>BSBM01000632.1:0-5567500 GCA_027924585.1 Larix kaempferi
ATAGCATATACAGAATCATATACACAGATATATGGCCAAAAACACAGCGATACAGTAAACACATATTCTATTAAATATCGGAAATAGAACAGACTGTAAATACCACAGCTAGAATGGTAGTAGCTATCTCTAAGAAGAGATGTGGCCGCTGTGCTCATTCGAGCCAAGATGAATGCAAAGAGAGGCCGAAAGGGCCTATTTATCATAAGCACGAGGGAAAGAATCCCAAACATCCGAAAACCTAACCCTAGAAGATGAACCGTCATAAAGTTTGCGGCCCCAAGGTGGTTAGTTGAACAGTCAACTTCCCGGGGTCATAACGTTTGCATACGATCTCCGTTTGGGGCGCTCGGCAGCCCGTTGGAAAGATCTATCCGAGGACTACGCGGACGGCCATGAAACAGATGGGCCCCGTCCGACCAAGATTTCCCAAAACACGTCGTTTAGGGCCTCAAAACGGCCCCGCAAGTTTGGGACTCGAAAAGCTGTGGAAAAATTACTGGAAAATACGCAAAATGGGAAACTGTTTTGAGCCAGTGGAATAGGTGGGTGGCCACCGATATCCATCTGGATCAGTAATTCGTATCATACCATCCGAAGCTTCGAGTTGATATCAAGAGGAGAATAAGAACCCTCCCTTCAGAAAGTTGTGGAGTCCATTTGCTTCCAATAGTTGTTACTAAGGCACTTGCAACTCATCCCCCCCCCCCCCCCCATATTTTATTAGTACATATGCAAACATTCTTTATTGTATGTTTTGCTCATGTAGTTCTAGTTTAAATTTCTTTCTTCACAGAATAGCTGGTTTATTAGAATGTATTTTAATCTCATGGTTCATATAGCTTTTACCTTTTGATATGATGCTTGGAATACACAGCCTCTCAGAAAGTGATTTTCGGGGCACATGTTGGTGATCAAACACCAACACCAAAGTGCCATCTTGGAAGCGTTGTGATAAAAAGTCGTGTTTTTCCATATTATGTATTATTTTATTATCCAGTTATGACTTTTATTTATGCATCCTCTATTGTGAATTTGGGATTGCAATTAGTACATCAATGTTTGTAACCTAAGTGGAAGCACATACGGATTACATCGCGCGATTTTATTGTAAATATTTAAAATCTTGGTTGTTAGTTGAGAAATGTCAAAGAATGCTAAATCTGAAAACTTGAGGTTTTTGCTAAATAATTGGAAAACGGTGAAAATTTATGTGACTGAGCACTTCAAATTTTCCCTAGGGCTGATGTTTTATGTTGTAGAACCCTATAAACTCTTCAATTTTTACTAGTTCTATACTATAAGTGCTTTGGATACTCTGCACTCCATATGCACGTGAACTTCCACTCCACTAAAACCTCTCCAAAAAAGAAGATTAGGTGCAACGCGTGTGGATTTAAAAAAATATTTTTCCCTTGTCCCATGACTTCATACTGTGAAGGTACTTACTACTTTAACCAATACCATGCCTTAAAAATTCCATAAACAAGAAAACAACGAAAGAATGGTTAATCAACATGATTTGTGAATCTCAAGTAAGTCATGTAGCTACAAGGAGAGAAGGCTTGAGAAAGAAAAGATATGTGTATTCTAAGGTATCGTGGGAAATTTGAAATAATTTTATTTGGTGAACTCAACCCTAATTTTCTTGTCATTAGTTTAGTTGTTTTTAAAGTGTTTTCAAAGATTACTTAGAAGCGATCCAAAGAAATGAAGCATATACTGGTATCATGTTGGGATATTAGTTTCATGGTCAAACATTGACTGCTGGAAAATCCAATTGGAGACATTCCTCAAGAATCAATATTGGTTATGGATACAAATAACCAAAGATGAATCCACATGGGAATATACACCATAGCTAAAGTTGTGCGGGATAGCATGCATGGAATTATTAATCTCCTAGTAGAAGAAAGGTTAAGATACTACTATGTTTTTGAACTCGTGGAAATGCGAAATAAATTGGAGCAATTGTACAAGAACAATGCCTCCGAAATCAACGGTCTTGAAACAAGGTTATTGACTCTCAAGATTGCTCAGCTTAGAGAAATTCAGGGGTGAAATTTTTCACACACACTGATTTTACATGTTTTCTTTCTCAAAAAAGAATCGCGGATTTCTTTTTTTTTCTTTCGAAAATGATTCTCCCAAATTCCACAGGATAAAAATAGTTTACTCTAAACATCACCAAAATTGTCCAAAGACTACATAAAATTCTCGCTGTTGACATTGATGGCGTGGAAAGATATTTTCCTCGATTCACGACAATTTGTGCCAACATCAAGGTCGTTGGAGGACAATACCTATGGTGACAGGCCGTTTGAGATCCTTGTGCATGATCGGGCTCCCATAGCACACAACTCTTCTCTCTTACGAGTCATAGTCATCCCACCTCTTTTCGAGGCCATTCCCTCGTATCACACCTCATCTCCCTCCAACTTCATTTTCGTGGAACCCCTTTAATTAGTGACCATTTTTATTTCCTTTCCCTCCATACGTCCATTCAAACTATCTAGACCCATGCTTCTTAAGCATTCCATGGACACCACAACGCTCGTAGTAGCTCTTGGCCCCGCGGGTGTATTGAGTGCTACTACATAATATGGACGTGACACATATGTGGTCTTCATGAAGAAACATCATGCCAGGATTGGGGCTCTTGGCAATGCCAACTCTACGATTTAACAACTTAACCTGATTGCCCTAGATTTTGTTGTTGACTCTCTTTCTCTCTCCTCCCATGATATATGTAGTAGCACGACGATATCGTATTCATCTCAACAGCCCAAGGACAAAAAAATTCACGAGTAAGTTATTATCGTACTAGCTCTTGTTTCCATACTCCCCTCAGTGCATTGTCAAGACCACCAACAATATCTCAACGAACGTGGGGAGAAGAGCATTCCTATTTTTATAGCTCTTTGCAGTATTCCATCATATTTATGTTTCCCTCTAACTCCATTTTCCATATCCGTCCACCTTCCCTATGTTACACCTCTTATGGGATTTCGCTATCAGCACCTTCGGCCATCGTTCATGTAATGTCCCAAAAAATAGCAAAATTAAAATGTTTTCCATCCCTGTAATAGATGCTGTATGAGAGTAAAAATAGACACAAGTTAATTTAATATAAGAAAAGTATGTAAATGTTTAAACCAAAAGAAATTCTACCTTTCTTAAAATAATCATGATGTCTCTCGTCTTTTACATCTACAGCTCTGCGGAAGCATTTATGAACATATCTAATGATGTATCATAGTTACGAGTTTACTATTGTCGACGTAACAGAAAATATAATGCTATTATACTGTTTTAATAAATGCAAATGAATGTCTGAATGGCACCTTCAGGTGATATGGCCTTTGTTGATGAGGGGTCTGATGTTCTAAGATGGGCCTCTAGTAGCAAAAAGAGACGAAGGAAAACCAATACCCCGGCAGGTAAGAGCACTCTTGGGAGAGTACTGGACTTACTTAGCATCCTTTTGCTAACGTCAAAACCCTTGTTGTGTTTTGCAGGTGTGCCCGTAGAAGGTTATTCTACCCTGGGAGTTCTACCTATTCCCACTAAAAGGTTTCCCGAGTGGATCCTAGCTTTTTGTGGAGCTACCCCTAAAAGGCATACTATGGTGTAAAGTCTAGTGTTAAAATTCAAGATCAAGTGTGGGTTTTAACGTATTGAAACTATGGCAAAACTATTAGTTTGATCACCCCTTGTGCTGGTTTATACGACTCCTAACATAGTCTCCTATATAAAAAAGAATGTAACTCCAATTGAAAGCGTGGTTGGTGTAAGACATTAAATGCGCTTGGTTGAAGTGGTTGACAGGCTGGGTAAGGGTTTCATCATACGCATTCGGGGGTTTTCCTCCCTTGCCAAACGCTCTGCGTTTTTGGCTAGCTTTCTGTCCTGTACTTCGTTGCAATGGTGGTAATATCTATACATTGGTAGCTTCGTTGGAGGCGCAGAGGAGGATGAACTCCTGCTCAGGTATGACCCATTCACTATCGCTGTTGTAATTAAATGTTTCTTCTATTGATAGAAGCTACAGGGTTTCTCACTGGTATTTTTGCGCTAGTGGCAGGTAGTGCCAACGAAAGTCTGCTGCGTGGCTATCGTGATTGCTACGGCCTTTATCGTTGTGAGCATTGGTAAGTCCAGCTACGTAACCCCAATGTGCTCTGTCCTCTTCCACTCCTGGCGGGGTACTGTATGTAACATTTTGTTTATGGAAGACTTCGTGAGCCTTTGGATTACTGTATCTAATTGGAAGTCTGGAAAGTCGCCTCTTGGCTGGACTAACGAATGTATGATATCTGTGGGGGTTTTGGAGGTTCATTCCCAATGTAAAGTTTGACTAATGAAATCTGGTTCTCGTGGGTTAATGAACTGGGGTTTTACACAGGGTAAACCTCCCTGCCGATCGTATGGATGATCGAAATGTATGCTTTTGGGTTTTGAAAAAGGACTATGAAGTTTTCTGCGTTCTCTATTCATGTCCTTTTTTATTCAAGACTGTGATAGTGGCTCAGCCTATGCTGTACCGAACTTGTATTTCGAATGTAACTCCGTTTCACTAAAAGGATTTATTATGAATGTAGAAGGAGTCTTCGTAATGTGCTGTAGAGAGAGAGAGAGCAAGAGTTCCTTGGTTTCGACTTTTGTCAGAGTTTATATTCTGCGTTTTAATTCTACCGTGGGTAAATTGTAATGAAAGGGAAAAGAGATAGGTCATCCCAGTTCCGTAACCTATGGATATCCGTCTTTGCTGTTTCGAATCTGTCTTTGTTTAAATGGTGGAAATAACGTTCTCCCAGATGTATCGTTGATGCTCTTACTCAAACCCTAGTAAGTTAAAAACGTAGATCTGTAACTTGTAGCTGCATTTTGGTTTTGGCAATGAATGGTGATGGGATTCGATCCCTGTATCTATGGTTTGCTAGATTCTGCGTTGAAATTTATTTAGCGTCTCTGTAATCACTAATCTAAACATACACTCTAATAAATAAAAGAGCTGAACAGACTGGGATAAATGCCAGGAAATAATTGTTGCAGAAATTATGAAAAGAAAACTGGTAAGATAAAACGTGTCTCTAGTGCTATTCGTAAATGTCTAGCACAGGCTAGGGAGCTAGCCATGCTAGACATTCAACAGTTAACCCCAAACAGATTTCTAGGGTTTCAAAAGCTTTATGAACAACTAAGTCTGTTATAATAAATTGAAACACCCTCGGGACTGATGCCCTAAAGGTCCTTGTGCTCCTTAAGAGAACATTGCTGAATATAGATATTAAATAACAAGCTATTTGATTTGCATAAATGATAGAAGGTGAATGGAATAGTTTATACCTGCAATCTTGTAGCGTACCCTTCTCCTGTAGTCACCTGCACACTCAAATCACTTATTAGTGGAAAATATTGATGTGTTCAGCTGACCTGACTTGAATGAGTTCTGGATTAGATCACTTTGGGACTACCACGTTCCTCCCAACCATGATCCCACCACCGTTTCCGGTTCAATATGGATCCCCCCGAGGTTGTTCTGACATGCAAAGTGAGGGATAGAGATCCTAGGTCCACTGCTGGTTCAGGTTTGAAACTTTCTTTGAGCTAGTTCAATTCTTGGAGCAGAAAATGTTCTTTCACTCCATAGGAGATGAGGATAAAAGAAAATATGATCCCCCAAACTTGGGGTCTGTCCTCCTTAAGTAGGAAATCTTGAATTAGGACTGTTGGAATTACTGGTTTCTTTAAAATTAAATAACTTTAATTTTTTTAATTTATTACTAGTTCTTTTTTTTGAACTGGAACTTCTCAACTTTGTTTAACTAAAGTGTTTTTGATTAAGCCTTTTTACACTTGTGATTAACTTTTACTATTCTGATCCAATTATTAATGCATTATTGATTTATTAAGCAAATGCATAAACTATATAAAATAAATGTATTTTATAATTAAATAATAACAATCATCCTTATTACAATTATGAATAATAATAGCCTTGAGGCTTTTAAGCATGTTAACCCTAGAAGACTACTAGTAGTTAATTCATGTTTTAAGTGGTTATAGTTATCTTTTATGTAACTTCACCTGATACTTGTTTGTTTTTAATCCTTTTAAGGATGAGGTCCCTTCTTTGGACGGTCTCGGTAAGCTAGGATAGGCACCTCTTGTCTCTCCCTTTGCATTTCAGATTCCCTCGTTTTAACATGGTAGTTCCCGCAGTACTTGATGAAAATGAGATTTATTTACTCCATTCGGATAGTCGTGATACGACACAAAAGTGCTATTCAGAGTCCTTCCGACTCAACACTTGAGATCTAGTAACCCCGAGTGCTCTTCAGAGCCTTTTAACTCAACACTCTCACATGGGCTTTACGCTAGTGCAATTCTAGAGCCTCTGCTCAACACTAGAGCTAGAATGTGGTTGTGAGGCACATCTAGAATATTTAAGTGGCCTCGGATCCGGTAATCATTTTCTTTCAAGCTTGGAGTGCTCCAGGGCTTATGCCCAACACTCAACGTACATCGGGGCTTAGGCCCAGTACGTAATAAGAGTCCTCTAGATACACCGGGGCTTAGGCCAATTATATAGGTCATTCATGTGTTTCTGAGTCCACGCTCAACACACCACATAATCATCCATATGAATCATTGCTCTGCACAGTATAATGTAACAAAAAGAGGTAATCTCAGTATATCATAATTTGTAATTGATTCACATAACAGAAACATAAGCTTATTCATTCGGGCTTTCCTGCCCCATATATATTCAATAATGAACAATCAGGGTCCATGCCCAATATATCAACTCAGGAAAGAATAAATCAAAACATACTATTGCTTATGCCAAATAATAAATCACATATGCTAGGGCCGTGGCCCAATATAACATCATAACATAGTCAGTCAAAAAGTTGGGATATTACGGTTCAAGACCACTTCTACTATTGCATCACTGATCACTAGTGCTTTAGGTATATCGCTATCAGCACCTTGGGCCATCGTTCAAGACCAATTCTACATCGCTGATCACTAGTGCTTTAGGTATACATTCGTTGAGTCGGCCCAGTGCAGTGTTCATGAATAGCTTCAATCCAACATGTAGCAATTTAGCAATTTCCTTGAGGAAATCTCATAGCTATATATGTTGGTCGAGGTCTCTCTTCGTCGTCTTGCATCCAACACGTGTAGTACACTAAGGTATTCCAGTATATTCTCCCTAAACAAAAAACGGTTTTCTCAGCTTCACTTATCCCTGGTTATTAAAGTCCTCTTTCTTAAAGAGCATTCATCGCAAATGTGTTTATAGGAAGGAGCGTAAAAACTCTAACTATCCTTGATCCCACGACTACACCGAAAGCAAAGAGCATTTTTATAACTGGGGATTTTCGGATTATACGGTACAATTGTGGTCTTCCCCTTAAGAGCTATGCCGTGCTTGCACACAATGTCACTAGGTCATGGAATTTATTACAACAAAATAATTATCGCATGTTTATGGAAGTCCCATGTTTACAACTCTATATCCATGGATTCTATTTGCTCTATACAGTCGATGCTGATGTGCATAGGACTCTTTATTTTGGTTACGTGGCACACATGTTGATGCAGGCTCACTGGTCAGTCCATCCATAAACATAGTGGAAACTCACGAGCAAGCACTTAGATTGAACATATTTCAACATGATGCTTCTTGTGGTATCTTTGGAAATCACTCAGTGGACCATCTCCAATGGAATGACATATATCGTTGTACATTTCTAAGTGCTCTAGACAGAAACTGTTCTTTTCCTCGTGATTCCCCAAATACCTAGGTCCCTAAGCAGGGTTCGACTGCTAAAAATCCATAGAAGATTGGATGGATTGGTTTGTAGGGCCCATTTTATGGGCAAGTCTCGCTCTTCATATTTGCGGTAAAAATACTGTCTGAAACCTTCCGGGGCAATTTTGAGGTATTAAAAGTCCATTTCTTGCAAAAAACAACTGCACCAAAATTTTACATTATACACACCGAGACATGTCCAATGGTGCAAGAATCGCCTGAATCAGAGTCCGTATGAAGAAGTTATGCCTCCCACAAGTTGACCTACCCAGCTAACCACCATGGTACCCAACGGATTCCACATCATCTATCATTTCTCGCACATGTGGATCTAATAATGATTGGACTTTGAAGAACGTTCTAGAAGGTCCAGTACCATAACCCTAATAAGGAGTTGGGGCGTAAGAAAACCCTAAAATTAACCCGAGACGGCTATTGGGCTATGATGAATACCGGGCCGTTAGGAGGAGGGGTTTCGTTCTTTCGATGTTATTATACAGTTCCATAGTTGATAAAACAACACAAGAGTGGCTATTATAGCAGGACATAGGAGATAGGAGATCATGTAGTAGCCACTCTGGCCGTAGATTCATAGCTAACTCCATAGAGAGTGTCATTTCCTTTGTATTTGCATTTTGATATGAAGAGCAAGGCATAGTCCTCATTTGTGTCTGTGTTTTTCCCCATAGCTCGTTTTCCCGAGCTATATCTTCTGTTATTGTGTACTTATTTGCTCTAGTTATTTGTGGATTTCAGTTCCATTATATTCAGTATCTTATGGAATTAAATTAACACAACGAACAAAGTTGTAAGATCCGTTGTGAAAAACTTGTCCACTGGAATAGGTGCAACAGTTTACAGATCGTCTCGCCAACCGCCCGCCATCCTCACTGGCCATCCTAGACTGAGGGTTGTTTTTATGTTCAGTATCTGGATATTTTGTCGCAATGCCCAAACCCATAGCATTCTCTTATATCAACTATGGATATGATGAGTTTACTTATGCATAGTCTTGCACCGCATCTGCATTAACCACATGATTTCGACACCCGACAATAATTCACTTTGATTAGGGTTATTCAAAAAGTAATCTCGACTATCCAAAATGCAGTGTTCATCAACGGCATTCCGTGAGAACCCCAATGTGGGGAAATTGGCATTTGTATTCACTTGACATGGAACAGCGACTGCGGAACATAATGTGAAAAAGGAACGTTATATATATGCGGGGTTTGACTTCTTCTACAACACTATATATATATATATATATGTGGTTTCCACGCGCTTTGTGATTAATTCTAAATGGTGAGCTCTGGTCACGAAAGGTTATCAGAACAAGTCTAGTAGGACAGGAAATGGTCGATGCAGCGATAATAAGCCGGCGAGAGGCGTGAGGGACCATATTCTCATACTAATACACCAAAAATAAACGGACTTTGTCAGGTCGGCGACGCTGGCTTGGTCGCACTGTTATATATTATGTTCTTTGGACGGTGTCACGGTAGGATTTGGTCACGGTCACCTGTAGCAGAGGTGGTAGTGGCAGGTGGGGAATGATCACTTGCTTGCCCGGACTTCAATTTAAAACTACTCAGAATTCAGGAATTTGGTGATGCTATAAAATGGAAGAACGCTCTCCAATCTTCATCAAACTTCATCTATAATCAAACGATCAGAGGGAGCGTCTAATCGAAGAATAGCACTCAGTCATCTACAGTCATGAAATCCTTCCCGGCTTTAGCGGTTGCAGCACTAGTAATCATCTCATACGCAAGCACTATTGTTCTAGTGCGTGCAGGTGATTCAGATCCTCTGCAAGACTTTTGCGTTGCTGATAACACCAGTCAAGGTATGTGATACTAGGCTCTTCTGAATTTACATGTAATGTGTACAACTATTATCATGGGTGAAGAATCTGACATATATGGAATTGAATTTACATGTAATGTGTACAACTATTATCATGGGTGAAGAATCTGATATATATATATGGAATTGAATTTTGCAGTTCTTGTAAACGGTTTCGTCTGTAAGGATGCGAAGATGGTTTCAGCAGACGACTTCACGTTCAGGGGCCTAGATAAAGCGGGGAATACGAATAACATGCTGCGTTCCGTGGTAACTCCAGTCAATGTAGTGCAGCTAGCAGGCCTGAACACCTTGGGAATCTCCATGGCTAGGATCGATTTCGCTCCTTACGGCCTTAATCCCCCTCACACTCATCCCCGGGCCACCGAAATCTTGGTGGTCTTGGAAGGTAGCCTCTACGTCGGCTTCATCACCACTGGCAACCAATTGTTCTACAAAACGCTTGAGAAGGGAGACGTGTTTGTGTTCCCCAAAGCTCTTGTGCATTTCCAACAGAACGTCGGCAATGGCAACGCAGTGGCCCTCGCTGCACTGAGCAGCCAGAATCCAGGAACTCAGCAGATCGCCAGGTCCTTGTTTGGAGCCACCGGTCCGGTTGATCCCTCCGTTCTCGCCAAAGCTTTCGATATCGATTCCAACCTCGTCAAACTTCTGCAAGCCAAATTCGCAGCTTCTGGCTGATTTATTCATTCATTCATCCTGATCATAGTCGTGAGTCGCCACAGAGATTTATTCATTCTAATCATAGTCGCCATTCTTGCTTTCCCCGCGTTCTGCGTTCTGTGCGTGACACAAATAGTCACTGCATTGTATGTGTGGTCGTGGACATCCAAACAAATAAAAAAGTTCATTTCCGTTGATCCATTATGTTTTCGTGTTTGTTTGGGATGATTATCTTAATCAGTGCTAAGTTCCTTAATGTTTGAACAACACGATCTTCCGAGACTCTTTAGATTCATCACTCCACCCAACGGGCATTTTAATATTTAAACGCCATAAATAGATTATAAGCAGATGTTTAGTGGCATGGAGTCCACTTTAAAATTCAATTATCTTGGTGTATTCCATTGAAGCGTGGAGTAGCTATAATCACTTGGTGTATTCCATTGAAGAGTGGAGCTTGAGGTCGTGAAATTCTAAAAGTTCAAATTAAATATAAATGGCCTTACATCATTTTGGTGTTAATTACTCAATTTAATTAAATTATATTTGTGTTCGATTCAAAAGTTTTGAAACTCAATAAATTGGATCATCTAAAATTATTATATATCCCATTTATCTCCCGCAAACTTGATGGATTGATATAATAAATTATTGTTTCAACTTGTATAGAAAATTATTTTAAATTATGAATAGTTAGATTATGAGGCATACAAACTTGAATGTTGGTTACCCTCCCATCATTTACTCCATCATAGCAACTTTGTCTTAGATTCCACCAAAGAGGGATCATAGCAACATTGTTTTGGCTTCCGGCAAGGGATCTCGCAACCTCACAAAGGAGAGGGAGGGCCTTCTAGGGAGGGATTTGGTTGTACATAGGTGCCACATCATGGCCCCATCTTTAATCAAATTGTATGTACGCATTTTATCGGGCTATGGAGGTGTCTAGCTAAAAGAGATTAGTTCATCGGATAACTTGTAAAGTGATAGAAGGTTGGATTAGTATTGGATTGCAATCGTATTGCAAGTGTGTTAACAACCTAATTTTTTCCTCTTCGGTTCGCGATGAGTAATATTATCGCCATTAGACATCACCTTGGGAGGCTTTCGCCTCATATGCATCATTTCCACCACCATATGATCTGAATAAATCTCTCAAGGTCATCCATCATATCATTCACAATAAGCGATGCTATTATGCTCGATTCGGTCCACACACACGCACACATAGAAGCATCATTCGGTGTCTCTCCTTTCAACCATGGTAATTCTCATGACACCATATGGAGCTTCAAGTGGTGATGAAGAGGAGAAGAATAACACTCCCTTCGGAAAGTCGCGGAGTCCATTTGCTTCCCACAATTCTTACTAAGGCGCTTGTAATTCATCACCGCTGACCCCCATCCCCCCTCTTTTATTAATACAGATGCAAATATTTTTTATTGTATGTTATGTTTATGGACTTCTAGTTAAAATTTATTTCTTCACATAATATATGGTCTATTCGAATGTATATTACTCTCACGGTTCATATACCTTACACCTTTTGGTATGATGCTTGGACAATGCAATCTCTAGGCAAGTGATTTTTGGGGCACATGTTGGTGATGAAACACAACCACCAAACTCGGCCATCTTGGAAGCGCTGTGATACAAAGGCGTGTTTTTCAATATTATGTATTATTTTATTTTTCGATTATGCATATTCTCTTCTACGGGTTACTTTTATTTATGCATTCCCAAATATAATATTGGGATTGCAAATAGTACATCAATGCTTGTATCCTAAGTGGTAGCACATCTAGATTGTGTCACGCAATTCGATTGTAAAGATATAAAATTGTGTCGCGCAATTCGATTGCAAAGATTTAAAATCTAGGCTGTTAGGTGAGAAATGTAAAATAAGGCTAAATCTCAAACCCCGAGGTTTTTTATTAAATTCTTGGGAAACCATGAAAATTTATACGATCGAGGACTTGATGTTTTTCGTAGGGCTAATGTTTTAGGTCGTACAACCGTAGAAAATCTCCAATGTTTACTAATTTTATACTAGAATCGTTTTGGATACTCTACACTTCATATTACCTTCAAGAGATCGCTTCGTGTATTGCATGTGACTCTTTCCCTCGTTCTCTACATCATTTTTCTCTTCCCACATGCCCTAGCTCGATTTCACAAAGATTGATCTGTTGTGCGTGATGCACCCAAATTTCAACTCATAAATTAGGAGAGGATTTTAACAAGTATATCACCCTTTGTATGTGATTTCATAGCGTGAAGGTACTGGCTACTTGCACCAATCTCGCGCATTAAATGTTCCATAAAGAAGAAAATAATACCACCTCATTCATGGCTTCATAGTCAGCGCTCTTTCCCTTTTTATCTACATCACTCAACTCTTCCCACGCACCATTTCTCTATTTTTCAACCTCTAATATCTTGCGTGTGGACAACTCATATGCATGCGAACTTCCACTCCACTAAATCCTCTCCGAAGAAAATAAATCAGGTGCAACCCTCGTGAATTTTAACAAATACTTTGCCCTTGTTACATGGCTCCATACTATGAAGTTACTTAATACTTGCACCAATCCCACGCCTTAAAAAGTCCAAAAAGAAGAACACAACCAAAGAACGATTAATTAACATGATTTGGGAATGTCAATTAAGTCATGTACAGGTACAAGGAGTGAAGGTTTGAGCAAAAAAATATCCATGTAAATTCTAAAGTATCATGCAAAAATATCAATAATTTTATTTGGGAAACTCAACCCATGTTTTCTTGATATTAGTTTAGTTGCTTTTAAATTGTTCTTAGATACTAGTTACAAGTATTCCAAAGCATTGAATCATGTTAAGGCATGATGTTCAGATATTATTTTCATGGTCAAACCTTGGCTATTGGAAAATCCAATTTGATACATTCCTCGAGAATCAAAAGTTATGGATACACGTAGCGAGAAACGATCCGATAGAGACAACCACCATTTTGTGTCTCCCCTTTATACCATAGCAATTCATATCAAACCATATGAAGCTTCTAGTGGATATCAACAGGAGGAGAAGAACCATGCCTTCTGAGATCTGTGGAGTCCATTTGAATGCAATAATTGTTATTGGGGCGCTTGTAATTCATCGTCCTCCCCCCATCTCTTATTAATACAAATGCAAAGATTATTTATTGTATGTTATGTTTACGTAGTTCCAGTTTAAATTTATTTCTTGCATATCATAATATATGGTTTATCAGAATGTATTTTACTCTCCTGGCTTATATAGCTTACACCTTTCAATATTATTCACAAATTTTGATATGATTCTTGGACAACACAACCTCTCAGAAAGTGATTTTTGGGGCACATGGTGGTGATCAAGCACCAACACCAAAGTGGCAACTTGGAAGTATTGCGATAAAAATTCGTGTTTTTCAAAGTTATGTATTGTTTTATTATTCAATCATGCATGTTCTCTTTTACGGGATACTTTTATTTATTCCTTCTCGAATATAATATTGGGATCGAAAATAGTACATCAATGTTTGTATCCTAAGTGGGAGCACATCTAAATTGCGTTGCGCAATTTGATTGTGAATATTTAAAATCTGCGTTGCTAGTTGAGAAATGTAAGAGAAGGATAAGTTTGCAAACCCGAGCATTTTGTTAAACACATGGCAAACCATGAAAATTTCTGTGATCAAGCACTTCAATTTTTTCCTTGGGAATTTTTTTGTGTTGTGGAACCGTATAAGCTCTTCAATTTTTACAGCTAGTTCTATACTAGGATTGTTTTGGAGGCTCTACACTTCATAGTAAGCATTCAACATATCACCTCGTGTATGGGAAGGACCCTTTCCCCTTTTTTCTACATCACTTTTCTCTTCCCACGTTCCCTAGCTCGATTTTACAAAGCTTAATTTGTTGTGGGTGGACCACTCCCAAATTTATAATACACTATAAACGCTCTCCAACTAAAATAAATAAGGAAAGGATTTTAACAAGTTGTACATGCAACTTCACAGCGTGAAGGTACTCGCTACTTGAACGAATATCATGCACTAAATGTTCCATGAAGAATAAAACAACACCACCTCATTCATCGATTCATAATTGGCACTCTTTCCCTTGTTATCTACATCTCTCCACTTTTCCCACATACCACTGTCTTTATTCCGCAGCTGGAACACTCATATGCATGCGAAATTCCATTCCACTAAAGCCTCTCCGAACAAAATAAATCAGGTGCAACCCACGTGGATTTTAACATATATTTTTCCCTTGTACGATGTCTTCATAGTGTAAAGGTACTTAATACTTGCACCAATCCGAAGCTTTAAAAATTCCATAAAGAAGAACATCACCAAAGAGCGGTTACTTAACACGATTTGCGAATCTCAAGTAAGTCGTGTAGATACAAGGAGAGAAGGTTTTCACGGAAAATATTTGCTTATTCTAAAGTGTGAAGGAAAAGTAGAAATTCCTTTATTCGGGAAACTCAAACCTAATTTTATTGTTGTTAGTTTGGTTATTTTTGAAGTGTTTTTAGACATTACTTACAAGTAATCCAAAGCGTTGAAACATATTAAGGGACGATGTTGGAATCTTAGCTTCATGGCCAAACTTTGGATGTTGCAAAATCCAGCTTGAGACATTCCTCAAGAATCAAAAGTTATGGATACATGTAGACAAAGATGATCCCACACAAAGAACCATCATTTTGTCTCTCATTTCTACCATAGTAATTGATCCGGATTTGCGTGGGAACGAGACAAAAGATAGCATATACAGAATCATATACACAGATATATGGCCAAAAACACAGCGATACAGTAAACACATATTCTATTAAATATCGGAAATAGAACAGACTGTAAATACCACAGCTAGAATGGTAGTAGCTATCTCTAAGAAGAGATGTGGCCGCTGTGCTCATTCGAGCCAAGATGAATGCAAAGAGAGGCCGAAAGGGCCTATTTATCATAAGCACGAGGGAAAGAATCCCAAACATCCGAAAACCTAACCCTAGAAGATGAACCGTCATAAAGTTTGCGGCCCCAAGGTGGTTAGTTGAACAGTCAACTTCCCGGGGTCATAACGTTTGCATACGATCTCCGTTTGGGGCGCTCGGCAGCCCGTTGGAAAGATCTATCCGAGGACTACGCGGACGGCCATGAAACAGATGGGCCCCGTCCGACCAAGATTTCCCAAAACACGTCGTTTAGGGCCTCAAAACGGCCCCGCAAGTTTGGGACTCGAAAAGCTGTGGAAAAATTACTGGAAAATACGCAAAATGGGAAACTGTTTTGAGCCAGTGGAATAGGTGGGTGGCCACCGATATCCATCTGGATCAGTAATTCGTATCATACCATCCGAAGCTTCGAGTTGATATCAAGAGGAGAATAAGAACCCTCCCTTCAGAAAGTTGTGGAGTCCATTTGCTTCCAATAGTTGTTACTAAGGCACTTGCAACTCATCCCCCCCCCCCCCCCATATTTTATTAGTACATATGCAAACATTCTTTATTGTATGTTTTGCTCATGTAGTTCTAGTTTAAATTTCTTTCTTCACAGAATAGCTGGTTTATTAGAATGTATTTTAATCTCATGGTTCATATAGCTTTTACCTTTTGATATGATGCTTGGAATACACAGCCTCTCAGAAAGTGATTTTCGGGGCACATGTTGGTGATCAAACACCAACACCAAAGTGCCATCTTGGAAGCGTTGTGATAAAAAGTCGTGTTTTTCCATATTATGTATTATTTTATTATCCAGTTATGACTTTTATTTATGCATCCTCTATTGTGAATTTGGGATTGCAATTAGTACATCAATGTTTGTAACCTAAGTGGAAGCACATACGGATTACATCGCGCGATTTTATTGTAAATATTTAAAATCTTGGTTGTTAGTTGAGAAATGTCAAAGAATGCTAAATCTGAAAACTTGAGGTTTTTGCTAAATAATTGGAAAACGGTGAAAATTTATGTGACTGAGCACTTCAAATTTTCCCTAGGGCTGATGTTTTATGTTGTAGAACCCTATAAACTCTTCAATTTTTACTAGTTCTATACTATAAGTGCTTTGGATACTCTGCACTCCATATGCACGTGAACTTCCACTCCACTAAAACCTCTCCAAAAAAGAAGATTAGGTGCAACGCGTGTGGATTTAAAAAAATATTTTTCCCTTGTCCCATGACTTCATACTGTGAAGGTACTTACTACTTTAACCAATACCATGCCTTAAAAATTCCATAAACAAGAAAACAACGAAAGAATGGTTAATCAACATGATTTGTGAATCTCAAGTAAGTCATGTAGCTACAAGGAGAGAAGGCTTGAGAAAGAAAAGATATGTGTATTCTAAGGTATCGTGGGAAATTTGAAATAATTTTATTTGGTGAACTCAACCCTAATTTTCTTGTCATTAGTTTAGTTGTTTTTAAAGTGTTTTCAAAGATTACTTAGAAGCGATCCAAAGAAATGAAGCATATACTGGTATCATGTTGGGATATTAGTTTCATGGTCAAACATTGACTGCTGGAAAATCCAATTGGAGACATTCCTCAAGAATCAATATTGGTTATGGATACAAATAACCAAAGATGAATCCACATGGGAATATACACCATAGCTAAAGTTGTGCGGGATAGCATGCATGGAATTATTAATCTCCTAGTAGAAGAAAGGTTAAGATACTACTATGTTTTTGAACTCGTGGAAATGCGAAATAAATTGGAGCAATTGTACAAGAACAATGCCTCCGAAATCAACGGTCTTGAAACAAGGTTATTGACTCTCAAGATTGCTCAGCTTAGAGAAATTCAGGGGTGAAATTTTTCACACACACTGATTTTACATGTTTTCTTTCTCAAAAAAGAATCGCGGATTTCTTTTTTTTTCTTTCGAAAATGATTCTCCCAAATTCCACAGGATAAAAATAGTTTACTCTAAACATCACCAAAATTGTCCAAAGACTACATAAAATTCTCGCTGTTGACATTGATGGCGTGGAAAGATATTTTCCTCGATTCACGACAATTTGTGCCAACATCAAGGTCGTTGGAGGACAATACCTATGGTGACAGGCCGTTTGAGATCCTTGTGCATGATCGGGCTCCCATAGCACACAACTCTTCTCTCTTACGAGTCATAGTCATCCCACCTCTTTTCGAGGCCATTCCCTCGTATCACACCTCATCTCCCTCCAACTTCATTTTCGTGGAACCCCTTTAATTAGTGACCATTTTTATTTCCTTTCCCTCCATACGTCCATTCAAACTATCTAGACCCATGCTTCTTAAGCATTCCATGGACACCACAACGCTCGTAGTAGCTCTTGGCCCCGCGGGTGTATTGAGTGCTACTACATAATATGGACGTGACACATATGTGGTCTTCATGAAGAAACATCATGCCAGGATTGGGGCTCTTGGCAATGCCAACTCTACGATTTAACAACTTAACCTGATTGCCCTAGATTTTGTTGTTGACTCTCTTTCTCTCTCCTCCCATGATATATGTAGTAGCACGACGATATCGTATTCATCTCAACAGCCCAAGGACAAAAAAATTCACGAGTAAGTTATTATCGTACTAGCTCTTGTTTCCATACTCCCCTCAGTGCATTGTCAAGACCACCAACAATATCTCAACGAACGTGGGGAGAAGAGCATTCCTATTTTTATAGCTCTTTGCAGTATTCCATCATATTTATGTTTCCCTCTAACTCCATTTTCCATATCCGTCCACCTTCCCTATGTTACACCTCTTATGGGATTTCGCTATCAGCACCTTCGGCCATCGTTCATGTAATGTCCCAAAAAATAGCAAAATTAAAATGTTTTCCATCCCTGTAATAGATGCTGTATGAGAGTAAAAATAGACACAAGTTAATTTAATATAAGAAAAGTATGTAAATGTTTAAACCAAAAGAAATTCTACCTTTCTTAAAATAATCATGATGTCTCTCGTCTTTTACATCTACAGCTCTGCGGAAGCATTTATGAACATATCTAATGATGTATCATAGTTACGAGTTTACTATTGTCGACGTAACAGAAAATATAATGCTATTATACTGTTTTAATAAATGCAAATGAATGTCTGAATGGCACCTTCAGGTGATATGGCCTTTGTTGATGAGGGGTCTGATGTTCTAAGATGGGCCTCTAGTAGCAAAAAGAGACGAAGGAAAACCAATACCCCGGCAGGTAAGAGCACTCTTGGGAGAGTACTGGACTTACTTAGCATCCTTTTGCTAACGTCAAAACCCTTGTTGTGTTTTGCAGGTGTGCCCGTAGAAGGTTATTCTACCCTGGGAGTTCTACCTATTCCCACTAAAAGGTTTCCCGAGTGGATCCTAGCTTTTTGTGGAGCTACCCCTAAAAGGCATACTATGGTGTAAAGTCTAGTGTTAAAATTCAAGATCAAGTGTGGGTTTTAACGTATTGAAACTATGGCAAAACTATTAGTTTGATCACCCCTTGTGCTGGTTTATACGACTCCTAACATAGTCTCCTATATAAAAAAGAATGTAACTCCAATTGAAAGCGTGGTTGGTGTAAGACATTAAATGCGCTTGGTTGAAGTGGTTGACAGGCTGGGTAAGGGTTTCATCATACGCATTCGGGGGTTTTCCTCCCTTGCCAAACGCTCTGCGTTTTTGGCTAGCTTTCTGTCCTGTACTTCGTTGCAATGGTGGTAATATCTATACATTGGTAGCTTCGTTGGAGGCGCAGAGGAGGATGAACTCCTGCTCAGGTATGACCCATTCACTATCGCTGTTGTAATTAAATGTTTCTTCTATTGATAGAAGCTACAGGGTTTCTCACTGGTATTTTTGCGCTAGTGGCAGGTAGTGCCAACGAAAGTCTGCTGCGTGGCTATCGTGATTGCTACGGCCTTTATCGTTGTGAGCATTGGTAAGTCCAGCTACGTAACCCCAATGTGCTCTGTCCTCTTCCACTCCTGGCGGGGTACTGTATGTAACATTTTGTTTATGGAAGACTTCGTGAGCCTTTGGATTACTGTATCTAATTGGAAGTCTGGAAAGTCGCCTCTTGGCTGGACTAACGAATGTATGATATCTGTGGGGGTTTTGGAGGTTCATTCCCAATGTAAAGTTTGACTAATGAAATCTGGTTCTCGTGGGTTAATGAACTGGGGTTTTACACAGGGTAAACCTCCCTGCCGATCGTATGGATGATCGAAATGTATGCTTTTGGGTTTTGAAAAAGGACTATGAAGTTTTCTGCGTTCTCTATTCATGTCCTTTTTTATTCAAGACTGTGATAGTGGCTCAGCCTATGCTGTACCGAACTTGTATTTCGAATGTAACTCCGTTTCACTAAAAGGATTTATTATGAATGTAGAAGGAGTCTTCGTAATGTGCTGTAGAGAGAGAGAGAGCAAGAGTTCCTTGGTTTCGACTTTTGTCAGAGTTTATATTCTGCGTTTTAATTCTACCGTGGGTAAATTGTAATGAAAGGGAAAAGAGATAGGTCATCCCAGTTCCGTAACCTATGGATATCCGTCTTTGCTGTTTCGAATCTGTCTTTGTTTAAATGGTGGAAATAACGTTCTCCCAGATGTATCGTTGATGCTCTTACTCAAACCCTAGTAAGTTAAAAACGTAGATCTGTAACTTGTAGCTGCATTTTGGTTTTGGCAATGAATGGTGATGGGATTCGATCCCTGTATCTATGGTTTGCTAGATTCTGCGTTGAAATTTATTTAGCGTCTCTGTAATCACTAATCTAAACATACACTCTAATAAATAAAAGAGCTGAACAGACTGGGATAAATGCCAGGAAATAATTGTTGCAGAAATTATGAAAAGAAAACTGGTAAGATAAAACGTGTCTCTAGTGCTATTCGTAAATGTCTAGCACAGGCTAGGGAGCTAGCCATGCTAGACATTCAACAGTTAACCCCAAACAGATTTCTAGGGTTTCAAAAGCTTTATGAACAACTAAGTCTGTTATAATAAATTGAAACACCCTCGGGACTGATGCCCTAAAGGTCCTTGTGCTCCTTAAGAGAACATTGCTGAATATAGATATTAAATAACAAGCTATTTGATTTGCATAAATGATAGAAGGTGAATGGAATAGTTTATACCTGCAATCTTGTAGCGTACCCTTCTCCTGTAGTCACCTGCACACTCAAATCACTTATTAGTGGAAAATATTGATGTGTTCAGCTGACCTGACTTGAATGAGTTCTGGATTAGATCACTTTGGGACTACCACGTTCCTCCCAACCATGATCCCACCACCGTTTCCGGTTCAATATGGATCCCCCCGAGGTTGTTCTGACATGCAAAGTGAGGGATAGAGATCCTAGGTCCACTGCTGGTTCAGGTTTGAAACTTTCTTTGAGCTAGTTCAATTCTTGGAGCAGAAAATGTTCTTTCACTCCATAGGAGATGAGGATAAAAGAAAATATGATCCCCCAAACTTGGGGTCTGTCCTCCTTAAGTAGGAAATCTTGAATTAGGACTGTTGGAATTACTGGTTTCTTTAAAATTAAATAACTTTAATTTTTTTAATTTATTACTAGTTCTTTTTTTTGAACTGGAACTTCTCAACTTTGTTTAACTAAAGTGTTTTTGATTAAGCCTTTTTACACTTGTGATTAACTTTTACTATTCTGATCCAATTATTAATGCATTATTGATTTATTAAGCAAATGCATAAACTATATAAAATAAATGTATTTTATAATTAAATAATAACAATCATCCTTATTACAATTATGAATAATAATAGCCTTGAGGCTTTTAAGCATGTTAACCCTAGAAGACTACTAGTAGTTAATTCATGTTTTAAGTGGTTATAGTTATCTTTTATGTAACTTCACCTGATACTTGTTTGTTTTTAATCCTTTTAAGGATGAGGTCCCTTCTTTGGACGGTCTCGGTAAGCTAGGATAGGCACCTCTTGTCTCTCCCTTTGCATTTCAGATTCCCTCGTTTTAACATGGTAGTTCCCGCAGTACTTGATGAAAATGAGATTTATTTACTCCATTCGGATAGTCGTGATACGACACAAAAGTGCTATTCAGAGTCCTTCCGACTCAACACTTGAGATCTAGTAACCCCGAGTGCTCTTCAGAGCCTTTTAACTCAACACTCTCACATGGGCTTTACGCTAGTGCAATTCTAGAGCCTCTGCTCAACACTAGAGCTAGAATGTGGTTGTGAGGCACATCTAGAATATTTAAGTGGCCTCGGATCCGGTAATCATTTTCTTTCAAGCTTGGAGTGCTCCAGGGCTTATGCCCAACACTCAACGTACATCGGGGCTTAGGCCCAGTACGTAATAAGAGTCCTCTAGATACACCGGGGCTTAGGCCAATTATATAGGTCATTCATGTGTTTCTGAGTCCACGCTCAACACACCACATAATCATCCATATGAATCATTGCTCTGCACAGTATAATGTAACAAAAAGAGGTAATCTCAGTATATCATAATTTGTAATTGATTCACATAACAGAAACATAAGCTTATTCATTCGGGCTTTCCTGCCCCATATATATTCAATAATGAACAATCAGGGTCCATGCCCAATATATCAACTCAGGAAAGAATAAATCAAAACATACTATTGCTTATGCCAAATAATAAATCACATATGCTAGGGCCGTGGCCCAATATAACATCATAACATAGTCAGTCAAAAAGTTGGGATATTACGGTTCAAGACCACTTCTACTATTGCATCACTGATCACTAGTGCTTTAGGTATATCGCTATCAGCACCTTGGGCCATCGTTCAAGACCAATTCTACATCGCTGATCACTAGTGCTTTAGGTATACATTCGTTGAGTCGGCCCAGTGCAGTGTTCATGAATAGCTTCAATCCAACATGTAGCAATTTAGCAATTTCCTTGAGGAAATCTCATAGCTATATATGTTGGTCGAGGTCTCTCTTCGTCGTCTTGCATCCAACACGTGTAGTACACTAAGGTATTCCAGTATATTCTCCCTAAACAAAAAACGGTTTTCTCAGCTTCACTTATCCCTGGTTATTAAAGTCCTCTTTCTTAAAGAGCATTCATCGCAAATGTGTTTATAGGAAGGAGCGTAAAAACTCTAACTATCCTTGATCCCACGACTACACCGAAAGCAAAGAGCATTTTTATAACTGGGGATTTTCGGATTATACGGTACAATTGTGGTCTTCCCCTTAAGAGCTATGCCGTGCTTGCACACAATGTCACTAGGTCATGGAATTTATTACAACAAAATAATTATCGCATGTTTATGGAAGTCCCATGTTTACAACTCTATATCCATGGATTCTATTTGCTCTATACAGTCGATGCTGATGTGCATAGGACTCTTTATTTTGGTTACGTGGCACACATGTTGATGCAGGCTCACTGGTCAGTCCATCCATAAACATAGTGGAAACTCACGAGCAAGCACTTAGATTGAACATATTTCAACATGATGCTTCTTGTGGTATCTTTGGAAATCACTCAGTGGACCATCTCCAATGGAATGACATATATCGTTGTACATTTCTAAGTGCTCTAGACAGAAACTGTTCTTTTCCTCGTGATTCCCCAAATACCTAGGTCCCTAAGCAGGGTTCGACTGCTAAAAATCCATAGAAGATTGGATGGATTGGTTTGTAGGGCCCATTTTATGGGCAAGTCTCGCTCTTCATATTTGCGGTAAAAATACTGTCTGAAACCTTCCGGGGCAATTTTGAGGTATTAAAAGTCCATTTCTTGCAAAAAACAACTGCACCAAAATTTTACATTATACACACCGAGACATGTCCAATGGTGCAAGAATCGCCTGAATCAGAGTCCGTATGAAGAAGTTATGCCTCCCACAAGTTGACCTACCCAGCTAACCACCATGGTACCCAACGGATTCCACATCATCTATCATTTCTCGCACATGTGGATCTAATAATGATTGGACTTTGAAGAACGTTCTAGAAGGTCCAGTACCATAACCCTAATAAGGAGTTGGGGCGTAAGAAAACCCTAAAATTAACCCGAGACGGCTATTGGGCTATGATGAATACCGGGCCGTTAGGAGGAGGGGTTTCGTTCTTTCGATGTTATTATACAGTTCCATAGTTGATAAAACAACACAAGAGTGGCTATTATAGCAGGACATAGGAGATAGGAGATCATGTAGTAGCCACTCTGGCCGTAGATTCATAGCTAACTCCATAGAGAGTGTCATTTCCTTTGTATTTGCATTTTGATATGAAGAGCAAGGCATAGTCCTCATTTGTGTCTGTGTTTTTCCCCATAGCTCGTTTTCCCGAGCTATATCTTCTGTTATTGTGTACTTATTTGCTCTAGTTATTTGTGGATTTCAGTTCCATTATATTCAGTATCTTATGGAATTAAATTAACACAACGAACAAAGTTGTAAGATCCGTTGTGAAAAACTTGTCCACTGGAATAGGTGCAACAGTTTACAGATCGTCTCGCCAACCGCCCGCCATCCTCACTGGCCATCCTAGACTGAGGGTTGTTTTTATGTTCAGTATCTGGATATTTTGTCGCAATGCCCAAACCCATAGCATTCTCTTATATCAACTATGGATATGATGAGTTTACTTATGCATAGTCTTGCACCGCATCTGCATTAACCACATGATTTCGACACCCGACAATAATTCACTTTGATTAGGGTTATTCAAAAAGTAATCTCGACTATCCAAAATGCAGTGTTCATCAACGGCATTCCGTGAGAACCCCAATGTGGGGAAATTGGCATTTGTATTCACTTGACATGGAACAGCGACTGCGGAACATAATGTGAAAAAGGAACGTTATATATATGCGGGGTTTGACTTCTTCTACAACACTATATATATATATATATATGTGGTTTCCACGCGCTTTGTGATTAATTCTAAATGGTGAGCTCTGGTCACGAAAGGTTATCAGAACAAGTCTAGTAGGACAGGAAATGGTCGATGCAGCGATAATAAGCCGGCGAGAGGCGTGAGGGACCATATTCTCATACTAATACACCAAAAATAAACGGACTTTGTCAGGTCGGCGACGCTGGCTTGGTCGCACTGTTATATATTATGTTCTTTGGACGGTGTCACGGTAGGATTTGGTCACGGTCACCTGTAGCAGAGGTGGTAGTGGCAGGTGGGGAATGATCACTTGCTTGCCCGGACTTCAATTTAAAACTACTCAGAATTCAGGAATTTGGTGATGCTATAAAATGGAAGAACGCTCTCCAATCTTCATCAAACTTCATCTATAATCAAACGATCAGAGGGAGCGTCTAATCGAAGAATAGCACTCAGTCATCTACAGTCATGAAATCCTTCCCGGCTTTAGCGGTTGCAGCACTAGTAATCATCTCATACGCAAGCACTATTGTTCTAGTGCGTGCAGGTGATTCAGATCCTCTGCAAGACTTTTGCGTTGCTGATAACACCAGTCAAGGTATGTGATACTAGGCTCTTCTGAATTTACATGTAATGTGTACAACTATTATCATGGGTGAAGAATCTGACATATATGGAATTGAATTTACATGTAATGTGTACAACTATTATCATGGGTGAAGAATCTGATATATATATATGGAATTGAATTTTGCAGTTCTTGTAAACGGTTTCGTCTGTAAGGATGCGAAGATGGTTTCAGCAGACGACTTCACGTTCAGGGGCCTAGATAAAGCGGGGAATACGAATAACATGCTGCGTTCCGTGGTAACTCCAGTCAATGTAGTGCAGCTAGCAGGCCTGAACACCTTGGGAATCTCCATGGCTAGGATCGATTTCGCTCCTTACGGCCTTAATCCCCCTCACACTCATCCCCGGGCCACCGAAATCTTGGTGGTCTTGGAAGGTAGCCTCTACGTCGGCTTCATCACCACTGGCAACCAATTGTTCTACAAAACGCTTGAGAAGGGAGACGTGTTTGTGTTCCCCAAAGCTCTTGTGCATTTCCAACAGAACGTCGGCAATGGCAACGCAGTGGCCCTCGCTGCACTGAGCAGCCAGAATCCAGGAACTCAGCAGATCGCCAGGTCCTTGTTTGGAGCCACCGGTCCGGTTGATCCCTCCGTTCTCGCCAAAGCTTTCGATATCGATTCCAACCTCGTCAAACTTCTGCAAGCCAAATTCGCAGCTTCTGGCTGATTTATTCATTCATTCATCCTGATCATAGTCGTGAGTCGCCACAGAGATTTATTCATTCTAATCATAGTCGCCATTCTTGCTTTCCCCGCGTTCTGCGTTCTGTGCGTGACACAAATAGTCACTGCATTGTATGTGTGGTCGTGGACATCCAAACAAATAAAAAAGTTCATTTCCGTTGATCCATTATGTTTTCGTGTTTGTTTGGGATGATTATCTTAATCAGTGCTAAGTTCCTTAATGTTTGAACAACACGATCTTCCGAGACTCTTTAGATTCATCACTCCACCCAACGGGCATTTTAATATTTAAACGCCATAAATAGATTATAAGCAGATGTTTAGTGGCATGGAGTCCACTTTAAAATTCAATTATCTTGGTGTATTCCATTGAAGCGTGGAGTAGCTATAATCACTTGGTGTATTCCATTGAAGAGTGGAGCTTGAGGTCGTGAAATTCTAAAAGTTCAAATTAAATATAAATGGCCTTACATCATTTTGGTGTTAATTACTCAATTTAATTAAATTATATTTGTGTTCGATTCAAAAGTTTTGAAACTCAATAAATTGGATCATCTAAAATTATTATATATCCCATTTATCTCCCGCAAACTTGATGGATTGATATAATAAATTATTGTTTCAACTTGTATAGAAAATTATTTTAAATTATGAATAGTTAGATTATGAGGCATACAAACTTGAATGTTGGTTACCCTCCCATCATTTACTCCATCATAGCAACTTTGTCTTAGATTCCACCAAAGAGGGATCATAGCAACATTGTTTTGGCTTCCGGCAAGGGATCTCGCAACCTCACAAAGGAGAGGGAGGGCCTTCTAGGGAGGGATTTGGTTGTACATAGGTGCCACATCATGGCCCCATCTTTAATCAAATTGTATGTACGCATTTTATCGGGCTATGGAGGTGTCTAGCTAAAAGAGATTAGTTCATCGGATAACTTGTAAAGTGATAGAAGGTTGGATTAGTATTGGATTGCAATCGTATTGCAAGTGTGTTAACAACCTAATTTTTTCCTCTTCGGTTCGCGATGAGTAATATTATCGCCATTAGACATCACCTTGGGAGGCTTTCGCCTCATATGCATCATTTCCACCACCATATGATCTGAATAAATCTCTCAAGGTCATCCATCATATCATTCACAATAAGCGATGCTATTATGCTCGATTCGGTCCACACACACGCACACATAGAAGCATCATTCGGTGTCTCTCCTTTCAACCATGGTAATTCTCATGACACCATATGGAGCTTCAAGTGGTGATGAAGAGGAGAAGAATAACACTCCCTTCGGAAAGTCGCGGAGTCCATTTGCTTCCCACAATTCTTACTAAGGCGCTTGTAATTCATCACCGCTGACCCCCATCCCCCCTCTTTTATTAATACAGATGCAAATATTTTTTATTGTATGTTATGTTTATGGACTTCTAGTTAAAATTTATTTCTTCACATAATATATGGTCTATTCGAATGTATATTACTCTCACGGTTCATATACCTTACACCTTTTGGTATGATGCTTGGACAATGCAATCTCTAGGCAAGTGATTTTTGGGGCACATGTTGGTGATGAAACACAACCACCAAACTCGGCCATCTTGGAAGCGCTGTGATACAAAGGCGTGTTTTTCAATATTATGTATTATTTTATTTTTCGATTATGCATATTCTCTTCTACGGGTTACTTTTATTTATGCATTCCCAAATATAATATTGGGATTGCAAATAGTACATCAATGCTTGTATCCTAAGTGGTAGCACATCTAGATTGTGTCACGCAATTCGATTGTAAAGATATAAAATTGTGTCGCGCAATTCGATTGCAAAGATTTAAAATCTAGGCTGTTAGGTGAGAAATGTAAAATAAGGCTAAATCTCAAACCCCGAGGTTTTTTATTAAATTCTTGGGAAACCATGAAAATTTATACGATCGAGGACTTGATGTTTTTCGTAGGGCTAATGTTTTAGGTCGTACAACCGTAGAAAATCTCCAATGTTTACTAATTTTATACTAGAATCGTTTTGGATACTCTACACTTCATATTACCTTCAAGAGATCGCTTCGTGTATTGCATGTGACTCTTTCCCTCGTTCTCTACATCATTTTTCTCTTCCCACATGCCCTAGCTCGATTTCACAAAGATTGATCTGTTGTGCGTGATGCACCCAAATTTCAACTCATAAATTAGGAGAGGATTTTAACAAGTATATCACCCTTTGTATGTGATTTCATAGCGTGAAGGTACTGGCTACTTGCACCAATCTCGCGCATTAAATGTTCCATAAAGAAGAAAATAATACCACCTCATTCATGGCTTCATAGTCAGCGCTCTTTCCCTTTTTATCTACATCACTCAACTCTTCCCACGCACCATTTCTCTATTTTTCAACCTCTAATATCTTGCGTGTGGACAACTCATATGCATGCGAACTTCCACTCCACTAAATCCTCTCCGAAGAAAATAAATCAGGTGCAACCCTCGTGAATTTTAACAAATACTTTGCCCTTGTTACATGGCTCCATACTATGAAGTTACTTAATACTTGCACCAATCCCACGCCTTAAAAAGTCCAAAAAGAAGAACACAACCAAAGAACGATTAATTAACATGATTTGGGAATGTCAATTAAGTCATGTACAGGTACAAGGAGTGAAGGTTTGAGCAAAAAAATATCCATGTAAATTCTAAAGTATCATGCAAAAATATCAATAATTTTATTTGGGAAACTCAACCCATGTTTTCTTGATATTAGTTTAGTTGCTTTTAAATTGTTCTTAGATACTAGTTACAAGTATTCCAAAGCATTGAATCATGTTAAGGCATGATGTTCAGATATTATTTTCATGGTCAAACCTTGGCTATTGGAAAATCCAATTTGATACATTCCTCGAGAATCAAAAGTTATGGATACACGTAGCGAGAAACGATCCGATAGAGACAACCACCATTTTGTGTCTCCCCTTTATACCATAGCAATTCATATCAAACCATATGAAGCTTCTAGTGGATATCAACAGGAGGAGAAGAACCATGCCTTCTGAGATCTGTGGAGTCCATTTGAATGCAATAATTGTTATTGGGGCGCTTGTAATTCATCGTCCTCCCCCCATCTCTTATTAATACAAATGCAAAGATTATTTATTGTATGTTATGTTTACGTAGTTCCAGTTTAAATTTATTTCTTGCATATCATAATATATGGTTTATCAGAATGTATTTTACTCTCCTGGCTTATATAGCTTACACCTTTCAATATTATTCACAAATTTTGATATGATTCTTGGACAACACAACCTCTCAGAAAGTGATTTTTGGGGCACATGGTGGTGATCAAGCACCAACACCAAAGTGGCAACTTGGAAGTATTGCGATAAAAATTCGTGTTTTTCAAAGTTATGTATTGTTTTATTATTCAATCATGCATGTTCTCTTTTACGGGATACTTTTATTTATTCCTTCTCGAATATAATATTGGGATCGAAAATAGTACATCAATGTTTGTATCCTAAGTGGGAGCACATCTAAATTGCGTTGCGCAATTTGATTGTGAATATTTAAAATCTGCGTTGCTAGTTGAGAAATGTAAGAGAAGGATAAGTTTGCAAACCCGAGCATTTTGTTAAACACATGGCAAACCATGAAAATTTCTGTGATCAAGCACTTCAATTTTTTCCTTGGGAATTTTTTTGTGTTGTGGAACCGTATAAGCTCTTCAATTTTTACAGCTAGTTCTATACTAGGATTGTTTTGGAGGCTCTACACTTCATAGTAAGCATTCAACATATCACCTCGTGTATGGGAAGGACCCTTTCCCCTTTTTTCTACATCACTTTTCTCTTCCCACGTTCCCTAGCTCGATTTTACAAAGCTTAATTTGTTGTGGGTGGACCACTCCCAAATTTATAATACACTATAAACGCTCTCCAACTAAAATAAATAAGGAAAGGATTTTAACAAGTTGTACATGCAACTTCACAGCGTGAAGGTACTCGCTACTTGAACGAATATCATGCACTAAATGTTCCATGAAGAATAAAACAACACCACCTCATTCATCGATTCATAATTGGCACTCTTTCCCTTGTTATCTACATCTCTCCACTTTTCCCACATACCACTGTCTTTATTCCGCAGCTGGAACACTCATATGCATGCGAAATTCCATTCCACTAAAGCCTCTCCGAACAAAATAAATCAGGTGCAACCCACGTGGATTTTAACATATATTTTTCCCTTGTACGATGTCTTCATAGTGTAAAGGTACTTAATACTTGCACCAATCCGAAGCTTTAAAAATTCCATAAAGAAGAACATCACCAAAGAGCGGTTACTTAACACGATTTGCGAATCTCAAGTAAGTCGTGTAGATACAAGGAGAGAAGGTTTTCACGGAAAATATTTGCTTATTCTAAAGTGTGAAGGAAAAGTAGAAATTCCTTTATTCGGGAAACTCAAACCTAATTTTATTGTTGTTAGTTTGGTTATTTTTGAAGTGTTTTTAGACATTACTTACAAGTAATCCAAAGCGTTGAAACATATTAAGGGACGATGTTGGAATCTTAGCTTCATGGCCAAACTTTGGATGTTGCAAAATCCAGCTTGAGACATTCCTCAAGAATCAAAAGTTATGGATACATGTAGACAAAGATGATCCCACACAAAGAACCATCATTTTGTCTCTCATTTCTACCATAGTAATTGATCCGGATTTGCGTGGGAACGAGACAAAAGATAGCATATACAGAATCATATACACAGATATATGGCCAAAAACACAGCGATACAGTAAACGCATATTCTATTAAATATCGGAAATAGAACAGACTGTAAATACCACAGCTAGAATGGTAGTAGCTATCTCTAAGAAGAGATGTGGCCGCTGTGCTCATTCGAGCCAAGATGAATGCAAAGAGAGGCCAAAAGGGCCTATTTATCATAAGCACGAGGGAAAGAATCCCAAACATCCGAAAACCTAACCCTAGAAGATGAACCGTCATAAAGTTTGCGGCCCCAAGGTGGTTAGTTGAACAGTCAACTTCCCGGGGTCATAACGTTTGCATACGATCTCCGTTTGGGGCGCTCGGCAGCCCGTTGGAAAGATCTATCCGAGGACTACGCGGACGGCCATGAAACAGATGGGCCCCGTCCGACCAAGATTTCCCAAAACACGTCGTTTAGGGCCTCAAAACGGCCCCGCAAGTTTGGGACTCGAAAAGCTGTGGAAAAATTACTGGAAAATACGCAAAATGGGAAACTGTTTTGAGCCAGTGGAATAGGTGGGTGGCCACCGATATCCATCTGGATCAGTAATTCGTATCATACCATCCGAAGCTTCGAGTTGATATCAAGAGGAGAATAAGAACCCTCCCTTCAGAAAGTTGTGGAGTCCATTTGCTTCCAATAGTTGTTACTAAGGCACTTGCAACTCATCCCCCCCCCCCCCCATATTTTATTAGTACATATGCAAACATTCTTTATTGTATGTTTTGCTCATGTAGTTCTAGTTTAAATTTCTTTCTTCACAGAATAGCTGGTTTATTAGAATGTATTTTAATCTCATGGTTCATATAGCTTTTACCTTTTGATATGATGCTTGGAATACACAGCCTCTCAGAAAGTGATTTTCGGGGCACATGTTGGTGATCAAACACCAACACCAAAGTGCCATCTTGGAAGCGTTGTGATAAAAAGTCGTGTTTTTCCATATTATGTATTATTTTATTATCCAGTTATGACTTTTATTTATGCATCCTCTATTGTGAATTTGGGATTGCAATTAGTACATCAATGTTTGTAACCTAAGTGGAAGCACATACGGATTACATCGCGCGATTTTATTGTAAATATTTAAAATCTTGGTTGTTAGTTGAGAAATGTCAAAGAATGCTAAATCTGAAAACTTGAGGTTTTTGCTAAATAATTGGAAAACGGTGAAAATTTATGTGACTGAGCACTTCAAATTTTCCCTAGGGCTGATGTTTTATGTTGTAGAACCCTATAAACTCTTCAATTTTTACTAGTTCTATACTATAAGTGCTTTGGATACTCTGCACTCCATATGCACGTGAACTTCCACTCCACTAAAACCTCTCCAAAAAAGAAGATTAGGTGCAACGCGTGTGGATTTAAAAAAATATTTTTCCCTTGTCCCATGACTTCATACTGTGAAGGTACTTACTACTTTAACCAATACCATGCCTTAAAAATTCCATAAACAAGAAAACAACGAAAGAATGGTTAATCAACATGATTTGTGAATCTCAAGTAAGTCATGTAGCTACAAGGAGAGAAGGCTTGAGAAAGAAAAGATATGTGTATTCTAAGGTATCGTGGGAAATTTGAAATAATTTTATTTGGTGAACTCAACCCTAATTTTCTTGTCATTAGTTTAGTTGTTTTTAAAGTGTTTTCAAAGATTACTTAGAAGCGATCCAAAGAAATGAAGCATATACTGGTATCATGTTGGGATATTAGTTTCATGGTCAAACATTGACTGCTGGAAAATCCAATTGGAGACATTCCTCAAGAATCAATATTGGTTATGGATACAAATAACCAAAGATGAATCCACATGGGAATATACACCATAGCTAAAGTTGTGCGGGATAGCATGCATGGAATTATTAATCTCCTAGTAGAAGAAAGGTTAAGATACTACTATGTTTTTGAACTCGTGGAAATGCGAAATAAATTGGAGCAATTGTACAAGAACAATGCCTCCGAAATCAACGGTCTTGAAACAAGGTTATTGACTCTCAAGATTGCTCAGCTTAGAGAAATTCAGGGGTGAAATTTTTCACACACACTGATTTTACATGTTTTCTTTCTCAAAAAAGAATCGCGGATTTCTTTTTTTTTCTTTCGAAAATGATTCTCCCAAATTCCACAGGATAAAAATAGTTTACTCTAAACATCACCAAAATTGTCCAAAGACTACATAAAATTCTCGCTGTTGACATTGATGGCGTGGAAAGATATTTTCCTCGATTCACGACAATTTGTGCCAACATCAAGGTCGTTGGAGGACAATACCTATGGTGACAGGCCGTTTGAGATCCTTGTGCATGATCGGGCTCCCATAGCACACAACTCTTCTCTCTTACGAGTCATAGTCATCCCACCTCTTTTCGAGGCCATTCCCTCGTATCACACCTCATCTCCCTCCAACTTCATTTTCGTGGAACCCCTTTAATTAGTGACCATTTTTATTTCCTTTCCCTCCATACGTCCATTCAAACTATCTAGACCCATGCTTCTTAAGCATTCCATGGACACCACAACGCTCGTAGTAGCTCTTGGCCCCGCGGGTGTATTGAGTGCTACTACATAATATGGACGTGACACATATGTGGTCTTCATGAAGAAACATCATGCCAGGATTGGGGCTCTTGGCAATGCCAACTCTACGATTTAACAACTTAACCTGATTGCCCTAGATTTTGTTGTTGACTCTCTTTCTCTCTCCTCCCATGATATATGTAGTAGCACGACGATATCGTATTCATCTCAACAGCCCAAGGACAAAAAAATTCACGAGTAAGTTATTATCGTACTAGCTCTTGTTTCCATACTCCCCTCAGTGCATTGTCAAGACCACCAACAATATCTCAACGAACGTGGGGAGAAGAGCATTCCTATTTTTATAGCTCTTTGCAGTATTCCATCATATTTATGTTTCCCTCTAACTCCATTTTCCATATCCGTCCACCTTCCCTATGTTACACCTCTTATGGGATTTCGCTATCAGCACCTTCGGCCATCGTTCATGTAATGTCCCAAAAAATAGCAAAATTAAAATGTTTTCCATCCCTGTAATAGATGCTGTATGAGAGTAAAAATAGACACAAGTTAATTTAATATAAGAAAAGTATGTAAATGTTTAAACCAAAAGAAATTCTACCTTTCTTAAAATAATCATGATGTCTCTCGTCTTTTACATCTACAGCTCTGCGGAAGCATTTATGAACATATCTAATGATGTATCATAGTTACGAGTTTACTATTGTCGACGTAACAGAAAATATAATGCTATTATACTGTTTTAATAAATGCAAATGAATGTCTGAATGGCACCTTCAGGTGATATGGCCTTTGTTGATGAGGGGTCTGATGTTCTAAGATGGGCCTCTAGTAGCAAAAAGAGACGAAGGAAAACCAATACCCCGGCAGGTAAGAGCACTCTTGGGAGAGTACTGGACTTACTTAGCATCCTTTTGCTAACGTCAAAACCCTTGTTGTGTTTTGCAGGTGTGCCCGTAGAAGGTTATTCTACCCTGGGAGTTCTACCTATTCCCACTAAAAGGTTTCCCGAGTGGATCCTAGCTTTTTGTGGAGCTACCCCTAAAAGGCATACTATGGTGTAAAGTCTAGTGTTAAAATTCAAGATCAAGTGTGGGTTTTAACGTATTGAAACTATGGCAAAACTATTAGTTTGATCACCCCTTGTGCTGGTTTATACGACTCCTAACATAGTCTCCTATATAAAAAAGAATGTAACTCCAATTGAAAGCGTGGTTGGTGTAAGACATTAAATGCGCTTGGTTGAAGTGGTTGACAGGCTGGGTAAGGGTTTCATCATACGCATTCGGGGGTTTTCCTCCCTTGCCAAACGCTCTGCGTTTTTGGCTAGCTTTCTGTCCTGTACTTCGTTGCAATGGTGGTAATATCTATACATTGGTAGCTTCGTTGGAGGCGCAGAGGAGGATGAACTCCTGCTCAGGTATGACCCATTCACTATCGCTGTTGTAATTAAATGTTTCTTCTATTGATAGAAGCTACAGGGTTTCTCACTGGTATTTTTGCGCTAGTGGCAGGTAGTGCCAACGAAAGTCTGCTGCGTGGCTATCGTGATTGCTACGGCCTTTATCGTTGTGAGCATTGGTAAGTCCAGCTACGTAACCCCAATGTGCTCTGTCCTCTTCCACTCCTGGCGGGGTACTGTATGTAACATTTTGTTTATGGAAGACTTCGTGAGCCTTTGGATTACTGTATCTAATTGGAAGTCTGGAAAGTCGCCTCTTGGCTGGACTAACGAATGTATGATATCTGTGGGGGTTTTGGAGGTTCATTCCCAATGTAAAGTTTGACTAATGAAATCTGGTTCTCGTGGGTTAATGAACTGGGGTTTTACACAGGGTAAACCTCCCTGCCGATCGTATGGATGATCGAAATGTATGCTTTTGGGTTTTGAAAAAGGACTATGAAGTTTTCTGCGTTCTCTATTCATGTCCTTTTTTATTCAAGACTGTGATAGTGGCTCAGCCTATGCTGTACCGAACTTGTATTTCGAATGTAACTCCGTTTCACTAAAAGGATTTATTATGAATGTAGAAGGAGTCTTCGTAATGTGCTGTAGAGAGAGAGAGAGCAAGAGTTCCTTGGTTTCGACTTTTGTCAGAGTTTATATTCTGCGTTTTAATTCTACCGTGGGTAAATTGTAATGAAAGGGAAAAGAGATAGGTCATCCCAGTTCCGTAACCTATGGATATCCGTCTTTGCTGTTTCGAATCTGTCTTTGTTTAAATGGTGGAAATAACGTTCTCCCAGATGTATCGTTGATGCTCTTACTCAAACCCTAGTAAGTTAAAAACGTAGATCTGTAACTTGTAGCTGCATTTTGGTTTTGGCAATGAATGGTGATGGGATTCGATCCCTGTATCTATGGTTTGCTAGATTCTGCGTTGAAATTTATTTAGCGTCTCTGTAATCACTAATCTAAACATACACTCTAATAAATAAAAGAGCTGAACAGACTGGGATAAATGCCAGGAAATAATTGTTGCAGAAATTATGAAAAGAAAACTGGTAAGATAAAACGTGTCTCTAGTGCTATTCGTAAATGTCTAGCACAGGCTAGGGAGCTAGCCATGCTAGACATTCAACAGTTAACCCCAAACAGATTTCTAGGGTTTCAAAAGCTTTATGAACAACTAAGTCTGTTATAATAAATTGAAACACCCTCGGGACTGATGCCCTAAAGGTCCTTGTGCTCCTTAAGAGAACATTGCTGAATATAGATATTAAATAACAAGCTATTTGATTTGCATAAATGATAGAAGGTGAATGGAATAGTTTATACCTGCAATCTTGTAGCGTACCCTTCTCCTGTAGTCACCTGCACACTCAAATCACTTATTAGTGGAAAATATTGATGTGTTCAGCTGACCTGACTTGAATGAGTTCTGGATTAGATCACTTTGGGACTACCACGTTCCTCCCAACCATGATCCCACCACCGTTTCCGGTTCAATATGGATCCCCCCGAGGTTGTTCTGACATGCAAAGTGAGGGATAGAGATCCTAGGTCCACTGCTGGTTCAGGTTTGAAACTTTCTTTGAGCTAGTTCAATTCTTGGAGCAGAAAATGTTCTTTCACTCCATAGGAGATGAGGATAAAAGAAAATATGATCCCCCAAACTTGGGGTCTGTCCTCCTTAAGTAGGAAATCTTGAATTAGGACTGTTGGAATTACTGGTTTCTTTAAAATTAAATAACTTTAATTTTTTTAATTTATTACTAGTTCTTTTTTTTGAACTGGAACTTCTCAACTTTGTTTAACTAAAGTGTTTTTGATTAAGCCTTTTTACACTTGTGATTAACTTTTACTATTCTGATCCAATTATTAATGCATTATTGATTTATTAAGCAAATGCATAAACTATATAAAATAAATGTATTTTATAATTAAATAATAACAATCATCCTTATTACAATTATGAATAATAATAGCCTTGAGGCTTTTAAGCATGTTAACCCTAGAAGACTACTAGTAGTTAATTCATGTTTTAAGTGGTTATAGTTATCTTTTATGTAACTTCACCTGATACTTGTTTGTTTTTAATCCTTTTAAGGATGAGGTCCCTTCTTTGGACGGTCTCGGTAAGCTAGGATAGGCACCTCTTGTCTCTCCCTTTGCATTTCAGATTCCCTCGTTTTAACATGGTAGTTCCCGCAGTACTTGATGAAAATGAGATTTATTTACTCCATTCGGATAGTCGTGATACGACACAAAAGTGCTATTCAGAGTCCTTCCGACTCAACACTTGAGATCTAGTAACCCCGAGTGCTCTTCAGAGCCTTTTAACTCAACACTCTCACATGGGCTTTACGCTAGTGCAATTCTAGAGCCTCTGCTCAACACTAGAGCTAGAATGTGGTTGTGAGGCACATCTAGAATATTTAAGTGGCCTCGGATCCGGTAATCATTTTCTTTCAAGCTTGGAGTGCTCCAGGGCTTATGCCCAACACTCAACGTACATCGGGGCTTAGGCCCAGTACGTAATAAGAGTCCTCTAGATACACCGGGGCTTAGGCCAATTATATAGGTCATTCATGTGTTTCTGAGTCCACGCTCAACACACCACATAATCATCCATATGAATCATTGCTCTGCACAGTATAATGTAACAAAAAGAGGTAATCTCAGTATATCATAATTTGTAATTGATTCACATAACAGAAACATAAGCTTATTCATTCGGGCTTTCCTGCCCCATATATATTCAATAATGAACAATCAGGGTCCATGCCCAATATATCAACTCAGGAAAGAATAAATCAAAACATACTATTGCTTATGCCAAATAATAAATCACATATGCTAGGGCCGTGGCCCAATATAACATCATAACATAGTCAGTCAAAAAGTTGGGATATTACGGTTCAAGACCACTTCTACTATTGCATCACTGATCACTAGTGCTTTAGGTATATCGCTATCAGCACCTTGGGCCATCGTTCAAGACCAATTCTACATCGCTGATCACTAGTGCTTTAGGTATACATTCGTTGAGTCGGCCCAGTGCAGTGTTCATGAATAGCTTCAATCCAACATGTAGCAATTTAGCAATTTCCTTGAGGAAATCTCATAGCTATATATGTTGGTCGAGGTCTCTCTTCGTCGTCTTGCATCCAACACGTGTAGTACACTAAGGTATTCCAGTATATTCTCCCTAAACAAAAAACGGTTTTCTCAGCTTCACTTATCCCTGGTTATTAAAGTCCTCTTTCTTAAAGAGCATTCATCGCAAATGTGTTTATAGGAAGGAGCGTAAAAACTCTAACTATCCTTGATCCCACGACTACACCGAAAGCAAAGAGCATTTTTATAACTGGGGATTTTCGGATTATACGGTACAATTGTGGTCTTCCCCTTAAGAGCTATGCCGTGCTTGCACACAATGTCACTAGGTCATGGAATTTATTACAACAAAATAATTATCGCATGTTTATGGAAGTCCCATGTTTACAACTCTATATCCATGGATTCTATTTGCTCTATACAGTCGATGCTGATGTGCATAGGACTCTTTATTTTGGTTACGTGGCACACATGTTGATGCAGGCTCACTGGTCAGTCCATCCATAAACATAGTGGAAACTCACGAGCAAGCACTTAGATTGAACATATTTCAACATGATGCTTCTTGTGGTATCTTTGGAAATCACTCAGTGGACCATCTCCAATGGAATGACATATATCGTTGTACATTTCTAAGTGCTCTAGACAGAAACTGTTCTTTTCCTCGTGATTCCCCAAATACCTAGGTCCCTAAGCAGGGTTCGACTGCTAAAAATCCATAGAAGATTGGATGGATTGGTTTGTAGGGCCCATTTTATGGGCAAGTCTCGCTCTTCATATTTGCGGTAAAAATACTGTCTGAAACCTTCCGGGGCAATTTTGAGGTATTAAAAGTCCATTTCTTGCAAAAAACAACTGCACCAAAATTTTACATTATACACACCGAGACATGTCCAATGGTGCAAGAATCGCCTGAATCAGAGTCCGTATGAAGAAGTTATGCCTCCCACAAGTTGACCTACCCAGCTAACCACCATGGTACCCAACGGATTCCACATCATCTATCATTTCTCGCACATGTGGATCTAATAATGATTGGACTTTGAAGAACGTTCTAGAAGGTCCAGTACCATAACCCTAATAAGGAGTTGGGGCGTAAGAAAACCCTAAAATTAACCCGAGACGGCTATTGGGCTATGATGAATACCGGGCCGTTAGGAGGAGGGGTTTCGTTCTTTCGATGTTATTATACAGTTCCATAGTTGATAAAACAACACAAGAGTGGCTATTATAGCAGGACATAGGAGATAGGAGATCATGTAGTAGCCACTCTGGCCGTAGATTCATAGCTAACTCCATAGAGAGTGTCATTTCCTTTGTATTTGCATTTTGATATGAAGAGCAAGGCATAGTCCTCATTTGTGTCTGTGTTTTTCCCCATAGCTCGTTTTCCCGAGCTATATCTTCTGTTATTGTGTACTTATTTGCTCTAGTTATTTGTGGATTTCAGTTCCATTATATTCAGTATCTTATGGAATTAAATTAACACAACGAACAAAGTTGTAAGATCCGTTGTGAAAAACTTGTCCACTGGAATAGGTGCAACAGTTTACAGATCGTCTCGCCAACCGCCCGCCATCCTCACTGGCCATCCTAGACTGAGGGTTGTTTTTATGTTCAGTATCTGGATATTTTGTCGCAATGCCCAAACCCATAGCATTCTCTTATATCAACTATGGATATGATGAGTTTACTTATGCATAGTCTTGCACCGCATCTGCATTAACCACATGATTTCGACACCCGACAATAATTCACTTTGATTAGGGTTATTCAAAAAGTAATCTCGACTATCCAAAATGCAGTGTTCATCAACGGCATTCCGTGAGAACCCCAATGTGGGGAAATTGGCATTTGTATTCACTTGACATGGAACAGCGACTGCGGAACATAATGTGAAAAAGGAACGTTATATATATGCGGGGTTTGACTTCTTCTACAACACTATATATATATATATATATGTGGTTTCCACGCGCTTTGTGATTAATTCTAAATGGTGAGCTCTGGTCACGAAAGGTTATCAGAACAAGTCTAGTAGGACAGGAAATGGTCGATGCAGCGATAATAAGCCGGCGAGAGGCGTGAGGGACCATATTCTCATACTAATACACCAAAAATAAACGGACTTTGTCAGGTCGGCGACGCTGGCTTGGTCGCACTGTTATATATTATGTTCTTTGGACGGTGTCACGGTAGGATTTGGTCACGGTCACCTGTAGCAGAGGTGGTAGTGGCAGGTGGGGAATGATCACTTGCTTGCCCGGACTTCAATTTAAAACTACTCAGAATTCAGGAATTTGGTGATGCTATAAAATGGAAGAACGCTCTCCAATCTTCATCAAACTTCATCTATAATCAAACGATCAGAGGGAGCGTCTAATCGAAGAATAGCACTCAGTCATCTACAGTCATGAAATCCTTCCCGGCTTTAGCGGTTGCAGCACTAGTAATCATCTCATACGCAAGCACTATTGTTCTAGTGCGTGCAGGTGATTCAGATCCTCTGCAAGACTTTTGCGTTGCTGATAACACCAGTCAAGGTATGTGATACTAGGCTCTTCTGAATTTACATGTAATGTGTACAACTATTATCATGGGTGAAGAATCTGACATATATGGAATTGAATTTACATGTAATGTGTACAACTATTATCATGGGTGAAGAATCTGATATATATATATGGAATTGAATTTTGCAGTTCTTGTAAACGGTTTCGTCTGTAAGGATGCGAAGATGGTTTCAGCAGACGACTTCACGTTCAGGGGCCTAGATAAAGCGGGGAATACGAATAACATGCTGCGTTCCGTGGTAACTCCAGTCAATGTAGTGCAGCTAGCAGGCCTGAACACCTTGGGAATCTCCATGGCTAGGATCGATTTCGCTCCTTACGGCCTTAATCCCCCTCACACTCATCCCCGGGCCACCGAAATCTTGGTGGTCTTGGAAGGTAGCCTCTACGTCGGCTTCATCACCACTGGCAACCAATTGTTCTACAAAACGCTTGAGAAGGGAGACGTGTTTGTGTTCCCCAAAGCTCTTGTGCATTTCCAACAGAACGTCGGCAATGGCAACGCAGTGGCCCTCGCTGCACTGAGCAGCCAGAATCCAGGAACTCAGCAGATCGCCAGGTCCTTGTTTGGAGCCACCGGTCCGGTTGATCCCTCCGTTCTCGCCAAAGCTTTCGATATCGATTCCAACCTCGTCAAACTTCTGCAAGCCAAATTCGCAGCTTCTGGCTGATTTATTCATTCATTCATCCTGATCATAGTCGTGAGTCGCCACAGAGATTTATTCATTCTAATCATAGTCGCCATTCTTGCTTTCCCCGCGTTCTGCGTTCTGTGCGTGACACAAATAGTCACTGCATTGTATGTGTGGTCGTGGACATCCAAACAAATAAAAAAGTTCATTTCCGTTGATCCATTATGTTTTCGTGTTTGTTTGGGATGATTATCTTAATCAGTGCTAAGTTCCTTAATGTTTGAACAACACGATCTTCCGAGACTCTTTAGATTCATCACTCCACCCAACGGGCATTTTAATATTTAAACGCCATAAATAGATTATAAGCAGATGTTTAGTGGCATGGAGTCCACTTTAAAATTCAATTATCTTGGTGTATTCCATTGAAGCGTGGAGTAGCTATAATCACTTGGTGTATTCCATTGAAGAGTGGAGCTTGAGGTCGTGAAATTCTAAAAGTTCAAATTAAATATAAATGGCCTTACATCATTTTGGTGTTAATTACTCAATTTAATTAAATTATATTTGTGTTCGATTCAAAAGTTTTGAAACTCAATAAATTGGATCATCTAAAATTATTATATATCCCATTTATCTCCCGCAAACTTGATGGATTGATATAATAAATTATTGTTTCAACTTGTATAGAAAATTATTTTAAATTATGAATAGTTAGATTATGAGGCATACAAACTTGAATGTTGGTTACCCTCCCATCATTTACTCCATCATAGCAACTTTGTCTTAGATTCCACCAAAGAGGGATCATAGCAACATTGTTTTGGCTTCCGGCAAGGGATCTCGCAACCTCACAAAGGAGAGGGAGGGCCTTCTAGGGAGGGATTTGGTTGTACATAGGTGCCACATCATGGCCCCATCTTTAATCAAATTGTATGTACGCATTTTATCGGGCTATGGAGGTGTCTAGCTAAAAGAGATTAGTTCATCGGATAACTTGTAAAGTGATAGAAGGTTGGATTAGTATTGGATTGCAATCGTATTGCAAGTGTGTTAACAACCTAATTTTTTCCTCTTCGGTTCGCGATGAGTAATATTATCGCCATTAGACATCACCTTGGGAGGCTTTCGCCTCATATGCATCATTTCCACCACCATATGATCTGAATAAATCTCTCAAGGTCATCCATCATATCATTCACAATAAGCGATGCTATTATGCTCGATTCGGTCCACACACACGCACACATAGAAGCATCATTCGGTGTCTCTCCTTTCAACCATGGTAATTCTCATGACACCATATGGAGCTTCAAGTGGTGATGAAGAGGAGAAGAATAACACTCCCTTCGGAAAGTCGCGGAGTCCATTTGCTTCCCACAATTCTTACTAAGGCGCTTGTAATTCATCACCGCTGACCCCCATCCCCCCTCTTTTATTAATACAGATGCAAATATTTTTTATTGTATGTTATGTTTATGGACTTCTAGTTAAAATTTATTTCTTCACATAATATATGGTCTATTCGAATGTATATTACTCTCACGGTTCATATACCTTACACCTTTTGGTATGATGCTTGGACAATGCAATCTCTAGGCAAGTGATTTTTGGGGCACATGTTGGTGATGAAACACAACCACCAAACTCGGCCATCTTGGAAGCGCTGTGATACAAAGGCGTGTTTTTCAATATTATGTATTATTTTATTTTTCGATTATGCATATTCTCTTCTACGGGTTACTTTTATTTATGCATTCCCAAATATAATATTGGGATTGCAAATAGTACATCAATGCTTGTATCCTAAGTGGTAGCACATCTAGATTGTGTCACGCAATTCGATTGTAAAGATATAAAATTGTGTCGCGCAATTCGATTGCAAAGATTTAAAATCTAGGCTGTTAGGTGAGAAATGTAAAATAAGGCTAAATCTCAAACCCCGAGGTTTTTTATTAAATTCTTGGGAAACCATGAAAATTTATACGATCGAGGACTTGATGTTTTTCGTAGGGCTAATGTTTTAGGTCGTACAACCGTAGAAAATCTCCAATGTTTACTAATTTTATACTAGAATCGTTTTGGATACTCTACACTTCATATTACCTTCAAGAGATCGCTTCGTGTATTGCATGTGACTCTTTCCCTCGTTCTCTACATCATTTTTCTCTTCCCACATGCCCTAGCTCGATTTCACAAAGATTGATCTGTTGTGCGTGATGCACCCAAATTTCAACTCATAAATTAGGAGAGGATTTTAACAAGTATATCACCCTTTGTATGTGATTTCATAGCGTGAAGGTACTGGCTACTTGCACCAATCTCGCGCATTAAATGTTCCATAAAGAAGAAAATAATACCACCTCATTCATGGCTTCATAGTCAGCGCTCTTTCCCTTTTTATCTACATCACTCAACTCTTCCCACGCACCATTTCTCTATTTTTCAACCTCTAATATCTTGCGTGTGGACAACTCATATGCATGCGAACTTCCACTCCACTAAATCCTCTCCGAAGAAAATAAATCAGGTGCAACCCTCGTGAATTTTAACAAATACTTTGCCCTTGTTACATGGCTCCATACTATGAAGTTACTTAATACTTGCACCAATCCCACGCCTTAAAAAGTCCAAAAAGAAGAACACAACCAAAGAACGATTAATTAACATGATTTGGGAATGTCAATTAAGTCATGTACAGGTACAAGGAGTGAAGGTTTGAGCAAAAAAATATCCATGTAAATTCTAAAGTATCATGCAAAAATATCAATAATTTTATTTGGGAAACTCAACCCATGTTTTCTTGATATTAGTTTAGTTGCTTTTAAATTGTTCTTAGATACTAGTTACAAGTATTCCAAAGCATTGAATCATGTTAAGGCATGATGTTCAGATATTATTTTCATGGTCAAACCTTGGCTATTGGAAAATCCAATTTGATACATTCCTCGAGAATCAAAAGTTATGGATACACGTAGCGAGAAACGATCCGATAGAGACAACCACCATTTTGTGTCTCCCCTTTATACCATAGCAATTCATATCAAACCATATGAAGCTTCTAGTGGATATCAACAGGAGGAGAAGAACCATGCCTTCTGAGATCTGTGGAGTCCATTTGAATGCAATAATTGTTATTGGGGCGCTTGTAATTCATCGTCCTCCCCCCATCTCTTATTAATACAAATGCAAAGATTATTTATTGTATGTTATGTTTACGTAGTTCCAGTTTAAATTTATTTCTTGCATATCATAATATATGGTTTATCAGAATGTATTTTACTCTCCTGGCTTATATAGCTTACACCTTTCAATATTATTCACAAATTTTGATATGATTCTTGGACAACACAACCTCTCAGAAAGTGATTTTTGGGGCACATGGTGGTGATCAAGCACCAACACCAAAGTGGCAACTTGGAAGTATTGCGATAAAAATTCGTGTTTTTCAAAGTTATGTATTGTTTTATTATTCAATCATGCATGTTCTCTTTTACGGGATACTTTTATTTATTCCTTCTCGAATATAATATTGGGATCGAAAATAGTACATCAATGTTTGTATCCTAAGTGGGAGCACATCTAAATTGCGTTGCGCAATTTGATTGTGAATATTTAAAATCTGCGTTGCTAGTTGAGAAATGTAAGAGAAGGATAAGTTTGCAAACCCGAGCATTTTGTTAAACACATGGCAAACCATGAAAATTTCTGTGATCAAGCACTTCAATTTTTTCCTTGGGAATTTTTTTGTGTTGTGGAACCGTATAAGCTCTTCAATTTTTACAGCTAGTTCTATACTAGGATTGTTTTGGAGGCTCTACACTTCATAGTAAGCATTCAACATATCACCTCGTGTATGGGAAGGACCCTTTCCCCTTTTTTCTACATCACTTTTCTCTTCCCACGTTCCCTAGCTCGATTTTACAAAGCTTAATTTGTTGTGGGTGGACCACTCCCAAATTTATAATACACTATAAACGCTCTCCAACTAAAATAAATAAGGAAAGGATTTTAACAAGTTGTACATGCAACTTCACAGCGTGAAGGTACTCGCTACTTGAACGAATATCATGCACTAAATGTTCCATGAAGAATAAAACAACACCACCTCATTCATCGATTCATAATTGGCACTCTTTCCCTTGTTATCTACATCTCTCCACTTTTCCCACATACCACTGTCTTTATTCCGCAGCTGGAACACTCATATGCATGCGAAATTCCATTCCACTAAAGCCTCTCCGAACAAAATAAATCAGGTGCAACCCACGTGGATTTTAACATATATTTTTCCCTTGTACGATGTCTTCATAGTGTAAAGGTACTTAATACTTGCACCAATCCGAAGCTTTAAAAATTCCATAAAGAAGAACATCACCAAAGAGCGGTTACTTAACACGATTTGCGAATCTCAAGTAAGTCGTGTAGATACAAGGAGAGAAGGTTTTCACGGAAAATATTTGCTTATTCTAAAGTGTGAAGGAAAAGTAGAAATTCCTTTATTCGGGAAACTCAAACCTAATTTTATTGTTGTTAGTTTGGTTATTTTTGAAGTGTTTTTAGACATTACTTACAAGTAATCCAAAGCGTTGAAACATATTAAGGGACGATGTTGGAATCTTAGCTTCATGGCCAAACTTTGGATGTTGCAAAATCCAGCTTGAGACATTCCTCAAGAATCAAAAGTTATGGATACATGTAGACAAAGATGATCCCACACAAAGAACCATCATTTTGTCTCTCATTTCTACCATAGTAATTGATCCGGATTTGCGTGGGAACGAGACAAAAGATAGCATATACAGAATCATATACACAGATATATGGCCAAAAACACAGCGATACAGTAAACGCATATTCTATTAAATATCGGAAATAGAACAGACTGTAAATACCACAGCTAGAATGGTAGTAGCTATCTCTAAGAAGAGATGTGGCCGCTGTGCTCATTCGAGCCAAGATGAATGCAAAGAGAGGCCGAAAGGGCCTATTTATCATAAGCACGAGGGAAAGAATCCCAAACATCCGAAAACCTAACCCTAGAAGATGAACCGTCATAAAGTTTGCGGCCCCAAGGTGGTTAGTTGAACAGTCAACTTCCCGGGGTCATAACGTTTGCATACGATCTCCGTTTGGGGCGCTCGGCAGCCCGTTGGAAAGATCTATCCGAGGACTACGCGGACGGCCATGAAACAGATGGGCCCCGTCCGACCAAGATTTCCCAAAACACGTCGTTTAGGGCCTCAAAACGGCCCCGCAAGTTTGGGACTCGAAAAGCTGTGGAAAAATTACTGGAAAATACGCAAAATGGGAAACTGTTTTGAGCCAGTGGAATAGGTGGGTGGCCACCGATATCCATCTGGATCAGTAATTCGTATCATACCATCCGAAGCTTCGAGTTGATATCAAGAGGAGAATAAGAACCCTCCCTTCAGAAAGTTGTGGAGTCCATTTGCTTCCAATAGTTGTTACTAAGGCACTTGCAACTCATCCCCCCCCCCCCCCATATTTTATTAGTACATATGCAAACATTCTTTATTGTATGTTTTGCTCATGTAGTTCTAGTTTAAATTTCTTTCTTCACAGAATAGCTGGTTTATTAGAATGTATTTTAATCTCATGGTTCATATAGCTTTTACCTTTTGATATGATGCTTGGAATACACAGCCTCTCAGAAAGTGATTTTCGGGGCACATGTTGGTGATCAAACACCAACACCAAAGTGCCATCTTGGAAGCGTTGTGATAAAAAGTCGTGTTTTTCCATATTATGTATTATTTTATTATCCAGTTATGACTTTTATTTATGCATCCTCTATTGTGAATTTGGGATTGCAATTAGTACATCAATGTTTGTAACCTAAGTGGAAGCACATACGGATTACATCGCGCGATTTTATTGTAAATATTTAAAATCTTGGTTGTTAGTTGAGAAATGTCAAAGAATGCTAAATCTGAAAACTTGAGGTTTTTGCTAAATAATTGGAAAACGGTGAAAATTTATGTGATTGAGCACTTCAAATTTTCCCTAGGGCTGATGTTTTATGTTGTAGAACCCTATAAACTCTTCAATTTTTACTAGTTCTATACTATAAGTGCTTTGGATACTCTGCACTCCATATGCACGTGAACTTCCACTCCACTAAAACCTCTCCAAAAAAGAAGATTAGGTGCAACGCGTGTGGATTTAAAAAAATATTTTTCCCTTGTCCCATGACTTCATACTGTGAAGGTACTTACTACTTTAACCAATACCATGCCTTAAAAATTCCATAAACAAGAAAACAACGAAAGAATGGTTAATCAACATGATTTGTGAATCTCAAGTAAGTCATGTAGCTACAAGGAGAGAAGGCTTGAGAAAAAAAAGATATGTGTATTCTAAGGTATCGTGGGAAATTTGAAATAATTTTATTTGGTGAACTCAACCCTAATTTTCTTGTCATTAGTTTAGTTGTTTTTAAAGTGTTTTCAAAGATTACTTAGAAGCGATCCAAAGAAATGAAGCATATACTGGTATCATGTTGGGATATTAGTTTCATGGTCAAACATTGACTGCTGGAAAATCCAATTGGAGACATTCCTCAAGAATCAATATTGGTTATGGATACAAATAACCAAAGATGAATCCACATGGGAATATACACCATAGCTAAAGTTGTGCGGGATAGCATGCATGGAATTATTAATCTCCTAGTAGAAGAAAGGTTAAGATACTACTATGTTTTTGAACTCGTGGAAATGCGAAATAAATTGGAGCAATTGTACAAGAACAATGCCTCCGAAATCAACGGTCTTGAAACAAGGTTATTGACTCTCAAGATTGCTCAGCTTAGAGAAATTCAGGGGTGAAATTTTTCACACACACTGATTTTACATGTTTTCTTTCTCAAAAAAGAATCGCGGATTTCTTTTTTTTTCTTTCGAAAATGATTCTCCCAAATTCCACAGGATAAAAATAGTTTACTCTAAACATCACCAAAATTGTCCAAAGACTACATAAAATTCTCGCTGTTGACATTGATGGCGTGGAAAGATATTTTCCTCGATTCACGACAATTTGTGCCAACATCAAGGTCGTTGGAGGACAATACCTATGGTGACAGGCCGTTTGAGATCCTTGTGCATGATCGGGCTCCCATAGCACACAACTCTTCTCTCTCACGAGTCATAGTCATCCCACCTCTTTTCGAGGCCATTCCCTCGTATCACACCTCATCTCCCTCCAACTTCATTTTCGTGGAACCCCTTTAATTAGTGACCATTTTTATTTCCTTTCCCTCCATACGTCCATTCAAACTATCTAGACCCATGCTTCTTAAGCATTCCATGGACACCACAACGCTCGTAGTAGCTCTTGGCCCCGCGGGTGTATTGAGTGCTACTACATAATATGGACGTGACACATATGTGGTCTTCATGAAGAAACATCATGCCAGGATTGGGGCTCTTGGCAATGCCAACTCTACGATTTAACAACTTAACCTGATTGCCCTAGATTTTGTTGTTGACTCTCTTTCTCTCTCCTCCCATGATAGATGTAGTAGCACGACGATATCGTATTCATCTCAACAGCCCAAGGACAAAAAAATTCACGAGTAAGTTATTATCGTACTAGCTCTTGTTTCCATACTCCCCTCAGTGCATTGTCAAGACCACCAACAATATCTCAACGATCGTGGGGAGAAGAGCATTCCTATTTTTATAGCTCTTTGCAGTATTCCATCATATTTATGTTTCCCTCTAACTCCATTTTCCATATCCGTCCACCTTCCCTATGTTACACCTCTTATGGGATTTCGCTATCAGCACCTTCGGCCATCGTTCATGTAATGTCCCAAAAAATAGCAAAATTAAAATGTTTTCCATCCCTGTAATAGATGCTGTATGAGAGTAAAAATAGACACAAGTTAATTTAATATAAGAAAAGTATGTAAATGTTTAAACCAAAAGAAATTCTACCTTTCTTAAAATAATCATGATGTCTCTCGTCTTTTACATCTACAGCTCTGCGGAAGCATTTATGAACATATCTAATGATGTATCATAGTTACGAGTTTACTATTGTCGACGTAACAGAAAATATAATGCTATTATACTGTTTTAATAAATGCAAATGAATGTCTGAATGGCACCTTCAGGTGATATGGCCTTTGTTGATGAGGGGTCTGATGTTCTAAGATGGGCCTCTAGTAGCAAAAAGAGACGAAGGAAAACCAATACCCCGGCAGGTAAGAGCACTCTTGGGAGAGTACTGGACTTACTTAGCATCCTTTTGCTAACGTCAAAACCCTTGTTGTGTTTTGCAGGTGTGCCCGTAGAAGGTTATTCTACCCTGGGAGTTCTACCTATTCCCACTAAAAGGTTTCCCGAGTGGATCCTAGCTTTTTGTGGAGCTACCCCTAAAAGGCATACTATGGTGTAAAGTCTAGTGTTAAAATTCAAGATCAAGTGTGGGTTTTAACGTATTGAAACTATGGCAAAACTATTAGTTTGATCACCCCTTGTGCTGGTTTATACGACTCCTAACATAGTCTCCTATATAAAAAAGAATGTAACTCCAATTGAAAGCGTGGTTGGTGTAAGACATTAAATGCGCTTGGTTGAAGTGGTTGACAGGCTGGGTAAGGGTTTCATCATACGCATTCGAGGGTTTTCCTCCCTTGCCAAACGCTCTGCGTTTTTGGCTAGCTTTCTGTCCTGTACTTCGTTGCAATGGTGGTAATATCTATACATTGGTAGCTTCATTGGAGGCGCAGAGGAGGATGAACTCCTGCTCAGGTATGACCCATTCACTATCGCTGTTGTAATTAAATGTTTCTTCTATTGATAGAAGCTACAGGGTTTCTCACTGGTATTTTTGCGCTAGTGGCAGGTAGTGCCAACGAAAGTCTGCTGCGTGGCTATCGTGATTGCTACGGCCTTTATCGTTGTGAGCATTGGTAAGTCCAGCTACGTAACCCCAATGTGCTCTGTCAGAACCCGATAATTCTGAAAAATTTAAAAATTTTTATTCGTAACAATAAATGTTAATTAGGTAGTATTTCTGATATTATTTTAATTTAAACAACTAACATAAACTGTTTAAAGACTTGGTTTTATTAAAACTTTGATTTTGGTGATTGTAATTAATGATTGTTTGTTTTGAACCGCAAGGGAAGAGCTAGTCGTAGTTGACTGGCTTACTTAGCTTACAAGCTAATGCATACGTCGTCTTTTGTTTCTCAGGTGCGCCGGTGAAGCAAGGATCACTGTATATTAAACTTGGTGAGCATCAATACTCCTTATACTTCAAAACTTAATGATCGTCATGATATTTCTTAATCAGCTAGTATCGTCAAGTGTTACGAAGATTTACATTGTCTCAGTTATAATTATGTTTTTATGATTATTATGCTATGTTACTGTTGTAACTAAAATGAAACATTTGTGATATCAGAATTTCTGGCTGTAACAGTGTTTATGCATCATGTGACCTGTTGTCAACTTAACACCGGTGACTACTGTTTTGTTCATGCATTGATAATGCGAGTTGAGAAGGTGACGCCTCTAGCGTTGTTTCAATATGATCCTACGCGTCGAAGTCCAATGTCCACTTAGAGTTTAACTTATGTTACTTGACGGTGCCTTGATTTTAACTATCTTTACGATGTACACCTGTAGATGAAGCTCTATTTCAACATCTTAATAATCGAGGTTTATTTTTCATATTGTTACTGTTAACAATATAATTGATGGCAATTCTGATGATAGTATTTAATGGCAATATATTTATTGTCTTAAAGACTTGGTAATATTTCAAGTATTAATGATGAGGCATTTTCCTTTGAAGGTTGACTACCTTGGTTCTTATATGAACATAGAAATGTAATAAGCCTATGGCATTAATCTATGGCTTGGTATTAATTTATCATAATATTCTTTACATTGGCAAACTTTATGTTCTATATAGTGTTTATGGCTGTATTTATCATACTAGGCCATAGAGAAAACTCCAAGGTCGAAGTTGACCAACATCTTGTGTAGAGTCATATGCTAATGACATTGACTTATGCCCTGGTTTCAATATAATTGTGCATTAGCTTAATTTTTGGCATAGTCCTAATGTTTTCCCTTACTATGGATAATATTTATAATTAAGATATGTTAAAGTATTATCCACCCTATTAAGTTATGGGATAAACCATATGTGATGTTGACTAACTTTTATTTGTATCATTGTAGTGATTATACAATCCCCAGGCTTGGGATTCTCGACGATACAATTGTAAGGCATGCACTATATGCCAATGATTATATATCATTTGCTATCCTATATGTTTGACTTATATATGACATGATTTGGAATCGGTGTAAAATGATTTGAATTGCAAATTGAACTATATCATCTCGACCCATAATACGTTAACGTATTTGTTTGCTACGTGGTGGAACCTCCTCCATGCGATGGGCGATATATAAGCTTCTAACGAAACCCTACAGGTTATTGTAGCGGCCTTCGGGCTCGGGTCCTAAGGATGAAACCCTTCCCTGTCTGAGTTTTGTGTTGAAAGCACTGTAACAATGTGCAGAGTGTGATGGTTATGGCCTTGAGGTTCCATTCGGCAATAGGGTATGTCCTCGGCTCTGGGGATAGCGTCTGCTATGGTTTTATTGCTTCGTGGTCTCGTTGCTCTTTATAAGTTTAACTCCCAGCTATCTACAGTTCGTCACTGTGCTGGTGTGGGTATGAGATAGGGTTTCAGTTATGTCTTTTAGGTTATGAGAGGGTTGATGCCATTGGGCTTTGAGTTTGCTTCTCGACTGATTAAGCTCCAGTTTGAGGTTTCTGTCTGCAAGGTTTGTCTGTCGTGGCCGTCATTGGAAGAGTTTGGGGGTGTTCCTTGCTCTTTCAACCGACGAGGGTGATGGGGTTTCAGTGTCTGCTCCCACCGGTGGCTTCCAGAATATCCACGGCTACATTGCTCAGGTAATAAATAACCATTTTCGCAATTTCTGATTTGCAAGCAGTGTAGATATACGATTATTTAAAACTCTCGGCATACAAAGTGTATTAACATCTTTCAGTTTTGAATGTACAGGTCACGCGGCTCTGAAGGTGTACAGGACTTGGTCACCCACGCAGGCTCCTCCGGGTAAGCCTGGTTATCCACGGCTACCTCTTCCTTTGCTGGTTTTAGTGGTTAGGGTTGTGTTTCAGGGGCAACTCCTGTGTGTTGAGGTCATTATCGACCTGATGTTTGTAGGTGCGGTCATATGTTTGAAGTTGTTTTGTTTGAAATGAAATTGGGGTTTGGAACCCTGTTAAGTTATGGAAGGCCATTCACGGCCAAGACTTATGAGGCCAGGGTTTCGGTTGTTGTAATTTGTAATGGCTGAGCATGAGGTTTTTAACCTCGCCATATGATATTTATGCTTAATATATACCCTGGGCCTGGTATGGTCGTGTTTATGTTTTGATAATTTATTAGCATGTGTTTGGGATGTATGGATAGATGTAATCTTCAATGCGTGCAATGGATGATAACTCTGTTTATAAATGAAACCCTAAGTTATCTCTCTGCGTTTTTATTCTATTGGAAAAGTTAAAATAGAACATAGGAAAGTTTAGAGACTGTACTTGTAATAGTTATATTCATATGGTTGTTCTGGCGAATTGGGGGTTTTGTTCTGTGTTCAATGCATAAGTGTGATATTGTTAACTCGGTGGTGACTGGTACGAGTTGTAACAATTTATTTTGAATCTATATAATTATTAAATAAAACTATGAATAGAATAATATATACGTAGAAATATGTGTTAAGATGCTGTAGGTTCTGTCTGTCATAAAAAGCATTCTCTGCAATTGTTTTTCAGTCTGTCAAAGAAATAATATAAGGCTACGGCCATGTAGGGTTTGTGGACTACATAAGGAAGAATATTTGTAATGAATAAATATTATTACTGTGTAAACTTAAGATGGTTTGTAACAGCCAATGATGGTTGTGTTCGTCGACTGTTTCTCTGTTGTATTAATATGTTAGATTTGTTTTAAAAATACTTCTGTTATTTCTATTAAAATGGCATGTCTACTGTGTTCTAAAACTAGATAGAAGAAAAAATAATAATCTGCAGTTATTTGTGTTTGTACTTGACTACTGTGTAAATGTTTAATATGATGTAGAAGCTGGTAACAATGAATTATTATCACAGTTGCCCCTTCAGTTTAATCAACAGTTGTCAACGTGTTCTGTGTAAGAATAATTCCTTAAGATGAGTGTTGTTTAACTGTTAACTCGATAAGAGAATAACACGAAACTAAAGTTAACTGAAATGTGCAATATATATATATATATATACAGGTAGCTTTCTCTGACAGGAAAATAGCTTGAAGTAAATCTAAGATTTATCTAGGTTTGTTCTTATGATTGTTAATAGCTATAAATCTAGAATATCTACTTATTTAACAATTCTGTCTATTATTTAACAAATAACAGAGTTTCTAGATATGCATAAACATGGTATTGCTAACTGTAACAGTAACAACTAGGTTCTGTATATGATAAATACTCTATAAAAATAGGAAATCTTTATAACATCTGCGTTTCTGAAATTTATAACAAAAGAAAGTACAGAGACTGATCTACTGAAGTTGAAAACAGTCAAAACATAGCTGTGCTAGAATATCTCATATGAATTTAAATTAAACCAATCAACAGGAGAGTGACAGAACCTGTGACTATGGTAGACAATAACAGCAATGGGAGGCTGTTCCTCCCTACCAATTCCTGGAGAGTGCCCAGACAGCACTTCTCAGGACCCCCGAGCTTGCTCTGGTCTAACTGGCTGGAATCTAGGTACGGCCAATAATTCCCTCAGCCAAAACAGCTACACTGGAACCAAGTTACTGCAACTTCCTGCTCAAAACACTTCCTTACTATTTTCCCACTTCCTCAATGGGACTCCTGAATAGCATTCACCTGAATGTATTCTCCCTCTAGAACAATTGCTGAACCCCCAGCTCAGTTCATTGAGTAGTATTTAAAAGATTGCCTAGGTCTTAGTTGGGCTAACTGTCATTAATGAGCCACCTGCTCAGATTCCACTTTCTTGGGGAATCATGACCCCAAAATATAGGGAAGTTGCCACCTGCAACTCAGGAAGTGTTTGAGGATGCTGCCACTTGTCTTTTGTCCCTCCACCTAATTCCATCCACCAGTTAGACCAGTAACCTCTTTTAACAGCTCTCCCATGCTGTTGTCTCCATAATTTATTTATTAATAATAATTATTCAGATTTTACATTCCATTTCTGGAGACCCTGCTGAGTCATCCCTTCCTACTTAGCATTTAATTTAACATAATGTTCTCAGGAATATTAAAAATAATTACATTATTTTAATAAAATTGGGGTATGTGACATACACACCCCCTTAAAATGTAACATCGTCCTCGATGTTACTTATTCTTCTTCTTCAGCTACCTGCTGGAATAGATGGGGATATGCTTCCCGCATCTTACTTTCCAGCTCCCAGGTAGATTCTTCAGGACTAAGGTGCTTCCATTGCACCTTCACTTGTCCAATTATCCGGTTCCGTAGAGTAATTTCCCTCCTCCCGAGGATACAATCCGGTTCTACCAGAACTTCCCCTTCTGGTTCTACCTCCTACCTCCACCATGGAAGTTTGGTAGTCAGCCTGGCGGTTTTCCAACGCTGCATTGATTCGGGGCATAGTTCCTGCAAAATCTCCAACTGTCATTTCGTCTTGAACAGTATGAATATTGCTGACTTGTTTCTTTCTGTTTGGGCAGACTGAAGCATAATGTGGCCCATTACATTCCCAGCACTTAACAGGTTCTTTTCGCTCAAAATTTTTGATGTAGTTTCCATGGTTATTAGGAGTCTCTTTGCTGTTTTTGTAATTGTTTGAATGGCTGACAGCTCCATTTTTGTTTCCTTGGAAACTTTTACTATTAAAGTGGTTCCCATTTTTGCCATTCTTGAAATTTTTATGGGGAACAAATTCCTTTTTCTTGTACTCGATCAGATTGCTGTTCTTTTTGGCTTTCCAACTGGCTATTCCTTCTTTCTTTTTATTCTGTTCGTAACAGAAGTTTGCCTTGCGCATAGCTTCTTCCAGTGTTTTGGGGTTGTCATATTCAATTCTGTCCTTGATATGATAAGGCAGGCAACTAAGAAACCGCTGTATTTTTGGTTTCTCTTCAACAAAATATGGTACATAACGCAACAGACTTAAAAATTTACTGTTTAAGTCCTTCATCGTCATAGATCCGAGTTTTAGTTCATAAAATTCTTTAGCCCTTTCTTCATAATACTGCTCGGACAGGAATTTCTTCTTGAAATACCTTTTAAAGGTACTCCAATTAACTTCTCTTTCTTTGATCCCTTTGACCCTTTTCAGGTCTTGCCACCATATGTCCGCCTTTCCCGAGAGGTTGTAGATGGCCATTCTTGCCTTTAACTGATTTGAGTAGTTATAGATCTGAAAATATTTTCTCATCCCGGATAACCAAGATTCTGCCTCTTCTCCAGTTTCAGTTTCTCCATTGAAAGTTGGGGGCTTTATCTTCTTAAACTCCCCGGAAATCTCTTCATAAGGCCTGTACTTTTTCCTTCGGTTGTGCATCTCAGCTTCACTGCTGTCACTGCTAGTGTGATAACTGGGTTGTCCTTTTCTTTCTTCAGATGAGGAACTGCTGTCAGATTTAGTTGGTTTTGTCCTTTTTGACCCTCTTGGATGATTAACTTCTTCTGAGTCAGCTGGTTTGCTCCTTCCGTCAGTTTGAAATTTTTCTATCAATAGCTGATTTAGCTGTTCCTGAGTCTTTAGAATTCTTTCATTATCCTTCTTAACCGTTTCCATCTCTGTCTTTAATCCTCTTATGGTCTGCATCAGCTCAGTGGTGTGAGCAATTTCTTCTTCTGCCTCTAGTTCTTTTGACATCTGTCTTGTCCCAGCATTGGGAGATTCCTCCTCAGCATATTCTCCCAGTTTTTCCATATCTGTCTGAAAAATTCAGAAAAGAGAATTTTTCTGTACTGTACATTAAACCGAAATATATGTTAGTATTTTATAAATAAAACAAAATCTTCTTTTATGATCGCTGTTTACGGAAGTTTAGTGGAGTCACATCCAGGCCTAGTGTCTGAAACTGAGCTCTGATACCACATGTCAGAACCCGATAATTCTGAAAAATTTAAAAATTTTTATTCGTAACAATAAATGTTAATTAGGTAGTATTTCTGATATTATTTTAATTTAAACAACTAACATAAACTGTTTAAAGACTTGGTTTTATTAAAACTTTGATTTTGGTGATTGTAATTAATGATTGTTTGTTTTGAACCGCAAGGGAAGAGCTAGTCGTAGTTGACTGGCTTACTTAGCTTACAAGCTAATGCATACGTCGTCTTTTGTTTCTCAGGTGCGCCGGTGAAGCAAGGATCACTGTATATTAAACTTGGTGAGCATCAATACTCCTTATACTTCAAAACTTAATGATCGTCATGATATTTCTTAATCAGCTAGTATCGTCAAGTGTTACGAAGATTTACATTGTCTCAGTTATAATTATGTTTTTATGATTATTATGCTATGTTACTGTTGTAACTAAAATGAAACATTTGTGATATCAGAATTTCTGGCTGTAACAGTGTTTATGCATCATGTGACCTGTTGTCAACTTAACACCGGTGACTACTGTTTTGTTCATGCATTGATAATGCGAGTTGAGAAGGTGACGCCTCTAGCGTTGTTTCAATATGATCCTACGCGTCGAAGTCCAATGTCCACTTAGAGTTTAACTTATGTTACTTGACGGTGCCTTGATTTTAACTATCTTTACGATGTACACCTGTAGATGAAGCTCTATTTCAACATCTTAATAATCGAGGTTTATTTTTCATATTGTTACTGTTAACAATATAATTGATGGCAATTCTGATGATAGTATTTAATGGCAATATATTTATTGTCTTAAAGACTTGGTAATATTTCAAGTATTAATGATGAGGCATTTTCCTTTGAAGGTTGACTACCTTGGTTCTTATATGAACATAGAAATGTAATAAGCCTATGGCATTAATCTATGGCTTGGTATTAATTTATCATAATATTCTTTACATTGGCAAACTTTATGTTCTATATAGTGTTTATGGCTGTATTTATCATACTAGGCCATAGAGAAAACTCCAAGGTCGAAGTTGACCAACATCTTGTGTAGAGTCATATGCTAATGACATTGACTTATGCCCTGGTTTCAATATAATTGTGCATTAGCTTAATTTTTGGCATAGTCCTAATGTTTTCCCTTACTATGGATAATATTTATAATTAAGATATGTTAAAGTATTATCCACCCTATTAAGTTATGGGATAAACCATATGTGATGTTGACTAACTTTTATTTGTATCATTGTAGTGATTATACAATCCCCAGGCTTGGGATTCTCGACGATACAATTGTAAGGCATGCACTATATGCCAATGATTATATATCATTTGCTATCCTATATGTTTGACTTATATATGACATGATTTGGAATCGGTGTAAAATGATTTGAATTGCAAATTGAACTATATCATCTCGACCCATAATACGTTAACGTATTTGTTTGCTACGTGGTGGAACCTCCTCCATGCGATGGGCGATATATAAGCTTCTAACGAAACCCTACAGGTTATTGTAGCGGCCTTCGGGCTCGGGTCCTAAGGATGAAACCCTTCCCTGTCTGAGTTTTGTGTTGAAAGCACTGTAACAATGTGCAGAGTGTGATGGTTATGGCCTTGAGGTTCCATTCGGCAATAGGGTATGTCCTCGGCTCTGGGGATAGCGTCTGCTATGGTTTTATTGCTTCGTGGTCTCGTTGCTCTTTATAAGTTTAACTCCCAGCTATCTACAGTTCGTCACTGTGCTGGTGTGGGTATGAGATAGGGTTTCAGTTATGTCTTTTAGGTTATGAGAGGGTTGATGCCATTGGGCTTTGAGTTTGCTTCTCGACTGATTAAGCTCCAGTTTGAGGTTTCTGTCTGCAAGGTTTGTCTGTCGTGGCCGTCATTGGAAGAGTTTGGGGGTGTTCCTTGCTCTTTCAACCGACGAGGGTGATGGGGTTTCAGTGTCTGCTCCCACCGGTGGCTTCCAGAATATCCACGGCTACATTGCTCAGGTAATAAATAACCATTTTCGCAATTTCTGATTTGCAAGCAGTGTAGATATACGATTATTTAAAACTCTCGGCATACACAGTGTATTAACATCTTTCAGTTTTGAATGTACAGGTCACGCGGCTCTGAAGGTGTACAGGACTTGGTCACCCACGCAGGCTCCTCCGGGTAAGCCTGGTTATCCACGGCTACCTCTTCCTTTGCTGGTTTTAGTGGTTAGGGTTGTGTTTCAGGGGCAACTCCTGTGTGTTGAGGTCATTATCGACCTGATGTTTGTAGGTGCGGTCATATGTTTGAAGTTGTTTTGTTTGAAATGAAATTGGGGTTTGGAACCCTGTTAAGTTATGGAAGGCCATTCACGGCCAAGACTTATGAGGCCAGGGTTTCGGTTGTTGTAATTTGTAATGGCTGAGCATGAGGTTTTTAACCTCGCCATATGATATTTATGCTTAATATATACCCTGGGCCTGGTATGGTCGTGTTTATGTTTTGATAATTTATTAGCATGTGTTTGGGATGTATGGATAGATGTAATCTTCAATGCGTGCAATGGATGATAACTCTGTTTATAAATGAAACCCTAAGTTATCTCTCTGCGTTTTTATTCTATTGGAAAAGTTAAAATAGAACATAGGAAAGTTTAGAGACTGTACTTGTAATAGTTATATTCATATGGTTGTTCTGGCGAATTGGGGGTTTTGTTCTGTGTTCAATGCATAAGTGTGATATTGTTAACTCGGTGGTGACTGGTACGAGTTGTAACAATTTATTTTGAATCTATATAATTATTAAATAAAACTATGAATAGAATAATATATACGTAGAAATATGTGTTAAGATGCTGTAGGTTCTGTCTGTCATAAAAAGCATTCTCTGCAATTGTTTTTCAGTCTGTCAAAGAAATAATATAAGGCTACGGCCATGTAGGGTTTGTGGACTACATAAGGAAGAATATTTGTAATGAATAAATATTATTACTGTGTAAACTTAAGATGGTTTGTAACAGCCAATGATGGTTGTGTTCGTCGACTGTTTCTCTGTTGTATTAATATGTTAGATTTGTTTTAAAAATACTTCTGTTATTTCTATTAAAATGGCATGTCTACTGTGTTCTAAAACTAGATAGAAGAAAAAATAATAATCTGCAGTTATTTGTGTTTGTACTTGACTACTGTGTAAATGTTTAATATGATGTAGAAGCTGGTAACAATGAATTATTATCACAGTTGCCCCTTCAGTTTAATCAACAGTTGTCAACGTGTTCTGTGTAAGAATAATTCCTTAAGATGAGTGTTGTTTAACTGTTAACTCGATAAGAGAATAACACGAAACTAAAGTTAACTGAAATGTGCAATATATATATATATATATACAGGTAGCTTTCTCTGACAGGAAAATAGCTTGAAGTAAATCTAAGATTTATCTAGGTTTGTTCTTATGATTGTTAATAGCTATAAATCTAGAATATCTACTTATTTAACAATTCTGTCTATTATTTAACAAATAACAGAGTTTCTAGATATGCATAAACATGGTATTGCTAACTGTAACAGTAACAACTAGGTTCTGTATATGATAAATACTCTATAAAAATAGGAAATCTTTATAACATCTGCGTTTCTGAAATTTATAACAAAAGAAAGTACAGAGACTGATCTACTGAAGTTGAAAACAGTCAAAACATAGCTGTGCTAGAATATCTCATATGAATTTAAATTAAACCAATCAACAGGAGAGTGACAGAACCTGTGACTATGGTAGACAATAACAGCAATGGGAGGCTGTTCCTCCCTACCAATTCCTGGAGAGTGCCCAGACAGCACTTCTCAGGACCCCCGAGCTTGCTCTGGTCTAACTGGCTGGAATCTAGGTACGGCCAATAATTCCCTCAGCCAAAACAGCTACACTGGAACCAAGTTACTGCAACTTCCTGCTCAAAACACTTCCTTACTATTTTCCCACTTCCTCAATGGGACTCCTGAATAGCATTCACCTGAATGTATTCTCCCTCTAGAACAATTGCTGAACCCCCAGCTCATTTCATTGAGTAGTATTTAAAAGATTGCCTAGGTCTTAGTTGGGCTAACTGTCATTAATGAGCCACCTGCTCAGATTCCACTTTCTTGGGGAATCATGACCCCAAAATATAGGGAAGTTGCCACCTGCAACTCAGGAAGTGTTTGAGGATGCTGCCACTTGTCTTTTGTCCCTCCACCTAATTCCATCCACCAGTTAGACCAGTAACCTCTTTTAACAGCTCTCCCATGCTGTTGTCTCCATAATTTATTTATTAATAATAATTATTCAGATTTTACATTCCATTTCTGGAGACCCTGCTGAGTCATCCCTTCCTACTTAGCATTTAATTTAACATAATGTTCTCAGGAATATTAAAAATAATTACATTATTTTAATAAAATTGGGGTATGTGACATGCTCTGTCCTCTTCCACTCCTGGCGGGGTACTGTATGTAACATTTTGTTTATGGAAGACTTCGTGAGCCTTTGGATTACTGTATCTAATTGGAAGTCTGGAAAGTCGCCTCTTGGCTGGACTAACGAATGTATGATATCTGTGGGGGTTTTGGAGGTTCATTCCCAATGTAAAGTTTGACTAATGAAATCTGGTTCTCGTGGGTTAATGAACTGGGGTTTTACACAGGGTAAACCTCCCTGCCGATCGTATGGATGATCGAAATGTATGCTTTTGGGTTTTGAAAAAGGACTATGAAGTTTTCTGCGTTCTCTATTCATGTCCTTTTTTATTCAAGACTGTGATAGTGGCTCAGCCTATGCTGTACCGAACTTGTATTTCGAATGTAACTCCGTTTCACTAAAAGGATTTATTATGAATGTAGAAGGAGTCTTCGTAATGTGCTGTAGAGAGAGAGAGAGCAAGAGTTCCTTGGTTTCGACTTTTGTCAGAGTTTATATTCTGCGTTTTAATTCTACCGTGGGTAAATTGTAATGAAAGGGAAAAGAGATAGGTCATCCCAGTTCCGTAACCTATGGATATCCGTCTTTGCTGTTTCGAATCTGTCTTTGTTTAAATGGTGGAAATAACGTTCTCCCAGATGTATCGTTGATGCTCTTACTCAAACCCTAGTAAGTTAAAAACGTAGATCTGTAACTTGTAGCTGCATTTTGGTTTTGGCAATGAATGGTGATGGGATTCGATCCCTGTATCTATGGTTTGCTAGATTCTACGTTGAAATTTATTTAGCGTCTCTGTAATCACTAATCTAAACATACACTCTAATAAATAAAAGAGCTGAACAGACTGGGATAAATGCCAGGAAATAATTGTTGCAGAAATTATGAAAAGAAAACTGGTAAGATAAAACGTGTCTCTAGTGCTATTCGTAAATGTCTAGCACAGGCTAGGGAGCTAGCCATGCTAGACATTCAACAGTTAACCCCAAATAGATTTCTAGGGTTTCAAAAGCTTTATGAACAACTAAGTCTGTTATAATAAATTGAAACACCCTCGGGACTGATGCCCTAAAGGTCCTTGTGCTCCTTAAGAGAACATTGCTGAATATAGATATTAAATAACAAGCTATTTGATTTGCATAAATGATAGAAGGTGAATGGAATAGTTTATACCTGCAATCTTGTAGCGTACCCTTCTCCTGTAGTCACCTGCACACTCAAATCACTTATTAGTGGAAAATATTGATGTGTTCAGCTGACCTGACTTGAATGAGTTCTGGATTAGATCACTTTGGGACTACCACGTTCCTCCCAACCATGATCCCACCACCGTTTCCGGTTCAATATGGATCCCCCCGAGGTTGTTCTGACATGCAAAGTGAGGGATAGAGATCCTAGGTCCACTGCTGGTTCAGGTTTGAAACTTTCTTTGAGCTAGTTCAATTCTTGGAGCAGAAAATGTTCTTTCACTCCATAGGAGATGAGGATAAAAGAAAATATGATCCCCCAAACTTGGGGTCTGTCCTCCTTAAGTAGGAAATCTTGAATTAGGACTGTTGGAATTACTGGTTTCTTTAAAATTAAATAACTTTAATTTTTTTAATTTATTACTAGTTCTTTTTTTTGAACTGGAACTTCTCAACTTTGTTTAACTAAAGTGTTTTTGATTAAGCCTTTTTACACTTGTGATTAACTTTTACTATTCTGATCCAATTATTAATGCATTATTGATTTATTAAGCAAATGCATAAACTATATAAAATAAATGTATTTTATAATTAAATAATAACAATCATCCTTATTACAATTATGAATAATAATAGCCTTGAGGCTTTTAAGCATGTTAACCCTAGAAGACTACTAGTAGTTAATTCATGTTTTAAGTGGTTATAGTTATCTTTTATGTAACTTCACCTGATACTTGTTTGTTTTTAATCCTTTTAAGGATGAGGTCCCTTCTTTGGACGGTCTCGGTAAGCTAGGATAGGCACCTCTTGTCTCTCCCTTTGCATTTCAGATTCCCTCGTTTTAACATGGTAGTTCCCGCAGTACTTGATGAAAATGAGATTTATTTACTCCATTCGGATAGTCGTGATACGACACAAAAGTGCTATTCAGAGTCCTTCCGACTCAACACTTGAGATCTAGTAACCCCGAGTGCTCTTCAGAGCCTTTTAACTCAACACTCTCACATGGGCTTTACGCTAGTGCAATTCTAGAGCCTCTGCTCAACACTAGAGCTAGAATGTGGTTGTGAGGCACATCTAGAATATTTAAGTGGCCTCGGATCCGGTAATCATTTTCTTTCAAGCTTGGAGTGCTCCAGGGCTTATGCCCAACACTCAACGTACATCGGGGCTTAGGCCCAGTACGTAATAAGAGTCCTCTAGATACACCGGGGCTTAGGCCAATTATATAGGTCATTCATGTGTTTCTGAGTCCACGCTCAACACACCACATAATCATCCATATGAATCATTGCTCTGCACAGTATAATGTAACAAAAAGAGGTAATCTCAGTATATCATAATTTGTAATTGATTCACATAACAGAAACATAAGCTTATTCATTCGGGCTTTCCTGCCCCATATATATTCAATAATGAACAATCAGGGTCCATGCCCAATATATCAACTCAGGAAAGAATAAATCAAAACATACTATTGCTTATGCCAAATAATAAATCACATATGCTAGGGCCGTGGCCCAATATAACATCATAACATAGTCAGTCAAAAAGTTGGGATATTACGGTTCAAGACCACTTCTACTATTGCATCACTGATCACTAGTGCTTTAGGTATATCGCTATCAGCACCTTGGGCCATCGTTCAAGACCAATTCTACATCGCTGATCACTAGTGCTTTAGGTATACATTCGTTGAGTCGGCCCAGTGCAGTGTTCATGAATAGCTTCAATCCAACATGTAGCAATTTAGCAATTTCCTTGAGGAAATCTCATAGCTATATATGTTGGTCGAGGTCTCTCTTCGTCGTCTTGCATCCAACACGTGTAGTACACTAAGGTATTCCAGTATATTCTCCCTAAACAAAAAACGGTTTTCTCAGCTTCACTTATCCCTGGTTATTAAAGTCCTCTTTCTTAAAGAGCATTCATCGCAAATGTGTTTATAGGAAGGAGCGTAAAAACTCTAACTATCCTTGATCCCACGACTACACCGAAAGCAAAGAGCATTTTTATAACTGGGGATTTTCGGATTATACGGTACAATTGTGGTCTTCCCCTTAAGAGCTATGCCGTGCTTGCACACAATGTCACTAGGTCATGGAATTTATTACAACAAAATAATTATCGCATGTTTATGGAAGTCCCATGTTTACAACTCTATATCCATGGATTCTATTTGCTCTATACAGTCGATGCTGATGTGCATAGGACTCTTTATTTTGGTTACGTGGCACACATGTTGATGCAGGCTCACTGGTCAGTCCATCCATAAACATAGTGGAAACTCACGAGCAAGCACTTAGATTGAACATATTTCAACATGATGCTTCTTGTGGTATCTTTGGAAATCACTCAGTGGACCATCTCCAATGGAATGACATATATCGTTGTACATTTCTAAGTGCTCTAGACAGAAACTGTTCTTTTCCTCGTGATTCCCCAAATACCTAGGTCCCTAAGCAGGGTTCGACTGCTAAAAATCCATAGAAGATTGGATGGATTGGTTTGTAGGGCCCATTTTATGGGCAAGTCTCGCTCTTCATATTTGCGGTAAAAATACTGTCTGAAACCTTCCGGGGCAATTTTGAGGTATTAAAAGTCCATTTCTTGCAAAAAACAACTGCACCAAAATTTTACATTATACACACCGAGACATGTCCAATGGTGCAAGAATCGCCTGAATCAGAGTCCGTATGAAGAAGTTATGCCTCCCACAAGTTGACCTACCCAGCTAACCACCATGGTACCCAACGGATTCCACATCATCTATCATTTCTCGCACATGTGGATCTAATAATGATTGGACTTTGAAGAACGTTCTAGAAGGTCCAGTACCATAACCCTAATAAGGAGTTGGGGCGTAAGAAAACCCTAAAATTAACCCGAGACGGCTATTGGGCTATGATGAATACCGGGCCGTTAGGAGGAGGGGTTTCGTTCTTTCGATGTTATTATACAGTTCCATAGTTGATAAAACAACACAAGAGTGGCTATTATAGCAGGACATAGGAGATAGGAGATCATGTAGTAGCCACTCTGGCCGTAGATTCATAGCTAACTCCATAGAGAGTGTCATTTCCTTTGTATTTGCATTTTGATATGAAGAGCAAGGCATAGTCCTCATTTGTGTCTGTGTTTTTCCCCATAGCTCGTTTTCCCGAGCTATATCTTCTGTTATTGTGTACTTATTTGCTCTAGTTATTTGTGGATTTCAGTTCCATTATATTCAGTATCTTATGGAATTAAATTAACACAACGAACAAAGTTGTAAGATCCGTTGTGAAAAACTTGTCCACTGGAATAGGTGCAACAGTTTACAGATCGTCTCGCCAACCGCCCGCCATCCTCACTGGCCATCCTAGACTGAGGGTTGTTTTTATGTTCAGTATCTGGATATTTTGTCGCAATGCCCAAACCCATAGCATTCTCTTATATCAACTATGGATATGATGAGTTTACTTATGCATAGTCTTGCACCGCATCTGCATTAACCACATGATTTCGACACCCGACAATAATTCACTTTGATTAGGGTTATTCAAAAAGTAATCTCGACTATCCAAAATGCAGTGTTCATCAACGGCATTCCGTGAGAACCCCAATGTGGGGAAATTGGCATTTGTATTCACTTGACATGGAACAGCGACTGCGGAACATAATGTGAAAAAGGAACGTTATATATATGCGGGGTTTGACTTCTTCTACAACACTATATATATATATATATATGTGGTTTCCACGCGCTTTGTGATTAATTCTAAATGGTGAGCTCTGGTCACGAAAGGTTATCAGAACAAGTCTAGTAGGACAGGAAATGGTCGATGCAGCGATAATAAGCCGGCGAGAGGCGTGAGGGACCATATTCTCATACTAATACACCAAAAATAAACGGACTTTGTCAGGTCGGCGACGCTGGCTTGGTCGCACTGTTATATATTATGTTCTTTGGACGGTGTCACGGTAGGATTTGGTCACGGTCACCTGTAGCAGAGGTGGTAGTGGCAGGTGGGGAATGATCACTTGCTTGCCCGGACTTCAATTTAAAACTACTCAGAATTCAGGAATTTGGTGATGCTATAAAATGGAAGAACGCTCTCCAATCTTCATCAAACTTCATCTATAATCAAACGATCAGAGGGAGCGTCTAATCGAAGAATAGCACTCAGTCATCTACAGTCATGAAATCCTTCCCGGCTTTAGCGGTTGCAGCACTAGTAATCATCTCATACGCAAGCACTATTGTTCTAGTGCGTGCAGGTGATTCAGATCCTCTGCAAGACTTTTGCGTTGCTGATAACACCAGTCAAGGTATGTGATACTAGGCTCTTCTGAATTTACATGTAATGTGTACAACTATTATCATGGGTGAAGAATCTGACATATATGGAATTGAATTTACATGTAATGTGTACAACTATTATCATGGGTGAAGAATCTGATATATATATATGGAATTGAATTTTGCAGTTCTTGTAAACGGTTTCGTCTGTAAGGATGCGAAGATGGTTTCAGCAGACGACTTCACGTTCAGGGGCCTAGATAAAGCGGGGAATACGAATAACATGCTGCGTTCCGTGGTAACTCCAGTCAATGTAGTGCAGCTAGCAGGCCTGAACACCTTGGGAATCTCCATGGCTAGGATCGATTTCGCTCCTTACGGCCTTAATCCCCCTCACACTCATCCCCGGGCCACCGAAATCTTGGTGGTCTTGGAAGGTAGCCTCTACGTCGGCTTCATCACCACTGGCAACCAATTGTTCTACAAAACGCTTGAGAAGGGAGACGTGTTTGTGTTCCCCAAAGCTCTTGTGCATTTCCAACAGAACGTCGGCAATGGCAACGCAGTGGCCCTCGCTGCACTGAGCAGCCAGAATCCAGGAACTCAGCAGATCGCCAGGTCCTTGTTTGGAGCCACCGGTCCGGTTGATCCCTCCGTTCTCGCCAAAGCTTTCGATATCGATTCCAACCTCGTCAAACTTCTGCAAGCCAAATTCGCAGCTTCTGGCTGATTTATTCATTCATTCATCCTGATCATAGTCGTGAGTCGCCACAGAGATTTATTCATTCTAATCATAGTCGCCATTCTTGCTTTCCCCGCGTTCTGCGTTCTGTGCGTGACACAAATAGTCACTGCATTGTATGTGTGGTCGTGGACATCCAAACAAATAAAAAAGTTCATTTCCGTTGATCCATTATGTTTTCGTGTTTGTTTGGGATGATTATCTTAATCAGTGCTAAGTTCCTTAATGTTTGAACAACACGATCTTCCGAGACTCTTTAGATTCATCACTCCACCCAACGGGCATTTTAATATTTAAACGCCATAAATAGATTATAAGCAGATGTTTAGTGGCATGGAGTCCACTTTAAAATTCAATTATCTTGGTGTATTCCATTGAAGCGTGGAGTAGCTATAATCACTTGGTGTATTCCATTGAAGAGTGGAGCTTGAGGTCGTGAAATTCTAAAAGTTCAAATTAAATATAAATGGCCTTACATCATTTTGGTGTTAATTACTCAATTTAATTAAATTATATTTGTGTTCGATTCAAAAGTTTTGAAACTCAATAAATTGGATCATCTAAAATTATTATATATCCCATTTATCTCCCGCAAACTTGATGGATTGATATAATAAATTATTGTTTCAACTTGTATAGAAAATTATTTTAAATTATGAATAGTTAGATTATGAGGCATACAAACTTGAATGTTGGTTACCCTCCCATCATTTACTCCATCATAGCAACTTTGTCTTAGATTCCACCAAAGAGGGATCATAGCAACATTGTTTTGGCTTCCGGCAAGGGATCTCGCAACCTCACAAAGGAGAGGGAGGGCCTTCTAGGGAGGGATTTGGTTGTACATAGGTGCCACATCATGGCCCCATCTTTAATCAAATTGTATGTACGCATTTTATCGGGCTATGGAGGTGTCTAGCTAAAAGAGATTAGTTCATCGGATAACTTGTAAAGTGATAGAAGGTTGGATTAGTATTGGATTGCAATCGTATTGCAAGTGTGTTAACAACCTAATTTTTTCCTCTTCGGTTCGCGATGAGTAATATTATCGCCATTAGACATCACCTTGGGAGGCTTTCGCCTCATATGCATCATTTCCACCACCATATGATCTGAATAAATCTCTCAAGGTCATCCATCATATCATTCACAATAAGCGATGCTATTATGCTCGATTCGGTCCACACACACGCACACATAGAAGCATCATTCGGTGTCTCTCCTTTCAACCATGGTAATTCTCATGACACCATATGGAGCTTCAAGTGGTGATGAAGAGGAGAAGAATAACACTCCCTTCGGAAAGTCGCGGAGTCCATTTGCTTCCCACAATTCTTACTAAGGCGCTTGTAATTCATCACCGCTGACCCCCATCCCCCCTCTTTTATTAATACAGATGCAAATATTTTTTATTGTATGTTATGTTTATGGACTTCTAGTTAAAATTTATTTCTTCACATAATATATGGTCTATTCGAATGTATATTACTCTCACGGTTCATATACCTTACACCTTTTGGTATGATGCTTGGACAATGCAATCTCTAGGCAAGTGATTTTTGGGGCACATGTTGGTGATGAAACACAACCACCAAACTCGGCCATCTTGGAAGCGCTGTGATACAAAGGCGTGTTTTTCAATATTATGTATTATTTTATTTTTCGATTATGCATATTCTCTTCTACGGGTTACTTTTATTTATGCATTCCCAAATATAATATTGGGATTGCAAATAGTACATCAATGCTTGTATCCTAAGTGGTAGCACATCTAGATTGTGTCACGCAATTCGATTGTAAAGATATAAAATTGTGTCGCGCAATTCGATTGCAAAGATTTAAAATCTAGGCTGTTAGGTGAGAAATGTAAAATAAGGCTAAATCTCAAACCCCGAGGTTTTTTATTAAATTCTTGGGAAACCATGAAAATTTATACGATCGAGGACTTGATGTTTTTCGTAGGGCTAATGTTTTAGGTCGTACAACCGTAGAAAATCTCCAATGTTTACTAATTTTATACTAGAATCGTTTTGGATACTCTACACTTCATATTACCTTCAAGAGATCGCTTCGTGTATTGCATGTGACTCTTTCCCTCGTTCTCTACATCATTTTTCTCTTCCCACATGCCCTAGCTCGATTTCACAAAGATTGATCTGTTGTGCGTGATGCACCCAAATTTCAACTCATAAATTAGGAGAGGATTTTAACAAGTATATCACCCTTTGTATGTGATTTCATAGCGTGAAGGTACTGGCTACTTGCACCAATCTCGCGCATTAAATGTTCCATAAAGAAGAAAATAATACCACCTCATTCATGGCTTCATAGTCAGCGCTCTTTCCCTTTTTATCTACATCACTCAACTCTTCCCACGCACCATTTCTCTATTTTTCAACCTCTAATATCTTGCGTGTGGACAACTCATATGCATGCGAACTTCCACTCCACTAAATCCTCTCCGAAGAAAATAAATCAGGTGCAACCCTCGTGAATTTTAACAAATACTTTGCCCTTGTTACATGGCTCCATACTATGAAGTTACTTAATACTTGCACCAATCCCACGCCTTAAAAAGTCCAAAAAGAAGAACACAACCAAAGAACGATTAATTAACATGATTTGGGAATGTCAATTAGGTCATGTACAGGTACAAGGAGTGAAGGTTTGAGCAAAAAAATATCCATGTAAATTCTAAAGTATCATGCAAAAATATCAATAATTTTATTTGGGAAACTCAACCCATGTTTTCTTGATATTAGTTTAGTTGCTTTTAAATTGTTCTTAGATACTAGTTACAAGTATTCCAAAGCATTGAATCATGTTAAGGCATGATGTTCAGATATTATTTTCATGGTCAAACCTTGGCTATTGGAAAATCCAATTTGATACATTCCTCGAGAATCAAAAGTTATGGATACACGTAGCGAGAAACGATCCGATAGAGACAACCACCATTTTGTGTCTCCCCTTTATACCATAGCAATTCATATCAAACCATATGAAGCTTCTAGTGGATATCAACAGGAGGAGAAGAACCATGCCTTCTGAGATCTGTGGAGTCCATTTGAATGCAATAATTGTTATTGGGGCGCTTGTAATTCATCGTCCTCCCCCCATCTCTTATTAATACAAATGCAAAGATTATTTATTGTATGTTATGTTTACGTAGTTCCAGTTTAAATTTATTTCTTGCATATCATAATATATGGTTTATCAGAATGTATTTTACTCTCCTGGCTTATATAGCTTACACCTTTCAATATTATTCACAAATTTTGATATGATTCTTGGACAACACAACCTCTCAGAAAGTGATTTTTGGGGCACATGGTGGTGATCAAGCACCAACACCAAAGTGGCAACTTGGAAGTATTGCGATAAAAATTCGTGTTTTTCAAAGTTATGTATTGTTTTATTATTCAATCATGCATGTTCTCTTTTACGGGATACTTTTATTTATTCCTTCTCGAATATAATATTGGGATCGAAAATAGTACATCAATGTTTGTATCCTAAGTGGGAGCACATCTAAATTGCGTTGCGCAATTTGATTGTGAATATTTAAAATCTGCGTTGCTAGTTGAGAAATGTAAGAGAAGGATAAGTTTGCAAACCCGAGCATTTTGTTAAACACATGGCAAACCATGAAAATTTCTGTGATCAAGCACTTCAATTTTTTCCTTGGGAATTTTTTTGTGTTGTGGAACCGTATAAGCTCTTCAATTTTTACAGCTAGTTCTATACTAGGATTGTTTTGGAGGCTCTACACTTCATAGTAAGCATTCAACATATCACCTCGTGTATGGGAAGGACCCTTTCCCCTTTTTTCTACATCACTTTTCTCTTCCCACGTTCCCTAGCTCGATTTTACAAAGCTTAATTTGTTGTGGGTGGACCACTCCCAAATTTATAATACACTATAAACGCTCTCCAACTAAAATAAATAAGGAAAGGATTTTAACAAGTTGTACATGCAACTTCACAGCGTGAAGGTACTCGCTACTTGAACGAATATCATGCACTAAATGTTCCATGAAGAATAAAACAACACCACCTCATTCATCGATTCATAATTGGCACTCTTTCCCTTGTTATCTACATCTCTCCACTTTTCCCACATACCACTGTCTTTATTCCGCAGCTGGAACACTCATATGCATGCGAAATTCCATTCCACTAAAGCCTCTCCGAACAAAATAAATCAGGTGCAACCCACGTGGATTTTAACATATATTTTTCCCTTGTACGATGTCTTCATAGTGTAAAGGTACTTAATACTTGCACCAATCCGAAGCTTTAAAAATTCCATAAAGAAGAACATCACCAAAGAGCGGTTACTTAACACGATTTGCGAATCTCAAGTAAGTCGTGTAGATACAAGGAGAGAAGGTTTTCACGGAAAATATTTGCTTATTCTAAAGTGTGAAGGAAAAGTAGAAATTCCTTTATTCGGGAAACTCAAACCTAATTTTATTGTTGTTAGTTTGGTTATTTTTGAAGTGTTTTTAGACATTACTTACAAGTAATCCAAAGCGTTGAAACATATTAAGGGACGATGTTGGAATCTTAGCTTCATGGCCAAACTTTGGATGTTGCAAAATCCAGCTTGAGACATTCCTCAAGAATCAAAAGTTATGGATACATGTAGACAAAGATGATCCCACACAAAGAACCATCATTTTGTCTCTCATTTATACCATAGTAATTGATCCGGATTTGCGTGGGAACGAGACAAAAGATAGCATATACAGAATCATATACACAGATATATGGCCAAAAACACAGCGATACAGTAAACGCATATTCTATTAAATATCGGAAATAGAACAGACTGTAAATACCACAGCTAGAATGGTAGTAGCTATCTCTAAGAAGAGATGTGGCCGCTGTGCTCATTCGAGCCAAGATGAATGCAAAGAGAGGCCGAAAGGGCCTATTTATCATAAGCACGAGGGAAAGAATCCCAAACATCCGAAAACCTAACCCTAGAAGATGAACCGTCATAAAGTTTGCGGCCCCAAGGTGGTTAGTTGAACAGTCAACTTCCCGGGGTCATAACGTTTGCATACGATCTCCGTTTGGGGCGCTCGGCAGCCCGTTGGAAAGATCTATCCGAGGACTACGCGGACGGCCATGAAACAGATGGGCCCCGTCCGACCAAGATTTCCCAAAACACGTCGTTTAGGGCCTCAAAACGGCCCCGCAAGTTTGGGACTCGAAAAGCTGTGGAAAAATTACTGGAAAATACGCAAAATGGGAAACTGTTTTGAGCCAGTGGAATAGGTGGGTGGCCACCGATATCCATCTGGATCAGTAATTCGTATCATACCATCCGAAGCTTCGAGTTGATATCAAGAGGAGAATAAGAACCCTCCCTTCAGAAAGTTGTGGAGTCCATTTGCTTCCAATAGTTGTTACTAAGGCACTTGCAACTCATCCCCCCCCCCCCCCCATATTTTATTAGTACATATGCAAACATTCTTTATTGTATGTTTTGCTCATGTAGTTCTAGTTTAAATTTCTTTCTTCACAGAATAGCTGGTTTATTAGAATGTATTTTAATCTCATGGTTCATATAGCTTTTACCTTTTGATATGATGCTTGGAATACACAGCCTCTCAGAAAGTGATTTTCGGGGCACATGTTGGTGATCAAACACCAACACCAAAGTGCCATCTTGGAAGCGTTGTGATAAAAAGTCGTGTTTTTCCATATTATGTATTATTTTATTATCCAGTTATGACTTTTATTTATGCATCCTCTATTGTGAATTTGGGATTGCAATTAGTACATCAATGTTTGTAACCTAAGTGGAAGCACATACGGATTACATCGCGCGATTTTATTGTAAATATTTAAAATCTTGGTTGTTAGTTGAGAAATGTCAAAGAATGCTAAATCTGAAAACTTGAGGTTTTTGCTAAATAATTGGAAAACGGTGAAAATTTATGTGATTGAGCACTTCAAATTTTCCCTAGGGCTGATGTTTTATGTTGTAGAACCCTATAAACTCTTCAATTTTTACTAGTTCTATACTATAAGTGCTTTGGATACTCTGCACTCCATATGCACGTGAACTTCCACTCCACTAAAACCTCTCCAAAAAAGAAGATTAGGTGCAACGCGTGTGGATTTAAAAAAATATTTTTCCCTTGTCCCATGACTTCATACTGTGAAGGTACTTACTACTTTAACCAATACCATGCCTTAAAAATTCCATAAACAAGAAAACAACGAAAGAATGGTTAATCAACATGATTTGTGAATCTCAAGTAAGTCATGTAGCTACAAGGAGAGAAGGCTTGAGAAAAAAAAGATATGTGTATTCTAAGGTATCGTGGGAAATTTGAAATAATTTTATTTGGTGAACTCAACCCTAATTTTCTTGTCATTAGTTTAGTTGTTTTTAAAGTGTTTTCAAAGATTACTTAGAAGCGATCCAAAGAAATGAAGCATATACTGGTATCATGTTGGGATATTAGTTTCATGGTCAAACATTGACTGCTGGAAAATCCAATTGGAGACATTCCTCAAGAATCAATATTGGTTATGGATACAAATAACCAAAGATGAATCCACATGGGAATATACACCATAGCTAAAGTTGTGCGGGATAGCATGCATGGAATTATTAATCTCCTAGTAGAAGAAAGGTTAAGATACTACTATGTTTTTGAACTCGTGGAAATGCGAAATAAATTGGAGCAATTGTACAAGAACAATGCCTCCGAAATCAACGGTCTTGAAACAAGGTTATTGACTCTCAAGATTGCTCAGCTTAGAGAAATTCAGGGGTGAAATTTTTCACACACACTGATTTTACATGTTTTCTTTCTCAAAAAAGAATCGCGGATTTCTTTTTTTTTCTTTCGAAAATGATTCTCCCAAATTCCACAGGATAAAAATAGTTTACTCTAAACATCACCAAAATTGTCCAAAGACTACATAAAATTCTCGCTGTTGACATTGATGGCGTGGAAAGATATTTTCCTCGATTCACGACAATTTGTGCCAACATCAAGGTCGTTGGAGGACAATACCTATGGTGACAGGCCGTTTGAGATCCTTGTGCATGATCGGGCTCCCATAGCACACAACTCTTCTCTCTCACGAGTCATAGTCATCCCACCTCTTTTCGAGGCCATTCCCTCGTATCACACCTCATCTCCCTCCAACTTCATTTTCGTGGAACCCCTTTAATTAGTGACCATTTTTATTTCCTTTCCCTCCATACGTCCATTCAAACTATCTAGACCCATGCTTCTTAAGCATTCCATGGACACCACAACGCTCGTAGTAGCTCTTGGCCCCGCGGGTGTATTGAGTGCTACTACATAATATGGACGTGACACATATGTGGTCTTCATGAAGAAACATCATGCCAGGATTGGGGCTCTTGGCAATGCCAACTCTACGATTTAACAACTTAACCTGATTGCCCTAGATTTTGTTGTTGACTCTCTTTCTCTCTCCTCCCATGATAGATGTAGTAGCACGACGATATCGTATTCATCTCAACAGCCCAAGGACAAAAAAATTCACGAGTAAGTTATTATCGTACTAGCTCTTGTTTCCATACTCCCCTCAGTGCATTGTCAAGACCACCAACAATATCTCAACGATCGTGGGGAGAAGAGCATTCCTATTTTTATAGCTCTTTGCAGTATTCCATCATATTTATGTTTCCCTCTAACTCCATTTTCCATATCCGTCCACCTTCCCTATGTTACACCTCTTATGGGATTTCGCTATCAGCACCTTCGGCCATCGTTCATGTAATGTCCCAAAAAATAGCAAAATTAAAATGTTTTCCATCCCTGTAATAGATGCTGTATGAGAGTAAAAATAGACACAAGTTAATTTAATATAAGAAAAGTATGTAAATGTTTAAACCAAAAGAAATTCTACCTTTCTTAAAATAATCATGATGTCTCTCGTCTTTTACATCTACAGCTCTGCGGAAGCATTTATGAACATATCTAATGATGTATCATAGTTACGAGTTTACTATTGTCGACGTAACAGAAAATATAATGCTATTATACTGTTTTAATAAATGCAAATGAATGTCTGAATGGCACCTTCAGGTGATATGGCCTTTGTTGATGAGGGGTCTGATGTTCTAAGATGGGCCTCTAGTAGCAAAAAGAGACGAAGGAAAACCAATACCCCGGCAGGTAAGAGCACTCTTGGGAGAGTACTGGACTTACTTAGCATCCTTTTGCTAACGTCAAAACCCTTGTTGTGTTTTGCAGGTGTGCCCGTAGAAGGTTATTCTACCCTGGGAGTTCTACCTATTCCCACTAAAAGGTTTCCCGAGTGGATCCTAGCTTTTTGTGGAGCTACCCCTAAAAGGCATACTATGGTGTAAAGTCTAGTGTTAAAATTCAAGATCAAGTGTGGGTTTTAACGTATTGAAACTATGGCAAAACTATTAGTTTGATCACCCCTTGTGCTGGTTTATACGACTCCTAACATAGTCTCCTATATAAAAAAGAATGTAACTCCAATTGAAAGCGTGGTTGGTGTAAGACATTAAATGCGCTTGGTTGAAGTGGTTGACAGGCTGGGTAAGGGTTTCATCATACGCATTCGAGGGTTTTCCTCCCTTGCCAAACGCTCTGCGTTTTTGGCTAGCTTTCTGTCCTGTACTTCGTTGCAATGGTGGTAATATCTATACATTGGTAGCTTCATTGGAGGCGCAGAGGAGGATGAACTCCTGCTCAGGTATGACCCATTCACTATCGCTGTTGTAATTAAATGTTTCTTCTATTGATAGAAGCTACAGGGTTTCTCACTGGTATTTTTGCGCTAGTGGCAGGTAGTGCCAACGAAAGTCTGCTGCGTGGCTATCGTGATTGCTACGGCCTTTATCGTTGTGAGCATTGGTAAGTCCAGCTACGTAACCCCAATGTGCTCTGTCCTCTTCCACTCCTGGCGGGGTACTGTATGTAACATTTTGTTTATGGAAGACTTCGTGAGCCTTTGGATTACTGTATCTAATTGGAAGTCTGGAAAGTCGCCTCTTGGCTGGACTAACGAATGTATGATATCTGTGGGGGTTTTGGAGGTTCATTCCCAATGTAAAGTTTGACTAATGAAATCTGGTTCTCGTGGGTTAATGAACTGGGGTTTTACACAGGGTAAACCTCCCTGCCGATCGTATGGATGATCGAAATGTATGCTTTTGGGTTTTGAAAAAGGACTATGAAGTTTTCTGCGTTCTCTATTCATGTCCTTTTTTATTCAAGACTGTGATAGTGGCTCAGCCTATGCTGTACCGAACTTGTATTTCGAATGTAACTCCGTTTCACTAAAAGGATTTATTATGAATGTAGAAGGAGTCTTCGTAATGTGCTGTAGAGAGAGAGAGAGCAAGAGTTCCTTGGTTTCGACTTTTGTCAGAGTTTATATTCTGCGTTTTAATTCTACCGTGGGTAAATTGTAATGAAAGGGAAAAGAGATAGGTCATCCCAGTTCCGTAACCTATGGATATCCGTCTTTGCTGTTTCGAATCTGTCTTTGTTTAAATGGTGGAAATAACGTTCTCCCAGATGTATCGTTGATGCTCTTACTCAAACCCTAGTAAGTTAAAAACGTAGATCTGTAACTTGTAGCTGCATTTTGGTTTTGGCAATGAATGGTGATGGGATTCGATCCCTGTATCTATGGTTTGCTAGATTCTGCGTTGAAATTTATTTAGCGTCTCTGTAATCACTAATCTAAACATACACTCTAATAAATAAAAGAGCTGAACAGACTGGGATAAATGCCAGGAAATAATTGTTGCAGAAATTATGAAAAGAAAACTGGTAAGATAAAACGTGTCTCTAGTGCTATTCGTAAATGTCTAGCACAGGCTAGGGAGCTAGCCATGCTAGACATTCAACAGTTAACCCCAAACAGATTTCTAGGGTTTCAAAAGCTTTATGAACAACTAAGTCTGTTATAATAAATTGAAACACCCTCGGGACTGATGCCCTAAAGGTCCTTGTGCTCCTTAAGAGAACATTGCTGAATATAGATATTAAATAACAAGCTATTTGATTTGCATAAATGATAGAAGGTGAATGGAATAGTTTATACCTGCAATCTTGTAGCGTACCCTTCTCCTGTAGTCACCTGCACACTCAAATCACTTATTAGTGGAAAATATTGATGTGTTCAGCTGACCTGACTTGAATGAGTTCTGGATTAGATCACTTTGGGACTACCACGTTCCTCCCAACCATGATCCCACCACCGTTTCCGGTTCAATATGGATCCCCCCGAGGTTGTTCTGACATGCAAAGTGAGGGATAGAGATCCTAGGTCCACTGCTGGTTCAGGTTTGAAACTTTCTTTGAGCTAGTTCAATTCTTGGAGCAGAAAATGTTCTTTCACTCCATAGGAGATGAGGATAAAAGAAAATATGATCCCCCAAACTTGGGGTCTGTCCTCCTTAAGTAGGAAATCTTGAATTAGGACTGTTGGAATTACTGGTTTCTTTAAAATTAAATAACTTTAATTTTTTTAATTTATTACTAGTTCTTTTTTTTGAACTGGAACTTCTCAACTTTGTTTAACTAAAGTGTTTTTGATTAAGCCTTTTTACACTTGTGATTAACTTTTACTATTCTGATCCAATTATTAATGCATTATTGATTTATTAAGCAAATGCATAAACTATATAAAATAAATGTATTTTATAATTAAATAATAACAATCATCCTTATTACAATTATGAATAATAATAGCCTTGAGGCTTTTAAGCATGTTAACCCTAGAAGACTACTAGTAGTTAATTCATGTTTTAAGTGGTTATAGTTATCTTTTATGTAACTTCACCTGATACTTGTTTGTTTTTAATCCTTTTAAGGATGAGGTCCCTTCTTTGGACGGTCTCGGTAAGCTAGGATAGGCACCTCTTGTCTCTCCCTTTGCATTTCAGATTCCCTTGTTTTAACATGGTAGTTCCCGCAGTACTTGATGAAAATGAGATTTATTTACTCCATTCGGATAGTCGTGATACGACACAAAAGTGCTATTCAGAGTCCTTCCGACTCAACACTTGAGATCTAGTAACCCCGAGTGCTCTTCAGAGCCTTTTAACTCAACACTCTCACATGGGCTTTACGCTAGTGCAATTCTAGAGCCTCTGCTCAACACTAGAGCTAGAATGTGGTTGTGAGGCACATCTAGAATATTTAAGTGGCCTCGGATCCGGTAATCATTTTCTTTCAAGCTTGGAGTGCTCCAGGGCTTATGCCCAACACTCAACGTACATCGGGGCTTAGGCCCAGTACGTAATAAGAGTCCTCTAGATACACCGGGGCTTAGGCCAATTATATAGGTCATTCATGTGTTTCTGAGTCCATGCTCAACACACCACATAATCATCCATATGAATCATTGCTCTGCACAGTATAATGTAACAAAAAGAGGTAATCTCAGTATATCATAATTTGTAATTGATTCACATAACAGAAACATAAGCTTATTCATTCGGGCTTTCCTGCCCCATATATATTCAATAATGAACAATCAGGGTCCATGCCCAATATATCAACTCAGGAAAGAATAAATCAAAACATACTATTGCTTATGCCAAATAATAAATCACATATGCTAGGGCCGTGGCCCAATATAACATCATAACATAGTCAGTCAAAAAGTTGGGATATTACGGTTCAAGACCACTTCTACTATTGCATCACTGATCACTAGTGCTTTAGGTATATCGCTATCAGCACCTTGGGCCATCGTTCAAGACCAATTCTACATCGCTGATCACTAGTGCTTTAGGTATACATTCGTTGAGTCGGCCCAGTGCAGTGTTCATGAATAGCTTCAATCCAACATGTAGCAATTTAGCAATTTCCTTGAGGAAATATCATAGCTATATATGTTGGTCGAGGTCTCTCTTCGTCGTCTTGCATCCAACACGTGTAGTACACTAAGGTATTCCAGTATATTCTCCCTAAACAAAAAACGGTTTTCTCAGCTTCACTTATCCCTGGTTATTAAAGTCCTCTTTCTTAAAGAGCATTCATCGCAAATGTGTTTATAGGAAGGAGCATAAAAACTCTAACTATCCTTGATCCCACGACTACACCGAAAGCAAAGAGCATTTTTATAACTGGGGATTTTCGGATTATACGGTACAATTGTGGTCTTCCCCTTAAGAGCTATGCCGTGCTTGCACACAATGTCACTAGGTCATGGAATTTATTACAACAAAATAATTATCGCATGTTTATGGAAGTCCCATGTTTACAACTCTATATCCATGGATTCTATTTGCTCTATACAGTCGATGCTGATGTGCATAGGACTCTTTATTTTGGTTACGTGGCACACATGTTGATGCAGGCTCACTGGTCAGTCCATCCATAAACATAGTGGAAACTCACGAGCAAGCACTTAGATTGAACATATTTCAACATGATGCTTCTTGTGGTATCTTTGGAAATCACTCAGTGGACCATCTCCAATGGAATGACATATATCGTTGTACATTTCTAAGTGCTCTAGACAGAAACTGTTCTTTTCCTCGTGATTCCCCAAATACCTAGGTCCCTAAGCAGGGTTCGACTGCTAAAAATCCATAGAAGATTGGATGGATTGGTTTGTAGGGCCCATTTTATGGGCAAGTCTCGCTCTTCATATTTGCGGTAAAAATACTGTCTGAAACCTTCCGGGGCAATTTTGAGGTATTAAAAGTCCATTTCTTGCAAAAAACAACTGCACCAAAATTTTACATTATACACACCGAGACATGTCCAATGGTGCAAGAATCGCCTGAATCAGAGTCCGTATGAAGAAGTTATGCCTCCCACAAGTTGACCTACCCAGCTAACCACCATGGTACCCAACGGATTCCACATCATCTATCATTTCTCGCACATGTGGATCTAATAATGATTGGACTTTGAAGAACGTTCTAGAAGGTCCAGTACCATAACCCTAATAAGGAGTTGGGGCGTAAGAAAACCCTAAAATTAACCCGAGACGGCTATTGGGCTATGATGAATACCGGGCCGTTAGGAGGAGGGGTTTCGTTCTTTCGATGTTATTATACAGTTCCATAGTTGATAAAACAACACAAGAGTGGCTATTATAGCAGGACATAGGAGATAGGAGATCATGTAGTAGCCACTCTGGCCGTAGATTCATAGCTAACTCCATAGAGAGTGTCATTTCCTTTGTATTTGCATTTTGATATGAAGAGCAAGGCATAGTCCTCATTTGTGTCTGTGTTTTTCCCCATAGCTCGTTTTCCCGAGCTATATCTTCTGTTATTGTGTACTTATTTGCTCTAGTTATTTGTGGATTTCAGTTCCATTATATTCAGTATCTTATGGAATTAAATTAACACAACGAACAAAGTTGTAAGATCCGTTGTGAAAAACTTGTCCACTGGAATAGGTGCAACAGTTTACAGATCGTCTCGCCAACCGCCCGCCATCCTCACTGGCCATCCTAGACTGAGGGTTGTTTTTATGTTCAGTATCTGGATATTTTGTCGCAATGCCCAAACCCATAGCATTCTCTTATATCAACTATGGATATGATGAGTTTACTTATGCATAGTCTTGCACCGCATCTGCATTAACCACATGATTTCGACACCCGACAATAATTCACTTTGATTAGGGTTATTCAAAAAGTAATCTCGACTATCCAAAATGCAGTGTTCATCAACGGCATTCCGTGAGAACCCCAATGTGGGGAAATTGGCATTTGTATTCACTTGACATGGAACAGCGACTGCGGAACATAATGTGAAAAAGGAACGTTATATATATGCGGGGTTTGACTTCTTCTACAACACTATATATATATATATATGTGGTTTCCACGCGCTTTGTGATTAATTCTAAATGGTGAGCTCTGGTCACGAAAGGTTATCAGAACAAGTCTAGTAGGACAGGAAATGGTCGATGCAGCGATAATAAGCCGGCGAGAGGCGTGAGGGACCATATTCTCATACTAATACACCAAAAATAAACGGACTTTGTCAGGTCGGCGACGCTGGCTTGGTCGCACTGTTATATATTATGTTCTTTGGACGGTGTCACGGTAGGATTTGGTCACGGTCACCTGTAGCAGAGGTGGTAGTGGCAGGTGGGGAATGATCACTTGCTTGCCCGGACTTCAATTTAAAACTACTCAGAATTCAGGAATTTGGTGATGCTATAAAATGGAAGAACGCTCTCCAATCTTCATCAAACTTCATCTATAATCAAACGATCAGAGGGAGCGTCTAATCGAAGAATAGCACTCAGTCATCTACAGTCATGAAATCCTTCCCGGCTTTAGCGGTTGCAGCACTAGTAATCATCTCATACGCAAGCACTATTGTTCTAGTGCGTGCAGGTGATTCAGATCCTCTGCAAGACTTTTGCGTTGCTGATAACACCAGTCAAGGTATGTGATACTAGGCTCTTCTGAATTTACATGTAATGTGTACAACTATTATCATGGGTGAAGAATCTGACATATATGGAATTGAATTTACATGTAATGTGTACAACTATTATCATGGGTGAAGAATCTGATATATATATATGGAATTGAATTTTGCAGTTCTTGTAAACGGTTTCGTCTGTAAGGATGCGAAGATGGTTTCAGCAGACGACTTCACGTTCAGGGGCCTAGATAAAGCGGGGAATACGAATAACATGCTGCGTTCCGTGGTAACTCCAGTCAATGTAGTGCAGCTAGCAGGCCTGAACACCTTGGGAATCTCCATGGCTAGGATCGATTTCGCTCCTTACGGCCTTAATCCCCCTCACACTCATCCCCGGGCCACCGAAATCTTGGTGGTCTTGGAAGGTAGCCTCTACGTCGGCTTCATCACCACTGGCAACCAATTGTTCTACAAAACGCTTGAGAAGGGAGACGTGTTTGTGTTCCCCAAAGCTCTTGTGCATTTCCAACAGAACGTCGGCAATGGCAACGCAGTGGCCCTCGCTGCACTGAGCAGCCAGAATCCAGGAACTCAGCAGATCGCCAGGTCCTTGTTTGGAGCCACCGGTCCGGTTGATCCCTCCGTTCTCGCCAAAGCTTTCGATATCGATTCCAACCTCGTCAAACTTCTGCAAGCCAAATTCGCAGCTTCTGGCTGATTTATTCATTCATTCATCCTGATCATAGTCGTGAGTCGCCACAGAGATTTATTCATTCTAATCATAGTCGCCATTCTTGCTTTCCCCGCGTTCTGCGTTCTGTGCGTGACACAAATAGTCACTGCATTGTATGTGTGGTCGTGGACATCCAAACAAATAAAAAAGTTCATTTCCGTTGATCCATTATGTTTTCGTGTTTGTTTGGGATGATTATCTTAATCAGTGCTAAGTTCCTTAATGTTTGAACAACACGATCTTCCGAGACTCTTTAGATTCATCACTCCACCCAACGGGCATTTTAATATTTAAACGCCATAAATAGATTATAAGCAGATGTTTAGTGGCATGGAGTCCACTTTAAAATTCAATTATCTTGGTGTATTCCATTGAAGCGTGGAGTAGCTATAATCACTTGGTGTATTCCATTGAAGAGTGGAGCTTGAGGTCGTGAAATTCTAAAAGTTCAAATTAAATATAAATGGCCTTACATCATTTTGGTGTTAATTACTCAATTTAATTAAATTATATTTGTGTTCGATTCAAAAGTTTTGAAACTCAATAAATTGGATCATCTAAAATTATTATATATCCCATTTATCTCCCGCAAACTTGATGGATTGATATAATAAATTATTGTTTCAACTTGTATAGAAAATTATTTTAAATTATGAATAGTTAGATTATGAGGCATACAAACTTGAATGTTGGTTACCCTCCCATCATTTACTCCATCATAGCAACTTTGTCTTAGATTCCACCAAAGAGGGATCATAGCAACATTGTTTTGGCTTCCGGCAAGGGATCTCGCAACCTCACAAAGGAGAGGGAGGGCCTTCTAGGGAGGGATTTGGTTGTACATAGGTGCCACATCATGGCCCCATCTTTAATCAAATTGTATGTACGCATTTTATCGGGCTATGGAGGTGTCTAGCTAAAAGAGATTAGTTCATCGGATAACTTGTAAAGTGATAGAAGGTTGGATTAGTATTGGATTGCAATCGTATTGCAAGTGTGTTAACAACCTAATTTTTTCCTCTTCGGTTCGCGATGAGTAATATTATCGCCATTAGACATCACCTTGGGAGGCTTTCGCCTCATATGCATCATTTCCACCACCATATGATCTGAATAAATCTCTCAAGGTCATCCATCATATCATTCACAATAAGCGATGCTATTATGCTCGATTCGGTCCACACACACGCACACATAGAAGCATCATTCGGTGTCTCTCCTTTCAACCATGGTAATTCTCATGACACCATATGGAGCTTCAAGTGGTGATGAAGAGGAGAAGAATAACACTCCCTTCGGAAAGTCGCGGAGTCCATTTGCTTCCCACAATTCTTACTAAGGCGCTTGTAATTCATCACCGCTGACCCCCATCCCCCCTCTTTTATTAATACAGATGCAAATATTTTTTATTGTATGTTATGTTTATGGACTTCTAGTTAAAATTTATTTCTTCACATAATATATGGTCTATTCGAATGTATATTACTCTCACGGTTCATATACCTTACACCTTTTGGTATGATGCTTGGACAATGCAATCTCTAGGCAAGTGATTTTTGGGGCACATGTTGGTGATGAAACACAACCACCAAACTCGGCCATCTTGGAAGCGCTGTGATACAAAGGCGTGTTTTTCAATATTATGTATTATTTTATTTTTCGATTATGCATATTCTCTTCTACGGGTTACTTTTATTTATGCATTCCCAAATATAATATTGGGATTGCAAATAGTACATCAATGCTTGTATCCTAAGTGGTAGCACATCTAGATTGTGTCACGCAATTCGATTGTAAAGATATAAAATTGTGTCGCGCAATTCGATTGCAAAGATTTAAAATCTAGGCTGTTAGGTGAGAAATGTAAAATAAGGCTAAATCTCAAACCCCGAGGTTTTTTATTAAATTCTTGGGAAACCATGAAAATTTATACGATCGAGGACTTGATGTTTTTCGTAGGGCTAATGTTTTAGGTCGTACAACCGTAGAAAATCTCCAATGTTTACTAATTTTATACTAGAATCGTTTTGGATACTCTACACTTCATATTACCTTCAAGAGATCGCTTCGTGTATTGCATGTGACTCTTTCCCTCGTTCTCTACATCATTTTTCTCTTCCCACATGCCCTAGCTCGATTTCACAAAGATTGATCTGTTGTGCGTGATGCACCCAAATTTCAACTCATAAATTAGGAGAGGATTTTAACAAGTATATCACCCTTTGTATGTGATTTCATAGCGTGAAGGTACTGGCTACTTGCACCAATCTCGCGCATTAAATGTTCCATAAAGAAGAAAATAATACCACCTCATTCATGGCTTCATAGTCAGCGCTCTTTCCCTTTTTATCTACATCACTCAACTCTTCCCACGCACCATTTCTCTATTTTTCAACCTCTAATATCTTGCGTGTGGACAACTCATATGCATGCGAACTTCCACTCCACTAAATCCTCTCCGAAGAAAATAAATCAGGTGCAACCCTCGTGAATTTTAACAAATACTTTGCCCTTGTTACATGGCTCCATACTATGAAGTTACTTAATACTTGCACCAATCCCACGCCTTAAAAAGTCCAAAAAGAAGAACACAACCAAAGAACGATTAATTAACATGATTTGGGAATGTCAATTAGGTCATGTACAGGTACAAGGAGTGAAGGTTTGAGCAAAAAAATATCCATGTAAATTCTAAAGTATCATGCAAAAATATCAATAATTTTATTTGGGAAACTCAACCCATGTTTTCTTGATATTAGTTTAGTTGCTTTTAAATTGTTCTTAGATACTAGTTACAAGTATTCCAAAGCATTGAATCATGTTAAGGCATGATGTTCAGATATTATTTTCATGGTCAAACCTTGGCTATTGGAAAATCCAATTTGATACATTCCTCGAGAATCAAAAGTTATGGATACACGTAGCGAGAAACGATCCGATAGAGACAACCACCATTTTGTGTCTCCCCTTTATACCATAGCAATTCATATCAAACCATATGAAGCTTCTAGTGGATATCAACAGGAGGAGAAGAACCATGCCTTCTGAGATCTGTGGAGTCCATTTGAATGCAATAATTGTTATTGGGGCGCTTGTAATTCATCGTCCTCCCCCCATCTCTTATTAATACAAATGCAAAGATTATTTATTGTATGTTATGTTTACGTAGTTCCAGTTTAAATTTATTTCTTGCATATCATAATATATGGTTTATCAGAATGTATTTTACTCTCCTGGCTTATATAGCTTACACCTTTCAATATTATTCACAAATTTTGATATGATTCTTGGACAACACAACCTCTCAGAAAGTGATTTTTGGGGCACATGGTGGTGATCAAGCACCAACACCAAAGTGGCAACTTGGAAGTATTGCGATAAAAATTCGTGTTTTTCAAAGTTATGTATTGTTTTATTATTCAATCATGCATGTTCTCTTTTACGGGATACTTTTATTTATTCCTTCTCGAATATAATATTGGGATCGAAAATAGTACATCAATGTTTGTATCCTAAGTGGGAGCACATCTAAATTGCGTTGCGCAATTTGATTGTGAATATTTAAAATCTGCGTTGCTAGTTGAGAAATGTAAGAGAAGGATAAGTTTGCAAACCCGAGCATTTTGTTAAACACATGGCAAACCATGAAAATTTCTGTGATCAAGCACTTCAATTTTTTCCTTGGGAATTTTTTTGTGTTGTGGAACCGTATAAGCTCTTCAATTTTTACAGCTAGTTCTATACTAGGATTGTTTTGGAGGCTCTACACTTCATAGTAAGCATTCAACATATCACCTCGTGTATGGGAAGGACCCTTTCCCCTTTTTTCTACATCACTTTTCTCTTCCCACGTTCCCTAGCTCGATTTTACAAAGCTTAATTTGTTGTGGGTGGACCACTCCCAAATTTATAATACACTATAAACGCTCTCCAACTAAAATAAATAAGGAAAGGATTTTAACAAGTTGTACATGCAACTTCACAGCGTGAAGGTACTCGCTACTTGAACGAATATCATGCACTAAATGTTCCATGAAGAATAAAACAACACCACCTCATTCATCGATTCATAATTGGCACTCTTTCCCTTGTTATCTACATCTCTCCACTTTTCCCACATACCACTGTCTTTATTCCGCAGCTGGAACACTCATATGCATGCGAAATTCCATTCCACTAAAGCCTCTCCGAACAAAATAAATCAGGTGCAACCCACGTGGATTTTAACATATATTTTTCCCTTGTACGATGTCTTCATAGTGTAAAGGTACTTAATACTTGCACCAATCCGAAGCTTTAAAAATTCCATAAAGAAGAACATCACCAAAGAGCGGTTACTTAACACGATTTGCGAATCTCAAGTAAGTCGTGTAGATACAAGGAGAGAAGGTTTTCACGGAAAATATTTGCTTATTCTAAAGTGTGAAGGAAAAGTAGAAATTCCTTTATTCGGGAAACTCAAACCTAATTTTATTGTTGTTAGTTTGGTTATTTTTGAAGTGTTTTTAGACATTACTTACAAGTAATCCAAAGCGTTGAAACATATTAAGGGACGATGTTGGAATCTTAGCTTCATGGCCAAACTTTGGATGTTGCAAAATCCAGCTTGAGACATTCCTCAAGAATCAAAAGTTATGGATACATGTAGACAAAGATGATCCCACACAAAGAACCATCATTTTGTCTCTCATTTATACCATAGTAATTGATCCGGATTTGCGTGGGAACGAGACAAAAGATAGCATATACAGAATCATATACACAGATATATGGCCAAAAACACAGCGATACAGTAAACGCATATTCTATTAAATATCGGAAATAGAACAGACTGTAAATACCACAGCTAGAATGGTAGTAGCTATCTCTAAGAAGAGATGTGGCCGCTGTGCTCATTCGAGCCAAGATGAATGCAAAGAGAGGCCGAAAGGGCCTATTTATCATAAGCACGAGGGAAAGAATCCCAAACATCCGAAAACCTAACCCTAGAAGATGAACCGTCATAAAGTTTGCGGCCCCAAGGTGGTTAGTTGAACAGTCAACTTCCCGGGGTCATAACGTTTGCATACGATCTCCGTTTGGGGCGCTCGGCAGCCCGTTGGAAAGATCTATCCGAGGACTACGCGGACGGCCATGAAACAGATGGGCCCCGTCCGACCAAGATTTCCCAAAACACGTCGTTTAGGGCCTCAAAACGGCCCCGCAAGTTTGGGACTCGAAAAGCTGTGGAAAAATTACTGGAAAATACGCAAAATGGGAAACTGTTTTGAGCCAGTGGAATAGGTGGGTGGCCACCGATATCCATCTGGATCAGTAATTCGTATCATACCATCCGAAGCTTCGAGTTGATATCAAGAGGAGAATAAGAACCCTCCCTTCAGAAAGTTGTGGAGTCCATTTGCTTCCAATAGTTGTTACTAAGGCACTTGCAACTCATCCCCCCCCCCCCCCCATATTTTATTAGTACATATGCAAACATTCTTTATTGTATGTTTTGCTCATGTAGTTCTAGTTTAAATTTCTTTCTTCACAGAATAGCTGGTTTATTAGAATGTATTTTAATCTCATGGTTCATATAGCTTTTACCTTTTGATATGATGCTTGGAATACACAGCCTCTCAGAAAGTGATTTTCGGGGCACATGTTGGTGATCAAACACCAACACCAAAGTGCCATCTTGGAAGCGTTGTGATAAAAAGTCGTGTTTTTCCATATTATGTATTATTTTATTATCCAGTTATGACTTTTATTTATGCATCCTCTATTGTGAATTTGGGATTGCAATTAGTACATCAATGTTTGTAACCTAAGTGGAAGCACATACGGATTACATCGCGCGATTTTATTGTAAATATTTAAAATCTTGGTTGTTAGTTGAGAAATGTCAAAGAATGCTAAATCTGAAAACTTGAGGTTTTTGCTAAATAATTGGAAAACGGTGAAAATTTATGTGATTGAGCACTTCAAATTTTCCCTAGGGCTGATGTTTTATGTTGTAGAACCCTATAAACTCTTCAATTTTTACTAGTTCTATACTATAAGTGCTTTGGATACTCTGCACTCCATATGCACGTGAACTTCCACTCCACTAAAACCTCTCCAAAAAAGAAGATTAGGTGCAACGCGTGTGGATTTAAAAAAATATTTTTCCCTTGTCCCATGACTTCATACTGTGAAGGTACTTACTACTTTAACCAATACCATGCCTTAAAAATTCCATAAACAAGAAAACAACGAAAGAATGGTTAATCAACATGATTTGTGAATCTCAAGTAAGTCATGTAGCTACAAGGAGAGAAGGCTTGAGAAAAAAAAGATATGTGTATTCTAAGGTATCGTGGGAAATTTGAAATAATTTTATTTGGTGAACTCAACCCTAATTTTCTTGTCATTAGTTTAGTTGTTTTTAAAGTGTTTTCAAAGATTACTTAGAAGCGATCCAAAGAAATGAAGCATATACTGGTATCATGTTGGGATATTAGTTTCATGGTCAAACATTGACTGCTGGAAAATCCAATTGGAGACATTCCTCAAGAATCAATATTGGTTATGGATACAAATAACCAAAGATGAATCCACATGGGAATATACACCATAGCTAAAGTTGTGCGGGATAGCATGCATGGAATTATTAATCTCCTAGTAGAAGAAAGGTTAAGATACTACTATGTTTTTGAACTCGTGGAAATGCGAAATAAATTGGAGCAATTGTACAAGAACAATGCCTCCGAAATCAACGGTCTTGAAACAAGGTTATTGACTCTCAAGATTGCTGAGCTTAGAGAAATTCAGGGGTGAAATTTTTCACACACACTGATTTTACATGTTTTCTTTCTCAAAAAAGAATCGCGGATTTCTTTTTTTTTCTTTCGAAAATGATTCTCCCAAATTCCACAGGATAAAAATAGTTTACTCTAAACATCACCAAAATTGTCCAAAGACTACATAAAATTCTCGCTGTTGACATTGATGGCGTGGAAAGATATTTTCCTCGATTCACGACAATTTGTGCCAACATCAAGGTCGTTGGAGGACAATACCTATGGTGACAGGCCGTTTGAGATCCTTGTGCATGATCGGGCTCCCATAGCACACAACTCTTCTCTCTCACGGGTCATAGTCATCCCACCTCTTTTCGAGGCCATTCCCTCGTATCACACCTCATCTCCCTCCAACTTCATTTTCGTGGAACCCCTTTAATTAGTGACCATTTTTATTTCCTTTCCCTCCATACGTCCATTCAAACTATCTAGACCCATGCTTCTTAAGCATTCCATGGACACCACAACGCTCGTAGTAGCTCTTGGCCCCGCGGGTGTATTGAGTGCTACTACATAATATGCACGTGACACATATGTGGTCTCCATGGAGAAACATCATGCCAGGATTGGGGCTCTTGGCAATGCCAACTCTACGATTTAACAACTTAACCCGATTGCCCTAGATTTTGTTGTTGACTCTCTTTCTCTCTCCTCCCATGATAGATGTAGTAGCACGACGATATCGTATTCATCTCAACAGCCCAAGGACAAAAAAATTCACGAGTAAGTTATTATCGTACTAGCTCTTGTTTCCATACTCCCCTCAGTGCATTGTCAAGACCACCAACAATATCTCAACGAACGTGGGGAGAAGAGCATTCCTATTTTTATAGCTCTTTGCAACATTCCATCATATTTATGTTTCCCTCTAACTCCATTTTCCATATCCGTCCACCTTCCCTATGTTACACCTCTTATGGGATTTCGCTATCAGCACCTTCGGCCATCGTTCATGTAATGTCCCAAAAAATAGCAAAATTAAAATGTTTTCCATCCCTGTAATAGATGCTGTATGAGAGTAAAAATAGACACAAGTTAAGTTAATAATAAGAAAAGTATGTAAATGTTTAAACCAAAAGAAATTCTACCTTTCTTAAAATAATCATGATGTCTCTCGTCTTTTACATCTACAGCTCTGCGGAAGCATTTATGAACATATCTAATGATGTATCATAGTTACGAGTTTACTATTGTCGACGTAATAGAAAATATAATGCTATTATACTGTTTTAATAAATGCAAATGAATGTCTGAATGGCACCTTCAGGTGATATGGCCTTTGTTGATGAGGGGTCTGATGTTCTAAGATGGGCCTCTAGTAGCAAAAAGAGACGAAGGAAAACCAATACCCCGGCAGGTAAGAGCACTCTTGGGAGAGTACTGGACTTACTTAGCATCCTTTTGCTAACGTCAAAACCCTTGTTGTGTTTTGCAGGTGTGCCCGTAGAAGGTTATTCTACCCTGGGAGTTCTACCTATTCCCACTAAAAAGTTTCCCGAGTGGATCCTAGCTTTTTGTGGAGCTACCCCTAAAAGGCATACTATGGTGTAAAGTCTAGTGTTAAAATTCAAGATCAAGTGTGGGTTTTAACGTATTGAAACTATGGCAAAACTATTAGTTTGATCACCCCTTGTGCTGGTTTATACGACTCCTAACATAGTCTCCTATATAAAAAACAATGTAACTCCAATTGAAAGCGTGGTTGGTGTAAGACATTAAATGCGCTTGGTTGAAGTGGTTGACAGGCTGGGTAAGGGTTTTATCATACGCATTCGGGGGTTTTCCTCCCTTGCCAAACGCTCTGCGTTTTTGGCTAGCTTTCTGTCCTGTACTTCGTTGCAATGGTGGTAATATCTATACATTGGTAGCTTCATTGGAGGCGCAGAGGAGGATGAACTCCTGCTCAGGTATGACCCATTCACTATCGCTGTTGTAATTAAATGTTTCTTCTATTGATAGAAGCTACAGGGTTTCTCACTGGTATTTTTGCGCTAGTGGCAGGTAGTGCCAATGAAATTCTGCTGCATGGCTATCGTGATTGCTCCGGCCTTTATCGTTGTGAGCATTGGTAAGTCCAGCTACGTAACCCCAATGTGCTCTGTCCTCTTCCACTCCTGGCGGGGTACTGTATGTAACATTTTGTTTATGGAAGACTTCGTGAGCCTTTGGATTACTGTATCTAATTGGAAGTCTGGAAAGTCGCCTCTTGGCTGGACTAACGAATGTATGATATCTGTGGGGGTTTTGGAGGTTCATTCCCAATGTAAAGTTTGACTAATGAAATCTGGTTCTCGTGGGTTAATGAACTGGGGTTTTACACAGGGTAAACCTCCCTGCCGATCGTATGGATGATCGAAATGTATGCTTTTGGGTTTTGAAAAAGGACTATGAAGTTTTCTGCGTTCTCTATTCATGTCCTTTTTTATTCAAGACTGTGATAGTGGCTCAGCCTATGCTGTACCGAACTTGTATTTCGAATGTAACTCCGTTTCACTAAAAGGATTTATTATGAATGTAGAAGGAGTCTTCGTAATGTGCTGTAGAGAGAGAGAGAGCAAGAGTTCCTTGGTTTCGACTTTTGTCAGAGTTTATATTCCGCGTTTTAATTCTACCGTGGGTAAATTGTAATGAAAGGGAAAAGAGATAGGTCATCCCAGTTCCGTAACCTATGGATATCCGTCTTTGCTGTTTCGAATCTGTCTTTGTTTAAATGGTGGAAATAACGTTCTCCCAGATGTATCGTTGATGCTCTTACTCAAACCCTAGTAAGTTAAAAACGTAGATCTGTAACTTGTAGCTGCATTTTGGTTTTGGCAATGAATGGTGATGGGATTCGATCCCTGTATCTATGGTTTGCTAGATTCTGCGTTGAAATTTATTTAGCGTCTCTGTAATCACTAATCTAAACATACACTCTAATAAATAAAAGAGCTTAACAGACTGGGATAAATGCCAGGAAATAATTGTTGCAGAAATTATGAAAAGAAAACTGGTAAGATAAAACGTGTCTCTAGTGCTATTCGTAAATGTCTAGCACAGGCTAGGGAGCTAGCCATGCTAGACATTCAACAGTTAACCCCAAACAGATTTCTACGGTTTCAAAAGCTTTATGAACAACTAAGTCTGTTATAATAAATTGAAACACCCTCGGGACTGATGCCCTAAAGGTCCTTGTGCTCCTTAAGAGAACATTGCTGAATATAGATATTAAATAACAAGCTATTTGATTTGCATAAATGATAGAAGGTGAATGGAATAGTTTATACCTGAAATCTTGTAGCGTACCCTTCTCCTGTAGTCACCTGCACACTCAAATCACTTATTAGTGGAAAATATTGATGTGTTCAGCTGACCTGACTTGAATGAGTTCTGGATTAGATCACTTTGGGACTACCACGTTCCTCCCAACCATGATCCCACCACCGTTTCCGGTTCAATATGGATCCCCCCGAGGTTGTTCTGACATGCAAAGTGAGGGATAGAGATCCTAGGTCCACTGCTGGTTCAGGTTTGAAACTTTCTTTGAGCTAGTTCAATTCTTGGAGCAGAAAATGTTCTTTCACTCCATAGGAGATGAGGATAAAAGAAAATATGATCCCCCAAACTTGGGGTCTGTCCTCCTTAAGTAGGAAATCTTGAATTAGGACTGTTGGAATTACTGGTTTCTTTAAAATTAAATAACTTTAATTTTTTTAATTTATTACTAGTTCTTTTTTTTGAACTGGAACTTCTCAACTTTGTTTAACTAAAGTGTTTTTGATTAAGCCTTTTTACACTTGTGATTAACTTTTACTATTCTGATCCAATTATTAATGCATTATTGATTTATTAAGCAAATGCATAAACTATATAAAATAAATGTATTTTATAATTAAATAATAACAATCATCCTTATTACAATTATGAATAATAATAGCCTTGAGGCTTTTAAGCATGTTAACCCTAGAAGACTACTAGTAGTTAATTCATGTTTTAAGTGGTTATAGTTATCTTTTATGTAACTTCACCTGATACTTGTTTGTTTTTAATCCTTTTAAGGATGAGGTCCCTTCTTTGGACGGTCTCGGTAAGCTAGGATAGGCACCTCTTGTCTCTCCCTTTGCATTTCAGATTCCCTCGTTTTAACATGGTAGTTCCCGCAGTACTTGATGAAAATGAGATTTATTTACTCCATTCGGATAGTCGTGATACGACACAAAAGTGCTATTCAGAGTCCTTCCGACTCAACACTTGAGATCTAGTAACCCCGAGTGCTCTTCAGAGCCTTTTAACTCAACACTCTCACATGGGCTTTACGCTAGTGCAATTCTAGAGCCTCTGCTCAACACTAGAGCTAGAATGTGGTTGTGAGGCACATCTAGAATATTTAAGTGGCCTCGGATCCGGTAATCATTTTCTTTCAAGCTTGGAGTGCTCCAGGGCTTATGCCCAACACTCAACGTACATCGGGGCTTAGGCCCAGTACGTAATAAGAGTCCTCTAGATACACCGGGGCTTAGGCCAATTATATAGGTCATTCATGTGTTTCTGAGTCCACGCTCAACACACCACATAATCATCCATATGAATCATTGCTCTGCACAGTATAATGTGACAAAAAGAGGTAATCTCAGTATATCATAATTTGTAATTGATTCACATAACAGAAACATAAGCTTATTCATTCGGGCTTTCCTGCCCCATATATATTCAATAATGAACAATCAGGGTCCATGCCCAATATATCAACTCAGGAAAGAATAAATCAAAACATACTATTGCTTATGCCAAATAATAAATCACATATGCTGGGGCCGTGGCCCAATATAACATCATAACATAGTCAGTCAAAAAGTTGGGATATTACGGTTCAAGACCACTTCTACTATTGCATCACTGATCACTAGTGCTTTAGGTATATCGCTATCAGCACCTTGGGCCATCGTTCAAGACCAATTCTACATCGCTGATCACTAGTGCTTTAGGTATACATTCGTTGAGTCGGCCCAGTGCAGTGTTCATGAATAGCTTCAATCCAACATGTAGCAATTTAGCAATTTCCTTGAGGAAATCTCATAGCTATATATGTTGGTCGAGGTCTCTCTTCGTCGTCTTGCATCCAACACGTGTAGTACACTAAGGTATTCCAGTATATTCTCCCTAAACAAAAAACGGTTTTCTCAGCTTCACTTATCCCTGGTTATTAAAGTCCTCTTTCTTAAAGAGCATTCATCGCAAATGTGTTTATAGGAAGGAGCGTAAAAACTCTAACTATCCTTGATCCCACGACTACACCGAAAGCAAAGAGCATTTTTATAACTGGGGATTTTCGGATTATACGGTACAATTGTGGTCTTCCCCTTAAGAGCTATGCCGTGCTTGCACACAATGTCACTAGGTCATGGAATTTATTACAACAAAATAATTATCGCATGTTTATGGAAGTCCCATGTTTACAACTCTATATCCATGGATTCTATTTGCTCTATACAGTCGATGCTGATGTGCATAGGACTCTTTATTTTGGTTACGTGGCACACATGTTGATGCAGGCTCACTGGTCAGTCCATCCATAAACATAGTGGAAACTCACGAGCAAGCACTTAGATTGAACATATTTCAACATGATGCTTCTTGTGGTATCTTTGGAAATCACTCAGTGGACCATCTCCAATGGAATGACATATATCGTTGTACATTTCTAAGTGCTCTAGACAGAAACTGTTCTTTTCCTCGTGATTCCCCAAATACCTAGGTCCCTAAGCAGGGTTCGACTGCTAAAAATCCATAGAAGATTGGATGGATTGGTTTGTAGGGCCCATTTTATGGGCAAGTCTCGCTCTTCATATTTGCGGTAAAAATACTGTCTGAAACCTTCCGGGGCAATTTTGAGGTATTAAAAGTCCATTTCTTGCAAAAAACAACTGCACCAAAATTTTACATTATACACACCGAGACATGTCCAATGGTGCAAGAATCGCCTGAATCAGAGTCCGTATGAAGAAGTTATGCCTCCCACAAGTTGACCTACCCAGCTAACCACCATGGTACCCAACGGATTCCACATCATCTATCATTTCTCGCACATGTGGATCTAATAATGATTGGACTTTGAAGAACGTTCTAGAAGGTCCAGTACCATAACCCTAATAAGGAGTTGGGGCGTAAGAAAACCCTAAAATTAACCCGAGACGGCTATTGGGCTATGATGAATACCGGGCCGTTAGGAGGAGGGGTTTCGTTCTTTCGATGTTATTATACAGTTCCATAGTTGATAAAACAACACAAGAGTGGCTATTATAGCAGGACATAGGAGATAGGAGATCATGTAGTAGCCACTCTGGCCGTAGATTCATAGCTAACTCCATAGAGAGTGTCATTTCCTTTGTATTTGCATTTTGATATGAAGAGCAAGGCATAGTCCTCATTTGTGTCTGTGTTTTTCCCCATAGCTCGTTTTCCCGAGCTATATCTTCTGTTATTGTGTACTTATTTGCTCTAGTTATTTGTGGATTTCAGTTCCATTATATTCAGTATCTTATGGAATTAAATTAACACAACGAACAAAGTTGTAAGATCCGTTGTGAAAAACTTGTCCACTGGAATAGGTGCAACAGTTTACAGATCGTCTCGCCAACCGCCCGCCATCCTCACTGGCCATCCTAGACTGAGGGTTGTTTTTATGTTCAGTATCTGGATATTTTGTCGCAATGCCCAAACCCATAGCATTCTCTTATATCAACTATGGATATGATGAGTTTACTTATGCATAGTCTTGCACCGCATCTGCATTAACCACATGATTTCGACACCCGACAATAATTCACTTTGATTAGGGTTATTCAAAAAGTAATCTCGACTATCCAAAATGCAGTGTTCATCAACGGCATTCCGTGAGAACCCCAATGTGGGGAAATTGGCATTTGTATTCACTTGACATGGAACAGCGACTGCGGAACATAATGTGAAAAAGGAACGTTATATATATGCGGGGTTTGACTTCTTCTACAACACTATATATATATATATATGTGGTTTCCACGCGCTTTGTGATTAATTCTAAATGGTGAGCTCTGGTCACGAAAGGTTATCAGAACAAGTCTAGTAGGACAGGAAATGGTCGATGCAGCGATAATAAGCCGGCGAGAGGCGTGAGGGACCATATTCTCATACTAATACACCAAAAATAAACGGACTTTGTCAGGTCGGCGACGCTGGCTTGGTCGCACTGTTATATATTATGTTCTTTGGACGGTGTCACGGTAGGATTTGGTCACGGTCACCTGTAGCAGAGGTGGTAGTGGCAGGTGGGGAATGATCACTTGCTTGCCCGGACTTCAATTTAAAACTACTCAGAATTCAGGAATTTGGTGATGCTATAAAATGGAAGAACGCTCTCCAATCTTCATCAAACTTCATCTATAATCAAACGATCAGAGGGAGCGTCTAATCGAAGAATAGCACTCAGTCATCTACAGTCATGAAATCCTTCCCGGCTTTAGCGGTTGCAGCACTAGTAATCATCTCATACGCAAGCACTATTGTTCTAGTGCGTGCAGGTGATTCAGATCCTCTGCAAGACTTTTGCGTTGCTGATAACACCAGTCAAGGTATGTGATACTAGGCTCTTCTGAATTTACATGTAATGTGTACAACTATTATCATGGGTGAAGAATCTGACATATATGGAATTGAATTTACATGTAATGTGTACAACTATTATCATGGGTGAAGAATCTGATATATATATATGGAATTGAATTTTGCAGTTCTTGTAAACGGTTTCGTCTGTAAGGATGCGAAGATGGTTTCAGCAGACGACTTCACGTTCAGGGGCCTAGATAAAGCGGGGAATACGAATAACATGCTGCGTTCCGTGGTAACTCCAGTCAATGTAGTGCAGCTAGCAGGCCTGAACACCTTGGGAATCTCCATGGCTAGGATCGATTTCGCTCCTTACGGCCTTAATCCCCCTCACACTCATCCCCGGGCCACCGAAATCTTGGTGGTCTTGGAAGGTAGCCTCTACGTCGGCTTCATCACCACTGGCAACCAATTGTTCTACAAAACGCTTGAGAAGGGAGACGTGTTTGTGTTCCCCAAAGCTCTTGTGCATTTCCAACAGAACGTCGGCAATGGCAACGCAGTGGCCCTCGCTGCACTGAGCAGCCAGAATCCAGGAACTCAGCAGATCGCCAGGTCCTTGTTTGGAGCCACCGGTCCGGTTGATCCCTCCGTTCTCGCCAAAGCTTTCGATATCGATTCCAACCTCGTCAAACTTCTGCAAGCCAAATTCGCAGCTTCTGGCTGATTTATTCATTCATTCATCCTGATCATAGTCGTGAGTCGCCACAGAGATTTATTCATTCTAATCATAGTCGCCATTCTTGCTTTCCCCGCGTTCTGCGTTCTGTGCGTGACACAAATAGTCACTGCATTGTATGTGTGGTCGTGGACATCCAAACAAATAAAAAGGTTCATTTCCGTTGATCCATTATGTTTTCGTGTTTGTTTGGGATGATTATCTTAATCAGTGCTAAGTTCCTTAATGTTTGAACAACACGATCTTCCGAGACTCTTTAGATTCATCACTCCACCCAACGGGCATTTTAATATTTAAACGCCATAAATAGATTATAAGCAGATGTTTAGTGGCATGGAGTCCACTTTAAAATTCAATTATCTTGGTGTATTCCATTGAAGCGTGGAGTAGCTATAATCACTTGGTGTATTCCATTGAAGAGTGGAGCTTGAGGTCGTGAAATTCTAAAAGTTCAAATTAAATATAAATGGCCTTACATCATTTTGGTGTTAATTACTCAATTTAATTAAATTATATTTGTGTTCGATTCAAAAGTTTTGAAACTCAATAAATTGGATCATCTAAAATTATTATATATCCCATTTATCTCCCGCAAACTTGATGGATTGATATAATAAATTATTGTTTCAACTTGTATAGAAAATTATTTTAAATTATGAATAGTTAGATTATGAGGCATACAAACTTGAATGTTGGTTACCCTCCCATCATTTACTCCATCATAGCAACTTTGTCTTAGATTCCACCAAAGAGGGATCATAGCAACATTGTTTTGGCTTCCGGCAAGGGATCTCGCAACCTCACAAAGGAGAGGGAGGGCCTTCTAGGGAGGGATTTGGTTGTACATAGGTGCCACATCATGGCCCCATCTTTAATCAAATTGTATGTACGCATTTTATCGGGCTATGGAGGTGTCTAGCTAAAAGAGATTAGTTCATCGGATAACTTGTAAAGTGATAGAAGGTTGGATTAGTATTGGATTGCAATCGTATTGCAAGTGTGTTAACAACCTAATTTTTTCCTCTTCGGTTCGCGATGAGTAATATTATCGCCATTAGACATCACCTTGGGAGGCTTTCGCCTCATATGCATCATTTCCACCACCATATGATCTGAATAAATCTCTCAAGGTCATCCATCATATCATTCACAATAAGCGATGCTATTATGCTCGATTCGGTCCACACACACGCACACATAGAAGCATCATTCGGTGTCTCTCCTTTCAACCATGGTAATTCTCATGACACCATATGGAGCTTCAAGTGGTGATGAAGAGGAGAAGAATAACACTCCCTTCGGAAAGTCGCGGAGTCCATTTGCTTCCCACAATTCTTACTAAGGCGCTTGTAATTCATCACCGCTGACCCCCATCCCCCCTCTTTTATTAATACAGATGCAAATATTTTTTATTGTATGTTATGTTTATGGACTTCTAGTTAAAATTTATTTCTTCACATAATATATGGTCTATTCGAATGTATATTACTCTCACGGTTCATATACCTTACACCTTTTGGTATGATGCTTGGACAATGCAATCTCTAGGCAAGTGATTTTTGGGGCACATGTTGGTGATGAAACACAACCACCAAACTCGGCCATCTTGGAAGCGCTGTGATACAAAGGCGTGTTTTTCAATATTATGTATTATTTTATTTTTCGATTATGCATATTCTCTTCTACGGGTTACTTTTATTTATGCATTCCCAAATATAATATTGGGATTGCAAATAGTACATCAATGCTTGTATCCTAAGTGGTAGCACATCTAGATTGTGTCACGCAATTCGATTGTAAAGATATAAAATTGTGTCGCGCAATTCGATTGCAAAGATTTAAAATCTAGGCTGTTAGGTGAGAAATGTAAAATAAGGCTAAATCTCAAACCCCGAGGTTTTTTATTAAATTCTTGGGAAACCATGAAAATTTATACGATCGAGGACTTGATGTTTTTCGTAGGGCTAATGTTTTAGGTCGTACAACCGTAGAAAATCTCCAATGTTTACTAATTTTATACTAGAATCGTTTTGGATACTCTACACTTCATATTACCTTCAAGAGATCGCTTCGTGTATTGCATGTGACTCTTTCCCTCGTTCTCTACATCATTTTTCTCTTCCCACATGCCCTAGCTCGATTTCACAAAGATTGATCTGTTGTGCGTGATGCACCCAAATTTCAACTCATAAATTAGGAGAGGATTTTAACAAGTATATCACCCTTTGTATGTGATTTCATAGCGTGAAGGTACTGGCTACTTGCACCAATCTCGCGCATTAAATGTTCCATAAAGAAGAAAATAATACCACCTCATTCATGGCTTCATAGTCAGCGCTCTTTCCCTTTTTATCTACATCACTCAACTCTTCCCACGCACCATTTCTCTATTTTTCAACCTCTAATATCTTGCGTGTGGACAACTCATATGCATGCGAACTTCCACTCCACTAAATCCTCTCCGAAGAAAATAAATCAGGTGCAACCCTCGTGAATTTTAACAAATACTTTGCCCTTGTTACATGGCTCCATACTATGAAGTTACTTAATACTTGCACCAATCCCACGCCTTAAAAAGTCCAAAAAGAAGAACACAACCAAAGAACGATTAATTAACATGATTTGGGAATGTCAATTAAGTCATGTACAGGTACAAGGAGTGAAGGTTTGAGCAAAAAAATATCCATGTAAATTCTAAAGTATCATGCAAAAATATCAATAATTTTATTTGGGAAACTCAACCCATGTTTTCTTTATATTAGTTTAGTTGCTTTTAAATTGTTCTTAGATACTAGTTACAAGTATTCCAAAGCATTGAATCATGTTAAGGCATGATGTTCAGATATTATTTTCATGGTCAAACCTTGGCTATTGGAAAATCCAATTTGATACATTCCTCGAGAATCAAAAGTTATGGATACACGTAGCGAGAAACGATCCGATAGAGACAACCACCATTTTGTGTCTCCCCTTTATACCATAGCAATTCATATCAAACCATATGAAGCTTCTAGTGGATATCAACAGGAGGAGAAGAACCATGCCTTCTGAGATCTGTGGAGTCCATTTGAATGCAATAATTGTTATTGGGGCGCTTGTAATTCATCGTCCTCCCCCCATCTCTTATTAATACAAATGCAAAGATTATTTATTGTATGTTATGTTTACGTAGTTCCAGTTTAAATTTATTTCTTGCATATCATAATATATGGTTTATCAGAATGTATTTTACTCTCCTGGCTTATATAGCTTACACCTTTCAATATTATTCACAAATTTTGATATGATTCTTGGACAACACAACCTCTCAGAAAGTGATTTTTGGGGCACATGGTGGTGATCAAGCACCAACACCAAAGTGGCAACTTGGAAGTATTGCGATAAAAATTCGTGTTTTTCAAAGTTATGTATTGTTTTATTATTCAATCATGCATGTTCTCTTTTACGGGATACTTTTATTTATTCCTTCTCGAATATAATATTGGGATCGAAAATAGTACATCAATGTTTGTATCCTAAGTGGGAGCACATCTAAATTGCGTTGCGCAATTTGATTGTGAATATTTAAAATCTGCGTTGCTAGTTGAGAAATGTAAGAGAAGGATAAGTTTGCAAACCCGAGCATTTTGTTAAACACATGGCAAACCATGAAAATTTCTGTGATCAAGCACTTCAATTTTTTCCTAGGGAATTTTTTTGTGTTGTGGAACCGTATAAGCTCTTCAATTTTTACAGCTAGTTCTATACTAGGATTGTTTTGGAGGCTCTACACTTCATAGTAAGCATTCAACATATCACCTCGTGTATGGGAAGGACCCTTTCCCCTTTTTTCTACATCACTTTTCTCTTCCCATGTTCCCTAGCTCGATTTTACAAAGCTTAATTTGTTGTGGGTGGACCACTCCCAAATTTATAATACACTATAAACGCTCTCCAACTAAAATAAATAAGGAAAGGATTTTAACAAGTTGTACATGCAACTTCACAGCGTGAAGGTACTCGCTACTTGAACGAATATCATGCACTAAATGTTCCATGAAGAATAAAACAACACCACCTCATTCATCGATTCATAATTGGCACTCTTTCCCTTGTTATCTACATCTCTCCACTTTTCCCACATACCACTGTTTTTATTCCGCAGCTGGAACACTCATATGCATGCGAAATTCCATTCCACTAAAGCCTCTCCGAACAAAATAAATCAGGTGTAACCCACGTGGATTTTAACATATATTTTTCCCTTGTACGATGTCTTCATAGTGTAAAGGTACTTAATACTTGCACCAATCCGAAGCTTTAAAAATTCCATAAAGAAGAACATCACCAAAGAGCGGTTACTTAACACGATTTGCGAATCTCAAGTAAGTCGTGTAGATACAAGGAGAGAAGGTTTTCACGGAAAATATTTGCTTATTCTAAAGTGTGAAGGAAAAGTAGAAATTCCTTTATTCGGGAAACTCAAACCTAATTTTATTGTTGTTAGTTTGGTTATTTTTGAAGTGTTTTTAGACATTACTTACAAGTAATCCAAAGCGTTGAAACATATTAAGGGACGATGTTGGAATCTTAGCTTCATGGCCAAACTTTGGATGTTGCAAAATCCAGCTTGAGACATTCCTCAAGAATCAAAAGTTATGGATACATGTAGACAAAGATGATCCCACACAAAGAACCATCATTTTGTCTCTCATTTCTACCATAGTAATTGATCCGGATTTGCGTGGGAACGAGACAAAAGATAGCATATACAGAATCATATACACAGATATATGGCCAAAAACACAGCGATACAGTAAACGCATATTCTATTAAATATCGGAAATAGAACAGACTGTAAATACCACAGCTAGAATGGTAGTAGCTATCTCTAAGAAGAGATGTGGCCGCTGTGCTCATTCGAGCCAAGATGAATGCAAAGAGAGGCCGAAAGGGCCTATTTATCATAAGCACGAGGGAAAGAATCCCAAACATCCGAAAACCTAACCCTAGAAGATGAACCGTCATAAAGTTTGCGGCCCCAAGGTGGTTAGTTGAACAGTCAACTTCCCGGGGTCATAACGTTTGCATACGATCTCCGTTTGGGGCGCTCGGCAGCCCGTTGGAAAGATCTATCCGAGGACTACGCGGACGGCCATGAAACAGATGGGCCCCGTCCGACCAAGATTTCCCAAAACACGTCGTTTAGGGCCTCAAAACGGCCCCGCAAGTTTGGGACTCGAAAAGCTGTGGAAAAATTACTGGAAAATGCGCAAAATGGGAAACTGTTTTGAGCCAGTGGAATAGGTGGGTGGCCACCGATATCCATCTGGATCAGTAATTCGTATCATACCATCCGAAGCTTCGAGTTGATATCAAGAGGAGAATAAGAACCCTCCCTTCAGAAAGTTGTGGAGTCCATTTGCTTCCAATAGTTGTTACTAAGGCACTTGTAACTCATCCCCCCCCCCCCATATTTTATTAGTACATATGCAAACATTCTTTATTGTATGTTTTGCTCATGTAGTTCTAGTTTAAATTTCTTTCTTCACAGAATAGCTGGTTTATTAGAATGTATTTTAATCTCATGGTTCATATAGCTTTTACCTTTTGATATGATGCTTGGAATACACAGCCTCTCAGAAAGTGATTTTCGGGGCACATGTTGGTGATCAAACACCAACACCAAAGTGCCATCTTGGAAGCGTTGTGATAAAAAGTCGTGTTTTTCCATATTATGTATTATTTTATTATCCAGTTATGACTTTTATTTATGCATCCTCTATTGTGAATTTGGGATTGCAATTAGTACATCAATGTTTGTAACCTAAGTGGAAGCACATACGGATTACATGGCGCGATTTTATTGTAAATATTTAAAATCTTGGTTGTTAGTTGAGAAATGTCAAAGAATGCTAAATCTGAAAACTTGAGGTTTTTGCTAAATAATTGGAAAACGGTGAAAATTTATGTGATTGAGCACTTCAAATTTTCCCTAGGGCTGATGTTTTATGTTGTAGAACCCTATAAACTCTTCAATTTTTACTAGTTCTATACTATAAGTGCTTTGGATACTCTACACTCCATATGCACGTGAACTTCCACTCCACTAAAACCTCTCCAAAAAAGAAGATTAGGTGCAACGCGTGTGGATTTAAAAAAATATTTTTCCCTTGTCCCATGACTTCATACTGTGAAGGTACTTACTACTTTCACCAATACCATGCCTTAAAAATTCCATAAACAAGAAAACAACGAAAGAATGGTTAATCAACATGATTTGTGAATCTCAAGTAAGTCATGTAGCTACAAGGAGAGAAGGCTTGAGAAAAAAAAGATATGTGTATTCTAAGGTATCGTGGGAAATTTGAAATAATTTTATTTGGTGAACTCAACCCTAATTTTCTTGTCATTAGTTTAGTTGTTTTTAAAGTGTTTTCAAAGATTACTTAGAAGCGATCCAAAGAAATGAAGCATATACTGGTATCATGTTGGGATATTAGTTTCATGGTCAAACATTGACTGCTGGAAAATCCAATTGGAGACATTCCTCAAGAATCAATATTGGTTATGGATACAAATAACCAAAGATGAATCCACATGGGAATATACACCATAGCTAAAGTTGTGCGGGATAGCATGCATGGAATTATTAATCTCGTAGTAGAAGAAAGGTTAAGATACTACTATGTTTTTGAACTCGTGGAAATGCGAAATAAATTGGAGCAATTGTACAAGAACAATGCCTCCGAAATCAACGGTCTTGAAACAAGGTTATTGACTCTCAAGATTGCTGAGCTTAGAGAAATTCAGGGGTGAAATTTTTCACACACACTGATTTTACATGTTTTCTTTCTCAAAAAAGAATCGCGGATTTCATTTTTTTTCTTTCGAAAATGATTCTCCCAAATTCCACAGGATAAAAATAGTTTACTCTAAACATCACCAAAATTGTCCAAAGACTACATAAAATTCTCGCTGTTGACATTGATGGCGTGGAAAGATATTTTCCTCGATTCACGACAATTTGTGCCAACATCAAGGTCGTTGGAGGACAATACCTATGGTGACAGGCCGTTTGAGATCCTTGTGCATGATCGGGCTCCCATAGCACACAACTCTTCTCTCTCACGGGTCATAGTCATCCCACCTCTTTTCGAGGCCATTCCCTCGTATCACACCTCATCTCCCTCCAACTTCATTTTCGTGGAACCCCTTTAATTAGTGACCATTTTTATTTCCTTTCCCTCCATACGTCCATTCAAACTATCTAGACCCATGCTTCTTAAGCATTCCATGGACACCACAACGCTCGTAGTAGCTCTTGGCCCCGCGGGTGTATTGAGTGCTACTACATAATATGCACGTGACACATATGTGGTCTCCATGGAGAAACATCATGCCAGGATTGGGGCTCTTGGCAATGCCAACTCTACGATTTAACAACTTAACCCGATTGCCCTAGATTTTGTTGTTGACTCTCTTTCTCTCTCCTCCCATGATAGATGTAGTAGCACGACGATATCGTATTCATCTCAACAGCCCAAGGACAAAAAAATTCACGAGTAAGTTATTATCGTACTAGCTCTTGTTTCCATACTCCCCTCAGTGCATTGTCAAGACCACCAACAATATCTCAACGAACGTGGGGAGAAGAGCATTCCTATTTTTATAGCTCTTTGCAGCATTCCATCATATTTATGTTTCCCTCTAACTCCATTTTCCATATCCGTCCACCTTCCCTATGTTACACCTCTTATGGGATTTCGCTATCAGCACCTTCGGCCATCGTTCATGTAATGTCCCAAAAAATAGCAAAATTAAAATGTTTTCCATCCCTGTAATAGATGCTGTATGAGAGTAAAAATAGACACAAGTTAAGTTAATAATAAGAAAAGTATGTAAATGTTTAAACCAAAAGAAATTCTACCTTTCTTAAAATAATCATGATGTCTCTCGTCTTTTACATCTACAGCTCTGCGGAAGCATTTATGAACATATCTAATGATGTATCATAGTTACGAGTTTACTATTGTCGACGTAACAGAAAATATAATGCTATTATACTGTTTTAATAAATGCAAATGAATGTCTGAATGGCACCTTCAGGTGATATGGCCTTTGTTGATGAGGGGTCTGATGTTCTAAGATGGGCCTCTAGTAGCAAAAAGAGACGAAGGAAAACCAATACCCCCGGCAGGTAAGAGCACTCTTGGGAGAGTACTGGACTTACTTAGCATCCTTTTGCTAACGTCAAAACCCTTGTTGTGTTTTGCAGGTGTGCCCGTAGAAGGTTATTCTACCCTGGGAGTTCTACCTATTCCCACTAAAAAGTTTCCCGAGTGGATCCTAGATTTTTGTGGAGCTACCCCTAAAAGGCATACTATGGTGTAAAGTCTACTGTTAAAATTCAAGATCAAGTGTGGGTTTTAACGTATTGAAACTATGGCAAAACTATTAGTTTGATCACCCCTTGTGCTGGTTTATACGACTCCTAACATAGTCTCCTATATAAAAAAGAATGTAACTCCAATTGAAAGCGTGGTTGGTGTAAGACATTAAATGCGCTTGGTTGAAGTGGTTGACAGGCTGGGTAAGGGTTTTATCATACGCATTCGGGGGTTTTCCTCCCTCGCCAAACGCTCTGCGTTTTTGGCTAGCTTTCTGTCCTGTACTTCGTTGCAATGGTGGTAATATCTATACATTGGTAGCTTCATTGGAGGCGCAGAGGAGGATGAACTCCTGCTCAGGTATGACCCATTCACTATCGCTGTTGTAATTAAATGTTTCTTCTATTGATAGAAGCTACAGGGTTTCTCACTGGTATTTTTGCGCTAGTGGCAGGTAGTGCCAATGAAAGTCTGCTGCGTGGCTATCGTGATTGCTCCGGCCTTTATCGTTGTGAGCATTGGTAAGTCCAGCTACGTAACCCCAATGTGCTCTGTCCTCTTCCACTCCTGGCGGGGTACTGTATGTAACATTTTGTTTATGGAAGACTTCGTGAGCCTTTGGATTACTGTATCTAATTGGAAGTCTGGAAAGTCGCCTCTTGGCTGGACTAACGAATGTATGATATCTGTGGGGGTTTTGGAGGTTCATTCCCAATGTAAAGTTTGACTAATGAAATCTGGTTCTCGTGGGTTAATGAACTGGGGTTTTACACAGGGTAAACCTCCCTGCCGATCGTATGGATGATCGAAATGTATGCTTTTGGGTTTTGAAAAAGGACTATGAAGTTTTCTGCGTTCTCTATTCATGTCCTTTTTTATTCAAGACTGTGATAGTGGCTCAACCTATGCTGTACCGAACTTGTATTTCGAATGTAACTCCGTTTCACTAAAAGGATTTATTATGAATGTAGAAGGAGTCTTCGTAATGTGCTGCAGAGAGAGAGAGAGCAAGAGTTCCTTGGTTTCGACTTTTGTCAGAGTTTATATTCCGCGTTTTAATTCTACCGTGGGTAAATTGTAATGAAAGGGAAAAGAGATAGGTCATCCCAGTTCCGTAACCTATGGATATCCGTCTTTGCTGTTTCGAATCTGTCTTTGTTTAAATGGTGGAAATAACGTTCTCCCAGATGTATCGTTGATGCTCTTACTCAAACCCTAGTAAGTTAAAAACGTAGATCTGTAACTTGTAGCTGCATTTTGGTTTTGGCAATGAATGGTGATGGGATTCGATCCCTGTATCTATGGTTTGCTAGATTCTGCGTTGAAATTTATTTAGCGTCTCTGTAATCACTAATCTAAACATACACTCTAATAAATAAAAGAGCTTAACAGACTGGGATAAATGCCAGGAAATAATTGTTGCAGAAATTATGAAAAGAAAAACTGGTAAGATAAAACGTGTCTCTAGTGCTATTCGTAAATGTCTAGCACAGGCTAGGGAGCTAGCCATGCTAGACATTCAACAGTTAACCCCAAACAGATTTCTACGGTTTCAAAAGCTTTATGAACAACTAAGTCTGTTATAATAAATTGAAACACCCTCGGGACTGATGCCCTAAAGGTCCTTGTGCTCCTTAAGAGAACATTGCTGAATATAGATATTAAATAACAAGCTATTTGATTTGCATAAATGATAGAAGGTGAATGGAATAGTTTATACCTGAAATCTTGTAGCGTACCCTTCTCCTGTAGTCACCTGCACACTCAAATCACTTATTAGTGGAAAATATTGATGTGTTCAGCTGACCTGACTTGAATGAGTTCTGGATTAGATCACTTTGGGACTACCACGTTCCTCCCAACCATGATCCCACCACCGTTTCCGGTTCAATATGGATCCCCCCGAGGTTGTTCTGACATGCAAAGTGAGGGATAGAGATCCTAGGTCCACTGCTGGTTCAGGTTTGAAACTTTCTTTGAGCTAGTTCAATTCTTGGAGCAGAAAATGTTCTTTCACTCCATAGGAGATGAGGATAAAAGAAAATATGATCCCCCAAACTTGGGGTCTGTCCTCCTTAAGTAGGAAATCTTGAATTAGGACTGTTGGAATTACTGGTTTCTTTAAAATTAAATAACTTTAATTTTTTTAATTTATTACTAGTTCTTTTTTTTGAACTGGAACTTCTCAACTTTGTTTAACTAAAGTGTTTTTGATTAAGCCTTTTTAAACTTGTGATTAACTTTTACTATTCTGATCCAATTATTAATGCATTATTGATTTATTAAGCAAATGCATAAACTATATAAAATAAATGTATTTTATAATTAAATAATAACAATCATCCTTATTACAATTATGAATAATAATAGCCTTGAGGCTTTTAAGCATGTTAACCCTAGAAGACTACTAGTAGTTAATTCATGTTTTAAGTGGTTATAGTTATCTTTTATGTAACTTCACCTGATACTTGTTTGTTTTTAATCCTTTTAAGGATGAGGTCCCTTCTTTGGACGGTCTCGGTAAGCTAGGATAGGCACCTCTTGTCTCTCCCTTTGCATTTCAGATTCCCTCGTTTTAACATGGTAGTTCCCGCAGTACTTGATGAAAATGAGATTTATTTACTCCATTCGGATAGTCGTGATACGACACAAAAGTGCTATTCAGAGTCCTTCCGACTCAACACTTGAGATCTAGTAACCCCGAGTGCTCTTCAGAGCCTTTTAACTCAACACTCTCACATGGGCTTTACGCTAGTGCAATTCTAGAGCCTCTGCTCAACACTAGAGCTAGAATGTGGTTGTGAGGCACATCTAGAATATTTAAGTGGCCTCGGATCCGGTAATCATTTTCTTTCAAGCTTGGAGTGCTCCAGGGCTTATGCCCAACACTCAACGTACATCGGGGCTTAGGCCCAGTACGTAATAAGAGTCCTCTAGATACACCGGGGCTTAGGCCAATTATATAGGTCATTCATGTGTTTCTGAGTCCACGCTCAACACACCACATAATCATCCATATGAATCATTGCTCTGCACAGTATAATGTGACAAAAAGAGGTAATCTCAGTATATCATAATTTGTAATTGATTCACATAACAGAAACATAAGCTTATTCATTCGGGCTTTCCTGCCCCATATATATTCAATAATGAACAATCAGGGTCCATGCCCAATATATCAACTCAGGAAAGAATAAATCAAAACATACTATTGCTTATGCCAAATAATAAATCACATATGCTGGGGCCGTGGCCCAATATAACATCATAACATAGTCAGTCAAAAAGTTGGGATATTACGGTTCAAGACCACTTCTACTATTGCATCACTGATCACTAGTGCTTTAGGTATATCGCTATCAGCACCTTGGGCCATCGTTCAAGACCAATTCTACATCGCTGATCACTAGTGCTTTAGGTATACATTCGTTGAGTCGGCCCAGTGCAGTGTTCATGAATAGCTTCAATCCAACATGTAGCAATTTAGCAATTTCCTTGAGGAAATCTCATAGCTATATATGTTGGTCGAGGTCTCTCTTCGTCGTCTTGCATCCAACACGTGTAGTACACTAAGGTATTCCAGTATATTCTCCCTAAACAAAAAAACGGTTTTCTCAGCTTCACTTATCCCTGGTTATTAAAGTCCTCTTTCTTAAAGAGCATTCATCGCAAATGTGTTTATAGGAAGGAGCGTAAAAACTCTAACTATCCTTGATCCCACGACTACACCGAAGCAAAGAGCATTTTTATAACTGGGGATTTTCGGATTATACGGTACAATTGTGGTCTTCCCCTTAAGAGCTATGCCGTGCTTGCACACAATGTCACTAGGTCATGGAATTTATTACAACAAAATAATTATCGCATGTTTATGGAAGTCCCATGTTTACAACTCTATATCCATGGATTCTATTTGCTCTATACAGTCGATGCTGATGTGCATAGGACTCTTTATTTTGGTTACGTGGCACACATGTTGATGCAGGCTCACTGGTCAGTCCATCCATAAACATAGTGGAAACTCACGAGCAAGCACTTAGATTGAACATATTTCAACATGATGCTTCTTGTGGTATCTTTGGAAATCACTCAGTGGACCATCTCCAATGGAATGACATATATCGTTGTACATTTCTAAGTGCTCTAGACAGAAACTGTTCTTTTCCTCGTGATTCCCCAAATACCTAGGTCCCTAAGCAGGGTTCGACTGCTAAAAATCCATAGAAGATTGGATGGATTGGTTTGTAGGGCCCATTTTATGGGCAAGTCTCGCTCTTCATATTTGCGGTAAAAATACTGTCTGAAACCTTCCGGGGCAATTTTGAGGTATTAAAAGTCCATTTCTTGCAAAAAACAACTGCCACCAAAATTTTACATTATACACACCGAGACATGTCCAATGGTGCGCAAGAATCGCCTGAATCAGAGTCCGTATGAAGAAGTTATGCCTCCCACAAGTTGACCTACCCAGCGAACCACCATGGTACCCAACGGATTCCACATCATCTATCATTTCTCGCACATGTGGATCTAATAATGATTGGACTTTGAAGAACGTTCTAGAAGGTCCAGTACCATAACCCTAATAAGGAGTTGGGGCGTAAGAAAACCCTAAAATTAACCCGAGACGGCTATTGGGCTATGATGAATACCGGGCCGTTAGGAGGAGGGGTTTCGTTCTTTCGATGTTATTATACAGTTCCATAGTTGATAAAACAACACAAGAGTGGCTATTATAGCAGGACATAGGAGATAGGAGATCATGTAGTAGCCACTCTGGCCGTAGATTCATAGCTAACTCCATAGAGAGTGTCATTTCCTTTGTATTTGCATTTTGATATGAAGAGCAAGGCATAGTCCTCATTTGTGTCTGTGTTTTTCCCCCATAGCTCGTTTGTCCCGAGCTATATCTTCTGTTATTGTGTACTTATTTGCTCTAGTTATTTGTGGATTTCAGTTCCATTATATTCAGTATCTTATGGAATTAAATTAACACAACGAACAAAGTTGTAAGATCCGTTGTGAAAAACTTGTCCACTGGAATAGGTGCAACAGTTTACAGATCGTCTCGCCAACCGCCCGCCATCCTCACTGGCCATCCTAGACTGAGGGTTGTTTTTATGTTCAGTATCTGGATATTTTGTCGCAATGCCCAAACCCATAGCATTCTCTTATATCAACTATGGATATGATGAGTTTACTTATGCATAGTCTTGCACCGCATCTGCATTAACCACATGATTTCGACACCCGACAATAATTCACTTTGATTAGGGTTATTCAAAAAGTAATCTCGACTATCCAAAATGCAGTGTTCATCAACGGCATTCCGTGAGAACCCCAATGTGGGGAAATTGGCATTTGTATTCACTTGACATGGAACAGCGACTGCGGAACATAATGTGAAAAAGGAACGTTATATATATGCGGGGTTTGACTTCTTCTACAACACTATATATATATATATATAGTGGTTTCCACGCGCTTTGTGATTAATTCTAAATGGTGAGCTCTGGTCACGAAAGGTTATCAGAACAAGTCTAGTAGGACAGGAAATGGTCGATGCAGCGATAATAAGCCGGCGAGAGGCGTGAGGGACCATATTCTCATACTAATACACCATAAATAAACGGACTTTGTCAGGTCGGCGACGCTGGCTTGGTCGCACTGTTATATTATTGTTCTTTGGACGGTGTCACGGTAGGATTTGGTCACGGTCACCTGTAGCAGAGGTGGTAGTGGCAGGTGGGGAATGATCACTTGCTTGCCCGGACTTCAATTTAAAACTACTCAGAATTCAGGAATTTGGTGATGCTATAAAATGGAAGAACGCTCTCCAATCTTCATCAAACTTCATCTATAATCAAACGATCAGAGGGAGCGTCTAATCGAAGAATAGCACTCAGTCATCTACAGTCATGAAATCCTTCCCGGCTTTAGCGGTTGCAGCACTAGTAATCATCTCATACGCAAGCACTATTGTTCTAGTGCGTGCAGGTGATTCAGATCCTCTGCAAGACTTTTGCGTTGCTGATAACACCAGTCAAGGTATGTGATACTAGGCTCTTCTGAATTTACATGTAATGTGTACAACTATTATCATGGGTGAAGAATCTGACATATATGGAATTGAATTTACATGTAATGTGTACATACTTATCATGGGTGAAGAATCTGATATATATATATGGAATTGAATTTTGCAGTTCTTGTAAACGGTTTCGTCTGTAAGGATGCGAAGATGGTTTCAGCAGACGACTTCACGTTCAGGGGCCTAGATAAAGCGGGGAATACGAATAACATGCTGCGTTCCGTGGTAACTCCAGTCAATGTAGTGCAGCTAGCAGGCCTGAACACCTTGGGAATCTCCATGGCTAGGATCGATTTCGCTCCTTACGGCCTTAATCCCCCTCACACTCATCCCCGGGCCACCGAAATCTTGGTGGTCTTGGAAGGTAGCCTCTACGTCGGCTTCATCACCACTGGCAACCAATTGTTCTACAAAACGCTTGAGAAGGGAGACGTGTTTGTGTTCCCCAAAGCTCTTGTGCATTTCCAACAGAACGTCGGCAATGGCAACGCAGTGGCCCTCGCTGCACTGAGCAGCCAGAATCCAGGAACTCAGCAGATCGCCAGGTCCTTGTTTGGAGCCACCGGTCCGGTTGATCCCTCCGTTCTCGCCAAAGCTTTCGATATCGATTCCAACCTCGTCAAACTTCTGCAAGCCAAATTCGCAGCTTCTGGCTGATTTATTCATTCATTCATCCTGATCATAGTCGTGAGTCGCCACAGAGATTTATTCATTCTAATCATAGTCGCCATTCTTGCTTTCCCCGCGTTCTGCGTTCTGTGCGTGACACAAATAGTCACTGCATTGTATGTGTGGTCGTGGACATCCAAACAAATAAAAAAGTTCATTTCCGTTGATCCATTATGTTTTCGTGTTTGTTTGGGATGATTATCTTAATCAGTGCTAAGTTCCTTAATGTTTGAACAACACGATCTTCCGAGACTCTTTAGATTCATCACTCCACCCAACGGGCATTTTAATATTTAAACGCCATAAATAGATTATAAGCAGATGTTTAGTGGCATGGAGTCCACTTTAAAATTCAATTATCTTGGTGTATTCCATTGAAGCGTGGAGTAGCTATAATCACTTGGTGTATTCCATTGAAGAGTGGAGCTTGAGGTCGTGAAATTCTAAAAGTTCAAATTAAATATAAATGGCCTTACATCATTTTGGTGTTAATTACTCAATTTAATTAAATTATATTTGTGTTCGATTCAAAAGTTTTGAAACTCAATAAATTGGATCATCTAAAATTATTATATATCCCATTTATCTCCCGCAAACTTGATGGATTGATATAATAAATTATTGTTTCAACTTGTATAGAAAATTATTTTAAATTATGAATAGTTAGATTATGAGGCATACAAACTTGAATGTTGGTTACCCTCCCATCATTTACTCCATCATAGCAACTTTGTCTTAGATTCCACCAAAGAGGGATCATAGCAACATTGTTTTGGCTTCCGGCAAGGGATCTCGCAACCTCACAAAGGAGAGGGAGGGCCTTCTAGGGAGGGATTTGGTTGTACATAGGTGCCACATCATGGCCCCATCTTTAATCAAATTGTATGTACGCATTTTATCGGGCTATGGAGGTGTCTAGCTAAAAGAGATTAGTTCATCGGATAACTTGTAAAGTGATAGAAGGTTGGATTAGTATTGGATTGCAATCGTATTGCAAGTGTGTTAACAACCTAATTTTTTCCTCTTCGGTTCGCGATGAGTAATATTATCGCCATTAGACATCACCTTGGGAGGCTTTCGCCTCATATGCATCATTTCCACCACCATATGATCTGAATAAATCTCTCAAGGTCATCCATCATATCATTCACAATAAGCGATGCTATTATGCTCGATTCGGTCCACACACACGCACACATAGAAGCATCATTCGGTGTCTCTCCTTTCAACCATGGTAATTCTCATGACACCATATGGAGCTTCAAGTGGTGATGAAGAGGAGAAGAATAACACTCCCTTCGGAAAGTCGCGGAGTCCATTTGCTTCCCACAATTCTTACTAAGGCGCTTGTAATTCATCACCGCTGACCCCCATCCCCCCTCTTTTATTAATACAGATGCAAATATTTTTTATTGTATGTTATGTTTATGGACTTCTAGTTAAAATTTATTTCTTCACATAATATATGGTCTATTCGAATGTATATTACTCTCACGGTTCATATACCTTACACCTTTTGGTATGATGCTTGGACAATGCAATCTCTAGGCAAGTGATTTTTGGGGCACATGTTGGTGATGAAACACAACCACCAAACTCGGCCATCTTGGAAGCGCTGTGATACAAAGGCGTGTTTTTCAATATTATGTATTATTTTATTTTTCGATTATGCATATTCTCTTCTACGGGTTACTTTTATTTATGCATTCCCAAATATAATATTGGGATTGCAAATAGTACATCAATGCTTGTATCCTAAGTGGTAGCACATCTAGATTGTGTCACGCAATTCGATTGTAAAGATATAAAATTGTGTCGCGCAATTCGATTGCAAAGATTTAAAATCTAGGCTGTTAGGTGAGAAATGTAAAATAAGGCTAAATCTCAAACCCCGAGGTTTTTTATTAAATTCTTGGGAAACCATGAAAATTTATACGATCGAGGACTTGATGTTTTTCGTAGGGCTAATGTTTTAGGTCGTACAACCGTAGAAAATCTCCAATGTTTACTAATTTTATACTAGAATCGTTTTGGATACTCTACACTTCATATTACCTTCAAGAGATCGCTTCGTGTATTGCATGTGACTCTTTCCCTCGTTCTCTACATCATTTTTCTCTTCCCACATGCCCTAGCTCGATTTCACAAAGATTGATCTGTTGTGCGTGATGCACCCAAATTTCAACTCATAAATTAGGAGAGGATTTTAACAAGTATATCACCCTTTGTATGTGATTTCATAGCGTGAAGGTACTGGCTACTTGCACCAATCTCGCGCATTAAATGTTCCATAAAGAAGAAAATAATACCACCTCATTCATGGCTTCATAGTCAGCGCTCTTTCCCTTTTTATCTACATCACTCAACTCTTCCCACGCACCATTTCTCTATTTTTCAACCTCTAATATCTTGCGTGTGGACAACTCATATGCATGCGAACTTCCACTCCACTAAATCCTCTCCGAAGAAAATAAATCAGGTGCAACCCTCGTGAATTTTAACAAATACTTTGCCCTTGTTACATGGCTCCATACTATGAAGTTACTTAATACTTGCACCAATCCCACGCCTTAAAAAGTCCAAAAAGAAGAACACAACCAAAGAACGATTAATTAACATGATTTGGGAATGTCAATTAAGTCATGTACAGGTACAAGGAGTGAAGGTTTGAGCAAAAAAATATCCATGTAAATTCTAAAGTATCATGCAAAAATATCAATAATTTTATTTGGGAAACTCAACCCATGTTTTCTTTATATTAGTTTAGTTGCTTTTAAATTGTTCTTAGATACTAGTTACAAGTATTCCAAAGCATTGAATCATGTTAAGGCATGATGTTCAGATATTATTTTCATGGTCAAACCTTGGCTATTGGAAAATCCAATTTGATACATTCCTCGAGAATCAAAAGTTATGGATACACGTAGCGAGAAACGATCCGATAGAGACAACCACCATTTTGTGTCTCCCCTTTATACCATAGCAATTCATATCAAACCATATGAAGCTTCTAGTGGATATCAACAGGAGGAGAAGAACCATGCCTTCTGAGATCTGTGGAGTCCATTTGAATGCAATAATTGTTATTGGGGCGCTTGTAATTCATCGTCCTCCCCCCATCTCTTATTAATACAAATGCAAAGATTATTTATTGTATGTTATGTTTACGTAGTTCCAGTTTAAATTTATTTCTTGCATATCATAATATATGGTTTATCAGAATGTATTTTACTCTCCTGGCTTATATAGCTTACACCTTTCAATATTATTCACAAATTTTGATATGATTCTTGGACAACACAACCTCTCAGAAAGTGATTTTTGGGGCACATGGTGGTGATCAAGCACCAACACCAAAGTGGCAACTTGGAAGTATTGCGATAAAAATTCGTGTTTTTCAAAGTTATGTATTGTTTTATTATTCAATCATGCATGTTCTCTTTTACGGGATACTTTTATTTATTCCTTCTCGAATATAATATTGGGATCGAAAATAGTACATCAATGTTTGTATCCTAAGTGGGAGCACATCTAAATTGCGTTGCGCAATTTGATTGTGAATATTTAAAATCTGCGTTGCTAGTTGAGAAATGTAAGAGAAGGATAAGTTTGCAAACCCGAGCATTTTGTTAAACACATGGCAAACCATGAAAATTTCTGTGATCAAGCACTTCAATTTTTTCCTAGGGAATTTTTTTGTGTTGTGGAACCGTATAAGCTCTTCAATTTTTACAGCTAGTTCTATACTAGGATTGTTTTGGAGGCTCTACACTTCATAGTAAGCATTCAACATATCACCTCGTGTATGGGAAGGACCCTTTCCCCTTTTTTCTACATCACTTTTCTCTTCCCATGTTCCCTAGCTCGATTTTACAAAGCTTAATTTGTTGTGGGTGGACCACTCCCAAATTTATAATACACTATAAACGCTCTCCAACTAAAATAAATAAGGAAAGGATTTTAACAAGTTGTACATGCAACTTCACAGCGTGAAGGTACTCGCTACTTGAACGAATATCATGCACTAAATGTTCCATGAAGAATAAAACAACACCACCTCATTCATCGATTCATAATTGGCACTCTTTCCCTTGTTATCTACATCTCTCCACTTTTCCCACATACCACTGTCTTTATTCCGCAGCTGGAACACTCATATGCATGCGAAATTCCATTCCACTAAAGCCTCTCCGAACAAAATAAATCAGGTGCAACCCACGTGGATTTTAACATATATTTTTCCCTTGTACGATGTCTTCATAGTGTAAAGGTACTTAATACTTGCACCAATCCGAAGCTTTAAAAATTCCATAAAGAAGAACATCACCAAAGAGCGGTTACTTAACACGATTTGCGAATCTCAAGTAAGTCGTGTAGATACAAGGAGAGAAGGTTTTCACGGAAAATATTTGCTTATTCTAAAGTGTGAAGGAAAAGTAGAAATTCCTTTATTCGGGAAACTCAAACCTAATTTTATTGTTGTTAGTTTGGTTATTTTTGAAGTGTTTTTAGACATTACTTACAAGTAATCCAAAGCGTTGAAACATATTAAGGGACGATGTTGGAATCTTAGCTTCATGGCCAAACTTTGGATGTTGCAAAATCCAGCTTGAGACATTCCTCAAGAATCAAAAGTTATGGATACATGTAGACAAAGATGATCCCACACAAAGAACCATCATTTTGTCTCTCATTTCTACCATAGTAATTGATCCGGATTTGCGTGGGAACGAGACAAAAGATAGCATATACAGAATCATATACACAGATATATGGCCAAAAACACAGCGATACAGTAAACGCATATTCTATTAAATATCGGAAATAGAACAGACTGTAAATACCACAGCTAGAATGGTAGTAGATATCTCTAAGAAGAGATGTGGCCGCTGTGCTCATTCGAGCCAAGATGAATGCAAAGAGAGGCCGAAAGGGCCTATTTATCATAAGCACGAGGGAAAGAATCCCAAACATCCGAAAACCTAACCCTAGAAGATGAACCGTCATAAAGTTTGCGGCCCCAAGGTGGTTAGTTGAACAGTCAACTTCCCGGGGTCATAACGTTTGCATACGATCTCCGTTTGGGGCGCTCGGCAGCCCGTTGGAAAGATCTATCCGAGGACTACGCGGACGGCCATGAAACAAATGGGCCCCGTCCGACCAAGATTTCCCAAAACACGTCGTTTAGGGCCTCAAAACGGCCCCGCAAGTTTGGGACTCGAAAAGCTGTGGAAAAATTACTGGAAAATGCGCAAAATGGGAAACTGTTTTGAGCCAGTGGAATAGGTGGGTGGCAACCGATATCCATCTGGATCAGTAATTCGTATCATACCATCCAAAGCTTCGAGTTGATATCAAGAGGAGAATAAGAACCCTCCCTTCAGAAAGTTGTGGAGTCCATTTGCTTCCAATAGTTGTTACTAAGGCACTTGTAACTCATCCCCCCCCCCCCCATATTTTATTAGTACATATGCAAACATTCTTTATTGTATGTTTTGCTCATGTAGTTCTAGTTTAAATTTCTTTCTTCACAGAATAGCTGGTTTATTAGAATGTATTTTAATCTCATGGTTCATATAGCTTTTACCTTTTGATATGATGCTTGGAATACACAGCCTCTCAGAAAGTGATTTTCGGGGCACATGTTGGTGATCAAACACCAACACCAAAGTGCCATCTTGGAAGCGTTGTGATAAAAAGTCGTGTTTTTCCATATTATGTATTATTTTATTATCCAGTTATGACTTTTATTTATGCATCCTCTATTGTGAATTTGGGATTGCAATTAGTACATCAATGTTTGTAACCTAAGTGGAAGCACATACGGATTACATGGCGCGATTTTATTGTAAATATTTAAAATCTTGGTTGTTAGTTGAGAAATGTCAAAGAATGCTAAATCTGAAAACTTGAGGTTTTTGCTAAATAATTGGAAAACGGTGAAAATTTATGTGATTGAGCACTTCAAATTTTCCCTAGGGCTGATGTTTTATGTTGTAGAACCCTATAAACTCTTCAATTTTTACTAGTTCTATACTATAAGTGCTTTGGATACTCTACACTCCATATGCACGTGAACTTCCACTCCACTAAAACCTCTCCAAAAAAGAAGATTAGGTGCAACGCGTGTGGATTTAAAAAAATATTTTTCCCTTGTCCCATGACTTCATACTGTGAAGGTACTTCCTACTTTCACCAATACCATGCCTTAAAAATTCCATAAACAAGAAAACAACGAAAGAATGGTTAATCAACATGATTTGTGAATCTCAAGTAAGTCATGTAGCTACAAGGAGAGAAGGCTTGAGAAAAAAAAGATATGTGTATTCTAAGGTATCGTGGGAAATTTGAAATAATTTTATTTGGTGAACTCAACCCTAATTTTCTTGTCATTAGTTTAGTTGTTTTTAAAGTGTTTTCAAAGATTACTTAGAAGCGATCCAAAGAAATGAAGCATATACTGGTATCATGTTGGGATATTAGTTTCATGGTCAAACATTGACTGCTGAAAAATCCAATTGGAGACATTCCTCAAGAATCAATATTGGTTATGGATACAAATAACCAAAGATGAATCCACATGGGAATATACACCATAGCTAAAGTTGTGCGGGATAGCATGCATGGAATTATTAATCTCCTAGTAGAAGAAAGGTTAAGATACTACTATGTTTTTGAACTCGTGGAAATGCGAAATAAATTGGAGCAATTGTACAAGAACAATGCCTCCGAAATCAACGGTCTTGAAACAAGGTTATTGACTCTCAAGATTGCTGAGCTTAGAGAAATTCAGGGGTGAAATTTTTCACACACACTGATTTTACATGTTTTCTTTCTCAAAAAAGAATCGCGGATTTCATTTTTTTTCTTTCGAAAATGATTCTCCCAAATTCCACAGGATAAAAATAGTTTACTCTAAACATCACCAAAATTGTCCAAAGACTACATAAAATTCTCGCTGTTGACATTGATGGCGTGGAAAGATATTTTCCTCGATTCACGACAATTTGTGCCAACATCAAGGTCGTTGGAGGACAATACCTATGGTGACAGGCCGTTTGAGATCCTTGTGCATGATCGGGCTCCCATAGCACACAACTCTTCTCTCTCACGGGTCATAGTCATCCCACCTCTTTTCGAGGCCATTCCCTCGTATCACACCTCATCTCCCTCCAACTTCATTTTCGTGGAACCCCTTTAATTAGTGACCATTTTTATTTCCTTTCCCTCCATACGTCCATTCAAACTATCTAGACCCATGCTTCTTAAGCATTCCATGGACACCACAACGCTCGTAGTAGCTCTTGGCCCCGCGGGTGTATTGAGTGCTACTACATAATATGCACGTGACACATATGTGGTCTCCATGGAGAAACATCATGCCAGGATTGGGGCTCTTGGCAATGCCAACTCTACGATTTAACAACTTAACCCGATTGCCCTAGATTTTTGTTGTTGACTCTCTTTCTCTCTCCTCCCATGATAGATGTAGTAGCACGACGATATCGTATTCATCTCAACAGCCCAAGGACAAAAAAATTCACGAGTAAGTTATTATCGTACTAGCTCTTGTTTCCATACTCCCCTCAGTGCATTGTCAAGACCACCAACAATATCTCAACGAACGTGGGGAGAAGAGCATTCCTATTTTTATAGCTCTTTGCAGCATTCCATCATATTTATGTTTCCCTCTAACTCCATTTTCCATATCCGTCCACCTTCCCTATGTTACACCTCTTATGGGATTTCGCTATCAGCACCTTCGGCCATCGTTCATGTAATGTCCCAAAAAATAGCAAAATTAAAATGTTTTCCATCCCTGTAATAGATGCTGTATGAGAGTAAAAATAGACACAAGTTAAGTTAATAATAAGAAAAGTATGTAAATGTTTAAACCAAAAGAAATTCTACCTTTCTTAAAATAATCATGATGTCTCTCGTCTTTTACATCTACAGCTCTGCGGAAGCATTTATGAACATATCTAATGATGTATCATAGTTACGAGTTTACTATTGTCGACGTAACAGAAAATATAATGCTATTATACTGTTTTAATAAATGCAAATGAATGTCTGAATGGCACCTTCAGGTGATATGGCCTTTGTTGATGAGGGGTCTGATGTTCTAAGATGGGCCTCTAGTAGCAAAAAGAGACGAAGGAAAACCAATACCCCGGCAGGTAAGAGCACTCTTGGGAGAGTACTGGACTTACTTAGCATCCTTTTGCTAACGTCAAAACCCTTGTTGTGTTTTGCAGGTGTGCCCGTAGAAGGTTATTCTACCCTGGGAGTTCTACCTATTCCCACTAAAAAGTTTCCCGAGTGGATCCTAGCTTTTTGTGGAGCTACCCCTAAAAGGCATACTATGGTGTAAAGTCTAGTGTTAAAATTCAAGATCAAGTGTGGGTTTTAACGTATTGAAACTATGGCAAAACTATTAGTTTGATCACCCCTTGTGCTGGTTTATACGACTCCTAACATAGTCTCCTATATAAAAAAGAATGTAACTCCAATTGAAAGCGTGGTTGGTGTAAGACATTAAATGCGCTTGGTTGAAGTGGTTGACAGGCTGGGTAAGGGTTTTATCATACGCATTCGGGGGTTTTCCTCCCTTGCCAAACGCTCTGCGTTTTTGGCTAGCTTTCTGTCCTGTACTTCGTTGCAATGGTGGTAATATCTATACATTGGTAGCTTCATTGGAGGCGCAGAGGAGGATGAACTCCTGCTCAGGTATGACCCATTCACTATCGCTGTTGTAATTAAATGTTTCTTCTATTGATAGAAGCTACAGGGTTTCTCACTGGTATTTTTGCGCTAGTGGCAGGTAGTGCCAATGAAAGTCTGCTGCGTGGCTATCGTGATTGCTCCGGCCTTTATCGTTGTGAGCATTGGTAAGTCCAGCTACGTAACCCCAATGTGCTCTGTCCTCTTCCACTCCTGGCGGGGTACTGTATGTAACATTTTGTTTATGGAAGACTTCGTGAGCCTTTGGATTACTGTATCTAATTGGAAGTCTGGAAAGTCGCCTCTTGGCTGGACTAACGAATGTATGATATCTGTGGGGGTTTTGGAGGTTCATTCCCAATGTAAAGTTTGACTAATGAAATCTGGTTCTCGTGGGTTAATGAACTGGGGTTTTACACAGGGTAAACCTCCCTGCCGATCGTATGGATGATCGAAATGTATGCTTTTGGGTTTTGAAAAAGGACTATGAAGTTTTCTGCGTTCTCTATTCATGTCCTTTTTTATTCAAGACTGTGATAGTGGCTCAGCCTATGCTGTACCGAACTTGTATTTCGAATGTAACTCCGTTTCACTAAAAGGATTTATTATGAATGTAGAAGGAGTCTTCGTAATGTGCTGTAGAGAGAGAGAGAGCAAGAGTTCCTTGGTTTCGACTTTTGTCAGAGTTTATATTCCGCGTTTTAATTCTACCGTGGGTAAATTGTAATGAAAGGGAAAAGAGATAGGTCATCCCAGTTCCGTAACCTATGGATATCCGTCTTTGCTGTTTCGAATCTGTCTTTGTTTAAATGGTGGAAATAACGTTCTCCCAGATGTATCGTTGATGCTCTTACTCAAACCCTAGTAAGTTAAAAACGTAGATCTGTAACTTGTAGCTGCATTTTGGTTTTGGCAATGAATGGTGATGGGATTCGATCCCTGTATCTATGGTTTGCTAGATTCTGCGTTGAAATTTATTTAGCGTCTCTGTAATCACTAATCTAAACATACACTCTAATAAATAAAAGAGCTTAACAGACTGGGATAAATGCCAGGAAATAATTGTTGCAGAAATTATGAAAAGAAAACTGGTAAGATAAAACGTGTCTCTAGTGCTATTCGTAAATGTCTAGCACAAGCTAGGGAGCTAGCCATGCTAGACATTCAACAGTTAACCCCAAACAGATTTCTACGGTTTCAAAAGCTTTATGAACAACTAAGTCTGTTATAATAAATTGAAACACCCTCGGGACTGATGCCCTAAAGGTCCTTGTGCTCCTTAAGAGAACATTGCTGAATATAGATATTAAATAACAAGCTATTTGATTTGCATAAATGATAGAAGGTGAATGGAATAGTTTATACCTGAAATCTTGTAGCGTACCCTTCTCCTGTAGTCACCTGCACACTCAAATCACTTATTAGTGGAAAATATTGATGTGTTCAGCTGACCTGACTTGAATGAGTTCTGGATTAGATCACTTTGGGACTACCACGTTCCTCCCAACCATGATCCCACCACCGTTTCCGGTTCAATATGGATCCCCCCGAGGTTGTTCTGACATGCAAAGTGAGGGATAGAGATCCTAGGTCCACTGCTGGTTCAGGTTTGAAACTTTCTTTGAGCTAGTTCAATTCTTGGAGCAGAAAATGTTCTTTCACTCCATAGGAGATGAGGATAAAAGAAAATATGATCCCCCAAACTTGGGGTCTGTCCTCCTTAAGTAGGAAATCTTGAATTAGGACTGTTGGAATTACTGGTTTCTTTAAAATTAAATAACTTTAATTTTTTTAATTTATTACTAGTTCTTTTTTTTGAACTGGAACTTCTCAACTTTGTTTAACTAAAGTGTTTTTGATTAAGCCTTTTTAAACTTGTGATTAACTTTTACTATTCTGATCCAATTATTAATGCATTATTGATTTATTAAGCAAATGCATAAACTATATAAAATAAATGTATTTTATAATTAAATAATAACAATCATCCTTATTACAATTATGAATAATAATAGCCTTGAGGCTTTTAAGCATGTTAACCCTAGAAGACTACTAGTAGTTAATTCATGTTTTAAGTGGTTATAGTTATCTTTTATGTAACTTCACCTGATACTTGTTTGTTTTTAATCCTTTTAAGGATGAGGTCCCTTCTTTGGACGGTCTCGGTAAGCTAGGATAGGCACCTCTTGTCTCTCCCTTTGCATTTCAGATTCCCTCGTTTTAACATGGTAGTTCCCGCAGTACTTGATGAAAATGAGATTTATTTACTCCATTCGGATAGTCGTGATACGACACAAAAGTGCTATTCAGAGTCCTTCCGACTCAACACTTGAGATCTAGTAACCCCGAGTGCTCTTCAGAGCCTTTTAACTCAACACTCTCACATGGGCTTTACGCTAGTGCAATTCTAGAGCCTCTGCTCAACACTAGAGCTAGAATGTGGTTGTGAGGCACATCTAGAATATTTAAGTGGCCTCGGATCCGGTAATCATTTTCTTTCAAGCTTGGAGTGCTCCAGGGCTTATGCCCAACACTCAACGTACATCGGGGCTTAGGCCCAGTACGTAATAAGAGTCCTCTAGATACACCGGGGCTTAGGCCAATTATATAGGTCATTCATGTGTTTCTGAGTCCACGCTCAACACACCACATAATCATCCATATGAATCATTGCTCTGCACAGTATAATGTAACAAAAAGAGGTAATCTCAGTATATCATAATTTGTAATTGATTCACATAACAGAAACATAAGCTTATTCATTCGGGCTTTCCTGCCCCATATATATTCAATAATGAACAATCAGGGTCCATGCCCTCAACTCAGGAAAGAATAAATCAAAACATACTATTGCTTATGCCAAATAATAAATCACATATGCTAGGGCCGTGGCCCAATATAACATCATAACATAGTCAGTCAAAAAGTTGGGATATTACGGTTCAAGACCACTTCTACTATTGCATCACTGATCACTAGTGCTTTAGGTATATCGCTATCAGCACCTTGGGCCATCGTTCAAGACCAATTCTACATCGCTGATCACTAGTGCTTTAGGTATACATTCGTTGAGTCGGCCCAGTGCAGTGTTCATGAATAGCTTCAATCCAACATGTAGCAATTTAGCAATTTCCTTGAGGAAATCTCATAGCTATATATGTTGGTCGAGGTCTCTCTTCGTCGTCTTGCATCCAACACGTGTAGTACACTAAGGTATTCCAGTATATTCTCCCCTAAACAAAAAACGGTTTTCTCAGCTTCACTTATCCCTGGTTATTAAAGTCCTCTTTCTTAAAGAGCATTCATCGCAAATGTGTTTATAGGAAGGAGCGTAAAAACTCTAACTATCCTTGATCCCACGACTACACCGAAAGCAAAGAGCATTTTTATAACTGGGGATTTTCGGATTATACGGTACAATTGTGGTCTTCCCCTTAAGAGCTATGCCGTGCTTGCACACAATGTCACTAGGTCATGGAATTTATTACAACAAAATAATTATCGCATGTTTATGGAAGTCCCATGTTTACAACTCTATATCCATGGATTCTATTTGCTCTATACAGTCGATGCTGATGTGCATAGGACTCTTTATTTTGGTTACGTGGCACACATGTTGATGCAGGCTCACTGGTCAGTCCATCCATAAACATAGTGGAAACTCACGAGCAAGCACTTAGATTGAACATATTTCAACATGATGCTTCTTGTGGTATCTTTGGAAATCACTCAGTGGACCATCTCCAATGGAATGACATATATCGTTGTACATTTCTAAGTGCTCTAGACAGAAACTGTTCTTTTCCTCGTGATTCCCCCAAATACCTAGGTCCCTAAGCAGGGTTCGACTGCTAAAAATCCATAGAAGATTGGATGGATTGGTTTGTAGGGCCCATTTTATGGGCAAGTCTCGCTCTTCATATTTGCGGTAAAAATACTGTCTGAAACCTTCCGGGGCAATTTTGAGGTATTAAAAGTCCATTTCTTGCAAAAAACAACTGCACCAAAATTTTACATTATACACACCGAGACATGTCCAATGGTGCAAGAATCGCCTGAATCAGAGTCCGTATGAAGAAGTTATGCCTCCCACAAGTTGACCCTACCCAGCTAACCACCATGGTACCCAACGGATTCCACATCATCTATCATTTCTCGCACATGTGGATCTAATAATGATTGGACTTTGAAGAACGTTCTAGAAGGTCCAGTACCATAACCCTAATAAGGAGTTGGGGCGTAAGAAAACCCTAAAATTAACCCGAGACGGCTATTGGGCTATGATGAATACCGGGCCGTTAGGAGGAGGGGTTTCGTTCTTTCGATGTTATTATACAGTTCCATAGTTGATAAAACAACACAAGAGTGGCTATTATAGCAGGACATAGGAGATAGGAGATCATGTAGTAGCCACTCTGGCCGTAGATTCATAGCTAACTCCATAGAGAGTGTCATTTCCTTTGTATTTGCATTTTGATATGAAGAGCAAGGCATAGTCCTCATTTGTGTCTGTGTTTTTCCCCATAGCTCGTTTTCCCGAGCTATATCTTCTGTTATTGTGTACTTATTTGCTCTAGTTATTTGTGGATTTCAGTTCCATTATATTCAGTATCTTATGGAATTAAATTAACACAACGAACAAAGTTGTAAGATCCGTTGTGAAAAACTTGTCCACTGGAATAGGTGCAACAGTTTACAGATCGTCTCGCCAACCGCCCGCCATCCTCACTGGCCATCCTAGACTGAGGGTTGTTTTTATGTTCAGTATCTGGATATTTTGTCGCAATGCCCAAACCCATAGCATTCTCTTATATCAACTATGGATATGATGAGTTTACTTATGCATAGTCTTGCACCGCATCTGCATTAACCACATGATTTCGACACCCGACAATAATTCACTTTGATTAGGGTTATTCAAAAAGTAATCTCGACTATCCAAAATGCAGTGTTCATCAACGGCATTCCGTGAGAACCCCAATGTGGGGAAATTGGCATTTGTATTCACTTGACATGGAACAGCGACTGCGGAACATAATGTGAAAAAGGAACGTTATATATATGCGGGGTTTGACTTCTTCTACAACACTATATATATATATATATGTGGTTTCCACGCGCTTTGTGATTAATTCTAAATGGTGAGCTCTGGTCACGAAAGGTTATCAGAACAAGTCTAGTAGGACAGGAAATGGTCGATGCAGCGATAATAAGCCGGCGAGAGGCGTGAGGGGACCATATTCTCATACTAATACACCAAAAATAAACGGACTTTGTCAGGTCGGCGACGCTGGCTTGGTCGCACTGTTATATATTATGTTCTTTGGACGGTGGTCACGGTAGGATTTGGTCACGGTCACCTGTAGCAGAGGTGGTAGTGGCAGGTGGGGAATGATCACTTGCTTGCCCGGACTTCAATTTAAAACTACTCAGAATTCAGGAATTTGGTGATGCTATAAAATGGAAGAACGCTCTCCAATCTTCATCAAACTTCATCTATAATCAAACGATCAGAGGGAGCGTCTAATCGAAGAATAGCACTCAGTCATCTACAGTCATGAAATCCTTCCCGGCTTTAGCGGTTGCAGCACTAGTAATCATCTCATACGCAAGCACTATTGTTCTAGTGCGTGCAGGTGATTCAGATCCTCTGCAAGACTTTTGCGTTGCTGATAACACCAGTCAAGGTATGTGATACTAGGCTCTTCTGAATTTACATGTAATGTGTACAACTATTATCATGGGTGAAGAATCTGACATATATGGAATTGAATTTACATGTAATGTGTACAACTATTATCATGGGTGAAGAATCTGATATATATATATGGAATTGAATTTTGCAGTTCTTGTAAACGGTTTCGTCTGTAAGGATGCGAAGATGGTTTCAGCAGACGACTTCACGTTCAGGGGCCTAGATAAAGCGGGGAATACGAATAACATGCTGCGTTCCGTGGTAACTCCAGTCAATGTAGTGCAGCTAGCAGGCCTGAACACCTTGGGAATCTCCATGGCTAGGATCGATTTCGCTCCTTACGGCCTTAATCCCCCCTCACACTCATCCCCGGGCCACCGAAATCTTGGTGGTCTTGGAAGGTAGCCTCTACGTCGGCTTCATCACCACTGGCAACCAATTGTTCTACAAAACGCTTGAGAAGGGAGACGTGTTTGTGTTCCCCAAAGCTCTTGTGCATTTCCAACAGAACGTCGGCAATGGCAACGCAGTGGCCCTCGCTGCACTGAGCAGCCAGAATCCAGGAACTCAGCAGATCGCCAGGTCCTTGTTTGGAGCCACCGGTCCGGTTGATCCCTCCGTTCTCGCCAAAGCTTTCGATATCGATTCCAACCTCGTCAAACTTCTGCAAGCCAAATTCGCAGCTTCTGGCTGATTTATTCATTCATTCATCCCTGATCATAGTCGTGAGTCGCCACAGAGATTTATTCATTCTAATCATAGTCGCCATTCTTGCTTTCTGTGCGTGACACAAATAGTCACTGCATTGTATGTGTGGTCGTGGACATCCAAACAAATAAAAAAGTTCATTTCCGTTGATCCATTATGTTTTCGTGTTTGTTTGGGATGATTATCTTAATCAGTGCTAAGTTCCTTAATGTTTGAACAACACGATCTTCCGAGACTCTTTAGATTCATCACTCCACCCAACGGGCATTTTAATATTTAAACGCCATAAATAGATTATAAGCAGATGTTTAGTGGCATGGAGTCCACTTTAAAATTCAATTATCTTGGTGTATTCCATTGAAGCGTGGAGTAGCTATAATCACTTGGTGTATTCCATTGAAGAGTGGAGCTTGAGGTCGTGAAATTCTAAAGTTCAAATTAAATATAAATGGCCTTACATCATTTTGGTGTTAATTACTCAATTTAATTAAATTATATTTGTGTTCGATTCAAAAGTTTTGAAACTCAATAAATTGGATCATCTAAAATTATTATATATCCCATTTATCTCCCGCAAACTTGATGGATTGATATAATAAATTATTGTTTCAACTTGTATAGAAAATTATTTTAAATTATGAATAGTTAGATTATGAGGCATACAAACTTGAATGTTGGTTACCCTCCCATCATTTACTCCATCATAGCAACTTTGTCTTAGATTCCACCAAAGAGGGATCATAGCAACATTGTTTTGGCTTCCGGCAAGGGATCTCGCAACCTCACAAAGGAGAGGGAGGGCCTTCTAGGGAGGGATTTGGTTGTACATAGGTGCCACATCATGGCCCCATCTTTAATCAAATTGTATGTACGCATTTTATCGGGCTATGGAGGTGTCTAGCTAAAAGAGATTAGTTCATCGGATAACTTGTAAAGTGATAGAAGGTTGGATTAGTATTGGATTGCAATCGTATTGCAAGTGTGTTAACAACCTAATTTTTTCCTCTTCGGTTCGCGATGAGTAATATTATCGCCATTAGACATCACCTTGGGAGGCTTTCGCCTCATATGCATCATTTCCACCACCATATGATCTGAATAAATCTCTCAAGGTCATCCATCATATCATTCACAATAAGCGATGCTATTATGCTCAATTCGATCCACACACACGCACACATAGAAGCATCATTCGGTGTCTCTCCTTTCAACCATGGTAATTCTCATGACACCATATGGAGCTTCAAGTGGTGATGAAGAGGAGAAGAATAACACTCCCTTCGGAAAGTCGCGGAGTCCATTTGCTTCCCACAATTCTTACTAAGGCGCTTGTAATTCATCACCGCTGACCCCCATCCCCCCCTCTTTATTAATACAGATGCAAATATTTTTTATTGTATGTTATGTTTATGGACTTCTAGTTAAAATTTATTTCTTCACATAATATATGGTCTATTCGAATGTATATTACTCTCACGGTTCATATACCTTACACCTTTTGGTATGATGCTTGGACAATGCAATCTCTAGGCAAGTGATTTTTGGGGCACATGTTGGTGATGAAACACAACCACCAAACTCGGCCATCTTGGAAGCGCTGTGATACAAAGGCGTGTTTTTCAATATTATGTATTATTTTATTTTTCGATTATGCATATTCTCTTCTACGGGTTACTTTTATTTATGCATTCCCAAATATAATATTGGGATTGCAAATAGTACATCAATGCTTGTATCCTAAGTGGTAGCACATCTAGATTGTGTCACGCAATTCGATTGTAAAGATATAAAATTGTGTCGCGCAATTCGATTGCAAAGATTTAAAATCTAGGCTGTTAGGTGAGAAATGTAAAATAAGGCTAAATCTCAAACCCCGAGGTTTTTTATTAAATTCTTGGGGAAACCATGAAAATTTATACGATCGAGGACTTGATGTTTTTCGTAGGGCTAATGTTTTAGGTCGTACAACCGTAGAAAATCTCCAATGTTTACTAATTTTATATTAGAATCGTTTTGGATACTCTACACTTCATATTACCTTCAAGAGATCGCTTCGTGTATTGCATGTGACTCTTTCCCTCGTTCTCTACATCATTTTTCTCTTCCCACATGCCCTAGCTCGATTTCACAAAGATTGATCTGTTGTGCGTGATGCACCCAAATTTCAACTCATAAATTAGGAGAGGATTTTAACAAGTATATCACCCTTTGTATGTGATTTCATAGCGTGAAGGTACTGGCTACTTGCACCAATCTCGCGCATTAAATGTTCCATAAAGAAGAAAATAATACCACCTCATTCATGGCTTCATAGTCAGCGCTCTTTCCCTTTTTATCTACATCACTCAACTCTTCCCACGCACCATTTCTCTATTTTTCAACCTCTAATATCTTGCGTGTGGACAACTCATATGCATGCGAACTTCCAACTAAATCCTCTCCGAAGAAAATAAATCAGGTGCAACCCTCGTGAATTTTAACAAATACTTTGCCCTTGTTACATGGCTCCATACTATGAAGTTACTTAATACTTGCACCAATCCCACGCCTTAAAAAAGTCCAAAAAGAAGAACACAACCAAAGAACGATTAATTAACATGATTTGGGAATGTCAATTAAGTCATGTACAGGTACAAGGAGTGAAGGTTTGAGCAAAAAAATATCCATGTAAATTCTAAAGTATCATGCAAAAATATCAATAATTTTATTTGGGAAACTCAACCCATGTTTTCTTGATATTAGTTTAGTTGCTTTTAAATTGTTCTTAGATACTAGTTACAAGTATTCCAAAGCATTGAATCATGTTAAGGCATGATGTTCAGATATTATTTTCATGGTCAAACCTTGGCTATTGGAAAATCCAATTTGATACATTCCTCGAGAATCAAAAGTTATGGATACACGTAGCGAGAAACGATCCGATAGAGACAACCACCATTTTGTGTCTCCCCTTTATACCATAGCAATTCATATCAAACCATATGAAGCTTCTAGTGGATATCAACAGGAGGAGAAGAACCATGCCTTCTGAGATCTGTGGAGTCCATTTGAATGCAATAATTGTTATTGGGGCGCTTGTAATTCATCGTCCTCCCCCCATCTCTTATTAATACAAATGCAAAGATTATTTATTGTATGTTATGTTTACGTAGTTCCAGTTTAAATTTATTTCTTGCATATCATAATATATGGTTTATCAGAATGTATTTTACTCTCCTGGCTTATATAGCTTACACCTTTCAATATTATTCACAAATTTTGATATGATTCTTGGACAAACACAACCTCTCAGAAAGTGATTTTTGGGGCACATGGTGGTGATCAAGCACCAACACCAAAGTGGCAACTTGGAAGTATTGCGATAAAAATTCGTGTTTTTCAAAGTTATGTATTGTTTTATTATTCAATCATGCATGTTCTCTTTTACGGGATACTTTTATTTATTCCCTTCTCGAATATAATATTGGGATCGAAAATAGTACATCAATGTTTGTATCCTAAGTGGGAGCACATCTAAATTGCGTTGCGCAATTTGATTGTGAATATTTAAAATCTGCGTTGCTAGTTGAGAAATGTAAGAGAAGGATAAGTTTGCAAACCCGAGCATTTTGTTAAACACATGGCAAACCATGAAAATTTCTGTGATCAAGCACTTCAATTTTTTCCTAGGGGGAATTTTTTTTGTGTTGTGGAACCGTATAAGCTCTTCAATTTTTACAGCTAGTTCTATACTAGGATTGTTTTGGAGGCTCTACACTTCATAGTAAGCATTCACATATCACCTCGTGTATGGGAAGGACCCTTTCCCCTTTTTTCTACATCACTTTTCTCTTCCACGTTCCCTAGCTCGATTTTACAAAGCTTAATTTGTTGTGGGTGGACCACTCCCAAATTTATAATACACTATAAACGCTCTCCAACTAAAATAAATAAGGAAAGGATTTTAACAAGTTGTACATGCAACTTCACAGCGTGAAGGTACTCGCTACTTGAACGAATATCATGCACTAAATGTTCCATGAAGAATAAAACAACACCACCTCATTCATCGATTCATAATTGGCACTCTTTCCCTTGTTATCTACATCTCTCCACTTTTCCCACATACCACTGTCTTTATTCCGCAGCTGGAACACTCATATGCATGTGAAATTCCATTCCACTAAAGCCTCTCCGAACAAAATAAATCAGGTGCAACCCACGTGGATTTTAACATATATTTTTCCCTTGTACGATGTCTTCATAGTGTAAAGGTACTTAATACTTGCACCAATCCGAAGCTTTAAAAATTCCATAAAGAAGAACATCACCAAAGAGCGGTTACTTAACACGATTTGCGAATCTCAAGTAAGTCGTGTAGATACAAGGAGAGAAGGTTTTCACGGAAAATATTTGCTTATTCTAAAGTGTGAAGGAAAAGTAGAAATTCCTTTATTCGGGAAACTCAAACCTAATTTTATTGTTGTTAGTTTGGTTATTTTTGAAGTGTTTTTAGACATTACTTACAAGTAATCCAAAGCGTTGAAACATATTAAGGGACGATGTTGGAATCTTAGCTTCATGGCCAAACTTTGGATGTTGCAAAATCCAGCTTGAGACATTCCTCAAGAATCAAAAGTTATGGATACATGTAGACAAAGATGATCCCACACAAAGAACCATCATTTTGTCTCTCATTTCTACCATAGTAATTGATCCGGATTTGCGTGGGAACGAGACAAAAGATAGCATATACAGAATCATATACACAGATATATGGCCAAAAACACAGCGATACAGTAAACGCATATTCTATTAAATATCGGAAATAGAACAGACTGTAAATACCACAGCTAGAATGGTAGTAGCTATCTCTAAGAAGAGATGTGGCCGCTGTGCTCATTCGAGCCAAGATGAATGCAAAGAGAGGCCGAAAGGGCCTATTTATCATAAGCACGAGGGAAAGAATCCCAAACATCCGAAAACCTAACCCTAGAAGATGAACCGTCATAAAGTTTGCGGCCCCAAGGTGGTTAGTTGAACAGTCAACTTCCCGGGGTCATAACGTTTGCATACGATCTCCGTTTGGGGCGCTCGGCAGCCCGTTGGAAAGATCTATCCGAGGACTACGCGGACGGCCATGAAACAAATGGGCCCCGTCCGACCAAGATTTCCCAAAACACGTCGTTTAGGGCCTCAAAACGGCCCCGCAAGTTTGGGACTCGAAAAGCTGTGGAAAAATTACTGGAAAATACGCAAAATGGGAAACTGTTTTGAGCCAGTGGAATAGGTGGGTGGCCACCGATATCCATCTGGATCAGTAATTCGTATCATACCATCCGAAGCTTCGAGTTGATATCAAGAGGAGAATAAGAACCCTCCCTTCAGAAAGTTGTGGAGTCCATTTGCTTCCAATAGTTGTTACTAAGGCACTTGCAACTCATCCCCCCCCCCCCATATTTTATTAGTACATATGCAAACATTCTTTATTGTATGTTTTGCTCATGTAGTTCTAGTTTAAATTTCTTTCTTCACAGAATAGCTGGTTTATTAGAATGTATTTTAATCTCATGGTTCATATAGCTTTTACCTTTTGATATGATGCTTGGAATACACAGCCTCTCAGAAAGTGATTTTCGGGGCACATGTTGGTGATCAAACACCAACACCAAAGTGCCATCTTGGAAGCGTTGTGATAAAAAGTCGTGTTTTTCCATATTATGTATTATTTTATTATCCAGTTATGACTTTTATTTATGCATCCTCTATTGTGAATTTGGGATTGCAATTAGTACATCAATGTTTGTAACCTAAGTGGAAGCACATACGGATTACATCGCGCGATTTTATTGTAAATATTTAAAATCTTGGTTGTTAGTTGAGAAATGTCAAAGAATGCTAAATCTGAAAACTTGAGGTTTTTGCTAAATAATTGGAAAACGGTGAAAATTTATGTGATTGAGCACTTCAAATTTTCCCTAGGGCTGATGTTTTATGTTGTAGAACCCTATAAACTCTTCAATTTTTACTAGTTCTATACTATAAGTGCTTTGGATACTCTGCACTCCATATGCACGTGAACTTCCACTCCACTAAAACCTCTCCAAAAAAGAAGATTAGGTGCAACGCGTGTGGATTTAAAAAAATATTTTTCCCTTGTCCCATGACTTCATACTGTGAAGGTACTTACTACTTTCACCAATACCATGCCTTAAAAATTCCATAAACAAGAAAACAACGAAAGAATGGTTAATCAACATGATTTGTGAATCTCAAGTAAGTCATGTAGCTACAAGGAGAGAAGGCTTGAGAAAAAAAAGATATGTGTATTCTAAGGTATCGTGGGAAATTTGAAATAATTTTATTTGGTGAACTCAACCCTAATTTTCTTGTCATTAGTTTAGTTGTTTTTAAAGTGTTTTCAAAGATTACTTAGAAGCGATCCAAAGAAATGAAGCATATACTGGTATCATGTTGGGATATTAGTTTCATGGTCAAACATTGACTGCTGGAAAATCCAATTGGAGACATTCCTCAAGAATCAATATTGGTTATGGATACAAATAACCAAAGATGAATCCACATGGGAATATACACCATAGCTAAAGTTGTGCGGGATAGCATGCATGGAATTATTAATCTCCTAGTAGAAGAAAGGTTAAGATACTACTATGTTTTTGAACTCGTGGAAATGCGAAATAAATTGGAGCAATTGTACAAGAACAATGCCTCCGAAATCAACGGTCTTGAAACAAGGTTATTGACTCTCAAGATTGCTGAGCTTAGAGAAATTCAGGGGTGAAATTTTTCACACACACTGATTTTACATGTTTTCTTTCTCAAAAAAGAATCGCGGATTTCATTTTTTTTCTTTCGAAAATGATTCTCCCAAATTCCACAGGATAAAAATAGTTTACTCTAAACATCACCAAAATTGTCCAAAGACTACATAAAATTCTCGTTGTTGACATTGATGGCGTGGAAAGATATTTTCCTCGATTCACGACAATTTGTGCCAACATCAAGGTCGTTGGAGGACAATACCTATGGTGACAGGCCGTTTGAGATCCTTGTGCATGATCGGGCTCCCATAGCACACAACTCTTCTCTCTCACGGGTCATAGTCATCCCACCTCTTTTCGAGGCCATTCCCTCGTATCACACCTCATCTCCCTCCAACTTCATTTTCGTGGAACCCCTTTAATTAGTGACCATTTTTATTTCCTTTCCCTCCATACGTCCATTCAAACTATCTAGACCCATGCTTCTTAAGCATTCCATGGACACCACAACGCTCGTAGTAGCTCTTGGCCCCGCGGGTGTATTGAGTGCTACTACATAATATGCACGTGACACATATGTGGTCTCCATGGAGAAACATCATGCCAGGATTGGGGCTCTTGGCAATGCCAACTCTACGATTTAACAACTTAACCCGATTGCCCTAGATTTTGTTGTTGACTCTCTTTCTCTCTCCTCCCATGATAGATGTAGTAGCACGACGATATCGTATTCATCTCAACAGCCCAAGGACAAAAAAATTCACGAGTAAGTTATTATCGTACTAGCTCTTGTTTCCATACTCCCCTCAGTGCATTGTCAAGACCACCAACAATATCTCAACGAACGTGGGGAGAAGAGCATTCCTATTTTTATAGCTCTTTGCAGCATTCCATCATATTTATGTTTCCCTCTAACTCCATTTTCCATATCCGTCCACCTTCCCTATGTTACACCTCTTATGGGATTTCGCTATCAGCACCTTCGGCCATCGTTCATGTAATGTCCCAAAAAATAGCAAAATTAAAATGTTTTCCATCCCTGTAATAGATGCTGTATGAGAGTAAAAATAGACACAAGTTAAGTTAATAATAAGAAAAGTATGTAAATGTTTAAACCAAAAGAAATTCTACCTTTCTTAAAATAATCATGATGTCTCTCGTCTTTTACATCTACAGCTCTGCGGAAGCATTTATGAACATATCTAATGATGTATCATAGTTACGAGTTTACTATTGTCGACGTAACAGAAAATATAATGCTATTATACTGTTTTAATAAATGCAAATGAATGTCTGAATGGCACCTTCAGGTGATATGGCCTTTGTTGATGAGGGGTCTGATGTTCTAAGATGGGCCTCTAGTAGCAAAAAGAGACGAAGGAAAACCAATACCCCGGCAGGTAAGAGCACTCTTGGGAGAGTACTGGACTTACTTAGCATCCTTTTGCTAACGTCAAAACCCTTGTTGTGTTTTGCAGGTGTGCCCGTAGAAGGTTATTCTACCCTGGGAGTTCTACCTATTCCCACTAAAAAGTTTCCCGAGTGGATCCTAGCTTTTTGTGGAGCTACCCCTAAAAGGCATACTATGGTGTAAAGTCTAGTGTTAAAATTCAAGATCAAGTGTGGGTTTTAACGTATTGAAACTATGGCAAAACTATTAGTTTGATCACCCCTTGTGCTGGTTTATACGACTCCTAACATAGTCTCCTATATAAAAAAGAATGTAACTCCAATTGAAAGCGTGGTTGGTGTAAGACATTAAATGCGCTTGGTTGAAGTGGTTGACAGGCTGGGTAAGGGTTTTATCATACGCATTCGGGGGTTTTCCTCCCTTGCCAAACGCTCTGCGTTTTTGGCTAGCTTTCTGTCCTGTACTTCGTTGCAATGGTGGTAATATCTATACATTGGTAGCTTCATTGGAGGCGCAGAGGAGGATGAACTCCTGCTCAGGTATGACCCATTCACTATCGCTGTTGTAATTAAATGTTTCTTCTATTGATAGAAGCTACAGGGTTTCTCACTGGTATTTTTGCGCTAGTGGCAGGTAGTGCCAATGAAAGTCTGCTGCGTGGCTATCGTGATTGCTCCGGCCTTTATCGTTGTGAGCATTGGTAAGTCCAGCTACGTAACCCCAATGTGCTCTGTCCTCTTCCACTCCTGGCGGGGTACTGTATGTAACATTTTGTTTATGGAAGACTTCGTGAGCCTTTGGATTACTGTATCTAATTGGAAGTCTGGAAAGTCGCCTCTTGGCTGGACTAACGAATGTATGATATCTGTGGGGGTTTTGGAGGTTCATTCCCAATGTAAAGTTTGACTAATGAAATCTGGTTCTCGTGGGTTAATGAACTGGGGTTTTACACAGGGTAAACCTCCCTGCCGATCGTATGGATGATCGAAATGTATGCTTTTGGGTTTTGAAAAAGGACTATGAAGTTTTCTGCGTTCTCTATTCATGTCCTTTTTTATTCAAGACTGTGATAGTGGCTCAGCCTATGCTGTACCGAACTTGTATTTCGAATGTAACTCCGTTTCACTAAAAGGATTTATTATGAATGTAGAAGGAGTCTTCGTAATGTGCTGTAGAGAGAGAGAGAGCAAGAGTTCCTTGGTTTCGACTTTTGTCAGAGTTTATATTCCGCGTTTTAATTCTACCGTGGGTAAATTGTAATGAAAGGGAAAAGAGATAGGTCATCCCAGTTCCGTAACCTATGGATATCCGTCTTTGCTGTTTCGAATCTGTCTTTGTTTAAATGGTGGAAATAACGTTCTCCCAGATGTATCGTTGATGCTCTTACTCAAACCCTAGTAAGTTAAAAACGTAGATCTGTAACTTGTAGCTGCATTTTGGTTTTGGCAATGAATGGTGATGGGATTCGATCCCTGTATCTATGGTTTGCTAGATTCTGCGTTGAAATTTATTTAGCGTCTCTGTAATCACTAATCTAAACATACACTCTAATAAATAAAAGAGCTTAACAGACTGGGATAAATGCCAGGAAATAATTGTTGCAGAAATTATGAAAAGAAAACTGGTAAGATAAAACGTGTCTCTAGTGCTATTCGTAAATGTCTAGCACAGGCTAGGGAGCTAGCCATGCTAGACATTCAACAGTTAACCCCAAACAGATTTCTACGGTTTCAAAAGCTTTATGAACAACTAAGTCTGTTATAATAAATTGAAACACCCTCGGGACTGATGCCCTAAAGGTCCTTGTGCTCCTTAAGAGAACATTGCTGAATATAGATATTAAATAACAAGCTATTTGATTTGCATAAATGATAGAAGGTGAATGGAATAGTTTATACCTGAAATCTTGTAGCGTACCCTTCTCCTGTAGTCACCTGCACACTCAAATCACTTATTAGTGGAAAATATTGATGTGTTCAGCTGACCTGACTTGAATGAGTTCTGGATTAGATCACTTTGGGACTACCACGTTCCTCCCAACCATGATCCCACCACCGTTTCCGGTTCAATATGGATCCCCCCGAGGTTGTTCTGACATGCAAAGTGAGGGATAGAGATCCTAGGTCCACTGCTGGTTCAGGTTTGAAACTTTCTTTGAGCTAGTTCAATTCTTGGAGCAGAAAATGTTCTTTCACTCCATAGGAGATGAGGATAAAAGAAAATATGATCCCCCAAACTTGGGGTCTGTCCTCCTTAAGTAGGAAATCTTGAATTAGGACTGTTGGAATTACTGGTTTCTTTAAAATTAAATAACTTTAATTTTTTTAATTTATTACTAGTTCTTTTTTTTGAACTGGAACTTCTCAACTTTGTTTAACTAAAGTGTTTTTGATTAAGCCTTTTTACACTTGTGATTAACTTTTACTATTCTGATCCAATTATTAATGCATTATTGATTTATTAAGCAAATGCATAAACTATATAAAATAAATGTATTTTATAATTAAATAATAACAATCATCCTTATTACAATTATGAATAATAATAGCCTTGAGGCTTTTAAGCATGTTAACCCTAGAAGACTACTAGTAGTTAATTCATGTTTTAAGTGGTTATAGTTATCTTTTATGTAACTTCACCTGATACTTGTTTGTTTTTAATCCTTTTAAGGATGAGGTCCCTTCTTTGGACGGTCTCGGTAAGCTAGGATAGGCACCTCTTGTCTCTCCCTTTGCATTTCAGATTCCCTCGTTTTAACATGGTAGTTCCCGCAGTACTTGATGAAAATGAGATTTATTTACTCCATTCGGATAGTCGTGATATGACACAAAAGTGCTATTCAGAGTCCTTCCGACTCAACACTTGAGATCTAGTAACCCCGAGTGCTCTTCAGAGCCTTTTAACTCAACACTCTCACATGGGCTTTACGCTAGTGCAATTCTAGAGCCTCTGCTCAACACTAGAGCTAGAATGTGGTTGTGAGGCACATCTAGAATATTTAAGTGGCCTCGGATCCGGTAATCATTTTCTTTCAAGCTTGGAGTGCTCCAGGGCTTATGCCCAACACTCAACGTACATCGGGGCTTAGGCCCAGTACGTAATAAGAGTCCTCTAGATACACCGGGGCTTAGGCCAATTATATAGGTCATTCATGTGTTTCTGAGTCCACGCTCAACACACCACATAATCATCCATATGAATCATTGCTCTGCACAGTATAATGTGACAAAAAGAGGTAATCTCAGTATATCATAATTTGTAATTGATTCACATAACAGAAACATAAGCTTATTCATTCGGGCTTTCCTGCCCCATATATATTCAATAATGAACAATCAGGGTCCATGCCCAATATATCAACTCAGGAAAGAATAAATCAAAACATACTATTGCTTATGCCAAATAATAAATCACATATGCTGGGGCCGTGGCCCAATATAACATCATAACATAGTCAGTCAAAAAGTTGGGATATTACGGTTCAAGACCACTTCTACTATTGCATCACTGATCACTAGTGCTTTAGGTATATCGCTATCAGCACCTTGGGCCATCGTTCAAGACCAATTCTACATCGCTGATCACTAGTGCTTTAGGTATACATTCGTTGAGTCGGCCCAGTGCAGTGTTCATGAATAGCTTCAATCCAACATGTAGCAATTTAGCAATTTCCTTGAGGAAATCTCATAGCTATATATGTTGGTCGAGGTCTCTCTTCGTCGTCTTGCATCCAACACGTGTAGTACACTAAGGTATTCCAGTATATTCTCCCTAAACAAAAAACGGTTTTCTCAGCTTCACTTATCCCTGGTTATTAAAGTCCTCTTTCTTAAAGAGCATTCATCGCAAATGTGTTTATAGGAAGGAGCGTAAAAACTCTAACTATCCTTGATCCCACGACTACACCGAAAGCAAAGAGCATTTTTATAACTGGGGATTTTCGGATTATACGGTACAATTGTGGTCTTCCCCTTAAGAGCTATGCCGTGCTTGCACACAATGTCACTAGGTCATGGAATTTATTACAACAAAATAATTATCGCATGTTTATGGAAGTCCCATGTTTACAACTCTATATCCATGGATTCTATTTGCTCTATACAGTCGATGCTGATGTGCATAGGACTCTTTATTTTGGTTACGTGGCACACATGTTGATGCAGGCTCACTGGTCAGTCCATCCATAAACATAGTGGAAACTCACGAGCAAGCACTTAGATTGAACATATTTCAACATGATGCTTCTTGTGGTATCTTTGGAAATCACTCAGTGGACCATCTCCAATGGAATGACATATATCGTTGTACATTTCTAAGTGCTCTAGACAGAAACTGTTCTTTTCCTCGTGATTCCCCAAATACCTAGGTCCCTAAGCAGGGTTCGACTGCTAAAAATCCATAGAAGATTGGATGGATTGGTTTGTAGGGCCCATTTTATGGGCAAGTCTCGCTCTTCATATTTGCGGTAAAAATACTGTCTGAAACCTTCCGGGGCAATTTTGAGGTATTAAAAGTCCATTTCTTGCAAAAAACAACTGCACCAAAATTTTACATTATACACACCGAGACATGTCCAATGGTGCAAGAATCGCCTGAATCAGAGTCCGTATGAAGAAGTTATGCCTCCCACAAGTTGACCTACCCAGCTAACCACCATGGTACCCAACGGATTCCACATCATCTATCATTTCTCGCACATGTGGATCTAATAATGATTGGACTTTGAAGAACGTTCTAGAAGGTCCAGTACCATAACCCTAATAAGGAGTTGGGGCGTAAGAAAACCCTAAAATTAACCCGAGACGGCTATTGGGCTATGATGAATACCGGGCCGTTAGGAGGAGGGGTTTCGTTCTTTCGATGTTATTATACAGTTCCATAGTTGATAAAACAACACAAGAGTGGCTATTATAGCAGGACATAGGAGATAGGAGATCATGTAGTAGCCACTCTGGCCGTAGATTCATAGCTAACTCCATAGAGAGTGTCATTTCCTTTGTATTTGCATTTTGATATGAAGAGCAAGGCATAGTCCTCATTTGTGTCTGTGTTTTTCCCCATAGCTCGTTTTCCCGAGCTATATCTTCTGTTATTGTGTACTTATTTGCTCTAGTTATTTGTGGATTTCAGTTCCATTATATTCAGTATCTTATGGAATTAAATTAACACAACGAACAAAGTTGTAAGATCCGTTGTGAAAAACTTGTCCACTGGAATAGGTGCAACAGTTTACAGATCGTCTCGCCAACCGCCCGCCATCCTCACTGGCCATCCTAGACTGAGGGTTGTTTTTATGTTCAGTATCTGGATATTTTGTCGCAATGCCCAAACCCATAGCATTCTCTTATATCAACTATGGATATGATGAGTTTACTTATGCATAGTCTTGCACCGCATGTGCATTAACCACATGATTTCGACACCCGACAATAATTCACTTTGATTAGGGTTATTCAAAAAGTAATCTCGACTATCCAAAATGCAGTGTTCATCAACGGCATTCCGTGAGAACCCCAATGTGGGGAAATTGGCATTTGTATTCACTTGACATGGAACAGCGACTGCGGAACATAATGTGAAAAAGGAACGTTATATATATGCGGGGTTTGACTTCTTCTACAACACTATATATATATATATATATGTGGTTTCCACGCGCTTTGTGATTAATTCTAAATGGTGAGCTCTGGTCACGAAAGGTTATCAGAACAAGTCTAGTAGGACAGGAAATGGTCGATGCAGCGATAATAAGCCGGCGAGAGGCGTGAGGGACCATATTCTCATACTAATACACCAAAAATAAACGGACTTTGTCAGGTCGGCGACGCTGGCTTGGTCGCACTGTTATATATTATGTTCTTTGGACGGTGTCACGGTAGGATTTGGTCACGGTCACCTGTAGCAGAGGTGGTAGTGGCAGGTGGGGAATGATCACTTGCTTGCCCGGACTTCAATTTAAAACTACTCAGAATTCAGGAATTTGGTGATGCTATAAAATGGAAGAACGCTCTCCAATCTTCATCAAACTTCATCTATAATCAAACGATCAGAGGGAGCGTCTAATCGAAGAATAGCACTCAGTCATCTACAGTCATGAAATCCTTCCCGGCTTTAGCGGTTGCAGCACTAGTAATCATCTCATACGCAAGCACTATTGTTCTAGTGCGTGCAGGTGATTCAGATCCTCTGCAAGACTTTTGCGTTGCTGATAACACCAGTCAAGGTATGTGATACTAGGCTCTTCTGAATTTACATGTAATGTGTACAACTATTATCATGGGTGAAGAATCTGACATATATGGAATTGAATTTACATGTAATGTGTACAACTATTATCATGGGTGAAGAATCTGATATATATATATGGAATTGAATTTTGCAGTTCTTGTAAACGGTTTCGTCTGTAAGGATGCGAAGATGGTTTCAGCAGACGACTTCACGTTCAGGGGCCTAGATAAAGCGGGGAATACGAATAACATGCTGCGTTCCGTGGTAACTCCAGTCAATGTAGTGCAGCTAGCAGGCCTGAACACCTTGGGAATCTCCATGGCTAGGATCGATTTCGCTCCTTACGGCCTTAATCCCCCTCACACTCATCCCCGGGCCACCGAAATCTTGGTGGTCTTGGAAGGTAGCCTCTACGTCGGCTTCATCACCACTGGCAACCAATTGTTCTACAAAACGCTTGAGAAGGGAGACGTGTTTGTGTTCCCCAAAGCTCTTGTGCATTTCCAACAGAACGTCGGCAATGGCAACGCAGTGGCCCTCGCTGCACTGAGCAGCCAGAATCCAGGAACTCAGCAGATCGCCAGGTCCTTGTTTGGAGCCACCGGTCCGGTTGATCCCTCCGTTCTCGCCAAAGCTTTCGATATCGATTCCAACCTCGTCAAACTTCTGCAAGCCAAATTCGCAGCTTCTGGCTGATTTATTCATTCATTCATCCTGATCATAGTCGTGAGTCGCCACAGAGATTTATTCATTCTAATCATAGTCGCCATTCTTGCTTTCTGTGCGTGACACAAATAGTCACTGCATTGTATGTGTGGTCGTGGACATCCAAACAAATAAAAAAGTTCATTTCCGTTGATCCATTATGTTTTCGTGTTTGTTTGGGATGATTATCTTAATCAGTGCTAAGTTCCTTAATGTTTGAACAACACGATCTTCCGAGACTCTTTAGATTCATCACTCCACCCAACGGGCATTTTAATATTTAAACGCCATAAATAGATTATAAGCAGATGTTTAGTGGCATGGAGTCCACTTTAAAATTCAATTATCTTGGTGTATTCCATTGAAGCGTGGAGTAGCTATAATCACTTGGTGTATTCCATTGAAGAGTGGAGCTTGAGGTCGTGAAATTCTAAAAGTTCAAATTAAATATAAATGGCCTTACATCATTTTGGTGTTAATTACTCAATTTAATTAAATTATATTTGTGTTCGATTCAAAAGTTTTGAAACTCAATAAATTGGATCATCTAAAATTATTATATATCCCATTTATCTCCCGCAAACTTGATGGATTGATATAATAAATTATTGTTTCAACTTGTATAGAAAATTATTTTAAATTATGAATAGTTAGATTATGAGGCATACAAACTTGAATGTTGGTTACCCTCCCATCATTTACTCCATCATAGCAACTTTGTCTTAGATTCCACCAAAGAGGGATCATAGCAACATTGTTTTGGCTTCCGGCAAGGGATCTCGCAACCTCACAAAGGAGAGGGAGGGCCTTCTAGGGAGGGATTTGGTTGTACATAGGTGCCACATCATGGCCCCATCTTTAATCAAATTGTATGTACGCATTTTATCGGGCTATGGAGGTGTCTAGCTAAAAGAGATTAGTTCATCGGATAACTTGTAAAGTGATAGAAGGTTGGATTAGTATTGGATTGCAATCGTATTGCAAGTGTGTTAACAACCTAATTTTTTCCTCTTCGGTTCGCGATGAGTAATATTATCGCCATTAGACATCACCTTGGGAGGCTTTCGCCTCATATGCATCATTTCCACCACCATATGATCTGAATAAATCTCTCAAGGTCATCCATCATATCATTCACAATAAGCGATGCTATTATGCTCAATTCGATCCACACACACGCACACATAGAAGCATCATTCGGTGTCTCTCCTTTCAACCATGGTAATTCTCATGACACCATATGGAGCTTCAAGTGGTGATGAAGAGGAGAAGAATAACACTCCCTTCGGAAAGTCGCGGAGTCCATTTGCTTCCCACAATTCTTACTAAGGCGCTTGTAATTCATCACCGCTGACCCCCATCCCCCCTCTTTTATTAATACAGATGCAAATATTTTTTATTGTATGTTATGTTTATGGACTTCTAGTTAAAATTTATTTCTTCACATAATATATGGTCTATTCGAATGTATATTACTCTCACGGTTCATATACCTTACACCTTTTGGTATGATGCTTGGACAATGCAATCTCTAGGCAAGTGATTTTTGGGGCACATGTTGGTGATGAAACACAACCACCAAACTCGGCCATCTTGGAAGCGCTGTGATACAAAGGCGTGTTTTTCAATATTATGTATTATTTTATTTTTCGATTATGCATATTCTCTTCTACGGGTTACTTTTATTTATGCATTCCCAAATATAATATTGGGATTGCAAATAGTACATCAATGCTTGTATCCTAAGTGGTAGCACATCTAGATTGTGTCACGCAATTCGATTGTAAAGATATAAAATTGTGTCGCGCAATTCGATTGCAAAGATTTAAAATCTAGGCTGTTAGGTGAGAAATGTAAAATAAGGCTAAATCTCAAACCCCGAGGTTTTTTATTAAATTCTTGGGAAACCATGAAAATTTATACGATCGAGGACTTGATGTTTTTCGTAGGGCTAATGTTTTAGGTCGTACAACCGTAGAAAATCTCCAATGTTTACTAATTTTATATTAGAATCGTTTTGGATACTCTACACTTCATATTACCTTCAAGAGATCGCTTCGTGTATTGCATGTGACTCTTTCCCTCGTTCTCTACATCATTTTTCTCTTCCCACATGCCCTAGCTCGATTTCACAAAGATTGATCTGTTGTGCGTGATGCACCCAAATTTCAACTCATAAATTAGGAGAGGATTTTAACAAGTATATCACCCTTTGTATGTGATTTCATAGCGTGAAGGTACTGGCTACTTGCACCAATCTCGCGCATTAAATGTTCCATAAAGAAGAAAATAATACCACCTCATTCATGGCTTCATAGTCAGCGCTCTTTCCCTTTTTATCTACATCACTCAACTCTTCCCACGCACCATTTCTCTATTTTTCAACCTCTAATATCTTGCGTGTGGACAACTCATATGCATGCGAACTTCCACTCCACTAAATCCTCTCCGAAGAAAATAAATCAGGTGCAACCCTCGTGAATTTTAACAAATACTTTGCCCTTGTTACATGGCTCCATACTATGAAGTTACTTAATACTTGCACCAATCCCACGCCTTAAAAAGTCCAAAAAGAAGAACACAACCAAAGAACGATTAATTAACATGATTTGGGAATGTCAATTAAGTCATGTACAGGTACAAGGAGTGAAGGTTTGAGCAAAAAAATATCCATGTAAATTCTAAAGTATCATGCAAAAATATCAATAATTTTATTTGGGAAACTCAACCCATGTTTTCTTGATATTAGTTTAGTTGCTTTTAAATTGTTCTTAGATACTAGTTACAAGTATTCCAAAGCATTGAATCATGTTAAGGCATGATGTTCAGATATTATTTTCATGGTCAAACCTTGGCTATTGGAAAATCCAATTTGATACATTCCTCGAGAATCAAAAGTTATGGATACACGTAGCGAGAAACGATCCGATAGAGACAACCACCATTTTGTGTCTCCCCTTTATACCATAGCAATTCATATCAAACCATATGAAGCTTCTAGTGGATATCAACAGGAGGAGAAGAACCATGCCTTCTGAGATCTGTGGAGTCCATTTGAATGCAATAATTGTTATTGGGGCGCTTGTAATTCATCGTCCTCCCCCCATCTCTTATTAATACAAATGCAAAGATTATTTATTGTATGTTATGTTTACGTAGTTCCAGTTTAAATTTATTTCTTGCATATCATAATATATGGTTTATCAGAATGTATTTTACTCTCCTGGCTTATATAGCTTACACCTTTCAATATTATTCACAAATTTTGATATGATTCTTGGACAACACAACCTCTCAGAAAGTGATTTTTGGGGCACATGGTGGTGATCAAGCACCAACACCAAAGTGGCAACTTGGAAGTATTGCGATAAAAATTCGTGTTTTTCAAAGTTATGTATTGTTTTATTATTCAATCATGCATGTTCTCTTTTACGGGATACTTTTATTTATTCCTTCTCGAATATAATATTGGGATCGAAAATAGTACATCAATGTTTGTATCCTAAGTGGGAGCACATCTAAATTGCGTTGCGCAATTTGATTGTGAATATTTAAAATCTGCGTTGCTAGTTGAGAAATGTAAGAGAAGGATAAGTTTGCAAACCCGAGCATTTTGTTAAACACACGGCAAACCATGAAAATTTCTGTGATCAAGCACTTCAATTTTTTCCTAGGGAATTTTTTTGTGTTGTGGAACCGTATAAGCTCTTCAATTTTTACAGCTAGTTCTATACTAGGATTGTTTTGGAGGCTCTACACTTCATAGTAAGCATTCAACATATCACCTCGTGTATGGGAAGGACCCTTTCCCCTTTTTTCTACATCACTTTTCTCTTCCCACGTTCCCTAGCTCGATTTTACAAAGCTTAATTTGTTGTGGGTGGACCACTCCCAAATTTATAATACACTATAAACGCTCTCCAACTAAAATAAATAAGGAAAGGATTTTAACAAGTTGTACATGCAACTTCACAGCGTGAAGGTACTCGCTACTTGAACGAATATCATGCACTAAATGTTCCATGAAGAATAAAACAACACCACCTCATTCATCGATTCATAATTGGCACTCTTTCCCTTGTTATCTACATCTCTCCACTTTTCCCACATACCACTGTCTTTATTCCGCAGCTGGAACACTCATATGCATGCGAAATTCCATTCCACTAAAGCCTCTCCGAACAAAATAAATCAGGTGCAACCCACGTGGATTTTAACATATATTTTTCCCTTGTACGATGTCTTCATAGTGTAAAGGTACTTAATACTTGCACCAATCCGAAGCTTTAAAAATTCCATAAAGAAGAACATCACCAAAGAGCGGTTACTTAACACGATTTGCGAATCTCAAGTAAGTCGTGTAGATACAAGGAGAGAAGGTTTTCACGGAAAATATTTGCTTATTCTAAAGTGTGAAGGAAAAGTAGAAATTCCTTTATTCGGGAAACTCAAACCTAATTTTATTGTTGTTAGTTTGGTTATTTTTGAAGTGTTTTTAGACATTACTTACAAGTAATCCAAAGCGTTGAAACATATTAAGGGACGATGTTGGAATCTTAGCTTCATGGCCAAACTTTGGATGTTGCAAAATCCAGCTTGAGACATTCCTCAAGAATCAAAAGTTATGGATACATGTAGACAAAGATGATCCCACACAAAGAACCATCATTTTGTCTCTCATTTCTACCATAGTAATTGATCCGGATTTGCGTGGGAACGAGACAAAAGATAGCATATACAGAATCATATACACAGATATATGGCCAAAAACACAGCGATACAGTAAACGCATATTCTATTAAATATCGGAAATAGAACAGACTGTAAATACCACAGCTAGAATGGTAGTAGCTATCTCTAAGAAGAGATGTGGCCGCTGTGCTCATTCGAGCCAAGATGAATGCAAAGAGAGGCCGAAAGGGCCTATTTATCATAAGCACGAGGGAAAGAATCCCAAACATCCGAAAACCTAACCCTAGAAGATGAACCGTCATAAAGTTTGCGGCCCCAAGGTGGTTAGTTGAACAGTCAACTTCCCGGGGTCATAACGTTTGCATACGATCTCCGTTTGGGGCGCTCGGCAGCCCGTTGGAAAGATCTATCCGAGGACTACGCGGACGGCCATGAAACAAATGGGCCCCGTCCGACCAAGATTTCCCAAAACACGTCGTTTAGGGCCTCAAAACGGCCCCGCAAGTTTGGGACTCGAAAAGCTGTGGAAAAATTACTGGAAAATACGCAAAATGGGAAACTGTTTTGAGCCAGTGGAATAGGTGGGTGGCCACCGATATCCATCTGGATCAGTAATTCGTATCATACCATCCGAAGCTTCGAGTTGATATCAAGAGGAGAATAAGAACCCTCCCTTCAGAAAGTTGTGGAGTCCATTTGCTTCCAATAGTTGTTACTAAGGCACTTGCAACTCATCCCCCCCCCCCCCCATATTTTATTAGTACATATGCAAACATTCTTTATTGTATGTTTTGCTCATGTAGTTCTAGTTTAAATTTCTTTCTTCACAGAATAGCTGGTTTATTAGAATGTATTTTAATCTCATGGTTCATATAGCTTTTACCTTTTGATATGATGCTTGGAATACACAGCCTCTCAGAAAGTGATTTTCGGGGCACATGTTGGTGATCAAACACCAACACCAAAGTGCCATCTTGGAAGCGTTGTGATAAAAAGTCGTGTTTTTCCATATTATGTATTATTTTATTATCCAGTTATGACTTTTATTTATGCATCCTCTATTGTGAATTTGGGATTGCAATTAGTACATCAATGTTTGTAACCTAAGTGGAAGCACATACGGATTACATCGCGCGATTTTATTGTAAATATTTAAAATCTTGGTTGTTAGTTGAGAAATGTCAAAGAATGCTAAATCTGAAAACTTGAGGTTTTTGCTAAATAATTGGAAAACGGTGAAAATTTATGTGATTGAGCACTTCAAATTTTCCCTAGGGCTGATGTTTTATGTTGTAGAACCCTATAAACTCTTCAATTTTTACTAGTTCTATACTATAAGTGCTTTGGATACTCTGCACTCCATATGCACGTGAACTTCCACTCCACTAAAACCTCTCCAAAAAAGAAGATTAGGTGCAACGCGTGTGGATTTAAAAAAATATTTTTCCCTTGTCCCATGACTTCATACTGTGAAGGTACTTACTACTTTCACCAATACCATGCCTTAAAAATTCCATAAACAAGAAAACAACGAAAGAATGGTTAATCAACATGATTTGTGAATCTCAAGTAAGTCATGTAGCTACAAGGAGAGAAGGCTTGAGAAAAAAAAGATATGTGTATTCTAAGGTATCGTGGGAAATTTGAAATAATTTTATTTGGTGAACTCAACCCTAATTTTCTTGTCATTAGTTTAGTTGTTTTTAAAGTGTTTTCAAAGATTACTTAGAAGCGATCCAAAGAAATGAAGCATATACTGGTATCATGTTGGGATATTAGTTTCATGGTCAAACATTGACTGCTGGAAAATCCAATTGGAGACATTCCTCAAGAATCAATATTGGTTATGGATACAAATAACCAAAGATGAATCCACATGGGAATATACACCATAGCTAAAGTTGTGCGGGATAGCATGCATGGAATTATTAATCTCCTAGTAGAAGAAAGGTTAAGATACTACTATGTTTTTGAACTCGTGGAAATGCGAAATAAATTGGAGCAATTGTACAAGAACAATGCCTCCGAAATCAACGGTCTTGAAACAAGGTTATTGACTCTCAAGATTGCTGAGCTTAGAGAAATTCAGGGGTGAAATTTTTCACACACACTGATTTTACATGTTTTCTTTCTCAAAAAAGAATCGCGGATTTCATTTTTTTTCTTTCGAAAATGATTCTCCCAAATTCCACAGGATAAAAATAGTTTACTCTAAACATCACCAAAATTGTCCAAAGACTACATAAAATTCTCGCTGTTGACATTGATGGCGTGGAAAGATATTTTCCTCGATTCACGACAATTTGTGCCAACATCAAGGTCGTTGGAGGACAATACCTATGGTGACAGGCCGTTTGAGATCCTTGTGCATGATCGGGCTCCCATAGCACACAACTCTTCTCTCTCACGGGTCATAGTCATCCCACCTCTTTTCGAGGCCATTCCCTCGTATCACACCTCATCTCCCTCCAACTTCATTTTCGTGGAACCCCTTTAATTAGTGACCATTTTTATTTCCTTTCCCTCCATACGTCCATTCAAACTATCTAGACCCATGCTTCTTAAGCATTCCATGGACACCACAACGCTCGTAGTAGCTCTTGGCCCTGCGGGTGTATTGAGTGCTACTACATAATATGCACGTGACACATATGTGGTCTCCATGGAGAAACATCATGCCAGGATTGGGGCTCTTGGCAATGCCAACTCTACGATTTAACAACTTAACCCGATTGCCCTAGATTTTGTTGTTGACTCTCTTTCTCTCTCCTCCCATGATAGATGTAGTAGCACGACGATATCGTATTCATCTCAACAGCCCAAGGACAAAAAAATTCACGAGTAAGTTATTATCGTACTAGCTCTTGTTTCCATACTCCCCTCAGTGCATTGTCAAGACCACCAACAATATCTCAACGAACGTGGGGAGAAGAGCATTCCTATTTTTATAGCTCTTTGCAGCATTCCATCATATTTATGTTTCCCTCTAACTCCATTTTCCATATCCGTCCACCTTCCCTATGTTACACCTCTTATGGGATTTCGCTATCAGCACCTTCGGCCATCGTTCATGTAATGTCCCAAAAAATAGCAAAATTAAAATGTTTTCCATCCCTGTAATAGATGCTGTATGAGAGTAAAAATAGACACAAGTTAAGTTAATAATAAGAAAAGTATGTAAATGTTTAAACCAAAAGAAATTCTACCTTTCTTAAAATAATCATGATGTCTCTCGTCTTTTACATCTACAGCTCTGCGGAAGCATTTATGAACATATCTAATGATGTATCATAGTTACGAGTTTACTATTGTCGACGTAACAGAAAATATAATGCTATTATACTGTTTTAATAAATGCAAATGAATGTCTGAATGGCACCTTCAGGTGATATGGCCTTTGTTGATGAGGGGTCTGATGTTCTAAGATGGGCCTCTAGTAGCAAAAAGAGACGAAGGAAAACCAATACCCCGGCAGGTAAGAGCACTCTTGGGAGAGTACTGGACTTACTTAGCATCCTTTTGCTAACGTCAAAACCCTTGTTGTGTTTTGCAGGTGTGCCCGTAGAAGGTTATTCTACCCTGGGAGTTCTACCTATTCCCACTAAAAAGTTTCCCGAGTGGATCCTAGCTTTTTGTGGAGCTACCCCTAAAAGGCATACTATGGTGTAAAGTCTAGTGTTAAAATTCAAGATCAAGTGTGGGTTTTAACGTATTGAAACTATGGCAAAACTATTAGTTTGATCACCCCTTGTGCTGGTTTATACGACTCCTAACATAGTCTCCTATATAAAAAAGAATGTAACTCCAATTGAAAGCGTGGTTGGTGTAAGACATTAAATGCGCTTGGTTGAAGTGGTTGACAGGCTGGGTAAGGGTTTTATCATACGCATTCGGGGGTTTTCCTCCCTTGCCAAACGCTCTGCGTTTTTGGCTAGCTTTCTGTCCTGTACTTCGTTGCAATGGTGGTAATATCTATACATTGGTAGCTTCATTGGAGGCGCAGAGGAGGATGAACTCCTGCTCAGGTATGACCCATTCACTATCGCTGTTGTAATTAAATGTTTCTTCTATTGATAGAAGCTACAGGGTTTCTCACTGGTATTTTTGCGCTAGTGGCAGGTAGTGCCAATGAAAGTCTGCTGCGTGGCTATCGTGATTGCTCCGGCCTTTATCGTTGTGAGCATTGGTAAGTCCAGCTACGTAACCCCAATGTGCTCTGTCCTCTTCCACTCCTGGCGGGGTACTGTATGTAACATTTTGTTTATGGAAGACTTCGTGAGCCTTTGGATTACTGTATCTAATTGGAAGTCTGGAAAGTCGCCTCTTGGCTGGACTAACGAATGTATGATATCTGTGGGGGTTTTGGAGGTTCATTCCCAATGTAAAGTTTGACTAATGAAATCTGGTTCTCGTGGGTTAATGAACTGGGGTTTTACACAGGGTAAACCTCCCTGCCGATCGTATGGATGATCGAAATGTATGCTTTTGGGTTTTGAAAAAGGACTATGAAGTTTTCTGCGTTCTCTATTCATGTCCTTTTTTATTCAAGATTGTGATAGTGGCTCAGCCTATGCTGTACCGAACTTGTATTTCGAATGTAACTCCGTTTCACTAAAAGGATTTATTATGAATGTAGAAGGAGTCTTCGTAATGTGCTGCAGAGAGAGAGAGAGCAAGAGTTCCTTGGTTTCGACTTTTGTCAGAGTTTATATTCCGCGTTTTAATTCTACCGTGGGTAAATTGTAATGAAAGGGAAAAGAGATAGGTCATCCCAGTTCCGTAACCTATGGATATCCGTCTTTGCTGTTTCGAATCTGTCTTTGTTTAAATGGTGGAAATAACGTTCTCCCAGATGTATCGTTGATGCTCTTACTCAAACCCTAGTAAGTTAAAAACGTAGATCTGTAACTTGTAGCTGCATTTTGGTTTTGGCAATGAATGGTGATGGGATTCGATCCCTGTATCTATGGTTTGCTAGATTCTGCGTTGAAATTTATTTAGCGTCTCTGTAATCACTAATCTAAACATACACTCTAATAAATAAAAGAGCTTAACAGACTGGGATAAATGCCAGGAAATAATTGTTGCAGAAATTATGAAAAGAAAACTGGTAAGATAAAACGTGTCTCTAGTGCTATTCGTAAATGTCTAGCACAGGCTAGGGAGCTAGCCATGCTAGACATTCAACAGTTAACCCCAAACAGATTTCTACGGTTTCAAAAGCTTTATGAACAACTAAGTCTGTTATAATAAATTGAAACACCCTCGGGACTGATGCCCTAAAGGTCCTTGTGCTCCTTAAGAGAACATTGCTGAATATAGATATTAAATAACAAGCTATTTGATTTGCATAAATGATAGAAGGTGAATGGAATAGTTTATACCTGAAATCTTGTAGCGTACCCTTCTCCTGTAGTCACCTGCACACTCAAATCACTTATTAGTGGAAAATATTGATGTGTTCAGCTGACCTGACTTGAATGAGTTCTGGATTAGATCACTTTGGGACTACCACGTTCCTCCCAACCATGATCCCACCACCGTTTCCGGTTCAATATGGATCCCCCCGAGGTTGTTCTGACATGCAAAGTGAGGGATAGAGATCCTAGGTCCACTGCTGGTTCAGGTTTGAAACTTTCTTTGAGCTAGTTCAATTCTTGGAGCAGAAAATGTTCTTTCACTCCATAGGAGATGAGGATAAAAGAAAATATGATCCCCCAAACTTGGGGTCTGTCCTCCTTAAGTAGGAAATCTTGAATTAGGACTGTTGGAATTACTGGTTTCTTTAAAATTAAATAACTTTAATTTTTTTAATTTATTACTAGTTCTTTTTTTTGAACTGGAACTTCTCAACTTTGTTTAACTAAAGTGTTTTTGATTAAGCCTTTTTACACTTGTGATTAACTTTTACTATTCTGATCCAATTATTAATGCATTATTGATTTATTAAGCAAATGCATAAACTATATAAAATAAATGTATTTTATAATTAAATAATAACAATCATCCTTATTACAATTATGAATAATAATAGCCTTGAGGCTTTTAAGCATGTTAACCCTAGAAGACTACTAGTAGTTAATTCATGTTTTAAGTGGTTATAGTTATCTTTTATGTAACTTCACCTGATACTTGTTTGTTTTTAATCCTTTTAAGGATGAGGTCCCTTCTTTGGACGGTCTCGGTAAGCTAGGATAGGCACCTCTTGTCTCTCCCTTTGCATTTCAGATTCCCTCGTTTTAACATGGTAGTTCCCGCAGTACTTGATGAAAATGAGATTTATTTACTCCATTCGGATAGTCGTGATACGACACAAAAGTGCTATTCAGAGTCCTTCCGACTCAACACTTGAGATCTAGTAACCCCGAGTGCTCTTCAGAGCCTTTTAACTCAACACTCTCACATGGGCTTTACGCTAGTGCAATTCTAGAGCCTCTGCTCAACACTAGAGCTAGAATGTGGTTGTGAGGCACATCTAGAATATTTAAGTGGCCTCGGATCCGGTAATCATTTTCTTTCAAGCTTGGAGTGCTCCAGGGCTTATGCCCAACACTCAACGTACATCGGGGCTTAGGCCCAGTACGTAATAAGAGTCCTCTAGATACACCGGGGCTTAGGCCAATTATATAGGTCATTCATGTGTTTCTGAGTCCACGCTCAACACACCACATAATCATCCATATGAATCATTGCTCTGCACAGTATAATGTGACAAAAAGAGGTAATCTCAGTATATCATAATTTGTAATTGATTCACATAACAGAAACATAAGCTTATTCATTCGGGCTTTCCTGCCCCATATATATTCAATAATGAACAATCAGGGTCCATGCCCAATATATCAACTCAGGAAAGAATAAATCAAAACATACTATTGCTTATGCCAAATAATAAATCACATATGCTGGGGCCGTGGCCCAATATAACATCATAACATAGTCAGTCAAAAAGTTGGGATATTACGGTTCAAGACCACTTCTACTATTGCATCACTGATCACTAGTGCTTTAGGTATATCGCTATCAGCACCTTGGGCCATCGTTCAAGACCAATTCTACATCGCTGATCACTAGTGCTTTAGGTATACATTCGTTGAGTCGGCCCAGTGCAGTGTTCATGAATAGCTTCAATCCAACATGTAGCAATTTAGCAATTTCCTTGAGGAAATCTCATAGCTATATATGTTGGTCGAGGTCTCTCTTCGTCGTCTTGCATCCAACACGTGTAGTACACTAAGGTATTCCAGTATATTCTCCCTAAACAAAAAACGGTTTTCTCAGCTTCACTTATCCCTGGTTATTAAAGTCCTCTTTCTTAAAGAGCATTCATCGCAAATGTGTTTATAGGAAGGAGCGTAAAAACTCTAACTATCCTTGATCCCACGACTACACCGAAAGCAAAGAGCATTTTTATAACTGGGGATTTTCGGATTATACGGTACAATTGTGGTCTTCCCCTTAAGAGCTATGCCGTGCTTGCACACAATGTCACTAGGTCATGGAATTTATTACAACAAAATAATTATCGCATGTTTATGGAAGTCCCATGTTTACAACTCTATATCCATGGATTCTATTTGCTCTATACAGTCGATGCTGATGTGCATAGGACTCTTTATTTTGGTTACGTGGCACACATGTTGATGCAGGCTCACTGGTCAGTCCATCCATAAACATAGTGGAAACTCACGAGCAAGCACTTAGATTGAACATATTTCAACATGATGCTTCTTGTGGTATCTTTGGAAATCACTCAGTGGACCATCTCCAATGGAATGACATATATCGTTGTACATTTCTAAGTGCTCTAGACAGAAACTGTTCTTTTCCTCGTGATTCCCCAAATACCTAGGTCCCTAAGCAGGGTTCGACTGCTAAAAATCCATAGAAGATTGGATGGATTGGTTTGTAGGGCCCATTTTATGGGCAAGTCTCGCTCTTCATATTTGCGGTAAAAATACTGTCTGAAACCTTCCGGGGCAATTTTGAGGTATTAAAAGTCCATTTCTTGCAAAAAACAACTGCACCAAAATTTTACATTATACACACCGAGACATGTCCAATGGTGCAAGAATCGCTTGAATCAGAGTCCGTATGAAGAAGTTATGCCTCCCACAAGTTGACCTACCCAGCTAACCACCATGGTACCCAACGGATTCCACATCATCTATCATTTCTCGCACATGTGGATCTAATAATGATTGGACTTTGAAGAACGTTCTAGAAGGTCCAGTACCATAACCCTAATAAGGAGTTGGGGCGTAAGAAAACCCTAAAATTAACCCGAGACGGCTATTGGGCTATGATGAATACCGGGCCGTTAGGAGGAGGGGTTTCGTTCTTTCGATGTTATTATACAGTTCCATAGTTGATAAAACAACACAAGAGTGGCTATTATAGCAGGACATAGGAGATAGGAGATCATGTAGTAGCCACTCTGGCCGTAGATTCATAGCTAACTCCATAGAGAGTGTCATTTCCTTTGTATTTGCATTTTGATATGAAGAGCAAGGCATAGTCCTCATTTGTGTCTGTGTTTTTCCCCATAGCTCGTTTTCCCGAGCTATATCTTCTGTTATTGTGTACTTATTTGCTCTAGTTATTTGTGGATTTCAGTTCCATTATATTCAGTATCTTATGGAATTAAATTAACACAACGAACAAAGTTGTAAGATCCGTTGTGAAAAACTTGTCCACTGGAATAGGTGCAACAGTTTACAGATCGTCTCGCCAACCGCACGCCATCCTAGACTGAGGGTTGTTTTTATGTTCAGTATCTGGATATTTTGTCGCAATGCCCAAACCCATAGCATTCTCTTATATCAACTATGGATATGATGAGTTTACTTATGCATAGTCTTGCACCGCATCTGCATTAACCACATGATTTCGACACCCGACAATAATTCACTTTGATTAGGGTTATTCAAAAAGTAATCTCGACTATCCAAAATGCAGTGTTCATCAACGGCATTCCGTGAGAACCCCAATGTGGGGAAATTGGCATTTGTATTCACTTGACATGGAACAGCGACTGCGGAACATAATGTGAAAAAGGAACGTTATATATATGCGGGGTTTGACTTCTTCTACAACACTATATATATATATATATATATGTGGTTTCCACGCGCTTTGTGATTAATTCTAAATGGTGAGCTCTGGTCACGAAAGGTTATCAGAACAAGTCTAGTAGGACAGGAAATGGTCGATGCAGCGATAATAAGCCGGCGAGAGGCGTGAGGGACCATATTCTCATACTAATACACCAAAAATAAACGGACTTTGTCAGGTCGGCGACGCTGGCTTGGTCGCACTGTTATATATTATGTTCTTTGGACGGTGTCACGGTAGGATTTGGTCACGGTCACCTGTAGCAGAGGTGGTAGTGGCAGGTGGGGAATGATCACTTGCTTGCCCGGACTTCAATTTAAAACTACTCAGAATTCAGGAATTTGGTGATGCTATAAAATGGAAGAACGCTCTCCAATCTTCATCAAACTTCATCTATAATCAAACGATCAGAGGGAGCGTCTAATCGAAGAATAGCACTCAGTCATCTACAGTCATGAAATCCTTCCCGGCTTTAGCGGTTGCAGCACTAGTAATCATCTCATACGCAAGCACTATTGTTCTAGTGCGTGCAGGTGATTCAGATCCTCTGCAAGACTTTTGCGTTGCTGATAACACCAGTCAAGGTATGTGATACTAGGCTCTTCTGAATTTACATGTAATGTGTACAACTATTATCATGGGTGAAGAATCTGACATATATGGAATTGAATTTACATGTAATGTGTACAACTATTATCATGGGTGAAGAATCTGATATATATATATGGAATTGAATTTTGCAGTTCTTGTAAACGGTTTCGTCTGTAAGGATGCGAAGATGGTTTCAGCAGACGACTTCACGTTCAGGGGCCTAGATAAAGCGGGGAATACGAATAACATGCTGCGTTCCGTGGTAACTCCAGTCAATGTAGTGCAGCTAGCAGGCCTGAACACCTTGGGAATCTCCATGGCTAGGATCGATTTCGCTCCTTACGGCCTTAATCCCCCTCACACTCATCCCCGGGCCACCGAAATCTTGGTGGTCTTGGAAGGTAGCCTCTACGTCGGCTTCATCACCACTGGCAACCAATTGTTCTACAAAACGCTTGAGAAGGGAGACGTGTTTTGTGTTCCCCAAAGCTCTTGTGCATTTCCAACAGAACGTCGGCAATGGCAACGCAGTGGCCCTCGCTGCACTGAGCAGCCAGAATCCAGGAACTCAGCAGATCGCCAGGTCCTTGTTTGGAGCCACCGGTCGGTTGATCCCTCCGTTCTCGCCAAAGCTTTCGATATCGATTCCAACCTCGTCAAACTTCTGCAAGCCAAATTCGCAGCTTCTGGCTGATTTATTCATTCATTCATCCTGATCATAGTCGTGAGTCGCCACAGAGATTTATTCATTCTAATCATAGTCGCCATTCTTGCTTTCCCCGCGTTCTGCGTTCTGTGCGTGACACAAATAGTCACTGCATTGTATGTGTGGTCGTGGACATCCAAACAAATAAAAAAGTTCATTTCCGTTGATCCATTATGTTTTCGTGTTTGTTTGGGATGATTATCTTAATCAGTGCTAAGTTCCTTAATGTTTGAACAACACGATCTTCCGAGACTCTTTAGATTCATCACTCCACCCAACGGGCATTTTAATATTTAAACGCCATAAATAGATTATAAGCAGATGTTGAGTGGCATGGAGTCCACTTTAAAATTCAATTATCTTGGTGTATTCCATTGAAGCGTGGAGTAGCTATAATCACTTGGTGTATTCCATTGAAGAGTGGAGCTTGAGGTCGTGAAATTCTAAAAGTTCAAATTAAATATAAATGGCCTTACATCATTTTGGTGTTAATTACTCAATTTAATTAAATTATATTTGTGTTCGATTCAAAAGTTTTGAAACTCAATAAATTGGATCATCTAAAATTATTATATATCCCATTTATCTCCCGCAAACTTGATGGATTGATATAATAAATTATTGTTTCAACTTGTATAGAAAATTATTTTAAATTATGAATAGTTAGATTATGAGGCATACAAACTTGAATGTTGGTTACCCTCCCATCATTTACTCCATCATAGCAACTTTGTCTTAGATTCCACCAAAGAGGGATCATAGCAACATTGTTTTGGCTTCCGGCAAGGGATCTCGCAACCTCGCAAAGGAGAGGGAGGGCCTTCTAGGGAGGGATTTGGTTGTACATAGGTGCCACATCATGGCCCCATCTTTAATCAAATTGTATGTACGCATTTTATCGGGCTATGGAGGTGTCTAGCTAAAAGAGATTAGTTCATCGGATAACTTGTAAAGTGATAGAAGGTTGGATTAGTATTGGATTGCAATCGTATTGCAAGTGTGTTAACAACCTAATTTTTTCCTCTTCGGTTCGCGATGAGTAAATATTATCGCCATTAGACATCACCTTGGGAGGCTTTCGCCTCATATGCATCATTTCCACCACCATATGATCTGAATAAATCTCTCAAGGTCATCCATCATATCATTCACAATAAGCGATGCTATGATGCTCGATTTCTGTCCACACACACGCACACATAGAAGCATCATTCGGTGTCTCTCCTTTCAACCATGGTAATTCTCATGACACCATATGGAGCTTCAAGTGGTGATGAAGAGGAGAAGAATAACACTCCCTTCGGAAAGTCGCGGAGTCCATTTGCTTCCCACAATTCTTACTAAGGCGCTTGTAATTCATCACCGCTGACCCCCATCCCCCCTCTTTTATTAATACAGATGCAAATATTTTTTATTGTATGTTATGTTTATGGACTTCTAGTTAAAATTTATTTCTTCACATAATATATGGTCTATTCGAATGTATATTACTCTCACGGTTCATATACCTTACACCTTTTGGTATGATGCTTGGACAATGCAATCTCTAGGCAAGTGATTTTTGGGGCACATGTTGGTGATGAAACACAACCACCAAACTCGGCCATCTTGGAAGCGCTGTGATACAAAGGCGTGTTTTTCAATATTATGTATTATTTTATTTTTCGATTATGCATATTCTCTTCTACGGGTTACTTTTATTTATGCATTCCCAAATATAATATTGGGATTGCAAATAGTACATCAATGCTTGTATCCTAAGTGGTAGCACATCTAGATTGTGTCACGCAATTCGATTGTAAAGATATAAAATTGTGTCGCGCAATTCGATTGCAAAGATTTAAAATCTAGGCTGTTAGGTGAGAAATGTAAAATAAGGCTAAATCTCAAACCCCGAGGTTTTTTATTAAATTCTTGGGAAACCATGAAAATTTATACGATCGAGGACTTGATGTTTTTCGTAGGGCTAATGTTTTAGGTCGTACAACCGTAGAAAATCTCCAATGTTTACTAATTTTATACTAGAATCGTTTTGGATACTCTACACTTCATATTACCTTCAAGAGATCGCTTCGTGTATTGCATGTGACTCTTTCCCTCGTTCTCTACATCATTTTTCTCTTCCCACATGCCCTAGCTCGATTTCACAAAGATTGATCTGTTGTGCGTGATGCACCCAAATTTCAACTCATAAATTAGGAGAGGCTTTTAACAAGTATATCACCCTTCGTATGTGATTTCATAGCGTGAAGGTACTGGCTACTTGCACCAATCTCGCGCATTAAATGTTCCATAAAGAAGAAAATAATACCACCTCATTCATGGCTTCATAGTCAGCGCTCTTTCCCTTTTTATCTACATCACTCAACTCTTCCCACGCACCATTTCTCTATTTTTCAACCTCTAATATCTTGCGTGTGGACAACTCATATGCATGCGAACTTCCACTCCACTAAATCCTCTCCGAAGAAAATAAATCAGGTGCAACCCTCGTGAATTTTAACAAATACTTTGCCCTTGTTACATGGCTCCATACTATGAAGTTACTTAATACTTGCACCAATCCCACGCCTTAAAAAGTCCAAAAAGAAGAACACAACCAAAGAACGATTAATTAACATGATTTGGGAATGTCAATTAAGTCATGTACAGGTACAAGGAGTGAAGGTTTGAGCAAAAAATATCCATGTAAATTCTAAAGTATCATGCAAAAATATCAATAATTTTATTTGGGAAACTCAACCCATGTTTTCTTGATATTAGTTTAGTTGCTTTTAAATTGTTCTTAGATACTAGTTACAAGTATTCCAAAGCATTGAATCATGTTAAGGCATGATGTTCAGATATTATTTTCATGGTCAAACCTTGGCTATTGGAAAATCCAATTTGATACATTCCTCGAGAATCAAAAGTTATGGATACACGTAGCGAGAAACGATCCGATAGAGACAACCACCATTTTGTGTCTCCCCTTTATACCATAGCAAATTCATATCAAACCATATGAAGCTTCTAGTGGATATCAACAGGAGGAGAAGAACCATGCCTTCTGAGATCTGTGGAGTCCATTTGAATGCAATAATTGTTATTGGGGCGCTTGTAATTCATCGTCCTCCCCCCATCTCTTATTAATACAAATGCAAAGATTATTTATTGTATGTTATGTTTACGTAGTTCCAGTTTAAATTTATTTCTTGCATATCATAATATTTGGTTTATCAGAATGTATTTTACTCTCCTGGCTTATATAGCTTACACCTTTCAATATTATTCACAAATTTTGATATGATTCTTGGACAACACAACCTCTCAGAAAGTGATTTTTGGGGCACATGGTGGTGATCAAGCACCAACACCAAAGTGGCAACTTGGAAGTATTGCGATAAAAATTCGTGTTTTTCAAAGTTATGTATTGTTTTATTATTCAATCATGCATGTTCTCTTTTACGGGATACTTTTATTTATTCCTTCTCGAATATAATATTGGGATCGAAAATAGTACATCAATGTTTGTATCCTAAGTGGGAGCACATCTAAATTGCGTTGCGCAATTTGATTGTGAATATTTAAAATCTGCGTTGCTAGTTGAGAAATGTAAGAGAAGGATAAGTTTGCAAACCCGAGCATTTTGTTAAACACATGGCAAACCATGAAAATTTCTGTGATCAAGCACTTCAATTTTTTCCTAGGGAATTTTTTTGTGTTGTGGAACCGTATAAGCTCTTCAATTTTTACAGCTAGTTCTATACTAGGATTGTTTTGGAGGCTCTACACTTCATAGTAAGCATTCAACATATCACCTCGTGTATGGGAAGGACCCTTTCCCCTTTTTTCTACATCACTTTTCTCTTCCCACGTTCCCTAGCTCGATTTTACAAAGCTTAATTTGTTGTGGGTGGACCACTCCCAAATTTATAATACACTATAAACGCTCTCCAACTAAAATAAATAAGGAAAAGGATTTTAACAAGTTGTACATGCAACTTCACAGCGTGAAGGTACTCGCTACTTGAACGAATATCATGCACTAAATGTTCCATGAAGAATAAAACAACACCACCTCATTCATCGATTCATAATTGGCACTCTTTCCCTTGTTATCTACATCTCTCCACTTTTCCCACATACCACTGTCTTTATTCCGCAGCTGGAACACTCATATGCATGCGAAATTCCATTCCACTAAAGCCTCTCCGAACAAAATAAATCAGGTGCAACCCACGTGGATTTTAACATATATTTTTCCCTTGTACGATGTCTTCATAGTGTAAAGGTACTTAATACTTGCACCAATCCGAAGCTTTAAAAATTCCATAAAGAAGAACATCACCAAAGAGCGGTTACTTAACACGATTTGCGAATCTCAAGTAAGTCGTGTAGATACAAGGAGAGAAGGTTTTCACGGAAAATATTTGCTTATTCTAAAGTGTGAAGGAAAAGTAGAAATTCCTTTATTCGGGAAACTCAAACCTAATTTTATTGTTGTTAGTTTGGTTATTTTTGAAGTGTTTTTAGACATTACTTACAAGTAATCCAAAGCGTTGAAACATATTAAGGGACGATGTTGGAATCTTAGCTTCATGGCCAAACTTTGGATGTTGCAAAATCCAGCTTGAGACATTCCTCAAGAATCAAAAGTTATGGATACATGTAGACAAAGATGATCCCACACAAAGAACCATCATTTTGTCTCTCATTTCTACCATAGTAATTGATCCGGATTTGCGTGGGAACGAGACAAAAGATAGCATATACAGAATCATATACACAGATATATGGCCAAAAACACAGCGATACAGTAAACGCATATTCTATTAAATATCGGAAATAGAACAGACTGTAAATACCACAGCTAGAATGGTAGTAGCTATCTCTAAGAAGAGATGTGGCCGCTGTGCTCATTCGAGCCAAGATGAATGCAAAGAGAGGCCGAAAGGGCCTATTTATCATAAGCACGAGGGAAAGAATCCCAAACATCCGAAAACCTAACCCTAGAAGATGAACCGTCATAAAGTTTGCGGCCCCAAGGTGGTTAGTTGAACAGTCAACTTCCCGGGGTCATAACGTTTGCATACGATCTCCGTTTGGGGCGCTCGGCAGCCCGTTGGAAAGATCTATCCGAGGACTACGCGGACGGCCATGAAACAAATGGGCCCCGTCCGACCAAGATTTCCCAAAACACGTCGTTTAGGGCCTCAAAACGGCCCCGCAAGTTTGGGACTCGAAAAGCTGTGGAAAAATTACTGGAAAATACGCAAAATGGGAAACTGTTTTGAGCCAGTGGAATAGGTGGGTGGCCACCGATATCCATCTGGATCAGTAATTCGTATCATACCATCCGAAGCTTCGAGTTGATATCAAGAGGAGAATAAGAACCCTCCCTTCAGAAAGTTGTGGAGTCCATTTGCTTCCAATAGTTGTTACTAAGGCACTTGCAACTCATCCCCCCCCCCCCATATTTTATTAGTACATATGCAAACATTCTTTATTGTATGTTTTGCTCATGTAGTTCTAGTTTAAATTTCTTTCTTCACAGAATAGCTGGTTTATTAGAATGTATTTTAATCTCATGGTTCATATAGCTTTTACCTTTTGATATGATGCTTGGAATACACAGCCTCTCAGAAAGTGATTTTCGGGGCACATGTTGGTGATCAAACACCAACACCAAAGTGCCATCTTGGAAGCGTTGTGATAAAAGTCGTGTTTTTCCATATTATGTATTATTTTATTATCCAGTTATGACTTTTATTTATGCATCCTCTATTGTGAATTTGGGATTGCAATTAGTACATCAATGTTTGTAACCTAAGTGGAAGCACATACGGATTACATCGCGCGATTTTATTGTAAATATTTAAAATCTTGGTTGTTAGTTGAGAAATGTCAAAGAATGCTAAATCTGAAAACTTGAGGTTTTTGCTAAATAATTGGAAAACGGTGAAAATTTATGTGATTGAGCACTTCAAATTTTCCCTAGGGCTGATGTTTTATGTTGTAGAACCCTATAAACTCTTCAATTTTTACTAGTTCTATACTATAAGTGCTTTGGATACTCTGCACTCCATATGCACGTGAACTTCCACTCCACTAAAACCTCTCCAAAAAAGAAGATTAGGTGCAACGCGTGTGGATTTAAAAAAATATTTTTCCCTTGTCCCATGACTTCATACTGTGAAGGTACTTACTACTTTCACCAATACCATGCCTTAAAAATTCCATAAACAAGAAAACAACGAAAGAATGGTTAATCAACATGATTTGTGAATCTCAAGTAAGTCATGTAGCTACAAGGAGAGAAGGCTTGAGAAAAAAAAGATATGTGTATTCTAAGGTATCGTGGGAAATTTGAAATAATTTTATTTGGTGAACTCAACCCTAATTTTCTTGTCATTAGTTTAGTTGTTTTTAAAGTGTTTTCAAAGATTACTTAGAAGCGATCCAAAGAAATGAAGCATATACTGGTATCATGTTGGGATATTAGTTTCATGGTCAAACATTGACTGCTGGAAAATCCAATTGGAGACATTCCTCAAGAATCAATATTGGTTATGGATACAAATAACCAAAGATGAATCCACATGGGAATATACACCATAGCTAAAGTTGTGCGGGATAGCATGCATGGAATTATTAATCTCCTAGTAGAAGAAAGGTTAAGATACTACTATGTTTTTGAACTCGTGGAAATGCGAAATAAATTGGAGCAATTGTACAAGAACAATGCCTCCGAAATCAACGGTCTTGAAACAAGGTTATTGACTCTCAAGATTGCTGAGCTTAGAGAAATTCAGGGGTGAAATTTTTCACACACACTGATTTTACATGTTTTCTTTCTCAAAAAAGAATCGCGGATTTCATTTTTTTTCTTTCGAAAATGATTCTCCCAAATTCCACAGGATAAAAATAGTTTACTCTAAACATCACCAAAATTGTCCAAAGACTACATAAAATTCTCGCTGTTGACATTGATGGCGTGGAAAGATATTTTCCTCGATTCACGACAATTTGTGCCAACATCAAGGTCGTTGGAGGACAATACCTATGGTGACAGGCCGTTTGAGATCCTTGTGCATGATCGGGCTCCCATAGCACACAACTCTTCTCTCTCACGGGTCATAGTCATCCCACCTCTTTTCGAGGCCATTCCCTCGTATCACACCTCATCTCCCTCCAACTTCATTTTCGTGGAACCCCTTTAATTAGTGACCATTTTTATTTCCTTTCCCTCCATACGTCCATTCAAACTATCTAGACCCATGCTTCTTAAGCATTCCATGGACACCACAACGCTCGTAGTAGCTCTTGGCCCCGCGGGTGTATTGAGTGCTACTACATAATATGCACGTGACACATATGTGGTCTCCATGGAGAAACATCATGCCAGGATTGGGGCTCTTGGCAATGCCAACTCTACGATTTAACAACTTAACCCGATTGCCCTAGATTTTGTTGTTGACTCTCTTTCTCTCTCCTCCCATGATAGATGTAGTAGCACGACGATATCGTATTCATCTCAACAGCCCAAGGAAAAAAAAATTCACGAGTAAGTTATTATCGTACTAGCTCTTGTTTCCATACTCCCCTCAGTGCATTGTCAAGACCACCAACAATATCTCAACGAACGTGGGGAGAAGAGCATTCCTATTTTTATAGCTCTTTGCAGCATTCCATCATATTTATGTTTCCCTCTAACTCCATTTTCCATATCCGTCCACCTTCCCTATGTTACACCTCTTATGGGATTTCGCTATCAGCACCTTCGGCCATCGTTCATGTAATGTCCCAAAAAATAGCAAAATTAAAATGTTTTCCATCCCTGTAATAGATGCTGTATGAGAGTAAAAATAGACACAAGTTAAGTTAATAATAAGAAAAGTATGTAAATGTTTAAACCAAAAGAAATTCTACCTTTCTTAAAATAATCATGATGTCTCTCGTCTTTTACATCTACAGCTCTGCGGAAGCATTTATGAACATATCTAATGATGTATCATAGTTACGAGTTTACTATTGTCGACGTAACAGAAAATATAATGCTATTATACTGTTTTAATAAATGCAAATGAATGTCTGAATGGCACCTTCAGGTGATATGGCCTTTGTTGATGAGGGGTCTGATGTTCTAAGATGGGCCTCTAGTAGCAAAAAGAGACGAAGGAAAACCAATACCCCGGCAGGTAAGAGCACTCTTGGGAGAGTACTGGACTTACTTAGCATCCTTTTGCTAACGTCAAAACCCTTGTTGTGTTTTGCAGGTGTGCCCGTAGAAGGTTATTCTACCCTGGGAGTTCTACCTATTCCCACTAAAAAGTTTCCCGAGTGGATCCTAGCTTTTTGTGGAGCTACCCCTAAAAGGCATACTATGGTGTAAAGTCTAGTGTTAAAATTCAAGATCAAGTGTGGGTTTTAACGTATTGAAACTATGGCAAAACTATTAGTTTGATCACCCCTTGTGCTGGTTTATACGACTCCTAACATAGTCTCCTATATAAAAAAGAATGTAACTCCAATTGAAAGCGTGGTTGGTGTAAGACATTAAATGCGCTTGGTTGAAGTGGTTGACAGGCTGGGTAAGGGTTTTATCATACGCATTCGGGGGTTTTCCTCCCTTGCCAAACGCTCTGCGTTTTTGGCTAGCTTTCTGTCCTGTACTTCGTTGCAATGGTGGTAATATCTATACATTGGTAGCTTCATTGGAGGCGCAGAGGAGGATGAACTCCTGCTCAGGTATGACCCATTCACTATCGCTGTTGTAATTAAATGTTTCTTCTATTGATAGAAGCTACAGGGTTTCTCACTGGTATTTTTGCGCTAGTGGCAGGTAGTGCCAATGAAAGTCTGCTGCGTGGCTATCGTGATTGCTCTGGCCTTTATCGTTGTGAGCATTGGTAAGTCCAGCTACGTAACCCCAATGTGCTCTGTCCTCTTCCACTCCTGGCGGGGTACTGTATGTAACATTTTGTTTATGGAAGACTTCGTGAGCCTTTGGATTACTGTATCTAATTGGAAGTCTGGAAAGTCGCCTCTTGGCTGGACTAACGAATGTATGATATCTGTGGGGGTTTTGGAGGTTCATTCCCAATGTAAAGTTTGACTAATGAAATCTGGTTCTCGTGGGTTAATGAACTGGGGTTTTACACAGGGTAAACCTCCCTGCCGATCGTATGGATGATCGAAATGTATGCTTTTGGGTTTTGAAAAAGGACTATGAAGTTTTCTGCGTTCTCTATTCATGTCCTTTTTTATTCAAGACTGTGATAGTGGCTCAGCCTATGCTGTACCGAACTTGTATTTCGAATGTAACTCCGTTTCACTAAAAGGATTTATTATGAATGTAGAAGGAGTCTTCGTAATGTGCTGTAGAGAGAGAGAGAGCAAGAGTTCCTTGGTTTCGACTTTTGTCAGAGTTTATATTCCGCGTTTTAATTCTACCGTGGGTAAATTGTAATGAAAGGGAAAAGAGATAGGTCATCCCAGTTCCGTAACCTATGGATATCCGTCTTTGCTGTTTCGAATCTGTCTTTGTTTAAATGGTGGAAATAACGTTCTCCCAGATGTATCGTTGATGCTCTTACTCAAACCCTAGTAAGTTAAAAACGTAGATCTGTAACTTGTAGCTGCATTTTGGTTTTGGCAATGAATGGTGATGGGATTCGATCCCTGTATCTATGGTTTGCTAGATTCTGCGTTGAAATTTATTTAGCGTCTCTGTAATCACTAATCTAAACATACACTCTAATAAATAAAAGAGCTTAACAGACTGGGATAAATGCCAGGAAATAATTGTTGCAGAAATTATGAAAAGAAAACTGGTAAGATAAAACGTGTCTCTAGTGCTATTCGTAAATGTCTAGCACAGGCTAGGGAGCTAGCCATGCTAGACATTCAACAGTTAACCCCAAACAGATTTCTACGGTTTCAAAAGCTTTATGAACAACTAAGTCTGTTATAATAAATTGAAACACCCTCGGGACTGATGCCCTAAAGGTCCTTGTGCTCCTTAAGAGAACATTGCTGAATATAGATATTAAATAACAAGCTATTTGATTTGCATAAATGATAGAAGGTGAATGGAATAGTTTATACCTGAAATCTTGTAGCGTACCCTTCTCCTGTAGTCACCTGCACACTCAAATCACTTATTAGTGGAAAATATTGATGTGTTCAGCTGACCTGACTTGAATGAGTTCTGGATTAGATCACTTTGGGACTACCACGTTCCTCCCAACCATGATCCCACCACCGTTTCCGGTTCAATATGGATCCCCCCGAGGTTGTTCTGACATGCAAAGTGAGGGATAGAGATCCTAGGTCCACTGCTGGTTCAGGTTTGAAACTTTCTTTGAGCTAGTTCAATTCTTGGAGCAGAAAATGTTCTTTCACTCCATAGGAGATGAGGATAAAAGAAAATATGATCCCCCAAACTTGGGGTCTGTCCTCCTTAAGTAGGAAATCTTGAATTAGGACTGTTGGAATTACTGGTTTCTTTAAAATTAAATAACTTTAATTTTTTTAATTTATTACTAGTTCTTTTTTTTGAACTGGAACTTCTCAACTTTGTTTAACTAAAGTGTTTTTGATTAAGCCTTTTTACACTTGTGATTAACTTTTACTATTCTGATCCAATTATTAATGCATTATTGATTTATTAAGCAAATGCATAAACTATATAAAATAAATGTATTTTATAATTAAATAATAACAATCATCCTTATTACAATTATGAATAATAATAGCCTTGAGGCTTTTAAGCATGTTAACCCTAGAAGACTACTAGTAGTTAATTCATGTTTTAAGTGGTTATAGTTATCTTTTATGTAACTTCACCTGATACTTGTTTGTTTTTAATCCTTTTAAGGATGAGGTCCCTTCTTTGGACGGTCTCGGTAAGCTAGGATAGGCACCTCTTGTCTCTCCCTTTGCATTTCAGATTCCCTCGTTTTAACATGGTAGTTCCCGCAGTACTTGATGAAAATGAGATTTATTTACTCCATTCGGATAGTCGTGATACGACACAAAAGTGCTATTCAGAGTCCTTCCGACTCAACACTTGAGATCTAGTAACCCCCGAGTGCTCTTCAGAGCCTTTTAACTCAACACTCTCACATGGGATTTACGCTAGTGCAATTCTAGAGCCTCTGCTCAACACTAGAGCTAGAATGTGGTTGTGAGGCACATCTAGAATATTTAAGTGGCCTCGGATCCGGTAATCATTTTCTTTCAAGCTTGGAGTGCTCCAGGGCTTATGCCCAACACTCAACGTACATCGGGGCTTAGGCCCAGTACGTAATAAGAGTCCTCTAGATACACCGGGGCTTAGGCCAATTATATAGGTCATTCATGTGTTTCTGAGTCCACGCTCAACACACCACATAATCATCCATATGAATCATTGCTCTGCACAGTATAATGTGACAAAAAGAGGTAATCTCAGTATATCATAATTTGTAATTGATTCACATAACAGAAACATAAGCTTATTCATTCGGGCTTTCCTGCCCCATATATATTCAATAATGAACAATCAGGGTCCATGCCCAATATATCAACTCAGGAAAGAATAAATCAAAACATACTATTGCTTATGCCAAATAATAAATCACATATGCTGGGGCCGTGGCCCAATATAACATCATAACATAGTCAGTCAAAAAGTTGGGATATTACGGTTCAAGACCACTTCTACTATTGCATCACTGATCACTAGTGCTTTAGGTATATCGCTATCAGCACCTTGGGCCATCGTTCAAGACCAATTCTACATCGCTGATCACTAGTGCTTTAGGTATACATTCGTTGAGTCGGCCCAGTGCAGTGTTCATGAATAGCTTCAATCCAACATGTAGCAATTTAGCAATTTCCTTGAGGAAATCTCATAGCTATATATGTTGGTCGAGGTCTCTCTTCGTCGTCTTGCATCCAACACGTGTAGTACACTAAGGTATTCCAGTATATTCTCCCTAAACAAAAAACGGTTTTCTCAGCTTCACTTATCCCTGGTTATTAAAGTCCTCTTTCTTAAAGAGCATTCATCGCAAATGTGTTTATAGGAAGGAGCGTAAAAACTCTAACTATCCTTGATCCCACGACTACACCGAAAGCAAAGAGCATTTTTATAACTGGGGATTTTCGGATTATACGGTACAATTGTGGTCTTCCCCTTAAGAGCTATGCCGTGCTTGCACACAATGTCACTAGGTCATGGAATTTATTACAACAAAATAATTATCGCATGTTTATGGAAGTCCCATGTTTACAACTCTATATCCATGGATTCTATTTGCTCTATACAGTCGATGCTGATGTGCATAGGACTCTTTATTTTGGTTACGTGGCACACATGTTGATGCAGGCTCACTGGTCAGTCCATCCATAAACATAGTGGAAACTCACGAGCAAGCACTTAGATTGAACATATTTCAACATGATGCTTCTTGTGGTATCTTTGGAAATCACTCAGTGGACCATCTCCAATGGAATGACATATATCGTTGTACATTTCTAAGTGCTCTAGACAGAAACTGTTCTTTTCCTCGTGATTCCCCAAATACCTAGGTCCCTAAGCAGGGTTCGACTGCTAAAAATCCATAGAAGATTGGATGGATTGGTTTGTAGGGCCCATTTTATGGGCAAGTCTCGCTCTTCATATTTGCGGTAAAAATACTGTCTGAAACCTTCCGGGGCAATTTTGAGGTATTAAAAGTCCATTTCTTGCAAAAAACAACTGCACCAAAATTTTACATTATACACACCGAGACATGTCCAATGGTGCAAGAATCGCCTGAATCAGAGTCCGTATGAAGAAGTTATGCCTCCCACAAGTTGACCTACCCAGCTAACCACCATGGTACCCAACGGATTCCACATCATCTATCATTTCTCGCACATGTGGATCTAATAATGATTGGACTTTGAAGAACGTTCTAGAAGGTCCAGTACCATAACCCTAATAAGGAGTTGGGGCGTAAGAAAACCCTAAAATTAACCCGAGACGGCTATTGGGCTATGATGAATACCGGGCCGTTAGGAGGAGGGGTTTCGTTCTTTCGATGTTATTATACAGTTCCATAGTTGATAAAACAACACAAGAGTGGCTATTATAGCAGGACATAGGAGATAGGAGATCATGTAGTAGCCACTCTGGCCGTAGATTCATAGCTAACTCCATAGAGAGTGTCATTTCCTTTGTATTTGCATTTTGATATGAAGAGCAAGGCATAGTCCTCATTTGTGTCTGTGTTTTTCCCCATAGCTCGTTTTCCCGAGCTATATCTTCTGTTATTGTGTACTTATTTGCTCTAGTTATTTGTGGATTTCAGTTCCATTATATTCAGTATCTTATGGAATTAAATTAACACAACGAACAAAGTTGTAAGATCCGTTGTGAAAAACTTGTCCACTGGAATAGGTGCAACAGTTTACAGATCGTCTCGCCAACCGCCCGCCATCCTCACTGGCCATCCTAGACTGAGGGTTGTTTTTATGTTCAGTATCTGGATATTTTGTCGCAATGCCCAAACCCATAGCATTCTCTTATATCAACTATGGATATGATGAGTTTACTTATGCATAGTCTTGCACCGCATCTGCATTAACCACATGATTTCGACACCCAACAATAATTCACTTTGATTAGGGTTATTCAAAAAGTAATCTCGACTATCCAAAATGCAGTGTTCATCAACGGCATTCCGTGAGAACCCCAATGTGGGGAAATTGGCATTTGTATTCACTTGACATGGAACAGCGACTGCGGAACATAATGTGAAAAAGGAACGTTATATATATGCGGGGTTTGACTTCTTCTACAACACTATATATATATATATATATGTGGTTTCCACGCGCTTTGTGATTAATTCTAAATGGTGAGCTCTGGTCACGAAAGGTTATCAGAACAAGTCTAGTAGGACAGGAAATGGTCGATGCAGCGATAATAAGCCGGCGAGAGGCGTGAGGGACCATATTCTCATACTAATACACCAAAAATAAACGGACTTTGTCAGGTCGGCGACGCTGGCTTGGTCGCACTGTTATATATTATGTTCTTTGGACGGTGTCACGGTAGGATTTGGTCACGGTCACCTGTAGCAGAGGTGGTAGTGGCAGGTGGGGAATGATCACTTGCTTGCCCGGACTTCAATTTAAAACTACTCAGAATTCAGGAATTTGGTGATGCTATAAAATGGAAGAACGCTCTCCAATCTTCATCAAACTTCATCTATAATCAAACGATCAGAGGGAGCGTCTAATCGAAGAATAGCACTCAGTCATCTACAGTCATGAAATCCTTCCCGGCTTTAGCGGTTGCAGCACTAGTAATCATCTCATACGCAAGCACTATTGTTCTAGTGCGTGCAGGTGATTCAGATCCTCTGCAAGACTTTTGCGTTGCTGATAACACCAGTCAAGGTATGTGATACTAGGCTCTTCTGAATTTACATGTAATGTGTACAACTATTATCATGGGTGAAGAATCTGACATATATGGAATTGAATTTACATGTAATGTGTACAACTATTATCATGGGTGAAGAATCTGATATATATATATGGAATTGAATTTTGCAGTTCTTGTAAACGGTTTCGTCTGTAAGGATGCGAAGATGGTTTCAGCAGACGACTTCACGTTCAGGGGCCTAGATAAAGCGGGGAATACGAATAACATGCTGCGTTCCGTGGTAACTCCAGTCAATGTAGTGCAGCTAGCAGGCCTGAACACCTTGGGAATCTCCATGGCTAGGATCGATTTCGCTCCTTACGGCCTTAATCCCCCTCACACTCATCCCCGGGCCACCGAAATCTTGGTGGTCTTGGAAGGTAGCTTCTACGTCGGCTTCATCACCACTGGCAACCAATTGTTCTACAAAACGCTTGAGAAGGGAGACGTGTTTGTGTTCCCCAAAGCTCTTGTGCATTTCCAACAGAACGTCGGCAATGGCAACGCAGTGGCCCTCGCTGCACTGAGCAGCCAGAATCCAGGAACTCAGCAGATCGCCAGGTCCTTGTTTGGAGCCACCGGTCCGGTTGATCCCTCCGTTCTCGCCAAAGCTTTCGATATCGATTCCAACCTCGTCAAACTTCTGCAAGCCAAATTCGCAGCTTCTGGCTGATTTATTCATTCATTCATCCTGATCATAGTCGTGAGTCGCCACAGAGATTTATTCATTCTAATCATAGTCGCCATTCTTGCTTTCCCCGCGTTCTGCGTTCTGTGCGTGACACAAATAGTCACTGCATTGTATGTGTGGTCGTGGACATCCAAACAAATAAAAAAGTTCATTTCCGTTGATCCATTATGTTTTCGTGTTTGTTTGGGATGATTATCTTAATCAGTGCTAAGTTCCTTAATGTTTGAACAACACGATCTTCCGAGACTCTTTAGATTCATCACTCCACCCAACGGGCATTTTAATATTTAAACGCCATAAATAGATTATAAGCAGATGTTTAGTGGCATGGAGTCCACTTTAAAATTCAATTATCTTGGTGTATTCCATTGAAGCGTGGAGTAGCTATAATCACTTGGTGTATTCCATTGAAGAGTGGAGCTTGAGGTCGTGAAATTCTAAAAGTTCAAATTAAATATAAATGGCCTTACATCATTTTGGTGTTAATTACTCAATTTAATTAAATTATATTTGTGTTCGATTCAAAAGTTTTGAAACTCAATAAATTGGATCATCTAAAATTATTATATATCCCATTTATCTCCCGCAAACTTGATGGATTGATATAATAAATTATTGTTTCAACTTGTATAGAAAATTATTTTAAATTATGAATAGTTAGATTATGAGGCATACAAACTTGAATGTTGGTTACCCTCCCATCATTTACTCCATCATAGCAACTTTGTCTTAGATTCCACCAAAGAGGGATCATAGCAACATTGTTTTGGCTTCCGGCAAGGGATCTCGCAACCTCACAAAGGAGAGGGAGGGCCTTCTAGGGAGGGATTTGGTTGTACATAGGTGCCACATCATGGCCCCATCTTTAATCAAATTGTATGTACGCATTTTATCGGGCTATGGAGGTGTCTAGCTAAAAGAGATTAGTTCATCGGATAACTTGTAAAGTGATAGAAGGTTGGATTAGTATTGGATTGCAATCGTATTGCAAGTGTGTTAACAACCTAATTTTTTCCTCTTCGGTTCGCGATGAGTAATATTATCGCCATTAGACATCACCTTGGGAGGCTTTCGCCTCATATGCATCATTTCCACCACCATATGATCTGAATAAATCTCTCAAGGTCATCCATCATATCATTCACAATAAGCGATGCTATTATGCTCGATTCGGTCCACACACACGCACACATAGAAGCATCATTCGGTGTCTCTCCTTTCAACCATGGTAATTCTCATGACACCATATGGAGCTTCAAGTGGTGATGAAGAGGAGAAGAATAACACTCCCTTCGGAAAGTCGCGGAGTCCATTTGCTTCCCACAATTCTTACTAAGGCGCTTGTAATTCATCACCGCTGACCCCCATCCCCCCTCTTTTATTAATACAGATGCAAATATTTTTTATTGTATGTTATGTTTATGGACTTCTAGTTAAAATTTATTTCTTCACATAATATATGGTCTATTCGAATGTATATTACTCTCACGGTTCATATACCTTACACCTTTTGGTATGATGCTTGGACAATGCAATCTCTAGGCAAGTGATTTTTGGGGCACATGTTGGTGATGAAACACAACCACCAAACTCGGCCATCTTGGAAGCGCTGTGATACAAAGGCGTGTTTTTCAATATTATGTATTATTTTATTTTTCGATTATGCATATTCTCTTCTACGGGTTACTTTTATTTATGCATTCCCAAATATAATATTGGGATTGCAAATAGTACATCAATGCTTGTATCCTAAGTGGTAGCACATCTAGATTGTGTCACGCAATTCGATTGTAAAGATATAAAATTGTGTCGCGCAATTCGATTGCAAAGATTTAAAATCTAGGCTGTTAGGTGAGAAATGTAAAATAAGGCTAAATCTCAAACCCCGAGGTTTTTTATTAAATTCTTGGGAAACCATGAAAATTTATACGATCGAGGACTTGATGTTTTTCGTAGGGCTAATGTTTTAGGTCGTACAACCGTAGAAAATCTCCAATGTTTACTAATTTTATACTAGAATCGTTTTGGATACTCTACACTTCATATTACCTTCAAGAGATCGCTTCGTGTATTGCATGTGACTCTTTCCCTCGTTCTCTACATCATTTTTCTCTTCCCACATGCCCTAGCTCGATTTCACAAAGATTGATCTGTTGTGCGTGATGCACCCAAATTTCAACTCATAAATTAGGAGAGGATTTTAACAAGTATATCACCCTTTGTATGTGATTTCATAGCGTGAAGGTACTGGCTACTTGCACCAATCTCGCGCATTAAATGTTCCATAAAGAAGAAAATAATACCACCTCATTCATGGCTTCATAGTCAGCGCTCTTTCCCTTTTTATCTACATCACTCAACTCTTCCCACGCACCATTTCTCTATTTTTCAACCTCTAATATCTTGCGTGTGGACAACTCATATGCATGCGAACTTCCACTCCACTAAATCCTCTCCGAAGAAAATAAATCAGGTGCAACCCTCGTGAATTTTAACAAATACTTTGCCCTTGTTACATGGCTCCATACTATGAAGTTACTTAATAATTGCACCAATCCCACGCCTTAAAAAGTCCAAAAAGAAGAACACAACCAAAGAACGATTAATTAACATGATTTGGGAATGTCAATTAAGTCATGTACAGGTACAAGGAGTGAAGGTTTGAGCAAAAAATATCCATGTAAATTCTAAAGTATCATGCAAAAATATCAATAATTTTATTTGGGAAACTCAACCCATGTTTTCTTGATATTAGTTTAGTTGCTTTTAAATTGTTCTTAGATACTAGTTACAAGTATTCCAAAGCATTGAATCATGTTAAGGCATGATGTTCAGATATTATTTTCATGGTCAAACCTTGGCTATTGGAAAATCCAATTTGATACATTCCTCGAGAATCAAAAGTTATGGATACACGTAGCGAGAAACGATCCGATAGAGACAACCACCATTTTGTGTCTCCCCTTTATACCATAGCAATTCATATCAAACCATATGAAGCTTCTAGTGGATATCAACAGGAGGAGAAGAACCATGCCTTCTGAGATCTGTGGAGTCCATTTGAATGCAATAATTGTTATTGGGGCGCTTGTAATTCATCGTCCTCCCCCCATCTCTTATTAATACAAATGCAAAGATTATTTATTGTATGTTATGTTTACGTAGTTCCAGTTTAAATTTATTTCTTGCATATCATAATATATGGTTTATCAGAATGTATTTTACTCTCCTGGCTTATATAGCTTACACCTTTCAATATTATTCACAAATTTTGATATGATTCTTGGACAACACAACCTCTCAGAAAGTGATTTTTGGGGCACATGGTGGTGATCAAGCACCAACACCAAAGTGGCAACTTGGAAGTATTGCGATAAAAATTCGTGTTTTTCAAAGTTATGTATTGTTTTATTATTCAATCATGCATGTTCTCTTTTACGGGATACTTTTATTTATTCCTTCTCGAATATAATATTGGGATCGAAAATAGTACATCAATGTTTGTATCCTAAGTGGGAGCACATCTAAATTGCGTTGCGCAATTTGATTGTGAATATTTAAAATCTGCGTTGCTAGTTGAGAAATGTAAGAGAAGGATAAGTTTGCAAACCCGAGCATTTTGTTAAACACATGGCAAACCATGAAAATTTCTGTGATCAAGCACTTCAATTTTTTCCTAGGGAATTTTTTTGTGTTGTGGAACCGTATAAGCTCTTCAATTTTTACAGCTAGTTCTATACTAGGATTGTTTTGGAGGCTCTACACTTCATAGTAAGCATTCAACATATCACCTCGTGTATGGGAAGGACCCTTTCCCCTTTTTTCTACATCACTTTTCTCTTCCCACGTTCCCTAGCTCGATTTTACAAAGCTTAATTTGTTGTGGGTGGACCACTCCCAAATTTATAATACACTATAAACGCTCTCCAACTAAAATAAATAAGGAAAGGATTTTAACAAGTTGTACATGCAACTTCACAGCGTGAAGGTACTCGCTACTTGAACGAATATCATGCACTAAATGTTCCATGAAGAATAAAACAACACCACCTCATTCATCGATTCATAATTGGCACTCTTTCCCTTGTTATCTACATCTCTCCACTTTTCCCACATACCACTGTCTTTATTCCGCAGCTGGAACACTCATATGCATGCGAAATTCCATTCCACTAAAGCCTCTCCGAACAAAATAAATCAGGTGCAACCCACGTGGATTTTAACATATATTTTTCCCTTGTACGATGTCTTCATAGTGTAAAGGTACTTAATACTTGCACCAATCCGAAGCTTTAAAAATTCCATAAAGAAGAACATGACCAAAGAGCGGTTACTTAACACGATTTGCGAATCTCAAGTAAGTCGTGTAGATACAAGGAGAGAAGGTTTTCACGGAAAATATTTGCTTATTCTAAAGTGTGAAGGAAAAGTAGAAATTCCTTTATTCGGGAAACTCAAACCTAATTTTATTGTTGTTAGTTTGGTTATTTTTGAAGTGTTTTTAGACATTACTTACAAGTAATCCAAAGCGTTGAAACATATTAAGGGACGATGTTGGAATCTTAGCTTCATGGCCAAACTTTGGATGTTGCAAAATCCAGCTTGAGACATTCCTCAAGAATCAAAAGTTATGGATACATGTAGACAAAGATGATCCCACACAAAGAACCATCATTTTGTCTCTCATTTCTACCATAGTAATTGATCCGGATTTGCGTGGGAACGAGACAAAAGATAGCATATACAGAATCATATACACAGATATATGGCCAAAAACACAGCGATACAGTAAACGCATATTCTATTAAATATCGGAAATAGAACAGACTGTAAATACCACAGCTAGAATGGTAGTAGCTATCTCTAAGAAGAGATGTGGCCGCTGTGCTCATTCGAGCCAAGATGAATGCAAAGAGAGGCCGAAAGGGCCTATTTATCATAAGCACGAGGGAAAGAATCCCAAACATCCGAAAACCTAACCCTAGAAGATGAACCGTCATAAAGTTTGCGGCCCCAAGGTGGTTAGTTGAACAGTCAACTTCCCGGGGTCATAACGTTTGCATACGATCTCCGTTTGGGGCGCTCGGCAGCCCGTTGGAAAGATCTATCCGAGGACTACGCGGACGGCCATGAAACAAATGGGCCCCGTCCGACCAAGATTTCCCAAAACACGTCGTTTAGGGCCTCAAAACGGCCCCGCAAGTTTGGGACTCGAAAAGCTGTGGAAAAATTACTGGAAAATACGCAAAATGGGAAACTGTTTTGAGCCAGTGGAATAGGTGGGTGGCCACCGATATCCATCTGGATCAGTAATTCGTATCATACCATCCGAAGCTTCGAGTTGATATCAAGAGGAGAATAAGAACCCTCCCTTCAGAAAGTTGTGGAGTCCATTTGCTTCCAATAGTTGTTACTAAGGCACTTGCAACTCATCCCCCCCCCCCCCCATATTTTATTAGTACATATGCAAACATTCTTTATTGTATGTTTTGCTCATGTAGTTCTAGTTTAAATTTCTTTCTTCACAGAATAGCTGGTTTATTAGAATGTATTTTAATCTCATGGTTCATATAGCTTTTACCTTTTGATATGATGCTTGGAATACACAGCCTCTCAGAAAGTGATTTTCGGGGCACATGTTGGTGATCAAACACCAACACCAAAGTGCCATCTTGGAAGCGTTGTGATAAAAAGTCGTGTTTTTCCATATTATGTATTATTTTATTATCCAGTTATGACTTTTATTTATGCATCCTCTATTGTGAATTTGGGATTGCAATTAGTACATCAATGTTTGTAACCTAAGTGGAAGCACATACGGATTACATCGCGCGATTTTATTGTAAATATTTAAAATCTTGGTTGTTAGTTGAGAAATGTCAAAGAATGCTAAATCTGAAAACTTGAGGTTTTTGCTAAATAATTGGAAAACGGTGAAAATTTATGTGATTGAGCACTTCAAATTTTCCCTAGGGCTGATGTTTTATGTTGTAGAACCCTATAAACTCTTCAATTTTTACTAGTTCTATACTATAAGTGCTTTGGATACTCTGCACTCCATATGCACGTGAACTTCCACTCCACTAAAACCTCTCCAAAAAAGAAGATTAGGTGCAACGCGTGTGGATTTAAAAAAATATTTTTCCCTTGTCCCATGACTTCATACTGTGAAGGTACTTACTACTTTCACCAATACCATGCCTTAAAAATTCCATAAACAAGAAAACAACGAAAGAATGGTTAATCAACATGATTTGTGAATCTCAAGTAAGTCATGTAGCTACAAGGAGAGAAGGCTTGAGAAAAAAAAGATATGTGTATTCTAAGGTATCGTGGGAAATTTGAAATAATTTTATTTGGTGAACTCAACCCTAATTTTCTTGTCATTAGTTTAGTTGTTTTTAAAGTGTTTTCAAAGATTACTTAGAAGCGATCCAAAGAAATGAAGCATATACTGGTATCATGTTGGGATATTAGTTTCATGGTCAAACATTGACTGCTGGAAAATCCAATTGGAGACATTCCTCAAGAATCAATATTGGTTATGGATACAAATAACCAAAGATGAATCCACATGGGAATATACACCATAGCTAAAGTTGTGCGGGATAGCATGCATGGAATTATTAATCTCCTAGTAGAAGAAAGGTTAAGATACTACTATGTTTTTGAACTCGTGGAAATGCGAAATAAATTGGAGCAATTGTACAAGAACAATGCCTCCGAAATCAACGGTCTTGAAACAAGGTTATTGACTCTCAAGATTGCTGAGCTTAGAGAAATTCAGGGGTGAAATTTTTCACACACACTGATTTTACATGTTTTCTTTCTCAAAAAAGAATCGCGGATTTCATTTTTTTTCTTTCGAAAATGATTCTCCCAAATTCCACAGGATAAAAATAGTTTACTCTAAACATCACCAAAATTGTCCAAAGACTACATAAAATTCTCGCTGTTGACATTGATGGCGTGGAAAGATATTTTCCTCGATTCACGACAATTTGTGCCAACATCAAGGTCGTTGGAGGACAATACCTATGGTGACAGGCCGTTTGAGATCCTTGTGCATGATCGGGCTCCCATAGCACACAACTCTTCTCTCTCACGGGTCATAGTCATCCCACCTCTTTTCGAGGCCATTCCCTCGTATCACACCTCATCTCCCTCCAACTTCATTTTCGTGGAACCCCTTTAATTAGTGACCATTTTTATTTCCTTTCCCTCCATACGTCCATTCAAACTATCTAGACCCATGCTTCTTAAGCATTCCATGGACACCACAACGCTCGTAGTAGCTCTTGGCCCCGCGGGTGTATTGAGTGCTACTACATAATATGCACGTGACACATATGTGGTCTCCATGGAGAAACATCATGCCAGGATTGGGGCTCTTGGCAATGCCAACTCTACGATTTAACAACTTAACCCGATTGCCCTAGATTTTGTTGTTGACTCTCTTTCTCTCTCCTCCCATGATAGATGTAGTAGCACGACGATATCGTATTCATCTCAACAGCCCAAGGACAAAAAAATTCACGAGTAAGTTATTATCGTACTAGCTCTTGTTTCCATACTCCCCTCAGTGCATTGTCAAGACCACCAACAATATCTCAACGAACGTGGGGAGAAGAGCATTCCTATTTTTATAGCTCTTTGCAGCATTCCATCATATTTATGTTTCCCTCTAACTCCATTTTCCATATCCGTCCACCTTCCCTATGTTACACCTCTTATGGGATTTCGCTATCAGCACCTTCGGCCATCGTTCATGTAATGTCCCAAAAAATAGCAAAATTAAAATGTTTTCCATCCCTGTAATAGATGCTGTATGAGAGTAAAAATAGACACAAGTTAAGTTAATAATAAGAAAAGTATGTAAATGTTTAAACCAAAAGAAATTCTACCTTTCTTAAAATAATCATGATGTCTCTCGTCTTTTACATCTACAGCTCTGCGGAAGCATTTATGAACATATCTAATGATGTATCATAGTTACGAGTTTACTATTGTCGACGTAACAGAAAATATAATGCTATTATACTGTTTTAATAAATGCAAATGAATGTCTGAATGGCACCTTCAGGTGATATGGCCTTTGTTGATGAGGGGTCTGATGTTCTAAGATGGGCCTCTAGTAGCAAAAAGAGACGAAGGAAAACCAATACCCCGGCAGGTAAGAGCACTCTTGGGAGAGTACTGGACTTACTTAGCATCCTTTTGCTAACGTCAAAACCCTTGTTGTGTTTTGCAGGTGTGCCCGTAGAAGGTTATTCTACCCTGGGAGTTCTACCTATTCCCACTAAAAAGTTTCCCGAGTGGATCCTAGCTTTTTGTGGAGCTACCCCTAAAAGGCATACTATGGTGTAAAGTCTAGTGTTAAAATTCAAGATCAAGTGTGGGTTTTAACGTATTGAAACTATGGCAAAACTATTAGTTTGATCACCCCTTGTGCTGGTTTATACGACTCCTAACATAGTCTCCTATATAAAAAAGAATGTAACTCCAATTGAAAGCGTGGTTGGTGTAAGACATTAAATGCGCTTGGTTGAAGTGGTTGACAGGCTGGGTAAGGGTTTTATCATACGCATTCGGGGGTTTTCCTCCCTTGCCAAACGCTCTGCGTTTTTGGCTAGCTTTCTGTCCTGTACTTCGTTGCAATGGTGGTAATATCTATACATTGGTAGCTTCATTGGAGGCGCAGAGGAGGATGAACTCCTGCTCAGGTATGACCCATTCACTATCGCTGTTGTAATTAAATGTTTCTTCTATTGATAGAAGCTACAGGGTTTCTCACTGGTATTTTTGCGCTAGTGGCAGGTAGTGCCAATGAAAGTCTGCTGCGTGGCTATCGTGATTGCTCCGGCCTTTATCGTTGTGAGCATTGGTAAGTCCAGCTACGTAACCCCAATGTGCTCTGTCCTCTTCCACTCCTGGCGGGGTACTGTATGTAACATTTTGTTTATGGAAGACTTCGTGAGCCTTTGGATTACTGTATCTAATTGGAAGTCTGGAAAGTCGCCTCTTGGCTGGACTAACGAATGTATGATATCTGTGGGGGTTTTGGAGGTTCATTCCCAATGTAAAGTTTGACTAATGAAATCTGGTTCTCGTGGGTTAATGAACTGGGGTTTTACACAGGGTAAACCTCCCTGCCGATCGTATGGATGATCGAAATGTATGCTTTTGGGTTTTGAAAAAGGACTATGAAGTTTTCTGCGTTCTCTATTCATGTCCTTTTTTTATTCAAGACTGTGATAGTGGCTCAGCCTATGCTGTACCGAACTTGTATTTCGAATGTAACTCCGTTTCACTAAAAGGATTTATTATGAATGTAGAAGGAGTCTTCGTAATGTGCTGTAGAGAGAGAGAGAGCAAGAGTTCCTTGGTTTCGACTTTTGTCAGAGTTTATATTCCGCGTTTTAATTCTACCGTGGGTAAATTGTAATGAAAGGGAAAAGAGATAGGTCATCCCAGTTCCGTAACCTATGGATATCCGTCTTTGCTGTTTCGAATCTGTCTTTGTTTAAATGGTGGAAATAACGTTCTCCCAGATGTATCGTTGATGCTCTTACTCAAACCCTAGTAAGTTAAAAACGTAGATCTGTAACTTGTAGCTGCATTTTGGTTTTGGCAATGAATGGTGATGGGATTCGATCCCTGTATCTATGGTTTGCTAGATTCTGCGTTGAAATTTATTTAGCGTCTCTGTAATCACTAATCTAAACATACACTCTAATAAATAAAAGAGCTTAACAGACTGGGATAAATGCCAGGAAATAATTGTTGCAGAAATTATGAAAAGAAAACTGGTAAGATAAAACGTGTCTCTAGTGCTATTCGTAAATGTCTAGCACAGGCTAGGGAGCTAGCCATGCTAGACATTCAACAGTTAACCCCAAACAGATTTCTACGGTTTCAAAAGCTTTATGAACAACTAAGTCTGTTATAATAAATTGAAACACCCTCGGGACTGATGCCCTAAAGGTCCTTGTGCTCCTTAAGAGAACATTGCTGAATATAGATATTAAATAACAAGCTATTTGATTTGCATAAATGATAGAAGGTGAATGGAATAGTTTATACCTGAAATCTTGTAGCGTACCCTTCTCCTGTAGTCACCTGCACACTCAAATCACTTATTAGTGGAAAATATTGATGTGTTCAGCTGACCTGACTTGAATGAGTTCTGGATTAGATCACTTTGGGACTACCACGTTCCTCCCAACCATGATCCCACCACCGTTTCCGGTTCAATATGGATCCCCCCGAGGTTGTTCTGACATGCAAAGTGAGGGATAGAGATCCTAGGTCCACTGCTGGTTCAGGTTTGAAACTTTCTTTGAGCTAGTTCAATTCTTGGAGCAGAAAATGTTCTTTCACTCCATAGGAGATGAGGATAAAAGAAAATATGATCCCCCAAACTTGGGGTCTGTCCTCCTTAAGTAGGAAATCTTGAATTAGGACTGTTGGAATTACTGGTTTCTTTAAAATTAAATAACTTTAATTTTTTTAATTTATTACTAGTTCTTTTTTTTGAACTGGAACTTCTCAACTTTGTTTAACTAAAGTGTTTTTGATTAAGCCTTTTTACACTTGTGATTAACTTTTACTATTCTGATCCAATTATTAATGCATTATTGATTTATTAAGCAAATGCATAAACTATATAAAATAAATGTATTTTATAATTAAATAATAACAATCATCCTTATTACAATTATGAATAATAATAGCCTTGAGGCTTTTAAGCATGTTAACCCTAGAAGACTACTAGTAGTTAATTCATGTTTTAAGTGGTTATAGTTATCTTTTATGTAACTTCACCTGATACTTGTTTGTTTTTAATCCTTTTAAGGATGAGGTCCCTTCTTTGGACGGTCTCGGTAAGCTAGGATAGGCACCTCTTGTCTCTCCCTTTGCATTTCAGATTCCCTCGTTTTAACATGGTAGTTCCCGCAGTACTTGATGAAAATGAGATTTATTTACTCCATTCGGATAGTCGTGATACGACACAAAAGTGCTATTCAGAGTCCTTCCGACTCAACACTTGAGATCTAGTAACCCCGAGTGCTCTTCAGAGCCTTTTAACTCAACACTCTCACATGGGCTTTACGCTAGTGCAATTCTAGAGCCTCTGCTCAACACTAGAGCTAGAATGTGGTTGTGAGGCACATCTAGAATATTTAAGTGGCCTCGGATCCGGTAATCATTTTCTTTCAAGCTTGGAGTGCTCCAGGGCTTATGCCCAACACTCAACGTACATCGGGGCTTAGGCCCAGTACGTAATAAGAGTCCTCTAGATACACCGGGGCTTAGGCCAATTATATAGGTCATTCATGTGTTTCTGAGTCCACGCTCAACACACCACATAATCATCCATATGAATCATTGCTCTGCACAGTATAATGTGACAAAAAGAGGTAATCTCAGTATATCATAATTTGTAATTGATTCACATAACAGAAACATAAGCTTATTCATTCGGGCTTTCCTGCCCCATATATATTCAATAATGAACAATCAGGGTCCATGCCCAATATATCAACTCAGGAAAGAATAAATCAAAACATACTATTGCTTATGCCAAATAATAAATCACATATGCTGGGGCCGTGGCCCAATATAACATCATAACATAGTCAGTCAAAAAGTTGGGATATTACGGTTCAAGACCACTTCTACTATTGCATCACTGATCACTAGTGCTTTAGGTATATCGCTATCAGCACCTTGGGCCATCGTTCAAGACCAATTCTACATCGCTGATCACTAGTGCTTTAGGTATACATTCGTTGAGTCGGCCCAGTGCAGTGTTCATGAATAGCTTCAATCCAACATGTAGCAATTTAGCAATTTCCTTGAGGAAATCTCATAGCTATATATGTTGGTCGAGGTCTCTCTTCGTCGTCTTGCATCCAACACGTGTAGTACACTAAGGTATTCCAGTATATTCTCCCTAAACAAAAAACGGTTTTCTCAGCTTCACTTATCCCTGGTTATTAAAGTCCTCTTTCTTAAAGAGCATTCATCGCAAATGTGTTTATAGGAAGGAGCGTAAAAACTCTAACTATCCTTGATCCCACGACTACACCGAAAGCAAAGAGCATTTTTATAACTGGGGATTTTCGGATTATACGGTACAATTGTGGTCTTCCCCTTAAGAGCTATGCCGTGCTTGCACACAATGTCACTAGGTCATGGAATTTATTACAACAAAATAATTATCGCATGTTTATGGAAGTCCCATGTTTACAACTCTATATCCATGGATTCTATTTGCTCTATACAGTCGATGCTGATGTGCATAGGACTCTTTATTTTGGTTACGTGGCACACATGTTGATGCAGGCTCACTGGTCAGTCCATCCATAAACATAGTGGAAACTCACGAGCAAGCACTTAGATTGAACATATTTCAACATGATGCTTCTTGTGGTATCTTTGGAAATCACTCAGTGGACCATCTCCAATGGAATGACATATATCGTTGTACATTTCTAAGTGCTCTAGACAGAAACTGTTCTTTTCCTCGTGATTCCCCAAATACCTAGGTCCCTAAGCAGGGTTCGACTGCTAAAAATCCATAGAAGATTGGATGGATTGGTTTGTAGGGCCCATTTTATGGGCAAGTCTCGCTCTTCATATTTGCGGTAAAAATACTGTCTGAAACCTTCCGGGGCAATTTTGAGGTATTAAAAGTCCATTTCTTGCAAAAAACAACTGCACCAAAATTTTACATTATACACACCGAGACATGTCCAATGGTGCAAGAATCGCCTGAATCAGAGTCCGTATGAAGAAGTTATGCCTCCCACAAGTTGACCTACCCAGCTAACCACCATGGTACCCAACGGATTCCACATCATCTATCATTTCTCGCACATGTGGATCTAATAATGATTGGACTTTGAAGAACGTTCTAGAAGGTCCAGTACCATAACCCTAATAAGGAGTTGGGGCGTAAGAAAACCCTAAAATTAACCCGAGACGGCTATTGGGCTATGATGAATACCGGGCCGTTAGGAGGAGGGGTTTCGTTCTTTCGATGTTATTATACAGTTCCATAGTTGATAAAACAACACAAGAGTGGCTATTATAGCAGGACATAGGAGATAGGAGATCATGTAGTAGCCACTCTGGCCGTAGATTCATAGCTAACTCCATAGAGAGTGTCATTTCCTTTGTATTTGCATTTTGATATGAAGAGCAAGGCATAGTCCTCATTTGTGTCTGTGTTTTTCCCCATAGCTCGTTTTCCCGAGCTATATCTTCTGTTATTGTGTACTTATTTGCTCTAGTTATTTGTGGATTTCAGTTCCATTATATTCAGTATCTTATGGAATTAAATTAACACAACGAACAAAGTTGTAAGATCCGTTGTGAAAAACTTGTCCACTGGAATAGGTGCAACAGTTTACAGATCGTCTCGCCAACCGCCCGCCATCCTCACTGGCCATCCTAGACTGAGGGTTGTTTTTATGTTCAGTATCTGGATATTTTGTCGCAATGCCCAAACCCATAGCATTCTCTTATATCAACTATGGATATGATGAGTTTACTTATGCATAGTCTTGCACCGCATCTGCATTAACCACATGATTTCGACACCCGACAATAATTCACTTTGATTAGGGTTATTCAAAAAGTAATCTCGACTATCCAAAATGCAGTGTTCATCAACGGCATTCCGTGAGAACCCCAATGTGGGGAAATTGGCATTTGTATTCACTTGACATGGAACAGCGACTGCGGAACATAATGTGAAAAAGGAACGTTATATATATGCGGGGTTTGACTTCTTCTACAACACTATATATATATATATATATGTGGTTTCCACGCGCTTTGTGATTAATTCTAAATGGTGAGCTCTGGTCACGAAAGGTTATCAGAACAAGTCTAGTAGGACAGGAAATGGTCGATGCAGCGATAATAAGCCGGCGAGAGGCGTGAGGGACCATATTCTCATACTAATACACCAAAAATAAACGGACTTTGTCAGGTCGGCGACGCTGGCTTGGTCGCACTGTTATATATTATGTTCTTTGGACGGTGTCACGGTAGGATTTGGTCACGGTCACCTGTAGCAGAGGTGGTAGTGGCAGGTGGGGAATGATCACTTGCTTGCCCGGACTTCAATTTAAAACTACTCAGAATTCAGGAATTTGGTGATGCTATAAAATGGAAGAACGCTCTCCAATCTTCATCAAACTTCATCTATAATCAAACGATCAGAGGGAGCGTCTAATCGAAGAATAGCACTCAGTCATCTACAGTCATGAAATCCTTCCCGGCTTTAGCGGTTGCAGCACTAGTAATCATCTCATACGCAAGCACTATTGTTCTAGTGCGTGCAGGTGATTCAGATCCTCTGCAAGACTTTTGCGTTGCTGATAACACCAGTCAAGGTATGTGATACTAGGCTCTTCTGAATTTACATGTAATGTGTACAACTATTATCATGGGTGAAGAATCTGACATATATGGAATTGAATTTACATGTAATGTGTACAACTATTATCATGGGTGAAGAATCTGATATATATATATGGAATTGAATTTTGCAGTTCTTGTAAACGGTTTCGTCTGTAAGGATGCGAAGATGGTTTCAGCAGACGACTTCACGTTCAGGGGCCTAGATAAAGCGGGGAATACGAATAACATGCTGCGTTCCGTGGTAACTCCAGTCAATGTAGTGCAGCTAGCAGGCCTGAACACCTTGGGAATCTCCATGGCTAGGATCGATTTCGCTCCTTACGGCCTTAATCCCCCTCACACTCATCCCCGGGCCACCGAAATCTTGGTGGTCTTGGAAGGTAGCCTCTACGTCGGCTTCATCACCACTGGCAACCAATTGTTCTACAAAACGCTTGAGAAGGGAGACGTGTTTGTGTTCCCCAAAGCTCTTGTGCATTTCCAACAGAACGTCGGCAATGGCAACGCAGTGGCCCTCGCTGCACTGAGCAGCCAGAATCCAGGAACTCAGCAGATCGCCAGGTCCTTGTTTGGAGCCACCGGTCCGGTTGATCCCTCCGTTCTCGCCAAAGCTTTCGATATCGATTCCAACCTCGTCAAACTTCTGCAAGCCAAATTCGCAGCTTCTGGCTGATTTATTCATTCATTCATCCTGATCATAGTCGTGAGTCGCCACAGAGATTTATTCATTCTAATCATAGTCGCCATTCTTGCTTTCCCCGCGTTCTGCGTTCTGTGCGTGACACAAATAGTCACTGCATTGTATGTGTGGTCGTGGACATCCAAACAAATAAAAAAGTTCATTTCCGTTGATCCATTATGTTTTCGTGTTTGTTTGGGATGATTATCTTAATCAGTGCTAAGTTCCTTAATGTTTGAACAACACGATCTTCCGAGACTCTTTAGATTCATCACTCCACCCAACGGGCATTTTAATATTTAAACGCCATAAATAGATTATAAGCAGATGTTTAGTGGCATGGAGTCCACTTTAAAATTCAATTATCTTGGTGTATTCCATTGAAGCGTGGAGTAGCTATAATCACTTGGTGTATTCCATTGAAGAGTGGAGCTTGAGGTCGTGAAATTCTAAAAGTTCAAATTAAATATAAATGGCCTTACATCATTTTGGTGTTAATTACTCAATTTAATTAAATTATATTTGTGTTCGATTCAAAAGTTTTGAAACTCAATAAATTGGATCATCTAAAATTATTATATATCCCATTTATCTCCCGCAAACTTGATGGATTGATATAATAAATTATTGTTTCAACTTGTATAGAAAATTATTTTAAATTATGAATAGTTAGATTATGAGGCATACAAACTTGAATGTTGGTTACCCTCCCATCATTTACTCCATCATAGCAACTTTGTCTTAGATTCCACCAAAGAGGGATCATAGCAACATTGTTTTGGCTTCCGGCAAGGGATCTCGCAACCTCACAAAGGAGAGGGAGGGCCTTCTAGGGAGGGATTTGGTTGTACATAGGTGCCACATCATGGCCCCATCTTTAATCAAATTGTATGTACGCATTTTATCGGGCTATGGAGGTGTCTAGCTAAAAGAGATTAGTTCATCGGATAACTTGTAAAGTGATAGAAGGTTGGATTAGTATTGGATTGCAATCGTATTGCAAGTGTGTTAACAACCTAATTTTTTCCTCTTCGGTTCGCGATGAGTAATATTATCGCCATTAGACATCACCTTGGGAGGCTTTCGCCTCATATGCATTATTTCCACCACCATATGATCTGAATAAATCTCTCAAGGTCATCCATCATATCATTCACAATAAGCGATGCTATTATGCTCGATTCGGTCCACACACACGCACACATAGAAGCATCATTCGGTGTCTCTCCTTTCAACCATGGTAATTCTCATGACACCATATGGAGCTTCAAGTGGTGATGAAGAGGAGAAGAATAACACTCCCTTCGGAAAGTCGCGGAGTCCATTTGCTTCCCACAATTCTTACTAAGGCGCTTGTAATTCATCACCGCTGACCCCCATCCCCCCTCTTTTATTAATACAGATGCAAATATTTTTTATTGTATGTTATGTTTATGGACTTCTAGTTAAAATTTATTTCTTCACATAATATATGGTCTATTCGAATGTATATTACTCTCACGGTTCATATACCTTACACCTTTTGGTATGATGCTTGGACAATGCAATCTCTAGGCAAGTGATTTTTGGGGCACATGTTGGTGATGAAACACAACCACCAAACTCGGCCATCTTGGAAGCGCTGTGATACAAAGGCGTGTTTTTCAATATTATGTATTATTTTATTTTTCGATTATGCATATTCTCTTCTACGGGTTACTTTTATTTATGCATTCCCAAATATAATATTGGGATTGCAAATAGTACATCAATGCTTGTATCCTAAGTGGTAGCACATCTAGATTGTGTCACGCAATTCGATTGTAAAGATATAAAATTGTGTCGCGCAATTCGATTGCAAAGATTTAAAATCTAGGCTGTTAGGTGAGAAATGTAAAATAAGGCTAAATCTCAAACCCCGAGGTTTTTTATTAAATTCTTGGGAAACCATGAAAATTTATACGATCGAGGACTTGATGTTTTTCGTAGGGCTAATGTTTTAGGTCGTACAACCGTAGAAAATCTCCAATGTTTACTAATTTTATACTAGAATCGTTTTGGATACTCTACACTTCATATTACCTTCAAGAGATCGCTTCGTGTATTGCATGTGACTCTTTCCCTCGTTCTCTACATCATTTTTCTCTTCCCACATGCCCTAGCTCGATTTCACAAAGATTGATCTGTTGTGCGTGATGCACCCAAATTTCAACTCATAAATTAGGAGAGGATTTTAACAAGTATATCACCCTTTGTATGTGATTTCATAGCGTGAAGGTACTGGCTACTTGCACCAATCTCGCGCATTAAATGTTCCATAAAGAAGAAAATAATACCACCTCATTCATGGCTTCATAGTCAGCGCTCTTTCCCTTTTTATCTACATCACTCAACTCTTCCCACGCACCATTTCTCTATTTTTCAACCTCTAATATCTTGCGTGTGGACAACTCATATGCATGCGAACTTCCACTCCACTAAATCCTCTCCGAAGAAAATAAATCAGGTGCAACCCTCGTGAATTTTAACAAATACTTTGCCCTTGTTACATGGCTCCATACTATGAAGTTACTTAATACTTGCACCAATCCCACGCCTTAAAAAGTCCAAAAAGAAGAACACAACCAAAGAACGATTAATTAACATGATTTGGGAATGTCAATTAAGTCATGTACAGGTACAAGGAGTGAAGGTTTGAGCAAAAAAATATCCATGTAAATTCTAAAGTATCATGCAAAAATATCAATAATTTTATTTGGGAAACTCAACCCATGTTTTCTTGATATTAGTTTAGTTGCTTTTAAATTGTTCTTAGATACTAGTTACAAGTATTCCAAAGCATTGAATCATGTTAAGGCATGATGTTCAGATATTATTTTCATGGTCAAACCTTGGCTATTGGAAAATCCAATTTGATACATTCCTCGAGAATCAAAAGTTATGGATACACGTAGCGAGAAACGATCCGATAGAGACAACCACCATTTTGTGTCTCCCCTTTATACCATAGCAATTCATATCAAACCATATGAAGCTTCTAGTGGATATCAACAGGAGGAGAAGAACCATGCCTTCTGAGATCTGTGGAGTCCATTTGAATGCAATAATTGTTATTGGGGCGCTTGTAATTCATCGTCCTCCCTCCATCTCTTATTAATACAAATGCAAAGATTATTTATTGTATGTTATGTTTACGTAGTTCCAGTTTAAATTTATTTCTTGCATATCATAATATATGGTTTATCAGAATGTATTTTACTCTCCTGGCTTATATAGCTTACACCTTTCAATATTATTCACAAATTTTGATATGATTCTTGGACAACACAACCTCTCAGAAAGTGATTTTTGGGGCACATGGTGGTGATCAAGCACCAACACCAAAGTGGCAACTTGGAAGTATTGCGATAAAAATTCGTGTTTTTCAAAGTTATGTATTGTTTTATTATTCAATCATGCATGTTCTCTTTTACGGGATACTTTTATTTATTCCTTCTCGAATATAATATTGGGATCGAAAATAGTACATCAATGTTTGTATCCTAAGTGGGAGCACATCTAAATTGCGTTGCGCAATTTGATTGTGAATATTTAAAATCTGCGTTGCTAGTTGAGAAATGTAAGAGAAGGATAAGTTTGCAAACCCGAGCATTTTGTTAAACACATGGCAAACCATGAAAATTTCTGTGATCAAGCACTTCAATTTTTTCCTAGGGAATTTTTTTGTGTTGTGGAACCGTATAAGCTCTTCAATTTTTACAGCTAGTTCTATACTAGGATTGTTTTGGAGGCTCTACACTTCATAGTAAGCATTCAACATATCACCTCGTGTATGGGAAGGACCCTTTCCCCTTTTTTCTACATCACTTTTCTCTTCCCACGTTCCCTAGCTCGATTTTACAAAGCTTAATTTGTTGTGGGTGGACCACTCCCAAATTTATAATACACTATAAACGCTCTCCAACTAAAATAAATAAGGAAAGGATTTTAACAAGTTGTACATGCAACTTCACAGCGTGAAGGTACTCGCTACTTGAACGAATATCATGCACTAAATGTTCCATGAAGAATAAAACAACACCACCTCATTCATCGATTCATAATTGGCACTCTTTCCCTTGTTATCTACATCTCTCCACTTTTCCCACATACCACTGTCTTTATTCCGCAGCTGGAACACTCATATGCATGCGAAATTCCATTCCACTAAAGCCTCTCCGAACAAAATAAATCAGGTGCAACCCACGTGGATTTTAACATATATTTTTCCCTTGTACGATGTCTTCATAGTGTAAAGGTACTTAATACTTGCACCAATCCGAAGCTTTAAAAATTCCATAAAGAAGAACATGACCAAAGAGCGGTTACTTAACACGATTTGCGAATCTCAAGTAAGTCGTGTAGATACAAGGAGAGAAGGTTTTCACGGAAAATATTTGCTTATTCTAAAGTGTGAAGGAAAAGTAGAAATTCCTTTATTCGGGAAACTCAAACCTAATTTTATTGTTGTTAGTTTGGTTATTTTTGAAGTGTTTTTAGACATTACTTACAAGTAATCCAAAGCGTTGAAACATATTAAGGGACGATGTTGGAATCTTAGCTTCATGGCCAAACTTTGGATGTTGCAAAATCCAGCTTGAGACATTCCTCAAGAATCAAAAGTTATGGATACATGTAGACAAAGATGATCCCACACAAAGAACCATCATTTTGTCTCTCATTTCTACCATAGTAATTGATCCGGATTTGCGTGGGAACGAGACAAAAGATAGCATATACAGAATCATATACACAGATATATGGCCAAAAACACAGCGATACAGTAAACGCATATTCTATTAAATATCGGAAATAGAACAGACTGTAAATACCACAGCTAGAATGGTAGTAGCTATCTCTAAGAAGAGATGTGGCCGCTGTGCTCATTCGAGCCAAGATGAATGCAAAGAGAGGCCGAAAGGGCCTATTTATCATAAGCACGAGGGAAAGAATCCCAAACATCCGAAAACCTAACCCTAGAAGATGAACCGTCATAAAGTTTGCGGCCCCAAGGTGGTTAGTTGAACAGTCAACTTCCCGGGGTCATAACGTTTGCATACGATCTCCGTTTGGGGCGCTCGGCAGCCCGTTGGAAAGATCTATCCGAGGACTACGCGGACGGCCATGAAACAAATGGGCCCCGTCCGACCAAGATTTCCCAAAACACGTCGTTTAGGGCCTCAAAACGGCCCCGCAAGTTTGGGACTCGAAAAGCTGTGGAAAAATTACTGGAAAATACGCAAAATGGGAAACTGTTTTGAGCCAGTGGAATAGGTGGGTGGCCACCGATATCCATCTGGATCAGTAATTCGTATCATACCATCCGAAGCTTCGAGTTGATATCAAGAGGAGAATAAGAACCCTCCCTTCAGAAAGTTGTGGAGTCCATTTGCTTCCAATAGTTGTTACTAAGGCACTTGCAACTCATCCCCCCCCCCCCCATATTTTATTAGTACATATGCAAACATTCTTTATTGTATGTTTTGCTCATGTAGTTCTAGTTTAAATTTCTTTCTTCACAGAATAGCTGGTTTATTAGAATGTATTTTAATCTCATGGTTCATATAGCTTTTACCTTTCGATATGATGCTTGGAATACACAGCCTCTCAGAAAGTGATTTTCGGGGCACATGTTGGTGATCAAACACCAACACCAAAGTGCCATCTTGGAAGCGTTGTGATAAAAAGTCGTGTTTTTCCATATTATGTATTATTTTATTATCCAGTTATGACTTTTATTTATGCATCCTCTATTGTGAATTTGGGATTGCAATTAGTACATCAATGTTTGTAACCTAAGTGGAAGCACATACGGATTACATCGCGCGATTTTATTGTAAATATTTAAAATCTTGGTTGTTAGTTGAGAAATGTCAAAGAATGCTAAATCTGAAAACTTGAGGTTTTTGCTAAATAATTGGAAAACGGTGAAAATTTATGTGATTGAGCACTTCAAATTTTCCCTAGGGCTGATGTTTTATGTTGTAGAACCCTATAAACTCTTCAATTTTTACTAGTTCTATACTATAAGTGCTTTGGATACTCTGCACTCCATATGCACGTGAACTTCCACTCCACTAAAACCTCTCCAAAAAAGAAGATTAGGTGCAACGCGTGTGGATTTAAAAAAATATTTTTCCCTTGTCCCATGACTTCATACTGTGAAGGTACTTACTACTTTCACCAATACCATGCCTTAAAAATTCCATAAACAAGAAAACAACGAAAGAATGGTTAATCAACATGATTTGTGAATCTCAAGTAAGTCATGTAGCTACAAGGAGAGAAGGCTTGAGAAAAAAAAGATATGTGTATTCTAAGGTATCGTGGGAAATTTGAAATAATTTTATTTGGTGAACTCAACCCTAATTTTCTTGTCATTAGTTTAGTTGTTTTTAAAGTGTTTTCAAAGATTACTTAGAAGCGATCCAAAGAAATGAAGCATATACTGGTATCATGTTGGGATATTAGTTTCATGGTCAAACATTGACTGCTGGAAAATCCAATTGGAGACATTCCTCAAGAATCAATATTGGTTATGGATACAAATAACCAAAGATGAATCCACATGGGAATATACACCATAGCTAAAGTTGTGCGGGATAGCATGCATGGAATTATTAATCTCCTAGTAGAAGAAAGGTTAAGATACTACTATGTTTTTGAACTCGTGGAAATGCGAAATAAATTGGAGCAATTGTACAAGAACAATGCCTCCGAAATCAACGGTCTTGAAACAAGGTTATTGACTCTCAAGATTGCTGAGCTTAGAGAAATTCAGGGGTGAAATTTTTCACACACACTGATTTTACATGTTTTCTTTCTCAAAAAAGAATCGCGGATTTCATTTTTTTTCTTTCGAAAATGATTCTCCCAAATTCCACAGGATAAAAATAGTTTACTCTAAACATCACCAAAATTGTCCAAAGACTACATAAAATTCTCGCTGTTGACATTGATGGCGTGGAAAGATATTTTCCTCGATTCACGACAATTTGTGCCAACATCAAGGTCGTTGGAGGACAATACCTATGGTGACAGGCCGTTTGAGATCCTTGTGCATGATCGGGCTCCCATAGCACACAACTCTTCTCTCTCACGGGTCATAGTCATCCCACCTCTTTTCGAGGCCATTCCCTCGTATCACACCTCATCTCCCTCCAACTTCATTTTCGTGGAACCCCTTTAATTAGTGACCATTTTTATTTCCTTTCCCTCCATACGTCCATTCAAACTATCTAGACCCATGCTTCTTAAGCATTCCATGGACACCACAACGCTCGTAGTAGCTCTTGGCCCCGCGGGTGTATTGAGTGCTACTACATAATATGCACGTGACACATATGTGGTCTCCATGGAGAAACATCATGCCAGGATTGGGGCTCTTGGCAATGCCAACTCTACGATTTAACAACTTAACCCGATTGCCCTAGATTTTGTTGTTGACTCTCTTTCTCTCTCCTCCCATGATAGATGTAGTAGCACGACGATATCGTATTCATCTCAACAGCCCAAGGACAAAAAAATTCACGAGTAAGTTATTATCGTACTAGCTCTTGTTTCCATACTCCCCTCAGTGCATTGTCAAGACCACCAACAATATCTCAACGAACGTGGGGAGAAGAGCATTCCTATTTTTATAGCTCTTTGCAGCATTCCATCATATTTATGTTTCCCTCTAACTCCATTTTCCATATCCGTCCACCTTCCCTATGTTACACCTCTTATGGGATTTCGCTATCAGCACCTTCGGCCATCGTTCATGTAATGTCCCAAAAAATAGCAAAATTAAAATGTTTTCCATCCCTGTAATAGATGCTGTATGAGAGTAAAAATAGACACAAGTTAAGTTAATAATAAGAAAAGTATGTAAATGTTTAAACCAAAAGAAATTCTACCTTTCTTAAAATAATCATGATGTCTCTCGTCTTTTACATCTACAGCTCTGCGGAAGCATTTATGAACATATCTAATGATGTATCATAGTTACGAGTTTACTATTGTCGACGTAACAGAAAATATAATGCTATTATACTGTTTTAATAAATGCAAATGAATGTCTGAATGGCACCTTCAGGTGATATGGCCTTTGTTGATGAGGGGTCTGATGTTCTAAGATGGGCCTCTAGTAGCAAAAAGAGACGAAGGAAAACCAATACCCCGGCAGGTAAGAGCACTCTTGGGAGAGTACTGGACTTACTTAGCATCCTTTTGCTAACGTCAAAACCCTTGTTGTGTTTTGCAGGTGTGCCCGTAGAAGGTTATTCTACCCTGGGAGTTCTACCTATTCCCACTAAAAAGTTCCCGAGTGGATCCTAGCTTTTTGTGGAGCTACCCCTAAAAGGCATACTATGGTGTAAAGTCTAGTGTTAAAATTCAAGATCAAGTGTGGGTTTTAACGTATTGAAACTATGGCAAAACTATTAGTTTGATCACCCCTTGTGCTGGTTTATACGACTCCTAACATAGTCTCCTATATAAAAAAGAATGTAACTCCAATTGAAAGCGTGGTTGGTGTAAGACATTAAATGCGCTTGGTTGAAGTGGTTGACAGGCTGGGTAAGGGTTTTATCATACGCATTCGGGGGTTTTCCTCCCTTGCCAAACGCTCTGCGTTTTTGGCTAGCTTTCTGTCCTGTACTTCGTTGCAATGGTGGTAATATCTATACATTGGTAGCTTCATTGGAGGCGCAGAGGAGGATGAACTCCTGCTCAGGTATGACCCATTCACTATCGCTGTTGTAATTAAATGTTTCTTCTATTGATAGAAGCTACAGGGTTTCTCACTGGTATTTTTGCGCTAGTGGCAGGTAGTGCCAATGAAAGTCTGCTGCGTGGCTATCGTGATTGCTCCGGCCTTTATCGTTGTGAGCATTGGTAAGTCCAGCTACGTAACCCCAATGTGCTCTGTCCTCTTCCACTCCTGGCGGGGTACTGTATGTAACATTTTGTTTATGGAAGACTTCATGAGCCTTTGGATTACTGTATCTAATTGGAAGTCTGGAAAGTCGCCTCTTGGCTGGACTAACGAATGTATGATATCTGTGGGGGTTTTGGAGGTTCATTCCCAATGTAAAGTTTGACTAATGAAATCTGGTTCTCGTGGGTTAATGAACTGGGGTTTTACACAGGGTAAACCTCCCTGCCGATCGTATGGATGATCGAAATGTATGCTTTTGGGTTTTGAAAAAGGACTATGAAGTTTTCTGCGTTCTCTATTCATGTCCTTTTTTATTCAAGACTGTGATAGTGGCTCAGCCTATGCTGTACCGAACTTGTATTTCGAATGTAACTCCGTTTCACTAAAAGGATTTATTATGAATGTAGAAGGAGTCTTCGTAATGTGCTGTAGAGAGAGAGAGAGCAAGAGTTCCTTGGTTTCGACTTTTGTCAGAGTTTATATTCCGCGTTTTAATTCTACCGTGGGTAAATTGTAATGAAAGGGAAAAGAGATAGGTCATCCCAGTTCCGTAACCTATGGATATCCGTCTTTGCTGTTTCGAATCTGTCTTTGTTTAAATGGTGGAAATAACGTTCTCCCAGATGTATCGTTGATGCTCTTACTCAAACCCTAGTAAGTTAAAAACGTAGATCTGTAACTTGTAGCTGCATTTTGGTTTTGGCAATGAATGGTGATGGGATTCGATCCCTGTATCTATGGTTTGCTAGATTCTGCGTTGAAATTTATTTAGCGTCTCTGTAATCACTAATCTAAACATACACTCTAATAAATAAAAGAGCTTAACAGACTGGGATAAATGCCAGGAAATAATTGTTGCAGAAATTATGAAAAGAAAACTGGTAAGATAAAACGTGTCTCTAGTGCTATTCGTAAATGTCTAGCACAGGCTAGGGAGCTAGCCATGCTAGACATTCAACAGTTAACCCCAAACAGATTTCTACGGTTTCAAAAGCTTTATGAACAACTAAGTCTGTTATAATAAATTGAAACACCCTCGGGACTGATGCCCTAAAGGTCCTTGTGCTCCTTAAGAGAACATTGCTGAATATAGATATTAAATAACAAGCTATTTGATTTGCATAAATGATAGAAGGTGAATGGAATAGTTTATACCTGAAATCTTGTAGCGTACCCTTCTCCTGTAGTCACCTGCACACTCAAATCACTTATTAGTGGAAAATATTGATGTGTTCAGCTGACCTGACTTGAATGAGTTCTGGATTAGATCACTTTGGGACTACCACGTTCCTCCCAACCATGATCCCACCACCGTTTCCGGTTCAATATGGATCCCCCCGAGGTTGTTCTGACATGCAAAGTGAGGGATAGAGATCCTAGGTCCACTGCTGGTTCAGGTTTGAAACTTTCTTTGAGCTAGTTCAATTCTTGGAGCAGAAAATGTTCTTTCACTCCATAGGAGATGAGGATAAAAGAAAATATGATCCCCCAAACTTGGGGTCTGTCCTCCTTAAGTAGGAAATCTTGAATTAGGACTGTTGGAATTACTGGTTTCTTTAAAATTAAATAACTTTAATTTTTTTAATTTATTACTAGTTCTTTTTTTTGAACTGGAACTTCTCAACTTTGTTTAACTAAAGTGTTTTTGATTAAGCCTTTTTACACTTGTGATTAACTTTTACTATTCTGATCCAATTATTAATGCATTATTGATTTATTAAGCAAATGCATAAACTATATAAAATAAATGTATTTTATAATTAAATAATAACAATCATCCTTATTACAATTATGAATAATAATAGCCTTGAGGCTTTTAAGCATGTTAACCCTAGAAGACTACTAGTAGTTAATTCATGTTTTAAGTGGTTATAGTTATCTTTTATGTAACTTCACCTGATACTTGTTTGTTTTTAATCCTTTTAAGGATGAGGTCCCTTCTTTGGACGGTCTCGGTAAGCTAGGATAGGCACCTCTTGTCTCTCCCTTTGCATTTCAGATTCCCTCGTTTTAACATGGTAGTTCCCGCAGTACTTGATGAAAATGAGATTTATTTACTCCATTCGGATAGTCGTGATACGACACAAAAGTGCTATTCAGAGTCCTTCCGACTCAACACTTGAGATCTAGTAACCCCGAGTGCTCTTCAGAGCCTTTTAACTCAACACTCTCACATGGGATTTACGCTAGTGCAATTCTAGAGCCTCTGCTCAACACTAGAGCTAGAATGTGGTTGTGAGGCACATCTAGAATATTTAAGTGGCCTCGGATCCGGTAATCATTTTCTTTCAAGCTTGGAGTGCTCCAGGGCTTATGCCCAACACTCAACGTACATCGGGGCTTAGGCCCAGTACGTAATAAGAGTCCTCTAGATACACCGGGGCTTAGGCCAATTATATAGGTCATTCATGTGTTTCTGAGTCCACGCTCAACACACCACATAATCATCCATATGAATCATTGCTCTGCACAGTATAATGTGACAAAAAGAGGTAATCTCAGTATATCATAATTTGTAATTGATTCACATAACAGAAACATAAGCTTATTCATTCGGGCTTTCCTGCCCCATATATATTCAATAATGAACAATCAGGGTCCATGCCCAATATATCAACTCAGGAAAGAATAAATCAAAACATACTATTGCTTATGCCAAATAATAAATCACATATGCTGGGGCCGTGGCCCAATATAACATCATAACATAGTCAGTCAAAAAGTTGGGATATTACGGTTCAAGACCACTTCTACTATTGCATCACTGATCACTAGTGCTTTAGGTATATCGCTATCAGCACCTTGGGCCATCGTTCAAGACCAATTCTACATCGCTGATCACTAGTGCTTTAGGTATACATTCGTTGAGTCGGCCCAGTGCAGTGTTCATGAATAGCTTCAATCCAACATGTAGCAATTTAGCAATTTCCTTGAGGAAATCTCATAGCTATATATGTTGGTCGAGGTCTCTCTTCGTCGTCTTGCATCCAACACGTGTAGTACACTAAGGTATTCCAGTATATTCTCCCTAAACAAAAAACGGTTTTCTCAGCTTCACTTATCCCTGGTTATTAAAGTCCTCTTTCTTAAAGAGCATTCATCGCAAATGTGTTTATAGGAAGGAGCGTAAAAACTCTAACTATCCTTGATCCCACGACTACACCGAAAGCAAAGAGCATTTTTATAACTGGGGATTTTCGGATTATACGGTACAATTGTGGTCTTCCCCTTAAGAGCTATGCCGTGCTTGCACACAATGTCACTAGGTCATGGAATTTATTACAACAAAATAATTATCGCATGTTTATGGAAGTCCCATGTTTACAACTCTATATCCATGGATTCTATTTGCTCTATACAGTCGATGCTGATGTGCATAGGACTCTTTATTTTGGTTACGTGGCACACATGTTGATGCAGGCTCACTGGTCAGTCCATCCATAAACATAGTGGAAACTCACGAGCAAGCACTTAGATTGAACATATTTCAACATGATGCTTCTTGTGGTATCTTTGGAAATCACTCAGTGGACCATCTCCAATGGAATGACATATATCGTTGTACATTTCTAAGTGCTCTAGACAGAAACTGTTCTTTTCCTCGTGATTCCCCAAATACCTAGGTCCCTAAGCAGGGTTCGACTGCTAAAAATCCATAGAAGATTGGATGGATTGGTTTGTAGGGCCCATTTTATGGGCAAGTCTCGCTCTTCATATTTGCGGTAAAAATACTGTCTGAAACCTTCCGGGGCAATTTTGAGGTATTAAAAGTCCATTTCTTGCAAAAAACAACTGCACCAAAATTTTACATTATACACACCGAGACATGTCCAATGGTGCAAGAATCGCCTGAATCAGAGTCCGTATGAAGAAGTTATGCCTCCCACAAGTTGACCTACCCAGCTAACCACCATGGTACCCAACGGATTCCACATCATCTATCATTTCTCGCACATGTGGATCTAATAATGATTGGACTTTGAAGAACGTTCTAGAAGGTCCAGTACCATAACCCTAATAAGGAGTTGGGGCGTAAGAAAACCCTAAAATTAACCCGAGACGGCTATTGGGCTATGATGAATACCGGGCCGTTAGGAGGAGGGGTTTCGTTCTTTCGATGTTATTATACAGTTCCATAGTTGATAAAACAACACAAGAGTGGCTATTATAGCAGGACATAGGAGATAGGAGATCATGTAGTAGCCACTCTGGCCGTAGATTCATAGCTAACTCCATAGAGAGTGTCATTTCCTTTGTATTTGCATTTTGATATGAAGAGCAAGGCATAGTCCTCATTTGTGTCTGTGTTTTTCCCCATAGCTCGTTTTCCCGAGCTATATCTTCTGTTATTGTGTACTTATTTGCTCTAGTTATTTGTGGATTTCAGTTCCATTATATTCAGTATCTTATGGAATTAAATTAACACAACGAACAAAGTTGTAAGATCCGTTGTGAAAAACTTGTCCACTGGAATAGGTGCAACAGTTTACAGATCGTCTCGCCAACCGCCCGCCATCCTCACTGGCCATCCTAGACTGAGGGTTGTTTTTATGTTCAGTATCTGGATATTTTGTCGCAATGCCCAAACCCATAGCATTCTCTTATATCAACTATGGATATGATGAGTTTACTTATGCATAGTCTTGCACCGCATCTGCATTAACCACATGATTTCGACACCCGACAATAATTCACTTTGATTAGGGTTATTCAAAAAGTAATCTCGACTATCCAAAATGCAGTGTTCATCAACGGCATTCCGTGAGAACCCCAATGTGGGGAAATTGGCATTTGTATTCACTTGACATGGAACAGCGACTGCGGAACATAATGTGAAAAAGGAACGTTATATATATGCGGGGTTTGACTTCTTCTACAACACTATATATATATATATATGTGGTTTCCACGCGCTTTGTGATTAATTCTAAATGGTGAGCTCTGGTCACGAAAGGTTATCAGAACAAGTCTAGTAGGACAGGAAATGGTCGATGCAGCGATAATAAGCCGGCGAGAGGCGTGAGGGACCATATTCTCATACTAATACACCAAAAATAAACGGACTTTGTCAGGTCGGCGACGCTGGCTTGGTCGCACTGTTATATATTATGTTCTTTGGACGGTGTCACGGTAGGATTTGGTCACGGTCACCTGTAGCAGAGGTGGTAGTGGCAGGTGGGGAATGATCACTTGCTTGCCCGGACTTCAATTTAAAACTACTCAGAATTCAGGAATTTGGTGATGCTATAAAATGGAAGAACGCTCTCCAATCTTCATCAAACTTCATCTATAATCAAACGATCAGAGGGAGCGTCTAATCGAAGAATAGCACTCAGTCATCTACAGTCATGAAATCCTTCCCGGCTTTAGCGGTTGCAGCACTAGTAATCATCTCATACGCAAGCACTATTGTTCTAGTGCGTGCAGGTGATTCAGATCCTCTGCAAGACTTTTGCGTTGCTGATAACACCAGTCAAGGTATGTGATACTAGGCTCTTCTGAATTTACATGTAATGTGTACAACTATTATCATGGGTGAAGAATCTGACATATATGGAATTGAATTTACATGTAATGTGTACAACTATTATCATGGGTGAAGAATCTGATATATATATATGGAATTGAATTTTGCAGTTCTTGTAAACGGTTTCGTCTGTAAGGATGCGAAGATGGTTTCAGCAGACGACTTCACGTTCAGGGGCCTAGATAAAGCGGGGAATACGAATAACATGCTGCGTTCCGTGGTAACTCCAGTCAATGTAGTGCAGCTAGCAGGCCTGAACACCTTGGGAATCTCCATGGCTAGGATCGATTTCGCTCCTTACGGCCTTAATCCCCCTCACACTCATCCCCGGGCCACCGAAATCTTGGTGGTCTTGGAAGGTAGCCTCTACGTCGGCTTCATCACCACTGGCAACCAATTGTTCTACAAAACGCTTGAGAAGGGAGACGTGTTTGTGTTCCCCAAAGCTCTTGTGCATTTCCAACAGAACGTCGGCAATGGCAACGCAGTGGCCCTCGCTGCACTGAGCAGCCAGAATCCAGGAACTCAGCAGATCGCCAGGTCCTTGTTTGGAGCCACCGGTCCGGTTGATCCCTCCGTTCTCGCCAAAGCTTTCGATATCGATTCCAACCTCGTCAAACTTCTGCAAGCCAAATTCGCAGCTTCTGGCTGATTTATTCATTCATTCATCCTGATCATAGTCGTGAGTCGCCACAGAGATTTATTCATTCTAATCATAGTCGCCATTCTTGCTTTCCCCGCGTTCTGCGTTCTGTGCGTGACACAAATAGTCACTGCATTGTATGTGTGGTCGTGGACATCCAAACAAATAAAAAAGTTCATTTCCGTTGATCCATTATGTTTTCGTGTTTGTTTGGGATGATTATCTTAATCAGTGCTAAGTTCCTTAATGTTTGAACAACACGATCTTCCGAGACTCTTTAGATTCATCACTCCACCCAACGGGCATTTTAATATTTAAACGCCATAAATAGATTATAAGCAGATGTTTAGTGGCATGGAGTCCACTTTAAAATTCAATTATCTTGGTGTATTCCATTGAAGCGTGGAGTAGCTATAATCACTTGGTGTATTCCATTGAAGAGTGGAGCTTGAGGTCGTGAAATTCTAAAAGTTCAAATTAAATATAAATGGCCTTACATCATTTTGGTGTTAATTACTCAATTTAATTAAATTATATTTGTGTTCGATTCAAAAGTTTTGAAACTCAATAAATTGGATCATCTAAAATTATTATATATCCCATTTATCTCCCGCAAACTTGATGGATTGATATAATAAATTATTGTTTCAACTTGTATAGAAAATTATTTTAAATTATGAATAGTTAGATTATGAGGCATACAAACTTGAATGTTGGTTACCCTCCCATCATTTACTCCATCATAGCAACTTTGTCTTAGATTCCACCAAAGAGGGATCATAGCAACATTGTTTTGGCTTCCGGCAAGGGATCTCGCAACCTCACAAAGGAGAGGGAGGGCCTTCTAGGGAGGGATTTGGTTGTACATAGGTGCCACATCATGGCCCCATCTTTAATCAAATTGTATGTACGCATTTTATCGGGCTATGGAGGTGTCTAGCTAAAAGAGATTAGTTCATCGGATAACTTGTAAAGTGATAGAAGGTTGGATTAGTATTGGATTGCAATCGTATTGCAAGTGTGTTAACAACCTAATTTTTTCCTCTTCGGTTCGCGATGAGTAATATTATCGCCATTAGACATCACCTTGGGAGGCTTTCGCCTCATATGCATCATTTCCACCACCATATGATCTGAATAAATCTCTCAAGGTCATCCATCATATCATTCACAATAAGCGATGCTATTATGCTCGATTCGGTCCACACACACGCACACATAGAAGCATCATTCGGTGTCTCTCCTTTCAACCATGGTAATTCTCATGACACCATATGGAGCTTCAAGTGGTGATGAAGAGGAGAAGAATAACACTCCCTTCGGAAAGTCGCGGAGTCCATTTGCTTCCCACAATTCTTACTAAGGCGCTTGTAATTCATCACCGCTGACCCCCATCCCCCCTCTTTTATTAATACAGATGCAAATATTTTTTATTGTATGTTATGTTTATGGACTTCTAGTTAAAATTTATTTCTTCACATAATATATGGTCTATTCGAATGTATATTACTCTCACGGTTCATATACCTTACACCTTTTGGTATGATGCTTGGACAATGCAATCTCTAGGCAAGTGATTTTTGGGGCACATGTTGGTGATGAAACACAACCACCAAACTCGGCCATCTTGGAAGCGCTGTGATACAAAGGCGTGTTTTTCAATATTATGTATTATTTTATTTTTCGATTATGCATATTCTCTTCTACGGGTTACTTTTATTTATGCATTCCCAAATATAATATTGGGATTGCAAATAGTACATCAATGCTTGTATCCTAAGTGGTAGCACATCTAGATTGTGTCACGCAATTCGATTGTAAAGATATAAAATTGTGTCGCGCAATTCGATTGCAAAGATTTAAAATCTAGGCTGTTAGGTGAGAAATGTAAAATAAGGCTAAATCTCAAACCCCGAGGTTTTTTATTAAATTCTTGGGAAACCATGAAAATTTATACGATCAAGGACTTGATGTTTTTCGTAGGGCTAATGTTTTAGGTCGTACAACCGTAGAAAATCTCCAATGTTTACTAATTTTATACTAGAATCGTTTTGGATACTCTACACTTCATATTACCTTCAAGAGATCGCTTCGTGTATTGCATGTGACTCTTTCCCTCGTTCTCTACATCATTTTTCTCTTCCCACATGCCCTAGCTCGATTTCACAAAGATTGATCTGTTGTGCGTGATGCACCCAAATTTCAACTCATAAATTAGGAGAGGATTTTAACAAGTATATCACCCTTTGTATGTGATTTCATAGCGTGAAGGTACTGGCTACTTGCACCAATCTCGCGCATTAAATGTTCCATAAAGAAGAAAATAATACCACCTCATTCATGGCTTCATAGTCAGCGCTCTTTCCCTTTTTATCTACATCACTCAACTCTTCCCACGCACCATTTCTCTATTTTTCAACCTCTAATATCTTGCGTGTGGACAACTCATATGCATGCGAACTTCCACTCCACTAAATCCTCTCCGAAGAAAATAAATCAGGTGCAACCCTCGTGAATTTTAACAAATACTTTGCCCTTGTTACATGGCTCCATACTATGAAGTTACTTAATACTTGCACCAATCCCACGCCTTAAAAAGTCCAAAAAGAAGAACACAACCAAAGAACGATTAATTAACATGATTTGGGAATGTCAATTAAGTCATGTACAGGTACAAGGAGTGAAGGTTTGAGCAAAAAAATATCCATGTAAATTCTAAAGTATCATGCAAAAATATCAATAATTTTATTTGGGAAACTCAACCCATGTTTTCTTGATATTAGTTTAGTTGCTTTTAAATTGTTCTTAGATACTAGTTACAAGTATTCCAAAGCATTGAATCATGTTAAGGCATGATGTTCAGATATTATTTTCATGGTCAAACCTTGGCTATTGGAAAATCCAATTTGATACATTCCTCGAGAATCAAAAGTTATGGATACACGTAGCGAGAAACGATCCGATAGAGACAACCACCATTTTGTGTCTCCCCTTTATACCATAGCAATTCATATCAAACCATATGAAGCTTCTAGTGGATATCAACAGGAGGAGAAGAACCATGCCTTCTGAGATCTGTGGAGTCCATTTGAATGCAATAATTGTTATTGGGGCGCTTGTAATTCATCGTCCTCCCCCCATCTCTTATTAATACAAATGCAAAGATTATTTATTGTATGTTATGTTTACGTAGTTCCAGTTTAAATTTATTTCTTGCATATCATAATATATGGTTTATCAGAATGTATTTTACTCTCCTGGCTTATATAGCTTACACCTTTCAATATTATTCACAAATTTTGATATGATTCTTGGACAACACAACCTCTCAGAAAGTGATTTTTGGGGCACATGGTGGTGATCAAGCACCAACACCAAAGTGGCAACTTGGAAGTATTGCGATAAAAATTCGTGTTTTTCAAAGTTATGTATTGTTTTATTATTCAATCATGCATGTTCTCTTTTACGGGATACTTTTATTTATTCCTTCTCGAATATAATATTGGGATCGAAAATAGTACATCAATGTTTGTATCCTAAGTGGGAGCACATCTAAATTGCGTTGCGCAATTTGATTGTGAATATTTAAAATCTGCGTTGCTAGTTGAGAAATGTAAGAGAAGGATAAGTTTGCAAACCCGAGCATTTTGTTAAACACATGGCAAACCATGAAAATTTCTGTGATCAAGCACTTCAATTTTTTCCTAGGGAATTTTTTTGTGTTGTGGAACCGTATAAGCTCTTCAATTTTTACAGCTAGTTCTATACTAGGATTGTTTTGGAGGCTCTACACTTCATAGTAAGCATTCAACATATCACCTCGTGTATGGGAAGGACCCTTTCCCCTTTTTTCTACATCACTTTTCTCTTCCCACGTTCCCTAGCTCGATTTTACAAAGCTTAATTTGTTGTGGGTGGACCACTCCCAAATTTATAATACACTATAAACGCTCTCCAACTAAAATAAATAAGGAAAGGATTTTAACAAGTTGTACATGCAACTTCACAGCGTGAAGGTACTCGCTACTTGAACGAATATCATGCACTAAATGTTCCATGAAGAATAAAACAACACCACCTCATTCATCGATTCATAATTGGCACTCTTTCCCTTGTTATCTACATCTCTCCACTTTTCCCACATACCACTGTCTTTATTCCGCAGCTGGAACACTCATATGCATGCGAAATTCCATTCCACTAAAGCCTCTCCGAACAAAATAAATCAGGTGCAACCCACGTGGATTTTAACATATATTTTTCCCTTGTACGATGTCTTCATAGTGTAAAGGTACTTAATACTTGCACCAATCCGAAGCTTTAAAAATTCCATAAAGAAGAACATCACCAAAGAGCGGTTACTTAACACGATTTGCGAATCTCAAGTAAGTCGTGTAGATACAAGGAGAGAAGGTTTTCACGGAAAATATTTGCTTATTCTAAAGTGTGAAGGAAAAGTAGAAATTCCTTTATTCGGGAAACTCAAACCTAATTTTATTGTTGTTAGTTTGGTTATTTTTGAAGTGTTTTTAGACATTACTTACAAGTAATCCAAAGCGTTGAAACATATTAAGGGACGATGTTGGAATCTTAGCTTCATGGCCAAACTTTGGATGTTGCAAAATCCAGCTTGAGACATTCCTCAAGAATCAAAAGTTATGGATACATGTAGACAAAGATGATCCCACACAAAGAACCATCATTTTGTCTCTCATTTCTACCATAGTAATTGATCCGGATTTGCGTGGGAACGAGACAAAAGATAGCATATACAGAATCATATACACAGATATATGGCCAAAAACACAGCGATACAGTAAACGCATATTCTATTAAATATCGGAAATAGAACAGACTGTAAATACCACAGCTAGAATGGTAGTAGCTATCTCTAAGAAGAGATGTGGCCGCTGTGCTCATTCGAGCCAAGATGAATGCAAAGAGAGGCCGAAAGGGCCTATTTATCATAAGCACGAGGGAAAGAATCCCAAACATCCGAAAACCTAACCCTAGAAGATGAACCGTCATAAAGTTTGCGGCCCCAAGGTGGTTAGTTGAACAGTCAACTTCCCGGGGTCATAACGTTTGCATACGATCTCCGTTTGGGGCGCTCGGCAGCCCGTTGGAAAGATCTATCCGAGGACTACGCGGACGGCCATGAAACAAATGGGCCCCGTCCGACCAAGATTTCCCAAAACACGTCGTTTAGGGCCTCAAAACGGCCCCGCAAGTTTGGGACTCGAAAAGCTGTGGAAAAATTACTGGAAAATACGCAAAATGGGAAACTGTTTTGAGCCAGTGGAATAGGTGGGTGGCCACCGATATCCATCTGGATCAGTAATTCGTATCATACCATCCGAAGCTTCGAGTTGATATCAAGAGGAGAATAAGAACCCTCCCTTCAGAAAGTTGTGGAGTCCATTTGCTTCCAATAGTTGTTACTAAGGCACTTGCAACTCATCCCCCCCCCCCCCATATTTTATTAGTACATATGCAAACATTCTTTATTGTATGTTTTGCTCATGTAGTTCTAGTTTAAATTTCTTTCTTCACAGAATAGCTGGTTTATTAGAATGTATTTTAATCTCATGGTTCATATAGCTTTTACCTTTCGATATGATGCTTGGAATACACAGCCTCTCAGAAAGTGATTTTCGGGGCACATGTTGGTGATCAAACACCAACACCAAAGTGCCATCTTGGAAGCGTTGTGATAAAAAGTCGTGTTTTTCCATATTATGTATTATTTTATTATCCAGTTATGACTTTTATTTATGCATCCTCTATTGTGAATTTGGGATTGCAATTAGTACATCAATGTTTGTAACCTAAGTGGAAGCACATACGGATTACATCGCGCGATTTTATTGTAAATATTTAAAATCTTGGTTGTTAGTTGAGAAATGTCAAAGAATGCTAAATCTGAAAACTTGAGGTTTTTGCTAAATAATTGGAAAACGGTGAAAATTTATGTGATTGAGCACTTCAAATTTTCCCTAGGGCTGATGTTTTATGTTGTAGAACCCTATAAACTCTTCAATTTTTACTAGTTCTATACTATAAGTGCTTTGGATACTCTGCACTCCATATGCACGTGAACTTCCACTCCACTAAAACCTCTCCAAAAAAGAAGATTAGGTGCAACGCGTGTGGATTTAAAAAAATATTTTTCCCTTGTCCCATGACTTCATACTGTGAAGGTACTTACTACTTTCACCAATACCATGCCTTAAAAATTCCATAAACAAGAAAACAACGAAAGAATGGTTAATCAACATGATTTGTGAATCTCAAGTAAGTCATGTAGCTACAAGGAGAGAAGGCTTGAGAAAAAAAAGATATGTGTATTCTAAGGTATCGTGGGAAATTTGAAATAATTTTATTTGGTGAACTCAACCCTAATTTTCTTGTCATTAGTTTAGTTGTTTTTAAAGTGTTTTCAAAGATTACTTAGAAGCGATCCAAAGAAATGAAGCATATACTGGTATCATGTTGGGATATTAGTTTCATGGTCAAACATTGACTGCTGGAAAATCCAATTGGAGACATTCCTCAAGAATCAATATTGGTTATGGATACAAATAACCAAAGATGAATCCACATGGGAATATACACCATAGCTAAAGTTGTGCGGGATAGCATGCATGGAATTATTAATCTCCTAGTAGAAGAAAGGTTAAGATACTACTATGTTTTTGAACTCGTGGAAATGCGAAATAAATTGGAGCAATTGTACAAGAACAATGCCTCCGAAATCAACGGTCTTGAAACAAGGTTATTGACTCTCAAGATTGCTGAGCTTAGAGAAATTCAGGGGTGAAATTTTTCACACACACTGATTTTACATGTTTTCTTTCTCAAAAAAGAATCGCGGATTTCATTTTTTTTCTTTCGAAAATGATTCTCCCAAATTCCACAGGATAAAAATAGTTTACTCTAAACATCACCAAAATTGTCCAAAGACTACATAAAATTCTCGCTGTTGACATTGATGGCGTGGAAAGATATTTTCCTCGATTCACGACAATTTGTGCCAACATCAAGGTCGTTGGAGGACAATACCTATGGTGACAGGCCGTTTGAGATCCTTGTGCATGATCGGGCTCCCATAGCACACAACTCTTCTCTCTCACGGGTCATAGTCATCCCACCTCTTTTCGAGGCCATTCCCTCGTATCACACCTCATCTCCCTCCAACTTCATTTTCGTGGAACCCCTTTAATTAGTGACCATTTTTATTTCCTTTCCCTCCATACGTCCATTCAAACTATCTAGACCCATGCTTCTTAAGCATTCCATGGACACCACAACGCTCGTAGTAGCTCTTGGCCCCGCGGGTGTATTGAGTGCTACTACATAATATGCACGTGACACATATGTGGTCTCCATGGAGAAACATCATGCCAGGATTGGGGCTCTTGGCAATGCCAACTCTACGATTTAACAACTTAACCCGATTGCCCTAGATTTTGTTGTTGACTCTCTTTCTCTCTCCTCCCATGATAGATGTAGTAGCACGACGATATCGTATTCATCTCAACAGCCCAAGGACAAAAAATTCACGAGTAAGTTATTATCGTACTAGCTCTTGTTTCCATACTCCCCTCAGTGCATTGTCAAGACCACCAACAATATCTCAACGAACGTGGGGAGAAGAGCATTCCTATTTTTATAGCTCTTTGCAGCATTCCATCATATTTATGTTTCCCTCTAACTCCATTTTCCATATCCGTCCACCTTCCCTATGTTACACCTCTTATGGGATTTCGCTATCAGCACCTTCGGCCATCGTTCATGTAATGTCCCAAAAAATAGCAAAATTAAAATGTTTTCCATCCCTGTAATAGATGCTGTATGAGAGTAAAAATAGACACAAGTTAAGTTAATAATAAGAAAAGTATGTAAATGTTTAAACCAAAAGAAATTCTACCTTTCTTAAAATAATCATGATGTCTCTCGTCTTTTACATCTACAGCTCTGCGGAAGCATTTATGAACATATCTAATGATGTATCATAGTTACGAGTTTACTATTGTCGACGTAACAGAAAATATAATGCTATTATACTGTTTTAATAAATGCAAATGAATGTCTGAATGGCACCTTCAGGTGATATGGCCTTTGTTGATGAGGGGTCTGATGTTCTAAGATGGGCCTCTAGTAGCAAAAAGAGACGAAGGAAAACCAATACCCCGGCAGGTAAGAGCACTCTTGGGAGAGTACTGGACTTACTTAGCATCCTTTTGCTAACGTCAAAACCCTTGTTGTGTTTTGCAGGTGTGCCCGTAGAAGGTTATTCTACCCTGGGAGTTCTACCTATTCCCACTAAAAAGTTTCCCGAGTGGATCCTAGCTTTTTGTGGAGCTACCCCTAAAAGGCATACTATGGTGTAAAGTCTAGTGTTAAAATTCAAGATCAAGTGTGGGTTTTAACGTATTGAAACTATGGCAAAACTATTAGTTTGATCACCCCTTGTGCTGGTTTATACGACTCCTAACATAGTCTCCTATATAAAAAAGAATGTAACTCCAATTGAAAGCGTGGTTGGTGTAAGACATTAAATGCGCTTGGTTGAAGTGGTTGACAGGCTGGGTAAGGGTTTTATCATACGCATTCGGGGGTTTTCCTCCCTTGCCAAACGCTCTGCGTTTTTGGCTAGCTTTCTGTCCTGTACTTCGTTGCAATGGTGGTAATATCTATACATTGGTAGCTTCATTGGAGGCGCAGAGGAGGATGAACTCCTGCTCAGGTATGACCCATTCACTATCGCTGTTGTAATTAAATGTTTCTTCTATTGATAGAAGCTACAGGGTTTCTCACTGGTATTTTTGCACTAGTGGCAGGTAGTGCCAATGAAAGTCTGCTGCGTGGCTATCGTGATTGCTCCGGCCTTTATCGTTGTGAGCATTGGTAAGTCCAGCTACGTAACCCCAATGTGCTCTGTCCTCTTCCACTCCTGGCGGGGTACTGTATGTAACATTTTGTTTATGGAAGACTTCGTGAGCCTTTGGATTACTGTATCTAATTGGAAGTCTGGAAAGTCGCCTCTTGGCTGGACTAACGAATGTATGATATCTGTGGGGGTTTTGGAGGTTCATTCCCAATGTAAAGTTTGACTAATGAAATCTGGTTCTCGTGGGTTAATGAACTGGGGTTTTACACAGGGTAAACCTCCCTGCCGATCGTATGGATGATCGAAATGTATGCTTTTGGGTTTTGAAAAAGGACTATGAAGTTTTCTGCGTTCTCTATTCATGTCCTTTTTTATTCAAGACTGTGATAGTGGCTCAGCCTATGCTGTACCGAACTTGTATTTCGAATGTAACTCCGTTTCACTAAAAGGATTTATTATGAATGTAGAAGGAGTCTTCGTAATGTGCTGTAGAGAGAGAGAGAGCAAGAGTTCCTTGGTTTCGACTTTTGTCAGAGTTTATATTCCGCGTTTTAATTCTACCGTGGGTAAATTGTAATGAAAGGGAAAAGAGATAGGTCATCCCAGTTCCGTAACCTATGGATATCCGTCTTTGCTGTTTCGAATCTGTCTTTGTTTAAATGGTGGAAATAACGTTCTCCCAGATGTATCGTTGATGCTCTTACTCAAACCCTAGTAAGTTAAAAACGTAGATCTGTAACTTGTAGCTGCATTTTGGTTTTGGCAATGAATGGTGATGGGATTCGATCCCTGTATCTATGGTTTGCTAGATTCTGCGTTGAAATTTATTTAGCGTCTCTGTAATCACTAATCTAAACATACACTCTAATAAATAAAAGAGCTTAACAGACTGGGATAAATGCCAGGAAATAATTGTTGCAGAAATTATGAAAAGAAAACTGGTAAGATAAAACGTGTCTCTAGTGCTATTCGTAAATGTCTAGCACAGGCTAGGGAGCTAGCCATGCTAGACATTCAACAGTTAACCCCAAACAGATTTCTACGGTTTCAAAAGCTTTATGAACAACTAAGTCTGTTATAATAAATTGAAACACCCTCGGGACTGATGCCCTAAAGGTCCTTGTGCTCCTTAAGAGAACATTGCTGAATATAGATATTAAATAACAAGCTATTTGATTTGCATAAATGATAGAAGGTGAATGGAATAGTTTATACCTGAAATCTTGTAGCGTACCCTTCTCCTGTAGTCACCTGCACACTCAAATCACTTATTAGTGGAAAATATTGATGTGTTCAGCTGACCTGACTTGAATGAGTTCTGGATTAGATCACTTTGGGACTACCACGTTCCTCCCAACCATGATCCCACCACCGTTTCCGGTTCAATATGGATCCCCCCGAGGTTGTTCTGACATGCAAAGTGAGGGATAGAGATCCTAGGTCCACTGCTGGTTCAGGTTTGAAACTTTCTTTGAGCTAGTTCAATTCTTGGAGCAGAAAATGTTCTTTCACTCCATAGGAGATGAGGATAAAAGAAAATATGATCCCCCAAACTTGGGGTCTGTCCTCCTTAAGTAGGAAATCTTGAATTAGGACTGTTGGAATTACTGGTTTCTTTAAAATTAAATAACTTTAATTTTTTTAATTTATTACTAGTTCTTTTTTTTGAACTGGAACTTCTCAACTTTGTTTAACTAAAGTGTTTTTGATTAAGCCTTTTTACACTTGTGATTAACTTTTACTATTCTGATCCAATTATTAATGCATTATTGATTTATTAAGCAAATGCATAAACTATATAAAATAAATGTATTTTATAATTAAATAATAACAATCATCCTTATTACAATTATGAATAATAATAGCCTTGAGGCTTTTAAGCATGTTAACCCTAGAAGACTACTAGTAGTTAATTCATGTTTTAAGTGGTTATAGTTATCTTTTATGTAACTTCACCTGATACTTGTTTGTTTTTAATCCTTTTAAGGATGAGGTCCCTTCTTTGGACGGTCTCGGTAAGCTAGGATAGGCACCTCTTGTCTCTCCCTTTGCATTTCAGATTCCCTCGTTTTAACATGGTAGTTCCCGCAGTACTTGATGAAAATGAGATTTATTTACTCCATTCGGATAGTCGTGATACGACACAAAAGTGCTATTCAGAGTCCTTCCGACTCAACACTTGAGATCTAGTAACCCCGAGTGCTCTTCAGAGCCTTTTAACTCAACACTCTCACATGGGCTTTACGCTAGTGCAATTCTAGAGCCTCTGCTCAACACTAGAGCTAGAATGTGGTTGTGAGGCACATCTAGAATATTTAAGTGGCCTCGGATCCGGTAATCATTTTCTTTCAAGCTTGGAGTGCTCCAGGGCTTATGCCCAACACTCAACGTACATCGGGGCTTAGGCCCAGTACGTAATAAGAGTCCTCTAGATACACCGGGGCTTAGGCCAATTATATAGGTCATTCATGTGTTTCTGAGTCCACGCTCAACACACCACATAATCATCCATATGAATCATTGCTCTGCACAGTATAATGTGACAAAAAGAGGTAATCTCAGTATATCATAATTTGTAATTGATTCACATAACAGAAACATAAGCTTATTCATTCGGGCTTTCCTGCCCCATATATATTCAATAATGAACAATCAGGGTCCATGCCCAATATATCAACTCAGGAAAGAATAAATCAAAACATACTATTGCTTATGCCAAATAATAAATCACATATGCTGGGGCCGTGGCCCAATATAACATCATAACATAGTCAGTCAAAAAGTTGGGATATTACGGTTCAAGACCACTTCTACTATTGCATCACTGATCACTAGTGCTTTAGGTATATCGCTATCAGCACCTTGGGCCATCGTTCAAGACCAATTCTACATCGCTGATCACTAGTGCTTTAGGTATACATTCGTTGAGTCGGCCCAGTGCAGTGTTCATGAATAGCTTCAATCCAACATGTAGCAATTTAGCAATTTCCTTGAGGAAATCTCATAGCTATATATGTTGGTCGAGGTCTCTCTTCGTCGTCTTGCATCCAACACGTGTAGTACACTAAGGTATTCCAGTATATTCTCCCTAAACAAAAAACGGTTTTCTCAGCTTCACTTATCCCTGGTTATTAAAGTCCTCTTTCTTAAAGAGCATTCATCGCAAATGTGTTTATAGGAAGGAGCGTAAAAACTCTAACTATCCTTGATCCCACGACTACACCGAAAGCAAAGAGCATTTTTATAACTGGGGATTTTCGGATTATACGGTACAATTGTGGTCTTCCCCTTAAGAGCTATGCCGTGCTTGCACACAATGTCACTAGGTCATGGAATTTATTACAACAAAATAATTATCGCATGTTTATGGAAGTCCCATGTTTACAACTCTATATCCATGGATTCTATTTGCTCTATACAGTCGATGCTGATGTGCATAGGACTCTTTATTTTGGTTACGTGGCACACATGTTGATGCAGGCTCACTGGTCAGTCCATCCATAAACATAGTGGAAACTCACGAGCAAGCACTTAGATTGAACATATTTCAACATGATGCTTCTTGTGGTATCTTTGGAAATCACTCAGTGGACCATCTCCAATGGAATGACATATATCGTTGTACATTTCTAAGTGCTCTAGACAGAAACTGTTCTTTTCCTCGTGATTCCCCAAATACCTAGGTCCCTAAGCAGGGTTCGACTGCTAAAAATCCATAGAAGATTGGATGGATTGGTTTGTAGGGCCCATTTTATGGGCAAGTCTCGCTCTTCATATTTGCGGTAAAAATACTGTCTGAAACCTTCCGGGGCAATTTTGAGGTATTAAAAGTCCATTTCTTGCAAAAAACAACTGCACCAAAATTTTACATTATACACACCGAGACATGTCCAATGGTGCAAGAATCGCCTGAATCAGAGTCCGTATGAAGAAGTTATGCCTCCCACAAGTTGACCTACCCAGCTAACCACCATGGTACCCAACGGATTCCACATCATCTATCATTTCTCGCACATGTGGATCTAATAATGATTGGACTTTGAAGAACGTTCTAGAAGGTCCAGTACCATAACCCTAATAAGGAGTTGGGGCGTAAGAAAACCCTAAAATTAACCCGAGACGGCTATTGGGCTATGATGAATACCGGGCCGTTAGGAGGAGGGGTTTCGTTCTTTCGATGTTATTATACAGTTCCATAGTTGATAAAACAACACAAGAGTGGCTATTATAGCAGGACATAGGAGATAGGAGATCATGTAGTAGCCACTCTGGCCGTAGATTCATAGCTAACTCCATAGAGAGTGTCATTTCCTTTGTATTTGCATTTTGATATGAAGAGCAAGGCATAGTCCTCATTTGTGTCTGTGTTTTTCCCCATAGCTCGTTTTCCCGAGCTATATCTTCTGTTATTGTGTACTTATTTGCTCTAGTTATTTGTGGATTTCAGTTCCATTATATTCAGTATCTTATGGAATTAAATTAACACAACGAACAAAGTTGTAAGATCCGTTGTGAAAAACTTGTCCACTGGAATAGGTGCAACAGTTTACAGATCGTCTCGCCAACCGCCCGCCATCCTCACTGGCCATCCTAGACTGAGGGTTGTTTTTATGTTCAGTATCTGGATATTTTGTCGCAATGCCCAAACCCATAGCATTCTCTTATATCAACTATGGATATGATGAGTTTACTTATGCATAGTCTTGCACCGCATCTGCATTAACCACATGATTTCGACACCCGACAATAATTCACTTTGATTAGGGTTATTCAAAAAGTAATCTCGACTATCCAAAATGCAGTGTTCATCAACGGCATTCCGTGAGAACCCCAATGTGGGGAAATTGGCATTTGTATTCACTTGACATGGAACAGCGACTGCGGAACATAATGTGAAAAAGGAACGTTATATATATGCGGGGTTTGACTTCTTCTACAACACTATATATATATATATATGTGGTTTCCACGCGCTTTGTGATTAATTCTAAATGGTGAGCTCTGGTCACGAAAGGTTATCAGAACAAGTCTAGTAGGACAGGAAATGGTCGATGCAGCGATAATAAGCCGGCGAGAGGCGTGAGGGACCATATTCTCATACTAATACACCAAAAATAAACGGACTTTGTCAGGTCGGCGACGCTGGCTTGGTCGCACTGTTATATATTATGTTCTTTGGACGGTGTCACGGTAGGATTTGGTCACGGTCACCTGTAGCAGAGGTGGTAGTGGCAGGTGGGGAATGATCACTTGCTTGCCCGGACTTCAATTTAAAACTACTCAGAATTCAGGAATTTGGTGATGCTATAAAATGGAAGAACGCTCTCCAATCTTCATCAAACTTCATCTATAATCAAACGATCAGAGGGAGCGTCTAATCGAAGAATAGCACTCAGTCATCTACAGTCATGAAATCCTTCCCGGCTTTAGCGGTTGCAGCACTAGTAATCATCTCATACGCAAGCACTATTGTTCTAGTGCGTGCAGGTGATTCAGATCCTCTGCAAGACTTTTGCGTTGCTGATAACACCAGTCAAGGTATGTGATACTAGGCTCTTCTGAATTTACATGTAATGTGTACAACTATTATCATGGGTGAAGAATCTGACATATATGGAATTGAATTTACATGTAATGTGTACAACTATTATCATGGGTGAAGAATCTGATATATATATATGGAATTGAATTTTGCAGTTCTTGTAAACGGTTTCGTCTGTAAGGATGCGAAGATGGTTTCAGCAGACGACTTCACGTTCAGGGGCCTAGATAAAGCGGGGAATACGAATAACATGCTGCGTTCCGTGGTAACTCCAGTCAATGTAGTGCAGCTAGCAGGCCTGAACACCTTGGGAATCTCCATGGCTAGGATCGATTTCGCTCCTTACGGCCTTAATCCCCCTCACACTCATCCCCGGGCCACCGAAATCTTGGTGGTCTTGGAAGGTAGCCTCTACGTCGGCTTCATCACCACTGGCAACCAATTGTTCTACAAAACGCTTGAGAAGGGAGACGTGTTTGTGTTCCCCAAAGCTCTTGTGCATTTCCAACAGAACGTCGGCAATGGCAACGCAGTGGCCCTCGCTGCACTGAGCAGCCAGAATCCAGGAACTCAGCAGATCGCCAGGTCCTTGTTTGGAGCCACCGGTCCGGTTGATCCCTCCGTTCTCGCCAAAGCTTTCGATATCGATTCCAACCTCGTCAAACTTCTGCAAGCCAAATTCGCAGCTTCTGGCTGATTTATTCATTCATTCATCCTGATCATAGTCGTGAGTCGCCACAGAGATTTATTCATTCTAATCATAGTCGCCATTCTTGCTTTCCCCGCGTTCTGCGTTCTGTGCGTGACACAAATAGTCACTGCATTGTATGTGTGGTCGTGGACATCCAAACAAATAAAAAAGTTCATTTCCGTTGATCCATTATGTTTTCGTGTTTGTTTGGGATGATTATCTTAATCAGTGCTAAGTTCCTTAATGTTTGAACAACACGATCTTCCGAGACTCTTTAGATTCATCACTCCACCCAACGGGCATTTTAATATTTAAACGCCATAAATAGATTATAAGCAGATGTTTAGTGGCATGGAGTCCACTTTAAAATTCAATTATCTTGGTGTATTCCATTGAAGCGTGGAGTAGCTATAATCACTTGGTGTATTCCATTGAAGAGTGGAGCTTGAGGTCGTGAAATTCTAAAAGTTCAAATTAAATATAAATGGCCTTACATCATTTTGGTGTTAATTACTCAATTTAATTAAATTATATTTGTGTTCGATTCAAAAGTTTTGAAACTCAATAAATTGGATCATCTAAAATTATTATATATCCCATTTATCTCCCGCAAACTTGATGGATTGATATAATAAATTATTGTTTCAACTTGTATAGAAAATTATTTTAAATTATGAATAGTTAGATTATGAGGCATACAAACTTGAATGTTGGTTACCCTCCCATCATTTACTCCATCATAGCAACTTTGTCTTAGATTCCACCAAAGAGGGATCATAGCAACATTGTTTTGGCTTCCGGCAAGGGATCTCGCAACCTCACAAAGGAGAGGGAGGGCCTTCTAGGGAGGGATTTGGTTGTACATAGGTGCCACATCATGGCCCCATCTTTAATCAAATTGTATGTACGCATTTTATCGGGCTATGGAGGTGTCTAGCTAAAAGAGATTAGTTCATCGGATAACTTGTAAAGTGATAGAAGGTTGGATTAGTATTGGATTGCAATCGTATTGCAAGTGTGTTAACAACCTAATTTTTTCCTCTTCGGTTCGCGATGAGTAATATTATCGCCATTAGACATCACCTTGGGAGGCTTTCGCCTCATATGCATCATTTCCACCACCATATGATCTGAATAAATCTCTCAAGGTCATCCATCATATCATTCACAATAAGCGATGCTATTATGCTCGATTCGGTCCACACACACGCACACATAGAAGCATCATTCGGTGTCTCTCCTTTCAACCATGGTAATTCTCATGACACCATATGGAGCTTCAAGTGGTGATGAAGAGGAGAAGAATAACACTCCCTTCGGAAAGTCGCGGAGTCCATTTGCTTCCCACAATTCTTACTAAGGCGCTTGTAATTCATCACCGCTGACCCCCATCCCCCCTCTTTTATTAATACAGATGCAAATATTTTTTATTGTATGTTATGTTTATGGACTTCTAGTTAAAATTTATTTCTTCACATAATATATGGTCTATTCGAATGTATATTACTCTCACGGTTCATATACCTTACACCTTTTGGTATGATGCTTGGACAATGCAATCTCTAGGCAAGTGATTTTTGGGGCACATGTTGGTGATGAAACACAACCACCAAACTCGGCCATCTTGGAAGCGCTGTGATACAAAGGCGTGTTTTTCAATATTATGTATTATTTTATTTTTCGATTATGCATATTCTCTTCTACGGGTTACTTTTATTTATGCATTCCCAAATATAATATTGGGATTGCAAATAGTACATCAATGCTTGTATCCTAAGTGGTAGCACATCTAGATTGTGTCACGCAATTCGATTGTAAAGATATAAAATTGTGTCGCGCAATTCGATTGCAAAGATTTAAAATCTAGGCTGTTAGGTGAGAAATGTAAAATAAGGCTAAATCTCAAACCCCGAGGTTTTTTATTAAATTCTTGGGAAACCATGAAAATTTATACGATCAAGGACTTGATGTTTTTCGTAGGGCTAATGTTTTAGGTCGTACAACCGTAGAAAATCTCCAATGTTTACTAATTTTATACTAGAATCGTTTTGGATACTCTACACTTCATATTACCTTCAAGAGATCGCTTCGTGTATTGCATGTGACTCTTTCCCTCGTTCTCTACATCATTTTTCTCTTCCCACATGCCCTAGCTCGATTTCACAAAGATTGATCTGTTGTGCGTGATGCACCCAAATTTCAACTCATAAATTAGGAGAGGATTTTAACAAGTATATCACCCTTTGTATGTGATTTCATAGCGTGAAGGTACTGGCTACTTGCACCAATCTCGCGCATTAAATGTTCCATAAAGAAGAAAATAATACCACCTCATTCATGGCTTCATAGTCAGCGCTCTTTCCCTTTTTATCTACATCACTCAACTCTTCCCACGCACCATTTCTCTATTTTTCAACCTCTAATATCTTGCGTGTGGACAACTCATATGCATGCGAACTTCCACTCCACTAAATCCTCTCCGAAGAAAATAAATCAGGTGCAACCCTCGTGAATTTTAACAAATACTTTGCCCTTGTTACATGGCTCCATACTATGAAGTTACTTAATACTTGCACCAATCCCACGCCTTAAAAAGTCCAAAAAGAAGAACACAACCAAAGAACGATTAATTAACATGATTTGGGAATGTCAATTAAGTCATGTACAGGTACAAGGAGTGAAGGTTTGAGCAAAAAAATATCCATGTAAATTCTAAAGTATCATGCAAAAATATCAATAATTTTATTTGGGAAACTCAACCCATGTTTTCTTGATATTAGTTTAGTTGCTTTTAAATTGTTCTTAGATACTAGTTACAAGTATTCCAAAGCATTGAATCATGTTAAGGCATGATGTTCAGATATTATTTTCATGGTCAAACCTTGGCTATTGGAAAATCCAATTTGATACATTCCTCGAGAATCAAAAGTTATGGATACACGTAGCGAGAAACGATCCGATAGAGACAACCACCATTTTGTGTCTCCCCTTTATACCATAGCAATTCATATCAAACCATATGAAGCTTCTAGTGGATATCAACAGGAGGAGAAGAACCATGCCTTCTGAGATCTGTGGAGTCCATTTGAATGCAATAATTGTTATTGGGGCGCTTGTAATTCATCGTCCTCCCCCCCATCTCTTATTAATACAAATGCAAAGATTATTTATTGTATGTTATGTTTACGTAGTTCCAGTTTAAATTTATTTCTTGCATATCATAATATATGGTTTATCAGAATGTATTTTACTCTCCTGGCTTATATAGCTTACACCTTTCAATATTATTCACAAATTTTGATATGATTCTTGGACAACACAACCTCTCAGAAAGTGATTTTTGGGGCACATGGTGGTGATCAAGCACCAACACCAAAGTGGCAACTTGGAAGTATTGCGATAAAAATTCGTGTTTTTCAAAGTTATGTATTGTTTTATTATTCAATCATGCATGTTCTCTTTTACGGGATACTTTTATTTATTCCTTCTCGAATATAATATTGGGATCGAAAATAGTACATCAATGTTTGTATCCTAAGTGGGAGCACATCTAAATTGCGTTGCGCAATTTGATTGTGAATATTTAAAATCTGCGTTGCTAGTTGAGAAATGTAAGAGAAGGATAAGTTTGCAAACCCGAGCATTTTGTTAAACACATGGCAAACCATGAAAATTTCTGTGATCAAGCACTTCAATTTTTTCCTAGGGAATTTTTTTGTGTTGTGGAACCGTATAAGCTCTTCAATTTTTACAGCTAGTTCTATACTAGGATTGTTTTGGAGGCTCTACACTTCATAGTAAGCATTCAACATATCACCTCGTGTATGGGAAGGACCCTTTCCCCTTTTTTCTACATCACTTTTCTCTTCCCACGTTCCCTAGCTCGATTTTACAAAGCTTAATTTGTTGTGGGTGGACCACTCCCAAATTTATAATACACTATAAACGCTCTCCAACTAAAATAAATAAGGAAAGGATTTTAACAAGTTGTACATGCAACTTCACAGCGTGAAGGTACTCGCTACTTGAACGAATATCATGCACTAAATGTTCCATGAAGAATAAAACAACACCACCTCATTCATCGATTCATAATTGGCACTCTTTCCCTTGTTATCTACATCTCTCCACTTTTCCCACATACCACTGTCTTTATTCCGCAGCTGGAACACTCATATGCATGCGAAATTCCATTCCACTAAAGCCTCTCCGAACAAAATAAATCAGGTGCAACCCACGTGGATTTTAACATATATTTTTCCCTTGTACGATGTCTTCATAGTGTAAAGGTACTTAATACTTGCACCAATCCGAAGCTTTAAAAATTCCATAAAGAAGAACATCACCAAAGAGCGGTTACTTAACACGATTTGCGAATCTCAAGTAAGTCGTGTAGATACAAGGAGAGAAGGTTTTCACGGAAAATATTTGCTTATTCTAAAGTGTGAAGGAAAAGTAGAAATTCCTTTATTCGGGAAACTCAAACCTAATTTTATTGTTGTTAGTTTGGTTATTTTTGAAGTGTTTTTAGACATTACTTACAAGTAATCCAAAGCGTTGAAACATATTAAGGGACGATGTTGGAATCTTAGCTTCATGGCCAAACTTTGGATGTTGCAAAATCCAGCTTGAGACATTCCTCAAGAATCAAAAGTTATGGATACATGTAGACAAAGATGATCCCACACAAAGAACCATCATTTTGTCTCTCATTTCTACCATAGTAATTGATCCGGATTTGCGTGGGAACGAGACAAAAGATAGCATATACAGAATCATATACACAGATATATGGCCAAAAACACAGCGATACAGTAAACGCATATTCTATTAAATATCGGAAATAGAACAGACTGTAAATACCACAGCTAGAATGGTAGTAGCTATCTCTAAGAAGAGATGTGGCCGCTGTGCTCATTCGAGCCAAGATGAATGCAAAGAGAGGCCGAAAGGGCCTATTTATCATAAGCACGAGGGAAAGAATCCCAAACATCCGAAAACCTAACCCTAGAAGATGAACCGTCATAAAGTTTGCGGCCCCAAGGTGGTTAGTTGAACAGTCAACTTCCCGGGGTCATAACGTTTGCATACGATCTCCGTTTGGGGCGCTCGGCAGCCCGTTGGAAAGATCTATCCGAGGACTACGCGGACGGCCATGAAACAAATGGGCCCCGTCCGACCAAGATTTCCCAAAACACGTCGTTTAGGGCCTCAAAACGGCCCCGCAAGTTTGGGACTCGAAAAGCTGTGGAAAAATTACTGGAAAATACGCAAAATGGGAAACTGTTTTGAGCCAGTGGAATAGGTGGGTGGCCACCGATATCCATCTGGATCAGTAATTCGTATCATACCATCCGAAGCTTCGAGTTGATATCAAGAGGAGAATAAGAACCCTCCCTTCAGAAAGTTGTGGAGTCCATTTGCTTCCAATAGTTGTTACTAAGGCACTTGCAACTCATCCCCCCCCCCCCCCATATTTTATTAGTACATATGCAAACATTCTTTATTGTATGTTTTGCTCATGTAGTTCTAGTTTAAATTTCTTTCTTCACAGAATAGCTGGTTTATTAGAATGTATTTTAATCTCATGGTTCATATAGCTTTTACCTTTTGATATGATGCTTGGAATACACAGCCTCTCAGAAAGTGATTTTCGGGGCACATGTTGGTGATCAAACACCAACACCAAAGTGCCATCTTGGAAGCGTTGTGATAAAAAGTCGTGTTTTTCCATATTATGTATTATTTTATTATCCAGTTATGACTTTTATTTATGCATCCTCTATTGTGAATTTGGGATTGCAATTAGTACATCAATGTTTGTAACCTAAGTGGAAGCACATACGGATTACATCGCGCGATTTTATTGTAAATATTTAAAATCTTGGTTGTTAGTTGAGAAATGTCAAAGAATGCTAAATCTGAAAACTTGAGGTTTTTGCTAAATAATTGGAAAACGGTGAAAATTTATGTGATTGAGCACTTCAAATTTTCCCTAGGGCTGATGTTTTATGTTGTAGAACCCTATAAACTCTTCAATTTTTACTAGTTCTATACTATAAGTGCTTTGGATACTCTGCACTCCATATGCACGTGAACTTCCACTCCACTAAAACCTCTCCAAAAAAGAAGATTAGGTGCAACGCGTGTGGATTTAAAAAAATATTTTTCCCTTGTCCCATGACTTCATACTGTGAAGGTACTTACTACTTTCACCAATACCATGCCTTAAAAATTCCATAAACAAGAAAACAACGAAAGAATGGTTAATCAACATGATTTGTGAATCTTAAGTAAGTCATGTAGCTACAAGGAGAGAAGGCTTGAGAAAAAAAAGATATGTGTATTCTAAGGTATCGTGGGAAATTTGAAATAATTTTATTTGGTGAACTCAACCCTAATTTTCTTGTCATTAGTTTAGTTGTTTTTAAAGTGTTTTCAAAGATTACTTAGAAGCGATCCAAAGAAATGAAGCATATACTGGTATCATGTTGGGATATTAGTTTCATGGTCAAACATTGACTGCTGGAAAATCCAATTGGAGACATTCCTCAAGAATCAATATTGGTTATGGATACAAATAACCAAAGATGAATCCACATGGGAATATACACCATAGCTAAAGTTGTGCGGGATAGCATGCATGGAATTATTAATCTCCTAGTAGAAGAAAGGTTAAGATACTACTATGTTTTTGAACTCGTGGAAATGCGAAATAAATTGGAGCAATTGTACAAGAACAATGCCTCCGAAATCAACGGTCTTGAAACAAGGTTATTGACTCTCAAGATTGCTGAGCTTAGAGAAATTCAGGGGTGAAATTTTTCACACACACTGATTTTACATGTTTTCTTTCTCAAAAAAGAATCGCGGATTTCATTTTTTTTCTTTCGAAAATGATTCTCCCAAATTCCACAGGATAAAAATAGTTTACTCTAAACATCACCAAAATTGTCCAAAGACTACATAAAATTCTCGCTGTTGACATTGATGGCGTGGAAAGATATTTTCCTCGATTCACGACAATTTGTGCCAACATCAAGGTCGTTGGAGGACAATACCTATGGTGACAGGCCGTTTGAGATCCTTGTGCATGATCGGGCTCCCATAGCACACAACTCTTCTCTCTCACGGGTCATAGTCATCCCACCTCTTTTCGAGGCCATTCCCTCGTATCACACCTCATCTCCCTCCAACTTCATTTTCGTGGAACCCCTTTAATTAGTGACCATTTTTATTTCCTTTCCCTCCATACGTCCATTCAAACTATCTAGACCCATGCTTCTTAAGCATTCCATGGACACCACAACGCTCGTAGTAGCTCTTGGCCCCGCGGGTGTATTGAGTGCTACTACATAATATGCACGTGACACATATGTGGTCTCCATGGAGAAACATCATGCCAGGATTGGGGCTCTTGGCAATGCCAACTCTACGATTTAACAACTTAACCCGATTGCCCTAGATTTTGTTGTTGACTCTCTTTCTCTCTCCTCCCATGATAGATGTAGTAGCACGACGATATCGTATTCATCTCAACAGCCCAAGGACAAAAAAATTCACGAGTAAGTTATTATCGTACTAGCTCTTGTTTCCATACTCCCCTCAGTGCATTGTCAAGACCACCAACAATATCTCAACGAACGTGGGGAGAAGAGCATTCCTATTTTTATAGCTCTTTGCAGCATTCCATCATATTTATGTTTCCCTCTAACTCCATTTTCCATATCCGTCCACCTTCCCTATGTTACACCTCTTATGGGATTTCGCTATCAGCACCTTCGGCCATCGTTCATGTAATGTCCCAAAAAATAGCAAAATTAAAATGTTTTCCATCCCTGTAATAGATGCTGTATGAGAGTAAAAATAGACACAAGTTAAGTTAATAATAAGAAAAGTATGTAAATGTTTAAACCAAAAGAAATTCTACCTTTCTTAAAATAATCATGATGTCTCTCGTCTTTTACATCTACAGCTCTGCGGAAGCATTTATGAACATATCTAATGATGTATCATAGTTACGAGTTTACTATTGTCGACGTAACAGAAAATATAATGCTATTATACTGTTTTAATAAATGCAAATGAATGTCTGAATGGCACCTTCAGGTGATATGGCCTTTGTTGATGAGGGGTCTGATGTTCTAAGATGGGCCTCTAGTAGCAAAAAGAGACGAAGGAAAACCAATACCCCGGCAGGTAAGAGCACTCTTGGGAGAGTACTGGACTTACTTAGCATCCTTTTGCTAACGTCAAAACCCTTGTTGTGTTTTGCAGGTGTGCCCGTAGAAGGTTATTCTACCCTGGGAGTTCTACCTATTCCCACTAAAAAGTTTCCCGAGTGGATCCTAGCTTTTTGTGGAGCTACCCCTAAAAGGCATACTATGGTGTAAAGTCTAGTGTTAAAATTCAAGATCAAGTGTGGGTTTTAACGTATTGAAACTATGGCAAAACTATTAGTTTGATCACCCCTTGTGCTGGTTTATACGACTCCTAACATAGTCTCCTATATAAAAAAGAATGTAACTCCAATTGAAAGCGTGGTTGGTGTAAGACATTAAATGCGCTTGGTTGAAGTGGTTGACAGGCTGGGTAAGGGTTTTATCATACGCATTCGGGGGGTTTTCCTCCCTTGCCAAACGCTCTGCGTTTTTGGCTAGCTTTCTGTCCTGTACTTCGTTGCAATGGTGGTAATATCTATACATTGGTAGCTTCATTGGAGGCGCAGAGGAGGATGAACTCCTGCTCAGGTATGACCCATTCACTATCGCTGTTGTAATTAAATGTTTCTTCTATTGATAGAAGCTACAGGGTTTCTCACTGGTATTTTTGCGCTAGTGGCAGGTAGTGCCAATGAAAGTCTGCTGCGTGGCTATCGTGATTGCTCCGGCCTTTATCGTTGTGAGCATTGGTAAGTCCAGCTACGTAACCCCAATGTGCTCTGTCCTCTTCCACTCCTGGCGGGGTACTGTATGTAACATTTTGTTTATGGAAGACTTCGTGAGCCTTTGGATTACTGTATCTAATTGGAAGTCTGGAAAGTCGCCTCTTGGCTGGACTAACGAATGTATGATATCTGTGGGGGTTTTGGAGGTTCATTCCCAATGTAAAGTTTGACTAATGAAATCTGGTTCTCGTGGGTTAATGAACTGGGGTTTTACACAGGGTAAACCTCCCTGCCGATCGTATGGATGATCGAAATGTATGCTTTTGGGTTTTGAAAAAGGACTATGAAGTTTTCTGCGTTCTCTATTCATGTCCTTTTTTATTCAAGACTGTGATAGTGGCTCAGCCTATGCTGTACCGAACTTGTATTTCGAATGTAACTCCGTTTCACTAAAAGGATTTATTATGAATGTAGAAGGAGTCTTCGTAATGTGCTGTAGAGAGAGAGAGAGCAAGAGTTCCTTGGTTTCGACTTTTGTCAGAGTTTATATTCCGCGTTTTAATTCTACCGTGGGTAAATTGTAATGAAAGGGAAAAGAGATAGGTCATCCCAGTTCCGTAACCTATGGATATCCGTCTTTGCTGTTTCGAATCTGTCTTTGTTTAAATGGTGGAAATAACGTTCTCCCAGATGTATCGTTGATGCTCTTACTCAAACCCTAGTAAGTTAAAAACGTAGATCTGTAACTTGTAGCTGCATTTTGGTTTTGGCAATGAATGGTGATGGGATTCGATCCCTGTATCTATGGTTTGCTAGATTCTGCGTTGAAATTTATTTAGCGTCTCTGTAATCACTAATCTAAACATACACTCTAATAAATAAAAGAGCTTAACAGACTGGGATAAATGCCAGGAAATAATTGTTGCAGAAATTATGAAAAGAAAACTGGTAAGATAAAACGTGTCTCTAGTGCTATTCGTAAATGTCTAGCACAGGCTAGGGAGCTAGCCATGCTAGACATTCAACAGTTAACCCCAAACAGATTTCTACGGTTTCAAAAGCTTTATGAACAACTAAGTCTGTTATAATAAATTGAAACACCCTCGGGACTGATGCCCTAAAGGTCCTTGTGCTCCTTAAGAGAACATTGCTGAATATAGATATTAAATAACAAGCTATTTGATTTGCATAAATGATAGAAGGTGAATGGAATAGTTTATACCTGAAATCTTGTAGCGTACCCTTCTCCTGTAGTCACCTGCACACTCAAATCACTTATTAGTGGAAAATATTGATGTGTTCAGCTGACCTGACTTGAATGAGTTCTGGATTAGATCACTTTGGGACTACCACGTTCCTCCCAACCATGATCCCACCACCGTTTCCGGTTCAATATGGATCCCCCCGAGGTTGTTCTGACATGCAAAGTGAGGGATAGAGATCCTAGGTCCACTGCTGGTTCAGGTTTGAAACTTTCTTTGAGCTAGTTCAATTCTTGGAGCAGAAAATGTTCTTTCACTCCATAGGAGATGAGGATAAAAGAAAATATGATCCCCCAAACTTGGGGTCTGTCCTCCTTAAGTAGGAAATCTTGAATTAGGACTGTTGGAATTACTGGTTTCTTTAAAATTAAATAACTTTAATTTTTTTAATTTATTACTAGTTCTTTTTTTTGAACTGGAACTTCTCAACTTTGTTTAACTAAAGTGTTTTTGATTAAGCCTTTTTACACTTGTGATTAACTTTTACTATTCTGATCCAATTATTAATGCATTATTGATTTATTAAGCAAATGCATAAACTATATAAAATAAATGTATTTTATAATTAAATAATAACAATCATCCTTATTACAATTATGAATAATAATAGCCTTGAGGCTTTTAAGCATGTTAACCCTAGAAGACTACTAGTAGTTAATTCATGTTTTAAGTGGTTATAGTTATCTTTTATGTAACTTCACCTGATACTTGTTTGTTTTTAATCCTTTTAAGGATGAGGTCCCTTCTTTGGACGGTCTCGGTAAGCTAGGATAGGCACCTCTTGTCTCTCCCTTTGCATTTCAGATTCCCTCGTTTTAACATGGTAGTTCCCGCAGTACTTGATGAAAATGAGATTTATTTACTCCATTCGGATAGTCGTGATACGACACAAAAGTGCTATTCAGAGTCCTTCCGACTCAACACTTGAGATCTAGTAACCCCGAGTGCTCTTCAGAGCCTTTTAACTCAACACTCTCACATGGGCTTTACGCTAGTGCAATTCTAGAGCCTCTGCTCAACACTAGAGCTAGAATGTGGTTGTGAGGCACATCTAGAATATTTAAGTGGCCTCGGATCCGGTAATCATTTTCTTTCAAGCTTGGAGTGCTCCAGGGCTTATGCCCAACACTCAACGTACATCGGGGCTTAGGCCCAGTACGTAATAAGAGTCCTCTAGATACACCGGGGCTTAGGCCAATTATATAGGTCATTCATGTGTTTCTGAGTCCACGCTCAACACACCACATAATCATCCATATGAATCATTGCTCTGCACAGTATAATGTGACAAAAAGAGGTAATCTCAGTATATCATAATTTGTAATTGATTCACATAACAGAAACATAAGCTTATTCATTCGGGCTTTCCTGCCCCATATATATTCAATAATGAACAATCAGGGTCCATGCCCAATATATCAACTCAGGAAAGAATAAATCAAAACATACTATTGCTTATGCCAAATAATAAATCACATATGCTGGGGCCGTGGCCCAATATAACATCATAACATAGTCAGTCAAAAAGTTGGGATATTACGGTTCAAGACCACTTCTACTATTGCATCACTGATCACTAGTGCTTTAGGTATATCGCTATCAGCACCTTGGGCCATCGTTCAAGACCAATTCTACATCGCTGATCACTAGTGCTTTAGGTATACATTCGTTGAGTCGGCCCAGTGCAGTGTTCATGAATAGCTTCAATCCAACATGTAGCAATTTAGCAATTTCCTTGAGGAAATCTCATAGCTATATATGTTGGTCGAGGTCTCTCTTCGTCGTCTTGCATCCAACACGTGTAGTACACTAAGGTATTCCAGTATATTCTCCCTAAACAAAAAACGGTTTTCTCAGCTTCACTTATCCCTGGTTATTAAAGTCCTCTTTCTTAAAGAGCATTCATCGCAAATGTGTTTATAGGAAGGAGCGTAAAAACTCTAACTATCCTTGATCCCACGACTACACCGAAAGCAAAGAGCATTTTTATAACTGGGGATTTTCGGATTATACGGTACAATTGTGGTCTTCCCCTTAAGAGCTATGCCGTGCTTGCACACAATGTCACTAGGTCATGGAATTTATTACAACAAAATAATTATCGCATGTTTATGGAAGTCCCATGTTTACAACTCTATATCCATGGATTCTATTTGCTCTATACAGTCGATGCTGATGTGCATAGGACTCTTTATTTTGGTTACGTGGCACACATGTTGATGCAGGCTCACTGGTCAGTCCATCCATAAACATAGTGGAAACTCACGAGCAAGCACTTAGATTGAACATATTTCAACATGATGCTTCTTGTGGTATCTTTGGAAATCACTCAGTGGACCATCTCCAATGGAATGACATATATCGTTGTACATTTCTAAGTGCTCTAGACAGAAACTGTTCTTTTCCTCGTGATTCCCCAAATACCTAGGTCCCTAAGCAGGGTTCGACTGCTAAAAATCCATAGAAGATTGGATGGATTGGTTTGTAGGGCCCATTTTATGGGCAAGTCTCGCTCTTCATATTTGCGGTAAAAATACTGTCTGAAACCTTCCGGGGCAATTTTGAGGTATTAAAAGTCCATTTCTTGCAAAAAACAACTGCACCAAAATTTTACATTATACACACCGAGACATGTCCAATGGTGCAAGAATCGCCTGAATCAGAGTCCGTATGAAGAAGTTATGCCTCCCACAAGTTGACCTACCCAGCTAACCACCATGGTACCCAACGGATTCCACATCATCTATCATTTCTCGCACATGTGGATCTAATAATGATTGGACTTTGAAGAACGTTCTAGAAGGTCCAGTACCATAACCCTAATAAGGAGTTGGGGCGTAAGAAAACCCTAAAATTAACCCGAGACGGCTATTGGGCTATGATGAATACCGGGCCGTTAGGAGGAGGGGTTTCGTTCTTTCGATGTTATTATACAGTTCCATAGTTGATAAAACAACACAAGAGTGGCTATTATAGCAGGACATAGGAGATAGGAGATCATGTAGTAGCCACTCTGGCCGTAGATTCATAGCTAACTCCATAGAGAGTGTCATTTCCTTTGTATTTGCATTTTGATATGAAGAGCAAGGCATAGTCCTCATTTGTGTCTGTGTTTTTCCCCATAGCTCGTTTTCCCGAGCTATATCTTCTGTTATTGTGTACTTATTTGCTCTAGTTATTTGTGGATTTCAGTTCCATTATATTCAGTATCTTATGGAATTAAATTAACACAACGAACAAAGTTGTAAGATCCGTTGTGAAAAACTTGTCCACTGGAATAGGTGCAACAGTTTACAGATCGTCTCGCCAACCGCCCGCCATCCTCACTGGCCATCCTAGACTGAGGGTTGTTTTTATGTTCAGTATCTGGATATTTTGTCGCAATGCCCAAACCCATAGCATTCTCTTATATCAACTATGGATATGATGAGTTTACTTATGCATAGTCTTGCACCGCATCTGCATTAACCACATGATTTCGACACCCGACAATAATTCACTTTGATTAGGGTTATTCAAAAAGTAATCTCGACTATCCAAAATGCAGTGTTCATCAACGGCATTCCGTGAGAACCCCAATGTGGGGAAATTGGCATTTGTATTCACTTGACATGGAACAGCGACTGCGGAACATAATGTGAAAAAGGAACGTTATATATATGCGGGGTTTGACTTCTTCTACAACACTATATATATATATATATGTGGTTTCCACGCGCTTTGTGATTAATTCTAAATGGTGAGCTCTGGTCACGAAAGGTTATCAGAACAAGTCTAGTAGGACAGGAAATGGTCGATGCAGCGATAATAAGCCGGCGAGAGGCGTGAGGGACCATATTCTCATACTAATACACCAAAAATAAACGGACTTTGTCAGGTCGGCGACGCTGGCTTGGTCGCACTGTTATATATTATGTTCTTTGGACGGTGTCACGGTAGGATTTGGTCACGGTCACCTGTAGCAGAGGTGGTAGTGGCAGGTGGGGAATGATCACTTGCTTGCCCGGACTTCAATTTAAAACTACTCAGAATTCAGGAATTTGGTGATGCTATAAAATGGAAGAACGCTCTCCAATCTTCATCAAACTTCATCTATAATCAAACGATCAGAGGGAGCGTCTAATCGAAGAATAGCACTCAGTCATCTACAGTCATGAAATCCTTCCCGGCTTTAGCGGTTGCAGCACTAGTAATCATCTCATACGCAAGCACTATTGTTCTAGTGCGTGCAGGTGATTCAGATCCTCTGCAAGACTTTTGCGTTGCTGATAACACCAGTCAAGGTATGTGATACTAGGCTCTTCTGAATTTACATGTAATGTGTACAACTATTATCATGGGTGAAGAATCTGACATATATGGAATTGAATTTACATGTAATGTGTACAACTATTATCATGGGTGAAGAATCTGATATATATATATGGAATTGAATTTTGCAGTTCTTGTAAACGGTTTCGTCTGTAAGGATGCGAAGATGGTTTCAGCAGACGACTTCACGTTCAGGGGCCTAGATAAAGCGGGGAATACGAATAACATGCTGCGTTCCGTGGTAACTCCAGTCAATGTAGTGCAGCTAGCAGGCCTGAACACCTTGGGAATCTCCATGGCTAGGATCGATTTCGCTCCTTACGGCCTTAATCCCCCTCACACTCATCCCCGGGCCACCGAAATCTTGGTGGTCTTGGAAGGTAGCCTCTACGTCGGCTTCATCACCACTGGCAACCAATTGTTCTACAAAACGCTTGAGAAGGGAGACGTGTTTGTGTTCCCCAAAGCTCTTGTGCATTTCCAACAGAACGTCGGCAATGGCAACGCAGTGGCCCTCGCTGCACTGAGCAGCCAGAATCCAGGAACTCAGCAGATCGCCAGGTCCTTGTTTGGAGCCACCGGTCCGGTTGATCCCTCCGTTCTCGCCAAAGCTTTCGATATCGATTCCAACCTCGTCAAACTTCTGCAAGCCAAATTCGCAGCTTCTGGCTGATTTATTCATTCATTCATCCTGATCATAGTCGTGAGTCGCCACAGAGATTTATTCATTCTAATCATAGTCGCCATTCTTGCTTTCCCCGCGTTCTGCGTTCTGTGCGTGACACAAATAGTCACTGCATTGTATGTGTGGTCGTGGACATCCAAACAAATAAAAAAGTTCATTTCCGTTGATCCATTATGTTTTCGTGTTTGTTTGGGATGATTATCTTAATCAGTGCTAAGTTCCTTAATGTTTGAACAACACGATCTTCCGAGACTCTTTAGATTCATCACTCCACCCAACGGGCATTTTAATATTTAAACGCCATAAATAGATTATAAGCAGATGTTTAGTGGCATGGAGTCCACTTTAAAATTCAATTATCTTGGTGTATTCCATTGAAGCGTGGAGTAGCTATAATCACTTGGTGTATTCCATTGAAGAGTGGAGCTTGAGGTCGTGAAATTCTAAAAGTTCAAATTAAATATAAATGGCCTTACATCATTTTGGTGTTAATTACTCAATTTAATTAAATTATATTTGTGTTCGATTCAAAAGTTTTGAAACTCAATAAATTGGATCATCTAAAATTATTATATATCCCATTTATCTCCCGCAAACTTGATGGATTGATATAATAAATTATTGTTTCAACTTGTATAGAAAATTATTTTAAATTATGAATAGTTAGATTATGAGGCATACAAACTTGAATGTTGGTTACCCTCCCATCATTTACTCCATCATAGCAACTTTGTCTTAGATTCCACCAAAGAGGGATCATAGCAACATTGTTTTGGCTTCCGGCAAGGGATCTCGCAACCTCACAAAGGAGAGGGAGGGCCTTCTAGGGAGGGATTTGGTTGTACATAGGTGCCACATCATGGCCCCATCTTTAATCAAATTGTATGTACGCATTTTATCGGGTTATGGAGGTGTCTAGCTAAAAGAGATTAGTTCATCGGATAACTTGTAAAGTGATAGAAGGTTGGATTAGTATTGGATTGCAATCGTATTGCAAGTGTGTTAACAACCTAATTTTTTCCTCTTCGGTTCGCGATGAGTAATATTATCGCCATTAGACATCACCTTGGGAGGCTTTCGCCTCATATGCATCATTTCCACCACCATATGATCTGAATAAATCTCTCAAGGTCATCCATCATATCATTCACAATAAGCGATGCTATTATGCTCGATTCGGTCCACACACACGCACACATAGAAGCATCATTCGGTGTCTCTCCTTTCAACCATGGTAATTCTCATGACACCATATGGAGCTTCAAGTGGTGATGAAGAGGAGAAGAATAACACTCCCTTCGGAAAGTCGCGGAGTCCATTTGCTTCCCACAATTCTTACTAAGGCGCTTGTAATTCATCACCGCTGACCCCCATCCCCCCTCTTTTATTAATACAGATGCAAATATTTTTTATTGTATGTTATGTTTATGGACTTCTAGTTAAAATTTATTTCTTCACATAATATATGGTCTATTCGAATGTATATTACTCTCACGGTTCATATACCTTACACCTTTTGGTATGATGCTTGGACAATGCAATCTCTAGGCAAGTGATTTTTGGGGCACATGTTGGTGATGAAACACAACCACCAAACTCGGCCATCTTGGAAGCGCTGTGATACAAAGGCGTGTTTTTCAATATTATGTATTATTTTATTTTTCGATTATGCATATTCTCTTCTACGGGTTACTTTTATTTATGCATTCCCAAATATAATATTGGGATTGCAAATAGTACATCAATGCTTGTATCCTAAGTGGTAGCACATCTAGATTGTGTCACGCAATTCGATTGTAAAGATATAAAATTGTGTCGCGCAATTCGATTGCAAAGATTTAAAATCTAGGCTGTTAGGTGAGAAATGTAAAATAAGGCTAAATCTCAAACCCCGAGGTTTTTTATTAAATTCTTGGGAAACCATGAAAATTTATACGATCGAGGACTTGATGTTTTTCGTAGGGCTAATGTTTTAGGTCGTACAACCGTAGAAAATCTCCAATGTTTACTAATTTTATACTAGAATCGTTTTGGATACTCTACACTTCATATTACCTTCAAGAGATCGCTTCGTGTATTGCATGTGACTCTTTCCCTCGTTCTCTACATCATTTTTCTCTTCCCACATGCCCTAGCTCGATTTCACAAAGATTGATCTGTTGTGCGTGATGCACCCAAATTTCAACTCATAAATTAGGAGAGGATTTTAACAAGTATATCACCCTTTGTATGTGATTTCATAGCGTGAAGGTACTGGCTACTTGCACCAATCTCGCGCATTAAATGTTCCATAAAGAAGAAAATAATACCACCTCATTCATGGCTTCATAGTCAGCGCTCTTTCCCTTTTTATCTACATCACTCAACTCTTCCCACGCACCATTTCTCTATTTTTCAACCTCTAATATCTTGCGTGTGGACAACTCATATGCATGCGAACTTCCACTCCACTAAATCCTCTCCGAAGAAAATAAATCAGGTGCAACCCTCGTGAATTTTAACAAATACTTTGCCCTTGTTACATGGCTCCATACTATGAAGTTACTTAATACTTGCACCAATCCCACGCCTTAAAAAGTCCAAAAAGAAGAACACAACCAAAGAACGATTAATTAACATGATTTGGGAATGTCAATTAAGTCATGTACAGGTACAAGGAGTGAAGGTTTGAGCAAAAAAATATCCATGTAAATTCTAAAGTATCATGCAAAAATATCAATAATTTTATTTGGGAAACTCAACCCATGTTTTCTTGATATTAGTTTAGTTGCTTTTAAATTGTTCTTAGATACTAGTTACAAGTATTCCAAAGCATTGAATCATGTTAAGGCATGATGTTCAGATATTATTTTCATGGTCAAACCTTGGCTATTGGAAAATCCAATTTGATACATTCCTCGAGAATCAAAAGTTATGGATACACGTAGCGAGAAACGATCCGATAGAGACAACCACCATTTTGTGTCTCCCCTTTATACCATAGCAATTCATATCAAACCATATGAAGCTTCTAGTGGATATCAACAGGAGGAGAAGAACCATGCCTTCTGAGATCTGTGGAGTCCATTTGAATGCAATAATTGTTATTGGGGCGCTTGTAATTCATCGTCCTCCCCCCATCTCTTATTAATACAAATGCAAAGATTATTTATTGTATGTTATGTTTACGTAGTTCCAGTTTAAATTTATTTCTTGCATATCATAATATATGGTTTATCAGAATGTATTTTACTCTCCTAGCTTATATAGCTTACACCTTTCAATATTATTCACAAATTTTGATATAATTCTTGGACAACACAACCTCTCAGAAAGTGATTTTTGGGGCACATGGTGGTGATCAAGCACCAACACCAAAGTGGCAACTTGGAAGTATTGCGATAAAAATTCGTGTTTTTCAAAGTTATGTATTGTTTTATTATTCAATCATGCATGTTCTCTTTTACGGGATACTTTTATTTATTCCTTCTCGAATATAATATTGGGATCGAAAATAGTACATCAATGTTTGTATCCTAAGTGGGAGCACATCTAAATTGCGTTGCGCAATTTGATTGTGAATATTTAAAATCTGCGTTGCTAGTTGAGAAATGTAAGAGAAGGATAAGTTTGCAAACCCGAGCATTTTGTTAAACACATGGCAAACCATGAAAATTTCTGTGATCAAGCACTTCATTTTTTTCCTAGGGAATTTTTTTGTGTTGTGGAACCGTATAAGCTCTTCAATTTTTACAGCTAGTTCTATACTAGGATTGTTTTGGAGGCTCTACACTTCATAGTAAGCATTCAACATATCACCTCGTGTATGGGAAGGACCCTTTCCCCTTTTTTCTACATCACTTTTCTCTTCCCACGTTCCCTAGCTCGATTTTACAAAGCTTAATTTGTTGTGGGTGGACCACTCCCAAATTTATAATACACTATAAACGCTCTCCAACTAAAATAAATAAGGAAAGGATTTTAACAAGTTGTACATGCAACTTCACAGCGTGAAGGTACTCGCTACTTGAACGAATATCATGCACTAAATGTTCCATGAAGAATAAAACAACACCACCTCATTCATCGATTCATAATTGGCACTCTTTCCCTTGTTATCTACATCTCTCCACTTTTCCCACATACCACTGTCTTTATTCCGCAGCTGGAACACTCATATGCATGCGAAATTCCATTCCACTAAAGCCTCTCCGAACAAAATAAATCAGGTGCAACCCACGTGGATTTTAACATATATTTTTCCCTTGTACGATGTCTTCATAGTGTAAAGGTACTTAATACTTGCACCAATCCGAAGCTTTAAAAATTCCATAAAGAAGAACATCACCAAAGAGCGGTTACTTAACACGATTTGCGAATCTCAAGTAAGTCGTGTAGATACAAGGAGAGAAGGTTTTCACGGAAAATATTTGCTTATTCTAAAGTGTGAAGGAAAAGTAGAAATTCCTTTATTCGGGAAACTCAAACCTAATTTTATTGTTGTTAGTTTGGTTATTTTTGAAGTGTTTTTAGACATTACTTACAAGTAATCCAAAGCGTTGAAACATATTAAGGGACGATGTTGGAATCTTAGCTTCATGGCCAAACTTTGGATGTTGCAAAATCCAGCTTGAGACATTCCTCAAGAATCAAAAGTTATGGATACATGTAGACAAAGATGATCCCACACAAAGAACCATCATTTTGTCTCTCATTTCTACCATAGTAATTGATCCGGATTTGCGTGGGAACGAGACAAAAGATAGCATATACAGAATCATATACACAGATATATGGCCAAAAACACAGCGATACAGTAAACGCATATTCTATTAAATATCGGAAATAGAACAGACTGTAAATACCACAGCTAGAATGGTAGTAGCTATCTCTAAGAAGAGATGTGGCCGCTGTGCTCATTCGAGCCAAGATGAATGCAAAGAGAGGCCGAAAGGGCCTATTTATCATAAGCACGAGGGAAAGAATCCCAAACATCCGAAAACCTAACCCTAGAAGATGAACCGTCATAAAGTTTGCGGCCCCAAGGTGGTTAGTTGAACAGTCAACTTCCCGGGGTCATAACGTTTGCATACGATCTCCGTTTGGGGCGCTCGGCAGCCCGTTGGAAAGATCTATCCGAGGACTACGCGGACGGCCATGAAACAGATGGGCCCCGTCCGACCAAGATTTCCCAAAACACGTCGTTTAGGGCCTCAAAACGGCCCCGCAAGTTTGGGACTCGAAAAGCTGTGGAAAAATTACTGGAAAATACGCAAAATGGGAAACTGTTTTGAGCCAGTGGAATAGGTGGGTGGCCACCGATATCCATCTGGATCAGTAATTCGTATCATACCATCCGAAGCTTCGAGTTGATATCAAGAGGAGAATAAGAACCCTCCCTTCAGAAAGTTGTGGAGTCCATTTGCTTCCAATAGTTGTTACTAAGGCACTTGTAACTCATCCCCCCCCCCCCATATTTTATTAGTACATATGCAAACATTCTTTATTGTATGTTTTGCTCATGTAGTTCTAGTTTAAATTTCTTTCTTCACAGAATAGCTGGTTTATTAGAATGTATTTTAATCTCATGGTTCATATAGCTTTTACCTTTTGATATGATGCTTGGAATACACAGCCTCTCAGAAAGTGATTTTCGGGGCACATGTTGGTGATCAAACACCAACACCAAAGTGCCATCTTGGAAGCGTTGTGATAAAAAGTCGTGTTTTTCCATATTATGTATTATTTTATTATCCAGTTATGACTTTTATTTATGCATCCTCTATTGTGAATTTGGGATTGCAATTAGTACATCAATGTTTGTAACCTAAGTGGAAGCACATACGGATTACATGGCGCGATTTTATTGTAAATATTTAAAATCTTGGTTGTTAGTTGAGAAATGTCAAAGAATGCTAAATCTGAAAACTTGAGGTTTTTGCTAAATAATTGGAAAACGGTGAAAATTTATGTGATTGAGCACTTCAAATTTTCCCTAGGGCTGATGTTTTATGTTGTAGAACCCTATAAACTCTTCAATTTTTACTAGTTCTATACTATAAGTGCTTTGGATACTCTACACTCCATATGCACGTGAACTTCCACTCCACTAAAACCTCTCCAAAAAAGAAGATTAGGTGCAACGCGTGTGGATTTAAAAAAATATTTTTCCCTTGTCCCATGACTTCATACTGTGAAGGTACTTACTACTTTCACCAATACCATGCCTTAAAAATTCCATAAACAAGAAAACAACGAAAGAATGGTTAATCAACATGATTTGTGAATCTCAAGTAAGTCATGTAGCTACAAGGAGAGAAGGCTTGAGAAAAAAAAGATATTTGTATTCTAAGGTATCGTGGGAAATTTGAAATAATTTTATTTGGTGAACTCAACCCTAATTTTCTTGTCATTAGTTTAGTTGTTTTTAAAGTGTTTTCAAAGATTAGTTAGAAGCGATCCAAAGAAATGAAGCATATACTGGTATCATGTTGGGATATTAGTTTCATGGTCAAACATTGACTGCTGGAAAATCCAATTGGAGACATTCCTCAAGAATCAATATTGGTTATGGATACAAATAACCAAAGATGAATCCACATGGGAATATACACCATAGCTAAAGTTGTGCGGGATAGCATGCATGGAATTATTAATCTCCTAGTAGAAGAAAGGTTAAGATACTACTATGTTTTTGAACTCGTGGAAATGCGAAATAAATTGGAGCAATTGTACAAGAACAATGCCTCCGAAATCAACGGTCTTGAAACAAGGTTATTGACTCTCAAGATTGCTGAGCTTAGAGAAATTCAGGGGTGAAATTTTTCACACACACTGATTTTACATGTTTTCCTTCTCAAAAAAGAATCGCGGATTTCATTTTTTTTCTTTCGAAAATGATTCTCCCAAATTCCACGGGATAAAAATAGTTTACTCTAAACATCACCAAAATTGTCCAAAGACTACATAAAATTCTCGCTGTTGACATTGATGGCGTGGAAAGATATTTTCCTCGATTCACGACAATTTGTGCCAACATCAAGGTCGTTGGAGGACAATACCTATGGTGACAGGCCGTTTGAGATCCTTGTGCATGATCGGGCTCCCATAGCACACAACTCTTCTCTCTCACGGGTCATAGTCATCCCACCTCTTTTCGAGGCCATTCCCTCGTATCACACCTCATCTCCCTCCAACTTCATTTTCGTGGAACCCCTTTAATTAGTGACCATTTTTATTTCCTTTCCCTCCATACGTCCATTCAAACTATCTAGACCCATGCTTCTTAAGCATTCCATGGACACCACAACGCTCGTAGTAGCTCTTGGTCCCGCGGGTGTATTGAGTGCTACTACATAATATGCACGTGACACATATGTGGTCTCCATGGAGAAACATCATGCCAGGATTGGGGCTCTTGGCAATGCCAACTCTACGATTTAACAACTTAACCCGATTGCCCTAGATTTTGTTGTTGACTCTCTTTCTCTCTCCTCCCATGATAGATGTAGTAGCACGACGATATCGTATTCATCTCAACAGCCCAAGGACAAAAAAATTCACGAGTAAGTTATTATCGTACTAGCTCTTGTTTCCATACTCCCCTCAGTGCATTGTCAAGACCACCAACAATATCTCAACGAACGTGGGGAGAAGAGCATTCCTATTTTTATAGCTCTTTGCAGCATTCCATCATATTTATGTTTCCCTCTAACTCCATTTTCCATATCCGTCCACCTTCCCTATGTTACACCTCTTATGGGATTTCGCTATCAGCACCTTCGGCCATCGTTCATGTAATGTCCCAAAAAATATCAAAATTAAAATGTTTTCCATCCCTGTAATAGATGCTGTATGAGAGTAAAAATAGACACAAGTTAAGTTAATAATAAGAAAAGTATGTAAATGTTTAAACCAAAAGAAATTCTACCTTTCTTAAAATAATCATGATGTCTCTCGTCTTTTACATCTACAGCTCTGCGGAAGCATTTATGAACATATCTAATGATGTATCATAGTTACGAGTTTACTATTGTCGACGTAACAGAAAATATAATGCTATTATACTGTTTTAATAAATGCAAATGAATGTCTGAATGGCACCTTCAGGTGATATGGCCTTTGTTGATGAGGGGTCTGATGTTCTAAGATGGGCCTCTAGTAGCAAAAAGAGACGAAGGAAAACCAATACCCCGGCAGGTAAGAGCACTCTTGGGAGAGTACTGGACTTACTTAGCATCCTTTTGCTAACGTCAAAACCCTTGTTGTGTTTTGCAGGTGTGCCCGTAGAAGGTTATTCTACCCTGGGAGTTCTACCTATTCCCACTAAAAAGTTTCCCGAGTGGATCCTAGCTTTTTGTGGAGCTACCCCTAAAAGGCATACTTTGGTGTAAAGTCTAGTGTTAAAATTCAAGATCAAGTGTGGGTTTTAACGTAACTAAACTATGGCAAAACTATTAGTTTGATCACCCCTTGTGCTGGTTTATACGACTCCTAACATAGTCTCCTATATAAAAAAGAATGTAACTCCAATTGAAAGCGTGGTTGGTGTAAGACATTAAATGCGCTTGGTTGAAGTGGTTGACAGGCTGGGTAAGGGTTTCATCATACGCATTCGGGGGTTTTCCTCCCTTGCCAAACGCTCTGCGTTTTTGGCTAGCTTTCTGTCCTGTACTTCGTTGCAATGGTGGTAATATCTATACATTGGTAGATTCATTGGAGGCGCAGAGGAGGATGAACTCCTGCTCAGGTATGACCCATTCACTATCGCTGTTGTAATTAAATGTTTCTTCTATTGATAGAAGCTACAGGGTTTCTCACTGGTATTTTTGCGCTAGTGGCAGGTAGTGCCAACGAAAGTCTGCTGCGTGGCTATCGTGATTGCTTCGGCCTTTATCGTTGTGAGCATTGGTAAGTCCAACTACGTAACCCCAATGTGCTCTGTCCTCTTCCACTCCTGGCGGGGTACTGTATGTAACATTTTGTTTATGGAAGACTTCCTGAGCCTTTGGATTACTGTATCTAATTGGAAGTCTGGAAAGTCGCCTCTTGGCTGGACTAACGAATGTATGATATCTGTGGGGGTTTTGGAGGTTCATTCCCAATGTAAAGTTTGACTAATGAAATCTGGTTCTCGTGGGTTAATGAACTGGGGTTTTACACAGGGTAAACCTCCCTGCCGATCGTATGGATGATCGAAATGTATGCTTTTGGGTTTTGAAAAAGGACTATGAAGTTTTCTGCGTTCTCTATTCATGTCCTTTTTTATTCAAGACTGTGATAGTGGCTCAGCCTATGCTGTACCGAACTTGTATTTCGAATGTAACTCCGTTTCACTAAAAGGATTTATTATGAATGTAGAAGGAGTCTTCGTAATGTGCTGTAGAGAGAGAGAGAGCAAGAGTTCCTTGGTTTCGACTTTTGTCAGAGTTTATATTCCGCATTTTAATTCTACCGTGGGTAAATTGTAATGAAAGGGAAAAGAGATAGGTCATCCCAGTTCCGTAACCTATGGATATCCGTCTTTGCTGTTTCGAATCTGTCTTTGTTTAAATGGTGGAAATAACGTTCTCCCAGATGTATCGTTGATGCTCTTACTCAAACCCTAGTAAGTTAAAAACGTAGATCTTTAACTTGTAGTTGCATTTTGGTTTTGGCAATGAATGGTGATGGGATTCGATCCCTGTATCTATGGTTTGCTAGATTCTGCGTTGAAATTTATTTAGCGTCTCTGTAATCACTAATCTAAACATACACTCTAATAAATAAAAGAGCTGAACAGACTGGGATAAATGCCAGGAAATAATTGTTGCAGAAATTATGAAAAGAAAACTGGTAAGATAAAACGTGTCTCTAGTGCTATTCGTAAATGTCTAGCACAGGCTAGGGAGCTAGCCATGCTAGACATTCAACAGTTAACCCCAAACAGATTTCTAGGGTTTCAAAAGCTTTATGAACAACTAAGTCTGTTATAATAAATTGAAACACCCTCGGGACTGATGCCCTAAAGGTCCTTGTGCTCCTTAAGAGAACATTGCTGAATATAGATATTAAATAACAAGCTATTTGATTTGCATAAATGATAGAAGGTGAATGGAATAGTTTATACCTGAAATCTTGTAGCGTACCCTTCTCCTGTAGTCACCTGCACACTCAAATCACTTATTAGTGGAAAATATTGATGTGTTCAGCTGACCTGACTTGAATGAGTTCTGGATTAGATCACTTTGGGACTACCACGTTCCTCCCAACCATGATCCCACCACCGTTTCCGGTTCAATATGGATCCCCCCGAGGTTGTTCTGACATGCAAAGTGAGGGATAGAGATCCTAGGTCCACTGCTGGTTCAGGTTTGAAACTTTCTTTGAGCTAGTTCAATTCTTGGAGCAGAAAATGTTCTTTCACTCCATAGGAGATGAGGATAAAAGAAAATATGATCCCCCAAACTTGGGGTCTGTCCTCCTTAAGTAGGAAATCTTGAATTAGGACTGTTGGAATTACTGGTTTCTTTAAAATTAAATAACTTTAATTTTTTTAATTTATTACTAGTTCTTTTTTTTGAACTGGAACTTCTCAACTTTGTTTAACTAAAGTGTTTTTGATTAAGCCTTTTTACACTTGTGATTAACTTTTACTATTCTGATCCAATTATTAATGCATTATTGATTTATTAAGCAAATGCATAAACTATATAAAATAAATGTATTTTATAATTAAATAATAACAATCATCCTTATTACAATTATGAATAATAATAGCCTTGAGGCTTTTAAGCATGTTAACCCTAGAAGACTACTAGTAGTTAATTCATGTTTTAAGTGGTTATAGTTATCTTTTATGTAACTTCACCTGATACTTGTTTGTTTTTAATCCTTTTAAGGATGAGGTCCCTTCTTTGGACGGTCTCGGTAAGCTAGGATAGGCACCTCTTGTCTCTCCCTTTGCATTTCAGATTCCCTCGTTTTAACATGGTAGTTCCCGCAGTACTTGATGAAAATGAGATTTATTTACTCCATTCGGATAGTCGTGATACGACACAAAAGTGCTATTCAGAGTCCTTCCGACTCAACACTTGAGATCTAGTAACCCCGAGTGCTCTTCAGAGCCTTTTAACTCAACACTCTCACATGGGCTTTACGCTAGTGCAATTCTAGAGCCTCTGCTCAACACTAGAGCTAGAATGTGGTTGTGAGGCACATCTAGAATATTTAAGTGGCCTCGGATCCGGTAATCATTTTCTTTCAAGCTTGGAGTGCTCCAGGGCTTATGCCCAACACTCAACGTACATCGGGGCTTAGGCCCAGTACGTAATAAGAGTCCTCTAGATACACCGGGGCTTAGGCCAATTATATAGGTCATTCATGTGTTTCTGAGTCCACGCTCAACACACCACATAATCATCCATATGAATCATTGCTCTGCACAGTATAATGTGACAAAAAGAGGTAATCTCAGTATATCATAATTTGTAATTGATTCACATAACAGAAACATAAGCTTATTCATTCGGGCTTTCCTGCCCCATATATATTCAATAATGAACAATCAGGGTCCATGCCCAATATATCAACTCAGGAAAGAATAAATCAAAACATACTATTGCTTATGCCAAATAATAAATCACATATGCTGGGGCCGTGGCCCAATATAACATCATAACATAGTCAGTCAAAAAGTTGGGATATTACGGTTCAAGACCACTTCTACTATTGCATCACTGATCACTAGTGCTTTAGGTATATCGCTATCAGCACCTTGGGCCATCGTTCAAGACCAATTCTACATCGCTGATCACTAGTGCTTTAGGTATACATTCGTTGAGTCGGCCCAGTGCAGTGTTCATGAATAGCTTCAATCCAACATGTAGCAATTTAGCAATTTCCTTGAGGAAATCTCATAGCTATATATGTTGGTCGAGGTCTCTCTTCGTCGTCTTGCATCCAACACGTGTAGTACACTAAGGTATTCCAGTATATTCTCCCTAAACAAAAAACGGTTTTCTCAGCTTCACTTATCCCTGGTTATTAAAGTCCTCTTTCTTAAAGAGCATTCATCGCAAATGTGTTTATAGGAAGGAGCGTAAAAACTCTAACTATCCTTGATCCCACGGCTACACCGAAAGCAAAGAGCATTTTTATAACTGGGGATTTTCGGATTATACGGTACAATTGTGGTCTTCCCCTTAAGAGCTATGCCGTGCTTGCACACAATGTCACTAGGTCATGGAATTTATTACAACAAAATAATTATCGCATGTTTATGGAAGTCCCATGTTTACAACTCTATATCCATGGATTCTATTTGCTCTATACAGTCGATGCTGATGTGCATAGGACTCTTTATCCGGTTACGTGGCACACATGTTGATGCAGGCTCACTGGTCAGTCCATCCATAAACATAGTGGAAACTCACGAGCAAGCACTTAGATTGAACATATTTCAACATGATGCTTCTTGTGGTATCTTTGGAAATCACTCAGTGGACCATCTCCAATGGAATGACATATATCGTTGTACATTTCTAAGTGCTCTAGACAGAAACTGTTCTTTTCCTCGTGATTCCCCAAATACCTAGGTCCCTAAGCGGGGTTCGACTGCTAAAAATCCATAGAAGATTGGATGGATTGGTTTGTAGGGCCCATTTTATGGGCAAGTCTCGCTCTTCATATTTGCGGTAAAAATACTGTCTGAAACCTTCCGGGGCAATTTTGAGGTATTAAAAGTCCATTTCTTGCAAAAAACAACTGCACCAAAATTTTACATTATACACACCGAGACATGTCCAATGGTGCAAGAATCGCCTGAATCAGAGTCCGTATGAAGAAGTTATGCCTCCCACAAGTTGACCTACCCAGCTAACCACCATGGTACCCAACGGATTCCACATCATCTATCATTTCTCGCACATGTGGATCTAATAATGATTGGACTTTGAAGAACGTTCTAGAAGGTCCAGTACCATAACCCTAATAAGGAGTTGGGGCGTAAGAAAACCCTAAAATTAGCCCGAGACGGCTATTGGGCTATGATGAATACCGGGCCGTTAGGAGGAGGGGTTTCGTTCTTTCGATGTTATTATACAGTTCCATAGTTGATAAAACAACACAAGAGTGGCTATTATAGCAGGACATAGTAGATAGGAGATCATGTAGTAGCCACTCTGGCCGTAGATTCATAGCTAACTCCATAGAGAGTGCCATTTCCTTTGTATTTGCATTTTGATATGAAGAACAAGGCATAGTCCTCATTTGTGTCTGTGTTTTTCCCCATAGCTCGTTTTCCCGAGCTATATCTTCTGTTATTGTGTACTTATTTGCTCTAGTTATTTGTGGATTTGAGTTCCATTATATTCAGTATCTTATGGAATTAAATTAACACAACGAACAAAGTTGTAAGATCCGTTGTGAAAAACTTGTCCACTGGAATAGGTGCAACTGTTTACAGATCGTCTCGCCAACCGCCCGCCATCCTCACTGGCCATCCTAGACTAAGGGTTGTTTTTATGTTCAGTATCTGGATATTTTGTCGCAATGCCCAAACCCATAGCATTCTCTTATATCAACTATGGATATGATGAGTTTACTTATGCGTAGTCTTGCACCGCATCTGCATTAACCACATGATTTCGACACCCGACAATAATTCACTTTGATTAGGGTTATTCAAAAAGTAATCTCGACTATCCAAAATGCAGTGTTCATCAACGGCATTCCGTGAGAACCCCAAAGTGGGGAAATTGGCATTTGTATTCACTTGACATGGAACAGCGACTGCGGAACATAATGTGAAACAGGAACGTTATATATATGCGGGGTTTGACTTCTTCTACAACACTATATATATATATATATATATATGTGGTTTCCACGCGCTTTGTGATTAATTCAAAATGGTGAGCTCTGGTCACGAAAGGTTATCAGAACAAGTCTAGTAGGACAGGAAATGGTCGATGCAGCGATAATAAGCCGGCGAAGGCGTGAGGGACCATATTCTCATACTAATACACCAAAAATAAACGGACTTTGTCAGGTCGGCGACGCTGGCTTGGTCGCACTGTTATATATTATGTTCTTTGGACGGTGTCACGGTAGGATTTGGTCACGGTCACCTGTAGCAGAGGTGGTAGTGGCAGGTGGGGAATGATCACTTGCTTGCCCGGACTTCAATTTAAAACTACTCAGAATTCAGGAATTTGGTGATGCTATAAAATGGAAGAACGCTCTCCAATCTTCATCAAACTTCATCTATAATCAAACGATCAGAGGGAGCGTCTAATCGAAGAATAGCACTCAGTCATCTACAGTCATGAAATCCTTCCCGGCTTTAGCGGTTGCAGCACTAGTAATCATCTCATACGCAAGCACTATTGTTCTAGTGCGTGCAGGTGATTCAGATCCTCTGCAAGACTTTTGCGTTGCTGATAACACCAGTCAAGGTATGTGATACTAGGCTCTTCTGAATTTACATGTAATGTGTACAACTATTATCATGGGTGAAGAATCTGACATATATGGAATTGAATTTACATGTAATGTGTACAACTATTATCATGGGTGAAGAATCTGATATATATATATGGAATTGAATTTTGCAGTTCTTGTAAACGGTTTCGTCTGTAAGGATGCGAAGATGGTTTCAGCAGACGACTTCACGTTCAGGGGCATAGATAAAGCGGGGAATACGAATAACATGCTGCGTTCCGTGGTAACTCCAGTCAATGTAGTGCAGCTAGCAGGCCTGAACACCTTGGGAATCTCCATGGCTAGGATCGATTTCGCTCCTTACGGCCTTAATCCCCCTCACACTCATCCCCGGGCCACCGAAATCTTGGGGGTCTTGGAAGGTAGCCTCTACGTCGGCTTCATCACCACTGGCAACCAATTGTTCTACAAAACGCTTGAGAAGGGAGACGCGTTTGTGTTCCCCAAAGCTCTTGTGCATTTCCAACAGAACGTCGGCAATGGCAACGCAGTGGCCCTCGCTGCTCTGAGCAGCCAGAATCCAGGAACTCAGCAGATCGCCAGGTCCTTGTTTGGAGCCACCGGTCCGGTTGATCCCTCCGTTCTCGCCAAAGCTTTCGATATCGATTCCAACCTCGTCAAACTTCTGCAAGCCAAATTCGCAGCTTCTGGCTGATTTATTCATTCATTCATCCTGATCATAGTCGTGAGTCGCCACAGAGATTTATTCATTCTAATCATAGTCGCCATTCTTGCTTTCCCCGCGTTCTGCGTTCTGTGCGTGACACAAATAGTCACTGCATTGTATGTGTGGTCGTGGACATCCAAACAAATAAAAAAGTTCATTTCCGTTGATCCATTATGTTTTCGTGTTTGTTTGGGATGATTATCTTAATCAGTGCTAAGTTCCTTAATGTTTGAACAACACGATCTTCCGAGACTCTTTAGATTCATCACTCCACCCAACGGGCATTTTAATATTTAAACGCCATAAATAGATTATAAGCAGATGTTTAGTGGCATGGAGTCCACTTTAAAATTCAATTATCTTGGTGTATTCCATTGAAGCGTGGAGTAGCTATAATCACTTGGTGTATTCCATTGAAGAGTGGAGCTTGAGGTCGTGAAATTCTAAAAGTTCAAATTAAATATAAATGGCCTTACATCATTTTGGTGTTAATTACTCAATTTAATTAAATTATATTTGTGTTCGATTCAAAAGTTTTGAACTCAATAAATTGGATCATCTAAAATTATTATATATCCCATTTATCTCCCGCAAACTTGATGGATTGATATAATAAATTATTGTTTCAACTTGTATAGAAAATTATTTTAAATTATGAATAGTTAGATTATGAGGCATACAAACTTGAATGTTGGTTACCCTCCCATCATTTACTCCATCATAGCAACTTTGTCTTAGATTCCACCAAAGAGGGATCATAGCAACATTGTTTTGGCTTCCGGCAAGGGATCTCGCAACCTCACAAAGGAGAGGGAGGGCCTTCTAGGGAGGGATTTGGTTGTACATAGGTGCCACATCATGGCCCCATCTTTAATCAAATTGTATGTACGCATTTTATCGGGCTATGGAGGTGTCTAGCTAAAAGAGATTAGTTCATCGGATAACTTGTAAAGTGATAGAAGGTTGGATTAGTATTGGATTGCAATCGTATTGCAAGTGTGTTAACAACCTAATTTTTTCCTCTTCGGTTCGCGATGAGTAATATTATCGCCATTAGACGTCACCTTGGGAGGCTTTCGCCTCATATGCATCATTTCCACCACCATATGATCTGAATAAATCTCTCAAGGTCATCCATCATATCATTCACAATAAGCGATGCTATTATGCTCGATTCGGTCCACACACACGCACACATAGAAGCATCATTCGGTGTCTCTCCTTTCAACCATGGTAATTCTCATGACACCATATGGAGCTTCAAGTGGTGATGAAGAGGAGAAGAATAACACTCCCTTCGGAAAGTCGCGGAGTCCATTTGCTTCCCACAATTCTTACTAAGGCGCTTGTAATTCATCACCGCTGACCCCCATCCCCCCTCTTTTATTAATACAGATGCAAATATTTTTTATTGTATGTTATGTTTATGGACTTCTAGTTAAAATTTATTTCTTCACATAATATATGGTCTATTCGAATGTATATTACTCTCATGGTTCATATACCTTACACCTTTTGGTATGATGCTTGGACAATGCAATCTGTAGGCAAGTGATTTTTGGGGCACATGTTGGTGATGAAACACAACCACCAAACTCGGCCATCTTGGAAGCGCTGTGATACAAAGGCGTGTTTTTCAATATTATGTATTATTTTATTTTTCGATTATGCATATTCTCTTCTACGGGTTACTTTTATTTATGCATTCCCAAATATAATATTGGGATTGCAAATAGTACATCAATGCTTGTATCCTAAGTGGTAGCACATCTAGATTGTGTCACGCAATTCGATTGTAAAGATATAAAATTGTGTCGCGCAATTCGATTGCAAAGATTTAAAATCTAGGCTGTTAGGTGAGAAATGTAAAATAAGGCTAAATCTCAAACCCCAAGGTTTTTTATTAAATTCTTGGGAAACCATGAAAATTTATACGATCGAGGACTTGATGTTTTTCGTAGGGCTAATGTTTTAGGTCGTACAACCGTATAAAATCTCCAATGTTTACTAATTTTATACTAGAATCGTTTTGGATACTCTACACTTCATATTACCTTCAAGATATCGCTTCGTGTATTGCATGTGACTCTTTCCCTCGTTCTCTACATCATTTTTCTCTTCCCACATGCTCTAGCTTGATTTCACAAAGATTGATCTGTTGTGCGTGATGCACCCAAATTTCAACTCATAAATTAGGAGAGGATTTTAACAAGTATATCACCCTTTGTATGTGATTTCATAGCGTGAAGGTACTGGCTACTTGCACCAATCTCGCGCATTAAATGTTCCATAAAGAAGAAAATAATACCACCTCATTCATGGCTTCATAGTCAGCGCTCTTTCCCTTTTTATCTACATCACTCAACTCTTCCCACGCACCATTTCTCTATTTTTCAACCTCTAATATCTTGCGTGTGGACAACTCATATGCATGCGAACTTCCACTCCACTAAATCCTCTCCGAAGAAAATAAATCAGGTGCAACCCTCGTGAATTTTAACAAATACTTTGCCCTTGTTACATGGCTCCATACTATGAAGTTACTTAATACTTGCACCAATCCCACGCCTTAAAAAGTCCAAAAAGAAGAACACAACCAAAGAACGATTAATTAACATGATTTGGGAATGTCAATTAAGTCATGTACAGGTACAAGGAGTGAAGGTTTGAGCAAAAAAATATCCATGTAAATTCTAAAGTATCATGCAAAAATATCAATAATTTTATTTGGGAAACTCAACCCATGTTTTCTTTATATTAGTTTAGTTGCTTTTAAATTGTTCTTAGATACTAGTTACAAGTATTCCAAAGCATTGAATCATGTTAAGGCATGATGTTCAGATATTATTTTCATGGTCAAACCTTGGCTATTGGAAAATCCAATTTGATACATTCCTCGAGAATCAAAAGTTATGGATACACGTAGCGAGAAACGATCCGATAGAGACAACCACCATTTTGTGTCTCCCCTTTATACCATAGCAATTCATATCAAACCATATGAAGCTTCTAGTGGATATCAACAGGAGGAGAAGAACCATGCCTTCTGAGATCTGTGGAGTCCATTTGAATGCAATAATTGTTATTGGGGCGCTTGTAATTCATCGTCCTCCCCCCATCTCTTATTAATACAAATGCAAAGATTATTTATTGTATGTTATGTTTACGTAGTTCCAGTTTAAATTTATTTCTTGCATATCATAATATATGGTTTATCAGAATGTATTTTACTCTCCTGGCTTATATAGCTTACACCTTTCAATATTATTCACAAATTTTGATATGATTCTTGGACAACACAACCTCTCAGAAAGTGATTTTTGGGGCACATGGTGGTGATCAAGCACCAACACCAAAGTGGCAACTTGGAAGTATTGCGATAAAAATTCGTGTTTTTCAAAGTTATGTATTGTTTTATTATTCAATCATGCATGTTCTCTTTTACGGGATACTTTTATTTATTCCTTCTCGAATATAATATTGGGATCGAAAATAGTACATCAATGTTTGTATCCTAAGTGGGAGCACATCTAAATTGCGTTGCGCAATTTGATTGTGAATATTTAAAATCTGCGTTGCTAGTTGAGAAATGTAAGAGAAGGATAAGTTTGCAAACCCGAGCATTTTGTTAAACACATGGCAAACCATGAAAATTTATGTGATCAAGCACTTCAATTTTTTCCTAGGGAATTTTTTTGTGTTGTGGAACCGTATAAGCTCTTCAATTTTTACAGCTAGTTCTATACTAGGATTGTTTTGGAGGCTCTACACTTCATAGTAAGCATTCAACATATCACCTCGTGTATGGGAAGGACCCTTTCCTCTTTTTTCTACATCACTTTTCTCTTCCCACTTTCCCTAGCTCGATTTTACAAAGCTTAATTTGTTGTGGGTGGACCACTCCCAAATTTATAATACACTATAAACGCTCTCCAACTAAAATAAATAAGGAAAGGATTTTAACAAGTTGTACATGCAACTTCACAGCGTGAAGGTACTCGCTACTTGAACGAATATCATGCACTAAATGTTCCATGAAGAATAAAACAACACCACCTCATTCATCGATTCATAATTGGCACTCTTTCCCTTGTTATCTACATCTCTCCACTTTTCCCACATACCACTGTCTTTATTCCGCAGCTGGAACACTCATATGCATGCGAAATTCTATTCCACTAAAGCCTCTCCGAACAAAATAAATCAGGTGCAACCCACGTGGATTTTAACATATATTTTTCCCTTGTACGATGTCTTCATAGTGTAAAGGTACTTAATACTTGCACCAATCCGAAGCTTTAAAAATTCCATAAAGAAGAACATCACCAAAGAGCGGTTACTTAACACGATTTGCGAATCTCAAGTAAGTCGTGTAGATACAAGGAGAGAAGGTTTTCACGGAAAATATTTGCTTATTCTAAAGTGTGAAGGAAAAGTAGAAATTCCTTTATTCGGGAAACTCAAACCTAATTTTATTGTTGTTAGTTTGGTTATTTTTGAAGTGTTTTTAGACATTACTTACAAGTAATCCAAAGCGTTGAAACATATTAAGGGACGATGTTGGAATCTTAGCTTCATGGCCAAACTTTGGATGTTGCAAAATCCAGCTTGAGACATTCCTCAAGAATCAAAAGTTATGGATACATGTAGACAAAGATGATCCCACACAAAGAACCATCATTTTGTCTCTCATTTCTACCATAGTAATTGATCCGGATTTGCGTGGGAACGAGACAAAAGATAGCATATACAGAATCATATACACAGATATATGGCCAAAAACACAGCGATACAGTAAACGCATATTCTATTAAATATCGGAAATAGAACAGACTGTAAATACCACAGCTAGAATGGTAGTAGCTATCTCTAAGAAGAGATGTGGCCGCTGTGCTCATTCGAGCCAAGATGAATGCAAAGAGAGGCCGAAAGGGCCTATTTATCATAAGCACGAGGGAAAGAATCCCAAACATCCGAAAACCTAACCCTAGAAGATGAACCGTCATAAAGTTTGCGGCCCCAAGGTGGTTAGTTGAACAGTCAACTTCCCGGGGTCATAACGTTTGCATACGATCTCCGTTTGGGGCGCTCGGCAGTCTGTTGGAAAGATCTATCCGAGGACTACGCGGACGGCCATGAAACAGATGGGCCCCGTCCGACCAAGATTTCCCAAAACACGTCGTTTAGGGCCTCAAAACGGCCCCGCAAGTTTGGGACTCGAAAAGCTGTGGAAAAATTACTGGAAAATACGCAAAATGGGAAACTGTTTTGAGCCAGTGGAATAGGTGGGTGGCCACCGATATCCATCTGGATCAGTAATTCGTATCATACCATCCGAAGCTTCGAGTTGATATCAAGAGGAGAATAAGAACCCTCCCTTCAGAAAGTTGTGGAGTCCATTTGCTTCCAATAGTTGTTACTAAGGCACTTGCAACTCATCCCCCCCCCCCCATATTTTATTAGTACATATGCAAACATTCTTTATTGTATGTTTTGCTCATGTAGTTCTAGTTTTAAATTTCTTTCTTCACAGAATAGCTGGTTTATTAGAATGTATTTTAATCTCATGGTTCATATAGCTTTTTACCTTTTGATATGATGCTTGGAATACACAGCCTCTCAGAAAGTGATTTTCGGGGCACATGTTGGTGATCAAACACCAACACCAAAGTGCCATCTTGGAAGCGTTGTGATAAAAAGTCGTGTTTTTCCATATTATGTATTATTTTATTATCCAGTTATGACTTTTATTTATGCATCCTCTATTGTGAATTTGGGATTGCAATTAGTACATCAATGTTTGTAACCTAAGTGGAAGCACATACGGATTACATGGCGCGATTTTATTGTAAATATTTAAAATCTTGGTTGTTAGTTGAGAAATGTCAAAGAATGCTAAATCTGAAAACTTGAGGTTTTTGCTAAATAATTGGAAAACGGTGAAAATTTATGTGATTGAGCACTTCAAATTTTCCCTAGGGCTGATGTTTTATGTTGTAGAACCCTATAAACTCTTCAATTTTTACTAGTTCTATACTATAAGTGCTTTGGATACTCTACACTCCATATGCACGTGAACTTCCACTCCACTAAAACCTCTCCAAAAAAGAAGATTAGGTTGCAACGCGTGTGGATTTAAAAAAATATTTTTCCCTTGTCCCATGACTTCATACTGTGAAGGTACTTACTACTTTCACCAATACCATGCCTTAAAAATTCCATAAACAAGAAAACAACGAAAGAATGGTTAATCAACATGATTTGTGAATCTCAAGTAAGTCATGTAGCTACAAGGAGAGAAGGCTTGAGAAAAAAAAGATATGTGTATTCTAAGGTATCGTGGGAAATTTGAAATAATTTTATTTGGTGAACTCAACCCTAATTTTCTTGTCATTAGTTTATTTGTTTTTAGTGTGTTTTCAAAGATTACTTAGAAGCGATCCAAAGAAATGAAGCATATACTGGTATCATGTTGGGATATTAGTTTCATGGTCAAACATTGACTGCTGGAAAATCCAATTGGAGACATTCCTCAAGAATCAATATTGGTTATGGGTACAAATAACCAAAGATGAATCCACATGGGAATATACACCATAGCTAAAGTTGTGCGGGATAGCATGCATGGAATTATTAATCTCCTAGTAGAAGAAAGGTTAAGATACTACTATGTTTTTGAACTCGTGGAAATGCGAAATAAATTGGAGCAATTGTGCAAGAACAATGCCTCCGAAATCAACGGTCTTGAAACAAGGTTATTGACTCTCAAGATTGCTGAGCTTAGAGAAATTCAGGGGTGAAATTTTTCACACACACTGATTTTACATGTTTTCTTTCTCAAAAAAGAATCGCGGATTTCATTTTTTTTCTTTCGAAAATGATTCTCCCAAATTCCACAGGATAAAAATAGTTTACTCTAAACATCACCAAAATTGTCCAAAGACTACATAAAATTCTCGCTGTTGACATTGATGGCGTGGAAAGATATTTTCCTCGATTCACGACAATTTGTGCCAACATCAAGGTCGTTGGAGGACAATGCCTATGGTGACAGGCCGTTTGAGATCCTTGTGCATGATCGGGCTCCCATAGCACACAACTCTTCTCTCTCACGGGTCATAGTCATCCCACCTCTTTTCGAGGCCATTCCCTCGTATCACACCTCATCTCCCTCCAACTTCATTTTCGTGGAACCCCTTTAATTAGTGACCATTTTTATTTCCTTTCCCTCCATACGTCCATTCAAACTATCTAGACCCATGCTTCTTAAGCATTCCATGGACACCACAACGCTCGTAGTAGCTCTTGGCCCCGCGGGTGTATTGAGTGCTACTACATAATATGCACGTGACACATATGTGGTCTCCATGGAGAAACATCATGCCAGGATTGGGGCTCTTGGCAATGCCAACTCTACGATTTAACAACTTAACCCGATTGCCCTAGATTTTGTTGTTGACTCTCTTTCTCTCTCCTCCCATGATAGATGTAGTAGCACGACGATATCGTATTCATCTCAACAGCCCAAGGACAAAAAAATTCACGAGTAAGTTATTATCGTACTAGCTCTTGTTTCCATACTCCCCTCAGTGCATTGTCAAGACCACCAACAATATCTCAACGAACGTGGGGAGAAGAGCATTCCTATTTTTATAGCTCTTTGCAGTATTCCATCATATTTATGTTTCCCTCTAACTCCATTTTCCATATCCGTCCACCTTCCCTATGTTACACCTCTTATGGGATTTCGCTATCAGCACCTTCGGCCATCGTTCATGTAATGTCCCAAAAAATAGCAAAATTAAAATGTTTTCCATCCCTGTAATAGATGCTGTATGAGAGTAAAAATAGACACAAGTTAATTTAATAATAAGAAAAGTATGTAAATGTTTAAACCAAAAGAAATTCTACCTTTCTTAAAATAATCATGATGTCTCTCGTCTTTTACATCTACAGCTCTGCGGAAGCATTTATGAACATATCTAATGATGTATCATAGTTACGAGTTTACTATTGTCGACGTAACAGAAAATATAATGCTATTATACTGTTTTAATAAATGCAAATGAATGTCTGAATGGCACCTTCAGGTGATATGGCCTTTGTTGATGAGGGGTCTGATGTTCTAAGATGGGCCTCTAGTAGCAAAAAGAGACGAAGGAAAACCAATACCCCGGCAGGTAAGAGCACTCTTGGGAGAGTACTGGACTTACTTAGCATCCTTTTGCTAACGTCAAAACCCTTGTTGTGTTTTGCAGGTGTGCCCGTAGAAGGTTATTCTACCCTGGGAGTTCTACCTATTCCCACTAAAAATTTTCCCGAGTGGATCCTAGCATTTTGTGGAGCTACCCCTAAAAGGCATACTATGGTGTAAAGTCTAGTGTTAAAATTCAAGATCAAGTGTGGGTTTTAACGTATTGAAACTATGGCAAAACTATTAGTTTGATCACCCCTTGTGTTGGTTTATACGACTCCTAACATAGTCTCCTATATAAAAAAGAATGTAACTCCAATTGAAAGCGTGGTTGGTGTAAGACGTTAAATGCGCTTGGTTGAAGTGGTTGACAGGCTGGGTAAGGGTTTCATCATACGCATTCGGGGGTTTTCCTCCCTTGCCAAACGCTCTGCGTTTTTGGCTAGCTTTCTGTCCTGTACTTCGTTGCAATGGTGGTAATATCTATACATTGGTAGCTTCATTGGAGGCGCAGAGGAGGATGAACTCCTGCTCAGGTATGACCCATTCACTATCGCTGTTGTAATTAAATGTTTCTTCTATTGATAGAAGCTACAGGGTTTCTCACTGGTATTTTTGCGCTAGTGGCAGGTAGTGCCAACGAAAGTCTGCTGCGTGGCTATCGTGATTGCTCCGGCCTTTATCGTTGTGAGCATTGGTAAGTCCAGCTACGTAACCCCAATGTGCTCTGTCCTCTTCCACTCCTGGCGGGGTACTGTATGTAACATTTTGTTTATGGAAGACTTCGTGAGCCTTTGGATTACTGTATCTAATTGGAAGTCTGGAAAGTCGCCTCTTGGCTGGACTAACGAATGTATGATATCTGTGGGGGTTTTGGAGGTTCATTCCCAATGTAAAGTTTGACTAATGAAATCTGGTTCTCGTGGGTTAATGAACTGGGGTTTTACACAGGGTAAACCTCCCTGCCGATCGTATGGATGATCGAAATGTATGCTTTTGGGTTTTGAAAAAGGACTATGAAGTTTTCTGCGTTCTCTATTCATGTCCTTTTTTATTCAAGACTGTGATAGTGGCTCAGCCTATGCTGTACCGAACTTGTATTTCGAATGTAACTCCGTTTCACTAAAAGGATTTATTATGAATGTAGAAGGAGTCTTCGTAATGTGCTGTAGAGAGAGAGAGAGCAAGAGTTCCTTGGTTTCGACTTTTGTCAGAGTTTATATTCTGCGTTTTAATTCTACCGTGGGTAAATTGTAATGAAAGGGAAAAGAGATAGGTCATCCCAGTTCCGTAACCTATGGATATCCGTCTTTGCTGTTTTGAATGTGTCTTTGTTTAAATGGTGGAAATAACATTCTCCCAGATGTATCGTTGATGCTCTTACTCAAACCCTAGTAAGTTAAAAACGTAGATCTGTAACTTGTAGCTGCATTTTGGTTTTGGCAATGAATGGTGATGGGATTCGATCCCTGTATCTATGGTTTGCTAGATTCTGCGTTGAAATTTATTTAGCGTCTCTGTAATCACTAATCTAAACATACACTCTAATAAATAAAAGAGCTGAACAGACTGGGATAAATGCCAGGAAATAATTGTTGCAGAAATTATGAAAAGAAAACTGGTAAGATAAAACGTGTCTCTAGTGCTATTCGTAAATGTCTAGCACAGGCTAGGGAGCTAGCCATGCTAGACATTCAACAGTTAACGCCAAACAGATTTCTAGGGTTTCAAAAGCTTTATGAACAACTAAGTCTGTTATAATAAATTGAAACACCCTCGGGACTGATGCCCTAAAGGTCCTTGTGCTCCTTAAGAGAACATTGCTGAATATAGATATTAAATAACAAGCTATTTGATTTGCATAAATGATAGAAGGTGAATGGAATAATTTATACCTGAAATCTTGTAGCGTACCCTTCTCCTGTAGTCACCTGCACACTCAAATCACTTATTAGTGGAAAATATTGATGTGTTCAGCTGACCTGACTTGAATGAGTTCTGGATTAGATCACTTTGGGACTACCACGTTCCTCCCAACCATGATCCCACCACCGTTTCCGGTTCAATATGGATCCCCCCGAGGTTGTTCTGACATGCAAAGTGAGGGATAGAGATCCTAGGTCCACTGCTGGTTCAGGTTTGAAACTTTCTTTGAGCTAGTTCAATTCTTGGAGCAGAAAATGTTCTTTCACTCCATAGGAGATGAGGATAAAAAAAAATATGATCCCCCAAACTTGGGGTCTGTCCTCCTTAAGTAGGAAATCTTGAATTAGGACTGTTGGAATTACTGGTTTCTTTAAAATTAAATAACTTTAATTTTTTTAATTTATTACTAGTTCTTATTTTTGAACTGGAACTTCTCAACTTTGTTTAACTAAAGTGTTTTTGATTAAGCCTTTTTACACTTGTGATTAACTTTTACTATTCTGATCCAATTATTAATGCATTATTGATTTATTAAGCAAATGCATAAACTATATAAAATAAATGTATTTTATAATTAAATAATAACAATCATCCTTATTACAATTATGAATAATAATAGCCTTGAGGCTTTTAAGCATGTTAACCCTAGAAGACTACTAGTAGTTAATTCATGTTTTAAGTGGTTATAGTTATCTTTTATGTAACTTCACCTGATACTTGTTTGTTTTTAATCCTTTTAAGGATGAGGTCCCTTCTTTGGACGGTCTCGGTAAGCTAGGATAGGCACCTCTTGTCTCTCCCTTTGCATTTCAGATTCCCTCGTTTTAACATGGTAGTTCCCGCAGTACTTGATGAAAATGAGATTTATTTACTCCATTCGGATAGTCGTGATACGACACAAAAGTGCTATTCAGAGTCCTTCCAACTCAACACTTGAGATCTAGTAACCCCGAGTGCTCTTCAGAGCCTTTTAACTCAACACTCTCACATGTGCTTTACGCTAGTGCAATTCTAGAGCCTCTGCTCAACACTAGAGATAGAATGTGGTTGTGAGGCACATCTAGAATATTTAAGTGGCCTCGGATCCGGTAATCATTTTCTTTCAGCTTGGAGTGCTCCAGGGCTTATGCCCAACACTCAACGTACATCGGGGCTTAGTGCCCAGTACGTAATAAGAGTCCTCTAGATACACCGGGGATTAGGCCCATTATATAGGTCATTCATGTGTTTCTGAGTCCACGCTCAACACACCACATAATCATCCATATGAATCATTGCTCTGCACAGTATAATGTAACAAAAAGAGGTAATCTCAGTATATCATAATTTGTAATTGATTCACATAACAGAAACATAAGCTTATTCATTCGGGCTTTCCTGCCCCATATATATTCAATAATGAACAATCAGGGTCCATGCCCAATATATCAACTCAGGAAAGAATAAATCAAAACATACTATTGCTTATGCCAAATAATAAATCACATATGTTGGGGCCGTGGCCCAATATAACATCATAACATAGTCAGTCAAAAAGTTGGGATATTACGGTTCAAGACCACTTCTACTATTACATCACTGATCACTAGTGCTTTAGGTATATCGCTATCAGCACCTTGGGCCATCGTTCAAGACCAATTCTACATCGCTGATCACTAGTGCTTTAGGTATACATTCGTTGAGTCGGCCCAGTGCAGTGTTCATGAATAGCTTCAATCCAACATTTAGCAATTTAGCAATTTCCTTGAGGAAATCTCATAGCTATATATGTTGGTCGAGGTCTCTCTTCGTCGTCTTGCATCCAACACGTGTAGTACACTAAGGTATTCCAGTATATTCTCCCTAAACAAAAAACGGTTTTCTCAGCTTCACTTATCCCTGGTTATTAAAGTCCTCTTTCTTAAAGAGCATTCATCGCAAATGTGTTTATAGGAAGGAGCGTAGAAACTCTAACTATCCTTGATCCCACGGCTACACCGAAAGCAAAGAGCATTTTTATAACTGGGGATTTTCGGATTATACGGTACAATTGTGGTCTTCCCCTTAAGAGCTATGCCGTGCTTGCACACAATGTCACTAGGTCATGGAATTTATTACAACAAAATAATTATCGCATGTTTATGGAAGTCCCATGTTTACAACTCTACATCCATGGATTCTATTTGCTCTATACAGTCGATGCTGATGTGCATAGGACTCTTTATCCGGTTACGTGGCACACATGTTGATGCAGGCTCACTGGTCAGTCCATCCATAAACATAGTGGAAACTCACGAGCAAGCACTTAGATTGAACATATTTCAACATGATGCTTCTTGTGGTATCTTTGGAAATCACTCAGTGTACCATCTCCAATGGAATGACATATATCGTTGTACATTTCTAAGTGCTCTAGACAGAAACTGTTCTTTTCCTCGTGATTCCCCAAATACCTAGGTCCCTAAGCGGGGTTCGACTGCTAAAAATCCATAGAAGATTGGATGGATTGGTTTGTAGGGCCCATTTTATGGGCAAGTCTCGCTCTTCATATTTGCGGTAAAAATACTGTCTGAAACCTTCCGGGGCAATTTTGAGGCATTAAAAGTCCATTTCTTGCAAAAAAAAAACTGCACCAAAATTTTACATTATACACACCGAGACATGTCCAATGGTGCAAGAATCGCCTGAATCAGAGTCCGTATGAAGAAGTTATGCCTCCCACAAGTTGACCTACCCAGCTAACCACCATGGTACCCAACGGATTCCACATCATCTATCATTTCTCGCACATGTGGATCTAATAATGATTGGACTTTGAAGAACGTTCTAGAAGGTCCAATACCATAACCCTAATAAGGAGTTGGGGCGTAAGAAAACCCTAAAATTAACCCGAGACGGCTATTGGGCTATGATGAATACCGGGCCGTTAGGAGGAGGGGTTTCGTTCTTTCGATGTTATTATACAGTTCCATAGTTGATAAAACAACACAAGAGTGGCTATTATAGCAGGACATAGGAGATAGGAGATCATGTAGTAGCCACTCTGGCCGTAGATTCATAGCTAACTCCATAGAGAGTGTCATTTCCTTTGTATTTGCATTTTGATATGAAGAGCAAGGCATAGTCCTCATTTGTGTCTGTGTTTTTCCCCATAGCTCGTTTTCCCCGAGCTATATCTTCTGTTATTGTGTACTTATTTGCTCTAGTTATTTGTGGATTTCAGTTCCATTATATTCAGTATCTTATGGAATTAAATTAACACAACGAACAAAGTTGTAAGATCCGTTGTGAAAAACTTGTCCACTGGAATAGGTGCAACAGTTTACAGATCGTCTCGCCAACCGCCCGCCATCCTCAGTGGCCATCCTAGACTAAGGGTTGTTTTTATGTTCAGTATCTGGATATTTTGTCGCAATGCCCAAACCCATAGCATTCTCTTATATCAACTATGGATATGATGAGTTTACTTATGCATAGTCTTGCACCGCATCTGCATTAACCACATGATTTCGACACCCGACAATAATTCACTTTGATTAGGGTTATTCAAAAAGTAATCTCGACTATCCAAAATGCAGTGTTCATCAACGGCATTCCGTGAGAACCCCAATGTGGGGAAATTGGCATTTGTATTCACTTGACATGGAACAGCGACTGCGGAACATAATGTGAAACAGGAACGTTATATATATGCGGGGTTTGACTTCTTCTACAACACTATATATATATATATATATATGTGGTTTCCACGCGCTTTGTGATTAATTCTAAATGGTGAGCTCTGGTCACGAAAGGTTATCAGAACAAGTCTAGTAGGACAGGAAATGGTCGATGCAGCGATAATAAGCCGGCGAGAGGCGTGAGGGACCATATTCTCATACTAATACACCAAAAATAAACGGACTTTGTCAGGTCGGCGACGCTGGCTTGGTCGCACTGTTATATATTATGTTCTTTGGACGGTGTCACGGTAGGATTTGGTCACGGTCACCTGTAGCAGAGGTGGTAGTGGCAGGTGGGGAATGATCACTTGCTTGCCCGGACTTCAATTTAAAACTACTCAGAATTCAGGAATTTGGTGATGCTATAAAATGGAAGAACGCTCTCCAATCTTCATCAAACTTCATCTATAATCAAACGATCAGAGGGAGCGTCTAATCGAAGAATAGCACTCAGTCATCTACAGTCATGAAATCCTTCCCGGCTTTAGCGGTTGCAGCACTAGTAATCATCTCATACGCAAGCACTATTGTTCTAGTGCGTGCAGGTGATTCAGATCCTCTGCAAGACTTTTGCGTTGCTGATAACACCAGTCAAGGTATGTGATACTAGGCTCTTCTGAATTTACATGTAATGTGTACAACTATTATCATGGGTGAAGAATCTGACATATATGGAATTGAATTTACATGTAATGTGTACAACTATTATCATGGGTGAAGAATCTGATATATATATATGGAATTGAATTTTGCAGTTCTTGTAAACGGTTTCGTCTGTAAGGATGCGAAGATGGTTTCAGCAGACGACTTCACGTTCAGGGGCCTAGATAAAGCGGGGAATACGAATAACATGCTGCGTTCCGTGGTAACTCCAGTCAATGTAGTGCAGCTAGCAGGCCTGAACACCTTGGGAATCTCCATGGCTAGGATCGATTTCGCTCCTTACGGCCTTAATCCCCCTCACACTCATCCCCGGGCCACCGAAATCTTGGTGGTCTTGGAAGGTAGCCTCTACGTCGGCTTCATCACCACTGGCAACCAATTGTTCTACAAAACGCTTGAGAAGGGAGACGTGTTTGTGTTCCCCAAAGCTCTTGTGCATTTCCAACAGAACGTCGGCAATGGCAACGCAGTGGCCCTCGCTGCACTGAGCAGCCAGAATCCAGGAACTCAGCAGATCGCCAGGTCCTTGTTTGGAGCCACCGGTCCGGTTGATCCCTCCGTTCTCGCCAAAGCTTTCGATATCGATTCCAACCTCGTCAAACTTCTGCAAGCCAAATTCGCAGCTTCTGGCTGATTTATTCATTCATTCATCCTGATCATAGTCGTGAGTCGCCACAGAGATTTATTCATTCTAATCATAGTCGCCATTCTTGCTTTCCCCGCGTTCTGCGTTCTGTGCGTGACACAAATAGTCACTGCATTGTATGTGTGGTCGTGGACATCCAAACAAATAAAAAAGTTCATTTCCGTTGATCCATTATGTTTTCGTGTTTGTTTGGGATGATTATCTTAATCAGTGCTAAGTTCCTTAATGTTTGAACAACACGATCTTCCGAGACTCTTTAGATTCATCACTCCACCCAACGGGCATTTTAATATTTAAACGCCATAAATAGATTATAAGCAGATGTTTAGTGGCATGGAGTCCACTTTAAAATTCAATTATCTTGGTGTATTCCATTGAAGCGTGGAGTAGCTATAATCACTTGGTGTATTCCATTGAAGAGTGGAGCTTGAGGTCGTGAAATTCTAAAAGTTCAAATTAAATATAAATGGCCTTACATCATTTTGGTGTTAATTACTCAATTTAATTAAATTATATTTGTGTTCGATTCAAAAGTTTTGAAACTCAATAAATTGGATCATCTAAAATTATTATATATCCCATTTATCTCCCGCAAACTTGATGGATTGATATAATAAATTATTGTTTCAACTTGTATAGAAAATTATTTTAAATTATGAATAGTTAGATTATGAGGCATACAAACTTGAATGTTGGTTACCCTCCCATCATTTACTCCATCATAGCAACTTTGTCTTAGATTCCACCAAAGAGGGATCATAGCAACATTGTTTTGGCTTCCGGCAAGGGATCTCGCAACCTCACAAAGGAGAGGGAGGGCCTTCTAGGGAGGGATTTGGTTGTACATAGGTGCCACATCATGGCCCCATCTTTAATCAAATTGTATGTACGCATTTTATCGGGCTATGGAGGTGTCTAGCTAAAAGAGATTAGTTCATCGGATAACTTGTAAAGTGATAGAAGGTTGGATTAGTATTGGATTGCAATCGTATTGCAAGTGTGTTAACAACCTAATTTTTTCCTCTTCGGTTCGCGATGAGTAATATTATCGCCATTAGACATCACCTTGGGAGGCTTTCGCCTCATATGCATCATTTCCACCACCATATGATCTGAATAAATCTCTCAAGGTCATCCATCATATCATTCACAATAAGCGATGCTATTATGCTCGATTCGGTCCACACACACGCACACATAGAAGCATCATTCGGTGTCTCTCCTTTCAACCATGGTAATTCTCATGACACCATATGGAGCTTCAAGTGGTGATGAAGAGGAGAAGAATAACACTCCCTTCGGAAAGTCGCGGAGTCCATTTGCTTCCCACAATTCTTACTAAGGCGCTTGTAATTCATCACCGCTGACCCCCATCCCCCCTCTTTTATTAATACAGATGCAAATATTTTTTATTGTATGTTATGTTTATGGACTTCTAGTTAAAATTTATTTCTTCACATAATATATGGTCTATTCGAATGTATATTACTCTCATGGTTCATATGCCTTACACCTTTTGGTATGATGCTTGGACAATGCAATCTCTAGGCAAGTGATTTTTGGGGCACATGTTGGTGATGAAACACAACCACCAAACTCGGCCATCTTGGAAGCGCTGTGATACAAAGGCGTGTTTTTCAATATTATGTATTATTTTATTTTTCGATTATGCATATTCTCTTCTACGGGTTACTTTTATTTATGCATTCCCAAATATAATATTGGGATTGCAAATAGTACATCAATGCTTGTATCCTAAGTGGTAGCACATCTAGATTGTGTCACGCAATTCGATTGTAAAGATATAAAATTGTGTCGCGCAATTCGATTGCAAAGATTTAAAATCTAGGCTGTTAGGTGAGAAATGTAAAATAAGGCTAAATCTCAAACCCCAAGGTTTTTTATTAAATTCTTGGGAAACCATGAAAATTTATACGATCGAGGACTTGATGTTTTTCGTAGGGCTAATGTTTTAGGTCGTACAACCGTAGAAAATCTCCAATGTTTACTAATTTTATACTAGAATCGTTTTGGATACTCTACACTTCATATTACCTTCAAGAGATCGCTTCGTGTATTGCATGTGACTCTTTCCCTCGTTCTCTACATCATTTTTCTCTTCCCACATGCCCTAGCTCGATTTCACAAAGATTGATCTGTTGTGCGTGATGCACCCAAATTTCAACTCATAAATTAGGAGAGGATTTTAACAAGTATATCACCCTTTGTATGTGATTTCATAGCGTGAAGGTACTGGCTACTTGCACCAATCTCGCGCATTAAATGTTCCATAAAGAAGAAAATAATACCACCTCATTCATGGCTTCATAGTCAGCGCTCTTTCCCTTTTTATCTACATCACTCAACTCTTCCCACGCACCATTTCTCTATTTTTCAACCTCTAATATCTTGCGTGTGGACAACTCATATGCATGCGAACTTCCACTCCACTAAATCCTCTCCGAAGAAAATAAATCAGGTGCAACCCTCGTGAATTTTAACAAATACTTTGCCCTTGTTACATGGCTCCATACTATGAAGTTACTTAATACTTGCACCAATCCCACGCCTTAAAAAGTCCAAAAAGAAGAACACAACCAAAGAACGATTAATTAACATGATTTGGGAATGTCAATTAAGTCATTTACAGGTACAAGGAGTGAAGGTTTGAGCAAAAAAATATCCATGTAAATTCTAAAGTATCATGCAAAAATATCAATAATTTTATTTGGGAAACTCAACCCATGTTTTCTTGATATTAGTTTAGTTGCTTTTAAATTGTTCTTAGATACTAGTTACAAGTATTCCAAAGCATTGAATCATGTTAAGGCATGATGTTCAGATATTATTTTCATGGTCAAACCTTGGCTATTGGAAAATCCAATTTGATACATTCCTCGAGAATCAAAAGTTATGGATACACGTAGCGAGAAACGATCCGATAGAGACAACCACCATTTTGTGTCTCCCCTTTATACCATAGCAATTCATATCAAACCATATGAAGCTTCTGGTGGATATCAACAGGAGGAGAAGAACCATGCCTTCTGAGATCTGTGGAGTCCATTTGAATGCAATAATTGTTATTGGGGCGCTTGTAATTCATCGTCCTCCCCCCATCTCTTATTAATACAAATGCAAAGATTATTTATTGTATGTTATGTTTACGTAGTTCCAGTTTAAATTTATTTCTTGCATATCATAATATATGGTTTATCAGAATGTATTTTACTCTCCTGGCTTATATAGCTTACACCTTTCAATATTATTCACAAATTTTGATATGATTCTTGGACAACACAACCTCTCAGAAAGTGATTTTTGGGGCACATGGTGGTGATCAAGCACCAACACCAAAGTGGCAACTTGGAAGTATTGCGATAAAAATTCGTGTTTTTCAAAGTTATGTATTGTTTTATTATTCAATCATGCATGTTCTCTTTTACGGGATACTTTTATTTATTCCTTCTCGAATATAATATTGGGATCGAAAATAGTACATCAATGTTTGTATCCTAAGTGGGAGCACATCTAAATTGCGTTGCGCAATTTGATTGTGAATATTTAAAATCTGCGCTGCTAGTTGAGAAATGTAAGAGAAGGATAAGTTTGCAAACCCGAGCATTTTGTTAAACACATGGAAAACCATGAAAATTTCTGTGATCAAGCACTTCAATTTTTTCCTAGGGAATTTTTTTGTGTTGTGGAACCGTATAAGCTCTTCAATTTTTACAGCTAGTTCTATACTAGGATTGTTTTGGAGGCTCTACACTTCATAGTAAGCATTCAACATATCACCTCGTGTATGGGAAGGACCCTTTCCCCTTTTTTCTACATCACTTTTCTCTTCCCACGTTCCCTAGCTCGATTTTACAAAGCTTAATTTGTTGTGGGTGGACCACTCCCAAATTTATAATACACTATAAACGCTCTCCAACTAAAATAAATAAGGAAAGGATTTTAACAAGTTGTACATGCAACTTCACAGCGTGAAGGTACTCGCTACTTGAACCAATATCATGCACTAAATGTTCCATGAAGAATAAAACAACACCACCTCATTCATCGATTCATAATTGGCACTCTTTCCCTTGTTATCTACATCTCTCCACTTTTCCCACATACCACTGTCTTTATTCCGCAGCTGGAACACTCATATGCATGCGAAATTCCATTCCACTAAAGCCTCTCCGAACAAAATAAATCAGGTGCAACCCACGTGGATTTTAACATATATTTTTCCCTTGTACGATGTCTTCATAGTGTAAAGGTACTTAATACTTGCACCAATCCGAAGCTTTAAAAATTCCATAAAGAAGAACATCACCAAAGAGCGGTTACTTAACACGATTTGCGAATCTCAAGTAAGTCGTGTAGATACAAGGAGAGAAGGTTTTCACGGAAAATATTTGCTTATTCTAAAGTGTGAAGGAAAAGTAGAAATTCCTTTATTCGGGAAACTCAAACCTAATTTTATTGTTGTTAGTTTGGTTATTTTTGAAGTGTTTTTAGACATTACTTACAAGTAATCCAAAGCGTTGAAACATATTAAGGGACGATGTTGGAATCTTAGCTTCATGGCCAAACTTTGGATGTTGCAAAATCCAGCTTGAGACATTCCTCAAGAATCAAAAGTTATGGATACATGTAGACAAAGATGATCCCACACAAAGAACCATCATTTTGTCTCTCATTTCTACCATAGTAATTGATCCGGATTTGCGTGGGAACGAGACAAAAGATAGCATATACAGAATCATATACACAGATATATGGCCAAAAACACAGCGATACAGTAAACGCATATTCTATTAAATATCGGAAATAGAACAGACTGTAAATACCACAGCTATAATGGTAGTAGCTATCTCTAAGAAGAGATGTGGCCGCTGTGCTCATTCGAGCCAAGATGAATGCAAAGAGAGGCCGAAAGGGCCTATTTATCATAAGCACGAGGGAAAGAATCCCAAACATCCGAAAACCTAACCCTAGAAGATGAACCGTCATAAAGTTTGCGGCCCCAAGGTGGTTAGTTGAACAGTCAACTTCCCGGGGTCATAACGTTTGCATACGATCTCCGTTTGGGGCGCTCGGCAGCCCGTTGGAAAGATCTATCCGAGGACTACGCGGACGGCCATGAAACGGATGGGCCCCGTCCGACCAAGATTTCCCAAAACACGTCGTTTAGGGCCTCAAAACGGCCCCGCAAGTTTGGGACTCGAAAAGCTGTGGAAAAATTACTGGAAAATACGCAAAATGGGAAACTGTTTTGAGCCAGTGCAATAGGTGGGTGGCCACCGATATCCATCTGGATCAGTAATTCGTATCATACCATCCGAAGCTTCGAGTTGATATCAAGAGGAGAATAAGAACCCTCCCTTCAGAAAGTTGTGGAGTCCATTTGCTTCCAATAGTTGTTACTAAGGCACTTGCAACTCATCCCCCCCCCCCCCATATTTTATTAGTACATATGCAAACATTCTTTATTGTATGTTTTGCTCATGTAGTTCTAGTTTAAATTTCTTTCTTCACAGAATAGCTGGTTTATTAGAATGTATTTTAATCTCATGGTTCATATAGCTTTTACCTTTTGATATGATGCTTGGAATACACAGCCTCTCAGAAAGTGATTTTCGGGGCACATGTTGGTGATCAAACACCAACACCAAAGTGCCATCTTGGAAGCGTTGTGATAAAAAGTCGTGTTTTTCCATATTATGTATTATTTTATTATCCAGTTATGACTTTTATTTATGCATCCTCTATTGTGAATTTGGGATTGCAATTAGTACATCAATGTTTGTAACCTAAGTGGAAGCACATACGGATTACATCGCGCGATTTTATTGTAAATATTTAAAAGCTTGGTTGTTAGTTGAGAAATGTCAAAGAATGCTAAATCTGAAAACTTGAGGTTTTTGCTAAATAATTGGAAAACGGTGAAAATTTATGTGATTGAGCACTTCAAATTTTCCCTAGGGCTGATGTTTTATGTTGTAGAACCCTATAAACTCTTCAATTTTTACTAGTTCTATACTATAAGTGCTTTGGATACTCTACACTCCATATGCACGTGAACTTCCACTCCACTAAAACCTCTCCAAAAAAGAAGATTAGGTGCAACGCGTGTGGATTTAAAAAAATATTTTTCCCTTGTCCCATGACTTCATACTGTGAAGGTACTTACTACTTTCACCAATACCATGCCTTAAAAATTCCATAAACAAGAAAACAACGAAAGAATGGTTAATCAACATGATTTGTGAATCTCAAGTAAGTCATGTAGCTATAAGGAGAGAAGGCTTGAGAAAAAAAAGATATGTGTATTCTAAGGTATCGTGGGAAATTTGAAATAATTTTATTTGGTGAACTCAACCCTAATTTTCTTGTCATTAGTTTAGTTGTTTTTAAAGTGTTTTCAAAGATTACTTAGAAGCGATCCAAAGAAATGAAGCATATACTGGTATCATGTTGGGATATTAGTTTCATGGTCAAACATTGACTGCTGGAAAATCCAATTGGAGACATTCCTCAAGAATCAATATTGGTTATGGATACAAATAACCAAAGATGAATCCACATGGGAATATACACCATAGCTAAAGTTGTGCGGGATAGCATGCATGGAATTATTAATCTCCTAGTAGAAGAAAGTTTAAGATACTTCTATGTTTTTGAACTCGTGGAAATGCGAAATAAATTGGAGCAATTGTACAAGAACAATGCCTCCGAAATCAACGGTCTTGAAACAAGGTTATTGACTCTCAAGATTGCTGAGCTTAGAGAAATTCAGGGGTGAAATTTTTCACACACACTGATTTTACATGTTTTCTTTCTCAAAAAAGAATCGCGGATTTCATTTTTTTCTTTCGAAAATGATTCTCCCAAATTCCACAGGATAAAAATAGTTTACTCTAAACATCACCAAAATTGTCCAAAGACTACATAAAATTCTCGCTGTTGACATTGATGGCGTGGAAAGATATTTTCCTCGATTCACAACAATTTGTGCCAACATCAAGGTCGTTGGATGACAATACCTATGGTGACAGGCCGTTTGAGATCCTTGTGCATGATCGGGCTCCCATAGCACACAACTCTTCTCTCTCACGGGTCATAGTCATCCCACCTCTTTTCGAGGCCATTCCCTCGTATCACACCTCATCTCCCTCCAACTTCATTTTCGTGGAACCCCTTTAATTAGTGACCATTTTTATTTCCTTTCCCTCCATACGTCCATTCAAACTATCTAGACCCATGCTTCTTAAGCATTCCATGGACACCACAACGCTCGTAGTAGCTCTTGGCCCCGCGGGTGTATTGAGTGCTACTACATAATATGCACGTGACACATATGTGGTCTCCATGGAGAAACATCATGCCAGGATTGGGGCTCTTGGCAATGCCAACTCTACGATTTAACAACTTAACCCGATTGCCCTAGATTTTGTTGTTGACTCTCTTTCTCTCTCCTCCCATGATAGATGTAGTAGCACGACGATATCGTATTCATCTCAACAGCCCAAGGACAAAAAAATTCACGAGTAAGTTATTATCGTACTAGCTCTTGTTTCCATACTCCCCTCAGTGCATTGTCAAGACCACCAACAATATCTCAACGAACGTGGGGAGAAGAGCATTCCTATTTTTATAGCTCTTTGCAGTATTCCATCATATTTATGTTTCCCTCTAACTCCATTTTCCATATCCGTCCACCTTCCCTATGTTACACCTCTTATGGGATTTCGCTATCAGCACCTTCGGCCATCGTTCATGTAATGTCCCAAAAAATAGCAAAATTAAAATGTTTTCCATCCCTGTAATAGATGCTGTATGAGAGTAAAAATAGACACAAGTTAATTTAATAATAAGAAAAGTATGTAAATGTTTAAACCAAAAGAAATTCTACCTTTCTTAAAATAATCATGATGTCTCTCGTCTTTTACATCTACAGCTCTGCGGAAGCATTTATGAACATATCTAATGATGTATCATAGTTACGAGTTTACTATTGTCGACGTAACAGAAAATATAATGCTATTATACTGTTTTAATAAATGCAAATGAATGTCTGAATGGCACCTTCAGGTGATATGGCCTTTGTTGATGAGGGGTCTGATGTTCTAAGATGGGCCTCTAGTAGCAAAAAGAGACGAAGGAAAACCAATACCCCGGCAGGTAAGAGCACTCTTGGGAGAGTACTGGACTTACTTAGCATCCTTTTGCTAACGTCAAAACCCTTGTTGTGTTTTGCAGGTGTGCCCGTAGAAGGTTATTCTACCCTGGGAGTTCTACCTATTCCCACTAAAAAGTTTCCCGAGTGGATCCTAGCTTTTTGTGGAGCTACCCCTAAAAGGCATACTATGGTGTAAAGTCTAGTGTTAAAATTCAAGATCAAGTGTGGGTTTTAACGTATTGAAACTATGGCAAAACTATTAGTTTGATCACCCCTTGTGCTGGTTTATACGACTCCTAACATAGTCTCCTATATAAAACAGAATGTAACTCCAATTGAAAGCGTGGTTGGTGTAAGACATTAAATGCGCTTGGTTGAAGTGGTTGACAGGCTGGGTAAGGGTTTCATCATACGCATTCGGGGGTTTTCCTCCCTTGCCAAACGCTCTGCGTTTTTGGCTAGCTTTCTGTCCTGTACTTTGTTGCAATGGTGGTAATATCTATACATTGGTAGCTTCATTGGAGGCGCAGAGGAGGATGAACTCCTGCTCAGGTATGACCCATTCACTATCGCTGTTGTAATTAAATGTTTCTTCTATTGATAGAAGCTACAGGGTTTCTCACTGGTATTTTTGCGCTAGTGGCAGGTAGTGCCTACGAAAGTCTGCTGCGTGGCTATCGTGATTGCTCCGGCCTTTATCGTTGTGAGCATTGGTAAGTCCAGCTACGTAACCCCAATGTGCTCTGTCCTCTTCCACTCCTGGCGGGGTACTGTATGTAACATTTTGTTTATGGAAGACTTCGTGAGCCTTTGGATTACTGTATCTAATTGGAAGTCTGGAAAGTCGCCTCTTGGCTGGACTAACGAATGTATGATATCTGTGGGGGTTTTGGAGGTTCATTCCCAATGTAAAGTTTGACTAATGAAATCTGGTTCTCGTGGGTTAATGAACTGGGGTTTTACACAGGGTAAACCTCCCTGCCGATCGTATGGATGATCGAAATGTATGCTTTTGGGTTTTGAAAAAGGACTATGAAGTTTTCTGCGTTCTCTATTCATGTCCTTTTTTATTCAAGACTGTGATAGTGGCTCAGCCTATGCTGTACCGAACTTGTATTTCGAATGTAACTCCGTTTCACTAAAAGGATTTATTATGAATGTAGAAGGAGTCTTCGTAATGTGCTGTAGAGAGAGAGAGAGCAAGAGTTCCTTGGTTTCGACTTTTGTCAGAGTTTATATTCTGCGTTTTAATTCTACCGTGGGTAAATTGTAATGAAAGGGAAAAGAGATAGGTCATCCCAGTTCCGTAACCTATGGATATCCGCCTTTGCTGTTTTGAATTTGTCTTTGTTTAAATGGTGGAAATAACGTTCTCCCAGATGTATCGTTGATGCTCTTACTCAAACCCTAGTAAGTTAAAAACGTAGATCTGTAACTTGTAGCTGCATTTTGGTTTTGGCAATGAATGGTGATGGGATTCGATCCCTGTATCTATGGTTTGCTAGATTCTGCGTTGAAATTTATTTAGCGTCTCTGTAATCACTAATCTAAACATACACTCTAATAAATAAAAGAGCTGAATAGACTGGGATAAATGCCAGGAAATAATTGTTGCAGAAATTATGAAAAGAAAACTGGTAAGATAAAACGTGTCTCTAGTGCTATTCGTAAATGTCTAGCACAGGCTAGGGAGCTAGCCATGCTAGACATTCAACAGTTAACCCCAAACAGATTTCTAGGGTTTCAAAAGCTTTATGAACAACTAAGTCTGTTATAATAAATTGAAACACCCTCGGGACTGATGCCCTAAAGGTCCTTGTGCTCCTTAAGAGAACATTGCTGAATATAGATATTAAATAACAAGCTATTTGATTTGCATAAATGATAGAAGGTGAATGGAATAGTTTATACCTGAAATCTTGTAGCGTACCCTTCTCCTGTAGTCACCTGCACACTCAAATCACTTATTAGTGGAAAATATTGATGTGTTCAGCTGACCTGACTTGAATCAGTTCTGGATTAGATCACTTTGGGACTACCACGTTCCTCCCAACCATGATCCCACCACCGTTTCCGGTTCAATATGGATCCCCCCGAGGTTGTTCTGACATGCAAAGTGAGGGATAGAGATCCTAGGTCCACTGCTGGTTCAGGTTTGAATCTTTCTTTGAGCTAGTTCAATTGTTGGAGCAGAAAATGTTCTTTCACTCCATAGGAGATGAGGATAAAAAAAAATATGATCCCCCAAACTTGGGGTCTGTCCTCCTTAAGTAGGAAATCTTGAATTAGGACGGTTGGAACTACTGGTTTCTTTAAAATTAAATAACTTTAATTTTTTTAATTTATTACTAGTTCTTTTTTTTGAACTGGAACTTCTCAACTTTGTTTAACTAAAGTGTTTTTGATTAAGCCTTTTTACACTTGTGATTAACTTTTACTATTCTGATCCAATTATTAATGCATTATTGATTTATTAAGCAAATGCATAAACTATATAAAATAAATGTATTTTATAATTAAATAATAACAATCATCCTTATTACAATTATGAATAATAATAGCCTTGAGGCTTTTAAGCATGTTAACCCTAGAAGACTACTAGTAGTTAATTCATGTTTTAAGTGGTTATAGTTATCTTTTATGTAACTTCACCTGATACTTGTTTGTTTTTAATCCTTTTAAGGATGAGGTCCCTTCTTTGGACGGTCTCGGTAAGCTAGGATAGGCACCTCTTGTCTCTCCCTTTGCATTTCAGATTCCCTCGTTTTAACATGGTAGTTCCCGCAGTACTTGATGAAAATGAGATTTATTTACTCCATTCGGATAGTCGTGATACGACACAAAAGTGCTATTCAGAGTCCTTCCGACTCAACACTTGAGATCTAGTAACCCCGAGTGCTCTTCAGAGCCTTTTAACTCAACACTCTCACATGGGCTTTACGCTAGTGCAATTCTAGAGCCTCTGCTCAACACTAGAGCTAGAATGTGGTTGTGAGGCACATCTAGAATATTTAAGTGGCCTCGGATCCGGTAATCATTTTCTTTCAAGCTTGGAGTGCTCCAGGGCTTATGCCCAACACTCAACGTACATCGGGGCTTAGGCCCAGTACGTAATAAGAGTCCTCTAGATACACCGGGGCTTAGGCCCATTATATAGGTCATTCATGTGTTTCTGAGTCCACGCTCAACACACCACATAATCATCCATATGAATCATTGCTCTGCACAGTATAATGTAACAAAAAGAGGTAATCTCAGTATATCATAATTTGTAATTGATTCACATAACAGAAACATAAGCTTATTCATTCGGGCTTTCCTGCCCCATATATATTCAATAATGAACAATCAGGGTCCATGCCCAATATATCAACTCAGGAAAGAATAAATCAAAACATACTATTGCTTATGCCAAATAATAAATCACATATGCTGGGGCCGTGGCCCAATATAACATCATAACATAGTCAGTCAAAAAGTTGGGATATTACGGTTCAAGACCACTTCTACTATTGCATCACTGATCACTAGTGCTTTAGGTATATCGCTATCAGCACCTTGGGCCATCGTTCAAGACCAATTCTACATCGCTGATCACTAGTGCTTTAGGTATACATTCGTTGAGTCGGCCCAGTGCAGTGTTCATGAATAGCTTCAATCCAACATGTAGCAATTTAGCAATTTCCTTGAGGAAATCTCATAGCTATATATGTTGGTCGAGGTCTCTCTTCGTCGTCTTGCATCCAACACGTGTAGTACACTAAGGTATTCCAGTATATTCTCCCTAAACAAAAAACGGTTTTCTCAGCTTCACTTATCCCTGGTTATTAAAGTCCTCTTTCTTAAAGAGCATTCATCGCAAATGTGTTTATAGGAAGGAGCGTAAAAACTCTAACTATCCTTGATCCCACGGCTACACCGAAAGCAAAGAGCATTTTTATAACTGGGGATTTTCGGATTATACGGTACAATTGTGGTCTTCCCCTTAAGAGCTATGCCGTGCTTGCACACAATGTCACTAGGTCATGGAATTTATTACAACAAAATAATTATCGCATGTTTATGGAAGTCCCATGTTTACAACTCTATATCCATGGATTCTATTTGCTCTATACAGTCGATGCTGATGTGCATAGGACTCTTTATCCGGTTACGTGGCACACATGTTGATGCAGGCTCACTGGTCAGTCCATCCATAAACATAGTGGAAACTCACGAGCAAGCACTTAGATTGAACATATTTCAACATGATGCTTCTTGTGGTATCTTTGGAAATCACTCAGTGGACCATCTCCAATGGAATGACATATATCGTTGTACATTTCTAAGTGCTCTAGACAGAAACTGTTCTTTTCCTCGTGATTCCCCAAATACCTAGGTCCCTAAGCGGGGTTCGACTGCTAAAAATCCATAGAAGATTGGATGGATTGGTTTGTAGGGCCCATTTTATGGGCAAGTCTCGCTCTTCATATTTGCGGTAAAAATACTGTCTGAAACCTTCCGGGGCAATTTTGAGGTATTAAAAGTCCATTTCTTGCAAAAAAACAACTGCACCAAAATTTTACATTATACACACCGAGACATGTCCAATGGTGCAAGAATCGCCTGAATCAGAGTCCGTATGAAGAAGTTATGCCTCCCACAAGTTGACCTACCCAGCTAACCACCATGGTACCCAACGGATTCCACATCATCTATCATTTCTCGCACATGTGGATCTAATAATGATTGGACTTTGAAGAACGTTCTAGAAGGTCCAGTACCATAACCCTAATAAGGAGTTGGGGCGTAAGAAAACCCTAAAATTAACCCGAGACGGCTATTGGGCTATGATGAATACCGGGCCGTTAGGAGGAGGGGTTTCGTTCTTTCGATGTTATTATACAGTTCCATAGTTGATAAAACAACACAAGAGTGGCTATTATAGCAGGACATAGGAGATAGGAGATCATGTAGTAGCCACTCTGGCCGTAGATTCATAGCTAACTCCATAGAGAGTGTCATTTCCTTTGTATTTGCATTTTGATATGAAGAGCAAGGCATAGTCCTCATTTGTGTCTGTGTTTTTCCCCATAGCTCGTTTTCCCGAGCTATATCTTCTGTTATTGTGTACTTATTTGCTCTAGTTATTTGTGGATTTCAGTTCCATTATATTCAGTATCTTATGGAATTAAATTAACACAACGAACAAAGTTGTAAGATCCGTTGTGAAAAACTTGTCCACTGGAATAGGTGCAACAGTTTACAGATCGTCTCGCCAACCGCCCGCCATCCTCACTGGCCATCCTAGACTAAGGGTTGTTTTTATGTTCAGTATCTGGATATTTTGTCGCAATGCCCAAACCCATAGCATTCTCTTATATCAACTATGGATATGATGAGTTTACTTATGCATAGTCTTGCACCGCATCTGCATTAACCACATGATTTCGACACCCGACAATAATTCACTTTGATTAGGGTTATTCAAAAAGTAATCTCGACTATCCAAAATGCAGTGTTCATCAACGGCATTCCGTGAGAACCCCAATGTGGGGAAATTGGCATTTGTATTCACTTGACATGGAACAGCGACTGCGGAACATAATGTGAAACAGGAACGTTATATATATGCGGGGTTTGACTTCTTCTACAACACTATATATATATATATATATATATGTGTGGTTTCCACGCGCTTTGTGATTAATTCTAAATGGTGAGCTCTGGTCACGAAAGGTTATCAGAACAAGTCTAGTAGGACAGGAAATGGTCGATGCAGCGATAATAAGCCGGCGAGAGGCGTGAGGGACCATATTCTCATACTAATACACCAAAAATAAACGGACTTTGTCAGGTCGGCGACGCTGGCTTGGTCGCACTGTTATATATTATGTTCTTTGGACGGTGTCACGGTAGGATTTGGTCACGGTCACCTGTAGCAGAGGTGGTAGTGGCAGGTGGGGAATGATCACTTGCTTGCCCGGACTTCAATTTAAAACTACTCAGAATTCAGGAATTTGGTGATGCTATAAAATGGAAGAACGCTCTCCAATCTTCATCAAACTTCATCTATAATCAAACGATCAGAGGGAGCGTCTAATCGAAGAATAGCACTCAGTCATCTACAGTCATGAAATCCTTCCCGGCTTTAGCGGTTGCAGCACTAGTAATCATCTCATACGCAAGCACTATTGTTCTAGTGCGTGCAGGTGATTCAGATCCTCTGCAAGACTTTTGCGTTGCTGATAACACCAGTCAAGGTATGTGATACTAGGCTCTTCTGAATTTACATGTAATGTGTACAACTATTATCATGGGTGAAGAATCTGACATATATGGAATTGAATTTACATGTAATGTGTACAACTATTATCATGGGTGAAGAATCTGATATATATATATGGAATTGAATTTTGCAGTTCTTGTAAACGGTTTCGTCTGTAAGGATGCGAAGATGGTTTCAGCAGACGACTTCACGTTCAGGGGCCTAGATAAAGCGGGGAATACGAATAACATGCTGCGTTCCGTGGTAACTCCAGTCAATGTAGTGCAGCTAGCAGGCCTGAACACCTTGGGAATCTCCATGGCTAGGATCGATTTCGCTCCTTACGGCCTTAATCCCCCTCACACTCATCCCCGGGCCACCGAAATCTTGGTGGTCTTGGAAGGTAGCCTCTACGTCGGCTTCATCACCACTGGCAACCAATTGTTCTACAAAACGCTTGAGAAGGGAGACGTGTTTGTGTTCCCCAAAGCTCTTGTGCATTTCCAACAGAACGTCGGCAATGGCAACGCAGTGGCCCTCGCTGCACTGAGCAGCCAGAATCCAGGAACTCAGCAGATCGCCAGGTCCTTGTTTGGAGCCACCGGTCCGGTTGATCCCTCCGTTCTCGCCAAAGCTTTCGATATCGATTCCAACCTCGTCAAACTTCTGCAAGCCAAATTCGCAGCTTCTGGCTGATTTATTCATTCATTCATCCTGATCATAGTCGTGAGTCGCCACAGAGATTTATTCATTCTAATCATAGTCGCCATTCTTGCTTTCCCCGCGTTCTGCGTTCTGTGCGTGACACAAATAGTCACTGCATTGTATGTGTGGTCGTGGACATCCAAACAAATAAAAAAGTTCATTTCCGTTGATCCATTATGTTTTCGTGTTTGTTTGGGATGATTATCTTAATCAGTGCTAAGTTCCTTAATGTTTGAACAACACGATCTTCCGAGACTCTTTAGATTCATCACTCCACCCAACGGGCATTTTAATATTTAAACGCCATAAATAGATTATAAGCAGATGTTTAGTGGCATGGAGTCCACTTTAAAATTCAATTATCTTGGTGTATTCCATTGAAGCGTGGAGTAGCTATAATCACTTGGTGTATTCCATTGAAGAGTGGAGCTTATACTCCATTGAAGAGTGGAGCTTCAGGTCGTGAAATTCTAAAAGTTCAAATTAAATATAAATGGCCTTACATCATTTTGGTGTTAATTACTCAATTTAATTAAATTATATTTGTGTTCGATTCAAAAGTTTTGAAACTCAATAAATTGGATCATCTAAAATTATTATATATCCCATTTATCTCCCGCAAACTTGATGGATTGATATAATAAATTATTGTTTCAACTTGTATAGAAAATTATTTTAAATTATGAATAGTTAGATTATGAGGCATACAAACTTGAATGTTGGTTACCCTCCCATCATTTACTCCATCATAGCAACTTTGTCTTAGATTCCACCAAAGAGGGATCATAGCAACATTGTTTTGGCTTCCGGCAAGGGATCTCGCAACCTCACAAAGGAGAGGGAGGGCCTTCTAGGGAGGGATTTGGTTGTACATAGGTGCCACATCATGGCCCCATCTTTAATCAAATTGTATGTACGCATTTTATCGGGCTATGGAGGTGTCTAGCTAAAAGAGATTAGTTCATCGGATAACTTGTAAAGTGATAGAAGGTTGGATTAGTATTGGATTGCAATCGTATTGCAAGTGTGTTAACAACCTAATTTTTTCCTCTTCGGTTCGCGATGAGTAATATTATCGCCATTAGACATCACCTTGGGAGGCTTTCGCCTCATATGCATCATTTCCACCACCATATGATCTGAATAAATCTCTCAAGGTCATCCATCATATCATTCACAATAAGCGATGCTATTATGCTCGATTCGGTCCACACACACGCACACATAGAAGCATCATTCGGTGTCTCTCCTTTCAACCATGGTAATTCTCATGACACCATATGGAGCTTCAAGTGGTGATGAAGAGGAGAAGAATAACACTCCCTTCGGAAAGTCGCGGAGTCCATTTGCTTCCCACAATTCTTACTAAGGCGCTTGTAATTCATCACCGCTGACCCCCATCCCCCCTCTTTTATTAATACAGATGCAAATATTTTTTATTGTATGTTATGTTTATGGACTTCTAGTTAAAATTTATTTCTTCACATAATATATGGTCTATTCGAATGTATATTACTCTCATGGTTCATATACCTTACACCTTTTGGTATGATGCTTGGACAATGCAATCTCTAGGCAAGTGATTTTTGGGGCACATGTTGGTGATGAAACACAACCACCAAACTCGGCCATCTTGGAAGCGCTGTGATACAAAGGCGTGTTTTTCAATATTATGTATTATTTTATTTTTCGATTATGCATATTCTCTTCTACGGGTTACTTTTATTTATGCATTCCCAAATATAATATTGGGATTGCAAATAGTACATCAATGCTTGTATCCTAAGTGGTAGCACATCTAGATTGTGTCACGCAATTCGATTGTAAAGATATAAAATTGTGTCGCGCAATTCGATTGCAAAGATTTAAAATCTATGCTGTTAGGTGAGAAATGTAAAATAAGGCTAAATCTCAAACCCCAAGGTTTTTTATTAAATTCTTGGGAAACCATGAAAATTTATACGATCGAGGACTTGATGTTTTTCGTAGGGCTAATGTTTTAGGTCGTACAACCGTAGAAAATCTCCAATGTTTACTAATTTTATACTAGAATCGTTTTGGATACTCTACACTTCATATTACCTTCAAGAGATCGCTTCGTGTATTGCATGTGAGTCTTTCCCTCGTTCTCTACATCATTTTTCTCTTCCCACATGCCCTAGCTCGATTTCACAAAGATTGATCTGTTGTGCGTGATGCACCCAAATTTCAACTCATAAATTAGGAGAGGATTTTAACAAGTATATCACCCTTTGTATGTGATTTCATAGCGTGAAGGTACTGGCTACTTGCACCAATCTCGCGCATTAAATGTTCCATAAAGAAGAAAATAATACCACCTCATTCATGGCTTCATAGTCAGCGCTCTTTCCCTTTTTATCTACATCACTCAACTCTTCACACGCACCATTTCTCTATTTTTCAACCTCTAATATCTTGCGTGTGGACAACTCATATGCATGCGAACTTCCACTCCACTAAATCCTCTCCGAAGAAAATAAATCAGGTGCAACCCTCGTGAATTTTAACAAATACTTTGCCCTTGTTACATGGCTCCATACTATGAAGTTACTTAATACTTGCACCAATCCCACGCCTTAAAAAGTCCAAAAAGAAGAACACAACCAAAGAACGATTAATTAACATGATTTGGGAATGTCAATTAAGTCATTTACAGGTACAAGGAGTGAAGGTTTGAGCAAAAAAATATCCATGTAAATTCTAAAGTATCATGCAAAAATATCAATAATTTTATTTGGGAAACTCAACCCATGTTTTCTTGATATTAGTTTAGTTGCTTTTAAATTGTTCTTAGATACTAGTTACAAGTATTCCAAAGCATTGAATCATGTTAAGGCATGATGTTCAGATATTATTTTCATGGTCAAACCTTGGCTATTGGAAAATCCAATTTGATACATTCCTCGAGAATCAAAAGTTATGGATACACGTAGCGAGAAACGATCCGATAGAGACAACCACCATTTTGTGTCTCCCCTTTATACCATAGCAATTCATATCACCTCGTGTATGGGAAGGACCCTTTCCCCTTTTTTCTACATCACTTTTCTCTTCCCACGTTCCCTAGCTCGATTTTACAAAGCTTAATTTGTTGTGGGTGGACCACTCCCAAATTTATAATACACTATAAACGCTCTCCAACTAAAATAAATAAGGAAAGGATTTTAACAAGTTGTACATGCAACTTCACAGCGTGAAGGTACTCGCTACTTGAACGAATATCATGCACTAAATGTTCCATGAAGAATAAAACAACACCACCTCATTCATCGATTCATAATTGGCACTCTTTCCCTTGTTATCTACATCTCTCCACTTTTCCCACATACCACTGTCTTTATTCCGTAGCTGGAACACTCATATGCATGCGAAATAACATTCCACTAAAGCCTCTCCGAACAAAATAAATCAGGTGCAACCCACGTGGATTTTAACATATATTTTTCCCTTGTACGATGTCTTCATAGTGTAAAGGTACTTAATACTTGCACCAATCCGAAGCTTTAAAAATTCCATAAAGAAGAACATCACCAAAGAGCGGTTACTTAACACGATTTGCGAATCTCAAGTAAGTCGTGTAGATACAAGGAGAGAAGGTTTTCACGGAAAATATTTGCTTATTCTAAAGTGTGAAGGAAAAGTAGAAATTCCTTTATTCGGGAAACTCAAACCTAATTTTATTGTTGTTAGTTTGGTTATTTTTGAAGTGTTTTTAGACATTACTTACAAGTAATCCAAAGCGTTGAAACATATTAAGGGACGATGTTGGAATCTTAGCTTCATGGCCAAACTTTGGATGTTGCAAAATCCAGCTTGAGACATTCCTCAAGAATCAAAAGTTATGGATACATGTAGACAAAGATGATCCCACACAAAGAACCATCATTTTGTCTCTCATTTCTACCATAGTAATTGATCCGGATTTGCGTGGGAACGAGACAAAAGATAGCATATACAGAATCATATACACAGATATATGGCCAAAAACACAACGATACAGTAAACGCATATTCTATTAAATATCGGAAATAGAACAGACTGTAAATACCACAGCTAGAATGGTAGTAGCTATCTCTAAGAAGAGATGTGGCCGCTGTGCTCATTCGAGCCAAGATGAATGCAAAGAGAGGCCGAAAGGGCCTATTTATCATAAGCACGAGGGAAAGAATCCCAAACATCCGAAAACCTAACCCTAGAAGATGAACCGTCATAAAGTTTGCGGCCCCAAGGTGGTTAGTTGAACAGTCAACTTCCCGGGGTCATAACGTTTGCATACGATCTCCGTTTGGGGCGCTCGGCAGCCCGTTGGAAAGATCTATCCGAGGACTACGCGGACGGCCATGAAACAGATGGGCCCCGTCCGACCAAGATTTCCCAAAACACGTCGTTTAGGGCCTCAAAACGGCCCCGCAAGTTTGGGACTCGAAAAGCTGTGGAAAAATTACTGGAAAATACGCAAAATGGGAAACTGTTTTGAGCCAGTGGAATAGGTGGGTGGCCACCGATATCCATCTGGATCAGTAATTCGTATCATACCATCCGAAGCTTCGAGTTGATATCAAGAGGAGAATAAGAACCCTCCCTTCAGAAAGTTGTGGAGTCCATTTGCTTCCAATAGTTGTTACTAAGGCACTTGCAACTCATCCCCCCCCCCCCCATATTTTATTAGTACATATGCAAACATTCTTTATTGTATGTTTTGCTCATGTAGTTCTAGTTTAAATTTCTTTCTTCACAGAATAGCTGGTTTATTAGAATGTATTTTAATCTCATGGTTCATATAGCTTTTACCTTTTGATATGATGCTTGGAATACACAGCCTCTCAGAAAGTGATTTTCGGGGCACATGTTGGTGATCAAACACCAACACCAAAGTGCCATCTTGGAAGCGTTGTGATAAAAAGTCGTGTTTTTCCATATTATGTATTATTTTATTATCCAGTTATGACTTTTATTTATGCATCCTCTATTGTGAATTTGGGATTGCAATTAGTACATCAATGTTTGTAACCTAAGTGGAAGCACATACGGATTACATCGCGCGATTTTATTGTAAATATTTAAAATCTTGGTTGTTAGTTGAGAAATGTCAAAGAATGCTAAATCTGAAAACTTGAGGTTTTTGCTAAATAATTGGAAAACGGTGAAAATTTATGTGATTGAGCACTTCAAATTTTCCCTAGGGCTGATGTTTTATGTTGTAGAACCCTATAAACTCTTCAATTTTTACTAGTTCTATACTATAAGTGCTTTGGATACTCTACACTCCATATGCACGTGAACTTCCACTCCACTAAAACCTCTCCAAAAAAGAAGATTAGGTGCAACACGTGTGGATTTAAAAAAATATTTTTCCCCTGTCCCATGACTTCATACTGTGAAGGTACTTACTACTTTCACCAATACCATGCCTTAAAAATTCCATAAACAAGAAAACAACGAAAGAATGGTTAATCAACATGATTTGTGAATCTCAAGTAAGTCATGTAGCTACAAGGAGAGAAGGCTTGAGAAAAAAAAGATATGTGTATTCTAAGGTATTGTGGGAAATTTGAAATAATTTTATTTGGTGAACTCAACCCTAATTTTCTTGTCATTAGTTTAGTTGTTTTTAAAGTGTTTTCAAAGATTACTTAGAAGCGATCCAAAGAAATGAAGCATATACTGGTATCATGTTGGGATATTAGTTTCATGGTCAAACATTGACTGCTGGAAAATCCAATTGGAGACATTCCTCAAGAATCAATATTGGTTATGGATACAAATAACCAAAGATGAACCCACATGGGAATATACACCATAGCTAAAGTTGTGCGGGATAGCATGCATGGAATTATTAATCTCCTAGTAGAAGAAAGGTTAAGATACTACTATGTTTTTGAACTCGTGGAAATGCGAAATAAATTGGAGCAATTGTACAAGAACAATGCCTCCGAAATCAACGGTCTTGAAACAAGGTTATTGACTCTCAAGATTGCTGAGCTTAGAGAAATTCAGGGGTGAAATTTTTCACACACACTGATTTTACATGTTTTCTTTCTCAAAAAAGAATCGCGGATTTCATTTTTTTTCTTTCGAAAATGATTCTCCCAAATTCCACAGGATAAAAATAGTTTACTCTAAACATCACCAAAATTGTCCAAAGACTACATAAAATTCTCGCTGTTGACATTGATGGCGTGGAAAGATATTTTCCTCGATTCACGACAATTTGTGCCAACATCAAGGTCGTTGGATGACAATACCTATGGTGATAGGCCGTTTGAGATCCTTGTGCATGATCGGGCTCCCATAGCACACAAATCTTCTCTCTCACGGGTCATAGTCATCCCACCTCTTTTCGAGGCCATTCCCTCGTATCACACCTCATCTCCCTCCAACTTCATTTTCGTGGAACCCCTTTAATTAGTGACCATTTTTATTTCCTTTCCCTCCATACGTCCATTCAAACTATCTAGACCCATGCTTCTTAAGCATTCCATGGACACCACAACGCTCGTAGTAGCTCTTGGCCCCGCGGGTGTATTGAGTGCTACTACATAATATGCACGTGACACATATGTGGTCTCCATGGAGAAACATCATGCCAGGATTGGGGCTCTTGGCAATGCCAACTCTACGATTTAACAACTTAACCCGATTGCCCTAGATTTTGTTGTTGACTCTCTTTCTCTCTCCTCCCATGATAGATGTAGTAGCACGACGATATCGTATTCATCTCAACAGCCCAAGGACAAAAAAATTCACGAGTAAGTTATTATCGTACTAGCTCTTGTTTCCATACTCCCCTCAGTGCATTGTCAAGACCACCAACAATATCTCAACGAACGTGGGGAGAAGAGCATTCCTATTTTTATAGCTCTTTGCAGTATTCCATCATATTTATGTTTCCCTCTAACTCCATTTTCCATATCCGTCCACCTTCCCTATGTTACACCTCTTATGGGATTTCGCTATCAGCACCTTCGGCCATCGTTCATGTAATGTCCCCAAAAATAGCAAAATTAAAATCTTTTCCATCCCTGTAATAGATGCTGTATGAGAGTAAAAATAGACACAAGTTAATTTAATAATAAGAAAAGTATGTAAATGTTTAAACCAAAAGAAATTCTACCTTTCTTAAAATAATCATGATGTCTCTCGTCTTTTACATCTACAGCTCTGCGGAAGCATTTATGAACATATCTAATGATGTATCATAGTTACGAGTTTACTATTGTCGACGTAACAGAAAATATAATGCTATTATACTGTTTTAATAAATGCAAATGAATGTCTGAATGGCACCTTCAGGTGATATGGCCTTTGTTGATGAGGGGTCTGATGTTCTAAGATGGGCCTCTAGTAGCAAAAAGAGACGAAGGAAAACCAATACCCCGGCAGGTAAGAGCACTCTTGGGAGAGTACTGGACTTACTTAGCATCCTTTTGCTAACGTCAAAACCCTTGTTGTGTTTTGCAGGTGTGCCCGTAGAAGGTTATTCTACCCTGGGAGTTCTACCTATTCCCACTAAAAAGTTTCCCGAGTGGATCCTAGCTTTTTGTGGAGCTACCCCTAAAAGGCATGCTATGGTGTAAAGTCTAGTGTTAAAATTCAAGATCAAGTGTGGGTTTTAACGTATTGAAACTATGGCAAAACTATTAGTTTGATCACCCCTTGTGCTGGTTTATACGACTCCTAACATAGTCTCCTATATAAAAAAGAATGTAACTCCAATTGAAAGCGTGGTTGGTGTAAGACATTAAATGCGCTTGGTCGAAGTGGTTGACAGGCTGGGTAAGGGTTTCATCATACGCATTCGGGGGTTTTCCTCCCTTGCCAAACGCTCTGCGTTTTTGGCTAGCTTTCTGTCCTGTACTTCGTTGCAATGGTGGTAATATCTATACATTGGTAGCTTCATTGGAGGCGCAGAGGAGGATGAACTCCTGCTCAGGTATGACCCATTCACTATCGCTGTTGTAATTAAATGTTTCTTCTATTGATAGAAGCTACAGGGTTTCTCACTGGTATTTTTGCGCTAGTGGCAGGTAGTGCCAACGAAAGTCTGCTGCGTGGCTATCGTGATTGCTCCGGCCTTTATCGTTGTGAGCATTGGTAAGTCCAGCTACGTAACCCCAATGTGCTCTGTCCTCTTCCACTCCTGGCGGGGTACTGTATGTAACATTTTGTTTATGGAAGACTTCGTGAGCCTTTGGATTACTGTATCTAATTGGAAGTCTGGAAAGTCGCCTCTTGGCTGGACTAACGAATGTATGATATCTGTGGGGGTTTTGGAGGTTCATTCCCAATGTAAAGTTTGACTAATGAAATCTGGTTCTCGTGGGTTAATGAACTGGGGTTTTACACAGGGTAAGCCTCCCTTCCGATCGTATGGATGATCGAAATGTATGCTTTTGGGTTTTGAAAAAGGACTATGAAGTTTTCTGCGTTCTCTATTCATGTCCTTTTTTATTCAAGACTGTGATAGTGGCTCAGCCTATGCTGTACCCAACTTGTATTTCGAATGTAACTCCGTTTCACTAAAAGGATTTATTATGAATGTAGAAGGAGTCTTTGTAATGTGCTGTAGAGAGAGAGAGAGCAAGAGTTCCTTGGTTTCGACTTTTGTCAGAGTTTATATTCTGCGTTTTAATTCTACCGTGGGTAAATTGTAATGAAAGGGAAAAGAGATAGGTCATCCCAGTTCCGTAACCTATGGATATCCGTCTTTGCTGTTTTGAATGTGTCTTTGTTTAAATGGTGGAAATAACGTTCTCCCAGATGTATCGTTGATGCTCTTACTCAAACCCTAGTAAGTTAAAAACGTAGATCTGTAACTTGTAGCTGCATTTTGGTTTTGGCAATGAATGGTGATGGGATTCGATCCCTGTATCTATGGTTTGCTAGATTCTGCGTTGAAATTTATTTAGCGTCTCTGTAATCACTAATCTAAACATACACTCTAATAAATAAAAGAGATGAACAGACTGGGATAAATGCCAGGAAATAATTGTTGCAGAAATTATGAAAAGAAAACTGGTAAGATAAAACGTGTCTCTAGTGCTAATCCTAAATGTCTAGCACAGGCTAGGGAGCTAGCCATGCTAGACATTCAACAGTTAACCCCAAACAGATTTCTAGGGTTGCAAAAGCTTTATGAACAACTAAGTCTGTTATAATAAATTGAAACACCCTCGGGACTGATGCCCTAAAGGTCCTTGTGCTCCTTAAGAGAACATTGCTGAATATAGATATTAAATAACAAGCTATTTGATTTGCATAAATGATAGAAGGTGAATGGAATAGTTTATACCTGAAATCTTGTAGCGTACCCTTCTCCTGTAGTCACCTGCACACTCAAATCACTTATTAGTGGAAAATATTGATGTGTTCAGCTGACCTGACTTGAATGAGTTCTGGATTAGATCACTTTGGGACTACCACGTTCCTCCCAACCATTATCCCACCACCGTTTCCGGTTCAATATGGATCCCCCCGAGGTTGTTCTGACATGCAAAGTGAGGGATAGAGATCCTAGGTCCACTGCTGGTTCAGGTTTGAAACTTTCTTTGAGCTAGTTCAATTCTTGGAGCAGAAAATGTTCTTTCACTCCATAGGAGATGAGGATAAAAAAAAATATGATCCCCCAAACTTGGGGTCTGTCCTCCTTAAGTAGGAAATCTTGCATTAGGACTGTTGGAATTACTGGTTTCTTTAAAATTAAATAACTTTAATTTTTTTAATTTATTACTAGTTCTTTTTTTTGAACTGGAACTTCTCAACTTTGTTTAACTAAAGTGTTTTTGATTAAGCCTTTTTACACTTGTGATTAACTTTTACTATTCTGATCCAATTATTAATGCATTATTGATTTATTAAGCAAATGCATAAACTATATAAAATAAATGTATTTTATAATTAAATAATAACAATCATCGTTATTACAATTATGCATAATAATAGGCTTGAGGCTTTTAAGCATGTTAACCCTAGAAGACTACTAGTAGTTAATTCATGTTTTAAGTGGTTATAGTTATCTTTTATGTAACTTCACCTGATACTTGTTTGTTTTTAATCCTTTTAAGGATGAGGTCCCTTCTTTGGACGGTCTCGGTAAGCTAGGATAGGCACCTCTTGTCTCTCCCTTTGCATTTCAGATTCCCTCGTTTTAACATGGTAGTTCCCGCAGTACTTGATGAAAATGAGATTTATTTACTCCATTCGGATAGTCGTGATACGACACAAAAGTGCTATTCAGAGTCCTTCCGACTCAACACTTGAGATCTAGTAACCCCAAGTGCTCTTCAGAGCCTTTTAACTCAACACTCTCACATGGGCTTTACGCTAGTGCAATTCTAGAGCCTCTGCTCAACACTAGAGCTAGAATGTGGTTGTGAGGCACATCTAGAATATTTAAGTGGCCTCGGATCCGGTAATCATTTTCTTTCAAGCTTGGAGTGCTCCAGGGCTTATGCCCAACACTCAACGTACATCGGGGCTTAGGCCCAGTACGTAATAAGAGTCCTCTAGATACACCGGGGCTTAGGCCCATTATATAGGTCATTCATGTGTTTCTGATTCCACGCTCAACACACCACATAATCATCCATATGAATCATTGCTCTGCACAGTATAATGTAACAAAAAGAGGTAATCTCAGTATATCATAATTTGTAATTGATTCACATAACAGAAACATAAGCTTATTCATTCGGGCTTTCCTGCCCCATATATATTCAATAATGAACAATCAGGGTCCATGCCCAATATATCAACTCAGGAAAGAATAAATCAAAACATACTATTGCTTATGCCAAATAATAAATCACATATGCTGGGGCCGTGGCCCAATATAACATCATAACATAGTCAGTCAAAAAGTTGGGATATTACGGTTCAAGACCACTTCTACTATTGCATCACTGATCACTAGTGCTTTAGGTATATCGCTATCAGCACCTTGGGCCATCGTTCAAGACCAATTCTACATCGCTGATCACTAGTGCTTTAGGTATACATTCGTTGAGTCGGCCCAGTGCAGTGTTCATGAATAGCTTCAATCCAACATGTAGCAATTTAGCAATTTCCTTGAGGAAATCTCATAGCTATATATGTTGGTCGAGGTCTCTCTTCGTCGTCTTGCATCCAACACGTGTAGTACACTAAGGTATTCCAGTATATTCTCCCTAAACAAAAAACAGTTTTCTCAGCTTCACTTATCCCTGGTTATTAAAGTCCTCTTTCTTAAAGAGCATTCATCGCAAATGTGTTTATAGGAAGGTGCGTAAAAACTCTAACTATCCTTGATCCCACGGCTACACCGAAAGCAAAGAGCATTTTTATAACTGGGGATTTTCGGATTATACGGTACAATTGTGGTCTTCCCCTTAAGAGCTATGCCGTGCTTGCACACAATGTCACTAGGTCATGGAATTTATTACAACAAAATAATTATCGCATGTTTATGGAAGTCCCATGTTTACAACTCTATATCCATGGATTCTATTTGCTCTATACAGTCGATGCTGATGTGCATAGGACTCTTTATCCGGTTACGTGGCACACATGTTGATGCAGGCTCACAGGTCAGTCCATCCATAAACATAGTGGAAACTCACGAGCAAGCACTTAGATTGAACATATTTCAACATGATGCTTCTTTTGGTATCTTTGGAAATCACTCAGTGGACCATCTCCAATGGAATGACATATATCGTTGTACATTTCTAAGTGCTCTAGACAGAAACTGTTCTTTTCCTCGTGATTCCCCAAATACCTAGGTCCCTAAGCGGGGTTCGACTGCTAAAAATCCATAGAAGATTGGATGGATTGGTTTGTAGGGCCCATTTTATGGGCAAGTCTCGCTCTTCATATTTGCAGTAAAAATACTGTCTGAAACCTTCCGGGGCAATTTTGAGGTATTAAAAGTCCATTTCTTGCAAAAAAACAACTGCACCAAAATTTTACATTATACACACCGAGACATGTCCAATGGTGCAAGAATCGCCTGAATCAAAGTCCGTATGAAGAAGTTATGCTTCCCACAAGTTGACCTACCCAGCTAATCACCATGGTACCCAACGGATTCCACATCATCTATCATTTCTCGCACATGTGGATCTAATAATGATTGGACTTTGAAGAACGTTCTAGAAGGTCCAGTACCATAACCCTAATAAGGAGTTGGGGCGTAAGAAAACCCTAAAATTAACCCGAGACGGCTATTGGGCTATGATGAATACCGGGCCGTTAGGAGGAGGGGTTTCGTACTTTCGATGTTATTATACAGTTCCATAGTTGATAAAACAACACAAGAGTGGCTATTATAGCAGGACATAGGAGATAGGAGATCATGTAGTAGCCACTCTGGCCGTAGATTCATAGCTAACTCCATAGAGAGTGTCATTTCCTTTGTATTTGCATTTTGATATGAAGAGCAAGGCATAGTCCTCATTTGTGTCTGTGTTTTTCCCCATAGCTCGTTTTCCCGAGCTATATCTTCTGTTATTGTGTACTTATTTGCTCTAGTTATTTGTGGATTTCAGTTCCATTATATTCAGTATCTTATGGAATTAAATTAACACAACGAACAAAGTTGTAAGATCCGTTGTGAAAAACTTGTCCACTGGAATAGGTGCAACAGTTTACAGATCGTCTCGCCAACCGCCCGCCATCCTCACTGGCCATCCTAGACTAAGGGTTGTTTTTATGTTCAGTATCTGGATATTTTGTCGCAATGCCCAAACCCATAGCATTCTCTTATATCAACTATGGATATGATGAGTTTACTTATGCATAGTCTTGCACCGCATCTGCATTAACCACATGATTTCGACACCCGACAATAATTCACTTTGATTAGGGTTATTCAAAAAGTAATCTCGACTATCCAAAATGCAGTGTTCATCAACGGCATTCCGTGAGAACCCCAATGTGGGGAAATTGGCATTTGTATTCACTTGACATGGAACAGCGACTGCGGAACATAATGTGAAACAGGAACGTTATATATATGCGGGGTTTGACTTCTTCTACAACACTATATATATATATATATGTGGTTTCCACGCGCTTTGTGATTAATTCAAAATGGTGGGCTCTGGTCACGAAAGGTTATCAGAACAAGTCTAGTAGGACAGGAAATGGTCGATGCAGCGATAATAAGCCGGCGAGAGGCGTGAGGGACCATATTCTCATACTAATACACCAAAAATAAACGGACTTTGTCAGGTCGGCGACGCTGGCTTGGTCGCACTGTTATATATTATGTTCTTTGGACGGTGTCACGGTAGGATTTGGTCACGGTCACCTGTAGCAGAGGTGGTAGTGGCAGGTGGGGAATGATCACTTGCTTGCCCGGACTTCAATTTAAAACTACTCAGAATTCAGGAATTTGGTGATGCTATAAAATGGAAGAACGCTCTCCAATCTTCATCAAACTTCATCTATAATCAAACGATCAGAGGGAGCGTCTAATCGAAGAATAGCACTCAGTCATCTACAGTCATGAAATCCTTCCCGGCTTTAGCGGTTGCAGCACTAGTAATCATCTCATACGCAAGCACTATTGTTCTAGTGCGTGCAGGTGATTCAGATCCTCTGCAAGACTTTTGCGTTGCTGATAACACCAGTCAAGGTATGTGATACTAGGCTCTTCTGAATTTACATGTAATGTGTACAACTATTATCATGGGTGAAGAATCTGACATATATGGAATTGAATTTACATGTAATGTGTACAACTATTATCATGGGTGAAGAATCTGATATATATATATGGAATTGAATTTTGCAGTTCTTGTAAATGGTTTCGTCTGTAAGGATGCGAAGATGGTTTCAGCAGACGACTTCACGTTCAGGGGCCTAGATAAAGTGGGGAATACGAATAACATGCTGCGCTCCGTGGTAACTCCAGTCAATGTAGTGCAGCTAGCAGGCCTGAACACCTTGGGAATCTCCATGGCTAGGATCGATTTCGCTCCTTACGGCCTTAATCCCCCTCACACTCATCCGCGGGCCACCGAAATCTTGGTGGTCTTGGAAGGTAGCCTCTACGTCGGCTTCATCACCACTGGCAACCAATTGTTCTACAAAACGCTTGAGAAGGGAGACGTGTTTGTGTTCCCCAAAGCTCTTGTGCATTTCCAACAGAACGTCGGCAATGGCAACGCAGTGGCCCTCGCTGCACTGAGCAGCCAGAATCCAGGAACTCAGCAGATCGCCAGGTCCTTGTTTGGAGCCACCGGTCCGGTTGATCCCTCCGTTCTCGCCAAAGCTTTCGATATCGATTCCAACCTCGTCAAACTTCTGCAAGCCAAATTCGCAGCTTCTGGCTGATTTATTCATTCATTCATCCTGATCATAGTCGTGAGTCGCCACAGAGATTTATTCATTCTAATCATAGTCGCCATTCTTGCTTTCCCCGCGTTCTGCGTTCTGTGCGTGACACTAATAGTCACTGCATTGTATGTGTGGTCGTGGACATCCAAACAAATAAAAAAGTTCATTTCCGTTGATCCATTATGTTTTCGTGTTTGTTTGGGATGATTATCTTAATCAGTGCTAAGTTCCTTAATGTTTGAACAACACGATCTTCCGAGACTCTTTAGATTCATCACTCCACCCAACGGGCATTTTAATATTTAAACGCCAGAAATAGTTTATAAGCAGATGTTTAGTGGCATGGAGTCCACTTTAAAATTCAATTATCTTGGTGTATTCCATTGAAGCGTGGAGTAGCTATAATCACTTGGTGTATTCCATTGAAGAGTGGAGCTTGAGGTCGTGAAATTCTAAAAGTTCAAATTAAATATAAATGGCCTTACATCATTTTGGTGTTAATTACTCAATTTAATTAAATTATATTTGTGTTCGATTCAAAAGCTTTGAAACTCAATAAATTGGATCATCTAAAATTATTATATATCCCATTTATCTCCCGCAAACTTGATGGATTGATATAATAAATTATTGTTTCAACTTGTATAGAAAATTATTTTAAATTATGAATAGTTAGATTATGAGGCATACAAACTTGAATGTTGGTTACCCTCCCATCATTTACTCCATCATAGCAACTTTGTCTTAGATTCCACCAAAGAGGGATCATAGCAACATTGTTTTGGCTTCCGGCAAGGGATCTCGCAACCTCACAAAGGAGAGGGAGGGCCTTCTAGGGAGGGATTTGGTTGTACATAGGTGCCACATCATGGCCCCATCTTTAATCAAATTGTATGTACGCATTTTATCGGGCTATGGAGGTGTCTAGCTAAAAGAGATTAGTTCATCGGATAACTTGTAAAGTGATAGAAGGTTGGATTAGCATTGGATTGCAATCGTATTGCAAGTGTGTTAACAACCTAATTTTTTCCTCTTCGGTTCGCGATGAGTAATATTATCGCCATTAGACATCACCTTGGGAGGCTTTCGCCTCATATGCATCATTTCCACCACCATATGATCTGAATAAATCTCTCAAGGTCATCCGTCATATCATTCACAATAAGCGATGCTATTATGCTCGATTCGGTCCGCACACACGCACACATAGAAGCATCATTCGGTGTCTCTCCTTTCATCCATGGTAATTCTCATGACACCATATGGAGCTTCAAGTGGTGATGAAGAGGAGAAGAATAACACTCCCTTCGGAAAGTCGCGGAGTCCATTTGCTTCCCACAATTCTTACTAAGGCGCTTGTAATTCATCACCGCTGACCCCCATCCCCCCTCTTTTATTAATACAGATGCAAATATTTTTTATTGTATGTTATGTTTATGGACTTCTAGTTAAAATTTATTTATTCACATAATATATGGTCTATTCGAATGTATATTACTCTCATGGTTCATATACCTTACACCTTTTGGTATGATGCTTGGACAATGCAATCTCTAGGCAAGTGATTTTTGGGGCACATGTTGGTGATGAAACACAACCACCAAACTCGGCCATCTTGGAAGCGCTGTGATACAAAGGCGTGTTTTTCAATATTATGTATTATTTTATTTTTCGATTATGCATATTCTCTTCTACGGGTTACTTTTATTTATGCATTCCCAAATATAATATTGGGATTGCAAATAGTACATCAATGCTTGTATCCTAAGTGGTAGCACATCTAGATTGTGTCACGCAATTCGATTGTAAAGATATAAAATTGTGTCGCGCAATTCGATTGCAAAGATTTAAAATCTAGGCTGTTAGGTGAGAAATGTAAAATAAGGCTAAATCTCAAACCCCAAGGTTTTTTATTAAATTCTTGGGAAACCATGAAAATTTATATGATCGAGGACTTGATGTTTTTCGTAGGGCTAATGTTTTAGGTCGTACAACCGTAGAAAATCTCCAATGTTTACTAATTTTATACTAGGATCGTTTTGGATACTCTACACTTCATATTACCTTCAATAGATCGCTTCGTGTATTGCATGTGACTCTTTCCCTCGTTCTCTACATCATTTTTCTCTTCCCACATGCCCTAGCTCGATTTTACAAAGATTGATCTGTTGTGCGTGATGCACCCAAATTTCAACTAATAAATTAGGAGAGGATTTTAACAAGTATATCACCCTTTGTATGTGATTTCATAGCGTGAAGGTACTGGCTACTTGCACCAATCTCGCGCATTAAATGTTCCATAAAGAAGAAAATAATACCACCTCATTTATGGCTTCATAGTCAGCGCTCTTTCCCTTTTTATCTACATCACTCAACTCTTCCCACGCACCATTTCTCTATTTTTCAACCTCTAATATCTTGCGTGTGGACAACTCATATGCATGCGAACTTCCACTCCACTAAATCCTCTCCGAAGAAAATAAATCAGGTGCAACCCTCGTGAATTTTAACAAATACTTTGCCCTTGTTACATGGCTCCATACTATGAAGTTACTTAATACTTGCACCAATCCCACGCCTTAAAAAGTCCAAAAAGAAGAACACAACCAAAGAACGATTATTTAACATGATTTGGGAATGTCAATTAAGTCATGTACAGGTACAAGGAGTGAAGGTTTGAGCAAAAAAATATCCATGTAAATTCTAAAGTATCATGCAAAAATATCAATAATTTTATTTGGGAAACTCAACCCATGTTTTCTTGATATTAGTTTAGTTGCTTTTAAATTGTTCTTAGATACTAGTTACAAGTATTCCAAAGCATTGAATCATGTTAAGGCATGATGTTCAGATATTATTTTCATGGTCAAACCTTGGCTATTGGAAAATCCAATTTGATACATTCCTCGAGAATCAAAAGTTATGGATACACGTAGCGAGAAACGATCCGATAGAGACAACCACCATTTTGTGTCTCCCCTTTATACTATAGCAATTCATATCAAACCATATGAAGCTTCTAGTGGGTATCAACAGGAGGAGAAGAACCATGCCTTCTGAGATCTGTGGAGTCCATTTGAATGCAATAATTGTTATTGGGGCGCTTGTAATTCATCGTCCTCCCCCCATCTCTTATTAATACAAATGCAAAGATTATTTATTGTATGTTATGTCTACGTAGTTCCAGTTTAAATTTATTTCTTGCATATCATGATATATGGTTTATCAGAATGTATTTTACTCTCCTGGCTTATATAGCTTACACCTTTCAATATTATTCACAAATTTTGATATGATTCTTGGACAACACAACCTCTCAGAAAGTGATTTTTGGGGCACATGGTGGTGATCAAGCACCAACACCAAAGTGGCAACTTGGAAGTATTGCGATAAAAATTCGTGTTTTTCAAAGTTATGTATTGTTTTATTATTCAATCATGCATGTTCTCTTTTACGGGATACTTTTATTTATTCCTTCTCGAATATAATATTGGGATTGAAAATAGTACATCAATGTTTGTATCCTAAGTGGGAGCACATCTAAATTGCGTTGCGCAATTTGATTGTGAATATTTAAAATCTGCGTTGCTAGTTGAGAAATGTAAGAGAAGGATAAGTTTGCAAACCCGAGCATTTTGTTAAACAATGGCAAACCATGAAAATTTATGTGATCAAGCACTTCAATTTTTTCCTAGGGAATTTTTTTGTGTTGTGGAACCGTATAAGCTCTTCAATTTTTACAGCTAGTTCTATACTAGGATTGTTTTGGAGGCTCTACACTTCATAGTAAGCATTCAACATATCACCTCGTGTATGGGAAGGACCCTATCCCCTTTTTTCTACATCACTTTTCTCTTCCCACGTTCCCTAGCTCGATTTTACAAAGCTTAATTTGTTGTGGGTGGACCACTCCCAAATTTATAATACACTATAAACGCTCTCCAACTAAAATAAATAAGGAAAGGATTTTAACAAGTTGTACATGCAACTTCACAGCGTGAAGGTACTCGCTACTTGAACGAATATCATGCACTAAATGTTCCATGAAGAATAAAACAACACCACCTCATTCATCGATTCATAATTGGCACTCTTTCCCTTGTTATCTACATCTCTCCACTTTTCCCACATACCACTGTCTTTATTCTGCAGCTGGAACACTCATATGCACGCGAAATTCCATTCCACTAAAGCCTCTTCGAACAAAATAAATCAGGTGCAACCCACGTGGATTTTAACATATATTTTTCCCTTGTACGATGTCTTCATAGTGTAAAGGTACTTAATACTTGCACCAATCCGAAGCTTTAAAAATTCCATAAAGAAGAACATCACCAAAGAGCGGTTACTTAACACGATTTGCGAATCTCAAGTAAGTCGTGTAGATACAAGGAGAGAAGGTTTTCACGGAAAATATTTGCTTATTCTAAAGTGTGAAGGAAAAGTAGAAATTCCTTTATTCGGGAAACTCAAACCTAATTTTATTGTTGTTAGTTTGGTTATTTTTGAAGTGTTTTTAGACATTACTTACAAGTAATCCAAGGCGTTGAAACATATTAAGGGACGATGTTGGAATCTTAGCTTCATGGCCAAACTTTGGATGTTGCAAAATCCAGCTTGAGACATTCCTCAAGAATCAAAAGTTATGGATACATGTAGACAAAGATGATCCCACACAAAGAACCATCATTTTGTCTCTCATTTCTACCATAGTAATTGATCCGCATTTGCGTGGGAACGAGACAAAATATAGCGTATACAGAATCATATACACAGATATATGGCCAAAAACACAGCGATACAGTAAACACATATTCTATTAAATATCGGAAATAGAACAGACTGTAAATACCACAGCTAGAATGGTAGTAGCTATCTCTAAGAAGAGATGTGGCCGCTGTGCTCATTCGAGCCAAGATGAATGCAAAGAGAGGCCGAAAGGGCCTATTTATCATAAGCACGAGGGAAAGAATCCCAAACATCCGAAAACCTAACCCTAGAAGATGAACCGTCATAAAGTTTGCGGCCCCAAGGTGGTTAGTTGAACAGTCAACTTCCCGGGGTCATAACGTTTGCATACGATCTCCGTTTGGGGCGCTCGGCATCCCGTTGGAAAGATCTATCCGAGGACTACGCGGACGAACATGAAACAGATGGGCCCCGTCCGACCAAGATTTCCCAAAACACGTCGTTTAGGGCCTCAAAACGGCCCCGCAAGTTTGGGACTCGAAAAGCTGTGGAAAAATTACTGGAAAATACGCAAAATGGGAAACTGTTTTGAGCCAGTGGAATAGGTGGGTGGCCACCGATATCCATCTGGATCAGTAATTCGTATCATACCATCCGAAGCTTCTAGTTGATATCAAGAGGAGAATAAGAACCCTCCCTTCAGAAAGTTGTGGAGTCCATTTGCTTCCAATAGTTGTTACTAAGGCACTTGCAACTCATCCCCCCCCCCCCCCATATTTTATTAGTACATATGCAAACATTCTTTATTGTATGTTTTGCTCATGTAGTTCTAGTTTAAATTTCTTTCTTCACAGAATAGCTGGTTTATTAGAATGTATTTTAATCTCATGGTTCATATAGCTTTTACCTTTTGATATGATGCTTGGAATACACAGCCTCTCAGAAAGTGATTTTCGGGGCACATGTTGGTGATCAAACACCAACACCAAAGTGCCATCTTGGAAGCGTTGTGATAAAAAGTCGTGTTTTTCCATATTATGTATTATTTTATTATCCAGTTATGACTTTTATTTATGCATCCTCTATTGTGAATTTGGGATTGCAATTAGTACATCAATGTTTGTAACCTAAGTGGAAGCACATACGGATTACATCGCGCGATTTTATTGTAAATATTTAAAATCTTGGTTGTTAGTTGAGAAATGTCAAAGAATGCTAAATCTGAAAACTTGAGGTTTTTGCTAAATAATTGGAAAACGGTGAAAATTTATGTGATTGAGCACTTCAAATTTTCCCTAGGGCTGATGTTTTATGTTGTAGAACCCTATAAACTCTTCAATTTTTACTAGTTCTATACTATAAGTGCTTTGGATACTCTACACTCCATATGCACGTGAACTTCCACTCCACTAAAACCTCTCCAAAAAAGAAGATTAGGTGCAACGCGTGTGGATTTAAAAAAATATTTTTCCCTTGTCCCATGACTTCATACTGTGAAGGTACTTACTACTTTCACCAATACCATGCCTTAAAAATTCCATAAACAAGAAAACAACGAAAGAATGGTTAATCAACATGATTTGTGAATCTCAAGTAAGTCATGTAGCTACAAGGAGAGAAGGCTTGAGAAAAAAAAGATATGTGTATTCTAAGGTATCGTGGGAAATTTGAAATAATTTTATTTGGTGAACTCAACCCTAATTTTCTTGTCATTAGTTTAGTTGTTTTTAAAGTGTTTTCAAAGATTACTTAGAAGCGATCCAAAGAAATGAAGCATATACTGGTATCATGTTGGGATATTAGTTTCATGGTCAAACATTGACTGCTGGAAAATCCAATTGGAGACATTCCTCAAGAATCAATATTGGTTATGGATACAAATAACCAAAGATGAATCCACATGGGAATATACACCATAGCTAAAGTTGTGCGGGATAGCATGCATGGAATTATTAATCTCCTAGTAGAAGAAAGGTTAAGATACTACTATGTTTTTGAACTCGTGGAAATGTGAAATAAATTGGAGCAATTGTACAAGAACAATGCCTCCGAAATCAACGGTCTTGAAACGAGGTTATTGACTCTCAAGATTGCTGAGCTTAGAGAAATTCAGGGGTGAAATTTTTCACACACACTGATTTTACATGTTTTCTTTCTCAAAAAAGAATCGCGGATTTCATTTTTTTTCTTTCGAAAATGATTCTCCCAAATTCCACAGGATAAAAATAGTTTACTCTAAACATCACCAAAATTGTCCAAAGACTACATAAAATTCTCGCTGTTGACATTGATGGCGTGGAAAGATATTTTCCTCGATTCACGACAATTTGTGCCAACATCAAGGTCGTTGGAGGACAATACCTACGGTGACAGGCCGTTTGAGATCCTTGTGCATGATCGGGCTCCCATAGCACACAACTCTTCTCTCTCACGGGTCATAGTCATCCCACCTCTTTTCGAGGCCATTCCCTCGTATCACACCTCATCTCCCTCCAACTTCATTTTCGTGGAACCCCTTTAATTAGTGACCATTTTTATTTCCTTTCCCTCCATACGTCCATTCAAACTATCTAGACCCATGCTTCTTAAGCATTCCATGGACACCACAACGCTCGTAGTAGCTCTTGGCCCCGCGGGTGTATTGAGTGCTACTACATAATATGCACGTGACACATATGTGGTCTCCATGGAGAAACATCATGCGAGGATTGGGGCTCTTGGCAATGCCAACTCTACGATTTAACAACTTAACCCGATTGCCCTAGATTTTGTTGTTGACTCTCTTTCTCTCTCCTCCCATGATAGATGTAGTAGCACGACGATATCGTATTCATCTCAACAGCCCAAGGACAAAAAAATTCACGAGTAAGTTATTATCGTACTAGCTCTTGTTTCCATACTCCCCTCAGTGCATTGTCAAGACCACCAACAATATCTCAACGAACGTGGAGAGAAGAGCATTCCTATTTTTATAGCTCTTTGCAGTGTTCCATCATATTTATGTTTCCCTCTAACTCCATTTTCCATATCCGTCCACCTTCCCTATGTTACACCTCTTATGGGATTTCGCTATCAGCACCTTCGGCCATCGTTCATGTAATGTCCCAAAAAATAGCAAAATTAAAATGTTTTCCATCCCTGTAATAGATGCTGTATGAGAGTAAAAATAGACACAAGTTAATTTAATAATAAGAAAAGTATGTAAATGTTTAAACCAAATGGTAAGTATTTATCATAAGACTGGAATGTGTGGTTTCCACGCGCTTTGTGATTAATTCTAAATGGTGAGCTCTGGTCACGAAAGGTTATCAGAACAAGTCTAGTAGGACAGGAAATGGTCGATGCAGCGATAATAAGCCGGGCAGAGGCGTGAGGGACCATATTCTCATACTAATACACCAAAAATAAACGGACTTTGTCAGGTCGGCGACGCTGGCTTGGTCGCACTGTTATATATTATGTTCTTTGGACGGTGTCACGGTAGGATTTGGTCACGGTCACCTGTAGCAGAGGTGGTAGTGGCAGGTGGGGAATGATCACTTGCTTGCCCGGACTTCAATTTAAAACTACTCAGAATTCAGGAATTTGGTGATGCTATAAAATGGAAGAACGCTCTCCAATCTTCATCAAACTTCATCTATAATCAAACGATCAGAGGGAGCGTCTAATCGAAGAATAGCACTCAGTCATCTACAGTCATGAAATCCTTCCCGGCTTTAGCGGTTGCAGCACTAGTAATCATCTCATACGCAAGCACTATTGTTCTAGTGCGTGCAGGTGATTCAGATCCTCTGCAAGACTTTTGCGTTGCTGATAACACCAGTCAAGGTATGTGATACTAGGCTCTTCTGAATTTACATGTAATGTGTACAACTATTATCATGGGTGAGGAATCTGACATATATGGAATTGAATTTACATGTAATGTGTACAACTATTATCATGGGTGAAGAATCTGATATATATATATATGGAATTGAATTTTGCAGTTCTTGTAAACGGTTTCGTCTGTAAGGATGCGAAGATGGTTTCAGCAGACGACTTCACGTTCAGGGGCCTAGATAAAGCGGGGAATACGAATAACATGCTGCGCTCCGTGGTAACTCCAGTCAATGCAGTGCAGCTAGCAGGCCTGAACACCTTGGGCATCTCCATGGCTAGGATCGATTTCGCTCCTTACGGCCTTAATCCCCCTCACACTCATCCGCGGGCCACCGAAATCTTGGTGGTCTTGGAAGGTAGCCTCTACGTCGGCTTCATCACCACTGGCAACCAATTGTTCTACAAAACGCTTGAGAAGGGAGACGTGTTTGTGTTCCCCAAAGCTCTTGTGCATTTCCAACAGAACGTCGGCAATGGCAACGCAGTGGCCCTCGCTGCACTGAGCAGCCAGAATCCAGGAACTCAGCAGATCGCCAGGTCCTTGTTTGGAGCCACCGGTCCGGTTGATCCCTCCGTTCTCGCCAAAGCTTTCGATATCGATTCCAACCTCGTCAAACTTCTGCAAGCCAAATTCGCTGCTTCTGGCTAATTTATTCATTCATTCATGCTGATCATAGTCGTGAGTCGCCACAGAGATTTATTCATTCTAATCATAGTCGCCATTCTTGCTTTCCCCGCGTTCTGCGTTCTGTGCGTGACACAAATAGTCACTGCATTGTATGTGTGGTCGTGGACATCCAAACAAATAAAAAAGTTCATTTCCGTTGATCCATTATGTTTTCGTGTTTGTTTGGGATGATTATCTTAATCAGTGCTAATTTCCTTAATGTTTGAACAACACGATCTTCCGAGACTCTTTAGATTCATCACTCCACCCAACGGGCATTTTAATATTTAAACGCCATAAATAGTTTATAAGCAGATGTTTAGTGGCATGGAGTCCACTTTAAAATTCAATTATCTTGGTGTATTCCATTGAAGCGTGGAGTAGCTATAATCACTTGGTGTATTCCATTGAAGAGTGGAGCTTGAGGTCGTGAAATTCTAAAAGTTCAAATTAAATATAAATGGCCTTACATCATTTTGGTGTTAATTACTCAATTTAATTAAATTATATTTGTGTTCGATTCAAAAGTTTTGAAACTCAATAAATTGGATCATCTAAAATTATTATATATCCCATTTATCTCCCGCAAACTTGATGGATTGATATAATAAATTATTGTTTCAACTTGTATAGAAAATTATTTTAAATTATGAATAGTTAGATTATGAGGCATACAAACTTGAATGTTGGTTACCCTCCCATCATTTACTCCATCATAGCAACTTTGTCTTAGATTCCACCAAAGAGGGATCATAGCAACATTGTTTTGGCTTCCGGCAAGGGATCTCGCAACCTCACAAAGGAGAGGGAGGGCCTTCTAGGGAGGGATTTGGTTGTACATAGGTGCCACATCATGGCCCCATCTTTAATCAAATTGTATGTACGCATTTTATCGGGCTATGGAGGTGTCTAGCTAAAAGAGATTAGTTCATCGGATAACTTGTAAAGTGATAGAAGGTTGGATTAGCATTGGATTGCAATCGTATTGCAAGTGTGTTAACAACCTAATTTTTTCCTCTTCGGTTCGCGATGAGTAATATTATCGCCATTAGACATCACCTTGGGAGGCTTTCGCCTCATATGCATCATTTCCACCACCATATGATCTGAATAAATCTCTCAAGGTCATCCGTCATATCATTCACAATAAGCGATGCTATTATGCTCGATTCGGTCCACACACACGCACACATAGAAGCATCATTCGGTGTCTCTCCTTTCAACCATGGTAATTCTCATGACACCATATGGAGCTTCAAGTGGTGATGAAGAGGAGAAGAATAACACTCCCTTCGGAAAGTCGCGGAGTCCATTTGCTTCCCACAATTCTTACTAAGGCGCTTGTAATTCATCACCGCTGACCCCCATCCCCCCTCTTTTATTAATACAGATGCAAATATTTTTTATTGTATGTTATGTTTATGGACTTCTAGTTAAAATTTATTTCTTCACATAATATATGGTCTATTCGAATGTATATTACTCTCATGGTTCATATACCTTACACCTTTTGGTTTGATGCTTGGACAATGCAATCTCTAGGCAAGTGATTTTTGGGGCACATGTTGGTGATGAAACACAACCACCAAACTCGGCCATCTTGGAAGCGCTGTGATACAAAGGCGTGTTTTTCAATATTATGTATTATTTTATTTTTCGATTATGCATATTCTCTTCTACGGGTTACTTTTATTTATGCATTCCCAAATATAATATTGGGATTGCAAATAGTACATCAATGCTTGTATCCTAAGTGGTAGCACATCTAGATTGTGTCACGCAATTCGATTGTAGAGATATAAAATTGTGTCGCGCAATTCGATTGCAAAGATTTAAAATCTAGGCTGTTAGGTGAGAAATGTAAAATAAGGCTAAATCTCAAACCCCAAGGTTTTTTATTAAATTCTTGGGAAACCATGAAAATTTATACGATCGAGGACTTGATGTTTTTCGTAGGGCTAATGTTTTAGGTCGTACAACCGTAGAAAATCTCCAATGTTTACTAATTTTATACTAGGATCGTTTTGGATACTCTACACTTCATATTACCTTCAAGAGATCGCTTCGTGTATTGCATGTGACTCTTTCCCTCGTTCTCTACATCATTTTTCTCTTCCCACATGCCCTAGCTCGATTTTACAAAGATTGATCTGTTGTGCGTGATGCACCCAAATTTCAACTCATAAATTAGGAGAGGATTTTAACAAGTATATCACCCTTTGTATGTGATTTCATAGCGTGAAGGTACTGGCTACTTGCACCAATCTCGCGCATTAAATGTTCCATAAAGAAGAAAATAATACCACCTCATTCATGGCTTCATAGTCAGCGCTCTTTCCCTTTTTATCTACATCACTCAACTCTTCCCACGCACCATTTCTCTATTTTTCAACCTCTAATATCTTGCGTGTGGACAACTCATATGCATGCAAACTTCCACTCCACTAAATCCTCTCCGAAGAAAATAAATCAGGTGCAACCCTCGTGAATTTTAACAAATACTTTGCCCTTGTTATATGGCTCCATACTATGAAGTTACTTAATACTTGCACCAATCCCACGCCTTAAAAAGTCCAAAAAGAAGAACACAACCAAAGAACGATTAATTAACATGATTTGGGAATGTCAATTAAGTCATGTACAGGTACAAGGAGTGAAGGTTTGAGCAAAAAAATATCCATGTAAATTCTAAAGTATCATGCAAAAATATCAATAATTTTATTTGGGAAACTCAACCCATGTTTTCTTGATATTAGTTTAGTTGCTTTTAAATTGTTCTTAGATACTAGTTACAAGTATTCCAAAGCATTGAATCATGTTAAGGCATGATGTTCAGATATTATTTTCATGGTCAAACCTTGGCTATTGGAAAATCCAATTTGATACATTCCTCGAGAATCAAAAGTTATGGATACACGTAGCGAGAAACGATCCGATAGAGACAACCACCATTTTGTGTCTCCCCTTTATACCATAGCAATTCATATCAAACCATATGAAGCTTCGAGTGGATATCAACAGGAGGAGAAGAACCATGCCTTCTGAGATCTGTGGAGTCCATTTGAATGCAATAATTGTTATTGGGGCGCTTGTAATTCATCGTCCTCCCCCCATCTCTTATTAATACAAATGCAAAGATTATTTATTGTATGTTATGTTTACGTAGTTCCAGTTTAAATTTATTTCTTGCATATCATGATATATGGTTTATCAGAATGTATTTTACTCTCCTGGCTTATATAGCTTACACCTTTCAATATTATTCACAAATTGTGATATGATTCTTGGACAACACAACCTCTCAGAAAGTGATTTTTGGGGCACATGGTGGTGATCAAGCACCAACACCAAAGTGGCAACTTGGAAGTATTGCGATAAAAATTCGTGTTTTTCAAAGTTATGTATTGTTTTATTATTCAATCATGCATGTTCTCTTTTACGGGATACTTTTATTTATTCCTTCTCGAATATAATATTGGGATTGAAAATAGTACATCAATGTTTGTATCCTAAGTGGGAGCACATCTAAATTGCGTTGCGCAATTTGATTGTGAATATTTAAAATCTGCGTTGCTAGTTGAGAAATGTAAGAGAAGTATAAGTTTGCAAACCCGAGCATTTTGTTAAACACATGGCAAACCATGAAAATTTATGTGATCAAGCACTTCAATTTTTTCCTAGGGAATTTTTTTGTGTTGTGGAACCGTATAAGCTCTTCAATTTTTACAGCTAGTTCTATACTAGGATTGTTTTGGAGGCTCTACACTTCATAGTAAGCATTCAACATATCACCTCGTGTATGGGAAGGACCCTATCCCCTTTTTTCTACATCACTTTTCTCTTCCCACGTTCCCTAGCTCGATTTTACAAAGCTTAATTTGTTGTGGGTGGACCACTCCCAAATTTATAATACACTATAAACGCTCTCCAACTAAAATAAATAAGGAAAGGATTTTAACAAGTTGTACATGCAACTTCACAGCGTGAAGGTACTCGCTACTTGAACGAATATCATGCACTAAATGTTCCATGAAGAATAAAACAACACCACCTCATTCATCGATTCATAATTGGCACTCTTTCTCTTGTTGTCTACATCTCTCCACTTTTCCCACATACCACTGTCTTTATTCCGCAGCTGGAACACTCATATGCACGCGAAATTCCATTCCACTAAAGCCTCTCCGAACAAAATAATTCAGGTGCAACCCACGTGGATTTTAACATATATTTTTCCCTTGTACGATGTCTTCATAGTGTAAAGGTACTTAATACTTGCACCAATCCGAAGCTTTAAAAATTCCATAAAGAAGAACATCACCAAAGAGCGGTTACTTAACACGATTTGCGAATCTCAAGTAAGTCGTGTAGATACAAGGAGAGAAGGTTTTCACGGAAAATATTTGCTTATTCTAAAGTGTGAAGGAAAAGTAGAAATTCCTTTATTCGGGAAACTCAAACCTAATTTTATTGTTGTTAGTTTGGTTATTTTTGAAGTGTTTTTAGACATTACTTACAAGTAATCCAAGGCGTTGAAACATATTAAGGGACGATGTTGGAATCTTAGCTTCATGGCAAAACTTTGGATGTTGCAAAATCCAGCTTGAGACATTCCTCAAGAATCAAAAGTTATGGATACATGTAGACAAAGATGATCCCACACAAAGAACCATCATTTTGTCTCTCATTTCTACCATAGTAATTGATCCGCATTTGCGTGGGAACGAGACAAAAGATAGCATATACAGAATCATATACACAGATATATGGCCAAAAACACAGCGATACAGTAAACGCATATTCTATTAAATATCGGAAATAGAACAGACTCTAAATACCACAGCTAGAATGGTAGTAGCTATCTCTAAGAAGAGATGTGGCCGCTGTGCTCATTCGAGCCAAGATGAATGCAAAGAGAGGCCGAAAGGGCCTATTTATCATAAGCACGAGGGAAAGAATCCCAAACATCCGAAAACCTAACCCTAGAAGATGAACCGTCATAAAGTTTGCGGCCCCAAGGTGGTTAGTTGAACAGTCAACTTCCCGGGGTCATAACGTTTGCATTCGATCTCCGTTTGGGGCGCTCGGCAGCCCGTTGGAAAGATCTATCCGAGGACTACGCGGACGGCCATGAAACAGATGGGCCCCGTCCGACCAAGATTTCCCAAAACACGTCGTTTAGGGCCTCAAAACGGCCCCGCAAGTTTGGGACTCGAAAAGATGTGGAAAAATTACTGGAAAATACGCAAAATGGGAAACTGTTTTGAGCCAGTGGAATAGGTGGGTGGCCACCGATATCCATCTGGATCAGTAATTCGTATCATACCATCCGAAGCTTCGAGTTGATATCAAGAGGAGAATAAGAACCCTCCCTTCAGAAAGTTGTGGAGTCCATTTGCTTCCAATAGTTGTTACTAAGGCACTTGTAACTCATCCCCCCCCCCCCATATTTTATTAGTACATATGCAAACATTCTTTATTGTATGTTTTGCTCATGTAGTTCTAGTTTAAATTTCTTTCTTCACAGAATAGCTGGTTTATTAGAATGTATTTTAAGCTCATGGTTCATATAGCTTTTACCTTTTGATATGATGCTTGGAATACACAGCCTCTCAGAAAGTGATTTTCGGGGCACATGTTGGTGATCAAACACCAACACCAAAGTGCCATCTTGGAACCGTTGTGATAAAAAGTCGTGTTTTTCCATATTATGGATTATTTTATTATCCAGTTATGACTTTTATTTATGCATCCTCTATTGTGAATTTGGGATTGCAATTAGTACATCAATGTTTGTAACCTAAGTGGAAGCACATACGGATTACATCGCGCGATTTTATTGTAAATATTTAAAATCTTGGTTGTTAGTTGAGAAATGTCAAAGAATGCTAAATCTGAAAACTTGAGGTTTTTGCTAAATAATTGGAAAACGGTGAAAATTTATGTGATTGAGCACTTCAAATTTTCCCTAGGGCTGATGTTTTATGTTGTAGAACCCTATAAACTCTTCAATTTTTACTAGTTCTATACTATAAGTGCTTTGGATACTCTACACTCCATATGCACGTGAACTTCCACTCCACTAAAACCTCTCCAAAAAAGAAGATTAGGTGCAATGCGTGTGGATTTAAAAAAATATTTTTCCCTTGTCCCATGACTTCATACTGTGAAGGTACTTACTACTTTCACCAATACCATGCCTTAAAAATTCCATAAACAAGAAAACAACGAAAGAATGGTTAATCAACATGATTTGTGAATCTCAAGTAAGTCATGTAGCTACAAGGAGAGAAGGCTTGAGAAAAAAAAGATATGTGTATTCTAAGGTATCGTGGGAAATTTGAAATAATTTTATTTGGTGAACTCAACCCTAATTTTCTTGTCATTAGTTTAGTTGTTTTTAAAGTGTTTTCAAAGATTACTTAGAAGCGATCCAAAGAAATGAAGCATATACTGGTATCATGTTGGGATATTAGTTTCATGGTCAAACATTGACTGCTGGAAAATCCAATTGGAGACATTCCTCAAGAATCAATATTGGTTATGGATACAAATAACCAAAGATGAATCCACATGGGAATATACACCATAGCTAAAGTTGTGCGGGATAGCATGCATGGAATTATTAATCTCCTAGTAGAAGAAAGGTTAAGATACTACTATGTTTTTGAACTCGTGGAAATGCGAAATAAATTGGAGCAATTGTACAAGAACAATGCCTCCGAAATCAACGGTCTTGAAACGAGGTTATTGACTCTCAAGATTGCTGAGCTTAGAGAAATTCAGGGGTGAAATTTTTCACACACACTGATTTTACATGTTTTCTTTCTCAAAAAAGAATCGCGGATTTCATTTTTTTTCTTTCGAAAATGATTCTCCCAAATTCCACAGGATAAAAATAGTTTACTCTAAACATCACCAAAATTGTCCAAAGACTACATAAAATTCTCGCTGTTGACATTGATGGCGTGGAAAGATATTTTCCTCGATTCACGACAATTTGTGCCAACATCAAGGTCGTTGGAGGACAATACCTACGGTGACAGGCCGTTTGAGATCCTTGTGCATGATCGGGCTCCCATAGCACACAACTCTTCTCTCTCACGGGTCATAGTCATCCCACCTCTTTTCGAGGCCATTCCCTCGTATCACACCTCATCTCCCTCCAACTTCATTTTCGTGGAACCCCTTTAATTAGTGACCATTTTTATTTCCTTTCCCTCCATACGTCCATTCAAACTATCTAGACCCATGCTTCTTAAGCATTCCATGGACACCACAATGCTCGTAGTAGCTCTTGGCCCCGCGGGTGTATTGAGTGCTACTACATAATATGCACGTGACACATATGTGGTCTCCATGGAGAAACATCATGCGAGGATTGGGGCTCTTGGAAATGCCAACTCTACGATTTAACAACTTAACCCGATTGCCCTAGATTTTGTTGTTGACTCTCTTTCTCTCTCCTCCCATGATAGATGTAGTAGCACGACGATATCGTATTCATCTCAACAGCCCAAGGACAAAAAAATTCACGAGTAAGTTATTATCGTACTAGCTCTTGTTTCCATACTCCCCTCAGTGCATTGTCAAGACCACCAACAATATCTCAACGAACGTGGGGAGAAGAGCATTCCTATTTTTATAGCTCTTTGCAGTGTTCCATCATATTTATGTTTCCCTCTAACTCCATTTTCCATATCCGTCCACCTTCCCTATGTTACACCTCTTATGGGATTTCGCTATCAGCACCTTCGGCCATCGTTCATGTAATGTCCCAAAAAATAGCAAAATTAAAATGTTTTCCATCCCTGTAATAGATGCTGTATGAGAGTAAAAATAGACACAAGTTAATTTAATAATAAGAAAAGTATGTAAATGTTTAAACCAAATGGTAAGTATTTATCATAAGACTGGAATGTGTGGTTTCCACGCGCTTTGTGATTAATTCTAAATGGTGAGCTCTGGTCACGAAAGGTTATCAGAACAAGTCTAGTAGGACAGGAAATGGTCGATGCAGCGATAATAAGCCGGCGAGAGGCGTGAGGGACCATATTCTCATACTAATACACCAAAAATAAACGGACTTTGTCAGGTCGGCGACGCTGGCTTGGTCGCACTGTTATATATTATGTTCTTTGGACGGTGTCACGGTAGGATTTGGTCACGGTCACCTGTAGCAGAGGTGGTAGTGGCAGGTGGGGAATGATCACTTGCTTGCCCGGACTTCAATTTAAAACTACTCAGAATTCAGGAATTTGGTGATGCTATAAAATGGAAGAACGCTCTCCAATCTTCATCAAACTTCATCTATAATCAAACGATCAGAGGGAGCGTCTAATCGAAGAATAGCACTCAGTCATCTACAGTCATGAAATCCTTCCCGGCTTTAGCGGTTGCAGCACTAGTAATCATCTCATACGCAAGCACTATTGTTCTAGTGCGTGCAGGTGATTCAGATCCTCTGCAAGACTTTTGCGTTGCTGATAACACCAGTCAAGGTATGTGATACTAGGCTCTTCTGAATTTACATGTAATGTGTACAACTATTATCATGGGTGAAGAATCTGACATATATGGAATTGAATTTACATGTAATGTGTACAACTATTATCATGGGTGAAGAATCTGATATATATATATGGAATTGAATTTTGCAGTTCTTGTAAACGGTTTCGTCTGTAAGGATGCGAAGATGGTTTCAGCAGACGACTTCACGTTCAGGGGCCTAGATAAAGCGGGGAATACGAATAACATGCTGTGCTCCGTGGTAACTCCAGTCAATGTAGTGCAGCTAGCAGGCCTGAACACCTTGGGAATCTCCATGGCTAGGATCGATTTCGCTCCTTACGGCCTTAATCCCCCTCACACTCATCCGCGGGCCACCGAAATCTTGGTGGTCTTGGAAGGTAGCCTCTACGTCGGCTTCATCACCACTGGCAACCAATTGTTCTACAAAACGCTTGAGAAGGGAGACGTGTTTGTGTTCCCCAAAGCTCTTGTGCATTTCCAACAGAACGTCGGCAATGGCAACGCAGTGGCCCTCGCTGCACTGAGCAGCCAGAATCCAGGAACTCAGCAGATCGCCAGGTCCTTGTTTGGAGCCACCGGTCCGGTTGATCCCTCCGTTCTCGCCAAAGCTTTCGATATCGATTCCAACCTTGTCAAACTTCTGCAAGCCAAATTCGCTGCTTCTGGCTGATTTATTCATTCATTCATGCTGATCATAGTCGTGAGTCGCCACAGAGATTTATTCATTCTAATCATAGTCGCCATTCTTGCTTTCCCCGCGTTCTGCGTTCTGTGCGTGACACAAATAGTCACTGCATTGTATGTGTGGTCGTGGACATCCAAACAAATAAAAAAGTTCATTTCCGTTGATCCATTATGTTTTCGTGTTTGTTTGGGATGATTATCTTAATCAGTGCTAAGTTCCTTAATGTTTGAACAACACGATCTTCCGAGACTCTTTAGATTCATCACTCCACCCAACGGGCATTTTAATATTTAAACGCCAGAAATAGTTTATAAGCAGATGTTTAGTGGCATGGAGTCCACTTTAAAATTCAATTATCTTGGTGTATTCCATTGAAGCGTGGAGTAGCTATAATCACTTGGTGTATTCCATTGAAGAGTGGAGCTTGAGGTCGTGAAATTCTAAAAGTTCAAATTAAATATAAATGGCCTTACATCATTTTGGTGTTAATTACTCAATTTAATTAAATTATATTTGTGTTCGATTCAAAAGTTTTGAAACTCAATAAATTGGATCATCTAAAATTATTATATATCCCATTTATCTCCCGCAAACTTGATGGATTGATATAATAAATTATTGTTTCAACTTGTATAGAAAATTATTTTAAATTATGAATAGTTAGATTATGAGGCATACAAACTTGAATGTTGGTTACCCTCCCATCATTTACTCCATCATAGCAACTTTGTCTTAGATTCCACCAAAGAGGGATCATAGCAACATTGTTTTGGCTTCCGGCAAGGGATCTCGCAACCTCACAAAGGAGAGGGAGGGCCTTCTAGGGAGGGATTTGGTTGTACATAGGTGCCACATCATGGCCCCATCTTTAATCAAATTGTATGTACGCATTTTATCGGGCTATGGAGGTGTCTAGCTAAAAGAGATTAGTTCATCGGATAACTTGTAAAGTGATAGAAGGTTGGATTAGCATTGGATTGCAATCGTATTGCAAGTGTGTTAACAACCTAATTTTTTCCTCTTCGGTTCGCGATGAGTAATATTATCGCCATTAGACATCACCTTGGGAGGCTTTCGCCTCATATGCATCATTTCCACCACCATATGATCTGAATAAATCTCTCAAGGTCATCCGTCATATCATTCACAATAAGCGATGCTATTATGCTCGATTCGGTCCACACACACGCACACATAGAAGCATCATTCGGTGTCTCTCCTTTCAACCATGGTAATTCTCATGACACCATATGGAGCTTCAAGTGGTGATGAAGAGGAGAAGAATAACACTCCCTTCGGAAAGTCGCGGAGTCCATTTGCTTCCCACAATTCTTACTAAGGCGCTTGTAATTCATCACCGCTGACCCCCATCCCCCCTCTTTTATTAATACAGATGCAAATATTTTTATTGTATGTTATGTTTATGGACTTCTAGTTAAAATTTATTTCTTCACATAATATATGGTCTATTCGAATGTATATTACTCTCATGGTTCATATACCTTACACCTTTTGGTATGATGCTTGGACAATGCAATCTCTAGGCAAGTGATTTTTGGGGCACATGTTGGTGATGAAACACAACCACCAAACTCGGCCATCTTGGAAGCGCTGTGATACAAAGGCGTGTTTTTCAATATTATGTATTATTTTATTTTTCGATTATGCATATTCTCTTCTACGGGTTACTTTTATTTATGCATTCCCAAATATAATATTGGGATTGCAAATAGTACATCAATGCTTGTATCCTAAGTGGTAGCACATCTAGATTGTGTCACGCAATTCGATTGTAGAGATATAAAATTGTGTCGCGCAATTCGATTGCAAAGATTTAAAATCTAGGCTGTTAGGTGAGAAATGTAAAATAAGGCTAAATCTCAAACCCCAAGGTTTTTTATTAAATTCTTGGGAAACCATGAAAATTTATACGATCGAGGACTTGATGTTTTTCGTAGGGCTAATGTTTTAGGTCGTACAACCGTAGAAAATCTCCAATGTTTACTAATTTTATACTAGGATCGTTTTGGATACTCTACACTTCATATTACCTTCAAGAGATCGCTTCGTGTATTGCATGTGACTCTTTCCCTCGTTCTCTACATCATTTTTCTCTTCCCACATGCCCTAGCTCGATTTTACAAAGATTGATCTGTTGTGCGTGATGCACCCAAATTTCAACTCATAAATTAGGAGAGGATTTTAACAAGTATATCACCCTTTGTATGTGATTTCATAGCGTGAAGGTACTGGCTACTTGCACCAATCTCGCGCATTAAATGTTCCATAAAGAAGAAAATAATACCACCTCATTCATGGCTTCATAGTCAGCGCTCTTTCCCTTTTTATCTACATCACTCAACTCTTCCCACGCACCATTTCTCTATTTTTCAACCTCTAATATCTTGCGTGTGGACAACTCATATGCATGCGAACTTCCACTCCACTAAATCCTCTCCGAAGAAAATAAATCAGGTGCAACCCTCGTGAATTTTAACAAATACTTTGCCCTTGTTACATGGCTCCATACTATGAAGTTACTTAATACTTGCACCAATCCCACGCCTTAAAAAGTCCAAAAAGAAGAACACAACCAAAGAACGATTAATTAACATGATTTGGGAATGTCAATTAAGTCATGTACAGGTACAAGGAGTGAAGGTTTGAGCAAAAAAATATCCATGTAAATTCTAAAGTATCATGCAAAAATATCAATAATTTTATTTGGGAAACTCAACCCATGTTTTCTTGATATTAGTTTAGTTGCTTTTAAATTGTTCTTAGATACTAGTTACAAGTATTCCAAAGCATTGAATCATGTTAAGGCATGATGTTCAGATATTATTTTCATGGTCAAACCTTGGCTATTGGAAAATCCAATTTGATACATTCCTCGAGAATCAAAAGTTATGGATACACGTAGCGAGAAACGATCCGATAGAGACAACCACCATTTTGTGTCTCCCCTTTATACCATAGCAATTCATATCAAACCATATGAAGCTTCTAGTGGATATCAACAGGAGGAGAAGAACCATGCCTTCTGAGATCTGTGGAGTCCATTTGAATGCAATAATTGTTATTGGGGCGCTTGTAATTCATCGTCCTCCCCCCATCTCTTATTAATACAAATGCAAAGATTATTTATTGTATGTTATGTCTACGTAGTTCCAGTTTAAATTTATTTCTTGCATATCATGATATATGGTTTATCAGAATGTATTTTACTCTCCTGGCTTATATAGCTTACACCTTTCAATATTATTCACAAATTTTGATATGATTCTTGGACAACACAACCTCTCAGAAAGTGATTTTTGGGGCACATGGTGGTGATCAAGCACCAACACCAAAGTGGCAACTTGGAAGTATTGCGATAAAAATTCGTGTTTTTCAAAGTTATGTATTGTTTTATTATTCAATCATGCATGTTCTCTTTTACGGGATACTTTTATTTATTCCTTCTCGAATATAATATTGGGATTGAAAATAGTACATCAATGTTTGTATCCTAAGTGGGAGCACATCTAAATTGCGTTGCGCAATTTGATTGTGAATATTTAAAATCTGCGTTGCTAGTTGAGAAATGTAAGAGAAGGATAAGTTTGCAAACCCGAGCATTTTGTTAAACACATGGCAAACCATGAAAATTTATGTGATCAAGCACTTCAATTTTTTCCTAGGGAATTTTTTTGTGTTGTGGAACCGTATAAGCTCTTCAATTTTTACAGCTAGTTCTATACTAGGATTGTTTTGGAGGCTCTACACTTCATAGTAAGCATTCAACATATCACCTCGTGTATGGGAAGGACCCTATCCCCTTTTTTCTACATCACTTTTCTCTTCCCACGTTCCCTAGCTCGATTTTACAAAGCTTAATTTGTTGTGGGTGGACCACTCCCAAATTTATAATACACTATAAACGCTCTCCAACTAAAATAAATAAGGAAAGGATTTTAACAAGTTGTACATGCAACTTCACAGCGTGAAGGTACTCGCTACTTGAACGAATATCATGCACTAAATGTTCCATGAAGAATAAAACAACACCACCTCATTCATCGATTCATAATTGGCACTCTTTCTCTTGTTGTCTACATCTCTCCACTTTTCCCACATACCACTGTCTTTATTCCGCAGCTGGAACACTCATATGCACGCGAAATTCCATTCCAATAAAGCCTCTCCGAACAAAATAAATCAGGTGCAACCCACGTGGATTTTAACATATATTTTTCCCTTGTACGATGTCTTCATAGTGTAAAGGTACTTAATACTTGCACCAATCCGAAGCTTTAAAAATTCCATAAAGAAGAACATCACCAAAGAGCGGTTACTTAACACGATTTGCGAATCTCAAGTAAGTCGTGTAGATACAAGGAGAGAAGGTTTTCACGGAAAATATTTGCTTATTCTAAAGTGTGAAGGAAAAGTAGAAATTCCTTTATTCGGGAAACTCAAACCTAATTTTATTGTTGTTAGTTTGGTTATTTTTGAAGTGTTTTTAGACATTACTTACAAGTAATCCAAGGCGTTGAAACATATTAAGGGACGATGTTGGAATCTTAGCTTCATGGCCAAACTTTGGATGTTGCAAAATCCAGCTTGAGACATTCCTCAAGAATCAAAAGTTATGGATACATGTAGACAAAGATGATCCCACACAAAGAACCATCATTTTGTCTCTCATTTCTACCATAGTAATTGATCCGCATTTGCGTGGGAACGAGACAAAAGATAGCATATACAGAATCATATACACAGATATATGGCCAAAAACACAGCGATACAGTAAACGCATATTCTATTAAATATCGGAAATAGAACAGACTCTAAATACCACAGCTAGAATGGTAGTAGCTATCTCTAAGAAGAGATGTGGCCGCTGTGCTCATTCGAGCCAAGATGAATGCAAAGAGAGGCCGAAAGGGCCTATTTATCATAAGCACGAGGGAAAGAATCCCAAACATCCGAAAACCTAACCCTAGAAGATGAACCGTCATAAAGTTTGCGGCCCCAAGGTGGTTAGTTGAACAGTCAACTTCCCGGGGTCATAACGTTTGCATACGATCTCCGTTTGGGGCGCTCGGCAGCCCGTTGGAAAGATCTATCCGAGGACTATACGGACGGCCATGAAACAGATGGGCCCCGTCCGACCAAGATTTCCCAAAACACGTCGTTTAGGGCCTCAAAACGGCCCCGCAAGTTTGGGACTCGAAAAGCTGTGGAAAAATTACTGGAAAATACGCAAAATGGGAAACTGTTTTGAGCCAGTGGAATAGGTGGGTGGCCACCGATATCCATCTGGATCAGTAATTCGTATCATACCATCCGAAGCTTCGAGTTGATATCAAGAGGAGAATAAGAACCCTCCCTTCAGAAAGTTGTGGAGTCCATTTGCTTCCAATAGTTGTTACTAAGGCACTTGTAACTCATCCCCCCCCCCCATATTTTATTAGTACATATGCAAACATTCTTTATTGTATGTTTTGCTCATGTAGTTCTAGTTTAAATTTCTTTCTTCACAGAATAGCTGGTTTATTAGAATGTATTTTAAGCTCATGGTTCATATAGCTTTTACCTTTTGATATGATGCTTGGAATACACAGCCTCTCAGAAAGTGATTTTCGGGGCACATGTTGGTGATCAAACACCAACACCAAAGTGCCATCTTGGAAGCGTTGTGATAAAAAGTCGTGTTTTTCCATATTATGGATTATTTTATTATCCAGTTATGACTTTTATTTATGCATCCTCTATTGTGAATTTGGGATTGCAATTAGTACATCAATGTTTGTAACCTAAGTGGAAGCACATACGGATTACATCGCGCGATTTTATTGTAAATATTTAAAATCTTGGTTGTTAGTTGAGAAATGTCAAAGAATGCTAAATCTGAAAACTTGAGGTTTTTGCTAAATAATTGGAAAACGGTGAAAATTTATGTGATTGAGCACTTCAAATTTTCCCTAGGGCTGATGTTTTATGTTGTAGAACCCTATAAACTCTTCAGTTTTTACTAGTTCTATACTATAAGTGCTTTGGATACTCTACACTCCATATGCACGTGAACTTCCACTCCACTAAAACCTCTCCAAAAAAGAAGATTAGGTGCAACGCGTGTGGATTTAAAAAAATATTTTTCCCTTGTCCCATGACTTCATACTGTGAAGGTACTTACTACTTTCACCAATACCATGCCTTAAAAATTCCATAAACAAGAAAACAACGAAAGAATGGTTAATCAACATGATTTGTGAATCTCAAGTAAGTCATGTAGCTACAAGGAGAGAAGGCTTGAGAAAAAAAAGATATGTGTATTCTAAGGTATCGTGGGAAATTTGAAATAATTTTATTTGGTGAACTCAACCCTAATTTTCTTGTCATTAGTTTAGTTGTTTTTAAAGTGTTTTCAAAGATTACTTAGAAGCGATCCAAAGAAATGAAGCATATACTGGTATCATGTTGGGATATTAGTTTCATGGTCAAACATTGACTGCTGGAAAATCCAATTGGAGACATTCCTCAAGAATCAATATTGGTTATGGATACAAATAACCAAAGATGAATCCACATGGGAATATACACCATAGCTAAAGTTGTGCGGGATAGCATGCATGGAATTATTAATCTCCTAGTAGAAGAAAGGTTAAGATACTACTATGTTTTTGAACTCGTGGAAATGCGAAATAAATTGGAGCAATTGTACAAGAACAATGCCTCCGAAATCAACGGTCTTGAAACGAGGTTATTGACTCTCAAGATTGCTGAGCTTAGAGAAATTCAGGGGTGAAATTTTTCACACACACTGATTTTACATGTTTTCTTTCTCAAAAAAGAATCGCGGATTTCATTTTTTTTCTTTCGAAAATGATTCTCCCAAATTCCACAGGATAAAAATAGTTTACTCTAAACATCACCAAAATTGTCCAAAGACTACATAAAATTCTCGCTGTTGACATTGATGGCGTGGAAAGATAGTTTCCTCGATTCACGACAATTTGTGCCAACATCAAGGTCGTTGGAGGACAATACCTACGGTGACAGGCCGTTTGAGATCCTTGTGCATGATCGGGCTCCCATAGCACACAACTCTTCTCTCTCACGGGTCATAGTCATCCCACCTCTTTTCGAGGCCATTCCCTCGTATCACACCTCATCTCCCTCCAACTTCATTTTCGTGGAACCCCTTTAATTAGTGACCATTTTTATTTCCTTTCCCTCCATACGTCCATTCAAACTATCTAGACCCATGCTTCTTAAGCATTCCATGGACACCACAACGCTCGTAGTAGCTCTTGGCCCCGCGGGTGTATTGAGTGCTACTACATAATATGCACGTGACACATATGTGGTCTCCATGGAGAAACATCATGCGAGGATTGGGGCTCTTGGCAATGCCAACTCTACGATTTAACAACTTAACCCGATTGCCCTAGATTTTGTTGTTGACTCTCTTTCTCTCTCCTCCCATGATAGATGTAGTAGCACGACGATATCGTATTCATCTCAACAGCCCAAGGACAAAAAAATTCACGAGTAAGTTATTATCGTACTAGCTCTTGTTTCCATACTCCCCTCAGTGCATTGTCAAGACCACCAACAATATCTCAACGAACGTGGGGAGAAGAGCATTCCTATTTTTATAGCTCTTTGCAGTGTTCCATCATATTTATGTTTCCCTCTAACTCCATTTTCCATATCCGTCCACCTTCCCTATGTTACACCTCTTATGGGATTTCGCTATCAGCACCTTCGGCCATCGTTCATGTAATGTCCCAAAAAATAGCAAAATTAAAATGTTTTCCATCCCTGTAATAGATGCTGTATGAGAGTAAAAATAGACACAAGTTAATTTAATAATAAGAAAAGTATGTAAATGTTTAAACCAAATGGTAAGTATTTATCATAAGACTGGAATGTGTGGTTTCCACGCGCTTTGTGATTAATTCTAAATGGTGAGCTCTGGTCACGAAAGGTTATCAGAACAAGTCTAGTAGGACAGGAAATGGTCGATGCAGCGATAATAAGCCGGCGAGAGGCGTGAGGGACCATATTCTCATACTAATACACCAAAAATAAACGGACTTTGTCAGGTCGGCGACGCTGGCTTGGTCGCACTGTTATATATTATGTTCTTTGGACGGTGTCACGGTAGGATTTGGTCACGGTCACCTGTAGCAGAGGTGGTAGTGGCAGGTGGGGAATGATCACTTGCTTGCCCGGACTTCAATTTAAAACTACTCAGAATTCAGGAATTTGGTGATGCTATAAAATGGAAGAACGCTCTCCAATCTTCATCAAACTTCATCTATAATCAAACGATCAGAGGGAGCGTCTAATCGAAGAATAGCACTCAGTCATCTACAGTCATGAAATCCTTCCCGGCTTTAGCGGTTGCAGCACTAGTAATCATCTCATACACAAGCACTATTGTTCTAGTGCGTGCAGGTGATTCAGATCCTCTGCAAGACTTTTGCGTTGCTGATAACACCAGTCAAGGTATGTGATACTAGGCTCTTCTGAATTTACATGTAATGTGTACAACTATTATCATGGGTGAAGAATCTGACATATATGGAATTGAATTTACATGTAATGTGTACAACTATTATCATGGGTGAAGAATCTGATATATATATATGGAATTGAATTTTGCAGTTCTTGTAAACGGTTTCGTCTGTAAGGATGCGAAGATGGTTTCAGCAGACGACTTCACGTTCAGGGGCCTAGATAAAGCGGGGAATACGAATAACATGCTGCGCTCCGTGGTAACTCCAGTCAATGTAGTGCAGCTAGCAGGCCTGAACACCTTGGGAATCTCCATGGCTAGGATCGATTTCGCTCCTTACGGCCTTAATCCCCCTCACACTCATCCGCGGGCCACCGAAATCTTGGTGGTCTTGGAAGGTAGCCTCTACGTCGGCTTCATCACCACTGGCAACCAATTGTTCTACAAAACGCTTGAGAAGGGAGACGTGTTTGTGTTCCCCAAAGCTCTTGTGCATTTCCAACAGAACGTCGGCAATGGCAACGCAGTGGCCCTCGCTGCACTGAGCAGCCAGAATCCAGGAACTCAGCAGATCGCCAGGTCCTTGTTTGGAGCCACCGGTCCGGTTGATCCCTCCGTTCTCGCCAAAGCTTTCGATATCGATTCCAACCTCGTCAAACTTCTGCAAGCCAAATTCGCTGCTTCTGGCTGATTTATTCATTCATTCATGCTGATCATAGTCGTGAGTCGCCACAGAGATTTATTCATTCTAATCATAGTCGCCATTCTTGCTTTCCCCGCGTTCTGCGTTCTGTGCGTGACACAAATAGTCACTGCATTGTATGTGTGGTCGTGGACATCCAAACAAATAAAAAAGTTCATTTCCGTTGATCCATTATGTTTTCGTGTTTGTTTGGGATGATTATCTTAATCAGTGCTAAGTTCCTTAATGTTTGAACAACACGATCTTCCGAGACTCTTTAGATTCATCACTCCACCCAACGGGCATTTTAATATTTAAACGCCAGAAATAGTTTATAAGCAGATGTTTAGTGGCATGGAGTCCACTTTAAAATTCAATTATCTTGGTGTATTCCATTGAAGCGTGGAGTAGCTATAATCACTTGGTGTATTCCATTGAAGAGTGGAGCTTGAGGTCGTGAAATTCTAAAAGTTCAAATTAAATATAAATGGCCTTACATCATTTTGGTGTTAATTACTCAATTTAATTAAATTATATTTGTGTTCGATTCAAAAGTTTTGAAACTCAATAAATTGGATCATCTAAAATTATTATATATCCCATTTATCTCCCGCAAACTTGATGGATTGATATAATAAATTATTGTTTCAACTTGTATAGAAAATTATTTTAAATTATGAATAGTTAGATTATGAGGCATACAAACTTGAATGTTGGTTACCCTCCCATCATTTACTCCATCATAGCAACTTTGTCTTAGATTCCACCAAAGAGGGATCATAGCAACATTGTTTTGGCTTCCGGCAAGGGATCTCGCAACCTCACAAAGGAGAGGGAGGGCCTTCTAGGGAGGGATTTGGTTGTACATAGGTGCCACATCATGGCCCCATCTTTAATCAAATTGTATGTACGCATTTTATCGGGCTATGGAGGTGTCTAGCTAAAAGAGATTAGTTCATCGGATAACTTGTAAAGTGATAGAAGGTTGGATTAGCATTGGATTGCAATCGTATTGCAAGTGTGTTAACAACCTAATTTTTTCCTCTTCGGTTCGCGATGAGTAATATTATCGCCATTAGACATCACCTTGGGAGGCTTTCGCCTCATATGCATCATTTCCACCACCATATGATCTGAATAAATCTCTCAAGGTCATCCGTCATATCATTCACAATAAGCGATGCTATTATGCTCGATTCGGTCCACACACACGCACACATAGAAGCATCATTCGGTGTCTCTCCTTTCAACCATGGTAATTCTCATGACACCATATGGAGCTTCAAGTGGTGATGAAGAGGAGAAGAATAACACTCCCTTCGGAAAGTCGCGGAGTCCATTTGCTTCCCACAATTCTTACTAAGGCGCTTGTAATTCATCACCGCTGACCCCCATCCCCCCTCTTTTATTAATACAGATGCAAATATTTTTATTGTATGTTATGTTTATGGACTTCTAGTTAAAATTTATTTCTTCACATAATATATGGTCTATTCGAATGTATATTACTCTCATGGTTCATATACCTTACACCTTTTGGTATGATGCTTGGACAATGCAATCTCTAGGCAAGTGATTTTTGGGGCACATGTTGGTGATGAAACACAACCACCAAACTCGGCCATCTTGGAAGCGCTGTGATACAAAGGCGTGTTTTTCAATATTATGTATTATTTTATTTTTCGATTATGCATATTCTCTTCTACGGGTTACTTTTATTTATGCATTCCCAAATATAATATTGGGATTGCAAATAGTACATCAATGCTTGTATCCTAAGTGGTAGCACATCTAGATTGTGTCACGCAATTCGATTGTAGAGATATAAAATTGTGTCGCGCAATTCGATTGCAAAGATTTAAAATCTAGGCTGTTAGGTGAGAAATGTAAAATAAGGCTAAATCTCAAACCCCAAGGTTTTTTATTAAATTCTTGGGAAACCATGAAAATTTATACGATCGAGGACTTGATGTTTTTCGTAGGGCTAATGTTTTAGGTCGTACAACCGTAGAAAATCTCCAATGTTTACTAATTTTATACTAGGATCGTTTTGGATACTCTACACTTCATATTACCTTCAAGAGATCGCTTCGTGTATTGCATGTGACTCTTTCCCTCGTTCTCTACATCATTTTTCTCTTCCCACATGCCCTAGCTCGATTTTACAAAGATTGATCTGTTGTGCGTGATGCACCCAAATTTCAACTCATAAATTAGGAGAGGATTTTAACAAGTATATCACCCTTTGTATGTGATTTCATAGCGTGAAGGTACTGGCTACTTGCACCAATCTCGCGCATTAAATGTTCCATAAAGAAGAAAATAATACCACCTCATTCATGGCTTCATAGTCAGCGCTCTTTCCCTTTTTATCTACATCACTCAACTCTTCCCACGCACCATTTCTCTATTTTTCAACCTCTAATATCTTGCGTGTGGACAACTCATATGCATGCGAACTTCCACTCCACTAAATCCTCTCCGAAGAAAATAAATCAGGTGCAACCCTCGTGAATTTTAACAAATACTTTGCCCTTGTTACATGGCTCCATACTATGAAGTTACTTAATACTTGCACCAATCCCACGCCTTAAAAAGTCCAAAAAGAAGAACACAACCAAAGAACGATTAATTAACATGATTTGGGAATGTCAATTAAGTCATGTACAGGTACAAGGAGTGAAGGTTTGAGCAAAAAAATATCCATGTAAATTCTAAAGTATCATGCAAAAATATCAATAATTTTATTTGGGAAACTCAACCCATGTTTTCTTGATATTAGTTTAGTTGCTTTTAAATTGTTCTTAGATACTAGTTACAAGTATTCCAAAGCATTGAATCATGTTAAGGCATGATGTTCAGATATTATTTTCATGGTCAAACCTTGGCTATTGGAAAATCCAATTTGATACATTCCTCGAGAATCAAAAGTTATGGATACACGTAGCGAGAAACGATCCGATAGAGACAACCACCATTTTGTGTCTCCCCTTTATACCATAGCAATTCATATCAAACCATATGAAGCTTCTAGTGGATATCAACAGGAGGAGAAGAACCATGCCTTCTGAGATCTGTGGAGTCCATTTGAATGCAATAATTGTTATTGGGGCGCTTGTAATTCATCGTCCTCCCCCCATCTCTTATTAATACAAATGCAAAGATTATTTATTGTATGTTATGTCTACGTAGTTCCAGTTTAAATTTATTTCTTGCATATCATGATATATGGTTTATCAGAATGTATTTTACTCTCCTGGCTTATATAGCTTACACCTTTCAATATTATTCACAAATTTTGATATGATTCTTGGACAACACAACCTCTCAGAAAGTGATTTTTGGGGCACATGGTGGTGATCAAGCACCAACACCAAAGTGGCAACTTGGAAGTATTGCGATAAAAATTCGTGTTTTTCAAAGTTATGTATTGTTTTATTATTCAATCATGCATGTTCTCTTTTACGGGATACTTTTATTTATTCCTTCTCGAATATAATATTGGGATTGAAAATAGTACATCAATGTTTGTATCCTAAGTGGGAGCACATCTAAATTGCGTTGCGCAATTTGATTGTGAATATTTAAAATCTGCGTTGCTAGTTGAGAAATGTAAGAGAAGGATAAGTTTGCAAACCCGAGCATTTTGTTAAACACATGGCAAACCATGAAAATTTATGTGATCAAGCACTTCAATTTTTTCCTAGGGAATTTTTTTGTGTTGTGGAACCGTATAAGCTCTTCAATTTTTACAGCTAGTTCTATACTAGGATTGTTTTGGAGGCTCTACACTTCATAGTAAGCATTCAACATATCACCTCGTGTATGGGAAGGACCCTATCCCCTTTTTTCTACATCACTTTTCTCTTCCCACGTTCCCTAGCTCGATTTTACAAAGCTTAATTTGTTGTGGGTGGACCACTCCCAAATTTATAATACACTATAAACGCTCTCCAACTAAAATAAATAAGGAAAGGATTTTAACAAGTTGTACATGCAACTTCACAGCGTGAAGGTACTCGCTACTTGAACGAATATCATGCACTAAATGTTCCATGAAGAATAAAACAACACCACCTCATTCATCGATTCATAATTGGCACTCTTTCTCTTGTTGTCTACATCTCTCCACTTTTCCCACATACCACTGTCTTTATTCCGCAGCTGGAACACTCATATGCACGCGAAATTCCATTCCAATAAAGCCTCTCCGAACAAAATAAATCAGGTGCAACCCACGTGGATTTTAACATATATTTTTCCCTTGTACGATGTCTTCATAGTGTAAAGGTACTTAATACTTGCACCAATCCGAAGCTTTAAAAATTCCATAAAGAAGAACATCACCAAAGAGCGGTTACTTAACACGATTTGCGAATCTCAAGTAAGTCGTGTAGATACAAGGAGAGAAGGTTTTCACGGAAAATATTTGCTTATTCTAAAGTGTGAAGGAAAAGTAGAAATTCCTTTATTCGGGAAACTCAAACCTAATTTTATTGTTGTTAGTTTGGTTATTTTTGAAGTGTTTTTAGACATTACTTACAAGTAATCCAAGGCGTTGAAACATATTAAGGGACGATGTTGGAATCTTAGCTTCATGGCCAAACTTTGGATGTTGCAAAATCCAGCTTGAGACATTCCTCAAGAATCAAAAGTTATGGATACATGTAGACAAAGATGATCCCACACAAAGAACCATCATTTTGTCTCTCATTTCTACCATAGTAATTGATCCGCATTTGCGTGGGAACGAGACAAAAGATAGCATATACAGAATCATATACACAGATATATGGCCAAAAACACAGCGATACAGTAAACGCATATTCTATTAAATATCGGAAATAGAACAGACTCTAAATACCACAGCTAGAATGGTAGTAGCTATCTCTAAGAAGAGATGTGGCCGCTGTGCTCATTCGAGCCAAGATGAATGCAAAGAGAGGCCGAAAGGGCCTATTTATCATAAGCACGAGGGAAAGAATCCCAAACATCCGAAAACCTAACCCTAGAAGATGAACCGTCATAAAGTTTGCGGCCCCAAGGTGGTTAGTTGAACAGTCAACTTCCCGGGGTCATAACGTTTGCATACGATCTCCGTTTGGGGCGCTCGGCAGCCCGTTGGAAAGATCTATCCGAGGACTACGCGGACGGCCATGAAACAGATGGGCCCCGTCCGACCAAGATTTCCCAAAACACGTCGTTTAGGGCCTCAAAACGGCCCCGCAAGTTTGGGACTCGAAAAGCTGTGGAAAAATTACTGGAAAATACGCAAAATGGGAAACTGTTTTGAGCCAGTGGAATAGGTGGGTGGCCACCGATATCCATCTGGATCAGTAATTCGTATCATACCATCCGAAGCTTCGAGTTGATATCAAGAGGAGAATAAGAACCCTCCCTTCAGAAAGTTGTGGAGTCCATTTGCTTCCAATAGTTGTTACTAAGGCACTTGTAACTCATCCCCCCCCCCCCCATATTTTATTAGTACATATGCAAACATTCTTTATTGTATGTTTTGCTCATGTAGTTCTAGTTTAAATTTCTTTCTTCACAGAATAGCTGGTTTATTAGAATGTATTTTAAGCTCATGGTTCATATAGCTTTTACCTTTTGATATGATGCTTGGAATACACAGCCTCTCAGAAAGTGATTTTCGAGGCACATGTTGGTGATCAAACACCAACACCAAAGAGCCATCTTGGAACCGTTGTGATAAAAAGTCGTGTTTTTCCATATTATGGATTATTTTATTATCCAGTTATGACTTTTATTTATGCATACTCTATTGTGAATTTGGGATTGCAATTAGTACATCAATGTTTGTAACCTAAGTGGAAGCACATATGGATTACATCGCGCGATTTTATTGTAAATATTTAAAATCTTGGTTGTTAGTTGAGAAATGTCAAAGAATGCTAAATCTGAAAACTTGAGGTTTTTGCTAAATAATTGGAAAACGGTGAAAATTTATGTGATTGAGCACTTCAAATTTTCCCTAGGGCTGATGTTTTATGTTGTAGAACCCTATAAACTCTTCAATTTTTACTAGTTCTATACTATAAGTGCTTTGGATACTCTACACTCCATATGCACGTGAACTTCCACTCCACTAAAACCTCTCCAAAAAAGAAGATTAGGTGCAACGCGTGTGGATTTAAAAAAATATTTTTCCCTTGTCCCATGACTTCATACTGTGAAGGTACTTACTACTTTCACCAATACCATGCCTTAAAAATTCCATAAACAAGAAAACAACGAAAGAATGGTTAATCAACATGATTTGTGAATCTCAAGTAAGTCATGTAGCTACAAGGAGAGAAGGCTTGAGAAAAAAAAGATATGTGTATTCTAAGGTATCGTGGGAAATTTGAAATAATTTTATTTGGTGAACTCAACCCTAATTTTCTTGTCATTAGTTTAGTTGTTTTTAAAGTGTTTTCAAAGATTACTTAGAAGCGATCCAAAGAAATGAAGCATATACTGGTATCATGTTGGGATATTAGTTTCATGGTCAAACATTGACTGCTGGAAAATCCAATTGGAGACATTCCTCAAGAATCAATATTGGTTATGGATACAAATAACCAAAGATGAATCCACATGGGAATATACACCATAGCTAAAGTTGTGCGGGATAGCATGCATGGAATTATTAATCTCCTAGTAGAAGAAAGGTTAAGATACTACTATGTTTTTGAACTCGTGGAAATGCGAAATAAATTGGAGCAATTGTACAAGAACAATGCCTCCGAAATCAACGGTCTTGAAACGAGGTTATTGACTCTCAAGATTGCTGAGCTTAGAGAAATTCAGGGGTGAAATTTTTCACACACACTGATTTTACATGTTTTCTTTCTCAAAAAAGAATCGCGGATTTCATTTTTTTTCTTTCGAAAATGATTCTCCCAAATTCCACAGGATAAAAATAGTTTACTCTAAACATCACCAAAATTGTCCAAAGACTACATAAAATTCTCGCTGTTGACATTGATGGCGTGGAAAGATATTTTCCTCGATTCACGACAATTTGTGCCAACATCAAGGTCGTTGGAGGACAATACCTACGGTGACAGGCCGTTTGAGATCCTTGTGCATGATCGGGCTCCCATAGCACACAACTCTTCTGTCTCACGGGTCATAGTCATCCCACCTCTTTTCGAGGCCATTCCCTCGTATCACACCTCATCTCCCTCCAACTTCATTTTCGTGGAACCCCTTTAATTAGTGACCATTTTTATTTCCTTTCCCTCCATACGTCCATTCAAACTATCTAGACCCATGCTTCTTAAGCATTCCATGGACACCACAACGCTCGTAGTAGCTCTTGGCCCCGCGGGTGTATTGAGTGCTACTACATAATATGCACGTGACACATATGTGGTCTCCATGGAGAAACATCATGCGAGGATTGGGGCTCTTGGCAATGCCAACTCTACGATTTAACAACTTAACCCGATTGCCCTAGATTTTGTTGTTGACTCTCTTTCTCTCTCCTCCCATGATAGATGTAGTAGCACGACGATATCGTATTCATCTCAACAGCCCAAGGACAAAAAAATTCACGAGTAAGTTATTATCGTACTAGCTCTTGTTTCCATACTCCCCTCAGTGCATTGTCAAGACCACCAACAATATCTCAACGAACGTGGGGAGAAGAGCATTCCTATTTTTATAGCTCTTTGCAGTGTTCCATCATATTTATGTTTCCCTCTAACTCCATTTTCCATATCCGTCCACCTTCCCTATGTTACACCTCTTATGGGATTTCGCTATCAGCACCTTCGGCCATCGTTCATGTAATGTCCCAAAAAATAGCAAAATTAAAATGTTTTCCATCCCTGTAATAGATGCTGTATGAGAGTAAAAATAGACACAAGTTAATTTAATAATACGAAAAGTATGTAAATGTTTAAACCAAATGGTAAGTATTTATCATAAGACTGGAATGTGTGGTTTCCACGCGCTTTGTGATTAATTCTAAATGGTGAGCTCTGGTCACGAAAGGTTATCAGAACAAGTCTAGTAGGACAGGAAATGGTCGATGCAGCGATAATAAGCCGGCGAGAGGCGTGAGGGACCATATTCTCATACTAATACACCAAAAATAAACGGACTTTGTCAGGTTGGCGACGCTGGCTTGGTCGCACTGTTATATATTATGTTCTTTGGACGGTGTCACGGTAGGATTTGGTCACGGTCACCTGTAGCAGAGGTGGTAGTGGCAGGTGGGGAATGATCACTTGCTTGCCCGGACTTCAATTTAAAACTACTCAGAATTCAGGAATTTGGTGATGCTATAAAATGGAAGAACGCTCTCCAATCTTCATCAAACTTCATCTATAATCAAACGATCAGAGGGAGCGTCTAATCGAAGAATAGCACTCAGTCATCTACAGTCATGAAATCCTTCCCGGCTTTAGCGGTTGCAGCACTAGTAATCATCTCATACGCAAGCACTATTGTTCTAGTGCGTGCAGGTGATTCAGATCCTCTGCAAGACTTTTGCGTTGCTGATAACACCAGTCAAGGTATGTGATACTAGGCTCTTCTGAATTTACATGTAATGTGTACAACTATTATCATGGGTGAAGAATCTGACATATATGGAATTGAATTTACATGTAATGTGTACAACTATTATCATGGGTGAAGAATCTGATATATATATATGGAATTGAATTTTGCAGTTCTTGTAAACGGTTTCGTCTGTAAGGATGCGAAGATGGTTTCAGCAGACGACTTCACGTTCAGGGGCCTAGATAAAGCGGGGAATACGAATAACATGTTGCGCTCCGTGGTAACTCCAGTCAATGTAGTGCAGCTAGCAGGCCTGAACACCTTGGGAATCTCCATGGCTAGGATCGATTTCGCTCCTTACGGCCTTAATCCCCCTCACACTCATCCGCGGGCCACCGAAATCTTGGTGGTCTTGGAAGGTAGCCTCTACGTCGGCTTCATCACCACTGGCAACCAATTGTTCTACAAAACGCTTGAGAAGGGAGACGTGTTTGTGTTCCCCAAAGCTCTTGTGCATTTCCAACAGAACGTCGGCAATGGCAACGCAGTGGCCCTCGCTGCACTGAGCAGCCAGAATCCAGGAACTCAGCAGATCGCCAGGTCCTTGTTTGGAGCCACCGGTCCGGTTGATCCCTCCGTTCTCGCCAAAGCTTTCGATATCGATTCCAACCTCGTCAAACTTCTGCAAGCCAAATTCGCTGCTTCTGGCTGATTTATTCATTCATTCATGCTGATCATAGTCGTGAGTCGCCACAGAGATTTATTCATTCTAATCATAGTCGCCATTCTTGCTTTCCCCGCGTTCTGCGTTCTGTGCGTGACACAAATAGTCACTGCATTGTATGTGTGGTCGTGGACATCCAAACAAATAAAAAAGTTCATTTCCGTTGATCCATTATGTTTTCGTGTTTGTTTGGGATGATTATCTTAATCAGTGCTAAGTTCCTTAATGTTTGAACAACACGATCTTCCGAGACTCTTTAGATTCATCACTCCACCCAACGGGCATTTTAATATTTAAACGCCAGAAATAGTTTATAAGCAGATGTTTAGTGGCATGGAGTCCACTTTAAAATTCAATTATCTTGGTGTATTCCATTGAAGCGTGGAGTAGCTATAATCACTTGGTGTATTCCATTGAAGAGTGGAGCTTGAGGTCGTGAAATTCTAAAAGTTCAAATTAAATATAAATGGCCTTACATCATTTTGGTGTTAATTACTCAATTTAATTAAATTATATTTGTGTTCGATTCAAAAGTTTTGAAACTCAATAAATTGGATCATCTAAAATTATTATATATCCCATTTATCTCCCGCAAACTTGATGGATTGATATAATAAATTATTGTTTCAACTTGTATAGAAAATTATTTTAAATTATGAATAGTTAGATTATGAGGCATACAAACTTGAATGTTGGTTACCCTCCCATCATTTACTCCATCATAGCAACTTTGTCTTAGATTCCACCAAAGAGGGATCATAGCAACATTGTTTTGGCTTCCGGCAAGGGATCTCGCAACCTCACAAAGGAGAGGGAGGGCCTTCTAGGGAGGGATTTGGTTGTACATAGGTGCCACATCATGGCCCCATCTTTAATCAAATTGTATGTACGCATTTTATCGGGCTATGGAGGTGTCTAGCTAAAAGAGATTAGTTCATCGGATAACTTGTAAAGTGATAGAAGGTTGGATTAGCATTGGATTGCAATCGTATTGCAAGTGTGTTAACAACCTAATTTTTTCCTCTTCGGTTCGCGATGAGTAATATTATCGCCATTAGACATCACCTTGGGAGGCTTTCGCCTCATATGCATCATTTCCACCACCATATGATCTGAATAAATCTCTCAAGGTCATCCGTCATATCATTCACAATAAGCGATGCTATTATGCTCGATTCGGTCCACACACATGCACACATAGAAGCATCATTCGGTGTCTCTCCTTTCAACCATGGTAATTCTCATGACACCATATGGAGCTTCAAGTGGTGATGAAGAGGAGAAGAATAACACTCCCTTCGGAAAGTCGCGGAGTCCATTTGCTTCCCACAATTCTTACTAAGGCGCTTGTAATTCATCACCGCTGACCCCCATCCCCCCTCTTTTATTAATACAGATGCAAATATTTTTTATTGTATGTTATGTTTATGGACTTCTAGTTAAAATTTATTTCTTCACATAATATATGGTCTATTCGAATGTATATTACTCTCATGGTTCATATACCTTACACCTTTTGGTATGATGCTTGGACAATGCAATCTCTAGGCAAGTGATTTTTGGGGCACATGTTGGTGATGAAACACAACCACCAAACTCGGCCATCTTGGAAGCGCTGTGATACAAAGGCGTGTTTTTCAATATTATGTATTATTTTATTTTTCGATTATGCATATTCTCTTCTACGGGTTACTTTTATTTATGCATTCCCAAATATAATATTGGGATTGCAAATAGTACATCAATGCTTGTATCCTAAGTGGTAGCACATCTAGATTGTGTCACGCAATTCGATTGTAGAGATATAAAATTGTGTCGCGCAATTCGATTGCAAAGATTTAAAATCTAGGCTGTTAGGTGAGAAATGTAAAATAAGGCTAAATCTCAAACCCCAAGGTTTTTTATTAAATTCTTGGGAAACCATGAAAATTTATACGATCGAGGACTTGATGTTTTTCGTAGGGCTAATGTTTTAGGTCGTACAACCGTAGAAAATCTCCAATGTTTACTAATTTTATACTAGGATCGTTTTGGATACTCTACACTTCATATTACCTTCAAGAGATCGCTTCGTGTATTGCATGTGACTCTTTCCCTCGTTCTCTACATCATTTTTCTCTTCCCACATGCCCTAGCTCGATTTTACAAAGATTGATCTGTTGTGCGTGATGCACCCAAATTTCAACTCATAAATTAGGAGAGGATTTTAACAAGTATATCACCCTTTGTATGTGATTTCATAGCGTGAAGGTACTGGCTACTTGCACCAATCTCGCGCATTAAATGTTCCATAAAGAAGAAAATAATACCACCTCATTCATGGCTTCATAGTCAGCGCTCTTTCCCTTTTTATCTACATCACTCAACTCTTCCCACGCACCATTTCTCTATTTTTCAACATCTAATATCTTGCGTGTGGACAACTCATATGCATGCGAACTTCCACTCCACTAAATCCTCTCCGAAGAAAATAAATCAGGTGCAACCCTCGTGAATTTTAACAAATACTTTGCCCTTGTTACATGGCTCCATACTATGAAGTTACTTAATACTTGCACCAATCCCACGCCTTAAAAAGTCCAAAAAGAAGAACACAACCAAAGAACGATTAATTAACATGATTTGGGAATGTCAATTAAGTCATGTACAGGTACAAGGAGTGAAGGTTTGAGCAAAAAAATATCCATGTAAATTCTAAAGTATCATGCAAAAATATCAATAATTTTATTTGGGAAACTCAACCCATGTTTTCTTGATATTAGTTTAGTTGCTTTTAAATTGTTCTTAGATACTAGTTACAAGTATTCCAAAGCATTGAATCATGTTAAGGCATGATGTTCAGATATTATTTTCATGGTCAAACCTTGGCTATTGGAAAATCCAATTTGATACATTCCTCGAGAATCAAAAGTTATGGATACACGTAGCGAGAAACGATCCGATAGAGACAACCACCATTTTGTGTCTCCCCTTTATACCATAGCAATTCATATCAAACCATATGAAGCTTCTAGTGGATATCAACAGGAGGAGAAGAACCATGCCTTCTGAGATCTGTGGAGTCCATTTGAATGCAATAATTGTTATTGGGGCGCTTGTAATTCATCGTCCTCCCCCCATCTCTTATTAATACAAATGCAAAGATTATTTATTGTACGTTATGTTTACGTAGTTCCAGTTTAAATTTATTTCTTGCATATCATGATATATGGTTTATCAGAATGTATTTTACTCTCCTGGCTTATATAGCTTACACCTTTCAATATTATTCACAAATTTTGATATGATTCTTGGACAACACAACCTCTCAGAAAGTGATTTTTGGGGCACATGGTGGTGATCAAGCACCAACACCAAAGTGGCAACTTGGAAGTATTGCGATAAAAATTCGTGTTTTTCAAAGTTATGTATTGTTTTATTATTCAATCATGCATGTTCTCTTTTACGGGATACTTTTATTTATTCCTTCTCGAATATAATATTGGGATTGAAAATAGTACATCAATGTTTGTATCCTAAGTGGGAGCACATCTAAATTGCGTTGCGCAATTTGATTATGAATATTTAAAATCTGCGTTGCTAGTTGAGAAATGTAAGAGAAGGATAAGTTTGCAAACCCGAGCATTTTGTTAAACACATGGCAAACCATGAAAATTTATGTGATCAAGCACTTCAATTTTTTCCTAGGGAATTTTTTTGTGTTGTGGAACCGTATTAGCTCTTCAATTTTTACAGCTAGTTCTATACTAGGATTGTTTTGGAGGCTCTACACTTCATAGTAAGCATTCAACATATCACCTCGTGTATGGGAAGGACCCTATCCCCTTTTTTCTACATCACTTTTCTCTTCCCACGTTCCCTAGCTCGATTTTACAAAGCTTAATTTGTTGTGGGTGGACCACTCCCAAATTTATAATACACTATAAACGCTCTCCAACTAAAATAAATAAGGAAAGGATTTTAACAAGTTGTACATGCAACTTCACAGCGTGAAGGTACTCGCTACTTGAACGAATATCATGCACTAAATGTTCCATGAAGAATAAAACAACACCACCTCATTCATCGATTCATAATTGGCACTCTTTCTCTTGTTGTCTACATCTCTCCACTTTTCCCACATACCACTGTCTTTATTCCGCAGCTGGAACACTCATATGCACGCGAAATTCCATTCCACTAAAGCCTCTCCGAACAAAATAAATCAGGTGCAACCCACGTGGATTTTAACATATATTTTTCCCTTGTACGATGTCTTCATAGTGTAAAGGTACTTAATACTTGCACCAATCCGAAGCTTTAAAAATTCCATAAAGAAGAACATCACCAAAGAGCGGTTACTTAACACGATTTGCGAATCTCAAGTAAGTCGTGTAGATACAAGGAGAGAAGGTTTTCACGGAAAATATTTGCTTATTCTAAAGTGTGAAGGAAAAGTAGAAATTCCTTTATTCGGGAAACTCAAACCTAATTTTATTGTTGTTAGTTTGGTTATTTTTGAAGTGTTTTTAGACATTACTTACAAGTAATCCAAGGCGTTCAAACATATTAAGGGACGATGTTGGAATCTTAGCTTCATGGCCAAACTTTGGATGTTGCAAAATCCAGCTTGAGACATTCCTCAAGAATCAAAAGTTATGGATACATGTAGACAAAGATGATCCCACACAAAGAACCATCATTTTGTCTCTCATTTCTACCATAGTAATTGATCCGCATTTGCGTGGGAACGAGACAAAAGATAGCATATACAGAATCATATACACAGATATATGGCCAAAAACACAGCGATACAGTAAACGCATATTCTATTAAATATCGGAAATAGAACAGACTCTAAATACCACAGCTAGAATGGTAGTAGCTATCTCTAAGAAGAGATGTGGCCGCTGTGCTCATTCGAGCCAAGATGAATGCAAAGAGAGGCCGAAAGGGCCTATTTATCATAAGCACGAGGGAAAGAATCCCAAACATCCGAAAACCTAACCCTAGAAGATGAACCGTCATAAAGTTTGCGGCCCCAAGGTGGTTAGTTGAACAGTCAACTTCCCGGGGTCATAACGTTTGCATACGATCTCCGTTTGGGGCGCTCGGCAGCCTGTTGGAAAGATCTATCCGAGGACTACGCGGACGGCCATGAAACAGATGGGCCCCGTCCGACCAAGATTTCCCAAAACACGTCGTTTAGGGCCTCAAAACGGCCCCGCAAGTTTGGGACTCGAAAAGCTGTGGAAAAATTACTGGAAAATACGCAAAATGGGAAACTGTTTTGAGCCAGTGGAATAGGTGGGTGGCCACCGATATCCATCTGGATCAGTAATTCGTATCATACCATCCGAAGCTTTGAGTTGATATCAAGAGGAGAATAAGAACCCTCCCTTCAGAAAGTTGTGGAGTCCATTTGCTTCCAATAGTTGTTACTAAGGCACTTGTAACTCATCCCCCCCCCCCATATTTTATTAGTACATATGCAAACATTCTTTATTGTATGTTTTGCTCATGTAGTTCTAGTTTAAATTTCTTTCTTCACAGAATAGCTGGTTTATTAGAATGTATTTTAAGCTCATGGTTCATATAGCTTTTACCTTTTGATATGATGCTTGGAATACACAGCCTCTCAGAAAGTGATTTTCGGGGCACATGTTGGTGATCAAACACCAACACCAAAGTGCCATCTTGGAAGCGTTGTGATAAAAAGTCGTGTTTTTCCATATTATGTATTATTTTATTATCCAGTTATGACTTTTATTTATGCATCCTCTATTGTGAATTTGGGATTGCAATTAGTACATCAATGTTTGTAACCTAAGTGGAAGCACATACGGATTCCATCGCGCGATTTTATTGTAAATATTTAAAATCTTGGTTGTTAGTTGAGAAATGTCAAAGAATGCTAAATCTGAAAACTTGAGGTTTTTGCTAAATAATTGGAAAACGGTGAAAATTTATGTGATTGAGCACTTCAAATTTTCCCTAGGGCTGATGTTTTATGTTGTAGAACCCTATAAACTCTTCAATTTTTACTAGTTCTATACTATAAGTGCTTTGGATACTCTACACTCCATATGCACGTGAACTTCCACTCCACTAAAACCTCTCCAAAAAAGAAGATTAGGTGCAACGCGTGTGGATTTAAAAAAATATTTTTCCCTTGTCCCATGACTTCATACTGTGAAGGTACTTACTACTTTCACCAATACCATGCCTTAAAAATTCCATAAACAAGAAAACAACGAAAGAATGGTTAATCAACATGATTTGTGAATCTCAAGTAAGTCATGTAGCTACAAGGAGAGAAGGCTTGAGAAAAAAAAGATATGTGTATTCTAAGGTATCGTGGGAAATTTGAAATAATTTTATTTGGTGAACTCAACCCTAATTTTCTTGTCATTAGTTTAGTTGTTTTTAAAGTGTTTTCAAAGATTACTTAGAAGCGATCCAAAGAAATGAAGCATATACTGGTATCATGTTGGGATATTAGTTTCATGGTCAAACATTGACTGCTGGAAAATCCAATTGGAGACATTCCTCAAGAATCAATATTGGTTATGGATACAAATAACCAAAGATGAATCCACATGGGAATATACACCATAGCTAAAGTTGTGCGGGATAGCATGCATGGAATTATTAATCTCCTAGTAGAAGAAAGGTTAAGATACTACTATGTTTTTGAACTCGTGGAAATGTGAAATAAATTGGAGCAATTGTACAAGAACAATGCCTCCGAAATCAACGGTCTTGAAACGAGGTTATTGACTCTCAAGATTGCTGAGCTTAGAGAAATTCAGGGGTGAAATTTTTCACACACACTGATTTTACATGTTTTCTTTCTCAAAAAAGAATCGCGGATTTCATTTTTTTTCTTTCGAAAATGATTCTCCCAAATTCCACAGGATAAAAATAGTTTACTCTAAACATCACCAAAATTGTCCAAAGACTACATAAAATTCTCGCTGTTGACATTGATGGCGTGGAAAGAGATTTTCCTCCATTCACGACAATTTGTGCCAACATCAAGGTCGTTGGAGGACAATACCTACGGTGACAGGCCGTTTGAGATCCTTGTGCATGATCGGGCTCCCATAGCACACAACTCTTCTCTCTCACGGGTCATAGTCATCCCACCTCTTTTCGAGGCCATTCCCTCGTATCACACCTCATCTCCCTCCAACTTCATTTTCGTGGAACCCCTTTAATTAGTGACCATTTTTATTTCCTTTCCCTCCATACGTCCATTCAAACTATCTAGACCCATGCTTCTTAAGCATTCCATGGACACCACAACGCTCGTAGTAGCTCTTGGCCCCGCGGGTGTATTGAGTGCTACTACATAATATGCACGTGACACATATGTGGTCTCCATGGAGAAACATCATGCGAGGATTGGGGCTCTTGGCAATGCCAACTCTACGATTTAACAACTTAACCCGATTGCCCTAGATTTTGTTGTTGACTCTCTTTCTCTCTCCTCCCATGATAGATGTAGTAGCACGACGATATCGTATTCATCTCAACAGCCCAAGGACAAAAAAATTCACGAGTAAGTTATTATCGTACTAGCTCTTGTTTCCATACTCCCCTCAGTGCATTGTCAAGACCACCAACAATATCTCAACGAACGTGGGGAGAAGAGCATTCCTATTTTTATAGCTCTTTGCAGTGTTCCATCATATTTATGTTTCCCTCTAACTCCATTTTCCATATCCATCCACCTTCCCTATATTACACCTCTTATGGGATTTCGCTATCAGCACCTTCGGCCATCGTTCATGTAATGTCCCAAAAAATAGCAAAATTAAAATGTTTTCCATCCCTGTAATAGATGCTGTATGAGAGTAAAAATAGACACAAGTTAATTTAATAATAAGAAAAGTATGTAAATGTTTAAATCAAATGGTAAGTATTTATCATAAGACTGGAATGTGTGGTTTCCACGCGCTTTGTGATTAATTCTAAATGGTGAGCTCTGGTCACGAAAGGTTATCAGAACAAGTCTAGTAGGACAGGAAATGGTCGATGCAGCGATAATAAGCCGGCGAGAGGCGTGAGGGACCATATTCTCATACTAATACACCAAAAATAAACGGACTTTGTCAGGTCGGCGACGCTGGCTTGGTCGCACTGTTATATATTATGTTCTTTGGACGGTGTCACGGTAGCATTTGGTCACGGTCACCTGTAGCAGAGGTGGTAGTGGCAGGTGGGGAATGATCACTTGCTTGCCCGGACTTCAATTTAAAACTACTCAGAATTCAGGAATTTGGTGATGCTATAAAATGGAAGAACGCTCTCCAATCTTCATCAAACTTCATCTATAATCAAACGATCAGAGGGAGCGTCTAATCGAAGAATAGCACTCAGTCATCTACAGTCATGAAATCCTTCCCGGCTTTAGCGGTTGCAGCACTAGTAATCATCTCATACGCAAGCACTATTGTTCTAGTGCGTGCAGGTGATTCAGATCCTCTGCAAGACTTTTGCGTTGCTGATAACACCAGTCAAGGTATGTGATACTAGGCTCTTCTGAATTTACATGTAATGTGTACAACTATTATCATGGGTGAAGAATATGACATATATGGAATTGAATTTACATGTAATGTGTACAACTATTATCATGGGTGAAGAATCTGATATATATATATGGAATTGAATTTTGCAGTTCTTGTAAACGGTTTCGTCTGTAAGGATGCGAAGATGGTTTCAGCAGACGACTTCACGTTCAGGGGCCTAGATAAAGCGGGGAATACGAATAACATGCTGCGCTCCGTGGTAACTCCAGTCAATGTAGTGCAGCTAGCAGGCCTGAACACCTTGGGAATCTCCATGGCTAGGATCGATTTCGCTCCTTACGGCCTTAATCCCCCTCACACTCATCCGCGGGCCACCGAAATCTTGGTGGTCTTGGAAGGTAGCCTCTACGTCGGATTCATCACCAATGGCAACCAATTGTTCTACAAAACGCTTGAGAAGGGAGACGTGTTTGTGTTCCCCAAAGCTCTTGTGCATTTCCAACAGAACGTCGGCAATGGCAACGCAGTGGCCCTCGCTGCACTGAGCAGCCAGAATCCAGGAACTCAGCAGATCGCCAGGTCCTTGTTTGGAGCCACCGGTCCGGTTGATCCCTCCGTTCTCGCCAAAGCTTTCGATATCGATTCCAACCTCGTCAAACTTCTGCAATCCAAATTCGCTGCTTCTGGCTGATTTATTCATTCATTCATGCTGATCATAGTCGTGAGTCGCCACAGAGATTTATTCATTCTAATCATAGTCGCCATTCTTGCTTTCCCCGCGTTCTGCGTTCTGTGCGTGACACAAATAGTCACTGCATTGTATGTGTGGTCGTGGACATCCAAACAAATAAAAACGTTCATTTCCGTTGATCCATTATGTTTTCGTGTTTGTTTGGGATGATTATCTTAATCAGTGCTAAGTTCCTTAATGTTTGAACAACACGATCTTCCGAGACTCTTTAGATTCATCACTCCACCCAACGGGCATTTTAATATTTAAACGCCAGAAATAGTTTATAAGCAGATGTTTAGTGGCATGGAGTCCACTTTAAAATTCAATTATCTTGGTGTATTCCATTGAAGCGTGGAGTAGCTATAATCACTTGGTGTATTCCATTGAAGAGTGGAGCTTGAGGTCGTGAAATTCTAAAAGTTCAAATTAAATATAAATGGCCTTACATCATTTTGGTGTTAATTACTCAATTTAATTAAATTATATTTGTGTTCGATTAAAAAGTTTTGAAACTCAATAAATTGGATCATCTAAAATTATTATATATCCCATTTATCTCCCGCAAACTTGATGGATTGATATAATAAATTATTGTTTCAACTTGTATAGAAAATTATTTTAAATTATGAATAGTTAGATTATGAGGCATACAAACTTGAATGTTGGTTACCCTCCCATCATTTACTCCATCATAGCAACTTTGTCTTAGATTCCACCAAAGAGGGATCATAGCAACATTGTTTTGGCTTCCGGCAAGGGATCTCGCAACCTCACAAAGGAGAGGGAGGGCCTTCTAGGGAGGGATTTGGTTGTACATAGGTGCCACATCATGGCCCCATCTTTAATCAAATTGTATGTACGCATTTTATCGGGCTATGGAGGTGTCTAGCTAAAAGAGATTAGTTCATCGGATAACTTGTAAAGTGATAGAAGGTTGGATTAGCATTGGATTGCAATCGTATTGCAAGTGTGTTAACAACCTAATTTTTTCCTCTTCGGTTCGCGATGAGTAATATTATCGCCATTAGACATCACCTTGGGAGGCTTTCGCCTCATATGCATCATTTCCACCACCATATGATCTGAATAAATCTCTCAAGGTCATCCGTCATATCATTCACAATAAGCGATGCTATTATGCTCGATTCGGTCCACACACACGCACACATAGAAGCATCATTCGGTGTCTCTCCTTTCAACCATGGTAATTCTCATGAAACCATATGGAGCTTCAAGTGGTGATGAAGAGGAGAAGAATAACACTCCCTTCGGAAAGTCGCGGAGTCCATTTGCTTCCCACAATTCTTACTAAGGCGCTTGTAATTCATCACCGCTGACCCCCATCCCCCCTCTTTTATTTATACAGATGCAAATATTTTTTATTGTATGTTATGTTTATGGACTTCTAGTTAAAATTTATTTCTTCACATAATATATGGTCTATTCGAATGTATATTACTATCATGGTTCATATACCTTACACCTTTTGGTATGATGCTTGGACAATGCAATCTCTAGGCAAGTGATTTTTGGGGCACATGTTGGTGATGAAACACAACCACCAAACCCGGCCATCTTGGAAGCGCTGTGATACAAAGGCGTGTTTTTCAATATTATGTATTATTTTATTTTTCGATTATGCATATTCTCTTCTGCGGGTTACTTTTATTTATGCATTCCCAAATATAATATTGGGATTGCAAATAGTACATCAATGCTTGTATCCTAAGTGGTAGCACATCTAGATTGTGTCACGCAATTCGATTGTAGAGATATAAAATTGTGTCGCGCAATTCGATTGCAAAGATTTAAAATCTAGGCTGTTAGGTGAGAAATGTAAAATAAGGCTAAATCTCAAACCCCAAGGTTTTTTATTAAATTCTTGGGAAACCATGAAAATTTATACGATCGAGGACTTGATGTTTTTCGTAGGGCTAATGTTTTAGGTCGTACAACCGTAGAAAATCTCCAATGTTTACTAATTTTATACTAGGATCGTTTTGGATACTCTACACTTCATATTACCTTCAAGAGATCGCTTCGTGTATTGCATGTGACTCTTTCCCTCGTTCTCTACATCATTTTTCTCTTCCCACATGCCCTAGCTCGATTTTACAAAGATTGATCTGTTGTGCGTGATGCACCCAAATTTCAACTCATAAATTAGGAGAGGATTTTAACAAGTATATCACCCTTTGTATGTGATTTCATAGCGTGAAGGTACTGGCTACTTGCACCAATCTCGCGCATTAAATGTTCCATAAAGAAGAAAATAATACCACCTCATTCATGGCTTCATAGTCAGCGCTCTTTCCCTTTTTATCTACATCACTCAACTCTTCCCACGCACCATTTCTCTATTTTTCAACCTCTAATATCTTGCGTGTGGACAACTCATATGCATGCGAACTTCCACTCCACTAAATCCTCTCCGAAGAAAATAAATCAGTTGCAACCCTCGTGAATTTTAACAAATACTTTGCCCTTGTTACATGGCTCCATACTATGAAGTTACTTAATACTTGCACCAATCCCACGCCTTAAAAAGTCCAAAAAGAAGAACACAACCAAAGAACGATTAATTAACATGATTTGGGAATGTCAATTAAGTCATGTACAGGTACAAGGAGTGAAGGTTTGAGCAAAAAAATATCCATGTAAATTCTAAAGTATCATGCAAAAATATCAATAATTTTATTTGGGAAACTCAACCCATGTTTTCTTGATATTAGTTTAGTTGCTTTTAAATTGTTCTTAGATACTAGTTACAAGTATTCCAAAGCATTGAATCATGTTAAGGCATGATGTTCAGATATTATTTTCATGGTCAAACCTTGGCTATTGGAAAATCCAATTTGATACATTCCTCGAGAATCAAAAGTTATGGATACACGTAGCGAGAAACGATCCGATAGAGACAACCACCATTTTGTGTCTCCCCTTTATACCATAGCAATTCATATCAAACCATATGAAGCTTCTAGTGGATATCAACAGGAGGAGAAGAACCATGCCTTCTGAGATCTGTGGAGTCCATTTGAATGCAATAATTGTTATTGGGGCGCTTGTAATTCATCGTCCTCCCCCCATCTCTTATTAATACAAATGCAAAGATTATTTATTGTATGTTATGTCTACGTAGTTCCAGTTTAAATTTATTTCTTGCATATCATGATATATGGTTTATCAGAATGTATTTTACTCTCCTGGCTTATATAGCTTACACCTTTCAATATTATTCACAAATTTTGATATGATTCTTGGACAACACAACCTCTCAGAAAGTGATTTTTGGGGCACATGGTGGTGATCAAGCACCAACACCAAAGTGGCAACTTGGAAGTATTGCGATAAAAATTCGTGTTTTTCAAAGTTATGTATTGTTTTATTATTCAATCATGCATGTTCTCTTTTACGGGATACTTTTATTTATTCCTTCTCGAATATAATATTGGGATTGAAAATAGTACATCAATGTTTGTATCCTAAGTGGGAGCACATCTAAATTGCGTTGCGCAATTTGATTGTGAATATTTAAAATCTGCGTTGCTAGTTGAGAAATGTAAGAGAAGGATAAGTTTGCAAACCCGAGCATTTTGTTAAACACATGGCAAACCATGAAAATTTATGTGATCAAGCACTTCAATTTTTTCCTAGGGAATTTTTTTGTGTTGTGGAACCGTATAAGCTCTTCAATTTTTACAGCTAGTTCTATACTAGGATTGTTTTGGAGGCTCTACACTTCATAGTAAGCATTCAACATATCACCTCGTGTATGGGAAGGACCCTATCCCCTTTTTTCTACATCACTTTTCTCTTCCCACGTTCCCTAGCTCGATTTTACAAAGCTTAATTTGTTGTGGGTGGACCACTCCCGAATTTATAATACACTATAAACGCTCTCCAACTAAAATAAATAAGGAAAGGATTTTAACAAGTTGTACATGCAACTTCACAGCGTGAAGGTACTCGCTACTTGAACGAATATCATGCACTAAATGTTCCATGAAGAATAAAACAACACCACCTCATTCATCGATTCATAATTGGCACTCTTTCCCTTGTTGTCTACATCTCTCCACTTTTCCCACATACCACTGTCTTTATTCCGCAGCTGGAACACTCATATGCACGCGAAATTCCATTCCACTAAAGCCTCTCCGAACAAAATAAATCAGGTGCAACCCACGTGGATTTTAACATATATTTTTCCCTTGTACGATGTCTTCATAGTGTAAAGGTACTTAATACTTGCACCAATCCGAAGCTTTAAAAATTCCATAAAGAAGAACATCACCAAAGAGCGGTTACTTAACACGATTTGCGAATCTCACGTAAGTCGTGTAGATACAAGGAGAGAAGGTTTTCACGGAAAATATTTGCTTATTCTAAAGTGTGAAGGAAAAGTAGAAATTCCTTTATTCGGGAAACTCAAACCTAATTTTATTGTTGTTAGTTTGGTTATTTTTGAAGTGTTTTTAGACATTACTTACAAGTAATCCAAGGCGTTGAAACATATTAAGGGACGATGTTGGAATCTTAGCTTCATGGCCAAACTTTGGATGTTGCAAAATCCAGCTTGAGACATTCCTCAAGAATCAAAAGTTATGGATACATGTAGACAAAGATGATCCCACACAAAGAACCATCATTTTGTCTCTCATTTCTACCATAGTAATTGATCCGCATTTGCGTGGGAACGAGACAAAAGATAGCATATACAGAATCATATACACAGATATATGGCAAAAAACACAGCGATACAGTAAACGCATATTCTATTAAATATCGGAAATAGAACAGACTGTAAATACCACAGCTAGAATGGTAGTAGCTATCTCTAAGAAGAGATGTGGCCGCTGTGCTCATTCGAGCCAAGATGAATGCAAAGAGAGGCCGAAAGGGCCTATTTATCATAAGCACGAGGGAAAGAATCCCAAACATCCGAAAACCTAACCCTAGAAGATGAACCGTCATAAAGTTTGCGGCCCCAAGGTGGTTAGTTGAACAGTCAACTTCCCGGGGTCATAACGTTTGCATACGATCTCCGTTTGGGGCGCTCGGCAGCCCGTTGGAAAGATCTATCCGAGGACTACGCGGACGGCCATGAAACAGATGGGCCCCGTCCGACCAAGATTTCCCAAAACACGTCGTTTAGGGCCTCAAAACGGCCCCGCAAGTTTGGGACTCGAAAAGCTGTGGAAAAATTACTGGAAAATACGCAAAATGGGAAACTGTTTTGAGCCAGTGGAATAGGTGGGTGGCCACCGATATCCATCTGGATCAGTAATTCGTATCATACCATCCGAAGCTCCGAGTTGATATCAAGAGGAGAATAAGAACCCTCCCTTCAGAAAGTTGTGGAGTCCATTTGCTTCCAATAGTTGTTACTAAGGCACTTGTAACTCATCCCCCCCCCCCCCTATATTTTATTAGTACATATGCAAACATTCTTTATTGTATGTTTTGCTCATGTAGTTCTAGTTTAAATTTCTTTCTTCACGGAATAGCTGGTTTATTAGAATGTATTTTAATCTCATGGTTCATATAGCTTTTACCTTTTGATATGATGCTTGGAATACACAGCCTCTCAGAAAGTGATTTTCGGGGCACATGTTGGTGATCAAACACCAACACCAAAGTGCCATCTTGGAAGCGTTGTGATAAAAAGTCGTGTTTTTCCATATTATGTATTATTTTATTATCCAGTTATGACTTTTATTTATGCATCCTCTATTGTGAATTTGGGATTGCAATTAGTACATCAATGTTTGTAACCTAAGTGGAAGCACATACGGATTACATCGCGCGATTTTATTGTAAATATTTAAAATCTTGGTTGTTAGTTGAGAAATGTCAAAGAATGCTAAATCTGAAAACTTGAGGTTTTTGCTAAATAATTGGAAAACGGTGAAAATTTATGTGATTGAGCACTTCAAATTTTCCCTAGGGCTGATGTTTTATGTTGTAGAACCCTATAAACTCTTCAATTTTTACTAGTTCTATACTATAAGTGCTTTGGATACTCTACACTCCATATGCACGTGAACTTCCACTCCACTAAAACCTCTCCAAAAAAGAAGATTAGGTGCAACGCGTGTGGATTTAAAAAAATATTTTTCCCTTGTCCCATGACTTCATACTGTGAAGGTACTTACTACTTTCACCAATACCATGCCTTAAAAATTCCATAAACAAGAAAACAACGAAAGAATGGTTAATCAACATGATTTGTGAATCTCAAGTAAGTCATGTAGCTACAAGGAGAGAAGGCTTGAGAAAAAAAAGATATGTGTATTCTAAGGTATCGTGGGAAATTTGAAATAATTTTATTTGGTGAACTCAACCCTAATTTTCTTGTCATTAGTTTAGTTGTTTTTAAAGTGTTTTCAAAGATTACTTAGAAGCGATCCAAAGAAATGAAGCATATACTGGTATCATGTTGGGATATTAGTTTCATGGTCAAACATTGACTGCTGGAAAATCCAATTGGAGACATTCCTCAAGAATCAATATTGGTTATGGATACAAATAACCAAAGATGAATCCACATGGGAATATACACCATAGCTAAAGTTGTGCGGGATAGCATGCATGGAATTATTAATCTCCTAGTAGAAGAAAGGTTAAGATACTACTATGTTTTTGAACTCGTGGAAATGTGAAATAAATTGGAGCAATTGTACAAGAACAATGCCTCCGAAATCAACGGTCTTGAAACGAGGTTATTGACTCTCAAGATTGCTGAGCTTAGAGAAATTCAGGGGTGAAATTTTTCACACACACTGATTTTACATGTTTTCTTTCTCAAAAAAGAATCACGGATTTCATTTTTTTTCTTTCGAAAATGATTCTCCCAAATTCCACAGGATAAAAATAGTTTACTCTAAACATCACCAAAATTGTCCAAAGACTACATAAAATTCTCGCTGTTGACATTGATGGCGTGGAAAGAGATTTTCCTCGATTCACGACAATTTGTGCCAACATCAAGGTCGTTGGAGGACAATACCTACGGTGACAGGCCGTTTGAGATCCTTGTGCATGATCGGGCTCCCATAGCACACAACTCTTCTCTCTCACGGGTCATAGTCATCCCACCTCTTTTCGAGGCCATTCCCTCGTATCACACCTCATCTCCCTCCAACTTCATTTTCGTGGAACCCCTTTAATTAGTGACCATTTTTATTTCCTTTCCCTCCATACGTCCATTCAAACTATCTAGACCCATGCTTCTTAAGCATTCCATGGACACCACAACGCTCGTAGTAGCTCTTGGCCCCACGGGCGTATTGAGTGCTACTACATAATATGCACGTGACACATATGTGGTCTCCATGGAGAAACATCATGCGAGGATTGGGGCTCTTGGCAATGCCAACTCTACGATTTAACAACTTAACCCGATTGCCCTAGATTTTGTTGTTGACTCTCTTTCTCTCTCCTCCCATGATAGATGTAGTAGCACGACGATATCGTATTCATCTCAACAACCCAAGGACAAAAAAATTCACGAGTAAGTTATTATCATACTAGCTCTTGTTTCCATACTCCCCTCAGTGCATTGTCAAGACCACCAACAATATCTCAACGAACGTGGGGAGAAGAGCATTCCTATTTTTATAGCTCTTTGCAGTGTTCCATCATATTTATGTTTCCCTCTAACTCCATTTTCCATATCCGTCCACCTTCCCTATGTTACACCTCTTATGGGATTTCGCTATCAGCACCTTCGGCCATCGTTCATGTAATGTCCCAAAAAATAGCAAAATTAAAATGTTTTCCATCCCTGTAATAGATGCTGTATGAGAGTAAAAATAGACACAAGTTAATTTAATAATAAGAAAAGTATGTAAATGTTTAAACCAAATGGTAAGTATTTATCATAAGACTGGAATGTGTGGTTTCCACGCGCTTTGTGATTAATTCTAAATGGTGAGCTCTGGTCACGAAAGGTTATCAGAACAATTCTAGTAGGACAGGAAATGGTCGATGCAGCGATAATAAGCCGGCGAGAGGCGTGAGGGACCATATTCTCATACTAATACACCAAAAATAAACGGACTTTGTCAGGTCGGCGACGCTGGCTTGGTCGCACTGTTATATATTATGTTCTTTGGACGGTGTCACGGTAGGATTTGGTCACGGTCACCTGTAGCAGAGGTGGTAGTGGCAGGTGGGGAATGATCACTTGCTTGCCCGGACTTCAATTTAAAACTACTCAGAATTCAAGAATTTGGTGATGCTATAAAATGGAAGAACGCTCTCCAATCTTCATCAAACTTCATCTATAATCAAACGATCAGAGGGAGCGTCTAATCGAAGAATAGCACTCAGTCATCTACAGTCATGAAATCCTTCCCGGCTTTAGCGGTTGCAGCACTAGTAATCATCTCATACGCAAGCACTATTGTTCTAGTGCATGCAGGTGATTCAGATCCTCTGCAAGACTTTTGCGTTGCTGATAACACCAGTCAAGGTATGTGATACTAGGCTCTTCTGAATTTACATGTAATGTGTACAACTATTATCATGGGTGAAGAATCTGACATATATGGAATTGAATTTACATGTAATGTGTACAACTATTATCATGGGTGAAGAATCTGATATATATATATGGAATTGAATTTTGCAGTTCTTGTAAACGGTTTCGTCTGTAAGGATGCGAAGATGGTTTCAGCAGACGACTTCACGTTCAGGGGCCTAGATAAAGCGGGGAATACGAATAACATGCTGCGCTCCGTGGTAACTCCAGTCAATGTAGTGCAGCTAGCAGGCCTGAACACCTTGGGAATCTCCATGGCTAGGATCGATTTCGCTCCTTACGGCCTTAATCCCCCTCACACTCATCCGCGGGCCACCGAAATCTTGGTGGTCTTGGAAGGTAGCCTCTACGTCGGCTTCATCACCACTGGCAACCAATTGTTCTACAAAACGCTTGAGAAGGGAGACGTGTTTGTGTTCCCCAAAGCTCTTGTGCATTTCCAACAGAACGTCGGCAATGGCAACGCAGTGGCCCTCGCTGCACTGAGCAGCCAGAATCCAGGAACTCAGCAGATCGCCAGGTCCTTGTTTGGAGCCACCGGTCCGGTTGATCCCTCCGTTCTCGCCAAAGCTTTCGATATCGATTCCAACCTCGTCAAACTTCTGCAAGCCAAATTCGCTGCTTCTGGCTGATTTATTCATTCATTCATGCTGATCATAGTCGTGAGTCGCCACAGAGATTTATTCATTCTAATCATAGTCGCCATTCTTGCTTTCCCCGCGTTCTGCGTTCTGTGCGTGACACAAATAGTCACTGCATTGTATGTGTGGTCGTGGACATCCAAACAAATAAAAAAGTTCATTTCCGTTGATCCATTATGTTTTCGTGTTTGTTTGGGATGATTATCTTAATCAGTGCTAAGTTCCTTAATGTTTGAACAACACGATCTTCCGAGACTCTTTAGATTCATCACTCCACCCAACGGGCATTTTAATATTTAAACGCCAGAAATAGTTTATAAGCAGATGTTTAGTGGCATGGAGTCCACTTTAAAATTCAATTATCTTGGTGTATTCCATTGAAGCGTGGAGTAGCTATAATCACTTGGTGTATTCCATTGAAGAGTGGAGCTTGAGGTCGTGAAATTCTAAAAGTTCAAATTAAATATAAATGGCCTTACATCATTTTGGTGTTAATTACTCAATTTAATTAAATTATATTTGTGTTCGATTCAAAAGTTTTGAAACTCAATAAATTGGATCATCTAAAATTATTATATATCCCATTTATCTCCCGCAAACTTGATGGATTGATATAATAAATTATTGTTTCAACTTGTATAGAAAATTATTTTAAATTATGAATAGTTAGATTATGAGGCATACAAACTTGAATGTTGGTTACCCTCCCATCATTTACTCCATCATAGCAACTTTGTCTTAGATTCCACCAAAGAGGGATCATAGCAACATTGTTTTGGCTTCCGGCAAGGGATCTCGCAACCTCACAAAGGAGAGGGAGGGCCTTCTAGGGAGGGATTTGGTTGTACATAGGTGCCACATCATGGCCCCATCTTTAATCAAATTGTATGTACGCATTTTATCGGGCTATGGAGGTGTCTAGCTAAAAGAGATTAGTTCATCGGATAACTTGTAAAGTGATAGAAGGTTGGATTAGCATTGGATTGCAATCGTATTGCAAGTGTGTTAACAACCTAATTTTTTCCTCTTCGGTTCGCGATGAGTAATATTATCGCCATTAGACATCACCTTGGGAGGCTTTCGCCTCATATGCATCATTTCCACCACCATATGATCTGAATAAATCTCTCAAGGTCATCCGTCATATCATTCACAATAAGCGATGCTATTATGCTCGATTCGGTCCACACACACGCACACATAGAAGCATCATTCGGTGTCTCTCCTTTCAACCATGGTAATTCTCATGACACCATATGGAGCTTCAAGTGGTGATGAAGAGGAGAAGAATAACACTCCCTTCGGAAAGTCGCGGAGTCCATTTGCTTCCCACAATTCTTACTAAGGCGCTTGTAATTCATCACCGCTGACCCCCATCCCCCCTCTTTTATTAATACAGATGCAAATATTTTTTATTGTATGTTATGTTTATGGACTTCTAGTTAAAATTTATTTCTTCACATAATATATGGTCTATTCGAATGTATATTACTCTCATGGTTCATATACCTTACACCTTTTGGTATGATGCTTGGACAATGCAATCTCTAGGCAAGTGATTTTTGGGGCACATGTTGGTGATGAAACACAACCACCAAACTCGGCCATCTTGGAAGCGCTGTGATACAAAGGCGTGTTTTTCAATATTATGTATTATTTTATTTTTCGATTATGCATATTCTCTTCTGCGGGTTACTTTTATTTATGCATTCCCAAATATAATATTGGGATTGCAAATAGTACATCAATGCTTATATCCTAAGTGGTAGCACATCTAGATTGTGTCACGCAATTCGATTGTAAAGATATAAAATTGTGTCGCGCAATTCGATTGCAAAGATTTAAAATCTAGGCTGTTAGGTGAGAAATGTAAAATAAGGCTAAATCTCAAACCCCAAGGTTTTTTATTAAATTCTTGGGAAACCATGAAAATTTATACGATCGAGGACTTGATGTTTTTCGTAGGGCTAATGTTTTAGGTCGTACAACCGTAGAAAATCTCCAATGTTTACTAATTTTATACTAGGATCATTTTGGATACTCTACACTTCATATTACCTTCAAGAGATCGCTTCGTGTATTGCATGTGACTCTTTCCCTCGTTCTCTACATCATTTTTCTCTTCCCACATGCCCTAGCTCGATTTTACAAAGATTGATCTGTTGTGCGTGATGCACCCAAATTTCAACTCATAAATTAGGAGAGGATTTTAACAAGTATATCACCCTTTGTATGTGATTTCATAGCGTGAAGGTACTGGCTACTTGCACCAATCTCGCGCATTAAATGTTCCATAAAGAAGAAAATAATACCACCTCATTCATGGCTTCATAGTCAGCGCTCTTTCCCTTTTTATCTACATCACTCAACTCTTCCCACGCACCATTTCTCTATTTTTCAACCTCTAATATCTTGCGTGTGGACAACTCATATGCATGCGAACTTCCACTCCACTAAATCCTCTCCGAAGAAAATAAATCAGGTGCAACCCTCGTGAATTTTAACAAATACTTTGCCCTTGTTACATGGCTCCATACTATGAAGTTACTTAATACTTGCACCAATCCCACGCCTTAAAAAGTCCAAAAAGAAGAACACAACCAAAGAACGATTAATTAACATGATTTGGGAATGTCAATTAAGTCATGTACAGGTACAAGGAGTGAAGGTTTGAGCAAAAAAATATCCATGTAAATTCTAAAGTATCATGCAAAAATATCAATAATTTTATTTGGGAAACTCAACCCATGTTTTCTTGATATTAGTTTAGTTGCTTTTAAATTGTTCTTAGATACTAGTTACAAGTATTCCAAAGCATTGAATCATGTTAAGGCATGATGTTCAGATATTATTTTCATGGTCAAACCTTGGCTATTGGAAAATCCAATTTGATACATTCCTCGAGAATCAAAAGTTATGGATACACGTAGCGAGAAACGATCCGATAGAGACAACCACCATTTTGTGTCTCCCCTTTATACCATAGCAATTCATATCAAACCATATGAAGCTTCTAGTGGATATCAACAGGAGGAGAAGAACCATGCCTTCTGAGATCTGTGGAGTCCATTTGAATGCAATAATTGTTATTGGGGCGCTTGTAATTCATCGTCCTCCCCCCATCTCTTATTAATACAAATGCAAAGATTATTTATTGTATGTTATGTCTACGTAGTTCCAGTTTAAATTTATTTCTTGCATATCATGATATATGGTTTATCAGAATGTATTTTACTCTCCTGGCTTATATAGCTTACACCTTTCAATATTATTCACAAATTTTGATATGATTCTTGGACAACACAACCTCTCAGAAAGTGATTTTTGGGGCACATGGTGGTGATCAAGCACCAACACCAAAGTGGCAACTTGGAAGTATTGCGATAAAAATTCGTGTTTTTCAAAGTTATGTATTGTTTTATTATTCAATCATGCATGTTCTCTTTTACGGGATACTTTTATTTATTCCTTCTCGAATATAATATTGGGATTGAAAATAGTACATCAATGTTTGTATCCTAAGTGGGAGCACATCTAAATTGCGTTGCGCAATTTGATTGTGAATATTTAAAATCTGCGTTGCTAGTTGAGAAATGTAAGAGAAGGATAAGTTTGCAAACCCGAGCATTTTGTTAAACACATGGCAAACCATGAAAATTTATGTGATCAAGCACTTCAATTTTTTCCTAGGGAATTTTTTTGTGTTGTGGAACCGTATAAGCTCTTCAATTTTTACAGCTAGTTCTATACTAGGATTGTTTTGGAGGCTCTACACTTCATAGTAAGCATTCAACATATCACCTCGTGTATGGGAAGGACCCTATCCCCTTTTTTCTACATCACTTTTCTCTTCCCACGTTCCCTAGCTCGATTTTACAAAGCTTAATTTGTTGTGGGTGGACCACTCCCGAATTTATAATACACTATAAACGCTATCCAACTAAAATAAATAAGGAAAGGATTTTAACAAGTTGTACATGCAACTTCACAGCGTGAAGGTACTCGCTACTTGAACGAATATCATGCACTAAATGTTCCATGAAGAATAAAACAACACCACCTCATTCATCGATTCATAATTGGCACTCTTTCCCTTGTTGTCTACATCTCTCCACTTTTCCCACATACCACTGTCTTTATTCCGCAGCTGGAACACTCATATGCACGCGAAATTCCATTCCACTAAAGCCTCTCCGAACAAAATAAATCAGGTGCAACCCACGTGGATTTTAACATATATTTTTCCCTTGTACGATGTCTTCATAGTGTAAAGGTACTTAATACTTGCACCAATCCGAAGCTTTAAAAATTCCATAAAGAAGAACATCACCAAAGAGCGGTTACTTAACACGATTTGCGAATCTCAAGTAAGTCGTGTAGATACAAGGAGAGAAGGTTTTCACGGAAAATATTTGCTTATTCTAAAGTGTGAAGGAAAAGTAGAAATTCCTTTATTCGGGAAACTCAAACCTAATTTTATTGTTGTTAGTTTGGTTAGTTTTGAAGTGTTTTTAGACATTACTTACAAGTAATCCAAGGCGTTGAAACATATTAAGGGACGATGTTGGAATCTTAGCTTCATGGCCAAACTTTGGATGTTGCAAAATCCAGCTTGAGACATTCCTCAAGAATCAAAAGTTATGGATACATGTAGACAAAGATGATCCCACACAAAGAACCATCATTTTGTCTCTCATTTCTACCATAGTAATTGATCCGCATTTGCGTGGGAACGAGACAAAAGATAGCATATACAGAATCATATACACAGATATATGGCAAAAAACACAGCGATACAGTAAACGCATATTCTATTAAATATCGGAAATAGAACAGACTGTAAATACCACAGCTAGAATGGTAGTAGCTATCTCTAAGAAGAGATGTGGCCGCTGTGCTCATTCGAGCCAAGATGAATGCAAAGAGAGGCCGAAAGGGCCTATTTATCATAAGCACGAGGGAAAGAATCCCAAACATCAGAAAACCTAACCCTAGAAGATGAACCGTCATAAAGTTTGCGGCCCCAAGGTGGTTAGTTGAACAGTCAACTTCCCGGGGTCATAACGTTTGCATACGATCTCCGTTTGGGGCGCTCGGCAGCCCGTTGGAAAGATCTATCCGAGGACTACGCGGAAGGCCATGAAACAGATGGGCCCCGTCCGACCAAGATTTACCAAAACACGTCGTTTAGGGCCTCAAAACGGCCCCGCAAGTTTGGGACTCGAAAAGCTGTGGAAAAATTACTGGAAAATACGCAAAATGGGAAACTGTTTTGAGCCAGTGGAATAGGTGGGTGGCCACCGATATCCATCTGGATCAGTAATTCGTATCATACCATCCGAAGCTTCGAGTTGATATCAAGAGGAGAATAAGAACCCTCCCTTCAGAAAGTTGTGGAGTCCATTTGCTTCCAATAGTTGTTACTAAGGCACTTGTAACTCATCCCCACCCCCCCATATTTTATTAGTACATATGCAAACATTCTTTATTGTATGTTTTGCTCATGTAGTTCTAGTTTAAATTTCTTTCTTCACAGAATAGCTGGTTTATTAGAATGTATTTTAATCTCATGGTTCATATAGCTTTTACCTTTTGATATGATGCTTGGAATACACAGCCTCTCAGAAAGTGATTTTCGGGGCACATGTTGGTGATCAAACACCAACACCAAAGTGCCATCTTGGAAGCGTTGTGATAAAAAGTCGTGTTTTTCCATATTATGTATTATTTTATTATCCAGTTATGACTTTTATTTATGCATCCTCTATTGTGAATTTGGGATTGCAATTAGTACATCAATGTTTGTAACCTAAGTGGAAGCACATACGGATTACATCGCGCGATTTTATTGTAAATATTTAAAATCTTGGTTGTTAGTTGAGAAATGTCAAAGAATGCTAAATCTGAAAACTTGAGGTTTTTGCTAAATAATTGGAAAACGGTGAAAATTTATGTGATTGAGCACTTCAAATTTTCCCTAGGGCTGATGTTTTATGTTGTAGAACCCTATAAACTCTTCAATTTTTACTAGTTCTATACTATAAGTGCTTTGGATACTCTACACTCCATATGCACGTGAACTTCCACTCCACTAAAACCTCTCCAAAAAAGAAGGTTAGGTGCAACGCGTGTGGATTTAAAAAAATATTTTTCCCTTGTCCCATGACTTCATACTGTGAAGGTACTTACTACTTTCACCAATACCATGCCTTAAAAATTCCATAAACAAGAAAACAACGAAAGAATGGTTAATCAACATGATTTGTGAATCTCAAGTAAGTCATGTAGCTACAAGGAGAGAAGGCTTGAGAAAAAAAAGATATGTGTATTCTAAGGTATCGTGGGAAATTTGAAATAATTTTATTTGGTGAACTCAACCCTAATTTTCTTGTCATTAGTTTAGTTGTTTTTAAAGTGTTTTCAAAGATTACTTAGAAGCGATCCAAAGAAATGAAGCATATACTGGTATCATGTTGGGATATTAGTTTCATGGTCAAACATTGACTGCTGGAAAATCCAATTGGAGACATTCCTCAAGAATCAATATTGGTTATGGATACAAATAACCAAAGATGAATCCACATGGGAATATACACCATAGCTAAAGTTGTGCGGGATAGCATGCATGGAATTATTAATCTCCTAGTAGAAGAAAGGTTAAGATACTACTATGTTTTTGAACTCGTGGAAATGCGAAATAAATTGGAGCAATTGTACAAGAACAATGCCTCCGAAATCAACGGTCTTGAAACGAGGTTATTGACTCTCAAGATTGCTGAGCTTAGAGAAATTCAGGGGTGAAATTTTTCACACACACTGATTTTACATGTTTTCTTTCTCAAAAAAGAATCGCGGATTTCATTTTTTTTCTTTCGAAAATGATTCTCCCAAATTCCACAGGATAAAAATAGTTTACTCTAAACATCACCAAAATTGTCCAAAGACTACATAAAATTCTCGCTGTTGACATTGATGGCGTGGAAAGATATTTTCCTCCATTCACGACAATTTGTGCCAACATCAAGGTCGTTGGAGGACAATACCTACGGTGACAGGCCGTTTGAGATCCTTGTGCATGATCGGGCTCCCATAGCACACAACTCTTCTCTCTCACGGGTCATAGTCATCCCACCTCTTTTCGAGGCCATTCCCTCGTATCACACCTCATCTCCCTCCAACTTCATTTTCGTGGAACCCCTTTAATTAGTGACCATTTTTATTTCCTTTCCCTCCATACGTCCATTCAAACTATCTAGACCCATGCTTCTTAAGCATTCCATGGACACCACAACGCTCGTAGTAGCTCTTGGCCCCGCGGGTGTATTGAGTGCTACTACATAATATGCACGTGACACATATGTGGTCTCCATGGAGAAACATCATGCGAGGATTGGGGCTCTTGGCAATGCCAACTCTACGATTTAACAACTTAACCCGATTGCCCTAGATTTTGTTGTTGACTCTCTTTCTCTCTCCTCCCATGATAGATGTAGTAGCACGACGATATCGTATTCATCTCAACAGCCCAAGGACAAAAAAATTCACGAGTAAGTTATTATCGTACTAGCTCTTGTTTCCATACTCCCCTCAGTGCATTGTCAAGACCACCAACAATATCTCAACGAACGTGGGGAGAAGAGCATTCCTATTTTTATAGCTCTTTGCAGTGTTCCATCATATTTATGTTTCCCTCTAACTCCATTTTCCATATCCGTCCACCTTCCCTATGTTACACCTCTTATGGGATTTCGCTATCAGCACCTTCGGCCATCGTTCATGTAATGTCCCAAAAAATAGCAAAATTAAAATGTTTTCCATCCCTGTAATAGATGCTGTATGAGAGTAAAAATAGACACAAGTTAATTTAATAATAAGAAAAGTATGTAAATGTTTAAACCAAATGGTAAGTATTTATCATAAGACTGGAATGTGTGGTTTCCACGCGCTTTGTGATTAATTCTAAATGGTGAGCTCTGGTCACGAAAGGTTATCAGAAGAAGTCTAGTAGGACAGGAAATGGTCGATGCAGCGATAATAAGCCGGCGAGAGGCGTGAGGGACCATATTCTCATACTAATACACCAAAAATAAACGGACTTTGTCAGGTCGACGACGCTGGCTTGGTCGCACTGTTATATATTATGTTCTTTGGACGGTGTCACGATAGGATTTGGTCACGGTCACCTGTAGCAGAGGTGGTAGTGGCAGGTGGGGAATGATCACTTTCTTGCCCGGACTTCAATTTAAAACTACTCAGAATTCAGGAATTTGGTGATGCTATAAAATGGAAGAACGCTCTCCAATCTTCATCTAACTTCATCTATAATCAAACGATCAGAGGGAGCGTCTAATCGAAGAATAGCACTCAGTCATCTACAGTCATGAAATCCTTCCCGGCTTTAGCGGTTGCAACACTAGTAATCATCTCATATGCAAGCACTATTGTTCTAGTGCGTGCAGGTGATTCAGATCCTCTGCAAGACTTTTGCGTTGCTGATAACACCAGTCAAGGTATGTGATACTAGGCTCTTCTGAATTTACATGTAATGTGTACAACTATTATCATGGGTGAAGAATCTGACATATATGGAATTGAATTTACATGTAATGTGTACAACTATTATCATGGGTGAAGAATCTGATATATATATATGGAATTGAATTTTGCAGTTCTTGTAAACGGTTTCGTCTGTAAGGATGCGAAGATGGTTTCAGCAGACGACTTCACGTTCAGGGGCCTAAATAAAGCGGGGAATACAAATAACATGCTGCGCTCCGTGGTAACTCCAGTCAATGTAGTGCAGCTAGCAGGCCTGAACACCTTGGGAATCTCCATGGCTAGGATCGATTTCGCTCCTTACGGCCTTAATCCCCCTCACACTCATCCGCGGGCCACCGAAATCTTGGTGGTCTTGGAAGGTAGCCTCTACGTCGGCTTCATCACCACTGGCAACCAATTGTTCTACAAAACGCTTGAGAAGGGAGACGTGTTTGTGTTCCCCAAAGCTCTTGTGCATTTCCAACAGAACGTCGGCAATGGCAACGCAGTGGCCCTCGCTGCATTGAGCAGCCAGAATCCAGGAACTCAGCAGATCGCCAGGTCCTTGTTTGGAGCCACCGGTCCGGTTGATCCCTCCGTTCTCGCCAAAGCTTTCGATATCGATTCCAACCTCGTCAAACTTCTGCAAGCCAAATTCGCTGCTTCTGGCTGATTTATTCATTCATTCATGCTGATCATAGTCGTGAGTCGCCACAGAGATTTATTCATTCTAATCATAGTCGCCATTCTTGCTTTCCCCGCGTTCTGCGTTCTGTGCGTGACACAAATAGTCACTGCATTGTATGTGTGGTCGTGGACATCCAAACAAATAAAAAAGTTCATTTCCGTTGATCCATTATGTTTTCGTGTTTGTTTGGGATGATTATCTTAATCAGTGCTAAGTTCCTTAATGTTTGAACAACACGATCTTCCGAGACTCTTTAGATTCATCACTCCACCCAACGGGCATTTTAATATTTAAACGCCAGAAATAGTTTATAAGCAGATGTTTAGTGGCATGGAGTCCACTTTAAAATTCAATTATCTTGGTGTATTCCATTGAAGCGTGGAGTAGCTATAATCACTTGGTGTATTCCATTGAAGAGTGGAGCTTGAGGTCGTGAAATTCTAAAAGTTCAAATTAAATATAAATGGCCTTACATCATTTTGGTGTTAATTACTCAATTTAATTAAATTATATTTTTGTTCGATTCAAAAGTTTTGAAACTCAATAAATTGGATCATCTAAAATTATTATATATCCCATTTATCTCCCGCAAACTTGATGGATTGATATAATAAATTATTGTTTCAACTTGTATAGAAAATTATTTTAAATTATGAATAGTTAGATTATGAGGCATACAAACTTGAATGTTGGTTACCCTCCCATCATTTACTCCATCATAGCAACTTTGTCTTAGATTCCACCAAAGAGGGATCATAGCAACATTGTTTTGGCTTCCGGCAAGGGATCTCGCAACCTCACAAAGGAGAGGGAGGGCCTTCTAGGGAGGGATTTGGTTGTACATAGGTGCCACATCATGGCCCCATCTTTAATCAAATTGTATGTACGCATTTTATCGGGCTATGGAGGTGTCTAGCTAAAAGAGATTAGTTCATCGGATAACTTGTAAAGTGATAGAAGGTTGGATTAGCATTGGATTGCAATCGTATTGCAAGTGTGTTAACAACCTAATTTTTTCCTCTTCGGTTCGCGATGAGTAATATTATCGCCATTAGACATCACCTTGGGAGGCTTTCGCCTCTTATGCATCATTTCCACCACCATATGATCTGAATAAATCTCTCAAGGTCATCCGTCATATCATTCACAATAAGCGATGCTATTATGCTCGATTCGGTCCACACACACGCACACATAGAAGCATCATTCGGTGTCTCTCCTTTCAACCATGGTAATTCTCATGACACCATATGGAGCTTCAAGTGGTGATGAAGAGGAGAAGAATAACACTCCCTTCGGAAAGTCGCGGAGTCCATTTGCTTCCCACAATTCTTACTAAGGCGCTTGTAATTCATCACCGCTGACCCCCATCCCCCCTCTTTTATTAATACAGATGCAAATATTTTTTATTGTATGTTATGTTTATGGACTTCTAGTTAAAATTTATTTCTTCACATAATATATGGTCTATTCGAATGTATATTACTCTCATGGTTCATATACCTTACACCTTTTGGTATGATGCTTGGACAATGCAATCTCTAGGCAAGTGATTTTTGGGGCACATGTTGGTGATGAAACACAACCACCAAACTCGGCCATCTTGGAAGCGCTGTGATACAAAGGCGTGTTTTTCAATATTATGTATTATTTTATTTTTCGATTATGCATATTCTCTTCTACGGGTTACTTTTATTTATGCATTCCCAAATATAATATTGGGATTGCAAATAGTACATCAATGCTTATATCCTAAGTGGTAGCACATCTAGATTGTGTCACGCAATTCGATTGTAAAGATATAAAATTGTGTCGCGCAATTCGATTGCAAAGATTTAAAATCTAGGCTGTTAGGTGAGAAATGTAAAATAAGGCTAAATCTCAAACCCCAAGGTTTTTTATTAAATTCTTGGGAAACCATGAAAATTTATACGATCGAGGACTTGATGTTTTTCGTAGGGCTAATGTTTTAGGTGGTACAACCGTAGAAAATCTCCAATGTTTACTAATTTTATACTAGGATCGTTTTGGATACTCTACACTTCATATTACCTTCAAGAGATCGCTTCGTGTATTGCATGTGACTCTTTCCCTCGTTCTCTACATCATTTTTCTCTTCCCACATGCCCTAGCTCGATTTTACAAAGATTGATCTGTTGTGCGTGATGCACCCAAATTTCAACTCATAAATTAGGAGAGGATTTTAACAAGTATATCACCCTTTGTATGTGATTTCATAGCGTGAAGGTACTGGCTACTTGCACCAATCTCGCGCATTAAATGTTCCATAAAGAAGAAAATAATACCACCTCATTCATGGCTTCATAGTCAGCGCTCTTTCCCTTTTTATCTACATCACTCAACTCTTCCCACGCACCATTTCTCTATTTTTCAACCTCTAATATCTTGCGTGTGGACAACTCATATGCATGCGAACTTCCACTCCACTAAATCCTCTCCGAAGAAAATAAATCAGGTGCAACCCTCGTGAATTTTAACAAATACTTTGCCCTTGTTACATGGCTCCATACTATAAAGTTACTTAATACTTGCACCAATCCCACGCCTTAAAAAGTCCAAAAAGAAGAACACAACCAAAGAACGATTAATTAACATGATTTGGGAATGTCAATTAAGTGATGTACAAGTAAAAGGAGTGAAGGTTTGAGCAAAAAAATATCCATGTAAATTCTAAAGTATCATGCAAAAATATCAATAATTTTATTTGGGAAACTCAACCCATGTTTTCTTGATATTAGTTTAGTTGCTTTTAAATTGTTCTTAGATACTAGTTACAAGTATTCCAAAGCATTGAATCATGTTAAGGCATGATGTTCAGATATTATTTTCATGGTCAAACCTTGGCTATTGGAAAATCCAATTTGATACATTCCTCGAGAATCAAAAGTTATGGATACACGTAGCGAGAAACGATCCGATAGAGACAACCACCATTTTGTGTCTCCCCTTTATACCATAGCAATTCATATCAAACCATATGAAGCTTCTAGTGGATATCAACAGGAGGAGAAGAACCATGCCTTCTGAGATCTGTGGAGTCCATTTGAATGCAATAATTGTTATTGGGGCGCTTGTAATTCATCGTCCTCCCCCCATCTCTTATTAATACAAATGCAAAGATTATTTATTGTATGTTATGTCTACGTAGTTCCAGTTTAAATTTATTTCTTGCATATCATGATATATGGTTTATCAGAATGTATTTTACTCTCCTGGCTTATATAGCTTACACCTTTCAATATTATTCACAAATTTTGATATGATTCTTGGACAACACAACCTCTCAGAAAGTGATTTTTGGGGCACATGGTGGTGATCAAGCACCAACACCAAAGTGGCAACTTGGAAGTATTGCGATAAAAATTCGTGTTTTTCAAAGTTATGTATTGTTTTATTATTCAATCATGCATGTTCTCTTTTACGGGATACTTTTATTTATTCCTTCTCGAATATAATATTGGGATTGAAAATAGTACATCAATGTTTGTATCCTAAGTGGGAGCACATCTAAATTGCGTTGCGCAATTTGATTGTGAATATTTAAAATCTGCGTTGCTAGTTGAGAAATGTAAGAGAAGGATAAGTTTGCAAACCCGAGCATTTTGTTAAACACATGGCAAACCATGAAAATTTATGTGATCAAGCACTTCAATTTTTTCCTAGGGAATTTTTTTGTGTTGTGGAACCGTATAAGCTCTTCAATTTTTACAGCTAGTTCTATACTAGGATTGTTTTGGAGGCTCTACACTTCATAGTAAGCATTCAACATATCACCTCGTGTATGGGAAGGACCCTATCCCCTTTTTTCTACATCACTTTTCTCTTCCCACGTTCCCTAGCTCGATTTTACAAAGCTTAATTTGTTGTGGGTGGACCACTCCCAAATTTATAATACACTATAAACGCTCTCCAACTAAAATAAATAAGGAAAGGATTTTAACAAGTTGTACATGCAACTTCACAGCGTGAAGGTACTCGCTACTTGAACGAATATCATGCACTAAATGTTCCATGAAGAATAAAACAACACCACCTCATTCATCGATTCATAATTGGCACTCTTTCCCTTGTTGTCTACATCTCTCCACTTTTCCCACATACCACTGTCTTTATTCCGCAGCTGGAACACTCATATGCACGCGAAATTCCATTCCACTAAAGCCTCTCCAAACAAAATAAATCAGGTGCAACCCACGTGGATTTTAACATATATTTTTCCCTTGTACGATGTCTTCATAGTGTAAAGGTACTTAATACTTGCACCAATCCGAAGCTTTAAAAATTCCATAAAGAAGAACATCACCAAAGAGCGGTTACTTAACACGATTTGCGAATCTCAAGCAAGTCGTGTAGATACAAGGAGAGAAGGTTTTCACGGAAAATATTTGCTTATTCTAAAGTGTGAAGGAAAAGTAGAAATTCCTTTATTCGGGAAACTCAAACCTAATTTTATTGTTGTTAGTTTGGTTATTTTTGAAGTGTTTTTAGACATTACTTACAAGTAATCCAAGGCGTTGAAACATATTAAGGGACGATGTTGGAATCTTAGCTTCATGGCCAAACTTTGGATGTTGCAAAATCCAGCTTGAGACATTCCTCAAGAATCAAAAGTTATGGATACATGTAGACAAAGATGATCCCACACAAAGAACCATCATTTTGTCTCTCATTTCTACCATAGTAATTGATCCGCATTTGCGTGGGAACGAGACAAAAGATAGCATATACAGAATCATATACACAGATATATGGCAAAAAACACAGCGATACAGTAAACGCATATTCTATTAAATATCGGAAATAGAACAGACTGTAAATACCACAGCTAGAATGGTAGTAGCTATCTCTAAGAAGAGATGTGGCCGCTGTGCTCATTCGAGCCAAGATGAATGCAAAGAGAGGCCGAAAGGGCCTATTTATCATAAGCACGAGGGAAAGAATCCCAAACATCCGAAAACCTAACCCTAGAAGATGAACCGTCATAAAGTTTGCGGCCCCAAGGTGGTTAGTTGAACAGTCAACTTCCCGGGGTCATAACGTTTGCATACGATCTCCGTTTGGGGCGCTCGGCAGCCCGTTGGAAAGATCTATCCGAGGACTACGCGGAAGGCCATGAAACAGATGGGCCCCGTCCGACCAAGATTTACCAAAACACGTCGTTTAGGGCCTCAAAACGGCCCCGCAAGTTTGGGACTCGAAAAGCTGTGGAAAAATTACTGGAAAATACGCAAAATGGGAAACTGTTTTGAGCCAGTGGAATAGGTGGGTGGCCACCGATATCCATCTGGATCAGTAATTCGTATCATACCATCCGAAGCTTCGAGTTGATATCAAGAGGAGAATAAGAACCCTCCCTTCAGAAAGTTGTGGAGTCCATTTGCTTCCAATAGTTGTTACTAAGGCACTTGTAACTCATCCCCACCCCCCCATATTTTATTAGTACATATGCAAACATTCTTTATTGTATGTTTTGCTCATGTAGTTCTAGTTTAAATTTCTTTCTTCACAGAATAGCTGGTTTATTAGAATGTATTTTAATCTCATGGTTCATATAGCTTTTACCTTTTGATATGATGCTTGGAATACACAGCCTCTCAGAAAGTGATTTTCGGGGCACATGTTGGTGATCAAACACCAACACCAAAGTGCCATCTTGGAAGCGTTGTGATAAAAAGTCGTGTTTTTCCATATTATGTATTATTTTATTATCCAGTTATGACTTTTATTTATGCATCCTCTATTGTGAATTTGGGATTGCAATTAGTACATCAATGTTTGTAACCTAAGTGGAAGCACATACGGATTACATCGCGCGATTTTATTGTAAATATTTAAAATCTTGGTTGTTAGTTGAGAAATGTCAAAGAATGCTAAATCTGAAAACTTGAGGTTTTTGCTAAATAATTGGAAAACGGTGAAAATTTATGTGATTGAGCACTTCAAATTTTCCCTAGGGCTGATGTTTTATGTTGTAGAACCCTATAAACTCTTCAATTTTTACTAGTTCTATACTATAAGTGCTTTGGATACTCTACACTCCATATGCACGTGAACTTCCACTCCACTAAAACCTCTCCAAAAAAGAAGATTAGGTGCAACGCGTGTGGATTTAAAAAAATATTTTTCCCTTGTCCCATGACTTCATACTGTGAAGGTACTTACTACTTTCACCAATACCATGCCTTAAAAATTCCATAAACAAGAAAACAACGAAAGAATGGTTAATCAACATGATTTGTGAATCTCAAGTAAGTCATGTAGCTACAAGGAGAGAAGGCTTGAGAAAAAAAAGATATGTGTATTCTAAGGTATCGTGGGAAATTTGAAATAATTTTATTTGGTGAACTCAACCCTAATTTTCTTGTCATTAGTTTAGTTGTTTTTAAAGTGTTTTCAAAGATTACTTAGAAGCGATCCAAAGAAATGAAGCATATACTGGTATCATGTTGGGATATTAGTTTCATGGTCAAACATTGACTGCTGGAAAATCCAATTGGAGACATTCCTCAAGAATCAATATTGGTTATGGATACAAATAACCAAAGATGAATCCACATGGGAATATACGCCATAGCTAAAGTTTTGAGGGATAGCATGCATGGAATTATTAATCTCCTAGTAGAAGAAAGGTTAAGATACTACTATGTTTTTGAACTCGTGGAAATGCGAAATAAATTGGAGCAATTGTACAAGAACAATGCCTCCGAAATCAACGGTCTTGAAACGAGGTTATTGACTCTCAAGATTGCTGAGCTTAGAGAAATTCAGGGGTGAAATTTTTCACACACACTGATTTTACATGTTTTCTTTCTCAAAAAAGAATCGCGGATTTCATTTTTTTTCTTTCGAAAATGATTCTCCCAAATTCCACAGGATAAAAATAGTTTACTCTAAACATCACCAAAATTGTCCAAAGACTACATAAAATTCTCGCTGTTGACATTGATGGCGTGGAAAGATATTTTCCTCCATTCACGACAATTTGTGCCAACATCAAGGTCGTTGGAGGACAATACCTACGGTGACAGGCCGTTTGAGATCCTTGTGCATGATCGGGCTCCCATAGCACACAACTCTTCTCTCTCACGGGTCATAGTCATCCCACCTCTTTTCGAGGCCATTCCCTCGTATCACACCTCATCTCCCTCCAACTTCATTTTCGTGGAACCCCTTTAATTAGTGACCATTTTTATTTCCTTTCCCTCCATACGTCCATTCAAACTATCTAGACCCATGCTTCTTAAGCATTCCATGGACACCACAACGCTCGTAGTAGCTCTTGGCCCCGCGGGTGTATTGAGTGCTACTACATAATATGCACGTGACACATATGTGGTCTCCATGGAGAAACATCATGCGAGGATTGGGGCTCTTGGCAATGCCAACTCTACGATTTAACAACTTAACCCGATTGCCCTAGATTTTGTTGTTGACTCTCTTTCTCTCTCCTCCCATGATAGATGTAGTAGCACGACGATATCGTATTCATCTCAACAGCCCAAGGACAAAAAAATTCACGAGTAAGTTATTATCGTACTAGCTCTTGTTGCCATACTCCCCTCAGTGCATTGTCAAGACCACCAACAATATCTCAACGAACGTGGGGAGAAGAGCATTCCTATTTTTATAGCTCTTTGCAGTGTTCCATCATATTTATGTTTCCCTCTAACTCCATTTTCCATATCCGTCCACCTTCCCTATGTTACACCTCTTATGGGATTTCGCTATCAGCACCTTCGGCCATCGTTCATGTAATGTCCCAAAAAATAGCAAAATTAAAATGTTTTCCATCCCTGTAATAGATGCTGTATGAGAGTAAAAATAGACACAAGTTAATTTAATAATAAGAAAAGTATGTAAATGTTTAAACCAAATGGTAAGTATTTATCATAAGACTGGAATGTGTGGTTTCCACGCGCTTTGTGATTAATTCTAAATGGTGAGCTCTGGTCACGAAAGGTTATCAGAACAAGTCTAGTAGGACAGGAAATGGTCGATGCAGCGATAATAAGCCGGCGAGAGGCGTGAGGGACCATATTCTCATACTAATACACCAAAAATAAACGGACTTTGTCAGGTCGGCGACGCTGGCTTGGTCGCACTGTTATATATTATGTTCTTTGGACGGTGTCACGGTAGGATTTGGTCACGGTCACCTGTAGCAGAGGTGGTAGTGGCAGGTGGGGAATGATCACTTGCTTGCCCGGACTTCAATTTAAAACTACTCAGAATTCAGGAATTTGGTGATGCTATAAAATGGAAGAACGCTCTCCAATCTTCATCAAACTTCATCTATAATCAAACGATCAGAGGGAGCGTCTAATCGAAGAATAGCACTCAGTCATCTACAGTCATGAAATCCTTCCCGGCTTTAGCGGTTGCAGCACTAGTAATCATCTCATACGCAAGCACTATTGTTCTAGTGCGTGCAGGTGATTCAGATCCTCTGCAAGACTTTTGCATTGCTGATAACACCAGTCAAGGTATGTGATACTAGGCTCTTCTGAATTTACATGTAATGTGTACAACTATTATCATGGGTGAAGAATCTGACATATATGGAATTGAATTTACATGTAATGTGTACAACTATTATCATGGGTGAAGAATCTGATATATATATATGGAATTGAATTTTGCAGTTCTTGTAAACGGTTTCGTCTGTAAGGATGCGAAGATGGTTTCAGCAGACGACTTCACGTTCAGGGGCCTAGATAAAGCGGGGAATACGAATAACATGCTGCGCTCCGCGGTAACTCCAGTCAATGTAGTGCAGCTAGCAGGCCTGAACACCTTGGGAATCTCCATGGCTAGGATCGATTTCGCTCCTTACGGCCTTAATCCCCCTCACACTCATCCGCGGGCCACCGAAATCTTGGTGGTCTTGGAAGGTAGCCTCTACGTCGGCTTCATCACCACTGGCAACCAATTGTTCTACAAAACGCTTGAGAAGGGAGACGTGTTTGTGTTCCCCAAATCTCTTGTGCATTTCCAACAGAACGTCGGCAATGGCAACGCAGTGGCCCTCGCTGCACTGAGCAGCCAGAATCCAGGAACTCAGCAGATCGCCAGGTCCTTGTTTGGAGCCACCGGTCCGGTTGATCCCTCCGTTCTCGCCAAAGCTTTCGATATCGATTCCAACCTCGTCAAACTTCTGCAAGCCAAATTCGCTGCTTCTGGCTGATTTATTCATTCATTCATGCTGATCATAGTCGTGAGTCGCCACAGAGATTTATTCATTCTAATCATAGTCGCCATTCTTGCTTTCCCCGCGTTCTGCGTTCTGTGCTCGACACAAATAGTCACTGCATTGTATGTGTGGTCGTGGACATCCAAACAAATAAAAAAGTTCATTTTCGTTGATCCATTATGTTTTCGTGTTTGTTTGGGATGATTATCTTAATCAGTGCTAAGTTCCTTAATGTTTGAACAACACGATCTTCCGAGACTCTTTAGATTCATCACTCCACCCAACGGGCATTTTAATATTTAAACGCCATAAATAGTTTATAAGCAGATGTTTAGTGGCATGGAGTCCACTTTAAAATTCAATTATCTTGGTGTATTCCATTGAAGCGTGGAGTAGCTATAATCACTTGGTGTATTCCATTGAAGAGTGGAGCTCGAGGTCGTGAAATTCTAAAAGTTCAAATTAAATATAAATGGCCTTACATCATTTTGGTGTTAATTACTCAATTTAATTAAATTATATTTGTGTTCGATTCAAAAGTTTTGAAACTCAATAAATTGGATCATCTAAAATTATTATATATCCCATTTATCTCCCGCAAACTTGATGGATTGATATAATAAATTATTGTTTCAACTTGTATAGAAAATTATTTTAAATTATGAATAGTTAGATTATGAGGCATACAAACTTGAATGTTGGTTACCCTCCCATCATTTACTCCATCATAGCAACTTTGTCTTAGATTCCACCAAAGAGGGATCATAGCAACATTGTTTTGGCTTCCGGCAAGGGATCTCGCAACCTCACAAAGGAGAGGGAGGGCCTTCTAGGGAGGGATTTGGTTGTACATAGTTGCCACATCATGGCCCCATCTTTAATCAAATTGGATGTACGCATTTTATCGGGCTATGGAGGTGTCTAGATAAAAGAGATTAGTTCATCGGATAACTTGTAAAGTGATAGAAGGTTGGATTAGCATTGGATTGCAATCGTATTGCAAGTGTGTTAACAACCTAATTTTTTCCTCTTCGGTTCGCGATGAGTAATATTATCGCCATTAGACATCACCTTGGGAGGCTTTCGCCTCATATGCATCATTTCCACCACCATATGATCTGAATAAATCTCTCAAGGTCATCCATCATATCATTCACAATAAGCGATGCTATTATGCTCGATTCGGTCCACACACACGCACACATAGAAGCATCATTCGGTGTCTCTCCTTTCAACCATGGTAATTCTCATGACACCATATGGAGCTTCAAGTGGTGATGAAGAGGAGAAGAATAACACTCCCTTCGGAAAGTCGCGGAGTCCATTTGCTTCCCACAATTCTTACTAAGGCGCTTGTAATTCATCACCGCTGACCCCCATCCCCCCTCTTTTATTAATACAGATGCAAATATTTTTTATTGTATGTTATGTTTATGGACTTCTAGTTAAAATTTATTTCTTCACATAATATATGGTCTATTCGAATGTATATTACTCTCATGGTTCATATACCTTACACCTTTTGGTATGATGCTTGGACAATGCAATCTCTAGGCAAGTGATTTTTGGGGCACATGTTGGTGATGAAACACAACCACGAAACTCGGCCATCTTGGAAGCGCTGTGATACAAAGGCGTGTTTTTCAATATTATGTATTATTTTATTTTTCGATTATGCATATTCTCTTCTACGGGTTACTTTTATTTATGCATTCCCAAATATAATATTGGGATTGCAAATAGTACATCAATGCTTGTATCCTAAGGGGTAGCACATCTAGATTGTGTCACGCAATTCGATTGTAGAGATATAAAATTGTGTCGCGCAATTCGATTGCAAAGATTTAAAATCTAGGCTGTTAGGTGAGAAATGTAAAATAAGGCTAAATCTCAAACCCCAAGGTTTTTTATTAAATTCTTGGGAAACCATGAAAATTTATACGATCGAGGACTTGATGTTTTTCGTAGGGCTAATGTTTTAGGTCGTACAACCGTAGAAAATCTCCAATGTTTACTAATTTTATACTAGGATCGTTTTGGATACTCTACACTTCATATTACCTTCAAGAGATCGCTTCGTGTATTGCATGTGACTCTTTCCCTCGTTCTCTACATCATTTTTCTCTTCCCACATGCCCTAGCTCGATTTTACAAAGATTGATCTGTTGTGCGTGATGCACCCAAATTTCAACTCATAAATTAGGAGAGGATTTTAACAAGTATATCACCCTTTGTATGTGATTTCATAGCGTGAAGGTACTGGCTACTTGCACCAATCTCGCGCATTAAATGTTCCATAAAGAAGAAAATAATACCACCTCATTCATGGCTTCATAGTCAGTGCTCTTTCCCTTTTTATCTACATCACTCAACTCTTCCCACGCACCATTTCTCTATTTTTCAACCTCTAATATCTTGCGTGTGGACAACTCATATGCATGCGAACTTCCACTCCACTAAATCCTCTCCGAAGAAAATAAATCAGGTGCAACCCTCGTGAATTTTAACAAATACTTTGCCCTTGTTACATGGCTCCATACTATGAAGTTACTTAATACTTGCACCAATCCCACGCCTTAAAAAGTCCAAAAAGAAGAACACAACCAAAGAACGATTAATTAACATGATTTGGGAATGTCAATTAAGTCATGTACAGGTACAAGGAGTGAAGGTTTGAGCAAAAAAATATCCATGTAAATTCTAAAGTATCATGCAAAAATATCAATAATTTTATTTGGGAAACTCAACCCATGTTTTCTTGATATTAGTTTAGTTGCTTTTAAATTGTTCTTAGATACTAGTTACAAGTATTCCAAAGCATTGAATCATGTTAAGGCATGATGTTCAGATATTATTTTCATGGTCAAACCTTGGCTATTGGAAAATCCAATTTGATACATTCCTCGAGAATCAAAAGTTATGGATACACGTAGCGAGAAACGATCCGATAGAGACAACCACCATTTTGTGTCTCCCCTTTATACCATAGCAATTCATATCAAACCATATGAAGCTTCTAGTGGATATAGGCAGGAGGAGAAGAACCATGCCTTCTGAGATCTGTGGAGTCCATTTGAATGCAATAATTGTTATTGGGGCGCTTGTAATTCATCGTCCTCCCCCCATCTCTTATTAATACAAATGCAAAGATTATTTATTGTATGTTATGTCTACGTAGTTCCAGTTTAAATTTATTTCTTGCATATCATGATATATGGTTTATCAGAATGTATTTTACTCTCCTGGCTTATATAGCTTACACCTTTCAATATTATTCACAAATTTTGATATGATTCTTGGACAACACAACCTCTCAGAAAGTGATTTTTGGGGCACATGGTGGTGATCAAGCACCAACACCAAAGTGGCAACTTGGAAGTATTGCGATAAAAATTCGTGTTTTTCAAAGTTATGTATTGTTTTATTATTCAATCATGCATGTTCTCTTTTACGGGATACTTTTATTTATTCCTTCTCGAATATAATATTGGGATTGAAAATAGTACATCAATGTTTGTATCCTAAGTGGGAGCACATCTAAATTGCGTTGCGCAATTTGATTGTGAATATTTAAAATCTGCGTTGCTAGTTGAGAAATGTAAGAGAAGGATAAGTTTGCAAACCCGAGCATTTTGTTAAACACATGGCAAACCATGAAAATTTATGTGATCAAGCACTTCAATTTTTTCCTAGGGAATTTTTTTGTGTTGTGGAACCGTATAAGCTCTTCAATTTTTACAGCTAGTTCTATACTAGGATTGTTTTGGAGGCTCTACACTTCATAGTAAGCATTCAACATATCACCTCGTGTATGGGAAGGACCCTATCCCCTTTTTTCTACATCACTTTTCTCTTCCCACGTTCCCTAGCTCGATTTTACAAAGCTTAATTTGTTGTGGGTGGACCACTCCCAAATTTATAATACACTATAAACGCTCTCCAACTAAAATAAATAAGGAAAGGATTTTAACAAGTTGTACATGCAACTTCACAGCGTGAAGGTACTCGCTACTTGAACAAATATCATGCACTAAATGTTCCATGAAGAATAAAACAACACCACCTCATTCATCGATTCATAATTGGCACTCTTTCCCTTGTTGTCTACATCTCTCCACTTTTCCCACATACCACTGTCTTTATTCCGCAGCTGGAACACTCATATGCACGCGAAATTCCATTCCACTAAAGCCTCTCCGAACAAAATAAATCAGGTGCAACCCACGTGGATTTTAACATATATTTTTCCCTTGTACGATGTCTTCATAGTGTAAAGGTACTTAATACTTGCACCAATCCGAAGCTTTAAAAATTCCATAAAGAAGAACATCACCAAAGAGCGGTTACTTAACACGATTTGCGAATCTCAAGTAAGTCGTGTAGATACAAGGAGAGAAGGTTTTCACGGAAAATATTTGCTTATTCTAAAGTGTGAAGGAAAAGTAGAAATTCCTTTATTCGGGAAACTCAAACCTAATTTTATTGTTGTTAGTTTGGTTATTTTTGAAGTGTTTTTAGACATTACTTACAAGTAATCCAAGGCGTTGAAACATATTAAGGGACGATGTTGGAATCTTAGCTTCATGGCCAAACTTTGGATGTTGCAAAATCCAGCTTGAGACATTCCTCAAGAATCAAAAGTTATGGATACATGTAGACAAAGATGATCCCACACAAAGAACCATCATTTTGTCTCTCATTTCTACCATAGTAATTGATCCGCATTTGCGTGGGAACGAGACAAAAGATAGCATATACAGAATCATATACACAGATATATGGCCAAAAACACAGCGATACAGTAAACGCATATTCTATTAAATATCGGAAATAGAACAGACTGTAAATACCACAGCTAGAATGGTAGTAGCTATCTCTAAGAAGAGATGTGGCCGCTGTGCTCATTCGAGCCAAGATGAATGCAAAGAGAGGCCGAAAGGGCCTATTTATCATAAGAACGAGGGAAAGAATCCCAAACATCCGAAAACCTAACCCTAGAAGATGAACCGTCATAAAGTTTGCGGCCCCAAGGTGGTTAGTTGAACAGTCAACTTCCCGGGGTCATAACGTTTGCATACGATCTCCGTTTGGGGCGCTCGGCAGCCCGTTGGAAAGATCTATCCGAGGACTACGCGGACGGCCATGAAACAGATGGGCCTCGTCCGACCAAGATTTCCCAAAACACGTCGTTTAGGGCCTCAAAATGGCCCCGCAATTTTGGGACTCGAAAAGCTGTGGAAAAATTACTGGAAAATACGCAAAATGGGAAACTGTTTTGAGCCAGTGGAATAGGTGGGTGGCCACCGATATCCATCTGGATCAGTAATTCGTATCATACCATCCGAAGCTTCGAGTTGATATCAAGAGGAGAATAAGAACCCTCCCTTCAGAAAGTTGTGGAGTCCATTTGCTTCCAATAGTTGTTACTAAGGCACTTGTAACTCATCCCCCCCCCCCCCATATTTTATTAGTACATATGCAAACATTCTTTATTGTATGTTTTGCTCATGTAGTTCTAGTTTAAATTTCTTTCTTCACAGAATAGCTGGTTTATTAGAATGTATTTTAATCTCATGGTTCATATAGCTTTTACCTTTTGATATGATGCTTGGAATACACAGCCTCTCAGAAAGTGATTTTCGGGGCACATGTTGGTGATCAAACACCAACACCAAAGTGCCATCTTGGAAGCGTTGTGATAAAAAGTCATGTTTTTCCATATTATGTATTATTTTATTATCCAGTTATGACTTTTATTTATGCATCCTCTATTGTGAATTTGGGATTGCAATTAGTACATCAATGTTTGTAACCTAAGTGGAAGCACATACGGATTACATCGCGCGATTTTATTGTAAATATTTAAAATCTTGGTTGTTAGTTGAGAAATGTCAAAGAATGCTAAATCTGAAAACTTGAGGTTTTTGCTAAATAATTGGAAAACGGTGAAAATTTATGTGATTGAGCACTTCAAATTTTCCCTAGGGCTGATGTTTTATGTTGTAGAACCCTATAAACTCTTCAATTTTTACTAGTTCTATACTATAAGTGCTTTGGATACTCTACACTCCATATGCACGTGAACTTCCACTCCACTAAAACCTCTCCAAAAAAGAAGATTAGGTGCAACGCGTGTTGATTTAAAAAAATATTTTTCCCTTGTCCCATGACTTCATACTGTGAAGGTACTTACTACTTTCACCAATACCATGCCTTAAAAATTCCATAAACAAGAAAACAACGAAAGAATGGTTAATCAACATGATTTGTGAATCTCAAGTAAGTCATGTAGCTACAAGGAGAGAAGGCTTGAGAAAAAAAAGATATGTGTATTCTAAGGTATCGTGGGAAATTTGAAATAATTTTATTTGGTGAACTCAACCCTAATTTTCTTGTCATTAGTTTAGTTGTTTTTAAAGTGTTTTCAAAGATTACTTAGAAGCGATCCAAAGAAATGAAGCATATACTGGTATCATGTTGGGATATTAGTTTCATGGTCAAACATTGACTGCTGGAAAATCCAATTGGAGACATTCCTCAAGAATCAATATTGGTTATGGATACAAATAACCAAAGATGAATCCACATGGGAATATACACCATAGCTAAAGTTTTGAGGGATAGCATGCATGGAATTATTAATCTCCTAGTAGAAGAAAGGTTAAGATACTACTATGTTTTTGAACTCGTGGAAATGCGAAATAAATTGGAGCAATTGTACAAGAACAATGCCTCCGAAATCAACGGTCTTGAAACGAGGTTATTGACTCTCAAGATTGCTGAGCTTAGAGAAATTCAGGGGTGAAATTTTTCACACACACTGATTTTACATGTTTTCTTTCTCAAAAAAGAATCGCGGATTTCATTTTTTTTCTTTCGAAAATGATTCTCCCAAATTCCACAGGATAAAAATAGTTTACTCTAAACATCACCAAAATTGTCCAAAGACTACATAAAATTCTCGCTGTTGACATTGATGGCGTGGAAAGATATTTTCCTCCATTCACGACAATTTGTGCCAACATCAAGGTCGTTGGAGGACAATACCTACGGTGACAGGCCGTTTGAGATCCTTGTGCATGATCGGGCTCCCATAGCACACAACTCTTCTCTCTCACGGGTCATAGTCATCCCACCTCTTTTCGAGGCCATTCCCTCGTATCACACCTCATCTCCCTCCAACTTCATTTTCGTGGAACCCCTTTAATTAGTGACCATTTTTATTTCCTTTCCCTCCATACGTCCATTCAAACTATCTAGACCCATGCTTCTTAAGCATTCCATGGACACCACAACGCTCGTAGTAGCTCTTGGCCCCGCGGGTGTATTGAGTGCTACTACATAATATGCACGTGACACATATGTGGTCTCCATGGAGAAACATCATGCGAGGATTGGGGCTCTTGGCAATGCCAACTCTACGATTTAACAACTTAACCCGATTGCCCTAGATTTTGTTGTTGACTCTCTTTCTCTCTCCTCCCATGATAGATGTAGTAGCACGACGATATCGTATTCATCTCAACAGCCCAAGGACAAAAAAATTCACGAGTAAGTTATTATCGTACTAGCTCTTGTTTCCATACTCCCCTCAGTGCATTGTCAAGACCACCAACAATATCTCAACGAACGTGGGGAGAAGAGCATTCCTATTTTTATAGCTCTTTGCAGTGTTCCATCATATTTATGTTTCCCTCTAACTCCATTTTCCATATCCGTCCACCTTCCCTATGTTACACCTCTTATGGGATTTCGCTATCAGCACCTTCGGCCATCGTTCATGTAATGTCCCAAAAAATAGCAAAATTAAAATGTTTTCCATCCCTGTAATAGATGCTGTATGAGAGTAAAAATAGACACAAGTTAATTTAATAATAAGAAAAGTATGTAAATGTTTAAACCAAATGGTAAGTATTTATCATAAGACTGGAATGTGTGGTTTCCACGCGCTTTGTGATTAATTCTAAATGGTGAGCTCTGGTCATGAAAGGTTATCAGAACAAGTCTAGTAGGACAGGAAATGGTCGATGCAGCGATAATAAGCCGACGAGAGGCGTGAGGGACCATATTCTCATTATAATACACCAAAAATAAACGGACTTTGTCAGGTCGGCGACGCTGGCTTGGTCGCACTGTTATATATTATGTTCTTTGGACGGTGTCACGGTAGGATTTGGTCACGGTCACCTGTAGCAGAGGTGGTAGTGGCAGGTGGGGAATGATCACTTGCTTGCCCGGACTTCAATTTAAAACTACTCAGAATTCAGGAATTTGGTGATGCTATAAAATGGAAGAACGCTCTCCAATCTTCATCAAACTTCATCTATAATCAAACGATCAGAGGGAGCGTCTAATCGAAGAATAGCACTCAGTCATCTACAGTCATGAAATCCTTCCCGGCTTTAGCGGTTGCAGCACTAGTAATCATCTCATACGCAAGCACTATTGTTCTAGTGCGTGCAGGTGATTCAGATCCTCTGCAAGACTTTTGCGTTGCTGATAACACCAGTCAAGGTATGTGATACTAGGCTCTTCTGAATTTACATGTAATGTGTACAACTATTATCATGGGTGAAGAATCTGACATATATGGAATTGAATTTACATGTAATGTGCACAACTATTATCATGGGTGAAGAATCTGATATATATATATGGAATTGAATTTTGCAGTTCTTGTAAACGGTTTCGTCTGTAAGGATGCGAAGATGGTTTCAGCAGACGACTTCACGTTCAGGGGCCTAGATAAAGCGGGGAATACGAATAACATGCTGCGCTCCGTGGTAACTCCAGTCAATGTAGTGCAGCTAGCAGGCCTGAACACCTTGGGAATCTCCATGGCTAGGATCGATTTCGCTCCTTACGGCCTTAATCCCCCTCACACTCATCCGCGGGCCACCGAAATCTTGGTGGTCTTGGAAGGTAGCCTCTACGTCGGCTTCATCACCACTGGCAACCAATTGTTCTACAAAACGCTTGAGAAGGGAGACGTGTTTGTGTTCCCCAAAGCTCTTGTGCATTTCCAACAGAACGTCGGCAATGGCAACGCAGTGGCCCTCGCTGCACTGAGCATCCAGAATCCAGGAACTCAGCAGATCGCCAGGTCCTTGTTTGGAGCCACCGGTCCGGTTGATCCCTCCGTTCTCGCCAAATCTTTCGATATCGATTCCAACCTCGTCAAACTTCTGCAAGCCAAATTCGCTGCTTCTGGCTGATTTATTCATTCATTCATGCCGATCATAGTCGTGAGTCGCCACAGAGATTTATTCATTCTAATCATAGTCGCCATTCTTGCTTTCCCCGCGTTCTGCGTTCTGTGCGTGACACAAATAGTCACTGCATTGTATGTGTGGTCGTGGACATCCAAACAAATAAAAAAGTTCATTTCCGTTGATCCATTATGTTTTCGTGTTTGTTTGGGATGATTATCTTAATCAGTGCTAAGTTCCTTAATGTTTGACCAACACGATCTTCCGAGACTCTTTAGATTCATCACTCCACCCAACGGGCATTTTAATATTTAAACGCAAGAAATAGTTTATAAGCAGATGTTTAGTGGCATGGAGTCCACTTTAAAATTCAATTATCTTGGTGTATTCCATTGAAGCGTGGAGTAGCTATAATCACTTGGTGTATTCCATTGAAGAGTGGAGCTTGAGGTCGTGAAATTCTAAAAGTTCAAATTAAATATAAATGGCCTTACATCATTTTGGTGTTAATTACTCAATTTAATTAAATTATATTTGTGTTCGATTCAAAAGTTTTGAAACTCAATAAATTGGATCATCTAAAATTATTATATATCCCATTTATCTCCCGCAAACTTGATGGATTGATATAATAAATTATTGTTTCAACTTGTATAGAAAATTATTTTAAATTATGAATAGTTAGATTATGAGGCATACAAACTTGAATGTTGGTTACCCTCCCATCATTTACTCCATCATAGCAACTTTGTCTTAGATTCCACCAAAGAGGGATCATAGCAACATTGTTTTGGCTTCCGGCAAGGGATCTCGCAACCTCACAAAGGAGAGGGAGGGCCTTCTAGGGAGGGATTTGGTTGTACATAGGTGCCACATCATGGCCCCATCTTTAATCAAATTGTATGTACGCATTTTATCGGGCTATGGAGGTGTATAGCTAAAAGAGATTAGTTCATTGGATAACTTGTAAAGTGATAGAAGGTTGGATTAGCATTGGATTGCAATCGTATTGCAAGTGCGTTAACAACCTAATTTTTTCCTCTTCGGTTCGCGATGAGTAATATTATCGCCATTAGACATCACCTTGGGAGGCTTTCGCCTCATATGCATCATTTCCACCACCATATGATCTGAATAAATCTCTCAAGGTCATCCATCATATCATTCACAATAAGCGATGCTATTATGCTCGATTCGGTCCACACACACGCACACATAGAAGCATCATTCGGTGTCTCTCCTTTCAACCATGGTAATTCTCATGACACCATATGGAGCTTCAAGTGGTGATGATGAGGAGAAGAATAACACTCCCTTCGGAAAGTCGCGGAGTCCATTTGCTTCCCACAATTCTTACTAAGGCGCTTGTAATTCATCACCGCTGACCCCCATCCCCCCTCTTTTATTAATACAGATGCAAATATTTTTTATTGTATGTTATGTTTATGGACTTCTAGTTAAAATTTATTTCTTCACATAATATATGGTCTATTCGAATGTATATTACTCTCATGGTTCATATACCTTACACCTTTTGGTATGATGCTTGGACAATGCAATCTCTAGGCAAGTGATTTTTGGGGCACATGTTGGTGATGAAACACAACCACCAAACTCGGCCATCTTGGAAGCGCTGTGATACAAAGGCGTGTTTTTCAATATTATGTATTATTTTATTTTTCGATTATGCATATTCTCTTCTACGGGTTACTTTTATTTATGCATTCCCAAATATAATATTGGGATTGCAAATAGTACATCAATGCTTGTATCCTAAGTGGTAGCACATCTAGATTGTGTCACGCAATTCGATTGTAGAGATATAAAATTGTGTCGCGCAATTCGATTGCAAAGATTTAAAATCTAGGCTGTTAGGTGAGAAATGTAAAATAAGGCTAAATCTCAAACCCCAAGGTTTTTTATTAAATTCTTGGGAAACCATGAAAATTTATACGATCGAGGACTTGATGTTTTTCGTAGGGCTAATGTTTTAGGTCGTACAACCGTAGAAAATCTCCAATGTTTACTAATTTTATACTAGGATCGTTTTGGATACTCTACACTTCATATTACCTTCAAGAGATCGCTTCGTGTATTGCATGTGACTCTTTCCCTCGTTCTCTACATCATTTTTCTCTTCCCACATGCCCTAGCTCGATTTTACAAAGATTGATCTGTTGTGCGTGATGCACCCAAATTTCAACTCATAAATTAGGAGAGGATTTTAACAAGTATATCACCCTTTGTATGTGATTTCATAGCGTGAAGGTACTGGCTACTTGCACCAATCTCGCGCATTAAATGTTCCATAAAGAAGAAAATAATACCACCTCATTCATGGCTTCATAGTCAGCGCTCTTTCCCTTTTTATCTACATCACTCAACTCTTCCCACGCACCATTTCTCTATTTTTCAACCTCTAATATCTTGCGTGTGGACAACTCATATGCATGCGAACTTCCACTCCACTAAATCCTCTCCGAAGAAAATAAATCAGGTGCAACCCTCGTGAATTTTAACAAATACTTTGCCCTTGTTACATGGCTCCATACTATGAAGTTACTTAATACTTGCACCAATCCCACGCCTTAAAAAGTCCAAAAAGAAGAACACAACCAAAGAACGATTAATTAACATGATTTGGGAATGTCAATTAAGTCATGTACAGGTACAAGGAGTGAAGGTTTGAGCAAAAAAATATCCATGTAAATTCTAAAGTATCATGCAAAAATATCAATAATTTTATTTGGGAAACTCAACCCATGTTTTCTTGATATTAGTTTAGTTGCTTTTAAATTGTTCTTAGATACTAGTTACAAGTATTCCAAAGCATTGAATCATGTTAAGGCATGATGTTCAGATATTATTTTCATGGTCAAACCTTGGCTATTGGAAAATCCAATTTGATACATTCCTCGAGAATCAAAAGTTATGGATACACGTAGCGAGAAACGATCCGATAGAGACAACCACCATTTTGTGTCTCCCCTTTATACCATAGCAATTCATATCAAACCATATGAAGCTTCTAGTGGATATAGGCAGGAGGAGAAGAACCATGCCTTCTGAGATCTGTGGAGTCCATTTGAATGCAATAATTGTTATTGGGGCGCTTGTAATTCATCGTCCTCCCCCCATCTCTTATTAATACAAATGCAAAGATTATTTATTGTATGTTATGTCTACGTAGTTCCAGTTTAAATTTATTTCTTGCATATCATGATATATGGTTTATCAGAATGTATTTTACTCTCCTGGCTTATATAGCTTACACCTTTCAATATTATTCACAAATTTTGATATGATTCTTGGACAACACAACCTCTCAGAAAGTGATTTTTGGGGCACATGGTGGTGATCAAGCACCAACACCAAAGTGGCAACTTGGAAGTATTGCGATAAAAATTCGTGTTTTTCAAAGTTATGTATTGTTTTATTATTCAATCATGCATGTTCTCTTTTACGGGATACTTTTATTTATTCCTTCTCGAATATAATATTGGGATTGAAAATAGTACATCAATGTTTGTATCCTAAGTGGGAGCACATCTAAATTGCGTTGCGCAATTTGATTGTGAATATTTAAAATCTGCGTTGCTAGTTGAGAAATGTAAGAGAAGGATAAGTTTGCAAACCCGAGCATTTTGTTAAACACATGGCAAACCATGAAAATTTATGTGATCAAGCACTTCAATTTTTTCCTAGGGAATTTTTTTGTGTTGTGGAACCGTATAAGCTCTTCAATTTTTACAGCTAGTTCTATACTAGGATTGTTTTGGAGGCTCTACACTTCATAGTAAGCATTCAACATATCACCTCGTGTATGGGAAGGACCCTATCCCCTTTTTTCTACATCACTTTTCTCTTCCCACGTTCCCTAGCTCGATTTTACAAAGCTTAATTTGTTGTGGGTGGACCACTCCCAAATTTATAATACACTATAAACGCTCTCCAACTAAAATAAATAAGGAAAGGATTTTAACAAGTTGTACATGCAACTTCACAGCGTGAAGGTACTCGCTACTTGAACGAATATCATGCACTAAATGTTCCATGAAGAATAAAACAACACCACCTCATTCATCGATTCATAATTGGCACTCTTTCCCTTGTTATCTACATCTCTCCACTTTTCCCACATACCACTGTCTTTATTCCGCAGCTGGAACACTCATATGCACGCGAAATTCCATTCCACTAAAGCCTCTCCGAACAAAATAAATCAGGTGCAACCCACGTGGATTTTAACATATATTTTTCCCTTGTACGATGTCTTCATAGTGTAAAGGTACTTAATACTTGCACCAATCCGAAGCTTTAAAAATTCCATAAAGAAGAACATCACCAAAGAGCGGTTACTTAACACGATTTGCGAATCTCAAGTAAGTCGTGTAGATACAAGGAGAGAAGGTTTTCACGGAAAATATTTGCTTATTCTAAAGTGTGAAGGAAAAGTAGAAATTCCTTTATTCGGGAAACTCAAACCTAATTTTATTGTTGTTAGTTTGGTTATTTTTGAAGTGTTTTTAGACATTACTTACAAGTAATCCAAGGCGTTGAAACATATTAAGGGACGATGTTGGAATCTTAGCTTCATGGCCAAACTTTGGATGTTGCAAAATCCAGCTTGAGACATTCCTCAAGAATCAAAAGTTATGGATACATGTAGACAAAGATGATCCCACACAAAGAACCATCATTTTGTCTCTCATTTCTACCATAGTAATTGATCCGCATTTGCGTGGGAACGAGACAAAAGATAGCATATATAGAATCATATACACAGATATATGGCCAAAAACACAGCGATACAGTAAACGCATATTCTATTAAATATCGGAAATAGAACAGACTGTAAATACCACAGCTAGAATGGTAGTAGCTATCTCTAAGAAGAGATGTGGCCGCTGTGCTCATTCGAGCCAAGATGAATGCAAAGAGAGGCGGAAAGGGCCTATTTATCATAAGCACGAGGGAAAGAATCCCAAACATCCGAAAACCTAACCCTAGAAGATGAACCGTCATAAAGTTTGCGGCCCCAAGGTGGTTAGTTGAACAGTCAACTTCCCGGGGTCATAACGTTTGCATACGATCTCCGTTTGGGGCGCTCGGCAGCCCGTTGGAAAGATCTATCCGAGGACTACGCGGACGGCCATGAAACAGATGGGCCCCGTCCGACCAAGATTTCCCAAAACACGTCGTTTAGGGCCTCAAAACGGCCCCGCAAGTTTGGGACTCGAAAAGCTGTGGAAAAATTACTGGAAAATACGCAAAATGGGAAACTGTTTTGAGCCAGTGGAATAGGTGGGTGGCCACCGATATCCATCTGGATCAGTAATTCGTATCATACCATCCGAAGCTTCGAGTTGATATCAAGAGGAGAATAAGAACCCTCCCTTCAGAAAGTTGTGGAGTCCATTTGCTTCCAATAGTTGTTACTAAGGCACTTGTAACTCATCCCCCCCCCCCCCATATTTTATTAGTACATATGCAAACATTCTTTATTGTATGTTTTGCTCATGTAGTTCTAGTTTAAATTTCTTTCTTCACAGAATAGCTGGTTTATTAGAATGTATTTTAATCTCATGGTTCATATAGCTTTTACCTTTTGATATGATGCTTGGAATACACAGCCTCTCAGAAAGTGATTTTCGGGGCACATGTTGGTGATCAAACACCAACACCAAAGTGCCATCTTGGAAGCGTTGTGATAAAAAGTCGTGTTTTTCCATATTATGTATTATTTTATTATCCAGTTATGACTTTTATTTATGCATCCTCTATTGTGAATTTGGGATTGCAATTAGTACATCAATGTTTGTAACCTAAGTGGAAGCACATACGGATTACATCGCGCGATTTTATTGTAAATATTTAAAATCTTGGTTGTTAGTTGAGAAATGTCAAAGAATGCTAAATCTGAAAACTTGAGGTTTTTGCTAAATAATTGGAAAACGGTGAAAATTTATGTGATTGAGCACTTCAAATTTTCCCTAGGGCTGATGTTTTATGTTGTAGAACCCTATAAACTCTTCAATTTTTACTAGTTCTATACTATAAGTGCTTTGGATACTCTACACTCCATATGCACGTGAACTTCCACTCCACTAAAACCTCTCCAAAAAAGAAGATTAGGTGCAACGCGTGTGGATTTAAAAAAATATTTTTCCCTTGTCCCATGACTTCATACTGTGAAGGTACTTACTACTTTCACCAATACCATGCCTTAAAAATTCCATAAACAAGAAAACAACGAAAGAATGGTTAATCAACATGATTTGTGAATCTCAAGTAAGTCATGTAGCTACAAGGAGAGAAGGCTTGAGAAAAAAAAGATATGTGTATTCTAAGGTATCGTGGGAAATTTGAAATAATTTTATTTGGTGAACTCAACCCTAATTTTCTTGTCATTAGTTTAGTTGTTTTTAAAGTGTTTTCAAAGATTACTTAGAAGCGATCCAAAGAAATGAAGCATATACTGGTATCATGTTGGGATATTAGTTTCATGGTCAAACATTGACTGCTGGAAAATCCAATTGGAGACATTCCTCAAGAATCAATATTGGTTATGGATACAAATAACCAAAGATGAATCCACATGGGAATATACACCATAGCTAAAGTTGTGAGGGATAGCATGCATGGAATTATTAATCTCCTAGTAGAAGAAAGGTTAAGATACTACTATGTTTTTGAACTCGTGGAAATGCGAAATAAATTGGAGCAATTGTACAAGAACAATGCCTCCGAAATCAACGGTCTTGAAACGAGGTTATTGACTCTCAAGATTGCTGAGCTTAGAGAAATTCAGGGGTGAAATTTTTCACACACACTGATTTTACATGTTTTCTTTCTCAAAAAAGAATCGCGGATTTCATTTTTTTTCTTTCGAAAATGATTCTCCCAAATTCCACAGGATAAAAATAGTTTACTCTAAACATCACCAAAATTGTCCAAAGACTACATAAAATTCTCGCTGTTGACATTGATGGCGTGGAAAGATATTTTCCTCCATTCACGACAATTTGTGCCAACATCAAGGTCGTTGGAGGACAATACCTACGGTGACAGGCCGTTTGAGATCCTTGTGCATGATCGGGCTCCCATAGCACACAACTCTTCTCTCTCACGGGTCATAGTCATCCCACCTCTTTTCGAGGCCATTCCCTCGTATCACACCTCATCTCCCTCCAACTTCATTTTCGTGGAACCCCTTTAATTAGTGACCATTTTTATTTCCTTTCCCTCCATACGTCCATTCAAACTATCTAGACCCATGCTTCTTAAGCATTCCATGGACACCACAACGCTCGTAGTAGCTCTTGGCCCCGCGGGTGTATTGAGTGCTACTACATAATATGCACGTGACACATATGTGGTCTCCATGGAGAAACATCATGCGAGGATTGGGGCTCTTGGCAATGCCAACTCTACGATTTAACAACTTAACCCGATTGCCCTAGATTTTGTTGTTGACTCTCTTTCTCTCTCCTCCCATGATAGATGTAGTAGCACGACGATATCGTATTCATCTCAACAGCCCAAGGACAAAAAAATTCACGAGTAAGTTATTATTGTACTAGCTCTTGTTTCCATACTCCCCTCAGTGCATTGTCAAGACCACCAACAATATCTCAACGAACGTGGGGAGAAGAGCATTCCTATTTTTATAGCTCTTTGCAGTGTTCCATCATATTTATGTTTCCCTCTAACTCCATTTTCCATATCCGTCCACCTACCCTATGTTACACCTCTTATGGGATTTCGCTATCAGCACCTTCGGCCATCGTTCATGTAATGTCCCAAAAAATAGCAAAATTAAAATGTTTTCCATCCCTGTAATAGATGCTGTATGAGAGTAAAAATAGACACAAGTTAATTTAATAATAAGAAAAGTATGTAAATGTTTAAACCAAATGGTAAGTATTTATCATAAGACTGGAATGTGTGGTTTCCACGCGCTTTGTGATTAATTCTAAATGGTGAGCTCTGGTCATGAAAGGTTATCAGAACAAGTCTAGTAGGACAGGAAATGGTCGATGCAGCGATAATAAGCCGACGAGAGGCGTGAGGGACCATATTCTCATACTAATACACCAAAAATAAACGGACTTTGTCAGGTCGGCGACGCTGGCTTGGTCGCACTGTTATATATTATGTTCTTTGGACGGTGTCACGGTAGGATTTGGTCACGGTCACCTGTAGCAGAGGTGGTAGTGGCAGGTGGGGAATGATCACTTGCTTGCCCGGACTTCAATTTAAAACTACTCAGAATTCAGGAATTTGGTGATGCTATAAAATGGAAGAACGCTCTCCAATCTTCATCAAACTTCATCTATAATCAAACGATCAGAGGGAGCGTCTAATCGAAGAATAGCACTCAGTCATCTACAGTCATGAAATCCTTCCCGGCTTTAGCGGTTGCAGCACTAGTAATCATCTCATATGCAAGCACTATTGTTCTAGTGCGTGCAGGTGATTCAGATCCTCTGCAAGACTTTTGCGTTGCTGATAACACCAGTCAAGGTATGTGATACTAGGCTCTTCTGAATTTACATGTAATGTGTACAACTATTATCATGGGTGAAGAATCTGACATATATGGAATTGAATTTACATGTAATGTGCACAACTATTATCATGGGTGAAGAATCTGATATATATATATGGAATTGAATTTTGCAGTTCTTGTAAACGGTTTCGTCTGTAAGGATGCGAAGATGGTTTCAGCAGACGACTTCACGTTCAGGGGCCTAGATAAAGCGGGGAATACGAATAACATGCTGCGCTCCGTGGTAACTCCAGTCAATGTAGTGCAGCTAGCAGGCCTGAACACCTTGGGAATCTCCATGGCTAGGATCGATTTCGCTCCTTACGGCCTTAATCCCCCTCACACTCATCCGCGGGCCACCGAAATCTTGGTGGTCTTGGAAGGTAGCCTCTACGTCGGCTTCATCACCACTGGCAACCAATTGTTCTACAAAACGCTTGAGAAGGGAGACGTGTTTGTGTTCCCCAAAGCTCTTGTGCATTTCCAACAGAACGTCGGCAATGGCAACGCAGTGGCCCTCGCTGCACTGAGCATCCAGAATCCAGGAACTCAGCAGATCGCCAGGTCCTTGTTTGGAGCCACCGGTCCGGTTGATCCCTCCGTTCTCGCCAAAGCTTTCGATATCGATTCCAACCTCGTCAAACTTCTGCAAGCCAAATTCGCTGCTTCTGGCTGATTTATTCATTCATTCATGCTGATCATAGTCGTGAGTCGCCACAGAGATTTATTCATTCTAATCATAGTCGCCATTCTTGCTTTCCCCGCGTTCTGCGTTCTGTGCGTGACACAAATAGTCACTGCATTGTATGTGTGGTCGTGGACATCCAAACAAATAAAAAAGTTCATTTCCGTTGATCCATTATGTTTTCGTGTTTGTTTGGGATGATTATCTTAATCAGTGCTAAGTTCCTTAATGTTTGACCAACACGATCTTCCGAGACTCTTTAGATTCATCACTCCACCCAACGGGCATTTTAATATTTAAACGCAAGAAATAGTTTATAAGCAGATGTTTAGTGGCATGGAGTCCACTTTAAAATTCAATTATCTTGGTGTATTCCATTGAAGCGTGGAGTAGCTATAATCACTTGGTGTATTCCATTGAAGAGTGGAGCTTGAGGTCGTGAAATTCTAAAAGTTCAAATTAAATATAAATGGCCTTACATCATTTTGGTGTTAATTACTCAATTTAATTAAATTATATTTGTGTTCGATTCAAAAGTTTTGAAACTCAATAAATTGGATCATCTAAAATTATTATATATCCCATTTATCTCCCGCAAACTTGATGGATTGATATAATAAATTATTGTTTCAACTTGTATAGAAAATTATTTTAAATTATGAATAGTTAGATTATGAGGCATACAAACTTGAATGTTGGTTACCCTCCCATCATTTACTCCATCATAGCAACTTTGTCTTAGATTCCACCAAAGAGGGATCATAGCAACATTGTTTTGGCTTCCGGCAAGGGATCTCGCAACCTCACAAAGGAGAGGGAGGGCCTTCTAGGGAGGGATTTGGTTGTACATAGGTGCCACATCATGGCCCCATCTTTAATCAAATTGTATGTACGCATTTTATCGGGCTATGGAGGTGTATAGCTAAAAGAGATTAGTTCATCGGATAACTTGTAAAGTGATAGAAGGTTGGATTAGCATTGGATTGCAATCGTATTGCAAGTGCGTTAACAACCTAATTTTTTCCTCTTCGGTTCGCGATGAGTAATATTATCGCCATTAGACATCACCTTGGGAGGCTTTCGCCTCATATGCATCATTTCCACCACCATATGATCTGAATAAATCTCTCAAGGTCATCCATCATATCATTCACAATAAGCGATGCTATTATGCTCGATTCGGTCCACACACACGCACACATAGAAGCATCATTCGGTGTCTCTCCTTTCAACCATGGTAATTCTCATGACACCATATGGAGCTTCAAGTGGTGATGACGAGGAGAAGAATAACACTCCCTTCGGAAAGTCGCGGAGTCCATTTGCTTCCCACAATTCTTACTAAGGCGCTTGTAATTCATCACCGCTGACCCCCATCCCCCCTCTTTTATTAATACAGATGCAAATATTTTTTATTGTATGTTATGTTTATGGACTTCTAGTTAAAATTTATTTCTTCACATAATATATGGTCTATTCGAATGTATATTACTCTCATGGTTCATATACCTTACACCTTTTGGTATGATGCTTGGACAATGCAATCTCTAGGCAAGTGATTTTTGGGGCACATGTTGGTGATGAAACACAACCACCAAACTCGGCCATCTTGGAAGCGCTGTGATACAAAGGCGTGTTTTTCAATATTATGTATTATTTTATTTTTCGATTATGCATATTCTCTTCTACGGGTTACTTTTATTTATGCATTCCCAAATATAATATTGGGATTGCAAATAGTACATCAATGCTTGTATCCTAAGTGGTAGCACATCTAGATTGTGTCACGCAATTCGATTGTAGAGATATAAAATTGTGTCGCGCAATTCGATTGCAAAGATTTAAAATCTAGGCTGTTAGGTGAGAAATGTAAAATAAGGCTAAATCTCAAACCCCAAGGTTTTTTATTAAATTCTTGGGAAACCATGAAAATTTATACGATCGAGGACTTGATGTTTTTCGTAGGGCTAATGTTTTAGGTCGTACAACCGTAGAAAATCTCCAATGTTTACTAATTTTATACTAGGATCGTTTTGGATACTCTACACTTCATATTACCTTCAAGAGATCGCTTCGTGTATTGCATGTGACTCTTTCCCTCGTTCTCTACATCATTTTTCTCTTCCCACATGCCCTAGCTCGATTTTACAAAGATTGATCTGTTGTGCGTGATGCACCCAAATTTCAACTCATAAATTAGGAGAGGATTTTAACAAGTATATCACCCTTTGTATGTGATTTCATAGCGTGAAGGTACTGGCTACTTGCACCAATCTCGCGCATTAAATGTTCCATAAAGAAGAAAATAATACCACCTCATTCATGGCTTCATAGTCAGCGCTCTTTCCCTTTTTATCTACATCACTCAACTCTTCCCACGCACCATTTCTCTATTTTTCAACCTCTAATATCTTGCGTGTGGACAACTCATATGCATGCGAACTTCCACTCCACTAAATCCTCTCCGAAGAAAATAAATCAGGTGCAACCCTCGTGAATTTTAACAAATACTTTGCCCTTGTTACATGGCTCCATACTATGAAGTTACTTAATACTTGCACCAATCCCACGCCTTAAAAAGTCCAAAAAGAAGAACACAACCAAAGAACGATTAATTAACATGATTTGGGAATGTCAATTAAGTCATGTACAGGTACAAGGAGTGAAGGTTTGAGCAAAAAAATATCCATGTAAATTCTAAAGTATCATGCAAAAATATCAATAATTTTATTTGGGAAACTCAACCCATGTTTTCTTGATATTAGTTTAGTTGCTTTTAAATTGTTCTTAGATACTAGTTACAAGTATTCCAAAGCATTGAATCATGTTAAGGCATGATGTTCAGATATTATTTTCATGGTCAAACCTTGGCTATTGGAAAATCCAATTTGATACATTCCTCGAGAATCAAAAGTTATGGATACACGTAGCGAGAAACGATCCGATAGAGACAACCACCATTTTGTGTCTCCCCTTTATACCATAGCAATTCATATCAAACCATATGAAGCTTCTAGTGGATATCAACAGGAGGAGAAGAACCATGCCTTCTGAGATCTGTGGAGTCCATTTGAATGCAATAATTGTTATTGGGGCGCTTGTAATTCATCGTCCTCCCCCCATCTCTTATTAATACAAATGCAAAGATTATTTATTGTATGTTATGTCTACGTAGTTCCAGTTTAAATTTATTTCTTGCATATCATGATATATGGTTTATCAGAATGTATTTTACTCTCCTGGCTTATATAGCTTACACCTTTCAATATTATTCACAAATTTTGATATGATTCTTGGACAACACAACCTCTCAGAAAGTGATTTTTGGGGCACATGGTGGTGATCAAGCACCAACACCAAAGTGGCAACTTGGAAGTATTGCGATAAAAATTCGTGTTTTTCAAAGTTATGTATTGTTTTATTATTCAATCATGCATGTTCTCTTTTACGGGATACTTTTATTTATTCCTTCTCGAATATAATATTGGGATTGAAAATAGTACATCAATGTTTGTATCCTAAGTGGGAGCACATCTAAATTGCGTTGCGCAATTTGATTGTGAATATTTAAAATCTGCGTTGCTAGTTGAGAAATGTAAGAGAAGGATAAGTTTGCAAACCCGAGCATTTTGTTAAACACATGGCAAACCATGAAAATTTATGTGATCAAGCACTTCAATTTTTTCCTAGGGAATTTTTTTGTGTTGTGGAACCGTATAAGCTCTTCAATTTTTACAGCTAGTTCTATACTAGGATTGTTTTGGAGGCTCTACACTTCATAGTAAGCATTCAACATATCACCTCGTGTATGGGAAGGACCCTATCCCCTTTTTTCTACATCACTTTTCTCTTCCCACGTTCCCTAGCTCGATTTTACAAAGCTTAATTTGTTGTGGGTGGACCACTCCCAAATTTATAATACACTATAAACGCTCTCCAACTAAAATAAATAAGGAAAGGATTTTAACAAGTTGTACATGCAACTTCACAGCGTGAAGGTACTCGCTACTTGAACGAATATCATGCACTAAATGTTCCATGAAGAATAAAACAACACCACCTCATTCATCGATTCATAATTGGCACTCTTTCCCTTGTTATCTACATCTCTCCACTTTTCCCACATACCACTGTCTTTATTCCGCAGCTGGAACACTCATATGCACGCGAAATTCCATTCCACTAAAGCCTCTCCGAACAAAATAAATCAGGTGCAACCCACGTGGATTTTAACATATATTTTTCCCTTGTACGATGTCTTCATAGTGTAAAGGTACTTAATACTTGCACCAATCCGAAGCTTTAAAAATTCCATAAAGAAGAACATCACCAAAGAGCGGTTACTTAACACGATTTGCGAATCTCAAGTAAGTCGTGTAGATACAAGGAGAGAAGGTTTTCACGGAAAATATTTGCTTATTCTAAAGTGTGAAGGAAAAGTAGAAATTCCTTTATTCGGGAAACTCAAACCTAATTTTATTGTTGTTAGTTTGGTTATTTTTGAAGTGTTTTTAGACATTACTTACAAGTAATCCAAGGCGTTGAAACATATTAAGGGACGATGTTGGAATCTTAGCTTCATGGCCAAACTTTGGATGTTGCAAAATCCAGCTTGAGACATTCCTCAAGAATCAAAAGTTATGGATACATGTAGACAAAGATGATCCCACACAAAGAACCATCATTTTGTCTCTCATTTCTACCATAGTAATTGATCCGCATTTGCGTGGGAACGAGACAAAAGATAGCATATATAGAATCATATACACAGATATATGGCCAAAAACACAGCGATACAGTAAACGCATATTCTATTAAATATCGGAAATAGAACAGACTGTAAATACCACAGCTAGAATGGTAGTAGCTATCTCTAAGAAGAGATGTGGCCGCTGTGCTCATTCGAGCCAAGATGAATGCAAAGAGAGGCGGAAAGGGCCTATTTATCATAAGCACGAGGGAAAGAATCCCAAACATCCGAAAACCTAACCCTAGAAGATGAACCGTCATAAAGTTTGCGGCCCCAAGGTGGTTAGTTGAACAGTCAACTTCCCGGGGTCATAACGTTTGCATACGATCTCCGTTTGGGGCGCTCGGCAGCCCGTTGGAAAGATCTATCCGAGGACTACGCGGACGGCCATGAAACAGATGGGCCCCGTCCGACCAAGATTTCCCAAAACACGTCGTTTAGGGCCTCAAAACGGCCCCGCAAGTTTGGGACTCGAAAAGCTGTGGAAAAATTACTGGAAAATACGCAAAATGGGAAACTGTTTTGAGCCAGTGGAATAGGTGGGTGGCCACCGATATCCATCTGGATCAGTAATTCGTATCATACCATCCAAAGCTTCGAGTTGATATCAAGAGGAGAATAAGAACCCTCCCTTCAGAAAGTTGTGGAGTCCATTTGCTTCCAATAGTTGTTACTAAGGCACTTGTAACTCATCCCCCCCCCCCCATATTTTATTAGTACATATGCAAACATTCTTTATTGTATGTTTTGCTCATGTAGTTCTAGTTTAAATTTCTTTCTTCACAGAATAGCTGGTTTATTAGAATGTATTTTAATCTCATGGTTCATATAGCTTTTACCTTTTGATATGATGCTTGGAATACACAGCCTCTCAGAAAGTGATTTTCGGGGCACATGTTGGTGATCAAACACCAACACCAAAGTGCCATCTTGGAAGCGTTGTGATAAAAAGTCGTGTTTTTCCATATTATGTATTATTTTATTATCCAGTTATGACTTTTATTTATGCATCCTCTATTGTGAATTTGGGATTGCAATTAGTACATCAATGTTTGTAACCTAAGTGGAAGCACATACGGATTACATCGCGCGATTTTATTGTAAATATTTAAAATCTTGGTTGTTAGTTGAGAAATGTCAAAGAATGCTAAATCTGAAAACTTGAGGTTTTTGCTAAATAATTGGAAAACGGTGAAAATTTATGTGATTGAGCACTTCAAATTTTCCCTAGGGCTGATGTTTTATGTTGTAGAACCCTATAAACTCTTCAATTTTTACTAGTTCTATACTATAAGTGCTTTGGATACTCTACAATCCATATGCACGTGAACTTCCACTCCACTAAAACCTCTCCAAAAAAGAAGATTAGGTGCAACGCGTGTGGATTTAAAAAAATATTTTTCCCTTGTCCCATGACTTCATACTGTGAAGGTACTTACTACTTTCACCAATACCATGCCTTAAAAATTCCATAAACAAGAAAACAACGAAAGAATGGTTAATCAACATGATTTGTGAATCTCAAGTAAGTCATGTAGCTACAAGGAGAGAAGGCTTGAGAAAAAAAAGATATGTGTATTCTAAGGTATCGTGGGAAATTTAAAATAATTTTATTTGGTGAACTCAACCCTAATTTTCTTGTCATTAGTTTAGTTGTTTTTAAAGTGTTTTCAAAGATTACTTAGAAGTGATCCAAAGAAATGAAGCATATACTGGTATCATGTTGGGATATTAGTTTCATGGTCAAACATTGACTGCTGGAAAATCCAATTGGAGACATTCCTCAAGAATCAATATTGGTTATGTATACAAATAACCAAAGATGAATCCACATGGGAATATACACCATAGCTAAAGTTGTGCGGGATAGCATGCATGGAATTATTAATCTCCTAGTAGAAGAAAGGTTAAGATACTACTATGTTTTTGAACTCGTGGAAATGCGAAATAAATTGGAGCAATTGTACAAGAACAATGCCTCCGAAATCAACGGTCTTGAAACGAGGTTATTGACTCTCAAGATTGCTGAGCTTAGAGAAATTCAGGGGTGAAATTTTTCACACACACTGATTTTACATGTTTTCTTTCTCAAAAAAGAATCGCGGATTTCATTTTTTTTCTTTCGAAAATGATTCTCCCAAATTCCACAGGATAAAAATAGTTTACTCTAAACATCACCAAAATTGTCCAAAGACTACATAAAATTCTCGCTGTTGACATTGATGGCGTGGAAAGATATTTTCCTCCATTCACGACAATTTGTGCCAACATCAAGGTCGTTGGAGGACAATACCTACGGTGACAGGCCGTTTGAGATCCTTGTGCATGATCGGGCTCCCATAGCACACAACTCTTCTCTCTCACGGGTCATAGTCATCCCACCTCTTTTCGAGGCCATTCCCTCGTATCACACCTCATCTCCCTCCAACTTCATTTTCGTGGAACCCCTTTAATTAGTGACCATTTTTATTTCCTTTCCCTCCATACGTCCATTCAAACTATCTAGACCCATGCTTCTTAAGCATTCCATGGACACCACAACGCTCGTAGTAGCTCTTGGCCCCGCGGGTGTATTGAGTGCTACTACATAATATGCACATGACACATATGTGGTCTCCATGGAGAAACATCATGCGAGGATTGGGGCTCTTGGCAATGCCAACTCTACGATTTAACAACTTAACCCGATTGCCCTAGATTTTGTTGTTGACTCTCTTTCTCTCTCCTCCCATGATAGATGTAGTAGCACGACGATATCGTATTCATCTCAACAGCCCAAGGACAAAAAAATTCACGAGTAAGTTATTATCGTACTAGCTCTTGTTTCCATACTCCCCTCAGTGCATTGTCAAGACCACCAACAATATCTCAACGAACGTGGGGAGAAGAGCATTCCTATTTTTATAGCTCTTTGCAGTGTTCCATCATATTTATGTTTCCCTCTAACTCCATTTTCCATATCCGTCCACCTTCCCTATGTTACACCTCTTATGGGATTTCGCTATCAGCACCTTCGGCCATCGTTCATGTAATGTCCCAAAAAATAGCAAAATTAAAATGTTTTCCATCCCTGTAATAGATGCTGTATGAGAGTAAAAATAGACACAAGTTAATTTAATAATAAGAAAAGTATGTAAATGTTTAAACCAAATGGTAAGTATTTATCATAAGACTGGAATGTGTGGTTTCCACGCGCTTTGTGATTAATTCTAAATGGTGAGCTCTGGTCACGAAAGGTTATCAGAACAAGTCTAGTAGGACAGGAAATGGTCGATGCAGCGATAATAAGCCGGCGAGAGGCGTGAGGGACCATATTCTCATACTAATACACCAAAAATAAACCGACTTTGTCAGGTCGGCGACGCTGGCTTGGTCGCACTGTTATATATTATGTTCTTTGGACGGTGTCACGGTAGGATTTGGTCACGGTCACCTGTAGCAGAGGTGGTAGTGGCAGGTGGGGAATGATCACTTGCTTGCCCGGACTTCAATTTAAAACTACTCAGAATTCAGGAATTTGGTGATGCTATAAAATGGAAGAACGCTCTCCAATCTTCATCTAACTTCATCTATAATCAAACGATCAGAGGGAGCGTCTAATCGAAGAATAGCACTCAGTCATCTACAGTCATGAAATCCTTCCCGGCTTTAGCGGTTGCAGCACTAGTAATCATCTCATATGCAAGCACTATTGTTCTAGTGCGTGCAGGTGATTCAGATCCTCTGCAAGACTTTTGCGTTGCTGATAACACCAGTCAAGGTATGTGATACTAGGCTCTTCTGAATTTACATGTAATGTGTACAACTATTATCATGGGTGAAGAATCTGACATATATGGAATTGAATTTACATGTAATGTGTACAACTATTATCATGGGTGAAGAATCTGATATATATATATGGAATTGAATTTTGCAGTTCTTGTAAACGGTTTCGTCTGTAAGGATGCGAAGATGGTTTCAGCAGACGACTTCACATTCAGGGGCCTAGATAAAGCGGGGAATACGAATAACATGCTGCGCTCCGTGGTAACTCCAGTCAATGTAGTGCAGCTAGCAGGCCTGAACACCTTGGGAATCTCCATGGCTAGGATCGATTTCGCTCCTTACGGCCTTAATCCCCCTCACACTCATCCGCGGGCCACCGAAATCTTGGTGGTCTTGGAAGGTAGCCTCTACGTCGGCTTCATCACCACTGGCAACCAATTGTTCTACAAAACGCTTGAGAAGGGAGACGTGTTTGTGTTCCCCAAAGCTCTTGTGCATTTCCAACAGAACGTCGGCAATGGCAACGCAGTGGCCCTCGCTGCACTGAGCAGCCAGAATCCAGGAACTCAGCAGATCGCCAGGTCCTTGTTTGGAGCCACCGGTCCGGTTGATCCCTCCGTTCTCGCCAAAGCTTTCGATATCGATTCCAACCTCGTCAAACTTCTGCAAGCCAAATTCGCTGCTTCTGGCTGATTTATTCATTCATTCATGCTGATCATAGTCATGAGTCGCCACAGAGATTTATTCATTCTAATCATAGTCGCCATTCTTGCTTTTCCCGCGTTCTGCGTTCTGTGCGTGACACAAATAGTCACTGCATTGTATGTGTGGTCGTGGACATCCAAACAAATAAAAAAGTTCATTTCCGTTGATCCATTATGTTTTCGTGTTTGTTTGGGATGATTATCTTAATCAGTGCTAAGTTCCTTAATGTTTGAACAACACGATCTTCCGAGACTCTTTAGATTCATCACTCCACCCAACGGGCATTTTAATATTTAAACGCCAGAAATAGTTTATAAGCAGATGTTTAGTGGCATGGAGTCCACTTTAAAATTCAATTATCTTGGTGTATTCCATTGAAGCGTGGAGTAGCTATAATCACTTGGTGTATTCCATTGAAGAGTGGAGCTTGAGGTCGTGAAATTCTAAAAGTTCAAATTAAATATAAATGGCCTTACATCATTTTGGTGTTAATTACTCAATTTAATTAAATTATATTTGTGTTCGATTCAAAAGTTTTGAAACTCAATAAATTGGATCATCTAAAATTATTATATATCCCATTTATCTCCCGCAAACTTGATGGATTGATATAATAAATTATTGTTTCAACTTGTATAGAAAATTATTTTAAATTATGAATAGTTAGATTATGAGGCATACAAACTTGAATGTTGGTTACCCTCCCATCATTTACTCCATCATAGCAACTTTGTCTTAGATTCCACCAAAGAGGGATCATAGCAACATTGCTTTGGCTTCCGGCAAGGGATCTCGCAACCTCACAAAAGAGAGGGAGGGCCTTCTAGGGAGGGATTTGGTTGTACATAGGTGCCACATCATGGCCCCATCTTTAATCAAATTGTATGTACGCATTTTATCGGGCTATGGAGGTGTCTAGCTAAAAGAGATTAGTTCATCGGATAACTTGTAAAGTGATAGAAGGTTGGATTAGCATTGGATTGCAATCGTATTGCAAGTGTGTTAACAACCTAATTTTTTCCTCTTCGGTTCGCGATGAGTAATATTATCGCCATTAGACATCACCTTGGGAGGCTTTCGCCTCATATGCATCATTTCCACCACCATATGATCTGAATAAATCTCTCAAGGTCATCCGTCATATCATTCACAATAAGCGATGCTATTATGCTCGATTCGTTCCACACACACGCACACATAGAAGCATCATTCGGTGTCTCTCCTTTCAACCATGGTAATTCTCATGACACCATATGGAGCTTCAAGTGGTGATGAAGAGGAGAAGAATAACACTCCCTTCGGAAAGTCGCGGAGTCCATTTGCTTCCCACAATTCTTACTAAGGCGCTTGTAATTCATCACCGCTGACCCCCATCCCCCCTCTTTTATTAATACAGATGCAAATATTTTTTATTGTATGTTATGTTTATGGACTTCTAGTTAAAATTTATTTCTTCACATAATATATGGTCTATTCGAATGTATATTACTCTCATGGTTCATATACCTTACACCTTTTGGTATGATGCTTGGACAATGCAATCTCTAGGCAAGTGATTTTTGGGGCACATGTTGGTGATGAAACACAACCACCAAACTCGGCCATCTTGGAAGCGCTGTGATACAAAGGCGTGTTTTTCAATATTATGTATTATTTTATTTTTCGATTATGCATATTCTCTTCTACGGGTTACTTTTATTTATGCATTCCCAAATATAATATTGGGATTGCAAATAGTACATCAATGCTTGTATCCTAAGTGGTAGCACATCTAGATTGTGTCACGCAATTCGATTGTAGAGATATAAAATTGTGTCGCGCAATTCGATTGCAAAGATTTAAAATCTAGGCTGTTAGGTGAGAAATGTAAAATAAGGCTAAATCTCAAACCCCAAGGTTTTTTATTAAATTCTTGGGAAACCATGAAAATTTATACGATCGAGGACTTGATGTTTTTCGTAGGGCTAATGTTTTAGGTCGTACAACCGTAGAAAATCTCCAATGTTTACTAATTTTATACTAGGATCGTTTTGGATACTCTACACTTCATATTACCTTCAAGAGATCGCTTCGTGTATTGCATGTGACTCTTTCCCTCGTTCTCTACATCATTTTTCTCTTCCCACATGCCCTAGCTCGATTTTACAAAGATTGATCTGTTGTGCGTGATGCACCCAAATTTCAACTCATAAATTAGGAGAGGATTTTAACAAGTATATCACCCTTTGTATGTGATTTCATAGCGTGAAGGTACTGGCTACTTGCACCAATCTCGCGCATTAAATGTTCCATAAAGAAGAAAATAATACCACCTCATTCATGGCTTCATAGTCAGCGCTCTTTCCCTTTTTATCTACATCACTCAACTCTTCCCACGCACCATTTCTCTATTTTTCAACCTCTAATATCTTGCGTGTGGACAACTCATATGCATGCGAACTTCCACTCCACTAAATCCTCTCCAAAGAAAATAAATCAGGTGCAACCCTCGTGAATTTTAACAAATACTTTTCCCTTGTTACATGGCTCCATACTATGAAGTTACTTAATACTTGCACCAATCCCACGCCTTAAAAAGTCCAAAAAGAAGAACACAACCAAAGAACGATTAATTAACATGATTTGGGAATGTCAATTAAGTCATGTACAGGTACAAGGAGTGAAGGTTTGAGCAAAAAAATATCCATGTAAATTCTAAAGTATCATGCAAAAATATCAATAATTTTATTTGGGAAACTCAACCCATGTTTTCTTGATATTAGTTTAGTTGCTTTTAAATTGTTCTTAGATACTAGTTACAAGTATTCCAAAGCATTGAATCATGTTAAGGCATGATGTTCAGATATTATTTTCATGGTCAAACCTTGGCTATTGGAAAATCCAATTTGATACATTCCTCGAGAATCAAAAGTTATGGATACACGTAGCGAGAAACGATCCGATAGAGACAACCACCATTTTGTGTCTCCCCTTTATACCATAGCAATTCATATCAAACCATATGAAGCTTCTAGTGGATATCAACAGGAGGAGAAGAACCATGCCTTCTGAGATCTGTGGAGTCCATTTGAATGCAATAATTGTTATTGGGGCGCTTGTAATTCATCGTCCTCCCCCCATCTCTTATTAATACAAATGCAAAGATTATTTATTGTATGTTATGTCTACGTAGTTCCAGTTTAAATTTATTTCTTGCATATCATGATATATGGTTTATCAGAATGTATTTTACTCTCCTGGCTTATATAGCTTACACCTTTCAATATTATTCACAAATTTTGATATGATTCTTGGACAACACAACCTCTCAGAAAGTGATTTTTGGGGCACATGGTGGTGATCAAGCACCAACACCAAAGTGGCAACTTGGAAGTATTGCGATAAAAATTCGTGTTTTTCAAAGTTATGTATTGTTTTATTATTCAATCATGCATGTTCTCTTTTACGGGATACTTTTATTTATTCCTTCTCGAATATAATATTGGGATTGAAAATAGTACATCAATGTTTGTATCCTAAGTGGGAGCACATCTAAATTGCGTTGCGCAATTTGATTGTGAATATTTAAAATCTGCGTTGCTAGTTGAGAAATGTAAGAGAAGGATAAGTTTGCAAACCCGAGCATTTTGTTAAACACATGGCAAACCATGAAAATTTATGTGATCAAGCACTTCAATTTTTTCCTAGGGAATTTTTTTGTGTTGTGGAACCGTATAAGCTCTTCAATTTTTACAGCTAGTTCTATACTAGGATTGTTTTGGAGGCTCTACACTTCATAGTAAGCATTCAACATATCACCTCGTGTATGGGAAGGACCCTATCCCCTTTTTTCTACATCACTTTTCTCTTCCCACGTTCCCTAGCTCGATTTTACAAAGCTTAATTTGTTGTGGGTGGACCACTCCCAAATTTATAATACACTATAAACGCTCTCCAACTAAAATAAATAAGGAAAGGATTTTAACAAGTTGTACATGCAACTTCACAGCGTGAAGGTACTCGCTACTTGAACGAATATCATGCACTAAATGTTCCATGAAGAATAAAACAACACCACCTCATTCATCGATTCATAATTGGCACTCTTTCCCTTGTTGTCTACATCTCTCCACTTTTCCCACATACCACTGTCTTTATTCCGCAGCTGGAACACTCATATGCACGCGAAATTCCATTCCACTAAAGCCTCTCCGAACAAAATAAATCAGGTGCAACCCACGTGGATTTTAACATATATTTTTCCCTTGTACGATGTCTTCATAGTGTAAAGGTACTTAATACTTGCACCAATCCGAAGCTTTAAAAATTCCATAAAGAAGAACATCACCAAAGAGCGGTTACTTAACACGATTTGCGAATCTCAAGTAAGTCGTGTAGATACAAGGAGAGAAGGTTTTCACGGAAAATATTTGCTTATTCTAAAGTGTGAAGGAAAAGTAGAAATTCCTTTATTCGGGAAACTCAAACCTAATTTTATTGTTGTTAGTTTGGTTATTTTTGAAGTGTTTTTAGACATTACTTACAAGTAATCCAAGGCGTTGAAACATATTAAGGGACGATGTTGGAATCTTAGCTTCATGGCCAAACTTTGGATGTTGCAAAATCCAGCTTGAGACATTCCTCAAGAATCAAAAGTTATGGATACATGTAGACAAAGATGATCCCACACAAAGAACCATCATTTTGTCTCTCATTTCTACCATAGTAATTGATCCGCATTTGCGTGGGAACGAGACAAAAGATAGCATATACAGAATCATATACACAGATATATGGCCAAAAACACAGCGATACAGTAAACGCATATTCTATTAAATATCGGAAATAGAACAGACTGTAAATACCACAGCTAGAATGGTAGTAGCTATCTCTAAGAAGAGATGTGGCCGCTGTGCTCATTCGAGCCAAGATGAATGCAAAGAGAGGCGGAAAGGGCCTATTTATCATAAGCACGAGGGAAAGAATCCCAAACATCCGAAAACCTAACCCTAGAAGATGAACCGTCATAAAGTTTGCGGCCCCAAGGTGGTTAGTTGAACAGTCAACTTCCCGGGGTCATAACGTTTGCATACGATCTCCGTTTGGGGCGCTCGGCAGCCCGTTGGAAAGATCTATCCGAGGACTACGCGGACGGCCATGAAACAGATGGGCCCCGTCCGACCAAGATTTCCCAAAACACGTCGTTTAGGGCCTCAAAACGGCCCCGCAAGTTTGGGACTCGAAAAGCTGTGGAAAAATTACTGGAAAATACGCAAAATGGGAAACTGTTTTGAGCCAGTGGAATAGGTGGGTGGCCACCGATATCCATCTGGATCAGTAATTCGTATCATACCATCCGAAGCTTCGAGTTGATATCAAGAGGAGAATAAGAACCCTCCCTTCAGAAAGTTGTGGAGTCCATTTGCTTCCAATAGTTGTTACTAAGGCACTTGTAACTCATCCCCCCCCCCCCATATTTTATTAGTACATATGCAAACATTCTTTATTGTATGTTTTGCTCATGTAGTTCTAGTTTAAATTTCTTTCTTCACAGAATAGCTGGTTTATTAGAATGTATTTTAATCTCATGGTTCATATAGCTTTTACCTTTTGATATGATGCTTGGAATACACAGCCTCTCAGAAAGTGATTTTCGGGGCACATGTTGGTGATCAAACACCAACACCAAAGTGCCATCTTGGAAGCGTTGTGATAAAAAGTCGTGTTTTTCCATATTATGTATTATTTTATTATCCAGTTATGACTTTTATTTATGCATCCTCTATTGTGAATTTGGGATTGCAATTAGTACATCAATGTTTGTAACCTAAGTGGAAGCACATACGGATTACATCGCGCGATTTTATTGTAAATATTTAAAATCTTGGTTGTTAGTTGAGAAATGTCAAAGAATGCTAAATCTGAAAACTTGAGGTTTTTGCTAAATAATTGGAAAACGGTGAAAATTTATGTGATTGAGCACTTCAAATTTTCCCTAGGGCTGATGTTTTATGTTGTAGAACCCTATAAACTCTTCAATTTTTACTAGTTCTATACTATAAGTGCTTTGGATACTCTACACTCCATATGCACGTGAACTTCCACTCCACTAAAACCTCTCCAAAAAAGAAGATTAGGTGCAACGCGTGTGGATTTAAAAAAATATTTTTCCCTTGTCCCATGACTTCATACTGTGAAGGTACTTACTACTTTCACCAATACCATGCCTTAAAAATTCCATAAACAAGAAAACAACGAAAGAATGGTTAATCAACATGATTTGTGAATCTCAAGTAAGTCATGTAGCTACAAGGAGAGAAGGCTTGAGAAAAAAAAGATATGTGTATTCTAAGGTATCGTGGGAAATTTGAAAAAAAATTTATTTGGTGAACTCAACCCTAATTTTCTTGTCATTAGTTTAGTTGTTTTTAAAGTGTTTTCAAAGATTACTTAGAAGCGATCCAAAGAAATGAAGCATATACTGGTATCATGTTGGGATATTAGTTTCATGGTCAAACATTGACTGCTGGAAAATCCAATTGGAGACATTCCTCAAGAATCAATATTGGTTATGGATACAAATAACCAAAGATGAATCCACATGGGAATATACACCATAGCTAAAGTTGTGCGGGATAGCATGCATGGAATTATTAATCTCCTAGTAGAAGAAAGGTTAAGATACTACTATGTTTTTGAACTCGTGGAAATGCGAAATAAATTGGAGCAATTGTACAAGAACAATGCCTCCGAAATCAACGGTCTTGAAACGAGGTTATTGACTCTCAAGATTGCTGAGCTTAGAGAAATTCAGGGGTGAAATTTTTCACACACACTGATTTTACATGTTTTCTTTCTCAAAAAAGAATCGCGGATTTCATTTTTTTTCTTTCGAAAATGATTCTCCCAAATTCCACAGGATAAAAATAGTTTACTCTAAACATCACCAAAATTGTCCAAAGACTACATAAAATTCTCGCTGTTGACATTGATGGCGTGGAAAGATATTTTCCTCCATTCACGACAATTTGTGCCAACATCAAGGTCGTTGGAGGACAATACCTACGGTGACAGGCCGTTTGAGATCCTTGTGCATGATCGGGCTCCCATAGCACACAACTCTTCTCTCTCACGGGTCATAGTCATCCCACCTCTTTTCGAGGCCATTCCCTCGTATCACACCTCATCTCCCTCCAACTTCATTTTCGTGGAACCCCTTTAATTAGTGACCATTTTTATTTCCTTTCCCTCCATACGTCCATTCAAACTATCTAGACCCATGCTTCTTAAGCATTCCATGGACACCACAACGCTCGTAGTAGCTCTTGGCCCCGCGGGTGTATTGAGTGCTACTACATAATATGCACGTGACACATATGTGGTCTCCATGGAGAAACATCATGCGAGGATTGGGGCTCTTGGCAATGCCAACTCTACGATTTAACAACTTAACCCGATTGCCCTAGATTTTGTTGTTGACTCTCTTTCTCTCTCCTCCCATGATAGATGTAGTAGCACGACGATATCGTATTCATCTCAACAGCCCAAGGACAAAAAAATTCACGAGTAAGTTATTATCGTACTAGCTCTTGTTTCCATACTCCCCTCAGTGCATTGTCAAGACCACCAACAATATCTCAACGAACGTGGGGAGAAGAGCATTCCTATTTTTATAGCTCTTTGCAGTGTTCCATCATATTTATGTTTCCCTCTAACTCCATTTTCCATATCCGTCCACCTTCCCTATGTTACACCTCTTATGGGATTTCGCTATCAGCACCTTCGGCCATCGTTCATGTAATGTCCCAAAAAATAGCAAAATTAAAATGTTTTCCATCCCTGTAATAGATGCTGTATGAGAGTAAAAATAGACACAAGTTAATTTAATAATAAGAAAAGTATGTAAATGTTTAAACCAAATGGTAAGTATTTATCATAAGACTGGAATGTGTGGTTTCCACGCGCTTTGTGATTAATTCTAAATGGTGAGCTCTGGTCACGAAAGGTTATCAGAACAAGTCTAGTAGGACAGGAAATGGTCGATGCAGCGATAATAAGCCGGCGAGAGGCGTGAGGGACCATATTCTCATACTAATACACCAAAAATAAACGGACTTTGTCAGGTCGGCGACGCTGGCTTGGTCGCACTGTTATATATTATGTTCTTTGGACGGTGTCACGGTAGGATTTGGTCACGGTCACCTGTAGCAGAGGTGGTAGTGGCAGGTGGGGAATGATCACTTGCTTGCCCGGACTTCAATTTAAAACTACTCAGAATTCAGGAATTTGGTGATGCTATAAAATGGAAGAACGCTCTCCAATCTTCATCTAACTTCATCTATAATCAAACGATCAGAGGGAGCGTCTAATCGAAGAATAGCACTCAGTCATCTACAGTCATGAAATCCTTCCCGGCTTTAGCGGTTGCAGCACTAGTAATCATCTCATATGCAAGCACTATTGTTCTAGTGCGTGCAGGTGATTCAGATCCTCTGCAAGACTTTTGCGTTGCTGATAACACCAGTCAAGGTATGTGATACTAGGCTCTTCTGAATTTACATGTAATGTGTACAACTATTATCATGGGTGAAGAATTGACATATATGGAATTGAATTTACATGTAATGTGTACAACTATTATCATGGGTGAAGAATCTGATATATATATATGGAATTGAATTTTGCAGTTCTTGTAAACGGTTTCGTCTGTAAGGATGCGAAGATGGTTTCAGCAGACGACTTCACGTTCAGGGGCCTAGATAAAGCGGGGAATACGAATAACATGCTGCGCTCCGTGGTAACTCCAGTCAATGTAGTGCAGATAGCAGGCCTGAACACCTTGGGAATCTCCATGGCTAGGATCGATTTCGCTCCTTACGGCCTTAATCCCCCTCACACTCATCCGCGGGCCACCGAAATCTTGGTGGTCTTGGAAGGTAGCCTCTACGTCGGCTTCATCACCACTGGAAACCAATTGTTCTACAAAACGCTTGAGAAGGGAGACGTGTTTGTGTTCCCCAAAGCTCTTGTGCATTTCCAACAGAACGTCGGCAATGGCAACGCAGTGGCCCTCGCTGCACTGAGCAGCCAGAATCCAGGAACTCAGCAGATCGCCAGGTCCTTGTTTGGAGCCACCGGTCCGGTTGATCCCTCCGTTCTCGCCAAAGCTTTCGATATCGATTCCAACCTCGTCAAACTTCTGCAAGCCAAATTCGCTGCTTCTGGCTGATTTATTCATTCATTCATGCTGATCATAGTCATGAGTCGCCACAGAGATTTATTCATTCTAATCATAGTCGCCATTCTTGCTTTTCCCGCGTTCTGCGTTCTGTGCGTGACACAAATAGTCACTGCATTGTATGTGTGGTCGTGGACATCCAAACAAATAAAAAAGTTCATTTCCGTTGATCCATTATGTTTTCGTGTTTGTTTGGGATGATTATCTTAATCAGTGCTAAGTTCCTTAATGTTTGAACAACACGATCTTCCGAGACTCTTTAGATTCATCACTCCACCCAACGGGCATTTTAATATTTAAACGCCAGAAATAGTTTATAAGCAGATGTTTAGTGGCATGGAGTCCACTTTAAAATTCAATTATCTTGGTGTATTCCATTGAAGCGTGGAGTAGCTATAATCACTTGGTGTATTCCATTGAAGAGTGGAGCTTGAGGTCGTGAAATTCTAAAAGTTCAAATTAAATATAAATGGCCTTACATCATTTTGGTGTTAATTACTCAATTTAATTAAATTATATTTGTGTTCGATTCAAAAGTTTTGAAACTCAATAAATTGGATCATCTAAAATTATTATATATCCCATTTATCTCCCGCAAACTTGATGGATTGATATAATAAATTATTGTTTCAACTTGTATAGAAAATTATTTTAAATTATGAATAGTTAGATTATGAGGCATACAAACTTGAATGTTGGTTACCCTCCCATCATTTACTCCATCATAGCAACTTTGTCTTAGATTCCACCAAAGAGGGATCATAGCAACATTGCTTTGGCTTCCGGCAAGGGATCTCGCAACCTCACAAAAGAGAGGGAGGGCCTTCTAGGGAGGGATTTGGTTGTACATAGGTGCCACATCATGGCCCCATCTTTAATCAAATTGTATGTACGCATTTTATCGGGCTATGGAGGTGTCTAGCTAAAAGAGATTAGTTCATCGGATAACTTGTAAAGTGATAGAAGGTTGGATTAGCATTGGATTGCAATCGTATTGCAAGTGTGTTAACAACCTAATTTTTTCCTCTTCGGTTCGCGATGAGTAATATTATCGCCATTAGACATCACCTTGGGAGGCTTTCGCCTCATATGCATCATTTCCACCACCATATGATCTGAATAAATCTCTCAAGGTCATCCGTCATATCATTCACAATAAGCGATGCTATTATGCTCGATTCGTTCCACACACACGCACACATAGAAGCATCATTCGGTGTCTCTCCTTTCAACCATGGTAATTCTCATGACACCATATGGAGCTTCAAGTGGTGATGAAGAGGAGAAGAATAACACTCCCTTCGGAAAGTCGCGGAGTCCATTTGCTTCCCACAATTCTTACTAAGGCGCTTGTAATTCATCACCGCTGACCCCCATCCCCCCTCTTTTATTAATACAGATGCAAATATTTTTTATTGTATGTTATGTTTATGGACTTCTAGTTAAAATTTATTTCTTCACATAATATATGGTCTATTCGAATGTATATTACTCTCATGGTTCATATACCTTACACCTTTTGGTATGATGCTTGGACAATGCAATCTCTAGGCAAGTGATTTTTGGGGCACATGTTGGTGATGAAACACAACCACCAAACTCGGCCATCTTGGAAGCGCTGTGATACAAAGGCGTGTTTTTCAATATTATGTATTATTTTATTTTTCGATTATGCATATTCTCTTCTACGGGTTACTTTTATTTATGCATTCCCAAATATAATATTGGGATTGCAAATAGTACATCAATGCTTGTATCCTAAGTGGTAGCACATCTAGATTGTGTCACGCAATTCGATTGTAGAGATATAAAATTGTGTCGCGCAATTCGATTGCAAAGATTTAAAATCTAGGCTGTTAGGTGAGAAATGTAAAATAAGGCTAAATCTCAAACCCCAAGGTTTTTTATTAAATTCTTGGGAAACCATGAAAATTTATACGATCGAGGACTTGATGTTTTTCGTAGGGCTAATGTTTTAGGTCGTACAACCGTAGAAAATCTCCAATGTTTACTAATTTTATACTAGGATCGTTTTGGATACTCTACACTTCATATTACCTTCAAGAGATCGCTTCGTGTATTGCATGTGACTCTTTCCCTCGTTCTCTACATCATTTTTCTCTTCCCACATGCCCTAGCTCGATTTTACAAAGATTGATCTGTTGTGCGTGATGCACCCAAATTTCAACTCATAAATTAGGAGAGGATTTTAACAAGTATATCACCCTTTGTATGTGATTTCATAGCGTGAAGGTACTGGCTACTTGCACCAATCTCGCGCATTAAATGTTCCATAAAGAAGAAAATAATACCACCTCATTCATGGCTTCATAGTCAGCGCTCTTTCCCTTTTTATCTACATCACTCAACTCTTCCCACGCACCATTTCTCTATTTTTCAACCTCTAATATCTTGCGTGTGGACAACTCATATGCATGCGAACTTCCACTCCACTAAATCCTCTCCGAAGAAAATAAATCAGGTGCAACCCTCGTGAATTTTAACAAATACTTTGCCCTTGTTACATGGCTCCATACTATGAAGTTACTTAATACTTGCACCAATCCCACGCCTTAAAAAGTCCAAAAAGAAGAACACAACCAAAGAACGATTAATTAACATGATTTGGGAATGTCAATTAAGTCATGTACAGGTACAAGGAGTGAAGGTTTGAGCAAAAAAATATCCATGTAAATTCTAAAGTATCATGCAAAAATATCAATAATTTTATTTGGGAAACTCAACCCATGTTTTCTTGATATTAGTTTAGTTGCTTTTAAATTGTTCTTAGATACTAGTTACAAGTATTCCAAAGCATTGAATCATGTTAAGGCATGATGTTCAGATATTATTTTCATGGTCAAACCTTGGCTATTGGAAAATCCAATTTGATACATTCCTCGAGAATCAAAAGTTATGGATACACGTAGCGAGAAACGATCCGATAGAGACAACCACCATTTTGTGTCTCCCCTTTATACCATAGCAATTCATATCAAACCATATGAAGCTTCTAGTGGATATCAACAGGAGGAGAAGAACCATGCCTTCTGAGATCTGTGGAGTCCATTTGAATGCAATAATTGTTATTGGGGCGCTTGTAATTCATCGTCCTCCCCCCATCTCTTATTAATACAAATGCAAAGATTATTTATTGTATGTTATGTCTACGTAGTTCCAGTTTAAATTTATTTCTTGCATATCATGATATATGGTTTATCAGAATGTATTTTACTCTCCTGGCTTATATAGCTTACACCTTTCAATATTATTCACAAATTTTGATATGATTCTTGGACAACACAACCTCTCAGAAAGTGATTTTTGGGGCACATGGTGGTGATCAAGCACCAACACCAAAGTGGCAACTTGGAAGTATTGCGATAAAAATTCGTGTTTTTCAAAGTTATGTATTGTTTTATTATTCAATCATGCATGTTCTCTTTTACGGGATACTTTTATTTATTCCTTCTCGAATATAATATTGGGATTGAAAATAGTACATCAATGTTTGTATCCTAAGTGGGAGCACATCTAAATTGCGTTGCGCAATTTGATTGTGAATATTTAAAATCTGCGTTGCTAGTTGAGAAATGTAAGAGAAGGATAAGTTTGCAAACCCGAGCATTTTGTTAAACACATGGCAAACCATGAAAATTTATGTGATCAAGCACTTCAATTTTTTCCTAGGGAATTTTTTTGTGTTGTGGAACCGTATAAGCTCTTCAATTTTTACAGCTAGTTCTATACTAGGATTGTTTTGGAGGCTCTACACTTCATAGTAAGCATTCAACATATCACCTCGTGTATGGGAAGGACCCTATCCCCTTTTTTCTACATCACTTTTCTCTTCCCACGTTCCCTAGCTCGATTTTACAAAGCTTAATTTGTTGTGGGTGGACCACTCCCAAATTTATAATACACTATAAACGCTCTCCAACTAAAATAAATAAGGAAAGGATTTTAACAAGTTGTACATGCAACTTCACAGCGTGAAGGTACTCGCTACTTGAACGAATATCATGCACTAAATGTTCCATGAAGAATAAAACAACACCACCTCATTCATCGATTCATAATTGGCACTCTTTCCCTTGTTGTCTACATCTCTCCACTTTTCCCACATACCACTGTCTTTATTCCGCAGCTGGAACACTCATATGCACGCGAAATTCCATTCCACTAAAGCCTCTCCGAACAAAATAAATCAGGTGCAACCCACGTGGATTTTAACATATATTTTTCCCTTGTACGATGTCTTCATAGTGTAAAGGTACTTAATACTTGCACCAATCCGAAGCTTTAAAAATTCCATAAAGAAGAACATCACCAAAGAGCGGTTACTTAACACGATTTGCGAATCTCAAGTAAGTCGTGTAGATACAAGGAGAGAAGGTTTTCACGGAAAATATTTGCTTATTCTAAAGTGTGAAGGAAAAGTAGAAATTCCTTTATTCGGGAAACTCAAACCTAATTTTATTGTTGTTAGTTTGGTTATTTTTGAAGTGTTTTTAGACATTACTTACAAGTAATCCAAGGCGTTGAAACATATTAAGGGACGATGTTGGAATCTTAGCTTCATGGCCAAACTTTGGATGTTGCAAAATCCAGCTTGAGACATTCCTCAAGAATCAAAAGTTATGGATACATGTAGACAAAGATGATCCCACACAAAGAACCATCATTTTGTCTCTCATTTCTACCATAGTAATTGATCCGCATTTGCGTGGGAACGAGACAAAAGATAGCATATACAGAATCATATACACAGATATATGGCCAAAAACACAGCGATACAGTAAACGCATATTCTATTAAATATCGGAAATAGAACAGACTGTAAATACCACAGCTAGAATGGTAGTAGCTATCTCTAAGAAGAGATGTGGCCGCTGTGCTCATTCGAGCCAAGATGAATGCAAAGAGAGGCGGAAAGGGCCTATTTATCATAAGCACGAGGGAAAGAATCCCAAACATCCGAAAACCTAACCCTAGAAGATGAACCGTCATAAAGTTTGCGGCCCCAAGGTGGTTAGTTGAACAGTCAACTTCCCGGGGTCATAACGTTTGCATACGATCTCCGTTTGGGGCGCTCAGCAGCCCGTTGGAAAGATCTATCCGAGGACTACACGGACGGCCATGAAACAGATGGGCCCCGTCCGACCAAGATTTCCCAAAACACGTCGTTTAGGGCCTCAAAACGGCCCCGCAAGTTTGGGACTCGAAAAGCTGTGGAAAAATTACTGGAAAATACGCAAAATGGGAAACTGTTTTGAGCCAGTGGAATAGGTGGGTGGCCACCGATATCCATCTGGATCAGTAATTCGTATCATACCATCCGAAGCTTCGAGTTGATATCAAGAGGAGAATAAGAACCCTCCCTTCAGAAAGTTGTGGAGTCCATTTGCTTCCAATAGTTGTTACTAAGGCACTTGTAACTCATCCCCCCCCCCCCATATTTTATTAGTACATATGCAAACATTCTTTATTGTATGTTTTGCTCATGTAGTTCTAGTTTAAATTTCTTTCTTCACAGAATAGCTGGTTTATTAGAATGTATTTTAATCTCATGGTTCATATAGCTTTTACCTTTTGATATGATGCTTGGAATACACAGCCTCTCAGAAAGTGATTTTCGGGGCACATGTTGGTGATCAAACACCAACACCAAAGTGCCATCTTGGAAGCGTTGTGATAAAAAGTCATGTTTTTCCATATTATGTATTATTTTATTATCCAGTTATGACTTTTATTTATGCATCCTCTATTGTGAATTTGGGATTGCAATTAGTACATCAATGTTTGTAACCTAAGTGGAAGCACATACGGATTACATCGCGCGATTTTATTGTAAATATTTAAAATCTTGGTTGTTAGTTGAGAAATGTCAAAGAATGCTAAATCTGAAAACTTGAGGTTTTTGCTAAATAATTGGAAAACGGTGAAAATTTATGTGATTGAGCACTTCAAATTTTCCCTAGGGCTGATGTTTTATGTTGTAGAACCCTATAAACTCTTCAATTTTTACTAGTTCTATACTATAAGTGCTTTGGATACTCTACACTCCATATGCACGTGAACTTCCACTCCACTAAAACCTCTCCAAAAAAGAAGATTAGGTGCAACGCGTGTGGATTTAAAAAAATATTTTTCCCTTGTCCCATGACTTCATACTGTGAAGGTACTTACTACTTTCACCAATACCATGCCTTAAAAATTCCATAAACAAGAAAACAACGAAAGAATGGTTAATCAACATGATTTGTGAATCTCAAGTAAGTCATGTAGCTACAAGGAGAGAAGGCTTGAGAAAAAAAAGATATGTGTATTCTAAGGTATCGTGGGAAATTTGAAAAAAAATTTATTTGGTGAACTCAACCCTAATTTTCTTGTCATTAGTTTAGTTGTTTTTAAAGTGTTTTCAAAGATTACTTAGAAGCGATCCAAAGAAATGAAGCATATACTGGTATCATGTTGGGATATTAGTTTCATGGTCAAACATTGACTGCTGGAAAATCCAATTGGAGACATTCCTCAAGAATCAATATTGGTTATGGATACAAATAACCAAAGATGAATCCACATGGGAATATACACCATAGCTAAAGTTGTGCGGGATAGCATGCATGGAATTATTAATCTCCTAGTAGAAGAAAGGTTAAGATACTACTATGTTTTTGAACTCGTGGAAATGCGAAATAAATTGGAGCAATTGTACAAGAACAATGCCTCCGAAATCAACGGTCTTGAAACGAGGTTATTGACTCTCAAGATTGCTGAGCTTAGAGAAATTCAGGGGTGAAATTTTTCACACACACTGATTTTACATGTTTTCTTTCTCAAAAAAGAATCGCGGATTTCATTTTTTTTCTTTCGAAAATGATTCTCCCAAATTCCACAGGATAAAAATAGTTTACTCTAAACATCACCAAAATTGTCCAAAGACTACATAAAATTCTCGCTGTTGACATTGATGGCGTGGAAAGATATTTTCCTCCATTCACGACAATTTGTGCCAACATCAAGGTCGTTGGAGGACAATACCTACGGTGACAGGCCGTTTGAGATCCTTGTGCATGATCGGGCTCCCATAGCACACAACTCTTCTCTCTCACGGGTCATAGTCATCCCACCTCTTTTCGAGGCCATTCCCTCGTATCACACCTCATCTCCCTCCAACTTCATTTTCGTGGAACCCCTTTAATTAGTGACCATTTTTATTTCCTTTCCCTCCATACGTCCATTCAAACTATCTAGACCCATGCTTCTTAAGCATTCCATGGACACCACAACGCTCGTAGTAGCTCTTGGCCCCGCGGGTGTATTGAGTGCTACTACATAATATGCACGTGACACATATGTGGTCTCCATGGAGAAACATCATGCGAGGATTGGGGCTCTTGGCAATGCCAACTCTACGATTTAACAACTTAACCCGATTGCCCTAGATTTTGTTGTTGACTCTCTTTCTCTCTCCTCCCATGATAGATGTAGTAGCACGACGATATCGTATTCATCTCAACAGCCCAAGGACAAAAAAATTCACGAGTAAGTTATTATCGTACTAGCTCTTGTTTCCATACTCCCCTCAGTGCATTGTCAAGACCACCAACAATATCTCAACGAACGTGGGGAGAAGAGCATTCCTATTTTTATAGCTCTTTGCAGTGTTCCATCATATTTATGTTTCCCTCTAACTCCATTTTCCATATCCGTCCACCTTCCCTATGTTACACCTCTTATGGGATTTCGCTATCAGCACCTTCGGCCATCGTTCATGTAATGTCCCAAAAAATAGCAAAATTAAAATGTTTTCCATCCCTGTAATAGATGCTGTATGAGAGTAAAAATAGACACAAGTTAATTTAATAATAAGAAAAGTATGTAAATGTTTAAACCAAATGGTAAGTATTTATCATAAGACTGGAATGTGTGGTTTCCACGCGCTTTGTGATTAATTCTAAATGGTGAGCTCTGGTCACGAAAGGTTATCAGAACAAGTCTAGTAGGACAGGAAATGGTCGATGCAGCGATAATAAGCCGGCGAGAGGCGTGAGGGACCATATTCTCATACTAATACACCAAAAATAAACGGACTTTGTCAGGTCGGCGACGCTGGCTTGGTCGCACTGTTATATATTATGTTCTTTGGACGGTGTCACGGTAGGATTTGGTCACGGTCACCTGTAGCAGAGGTGGTAGTGGCAGGTGGGGAATGATCACTTGCTTGCCCGGACTTCAATTTAAAACTACTCAGAATTCAGGAATTTGGTGATGCTATAAAATGGAAGAACGCTCTCCAATCTTCATCTAACTTCATCTATAATCAAACGATCAGAGGGAGCGTCTAATCGAAGAATAGCACTCAGTCATCTACAGTCATGAAATCCTTCCCGGCTTTAGCGGTTGCAGCACTAGTAATCATCTCATATGCAAGCACTATTGTTCTAGTGCGTGCAGGTGATTCAGATCCTCTGCAAGACTTTTGCGTTGCTGATAACACCAGTCAAGGTATGTGATACTAGGCTCTTCTGAATTTACATGTAATGTGTACAACTATTATCATGGGTGAAGAATCTGACATATATGGAATTGAATTTACATGTAATGTGTACAACTATTATCATGGGTGAAGAATCTGATATATATATATGGAATTGAATTTTGCAGTTCTTGTAAACGGTTTCGTCTGTAAGGATGCGAAGATGGTTTCAGCAGACGACTTCACATTCAGGGGCCTAGTTAAAGCGGGGAATACGAATAACATGCTGCGCTCCGTGGTAACTCCAGTCAATGTAGTGCAGCTAGCAGGCCTGAACACCTTGGGAATCTCCATGGCTAGGATCGATTTCGCTCCTTACGGCCTTAATCCCCCTCACACTCATCCGCGGGCCACCGAAATCTTGGTGGTCTTGGAAGGTAGCCTCTACGTCGGCTTCATCACCACTGGCAACCAATTGTTCTACAAAACGCTTGAGAAGGGAGACGTGTTTGTGTTCCCCAAAGCTCTTGTGCATTTCCAACAGAACGTCGGCAATGGCAACGCAGTGGCCCTCGCTGCACTGAGCAGCCAGAATCCAGGAACTCAGCAGATCGCCAGGTCCTTGTTTGGAGCCACCGGTCCGGTTGATCCCTCCGTTCTCGCCAAAGCTTTCGATATCGATTCCAACCTCGTCAAACTTCTGCAAGCCAAATTCGCTGCTTCTGGCTGATTTATTCATTCATTCATGCTGATCATAGTCATGAGTCGCCACAGAGATTTATTCATTCTAATCATAGTCGCCATTCTTGCTTTTCCCGCGTTCTGCGTTCTGTGCGTGACACAAATAGTCACTGCATTGTATGTGTGGTCGTGGACATCCAAACAAATAAAAAAGTTCATTTCCGTTGATCCATTATGTTTTCGTGTTTGTTTGGGATGATTATCTTAATCAGTGCTAAGTTCCTTAATGTTTGAACAACACGATCTTCCGAGACTCTTTAGATTCATCACTCCACCCAACGGGCATTTTAATATTTAAACGCCAGAAATAGTTTATAAGCAGATGTTTAGTGGCATGGAGTCCACTTTAAAATTCAATTATCTTGGTGTATTCCATTGAAGCGTGGAGTAGCTATAATCACTTGGTGTATTCCATTGAAGAGTGGAGCTTGAGGTCGTGAAATTCTAAAAGTTCAAATTAAATATAAATGGCCTTACATCATTTTGGTGTTAATTACTCAATTTAATTAAATTATATTTGTGTTCGATTCAAAAGTTTTGAAACTCAATAAATTGGATCATCTAAAATTATTATATATCCCATTTATCTCCCGCAAACTTGATGGATTGATATAATAAATTATTGTTTCAACTTGTATAGAAAATTATTTTAAATTATGAATAGTTAGATTATGAGGCATACAAACTTGAATGTTGGTTACCCTCCCATCATTTACTCCATCATAGCAACTTTGTCTTAGATTCCACCAAAGAGGGATCATAGCAACATTGCTTTGGCTTCCGGCAAGGGATCTCGCAACCTCACAAAAGAGAGGGAGGGCCTTCTAGGGAGGGATTTGGTTGTACATAGGTGCCACATCATGGCCCCATCTTTAATCAAATTGTATGTACGCATTTTATCGGGCTATGGAGGTGTCTAGCTAAAAGAGATTAGTTCATCGGATAACTTGTAAAGTGATAGAAGGTTGGATTAGCATTGGATTGCAATCGTATTGCAAGTGTGTTAACAACCTAATTTTTTCCTCTTCGGTTCGCGATGAGTAATATTATCGCCATTAGACATCACCTTGGGAGGCTTTCGCCTCATATGCATCATTTCCACCACCATATGATCTGAATAAATCTCTCAAGGTCATCCGTCATATCATTCACAATAAGCGATGCTATTATGCTCGATTCGTTCCACACACACGCACACATAGAAGCATCATTCGGTGTCTCTCCTTTCAACAATGGTAATTCTCATGACACCATATGGAGCTTCAAGTGGTGATGAAGAGGAGAAGAATAACACTCCCTTCGGAAAGTCGCGGAGTCCATTTGCTTCCCACAATTCTTACTAAGGCGCTTGTAATTCATCACCGCTGACCCCCATCCCCCCTCTTTTATTAATACAGATGCAAATATTTTTTATTGTATGTTATGTTTATGGACTTCTAGTTAAAATTTATTTCTTCACATAATATATGGTCTATTCGAATGTATATTACTCTCATGGTTCATATACCTTACACCTTTTGGTATGATGCTTGGACAATGCAATCTCTAGGCAAGTGATTTTTGGGGCACATGTTGGTGATGAAACACAACCACCAAACTCGGCCATCTTGGAAGCGCTGTGATACAAAGGCGTGTTTTTCAATATTATGTATTATTTTATTTTTCGATTATGCATATTCTCTTCTACGGGTTACTTTTATTTATGCATTCCCAAATATAATATTGGGATTGCAAATAGTACATCAATGCTTGTATCCTAAGTGGTAGCACATCTAGATTGTGTCACGCAATTCGATTGTAGAGATATAAAATTGTGTCGCGCAATTCGATTGCAAAGATTTAAAATCTAGGCTGTTAGGTGAGAAATGTAAAATAAGGCTAAATCTCAAACCCCAAGGTTTTTTATTAAATTCTTGGGAAACCATGAAAATTTATACGATCGAGGACTTGATGTTTTTCGTAGGGCTAATGTTTTAGGTCGTACAACCGTAGAAAATCTCCAATGTTTACTAATTTTATACTAGGATCGTTTTGGATACTCTACACTTCATATTACCTTCAAGAGATCGCTTCGTGTATTGCATGTGACTCTTTCCCTCGTTCTCTACATCATTTTTCTCTTCCCACATGCCCTAGCTCGATTTTACAAAGATTGATCTGTTGTGCGTGATGCACCCAAATTTCAACTCATAAATTAGGAGAGGATTTTAACAAGTATATCACCCTTTGTATGTGATTTCATAGCGTGAAGGTACTGGCTACTTGCACCAATCTCGCGCATTAAATGTTCCATAAAGAAGAAAATAATACCACCTCATTCATGGCTTCATAGTCAGCGCTCTTTCCCTTTTTATCTACATCACTCAACTCTTCCCACGCACCATTTCTCTATTTTTCAACCTCTAATATCTTGCGTGTGGACAACTCATATGCATGCGAACTTCCACTCCACTAAATCCTCTCCGAAGAAAATAAATCAGGTGCAACCCTCGTGAATTTTAACAAATACTTTGCCCTTGTTACATGGCTCCATACTATGAAGTTACTTAATACTTGCACCAATCCCACGCCTTAAAAAGTCCAAAAAGAAGAACACAACCAAAGAACGATTAATTAACATGATTTGGGAATGTCAATTAAGTCATGTACAGGTACAAGGAGTGAAGGTTTGAGCAAAAAAATATCCATGTAAATTCTAAAGTATCATGCAAAAATATCAATAATTTTATTTGGGAAACTCAACCCATGTTTTCTTGATATTAGTTTAGTTGCTTTTAAATTGTTCTTAGATACTAGTTACAAGTATTCCAAAGCATTGAATCATGTTAAGGCATGATGTTCAGATATTATTTTCATGGTCAAACCTTGGCTATTGGAAAATCCAATTTGATACATTCCTCGAGAATCAAAAGTTATGGATACACGTAGCGAGAAACGATCCGATAGAGACAACCACCATTTTGTGTCTCCCCTTTATACCATAGCAATTCATATCAAACCATATGAAGCTTCTAGTGGATATCAACAGGAGGAGAAGAACCATGCCTTCTGAGATCTGTGGAGTCCATTTGAATGCAATAATTGTTATTGGGGCGCTTGTAATTCATCGTCCTCCCCCCATCTCTTATTAATACAAATGCAAAGATTATTTATTGTATGTTATGTCTACGTAGTTCCAGTTTAAATTTATTTCTTGCATATCATGATATATGGTTTATCAGAATGTATTTTACTCTCCTGGCTTATATAGCTTACACCTTTCAATATTATTCACAAATTTTGATATGATTCTTGGACAACACAACCTCTCAGAAAGTGATTTTTGGGGCACATGGTGGTGATCAAGCACCAACACCAAAGTGGCAACTTGGAAGTATTGCGATAAAAATTCGTGTTTTTCAAAGTTATGTATTGTTTTATTATTCAATCATGCATGTTCTCTTTTACGGGATACTTTTATTTATTCCTTCTCGAATATAATATTGGGATTGAAAATAGTACATCAATGTTTGTATCCTAAGTGGGAGCACATCTAAATTGCGTTGCGCAATTTGATTGTGAATATTTAAAATCTGCGTTGCTAGTTGAGAAATGTAAGAGAAGGATAAGTTTGCAAACCCGAGCATTTTGTTAAACACATGGCAAACCATGAAAATTTATGTGATCAAGCACTTCAATTTTTTCCTAGGGAATTTTTTTGTGTTGTGGAACCGTATAAGCTCTTCAATTTTTACAGCTAGTTCTATACTAGGATTGTTTTGGAGGCTCTACACTTCATAGTAAGCATTCAACATATCACCTCGTGTATGGGAAGGACCCTATCCCCTTTTTTCTACATCACTTTTCTCTTCCCACGTTCCCTAGCTCGATTTTACAAAGCTTAATTTGTTGTGGGTGGACCACTCCCAAATTTATAATACACTATAAACGCTCTCCAACTAAAATAAATAAGGAAAGGATTTTAACAAGTTGTACATGCAACTTCACAGCGTGAAGGTACTCGCTACTTGAACGAATATCATGCACTAAATGTTCCATGAAGAATAAAACAACACCACCTCATTCATCGATTCATAATTGGCACTCTTTCCCTTGTTGTCTACATCTCTCCACTTTTCCCACATACCACTGTCTTTATTCCGCAGCTGGAACACTCATATGCACGCGAAATTCCATTCCACTAAAGCCTCTCCGAACAAAATAAATCAGGTGCAACCCACGTGGATTTTAACATATATTTTTCCCTTGTACGATGTCTTCATAGTGTAAAGGTACTTAATACTTGCACCAATCCGAAGCTTTAAAAATTCCATAAAGAAGAACATCACCAAAGAGCGGTTACTTAACACGATTTGCGAATCTCAAGTAAGTCGTGTAGATACAAGGAGAGAAGGTTTTCACGGAAAATATTTGCTTATTCTAAAGTGTGAAGGAAAAGTAGAAATTCCTTTATTCGGGAAACTCAAACCTAATTTTATTGTTGTTAGTTTGGTTATTTTTGAAGTGTTTTTAGACATTACTTACAAGTAATCCAAGGCGTTGAAACATATTAAGGGACGATGTTGGAATCTTAGCTTCATGGCCAAACTTTGGATGTTGCAAAATCCAGCTTGAGACATTCCTCAAGAATCAAAAGTTATGGATACATGTAGACAAAGATGATCCCACACAAAGAACCATCATTTTGTCTCTCATTTCTACCATAGTAATTGATCCGCATTTGCGTGGGAACGAGACAAAAGATAGCATATACAGAATCATATACACAGATATATGGCCAAAAACACAGCGATACAGTAAACGCATATTCTATTAAATATCGGAAATAGAACAGACTGTAAATACCACAGCTAGAATGGTAGTAGCTATCTCTAAGAAGAGATGTGGCCGCTGTGCTCATTCGAGCCAAGATGAATGCAAAGAGAGGCCGAAAGGGCCTATTTATCATAAGCACGAGGGAAAGAATCCCAAACATCCGAAAACCTAACCCTAGAAGATGAACCGTCATAAAGTTTGCGGCCCCAAGGTGGTTAGTTGAACAGTCAACTTCCCAGGGTCATAACGTTTGCATACGATCTCCGTTTGGGGCGCTCGGCAGCCCGTTGGAAAGATCTATCCGAGGACTACGCGGACGGCCATGAAACAGATGGGCCCCGTCCGACCAAGATTTCCCAAAACACGTCGTTTAGGGCCTCAAAACGGCCCCGCAAGTTTGGGACTCGAAAAGCTGTGGAAAAATTACTGGAAAATACGCAAAATGGGAAACTGTTTTGAGCCAGTGGAATAGGTGGGTGGCCACCGATATCCATCTGGATCAGTAATTCGTATCATACCATCCGAAGCTTCGAGTTGATATCAAGAGGAGAATAAGAACCCTCCCTTCAGAAAGTTGTGGAGTCCATTTGCTTCCAATAGTTGTTACTAAGGCACTTGTAACTCATCCCCCCCCCCCCATATTTTATTAGTACATATGCAAACATTCTTTATTGTATGTTTTGCTCATGTAGTTCTAGTTTAAATTTCTTTCTTCACAGAATAGCTGGTTTATTAGAATGTATTTTAATCTCATGGTTCATATAGCTTTTACCTTTTGATATGATGCTTGGAATACACAGCCTCTCAGAAAGTGATTTTCGGGGCACATGTTGGTGATCAAACACCAACACCAAAGTGCCATCTTGGAAGCGTTGTGATAAAAAGTCGTGTTTTTCCATATTATGTATTATTTTATTATCCAGTTATGACTTTTATTTATGCATCCTCTATTGTGAATTTGGGATTGCAATTAGTACATCAATGTTTGTAACCTAAGTGGAAGCACATACGGATTACATCGCGCGATTTTATTGTAAATATTTAAAATCTTGGTTGTTAGTTGAGAAATGTCAAAGAATGCTAAATCTGAAAACTTGAGGTTTTTGCTAAATAATTGGAAAACGGTGAAAATTTATGTGATTGAGCACTTCAAATTTTCCCTAGGGCTGATGTTTTATGTTGTAGAACCCTATAAACTCTTCAATTTTTACTAGTTCTATACTATAAGTGCTTTGGATACTCTACACTCCATATGCACGTGAACTTCCACTCCACTAAAACCTCTCCAAAAAAGAAGATTAGGTGCAACGCGTGTGGATTTAAAAAAATATTTTTCCCTTGTCCCATGACTTCATACTGTGAAGGTACTTACTACTTTCACCAATACCATGCCTTAAAAATTCCATAAACAAGAAAACAACGAAAGAATGGTTAATCAACATGATTTGTGAATCTCAAGTAAGTCATGTAGCTACAAGGAGAGAAGGCTTGAGAAAAAAAAGATATGTGTATTCTAAGGTATCGTGGGAAATTTGAAAAAAAATTTATTTGGTGAACTCAACCCTAATTTTCTTGTCATTAGTTTAGTTGTTTTTAAAGTGTTTTCAAAGATTACTTAGAAGCGATCCAAAGAAATGAAGCATATACTGGTATCATGTTGGGATATTAGTTTCATGGTCAAACATTGACTGCTGGAAAATCCAATTGGAGACATTCCTCAAGAATCAATATTGGTTATGGATACAAATAACCAAAGATGAATCCACATGGGAATATACACCATAGCTAAAGTTGTGCGGGATAGCATGCATGGAATTATTAATCTCCTAGTAGAAGAAAGGTTAAGATACTACTATGTTTTTGAACTCGTGGAAATGCGAAATAAATTGGAGCAATTGTACAAGAACAATGCCTCCGAAATCAACGGTCTTGAAACGAGGTTATTGACTCTCAAGATTGCTGAGCTTAGAGAAATTCAGGGGTGAAATTTTTCACACACACTGATTTTACATGTTTTCTTTCTCAAAAAAGAATCGCGGATTTCATTTTTTTTCTTTCGAAAATGATTCTCCCAAATTCCACAGGATAAAAATAGTTTACTCTAAACATCACCAAAATTGTCCAAAGACTACATAAAATTCTCGCTGTTGACATTGATGGCGTGGAAAGATATTTTCCTCCATTCACGACAATTTGTGCCAACATCAAGGTCGTTGGAGGACAATACCTACGGTGACAGGCCGTTTGAGATCCTTGTGCATGATCGGGCTCCCATAGCACACAACTCTTCTCTCTCATGGGTCATAGTCATCCCACCTCTTTTCGAGGCCATTCCCTCGTATCACACCTCATCTCCCTCCAACTTCATTTTCGTGGAACCCCTTTAATTAGTGACCATTTTTATTTCCTTTCCCTCCATACGTCCATTCAAACTATCTAGACCCATGCTTCTTAAGCATTCCATGGACACCACAACGCTCGTAGTAGCTCTTGGCCCCGCGGGTGTATTGAGTGCTACTACATAATATGCACGTGACACATATGTGGTCTCCATGGAGAAACATCATGCGAGGATTGGGGCTCTTGGCAATGCCAACTCTACGATTTAACAACTTAACCCGATTGCCCTAGATTTTGTTGTTGACTCTCTTTCTCTCTCCTCCCATGATAGATGTAGTAGCACGACGATATCGTATTCATCTCAACAGCCCAAGGACAAAAAAATTCACGAGTAAGTTATTATCGTACTAGCTCTTGTTTCCATACTCCCCTCAGTGCATTGTCAAGACCACCAACAATATCTCAACGAACGTGGGGAGAAGAGCATTCCTATTTTTATAGCTCTTTGCAGTGTTCCATCATATTTATGTTTCCCTCTAACTCCATTTTCCATATCCGTCCACCTTCCCTATGTTACACCTCTTATGGGATTTCGCTATCAGCACCTTCGGCCATCGTTCATGTAATGTCCCAAAAAATAGCAAAATTAAAATGTTTTCCATCCCTGTAATAGATGCTGTATGAGAGTAAAAATAGACACAAGTTGATTTAATAATAAGAAAAGTATGTAAATGTTTAAACCAAATGGTAAGTATTTATCATAAGACTGGAATGTGTGGTTTCCACGCGCTTTGTGATTAATTCTAAATGGTGAGCTCTGGTCACGAAAGGTTATCAGAACAAGTCTAGTAGGACAGGAAATGGTCGATGCAGCGATAATAAGCCGGCGAGAGGCGTGAGGGACCATATTCTCATACTAATACACCAAAAATAAACCGACTTTGTCAGGTCGGCGACGCTGGCTTGGTCGCACTGTTATATATTATGTTCTTTGGACGGTGTCACGGTAGGATTTGGTCACGGTCACCTGTAGCAGAGGTGGTAGTGGCAGGTGGGGAATGATCACTTGCTTGCCCGGACTTCAATTTAAAACTACTCAGAATTCAGGAATTTGGTGATGCTATAAAATGGAAGAACGCTCTCCAATCTTCATCTAACTTCATCTATAATCAAACGATCAGAGGGAGCGTCTAATCGAAGAATAGCACTCAGTCATCTACAGTCATGAAATCCTTCCCGGCTTTAGCGGTTGCAGCACTAGTAATCATCTCATATGCAAGCACTATTGTTCTAGTGCGTGCAGGTGATTCAGATCCTCTGCAAGACTTTTGCGTTGCTGATAACACCAGTCAAGGTATGTGATACTAGGCTCTTCTGAATTTACATGTAATGTGTACAACTATTATCATGGGTGAAGAATCTGACATATATGGAATTGAATTTACATGTAATGTGTACAACTATTATCATGGGTGAAGAATCTGATATATATATATGGAATTGAATTTTGCAGTTCTTGTAAACGGTTTCGTCTGTAAGGATGCGAAGATGGTTTCAGCAGACGACTTCACATTCAGGGGCCTAGATAAAGCGGGGAATACGAATAACATGCTGCGCTCCGTGGTAACTCCAGTCAATGTAGTGCAGCTAGCAGGCCTGAACACCTTGGGAATCTCCATGGCTAGGATCGATTTCGCTCCTTACGGCCTTAATCCCCCTCACACTCATCCGCGGGCCACCGAAATCTTGGTGGTCTTGGAAGGTAGCCTCTACGTCGGCTTCATCACCACTGGCAACCAATTGTTCTACAAAACGCTTGAGAAGGGAGACGTGTTTGTGTTCCCCAAAGCTCTTGTGCATTTCCAACAGAACGTCGGCAATGGCAACGCAGTGGCCCTCGCTGCACTGAGCAGCCAGAATCCAGGAACTCAGCAGATCGCCAGGTCCTTGTTTGGAGCCACCGGTCCGGTTGATCCCTCCGTTCTCGCCAAAGCTTTCGATATCGATTCCAACCTCGTCAAACTTCTGCAAGCCAAATTCGCTGCTTCTGGCTGATTTATTCATTCATTCATGCTGATCATAGTCATGAGTCGCCACAGAGATTTATTCATTCTAATCATAGTCGCCATTCTTGCTTTTCCCGCGTTCTGCGTTCTGTGCGTGACACAAATAGTCACTGCATTGTATGTGTGGTCGTGGACATCCAAACAAATAAAAAAGTTCATTTCCGTTGATCCATTATGTTTTCGTGTTTGTTTGGGATGATTATCTTAATCAGTGCTAAGTTCCTTAATGTTTGAACAACACGATCTTCCGAGACTCTTTAGATTCATCACTCCACCCAACGGGCATTTTAATATTTAAACGCCAGAAATAGTTTATAAGCAGATGTTTAGTGGCATGGAGTCCACTTTAAAATTCAATTATCTTGGTGTATTCCATTGAAGCGTGGAGTAGCTATAATCACTTGGTGTATTCCATTGAAGAGTGGAGCTTGAGGTCGTGAAATTCTAAAAGTTCAAATTAAATATAAATGGCCTTACATCATTTTGGTGTTAATTACTCAATTTAATTAAATTATATTTGTGTTCGATTCAAAAGTTTTGAAACTCAATAAATTGGATCATCTAAAATTATTATATATCCCATTTATCTCCCGCAAACTTGATGGATTGATATAATAAATTATTGTTTCAACTTGTATAGAAAATTATTTTAAATTATGAATAGTTAGATTATGAGGCATACAAACTTGAATGTTGGTTACCCTCCCATCATTTACTCCATCATAGCAACTTTGTCTTAGATTCCACCAAAGAGGGATCATAGCAACATTGCTTTGGCTTCCGGCAAGGGATCTCGCAACCTCACAAAAGAGAGGGAGGGCCTTCTAGGGAGGGATTTGGTTGTACATAGGTGCCACATCATGGCCCCATCTTTAATCAAATTGTATGTACGCATTTTATCGGGCTATGGAGGTGTCTAGCTAAAAGAGATTAGTTCATCGGATAACTTGTAAAGTGATAGAAGGTTGGATTAGCATTGGATTGCAATCGTATTGCAAGTGTGTTAACAACCTAATTTTTTCCTCTTCGGTTCGCGATGAGTAATATTATCGCCATTAGACATCACCTTGGGAGGCTTTCGCCTCATATGCATCATTTCCACCACCATATGATCTGAATAAATCTCTCAAGGTCATCCGTCATATCATTCACAATAAGCGATGCTATTATGCTCGATTCGTTCCACACACACGCACACATAGAAGCATCATTCGGTGTCTCTCCTTTCAACCATGGTAATTCTCATGACACCATATGGAGCTTCAAGTGGTGATGAAGAGGAGAAGAATAACACTCCCTTCGGAAAGTCGCGGAGTCCATTTGCTTCCCACAATTCTTACTAAGGCGCTTGTAATTCATCACCGCTGACCCCCATCCCCCCTCTTTTATTAATACAGATGCAAATATTTTTTATTGTATGTTATGTTTATGGACTTCTAGTTAAAATTTATTTCTTCACATAATATATGGTCTATTCGAATGTATATTACTCTCATGGTTCATATACCTTACACCTTTTGGTATGATGCTTGGACAATGCAATCTCTAGGCAAGTGATTTTTGGGGCACATGTTGGTGATGAAACACAACCACCAAACTCGGCCATCTTGGAAGCGCTGTGATACAAAGGCGTGTTTTTCAATATTATGTATTATTTTATTTTTCGATTATGCATATTCTCTTCTACGGGTTACTTTTATTTATGCATTCCCAAATATAATATTGGGATTGCAAATAGTACATCAATGCTTGTATCCTAAGTGGTAGCACATCTAGATTGTGTCACGCAATTCGATTGTAGAGATATAAAATTGTGTCGCGCAATTCGATTGCAAAGATTTAAAATCTAGGCTGTTAGGTGAGAAATGTAAAATAAGGCTAAATCTCAAACCCCAAGGTTTTTTATTAAATTCTTGGGAAACCATGAAAATTTATACGATCGAGGACTTGATGTTTTTCGTAGGGCTAATGTTTTAGGTCGTACAACCGTAGAAAATCTCCAATGTTTACTAATTTTATACTAGGATCGTTTTGGATACTCTACACTTCATATTACCTTCAAGAGATCGCTTCGTGTATTGCATGTGACTCTTTCCCTCGTTCTCTACATCATTTTTCTCTTCCCACATGCCCTAGCTCGATTTTACAAAGATTGATCTGTTGTGCGTGATGCACCCAAATTTCAACTCATAAATTAGGAGAGGATTTTAACAAGTATATCACCCTTTGTATGTGATTTCATAGCGTGAAGGTACTGGCTACTTGCACCAATCTCGCGCATTAAATGTTCCATAAAGAAGAAAATAATACCACCTCATTCATGGCTTCATAGTCAGCGCTCTTTCCCTTTTTATCTACATCACTCAACTCTTCCCACGCACCATTTCTCTATTTTTCAACCTCTAATATCTTGCGTGTGGACAACTCATATGCATGCGAACTTCCACTCCACTAAATCCTCTCCGAAGAAAATAAATCAGGTGCAACCCTCGTGAATTTTAACAAATACTTTGCCCTTGTTACATGGCTCCATACTATGAAGTTACTTAATACTTGCACCAATCCCACGCCTTAAAAAGTCCAAAAAGAAGAACACAACCAAAGAACGATTAATTAACATGATTTGGGAATGTCAATTAAGTCATGTACAGGTACAAGGAGTGAAGGTTTGAGCAAAAAAATATCCATGTAAATTCTAAAGTATCATGCAAAAATATCAATAATTTTATTTGGGAAACTCAACCCATGTTTTCTTGATATTAGTTTAGTTGCTTTTAAATTGTTCTTAGATACTAGTTACAAGTATTCCAAAGCATTGAATCATGTTAAGGCATGATGTTCAGATATTATTTTCATGGTCAAACCTTGGCTATTGGAAAATCCAATTTGATACATTCCTCGAGAATCAAAAGTTATGGATACACGTAGCGAGAAACGATCCGATAGAGACAACCACCATTTTGTGTCTCCCCTTTATACCATAGCAATTCATATCAAACCATATGAAGCTTCTAGTGGATATCAACAGGAGGAGAAGAACCATGCCTTCTGAGATCTGTGGAGTCCATTTGAATGCAATAATTGTTATTGGGGCGCTTGTAATTCATCGTCCTCCCCCCATCTCTTATTAATACAAATGCAAAGATTATTTATTGTATGTTATGTCTACGTAGTTCCAGTTTAAATTTATTTCTTGCATATCATGATATATGGTTTATCAGAATGTATTTTACTCTCCTGGCTTATATAGCTTACACCTTTCAATATTATTCACAAATTTTGATATGATTCTTGGACAACACAACCTCTCAGAAAGTGATTTTTGGGGCACATGGTGGTGATCAAGCACCAACACCAAAGTGGCAACTTGGAAGTATTGCGATAAAAATTCGTGTTTTTCAAAGTTATGTATTGTTTTATTATTCAATCATGCATGTTCTCTTTTACGGGATACTTTTATTTATTCCTTCTCGAATATAATATTGGGATTGAAAATAGTACATCAATGTTTGTATCCTAAGTGGGAGCACATCTAAATTGCGTTGCGCAATTTGATTGTGAATATTTAAAATCTGCGTTGCTAGTTGAGAAATGTAAGAGAAGGATAAGTTTGCAAACCCGAGCATTTTGTTAAACACATGGCAAACCATGAAAATTTATGTGATCAAGCACTTCAATTTTTTCCTAGGGAATTTTTTTGTGTTGTGGAACCGTATAAGCTCTTCAATTTTTACAGCTAGTTCTATACTAGGATTGTTTTGGAGGCTCTACACTTCATAGTAAGCATTCAACATATCACCTCGTGTATGGGAAGGACCCTATCCCCTTTTTTCTACATCACTTTTCTCTTCCCACGTTCCCTAGCTCGATTTTACAAAGCTTAATTTGTTGTGGGTGGACCACTCCCAAATTTATAATACACTATAAACGCTCTCCAACTAAAATAAATAAGGAAAGGATTTTAACAAGTTGTACATGCAACTTCACAGCGTGAAGGTACTCGCTACTTGAACGAATATCATGCACTAAATGTTCCATGAAGAATAAAACAACACCACCTCATTCATCGATTCATAATTGGCACTCTTTCCCTTGTTGTCTACATCTCTCCACTTTTCCCACATACCACTGTCTTTATTCCGCAGCTGGAACACTCATATGCACGCGAAATTCCATTCCACTAAAGCCTCTCCGAACAAAATAAATCAGGTGCAACCCACGTGGATTTTAACATATATTTTTCCCTTGTACGATGTCTTCATAGTGTAAAGGTACTTAATACTTGCACCAATCCGAAGCTTTAAAAATTCCATAAAGAAGAACATCACCAAAGAGCGGTTACTTAACACGATTTGCGAATCTCAAGTAAGTCGTGTAGATACAAGGAGAGAAGGTTTTCACGGAAAATATTTGCTTATTCTAAAGTGTGAAGGAAAAGTAGAAATTCCTTTATTCGGGAAACTCAAACCTAATTTTATTGTTGTTAGTTTGGTTATTTTTGAAGTGTTTTTAGACATTACTTACAAGTAATCCAAGGCGTTGAAACATATTAAGGGACGATGTTGGAATCTTAGCTTCATGGCCAAACTTTGGATGTTGCAAAATCCAGCTTGAGACATTCCTCAAGAATCAAAAGTTATGGATACATGTAGACAAAGATGATCCCACACAAAGAACCATCATTTTGTCTCTCATTTCTACCATAGTAATTGATCCGCATTTGCGTGGGAACGAGACAAAAGATAGCATATACAGAATCATATACACAGATATATGGCCAAAAACACAGCGATACAGTAAACGCATATTCTATTAAATATCGGAAATAGAACAGACTGTAAATACCACAGCTAGAATGGTAGTAGCTATCTCTAAGAAGAGATGTGGCCGCTGTGCTCATTCGAGCCAAGATGAATGCAAAGAGAGGCCGAAAGGGCCTATTTATCATAAGCACGAGGGAAAGAATCCCAAACATCCGAAAACCTAACCCTAGAAGATGAACCGTCATAAAGTTTGCGGCCCCAAGGTGGTTAGTTGAACAGTCAACTTCCCAGGGTCATAACGTTTGCATACGATCTCCGTTTGGGGCGCTCGTCAGCCCGTTGGAAAGATCTATCCGAGGACTACGCGGACGGCCATGAAACAGATGGGCCCCGTCCGACCAAGATTTCCCAAAACACGTCGTTTAGGGCCTCAAAACGGCCCCGCAAGTTTGGGACTCGAAAAGCTGTGGAAAAATTACTGGAAAATACGCAAAATGGGAAACTGTTTTGAGCCAGTGGAATAGGTGGGTGGCCACCGATATCCATCTGGATCAGTAATTCGTATCATACCATCCGAAGCTTCGAGTTGATATCAAGAGGAGAATAAGAACCCTCCCTTCAGAAAGTTGTGGAGTCCATTTGCTTCCAATAGTTGTTACTAAGGCACTTGTAACTCATCCCCCCCCCCACATATTTTATTAGTACATATGCAAACATTCTTTATTGTATGTTTTGCTCATGTAGTTCTAGTTTAAATTTCTTTCTTCACAGAATAGCTGGTTTATTAGAATGTATTTTAATCTCATGGTTCATATAGCTTTTACCTTTTGATATGATGCTTGGAATACACAGCCTCTCAGAAAGTGATTTTCGGGGCACATGTTGGTGATCAAACACCAACACCAAAGTGCCATCTTGGAAGCGTTGTGATAAAAAGTCGTGTTTTTCCATATTATGTATTATTTTATTATCCAGTTATGACTTTTATTTATGCATCCTCTATTGTGAATTTGGGATTGCAATTAGTACATCAATGTTTGTAACCTAAGTGGAAGCACATACGGATTACATCGCGCGATTTTATTGTAAATATTTAAAATCTTGGTTGTTAGTTGAGAAATGTCAAAGAATGCTAAATCTGAAAACTTGAGGTTTTTGCTAAATAATTGGAAAACGGTGAAAATTTATGTGATTGAGCACTTCAAATTTTCCCTAGGGCTGATGTTTTATGTTGTAGAACCCTATAAACTCTTCAATTTTTACTAGTTCTATACTATAAGTGCTTTGGATACTCTACACTCCATATGCACGTGAACTTCCACTCCACTAAAACCTCTCCAAAAAAGAAGATTAGGTGCAACGCGTGTGGATTTAAAAAAATATTTTTCCCTTGTCCCATGACTTCATACTGTGAAGGTACTTACTACTTTCACCAATACCATGCCTTAAAAATTCCATAAACAAGAAAACAACGAAAGAATGGTTAATCAACATGATTTGTGAATCTCAAGTAAGTCATGTAGCTACAAGGAGAGAAGGCTTGAGAAAAAAAAGATATGTGTATTCTAAGGTATCGTGGGAAATTTGAAAAAAAATTTATTTGGTGAACTCAACCCTAATTTTCTTGTCATTAGTTTAGTTGTTTTTAAAGTGTTTTCAAAGATTACTTAGAAGCGATCCAAAGAAATGAAGCATATACTGGTATCATGTTGGGATATTAGTTTCATGGTCAAACATTGACTGCTGGAAAATCCAATTGGAGACATTCCTCAAGAATAAATATTGGTTATGGATACAAATAACCAAAGATGAATCCACATGGGAATATACACCATAGCTAAAGTTGTGCGGGATAGCATGCATGGAATTATTAATCTCCTAGTAGAAGAAAGGTTAAGATACTACTATGTTTTTGAACTCGTGGAAATGCGAAATAAATTGGAGCAATTGTACAAGAACAATGCCTCCGAAATCAACGGTCTTGAAACGAGGTTATTGACTCTCAAGATTGCTGAGCTTAGAGAAATTCAGGGGTGAAATTTTTCACACACACTGATTTTACATGTTTTCTTTCTCAAAAAAGAATCGCGGATTTCATTTTTTTTCTTTCGAAAATGATTCTCCCAAATTCCACAGGATAAAAATAGTTTACTCTAAACATCACCAAAATTGTCCAAAGACTACATAAAATTCTCGCTGTTGACATTGATGGCGTGGAAAGATATTTTCCTCCATTCACGACAATTTGTGCCAACATCAAGGTCGTTGGAGGACAATACCTACGGTGACAGGCCGTTTGAGATCCTTGTGCATGATCGGGCTCCCATAGCACACAACTCTTCTCTCTCACGGGTCATAGTCATCCCACCTCTTTTCGAGGCCATTCCCTCGTATCACACCTCATCTCCCTCCAACTTCATTTTCGTGGAACCCCTTTAATTAGTGACCATTTTTATTTCCTTTCCCTCCATACGTCCATTCAAACTATCTAGACCCATGCTTCTTAAGCATTCCATGGACACCACAACGCTCGTAGTAGCTCTTGGCCCCGCGGGTGTATTGAGTGCTACTACATAATATGCACGTGACACATATGTGGTCTCCATGGAGAAACATCATGCGAGGATTGGGGCTCTTGGCAATGCCAACTCTACGATTTAACAACTTAACCCGATTGCCCTAGATTTTGTTGTTGACTCTCTTTCTCTCTCCTCCCATGATAGATGTAGTAGCACGACGATATCGTATTCATCTCAACAGCCCAAGGACAAAAAAATTCACGAGTAAGTTATTATCGTACTAGCTCTTGTTTCCATACTCCCCTCAGTGCATTGTCAAGACCACCAACAATATCTCAACGAACGTGGGGAGAAGAGCATTCCTATTTTTATAGCTCTTTGCAGTGTTCCATCATATTTATGTTTCCCTCTAACTCCATTTTCCATATCCGTCCACCTTCCCTATGTTACACCTCTTATGGGATTTCGCTATCAGCACCTTCGGCCATCGTTCATGTAATGTCCCAAAAAATAGCAAAATTAAAATGTTTTCCATCCCTGTAATAGATGCTGTATGAGAGTAAAAATAGACACAAGTTAATTTAATAATAAGAAAAGTATGTAAATGTTTAAACCAAATGGTAAGTATTTATCATAAGACTGGAATGTGTGGTTTCCACGCGCTTTGTGATTAATTCTAAATGGTGAGCTCTGGTCACGAAAGGTTATCAGAACAAGTCTAGTAGGACAGGAAATGGTCGATGCAGCGATAATAAGCCGGCGAGAGGCGTGAGGGACCATATTCTCATACTAATACACCAAAAATAAACGGACTTTGTCAGGTCGGCGACGCTGGCTTGGTCGCACTGTTATATATTATGTTCTTGGACGGTGTCACGGTAGGATTTGGTCACGGTCACCTGTAGCAGAGGTGGTAGTGGCAGGTGGGGAATGATCACTTGCTTGCCCGGACTTCAATTTAAAACTACTCAGAATTCAGGAATTTGGTGATGCTATAAAATGGAAGAACGCTCTCCAATCTTCATCTAACTTCATCTATAATCAAACGATCAGAGGGAGCGTCTAATCGAAGAATAGCACTCAGTCATCTACAGTCATGAAATCCTTCCCGGCTTTAGCGGTTGCAGCACTAGTAATCATCTCATACGCAAGCACTATTGTTCTAGTGCGTGCAGGTGATTCAGATCCTCTGCAAGACTTTTGCGTTGCTGATAACACCAGTCAAGGTATGTGATACTAGGCTCTTCTGAATTTACATGTAATGTGTACAACTATTATCATGGGTGAAGAATCTGACATATATGGAATTGAATTTACATGTAATGTGTACAACTATTATCATGGGTGAAGAATCTGATATATATATATGGAATTGAATTTTGCAGTTCTTGTAAACGGTTTCGTCTGTAAGGATGCGAAGATGGTTTCAGCAGACGACTTCACGTTCAGGGGCCTAGATAAAGCGGGGAATACGAATAACATGCTGCGCTCCGTGGTAACTCCAGTCAATGTAGTGCAGCTAGCAGGCCTGAACACCTTGGGAATCTCCATGGCTAGGATCGATTTCGCTCCTTACGGCCTTAATCCCCCTCACACTCATCCGCGGGCCACCGAAATCTTGGTGGTCTTGGAAGGTAGCCTCTACGTCGGCTTCATCACCACTGGCAACCAATTGTTCTACAAAACGCTTGAGAAGGGAGACGTGTTTGTGTTCCCCAAAGCTCTTGTGCATTTCCAACAGAACGTCGGCAATGGCAACGCAGTGGCCCTCGCTGCACTGAGCAGCCAGAATCCAGGAACTCAGCAGATCGCCAGGTCCTTGTTTGGAGCCACCGGTCCGGTTGATCCCTCCGTTCTCGCCAAAGCTTTCGATATCGATTCCAACCTCGTCAAACTTCTGCAAGCCAAATTCGCTGCTTCTGGCTGATTTATTCATTCATTCATGCTGATCATAGTCGTGAGTCGCCACAGAGATTTATTCATTCTAATCATAGTCGCCATTCTTGCTTTCCCCGCGTTCTGCGTTCTGTGCGTGACACAAATAGTCACTGCATTGTATGTGTGGTCGTGGACATCCAAACAAATAAAAAAGTTCATTTCCGTTGATCCATTATGTTTTCGTGTTTGTTTGGGATGATTATCTTAATCAGTGCTAAGTTCCTTAATGTTTGAACAACACGATCTTCCGAGACTCTTTAGATTCATCACTCCACCCAACGGGCATTTTAATATTTAAACGCCAGAAATAGTTTATAAGCAGATGTTTAGTGGCATGGAGTCCACTTTAAAATTCAATTATCTTGGTGTATTCCATTGAAGCGTGGAGTAGCTATAATCACTTGGTGTATTCCATTGAAGAGTGGAGCTTGAGGTCGTGAAATTCTAAAAGTTCAAATTAAATATAAATGGCCTTACATCATTTTGGTGTTAATTACTCAATTTAATTAAATTATATTTGTGTTCGATTCAAAAGTTTTGAAACTCAATAAATTGGATCATCTAAAATTATTATATATCCCATTTATCTCCCGCAAACTTGATGGATTGATATAATAAATTATTGTTTCAACTTGTATAGAAAATTATTTTAAATTATGAATAGTTAGATTATGAGGCATACAAACTTGAATGTTGGTTACCCTCCCATCATTTACTCCATCATAGCAACTTTGTCTTAGATTCCACCAAAGAGGGATCATAGCAACATTGTTTTGGCTTCCGGCAAGGGATCTCGCAACCTCACAAAGGAGAGGGAGGGCCTTCTAGGGAGGGATTTGGTTGTACATAGGTGCCACATCATGGCCCCATCTTTAATCAAATTGTATGTACGCATTTTATCGGGCTATGGAGGTGTCTAGCTAAAAGAGATTAGTTCATCGGATAACTTGTAAAGTGATAGAAGGTTGGATTAGCATTGGATTGCAATCGTATTGCAAGTGTGTTAACAACCTAATTTTTTCCTCTTCGGTTCGCGATGAGTAATATTATCGCCATTAGACATCACCTTGGGAGGCTTTCGCCTCATATGCATCATTTCCACCACCATATGATCTGAATAAATCTCTCAAGGTCATCCATCATATCATTCACAATAAGCGATGCTATTATGCTCGATTCGGTCCACACACACGCACACATAGAAGCATCATTCGGTGTCTCTCCTTTCAACCATGGTAATTCTCATGACACCATATGGAGCTTCAAGTGGTGATGAAGAGGAGAAGAATAACACTCCCTTCGGAAAGTCGCGGAGTCCATTTGCTTCCCACAATTCTTACTAAGGCGCTTGTAATTCATCACCGCTGACCCCCATCCCCCCTCTTTTATTAATACAGATGCAAATATTTTTTATTGTATGTTATGTTTATGGACTTCTAGTTAAAATTTATTTCTTCACATAATATATGGTCTATTCGAATGTATATTACTCTCATGGTTCATATACCTTACACCTTTTGGTATGATGCTTGGACAATGCAATCTCTAGGCAAGTGATTTTTGGGGCACATGTTGGTGATGAAACAAAACCACCAAACTCGGCCATCTTGGAAGCGCTGTGATACAAAGGCGTGTTTTTCAATATTATGTATTATTTTATTTTTCGATTATGCATATTCTCTTCTACGGGTTACTTTTATTTATGCATTCCCAAATATAATATTGGGATTGCAAATAGTACATCAATGCTTGTATCCTAAGTGGTAGCACATCTAGATTGTGTCACGCAATTCGATTGTAAAGATATAAAATTGTGTCGCGCAATTCGATTGCAAAGATTTAAAATCTAGGCTGTTAGGTGAGAAATGTAAAATAAGGCTAAATCTCAAACCCCAAGGTTTTTTATTAAATTCTTGGGAAACCATGAAAATTTATATGATCGAGGACTTGATGTTTTTCGTAGGGCTAATGTTTTAGGTCGTACAACCGTAGAAAATCTCCAATGTTTACTAATTTTATACTAGGATCGTTTTGGATACTCTACACTTCATATTACCTTCAAGAGATCGCTTCGTGTATTGCATGTGACTCTTTCCCTCGTTCTCTACATCATTTTTCTCTTCCCACATGCCCTAGCTCGATTTTACAAAGATTGATCTGTTGTGCGTGATGCACCCAAATTTCAACTCATAAATTAGGAGAGGATTTTAACAAGTATATCACCCTTTGTATGTGATTTCATAGCGTGAAGGTACTGGCTACTTGCACCAATCTCGCGCATTAAATGTTCCATAAAGAAGAAAATAATACCACCTCATTCATGGCTTCATAGTCAGCGCTCTTTCCCTTTTTATCTACATCACTCAACTCTTCCCATGCACCATTTCTCTATTTTTCAACCTCTAATATCTTGCGTGTGGACAACTCATATGCATGCGAACTTCCACTCCACTAAATCCTCTCCGAAGAAAATAAATCAGGTGCAACCCTCGTGAATTTTAACAAATACTTTTCCCTTGTTACATGGCTCCATACTATGAAGTTACTTAATACTTGCACCAATCCCACGCCTTAAAAAGTCCAAAAAGAAGAACACAACCAAAGAACGATTAATTAACATGATTTGGGAATGTCAATTAAGTCATGTACAGGTACAAGGAGTGAAGGTTTGAGCAAAAAAATATCCATGTAAATTCTAAAGTATCATGCAAAAATATCAATAATTTTATTTGGGAAACTCAACCCATGTTTTCTTGATATTAGTTTAGTTGCTTTTAAATTGTTCTTAGATACTAGTTACAAGTATTCCAAAGCATTGAATCATGTTAAGGCATGATGTTCAGATATTATTTTCATGGTCAAACCTTGGCTATTGGAAAATCCAATTTGATACATTCCTCGAGAATCAAAAGTTATGGATACACGTAGCGAGAAACGATCCGATAGAGACAACCACCATTTTGTGTCTCCCCTTTATACCATAGCAATTCATATCAAACCATATGAAGCTTCTAGTGGATATCAACAGGAGGAGAAGAACCATGCCTTCTGAGATCTGTGGAGTCCATTTGAATGCAATAATTGTTATTGGGGCGCTTGTAATTCATCGTCCTCCCCCCATCTCTTATTAATACAAATGCAAAGATTATTTATTGTATGTTATGTCTACGTAGTTCCAGTTTAAATTTATTTCTTGCATATCATGATATATGGTTTATCAGAATGTATTTTACTCTCCTGGCTTATATAGCTTACACCTTTCAATATTATTCACAAATTTTGATATGATTCTTGGACAACACAACCTCTCAGAAAGTGATTTTTGGGGCACATGGTGGTGATCAAGCACCAACACCAAAGTGGCAACTTGGAAGTATTGCGATAAAAATTCGTGTTTTTCAAAGTTATGTATTGTTTTATTATTCAATCATGCATGTTCTCTTTTACGGGATACTTTTATTTATTCCTTCTCGAATATAATATTGGGATTGAAAATAGTACATCAATGTTTGTATCCTAAGTGGGAGCACATCTAAATTGCGTTGCGCAATTTGATTGTGAATATTTAAAATCTGCGTTGCTAGTTGAGAAATGTAAGAGAAGGATAAGTTTGCAAACCCGAGCATTTTGTTAAACACATGGCAAACCATGAAAATTTATGTGATCAAGCACTTCAATTTTTTCCTAGGGAATTTTTTTGTGTTGTGGAACCGTATAAGCTCTTCAATTTTTACAGCTAGTTCTATACTAGGATTGTTTTGGAGGCTCTACACTTCATAGTAAGCATTCAACATATCACCTCGTGTATGGGAAGGACCCTATCCCCTTTTTTCTACATCACTTTTCTCTTCCCACGTTCCCTAGCTCGATTTTACAAAGCTTAATTTGTTGTGGGTGGACCACTCCCAAATTTATAATACACTATAAACGCTCTCCAACTAAAATAAATAAGGAAAGGATTTTAACAAGTTGTACATGCAACTTCACAGCATGAAGGTACTCGCTACTTGAATGAATATCATGCACTAAATGTTCCATGAAGAATAAAACAACACCACCTCATTCATCGATTCATAATTGGCACTCTTTCCCTTGTTGTCTACATCTCTCCACTTTTCCCACATACCACTGTCTTTATTCCGCAGCTGGAACACTCATATGCACGCGAAATTCCATTCCACTAAAGCCTCTCTGAACAAAATAAATCAGGTGCAACCCACGTGGATTTTAACATATATTTTTCCCTTGTACGATGTCTTCATAGTGTAAAGGTACTTAATACTTGCACCAATCCGAAGCTTTAAAAATTCCATAAAGAAGAACATCACCAAAGAGCGGTTACTTAACACGATTTGCGAATCTCAAGTAAGTCGTGTAGATACAAGGAGAGAAGGTTTTCACGGAAAATATTTGCTTATTCTAAAGTGTGAAGGAAAAGTAGAAATTCCTTTATTCGGGAAACTCAAACCTAATTTTATTGTTGTTAGTTTGGTTATTTTTGAAGTGTTTTTAGACATTACTTACAAGTAATCCAAGGCGTTGAAACATATTAAGGGACGATGTTGGAATCTTAGCTTCATGGCCAAACTTTGGATGTTGCAAAATCCAGCTTGAGACATTCCTCAAGAATCAAAAGTTATGGATACATGTAGACAAAGATGATCCCACACAAAGAACCATCATTTTGTCTCTCATTTCTACCATAGTAATTGATCCGCATTTGCGTGGGAACGAGACAAAAGATAGCATATACAGAATGATATACACAGATATATGGCCAAAAACACAGCGATACAGTAAACGCATATTCTATTAAATATCGGAAATAGAACAGACTGTAAATACCACAGCTAGAATGGTAGTAGCTATCTCTAAGAAGAGATGTGGCCGTTGTGCTCATTCGAGCCAAGATGAATGCAAAGAGAGGCCGAAAGGGCCTATTTATCATAAGCACGAGGGAAAGAATCCCAAACATCCGAAAACCTAACCCTAGAAGATGAACCGTCATAAAGTTTGCGGCCCCAAGGTGGTTAGTTGAACAGTCAACTTCCCGGGGTCATAACGTTTGCATACGATCTCCGTTTGGGGCGCTCGTCAGCCCGTTGGAAAGATCTATCCGAGGACTACGCGGACGGCAGCCCGTCATAACTTGATGTTTTTGCTAAATAATTGGAAAACGGTGAAAATTTATGTGATTGAGCACTTCAAATTTTCCCTAGGGCTGATGTTTTATGTTGTAGAACCCTATAAACTCTTCAATTTTTACTAGTCCTATACTATAAGTGCTTTGGATACTCTACACTCCATATGCACGTGAACTTCCACTCCACTAAAACCTCTCCAAAAAAGAAGATTAGGTGCAACGCGTGTGGATTTAAAAAAATATTTTTCCCTTGTCCCATGACTTCATACTGTGAAGGTACTTACTACTTTCACCAATACCATGCCTTAAAAATTCCATAAACAAGAAAACAACGAAAGAATGGTTAATCAACATGATTTGTGAATCTCAAGTAAGCCATGTAGCTACAAGGAGAGAAGGCTTGAGAAAAAAAAGATATGTGTATTCTAAGGTATCGTGGGAAATTTGAAATAATTTTATTTGGTGAACTCAACCCTAATTTTCTTGTCATTAGTTTAGTTGTTTTTAAAGTGTTTTCAAAGATTACTTAGAAGCGATCCAAAGAAATGAAGCATATACTGGTATCATGTTGGGATATTAGTTTCATGGTCAAACATTGACTGCTGGAAAATCCAATTGGAGACATTCCTCAAGAATCAATATTGGTTATGGATACAAATAACCAAAGATGAATCCACATGGGAATATACACCATTGCTAAAGTTGTGCGGGATAGCATGCATGGAATTATTAATCTCCTAGTAGAAGAAAGGTTAAGATACTACTAAGTTTTTGAACTCGTGGAAATGCGAAATAAATTGGAGCAATTGTACAAGAACAATGCCTCCGAAATCAACGGTCTTGAAACGAGGTTATTGACTCTCAAGATTGCTGAGCTTAGAGAAATTCAGGGGTGAAATTTTTCACACACACTGATTTTACATGTTTTGTTTCTCAAAAAAGAATCGCGGATTTCATTTTTTTTCTTTCGAAAATGATTCTCCCAAATTCCACAGGATAAAAATAGTTTACTCTAAACATCACCAAAATTGTCCAAAGACTACATAAAATTCTCGCTGTTGACATTGATGGCGTGGAAAGATATTTTCCTCGATTCACGACAATTTGTGCCAACATCAAGGTCGTTGGAGGACAATACCTATGGTGACAGGCCGTTTGAGATCCTTGTGCATGATCGGGCTCCCATAGCACACAACTCTTCTCTCTCACGGGTCATAGTCATCCCACCTCTTTTCGAGGCCATTCCCTCGTATCACACCTCATCTCCCTCCAACTTCATTTTCGTGGAACCCCTTTAATTAGTGACCATTTTTATTTCCTTTCCCTCCATACGTCCATTCAAACTATCTAGACCCATGCTTCTTAAGCATTCCATGGACACCACAACGCTCGTAGTAGCTCTTGGCCCCGCGGGTGTATTGAGTGCTACTACATAATATGCACGTGACACATATGTGGTCTCCATGGAGAAACATCATGCCAGGATTGGGGCTCTTGGCAATGCCAACTCTACGATTTAACAACTTAACCCGATTGCCCTAGATTTTGTTGTTGACTCTCTTTCTCTCTCCTCCCATGATAGATGTAGTAGCACGACGATATCGTATTCATCCCAACAGCCCAAGGACAAAAAAATTCACGAGTAAGTTATTATCGTACTAGCTCTTGTTTCCATACTCCCCTCAGTGCATTGTCAAGACCACCAACAATATCTCAACGAACGTGGGGAGAAGAGCATTCCTATTTTTATAGCTCTTTGCAGTATTCCATCATATTTATGTTTCCCTCTAACTCCATTTTCCATATCCGTCCACCTTCCCTATGTTACACCTCTTATGGGATTTCGCTATCAGCACCTTCGGCCATCGTTCATGTAATGTCCCAAAAAATAGCAAAATTAAAATGTTTTCCATCCCTGTAATAGATGCTGTATGAGAGTAAAAATAGACACAAGTTAATTTAATAATAAGAAAAGTATGTAAATCTTTAAACCAAAAGAAATTCTACCTTAAAATAATCATGATGTCTCTCGTCTTTTACATCTACAGCTCTGCGGAAGCATTTATGAACATATCTAATGATGTATCATAGTTACGAGTTTACTATTGTCGATGTAACAGAAAATATAATGCTATTATACTGTTTTAATAAATGCAAATGAATGTCTGAATGGCACCTTCAGGTGATATGGCCTTTGTTGATGAGGGGTCTGATGTTCTAAGATGGGCCTCTAGTAGCAAAAAGAGACGAAGGAAAACCAATACCCCGGCAGGTAAGAGCACTCTTGGGAGAGTACTGGACTTACTTAGCATCCTTTTGCTAATGTCAAAACCCTTGTTGTGTTTTGCAGGTGTGCCCGTAGAAGGTTATTCTACCCTGGGAGTTCTACCTATTCCCACTAAAAAGTTTCGCGAGTGGATCCTAGCTTTTTGAGGAGCTACCCCTGAAAGGCATACTATGGTGTAAAGTCTAGTGTTAAAATTCAAGATCAAGTGTGGGTTTTAACGTATTGAAACTATGGAAAAACTATTAGTTTGATCACCCCTTGTGCTGGTTTATACGACTCCTAACATAGTCTCCTATATAAAAGAGAATGTAACTCCAATTGAAAGCGTGGTTGGTGTAAGACATTAAATGCGCTTGGTTGAAGTGGTTGACAGGCTGGGTAAGGGTTTCATCATACGCATTCGGGGGTTTTCCTCCCTTGCCAAACGCTCTGCGTTTTTGGCTAGCTTTCTGTCCTGTACTTCGTTGCAATGGTGGTAATATCTATACATTGGTAGCTTCATTGGAGGCGCAGAGGAGGATGAACTCCTGCTCAGGTATGACCCATTCACTATCGCTGTTGTAATTAAATGTTTCTTCTATTGATAGAAGCTACAGGGTTTCTCACTGGTATTTTTGCGCTAGTGGCAGGTAGTGCCAACGAAAGTCTGCTGCGTGGCTATCGTGATTGCTCCGGCCTTTATTGTTGTGAGCATTGGTAAGTCCAGCTGCGTAACCCCAATGTGCTCTGTCCTCTTCCACTCCTGGCGGGGTACTGTATGTAACATTTTGTTTATGGAAGACTTCGTGAGCCTTTGGATTACTGTATCTAATTGGAAGTCTGGAAAGTCGCCTCTTGGCTGGACTAACGAATGTATGATATCTGTGGGGGTTTTGGAGGTTCATTCCCAATGTAAAGTTTGACTAATGAAATCTGGTTCTCGTGGGTTAATGAACTGCGGTTTTACACAGGGTAAACATCCCTGTCGATCGTATGGATGATCGAAATGTATGCTTTTGGGTTTTGAAAAAGGACTATGAAGTTTTCTGCATTCTCTATTCATGTCCTTTTTTATTCAAGACTGTGATAGTGGCTCAGCCTATGCTGTACCGAACTTGTATTTCGAATGTAACTCCGTTTCACTAAAAGGATTTATTATGAATGTAGAAGGAGTCTTCGTAATGTGCTGTAGAGAGAGAGAGAGAAAGAGTTCCGTGGTTTCGACTTTTGTCAGAGTTTATATTCTGCGTTTTAATTCTATCGTGGGTAAATTGTAATGAAAGGGAAAAGATATAGGTCATCCCAGTTCCGTAACCTATGGATATCCGTATTTGCTGTTTTGAATGTGTCTTTGTTTAAATGGTGGAAATAACGTTCTCCCAGATGTATCGTTGATGCTCTTACTCAAACCCTAGTAAGTTAAAAACGTAGATCTGTAACTTGTAGCTGCATTTTGGTTTTGGCAATGAATGGTGATGGGATTCGATCCCTGTATCTATGGTTTGCTAGATTCTGCGTTGAAATTTATTTAGCGTCTCTTTAATCACTAATCTAAACATACACTCTAATAAATAAAAGAGCTGAACAGACTGGGATAAATGCCAGGAAATAATTGTTGCAGAAATTATGAAAAGAAAACTGGTAAGATAAAACGTGTCTCTAGTGCTATTCGTAAATGTCTAGCACAGGCTAGGGAGCTAGCCATGCTAGACATTCAACGGTTAACCCCAAACAGATTTCTAGGGTTGCAAAAGCTTTATGCACAACTAACTCTGTTATAATAAATTGAAACACCCTCGGGACTGATGCCCTAAAGGTCCTTGTGCTCCTTAAGAGAACATTGCTGAATATAGATATTAAATAACAAGCTATTTGATTTGCATAAATGATAGAAGGTGAATGGAATAGTTTATACCTGAAATCTTGTAGCGTACCCTTCTCCTGTAGTCACCTGCACACTCAAATCACTTATTAGTGGAAAATATTGATGTGTTCAGCTGACCTGACTTGAATGAGTTCTGGATTAGATCACTTTGGGACTACCACGTTCCTCCCAACCATGATCCCACCACCGTTTCCGGTTCAATATGGATCCCCCCGAGGTTGTTCTGACATGCAAAGTGAGGGATAGAGATCCTAGGTCCACTGCTGGTTCAGGTTTGAAACTTTCTTTGAGCTAGTTCAATTCTTGGAGCAGAAAATGTTCTTTCACTCCATAGGAGATGAGGATAAAAAAAAATATGATCCCCCAAACTTGGGGTCTGTCCTCCTTAAGTAGGAAATCTTGAATTAGGACTGTTGGAATTACTGGTTTCTTTAAAATTAAATAACTTTAATTTTTTTAATTTATTACTAGTTCTTTTTTTTTGAACTGGAACTTCTCAACTTTGTTTAACTAAAGTGTTTTTGATTAAGCCTTTTTACACTTGTGATTAACTTTTACTATTCTGATCCAATTATTAATGCATTATTGATTTATTAAGCAAATGCATAAACTATATAAAATAAATGTATTTTATAATTAAATAATAACAATCATCCTTCTTACAATTATGAATAATAATAGCCTTGAGGCTTTTAAGCATGTTAACCCTAGAAGACTACTAGTAGTTAATTCATGTTTTAAGTGGTTATAGTTATCTTTTATGTAACTTCACCTGATACTTGTTTGTTTTTAATCCTTTTAAGGATGAGGTCCCTTCTTTGGACGGTCTCGGTAAGCTAGGATAGGCACTTCTTGTCTCTCCCTTTGCATTTCAGATTCCCTCGTTTTAACATGGTAGTTCCCGCAGTACTTGATGAAAATGAGATTTATTTACTCCATTCGGATAGTCGTGATACGACACAAAAGTGCTATTCAGAGTCCTTCCGACTCAACACTTGAGATCTAGTAACCCCGAGTGCTCTTCAGAGCCTTTTAACTCAACACTCTCACATGGGCTTTACGCTAGTGCAATTCTAGAGCCTCTGCTCAACACTAGAGCTAGAATGTGGTTGTGAGGCACATCTAGAATATTTAAGTGGCCTCGGATCCGGTAATCATTTTCTTTCAAGCTTGGAGTGCTCCAGGGCTTATGCCCAACACTCAACGTACATCGGGGCTTAGGCCCGGTACGTAATAAGAGTCCTCTAGATACACCGGGGCTTAGGCCCATTATATAGGTCATTCATGTGTTTCTGAGTCCACGCTCAACACACCACATAATCATCCATATGAATCATTGCTCTGCACAGTATAATGTAACAAAAAGAGGTAATCTCAGTATATCATAATTTGTAATTGATTCACATAACAGAAACATAAGCTTATTCATTCGGGCTTTCCTGCCCCATATATATTCAATAATGAACAATCAGGGTCCATGCCCAATATATCAACTCAGGAAAGAATAAATCAAAACATACTATTGCTTATGCCAAATAATAAATCACATATGCTGGGGCCGTGGCCCAATATAACATCATAACATAGTCAGTCAAAAAGTTGGGATATTACGGTTCAAGACCACTTCTACTATTGCATCACTGATCACTAGTGCTTTAGGTATATCGCTATCAGCACCTTGGGCCATCGTTCAAGACCAATTCTACATCGCTGATCACTAGTGCTTTAGGTATACATTCGTTGAGTCGGCCCAGTGCAGTGTTCATGAATAGCTTCAATCCAACATGTAGCAATTTAGCAATTTCCTTGAGGAAATCTCATAGCTATATATGTTGGTCGAGGTCTCTCTTCGTCGTCTTGCATCCAACACGTGTAGTACACTAAGGGATTCCAGTATATTCTCCCTAAACAAAAAACGGTTTTCTCAGCTTCACTTATCCCTGGTTATTAAAGTCCTCTTTCTTAAAGAGCATTCATCGCAAATGTGTTTATAGGAAGGAGCGTAGAAACTCTAACTATCCTTGATCCCACGGCTACACCAAAAGCAAAGAGCATTTTTATAACTGGGGATTTTCGGATTATACGGTACAATTGTGGTCTTCCCCTTAAGAGCTATGTCGTGCTTGCACACAATGTCACTAGGTCATGGAATTTATTACAACAAAATAATTATCGCATGTTTATGGAAGTCCCATGTTTACAACTCTATATCCATGGATTCTATTTGCTCTATACAGTCGATGCTGATGTGCATAGGACTCTTTATCCGGTTACGTGGCACACATGTTGATGCAGGCTCACTGGTCAGTCCATCCATAAACATAGTGGAAACTCACGAGCAAGCACTTAGATTGAACATATTTCAACATGATGCTTCTTGTGGTATCTTTGGAAATCACTCACTGGACCATCTCCAATGGAATGACATATATCATTGTACATTTCTAAGTGCTCTAGACAGAAACTGTTCTTTTCCTCGTGATTCCCCAAATACCTAGGTCCCTAAGCGGGGTTCGACTTCTAAAAATCCATAGAAGATTGGTTGGATTGGTTTGTAGGGCCCATTTTATGGGCAGGTCTCGCTCTTCATATTTGCGGTAAAAATACTGTCTGAAACCTTCCGGGGCAATTTTGAGGTATTAAATGTCCATTTCTTGCAAAAAACAACTGCACCAAAATTTTACATTATACACACCGAGACATGTCCGATGGTGCAAGAATCGCCTGAATCAGAGTCCGTATGAAGAAGTTATGCCTCCCACAAGTTGACCTACCCAGCTAACCACCATGGTACCCAACGGATTCCACATCATCCATCATTTCTCGCACATGTGGATCTAATAATGATTGGACTTTGAAGAACGTTCTAGAAGGTCCAGTACATAACCGTAATAAGGAGTTGGGGCGTAAGAAAACCCTAAAATTAACCCGAGACGGCTATTGGGCTATGATGAATACCGGGCCGTTAGGAGGAGGGGTTTCGTTCTTTCGATGTTATTATACAGTTCCTTAGTTGATAAAACAACACAAGAGTGGCTATTATAGCAGGACATAGGAGATAGGAGATCATGTAGTAGCCACTCTGGCCGTAGATTCATAGCTAACTCCATAGAGAGTGTCATTTCCTTTGTATTTGCATTTTGATATGAAGAGCAAGGCATAGTCCTCATTTGTGTCTGTGTTTTTCCCCATAGCTCGTTTTCCCGAGCTATATCTTCTGTTATTGTGTACTTATTTGCTCTAGTTATTTGTGGATTTCAGCTCCATTATATTCAGTATCTTATGGAATTAAATTAACACAACGAACAAAGTTGTAAGATCCGTTGTGAAAAACTTGTCCACTGGAATAGGTGCAACAGTTTACAGATCGTCTCGCCAACCGCCCGCCATCCTCACTGGCCATCCTAGACTATGGATATGATGAGTTTACTTATGCATAGTCTTGCACCGCATCTGCATTAACCACATGATTTCGACACCCGACAATAATTCACTTTGATTAGGGTTATTCAAAAAGTAATCTCGACTATCCAAAATGCAGTGTTCATCAACGGCATTCCGTGAGAACCCCAATGTGGGGAAATTGGCATTTGTATTCACTTGACATGGAACAGCGACTGCGGAACATAATGTGAAACAGGAACGTTATATATATGCGGGGTTTGACTTCTTCTACAACACTATATATATATATATATATATATATATATATATATATATATGTGGTTTCCACGCGCTTTGTGATTAATTCTAAATGGTGAGCTCTGGTCACGAAAGGTTATCAGAACAAGTCTAGTAGGACAGGAAATGGTCGATGCAGCGATAATAAGCCGGCGAGAGGCGTGAGGGACCATATTCTCATACTAATACACCAAAAATAAACGGACTTTGTCAGGTCGGCGACGCTGGCTTGGTCGCACTGTTATATATTATGTTCTTTGGACGGTGTCACGGTAGGATTTGGTCACGGTCACCTGTAGCAGAGGTGGTAGTGGCAGGTGGGGAATGATCACTTGCTTGCCCCGACTTCAATTTAAAACTACTCAGAATTCAGGAATTTGGTGATGCTATAAAATGGAAGAACGCTCTCCAATCTTCATCAAACTTCATCTATAATCAAACGATCAGAGGGAGCGTCTAATCGAAGAATAGCACTCAGTCATCTACAGTCATGAAATCCTTCCCGGCTTTAGCTGTTGCAGCACTAGTAATCATCTCATACGCAAGCACTATTGTTCTAGTGCGTGCAGGTGATTCAGATCCTCTGCAAGACTTTTGCGTTGCTGATAACACCAGTCAAGGTATGTGATACTAGGCTCTTCTGAATTTACATGTAATGTGTACAACTATTATCATGGGTGAAGAATCTGACATATATGGAATTGAATTTACATGTAATGTGTACAACTATTATCATGGGTGAAGAATCTGATATATATATATGGAATTGAATTTTGCAGTTCTTGTAAACGGTTTCGTCTGTAAGGATGCGAAGATGGTTTCAGCAGACGACTTCACGTTCAGGGGCCTAGATAAAGCGGGGAATACGAATAACATGCTGCGTTCCGTGGTAACTCCAGTCAATGTAGTGCAGCTAGCAGGCCTGAACACCTTGGGAATCTCCATGGCTAGGATCGATTTCGCTCCTTACGGCCTTAATCCCCCTCACACTCATCCGCGGGCCACCGAAATCTTGGTGGTCTTGGAAGGTAGCCTCTACGTCGGCTTCATCACCACTGGCAACCAATTGTTCTACAAAACGCTTGAGAAGGGAGACGTGTTTGTGTTCCCCAAAGCTCTTGTGCATTTCCAACAGAACGTCGGCAATGGCAACGCAGTGGCCCTCGCTGCACTGAGCAGCCAGAATCCAGGAACTCAGCAGATCGCCAGGTCCTTGTTTGGAGCCACCGGTCCGGTTGATCCCTCCGTTCTCGCCAAAGCTTTCGATATCGATTCCAACCTCGTCAAACTTCTGCAAGCCAAATTCGCAGCTTCTGGCTGATTTATTCATTCATTCATCCTGATCATAGTCGTGAGTCGCCACAGAGATTTATTCATTCTAATCATAGTCGCCATTCTTGCTTTCCCCGCGTTCTGCGTTCTGCGTTCTGTGCGTGACACAAATAGTCACTGCATTGTATGTGTGGTCGTGGACATCCAAACAAATAAAAAAGTTCATTTCCGTTGATTATCTTAATCAGTGCTACTCCTTAATGTTTGAACAACACGATCTTCCGAAACTCTTTAGATTCATCACTCCACCCAACGGTCATTTTAATAATTAAACGCCATAAATAGATTATAAGCAGATGTTTAGTGGCATGGAGTCCACTTTAAAATTCAATTATCTTGGTGTATTCCGTTGATCCATTAATGAGGTTTTCGTGTTTGTTTGGGATGATTATCTTAATCGGTGCCACTCCTCAATGTTTGAACAACAAGATCTTCCAACGGGCATTTTAACATTTAAACGCCAGAAATAGAGTGTAAAATTAAACATAAATGGCCTTACATCATTTTGGTGTTAATTACTCAATTTAATTAAATTATATTTGTGGGTTCAAAAAGTTTTGAAACTCATTAAATTGGATCATCTAAAATTATTATATATCCCATCTAAAATTATTATATATCCCATTTACCTCCGGCAAACTTGATGACTTGATATAATAAATTATTGTTTCAACTTGTATAGAAAATTATTTTAAATTATGAATCGTTAGATTATGAGGCATACACACTTGAATGTTGGTTACCCTCTCATCGTTTACTCCATCATAGCAACATTGTCTTAGATTCCACCAAAGAGGGATCTTTGGTGAAGAAAAATCATAGCAACATTGTTTTGGCTTCCGGCAAGGGATCTCGCAACCTCACAAAGGAGAGGGAGGGCCTTCTAGGGACGGATTTGGTTCTACATAGGTGCCACATCGTGGCCCCATCTTTAATCAAATTGTAGGTATGCATTTCATCGGACTATGGAGGTGTCTAGCTAAAAGAGATTAGTTCATCGGATAACTTGTAAAGTGATAGCAGGTTGGATTAATAATGGATTGTAATCGTATTGCAAGTGTGTTAACAACCTAATTTTTGCCTCTTCGGTTCGCCATGAGTAATATTATCGCCATTAGACATCACCTTGGGCGGCTTTCGCCTCATATGCATCATTTCCACCACCATATTATCCGAGCACTCTCAACCAAGGACAACCTAAATCCCAACTTTGACTACAAATATAAGTGGATGGAATTTCCCTAGTAATGTGCTCACGTTGTCCACTTTTATTTCCCTGAAAACTACATCGAGGATCCAAAAGCAAAAGAGGAGATATGTAAGTCGGCTAATTAATGCCGTACCCTTCCAAAGGAGGGTAGTGGCTTGAAGTGGACATCAACGATCCATTATTTTTGAAAAAAATGGCCTTCGATCTAGTCTATAATACTATTACTATTAGAAAATTATTTTAAATTATGAATAATTAGATTATTAGGCATACAAACTGGAATATTGATTACCCTCCCATGATTTACTCCATCATAGCAACAGTCTCTTAGATTCCACCACACAGGAATCTCCTGGAAACGATCGTAGCAACATTGTTTTGGCTTCCGGCAAGCGATCTTGCAACCTCACAGAGGAGAGGGAGGGCCTTCTAGGGAGGGATTTGGTTCTACCTAGGTGCCACATCATGGCATCGTCTTTAATCATATTGTTGGTAAGAATTTTATCGGACTATGGAGGTGTCTAGCCAAAAGAGATTACTTCATCGGACCGCATTGCAAGTGTGTTAACAACATAATTTTGGCTCTTCGGTTCGCCATGAGTAATATTATCGATTACACATCACCTTGGGCAGCTTTCGCCTCATATCCATCATTGTGCTAAGAACCTAATTTTTGGCTCTTTGGTTCGCCATGAGTGATATTATCGCCATTGCACATCACCTTGGGCGGATTTCTCCTCATATCCATCATTCCCATCACCATATGATGTGAGCATTCTCAGCCAAGGACAACCTAAATCCAAAGTTTGACTACCAATATAAGTGTCCATGGAATTTCCCTAGTAATCTCCTCACGGTGTCCACTTTTATTTCCTCGAGAACTACATCGTGGATCCAAAAACAAAAGAGAAGTTATGTAAGTCAGATAATTAATGTTGTACCCTTCCAAAGGAGTGTAGTGGCTTGAAGTGGACATCACAGAAACCTTATTTCTGAAAAAAATTGCTTTTGATCTAGTCTATAATACGGATACTGATCCTGCAACTTCTTAAATGAAAAGGAAATATCCACATTCGATTCGGTTCTAAAGAGTGTCCTCATATCTCCTATGAATAAATCTCACAAGGTCATCCATCATATCATTCACAATAAGCAATGCTATTATGCTCGATTCGGTCCACACACACACACACATAGAAGCATCGTTCTGTGTCTCTCCTTTCAACCACGGTAATTCTCATCGCACCATATGGAGCTTCAAGTGGTGATCAAGAGGGTTAGAATAACACTCCCTTCGGAAAGTCGTGGAGTCCATTTGCTTCCAATAATTCTTACTAAGGCGCTTGTAATTCATCACCGCTGACCCCCATCCCCCCTCTTTTATTAATACAAATGCAAATATTTTTTATTGTATGTTATGTTTATGGACTTCTAGTTTAACTTTATTTCTTCACATAATATATGGTCTATTCGAATGTATTTTACTCTCATGGTTCATATACCTTACACCTTTTGATATGATGCTTGGACAATGCAACCTCTAAGCACGTGATTTTTGGGGCACATGTTGGTGATGAAACACAACCACCAAACTCAGCCATCTTGGAAGTGTTGTGATACAAAGGCGTGTTTTTCAATATTATGTATTATTTTATTTTTCAATTATGCATATTCTCTTCTACGGGTTACTTTTATTTATGCATTCTCAAATATAATATTGGGATTGCAAATAGTACATCAATGTTTGTATCCTAAGTGGTAGCACATCTAGATTGTGTCACGCAATTCAATTGTAAAGATATAAAATTGTGTCGCGCAATTCGATTGCAAAGATTTAGAATCTAGGCTGTTAGGTGAGAAATGTAAAATAAGGCTAAATCTCAAACCCCGAGGTTTTTTTTTTAATTCTTGGGAAACCATGGAAATTTATGCGATCGAGGACTTGATATTTTTCGTAGGGCTAATGTTTTAGGGCGTAGAACCGTAGAAAATCTTCAATGTTTACTAATCTTATACTAGAATCATTTTTGATACTCTACACTTCATACTACCTTCAATAGATCGCTTCGTGTATTGCACGTGACTCTTTCCCTTGTTCTCTACATCATTTTTCTCTTCCCACATGCCCTAGCTCGATTTTACAAAGATTAATTTGTTGTGCGTGATGCACCCAAATTTCAACTCCACAATACACTCTCCAACCAAAGTAAATAAGGAGAGGATTTTAACAAGTGTATCACCCTTTGTATGTGATTTCATAGCGTTTAGGTATTGGCTACTTGCACCAATCTCACGCGTTAAATGTTCCACAAAGAATGAAACAATACCACCTCATTCATGGCTTCGTAGTCATCGCTCTTTCCCTTTTTATCGACATCACTCAACTCTTCCCACGTACCATTTCTCTATTTTTCAACCTCTAATATCTTGCGTGAGGACGACTCATATGCATGCGAACTTCATCTCCGAGCAAAATAAATCAGGTGCAACCGTAGTGAATTTTAGGAAATACTTTGCCCTTATTCCATGGCTCCATACTATGAAGTTACTTAATACTTGCGCCAATCCCACGCCTTAAAGAGTCCAAAAAGAAGAACACAACCGAAGAACGATTAATTAACATGATTTGGGAATGTCAATTAAGTCATGTACACATACAAGGAGTGAAGGTTTGAGCAAAAAAATATACATGTAAATTCTAAAGTATCATGAAAATATATCAATAATTTTATTTGGGAAACTCAACCCATGTTCTCTTGCTATTAGTTTAGTTGCTTTTAAATTGTTCGTAGATACTAGTGACAAGTATTCCAAAGCATTGAATCATATTAAGGTATGATGTTGGGATATTAGTTTCATGGTCAAACCTTGGCTATTGGAAAATACAATCTGATACATTCCTCAAGAATCAAAAGTTATGGATCTACACGTAGCGAGAAACGATTCGAGAGAGACAACCACCATTTTGTGTCTCGCCTTTATACCATAGAAATTCATATCAAACCATATGAAGATTCGAGTGGATATCAACAGGAGGAGAAGAACCATGCCTTCTGAAATCTGTGGAGTCCATTTGAATCCAATAATTGTTACTGGGGCGCGTGTAATTCATCGTCCTCCCCCCCATCTTTTATTAATATAAATGCAAAGATTATTTATCGAGTATGTTATGTTTACGTAGTTCCAGTTTAAATTTATTTCTCGCATAATAATATATGGTTTATCAGAATGTATTTTACTCTCCTCGCTTATATACCTTACACCTTTCAATATTATTCACAAATTTTGATATGATTCTTGGACAACACAACCTCTCAGAAAGTGATTTTTGGGGCACATGTTGGTGATCAAACACCAACAACAAAGTGGCAACTTGGAAGTGTTGCGATAAAAATTCGTGTTTTTCAAAGTTACGTATTATTTTATTATTCAATCATGCATGTTCGCTTTTACGGGATACTTTTATTTATTCATTCTCGAATATAATATTGGGATCGAAAATAGTACATCAATGTTTGTATCCTAAGTGGAAGCACATCCAAATTGCGTTACGCAATTTGATTGTGAAGATTTAAAATCTACGTTGCTAGTTGAGAAATGTAAGAGAAGCATAAATTTGAAATCCCGAGCATTTTGTTAAATAAATGGCAAACCATGAAAATTTATGTGATCAAGCACTTCGATTTTTTCCTAGGACAGTTTTTTATGTTGTAGAACCATAGAAGCTCTTCAATTTTTACAGCTAGTTCTATACTAGGATTGTTTTGGAGGCTCTACACTTCCTAGTAAGCATTCAACATATCACCTCGTGTATGGGAAGGATCCTTTCCCCTTTTTTCTACATCACTTTTCTCTTCCCACGTTCCCTAGCTCGATTTTACAAATCTTAAATTGTTGTGGGTTGACCACACCCAAATTTATAATACACTATAAACGCTCTCCAGCTAAAATAAATAAGGAAAGGATTTTAACAAGTTGTACATGCGAGTTCATAGCGTGAAGGTACTCCCTACTTGAACCAATATCATGCACTAAATGTTGCATGAAGAATAAAACAAGACCACCTCATTCATGGATTCATAATTGGCACACTTTCCATTGTTATCTACATCACTCCACTTTTCCCACATACCATTGTCTTTATTTTGCAGCTGGAACACTCATATGAACGTGAAATTCCATTGCACTAAAGCCTCTTCGAACAAAATAAATCAGGTGCAACCCACGTGGATTTTAACATATATTTTTCCCTTGTACGATGTCTTCATAGTGTAAAGGTACTTAATACTTGCACCAATCCCATGCTTTGAAAATTCCATAAAGAAGGACATCACCAAAGAGCGGTTAATTAACACGATTTGCGAATCTCAAGTAAGTCGTGTAGATACAAGGAGAGAAGGTTTTCACGGAAAATATTTGTTTATTCTAAAGTGTGGAGAAAAAGTAGCAATTCCTTTATTCGGGAAACTCAACCCTAATTTTATTGTTGTTAGTTTGGTTATTTTTGAAGTGTTTTTAGACATTACTTACAAGTAATCGAAAGCGTTGAAACATTTTAAGGGATGGTGTTGGAATCTTAGCTTGATGGCCAAACTTTGGATGTTGCAAAATCCAGTTTGAGACATTCCTCAAGAATCAAAAGTTATGGATACATGTAGAAAAAGATGATCCCACACAAAGAACCATCATTTTGTCTCTCATTTCTACCATAGTAATTGATCCGGATTTGTGTGGGAACGAAACAAAAGATGGCATATACAGAATCATATACAGAGAGATATATTCACATGCACAGATATTTGGCAAGAAACACAGCGATACAGTAAACACATATTCTATTAAATATCGGAGATAGAACAGACTGTAAATACAATAGCTAGAATGGTAGTAGCTATCTCTGAGAAGAGATGTGGCCGCTGTGCTTACTCGTGCCAAGATGAATAGAAAGAGAGGCCGAAAGGGCCTATTTATGATAAGCATGAGGGAAAGAATCCCAAACATCCAAAAACCTAACCCTAGAAGATGAACCGTCATAAAGTTTGCGGCCCCAAGGTGGTTAGTTGAACGACCAACTTCCCGGGGTCATAACTTTTGCATACGATCTCCATTCGGGGCGCTCGGTAGCCCGTTGGAAAGATATATCCGAGGAATACACCGAGGACCATTAAATAGATGAGCTCCGTAGGACCAATTTTTCCCAAAAAACGTCTTTTAGGGCCGCAAAACGGCCCCGGAAATTTGGGACTCGAAAAACTATAGAAAAATTACTAGAAAATTGGCAAGATGGGAAACTGTTTTGAGCCAGTGGAACAGGTGGGTGGCCACCGATATCCATCTGGATCAGTAATTCATATCATACCATCTGAAGCTTCGAGTTGATATCAAGAGGAGAATAAGAACCCTCGCTTCAGAAGGTTGTGGAGTCCATTTTCTTCCAATAGTTGTTAACTATGGCACTTGTAACTCATTGCCCCACCACCGACCCCCCCCCCCCCCCCCCCCACCCATATTTTATTAGTTCATAGGAAAACATTCTTTATTGTATGTTTTGTTCATGTAGTTCTAGTTTAAATTTCGTTCTTCACATAATATCTGGTTTATTAGAATGTATTTTAATCTCATGGTTCATATAGCTTTTACCTTTTGATATGTGGCTTGGAATACACAACCTCTAAGAAAGTGATTTTGGGAGCACATGTTGGTGATCAAACACCAACACCAAAGTGCCATCTTGGAAGTGTTGTGATAAAAAGTCGTGTTTTTCAATATTATGATGTTATTTTATTATCCAGTTATGACTTTTATTTATGCACCCTTTATTGTGAAATGGGATTGCAATTAGTACGTCAATGTTTGTAACCTAAGTGGAAGCACATACGGATTACATCGTGCAATCTTATTGTGAAGATTTAAAATCTTGGTTGTTAGTTGAGAAATGTCAAAGAATGCTAAATCTGAAAACCTGAGCTTTTTGTTAAATAATTGGAAAACGGTGAAAATTTACGTGATTGAGCACTTCAAATTTTCCCTAGGGATGATGTTTTATGTTGTAGAACCCTATAAACTCTTCAATTTTTACTAGTTCTATACTATAATTGCTTTGGATACTCTACACTCCATATGCACGTGAACTTCCACTCCACTAAAACCTCTCCAAAAAAAAAAATTACGTGCAACGCGTGTGGATTTTAATAAATATTTTTCCCGTGTGCCATGACTTCATACTGTGAAGGTACTTGCTACTTTTGCCAATACCATGCCTTAAAAATTCCATCAACGAGAAAACAACCAAAGAATGGTTAATCAACATGATTTGTGAATCTCAAGTAAGTCATGTAGCTACAAGGAGAGAAGGCTTGAGAAAAAAAAGATATGTGTATTCTAAAGTATCGTGAGAAATTTGAAATAATTTTATTTGGTGAACTCAACCCTAGTTTTCTTGTTATTAGTTTAGTTGTTTTTAAAGTGTTTTCAAAGATTACTTAGAAGTGATCCAAAGCAATGAATCATATAACGGTATCATGTCGGGATATTAGTTTCATGGTCAAACATTAACGACAGGAAAATCCGATTGGAGACATTCCTCAAGAATCAAAATTGGTTATGGATACAAATAACCAAAGATGAATACACATGGGAATATACACCATAGCTAAAGTTGTGCGAGATAGCAAATATGGAATTATTACTCTCCTAGTGGAAGAAGGGTTAAGATACTACTATGTTTTTGAACTGGTGGAAATGTGAAATAAACTAGAGCAATTGTACAAAACAATGCCTCTGAAATCAACGGTCTTGAAACAAGGTTATTGACTCTCAAGATTGCTCACCTTGGAGAATTTCAGGGATGAAATCTTTCTCGTACACTGATTTTACATGTTTTCTTTCTCAAAAAAGAATCGCGGATCTCATTTTTTTTTCGAAAATGATTCTCCCAAATTCCAAAGGATAAAAATAGTTTACTCTAAACATCACCAAAATTGTCCAAAGACTACATAAAATTCTTAAAAATTTTCTCGTTGTTAACACTGATGCCGTGGAAAGATATTTTCCTCGATTCACCACAATTTGTGCCAACATCAAGGTCGTTGGAGGACAATACCTATGGTGACAGGCCGTTTGAGATCCTTGTGCATGATCGGGCTCCCATAGCATACAACTCTTCTCTCTCACGAGTCATAGTCATCCCACCTCTTTTCGAGGCCATTCCTTGGTATCACACCTCATCTCCCTCCAACTTCATTGTCGTTGAACCCCTTTTAGTGACCATTTTTATTTCCTTTGCCTCCATATGTCCATTCAAACTATCTAGACCCATGCTTCTTAAGCATTCCATGGACACCACAACGCTCGTAGTAGCTCTTGCCCCTGCGGGTGTATTGAGTGCTACTACATAATATGCAAGTGACACATATGTGGATGTCTCCATGGAACAACCGCATGCCAAGATTCGGGCTCTTGGCAATGCCAACCCTACGATTTAACAGCTTAACCCGATTGTCCTAGATTTTGTTGTTGACTCTCTTTCTCTCTCCTCACATGATAGATGTAGTAGCACGACGATATCGTATTCATCTCAGGAAACCAAGGACAAAAAAATTCATGAGTCATTTATTATCGTACTAGCTCCTATTTCCATACTCGCCTTGGTGCATTGTCAAGACCACCAACAATATCTCAACGAACGCGGAGAGAAGATCATTCCCATTTTTATAGTTCTTTGCAGTATTCCATCATATTTCTGTTTCCCTCTAGCTCCATTTTCCATATCCGTCCCCCTTCCCTATGTTACACCTCTTATGGGATTTCACTATCAGCACCTTGGGCCATCGTTCAAGACCACTTATACTATTGCATCGCTGATCACTAGTGCTTTAGGTATACATTCGTTGAGTCGGCCCAGTGCAGTGTTCATGAATAACTTCAATCCAAAATGTAGCAATAGCAATTTCCTTGAGGAAATCTCACAGCTAGATATGTTGGTCGAGGACTCTCTTCGTCCTCTTGCATCCAACACGTGTAGTACACTAAGGTATTCCAGTAGATTCTCCATAAACAAAAAACGGTTTTCTCAGCTCCACTTATCCCTAGTTATTAAAGTCCTCTTTCTTAAAGAGCATTCACCACAAATGTGTTTATATGAAGGAGCGTAAAAACTCTAACTATCCTTGATCCCACGGCTACACCAAAAGCAGAGAGCGTTTTTATAACTGGGGATTTTTGGACTATGCGGTACAACTGTGGTCTTCCCCTTAAGAGCTATGCCATGCTTGCACACGATGTCTCTAGCGCATGGAATTATTACAACAAAATAATTATCGCATGTTCATGGAAATCCCATGTTTAAGACTCTATATCCATGGATTCTATTTTCTCTATACAGTCGATGCTGATGTGCATAGGACTCTTTATCCAGTTACATGGCACGTATGTTTATGCAGGCTCACTAGTCAGTCCATCCATAAACATAGTGGAAACTCAGCAGCAAGCACTTAGATTGAACATATTTCAACATGATGCTTCTTCTAGTATGTTTGGAAATCACTCGGTGGACCATCTCCAATGGAATGCCATATATCGTTGTATATTTCTAAGTGCTCTAGACAGAAACTGTTCTTTTCCTCATGATTCCCCAAATACCTAGGTCCGTAAGCGGGGTTCGACTGCTAAAAATACATAGAAGATTGGATGGATTGGTTTGTAGGGCCCATTTTATGGGCAGGTCTCACTCTTCATATTTGTGGTCAAAAAATCGTCTGAATCCTTCTGGGGCAATTTTGAGGTATTAAAGTTCCATTTCTTGCAAAAAAACAACTGCACCAAAATTTTACATTATACACACCTAGACCTATCCAATGGTGGAAGAATTGCCTCAATCGGAGTCCGTATGAAGAAGTTATGCCTCCCACAAGTTGACCTACCCAGCTAACCACCATGGTACCCAGCGGATTCCACATCATCTATCGTTTCTCGCACATGTGGATCTAATAATGATTGGAGTTTGAAGAACGTTCTAGAAGGTCCAGTACCATAACCCTAATAAGGAGTTGGGGCGTAAGAAAACCCTAAAATTAACCCTAGACGGCTATTGGGCTATGTTGAATACGAGGCCGTTTGGAGGAGGGGTTTCGTTCTTTCGATGTTATTATACAGCTCCATAGTTGATAAAACAACACAAGAGTGGCTATTATAGCAGGACATAGGAGATAGGACATCATGTTGTAGCCATTATGGCCGTAGATTCATAGCTAACTCCATAGAGAGTGTCATTTCCTTTGTATTTGCATTTTGATATGAAGAGCAAGGCATAGTCCTCATTTGTGGCTGGGTTTTTCCCCATAGCTCGTTTTCCCGGGCTATATCTTGGGTTATTGTGTGGATTAATGTGTACTTATTTGCTCTAGTTATTTCTAGATTTCAGTTCCATTATATTCAGTATCTTATGGAATTAAATTAACACAACGAACTAAGTTGTAAGATCCATTGTGAGAAACTTATCCACTGGAATAGATGCAACAGTTTACAGATCATCTCGCCAACCGCCCGCCATCCTCAGTGACCATCCTACACTAAGGGTTGTTTTTATGTTCAGTATCTTGATATTTTGTGGCAACGCCCAAACCCGTAGCATTCTCTTATATCAACTATGGAAACTTGCACCGCATCTGCATTAACCACATGATTTCGACACCCGACAATATTTCACTTTGATTAGGGTTATTCAAAAAGTAATCTCGACTATCCAAAATGCATTGTTCATCAACAGCATTCAGTGAGAACCGCAATGTGGGGAAATTGGCATTTGTATTCACTTGACATGGAAGAGCGACTGAGGAACATAATGTGAAACAGGAACGTTATATATATGCGTAGGGAACAGGGTTTGAATTCTTCTACAACACTATATATATATATATATATATATGTGGTTTCCACGCGCTTTGTGATTAATTCTAAATGGTGAGCTCTGGTCACGAAAGGTTATCAGAACAAGTCTAGTAGGACAGGAAATGGTCGATGCAGCGATAACAAGCCGGCGAGAGGCGTGAGGGACCATATTCTCATACTAATACACCAAAAATAAACGGACTTTGTCAGGTCGGCGACGCTGGCTTGGTCGCACTGTTATATATTATGTTCTTTGGACGGTGTCACGGTAGGATTTGGTCACGGTCACCTGTAGCAGAGGTGGTAGTGGCAGGTGGGGAATGATCACTTGCTTGCCCGGACTTCAATTTAAAACTACTCAGAATTCAGGAATTTGGTGATGCTATAAAATGGAAGAACGCTCTCCAATCTTCATCAAACTTCATCTATAATCAAACGATCAGAGGGAGCGTCTAATCGAAGAATAGCACTCAGTCATCTACAGTCATGAAATCCTTCCCGGCTTTAGCGGTTGCAGCACTAGTAATCATCTCATACGCAAGCACTATTGTTCTAGTGCGTGCAGGTGATTCAGATCCTCTGCAAGACTTTTGCGTTGCTGATAACACCAGTCAAGGTATGTGATACTAGGCTCTTCTGAATTTACATGTAATGTGTACAACTATTATCATGGGTGAAGAATCTGACATATATGGAATTGAATTTACATGTAATGTGTACAACTATTATCATGGGTGAAGAATCTGATATATATATATGGAATTGAATTTTGCAGTTCTTGTAAACGGTTTCGTCTGTAAGGATGCGAAGATGGTTTCAGCAGACGACTTCACGTTCAGGGGCCTAGATAAAGCGGGGAATACGAATAACATGCTGCGTTCCGTGGTAACTCCAGTCAATGTAGTGCAGCTAGCAGGCCTGAACACCTTGGGAATCTCCATGGCTAGGATCGATTTCGCTCCTTACGGCCTTAATCCCCCTCACACTCATCCGCGGGCCACCGAAATCTTGGTGGTCTTGGAAGGTAGCCTCTACGTCGGCTTCATCACCACTGGCAACCAATTGTTCTACAAAACGCTTGAGAAGGGAGACGTGTTTGTGTTCCCCAAAGCTCTTGTGCATTTCCAACAGAACGTCGGCAATGGCAACGCAGTGGCCCTCGCTGCACTGAGCAGCCAGAATCCAGGAACTCAGCAGATCGCCAGGTCCTTGTTTGGAGCCACCGGTCCGGTTGATCCCTCCGTTCTCGCCAAAGCTTTCGATATCGATTCCAACCTCGTCAAACTTCTGCAAGCCAAATTCGCAGCTTCTGGCTGATTTATTCATTCATTCATCCTGATCATAGTCGTGAGTCGCCACAGAGATTTATTCATTCTAATCATAGTCGCCATTCTTGCTTTCCCCGCGTTCTGCGTTCTGCGTTCTGTGCGTGACACAAATAGTCACTGCATTGTATGTGTGGTCGTGGACATCCAAACAAATAAAAAAGTTCATTTCCGTTGATTATCTTAATCAGTGCTACTCCTTAATGTTTGAACAACACGATCTTCCGAAACTCTTTAGATTCATCACTCCACCCAACGGTCATTTTAATAATTAAACGCCATAAATAGATTATAAGCAGATGTTTAGTGGCATGGAGTCCACTTTAAAATTCAATTATCTTGGTGTATTCCGTTGATCCATTAATGAGGTTTTCGTGTTTGTTTGGGATGATTATCTTAATCGGTGCCACTCCTCAATGTTTGAACAACAAGATCTTCCAACGGGCATTTTAACATTTAAACGCCAGAAATAGAGTGTAAAATTAAACATAAATGGCCTTACATCATTTTGGTGTTAATTACTCAATTTAATTAAATTATATTTGTGGGTTCAAAAAGTTTTGAAACTCATTAAATTGGATCATCTAAAATTATTATATATCCCATCTAAAATTATTATATATCCCATTTACCTCCGGCAAACTTGATGACTTGATATAATAAATTATTGTTTCAACTTGTATAGAAAATTATTTTAAATTATGAATCGTTAGATTATGAGGCATACACACTTGAATGTTGGTTACCCTCTCATCGTTTACTCCATCATAGCAACATTGTCTTAGATTCCACCAAAGAGGGATCTTTGGTGAAGAAAAATCATAGCAACATTGTTTTGGCTTCCGGCAAGGGATCTCGCAACCTCACAAAGGAGAGGGAGGGCCTTCTAGGGACGGATTTGGTTCTACATAGGTGCCACATCGTGGCCCCATCTTTAATCAAATTGTAGGTATGCATTTCATCGGACTATGGAGGTGTCTAGCTAAAAGAGATTAGTTCATCGGATAACTTGTAAAGTGATAGCAGGTTGGATTAATAATGGATTGTAATCGTATTGCAAGTGTGTTAACAACCTAATTTTTGCCTCTTCGGTTCGCCATGAGTAATATTATCGCCATTAGACATCACCTTGGGCGGCTTTCGCCTCATATGCATCATTTCCACCACCATATTATCCGAGCACTCTCAACCAAGGACAACCTAAATCCCAACTTTGACTACAAATATAAGTGGATGGAATTTCCCTAGTAATGTGCTCACGTTGTCCACTTTTATTTCCCTGAAAACTACATCGAGTATCCAAAAGCAAAAGAGGAGATATGTAAGTCGGCTAATTAATGCCGTACCCTTCCAAAGGAGGGTAGTGGCTTGAAGTGGACATCAACGATCCATTATTTTTGAAAAAAATGGCCTTCGATCTAGTCTATAATACTATTACTATTAGAAAATTATTTTAAATTATGAATAATTAGATTATTAGGCATACAAACTGGAATATTGATTACCCTCCCATGATTTACTCCATCATAGCAACAGTCTCTTAGATTCCACCACACAGGAATCTCCTGGAAACGATCGTAGCAACATTGTTTTGGCTTCCGGCAAGCGATCTTGCAACCTCACAGAGGAGAGGGAGGGCCTTCTAGGGAGGGATTTGGTTCTACCTAGGTGCCACATCATGGCATCGTCTTTAATCATATTGTTGGTAAGAATTTTATCGGACTATGGAGGTGTCTAGCCAAAAGAGATTACTTCATCGGACCGCATTGCAAGTGTGTTAACAACATAATTTTGGCTCTTCGGTTCGCCATGAGTAATATTATCGCCATTACACATCACCTTGGGCAGCTTTCGCCTCATATCCATCATTGTGCTAAGAACCTAATTTTTGGCTCTTTGGTTCGCCATGAGTGATATTATCGCCATTGCACATCACCTTGGGCGGATTTCTCCTCATATCCATCATTCCCATCACCATATGATGTGAGCATTCTCAGCCAAGGACAACCTAAATCCAAAGTTTGACTACCAATATAAGTGTCCATGGAATTTCCCTAGTAATCTCCTCACGGTGTCCACTTTTATTTCCTCGAGAACTACATCGTGGATCCAAAAACAAAAGAGAAGTTATGTAAGTCGGATAATTAATGTTGTACCCTTCCAAAGGAGTGTAGTGGCTTGAAGTGGACATCACAGAAACCTTATTTCTGAAAAAAATTGCTTTTGATCTAGTCTATAATACGGATACTGATCCTGCAACTTCTTAAATGAAAAGGAAATATCCACATTCGATTCGGTTCTAAAGAGTGTCCTCATATCTCCTATGAATAAATCTCACAAGGTCATCCATCATATCATTCACAATAAGCAATGCTATTATGCTCGATTCGGTCCACACACACACACACATAGAAGCATCGTTCTGTGTCTCTCCTTTCAACCACGGTAATTCTCATCGCACCATATGGAGCTTCAAGTGGTGATCAAGAGGGTTAGAATAACACTCCCTTCGGAAAGTCCTGGAGTCCATTTGCTTCCAATAATTCTTACTAAGGCGCTTGTAATTCATCACCGCTGACCCCCATCCCCCCTCTTTTATTAATACAAATGCAAATATTTTTTATTGTATGTTATGTTTATGGACTTCTAGTTTAACTTTATTTCTTCACATAATATATGGTCTATTCGAATGTATTTTACTCTCATGGTTCATATACCTTACACCTTTTGATATGATGCTTGGACAATGCAACCTCTAAGCACGTGATTTTTGGGGCACATGTTGGTGATGAAACACAACCACCAAACTCAGCCATCTTGGAAGTGTTGTGATACAAAGGCGTGTTTTTCAATATTATGTATTATTTTATTTTTCAATTATGCATATTCTCTTCTACGGGTTACTTTTATTTATGCATTCTCAAATATAATATTGGGATTGCAAATAGTACATCAATGTTTGTATCCTAAGTGGTAGCACATCTAGATTGTGTCACGCAATTCAATTGTAAAGATATAAAATTGTGTCGCGCAATTCGATTGCAAAGATTTAGAATCTAGGCTGTTAGGTGAGAAATGTAAAATAAGGCTAAATCTCAAACCCCGAGGTTTTTTTTTTTAATTCTTGGGAAACCATGGAAATTTATGCGATCGAGGACTTGATATTTTTCGTAGGGCTAATGTTTTAGGGCGTAGAACCGTAGAAAATCTTCAATGTTTACTAATCTTATACTAGAATCGTTTTTGATACTCTACACTTCATACTACCTTCAATAGATCGCTTCGTGTATTGCAAGTGACTCTTTCCCTTGTTCTCTACATCATTTTTCTCTTCCCACATGCCCTAGCTCGATTTTACAAAGATTAATTTGTTGTGCGTGATGCACCCAAATTTCAACTCCACAATACACTCTCCAACCAAAGTAAATAAGGAGAGGATTTTAACAAGTGTATCACCCTTTGTATGTGATTTCATAGCGTTAAGGTATTGGCTACTTGCACCAATCTCACGCGTTAAATGTTCCACAAAGAATGAAACAATACCACCTCATTCATGGCTTCGTAGTCATCGCTCTTTCCCTTTTTATCGACATCACTCAACTCTTCCCACGTACCATTTCTCTATTTTTCAACCTCTAATATCTTGCGTGAGGATGACTCATATGCATGCGAACTTCATCTCCGAGCAAAATAAATCAGGTGCAACCGTAGTGAATTTTAGGAAATACTTTGCCCTTATTCCATGGCTCCATACTATGAAGTTACTTAATACTTGCGCCAATCCCACGCCTTAAAGAGTCCAAAAAGAAGAACACAACCGAAGAACGATTAATTAACATGATTTGGGAATGTCAATTAAGTCATGTACACATACAAGGAGTGAAGGTTTGAGCAAAAAAATATACATGTAAATTCTAAAGTATCATGAAAATATATCAATAATTTTATTTGGGAAACTCAACCCATGTTCTCTTGCTATTAGTTTAGTTGCTTTTAAATTGTTCGTAGATACTAGTGACAAGTATTCCAAAGCATTGAATCATATTAAGGTATGATGTTGGGATATTAGTTTCATGGTCAAACCTTGGCTATTGGAAAATACAATCTGATACATTCCTCAAGAATCAAAAGTTATGGATCTACACGTAGCGAGAAACGATTCGAGAGAGACAACCACCATTTTGTGTCTCGCCTTTTATACCATAGAAATTCATATCAAACCATATGAAGATTCGAGTGGATATCAACAGGAGGAGAAGAACCATGCCTTCTGAAATCTGTGGAGTCCATTTGAATCCAATAATTGTTACTGGGGCGCGTGTAATTCATCGTCCTCCCCCCCATCTTTTATTAATATAAATGCAAAGATTATTTATCGAGTATGTTATGTTTACGTAGTTCCAGTTTAAATTTATTTCTCGCATAATAATATAAGGTTTATCAGAATGTATTTTACTCTCCTCGCTTTTATACCTTACACCTTTCAATATTATTCACAAATTTTGATATGATTCTTGGACAACACAACCTCTCAAAAAGTGATTTTTGGGGCACATGTTGGTGATCAAACACCAACAACAAAGTGGCAACTTGGAAGTGTTGCGATAAAAATTCGTGTTTTTCAAAGTTACGTATTATTTTATTATTCAATCATGCATGTTCGCTTTTACGGGATACTTTTATTTATTCATTCTCGAATATAATATTGGGATCGAAAATAGTACATCAATGTTTGTATCCTAAGTGGAAGCACATCCAAATTGCGTTACGCAATTTGATTGTGAAGATTTAAAATCTACGTTGCTAGTTGAGAAATGTAAGAGAAGCATAAATTTGAAATCCCGAGCATTTTGTTAAATAAATGGCAAACCATGAAAATTTATGTGATCAAGCACTTCGATTTTTTCCTAGGACAGTTTTTTATGTTGTAGAACCATAGAAGCTCTTCAATTTTTACAGCTAGTTCTATACTAGGATTGTTTTGGAGGCTCTACACTTCCTAGTAAGCATTCAACATATCACCTCGTGTATGGGAAGGATCCTTTCCCCTTTTTTCTACATCACTTTTCTCTTCCCACGTTCCCTAGCTCGATTTTACAAATCTTAAATTGTTGTGGGTTGACCACACCCAAATTTATAATACACTATAAACGCTCTCCAGCTAAAATAAATAAGGAAAGGATTTTAACAAGTTGTACATGCGAGTTCATAGCGTGAAGGTACTCCCTACTTGAACCAATATCATGCACTAAATGTTGCATGAAGAATAAAAGAAGACCACCTCATTCATGGATTCATAATTGGCACACTTTCCATTGTTATCTACATCACTCCACTTTTCCCACATACCATTGTCTTTATTTTGCAGCTGGAACACTCATATGAACGTGAAATTCCATTGCACTAAAGCCTCTTCGAACAAAATAAATCAGGTGCAACCCACGTGGATTTTAACATATATTTTTCCCTTGTACGATGTCTTCATAGTGTAAAGGTACTTAATACTTGCACCAATCCCATGCTTTGAAAATTCCATAAAGAAGGACATCACCAAAGAGCGGTTAATTAACACGATTTGCGAATCTCAAGTAAGTCGTGTAGATACAAGGAGAGAAGGTTTTCACGGAAAATATTTGTTTATTCTAAAGTGTGGAGAAAAAGTAGCAATTCCTTTATTCGGGAAACTCAACCCTAATTTTATTGTTGTTAGTTTGGTTATTTTTGAAGTGTTTTTTAGACATTACTTACAAGTAATCGAAAGCGTTGAAACATTTTAAGGGATGGTGTTGGAATCTTAGCTTGATGGCCAAACTTTGGATGTTGCAAAATCCAGTTTGAGACATTCCTCAAGAATCAAAAGTTATGGATACATGTAGAAAAAGATGATCCCACACAAAGAACCATCATTTTGTCTCTCATTTCTACCATAGTAATTGATCCGGATTTGTGTGGGAACGAAACAAAAGATGGCATATACAGAATCATATACAGAGAGATATATTCACATGCACAGATATTTGGCAAGAAACACAGCGATACAGTAAACACATATTCTATTAAATATCGGAGATAGAACAGACTGTAAATACAATAGCTAGAATGGTAGTAGCTATCTCTGAGAAGAGATGTGGCCGCTGTGCTTACTCGTGCCAAGATGAATAGAAAGAGAGGCCGAAAGGGCCTATTTATGATAAGCATGAGGGAAAGAATCCCAAACATCCAAAAACCTAACCCTAGAAGATGAACCGTCATAAAGTTTGCGGCCCCAAGGTGGTTAGTTGAACGACCAACTTCCCGGGGTCATAACTTTTGCATACGATCTCCATTCGGGGCGCTCGGTAGCCCGTTGGAAAGATATATCCGAGGAATACACCGAGGACCATTAAATAGATGAGCTCCGTAGGACCAATTTTTCCCAAAAAACGTCTTTTAGGGCCGCAAAACGGCCCCGGAAATTTGGGACTCGAAAAACTATAGAAAAATTACTAGAAAATTGGCAAGATGGGAAACTGTTTTGAGCCAGTGGAACAGGTGGGTGGCCACCGATATCCATCTGGATCAGTAATTCATATCATACCATCTGAAGCTTCGAGTTGATATCAAGAGGAGAATAAGAACCCTCGCTTCAGAAGGTTGTGGAGTCCATTTTCTTCCAATAGTTGTTAACTATGGCACTTGTAACTCATTGCCCCACCACCGACCCCCCCCCCCCCCCACCCATATTTTATTAGTTCATAGGAAAACATTCTTTATTGTATGTTTTGTTCATGTAGTTCTAGTTTAAATTTCGTTCTTCACATAATATCTGGTTTATTAGAATGTATTTTAATCTCATGGTTCATATAGCTTTTACCTTTTGATATGTGGCTTGGAATACACAAACTCTAAGAAAGTGATTTTGGGAGCACATGTTGGTGATCAAACACCAACACCAAAGTGCCATCTTGGAAGTGTTGTGATAAAAAGTCGTGTTTTTCAATATTATGATGTTATTTTATTATCCAGTTATGACTTTTATTTATGCACCCTTTATTGTGAAATGGGATTGCAATTAGTACGTCAATGTTTGTAACCTAAGTGGAAGCACATACGGATTACATCGTGCAATCTTATTGTGAAGATTTAAAATCTTGGTTGTTAGTTGAGAAATGTCAAAGAATGCTAAATCTGAAAACCTGAGCTTTTTGTTAAATAATTGGAAAACGGTGAAAATTTACGTGATTGAGCACTTCAAATTTTCCCTAGGGATGATGTTTTATGTTGTAGAACCCTATAAACTCTTCAATTTTTACTAGTTCTATACTATAATTGCTTTGGATACTCTACACTCCATATGCACGTGAACTTCCACTCCACTAAAACCTCTCCCAAAAAAAAAATTACGTGCAACGCGTGTGGATTTTAATAAATATTTTTCCCTTGTGCCATGACTTCATACTGTGAAGGTACTTGCTACTTTTGCCAATACCATGCCTTAAAAATTCCATCAACGAGAAAACAACCAAAGAATGGTTAATCAACATGATTTGTGAATCTCAAGTAAGTCATGTAGCTACAAGGAGAGAAGGCTTGAGAAAAAAAAGATATGTGTATTCTAAAGTATCGTGAGAAATTTGAAATAATTTTATTTGGTGAACTCAACCCTAGTTTTCTTGTTATTAGTTTAGTTGTTTTTAAAGTGTTTTCAAAGATTACTTAGAAGTGATCCAAAGCAATGAATCATATAACGGTATCATGTCGGGATATTAGTTTCATGGTCAAACATTGACGACAGGAAAATCCGATTGGAGACATTCCTCAAGAATCAAAATTGGTTATGGATACAAATAACCAAAGATGAATACACATGGGAATATACACCATAGCTAAAGTTGTGCGAGATAGCAAATATGGAATTATTACTCTCCTAGTGGAAGAAGGGTTAAGATACTACTATGTTTTTGAACTGGTGGAAATGTGAAATAAACTAGAGCAATTGTACAAAACAATGCCTCTGAAATCAACGGTCTTGAAACAAGGTTATTGACTCTCAAGATTGCTCACCTTGGAGAATTTCAGGGATGAAATCTTTCTCGTACACTGATTTTACATGTTTTCTTTCTCAAAAAAGAATCGCGGATCTCATTTTTTTTTCGAAAATGATTCTCCCAAATTCCAAAGGATAAAAATAGTTTACTCTAAACATCACCAAAATTGTCCAAAGACTACATAAAATTCTTAAAAATTTTCTCGTTGTTAACACTGATGCCGTGGAAAGATATTTTCCTCGATTCACCACAATTTGTGCCAACATCAAGGTCGTTGGAGGAAAATACCTATGGTGACAGGCCGTTTGAGATCCTTGTGCATGATCGGGCTCCCATAGCATACAACTCTTCTCTCTCACGAGTCATAGTCATCCCACCTCTTTTCGAGGCCATTCCTTGGTATCACACCTCATCTCCCTCCAACTTCATTGTCGTTGAACCCCTTTTAGTGACCATTTTTATTTCCTTTGCCTCCATATGTCCATTCAAACTATCTAGACCCATGCTTCTTAAGCATTCCATGGACACCACAACGCTCGTAGTAGCTCTTGCCCCTGCGGGTGTATTGAGTGCTACTACATAATATGCAAGTGACACATATGTGGATGTCTCCATGGAACAACCGCATGCCAAGATTCGGGCTCTTGGCAATGCCAACCCTACGATTTAACAGCTTAACCCGATTGTCCTAGATTTTGTTGTTGACTCTCTTTCTCTCTCCTCACATGATAGATGTAGTAGCACGACGATATCGTATTCATCTCAGGAAACCAAGGACGAAAAAATTCATGAGTCATTTATTATCGTACTAGCTCCTGTTTCCATACTCGCCTTGGTGCATTGTCAAGACCACCAACAATATCTCAACGAACGCGGAGAGAAGATCATTCCCATTTTTATAGTTCTTTGCAGTATTCCATCATATTTCTGTTTCCCTCTAGCTCCATTTTCCATATCCGTCCCCCTTCCCTATGTTACACCTCTTATGGGATTTCACTATCAGCACCTTGGGCCATCGTTCAAGACCACTTATACTATTGCATCGCTGATCACTAGTGCTTTAGGTATACATTCGTTGAGTCGGCCCAGTGCAGTGTTCATGAATAACTTCAATCCAAAATGTAGCAATAGCAATTTCCTTGAGGAAATCTCACAGCTAGATATGTTGGTCGAGGACTCTCTTCGTCCTCTTGCATCCAACACGTGTAGTACACTAAGGTATTCCAGTAGATTCTCCATAAACAAAAAACGGTTTTCTCAGCTCCACTTATCCCTAGTTATTAAAGTCCTCTTTCTTAAAGAGCATTCACCACAAATGTGTTTATATGAAGGAGCGTAAAAACTCTAACTATCCTTGATCCCACGGGTACACCAAAAGCAGAGAGCGTTTTTATAACTGGGGATTTTTGGACTATGCGGTACAACTGTGGTCTTCCCCTTAAGAGCTATGCCATGCTTGCACACGATATCTCTAGCGCATGGAATTATTACAACAAAATAATTATCGCATGTTCATGGAAATCCCATGTTTAAGACTCTATATCCATGGATTCTATTTTCTCTATACAGTCGATGCTGATGTGCATAGGACTCTTTATCCAGTTACATGGCACGTATGTTTATGCAGGCTCACTAGTCAGTCCATCCATAAACATAGTGGAAACTCAGCAGCAAGCACTTAGATTGAACATATTTCAACATGATGCTTCTTCTAGTATGTTTGGAAATCACTCGGTGGACCATCTCCAATGGAATGCCATATATCGTTGTATATTTCTAAGTGCTCTAGACAGAAACTGTTCTTTTCCTCATGATTCCCCAAATACCTAGGTCCGTAAGCGGGGTTCGACTGCTAAAAATACATAGAAGATTGGATGGATTGGTTTGTAGGGCCCATTTTATGGGCAGGTCTCACTCTTCATATTTGTGGTCAAAAAATCGTCTGAATCCTTCTGGGGCAATTTTGAGGTATTAAAGTTCCATTTCTTGCAAAAAAACAACTGCACCAAAATTTTACATTATACACACCTAGACCTATCCAATGGTGGAAGAATTGCCTCAATCGGAGTCCGTATGAAGAAGTTATGCCTCCCACAAGTTGACCTACCCAGCTAACCACCATGGTACCCAGCGGATTCCACATCATCTATCGTTTCTCGCACATGTGGATCTAATAATGATTGGAGTTTGAAGAACGTTCTAGAAGGTCCAGTACCATAACCCTAATAAGGAGTTGGGGCGTAAGAAAACCCTAAAATTAACCCTAGACGGCTATTGGGCTATGTTGAATACGAGGCCGTTTGGAGGAGGGGTTTCGTTCTTTCGATGTTATTATACAGCTCCATAGTTGATAAAACAACACAAGAGTGGCTATTATAGCAGGACATAGGAGATAGGACATCATGTTGTAGCCATTATGGCCGTAGATTCATAGCTAACTCCATAGAGAGTGTCATTTCCTTTGTATTTGCATTTTGATATGAAGAGCAAGGCATAGTCCTCATTTGTGGCTGGGTTTTTCCCCATAGCTCGTTTTCCCGGGCTATATCTTGGGTTATTGTGTGGATTAATGTGTACTTATTTGCTCTAGTTATTTCTAGATTTCAGTTCCATTATATTCAGTATCTTATGGAATTAAATTAACACAACGAACTAAGTTGTAAGATCCATTGTGAGAAACTTATCCACTGGAATAGATGCAACAGTTTACAGATCATCTCGCCAACCGCCCGCCATCCTCAGTGACCATCCTACACTAAGGGTTGTTTTTATGTTCAGTATCTTGATATTTTGTGGCAACGCCCAAACCCATAGCATTCTCTTATATCAACTATGGAAACTTGCACCGCATCTGCATTAACCACATGATTTCGACACCCGACAATATTTCACTTTGATTAGGGTTATTCAAAAAGTAATCTCGACTATCCAAAATGCATTGTTCATCAACAGCATTCAGTGAGAACCGCAATGTGGGGAAATTGGCATTTGTATTCACTTGACATGGAAGAGCGACTGAGGAACATAATGTGAAACAGGAACGTTATATATATGCGTAGGGAACAGGGTTTGAATTCTTCTACAACACTATATATATATATATATATATGTGGTTTCCACGCGCTTTGTGATTAATTCTAAATGGTGAGCTCTGGTCACGAAAGGTTATCAGAACAAGTCTAGTAGGACAGGAAATGGTCGATGCAGCGATAATAAGCCGGCGAGAGGCGTGAGGGACCATATTCTCATACTAATACACCAAAAATAAACGGACTTTGTCAGGTCGGCGACGCTGGCTTGGTCGCACTGTTATATATTATGTTCTTTGGACGGTGTCACGGTAGGATTTGGTCACGGTCACCTGTAGCAGAGGTGGTAGTGGCAGGTGGGGAATGATCACTTGCTTGCCCGGACTTCAATTTAAAACTACTCAGAATTCAGGAATTTGGTGATGCTATAAAATGGAAGAACGCTCTCCAATCTTCATCAAACTTCATCTATAATCAAACGATCAGAGGGAGCGTCTAATCGAAGAATAGCACTCAGTCATCTACAGTCATGAAATCCTTCCCGGCTTTAGCGGTTGCAGCACTAGTAATCATCTCATACGCAAGCACTATTGTTCTAGTGCGTGCAGGTGATTCAGATCCTCTGCAAGACTTTTGCGTTGCTGATAACACCAGTCAAGGTATGTGATACTAGGCTCTTCTGAATTTACATGTAATGTGTACAACTATTATCATGGGTGAAGAATCTGACATATATGGAATTGAATTTACATGTAATGTGTACAACTATTATCATGGGTGAAGAATCTGATATATATATATGGAATTGAATTTTGCAGTTCTTGTAAACGGTTTCGTCTGTAAGGATGCGAAGATGGTTTCAGCAGACGACTTCACGTTCAGGGGCCTAGATAAAGCGGGGAATACGAATAACATGCTGCGTTCCGTGGTAACTCCAGTCAATGTAGTGCAGCTAGCAGGCCTGAACACCTTGGGAATCTCCATGGCTAGGATCGATTTCGCTCCTTACGGCCTTAATCCCCCTCACACTCATCCGCGGGCCACCGAAATCTTGGTGGTCTTGGAAGGTAGCCTCTACGTCGGCTTCATCACCACTGGCAACCAATTGTTCTACAAAACGCTTGAGAAGGGAGACGTGTTTGTGTTCCCCAAAGCTCTTGTGCATTTCCAACAGAACGTCGGCAATGGCAACGCAGTGGCCCTCGCTGCACTGAGCAGCCAGAATCCAGGAACTCAGCAGATCGCCAGGTCCTTGTTTGGAGCCACCGGTCCGGTTGATCCCTCCGTTCTCGCCAAAGCTTTCGATATCGATTCCAACCTCGTCAAACTTCTGCAAGCCAAATTCGCAGCTTCTGGCTGATTTATTCATTCATTCATCCTGATCATAGTCGTGAGTCGCCACAGAGATTTATTCATTCTAATCATAGTCGCCATTCTTGCTTTCCCCGCGTTCTGCGTTCTGCGTTCTGTGCGTGACACAAATAGTCACTGCATTGTATGTGTGGTCGTGGACATCCAAACAAATAAAAAAGTTCATTTCCGTTGATTATCTTAATCAGTGCTACTCCTTAATGTTTGAACAACACGATCTTCCGAAACTCTTTAGATTCATCACTCCACCCAACGGTCATTTTAATAATTAAACGCCATAAATAGATTATAAGCAGATGTTTAGTGGCATGGAGTCCACTTTAAAATTCAATTATCTTGGTGTTTTCCGTTGATCCATTAATGAGGTTTTCGTGTTTGTTTGGGATGATTATCTTAATCGGTGCCACTCCTCAATGTTTGAACAACAAGATCTTCCAACGGGCATTTTAACATTTAAACGCCAGAAATAGAGTGTAAAATTAAACATAAATGGCCTTACATCATTTTGGTGTTAATTACTCAATTTAATTAAATTATATTTGTGGGTTCAAAAAGTTTTGAAACTCATTAAATTGGATCATCTAAAATTATTATATATCCCATCTAAAATTATTATATATCCCATTTACCTCCGGCAAACTTGATGACTTGATATAATAAATTATTGTTTCAACTAGTATAGAAAATTATTTTAAATTATGAATCGTTAGATTATGAGGCATACACACTTGAATGTTGGTTACCCTCTCATCGTTTACTCCATCATAGCAACATTGTCTTAGATTCCACCAAAGAGGGATCTTTGGTGAAGAAAAATCATAGCAACATTGTTTTGGCTTCCGGCAAGGGATCTCGCAACCTCACAAAGGAGAGGGAGGGCCTTCTAGGGACGGATTTGGTTCTACAAAGGTGCCACATCGTGGCCCCATCTTTAATCAAATTGTAGGTATGCATTTCATCGGACTATGGAGGTGTCTAGCTAAAAGAGATTAGTTCATCGGATAACTTGTAAAGTGATAGCAGGTTGGATTAATAATGGATTGTAATCGTATTGCAAGTGTGTTAACAACCTAATTTTTGCCTCTTCGGTTCGCCATGAGTAATATTATCGCCATTAGACATCACCTTGGGCGGCTTTCGCCTCATATGCATCATTTCCACCACCATATTATCCGAGCACTCTCAACCAAGGACAACCTAAATCCCAACTTTGACTACAAATATAAGTGGATGGAATTTCCCTAGTAATGTGCTCACGTTGTCCACTTTTATTTCCCTGAAAACTACATCGAGGATCCAAAAGCAAAAGAGGAGATATGTAAGTCGGCTAATTAATGCCGTACCCTTCCAAAGGAGGGTAGTGGCTTGAAGTGGACATCAACGATCCATTATTTTTGAAAAAAATGGCCTTCGATCTAGTCTATAATACTATTACTATTAGAAAATTATTTTAAATTAAGAATAATTAGATTATTAGGCATACAAACTGGAATATTGATTACCCTCCCATGATTTACTCCATCATAGCAACAGTCTCTTAGATTCCACCACACAGGAATCTCCTGGAAACGATCGTAGCAACATTGTTTTGGCTTCCGGCAAGCGATCTTGCAACCTCACAGAGGAGAGGGAGGGCCTTCTAGGGAGGGATTTGGTTCTACCTAGGTGCCACATCATGGCATCGTCTTTAATCATATTGTTGGTAAGAATTTTATCGGACTATGGAGGTGTCTAGCCAAAAGAGATTACTTCATCGGACCGCATTGCAAGTGTGTTAACAACATAATTTTGGCTCTTCGGTTCGCCATGAGTAATATTATCGCCATTACACATCACCTTGGGCAGCTTTCGCCTCATATCCATCATTGTGCTAAGAACCTAATTTTTGGCTCTTTGGTTCGCCATGAGTGATATTATCGCCATTGCACATCACCTTGGGCGGATTTCTCCTCATATCCATCATTCCCATCACCATATGATGTGAGCATTCTCAGCCAAGGACAACCTAAATCCAAAGTTTGACTACCAATATAAGTGTCCATGGAATTTCCCTAGTAATCTCCTCACGGTGTCCACTTTTATTTCCTCGAGAACTACATCGTGGATCCAAAAACAAAAGAGAAGTTATGTAAGTCGGATAATTAATGTTGTACCCTTCCAAAGGAGTGTAGTGGCTTGAAGTGGACATCACAGAAACCTTATTTCTGAAAAAAATTGCTTTTGATCTAGTCTATAATACGGATACTGATCCTGCAACTTCTTAAATGAAAAGGAAATATCCACATTCGATTCGGTTCTAAAGAGTGTCCTCATATCTCCTATGAATAAATCTCACAAGGTCATCCATCATATCATTCACAATAAGCAATGCTATTATGCTCGATTCGGTCCACACACACACACACATAGAAGCATCGTTCTGTGTCTCTCCTTTCAACCACGGTAATTCTCATCGCACCATATGGAGCTTCAAGTGGTGATCAAGAGGGTTAGAATAACACTCCCTTCGGAAAGTCGTGGAGTCCATTTGCTTCCAATAATTCTTACTAAGGCGCTTGTAATTCATCACCGCTGACCCCCATCCCCCCTCTTTTATTAATACAAATGCAAATATTTTTTATTGTATGTTATGTTTATGGACTTCTAGTTTAACTTTATTTCTTCACATAATATATGGTCTATTCGAATGTATTTTACTCTCATGGTTCATATACCTTACACCTTTTGATATGATGCTTGGACAATGCAACCTCTAAGCACGTGATTTTTGGGGCACATGTTGGTGATGAAACACAACCACCAAACTCAGCCATCTTGGAAGTGTTGTGATACAAAGGCGTGTTTTTCAATATTATGTATTATTTTATTTTTCAATTATGCATATTCTCTTCTACGGGTTACTTTTATTTATGCATTCTCAAATATAATATTGGGATTGCAAATAGTACATCAATGTTTGTATCCTAAGTGGTAGCACATCTAGATTGTGTCACGCAATTCAATTGTAAAGATATAAAATTGTGTCGCGCAATTCGATTGCAAAGATTTAGAATCTAGGCTGTTAGGTGAGAAATGTAAAATAAGGCTAAATCTCAAACCCCGAGGTTTTTTTTTTAATTCTTGGGAAACCATGGAAATTTATGCGATCGAGGACTTGATATTTTTCGTAGGGCTAATGTTTTAGGGCGTAGAACCGTAGAAAATCTTCAATGTTTACTAATCTTATACTAGAATAATTTTTGATACTCTACACTTCATACTACCTTCAATAGATCGCTTCGTGTATTGCACGTGACTCTTTCCCTTGTTCTCTACATCATTTTTCTCTTCCCACATGCCCTAGCTCGATTTTACAAAGATTAATTTGTTGTGCGTGATGCACCCAAATTTCAACTCCACAATACACTCTCCAACCAAAGTAAATAAGGAGAGGATTTTAACAAGTGTATCACTCTTTGTATGTGATTTCATAGCGTTTAGGTATTGGCTACTTGCACCAATCTCACGCGTTAAATGTTCCACAAAGAATGAAACAATACCACCTCATTCATGGCTTCGTAGTCATCGCTCTTTCCCTTTTTATCGACATCACTCAACTCTTCCCACGTACCATTTCTCTATTTTTCAACCTCTAATATCTTGCGTGAGGACGACTCATATGCATGCGAACTTCATCTCCGAGCAAAATAAATCAGGTGCAACCGTAGTGAATTTTAGGAAATACTTTGCCCTTATTCCATGGCTCCATACTATGAAGTTACTTAATACTTGCGCCAATCCCACGCCTTAAAGAGTCCAAAAAGAAGAACACAACCGAAGAACGATTAATTAACATGATTTGGGAATGTCAATTAAGTCATGTACACATACAAGGAGTGAAGGTTTGAGCAAAAAAATATACATGTAAATTCTAAAGTATCATGAAAATATATCAATAATTTTATTTGGGAAACTCAACCCATGTTCTCTTGCTATTAGTTTAGTTGCTTTTAAATTGTTCGTAGATACTAGTGACAAGTATTCCAAAGCATTGAATCATATTAAGGTATGATGTTGGGATATTAGTTTCATGGTCAAACCTTGGCTATTGGAAAATACAATCTGATACATTCCTCAAGAATCAAAAGTTATGGATCTACACGTAGCGAGAAACGATTCGAGAGAGACAACCACCATTTTGTGTCTCGCCTTTATACCATAGAAATTCATATCAAACCATATGAAGATTCGAGTGGATATCAACAGGAGGAGAAGAACCATGCCTTCTGAAATCTGTGGAGTCCATTTGAATCCAATAATTGTTACTGGGGCGCGTGTAATTCATCGTCCTCCCCCCCCATCTTTTATTAATATAAATGCAAAGATTATTTATCGAGTATGTTATGTTTACGTAGTTCCAGTTTAAATTTATTTCTCGCATAATAATATATGGTTTATCAGAATGTATTTTACTCTCCTCGCTTATATACCTTACACCTTTCAATATTATTCACAAATTTTGATATGATTCTTGGACAACACAACCTCTCAGAAAGTGATTTTTGGGGCACATGTTGGTGATCAAACACCAACAACAAAGTGGCAACTTGGAAGTGTTGCGATAAAAATTCGTGTTTTTCAAAGTTACGTATTATTTTATTATTCAATCATGCATGTTCGCTTTTACGGGATACTTTTATTTATTCATTCTCGAATATAATATTGGGATCGAAAATAGTACATCAATGTTTGTATCCTAAGTGGAAGCACATCCAAATTGCGTTACGCAATTTGATTGTGAAGATTTAAAATCTACGTTGCTAGTTGAGAAATGTAAGAGAAGCATAAATTTGAAATCCCGAGCATTTTGTTAAATAAATGGCAAACCATGAAAATTTATGTGATCAAGCACTTCGATTTTTTCCTAGGACAGTTTTTTATGTTGTAGAACCATAGAAGCTCTTCAATTTTTACAGCTAGTTCTATACTAGGATTGTTTTGGAGGCTCTACACTTCCTAGTAAGCATTCAACATATCACCTCGTGTATGGGAAGGATCCTTTCCCCTTTTTTCTACATCACTTTTCTCTTCCCACGTTCCCTAGCTCGATTTTACAAATCTTAAATTGTTGTGGGTTGACCACACCCAAATTTATAATACACTATAAACGCTCTCCAGCTAAAATAAATAAGGAAAGGATTTTAACAAGTTGTACATGCGAGTTCATAGCGTGAAGGTACTCCCTACTTGAACCAATATCATGCACTAAATGTTGCATGAAGAATAAAACAAGACCACCTCATTCATGGATTCATAATTGGCACACTTTCCATTGTTATCTACATCACTCCACTTTTCCCACATACCATTGTCTTTATTTTGCAGCTGGAACACTCATATGAACGTGAAATTCCATTGCACTAAAGCCTCTTCGAACAAAATAAATCAGGTGCAACCCACGTGGATTTTAACATATATTTTTCCCTTGTACGATGTCTTCATAGTGTAAAGGTACTTAATACTTGCACCAATCCCATGCTTTGAAAATTCCATAAAGAAGGACATCACCAAAGAGCGGTTAATTAACACGATTTGCGAATCTCAAGTAAGTCGTGTAGATACAAGGAGAGAAGGTTTTCACGGAAAATATTTGTTTATTCTAAAGTGTGGAGAAAAAGTAGCAATTCCTTTATTCGGGAAACTCAACCCTAATTTTATTGTTGTTAGTTTGGTTATTTTTGAAGTGTTTTTAGACATTACTTACAAGTAATCGAAAGCGTTGAAACATTTTAAGGGATGGTGTTGGAATCTTAGCTTGATGGCCAAACTTTGGATGTTGCAAAATCCAGTTTGAGACATTCCTCAAGAATCAAAAGTTATGGATACATGTAGAAAAAGATGATCCCACACAAAGAACCATCATTTTGTCTCTCATTTCTACCATAGTAATTGATCCGGATTTGTGTGGGAACGAAACAAAAGATGGCATATACAGAATCATATACAGAGAGATATATTCACATGCACAGATATTTGGCAAGAAACACAGCGATACAGTAAACACATATTCTATTAAATATCGGAGATAGAACAGACTGTAAATACAATAGCTAGAATGGTAGTAGCTATCTCTAAGAAGAGATGTGGCCGCTGTGCTTACTCGTGCCAAGATGAATAGAAAGAGAGGCCGAAAGGGCCTATTTATGATAAGCATGAGGGAAAGAATCCCAAACATCCAAAAGCCTAACCCTAGAAGATGAACCGTCATAAAGTTTGCGGCCCCAAGGTGGTTAGTTGAACGACCAACTTCCCGGGGTCATAACTTTTGCATACGATCTCCATTCGGGGCGCTCGGTAGCCCGTTGGAAAGATATATCCGAGGAATACACCGAGGACCATTAAATAGATGAGCTCCGTAGGACCAATTTTTCCCAAAAAAAACGTCTTTTAGGGCCGCAAAACGGCCCCGGAAATTTGGGACTCGAAAAACTATAGAAAAATTACTAGAAAATTGGCAAGATGGGAAACTGTTTTGAGCCAGTGGAACAGGTGGGTGGCCACCGATATCCATCTGGATCAGTAATTCATATCATACCATCTGAAGCTTCGAGTTGATATCAAGAGGAGAATAAGAACCCTCGCTTCAGAAGGTTGTGGAGTCCATTTTCTTCCAATAGTTGTTAACTATGGCACTTGTAACTCATTGCCCCACCACCGACCCCCCCCCCCCGCCCATATTTTATTAGTTCATAGGAAAACATTCTTTATTGTATGTTTTGTTCATGTAGTTCTAGTTTAAATTTCGTTCTTCACATAATATCTGGTTTATTAGAATGTATTTTAATCTCATGGTTCATATAGCTTTTACCTTTTGATATGTGGCTTGGAATACACAACCTCTAAGAAAGTGATTTTGCGAGCACATGTTGGTGATCAAACACCAACACCAAAGTGCCATCTTGGAAGTGTTGTGATAAAAAGTCGTGTTTTTCAATATTATGATGTTATTTTATTATCCAGTTATGACTTTTATTTATGCACCCTTTATTGTGAAATGGGATTGCAATTAGTACGTCAATGTTTGTAACCTAAGTGGAAGCACATACGGATTACATCGTGCAATCTTATTGTGAAGATTTAAAATCTTGGTTGTTAGTTGAGAAATGTCAAAGAATGCTAAATCTGAAAACCTGAGCTTTTTGTTAAATAATTGGAAAACGGTGAAAATTTACGTGATTGAGCACTTCAAATTTTCCCTAGGGATGATGTTTTATGTTGTAGAACCCTATAAACTCTTCAATTTTTACTAGTTCTATACTATAATTGCTTTGGATACTCTACACTCCATATGCACGTGAACTTCCACTCCACTAAAACCTCTCCAAAAAAAAAAATTACGTGCAACGCGTGTGGATTTTAATAAATATTTTTCCCTTGTGCCATGACTTCATACTGTGAAGGTACTTGCTACTTTTGCCAATACCATGCCTTAAAAATTCCATCAACGAGAAAACAACCAAAGAATGGTTAATCAACATGATTTGTGAATCTCAAGTAAGTCATGTAGCTACAAGGAGAGAAGGCTTGAGAAAAAAAAGATATGTGTATTCTAAAGTATCGTGAGAAATTTGAAATAATTTTATTTGGTGAACTCAACCCTAGTTTTCTTGTTATTAGTTTAGTTGTTTTTAAAGTGTTTTCAAAGATTACTTAGAAGTGATCCAAAGCAATGAATCATATAACGGTATCATGTCGGGATATTAGTTTCATGGTCAAACATTGACGACAGGAAAATCCGATTGGAGACATTCCTCAAGAATCAAAATTGGTTATGGATACAAATAACCAAAGATGAATACACATGGGAATATACACCATAGCTAAAGTTGTGCGAGATAGCAAATATGGAATTATTACTCTCCTAGTGGAAGAAGGGTTAAGATACTACTATGTTTTTGAACTGGTGGAAATGTGAAATAAACTAGAGCAATTGTACAAAACAATGCCTCTGAAATCAACGGTCTTGAAACAAGGTTATTGACTCTCAAGATTGCTCACCTTGGAGAATTTCAGGGATGAAATCTTTCTCGTACACTGATTTTACATGTTTTCTTTCTCAAAAAAGAATCGCGGATCTCATTTTTTTTTTCGAAAATGATTCTCCCAAATTCCAAAGGATAAAAATAGTTTACTCTAAACATCACCAAAATTGTCCAAAGACTACATAAAATTCTTAAAAATTTTCTCGTTGTTAACACTGATGCCGTGGAAAGATATTTTCCTCGATTCACCACAATTTGTGCCAACATCAAGGTCGTTGGAGGACAATACCTATGGTGACAGGCCGTTTGAGATCCTTGTGCATGATCGGGATCCCATAGCATACAACTCTTCTCTCTCACGAGTCATAGTCATCCCACCTCTTTTCGAGGCCATTCCTTGGTATCACACCTCATCTCCCTCCAACTTCATTGTCGTTGAACCCCTTTTAGTGACCATTTTTATTTCCTTTGCCTCCATATGTCCATTCAAACTATCTAGACCCATGCTTCTTAAGCATTCCATGGACACCACAACGCTCGTAGTAGCTCTTGCCCCTGCGGGTGTATTGAGTGCTACTACATAATATGCAAGTGACACATATGTGGATGTCTCCATGGAGCAACCGCATGCCAAGATTCGGGCTCTTGGCAATGCCAACCCTACGATTTAACAGCTTAACCCGATTGTCCTAGATTTTGTTGTTGACTCTCTTTCTCTCTCCTCACATGATAGATGTAGTAGCACGACGATATCGTATTCATCTCAGGAAACCAAGGACGAAAAAATTCATGAGTCATTTATTATCGTACTAGCTCCTGTTTCCATACTCGCCTTGGTGCATTGTCAAGACCACCAACAATATCTCAACGAACGCGGAGAGAAGATCATTCCCATTTTTATAGTTCTTTGCAGTATTCCATCATATTTCTGTTTCCCTCTAGCTCCATTTTCCATATCCGTCCCCCTTCCCTATGTTACACCTCTTATGGGATTTCACTATCAGCACCTTGGGCCATCGTTCAAGACCACTTATACTATTGCATCGCTGATCACTAGTGCTTTAGGTATACATTCGTTGAGTCGGCCCAGTGCAGTGTTCATGAATAACTTCAATCCAAAATGTAGCAATAGCAATTTCCTTGAGGAAATCTCACAGCTAGATATGTTGGTCGAGGACTCTCTTCGTCCTCTTGCATCCAACACGTGTAGTACACTAAGGTATTCCAGTAGATTCTCCATAAACAAAAAACGGTTTTCTCAGCTCCACTTATCCCTAGTTATTAAAGTCCTCTTTCTTAAAGAGCATTCACCACAAATGTGTTTATATGAAGGAGCGTAAAAACTCTAACTATCCTTGATCCCACGGCTACACCAAAAGCAGAGAGCGTTTTTATAACTGGGGATTTTTGGACTATGCGGTACAACTGTGGTCTTCCCCTTAAGAGCTATGCCATGCTTGCACACGATGTCTCTAGCGCATGGAATTATTACAACAAAATAATTATCGCATGTTCATGGAAATCCCATGTTTAAGACTCTATATCCATGGATTCTATTTTCTCTATACAGTCGATGCTGATGTGCATAGGACTCTTTATCCAGTTACATGGCACGTATGTTTATGCAGGCTCACTAGTCAGTCCATCCATAAACATAGTGGAAACTCAGCAGCAAGCACTTAGATTGAACATATTTCAACATGATGCTTCTTCTAGTATGTTTGGAAATCACTCGGTGGACCATCTCCAATGGAATGCCATATATCGTTGTATATTTCTAAGTGCTCTAGACAGAAACTGTTCTTTTCCTCATGATTCCCCAAATACCTAGGTCCGTAAGCGGGGTTCGACTGCTAAAAATACATAGAAGATTGGATGGATTGGTTTGTAGGGCCCATTTTATGGGCAGGTCTCACTCTTCATATTTGTGGTCAAAAAATCGTCTGAATCCTTCTGGGGCAATTTTGAGGTATCAAAGTTCCATTTATTGCAAAAAAACAACTGCACCAAAATTTTACATTATACACACCTAGACCTATCCAATGGTGCAAGAATCGCCTCAATCAGAGTCCGTATGAAGAAGTTATGCCTCCCACAAGTTGACCTACCCAGCTAACCACCATGGTACCCAGCGGATTCCACATCATCTATCGTTTCTCGCACATGTGGATCTAATAATGATTGGAGTTTGAAGAACGTTCTAGAAGGTCCAGTACCATAACCCTAATAAGGAGTTGGGGCGTAAGAAAACCCTAAAATTAACCCTAGACGGCTATTGGGCTATGTTGAATACGAGGCCGTTTGGAGGAGGGGTTTCGTTCTTTCGATGTTATTATACAGCTCCATAGTTGATAAAACAACACAAGAGTGGCTATTATAGCAGGACATAGGAGATAGGACATCATGTTGTAGCCATTATGGCCGTAGATTCATAGCTAACTCCATAGAGAGTGTCATTTCCTTTGTATTTGCATTTTGATATGAAGAGCAAGGCATAGTCCTCATTTGTGGCTGGGTTTTTCCCCATAGCTCGTTTTCCCGGGCTATATCTTGGGTTATTGTGTGGATTAATGTGTACTTATTTGCTCTAGTTATTTCTAGATTTCAATTCCATTATATTCAGTATCTTATGGAATTAAATTAACACAACGAACTAAGTTGTAAGATCCATTGTGAGAAACTTATCCACTGGAATAGATGCAACAGTTTACAGATCATCTCGCCAACCGCCCGCCATCCTCAGTGACCATCCTACACTAAGGGTTGTTTTTATGTTCAGTATCTTGATATTTTGTGGCAACGCCCAAACCCATAGCATTCTCTTATATCAACTATGGAAACTTGCACCGCATCTGCATTAACCACATGATTTCGACACCCGACAATATTTCACTTTGATTAGGGTTATTCAAAAAGTAATCTCGACTATCCAAAATGCATTGTTCATCAACAGCATTCAGTGAGAACCGCAATGTGGGGAAATTGGCATTTGTATTCACTTGACATGGAAGAGCGACTGAGGAACATAATGTGAAACAGGAACGTTATATATATGCGTAGGGAACAGGGTTTGAATTCTTCTACAACACTATATATATATATATATATATATATATATATATATATATGTGGTTTCCACGCGCTTTGTGATTAATTCTAAATGGTGAGCTCTGGTCACGAAAGGTTATCAGAACAAGTCTAGTAGGACAGGAAATGGTCGATGCAGCGATAATAAGCCGGCGAGAGGCGTGAGGGACCATATTCTCATACTAATACACCAAAAATAAACGGACTTTGTCAGGTCGGCGACGCTGGCTTGGTCGCACTGTTATATATTATGTTCTTTGGACGGTGTCACGGTAGGATTTGGTCACGGTCACCTGTAGCAGAGGTGGTAGTGGCGGGTGGGGAATGATCACTTGCTTGCCCGGACTTCAATTTAAAACTACTCAGAATTCAGGAATTTGGTGATGCTATAAAATGGAAGAACGCTCTCCAATCTTCATCAAACTTCATCTATAATCAAACGATCAGAGGGAGCGTCTAATCGAAGAATAGCACTCAGTCATCTACAGTCATGAAATCCTTCCCGGCTTTAGCGGTTGCAGCACTAGTAATCATCTCATACGCAAGCACTATTGTTCTAGTGCGTGCAGGTGATTCAGATCCTCTGCAAGACTTTTGCGTTGCTGATAACACCAGTCAAGGTATGTGATACTAGGCTCTTCTGAATTTACATGTAATGTGTACAACTATTATCATGGGTGAAGAATCTGACATATATGGAATTGAATTTACATGTAATGTGTACAACTATTATCATGGGTGAAGAATCTGATATATATATATGGAATTGAATTTTGCAGTTCTTGTAAACGGTTTCGTCTGTAAGGATGCGAAGATGGTTTCAGCAGACGACTTCACGTTCAGGGGCCTAGATAAAGCGGGGAATACGAATAACATGCTGCGTTCCGTGGTAACTCCAGTCAATGTAGTGCAGCTAGCAGGCCTGAACACCTTGGGAATCTCCATGGCTAGGATCGATTTCGCTCCTTACGGCCTTAATCCCCCTCACACTCATCCGCGGGCCACCGAAATCTTGGTGGTCTTGGAAGGTAGCCTCTACGTCGGCTTCATCACCACTGGCAACCAATTGTTCTACAAAACGCTTGAGAAGGGAGACGTGTTTGTGTTCCCCAAAGCTCTTGTGCATTTCCAACAGAACGTCGGCAATGGCAACGCAGTGGCCCTCGCTGCACTGAGCAGCCAGAATCCAGGAACTCAGCAGATCGCCAGGTCCTTGTTTGGAGCCACCGGTCCGGTTGATCCCTCCGTTCTCGCCAAAGCTTTCGATATCGATTCCAACCTCGTCAAACTTCTGCAAGCCAAATTCGCAGCTTCTGGCTGATTTATTCATTCATTCATCCTGATCATAGTCGTGAGTCGCCACAGAGATTTATTCATTCTAATCATAGTCGCCATTCTTGCTTTCCCCGCGTTCTGCGTTCTGTGCGTGACACAAATAGTCACTGCATTGTATGTGTGGTCGTGGACATCCAAACAAATAAAAAAGTTCATTTCCGTTGATTATCTTAATCAGTGCTACTCCTTAATGTTTGAACAACACGATCTTCCGAAACTCTTTAGATTCATCACTCCACCCAACGGTCATTTTAATAATTAAACGCCATAAATAGATTATAAGCAGATGTTTAGTGGCATGGAGTCCACTTTAAAATTCAATTATCTTGGTGTATTCCGTTGATCCATTAATGAGGTTTTCGTGTTTGTTTGGGATGATTATCTTAATCGGTGCCACTCCTCAATGTTTGAACAACAAGATCTTCCAACGGGCATTTTAACATTTAAACGCCAGAAATAGAGTGTAAAATTAAACATAAATGGCCTTACATCATTTTGGTGTTAATTACTCAATTTAATTAAATTATATTTGTGGGTTCAAAAAGTTTTGAAACTCATTAAATTGGATCATCTAAAATTATTATATATCCCATCTAAAATTATTATATATCCCATTTACCTCCGGCAAACTTGATGACTTGATATAATAAATTATTGTTTCAACTTGTATAGAAAATTATTTTAAATTATGAATCGTTAGATTATGAGGCATACACACTTGAATGTTGGTTACCCTCTCATCGTTTACTCCATCATAGCAACATTGTCTTAGATTCCACCAAAGAGGGATCTTTGGTGAAGAAAAATCATAGCAACATTGTTTTGGCTTCCGGCAAGGGATCTCGCAACCTCACAAAGGAGAGGGAGGGCCTTCTAGGGACGGATTTGGTTCTACATAGGTGCCACATCGTGGCCCCATCTTTAATCAAATTGTAGGTATGCATTTCATCGGACTATGGAGGTGTCTAGCTAAAAGAGATTAGTTCATCGGATAACTTGTAAAGTGATAGCAGGTTGGATTAATAATGGATTGTAATCGTATTGCAAGTGTGTTAACAACCTAATTTTTGCCTCTTCGGTTCGCCATGAGTAATATTATCGCCATTAGACATCACCTTGGGCGGCTTTCGCCTCATATGCATCATTTCCACCACCATATTATCCGAGCACTCTCAACCAAGGACAACCTAAATCCCAACTTTGACTACAAATATAAGTGGATGGAATTTCCCTAGTAATGTGCTCACGTTGTCCACTTTTATTTCCCTGAAAACTACATCGAGGATCCAAAAGCAAAAGAGGAGATATGTAAGTCGGCTAATTAATGCCGTACCCTTCCAAAGGAGGGTAGTGGCTTGAAGTGGACATCAACGATCCATTATTTTTGAAAAAAATGGCCTTCGATCTAGTCTATAATACTATTACTATTAGAAAATTATTTTAAATTATGAATAATTAGATTATTAGGCATACAAACTGGAATATTGATTACCCTCCCATGATTTACTCCATCATAGCAACAGTCTCTTAGATTCCACCACACAGGAATCTCCTGGAAGCGATCGTAGCAACATTGTTTTGGCTTCCGGCAAGCGATCTTGCAACCTCACAGAGGAGAGGGAGGGCCTTCTAGGGAGGGATTTGGTTCTACCTAGGTGCCACATCATGGCATCGTCTTTAATCATATTGTTGGTAAGAATTTTATCGGACTATGGAGGTGTCTAGCCAAAAGAGATTACTTCATCGGACCGCATTGCAAGTGTGTTAACAACATAATTTTGTCTCTTCGGTTCGCCATGAGTAATATTATCGCCATTACACATCACCTTGGGCAGCTTTCGCCTCATATCCATCATTGTGCTAAGAACCTAATTTTTGGCTCTTTGGTTCGCCATGAGTGATATTATCGCCATTGCACATCACCTTGGGCGGATTTCTCCTCATATCCATCATTCCCATCACCATATGATGTGAGCATTCTCAGCCAAGGACAACCTAAATCCAAAGTTTGACTACCAATATAAGTGTCCATGGAATTTCCCTAGTAATCTCCTCACGGTGTCCACTTTTATTTCCTCGAGAACTACATCGTGGATCCAAAAACAAAAGAGAAGTTATGTAAGTCAGATAATTAATGTTGTACCCTTCCAAAGGAGTGTAGTGGCTTGAAGTGGACATCACAGAAACCTTATTTCTGAAAAAAATTGCTTTTGATCTAGTCTATAATACGGATACTGATCCTGCAACTTCTTAAATGAAAAGGAAATATCCACATTCGATTCGGTTCTAAAGAGTGTCCTCATATCTCCTATGAATAAATCTCACAAGGTCATCCATCATATCATTCACAATAAGCAATGCTATTATGCTCGATTCGGTCCACACACACACACACATAGAAGCATCGTTCTGTGTCTCTCCTTTCAACCACGGTAATTCTCATCGCACCATATGGAGCTTCAAGTGGTGATCAAGAGGGTTAGAATAACACTCCCTTCGGAAAGTCGTGGAGTCCATTTGCTTCCAATAATTCTTACTAAGGCGCTTGTAATTCATCACCGCTGACCCCCATCCCCCCTCTTTTATTAATACAAATGCAAATATTTTTTATTGTATGTTATGTTTATGGACTTCTAGTTTAACTTTATTTCTTCACATAATATATGGTCTATTCGAATGTATTTTACTCTCATGGTTCATATACCTTACACCTTTTGATATGATGCTTGGACAATGCAACCTCTAAGCACGTGATTTTTGGGGCACATGTTGGTGATGAAACACAACCACCAAACTCAGCCATCTTGGAAGTGTTGTGATACAAAGGCGTGTTTTTCAATATTATGTATTATTTTATTTTTCAATTATGCATATTCTCTTCTACGGGTTACTTTTATTTATGCATTCTCAAATATAATATTGGGATTGCAAATAGTACATCAATGTTTGTATCCTAAGTGGTAGCACATCTAGATTGTGTCACGCAATTCAATTGTAAAGATATAAAATTGTGTCGCGCAATTCGATTGCAAAGATTTAGAATCTAGGCTGTTAGGTGAGAAATGTAAAATAAGGCTAAATCTCAAACCCCGAGGTTTTTTTTTTAATTCTTGGGAAACCATGGAAATTTATGCGATCGAGGACTTGATATTTTTCGTAGGGCTAATGTTTTAGGGCGTAGAACCGTAGAAAATCTTCAATGTTTACTAATCTTATACTAGAATCATTTTTGATACTCTACACTTCATACTACCTTCAATAGATCGCTTCGTGTATTGCACGTGACTCTTTCCCTTGTTCTCTACATCATTTTTCTCTTCCCACATGCCCTAGCTCGATTTTACAAAGATTAATTTGTTGTGCGTGATGCACCCAAATTTCAACTCCACAATACACTCTCCAACCAAAGTAAATAAGGAGAGGATTTTAACAAGTGTATCACCCTTTGTATGTGATTTCATAGCGTTTAGGTATTGGCTACTTGCACCAATCTCACGCGTTAAATGTTCCACAAAGAATGAAACAATACCACCTCATTCATGGCTTCGTAGTCATCGCTCTTTCCCTTTTTATCGACATCACTCAACTCTTCCCACGTACCATTTCTCTATTTTTCAACCTCTAATATCTTGCGTGAGGACGACTCATATGCATGCGAACTTCATCTCCGAGCAAAATAAATCAGGTGCAACCGTAGTGAATTTTAGGAAATACTTTGCCCTTATTCCATGGCTCCATACTATGAAGTTACTTAATACTTGCGCCAATCCCACGCCTTAAAGAGTCCAAAAAGAAGAACACAACCGAAGAACGATTAATTAACATGATTTGGGAATGTCAATTAAGTCATGTACACATACAAGGAGTGAAGGTTTGAGCAAAAAAATATACATGTAAATTCTAAAGTATCATGAAAATATATCAATAATTTTATTTGGGAAACTCAACCCATGTTCTCTTGCTATTAGTTTAGTTGCTTTTAAATTGTTCGTAGATACTAGTGACAAGTATTCCAAAGCATTGAATCATATTAAGGTATGATGTTGGGATATTAGTTTCATGGTCAAACCTTGGCTATTGGAAAATACAATCTGATACATTCCTCAAGAATCAAAAGTTATGGATCTACACGTAGCGAGAAACGATTCGAGAGAGACAACCACCATTTTGTGTCTCGCCTTTATACCATAGAAATTCATATCAAACCATATGAAGATTCGAGTGGATATCAACAGGAGGAGAAGAACCATGCCTTCTGAAATCTGTGGAGTCCATTTGAATCCAATAATTGTTACTGGGGCGCGTGTAATTCATCGTCCTCCCCCCCCATCTTTTATTAATATAAATGCAAAGATTATTTATCGAGTATGTTATGTTTACGTAGTTCCAGTTTAAATTTATTTCTCGCATAATAATATATGGTTTATCAGAATGTATTTTACTCTCCTCGCTTATATACCTTACACCTTTCAATATTATTCACAAATTTTGATATGATTCTTGGACAACACAACCTCTCAGAAAGTGATTTTTGGGGCACATGTTGGTGATCAAACACCAACAACAAAGTGGCAACTTGGAAGTGTTGCGATAAAAATTCGTGTTTTTCAAAGTTACGTATTATTTTATTATTCAATCATGCATGTTCGCTTTTACGGGATACTTTTATTTATTCATTCTCGAATATAATATTGGGATCGAAAATAGTACATCAATGTTTGTATCCTAAGTGGAAGCACATCCAAATTGCGTTACGCAATTTGATTGTGAAGATTTAAAATCTACGTTGCTAGTTGAGAAATGTAAGAGAAGCATAAATTTGAAATCCCGAGCATTTTGTTAAATAAATGGCAAACCATGAAAATTTATGTGATCAAGCACTTCGATTTTTTCCTAGGACAGTTTTTTATGTTGTAGAACCATAGAAGCTCTTCAATTTTTACAGCTAGTTCTATACTAGGATTGTTTTGGAGGCTCTACACTTCCTAGTAAGCATTCAACATATCACCTCGTGTATGGGAAGGATCCTTTCCCCTTTTTTCTACATCACTTTTCTCTTCCCACGTTCCCTAGCTCGATTTTACAAATCTTAAATTGTTGTGGGTTGACCACACCCAAATTTATAATACACTATAAACGCTCTCCAGCTAAAATAAATAAGGAAAGGATTTTAACAAGTTGTACATGCGAGTTCATAGCGTGAAGGTACTCCCTACTTGAACCAATATCATGCACTAAATGTTGCATGAAGAATAAAACAAGACCACCTCATTCATGGATTCATAATTGGCACACTTTCCATTGTTATCTACATCACTCCACTTTTCCCACATACCATTGTCTTTATTTTGCAGCTGGAACACTCATATGAACGTGAAATTCCATTGCACTAAAGCCTCTTCGAACAAAATAAATCAGGTGCAACCCACGTGGATTTTAACATATATTTTTCCCTTGTACGATGTCTTCATAGTGTAAAGGTACTTAATACTTGCACCAATCCCATGCTTTGAAAATTCCATAAAGAAGGACATCACCAAAGAGCGGTTAATTAACACGATTTGCGAATCTCAAGTAAGTCGTGTAGATACAAGGAGAGAAGGTTTTCACGGAAAATATTTGTTTATTCTAAAGTGTGGAGAAAAAGTAGCAATTCCTTTATTCGGGAAACTCAACCCTAATTTTATTGTTGTTAGTTTGGTTATTTTTGAAGTGTTTTTAGACATTACTTACAAGTAATCGAAAGCGTTGAAACATTTTAAGGGATGGTGTTGGAATCTTAGCTTGATGGCCAAACTTTGGATGTTGCAAAATCCAGTTTGAGACATTCCTCAAGAATCAAAAGTTATGGATACATGTAGAAAAAGATGATCCCACACAAAGAACCATCATTTTGTCTCTCATTTCTACCATAGTAATTGATCCGGATTTGTGTGGGAACGAAACAAAAGATGGCATATACAGAATCATATACAGAGAGATATATTCACATGCACAGATATTTGGCAAGAAACACAGCGATACAGTAAACACATATTCTATTAAATATCGGAGATAGAACAGACTGTAAATACAATAGCTAGAATGGTAGTAGCTATCTCTGAGAAGAGATGTGGCCGCTGTGCTTACTCGTGCCAAGATGAATAGAAAGAGAGGCCGAAAGGGCCTATTTATGATAAGCATGAGGGAAAGAATCCCAAACATCCAAAAACCTAACCCTAGAAGATGAACCGTCATAAAGTTTGCGGCCCCAAGGTGGTTAGTTGAACGACCAACTTCCCGGGGTCATAACTTTTGCATACGATCTCCATTCGGGGCGCTCGGTAGCCCGTTGGAAAGATATATCCGAGGAATACACCGAGGACCATTAAATAGATGAGCTCCGTAGGACCAATTTTTCCCAAAAAAAACGTCTTTTAGGGCCGCAAAACGGCCCCGGAAATTTGGGACTCGAAAAACTATAGAAAAATTACTAGAAAATTGGCAAGATGGGAAACTGTTTTGAGCCAGTGGAACATGTGGGTGGCCACCGATATCCATCTGGATCAGTAATTCATATCATACCATCTGAAGCTTCGAGTTGATATCAAGAGGAGAATAAGAACCCTCGCTTCAGAAGGTTGTGGAGTCCATTTTCTTCCAATAGTTGTTAACTATGGCACTTGTAACTCATTGCCCCACCACCGACCCCCCCCCCCCCCCCCCGCCCATATTTTATTAGTTCATAGGAAAACATTCTTTATTGTATGTTTTGTTCATGTAGTTCTAGTTTAAATTTCGTTCTTCACATAATATCTGGTTTATTAGAATGTATTTTAATCTCATGGTTCATATAGCTTTTACCTTTTGATATGTGGCTTGGAATACACAACCTCTAAGAAAGTGATTTTGCGAGCACATGTTGGTGATCAAACACCAACACCAAAGTGCCATCTTGGAAGTGTTGTGATAAAAAGTCGTGTTTTTCAATATTATGATGTTATTTTATTATCCAGTTATGACTTTTATTTATGCACCCTTTATTGTGAAATGGGATTGCAATTAGTACGTCAATGTTTGTAACCTAAGTGGAAGCACATACGGATTACATCGTGCAATCTTATTGTGAAGATTTAAAATCTTGGTTGTTAGTTGAGAAATGTCAAAGAATGCTAAATCTGAAAACCTGAGCTTTTTGTTAAATAATTGGAAAACGGTGAAAATTTACGTGATTGAGCACTTCAAATTTTCCCTAGGGATGATGTTTTATGTTGTAGAACCCTATAAACTCTTCAATTTTTACTAGTTCTATACTATAATTGCTTTGGATACTCTACACTCCATATGCACGTGAACTTCCACTCCACTAAAACCTCTCCAAAAAAAAAAATTACGTGCAACGCGTGTGGATTTTAATAAATATTTTTCCCTTGTGCCATGACTTCATACTGTGAAGGTACTTGCTACTTTTGCCAATACCATGCCTTAAAAATTCCATCAACGAGAAAACAACCAAAGAATGGTTAATCAACATGATTTGTGAATCTCAAGTAAGTCATGTAGCTACAAGGAGAGAAGGCTTGAGAAAAAAAAGATATGTGTATTCTAAAGTATCGTGAGAAATTTGAAATAATTTTATTTGGTGAACTCAACCCTAGTTTTCTTGTTATTAGTTTAGTTGTTTTTAAAGTGTTTTCAAAGATTACTTAGAAGTGATCCAAAGCAATGAATCATATAACGGTATCATGTCGGGATATTAGTTTCATGGTCAAACATTGACGACAGGAAAATCCGATTGGAGACATTCCTCAAGAATCAAAATTGGTTATGGATACAAATAACCAAAGATGAATACACATGGGAATATACACCATAGCTAAAGTTGTGCGAGATAGCAAATATGGAATTATTACTCTCCTAGTGGAAGAAGGGTTAAGATACTACTATGTTTTTGAACTGGTGGAAATGTGAAATAAACTAGAGCAATTGTACAAAACAATGCCTCTGAAATCAACGGTCTTGAAACAAGGTTATTGACTCTCAAGATTGCTCACCTTGGAGAATTTCAGGGATGAAATATTTCTCGTACACTGATTTTACATGTTTTCTTTCTCAAAAAAGAATCGCGGATCTCATTTTTTTTTCGAAAATGATTCTCCCAAATTCCAAAGGATAAAAATAGTTTACTCTAAACATCACCAAAATTGTCCAAAGACTACATAAAATTCTTAAAAATTTTCTCGTTGTTAACACTGATGCCGTGGAAAGATATTTTCCTCGATTCACCACAATTTGTGCCAACATCAAGGTCGTTGGAGGACAATACCTATGGTGACAGGCCGTTTGAGATCCTTGTGCATGATCGGGCTCCCATAGCATACAACTCTTCTCTCTCACGAGTCATAGTCATCCCACCTCTTTTCGAGGCCATTCCTTGGTATCACACCTCATCTCCCTCCAACTTCATTGTCGTTGAACCCCTTTTAGTGACCATTTTTATTTCCTTTGCCTCCATATGTCCATTCAAACTATCTAGACCCATGCTTCTTAAGCATTCCATGGACACCACAACGCTCGTAGTAGCTCTTGCCCCTGCGGGTGTATTGAGTGCTACTACATAATATGCAAGTGACACATATGTGGATGTCTCCATGGAGCAACCGCATGCCAAGATTCGGGCTCTTGGCAATGCCAACCCTACGATTTAACAGCTTAACCCGATTGTCCTAGATTTTGTTGTTGACTCTCTTTCTCTCTCCTCACATGATAGATGTAGTAGCACGACGATATCGTATTCATCTCAGGAAACCAAGGACGAAAAAATTCATGAGTCATTTATTATCGTACTAGCTCCTGTTTCCATACTCGCCTTGGTGCATTGTCAAGAACACCAACAATATCTCAACGAACGCGGAGAGAAGATCATTCCCATTTTTATAGTTCTTTGCAGTATTCCATCATATTTCTGTTTCCCTCTAGCTCCATTTTCCATATCCGTCCCCCTTCCCTATGTTACACCTCTTATGGGATTTCACTATCAGCACCTTGGGCCATCGTTCAAGACCACTTATACTATTGCATCGCTGATCACTAGTGCTTTAGGTATACATTCGTTGAGTCGGCCCAGTGCAGTGTTCATGAATAACTTCAATCCAAAATGTAGCAATAGCAATTTCCTTGAGGAAATCTCACAGCTAGATATCTTGGTCGAGGACTCTCTTCGTCCTCTTGCATCCAACACGTGTAGTACACTAAGGTATTCCAGTAGATTCTCCATAAACAAAAAACGGTTTTCTCAGCTCCACTTATCCCTAGTTATTAAAGTCCTCTTTCTTAAAGAGCATTCACCACAAATGTGTTTATATGAAGGAGCGTAAAAACTCTAACTATCCTTGATCCCACGGCTACACCAAAAGCAGAGAGCGTTTTTATAACTGGGGATTTTTGGACTATGCGGTACAACTGTGGTCTTCCCCTTAAGAGCTATGCCATGCTTGCACACGATGTCTCTAGCGCATGGAATTATTACAACAAAATAATTATCGCATGTTCATGGAAATCCCATGTTTAAGACTCTATATCCATGGATTCTATTTTCTCTATACAGTCGATGCTGATGTGCATAGGACTCTTTATCCAGTTACATGGCACGTATGTTTATGCAGGCTCACTAGTCAGTCCATCCATAAACATAGTGGAAACTCAGCAGCAAGCACTTAGATTGAACATATTTCAACATGATGCTTCTTCTAGTATGTTTGGAAATCACTCGGTGGACCATCTCCAATGGAATGCCATATATCGTTGTATATTTCTAAGTGCTCTAGACAGAAACTGTTCTTTTCCTCATGATTCCCCAAATACCTAGGTCCGTAAGCGGGGTTCGACTGCTAAAAATACATAGAAGATTGGATGGATTGGTTTGTAGGGCCCATTTTATGGGCAGGTCTCACTCTTCATATTTGTGGTCAAAAAATCGTCTGAATCCTTCTGGGGCAATTTTGAGGTATCAAAGTTCCATTTATTGCAAAAAAACAACTGCACCAAAATTTTACATTATACACACCTAGACCTATCCAATGGTGCAAGAATCGCCTCAATCAGAGTCCGTATGAAGAAGTTATGCCTCCCACAAGTTGACCTACCCAGCTAACCACCATGGTACCCAGCGGATTCCACATCATCTATCGTTTCTTGCACATGTGGATCTAATAATGATTGGAGTTTGAAGAACGTTCTAGAAGGTCCAGTACCATAACCCTAATAAGGAGTTGGGGCGTAAGAAAACCCTAAAATTAACCCTAGACGGCTATTGGGCTATGTTGAATACGAGGCCGTTTGGAGGAGGGGTTTCGTTCTTTCGATGTTATTATACAGCTCCATAGTTGATAAAACAACACAAGAGTCGCTATTATAGCAGGACATAGGAGATAGGACATCATGTTGTAGCCATTATGGCCGTAGATTCATAGCTAACTCCATAGAGAGTGTCATTTCCTTTGTATTTGCATTTTGATATGAAGAGCAAGGCATAGTCCTCATTTGTGGCTGGGTTTTTCCCCATAGCTCGTTTTCCCGGGCTATATCTTGGGTTATTGTGTGGATTAATGTGTACTTATTTGCTCTAGTTATTTCTAGATTTCAGTTCCATTATATTCAGTATCTTATGGAATTAAATTAACACAACGAACTAAGTTGTAAGATCCATTGTGAGAAACTTATCCACTGGAATAGATGCAACAGTTTACAGATCATCTCGCCAACCGCCCGCCATCCTCAGTGACCATCCTACACTAAGGGTTGTTTTTATGTTCAGTATCTTGATATTTTGTGGCAACGCCCAAACCCATAGTATTCTCTTATATCAACTATGGAAACTTGCACCGCATCTGCATTAACCACATGATTTCGACACCCGACAATATTTCACTTTGATTAGGGTTATTCAAAAAGTAATCTCGACTATCCAAATGCATTGTTCATCAACAGCATTCAGTGAGAACCGCAATGTGGGGAAATTGGCATTTGTATTCACTTGACATGGAAGAGCGACTGAGGAACATAATGTGAAACAGGAACGTTATATATATGCGTAGGGAACAGGGTTTGAATTCTTCTACAACACTATATATATATATATATATATATATATATATATATATATATATATATATGTATATGTATATGTGGTTTCCACGCGCTTTGTGATTAATTCTAAATGGTGAGCTCTGGTCACGAAAGGTTATCAGAACAAGTCTAGTAGGACAGGAAATGGTCGATGCAGCGATAATAAGCCGGCGAGAGGCGTGAGGGACCATATTCTCATACTAATACACCAAAAATAAACGGACTTTGTCAGGTCGGCGACGCTGGCTTGGTCGCACTGTTATATATTATGTTCTTTGGACGGTGTCACGGTAGGATTTGGTCACGGTCACCTGTAGCAGAGGTGGTAGTGGCGGGTGGGGAATGATCACTTGCTTGCCCGGACTTCAATTTAAAACTACTCAGAATTCAGGAATTTGGTGATGCTATAAAATGGAAGAACGCTCTCCAATCTTCATCAAACTTCATCTATAATCAAACGATCAGAGGGAGCGTCTAATCGAAGAATAGCACTCAGTCATCTACAGTCATGAAATCCTTCCCGGCTTTAGCGGTTGCAGCACTAGTAATCATCTCATACGCAAGCACTATTGTTCTAGTGCGTGCAGGTGATTCAGATCCTCTGCAAGACTTTTGCGTTGCTGATAACACCAGTCAAGGTATGTGATACTAGGCTCTTCTGAATTTACATGTAATGTGTACAACTATTATCATGGGTGAAGAATCTGACATATATGGAATTGAATTTACATGTAATGTGTACAACTATTATCATGGGTGAAGAATCTGATATATATATATGGAATTGAATTTTGCAGTTCTTGTAAACGGTTTCGTCTGTAAGGATGCGAAGATGGTTTCAGCAGACGACTTCACGTTCAGGGGCCTAGATAAAGCGGGGAATACGAATAACATGCTGCGTTCCGTGGTAACTCCAGTCAATGTAGTGCAGCTAGCAGGCCTGAACACCTTGGGAATCTCCATGGCTAGGATCGATTTCGCTCCTTACGGCCTTAATCCCCCTCACACTCATCCGCGGGCCACCGAAATCTTGGTGGTCTTGGAAGGTAGCCTCTACGTCGGCTTCATCACCACTGGCAACCAATTGTTCTACAAAACGCTTGAGAAGGGAGACGTGTTTGTGTTCCCCAAAGCTCTTGTGCATTTCCAACAGAACGTCGGCAATGGCAACGCAGTGGCCCTCGCTGCACTGAGCAGCCAGAATCCAGGAACTCAGCAGATCGCCAGGTCCTTGTTTGGAGCCACCGGTCCGGTTGATCCCTCCGTTCTCGCCAAAGCTTTCGATATCGATTCCAACCTCGTCAAACTTCTGCAAGCCAAATTCGCAGCTTCTGGCTGATTTATTCATTCATTCATCCTGATCATAGTCGTGAGTCGCCACAGAGATTTATTCATTCTAATCATAGTCGCCATTCTTGCTTTCCCCGCGTTCTGCGTTCTGCGTTCTGTGCGTGACACAAATAGTCACTGCATTGTATGTGTGGTCGTGGACATCCAAACAAATAAAAAAGTTCATTTCCGTTGATTATCTTAATCAGTGCTACTCCTTAATGTTTGAACAACACGATCTTCCGAAACTCTTTAGATTCATCACTCCACCCAACGGTCATTTTAATAATTAAACGCCATAAATAGATTATAAGCAGATGTTTAGTGGCATGGAGTCCACTTTAAAATTCAATTATCTTGGTGTATTCCGTTGATCCATTAATGAGGTTTTCGTGTTTGTTTGGGATGATTATCTTAATCGGTGCCACTCCTCAATGTTTGAACAACAAGATCTTCCAACGGGCATTTTAACATTTAAACGCCAGAAATAGAGTGTAAAATTAAACATAAATGGCCTTACATCATTTTGGTGTTAATTACTCAATTTAATTAAATTATATTTGTGGGTTCAAAAAGTTTTGAAACTCATTAAATTGGATCATCTAAAATTATTATATATCCCATCTAAAATTATTATATATCCCATTTACCTCCGGCAAACTTGATGACTTGATATAATAAATTATTGTTTCAACTTGTATAGAAAATTATTTTAAATTATGAATCGTTAGATTATGAGGCATACACACTTGAATGTTGGTTACCCTCTCATCGTTTACTCCATCATAGCAACATTGTCTTAGATTCCACCAAAGAGGGATCTTTGGTGAAGAAAAATCATAGCAACATTGTTTTGGCTTCCGGCAAGGGATCTCGCAACCTCACAAAGGAGAGGGAGGGCCTTCTAGGGACGGATTTGGTTCTACATAGGTGCCACATCGTGGCCCCATCTTTAATCAAATTGTAGGTATGCATTTCATCGGACTATGGAGGTGTCTAGCTAAAAGAGATTAGTTCATCGGATAACTTGTAAAGTGATAGCAGGTTGGATTAATAATGGATTGTAATCGTATTGCAAGTGTGTTAACAACCTAATTTTTGCCTCTTCGGTTCGCCATGAGTAATATTATCGCCATTAGACATCACCTTGGGCGGCTTTCGCCTCATATGCATCATTTCCACCACCATATTATCCGAGCACTCTCAACCAAGGACAACCTAAATCCCAACTTTGACTACAAATATAAGTGGATGGAATTTCCCTAGTAATGTGCTCACGTTGTCCACTTTTATTTCCCTGAAAACTACATCGAGGATCCAAAAGCAAAAGAGGAGATATGTAAGTCGGCTAATTAATGCCGTACCCTTCCAAAGGAGGGTAGTGGCTTGAAGTGGACATCAACGATCCATTATTTTTGAAAAAAATGGCCTTCGATCTAGTCTATAATACTATTACTATTAGAAAATTATTTTAAATTATGAATAATTAGATTATTAGGCATACAAACTGGAATATTGATTACCCTCCCATGATTTACTCCATCATAGCAACAGTCTCTTAGATTCCACCACACAGGAATCTCCTGGAAACGATCGTAGCAACATTGTTTTGGCTTCCGGCAAGCGATCTTGCAACCTCACAGAGGAGAGGGAGGGCCTTCTAGGGAGGGATTTGGTTCTACCTAGGTGCCACATCATGGCATCGTCTTTAATCATATTGTTGGTAAGAATTTTATCGGACTATGGAGGTGTCTAGCCAAAAGAGATTACTTCATCGGACCGCATTGCAAGTGTGTTAACAACATAATTTTGTCTCTTCGGTTCGCCATGAGTAATATTATCGCCATTACACATCACCTTGGGCAGCTTTCGCCTCATATCCATCATTGTGCTAAGAACCTAATTTTTGGCTCTTTGGTTCGCCATGAGTGATATTATCGCCATTGCACATCACCTTGGGCGGATTTCTCCTCATATCCATCATTCCCATCACCATATGATGTGAGCATTCTCAGCCAAGGACAACCTAAATCCAAAGTTTGACTACCAATATAAGTGTCCATGGAATTTCCCTAGTAATCTCCTCACGGTGTCCACTTTTATTTCCTCGAGAACTACATCGTGGATCCAAAAACAAAAGAGAAGTTATGTAAGTCAGATAATTAATGTTGTACCCTTCCAAAGGAGTGTAGTGGCTTGAAGTGGACATCACAGAAACCTTATTTCTGAAAAAAATTGCTTTTGATCTAGTCTATAATACGGATACTGATCCTGCAACTTCTTAAATGAAAAGGAAATATCCACATTCGATTCGGTTCTAAAGAGTGTCCTCATATCTCCTATGAATAAATCTCACAAGGTCATCCATCATATCATTCACAATAAGCAATGCTATTATGCTCGATTCGGTCCACACACACACACACATAGAAGCATCGTTCTGTGTCTCTCCTTTCAACCACGGTAATTCTCATCGCACCATATGGAGCTTCAAGTGGTGATCAAGAGGGTTAGAATAACACTCCCTTCGGAAAGTCGTGGAGTCCATTTGCTTCCAATAATTCTTACTAAGGCGCTTGTAATTCATCACCGCTGACCCCCATCCCCCCTCTTTTATTAATACAAATGCAAATATTTTTTATTGTATGTTATGTTTATGGACTTCTAGTTTAACTTTATTTCTTCACATAATATATGGTCTATTCGAATGTATTTTACTCTCATGGTTCATATACCTTACACCTTTTGATATGATGCTTGGACAATGCAACCTCTAAGCACGTGATTTTTGGGGCACATGTTGGTGATGAAACACAACCACCAAACTCAGCCATCTTGGAAGTGTTGTGATACAAAGGCGTGTTTTTCAATATTATGTATTATTTTATTTTTCAATTATGCATATTCTCTTCTACGGGTTACTTTTATTTATGCATTCTCAAATATAATATTGGGATTGCAAATAGTACATCAATGTTTGTATCCTAAGTGGTAGCACATCTAGATTGTGTCACGCAATTCAATTGTAAAGATATAAAATTGTGTCGCGCAATTCGATTGCAAAGATTTAGAATCTAGGCTGTTAGGTGAGAAATGTAAAATAAGGCTAAATCTCAAACCCCGAGGTTTTTTTTTTAATTCTTGGGAAACCATGGAAATTTATGCGATCGAGGACTTGATATTTTTCGTAGGGCTAATGTTTTAGGGCGTAGAACCGTAGAAAATCTTCAATGTTTACTAATCTTATACTAGAATCATTTTTGATACTCTACACTTCATACTACCTTCAATAGATCGCTTCGTGTATTGCACGTGACTCTTTCCCTTGTTCTCTACATCATTTTTCTCTTCCCACATGCCCTAGCTCGATTTTACAAAGATTAATTTGTTGTGCGTGATGCACCCAAATTTCAACTCCACAATACACTCTCCAACCAAAGTAAATAAGGAGAGGATTTTAACAAGTGTATCACCCTTTGTATGTGATTTCATAGCGTTTAGGTATTGGCTACTTGCACCAATCTCACGCGTTAAATGTTCCACAAAGAATGAAACAATACCACCTCATTCATGGCTTCGTAGTCATCGCTCTTTCCCTTTTTATCGACATCACTCAACTCTTCCCACGTACCATTTCTCTATTTTTCAACCTCTAATATCTTGCGTGAGGACGACTCATATGCATGCGAACTTCATCTCCGAGCAAAATAAATCAGGTGCAACCGTAGTGAATTTTAGGAAATACTTTGCCCTTATTCCATGGCTCCATACTATGAAGTTACTTAATACTTGCGCCAATCCCACGCCTTAAAGAGTCCAAAAAGAAGAACACAACCGAAGAACGATTAATTAACATGATTTGGGAATGTCAATTAAGTCATGTACACATACAAGGAGTGAAGGTTTGAGCAAAAAAATATACATGTAAATTCTAAAGTATCATGAAAATATATCAATAATTTTATTTGGGAAACTCAACCCATGTTCTCTTGCTATTAGTTTAGTTGCTTTTAAATTGTTCGTAGATACTAGTGACAAGTATTCCAAAGCATTGAATCATATTAAGGTATGATGTTGGGATATTAGTTTCATGGTCAAACCTTGGCTATTGGAAAATACAATCTGATACATTCCTCAAGAATCAAAAGTTATGGATCTACACGTAGCGAGAAACGATTCGAGAGAGACAACCACCATTTTGTGTCTCGCCTTTATACCATAGAAATTCATATCAAACCATATGAAGATTCGAGTGGATATCAACAGGAGGAGAAGAACCATGCCTTCTGAAATCTGTGGAGTCCATTTGAATCCAATAATTGTTACTGGGGCGCGTGTAATTCATCGTCCTCCCCCCCATCTTTTATTAATATAAATGCAAAGATTATTTATCGAGTATGTTATGTTTACGTAGTTCCAGTTTAAATTTATTTCTCGCATAATAATATATGGTTTATCAGAATGTATTTTACTCTCCTCGCTTATATACCTTACACCTTTCAATATTATTCACAAATTTTGATATGATTCTTGGACAACACAACCTCTCAGAAAGTGATTTTTGGGGCACATGTTGGTGATCAAACACCAACAACAAAGTGGCAACTTGGAAGTGTTGCGATAAAAATTCGTGTTTTTCAAAGTTACGTATTATTTTATTATTCAATCATGCATGTTCGCTTTTACGGGATACTTTTATTTATTCATTCTCGAATATAATATTGGGATCGAAAATAGTACATCAATGTTTGTATCCTAAGTGGAAGCACATCCAAATTGCGTTACGCAATTTGATTGTGAAGATTTAAAATCTACGTTGCTAGTTGAGAAATGTAAGAGAAGCATAAATTTGAAATCCCGAGCATTTTGTTAAATAAATGGCAAACAATGAAAATTTATGTGATCAAGCACTTCGATTTTTTCCTAGGACAGTTTTTTATGTTGTAGAACCATAGAAGCTCTTCAATTTTTACAGCTAGTTCTATACTAGGATTGTTTTGGAGGCTCTACACTTCCTAGTAAGCATTCAACATATCACCTCGTGTATGGGAAGGATCCTTTCCCCTTTTTTCTACATCACTTTTCTCTTCCCACGTTCCCTAGCTCGATTTTACAAATCTTAAATTGTTGTGGGTTGACCACACCCAAATTTATAATACACTATAAACGCTCTCCAGCTAAAATAAATAAGGAAAGGATTTTAACAAGTTGTACATGCGAGTTCATAGCGTGAAGGTACTCCCTACTTGAACCAATATCATGCACTAAATGTTGCATGAAGAATAAAACAAGACCACCTCATTCATGGATTCATAATTGGCACACTTTCCATTGTTATCTACATCACTCCACTTTTCCCACATACCATTGTCTTTATTTTGCAGCTGGAACACTCATATGAACGTGAAATTCCATTGCACTAAAGCCTCTTCGAACAAAATAAATCAGGTGCAACCCACGTGGATTTTAACATATATTTTTCCCTTGTACGATGTCTTCATAGTGTAAAGGTACTTAATACTTGCACCAATCCCATGCTTTGAAAATTCCATAAAGAAGGACATCACCAAAGAGCGGTTAATTAACACGATTTGCGAATCTCAAGTAAGTCGTGTAGATACAAGGAGAGAAGGTTTTCACGGAAAATATTTGTTTATTCTAAAGTGTGGAGAAAAAGTAGCAATTCCTTTATTCGGGAAACTCAACCCTAATTTTATTGTTGTTAGTTTGGTTATTTTTGAAGTGTTTTTAGACATTACTTACAAGTAATCGAAAGCGTTGAAACATTTTAAGGGATGGTGTTGGAATCTTAGCTTGATGGCCAAACTTTGGATGTTGCAAAATCCAGTTTGAGACATTCCTCAAGAATCAAAAGTTATGGATACATGTAGAAAAAGATGATCCCACACAAAGAACCATCATTTTGTCTCTCATTTCTACCATAGTAATTGATCCGGATTTGTGTGGGAACGAAACAAAAGATGGCATATACAGAATCATATACAGAGAGATATATTCACATGCACAGATATTTGGCAAGAAACACAGCGATACAGTAAACACATATTCTATTAAATATCGGAGATAGAACAGACTGTAAATACAATAGCTAGAATGGTAGTAGCTATCTCTGAGAAGAGATGTGGCCGCTGTGCTTACTCATGCCAAGATGAATAGAAAGAGAGGCCGAAAGGGCCTATTTATGATAAGCATGAGGGAAAGAATCCCAAACATCCAAAAACCTAACCCTAGAAGATGAACCGTCATAAAGTTTGCGGCCCCAAGGTGGTTAGTTGAACGACCAACTTCCCGGGGTCATAACTTTTGCATACGATCTCCATTCGGGGCGCTCGGTAGCCCGTTGGAAAGATATATCCGAGGAATACACCGAGGACCATTAAATAGATGAGCTCCGTAGGACCAATTTTTCCCAAAAAACATCTTTTAGGGCCGCAAAACGGCCCCGGAAATTTGGGACTCGAAAAACTATAGAAAAATTACTAGAAAATTGGCAAGATGGGAAACTGTTTTGAGCCAGTGGAACAGGTGGGTGGCCACCGATATCCATCTGGATCAGTAATTCATATCATACCATCTGAAGCTTCGAGTTGATATCAAGAGGAGAATAAGAACCCTCGCTTCAGAAGGTTGTGGAGTCCATTTTCTTCCAATAGTTGTTAACTATGGCACTTGTAACTCATTGCCCCACCAGCGACCCCCCCCCCCCCCCGGCCCATATTTTATTAGTTCATAGGAAAACATTCTTTATTGTATGTTTTGTTCATGTAGTTCTAGTTTAAATTTCGTTCTTCACATAATATCTGGTTTATTAGAATGTATTTTAATCTCATGGTTCATATAGCTTTTACCTTTTGATATGTGGCTTGGAATACACAACCTCTAAGAAAGTGATTTTGCGAGCACATGTTGGTGATCAAACACCAACACCAAAGTGCCATCTTGGAAGTGTTGTGATAAAAAGTCGTGTTTTTCAATATTATGATGTTATTTTATTATCCAGTTATGACTTTTATTTATGCACCCTTTATTGTGAAATGGGATTGCAATTAGTACGTCAATGTTTGTAACCTAAGTGGAAGCACATACGGATTACATCGTGCAATCTTATTGTGAAGATTTAAAATCTTGGTTGTTAGTTGAGAAATGTCAAAGAATGCTAAATCTGAAAACCTGAGCTTTTTGTTAAATAATTGGAAAACGGTGAAAATTTACGTGATTGAGCACTTCAAATTTTCCCTAGGGATGATGTTTTATGTTGTAGAACCCTATAAACTCTTCAATTTTTACTAGTTCTATACTATAATTGCTTTGGATACTCTACACTCCATATGCACGTGAACTTCCACTCCACTAAAACCTCTCCAAAAAAAAAAATTACGTGCAACGCGTGTGGATTTTAATAAATATTTTTCCCTTGTGCCATGACTTCATACTGTGAAGGTACTTGCTACTTTTGCCAATACCATGCCTTAAAAATTCCATCAACGAGAAAACAACCAAAGAATGGTTAATCAACATGATTTGTGAATCTCAAGTAAGTCATGTAGCTACAAGGAGAGAAGGCTTGAGAAAAAAAAGATATGTGTATTCTAAAGTATCGTGAGAAATTTGAAATAATTTTATTTGGTGAACTCAACCCTAGTTTTCTTGTTATTAGTTTAGTTGTTTTTAAAGTGTTTTCAAAGATTACTTAGAAGTGATCCAAAGCAATGAATCATATAACGGTATCATGTCGGGATATTAGTTTCATGGTCAAACATTGACGACAGGAAAATCCGATTGGAGACATTCCTCAAGAATCAAAATTGGTTATGGATACAAATAACCAAAGATGAATACACATGGGAATATACACCATAGCTAAAGTTGTGCGAGATAGCAAATATGGAATTATTACTCTCCTAGTGGAAGAAGGGTTAAGATACTACTATGTTTTTGAACTGGTGGAAATGTGAAATAAACTAGAGCAATTGTACAAAACAATGCCTCTGAAATCAACGGTCTTGAAACAAGGTTATTGACTCTCAAGATTGCTCACCTTGGAGAATTTCAGGGATGAAATCTTTCTCGTACACTGATTTTACATGTTTTCTTTCTCAAAAAAGAATCGCGGATCTCATTTTTTTTTCGAAAATGATTCTCCCAAATTCCAAAGGATAAAAATAGTTTACTCTAAACATCACCAAAATTGTCCAAAGACTACATAAAATTCTTAAAAATTTTCTCGTTGTTAACACTGATGCCGTGGAAAGATATTTTCCTCGATTCACCACAATTTGTGCCAACATCAAGGTCGTTGGAGGACAATACCTATGGTGACAGGCCGTTTGAGATCCTTGTGCATGATCGGGCTCCCATAGCATACAACTCTTCTCTCTCACGAGTCATAGTCATCCCACCTCTTTTCGAGGCCATTCCTTGGTATGACACCTCATCTCCCTCCAACTTCATTGTCGTTGAACCCCTTTTAGTGACCATTTTTATTTCCTTTGCCTCCATATGTCCATTCAAACTATCTAGACCCATGCTTCTTAAGCATTCCATGGACACCACAACGCTCGTAGTAGCTCTTGCCCCTGCGGGTGTATTGAGTGCTACTACATAATATGCAAGTGACACATATGTGGATGTCTCCATGGAGCAACCGCATGCCAAGATTCGGGCTCTTGGCAATGCCAACCCTACGATTTAATAGCTTAACCCGATTGTCCTAGATTTTGTTGTTGACTCTCTTTCTCTCTCCTCACATGATAGATGTAGTAGCACGACGATATCGTATTCATCTCAGGAAACCAAGGACGAAAAAATTCATGAGTCATTTATTATCGTACTAGCTCCTGTTTCCATACTCGCCTTGGTGCATTGTCAAGACCACCAACAATATCTCAACGAACGCGGAGAGAAGATCATTCCCATTTTTATAGTTCTTTGCAGTATTCCATCATATTTCTGTTTCCCTCTAGCTCCATTTTCCATATCCGTCCCCCTTCCCTATGTTACACCTCTTATGGGATTTCACTATCAGCACCTTGGGCCATCGTTCAAGACAACTTATTCTATTGCATCGCTGATCACTAGTGCTTTAGGTATACATTCGTTGAGTCGGCCCAGTGCAGTGTTCATGAATAACTTCAATCCAAAATGTAGCAATAGCAATTTCCTTGAGGAAATCTCACAGCTAGATATCTTGGTCGAGGACTCTCTTCGTCCTCTTGCATCCAACACGTGTAGTACACTAAGGTATTCCAGTAGATTCTCCATAAACAAAAAACGGTTTTCTCAGCTCCACTTATCCCTAGTTATTAAAGTCCTCTTTCTTAAAGAGCATTCACCACAAATGTGTTTATATGAAGGAGCGTAAAAACTCTAACTATCCTTGATCCCACGGCTACACCAAAAGCAGAGAGCGTTTTTATAACTGGGGATTTTTGGACTATGCGGTACAACTGTGGTCTTCCCCTTAAGAGCTATGCCATGCTTGCACACGATGTCTCTAGCGCATGGAATTATTACAACAAAATAATTATCGCATGTTCATGGAAATCCCATGTTTAAGACTCTATATCCATGGATTCTATTTTCTCTATACAGTCGATGCTGATGTGCATAGGACTCTTTATCCAGTTACATGGCACGTATGTTTATGCAGGCTCACTAGTCAGTCCATCCATAAACATAGTGGAAACTCAGCAGCAAGCACTTAGATTGAACATATTTCAACATGATGCTTCTTCTAGTATGTTTGGAAATCACTCGGTGGACCATCTCCAATGGAATGCCATATATCGTTGTATATTTCTAAGTGCTCTAGACAGAAACTGTTCTTTTCCTCATGATTCCCCAAATACCTAGGTCCGTAAGCGGGGTTCGACTGCTAAAAATACATAGAAGATTGGATGGATTGGTTTGTAGGGCCCATTTTATGGGCAGGTCTCACTCTTCATATTTGTGGTCAAAAAATCGTCTGAATCCTTCTGGGGCAATTTTGAGGTATCAAAGTTCCATTTATTGCAAAAAAACAACTGCACCAAAATTTTACATTATACACACCTAGACCTATCCAATGGTGCAAGAATCGCCTCAATCAGAGTCCGTATGAAGAAGTTATGCCTCCCACAAGTTGACCTACCCAGCTAACCACCATGGTACCCAGCGGATTCCACATCATCTATCGTTTCTCGCACATGTGGATCTAATAATGATTGGAGTTTGAAGAACGTTCTAGAAGGTCCAGTACCATAACCCTAATAAGGAGTTGGGGCGTAAGAAAACCCTAAAATTAACCCTAGACGGCTATTGGGCTATGTTGAATACGAGGCCGTTTGGAGGAGGGGTTTCGTTCTTTCGATGTTATTATACAGCTCCATAGTTGATAAAACAACACAAGAGTCGCTATTATAGCAGGACATAGGAGATAGGACATCATGTTGTAGCCATTATGGCCGTAGATTCATAGCTAACTCCATAGAGAGTGTCATTTCCTTTGTATTTGCATTTTGATATGAAGAGCAAGGCATAGTCCTCATTTGTGGCTGGGTTTTTCCCCATAGCTCGTTTTCCCGGGCTATATCTTGGGTTATTGTGTGGATTAATGTGTACTTATTTGCTCTAGTTATTTCTAGATTTCAGTTCCATTATATTCAGTATCTTATGGAATTAAATTAACACAACGAACTAAGTTGTAAGATCCATTGTGAGAAACTTATCCACTGGAATAGATGCAACAGTTTACAGATCATCTCGCCAACCGCCCGCCATCCTCAGTGACCATCCTACACTAAGGGTTGTTTTTATGTTCAGTATCTTGATATTTTGTGGCAACGCCCAAACCCATAGCATTCTCTTATATCAACTATGGAAACTTGCACCGCATCTGCATTAACCACATGATTTCGACACCCGACAATATTTCACTTTGATTAGGGTTATTCAAAAAGTAATCTCGACTATCCAAAATGCATTGTTCATCAACAGCATTCAGTGAGAACCGCAATGTGGGGAAATTGGCATTTGTATTCACTTGACATGGAAGAGCGACTGAGGAACATAATGTGAAACAGGAACGTTATATATATGCGTAGGGAACAGGGTTTGAATTCTTCTACAACACTATATATATATATGTATATGTGGTTTCCACGCGCTTTGTGATTAATTCTAAATGGTGAGCTCTGGTCACGAAAGGTTATCAGAACAAGTCTAGTAGGACAGGAAATGGTCGATGCAGCGATAATAAGCCGGCGAGAGGCGTGAGGGACCATATTCTCATACTAATACACCAAAAATAAACGGACTTTGTCAGGTCGGCGACGCTGGCTTGGTCGCACTGTTATATATTATGTTCTTTGGACGGTGTCACGGTAGGATTTGGTCACGGTCACCTGTAGCAGAGGTGGTAGTGGCAGGTGGGGAATGATCACTTGCTTGCCCCGACTTCAATTTAAAACTACTCAGAATTCAGGAATTTGGTGATGCTATAAAATGGAAGAACGCTCTCCAATCTTCATCAAACTTCATCTATAATCAAACGATCAGAGGGAGCGTCTAATCGAAGAATAGCACTCAGTCATCTACAGTCATGAAATCCTTCCCGGCTTTAGCTGTTGCAGCACTAGTAATCATCTCATACGCAAGCACTATTGTTCTAGTGCGTGCAGGTGATTCAGATCCTCTGCAAGACTTTTGCGTTGCTGATAACACCAGTCAAGGTATGTGATACTAGGCTCTTCTGAATTTACATGTAATGTGTACAACTATTATCATGGGTGAAGAATCTGACATATATGGAATTGAATTTACATGTAATGTGTACAACTATTATCATGGGTGAAGAATCTGATATATATATATGGAATTGAATTTTGCAGTTCTTGTAAACGGTTTCGTCTGTAAGGATGCGAAGATGGTTTCAGCAGACGACTTCACGTTCAGGGGCCTAGATAAAGCGGGGAATACGAATAACATGCTGCGTTCCGTGGTAACTCCAGTCAATGTAGTGCAGCTAGCAGGCCTGAACACCTTGGGAATCTCCATGGCTAGGATCGATTTCGCTCCTTACGGCCTTAATCCCCCTCACACTCATCCGCGGGCCACCGAAATCTTGGTGGTCTTGGAAGGTAGCCTCTACGTCGGCTTCATCACCACTGGCAACCAATTGTTCTACAAAACGCTTGAGAAGGGAGACGTGTTTGTGTTCCCCAAAGCTCTTGTGCATTTCCAACAGAACGTCGGCAATGGCAACGCAGTGGCCCTCGCTGCACTGAGCAGCCAGAATCCAGGAACTCAGCAGATCGCCAGGTCCTTGTTTGGAGCCACCGGTCCGGTTGATCCCTCCGTTCTCGCCAAAGCTTTCGATATCGATTCCAACCTCGTCAAACTTCTGCAAGCCAAATTCGCAGCTTCTGGCTGATTTATTCATTCATTCATCCTGATCATAGTCGTGAGTCGCCACAGAGATTTATTCATTCTAATCATAGTCGCCATTCTTGCTTTCCCCGCGTTCTGCGTTCTGTGCGTGACACAAATAGTCACTGCATTGTATGTGTGGTCGTGGACATCCAAACAAATAAAAAAGTTCATTTCCGTTGATTATTTTAATCAGTGCTACTCCTTAATGTTTGAACAACACGATCTTCCGAAACTCTTTAGATTCATCACTCCACCCAACGGTCATTTTAATAATTAAACGCCATAAATAGATTATAAGCAGATGTTTAGTGGCATGGAGTCCACTTTAAAATTCAATTATCTTGGTGTATTCCGTTGATCCATTAATGAGGTTTTCGTGTTTGTTTGGGATGATTATCTTAATCGGTGCCACTCCTCAATGTTTGAACAACAAGATCTTCCAACGGGCATTTTAACATTTAAACGCCAGAAATAGAGTGTAAAATTAAACATAAATGGCCTTACATCATTTTGGTGTTAATTACTCAATTTAATTAAATTATATTTGTGGGTTCAAAAAGTTTTGAAACTCATTAAATTGGATCATCTAAAATTATTATATATCCCATCTAAAATTATTATATATCCCATTTACCTCCGGCAAACTTGATGACTTGATATAATAAATTATTGTTTCAACTTGTATAGAAAATTATTTTAAATTATGAATCGTTAGATTATGAGGCATACACACTTGAATGTTGGTTACCCTCTCATCGTTTACTCCATCATAGCAACATTGTCTTAGATTCCACCAAAGAGGGATCTTTGGTGAAGAAAAATCATAGCAACATTGTTTTGGCTTCCGGCAAGGGATCTCGCAACCTCACAAAGGAGAGGGAGGGCCTTCTAGGGACGGATTTGGTTCTACATAGGTGCCACATCGTGGCCCCATCTTTAATCAAATTGTAGGTATGCATTTCATCGGACTATGGAGGTGTCTAGCTAAAAGAGATTAGTTCATCGGATAACTTGTAAAGTGATAGCAGGTTGGATTAATAATGGATTGTAATCGTATTGCAAGTGTGTTAACAACCTAATTTTTGCCTCTTCGGTTCGCCATGAGTAATATTATCGCCATTAGACATCACCTTGGGCGGCTTTCGCCTCATATGCATCATTTCCACCACCATATTATCCGAGCACTCTCAACCAAGGACAACCTAAATCCCAACTTTGACTACAAATATAAGTGGATGGAATTTCCCTAGTAATGTGCTCACGTTGTCCACTTTTATTTCCCTGAAAACTACATCGAGGATCCAAAAGCAAAAGAGGAGATATGTAAGTCGGCTAATTAATGCCGTACCCTTCCAAAGGAGGGTAGTGGCTTGAAGTGGACATCAACGATCCATTATTTTTGAAAAAAATGGCCTTCGATCTAGTCTATAATACTATTACTATTAGAAAATTATTTTAAATTATGAATAATTAGATTATTAGGCATACAAACTGGAATATTGATTACCCTCCCATGATTTACTCCATCATAGCAACAGTCTCTTAGATTCCACCACACAGGAATCTCCTGGAAACGATCGTAGCAACATTGTTTTGGCTTCCGGCAAGCGATCTTGCAACCTCACAGAGGAGAGGGAGGGCCTTCTAGGGAGGGATTTGGTTCTACCTAGGTGCCACATCATGGCATCGTCTTTAATCATATTGTTGGTAAGAATTTTATCGGACTATGGAGGTGTCTAGCCAAAAGAGATTACTTCATCGGACCGCATTGCAAGTGTGTTAACAACATAATTTTGGCTCTTCGGTTCGCCATGAGTAATATTATCGCCATTACACATCACCTTGGGCAGCTTTCGCCTCATATCCATCATTGTGCTAAGAACCTAATTTTTGGCTCTTTGGTTCGCCATGAGTGATATTATCGCCATTGCACATCACCTTGGGCGGATTTCTCCTCATATCCATCATTCCCATCACCATATGATGTGAGCATTCTCAGCCAAGGACAACCTAAATCCAAAGTTTGACTACCAATATAAGTGTCCATGGAATTTCCCTAGTAATCTCCTCACGGTGTCCACTTTTATTTCCTCGAGAACTACATCGTGGATCCAAAAACAAAAGAGAAGTTATGTAAGTCGGATAATTAATGTTGTACCCTTCCAAAGGAGTGTAGTGGCTTGAAGTGGACATCACAGAAACCTTATTTCTGAAAAAAATTGCTTTTGATCTAGTCTATAATACGGATACTGATCCTGCAACTTCTTAAATGAAAAGGAAATATCCACATTTGATTCGGTTCTAAAGAGTGTCCTCATATCTCCTATGAATAAATCTCACAAGGTCATCCATCATATCATTCACAATAAGCAATGCTATTATGCTCGATTCGGTCCACACACACACACACATAGAAGCATCGTTCTGTGTCTCTCCTTTCAACCACGGTAATTCTCATCGCACCATATGGAGCTTCAAGTGGTGATCAAGAGGGTTAGAATAACACTCCCTTCGGAAAGTCGTGGAGTCCATTTGCTTCCAATAATTCTTACTAAGGCGCTTGTAATTCATCACCGCTGACCCCCATCCCCCCTCTTTTATTAATACAAATGCAAATATTTTTTATTGTATGTTATGTTTATGGACTTCTAGTTTAACTTTATTTCTTCACATAATATATGGTCTATTCGAATGTATTTTACTCTCATGGTTCATATACCTTACACCTTTTGATATGATGCTTGGACAATGCAACCTCTAAGCACGTGATTTTTGGGGCACATGTTGGTGATGAAACACAACCACCAAACTCAGCCATCTTGGAAGTGTTGTGATACAAAGGCGTGTTTTTCAATATTATGTATTATTTTATTTTTCAATTATGCATATTCTCTTCTACGGGTTACTTTTATTTATGCATTCTCAAATATAATATTGGGATTGCAAATAGTACATCAATGTTTGTATCCTAAGTGGTAGCACATCTAGATTGTGTCACGCAATTCAATTGTAAAGATATAAAATTGTGTCGCGCAATTCGATTGCAAAGATTTAGAATCTAGGCTGTTAGGTGAGAAATGTAAAATAAGGCTAAATCTCAAACCCCGAGGTTTTTTTTTTAATTCTTGGGAAACCATGGAAATTTATGCGATCGAGGACTTGATATTTTTCGTAGGGCTAATGTTTTAGGGTGTAGAACCGTAGAAAATCTTCAATGTTTACTAATCTTATACTAGAATCGTTTTTGATACTCTACACTTCATAGTACCTTCAATAGATCGCTTCGTGTATTGCACGTGACTCTTTCCCTTGTTCTCTACATCATTTTTCTCTTCCCACATGCCCTAGCTCGATTTTACAAAGATTAATTTGTTGTGCGTGATGCACCCAAATTTCAACTCCACAATACACTCTCCAACCAAAGTAAATAAGGAGAGGATTTTAACAAGTGTATCACCCTTTGTATGTGATTTCATAGCGTTTAGGTATTGGCTACTTGCACCAATCTCACGCGTTAAATGTTCCACAAAGAATGAAACAATACCACCTCATTCATGGCTTCGTAGTCATCGCTCTTTCCCTTTTTATCGACATCACTCAACTCTTCCCACGTACCATTTCTCTATTTTTCAACCTCTAATATCTTGCGTGAGGACGACTCATATGCATGCGAACTTCATCTCCGAGCAAAATAAATCAGGTGCAACCGTAGTGAATTTTAGGAAATACTTTGCCCTTATTCCATGGCTCCATACTATGAAGTTACTTAATACTTGCGCCAATCCCACGCCTTAAAGAGTCCAAAAAGAAGAACACAACCGAAGAACGATTAATTAACATGATTTGGGAATGTCAATTAAGTCATGTACACATACAAGGAGTGAAGGTTTGAACAAAAAAATATACATGTAAATTCTAAAGTATCATGAAAATATATCAATAATTTTATTTGGGAAACTCAACCCATGTTCTCTTGCTATTAGTTTAGTTGCTTTTAAATTGTTCGTAGATACTAGTGACAAGTATTCCAAAGCATTGAATCATATTAAGGTATGATGTTGGGATATTAGTTTCATGGTCAAACCTTGGCTATTGGAAAATACAATCTGATACATTCCTCAAGAATCAAAAGTTATGGATCTACACGTAGCGAGAAACGATTCGAGAGAGACAACCACCATTTTGTGTCTCGCCTTTATACCATAGAAATTCATATCAAACCATATGAAGATTCGAGTGGATATCAACAGGAGGAGAAGAACCATGCCTTCTGAAATCTGTGGAGTCCATTTGAATCCAATAATTGTTACTGGGGCGCGTGTAATTCATCGTCCTCCCCCCCATCTTTTATTAATATAAATGCAAAGATTATTTATCGAGTATGTTATGTTTACGTAGTTCCAGTTTAAATTTATTTCTCGCATAATAATATATGGTTTATCAGAATGTATTTTACTCTCCTCGCTTATATACCTTACACCTTTCAATATTATTCACAAATTTTGATATGATTCTTGGACAACACAACCTCTCAGAAAGTGATTTTTGGGGCACATGTTGGTGATCAAACACCAACAACAAAGTGGCAACTTGGAAGTGTTGCGATAAAAATTCGTGTTTTTCAAAGTTACGTATTATTTTATTATTCAATCATGCATGTTCGCTTTTACGGGATACTTTTATTTATTCATTCTCGAATCTAATATTGGGATCGAAAATAGTACATCAATGTTTGTATCCTAAGTGGAAGCACATCCAAATTGCGTTACGCAATTTGATTGTGAAGATTTAAAATCTACGTTGCTAGTTGAGAAATGTAAGAGAAGCATAAATTTGAAATCCCGAGCATTTTGTTAAATAAATGGCAAACCATGAAAATTTATGTGATCAAGCACTTCGATTTTTTCCTAGGACAGTTTTTTATGTTGTAGAACCATAGAAGCTCTTCAATTTTTACAGCTAGTTCTATACTAGGATTGTTTTGGAGGCTCTACACTTCCTAGTAAGCATTCAACATATCACCTCGTGTATGGGAAGGATCCTTTCCCCTTTTTTCTACATCACTTTTCTCTTCCCACGTTCCCTAGCTCGATTTTACAAATCTTAAATTGTTGTGGGTTGACCACACCCAAATTTATAATACACTATAAACGCTCTCCAGCTAAAATAAATAAGGAAAGGATTTTAACAAGTTGTACATGCGAGTTCATAGCGTGAAGGTACTCCCTACTTGAACCAATATCATGCACTAAATGTTGCATGAAGAATAAAACAAGACCACCTCATTCATGGATTCATAATTGGCACACTTTCCATTGTTATCTACATCACTCCACTTTTCCCACATACCATTGTCTTTATTTTGCAGCTGGAACACTCATATGAACGTGAAATTCCATTGCACTAAAGCCTCTTCGAACAAAATAAATCAGGTGCAACCCACGTGGATTTTAACATATATTTTTCCCTTGTACGATGTCTTCATAGTGTAAAGGTACTTAATACTTGCACCAATCCCATGCTTTGAAAATTCCATAAAGAAGGACATCACCAAAGAGCGGTTAATTAACACGATTTGCGAATCTCAAGTAAGTCGTGTAGATACAAGGAGAGAAGGTTTTCACGGAAAATATTTGTTTATTCTAAAGTGTGGAGAAAAAGTAGCAATTCCTTTATTCGGGAAACTCAACCCTAATTTTATTGTTGTTAGTTTGGTTATTTTTGAAGTGTTTTTAGACATTACTTACAAGTAATCGAAAGCGTTGAAACATTTTAAGGGATGGTGTTGGAATCTTAGCTTGATGGCCAAACTTTGGATGTTGCAAAATCCAGTTTGAGACATTCCTCAAGAATCAAAAGTTATGGATACATGTAGAAAAAGATGATCCCACACAAAGAACCATCATTTTGTCTCTCATTTCTACCATAGTAATTGATCCGGATTTGTGTGGGAACGAAACAAAAGATGGCATATACAGAATCATATACAGAGAGATATATTCACATGCACAGATATTTGGCAAGAAACACAGCGATACAATAAACACATATTCTATTAAATATCGGAGATAGAACAGACTGTAAATACAATAGCTAGAATGGTAGTAGCTATCTCTGAGAAGAGATGTGGCCGCTGTGCTTACTCGTGCCAAGATGAATAGAAAGAGAGGCCGAAAGGGCCTATTTATGATAAGCATGAGGGAAAGAATCCCAAACATCCAAAAACCTAACCCTAGAAGATGCACCGTCATAAAGTTTGCGGCCCCAAGGTGGTTAGTTGAACGACCAACTTCCCGGGGTCATAACTTTTGCATACGATCTCCATTCGGGGCGCTCGGTAGCCCGTTGGAAAGATATATCCGAGGAATACACCGAGGACCATTAAATAGATGAGCTCCGTAGGACCAATTATTCCCAAAAAATGTCTTTTAGGGCCGCAAAACGGCCCCGGAAATTTGGGACTCGAAAAACTATAGAAAAATTACTAGAAAATTGGCAAGATGGGAAACTGTTTTGAGCCAGTGGAACAGGTGGGTGGCCACCGATATCCATCTGGATCAGTAATTCATATCATACCATCTGAAGCTTCGAGTTGATATCAAGAGGAGAATAAGAACCCTCGCTTCAGAAGGTTGTGGAGTCCATTTTCTTCCAATAGTTATTAACTATGGCACTTGTAACTCATTGCCCCACCACCGACCCCCCCCCCCCGCCCATATTTTATTAGTTCATAGGAAAACATTCTTTATTGTATGTTTTGTTCATGTAGTTCTAGTTTAAATTTCGTTCTTCACATAATATCTGGTTTATTAGAATGTATTTTAATCTCATGGTTCATATAGCTTTTACCTTTTGATATGTGGCTTGGAATACACAACCTCTAAGAAAGTGATTTTGGGAGCACATGTTGGTGATCAAACACCAACACCAAAGTGCCATCTTGGAAGTGTTGTGATAAAAAGTCGTGTTTTTCAATATTATGATGTTATTTTATTATCCAGTTATGACTTTTATTTATGCACCCTTTATTGTGAAATGGGATTGCAATTAGTACGTCAATGTTTGTAACCTAAGTGGAAGCACATACGGATTACATCGTGCAATCTTATTGTGAAGATTTAAAATCTTGGTTGTTAGTTGAGAAATGTCAAAGAATGCTAAATCTAAAAACCTGAGCTTTTTGTTAAATAATTGGAAAACGGTGAAAATTTACGTGATTGAGCACTTCAAATTTTCCCTAGGGATGATGTTTTATGTTGTAGAACCCTATAAACTCTTCAATTTTTACTAGTTCTATACTATAATTGCTTTGGATACTCTACACTCCATATGCACGTGAACTTCCACTCCACTAAAACCTCTCCAAAAAAAAAAATTACGTGCAACGCGTGTGGATTTTAATAAATATTTTTCCCTTGTGCCATGACTTCATACTGTGAAGGTACTTGCTACTTTTGCCAATACCATGCCTTAAAAATTCCATCAACGAGAAAACAACCAAAGAATGGTTAATCAACATGATTTGTGAATCTCAAGTAAGTCATGTAGCTACAAGGAGAGAAGGCTTGAGAAAAAAAAGATATGTGTATTCTAAAGTATCGTGAGAAATTTGAAATAATTTTATTTGGTGAACTCAACCCTAGTTTTCTTGTTATTAGTTTAGTTGTTTTTAAAGTGTTTTCAAAGATTACTTAGAAGTGATCCAAAGCAATGAATCATATAACGGTATCATGTCGGGATATTAGTTTCATGGTCAAACATTGACGACAGGAAAATCCGATTGGAGACATTCCTCAAGAATCAAAATTGGTTATGGATACAAATAACCAAAGATGAATACACATGGGAATATACACCATAGCTAAAGTTGTGCGAGATAGCAAATATGGAATTATTACTCTCCTAGTGGAAGAAGGGTTAAGATACTACTATGTTTTTGAACTGGTGGAAATGTGAAATAAACTAGAGCAATTGTACAAAACAATGCCTCTGAAATCAACGGTCTTGAAACAAGGTTATTGACTCTCAAGATTGCTCACCTTGGAGAATTTCAGGGATGAAATCTTTCTCGTACAATGATTTTACATGTTTTCTTTCTCAAAAAAGAATCGCGGATCTCATTTTTTTTTCGAAAATGATTCTCCCAAATTCCAAAGGATAAAAATAGTTTACTCTAAACATCACCAAAATTGTCCAAAGACTACATAAAATTCTTAAAAATTTTCTCGTTGTTAACACTGATGACGTGGAAAGATATTTTCCTCGATTCACCACAATTTGTGCCAACATCAAGGTCGTTGGAGGACAATACCTATGGTGACAGGCCGTTTGAGATCCTTGTGCATGATCGGGCTCCCATAGCATACAACTCTTCTCTCTCACGAGTCATAGTCATCCCACCTCTTTTCGAGGCCATTCCTTGGTATCACACCTCATCTCCCTCCAACTTCATTGTCGTTGAACCCCTTTTAGTGACCATTTTTATTTCCTTTGCCTCCATATGTCCATTCAAACTATCTAGACCCATGCTTCTTAAGCATTCCATGGACACCACAACGCTCGTAGTAGCTCTTGCCCCTGCGGATGTATTGAGTGCTACTACATAATATGCAAGTGACACATATGTGGATGTCTCCATGGAGCAATTGCATGCCAAGATTCGGGCTCTTGGCAATGCCAACCCTACGATTTAACAGCTTAACCCGATTGTCCTAGATTTTGTTGTTGACTCTCTTTCTCTCTCCTCACATGATAGATGTAGTAGCACGACGATATCGTATTCATCTCAGGAAACCAAGGACGAAAAAATTCATGAGTCATTTATTATCGTACTAGCTGCTGTTTCCATACTCGCCTTGGTGCATTGTCAAGACCACCAACAATATCTCAACGAACGCGGAGAGAAGATCATTCCCATTTTTATAGTTCTTTGCAGTATTCCATCATATTTCTGTTTCCCTCTAGCTCCATTTTCCATATCCGTCCCCCTTCCCTATGTTACACCTCTTATGGGATTTCACTATCAGCACCTTGGGCCATCGTTCAAGACCACTTATACTATTGCATCGCTGATCACTAGTGCTTTAGGTATACATTCGTTGAGTCGGCCCAGTGCAGTGTTCATGAATAACTTCAATCCAAAATGTAGCAATAGCAATTTCCTTGAGGAAATCTCACAGCTAGATATGTTGGTCGAGGACTCTCTTCGTCCTCTTGCATCCAACACGTGTAGTACACTAAGGTATTCCAGTAGATTCTCCATAAACAAAAAACGGTTTTCTCAGCTCCACTTATCCCTAGTTATTAAAGTCCTCTTTCTTAAAGAGCATTCACCACAAATGTGTTTATATGAAGGAGCGTAAAAACTCTAACTATCCTTGATCCCACGGCTACACCAAAAGCAGATAGCGTTTTTATAACTGGGGATTTTTGGACTATGCGGTACAACTGTGGTCTTCCCCTTAAGAGCTATGCCATGCTTGCACACGATGTCTCTAGCGCATGGAATTATTACAACAAAATAATTATCGCATGTTCATGGAAATCCCATGTTTAAGACTCTATATCCATGGATTCTATTTTCTCTATACAGTCGATGATGATGTGCATAGGACTCTTTATCCAGTTACATGGCACGTATGTTTATGCAGGCTCACTAGTCAGTCCATCCATAAACATAGTGGAAACTCAGCAGCAAGCACTTAGATTGAACATATTTCAACATGATGCTTCTTCTAGTATGTTTGGAAATCACTCGGTGGACCATCTCCAATGGAATGCCATATATCGTTGTATATTTCTAAGTGCTCTAGACAGAAACTGTTCTTTTCCTCATGATTCCCCAAATACCTAGGTCCGTAAGCGGGGTTCGACTGCTAAAAATACATAGAAGATTGGATGGATTGGTTTGTAGGGCCCATTTTATGGGCAGGTCTCACTCTTCATATTTGTGGTCAAAAAATCGTCTGAATCCTTCTGGGGCAATTTTGAGGTATCAAAGTTCCATTTATTGCAAAAAAACAACTGCACCAAAATTTTACATTATACACACCTAGACCTATCCAATGGTGCAAGAATCGCCTCAATCAGAGTCCGTATGAAGAAGTTATGCCTCCCACAAGTTGACCTACCCAGCTAACCACCATGGTACCCAGCGGATTCCACATCATCTATCGTTTCTCGCACATGTGGATCTAATAATGATTGGAGTTTGAAGAACGTTCTAGAAGGTCCAGTACCATAACCCTAATAAGGAGTTGGGGCGTAAGAAAACCCTAAAATTAACCCTAGACGGCTATTGGGCTATGTTGAATACGAGGCCGTTTGGAGGAGGGGTTTCGTTCTTTCGATGTTATTATACAGCTCCATAGTTGATAAAACAACACAAGAGTGGCTATTATAGCAGGACATAGGAGATAGGACATCATGTTGTAGCCATTATGGCCGTAGATTCATAGCTAACTCCATAGAGAGTGTCATTTCCTTTGTATTTGCATTTTGATATGAAGAGCAAGGCATAGTCCTCATTTGTGGCTGGGTTTTTCCCCATAGCTCGTTTTCCCGGGCTATATCTTGGGTTATTGTGTGGATTAATGTGTACTTATTTGCTCTAGTTATTTCTAGATTTCAGTTCCATTATATTCAGTATCTTATGGAATTAAATTAACACAACGAACTAAGTTGTAAGATCCATTGTGAGAAACTTATCCACTGGAATAGATGCAACAGTTTACAGATCATCTCGCCAACCGCCCGCCATCCTCAGTGACCATCCTACACTAAGGGTTGTTTTTATGTTCAGTATCTTGATATTTTGTGGCAACGCCCAAACCCATAGCATTCTCTTATATCAACTATGGAAACTTGCACCGCATCTGCATTAACCACATGATTTCGACACCCGACAATATTTCACTTTGATTAGGGTTATTCAAAAAGTAATCTCGACTATCCAAATGCATTGTTCATCAACAGCATTCAGTGAGAACCGCAATGTGGGGAAATTGGCATTTGTATTCACTTGACATGGAAGAGCGACTGAGGAACATAATGTGAAACAGGAACGTTATATATATGCGTAGGGAACAGGGTTTGAATTCTTCTACAACACTATATATATATATGTATATGTGGTTTCCACGCGCTTTGTGATTAATTCTAAATGGTGAGCTCTGGTCACGAAAGGTTATCAGAACAAGTCTAGTAGGACAGGAAATGGTCGATGCAGCGATAATAAGCCGGCGAGAGGCGTGAGGGACCATATTCTCATACTAATACACCAAAACTAAACGGACTTTGTCAGGTCGGCGACGCTGGCTTGGTCGCACTGTTATATATTATGTTCTTTGGACGGTGTCACGGTAGGATTTGGTCACGGTCACCTGTAGCAGAGGTGGTAGTGGCAGGTGGGGAATGATCACTTGCTTGCCCGGACTTCAATTTAAAACTACTCAGAATTCAGGAATTTGGTGATGCTATAAAATGGAAGAACGCTCTCCAATCTTCATCAAACTTCATCTATAATCAAACGATCAGAGGGAGCGTCTAATCGAAGAATAGCACTCAGTCATCTACAGTCATGAAATCCTTCCCGGCTTTAGCTGTTGCAGCACTAGTAATCATCTCATACGCAAGCACTATTGTTCTAGTGCGTGCAGGTGATTCAGATCCTCTGCAAGACTTTTGCGTTGCTGATAACACCAGTCAAGGTATGTGATACTAGGTTCTTCTGAATTTACATGTAATGTGTACAACTATTATCATGGGTGAAGAATCTGACATATATGGAATTGAATTTACATGTAATGTGTACAACTATTATCATGGGTGAAGAATCTGATATATATATATGGAATTGAATTTTGCAGTTCTTGTAAACGGTTTCGTCTGTAAGGATGCGAAGATGGTTTCAGCAGACGACTTCACGTTCAGGGGCCTAGATAAAGCGGGGAATACGAATAACATGCTGCGTTCCGTGGTAACTCCAGTCAATGTAGTGCAGCTAGCAGGCCTGAACACCTTGGGAATCTCCATGGCTAGGATCGATTTCGCTCCTTACGGCCTTAATCCCCCTCACACTCATCCGCGGGCCACCGAAATCTTGGTGGTCTTGGAAGGTAGCCTCTACGTCGGCTTCATCACCACTGGCAACCAATTGTTCTACAAAACGCTTGAGAAGGGAGACGTGTTTGTGTTCCCCAAAGCTCTTGTGCATTTCCAACAGAACGTCGGCAATGGCAACGCAGTGGCCCTCGCTGCACTGAGCAGCCAGAATCCAGGAACTCAGCAGATCGCCAGGTCCTTGTTTGGAGCCACCGGTCCGGTTGATCCCTCCGTTCTCGCCAAAGCTTTCGATATCGATTCCAACCTCGTCAAACTTCTGCAAGCCAAATTCGCAGCTTCTGGCTGATTTATTCATTCATTCATCCTGATCATAGTCGTGAGTCGCCACAGAGATTTATTCATTCTAATCATAGTCGCCATTCTTGCTTTCCCCGCGTTCTGCGTTCTGTGCGTGACACAAATAGTCACTGCATTGTATGTGTGGTCGTGGACATCCAAACAAATAAAAAAGTTCATTTCCGTTGATTATCTTAATCAGTGCTACTCCTTAATGTTTGAACAACACGATCTTCCGAAACTCTTTAGATTCATCACTCCACCCAACGGTCATTTTAATAATTAAACGCCATAAATAGATTATAAGCAGATGTTTAGTGGCATGGAGTCCACTTTAAAATTCAATTATCTTGGTGTATTCCGTTGATCCATTAATGAGGTTTTCGTGTTTGTTTGGGATGATTATCTTAATCGGTGCCACTCCTCAATGTTTGAACAACAAGATCTTCCAACGGGCATTTTAACATTTAAACGCCAGAAATAGAGTGTAAAATTAAACATAAATGGCCTTACATCATTTTGGTGTTAATTACTCAATTTAATTAAATTATATTTGTGGGTTCAAAAAGTTTTGAAACTCATTAAATTGGATCATCTAAAATTATTATATATCCCATCTAAAATTATTATATATCCCATTTACCTCCGGCAAACTTGATGACTTGATATAATAAATTATTGTTTCAACTTGTATAGAAAATTATTTTAAATTATGAATCGTTAGATTATGAGGCATACACACTTGAATGTTGGTTACCCTCTCATCGTTTACTCCATCATAGCAACATTGTCTTAGATTCCACCAAAGAGGGATCTTTGGTGAAGAAAAATCATAGCAACATTGTTTTGGCTTCCGGCAAGGGATCTCGCAACCTCACAAAGGAGAGGGAGGGCCTTCTAGGGACGGATTTGGTTCTACATAGGTGCCACATCGTGGCCCCATCTTTAATCAAATTGTAGGTATGCATTTCATCGGACTATGGAGGTGTCTAGCTAAAAGAGATTAGTTCATCGGATAACTTGTAAAGTGATAGCAGGTTGGATTAATAATGGATTGTAATCGTATTGCAAGTGTGTTAACAACCTAATTTTTGCCTCTTCGGTTCGCCATGAGTAATATTATCGCCATTAGACATCACCTTGGGCGGCTTTCGCCTCATATGCATCATTTCCACCACCATATTATCCGAGCACTCTCAACCAAGGACAACCTAAATCCCAACTTTGACTACAAATATAAGTGGATGGAATTTCCCTAGTAATGTGCTCACGTTGTCCACTTTTATTTCCCTGAAAACTACATCGAGGATCCAAAAGCAAAAGAGGAGATATGTAAGTCGGCTAATTAATGCCGTACCCTTCCAAAGGAGGGTAGTGGCTTGAAGTGGACATCAACGATCCATTATTTTTGAAAAAAATGGCCTTCGATCTAGTCTATAATACTATTACTATTAGAAAATTATTTTAAATTATGAATAATTAGATTATTAGGCATACAAACTGGAATATTGATTACCCTCCCATGATTTACTCCATCATAGCAACAGTCTCTTAGATTCCACCACACAGGAATCTCCTGGAAACGATCGTAGCAACATTGTTTTGGCTTCCGGCAAGCGATCTTGCAACCTCACAGAGGAGAGGGAGGGCCTTCTAGGGAGGGATTTGGTTCTACCTAGGTGCCACATCATGGCATCGTCTTTAATCATATTGTTGGTAAGAATTTTATCGGACTATGGAGGTGTCTAGCCAAAAGAGATTACTTCATCGGACCGCATTGCAAGTGTGTTAACAACATAATTTTGGCTCTTCGGTTCGCCATGAGTAATATTATCGCCATTACACATCACCTTGGGCAGCTTTCGCCTCATATCCATCATTGTGCTAAGAACCTAATTTTTGGCTCTTTGGTTCGCCATGAGTGATATTATCGCCATTGCACATCACCTTGGGCGGATTTCTCCTCATATCCATCATTCCCATCACCATATGATGTGAGCATTCTCAGCCAAGGACAACCTAAATCCAAAGTTTGACTACCAATATAAGTGTCCATGGAATTTCCCTAGTAATCTCCTCACGGTGTCCACTTTTATTTCCTCGAGAACTACATCGTGGATCCAAAAACAAAAGAGAAGTTATGTAAGTCGGATAATTAATGTTGTACCCTTCCAAAGGAGTGTAGTGGCTTGAAGTGGACATCACAGAAACCTTATTTCTGAAAAAAATTGCTTTTGATCTAGTCTATAATACGGATACTGATCCTGCAACTTCTTAAATGAAAAGGAAATATCCACATTCGATTCGGTTCTAAAGAGTGTCCTCATATCTCCTATGAATAAATCTCACAAGGTCATCCATCATATCATTCACAATAAGCAATGCTATTATGCTCGATTCATTCCACACACACACACACATAGAAGCATCGTTCTGTGTCTCTCCTTTCAACCACGGTAATTCTCATCGCACCATATGGAGCTTCAAGTGGTGATCAAGAGGGTTAGAATAAGACTCCCTTCGGAAAGTCGTGGAGTCCATTTGCTTCCAATAATTCTTACTAAGGCGCTTGTAATTCATCACCGCTGACCCCCATCCCCCCTCTTTTATTAATACAAATGCAAATATTTTTTATTGTATGTTATGTTTATGGACTTCTAGTTTAACTTTATTTCTTCACATAATATATGGTCTATTCGAATGTATTTTACTCTCATGGTTCATATACCTTACACCTTTTGATATGATGCTTGGACAATGCAACCTCTAAGCACGTGATTTTTGGGGCACATGTTGGTGATGAAACACAACCACCAAACTCAGCCATCTTGGAAGTGTTGTGATACAAAGGCGTGTTTTTCAATATTATGTATTATTTTATTTTTCAATTATGCATATTCTCTTCTACGGGTTACTTTTATTTATGCATTCTCAAATATAATATTGGGATTGCAAATAGTACATCAATGTTTGTATCCTAAGTGGTAGCACATCTAGATTGTGTCACGCAATTCAATTGTAAAGATATAAAATTGTGTCGCGCAATTCGATTGCAAAGATTTAGAATCTAGGCTGTTAGGTGAGAAATGTAAAATAAGGCTAAATCTCAAACCCCGAGGTTTTTTTTTTAATTCTTGGGAAACCATGGAAATTTATGCGATCGAGGACTTGATATTTTTCGTAGGGCTAATGTTTTAGGGCGTAGAACCGTAGAAAATCTTCAATGTTTACTAATCTTATACTAGAATCGTTTTTGATACTCTACACTTCATACTACCTTCAATAGATCGCTTCGTGTATTGCACGTGACTCTTTCCCTTGTTCTCTACATCATTTTTCTCTTCCCACATGCCCTAGCTCGATTTTACAAAGATTAATTTGTTGTGCGTGATGCACCCAAATTTCAACTCCACAATACACTCTCCAACCAAAGTAAATAAGGAGAGGATTTTAACAAGTGTATCACCCTTTGTATGTGATTTCATAGCGTTTAGGTATTGGCTACTTGCACCAATCTCACGCGTTAAATGTTCCACAAAGAATGAAACAATACCACCTCATTCATGGCTTCGTAGTCATCGCTCTTTCCCTTTTTATCGACATCACTCAACTCTTCCCACGTACCATTTCTCTATTTTTCAACCTCTAATATCTTGCGTGAGGACGACTCATATGCATGCGAACTTCATCTCCGAGCAAAATAAATCAGGTGCAACTGTAGTGAATTTTAGGAAATACTTTGCCCTTATTCCATGGCTCCATACTATGAAGTTACTTAATACTTGCGCCAATCCCACGCCTTAAATAGTCCAAAAAGAAGAACACAACCGAAGAACGATTAATTAACATGATTTGGGAATGTCAATTAAGTCATGTACACATACAAGGAGTGAAGGTTTGAGCAAAAAAATATACATGTAAATTCTAAAGTATCATGAAAATATATCGATAATTTTATTTGGGAAACTCAACCCATGTTCTCTTGCTATTAGTTTAGTTGCTTTTAAATTGTTCGTAGATACTAGTGACAAGTATTCCAAAGCATTGAATCATATTAAGGTATGATGTTGGGATATTAGTTTCATGGTCAAACCTTGGCTATTGGAAAATACAATCTGATACATTCCTCAAGAATCAAAAGTTATGGATCTACACGTAGCGAGAAACGATTCGAGAGAGACAACCACCATTTTGTGTCTCGCCTTTATACCATAGAAATTCATATCAAACCATATGAAGATTCGAGTGGATATCAACAGGAGGAGAAGAACCATGCCTTCTGAAATCTGTGGAGTCCATTTGAATCCAATAATTGTTACTGGGGCGCGTGTAATTCATCGTCCTCCCCCCCATCTTTTATTAATATAAATGCAAAGATTATTTATCGAGTATGTTATGTTTACGTAGTTCCAGTTTAAATTTATTTCTCGCATAATAATATATGGTTTATCAGAATGTATTTTACTCTCCTCGCTTATATACCTTACACCTTTCAATATTATTCACAAATTTTGATATGATTCTTGGACAACACAACCTCTCAGAAAGTGATTTTTGGGGCACATGTTGGTGATCAAACACCAACAACAAAGTGGCAAATTGGAAGTGTTGCGATAAAAATTCGTGTTTTTCAAAGTTACGTATTATTTTATTATTCAATCATGCATGTTCGCTTTTACGGGATACTTTTATTTATTCATTCTCGAATATAATATTGGGATCGAAAATAGTACATCAATGTTTGTATCCTAAGTGGAAGCACATCCAAATTGCGTTACGCAATTTGATTGTGAAGATTTAAAATCTACGTTGCTAGTTGAGAAATGTAAGAGAAGCATAAATTTGAAATCCCGAGCATTTTGTTAAATAAATGGCAAACCATGAAAATTTATGTGATCAAGCACTTCGATTTTTTCCTAGGACAGTTTTTTATGTTGTAGAACCATAGAAGCTCTTCAATTTTTACAGCTAGTTCTATACTAGGATTGTTTTGGAGGCTCTACACTTCCTAGTAAGCATTCAACATATCACCTCGTGTATGGGAAGGATCCTTTCCCCTTTTTTCTACATCACTTTTCTCTTCCCACGTTCCCTAGCTCGATTTTACAAATCTTAAATTGTTGTGGGTTGACCACACCCAAATTTATAATACACTATAAACGCTCTCCAGCTAAAATAAATAACGAAAGGATTTTAACAAGTTGTACATGCGAGTTCATAGCGTGAAGGTACTCCCTACTTGAACCAATATCATGCACTAAATTTTGCATGAAGAATAAAACAAGACCACCTCATTCATGGATTCATAATTGGCACACTTTCCATTGTTATCTACATCACTCCACTTTTCCCACATACCATTGTCTTTATTTTGCAGCTGGAACACTCATATGAACGTGAAATTCCATTGCACTAAAGCCTCTTCGAACAAAATAAATCAGGTGCAACCCACGTGGATTTTAACATATATTTTTCCCTTGTACGATGTCTTCATAGTGTAAAGGTACTTAATACTTGCACCAATCCCATGCTTTGAAAATTCCATAAAGAAGGACATCACCAAAGAGCGGTTAATTAACACGATTTGCGAATCTCAAGTAAGTCGTGTAGATACAAGGAGAGAAGGTTTTCACGGAAAATATTTGTTTATTCTAAAGTGTGGAGAAAAAGTAGCAATTCCTTTATTCGGGAAACTCAACCCTAATTTTATTGTTGTTAGTTTGGTTATTTTTGAAGTGTTTTTAGACATTACTTACAAGTAATCGAAAGCGTTGAAACATTTTAAGGGATGGTGTTGGAATCTTAGCTTGATGGCCAAACTTTGGATGTTGCAAAATCCAGTTTGAGACATTCCTCAAGAATCAAAAGTTATGGATACATGTAGAAAAAGATGATCCCACACAAAGAACCATCATTTTGTCTCTCATTTCTACCATAGTAATTGATCCGGATTTGTGTGGGAACGAAACAAAAGATGGCATATACAGAATCATATACAGAGAGATATATTCACATGCACATATATTTGGCAAGAAACACAGCGATACAGTAAACACATATTCTATTAAATATCGGAGATAGAACAGACTGTAAATACAATAGCTAGAATGGTAGTAGCTATCTCTGAGAAGAGATGTGGCCGCTGTGCTTACTCGTGCCAAGATGAATAGAAAGAGAGGCCGAAAGGGCCTATTTATGATAAGCATGAGGGAAAGAATCCCAAACATCCAAAAACCTAACCCTAGAAGATGAACCGTCATAAAGTTTGCGGCCCCAAGGTGGTTAGTTGAACGACCAACTTCCCGGGGTCATAACTTTTGCATACGATCTCCATTCGGGGCGCTCGGTAGCCCGTTGGAAAGATATATCCGAGGAATACACCGAGGACCATTAAATAGATGAGCTCCGTAGGACCAATTTTTCCCAAAAAACGTCTTTTAGGGCCGCAAAACGGCCCCGGAAATTTGGGACTCGAAAAACTATAGAAAAATTACTAGAAAATTGGCAAGATGGGAAACTGTTTTGAGCCAGTGGAACAGGTGGGTGGCCACCGATATCCATCTGGATCAGTAATTCATATCATACCATCTGAAGCTTCGAGTTGATATCAAGAGGAGAATAAGAACCCTCGCTTCAGAAGGTTGTGGAGTCCATTTTCTTCCAATAGTTGTTAACTATGGCACTTGTAACTCATTGCCCCACCACCGACCCCCCCCCCCCCGCCCATATTTTATTAGTTCATAGGAAAACATTCTTTATTGTATGTTTTGTTCATGTAGTTCTAGTTTAAATTTCGTTCTTCACATAATATCTGGTTTATTAGAATGTATTTTAATCTCATGGTTCATATAGCTTTTACCTTTTGATATGTGGCTTGGAATACACAACCTCTACGAAAGTGATTTTGCGAGCACATGTTGGTGATCAAACACCAACACCAAAGTGCCATCTTGGAAGTGTTGTGATAAAAAGTCGTGTTTTTCAATATTATGATGTTATTTTATTATCCAGTTATGACTTTTATTTATGCACCCTTTATTGTGAAATGGGATTGCAATTAGTACATCAATGTTTGTAACCTAAGTGGAAGCACATACGGATTACATCGTGCAATCTTATTGTGAAGATTTAAAATCTTGGTTGTTAGTTGAGAAATGTCAAAGAATGCTAAATCTGAAAACCTGAGCTTTTTGTTAAATAATTGGAAAACGGTGAAAATTTACGTGATTGAGCACTTCAAATTTTCCCTAGGGATGATGTTTTATGTTGTAGAACCCTATAAACTCTTCAATTTTTACTAGTTCTATACTATAATTGCTTTGGATACTCTACACTCCATATGCACGTGAACTTCCACTCCACTAAAACCTCTCCAAAAAAAAAAATTACGTGCAACGCGTGTGGATTTTAATAAATATTTTTCCCTTGTGCCATGACTTCATACTGTGAAGGTACTTGCTACTTTTGCCAATACCATGCCTTAAAAATTCCATCAACGAGAAAACAACCAAAGAATGGTTAATCAACATGATTTGTGAATCTCAAGTAAGTCATGTAGCTACAAGGAGAGAAGGCTTGAGAAAAAAAAGATATGTGTATTCTAAAGTATCGTGAGAAATTTGAAATAATTTTATTTGGTGAACTCAACCCTAGTTTTCTTGTTATTAGTTTAGTTGTTTTTAAAGTGTTTTCAAAGATTACTTAGAAGTGATCCAAAGCAATGAATCATATAACGGTATCATGTCGGGATATTAGTTTCATGGTCAAACATTGACGACAGGAAAATCCGATTGGAGACATTCCTCAAGAATCAAAATTGGTTATGGATACAAATAACCAAAGATGAATACACATGGGAATATACACCATAGCTAAAGTTGTGCGAGATAGCAAATATGGAATTATTACTCTCCTAGTGGAAGAAGGGTTAAGATACTACTATGTTTTTGAACTGGTGGAAATGTGAAATAAACTAGAGCAATTGTACAAAACAATGCCTCTGAAATCAACGGTCTTGAAACAAGGTTATTGACTCTCAAGATTGCTCACCTTGGAGAATTTCAGGGATGAAATCTTTCTCGTACACTGATTTTACATGTTTTCTTTCTCAAAAAAGAATCGCGGATCTCATTTTTTTTTCGAAAATGATTCTCCCAAATTCCAAAGGATAAAAATAGTTTACTCTAAACATCACCAAAATTGTCCAAAGACTACATAAAATTCTTAAAAATTTTCTCGTTGTTAACACTGATGTCGTGGAAAGATATTTTCCTCGATTCACCACAATTTGTGCCAACATCAAGGTCGTTGGAGGACAATACCTATGGTGACAGGCCGTTTGAGATCCTTGTGCATGATCGGGCTCCCATAGCATACAACTCTTCTCTCTCACGAGTCATAGTCATCCCACCTCTTTTCGAGGCCATTCCTTGGTATCACACCTCATCTCCCTCCAACTTCATTGTCGTTGAACCCCTTTTAGTGACCATTTTTATTTCCTTTGCCTCCATATGTCCATTCAAACTATCTAGACCCATGCTTCTTAAGCATTCCATGGACACCACAACGCTCGTAGTAGCTCTTGCCCCTGCGGGTGTATTGAGTGCTACTACATAATATGCAAGTGACACATATGTGGATGTCTCCATGGAGCAACCGCATGCCAAGATTCGGGCTCTTGGCAATGCCAACCCTACGATTTAACAGCTTAACCCGATTGTCCTAGATTTTGTTGTTGACTCTCTTTCTCTCTCCTCACATGATAGATGTAGTAGCACGACGATATCGTATTCATCTCAGGAAACCAAGGACGAAAAAATTCATGAGTCATTTATTATCGTACTAGCTCCTGTTTCCATACTCGCCTTGGTGCATTGTCAAGACCACCAACAATATCTCAACGAACGCGGAGAGAAGATCATTCCCATTTTTATAGTTCTTTGCAGTATTCCATCATATTTCTGTTTCCCTCTAGCTCCATTTTCCATATCCGTCCCCCTTCCCTATGTTACACCTCTTATGGGATTTCACTATCAGCACCTTGGGCCATCGTTCAAGACCACTTATACTATTGCATCGCTGATCACTAGTGCTTTAGGTATACATTCGTTGAGTCGGCCCAGTGCAGTGTTCATGAATAACTTCAATCCAAAATGTAGCAATAGCAATTTCCTTGAGGAAATCTCACAGCTAGATATGTTGGTCGAGGACTCTCTTCGTCCTCTTGCATCCAACACGTGTAGTACACTAAGGTATTCCAGTAGATTCTCCATAAACAAAAAACGGTTTTCTCAGCTCCACTTATCCCTAGTTATTAAAGTCCTCTTTCTTAAAGAGCATTCACCACAAATGTGTTTATATGAAGGAGCGTAAAAACTCTAACTATCCTTGATCCCACGGCTACACCAAAAGCAGAGAGCGTTTTTATAACTGGGGATTTTTGGACTATGCGGTACAACTGTGGTCTTCCCCTTAAGAGCTATGCCATGCTTGCACACGATGTCTCTAGCGCATGGAATTATTACAACAAAATAATTATCGCATGTTCATGGAAATCCCATGTTTAAGACTCTATATCCATGGATTCTATTTTCTCTATACAGTCGATGCTGATGTGCATAGGACTCTTTATCCAGTTACATGGCACGTATGTTTATGCAGGCTCACTAGTCAGTCCATCCATAAACATAGTGGAAACTCAGCAGCAAGCACTTAGATTGAACATATTTCAACATGATGCTTCTTCTAGTATGTTTGGAAATCACTCGGTGGACCATCTCCAATGGAATGCCATATATCGTTGTATATTTATAAGTGCTCTAGACAGAAACTGTTCTTTTCCTCATGATTCCCCAAATACCTAGGTCCGTAAGCGGGGTTCGACTGCTAAAAATACATAGAAGATTGGATGGATTGGTTTGTAGGGCCCATTTTATGGGCAGGTCTCACTCTTCATATTTGTGGTCAAAAAATCGTCTGAATCCTTCTGGGGCAATTTTGAGGTATCAAAGTTCCATTTATTGCAAAAAAACAACTGCACCAAAATTTTACATTATACACACCTAGACCTATCCAATGGTGCAAGAATCGCCTCAATCAGAGTCCGTATGAAGAAGTTATGCCTCCCACAAGTTGACCTACCCAGCTAACCACCATGGTACCCAGCGGATTCCACATCATCTATCGTTTCTCGCACATGTGGATCTAATAATGATTGGAGTTTGAAGAACGTTCTAGAAGGTCCAGTACCATAACCCTAATAAGGAGTTGGGGCGTAAGAAAACCCTAAAATTAACCCTAGACGGCTATTGGGCTATGTTGAATACGAGGCCGTTTGGAGGAGGGGTTTCGTTCTTTCGATGTTATTATACAGCTCCATAGTTGATAAAACAACACAAGAGTGGCTATTATAGCAGGACATAGGAGATAGGACATCATGTTGTAGCCATTATGGCCGTAGATTCATAGCTAACTCCATAGAGAGTGTCATTTCCTTTGTATTTGCATTTTGATATGAAGAGCAAGGCATAGTCCTCATTTGTGGCTGGGTTTTTCCCCATAGCTCGTTTTCCCGGGCTATATCTTGGGTTATTGTGTGGATTAATGTGTACTTATTTGCTCTAGTTATTTCTAGATTTCAGTTCCATTATATTCAGTATCTTATGGAATTAAATTAACACAACGAACTAAGTTGTAAGATCCATTGTGAGAAACTTATCCACTGGAATAGATGCAACAGTTTACAGATCATCTCGCCAACCGCCCGCCATCCTCAGTGACCATCCTACACTAAGGGTTGTTTTTATGTTCAGTATCTTGATATTTTGTGGCAACGCCCAAACCCATAGCATTCTCTTATATCAACTATGGAAACTTGCACCGCATCTGCATTAACCACATGATTTCGACACCCGACAATATTTCACTTTGATTAGGGTTATTCAAAAAGTAATCTCGACTATCCAAAATGCATTGTTCATCAACAGCATTCAGTGAGAACCGCAATGTGGGGAAATTGGCATTTGTATTCACTTGACATGGAAGAGCGACTGAGGAACATAATGTGAAACAGGAACGTTATATATATGCGTAGGGAACAGGGTTTGAATTCTTCTACAACACTATATATATATATATATATATATATATATATATATGTGGTTTCCACGCGCTTTGTGATTAATTCTAAATGGTGAGCTCTGGTCACGAAAGGTTATCAGAACAAGTCTAGTAGGACAGGAAATGGTCGATGCAGCGATAATAAGCCGGCGAGAGGCGTGAGGGACCATATTCTCATACTAATACACCAAAAATAAACGGACTTTGTCAGGTCGGCGACGCTGGCTTGGTCGCACTGTTATATATTATGTTCTTTGGACGGTGTCACGGTAGGATTTGGTCACGGTCACCTGTAGCAGAGGTGGTAGTGGCGGGTGGGGAATGATCACTTGCTTGCCCGGACTTCAATTTAAAACTACTCAGAATTCAGGAATTTGGTGATGCTATAAAATGGAAGAACGCTCTCCAATCTTCATCAAACTTCATCTATAATCAAACGATCAGAGGGAGCGTCTAATCGAAGAATAGCACTCAGTCATCTACAGTCATGAAATCCTTCCCGGCTTTAGCGGTTGCAGCACTAGTAATCATCTCATACGCAAGCACTATTGTTCTAGTGCGTGCAGGTGATTCAGATCCTCTGCAAGACTTTTGCGTTGCTGATAACACCAGTCAAGGTATGTGATACTAGGCTCTTCTGAATTTACATGTAATGTGTACAACTATTATCATGGGTGAAGAATCTGACATATATGGAATTGAATTTACATGTAATGTGTACAACTATTATCATGGGTGAAGAATCTGATATATATATATGGAATTGAATTTTGCAGTTCTTGTAAACGGTTTCGTCTGTAAGGATGCGAAGATGGTTTCAGCAGACGACTTCACGTTCAGGGGCCTAGATAAAGCGGGGAATACGAATAACATGCTGCGTTCCGTGGTAACTCCAGTCAATGTAGTGCAGCTAGCAGGCCTGAACACCTTGGGAATCTCCATGGCTAGGATCGATTTCGCTCCTTACGGCCTTAATCCCCCTCACACTCATCCGCGGGCCACCGAAATCTTGGTGGTCTTGGAAGGTAGCCTCTACGTCGGCTTCATCACCACTGGCAACCAATTGTTCTACAAAACGCTTGAGAAGGGAGACGTGTTTGTGTTCCCCAAAGCTCTTGTGCATTTCCAACAGAACGTCGGCAATGGCAACGCAGTGGCCCTCGCTGCACTGAGCAGCCAGAATCCAGGAACTCAGCAGATCGCCAGGTCCTTGTTTGGAGCCACCGGTCCGGTTGATCCCTCCGTTCTCGCCAAAGCTTTCGATATCGATTCCAACCTCGTCAAACTTCTGCAAGCCAAATTCGCAGCTTCTGGCTGATTTATTCATTCATTCATCCTGATCATAGTCGTGAGTCGCCACAGAGATTTATTCATTCTAATCATAGTCGCCATTCTTGCTTTCCCCGCGTTCTGCGTTCTGTGCGTGACACAAATAGTCACTGCATTGTATGTGTGGTCGTGGACATCCAAACAAATAAAAAAGTTCATTTCCGTTGATTATCTTAATCAGTGCTACTCCTTAATGTTTGAACAACACGATCTTCCGAAACTCTTTAGATTCATCACTCCACCCAACGGTCATTTTAATAATTAAACGCCATAAATAGATTATAAGCAGATGTTTAGTGGCATGGAGTCCACTTTAAAATTCAATTATCTTGGTGTATTCCGTTGATCCATTAATGAGGTTTTCGTGTTTGTTTGGGATGATTATCTTAATCGGTGCCACTCCTCAATGTTTGAACAACAAGATCTTCCAACGGGCATTTTAACATTTAAACGCCAGAAATAGAGTGTAAAATTAAACATAAATGGCCTTACATCATTTTGGTGTTAATTACTCAATTTAATTAAATTATATTTGTGGGTTCAAAAAGTTTTGAAACTCATTAAATTGGATCATCTAAAATTATTATATATCCCATCTAAAATTATTATATATCCCATTTACCTCCGGCAAACTTGATGACTTGATATAATAAATTATTGTTTCAACTTGTATAGAAAATTATTTTAAATTATGAATCGTTAGATTATGAGGCATACACACTTGAATGTTGGTTACCCTCTCATCGTTTACTCCATCATAGCAACATTGTCTTAGATTCCACCAAAGAGGGATCTTTGGTGAAGAAAAATCATAGCAACATTGTTTTGGCTTCCGGCAAGGGATCTCGCAACCTCACAAAGGAGAGGGAGGGCCTTCTAGGGACGGATTTGGTTCTACATAGGTGCCACATCGTGGCCCCATCTTTAATCAAATTGTAGGTATGCATTTCATCGGACTATGGAGGTGTCTAGCTAAAAGAGATTAGTTCATCGGATAACTTGTAAAGTGATAGCAGGTTGGATTAATAATGGATTGTAATCGTATTGCAAGTGTGTTAACAACCTAATTTTTGCCTCTTCGGTTCGCCATGAGTAATATTATCGCCATTAGACATCACCTTGGGCGGCTTTCGCCTCATATGCATCATTTCCACCACCATATTATCCGAGCACTCTCAACCAAGGACAACCTAAATCCCAACTTTGACTACAAATATAAGTGGATGGAATTTCCCTAGTAATGTGCTCACGTTGTCCACTTTTATTTCCCTGAAAACTACATCGAGGATCCAAAAGCAAAAGAGGAGATATGTAAGTCGGCTAATTAATGCCGTACCCTTCCAAAGGAGGGTAGTGGCTTGAAGTGGACATCAACGATCCATTATTTTTGAAAAAAATGGCCTTCGATCTAGTCTATAATACTATTACTATTAGAAAATTATTTTAAATTATGAATAATTAGATTATTAGGCATACAAACTGGAATATTGATTACCCTCCCATGATTTACTCCATCATAGCAACAGTCTCTTAGATTCCACCACACAGGAATCTCCTGGAAACGATCGTAGCAACATTGTTTTGGCTTCCGGCAAGCGATCTTGCAACCTCACAGAGGAGAGGGAGGGCCTTCTAGGGAGGGATTTGGTTCTACCTAGGTGCCACATCATGGCATCGTCTTTAATCATATTGTTGGTAAGAATTTTATCGGACTATGGAGGTGTCTAGCCAAAAGAGATTACTTCATCGGACCGCATTGCAAGTGTGTTAACAACATAATTTTGGCTCTTCGGTTCGCCATGAGTAATATTATCGCCATTACACATCACCTTGGGCAGCTTTCGCCTCATATCCATCATTGTGCTAAGAACCTAATTTTTGGCTCTTTGGTTCGCCATGAGTGATATTATCGCCATTGCACATCACCTTGGGCGGATTTCTCCTCATATCCATCATTCCCATCACCATATGATGTGAGCATTCTCAGCCAAGGACAACCTAAATCCAAAGTTTGACTACCAATATAAGTGTCCATGGAATTTCCCTAGTAATCTCCTCACGGTGTCCACTTTTATTTCCTCGAGAACTACATCGTGGATCCAAAAACAAAAGAGAAGTTATGTAAGTCGGATAATTAATGTTGTACCCTTCCAAAGGAGTGTAGTGGCTTGAAGTGGACATCACAGAAACCTTATTTCTGAAAAAAATTGCTTTTGATCTAGTCTATAATACGGATACTGATCCTGCAACTTCTTAAATGAAAAGGAAATATCCACATTCGATTCGGTTCTAAAGAGTGTCCTCATATCTCCTATGAATAAATCTCACAAGGTCATCCATCATATCATTCACAATAAGCAATGCTATTATGCTCGATTCGGTCCACACACACACACACATAGAAGCATCGTTCTGTGTCTCTCCTTTCAACCACGGTAATTCTCATCGCACCATATGGAGCTTCAAGTGGTGATCAAGAGGGTTAGAATAACACTCCCTTCGGAAAGTCGTGGAGTCCATTTGCTTCCAATAATTCTTACTAAGGCGCTTGTAATTCATCACCGCTGACCCCCATCCCCCCTCTTTTATTAATACAAATGCAAATATTTTTTATTGTATGTTATGTTTATGGACTTCTAGTTTAACTTTATTTCTTCACATAATATATGGTCTATTCGAATGTATTTTACTCTCATGGTTCATATACCTTACACCTTTTGATATGATGCTTGGACAATGCAACCTCTAAGCACGTGATTTTTGGGGCACATGTTGGTGATGAAACACAACCACCAAACTCAGCCATCTTGGAAGTGTTGTGATACAAAGGCGTGTTTTTCAATATTATGTATTATTTTATTTTTCAATTATGCATATTCTCTTCTACGGGTTACTTTTATTTATGCATTCTCAAATATAATATTGGGATTGCAAATAGTACATCAATGTTTGTATCCTAAGTGGTAGCACATCTAGATTGTGTCACGCAATTCAATTGTAAAGATATAAAATTGTGTCGCGCAATTCGATTGCAAAGATTTAGAATCTAGGCTGTTAGGTGAGAAATGTAAAATAAGGCTAAATCTCAAACCCCGAGGTTTTTTTTTTAATTCTTGGGAAACCATGGAAATTTATGCGATCGAGGACTTGATATTTTTCGTAGGGCTAATGTTTTAGGGCGTAGAACCGTAGAAAATCTTCAATGTTTACTAATCTTATACTAGAATCGTTTTTGATACTCTACACTTCATACTACCTTCAATAGATCGCTTCGTGTATTGCACGTGACTCTTTCCCTTGTTCTCTACATCATTTTTCTCTTCCCACATGCCCTAGCTCGATTTTACAAAGATTAATTTGTTGTGCGTGATGCACCCAAATTTAAACTCCACAATACACTCTCCAACCAAAGTAAATAAGGAGAGGATTTTAACAAGTGTATCACCCTTTGTATGTGATTTCATAGCGTTTAGGTATTGGCTACTTGCACCAATCTCACGCGTTAAATGTTCCACAAAGAATGAAACAATACCACCTCATTCATGGCTTCGTAGTCATCGCTCTTTCCCTTTTTATCGACATCACTCAACTCTTCCCACGTACCATTTCTCTATTTTTCAACCTCTAATATCTTGCGTGAGGACGACTCATATGCATGCGAACTTCATCTCCGAGCAAAATAAATCAGGTGCAACCGTAGTGAATTTTAGGAAATACTTTGCCCTTATTCCATGGCTCCATACTATGAAGTTACTTAATACTTGCGCCAATCCCACGCCTTAAAGAGTCCAAAAAGAAGAACACAACCGAAGAACGATTAATTAACATGATTTGGGAATGTCAATTAAGTCATGTACACATACAAGGAGTGAAGGTTTGAGCAAAAAAATATACATGTAAATTCGAAAGTATCATGAAAATATATCAATAATTTTATTTGGGAAACTCAACCCATGTTCTCTTGCTATTAGTTTAGTTGCTTTTAAATTGTTCGTAGATACTAGTGACAAGTATTCCAAAGCATTGAATCATATTAAGGTATGATGTTGGGATATTAGTTTCATGGTCAAACCTTGGCTATTGGAAAATACAATCTGATACATTCCTCAAGAATCAAAAGTTATGGATCTACACGTAGCGAGAAACGATTCGAGAGAGACAACCACCATTTTGTGTCTCGCCTTTATACCATAGAAATTCATATCAAACCATATGAAGATTCGAGTGGATATCAACAGGAGGAGAAGAACCATGCCTTCTGAAATCTGTGGAGTCCATTTGAATCCAATAATTGTTACTGGGGCGCGTGTAATTCATCGTCCTCCCCCCCATCTTTTATTAATATAAATGCAAAGATTATTTATCGACTATGTTATGTTTACGTAGTTCCAGTTTAAATTTATTTCTCGCATAATAATATATGGTTTATCAGAATGTATTTTACTCTCCTCGCTTATATACCTTACACCTTTCAATATTATTCACAAATTTTGATATGATTCTTGGACAACACAACCTCTCAGAAAGTGATTTTTGGGGCACATGTTGGTGATCAAACACCAACAACAAAGTGGCAACTTGGAAGTGTTGCGATAAAAATTCGTGTTTTTCAAAGTTACGTATTATTTTATTATTCAATCATGCATGTTCGCTTTTACGGGATACTTTTATTTATTCATTCTCGAATATAATATTGGGATCGAAAATAGTACATCAATGTTTGTATCCTAAGTGGAAGCACATCCAAATTGCGTTACGCAATTTGATTGTGAAGATTTAAAATCTACGTTGCTAGTTGAGAAATGTAAGAGAAGCATAAATTTGAAATCCCGAGCATTTTGTTAAATAAATGGCAAACCATGAAAATTTATGTGATCAAGCACTTCGATTTTTTCCTAGGACAGTTTTTTATGTTGTAGAACCATAGAAGCTCTTCAATTTTTACAGCTAGTTCTATACCAGGATTGTTTTGGAGGCTCTACACTTCCTAGTAAGCATTCAACATATCACCTCGTGTATGGGAAGGATCCTTTCCCCTTTTTTCTACATCACTTTTCTCTTCCCACGTTCCCTAGCTCGATTTTACAAATCTTAAATTGTTGTGGGTTGACCACACCCAAATTTATAATACACTATAAACGCTCTCCAGCTAAAATAAATAAGGAAAGGATTTTAACAAGTTGTACATGCGAGTTCATAGCGTGAAGGTACTCCCTACTTGAACCAATATCATGCACTAAATGTTGCATGAAGAATAAAACAAGACCACCTCATTCATGGATTCATAATTGGCACACTTTCCATTGTTATCTACATCACTCCACTTTTCCCACATACCATTGTCTTTATTTTGCAGCTGGAACACTCATATGAACGTGAAATTCCATTGCACTAAAGCCTCTTCGAACAAAATAAATCAGGTGCAACCCACGTGGATTTTAACATATATTTTTCCCTTGTACGATGTCTTCATAGTGTAAAGGTACTTAATACTTGCACCAATCCCATGCTTTGAAAATTCCATAAAGAAGGACATCACCAAAGAGCAGTTAATTAACACGATTTACGAATCTCAAGTAAGTCGTGTAGATACAAGGAGAGAAGGTTTTCACGGAAAATATTTGTTTATTCTAAAGTGTGGAGAAAAAGTAGCAATTCCTTTATTCGGGAAACTCAACCCTAATTTTATTGTTGTTAGTTTGGTTATTTTTGAAGTGTTTTTAGACATTACTTACAAGTAATCGAAAGCGTTGAAACATTTTAAGGGATGGTGTTGGAATCTTAGCTTGATGGCCAAACTTTGGATGTTGCAAAATCCAGTTTGAGACATTCCTCAAGAATCAAAAGTTATGGATACATGTAGAAAAAGATGATCCCACACAAAGAACCATCATTTTGTCTCTCATTTCTACCATAGTAATTGATCCGGATTTGTGTGGGAACGAAACAAAAGATGGCATATACAGAATCATATACAGAGAGATATATTCACATGCACAGATATTTGGCAAGAAACACAGCGATACAGTAAACACATATTCTATTAAATATCGGAGATAGAACAGACTGTAAATACAATAGCTAGAATGGTAGTAGCTATCTCTGAGAAGAGATGTGGCCGCTGTGCTTACTCGTGCCAAGATGAATAGAAAGAGAGGCCGAAAGGGCCTATTTATGATAAGCATGAGGGAAAGAATCCCAAACATCCAAAAACCTAACCCTAGAAGATGCACCGTCATAAAGTTTGCGGCCCCAAGGTGGTTAGTTGAACGACCAACTTCCCGGGGTCATAACTTTTGCATACGATCTCCATTCGGGGCGCTCGGTAGCCCGTTGGAAAGATATATCCGAGGAATACACCGAGGACCATTAAATAGATGAGCTCCGTAGGACCAATTTTTCCCAAAAAAAACGTCTTTTAGGGCCGCAAAACGGCCCCGGAAATTTGGGACTCGAAAAACTATAGAAAAATTACTAGAAAATTGGCAAGATGGGAAACTGTTTTGAGCCAGTGGAACATGTGGGTGGCCACCGATATCCATCTGGATCAGTAATTCATATCATACCATCTGAAGCTTCGAGTTGATATCAAGAGGAGAATAAGAACCCTCGCTTCAGAAGGTTGTGGAGTCCATTTTCTTCCAATAGTTGTTAACTATGGCACTTGTAACTCATTGCCCCACCACCGACCCCCCCCCCCCCCCCCGCCCATATTTTATTAGTTCATAGAAAAACATTCTTTATTGTATGTTTTGTTCATGTAGTTCTAGTTTAAATTTCGTTCTTCACATAATATCTGGTTTATTAGAATGTATTTTAATCTCATGGTTCATATAGCTTTTACCTTTTGATATGTGGCTTGGAATACACAACCTCTAAGAAAGTGATTTTGCGAGCACATGTTGGTGATCAAACACCAACACCAAAGTGCCATCTTGGAAGTGTTGTGATAAAAAGTCGTGTTTTTCAATATTATGATGTTATTTTATTATCCAGTTATGACTTTTATTTATGCACCCTTTATTGTGAAATGGGATTGCAATTAGTACGTCAATGTTTGTAACCTAAGTGGAAGCACATACGGATTACATCGTGCAATCTTATTGTGAAGATTTAAAATCTTGGTTGTTAGTTGAGAAATGTCAAAGAATGCTAAATCTGAAAACCTGAGCTTTTTGTTAAATAATTGGAAAACGGTGAAAATTTACGTGATTGAGCACTTCAAATTTTCCCTAGGGATGATGTTTTATGTTGTAGAACCCTATAAACTCTTCAATTTTTACTAGTTCTATACTATAATTGCTTTGGATACTCTACACTCCATATGCACGTGAACTTCCACTCCACTAAAACCTCTCCAAAAAAAAAAATTACGTGCAACGCGTGTGGATTTTAATAAATATTTTTCCCTTGTGCCATGACTTCATACTGTGAAGGTACTTGCTACTTTTGCCAATACCATGCCTTAAAAATTCCATCAACGAGAAAACAACCAAAGAATGGTTAATCAACATGATTTGTGAATCTCAAGTAAGTCATGTAGCTACAAGGAGAGAAGGCTTGAGAAAAAAAAGATATGTGTATTCTAAAGTATCGTGAGAAATTTGAAATAATTTTATTTGGTGAACTCAACCCTAGTTTTCTTGTTATTAGTTTAGTTGTTTTTAAAGTGTTTTCAAAGATTACTTAGAAGTGATCCAAAGCAATGAATCATATAACGGTATCATGTCGGGATATTAGTTTCATGGTCAAACATTGACGACAGGAAAATCCGATTGGAGACATTCCTCAAGAATCAAAATTGGTTATGGATACAAATAACCAAAGATGAATACACATGGGAATATACACCATAGCTAAAGTTGTGCGAGATAGCAAATATGGAATTATTACTCTCCTAGTGGAAGAAGGGTTAAGATACTACTATGTTTTTGAACTGGTGGAAATGTGAAATAAACTAGAGCAATTGTACAAAACAATGCCTCTGAAATCAACGGTCTTGAAACAAGGTTATTGACTCTCAAGATTGCTCACCTTGGAGAATTTCAGGGATGAAATCTTTCTCGTACACTGATTTTACATGTTTTCTTTCTCAAAAAAGAATCGCGGATCTCATTTTTTTTTCGAAAATGATTCTCCCAAATTCCAAAGGATAAAAATAGTTTACTCTAAACATCACCAAAATTGTCCAAAGACTACATAAAATTCTTAAAAATTTTCTCGTTGTTAACACTGATGCCGTGGAAAGATATTTTCCTCGATTCACCACAATTTGTGCCAACATCAAGGTCGTTGGAGGACAATACCTATGGTGACAGGCCGTTTGAGATCCTTGTGCATGATCGGGCTCCCATAGCATACAACTCTTCTCTCTCATGAGTCATAGTCATCCCACCTCTTTTCGAGGCCATTCCTTGGTATGACACCTCATCTCCCTCCAACTTCATTGTCGTTGAACCCCTTTTAGTGACCATTTTTATTTCCTTTGCCTCCATATGTCCATTCAAACTATCTAGACCCATGCTTCTTAAGCATTCCATGGACACCACAACGCTCGTAGTAGCTCTTGCCCCTGCGGGTGTATTGAGTGCTACTACATAATATGCAAGTGACACATATGTGGATGTCTCCATGGAGCAACCGCATGCCAAGATTCGGGCTCTTGGCAATGCCAACCCTACGATTTAATAGCTTAACCCGATTGTCCTAGATTTTGTTGTTGACTCTCTTTCTCTCTCCTCACATGATAGATGTAGTAGCACGACGATATCGTATTCATCTCAGGAAACCAAGGACGAAAAAATTCATGAGTCATTTATTATCGTACTAGCTCCTGTTTCCATACTCGCCTTGGTGCATTGTCAAGACCACCAACAATATCTCAACGAACGCGGAGAGAAGATCATTCCCATTTTTATAGTTCTTTGCAGTATTCCATCATATTTCTGTTTCCCTCTAGCTCCATTTTCCATATCCGTCCCCCTTCCCTATGTTACACCTCTTATGGGATTTCACTATCAGCACCTTGGGCCATCGTTCAAGACCACTTATTCTATTGCATCGCTGATCACTAGTGCTTTAGGTATACATTCGTTGAGTCGGCCCAGTGCAGTGTTCATGAATAACTTCAATCCAAAATGTAGCAATAGCAATTTCCTTGAGGAAATCTCACAGCTAGATATCTTGGTCGAGGACTCTCTTCGTCCTCTTGCATCCAACACGTGTAGTACACTAAGGTATTCCAGTAGATTCTCCATAAACAAAAAACGGTTTTCTCAGCTCCACTTATCCCTAGTTATTAAAGTCCTCTTTCTTAAAGAGCATTCACCACAAATGTGTTTATATGAAGGAGCGTAAAAACTCTAACTATCCTTGATCCCACGGCTACACCAAAAGCAGAGAGCGTTTTTATAACTGGGGATTTTTGGACTATGCGGTACAACTGTGGTCTTCCCCTTAAGAGCTATGCCATGCTTGCACACGATGTCTCTAGCGCATGGAATTATTACAACAAAATAATTATCGCATGTTCATGGAAATCCCATGTTTAAGACTCTATATCCATGGATTCTATTTTCTCTATACAGTCGATGCTGATGTGCATAGGACTCTTTATCCAGTTACATGGCACGTATGTTTATGCAGGCTCACTAGTCAGTCCATCCATAAACATAGTGGAAACTCAGCAGCAAGCACTTAGATTGAACATATTTCAACATGATGCTTCTTCTAGTATGTTTGGAAATCACTCGGTGGACCATCTCCAATGGAATGCCATATATCGTTGTATATTTCTAAGTGCTCTAGACAGAAACTGTTCTTTTCCTCATGATTCCCCAAATACCTAGGTCCGTAAGCGGGGTTCGACTGCTAAAAATACATAGAAGATTGGATGGATTGGTTTGTAGGGCCCATTTTATGGGCAGGTCTCACTCTTCATATTTGTGGTCAAAAAATCGTCTGAATCCTTCTGGGGCAATTTTGAGGTATCAAAGTTCCATTTATTGCAAAAAAACAACTGCACCAAAATTTTACATTATACACACCTAGACCTATCCAATGGTGCAAGAATCGCCTCAATCAGAGTCCGTATGAAGAAGTTATGCCTCCCACAAGTTGACCTACCCAGCTAACCACCATGGTACCCAGCGGATTCCACATCATCTATCGTTTCTCGCACATGTGGATCTAATAATGATTGGAGTTTGAAGAACGTTCTAGAAGGTCCAGTACCATAACCCTAATAAGGAGTTGGGGCGTAAGAAAACCCTAAAATTAACCCTAGACGGCTATTGGGCTATGTTGAATACGAGGCCGTTTGGAGGAGGGGTTTCGTTCTTTCGATGTTATTATACAGCTCCATAGTTGATAAAACAACACAAGAGTCGCTATTATAGCAGGACATAGGAGATAGGACATCATGTTGTAGCCATTATGGCCGTAGATTCATAGCTAACTCCATAGAGAGTGTCATTTCCTTTGTATTTGCATTTTGATATGAAGAGCAAGGCATAGTCCTCATTTGTGGCTGGGTTTTTCCCCATAGCTCGTTTTCCCGGGCTATATCTTGGGTTATTGTGTGGATTAATGTGTACTTATTTGCTCTAGTTATTTCTAGATTTCAGTTCCATTATATTCAGTATCTTATGGAATTAAATTAACACAACGAACTAAGTTGTAAGATCCATTGTGAGAAACTTATCCACTGGAATAGATGCAACAGTTTACAGATCATCTCGCCAACCGCCCGCCATCCTCAGTGACCATCCTACACTAAGGGTTGTTTTTATGTTCAGTATCTTGATATTTTGTTGCAACGCCCAAACCCATAGCATTCTCTTATATCAACTATGGAAACTTGCACCGCATCTGCATTAACCACATGATTTTGACACCCGACAATATTTCACTTTGATTAGGGTTATTCAAAAAGTAATCTCGACTATCCAAAATGCATTGTTCATCAACAGCATTCAGTGAGAACCGCAATGTGGGGAAATTGGCATTTGTATTCACTTGACATGGAAGAGCGACTGAGGAACATAATGTGAAACAGGAACGTTATATATATGCGTAGGGAACAGGGTTTGAATTCTTCTACAACACTATATATATATATGTATATGTGGTTTCCACGCGCTTTGTGATTAATTCTAAATGGTGAGCTCTGGTCACGAAAGGTTATCAGAACAAGTCTAGTAGGACAGGAAATGGTCGATGCAGCGATAATAAGCCGGCGAGAGGCGTGAGGGACCATATTCTCATACTAATACACCAAAAATAAACGGACTTTGTCAGGTCGGCGACGCTGGCTTGGTCGCACTGTTATATATTATGTTCTTTGGACGGTGTCACGGTAGGATTTGGTCACGGTCACCTGTAGCAGAGGTGGTAGTGGCAGGTGGGGAATGATCACTTGCTTGCCCCGACTTCAATTTAAAACTACTCAGAATTCAGGAATTTGGTGATGCTATAAAATGGAAGAACGCTCTCCAATCTTCATCAAACTTCATCTATAATCAAACGATCAGAGGGAGCGTCTAATCGAAGAATAGCACTCAGTCATCTACAGTCATGAAATCCTTCCCGGCTTTAGCTGTTGCAGCACTAGTAATCATCTCATACGCAAGCACTATTGTTCTAGTGCGTGCAGGTGATTCAGATCCTCTGCAAGACTTTTGCGTTGCTGATAACACCAGTCAAGGTATGTGATACTAGGCTCTTCTGAATTTACATGTAATGTGTACAACTATTATCATGGGTGAAGAATCTGACATATATGGAATTGAATTTACATGTAATGTGTACAACTATTATCATGGGTGAAGAATCTGATATATATATATGGAATTGAATTTTGCAGTTCTTGTAAACGGTTTCGTCTGTAAGGATGCGAAGATGGTTTCAGCAGACGACTTCACGTTCAGGGGCCTAGATAAAGCGGGGAATACGAATAACATGCTGCGTTCCGTGGTAACTCCAGTCAATGTAGTGCAGCTAGCAGGCCTGAACACCTTGGGAATCTCCATGGCTAGGATCGATTTCGCTCCTTACGGCCTTAATCCCCCTCACACTCATCCGCGGGCCACCGAAATCTTGGTGGTCTTGGAAGGTAGCCTCTACGTCGGCTTCATCACCACTGGCAACCAATTGTTCTACAAAACGCTTGAGAAGGGAGACGTGTTTGTGTTCCCCAAAGCTCTTGTGCATTTCCAACAGAACGTCGGCAATGGCAACGCAGTGGCCCTCGCTGCACTGAGCAGCCAGAATCCAGGAACTCAGCAGATCGCCAGGTCCTTGTTTGGAGCCACCGGTCCGGTTGATCCCTCCGTTCTCGCCAAAGCTTTCGATATCGATTCCAACCTCGTCAAACTTCTGCAAGCCAAATTCGCAGCTTCTGGCTGATTTATTCATTCATTCATCCTGATCATAGTCGTGAGTCGCCACAGAGATTTATTCATTCTAATCATAGTCGCCATTCTTGCTTTCCCCGCGTTCTGCGTTCTGTGCGTGACACAAATAGTCACTGCATTGTATGTGTGGTCGTGGACATCCAAACAAATAAAAAAGTTCATTTCCGTTGATTATCTTAATCAGTGCTACTCCTTAATGTTTGAACAACACGATCTTCCGAAACTCTTTAGATTCATCACTCCACCCAACGGTCATTTTAATAATTAAACGCCATAAATAGATTATAAGCAGATGTTTAGTGGCATGGAGTCCACTTTAAAATTCAATTATCTTGGTGTATTCCGTTGATCCATTAATGAGGTTTTCGTGTTTGTTTGGGATGATTATCTTAATCGGTGCCACTCCTCAATGTTTGAACAACAAGATCTTCCAACGGGCATTTTAACATTTAAACGCCAGAAATAGAGTGTAAAATTAAACATAAATGGCCTTACATCATTTTGGTGTTAATTACTCAATTTAATTAAATTATATTTGTGGGTTCAAAAAGTTTTGAAACTCATTAAATTGGATCATCTAAAATTATTATATATCCCATCTAAAATTATTATATATCCCATTTACCTCCGGCAAACTTGATGACTTGATATAATAAATTATTGTTTCAACTTGTATAGAAAATTATTTTAAATTATGAATCGTTAGATTATGAGGCATACACACTTGAATGTTGGTTACCCTCTCATCGTTTACTCCATCATAGCAACATTGTCTTAGATTCCACCAAAGAGGGATCTTTGGTGAAGAAAAATCATAGCAACATTGTTTTGGCTTCCGGCAAGGGATCTCGCAACCTCACAAAGGAGAGGGAGGGCCTTCTAGGGACGGATTTGGTTCTACATAGGTGCCACATCGTGGCCCCATCTTTAATCAAATTGTAGGTATGCATTTCATCGGACTATGGAGGTGTCTAGCTAAAAGAGATTAGTTCATCGGATAACTTGTAAAGTGATAGCAGGTTGGATTAATAATGGATTGTAATCGTATTGCAAGTGTGTTAACAACCTAATTTTTGCCTATTCGGTTCGCCATGAGTAATATTATCGCCATTAGACATCACCTTGGGCGGCTTTCGCCTCATATGCATCATTTCCACCACCATATTATCCGAGCACTCTCAACCAAGGACAACCTAAATCCCAACTTTGACTACAAATATAAGTGGATGGAATTTCCCTAGTAATGTGCTCACATTGTCCACTTTTATTTCCCTGAAAACTACATCGAGGATCCAAAAGCAAAAGAGGAGATATGTAAGTCGGCGAATTAATGCCGTACCCTTCCAAAGGAGGGTACTGGCTTGAAGTGGACATCAACGATCCATTATTTTTGAAAAAAATGGCCTTCGATCTAGTCTATAATACTATTACTATTAGAAAATTATTTTAAATTATGAATAATTAGATTATTAGGCATACAAACTGGAATATTGATTACCCTCCCATGATTTACTCCATCATAGCAACAGTCTCTTAGATTCCACCACACAGGAATCTCCTGGAAACGATCGTAGCAACATTGTTTTGGCTTCCGGCAAGCGATCTTGCAACCTCACAGAGGAGAGGGAGGGCCTTCTAGGGAGGGATTTGGTTCTACCTAGGTGCCACATCATGGCATCGTCTTTAATCATATTGTTGGTAAGAATTTTATCGGACTATGGAGGTGTCTAGCCAAAAGAGATTACTTCATCGGACCGCATTGCAAGTGTGTTAACAACATAATTTTGGCTCTTCGGTTCGCCATGAGTAATATTATCGCCATTACACATCACCTTGGGCAGCTTTCGCCTCATATCCATCATTGTGCTAAGAACCTAATTTTTGGCTCTTTGGTTCGCCATGAGTGATATTATCGCCATTGCACATCACCTTGGGCGGATTTCTCCTCATATCCATCATTCCCATCACCATATGATGTGAGCATTCTCAGCCAAGGACAACCTAAATCCAAAGTTTGACTACCAATATAAGTGTCCATGGAATTTCCCTAGTAATCTCCTCACGGTGTCCACTTTTATTTCCTCGAGAACTACATCGTGGATCCAAAAACAAAAGAGAAGTTATTTAAGTCGGATAATTAATGTTGTACCCTTCCAAAGGAGTGTAGTGGCTTGAAGTGGACATCACAGAAACCTTATTTCTGAAAAAAATTGCTTTTGATCTAGTCTATAATACGGATACTGATCCTGCAACTTCTTAAATGAAAAGGAAATATCCACATTCGATTCGGTTCTAAAGAGTGTCCTCATATCTCCTATGAATAAATCTCACAAGGTCATCCATCATATCATTCACAATAAGCAATGCTATTATGCTCGATTCGGTCCACACACACACACACATAGAAGCATCGTTCTGTGTCTCTCCTTTCAACCACGGTAATTCTCATCGCACCATATGGAGCTTCAAGTGGTGATCAAGAGGGTTAGAATAACACTCCCTTCGGAAAGTCGTGGAGTCCATTTGCTTCCAATAATTCTTACTAAGGCGCTTGTAATTCATCACCGCTGACCCCCATCCCCCCTCTTTTATTAATACAAATGCAAATATTTTTTATTGTATGTTATGTTTATGGACTTCTAGTTTAACTTTATTTCTTCACATAATATATGGTCTATTCGAATGTATTTTACTCTCATGGTTCATATACCTTACACCTTTTGATATGATGCTTGGACAATGCAACCTCTAAGCACGTGATTTTTGGGGCACATGTTGGTGATGAAACACAACCACCAAACTCAGCCATCTTGGAAGTGTTGTGATACAAAGGCATGTTTTTCAATATTATGTATTATTTTATTTTTCAATTATGCATATTCTCTTCTACGGGTTACTTTTATTTATGCATTCTCAAATATAATATTGGGATTGCAAATAGTACATCAATGTTTGTATCCTAAGTGGTAGCACATCTAGATTGTGTCACGCAATTCAATTGTAAAGATATAAAATTGTGTCGCGCAATTCGATTGCAAAGATTTAGAATCTAGGCTGTTAGGTGAGAAATGTAAAATAAGGCTAAATCTCAAACCCCGAGGTTTTTTTTTTAATTCTTGGGAAACCATGGAAATTTATGCGATCGAGGACTTGATATTTTTCGTAGGGCTAATGTTTTAGGGCGTAGAACCGTAGAAAATCTTCAATGTTTACTAATCTTATACTAGAATCGTTTTTGATACTCTACACTTCATACTACCTTCAATAGATCGCTTCGTGTATTGCACGTGACTCTTTCCCTTGTTCTCTACATCATTTTTCTCTTCCCACATGCCCTAGCTCGATTTTACAAAGATTAATTTGTTGTGCGTGATGCACCCAAATTTAAACTCCACAATACACTCCCCAACCAAAGTAAATAAGGAGAGGATTTTAACAAGTGTATCACCCTTTGTATGTGATTTCATAGCGTTTAGGTATTGGCTACTTGCACCAATCTCACGCGTTAAATGTTCCACAAAGAATGAAACAATACCACCTCATTCATGGCTTCGTAGTCATCGCTCTTTCCCTTTTTATCGACATCACTCAACTCTTCCCACGTACCATTTCTCTATTTTTCAACCTCTAATATCTTGCGTGAGGACGACTCATATGCATGCGAACTTCATCTCCGAGCAAAATAAATCAGGTGCAACCGTAGTGAATTTTAGGAAATACTTTGCCCTTATTCCATGGCTCCATACTATGAAGTTACTTAATACTTGCGCCAATCCCACGCCTTAAAGAGTCCAAAAAGAAGAACACAACCGAAGAACGATTAATTAACATGATTTGGGAATGTCAATTAAGTCATGTACACATACAAGGAGTGAAGGTTTGAGCAAAAAAATATACATGTAAATTCGAAAGTATCATGAAAATATATCAATAATTTTATTTGGGAAACTCAACCCATGTTCTCTTGCTATTAGTTTAGTTGCTTTTAAATTGTTCGTAGATACTAGTGACAAGTATTCCAAAGCATTGAATCATATTAAGGTATGATGTTGGGATATTAGTTTCATGGTCAAACCTTGGCTATTGGAAAATACAATCTGATACATTCCTCAAGAATCAAAAGTTATGGATCTACACGTAGCGAGAAACGATTCGAGAGAGACAACCACCATTTTTTGTCTCGCCTTTATACCATAGAAATTCATATCAAACCATATGAAGATTCGAGTGGATATCAACAGGAGGAGAAGAACCATGCCTTCTGAAATCTGTGGAGTCCATTTGAATCCAATAATTGTTACTGGGGCGCGTGTAATTCATCGTCCTCCCCCCCATCTTTTATTAATATAAATGCAAAGATTATTTATCGAGTATGTTATGTTTACGTAGTTCCAGTTTAAATTTATTTCTCGCATAATAATATATGGTTTATCAGAATGTATTTTACTCTCCTCGCTTATATACCTTACACCTTTCAATATTATTCACAAATTTTGATATGATTCTTGGACAACACAACCTCTCAGAAAGTGATTTTTGGGGCACATGTTGGTGATCAAACACCAACAACAAAGTGGCAACTTGGAAGTGTTGCGATAAAAATTCGTGTTTTTCAAAGTTACGTATTATTTTATTATTCAATCATGCATGTTCGCTTTTACGGGATACTTTTATTTATTCATTCTCGAATATAATATTGGGATCGAAAATAGTACATCAATGTTTGTATCCTAAGTGGAAGCACATCCAAATTGCGTTACGCAATTTGATTGTGAAGATTTAAAATCTACGTTGCTAGTTGAGAAATGTAAGAGAAGCATAAATTTGAAATCCCGAGCATTTTGTTAAATAAATGGCAAACCATGAAAATTTATGTGATCAAGCACTTCGATTTTTTCCTAGGACAGTTTTTTATGTTGTAGAACCATAGAAGCTCTTCAATTTTTACAGCTAGTTCTATACCAGGATTGTTTTGGAGGCTCTACACTTCCTAGTAAGCATTCAACATATCACCTCGTGTATGGGAAGGATCCTTTCCCCTTTTTTCTACATCACTTTTCTCTTCCCACGTTCCCTAGCTCGATTTTACAAATCTTAAATTGTTGTGGGTTGACCACACCCAAATTTATAATACACTATAAACGCTCTCCAGCTAAAATAAATAAGGAAAGGATTTTAACAAGTTGTACATGCGAGTTCATAGCGTGAAGGTACTCCCTACTTGAACCAATATCATGCACTAAATGTTGCATGAAGAATAAAACAAGACCACCTCATTCATGGATTCATAATTGGCACACTTTCCATTGTTATCTACATCACTCCACTTTTCCCACATACCATTGTCTTTATTTTGCAGCTGGAACACTCATATGAACGTGAAATTCCATTGCACTAAAGCCTCTTCGAACAAAATAAATCAGGTGCAACCCACGTGGATTTTAACATATATTTTTCCCTTGTACGATGTCTTCATAGTGTAAAGGTACTTAATACTTGCACCAATCCCATGCTTTGAAAATTCCATAAAGAAGGACATCACCAAAGAGCGGTTAATTAACACGATTTACGAATCTCAAGTAAGTCGTGTAGATACAAGGAGAGAAGGTTTTCACGGAAAATATTTGTTTATTCTAAAGTGTGGAGAAAAAGTAGCAATTCCTTTATTCGGGAAACTCAACCCTAATTTTATTGTTGTTAGTTTGGTTATTTTTGAAGTGTTTTTAGACATTACTTACAAGTAATCGAAAGCGTTGAAACATTTTAAGGGATGGTGTTGGAATCTTAGCTTGATGGCCAAACTTTGGATGTTGCAAAATCCAGTTTGAGACATTCCTCAAGAATCAAAAGTTATGGATACATGTAGAAAAAGATGATCCCACACAAAGAACCATCATTTTGTCTCTCATTTCTACCATAGTAATTGATCCGGATTTGTGTGGGAACGAAACAAAAGATGGCATATACAGAATCATATACAGAGAGATATATTCACATGCACAGATATTTGGCAAGAAACACAGCGATACAGTAAACACATATTCTATTAAATCTCGGAGATAGAACAGACTGTAAATACAATAGCTAGAATGGTAGTAGCTATCTCTGAGAAGAGATGTGGCCGCTGTGCTTACTCGTGCCAAGATGAATAGAAAGAGAGGCCGAAAGGGCCTATTTATGATAAGCATGAGGGAAAGAATCCCAAACATCCAAAAACCTAACCCTAGAAGATGCACCGTCATAAAGTTTGCGGCCCCAAGGTGGTTAGTTGAACGACCAACTTCCCGGGGTCATAACTTTTGCATACGATCTCCATTCGGGGCGCTCGGTAGCCCGTTGGAAAGATATATCCGAGGAATACATCAAGGACCATTAAATAGATGAGCTCCGTAGGACCAATTTTTCCCAAAAAACGTCTTTTAGGGCCGCAAAACGGCCCCGGAAATTTGGGACTCGAAAAACTATAGAAAAATTACTAGAAAATTGGCAAGATGGGAAACTGTTTTGAGCCAGTGGAACAGGTGGGTGGCCACCGATATCCATCTGGATCAGTAATTCATATCATACCATCTGAAGCTTCGAGTTGATATCAAGAGGAGAATAAGAACCCTCGCTTCAGAAGGTTGTGGAGTCCATTTTCTTCCAATAGTTGTTAACTATGGCACTTGTAACTCATTGCCCCACCACCGACCCCCCCCCCCCCCCGCCCATATTTTATTAGTTCATAGGAAAACATTCTTTATTGTATGTTTTGTTCATGTAGTTCTAGTTTAAATTTCGTTCTTCACATAATATCTAGTTTATTAGAATGTATTTTAATCTCATGGTTCATATAGCTTTTACCTTTTGATATGTGGCTTGGAATACACAACCTCTAAGAAAGTGATTTTGGGAGCACATGTTGGTGATCAAACACCAACACCAAAGTGCCATCTTGGAAGTGTTGTGATAAAAAGTCGTGTTTTTCAATATTATGATGTTATTTTATTATCCAGTTATGACTTTTATTTATGCACCCTTTATTGTGAAATGGGATTGCAATTAGTACGTCAATGTTTGTAACCTAAGTGGAAGCACATACGGATTACATCGTGCAATCTTATTGTGAAGATTTAAAATCTTGGTTGTTAGTTGAGAAATGTCAAAGAATGCTAAATCTGAAAACCTGAGCTTTTTGTTAAATAATTGGAAAACGGTGAAAATTTACGTGATTGAGCACTTCAAATTTTCCCTAGGGATGATGTTTTATGTTGTAGAACCCTATAAACTCTTCAATTTTTACTAGTTCTATACTATAATTGCTTTGGATACTCTACACTCCATATGCACGTGAACTTCCACTCCACTAATACCTCTCCAAAAAAAAAAATTACGTGCAACGCGTGTGGATTTTAATAAATATTTTTCCCTTGTGCCATGACTTCATACTGTGAAGGTACTTGCTACTTTTGCCAATACCATGCCTTAAAAATTCCATCAACGAGAAAACAACCAAAGAATGGTTAATCAACATGATTTGTGAATCTCAAGTAAGTCATGTAGCTACAAGGAGAGAAGGCTTGAGAAAAAAAAGATATGTGTATTCTAAAGTATCGTGAGAAATTTGAAATAATTTTATTTGGTGAACTCAACCCTAGTTTTCTTGTTATTAGTTTAGTTGTTTTTAAAGTGTTTTCAAAGATTACTTAGAAGTGATCCAAAGCAATGAATCATATAACGGTATCATGTCGGGATATTAGTTTCATGGTCAAACATTGACGACAGGAAAATCCGATTGGAGACATTCCTCAAGAATCAAAATTGGTTATGGATACAAATAACCAAAGATGAATACACATGGGAATATACACCATAGCTAAAGTTGTGCGAGATAGCAAATATGGAATTATTACTCTCCTAGTGGAAGAAGGGTTAAGATACTACTATGTTTTTGAACTGGTGGAAATGTGAAATAAACTAGAGCAATTGTACAAAACAATGCCTCTGAAATCAACGGTCTTGAAACAAGGTTATTGACTCTCAAGATTGCTCACCTTGGAGAATTTCAGGGATGAAATCTTTCTCGTACACTGATTTTACATGTTTTCTTTCTCAAAAAAGAATCGCGGATCTCATTTTTTTTTCGAAAATGATTCTCCCAAATTCCAAAGGATAAAAATAGTTTACTCTAAACATCACCAAAATTGTCCAAAGACTACATAAAATTCTTAAAAATTTTCTCGTTGTTAACACTGATGCCGTGGAAAGATATTTTCCTCGATTCACCACAATTTGTGCCAACATCAAGGTCGTTGGAGGACAATACCTATGGTGACAGGCCGTTTGAGATCCTTGTGCATGATCGGGCTCCCATAGCATACAACTCTTCTCTCTCACGAGTCATAGTCATCCCACCTCTTTTCGAGGCCATTCCTTGGTATCACACCTCATCTCCCTCCAACTTCATTGTCGTTGAACCCCTTTTAGTGACCATTTTTATTTCCTTTGCCTCCATATGTCCATTCAAACTATCTAGACCCATGCTTCTTAAGCATTCCATGGACACCACAACGCTCGTAGTAGCTCTTGCCCCTGCGGGTGTATTGAGTGCTACTACATAATATGCAAGTGACACATATGTGGATGTCTCCATGGAGCAACCGCATGCCAAGATTCGGGCTCTTGGCAATGCCAACCCTACGATTTAACAGCTTAACCCGATTGTCCTAGATTTTGTTGTTGACTCTCTTTCTCTCTCCTCACATGATAGATGTAGTAGCACGACGATATCGTATTCATCTCAGGAAACCAAGGACGAAAAAATTCATGAGTCATTTATTATCGTACTAGCTCCTGTTTCCATACTCGCCTTGGTGCATTGTCAAGACCACCAACAATATCTCAACGAACGCGGAGAGAAGATCATTCCCATTTTTATAGTTCTTTGCAGTATTCCATCATATTTCTGTTTCCCTCTAGCTCCATTTTCCATATCCGTCCCCCTTCCCTATGTTACACCTCTTATGGGATTTCACTATCAGCACCTTGGGCCATCGTTCAAGACCACTTATACTATTGCATCGCTGATCACTAGTGCTTTAGGTATACATTCGTTGAGTCGGCCCAGTGCAGTGTTCATGAATAACTTCAATCCAAAATGTAGCAATAGCAATTTCCTTGAGGAAATCTCACAGCTAGATATGTTGGTCGAGGACTCTCTTCGTCCTCTTGCATCCAACACGTGTAGTACACTAAGGTATTCCAGTAGATTCTCCATAAACAAAAAATGGTTTTCTCAGCTCCACTTATCCCTAGTTATTAAAGTCCTCTTTCTTAAAGAGCATTCACCACAAATGTGTTTATATGAAGGAGCGTAAAAACTCTAACTATCCTTGATCCCACGGCTACACCAAAAGCAGAGAGCGTTTTTATAACTGGGGATTTTTGGACTATGCGGTACAACTGTGGTCTTCCCCTTAAGAGCTATGCCATGCTTGCACACGATGTCTCTAGCGCATGGAATTATTACAACAAAATAATTATCGCATGTTCATGGAAATCCCATGTTTAAGACTCTATATCCATGGATTCTATTTTCTCTATACAGTCGATGCTGATGTGCATAGGACTCTTTATCCAGTTACATGGCACGTATGTTTATGCAGGCTCACTAGTCAGTCCATCCATAAACATAGTGGAAACTCAGCAGCAAGCACTTAGATTGAACATATTTCAACATGATGCTTCTTCTAGTATGTTTGGAAATCACTCGGTGGAACATCTCCAATGGAATGCCATATATCGTTGTATATTTCTAAGTGCTCTAGACAGAAACTGTTCTTTTCCTCATGATTCCCCAAATACCTAGGTCCGTAAGCGGGGTTCGACTGCTAAAAATACATACAAGATTGGATGGATTGGTTTGTAGGGCCCATTTTATGGGCAGGTCTCACTCTTCATATTTGTGGTCAAAAAATCGTCTGAATCCTTCTGGGGCAATTTTGAGGTATTAAAGTTCCATTTATTGCAAAAAAACAACTGCACCAAAATTTTACATTATACACACCTAGACCTATCCAATGGTGCAAGAATCGCCTCAATCAGAGTCCGTATGAAGAAGTTATGCCTCCCTCAAGTTGACCTACCCAGCTAACCACCATGGTACCCAGCGGATTCCACATCATCTATCGTTTCTCGCACATGTGGATCTAATAATGATTGGAGTTTGAAGAACGTTCTAGAAGGTCCAGTACCATAACCCTAATAAGGAGTTGGGGCGTAAGAAAACCCTAAAATTAACCCTAGACGGCTATTGGGCTATGTTGAATACGAGGCCGTTTGGAGGAGGGGTTTCGTTCTTTCGATGTTATTATACAGCTCCATAGTTGATAAAACAACACAAGAGTGGCTATTATAGGTAGACATAGGAGATAGGACATCATGTTGTAGCCATTAGGAAAACATTCTTTATTGTATGTTTTGTTCATGTAGTTCTAGTTTAAATTTCGTTCTTCACATAATATCTGGTTTATTAGAATGTATTTTAATCTCATGGTTCATATAGCTTTTACCTTTTGATATGTGGCTTGGAATACACAACCTCTAAGAAAGTGATTTTGGGAGCACATGTTGGTGATCAAACACCAACACCAAAGTGCCATCTTGGAAGTGTTGTGATAAAAAGTCGTGTTTTTCAATATTATGATGTTATTTTATTATCCAGTTATGACTTTTATTTATGCACCCTTTATTGTGAAATGGGATTGCAATTAGTACGTCAATGTTTGTAACCTAAGTGGAAGCACATACGGATTACATCGTGCAATCTTATTGTGAAGATTTAAAATCTTGGTTGTTAGTTGAGAAATGTCAAAGAATGCTAAATCTGAAAACCTGAGCTTTTTGTTAAATAATTGGAAAATGGTGAAAATTTACGTGATTGAGCACTTCAAATTTTCCCTAGGGATGATGTTTTATGTTGTAGAACCCTATAAACTCTTCAATTTTTACTAGTTCTATACTATAATTGCTTTGGATACTCTACACTCCATATGCACGTGAACTTCCACTCCACTAAAACCTCTCCAAAAAAAAAAATTACGTGCAACGCGTGTGGATTTTAATAAATATTTTTCCCTTGTGCCATGACTTCATACTGTGAAGGTACTTGCTACTTTTGCCAATACCATGCCTTAAAAATTCCATCAACGAGAAAACAACCAAAGAATGGTTAATCAACATGATTTGTGAATCTCAAGTAAGTCATGTAGCTACAAGGAGAGAAGGCTTGAGAAAAAAAAGATATGTGTATTCTAAAGTATCGTGAGAAATTTGAAATAATTTTATTTGGTGAACTCAACCCTAGTTTTCTTGTTATTAGTTTAGTTGTTTTTAAAGTGTTTTCAAAGATTACTTAGAAGTGATCCAAAGCAATGAATCATATAACGGTATCATGTCGGGATATTAGTTTCATGGTCAAACATTGACGACACGAAAATCCGATTGGAGACATTCCTCAAGAATCAAAATTGGTTATGGATACAAATAACCAAAGATGAATACACATGGGAATATACACCATAGCTAAAGTTGTGCGAGATAGCAAATATGGAATTATTACTCTCCTAGTGGAAGAAGGGTTAAGATACTACTATGTTTTTGAACTGGTGGAAATGTGAAATAAACTAGAGCAATTGTACAAAACAATGCCTCTGAAATCAACGGTCTTGAAACAAGGTTATTGACTCTCAAGATTGCTCACCTTGGAGAATTTCAGGGATGAAATCTTTCTCGTACACTGATTTTACATGTTTTCTTTCTCAAAAAAGAATCGCGGATCTCATTTTTTTTTCGAAAATGATTCTCCCAAATTCCAAAGGATAAAAATAGTTTACTCTAAACATCACCAAAATTGTCCAAAGACTACATAAAATTCTTAAAAATTTTCTCGTTGTTAACACTGATGCCGTGGAAAGATATTTTCCTCGATTCACCACAATTTGTGCCAACATCAAGGTCGTTGGAGGACAATACCTATGGTGACAGGCCGTTTGAGATCCTTGTGCATGATCGGGCTCCCATAGCATACAACTCTTCTCTCTCACGAGTCATAGTCATCCCACCTCTTTTCGAGGCCATTCCTTGGTATCACACCTCATCTCCCTCCAACTTCATTGTCGTTGAACCCCTTTTAGTGACCATTTTTATTTCCTTTGCCTCCATATGTCCATTCAAACTATCTAGACCCATGCTTCTTAAGCATTCCATGGACACCACAACGCTTATAGTAGCTCTTGCCCCTGCGGGTGTATTGAGTGCTACTACATAATATGCAAGTGACACATATGTGGATGTCTCCATGGAGCAACCGCATGCCAAGATTCGGGCTCTTGGCAATGCCAACCCTACGATTTAACAGCTTAACCCGATTGTCCTAGATTTTGTTGTTGACTCTCTTTCTCTCTCCTCACATGATAGATGTAGTAGCACGACGATATCGTATTCATCTCAGGAAACCAAGGACGAAAAAATTCATGAGTCATTTATTATCGTACTAGCTCCTGTTTCCATACTCGCCTTGGTGCATTGTCAAGACCACCAACAATATCTCAACGAACGCGGAGAGAAGATCATTCCCATTTTTATAGTTCTTTGCAGTATTCCATCATATTTCTGTTTCCCTCTAGCTCCATTTTCCATATCCGTCCCCCTTCCCTATGTTACACCTCTTATGGGATTTCACTATCAGCACCTTGGGCCATCGTTCAAGACCACTTATACTATTGCATCGCTGATCACTAGTGCTTTAGGTATACATTCGTTGAGTCGGCCCAGTGCAGTGTTCATGAATAACTTCAATCCAAAATGTAGCAATAGCAATTTCCTTGAGGAAATCTCACAGCTAGATATGTTGGTCGAGGACTCTCTTCGTCCTCTTGCATCCAACACGTGTAGTACACTAAGGTATTCCAGTAGATTCTCCATAAACAAAAAACGGTTTTCTCAGCTCCACTTATCCCTAGTTATTAAAGTCCTCTTTCTTAAAGAGCATTCACCACAAATGTGTTTATATGAAGGAGCGTAAAAACTCTAACTATCCTTGATCCCACGGCTACACCAAAGGCAGAGAGCGTTTTTATAACTGGGGATTTTTGGACTATGCGGTACAACTGTGGTCTTCCCCTTAAGAGCTATGCCATGCTTGCACACGATGTCTCTAGCGCATGGAATTATTACAACAAAATAATTATCGCATGTTCATGGAAATCCCATGTTTAAGACTCTATATCCATGGATTCTATTTTCTCTATACAGTCGATGCTGATGTGCATAGGACTCTTTATCCAGTTACATGGCACGTATGTTTATGCAGGCTCACTAGTCAGTCCATCCATAAACATAGTGGAAACTCAGCAGCAAGCACTTAGATTGAACATATTTCAACATGATGCTTCTTCTAGTATGTTTGGAAATCACTCGGTGGACCATCTCCAATGGAATGCCATATATCGTTGTATATTTCTAAGTGCTCTAGACAGAAACTGTTCTTTTCCTCATGATTCCCCAAATACCTAGGTCTGTAAGCGGGGTTCGACTGCTAAAAATACATAGAAGATTGGATGGATTGGTTTGTAGGGCCCATTTTATGGGCAGGTCTCACTCTTCATATTTGTGGTCAAAAAATCGTCTGAATCCTTCTGGGGCAATTTTGAGGTATTAAAGTTCCATTTCTTGAAAAAACAACTGCACCAAAATTTTACATTATACACACCTAGACCTATCCAATGGTGCAAGAATCGCCTCAATCAGAGTCCGTATGAAGAAGTTATGCCTCCCACAAGTTGACCTACCCAGCTAACCACCATGGTACCCAGCGGATTCCACATCATCTATCGTTTCTCGCACATGTGGATCTAATAATGATTGGAGTTTGAAGAACGTTCTAGAAGGTCCAGTACCATAACCCTAATAAGGAGTTGGGGCGTAAGAAAACCCTAAAATTAACCCTAGACGGCTATTGGGCTATGTTGAATACGAGGCCGTTTGGAGGAGGGGTTTCCTTCTTTCGATGTTATTATACAGCTCCATAGTTGATAAAACAACACAAGAGTGGCTATTATAGCAGGACATAGGAGATAGGACATCATGTTGTAGCCATTATGGCCGTAGATTCATAGCTAACTCCATAGAGAGTGTCATTTCCTTTGTATTTGCATTTTGATATGAAGAGCAAGGCATAGTCCTCATTTGTGGCTGGGTTTTTCCCCATAGCTCTTTTTCCCGGGCTATATCTTGGGTTATTGTGTGGATTAATGTGTACTTATTTGCTCTAGTTATTTCTAGATTTCAGTTCCATTATATTCAGTATCTTATGGAATTAAATTAACACAACGAACTAAGTTGTAAGATCCATTGTGAGAAACTTATCCACTGGAATAGATGCAACAGTTTACAGATCATCTCGCCAACCGCCCGCCATCCTCAGTGACCATCCTACACTAAGGGTTGTTTTTATGTTCAGTATCTTGATATTTTGTGGCAACGCCCAAACCCATAGCATTCTCTTATATCAACTATGGAAACTTGCACCGCATCTGCATTAACCACATGATTTCGACACCCGACAATATTTCACTTTGATTAGGGTTATTCAAAAAGTAATCTCGACTATCCAAAATGCATTGTTCATCAACAGCATTCAGTGAGAACCGCAATGTGGGGAAATTGGCATTTGTATTCACTTGACATGGAAGAGCGACTGAGGAACATAATGTGAAACAGGAACGTTATATATATGCGTAGGAAACAGGGTTTGAATTCTTCTACAACACTATATATATATATATATATATATATATATATATATATATATGTGTGTGTGGTTTCCACGCGCTTTGTGATTAATTCTAAATGGTGAGCTCTGGTCACGAAAGGTTATCAGAACAAGTCTAGTAGGACAGGAAATGGTCGATGCAGCGATAATAAGCCGGCGAGAGGCGTGAGGGACCATATTCTCATACTAATACACCAAAAATAAACGGACTTTGTCAGGTCGGCGACGCTGGCTTGGTCGCACTGTTATATATTATGTTCTTTGGACGGTGTCACGGTAGGATTTGGTCACGGTCACCTGTAGCAGAGGTGGTAGTGGCAGGTGGGGAATGATCACTTGCTTGCCCGCACTTCAATTTAAAACTACTCAGAATTCAGGAATTTGGTGATGCTATAAAATGGAAGAACGCTCTCCAATCTTCATCAAACTTCATCTATAATCAAACGATCAGAGGGAGCGTCTAATCGAAGAATAGCACTCAGTCATCTACAGTCATGAAATCCTTCCCGGCTTTAGCGGTTGCAGCACTAGTAATCATCTCATACGCAAGCACTATTGTTCTAGTGCGTGCAGGTGATTCAGATCCTCTGCAAGACTTTTGCGTTGCTGATAACACCAGTCAAGGTATGTGATACTAGGCTCTTCTGAATTTACATGTAATGTGTACAACTATTATCATGGGTGAAGAATCTGACATATATGGAATTGAATTTACATGTAATGTGTACAACTATTATCATGGGTGAAGAATCTGATATATATATATGAATTGAATTTTGCAGTTCTTGTAAACGGTTTCGTCTGTAAGGATGCGAAGATGGTTTCAGCAGACGACTTCACGTTCAGGGGCCTAGATAAAGCGGGGAATACGAATAACATGCTGCGTTCCGTGGTAACTCCAGTCAATGTAGTGCAGCTAGCAGGCCTGAACACCTTGGGAATCTCCATGGCTAGGATCGATTTCGCTCCTTACGGCCTTAATCCCCCTCACACTCATCCGCGGGCCACCGAAATCTTGGTGGTCTTGGAAGGTAGCCTCTACGTCGGCTTCATCACCACTGCTAACCAATTGTTCTACAAAACGCTTGAGAAGGGAGACGTGTTTGTGTTCCCCAAAGCTCTTGTGCATTTCCAACAGAACGTCGGCAATGGCAACGCAGTGGCCCTCGCTGCACTGAGCAGCCAGAATCCAGGAACTCAGCAGATCGCCAGGTCCTTGTTTGGAGCCACCGGTCCGGTTGATCCCTCCGTTCTCGCCAAAGCTTTCGATATCGATTCCAACCTCGTCAAACTTCTGCAAGCCAAATTCGCAGCTTCTGGCTGATTTATTCATTCATTCATCCTGATCATAGTCGTGAGTCGCCACAGAGATTTATTCATTCTAATCATAGTCGCCATTCTTGCTTTCCCCGCGTTCTGCGTTCTGTGCGTGACACAAATAGTCACTGCATTGTATGTGTGGTCGTGGACATCCAAACAAATAAAAAAGTTCATTTCCGTTGATTATCTTAATCAGTGCTACTCCTTAATGTTTGAACAAACACGTTCTTCCGAAACTCTTTAGATTCATCACTCCACCCAACGGTCATTTTAATAATTAAACGCCAATAAATAGATTATAAGCAGATGTTTAGTGGCATGGAGTCCACTTTAAAATTCAATTATCTTGGTGTATTCCGTTGATCCATTAATGAGGTTTTCGTGTTTGTTTGGGATGATTATCTTAATCGGTGCCACTCCTCAATGTTTGAACAACAAGATCTTCCAACGGGCATTTTAACATTTAAACGCCAGAAATAGAGTGTAAAATTAAACATAAATGGCCTTACATCATTTGGTGTTAATTACTCAATTTAATTAAATTATATTTGTGGGTTCAAAAAGTTTTGAAACTCATTAAATTGGATCATCTAAAATTATTATATATCCCATCTAAAATTATTATATATCCCATTTACCTCCGGCAAACTTGATGACTTGATATAATAAATTATTGTTTCAACTTGTATAGAAAATTATTTTAAATTATGAATCGTTAGATTATGAGGCATACACACTTGAATGTTGGTTACCCTCTCATCGTTTACTCCATCATAGCAACATTGTCTTAGATTCCACCAAAGAGGGATCTTTGGTGAAGAAAAATCATAGCAACATTGTTTTGGCTTCCGGCAAGGGATCTCGCAACCTCACAAAGGAGAGGGAGGGGCCTTCTAGGGACGGATTTGGTTCTACATAGGTGCCACATCGTGGCCCCATCTTTAATCAAATTGTAGGTATGCATTTCATCGGACTATGGAGGTGTCTAGCTAAAAGAGATTAGTTCATCGGATAACTTGTAAAGTGATAGCAAGTTGGATTAATAATGGATTGTAATCGTATTGCAAGTGTGTTAACAACCTAATTTTTGCCTCTTCGGTTCGCCATGAGTAATATTATCGCCATTAGACATCACCTTGGGCGGCTTTCGCCTCATATGCATCATTTCCACCACCATATTATCCGAGCACTCTCAACCAAGGACAACCTAAATCCCAACTTTGACTACAAATATAAGTGGATGGAATTTCCCTAGTAATGTGCTCACGTTGTCCACTTTTATTTCCCTGAAAACTACATCGAGGATCCAAAAGCAAAAGAGGAGATATGTAAGTCGGCTAATTAATGCCGTACCCTTCCAAAGGAGGGTAGTGGCTTGAAGTGGACATCAACGATCCATTATTTTTGAAAAAAATGGCCTTCGATCTAGTCTATAATACTATTACTATTAGAAAATTATTTTAAATTATGAATAATTAGATTATTAGGCATACAAACTGGAATATTGATTACCCTCCCATGATTTACTCCATCATAGCAACAGTCTCTTAGATTCCACCACACAGGAATCTCCTGGAAACGATCGTAGCAACATTGTTTTGGCTTCCGGCAAGCGATCTTGCAACCTCACAGAGGAGAGGGAGGGCCTTCTAGGGAGGGATTTGGTTCTACCTAGGTGCCACATCATGGCATCGTCTTTAATCATATTGTTGGTAAGAATTTTATCGGACTATGGAGGTGTCTAGCCAAAAGAGATTACTTCATCGGACCGCATTGCAAGTGTGTTAACAACATAATTTTGGCTCTTCGGTTCGCCATGAGTAATATTATCGCCATTACACATCACCTTGGGCAGCTTTCGCCTCATATCCATCATTGTGCTAAGAACCTAATTTTTGGCTCTTTGGTTCGCCATGAGTGATATTATCGCCATTGCACATCACCTTGGGCGGATTTCTCCTCATATCCATCATTCCCATCACCATATGATGTGAGCATTCTCAGCCAAGGACAACCTAAATCCAAAGTTTGACTACCAATATAAGTGTCCATGGAATTTCCCTAGTAATCTCCTCACGGTGTCCACTTTTATTTCCTCGAGAACTACATCGTGGATCCAAAAACAGAAGAGAAGTTATGTAAGTCGGATAATTAATGTTGTACCCTTCCAAAGGAGTGTAGTGGCTTGAAGTGGACATCACAGAAACCTTATTTCTGAAAAAAATTGCTTTTGATCTAGTCTATAATACGGATACTGATCCTGCAACTTCTTAAATGAAAAGGAAATATCCACATTCGATTCGGTTCTAAAGAGTGTCCTCATATCTCCTATGAATAAATCTCACAAGGTCATCCATCATATCATTCACAATAAGCAATGCTATTATGCTCGATTCGGTCCACACACACACACACATAGAAGCATCGTTCTGTGTCTCTCCTTTCAACCACGGTAATTCTCATCGCACCATATGGAGCTTCAAGTGGTGATCAAGAGGGTTAGAATAACACTCCCTTCGGAAAGTCGTGGAGTCCATTTGCTTCCAATAATTCTTACTAAGGCGCTTGTAATTCATCACCGCTGACCCCCATTCCCCCTCTTTTATTAATACAAATGCAAATATTTTTTATTGTATGTTATGTTTATGGACTTCTAGTTTAACTTTATTTCTTCACATAATATATGGTCTATTCGAATGTATTTTACTCTCATGGTTCATATACCTTACACCTTTTGATATGATGCTTGGACAATGCAACCTCTAAGCACGTGATTTTTGGGGCACATGTTGGTGATGAAACACAACCACCAAACTCAGCCATCTTGGAAGTGTTGTGATACAAAGGCGTGTTTTTCAATATTATGTATTATTTTATTTTTCAATTATGCATATTCTCTTCTACGGGTTACTTTTATTTATGCATTCTCAAATATAATATTGGGATTGCAAATAGTACATCAATGTTTGTATCCTAAGTGGTAGCACATCTAGATTGTGTCACGCAATTCAATTGTAAAGATATAAAATTGTGTCGCGCAATTCGATTGCAAAGATTTAGAATCTAGGCTGTTAGGTGAGAAATGTAAAATAAGGCTAAATCTCAAACCCCGAGGTTTTTTTTTTAATTCTTGGGAAACCATGGAAATTTATGCGATCGAGGACTTGATATTTTTCGTAGGGCTAATGTTTTAGGGCGTAGAACCGTAGAAAATCTTCAATGTTTACTAATCTTATACTAGAATCGTTTTTGATACTCTACACTTCATACTACCTTCAATAGATCGCTTCGTGTATTGCACGTGACTCTTTCCCTTGTTCTCTACATCATTTTTCTCTTCCCACATGCCCTAGCTCGATTTTACAAAGATTAATTTGTTGTGCGTGATGCACCCAAATTTCAACTCCACAATACACTCTCCAACCAAAGTAAATAAGGAGAGGATTTTAACAAGTGTATCACCCTTTGTATGTGATTTCATAGCGTTTAGGTATTGGCTACTTGCACCAATCTCACGCGTTAAATGTTCCACAAAGAATGAAACAATACCACCTCATTCATGGCTTCGTAGTCATCGCTCTTTCCCTTTTTATCGACATCACTCAACTCTTCCCACGTACCATTTCTCTATTTTTCAACCTCTAATATCTTGCGTGAGGACGACTCATATGCATGCGAACTTCATCTCCGAGCAAAATAAATCAGGTGCAACCGTAGTGAATTTTAGGAAATACTTTGCCCTTATTCCATGGCTCCATACTATGAAGTTACTTAATACTTGCGCCAATCCCACGCCTTAAAGAGTCCAAAAAGAAGAACACAACCGAAGAACGATTAATTAACATGATTTGGGAATGTCAATTAAGTCATGTACACATACAAGGAGTGAAGGTTTGAGCAAAAAAATATACATGTAAATTCTAAAGTATCATGAAAATATATCGATAATTTTATTTGGGAAACTCAACCCATGTTCTCTTGCTATTAGTTTAGTTGCTTTTAAATTGTTCGTAGATACTAGTGACAAGTATTCCAAAGCATTGAATCATATTAAGGTATGATGTTGGGATATTAGTTTCATGGTCAAACCTTGGCTATTGGAAAATACAATCTGATACATTCCTCAAGAATCAAAAGTTATGGATCTACACGTAGCGAGAAACGATTCGAGAGAGACAACCACCATTTTGTGTCTCGCCTTTATACCATAGAAATTCATATCAAACCATATGAAGATTCGAGTGGATATCAACAGGAGGAGAAGAACCATGCCTTCTGAAATCTGTGGAGTCCATTTGAATCCAATAATTGTTACTGGGGCGCGTGTAATTCATCGTCCTCCCCCCCATCTTTTATTAATATAAATGCAAAGATTATTTATCGAGTATGTTATGTTTACGTAGTTCCAGTTTAAATTTATTTCTCGCATAATAATATATGGTTTATCAGAATGTATTTTACTCTCCTCGCTTATATACCTTACACCTTTCAATATTATTCACAAATTTTGATATGATTCTTGGACAACACAACCTCTCAGAAAGTGATTTTTGGGGCACATGTTGGTGATCAAACACCAACAACAAAGTGGCAAATTGGAAGTGTTGCGATAAAAATTCGTGTTTTTCAAAGTTACGTATTATTTTATTATTCAATCATGCATGTTCGCTTTTACGGGATACTTTTATTTATTCATTCTCGAATATAATATTGGGATCGAAAATAGTACATCAATGTTTGTATCCTAAGTGGAAGCACATCCAAATTGCGTTACGCAATTTGATTGTGAAGATTTAAAATCTACGTTGCTAGTTGAGAAATGTAAGAGAAGCATAAATTTGAAATCCCGAGCATTTTGTTAAATAAATGGCAAACCATGAAAATTTATGTGATCAAGCACTTCGATTTTTTCGTAGGACAGTTTTTTATGTTGTAGAACCATAGAAGCTCTTCAATTTTTACAGCTAGTTCTATACTAGGATTGTTTTGGAGGCTCTACACTTCCTAGTAAGCATTCAACATATCACCTCGTGTATGGGAAGGATCCTTTCCCCTTTTTTCTACATCACTTTTCTCTTCCCACGTTCCCTAGCTCGATTTTACAAATCTTAAATTGTTGTGGGTTGACCACACCCAAATTTATAATACACTATAAACGCTCTCCAGCTAAAATAAATAAGGAAAGGATTTTAACAAGTTGTACATGCGAGTTCATAGCGTGAAGGTACTCCCTACTTGAACCAATATCATGCACTAAATGTTGCATGAAGAATAAAACAAGACCACCTCATTCATGGATTCATAATTGGCACACTTTCCATTGTTATCTACATCACTCCACTTTTCCCACATACCATTGTCTTTATTTTGCAGCTGGAACACTCATATGAACGTGAAATTCCATTGCACTAAAGCCTCTTCGAACAAAATAAATCAGGTGCAACCCACGTGGATTTTAACATATATTTTTCCCTTGTACGATGTCTTCATAGTGTAAAGGTACTTAATACTTGCACCAATCCCATGCTTTGAAAATTCCATAAAGAAGGACATCACCAAAGAGCGGTTAATTAACACGATTTGCGAATCTCAAGTAAGTCGTGTAGATACAAGGAGAGAAGGTTTTCACGGAAAATATTTGTTTATTCTAAAGTGTGGAGAAAAAGTAGCAATTCCTTTATTCGGGAAACTCAACCCTAATTTTATTGTTGTTAGTTTGGTTATTTTTGAAGTGTTTTTAGACATTACTTACAAGTAATCGAAAGCGTTGAAACATTTTAAGGGATGGTGTTGGAATCTTAGCTTGATGGCCAAACTTTGGATGTTGCAAAATCCAGTTTGAGACATTCCTCAAGAATCAAAAGTTATGGATACATGTAGAAAAAGATGATCCCACACAAAGAACCATCATTTTGTCTCTCATTTCTACCATAGTAATTGATCCGGATTTGTGTGGGAACGAAACAAAAGATGGCATATACAGAATCATATACAGAGAGATATATTCACATGCACAGATATTTGGCAAGAAACACAGCGATACAGTAAACACATATTCTATTAAATATCGGAGATAGAACAGACTGTAAATACAATAGCTAGAATGGTAGTAGCTATCTCTGAGAAGAGATGTGGCCGCTGTGCTTACTCGTGCCAAGATGAATAGAAAGAGAGGCCGAAAGGGCCTATTTATGATAAGCATGAGGGAAAGAATCCCAAACATCCAAAAACCTAACCCTAGAAGATGAACCGTCATAAAGTTTGCGGCCCCAAGGTGGTTAGTTGAACGACCAACTTCCCCGGGGTCATAACTTTTGCATACGATCTCCATTCGGGGCGCTCGGTAGCCCGTTGGAAAGATATATCCGAGGAATACACCGAGGACCATTAAATAGATGAGCTCCGTAGGACCAATTTTTCCCAAAAAAACGTCTTTTAGGGCCGCAAAACGGCCCCGGAAATTTGGGACTCGAAAAACTATAGAAAAATTACTAGAAAATTGGCAAGATGGGAAACTGTTTTGAGCCAGTGGAACAGGTGGGTGGCCACCGATATCCATCTGGATCAGTAATTCATATCATACCATCTGAAGCTTCGAGTTGATATCAAGAGGAGAATAAGAACCCTCGCTTCAGAAGGTTGTGGAGTCCATTTTCTTCCAATAGTTGTTAACTATGGCACTTGTAACTCATTGCCCCACCACCGACCCCCCCCCCCCCCGCCCATATTTTATTAGTTCATAGGAAAACATTCTTTATTGTATGTTTTGTTCATGTAGTTCTAGTTTAAATTTCGTTCTTCACATAATATCTGGTTTATTAGAATGTATTTTAATCTCATGGTTCATATAGCTTTTACCTTTTGATATGTGGCTTGGAATACACAACCTCTAAGAAAGTGATTTTGCGAGCACATGTTGGTGATCAAACACCAACACCAAAGTGCCATCTTGGAAGTGTTGTGATAAAAAGTCGTGTTTTTCAATATTATGATGTTATTTTATTATCCAGTTATGACTTTTATTTATGCACCCTTTATTGTGAAATGGGATTGCAATTAGTACGTCAATGTTTGTAACCTAAGTGGAAGCACATACGGATTACATCGTGCAATCTTATTGTGAAGATTTAAAATCTTGGTTGTTAGTTGAGAAATGTCAAAGAATGCTAAATCTGAAAACCTGAGCTTTTTGTTAAATAATTGGAAAACGGTGAAAATTTACGTGATTGAGCACTTCAAATTTTCCCTAGGGATGATGTTTTATGTTGTAGAACCCTATAAACTCTTCAATTTTTACTAGTTCTATACTATAATTGCTTTGGATACTCTACACTCCATATGCACGTGAACTTCCACTCCACTAAAACCTCTCCAAAAAAAAAAATTACGTGCAACGCGTGTGGATTTTAATAAATATTTTTCCCTTGTGCCATGACTTCATACTGTGAAGGTACTTGCTACTTTTGCCAATACCATGCCTTAAAAATTCCATCAACGAGAAAACAACCAAAGAATGGTTAATCAACATGATTTGTGAATCTCAAGTAAGTCATGTAGCTACAAGGAGAGAAGGCTTGAGAAAAAAAAGATATGTGTATTCTAAAGTATCGTGAGAAATTTGAAATAATTTTATTTGGTGAACTCAACCCTAGTTTTCTTGTTATTAGTTTAGTTGTTTTTAAAGTGTTTTCAAAGATTACTTAGAAGTGATCCAAAGCAATGAATCATATAACGGTATCATGTCGGGATATTAGTTTCATGGTCAAACATTGACGACAGGAAAATCCGATTGGAGACATTCCTCAAGAATCAAAATTGGTTATGGATACAAATAACCAAAGATGAATACACATGGGAATATACACCATAGCTAAAGTTGTGCGAGATAGCAAATATGGAATTATTACTCTCCTAGTGGAAGAAGGGTTAAGATACTACTATGTTTTTGAACTGGTGGAAATGTGAAATAAACTAGAGCAATTGTACAAAACAATGCCTCTGAAATCAACGGTCTTGAAACAAGGTTATTGACTCTCAAGATTGCTCACCTTGGAGAATTTCAGGGATGAAATCTTTCTCGTACACTGATTTTACATGTTTTCTTTCTCAAAAAAGAATCGCGGATCTCATTTTTTTTTTCGAAAATGATTCTCCCAAATTCCAAAGGATAAAAATAGTTTACTCTAAACATCACCAAAATTGTCCAAAGACTACATAAAATTCTTAAAATTTTTCTCGTTGTTAACACTGATGCCGTGGAAAGATATTTTCCTCGATTCACCACAATTTGTGCCAACATCAAGGTCGTTGGAGGACAATACCTATGGTGACAGGCCGTTTGAGATCCTTGTGCATGATCGGGATCCCATAGCATACAACTCTTCTCTCTCACGAGTCATAGTCATCCCACCTCTTTTCGAGGCCATTCCTTGGTATCACACCTCATCTCCCTCCAACTTCATTGTCGTTGAACCCCTTTTAGTGACCATTTTTATTTCCTTTGCCTCCATATGTCCATTCAAACTATCTAGACCCATGCTTCTTAAGCATTCCATGGACACCACAACGCTCGTAGTAGCTCTTGCCCCTGCGGGTGTATTGAGTGCTACTACATAATATGCAAGTGACACATATGTGGATGTCTCCATGGAGCAACCGCATGCCAAGATTCGGGCTCTTGGCAATGCCAACCCTACGATTTAACAGCTTAACCCGATTGTCCTAGATTTTGTTGTTGACTCTCTTTCTCTCTCCTCACATGATAGATGTAGTAGCACGACGATATCGTATTCATCTCAGGAAACCAAGGACGAAAAAATTCATGAGTCATTTATTATCGTACTAGCTCCTGTTTCCATACTCGCCTTGGTGCATTGTCAAGACCACCAACAATATCTCAACGAACGCGGAGAGAAGATCATTCCCATTTTTATAGTTCTTTGCAGTATTCCATCATATTTCTGTTTCCCTCTAGCTCCATTTTCCATATCCGTCCCCCTTCCCTATGTTACACCTCTTATGGGATTTCACTATCAGCACCTTGGGCCATCGTTCAAGACCACTTATACTATTGCATCGCTGATCACTAGTGCTTTAGGTATACATGCGTTGAGTCGGCCCAGTGCAGTGTTCATGAATAACTTCAATCCAAAATGTAGCAATAGCAATTTCCTTGAGGAAATCTCACAGCTAGATATGTTGGTCGAGGACTCTCTTCGTCCTCTTGCATCCAACACGTGTAGTACACTAAGGTATTCCAGTAGATTCTCCATAAACAAAAAACGGTTTTCTCAGCTCCACTTATCCCTAGTTATTAAAGTCCTCTTTCTTAAAGAGCATTCACCACAAATGTGTTTATATGAAGGAGCGTAAAAACTCTAACTATCCTTGATCCCACGGCTACACCAAAAGCAGAGAGCGTTTTTATAACTGGGGATTTTTGGACTATGCGGTACAACTGTGGTCTTCCCCTTAAGAGCTATGCCATGCTTGCACACGATGTCTCTAGCGCATGGAATTATTACAAGAAAATAATTATCGCATGTTCATGGAAATCCCATGTTTAAGACTCTATATCCATGGATTCTATTTTCTCTATACAGTCGATGCTGATGTGCATAGGACTCTTTATCGAGTTACATGGCACGTATGTTTATGCAGGCTCACTAGTCAGTCCATCCATAAACATAGTGGAAACTCAGCAGCAAGCACTTAGATTGAACATATTTCAACATGATGCTTCTTCTAGTATGTTTGGAAATCACTCGGTGGACCATCTCCAATGGAATGCCATATATCGTTGTATATTTCTAAGTGCTCTAGACAGAAACTGTTCTTTTCCTCATGATTCCCCAAATACCTAGGTCCGTAAGCGGGGTTCGACTGCTAAAAATACATAGAAGATTGGATGGATTGGTTTGTAGGGCCCATTTTATGGGCAGGTCTCACTCTTCATATTTGTGGTCAAAAAATCGTCTGAATCCTTCTGGGGCAATTTTGAGGTATTAAAGTTCCATTTCTTGCAAAAAAACAACTGCACCAAAATTTTACATTATACACACCTAGACCTATCCAATGGTGCAAGAATCGCCTCAATCAGAGTCCGTATGAAGAAGTTATGCCTCCCACAAGTTGACCTACCCAGCTAACCACCATGGTACCCAGCGGATTCCACATCATCTATCGTTTCTCGCACATGTGGATCTAATAATGATTGGAGTTTGAAGAACGTTCTAGAAGGTCCAGTACCATAACCCTAATAAGGAGTTGGGGCGTAAGAAAACCCTAAAATTAACCCTAGACGGCTATTGGGCTATGTTGAATACGAGGCCGTTTGGAGGAGGGGTTTCGTTCTTTCGATGTTATTATACAGCTCCATAGTTGATAAAACAACACAAGAGTGGCTATTATAGCAGGACATAGGAGATAGGACATCATGTTGTAGCCATTATGGCCGTAGATTCATAGCTAACTCCATAGAGAGTGTCATTTCCTTTGTATTTGCATTTTGATATGAAGAGCAAGGCATAGTCCTCATTTGTGGCTGGGTTTTTCCCCATAGCTCGTTTTCCCGGGCTATACCTTGGGTTATTGTGTGGATTAATGTGTACTTATTTGCTCTAGTTATTTCTAGATTTCAGTTCCATTATATTCAGTATCTTATGGAATTAAATTAACAAAACGAACTAAGTTGTAAGATCCATTGTGAGAAACTTATCCACTGGAATAGATGCAACAGTTTACAGATCATCTCGCCAACCGCCCGCCATCCTCAGTGACCATCCTACACTAAGGGTTGTTTTTATGTTCAGTATCTTGATATTTTGTGGCAACGCCCAAACCCATAGCATTCTCTTATATCAACTATGGAAACTTGCACCGCATCTGCATTAACCACATGATTTCGACACCCGACAATATTTCACTTTGATTAGGGTTATTCAAAAAGTAATCTCGACTATCCAAAATGCATTGTTCATCAACAGCATTCAGTGAGAACCGCAATGTGGGGAAATTGGCATTTGTATTCACTTGACATGGAAGAGCGACTGAGGAACATAATGTGAAACAGGAACGTTATATATATGCGTAGGGAACAGGGTTTGAATTCTTCTACAACACTATATATATATATGTATATGTGGTTTCCACGCGCTTTGTGATTAATTCTAAATGGTGAGCTCTGGTCACGAAAGGTTATCAGAACAAGTCTAGTAGGACAGGAAATGGTCGATGCAGCGATAATAAGCCGGCGAGAGGCGTGAGGGACCATATTCTCATACTAATACACCAAAAATAAACGGACTTTGTCAGGTCGGCGACGCTGGCTTGGTCGCACTGTTATATATTATGTTCTTTGGACGGTGTCACGGTAGGATTTGGTCACGGTCACCTGTAGCAGAGGTGGTAGTGGCAGGTGGGGAATGATCACTTGCTTGCCCGGACTTCAATTTAAAACTACTCAGAATTCAGGAATTTGGTGATGCTATAAAATGGAAGAACGCTCTCCAATCTTCATCAAACTTCATCTATAATCAAACGATCAGAGGGAGCGTCTAATCGAAGAATAGCACTCAGTCATCTACAGTCATGAAATCCTTCCCGGCTTTAGCTGTTGCAGCACTAGTAATCATCTCATACGCAAGCACTATTGTTCTAGTGCGTGCAGGTGATTCAGATCCTCTGCAAGACTTTTGCGTTGCTGATAACACCAGTCAAGGTATGTGATACTAGGCTCTTCTGAATTTACATGTAATGTGTACAACTATTATCATGGGTGAAGAATCTGACATATATGGAATTGAATTTACATGTAATGTGTACAACTATTATCATGGGTGAAGAATCTGATATATATATATGGAATTGAATTTTGCAGTTCTTGTAAACGGTTTCGTCTGTAAGGATGCGAAGATGGTTTCAGCAGACGACTTCACGTTCAGGGGCCTAGATAAAGCGGGGAATACGAATAACATGCTGCGTTCCGTGGTAACTCCAGTCAATGTAGTGCAGCTAGCAGGCCTGAACACCTTGGGAATCTCCATGGCTAGGATCGATTTCGCTCCTTACGGCCTTAATCCCCCTCACACTCATCCGCGGGCCACCGAAATCTTGGTGGTCTTGGAAGGTAGCCTCTACGTCGGCTTCATCACCACTGGCAACCAATTGTTCTACAAAACGCTTGAGAAGGGAGACGTGTTTGTGTTCCCCAAAGCTCTTGTGCATTTCCAACAGAACGTCGGCAATGGCAACGCAGTGGCCCTCGCTGCACTGAGCAGCCAGAATCCAGGAACTCAGCAGATCGCCAGGTCCTTGTTTGGAGCCACCGGTCCGGTTGATCCCTCCGTTCTCGCCAAAGCTTTCGATATCGATTCCAACCTCGTCAAACTTCTGCAAGCCAAATTCGCAGCTTCTGGCTGATTTATTCATTCATTCATCCTGATCATAGTCGTGAGTCGCCACAGAGATTTATTCATTCTAATCATAGTCGCCATTCTTGCTTTCCCCGCGTTCTGCGTTCTGTGCGTGACACAAATAGTCACTGCATTGTATGTGTGGTCGTGGACATCCAAACAAATAAAAAAGTTCATTTCCGTTGATTATCTTAATCAGTGCTACTCCTTAATGTTTGAACAACACGATCTTCCGAAACTCTTTAGATTCATCACTCCACCCAACGGTCATTTTAATAATTAAACGCCATAAATAGATTATAAGCAGATGTTTAGTGGCATGGAGTCCACTTTAAAATTCAATTATCTTGGTGTATTCCGTTGATCCATTAATGAGGTTTTCGTGTTTGTTTGGGATGATTATCTTAATCGGTGCCACTCCTCAATGTTTGAACAACAAGATCTTCCAACGGGCATTTTAACATTTAAACGCCAGAAATAGAGTGTAAAATTAAACATAAATGGCCTTACATCATTTTGGTGTTAATTACTCAATTTAATTAAATTATATTTGTGGGTTCAAAAAGTTTTGAAACTCATTAAATTGGATCATCTAAAATTATTATATATCCCATCTAAAATTATTATATATCCCATTTACCTCCGGCAAACTTGATGACTTGATATAATAAATTATTGTTTCAACTTGTATAGAAAATTATTTTAAATTATGAATCGTTAGATTATGAGGCATACACACTTGAATGTTGGTTACTTCATCGTTTCTCCATCATGCAACATTGTCTAGATTCACCAAAGAGGGATCTTTGGTGAAGAAAAAATCATAGCAACATTGTTTTGGCTTCCGGCAAGGGATCTCGCAACCTCAAAAGGAGAGGGAGGGCCTTCTAGGACGGATTAGGTTCTACATAGGTGCCACATCGTGGCCCCATCTTTAATCAAATTGTCGGTATGCATTTCATCGGACTATGGAGGTGTCTAGCTAAAAGAGATTAGTTCATCGGATAACTTGTAAAAGTGATAGCAGGTTGGATTAATAATGGATTGTAATCGTATTGCAAGTGTGTTAACAACCTAATTTTTGCCTCTTCGGTTCGCCATGAGTAATATTATCGGCATTAGACATCACCTTGGGGGGCTTTCGCCTCATATGCATCATTTCCACCACCATATTATCCGAGCACTCTCAAACCAAGGAACCTAAATCCCAACTTTGACTACAAATATAAGTGGATGGGAATTCCCTAGTAATGTGCTCACGTTGTCCACTTTTATTTCCCTGAAAACTACATCGAGGATCCAAAAGCAAAAGAGGAGATATGTAAGTCGGCTAATTAATGCCGTACCCTTCCAAAGGCAGGGTAGTGGCTTGAAGTGGACATCAACCGATCCATTATTTTTGAAAAAAATGGCCTTTCGATCTAGTCTATATACTATTACTATTAGAAACATTATTTTAAATTATGAATAATTAGATTATTAGACATACAAACTGGAATATTGATTACCCTCCCATGATTTACTCCATCATAGCAACAGTCTCTTAGATTCCACCACACCAGGAATCTCCTGGAAACGATCGCTAGCAACATGTTTTGGCTTCCGGCAAGCGATCTTGCAACCTCACAGAGGAGAGGGAGGGCCCCTTCTAGGGAGGGATTTGGTTCTACCTAGGTGCCACATCATGGCATCGTCTTTAATTCATATTGTTGGTAAGAATTTTATCGGACTAGGAGGTGTCTAGCCAAAAGAGATTACTTCATCGGACCGCATTGCACGTGTGTTAACAACTAATTTTGGCTCTTCGGTTCGCCATGAGTATATTATGCCATTACACATCACCTTGGGCGAGCTTTTCGCCTCATATCCACTCATTGTGCTAAGAAACCTAATTTTTGGCTCTTTGGTTCGCCATGAGTGATATTACTCGCCATTGCACATCACCTTGGGCGGATTTCTCCTCATATCCATCATTCCCACTCACCATATGATGTGAGCATTCTCAGCCAAGGACAACCTAAATCCAAAGTTTGACTACCCACTATAAGTGTCATGGAATTTCCCTCAGTAATCTCCTCACGGTGTCCACTTTTATTTCCTCGAGAATACATCGTGGATCCAAAAACCAAAGCGAAGTTATGTACGTCGGATAATTAATGTTGTACCCTACCAAGGAGTTGTAGTGGCTGAAGTGGACATCACAGAAACCTTATTTCTGAAAAAAATTGCTTTTGATCTAGTCTATAATACGGATACTGATCCTGCAACTTCTTAAATGAAAAGGAAATATCCACATTCGATTCGGTTCTAAAGAGTGTCCTCATATCTCCTATGACTAAATCTCACAAGGTCATCCATCATATCATTCACAATAAGCAATGCTATTATGCTCGATTCGGTCCACACACACACACACATAGAAGCATCGTTCTGTGTCTCTCCTTTCAACCACGGTAATTCTCATCGCACCATATGGAGCTTCAAGTGGTGATCAAGAGGGTTAGAATAACACTCCCTTCGGAAAGTCGTGGAGTCCATTTGCTTCCAATAATTCTTACTAAGGCGCTTGTAATTCATCACCGCTGACCCCCATCCCCCCTCTTTTATTAATACAAATGCAAATATTTTTTATTGTATGTTATGTTTATGGACTTCTAGTTTAACTTTATTTCTTCACATAATATATGGTCTATTCGAATGTATTTTACTCTCATGGTTCATATACCTTACACCTTTTGATATGATGCTTGGACAATGCAACCTCTAAGCACGTGATTTTTGGGGCACATGTTGGTGATGAAACACAACCACCAAACTCAGCCATCTTGGAAGTGTTGTGATACAAAGGCGTGTTTTTCAATATTATGTATTATTTTATTTTTCAATTATGCATATTCTCTTCTACGGGTTACTTTTATTTATGCATTCTCAAATATAATATTGGGATTGCAAATAGTACATCAATGTTTGTATCCTAAGTGGTAGCACATCTAGATTGTGTCACGCAATTCAATTGTAAAGATATAAAATTGTGTCGCGCAATTCGATTGCAAAGATTTAGAATCTAGGCTGTTAGGTGAGAAATGTAAAATAAGGCTAAATCTCAAACCCCGAGGTTTTTTTTTTAATTCTTGGGAAACCATGGAAATTTATGCGATCGAGGACTTGATATTTTTCGTAGGGCTAATGTTTTAGGGCGTAGAACCGTAGAAAATATTCAATGTTTACTAATCTTATACTAGAATAATTTTTGATACTCTACACTTCATACTACCTTCAATAGATCGCTTCGTGTATTGCACGTGACTCTTTCCCTTGTTCTCTACATCATTTTTCTCTTCCCACATGCCCTAGCTCGATTTTACAAAGATTAATTTGTTGTGCGTGATGCACCCAAATTTCAACTCCACAATACACTCTCCAACCAAAGTAAATAAGGAGAGGATTTTAACAAGTGTATCACTCTTTGTATGTGATTTCATAGCGTTTAGGTATTGGCTACTTGCACCAATCTCACGCGTTAAATGTTCCACAAAGAATGAAACAATACCACCTCATTCATGGCTTCGTAGTCATCGCTCTTTCCCTTTTTATCGACATCACTCAACTCTTCCCACGTACCATTTCTCTATTTTTCAACCTCTAATATCTTGCGTGAGGACGACTCATATGCATGCGAACTTCATCTCCGAGCAAAATAAATCAGGTGCAACCGTAGTGAATTTTAGGAAATACTTTGCCCTTATTCCATGGCTCCATACTATGAAGTTACTTAATACTTGCGCCAATCCCACGCCTTAAAGAGTCCAAAAAGAAGAACACAACCGAAGAACGATTAATTAACATGATTTGGGAATGTCAATTAAGTCATGTACACATACAAGGAGTGAAGGTTTGAGCAAAAAAATATACATGTAAATTCTAAAGTATCATGAAAATATATCAATAATTTTATTTGGGAAACTCAACCCATGTTCTCTTGCTATTAGTTTAGTTGCTTTTAAATTGTTCGTAGATACTAGTGACAAGTATTCCAAAGCATTGAATCATATTAAGGTATGATGTTGGGATATTAGTTTCATGGTCAAACCTTGGCTATTGGAAAATACAATCTGATACATTCCTCAAGAATCAAAAGTTATGGATCTACACGTAGCGAGAAACGATTCGAGAGAGACAACCACCATTTTGTGTCTCGCCTTTATACCATAGAAATTCATATCAAACCATATGAAGATTCGAGTGGATATCAACAGGAGGAGAAGAACCATGCCTTCTGAAATCTGTGGAGTCCATTTGAATCCAATAATTGTTACTGGGGCGCGTGTAATTCATCGTCCTCCCCCCCCATCTTTTATTAATATAAATGCAAAGATTATTTATCGAGTATGTTATGTTTACGTAGTTCCAGTTTAAATTTATTTCTCGCATAATAATATATGGTTTATCAGAATGTATTTTACTCTCCTCGCTTATATACCTTACACCTTTCAATATTATTCACAAATTTTGATATGATTCTTGGACAACACAACCTCTCAGAAAGTGATTTTTGGGGCACATGTTGGTGATCAAACACCAACAACAAAGTGGCAACTTGGAAGTGTTGCGATAAAAATTCGTGTTTTTCAAAGTTACGTATTATTTTATTATTCAATCATGCATGTTCGCTTTTACGGGATACTTTTATTTATTCATTCTCGAATATAATATTGGGATCGAAAATAGTACATCAATGTTTGTATCCTAAGTGGAAGCACATCCAAATTGCGTTACGCAATTTGATTGTGAAGATTTAAAATCTACGTTGCTAGTTGAGAAATGTAAGAGAAGCATAAATTTGAAATCCCGAGCATTTTGTTAAATAAATGGCAAACCATGAAAATTTATGTGATCAAGCACTTCGATTTTTTCCTAGGACAGTTTTTTATGTTGTAGAACCATAGAAGCTCTTCAATTTTTACAGCTAGTTCTATACTAGGATTGTTTTGGAGGCTCTACACTTCCTAGTAAGCATTCAACATATCACCTCGTGTATGGGAAGGATCCTTTCCCCTTTTTTCTACATCACTTTTCTCTTCCCACGTTCCCTAGCTCGATTTTACAAATCTTAAATTGTTGTGGGTTGACCACACCCAAATTTATAATACACTATAAACGCTCTCCAGCTAAAATAAATAAGGAAAGGATTTTAACAAGTTGTACATGCGAGTTCATAGCGTGAAGGTACTCCCTACTTGAACCAATATCATGCACTAAATGTTGCATGAAGAATAAAACAAGACCACCTCATTCATGGATTCATAATTGGCACACTTTCCATTGTTATCTACATCACTCCACTTTTCCCACATACCATTGTCTTTATTTTGCAGCTGGAACACTCATATGAACGTGAAATTCCATTGCACTAAAGCCTCTTCGAACAAAATAAATCAGGTGCAACCCACGTGGATTTTAACATATATTTTTCCCTTGTACGATGTCTTCATAGTGTAAAGGTACTTAATACTTGCACCAATCCCATGCTTTGAAAATTCCATAAAGAAGGACATCACCAAAGAGCGGTTAATTAACACGATTTGCGAATCTCAAGTAAGTCATGTAGATACAAGGAGAGAAGGTTTTCACGGAAAATATTTGTTTATTCTAAAGTGTGGAGAAAAAGTAGCAATTCCTTTATTCGGGAAACTCAACCCTAATTTTATTGTTGTTAGTTTGGTTATTTTTGAAGTGTTTTTAGACATTACTTACAAGTAATCGAAAGCGTTGAAACATTTTAAGGGATGGTGTTGGAATCTTAGCTTGATGGCCAAACTTTGGATGTTGCAAAATCCAGTTTGAGACATTCCTCAAGAATCAAAAGTTATGGATACATGTAGAAAAAGATGATCCCACACAAAGAACCATCATTTTGTCTCTCATTTCTACCATAGTAATTGATCCGGATTTGTGTGGGAACGAAACAAAAGATGGCATATACAGAATCATATACAGAGAGATATATTCACATGCACAGATATTTGGCAAGAAACACAGCGATACAGTAAACACATATTCTATTAAATATCGGAGATAGAACAGACTGTAAATACAATAGCTAGAATGGTAGTAGCTATCTCTGAGAAGAGATGTGGCCGCTGTGCTTACTCGTGCCAAGATGAAGAGAAAGAGAGGCCGAAAGGGCCTATTTATGATAAGCATGAGGGAAAGAATCCCAAACATCCAAAAACCTAACCCTAGAAGATGAACCGTCATAAAGTTTGCGGCCCCAAGGTGGTTAGTTGAACGACCAACTTCCCGGGGTCATAACTTTTGCATACGATCTCCATTCGGGGCGCTCGGTAGCCCGTTGGAAAGATATATCCGAGGAATACACCGAGGACCATTAAATAGATGAGCTCCGTAGGACCAATTTTTCCCAAAAAAACGTCTTTTAGGGCCGCAAAACGGCCCCGGAAATTTGGGACTCGAAAAACTATAGAAAAATTACTAGAAAATTGGCAAGATGGGAAACTGTTTTGAGCCAGTGGAACATGTGGGTGGCCACCGATATCCATCTGGATCAGTAATTCATATCATACCATCTGAAGCTTCGAGTTGATATCAAGAGGAGAATAAGAACCCTCGCTTCAGAAGGTTGTGGAGTCCATTTTCTTCCAATAGTTGTTAACTATGGCACTTGTAACTCATTGCCCCACCACCGACCCCCCCCCCCCCGCCCATATTTTATTAGTTCATAGGAAAACATTCTTTATTGTATGTTTTGTTCATGTAGTTCTAGTTTAAATTTCGTTCTTCACATAATATCTGGTTTATTAGAATGTATTTTAATCTCATGGTTCATATAGCTTTTACCTTTTGATATGTGGCTTGGAATACACAACCTCTAAGAAAGTGATTTTGCGAGCACATGTTGGTGATCAAACACCAACACCAAAGTGCCATCTTGGAAGTGTTGTGATGAAAAGTCGTGTTTTTCAATATTATGATGTTATTTTATTATCCAGTTATGACTTTTATTTATGCACCCTTTATTGTGAAATGGGATTGCAATTAGTACGTCAATGTTTGTAACCTAAGTGGAAGCACATACGGATTACATCGTGCAATCTTATTGTGAAGATTTAAAATCTTGGTTGTTAGTTGAGAAATGTCAAAGAATGCTAAATCTGAAAACCTGAGCTTTTTGTTAAATAATTGGAAAACGGTGAAAATTTACGTGATTGAGCACTTCAAATTTTCCCTAGGGATGATGTTTTATGTTGTAGAACCCTATAAACTCTTCAATTTTTACTAGTTCTATACTATAATTGCTTTGGATACTCTACACTCCATATGCACGTGAACTTCCACTCCACTAAAACCTCTCCAAAAAAAAAAATTACGTGCAACGCGTGTGGATTTTAATAAATATTTTTCCCTTGTGCCATGACTTCATACTGTGAAGGTACTTGCTACTTTTGCCAATACCATGCCTTAAAAATTCCATCAACGAGAAAACAACCAAAGAATGGTTAATCAACATGATTTGTGAATCTCAAGTAAGTCATGTAGCTACAAGGAGAGAAGGCTTGAGAAAAAAAAGATATGTGTATTCTAAAGTATCGTGAGAAATTTGAAATAATTTTATTTGGTGAACTCAACCCTAGTTTTCTTGTTATTAGTTTAGTTGTTTTTAAAGTGTTTTCAAAGATTACTTAGAAGTGATCCAAAGCAATGAATCATATAACGGTATCATGTCGGGATATTAGTTTCATGGTCAAACATTGACGACAGGAAAATCCGATTGGAGACATTCCTCAAGAATCAAAATTGGTTATGGATACAAATAACCAAAGATGAATACACATGGGAATATACACCATAGCTAAAGTTGTGCGAGATAGCAAATATGGAATTATTACTCTCCTAGTGGAAGAAGGGTTAAGATACTACTATGTTTTTGAACTGGTGGAAATGTGAAATAAACTAGAGCAATTGTACAAAACAATGCCTCTGAAATCAACGGTCTTGAAACAAGGTTATTGACTCTCAAGATTGCTCACCTTGGAGAATTTCAGGGATGAAATCTTTCTCGTACACTGATTTTACATGTTTTCTTTCTCAAAAAAGAATCGCGGATCTCATTTTTTTTTTCGAAAATGATTCTCCCAAATTCCAAAGGATAAAAATAGTTTACTCTAAACATCACCAAAATTGTCCAAAGACTACATAAAATTCTTAAAATTTTTCTCGTTGTTAACACTGATGCCGTGGAAAGATATTTTCCTCGATTCACCACAATTTGTGCCAACATCAAGGTCGTTGGAGGACAATACCTATGGTGACAGGCCGTTTGAGATCCTTGTGCATGATCGGGATCCCATAGCATACAACTCTTCTCTCTCACGAGTCATAGTCATCCCACCTCTTTTCGAGGCCATTCCTTGGTATCACACCTCATCTCCCTCCAACTTCATTGTCGTTGAACCCCTTTTAGTGACCATTTTTATTTCCTTTGCCTCCATATGTCCATTCAAACTATCTAGACCCATGCTTCTTAAGCATTCCATGGACACCACAACGCTCGTAGTAGCTCTTGCCCCTGCGGGTGTATTGAGTGCTACTACATAATATGCAAGTGACACATATGTGGATGTCTCCATGGAGCAACCGCATGCCAAGATTCGGGCTCTTGGCAATGCCAACCCTACGATTTAACAGCTTAACCCGATTGTCCTAGATTTTGTTGTTGACTCTCTTTCTCTCTCCTCACATGATAGATGTAGTAGCACGACGATATCGTATTCATCTCAGGAAACCAAGGACGAAAAAATTCATGAGTCATTTATTATCGTACTAGCTCCTGTTTCCATACTCGCCTTGGTGCATTGTCAAGACCACCAACAATATCTCAACGAACGCGGAGAGAAGATCATTCCCATTTTTATAGTTCTTTGCAGTATTCCATCATATTTCTGTTTCCCTCTAGCTCCATTTTCCATATCCGTCCCCCTTCCCTATGTTACACCTCTTATGGGATTTCACTATCAGCACCTTGGGCCATCGTTCAAGACCACTTATACTATTGCATCGCTGATCACTAGTGCTTTAGGTATACATGCGTTGAGTCGGCCCAGTGCAGTGTTCATGAATAACTTCAATCCAAAATGTAGCAATAGCAATTTCCTTGAGGAAATCTCACAGCTAGATATGTTGGTCGAGGACTCTCTTCGTCCTCTTGCATCCAACACGTGTAGTACACTAAGGTATTCCAGTAGATTCTCCATAAACAAAAAACGGTTTTCTCAGCTCCACTTATCCCTAGTTATTAAAGTCCTCTTTCTTAAAGAGCATTCACCACAAATGTGTTTATATGAAGGAGCGTAAAAACTCTAACTATCCTTGATCCCACGGCTACACCAAAAGCAGAGAGCGTTTTTATAACTGGGGATTTTTGGACTATGCGGTACAACTGTGGTCTTCCCCTTAAGAGCTATGCCATGCTTGCACACGATGTCTCTAGCGCATGGAATTATTACAAGAAAATAATTATCGCATGTTCATGGAAATCCCATGTTTAAGACTCTATATCCATGGATTCTATTTTCTCTATACAGTCGATGCTGATGTGCATAGGACTCTTTATCGAGTTACATGGCACGTATGTTTATGCAGGCTCACTAGTCAGTCCATCCATAAACATAGTGGAAACTCAGCAGCAAGCACTTAGATTGAACATATTTCAACATGATGCTTCTTCTAGTATGTTTGGAAATCACTCGGTGGACCATCTCCAATGGAATGCCATATATCGTTGTATATTTCTAAGTGCTCTAGACAGAAACTGTTCTTTTCCTCATGATTCCCCAAATACCTAGGTCCGTAAGCGGGGTTCGACTGCTAAAAATACATAGAAGATTGGATGGATTGGTTTGTAGGGCCCATTTTATGGGCAGGTCTCACTCTTCATATTTGTGGTCAAAAAATCGTCTGAATCCTTCTGGGGCAATTTTGAGGTATTAAAGTTCCATTTCTTGCAAAAAAACAACTGCACCAAAATTTTACATTATACACACCTAGACCTATCCAATGGTGCAAGAATCGCCTCAATCAGAGTCCGTATGAAGAAGTTATGCCTCCCACAAGTTGACCTACCCAGCTAACCACCATGGTACCCAGCGGATTCCACATCATCTATCGTTTCTCGCACATGTGGATCTAATAATGATTGGAGTTTGAAGAACGTTCTAGAAGGTCCAGTACCATAACCCTAATAAGGAGTTGGGGCGTAAGAAAACCCTAAAATTAACCCTAGACGGCTATTGGGCTATGTTGAATACGAGGCCGTTTGGAGGAGGGGTTTCGTTCTTTCGATGTTATTATACAGCTCCATAGTTGATAAAACAACACAAGAGTGGCTATTATAGCAGGACATAGGAGATAGGACATCATGTTGTAGCCATTATGGCCGTAGATTCATAGCTAACTCCATAGAGAGTGTCATTTCCTTTGTATTTGCATTTTGATATGAAGAGCAAGGCATAGTCCTCATTTGTGGCTGGGTTTTTCCCCATAGCTCGTTTTCCCGGGCTATACCTTGGGTTATTGTGTGGATTAATGTGTACTTATTTGCTCTAGTTATTTCTAGATTTCAGTTCCATTATATTCAGTATCTTATGGAATTAAATTAACAAAACGAACTAAGTTGTAAGATCCATTGTGAGAAACTTATCCACTGGAATAGATGCAACAGTTTACAGATCATCTCGCCAACCGCCCGCCATCCTCAGTGACCATCCTACACTAAGGGTTGTTTTTATGTTCAGTATCTTGATATTTTGTGGCAACGCCCAAACCCATAGCATTCTCTTATATCAACTATGGAAACTTGCACCGCATCTGCATTAACCACATGATTTCGACACCCGACAATATTTCACTTTGATTAGGGTTATTCAAAAAGTAATCTCGACTATCCAAAATGCATTGTTCATCAACAGCATTCAGTGAGAACCGCAATGTGGGGAAATTGGCATTTGTATTCACTTGACATGGAAGAGCGACTGAGGAACATAATGTGAAACAGGAACGTTATATATATGCGTAGGGAACAGGGTTTGAATTCTTCTACAACACTATATATATATATGTATATGTGGTTTCCACGCGCTTTGTGATTAATTCTAAATGGTGAGCTCTGGTCACGAAAGGTTATCAGAACAAGTCTAGTAGGACAGGAAATGGTCGATGCAGCGATAATAAGCCGGCGAGAGGCGTGAGGGACCATATTCTCATACTAATACACCAAAAATAAACGGACTTTGTCAGGTCGGCGACGCTGGCTTGGTCGCACTGTTATATATTATGTTCTTTGGACGGTGTCACGGTAGGATTTGGTCACGGTCACCTGTAGCAGAGGTGGTAGTGGCAGGTGGGGAATGATCACTTGCTTGCCCGGACTTCAATTTAAAACTACTCAGAATTCAGGAATTTGGTGATGCTATAAAATGGAAGAACGCTCTCCAATCTTCATCAAACTTCATCTATAATCAAACGATCAGAGGGAGCGTCTAATCGAAGAATAGCACTCAGTCATCTACAGTCATGAAATCCTTCCCGGCTTTAGCTGTTGCAGCACTAGTAATCATCTCATACGCAAGCACTATTGTTCTAGTGCGTGCAGGTGATTCAGATCCTCTGCAAGACTTTTGCGTTGCTGATAACACCAGTCAAGGTATGTGATACTAGGCTCTTCTGAATTTACATGTAATGTGTACAACTATTATCATGGGTGAAGAATCTGACATATATGGAATTGAATTTACATGTAATGTGTACAACTATTATCATGGGTGAAGAATCTGATATATATATATGGAATTGAATTTTGCAGTTCTTGTAAACGGTTTCGTCTGTAAGGATGCGAAGATGGTTTCAGCAGACGACTTCACGTTCAGGGGCCTAGATAAAGCGGGGAATACGAATAACATGCTGCGTTCCGTGGTAACTCCAGTCAATGTAGTGCAGCTAGCAGGCCTGAACACCTTGGGAATCTCCATGGCTAGGATCGATTTCGCTCCTTACGGCCTTAATCCCCCTCACACTCATCCGCGGGCCACCGAAATCTTGGTGGTCTTGGAAGGTAGCCTCTACGTCGGCTTCATCACCACTGGCAACCAATTGTTCTACAAAACGCTTGAGAAGGGAGACGTGTTTGTGTTCCCCAAAGCTCTTGTGCATTTCCAACAGAACGTCGGCAATGGCAACGCAGTGGCCCTCGCTGCACTGAGCAGCCAGAATCCAGGAACTCAGCAGATCGCCAGGTCCTTGTTTGGAGCCACCGGTCCGGTTGATCCCTCCGTTCTCGCCAAAGCTTTCGATATCGATTCCAACCTCGTCAAACTTCTGCAAGCCAAATTCGCAGCTTCTGGCTGATTTATTCATTCATTCATCCTGATCATAGTCGTGAGTCGCCACAGAGATTTATTCATTCTAATCATAGTCGCCATTCTTGCTTTCCCCGCGTTCTGCGTTCTGTGCGTGACACAAATAGTCACTGCATTGTATGTGTGGTCGTGGACATCCAAACAAATAAAAAAGTTCATTTCCGTTGATTATCTTAATCAGTGCTACTCCTTAATGTTTGAACAACACGATCTTCCGAAACTCTTTAGATTCATCACTCCACCCAACGGTCATTTTAATAATTAAACGCCATAAATAGATTATAAGCAGATGTTTAGTGGCATGGAGTCCACTTTAAAATTCAATTATCTTGGTGTATTCCGTTGATCCATTAATGAGGTTTTCGTGTTTGTTTGGGATGATTATCTTAATCGGTGCCACTCCTCAATGTTTGAACAACAAGATCTTCCAACGGGCATTTTAACATTTAAACGCCAGAAATAGAGTGTAAAATTAAACATAAATGGCCTTACATCATTTTGGTGTTAATTACTCAATTTAATTAAATTATATTTGTGGGTTCAAAAAGTTTTGAAACTCATTAAATTGGATCATCTAAAATTATTATATATCCCATCTAAAATTATTATATATCCCATTTACCTCCGGCAAACTTGATGACTTGATATAATAAATTATTGTTTCAACTTGTATAGAAAATTATTTTAAATTATGAATCGTTAGATTATGAGGCATACACACTTGAATGTTGGTTACCCTCTCATCGTTTACTCCATCATAGCAACATTGTCTTAGATTCCACCAAAGAGGGATCTTTGGTGAAGAAAAATCATAGCAACATTGTTTTGGCTTCCGGCAAGGGATCTCGCAACCTCACAAAGGAGAGGGAGGGCCTTCTAGGGACGGATTTGGTTCTACATAGGTGCCACATCGTGGCCCCATCTTTAATCAAATTGTAGGTATGCATTTCATCGGACTATGGAGGTGTCTAGCTAAAAGAGATTAGTTCATCGGATAACTTGTAAAGTGATAGCAGGTTGGATTAATAATGGATTGTAATCGTATTGCAAGTGTGTTAACAACCTAATTTTTGCCTCTTCGGTTCGCCATGAGTAATATTATCGGCATTAGACATCACCTTGGGCGGCTTTCGCCTCATATGCATCATTTCCACCACCATATTATCCGAGCACTCTCAACCAAGGACAACCTAAATCCCAACTTTGACTACAAATATAAGTGGATGGAATTTCCCTAGTAATGTGCTCACGTTGTCCACTTTTATTTCCCTGAAAACTACATCGAGGATCCAAAAGCAAAAGAGGAGATATGTAAGTCGGCTAATTAATGCCGTACCCTTCCAAAGGAGGGTAGTGGCTTGAAGTGGACATCAACGATCCATTATTTTTGAAAAAAATGGCCTTCGATCTAGTCTATAATACTATTACTATTAGAAAATTATTTTAAATTATGAATAATTAGATTATTAGGCATACAAACTGGAATATTGATTACCCTCCCATGATTTACTCCATCATAGCAACAGTCTCTTAGATTCCACCACACAGGAATCTCCTGGAAACGATCGTAGCAACATTGTTTTGGCTTCCGGCAAGCGATCTTGCAACCTCACAGAGGAGAGGGAGGGCCTTCTAGGGAGGGATTTGGTTCTACCTAGGTGCCACATCATGGCATCGTCTTTAATCATATTGTTGGTAAGAATTTTATCGGACTATGGAGGTGTCTAGCCAAAAGAGATTACTTCATCGGACCGCATTGCAAGTGTGTTAACAACATAATTTTGGCTCTTCGGTTCGCCATGAGTAATATTATCGCCATTACACATCACCTTGGGCAGCTTTCGCCTCATATCCATCATTGTGCTAAGAACCTAATTTTTGGCTCTTTGGTTCGCCATGAGTGATATTATCGCCATTGCACATCACCTTGGGCGGATTTCTCCTCATATCCATCATTCCCATCACCATATGATGTGAGCATTCTCAGCCAAGGACAACCTAAATCCAAAGTTTGACTACCAATATAAGTGTCCATGGAATTTCCCTAGTAATCTCCTCACGGTGTCCACTTTTATTTCCTCGAGAACTACATCGTGGATCCAAAAACAAAAGAGAAGTTATGTAAGTCGGATAATTAATGTTGTACCCTTCCAAAGGAGTGTAGTGGCTTGAAGTGGACATCACAGAAACCTTATTTCTGAAAAAAATTGCTTTTGATCTAGTCTATAATACGGATACTGATCCTGCAACTTCTTAAATGAAAAGGAAATATCCACATTCGATTCGGTTCTAAAGAGTGTCCTCATATCTCCTATGAATAAATCTCACAAGGTCATCCATCATATCATTCACAATAAGCAATGCTATTATGCTCGATTCGGTCCACACACACACACACATAGAAGCATCGTTCTGTGTCTCTCCTTTCAACCACGGTAATTCTCATCGCACCATATGGAGCTTCAAGTGGTGATCAAGAGGGTTAGAATAACACTCCCTTCGGAAAGTCGTGGAGTCCATTTGCTTCCAATAATTCTTACTAAGGCGCTTGTAATTCATCACCGCTGACCCCCATCCCCCCTCTTTTATTAATACAAATGCAAATATTTTTTATTGTATGTTATGTTTATGGACTTCTAGTTTAACTTTATTTCTTCACATAATATATGGTCTATTCGAATGTATTTTACTCTCATGGTTCATATACCTTACACCTTTTGATATGATGCTTGGACAATGCAACCTCTAAGCACGTGATTTTTGGGGCACATGTTGGTGATGAAACACAACCACCAAACTCAGCCATCTTGGAAGTGTTGTGATACAAAGGCGTGTTTTTCAATATTATGTATTATTTTATTTTTCAATTATGCATATTCTCTTCTACGGGTTACTTTTATTTATGCATTCTCAAATATAATATTGGGATTGCAAATAGTACATCAATGTTTGTATCCTAAGTGGTAGCACATCTAGATTGTGTCACGCAATTCAATTGTAAAGATATAAAATTGTGTCGCGCAATTCGATTGCAAAGATTTAGAATCTAGGCTGTTAGGTGAGAAATGTAAAATAAGGCTAAATCTCAAACCCCGAGGTTTTTTTTTTAATTCTTGGGAAACCATGGAAATTTATGCGATCGAGGACTTGATATTTTTCGTAGGGCTAATGTTTTAGGGCGTAGAACCGTAGAAAATATTCAATGTTTACTAATCTTATACTAGAATAATTTTTGATACTCTACACTTCATACTACCTTCAATAGATCGCTTCGTGTATTGCACGTGACTCTTTCCCTTGTTCTCTACATCATTTTTCTCTTCCCACATGCCCTAGCTCGATTTTACAAAGATTAATTTGTTGTGCGTGATGCACCCAAATTTCAACTCCACAATACACTCTCCAACCAAAGTAAATAAGGAGAGGATTTTAACAAGTGTATCACTCTTTGTATGTGATTTCATAGCGTTTAGGTATTGGCTACTTGCACCAATCTCACGCGTTAAATGTTCCACAAAGAATGAAACAATACCACCTCATTCATGGCTTCGTAGTCATCGCTCTTTCCCTTTTTATCGACATCACTCAACTCTTCCCACGTACCATTTCTCTATTTTTCAACCTCTAATATCTTGCGTGAGGACGACTCATATGCATGCGAACTTCATCTCCGAGCAAAATAAATCAGGTGCAACCGTAGTGAATTTTAGGAAATACTTTGCCCTTATTCCATGGCTCCATACTATGAAGTTACTTAATACTTGCGCCAATCCCACGCCTTAAAGAGTCCAAAAAGAAGAACACAACCGAAGAACGATTAATTAACATGATTTGGGAATGTCAATTAAGTCATGTACACATACAAGGAGTGAAGGTTTGAGCAAAAAAATATACATGTAAATTCTAAAGTATCATGAAAATATATCAATAATTTTATTTGGGAAACTCAACCCATGTTCTCTTGCTATTAGTTTAGTTGCTTTTAAATTGTTCGTAGATACTAGTGACAAGTATTCCAAAGCATTGAATCATATTAAGGTATGATGTTGGGATATTAGTTTCATGGTCAAACCTTGGCTATTGGAAAATACAATCTGATACATTCCTCAAGAATCAAAAGTTATGGATCTACACGTAGCGAGAAACGATTCGAGAGAGACAACCACCATTTTGTGTCTCGCCTTTATACCATAGAAATTCATATCAAACCATATGAAGATTCGAGTGGATATCAACAGGAGGAGAAGAACCATGCCTTCTGAAATCTGTGGAGTCCATTTGAATCCAATAATTGTTACTGGGGCGCGTGTAATTCATCGTCCTCCCCCCCATCTTTTATTAATATAAATGCAAAGATTATTTATCGAGTATGTTATGTTTACGTAGTTCCAGTTTAAATTTATTTCTCGCATAATAATATATGGTTTATCAGAATGTATTTTACTCTCCTCGCTTATATACCTTACACCTTTCAATATTATTCACAAATTTTGATATGATTCTTGGACAACACAACCTCTCAGAAAGTGATTTTTGGGGCACATGTTGGTGATCAAACACCAACAACAAAGTGGCAACTTGGAAGTGTTGCGATAAAAATTCGTGTTTTTCAAAGTTACGTATTATTTTATTATTCAATCATGCATGTTCGCTTTTACGGGATACTTTTATTTATTCATTCTCGAATATAATATTGGGATCGAAAATAGTACATCAATGTTTGTATCCTAAGTGGAAGCACATCCAAATTGCGTTACGCAATTTGATTGTGAAGATTTAAAATCTACGTTGCTAGTTGAGAAATGTAAGAGAAGCATAAATTTGAAATCCCGAGCATTTTGTTAAATAAATGGCAAACCATGAAAATTTATGTGATCAAGCACTTCGATTTTTTCCTAGGACAGTTTTTTATGTTGTAGAACCATAGAAGCTCTTCAATTTTTACAGCTAGTTCTATACTAGGATTGTTTTGGAGGCTCTACACTTCCTAGTAAGCATTCAACATATCACCTCGTGTATGGGAAGGATCCTTTCCCCTTTTTTCTACATCACTTTTCTCTTCCCACGTTCCCTAGCTCGATTTTACAAATCTTAAATTGTTGTGGGTTGACCACACCCAAATTTATAATACACTATAAACGCTCTCCAGCTAAAATAAATAAGGAAAGGATTTTAACAAGTTGTACATGCGAGTTCATAGCGTGAAGGTACTCCCTACTTGAACCAATATCATGCACTAAATGTTGCATGAAGAATAAAACAAGACCACCTCATTCATGGATTCATAATTGGCACACTTTCCATTGTTATCTACATCACTCCACTTTTCCCACATACCATTGTCTTTATTTTGCAGCTGGAACACTCATATGAACGTGAAATTCCATTGCACTAAAGCCTCTTCGAACAAAATAAATCAGGTGCAACCCACGTGGATTTTAACATATATTTTTCCCTTGTACGATGTCTTCATAGTGTAAAGGTACTTAATACTTGCACCAATCCCATGCTTTGAAAATTCCATAAAGAAGGACATCACCAAAGAGCGGTTAATTAACACGATTTGCGAATCTCAAGTAAGTCATGTAGATACAAGGAGAGAAGGTTTTCACGGAAAATATTTGTTTATTCTAAAGTGTGGAGAAAAAGTAGCAATTCCTTTATTCGGGAAACTCAACCCTAATTTTATTGTTGTTAGTTTGGTTATTTTTGAAGTGTTTTTAGACATTACTTACAAGTAATCGAAAGCGTTGAAACATTTTAAGGGATGGTGTTGGAATCTTAGCTTGATGGCCAAACTTTGGATGTTGCAAAATCCAGTTTGAGACATTCCTCAAGAATCAAAAGTTATGGATACATGTAGAAAAAGATGATCCCACACAAAGAACCATCATTTTGTCTCTCATTTCTACCATAGTAATTGATCCGGATTTGTGTGGGAACGAAACAAAAGATGGCATATACAGAATCATATACAGAGAGATATATTCACATGCACAGATATTTGGCAAGAAACACAGCGATACAGTAAACACATATTCTATTAAATATCGGAGATAGAACAGACTGTAAATACAATAGCTAGAATGGTAGTAGCTATCTCTGAGAAGAGATGTGGCCGCTGTGCTTACTCGTGCCAAGATGAAGAGAAAGAGAGGCCGAAAGGGCCTATTTATGATAAGCATGAGGGAAAGAATCCCAAACATCCAAAAACCTAACCCTAGAAGATGAACCGTCATAAAGTTTGCGGCCCCAAGGTGGTTAGTTGAACGACCAACTTCCCGGGGTCATAACTTTTGCATACGATCTCCATTCGGGGCGCTCGGTAGCCCGTTGGAAAGATATATCCGAGGAATACACCGAGGACCATTAAATAGATGAGCTCCGTAGGACCAATTTTTCCCAAAAAAACGTCTTTTAGGGCCGCAAAACGGCCCCGGAAATTTGGGACTCGAAAAACTATAGAAAAATTACTAGAAAATTGGCAAGATGGGAAACTGTTTTGAGCCAGTGGAACATGTGGGTGGCCACCGATATCCATCTGGATCAGTAATTCATATCATACCATCTGAAGCTTCGAGTTGATATCAAGAGGAGAATAAGAACCCTCGCTTCAGAAGGTTGTGGAGTCCATTTTCTTCCAATAGTTGTTAACTATGGCACTTGTAACTCATTGCCCCACCACCGACCCCCCCCCCCCCGCCCATATTTTATTAGTTCATAGGAAAACATTCTTTATTGTATGTTTTGTTCATGTAGTTCTAGTTTAAATTTCGTTCTTCACATAATATCTGGTTTATTAGAATGTATTTTAATCTCATGGTTCATATAGCTTTTACCTTTTGATATGTGGCTTGGAATACACAACCTCTAAGAAAGTGATTTTGCGAGCACATGTTGGTGATCAAACACCAACACCAAAGTGCCATCTTGGAAGTGTTGTGATGAAAAGTCGTGTTTTTCAATATTATGATGTTATTTTATTATCCAGTTATGACTTTTATTTATGCACCCTTTATTGTGAAATGGGATTGCAATTAGTACGTCAATGTTTGTAACCTAAGTGGAAGCACATACGGATTACATCGTGCAATCTTATTGTGAAGATTTAAAATCTTGGTTGTTAGTTGAGAAATGTCAAAGAATGCTAAATCTGAAAACCTGAGCTTTTTGTTAAATAATTGGAAAACGGTGAAAATTTACGTGATTGAGCACTTCAAATTTTCCCTAGGGATGATGTTTTATGTTGTAGAACCCTATAAACTCTTCAATTTTTACTAGTTCTATACTATAATTGCTTTGGATACTCTACACTCCATATGCACGTGAACTTCCACTCCACTAAAACCTCTCCAAAAAAAAAAATTACGTGCAACGCGTGTGGATTTTAATAAATATTTTTCCCTTGTGCCATGACTTCATACTGTGAAGGTACTTGCTACTTTTGCCAATACCATGCCTTAAAAATTCCATCAACGAGAAAACAACCAAAGAATGGTTAATCAACATGATTTGTGAATCTCAAGTAAGTCATGTAGCTACAAGGAGAGAAGGCTTGAGAAAAAAAAGATATGTGTATTCTAAAGTATCGTGAGAAATTTGAAATAATTTTATTTGGTGAACTCAACCCTAGTTTTCTTGTTATTAGTTTAGTTGTTTTTAAAGTGTTTTCAAAGATTACTTAGAAGTGATCCAAAGCAATGAATCATATAACGGTATCATGTCGGGATATTAGTTTCATGGTCAAACATTGACGACAGGAAAATCCGATTGGAGACATTCCTCAAGAATCAAAATTGGTTATGGATACAAATAACCAAAGATGAATACACATGGGAATATACACCATAGCTAAAGTTGTGCGAGATAGCAAATATGGAATTATTACTCTCCTAGTGGAAGAAGGGTTAAGATACTACTATGTTTTTGAACTGGTGGAAATGTGAAATAAACTAGAGCAATTGTACAAAACAATGCCTCTGAAATCAACGGTCTTGAAACAAGGTTATTGACTCTCAAGATTGCTCACCTTGGAGAATTTCAGGGATGAAATCTTTCTCGTACACTGATTTTACATGTTTTCTTTCTCAAAAAAGAATCGCGGATCTCATTTTTTTTTTCGAAAATGATTCTCCCAAATTCCAAAGGATAAAAATAGTTTACTCTAAACATCACCAAAATTGTCCAAAGACTACATAAAATTCTTAAAATTTTTCTCGTTGTTAACACTGATGCCGTGGAAAGATATTTTCCTCGATTCACCACAATTTGTGCCAACATCAAGGTCGTTGGAGGACAATACCTATGGTGACAGGCCGTTTGAGATCCTTGTGCATGATCGGGATCCCATAGCATACAACTCTTCTCTCTCACGAGTCATAGTCATCCCACCTCTTTTCGAGGCCATTCCTTGGTATCACACCTCATCTCCCTCCAACTTCATTGTCGTTGAACCCCTTTTAGTGACCATTTTTATTTCCTTTGCCTCCATATGTCCATTCAAACTATCTAGACCCATGCTTCTTAAGCATTCCATGGACACCACAACGCTCGTAGTAGCTCTTGCCCCTGCGGGTGTATTGAGTGCTACTACATAATATGCAAGTGACACATATGTGGATGTCTCCATGGAGCAACCGCATGCCAAGATTCGGGCTCTTGGCAATGCCAACCCTACGATTTAACAGCTTAACCCGATTGTCCTAGATTTTGTTGTTGACTCTCTTTCTCTCTCCTCACATGATAGATGTAGTAGCACGACGATATCGTATTCATCTCAGGAAACCAAGGACGAAAAAATTCATGAGTCATTTATTATCGTACTAGCTCCTGTTTCCATACTCGCCTTGGTGCATTGTCAAGACCACCAACAATATCTCAACGAACGCGGAGAGAAGATCATTCCCATTTTTATAGTTCTTTGCAGTATTCCATCATATTTCTGTTTCCCTCTAGCTCCATTTTCCATATCCGTCCCCCTTCCCTATGTTACACCTCTTATGGGATTTCACTATCAGCACCTTGGGCCATCGTTCAAGACCACTTATACTATTGCATCGCTGATCACTAGTGCTTTAGGTATACATGCGTTGAGTCGGCCCAGTGCAGTGTTCATGAATAACTTCAATCCAAAATGTAGCAATAGCAATTTCCTTGAGGAAATCTCACAGCTAGATATGTTGGTCGAGGACTCTCTTCGTCCTCTTGCATCCAACACGTGTAGTACACTAAGGTATTCCAGTAGATTCTCCATAAACAAAAAACGGTTTTCTCAGCTCCACTTATCCCTAGTTATTAAAGTCCTCTTTCTTAAAGAGCATTCACCACAAATGTGTTTATATGAAGGAGCGTAAAAACTCTAACTATCCTTGATCCCACGGCTACACCAAAAGCAGAGAGCGTTTTTATAACTGGGGATTTTTGGACTATGCGGTACAACTGTGGTCTTCCCCTTAAGAGCTATGCCATGCTTGCACACGATGTCTCTAGCGCATGGAATTATTACAACAAAATAATTATCGCATGTTCATGGAAATCCCATGTTTAAGACTCTATATCCATGGATTCTATTTTCTCTATACAGTCGATGCTGATGTGCATAGGACTCTTTATCCAGTTACATGGCACGTATGTTTATGCAGGCTCACTAGTCAGTCCATCCATAAACATAGTGGAAACTCAGCAGCAAGCACTTAGATTGAACATATTTCAACATGATGCTTCTTCTAGTATGTTTGGAAATCACTCGGTGGACCATCTCCAATGGAATTCCATATATCGTTGTATATTTCTAAGTGCTCTAGACAGAAACTGTTCTTTTCCTCATGATTCCCCAAATACCTAGGTCCGTAAGCGGGGTTCGACTGCTAAAAATACATAGAAGATTGGATGGATTGGTTTGTAGGGCCCATTTTATGGGCAGGTCTCACTCTTCATATTTGTGGTCAAAAAATCGTCTGAATCCTTCTGGGGCAATTTTGAGGTATCAAAGTTCCATTTATTGCAAAAAAACAACTGCACCAAAATTTTACATTATACACACCTAGACCTATCCAATGGTGCAAGAATCGCCTCAATCAGAGTCCGTATGAAGAAGTTATGCCTCCCACAAGTTGACCTACACAGCTAACCACCATGGTACCTAGCGGATTCCACATCATCTATCGTTTCTCGCACATGTGGATCTAATAATGATTGGAGTTTGAAGAACGTTCTAGAAGGTCCAGTACCATAACCCTAATAAGGAGTTGGGGCGTAAGAAAACCCTAAAATTAACCCTAGACGGCTATTGGGCTATGTTGAATACGAGGCCGTTTGGAGGAGGGGTTTCGTTCTTTCGATGTTATTATACAGCTCCATAGTTGATAAAACAACACAAGAGTGGCTATTATAGCAGGACATAGGAGATAGGACATCATGTTGTAGCCATTATGGCCGTAGATTCATAGCTAACTCCATAGAGAGTGTCATTTCCTTTGTATTTGCATTTTGATATGAAGAGCAAGGCATAGTCCTCATTTGTGGCTGGGTTTTTCCCCATAGCTCGTTTTCCCGGGCTATATCTTGGGTTATTGTGTGGATTAATGTGTACTTATTTGCTCTAGTTATTTCTAGATTTCAGTTCCATTATATTCAGTATCTTATGGAATTAAATTAACACAACGAACTAAGTTGTAAGATCCATTGTGAGAAACTTATCCACTGGAATAGATGCAACAGTTTACAGATCATCTCGCCAACCGCCCGCCATCCTCAGTGACCATCCTACACTAAGGGTTGTTTTTATGTTCAGTATCTTGATATTTTGTGGCAACGCCCAAACCCATAGCATTCTCTTATATCAACTATGGAAACTTGCACCGCATCTGCATTAACCACATGATTTCGACACCCGACAATATTTCACTTTGATTAGGGTTATTCAAAAAGTAATCTCGACTATCCAAAATGCATTGTTCATCAACAGCATTCAGTGAGAACCGCAATGTGGGGAAATTGGCATTTGTATTCACTTGACATGGAAGAGCGACTGAGGAACATAATGTGAAACAGGAACGTTATATATATGCGTAGGGAACAGGGTTTGAATTCTTCTACAACACTATATATATATATGTATATGTGGTTTCCACGCGCTTTGTGATTAATTCTAAATGGTGAGCTCTGGTCACGAAAGGTTATCAGAACAAGTCTAGTAGGACAGGAAATGGTCGATGCAGCGATAATAAGCCGGCGAGAGGCGTGAGGGACCATATTCTCATACTAATACACCAAAAATAAACGGACTTTGTCAGGTCGGCGACGCTGGCTTGGTCGCACTGTTATATATTATGTTCTTTGGACGGTGTCACGGTAGGATTTGGTCACGGTCACCTGTAGCAGAGGTGGTAGTGGCAGGTGGGGAATGATCACTTGCTTGCCCGGACTTCAATTTAAAACTACTCAGAATTCAGGAATTTGGTGATGCTATAAAATGGAAGAACGCTCTCCAATCTTCATCAAACTTCATCTATAATCAAACGATCAGAGGGAGCGTCTAATCGAAGAATAGCACTCAGTCATCTACAGTCATGAAATCCTTCCCGGCTTTAGCTGTTGCAGCACTAGTAATCATCTCATACGCAAGCACTATTGTTCTAGTGCGTGCAGGTGATTCAGATCCTCTGCAAGACTTTTGCGTTGCTGATAACACCAGTCAAGGTATGTGATACTAGGCTCTTCTGAATTTACATGTAATGTGTACAACTATTATCATGGGTGAAGAATCTGACATATATGGAATTGAATTTACATGTAATGTGTACAACTATTATCATGGGTGAAGAATCTGATATATATATATGGAATTGAATTTTGCAGTTCTTGTAAACGGTTTCGTCTGTAAGGATGCGAAGATGGTTTCAGCAGACGACTTCACGTTCAGGGGCCTAGATAAAGCGGGGAATACGAATAACATGCTGCGTTCCGTGGTAACTCCAGTCAATGTAGTGCAGCTAGCAGGCCTGAACACCTTGGGAATCTCCATGGCTAGGATCGATTTCGCTCCTTACGGCCTTAATCCCCCTCACACTCATCCGCGGGCCACCGAAATCTTGGTGGTCTTGGAAGGTAGCCTCTACGTCGGCTTCATCACCACTGGCAACCAATTGTTCTACAAAACGCTTGAGAAGGGAGACGTGTTTGTGTTCCCCAAAGCTCTTGTGCATTTCCAACAGAACGTCGGCAATGGCAACGCAGTGGCCCTCGCTGCACTGAGCAGCCAGAATCCAGGAACTCAGCAGATCGCCAGGTCCTTGTTTGGAGCCACCGGTCCGGTTGATCCCTCCGTTCTCGCCAAAGCTTTCGATATCGATTCCAACCTCGTCAAACTTCTGCAAGCCAAATTCGCAGCTTCTGGCTGATTTATTCATTCATTCATCCTGATCATAGTCGTGAGTCGCCACAGAGATTTATTCATTCTAATCATAGTCGCCATTCTTGCTTTCCCCGCGTTCTGCGTTCTGTGCGTGACACAAATAGTCACTGCATTGTATGTGTGGTCGTGGACATCCAAACAAATAAAAAAGTTCATTTCCGTTGATTATCTTAATCAGTGCTACTCCTTAATGTTTGAACAACACGATCTTCCGAAACTCTTTAGATTCATCACTCCACCCAACGGTCATTTTAATAATTAAACGCCATAAATAGATTATAAGCAGATGTTTAGTGGCATGGAGTCCACTTTAAAATTCAATTATCTTGGTGTATTCCGTTGATCCATTAATGAGGTTTTCGTGTTTGTTTGGGATGATTATCTTAATCGGTGCCACTCCTCAATGTTTGAACAACAAGATCTTCCAACGGGCATTTTAACATTTAAACGCCAGAAATAGAGTGTAAAATTAAACATAAATGGCCTTACATCATTTTGGTGTTAATTACTCAATTTAATTAAATTATATTTGTGGGTTCAAAAAGTTTTGAAACTCATTAAATTGGATCATCTAAAATTATTATATATCCCATCTAAAATTATTATATATCCCATTTACCTCCGGCAAACTTGATGACTTGATATAATAAATTATTGTTTCAACTTGTATAGAAAATTATTTTAAATTATGAATCGTTAGATTATGAGGCATACACACTTGAATGTTGGTTACCCTCTCATCGTTTACTCCATCATAGCAACATTGTCTTAGATTCCACCAAAGAGGGATCTTTGGTGAAGAAAAATCATAGCAACATTGTTTTGGCTTCCGGCAAGGGATCTCGCAACCTCACAAAGGAGAGGGAGGGCCTTCTAGGGACGGATTTGGTTCTACATAGGTGCCACATCGTGGCCCCATCTTTAATCAAATTGTAGGTATGCATTTCATCGGACTATGGAGGTGTCTAGCTAAAAGAGATTAGTTCATCGGATAACTTGTAAAGTGATAGCAGGTTGGATTAATAATGGATTGTAATCGTATTGCAAGTGTGTTAACAACCTAATTTTTGCCTCTTCGGTTCGCCATGAGTAATATTATCGCCATTAGACATCACCTTGGGCGGCTTTCGCCTCATATGCATCATTTCCACCACCATATTATCCGAGCACTCTCAACCAAGGACAACCTAAATCCCAACTTTGACTACAAATATAAGTGGATGGAATTTCCCTAGTAATGTGCTCACGTTGTCCACTTTTATTTCCCTGAAAACTACATCGAGGATCCAAAAGCAAAAGAGGAGATATGTAAGTCGGCTAATTAATGCCGTACCCTTCCAAAGGAGGGTAGTGGCTTGAAGTGGACATCAACGATCCATTATTTTTGAAAAAAATGGCCTTCGATCTAGTCTATAATACTATTACTATTAGAAAATTATTTTAAATTATGAATAATTAGATTATTAGGCATACAAACTGGAATATTGATTACCCTCCCATGATTTACTCCATCATAGCAACAGTCTCTTAGATTCCACCACACAGGAATCTCCTGGAAACGATCGTAGCAACATTGTTTTGGCTTCCGGCAAGCGATCTTGCAACCTCACAGAGGAGAGGGAGGGCCTTCTAGGGAGGGATTTGGTTCTACCTAGGTGCCACATCATGGCATCGTCTTTAATCATATTGTTGGTAAGAATTTTATCGGACTATGGAGGTGTCTAGCCAAAAGAGATTACTTCATCGGACCGCATTGCAAGTGTGTTAACAACATAATTTTGGCTCTTCGGTTCGCCATGAGTAATATTATCGCCATTACACATCACCTTGGGCAGCTTTCGCCTCATATCCATCATTGTGCTAAGAACCTAATTTTTGGCTCTTTGGTTCGCCATGAGTGATATTATCGCCATTGCACATCACCTTGGGCGGATTTCTCCTCATATCCATCATTCCCATCACCATATGATGTGAGCATTCTCAGCCAAGGACAACCTAAATCCAAAGTTTGACTACCAATATAAGTGTCCATGGAATTTCCCTAGTAATCTCCTCACGGTGTCCACTTTTATTTCCTCGAGAACTACATCGTGGATCCAAAAACAAAAGAGAAGTTATGTAAGTCGGATAATTAATGTTGTACCCTTCCAAAGGAGTGTAGTGGCTTGAAGTGGACATCACAGAAACCTTATTTCTGAAAAAAATTGCTTTTGATCTAGTCTATAATACGGATACTGATCCTGCAACTTCTTAAATGAAAAGGAAATATCCACATTCGATTCGGTTCTAAAGAGTGTCCTCATATCTCCTATGAATAAATCTCACAAGGTCATCCATCATATCATTCACAATAAGCAATGCTATTATGCTCGATTCGGTCCACACACACACACACATAGAAGCATCGTTCTGTGTCTCTCCTTTCAACCACGGTAATTCTCATCGCACCATATGGAGCTTCAAGTGGTGATCAAGAGGGTTAGAATAACACTCCCTTCGGAAAGTCGTGGAGTCCATTTGCTTCCAATAATTCTTACTAAGGCGCTTGTAATTCATCACCGCTGACCCCCATCCCCCCTCTTTTATTAATACAAATGCAAATATTTTTTATTGTATGTTATGTTTATGGACTTCTAGTTTAACTTTATTTCTTCACATAATATATGGTCTATTCGAATGTATTTTACTCTCATGGTTCATATACCTTACACCTTTTGATATGATGCTTGGACAATGCAACCTCTAAGCACGTGATTTTTGGGGCACATGTTGGTGATGAAACACAACCACCAAACTCAGCCATCTTGGAAGTGTTGTGATACAAAGGCGTGTTTTTCAATATTATGTATTATTTTATTTTTCAATTATGCATATTCTCTTCTACGGGTTACTTTTATTTATGCATTCTCAAATATAATATTGGGATTGCAAATAGTACATCAATGTTTGTATCCTAAGTGGTAGCACATCTAGATTGTGTCACGCAATTCAATTGTAAAGATATAAAATTGTGTCGCGCAATTCGATTGCAAAGATTTAGAATCTAGGCTGTTAGGTGAGAAATGTAAAATAAGGCTAAATCTCAAACCCCGAGGTTTTTTTTTTAATTCTTGGGAAACCATGGAAATTTATGCGATCGAGGACTTGATATTTTTCGTAGGGCTAATGTTTTAGGGCGTAGAACCATAGAAAATATTCAATGTTTACTAATCTTATACTAGAATAATTTTTGATACTCTACACTTCATACTACCTTCAATAGATCGCTTCGTGTATTGCACGTGACTCTTTCCCTTGTTCTCTACATCATTTTTCTCTTCCCACATGCCCTAGCTCGATTTTACAAAGATTAATTTGTTGTGCGTGATGCACCCAAATTTCAACTCCACAATACACTCTCCAACCAAAGTAAATAAGGAGAGGATTTTAACAAGTGTATCACTCTTTGTATGTGATTTCATAGCGTTTAGGTATTGGCTACTTGCACCAATCTCACGCGTTAAATGTTCCACAAAGAATGAAACAATACCACCTCATTCATGGCTTCGTAGTCATCGCTCTTTCCCTTTTTATCGACATCACTCAACTCTTCCCACGTACCATTTCTCTATTTCTCAACCTCTAATATCTTGCGTGAGGACGACTCATATGCATGCGAACTTCATCTCCGAGCAAAATAAATCAGGTGCAACCGTAGTGAATTTTAGGAAATACTTTGCCCTTATTCCATGGCTCCATACTATGAAGTTACTTAATACTTGCGCCAATCCCACGCCTTAAAGAGTCCAAAAAGAAGAACACAACCGAAGAACGATTAATTAACATGATTTGGGAATGTCAATTAAGTCATGTACACATACAAGGAGTGAAGGTTTGAGCAAAAAAATATACATGTAAATTCTAAAGTATCATGAAAATATATCAATAATTTTATTTGGGAAACTCAACCCATGTTCTCTTGCTATTAGTTTAGTTGCTTTTAAATTGTTCGTAGATACTAGTGACAAGTATTCCAAAGCATTGAATCATATTAAGGTATGATGTTGGGATATTAGTTTCATGGTCAAACCTTGGCTATTGGAAAATACAATCTGATACATTCCTCAAGAATCAAAAGTTATGGATCTACACGTAGCGAGAAACGATTCGAGAGAGACAACCACCATTTTGTGTCTCGCCTTTATACCATAGAAATTCATATCAAACCATATGAAGATTCGAGTGGATATCAACAGGAGGAGAAGAACCATGCCTTCTGAAATCTGTGGAGTCCATTTGAATCCAATAATTGTTACTGGGGCGCGTGTAATTCATCGTCCTCCCCCCCATCTTTTATTAATATAAATGCAAAGATTATTTATCGAGTATGTTATGTTTACGTAGTTCCAGTTTAAATTTATTTCTCGCATAATAATATATGGTTTATCAGAATGTATTTTACTCTCCTCGCTTATATACCTTACACCTTTCAATATTATTCACAAATTTTGATATGATTCTTGGACAACACAACCTCTCAGAAAGTGATTTTTGGGGCACATGTTGGTGATCAAACACCAACAACAAAGTGGCAACTTGGAAGTGTTGCGATAAAAATTCGTGTTTTTCAAAGTTACGTATTATTTTATTATTCAATCATGCATGTTCGCTTTTACGGGATACTTTTATTTATTCATTCTCGAATATAATATTGGGATCGAAAATAGTACATCAATGTTTGTATCCTAAGTGGAAGCACATCCAAATTGCGTTACGCAATTTGATTGTGAAGATTTAAAATCTACGTTGCTAGTTGAGAAATGTAAGAGAAGCATAAATTTGAAATCCCGAGCATTTTGTTAAATAAATGGCAAACCATGAAAATTTATGTGATCAAGCACTTCGATTTTTTCCTAGGACAGTTTTTTATGTTGTAGAACCATAGAAGCTCTTCAATTTTTACAGCTAGTTCTATACTAGGATTGTTTTGGAGGCTCTACACTTCCTAGTAAGCATTCAACATATCACCTCGTGTATGGGAAGGATCCTTTCCCCTTTTTTCTACATCACTTTTCTCTTCCCACGTTCCCTAGCTCGATTTTACAAATCTTAAATTGTTGTGGGTTGACCACACCCAAATTTATAATACACTATAAACGCTCTCCAGCTAAAATAAATAAGGAAAGGATTTTAACAAGTTGTACATGCGAGTTCATAGCGTGAAGGTACTCCCTACTTGAACCAATATCATGCACTAAATGTTGCATGAAGAATAAAACAAGACCACCTCATTCATGGATTCATAATTGGCACACTTTCCATTGTTATCTACATCACTCCACTTTTCCCACATACCATTGTCTTTATTTTGCAGCTGGAACACTCATATGAACGTGAAATTCCATTGCACTAAAGCCTCTTCGAACAAAATAAATCAGGTGCAACCCACGTGGATTTTAACATATATTTTTCCCTTGTACGATGTCTTCATAGTGTAAAGGTACTTAATACTTGCACCAATCCCATGCTTTGAAAATTCCATAAAGAAGGACATCACCAAAGAGCGGTTAATTAACACGATTTGCGAATCTCAAGTAAGTCGTGTAGATACAAGGAGAGAAGGTTTTCACGGAAAATATTTGTTTATTCTAAAGTGTGGAGAAAAAGTAGCAATTCCTTTATTCGGGAAACTCAACCCTAATTTTATTGTTGTTAGTTTGGTTATTTTTGAAGTGTTTTTAGACATTACTTACAAGTAATCGAAAGCGTTGAAACATTTTAAGGGATGGTGTTGGAATCTTAGCTTGATGGCCAAACTTTGGATGTTGCAAAATCCAGTTTGAGACATTCCTCAAGAATCAAAAGTTATGGATACATGTAGAAAAAGATGATCCCACACAAAGAACCATCATTTTGTCTCTCATTTCTACCATAGTAATTGATCCGGATTTGTGTGGGAACGAAACAAAAGATGGCATATACAGAATCATATACAGAGAGATATATTCACATGCACAGATATTTGGCAAGAAACACAGCGATACAGTAAACACATATTCTATTAAATATCGGAGATAGAACAGACTGTAAATACAATAGCTAGAATGGTAGTAGCTATCTCTGAGAAGAGATGTGGCCGCTATGCTTACTCGTGCCAAGATGAAGAGAAAGAGAGGCCGAAAGGGCCTATTTATGATAAGCATGAGGGAAAGAATCCCAAACATCCAAAAACCTAACCCTAGAAGATGAACCGTCATAAAGTTTGCGGCCCCAAGGTGGTTAGTTGAACGACCAACTTCCCGGGGTCATAACTTTTGCATACGATCTCCATTCGGGGCGCTCGGTAGCCCGTTGGAAAGATATATCCGAGGAATACACCGAGGACCATTAAATAGATGAGCTCCGTAGGACCAATTTTTCCCAAAAAAACGTCTTTTAGGGCCGCAAAACGGCCCCGGAAATTTGGGACTCGAAAAACTATAGAAAAATTACTAGAAAATTGGCAAGATGGGAAACTGTTTTGAGCCAGTGGAACATGTGGGTGGCCACCGATATCCATCTGGATCAGTAATTCATATCATACCATCTGAAGCTTCGAGTTGATATCAAGAGGAGAATAAGAACCCTCGCTTCAGAAGGTTGTGGAGTCCATTTTCTTCCAATAGTTGTTAACTATGGCACTTGTAACTCATTGCCCCACCACCGACCCCCCCCCCCCCCGCCCATATTTTATTAGTTCATAGGAAAACATTCTTTATTGTATGTTTTGTTCATGTAGTTCTAGTTTAAATTTCGTTCTTCACATAATATCTGGTTTATTAGAATGTATTTTAATCTCATGGTTCATATAGCTTTTACCTTTTGATATGTGGCTTGGAATACACAACCTCTAAGAAAGTGATTTTGCGAGCACATGTTGGTGATCAAACACCAACACCAAAGTGCCATCTTGGAAGTGTTGTGATAAAAAGTCGTGTTTTTCAATATTATGATGTTATTTTATTATCCAGTTATGACTTTTATTTATGCACCCTTTATTGTGAAATGGGATTGCAATTAGTACGTCAATGTTTGTAACCTAAGTGGAAGCACATACGGATTACATCGTGCAATCTTATTGTGAAGATTTAAAATCTTGGTTGTTAGTTGAGAAATGTCAAAGAATGCTAAATCTGAAAACCTGAGCTTTTTGTTAAATAATTGGAAAACGGTGAAAATTTACGTGATTGAGCACTTCAAATTTTCCCTAGGGATGATGTTTTATGTTGTAGAACCCTATAAACTCTTCAATTTTTACTAGTTCTATACTATAATTGCTTTGGATACTCTACACTCCATATGCACGTGAACTTCCACTCCACTAAAACCTCTCCAAAAAAAAAAATTACGTGCAACGCGTGTGGATTTTAATAAATATTTTTCCCTTGTGCCATGACTTCATACTGTGAAGGTACTTGCTACTTTTGCCAATACCATGCCTTAAAAATTCCATCAACGAGAAAACAACCAAAGAATGGTTAATCAACATGATTTGTGAATCTCAAGTAAGTCATGTAGCTACAAGGAGAGAAGGCTTGAGAAAAAAAAGATATGTGTATTCTAAAGTATCGTGAGAAATTTGAAATAATTTTATTTGGTGAACTCAACCCTAGTTTTCTTGTTATTAGTTTAGTTGTTTTTAAAGTGTTTTCAAAGATTACTTAGAAGTGATCCAAAGCAATGAATCATATAACGGTATCATGTCGGGATATTAGTTTCATGGTCAAACATTGACGACAGGAAAATCCGATTGGAGACATTCCTCAAGAATCAAAATTGGTTATGGATACAAATAACCAAAGATGAATACACATGGGAATATACACCATAGCTAAAGTTGTGCGAGATAGCAAATATGGAATTATTACTCTCCTAGTGGAAGAAGGGTTAAGATACTACTATGTTTTTGAACTGGTGGAAATGTGAAATAAACTAGAGCAATTGTACAAAACAATGCCTCTGAAATCAACGGTCTTGAAACAAGGTTATTGACTCTCAAGATTGCTCACCTTGGAGAATTTCAGGGATGAAATCTTTCTCGTACACTGATTTTACATGTTTTCTTTCTCAAAAAAGAATCGCGGATCTCATTTTTTTTTTCGAAAATGATTCTCCCAAATTCCAAAGGATAAAAATAGTTTACTCTAAACATCACCAAAATTGTCCAAAGACTACATAAAATTCTTAAAAATTTTCTCGTTGTTAACACTGATGCCGTGGAAAGATATTTTCCTCGATTCACCACAATTTGTGCCAACATCAAGGTCGTTGGAGGACAATACCTATGGTGACAGGCCGTTTGAGATCCTTGTGCATGATCGGGATCCCATAGCATACAACTCTTCTCTCTCACGAGTCATAGTCATCCCACCTCTTTTCGAGGCCATTCCTTGGTATCACACCTCATCTCCCTCCAACTTCATTGTCGTTGAACCCCTTTTAGTGACCATTTTTATTTCCTTTGCCTCCATATGTCCATTCAAACTATCTAGACCCATGCTTCTTAAGCATTCCATGGACACCACAACGCTCGTAGTAGCTCTTGCCCCTGCGGGTGTATTGAGTGCTACTACATAATATGCAAGTGACACATATGTGGATGTCTCCATGGAGCAACCGCATGCCAAGATTCGGGCTCTTGGCAATGCCAACCCTACGATTTAACAGCTTAACCCGATTGTCCTAGATTTTGTTGTTGACTCTCTTTCTCTCTCCTCACATGATAGATGTAGTAGCACGACGATATCGTATTCATCTCAGGAAACCAAGGACGAAAAAATTCATGAGTCATTTATTATCGTACTAGCTCCTGTTTCCATACTCGCCTTGGTGCATTGTCAAGACCACCAACAATATCTCAACGAACGCGGAGAGAAGATCATTCCCATTTTTATAGTTCTTTGCAGTATTCCATCATATTTCTGTTTCCCTCTAGCTCCATTTTCCATATCCGTCCCCCTTCCCTATGTTACACCTCTTATGGGATTTCACTATCAGCACCTTGGGCCATCGTTCAAGACCACTTATACTATTGCATCGCTGATCACTAGTGCTTTAGGTATACATTCGTTGAGTCGGCCCAGTGCAGTGTTCATGAATAACTTCAATCCAAAATGTAGCAATAGCAATTTCCTTGAGGAAATCTCACAGCTAGATATGTTGGTCGAGGACTCTCTTCGTCCTCTTGCATCCAACACGTGTAGTACACTAAGGTATTCCAGTAGATTCTCCATAAACAAAAAACGGTTTTCTCAGCTCCACTTATCCCTAGTTATTAAAGTCCTCTTTCTTAAAGAGCATTCACCACAAATGTGTTTATATGAAGGAGCGTAAAAACTCTAACTATCCTTGATCCCACGGCTACACCAAAAGCAGAGAGCGTTTTTATAACTGGGGATTTTTGGACTATGCGGTACAACTGTGGTCTTCCCCTTAAGAGCTATGCCATGCTTGCACACGATGTCTCTAGCGCATGGAATTATTACAACAAAATAATTATCGCATGTTCATGGAAATCCCATGTTTAAGACTCTATATCCATGGATTCTATTTTCTCTATACAGTCGATGCTGATGTGCATAGGACTCTTTATCCAGTTACATGGCACGTATGTTTATGCAGGCTCACTAGTCAGTCCATCCATAAACATAGTGGAAACTCAGCAGCAAGCACTTAGATTGAACATATTTCAACATGATGCTTCTTCTAGTATGTTTGGAAATCACTCGGTGGACCATCTCCAATGGAATGCCATATATCGTTGTATATTTCTAAGTGCTCTAGACAGAAACTGTTCTTTTCCTCATGATTCCCCAAATACCTAGGTCCGTAAGCGGGGTTCGACTGCTAAAAATACATAGAAGATTGGATGGATTGGTTTGTAGGGCCCATTTTATGGGCAGGTCTCACTCTTCATATTTGTGGTCAAAAAATCGTCTGAATCCTTCTGGGGCAATTTTGAGGTATCAAAGTTCCATTTATTGCAAAAAAACAACTGCACCAAAATTTTACATTATACACACCTAGACCTATCCAATGGTGCAAGAATCGCCTCAATCAGAGTCCGTATGAAGAAGTTATGCCTCCCACAAGTTGACCTACCCAGCTAACCACCATGGTACCCAGCGGATTCCACATCATCTATCGTTTCTCGCACATGTGGATCTAATAATGATTGGAGTTTGAAGAACGTTCTAGAAGGTCCAGTACCATAACCCTAATAAGGAGTTGGGGCGTAAGAAAACCCTAAAATTAACCCTAGACGGCTATTGGGCTATGTTGAATACGAGGCCGTTTGGAGGAGGGGTTTCGTTCTTTCGATGTTATTATACAGCTCCATAGTTGATAAAACAACACAAGAGTGGCTATTATAGCAGGACATAGGAGATAGGACATCATGTTGTAGCCATTATGGCCGTAGATTCATAGCTAACTCCATAGAGAGTGTCATTTCCTTTGTATTTGCATTTTGATATGAAGAGCAAGGCATAGTCCTCATTTGTGGCTGGGTTTTTCCCCATAGCTCGTTTTCCCGGGCTATATCTTGGGTTATTGTGTGGATTAATGTGTACTTATTTGCTCTAGTTATTTCTAGATTTCAGTTCCATTATATTCAGTATCTTATGGAATTAAATTAACACAACGAACTAAGTTGTAAGATCCATTGTGAGAAACTTATCCACTGGAATAGATGCAACAGTTTACAGATCATCTCGCCAACCGCCCGCCATCCTCAGTGACCATCCTACACTAAGGGTTGTTTTTATGTTCAGTATCTTGATATTTTGTGGCAACGCCCAAACCCATAGCATTCTCTTATATCAACTATGGAAACTTGCACCGCATCTGCATTAACCACATGATTTCGACACCCGACAATATTTCACTTTGATTAGGGTTATTCAAAAAGTAATCTCGACTATCCAAAATGCATTGTTCATCAACAGCATTCAGTGAGAACCGCAATGTGGGGAAATTGGCATTTGTATTCACTTGACATGGAAGAGCGACTGAGGAACATAATGTGAAACAGGAACGTTATATATATGCGTAGGGAACAGGGTTTGAATTCTTCTACAACACTATATATATATATATATATATATATATATATGTGGTTTCCACGCGCTTTGTGATTAATTCTAAATGGTGAGCTCTGGTCACGAAAGGTTATCAGAACAAGTCTAGTAGGACAGGAAATGGTCGATGCAGCGATAATAAGCCGGCGAGAGGCGTGAGGGACCATATTCTCATACTAATACACCAAAAATAAACGGACTTTGTCAGGTCGGCGACGCTGGCTTGGTCGCACTGTTATATATTATGTTCTTTGGACGGTGTCACGGTAGGATTTGGTCACGGTCACCTGTAGCAGAGGTGGTAGTGGCGGGTGGGGAATGATCAATTGCTTGCCCGGACTTCAATTTAAAACTACTCAGAATTCAGGAATTTGGTGATGCTATAAAATGGAAGAACGCTCTCCAATCTTCATCAAACTTCATCTATAATCAAACGATCAGAGGGAGCGTCTAATCGAAGAATAGCACTCAGTCATCTACAGTCATGAAATCCTTCCCGGCTTTAGCGGTTGCAGCACTAGTAATCATCTCATACGCAAGCACTATTGTTCTAGTGCGTGCAGGTGATTCAGATCCTCTGCAAGACTTTTGCGTTGCTGATAACACCAGTCAAGGTATGTGATACTAGGCTCTTCTGAATTTACATGTAATGTGTACAACTATTATCATGGGTGAAGAATCTGACATATATGGAATTGAATTTACATGTAATGTGTACAACTATTATCATGGGTGAAGAATCTGATATATATATATGGAATTGAATTTTGCAGTTCTTGTAAACGGTTTCGTCTGTAAGGATGCGAAGATGGTTTCAGCAGACGACTTCACGTTCAGGGGCCTAGATAAAGCGGGGAATACGAATAACATGCTGCGTTCCGTGGTAACTCCAGTCAATGTAGTGCAGCTAGCAGGCCTGAACACCTTGGGAATCTCCATGGCTAGGATCGATTTCGCTCCTTACGGCCTTAATCCCCCTCACACTCATCCGCGGGCCACCGAAATCTTGGTGGTCTTGGAAGGTAGCCTCTACGTCGGCTTCATCACCACTGGCAACCAATTGTTCTACAAAACGCTTGAGAAGGGAGACGTGTTTGTGTTCCCCAAAGCTCTTGTGCATTTCCAACAGAACGTCGGCAATGGCAACGCAGTGGCCCTCGCTGCACTGAGCAGCCAGAATCCAGGAACTCAGCAGATCGCCAGGTCCTTGTTTGGAGCCACCGGTCCGGTTGATCCCTCCGTTCTCGCCAAAGCTTTCGATATCGATTCCAACCTCGTCAAACTTCTGCAAGCCAAATTCGCAGCTTCTGGCTGATTTATTCATTCATTCATCCTGATCATAGTCGTGAGTCGCCACAGAGATTTATTCATTCTAATCATAGTCGCCATTCTTGCTTTCCCCGCGTTCTGCGTTCTGTGCGTGACACAAATAGTCACTGCATTGTATGTGTGGTCGTGGACATCCAAACAAATAAAAAAGTTCATTTCCGTTGATTATCTTAATCAGTGCTACTCCTTAATGTTTGAACAACACGATCTTCCGAAACTCTTTAGATTCATCACTCCACCCAACGGTCATTTTAATAATTAAACGCCATAAATAGATTATAAGCAGATGTTTAGTGGCATGGAGTCCACTTTAAAATTCAATTATCTTGGTGTATTCCGTTGATCCATTAATGAGGTTTTCGTGTTTGTTTGGGATGATTATCTTAATCGGTGCCACTCCTCAATGTTTGAACAACAAGATCTTCCAACGGGCATTTTAACATTTAAACGCCAGAAATAGAGTGTAAAATTAAACATAAATGGCCTTACATCATTTTGGTGTTAATTACTCAATTTAATTAAATTATATTTGTGGGTTCAAAAAGTTTTGAAACTCATTAAATTGGATCATCTAAAATTATTATATATCCCATCTAAAATTATTATATATCCCATTTACCTCCGGCAAACTTGATGACTTGATATAATAAATTATTGTTTCAACTTGTATAGAAAATTATTTTAAATTATGAATCGTTAGATTATGAGGCATACACACTTGAATGTTGGTTACCCTCTCATCGTTTACTCCATCATAGCAACATTGTCTTAGATTCCACCAAAGAGGGATCTTTGGTGAAGAAAAATCATAGCAACATTGTTTTGGCTTCCGGCAAGGGATCTCGCAACCTCACAAAGGAGAGGGAGGGCCTTCTAGGGACGGATTTGGTTCTACATAGGTGCCACATCGTGGCCCCATCTTTAATCAAATTGTAGGTATGCATTTCATCGGACTATGGAGGTGTCTAGCTAAAAGAGATTAGTTCATCGGATAACTTGTAAAGTGATAGCAGGTTGGATTAATAATGGATTGTAATCGTATTGCAAGTGTGTTAACAACCTAATTTTTGCCTCTTCGGTTCGCCATGAGTAATATTATCGGCATTAGACATCACCTTGGGCGGCTTTCGCCTCATATGCATCATTTCCACCACCATATTATCCGAGCACTCTCAACCAAGGACAACCTAAATCCCAACTTTGACTACAAATATAAGTGGATGGAATTTCCCTAGTAATGTGCTCACGTTGTCCACTTTTATTTCCCTGAAAACTACATCGAGGATCCAAAAGCAAAAGAGGAGATATGTAAGTCGGCTAATTAATGCCGTACCCTTCCAAAGGAGGGTAGTGGCTTGAAGTGGACATCAACGATCCATTATTTTTGAAAAAAATGGCCTTCGATCTAGTCTATAATACTATTACTATTAGAAAATTATTTTAAATTATGAATAATTAGATTATTAGGCATACAAACTGGAATATTGATTACCCTCCCATGATTTACTCCATCATAGCAACAGTCTCTTAGATTCCACCACACAGGAATCTCCTGGAAACGATCGTAGCAACATTGTTTTGGCTTCCGGCAAGCGATCTTGCAACCTCACAGAGGAGAGGGAGGGCCTTCTAGGGAGGGATTTGGTTCTACCTAGGTGCCACATCATGGCATCGTCTTTAATCATATTGTTGGTAAGAATTTTATCGGACTATGGAGGTGTCTAGCCAAAAGAGATTACTTCATCGGACCGCATTGCAAGTGTGTTAACAACATAATTTTGGCTCTTCGGTTCGCCATGAGTAATATTATCGCCATTACACATCACCTTGGGCAGCTTTCGCCTCATATCCATCATTGTGCTAAGAACCTAATTTTTGGCTCTTTGGTTCGCCATGAGTGATATTATCGCCATTGCACATCACCTTGGGCGGATTTCTCCTCATATCCATCATTCCCATCACCATATGATGTGAGCATTCTCAGCCAAGGACAACCTAAATCCAAAGTTTGACTACCAATATAAGTGTCCATGGAATTTCCCTAGTAATCTCCTCACGGTGTCCACTTTTATTTCCTCGAGAACTACATCATGGATCCAAAAACAAAAGAGAAGTTATGTAAGTCGGATAATTAATGTTGTACCCTTCCAAAGGAGTGTAGTGGCTTGAAGTGGACATCACAGAAACCTTATTTCTGAAAAAAATTGCTTTTGATCTAGTCTATAATACGGATACTGATCCTGCAACTTCTTAAATGAAAAGGAAATATCCACATTCGATTCGGTTCTAAAGAGTGTCCTCATATCTCCTATGAATAAATCTCACAAGGTCATCCATCATATCATTCACAATAAGCAATGCTATTATGCTCGATTCGGTCCACACACACACACACATAGAAGCATCGTTCTGTGTCTCTCCTTTCAACCACGGTAATTCTCATCGCACCATATGGAGCTTCAAGTGGTGATCAAGAGGGTTAGAATAACACTCCCTTCGGAAAGTCGTGGAGTCCATTTGCTTCCAATAATTCTTACTAAGGCGCTTGTAATTCATCACCGCTGACCCCCATCCCCCCTCTTTTATTAATACAAATGCAAATATTTTTTATTGTATGTTATGTTTATGGACTTCTAGTTTAACTTTATTTCTTCACATAATATATGGTCTATTCGAATGTATTTTACTCTCATGGTTCATATACCTTACACCTTTTGATATGATGCTTGGACAATGCAACCTCTAAGCAAGTGATTTTTGGGGCACATGTTGGTGATGAAACACAACCACCAAACTCAGCCATCTTGGAAGTGTTGTGATACAAAGGCGTGTTTTTCAATATTATGTATTATTTTATTTTTCAATTATGCATATTCTCTTCTACGGGTTACTTTTATTTATGCATTCTCAAATATAATATTGGGATTGCAAATAGTACATCAATGTTTGTATCCTAAGTGGTAGCACATCTAGATTGTGTCACGCAATTCAATTGTAAAGATATAAAATTGTGTCGCGCAATTCGATTGCAAAGATTTAGAATCTAGGCTGTTAGGTGAGAAATGTAAAATAAGGCTAAATCTCAAACCCCGAGGTTTTTTTTTTAATTCTTGGGAAACCATGGAAATTTATGCGATCGAGGACTTGATATTTTTCGTAGGGCTAATGTTTTAGGGCGTAGAACCGTAGAAAATCTTCAATGTTTACTAATCTTATACTAGAATAATTTTTGATACTCTACACTTCATACTACCTTCAATAGATCGCTTCGTGTATTGCACGTGACTCTTTCCCTTGTTCTCTACATCATTTTTCTCTTCCCACATGCCCTAGCTCGATTTTACAAAGATTAATTTGTTGTGCGTGATGCACCCAAATTTCAACTCCACAATACACTCTCCAACCAAAGTAAATAAGGAGAGGATTTTAACAAGTGTATCACTCTTTGTATGTGATTTCATAGCGTTTAGGTATTGGCTACTTGCACCAATCTCACGCGTTAAATGTTCCACAAAGAATGAAACAATACCACCTCATTCATGGCTTCGTAGTCATCGCTCTTTCCCTTTTTATCGACATCACTCAACTCTTCCCACGTACCATTTCTCTATTTTTCAACCTCTAATATCTTGCGTGAGGACGACTCATATGCATGCGAACTTCATCTCCGAGCAAAATAAATCAGGTGCAACCGTAGTGAATTTTAGGAAATACTTTGCCCTTATTCCATGGCTCCATACTATGAAGTTACTTAATACTTGCGCCAATCCCACGCCTTAAAGAGTCCAAAAAGAAGAACACAACCGAAGAACGATTAATTAACATGATTTGGGAATGTCAATTAAGTCATGTACACATACAAGGAGTGAAGGTTTGAGCAAAAAAATATACATGTAAATTCTAAAGTATCATGAAAATATATCAATAATTTTATTTGGGAAACTCAACCCATGTTCTCTTGCTATTAGTTTAGTTGCTTTTAAATTGTTCGTAGATACTAGTGACAAGTATTCCAAAGCATTGAATCATATTAAGGTATGATGTTGGGATATTAGTTTCATGGTCAAACCTTGGCTATTGGAAAATACAATCTGATACATTCCTCAAGAATCAAAAGTTATGGATCTACACGTAGCGAGAAACGATTCGAGAGAGACAACCACCATTTTGTGTCTCGCCTTTATACCATAGAAATTCATATCAAACCATATGAAGATTCGAGTGGATATCAACAGGAGGAGAAGAACCATGCCTTCTGAAATCTGTGGAGTCCATTTGAATCCAATAATTGTTACTGGGGCGCGTGTAATTCATCGTCCTCCCCCCCATCTTTTATTAATATAAATGCAAAGATTATTTATCGAGTATGTTATGTTTACGTAGTTCCAGTTTAAATTTATTTCTCGCATAATAATATATGGTTTATCAGAATGTATTTTACTCTCCTCGCTTATATACCTTACACCTTTCAATATTATTCACAAATTTTGATATGATTCTTGGACAACACAACCTCTCAGAAAGTGATTTTTGGGGCACATGTTGGTGATCAAACACCAACAACAAAGTGGCAACTTGGAAGTGTTGCGATAAAAATTCGTGTTTTTCAAAGTTACGTATTATTTTATTATTCAATCATGCATGTTCGCTTTTACGGGATACTTTTATTTATTCATTCTCGAATATAATATTGGGATCGAAAATAGTACATCAATGTTTGTATCCTAAGTGGAAGCACATCCAAATTGCGTTACACAATTTGATTGTGAAGATTTAAAATCTACGTTGCTAGTTGAGAAATGTAAGAGAAGCATAAATTTGAAATCCCGAGCATTTTGTTAAATAAATGGCAAACCATGAAAATTTATGTGATCAAGCACTTCGATTTTTTCCTAGGACAGTTTTTTATGTTGTAGAACCATAGAAGCTCTTCAATTTTTACAGCTAGTTCTATACTAGGATTGTTTTGGAGGCTCTACACTTCCTAGTAAGCATTCAACATATCACCTCGTGTATGGGAAGGATCCTTTCCCCTTTTTTCTACATCACTTTTCTCTTCCCACGTTCCCTAGCTCGATTTTACAAATCTTAAATTGTTGTGGGTTGACCACACCCAAATTTATAATACACTATAAACGCTCTCCAGCTAAAATAAATAAGGAAAGGATTTTAACAAGTTGTACATGCGAGTTCATAGCGTGAAGGTACTCCCTACTTGAACCAATATCATGCACTAAATGTTGCATGAAGAATAAAACAAGACCACCTCATTCATGGATTCATAATTGGCACACTTTCCATTGTTATCTACATCACTCCACTTTTCCCACATACCATTGTCTTTATTTTGCAGCTGGAACACTCATATGAACGTGAAATTCCATTGCACTAAAGCCTCTTCGAACAAAATAAATCAGGTGCAACCCACGTGGATTTTAACATATATTTTTCCCTTGTACGATGTCTTCATAGTGTAAAGGTACTTAATACTTGCACCAATCCCATGCTTTGAAAATTCCATAAAGAAGGACATCACCAAAGAGCGGTTAATTAACACGATTTGTGAATCTCAAGTAAGTCGTGTAGATACAAGGAGAGAAGGTTTTCACGGAAAATATTTGTTTATTCTAAAGTGTGGAGAAAAAGTAGCAATTCCTTTATTCGGGAAACTCAACCCTAATTTTATTGTTGTTAGTTTGGTTATTTTTGAAGTGTTTTTAGACATTACTTACAAGTAATCGAAAGCGTTGAAACATTTTAAGGGATGGTGTTGGAATCTTAGCTTGATGGCCAAACTTTGGATGTTGCAAAATCCAGTTTGAGACATTCCTCAAGAATCAAAAGTTATGGATACATGTAGAAAAAGATGATCCCACACAAAGAACCATCATTTTGTCTCTCATTTCTACCATAGTAATTGATCCGGATTTGTGTGGGAACGAAACAAAAGATGGCATATACAGAATCATATACAGAGAGATATATTCACATGCACAGATATTTGGCAAGAAACACAGCGATACAGTAAACACATATTCTATTAAATATCGGAGATAGAACAGACTGTAAATACAATAGCTAGAATGGTAGTAGCTATCTCTGAGAAGAGATGTGGCCGTTGTGCTTACTCGTGCCAAGATGAATAGAAAGAGAGGCCGAAAGGGCCTATTTATGATAAGCATGAGGGAAAGAATCCCAAACATCCAAAAACCTAACCCTAGAAGATGAACCGTCATAAAGTTTGCGGCCCCAAAGTGGTTAGTTGAACGACCAACTTCCCGGGGTCATAACTTTTGCATACGATCTCCATTCGGGGCGCTCGGTAGCCCGTTGGAAAGATATATCCGAGGAATACACCGAGGACCATTAAATAGATGAGCTCCGTAGGACCAATTTTTCCCAAAAAACATCTTTTAGGGCCACAAAACGGCCCCGGAAATTTGGGACTCGAAAAACTATAGAAAAATTACTAGAAAATTGGCAAGATGGGAAACTGTTTTGAGCCAGTGGAACAGGTGGGTGGCCACCGATATCCATCTGGATCAGTAATTCATATCATACCATCTGAAGCTTCGAGTTGATATCAAGAGGAGAATAAGAACCCTCGCTTCAGAAGGTTGTGGAGTCCATTTTCTTCCAATAGTTGTTAACTATGGCACTTGTAACTCATTGCCCCACCACCGACCCCCCCCCCCCCGCCCATATTTTATTAGTTCATAGGAAAACATTCTTTATTGTATGTTTTGTTCATGTAGTTCTAGTTTAAATTTCGTTCTTCACATAATATCTGGTTTATTAGAATGTATTTTAATCTCATGGTTCATATAGCTTTTACCTTTTGATATGTGGCTTGGAATACACAACCTCTAAGAAAGTGATTTTGCGAGCACATGTTGGTGATCAAACACCAACACCAAAGTGCCATCTTGGAAGTGTTGTGATAAAAAGTCGTGTTTTTCAATATTATGATGTTATTTTATTATCCAGTTATGACTTTTATTTATGCACCCTTTATTGTGAAATGGGATTGCAATTAGTACGTCAATGTTTGTAACCTAAGTGGAAGCACATACGGATTACATCGTGCAATCTTATTGTGAAGATTTAAAATCTTGGTTGTTAGTTGAGAAATGTCAAAGAATGCTAAATCTGAAAACCTGAGCTTTTTGTTAAATAATTGGAAAACGGTGAAAATTTACGTGATTGAGCACTTCAAATTTTCCCTAGGGATGATGTTTTATGTTGTAGAACCCTATAAACTCTTCAATTTTTACTAGTTCTATACTATAATTGCTTTGGATACTCTACACTCCATATGCACGTGAACTTCCACTCCACTAAAACCTCTCCAAAAAAAAAAATTACGTGCAACGCGTGTGGATTTTAATAAATATTTTTCCCTTGTGCCATGACTTCATACTGTGAAGGTACTTGCTACTTTTGCCAATACCATGCCTTAAAAATTCCATCAACGAGAAAACAACCAAAGAATGGTTAATCAACATGATTTGTGAATCTCAAGTAAGTCATGTAGCTACAAGGAGAGAAGGCTTGAGAAAAAAAAGATATGTGTATTCTAAAGTATCGTGAGAAATTTGAAATAATTTTATTTGGTGAACTCAACCCTAGTTTTCTTGTTATTAGTTTAGTTGTTTTTAAAGTGTTTTCAAAGATTACTTAGAAGTGATCCAAAGCAATGAATCATATAACGGTATCATGTCGGGATATTAGTTTCATGGTCAAACATTGACGACAGGAAAATCCGATTGGAGACATTCCTCAAGAATCAAAATTGGTTATGGATACAAATAACCAAAGATGAATACACATGGGAATATACACCATAGCTAAAGTTGTGCGAGATAGCAAATATGGAATTATTACTCTCCTAGTGGAAGAAGGGTTAAGATACTACTATGTTTTTGAACTGGTGGAAATGTGAAATAAACTAGAGCAATTGTACAAAACAATGCCTCTGAAATCAACGGTCTTGAAACAAGGTTATTGACTCTCAAGATTGCTCACCTTGGAGAATTTCAGGGATGAAATCTTTCTCGTACACTGATTTTACATGTTTTCTTTCTCAAAAAAGAATCGCGGATCTCATTTTTTTTTTCGAAAATGATTCTCCCAAATTCCAAAGGATAAAAATAGTTTACTCTAAACATCACCAAAATTGTCCAAAGACTACATAAAATTCTTAAAATTTTTCTCGTTGTTAACACTGATGCCGTGGAAAGATATTTTCCTCGATTCACCACAATTTGTGCCAACATCAAGGTCGTTGGAGGACAATACCTATGGTGACAGGCCGTTTGAGATCCTTGTGCATGATCGGGATCCCATAGCATACAACTCTTCTCTCTCACGAGTCATAGTCATCCCACCTCTTTTCGAGGCCATTCCTTGGTATCACACCTCATCTCCCTCCAACTTCATTGTCGTTGAACCCCTTTTAGTGACCATTTTTATTTCCTTTGCCTCCATATGTCCATTCAAACTATCTAGACCCATGCTTCTTAAGCATTCCATGGACACCACAACGCTCGTAGTAGCTCTTGCCCCTGCGGGTGTATTGAGTGCTACTACATAATATGCAAGTGACACATATGTGGATGTCTCCATGGAGCAACCGCATGCCAAGATTCGGGCTCTTGGCAATGCCAACCCTACGACTTAACAGCTTAACCCGATTGTCCTAGATTTTGTTGTTGACTCTCTTTCTCTCTCCTCACATGATAGATGTAGTAGCACGACGATATCGTATTCATCTCAGGAAACCAAGGACGAAAAAATTCATGAGTCATTTATTATCGTACTAGCTCCTGTTTCCATACTCGCCTTGGTGCATTGTCAAGACCACCAACAATATCTCAACGAACGCGGAGAGAAGATCATTCCCATTTTTATAGTTCTTTGCAGTATTCCATCATATTTCTGTTTCCCTCTAGCTCCATTTTCCATATCCGTCCCCCTTCCCTATGTTACACCTCTTATGGGATTTCACTATCAGCACCTTGGGCCATCGTTCAAGACCACTTATACTATTGCATCGCTGATCACTAGTGCTTTAGGTATACATTCGTTGAGTCGGCCCAGTGCAGTGTTCATGAATAACTTCAATCCAAAATGTAGCAATAGCAATTTCCTTGAGGAAATCTCACAGCTAGATATGTTGGTCGAGGACTCTCTTCGTCCTCTTGCATCCAACACGTGTAGTACACTAAGGTATTCCAGTAGATTCTCCATAAACAAAAAACGGTTTTCTCAGCTCCACTTATCCCTAGTTATTAAAGTCCTCTTTCTTAAAGAGCATTCACCACAAATGTGTTTATATGAAGGAGCGTAAAAACTCTAACTATCCTTGATCCCACGGCTACACCAAAAGCAGAGAGCGTTTTTATAACTGGGGATTTTTGGACTATGCGGTACAACTGTGGTCTTCCCCTTAAGAGCTATGCCATGCTTGCACACGATGTCTCTAGCGCATGGAATTATTACAACAAAATAATTATCGCATGTTCATGGAAATCCCATGTTTAAGACTCTATATCCATGGATTCTATTTTCTCTATACAGTCGATGCTGATGTGCATAGGACTCTTTATCCAGTTACATGGCACGTATGTTTATGCAGGCTCACTAGTCAGTCCATCCATAAACATAGTGGAAACTCAGCAGCAAGCACTTAGATTGAACATATTTCAACATGATGCTTCTTCTAGTATGTTTGGAAATCACTCGGTGGACCATCTCCAATGGAATGCCATATATCGTTGTATATTTCTAAGTGCTCTAGACAGAAACTGTTCTTTTCCTCATGATTCCCCAAATACCTAGGTCCGTAAGCGGGGTTCGACTGCTAAAAATACATAGAAGATTGGATGGATTGGTTTGTAGGGCCCATTTTATGGGCAGGTCTCACTCTTCATATTTGTGGTCAAAAAATCGTCTGAATCCTTCTGGGGCAATTTTGAGGTATCAAAGTTCCATTTATTGCAAAAAAACAACTGCACCAAAATTTTACATTATACACACCTAGACCTATCCAATGGTGCAAGAATCGCCTCAATCAGAGTCCGTATGAAGAAGTTATGCCTCCCACAAGTTGACCTACCCAGCTAACCACCATGGTACCCAGCGGATTCCACATCATCTATCGTTTCTCGCACATGTGGATCTAATAATGATTGGAGTTTGAAGAACGTTCTAGAAGGTCCAGTACCATAACCCTAATAAGGAGTTGGGGCGTAAGAAAACCCTAAAATTAACCCTAGACGGCTATTGGGCTATGTTGAATACGAGGCCGTTTGGAGGAGGGGTTTCGTTCTTTCGATGTTATTATACAGCTCCATAGTTGATAAAACAACACAAGAGTGGCTATTATAGCAGGACATAGGAGATAGGACATCATGTTGTAGCCATTATGGCCGTAGATTCATAGCTAACTCCATAGAGAGTGTCATTTCCTTTGTATTTGCATTTTGATATGAAGAGCAAGGCATAGTCCTCATTTGTGGCTGGGTTTTTCCCCATAGCTCGTTTTCCCGGGCTATATCTTGGGTTATTGTGTGGATTAATGTGTACTTATTTGCTCTAGTTATTTCTAGATTTCAGTTCCATTATATTCAGTATCTTATGGAATTAAATTAACACAACGAACTAAGTTGTAAGATCCATTGTGAGAAACTTATCCACTGGAATAGATGCAACAGTTTACAGATCATCTCGCCAACCGCCCGCCATCCTCAGTGACCATCCTACACTAAGGGTTGTTTTTATGTTCAGTATCTTGATATTTTGTGGCAACGCCCAAACCCATAGCATTCTCTTATATCAACTATGGAAACTTGCACCGCATCTGCATTAACCACATGATTTCGACACCCGACAATATTTCACTTTGATTAGGGTTATTCAAAAAGTAATCTCGACTATCCAAAATGCATTGTTCATCAACAGCATTCAGTGAGAACCGCAATGTGGGGAAATTGGCATTTGTATTCACTTGACATGGAAGAGCGACTGAGGAACATAATGTGAAACAGGAACGTTATATATATGCGTAGGGAACAGGGTTTGAATTCTTCTACAACACTATATATATATATGTATATGTGGTTTCCACGCGCTTTGTGATTAATTCTAAATGGTGAGCTCTGGTCACGAAAGGTTATCAGAACAAGTCTAGTAGGACAGGAAATGGTCGATGCAGCGATAATAAGCCGGCGAGAGGCGTGAGGGACCATATTCTCATACTAATACACCAAAAATAAACGGACTTTGTCAGGTCGGCGACGCTGGCTTGGTCGCACTGTTATATATTATGTTCTTTGGACGGTGTCACGGTAGGATTTGGTCACGGTCACCTGTAGCAGAGGTGGTAGTGGCAGGTGGGGAATGATCACTTGCTTGCCCGGACTTCAATTTAAAACTACTCAGAATTCAGGAATTTGGTGATGCTATAAAATGGAAGAACGCTCTCCAATCTTCATCAAACTTCATCTATAATCAAACGATCAGAGGGAGCGTCTAATCGAAGAATAGCACTCAGTCATCTACAGTCATGAAATCCTTCCCGGCTTTAGCTGTTGCAGCACTAGTAATCATCTCATACGCAAGCACTATTGTTCTAGTGCGTGCAGGTGATTCAGATCCTCTGCAAGACTTTTGCGTTGCTGATAACACCAGTCAAGGTATGTGATACTAGGCTCTTCTGAATTTACATGTAATGTGTACAACTATTATCATGGGTGAAGAATCTGACATATATGGAATTGAATTTACATGTAATGTGTACAACTATTATCATGGGTGAAGAATCTGATATATATATATGGAATTGAATTTTGCAGTTCTTGTAAACGGTTTCGTCTGTAAGGATGCGAAGATGGTTTCAGCAGACGACTTCACGTTCAGGGGCCTAGATAAAGCGGGGAATACGAATAACATGCTGCGTTCCGTGGTAACTCCAGTCAATGTAGTGCAGCTAGCAGGCCTGAACACCTTGGGAATCTCCATGGCTAGGATCGATTTCGCTCCTTACGGCCTTAATCCCCCTCACACTCATCCGCGGGCCACCGAAATCTTGGTGGTCTTGGAAGGTAGCCTCTACGTCGGCTTCATCACCACTGGCAACCAATTGTTCTACAAAACGCTTGAGAAGGGAGACGTGTTTGTGTTCCCCAAAGCTCTTGTGCATTTCCAACAGAACGTCGGCAATGGCAACGCAGTGGCCCTCGCTGCACTGAGCAGCCAGAATCCAGGAACTCAGCAGATCGCCAGGTCCTTGTTTGGAGCCACCGGTCCGGTTGATCCCTCCGTTCTCGCCAAAGCTTTCGATATCGATTCCAACCTCGTCAAACTTCTGCAAGCCAAATTCGCAGCTTCTGGCTGATTTATTCATTCATTCATCCTGATCATAGTCGTGAGTCGCCACAGAGATTTATTCATTCTAATCATAGTCGCCATTCTTGCTTTCCCCGCGTTCTGCGTTCTGTGCGTGACACAAATAGTCACTGCATTGTATGTGTGGTCGTGGACATCCAAACAAATAAAAAAGTTCATTTCCGTTGATTATCTTAATCAGTGCTACTCCTTAATGTTTGAACAACACGATCTTCCGAAACTCTTTAGATTCATCACTCCACCCAACGGTCATTTTAATAATTAAACGCCATAAATAGATTATAAGCAGATGTTTAGTGGCATGGAGTCCACTTTAAAATTCAATTATCTTGGTGTATTCCGTTGATCCATTAATGAGGTTTTCGTGTTTGTTTGGGATGATTATCTTAATCGGTGCCACTCCTCAATGTTTGAACAACAAGATCTTCCAACGGGCATTTTAACATTTAAACGCCAGAAATAGAGTGTAAAATTAAACATAAATGGCCTTACATCATTTTGGTGTTAATTACTCAATTTAATTAAATTATATTTGTGGGTTCAAAAAGTTTTGAAACTCATTAAATTGGATCATCTAAAATTATTATATATCCCATCTAAAATTATTATATATCCCATTTACCTCCGGCAAACTTGATGACTTGATATAATAAATTATTGTTTCAACTTGTATAGAAAATTATTTTAAATTATGAATCGTTAGATTATGAGGCATACACACTTGAATGTTGGTTACCCTCTCATCGTTTACTCCATCATAGCAACATTGTCTTAGATTCCACCAAAGAGGGATCTTTGGTGAAGAAAAATCATAGCAACATTGTTTTGGCTTCCGGCAAGGGATCTCGCAACCTCACAAAGGAGAGGGAGGGCCTTCTAGGGACGGATTTGGTTCTACATAGGTGCCACATCGTGGCCCCATCTTTAATCAAATTGTAGGTATGCATTTCATCGGACTATGGAGGTGTCTAGCTAAAAGAGATTAGTTCATCGGATAACTTGTAAAGTGATAGCAGGTTGGATTAATAATGGATTGTAATCGTATTGCAAGTGTGTTAACAACCTAATTTTTGCCTCTTCGGTTCGCCATGAGTAATATTATCGCCATTAGACATCACCTTGGGCGGCTTTCGCCTCATATGCATCATTTCCACCACCATATTATCCGAGCACTCTCAACCAAGGACAACCTAAATCCCAACTTTGACTACAAATATAAGTGGATGGAATTTCCCTAGTAATGTGCTCACGTTGTCCACTTTTATTTCCCTGAAAACTACATCGAGGATCCAAAAGCAAAAGAGGAGATATGTAAGTCGGCTAATTAATGCCGTACCCTTCCAAAGGAGGGTAGTGGCTTGAAGTGGACATCAACGATCCATTATTTTTGAAAAAAATGGCCTTCGATCTAGTCTATAATACTATTACTATTAGAAAATTATTTTAAATTATGAATAATTAGATTATTAGGCATACAAACTGGAATATTGATTACCCTCCCATGATTTACTCCATCATAGCAACAGTCTCTTAGATTCCACCACACAGGAATCTCCTGGAAACGATCGTAGCAACATTGTTTTGGCTTCCGGCAAGCGATCTTGCAACCTCACAGAGGAGAGGGAGGGCCTTCTAGGGAGGGATTTGGTTCTACCTAGGTGCCACATCATGGCATCGTCTTTAATCATATTGTTGGTAAGAATTTTATCGGACTATGGAGGTGTCTAGCCAAAAGAGATTACTTCATCGGACCGCATTGCAAGTGTGTTAACAACATAATTTTGGCTCTTCGGTTCGCCATGAGTAATATTATCGCCATTACACATCACCTTGGGCAGCTTTCGCCTCATATCCATCATTGTGCTAAGAACCTAATTTTTGGCTCTTTGGTTCGCCATGAGTGATATTATCGCCATTGCACATCACCTTGGGCGGATTTCTCCTCATATCCATCATTCCCATCACCATATGATGTGAGCATTCTCAGCCAAGGACAACCTAAATCCAAAGTTTGACTACCAATATAAGTGTCCATGGAATTTCCCTAGTAATCTCCTCACGGTGTCCACTTTTATTTCCTCGAGAACTACATCGTGGATCCAAAAACAAAAGAGAAGTTATGTAAGTCGGATAATTAATGTTGTACCCTTCCAAAGGAGTGTAGTGGCTTGAAGTGGACATCACAGAAACCTTATTTCTGAAAAAAATTGCTTTTGATCTAGTCTATAATACGGATACTGATCCTGCAACTTCTTAAATGAAAAGGAAATATCCACATTCGATTCGGTTCTAAAGAGTGTCCTCATATCTCCTATGAATAAATCTCACAAGGTCATCCATCATATCATTCACAATAAGCAATGCTATTATGCTCGATTCGGTCCACACACACACACACATAGAAGCATCGTTCTGTGTCTCTCCTTTCAACCACGGTAATTCTCATCGCACCATATGGAGCTTCAAGTGGTGATCAAGAGGGTTAGAATAACACTCCCTTCGGAAAGTCGTGGAGTCCATTTGCTTCCAATAATTCTTACTAAGGCGCTTGTAATTCATCACCGCTGACCCCCATCCCCCCTCTTTTATTAATACAAATGCAAATATTTTTTATTGTATGTTATGTTTATGGACTTCTAGTTTAACTTTATTTCTTCACATAATATATGGTCTATTCGAATGTATTTTACTCTCATGGTTCATATACCTTACACCTTTTGATATGATGCTTGGACAATGCAACCTCTAAGCACGTGATTTTTGGGGCACATGTTGGTGATGAAACACAACCACCAAACTCAGCCATCTTGGAAGTGTTGTGATACAAAGGCGTGTTTTTCAATATTATGTATTATTTTATTTTTCAATTATGCATATTCTCTTCTACGGGTTACTTTTATTTATGCATTCTCAAATATAATATTGGGATTGCAAATAGTACATCAATGTTTGTATCCTAAGTGGTAGCACATCTAGATTGTGTCACGCAATTCAATTGTAAAGATATAAAATTGTGTCGCGCAATTCGATTGCAAAGATTTAGAATCTAGGCTGTTAGGTGAGAAATGTAAAATAAGGCTAAATCTCAAACCCCGAGGTTTTTTTTTTAATTCTTGGGAAACCATGGAAATTTATGCGATCGAGGACTTGATATTTTTCGTAGGGCTAATGTTTTAGGGCGTAGAACCGTAGAAAATCTTCAATGTTTACTAATCTTATACTAGAATCGTTTTTGATACTCTACACTTCATACTACCTTCAATAGATCGCTTCGTGTATTGCACGTGACTCTTTCCCTTGTTCTCTACATCATTTTTCTCTTCCCACATGCCCTAGCTCGATTTTACAAAGATTAATTTGTTGTGCGTGATGCACCCAAATTTCAACTCCACAATACACTCTCCAACCAAAGTAAATAAGGAGAGGATTTTAACAAGTGTATCACCCTTTGTATGTGATTTCATAGCGTTTAGGTATTGGCTACTTGCACCAATCTCACGCGTTAAATGTTCCACAAAGAATGAAACAATACCACCTCATTCATGGCTTCGTAGTCATCGCTCTTTCCCTTTTTATCGACATCACTCAACTCTTCCCACGTACCATTTCTCTATTTTTCAACCTCTAATATCTTGCGTGAGGACGACTCATATGCATGCGAACTTCATCTCCGAGCAAAATAAATCAGGTGCAACCGTAGTGAATTTTAGGAAATACTTTGCCCTTATTCCATGGCTCCATACTATGAAGTTACTTAATACTTGCGCCAATCCCACGCCTTAAAGAGTCCAAAAAGAAGAACACAACCGAAGAACGATTAATTAACATGATTTGGGAATGTCAATTAAGTCATGTACACATACAAGGAGTGAAGGTTTGAGCAAAAAAATATACATGTAAATTCTAAAGTATCATGAAAATATATCAATAATTTTATTTGGGAAACTCAACCCATGTTCTCTTGCTATTAGTTTAGTTGCTTTTAAATTGTTCGTAGATACTAGTGACAAGTATTCCAAAGCATTGAATCATATTAAGGTATGATGTTGGGATATTAGTTTCATGGTCAAACCTTGGCTATTGGAAAATACAATCTGATACATTCCTCAAGAATCAAAAGTTATGGATCTACACGTAGCGAGAAACGATTCGAGAGAGACAACCACCATTTTGTGTCTCGCCTTTATACCATAGAAATTCATATCAAACCATATGAAGATTCGAGTGGATATCAACAGGAGGAGAAGAACCATGCCTTCTGAAATCTGTGGAGTCCATTTGAATCCAATAATTGTTACTGGGGCGCGTGTAATATATCGTCCTCCCCCCCATCTTTTATTAATATAAATGCAAAGATTATTTATCGAGTATGTTATGTTTACGTAGTTCCAGTTTAAATTTATTTCTCGCATAATAATATATGGTTTATCAGAATGTATTTTACTCTCCTCGCTTATATACCTTACACCTTTCAATATTATTCACAAATTTTGATATGATTCTTGGACAACACAACCTCTCAGAAAGTGATTTTTGGGGCACATGTTGGTGATCAAACACCAACAACAAAGTGGCAACTTGGAAGTGTTGCGATAAAAATTCGTGTTTTTCAAAGTTACGTATTATTTTATTATTCAATCATGCATGTTCGCTTTTACGGGATACTTTTATTTATTCATTCTCGAATATAATATTGGGATCGAAAATAGTACATCAATGTTTGTATCCTAAGTGGAAGCACATCCAAATTGCGTTACGCAATTTGATTGTGAAGATTTAAAATCTACGTTGCTAGTTGAGAAATGTAAGAGAAGCATAAATTTGAAATCCCGAGCATTTTGTTAAATAAATGGCAAACCATGAAAATTTATGTGATCAAGCACTTCGATTTTTTCCTAGGACAGTTTTTTATGTTGTAGAACCATAGAAGCTCTTCAATTTTTACAGCTAGTTCTATACTAGGATTGTTTTGGAGGCTCTACACTTCCTAGTAAGCATTCAACATATCACCTCGTGTATGGGAAGGATCCTTTCCCCTTTTTTCTACATCACTTTTCTCTTCCCACGTTCCCTAGCTCGATTTTACAAATCTTAAATTGTTGTGGGTTGACCACACCCAAATTTATAATACACTATAAACGCTCTCCAGCTAAAATAAATAAGGAAAGGATTTTAACAAGTTGTACATGCGAGTTCATAGCGTGAAGGTACTCCCTACTTGAACCAATATCATGCACTAAATGTTGCATGAAGAATAAAACAAGACCACCTCATTCATGGATTCATAATTGGCACACTTTCCATTGTTATCTACATCACTCCACTTTTCCCACATACCATTGTCTTTATTTTGCAGCTGGAACACTCATATGAACGTGAAATTCCATTGCACTAAAGCCTCTTCGAACAAAATAAATCAGGTGCAACCCACGTGGATTTTAACATATATTTTTCCCTTGTACGATGTCTTCATAGTGTAAAGGTACTTAATACTTGCACCAATCCCATGCTTTGAAAATTCCATAAAGAAGGACATCACCAAAGAGCGGTTAATTAACACGATTTGCGAATCTCAAGTAAGTCGTGTAGATACAAGGAGAGAAGGTTTTCACGGAAAATATTTGTTTATTCTAAAGTGTGGAGAAAAAGTAGCAATTCCTTTATTCGGGAAACTCAACCCTAATTTTATTGTTGTTAGTTTGGTTATTTTTGAAGTGTTTTTAGACATTACTTACAAGTAATCGAAAGCGTTGAAACATTTTAAGGGATGGTGTTGGAATCTTAGCTTGATGGCCAAACTTTGGATGTTGCAAAATCCAGTTTGAGACATTCCTCAAGAATCAAAAGTTATGGATACATGTAGAAAAAGATGATCCCACACAAAGAACCATCATTTTGTCTCTCATTTCTACCATAGTAATTGATCCGGATTTGTGTGGGAACGAAACAAAAGATGGCATATACAGAATCATATACAGAGAGATATATTCACATGCACAGATATTTGGCAAGAAACACAGCGATACAGTAAACACATATTCTATTAAATATCGGAGATAGAACAGACTGTAAATACAATAGCTAGAATGGTAGTAGCTATCTCTGAGAAGAGATGTGGCCGCTGTGCTTACTCATGCCAAGATGAATAGAAAGAGAGGCCGAAAGGGCCTATTTATGATAAGCATGAGGGAAAGAATCCCAAACATCCAAAAACCTAACCCTAGAAGATGAACCGTCATAAAGTTTGCGGCCCCAAGGTGGTTAGTTGAACGACCAACTTCCCGGGGTCATAACTTTTGCATACGATCTCCATTCGGGGCGCTCGGTAGCCCGTTGGAAAGATATATCCGAGGAATACACCGAGGACCATTAAATAGATGAGCTCCGTAGGACCAATTTTTCCCAAAAAACGTCTTTTAGGGCCGCAAAACGGCCCCGGAAATTTGGGACTCGAAAAACTATAGAAAAATTACTAGAAAATTGGCAAGATGGGAAACTGTTTTGAGCCAGTGGAACAGGTGGGTGGCCACCGATATCCATCTGGATCAGTAATTCATATCATACCATCTGAAGCTTCGAGTTGATATCAAGAGGAGAATAAGAACCCTCGCTTCAGAAGGTTGTGGAGTCCATTTTCTTCCAATAGTTGTTAACTATGGCACTTGTAACTCATTGCCCCACCACCGACCCCCCCCCCCCCGGCCCATATTTTATTAGTTCATAGGAAAACATTCTTTATTGTATGTTTTGTTCATGTAGTTCTAGTTTAAATTTCGTTCTTCACATAATATCTGGTTTATTAGAATGTATTTTAATCTCATGGTTCATATAGCTTTTACCTTTTGATATGTGGCTTGGAATACACAACCTCTAAGAAAGTGATTTTGCGAGCACATGTTGGTGATCAAACACCAACACCAAAGTGCCATCTTGGAAGTGTTGTGATAAAAAGTCGTGTTTTTCAATATTATGATGTTATTTTATTATCCAGTTATGACTTTTATTTATGCACCCTTTATTGTGAAATGGGATTGCAATTAGTACGTCAATGTTTGTAACCTAAGTGGAAGCACATACGGATTACATCGTGCAATCTTATTGTGAAGATTTAAAATCTTGGTTGTTAGTTGAGAAATGTCAAAGAATGCTAAATCTGAAAACCTGAGCTTTTTGTTAAATAATTGGAAAACGGTGAAAATTTACGTGATTGAGCACTTCAAATTTTCCCTAGGGATGATGTTTTATGTTGTAGAACCCTATAAACTCTTCAATTTTTACTAGTTCTATACTATAATTGCTTTGGATACTCTACACTCCATATGCACGTGAACTTCCACTCCACTAAAACCTCTCCAAAAAAAAAAATTACGTGCAACGCGTGTGGATTTTAATAAATATTTTTCCCTTGTGCCATGACTTCATACTGTGAAGGTACTTGCTACTTTTGCCAATACCATGCCTTAAAAATTCCATCAACGAGAAAACAACCAAAGAATGGTTAATCAACATGATTTGTGAATCTCAAGTAAGTCATGTAGCTACAAGGAGAGAAGGCTTGAGAAAAAAAAGATATGTGTATTCTAAAGTATCGTGAGAAATTTGAAATAATTTTATTTGGTGAACTCAACCCTAGTTTTCTTGTTATTAGTTTAGTTGTTTTTAAAGTGTTTTCAAAGATTACTTAGAAGTGATCCAAAGCAATGAATCATATAACGGTATCATGTCGGGATATTAGTTTCATGGTCAAACATTGACGACAGGAAAATCCGATTGGAGACATTCCTCAAGAATCAAAATTGGTTATGGATACAAATAACCAAAGATGAATACACATGGGAATATACACCATAGCTAAAGTTGTGCGAGATAGCAAATATGGAATTATTACTCTCCTAGTGGAAGAAGGGTTAAGATACTACTATGTTTTTGAACTGGTGGAAATGTGAAATAAACTAGAGCAATTGTACAAAACAATGCCTCTGAAATCAACGGTCTTGAAACAAGGTTATTGACTCTCAAGATTGCTCACCTTGGAGAATTTCAGGGATGAAATCTTTCTCGTACACTGATTTTACATGTTTTCTTTCTCAAAAAAGAATCGCGGATCTCATTTTTTTTTCGAAAATGATTCTCCCAAATTCCAAAGGATAAAAATAGTTTACTCTAAACATCACCAAAATTGTCCAAAGACTACATAAAATTCTTAAAAATTTTCTCGTTGTTAACACTGATGCCGTGGAAAGATATTTTCCTCGATTCACCACAATTTGTGCCAACATCAAGGTCGTTGGAGGACAATACCTATGGTGACAGGCCGTTTGAGATCCTTGTGCATGATCGGGCTCCCATAGCATACAACTCTTCTCTCTCACGAGTCATAGTCATCCCACCTCTTTTCGAGGCCATTCCTTGGTATCACACCTCATCTCCCTCCAACTTCATTGTCGTTGAACCCCTTTTAGTGACCATTTTTATTTCCTTTGCCTCCATATGTCCATTCAAACTATCTAGACCCATGCTTCTTAAGCATTCCATGGACACCACAACGCTCGTAGTAGCTCTTGCCCCTGCGGGTGTATTGAGTGCTACTACATAATATGCAAGTGACACATATGTGGATGTCTCCATGGAGCAACCGCATGCCAAGATTCGGGCTCTTGGCAATGCCAACCCTACGATTTAACAGCTTAACCCGATTGTCCTAGATTTTGTTGTTGACTCTCTTTCTCTCTCCTCACATGATAGATGTAGTAGCACGACGATATCGTATTCATCTCAGGAAACCAAGGACGAAAAAATTCATGAGTCATTTATTATCGTACTAGCTCCTGTTTCCATACTCGCCTTGGTGCATTGTCAAGACCACCAACAATATCTCAACGAACGCGGAGAGAAGATCATTCCCATTTTTATAGTTCTTTGCAGTATTCCATCATATTTCTGTTTCCCTCTAGCTCCATTTTCCATATCCGTCCCCCTTCCCTATGTTACACCTCTTATGGGATTTCACTATCAGCACCTTGGGCCATCGTTCAAGACCACTTATACTATTGCATCGTTGATCACTAGTGCTTTAGGTATACATTCGTTGAGTCGGCCCAGTGCAGTGTTCATGAATAACTTCAATCCAAAATGTAGCAATAGCAATTTCCTTGAGGAAATCTCACAGCTAGATATCTTGGTCGAGGACTCTCTTCGTCCTCTTGCATCCAACACGTGTAGTACACTAAGGTATTCCAGTAGATTCTCCATAAACAAAAAACGGTTTTCTCAGCTCCACTTATCCCTAGTTATTAAAGTCCTCTTTCTTAAAGAGCATTCACCACAAATGTGTTTATATGAAGGAGCGTAAAAACTCTAACTATCCTTGATCCCACGGCTACACCAAAAGCAGAGAGCGTTTTTATAACTGGGGATTTTTGGACTATGCGGTACAACTGTGGTCTTCCCCTTAAGAGCTATGCCATGCTTGCACACGATGTCTCTAGCGCATGGAATTATTACAACAAAATAATTATCGCATGTTCATGGAAATCCCATGTTTAAGACTCTATATCCATGGATTCTATTTTCTCTATACAGTCGATGCTGATGTGCATAGGACTCTTTATCCAGTTACATGGCACGTATGTTTATGCAGGCTCACTAGTCAGTCCATCCATAAACATAGTGGAAACTCAGCAGCAAGCACTTAGATTGAACATATTTCAACATGATGCTTCTTCTAGTATGTTTGGAAATCACTCGGTGGACCATCTCCAATGGAATGCCATATATCGTTGTATATTTCTAAGTGCTCTAGACAGAAACTGTTCTTTTCCTCATGATTCCCCAAATACCTAGGTCCGTAAGCGGGGTTCGACTGCTAAAAATACATAGAAGATTGGATGGATTGGTTTGTAGGGCCCATTTTATGGGCAGGTCTCACTCTTCATATTTGTGGTCAAAAAATCGTCTGAATCCTTCTGGGGCAATTTTGAGGTATCAAAGTTCCATTTATTGCAAAAAAACAACTGCACCAAAATTTTACATTATACACACCTAGACCTATCCAATGGTGCAAGAATCGCCTCAATCAGAGTCCGTATGAAGAAGTTATGCCTCCCACAAGTTGACCTACCCAGCTAACCACCATGGTACCCAGCGGATTCCACATCATCTATCGTTTCTTGCACATGTGGATCTAATAATGATTGGAGTTTGAAGAACGTTCTAGAAGGTCCAGTACCATAACCCTAATAAGGAGTTGGGGCGTAAGAAAACCCTAAAATTAACCCTAGACGGCTATTGGGCTATGTTGAATACGAGGCCGTTTGGAGGAGGGGTTTCGTTCTTTCGATGTTATTATACAGCTCCATAGTTGATAAAACAACACAAGAGTGGCTATTATAGCAGGACATAGGAGATAGGACATCATGTTGTAGCCATTATGGCCGTAGATTCATAGCTAACTCCATAGAGAGTGTCATTTCCTTTGTATTTGCATTTTGATATGAAGAGCAAGGCATAGTCCTCATTTGTGGCTGGGTTTTTCCCCATAGCTCGTTTTCCCGGGCTATATCTTGGGTTATTGTGTGGATTAATGTGTACTTATTTGCTCTAGTTATTTCTAGATTTCAGTTCCATTATATTCAGTATCTTATGGAATTAAATTAACACAACGAACTAAGTTGTAAGATCCATTGTGAGAAACTTATCCACTGGAATAGATGCAACAGTTTACAGATCATCTCGCCAACCGCCCGCCATCCTCAGTGACCATCCTACACTAAGGGTTGTTTTTATGTTCAGTATCTTGATATTTTGTGGCAACGCCCAAACCCATAGTATTCTCTTATATCAACTATGGAAACTTGCACCGCATCTGCATTAACCACATGATTTCGACACCCGACAATATTTCACTTTGATTAGGGTTATTCAAAAAGTAATCTCGACTATCCAAATGCATTGTTCATCAACAGCATTCAGTGAGAACCGCAATGTGGGGAAATTGGCATTTGTATTCACTTGACATGGAAGAGCGACTGAGGAACATAATGTGAAACAGGAACGTTATATATATGCGTAGGGAACAGGGTTTGAATTCTTCTACAACACTATATATATATATATATATATATGTATATGTATATGTATATGTATATGTATATGTATATGTGGTTTCCACGCGCTTTGTGATTAATTCTAAATGGTGAGCTCTGGTCACGAAAGGTTATCAGAACAAGTCTAGTAGAACAAGTCTAGTAGGACAGGAAATGGTCGATGCAGCGATAATAAGCCGGCGAGAGGCGTGAGGGACCATATTCTCATACTAATACACCAAAAATAAACGGACTTTGTCAGGTCGGCGACGCTGGCTTGGTCGCACTGTTATATATTATGTTCTTTGGACGGTGTCACGGTAGGATTTGGTCACGGTCACATGTAGCAGAGGTGGTAGTGGCGGGTGGGGAATGATCACTTGCTTGCCCGGACTTCAATTTAAAACTACTCAGAATTCAGGAATTTGGTGATGCTATAAAATGGAAGAACGCTCTCCAATCTTCATCAAACTTCATCTATAATCAAACGATCAGAGGGAGCGTCTAATCGAAGAATAGCACTCAGTCATCTACAGTCATGAAATCCTTCCCGGCTTTAGCTGTTGCAGCACTAGTAATCATCTCATACGCAAGCACTATTGTTCTAGTGCGTGCAGGTGATTCAGATCCTCTGCAAGACTTTTGCGTTGCTGATAACACCAGTCAAGGTATGTGATACTAGGCTCTTCTGAATTTACATGTAATGTGTACAACTATTATCATGGGTGAAGAATCTGACATATATGGAATTGAATTTACATGTAATGTGTACAACTATTATCATGGGTGAAGAATCTGATATATATATATGGAATTGAATTTTGCAGTTCTTGTAAACGGTTTCGTCTGTAAGGATGCGAAGATGGTTTCAGCAGACGACTTCACGTTCAGGGGCCTAGATAAAGCGGGGAATACGAATAACATGCTGCGTTCCGTGGTAACTCCAGTCAATGTAGTGCAGCTAGCAGGCCTGAACACCTTGGGAATCTCCATGGCTAGGATCGATTTCGCTCCTTACGGCCTTAATCCCCCTCACACTCATCCGCGGGCCACCGAAATCTTGGTGGTCTTGGAAGGTAGCCTCTACGTCGGCTTCATCACCACTGGCAACCAATTGTTCTACAAAACGCTTGAGAAGGGAGACGTGTTTGTGTTCCCCAAAGCTCTTGTGCATTTCCAACAGAACGTCGGCAATGGCAACGCAGTGGCCCTCGCTGCACTGAGCAGCCAGAATCCAGGAACTCAGCAGATCGCCAGGTCCTTGTTTGGAGCCACCGGTCCGGTTGATCCCTCCGTTCTCGCCAAAGCTTTCGATATCGATTCCAACCTCGTCAAACTTCTGCAAGCCAAATTCGCAGCTTCTGGCTGATTTATTCATTCATTCATCCTGATCATAGTCGTGAGTCGCCACAGAGATTTATTCATTCTAATCATAGTCGCCATTCTTGCTTTCCCCGCGTTCTGCGTTCTGTGCGTGACACAAATAGTCACTGCATTGTATGTGTGGTCGTGGACATCCAAACAAATAAAAAAGTTCATTTCCGTTGATTATCTTAATCAGTGCTACTCCTTAATGTTTGAACAACACGATCTTCCGAAACTCTTTAGATTCATCACTCCACCCAACGGTCATTTTAATAATTAAACGCCATAAATAGATTATAAGCAGATGTTTAGTGGCATGGAGTCCACTTTAAAATTCAATTATCTTGGTGTATTCCGTTGATCCATTAATGAGGTTTTCGTGTTTGTTTGGGATGATTATCTTAATCGGTGCCACTCCTCAATGTTTGAACAACAAGATCTTCCAACGGGCATTTTAACATTTAAACGCCAGAAATAGAGTGTAAAATTAAACATAAATGGCCTTACATCATTTTGGTGTTAATTACTCAATTTAATTAAATTATATTTGTGGGTTCAAAAAGTTTTGAAACTCATTAAATTGGATCATCTAAAATTATTATATATCCCATCTAAAATTATTATATATCCCATTTACCTCCGGCAAACTTGATGACTTGATATAATAAATTATTGTTTCAACTTGTATAGAAAATTATTTTAAATTATGAATCGTTAGATTATGAGGCATACACACTTGAATGTTGGTTACCCTCTCATCGTTTACTCCATCATAGCAACATTGTCTTAGATTCCACCAAAGAGGGATCTTTGGTGAAGAAAAATCATAGCAACATTGTTTTGGCTTCCGGCAAGGGATCTCGCAACCTCACAAAGGAGAGGGAGGGCCTTCTAGGGACGGATTTGGTTCTACATAGGTGCCACATCGTGGCCCCATCTTTAATCAAATTGTAGGTATGCATTTCATCGGACTATGGAGGTGTCTAGCTAAAAGAGATTAGTTCATCGGATAACTTGTAAAGTGATAGCAGGTTGGATTAATAATGGATTGTAATCGTATTGCAAGTGTGTTAACAACCTAATTTTTGCCTCTTCGGTTCGCCATGAGTAATATTATCGCCATTAGACATCACCTTGGGCGGCTTTCGCCTCATATGCATCATTTCCACCACCATATTATCCGAGCACTCTCAACCAAGGACAACCTAAATCCCAACTTTGACTACAAATATAAGTGGATGGAATTTCCCTAGTAATGTGCTCACGTTGTCCACTTTTATTTCCCTGAAAACTACATCGAGGATCCAAAAGCAAAAGAGGAGATATGTAAGTCGGCTAATTAATGCCGTACCCTTCCAAAGGAGGGTAGTGGCTTGAAGTGGACATCAACGATCCATTATTTTTGAAAAAAATGGCCTTCGATCTAGTCTATAATACTATTACTATTAGAAAATTATTTTAAATTATGAATAATTAGATTATTAGGCATACAAACTGGAATATTGATTACCCTCCCATGATTTACTCCATCATAGCAACAGTCTCTTAGATTCCACCACACAGGAATCTCCTGGAAACGATCGTAGCAACATTGTTTTGGCTTCCGGCAAGCGATCTTGCAATCTCACAGAGGAGAGGGAGGGCCTTCTAGGGAGGGATTTGGTTCTACCTAGGTGCCACATCATGGCATCGTCTTTAATCATATTGTTGGTAAGAATTTTATCGGACTATGGAGGTGTCTAGCCAAAAGAGATTACTTCATCGGACCGCATTGCAAGTGTGTTAACAACATAATTTTGGCTCTTCGGTTCGCCATGAGTAATATTATCGCCATTACACATCACCTTGGGCAGCTTTCGCCTCATATCCATCATTGTGCTAAGAACCTAATTTTTGGCTCTTTGGTTCGCCATGAGTGATATTATCGCCATTGCACATCACCTTGGGCGGATTTCTCCTCATATCCATCATTCCCATCACCATATGATGTGAGCATTCTCAGCCAAGGACAACCTAAATCCAAAGTTTGACTACCAATATAAGTGTCCATGGAATTTCCCTAGTAATCTCCTCACGGTGTCCACTTTTATTTCCTCGAGAACTACATCGTGGATCCAAAAACAAAAGAGAAGTTATGTAAGTCGGATAATTAATGTTGTACCCTTCCAAAGGAGTGTAGTGGCTTGAAGTGGACATCACAGAAACCTTATTTCTGAAAAAAATTGCTTTTGATCTAGTCTATAATACGGATACTGATCCTGCAACTTCTTAAATGAAAAGGAAATATCCACATTCGATTCGGTTCTAAAGAGTGTCCTCATATCTCCTATGAATAAATCTCACAAGGTCATCCATCATATCATTCACAATAAGCAATGCTATTATGCTCGATTCGGTCCACACACACACACACATAGAAGCATCGTTCTGTGTCTCTCCTTTCAACCACGGTAATTCTCATCGCACCATATGGAGCTTCAAGTGGTGATCAAGAGGGTTAGAATAACACTCCCTTCGGAAAGTCGTGGAGTCCATTTGCTTCCAATAATTCTTACTAAGGCGCTTGTAATTCATCACCGCTGACCCCCATCCCCCCTCTTTTATTAATACAAATGCAAATATTTTTTATTGTATGTTATGTTTATGGACTTCTAGTTTAACTTTATTTCTTCACATAATATATGGTCTATTCGAATGTATTTTACTCTCATGGTTCATATACCTTACACCTTTTGATATGATGCTTGGACAATGCAACCTCTAAGCACGTGATTTTTGGGGCACATGTTGGTGATGAAACACAACCACCAAACTCAGCCATCTTGGAAGTGTTGTGATACAAAGGCGTGTTTTTCAATATTATGTATTATTTTATTTTTCAATTATGCATATTCTCTTCTACGGGTTACTTTTATTTATGCATTCTCAAATATAATATTGGGATTGCAAATAGTACATCAATGTTTGTATCCTAAGTGGTAGCACATCTAGATTGTGTCACGCAATTCAATTGTAAAGATATAAAATTGTGTCGCGCAATTCGATTGCAAAGATTTAGAATCTAGGCTGTTAGGTGAGAAATGTAAAATAAGGCTAAATCTCAAACCCCGAGGTTTTTTTTTTAATTCTTGGGAAACCATGGAAATTTATGCGATCGAGGACTTGATATTTTTCGTAGGGCTAATGTTTTAGGGCGTAGAACCGTAGAAAATCTTCAATGTTTACTAATCTTATACTAGAATCGTTTTTGATACTCTACACTTCATACTACCTTCAATAGATCGCTTCGTGTATTGCACGTGACTCTTTCCCTTGTTCTCTACATCATTTTTCTCTTCCCACATGCCCTAGCTCGATTTTACAAAGATTAATTTGTTGTGCGTGATGCACCCAAATTTCAACTCCACAATACACTCTCCAACCAAAGTAAATAAGGAGAGGATTTTAACAAGTGTATCACCCTTTGTATGTGATTTCATAGCGTTTAGGTATTGGCTACTTGCACCAATCTCACGCGTTAAATGTTCCACAAAGAATGAAACAATACCACCTCATTCATGGCTTCGTAGTCATCGCTCTTTCCCTTTTTATCGACATCACTCAACTCTTCCCACGTACCATTTCTCTATTTTTCAACCTCTAATATCTTGCGTGAGGACGACTCATATGCATGCGAACTTCATCTCCGAGCAAAATAAATCAGGTGCAACCGTAGTGAATTTTAGGAAATACTTTGCCCTTATTCCATGGCTCCATACTATGAAGTTACTTAATACTTGCGCCAATCCCACGCCTTAAAGAGTCCAAAAAGAAGAACACAACCGAAGAACGATTAATTAACATGATTTGGGAATGTCAATTAAGTCATGTACACATACAAGGAGTGAAGGTTTGAGCAAAAAAATATACATGTAAATTCTAAAGTATCATGAAAATATATCAATAATTTTATTTGGGAAACTCAACCCATGTTCTCTTGCTATTAGTTTAGTTGCTTTTAAATTGTTCGTAGATACTAGTGACAAGTATTCCAAAGCATTGAATCATATTAAGGTATGATGTTGGGATATTAGTTTCATGGTCAAACCTTGGCTATTGGAAAATACAATCTGATACATTCCTCAAGAATCAAAAGTTATGGATCTACACGTAGCGAGAAACGATTCGAGAGAGACAACCACCATTTTGTGTCTCGCCTTTATACCATAGAAATTCATATCAAACCATATGAAGATTCGAGTGGATATCAACAGGAGGAGAAGAACCATGCCTTCTGAAATCTGTGGAGTCCATTTGAATCCAATAATTGTTACTGGGGCGCGTGTAATATATCGTCCTCCCCCCCATCTTTTATTAATATAAATGCAAAGATTATTTATCGAGTATGTTATGTTTACGTAGTTCCAGTTTAAATTTATTTCTCGCATAATAATATATGGTTTATCAGAATGTATTTTACTCTCCTCGCTTATATACCTTACACCTTTCAATATTATTCACAAATTTTGATATGATTCTTGGACAACACAACCTCTCAGAAAGTGATTTTTGGGGCACATGTTGGTGATCAAACACCAACAACAAAGTGGCAACTTGGAAGTGTTGCGATAAAAATTCGTGTTTTTCAAAGTTACGTATTATTTTATTATTCAATCATGCATGTTCGCTTTTACGGGATACTTTTATTTATTCATTCTCGAATATAATATTGGGATCGAAAATAGTACATCAATGTTTGTATCCTAAGTGGAAGCACATCCAAATTGCGTTACGCAATTTGATTGTGAAGATTTAAAATCTACGTTGCTAGTTGAGAAATGTAAGAGAAGCATAAATTTGAAATCCCGAGCATTTTGTTAAATAAATGGCAAACCATGAAAATTTATGTGATCAAGCACTTCGATTTTTTCCTAGGACAGTTTTTTATGTTGTAGAACCATAGAAGCTCTTCAATTTTTACAGCTAGTTCTATACTAGGATTGTTTTGGAGGCTCTACACTTCCTAGTAAGCATTCAACATATCACCTCGTGTATGGGAAGGATCCTTTCCCCTTTTTTCTACATCACTTTTCTCTTCCCACGTTCCCTAGCTCGATTTTACAAATCTTAAATTGTTGTGGGTTGACCACACCCAAATTTATAATACACTATAAACGCTCTCCAGCTAAAATAAATAAGGAAAGGATTTTAACAAGTTGTACATGCGAGTTCATAGCGTGAAGGTACTCCCTACTTGAACCAATATCATGCACTAAATGTTGCATGAAGAATAAAACAAGACCACCTCATTCATGGATTCATAATTGGCACACTTTCCATTGTTATCTACATCACTCCACTTTTCCCACATACCATTGTCTTTATTTTGCAGCTGGAACACTCATATGAACGTGAAATTCCATTGCACTAAAGCCTCTTCGAACAAAATAAATCAGGTGCAACCCACGTGGATTTTAACATATATTTTTCCCTTGTACGATGTCTTCATAGTGTAAAGGTACTTAATACTTGCACCAATCCCATGCTTTGAAAATTCCATAAAGAAGGACATCACCAAAGAGCGGTTAATTAACACGATTTGCGAATCTCAAGTAAGTCGTGTAGATACAAGGAGAGAAGGTTTTCACGGAAAATATTTGTTTATTCTAAAGTGTGGAGAAAAAGTAGCAATTCCTTTATTCGGGAAACTCAACCCTAATTTTATTGTTGTTAGTTTGGTTATTTTTGAAGTGTTTTTAGACATTACTTACAAGTAATCGAAAGCGTTGAAACATTTTAAGGGATGGTGTTGGAATCTTAGCTTGATGGCCAAACTTTGGATGTTGCAAAATCCAGTTTGAGACATTCCTCAAGAATCAAAAGTTATGGATACATGTAGAAAAAGATGATCCCACACAAAGAACCATCATTTTGTCTCTCATTTCTACCATAGTAATTGATCCGGATTTGTGTGGGAACGAAACAAAAGATGGCATATACAGAATCATATACAGAGAGATATATTCACATGCACAGATATTTGGCAAGAAACACAGCGATACAGTAAACACATATTCTATTAAATATCGGAGATAGAACAGACTGTAAATACAATAGCTAGAATGGTAGTAGCTATCTCTGAGAAGAGATGTGGCCGCTGTGCTTACTCATGCCAAGATGAATAGAAAGAGAGGCCGAAAGGGCCTATTTATGATAAGCATGAGGGAAAGAATCCCAAACATCCAAAAACCTAACCCTAGAAGATGAACCGTCATAAAGTTTGCGGCCCCAAAGTGGTTAGTTGAACGACCAACTTCCCGGGGTCATAACTTTTGCATACGATCTCCATTCGGGGCGCTCGGTAGCCCGTTGGAAAGATATATCCGAGGAATACACCGAGGACCATTAAATAGATGAGCTCCGTAGGACCAATTTTTCCCAAAAAAACATCTTTTAGGGCCGCAAAACGGGCCCCGGAAATTTGGGACTCGAAAAACTATAGAAAAATTACTAGAAAATTGGCAAGATGGGAAACTGTTTTGAGCCAGTGGAACAGGTGGGTGGCCACCGATATCCATCTGGATCAGTAATTCATATCATACCATCTGAAGCTTCGAGTTGATATCAAGAGGAGAATAAGAACCCTCGCTTCAGAAGGTTGTGGAGTCCATTTTCTTCCAATAGTTGTTAACTATGGCACTTGTAACTCATTGCCCCACCACCGACCCCCCCCCCCCGGCCCATATTTTATTAGTTCATAGGAAAACATTCTTTATTGTATGTTTTGTTCATGTAGTTCTAGTTTAAATTTCGTTCTTCACATAATATCTGGTTTATTAGAATGTATTTTAATCTCATGGTTCATATAGCTTTTACCTTTTGATATGTGGCTTGGAATACACAACCTCTAAGAAAGTGATTTTGCGAGCACATGTTGGTGATCAAAACACCAACACCAAAGTGCCATCTTGGAAGTGTTGTGATAAAAAGTCGTGTTTTTCAATATTATGATGTTATTTTATTATCCAGTTATGACTTTTATTTATGCACCCTTTATTGTGAAATGGGATTGCAATTAGTACGTCAATGTTTGTAACCTAAGTGGAAGCACATACGGATTACATCGTGCAATCTTATTGTGAAGATTTAAAATCTTGGTTGTTAGTTGAGAAATGTCAAAGAATGCTAAATCTGAAAACCTGAGCTTTTTGTTAAATAATTGGAAAACGGTGAAAATTTACGTGATTGAGCACTTCAAATTTTCCCTAGGGATGATGTTTTATGTTGTAGAACCCTATAAACTCTTCAATTTTTACTAGTTCTATACTATAATTGCTTTGGATACTCTACACTCCATATGCACGTGAACTTCCACTCCACTAAAACCTCTCCAAAAAAAAAAATTACGTGCAACGCGTGTGGATTTTAATAAATATTTTTCCCTTGTGCCATGACTTCATACTGTGAAGGTACTTGCTACTTTTGCCAATACCATGCCTTAAAAATTCCATCAACGAGAAAACAACCAAAGAATGGTTAATCAACATGATTTGTGAATCTCAAGTAAGTCATGTAGCTACAAGGAGAGAAGGCTTGAGAAAAAAAAGATATGTGTATTCTAAAGTATCGTGAGAAATTTGAAATAATTTTATTTGGTGAACTCAACCCTAGTTTTCTTGTTATTAGTTTAGTTGTTTTTAAAGTGTTTTCAAAGATTACTTAGAAGTGATCCAAAGCAATGAATCATATAACGGTATCATGTCGGGATATTAGTTTCATGGTCAAACATTGACGACAGGAAAAATCCGATTGGAGACATTCCTCAAGAATCAAAATTGGTTATGGATACAAATAACCAAAGATGAATACACATGGGAATATACACCATAGCTAAAGTTGTGCGAGATAGCAAATATGGAATTATTACTCTCCTAGTGGAAGAAGGGTTAAGATACTACTATGTTTTTGAACTGGTGGAAATGTGAAATAAACTAGAGCAATTGTACAAAACAATGCCTCTGAAATCAACGGTCTTGAAACAAGGTTATTGACTCTCAAGATTGCTCACCTTGGAGAATTTCAGGGATGAAATCTTTCTCGTACACTGATTTTACATGTTTTCTTTCTCAAAAAAGAATCGCGGATCTCATTTTTTTTTCGAAAATGATTCTCCCAAATTCCAAAGGATAAAAATAGTTTACTCTAAACATCACCAAAATTGTCCAAAGACTACATAAAATTCTTAAAATTTTTCTCGTTGTTAACACTGATGCCGTGGAAAGATATTTTCCTCGATTCACCACAATTTGTGCCAACATCAAGGTCGTTGGAGGACAATACCTATGGTGACAGGCCGTTTGAGATCCTTGTGCATGATCGGGCTCCCATAGCATACAACTCTTCTCTCTCACGAGTCATAGTCATCCCACCTCTTTTCGAGGCCATTCCTTGGTATGACACCTCATCTCCCTCCAACTTCATTGTCGTTGAACCCCTTTTAGTGACCATTTTTATTTCCTTTGCCTCCATATGTCCATTCAAACTATCTAGACCCATGCTTCTTAAGCATTCCATGGACACCACAACGCTCGTAGTAGCTCTTGCCCCTGCGGGTGTATTGAGTGCTACTACATAATATGCAAGTGACACATATGTGGATGTCTCCATGGAGCAACCGCATGCCAAGATTCGGGCTCTTGGCAATGCCAACCCTACGATTTAATAGCTTAACCCGATTGTCCTAGATTTTGTTGTTGACTCTCTTTCTCTCTCCTCACATGATAGATGTAGTAGCACGACGATATCGTATTCATCTCAGGAAACCAAGGACGAAAAAATTCATGAGTCATTTATTATCGTACTAGCTCCTGTTTCCATACTCGCCTTGGTGCATTGTCAAGACCACCAACAATATCTCAACGAACGCGGAGAGAAGATCATTCCCATTTTTATAGTTCTTTGCAGTATTCCATCATATTTCTGTTTCCCTCTAGCTCCATTTTCCATATCCGTCCCCCTTCCCTATGTTACACCTCTTATGGGATTTCACTATCAGCACCTTGGGCCATCGTTCAAGACCACTTATTCTATTGCATCGCTGATCACTAGTGCTTTAGGTATACATTCGTTGAGTCGGCCCAGTGCAGTGTTCATGAATAACTTCAATCCAAAATGTAGCAATAGCAATTTCCTTGAGGAAATCTCACAGCTAGATATCTTGGTCGAGGACTCTCTTCGTCCTCTTGCATCCAACACGTGTAGTACACTAAGGTATTCCAGTAGATTCTCCATAAACAAAAAACGGTTTTCTCAGCTCCACTTATCCCTAGTTATTAAAGTCCTCTTTCTTAAAGAGCATTCACCACAAATGTGTTTATATGAAGGAGCGTAAAAACTCTAACTATCCTTGATCCCACGGCTACACCAAAAGCAGAGAGCGTTTTTATAACTGGGGATTTTTAGACTATGCGGTACAACTGTGGTCTTCCCCTTAAGAGCTATGCCATGCTTGCACACGATGTCTCTAGCGCATGGAATTATTACAACAAAATAATTATCGCATGTTCATGGAAATCCCATGTTTAAGACTCTATATCCATGGATTCTATTTTCTCTATACAGTCGATGCTGATGTGCATAGGACTCTTTATCCAGTTACATGGCACGTATGTTTATGCAGGCTCACTAGTCAGTCCATCCATAAACATAGTGGAAACTCAGCAGCAAGCACTTAGATTGAACATATTTCAACATGATGCTTCTTCTAGTATGTTTGGAAATCACTCGGTGGACCATCTCCAATGGAATGCCATATATCGTTGTATATTTCTAAGTGCTCTAGACAGAAACTGTTCTTTTCCTCATGATTCCCCAAATACCTAGGTCCGTAAGCGGGGTTCGACTGCTAAAAATACATAGAAGATTGGATGGATTGGTTTGTAGGGCCCATTTTATGGGCAGGTCTCACTCTTCATATTTGTGGTCAAAAAATCGTCTGAATCCTTCTGGGGCAATTTTGAGGTATCAAAGTTCCATTTATTGCAAAAAAACAACTGCACCAAAATTTTACATTATACACACCTAGACCTATCCAATGGTGCAAGAATCGCCTCAATCAGAGTCCGTATGAAGAAGTTATGCCTCCCACAAGTTGACCTACCCAGCTAACCACCATGGTACCCAGCGGATTCCACATCATCTATCGTTTCTCGCACATGTGGATCTAATAATGATTGGAGTTTGAAGAACGTTCTAGAAGGTCCAGTACCATAACCCTAATAAGGAGTTGGGGCGTAAGAAAACCCTAAAATTAACCCTAGACGGCTATTGGGCTATGTTGAATACGAGGCCGTTTGGAGGAGGGGTTTCGTTCTTTCGATGTTATTATACAGCTCCATAGTTGATAAAACAACACAAGAGTGGCTATTATAGCAGGACATAGGAGATAGGACATCATGTTGTAGCCATTATGGCCGTAGATTCATAGCTAACTCCATAGAGAGTGTCATTTCCTTTGTATTTGCATTTTGATATGAAGAGCAAGGCATAGTCCTCATTTGTGGCTGGGTTTTTCCCCATAGCTCGTTTTCCCGGGCTATATCTTGGGTTATTGTGTGGATTAATGTGTACTTATTTGCTCTAGTTATTTCTAGATTTCAGTTCCATTATATTCAGTATCTTATGGAATTAAATTAACACAACGAACTAAGTTGTAAGATCCATTGTGAGAAACTTATCCACTGGAATAGATGCAACAGTTTACAGATCATCTCGCCAACCGCCCGCCATCCTCAGTGACCATCCTACACTAAGGGTTGTTTTTATGTTCAGTATCTTGATATTTTGTGGCAACGCCCAAACCCATAGCATTCTCTTATATCAACTATGGAAACTTGCACCGCATCTGCATTAACCACATGATTTCGACACCCGACAATATTTCACTTTGATTAGGGTTATTCAAAAAGTAATCTCGACTATCCAAAATGCATTGTTCATCAACAGCATTCAGTGAGAACCGCAATGTGGGGAAATTGGCATTTGTATTCACTTGACATGGAAGAGCGACTGAGGAACATAATGTGAAACAGGAACGTTATATATATGCGTAGGGAACAGGGTTTGAATTCTTCTACAACACTATATATATATATGTATATGTGGTTTCCACGCGCTTTGTGATTAATTCTAAATGGTGAGCTCTGGTCACGAAAGGTTATCAGAACAAGTCTAGTAGGACAGGAAATGGTCGATGCAGCGATAATAAGCCGGCGAGAGGCGTGAGGGACCATATTCTCATACTAATACACCAAAAATAAACGGACTTTGTCAGGTCGGCGACGCTGGCTTGGTCGCACTGTTATATATTATGTTCTTTGGACGGTGTCACGGTAGGATTTGGTCACGGTCACCTGTAGCAGAGGTGGTAGTGGCAGGTGGGGAATGATCACTTGCTTGCCCGGACTTCAATTTAAAACTACTCAGAATTCAGGAATTTGGTGATGCTATAAAATGGAAGAACGCTCTCCAATCTTCATCAAACTTCATCTATAATCAAACGATCAGAGGGAGCGTCTAATCGAAGAATAGCACTCAGTCATCTACAGTCATGAAATCCTTCCCGGCTTTAGCTGTTGCAGCACTAGTAATCATCTCATACGCAAGCACTATTGTTCTAGTGCGTGCAGGTGATTCAGATCCTCTGCAAGACTTTTGCGTTGCTGATAACACCAGTCAAGGTATGTGATACTAGGCTCTTCTGAATTTACATGTAATGTGTACAACTATTATCATGGGTGAAGAATCTGACATATATGGAATTGAATTTACATGTAATGTGTACAACTATTATCATGGGTGAAGAATCTGATATATATATATGGAATTGAATTTTGCAGTTCTTGTAAACGGTTTCGTCTGTAAGGATGCGAAGATGGTTTCAGCAGACGACTTCACGTTCAGGGGCCTAGATAAAGCGGGGAATACGAATAACATGCTGCGTTCCGTGGTAACTCCAGTCAATGTAGTGCAGCTAGCAGGCCTGAACACCTTGGGAATCTCCATGGCTAGGATCGATTTCGCTCCTTACGGCCTTAATCCCCCTCACACTCATCCGCGGGCCACCGAAATCTTGGTGGTCTTGGAAGGTAGCCTCTACGTCGGCTTCATCACCACTGGCAACCAATTGTTCTACAAAACGCTTGAGAAGGGAGACGTGTTTGTGTTCCCCAAAGCTCTTGTGCATTTCCAACAGAACGTCGGCAATGGCAACGCAGTGGCCCTCGCTGCACTGAGCAGCCAGAATCCAGGAACTCAGCAGATCGCCAGGTCCTTGTTTGGAGCCACCGGTCCGGTTGATCCCTCCGTTCTCGCCAAAGCTTTCGATATCGATTCCAACCTCGTCAAACTTCTGCAAGCCAAATTCGCAGCTTCTGGCTGATTTATTCATTCATTCATCCTGATCATAGTCGTGAGTCGCCACAGAGATTTATTCATTCTAATCATAGTCGCCATTCTTGCTTTCCCCGCGTTCTGCGTTCTGTGCGTGACACAAATAGTCACTGCATTGTATGTGTGGTCGTGGACATCCAAACAAATAAAAAAGTTCATTTCCGTTGATTATCTTAATCAGTGCTACTCCTTAATGTTTGAACAACACGATCTTCCGAAACTCTTTAGATTCATCACTCCACCCAACGGTCATTTTAATAATTAAACGCCATAAATAGATTATAAGCAGATGTTTAGTGGCATGGAGTCCACTTTAAAATTCAATTATCTTGGTGTATTCCGTTGATCCATTAATGAGGTTTTCGTGTTTGTTTGGGATGATTATCTTAATCGGTGCCACTCCTCAATGTTTGAACAACAAGATCTTCCAACGGGCATTTTAACATTTAAACGCCAGAAATAGAGTGTAAAATTAAACATAAATGGCCTTACATCATTTTGGTGTTAATTACTCAATTTAATTAAATTATATTTGTGGGTTCAAAAAGTTTTGAAACTCATTAAATTGGATCATCTAAAATTATTATATATCCCATCTAAAATTATTATATATCCCATTTACCTCCGGCAAACTTGATGACTTGATATAATAAATTATTGTTTCAACTTGTATAGAAAATTATTTTAAATTATGAATCGTTAGATTATGAGGCATACACACTTGAATGTTGGTTACCCTCTCATCGTTTACTCCATCATAGCAACATTGTCTTAGATTCCACCAAAGAGGGATCTTTGGTGAAGAAAAATCATAGCAACATTGTTTTGGCTTCCGGCAAGGGATCTCGCAACCTCACAAAGGAGAGGGAGGGCCTTCTAGGGACGGATTTGGTTCTACATAGGTGCCACATCGTGGCCCCATCTTTAATCAAATTGTAGGTATGCATTTCATCGGACTATGGAGGTGTCTAGCTAAAAGAGATTAGTTCATCGGATAACTTGTAAAGTGATAGCAGGTTGGATTAATAATGGATTGTAATCGTATTGCAAGTGTGTTAACAACCTAATTTTTGCCTCTTCGGTTCGCCATGAGTAATATTATCGCCATTAGACATCACCTTGGGCGGCTTTCGCCTCATATGCATCATTTCCACCACCATATTATCCGAGCACTCTCAACCAAGGACAACCTAAATCCCAACTTTGACTACAAATATAAGTGGATGGAATTTCCCTAGTAATGTGCTCACGTTGTCCACTTTTATTTCCCTGAAAACTACATCGAGGATCCAAAAGCAAAAGAGGAGATATGTAAGTCGGCTAATTAATGCCGTACCCTTCCAAAGGAGGGTAGTGGCTTGAAGTGGACATCAACGATCCATTATTTTTGAAAAAAATGGCCTTCGATCTAGTCTATAATACTATTACTATTAGAAAATTATTTTAAATTATGAATAATTAGATTATTAGGCATACAAACTGGAATATTGATTACCCTCCCATGATTTACTCCATCATAGCAACAGTCTCTTAGATTCCACCACACAGGAATCTCCTGGAAACGATCGTAGCAACATTGTTTTGGCTTCCGGCAAGCGATCTTGCAACCTCACAGAGGAGAGGGAGGGCCTTCTAGGGAGGGATTTGGTTCTACCTAGGTGCCACATCATGGCATCGTCTTTAATCATATTGTTGGTAAGAATTTTATCGGACTATGGAGGTGTCTAGCCAAAAGAGATTACTTCATCGGACCGCATTGCAAGTGTGTTAACAACATAATTTTGGCTCTTCGGTTCGCCATGAGTAATATTATCGCCATTACACATCACCTTGGGCAGCTTTCGCCTCATATCCATCATTGTGCTAAGAACCTAATTTTTGGCTCTTTGGTTCGCCATGAGTGATATTATCGCCATTGCACATCACCTTGGGCGGATTTCTCCTCATATCCATCATTCCCATCACCATATGATGTGAGCATTCTCAGCCAAGGACAACCTAAATCCAAAGTTTGACTACCAATATAAGTGTCCATGGAATTTCCCTAGTAATCTCCTCACGGTGTCCACTTTTATTTCCTCGAGAACTACATCGTGGATCCAAAAACAAAAGAGAAGTTATGTAAGTCGGATAATTAATGTTGTACCCTTCCAAAGGAGTGTAGTGGCTTGAAGTGGACATCACAGAAACCTTATTTCTGAAAAAAATTGCTTTTGATCTAGTCTATAATACGGATACTGATCCTGCAACTTCTTAAATGAAAAGGAAATATCCACATTCGATTCGGTTCTAAAGAGTGTCCTCATATCTCCTATGAATAAATCTCACAAGGTCATCCATCATATCATTCACAATAAGCAATGCTATTATGCTCGATTCGGTCCACACACACACACACATAGAAGCATCGTTCTGTGTCTCTCCTTTCAACCACGGTAATTCTCATCGCACCATATGGAGCTTCAAGTGGTGATCAAGAGGGTTAGAATAACACTCCCTTCGGAAAGTCGTGGAGTCCATTTGCTTCCAATAATTCTTACTAAGGCGCTTGTAATTCATCACCGCTGACCCCCATCCCCCCTCTTTTATTAATACAAATGCAAATATTTTTTATTGTATGTTATGTTTATGGACTTCTAGTTTAACTTTATTTCTTCACATAATATATGGTCTATTCGAATGTATTTTACTCTCATGGTTCATATACCTTACACCTTTTGATATGATGCTTGGACAATGCAACCTCTAAGCACGTGATTTTTGGGGCACATGTTGGTGATGAAACACAACCACCAAACTCAGCCATCTTGGAAGTGTTGTGATACAAAGGCGTGTTTTTCAATATTATGTATTATTTTATTTTTCAATTATGCATATTCTCTTCTACGGGTTACTTTTATTTATGCATTCTCAAATATAATATTGGGATTGCAAATAGTACATCAATGTTTGTATCCTAAGTGGTAGCACATCTAGATTGTGTCACGCAATTCAATTGTAAAGATATAAAATTGTGTCGCGCAATTCGATTGCAAAGATTTAGAATCTAGGCTGTTAGGTGAGAAATGTAAAATAAGGCTAAATCTCAAACCCCGAGGTTTTTTTTTTTAATTCTTGGGAAACCATGGAAATTTATGCGATCGAGGACTTGATATTTTTCGTAGGGCTAATGTTTTAGGGCGTAGAACCGTAGAAAATCTTCAATGTTTACTAATCTTATACTAGAATCGTTTTTGATACTCTACACTTCATACTACCTTCAATAGATCGCTTCGTGTATTGCACGTGACTCTTTCCCTTGTTCTCTACATCATTTTTCTCTTCCCACATGCCCTAGCTCGATTTTACAAAGATTAATTTGTTGTGCGTGATGCACCCAAATTTCAACTCCACAATACACTCTCCAACCAAAGTAAATAAGGAGAGGATTTTAACAAGTGTATCACCCTTTGTATGTGATTTCATAGCGTTTAGGTATTGGCTACTTGCACCAATCTCACGCGTTAAATGTTCCACAAAGAATGAAACAATACCACCTCATTCATGGCTTCGTAGTCATCGCTCTTTCCCTTTTTATCGACATCACTCAACTCTTCCCACGTACCATTTCTCTATTTTTCAACCTCTAATATCTTGCGTGAGGACGACTCATATGCATGCGAACTTCATCTCCGAGCAAAATAAATCAGGTGCAACCGTAGTGAATTTTAGGAAATACTTTGCCCTTATTCCATGGCTCCATACTATGAAGTTACTTAATACTTGCGCCAATCCCACGCCTTAAAGAGTCCAAAAAGAAGAACACAACCGAAGAACGATTAATTAACATGATTTGGGAATGTCAATTAAGTCATGTACACATACAAGGAGTGAAGGTTTGAGCAAAAAAATATACATGTAAATTCTAAAGTATCATGAAAATATATCAATAATTTTATTTGGGAAACTCAACCCATGTTCTCTTGCTATTAGTTTAGTTGCTTTTAAATTGTTCGTAGATACTAGTGACAAGTATTCCAAAGCATTGAATCATATTAAGGTATGATGTTGGGATATTAGTTTCATGGTCAAACCTTGGCTATTGGAAAATACAATCTGATACATTCCTCAAGAATCAAAAGTTATGGATCTACACGTAGCGAGAAACGATTCGAGAGAGACAACCACCATTTTGTGTCTCGCCTTTATACCATAGAAATTCATATCAAACCATATGAAGATTCGAGTGGATATCAACAGGAGGAGAAGAACCATGCCTTCTGAAATCTGTGGAGTCCATTTGAATCCAATAATTGTTACTTGGGGCGCGTGTAATTCATCGTCCTCCCCCCCATCTTTTATTAATATAAATGCAAAGATTATTTATCGAGTATGTTATGTTTACGTAGTTCCAGTTTAAATTTATTTCTCGCATAATAATATATGGTTTATCAGAATGTATTTTACTCTCCTCGCTTATATACCTTACACCTTTCAATATTATTCACAAATTTTGATATGATTCTTGGACAACACAACCTCTCAGAAAGTGATTTTTGGGGCACATGTTGGTGATCAAACACCAACAACAAAGTGGCAACTTGGAAGTGTTGCGATAAAAATTCGTGTTTTTCAAAGTTACGTATTATTTTATTATTCAATCATGCATGTTCGCTTTTACGGGATACTTTTATTTATTCATTCTCGAATATAATATTGGGATCGAAAATAGTACATCAATGTTTGTATCCTAAGTGGAAGCACATCCAAATTGCGTTACGCAATTTGATTGTGAAGATTTAAAATCTACGTTGCTAGTTGAGAAATGTAAGAGAAGCATAAATTTGAAATCCCGAGCATTTTGTTAAATAAATGGCAAACCATGAAAATTTATGTGATCAAGCACTTCGATTTTTTCCTAGGACAGTTTTTTATGTTGTAGAACCATAGAAGCTCTTCAATTTTTACAGCTAGTTCTATACTAGGATTGTTTTGGAGGCTCTACACTTCCTAGTAAGCATTCAACATATCACCTCGTGTATGGGAAGGATCCTTTCCCCTTTTTTCTACATCACTTTTCTCTTCCCACGTTCCCTAGCTCGATTTTACAAATCTTAAATTGTTGTGGGTTGACCACACCCAAATTTATAATACACTATAAACGCTCTCCAGCTAAAATAAATAAGGAAAGGATTTTAACAAGTTGTACATGCGAGTTCATAGCGTGAAGGTACTCCCTACTTGAACCAATATCATGCACTAAATGTTGCATGAAGAATAAAACAAGACCACCTCATTCATGGATTCATAATTGGCACACTTTCCATTGTTATCTACATCACTCCACTTTTCCCACATACCATTGTCTTTATTTTGCAGCTGGAACACTCATATGAACGTGAAATTCCATTGCACTAAAGCCTCTTCGAACAAAATAAATCAGGTGCAACCCACGTGGATTTTAACATATATTTTTCCCTTGTACGATGTCTTCATAGTGTAAAGGTACTTAATACTTGCACCAATCCCATGCTTTGAAAATTCCATAAAGAAGGACATCACCAAAGAGCGGTTAATTAACACGATTTGCGAATCTCAAGTAAGTCGTGTAGATACAAGGAGAGAAGGTTTTCACGGAAAATATTTGTTTATTCTAAAGTGTGGAGAAAAAGTAGCAATTCCTTTATTCGGGAAACTCAACCCTAATTTTATTGTTGTTAGTTTGGTTATTTTTGAAGTGTTTTTAGACATTACTTACAAGTAATCGAAAGCGTTGAAACATTTTAAGGGATGGTGTTGGAATCTTAGCTTGATGGCCAAACTTTGGATGTTGCAAAATCCAGTTTGAGACATTCCTCAAGAATCAAAAGTTATGGATACATGTAGAAAAAGATGATCCCACACAAAGAACCATCATTTTGTCTCTCATTTCTACCATAGTAATTGATCCGGATTTGTGTGGGAACGAAACAAAAGATGGCATATACAGAATCATATACAGAGAGATATATTCACATGCACAGATATTTGGCAAGAAACACAGCGATACAATAAACACATATTCTATTAAATATCGGAGATAGAACAGACTGTAAATACAATAGCTAGAATGGTAGTAGCTATCTCTGAGAAGAGATGTGGCCGCTGTGCTTACTCGTGCCAAGATGAATAGAAAGAGAGGCCGAAAGGGCCTATTTATGATAAGCATGAGGGAAAGAATCCCAAACATCCAAAAACCTAACCCTAGAAGATGAACCGTCATAAAGTTTGCGGCCCCCAAAGTGGTTAGTTGAACGACCAACTTCCCGGGGTCATAACTTTTGCATACGATCTCCATTCGGGGCGCTCGGTAGCCCGTTGGAAAGATATATCCGAGGAATACACCGAGGACCATTAAATAGATGAGCTCCGTAGGACCAATTTTTCCCAAAAAACATCTTTTAGGGCCGCAAAACGGCCCCGGAAATTTGGGACTCGAAAAACTATAGAAAAATTACTAGAAAATTGGCAAGATGGGAAACTGTTTTGAGCCAGTGGAACAGGTGGGTGGCCACCGATATCCATCTGGATCAGTAATTCATATCATACCATCTGAAGCTTCGAGTTGATATCAAGAGGAGAATAAGAACCCTCGCTTCAGAAGGTTGTGGAGTCCATTTTCTTCCAATAGTTGTTAACTATGGCACTTGTAACTCATTGCCCCACCACCGACCCCCCCCCCCCGGCCCATATTTTATTAGTTCATAGGAAAACATTCTTTATTGTATGTTTTGTTCATGTAGTTCTAGTTTAAATTTCGTTCTTCACATAATATCTGGTTTATTAGAATGTATTTTAATCTCATGGTTCATATAGCTTTTACCTTTTGATATGTGGCTTGGAATACACAACCTCTAAGAAAGTGATTTTGCGAGCACATGTTGGTGATCAAACACCAACACCAAAGTGCCATCTTGGAAGTGTTGTGATAAAAAGTCGTGTTTTTCAATATTATGATGTTATTTTATTATCCAGTTATGACTTTTATTTATGCACCCTTTATTGTGAAATGGGATTGCAATTAGTACGTCAATGTTTGTAACCTAAGTGGAAGCACATACGGATTACATCGTGCAATCTTATTGTGAAGATTTAAAATCTTGGTTGTTAGTTGAGAAATGTCAAAGAATGCTAAATCTGAAAACCTGAGCTTTTTGTTAAATAATTGGAAAACGGTGAAAATTTACGTGATTGAGCACTTCAAATTTTCCCTAGGGATGATGTTTTATGTTGTAGAACCCTATAAACTCTTCAATTTTTACTAGTTCTATACTATAATTGCTTTGGATACTCTACACTCCATATGCACGTGAACTTCCACTCCACTAAAACCTCTCCAAAAAAAAAAATTACGTGCAACGCGTGTGGATTTTAATAAATATTTTTCCCTTGTGCCATGACTTCATACTGTGAAGGTACTTGCTACTTTTGCCAATACCATGCCTTAAAAATTCCATCAACGAGAAAACAACCAAAGAATGGTTAATCAACATGATTTGTGAATCTCAAGTAAGTCATGTAGCTACAAGGAGAGAAGGCTTGAGAAAAAAAAGATATGTGTATTCTAAAGTATCGTGAGAAATTTGAAATAATTTTATTTGGTGAACTCAACCCTAGTTTTCTTGTTATTAGTTTAGTTGTTTTTAAAGTGTTTTCAAAGATTACTTAGAAGTGATCCAAAGCAATGAATCATATAACGGTATCATGTCGGGATATTAGTTTCATGGTCAAACATTGACGACAGGAAAATCCGATTGGAGACATTCCTCAAGAATCAAAATTGGTTATGGATACAAATAACCAAAGATGAATACACATGGGAATATACACCATAGCTAAAGTTGTGCGAGATAGCAAATATGGAATTATTACTCTCCTAGTGGAAGAAGGGTTAAGATACTACTATGTTTTTGAACTGGTGGAAATGTGAAATAAACTAGAGCAATTGTACAAAACAATGCCTCTGAAATCAACGGTCTTGAAACAAGGTTATTGACTCTCAAGATTGCTCACCTTGGAGAATTTCAGGGATGAAATCTTTCTCGTACACTGATTTTACATGTTTTCTTTCTCAAAAAAGAATCGCGGATCTCATTTTTTTTTCGAAAATGATTCTCCCAAATTCCAAAGGATAAAAATAGTTTACTCTAAACATCACCAAAATTGTCCAAAGACTACATAAAATTCTTAAAAATTTTCTCGTTGTTAACACTGATGCCGTGGAAAGATATTTTCCTCGATTCACCACAATTTGTGCCAACATCAAGGTCGTTGGAGGACAATACCTATGGTGACAGGCCGTTTGAGATCCTTGTGCATGATCGGGCTCCCATAGCATACAACTCTTCTCTCTCACGAGTCATAGTCATCCCACCTCTTTTCGAGGCCATTCCTTGGTATGACACCTCATCTCCCTCCAACTTCATTGTCGTTGAACCCCTTTTAGTGACCATTTTTATTTCCTTTGCCTCCATATGTCCATTCAAACTATCTAGACCCATGCTTCTTAAGCATTCCATGGACACCACAACGCTCGTAGTAGCTCTTGCCCCTGCGGGTGTATTGAGTGCTACTACATAATATGCAAGTGACACATATGTGGATGTCTCCATGGAGCAACCGCATGCCAAGATTCGGGCTCTTGGCAATGCCAACCCTACGATTTAATAGCTTAACCCGATTGTCCTAGATTTTGTTGTTGACTCTCTTTCTCTCTCCTCACATGATAGATGTAGTAGCACGACGATATCGTATTCATCTCAGGAAACCAAGGACGAAAAAATTCATGAGTCATTTATTATCGTACTAGCTCCTGTTTCCATACTCGCCTTGGTGCATTGTCAAGACCACCAACAATATCTCAACGAACGCGGAGAGAAGATCATTCCCATTTTTATAGTTCTTTGCAGTATTCCATCATATTTCTGTTTCCCTCTAGCTCCATTTTCCATATCCGTCCCCCTTCCCTATGTTACACCTCTTATGGGATTTCACTATCAGCACCTTGGGCCATCGTTCAAGACCACTTATTCTATTGCATCGCTGATCACTAGTGCTTTAGGTATACATTCGTTGAGTCGGCCCAGTGCAGTGTTCATGAATAACTTCAATCCAAAATGTAGCAATAGCAATTTCCTTGAGGAAATCTCACAGCTAGATATCTTGGTCGAGGACTCTCTTCGTCCTCTTGCATCCAACACGTGTAGTACACTAAGGTATTCCAGTAGATTCTCCATAAACAAAAAACGGTTTTCTCAGCTCCACTTATCCCTAGTTATTAAAGTCCTCTTTCTTAAAGAGCATTCACCACAAATGTGTTTATATGAAGGAGCGTAAAAACTCTAACTATCCTTGATCCCACGGCTACACCAAAAGCAGAGAGCGTTTTTATAACTGGGGATTTTTGGACTATGCGGTACAACTGTGGTCTTCCCCTTAAGAGCTATGCCATGCTTGCACACGATGTCTCTAGCGCATGGAATTATTACAACAAAATAATTATCGCATGTTCATGGAAATCCCATGTTTAAGACTCTATATCCATGGATTCTATTTTCTCTATACAGTCGATGCTGATGTGCATAGGACTCTTTATCCAGTTACATGGCACGTATGTTTATGCAGGCTCACTAGTCAGTCCATCCATAAACATAGTGGAAACTCAGCAGCAAGCACTTAGATTGAACATATTTCAACATGATGCTTCTTCTAGTATGTTTGGAAATCACTCGGTGGACCATCTCCAATGGAATGCCATATATCGTTGTATATTTCTAAGTGCTCTAGACAGAAACTGTTCTTTTCCTCATGATTCCCCAAATACCTAGGTCCGTAAGCGGGGTTCGACTGCTAAAAATACATAGAAGATTGGATGGATTGGTTTGTAGGGCCCATTTTATGGGCAGGTCTCACTCTTCATATTTGTGGTCAAAAAATCGTCTGAATCCTTCTGGGGCAATTTTGAGGTATCAAAGTTCCATTTATTGCAAAAAAACAACTGCACCAAAATTTTACATTATACACACCTAGACCTATCCAATGGTGCAAGAATCGCCTCAATCAGAGTCCGTATGAAGAAGTTATGCCTCCCACAAGTTGACCTACCCAGCTAACCACCATGGTACCCCAGCGGATTCCACATCATCTATCGTTTCTCGCACATGTGGATCTAATAATGATTGGAGTTTGAAGAACGTTCTAGAAGGTCCAGTACCATAACCCTAATAAGGAGTTGGGGCGTAAGAAAACCCTAAAATTAACCCTAGACGCTATTGGGCTATGTTGAATACGAGGCCGTTTGGAGGAGGGGTTTCGTTCTTTCGATGTTATTATACAGCTCCATAGTTGATAAAACAACACAAGAGTGGCTATTATAGCAGGACATAGGAGATAGGACATCATGTTGTAGCCATTATGGCCGTAGATTCATAGCTAACTCCATAGAGAGTGTCATTTCCTTTGTATTTGCATTTTGATATGAAGAGCAAGGCATAGTCCTCATTTGTGGCTGGGTTTTTCCCCATAGCTCGTTTTCCCGGGCTATATCTTGGGTTATTGTGTGGATTAATGTGTACTTATTTGCTCTAGTTATTTCTAGATTTCAGTTCCATTATATTCAGTATCTTATGGAATTAAATTAACACAACGAACTAAGTTGTAAGATCCATTGTGAGAAACTTATCCACTGGAATAGATGCAACAGTTTACAGATCATCTCGCCAACCGCCCGCCATCCTCAGTGACCATCCTACACTAAGGGTTGTTTTTATGTTCAGTATCTTGATATTTTGTGGCAACGCCCAAACCCATAGCATTCTCTTATATCAACTATGGAAACTTGCACCGCATCTGCATTAACCACATGATTTCGACACCCGACAATATTTCACTTTGATTAGGGTTATTCAAAAAGTAATCTCGACTATCCAAAATGCATTGTTCATCAACAGCATTCAGTGAGAACCGCAATGTGGGGAAATTGGCATTTGTATTCACTTGACATGGAAGAGCGACTGAGGAACATAATGTGAAACAGGAACGTTATATATATGCGTAGGGAACAGGGTTTGAATTCTTCTACAACACTATATATATATATGTATATGTGGTTTCCACGCGCTTTGTGATTAATTCTAAATGGTGAGCTCTGGTCACGAAAGGTTATCAGAACAAGTCTAGTAGGACAGGAAATGGTCGATGCAGCGATAATAAGCCGGCGAGAGGCGTGAGGGACCATATTCTCATACTAATACACCAAAAATAAACGGACTTTGTCAGGTCGGCGACGCTGGCTTGGTCGCACTGTTATATATTATGTTCTTTGGACGGTGTCACGGTAGGATTTGGTCACGGTCACCTGTAGCAGAGGTGGTAGTGGCAGGTGGGGAATGATCACTTGCTTGCCCGGACTTCAATTTAAAACTACTCAGAATTCAGGAATTTGGTGATGCTATAAAATGGAAGAACGCTCTCCAATCTTCATCAAACTTCATCTATAATCAAACGATCAGAGGGAGCGTCTAATCGAAGAATAGCACTCAGTCATCTACAGTCATGAAATCCTTCCCGGCTTTAGCTGTTGCAGCACTAGTAATCATCTCATACGCAAGCACTATTGTTCTAGTGCGTGCAGGTGATTCAGATCCTCTGCAAGACTTTTGCGTTGCTGATAACACCAGTCAAGGTATGTGATACTAGGCTCTTCTGAATTTACATGTAATGTGTACAACTATTATCATGGGTGAAGAATCTGACATATATGGAATTGAATTTACATGTAATGTGTACAACTATTATCATGGGTGAAGAATCTGATATATATATATGGAATTGAATTTTGCAGTTCTTGTAAACGGTTTCGTCTGTAAGGATGCGAAGATGGTTTCAGCAGACGACTTCACGTTCAGGGGCCTAGATAAAGCGGGGAATACGAATAACATGCTGCGTTCCGTGGTAACTCCAGTCAATGTAGTGCAGCTAGCAGGCCTGAACACCTTGGGAATCTCCATGGCTAGGATCGATTTCGCTCCTTACGGCCTTAATCCCCCTCACACTCATCCGCGGGCCACCGAAATCTTGGTGGTCTTGGAAGGTAGCCTCTACGTCGGCTTCATCACCACTGGCAACCAATTGTTCTACAAAACGCTTGAGAAGGGAGACGTGTTTGTGTTCCCCAAAGCTCTTGTGCATTTCCAACAGAACGTCGGCAATGGCAACGCAGTGGCCCTCGCTGCACTGAGCAGCCAGAATCCAGGAACTCAGCAGATCGCCAGGTCCTTGTTTGGAGCCACCGGTCCGGTTGATCCCTCCGTTCTCGCCAAAGCTTTCGATATCGATTCCAACCTCGTCAAACTTCTGCAAGCCAAATTCGCAGCTTCTGGCTGATTTATTCATTCATTCATCCTGATCATAGTCGTGAGTCGCCACAGAGATTTATTCATTCTAATCATAGTCGCCATTCTTGCTTTCCCCCGCGTTCTGCGTTCTGTGCGTGACACAAATAGTCACTGCATTGTATGTGTGGTCGTGGACATCCAAACAAATAAAAAAGTTCATTTCCGTTGATTATCTTAATCAGTGCTACTCCTTAATGTTTGAACAACACGATCTTCCGAAACTCTTTAGATTCATCACTCCACCCAACGGTCATTTTAATAATTAAACGCCATAAATAGATTATAAGCAGATGTTTAGTGGCATGGAGTCCACTTTAAAATTCAATTATCTTGGTGTATTCCGTTGATCCATTAATGAGGTTTTCGTGTTTGTTTGGGATGATTATCTTAATCGGTGCCACTCCTCAATGTTTGAACAACAAGATCTTCCAACGGGCATTTTAACATTTAAACGCCAGAAATAGAGTGTAAAAATTAAACATAAATGGCCTTACATCATTTTGGTGTTAATTACTCAATTTAATTAAATTATATTTGTGGGTTCAAAAAGTTTTGAAACTCATTAAATTGGATCATCTAAAATTATTATATATCCCATCTAAAATTATTATATATCCCATTTACCTCCGGCAAACTTGATGACTTGATATAATAAATTATTGTTTCAACTTGTATAGAAAATTATTTTAAATTATGAATCGTTAGATTATGAGGCATACACACTTGAATGTTGGTTACCCTCTCATCGTTTACTCCATCATAGCAACATTGTCTTAGATTCCACCAAAGAGGGATCTTTGGTGAAGAAAAATCATAGCAACATTGTTTTGGCTTCCGGCAAGGGATCTCGCAACCTCACAAAGGAGAGGGAGGGCCTTCTAGGGACGGATTTGGTTCTACATAGGTGCCACATCGTGGCCCCATCTTTAATCAAATTGTAGGTATGCATTTCATCGGACTATGGAGGTGTCTAGCTAAAAGAGATTAGTTCATCGGATAACTTGTAAAGTGATAGCAGGTTGGATTAATAATGGATTGTAATCGTATTGCAAGTGTGTTAACAACCTAATTTTTGCCTCTTCGGTTCGCCATGAGTAATATTATCGCCATTAGACATCACCTTGGGCGGCTTTCGCCTCATATGCATCATTTCCACCACCATATTATCCGAGCACTCTCAACCAAGGACAACCTAAATCCCAACTTTGACTACAAATATAAGTGGATGGAATTTCCCTAGTAATGTGCTCACGTTGTCCACTTTTATTTCCCTGAAAACTACATCGAGGATCCAAAAGCAAAAGAGGAGATATGTAAGTCGGCTAATTAATGCCGTACCCTTCCAAAGGAAGGTAGTGGCTTGAAGTGGACATCAACGATCCATTATTTTTGAAAAAAATGGCCTTCGATCTAGTCTATAATACTATTACTATTAGAAAATTATTTTAAATTATGAATAATTAGATTATTAGGCATACAAACTGGAATATTGATTACCCTCCCATGATTTACTCCATCATAGCAACAGTCTCTTAGATTCCACCACACAGGAATCTCCTGGAAACGATCGTAGCAACATTGTTTTGGCTTCCGGCAAGCGATCTTGCAACCTCACAGAGGAGAGGGAGGGCCTTCTAGGGAGGGATTTGGTTCTACCTAGGTGCCACATCATGGCATCGTCTTTAATCATATTGTTGGTAAGAATTTTATCGGACTATGGAGGTGTCTAGCCAAAAGAGATTACTTCATCGGACCGCATTGCAAGTGTGTTAACAACATAATTTTGGCTCTTCGGTTCGCCATGAGTAATATTATCGCCATTACACATCACCTTGGGCAGCTTTCGCCTCATATCCATCATTGTGCTAAGAACCTAATTTTTGGCTCTTTGGTTCGCCATGAGTGATATTATCGCCATTGCACATCACCTTGGGCGGATTTCTCCTCATATCCATCATTCCCATCACCATATGATGTGAGCATTCTCAGCCAAGGACAACCTAAATCCAAAGTTTGACTACCAATATAAGTGTCCATGGAATTTCCCTAGTAATCTCCTCACGGTGTCCACTTTTATTTCCTCGAGAACTACATCGTGGATCCAAAAACAAAAGAGAAGTTATGTAAGTCGGATAATTAATGTTGTACCCTTCCAAAGGAGTGTAGTGGCTTGAAGTGGACATCACAGAAACCTTATTTCTGAAAAAAATTGCTTTTGATCTAGTCTATAATACGGATACTGATCCTGCAACTTCTTAAATGAAAAGGAAATATCCACATTCGATTCGGTTCTAAAGAGTGTCCTCATATCTCCTATGAATAAATCTCACAAGGTCATCCATCATATCATTCACAATAAGCAATGCTATTATGCTCGATTCGGTCCACACACACACACACATAGAAGCATCGTTCTGTGTCTCTCCTTTCAACCACGGTAATTCTCATCGCACCATATGGAGCTTCAAGTGGTGATCAAGAGGGTTAGAATAACACTCCCTTCGGAAAGTCGTGGAGTCCATTTGCTTCCAATAATTCTTACTAAGGCGCTTGTAATTCATCACCGCTGACCCCCATCCCCCCTCTTTTATTAATACAAATGCAAATATTTTTTATTGTATGTTATGTTTATGGACTTCTAGTTTAACTTTATTTCTTCACATAATATATGGTCTATTCGAATGTATTTTACTCTCATGGTTCATATACCTTACACCTTTTGATATGATGCTTGGACAATGAAACCTCTAAGCACGTGATTTTTGGGGCACATGTTGGTGATGAAACACAACCACCAAACTCAGCCATCTTGGAAGTGTTGTGATACAAAGGCGTGTTTTTCAATATTATGTATTATTTTATTTTTCAATTATGCATATTCTCTTCTACGGGTTACTTTTATTTATGCATTCTCAAATATAATATTGGGATTGCAAATAGTACATCAATGTTTGTATCCTAAGTGGTAGCACATCTAGATTGTGTCACGCAATTCAATTGTAAAGATATAAAATTGTGTCGCGCAATTCGATTGCAAAGATTTAGAATCTAGGCTGTTAGGTGAGAAATGTAAAATAAGGCTAAATCTCAAACCCCGAGGTTTTTTTTTTAATTCTTGGGAAACCATGGAAATTTATGCGATCGAGGACTTGATATTTTTCGTAGGGCTAATGTTTTAGGGCGTAGAACCGTAGAAAATCTTCAATGTTTACTAATCTTATACTAGAATCGTTTTTGATACTCTACACTTCATACTACCTTCAATAGATCGCTTCGTGTATTGCACGTGACTCTTTCCCTTGTTCTCTACATCATTTTTCTCTTCCCACATGCCCTAGCTCGATTTTACAAAGATTAATTTGTTGTGCGTGATGCACCCAAATTTCAACTCCACAATACACTCTCCAACCAAAGTAAATAAGGAGAGGATTTTAACAAGTGTATCACCCTTTGTATGTGATTTCATAGCGTTTAGGTATTGGCTACTTGCACCAATCTCACGCGTTAAATGTTCCACAAAGAATGAAACAATACCACCTCATTCATGGCTTCGTAGTCATCGCTCTTTCCCTTTTTATCGACATCACTCAACTCTTCCCACGTACCATTTCTCTATTTTTCAACCTCTAATATCTTGCGTGAGGACGACTCATATGCATGCGAACTTCATCTCCGAGCAAAATAAATCAGGTGCAACCGTAGTGAATTTTAGGAAATACTTTGCCCTTATTCCATGGCTCCATACTATGAAGTTACTTAATACTTGCGCCAATCCCACGCCTTAAAGAGTCCAAAAAGAAGAACACAACCGAAGAACGATTAATTAACATGATTTGGGAATGTCAATTAAGTCATGTACACATACAAGGAGTGAAGGTTTGAGCAAAAAAATATACATGTAAATTCTAAAGTATCATGAAAATATATCAATAATTTTATTTGGGAAACTCAACCCATGTTCTCTTGCTATTAGTTTAGTTGCTTTTAAATTGTTCGTAGATACTAGTGACAAGTATTCCAAAGCATTGAATCATATTAAGGTATGATGTTGGGATATTAGTTTCATGGTCAAACCTTGGCTATTGGAAAATACAATCTGATACATTCCTCAAGAATCAAAAGTTATGGATCTACACGTAGCGAGAAACGATTCGAGAGAGACAACCACCATTTTGTGTCTCGCCTTTATACCATAGAAATTCATATCAAACCATATGAAGATTCGAGTGGATATCAACAAGAGGAGAAGAACCATGCCTTCTGAAATCTGTGGAGTCCATTTGAATCCAATAATTGTTACTGGGGCGCGTGTAATTCATCGTCCTCCCCCCCATCTTTTATTAATATAAATGCAAAGATTATTTATCGAGTATGTTATGTTTACGTAGTTCCAGTTTAAATTTATTTCTCGCATAATAATATATGGTTTATCAGAATGTATTTTACTCTCCTCGCTTATATACCTTACACCTTTCAATATTATTCACAAATTTTGATATGATTCTTGGACAACACAACCTCTCAGAAAGTGATTTTTGGGGCACATGTTGGTGATCAAACACCAACAACAAAGTGGCAACTTGGAAGTGTTGCGATAAAAATTCGTGTTTTTCAAATTTACGTATTATTTTATTATTCAATCATGCATGTTCGCTTTTACGGGATACTTTTATTTATTCATTCTCGAATATAATATTGGGATCGAAAATAGTACATCAATGTTTGTATCCTAAGTGGAAGCACATCCAAATTGCGTTACGCAATTTGATTGTGAAGATTTAAAATCTACGTTGCTAGTTGAGAAATGTAAGAGAAGCATAAATTTGAAATCCCGAGCATTTTGTTAAATAAATGGCAAACCATGAAAATTTATGTGATCAAGCACTTCGATTTTTTCCTAGGACAGTTTTTTATGTTGTAGAACCATAGAAGCTCTTCAATTTTTACAGCTAGTTCTATACTAGGATTGTTTTGGAGGCTCTACACTTCCTAGTAAGCATTCAACATATCACCTCGTGTATGGGAAGGATCCTTTCCCCTTTTTTCTACATCACTTTTCTCTTCCCACGTTCCCTAGCTCGATTTTACAAATCTTAAATTGTTGTGGGTTGACCACACCCAAATTTATAATACACTATAAACGCTCTCCAGCTAAAATAAATAAGGAAAGGATTTTAACAAGTTGTACATGCGAGTTCATAGCGTGAAGGTACTCCCTACTTGAACCAATATCATGCACTAAATGTTGCATGAAGAATAAAACAAGACCACCTCATTCATGGATTCATAATTGGCACACTTTCCATTGTTATCTACATCACTCCACTTTTCCCACATACCATTGTCTTTATTTTGCAGCTGGAACACTCATATGAACGTGAAATTCCATTGCACTAAAGCCTCTTCGAACAAAATAAATCAGGTGCAACCCACGTGGATTTTAACATATATTTTTCCCTTGTACGATGTCTTCATAGTGTAAAGGTACTTAATACTTGCACCAATCCCATGCTTTGAAAATTCCATAAAGAAGGACATCACCAAAGAGCGGTTAATTAACACGATTTGCGAATCTCAAGTAAGTCGTGTAGATACAAGGAGAGAAGGTTTTCACGGAAAATATTTGTTTATTCTAAAGTGTGGAGAAAAAGTAGCAATTCCTTTATTCGGGAAACTCAACCCTAATTTTATTGTTGTTAGTTTGGTTATTTTTGAAGTGTTTTTAGACATTACTTACAAGTAATCGAAAGCGTTGAAACATTTTAAGGGATGGTGTTGGAATCTTAGCTTGATGGCCAAACTTTGGATGTTGCAAAATCCAGTTTGAGACATTCCTCAAGAATCAAAAGTTATGGATACATGTAGAAAAAGATGATCCCACACAAAGAACCATCATTTTGTCTCTCATTTCTACCATAGTAATTGATCCGGATTTGTGTGGGAACGAAACAAAAGATGGCATATACAGAATCATATACAGAGAGATATATTCACATGCACAGATATTTGGCAAGAAACACAGCGATACAGTAAACACATATTCTATTAAATATCGGAGATAGAACAGACTGTAAATACAATAGCTAGAATGGTAGTAGCTATCTCTGAGAAGAGATGTGGCCGCTGTGCTTACTCATGCCAAGATGAATAGAAAGAGAGGCCGAAAGGGCCTATTTATGATAAGCATGAGGGAAAGAATCCCAAACATCCAAAAACCTAACCCTAGAAGATGAACCGTCATAAAGTTTGCGGCCCCAAAGTGGTTAGTTGAACGACCAACTTCCCGGGGTCATAACTTTTGCATACGATCTCCATTCGGGGCGCTCGGTAGCCCGTTGGAAAGATATATCCGAGGAATACACCGAGGACCATTAAATAGATGAGCTCCGTAGGACCAATTTTTCCCAAAAAACATCTTTTAGGGCCGCAAAACGGCCCCGGAAATTTGGGACTCGAAAAACTATAGAAAAATTACTAGAAAATTGGCAAGATGGGAAACTGTTTTGAGCCAGTGGAACAGGTGGGTGGCCACCGATATCCATCTGGATCAGTAATTCATATCATACCATCTGAAGCTTCGAGTTGATATCAAGAGGAGAATAAGAACCCTCGCTTCAGAAGGTTGTGGAGTCCATTTTCTTCCAATAGTTGTTAACTATGGCACTTGTAACTCATTGCCCCACCACCGACCCCCCCCCCCGGCCCATATTTTATTAGTTCATAGGAAAACATTCTTTATTGTATGTTTTGTTCATGTAGTTCTAGTTTAAATTTCGTTCTTCACATAATATCTGGTTTATTAGAATGTATTTTAATCTCATGGTTCATATAGCTTTTACCTTTTGATATGTGGCTTGGAATACACAACCTCTAAGAAAGTGATTTTGCGAGCACATGTTGGTGATCAAACACCAACACCAAAGTGCCATCTTGGAAGTGTTGTGATAAAAAGTCGTGTTTTTCAATATTATGATGTTATTTTATTATCCAGTTATGACTTTTATTTATGCACCCTTTATTGTGAAATGGGATTGCAATTAGTACGTCAATGTTTGTAACCTAAGTGGAAGCACATACGGATTACATCGTGCAATCTTATTGTGAAGATTTAAAATCTTGGTTGTTAGTTGAGAAATGTCAAAGAATGCTAAATCTGAAAACCTGAGCTTTTTGTTAAATAATTGGAAAACGGTGAAAATTTACGTGATTGAGCACTTCAAATTTTCCCTAGGGATGATGTTTTATGTTGTAGAACCCTATAAACTCTTCAATTTTTACTAGTTCTATACTATAATTGCTTTGGATACTCTACACTCCATATGCACGTGAACTTCCACTCCACTAAAACCTCTCCAAAAAAAAAAATTACGTGCAACGCGTGTGGATTTTAATAAATATTTTTCCCTTGTGCCATGACTTCATACTGTGAAGGTACTTGCTACTTTTGCCAATACCATGCCTTAAAAATTCCATCAACGAGAAAACAACCAAAGAATGGTTAATCAACATGATTTGTGAATCTCAAGTAAGTCATGTAGCTACAAGGAGAGAAGGCTTGAGAAAAAAAAGATATGTGTATTCTAAAGTATCGTGAGAAATTTGAAATAATTTTATTTGGTGAACTCAACCCTAGTTTTCTTGTTATTAGTTTAGTTGTTTTTAAAGTGTTTTCAAAGATTACTTAGAAGTGATCCAAAGCAATGAATCATATAACGGTATCATGTCGGGATATTAGTTTCATGGTCAAACATTGACGACAGGAAAATCCGATTGGAGACATTCCTCAAGAATCAAAATTGGTTATGGATACAAATAACCAAAGATGAATACACATGGGAATATACACCATAGCTAAAGTTGTGCGAGATAGCAAATATGGAATTATTACTCTCCTAGTGGAAGAAGGGTTAAGATACTACTATGTTTTTGAACTGGTGGAAATGTGAAATAAACTAGAGCAATTGTACAAAACAATGCCTCTGAAATCAACGGTCTTGAAACAAGGTTATTGACTCTCAAGATTGCTCACCTTGGAGAATTTCAGGGATGAAATCTTTCTCGTACACTGATTTTACATGTTTTCTTTCTCAAAAAAGAATCGCGGATCTCATTTTTTTTTCGAAAATGATTCTCCCAAATTCCAAAGGATAAAAATAGTTTACTCTAAACATCACCAAAATTGTCCAAAGACTACATAAAATTCTTAAAAATTTTCTCGTTGTTAACACTGATGCCGTGGAAAGATATTTTCCTCGATTCACCACAATTTGTGCCAACATCAAGGTCGTTGGAGGACAATACCTATGGTGACAGGCCGTTTGAGATCCTTGTGCATGATCGGGCTCCCATAGCATACAACTCTTCTCTCTCACGAGTCATAGTCATCCCACCTCTTTTCGAGGCCATTCCTTGGTATCACACCTCATCTCCCTCCAACTTCATTGTCGTTGAACCCCTTTTAGTGACCATTTTTATTTCCTTTGCCTCCATATGTCCATTCAAACTATCTAGACCCATGCTTCTTAAGCATTCCATGGACACCACAACGCTCGTAGTAGCTCTTGCCCCTGCGGGTGTATTGAGTGCTACTACATAATATGCAAGTGACACATATGTGGATGTCTCCATGGAGCAACCGCATGCCAAGATTCGGGCTCTTGGCAATGCCAACCCTACGATTTAATAGCTTAACCCGATTGTCCTAGATTTTGTTGTTGACTCTCTTTCTCTCTCCTCACATGATAGATGTAGTAGCACGACGATATCGTATTCATCTCAGGAAACCAAGGACGAAAAAATTCATGAGTCATTTATTATCGTACTAGCTCCTGTTTCCATACTCGCCTTGGTGCATTGTCAAGACCACCAACAATATCTCAACGAACGCGGAGAGAAGATCATTCCCATTTTTATAGTTCTTTGCAGTATTCCATCATATTTCTGTTTCCCTCTAGCTCCATTTTCCATATCCGTCCCCCTTCCCTATGTTACACCTCTTATGGGATTTCACTATCAGCACCTTGGGCCATCGTTCAAGACCACTTATTCTATTGCATCGCTGATCACTAGTGCTTTAGGTATACATTCGTTGAGTCGGCCCAGTGCAGTGTTCATGAATAACTTCAATCCAAAATGTAGCAATAGCAATTTCCTTGAGGAAATCTCACAGCTAGATATCTTGGTCGAGGACTCTCTTCGTCCTCTTGCATCCAACACGTGTAGTACACTAAGGTATTCCAGTAGATTCTCCATAAACAAAAAACGGTTTTCTCAGCTCCACTTATCCCTAGTTATTAAAGTCCTCTTTCTTAAAGAGCATTCACCACAAATGTGTTTATATGAAGGAGCGTAAAAACTCTAACTATCCTTGATCCCACGGCTACACCAAAAGCAGAGAGCGTTTTTATAACTGGGGATTTTTGGACTATGCGGTACAACTGTGGTCTTCCCCTTAAGAGCTATGCCATGCTTGCACACGATGTCTCTAGCGCATGGAATTATTACAACAAAATAATTATCGCATGTTCATGGAAATCCCATGTTTAAGACTCTATATCCATGGATTCTATTTTCTCTATACAGTCGATGCTGATGTGCATAGGACTCTTTATCCAGTTACATGGCACGTATGTTTATGCAGGCTCACTAGTCAGTCCATCCATAAACATAGTGGAAACTCAGCAGCAAGCACTTAGATTGAACATATTTCAACATGATGCTTCTTCTAGTATGTTTGGAAATCACTCGGTGGACCATCTCCAATGGAATGCCATATATCGTTGTATATTTCTAAGTGCTCTAGACAGAAACTGTTCTTTTCCTCATGATTCCCCAAATACCTAGGTCCGTAAGCGGGGTTCGACTGCTAAAAATACATAGAAGATTGGATGGATTGGTTTGTAGGGCCCATTTTATGGGCAGGTCTCACTCTTCATATTTGTGGTCAAAAAATCGTCTGAATCCTTCTGGGGCAATTTTGAGGTATCAAAGTTCCATTTATTGCAAAAAAACAACTGCACCAAAATTTTACATTATACACACCTAGACCTATCCAATGGTGCAAGAATCGCCTCAATCAGAGTCCGTATGAAGAAGTTATGCCTCCCACAAGTTGACCTACCCAGCTAACCACCATGGTACCCAGCGGATTCCACATCATCTATCGTTTCTCGCACATGTGGATCTAATAATGATTGGAGTTTGAAGAACGTTCTAGAAGGTCCAGTACCATAACCCTAATAAGGAGTTGGGGCGTAAGAAAACCCTAAAATTAACCCTAGACGGCTATTGGGCTATGTTGAATACGAGGCCGTTTGGAGGAGGGGTTTCGTTCTTTCGATGTTATTATACAGCTCCATAGTTGATAAAACAACACAAGAGTGGCTATTATAGCAGGACATAGGAGATAGGACATCATGTTGTAGCCATTATGGCCGTAGATTCATAGCTAACTCCATAGAGAGTGTCATTTCCTTTGTATTTGCATTTTGATATGAAGAGCAAGGCATAGTCCTCATTTGTGGCTGGGTTTTTCCCCATAGCTCGTTTTCCCGGGCTATATCTTGGGTTATTGTGTGGATTAATGTGTACTTATTTGCTCTAGTTATTTCTAGATTTCAGTTCCATTATATTCAGTATCTTATGGAATTAAATTAACACAACGAACTAAGTTGTAAGATCCATTGTGAGAAACTTATCCACTGGAATAGATGCAACAGTTTACAGATCATCTCGCCAACCGCCCGCCATCCTCAGTGACCATCCTACACTAAGGGTTGTTTTTATGTTCAGTATCTTGATATTTTGTGGCAACGCCCAAACCCATAGCATTCTCTTATATCAACTATGGAAACTTGCACCGCATCTGCATTAACCACATGATTTCGACACCCGACAATATTTCACTTTGATTAGGGTTATTCAAAAAGTAATCTCGACTATCCAAAATGCATTGTTCATCAACAGCATTCAGTGAGAACCGCAATGTGGGGAAATTGGCATTTGTATTCACTTGACATGGAAGAGCGACTGAGGAACATAATGTGAAACAGGAACGTTATATATATGCGTAGGGAACAGGGTTTGAATTCTTCTACAACACTATATATATATATGTATATGTGGTTTCCACGCGCTTTGTGATTAATTCTAAATGGTGAGCTCTGGTCACGAAAGGTTATCAGAACAAGTCTAGTAGGACAGGAAATGGTCGATGCAGCGATAATAAGCCGGCGAGAGGCGTGAGGGACCATATTCTCATACTAATACACCAAAAATAAACGGACTTTGTCAGGTCGGCGACGCTGGCTTGGTCGCACTGTTATATATTATGTTCTTTGGACGGTGTCACGGTAGGATTTGGTCACGGTCACCTGTAGCAGAGGTGGTAGTGGCAGGTGGGGAATGATCACTTGCTTGCCCGGACTTCAATTTAAAACTACTCAGAATTCAGGAATTTGGTGATGCTATAAAATGGAAGAACGCTCTCCAATCTTCATCAAACTTCATCTATAATCAAACGATCAGAGGGAGCGTCTAATCGAAGAATAGCACTCAGTCATCTACAGTCATGAAATCCTTCCCGGCTTTAGCTGTTGCAGCACTAGTAATCATCTCATACGCAAGCACTATTGTTCTAGTGCGTGCAGGTGATTCAGATCCTCTGCAAGACTTTTGCGTTGCTGATAACACCAGTCAAGGTATGTGATACTAGGCTCTTCTGAATTTACATGTAATGTGTACAACTATTATCATGGGTGAAGAATCTGACATATATGGAATTGAATTTACATGTAATGTGTACAACTATTATCATGGGTGAAGAATCTGATATATATATATGGAATTGAATTTTGCAGTTCTTGTAAACGGTTTCGTCTGTAAGGATGCGAAGATGGTTTCAGCAGACGACTTCACGTTCAGGGGCCTAGATAAAGCGGGGAATACGAATAACATGCTGCGTTCCGTGGTAACTCCAGTCAATGTAGTGCAGCTAGCAGGCCTGAACACCTTGGGAATCTCCATGGCTAGGATCGATTTCGCTCCTTACGGCCTTAATCCCCCTCACACTCATCCGCGGGCCACCGAAATCTTGGTGGTCTTGGAAGGTAGCCTCTACGTCGGCTTCATCACCACTGGCAACCAATTGTTCTACAAAACGCTTGAGAAGGGAGACGTGTTTGTGTTCCCCAAAGCTCTTGTGCATTTCCAACAGAACGTCGGCAATGGCAACGCAGTGGCCCTCGCTGCACTGAGCAGCCAGAATCCAGGAACTCAGCAGATCGCCAGGTCCTTGTTTGGAGCCACCGGTCCGGTTGATCCCTCCGTTCTCGCCAAAGCTTTCGATATCGATTCCAACCTCGTCAAACTTCTGCAAGCCAAATTCGCAGCTTCTGGCTGATTTATTCATTCATTCATCCTGATCATAGTCGTGAGTCGCCACAGAGATTTATTCATTCTAATCATAGTCGCCATTCTTGCTTTCCCCGCGTTCTGCGTTCTGTGCGTGACACAAATAGTCACTGCATTGTATGTGTGGTCGTGGACATCCAAACAAATAAAAAAGTTCATTTCCGTTGATTATCTTAATCAGTGCTACTCCTTAATGTTTGAACAACACGATCTTCCGAAACTCTTTAGATTCATCACTCCACCCAACGGTCATTTTAATAATTAAACGCCATAAATAGATTATAAGCAGATGTTTAGTGGCATGGAGTCCACTTTAAAATTCAATTATCTTGGTGTATTCCGTTGATCCATTAATGAGGTTTTCGTGTTTGTTTGGGATGATTATCTTAATCGGTGCCACTCCTCAATGTTTGAACAACAAGATCTTCCAACGGGCATTTTAACATTTAAACGCCAGAAATAGAGTGTAAAATTAAACATAAATGGCCTTACATCATTTTGGTGTTAATTACTCAATTTAATTAAATTATATTTGTGGGTTCAAAAAGTTTTGAAACTCATTAAATTGGATCATCTAAAATTATTATATATCCCATCTAAAATTATTATATATCCCATTTACCTCCGGCAAACTTGATGACTTGATATAATAAATTATTGTTTCAACTTGTATAGAAAATTATTTTAAATTATGAATCGTTAGATTATGAGGCATACACACTTGAATGTTGGTTACCCTCTCATCGTTTACTCCATCATAGCAACATTGTCTTAGATTCCACCAAAGAGGGATCTTTGGTGAAGAAAAATCATAGCAACATTGTTTTGGCTTCCGGCAAGGGATCTCGCAACCTCACAAAGGAGAGGGAGGGCCTTCTAGGGACGGATTTGGTTCTACATAGGTGCCACATCGTGGCCCCATCTTTAATCAAATTGTAGGTATGCATTTCATCGGACTATGGAGGTGTCTAGCTAAAAGAGATTAGTTCATCGGATAACTTGTAAAGTGATAGCAGGTTGGATTAATAATGGATTGTAATCGTATTGCAAGTGTGTTAACAACCTAATTTTTGCCTCTTCGGTTCGCCATGAGTAATATTATCGCCATTAGACATCACCTTGGGCGGCTTTCGCCTCATATGCATCATTTCCACCACCATATTATCCGAGCACTCTCAACCAAGGACAACCTAAATCCCAACTTTGACTACAAATATAAGTGGATGGAATTTCCCTAGTAATGTGCTCACGTTGTCCACTTTTATTTCCCTGAAAACTACATCGAGGATCCAAAAGCAAAAGAGGAGATATGTAAGTCGGCTAATTAATGCCGTACCCTTCCAAAGGAGGGTAGTGGCTTGAAGTGGACATCAACGATCCATTATTTTTGAAAAAAATGGCCTTCGATCTAGTCTATAATACTATTACTATTAGAAAATTATTTTAAATTATGAATAATTAGATTATTAGGCATACAAACTGGAATATTGATTACCCTCCCATGATTTACTCCATCATAGCAACAGTCTCTTAGATTCCACCACACAGGAATCTCCTGGAAACGATCGTAGCAACATTGTTTTGGCTTCCGGCAAGCGATCTTGCAACCTCACAGAGGAGAGGGAGGGCCTTCTAGGGAGGGATTTGGTTCTACCTAGGTGCCACATCATGGCATCGTCTTTAATCATATTGTTGGTAAGAATTTTATCGGACTATGGAGGTGTCTAGCCAAAAGAGATTACTTCATCGGACCGCATTGCAAGTGTGTTAACAACATAATTTTGGCTCTTCGGTTCGCCATGAGTAATATTATCGCCATTACACATCACCTTGGGCAGCTTTCGCCTCATATCCATCATTGTGCTAAGAACCTAATTTTTGGCTCTTTGGTTCGCCATGAGTGATATTATCGCCATTGCACATCACCTTGGGCGGATTTCTCCTCATATCCATCATTCCCATCACCATATGATGTGAGCATTCTCAGCCAAGGACAACCTAAATCCAAAGTTTGACTACCAATATAAGTGTCCATGGAATTTCCCTAGTAATCTCCTCACGGTGTCCACTTTTATTTCCTCGAGAACTACATCGTGGATCCAAAAACAAAAGAGAAGTTATGTAAGTCGGATAATTAATGTTGTACCCTTCCAAAGGAGTGTAGTGGCTTGAAGTGGACATCACAGAAACCTTATTTCTGAAAAAAATTGCTTTTGATCTAGTCTATAATACGGATACTGATCCTGCAACTTCTTAAATGAAAAGGAAATATCCACATTCGATTCGGTTCTAAAGAGTGTCCTCATATCTCCTATGAATAAATCTCACAAGGTCATCCATCATATCATTCACAATAAGCAATGCTATTATGCTCGATTCGGTCCACACACACACACACATAGAAGCATCGTTCTGTGTCTCTCCTTTCAACCACGGTAATTCTCATCGCACCATATGGAGCTTCAAGTGGTGATCAAGAGGGTTAGAATAACACTCCCTTCGGAAAGTCGTGGAGTCCATTTGCTTCCAATAATTCTTACTAAGGCGCTTGTAATTCATCACCGCTGACCCCCATCCCCCCTCTTTTATTAATACAAATGCAAATATTTTTTATTGTATGTTATGTTTATGGACTTCTAGTTTAACTTTATTTCTTCACATAATATATGGTCTATTCGAATGTATTTTACTCTCATGGTTCATATACCTTACACCTTTTGATATGATGCTTGGACAATGCAACCTCTAAGCACGTGATTTTTGGGGCACATGTTGGTGATGAAACACAACCACCAAACTCAGCCATCTTGGAAGTGTTGTGATACAAAGGCGTGTTTTTCAATATTATGTATTATTTTATTTTTCAATTATGCATATTCTCTTCTACGGGTTACTTTTATTTATGCATTCTCAAATATAATATTGGGATTGCAAATAGTACATCAATGTTTGTATCCTAAGTGGTAGCACATCTAGATTGTGTCACGCAATTCAATTGTAAAGATATAAAATTGTGTCGCGCAATTCGATTGCAAAGATTTAGAATCTAGGCTGTTAGGTGAGAAATGTAAAATAAGGCTAAATCTCAAACCCCGAGGTTTTTTTTTTAATTCTTGGGAAACCATGGAAATTTATGCGATCGAGGACTTGATATTTTTCGTAGGGCTAATGTTTTAGGGCGTAGAACCGTAGAAAATCTTCAATGTTTACTAATCTTATACTAGAATCGTTTTTGATACTCTACACTTCATACTACCTTCAATAGATCGCTTCGTGTATTGCACGTGACTCTTTCCCTTGTTCTCTACATCATTTTTCTCTTCCCACATGCCCTAGCTCGATTTTACAAAGATTAATTTGTTGTGCGTGATGCACCCAAATTTCAACTCCACAATACACTCTCCAACCAAAGTAAATAAGGAGAGGATTTTAACAAGTGTATCACCCTTTGTATGTGATTTCATAGCGTTTAGGTATTGGCTACTTGCACCAATCTCACGCGTTAAATGTTCCACAAAGAATGAAACAATACCACCTCATTCATGGCTTCGTAGTCATCGCTCTTTCCCTTTTTATCGACATCACTCAACTCTTCCCACGTACCATTTCTCTATTTTTCAACCTCTAATATCTTGCGTGAGGACGACTCATATGCATGCGAACTTCATCTCCGAGCAAAATAAATCAGGTGCAACCGTAGTGAATTTTAGGAAATACTTTGCCCTTATTCCATGGCTCCATACTATGAAGTTACTTAATACTTGCGCCAATCCCACGCCTTAAAGAGTCCAAAAAGAAGAACACAACCGAAGAACGATTAATTAACATGATTTGGGAATGTCAATTAAGTCATGTACACATACAAGGAGTGAAGGTTTGAGCAAAAAAATATACATGTAAATTCTAAAGTATCATGAAAATATATCAATAATTTTATTTGGGAAACTCAACCCATGTTCTCTTGCTATTAGTTTAGTTGCTTTTAAATTGTTCGTAGATACTAGTGACAAGTATTCCAAAGCATTGAATCATATTAAGGTATGATGTTGGGATATTAGTTTCATGGTCAAACCTTGGCTATTGGAAAATACAATCTGATACATTCCTCAAGAATCAAAAGTTATGGATCTACACGTAGCGAGAAACGATTCGAGAGAGACAACCACCATTTTGTGTCTCGCCTTTATACCATAGAAATTCATATCAAACCATATGAAGATTCGAGTGGATATCAACAGGAGGAGAAGAACCATGCCTTCTGAAATCTGTGGAGTCCATTTGAATCCAATAATTGTTACTGGGGCGCGTGTAATTCATCGTCCTCCCCCCCATCTTTTATTAATATAAATGCAAAGATTATTTATCGAGTATGTTATGTTTACGTAGTTCCAGTTTAAATTTATTTCTCGCATAATAATATATGGTTTATCAGAATGTATTTTACTCTCCTCGCTTATATACCTTACACCTTTCAATATTATTCACAAATTTTGATATGATTCTTGGACAACACAACCTCTCAGAAAGTGATTTTTGGGGCACATGTTGGTGATCAAACACCAACAACAAAGTGGCAACTTGGAAGTGTTGCGATAAAAATTCGTGTTTTTCAAAGTTACGTATTATTTTATTATTCAATCATGCATGTTCGCTTTTACGGGATACTTTTATTTATTCATTCTCGAATATAATATTGGGATCGAAAATAGTACATCAATGTTTGTATCCTAAGTGGAAGCACATCCAAATTGCGTTACGCAATTTGATTGTGAAGATTTAAAATCTACGTTGCTAGTTGAGAAATGTAAGAGAAGCATAAATTTGAAATCCCGAGCATTTTGTTAAATAAATGGCAAACCATGAAAATTTATGTGATCAAGCACTTCGATTTTTTCCTAGGACAGTTTTTTATGTTGTAGAACCATAGAAGCTCTTCAATTTTTACAGCTAGTTCTATACTAGGATTGTTTTGGAGGCTCTACACTTCCTAGTAAGCATTCAACATATCACCTCGTGTATGGGAAGGATCCTTTCCCCTTTTTTCTACATCACTTTTCTCTTCCCACGTTCCCTAGCTCGATTTTACAAATCTTAAATTGTTGTGGGTTGACCACACCCAAATTTATAATACACTATAAACGCTCTCCAGCTAAAATAAATAAGGAAAGGATTTTAACAAGTTGTACATGCGAGTTCATAGCGTGAAGGTACTCCCTACTTGAACCAATATCATGCACTAAATGTTGCATGAAGAATAAAACAAGACCACCTCATTCATGGATTCATAATTGGCACACTTTCCATTGTTATCTACATCACTCCACTTTTCCCACATACCATTGTCTTTATTTTGCAGCTGGAACACTCATATGAACGTGAAATTCCATTGCACTAAAGCCTCTTCGAACAAAATAAATCAGGTGCAACCCACGTGGATTTTAACATATATTTTTCCCTTGTACGATGTCTTCATAGTGTAAAGGTACTTAATACTTGCACCAATCCCATGCTTTGAAAATTCCATAAAGAAGGACATCACCAAAGAGCGGTTAATTAACACGATTTGCGAATCTCAAGTAAGTCGTGTAGATACAAGGAGAGAAGGTTTTCACGGAAAATATTTGTTTATTCTAAAGTGTGGAGAAAAAGTAGCAATTCCTTTATTCGGGAAACTCAACCCTAATTTTATTGTTGTTAGTTTGGTTATTTTTGAAGTGTTTTTAGACATTACTTACAAGTAATCGAAAGCGTTGAAACATTTTAAGGGATGGTGTTGGAATCTTAGCTTGATGGCCAAACTTTGGATGTTGCAAAATCCAGTTTGAGACATTCCTCAAGAATCAAAAGTTATGGATACATGTAGAAAAAGATGATCCCACACAAAGAACCATCATTTTGTCTCTCATTTCTACCATAGTAATTGATCCGGATTTGTGTGGGAACGAAACAAAAGATGGCATATACAGAATCATATACAGAGAGATATATTCACATGCACAGATATTTGGCAAGAAACACAGCGATACAATAAACACATATTCTATTAAATATCGGAGATAGAACAGACTGTAAATACAATAGCTAGAATGGTAGTAGCTATCTCTGAGAAGAGATGTGGCCGCTGTGCTTACTCGTGCCAAGATGAATAGAAAGAGAGGCCGAAAGGGCCTATTTATGATAAGCATGAGGGAAAGAATCCCAAACATCCAAAAACCTAACCCTAGAAGATGCACCGTCATAAAGTTTGCGGCCCCAAGGTGGTTAGTTGAACGACCAACTTCCCGGGGTCATAACTTTTGCATACGATCTCCATTCGGGGCGCTCGGTAGCCCGTTGGAAAGATATATCCGAGGAATACACCGAGGACCATTAAATAGATGAGCTCCGTAGGACCAATTTTTCCCAAAAAATGTCTTTTAGGGCCGCAAAACGGCCCCGGAAATTTGGGACTCGAAAAACTATAGAAAAATTACTAGAAAATTGGCAAGATGGGAAACTGTTTTGAGCCAGTGGAACAGGTGGGTGGCCACCGATATCCATCTGGATCAGTAATTCATATCATACCATCTGAAGCTTCGAGTTGATATCAAGAGGAGAATAAGAACCCTCGCTTCAGAAGGTTGTGGAGTCCATTTTCTTCCAATAGTTATTAACTATGGCACTTGTAACTCATTGCCCCACCACCGACCCCCCCCCCGCCCATATTTTATTAGTTCATAGGAAAACATTCTTTATTGTATGTTTTGTTCATGTAGTTCTAGTTTAAATTTCGTTCTTCACATAATATCTGGTTTATTAGAATGTATTTTAATCTCATGGTTCATATAGCTTTTACCTTTTGATATGTGGCTTGGAATACACAACCTCTAAGAAAGTGATTTTGCGAGCACATGTTGGTGATCAAACACCAACACCAAAGTGCCATCTTGGAAGTGTTGTGATAAAAAGTCGTGTTTTTCAATATTATGATGTTATTTTATTATCCAGTTATGACTTTTATTTATGCACCCTTTATTGTGAAATGGGATTGCAATTAGTACGTCAATGTTTGTAACCTAAGTGGAAGCACATACGGATTACATCGTGCAATCTTATTGTGAAGATTTAAAATCTTGGTTGTTAGTTGAGAAATGTCAAAGAATGCTAAATCTGAAAACCTGAGCTTTTTGTTAAATAATTGGAAAACGGTGAAAATTTACGTGATTGAGCACTTCAAATTTTCCCTAGGGATGATGTTTTATGTTGTAGAACCCTATAAACTCTTCAATTTTTACTAGTTCTATACTATAATTGCTTTGGATACTCTACACTCCATATGCACGTGAACTTCCACTCCACTAAAACCTCTCCAAAAAAAAAAATTACGTGCAACGCGTGTGGATTTTAATAAATATTTTTCCCTTGTGCCATGACTTCATACTGTGAAGGTACTTGCTACTTTTGCCAATACCATGCCTTAAAAATTCCATCAACGAGAAAACAACCAAAGAATGGTTAATCAACATGATTTGTGAATCTCAAGTAAGTCATGTAGCTACAAGGAGAGAAGGCTTGAGAAAAAAAAGATATGTGTATTCTAAAGTATCGTGAGAAATTTGAAATAATTTTATTTGGTGAACTCAACCCTAGTTTTCTTGTTATTAGTTTAGTTGTTTTTAAAGTGTTTTCAAAGATTACTTAGAAGTGATCCAAAGCAATGAATCATATAACGGTATCATGTCGGGATATTAGTTTCATGGTCAAACATTGACGACAGGAAAATCCGATTGGAGACATTCCTCAAGAATCAAAATTGGTTATGGATACAAATAACCAAAGATGAATACACATGGGAATATACACCATAGCTAAAGTTGTGCGAGATAGCAAATATGGAATTATTACTCTCCTAGTGGAAGAAGGGTTAAGATACTACTATGTTTTTGAACTGGTGGAAATGTGAAATAAACTAGAGCAATTGTACAAAACAATGCCTCTGAAATCAACGGTCTTGAAACAAGGTTATTGACTCTCAAGATTGCTCACCTTGGAGAATTTCAGGGATGAAATCTTTCTCGTACACTGATTTTACATGTTTTCTTTCTCAAAAAAGAATCGCGGATCTCATTTTTTTTTTCGAAAATGATTCTCCCAAATTCCAAAGGATAAAAATAGTTTACTCTAAACATCACCAAAATTGTCCAAAGACTACATAAAATTCTTAAAAATTTTCTCGTTGTTAACACTGATGCCGTGGAAAGATATTTTCCTCGATTCACCACAATTTGTGCCAACATCAAGGTCGTTGGAGGACAATACCTATGGTGACAGGCCGTTTGAGATCCTTGTGCATGATCGGGATCCCATAGCATACAACTCTTCTCTCTCACGAGTCATAGTCATCCCACCTCTTTTCGAGGCCATTCCTTGGTATCACACCTCATCTCCCTCCAACTTCATTGTCGTTGAACCCCTTTTAGTGACCATTTTTATTTCCTTTGCCTCCATATGTCCATTCAAACTATCTAGACCCATGCTTCTTAAGCATTCCATGGACACCACAACGCTCGTAGTAGCTCTTGCCCCTGCGGGTGTATTGAGTGCTACTACATAATATGCAAGTGACACATATGTGGATGTCTCCATGGAGCAACCGCATGCCAAGATTCGGGCTCTTGGCAATGCCAACCCTACGATTTAACAGCTTAACCCGATTGTCCTAGATTTTGTTGTTGACTCTCTTTCTCTCTCCTCACATGATAGATGTAGTAGCACGACGATATCGTATTCATCTCAGGAAACCAAGGACGAAAAAATTCATGAGTCATTTATTATTGTACTAGCTCCTGTTTCCATACTCGCCTTGGTGCATTGTCAAGACCACCAACAATATCTCAACGAACGCGGAGAGAAGATCATTCCCATTTTTATAGTTCTTTGCAGTATTCCATCATATTTCTGTTTCCCTCTAGCTCCATTTTCCATATCCGTCCCCCTTCCCTATGTTACACCTCTTATGGGATTTCACTATCAGCACCTTGGGCCATCGTTCAAGACCACTTATACTATTGCATCGCTGATCACTAGTGCTTTAGGTATACATTCGTTGAGTCGGCCCAGTGCAGTGTTCATGAATAACTTCAATCCAAAATGTAGCAATAGCAATTTCCTTGAGGAAATCTCACAGCTAGATATGTTGGTCGAGGACTCTCTTCGTCCTCTTGCATCCAACACGTGTAGTACACTAAGGTATTCCAGTAGATTCTCCATAAACAAAAAACGGTTTTCTCAGCTCCACTTATCCGTAGTTATTAAAGTCCTCTTTCTTAAAGAGCATTCACCACAAATGTGTTTATATGAAGGAGCGTAAAAACTCTAACTATCCTTGATCCCACGGCTACACCAAAAGCAGAGAGCGTTTTTATAACTGGGGATTTTTGGACTATGCGGTACAACTGTGGTCTTCCCCTTAAGAGCTATGCCATGCTTGCACACGATGTCTCTAGCGCATGGAATTATTACAACAAAATAATTATCGCATGTTCATGGAAATCCCATGTTTAAGACTCTATATCCATGGATTCTATTTTCTCTATACAGTCGATGCTGATGTGCATAGGACTCTTTATCCAGTTACATGGCACGTATGTTTATGCAGGCTCACTAGTCAGTCCATCCATAAACATAGTGGAAACTCAGCAGCAAGCACTTAGATTGAACATATTTCAACATGATGCTTCTTCTAGTATGTTTGGAAATCACTCGGTGGACCATCTCCAATGGAATGCCATATATCGTTGTATATTTCTAAGTGCTCTAGACAGAAACTGTTCTTTTCCTCATGATTCCCCAAATACCTAGGTCCGTAAGCGGGGTTCGACTGCTAAAAATACATAGAAGATTGGATGGATTGGTTTGTAGGGCCCATTTTATGGGCAGGTCTCACTCTTCATATTTGTGGTCAAAAAATCGTCTGAATCCTTCTGGGGCAATTTTGAGGTATCAAAGTTCCATTTATTGCAAAAAAACAACTGCACCAAAATTTTACATTATACACACCTAGACCTATCCAATGGTGCAAGAATCGCCTCAATCAGAGTCCGTATGAAGAAGTTATGCCTCCCACAAGTTGACCTACCCAGCTAACCACCATGGTACCCAGCGGATTCCACATCATCTATCGTTTCTCGCACATGTGGATCTAATAATGATTGGAGTTTGAAGAACGTTCTAGAAGGTCCAGTACCATAACCCTAATAAGGAGTTGGGGCGTAAGAAAACCCTAAAATTAACCCTAGACGGCTATTGGGCTATGTTGAATACGAGGCCGTTTGGAGGAGGGGTTTCCTTCTTTCGATGTTATTATACAGCTCCATAGTTGATAAAACAACACAAGAGTGGCTATAATAGCAGGACATAGGAGATAGGACATCATGTTGTAGCCATTATGGCCGTAGATTCATAGCTAACTCCATAGAGAGTGTCATTTCCTTTGTATTTGCATTTTGATATGAAGAGCAAGGCATAGTCCTCATTTGTGGCTGGGTTTTTCCCCATAGCTCGTTTTCCCGGGCTATATCTTGGGTTATTGTGTGGATTAATGTGTACTTATTTGCTCTAGTTATTTCTAGATTTCAGTTCCATTATATTCAGTATCTTATGGAATTAAATTAACACAACGAACTAAGTTGTAAGATCCATTGTGAGAAACTTATCCACTGGAATAGATGCAACAGTTTACAGATCATCTCGCCAACCGCCCGCCATCCTCAGTGACCATCCTACACTAAGGGTTGTTTTTATGTTCAGTATCTTGATATTTTGTGGCAACGCCCAAACCCATAGCATTCTCTTATATCAACTATGGAAACTTGCACCGCATCTGCATTAACCACATGATTTCGACACCCGACAATATTTCACTTTGATTAGGGTTATTCAAAAAGTAATCTCGACTATCCAAAATGCATTGTTCATCAACAGCATTCAGTGAGAACCGCAATGTGGGGAAATTGGCATTTGTATTCACTTGACATGGAAGAGCGACTGAGGAACATAATGTGAAACAGGAACGTTATATATATGCGTAGGGAACAGGGTTTGAATTCTTCTACAACACTATATATATATATGTATATGTGGTTTCCACGCGCTTTGTGATTAATTCTAAATGGTGATCTCTGGTCACGAAAGGTTATCAGAACAAGTCTAGTAGGACAGGAAATGGTCGATGCAGCGATAATAAGCCGGCGAGAGGCGTGAGGGACCATATTCTCATACTAATACACCAAAAATAAACGGACTTTGTCAGGTCGGCGACGCTGGCTTGGTCGCACTGTTATATATTATGTTCTTTGGACGGTGTCACGGTAGGATTTGGTCACGGTCACCTGTAGCAGAGGTGGTAGTGGCAGGTGGGGAATGATCACTTGCTTGCCCGGACTTCAATTTAAAACTACTCAGAATTCAGGAATTTGGTGATGCTATAAAATGGAAGAACGCTCTCCAATCTTCATCAAACTTCATCTATAATCAAACGATCAGAGGGAGCGTCTAATCGAAGAATAGCACTCAGTCATCTACAGTCATGAAATCCTTCCCGGCTTTAGCGGTTGCAGCACTAGTAATCATCTCATACGCAAGCACTATTGTTCTAGTGCGTGCAGGTGATTCAGATCCTCTGCAAGACTTTTGCGTTGCTGATAACACCAGTCAAGGTATGTGATACTAGGCTCTTCTGAATTTACATGTAATGTGTACAACTATTATCATGGGTGAAGAATCTGACATATATGGAATTGAATTTACATGTAATGTGTACAACTATTATCATGGGTGAAGAATCTGATATATATATATGGAATTGAATTTTGCAGTTCTTGTAAACGGTTTCGTCTGTAAGGATGCGAAGATGGTTTCAGCAGACGACTTCACGTTCAGGGGCCTAGATAAAGCGGGGAATACGAATAACATGCTGCGTTCCGTGGTAACTCCAGTCAATGTAGTGCAGCTAGCAGGCCTGAACACCTTGGGAATCTCCATGGCTAGGATCGATTTCGCTCCTTACGGCCTTAATCCCCCTCACACTCATCCGCGGGCCACCGAAATCTTGGTGGTCTTGGAAGGTAGCCTCTACGTCGGCTTCATCACCACTGGCAACCAATTGTTCTACAAAACGCTTGAGAAGGGAGACGTGTTTGTGTTCCCCAAAGCTCTTGTGCATTTCCAACAGAACGTCGGCAATGGCAACGCAGTGGCCCTCGCTGCACTGAGCAGCCAGAATCCAGGAACTCAGCAGATCGCCAGGTCCTTGTTTGGAGCCACCGGTCCGGTTGATCCCTCCGTTCTCGCCAAAGCTTTCGATATCGATTCCAACCTCGTCAAACTTCTGCAAGCCAAATTCGCAGCTTCTGGCTGATTTATTCATTCATTCATCCTGATCATAGTCGTGAGTCGCCACAGAGATTTATTCATTCTAATCATAGTCGCCATTCTTGCTTTCCCCGCGTTCTGCGTTCTGTGCGTGACACAAATAGTCACTGCATTGTATGTGTGGTCGTGGACATCCAAACAAATAAAAAAGTTCATTTCCGTTGATTATCTTAATCAGTGCTACTCCTTAATGTTTGAACAACACGATCTTCCGAAACTCTTTAGATTCATCACTCCACCCAACGGTCATTTTAATAATTAAACGCCATAAATAGATTATAAGCAGATGTTTAGTGGCATGGAGTCCACTTTAAAATTCAATTATCTTGGTGTATTCCGTTGATCCATTAATGAGGTTTTCGTGTTTGTTTGGGATGATTATCTTAATCGGTGCCACTCCTCAATGTTTGAACAACAAGATCTTCCAACGGGCATTTTAACATTTAAACGCCAGAAATAGAGTGTAAAATTAAACATAAATGGCCTTACATCATTTGGGTGTTAATTACTCAATTTAATTAAATTATATTTGTGGGTTCAAAAAGTTTTGAAACTCATTAAATTGGATCATCTAAAATTATTATATATCCCATCTAAAATTATTATATATCCCATTTACCTCCGGCAAACTTGATGACTTGATATAATAAATTATTGTTTCAACTTGTATAGAAAATTATTTTAAATTATGAATCGTTAGATTATGAGGCATACACACTTGAATGTTGGTTACCCTCTCATCGTTTACTCCATCATAGCAACATTGTCTTAGATTCCACCAAAGAGGGATCTTTGGTGAAGAAAAATCATAGCAACATTGTTTTGGCTTCCGGCAAGGGATCTCGCAACCTCACAAAGGAGAGGGAGGGCCTTCTAGGGACGGATTTGGTTCTACATAGGTGCCACATCGTGGCCCCATCTTTAATCAAATTGTAGGTATGCATTTCATCGGACTATGGAGGTGTCTAGCTAAAAGAGATTAGTTCATCGGATAACTTGTAAAGTGATAGCAGGTTGGATTAATAATGGATTGTAATCGTATTGCAAGTGTGTTAACAACCTAATTTTTGCCTCTTCGGTTCGCCATGAGTAATATTATCGCCATTAGACATCACCTTGGGCGGCTTTCGCCTCATATGCATCATTTCCACCACCATATTATCCGAGCACTCTCAACCAAGGACAACCTAAATCCCAACTTTGACTACAAATATAAGTGGATGGAATTTCCCTAGTAATGTGCTCACGTTGTCCACTTTTATTTCCCTGAAAACTACATCGAGGATCCAAAAGCAAAAGAGGAGATATGTAAGTCGGCTAATTAATGCCGTACCCTTCCAAAGGAGGGTAGTGGCTTGAAGTGGACATCAACGATCCATTATTTTTGAAAAAAATGGCCTTCGATCTAGTCTATAATACTATTACTATTAGAAAATTATTTTAAATTATGAATAATTAGATTATTAGGCATACAAACTGGAATATTGATTACCCTCCCATGATTTACTCCATCATAGCAACAGTCTCTTAGATTCCACCACACAGGAATCTCCTGGAAACGATCGTAGCAACATTGTTTTGGCTTCCGGCAAGCGATCTTGCAACCTCACAGAGGAGAGGGAGGGCCTTCTAGGGAGGGATTTGGTTCTACCTAGGTGCCACATCATGGCATCGTCTTTAATCATATTGTTGGTAAGAATTTTATCGGACTATGGAGGTGTCTAGCCAAAAGAGATTACTTCATCGGACCGCATTGCAAATGTGTTAACAACATAATTTTGGCTCTTCGGTTCGCCATGAGTAATATTATCGCCATTACACATCACCTTGGGCAGCTTTCGCCTCATATCCATCATTGTGCTAAGAACCTAATTTTTGGCTCTTTGGTTCGCCATGAGTGATATTATCGCCATTGCACATCACCTTGGGCGGATTTCTCCTCATATCCATCATTCCCATCACCATATGATGTGAGCATTCTCAGCCAAGGACAACCTAAATCCAAAGTTTGACTACCAATATAAGTGTCCATGGAATTTCCCTAGTAATCTCCTCACGGTGTCCACTTTTATTTCCTCGAGAACTACATCGTGGATCCAAAAACAAAAGAGAAGTTATGTAAGTCGGATAATTAATGTTGTACCCTTCCAAAGGAGTGTAGTGGCTTGAAGTGGACATCACAGAAACCTTATTTCTGAAAAAAATTGCTTTTGATCTAGTCTATAATACGGATACTGATCCTGCAACTTCTTAAATGAAAAGGAAATATCCACATTCGATTCGGTTCTAAAGAGTGTCCTCATATCTCCTATGAATAAATCTCACAAGGTCATCCATCATATCATTCACAATAAGCAATGCTATTATGCTCGATTCGGTCCACACACACACACACATAGAAGCATCGTTCTGTGTCTCTCCTTTCAACCACGGTAATTCTCATCGCACCATATGGAGCTTCAAGTGGTGATCAAGAGGGTTAGAATAACACTCCCTTCGGAAAGTCGTGGAGTCCATTTGCTTCCAATAATTCTTACTAAGGCGCTTGTAATTCATCACCGCTGACCCCCATCCCCCCTCTTTTATTAATACAAATGCAAATATTTTTTATTGTATGTTATGTTTATGGACTTCTAGTTTAACTTTATTTCTTCACATAATATATGGTCTATTCGAATGTATTTTACTCTCATGGTTCATATACCTTACACCTTTTGATATGATGCTTGGACAATGCAACCTCTAAGCACGTGATTTTTGGGGCACATGTTGGTGATGAAACACAACCACCAAACTCAGCCATCTTGGAAGTGTTGTGATACAAAGGCGTGTTTTTCAATATTATGTATTATTTTATTTTTCAATTATGCATATTCTCTTCTACGGGTTACTTTTATTTATGCATTCTCAAATATAATATTGGGATTGCAAATAGTACATCAATGTTTGTATCCTAAGTGGTAGCACATCTAGATTGTGTCACGCAATTCAATTGTAAAGATATAAAATTGTGTCGCGCAATTCGATTGCAAAGATTTAGAATCTAGGCTGTTAGGTGAGAAATGTAAAATAAGGCTAAATCTCAAACCCCGAGGTTTTTTTTTTAATTCTTGGGAAACCATGGAAATTTATGCGATCGAGGACTTGATATTTTATTTTTCGTAGGGCTAATGTTTTAGGGCGTAGAACCGTAGAAAATCTTCAATGTTTACTAATCTTATACTAGAATCGTTTTTGATACTCTACACTTCATACTACCTTCAATAGATCGCTTCGTGTATTGCACGTGACTATTTCCCTTGTTCTCTACATCATTTTTCTCTTCCCACATGCCCTAGCTCGATTTTACAAAGATTAATTTGTTGTGCGTGATGCACCCAAATTTCAACTCCACAATACACTCTCCAACCAAAGTAAATAAGGAGAGGATTTTAACAAGTGTATCACCCTTTGTATGTGATTTCATAGCGTTAAGGTATTGGCTACTTGCACCAATCTCACGCGTTAAATGTTCCACAAAGAATGAAACAATACCACCTCATTCATGGCTTCGTAGTCATCGCTCTTTCCCTTTTTATCGACATCACTCAACTCTTCCCACGTACCATTTCTCTATTTTTCAACCTCTAATATCTTGCGTGAGGACGACTCATATGCATGCGAACTTCATCTCCGAGCAAAATAAATCAGGTGCAACCGTAGTGAATTTTAGGAAATACTTTGCCCTTATTCCATGGCTCCATACTATGAAGTTACTTAATACTTGCGCCAATCCCACGCCTTAAAGAGTCCAAAAAGAAGAACACAACCGAAGAACGATTAATTAACATGATTTGGGAATGTCAATTAAGTCATGTACACATACAAGGAGTGAAGGTTTGAGCAAAAAAATATACATGTAAATTCTAAAGTATCATGAAAATATATCAATAATTTTATTTGGGAAACTCAACCCATGTTCTCTTGCTATTAGTTTAGTTGCTTTTAAATTGTTCGTAGATACTAGTGACAAGTATTCCAAAGCATTGAATCATATTAAGGTATGATGTTGGGATATTAGTTTCATGGTCAAACCTTGGCTATTGGAAAATACAATCTGATACATTCCTCAAGAATCAAAAGTTATGGATCTACACGTAGCGAGAAACGATTCGAGAGAGACAACCACCATTTTGTGTCTCGCCTTTATACCATAGAAATTCATATCAAACCATATGAAGATTCGAGTGGATATCAACAGGAGGAGAAGAACCATGCCTTCTGAAATCTGTGGAGTCCATTTGAATCCAATAATTGTTACTGGGGCGCGTGTAATTCATCGTCCTCCCCCCCATCTTTTATTAATATAAATGCAAAGATTATTTATCGAGTATGTTATGTTTACGTAGTTCCAGTTTAAATTTATTTCTCGCATAATAATATATGGTTTATCAGAATGTATTTTACTCTCCTCGCTTATATACCTTACACCTTTCAATATTATTCACAAATTTTGATATGATTCTTGGACAACACAACCTCTCAGAAAGTGATTTTTGGGGCACATGTTGGTGATCAAACACCAACAACAAAGTGGCAACTTGGAAGTGTTGCGATAAAAATTCGTGTTTTTCAAAGTTACGTATTATTTTATTATTCAATCATGCATGTTCGCTTTTACGGGATACTTTTATTTATTCATTCTCGAATATAATATTGGGATCGAAAATAGTACATCAATGTTTGTATCCTAAGTGGAAGCACATCCAAATTGCGTTACGCAATTTGATTGTGAAGATTTAAAATCTACGTTGCTAGTTGAGAAATGTAAGAGAAGCATAAATTTGAAATCCCGAGCATTTTGTTAAATAAATGGCAAACCATGAAAATTTATGTGATCAAGCACTTCGATTTTTTCCTAGGACAGTTTTTTATGTTGTAGAACCATAGAAGCTCTTCAATTTTTACAGCTAGTTCTATACTAGGATTGTTTTGGAGGCTCTACACTTCCTAGTAAGCATTCAACATATCACCTCGTGTATGGGAAGGATCCTTTCCCCTTTTTTCTACATCACTTTTCTCTTCCCACGTTCCCTAGCTCGATTTTACAAATCTTAAATTGTTGTGGGTTGACCACACCCAAATTTATAATACACTATAAACGCTCTCCAGCTAAAATAAATAAGGAAAGGATTTTAACAAGTTGTACATGCGAGTTCATAGCGTGAAGGTACTCCCTACTTGAACCAATATCATGCACTAAATGTTGCATGAAGAATAAAACAAGACCACCTCATTCATGGATTCATAATTGGCACACTTTCCATTGTTATCTACATCACTCCACTTTTCCCACATACCATTGTCTTTATTTTGCAGCTGGAACACTCATATGAACGTGAAATTCCATTGCACTAAAGCCTCTTCGAACAAAATAAATCAGGTGCAACCCACGTGGATTTTAACATATATTTTTCCCTTGTACGATGTCTTCATAGTGTAAAGGTACTTAATACTTGCACCAATCCCATGCTTTGAAAATTCCATAAAGAAGGACATCACCAAAGAGCGGTTAATTAACACGATTTGCGAATCTCAAGTAAGTCGTGTAGATACAAGGAGAGAAGGTTTTCACGGAAAATATTTGTTTATTCTAAAGTGTGGAGAAAAAGTAGCAATTCCTTTATTCGGGAAACTCAACCCTAATTTTATTGTTGTTAGTTTGGTTATTTTTGAAGTGTTTTTAGACATTACTTACAAGTAATCGAAAGCGTTGAAACATTTTAAGGGATGGTGTTGGAATCTTAGCTTGATGGCCAAACTTTGGATGTTGCAAAATCCAGTTTGAGACATTCCTCAAGAATCAAAAGTTATGGATACATGTAGAAAAAGATGATCCCACACAAAGAACCATCATTTTGTCTCTCATTTCTACCATAGTAATTGATCCGGATTTGTGTGGGAACGAAACAAAAGATGGCATATACAGAATCATATACAGAGAGATATATTCACATGCACAGATATTTGGCAAGAAACACAGCGATACAGTAAACACATATTCTATTAAATATCGGAGATAGAACAGACTGTAAATACAATAGCTAGAATGGTAGTAGCTATCTCTGAGAAGAGATGTGGCCGCTGTGCTTACTCGTGCCAAGATGAATAGAAAGAGAGGCCGAAAGGGCCTATTTATGATAAGCATGAGGGAAAGAATCCCAAACATCCAAAAACCTAACCCTAGAAGATGAACCGTCATAAAGTTTGCGGCCCCAAGGTGGTTAGTTGAACGACCAACTTCCCGGGGTCATAACTTTTGTATACGATCTCCATTCGGGGCGCTCGGTAGCCCGTTGGAAAGATATATCCGAGGAATACACCGAGGACCATTAAATAGATGAGCTCCGTAGGACCAATTTTTCCCAAAAAACGTCTTTTAGGGCCGCAAAACGGCCCCGGAAATTTGGGACTCGAAAAACTATAGAAAAATTACTAGAAAATTGGCAAGATGGGAAACTGTTTTGAGCCAGTGGAACAGGTGGGTGGCCACCGATATCCATCTGGATCAGTAATTCATATCATACCATCTGAAGCTTCGAGTTGATATCAAGAGGAGAATAAGAACCCTCGCTTCAGAAGGTTGTGGAGTCCATTTTCTTCCAATAGTTGTTAACTATGGCACTTGTAACTCATTGCCCCACCACCGACCCCCCCCCCCCCCCCCGCCCATATTTTATTAGTTCATAGGAAAACATTCTTTATTGTATGTTTTGTTCATGTAGTTCTAGTTTAAATTTCGTTCTTCACATAATATCTGGTTTATTAGAATGTATTTTAATCTCATGGTTCATATAGCTTTTACCTTTTGATATGTGGCTTGGAATACACAACCTCTAAGAAAGTGATTTTGGGAGCACATGTTGGTGATCAAACACCAACACCAAAGTGCCATCTTGGAAGTGTTGTGATAAAAAGTCGTGTTTTTCAATATTATGATGTTATTTTATTATCCAGTTATGACTTTTATTTATGCACCCTTTATTGTGAAATGGGATTGCAATTAGTACGTCAATGTTTGTAACCTAAGTGGAAGCACATACGGATTACATCGTGCAATCTTATTGTGAAGATTTAAAATCTTGGTTGTTAGTTGAGAAATGTCAAAGAATGCTAAATCTGAAAACCTGAGCTTTTTGTTAAATAATTGGAAAACGGTGAAAATTTACGTGATTGAGCACTTCAAATTTTCCCTAGGGATGATGTTTTATGTTGTAGAACCCTATAAACTCTTCAATTTTTACTAGTTCTATACTATAATTGCTTTGGATACTCTACACTCCATATGCACGTGAACTTCCACTCCACTAAAACCTCTCCAAAAAAAAAAATTACGTGCAACGCGTGTGGATTTTAATAAATATTTTTCCCTTGTGCCATGACTTCATACTGTGAAGGTACTTGCTACTTTTGCCAATACCATGCCTTAAAAATTCCATCAACGAGAAAACAACCAAAGAATGGTTAATCAACATGATTTGTGAATCTCAAGTAAGTCATGTAGCTACAAGGAGAGAAGGCTTGAGAAAAAAAAGATATGTGTATTCTAAAGTATCGTGAGAAATTTGAAATAATTTTATTTGGTGAACTCAACCCTAGTTTTCTTGTTATTAGTTTAGTTGTTTTTAAAGTGTTTTCAAAGATTACTTAGAAGTGATCCAAAGCAATGAATCATATAACGGTATCATGTCGGGATATTAGTTTCATGGTCAAACATTGACGACAGGAAAATCCGATTGGAGACATTCCTCAAGAATCAAAATTGGTTATGGATACAAATAACCAAAGATGAATACACATGGGAATATACACCATAGCTAAAGTTGTGGGAGATAGCAAATATGGAATTATTACTCTCCTAGTGGAAGAAGGGTTAAGATACTACTATGTTTTTGAACTGGTGGAAATGTGAAATAAACTAGAGCAATTGTACAAAACAATGCCTCTGAAATCAACGGTCTTGAAACAAGGTTATTGACTCTCAAGATTGCTCACCTTGGAGAATTTCAGGGATGAAATCTTTCTCGTACACTGATTTTACATGTTTTCTTTCTCAAAAAAGAATCGCGGATCTCATTTTTTTTTCGAAAATGATTCTCCCAAATTCCAAAGGATAAAAATAGTTTACTCTAAACATCACCAAAATTGTCCAAAGACTACATAAAATTCTTAAAAATTTTCTCGTTGTTAACACTGATGCCATGGAAAGATATTTTCCTCGATTCACCACAATTTGTGCCAACATCAAGGTCGTTGGAGGACAATACCTATGGTGACAGGCCGTTTGAGATCCTTGTGCATGATCGGGCTCCCATAGCATACAACTCTTCTCTCTCACGAGTCATAGTCATCCCACCTCTTTTCGAGGCCATTCCTTGGTATCACACCTCATCTCCCTCCAACTTCATTGTCGTTGAACCCCTTTTAGTGACCATTTTTATTTCCTTTGCCTCCATATGTCCATTCAAACTATCTAGACCCATGCTTCTTAAGCATTCCATGGACACCACAACGCTCGTAGTAGCTCTTGCCCCTGCGGGTGTATTGAGTGCTACTACATAATATGCAAGTGACACATATGTGGATGTCTCCATGGAGCAACCGCATGCCAAGATTCGGGCTCTTGGCAATGCCAACCCTACGATTTAACAGCTTAACCCGATTGTCCTAGATTTTGTTGTTGACTCTCTTTCTCTCTCCTCACATGATAGATGTAGTAGCACGACGATATCGTATTCATCTCAGGAAACCAAGGACGAAAAAATTCATGAGTCATTTATTATCGTACTAGCTCCTATTTCCATACTCGCCTCGGTGCATTGTCAAGACCACCAACAATATCTCAACGAACGCGGAGAGAAGATCATTCCCATTTTTATAGTTCTTTGCAGTATTCCATCATATTTCTGTTTCCCTCTAGCTCCATTTTCCATATCCGTCCCCCTTCCCTATGTTACACCTCTTATGGGATTTCACTATCAGCACCTTGGGCCATCGTTCAAGACCACTTATACTATTGCATCGCTGATCACTAGTGCTTTAGGTATACATTCGTTGAGTCGGCCCAGTGCAGTGTTCATGAATAACTTCAATCCAAAATGTAGCAATAGCAATTTCCTTGAGGAAATCTCACAGCTAGATATGTTGGTCGAGGACTCTCTTCGTCCTCTTGCATCCAACACGTGTAGTACACTAAGGTATTCCAGTAGATTCTCCATAAACAAAAAACGGTTTTCTCAGCTCCACTTATCCCTAGTTATTAAAGTCCTCTTTCTTAAAGAGCATTCACCACAAATGTCTTTATATGAAGGAGCGTAAAAACTCTAACTATCCTTGATCCCACGGCTACACCAAAAGCAGAGAGCGTTTTTATAACTGGGGATTTTTGGACTATGCGGTACAACTGTGGTCTTCCCCTTAAGAGCTATGCCATGCTTGCACACGATGTCTCTAGCGCATGGAATTATTACAACAAAATAATTATCGCATGTTCATGGAAATCCCATGTTTAAGACTCTATATCCATGGATTCTATTTTCTCTATACAGTCGATGCTGATGTGCATAGGACTCTTTATCCAGTTACATGGCACGTATGTTTATGCAGGCTCACTAGTCAGTCCATCCATAAACATAGTGGAAACTCAGCAGCAAGCACTTAGATTGAACATATTTCAACATGATGCTTCTTCTAGTATGTTTGGAAATCACTCGGTGGACCATCTCCAATGGAATGCCATATATCGTTGTATATTTCTAAGTGCTCTAGACAGAAACTGTTCTTTTCCTCATGATTCCCCAAATACCTAGGTCCGTAAGCGGGGTTCGACTGCTAAAAATACATAGAAGATTGGATGGATTGGTTTGTAGGGCCCATTATATGGGCAGGTCTCACTCTTCATATTTGTGGTCAAAAAATCGTCTGAATCCTTCTGGGGCAATTTTGAGGTATTAAAGTTCCATTTCTTGCAAAAAAACAACTGCACCAAAATTTTACATTATACACACCTAGACCTATCCAATGGTGCAAGAATCGCCTCAATCAGAGTCCGTATGAAGAAGTTATGCCTCCCACAAGTTGACCTACCCAGCTAACCACCATGGTACCCAGCGGATTCCACATCATGTATCGTTTCTCGCACATGTGGATCTAATAATGATTGGAGTTTGAAGAACGTTCTAGAAGGTCCAGTACCATAACCCTAATAAGGAGTTGGGGCGTAAGAAAACCCTAAAATTAACCCTAGACGGCTATTGGGCTATGTTGAATACGAGGCCGTTTGGAGGAGGGGTTTCGTTCTTTCGATGTTATTATACAGCTCCATAGTTGATAAAACAACACAAGAGTGGCTATTATAGCAGGACATAGGAGATAGGACATCATGTTGTAGCCATTATGGCCGTAGATTCATAGCTAACTCCATAGAGAGTGTCATTTCCTTTGTATTTGCATTTTGATATGAAGAGCAAGGCATAGTCCTCATTTGTGGCTGGGTTTTTCCCCATAGCTCGTTTTCCCGGGCTATATCTTGGGTTATTGTGTGGATTAATGTGTACTTATTTGCTCTAGTTATTTCTAGATTTCAGTTCCATTATATTCAGTATCTTATGGAATTAAATTAACACAACGAACTAAGTTGTAAGATCCATTGTGAGAAACTTATCCACTGGAATAGATGCAACAATTTACAGATCATCTCGCCAACCGCCCGCCATCCTCAGTGACCATCCTACACTAAGGGTTAAGGGTTGTTTTTATGTTCAGTATCTTGATATTTTGTGGCAACGCCCAAACCCATAGCATTCTCTTATATCAACTATGGAAACTTGCACCGCATCTGCATTAACCACATGATTTCGACACCCGACAATATTTCACTTTGATTAGGGTTATTCAAAAAGTAATCTCGACTATCCAAAATGCATTGTTCATCAACAGCATTCAGTGAGAACCGCAATGTGGGGAAATTGGCATTTGTATTCACTTGACATGGAAGAGCGACTGAGGAACATAATGTGAAACAGGAACGTTATATATATGCGTAGGGAACAGGGTTTGAATTCTTCTACAACACTATATATATATATATATATATATATATATATATATATGTGGTTTCCACGCGCTTTGTGATTAATTCTAAATGGTGAGCTCTGGTCACGAAAGGTTATCAGAACAAGTCTAGTAGGACAGGAAATGGTCGATGCAGCGATAATAAGCCGGCGAGAGGCGTGAGGGACAATATTCTCATACTAATACACCAAAAATAAACGGACTTTGTCAGGTCGGCGACGCTGGCTTGGTCGCACTGTTATATATTATGTTCTTTGGACGGTGTCACGGTAGGATTTGGTCACGGTCACCTGTAGCAGAGGTGGTAGTGGCAGGTGGGGAATGATCACTTGCTTGCCCGGACTTCAATTTAAAACTACTCAGAATTCAGGAATTTGGTGATGCTATAAAATGGAAGAACGCTCTCCAATCTTCATCAAACTTCATCTATAATCAAACGATCAGAGGGAGCGTCTAATCGAAGAATAGCACTCAGTCATCTACAGTCATGAAATCCTTCCCGGCTTTAGCGGTTGCAGCACTAGTAATCATCTCATACGCAAGCACTATTGTTCTAGTGCGTGCAGGTGATTCAGATCCTCTGCAAGACTTTTGCGTTGCTGATAACACCAGTCAAGGTATGTGATACTAGGCTCTTCTGAATTTACATGTAATGTGTACAACTATTATCATGGGTGAAGAATCTGACATATATGGAATTGAATTTACATGTAATGTGTACAACTATTATCATGGGTGAAGAATCTGATATATATATATATGGAATTGAATTTTGCAGTTCTTGTAAACGGTTTCGTCTGTAAGGATGCGAAGATGGTTTCAGCAGACGACTTCACGTTCAGGGGCCTAGATAAAGCGGGGAATACGAATAACATGCTGCGTTCCGTGGTAACTCCAGTCAATGTAGTGCAGCTAGCAGGCCTGAACACCTTGGGAATCTCCATGGCTAGGATCGATTTCGCTCCTTACGGCCTTAATCCCCCTCACACTCATCCGCGGGCCACCGAAATCTTGGTGGTCTTGGAAGGTAGCCTCTACGTCGGCTTCATCACCACTGGCAACCAATTGTTCTACAAAACGCTTGAGAAGGGAGACGTGTTTGTGTTCCCCAAAGCTCTTGTGCATTTCCAACAGAACGTCGGCAATGGCAACGCAGTGGCCCTCGCTGCACTGAGCAGCCAGAATCCAGGAACTCAGCAGATCGCCAGGTCCTTGTTTGGAGCCACCGGTCCGGTTGATCCCTCCGTTCTCGCCAAAGCTTTCGATATCGATTCCAACCTCGTCAAACTTCTGCAAGCCAAATTCGCAGCTTCTGGCTGATTTATTCATTCATTCATCCTGATCATAGTCGTGAGTCGCCACAGAGATTTATTCATTCTAATCATAGTCGCCATTCTTGCTTTCCCCGCGTTCTGCGTTCTGTGCGTGACACAAATAGTCACTGCATTGTATGTGTGGTCGTGGACATCCAAACAAATAAAAAAGTTCATTTCCGTTGATTATCTTAATCAGTGCTACTCCTTAATGTTTGAACAACACGATCTTCCGAAACTCTTTAGATTCATCACTCCACCCAACGGTCATTTTAATAATTAAACGCCATAAATAGATTATAAGCAGATGTTTAGTGGCATGGAGTCCACTTTAAAATTCAATTATCTTGGTGTATTCCGTTGATCCATTAATGAGGTTTTCGTGTTTGTTTGGGATGATTATCTTAATCGGTGCCACTCCTCAATGTTTGAACAACAAGATCTTCCAACGGGCATTTTAACATTTAAACGCCAGAAATAGAGTGTAAAATTAAACATAAATGGCCTTACATCATTTTGGTGTTAATTACTCAATTTAATTAAATTATATTTGTGGGTTCAAAAAGTTTTGAAACTCATTAAATTGGATCATCTAAAATTATTATATATCCCATCTAAAATTATTATATATCCCATTTACCTCCGGCAAACTTGATGACTTGATATAATAAATTATTGTTTCAACTTGTATAGAAAATTATTTTAAATTATGAATCGTTAGATTATGAGGCATACACACTTGAATGTTGGTTGCCCTCTCATCGTTTACTCCATCATAGCAACATTGTCTTAGATTCCACCAAAGAGGGATCTTTGGTGAAGAAAAATCATAGCAACATTGTTTTGGCTTCCGGCAAGGGATCTCGCAACCTCACAAAGGAGAGGGAGGGCCTTCTAGGGACGGATTTGGTTCTACATAGGTGCCACATCGTGGCCCCATCTTTAATCAAATTGTAGGTATGCATTTCATCGGACTATGGAGGTGTCTAGCTAAAAGAGATTAGTTCATCGGATAACTTGTAAAGTGATAGCAGGTTGGATTAATAATGGATTGTAATCGTATTGCAAGTGTGTTAACAACCTAATTTTTGCCTCTTCGGTTCGCCATGAGTAATATTATCGCCATTAGACATCACCTTGGGCGGCTTTCGCCTCATATGCATCATTTCCACCACCATATTATCCGAGCACTCTCAACCAAGGACAACCTAAATCCCAACTTTGACTACAAATATAAGTGGATGGAATTTCCCTAGTAATGTGCTCACGTTGTCCACTTTTATTTCCCTGAAAACTACATCGAGGATCCAAAAGCAAAAGAGGAGATATGTAAGTCGGCTAATTAATGCCGTACCCTTCCAAAGGAGGGTAGTGGCTTGAAGTGGACATCAACGATCCATTATTTTTGAAAAAAATGGCCTTCGATCTAGTCTATAATACTATTACTATTAGAAAATTATTTTAAATTATGAATAATTAGATTATTAGGCATACAAACTGGAATATTGATTACCCTCCCATGATTTACTCCATCATAGCAACAGTCTCTTAGATTCCACCACACAGGAATCTCCTGGAAACGATCGTAGCAACATTGTTTTGGCTTCCGGCAAGCGATCTTGCAACCTCACAGAGGAGAGGGAGGGCCTTCTAGGGAGGGATTTGGTTCTACCTAGGTGCCACATCATGGCATCGTCTTTAATCATATTGTTGGTAAGAATTTTATCGGACTATGGAGGTGTCTAGCCAAAAGAGATTACTTCATCGGACCGCATTGCAAGTGTGTTAACAACATAATTTTGGCTCTTCGGTTCGCCATGAGTAATATTATCGCCATTACACATCACCTTGGGAAGCTTTCGCCTCATATCCATCATTGTGCTAAGAACCTAATTTTTGGCTCTTTGGTTCGCCATGAGTGATATTATCGCCATTGCACATCACCTTGGCCGGATTTCTCCTCATATCCATCATTCCCATCACCATATGATGTGAGCATTCTCAGCCAAGGACAACCTAAATCCAAAGTTTGACTACCAATATAAGTGTCCATGGAATTTCCCTAGTAATCTCCTCACGGTGTCCACTTTTATTTCCTCGAGAACTACATCGTGGATCCAAAAACAAAAGAGAAGTTATGTAAGTCGGATAATTAATGTTGTACCCTTCCAAAGGAGTGTAGTGGCTTGAAGTGGACATCACAGAAACCTTATTTCTGAAAAAAATTGCTTTTGATCTAGTCTATAATACGGATACTGATCCTGCAACTTCTTAAATGAAAAGGAAATATCCACATCCGATTCGGTTCTAAAGAGTGTCCTCATATCTCCTATGAATAAATCTCACAAGGTCATCCATCATATCATTCACAATAAGCAATGCTATTATGCTCGATTCGGTCCACACACACACACACATAGAAGCATCGTTCTGTGTCTCTCCTTTCAACCACGGTAATTCTCATCGCACCATATGGAGCTTCAAGTGGTGATCAAGAGGGTTAGAATAACACTCCCTTCGGAAAGTCGTGGAGTCCATTTGCTTCCAATAATTCTTACTAAGGCGCTTGTAATTCATCACCGCTGACCCCCATCCCCCCTCTTTTATTAATACAAATGCAAATATTTTTATTGTATGTTATGTTTATGGACTTCTAGTTTAACTTTATTTCTTCACATAATATATGGTCTATTCGAATGTATTTTACTCTCATGGTTCATATACCTTACACCTTTTGATATGATGCTTGGACAATGCAACCTCTAAGCACGTGATTTTTGGGGCACATGTTGGTGATGAAACACAACCGCCAAACTCAGCCATCTTGGAAGTGTTGTGATACAAAGGCGTGTTTTTCAATATTATGTATTATTTTATTTTTCAATTATGCATATTCTCTTCTACGGGTTACTTTTATTTATGCATTCTCAAATATAATATTGGGATTGCAAATAGTACATCAATGTTTGTATCCTAAGTGGTAGCACATCTAGATTGTGTCACGCAATTCAATTGTAAAGATATAAAATTGTGTCGCGCAATTCGATTGCAAAGATTTAGAATCTAGGCTGTTAGGTGAGAAATGTAAAATAAGGCTAAATCTCAAACCCCGAGGTTTTTTTTTTTAATTCTTGGGAAACCATGGAAATTTATGCGATCGAGGACTTGATATTTTTCGTAGGGCTAATGTTTTAGGGCGTAGAACCGTAGAAAATCTTCAATGTTTACTAATCTTATACTAGAATCGTTTTTGATACTCTACACTTCATACTACCTTCAATAGATCGCTTCGTGTATTGCACGTGACTCTTTCCCTTGTTCTCTACATCATTTTTCTCTTCCCACATGCCCTAGCTCGATTTTACAAAGATTAATTTGTTGTGCGTGATGCACCCAAATTTCAACTCCACAATACACTCTCCAACCAAAGTAAATAAGGAGAGGATTTTAACAAGTGTATCACCCTTTGTATGTGATTTCATAGCGTTAAGGTATTGGCTACTTGCACCAATATCACGCGTTAAATGTTCCACAAAGAATGAAACAATACCACCTCATTCATGGCTTCGTAGTCATCGCTCTTTCCCTTTTTATCGACATCACTCAACTCTTCCCACGTACCATTTCTCTATTTTTCAACCTCTAATATCTTGCGTGAGGACGACTCATATGCATGCGAACTTCATCTCCGAGCAAAATAAATCAGGTGCAACCGTAGTGAATTTTAGGAAATACTTTGCCCTTATTCCATGGCTCCATACTATGAAGTTACTTAATACTTGCGTCAATCCCACGCCTTAAAGAGTCCAAAAAGAAGAACACAACCGAAGAACGATTAATTAACATGATTTGGGAATGTCAATTAAGTCATGTACACATACAAGGAGTGAAGGTTTGAGCAAAAAAATATACATGTAAATTCTAAAGTATCATGAAAATATATCAATAATTTTATTTGGGAAACTCAACCCATGTTCTCTTGCTATTAGTTTAGTTGCTTTTAAATTGTTCGTAGATACTAGTGACAAGTATTCCAAAGCATTGAATCATATTAAGGTATGATGTTGGGATATTAGTTTCATGGTCAAACCTTGGCTATTGGAAAATACAATCTGATACATTCCTCAAGAATCAAAAGTTATGGATCTACACGTAGCGAGAAACGATTCGAGAGAGACAACCACCATTTTGTGTCTCGCCTTTATACCATAGAAATTCATATCAAACCATATGAAGATTCGAGTGGATATCAACAGGAGGAGAAGAACCATGCCTTCTGAAATCTGTGGAGTCCATTTGAATCCAATAATTGTTACTGGGGCACGTGTAATTCATCGTCCTCCCCCCCATCTTTTATTAATATAAATGCAAAGATTATTTATCGAGTATGTTATGTTTACGTAGTTCCAGTTTAAATTTATTTCTCGCATAATAATATATGGTTTATCAGAATGTATTTTACTCTCCTCGCTTATATACCTTACACCTTTCAATATTATTCACAAATTTTGATATGATTCTTGGACAACACAACCTCTCAGAAAGTGATTTTTGGGGCACATGTTGGTGATCAAACACCAACAACAAAGTGGCAACTTGGAAGTGTTGCGATAAAAATTCGTGTTTTTCAAAGTTACGTATTATTTTATTATTCAATCATGCATGTTCGCTTTTACGGGATACTTTTATTTATTCATTCTCGAATATAATATTGGGATCGAAAATAGTACATCAATGTTTGTATCCTAAGTGGAAGCACATCCAAATTGCGTTACGCAATTTGATTGTGAAGATTTAAAATCTACGTTGCTAGTTGAGAAATGTAAGAGAAGCATAAATTTGAAATCCCGAGCATTTTGTTAAATAAATGGCAAACCATGAAAATTTATGTGATCAAGCACTTCGATTTTTTCCTAGGACAGTTTTTTATGTTGTAGAACCATAGAAGCTCTTCAATTTTTACAGCTAGTTCTATACTAGGATTGTTTTGGAGGCTCTACACTTCCTAGTAAGCATTCAACATATCACCTCGTGTATGGGAAGGATCCTTTCCCCTTTTTTCTACATCACTTTTCTCTTCCCACGTTCCCTAGCTCGATTTTACAAATCTTAAATTGTTGTGGGTTGACCACACCCAAATTTATAATACACTATAAACGCTCTCCAGCTAAAATAAATAAGGAAAGGATTTTAACAAGTTGTACATGCGAGTTCATAGCGTGAAGGTACTCCCTACTTGAACCAATATCATGCACTAAATGTTGCATGAAGAATAAAACAAGACCACCTCATTCATGGATTCATAATTGGCACACTTTCCATTGTTATCTACATCACTCCACTTTTCCCACATACCATTGTCTTTATTTTGCAGCTGGAACACTCATATGAACGTGAAATTCCATTGCACTAAAGCCTCTTCGAACAAAATAAATCAGGTGCAACCCACGTGGATTTTAACATATATTTTTCCCTTGTACGATGTCTTCATAGTGTAAAGGTACTTAATACTTGCACCAATCCCATGCTTTGAAAATTCCATAAAGAAGGACATCACCAAAGAGCGGTTAATTAACACGATTTGCGAATCTCAAGTAAGTCGTGTAGATACAAGGAGAGAAGGTTTTCACGGAAAATATTTGTTTATTCTAAAGTGTGGAGAAAAAGTAGCAATTCCTTTATTCGGGAAACTCAACCCTAATTTTATTGTTGTTAGTTTGGTTATTTTTGAAGTGTTTTTAGACATTACTTACAAGTAATCGAAAGCGTTGAAACATTTTAAGGGATGGTGTTGGAATCTTAGCTTGATGGCCAAACTTTGGATGTTGCAAAATCCAGTTTGAGACATTCCTCAAGAATCAAAAGTTATGGATACATGTAGAAAAAGATGATCCCACACAAAGAACCATCATTTTGTCTCTCATTTCTACCATAGTAATTGATCCGGATTTGTGTGGGAACGAAACAAAAGATGGCATATACAGAATCATATACAGAGAGATATATTCACATGCACAGATATTTGGCAAGAAACACAGCGATACAGTAAACACATATTCTATTAAATATCGGAGATAGAACAGACTGTAAATACAATAGCTAGAATGGTAGTAGCTATCTCTGAGAAGAGATGTGGCCGCTGTGCTTACTCGTGCCAAGATGAATAGAAAGAGAGGCCGAAAGGGCCTATTTATGATAAGCATGAGGGAAAGAATCCCAAACATCCAAAAACCTAACCCTAGAAGATGAACCGTCATAAAGTTTGCGGCCCCAAGGTGGTTAGTTGAACGACCAACTTCCCGGGGTCATAACTTTTGTATACGATCTCCATTCGGGGCGCTCGGTAGCCCGTTGGAAAGATATATCCGAGGAATACACCGAGGACCATTAAATAGATGAGCTCCGTAGGACCAATTTTTCCCAAAAAACGTCTTTTAGGGCCGCAAAACGGCCCCGGAAATTTGGGACTCGAAAAACTATAGAAAAATTACTAGAAAATTGGCAAGATGGGAAACTGTTTTGAGCCAGTGGAACAGGTGGGTGGCCACCGATATCCATCTGGATCAGTAATTCATATCATACCATCTGAAGCTTCGAGTTGATATCAAGAGGAGAATAAGAACCCTCGCTTCAGAAGGTTGTGGAGTCCATTTTCTTCCAATAGTTGTTAACTATGGCACTTGTAACTCATTGCCCCACCACCGACCCCCCCCCCCCCCCCGCCCATATTTTATTAGTTCATAGGAAAACATTCTTTATTGTATGTTTTGTTCATGTAGTTCTAGTTTAAATTTCGTTCTTCACATAATATCTGGTTTATTAGAATGTATTTTAATCTCATGGTTCATATAGCTTTTACCTTTTGATATGTGGCTTGGAATACACAACCTCTAAGAAAGTGATTTTGGGAGCACATGTTGGTGATCAAACACCAACACCAAAGTGCCATCTTGGAAGTGTTGTGATAAAAAGTCGTGTTTTTCAATATTATGATGTTATTTTATTATCCAGTTATGACTTTTATTTATGCACCCTTTATTGTGAAATGGGATTGCAATTAGTACGTCAATGTTTGTAACCTAAGTGGAAGCACATACGGATTACATCGTGCAATCTTATTGTGAAGATTTAAAATCTTGGTTGTTAGTTGAGAAATGTCAAAGAATGCTAAATCTGAAAACCTGAGCTTTTTGTTAAATAATTGGAAAACGGTGAAAATTTACGTGATTGAGCACTTCAAATTTTCCCTAGGGATGATGTTTTATGTTGTAGAACCCTATAAACTCTTCAATTTTTACTAGTTCTATACTATAATTGCTTTGGATACTCTACACTCCATATGCACGTGAACTTCCACTCCACTAAAACCTCTCCAAAAAAAAAAATTACGTGCAACGCGTGTGGATTTTAATAAATATTTTTCCCTTGTGCCATGACTTCATACTGTGAAGGTACTTGCTACTTTTGCCAATACCATGCCTTAAAAATTCCATCAACGAGAAAACAACCAAAGAATGGTTAATCAACATGATTTGTGAATCTCAAGTAAGTCATGTAGCTACAAGGAGAGAAGGCTTGAGAAAAAAAAGATATGTGTATTCTAAAGTATCGTGAGAAATTTGAAATAATTTTATTTGGTGAACTCAACCCTAGTTTTCTTGTTATTAGTTTAGTTGTTTTTAAAGTGTTTTCAAAGATTACTTAGAAGTGATCCAAAGCAATGAATCATATAACGGTATCATGTCGGGATATTAGTTTCATGGTCAAACATTGACGACAGGAAAATCCGATTGGAGACATTCCTCAAGAATCAAAATTGGTTATGGATACAAATAACCAAAGATGAATACACATGGGAATATACACCATAGCTAAAGTTGTGGGAGATAGCAAATATGGAATTATTACTCTCCTAGTGGAAGAAGGGTTAAGATACTACTATGTTTTTGAACTGGTGGAAATGTGAAATAAACTAGAGCAATTGTACAAAACAATGCCTCTGAAATCAACGGTCTTGAAACAAGGTTATTGACTCTCAAGATTGCTCACCTTGGAGAATTTCAGGGATGAAATCTTTCTCGTACACTGATTTTACATGTTTTCTTTCTCAAAAAAGAATCGCGGATCTCATTTTTTTTTCGAAAATGATTCTCCCAAATTCCAAAGGATAAAAATAGTTTACTCTAAACATCACCAAAATTGTCCAAAGACTACATAAAATTCTTAAAAATTTTCTCGTTGTTAACACTGATGCCATGGAAAGATATTTTCCTCGATTCACCACAATTTGTGCCAACATCAAGGTCGTTGGAGGACAATACCTATGGTGACAGGCCGTTTGAGATCCTTGTGCATGATCGGGCTCCCATAGCATACAACTCTTCTCTCTCACGAGTCATAGTCATCCCACCTCTTTTCGAGGCCATTCCTTGGTATCACACCTCATCTCCCTCCAACTTCATTGTCGTTGAACCCCTTTTAGTGACCATTTTTATTTCCTTTGCCTCCATATGTCCATTCAAACTATCTAGACCCATGCTTCTTAAGCATTCCATGGACACCACAACGCTCGTAGTAGCTCTTGCCCCTGCGGGTGTATTGAGTGCTACTACATAATATGCAAGTGACACATATGTGGATGTCTCCATGGAGCAACCGCATGCCAAGATTCGGGCTCTTGGCAATGCCAACCCTACGATTTAACAGCTTAACCCGATTGTCCTAGATTTTGTTGTTGACTCTCTTTCTCTCTCCTCACATGATAGATGTAGTAGCACGACGATATCGTATTCATCTCAGGAAACCAAGGACGAAAAAATTCATGAGTCATTTATTATCGTACTAGCTCCTATTTCCATACTCGCCTCGGTGCATTGTCAAGACCACCAACAATATCTCAACGAACGCGGAGAGAAGATCATTCCCATTTTTATAGTTCTTTGCAGTATTCCATCATATTTCTGTTTCCCTCTAGCTCCATTTTCCATATCCGTCCCCCTTCCCTATGTTACACCTCTTATGGGATTTCACTATCAGCACCTTGGGCCATCGTTCAAGACCACTTATACTATTGCATCGCTGATCACTAGTGCTTTAGGTATACATTCGTTGAGTCGGCCCAGTGCAGTGTTCATGAATAACTTCAATCCAAAATGTAGCAATAGCAATTTCCTTGAGGAAATCTCACAGCTAGATATGTTGGTCGAGGACTCTCTTCGTCCTCTTGCATCCAACACGTGTAGTACACTAAGGTATTCCAGTAGATTCTCCATAAACAAAAAACGGTTTTCTCAGCTCCACTTATCCCTAGTTATTAAAGTCCTCTTTCTTAAAGAGCATTCACCACAAATGTCTTTATATGAAGGAGCGTAAAAACTCTAACTATCCTTGATCCCACGGCTACACCAAAAGCAGAGAGCGTTTTTATAACTGGGGATTTTTGGACTATGCGGTACAACTGTGGTCTTCCCCTTAAGAGCTATGCCATGCTTGCACACGATGTCTCTAGCGCATGGAATTATTACAACAAAATAATTATCGCATGTTCATGGAAATCCCATGTTTAAGACTCTATATCCATGGATTCTATTTTCTCTATACAGTCGATGCTGATGTGCATAGGACTCTTTATCCAGTTACATGGCACGTATGTTTATGCAGGCTCACTAGTCAGTCCATCCATAAACATAGTGGAAACTCAGCAGCAAGCACTTAGATTGAACATATTTCAACATGATGCTTCTTCTAGTATGTTTGGAAATCACTCGGTGGACCATCTCCAATGGAATGCCATATATCGTTGTATATTTCTAAGTGCTCTAGACAGAAACTGTTCTTTTCCTCATGATTCCCCAAATACCTAGGTCCGTAAGCGGGGTTCGACTGCTAAAAATACATAGAAGATTGGATGGATTGGTTTGTAGGGCCCATTATATGGGCAGGTCTCACTCTTCATATTTGTGGTCAAAAAATCGTCTGAATCCTTCTGGGGCAATTTTGAGGTATTAAAGTTCCATTTCTTGCAAAAAAACAACTGCACCAAAATTTTACATTATACACACCTAGACCTATCCAATGGTGCAAGAATCGCCTCAATCAGAGTCCGTATGAAGAAGTTATGCCTCCCACAAGTTGACCTACCCAGCTAACCACCATGGTACCCAGCGGATTCCACATCATGTATCGTTTCTCGCACATGTGGATCTAATAATGATTGGAGTTTGAAGAACGTTCTAGAAGGTCCAGTACCATAACCCTAATAAGGAGTTGGGGCGTAAGAAAACCCTAAAATTAACCCTAGACGGCTATTGGGCTATGTTGAATACGAGGCCGTTTGGAGGAGGGGTTTCGTTCTTTCGATGTTATTATACAGCTCCATAGTTGATAAAACAACACAAGAGTGGCTATTATAGCAGGACATAGGAGATAGGACATCATGTTGTAGCCATTATGGCCGTAGATTCATAGCTAACTCCATAGAGAGTGTCATTTCCTTTGTATTTGCATTTTGATATGAAGAGCAAGGCATAGTCCTCATTTGTGGCTGGGTTTTTCCCCATAGCTCGTTTTCCCGGGCTATATCTTGGGTTATTGTGTGGATTAATGTGTACTTATTTGCTCTAGTTATTTCTAGATTTCAGTTCCATTATATTCAGTATCTTATGGAATTAAATTAACACAACGAACTAAGTTGTAAGATCCATTGTGAGAAACTTATCCACTGGAATAGATGCAACAATTTACAGATCATCTCGCCAACCGCCCGCCATCCTCAGTGACCATCCTACACTAAGGGTTAAGGGTTGTTTTTATGTTCAGTATCTTGATATTTTGTGGCAACGCCCAAACCCATAGCATTCTCTTATATCAACTATGGAAACTTGCACCGCATCTGCATTAACCACATGATTTCGACACCCGACAATATTTCACTTTGATTAGGGTTATTCAAAAAGTAATCTCGACTATCCAAAATGCATTGTTCATCAACAGCATTCAGTGAGAACCGCAATGTGGGGAAATTGGCATTTGTATTCACTTGACATGGAAGAGCGACTGAGGAACATAATGTGAAACAGGAACGTTATATATATGCGTAGGGAACAGGGTTTGAATTCTTCTACAACACTATATATATATATATATATATATATATATATATATATGTGGTTTCCACGCGCTTTGTGATTAATTCTAAATGGTGAGCTCTGGTCACGAAAGGTTATCAGAACAAGTCTAGTAGGACAGGAAATGGTCGATGCAGCGATAATAAGCCGGCGAGAGGCGTGAGGGACAATATTCTCATACTAATACACCAAAAATAAACGGACTTTGTCAGGTCGGCGACGCTGGCTTGGTCGCACTGTTATATATTATGTTCTTTGGACGGTGTCACGGTAGGATTTGGTCACGGTCACCTGTAGCAGAGGTGGTAGTGGCAGGTGGGGAATGATCACTTGCTTGCCCGGACTTCAATTTAAAACTACTCAGAATTCAGGAATTTGGTGATGCTATAAAATGGAAGAACGCTCTCCAATCTTCATCAAACTTCATCTATAATCAAACGATCAGAGGGAGCGTCTAATCGAAGAATAGCACTCAGTCATCTACAGTCATGAAATCCTTCCCGGCTTTAGCGGTTGCAGCACTAGTAATCATCTCATACGCAAGCACTATTGTTCTAGTGCGTGCAGGTGATTCAGATCCTCTGCAAGACTTTTGCGTTGCTGATAACACCAGTCAAGGTATGTGATACTAGGCTCTTCTGAATTTACATGTAATGTGTACAACTATTATCATGGGTGAAGAATCTGACATATATGGAATTGAATTTACATGTAATGTGTACAACTATTATCATGGGTGAAGAATCTGATATATATATATATGGAATTGAATTTTGCAGTTCTTGTAAACGGTTTCGTCTGTAAGGATGCGAAGATGGTTTCAGCAGACGACTTCACGTTCAGGGGCCTAGATAAAGCGGGGAATACGAATAACATGCTGCGTTCCGTGGTAACTCCAGTCAATGTAGTGCAGCTAGCAGGCCTGAACACCTTGGGAATCTCCATGGCTAGGATCGATTTCGCTCCTTACGGCCTTAATCCCCCTCACACTCATCCGCGGGCCACCGAAATCTTGGTGGTCTTGGAAGGTAGCCTCTACGTCGGCTTCATCACCACTGGCAACCAATTGTTCTACAAAACGCTTGAGAAGGGAGACGTGTTTGTGTTCCCCAAAGCTCTTGTGCATTTCCAACAGAACGTCGGCAATGGCAACGCAGTGGCCCTCGCTGCACTGAGCAGCCAGAATCCAGGAACTCAGCAGATCGCCAGGTCCTTGTTTGGAGCCACCGGTCCGGTTGATCCCTCCGTTCTCGCCAAAGCTTTCGATATCGATTCCAACCTCGTCAAACTTCTGCAAGCCAAATTCGCAGCTTCTGGCTGATTTATTCATTCATTCATCCTGATCATAGTCGTGAGTCGCCACAGAGATTTATTCATTCTAATCATAGTCGCCATTCTTGCTTTCCCCGCGTTCTGCGTTCTGTGCGTGACACAAATAGTCACTGCATTGTATGTGTGGTCGTGGACATCCAAACAAATAAAAAAGTTCATTTCCGTTGATTATCTTAATCAGTGCTACTCCTTAATGTTTGAACAACACGATCTTCCGAAACTCTTTAGATTCATCACTCCACCCAACGGTCATTTTAATAATTAAACGCCATAAATAGATTATAAGCAGATGTTTAGTGGCATGGAGTCCACTTTAAAATTCAATTATCTTGGTGTATTCCGTTGATCCATTAATGAGGTTTTCGTGTTTGTTTGGGATGATTATCTTAATCGGTGCCACTCCTCAATGTTTGAACAACAAGATCTTCCAACGGGCATTTTAACATTTAAACGCCAGAAATAGAGTGTAAAATTAAACATAAATGGCCTTACATCATTTTGGTGTTAATTACTCAATTTAATTAAATTATATTTGTGGGTTCAAAAAGTTTTGAAACTCATTAAATTGGATCATCTAAAATTATTATATATCCCATCTAAAATTATTATATATCCCATTTACCTCCGGCAAACTTGATGACTTGATATAATAAATTATTGTTTCAACTTGTATAGAAAATTATTTTAAATTATGAATCGTTAGATTATGAGGCATACACACTTGAATGTTGGTTACCCTCTCATCGTTTACTCCATCATAGCAACATTGTCTTAGATTCCACCAAAGAGGGATCTTTGGTGAAGAAAAATCATAGCAACATTGTTTTGGCTTCCGGCAAGGGATCTCGCAACCTCACAAAGGAGAGGGAGGGCCTTCTAGGGACGGATTTGGTTCTACATAGGTGCCACATCGTGGCCCCATCTTTAATCAAATTGTAGGTATGCATTTCATCGGACTATGGAGGTGTCTAGCTAAAAGAGATTAGTTCATCGGATAACTTGTAAAGTGATAGCAGGTTGGATTAATAATGGATTGTAATCGTATTGCAAGTGTGTTAACAACCTAATTTTTGCCTCTTCGGTTCGCCATGAGTAATATTATCGCCATTAGACATCACCTTGGGCGGCTTTCGCCTCATATGCATCATTTCCACCACCATATTATCCGAGCACTCTCAACCAAGGACAACCTAAATCCCAACTTTGACTACAAATATAAGTGGATGGAATTTCCCTAGTAATGTGCTCACGTTGTCCACTTTTATTTCCCTGAAAACTACATCGAGGATCCAAAAGCAAAAGAGCAGATATGTAAGTCGGCTAATTAATGCCGTACCCTTCCAAAGGAGGGTAGTGGCTTGAAGTGGACATCAACGATCCATTATTTTTGAAAAAAATGGCCTTCGATCTAGTCTATAATACTATTACTATTAGAAAATTATTTTAAATTATGAATAATTAGATTATTAGGCATACAAACTGGAATATTGATTACCCTCCCATGATTTACTCCATCATAGCAACAGTCTCTTAGATTCCACCACACAGGAATCTCCTGGAAACGATCGTAGCAACATTGTTTTGGCTTCCGGCAAGCGATCTTGCAACCTCACAGAGGAGAGGGAGGGCCTTCTAGGGAGGGATTTGGTTCTACCTAGGTGCCACATCATGGCATCGTCTTTAATCATATTGTTGGTAAGAATTTTATCGGACTATGGAGGTGTCTAGCCAAAAGAGATTACTTCATCGGACCGCATTGCAAGTGTGTTAACAACATAATTTTGGCTCTTCGGTTCGCCATGAGTAATATTATCGCCATTACACATCACCTTGGGCAGCTTTCGCCTCATATCCATCATTGTGCTAAGAACCTAATTTTTGGCTCTTTGGTTCGCCATGAGTGATATTATCGCCATTGCACATCACCTTGGCCGGATTTCTCCTCATATCCATCATTCCCATCACCATATGATGTGAGCATTCTCAGCCAAGGACAACCTAAATCCAAAGTTTGACTACCAATATAAGTGTCCATGGAATTTCCCTAGTAATCTCCTCACGGTGTCCACTTTTATTTCCTCGAGAACTACATCGTGGATCCAAAAACAAAAGAGAAGTTATGTAAGTCGGATAATTAATGTTGTACCCTTCCAAAGGAGTGTAGTGGCTTGAAGTGGACATCACAGAAACCTTATTTCTGAAAAAAATTGCTTTTGATCTAGTCTATAATACGGATACTGATCCTGCAACTTCTTAAATGAAAAGGAAATATCCACATTCGATTCGGTTCTAAAGAGTGTCCTCATATCTCCTATGAATAAATCTCACAAGGTCATCCATCATATCATTCACAATAAGCAATGCTATTATGCTCGATTCGGTCCACACACACACACACATAGAAGCATCGTTCTGTGTCTCTCCTTTCAACCACGGTAATTCTCATCGCACCATATGGAGCTTCAAGTGGTGATCAAGAGGGTTAGAATAACACTCCCTTCGGAAAGTCGTGGAGTCCATTTGCTTCCAATAATTCTTACTAAGGCGCTTGTAATTCATCACCGCTGACCCCCATCCCCCCTCTTTTATTAATACAAATGCAAATATTTTTATTGTATGTTATGTTTATGGACTTCTAGTTTAACTTTATTTCTTCACATAATATATGGTCTATTCGAATGTATTTTACTCTCATGGTTCATATACCTTACACCTTTTGATATGATGCTTGGACAATGCAACCTCTAAGCACGTGATTTTTGGGGCACATGTTGGTGATGAAACACAACCACCAAACTCAGCCATCTTGGAAGTGTTGTGATACAAAGGCGTGTTTTTCAATATTATGTATTATTTTATTTTTCAATTATGCATATTCTCTTCTACGGGTTACTTTTATTTATGCATTCTCAAATATAATATTGGGATTGCAAATAGTACATCAATGTTTGTATCCTAAGTGGTAGCACATCTAGATTGTGTCACGCAATTCAATTGTAAAGATATAAAATTGTGTCGCGCAATTCGATTGCAAAGATTTAGAATCTAGGCTGTTAGGTGAGAAATGTAAAATAAGGCTAAATCTCAAACCCCGAGGTTTTTTTTTTAATTCTTGGGAAACCATGGAAATTTATGCGATCGAGGACTTGATATTTTTCGTAGGGCTAATGTTTTAGGGCGTAGAACCGTAGAAAATCTTCAATGTTTACTAATCTTATACTAGAATCGTTTTTGATACTCTACACTTCATATTACCTTCAATAGATCGCTTCGTGTATTGCACGTGACTCTTTCCCTTGTTCTCTACATCATTTTTCTCTTCCCACATGCCCTAGCTCGATTTTACAAAGATTAATTTGTTGTGCGTGATGCACCCAAATTTCAACTCCACAATACACTCTCCAACCAAAGTAAATAAGGAGAGGATTTTAACAAGTGTATCACCCTTTGTATGTGATTTCATAGCGTTAAGGTATTGGCTACTTGCACCAATATCACGCGTTAAATGTTCCACAAAGAATGAAACAATACCACCTCATTCATGGCTTCGTAGTCATCGCTCTTTCCCTTTTTATCGACATCACTCAACTCTTCCCACGTACCATTTCTCTATTTTTCAACCTCTAATATCTTGCGTGAGGACGACTCATATGCATGCGAACTTCATCTCCGAGCAAAATAAATCAGGTGCAACCGTAGTGAATTTTAGGAAATACTTTGCCCTTATTCCATGGCTCCATACTATGAAGTTACTTAATACTTGCGCCAATCCCACGCCTTAAAGAGTCCAAAAAGAAGAACACAACCGAAGAACGATTAATTAACATGATTTGGGAATGTCAATTAAGTCATGTACACATACAAGGAGTGAAGGTTTGAGCAAAAAAATATACATGTAAATTCTAAAGTATCATGAAAATATATCAATAATTTTATTTGGGAAACTCAACCCATGTTCTCTTGCTATTAGTTTAGTTGCTTTTAAATTGTTCGTAGATACTAGTGACAAGTATTCCAAAGCATTGAATCATATTAAGGTATGATGTTGGGATATTAGTTTCATGGTCAAACCTTGGCTATTGGAAAATACAATCTGATACATTCCTCAAGAATCAAAAGTTATGGATCTACACGTAGCGAGAAACGATTCGAGAGAGACAACCACCATTTTGTGTCTCGCCTTTATACCATAGAAATTCATATCAAACCATATGAAGATTCGAGTGGATATCAACAGGAGGAGAAGAACCATGCCTTCTGAAATCTGTGGAGTCCATTTGAATCCAATAATTGTTACTGGGGCGCGTGTAATTCATCGTCCTCCCCCCCATCTTTTATTAATATAAATGCAAAGATTATTTATCGAGTATGTTATGTTTACGTAGTTCCAGTTTAAATTTATTTCTCGCATAATAATATATGGTTTATCAGAATGTATTTTACTCTCCTCGCTTATATACCTTACACCTTTCAATATTATTCACAAATTTTGATATGATTCTTGGACAACACAACCTCTCAGAAAGTGATTTTTGGGGCACATGTTGGTGATCAAACACCAACAACAAAGTGGCAACTTGGAAGTGTTGCGATAAAAATTCGTGTTTTTCAAAGTTACGTATTATTTTATTATTCAATCATGCATGTTCGCTTTTACGGGATACTTTTATTTATTCATTCTCGAATATAATATTGGGATCGAAAATAGTACATCAATGTTTGTATCCTAAGTGGAAGCACATCCAAATTGCGTTACGCAATTTGATTGTGAAGATTTAAAATCTACGTTGCTAGTTGAGAAATGTAAGAGAAGCATAAATTTGAAATCCCGAGCATTTTGTTAAATAAATGGCAAACCATGAAAATTTATGTGATCAAGCACTTCGATTTTTTCCTAGGACAGTTTTTTATGTTGTAGAACCATAGAAGCTCTTCAATTTTTACAGCTAGTTCTATACTAGGATTGTTTTGGAGGCTCTACACTTCCTAGTAAGCATTCAACATATCACCTCGTGTATGGGAAGGATCCTTTCCCCTTTTTTCTACATCACTTTTCTCTTCCCACGTTCCCTAGCTCGATTTTACAAATCTTAAATTGTTGTGGGTTGACCACACCCAAATTTATAATACACTATAAACGCTCTCCAGCTAAAATAAATAAGGAAAGGATTTTAACAAGTTGTACATGCGAGTTCATAGCGTGAAGGTACTCCCTACTTGAACCAATATCATGCACTAAATGTTGCATGAAGAATAAAACAAGACCACCTCATTCATGGATTCATAATTGGCACACTTTCCATTGTTATCTACATCACTCCACTTTTCCCACATACCATTGTCTTTATTTTGCAGCTGGAACACTCATATGAACGTGAAATTCCATTGCACTAAAGCCTCTTCGAACAAAATAAATCAGGTGCAACCCACGTGGATTTTAACATATATTTTTCCCTTGTACGATGTCTTCATAGTGTAAAGGTACTTAATACTTGCACCAATCCCATGCTTTGAAAATTCCATAAAGAAGGACATCACCAAAGAGCGGTTAATTAACACGATTTGCGAATCTCAAGTAAGTCGTGTAGATACAAGGAGAGAAGGTTTTCACGGAAAATATTTGTTTATTCTAAAGTGTGGAGAAAAAGTAGCAATTCCTTTATTCGGGAAACTCAACCCTAATTTTATTGTTGTTAGTTTGGTTATTTTTGAAGTGTTTTTAGACATTACTTACAAGTAATCGAAAGCGTTGAAACATTTTAAGGGATGGTGTTGGAATCTTAGCTTGATGGCCAAACTTTGGATGTTGCAAAATCCAGTTTGAGACATTCCTCAAGAATCAAAAGTTATGGATACATGTAGAAAAAGATGATCCCACACAAAGAACCATCATTTTGTCTCTCATTTCTACCATAGTAATTGATCCGGATTTGTGTGGGAACGAAACAAAAGATGGCATATACAGAATCATATACAGAGAGATATATTCACATGCACAGATATTTGGCAAGAAACACAGCGATACAGTAAACACATATTCTATTAAATATCGGAGATAGAACAGACTGTAAATACAATAGCTAGAATGGTAGTAGCTATCTCTGAGAAGAGATGTGGCCGCTGTGCTTACTCGTGCCTAGATGAATAGAAAGAGAGGCCGAAAGGGCCTATTTATGATAAGCATGAGGGAAAGAATCCCAAACATCCAAAAACCTAACCCTAGAAGATGAACCGTCATAAAGTTTGCGGCCCCAAGGTGGTTAGTTGAACGACCAACTTCCCGGGGTCATAACTTTTGCATACGATCTCCATTCGGGGCGCTCGGTAGCCCGTTGGAAAGATATATCCGAGGAATACACCGAGGACCATTAAATAGATGAGCTCCGTAGGACCAATTTTTCCCAAAAAACGTCTTTTAGGGCCGCAAAACGGCCCCGGAAATTTGGGACTCGAAAAACTATAGAAAAATTACTAGAAAATTGGCAAGATGGGAAACTGTTTTGAGCCAGTGGAACAGGTGGGTGGCCACCGATATCCATCTGGATCAGTAATTCATATCATACCATCTGAAGCTTCGAGTTGATATCAAGAGGAGAATAAGAACCCTCGCTTCAGAAGGTTGTGGAGTCCATTTTCTTCCAATAGTTGTTAACTATGGCACTTGTAACTCATTGCCCCACCACCGACCCCCCCCCCCCCCCCCGCCCATATTTTATTAGTTCATAGGAAAACATTCTTTATTGTATGTTTTGTTCATGTAGTTCTAGTTTAAATTTCGTTCTTCACATAATATCTGGTTTATTAGAATGTATTTTAATCTCATGGTTCATATAGCTTTTACCTTTTGATATGTGGCTTGGAATACACAACCTCTAAGAAAGTGATTTTGGGAGCACATGTTGGTGATCAAACACCAACACCAAAGTGCCATCTTGGAAGTGTTGTGATAAAAAGTCGTGTTTTTCAATATTATGATGTTATTTTATTATCCAGTTATGACTTTTATTTATGCACCCTTTATTGTGAAATGGGATTGCAATTAGTACGTCAATGTTTGTAACCTAAGTGGAAGCACATACGGATTACATCGTGCAATCTTATTGTGAAGATTTAAAATCTTGGTTGTTAGTTGAGAAATGTCAAAGAATGCTAAATCTGAAAACCTGAGCTTTTTGTTAAATAATTGGAAAACGGTGAAAATTTACGTGATTGAGCACTTCAAATTTTCCCTAGGGATGATGTTTTATGTTGTAGAACCCTATAAACTCTTCAATTTTTACTAGTTCTATACTATAATTGCTTTGGATACTCTACACTCCATATGCACGTGAACTTCCACTCCACTAAAACCTCTCCAAAAAAAAAAATTACGTGCAACGCGTGTGGATTTTAATAAATATTTTTCCCTTGTGCCATGACTTCATACTGTGAAGGTACTTGCTACTTTTGCCAATACCATGCCTTAAAAATTCCATCAACGAGAAAACAACCAAAGAATGGTTAATCAACATGATTTGTGAATCTCAAGTAAGTCATGTAGCTACAAGGAGAGAAGGCTTGAGAAAAAAAAGATATGTGTATTCTAAAGTATCGTGAGAAATTTGAAATAATTTTATTTGGTGAACTCAACCCTAGTTTTCTTGTTATTAGTTTAGTTGTTTTTAAAGTGTTTTCAAAGATTACTTAGAAGTGATCCAAAGCAATGAATCATATAACGGTATCATGTCGGGATATTAGTTTCATGGTCAAACATTGACGGCAGGAAAATCCGATTGGAGACATTCCTCAAGAATCAAAATTGGTTATGGATACAAATAACCAAAGATGAATACACATGGGAATATACACCATAGCTAAAGTTGTGCGAGATAGCAAATATGGAATTATTACTCTCCTAGTGGAAGAAGGGTTAAGATACTACTATGTTTTTGAACTGGTGGAAATGTGAAATAAACTAGAGCAATTGTACAAAACAATGCCTCTGAAATCAACGGTCTTGAAACAAGGTTATTGACTCTCAAGATTGCTCACCTTGGAGAATTTCAGGGATGAAATCTTTCTCGTACACTGATTTTACATGTTTTCTTTCTCAAAAAAGAATCGCGGATCTCATTTTTTTTTCGAAAATGATTCTCCCAAATTCCAAAGGATAAAAATAGTTTACTCTAAACATCACCAAAATTGTCCAAAGACTACATAAAATTCTTAAAAATTTTCTCGTTGTTAACACTGATGCCGTGGAAAGATATTTTCCTCGATTCACCACAATTTGTGCCAACATCAAGGTCGTTGGAGGACAATACCTATGGTGACAGGCCGTTTGAGATCCTTGTGCATGATCGGGCTCCCATAGCATACAACTCTTCTCTCTCACGAGTCATAGTCATCCCACCTCTTTTCGAGGCCATTCCTTGGTATCACACCTCATCTCCCTCCAACTTCATTGTCGTTGAACCCCTTTTAGTGACCATTTTTATTTCCTTTGCCTCCATATGTCCATTCAAACTATCTAGACCCATGCTTCTTAAGCATTCCATGGACACCACAACGCTCGTAGTAGCTCTTGCCCCTGCGGGTGTATTGAGTGCTACTACATAATATGCAAGTGACACATATGTGGATGTCTCCATGGAGCAACCGCATGCCAAGATTCGGGCTCTTGGCAATGCCAACCCTACGATTTAACAGCTTAACCCGATTGTCCTAGATTTTGTTGTTGACTCTCTTTCTCTCTCCTCACATGATAGATGTAGTAGCACGACGATATCGTATTCATCTCAGGAAACCAAGGACGAAAAAATTCATGAGTCATTTATTATCGTACTAGCTCCTGTTTCCATACTCGCCTCGGTGCATTGTCAAGACCACCAACAATATCTCAACGAACGCGGAGAGAAGATCATTCCCATTTTTATAGTTCTTTGCAGTATTCCATCATATTTCTGTTTCCCTCTAGCTCCATTTTCCATATCCGTCCCCCTTCCCTATGTTACACCTCTTATGGGATTTCACTATCAGCACCTTGGGCCATCGTTCAAGACCACTTATACTATTGCATCGCTGATCACTAGTGCTTTAGGTATACATTCGTTGAGTCGGCCCAGTGCAGTGTTCATGAATAACTTCAATCCAAAATGTAGCAATAGCAATTTCCTTGAGGAAATCTCACAGCTAGATATGTTGGTCGAGGACTCTCTTCGTCCTCTTGCATCCAACACGTGTAGTACACTAAGGTATTCCAGTAGATTCTCCATAAACAAAAAACGGTTTTCTCAGCTCCACTTATCCCTAGTTATTAAAGTCCTCTTTCTTAAAGAGCATTCACCACAAATGTCTTTATATGAAGGAGCGTAAAAACTCTAACTATCCTTGATCCCACGGCTACACCAAAAGCAGAGAGCGTTTTTATAACTGGGGATTTTTGGACTATGCGGTACAACTGTGGTCTTCCCCTTAAGAGCTATGCCATGCTTGCACACGATGTCTCTAGCGCATGGAATTATTACAACAAAATAATTATCGCATGTTCATGGAAATCCCATGTTTAAGACTCTATATCCATGGATTCTATTTTCTCTATACAGTCGATGCTGATGTGCATAGGACTCTTTATCCAGTTACATGGCACGTATGTTTATGCAGGCTCACTAGTCAGTCCATCCATAAACATAGTGGAAACTCAGCAGCAAGCACTTAGATTGAACATATTTCAACATGATGCTTCTTCTAGTATGTTTGGAAATCACTCGGTGGACCATCTCCAATGGAATGCCATATATCGTTGTATATTTCTAAGTGCTCTAGACAGAAACTGTTCTTTTCCTCATGATTCCCCAAATACCTAGGTCCGTAAGCGGGGTTCGACTGCTAAAAATACATAGAAGATTGGATGGATTGGTTTGTAGGGCCCATTTTATGGGCAGGTCTCACTCTTCATATTTGTGGTCAAAAAATCGTTTGAATCCTTCTCGGGCAATTTTGAGGTATTAAAGTTCCATTTCTTGCAAAAAAACAACTGCACCAAAATTTTACATTATACACACCTCAATCATCTCGCCAACCGCCCGCCATCCTCAGTGACCATCCTACACTAAGGGTTGTTTTTATGTTCAGTATCTTGATATTTTGTGGCAACGCCCAAACCCATAGCATTCTCTTATATCAACTATGGAAACTTGCACCGCATCTGCATTAACCACATGATTTCGACACCCGACAATATTTCACTTTGATTAGGGTTATTCAAAAAGTAATCTCGACTATCCAAAATGCATTGTTCATCAACAGCATTCAGTGAGAACCGCAATGTGGGGAAATTGGCATTTGTATTCACTTGACATGGAAGAGCGACTGAGGAACATAATGTGAAACAGGAACGTTATATATATGCGTAGGGAACAGGGTTTGAATTCTTCTACAACACTATATATATATATATATATATATATATATATATATATATATGTGTGTGTGGTTTCCACGCGCTTTGTGATTAATTCTAAATGGTGAGCTCTGGTCACGAAAGGTTATCAGAACAAGTCTAGTAGGACAGGAAATGGTCGATGCAGCGATAATAAGCCGGCGAGAGGCGTGAGGGACCATATTCTCATACTAATACACCAAAAATAAACGGACTTTGTCAGGTCGGCGACGCTGGCTTGGTCGCACTGTTATATATTATGTTCTTTGGACGGTGTCACGGTAGGATTTGGTCACGGTCACCTGTAGCAGAGGTGGTAGTGGCAGGTGGGGAATGATCACTTGCTTGCCCGGACTTCAATTTAAAACTACTCAGAATTCAGGAATTTGGTGATGCTATAAAATGGAAGAACGCTCTCCAATCTTCATCAAACTTCATCTATAATCAAACGATCAGAGGGAGCGTCTAATCGAAGAATAGCACTCAGTCATCTACAGTCATGAAATCCTTCCCGGCTTTAGCGGTTGCAGCACTAGTAATCATCTCATACGCAAGCACTATTGTTCTAGTGCGTGCAGGTGATTCAGATCCTCTGCAAGACTTTTGCGTTGCTGATAACACCAGTCAAGGTATGTGATACTAGGCTCTTCTGAATTTACATGTAATGTGTACAACTATTATCATGGGTGAAGTATCTGACATATATGGAATTGAATTTACATGTAATGTGTACAACTATTATCATGGGTGAAGAATCTGATATATATATATGGAATTGAATTTTGCAGTTCTTGTAAACGGTTTCGTCTGTAAGGATGCGAAGATGGTTTCAGCAGACGACTTCACGTTCAGGGGCCTAGATAAAGCGGGGAATACGAATAACATGCTGCGTTCCGTGGTAACTCCAGTCAATGTAGTGCAGCTAGCAGGCCTGAACACCTTGGGAATCTCCATGGCTAGGATCGATTTCGCTCCTTACGGCCTTAATCCCCCTCACACTCATCCGCGGGCCACCGAAATCTTGGTGGTCTTGGAAGGTAGCCTCTACGTCGGCTTCATCACCACTGGCAACCAATTGTTCTACAAAACGCTTGAGAAGGGAGACGTGTTTGTGTTCCCCAAAGCTCTTGTGCATTTCCAACAGAACGTCGGCAATGGCAACGCAGTGGCCCTCGCTGCACTGAGCAGCCAGAATCCAGGAACTCAGCAGATCGCCAGGTCCTTGTTTGGAGCCACCGGTCCGGTTGATCCCTCCGTTCTCGCCAAAGCTTTCGATATCGATTCCAACCTCGTCAAACTTCTGCAAGCCAAATTCGCAGCTTCTGGCTGATTTATTCATTCATTCATCCTGATCATAGTCGTGAGTCGCCACAGAGATTTATTCATTCTAATCATAGTCGCCATTCTTGCTTTCCCCGCGTTCTGCGTTCTGTGCGTGACACAAATAGTCACTGCATTGTATGTGTGGTCGTGGACATCCAAACAAATAAAAAAGTTCATTTCCGTTGATTATCTTAATCAGTGCTACTCCTTAATGTTTGAACAACACGATCTTCCGAAACTCTTTAGATTCATCACTCCACCCAACGGTCATTTTAATAATTAAACGCCATAAATAGATTATAAGCAGATGTTTAGTGGCATGGAGTCCACTTTAAAATTCAATTATCTTGGTGTATTCCGTTGATCCATTAATGAGGTTTTCGTGTTTGTTTGGGATGATTATCTTAATCGGTGCCACTCCTCAATGTTTGAACAACAAGATCTTCCAACGGGCATTTTAACATTTAAACGCCAGAAATAGAGTGTAAAATTAAACATAAATGGCCTTACATCATTTTGGTGTTAATTACTCAATTTAATTAAATTATATTTGTGGGTTCAAAAAGTTTTGAAACTCATTAAATTGGATCATCTAAAATTATTATATATCCCATCTAAAATTATTATATATCCCATTTAAAATTATTATATATCCCATTTACCTCCGGCAAACTTGATGACTTGATATAATAAATTATTGTTTCAACTTGTATAGAAAATTATTTTAAATTATGAATCGTTAGATTATGAGGCATACACACTTGAATGTTGGTTACCCTCTCATCGTTTACTCCATCATAGCAACATTGTCTTAGATTCCACCAAAGAGGGATCTTTGGTGAAGAAAAATCATAGCAACATTGTTTTGGCTTCCGGCAAGGGATCTCGCAACCTCACAAAGGAGAGGGAGGGCCTTCTAGGGACGGATTTGGTTCTACATAGGTGCCACATCGTGGCCCCATCTTTAATCAAATTGTAGGTATGCATTTCATCGGACTATGGAGGTGTCTAGCTAAAAGAGATTAGTTCATCGGATAACTTGTAAAGTGATAGCAGGTTGGATTAATAATGGATTGTAATCGTATTGCAAGTGTGTTAACAACCTAATTTTTGCCTCTTCGGTTCGCCATGAGTAATATTATCGCCATTAGACATCACCTTGGGCGGCTTTCACCTCATATGCATCATTTCCACCACCATATTATCCGAGCACTCTCAACCAAGGACAACCTAAATCCCAACTTTGACTACAAATATAAGTGGATGGAATTTCCCTAGTAATGTGCTCACGTTGTCCACTTTTATTTCCCTGAAAACTACATCGAGGATCCAAAAGCAAAAGAGCAGATATGTAAGTCGGCTAATTAATGCCGTACCCTTCCAAAGGAGGGTAGTGGCTTGAAGTGGACATCAACGATCCATTATTTTTGAAAAAAATGGCCTTCGATCTAGTCTATAATACTATTACTATTAGAAAATTATTTTAAATTATGAATAATTAGATTATTAGGCATACAAACTGGAATATTGATTACCCTCCCATGATTTACTCCATCATAGCAACAGTCTCTTAGATTCCACCACACAGGAATCTCCTGGAAACGATCGTAGCAACATTGTTTTGGCTTCCGGCAAGCGATCTTGCAACCTCACAGAGGAGAGGGAGGGCCTTCTAGGGAGGGATTTGGTTCTACCTAGGTGCCACATCATGGCATCGTCTTTAATCATATTGTTGGTAAGAATTTTATCGGACTATGGAGGTGTCTAGCCAAAAGAGATTACTTCATCGGACCGCATTGCAAGTGTGTTAACAACATAATTTTGGCTCTTCGGTTCGCCATGAGTAATATTATCGCCATTACACATCACCTTGGGCAGCTTTCGCCTCATATCCATCATTGTGCTAAGAACCTAATTTTTGGCTCTTTGGTTCGCCATGAGTGATATTATCGCCATTGCACATCACCTTGGCCGGATTTCTCCTCATATCCATCATTCCCATCACCATATGATGTGAGCATTCTCAGCCAAGGACAACCTAAATCCAAAGTTTGACTACCAATATAAGTGTCCATGGAATTTCCCTAGTAATCTCCTCACGGTGTCCACTTTTATTTCCTCGAGAACTACATCGTGGATCCAAAAACAAAAGAGAAGTTATGTAAGTCGGATAATTAATGTTGTACCCTTCCAAAGGAGTGTAGTGTCTTGAAGTGGACATCACAGAAACCTTATTTCTGAAAAAAATTGCTTTTGATCTAGTCTATAATACGGATACTGATCCTGCAACTTCTTAAATGAAAAGGAAATATCCACATTCGATTCGGTTCTAAAGAGTGTCCTCATATCTCCTATGAATAAATCTCACAAGGTCATCCATCATATCATTCACAATAAGCAATGCTATTATGCTCGATTCGGTCCACACACACACACACATAGAAGCATCGTTCTGTGTCTCTCCTTTCAACCACGGTAATTCTCATCGCACCATATGGAGCTTCAAGTGGTGATCAAGAGGGTTAGAATAACACTCCCTTCGGAAAGTCGTGGAGTCCATTTGCTTCCAATAATTCTTACTAAGGCGCTTGTAATTCATCACCGCTGACCCCCATCCCCCCTCTTTTATTAATACAAATGCAAATATTTTTATTGTATGTTATGTTTATGGACTTCTAGTTTAACTTTATTTCTTCACATAATATATGGTCTATTCGAATGTATTTTACTCTCATGGTTCATATACCTTACACCTTTTGATATGATGCTTGGACAATGCAACCTCTAAGCACGTGATTTTTGGGGCACATGTTGGTGATGAAACACAACCACCAAACTCAGCCATCTTGGAAGTGTTGTGATACAAAGGCGTGTTTTTCAATATTATGTATTATTTTATTTTTCAATTATGCATATTCTCTTCTACGGGTTACTTTTATTTATGCATTCTCAAATATAATATTGGGATTGCAAATAGTACATCAATGTTTGTATCCTAAGTGGTAGCACATCTAGATTGTGTCACGCAATTCAATTGTAAAGATATAAAATTGTGTCGCGCAATTCGATTGCAAAGATTTAGAATCTAGGCTGTTAGGTGAGAAATGTAAAATAAGGCTAAATCTCAAACCCCGAGGTTTTTTTTTTAATTCTTGGGAAACCATGGAAATTTATGCGATCGAGGACTTGATATTTTTCGTAGGGCTAATGTTTTAGGGCGTAGAACCGTAGAAAATCTTCAATGTTTACTAATCTTATACTAGAATCGTTTTTGATACTCTACACTTCATACTACCTTCAATAGATCGCTTCGTGTATTGCACGTGACTCTTTCCCTTGTTCTCTACATCATTTTTCTCTTCCCACATGCCCTAGCTCGATTTTACAAAGATTAATTTGTTGTGCGTGATGCACCCAAATTTCAACTCCACAATACACTCTCCAACCAAAGTAAATAAGGAGAGGATTTTAACAAGTGTATCACCCTTTGTATGTGATTTCATAGCGTTAAGGTATTGGCTACTTGCACCAATATCACGCGTTAAATGTTCCACAAAGAATGAAACAATACCACCTCATTCATGGCTTCGTAGTCATCGCTCTTTCCCTTTTTATCGACATCACTCAACTCTTCCCACGTACCATTTCTCTATTTTTCAACCTCTAATATCTTGCGTGAGGACAACTCATATGCATGCGAACTTCATCTCCGAGCAAAATAAATCAGGTGCAACCGTAGTGAATTTTAGGAAATACTTTGCCCTTATTCCATGGCTCCATACTATGAAGTTACTTAATACTTGCGCCAATCCCACGCCTTAAAGAGTCCAAAAAGAAGAACACAACCGAAGAACGATTAATTAACATGATTTGGGAATGTCAATTAAGTCATGTACACATACAAGGAGTGAAGGTTTGAGCAAAAAAATATACATGTAAATTCTAAAGTATCATGAAAATATATCAATAATTTTATTTGGGAAACTCAACCCATGTTCTCTTGCTATTAGTTTAGTTGCTTTTAAATTGTTCGTAGATACTAGTGACAAGTATTCCAAAGCATTGAATCATATTAAGGTATGATGTTGGGATATTAGTTTCATGGTCAAACCTTGGCTATTGGAAAATACAATCTGATACATTCCTCAAGAATCAAAAGTTATGGATCTACACGTAGCGAGAAACGATTCGAGAGAGACAACCACCATTTTGTGTCTCGCCTTTATACCATAGAAATTCATATCAAACCATATGAAGATTCGAGTGGATATCAACAGGAGGAGAAGAACCATGCCTTCTGAAATCTGTGGAGTCCATTTGAATCCAATAATTGTTACTGGGGCGCGTGTAATTCATCGTCCTCCCCCCCATCTTTTATTAATATAAATGCAAAGATTATTTATCGAGTATGTTATGTTTACGTAGTTCCAGTTTAAATTTATTTCTCGCATAATAATATATGGTTTATCAGAATGTATTTTACTCTCCTCGCTTATATACCTTACACCTTTCAATATTATTCACAAATTTTGATATGATTCTTGGACAACACAACCTCTCAGAAAGTGATTTTTGGGGCACATGTTGGTGATCAAACACCAACAACAAAGTGGCAACTTGGAAGTGTTGCGATAAAAATTCGTGTTTTTCAAAGTTACGTATTATTTTATTATTCAATCATGCATGTTCGCTTTTACGGGATACTTTTATTTATTCATTCTCGAATATAATATTGGGATCGAAAATAGTACATCAATGTTTGTATCCTAAGTGGAAGCACATCCAAATTGCGTTACGCAATTTGATTGTGAAGATTTAAAATCTACGTTGCTAGTTGAGAAATGTAAGAGAAGCATAAATTTGAAATCCCGAGCATTTTGTTAAATAAATGGCAAACCATGAAAATTTATGTGATCAAGCACTTCGATTTTTTCCTAGGACAGTTTTTTATGTTGTAGAACCATAGAAGCTCTTCAATTTTTACAGCTAGTTCTATACTAGGATTGTTTTGGAGGCTCTACACTTCCTAGTAAGCATTCAACATATCACCTCGTGTATGGGAAGGATCCTTTCCCCTTTTTTCTACATCACTTTTCTCTTCCCACGTTCCCTAGCTCGATTTTACAAATCTTAAATTGTTGTGGGTTGACCACACCCAAATTTATAATACACTATAAACGCTCTCCAGCTAAAATAAATAAGGAAAGGATTTTAACAAGTTGTACATGCGAGTTCATAGCGTGAAGGTACTCCCTACTTGAACCAATATCATGCACTAAATGTTGCATGAAGAATAAAACAAGACCACCTCATTCATGGATTCATAATTGGCACACTTTCCATTGTTATCTACATCACTCCACTTTTCCCACATACCATTGTCTTTATTTTGCAGCTGGAACACTCATATGAACGTGAAATTCCATTGCACTAAAGCCTCTTCGAACAAAATAAATCAGGTGCAACCCACGTGGATTTTAACATATATTTTTCCCTTGTACGATGTCTTCATAGTGTAAAGGTACTTAATACTTGCACCAATCCCATGCTTTGAAAATTCCATAAAGAAGGACATCACCAAAGAGCGGTTAATTAACACGATTTGCGAATCTCAAGTAAGTCGTGTAGATACAAGGAGAGAAGGTTTTCACGGAAAATATTTGTTTATTCTAAAGTGTGGAGAAAAAGTAGCAATTCCTTTATTCGGGAAACTCAACCCTAATTTTATTGTTGTTAGTTTGGTTATTTTTGAAGTGTTTTTAGACATTACTTACAAGTAATCGAAAGCGTTGAAACATTTTAAGGGATGGTGTTGGAATCTTAGCTTGATGGCCAAACTTTGGATGTTGCAAAATCCAGTTTGAGACATTCCTCAAGAATCAAAAGTTATGGATACATGTAGAAAAAGATGATCCCACACAAAGAACCATCATTTTGTCTCTCATTTCTACCATAGTAATTGATCCGGATTTGTGTGGGAACGAAACAAAAGATGGCATATACAGAATCATATACAGAGAGATATATTCACATGCACAGATATTTGGCAAGAAACACAGCGATACAGTAAACACATATTCTATTAAATATCGGAGATAGAACAGACTGTAAATACAATAGCTAGAATGGTAGTAGCTATCTCTGAGAAGAGATGTGGCCGCTGTGCTTACTCGTGCCTAGATGAATAGAAAGAGAGGCCGAAAGGGCCTATTTATGATAAGCATGAGGGAAAGAATCCCAAACATCCAAAAACCTAACCCTAGAAGATGAACCGTCATAAAGTTTGCGGCCCCAAGGTGGTTAGTTGAACGACCAACTTCCCGGGGTCATAACTTTTGCATACGATCTCCATTCGGGGCGCTCGGTAGCCCGTTGGAAAGATATATCCGAGGAATACACCGAGGACCATTAAATAGATGAGCTCCGTAGGACCAATTTTTCCCAAAAAACGTCTTTTAGGGCCGCAAAACGGCCCCGGAAATTTGGGACTCGAAAAACTATAGAAAAATTACTAGAAAATTGGCAAGATGGGAAACTGTTTTGAGCCAGTGGAACAGGTGGGTGGCCACCGATATCCATCTGGATCAGTAATTCATATCATACCATCTGAAGCTTCGAGTTGATATCAAGAGGAGAATAAGAACCCTCGCTTCAGAAGGTTGTGGAGTCCATTTTCTTCCAATAGTTGTTAACTATGGCACTTGTAACTCATTGCCCCACCACCGACCCCCCCCCCCCCCCCCGCCCATATTTTATTAGTTCATAGGAAAACATTCTTTATTGTATGTTTTGTTCATGTAGTTCTAGTTTAAATTTCGTTCTTCACATAATATCTGGTTTATTAGAATGTATTTTAATCTCATGGTTCATATAGCTTTTACCTTTTGATATGTGGCTTGGAATACACAACCTCTAAGAAAGTGATTTTGGGAGCACATGTTGGTGATCAAACACCAACACCAAAGTGCCATCTTGGAAGTGTTGTGATAAAAAGTCGTGTTTTTCAATATTATGATGTTATTTTATTATCCAGTTATGACTTTTATTTATGCACCCTTTATTGTGAAATGGGATTGCAATTAGTACGTCAATGTTTGTAACCTAAGTGGAAGCACATACGGATTACATCGTGCAATCTTATTGTGAAGATTTAAAATCTTGGTTGTTAGTTGAGAAATGTCAAAGAATGCTAAATCTGAAAACCTGAGCTTTTTGTTAAATAATTGGAAAACGGTGAAAATTTACGTGATTGAGCACTTCAAATTTTCCCTAGGGATGATGTTTTATGTTGTAGAACCCTATAAACTCTTCAATTTTTACTAGTTCTATACTATAATTGCTTTGGATACTCTACACTCCATATGCACGTGAACTTCCACTCCACTAAAACCTCTCCAAAAAAAAAAATTACGTGCAACGCGTGTGGATTTTAATAAATATTTTTCCCTTGTGCCATGACTTCATACTGTGAAGGTACTTGCTACTTTTGCCAATACCATGCCTTAAAAATTCCATCAACGAGAAAACAACCAAAGAATGGTTAATCAACATGATTTGTGAATCTCAAGTAAGTCATGTAGCTACAAGGAGAGAAGGCTTGAGAAAAAAAAGATATGTGTATTCTAAAGTATCGTGAGAAATTTGAAATAATTTTATTTGGTGAACTCAACCCTAGTTTTCTTGTTATTAGTTTAGTTGTTTTTAAAGTGTTTTCAAAGATTACTTAGAAGTGATCCAAAGCAATGAATCATATAACGGTATCATGTCGGGATATTAGTTTCATGGTCAAACATTGACGGCAGGAAAATCCGATTGGAGACATTCCTCAAGAATCAAAATTGGTTATGGATACAAATAACCAAAGATGAATACACATGGGAATATACACCATAGCTAAAGTTGTGCGAGATAGCAAATATGGAATTATTACTCTCCTAGTGGAAGAAGGGTTAAGATACTACTATGTTTTTGAACTGGTGGAAATGTGAAATAAACTAGAGCAATTGTACAAAACAATGCCTCTGAAATCAACGGTCTTGAAACAAGGTTATTGACTCTCAAGATTGCTCACCTTGGAGAATTTCAGGGATGAAATCTTTCTCGTACACTGATTTTACATGTTTTCTTTCTCAAAAAAGAATCGCGGATCTCATTTTTTTTTCGAAAATGATTCTCCCAAATTCCAAAGGATAAAAATAGTTTACTCTAAACATCACCAAAATTGTCCAAAGACTACATAAAATTCTTAAAAATTTTCTCGTTGTTAACACTGATGCCGTGGAAAGATATTTTCCTCGATTCACCACAATTTGTGCCAACATCAAGGTCGTTGGAGGACAATACCTATGGTGACAGGCCGTTTGAGATCCTTGTGCATGATCGGGCTCCCATAGCATACAACTCTTCTCTCTCACGAGTCATAGTCATCCCACCTCTTTTCGAGGCCATTCCTTGGTATCACACCTCATCTCCCTCCAACTTCATTGTCGTTGAACCCCTTTTAGTGACCATTTTTATTTCCTTTGCCTCCATATGTCCATTCAAACTATCTAGACCCATGCTTCTTAAGCATTCCATGGACACCACAACGCTCGTAGTAGCTCTTGCCCCTGCGGGTGTATTGAGTGCTACTACATAATATGCAAGTGACACATATGTGGATGTCTCCATGGAGCAACCGCATGCCAAGATTCGGGCTCTTGGCAATGCCAACCCTACGATTTAACAGCTTAACCCGATTGTCCTAGATTTTGTTGTTGACTCTCTTTCTCTCTCCTCACATGATAGATGTAGTAGCACGACGATATCGTATTCATCTCAGGAAACCAAGGACGAAAAAATTCATGAGTCATTTATTATCGTACTAGCTCCTGTTTCCATACTCGCCTCGGTGCATTGTCAAGACCACCAACAATATCTCAACGAACGCGGAGAGAAGATCATTCCCATTTTTATAGTTCTTTGCAGTATTCCATCATATTTCTGTTTCCCTCTAGCTCCATTTTCCATATCCGTCCCCCTTCCCTATGTTACACCTCTTATGGGATTTCACTATCAGCACCTTGGGCCATCGTTCAAGACCACTTATACTATTGCATCGCTGATCACTAGTGCTTTAGGTATACATTCGTTGAGTCGGCCCAGTGCAGTGTTCATGAATAACTTCAATCCAAAATGTAGCAATAGCAATTTCCTTGAGGAAATCTCACAGCTAGATATGTTGGTCGAGGACTCTCTTCGTCCTCTTGCATCCAACACGTGTAGTACACTAAGGTATTCCAGTAGATTCTCCATAAACAAAAAACGGTTTTCTCAGCTCCACTTATCCCTAGTTATTAAAGTCCTCTTTCTTAAAGAGCATTCACCACAAATGTGTTTATATGAAGGAGCGTAAAAACTCTAACTATCCTTGATCCCACGGCTACACCAAAAGCAGAGAGCGTTTTTATAACTGGGGATTTTTGGACTATGCGGTACAACTGTGGTCTTCCCCTTAAGAGCTATGCCATGCTTGCACACGATGTCTCTAGCGCATGGAATTATTACAACAAAATAATTATCGCATGTTCATGGAAATCCCATGTTTAAGACTCTATATCCATGGATTCTATTTTCTCTATACAGTCGATGCTGATGTGCATAGGACTCTTTATCCAGTTACATGGCACGTATGTTTATGCAGGCTCACTAGTCAGTCCATCCATAAACATAGTGGAAACTCAGCAGCAAGCACTTAGATTGAACATATTTCAACATGATGCTTCTTCTAGTATGTTTGGAAATCACTCGGTGGACCATCTCCAATGGAATGCCATATATCGTTGTATATTTCTAAGTGCTCTAGACAGAAACTGTTCTTTTCCTCATGATTCCCCAAATACCTAGGTCCGTAAGCGGGGTTCGACTGCTAAAAATACATAGAAGATTGGATGGATTGGTTTGTAGGGCCCATTTTATGGGCAGGTCTCACTCTTCATATTTGTGGTCAAAAAATCGTTTGAATCCTTCTGGGGCAATTTTGAGGTATTAAAGTTCCATTTCTTGCAAAAAAACAACTGCACCAAAATTTTACATTATACACACCTCAATCATCTCGCCAACCGCCCGCCATCCTCAGTGACCATCCTACACTAAGGGTTGTTTTTATGTTCAGTATCTTGATATTTTGTGGCAACGCCCAAACCCATAGCATTCTCTTATATCAACTATGGAAACTTGCACCGCATCTGCATTAACCACATGATTTCGACACCCGACAATATTTCACTTTGATTAGGGTTATTCAAAAAGTAATCTCGACTATCCAAAATGCATTGTTCATCAACAGCATTCAGTGAGAACCGCAATGTGGGGAAATTGGCATTTGTATTCACTTGACATGGAAGAGCGACTGAGGAACATAATGTGAAACAGGAACGTTATATATATGCGTAGGGAACAGGGTTTGAATTCTTCTACAACACTATATATATATATATATATATATATATATATATATATATGTGTGTGTGGTTTCCACGCGCTTTGTGATTAATTCTAAATGGTGAGCTCTGGTCACGAAAGGTTATCAGAACAAGTCTAGTAGGACAGGAAATGGTCGATGCAGCGATAATAAGCCGGCGAGAGGCGTGAGGGACCATATTCTCATACTAATACACCAAAAATAAACGGACTTTGTCAGGTCGGCGACGCTGGCTTGGTCGCACTGTTATATATTATGTTCTTTGGACGGTGTCACGGTAGGATTTGGTCACGGTCACCTGTAGCAGAGGTGGTAGTGGCAGGTGGGGAATGATCACTTGCTTGCCCGGACTTCAATTTAAAACTACTCAGAATTCAGGAATTTGGTGATGCTATAAAATGGAAGAACGCTCTCCAATCTTCATCAAACTTCATCTATAATCAAACGATCAGAGGGAGCGTCTAATCGAAGAATAGCACTCAGTCATCTACAGTCATGAAATCCTTCCCGGCTTTAGCGGTTGCAGCACTAGTAATCATCTCATACGCAAGCACTATTGTTCTAGTGCGTGCAGGTGATTCAGATCCTCTGCAAGACTTTTGCGTTGCTGATAACACCAGTCAAGGTATGTGATACTAGGCTCTTCTGAATTTACATGTAATGTGTACAACTATTATCATGGGTGAAGTATCTGACATATATGGAATTGAATTTACATGTAATGTGTACAACTATTATCATGGGTGAAGAATCTGATATATATATATGGAATTGAATTTTGCAGTTCTTGTAAACGGTTTCGTCTGTAAGGATGCGAAGATGGTTTCAGCAGACGACTTCACGTTCAGGGGCCTAGATAAAGCGGGGAATACGAATAACATGCTGCGTTCCGTGGTAACTCCAGTCAATGTAGTGCAGCTAGCAGGCCTGAACACCTTGGGAATCTCCATGGCTAGGATCGATTTCGCTCCTTACGGCCTTAATCCCCCTCACACTCATCCGCGGGCCACCGAAATCTTGGTGGTCTTGGAAGGTAGCCTCTACGTCGGCTTCATCACCACTGGCAACCAATTGTTCTACAAAACGCTTGAGAAGGGAGACGTGTTTGTGTTCCCCAAAGCTCTTGTGCATTTCCAACAGAACGTCGGCAATGGCAACGCAGTGGCCCTCGCTGCACTGAGCAGCCAGAATCCAGGAACTCAGCAGATCGCCAGGTCCTTGTTTGGAGCCACCGGTCCGGTTGATCCCTCCGTTCTCGCCAAAGCTTTCGATATCGATTCCAACCTCGTCAAACTTCTGCAAGCCAAATTCGCAGCTTCTGGCTGATTTATTCATTCATTCATCCTGATCATAGTCGTGAGTCGCCACAGAGATTTATTCATTCTAATCATAGTCGCCATTCTTGCTTTCCCCGCGTTCTGCGTTCTGTGCGTGACACAAATAGTCACTGCATTGTATGTGTGGTCGTGGACATCCAAACAAATAAAAAAGTTCATTTCCGTTGATTATCTTAATCAGTGCTACTCCTTAATGTTTGAACAACACGATCTTCCGAAACTCTTTAGATTCATCACTCCACCCAACGGTCATTTTAATAATTAAACGCCATAAATAGATTATAAGCAGATGTTTAGTGGCATGGAGTCCACTTTAAAATTCAATTATCTTGGTGTATTCCGTTGATCCATTAATGAGGTTTTCGTGTTTGTTTGGGATGATTATCTTAATCGGTGCCACTCCTCAATGTTTGAACAACAAGATCTTCCAACGGGCATTTTAACATTTAAACGCCAGAAATAGAGTGTAAAATTAAACATAAATGGCCTTACATCATTTTGGTGTTAATTACTCAATTTAATTAAATTATATTTGTGGGTTCAAAAAGTTTTGAAACTCATTAAATTGGATCATCTAAAATTATTATATATCCCATCTAAAATTATTATATATCCCATTTACCTCCGGCAAACTTGATGACTTGATATAATAAATTATTGTTTCAACTTGTATAGAAAATTATTTTAAATTATGAATCGTTAGATTATGAGGCATACACACTTGAATGTTGGTTACCCTCTCATCGTTTACTCCATCATAGCAACATTGTCTTAGATTCCACCAAAGAGGGATCTTTGGTGAAGAAAAATCATAGCAACATTGTTTTGGCTTCCGGCAAGGGATCTCGCAACCTCACAAAGGAGAGGGAGGGCCTTCTAGGGACGGATTTGGTTCTACATAGGTGCCACATCGTGGCCCCATCTTTAATCAAATTGTAGGTATGCATTTCATCGGACTATGGAGGTGTCTAGCTAAAAGAGATTAGTTCATCGGATAACTTGTAAAGTGATAGCAGGTTGGATTAATAATGGATTGTAATCGTATTGCAAGTGTGTTAACAACCTAATTTTTGCCTCTTCGGTTCGCCATGAGTAATATTATCGCCATTAGACATCACCTTGGGCGGCTTTCGCCTCATATGCATCATTTCCACCACCATATTATCCGAGCACTCTCAACCAAGGACAACCTAAATCCCAACTTTGACTACAAATATAAGTGGATGGAATTTCCCTAGTAATGTGCTCACGTTGTCCACTTTTATTTCCCTGAAAACTACATCGAGGATCCAAAAGCAAAAGAGGAGATATGTAAGTCGGCTAATTAATGCCGTACCCTTCCAAAGGAGGGTAGTGGCTTGAAGTGGACATCAACGATCCATTATTTTTGAAAAAAATGGCCTTCGATCTAGTCTATAATACTATTACTATTAGAAAATTATTTTAAATTATGAATAATTAGATTATTAGGCATACAAACTGGAATATTGATTACCCTCCCATGATTTACTCCATCATAGCAACAGTCTCTTAGATTCCACCACACAGGAATCTCCTGGAAACGATCGTAGCAACATTGTTTTGGCTTCCGGCAAGCGATCTTGCAACCTCACAGAGGAGAGGGAGGGCCTTCTAGGGAGGGATTTGGTTCTACCTAGGTGCCACATCATGGCATCGTCTTTAATCATATTGTTGGTAAGAATTTTATCGGACTATGGAGGTGTCTAGCCAAAAGAGATTACTTCATCGGACCGCATTGCAAGTGTGTTAACAACATAATTTTGGCTCTTCGGTTCGCCATGAGTAATATTATCGCCATTACACATCACCTTGGGCAGCTTTCGCCTCATATCCATCATTGTGCTAAGAACCTAATTTTTGGCTCTTTGGTTCGCCATGAGTGATATTATCGCCATTGCACATCACCTTGGGCGGATTTCTCCTCATATCCATCATTCCCATCACCATATGATGTGAGCATTCTCAGCCAAGGACAACCTAAATCCAAAGTTTGACTACCAATATAAGTGTCCATGGAATTTCCCTAGTAATCTCCTCACGGTGTCCACTTTTATTTCCTCGAGAACTACATCGTGGATCCAAAAACAAAAGAGAAGTTATGTAAGTCGGATAATTAATGTTGTACCCTTCCAAAGGAGTGTAGTGGCTTGAAGTGGACATCACAGAAACCTTATTTCTGAAAAAAATTGCTTTTGATCTAGTCTATAATACGGATACTGATCCTGCAACTTCTTAAATGAAAAGGAAATATCCACATTCGATTCGGTTCTAAAGAGTGTCCTCATATCTCCTATGAATAAATCTCACAAGGTCATCCATCATATCATTCACAATAAGCAATGCTATTATGCTCGATTCGGTCCACACACACACACACATAGAAGCATCGTTCTGTGTCTCTCCTTTCAACCACGGTAATTCTCATCGCACCATATGGAGCTTCAAGTGGTGATCAAGAGGGTTAGAATAACACTCCCTTCGGAAAGTCGTGGAGTCCATTTGCTTCCAATAATTCTTACTAAGGCGCTTGTAATTCATCACCGCTGACCCCCATCCCCCCTCTTTTATTAATACAAATGCAAATATTTTTTATTGTATGTTATGTTTATGGACTTCTAGTTTAACTTTATTTCTTCACATAATATATGGTCTATTCGAATGTATTTTACTCTCATGGTTCATATACCTTACACCTTTTGATATGATGCTTGGACAATGCAACCTCTAAGCACGTGATTTTTGGGGCACATGTTGGTGATGAAACACAACCACCAAACTCAGCCATCTTGGAAGTGTTGTGATACAAAGGCGTGTTTTTCAATATTATGTATTATTTTATTTTTCAATTATGCATATTCTCTTCTACGGGTTACTTTTATTTATGCATTCTCAAATATAATATTGGGATTGCAAATAGTACATCAATGTTTGTATCCTAAGTGGTAGCACATCTAGATTGTGTCACGCAATTCAATTGTAAAGATATAAAATTGTGTCGCGCAATTCGATTGCAAAGATTTAGAATCTAGGCTGTTAGGTGAGAAATGTAAAATAAGGCTAAATCTCAAACCCCGAGGTTTTTTTTTTAATTCTTGGGAAACCATGGAAATTTATGCGATCGAGGACTTGATATTTTTCGTAGGGCTAATGTTTTAGGGCGTAGAACCGTAGAAAATCTTCAATGTTTACTAATCTTATACTAGAATCGTTTTTGATACTCTACACTTCATACTACCTTCAATAGATCGCTTCGTGTATTGCACGTGACTATTTCCCTTGTTCTCTACATCATTTTTCTCTTCCCACATGCCCTAGCTCGATTTTACAAAGATTAATTTGTTGTGCGTGATGCACCCAAATTTCAACTCCACAATACACTCTCCAACCAAAGTAAATAAGGAGAGGATTTTAACAAGTGTATCACCCTTTGTATGTGATTTCATAGCGTTAAGGTATTGGCTACTTGCACCAATCTCACGCGTTAAATGTTCCACAAAGAATGAAACAATACCACCTCATTCATGGCTTCGTAGTCATCGCTCTTTCCCTTTTTATCGACATCACTCAACTCTTCCCACGTACCATTTCTCTATTTTTCAACCTCTAATATCTTGCGTGAGGACGACTCATATGCATGCGAACTTCATCTCCGAGCAAAATAAATCAGGTGCAACCGTAGTGAATTTTAGGAAATACTTTGCCCTTATTCCATGGCTCCATACTATGAAGTTACTTAATACTTGCGCCAATCCCACGCCTTAAAGAGTCCAAAAAGAAGAACACAACCGAAGAACGATTAATTAACATGATTTGGGAATGTCAATTAAGTCATGTACACATACAAGGAGTGAAGGTTTGAGCAAAAAAATATACATGTAAATTCTAAAGTATCATGAAAATATATCAATAATTTTATTTGGGAAACTCAACCCATGTTCTCTTGCTATTAGTTTAGTTGCTTTTAAATTGTTCGTAGATACTAGTGACAAGTATTCCAAAGCATTGAATCATATTAAGGTATGATGTTGGGATATTAGTTTCATGGTCAAACCTTGGCTATTGGAAAATACAATCTGATACATTCCTCAAGAATCAAAAGTTATGGATCTACACGTAGCGAGAAACGATTCGAGAGAGACAACCACCATTTTGTGTCTCGCCTTTATACCATAGAAATTCATATCAAACCATATGAAGATTCGAGTGGATATCAACAGGAGGAGAAGAACCATGCCTTCTGAAATCTGTGGAGTCCATTTGAATCCAATAATTGTTACTGGGGCGCGTGTAATTCATCGTCCTCCCCCCCATCTTTTATTAATATAAATGCAAAGATTATTTATCGAGTATGTTATGTTTACGTAGTTCCAGTTTAAATTTATTTCTCGCATAATAATATATGGTTTATCAGAATGTATTTTACTCTCCTCGCTTATATACCTTACACCTTTCAATATTATTCACAAATTTTGATATGATTCTTGGACAACACAACCTCTCAGAAAGTGATTTTTGGGGCACATGTTGGTGATCAAACACCAACAACAAAGTGGCAACTTGGAAGTGTTGCGATAAAAATTCGTGTTTTTCAAAGTTACGTATTATTTTATTATTCAATCATGCATGTTCGCTTTTACGGGATACTTTTATTTATTCATTCTCGAATATAATATTGGGATCGAAAATAGTACATCAATGTTTGTATCCTAAGTGGAAGCACATCCAAATTGCGTTACGCAATTTGATTGTGAAGATTTAAAATCTACGTTGCTAGTTGAGAAATGTAAGAGAAGCATAAATTTGAAATCCCGAGCATTTTGTTAAATAAATGGCAAACCATGAAAATTTATGTGATCAAGCACTTCGATTTTTTCCTAGGACAGTTTTTTATGTTGTAGAACCATAGAAGCTCTTCAATTTTTACAGCTAGTTCTATACTAGGATTGTTTTGGAGGCTCTACACTTCCTAGTAAGCATTCAACATATCACCTCGTGTATGGGAAGGATCCTTTCCCCTTTTTTCTACATCACTTTTCTCTTCCCACGTTCCCTAGCTCGATTTTACAAATCTTAAATTGTTGTGGGTTGACCACACCCAAATTTATAATACACTATAAACGCTCTCCAGCTAAAATAAATAAGGAAAGGATTTTAACAAGTTGTACATGCGAGTTCATAGCGTGAAGGTACTCCCTACTTGAACCAATATCATGCACTAAATGTTGCATGAAGAATAAAACAAGACCACCTCATTCATGGATTCATAATTGGCACACTTTCCATTGTTATCTACATCACTCCACTTTTCCCACATACCATTGTCTTTATTTTGCAGCTGGAACACTCATATGAACGTGAAATTCCATTGCACTAAAGCCTCTTCGAACAAAATAAATCAGGTGCAACCCACGTGGATTTTAACATATATTTTTCCCTTGTACGATGTCTTCATAGTGTAAAGGTACTTAATACTTGCACAAATCCCATGCTTTGAAAATTCCATAAAGAAGGACATCACCAAAGAGCGGTTAATTAACACGATTTGCGAATCTCAAGTAAGTCGTGTAGATACAAGGAGAGAAGGTTTTCACGGAAAATATTTGTTTATTCTAAAGTGTGGAGAAAAAGTAGCAATTCCTTTATTCGGGAAACTCAACCCTAATTTTATTGTTGTTAGTTTGGTTATTTTTGAAGTGTTTTTAGACATTACTTACAAGTAATCGAAAGCGTTGAAACATTTTAAGGGATGGTGTTGGAATCTTAGCTTGATGGCCAAACTTTGGATGTTGCAAAATCCAGTTTGAGACATTCCTCAAGAATCAAAAGTTATGGATACATGTAGAAAAAGATGATCCCACACAAAGAACCATCATTTTGTCTCTCATTTCTACCATAGTAATTGATCCGGATTTGTGTGGGAACGAAACAAAAGATGGCATATACAGAATCATATACAGAGAGATATATTCACATGCACAGATATTTGGCAAGAAACACAGCGATACAGCAAACACATATTCTATTAAATATCGGAGATAGAACAGACTGTAAATACAATAGCTAGAATGGTAGTAGCTATCTCTGAGAAGAGATGTGGCCGCTGTGCTTACTCGTGCCTAGATGAATAGAAAGAGAGGCCGAAAGGGCCTATTTATGATAAGCATGAGGGAAAGAATCCCAAACATCCAAAAACCTAACCCTAGAAGATGAACCGTCATAAAGTTTGCGGCCCCAAGGTGGTTAGTTGAACGACCAACTTCCCGGGGTCATAACTTTTGCATACGATCTCCATTCGGGGCGCTCGGTAGCCCGTTGGAAAGATATATCCGAGGAATACACCGAGGACCATTAAATAGATGAGCTCCGTAGGACCAATTTTTCCCAAAAAACGTCTTTTAGGGCCGCAAAACGGCCCCGGAAATTTGGGACTCGAAAAACTATAGAAAAATTACTAGAAAATTGGCAAGATGGGAAACTGTTTTGAGCCAGTGGAACAGGTGGGTGGCCACCGATATCCATCTGGATCAGTAATTCATATCATACCATCTGAAGCTTCGAGTTGATATCAAGAGGAGAATAAGAACCCTCGCTTCAGAAGGTTGTGGAGTCCATTTTCTTCCAATAGTTGTTAACTATGGCACTTGTAACTCATTGCCCCACCACCGACCCCCCCCCCCCCCCGCCCATATTTTATTAGTTCATAGGAAAACATTCTTTATTGTATGTTTTGTTCATGTAGTTCTAGTTTAAATTTCGTTCTTCACATAATATCTGGTTTATTAGAATGTATTTTAATCTCATGGTTCATATAGCTTTTACCTTTTGATATGTGGCTTGGAATACACAACCTCTAAGAAAGTGATTTTGGGAGCACATGTTGGTGATCAAACACCAACACCAAAGTGCCATCTTGGAAGTGTTGTGATAAAAAGTCGTGTTTTTCAATATTATGATGTTATTTTATTATCCAGTTATGACTTTTATTTATGCACCCTTTATTGTGAAATGGGATTGCAATTAGTACGTCAATGTTTGTAACCTAAGTGGAAGCACATACGGATTACATCGTGCAATCTTATTGTGAAGATTTAAAATCTTGGTTGTTAGTTGAGAAATGTCAAAGAATGCTAAATCTGAAAACCTGAGCTTTTTGTTAAATAATTGGAAAACGGTGAAAATTTACGTGATTGAGCACTTCAAATTTTCCCTAGGGATGATGTTTTATGTTGTAGAACCCTATAAACTCTTCAATTTTTACTAGTTCTATACTATAATTGCTTTGGATACTCTACACTCCATATGCACGTGAACTTCCACTCCACTAAAACCTCTCCAAAAAAAAAAATTACGTGCAACGCGTGTGGATTTTAATAAATATTTTTCCCTTGTGCCATGACTTCATACTGTGAAGGTACTTGCTACTTTTGCCAATACCATGCCTTAAAAATTCCATCAACGAGAAAACAACCAAAGAATGGTTAATCAACATGATTTGTGAATCTCAAGTAAGTCATGTAGCTACAAGGAGAGAAGGCTTGAGAAAAAAAAGATATGTGTATTCTAAAGTATCGTGAGAAATTTGAAATAATTTTATTTGGTGAACTCAACCCTAGTTTTCTTGTTATTAGTTTAGTTGTTTTTAAAGTGTTTTCAAAGATTACTTAGAAGTGATCCAAAGCAATGAATCATATAACGGTATCATGTCGGGATATTAGTTTCATGGTCAAACATTGACGGCAGGAAAATCCGATTGGAGACATTCCTCAAGAATAAAAATTGGTTATGGATAGAAATAACCAAAGATGAATACACATGGGAATATACACCATAGCTAAAGTTGTGCGAGATAGCAAATATGGAATTATTACTCTCCTAGTGGAAGAAGGGTTAAGATACTACTATGTTTTTGAACTGGTGGATATGTGAAATAAACTAGAGCAATTGTACAAAACAATGCCTCTGAAATCAACGGTCTTGAAACAAGGTTATTGACTCTCAAGATTGCTCACCTTGGAGAATTTCAGGGATGAAATATTTCTCGTACACTGATTTTACATGTTTTCTTTCTCAAAAAAGAATCGCGGATCTCATTTTTTTTTCGAAAATGATTCTCCCAAATTCCAAAGGATAAAAATAGTTTACTCTAAACATCACCAAAATTGTCCAAAGACTACATAAAATTCTTAAAAAATTTCTCGTTGTTAACACTGATGCCGTGGAAAGATATTTTCCTCGATTCACCACAATTTGTGCCAACATCAAGGTCGTTGGAGGACAATACCTATGGTGACAGGCCGTTTGAGATCCTTGTGCATGATCGGGCTCCCATAGCATACAACTCTTCTCTCTCACGAGTCATAGTCATCCCACCTCTTTTCGAGGCCATTCCTTGGTATCACACCTCATCTCCCTCCAACTTCATTGTCGTTGAACCCCTTTTAGTGACCATTTTTATTTCCTTTGCCTCCATATGTCCATTCAAACTATCTAGACCCATGCTTCTTAAGCATTCCATGGACACCACAACGCTCGTAGTAGCTCTTGCCCCTGCGGGTGTATTGAGTGATACTACATAATATGCAAGTGACACATATGTGGATGTCTCCATGGAGCAACCGCATGCCAAGATTCGGGCTCTTGGCAATGCCAACCCTACGATTTAACAGCTTAACCCGATTGTCCTAGATTTTGTTGTTGACTCTCTTTCTCTCTCCTCACATGATAGATGTAGTAGCACGACGATATCGTATTCATCTCAGGAAACCAAGGATGAAAAAATTCATGAGTCATTTATTATCGTACTAGCTCCTGTTTCCATACTCGCCTCGGTGCATTGTCAAGACCACCAACAATATCTCAACGAACGCGGAGAGAAGATCATTCCCATTTTTATAGTTCTTTGCAGTATTCCATCATATTTCTGTTTCCCTCTAGCTCCATTTTCCATATCCGTCCCCCTTCCCTATGTTACACCTCTTATGGGATTTCACTATCAGCACCTTGGGCCATCGTTCAAGACCACTTATACTATTGCATCGCTGATCACTAGTGCTTTAGGTATACATTCGTTGAGTCGGCCCAGTGCAGTGTTCATGAATAACTTCAATCCAAAATGTAGCAATAGCAATTTCCTTGAGGAAATCTCACAGCTAGATATGTTGGTCGAGGACTCTCTTCGTCCTCTTGCATCCAACACGTGTAGTACACTAAGGTATTCCAGTAGATTCTCCATAAACAAAAAACGGTTTTCTCAGCTCCACTTATCCCTAGTTATTAAAGTCCTCTTTCTTAAAGAGCATTCACCACAAATGTGTTTATATGAAGGAGCGTAAAAACTCTAACTATCCTTGATCCCACGGCTACACCAAAAGCAGAGAGCGTTTTTATAACTGGGGATTTTTGGACTATGCGGTACAACTGTGGTCTTCCCCTTAAGAGCTATGCCATGCTTGCACACGATGTCTCTAGCGCATGGAATTATTACAACAAAATAATTATCGCATGTTCATGGAAATCCCATGTTTAAGACTCTATATCCATGGATTCTATTTTCTCTATACAGTCGATGCTGATGTGCATAGGACTCTTTATCCAGTTACATGGCACGTATGTTTATGCAGGCTCACTAGTCAGTCCATCCATAAACATAGTGGAAACTCAGCAGCAAGCACTTAGATTGAACATATTTCAACATGATGCTTCTTCTAGTATGTTTGGAAATCACTCGGTGGACCATCTCCAATGGAATGCCATATATCGTTGTATATTTCTAAGTGCTCTAGACAGAAACTGTTCTTTTCCTCATGATTCCCCAAATACCTAGGTCCGTAAGCGGGGTTCGACTGCTAAAAATACATAGAAGATTGGATGGATTGGTTTGTAGGGCCCATTTTATGGGCAGGTCTCACTCTTTATATTTGTGGTCAAAAAATCGTCTGAATCCTTCTGGGGCAATTTTGAGGTATTAAAGTTCCATTTCTTGCAAAAAAACAACTGCACCAAAATTTTACATTATACACACCTAGACCTATCCAATGGTGCAAGAATCGCCTCAATCAGAGTCCGTATGAAGAAGTTATGCCTCCCACAAGTTGACCTACCCAGCTAACCACCATGGTACCCAGCGGATTCCACATCATCTATCGTTTCTCGCACATGTGGATCTAATAATGATTGGAGTTTGAAGAACGTTCTAGAAGGTCCAGTACCATAACCCTAATAAGGAGTTGGGGCGTAAGAAAACCCTAAAATTAACCCTAGACGGCTATTGGGCTATGTTGAATACGAGGCCGTTTGGAGGAGGGGTTTCGTTCTTTCGATGTTATTATACAGCTCCATAGTTGATAAAACAACACAAGAGTGGCTATTATAGCAGGACATAGGAGATAGGACATCATGTTGTAGCCATTATGGCCGTAGATTCATAGCTAACTCCATAGAGAGTGTCATTTCCTTTGTATTTGCATTTTGATATGAAGAGCAAGGCATAGTCCTCATTTGTGGCTGGGTTTTTCCCCATAGCTCGTTTTCCCGGGCTATATCTTGGGTTATTGTGTGGATTAATGTGTACTTATTTGCTCTAGTTATTTCTAGATTTCAGTTCCATTATATTCAGTATCTTATGGAATTAAATTAACACAACGAACTAAGTTGTAAGATCCATTGTGAGAAACTTATCCACTGGAATAGATGCAACAGTTTACAGATCATCTCGCCAACCGCCCGCCATCCTCAGTGACCATCCTACACTAAGGGTTGTTTTTATGTTCAGTATCTTGATATTTTGTGGCAACGCCCAAACCCATAGCATTCTCTTATATCAACTATGGAAACTTGCACCGCATCTGCATTAACCACATGATTTCGACACCCGACAATATTTCACTTTGATTAGGGTTATTCAAAAAGTAATCTCGACTATCCAAAATGCATTGTTCATCAACAGCATTCAGTGAGAACCGCAATGTGGGGAAATTGGCATTTGTATTCACTTGACATGGAAGAGCGACTGAGGAACATAATGTGAAACAGGAACGTTATATATATGCGTAGGGAACAGGGTTTGAATTCTTCTACAACACTATATATATATATATATATATATATATATATGTGTGTGTGTGTGTGGTTTGCACGCGCTTTGTGATTAATTCTAAATGGTGAGCTCTGGTCACGAAAGGTTATCAGAACAAGTCTAGTAGGACAGGAAATGGTCGATGCAGCGATAATAAGCCGGCGAGAGGCGTGAGGGACCATATTCTCATACTAATACACCAAAAATAAACGGACTTTGTCAGGTCGGCGACGCTGGCCTGGTCGCACTGTTATATATTATGTTCTTTGGACGGTGTCACGGTAGGATTTGGTCACGGTCACCTGTAGCAGAGGTGGTAGTGGCAGGTGGGGAATGATCACTTGCTTGCCCGGACTTCAATTTAAAACTACTCAGAATTCAGGAATTTGGTGATGCTATAAAATGGAAGAACGCTCTCCAATCTTCATCAAACTTCATCTATAATCAAACGATCAGAGGGAGCGTCTAATCGAAGAATAGCACTCAGTCATCTACAGTCATGAAATCCTTCCCGGCTTTAGCGGTTGCAGCACTAGTAATCATCTCATACGCAAGCACTATTGTTCTAGTGCGTGCAGGTGATTCAGATCCTCTGCAAGACTTTTGCGTTGCTGATAACACCAGTCAAGGTATGTGATACTAGGCTCTTCTGAATTTACATGTAATGTGTACAACTATTATCATGGGTGAAGAATCTGACATATATGGAATTGAATTTACATGTAATGTGTACAACTATTATCATGGGTGAAGAATCTGATATATATATATGGAATTGAATTTTGCAGTTCTTGTAAACGGTTTCGTCTGTAAGGATGCGAAGATGGTTTCAGCAGACGACTTCACGTTCAGGGGCCTAGATAAAGCGGGGAATACGAATAACATGCTGCGTTCCGTGGTAACTCCAGTCAATGTAGTGCAGCTAGCAGGCCTGAACACCTTGGGAATCTCCATGGCTAGGATCGATTTCGCTCCTTACGGCCTTAATCCCCCTCACACTCATCCGCGGGCCACCGAAATCTTGGTGGTCTTGGAAGGTAGCCTCTACGTCGGCTTCATCACCACTGGCAACCAATTGTTCTACAAAACGCTTGAGAAGGGAGACGTGTTTGTGTTCCCCAAAGCTCTTGTGCATTTCCAACAGAACGTCGGCAATGGCAACGCAGTGGCCCTCGCTGCACTGAGCAGCCAGAATCCAGGAACTCAGCAGATCGCCAGGTCCTTGTTTGGAGCCACCGGTCCGGTTGATCCCTCCGTTCTCGCCAAAGCTTTCGATATCGATTCCAACCTCGTCAAACTTCTGCAAGCCAAATTCGCAGCTTCTGGCTGATTTATTCATTCATTCATCCTGATCATAGTCGTGAGTCGCCACAGAGATTTATTCATTCTAATCATAGTCGCCATTCTTGCTTTCCCCGCGTTCTGCGTTCTGTGCGTGACACAAATAGTCACTGCATTGTATGTGTGGTCGTGGACATCCAAACAAATAAAAAAGTTCATTTCCGTTGATTATCTTAATAAGTGCTACTCCTTAATGTTTGAACAACACGATCTTCCGAAACTCTTTAGATTCATCACTCCACCCAACGGTCATTTTAATAATTAAACGCCATAAATAGATTATAAGCAGATGTTTAGTGGCATGGAGTCCACTTTAAAATTCAATTATCTTGGTGTATTCCGTTGATCCATTAATGAGGTTTTCGTGTTTGTTTGGGATGATTATCTTAATCGGTGCCACTCCTCAATGTTTGAACAACAAGATCTTCCAACGGGCATTTTAACATTTAAACGCCAGAAATAGAGTGTAAAATTAAACATAAATGGCCTTACATCATTTTGGTGTTAATTACTCAATTTAATTAAATTATATTTGTGGGTTCAAAAAGTTTTGAAACTCATTAAATTGGATCATCTAAAATTATTATATATCCCATCTAAAATTATTATATATCCCATTTACCTCCGGCAAACTTGATGACTTGATATAATAAATTATTGTTTCAACTTGTATAGAAAATTATTTTAAATTATGAATCGTTAGATTATGAGGCATACACACTTGAATGTTGGTTACCCTCTCATCGTTTACTCCATCATAGCAACATTGTCTTAGATTCCGCCAAAGAGGGATCTTTGGTGAAGAAAAATCATAGCAACATTGTTTTGGCTTCCGGCAAGGGATCTCGCAACCTCACAAAGGAGAGGGAGGGCCTTCTAGGGACGGATTTGGTTCTACATAGGTGCCACATCGTGGCCCCATCTTTAATCAAATTGTAGGTATGCATTTCATCGGACTATGGAGGTGTCTAGCTAAAAGAGATTAGTTCATCGGATAACTTGTAAAGTGATAGCAGGTTGGATTAATAATGGATTGTAATCGTATTGCAAGTGTGTTAACAACCTAATTTTTGCCTCTTCGGTTCGCCATGAGTAATATTATCGCCATTAGACATCACCTTGGGCGGCTTTCGCCTCATATGCATCATTTCCACCACCATATTATCCGAGCACTCTCAACCAAGGACAACCTAAATCCCAACTTTGACTACAAATATAAGTGGATGGAATTTCCCTAGTAATGTGCTCACGTTGTCCACTTTTATTTCCCTGAAAACTACATCGAGGATCCAAAAGCAAAAGAGGAGATATGTAAGTCGGCTAATTAATGCCGTACCCTTCCAAAGGAGGGTAGTGGCTTGAAGTGGACATCAACGATCCATTATTTTTGAAAAAAATGGCCTTCGATCTAGTCTATAATACTATTACTATTAGAAAATTATTTTAAATTATGAATAATTAGATTATTAGGCATACAAACTGGAATATTGATTACCCTCCCATGATTTACTCCATCATAGCAACAGTCTCTTAGATTCCACCACACAGGAATCTCCTGGAAACGATCGTAGCAACATTGTTTTGGCTTCCGGCAAGCGATCTTGCAACCTCACAGAGGAGAGGGAGGCCTTCTAGGGAGGGATTTGGTTCTACCTAGGTGCCACATCATGGCATCGTCTTTAATCATATTGTTGGTAAGAATTTTATCGGACTATGGAGGTGTCTAGCCAAAAGAGATTACTTCATCGGACCGCATTGCAAGTGTGTTAACAACATAATTTTGGCTCTTCGGTTCGCCATGAGTAATATTATCGCCATTACACATCACCTTGGGCAGCTTTCGCCTCATATCCATCATTGTGCTAAGAACCTAATTTTTGGCTCTTTGGTTCGCCATGAGTGATATTATCGCCATTGCACATCACCTTGGGCGGATTTCTCCTCATATCCATCATTCCCATCACCATATGATGTGAGCATTCTCAGCCAAGGACAACCTAAATCCAAAGTTTGACTACCAATATAAGTGTCCATGGAATTTCCCTAGTAATCTCCTCACGGTGTCCACTTTTATTTCCTCGAGAACTACATCGTGGATCCAAAAACAAAAGAGAAGTTATGTAAGTCGGATAATTAATGTTGTACCCTTCCAAAGGAGTGTAGTGGCTTGAAGTGGACATCACAGAAACCTTATTTCTGAAAAAAATTGCTTTTGATCTAGTCTATAATACGGATACTGATCCTGCAACTTCTTAAATGAAAAGGAAATATCCACATTCGATTCGGTTCTAAAGAGTGTCCTCATATCTCCTATGAATAAATCTCACAAGGTCATCCATCATATCATTCACAATAAGCAATGCTATTATGCTCGATTCGGTCCACACACACACACACATAGAAGCATCGTTCTGTGTCTCTCCTTTCAACCACGGTAATTCTCATCGCACCATATGGAGCTTCAAGTGGTGATCAAGAGGGTTAGAATAACACTCCCTTCGGAAAGTCGTGGAGTCCATTTGCTTCCAATAATTCTTACTAAGGCGCTTGTAATTCATCACCGCTGACCCCCATCCCCCCTCTTTTATTAATACAAATGCAAATATTTTTTATTGTATGTTATGTTTATGGACTTCTAGTTTAACTTTATTTCTTCACATAATATATGGTCTATTCGAATGTATTTTACTCTCATGGTTCATATACCTTACACCTTTTGATATGATGCTTGGACAATGCAACCTCTAAGCACGTGATTTTTGGGGCACATGTTGGTGATGAAACACAACCACCAAACTCAGCCATCTTGGAAGTGTTGTGATACAAAGGCGTGTTTTTCAATATTATGTATTATTTTATTTTTCAATTATGCATATTCTCTTCTACGGGTTACTTTTATTTATGCATTCTCAAATATAATATTGGGATTGCAAATAGTACATCAATGTTTGTATCCTAAGTGGTAGCACATCTAGATTGTGTCACGCAATTCAATTGTAAAGATATAAAATTGTGTCGCGCAATTCGATTGCAAAGATTTAGAATCTAGGCTGTTAGGTGAGAAATGTAAAATAAGGCTAAATCTAAAACCCCGAGGTTTTTTTTTTAATTCTTGGGAAACCATGGAAATTTATGCGATCGAGGACTTGATATTTTTCGTAGGGCTAATGTTTTAGGGCGTAGAACCGTAGAAAATCTTCAATGTTTACTAATCTTATACTAGAATCGTTTTTGATACTCTACACTTCATACTACCTTCAATAGATCGCTTCGTGTATTGCAAGTGACTCTTTCCCTTGTTCTCTACATCATTTTTCTCTTCCCACATGCCCTAGCTCGATTTTACAAAGATTAATTTGTTGTGCGTGATGCACCCAAGTTTCAACTCCACAATACACTCTCCAACCAAAGTAAATAAGGAGAGGATTTTAACAAGTGTATCACCCTTTGTATGTGATTTCATAGCGTTAAGGTATTGGCTACTTGCACCAATCTCACGCGTTAAATGTTCCACAAAGAATGAAACAATACCACCTCATTCATGGCTTCGTAGTCATCGCTCTTTCCCTTTTTATCGACATCACTCAACTCTTCCCACGTACCATTTCTCTATTTTTCAACCTCTAATATCTTGCGTGAGGACGACTCATATGCATGCGAACTTCATCTCCGAGCAAAATAAATCAGGTGCAACCGTAGTGAATTTTAGGAAATACTTTGCCCTTATTCCATGGCTCCATACTATGAAGTTACTTAATACTTGCGCCAATCCCATGCCTTAAAGAGTCCAAAAAGAAGAACACAACCGAAGAACGATTAATTAACATGATTTGGGAATGTCAATTAAGTCATGTACACATACAAGGAGTGAAGGTTTGAGCAAAAAAATATACATGTAAATTCTAAAGTATCATGAAAATATATCAATAATTTTATTTGGGAAACTCAACCCATGTTCTCTTGCTATTAGTTTAGTTGCTTTTAAATTGTTCGTAGATACTAGTGACAAGTATTCCAAAGCATTGAATCATATTAAGGTATGATGTTGGGATATTAGTTTCATGGTCAAACCTTGGCTATTGGAAAATACAATCTGATACATTCCTCAAGAATCAAAAGTTATGGATCTACACGTAGCGAGAAACGATTCGAGAGAGACAACCACCATTTTGTGTCTCGCCTTTATACCATAGAAATTCATATCAAACCATATGAAGATTCGAGTGGATATCAACAGGAGGAGAAGAACCATGCCTTCTGAAATCTGTGGAGTCCATTTGAATCCAATAATTGTTACTGGGGCGCGTGTAATTCATCGTCCTCCCCCCCATCTTTTATTAATATAAATGCAAAGATTATTTATCGAGTATGTTATGTTTACGTAGTTCCAGTTTAAATTTATTTCTCGCATAATAATATAAGGTTTATCAGAATGTATTTTACTCTCCTCGCTTTTATACCTTACACCTTTCAATATTATTCACAAATTTTGATATGATTCTTGGACAACACAACCTCTCAGAAAGTGATTTTTGGGGCACATGTTGGTGATCAAACACCAACAACAAAGTGGCAACTTGGAAGTGTTGCGATAAAAATTCGTGTTTTTCAAAGTTACGTATTATTTTATTATTCAATCATGCATGTTCGCTTTTACGGGATACTTTTATTTATTCATTCTCGAATATAATATTGGGATCGAAAATAGTACATCAATGTTTGTATCCTAAGTGGAAGCACATCCAAATTGCGTTACGCAATTTGATTGTGAAGATTTAAAATCTACGTTGCTAGTTGAGAAATGTAAGAGAAGCATAAATTTGAAATCCCGAGCATTTTGTTAAATAAATGGCAAACCATGAAAATTTATGTGATCAAGCACTTCGATTTTTTCCTAGGACAGTTTTTTATGTTGTAGAACCATAGAAGCTCTTCAATTTTTACAGCTAGTTCTATACTAGGATTGTTTTGGAGGCTCTACACTTCCTAGTAAGCATTCAACATATCACCTCGTGTATGGGAAGGATCCTTTCCCCTTTTTTCTACATCACTTTTCTCTTCCCACGTTCCCTAGCTCGATTTTACAAATCTTAAATTGTTGTGGGTTGACCACACCCAAATTTATAATACACTATAAACGCTCTCCAGCTAAAATAAATAAGGAAAGGATTTTAACAAGTTGTACATGCGAGTTCATAGCGTGAAGGTACTCCCTACTTGAACCAATATCATGCACTAAATGTTGCATGAAGAATAAAACAAGACCACCTCATTCATGGATTCATAATTGGCACACTTTCCATTGTTATCTACATCACTCCACTTTTCCCACATACCATTGTCTTTATTTTGCAGCTGGAACACTCATATGAACGTGAAATTCCATTGCACTAAAGCCTCTTCGAACAAAATAAATCAGGTGCAACCCACGTGGATTTTAACATATATTTTTCCCTTGTACGATGTCTTCATAGTGTAAAGGTACTTAATACTTGCACCAATCCCATGCTTTGAAAATTCCATAAAGAAGGACATCACCAAAGAGCGGTTAATTAACACGATTTGCGAATCTCAAGTAAGTCGTGTAGATACAAGGAGAGAAGGTTTTCACGGAAAATATTTGTTTATTCTAAAGTGTGGAGAAAAAGTAGCAATTCCTTTATTCGGGAAACTCAACCCTAATTTTATTGTTGTTAGTTTGGTTATTTTTGAAGTGTTTTTAGACATTACTTACAAGTAATCGAAAGCGTTGAAACATTTTAAGGGATGGTGTTGGAATCTTAGCTTGATGGCCAAACTTTGGATGTTGCAAAATCCAGTTTGAGACATTCCTCAAGAATCAAAAGTTATGGATACATGTAGAAAAAGATGATCCCACACAAAGAACCATCATTTTGTCTCTCATTTCTACCATAGTAATTGATCCGGATTTGTGTGGGAACGAAACAAAAGATGGCATATACAGAATCATATATTCACATGCACAGATATTTGGCAAGAAACACAGCGATACAGTAAACACATATTCTATTAAATATCGGAGATAGAACAGACTGTAAATACAATAGCTAGAATGGTAGTAGCTATCTCTGAGAAGAGATGTGGCCGCTGTGCTTACTCGTGCCAAGATGAATAGAAAGAGAGGCCGAAAGGGCCTATTTATGATAAGCATGAGGGAAAGAATCCCAAACATCCAAAAACCTAACCCTAGAAGATGAACCGTCATAAAGTTTGCGGCCCCAAGGTGGTTAGTTGAACGACCAACTTCCCGGGGTCATAACTTTTGCATACGATCTCCATTCGGGGCGCTCGGTAGCCCGTTGGAAAGATATATCCGAGGAATACACCGAGGACCATTAAATAGATGAGCTCCGTGGGACCAATTTTTCCCAAAAAACGTCTTTTAGGGCCGCAAAACGGCCCCGGAAATTTGGGACTCGAAAAACTATAGAAAAATTACTAGAAAATTGGCAAGATGGGAAACTGTTTTGAGCCAGTGGAACAGGTGGGTGGCCACCGATATCCATCTGGATCAGTAATTCATATCATACCATCTGAAGCTTCGAGTTGATATCAAGAGGAGAATAAGAACCCTCGCTTCAGAAGGTTGTGGAGTCCATTTTCTTCCAATAGTTGTTAACTATGGCACTTGTAACTCATTGCCCCACCACCGACCCCCCCCCCCCCCCCGCCCATATTTTATTAGTTCATAGGAAAACATTCTTTATTGTATGTTTTTTTCATGTAGTTCTAGTTTAAATTTCGTTCTTCACATAATATCTGGTTTATTAGAATGTATTTTAATCTCATGGTTCATATAGCTTTTACCTTTTGATATGTGGCTTGGAATACACAACCTCTAAGAAAGTGATTTTGGGAGCACATGTTGGTGATCAAACACCAACACCAAAGTGCCATCTTGGAAGTGTTGTGATAAAAAGTCGTGTTTTTCAATATTATGATGTTATTTTATTATCCAGTTATGACTTTTATTTATGCACCCTTTATTGTGAAATGGGATTGCAATTAGTACGTCAATGTTTGTAACCTAAGTGGAAGCACATACGGATTACATCGTGCAATCTTATTGTGAAGATTTAAAATCTTGGTTGTTAGTTGAGAAATGTCAAAGAATGCTAAATCTGAAAACCTGAGCTTTTTGTTAAATAATTGGAAAACGGTGAAAATTTACGTGATTGAGCACTTCAAATTTTCCCTAGGGATGATGTTTTATGTTGTAGAACCCTATAAACTCTTCAATTTTTACTAGTTCTATACTATAATTGCTTTGGATACTCTACACTCCATATGCACGTGAACTTCCACTCCACTAAAACCTCTCCAAAAAAAAAAATTACGTGCAACGCATGTGGATTTTAATAAATATTTTTCCCTTGTGCCATGACTTCATACTGTGAAGGTACTTGCTACTTTTGCCAATACCATGCCTTAAAAATTCCATCAACGAGAAAACAACCAAAGAATGGTTAATCAACATGATTTGTGAATCTCAAGTAAGTCATGTAGCTACAAGGAGAGAAGGCTTGAGAAAAAAAAGATATGTGTATTCTAAAGTATCGTGAGAAATTTGAAATAATTTTATTTGGTGAACTCAACCCTAGTTTTCTTGTTATTAGTTTAGTTGTTTTTAAAGTGTTTTCAAAGATTACTTAGAAGTGATCCAAAGCAATGAATCATATAACGGTATCATGTCGGGATATTAGTTTCATGGTCAAACATTGACGACAGGAAAATCCGATTGGAGACATTCCTCAAGAATCAAAATTGGTTATGGATACAAATAACCAAAGATGAATACACATGGGAATATACACCATAGCTAAAGTTGTGCGAGATAGCAAATATGGAATTATTACTCTCCTAGTGGAAGAAGGGTTAAGATACTACTATGTTTTTGAACTGGTGGAAATGTGAAATAAACTAGAGCAATTGTACAAAACAATGCCTCTGAAATCAACGGTCTTGAAACAAGGTTATTGACTCTCAAGATTGCTCACCTTGGAGAATTTCAGGGATGAAATCTTTCTCGTACACTGATTTTACATGTTTTCTTTCTCAAAAAAGAATCGCGGATCTCATTTTTTTTTCGAAAATGATTCTCCCAAATTCCAAAGGATAAAAATAGTTTACTCTAAACATCACCAAAATTGTCCAAAGACTACATAAAATTCTTAAAAATTTTCTCGTTGTTAACACTGATGCCGTGGAAAGATATTTTCCTCGATTCACCACAATTTGTGCCAACATCAAGGTCGTTGGAGGACAATACCTATGGTGACAGGCCGTTTGAGATCCTTGTGCATGATCGGGCTCCCATAGCATACAACTCTTCTCTCTCACGAGTCATAGTCATCCCACCTCTTTTCGAGGCCATTCCTTGGTATCACACCTCATCTCCCTCCAACTTCATTGTCGTTGAACCCCTTTTAGTGACCATTTTTATTTCCTTTGCCTCCATATGTCCATTCAAACTATCTAGACCCATGCTTCTTAAGCATTCCATGGACACCACAACGCTCGTAGTAGCTCTTGCCCCTGCGGGTGTATTGAGTGCTACTACATAATATGCAAGTGACACATATGTGGATGTCTCCATGGAGCAACCGCATGCCAAGATTCGGGCTCTTGGCAATGCCAACCCTACGATTTAACAGCTTAACCCGATTGTCCTAGATTTTGTTGTTGACTCTCTTTCTCTCTCCTCACATGATAGATGTAGTAGCACGACGATATCGTATTCATCTCAGGAAACCAAGGACGAAAAAATTCATGAGTCATTTATTATCGTACTAGCTCCTGTTTCCATACTCGCCTCGGTGCATTGTCAAGACCACCAACAATATCTCAACGAACGCGGAGAGAAGATCATTCCCATTTTTATAGTTCTTTGCAGTATTCCATCATATTTCTGTTTCCCTCTAGCTCCATTTTCCATATCCGTCCCCCTTCCCTATGTTACACCTCTTATGGGATTTCACTATCAGCACCTTGGGCCATCGTTCAAGACCACTTATACTATTGCATCGCTGATCACTAGTGCTTTAGGTATACATTCGTTGAGTCGGCCCAGTGCAGTGTTCATGAATAACTTCAATCCAAAATGTAGCAATAGCAATTTCCTTGAGGAAATCTCACAGCTAGATATGTTGGTCGAGGACTCTCTTCGTCCTCTTGCATCCAACACGTGTAGTACACTAAGGTATTCCAGTAGATTCTCCATAAACAAAAAACGGTTTTCTCAGCTCCACTTATCCCTAGTTATTAAAGTCCTCTTTCTTAAAGAGCATTCACCACAAATGTCTTTATATGAAGGAGCGTAAAACCTCTAACTATCCTTGATCCCACGGCTACACCAAAAGCAGAGAGCGTTTTTATAACTGGGGATTTTTGGACTATGCGGTACAACTGTGGTCTTCCCCTTAAGAGCTATGCCATGCTTGCACACGATGTCTCTAGCGCATGGAATTATTACAACAAAATAATTATCGCATGTTCATGGAAATCCCATGTTTAAGACTCTATATCCATGGATTCTATTTTCTCTATACAGTCGATGCTGATGTGCATAGGACTCTTTATCCAGTTACATGGCACGTATGTTTATGCAGGCTCACTAGTCAGTCCATCCATAAACATAGTGGAAACTCAGCAGCAAGCACTTAGATTGAACATATTTCAACATGATGCTTCTTCTAGTATGTTTGGAAATCACTCGGTGGACCATCTCCAATGGAATGCCATATATCGTTGTATATTTCTAAGTGCTCTAGACAGAAACTGTTCTTTTCCTCATGATTCCCCAAATACCTAGGTCCGTAAGCGGGGTTCGACTGCTAAAAATACATAGAAGATTGGATGGATTGGTTTGTAGGGCCCATTTTATGGGCAGGTCTCACTCTTCATATTTGTGGTCAAAAAATCGTCTGAATCCTTCTGGGGCAATTTTGAGGTATTAAAGTTCCATTTCTTGCAAAAAAACAACTGCACCAAAATTTTACATTATACACACCTAGACCTATCCAATGGTGGAAGAATTGCCTCAATCGGAGTCCGTATGAAGAAGTTATGCCTCCCACAAGTTGACCTACCCAGCTAACCACCATGGTACCCACCGGATTCCACATCATCTATCGTTTCTCGCACATGTGGATCTAATAATGATTGGAGTTTGAAGAACGTTCTAGAAGGTCCAGTACCATAACCCTAATAAGGAGTTGGGGCGTAAGAAAACCCTAAAATTAACCCTAGACGGCTATTGGGCTATGTTGAATACGAGGCCGTTTGGAGGAGGGGTTTCGTTCTTTCGATGTTATTATACAGCTCCATAGTTGATAAAACAACACAAGAGTGGCTATTATAGCAGGACATAGGAGATAGGACATCATGTTGTAGCCATTATGGCCGTAGATTCATAGCTAACTCCATAGAGAGTGTCATTTCCTTTGTATTTGCATTTTGATATGAAGAGCAAGGCATAGTCCTCATTTGTGGCTGGGTTTTTCCCCATAGCTCGTTTTCCCGGGCTATATCTTGGGTTATTGTGTGGATTAATGTGTACTTATTTGCTCTAGTTATTTCTAGATTTCAGTTCCATTATATTCAGTATCTTATGGAATTAAATTAACACAACGAACTAAGTTGTAAGATCCATTGTGAGAAACTTATCCACTGGAATAGATGCAACAGTTTACAGATCATCTCGCCAACCGCCCGCCATCCTCAGTGACCATCCTACACTAAGGGTTGTTTTTATGTTCAGTATCTTGATATTTTGTGGCAACGCCCAAACCCATAGCATTCTCTTATATCAACTATGGAAACTTGCACCGCATCTGCATTAACCACATGATTTCGACACCCGACAATATTTCACTTTGATTAGGGTTATTCAAAAAGTAATCTCGACTATCCAAAATGCATTGTTCATCAACAGCATTCAGTGAGAACCGCAATGTGGGGAAATTGGCATTTGTATTCACTTGACATGGAAGAGCGACTGAGGAACATAATGTGAAACAGGAACGTTATATATATGCGTAGGGAACAGGGTTTGAATTCTTCTACAACACTATATATATATATATATATATATATATATATGTGTGTGTGTGGTTTGCACGCGCTTTGTGATTAATTCTAAATGGTGAGCTCTGGTCACGAAAGGTTATCAGAACAAGTCTAGTAGGACAGGAAATGGTCGATGCAGCGATAATAAGCCGGCGAGAGGCGTGAGGGACCATATTCTCATACTAATACACCAAAAATAAACGGACTTTGTCAGGTCGGCGACGCTGGCCTGGTCGCACTGTTATATATTATGTTCTTTGGACGGTGTCACGGTAGGATTTGGTCACGGTCACCTGTAGCAGAGGTGGTAGTGGCAGGTGGGGAATGATCACTTGCTTGCCCGGACTTCAATTTAAAACTACTCAGAATTCAGGAATTTGGTGATGCTATAAAATGGAAGAACGCTCTCCAATCTTCATCAAACTTCATCTATAATCAAACGATCAGAGGGAGCGTCTAATCGAAGAATAGCACTCAGTCATCTACAGTCATGAAATCCTTCCCGGCTTTAGCGGTTGCAGCACTAGTAATCATCTCATACGCAAGCACTATTGTTCTAGTGCGTGCAGGTGATTCAGATCCTCTGCAAGACTTTTGCGTTGCTGATAACACCAGTCAAGGTATGTGATACTAGGCTCTTCTGAATTTACATGTAATGTGTACAACTATTATCATGGGTGAAGAATCTGACATATATGGAATTGAATTTACATGTAATGTGTACAACTATTATCATGGGTGAAGAATCTGATATATATATATGGAATTGAATTTTGCAGTTCTTGTAAACGGTTTCGTCTGTAAGGATGCGAAGATGGTTTCAGCAGACGACTTCACGTTCAGGGGCCTAGATAAAGCGGGGAATACGAATAACATGCTGCGTTCCGTGGTAACTCCAGTCAATGTAGTGCAGCTAGCAGGCCTGAACACCTTGGGAATCTCCATGGCTAGGATCGATTTCGCTCCTTACGGCCTTAATCCCCCTCACACTCATCCGCGGGCCACCGAAATCTTGGTGGTCTTGGAAGGTAGCCTCTACGTCGGCTTCATCACCACTGGCAACCAATTGTTCTACAAAACGCTTGAGAAGGGAGACGTGTTTGTGTTCCCCAAAGCTCTTGTGCATTTCCAACAGAACGTCGGCAATGGCAACGCAGTGGCCCTCGCTGCACTGAGCAGCCAGAATCCAGGAACTCAGCAGATCGCCAGGTCCTTGTTTGGAGCCACCGGTCCGGTTGATCCCTCCGTTCTCGCCAAAGCTTTCGATATCGATTCCAACCTCGTCAAACTTCTGCAAGCCAAATTCGCAGCTTCTGGCTGATTTATTCATTCATTCATCCTGATCATAGTCGTGAGTCGCCACAGAGATTTATTCATTCTAATCATAGTCGCCATTCTTGCTTTCCCCGCGTTCTGCGTTCTGCGTTCTGTGCGTGACACAAATAGTCACTGCATTGTATGTGTGGTCGTGGACATCCAAACAAATAAAAAAGTTCATTTCCGTTGATTATCTTAATCAGTGCTACTCCTTAATGTTTGAACAACACGATCTTCCGAAACTCTTTAGATTCATCACTCCACCCAACGGTCATTTTAATAATTAAACGCCATAAATAGATTATAAGCAGATGTTTAGTGGCATGGAGTCCACTTTAAAATTCAATTATCTTGGTGTTTTCCGTTGATCCATTAATGAGGTTTTCGTGTTTGTTTGGGATGATTATCTTAATCGGTGCCACTCCTCAATGTTTGAACAACAAGATCTTCCAACGGGCATTTTAACATTTAAACGCCAGAAATAGAGTGTAAAATTAAACATAAATGGCCTTACATCATTTTGGTGTTAATTACTCAATTTAATTAAATTATATTTGTGGGTTCAAAAAGTTTTGAAACTCATTAAATTGGATCATCTAAAATTATTATATATCCCATCTAAAATTATTATATATCCCATTTACCTCCGGCAAACTTGATGACTTGATATAATAAATTATTGTTTCAACTAGTATAGAAAATTATTTTAAATTATGAATCGTTAGATTATGAGGCATACACACTTGAATGTTGGTTACCCTCTCATCGTTTACTCCATCATAGCAACATTGTCTTAGATTCCACCAAAGAGGGATCTTTGGTGAAGAAAAATCATAGCAACATTGTTTTGGCTTCCGGCAAGGGATCTCGCAACCTCACAAAGGAGAGGGAGGGCCTTCTAGGGACGGATTTGGTTCTACATAGGTGCCACATCGTGGCCCCATCTTTAATCAAATTGTAGGTATGCATTTCATCGGACTATGGAGGTGTCTAGCTAAAAGAGATTAGTTCATCGGATAACTTGTAAAGTGATAGCAGGTTGGATTAATAATGGATTGTAATCGTATTGCAAGTGTGTTAACAACCTAATTTTTGCCTCTTCGGTTCGCCATGAGTAATATTATCGCCATTAGACATCACCTTGGGCGGCTTTCGCCTCATATGCATCATTTCCACCACCATATTATCCGAGCACTCTCAACCAAGGACAACCTAAATCCCAACTTTGACTACAAATATAAGTGGATGGAATTTCCCTAGTAATGTGCTCACGTTGTCCACTTTTATTTCCCTGAAAACTACATCGAGGATCCAAAAGCAAAAGAGGAGATATGTAAGTCGGCTAATTAATGCCGTACCCTTCCAAAGGAGGGTAGTGGCTTGAAGTGGACATCAACGATCCATTATTTTTGAAAAAAATGGCCTTCGATCTAGTCTATAATACTATTACTATTAGAAAATTATTTTAAATTATGAATAATTAGATTATTAGGCATACAAACTGGAATATTGATTACCCTCCCATGATTTACTCCATCATAGCAACAGTCTCTTAGATTCCACCACACAGGAATCTCCTGGAAACGATCGTAGCAACATTGTTTTGGCTTCCGGCAAGCGATCTTGCAACCTCACAGAGGAGAGGGAGGGCCTTCTAGGGAGGGATTTGGTTCTACCTAGGTGCCACATCATGGCATCGTCTTTAATCATATTGTTGGTAAGAATTTTATCGGACTATGGAGGTGTCTAGCCAAAAGAGATTACTTCATCGGACCGCATTGCAAGTGTGTTAACAACATAATTTTGGCTCTTCGGTTCGCCATGAGTAATATTATCGCCATTACACATCACCTTGGGCAGCTTTCGCCTCATATCCATCATTGTGCTAAGAACCTAATTTTTGGCTCTTTGGTTCGCCATGAGTGATATTATCGCCATTGCACATCACCTTGGGCGGATTTCTCCTCATATCCATCATTCCCATCACCATATGATGTGAGCATTCTCAGCCAAGGACAACCTAAATCCAAAGTTTGACTACCAATATAAGTGTCCATGGAATTTCCCTAGTAATCTCCTCACGGTGTCCACTTTTATTTCCTCGAGAACTACATCGTGGATCCAAAAACAAAAGAGAAGTTATGTAAGTCGGATAATTAATGTTGTACCCTTCCAAAGGAGTGTAGTGGCTTGAAGTGGACATCACAGAAACCTTATTTCTGAAAAAAATTGCTTTTGATCTAGTCTATAATACGGATACTGATCCTGCAACTTCTTAAATGAAAAGGAAATATCCACATTCGATTCGGTTCTAAAGAGTGTCCTCATATCTCCTATGAATAAATCTCACAAGGTCATCCATCATATCATTCACAATAAGCAATGCTATTATGCTCGATTCGGTCCACACACACACACACATAGAAGCATCGTTCTGTGTCTCTCCTTTCAACCACGGTAATTCTCATCGCACCATATGGAGCTTCAAGTGGTGATCAAGAGGGTTAGAATAACACTCCCTTCGGAAAGTCCTGGAGTCCATTTGCTTCCAATAATTCTTACTAAGGCGCTTGTAATTCATCACCGCTGACCCCCATCCCCCCTCTTTTATTAATACAAATGCAAATATTTTTTATTGTATGTTATGTTTATGGACTTCTAGTTTAACTTTATTTCTTCACATAATATATGGTCTATTCGAATGTATTTTACTCTCATGGTTCATATACCTTACACCTTTTGATATGATGCTTGGACAATGCAACCTCTAAGCACGTGATTTTTGGGGCACATGTTGGTGATGAAACACAACCACCAAACTCAGCCATCTTGGAAGTGTTGTGATACAAAGGCGTGTTTTTCAATATTATGTATTATTTTATTTTTCAATTATGCATATTCTCTTCTACGGGTTACTTTTATTTATGCATTCTCAAATATAATATTGGGATTGCAAATAGTACATCAATGTTTGTATCCTAAGTGGTAGCACATCTAGATTGTGTCACGCAATTCAATTGTAAAGATATAAAATTGTGTCGCGCAATTCGATTGCAAAGATTTAGAATCTAGGCTGTTAGGTGAGAAATGTAAAATAAGGCTAAATCTAAAACCCCGAGGTTTTTTTTTTTAATTCTTGGGAAACCATGGAAATTTATGCGATCGAGGACTTGATATTTTTCGTAGGGCTAATGTTTTAGGGCGTAGAACCGTAGAAAATCTTCAATGTTTACTAATCTTATACTAGAATCGTTTTTGATACTCTACACTTCATACTACCTTCAATAGATCGCTTCGTGTATTGCAAGTGACTCTTTCCCTTGTTCTCTACATCATTTTTCTCTTCCCACATGCCCTAGCTCGATTTTACAAAGATTAATTTGTTGTGCGTGATGCACCCAAATTTCAACTCCACAATACACTCTCCAACCAAAGTAAATAAGGAGAGGATTTTAACAAGTGTATCACCCTTTGTATGTGATTTCATAGCGTTAAGGTATTGGCTACTTGCACCAATCTCACGCGTTAAATGTTCCACAAAGAATGAAACAATACCACCTCATTCATGGCTTCGTAGTCATCGCTCTTTCCCTTTTTATCGACATCACTCAACTCTTCCCACGTACCATTTCTCTATTTTTCAACCTCTAATATCTTGCGTGAGGATGACTCATATGCATGCGAACTTCATCTCCGAGCAAAATAAATCAGGTGCAACCGTAGTGAATTTTAGGAAATACTTTGCCCTTATTCCATGGCTCCATACTATGAAGTTACTTAATACTTGCGCCAATCCCACGCCTTAAAGAGTCCAAAAAGAAGAACACAACCGAAGAACGATTAATTAACATGATTTGGGAATGTCAATTAAGTCATGTACACATACAAATAGTGAAGGTTTGAGCAAAAAAATATACATGTAAATTCTAAAGTATCATGAAAATATATCAATAATTTTATTTGGGAAACTCAACCCATGTTCTCTTGCTATTAGTTTAGTTGCTTTTAAATTGTTCGTAGATACTAGTGACAAGTATTCCAAAGCATTGAATCATATTAAGGTATGATGTTGGGATATTAGTTTCATGGTCAAACCTTGGCTATTGGAAAATACAATCTGATACATTCCTCAAGAATCAAAAGTTATGGATCTACACGTAGCGAGAAACGATTCGAGAGATACAACCACCATTTTGTGTCTCGCCTTTATACCATAGAAATTCATATCAAACCATATGAAGATTCGAGTGGATATCAACAGGAGGAGAAGAACCATGCCTTCTGAAATCTGTGGAGTCCATTTGAATCCAATAATTGTTACTAGGGCGCGTGTAATTCATCGTCCTCCCCCCCATCTTTTATTAATATAAATGCAAAGATTATTTATCGAGTATGTTATGTTTACGTAGTTCCAGTTTAAATTTATTTCTCGCATAATAATATATGGTTTATCAGAATGTATTTTACTCTCCTCGCTTATATTCCTTACACCTTTCAATATTATTCACAAATTTTGATATGATTCTTGGACAACACAACCTCTCAGAAAGTGATTTTTGGGGCACATGTTGGTGATCAAACACCAACAACAAAGTGGCAACTTGGAAGTGTTGCGATAAAAATTCGTGTTTTTCAAAGTTACGTATTATTTTATTATTCAATCATGCATGTTCGCTTTTACGGGATACTTTTATTTATTCATTCTCGAATATAATATTGGGATCGAAAATAGTACATCAATGTTTGTATCCTAAGTGGAAGCACATCCAAATTGCGTTACGCAATTTGATTGTGAAGATTTAAAATCTACGTTGCTAGTTGAGAAATGTAAGAGAAGCATAAATTTGAAATCCCGAGCATTTTGTTAAATAAATGGCAAACCATGAAAATTTATGTGATCAAGCACTTCGATTTTTTCCTAGGACAGTTTTTTATGTTGTAGAACCATAGAAGCTCTTCAATTTTTACAGCTAGTTCTATACTAGGATTGTTTTGGAGGCTCTACACTTCCTAGTAAGCATTCAACATATCACCTCGTGTATGGGAAGGATCCTTTCCCCTTTTTTCTACATCACTTTTCTCTTCCCACGTTCCCTAGCTCGATTTTACAAATCTTAAATTGTTGTGGGTTGACCACACCCAAATTTATAATACACTATAAACGCTCTCCAGCTAAAATAAATAAGGAAAGGATTTTAACAAGTTGTACATGCGAGTTCATAGCGTGAAGGTACTCCCTACTTGAACCAATATCATGCACTAAATGTTGCATGAAGAATAAAACAAGACCACCTCATTCATGGATTCATAATTGGCACACTTTCCATTGTTATCTACATCACTCCACTTTTCCCACATACCATTGTCTTTATTTTGCAGCTGGAACACTCATATGAACGTGAAATTCCATTGCACTAAAGCCTCTTCGAACAAAATAAATCAGGTGCAACCCACGTGGATTTTAACATATATTTTTCCCTTGTACGATGTCTTCATAGTGTAAAGGTACTTAATACTTGCACCAATCCCATGCTTTGAAAATTCCATAAAGAAGGACATCACCAAAGAGCGGTTAATTAACACGATTTGCGAATCTCAAGTAAGTCGTGTAGATACAAGGAGAGAAGGTTTTCACGGAAAATATTTGTTTATTCTAAAGTGTGGAGAAAAAGTAGCAATTCCTTTATTCGGGAAACTCAACCCTAATTTTATTGTTGTTAGTTTGGTTATTTTTGAAGTGTTTTTAGACATTACTTACAAGTAATCGAAAGCGTTGAAACATTTTAAGGGATGGTGTTGGAATCTTAGCTTGATGGCCAAACTTTGGATGTTGCAAAATCCAGTTTGAGACATTCCTCAAGAATCAAAAGTTATGGATACATGTAGAAAAAGATGATCCCACACAAAGAACCATCATTTTGTCTCTCATTTCTACCATAGTAATTGATCCGGATTTGTGTGGGAACGAAACAAAAGATGGCATATACAGAGAGATATATTCACATGCACAGATATTTGGCAAGAAACACAGCGATACAGTAAACACATATTCTATTAAATATCGGAGATAGAACAGACTGTAAATACAATAGCTAGAATGGTAGTAGCTATCTCTGAGAAGAGATGTGGCCGCTGTGCTTACTCGTGCCAAGATGAATAGAAAGAGAGGCCGAAAGGGCCTATTTATGATAAGCATGAGGGAAAGAATCCCAAACATCCAAAAACCTAACCCTAGAAGATGAACCGTCATAAAGTTTGCGGCCCCAAGGTGGTTAGTTGAACGACCAACTTCCCGGGGTCATAACTTTTGCATACGATCTCCATTCGGGGCGCTCGGTAGCCCGTTGGAAAGATATATCCGAGGAATACACCGAGGACCATTAAATAGATGAGCTCCGTAGGACCAATTTTTCCCAAAAAACGTCTTTTAGGGCCGCAAAACGGCCCCGGAAATTTGGGACTCGAAAAACTATAGAAAAATTACTAGAAAATTGGCAAGATGGGAAACTGTTTTGAGCCAGTGGAACAGGTGGGTGGCCACCGATATCCATCTGGATCAGTAATTCATATCATACCATCTGAAGCTTCGAGTTGATATCAAGAGGAGAATAAGAACCCTCGCTTCAGAAGGTTGTGGAGTCCATTTTCTTCCAATAGTTGTTAACTATGGCACTTGTAACTCATTGCCCCACCACCGACCCCCCCCCCCCCCCCCACCCATATTTTATTAGTTCATAGGAAAACATTCTTTATTGTATGTTTTGTTCATGTAGTTCTAGTTTAAATTTCGTTCTTCACATAATATCTGGTTTATTAGAATGTATTTTAATCTCATGGTTCATATAGCTTTTACCTTTTGATATGTGGCTTGGAATACACAACCTCTAAGAAAGTGATTTTGGGAGCACATGTTGGTGATCAAACACCAACACCAAAGTGCCATCTTGGAAGTGTTGTGATAAAAAGTCGTGTTTTTCAATATTATGATGTTATTTTATTATCCAGTTATGACTTTTATTTATGCACCCTTTATTGTGAAATGGGATTGCAATTAGTACGTCAATGTTTGTAACCTAAGTGGAAGCACATACGGATTACATCGTGCAATCTTATTGTGAAGATTTAAAATCTTGGTTGTTAGTTGAGAAATGTCAAAGAATGCTAAATCTGAAAACCTGAGCTTTTTGTTAAATAATTGGAAAACGGTGAAAATTTACGTGATTGAGCACTTCAAATTTTCCCTAGGGATGATGTTTTATGTTGTAGAACCCTATAAACTCTTCAATTTTTACTAGTTCTATACTATAATTGCTTTGGATACTCTACACTCCATATGCACGTGAACTTCCACTCCACTAAAACCTCTCCAAAAAAAAAAATTACGTGCAACGCGTGTGGATTTTAATAAATATTTTTCCCGTGTGCCATGACTTCATACTGTGAAGGTACTTGCTACTTTTGCCAATACCATGCCTTAAAAATTCCATCAACGAGAAAACAACCAAAGAATGGTTAATCAACATGATTTGTGAATCTCAAGTAAGTCATGTAGCTACAAGGAGAGAAGGCTTGAGAAAAAAAAGATATGTGTATTCTAAAGTATCGTGAGAAATTTGAAATAATTTTATTTGGTGAACTCAACCCTAGTTTTCTTGTTATTAGTTTAGTTGTTTTTAAAGTGTTTTCAAAGATTACTTAGAAGTGATCCAAAGCAATGAATCATATAACGGTATCATGTCGGGATATTAGTTTCATGGTCAAACATTGACGACAGGAAAATCCGATTGGAGACATTCCTCAAGAATCAAAATTGGTTATGGATACAAATAACCAAAGATGAATACACATGGGAATATACACCATAGCTAAAGTTGTGCGAGATAGCAAATATGGAATTATTACTCTCCTAGTGGAAGAAGGGTTAAGATACTACTATGTTTTTGAACTGGTGGAAATGTGAAATAAACTAGAGCAATTGTACAAAACAATGCCTCTGAAATCAACGGTCTTGAAACAAGGTTATTGACTCTCAAGATTGCTCACCTTGGAGAATTTCAGGGATGAAATCTTTCTCGTACACTGATTTTACATGTTTTCTTTCTCAAAAAAGAATCGCGGATCTCATTTTTTTTTCGAAAATGATTCTCCCAAATTCCAAAGGATAAAAATAGTTTACTCTAAACATCACCAAAATTGTCCAAAGACTACATAAAATTCTTAAAAATTTTCTCGTTGTTAACACTGATGCCGTGGAAAGATATTTTCCTCGATTCACCACAATTTGTGCCAACATCAAGGTCGTTGGAGGACAATACCTATGGTGACAGGCCGTTTGAGATCCTTGTGCATGATCGGGCTCCCATAGCATACAACTCTTCTCTCTCACGAGTCATAGTCATCCCACCTCTTTTCGAGGCCATTCCTTGGTATCACACCTCATCTCCCTCCAACTTCATTGTCGTTGAACCCCTTTTAGTGACCATTTTTATTTCCTTTGCCTCCATATGTCCATTCAAACTATCTAGACCCATGCTTCTTAAGCATTCCATGGACACCACAACGCTCGTAGTAGCTCTTGCCCCTGCGGGTGTATTGAGTGCTACTACATAATATGCAAGTGACACATATGTGGATGTCTCCATGGAACAATCGCATGCCAAGATTCGGGCTCTTGGCAATGCCAACCCTACGATTTAACAGCTTAACCCGATTGTCCTAGATTTTGTTGTTGACTCTCTTTCTCTCTCCTCACATGATAGATGTAGTAGCACGACGATATCGTATTCATCTCAGGAAACCAAGGACGAAAAAATTCATGAGTCATTTATTATCGTACTAGCTCCTGTTTCCATACTCGCCTTGGTGCATTGTCAAGACCACCAACAATATCTCAACGAACGCGGAGAGAAGATCATTCCCATTTTTATAGTTCTTTGCAGTATTCCATTATATTTCTGTTTCCCTCTAGCTCCATTTTCCATATCCGTCCCCCTTCCCTATGTTACACCTCTTATGGGATTTCACTATCAGCACCTTGGGCCATCGTTCAAGACCACTTATACTATTGCATCGCTGATCACTAGTGCTTTAGGTATACATTCGTTGAGTCGGCCCAGTGCAGTGTTCATGAATAACTTCAATCCAAAATGTAGCAATAGCAATTTCCTTGAGGAAATCTCACAGCTAGATATGTTGGTCGAGGACTCTCTTCGTCCTCTTGCATCCAACACGTGTAGTACACTAAGGTATTCCAGTAGATTCTCCATAAACAAAAAACGGTTTTCTCAGCTCCACTTATCCCTAGTTATTAAAGTCCTCTTTCTTAAAGAGCATTCACCACAAATGTGTTTATATGAAGGAGCGTAAAAACTCTAACTATCCTTGATCCCACGGCTACACCAAAAGCAGAGAGCGTTTTTATAACTGGGGATTTTTGGACTATGCGGTACAACTGTGGTCTTCCCCTTAAGAGCTATGCCATGCTTGCACACGATGTCTCTAGCGCATGGAATTATTACAACAAAATAATTATCGCATGTTCATGGAAATCCCATGTTTAAGACTCTATATCCATGGATTCTATTTTCTCTATACAGTCGATGCTGATGTGCATAGGACTCTTTATCCAGTTACATGGCACGTATGTTTATGCAGGCTCACTAGTCAGTCCATCCATAAACATAGTGGAAACTCAGCAGCAAGCACTTAGATTGAACATATTTCAACATGATGCTTCTTCTAGTATGTTTGGAAATCACTCGGTGGACCATCTCCAATGGAATGCCATATATCGTTGTATATTTCTAAGTGCTCTAGACAGAAACTGTTCTTTTCCTCATGATTCCCCAAATACCTAGGTCCGTAAGCGGGGTTCGACTGCTAAAAATACATAGAAGATTGGATGGATTGGTTTGTAGGGCCCATTTTATGGGCAGGTCTCACTCTTCATATTTGTGGTCAAAAAATCGTCTGAATCCTTCTGGGGCAATTTTGAGGTATTAAAGTTCCATTTCTTGCAAAAAAACAACTGCACCAAAATTTTACATTATACACACCTAGACCTATCCAATGGTGGAAGAATTGCCTCAATCGGAGTCCGTATGAAGAAGTTATGCCTCCCACAAGTTGACCTACCCAGCTAACCACCATGGTACCCAGCGGATTCCACATCATCTATCGTTTCTCGCACATGTGGATCTAATAATGATTGGAGTTTGAAGAACGTTCTAGAAGGTCCAGTACCATAACCCTAATAAGGAGTTGGGGCGTAAGAAAACCCTAAAATTAACCCTAGACGGCTATTGGGCTATGTTGAATACGAGGCCGTTTGGAGGAGGGGTTTCGTTCTTTCGATGTTATTATACAGCTCCATAGTTGATAAAACAACACAAGAGTGGCTATTATAGCAGGACATAGGAGATAGGACATCATGTTGTAGCCATTATGGCCGTAGATTCATAGCTAACTCCATAGAGAGTGTCATTTCCTTTGTATTTGCATTTTGATATGAAGAGCAAGGCATAGTCCTCATTTGTGGCTGGGTTTTTCCCCATAGCTCGTTTTCCCGGGCTATATCTTGGGTTATTGTGTGGATTAATGTGTACTTATTTGCTCTAGTTATTTCTAGATTTCAGTTCCATTATATTCAGTATCTTATGGAATTAAATTAACACAACGAACTAAGTTGTAAGATCCATTGTGAGAAACTTATCCACTGGAATAGATGCAACAGTTTACAGATCATCTCGCCAACCGCCCGCCATCCTCAGTGACCATCCTACACTAAGGGTTGTTTTTATGTTCAGTATCTTGATATTTTGTGGCAACGCCCAAACCCATAGCATTCTCTTATATCAACTATGGAAACTTGCACCGCATCTGCATTAACCACATGATTTCGACACCCGACAATATTTCACTTTGATTAGGGTTATTCAAAAAGTAATCTCGACTATCCAAAATGCATTGTTCATCAACAGCATTCAGTGAGAACCGCAATGTGGGGAAATTGGCATTTGTATTCACTTGACATGGAAGAGCGACTGAGGAACATAATGTGAAACAGGAACGTTATATATATGCGTAGGGAACAGGGTTTGAATTCTTCTACAACACTATATATATATATATATATATGTGGTTTCCACGCGCTTTGTGATTAATTCTAAATGGTGAGCTCTGGTCACGAAAGGTTATCAGAACAAGTCTAGTAGGACAGGAAATGGTCGATGCAGCGATAATAAGCCGGCGAGAGGCGTGAGGGACCATATTCTCATACTAATACACCAAAAATAAACGGACTTTGTCAGGTCGGCGACGCTGGCTTGGTCGCACTGTTATATATTATGTTCTTTGGACGGTGTCACGGTAGGATTTGGTCACGGTCACCTGTAGCAGAGGTGGTAGTGGCAGGTGGGGAATGATCACTTGCTTGCCCGGACTTCAATTTAAAACTACTCAGAATTCAGGAATTTGGTGATGCTATAAAATGGAAGAACGCTCTCCAATCTTCATCAAACTTCATCTATAATCAAACGATCAGAGGGAGCGTCTAATCGAAGAATAGCACTCAGTCATCTACAGTCATGAAATCCTTCCCGGCTTTAGCGGTTGCAGCACTAGTAATCATCTCATACGCAAGCACTATTGTTCTAGTGCGTGCAGGTGATTCAGATCCTCTGCAAGACTTTTGCGTTGCTGATAACACCAGTCAAGGTATGTGATACTAGGCTCTTCTGAATTTACATGTAATGTGTACAACTATTATCATGGGTGAAGAATCTGACATATATGGAATTGAATTTACATGTAATGTGTACAACTATTATCATGGGTGAAGAATCTGATATATATATATGGAATTGAATTTTGCAGTTCTTGTAAACGGTTTCGTCTGTAAGGATGCGAAGATGGTTTCAGCAGACGACTTCACGTTCAGGGGCCTAGATAAAGCGGGGAATACGAATAACATGCTGCGTTCCGTGGTAACTCCAGTCAATGTAGTGCAGCTAGCAGGCCTGAACACCTTGGGAATCTCCATGGCTAGGATCGATTTCGCTCCTTACGGCCTTAATCCCCCTCACACTCATCCGCGGGCCACCGAAATCTTGGTGGTCTTGGAAGGTAGCCTCTACGTCGGCTTCATCACCACTGGCAACCAATTGTTCTACAAAACGCTTGAGAAGGGAGACGTGTTTGTGTTCCCCAAAGCTCTTGTGCATTTCCAACAGAACGTCGGCAATGGCAACGCAGTGGCCCTCGCTGCACTGAGCAGCCAGAATCCAGGAACTCAGCAGATCGCCAGGTCCTTGTTTGGAGCCACCGGTCCGGTTGATCCCTCCGTTCTCGCCAAAGCTTTCGATATCGATTCCAACCTCGTCAAACTTCTGCAAGCCAAATTCGCAGCTTCTGGCTGATTTATTCATTCATTCATCCTGATCATAGTCGTGAGTCGCCACAGAGATTTATTCATTCTAATCATAGTCGCCATTCTTGCTTTCCCCGCGTTCTGCGTTCTGTGCGTGACACAAATAGTCACTGCATTGTATGTGTGGTCGTGGACATCCAAACAAATAAAAAAGTTCATTTCCGTTGATTATCTTAATAAGTGCTACTCCTTAATGTTTGAACAACACGATCTTCCGAAACTCTTTAGATTCATCACTCCACCCAACGGTCATTTTAATAATTAAACGCCATAAATAGATTATAAGCAGATGTTTAGTGGCATGGAGTCCACTTTAAAATTCAATTATCTTGGTGTATTCCGTTGATCCATTAATGAGGTTTTCGTGTTTGTTTGGGATGATTATCTTAATCGGTGCAACTCCTCAATGTTTGAACAACAAGATCTTCCAACGGGCATTTTAACATTTAAACGCCAGAAATAGAGTGTAAAATTAAACATAAATGGCCTTACATCATTTTGGTGTTAATTACTCAATTTAATTAAATTATATTTGTGGGTTCAAAAAGTTTTGAAACTCATTAAATTGGATCATCTAAAATTATTATATATCCCATCTAAAATTATTATATATCCCATTTACCTCCTGCAAACTTGATGACTTGATATAATAAATTATTGTTTCAACTTGTATAGAAAATTATTTTAAATTATGAATCGTTAGATTATGAGGCATACACACTTGAATGTTGGTTACCCTCTCATCGTTTACTCCATCATAGCAACATTGTCTTAGATTCCGCCAAAGAGGGATCTTCGGTGAAGAAAAATCATAGCAACATTGTTTTGGCTTCCGGCAAGGGATCTCGCAACCTCACAAAGGAGAGGGAGGGCCTTCTAGGGACGGATTTGGTTCTACATAGGTGCCACATCGTGGCCCCATCTTTAATCAAATTGTAGGTATGCATTTCATCGGACTATGGAGGTGTCTAGCTAAAAGAGATTAGTTCATCGGATAACTTGTAAAGTGATAGCAGGTTGGATTAATAATGGATTGTAATCGTATTGCAAGTGTGTTAACAACCTAATTTTTGCCTCTTCGGTTCGCCATGAGTAATATTATCGCCATTAGACATCACCTTGGGCGGCTTTCGCCTCATATGCATCATTTCCACCACCATATTATCCGAGCACTCTCAACCAAGGACAACCTAAATCCCAACTTTGACTACAAATATAAGTGGATGGAATTTCCCTAGTAATGTGCTCACGTTGTCCACTTTTATTTCCCTGAAAACTACATCGAGGATCCAAAAGCAAAAGAGGAGATATGTAAGTCGGCTAATTAATGCCGTACCCTTCCAAAGGAGGGTAGTGGCTTGAAGTGGACATCAACGATCCATTATTTTTGAAAAAAATGGCCTTCGATCTAGTCTATAATACTATTACTATTAGAAAATTATTTTAAATTATGAATAATTAGATTATTAGGCATACAAACTGGAATATTGATTACCCTCCCATGATTTACTCCATCATAGCAACAGTCTCTTAGATTCCACCACACAGGAATCTCCTGGAAACGATCGTAGCAACATTGTTTTGGCTTCCGGCAAGCGATCTTGCAACCTCACAGAGGAGAGGGAGGCCTTCTAGGGAGGGATTTGGTTCTACCTAGGTGCCACATCATGGCATCGTCTTTAATCATATTGTTGGTAAGAATTTTATCGGACTATGGAGGTGTCTAGCCAAAAGAGATTACTTCATCGGACCGCATTGCAAGTGTGTTAACAACATAATTTTGGCTCTTCGGTTCGCCATGAGTAATATTATCGCCATTACACATCACCTTGGGCAGCTTTCGCCTCATATCCATCATTGTGCTAAGAACCTAATTTTTGGCTCTTTGGTTCGCCATGAGTGATATTATCGCCATTGCACATCACCTTGGGCGGATTTCTCCTCATATCCATCATTCCCATCACCATATGATGTGAGCATTCTCAGCCAAGGACAACCTAAATCCAAAGTTTGACTACCAATATAAGTGTCCATGGAATTTCCCTAGTAATCTCCTCACGGTGTCCACTTTTATTTCCTCGAGAACTACATCGTGGATCCAAAAACAAAAGAGAAGTTATGTAAGTCGGATAATTAATGTTGTACCCTTCCAAAGGAGTGTAGTGGCTTGAAGTGGACATCACAGAAACCTTATTTCTGAAAAAAATTGCTTTTGATCTAGTCTATAATACGGATACTGATCCTGCAACTTCTTAAATGAAAAGGAAATATCCACATTCGATTCGGTTCTAAAGAGTGTCCTCATATCTCCTATGAATAAATCTCACAAGGTCATCCATCATATCATTCACAATAAGCAATGCTATTATGCTCGATTCGGTCCACACACACACACACATAGAAGCATCGTTCTGTGTCTCTCCTTTCAACCACGGTAATTCTCATCGCACCATATGGAGCTTCAAGTGGTGATCAAGAGGGTTAGAATAACACTCCCTTCGGAAAGTCCTGGAGTCCATTTGCTTCCAATAATTCTTACTAAGGCGCTTGTAATTCATCACCGCTGACCCCCATCCCCCCTCTTTTATTAATACAAATGCAAATATTTTTTATTGTATGTTATGTTTATGGACTTCTAGTTTAACTTTATTTCTTCACATAATATATGGTCTATTCGAATGTATTTTACTCTCATGGTTCATATACCTTACACCTTTTGATATGATGCTTGGACAATGCAACCTCTAAGCACGTGATTTTTGGGGCACATGTTGGTGATGAAACACAACCACCAAACTCAGCCATCTTGGAAGTGTTGTGATACAAAGGCGTGTTTTTCAATATTATGTATTATTTTATTTTTCAATTATGCATATTCTCTTCTACGGGTTACTTTTATTTATGCATTCTCAAATATAATATTGGGATTGCAAATAGTACATCAATGTTTGTATCCTAAGTGGTAGCACATCTAGATTGTGTCACGCAATTCAATTGTAAAGATATAAAATTGTGTCGCGCAATTCGATTGCAAAGATTTAGAATCTAGGCTGTTAGGTGAGAAATGTAAAATAAGGCTAAATCTAAAACCCCGAGGTTTTTTTTTTAATTCTTGGGAAACCATGGAAATTTATGCGATCGAGGACTTGATATTTTTCGTAGGGCTAATGTTTTAGGGCGTAGAACCGTAGAAAATCTTCAATGTTTACTAATCTTATACTAGAATCGTTTTTGATACTCTACACTTCATACTACCTTCAATAGATCGCTTCGTGTATTGCAAGTGACTCTTTCCCTTGTTCTCTACATCATTTTTCTCTTCCCACATGCCCTAGCTCGATTTTACAAAGATTAATTTGTTGTGCGTGATGCACCCAAGTTTCAACTCCACAATACACTCTCCAACCAAAGTAAATAAGGAGAGGATTTTAACAAGTGTATCACCCTTTGTATGTGATTTCATAGCGTTAAGGTATTGGCTACTTGCACCAATCTCACGCGTTAAATGTTCCACAAAGAATGAAACAATACCACCTCATTCATGGCTTCGTAGTCATCGCTCTTTCCCTTTTTATCGACATCACTCAACTCTTCCCACGTACCATTTCTCTATTTTTCAACCTCTAATATCTTGCGTGAGGACGACTCATATGCATGCGAACTTCATCTCCGAGCAAAATAAATCAGGTGCAACCGTAGTGAATTTTAGGAAATACTTTGCCCTTATTCCATGGCTCCATACTATGAAGTTACTTAATACTTGCGCCAATCCCACGCCTTAAAGAGTCCAAAAAGAAGAACACAACCGAAGAACGATTAATTAACATGATTTGGGAATGTCAATTAAGTCATGTACACATACAAGGAGTGAAGGTTTGAGCAAAAAAATATACATGTAAATTCTAAAGTATCATGAAAATATATCAATAATTTTATTTGGGAAACTCAACCCATGTTCTCTTGCTATTAGTTTAGTTGCTTTTAAATTGTTCGTAGATACTAGTGACAAGTATTCCAAAGCATTGAATCATATTAAGGTATGATGTTGGGATATTAGTTTCATGGTCAAACCTTGGCTATTGGAAAATACAATCTGATACATTCCTCAAGAATCAAAAGTTATGGATCTACACGTAGCGAGAAACGATTCGAGAGAGACAACCACCATTTTGTGTCTCGCCTTTATACCATAGAAATTCATATCAAACCATATGAAGATTCGAGTGGATATCAACAGGAGGAGAAGAACCATGCCTTCTGAAATCTGTGGAGTCCATTTGAATCCAATAATTGTTACTGGGGCGCGTGTAATTCATCGTCCTCCCCCCCATCTTTTATTAATATAAATGCAAAGATTATTTATCGAGTATGTTATGTTTACGTAGTTCCAGTTTAAATTTATTTCTCGCATAATAATATAAGGTTTATCAGAATGTATTTTACTCTCCTCGCTTTTATACCTTACACCTTTCAATATTATTCACAAATTTTGATATGATTCTTGGACAACACAACCTCTCAGAAAGTGATTTTTGGGGCACATGTTGGTGATCAAACACCAACAACAAAGTGGCAACTTGGAAGTGTTGCGATAAAAATTCGTGTTTTTCAAAGTTACGTATTATTTTATTATTCAATCATGCATGTTCGCTTTTACGGGATACTTTTATTTATTCATTCTCGAATATAAAATTGGGATCGAAAATAGTACATCAATGTTTGTATCCTAAGTGGAAGCACATCCAAATTGCGTTACGCAATTTGATTGTGAAGATTTAAAATCTACGTTGCTAGTTGAGAAATGTAAGAGAAGCATAAATTTGAAATCCCGAGCATTTTGTTAAATAAATGGCAAACCATGAAAATTTATGTGATCAAGCACTTCGATTTTTTCCTAGGACAGTTTTTTATGTTGTAGAACCATAGAAGCTCTTCAATTTTTACAGCTAGTTCTATACTAGGATTGTTTTGGAGGCTCTACACTTCCTAGTAAGCATTCAACATATCACCTCGTGTATGGGAAGGATCCTTTCCCCTTTTTTCTACATCACTTTTCTCTTCCCACGTTCCCTAGCTCGATTTTACAAATCTTAAATTGTTGTGGGTTGACCACACCCAAATTTATAATACACTATAAACGCTCTCCAGCTAAAATAAATAAGGAAAGGATTTTAACAAGTTGTACATGCGAGTTCATAGCGTGAAGGTACTCCCTACTTGAACCAATATCATGCACTAAATGTTGCATGAAGAATAAAACAAGACCACCTCATTCATGGATTCATAATTGGCACACTTTCCATTGTTATCTACATCACTCCACTTTTCCCACATACCATTGTCTTTATTTTGCAGCTGGAACACTCATATGAACGTGAAATTCCATTGCACTAAAGCCTCTTCGAACAAAATAAATCAGGTGCAACCCACGTGGATTTTAACATATATTTTTCCCTTGTATGATGTCTTCATAGTGTAAAGGTACTTAATACTTGCACCAATCCCATGCTTTGAAAATTCCATAAAGAAGGACATCACCAAAGAGCGGTTAATTAACACGATTTGCGAATCTCAAGTAAGTCGTGTAGATACAAGGAGAGAAGGTTTTCACGGAAAATATTTGTTTATTCTAAAGTGTGGAGAAAAAGTAGCAATTCCTTTATTCGGGAAACTCAACCCTAATTTTATTGTTGTTAGTTTGGTTATTTTTGAAGTGTTTTTAGACATTACTTACAAGTAATCGAAAGCGTTGAAACATTTTAAGGGATGGTGTTGGAATCTTAGCTTGATGGCCAAACTTTGGATGTTGCAAAATCCAGTTTGAGACATTCCTCAAGAATCAAAAGTTATGGATACATGTAGAAAAAGATGATCCCACACAAAGAACCATCATTTTGTCTCTCATTTCTACCATAGTAATTGATCCGGATTTGTGTGGGAACGAAACAAAAGATGGCATATACAGAATCATATATTCACATGCACAGATATTTGGCAAGAAACACAGCGATACAGTAAACACATATTCTATTAAATATCGGAGATAGAACAGACTGTAAATACAATAGCTAGAATGGTAGTAGCTATCTCTGAGAAGAGATGTGGCCGCTGTGCTTACTCGTGCCAAGATGAATAGAAAGAGAGGCCGAAAGGGCCTATTTATGATAAGCATGAGGGAAAGAATCCCAAACATCCAAAAACCTAACCCTAGAAGATGAACCGTCATAAAGTTTGCGGCCCCAAGGTGGTTAGTTGAACGACCAACTTCCCGGGGTCATAACTTTTGCATACGATCTCCATTCGGGGCGCTCGGTAGCCCGTTGGAAAGATATATTCGAGGAATACACCGAGGACCATTAAATAGATGAGCTCCGTGGGACCAATTTTTCCCAAAAAACGTCTTTTAGGGCCGCAAAACGGCCCCGGAAATTTGGGACTCGAAAAACTATAGAAAAATTACTAGAAAATTGGCAAGATGGGAAACTGTTTTGAGCCAGTGGAACAGGTGGGTGGCCACCGATATCCATCTGGATCAGTAATTCATATCATACCATCTGAAGCTTCGAGTTGATATCAAGAGGAGAATAAGAACCCTCGCTTCAGAAGGTTGTGGAGTCCATTTTCTTCCAATAGTTGTTAACTATGGCACTTGTAACTCATTGCCCCACCACCGACCCCCCCCCCCCCCCGCCCATATTTTATTAGTTCATAGGAAAACATTCTTTATTGTATGTTTTTTTCATGTAGTTCTAGTTTAAATTTCGTTCTTCACATAATATCTGGTTTATTAGAATGTATTTTAATCTCATGGTTCATATAGCTTTTACCTTTTGATATGTGGCTTGGAATACACAACCTCTAAGAAAGTGATTTTGGGAGCACATGTTGGTGATCAAACACCAACACCAAAGTGCCATCTTGGAAGTGTTGTGATAAAAAGTCGTGTTTTTCAATATTATGATGTTATTTTATTATCCAGTTATGACTTTTATTTATGCACCCTTTATTGTGAAATGGGATTGCAATTAGTACGTCAATGTTTGTAACCTAAGTGGAAGCACATACGGATTACATCGTGCAATCTTATTGTGAAGATTTAAAATCTTGGTTGTTAGTTGAGAAATGTCAAAGAATGCTAAATCTGAAAACCTGAGCTTTTTGTTAAATAATTGGAAAACGGTGAAAATTTACGTGATTGAGCACTTCAAATTTTCCCTAGGGATGATGTTTTATGTTGTAGAACCCTATAAACTCTTCAATTTTTACTAGTTCTATACTATAATTGCTTTGGATACTCTACACTCCATATGCACGTGAACTTCCACTCCACTAAAACCTCTCCAAAAAAAAAAATTACGTGCAACGCATGTGGATTTTAATAAATATTTTTCCCTTGTGCCATGACTTCATACTGTGAAGGTACTTGCTACTTTTGCCAATACCATGCCTTAAAAATTCCATCAACGAGAAAACAACCAAAGAATGGTTAATCAACATGATTTGTGAATCTCAAGTAAGTCATGTAGCTACAAGGAGAGAAGGCTTGAGAAAAAAAAGATATGTGTATTCTAAAGTATCGTGAGAAATTTGAAATAATTTTATTTGGTGAACTCAACCCTAGTTTTCTTGTTATTAGTTTAGTTGTTTTTAAAGTGTTTTCAAAGATTACTTAGAAGTGATCCAAAGCAATGAATCATATAACGGTATCATGTCGGGATATTAGTTTCATGGTCAAACATTGACGACAGGAAAATCCGATTGGAGACATTCCTCAAGAATCAAAATTGGTTATGGATACAAATAACCAAAGATGAATACACATGGGAATATACACCATAGCTAAAGTTGTGCGAGATAGCAAATATGGAATTATTACTCTCCTAGTGGAAGAAGGGTTAAGATACTACTATGTTTTTGAACTGGTGGAAATGTGAAATAAACTAGAGCAATTGTACAAAACAATGCCTCTGAAATCAACGGTCTTGAAACAAGGTTATTGACTCTCAAGATTGCTCACCTTGGAGAATTTCAGGGATGAAATCTTTCTCGTACACTGATTTTACATGTTTTCTTTCTCAAAAAAGAATCGCGGATCTCATTTTTTTTTCGAAAATGATTCTCCCAAATTCCAAAGGATAAAAATAGTTTACTCTAAACATCACCAAAATTGTCCAAAGACTACATAAAATTCTTAAAAATTTTCTCGTTGTTAACACTGATGCCGTGGAAAGATATTTTCCTCGATTCACCACAATTTGTGCCAACATCAAGGTCGTTGGAGGACAATACCTATGGTGACAGGCCGTTTGAGATCCTTGTGCATGATCGGGCTCCCATAGCATACAACTCTTCTCTCTCACGAGTCATAGTCATCCCACCTCTTTTCGAGGCCATTCCTTGGTATCACACCTCATCTCCCTCCAACTTCATTGTCGTTGAACCCCTTTTAGTGACCATTTTTATTTCCTTTGCCTCCATATGTCCATTCAAACTATCTAGACCCATGCTTCTTAAGCATTCCATGGACACCACAACGCTCGTAGTAGCTCTTGCCCCTGCGGGTGTATTGAGTGCTACTACATAATATGCAAGTGACACATATGTGGATGTCTCCATGGAGCAACCGCATGCCAAGATTCGGGCTCTTGGCAATGCCAACCCTACGATTTAACAGCTTAACCCGATTGTCCTAGATTTTGTTGTTGACTCTCTTTCTCTCTCCTCACATGATAGATGTAGTAGCACGACGATATCGTATTCATCTCAGGAAACCAAGGACGAAAAAATTCATGAGTCATTTATTATCGTACTAGCTCCTGTTTCCATACTCGCCTCGGTGCATTGTCAAGACCACCAACAATATCTCAACGAACGCGGAGAGAAGATCATTCCCATTTTTATAGTTCTTTGCAGTATTCCATCATATTTCTGTTTCCCTCTAGCTCCATTTTCCATATCCGTCCCCCTTCCCTATGTTACACCTCTTATGGGATTTCACTATCAGCACCTTGGGCCATCGTTCAAGACCACTTATACTATTGCATCGCTGATCACTAGTGCTTTAGGTATACATTCGTTGAGTCGGCCCAGTGCAGTGTTCATGAATAACTTCAATCCAAAATGTAGCAATAGCAATTTCCTTGAGGAAATCTCACAGCTAGATATGTTGGTCGAGGACTCTCTTCGTCCTCTTGCATCCAACACGTGTAGTACACTAAGGTATTCCAGTAGATTCTCCATAAACAAAAAACGGTTTTCTCAGCTCCACTTATCCCTAGTTATTAAAGTCCTCTTTCTTAAAGAGCATTCACCACAAATGTCTTTATATGAAGGAGCGTAAAACCTCTAACTATCCTTGATCCCACGGCTACACCAAAAGCAGAGAGCGTTTTTATAACTGGGGATTTTTGGACTATGCGGTACAACTGTGGTCTTCCCCTTAAGAGCTATGCCATGCTTGCACACGATGTCTCTAGCGCATGGAATTATTACAACAAAATAATTATCGCATGTTCATGGAAATCCCATGTTTAAGACTCTATATCCATGGATTCTATTTTCTCTATACAGTCGATGCTGATGTGCATAGGACTCTTTATCCAGTTACATGGCACGTATGTTTATGCAGGCTCACTAGTCAGTCCATCCATAAACATAGTGGAAACTCAGCAGCAAGCACTTAGATTGAACATATTTCAACATGATGCTTCTTCTAGTATGTTTGGAAATCACTCGGTGGACCATCTCCAATGGAATGCCATATATCGTTGTATATTTCTAAGTGCTCTAGACAGAAACTGTTCTTTTCCTCATGATTCCCCAAATACCTAGGTCCGTAAGCGGGGTTCGACTGCTAAAAATACATAGAAGATTGGATGGATTGGTTTGTAGGGCCCATTTTATGGGCAGGTCTCACTCTTCATATTTGTGGTCAAAAAATCGTCTGAATCCTTCTGGGGCAATTTTGAGGTATTAAAGTTCCATTTCTTGCAAAAAAACAACTGCACCAAAATTTTACATTATACACACCTAGACCTATCCAATGGTGGAAGAATTGCCTCAATCGGAGTCCGTATGAAGAAGTTATGCCTCCCACAAGTTGACCTACCCAGCTAACCACCATGGTACCCACCGGATTCCACATCATCTATCGTTTCTCGCACATGTGGATCTAATAATGATTGGAGTTTGAAGAACGTTCTAGAAGGTCCAGTACCATAACCCTAATAAGGAGTTGGGGCGTAAGAAAACCCTAAAATTAACCCTAGACGGCTATTGGGCTATGTTGAATACGAGGCCGTTTGGAGGAGGGGTTTCGTTCTTTCGATGTTATTATACAGCTCCATAGTTGATAAAACAACACAAGAGTGGCTATTATAGCAGGACATAGGAGATAGGACATCATGTTGTAGCCATTATGGCCGTAGATTCATAGCTAACTCCATAGAGAGTGTCATTTCCTTTGTATTTGCATTTTGATATGAAGAGCAAGGCATAGTCCTCATTTGTGGCTGGGTTTTTCCCCATAGCTCGTTTTCCCGGGCTATATCTTGGGTTATTGTGTGGATTAATGTGTACTTATTTGCTCTAGTTATTTCTAGATTTCAGTTCCATTATATTCAGTATCTTATGGAATTAAATTAACACAACGAACTAAGTTGTAAGATCCATTGTGAGAAACTTATCCACTGGAATAGATGCAACAGTTTACAGATCATCTCGCCAACCGCCCGCCATCCTCAGTGACCATCCTACACTAAGGGTTGTTTTTATGTTCAGTATCTTGATATTTTGTGGCAACGCCCAAACCCATAGCATTCTCTTATATCAACTATGGAAACTTGCACCGCATCTGCATTAACCACATGATTTCGACACCCGACAATATTTCACTTTGATTAGGGTTATTCAAAAAGTAATCTCGACTATCCAAAATGCATTGTTCATCAACAGCATTCAGTGAGAACCGCAATGTGGGGAAATTGGCATTTGTATTCACTTGACATGGAAGAGCGACTGAGGAACATAATGTGAAACAGGAACGTTATATATATGCGTAGGGAACAGGGTTTGAATTCTTCTACAACACTATATATATATATATATATATATATATATATATATATATATATATATGTGTGTGTGTGGTTTGCACGCGCTTTGTGATTAATTCTAAATGGTGAGCTCTGGTCACGAAAGGTTATCAGAACAAGTCTAGTAGGACAGGAAATGGTCGATGCAGCGATAATAAGCCGGCGAGAGGCGTGAGGGACCATATTCTCATACTAATACACCAAAAATAAACGGACTTTGTCAGGTCGGCGACGCTGGCCTGGTCGCACTGTTATATATTATGTTCTTTGGACGGTGTCACGGTAGGATTTGGTCACGGTCACCTGTAGCAGAGGTGGTAGTGGCAGGTGGGGAATGATCACTTGCTTGCCCGGACTTCAATTTAAAACTACTCAGAATTCAGGAATTTGGTGATGCTATAAAATGGAAGAACGCTCTCCAATCTTCATCAAACTTCATCTATAATCAAACGATCAGAGGGAGCGTCTAATCGAAGAATAGCACTCAGTCATCTACAGTCATGAAATCCTTCCCGGCTTTAGCGGTTGCAGCACTAGTAATCATCTCATACGCAAGCACTATTGTTCTAGTGCGTGCAGGTGATTCAGATCCTCTGCAAGACTTTTGCGTTGCTGATAACACCAGTCAAGGTATGTGATACTAGGCTCTTCTGAATTTACATGTAATGTGTACAACTATTATCATGGGTGAAGAATCTGACATATATGGAATTGAATTTACATGTAATGTGTACAACTATTATCATGGGTGAAGAATCTGATATATATATATGGAATTGAATTTTGCAGTTCTTGTAAACGGTTTCGTCTGTAAGGATGCGAAGATGGTTTCAGCAGACGACTTCACGTTCAGGGGCCTAGATAAAGCGGGGAATACGAATAACATGCTGCGTTCCGTGGTAACTCCAGTCAATGTAGTGCAGCTAGCAGGCCTGAACACCTTGGGAATCTCCATGGCTAGGATCGATTTCGCTCCTTACGGCCTTAATCCCCCTCACACTCATCCGCGGGCCACCGAAATCTTGGTGGTCTTGGAAGGTAGCCTCTACGTCGGCTTCATCACCACTGGCAACCAATTGTTCTACAAAACGCTTGAGAAGGGAGACGTGTTTGTGTTCCCCAAAGCTCTTGTGCATTTCCAACAGAACGTCGGCAATGGCAACGCAGTGGCCCTCGCTGCACTGAGCAGCCAGAATCCAGGAACTCAGCAGATCGCCAGGTCCTTGTTTGGAGCCACCGGTCCGGTTGATCCCTCCGTTCTCGCCAAAGCTTTCGATATCGATTCCAACCTCGTCAAACTTCTGCAAGCCAAATTCGCAGCTTCTGGCTGATTTATTCATTCATTCATCCTGATCATAGTCGTGAGTCGCCACAGAGATTTATTCATTCTAATCATAGTCGCCATTCTTGCTTTCCCCGCGTTCTGCGTTCTGTGCGTGACACAAATAGTCACTGCATTGTATGTGTGGTCGTGGACATCCAAACAAATAAAAAAGTTCATTTCCGTTGATTATCTTAATCAGTGCTACTCCTTAATGTTTGAACAACACGATCTTCCGAAACTCTTTAGATTCATCACTCCACCCAACGGTCATTTTAATAATTAAACGCCATAAATAGATTATAAGCAGATGTTTAGTGGCATGGAGTCCACTTTAAAATTCAATTATCTTGGTGTATTCCGTTGATCCATTAATGAGGTTTTCGTGTTTGTTTGGGATGATTATCTTAATCGGTGCCACTCCTCAATGTTTGAACAACAAGATCTTCCAACGGGCATTTTAACATTTAAACGCCAGAAATAGAGTGTAAAATTAAACATAAATGGCCTTACATCATTTTGGTGTTAATTACTCAATTTAATTAAATTATATTTGTGGGTTCAAAAAGTTTTGAAACTCATTAAATTGGATCATCTAAAATTATTATATATCCCATCTAAAATTATTATATATCCCATTTACCTCCGGCAAACTTGATGACTTGATATAATAAATTATTGTTTCAACTTGTATAGAAAATTATTTTAAATTATGAATCGTTAGATTATGAGGCATACACACTTGAATGTTGGTTACCCTCTCATCGTTTACTCCATCATAGCAACATTGTCTTAGATTCCACCAAAGAGGGATCTTTGGTGAAGAAAAATCATAGCAACATTGTTTTGGCTTCCGGCAAGGGATCTCGCAACCTCACAAAGGAGAGGGAGGGCCTTCTAGGGACGGATTTGGTTCTACATAGGTGCCACATCGTGGCCCCATCTTTAATCAAATTGTAGGTATGCATTTCATCGGACTATGGAGGTGTCTAGCTAAAAGAGATTAGTTCATCGGATAACTTGTAAAGTGATAGCAGGTTGGATTAATAATGGATTGTAATCGTATTGCAAGTGTGTTAACAACCTAATTTTTGCCTCTTCGGTTCGCCATGAGTAATATTATCGCCATTAGACATCACCTTGGGCGGCTTTCGCCTCATATGCATCATTTCCACCACCATATTATCCGAGCACTCTCAACCAAGGACAACCTAAATCCCAACTTTGACTACAAATATAAGTGGATGGAATTTCCCTAGTAATGTGCTCACGTTGTCCACTTTTATTTCCCTGAAAACTACATCGAGTATCCAAAAGCAAAAGAGGAGATATGTAAGTCGGCTAATTAATGCCGTACCCTTCCAAAGGAGGGTAGTGGCTTGAAGTGGACATCAACGATCCATTATTTTTGAAAAAAATGGCCTTCGATCTAGTCTATAATACTATTACTATTAGAAAATTATTTTAAATTATGAATAATTAGATTATTAGGCATACAAACTGGAATATTGATTACCCTCCCATGATTTACTCCATCATAGCAACAGTCTCTTAGATTCCACCACACAGGAATCTCCTGGAAACGATCGTAGCAACATTGTTTTGGCTTCCGGCAAGCGATCTTGCAACCTCACAGAGGAGAGGGAGGGCCTTCTAGGGAGGGATTTGGTTCTACCTAGGTGCCACATCATGGCATCGTCTTTAATCATATTGTTGGTAAGAATTTTATCGGACTATGGAGGTGTCTAGCCAAAAGAGATTACTTCATCGGACCGCATTGCAAGTGTGTTAACAACATAATTTTGGCTCTTCGGTTCGCCATGAGTAATATTATCGCCATTACACATCACCTTGGGCAGCTTTCGCCTCATATCCATCATTGTGCTAAGAACCTAATTTTTGGCTCTTTGGTTCGCCATGAGTGATATTATCGCCATTGCACATCACCTTGGGCGGATTTCTCCTCATATCCATCATTCCCATCACCATATGATGTGAGCATTCTCAGCCAAGGACAACCTAAATCCAAAGTTTGACTACCAATATAAGTGTCCATGGAATTTCCCTAGTAATCTCCTCACGGTGTCCACTTTTATTTCCTCGAGAACTACATCGTGGATCCAAAAACAAAAGAGAAGTTATGTAAGTCGGATAATTTATGTTGTACCCTTCCAAAGGAGTGTAGTGGCTTGAAGTGGACATCACAGAAACCTTATTTCTGAAAAAAATTGCTTTTGATCTAGTCTATAATACGGATACTGATCCTGCAACTTCTTAAATGAAAAGGAAATATCCACATTCGATTCGGTTCTAAAGAGTGTCCTCATATCTCCTATGAATAAATCTCACAAGGTCATCCATCATATCATTCACAATAAGCAATGCTATTATGCTCGATTCGGTCCACACACACACACACATAGAAGCATCGTTCTGTGTCTCTCCTTTCAACCACGGTAATTCTCATCGCACCATATGGAGCTTCAAGTGGTGATCAAGAGGGTTAGAATAACACTCCCTTCGGAAAGTCCTGGAGTCCATTTGCTTCCAATAATTCTTACTAAGGCGCTTGTAATTCATCACCGCTGACCCCCATCCCCCCTCTTTTATTAATACAAATGCAAATATTTTTTATTGTATGTTATGTTTATGGACTTCTAGTTTAACTTTATTTCTTCACATAATATATGGTCTATTCGAATGTATTTTACTCTCATGGTTCATATACCTTACACCTTTTGATATGATGCTTGGACAATGCAACCTCTAAGCACGTGATTTTTGGGGCACATGTTGGTGATGAAACACAACCACCAAACTCAGCCATCTTGGAAGTGTTGTGATACAAAGGCGTGTTTTTCAATATTATGTATTATTTTATTTTTCAATTATGCATATTCTCTTCTACGGGTTACTTTTATTTATGCATTCTCAAATATAATATTGGGATTGCAAATAGTACATCAATGTTTGTATCCTAAGTGGTAGCACATCTAGATTGTGTCACGCAATTCAATTGTAAAGATATAAAATTGTGTCGCGCAATTCGATTGCAAAGATTTAGAATCTAGGCTGTTAGGTGAGAAATGTAAAATAAGGCTAAATCTAAAACCCCGAGGTTTTTTTTTTAATTCTTGGGAAACCATGGAAATTTATGCGATCGAGGACTTGATATTTTTCGTAGGGCTAATGTTTTAGGGCGTAGAACCGTAGAAAATCTTCAATGTTTACTAATCTTATACTAGAATCGTTTTTGATACTCTACACTTCATACTACCTTCAATAGATCGCTTCGTGTATTGCAAGTGACTCTTTCCCTTGTTCTCTACATCATTTTTCTCTTCCCACATGCCCTAGCTCGATTTTACAAAGATTAATTTGTTGTGCGTGATGCACCCAAGTTTCAACTCCACAATACACTCTCCAACCAAAGTAAATAAGGAGAGGATTTTAACAAGTGTATCACCCTTTGTATGTGATTTCATAGCGTTAAGGTATTGGCTACTTGCACCAATCTCACGCGTTAAATGTTCCACAAAGAATGAAACAATACCACCTCATTCATGGCTTCGTAGTCATCGCTCTTTCCCTTTTTATCGACATCACTCAACTCTTCCCACGTACCATTTCTCTATTTTTCAACCTCTAATATCTTGCGTGAGGACGACTCATATGCATGCGAACTTCATCTCCGAGCAAAATAAATCAGGTGCAACCGTAGTGAATTTTAGGAAATACTTTGCCCTTATTCCATGGCTCCATACTATGAAGTTACTTAATACTTGCGCCAATCCCACGCCTTAAAGAGTCCAAAAAGAAGAACACAACCGAAGAACGATTAATTAACATGATTTGGGAATGTCAATTAAGTCATGTACACATACAAGGAGTGAAGGTTTGAGCAAAAAAATATACATGTAAATTCTAAAGTATCATGAAAATATATCAATAATTTTATTTGGGAAACTCAACCCATGTTCTCTTGCTATTAGTTTAGTTGCTTTTAAATTGTTCGTAGATACTAGTGACAAGTATTCCAAAGCATTGAATCATATTAAGGTATGATGTTGGGATATTAGTTTCATGGTCAAACCTTGGCTATTGGAAAATACAATCTGATACATTCCTCAAGAATCAAAAGTTATGGATCTACACGTAGCGAGAAACGATTCGAGAGAGACAACCACCATTTTGTGTCTCGCCTTTATACCATAGAAATTCATATCAAACCATATGAAGATTCGAGTGGATATCAACAGGAGGAGAAGAACCATGCCTTCTGAAATCTGTGGAGTCCATTTGAATCCAATAATTGTTACTGGGGCGCGTGTAATTCATCGTCCTCCCCCCCATCTTTTATTAATATAAATGCAAAGATTATTTATCGAGTATGTTATGTTTACGTAGTTCCAGTTTAAATTTATTTCTCGCATAATAATATAAGGTTTATCAGAATGTATTTTACTCTCCTCGCTTTTATACCTTACACCTTTCAATATTATTCACAAATTTTGATATGATTCTTGGACAACACAACCTCTCAGAAAGTGATTTTTGGGGCACATGTTGGTGATCAAACACCAACAACAAAGTGGCAACTTGGAAGTGTTGCGATAAAAATTCGTGTTTTTCAAAGTTACGTATTATTTTATTATTCAATCATGCATGTTCGCTTTTACGGGATACTTTTATTTATTCATTCTCGAATATAATATTGGGATCGAAAATAGTACATCAATGTTTGTATCCTAAGTGGAAGCACATCCAAATTGCGTTACGCAATTTGATTGTGAAGATTTAAAATCTACGTTGCTAGTTGAGAAATGTAAGAGAAGCATAAATTTGAAATCCCGAGCATTTTGTTAAATAAATGGCAAACCATGAAAATTTATGTGATCAAGCACTTCGATTTTTTCCTAGGACAGTTTTTTATGTTGTAGAACCATAGAAGCTCTTCAATTTTTACAGCTAGTTCTATACTAGGATTGTTTTGGAGGCTCTACACTTCCTAGTAAGCATTCAACATATCACCTCGTGTATGGGAAGGATCCTTTCCCCTTTTTTCTACATCACTTTTCTCTTCCCACGTTCCCTAGCTCGATTTTACAAATATTGAATTGTTGTGGGTTGACCACACCCAAATTTATAATACACTATAAACGCTCTCCAGCTAAAATAAATAAGGAAAGGATTTTAACAAGTTGTACATGCGAGTTCATAGCGTGAAGGTACTCCCTACTTGAACCAATATCATGCACTAAATGTTGCATGAAGAATAAAACAAGACCACCTCATTCATGGATTCATAATTGGCACACTTTCCATTGTTATCTACATCACTCCACTTTTCCCACATACCATTGTCTTTATTTTGCAGCTGGAACACTCATATGAACGTGAAATTCCATTGCACTAAAGCCTCTTCGAACAAAATAAATCAGGTGCAACCCACGTGGATTTTAACATATATTTTTCCCTTGTACGATGTCTTCATAGTGTAAAGGTACTTAATACTTGCACAAATCCCATGCTTTGAAAATTCCATAAAGAAGGACATCACCAAAGAGCGGTTAATTAACACGATTTGCGAATCTCAAGTAAGTCGTGTAGATACAAGGAGAGAAGGTTTTCACGGAAAATATTTGTTTATTCTAAAGTGTGGAGAAAAAGTAGCAATTCCTTTATTCGGGAAACTCAACCCTAATTTTATTGTTGTTAGTTTGGTTATTTTTGAAGTGTTTTTAGACATTACTTACAAGTAATCGAAAGCGTTGAAACATTTTAAGGGATGGTGTTGGAATCTTAGCTTGATGGCCAAACTTTGGATGTTGCAAAATCCAGTTTGAGACATTCCTCAAGAATCAAAAGTTATGGATACATGTAGAAAAAGATGATCCCACACAAAGAACCATCATTTTGTCTCTCATTTCTACCATAGTAATTGATCCGGATTTGTGTGGGAACGAAACAAAAGATGGCATATACAGAATCATATACAGAGAGATATATTCACATGCACAGATATTTGGCAAGAAACACAGCGATACAGCAAACACATATTCTATTAAATATCGGAGATAGAACAGACTGTAAATACAATAGCTAGAATGGTAGTAGCTATCTCTGAGAAGAGATGTGGCCGCTGTGCTTACTCGTGCCTAGATGAATAGAAAGAGAGGCCGAAAGGGCCTATTTATGATAAGCATGAGGGAAAGAATCCCAAACATCCAAAAACCTAACCCTAGAAGATGAACCGTCATAAAGTTTGCGGCCCCAAGGTGGTTAGTTGAACGACCAACTTCCCGGGGTCATAACTTTTGCATACGATCTCCATTCGGGGCGCTCGGTAGCCCGTTGGAAAGATATATCCGAGGAATACACCGAGGACCATTAAATAGATGAGCTCCGTAGGACCAATTTTTCCCAAAAAACGTCTTTTAGGGCCGCAAAACGGCCCCGGAAATTTGGGACTCGAAAAACTATAGAAAAATTACTAGAAAATTGGCAAGATGGGAAACTGTTTTGAGCCAGTGGAACAGGTGGGTGGCCACCGATATCCATCTGGATCAGTAATTCATATCATACCATCTGAAGCTTCGAGTTGATATCAAGAGGAGAATAAGAACCCTCGCTTCAGAAGGTTGTGGAGTCCATTTTCTTCCAATAGTTGTTAACTATGGCACTTGTAACTCATTGCCCCACCACCGACCCCCCCCCCCCCCCGCCCATATTTTATTAGTTCATAGGAAAACATTCTTTATTGTATGTTTTGTTCATGTAGTTCTAGTTTAAATTTCGTTCTTCACATAATATCTGGTTTATTAGAATGTATTTTAATCTCATGGTTCATATAGCTTTTACCTTTTGATATGTGGCTTGGAATACACAACCTCTAAGAAAGTGATTTTGGGAGCACATGTTGGTGATCAAACACCAACACCAAAGTGCCATCTTGGAAGTGTTGTGATAAAAAGTCGTGTTTTTCAATATTATGATGTTATTTTATTATCCAGTTATGACTTTTATTTATGCACCCTTTATTGTGAAATGGGATTGCAATTAGTTCGTCAATGTTTGTAACCTAAGTGGAAGCACATACGGATTACATCGTGCAATCTTATTGTGAAGATTTAAAATCTTGGTTGTTAGTTGAGAAATGTCAAAGAATGCTAAATCTGAAAACCTGAGCTTTTTGTTAAATAATTGGAAAACGGTGAAAATTTACGTGATTGAGCACTTCAAATTTTCCCTAGGGATGATGTTTTATGTTGTAGAACCCTATAAACTCTTCAATTTTTACTAGTTCTATACTATAATTGCTTTGGATACTCTACACTCCATATGCACGTGAACTTCCACTCCACTAAAACCTCTCCAAAAAAAAAAATTACGTGCAACGCGTGTGGATTTTAATAAATATTTTTCCCTTGTGCCATGACTTCATACTGTGAAGGTACTTGCTACTTTTGCCAATACCATGCCTTAAAAATTCCATCAACGAGAAAACAACCAAAGAATGGTTAATCAACATGATTTGTGAATCTCAAGTAAGTCATGTAGCTACAAGGAGAGAAGGCTTGAGAAAAAAAAGATATGTGTATTCTAAAGTATCGTGAGAAATTTGAAATAATTTTATTTGGTGAACTCAACCCTAGTTTTCTTGTTATTAGTTTAGTTGTTTTTAAAGTGTTTTCAAAGATTACTTAGAAGTGATCCAAAGCAATGAATCATATAACGGTATCATGTCGGGATATTAGTTTCATGGTCAAACATTGACGGCAGGAAAATCCGATTGGAGACATTCCTCAAGAATAAAAATTGGTTATGGATAGAAATAACCAAAGATGAATACACATGGGAATATACACCATAGCTAAAGTTGTGCGAGATAGCAAATATGGAATTATTACTCTCCTAGTGGAAGAAGGGTTAAGATACTACTATGTTTTTGAACTGGTGGAAATGTGAAATAAACTAGAGCAATTGTACAAAACAATGCCTCTGAAATCAACGGTCTTGAAACAAGGTTATTGACTCTCAAGATTGCTCACCTTGGAGAATTTCAGGGATGAAATCTTTCTCGTACACTGATTTTACATGTTTTCTTTCTCAAAAAAGAATCGCGGATCTCATTTTTTTTTCGAAAATGATTCTCCCAAATTCCAAAGGATAAAAATAGTTTACTCTAAACATCACCAAAATTGTCCAAAGACTACATAAAATTCTTAAAAATTTTCTCGTTGTTAACACTGATGCCGTGGAAAGATATTTTCCTCGATTCACCACAATTTGTGCCAACATCAAGGTCGTTGGAGGACAATACCTATGGTGACAGGCCGTTTGAGATCCTTGTGCATGATCGGGCTCCCATAGCATACAACTCTTCTCTCTCACGAGTCATAGTCATCCCACCTCTTTTCGAGGCCATTCCTTGGTATCACACCTCATCTCCCTCCAACTTCATTGTCGTTGAACCCCTTTTAGTGACCATTTTTATTTCCTTTGCCTCCATATGTCCATTCAAACTATCTAGACCCATGCTTCTTAAGCATTCCATGGACACCACAACGCTCGTAGTAGCTCTTGCCCCTGCGGCTGTATTGAGTGATACTACATAATATGCAAGTGACACATATGTGGATGTCTCCATGGAGCAACCGCATGCCAAGATTCGGGCTCTTGGCAATGCCAACCCTACGATTTAACAGCTTAACCCGATTGTCCTAGATTTTGTTGTTGACTCTCTTTCTCTCTCCTCACATGATAGATGTAGTAGCACGACGATATCGTATTCATCTCAGGAAACCAAGGACGAAAAAATTCATGAGTCATTTATTATCGTACTAGCTCCTGTTTCCATACTCGCCTCGGTGCATTGTCAAGACCACCAACAATATCTCAACGAACGCGGAGAGAAGATCATTCCCATTTTTATAGTTCTTTGCAGTATTCCATCATATTTCTGTTTCCCTCTAGCTCCATTTTCCATATCCGTCCCCCTTCCCTATGTTACACCTCTTATGGGATTTCACTATCAGCACCTTGGGCCATCGTTCAAGACCACTTATACTATTGCATCGCTGATCACTAGTGCTTTAGGTATACATTCGTTGAGTCGGCCCAGTGCAGTGTTCATGAATAACTTCAATCCAAAATGTAGCAATAGCAATTTCCTTGAGGAAATCTCATAGCTAGATATGTTGGTCGAGGACTCTCTTCGTCCTCTTGCATCCAACACGTGTAGTACACTAAGGTATTCCAGTAGATTCTCCATAAACAAAAAACGGTTTTCTCAGCTCCACTTATCCCTAGTTATTAAAGTCCTCTTTCTTAAAGAGCATTCACCACAAATGTGTTTATATGAAGGAGCGTAAAAACTCTAACTATCCTTGATCCCACGGCTACACCAAAAGCAGAGAGCGTTTTTATAACTGGGGATTTTTGGACTATGCGGTACAACTGTGGTCTTCCCCTTAAGAGCTATGCCATGCTTGCACACGATGTCTCTAGCGCATGGAATTATTACAACAAAATAATTATCGCATGTTCATGGAAATCCCATGTTTAAGACTCTATATCCATGGATTCTATTTTCTCTATACAGTCGATGCTGATGTGCATAGGACTCTTTATCCAGTTACATGGCACGTATGTTTATGCAGGCTCACTAGTCAGTCCATCCATAAACATAGTGGAAACTCAGCAGCAAGCACTTAGATTGAACATATTTCAACATGATGCTTCTTCTAGTATGTTTGGAAATCACTCGGTGGACCATCTCCAATGGAATGCCATATATCGTTGTATATTTCTAAGTGCTCTAGACAGAAACTGTTCTTTTCCTCATGATTCCCCAAATACCTAGGTCCGTAAGCGGGGTTCGACTGCTAAAAATACATAGAAGATTGGATGGATTGGTTTGTAGGGCCCATTTTATGGGCAGGTCTCACTCTTCATATTTGTGGTCAAAAAATCGTCTGAATCCTTCTGGGGCAATTTTGAGGTATTAAAGTTCCATTTCTTGCAAAAAAACAACTGCACCAAAATTTTACATTATACACACCTAGACCTATCCAATGGTGCAAGAATCGCCTCAATCAGAGTCCGTATGAAGAAGTTATGCCTCCCACAAGTTGACCTACCCAGCTAACCACCATGGTACCCAGCGGATTCCACATCATCTATCGTTTCTCGCACATGTGGATCTAATAATGATTGGAGTTTGAAGAACGTTCTAGAAGGTCCAGTACCATAACCCTAATAAGGAGTTGGGGCGTAAGAAAACCCTAAAATTAACCCTAGACGGCTATTGGGCTATGTTGAATACGAGGCCGTTTGGAGGAGGGGTTTCGTTCTTTCGATGTTATTATACAGCTCCATAGTTGATAAAACAACACAAGAGTGGCTATTATAGCAGGACATAGGAGATAGGACATCATGTTGTAGCCATTATGGCCGTAGATTCATAGCTAACTCCATAGAGAGTGTCATTTCCTTTGTATTTGCATTTTGATATGAAGAGCAAGGCATAGTCCTCATTTGTGGCTGGGTTTTTCCCCATAGCTCGTTTTCCCGGGCTATATCTTGGGTTATTGTGTGGATTAATGTGTACTTATTTGCTCTAGTTATTTCTAGATTTCAGTTCCATTATATTCAGTATCTTATGGAATTAAATTAACACAACGAACTAAGTTGTAAGATCCATTGTGAGAAACTTATCCACTGGAATAGATGCAACAGTTTACAGATCATCTCGCCAACCGCCCGCCATCCTCAGTGACCATCCTACACTAAGGGTTGTTTTTATGTTCAGTATCTTGATATTTTGTGGCAACGCCCAAACCCATAGCATTCTCTTATATCAACTATGGAAACTTGCACCGCATCTGCATTAACCACATGATTTCGACACCCGACAATATTTCACTTTGATTAGGGTTATTCAAAAAGTAATCTCGACTATCCAAAATGCATTGTTCATCAACAGCATTCAGTGAGAACCGCAATGTGGGGAAATTGGCATTTGTATTCACTTGACATGGAAGAGCGACTGAGGAACATAATGTGAAACAGGAACGTTATATATATGCGTAGGGAACAGGGTTTGAATTCTTCTACAACACTATATATATATATGTATATGTGGTTTCCACGCGCTTTGTGATTAATTCTAAATGGTGAGCTCTGGTCACGAAAGGTTATCAGAACAAGTCTAGTAGGACAGGAAATGGTCGATGCAGCGATAATAAGCCGGCGAGAGGCGTGAGGGACCATATTCTCATACTAATACACCAAAAATAAACGGACTTTGTCAGGTCGGGGACGCTGGCTTGGTCGCACTGTTATATATTATGTTCTTTGGACGGTGTCACGGTAGGATTTGGTCACGGTCACCTGTAGCAGAGGTGGTAGTGGCAGGTGGGGAATGATCACTTGCTTGCCCGGACTTCAATTTAAAACTACTCAGAATTCAGGAATTTGGTGATGCTATAAAATGGAAGAACGCTCTCCAATCTTCATCAAACTTCATCTATAATCAAACGATCAGAGGGAGCGTCTAATCGAAGAATAGCACTCAGTCATCTACAGTCATGAAATCCTTCCCGGCTTTAGCTGTTGCAGCACTAGTAATCATCTCATACGCAAGCACTATTGTTCTAGTGCGTGCAGGTGATTCAGATCCTCTGCAAGACTTTTGCGTTGCTGATAACACCAGTCAAGGTCTGTGATACTAGGCTCTTCTGAATTTACATGTAATGTGTACAACTATTATCATGGGTGAAGAATCTGACATATATGGAATTGAATTTACATGTAATGTGTACAACTATTATCATGGGTGAAGAATCTGATATATATATATGGAATTGAATTTTGCAGTTCTTGTAAACGGTTTCGTCTGTAAGGATGCGAAGATGGTTTCAGCAGACGACTTCACGTTCAGGGGCCTAGATAAAGCGGGGAATACGAATAACATGCTGCGTTCCGTGGTAACTCCAGTCAATGTAGTGCAGCTAGCAGGCCTGAACACCTTGGGAATCTCCATGGCTAGGATCGATTTCGCTCCTTACGGCCTTAATCCCCCTCACACTCATCCGCGGGCCACCGAAATCTTGGTGGTCTTGGAAGGTAGCCTCTACGTCGGCTTCATCACCACTGGCAACCAATTGTTCTACAAAACGCTTGAGAAGGGAGACGTGTTTGTGTTCCCCAAAGCTCTTGTGCATTTCCAACAGAACGTCGGCAATGGCAACGCAGTGGCCCTCGCTGCACTGAGCAGCCAGAATCCAGGAACTCAGCAGATCGCCAGGTCCTTGTTTGGAGCCACCGGTCCGGTTGATCCCTCCGTTCTCGCCAAAGCTTTCGATATCGATTCCAACCTCGTCAAACTTCTGCAAGCCAAATTCGCAGCTTCTGGCTGATTTATTCATTCATTCATCCTGATCATAGTCGTGAGTCGCCACAGAGATTTATTCATTCTAATCATAGTCGCCATTCTTGCTTTCCCCGCGTTCTGCGTTCTGCGTTCTGTGCGTGACACAAATAGTCACTGCATTGTATGTGTGGTCGTGGACATCCAAACAAATAAAAAAGTTCATTTCCGTTGATTATCTTAATCAGTGCTACTCCTTAATGTTTGAACAACACGATCTTCCGAAACTCTTTAGATTCATCACTCCACCCAACGGTCATTTTAATAATTAAACGCCATAAATAGATTATAAGCAGATGTTTAGTGGCATGGAGTCCACTTTAAAATTCAATTATCTTGGTGTATTCCGTTGATCCATTAATGAGGTTTTCGTGTTTGTTTGGGATGATTATCTTAATCGGTGCCACTCCTCAATGTTTGAACAACAAGATCTTCCAACGGGCATTTTAACATTTAAACGCCAGAAATAGAGTGTAAAATTAAACATAAATGGCCTTACATCATTTTGGTGTTAATTACTCAATTTAATTAAATTATATTTGTGGGTTCAAAAAGTTTTGAAACTCATTAAATTGGATCATCTAAAATTATTATATATCCCATCTAAAATTATTATATATCCCATTTACCTCCGGCAAACTTGATGACTTGATATAATAAATTATTGTTTCAACTTGTATAGAAAATTATTTTAAATTATGAATCGTTAGATTATGAGGCATACACACTTGAATGTTGGTTACCCTCTCATCGTTTACTCCATCATAGCAACATTGTCTTAGATTCCGCCAAAGAGGGATCTTTGGTGAAGAAAAATCATAGCAACATTGTTTTGGCTTCCGGCAAGGGATCTCGCAACCTCACAAAGGAGAGGGAGGGCCTTCTAGGGACGGATTTGGTTCTACATAGGTGCCACATCGTGGCCCCATCTTTAATCAAATTGTAGGTATGCATTTCATCGGACTATGGAGGTGTCTAGCTAAAAGAGATTAGTTCATCGGATAACTTGTAAAGTGATAGCAGGTTGGATTAATAATGGATTGTAATCGTATTGCAAGTGTGTTAACAACCTAATTTTTGCCTCTTCGGTTCGCCATGAGTAATATTATCGCCATTAGACATCACCTTGGGCGGCTTTCGCCTCATATGCATCATTTCCACCACCATATTATCCGAGCACTCTCAACCAAGGACAACCTAAATCCCAACTTTGACTACAAATATAAGTGGATGGAATTTCCCTAGTAATGTGCTCACGTTGTCCACTTTTATTTCCCTGAAAACTACATCGAGGATCCAAAAGCAAAAGAGGAGATATGTAAGTCGGCTAATTAATGCCGTACCCTTCCAAAGGAGGGTAGTGGCTTGAAGTGGACATCAACGATCCATTATTTTTGAAAAAAATGGCCTTCGATCTAGTCTATAATACTATTACTATTAGAAAATTATTTTAAATTATGAATAATTAGATTATTAGGCATACAAACTGGAATATTGATTACCCTCCCATGATTTACTCCATCATAGCAACAGTCTCTTAGATTCCACCACACAGGAATCTCCTGGAAACGATCGTAGCAACATTGTTTTGGCTTCCGGCAAGCGATCTTGCAACCTCACAGAGGAGAGGGAGGGCCTTCTAGGGAGGGATTTGGTTCTACCTAGGTGCCACATCATGGCATCGTCTTTAATCATATTGTTGGTAAGAATTTTATCGGACTATGGAGGTGTCTAGCCAAAAGAGATTACTTCATCGGACCGCATTGCAAGTGTGTTAACAACATAATTTTGGCTCTTCGGTTCGCCATGAGTAATATTATCGCCATTACACATCACCTTGGGCAGCTTTCGCCTCATATCCATCATTGTGCTAAGAACCTAATTTTTGGCTCTTTGGTTCGCCATGAGTGATATTATCGCCATTGCACATCACCTTGGGCGGATTTCTCCTCATATCCATCATTCCCATCACCATATGATGTGAGCATTCTCAGCCAAGGACAACCTAAATCCAAAGTTTGACTACCAATATAAGTGTCCATGGAATTTCCCTAGTAATCTCCTCACGGTGTCCACTTTTATTTCCTCGAGAACTACATCGTGGATCCAAAAACAAAAGAGAAGTTATGTAAGTCGGATAATTAATGTTGTACCCTTCCAAAGGAGTGTAGTGGCTTGAAGTGGACATCACAGAAACCTTATTTCTGAAAAAAATTGCTTTTGATCTAGTCTATAATACGGATACTGATCCTGCAACTTCTTAAATGAAAAGGAAATATCCACATTCGATTCGGTTCTAAAGAGTGTCCTCATATCTCCTATGAATAAATCTCACAAGGTCATCCATCATATCATTCACAATAAGCAATGCTATTATGCTCGATTCGGTCCACACACACACACACATAGAAGCATCGTTCTGTGTCTCTCCTTTCAACCACGGTAATTCTCATCGCACCATATGGAGCTTCAAGTGGTGATCAAGAGGGTTAGAATAACACTCCCTTCGGAAAGTCCTGGAGTCCATTTGCTTCCAATAATTCTTACTAAGGCGCTTGTAATTCATCACCGCTGACCCCCATCCCCCCTCTTTTATTAATACAAATGCAAATATTTTTTATTGTATGTTATGTTTATGGACTTCTAGTTTAACTTTATTTCTTCACATAATATATGGTCTATTCGAATGTATTTTACTCTCATGGTTCATATACCTTACACCTTTTGATATGATGCTTGGACAATGCAAACCTCTAAGCACGTGATTTTTGGGGCACATGTTGGTGATGAAACACAACCACCAAACTCAGCCATCTTGGAAGTGTTGTGATACAAAGGCGTGTTTTTCAATATTATGTATTATTTTATTTTTCAATTATGCATATTCTCTTCTACGGGTTACTTTTATTTATGCATTCTCAAATATAATATTGGGATTGCAAATAGTACATCAATGTTTGTATCCTAAGTGGTAGCACATCTAGATTGTGTCACGCAATTCAATTGTAAAGATATAAAATTGTGTCGCGCAATTCGATTGCAAAGATTTAGAATCTAGGCTGTTAGGTGAGAAATGTAAAATAAGGCTAAATCTAAAACCCCGAGGTTTTTTTTTTAATTCTTGGGAAACCATGGAAATTTATGCGATCGAGGACTTGATATTTTTCGTAGGGCTAATGTTTTAGGGCGTAGAACCGTAGAAAATCTTCAATGTTTACTAATCTTATACTAGAATCGTTTTTGATACTCTACACTTCATACTACCTTCAATAGATCGCTTCGTGTATTGCAAGTGACTCTTTCCCTTGTTCTCTACATCATTTTTCTCTTCCCACATGCCCTAGCTCGATTTTACAAAGATTAATTTGTTGTGCGTGATGCACCCAAATTTCAACTCCACAATACACTCTCCAACCAAAGTAAATAAGGAGAGGATTTTAACAAGTGTATCACCCTTTGTATGTGATTTCATAGCGTTAAGGTATTGGCTACTTGCACCAATCTCACGCGTTAAATGTTCCACAAAGAATGAAACAATACCACCTCATTCATGGCTTCGTAGTCATCGCTCTTTCCCTTTTTATCGACATCACTCAACTCTTCCCACGTACCATTTCTCTATTTTTCAACCTCTAATATCTTGCGTGAGGATGACTCATATGCATGCGAACTTCATCTCCGAGCAAAATAAATCAGGTGCAACCGTAGTGAATTTTAGGAAATACTTTGCCCTTATTCCATGGCTCCATACTATGAAGTTACTTAATACTTGCGCCAATCCCACGCCTTAAAGAGTCCAAAAAGAAGAACACAACCGAAGAACGATTAATTAACATGATTTGGGAATGTCAATTAAGTCATGTACACATACAAATAGTGAAGGTTTGAGCAAAAAAATATACATGTAAATTCTAAAGTATCATGAAAATATATCAATAATTTTATTTGGGAAACTCAACCCATGTTCTCTTGCTATTAGTTTAGTTGCTTTTAAATTGTTCGTAGATACTAGTGACAAGTATTCCAAAGCATTGAATCATATTAAGGTATGATGTTGGGATATTAGTTTCATGGTCAAACCTTGGCTATTGGAAAATACAATCTGATACATTCCTCAAGAATCAAAAGTTATGGATCTACACGTAGCGAGAAACGATTCGAGAGATACAACCACCATTTTGTGTCTCGCCTTTATACCATAGAAATTCATATCAAACCATATGAAGATTCGAGTGGATATCAACAGGAGGAGAAGAACCATGCCTTCTGAAATCTGTGGAGTCCATTTGAATCCAATAATTGTTACTAGGGCGCGTGTAATTCATCGTCCTCCCCCCCATCTTTTATTAATATAAATGCAAAGATTATTTATCGAGTATGTTATGTTTACGTAGTTCCAGTTTAAATTTATTTCTCGCATAATAATATATGGTTTATCAGAATGTATTTTACTCTCCTCGCTTATATTCCTTACACCTTTCAATATTATTCACAAATTTTGATATGATTCTTGGACAACACAACCTCTCAGAAAGTGATTTTTGGGGCACATGTTGGTGATCAAACACCAACAACAAAGTGGCAACTTGGAAGTGTTGCGATAAAAATTCGTGTTTTTCAAAGTTACGTATTATTTTATTATTCAATCATGCATGTTCGCTTTTACGGGATACTTTTATTTATTCATTCTCGAATATAATATTGGGATCGAAAATAGTACATCAATGTTTGTATCCTAAGTGGAAGCACATCCAAATTGCGTTACGCAATTTGATTGTGAAGATTTAAAATCTACGTTGCTAGTTGAGAAATGTAAGAGAAGCATAAATTTGAAATCCCGAGCATTTTGTTAAATAAATGGCAAACCATGAAAATTTATGTGATCAAGCACTTCGATTTTTTCCTAGGACAGTTTTTTATGTTGTAGAACCATAGAAGCTCTTCAATTTTTACAGCTAGTTCTATACTAGGATTGTTTTGGAGGCTCTACACTTCCTAGTAAGCATTCAACATATCACCTCGTGTATGGGAAGGATCCTTTCCCCTTTTTTCTACATCACTTTTCTCTTCCCACGTTCCCTAGCTCGATTTTACAAATCTTAAATTGTTGTGGGTTGACCACACCCAAATTTATAATACACTATAAACGCTCTCCAGCTAAAATAAATAAGGAAAGGATTTTAACAAGTTGTACATGCGAGTTCATAGCGTGAAGGTACTCCCTACTTGAACCAATATCATGCACTAAATGTTGCATGAAGAATAAAACAAGACCACCTCATTCATGGATTCATAATTGGCACACTTTCCATTGTTATCTACATCACTCCACTTTTCCCACATACCATTGTCTTTATTTTGCAGCTGGAACACTCATATGAACGTGAAATTCCATTGCACTAAAGCCTCTTCGAACAAAATAAATCAGGTGCAACCCACGTGGATTTTAACATATATTTTTCCCTTGTACGATGTCTTCATAGTGTAAAGGTACTTAATACTTGCACCAATCCCATGCTTTGAAAATTCCATAAAGAAGGACATCACCAAAGAGCGGTTAATTAACACGATTTGCGAATCTCAAGTAAGTCGTGTAGATACAAGGAGAGAAGGTTTTCACGGAAAATATTTGTTTATTCTAAAGTGTGGAGAAAAAGTAGCAATTCCTTTATTCGGGAAACTCAACCCTAATTTTATTGTTGTTAGTTTGGTTATTTTTGAAGTGTTTTTAGACATTACTTACAAGTAATCGAAAGCGTTGAAACATTTTAAGGGATGGTGTTGGAATCTTAGCTTGATGGCCAAACTTTGGATGTTGCAAAATCCAGTTTGAGACATTCCTCAAGAATCAAAAGTTATGGATACATGTAGAAAAAGATGATCCCACACAAAGAACCATCATTTTGTCTCTCATTTCTACCATAGTAATTGATCCGGATTTGTGTGGGAACGAAACAAAAGATGGCATATACAGAATCATATACAGAGAGATATATTCACATGCACAGATATTTGGCAAGAAACACAGCGATACAGTAAACACATATTCTATTAAATATCGGAGATAGAACAGACTGTAAATACAATAGCTAGAATGGTAGTAGCTATCTCTGAGAAGAGATGTGGCCGCTGTGCTTACTCGTGCCAAGATGAATAGAAAGAGAGGCCGAAAGGGCCTATTTATGATAAGCATGAGGGAAAGAATCCCAAACATCCAAAAACCTAACCCTAGAAGATGAACCGTCATAAAGTTTGCGGCCCCAAGGTGGTTAGTTGAACGACCAACTTCCCGGGGTCATAACTTTTGCATACGATCTCCATTCGGGGCGCTCGGTAGCCCGTTGGAAAGATATATCCGAGGAATACACCGAGGACCATTAAATAGATGAGCTCCGTAGGACCAATTTTTCCCAAAAAACGTCTTTTAGGGCCGCAAAATGGCCCCGGAAATTTGGGACTCGAAAAACTATAGAAAAATTACTAGAAAATTGGCAAGATGGGAAACTGTTTTGAGCCAGTGGAACAGGTGGGTGGCCACCGATATCCATCTGGATCAGTAATTCATATCATACCATCTGAAGCTTCGAGTTGATATCAAGAGGAGAATAAGAACCCTCGCTTCAGAAGGTTGTGGAGTCCATTTTCTTCCAATAGTTGTTAACTATGGCACTTGTAACTCATTGCCCCACCACCGACCCCCCCCCCCCCCACCCATATTTTATTAGTTCATAGGAAAACATTCTTTATTGTATGTTTTGTTCATGTAGTTCTAGTTTAAATTTCGTTCTTCACATAATATCTGGTTTATTAGAATGTATTTTAATCTCATGGTTCATATAGCTTTTACCTTTTGATATGTGGCTTGGAATACACAACCTCTAAGAAAGTGATTTTGGGAGCACATGTTGGTGATCAAACACCAACACCAAAGTGCCATCTTGGAAGTGTTGTGATAAAAAGTCGTGTTTTTCAATATTATGATGTTATTTTATTATCCAGTTATGACTTTTATTTATGCACCCTTTATTGTGAAATGGGATTGCAATTAGTACGTCAATGTTTGTAACCTAAGTGGAAGCACATACGGATTACATCGTGCAATCTTATTGTGAAGATTTAAAATCTTGGTTGTTAGTTGAGAAATGTCAAAGAATGCTAAATCTGAAAACCTGAGCTTTTTGTTAAATAATTGGAAAACGGTGAAAATTTACGTGATTGAGCACTTCAAATTTTCCCTAGGGATGATGTTTTATGTTGTAGAACCCTATAAACTCTTCAATTTTTACTAGTTCTATACTATAATTGCTTTGGATACTCTACACTCCATATGCACGTGAACTTCCACTCCAGTAAAACCTCTCCAAAAAAAAAAATTACGTGCAACGCGTGTGGATTTTAATAAATATTTTTCCCGTGTGCCATGACTTCATACTGTGAAGGTACTTGCTACTTTTGCCAATACCATGCCTTAAAAATTCCATCAACGAGAAAACAACCAAAGAATGGTTAATCAACATGATTTGTGAATCTCAAGTAAGTCATGTAGCTACAAGGAGAGAAGGCTTGAGAAAAAAAAGATATGTGTATTCTAAAGTATCGTGAGAAATTTGAAATAATTTTATTTGGTGAACTCAACCCTAGTTTTCTTGTTATTAGTTTAGTTGTTTTTAAAGTGTTTTCAAAGATTACTTAGAAGTGATCCAAAGCAATGAATCATATAACGGTATCATGTCGGGATATTAGTTTCATGGTCAAACATTGACGACAGGAAAATCCGATTGGAGACATTCCTCAAGAATCAAAATTGGTTATGGATACAAATAACCAAAGATGAATACACATGGGAATATACACCATAGCTAAAGTTGTGCGAGATAGCAAATATGGAATTATTACTCTCCTAGTGGAAGAAGGGTTAAGATACTACTATGTTTTTGAACTGGTGGAAATGTGAAATAAACTAGAGCAATTGTACAAAACAATGCCTCTGAAATCAACGGTCTTGAAACAAGGTTATTGACTCTCAAGATTGCTCACCTTGGAGAATTTCAGGGATGAAATCTTTCTCGTACACTGATTTTACATGTTTTCTTTCTCAAAAAAGAATCGCGGATCTCATTTTTTTTTCGAAAATGATTCTCCCAAATTCCAAAGGATAAAAATAGTTTACTCTAAACATCACCAAAATTGTCCAAAGACTACATAAAATTCTTAAAAATTTTCTCGTTGTTAACACTGATGCCGTGGAAAGATATTTTCCTCGATTCACCACAATTTGTGCCAACATCAAGGTCGTTGGAGGAAAATACCTATGGTGACAGGCCGTTTGAGATCCTTGTGCATGATCGGGCTCCCATAGCATACAACTCTTCTCTCTCACGAGTCATAGTCATCCCACCTCTTTTCGAGGCCATTCCTTGGTATCACACCTCATCTCCCTCCAACTTCATTGTCGTTGAACCCCTTTTAGTGACCATTTTTATTTCCTTTGCCTCCATATGTCCATTCAAACTATCTAGACCCATGCTTCTTAAGCATTCCATGGACACCACAACGCTCGTAGTAGCTCTTGCCCCTGCGGGTGTATTGAGTGCTACTACATAATATGCAAGTGACACATATGTGGATGTCTCCATGGAACAACCGCATGCCAAGATTCGGGCTCTTGGCAATGCCAACCCTACGATTTAACAGCTTAACCCGATTGTCCTAGATTTTGTTGTTGACTCTCTTTCTCTCTCCTCACATGATAGATGTAGTAGCACGACGATATCGTATTCATCTCAGGAAACCAAGGACGAAAAAATTCATGAGTCATTTATTATCGTACTAGCTCCTGTTTCCATACTCGCCTTGGTGCATTGTCAAGACCACCAACAATATCTCAACGAACGCGGAGAGAAGATCATTCCCATTTTTATAGTTCTTTGCAGTATTCCATCATATTTCTGTTTCCCTCTAGCTCCATTTTCCATATCCGTCCCCCTTCCCTATGTTACACCTCTTATGGGATTTCACTATCAGCACCTTGGGCCATCGTTCAAGACCACTTATACTATTGCATCGCTGATCACTAGTGCTTTAGGTATACATTCGTTGAGTCGGCCCAGTGCAGTGTTCATGAATAACTTCAATCCAAAATGTAGCAATAGCAATTTCCTTGAGGAAATCTCACAGCTAGATATGTTGGTCGAGGACTCTCTTCGTCCTCTTGCATCCAACACGTGTAGTACACTAAGGTATTCCAGTAGATTCTCCATAAACAAAAAACGGTTTTCTCAGCTCCACTTATCCCTAGTTATTAAAGTCCTCTTTCTTAAAGAGCATTCACCACAAATGTGTTTATATGAAGGAGCGTAAAAACTCTAACTATCCTTGATCCCACGGCTACACCAAAAGCAGAGAGCGTTTTTATAACTGGGGATTTTTGGACTATGCGGTACAACTGTGGTCTTCCCCTTAAGAGCTATGCCATGCTTGCACACGATGTCTCTAGCGCATGGAATTATTACAACAAAATAATTATCGCATGTTCATGGAAATCCCATGTTTAAGACTCTATATCCATGGATTCTATTTTCTCTATACAGTCGATGCTGATGTGCATAGGACTCTTTATCCAGTTACATGGCACGTATGTTTATGCAGGCTCACTAGTCAGTCCATCCATAAACATAGTGGAAACTCAGCAGCAAGCACTTAGATTGAACATATTTCAACATGATGCTTCTTCTAGTATGTTTGGAAATCACTCGGTGGACCATCTCCAATGGAATGCCATATATCGTTGTATATTTCTAAGTGCTCTAGACAGAAACTGTTCTTTTCCTCATGATTCCCCAAATACCTAGGTCCGTAAGCGGGGTTCGACTGCTAAAAATACATAGAAGATTGGATGGATTGGTTTGTAGGGCCCATTTTATGGGCAGGTCTCACTCTTCATATTTGTGGTCAAAAAATCGTCTGAATCCTTCTGGGGCAATTTTGAGGTATTAAAGTTCCATTTCTTGCAAAAAAACAACTGCACCAAAATTTTACATTATACACACCTAGACCTATCCAATGGTGGAAGAATTGCCTCAATCGGAGTCCGTATGAAGAAGTTATGCCTCCCACAAGTTGACCTACCCAGCTAACCACCATGGTACCCAGCGGATTCCACATCATCTATCGTTTCTCGCACATGTGGATCTAATAATGATTGGAGTTTGAAGAACGTTCTAGAAGGTCCAGTACCATAACCCTAATAAGGAGTTGGGGCGTAAGAAAACCCTAAAATTAACCCTAGACGGCTATTGGGCTATGTTGAATACGAGGCCGTTTGGAGGAGGGGTTTCGTTCTTTCGATGTTATTATACAGCTCCATAGTTGATAAAACAACACAAGAGTGGCTATTATAGCAGGACATAGGAGATAGGACATCATGTTGTAGCCATTATGGCCGTAGATTCATAGCTAACTCCATAGAGAGTGTCATTTCCTTTGTATTTGCATTTTGATATGAAGAGCAAGGCATAGTCCTCATTTGTGGCTGGGTTTTTCCCCATAGCTCGTTTTCCCGGGCTATATCTTGGGTTATTGTGTGGATTAATGTGTACTTATTTGCTCTAGTTATTTCTAGATTTCAGTTCCATTATATTCATTATCTTATGGAATTAAATTAACACAACGAACTAAGTTGTAAGATCCATTGTGAGAAACTTATCCACTGGAATAGATGCAACAGTTTACAGATCATCTCGCCAACCGCCCGCCATCCTCAGTGACCATCCTACACTAAGGGTTGTTTTTATGTTCAGTATCTTGATATTTTGTGGCAACGCCCAAACCCATAGCATTCTCTTATATCAACTATGGAAACTTGCACCGCATCTGCATTAACCACATGATTTCGACACCCGACAATATTTCACTTTGATTAGGGTTATTCAAAAAGTAATCTCGACTATCCAAAATGCATTGTTCATCAACAGCATTCAGTGAGAACCGCAATGTGGGGAAATTGGCATTTGTATTCACTTGACATGGAAGAGCGACTGAGGAACATAATGTGAAACAGGAACGTTATATATATGCGTAGGGAACAGGGTTTGAATTCTTCTACAACACTATATATATATATATATATATGTGGTTTCCACGCGCTTTGTGATTAATTCTAAATGGTGAGCTCTGGTCACGAAAGGTTATCAGAACAAGTCTAGTAGGACAGGAAATGGTCGATGCAGCGATAATAAGCCGGCGAGAGGCGTGAGGGACCATATTCTCATACTAATACACCAAAAATAAACGGACTTTGTCAGGTCGGCGACGCTGGCTTGGTCGCACTGTTATATATTATGTTCTTTGGACGGTGTCACGGTAGGATTTGGTCACGGTCACCTGTAGCAGAGGTGGTAGTGGCAGGTGGGGAATGATCACTTGCTTGCCCGGACTTCAATTTAAAACTACTCAGAATTCAGGAATTTGGTGATGCTATAAAATGGAAGAACGCTCTCCAATCTTCATCAAACTTCATCTATAATCAAACGATCAGAGGGAGCGTCTAATCGAAGAATAGCACTCAGTCATCTACAGTCATGAAATCCTTCCCGGCTTTAGCGGTTGCAGCACTAGTAATCATCTCATACGCAAGCACTATTGTTCTAGTGCGTGCAGGTGATTCAGATCCTCTGCAAGACTTTTGCGTTGCTGATAACACCAGTCAAGGTATGTGATACTAGGCTCTTCTGAATTTACATGTAATGTGTACAACTATTATCATGGGTGAAGAATCTGACATATATGGAATTGAATTTACATGTAATGTGTACAACTATTATCATGGGTGAAGAATCTGATATATATATATGGAATTGAATTTTGCAGTTCTTGTAAACGGTTTCGTCTGTAAGGATGCGAAGATGGTTTCAGCAGACGACTTCACGTTCAGGGGCCTAGATAAAGCGGGGAATACGAATAACATGCTGCGTTCCGTGGTAACTCCAGTCAATGTAGTGCAGCTAGCAGGCCTGAACACCTTGGGAATCTCCATGGCTAGGATCGATTTCGCTCCTTACGGCCTTAATCCCCCTCACACTCATCCGCGGGCCACCGAAATCTTGGTGGTCTTGGAAGGTAGCCTCTACGTCGGCTTCATCACCACTGGCAACCAATTGTTCTACAAAACGCTTGAGAAGGGAGACGTGTTTGTGTTCCCCAAAGCTCTTGTGCATTTCCAACAGAACGTCGGCAATGGCAACGCAGTGGCCCTCGCTGCACTGAGCAGCCAGAATCCAGGAACTCAGCAGATCGCCAGGTCCTTGTTTGGAGCCACCGGTCCGGTTGATCCCTCCGTTCTCGCCAAAGCTTTCGATATCGATTCCAACCTCGTCAAACTTCTGCAAGCCAAATTCGCAGCTTCTGGCTGATTTATTCATTCATTCATCCTGATCATAGTCGTGAGTCGCCACAGAGATTTATTCATTCTAATCATAGTCGCCATTCTTGCTTTCCCCGCGTTCTGCGTTCTGCGTTCTGTGCGTGACACAAATAGTCACTGCATTGTATGTGTGGTCGTGGACATCCAAACAAATAAAAAAGTTCATTTCCGTTGATTATCTTAATCAGTGCTACTCCTTAATGTTTGAACAACACGATCTTCCGAAACTCTTTAGATTCATCACTCCACCCAACGGTCATTTTAATAATTAAACGCCATAAATAGATTATAAGCAGATGTTTAGTGGCATGGAGTCCACTTTAAAATTCAATTATCTTGGTGTATTCCGTTCATCCATTAATGAGGTTTTCGTGTTTGTTTGGGATGATTATCTTAATCGGTGCCACTCCTCAATGTTTGAACAACAAGATCTTCCAACGGGCATTTTAACATTTAAACGCCAGAAATAGAGTGTAAAATTAAACATAAATGGCCTTACATCATTTTGGTGTTAATTACTCAATTTAATTAAATTATATTTGTGGGTTCAAAAAGTTTTGAAACTCATTAAATTGGATCATCTAAAATTATTATATATCCCATCTAAAATTATTATATATCCCATTTACCTCCGGCAAACTTGATGACTTGATATAATAAATTATTGTTTCAACTTGTATAGAAAATTATTTTAAATTATGAATCGTTAGATTATGAGGCATACACACTTGAATGTTGGTTACCCTCTCATCGTTTACTCCATCATAGCAACATTGTCTTAGATTCCACCAAAGAGGGATCTTTGGTGAAGAAAAATCATAGCAACATTGTTTTGGCTTCCGGCAAGGGATCTCGCAACCTCACAAAGGAGAGGGAGGGCCTTCTAGGGACGGATTTGGTTCTACATAGGTGCCACATCGTGGCCCCATCTTTAATCAAATTGTAGGTATGCATTTCATCGGACTATGGAGGTGTCTAGCTAAAAGAGATTAGTTCATCGGATAACTTGTAAAGTGATAGCAGGTTGGATTAATAATGGATTGTAATCGTATTGCAAGTGTGTTAACAACCTAATTTTTGCCTCTTCGGTTCGCCATGAGTAATATTATCGCCATTAGACATCACCTTGGGCGGCTTTCGCCTCATATGCATCATTTCCACCACCATATTATCCGAGCACTCTCAACCAAGGACAACCTAAATCCCAACTTTGACTACAAATATAAGTGGATGGAATTTCCCTAGTAATGTGCTCACGTTGTCCACTTTTATTTCCCTGAAAACTACATCGAGTATCCAAAAGCAAAAGAGGAGATATGTAAGTCGGCTAGTTAATGCCGTACCCTTCCAAAGGAGGGTAGTGGCTTGAAGTGGACATCAACGATCCATTATTTTTGAAAAAAATGGCCTTCGATCTAGTCTATAATACTATTACTATTAGAAAATTATTTTAAATTATGAATAATTAGATTATTAGGCATACAAACTGGAATATTGATTACCCTCCCATGATTTACTCCATCATAGCAACAGTCTCTTAGATTCCACCACACAGGAATCTCCTGGAAACGATCGTAGCAACATTGTTTTGGCTTCCGGCAAGCGATCTTGCAACCTCACAGAGGAGAGGGAGGGCCTTCTAGGGAGGGATTTGGTTCTACCTAGGTGCCACATCATGGCATCGTCTTTAATCATATTGTTGGTAAGAATTTTATCGGACTATGGAGGTGTCTAGCCAAAAGAGATTACTTCATCGGACTGCATTGCAAGTGTGTTAACAACATAATTTTGGCTCTTCGGTTCGCCATGAGTAATATTATCGCCATTACACATCACCTTGGGCAGCTTTCGCCTCATATCCATCATTGTGCTAAGAACCTAATTTTTGGCTCTTTGGTTCGCCATGAGTGATATTATCGCCATTGCACATCACCTTGGGCGGATTTCTCCTCATATCCATCATTCCCATCACCATATGATGTGAGCATTCTCAGCCAAGGACAACCTAAATCCAAAGTTTGACTACCAATATAAGTGTCCATGGAATTTCCCTAGTAATCTCCTCACGGTGTCCACTTTTATTTCCTCGAGAACTACATCGTGGATCCAAAAACAAAAGAGAAGTTATGTAAGTCGGATAATTAATGTTGTACCCTTCCAAAGGAGTGTAGTGGCTTGAAGTGGACATCACAGAAACCTTATTTCTGAAAAAAATTGCTTTTGATCTAGTCTATAATACGGATACTGATCCTGCAACTTCTTAAATGAAAAGGAAATATCCACATTCGATTCGGTTCTAAAGAGTGTCCTCATATCTCCTATGAATAAATCTCACAAGGTCATCCATCATATCATTCACAATAAGCAATGCTATTATGCTCGATTCGGTCCACACACACACACACATAGAAGCATCGTTCTGTGTCTCTCCTTTCAACCACGGTAATTCTCATCGCACCATATGGAGCTTCAAGTGGTGATCAAGAGGGTTAGAATAACACTCCCTTCGGAAAGTCCTGGAGTCCATTTGCTTCCAATAATTCTTACTAAGGCGCTTGTAATTCATCACCGCTGACCCCCATCCCCCCTCTTTTATTAATACAAATGCAAATATTTTTTATTGTATGTTATGTTTATGGACTTCTAGTTTAACTTTATTTCTTCACATAATATATGGTCTATTCGAATGTATTTTACTCTCATGGTTCATATACCTTACACCTTTTGATATGATGCTTGGACAATGCAACCTCTAAGCACGTGATTTTTGGGGCACATGTTGGTGATGAAACACAACCACCAAACTCAGCCATCTTGGAAGTGTTGTGATACAAAGGCGTGTTTTTCAATATTATGTATTATTTTATTTTTCAATTATGCATATTCTCTTCTACGGGTTACTTTTATTTATGCATTCTCAAATATAATATTGGGATTGCAAATAGTACATCAATGTTTGTATCCTAAGTGGTAGCACATCTAGATTGTGTCACGCAATTCAATTGTAAAGATATAAAATTGTGTCGCGCAATTCGATTGCAAAGATTTAGAATCTAGGCTGTTAGGTGAGAAATGTAAAATAAGGCTAAATCTCAAACCCCGAGGTTTTTTTTTTAATTCTTGGGAAACCATGGAAATTTATGCGATCGAGGACTTGATATTTTTCGTAGGGCTAATGTTTTAGGGCGTAGAACCGTAGAAAATCTTCAATGTTTACTAATCTTATACTAGAATCGTTTTTGATACTCTACACTTCATACTACCTTCAATAGATCGCTTCGTGTATTGCACGTGACTCTTTCCCTTGTTCTCTACATCATTTTTCTCTTCCCACATGCCCTAGCTCGATTTTACAAAGATTAATTTGTTGTGCGTGATGCACCCAAATTTCAACTCCACAATACACTCTCCAACCAAAGTAAATAAGGAGAGGATTTTAACAAGTGTATCACCCTTTGTATGTGATTTCATAGCGTTAAGGTATTGGCTACTTGCACCAATCTCACGCGTTAAATGTTCCACAAAGAATGAAACAATACCACCTCATTCATGGCTTCGTAGTCATCGCTCTTTCCCTTTTTATCGACATCACTCAACTCTTCCCACGTACCATTTCTCTATTTTTCAACCTCTAATATCTTGCGTGAGGACGACTCATATGCATGCGAACTTCATCTCCGAGCAAAATAAATCAGGTGCAACCGTAGTGAATTTTAGGAAATACTTTGCCCTTATTCCATGGCTCCATACTATGAAGTTACTTAATACTTGCGCCAATCCCACGCCTTAAAGAGTCCAAAAAGAAGAACACAACCGAAGAACGATTAATTAACATGATTTGGGAATGTCAATTAAGTCATGTACACATACAAGGAGTGAAGGTTTGAGCAAAAAAATATACATGTAAATTCTAAAGTATCATGAAAATATATCAATAATTTTATTTGGGAAACTCAACCCATGTTCTCTTGCTATTAGTTTAGTTGCTTTTAAATTGTTCGTAGATACTAGTGACAAGTATTCCAAAGCATTGAATCATATTAAGGTATGATGTTGGGATATTAGTTTCATGGTCAAACCTTGGCTATTGGAAAATACAATCTGATACATTCCTCAAGAATCAAAAGTTATGGATCTACACGTAGCGAGAAACGATTCGAGAGAGACAACCACCATTTTGTGTCTCGCCTTTATACCATAGAAATTCATATCAAACCATATGAAGATTCGAGTGGATATCAACAGGAGGAGAAGAACCATGCCTTCTGAAATCTGTGGAGTCCATTTGAATCCAATAATTGTTACTGGTGCGCGTGTAATTCATCGTCCTCCCCCCCATCTTTTATTAATATAAATGCAAAGATTATTTATCGAGTATGTTATGTTTACGTAGTTCCAGTTTAAATTTATTTCTCGCATAATAATATATGGTTTATCAGAATGTATTTTACTCTCCTCGCTTATATACCTTACACCTTTCAATATTATTCACAAATTTTGATATGATTCTTGGACAACACAACCTCTCAGAAAGTGATTTTTGGGGCACATGTTGGTGATCAAACACCAACAACAAAGTGGCAACTTGGAAGTGTTGCGATAAAAATTCGTGTTTTTCAAAGTTACGTATTATTTTATTATTCAATCATGCATGTTCGCTTTTACGGGATACTTTTATTTATTCATTCTCGAATATAATATTGGGATCGAAAATAGTACATCAATGTTTGTATCCTAAGTGGAAGCACATCCAAATTGCGTTACGCAATTTGATTGTGAAGATTTAAAATCTACGTTGCTAGTTGAGAAATGTAAGAGAAGCATAAATTTGAAATCCCGAGCATTTTGTTAAATAAATGGCAAACCATGAAAATTTATGTGATCAAGCACTTCGATTTTTTCCTAGGACAGTTTTTTATGTTGTAGAACCATAGAAGCTCTTCAATTTTTACAGCTAGTTCTATACTAGGATTGTTTTGGAGGCTCTACACTTCCTAGTAAGCATTCAACATATCACCTCATGTATGGGAAGGATCCTTTCCCCTTTTTTCTACATCACTTTTCTCTTCCCACGTTCCCTAGCTCGATTTTACAAATCTTAAATTGTTGTGGGTTGACCACACCCAAATTTATAATACACTATAAACGCTCTCCAGCTAAAATAAATAAGGAAAGGATTTTAACAAGTTGTACATGCGAGTTCATAGCGTGAAGGTACTCCCTACTTGAACCAATATCATGCACTAAATGTTGCATGAAGAATAAAACAAGACCACCTCATTCATGGATTCATAATTGGCACACTTTCCATTGTTATCTACATCACTCCACTTTTCCCACATACCATTGTCTTTATTTTGCAGCTGGAACACTCATATGAACGTGAAATTCCATTGCACTAAAGCCTCTTCGAACAAAATAAATCAGGTGCAACCCACGTGGATTTTAACATATATTTTTCCCTTGTATGATGTCTTCATAGTGTAAAGGTACTTAATACTTGCACCAATCCCATGCTTTGAAAATTCCATAAAGAAGGACATCACCAAAGAGCGGTTAATTAACACGATTTGCGAATCTCAAGTAAGTCGTGTAGATACAAGGAGAGAAGGTTTTCACGGAAAATATTTGTTTATTCTAAAGTGTGGAGAAAAAGTAGCAATTCCTTTATTCGGGAAACTCAACCCTAATTTTATTGTTGTTAGTTTGGTTATTTTTGAAGTGTTTTTAGACATTACTTACAAGTAATCGAAAGCGTTGAAACATTTTAAGGGATGGTGTTGGAATCTTAGCTTGATGGCCAAACTTTGGATGTTGCAAAATCCAGTTTGAGACATTCCTCAAGAATCAAAAGTTATGGATACATGTAGAAAAAGATGATCCCACACAAAGAACCATCATTTTGTCTCTCATTTCTACCATAGTAATTGATCCGGATTTGTGTGGGAACGAAACAAAAGATGGCATATACAGAATCATATATTCACATGCACAGATATTTGGCAAGAAACACAGCGATACAGTAAACACATATTCTATTAAATATCGGAGATAGAACAGACTGTAAATACAATAGCTAGAATGGTAGTAGCTATCTCTGAGAAGAGATGTGGCCGCTGTGCTTACTCGTGCCAAGATGAATAGAAAGAGAGGCCGAAAGGGCCTATTTATGATAAGCATGAGGGAAAGAATCCCAAACATCCAAAAACCTAACCCTAGAAGATGAACCGTCATAAAGTTTGCGGCCCCAAGGTGGTTAGTTGAACGACCAACTTCCCGGGGTCATAGCTTTTGCATACGATCTCCATTTGGGGCGCTCGGTAGCCCGTTGGAAAGATATATCCGAGGAATACACCGAGGACCATTAAATAGATGAGCTCCGTAGGACCAATTTTTCCCAAAAAACGTCTTTTAGGGCCGCAAAACGGCCCCGGAAATTTGGGACTCGAAAAACTATAGAAAAATTACTAGAAAATTGGCAAGATGGGAAACTGTTTTGAGCCAGTGGAACAGGTGGGTGGCCACCGATATCCATCTGGATCAGTAATTCATATCATACCATCTGAAGCTTCGAGTTGATATCAAGAGGAGAATAAGAACCCTCGCTTCAGAAGGTTGTGGAGTCCATTTTCTTCCAATAGTTGTTAACTATGGCACTTGTAACTCATTGCCCCACCACCGACCCCCCCCCCCCCCCGCCCATATTTTATTAGTTCATAGGAAAACATTCTTTATTGTATGTTTTGTTCATATAGTTCTAGTTTAAATTTCGTTCTTCACATAATATCTGGTTTATTAGAATGTATTTTAATCTCATGGTTCATATAGCTTTTACCTTTTGATATGTGGCTTGGAATACACAACCTCTAAGAAAGTGATTTTGGGAGCACATGTTGGTGATCAAACACCAACACCAAAGTGCCATCTTGGAAGTGTTGTGATAAAAAGTCGTGTTTTTCAATATTATGATGTTATTTTATTATCCAGTTATGACTTTTATTTGTGCACCCTTTATTGTGAAATGGGATTGCAATTAGTACGTCAATGTTTGTAACCTAAGTGGAAGCACATACGGATTACATCGTGCAATCTTATTGTGAAGATTTAAAATCTTGGTTGTTAGTTGAGAAATGTCAAAGAATGCTAAATCTGAAAACCTGAGCTTTTTGTTAAATAATTGGAAAACGGTGAAAATTTACGTGATTGAGCACTTCAAATTTTCCCTAGGGATGATGTTTTATGTTGTAGAACCCTATAAACTCTTCAATTTTTACTAGTTCTATACTATAATTGCTTTGGATACTCTACACTCCATATGCACGTGAACTTCCACTCCGCTAAAACCTCTCCAAAAAAAAAAATTACGTGCAACGCGTGTGGATTTTAATAAATATTTTTCCCTTGTGCCATGACTTCATACTGTGAAGGTACTTGCTACTTTTGCCAATACCATGCCTTAAAAATTCCATCAACGAGAAAACAACCAAAGAATGGTTAATCAACATGATTTGTGAATCTCAAGTAAGTCATGTAGCTACAAGGAGAGAAGGCTTGAGAAAAAAAAGATATGTGTATTCTAAAGTATCGTGAGAAATTTGAAATAATTTTATTTGGTGAACTCAACCCTAGTTTTCTTGTTATTAGTTTAGTTGTTTTTAAAGTGTTTTCAAAGATTACTTAGAAGTGATCCAAAGCAATGAATCATATAACGGTATCATGTCGGGATATTAGTTTCATGGTCAAACATTGACGACAGGAAAATCCGATTGGAGACATTCCTCAAGAATCAAAATTGGTTATGGATACAAATAACCAAACATGAATACACATGGGAATATACACCATAGCTAAAGTTGTGCGAGATAGCAAATATGGAATTATTACTCTCCTAGTGGAAGAAGGGTTAAGATACTACTATGTTTTTGAACTGGTGGAAATGTGAAATAAACTAGAGCAATTGTACAAAACAATGCCTCTGAAATCAACGGTCTTGAAACAAGGTTATTGACTCTCAAGATTGCTCACCTTGGAGAATTTCAGGGATGAAATCTTTCTCGTACACTGATTTTACATGTTTTCTTTCTCAAAAAAGAATCGCGGATCTCATTTTTTTTTCGAAAATGATTCTCCCAAATTCCAAAGGATAAAAATAGTTTACTCTAAACATCACCAAAATTGTCCAAAGACTACATAAAATTCTTAAAAATTTTCTCGTTGTTAACACTGATGCCGTGGAAAGATATTTTCCTCGATTCACCACAATTTGTGCCAACATCAAGGTCGTTGGAGGACAATACCTATGGTGACAGGCCGTTTGAGATCCTTGTGCATGATCGGGCTCCCATAGCATACAACTCTTCTCTCTCACGAGTCATAGTCATCCCACCTCTTTTCGAGGCCATTCCTTGGTATCACACCTCATCTCCCTCCAACTTCATTGTCGTTGAACCCCTTTTAGTGACCATTTTTATTTCCTTTGCCTCCATATGTCCATTCAAACTATCTAGACCCATGCTTCTTAAGCATTCCATGGACACCACAACGCTCGTAGTAGCTCTTGCCCCTGCGGGTGTATTGAGTGCTACTACATAATATGCAAGTGACACATATGTGGATGTCTCCATGGAGCAACCGCATGCCAAGATTCGGGCTCTTGGCAATGCCAACCCTACGATTTAACAGCTTAACCCGATTGTCCTAGATTTTGTTGTTGACTCTCTTTCTCTCTCCTCACATGATAGATGTAGTAGCACGACGATATCGTATTCATCTCAGGAAACCAAGGACGAAAAAATTCATGAGTCATTTATTATCGTACTAGCTCCTGTTTCCATACTCGCCTTGGTGCATTGTCAAGACCACCAACAATATCTCAACGAACGCGGAGAGAAGATCATTCCCATTTTTATAGTTCTTTGCAGTATTCCATCATATTTCTGTTTCCCTCTAGCTCCATTTTCCATATCCGTCCCCCTTCCCTATGTTACACCTCTTATGGGATTTCACTATCAGCACCTTGGGCCATCGTTCAAGACCACTTATACTATTGCATCGCTGATCACTAGTGCTTTAGGTATACATTCGTTGAGTCGGCCCAGTGCAGTGTTCATGAATAACTTCAATCCAAAATGTAGCAATAGCAATTTCCTTGAGGAAATCTCACAGCTAGATATGTTGGTCGAGGACTCTCTTCGTCCTCTTGCATCCAACACGTGTAGTACACTAAGGTATTCCAGTAGATTCTCCATAAACAAAAAACGGTTTTCTCAGCTCCACTTATCCCTAGTTATTAAAGTCCTCTTTCTTAAAGAGCATTCACCACAAATGTGTTTATATGAAGGAGCGTAAAAACTCTAACTATCCTTGATCCCACGGCTACACCAAAAGCAGAGAGCGTTTTTATAACTGGGGATTTTTGGACTATGCGGTACAACTGTGGTCTTCCCCTTAAGAGCTATGCCATGCTTGCACACGATGTCTCTAGCGCATGGAATTATTACAACAAAATAATTATCGCATGTTCATGGAAATCCCATGTTTAAGACTCTATATCCATGGATTCTATTTTCTCTATACAGTCGATGCTGATGTGCATAGGACTCTTTATCCAGTTACATGGCACGTATGTTTATGCAGGCTCACTAGTCAGTCCATCCATAAACATAGTGGAAACTCAGCAGCAAGCACTTAGATTGAACATATTTCAACATGATGCTTCTTCTAGTATGTTTGGAAATCACTCGGTGGACCATCTCCAATGGAATGCCATATATCGTTGTATATTTCTAAGTGCTCTAGACAGAAACTGTTCTTTTCCTCATGATTCCCCAAATACCTAGGTCCGTAAGCGGGGTTCGACTGCTAAAAATACATAGAAGATTGGATGGATTGGTTTGTAGGGCCCATTTTATGGGCAGGTCTCACTCTTCATATTTGTGGTCAAAAAATCGTCTGAATCCTTCTGGGGCAATTTTGAGGTATTAAAGTTCCATTTCTTGCAAAAAAACAACTGCACCAAAATTTTACATTATACACACCTAGACCTATCCAATGGTGCAAGAATTGCCTCAATCAGAGTCCGTATGAAGAAGTTATGCCTCCCACAAGTTGACCTACCCAGCTAACCACCATGGTACCCAGCGGATTCCACATCATCTATCGTTTCTCGCACATGTGGATCTAATAATGATTGGAGTTTGAAGAACGTTCTAGAAGGTCCAGTACCATAACCCTAATAAGGAGTTGGGGCGTAAGAAAACCCTAAAATTAACCCTAGACGGCTATTGGGCTATGTTGAATACGAGGCCGTTTGGAGGAGGGGTTTCGTTCTTTCGATGTTATTATACAGCTCCATAGTTGATAAAACAACACAAGAGTGGCTATTATAGCAGGACATAGGAGATAGGACATCATGTTGTAGCCATTATGGCCGTAGATTCATAGCTAACTCCATAGAGAGTGTCATTTCCTTTGTATTTGCATTTTGATATGAAGAGCAAGGCATAGTCCTCATTTGTGGCTGGGTTTTTCCCCATAGCTCGTTTTCCCGGGCTATATCTTGGGTTATTGTGTGGATTAATGTGTACTTATTTGCTCTAGTTATTTCTAGATTTCAGTTCCATTATATTCAGTATCTTATGGAATTAAATTAACACAACGAACTAAGTTGTAAGATCCATTGTGACAAACTTATCCACGGGAATAGATGCAACAGTTTACAGATCATCTCGCCAACAGCCCGCCATCCTGAGTGACCATCCTACACTAAGGGTTGTTTTTATGTTCAGTATGTTGATATTTTGTGGCAACGCCCAAACCCATAGCATTCTCTTATATCAACTATGGAAACTTGCACCGCATCTGCATTAACCACATGATTTCGACACCCGACAATATTTCACTTTGATTAGGGTTATTCAAAAAGTAATCTCGACTATCCAAAATGCATTGTTCATCAACAGCATTCAGTGAGAACCGCAATGTGGGGAAATTGGCATTTGTATTCACTTGACATGGAAGAGCGACTGAGGAACATAATGTGAAACAGGAACGTTATATATATGCGTAGGGAACAGGGTTTGAATTCTTCTACAACACTATATATATATATATATATGTGGTTTCCACGCGCTTTGTGATTAATTCTAAATGGTGAGCTCTGGTCACGAAAGGTTATCAGAACAAGTCTAGTAGGACAGGAAATGGTCGATGCAGCGATAACAAGCCGGCGAGAGGCGTGAGGGACCATATTCTCATACTAATACACCAAAAATAAACGGACTTTGTCAGGTCGGCGACGCTGGCTTGGTCGCACTGTTATATATTATGTTCTTTGGACGGTGTCACGGTAGGATTTGGTCACGGTCACCTGTAGCAGAGGTGGTAGTGGCAGGTGGGGAATGATCACTTGCTTGCCCGGACTTCAATTTAAAACTACTCAGAATTCAGGAATTTGGTGATGCTATAAAATGGAAGAACGCTCTCCAATCTTCATCAAACTTCATCTATAATCAAACGATCAGAGGGAGCGTCTAATCGAAGAATAGCACTCAGTCATCTACAGTCATGAAATCCTTCCCGGCTTTAGCGGTTGCAGCACTAGTAATCATCTCATACGCAAGCACTATTGTTCTAGTGCGTGCAGGTGATTCAGATCCTCTGCAAGACTTTTGCGTTGCTGATAACACCAGTCAAGGTATGTGATACTAGGCTCTTCTGAATTTACATGTAATGTGTACAACTATTATCATGGGTGAAGAATCTGACATATATGGAATTGAATTTACATGTAATGTGTACAACTATTATCATGGGTGAAGAATCTGATATATATATATGGAATTGAATTTTGCAGTTCTTGTAAACGGTTTCGTCTGTAAGGATGCGAAGATGGTTTCAGCAGACGACTTCACGTTCAGGGGCCTAGATAAAGCGGGGAATACGAATAACATGCTGCGTTCCGTGGTAACTCCAGTCAATGTAGTGCAGCTATCAGGCCTGAACACCTTGGGAATCTCCATGGCTAGGATCGATTTCGCTCCTTACGGCCTTAATCCCCCTCACACTCATCCGCGGGCCACCGAAATCTTGGTGGTCTTGGAAGGTAGCCTCTACGTCGGCTTCATCACCACTGGCAACCAATTGTTCTACAAAACGCTTGAGAAGGGAGACGTGTTTGTGTTCCCCAAAGCTCTTGTGCATTTCCAACAGAACGTCGGCAATGGCAACGCAGTGGCCCTCGCTGCACTGAGCAGCCAGAATCCAGGAACTCAGCAGATCGCCAGGTCCTTGTTTGGAGCCACCGGTCCGGTTGATCCCTCCGTTCTCGCCAAAGCTTTCGATATCGATTCCAACCTCGTCAAACTTCTGCAAGCCAAATTCGCAGCTTCTGGCTGATTTATTCATTCATTCATCCTGATCATAGTCGTGAGTCGCCACAGAGATTTATTCATTCTAATCATAGTCGCCATTCTTGCTTTCCCCGCGTTCTGCGTTCTGCGTTCTGTGCGTGACACAAATAGTCACTGCATTGTATGTGTGGTCGTGGACATCCAAACAAATAAAAAAGTTCATTTCCGTTGATTATCTTAATCAGTGCTACTCCTTAATGTTTGAACAACACGATCTTCCGAAACTCTTTAGATTCATCACTCCACCCAACGGTCATTTTAATAATTAAACGCCATAAATAGATTATAAGCAGATGTTTAGTGGCATGGAGTCCACTTTAAAATTCAATTATCTTGGTGTATTCCGTTGATCCATTAATGAGGTTTTCGTGTTTGTTTGGGATGATTATCTTAATCGGTGCCACTCCTCAATGTTTGAACAACAAGATCTTCCAACGGGCATTTTAACATTTAAACGCCAGAAATAGAGTGTAAAATTAAACATAAATGGCCTTACATCATTTTGGTGTTAATTACTCAATTTAATTAAATTATATTTGTGGGTTCAAAAAGTTTTGAAACTCATTAAATTGGATCATCTAAAATTATTATATATCCCATCTAAAATTATTATATATCCCATTTACCTCCGGCAAACTTGATGACTTGATATAATAAATTATTGTTTCAACTTGTATAGAAAATTATTTTAAATTATGAATCGTTAGATTATGAGGCATACACACTTGAATGTTGGTTACCCTCTCATCGTTTACTCCATCATAGCAACATTGTCTTAGATTCCACCAAAGAGGGATCTTTGGTGAAGAAAAATCATAGCAACATTGTTTTGGCTTCCGGCAAGGGATCTCGCAACCTCACAAAGGAGAGGGAGGGCCTTCTAGGGACGGATTTGGTTCTACATAGGTGCCACATCGTGGCCCCATCTTTAATCAAATTGTAGGTATGCATTTCATCGGACTATGGAGGTGTCTAGCTAAAAGAGATTAGTTCATCGGATAACTTGTAAAGTGATAGCAGGTTGGATTAATAATGGATTGTAATCGTATTGCAAGTGTGTTAACAACCTAATTTTTGCCTCTTCGGTTCGCCATGAGTAATATTATCGCCATTAGACATCACCTTGGGCGGCTTTCGCCTCATATGCATCATTTCCACCACCATATTATCCGAGCACTCTCAACCAAGGACAACCTAAATCCCAACTTTGACTACAAATATAAGTGGATGGAATTTCCCTAGTAATGTGCTCACGTTGTCCACTTTTATTTCCCTGAAAACTACATCGAGGATCCAAAAGCAAAAGAGGAGATATGTAAGTCGGCTAATTAATGCCGTACCCTTCCAAAGGAGGGTAGTGGCTTGAAGTGGACATCAACGATCCATTATTTTTGAAAAAAATGGCCTTCGATCTAGTCTATAATACTATTACTATTAGAAAATTATTTTAAATTATGAATAATTAGATTATTAGGCATACAAACTGGAATATTGATTACCCTCCCATGATTTACTCCATCATAGCAACAGTCTCTTAGATTCCACCACACAGGAATCTCCTGGAAACGATCGTAGCAACATTGTTTTGGCTTCCGGCAAGCGATCTTGCAACCTCACAGAGGAGAGGGAGGGCCTTCTAGGGAGGGATTTGGTTCTACCTAGGTGCCACATCATGGCATCGTCTTTAATCATATTGTTGGTAAGAATTTTATCGGACTATGGAGGTGTCTAGCCAAAAGAGATTACTTCATCGGACCGCATTGCAAGTGTGTTAACAACATAATTTTGGCTCTTCGGTTCGCCATGAGTAATATTATCGCCATTACACATCACCTTGGGCAGCTTTCGCCTCATATCCATCATTGTGCTAAGAACCTAATTTTTGGCTCTTTGGTTCGCCATGAGTGATATTATCGCCATTGCACATCACCTTGGGCGGATTTCTCCTCATATCCATCATTCCCATCACCATATGATGTGAGCATTCTCAGCCAAGGACAACCTAAATCCAAAGTTTGACTACCAATATAAGTGTCCATGGAATTTCCCTAGTAATCTCCTCACGGTGTCCACTTTTATTTCCTCGAGAACTACATCGTGGATCCAAAAACAAAAGAGAAGTTATGTAAGTCGGATAATTAATGTTGTACCCTTCCAAAGGAGTGTAGTGGCTTGAAGTGGACATCACAGAAACCTTATTTCTGAAAAAAATTGCTTTTGATCTAGTCTATAATACGGATACTGATACTGCAACTTCTTAAATGAAAAGGAAATATCCACATTCGATTCGGTTCTAAAGAGTGTCCTCATATCTCCTATGAATAAATCTCACAAGGTCATCCATCATATCATTCACAATAAGCAATGCTGTTATGCTCGATTCGGTCCACACACACACACACATAGAAGCATCGTTCTGTGTCTCTCCTTTCAACCACGGTAATTCTCATCGCACCATATGGAGCTTCAAGTGGTGATCAAGAGGGTTAGAATAACACTCCCTTCGGAAAGTCCTGGAGTCCATTTGCTTCCAATAATTCTTACTAAGGCGCTTGTAATTCATCACCGCTGACCCCCATCCCCCCTCTTTTATTAATACAAATGCAAATATTTTTTATTGTATGTTATGTTTATGGACTTCTAGTTTAACTTTATTTCTTCACATAATATATGGTCTATTCGAATGTATTTTACTCTCATGGTTCATATACCTTACACCTTTTGATATGATGCTTGGACAATGCAACCTCTAAGCACGTGATTTTTGGGGCACATGTTGGTGATGAAACACAACCACCAAACTCAGCCATCTTGGAAGTGTTGTGATACAAAGGCGTGTTTTTCAATATTATGTATTATTTTATTTTTCAATTATGCATATTCTCTTCTACGGGTTACTTTTATTTATGCATTCTCAAATATAATATTGGGATTGCAAATAGTACATCAATGTTTGTATCCTAAGTGGTAGCACATCTAGATTGTGTCACGCAATTCAATTGTAAAGATATAAAATTGTGTCGCGCAATTCGATTGCAAAGATTTAGAATCTAGGCTGTTAGGTGAGAAATGTAAAATAAGGCTAAATCTCAAACCCCGAGGTTTTTTTTTTAATTCTTGGGAAACCATGGATATTTATGCGATCGAGGACTTGATATTTTTCGTAGGGCTAATGTTTTAGGGCGTAGAACCGTAGAAAATCTTCAATGTTTACTAATCTTATACTAGAATCGTTTTTGATACTCTACACTTCATACTACCTTCAATAGATCGCTTCGTGTATTGCACGTGACTCTTTCCCTTGTTCTCTACATCATTTTTCTCTTCCCACATGCCCTAGCTCGATTTTACAAAGATTAATTTGTTGTGCGTGATGCACCCAAATTTCAACTCCACAATACACTCTCCAACCAAAGTAAATAAGGAGAGGATTTTAACAAGTGTATCACCCTTTGTATGTGATTTCATAGCGTTAAGGTATTGGCTACTTGCACCAATCTCACGCGTTAAATGTTCCACAAAGAATGAAACAATACCACCTCATTCATGGCTTCGTAGTCATCGCTCTTTCCCTTTTTATCGACATCACTCAACTCTTCCCACGTACCATTTCTCTATTTTTCAACCTCTAATATCTTGCGTGAGGACGACTCATATGCATGCGAACTTCATCTCCGAGCAAAATAAATCAGGTGCAACCGTAGTGAATTTTAGGAAATACTTTGCCCTTATTCCATGGCTCCATACTATGAAGTTACTTAATACTTGCGCCAATCCCACGCCTTAAAGAGTCCAAAAAGAAGAACACAACCGAAGAACGATTAATTAACATGATTTGGGAATGTCAATTAAGTCATGTACACATACAAGGAGTGAAGGTTTGAGCAAAAAAATATACATGTAAATTCTAAAGTATCATGAAAATATATCAATAATTTTATTTGGGAAACTCAACCCATGTTCTCTTGCTATTAGTTTAGTTGCTTTTAAATTGTTCGTAGATACTAGTGACAAGTATTCCAAAGCATTGAATCATATTAAGGTATGATGTTGGGATATTAGTTTCATGGTCAAACCTTGGCTATTGGAAAATACAATCTGATACATTCCTCAAGAATCAAAAGTTATGGATCTACACGTAGCGAGAAACGATTCGAGAGAGACAACCACCATTTTGTGTCTCGCCTTTATACCATAGAAATTCATATCAAACCATATGAAGATTCGAGTGGATATCAACAGGAGGAGAAGAACCATGCCTTCTGAAATCTGTGGAGTCCATTTGAATCCAATAATTGTTACTGGGGCGCGTGTAATTCATCGTCCTCCCCCCCATCTTTTATTAATATAAATGCAAAGATTATTTATCGAGTATGTTATGTTTACGTAGTTCCAGTTTAAATTTATTTCTCGCATAATAATATATGGTTTATCAGAATGTATTTTACTCTCCTCGCTTATATACCTTACACCTTTCAATATTATTCACAAATTTTGATATGATTCTTGGACAACACAACCTCTCAGAAAGTGATTTTTGGGGCACATGTTGGTGATCAAACACCAACAACAAAGTGGCAACTTGGAAGTGTTGCGATAAAAATTCGTGTTTTTCAAAGTTACGTATTATTTTATTATTCAATCATGCATGTTCTCTTTTACGGGATACTTTTATTTATTCATTCTCGAATATAATATTGGGATCGAAAATAGTACATCAATGTTTGTATCCTAAGTGGAAGCACATCCAAATTGCGTTACGCAATTTGATTGTGAAGATTTAAAATCTACGTTGCTAGTTGAGAAATGTAAGAGAAGCATAAATTTGAAATCCCGAGCATTTTGTTAAATAAATGGCAAACCATGAAAATTTATGTGATCAAGCACTTCGATTTTTTCCTAGGACAGTTTTTTATGTTGTAGAACCATAGAAGCTCTTCAATTTTTACAGCTAGTTCTATACTAGGATTGTTTTGGAGGCTCTACACTTCCTAGTAAGCATTCAACATATCACCTCGTGTATGGGAAGGATCCTTTCCCCTTTTTTCTACATCACTTTTCTCTTCCCACGTTCCCTAGCTCGATTTTACAAATCTTAAATTGTTGTGGGTTGACCACACCCAAATTTATAATACACTATAAACGCTCTCCAGCTAAAATAAATAAGGAAAGGATTTTAACAAGTTGTACATGCGAGTTCATAGCGTGAAGGTACTCCCTACTTGAACCAATATCATGCACTAAATGTTGCATGAAGAATAAAACAAGACCACCTCATTCATGGATTCATAATTGGCACACTTTCCATTGTTATCTACATCACTCCACTTTTCCCACATACCATTGTCTTTATTTTGCAGCTGGAACACTCATATGAACGTGAAATTCCATTGCACTAAAGCCTCTTCGAACAAAATAAATCAGGTGCAACCCACGTGGATTTTAACATATATTTTTCCCTTGTACGATGTCTTCATAGTGTAAAGGTACTTAATACTTGCACCAATCCCATGCTTTGAAAATTCCATAAAGAAGGACATCACCAAAGAGCGGTTAATTAACACGATTTGCGAATCTCAAGTAAGTCGTGTAGATACAAGGAGAGAAGGTTTTCACGGAAAATATTTGTTTATTCTAAAGTGTGGAGAAAAAGTAGCAATTCCTTTATTCGGGAAACTCAACCCTAATTTTATTGTTGTTAGTTTGGTTATTTTTGAAGTGTTTTTAGACATTACTTACAAGTAATCGAAAGCGTTGAAACATTTTAAGGGATGGTGTTGGAATCTTAGCTTGATGGCCAAACTTTGGATGTTGCAAAATCCAGTTTGAGACATTCCTCAAGAATCAAAAGTTATGGATACATGTAGAAAAAGATGATCCCACACAAAGAACCATCATTTTGTCTCTCATTTCTACCATAGTAATTGATCCGGATTTGTGTGGGAACGAAACAAAAGATGGCATATACAGAATCATATACAGAGAGATATATTCACATGCACAGATATTTGGCAAGAAACACAGCGATACAGTAAACACATATTCTATTAAATATCGGAGATAGAACAGACTGTAAATACAATAGCTAGAATGGTAGTAGCTATCTCTGAGAAGAGATGTGGCCGCTGTGCTTACTCGTGCCAAGATGAATAGAAAGAGAGGCCGAAAGGGCCTATTTATGATAAGCATGAGGGAAAGAATCCCAAACATCCAAAAACCTAACCCTAGAAGATGAACCGTCATAAAGTTTGCGGCCCCAAGGTGGTTAGTTGAACGACCAACTTCCCGGGGTCATAACTTTTGCATACGATCTCCATTCGGGGCGCTCGGTAGCCCGTTGGAAAGATATATCCGAGGAATACACCGAGGACCATTAAATAGATGAGCTCCGTAGGACCAATTTTTCCCAAAAAACGTCTTTTATGGCCGCAAAACGGCCCCAGAAATTTGGGACTCGAAAAACTATAGAAAAATTACTAGAAAATTGGCAAGATGGGAAACTGTTTTGAGCCAGTGGAACAGGTGGGTGGCCACCGATATCCATCTGGATCAGTAATTCATATCATACCATCTGAAGCTTCGAGTTGATATCAAGAGGAGAATAAGAACCCTCGCTTCAGAAGGTTGTGGATTCCATTTTCTTCCAATAGTTGTTAACTATGGCACTTGTAACTCATTGCCCCACCACCGACCCCCCCCCCCCCCCCCGCCCATATTTTATTACCCCCCCCCCCCCCCCGCCCATATTTTATTAGTTCATAGGAAAACATTCTTTATTGTATGTTTTGTTCATGTAGTTCTAGTTTAAATTTCGTTCTTCACATAATATCTGGTTTATTAGAATGTATTTTAATCTCATGGTTCATATAGCTTTTACCTTTTGATATGTGGCTTGGAATACACAACCTCTAAGAAAGTGATTTTGGGAGCACATGTTGGTGATCAAACACCAACACCAAAGTGCCATCTTGGAAGTGTTGTGATAAAAAGTCGTGTTTTTCAATATTATGATGTTATTTTATTATCCAGTTATGACTTTTATTTATGCACCCTTTATTGTGAAATGGGATTGCAATTAGTACGTCAATGTTTGTAACCTAAGTGGAAGCACATACGGATTACATCGTGCAATCTTATTGTGAAGATTTAAAATCTTGGTTGTTAGTTGAGAAATGTCAAAGAATGCTAAATCTGAAAACCTGAGCTTTTTGTTAAATAATTGGAAAACGGTGAAAATTTACGTGATTGAGCACTTCAAATTTTCCCTAGGGATGATGTTTTATGTTGTAGAACCCTATAAACTCTTCAATTTTTACTAGTTCTATACTATAATTGCTTTGGATACTCTACACTCCATATGCACGTGAACTTCCACTCCACTAAAACCTCTCCAAAAAAAAAAATTACGTGCAACGCGTGTGGATTTTAATAAATATTTTTCCCTTGTGCCATGACTTCATACTGTGAAGGTACTTGCTACTTTTGCCAATACCATGCCTTAAAAATTCCATCAACGAGAAAACAACCAAAGAATGGTTAATCAACATGATTTGTGAATCTCAAGTAAGTCATGTAGCTACAAGGAGAGAAGGCTTGAGAAAAAAAAGATATGTGTATTCTAAAGTATCGTGAGAAATTTGAAATAAATTTATTTGGTGAACTCAACCCTAGTTTTCTTGTTATTAGTTTAGTTGTTTTTAAAGTGTTTTCAAAGATTACTTAGAAGTGATCCAAAGCAATGAATCATATAACGGTATCATGTCGGGATATTAGTTTCATGGTCAAACATTGACGACAGGAAAATCCGATTGGAGACATTCCTCAAGAATCAAAATTGGTTATGGATAGAAATAACCAAAGATGAATACACATGGGAATATACACCATAGCTAAAGTTGTGCGAGATAGCAAATATGGAATTATTACTCTCCTAGTGGAAGAAGGGTTAAGATACTACTATGTTTTTGAACTGGTGGAAATGTGAAATAAACTAGAGCAATTGTACAAAACAATGCCTCTGAAATCAACGGTCTTGAAACAAGGTTATTGACTCTCAAGATTGCTCACCTTGGAGAATTTCAGGGATGAAATCTTTCTCGTACACTGATTTTACATGTTTTCTTTCTCAAAAAAGAATCACGGATCTCATTTTTTTTTTCGAAAATGATTCTCCCAAATTCCAAAGGATAAAAATAGTTTACTCTAAACATCACCAAAATTGTCCAAAGACTACATAAAATTCTTAAAAATTTTCTCGTTGTTAACACTGATGCCGTGGAAAGATATTTTCCTCGATTCACCACAATTTGTGCCAACATCAAGGTCGTTGGAGGACAATACCTATGGTGACAGGCCGTTTGAGATCCTTGTGCATGATCGGGCTCCCATAGCATACAACTCTTCTCTCTCACGAGTCATAGTCATCCCACCTCTTTTCGAGGCCATTCCTTGGTATCACACCTCATCTCCCTCCAACTTCATTGTCGTTGAACCCCTTTTAGTGACCATTTTTATTTCCTTTGCCTCCATATGTCCATTCAAACTATCTAGACCCATGCTTCTTAAGCATTCCATGGACACCACAACGCTCGTAGTAGCTCTTGCCCCTGCGGGTGTATTGAGTGCTACTACATAATATGCAAGTGACACATATGTGGATGTCTCCATGGAGCAACCGCATGCCAAGATTCGGGCTCTTGGCAATGCCAACCCTACGATTTAACAGCTTAACCCGATTGTCCTAGATTTTGTTGTTGACTCTCTTTCTCTCTCCTCACATGATAGATGTAGTAGCACGACGATATCGTATTCATCTCAGGAAACCAAGGACGAAAAAATTCATGAGTCATTTATTATCGTACTAGCTCCTGTTTCCATACTTGCCTCGGTGCATTGTCAAGACCACCAACAATATCTCAACGAACGCGGAGAGAAGATCATTCCCATTTTTATAGTTCTTTGCAGTATTCCATCATATTTCTGTTTCCCTCTAGCTCCATTTTCCATATCCGTCCCCCTTCCCTATGTTACACCTCTTATGGGATTTCACTATCAGCACCTTGGGCCATCGTTCAAGACCACTTATACTATTGCATCGCTGATCACTAGTGCTTTAGGTATACATTCGTTGAGTCGGCCCAGTGCAGTGTTCATGAATAACTTCAATCCAAAATGTAGCAATAGCAATTTCCTTGAGGAAATCTCACAGCTAGATATGTTGGTCGAGGACTCTCTTCGTCCTCTTGCATCCAACACGTGTAGTACACTAAGGTATTCCAGTAGATTCTCCATAAACAAAAAACGGTTTTCTCAGCTCCACTTATCCCTAGTTATTAAAGTCCTCTTTCTTAAAGAGCATTCACCACAAATGTGTTTATATGAAGGAGCGTAAAAACTCTAACTATCCTTGATCCCACGGCTACACCAAAAGCAGAGAGCGTTTTTATAACTGGGGATTTTTGGACTATGCGGTACAACTGTGGTCTTCCCCTTAAGAGCTATGCCATGCTTGCACACGATGTCTCTAGCGCATGGAATTATTACAACAAAATAATTATCGCATGTTCATGGAAATCCCATGTTTAAGACTCTATATCCATGGATTCTATTTTCTCTATACAGTCGATGCTGATGTGCATAGGACTCTTTATCCAGTTACATGGCACGTATGTTTATGCAGGCTCACTAGTCAGTCCATCCATAAACATAGTGGAAACTCAGCAGCAAGCACTTAGATTGAACATATTTCAACATGATGCTTCTTCTAGTATGTTTGGAAATCACTCGGTGGACCATCTCCAATGGAATGCCATATATCGTTGTATATTTCTAAGTGCTCTAGACAGAAACTGTTCTTTTCCTCATGATTCCCCAAATACCTAGGTCCGTAAGCGGGGTTCGACTGCTAAAAATACATAGAAGATTGGATGGATTGGTTTGTAGGGCCCATTTTATGGGCAGGTCTCACTCTTCATATTTGTGGTCAAAAAATCGTCTGAATCCTTCTGGGGCAATTTTGAGGTATTAAAGTTCCATTTCTTGCAAAAAAACAACTGCACCAAAATTTTACATTATACACACCTAGACCTATCCAATGGTGCAAGAATCGCCTCAATCAGAGTCCGTATGAAGAAGTTATGCCTCCCACAAGTTGACCTACCCAGCTAACCACCATGGTACCCAGCGGATTCCACATCATCTATCGTTTCTCGCACATGTGGATCTAATAATGATTGGAGTTTGAAGAACGTTCTAGAAGGTCCAGTACCATAACCCTAATAAGGAGTCGGGGCGTAAGAAAACCCTAAAATTAACCCTAGACGGCTATTGGGCTATGTTGAATACGAGGCCGTTTGGAGGAGGGGTTTCGTTCTTTCGATGTTATTATACAGCTCCATAGTTGATAAAACAACACAAGAGTGGCTATTATAGCAGGACATAGGAGATAGGACATCATGTTGTAGCCATTATGGCCGTAGATTCATAGCTAACTCCATAGAGAGTGTCATTTCCTTTGTATTTGCATTTTGATATGAAGAGCAAGGCATAGTCCTCATTTGTGGCTGGGTTTTTCCCCATAGCTCGTTTTCCCGGGCTATATCTTGGGTTATTGTGTGGATTAATGTGTACTTATTTGCTCTAGTTATTTCTAGATTTCAGTTCCATTATATTCAGTATCTTATGGAATTAAATTAACACAACGAACTAAGTTGTAAGATCCATTGTGAGAAACTTATCCACTGGAATAGATGCAACAGTTTACAGATCATCTGGCCAACCGCCCGCCATCCTCAGTGACCATCCTACACTAAGGGTTGTTTTTATGTTAAGTATCTTGATATTTTGTGGCAACGCCCAAACCCATAGCATTCTCTTATATCAACTATGGAAACTTGCACCGCATCTGCATTAACCACATGATTTCGACACCCGACAATATTTCACTTTGATTAGGGTTATTCAAAAAGTAATCTCGACTATCCAAAATGCATTGTTCATCAACAGCATTCAGTGAGAACCGCAATGTGGGGAAATTGGCATTTGTATTCACTTGACATGGAAGAGCGACTGAGGAACATAATGTGAAACAGGAACGTTATATATATGCGTAGGGAACAGGGTTTGAATTCTTCTACAACACTATATATATATATATGTGGTTTCCACGCGCTTTGTGATTAATTCTAAATGGTGAGCTCTGGTCACGAAAGGTTATCAGAACAAGTCTAGTAGGACAGGAAATGGTCGATGCAGCGATAATAAGCCGGCGAGAGGCGTGAGGGACCATATTCTCATACTAATACACCAAAAATAAACGGACTTTGTCAGGTCGGCGACGCTGGCTTGGTCGCACTGTTATATATTATGTTCTTTGGACGGTGTCACGGTAGGATTTGGTCACGGTCACCTGTAGCAGAGGTGGTAGTGGCAGGTGGGGAATGATCACTTGCTTGCCCGGACTTCAATTTAAAACTACTCAGAATTCAGGAATTTGGTGATGCTATAAAATGGAAGAACGCTCTCCAATCTTCATCAAACTTCATCTAGAATCAAACGATCAGAGGGAGCGTCTAATCGAAGAATAGCACTCAGTCATCTACAGTCATGAAATCCTTCCCGGCTTTAGCGGTTGCAGCACTAGTAATCATCTCATACGCAAGCACTATTGTTCTAGTGCGTGCAGGTGATTCAGATCCTCTGCAAGACTTTTGCGTTGCTGATAACACCAGTCAAGGTATGTGATACTAGGCTCTTCTGAATTTACATGTAATGTGTACAACTATTATCATGGGTGAAGAATCTGACATATATGGAATTGAATTTACATGTAATGTGTACAACTATTATCATGGGTGAAGAATCTGATATATATATATGGAATTGAATTTTGCAGTTCTTGTAAACGGTTTCGTCTGTAAGGATGCGAAGATGGTTTCAGCAGACGACTTCACGTTCAGGGGCCTAGATAAAGCGGGGAATACGAATAACATGCTGCGTTCCGTGGTAACTCCAGTCAATGTAGTGCAGCTAGCAGGCCTGAACACCTTGGGAATCTCCATGGCTAGGATCGATTTCGCTCCTTACGGCCTTAATCCCCCTCACACTCATCCGCGGGCCACCGAAATCTTGGTGGTCTTGGAAGGTAGCCTCTACGTCGGCTTCATCACCACTGGCAACCAATTGTTCTACAAAACGCTTGAGAAGGGAGACGTGTTTGTGTTCCCCAAAGCTCTTGTGCATTTCCAACAGAACGTCGGCAATGGCAACGCAGTGGCCCTCGCTGCACTGAGCAGCCAGAATCCAGGAACTCAGCAGATCGCCAGGTCCTTGTTTGGAGCCACCGGTCCGGTTGATCCCTCCGTTCTCGCCAAAGCTTTCGATATCGATTCCAACCTCGTCAAACTTCTGCAAGCCAAATTCGCAGCTTCTGGCTGATTTATTCATTCATTCATCCTGATCATAGTCGTGAGTCGCCACAGAGATTTATTCATTCTAATCATAGTCGCCATTCTTGCTTTCCCCGCTTTCTGCGTTCTGTGCGTGACACAAATAGTCACTGCATTGTATGTGTGGTCGTGGACATCCAAACAAATAAAAAAGTTCATTTCCGTTGATTATCTTAATCAGTGCTACTCCTTAATGTTTGAACAACACGATCTTCCGAAACTCTTTAGATTCATCACTCCACCCAACGGTCATTTTAATAATTAAACGCCATAAATAGATTATAAGCAGATGTTTAGTGGCATGGAGTCCACTTTAAAATTCAATTATCTTGGTGTATTCCGTTGATCCATTAATGAGGTTTTCGTGTTTGTTTGGGATGATTATCTTAATCGGTGCCACTCCTCAATGTTTGAACAACAAGATCTTCCAACGGGCATTTTAACATTTAAACGCCAGAAATAGAGTGTAAAATTAAACATAAATGGCCTTACATCATTTTGGTGTTAATTACTCAATTTAATTAAATTATATTTGTGGGTTCAAAAAGTTTTGAAACTCATTAAATTGGATCATCTAAAATTATTATATATCCCATCTAAAATTATTATATATCCCATTTACCTCCGGCAAACTTGATGACTTGATATAATAAATTATTGTTTCAACTTGTATAGAAAATTATTTTAAATTATGAATCGTTAGATTATGAGGCATACACACTTGAATGTTGGTTACCCTCTCATCGTTTACTCCATCATAGCAACATTGTCTTAGATTCCACCAAAGAGGGATCTTTGGTGAAGAAAAATCATAGCAACATTGTTTTGGCTTCCGGCAAGGGATCTCGCAACCTCACAAAGGAGAGGGAGGGCCTTCTAGGGACGGATTTGGTTCTACATAGGTGCCACATCGTGGCCCCATATTTAATCAAATTGTAGGTATGCATTTCATCGGACTATGGAGGTGTCTAGCTAAAAGAGATTAGTTCATCGGATAACTTGTAAAGTGATAGCAGGTTGGATTAATAATGGATTGTAATCGTATTGCAAGTGTGTTAACAACCTAATTTTTGCCTCTTCGGTTCGCCATGAGTAATATTATCGCCATTAGACATCACCTTGGGCGGCTTTCGCCTCATATGCATCATTTCCACCACCATATTATCCGAGCACTCTCAACCAAGGACAACCTAAATCCCAACTTTGACTACAAATATAAGTGGATGGAATTTCCCTAGTAATGTGCTCACGTTGTCCACTTTTATTTCCCTGAAAACTACATCGAGGATCCAAAAGCAAAAGAGGAGATATGTAAGTCGGCTAATTAATGCCGTACCCTTCCAAAGGAGGGTAGTGGCTTGAAGTGGACATCAACGATCCATTATTTTTGAAAAAAATGGCCTTCGATCTAGTCTATAATACTATTACTATTAGAAAATTATTTTAAATTATGAATAATTAGATTATTAGGCATACAAACTGGAATATTGATTACCCTCCCATGATTTACTCCATCATAGCAACAGTCTCTTAGATTCCACCACACAGGAATCTCCTGGAAACGATCGTAGCAACATTGTTTTGGCTTCCGGCAAGCGATCTTGCAACCTCACAGAGGAGAGGGAGGGCCTTCTAGGGAGGGATTTGGTTCTACCTAGGTGCCACATCATGGCATCGTCTTTAATCATATTGTTGGTAAGAATTTTATCGGACTATGGAGGTGTCTAGCCAAAAGAGATTACTTCATCGGACCGCATTGCAAGTGTGTTAACAACATAATTTTGGCTCTTCGGTTCGCCATGAGTAATATTATCGCCATTACACATCACCTTGGGCAGCTTTCGCCTCATATCCATCATTGTGCTAAGAACCTAATTTTTGGCTCTTTGGTTCGCCATGAGTGATATTATCGCCATTGCACATCACCTTGGGCGGATTTCTCCTCATATCCATCATTCCCATCACCATATGATGTGAGCATTCTCAGCCAAGGACAACCTAAATCCAAAGTTTGACTACCAATATAAGTGTCCATGGAATTTCCCTAGTAATCTCCTCACGGTGTCCACTTTTATTTCCTCGAGAACTACATCGTGGATCCAAAAACAAAAGAGAAGTTATGTAAGTCGGATAATTAATGTTGTACCCTTCCAAAGGAGTGTAGTGGCTTGAAGTGGACATCACAGAAACCTTATTTCTGAAAAAAATTGCTTTTGATCTAGTCTATAATACGGATACTGATCCTGCAACTTCTTAAATGAAAAGGAAATATCCACATTCGATTCGGTTCTAAAGAGTGTCCTCATATCTCCTATGAATAAATCTCACAAGGTCATCCATCATATCATTCACAATAAGCAATGCTATTATGCTCGATTCGGTCCACACACACACACACATAGAAGCATCGTTCTGTGTCTCTCCTTTCAACCACGGTAATTCTCATCGCACCATATGGAGCTTCAAGTGGTGATCAAGAGGGTTAGAATAACACTCCCTTCGGAAAGTCGTGGAGTCCATTTGCTTCCAATAATTCTTACTAAGGCGCTTGTAATTCATCACCGCTGACCCCCATCCCCCCTCTTTTATTAATACAAATGCAAATATTTTTTATTGTATGTTATGTTTATGGACTTCTAGTTTAACTTTATTTCTTCACATAATATATGGTCTATTCGAATGTATTTTACTCTCATGGTTCATATACCTTACACCTTTTGATATGATGCTTGGACAATGCAACCTCTAAGCACGTGATTTTTGGGGCACATGTTGGTGATGAAACACAACCACCAAACTCAGCCATCTTGGAAGTGTTGTGATACAAAGGCGTGTTTTTCAATATTATGTATTATTTTATTTTTCAATTATGCATATTCTCTTCTACGGGTTACTTTTATTTATGCATTCTCAAATATAATATTGGGATTGCAAATAGTACATCAATGTTTGTATCCTAAGTGGTAGCACATCTAGATTGTGTCACGCAATTCAATTGTAAAGATATAAAATTGTGTCGCGCAATTCGATTGCAAAGATTTAGAATCTAGGCTGTTAGGTGAGAAATGTAAAATAAGGCTAAATCTCAAACCCCGAGTTTTTTTTTTTAATTCTTGGGAAACCATGGAAATTTATGCGATCGAGGACTTGATATTTTTCGTAGGGCTAATGTTTTAGGGCGTAGAACCGTAGAAAATCTTCAATGTTTACTAATCTTATACTAGAATCGTTTTTGATACTCTACACTTCATACTACCTTCAATAGATCGCTTCGTGTATTGCACGTGACTCTTTCCCTTGTTCTCTACATCATTTTTCTCTTCCCACATGCCCTAGCTCGATTTTACAAAGATTAATTTGTTGTGCGTGATGCACCCAAATTTCAACTCCACAATACACTCTCCAACCAAAGTAAATAAGGAGAGGATTTTAACAAGTGTATCACCCTTTGTATGTGATTTCATAGCGTTAAGGTATTGGCTACTTGCACCAATCTCACGCGTTAAATGTTCCACAAAGAATGAAACAATACCACCTCATTCATGGCTTCGTAGTCATCGCTCTTTCCCTTTTTATCGACATCACTCAACTCTTCCCACGTACCATTTCTCTATTTTTCAACCTCTAATATCTTGCGTGAGGACGACTCATATGCATGCGAACTTCATCTCCGAGCAAAATAAATCAGGTGCAACCGTAGTGAATTTTAGGAAATACTTTGCCCTTATTCCATGGCTCCATACTATGAAGTTACTTAATACTTGCGCCAATCCCACGCCTTAAAGAGTCCAAAAAGAAGAACACAACCGAAGAACGATTAATTAACATGATTTGGGAATGTCAATTAAGTCATGTACACATACAAGGAGTGAAGGTTTGAGCAAAAAAATATACATGTAAATTCTAAAGTATCATGAAAATATATCAATAATTTTATTTGGGAAACTCAACCCATGTTCTCTTGCTATTAGTTTAGTTGCTTTTAAATTGTTCGTAGATACTAGTGACAAGTATTCCAAAGCATTGAATCATATTAAGGTATGATGTTGGGATATTAGTTTCATGGTCAAACCTTGGCTATTGGAAAATACAATCTGATACATTCCTCAAGAATCAAAAGTTATGGATCTACACGTAGCGAGAAACGATTCGAGAGAGACAACCACCATTTTGTGTCTCGCCTTTATACCATAGAAATTCATATCAAACCATATGAAGATTCGAGTGGATATCAACAGGAGGAGAAGAACCATGCCTTCTGAAATCTGTGGAGTCCATTTGAATCCAATAATTGTTACTGGGGCGCGTGTAATTCATCGTCCTCCCCCCCATCTTTTATTAATATAAATGCAAAGATTATTTATCGAGTATGTTATGTTTACGTAGTTCCAGTTTAAATTTATTTCTCGCATAATAATATATGGTTTATCAGAATGTATTTTACTCTCCTCGCTTATATACCTTACACCTTTCAATATTATTCACAAATTTTGATATGATTCTTGGACAACACAACCTCTCAGAAAGTGATTTTTGGGGCACATGTTGGTGATCAAACACCAACAACAAAGTGGCAACTTGGAAGTGTTGCGATAAAAATTCGTGTTTTTCAAAGTTACGTATTATTTTATTATTCAATCATGCATGTTCGCTTTTACGGGATACTTTTATTTATTCATTCTCGAATATAATATTGGGATCGAAAATAGTACATCAATGTTTGTATCCTAAGTGGAAGCACATCCAAATTGCGTTACGCAATTTGATTGTGAAGATTTAAAATCTACGTTGCTAGTTGAGAAATGTAAGAGAAGCATAAATTTGAAATCCCGAGCATTTTGTTAAATAAATGGCAAACCATGAAAATTTATGTGATCAAGCACTTCGATTTTTTCCTAGGACAGTTTTTTATGTTGTAGAACCATAGAAGCTCTTCAATTTTTACAGCTAGTTCTATACTAGGATTGTTTTGGAGGCTCTACACTTCCTAGTAAGCATTCAACATATCACCTCGTGTATGGGAAGGATCCTTTCCCCTTTTTTCTACATCACTTTTCTCTTCCCACGTTCCCTAGCTCGATTTTACAAATCTTAAATTGTTGTGGGTTGACCACACCCAAATTTATAATACACTATAAACGCTCTCCAGCTAAAATAAATAAGGAAAGGATTTTAACAAGTTGTACATGCGAGTTCATAGCGTGAAGGTACTCCCTACTTGAACCAATATCATGCACTAAATGTTGCATGAAGAATAAAACAAGACCACCTCATTCATGGATTCATAATTGGCACACTTTCCATTGTTATCTACATCACTCCACTTTTCCCACATACCATTGTCTTTATTTTGCAGCTGGAACACTCATATGAACGTGAAATTCCATTGCACTAAAGCCTCTTCGAACAAAATAAATCAGGTGCAACCCACGTGGATTTTAACATATATTTTTCCCTTGTACGATGTCTTCATAGTGTAAAGGTACTTAATACTTGCACCAATCCCATGCTTTGAAAATTCCATAAAGAAGGACATCACCAAAGAGCGGTTAATTAACACGATTTGCGAATCTCAAGTAAGTCGTGTAGATACAAGGAGAGAAGGTTTTCACGGAAAATATTTGTTTATTCTAAAGTGTGGAGAAAAAGTAGCAATTCCTTTATTCGGGAAACTCAACCCTAATTTTATTGTTGTTAGTTTGGTTATTTTTGAAGTGTTTTTAGACATTACTTACAAGTAATCGAAAGCGTTGAAACATTTTAAGGGATGGTGTTGGAATCTTAGCTTGATGGCCAAACTTTGGATGTTGCAAAATCCAGTTTGAGACATTCCTCAAGAATCAAAAGTTATGGATACATGTAGAAAAAGATGATCCCACACAAAGAACCATCATTTTGTCTCTCATTTCTACCATAGTAATTGATCCGGATTTGTGTGGGAACGAAACAAAAGATGGCATATACAGAATCATATATTCACATGCACAGATATTTGGCAAGAAACACAGCGATACAGTAAACACATATTCTATTAAATATCGGAGATAGAACAGACTGTAAATACAATAGCTAGAATGGTAGTAGCTATCTCTGAGAAGAGATGTGGCCGCTGTGCTTACTCGTGCCAAGATGAATAGAAAGAGAGGCCGAAAGGGCCTATTTATGATAAGCATGAGGGAAAGAATCCCAAACATCCAAAAACCTAACCCTAGAAGATGAACCGTCATAAAGTTTGCGGCCCCAAGGTGGTTAGTTGAACGACCAACTTCCCGGGGTCATAACTTTTGCATACGATCTCCATTCGGGGCGCTCGGTAGCCCGTTGGAAAGATATATCCGAGGAATGCACCGAGGACCATTAAATAGATGAGCTCCGTAGGACCAATTTTTCCCAAAAAACGTCTTTTAGGGCCGCAAAACGGCCCCGGAAATTTGGGACTCGAAAAACTATAGAAAAATTACTAGAAAATTGGCAAGATGGGAAACTGTTTTGAGCCAGTGGAACAGGTGGGTGGCCACCGATATCCATCTGGATCAGTAATTCATATCATACCATCTGAAGCTTCGAGTTGATATCAAGAGGAGAATAAGAACCCTCGCTTCAGAAGGTTGTGGAGTCCATTTTCTTCCAATAGTTGTTAACTATGGCACTTGTAACTCATTGCCCCACCACCGACCCCCCCCCCCCCCCCGCCCATATTTTATTAGTTCATAGGAAAACATTCTTTATTGTATGTTTTGTTCATGTAGTTCTAGTTTAAATTTCGTTCTTCACATAATATCTGGTTTATTAGAATGTATTTTAATCTCATGGTTCATATAGCTTTTACCTTTTGATATGTGGCTTGGAATACACAACCTCTAAGAAAGTGATTTTGGGAGCACATGTTGGTGATCAAACACCAACACCAAAGTGCCATCTTGGAAGTGTTGTGATAAAAAGTCGTGTTTTTCAATATTATGATGTTATTTTATTATCCAGTTGTGACTTTTATTTATGCACCCTTTATTGTGAAATGGGATTGCAATTAGTACGTCAATGTTTGTAACCTAAGTGGAAGCACATACGGATTACATCGTGCAATCTTATTGTGAAGATTTAAAATCTTGGTTGTTAGTTGAGAAATGTCAAAGAATGCTAAATCTGAAAACCTGAGCTTTTTGTTAAATAATTGGAAAACGGTGAAAATTTACGTGATTGAGCACTTCAAATTTTCCCTAGGGATGATGTTTTATGTTGTAGAACCCTATAAACTCTTCAATTTTTACTAGTTCTATACTATAATTGCTTTGGATACTCTACACTCCATATGCACGTGAACTTCCACTCCACTAAAACCTCTCCAAAAAAAAAAATTACGTGCAACGCGTGTGGATTTTAATAAATATTTTTCCCTTGTGCCATGACTTCATACTGTGAAGGTACTTGCTACTTTTGCCAATACCATGCCTTAAAAATTCCATCAACGAGAAAACAACCAAAGAATGGTTAATCAACATGATTTGTGAATCTCAAGTAAGTCATGTAGCTACAAGGAGAGAAGGCTTGAGAAAAAAAAGATATGTGTATTCTAAAGTATCGTGAGAAATTTGAAATAATTTTATTTGGTGAACTCAACCCTAGTTTTCTTGTTATTAGTTTAGTTGTTTTTAAAGTGTTTTCAAAGATTACTTAGAAGTGATCCAAAGCAATGAATCATATAACGGTATCATGTCGGGATATTAGTTTCATGGTCAAACATTGACGACAGGAAAATCCGATTGGAGACATTCCTCAAGAATCAAAATTGGTTATGGATAGAAATAACCAAAGATGAATACACATGGGAATATACACCATAGCTAAAGTTGTGCGAGATAGCAAATATGGAATTATTACTCTCCTAGTGGAAGAAGGGTTAAGATACTACTATGTTTTTGAACTGGTGGAAATGTGAAATAAACTAGAGCAATTGTACAAAACAATGCCTCTGAAATCAACGGTCTTGAAACAAGGTTATTGACTCTCAAGATTGCTCACCTTGGAGAATTTCAGGGATGAAATCTTTCTCCTACACTGATTTTACATGTTTTCTTTCTCAAAAAAGAATCACGGATCTCATTTTTTTTTCGAAAATGATTCTCCCAAATTCCAAAGGATAAAAATAGTTTACTCTAAACATCACCAAAATTGTCCAAAGACTACATAAAATTCTTAAAAATTTTCTCGTTGTTAACACTGATGCCGTGGAAAGATATTTTCCTCGATTCACCACAATTTGTGCCAACATCAAGGTCGTTGGAGGACAATACCTATGGTGACAGGCCGTTTGAGATCCTTGTGCATGATCGGGCTCCCATAGCATACAACTCTTCTCTCTCACGAGTCATAGTCATCCCACCTCTTTTCGAGGCCATTCCTTGGTATCACACCTCATCTCCCTCCAACTTCATTGTCGTTGAACCCCTTTTAGTGACCATTTTTATTTCCTTTGCCTCCATATGTCCATTCAAACTATCTAGACCCATGCTTCTTAAGCATTCCATGGACACCACAACGCTCGTAGTAGCTCTTGCCCCTGCGGGTGTATTGAGTGCTACTACATAATATGCAAGTGACACATATGTGGATGTCTCCATGGAGCAACCGCATGCCAAGATTCGGGCTCTTGGCAATGCCAACCCTACGATTTAACAGCTTAACCCGATTGTCCTAGATTTTGTTGTTGACTCTCTTTCTCTCTCCTCACTTGATAGATGTAGTAGCACGACGATATCGTATTCATCTCAGGAAACCAAGGACGAAAAAATTCATGAGTCATTTATTATCGTACTAGCTCCTGTTTCCATACTTGCCTCGGTGCATTGTCAAGACCACCAACAATATCTCAACGAACGCGGAGAGAAGATCATTCCCATTTTTATAGTTCTTTGCAGTATTCCATCATATTTCTGTTTCCCTCTAGCTCCATTTTCCATATCCGTCCCCCTTCCCTATGTTACACCTCTTATGGGATTTCACTATCAGCACCTTGGGCCATCGTTCAAGACCACTTATACTATTGCATCGCTGATCACTAGTGCTTTAGGTATACATTCGTTGAGTCGGCCCAGTGCAGTGTTCATGAATAACTTCAATCCAAAATGTAGCAATAGCAATTTCCTTGAGGAAATCTCACAGCTAGATATGTTGGTCGAGGACTCTCTTCGTCCTCTTGCATCCAACACGTGTAGTACACTAAGGTATTCCAGTAGATTCTCCATAAACAAAAAACGGTTTTCTCAGCTCCACTTATCCCTAGTTATTAAAGTCCTCTTTCTTAAAGAGCATTCACCACAAATGTGTTTATATGAAGGAGCGTAAAAACTCTAACTATCCTTGATCCCACGGCTACACCAAAAGCAGAGAGCGTTTTTATAACTGGGGATTTTTGGACTATGCGGTACAACTGTGGTCTTCCCCTTAAGAGCTATGCCATGCTTGCACACGATGTCTCTAGCGCATGGAATTATTACAACAAAATAATTATCGCATGTTCATGGAAATCCCATGTTTAAGACTCTATATCCATGGATTCTATTTTCTCTATACAGTCGATGCTGATGTGCATAGGACTCTTTATCCAGTTACATGGCACGTATGTTTATGCAGGCTCACTAGTCAGTCCATCCATAAACATAGTGGAAACTCAGCAGCAAGCACTTAGATTGAACATATTTCAACATGATGCTTCTTCTAGTATGTTTGGAAATCACTCGGTGGACCATCTCCAATGGAATGCCATATATCGTTGTATATTTCTAAGTGCTCTAGACAGAAACTGTTCTTTTCCTCATGATTCCCCAAATACCTAGGTCCGTAAGCGGGGTTCGACTGCTAAAAATACATAGAAGATTGGATGGATTGGTTTGTAGGGCCCATTTTATGGGCAGGTCTCACTCTTCATATTTGTGGTCAAAAAATCGTCTGAATCCTTCTGGGGCAATTTTGAGGTATTAAAGTTCCATTTCTTGCAAAAAAACAACTGCACCAAAATTTTACATTATACACACCTAGACCTATCCAATGGTGCAAGAATCGCCTCAATCAGAGTCCGTATGAAGAAGTTATGCCTCCCACAAGTTGACCTACCCAGCTAACCACCATGGTACCCAGCGGATTCCACATCATCTATCGTTTCTCGCACATGTGGATCTAATAATGATTGGAGTTTGAAGAACGTTCTAGAAGGTCCAGTACCATAACCCTAATAAGGAGTTGGGGCGTAAGAAAACCCTAAAATTAACCCTAGACGGCTATTGGACTATGTTGAATACGAGGCCGTTTGGAGGAGGGGTTTCGTTCTTTCGATGTTATTATACAGCTCCATAGTTGATAAAACAACACAAGAGTGGCTATTATAGCAGGACATAGGAGATAGGACATCATGTTGTAGCCATTATGGCCGTAGATTCATAGCTAACTCCATAGAGAGTGTCATTTCCTTTGTATTTGCATTTTGATATGAAGAGCAAGGCATAGTCCTCATTTGTGGCTGGGTTTTTCCCCATAGCTCGTTTTCCCGGGCTATATCTTGGGTTATTGTGTGGATTAATGTGTACTTATTTGCTCTAGTTATTTCTAGATTTCAGTTCCATTATATTCAGTATCTTATGGAATTAAATTAACACAACGAACTAAGTTGTAAGATCCATTGTGAGAAACTTATCCACTGGAATAGATGCAACAGTTTACAGATCATCTCGCCAACCGCCCGCCATCCTCAGTGACCATCCTACACTAAGGGTTGTTTTTATGTTAAGTATCTTGATATTTTGTGGCAACGCCCAAACCCATAGCATTCTCTTATATCAACTATGGAAACTTGCACCGCATCTGCATTAACCACATGATTTCGACACCCGACAATATTTCACTTTGATTAGGGTTATTCAAAAAGTAATCTCGACTATCCAAAATGCATTGTTCATCAACAGCATTCAGTGAGAACCGCAATGTGGGGAAATTGGCATTTGTATTCACTTGACATGGAAGAGCGACTGAGGAACATAATGTGAAACAGGAACGTTATATATATGCGTAGGGAACAGGGTTTGAATTCTTCTACAACACTATATATATATATATATATATATATATATATATATGTGGTTTCCACGCGCTTTGTGATTAATTCTAAATGGTGAGCTCTGGTCACGAAAGGTTATCAGAACAAGTCTAGTAGGACAGGAAATGGTCGATGCAGCGATAATAAGCCGGCGAGAGGCGTGAGGGACCATATTCTCATACTAATACACCAAAAATAAACGGACTTTGTCAGGTCGGCGACGCTGGCTTGGTCGCACTGTTATATATTATGTTCTTTGGACGGTGTCACGGTAGGATTTGGTCACGGTCACCTGTAGCAGAGGTGGTAGTGGCAGGTGGGGAATGATCACTTGCTTGCCCGGACTTCAATTTAAAACTACTCAGAATTCAGGAATTTGGTGATGCTATAAAATGGAAGAACGCTCTCCAATCTTCATCAAACTTCATCTAGAATCAAACGATCAGAGGGAGCGTCTAATCGAAGAATAGCACTCAGTCATCTACAGTCATGAAATCCTTCCCGGCTTTAGCGGTTGCAGCACTAGTAATCATCTCATACGCAAGCACTATTGTTCTAGTGCGTGCAGGTGATTCAGATCCTCTGCAAGACTTTTGCGTTGCTGATAACACCAGTCAAGGTATGTGATACTAGGCTCTTCTGAATTTACATGTAATGTGTACAACTATTATCATGGGTGAAGAATCTGACATATATGGAATTGAATTTACATGTAATGTGTACAACTATTATCATGGGTGAAGAATCTGATATATATATATGGAATTGAATTTTGCAGTTCTTGTAAACGGTTTCGTCTGTAAGGATGCGAAGATGGTTTCAGCAGACGACTTCACGTTCAGGGGCCTAGATAAAGCGGGGAATACGAATAACATGCTGCGTTCCGTGGTAACTCCAGTCAATGTAGTGCAGCTAGCAGGCCTGAACACCTTGGGAATCTCCATGGCTAGGATCGATTTCGCTCCTTACGGCCTTAATCCCCCTCACACTCATCCGCGGGCCACCGAAATCTTGGTGGTCTTGGAAGGTAGCCTCTACGTCGGCTTCATCACCACTGGCAACCAATTGTTCTACAAAACGCTTGAGAAGGGAGACGTGTTTGTGTTCCCCAAAGCTCTTGTGCATTTCCAACAGAACGTCGGCAATGGCAACGCAGTGGCCCTCGCTGCACTGAGCAGCCAGAATCCAGGAACTCAGCAGATCGCCAGGTCCTTGTTTGGAGCCACCGGTCCGGTTGATCCCTCCGTTCTCGCCAAAGCTTTCGATATCGATTCCAACCTCGTCAAACTTCTGCAAGCCAAATTCGCAGCTTCTGGCTGATTTATTCATTCATTCATCCTGATCATAGTCGTGAGTCGCCACAGAGATTTATTCATTCTAATCATAGTCGCCATTCTTGCTTTCCCCGCTTTCTGCGTTCTGTGCGTGACACAAATAGTCACTGCATTGTATGTGTGGTCGTGGACATCCAAACAAATAAAAAAGTTCATTTCCGTTGATTATCTTAATCAGTGCTACTCCTTAATGTTTGAACAACACGATCTTCCGAAACTCTTTAGATTCATCACTCCACCCAACGGTCATTTTAATAATTAAACGCCATAAATAGATTATAAGCAGATGTTTAGTGGCATGGAGTCCACTTTAAAATTCAATTATCTTGGTGTATTCCGTTGATCCATTAATGAGGTTTTCGTGTTTGTTTGGGATGATTATCTTAATCGGTGCCACTCCTCAATGTTTGAACAACAAGATCTTCCAACGGGCATTTTAACATTTAAACGCCAGAAATAGAGTGTAAAATTAAACATAAATGGCCTTACATCATTTTGGTGTTAATTACTCAATTTAATTAAATTATATTTGTGGGTTCAAAAAGTTTTGAAACTCATTAAATTGGATCATCTAAAATTATTATATATCCCATCTAAAATTATTATATATCCCATTTACCTCCGGCAAACTTGATGACTTGATATAATAAATTATTGTTTCAACTTGTATAGAAAATTATTTTAAATTATGAATCGTTAGATTATGAGGCATACACACTTGAATGTTGGTTACCCTCTCATCGTTTACTCCATCATAGCAACATTGTCTTAGATTCCACCAAAGAGGGATCTTTGGTGAAGAAAAATCATAGCAACATTGTTTTGGCTTCCGGCAAGGGATCTCGCAACCTCACAAAGGAGAGGGAGGGCCTTCTAGGGACGGATTTGGTTCTACATAGGTGCCACATCGTGGCCCCATATTTAATCAAATTGTAGGTATGCATTTCATCGGACTATGGAGGTGTCTAGCTAAAAGAGATTAGTTCATCGGATAACTTGTAAAGTGATAGCAGGTTGGATTAATAATGGATTGTAATCGTATTGCAAGTGTGTTAACAACCTAATTTTTGCCTCTTCGGTTCGCCATGAGTAATATTATCGCCATTAGACATCACCTTGGGCGGCTTTCGCCTCATATGCATCATTTCCACCACCATATTATCCGAGCACTCTCAACCAAGGACAACCTAAATCCCAACTTTGACTACAAATATAAGTGGATGGAATTTCCCTAGTAATGTGCTCACGTTGTCCACTTTTATTTCCCTGAAAACTACATCGAGGATCCAAAAGCAAAAGAGGAGATATGTAAGTCGTCTAATTAATGCCGTACCCTTCCAAAGGAGGGTAGTGGCTTGAAGTGGACATCAACGATCCATTATTTTTGAAAAAAATGGCCTTCGATCTAGTCTATAATACTATTACTATTAGAAAATTATTTTAAATTATGAATAATTAGATTATTAGGCATACAAACTGGAATATTGATTACCCTCCCATGATTTACTCCATCATAGCAACAGTCTCTTAGATTCCACCACACAGGAATCTCCTGGAAACGATCGTAGCAACATTGTTTTGGCTTCCGGCAAGCGATCTTGCAACCTCACAGAGGAGAGGGAGGGCCTTCTAGGGAGGGATTTGGTTCTACCTAGGTGCCACATCATGGCATCGTCTTTAATCATATTGTTGGTAAGAATTTTATCGGACTATGGAGGTGTCTAGCCAAAAGAGATTACTTCATCGGACCGCATTGCAAGTGTGTTAACAACATAATTTTGGCTCTTCGGTTCGCCATGAGTAATATTATCGCCATTACACATCACCTTGGGCAGCTTTCGCCTCATATCCATCATTGTGCTAAGAACCTAATTTTTGGCTCTTTGGTTCGCCATGAGTGATATTATCGCCATTGCACATCACCTTGGGCGGATTTCTCCTCATATCCATCATTCCCATCACCATATGATGTGAGCATTCTCAGCCAAGGACAACCTAAATCCAAAGTTTGACTACCAATATAAGTGTCCATGGAATTTCCCTAGTAATCTCCTCACGGTGTCCACTTTTATTTCCTCGAGAACTACATCGTGGATCCAAAAACAAAAGAGAAGTTATGTAAGTCGGATAATTAATGTTGTACCCTTCCAAAGGAGTGTAGTGGCTTGAAGTGGACATCACAGAAACCTTATTTCTGAAAAAAAATGCTTTTGATCTAGTCTATAATACGGATACTGATCCTGCAACTTCTTAAATGAAAAGGAAATATCCACATTCGATTCGGTTCTAAAGAGTGTCCTCATATCTCCTATGAATAAATCTCACAAGGTCATCCATCATATCATTCACAATAAGCAATGCTATTATGCTCGATTCGGTCCACACACACACACACATAGAAGCATCGTTCTGTGTCTCTCCTTTCAACCACGGTAATTCTCATCGCACCATATGGAGCTTCAAGTGGTGATCAAGAGGGTTAGAATAACACTCCCTTCGGAAAGTCGTGGAGTCCATTTGCTTCCAATAATTCTTACTAAGGCGCTTGTAATTCATCACCGCTGACCCCCATCCCCCCTCTTTTATTAATACAAATGCAAATATTTTTTATTGTATGTTATGTTTATGGACTTCTAGTTTAACTTTATTTCTTCACATAATATATGGTCTATTCGAATGTATTTTACTCTCATGGTTCATATACCTTACACCTTTTGATATGATGCTTGGACAATGCAACCTCTAAGCACGTGATTTTTGGGGCACATGTTGGTGATGAAACACAACCACCAAACTCAGCCATCTTGGAAGTGTTGTGATACAAAGGCGTGTTTTTCAATATTATGTATTATTTTATTTTTCAATTATGCATATTCTCTTCTACGGGTTACTTTTATTTATGCATTCTCAAATATAATATTGGGATTGCAAATAGTACATCAATGTTTGTATCCTAAGTGGTAGCACATCTAGATTGTGTCACGCAATTCAATTGTAAAGATATAAAATTGTGTCGCGCAATTCGATTGCAAAGATTTAGAATCTAGGCTGTTAGGTGAGAAATGTAAAATAAGGCTAAATCTCAAACCCCGAGGTTTTTTTTTTAATTCTTGGGAAACCATGGAAATTTATGCGATCGAGGACTTGATATTTTTCGTAGGGCTAATGTTTTAGGGCGTAGAACCGTAGAAAATCTTCAATGTTTACTAATCTTATACTAGAATCGTTTTTGATACTCTACACTTCATACTACCTTCAATAGATCGCTTCGTGTATTGCACGTGACTCTTTCCCTTGTTCTCTACATCATTTTTCTCTTCCCACATGCCCTAGCTCGATTTTACAAAGATTAATTTGTTGTGCGTGATGCACCCAAATTTCAACTCCACAATACACTCTCCAACCAAAGTAAATAAGGAGAGGATTTTAACAAGTGTATCACCCTTTGTATGTGATTTCATAGCGTTAAGGTATTGGCTACTTGCACCAATCTCACGCGTTAAATGTTCCACAAAGAATGAAACAATACCACCTCATTCATGGCTTCGTAGTCATCGCTCTTTCCCTTTTTATCGACATCACTCAACTCTTCCCACGTACCATTTCTCTATTTTTCAACCTCTAATATCTTGCGTGAGGACGACTCATATGCATGCGAACTTCATCTCCGAGCAAAATAAATCAGGTGCAACCGTAGTGAATTTTAGGAAATACTTTGCCCTTATTCCATGGCTCCATACTATGAAGTTACTTAATACTTGCGCCAATCCCACGCCTTAAAGAGTCCAAAAAGAAGAACACAACCGAAGAACGATTAATTAACATGATTTGGGAATGTCAATTAAGTCATGTACACATACAAGGAGTGAAGGTTTGAGCAAAAAAATATACATGTAAATTCTAAAGTATCATGAAAATATATCAATAATTTTATTTGGGAAACTCAACCCATGTTCTCTTGCTATTAGTTTAGTTGCTTTTAAATTGTTCGTAGATACTAGTGACAAGTATTCCAAAGCATTGAATCATATTAAGGTATGATGTTGGGATATTAGTTTCATGGTCAAACCTTGGCTATTGGAAAATACAATCTGATACATTCCTCAAGAATCAAAAGTTATGGATCTACACGTAGCGAGAAACGATTCGAGAGAGACAACCACCATTTTGTGTCTCGCCTTTATACCATAGAAATTCATATCAAACCATATGAAGATTCGAGTGGATATCAACAGGAGGAGAAGAACCATGCCTTCTGAAATCTGTGGAGTCCATTTGAATCCAATAATTGTTACTGGGGCGCGTGTAATTCATCGTCCTCCCCCCCATCTTTTATTAATATAAATGCAAAGATTATTTATCGAGTATGTTATGTTTACGTAGTTCCAGTTTAAATTTATTTCTCGCATAATAATATATGGTTTATCAGAATGTATTTTACTCTCCTCGCTTATATACCTTACACCTTTCAATATTATTCACAAATTTTGATATGATTCTTGGACAACACAACCTCTCAGAAAGTGATTTTTGGGGCACATGTTGGTGATCAAACACCAACAACAAAGTGGCAACTTGGAAGTGTTGCGATAAAAATTCGTGTTTTTCAAAGTTACGTATTATTTTATTATTCAATCATGCATGTTCGCTTTTACGGGATACTTTTATTTATTCATTCTCGAATATAATATTGGGATCGAAAATAGTACATCAATGTTTGTATCCTAAGTGGAAGCACATCCAAATTGCGTTACGCAATTTGATTGTGAAGATTTAAAATCTACGTTGCTAGTTGAGAAATGTAAGAGAAGCATAAATTTGAAATCCCGAGCATTTTGTTAAATAAATGGCAAACCATGAAAATTTATGTGATCAAGCACTTCGATTTTTTCCTAGGACAGTTTTTTATGTTGTAGAACCATAGAAGCTCTTCAATTTTTACAGCTAGTTCTATACTAGGATTGTTTTGGAGGCTCTACACTTCCTAGTAAGCATTCAACATATCACCTCGTGTATGGGAAGGATCCTTTCCCCTTTTTTCTACATCACTTTTCTCTTCCCACGTTCCCTAGCTCGATTTTACAAATCTTAAATTGTTGTGGGTTGACCACACCCAAATTTATAATACACTATAAACGCTCTCCAGCTAAAATAAATAAGGAAAGGATTTTAACAAGTTGTACATGCGAGTTCATAGCGTGAAGGTACTCCCTACTTGAACCAATATCATGCACTAAATGTTGCATGAAGAATAAAACAAGACCACCTCATTCATGGATTCATAATTGGCACACTTTCCATTGTTATCTACATCACTCCACTTTTCCCACATACCATTGTCTTTATTTTGCAGCTGGAACACTCATATGAACGTGAAATTCCATTGCACTAAAGCCTCTTCGAACAAAATAAATCAGGTGCAACCCACGTGGATTTTAACATATATTTTTCCCTTGTACGATGTCTTCATAGTGTAAAGGTACTTAATACTTGCACCAATCCCATGCTTTGAAAATTCCATAAAGAAGGACATCACCAAAGAGCGGTTAATTAACACGATTTGCGAATCTCAAGTAAGTCGTGTAGATACAAGGAGAGAAGGTTTTCACGGAAAATATTTGTTTATTCTAAAGTGTGGAGAAAAAGTAGCAATTCCTTTATTCGGGAAACTCAACCCTAATTTTATTGTTGTTAGTTTGGTTATTTTTGAAGTGTTTTTAGACATTACTTACAAGTAATCGAAAGCGTTGAAACATTTTAAGGGATGGTGTTGGAATCTTAGCTTGATGGCCAAACTTTGGATGTTGCAAAATCCAGTTTGAGACATTCCTCAAGAATCAAAAGTTATGGATACATGTAGAAAAAGATGATCCCACACAAAGAACCATCATTTTGTCTCTCATTTCTACCATAGTAATTGATCCGGATTTGTGTGGGAACGAAACAAAAGATGGCATATACAGAATCATATACAGAGAGATATATTCACATGCACAGATATTTGGCAAGAAACACAGCGATACAGTAAACACATATTCTATTAAATATCGGAGATAGAACAGACTGTAAATACAATAGCTAGAATGGTAGTAGCTATCTCTGAGAAGAGATGTGGCCGCTGTGCTTACTCGTGCCAAGATGAATAGAAAGAGAGGCCGAAAGGGCCTATTTATGATAAGCATGAGGGAAAGAATCCCAAACATCCAAAAACCTAACCCTAGAAGATGAACCGTCATAAAGTTTGCGGCCCCAAGGTGGTTAGTTGAACGACCAACTTCCCGGGGTCATAACTTTTGCATACGATCTCCATTCGGGGCGCTCGGTAGCCCGTTGGAAAGATATATCCGAGGAATACACCGAGGACCATTAAATAGATGAGCTCCGTAGGACCAATTTTTCCCAAAAAACGTCTTTTAGGGCCGCAAAACGGCCCCGGAAATTTGGGACTCGAAAAACTATAGAAAAATTACTAGAAAATTGGCAAGATGGGAAACTGTTTTGAGCCAGTGGAACAGGTGGGTGGCCACCGATATCCATCTGGATCAGTAATTCATATCATACCATCTGAAGCTTCGAGTTGATATCAAGAGGAGAATAAGAACCCTCGCTTCAGAAGGTTGTGGAGTCCATTTTCTTCCAATAGTTGTTAACTATGGCACTTGTAACTCATTGCCCCACCACCGACCCCCCCCCCCCCGCCCATATTTTATTAGTTCATAGGAAAACATTCTTTATTGTATGTTTTGTTCATGTAGTTCTAGTTTAAATTTCGTTCTTCACATAATATCTGGTTTATTAGAATGTATTTTAATCTCATGGTTCATATAGCTTTTACCTTTTGATATGTGGCTTGGAATACACAACCTCTAAGAAAGTGATTTTGGGAGCACATGTTGGTGATCAAACACCAACACCAAAGTGCCATCTTGGAAGTGTTGTGATAAAAAGTCGTGTTTTTCAATATTATGATGTTATTTTATTATCCAGTTATGAATTTTATTTATGCACCCTTTATTGTGAAATGGGATTGCAATTAGTACGTCAATGTTTGTAACCTAAGTGGAATCACATACGGATTACATCGTGCAATCTTATTGTGAAGATTTAAAATCTTGGTTGTTAGTTGAGAAATGTCAAAGAATGCTAAATCTGAAAACCTGAGCTTTTTGTTAAATAATTGGAAAACGGTGAAAATCTACGTGATTGAGCACTTCAAATTTTCCCTAGGGATGATGTTTTATGTTGTAGAACCCTATAAACTCTTCAATTTTTACTAGTTCTATACTATAATTTCTTTGGATACTCTACACTCCATATGCACGTGAACTTCCACTCCACTAAAACCTCTCCAAAAAAAAAAATTACGTGCAACGCGTGTGGATTTTAATAAATATTTTTCCCTTGTGCCATGACTTCATACTGTGAAGGTACTTGCTACTTTTGCCAATACCATGCCTTAAAAATTCCATCAACGAGAAAACAACCAAAGAATGGTTAATCAACATGATTTGTGAATCTCAAGTAAGTCATGTAGCTACAAGGAGAGAAGGCTTGAGAAAAAAAAGATATGTGTATTCTAAAGTATCGTGAGAAATTTGAAATAATTTTATTTGGTGAACTCAACCCTAGTTTTCTTGTTATTAGTTTAGTTGTTTTTAAAGTGTTTTCAAAGATTACTTAGAAGTGATCCAAAGCAATGAATCATATAACGGTATCATGTCGGGATATTAGTTTCATGGTCAAACATTGACGACAGGAAAATCCGATTGGAGACATTCCTCAAGAATCAAAATTGGTTATGGATAGAAATAACCAAAGATGAAAACACATGGGAATATACACCATAGCTAAAGTTGTGCGAGATAGCAAATATGGAATTATTACTCTCCTAGTGGAAGAAGGGTTAAGATACTACTATGTTTTTGAACTGGTGGAAATGTGAAATAAACTAGAGCAATTGTACAAAACAATGCCTCTGAAATCAACGGTCTTGAAACAAGGTTATTGACTCTCAAGATTGCTCACCTTGGAGAATTTCAGGGATGAAATCTTTCTCGTACACTGATTTTACATGTTTTCTTTCTCAAAAAAGAATCACGGATCTCATTTTTTTTTCGAAAATGATTTTCCCAAATTCCAAAGGATAAAAATAGTTTACTCTAAACATCACCAAAATTGTCCAAAGACTACATAAAATTCTTAAAAATTTTCTCGTTGTTAACACTGATGCCGTGGAAAGATATTTTCCTCGATTCACCACAATTTGTGCCAACATCAAGGTCGTTGGAGGACAATACCTATGGTGACAGGCCGTTTGAGATCCTTGTGCATGATCGGGCTCCCATAGCATACAACTCTTCTCTCTCACGAGTCATAGTCATCCCACCTCTTTTCGAGGCCATTCCTTGGTATCACACCTCATCTCCCTCCAACTTCATTGTCGTTGAACCCCTTTTAGTGACCATTTTTATTTCCTTTGCCTCCATATGTCCATTCAAACTATCTAGACCCATGCTTCTTAAGCATTCCATGGACACCACAACGCTCGTAGTAGCTCTTGCCCCTGCGGGTGTATTGAGTGCTACTACATAATATGCAAGTGACACATATGTGGATGTCTCCATGGAGCAACCGCATGCCAAGCTTCGGGCTCTTGGCAATGCCAACCCTACGATTTAACAGCTTAACCCGATTGTCCTAGATTTTGTTGTTGACTCTCTTTCTCTCTCCTCACATGATAGATGTAGTAGCACGACAATATCGTATTCATCTCAGGAAACCAGGGACGAAAAAATTCATGAGTCATTTATTATCGTACTAGCTCCTGTTTCCATACTTGCCTCGGTGCATTGTCAAGACCACCAACAATATCTCAACGAACGCGGAGAGAAGATCATTCCCATTTTTATAGTTCTTTGCAGTATTCCATCATATTTCTGTTTCCCTCTAGCTCCATTTTCCATATCCGTCCCCCTTCCCTATGTTACACCTCTTATGGGATTTCACTATCAGCACCTTGGGCCATCGTTCAAGACCACTTATACTATTGCATCGCTGATCACTAGTGCTTTAGGTATACATTCGTTGAGTCGGCCCAGTGCAGTGTTCATGAATAACTTCAATCCAAAATGTAGCAATAGCAATTTCCTTGAGGAAATCTCACAGCTAGATATGTTGGTCGAGGACTCTCTTCGTCCTCTTGCATCCAACACGTGTAGTACACTAAGGTATTCCAGTAGATTCTCCATAAACAAAAAACGGTTTTCTCAGCTCCACTTATCCCTAGTTATTAAAGTCCTCTTTCTTAAAGAGCATTCACCACAAATGTGTTTATATGAAGGAGCGTAAAAACTCTAACTATCCTTGATCCCACGGCTACACCAAAAGCAGAGAGCGTTTTTATAACTGGGGATTTTTGGACTATGCGGTACAACTGTGGTCTTCCCCTTAAGAGCTATGCCATGCTTGCACACGATGTCTCTAGCGCATGGAATTATTACAACAAAATAATTATCGCATGTTCATGGAAATCCCATGTTTAAGACTCTATATCCATGGATTTTATTTTCTCTATACAGTCGATGCTGATGTGCATAGGACTCTTTATCCAGTTACATGGCACGTATGTTTATGCAGGCTCACTAGTCAGTCCATCCATAAACATAGTGGAAACTCAGCAGCAAGCACTTAGATTGAACATATTTCAACATGATGCTTCTTCTAGTATGTTTGGAAATCACTCGGTGGACCATCTCCAATGGAATGCCATATATCGTTGTATATTTCTAAGTGCTCTAGACAAAAACTGTTCTTTTCCTCATGATTCCCCAAATACCTAGGTCCGTAAGCGGGGTTCGACTGCTAAAAATACATAGAAGATTGGATGGATTGGTTTGTAGGGCCCATTTTATGGGCAGGTCTCACTCTTCATATTTGTGGTCAAAAAATCGTCTGAATCCTTCTGGGGCAATTTTGAGGTATTAAAGTTCCATTTCTTGCAAAAAAACAACTGCACCAAAATTTTACATTATACACACCTAGACCTATCCAATGGTGCAAGAATCGCCTCAATCAGAGTCCGTATGAAGAAGTTATGCCTCCCACAAGTTGACCTACCCAGCTAACCACCATGGTACCCAGCGGATTCCACATCATCTATCGTTTCTCGCACATGTGGATCTAATAATGATTGGAGTTTGAAGAACGTTCTAGAAGGTCCAGTACCATAACCCTAATAAGGAGTTGGGGCGTAAGAAAACCCTAAAATTAACCCTAGACGGCTATTGGGCTATGTTGAATACGAGGCCGTTTGGAGGAGGGGTTTCGTTCTTTCGATGTTATTATACAGCTCCATAGTTGATAAAACAACACAAGAGTGGCTATTATAGCAGGACATAGGAGATAGGACATCATGTTGTAGCCATTATGGCCGTAGATTCATAGCTAACTCCATAGAGAGTGTCATTTCCTTTGTATTTGCATTTTGATATGAAGAGCAAGGCATAGTCCTCATTTGTGGCTGGGTTTTTCCCCATAGCTCGTTTTCCCGGGCTATATCTTGGGTTATTGTGTGGATTAATGTGTACTTATTTGCTCTAGTTATTTCTAGATTTCAGTTCCATTATATTCAGTATCTTATGGAATTAAATTAACACAACGAACTAAGTTGTAAGATCCATTGTGAGAAACTTATCCACTGGAATAGATGCAACAGTTTACAGATCATCTCGCCAACCGCCCGCCATCCTCAGTGACCATCCTACACTAAGGGTTGTTTTTATGTTAAGTATCTTGATATTTTGTGGCAACGCCCAAACCCATAGCATTCTCTTATATCAACTATGGAAACTTGCACCGCATCTGCATTAACCACATGATTTCGACACCCGACAATATTTCACTTTGATTAGGGTTATTCAAAAAGTAATCTCGACTATCCAAAATGCATTGTTCATCAACAGCATTCAGTGAGAACCGCAATGTGGGGAAATTGGCATTTGTATTCACTTGACATGGAAGAGCGACTGAGGAACATAATGTGAAACAGGAACGTTATATATATGCGTAGGGAACAGGGTTTGAATTCTTCTACAACACTATATATATATATATATATATATATATATATATATATATATATATATGTGGTTTCCACGCGCTTTGTGATTAATTCTAAATGGTGAGCTCTGGTCACGAAAGGTTATCAGAACAAGTCTAGTAGGACAGGAAATGGTCGATGCAGCGATAATAAGCCGGCGAGAGGCGTGAGGGACCATATTCTCATACTAATACACCAAAAATAAACGGACTTTGTCAGGTCGGCGACGCTGGCTTGGTCGCACTGTTATATATTATGTTCTTTGGACGGTGTCACGGTAGGATTTGGTCACGGTCACCTGTAGCAGAGGTGGTAGTGGCAGGTGGGGAATGATCACTTGCTTGCCCGGACTTCAATTTAAAACTACTCAGAATTCAGGAATTTGGTGATGCTATAAAATGGAAGAACGCTCTCCAATCTTCATCAAACTTCATCTAGAATCAAACGATCAGAGGGAGCGTCTAATCGAAGAATAGCACTCAGTCATCTACAGTCATGAAATCCTTCCCGGCTTTAGCGGTTGCAGCACTAGTAATCATCTCATACGCAAGCACTATTGTTCTAGTGCGTGCAGGTGATTCAGATCCTCTGCAAGACTTTTGCGTTGCTGATAACACCAGTCAAGGTATGTGATACTAGGCTCTTCTGAATTTACATGTAATGTGTACAACTATTATCATGGGTGAAGAATCTGACATATATGGAATTGAATTTACATGTAATGTGTACAACTATTATCATGGGTGAAGAATCTGATATATATATATGGAATTGAATTTTGCAGTTCTTGTAAACGGTTTCGTCTGTAAGGATGCGAAGATGGTTTCAGCAGACGACTTCACGTTCAGGGGCCTAGATAAAGCGGGGAATACGAATAACATGCTGCGTTCCGTGGTAACTCCAGTCAATGTAGTGCAGCTAGCAGGCCTGAACACCTTGGGAATCTCCATGGCTAGGATCGATTTCGCTCCTTACGGCCTTAATCCCCCTCACACTCATCCGCGGGCCACCGAAATCTTGGTGGTCTTGGAAGGTAGCCTCTACGTCGGCTTCATCACCACTGGCAACCAATTGTTCTACAAAACGCTTGAGAAGGGAGACGTGTTTGTGTTCCCCAAAGCTCTTGTGCATTTCCAACAGAACGTCGGCAATGGCAACGCAGTGGCCCTCGCTGCACTGAGCAGCCAGAATCCAGGAACTCAGCAGATCGCCAGGTCCTTGTTTGGAGCCACCGGTCCGGTTGATCCCTCCGTTCTCGCCAAAGCTTTCGATATCGATTCCAACCTCGTCAAACTTCTGCAAGCCAAATTCGCAGCTTCTGGCTGATTTATTCATTCATTCATCCTGATCATAGTCGTGAGTCGCCACAGAGATTTATTCACTCTAATCATAGTCGCCATTCTTGCTTTCCCCGCTTTCTGCGTTCTGCGTTCTGTGCGTGACACAAATAGTCACTGCATTGTATGTGTGGTCGTGGACATCCAAACAAATAAAAAAGTTCATTTCCGTTGATTATCTTAATCAGTGCTACTCCTTAATGTTTGAACAACACGATCTTCCGAAACTCTTTAGATTCATCACTCCACCCAACGGTCATTTTAATAATTAAACGCCATAAATAGATTATAAGCAGATGTTTAGTGGCATGGAGTCCACTTTAAAATTCAATTATCTTGGTGTATTCCGTTGATCCATTAATGAGGTTTTCGTGTTTGTTTGGGATGATTATCTTAATCGGTGCCACTCCTCAATGTTTGAACAACAAGATCTTCCAACGGGCATTTTAACATTTAAACGCCAGAAATAGAGTGTAAAATTAAACATAAATGGCCTTACATCATTTTGGTGTTAATTACTCAATTTAATTAAATTATATTTGTGGGTTCAAAAAGTTTTGAAACTCATTAAATTGGATCATCTAAAATTATTATATATCCCATCTAAAATTATTATATATCCCATTTACCTCCGGCAAACTTGATGACTTGATATAATAAATTATTGTTTCAACTTGTATAGAAAATTATTTTAAATTATGAATCGTTAGATTATGAGGCATACACACTTGAATGTTGGTTACCCTCTCATCGTTTACTCCATCATAGCAACATTGTCTTAGATTCCACCAAAGAGGGATCTTTGGTGAAGAAAAATCATAGCAACATTGTTTTGGCTTCCGGCAAGGGATCTCGCAACCTCACAAAGGAGAGGGAGGGCCTTCTAGGGACGGATTTGGTTCTACATAGGTGCCACATCGTGGCCCCATATTTAATCAAATTGTAGGTATGCATTTCATCGGACTATGGAGGTGTCTAGCTAAAAGAGATTAGTTCATCGGATAACTTGTAAAGTGATAGCAGGTTGGATTAATAATGGATTGTAATCGTATTGCAAGTGTGTTAACAACCTAATTTTTGCCTCTTCGGTTCGCCATGAGTAATATTATCGCCATTAGACATCACCTTGGGCGGCTTTCGCCTCATATGCATCATTTCCACCACCATATTATCCGAGCACTCTCAACCAAGGACAACCTAAATCCCAACTTTGACTACAAATATAAGTGGATGGAATTTCCCTAGTAATGTGCTCACGTTGTCCACTTTTATTTCCCTGAAAACTACATCGAGGATCCAAAAGCAAAAGAGGAGATATGTAAGTCGGCTAATTAATGCCGTACCCTTCCAAAGGAGGGTAGTGGCTTGAAGTGGACATCAACGATCCATTATTTTTGAAAAAAATGGCCTTCGATCTAGTCTATAATACTATTACTATTAGAAAATTATTTTAAATTATGAATAATTAGATTATTAGGCATACAAACTGGAATATTGATTACCCTCCCATGATTTACTCCATCATAGCAACAGTCTCTTAGATTCCACCACACAGGAATCTCCTGGAAACGATCGTAGCAACATTGTTTTGGCTTCCGACAAGCGATCTTGCAACCTCACAGAGGAGAGGGAGGGCCTTCTAGGGAGGGATTTGGTTCTACCTAGGTGCCACATCATGGCATCGTCTTTAATCATATTGTTGGTAAGAATTTTATCGGACTATGGAGGTGTCTAGCCAAAAGAGATTACTTCATCGGACCGCATTGCAAGTGTGTTAACAACATAATTTTGGCTCTTCGGTTCGCCATGAGTAATATTATCGCCATTACACATCACCTTGGGCAGCTTTCGCCTCATATCCATCATTGTGCTAAGAACCTAATTTTTGGCTCTTTGGTTCGCCATGAGTGATATTATCGCCATTGCACATCACCTTGGGCGGATTTCTCCTCATATCCATCATTCCCATCACCATATGATGTGAGCATTCTCAGCCAAGGACAACCTAAATCCAAAGTTTGACTACCAATATAAGTGTCCATGGAATTTCCCTAGTAATCTCCTCACGGTGTCCACTTTTATTTCCTCGAGAACTACATCGTGGATCCAAAAACAAAAGAGAAGTTATGTAAGTCGGATAATTAATGTTGTACCCTTCCAAAGGAGTGTAGTGGCTTGAAGTGGACATCACAGAAACCTTATTTCTGAAAAAAATTGCTTTTGATCTAGTCTATAATACGGATACTGATCCTGCAACTTCTTAAATGAAAAGGAAATATCCACATTCGATTCGGTTCTAAAGAGTGTCCTCATATCTCCTATGAATAAATCTCACAAGGTCATCCATCATATCATTCACAATAAGCAATGCTATTATGCTCGATTCGGTCCACACACACACACACATAGAAGCATCGTTCTGTGTCTCTCCTTTCAACCACGGTAATTCTCATCGCACCATATGGAGCTTCAAGTGGTGATCAAGAGGGTTAGAATAACACTCCCTTCGGAAAGTCGTGGAGTCCATTTGCTTCCAATAATTCTTACTAAGGCGCTTGTAATTCATCACCGCTGACCCCCATCCCCCCTCTTTTATTAATACAAATGCAAATATTTTTTATTGTATGTTATGTTTATGGACTTCTAGTTTAACTTTATTTCTTCACATAATATATGGTCTATTCGAATGTATTTTACTCTCATGGTTCATATACCTTACACCTTTTGATATGATGCTTGGACAATGCAACCTCTAAGCACGTGATTTTTGGGGCACATGTTGGTGATGAAACACAACCACCAAACTCAGCCATCTTGGAAGTGTTGTAGTACAAAGGCGTGTTTTTCAATATTATGTATTATTTTATTTTTCAATTATGCATATTCTCTTCTACGGGTTACTTTTATTTATGCATTCTCAAATATAATATTGGGATTGCAAATAGTACATCAATGTTTGTATCCTAAGTGGTAGCACATCTAGATTGTGTCACGCAATTCAATTGTAAAGATATAAAATTGTGTCGCGCAATTCGATTGCAAAGATTTAGAATCTAGGCTGTTAGGTGAGAAATGTAAAATAAGGCTAAATCTCAAACCCCGAGGTTTTTTTTTTAATTCTTGGGAAACCATGGAAATTTATGCGATCGAGGACTTGATATTTTTCGTAGGGCTAATGTTTTAGGGCGTAGAACCGTAGAAAATCTTCAATGTTTACTAATCTTATACTAGAATCGTTTTTGATACTCTACACTTCATACTACCTTCAATAGATCGCTTCGTGTATTGCACGTGACTCTTTCCCTTGTTCTCTACATCATTTTTCTCTTCCCACATGCCCTAGCTCGATTTTACAAAGATTAATTTGTTGTGCGTGATGCACCCAAATTTCAACTCCACAATACACTCTCCAACCAAAGTAAATAAGGAGAGGATTTTAACAAGTGTATCACCCTTTGTATGTGATTTCATAGCGTTAAGGTATTGGCTACTTGCACCAATCTCACGCGTTAAATGTTCCACAAAGAATGAAACAATACCACCTCATTCATGGCTTCGTAGTCATCGCTCTTTCCCTTTTTATCGACATCACTCAACTCTTCCCACGTACCATTTCTCTATTTTTCAACCTCTAATATCTTGCGTGAGGACGACTCATATGCATGCGAACTTCATCTCCGAGCAAAATAAATCAGGTGCAACCGTAGTGAATTTTAGGAAATACTTTGCCCTTATTCCATGGCTCCATACTATGAAGTTACTTAATACTTGCGCCAATCCCACGCCTTAAAGAGTCCAAAAAGAAGAACACAACCGAAGAACGATTAATTAACATGATTTGGGAATGTCAATTAAGTCATGTACACATACAAGGAGTGAAGGTTTGAGCAAAAAAATATACATGTAAATTCTAAAGTATCATGAAAATATATCAATAATTTTATTTGGGAAACTCAACCCATGTTCTCTTGCTATTAGTTTAGTTGCTTTTAAATTGTTCGTAGATACTAGTGACAAGTATTCCAAAGCATTGAATCATATTAAGGTATGATGTTGGGATATTAGTTTCATGGTCAAACCTTGGCTATTGGAAAATACAATCTGATACATTCCTCAAGAATCAAAAGTTATGGATCTACACGTAGCGAGAAACGATTCGAGAGAGACAACCACCATTTTGTGTCTCGCCTTTATACCATAGAAATTCATATCAAACCATATGAAGATTCGAGTGGATATCAACAGGAGGAGAAGAACCATGCCTTCTGAAATCTGTGGAGTCCATTTGAATCCAATAATTGTTACTGGGGCGCGTGTAATTCATCGTCCTCCCCCCCATCTTTTATTAATATAAATGCAAAGATTATTTATCGAGTATGTTATGTTTACGTAGTTCCAGTTTAAATTTATTTCTCGCATAATAATATATGGTTTATCAGAATGTATTTTACTCTCCTCGCTTATATACCTTACACCTTTCAATATTATTCACAAATTTTGATATGATTCTTGGACAACACAACCTCTCAGAAAGTGATTTTTGGGGCACATGTTGGTGATCAAACACCAACAACAAAGTGGCAACTTGGAAGTGTTGCGATAAAAATTCGTGTTTTTCAAAGTTACGTATTATTTTATTATTCAATCATGCATGTTCGCTTTTACGGGATACTTTTATTTATTCATTCTCGAATATAATATTGGGATCGAAAATAGTACATCAATGTTTGTATCCTAAGTGGAAGCACATCCAAATTGCGTTACGCAATTTGATTGTGAAGATTTAAAATCTACGTTGCTAGTTGAGAAATGTAAGAGAAGCATAAATTTGAAATCCCGAGCATTTTGTTAAATAAATGGCAAACCATGAAAATTTATGTGATCAAGCACTTCGATTTTTTCCTAGGACAGTTTTTTATGTTGTAGAACCATAGAAGCTCTTCAATTTTTACAGCTAGTTCTATACTAGGATTGTTTTGGAGGCTCTACACTTCCTAGTAAGCATTCAACATATCACCTCGTGTATGGGAAGGATCCTTTCCCCTTTTTTCTACATCACTTTTCTCTTCCCACGTTCCCTAGATCGATTTTACAAATCTTAAATTGTTGTGGGTTGACCACACCCAAATTTATAATACACTATAAACGCTCTCCAGCTAAAATAAATAAGGAAAGGATTTTAACAAGTTGTACATGCGAGTTCATAGCGTGAAGGTACTCCCTACTTGAACCAATATCATGCACTAAATGTTGCATGAAGAATAAAACAAGACCACCTCATTCATGGATTCATAATTGGCACACTTTCCATTGTTATCTACATCACTCCACTTTTCCCACATACCATTGTCTTTATTTTGCAGCTGGAACACTCATATGAACGTGAAATTCCATTGCACTAAAGCCTCTTCGAACAAAATAAATCAGGTGCAACCCACGTGGATTTTAACATATATTTTTCCCTTGTACGATGTCTTCATAGTGTAAAGGTACTTAATACTTGCACCAATCCCACGCTTTGAAAATTCCATAAAGAAGGACATCACCAAAGAGCGGTTAATTAACACGATTTGCGAATCTCAAGTAAGTCGTGTAGATACAAGGAGAGAAGGTTTTCACGGAAAATATTTGTTTATTCTAAAGTGTGGAGAAAAAGTAGCAATTCCTTTATTCGGGAAACTCAACCCTAATTTTATTGTTGTTAGTTTGGTTATTTTTGAAGTGTTTTTAGACATTACTTACAAGTAATCGAAAGCGTTGAAACATTTTAAGGGATGGTGTTGGAATCTTAGCTTGATGGCCAAACTTTGGATGTTGCAAAATCCAGTTTGAGACATTCCTCAAGAATCAAAAGTTATGGATACATGTAGAAAAAGATGATCCCACACAAAGAACCATCATTTTGTCTCTCATTTCTACCATAGTAATTGATCCGGATTTGTGTGGGAACGAAACAAAAGATGGCATATACAGAATCATATACAGAGAGATATATTCACATGCACAGATATTTGGCAAGAAACACAGCGATACAGTAAACACATATTCTATTAAATATCGGAGATAGAACAGACTGTAAATACAATAGCTAGAATGGTAGTAGCTATCTCTGAGAAGAGATGTGGCCGCTGTGCTTACTCGTGCCAAGATGAATAGAAAGAGAGGCCGAAAGGGCCTATTTATGGTAAGCATGAGGGAAAGAATCCCAAACATCCAAAAACCTAACCCTAGAAGATGAACAGTCATAAAGTTTGCGGCCCCAAGGTGGTTAGTTGAACGACCAACTTCCCGGGGTCATAACTTTTGCATACGATCTCCATTCGGGGCGCTCGGTAGCCCGTTGGAAAGATATATCCGAGGAATACACCGAGGACCATTAAATAGATGAGCTCCGTAGGACCAATTTTTCCCAAAAAACGTCTTTTAGGGCCGCAAAACGGCCCCGGAAATTTGGGACTCGAAAAACTATAGAAAAATTACTAGAAAATTGGCAAGATGGGAAACTGTTTTGAGCCAGTGGAACAGGTGGGTGGCCACCGATATCCATCTGGATCAGTAATTCATATCATACCATCTGAAGCTTCGAGTTGATATCAAGAGGAGAATAAGAACCCTCGCTTCAGAAGGTTGTGGAGTCCATTTTCTTTAGTTGTTAACTATGGCACTTGTAACTCATTGCCCCACCACCGACCCCCCCCCCCCCGCCCATATTTTATTAGTTCATAGGAAAACATTCTTTATTGTATGTTTTGTTCATGTAGTTCTAGTTTAAATTTCGTTCTTCACATAATATCTGGTTTATTAGAATGTATTTTAATCTCATGGTTCATATAGCTTTTACCTTTTGATATGTGGCTTGGAATACACAACCTCTAAGAAAGTGATTTTGGGAGCACATGTTGGTGATCAAACACCAACACCAAAGTGCCATCTTGGAAGTGTTGTGATAAAAAGTCGTGTTTTTCAATATTATGATGTTATTTTATTATCCAGTTATGACTTTTATTTATGCACCCTTTATTGTGAAATGGGATTGCAATTAGTACGTCAATGTTTGTAACCTAAGTGGAAGCACATACGGATTACATCGTGCAATCTTATTGTGAAGATTTAAAATCTTGGTTGTTAGTTGAGAAATGTCAAAGAATGCTAAATCTGAAAACCTGAGCTTTTTGTTAAATAATTGGAAAACGGTGAAAATTTACGTGATTGAGCACTTCAAATTTTCCCTAGGGATGATGTTTTATGTTGTAGAACCCTATAAACTCTTCAATTTTTACTAGTTCTATACTATAATTGCTTTGGATACTTCTACACTCCATATGCACGTGAACTTCCACTCCACTAAAACCTCTCCAAAAAAAAAAAATTACGTGCAACGCGTGTGGATTTTAATAAATATTTTTCCCTTGTGCCATGACTTCATACTGTGAAGGTACTTGCTACTTTTGCCAATACCATGCCTTAAAAATTCCATCAACGAGAAAACAACCAAAGAATGGTTAATCAACATGATTTGTGAATCTCAAGTAAGTCATGTAGCTACAAGGAGAGAAGGCTTGAGAAAAAAAAGATATGTGTATTCTAAAGTATCGTGAGAAATTTGAAATAAATTTATTTGGTGAACTCAACCCTAGTTTTCTTGTTATTAGTTTAGTTGTTTTTAAAGTGTTTTCAAAGATTACTTAGAAGTGATCCAAAGCAATGAATCATATAACGGTATCATGTCGGGATATTAGTTTCATGGTCAAACATTGACGACAGGAAAATCCGATTGGAGACATTCCTCAAGAATCAAAATTGGTTATGGATAGAAATAACCAAAGATGAATACACATGGGAATATACACCATAGCTAAAGTTGTGCGAGATAGCAAATATGGAATTATTACTCTCCTAGTGGAAGAAGGGTTAAGATACTACTATGTTTTTGAACTGGTGGAAATGTGAAATAAACTAGAGCAATTGTACAAAACAATGCCTCTGAAATCAACGGTCTTGAAACAAGGTTATTGACTCTCAAGATTGCTCACCTTGGAGAATTTCAGGGATGAAATCTTTCTCGTACACTGATTTTACATGTTTTCTTTCTCAAAAAAGAATCACGGATCTCATTTTTTTTTCGAAAATGATTCTCCCAAATTCCAAAGGAATAAAAATAGTTTACTCTAAACATCACCAAAATTGTCCAAAGACTACATAAAATTCTTAAAAAATTTCTCGTTGTTAACACTGATGCCGTGGAAAGATATTTTCCTCGATTCACCACAATTTGTGCCAACATCAAGGTCGTTGGAGGACAATACCTATGGTGACAGGCCGTTTGAGATCCTTGTGCATGATCGGGCTCCCATAGCATACAACTCTTCTCTCTCACGAGTCATAGTCATCCCACCTCTTTTCGAGGCCATTCCTTGGTATCACACCTCATCTCCCTCCAACTTCATTGTCGTTGAACCCCTTTTAGTGACCATTTTTATTTCCTTTGCCTCCATATGTCCATTCAAACTATCTAGACCCATGCTTCTTAAGCATTCCATGGACACCACAACGCTCGTAGTAGCTCTTGCCCCTGCGGGTGTATTGAGTGCTACTACATAATATGCAAGTGACACATATGTGGATGTCTCCATGGAGCAACCGCATGCCAAGATTCGGGCTCTTGGCAATGCCAACCCTACGATTTAACAGCTTAACCCGATTGTCCTAGATTTTGTTGTTGACTCTCTTTCTCTCTCCTCACATGATAGATGTAGTAGCACGACGATATCGTATTCATCTCAGGAAACCAAGGACGAAAAAATTCATGAGTCATTTATTATCGTACTAGCTCCTGTTTCCATACTTGCCTCGGTGCATTGTCAAGACCACCAACAATATCTCAACGAACGCGGAGAGAAGATCATTCCCATTTTTATAGTTCTTTGCAGTATTCCATCATATTTCTGTTTCCCTCTAGCTCCATTTTCCATATCCGTCCCCCTTCCCTATGTTACACCTCTTATGGGATTTCACTATCAGCACCTTGGGCCATCGTTCAAGACCACTTATACTATTGCATCGCTGATCACTAGTGCTTTAGGTATACATTCGTTGAGTCGGCCCAGTGCAGTGTTCATGAATAACTTCAATCCAAAATGTAGCAATAGCAATTTCCTTGAGGAAATCTCACAGCTAGATATGTTGGTCGAGGACTCTCTTCGTCCTCTTGCATCCAACACGTGTAGTACACTAAGGTATTCCAGTAGATTCTCCATAAACAAAAAACGGTTTTCTCAGCTCCACTTATCCCTAGTTATTAAAGTCCTCTTTCTTAAAGAGCATTCACCACAAATGTGTTTATATGAAGGAGCGTAAAAAACTCTAACTATCCTTGATCCCACGGCTACACCAAAAGCACAGAGCGTTTTTATAACTGGGGATTTTTGGACTATGCGGTACAACTGTGGTCTTCCCCTTAAGAGCTATGCCATGCTTGCACACGATGTCTCTAGCGCATGGAATTATTACAACAAAATAATTATCGCATGTTCATGGAAATCCCATGTTTAAGACTCTATATCCATGGATTCTATTTTCTCTATACAGTCGATGCTGATGTGCATAGGACTCTTTATCCAGTTACATGGCACGTATGTTTATGCAGGCTCACTAGTCAGTCCATCCATAAACATAGTGGAAACTCAGCAGCAAGCACTTAGATTGAACATATTTCAACATGATGCTTCTTCTAGTATGTTTGGAAATCACTCGGTGGACCATCTCCAATGGAATGCCATATATCGTTGTATATTTCTAAGTGCTCTAGACAGAAACTGTTCTTTTCCTCATGATTCCCCAAATACCTAGGTCCGTAAGCGGGGTTCGACTGCTAAAAATACATAGAAGATTGGATGGATTGGTTTGTAGGGCCCATTTTATGGGCAGGTCTCACTCTTCATATTTGTGGTCAAAAAATCGTCTGAATCCTTCTGGGGCAATTTTGAGGTATTAAAGTTCCATTTCTTGCAAAAAAACAACTGCACCAAAATTTTACATTATACACACCTAGACCTATCCAATGGTGCAAGAATCGCCTCAATCAGAGTCCGTATGAAGAAGTTATGCCTCCCACAAGTTGACCTACCCAGCTAACCACCATGGTACCCAGCGGATTCCACATCATCTATCGTTTCTCGCACATGTGGATCTAATAATGATTGGAGTTTGAAGAACGTTCTAGAAGGTCCAGTACCATAACCCTAATAAGGAGTCGGGGCGTAAGAAAACCCTAAAATTAACCCTAGACGGCTATTGGGCTATGTTGAATACGAGGCCGTTTGGAGGAGGGGTTTCGTTCTTTCGATGTTATTATACAGCTCCATAGTTGATAAAACAACACAAGAGTGGCTATTATAGCAGGACATAGGAGATAGGACATCATGTTGTAGCCATTATGGCCGTAGATTCATAGCTAACTCCATAGAGAGTGTCATTTCCTTTGTATTTGCATTTTGATATGAAGAGCAAGGCATAGTCCTCATTTGTGGCTGGGTTTTTCCCCATAGCTCGTTTTCCCGGGCTATATCTTGGGTTATTGTGTGGATTAATGTGTACTTATTTGCTCTAGTTATTTCTAGATTTCAGTTCCATTATATTCAGTATCTTATGGAATTAAATTAACACAACGAACTAAGTTGTAAGATCCATTGTGAGAAACTTATCCACTGGAATAGATGCAACAGTTTACAGATCATCTGGCCAACCGCCCGCCATCCTCAGTGACCATCCTACACTAAGGGTTGTTTTTATGTTAAGTATCTTGATATTTTGTGGCAACGCCCAAACCCATAGCATTCTCTTATATCAACTATGGAAACTTGCACCGCATCTGCATTAACCACATGATTTCGACACCCGACAATATTTCACTTTGATTAGGGTTATTCAAAAAGTAATCTCGACTATCCAAAATGCATTGTTCATCAACAGCATTCAGTGAGAACCGCAATGTGGGGAAATTGGCATTTGTATTCACTTGACATGGAAGAGCGACTGAGGAACATAATGTGAAACAGGAACGTTATATATATGCGTAGGGAACAGGGTTTGAATTCTTCTACAACACTATATATATATATATGTGGTTTCCACGCGCTTTGTGATTAATTCTAAATGGTGAGCTCTGGTCACGAAAGGTTATCAGAACAAGTCTAGTAGGACAGGAAATGGTCGATGCAGCGATAATAAGCCGGCGAGAGGCGTGAGGGACCATATTCTCATACTAATACACCAAAAATAAACGGACTTTGTCAGGTCGGCGACGCTGGCTTGGTCGCACTGTTATATATTATGTTCTTTGGACGGTGTCACGGTAGGATTTGGTCACGGTCACCTGTAGCAGAGGTGGTAGTGGCAGGTGGGGAATGATCACTTGCTTGCCCGGACTTCAATTTAAAACTACTCAGAATTCAGGAATTTGGTGATGCTATAAAATGGAAGAACGCTCTCCAATCTTCATCAAACTTCATCTAGAATCAAACGATCAGAGGGAGCGTCTAATCGAAGAATAGCACTCAGTCATCTACAGTCATGAAATCCTTCCCGGCTTTAGCGGTTGCAGCACTAGTAATCATCTCATACGCAAGCACTATTGTTCTAGTGCGTGCAGGTGATTCAGATCCTCTGCAAGACTTTTGCGTTGCTGATAACACCAGTCAAGGTATGTGATACTAGGCTCTTCTGAATTTACATGTAATGTGTACAACTATTATCATGGGTGAAGAATCTGACATATATGGAATTGAATTTACATGTAATGTGTACAACTATTATCATGGGTGAAGAATCTGATATATATATATGGAATTGAATTTTGCAGTTCTTGTAAACGGTTTCGTCTGTAAGGATGCGAAGATGGTTTCAGCAGACGACTTCACGTTCAGGGGCCTAGATAAAGCGGGGAATACGAATAACATGCTGCGTTCCGTGGTAACTCCAGTCAATGTAGTGCAGCTAGCAGGCCTGAACACCTTGGGAATCTCCATGGCTAGGATCGATTTCGCTCCTTACGGCCTTAATCCCCCTCACACTCATCCGCGGGCCACCGAAATCTTGGTGGTCTTGGAAGGTAGCCTCTACGTCGGCTTCATCACCACTGGCAACCAATTGTTCTACAAAACGCTTGAGAAGGGAGACGTGTTTGTGTTCCCCAAAGCTCTTGTGCATTTCCAACAGAACGTCGGCAATGGCAACGCAGTGGCCCTCGCTGCACTGAGCAGCCAGAATCCAGGAACTCAGCAGATCGCCAGGTCCTTGTTTGGAGCCACCGGTCCGGTTGATCCCTCCGTTCTCGCCAAAGCTTTCGATATCGATTCCAACCTCGTCAAACTTCTGCAAGCCAAATTCGCAGCTTCTGGCTGATTTATTCATTCATTCATCCTGATCATAGTCGTGAGTCGCCACAGAGATTTATTCACTCTAATCATAGTCGCCATTCTTGCTTTCCCCGCTTTCTGCGTTCTGCGTTCTGTGCGTGACACAAATAGTCACTGCATTGTATGTGTGGTCGTGGACATCCAAACAAATAAAAAAGTTCATTTCCGTTGATTATCTTAATCAGTGCTACTCCTTAATGTTTGAACAACACGATCTTCCGAAACTCTTTAGATTCATCACTCCACCCAACGGTCATTTTAATAATTAAACGCCATAAATAGATTATAAGCAGATGTTTAGTGGCATGGAGTCCACTTTAAAATTCAATTATCTTGGTGTATTCCGTTGATCCATTAATGAGGTTTTCGTGTTTGTTTGGGATGATTATCTTAATCGGTGCCACTCCTCAATGTTTGAACAACAAGATCTTCCAACGGGCATTTTAACATTTAAACGCCAGAAATAGAGTGTAAAATTAAACATAAATGGCCTTACATCATTTTGGTGTTAATTACTCAATTTAATTAAATTATATTTGTGGGTTCAAAAAGTTTTGAAACTCATTAAATTGGATCATCTAAAATTATTATATATCCCATCTAAAATTATTATATATCCCATTTACCTCCGGCAAACTTGATGACTTGATATAATAAATTATTGTTTCAACTTGTATAGAAAATTATTTTAAATTATGAATCGTTAGATTATGAGGCATACACACTTGAATGTTGGTTACCCTCTCATCGTTTACTCCATCATAGCAACATTGTCTTAGATTCCACCAAAGAGGGATCTTTGGTGAAGAAAAATCATAGCAACATTGTTTTGGCTTCCGGCAAGGGATCTCGCAACCTCACAAAGGAGAGGGAGGGCCTTCTAGGGACGGATTTGGTTCTACATAGGTGCCACATCGTGGCCCCATATTTAATCAAATTGTAGGTATGCATTTCATCGGACTATGGAGGTGTCTAGCTAAAAGAGATTAGTTCATCGGATAACTTGTAAAGTGATAGCAGGTTGGATTAATAATGGATTGTAATCGTATTGCAAGTGTGTTAACAACCTAATTTTTGCCTCTTCGGTTCGCCATGAGTAATATTATCGCCATTAGACATCACCTTGGGCGGCTTTCGCCTCATATGCATCATTTCCACCACCATATTATCCGAGCACTCTCAACCAAGGACAACCTAAATCCCAACTTTGACTACAAATATAAGTGGATGGAATTTCCCTAGTAATGTGCTCACGTTGTCCACTTTTATTTCCCTGAAAACTACATCGAGGATCCAAAAGCAAAAGAGGAGATATGTAAGTCGGCTAATTAATGCCGTACCCTTCCAAAGGAGGGTAGTGGCTTGAAGTGGACATCAACGATCCATTATTTTTGAAAAAAATGGCCTTCGATCTAGTCTATAATACTATTACTATTAGAAAATTATTTTAAATTATGAATAATTAGATTATTAGGCATACAAACTGGAATATTGATTACCCTCCCATGATTTACTCCATCATAGCAACAGTCTCTTAGATTCCACCACACAGGAATCTCCTGGAAACGATCGTAGCAACATTGTTTTGGCTTCCGGCAAGCGATCTTGCAACCTCACAGAGGAGAGGGAGGGCCTTCTAGGGAGGGATTTGGTTCTACCTAGGTGCCACATCATGGCATCGTCTTTAATCATATTGTTGGTAAGAATTTTATCGGACTATGGAGGTGTCTAGCCAAAAGAGATTACTTCATCGGACCGCATTGCAAGTGTGTTAACAACATAATTTTGGCTCTTCGGTTCGCCATGAGTAATATTATCGCCATTACACATCACCTTGGGCAGCTTTCGCCTCATATCCATCATTGTGCTAAGAACCTAATTTTTGGCTCTTTGGTTCGCCATGAGTGATATTATCGCCATTGCACATCACCTTGGGCGGATTTCTCCTCATATCCATCATTCCCATCACCATATGATGTGAGCATTCTCAGCCAAGGACAACCTAAATCCAAAGTTTGACTACCAATATAAGTGTCCATGGAATTTCCCTAGTAATCTCCTCACGGTGTCCACTTTTATTTCCTCGAGAACTACATCGTGGATCCAAAAACAAAAGAGAAGTTATGTAAGTCGGATAATTAATGTTGTACCCTTCCAAAGGAGTGTAGTGGCTTGAAGTGGACATCACAGAAACCTTATTTCTGAAAAAAATTGCTTTTGATCTAGTCTATAATACGGATACTGATCCTGCAACTTCTTAAATGAAAAGGAAATATCCACATTCGATTCGGTTCTAAAGAGTGTCCTCATATCTCCTATGAATAAATCTCACAAGGTCATCCATCATATCATTCACAATAAGCAATGCTATTATGCTCGATTCGGTCCACACACACACACACATAGAAGCATCGTTCTGTGTCTCTCCTTTCAACCACGGTAATTCTCATCGCACCATATGGAGCTTCAAGTGGTGATCAAGAGGGTTAGAATAACACTCCCTTCGGAAAGTCGTGGAGTCCATTTGCTTCCAATAATTCTTACTAAGGCGCTTGTAATTCATCACCGCTGACCCCCATCCCCCCTCTTTTATTAATACAAATGCAAATATTTTTTATTGTATGTTATGTTTATGGACTTCTAGTTTAACTTTATTTCTTCACATAATATATGGTCTATTCGAATGTATTTTACTCTCATGGTTCATATACCTTACACCTTTTGATATGATGCTTGGACAATGCAACCTCTAAGCACGTGATTTTTGGGGCACATGTTGGTGATGAAACACAACCACCAAACTCAGCCATCTTGGAAGTGTTGTGATACAAAGGCGTGTTTTTCAATATTATGTATTATTTTATTTTTCAATTATGCATATTCTCTTCTACGGGTTACTTTTATTTATGCATTCTCAAATATAATATTGGGATTGCAAATAGTACATCAATGTTTGTATCCTAAGTGGTAGCACATCTAGATTGTGTCACGCAATTCAATTGTAAAGATATAAAATTGTGTCGCGCAATTCGATTGCAAAGATTTAGAATCTAGGCTGTTAGGTGAGAAATGTAAAATAAGGCTAAATCTCAAACCCCGAGGTTTTTTTTTTAATTCTTGGGAAACCATGGAAATTTATGCGATCGAGGACTTGATATTTTTCGTAGGGCTAATGTTTTAGGGCGTAGAACCGTAGAAAATCTTCAATGTTTACTAATCTTATACTAGAATCGTTTTTGATACTCTACACTTCATACTACCTTCAATAGATCGCTTCGTGTATTGCACGTGACTCTTTCCCTTGTTCTCTACATCATTTTTCTCTTCCCACATGCCCTAGCTCGATTTTACAAAGATTAATTTGTTGTGCGTGATGCACCCAAATTTCAACTCCACAATACACTCTCCAACCAAAGTAAATAAGGAGAGGATTTTAACAAGTGTATCACCCTTTGTATGTGATTTCATAGCGTTAAGGTATTGGCTACTTGCACCAATCTCACGCGTTAAATGTTCCACAAAGAATGAAACAATACCACCTCATTCATGGCTTCGTAGTCATCGCTCTTTCCCTTTTTATCGACATCACTCAACTCTTCCCACGTACCATTTCTCTATTTTTCAACCTCTAATATCTTGCGTGAGGACGACTCATATGCATGCGAACTTCATCTCCGAGCAAAATAAATCAGGTGCAACCGTAGTGAATTTTAGGAAATACTTTGCCCTTATTCCATGGCTCCATACTATGAAGTTACTTAATACTTGCGCCAATCCCACGCCTTAAAGAGTCCAAAAAGAAGAACACAACCGAAGAACGATTAATTAACATGATTTGGGAATGTCAATTAAGTCATGTACACATACAAGGAGTGAAGGTTTGAGCAAAAAAATATACATGTAAATTCTAAAGTATCATGAAAATATATCAATAATTTTATTTGGGAAACTCAACCCATGTTCTCTTGCTATTAGTTTAGTTGCTTTTAAATTGTTCGTAGATACTAGTGACAAGTATTCCAAAGCATTGAATCATATTAAGGTATGATGTTGGGATATTAGTTTCATGGTCAAACCTTGGCTATTGGAAAATACAATCTGATACATTCCTCAAGAATCAAAAGTTATGGATCTACACGTAGCGAGAAACGATTCGAGAGAGACAACCACCATTTTGTGTCTCGCCTTTATACCATAGAAATTCATATCAAACCATATGAAGATTCGAGTGGATATCAACAGGAGGAGAAGAACCATGCCTTCTGAAATCTGTGGAGTCCATTTGAATCCAATAATTGTTACTGGGGCGCGTGTAATTCATCGTCCTCCCCCCCATCTTTTATTAATATAAATGCAAAGATTATTTATCGAGTATGTTATGTTTACGTAGTTCCAGTTTAAATTTATTTCTCGCATAATAATATATGGTTTATCAGAATGTATTTTACTCTCCTCGCTTATATACCTTACACCTTTCAATATTATTCACAAATTTTGATATGATTCTTGGACAACACAACCTCTCAGAAAGTGATTTTTGGGGCACATGTTGGTGATCAAACACCAACAACAAAGTGGCAACTTGGAAGTGTTGCGATAAAAATTCGTGTTTTTCAAAGTTACGTATTATTTTATTATTCAATCATGCATGTTCGCTTTTACGGGATACTTTTATTTATTCATTCTCGAATATAATATTGGGATCGAAAATAGTACATCAATGTTTGTATCCTAAGTGGAAGCACATCCAAATTGCGTTACGCAATTTGATTGTGAAGATTTAAAATCTACGTTGCTAGTTGAGAAATGTAAGAGAAGCATAAATTTGAAATCCCGAGCATTTTGTTAAATAAATGGCAAACCATGAAAATTTATGTGATCAAGCACTTCGATTTTTTCCTAGGACAGTTTTTTATGTTGTAGAACCATAGAAGCTCTTCAATTTTTACAGCTAGTTCTATACTAGGATTGTTTTGGAGGCTCTACACTTCCTAGTAAGCATTCAACATATCACCTCGTGTATGGGAAGGATCCTTTCCCCTTTTTTCTACATCACTTTTCTCTTCCCACGTTCCCTAGATCGATTTTACAAATCTTAAATTGTTGTGGGTTGACCACACCCAAATTTATAATACACTATAAACGCTCTCCAGCTAAAATAAATAAGGAAAGGATTTTAACAAGTTGTACATGCGAGTTCATAGCGTGAAGGTACTCCCTACTTGAACCAATATCATGCACTAAATGTTGCATGAAGAATAAAACAAGACCACCTCATTCATGGATTCATAATTGGCACACTTTCCATTGTTATCTACATCACTCCACTTTTCCCACATACCATTGTCTTTATTTTGCAGCTGGAACACTCATATGAACGTGAAATTCCATTGCACTAAAGCCTCTTCGAACAAAATAAATCAGGTGCAACCCACGTGGATTTTAACATATATTTTTCCCTTGTACGATGTCTTCATAGTGTAAAGGTACTTAATACTTGCACCAATCCCACGCTTTGAAAATTCCATAAAGAAGGACATCACCAAAGAGCGGTTAATTAACACGATTTGCGAATCTCAAGTAAGTCGTGTAGATACAAGGAGAGAAGGTTTTCACGGAAAATATTTGTTTATTCTAAAGTGTGGAGAAAAAGTAGCAATTCCTTTATTCGGGAAACTCAACCCTAATTTTATTGTTGTTAGTTTGGTTATTTTTGAAGTGTTTTTAGACATTACTTACAAGTAATCGAAAGCGTTGAAACATTTTAAGGGATGGTGTTGGAATCTTAGCTTGATGGCCAAACTTTGGATGTTGCAAAATCCAGTTTGAGACATTCCTCAAGAATCAAAAGTTATGGATACATGTAGAAAAAGATGATCCCACACAAAGAACCATCATTTTGTCTCTCATTTCTACCATAGTAATTGATCCGGATTTGTGTGGGAACGAAACAAAAGATGGCATATACAGAATCATATACAGAGAGATATATTCACATGCACAGATATTTGGCAAGAAACACAGCGATACAGTAAACACATATTCTATTAAATATCGGAGATAGAACAGACTGTAAATACAATAGCTAGAATGGTAGTAGCTATCTCTGAGAAGAGATGTGGCCGCTGTGCTTACTCGTGCCAAGATGAATAGAAAGAGAGGCCGAAAGGGCCTATTTATGGTAAGCATGAGGGAAAGAATCCCAAACATCCAAAAACCTAACCCTAGAAGATGAACAGTCATAAAGTTTGCGGCCCCAAGGTGGTTAGTTGAACGACCAACTTCCCGGGGTCATAACTTTTGCATACGATCTCCATTCGGGGCGCTCGGTAGCCCGTTGGAAAGATATATCCGAGGAATACACCGAGGACCATTAAATAGATGAGCTCCGTAGGACCAATTTTTCCCAAAAAACGTCTTTTAGGGCCGCAAAACGGCCCCGGAAATTTGGGACTCGAAAAACTATAGAAAAATTACTAGAAAATTGGCAAGATGGGAAACTGTTTTGAGCCAGTGGAACAGGTGGGTGGCCACCGATATCCATCTGGATCAGTAATTCATATCATACCATCTGAAGCTTCGAGTTGATATCAAGAGGAGAATAAGAACCCTCGCTTCAGAAGGTTGTGGAGTCCATTTTCTTCCAATAGTTGTTAACTATGGCACTTGTAACTCATTGCCCCACCACCGACCCCCCCCCCCCCGCCCATATTTTATTAGTTCATAGGAAAACATTCTTTATTGTATGTTTTGTTCATGTAGTTCTAGTTTAAATTTCGTTCTTCACATAATATCTGGTTTATTAGAATGTATTTTAATCTCATGGTTCATATAGCTTTTACCTTTTGATATGTGGCTTGGAATACACAACCTCTAAGAAAGTGATTTTGGGAGCACATGTTGGTGATCAAACACCAACACCAAAGTGCCATCTTGGAAGTGTTGTGATAAAAAGTCGTGTTTTTCAATATTATGATGTTATTTTATTATCCAGTTATGACTTTTATTTATGCACCCTTTATTGTGAAATGGGATTGCAATTAGTACGTCAATGTTTGTAACCTAAGTGGAAGCACATACGGATTACATCGTGCAATCTTATTGTGAAGATTTAAAATCTTGGTTGTTAGTTGAGAAATGTCAAAGAATGCTAAATCTGAAAACCTGAGCTTTTTGTTAAATAATTGGAAAACGGTGAAAATTTACGTGATTGAGCACTTCAAATTTTCCCTAGGGATGATGTTTTATGTTGTAGAACCCTATAAACTCTTCAATTTTTACTAGTTCTATACTATAATTGCTTTGGATACTCTACACTCCATATGCACGTGAACTTCCACTCCACTAAAACCTCTCCAAAAAAAAAAATTACGTGCAACGCGTGTGGATTTTAATAAATATTTTTCCCTTGTGCCATGACTTCATACTGTGAAGGTACTTGCTACTTTTGCCAATACCATGCCTTAAAAATTCCATCAACGAGAAAACAACCAAAGAATGGTTAATCAACATGATTTGTGAATCTCAAGTAAGTCATGTAGCTACAAGGAGAGAAGGCTTGAGAAAAAAAAGATATGTGTATTCTAAAGTATCGTGAGAAATTTGAAATAAATTTATTTGGTGAACTCAACCCTAGTTTTCTTGTTATTAGTTTAGTTGTTTTTAAAGTGTTTTCAAAGATTACTTAGAAGTGATCCAAAGCAATGAATCATATAACGGTATCATGTCGGGATATTAGTTTCATGGTCAAACATTGACGACAGGAAAATCCGATTGGAGACATTCCTCAAGAATCAAAATTGGTTATGGATAGAAATAACCAAAGATGAATACACATGGGAATATACACCATAGCTAAAGTTGTGCGAGATAGCAAATATGGAATTATTACTCTCCTAGTGGAAGAAGGGTTAAGATACTACTATGTTTTTGAACTGGTGGAAATGTGAAATAAACTAGAGCAATTGTACAAAACAATGCCTCTGAAATCAACGGTCTTGAAACAAGGTTATTGACTCTCAAGATTGCTCACCTTGGAGAATTTCAGGGATGAAATCTTTCTCGTACACTGATTTTACATGTTTTCTTTCTCAAAAAAGAATCACGGATCTCATTTTTTTTTCGAAAATGATTCTCCCAAATTCCAAAGGATAAAAATAGTTTACTCTAAACATCACCAAAATTGTCCAAAGACTACATAAAATTCTTAAAAATTTTCTCGTTGTTAACACTGATGCCGTGGAAAGATATTTTCCTCGATTCACCACAATTTGTGCCAACATCAAGGTCGTTGGAGGACAATACCTATGGTGACAGGCCGTTTGAGATCCTTGTGCATGATCGGGCTCCCATAGCATACAACTCTTCTCTCTCACGAGTCATAGTCATCCCACCTCTTTTCGAGGCCATTCCTTGGTATCACACCTCATCTCCCTCCAACTTCATTGTCGTTGAACCCCTTTTAGTGACCATTTTTATTTCCTTTGCCTCCATATGTCCATTCAAACTATCTAGACCCATGCTTCTTAAGCATTCCATGGACACCACAACGCTCGTAGTAGCTCTTGCCCCTGCGGGTGTATTGAGTGCTACTACATAATATGCAAGTGACACATATGTGGATGTCTCCATGGAGCAACCGCATGCCAAGATTCGGGCTCTTGGCAATGCCAACCCTACGATTTAACAGCTTAACCCGATTGTCCTAGATTTTGTTGTTGACTCTCTTTCTCTCTCCTCACATGATAGATGTAGTAGCACGACGATATCGTATTCATCTCAGGAAACCAAGGACGAAAAAATTCATGAGTCATTTATTATCGTACTAGCTCCTGTTTCCATACTTGCCTCGGTGCATTGTCAAGACCACCAACAATATCTCAACGAACGCGGAGAGAAGATCATTCCCATTTTTATAGTTCTTTGCAGTATTCCATCATATTTCTGTTTCCCTCTAGCTCCATTTTCCATATCCGTCCCCCTTCCCTATGTTACACCTCTTATGGGATTTCACTATCAGCACCTTGGGCCATCGTTCAAGACCACTTATACTATTGCATCGCTGATCACTAGTGCTTTAGGTATACATTCGTTGAGTCGGCCCAGTGCAGTGTTCATGAATAACTTCAATCCAAAATGTAGCAATAGCAATTTCCTTGAGGAAATCTCACAGCTAGATATGTTGGTCGAGGACTCTCTTCGTCCTCTTGCATCCAACACGTGTAGTACACTAAGGTATTCCAGTAGATTCTCCATAAACAAAAAACGGTTTTCTCAGCTCCACTTATCCCTAGTTATTAAAGTCCTCTTTCTTAAAGAGCATTCACCACAAATGTGTTTATATGAAGGAGCGTAAAAACTCTAACTATCCTTGATCCCACGGCTACACCAAAAGCAGAGAGCGTTTTTATAACTGGGGATTTTTGGACTATGCGGTACAACTGTGGTCTTCCCCTTAAGAGCTATGCCATGCTTGCACACGATGTCTCTAGCGCATGGAATTATTACAACAAAATAATTATCGCATGTTCATGGAAATCCCATGTTTAAGACTCTATATCCATGGATTCTATTTTCTCTATACAGTCGATGCTGATGTGCATAGGACTCTTTATCCAGTTACATGGCACGTATGTTTATGCAGGCTCACTAGTCAGTCCATCCATAAACATAGTGGAAACTCAGCAGCAAGCACTTAGATTGAACATATTTCAACATGATGCTTCTTCTAGTATGTTTGGAAATCACTCGGTGGACCATCTCCAATGGAATGCCATATATCGTTGTATATTTCTAAGTGCTCTAGACAGAAACTGTTCTTTTCCTCATGATTCCCCAAATACCTAGGTCCGTAAGCGGGGTTCGACTGCTAAAAATACATAGAAGATTGGATGGATTGGTTTGTAGGGCCCATTTTATGGGCAGGTCTCACTCTTCATATTTGTGGTCAAAAAATCGTCTGAATCCTTCTGGGGCAATTTTGAGGTATTAAAGTTCCATTTCTTGCAAAAAAACAACTGCACCAAAATTTTACATTATACACACCTAGACCTATCCAATGGTGCAAGAATCGCCTCAATCAGAGTCCGTATGAAGAAGTTATGCCTCCCACAAGTTGACCTACCCAGCTAACCACCATGGTACCCAGCGGATTCCACATCATCTATCGTTTCTCGCACATGTGGATCTAATAATGATTGGAGTTTGAAGAACGTTCTAGAAGGTCCAGTACCATAACCCTAATAAGGAGTCGGGGCGTAAGAAAACCCTAAAATTAACCCTAGACGGCTATTGGGCTATGTTGAATACGAGGCCGTTTGGAGGAGGGGTTTCGTTCTTTCGATGTTATTATACAGCTCCATAGTTGATAAAACAACACAAGAGTGGCTATTATAGCAGGACATAGGAGATAGGACATCATGTTGTAGCCATTATGGCCGTAGATTCATAGCTAACTCCATAGAGAGTGTCATTTCCTTTGTATTTGCATTTTGATATGAAGAGCAAGGCATAGTCCTCATTTGTGGCTGGGTTTTTCCCCATAGCTCGTTTTCCCGGGCTATATCTTGGGTTATTGTGTGGATTAATGTGTACTTATTTGCTCTAGTTATTTCTAGATTTCAGTTCCATTATATTCAGTATCTTATGGAATTAAATTAACACAACGAACTAAGTTGTAAGATCCATTGTGAGAAACTTATCCACTGGAATAGATGCAACAGTTTACAGATCATCTGGCCAACCGCCCGCCATCCTCAGTGACCATCCTACACTAAGGGTTGTTTTTATGTTAAGTATCTTGATATTTTGTGGCAACGCCCAAACCCATAGCATTCTCTTATATCAACTATGGAAACTTGCACCGCATCTGCATTAACCACATGATTTCGACACCCGACAATATTTCACTTTGATTAGGGTTATTCAAAAAGTAATCTCGACTATCCAAAATGCATTGTTCATCAACAGCATTCAGTGAGAACCGCAATGTGGGGAAATTGGCATTTGTATTCACTTGACATGGAAGAGCGACTGAGGAACATAATGTGAAACAGGAACGTTATATATATGCGTAGGGAACAGGGTTTGAATTCTTCTACAACACTATATATATATATATATGTGGTTTCCACGCGCTTTGTGATTAATTCTAAATGGTGAGCTCTGGTCACGAAAGGTTATCAGAACAAGTCTAGTAGGACAGGAAATGGTCGATGCAGCGATAATAAGCCGGCGAGAGGCGTGAGGGACCATATTCTCATACTAATACACCAAAAATAAACGGACTTTGTCAGGTCGGCGACGCTGGCTTGGTCGCACTGTTATATATTATGTTCTTTGGACGGTGTCACGGTAGGATTTGGTCACGGTCACCTGTAGCAGAGGTGGTAGTGGCAGGTGGGGAATGATCACTTGCTTGCCCGGACTTCAATTTAAAACTACTCAGAATTCAGGAATTTGGTGATGCTATAAAATGGAAGAACGCTCTCCAATCTTCATCAAACTTCATCTAGAATCAAACGATCAGAGGGAGCGTCTAATCGAAGAATAGCACTCAGTCATCTACAGTCATGAAATCCTTCCCGGCTTTAGCGGTTGCAGCACTAGTAATCATCTCATACGCAAGCACTATTGTTCTAGTGCGTGCAGGTGATTCAGATCCTCTGCAAGACTTTTGCGTTGCTGATAACACCAGTCAAGGTATGTGATACTAGGCTCTTCTGAATTTACATGTAATGTGTACAACTATTATCATGGGTGAAGAATCTGACATATATGGAATTGAATTTACATGTAATGTGTACAACTATTATCATGGGTGAAGAATCTGATATATATATATGGAATTGAATTTTGCAGTTCTTGTAAACGGTTTCGTCTGTAAGGATGCGAAGATGGTTTCAGCAGACGACTTCACGTTCAGGGGCCTAGATAAAGCGGGGAATACGAATAACATGCTGCGTTCCGTGGTAACTCCAGTCAATGTAGTGCAGCTAGCAGGCCTGAACACCTTGGGAATCTCCATGGCTAGGATCGATTTCGCTCCTTACGGCCTTAATCCCCCTCACACTCATCCGCGGGCCACCGAAATCTTGGTGGTCTTGGAAGGTAGCCTCTACGTCGGCTTCATCACCACTGGCAACCAATTGTTCTACAAAACGCTTGAGAAGGGAGACGTGTTTGTGTTCCCCAAAGCTCTTGTGCATTTCCAACAGAACGTCGGCAATGGCAACGCAGTGGCCCTCGCTGCACTGAGCAGCCAGAATCCAGGAACTCAGCAGATCGCCAGGTCCTTGTTTGGAGCCACCGGTCCGGTTGATCCCTCCGTTCTCGCCAAAGCTTTCGATATCGATTCCAACCTCGTCAAACTTCTGCAAGCCAAATTCGCAGCTTCTGGCTGATTTATTCATTCATTCATCCTGATCATAGTCGTGAGTCGCCACAGAGATTTATTCACTCTAATCATAGTCGCCATTCTTGCTTTCCCCGCTTTCTGCGTTCTGCGTTCTGTGCGTGACACAAATAGTCACTGCATTGTATGTGTGGTCGTGGACATCCAAACAAATAAAAAAGTTCATTTCCGTTGATTATCTTAATCAGTGCTACTCCTTAATGTTTGAACAACACGATCTTCCGAAACTCTTTAGATTCATCACTCCACCCAACGGTCATTTTAATAATTAAACGCCATAAATAGATTATAAGCAGATGTTTAGTGGCATGGAGTCCACTTTAAAATTCAATTATCTTGGTGTATTCCGTTGATCCATTAATGAGGTTTTCGTGTTTGTTTGGGATGATTATCTTAATCGGTGCCACTCCTCAATGTTTGAACAACAAGATCTTCCAACGGGCATTTTAACATTTAAACGCCAGAAATAGAGTGTAAAATTAAACATAAATGGCCTTACATCATTTTGGTGTTAATTACTCAATTTAATTAAATTATATTTGTGGGTTCAAAAAGTTTTGAAACTCATTAAATTGGATCATCTAAAATTATTATATATCCCATTTACCTCCGGCAAACTTGATGACTTGATATAATAAATTATTGTTTCAACTTGTATAGAAAATTATTTTAAATTATGAATCGTTAGATTATGAGGCATACACACTTGAATGTTGGTTACCCTCTCATCGTTTACTCCATCATAGCAACATTGTCTTAGATTCCACCAAAGAGGGATCTTTGGTGAAGAAAAATCATAGCAACATTGTTTTGGCTTCCGGCAAGGGATCTCGCAACCTCACAAAGGAGAGGGAGGGCCTTCTAGGGACGGATTTGGTTCTACATAGGTGCCACATCGTGGCCCCATATTTAATCAAATTGTAGGTATGCATTTCATCGGACTATGGAGGTGTCTAGCTAAAAGAGATTAGTTCATCGGATAACTTGTAAAGTGATAGCAGGTTGGATTAATAATGGATTGTAATCGTATTGCAAGTGTGTTAACAACCTAATTTTTGCCTCTTCGGTTCGCCATGAGTAATATTATCGCCATTAGACATCACCTTGGGCGGCTTTCGCCTCATATGCATCATTTCCACCACCATATTATCCGAGCACTCTCAACCAAGGACAACCTAAATCCCAACTTTGACTACAAATATAAGTGGATGGAATTTCCCTAGTAATGTGCTCACGTTGTCCACTTTTATTTCCCTGAAAACTACATCGAGGATCCAAAAGCAAAAGAGGAGATATGTAAGTCGGCTAATTAATGCCGTACCCTTCCAAAGGAGGGTAGTGGCTTGAAGTGGACATCAACGATCCATTATTTTTGAAAAAAATGGCCTTCGATCTAGTCTATAATACTATTACTATTAGAAAATTATTTTAAATTATGAATAATTAGATTATTAGGCATACAAACTGGAATATTGATTACCCTCCCATGATTTACTCCATCATAGCAACAGTCTCTTAGATTCCACCACACAGGAATCTCCTGGAAACGATCGTAGCAACATTGTTTTGGCTTCCGGCAAGCGATCTTGCAACCTCACAGAGGAGAGGGAGGGCCTTCTAGGGAGGGATTTGGTTCTACCTAGGTGCCACATCATGGCATCGTCTTTAATCATATTGTTGGTAAGAATTTTATCGGACTATGGAGGTGTCTAGCCAAAAGAGATTACTTCATCGGACCGCATTGCAAGTGTGTTAACAACATAATTTTGGCTCTTCGGTTCGCCATGAGTAATATTATCGCCATTACACATCACCTTGGGCAGCTTTCGCCTCATATCCATCATTGTGCTAAGAACCTAATTTTTGGCTCTTTGGTTCGCCATGAGTGATATTATCGCCATTGCACATCACCTTGGGCGGATTTCTCCTCATATCCATCATTCCCATCACCATATGATGTGAGCATTCTCAGCCAAGGACAACCTAAATCCAAAGTTTGACTACCAATATAAGTGTCCATGGAATTTCCCTAGTAATCTCCTCACGGTGTCCACTTTTATTTCCTCGAGAACTACATCGTGGATCCAAAAACAAAAGAGAAGTTATGTAAGTCGGATAATTAATGTTGTACCCTTCCAAAGGAGTGTAGTGGCTTGAAGTGGACATCACAGAAACCTTATTTCTGAAAAAAATTGCTTTTGATCTAGTCTATAATACGGATACTGATCCTGCAACTTCTTAAATGAAAAGGAAATATCCACATTCGATTCGGTTCTAAAGAGTGTCCTCATATCTCCTATGAATAAATCTCACAAGGTCATCCATCATATCATTCACAATAAGCAATGCTATTATGCTCGATTCGGTCCACACACACACACACATAGAAGCATCGTTCTGTGTCTCTCCTTTCAACCACGGTAATTCTCATCGCACCATATGGAGCTTCAAGTGGTGATCAAGAGGGTTAGAATAACACTCCCTTCGGAAAGTCGTGGAGTCCATTTGCTTCCAATAATTCTTACTAAGGCGCTTGTAATTCATCACCGCTGACCCCCATCCCCCCTCTTTTATTAATACAAATGCAAATATTTTTTATTGTATGTTATGTTTATGGACTTCTAGTTTAACTTTATTTCTTCACATAATATATGGTCTATTCGAATGTATTTTACTCTCATGGTTCATATACCTTACACCTTTTGATATGATGCTTGGACAATGCAACCTCTAAGCACGTGATTTTTGGGGCACATGTTGGTGATGAAACACAACCACCAAACTCAGCCATCTTGGAAGTGTTGTGATACAAAGGCGTGTTTTCCAATATTATGTATTATTTTATTTTTCAATTATGCATATTCTCTTCTACGGGTTACTTTTATTTATGCATTCTCAAATATAATATTGGGATTGCAAATAGTACATCAATGTTTGTATCCTAAGTGGTAGCACATCTAGATTGTGTCACGCAATTCAATTGTAAAGATATAAAATTGTGTCGCGCAATTCGATTGCAAAGATTTAGAATCTAGGCTGTTAGGTGAGAAATGTAAAATAAGGCTAAATCTCAAACCCCGAGGTTTTTTTTTTAATTCTTGGGAAACCATGGAAATTTATGCGATCGAGGACTTGATATTTTTCGTAGGGCTAATGTTTTAGGGCGTAGAACCGTAGAAAATCTTCAATGTTTACTAATCTTATACTAGAATCGTTTTTGATACTCTACACTTCATACTACCTTCAATAGATCGCTTCGTGTATTGCACGTGACTCTTTCCCTTGTTCTCTACATCATTTTTCTCTTCCCACATGCCCTAGCTCGATTTTACAAAGATTAATTTGTTGTGCGTGATGCACCCAAATTTCAACTCCACAATACACTCTCCAACCAAAGTAAATAAGGAGAGGATTTTAACAAGTGTATCACCCTTTGTATGTGATTTCATAGCGTTAAGGTATTGGCTACTTGCACCAATCTCACGCGTTAAATGTTCCACAAAGAATGAAACAATACCACCTCATTCATGGCTTCGTAGTCATCGCTCTTTCCCTTTTTATCGACATCACTCAACTCTTCCCACGTACCATTTCTCTATTTTTCAACCTCTAATATCTTGCGTGAGGACGACTCATATGCATGCGAACTTCATCTCCGAGCAAAATAAATCAGGTGCAACCGTAGTGAATTTTAGGAAATACTTTGCCCTTATTCCATGGCTCCATACTATGAAGTTACTTAATACTTGCGCCAATCCCACGCCTTAAAGAGTCCAAAAAGAAGAACACAACCGAAGAACGATTAATTAACATGATTTGGGAATGTCAATTAAGTCATGTACACATACAAGGAGTGAAGGTTTGAGCAAAAAAATATACATGTAAATTCTAAAGTATCATGAAAATATATCAATAATTTTACTTGGGAAACTCAACCCATGTTCTCTTGCTATTAGTTTAGTTGCTTTTAAATTGTTCGTAGATACTAGTGACAAGTATTCCAAAGCATTGAATCATATTAAGGTATGATGTTGGGATATTAGTTTCATGGTCAAACCTTGGCTATTGGAAAATACAATCTGATACATTCCTCAAGAATCAAAAGTTATGGATCTACACGTAGCGAGAAACGATTCGAGAGAGACAACCACCATTTTGTGTCTCGCCTTTATACCATAGAAATTCATATCAAACCATATGAAGATTCGAGTGTATATCAACAGGAGGAGAAGAACCATGCCTTCTGAAATCTGTGGAGTCCATTTGAATCCAATAATTGTTACTGGGGCGCGTGTAATTCATCGTCCTCCCCCCCATCTTTTATTAATATAAATGCAAAGATTATTTATCGAGTATGTTATGTTTACGTAGTTCCAGTTTAAATTTATTTCTCGCATAATAATATATGGTTTATCAGAATGTATTTTACTCTCCTCGCTTATATACCTTACACCTTTCAATATTATTCACAAATTTTGATATGATTCTTGGACAACACAACCTCTCAGAAAGTGATTTTTGGGGCACATGTTGGTGATCAAACACCAACAACAAAGTGGCAACTTGGAAGTGTTGCGATAAAAATTCGTGTTTTTCAAAGTTACGTATTATTTTATTATTCAATCATGCATGTTCGCTTTTACGGGATACTTTTATTTATTCATTCTCGAATATAATATTGGGATCGAAAATAGTACATCAATGTTTGTATCCTAAGTGGAAGCACATCCAAATTGCGTTACGCAATTTGATTGTGAAGATTTAAAATCTACGTTGCTAGTTGAGAAATGTAAGAGAAGCATAAATTTGAAATCCCGAGCATTTTGTTAAATAAATGGCAAACCATGAAAATTTATGTGATCAAGCACTTCGATTTTTTCCTAGGACAGTTTTTTATGTTGTAGAACCATAGAAGCTCTTCAATTTTTACAGCTAGTTCTATACTAGGATTGTTTTGGAGGCTCTACACTTCCTAGTAAGCATTCAACATATCACCTCGTGTATGGGAAGGATCCTTTCCCCTTTTTTCTACATCACTTTTCTCTTCCCACGTTCCCTAGCTCGATTTTACAAATCTTAAATTGTTGTGGGTTGACCACACCCAAATTTATAATACACTATAAACGCTCTCCAGCTAAAATAAATAAGGAAAGGATTTTAACAAGTTGTACATGCGAGTTCATAGCGTGAAGGTACTCCCTACTTGAACCAATATCATGCACTAAATGTTGCATGAAGAATAAAACAAGACCACCTCATTCATGGATTCATAATTGGCACACTTTCCATTGTTATCTACATCACTCCACTTTTCCCACATACCATTGTCTTTATTTTGCAGCTGGAACACTCATATGAACGTGAAATTCCATTGCACTAAAGCCTCTTCGAACAAAATAAATCAGGTGCAACCCACGTGGATTTTAACATATATTTTTCCCTTGTACGATGTCTTCATAGTGTAAAGGTACTTAATACTTGCACCAATCCCATGCTTTGAAAATTCCATAAAGAAGGACATCACCAAAGAGCGGTTAATTAACACGATTTGCGAATCTCAAGTAAGTCGTGTAGATACAAGGAGAGAAGGTTTTCACGGAAAATATTTGTTTATTCTAAAGTGTGGAGAAAAAGTAGCAATTCCTTTATTCGGGAAACTCAACCCTAATTTTATTGTTGTTAGTTTGGTTATTTTTGAAGTGTTTTTAGACATTACTTACAAGTAATCGAAAGCGTTGAAACATTTTAAGGGATGGTGTTGGAATCTTAGCTTGATGGCCAAACTTTGGATGTTGCAAAATCCAGTTTGAGACATTCCTCAAGAATCAAAAGTTATGGATACATGTAGAAAAAGATGATCCCACACAAAGAACCATCATTTTGTCTCTCATTTCTACCATAGTAATTGATCCGGATTTGTGTGGGAACGAAACAAAAGATGGCATATACAGAATCATATACAGAGAGATATATTCACATGCACAGATATTTGGCAAGAAACACAGCGATACAGTAAACACATATTCTATTAAATATCGGAGATAGAACAGACTGTAAATACAATAGCTAGAATGGTAGTAGCTATCTCTGAGAAGAGATGTGGCCGCTGTGCTTACTCGTGCCAAGATGAATAGAAAGAGAGGCCGAAAGGGCCTATTTATGATAAGCATGAGGGAAAGAATCCCAAACATCCAAAAACCTAACCCTAGAAGATGAACCGTCATAAAGTTTGCGGCCCCAAGGTGGTTAGTTGAACGACCAACTTCCCGGGGTCATAACTTTTGCATACGATCTCCATTCGGGGCGCTCGGTAGCCCGTTGGAAAGATATATCCGAGGAATACACCGAGGACCATTAAATAGATGAGCTCCGTAGGACCAATTTTTCCCAAAAAAACGTCTTTTAGGGCCGCAAAACGGCCCCGGAAATTTGGGACTCGAAAAACTATAGAAAAATTACTAGAAAATTGGCAAGATGGGAAACTGTTTTGAGCCAGTGGAACAGGTGGGTGGCCACCGATATCCATCTGGATCAGTAATTCATATCATACCATCTGAAGCTTCGAGTTGATATCAAGAGGAGAATAAGAACCCTCGCTTCAGAAGGTTGTGGAGTCCATTTTCTTCCAATAGTTGTTAACTATGGCACTTGTAACTCATTGCCCCACCACCGACCCCCCCCCCCCCCCCGCCCATATTTTATTAGTTCATAGGAAAACATTCTTTATTGTATGTTTTGTTCATGTAGTTCTAGTTTAAATTTCGTTCTTCACATAATATCTGGTTTATTAGAATGTATTTTAATCTCATGGTTCATATAGCTTTTACCTTTTGATATGTGGCTTGGAATACACAACCTCTAAGAAAGTGATTTTGGGAGCACATGTTGGTGATCAAACACCAACACCAAAGTGCCATCTTGGAAGTGTTGTGATAAAAAGTCGTGTTTTTCAATATTATGATGTTATTTTATTATCCAGTTATGACTTTTATTTATGCACCCTTTATTGTGAAATGGGATTGCAATTAGTACGTCAATGTTTGTAACCTAAGTGGAATCACATACGGATTACATCGTGCAATCTTATTGTGAAGATTTAAAATCTTGGTTGTTAGTTGAGAAATGTCAAAGAATGCTAAATCTGAAAACCTGAGCTTTTTGTTAAATAATTGGAAAACGGTGAAAATCTACGTGATTGAGCACTTCAAATTTTCCCTAGGGATGATGTTTTATGTTGTAGAACCCTATAAACTCTTCAATTTTTACTAGTTCTATACTATAATTGCTTTGGATACTCTACACTCCATATGCACGTGAACTTCCACTCCACTAAAACCTCTCCAAAAAAAAAAATTACGTGCAACGCGTGTGGATTTTAATAAATATTTTTCCCTTGTGCCATGACTTCATACTGTGAAGGTACTTGCTACTTTTGCCAATACCATGCCTTAAAAATTCCATCAACGAGAAAACAACCAAAGAATGGTTAATCAACATGATTTGTGAATCTCAAGTAAGTCATGTAGCTACAAGGAGAGAAGGCTTGAGAAAAAAAAGATATGTGTATTCTAAAGTATCGTGAGAAATTTGAAATAATTTTATTTGGTGAACTCAACCCTAGTTTTCTTGTTATTAGTTTAGTTGTTTTTAAAGTGTTTTCAAAGATTACTTAGAAGTGATTCAAAGCAATGAATCATATAACGGTATCATGTCGGGATATTAGTTTCATGGTCAAACATTGACGACAGGTGTTAACACCTAAAAAGTGCTCACTAGCTCATTCCCTTACTCACATGACCCATTTGTCCACTTTTCCACCATATGAGCCTCTGAAACCAACAAAAGGTCACCAAAAGACCTTAGTACACCCCTTTTTCCATTAAAAAAGATTATTTTTCCAAAAAAAAAATCATAAAAAACCCTCAAAAAGGGTCCAAATTCCCAAAAATATTAAAAAGGGAATTAAAATATTATTTTTATTCAAAAAAGGAAAAAGGAGGGAAAAGTACCTAAACCATGTAGGTCAATACCATTTGGTTTCCACAAAACCACAAATGGTATTTCCCACCACCAAAACCTATAAAAAGGTGGTAGGGGCTCCTCATTTCACATCCTTCCATTATCTCATCCTTATGCTGCTGAAATCTCCCCTGAGCACTTTTAGCCATTGAAGCAACCTTGGAGAAAGAGACCTATTGGAGTTTGGAGCTACTCATCTTGGGAGTTGCTCAACATCAACCTTCACCATTGAAGGTAATATCGCAAGCACTTGCTTGCCCCCCACTTTTCAATACAAAAAATTATTTATTATGTTTCTTGTTCTTGATTTTGAAATGTTTACATTATTTGCTTAGATTCTTGTTTAGATCCATGAAAAGTATTGTTTATTTAGCTTATTGTTTTTATTTCTATTGAAACTGCTGCTACTAGTTAGCAGGTGCCCATAGCACTAAGCCTGGTTGCAAAACCGGGCCAACAGTTTTTGGCGACTCCGCTTTGGTTTGAACTATAGATCTCTAGTTTTGCCTTTAATCTTAGTTTTTTATTAGTTTTTAACCTTTAGATCCATAGATCTGCCATCTTAGACAGCAGATCTATTGCTGTTCTGAGTTTTGGCCTCATCTATTGCCATTAACAGCCCGGAATTCTCAATTTTCGGGTTCGTTTTTCGGCTTCCGTGCACGGCTTTCGCCTCGCGGTTTTTAGCCTGACAGTCGCGCGGTCCATCGCGTCTTTCGGCCTTTTTTCCGCGCGGTTCATCGCGGCTTTTCAGCTTTTTTCCACGCGGTTCACCGCGGCTTCGCGGTCATTTTCCGCGCGGCTCATCGCGACTGTGCGACAGAAACCCGCGCGGTCCATCGCGGCTTTTCTGTCAAAACCTGCGCGGTCCATCGCGGCTTTCGGCGTTTTTTCCGCGCGGTCCATCGCGACTTTTAGCTCAAAACCTGCGCGGTCCATCGCGACTTTTGGCCCAAAACCCGCGCGGTCCATCGCGACTTTTAGCCCAAAACCCGCGCGGTCCATGTGATTTTTTGGCCGCGCAGCTCAATTTTCAAACGACCATATCTCCCTCTCCCGAACTCCGTTTGAAACGATTTTTTTTTTCAAATTGGGTGTTTTCGATCAAGGAATCCAAATATGCTATTAGATTTAAGAAATTTTCCATAGAAATTTATCTAATATTGTATTTTAGTGTTATTTATCACTTCAGTTCACCCATTTTGGCTCATTTTTTACAGTATTGATTCTTCATATTTTACAGCCATAGAAAAAAATTTTACTATTTAAAGTGCATATCTAGAAATCTTTTTAAAAATTTTCAAGAAAGTGAAAGAAAGACTCATTTTGCATTTTCATCTAGATTCAAATTTTTTCTTGTTTACTTCTTTAGAATCTTGCCCTTAGCAATTTTTTCTTGAAACGAAGAAATCCATTTATTTCTTTTAAAAAGGAGTTTATTATTTGCTTTCATAAATCCAAGAAATCCTTTATTTTTTGATATTTTTTGAAAAGCATATTAATTCCTTTTAGTGAAAAAAGTCTTAAATATTTGCTTTTTATTTTCGAAAAATCCTTTATTTTTTGAAAATTTCCCTTAAAGCATTTAATTTTTTCAAGTTCAGTTTACAACACCTCACGTGCACTCACACGATCACTTAATTGAACTAAGCCTTAAAACGTACCTTAATTTGAACACACTTTTAACCCAACTTGGGGAACACTAAAAGAATTCTTGTAGCTAGGTAGTATTGGGGGGATAGGTGTTCCAATAACACCCCTCAGTTCTTACATCTGAGACATAGAAGTTGTCCAATTAGGGAGCTAAAATCTCTTAGTACTTTTTGGCGCGGTCACAACCGGTTTGTGGGAAGGCCTCTCCCTTAGGAGGGTTGAAGTCGCGAGGATGGTTCCGGAAGCCTGAGTGGGATACCGAAACCCATTCAGTAACCGAAGGGCTACCATTCGCAGTTCTCGGGATATCCCTGTATTGGGATATTGCGATCAAAGGACCAAACAGCAGATTTACCTTTTCTCGACGCGTCATGAACGGAGTATCCTAGTAGCCTGTCTTTTAGGATTGATTACCCGGTGTCCCTCCCGGTAGGGGGATATCTAGCCGTTGTCTCAACATTCATATTGTCTGACTTGGATTTCATCACCTTGCAGAGGATATCGTCTGTTTGAGTCACAATACTTTTAGATTAGGTGTTTGCATGATCTTTACCACCTTTTGAGTCTAGTTACACCTATTTTTTCTAGGAGCCGCTTGCATGTTGGTATTCTGACCAGTTGTTGCATTCCTCCACTTATTGTAGCACAGCTGCTAGAATAAGTGCCCTTTTTGAGGATTGATTTTTTGGCCTATGAGCCTCCTTTTTTCACTCCCCTACTTGCACCCTTGGTTGCATTAGGGTTTTTGAGTCTTTTACATACATATCACCACCTGATACTTAAAACAAATTTTTACATAAAAAACATATTCTCACCATTGAGAATTCTAGACGTTCTCGTCGTCTACAGGGCGAACTCCCAGAGTTTAGTCCACTTGGCTCTCCACGTCACGGACGCAGAGCATTATCCCTTGATTCGACACAACGTCAATCAATTAGACAGTCATCCGATTCTGACATACCCCACTTCACCTTTGATTTGGAGGTAGAATCCGAAAACCACACAGAGTTACCACCAACCACAAGTATGTCTGGAACACCAGTTGATCCACTATATACATTAACCATAGGTCAGACATCCGCAGACCCTTCTGCGGTAGTACCATCAATGGCAACAACCACCCCCTTGGGTATGCCCAATATGGGTAACACTCCACATTCAGGAATGCCGAGTACAGGGCCACCACCTGTCATGGGAATGCCCAGCATGGGGGTCATACCCCCTTCGGTTTCCACAAACCCTATCCCAGGAATCCCTAGTGTGATTCCTAACCCAAGTGTAACTCCTGTTGAACTTGGGAGTGCTATCCCAGGAATCCCTAGTGTGATTCCTAACCCAAGTGTAACTCCTGTTGCACTTGGCAGTGCTATACCAGGAATCCCTAGTGTGATTCCTAACCCAAGTGTAACCCAAGTTGCACTTGGGAGCGCTAACCCATATCAGGCCACACCTTTTGGAGGACACATACCCTCCATACCTAGAATACTTATAGGCACTACTGGACCCCTACACCATACCACAATGGCTAGGCAGGTCCCGATTCTGGTCACCACATCCGCTAGTCTACCATACATGGCAAGTCTCAACCTGCCAGATTTAGCTAGGCTCACAAATGACCCCATCAGACATGATCCTGCTTGGCCCCATATGCCCACTAAGCTTCCTTCTGACATCCCTAAGTTTGAGGGAAAGGCTGGAGAAGACCCCCAAAATCACATCATGTCCTTCCATTTATGGTGTTCCTCCAACTCCATAGTGGATGACTCAATCCGCCTACGGCTTTTACAACGCACCTTCACTGGCTCCGCAGCCAAATGGTACATCGAGCAACCCCATGGGACGCATTCCACATTTACCTCCCTTGCCTCGACCTTTCTACAATTCTTCCAGCTACCTGTCTGCTACGATGCGGGCGTCGAGATCCTACTGTCTTGCAGACAGAACACGGCCACGCATATCACTGACCATATTCATGATTGGCGTCGGCGCCGAAGCCTATGCAAGATAAAATTAGACGACCGAATCTTTTTAGACTGGTTCCTTAAATCCCTCCTTCCTCTCATTGCGAAGGATGTAGCATCTGAAAGACCCCAGTCTGAGGAGGAGGCCATCCTTAAGGCCCAACAGTTTGATCTTATCTATGCCCAGTCAGGTTACCTATACACGATCATACCTGACGCCCCACGAGGTGACTCTGCACGCGGTGACACACCGGGGGCATCACATGCCGCTGATGGCATTATTGGCCAAATTACACCGCAAGCAAAACCTTTCAGTATGGTGAGTACCATGCCCGCCCCAGACCTTTCTAGGGCTACATCTAGTTCCGGGGCAACAACTTCTTATGCTCCAACAAACCAGACCCATCACGTTCATGGACCCTCTTGTCCACAACATTGTTATGGCCAAGCGCCATCAGCATATGTACCTCCCACATACTATGCTCAACCTACGGTACAGACCCCCATGCAGTTCCCACAACAGCCCATGCATTACCCACAACCGGTTGCACCAGCTAACCTCACACCTCCACCAGCTCAGGGGTACCAACAACCCCAACAGGCAACTGGACCACCTCCAGCTCCACCTGCATACTATCCACCGCAACCTGCTCCCCGCACCTGCGGCTCCTCAGAATCCCCCCAATGCTCAAGGGCATGTGTACGCACAACAACAGCAGCCCCAATACCAAAATAACCAACGCAACCAGGGTGGGCAACCAAACCGCGGAAGAGGACGCAACCGTGGAAACAATCAAAACCGTAACCAAGCTCCACAACCTACCCATCCCCCGCAAAACAATAACGCGGCGCCTGCTCATCAGAATCCTGATCGACCACCTAAGCAAGCCAGAAATGCTAATTTACGAACAAACCATCCTTGTTCCATTTGCGGTGTTTATGGCCACTATACCCACGCTTTCCCACATCTGGAGCGAGCTCGACAACTATGGACAAATGACGCCCATCGTCAAGGGCAGGCGGCTCCTCAGCCGCCACCCAACCCTCCACCACCTCCACAACAACCTTTGGTACTACAAAACCCTTTTCCAACACAAGGAGTGGTGAACACTCAGCCGTTATCCCCCCCACAGGGCAACGTGCAACCACAACAAATCACTTACGCCGCCCCTGATCAACCCATGTTTGATTCAGGCACTCACCACTTATTGATGATGTCCACAGGAGACGTCAATATCCAAACCCGACGGAACCAGTATGGTCCTACCTCTGAGGCTACCCCCCGCCGATAAGGATGCTAACGCTAATCCCTCCGATCAGACGTTACGGATACCACCCCTTCCACTCGATGGTGCCTATAAAGCACCTCGTTTCCCTCTCCGTCGTATAAATAACAACCCCAATGCATGGGCTGCGTCAAATTACAACATCGTAGATGACCTAGCTCAATCTCCCGCAGCCATGTCTGCGTTAGAAGTCTTGAAAAACTGTCCTACGCAGCGCAAGACTTTACTTTCCGCCATTGGGGCGATCGACCCAAATGATTCGAAATTGATGACCTTTGATTTGGACCAGTCCGAACCACGTTTGCCTTCCACCATAGCAGTCCAAGTTTCTATTTCTATTCGGAATCTTGTCATCCATCGATGTATCATCGACGAGGGTGCTTCCACATGCGTCATGTCCACATTTGTTTGGCAGAAGTTGGGATCCCCTCCTCTCCAGCAATCCACCACTGCATTGCGGGCCTATGACGGCCGGTCAGCTCAGCCTCAAGGTCTACTACCCAAGGTCCCCGTCCAGTTGGGTGGGAAAACTGTGCTCATCGACATAGAGGTCATTAATGCCCAACTCGATTATAACCTTTTACTTGGCCGCAGTTACATGTACGCCATGAAAGCGGTTGCCTCATCCGTTTTCCGTACCATGATGTTCCCCCACGAGGGACGCGTGGTCAAAATCGACCAACTCACCTACCATGATCCCAATGCCCCTGCAGCACCCGAAAATGTTCTCCCCATGGTTGAACAACCCGCTTCTAGTGCAACTACCTCCTTTGTTTCTTCTGTGGGACCCGGACTTTACTCAGATACACTAATGACCTCTACATTCCAGGCCATTCCACCACCGTCACCGGAGACCCACGTCGCAAACCTCTGTACGCTTTCACAGAATACACAAACACCCGGTAATCAACCCTCCTTGTTACCCAAACCACCATTGGTCCCTAGTCACATTGGAGTTACACCCATCCACACAATCCCCTTTCTATTCCCTCCCTCGGGCGTAGTAAGCGCTCCGGTTATGGCTACCCTCAGTCTCCCCGGGTTAACATTGGGATTACCCGTGTGGTATATTTCGCCTCCTGTTTCCCCACCGACACCAAATGTCATCCTGCAACCGGTGCAACCCATTGTTACTTCTACCCAACCACCTCCCGGTATCACGACTCCTTCGTCGTCGACAAATCCCCCTCCATTCGTCAGGCCCACTGGGGGCAGAGGCCCACAACCATACACTGCGGTTCCCCCACCCAAGGAAGTTAAACCTCCCTCCGTATTTCGTGCTCCTCCAAAATGCTCGCTGTGTGATGAGTTAAGCCATCCAACCCATCAGTGCCCACAGTTACCTGCATTGCATGAACACATGCAAATGCTGGACGACGACCCCAACATCCCGGTGGTCAAGCTCGATCCAAACCCCATGCCTCGTGATAAATCACTGCGTACCAACCACCCATGTGCGATATGCGGTATTTACGGCCACTACTCCCACAACTGTCCTGACATCCCAGACTATAGAGCAGCTCTCTACGAGATGAACAATTTGGACCTAGAGATGGCACCCCCTACTATCGAGGAGATCTACCCTCCTGCATCATCATCATCCAGAGAGATTAACACCATCTACATGATCTCTTCGACTACCACTACCTCATCACTCGATTTGACCACTCAAAGCTCCCGCAATGATGAAGAGATTCTAGAGGCTCCTACTGCCCTTAATCATCCCTGGGAAGATATGCACCATAGTCCATACTTCCTTCCGGAAGAGACTTCATCCACCACCGCTACCCAATCCGCGGTTGAGTCCAAAGATTTCCTTCCTACTAGAGTCGACTGGTTAAAGGATCCCATTGCCGATATTTCTCCCGTCATCCACATTGACATCTCTGACCCACTTGGTGCCCTTCATACCATTACATTAGGAGCCTCCCACAGTGAGCATGAGATCGGAGAATACCAACGACTGTTCCAAGAATTCACTGATGTCTTTACTTGGTCAGATACCGAAATGCCGGACCTTGACCACACCATTTACATGATTTCCACTGGATACCCCTCTGTCCGGTCGGCCCCTTCCATTGATCCCTTTGACACACAGGTTCAACCCTTTCAAATTGACCAAGAAACCACATGTCCACAACATGGGGGCAGGCCCAAAACCTTGCCTACTCATCATCATCGTGATCCTCGTCGGAGATACTGGGGGTATCCACCCCACAAAGGGAATCCCCCATCATCATATCATCACTTCAGTACGCCACCACGACCCACAGCCTCATGGTATAACACTCCGCCAAAAGTTGCTCAATGACCTATTGATCTCTCTCTGAGACAACATCTGCACCACATTGACACCTCTGAGTTAGGGGGCATAATAGATTACCTTGACCCCGGGATAGGGGGCATGATCAATCATTTTGAACCTTCCCCATCATCTCTATCTCAACACCTCAATGAGCCCATCGTTCAAACCGACACATATGTGATCCACAATCACAAACCCCATGCACATAGCATGGGGGCAGGTCATTAACCCTGCTCACTTTTTCATATTCGTGATCTCAACCATTTTTGAGGTCATGTGTCACTTGTATATTTCAGTTGATTTGATACACCTAGTATTTTGCCCCCACGGGTCATCATTTCTCCCCACCACTGCATCCTTCGCTTGGTGGGATCACCTTTATTTGTAGCCATTTTTTAACCTAGTTCTTTCCTTTAACCATTCCGGAGTCCTTATGACCTCCGTTTTTCGCACCATTTGCACTGTCGGATTCATATTTCCGTGCCCGTGATGATGCTTGAGATCATTTCTCGCTCTCACCAGGACCAATATCAACATTGTGTCCCGACACCTTGTCGCCCCAGTTTGCGTACCAGTTCGGCTGCTCTCTGTTTTTGATATATTTGATATCATTGGATTCATTTTTCCGAGCCCATGATGATGCTTGAGATCATTTCTCGCTCTCACCTTTAGATTTTTCAGGCATTTTTCCCATGCCCTCACGTCACATCGGCCGTTCTCCATTTTTGACGTGCCTTATATCGCTGGATTCAGTTTTCCGCGCTCGTGACGATGCTGGAGATCATTTCTCGCTCTCACCTTTAGATTTTTCGGGCATTTTTTCCACGCCCCCCTCGTCACCTCGGTTTGCGTGCCACATCGGCCGTTCTCCGTTTTCGACGTGCCTTATATCGCCGGATTCAGTTTTCCGCGCTCGTGACGACGCTCGAGATCATTTCTCGCTCTCACCTCTAGATTTTTCGGGCATTTTTCCTTGTGACCCCTTCGTCACCTCGGTTTGCGCGCCACATCGGCCGTTCTCCGTTTTCAACAATCCTTAGGTTACCGGATCCAGTTTTCCGCACTGATGACGATGCTTGAGACCTTTTCTCGCCCTCATCAATCCATTTTTGTTCGGTATAATTTTATCCCTTTTTCGGGCCGAGCAACCCCTTTTACGAAAAAGGCACTTAGGGAGTTTCTGTTAAGCTCTTTTCTGACTCCTAAAACAATGAAAAGATCGCCGAGCAATCTTGCTTCCTTTCATGCTCGCTAAACGTATCTGAAAGGGCGTCTACCTGGTATAAGTTTACCCCTTTTCCGGACCTCGTAGACTAATTACGAAAAAGGTATACTCTAGTCACATCGGCTAGAAGAGTTCTCCATCCGCATCATTTTATGCTTTTTCGGGCCTTGGAGACTAAACTTACGAAAAAGAAACACCAATAGAGTCCACTTACCGCTTTCAGACTCTCTAAACATGAAAGCAACCATGAGCATGAGCCGTCCTGGGCTCGCAAAATCCACAGGACCGTACCATTTCAGAGCACACTTTTATCCCTTCTTGGAGCTCATTAAAACTACGAAGAAGGAATCAATGGTACCTCTTGGCGCCACAACGGATCATGTCTACTCATATAGCAGCTTCCCCATTTTGGTCGCCTTTGTTCAGAGTATTCTGCAATATGTCACTCGAAAACTCCCTTGACAGCTACCGTCAGCTTCAACCCCCCCCCCGGAGTCAGTACATACCCTTCAGTCCCTAAAAAAGCAATGATCCCCACACCTACAAGTCAGTTCCCTACGCTGCCAGGTCAACCATGTCATCATGCTCTGAACAAAGGAAGTTTGAGTCTACCCATTTTTTGACCCAGTTATTTCCCATCCCCACAAGTATGTCAGTCCTACCATCAATACTACATCACTTCAGTTCTACACCTCGTGCTCCTATCAAGGAAACATCATTGCCTTGTTAGTTGCTGGTCTCCCTCTGTCGACGACAACCACATTGATTCCAGAGGATAGGCCTAGAGGTCCCTGTGTCTTGGACTCATTACCATTTATAATGAGTGCCTACGGATCATTTCGAGAGGAATCCTCAGTGCCTCTCCAAATGGTTGTTTCTCACATGCTCGACTTCAACACCTTGATCGCATCGTTGAGACTCGCACAGGGTATTGGTCCATTCAGTTATTAGTCGAAGACCCCGGGATACCACCTGACTCCTCCACATTTGAGAGTCTACCTATGGATACAACCAGTTACATTTTTTCTATAGATATCCGGGTTGCGTATGGCGACAGTATTCAGATGTACCCCCAGTTTTATACTCCCTCGAGTATACAGATACAAATACTTCCCAAAGATGGCTCACAGTCATTGAGTCCATACGGATGTTGGACACCTTCAGTTTCAGCAGTTCAACAGTTATTCCAGTGTATCAGTTATTGAGATCAGCCATGATCATGAGTATATCCCACAATAATGTCCCCTCTGGACCATTATGATGTACCAGTATATTTCTTTACGTATTAGATCCCCCTTCTTGGGACTAATTGTTTTGTATATGTCTTGATACGAGCATGGGAATGCCCGCCTTGTCCTTTATCAGAGATTATACCTCATTCATATTGAGGCCATGTAATATTTTTGTTTTTGCAGCTTCCAAGGACCGTGGCTCCCGTCTCCAACCGGTCTCTTCTCTCCACTAAAACCCCAGAAAAAGACAAATGAACTATGATGTCTATCGGCCATACGATGAGCTCCTGCCCTCACACATCAGGGGGCAATCTGTTAACACCTAAAAAGTGCTCACTAGCTCATTCCCTTACTCACATGACCCATTTGTCCACTTTTCCACCATATGAGCCTCTGAAACCAACAAAAGGTCACCAAAAGACCTTAGTACACCCCTTTTTCCATTAAAAAAGATTATTTTTCCCAAAAAAAAATCATAAAAAACCCTCAAAAAGGGTCCAAATTCCCAAAAATATTAAAAAGGGGATTAAAATATTATTTTTATTCAAAAAAGGAAAAAGGAGGGAAAAGTACCTAAACCATGTAGGTCAATACCATTTGATTTCCACAAAACCACAAATGGTATTTCCCACCACCAAAACCTATAAAAAGGTGGTAGGGGCTCCTCATTTCACATCCTTCCATTATCTCATCCTTATGCTGCTGAAATCTCCCCTGAGCACTTTTAGCCATTGAAGCAACCTTGGAGAAAGAGACCTATTGGAGTTTGGAGCTACTCATCTTGGGAGTTGCTCAACATCAACCTTCACCATTGAAGGTAATATCGCAAGCACTTGTTTGCCCCCCACTTTTCAATACAAAAAAATTATTTATTATGTTTCTTGTTCTTGATTTTGAAATGTTTACATTATTTGCTTAGATTCTTGTTTAGATCCATGAAAAGTATTGTTTATTTAGCTTATTGTTTTTATTTCTATTGAAACTGCTGCTACTAGTTAGCAGGTGCCCATAGCACTAAGCCTGGTTGCAAAACCGGGCCAACAACAGGAAAATCCGATTGGAGACATTCCTCAAGAATCAAAATTGGTTATGGATACAAATAACCAAAGATGAATACACATGGGAATATACACCATAGCTAAAGTTGTGCGAGATAGCAAATATGGAATTATTACTCTCCTAGTGGAAGAAGGGTTAAGATACTAATATGTTTTTGAACGGGTGGAAATGTGAAATAAACTAGAGCAATTGTACAAAACAATGCCTCTGAAATCAACGGTCTTGAAACAAGGTTATTGACTCTCAAGATTGCTCACCTTGGAGAATTTCAGGGATGAAATCTTTCTCGTACACTGATTTTACATGTTTTCTTTCTCAAAAAAGAATCGCGGATCTCATTTTTTTTTCGAAAATGATTCTCCCAAATTCCAAAGGATAAAAATAGTTTACTCTAAACATCACCAAAATTGTCCAAAGACTACATAAAATTCTTAAAAATTTTCTCGTTGTTAACATTGATGCCGTGGAAAGATATTTTCCTCGATTCACCACAATTTGTGCCAACATCAAGGTCGTTGGAGGACAATACCTATGGTGACAGGCCGTTTGAGATCCTTGTGCATGATCGGGCTCCCATAGCATACAACTCTTCTCTCTCACGAGTCATAGTCATCCCACCTCTTTTCGAGTCCATTCCTTGGTATCACACCTCATCTCCCTCCAACTTCATTGTCGTTGAACCCCTTTTAGTGACCATTTTTATTTCCTTTGCCTCCATATGTCCATTCAAACTATCTAGACCCATGCTTCTTAAGCATTCCATGGACACCACAACACTCGTAGTAGCTCTTGCCCCTGCGGGTGCATTGAGTGCTACTACATAATATGCAAGTGACACATATGTGGATGTCTCCATGGAGCAACCGCATGCCAAGATTCGGGATCTTGGCAATGCCAACCCTACGATTTAACAGCTTAACCCGATTGTCCTAGATTTTGTTGTTGACTCTCTTTCTCTCTCCTCACATGATAGATGTAGTAGCACGACGATATCGTATTCATCTCAGGAAACCAAGGACGAAAAAATTCATGAGTCATTTATTATCGTACTAGCTCCTGTTTCCATACTCGCCTCGGTGCATTGTCAATACCACCAACAATATCTCAACGAACGCGGAGAGAAGATCATTCCCATTTTTATAGTTCTTTGCAGTATTCCATCATATTTCTGTTTCCCTCTAGCTCCATTTTCCATATCCGTCCCCCTTCCCTATGTTACACCTCTTATGGGATTTCACTATCAGCACCTTGGGCCATCGTTCAAGACCACTTATACTATTGCATCGCTGATCACTAGTGCTTTAGGTATACATTCGTTGAGTCGGCCCAGTGCAGTGTTCATGAATAACTTCAATCCAAAATGTAGCAATAGCAATTTCCTTGAGGAAATCTCACAGCTAGATATGTTGGTCGAGGACTCTCTTCGTCCTCTTGCATCCAACACGTGTAGTACACTAAGGTATTCCAGTAGATTCTCCATAAACAAAAAACGGTTTTCTCAGCTCCACTTATCCCTAGTTATTAAAGTCCTCTTTCTTAAAGAGCATTCACCACAAATGTGTTTATATGAAGGAGAGTAAAAACTCTAACTATCCTTGATCCCACGGCTACACCAAAAGCAGAGAGCGTTTTTATAACTGGGGATTTTTGGACTATGCGGTACAACTGTGGTCTTCCCCTTAAGAGCTATGCCATGCTTGCACACGATGTCTCTAGCGCATGGAATTATTACAACAAAATAATTATCGCATGTTCATGGAAATCCCATGTTTAAGACTCTATATCCATGGATTCTATTTTCTCTATACAGTCGATGCTGATGTGCATAGGACTCTTTATCCAGTTACATGGCACGTATGTTTATGCAGGCTCACTAGTCAGTCCATCCATAAACATAGTGGAAACTCAGCAGCAAGCACTTAGATTGAACATATTTCAACATGATGCTTCTTCTAGTATGTTTGGAAATCACTCGGTGGACCATCTCCAATGGAATGCCATATATCGTTGTATATTTCTAAGTGCTCTAGACAGAAACTGTTCTTTTCCTCATGATTCCGCAAATACCTAGGTCCGTAAGCGGGGTTCGACTGCTTAAAATACATAGAAGATTGGATGGATTGGTTTGTAGGGCCCATTTTATGGGCAGGTCTCACTCTTCATATTTGTGGTCAAAAAATCGTCTGAATCCTTCTGGGGCAATTTTGAGGTATTAAAGTTCCATTTCTTGCAAAAAAACAACTGCACCAAAATTTTACATTATACACACCTAGACCTATCCAATGGTGCAAGAATCGCCTCAATCAGAGTCCGTATGAAGAAGTTATGCCTCCCACAAGTTGACCTACCCAGCTAACCACCATGGTACCCAGCGGATTCCACATCATCTATCATTTCTCGCACATGTGGATCTAATAATGATTGGAGTTTGAAGAACGTTCTAGAAGGTCCAGTACCATAACCCTAATAAGGAGTTGGGGCGTAAGAAAACCCTAAAATTAACCCTAGACGGCTATTGGGCTATGTTGAATACGAGGCCGTTTGGAGGAGGGGTTTCGTTCTTTCGATGTTATTATACAGCTCCATAGTTGATAAAACAACACAAGAGTGGCTATTATAGCAGGACATAGGAGATAGGACATCATGTTGTAGCCATTATGGCCGTAGATTCATAGCTAACTCCATAGAGAGTGTCATTTCCTTTGTATTTGCATTTTGATATGAAGAGCAAGGCATAGTCCTCATTTGTGGCTGGGTTTTTCCCCATAGCTCGTTTTCCCGGGCTATATCTTGGGTTATTGTGTGGATTAATGTGTACTTATTTGCTCTAGTTATTTCTAGATTTCAGTTCCATTATATTCAGTATCTTATGGAATTAAATTAACACAACGAACTAAGTTGTAAGATCCATTGTGAGAAACTTATCCACTGGAATAGATGCAACAGTTTACAGATCATCTCGCCAACCGCCCGCCATCCTCAGTGACCATCCTACACTAAGGGTTGTTTTTATGTTCAGTATCTTGATATTTTTGTGGCAACGCCCAAACCCATAGCATTCTCTTATATCAACTATGGAAACTTGCACCGCATCTGCATTAACCACATGATTTCGACACCCGACAATATTTCACTTTGATTAGGGTTATTCAAAAAGTAATCTCGACTATCCAAAATGCATTGTTCATCAACAGCATTCAGTGAGAACCGCAATGTGGGGAAATTGGCATTTGTATTCACTTGACATGGAAGAGCGACTGAGGAACATAATGTGAAACAGGAACGTTATATATATGCGTAGGGAACAGGGTTTGAATTCTTCTACAACACTATATATATATATATATATATATATATATGTGGTTTCCACGCGCTTTGTGATTAATTCTAAATGGTGAGCTCTGGTCACGAAAGGTTATCAGAACAAGTCTAGTAGGACAGGAAATGGTCGATGCAGCGATAATAAGCCGGCGAGAGGCGTGAGGGACCATATTCTCATACTAATACACCAAAAATAAACGGACTTTGTCAGGTCGGCGACGCTGGCTTGGTCGCACTGTTATATATTATGTTCTTTGGACGGTGTCACGGTAGGATTTGGTCACGGTCACCTGTAGCAGAGGTGGTAGTGGCAGGTGGGGAATGATCACTTGCTTGCCCGGACTTCAATTTAAAACTACTCAGAATTCAGGAATTTGGTGATGCTATAAAATGGAAGAACGCTCTCCAATCTTCATCAAACTTCATCTATAATCAAACGATCAGAGGGAGCGTCTAATCGAAGAATAGCACTCAGTCATCTACAGTCATGAAATCCTTCCCGGCTTTAGCGGTTGCAGCACTAGTAATCATCTCATACGCAAGCACTATTGTTCTAGTGCGTGCAGGTGATTCAGATCCTCTGCAAGACTTTTGCGTTGCTGATAACACCAGTCAAGGTATGTGATACTAGGCTCTTCTGAATCTACATGTAATGTGTACAACTATTATCATGGGTGAAGAATCTGACATATATGGAATTGAATTTACATGTAATGTGTACAACTATTATCATGGGTGAAGAATCTGATATATATATATGGAATTGAATTTTGCAGTTCTTGTAAACGGTTTCGTCTGTAAGGATGCGAAGATGGTTTCAGCAGACGACTTCACGTTCAGGGGCCTAGATAAAGCGGGGAATACGAATAACATGCTGCGTTCCGTGGTAACTCCAGTCAATGTAGTGCAGCTAGCAGGCCTGAACACCTTGGGAATCTCCATGGCTAGGATCGATTTCGCTCCTTACGGCCTTAATCCCCCTCACACTCATCCGCGGGCCACCGAAATCTTGGTGGTCTTGGAAGGTAGCCTCTACGTCGGCTTCATCACCACTGGCAACCAATTGTTCTACAAAACGCTTGAGAAGGGAGACGTGTTTGTGTTCCCCAAAGCTCTTGTGCATTTCCAACAGAACGTCGGCAATGGCAACGCAGTGGCCCTCGCTGCACTGAGCAGCCAGAATCCAGGAACTCAGCAGATCGCCAGGTCCTTGTTTGGAGCCACCGGTCCGGTTGATCCCTCCGTTCTCGCCAAAGCTTTCGATATCGATTCCAACCTCGTCAAACTTCTGCAAGCCAAATTCGCAGCTTCTGGCTGATTTATTCATTCATTCATCCTGATCATGGTCGTGAGTCGCCACAGAGATTTATTCATTCTAATCATAGTCGCCATTCTTGCTTTCCCCGCGTTCTACGTTCTGTGCGTGACACAAATAGTCACTGCATTGTATGTGTGGTCGTGGACATCCAAACAAATAAAAAAGTTCATTTCCGTTGATCCATTATGTTTTCGTGTTTGTTTGGGATGATTATCTTAATCAGTGCTAAGTTCCTTAATGTTTGAACAACACGATCTTCCGAGACTCTTTAGAAGCGCGTGGAGGAACTATAATCACTTGGTGCATTCCATTGAAGAGTGGAGCTTCCGGTCATGAAATTCTAAAAGTTGAAATTAAATATAAATGGCCTTACATCATTTTGGTGTTAACTAATCAATTTAATTAAATTATATTTGTGGATTCAAAAAGTTTTGAAACTCATTAAATTTTGGATCATCTAAAATTATTATATATCCCATATATCTCCCGCAAACTTGATGAATTGATATAATAAATTATTATTTTAACTTGTATAGAAAAATATTTTAAATTATGAATAACTTGATTGTTGGTTACCCACCCATCATTTACTCCATCATAGCAACATTGTCTTAGATTCCACCAAAGAGGGATCTTCTGAAAACGATCACAGCAACATTGTTTTGGCTTCCGGCAAGGGATCTCGCAACCTCACAAAGGAGGGGGAGGGCCTTCTATGGAGGGATTTGGTTCTACATAGGTGCCACATCATGGCCCCATCTTTAATCAAATTGTAGGTAAGCATTCTATCGGACTATGGAGGTGCCTAGCTAAAAGAGATTAGTTCATCGGATAACTTGTAAAGTGATAGCAGGTTGGATTAATATTGGATTGTAATCGTATTGCAAGTGTGTTAACAACCTAATTTTTGCCTCTTCGGTTCACCATGAGTAATATTATCGCCATTACACATCACCTTGGGCGGCTTTCTCCTCATATGCATCATTTCCATCACCATATGATCTGAGCATTCTCAACCAAGGACAACATAAATCCCAAGTTTGACTACAAATGTAAGTGGATGGAATTTCCCTAGTAATATGCTCACGTTGTCCACTTTTATTTCCTTGAAAACTACATCGAGGATCCAAAAACAAAAGAGCAGTTATGTAAGTCGGCTAATTAATGCCGTACCCTTCCAAACGAGGGTAGTGGCTTGAAGTGGACATCACCGTTCCATTATTTATGAAAAAAAGGCCTTTGATCTAGTCTATAATACTAATACTATTAGAAAATTATTTTAAATTATGAATAGTTAGATTATTAGGCATACAAACTTGAATGTTGATTACCCTCCCATCATTTACTCCATCATAGCAACATTCTCTTAGATTCTAGCAAAGAGGAATCTTTTGGAAACGATCGTAGCAACATTGTTTTGGCTTCCGGCAGGGATCTTGCAACCTCACAAAGGAGAGGGAGGGCCTTCTAGGGATGGATTTGGTTCTACCTGGGTGCCACATCATGGCCTCATCTTTAATCAAATTGCAGGTAAGCATTTTATCAGACCATGGAGGTTTCTAGCTAAAAGGGATTACTTCATCGGACCATATTGCAAGTGTGTTCACAAGTATAATTTTTTCCTCTTCGGTTCGCCATGAGTAATATTATCGCCATTACACATCACCTTGGGAAGCTTTCGCCTCATATCCATCATTGTGTTAAAAACCTAATTTTCTCCTCTTCAGTTCGCCATGAGTAATATTATCGCCATTGCACATCACCTTGGGCAGATTTCGCCTCATATCCATCATTCCCATCACCATGTGATGTGAGCATTCTCAGCCAAGGACAACCTAAATCCCAAGTTTTGTTACAAATATAAGTGGATGGAATTTCCCTAGTAATTTGCTCACGTTGTCCACTTTTATTTCCTAGAAAACTACATCGTGGATCCAAAAACAAAGGAGAATTTATGCAAGTCGAATAATTAATGTTGTACCCTTCCAAAGGAGTGTAGTGGCTTGAAGTGGACATCACAGAAACATTATTTCTGAAAAAAGTCGCCTTTGATCTAGTGTATAATACTGATACTTATCCTGCAAATTCTTAAATGCAAAGGAAATGTCCACATTCGATTCGGGTCTAAAGAGTGTCCATATATATCCTATGAATAGATCTCTCAAGGTCGTCCATCATATCATTCACAATAAGCAATGCTATTATGCTCAACTCGTTCCACGCACACGCACACGGAGAAACATCATTTTGTGTCTCTCCTTTCAACCACGGTAATTCTCATCACACCATATGGAGCTTCAAGCGGTGATCAAGAGGAGAAGAAGAACACTCCCTTCGGAAAGTCGTGGAGTCCATTTGCTTCCAATAATTCTTGCTAAGGCGCTTGTAATTCATCACCGATGACCCCCATCCCCCCTCTTTTATTACTACAAATGCAAATATTTTTTACTGTATGTTATGTTTATGGACTTCTAGTTTAAATTTCTTTCTTCACATAATATATGGTCTATTAGAATGTATTTTACTCTCATGGTTCATATACCTTACACCTTTTGATATGATGCTTGGACAATGCAACCTCTAAGCAAGTGATTTTTGGGGCACATATTGGTGATGAAACACCAACACCAAAGTAGGCCATCATGGAAGTGTTGCGATACAAAGGCGTGTTTTTCAATATTTGTATTATTTTATTTTTCAATTATGCATATTCTCTTCTATGCATTACTTTTATTTATGCATTCTCAAATATAATATTGGGATTGCAAATAGTAAATCAATGTTTGTATCCTAAGTGGTAGCACCTCTAGATTGTGTCACGCAATTCGATTATAAAGATTTAAAATTGTGTCATGCAATTCGATTGCAAAGATTTAAAATCTAGGTTGTTAGGTGAGAAATGCAAAATAAGGCTAAATCTCAAACCCCAAGGTTTTTGTTAAATTCTTGGGAAACCATGTAAATTTATGCGATCGAGGACTTCATATTTTTCCTAGGGCTAATGTTTTATGTTGTAGAACCGTAGAAAATATGCAATGTTTACTAATTTTATACTAGAATCATTTTGGATACTCTACACTTCATATTACCTTCAAGAGATTGCTTCATGTATGGCATGTGACTATTTCCCCTATTCTCTACATCATTTTGTTCTTCCCACATGCCCTAGCTCGATTTTACAAAGCTTAATTTGTTGTGCGTGATGCACCCAAATTTCAACTCCACAATACACTCTCCAACCAAATGAAATAAGGAGAGGATTTTAACAAGTATTTTACCCTTCGTATGTGATTTCATAGAGTGAAGGTACTGGCTACTTGCACCAATCTCACGCATTAAATGTTCCATAAAGAATCAAACAAGAACACCTCATTCATGGCTTCGTAGTCAGCGCTCTTTCCCTTGTTATCTGCATCACTCAACTCTTCGCATGTACAATTTCTCTATTTTCCAAACTCTAACATCTTGCATGTGGACCACTCATATGCATGTGAACTTCCACTCCACTAAAGCCTCTACGAACAAAATAAATCAGGTGCAACCCTCGTGGATTGTAACAAATAATGTTCCCTTGTTCCATGGCTTCATACTATGAAGGTACTTAATACTTTCACCAATCCCACGCCTCAAAAAGTCCAGAAAGAAGAAAAAAACCAAAGAACGATTAATTAACATGATTTGGGAATATCAATTAAGTCGTTTATAGGTACAAGGAGAGAAGGTTTGAGCAAAAAAATATCCATGTAAATTCTAAAGTATCATGAAAAAATATCAATAATTTATTTGGGAAACTCAACCCATGTTTTCTTGCTATTAGTTTAGTTTCTTTTAAAGTGTTCTTAGATATTAGTTACAAGTAATCCAAAGCATTGAATCATATTAAGGTATGATGTTGGGATATTAGTTTCATGGTCAAGCCTTAGCTATTGGAAAATCCAATTTGAGACATTCCTCAAGAATCAAAAGTTATGGATACATGTAGACACAAATGATCCCAGAGAGAGAACCATCATTTTGTGTCTCTCCTTTATACCATAGCAATTCCTATCAAACCATCTGAAGCTTCGAGTGGATATCAACAGGAGGAGGAGAACCATGCCTTCTGAAATTTGGAGAGTCCATTTGATTCCAATAATTGTTACTGGGGCACTTGTAATTCATTGTCCGCCCCCATCTTTTATTAAGACAAATGCAAATATTATTTGTTGTATGTTATGTTTACGTAGTTCCAGTTTAAATTTATTTCTTCGCATAATAATATGGGTTTATCGGAATGTATTTTACTCTCGTGGCTCGAGAATATATCTTACACCTTTCGATATGATTCACAAATTTTGATATGATTCTTGGACAACACAACCTATAAGAAAGTGATTTATGGGGCACATGTTGGTGATCAAACACCAACATGAAAGTGCCAACATGGAAGTGTTGCGATAAAAAATTGTGTTTTTCAAAATTACGTATTATTTTATTATTCAATCATGCATATTCTCTTTTACGGGATACTTTTATTTATGAATTCTTGAATATAATATTGGGATTGGAAATAGTACATCAATGTTTGTATCCTAAGTGACAGCACGTCTAAATTGTGTTGCGCAATTTGATTGTGAAGATTTAAAATCTAGGTTGCTAGTTGAGAAATGTAACAGAAGGATAAATTTGAAAACCCGAGAATTTTGTTAAATACATGGCAAACCATGAAAATTTATGTGATCAAGCACTTCGATTTTTTCCTAGGGAAATGTTTTATGTTGTAGAACCATAGAAGCTCTTCAATTTTTGCTAGTTCTATACTAGGATTGTTTTGGAGGCTCTACACTTCAGAGTAACCATTCAGCATATCACCTCGTGCATGGAAAGGACCCTTTCCTTTCTTTTTCTACATCATTTTTCTCTTCCCACATGCCCTAGCTCGATTTTACAAAGCTTAATTTTTTGTGGGCGGACCACTCCCAAATTTATAATACACTAGAAACACTCTCCAACTAAAATAAATAATGCAAGGATTTTAACAAGTTGTATGCGACTTCATAGCGTGAAGGTACTCGCTACTTGCACCAATATCATGCACTAAATGTTCCATAAAGAATAAAACAAGACCACCTCATTCATGGATTCATAATTGGAACTATTTCCCTTGTTTCCTACATCACTCCACTTTTACCACATACCATTGTCTTTATTCCACAGCTGGAACACTCATATGCATTTGAAATTCCATTCCACTAAAGCCTCTCCGGAAAAAATAAATCAGGTGCAACCCACGTGGATTTTAACATATATTTTTCCCTTGTACGATTTCTTCATAGTGTAAAGGTACTTAATACTTGCACCAATCCCATGCTTTAAAAATTCCATAAAGAAGGACATAAGAGTGCGGTTAATTAACATGATTTGCGAATCTCAAGTCAGAATGTACACATATGTCAATGTGATCTCCAGCCGCTCCCCCTGTATCACGAATGCCCCCACATCGGCATCCCAGAACTCTACCAACTTGTTCAGCAACAAATTTGTTGAACTCATTGGGGGGCACCCTAGAAAACTTCAGCAACCCACATCGGGCCAAAGTATCCTGAACATCCTCATCATCCATGATGTCATCAAGTAACCTCCTAAGCTCTCACTCTATCCATCTCACTCTCGGCATCCTACACACAAAGTAAAAAACCCATCATAAGTGCTATGTCCATAAAAAATTCCCCCCCCAGGGCCATGGTACAAATATTGCACAAAAAAGAGTGCTCCAAAGTGCACCTTTTTTCCCCACAGGTGCGCTTTGCAGTGTGCTTTTCCCATTGAAACGCGCACCCCTCAAGTGCGCCTGTTGGCCACACAATCGCGCTCAGAGCGCACTTTTCTCAGAGAAAGGAGTGCCCCAGAGCGCAACTGTATGGCCCATAGTCACGCCCTAAACGCGCAACTGTACGGATCAAAGTCGCACCTGGGGCGTGCTCTTTCCCTTGAAAAGCGCGCTCTGACGCATTGGTGCCCTAACCAATCTTGTTAGGTCTCCCCGGAGGACCAAATCCAATGCAACAAACATGAAAAACTACAAAAACAACTTCACAAGTTACTTGCAAATCACAGAAATTGATTCCACCGGACAGATTGAGAGAAATCATAATTTCCTAGTTTAGGCCCCCGCCACACTCCTCCCAATTTGCACAGTGAAAATGACATGTGGAGGTGGGCTTCCTTTTTCTTTATATCCATTTTAACCTAGTTTTTCTTTGACCATTATGGAGTCATCCGAACTCCGTTTTTCATGTCATTTGCATCGTCGGATTCAGAATTTTGTGCCTGTGATGATGCTTGAGATCATTTATCTCTCTCACTTAGTCCTTTTTTGGGCATTTTTCCCATGTCCCTCGCCGCCTCAATTTGTGTGCCATCACAACAATCGGCATTTTTTCCCAAATTTGATCATTTTGTCTATCGTGGCCTATTCATGAGACCTCAGCTCCCTCCATACTGCAGTTATTGCATTATTTTTCCACCATTCATCTACCCGCAAGGAGGCCCCGCCAATGTTCCCCCCCTCACCTTCTTCTTGGTTCATTCATAGTTGTCCCTTGATTGAAAACCTCCTCCTTGCTTGGATTTTACATCTTTTCGGTATACTTTTATCCCTTTTTTCGGGACGAGCATCTCCTTTACGAAAAAGGCACTCAGTGAGTTTATGTTAAGCTATTTTCTGACTCCTTAAAGAATGAAAATATCGTCGAGCAATCTTGCTTCCTTTCATGCTCGTTAAAGTATCTGAAAGGGAGTCTATCTTGTATAATTTTAACCCTTTTCTGGACCTGGTAGACTAATTATGAAAAAGGAATACTCTAGTCACATCCGCTAGAAGAGTTCTCCATTGCATACTTTTATGATTTTTCGGGCTTTGGGGACTAACACATGAAAAAGAACCCCCTCGGATTCTTCTTATTGCTTTAAGACTCTCAAATATTGAAAGCGACCATGAGCATTCACAGTCCTGGGATCATATAAATCCACACGATGGTATCCCCTCATTTCAGAGTCTTCTTATCGCTTTCATACTCCTTAAAATTGAAAGCACCCACGAGCATGCACCGTCCTAGGCTCCTACAAATCCACATGACGGTATCCTTTCGAGCACACTTCTATCCCTTCTTTGAGATCCTTAAAACATGAAGAAGTCCCAAACGGTGCCTCTCGGCACCAGGACAGATCACCTCTAGTCCTGTAAAGAACCTTCAACAATTAATTAATGAAAATACATGAGATAGCAGAAATAACAAAACTCATAATCGCTTTTATTGATCGCAGGCCACTTCGAGGGGGCAACCTCCTTTGATCAAGCTCAATACAAATAACCTTACGATCCTTCATTGGCCTCAACACACACTTATATACTAATTATATGCCCAATACTTTGGGTCAATACCATGGGACATATAATACTACGGGACGACTTACAAAGCATATGCGTCCAATACTATGGGTCAATACCATGGTCTAATACAAACTATGGATCAACAAATACTACGGGATGACTTACAAAGCATATGCGTCCAACAACAATATACTAACAAAGTAAAAAGAAGGGTTGACACGGGTTCCTAACATCCCCTCTCCCTTAGAAAAAGCTTTGTCCTCAAAGCTTTAGATGTGGAAATTGATGCGGAATATGAAGCAGTGGTTCCCTTGTAGCATCCTCGGGTTGCATTCTGTGCCACTAAATTAATGCCTATGTGATAGAGTGAGAGAGAAGCTGACGCCTTTTGAGTTTCAGGGAGGATTTCTTGGAAGGCTGTAGACGAAGAAGAACCATATTAGCGGCATGAAAATGGAGCTCAGAGCAGTGTTGATCGGCGTGTTGTTTCAGTCGAATTCTTGCCATGTGAATATTGTCTTGTAGAATGAGAAGAATTTGATTGCGGTTTCGAAGAATTGAGTCAATTGCCTGAACAAGAGAACTGTTGAGGGTGTATGGAAGAAGAACTGGTAGTGTCTGTCCATAGACTGCTTCATATGGTGTCATTTTAGATGTGGTAGTGTACCACCACAGCACTTCAAGGAAATCCATAGAAATAGTTGTCCAAATCTGTGTAGGGATGAGCAAGGGTTCGAGCAGTCCCGAAAGGAGTGTCGTGTCACCCTTGTTGACCTGGAAAGTATCACAGTCAGCCACCATCTGTTGAATTGTCATTTTTAGTCCCTGCCAAAAGAAGTTACATTGTTCCTAGTCATACGTTTTAAGGAACCCAGAGTGCTCTACCGATGGAGAAGCATGGAGTTCATAGAAGGGATAGCCCTGTTGATCAGATTGCAACCAATGTGGAACAAGCAGAGAAATAGCTGTAAGAGAAATTGGGTCATCAAGTGTGCGAGAAGGAGAATCTACCACCAGATTGTCCTTACACTTCTTATAAGTGATCGAATAGGCAGAGCCCATGAGTTGGATAACCCATGTCAAGTGTGTTGGGGAGGAGACCCGTTGTTCCAAGAAAGGTCTCTTGAAGGCGGCAATCCCACTAGTTCAGCAAAGAAACCTGCATATCTATCCAAGGAAGTATCGGAGATCGTTGATGGGTGCATCTGAATGGAATGGAGCTGAGTGATGAGACCATGTGAATTCTTCTTAAGGATCTTTTCCAGGAGATGTGAATTGATGATGCGAAGAGACCCTGGTTGTAATCCCATAAATTTCTGTTGTTTCCCATTGACTGAAAACTGCATCCAAAGTTCAGCAAAATCCCATAAAATGGGGCCAAGAGTGCATAACCATTGAACACCCAAAACCACATCACATCCGCCTAAGGACAAGGCAAACATGTCAAAGCACAGGTTATAATATTCCAGAGAGATACACACATTGTGACACTTCCCCTTGCAAGGTAAGGTGCCCCCATTGGAAACCATGACTTCAAAGTTGGAGCAAGGATGGACAAAACAATCAGCCTGTTTGGAAATCCAAGGGTCAATGAAGTTATGAGTGCTACCAGAATCAATGAGTATGGTAAGAGGGATCTTCTTGAAGTAACCCCCGACCCGCATTGTTTATGGGGTGGTGACGTCGGTTACAACATGGAGAGATTTCTCTGGTGGGTCGTCCTGAGATGGGGGTTCAACAGGAGGGTGCTCAATGTCGACCTGATCATCTATTGTATTTGAAGCTTCTTCACCAAGTTCAAAGGCAAGTGGAGAATCCACATCCAAGAGATAGAGCTTTTGCTCGACATGTTTATGTCCTCAAGTGAATTTCTCATCACAATTATAACAAAGCCCTTTTTCTCGGCATGCCCGCATCTCTGGTTCACACAAATGCTTGATAGGATTTGGTCGAGGAGCTGGCATGATGGGAGGTCGTTGGGAACCCATATTTCTGAAGGGAACAAAGGTGGTTTTGGAGCATTGTTGGGCTGCAATCTTGTCCTCTGCCAACTTAGCCAACCCTAGGACTTCCATCATTGTGTTAGGACAGAACATTTTGACCTCTGAATGTATTTCATCCTTGAGACCATTGATAAAACAACTCCTGTAGAATTCATCAGATAATCCTTCTGTGTGATTGGCCAGTTTCTCAAATTATGTCTGATACTCTCTCACTGTGCCAATTTGGCGAAGTTTAGTGAGTGCTCCTGTGAAGTCATCAAAAGCACTAGGACCATATCGTTGCAAAAGGAGTTGGCAAAAATCTGTCCAGTTTGGCTCGTGATGAGCTTTGATGTACCAACAAAGCACCAACGGTACCATTGAAGGGATTCTTGTTCCAAATGAAAGGATGCAAGTGGAAATTTCTAGACATCAAAAGTATTATGCAGACTGAAATATTGTTCTGCCCAATATATCCATCCACTCAGATCAGTACCATTGAAGCGACGAAACTCAAGCTTCGGCCCACGAAAATTGTTGGAAGAAGAGAACCCAGTGGCTGCAAAAGATTATGGTTGTCTGTTATTGTTCATGGCTGAATGTTGAAGATGGAGGCTGAGAAATTTTTCATCCATATCCTGGAGTTTGGTTTGGATGGCTACAAGTGCTTCCTCCATGGTTTTTGCTCTTGCGTGGGTGACAACCATAACCAAGATTTTTTTTTTTTTGAGTGGGTAGATAAACAAAAATAGAAACTGTTTTAGTAAAGGAAAATCTGGATTTGGGAAAAAATTTGATGGGTAATTTGGGTTTGACTAGGTTTTGGAGACTTTCAAAAGGATAGGGAAGCAGAAAAGGGGGATTTCAGAAGCAGGGTGAAAGAAAGAGAAAATATGGCAGAGGGACAAAGAAACGAAAATATGAAATGAACACTGTGGTAAAATTTGAAGGTGATTGGGTGAAAATCGAAGAAGTTATGGGAAACCCTAAAAATAGACAAATGTGGAATTTATGGTGTTGGGAAGTGGAATTTGGGATAGGGTCCTCAGGAATGAAATATGCAGAATGGAATTGCAGGGGTGTCAGGGAAGCTTCAAGGTAAATGGAGTTAAAACAAGGGAGATATGGTGGAAAAACAAAAAACAAAAAAAACAAAATTCCAGAAATGGATCTACGACGACACGGAAGCGATTGGCAACAGATGTATCTGCAACAGCACGGAAGTGATCAAAAATAGATGGATCTGCAATAGCACATAAGTGATCAACAACATATGGATCTGCAATGGCACGGAAGTGATTGGAAACAGATGGATCTACAACGGCGCAGAAGTGACCGGCAATAGTTCTGGGCGGAGGAAATCTGCGATTTATCAACTAAAAATAGATATGGACCCCAGGTATGCTCGGCTTCCTAGCGGTTCAGGGGATTCACTCGACCACCAATGATGTCTGACGGCTTTCGTATTGGAGCAGTACACCTCACTCCACGGCTCAGGTAAAACTGATAACCGCTTTGCCACAAACAACAGCTCTTGGTTTACCTCACGGGTGGGAACTAGTTAATCAGGTAGGGGTCGTTGCCCTTTTCATTGGTAGGTCTTTTCAATGGGCTAGCTACGTCAGGGTTCCTGTGGTACTCCTCACAATGATTTTTAAGGATTATGCCCAAGTACTTCCCACAGTTAAGCGGATAGGGATTATTCCAAGATCCGAACCTGCAACAGATGCGAAAAAAAAATTGGCATAAATTTCACCCAGTGAGCCCAAGAAAGTGCTCTGATACCAGATGTGAAGAACCTGCAACAATTAATTAATGAAAATACATGAGATAGCAGAAATAACAAAACTCATAATCGCTTTTATTGATCACAGGCCACTTCGAGGGGGAAACCTCCTTTGAGCAAGCTCAATACAAATAACTTCACGATCCTTCATTGGCCTCAACACACACTTATATACTAAGTCTATGCCCAATACTACAATACCATGGGACATATAATACTATGGGACGACTTACAAAGCATATGCATCCAATACTATGGGTCAATACCATGGGCTAATACAAACTATGGATCAACAAATACTATGGGACAACTTACAAAACATATGCGTCCAACAACAATATACTAACAAAGTAAAGAGAAGGGTTGACACGGGTTCCTAACAAGTCCCCCCATTATGGAAGCATCCCCAGCATGCTCACCTTTGTTCAGAGTATTATGTGATGTGTCACCCTTGGATTCTCCTGATCTCACTCATCAGTTCCCCCCTTGAGTCTCCCCCATTACAACCACATTCATTGATCCCCTAAGCTATGATCCCCTTCCCCGAACTCAGTTTCATATGCTTCCAAGTCATCCTTTCCATCATACTCTGAACAAAGGAAGTTTGAGTCCTCCCACTCTGCGACCCTCGTATCCCCCCACAGTATGTCAGTCTCACATCTAGTACTATCACCCCTTGGTTGTACACCTTGCGCTCCTATTAAGGAAACATCATTGCCTTGGTAGTTGCAGATATCCCTCTGTCGACGCCAGCACATCTATTTTAGATGATAGACCCAGAGGTCCCTATACCTTGGACTCATCCCCATCAGTGGTGATTACCTACGGACCGTCTGAGAGGATTCCTTAGTGCCTCTTAGAATGGTTATTTCTCACGTGCTAGACTTCAACTCCATCATCGCACCATTGAGATTCGCACAGGGTATTGGTCCCTTCAGTTATTGGTTGAAGACCCCGGATGTCCCCTGACTCTAGCACATTGGTGAGTCTAATTGGAACCTCCCAGTTGTATGTTTCTGAGGATATCTGGGATGCATTGGAGACAGTTTTCGGAAGCCCTTCAACTATATGCTTCCTGGAGTATCCAATTCATATGCAGTTCAGTGTACCTTTGAGATTCTGACTCTCATTCATTGAGTCCATACATTTTTTGGACACCTTCAGGTCTAGCAGAGCATCAATTGATATGGTACTACATTCAGGATGGATTCCATTGTTCCCATGTATCAGTTCTTAGATCAGTCATGGTTGGACCATGAGTATATCCCATATTTATGTCCTCGTTTGACCATTATGATGTACACAGCAGTTCTCTATGTATTGTTCAGGTCCCCTGTGGGCCTCACCATTATTTGTATATCTTTATACAAGCATGGGTATGCCCGCCTCGTCCATATATTTGAGATTATGTTCCTCATCCATTATTGAGGTGATTTATTTCCATTTTTTGCCCTTGCAGTTTGTATGAAGCACGTGTTTCGGTCTCCAACCAATTTATGCTCTTCGCCATCACAATTATCACACCCCTGTAAAAATTCACAACCTATGATGTCTATCAGCCATACGATGAGCTCATGCCCTCACACATCAGGGCGCAATCTATTAACACCCAAACATTGTTCACCTAGCTCATCCCCCAAGACACATAACCCATTCATCCGTTTTTCCTACATTTTTGGCCTCCAAACACCCAAATATCCATAAATTGGTAACCAAATGGGAAACAAATCATTAGTTCCCTCATCAATTAATGAAAATCCTTCAAAAATGGATAAAACCCCATAAAAAAGGGTCAAAATCCCCAAAAAAGAAAAAGAAAAAGGGGGAAAAAGTCAAAATAAAATTAAAAAGGAGGGAAAACATCAAATATTGTTGACGCAAACCTAGTCGACAGGGGTTCCACATGCTGTCGACACCAACCCACAGCGATCTCCCTGAGCATCGGCCCAGATAGGTCTTACCCTATCTAGAAACACCTACGGAGCAAATGAAGTCTCACCCGAGATGTTCAAGGGAGAGTTGACGGAACCATGTTTCCGCTGAATGAAGGAGGATGTTGTGCATCAATTAACTTACATATTGCAACATTCAGAAATAGATCTAAGCATTCAAATCAAGCATTAATCATAATCGCGACATCATTCAACAAGAACAGAAACATTATTGCAACAGATAAAACAGTAACGCATTAATTGCAGCAAGGAAACATCCCATCATTCATATATTCATATCACAAAATGCATTACCACATAAAAATGACACAAAGGTTCTGCTCAAAAGCTCTGTCACATCATATTATCTCCGCAAAACCCAGATACAATGCGATACACAGTTCGGATCAAGATCTCTCAGATTCAACAAACATGTTTCTCCACCCAAGATTGATATCAACACTTATCAACCTACAACTATTTATAGGCTTGCGCCTTTACAATTATGGTCCACTTAGGCAACTGCCTAACTACTTCTTAACAAAATTTTACAAAAACTAACCCAAAATTCCACATAATGCGGTCAAGTGACCCAAAACCCACATGATGCAGTCTAAATGACCCAAAATGTACATGACGCGGTCCAAATGACCCGAAAACTACAAAAATACTTGTCGCCTTGCTCGCTGCTTTCCTCCTTTCGTGGTATCGTAGCATTCGCGATGCTACGATGCTGACTCATCAAACCACTTTCCAACAGGACCCCAACACAATCTTGTGGCTCGCCCTCGAGCCACGTCATGTGCACATGGTGTACTCAGTGGTCTTGACCGTGAAGTCCTCGAACTGCTGGTCGACTTTCGCGACCTGCTAATTTGCCGCCGTAGGCACCTCCTGGTTGTCTATCACATCCTGCACTGATGGATGATCTCGTACCCTTGTAGCAACTTGTTGGTGACCCGCCTGTACAGCCTCTAGCGCAGAAATTGCTTTAAGCAAAAACTAACCACCAATCTCACGGAATTCTTCCAGCTGCGCGGCGTGCTTCTTCTAACTCTCTTCAGCCTTTATGATGTGCTGCTGCAATTCTTTTAATTCTGGTGACTTGGCCACCTGTGCTACTGGCGGCATCATTCGCATCGCCGCTTTTAGTGTCGCCAACTGCCCCTCTACTTCTTGCCTTAGATTGGTCAATTGTTCAATCTGCTCATCCTGAACAATGCTTCCCCAAAACTGCACGGTGTCTGCCGTGATTTTTTTCATTGTTTGCTCCAGCTCTCCTAGCTGTGTCGCCGCCTCCTCAATGGCATGTTTTCAGTCATCTATGCAATCTTGTGGGGTGCCTGGGCTCAACAGAGATGTTAAATCCTTATTGTCATGTTGGAACTGGGTGATGAGAGCCCTAAGTCGTTGCGCTTGCACCACCGGATCCAACTGTATGGTGGGCTCGAAAACATGTTGATGGGCCTCGGAGATGGCTTCTTCCAACTGTACCTTGATGTCCCAGATGGCAGCTCTTTCAATCGTCAACCGATCCTGCTCCTTCTTGAGATCCGTTACTGCACTATTCTTCTCAGTCGTCAGCTGCTCCAGTCTGTCCTCCAATTCATAGACCACCTTTGTCACTTCAACTGCCTTTCCCTTTAGCAACGCAACCTCTTGCTGAGCCGTTGCTTCGTTTTCCTATGATCGCAAGAACTTACCGCTAACCTCCTATATCATGTCTGCCATTTCCCGATCGGCGACCGCCTACACCTCTATCAACTCCTGTGTAGGTAGCTCATTGATGTTAATGGGCAACTTCACTAGCTACTGCAGCAAGGCCTGCAAGGCCTCACTATCAACGACAATCGCAGTCGGGGGAATACTGATGTTCTGAACCCATGGCTCAGTGTTGATTGCGCTAATGGTCTGTCCAATTGCAACCTTTGGTCTCTTCTATGAAACAACATCTCATATAGAATCAAGCCGAACATTGACTTCTTTGAAACCAGCTTCAGCCTTTGATGTCATCGTGCGGACTCCTACATTGGTCACATTTGTGACAACCGTTATGAGGCGTCCCAACTGCATCTCTGTTGCTGGAGAGGCCCCACTAATCGTCGCATATTCATGGCGGGCCTTCATTCTACCCTCCTCGAGCTCACGGTCGATATCCTCATCTATGTGTGTCTTAGTGGATGACTCCTTATTCGATTCATGGTGGCTCTGCGGGTCCTGCGCAAACAATGCATCCTTTGGGCCTGTCGGTGGAAGTCCTGCCTCAATCTCCGCCAGACTAAATGGTTCTCACCATTCGACCGACCAATCACTGACGATTCCCTCTAGCACCTCCTCAGATAACTTATAGTGTTTCAACAACCATTGCTGCGCAGGGTCACGCCTTTCCTACACATGAATCGTGTGAGGCCGAATCACACACAGTGCAATCGACTTGTACTTTGTCGTGGTTTCTTCAGTTAAGCGAGGCACCTTCGTCGCTGCATCTTTTAACATCTCCCAATACAACCAAAACTGCAGTGCACAATATCAAAGGCACTCTGGTTCTTGCACGCACCACAAGTTCTGATACCGCACACCTTTACAGCTTTTCACAACCTCGAATTCTATGCCCTGGTAAGTGTCAGGCTCCTTCAAAGAAACCAGCCCGATCAAATTGAGGAGCCAGCTGTAAGTGAATGATCCTTTCCCATATTGGATGGTTGTTGCATCTTCCACTAGCTGGTTCAACAAAAATAAGGACCAGATCATCCGCACGCCTTCTGTGCATTGTGTTGCACATGCGACGACCCCTGAATTGCATTGGTTGGGGAGATTCTTTCGGACCACCTTGAAACTTAATATCTTCGCGCCAGTGAGGACCGCCTTATCATTGAGCTGGTTTTGTAAGCACGGCTGTCACGTTCCAGGGCGTATTGCTGGACCAACTCTGTCGCCCTCTTTTTGTCGTTCTCCTTCCTGCGGAAGTATTGCGAAGGATCTACCCCAGCCTTTGGCAACCCAGTGATCTTAGCGATCAAGTCGACAGTGACGGGAACTGGCCTGTCCAGCCACAATGTGCCACCGTGGAAGCAGGCCAGCAGCTGCTTCACACAAGCATTAACCTCCTGCAGTCACCCAAAATGTGGCATATTAATGAGTCCAATCAGTCCTACTTGGGCCAACCCACACACCCAATCCTGCAGAACTAGCGTACTGCTGAGTTGTGACCCCAGCACATACGGGTCCAACGTAATATCCATATATGCCACCATTTCGTGGTCATCATATTTCAGCCGCATCAACTCCGGCACAATATCTATGGAGCACTCCATACCTGCGGGGAGCGCTGGCATCTGCACAAGGTATTTCTAATTCTTCATGAACTTCTGGGGCGGTATACCAGGCCGACAAGGGGGGACGTATCCAAGGATATCCGCAGCAGACATCCCTTCCCAAGCAGCCAACTCGTCAACTCCTCAGCTGGACTATCCTACCTCCGCTTGAAATTCCTCGATGACCACTGCGGAAGAGCGTAGCTGTCGTTTGCTCTGCGGGGACTCAGACTGATGACCCCCATGCGGTTTCTTTAGGATTCCTCTAAACACCGATCCACCCGACATGCTTACAACCTCTTCTTCGATGCTTACCTCTCGAGCCAGTGATTCAACCCCACTAGAAACTTCAACCACGGGGGTGCTCGACATGCCGCAGTAGGGCTCCTTGTGGCCCAACAATGCCTCACTCACCAACCCAATTTACTGCTATCAACCACTCAATGCCTAACTTTCCAATTCAACTAAACAATGCACTACTGAGCTATCCCTTACACTCGGCGCAATGGTTCCTTCCAACCAAAGGCGACCCCTTCTTATAGGGCCAAATTATATCCTTAACCATCATTACCAAATCAAACCTAGCATCATGAACAAATCACGCCTTAATGACCCGAATCCACCATCGATTCGGTCAATCCAACGGTCGGATCTGCCATAAATACCAATCATTCCTTCACACAGCGCTAACTTACTGTTTTGAACTTTCTGCATTTATTGTCGATTTGACCCGGTTGTGACCCTACCGTTGTTACGAACCTGCTCCCATCCTGCGACACAAGCCCTTCTGCTTGCGCATTCCATCCCTGCTGGTGCACCATCCTGCCACCAAGCATCCTGCACTTTTTTTTTCCCTATGCGACTCAGGCATTGCGTTGCTCCAATCCCGACCTATAGGGCTTCAACCAACTACCATTGACCAACTTTGGGAGCATCGCTCCATCTAACTGCTGCAATTGTACTGCGCCTCCTGAATTTATGCGATATGGACCAAGCCAATGCATCTACAATTTCCCTGGATGCTTCATAAACTTGTTGTCGTACAACAACACCAAGTCACCTTGTTGAAACTGCTTGTTCTTGATATGGTGATCATGCCAAGCCTTCTAACGATCTTTCTCCACACTCTGGTGGAACCCTACGATAAAGCAGTCTTCTTCAAGCTGCACTAACTGCACCAGACGTTCTCCTAATGCCGCTTCATCATCTATACCTGTTGTTGCTGCTATGCGCACACTTGGAACAATATATTCCATAGGCATAATTGCTTCTTGCCCATACACCAACTTGAATGGGGTTTTTCCGGTCAACCTTTTACAAGTGGTGCGATATGCCCACAAAACTGTTGGAATCTTCAGATCCCAGTCATCGCGGTTCGCATTACAAACCTTTGTCAGTGCATGCTCCAAGACCTTGTTGAAAGCTTCTACTGTCTCGTTTTCTTGCGGATGATAGGGCGTGCTTTTCTTATGATGTATCTGTAATTCAGTTGTTAATGCACTGATGGTGCGATTGATAAAATGATTGCCCTAATCACTCATCAGCACCTTCGGACAACCAAACCGAGTGACAATGTTGTCGAACAAGAACCGTGCTGCAGTGGCAACAATGAAATCGATGACTGGGGCCGCTTCCTCCCATTTGGTCAAATAATATGTCGTTTTGATGATGTATCTGGAACCAGTGCACTTCTCGGGTGCTTTGATAGGGCCCACGAAATCCACTGCCCACTTATCAAAAGGTTGCAGCGTAACTTGAGGTTTCAATGGCATCTCATCCCTCCTAGATGGTTTCCCATTTCCCTGATAGACGTCGCAGGTCCGCGCATGATCAGTCGCCTCATTGTGAAGCATGGGCCACCAAAGACCTACGCGAATCACCTTTCTAGCCGCTGCACGACCACCATAATTCCCACCAGCTACTCTTGCATGTGCTTCCGCCAATATCTGTCCTTTCTCAAGTTTTGTTACAAATATAAGTGGATGGAATTTCCCTAGTAATTTTCTCACGTTGTCCACTTTTATTTCCTAGAAAACTACATCGTGGATCCAAAAACAAAGGAGAATTTATGCAAGTCGAATAATTAATGTTGTACCCTTCCAAAGGAGTGTAGTGGCTTGAAGTGGACATCACAGAAACATTATTTCTGAAAAAAGTCGCCTTTGATCTAGTGTATAATACTGATACTTATCCTGCAAATTCTTAAATGCAAAGGAAATGTCCACATTCGATTCGGGTCTAAAGAGTGTCCATATATATCCTATGAATAGATCTCTCAAGGTCGTCCATCATATCATTCACAATAAGCAATGCTATTATGCTCAACTCGTTCCACGCACACGCACACGGAGAAACATCATTTTGTGTCTCTCCTTTCAACCACGGTAATTCTCATCACACCATATGGAGCTTCAAGCGGTGATCAAGAGGAGAAGAAGAACACTCCCTTCGGAAAGTCGTGGAGTCCATTTGCTTCCAATAATTCTTGCTAAGGCGCTTGTAATTCATCACCGATGACCCCCATCCCCCCTCTTTTATTACTACAAATGCAAATATTTTTTACTGTATGTTATGTTTATGGACTTCTAGTTTAAATTTCTTTCTTCACATAATATATGGTCTATTAGAATGTATTTTACTCTCATGGTTCATATACCTTACACCTTTTGATATGATGCTTGGACAATGCAACCTCTAAGCAAGTGATTTTTGGGGCACATATTGGTGATGAAACACCAACACCAAAGTAGGCCATCATGGAAGTGTTGCGATACAAAGGCGTGTTTTTCAATATTTGTATTATTTTATTTTTCAATTATGCATATTCTCTTCTATGCATTACTTTTATTTATGCATTCTCAAATATAATATTGGGATTGCAAATAGTAAATCAATGTTTGTATCCTAAGTGGTAGCACCTCTAGATTGTGTCACGCAATTCGATTATGTTAGGATATTTAGACACTTAGGAGTTAGTTAAGATCAACTTGTGTAATATATCCGTTAGGGATAGTGTGTTTCTTTAGTATGCATTAGTATGCATTTGTATATACTTAATCCGACGGTCACGATATGTTTCCGACATAGAGTGATCCGACGGCTCAACTTCTCTTAGATCAAACCTAACCTTGATCCGTGGCTTAACACCCGATTGGTCCATGATCTCTATTTAAAGAGCATGGAGGGTCATTGTTTAGTTGATCGATAATGAGAAGCTCATTTGTAACTTTCTTTCTTTGCATAATAAATTGTCCCGTAGAAGCTATTTGGCCGGGGCCGTGGAGTGTTTCCCTCAAGAGGGTTTAAACCACGTCAAAACATCGGTGTGTTGATCTGTGATCTGTTTGTGTGAAGTGGTTGCTCTTGGTGTTCGGTCCTTTGGTAGTACCCTGTGTACCCGAACATGGTATCAGAGCTTTTATGAAGTGCCGCTTCCGGTTATGATCTAGATCTTGAACTGTTGTTGCCGAAACTCGAAAGGGTTTCTAGTTCTGGTATTTCTGTGCATTTCTGGGCTGTGGGAGGTGTTCCATTGCGTCCGGAGCGTCGTTTCCATTGGGAAATAGTTTTCGTTTGATCGAAAACGGTTCCCGGTTGCTCCAGAAACGCGTTTTTCATCAGATCTGAAGGTATAATGTTACAGTGACGCATTTTTTTTATTTCGTTTTTGAAAAGAAAAAATCTCATATTTCATTTTTTTTTACTGTTAGATTTTTTTTGGTTCGGATTGTTGCTTTCCCGTCTGCGTATGCTCTTTGCCGTGCACCTTGAGCGATCTCGGCAAATCAGAAACAGAAAGGGAAAGGGTTTTTCTCGGCTGCGTATGCTCTTTGCCGTGCACTTTGCGCGATGTCGGCAAATCAGAAACAGAGAGAAAACGTAGACTTTCCGGGCAAGCTAACAAGATCTAACTTCACAAGTGTGGAAAAGTTTTTTTTGTTTCGTTTTGTGGTTTGTTTTGCAGGAAAAAGGGCAAGCACGCAAACCGAGCAAGAAGAGTAAAAAAAAAAAAAAAAAAAAAAAAAAAAAAAAAAAAAAAAAAAAAAAAAGAAGCCCCCTTCCTCATTTCCATATTTTACATACCTTTTAAACTAGCTCACTTGGTCCAAAGTTGCTTTATTCCTTAATAGGTCTTGAGTTCAAGTCTTAGGAAGTTACTTTTAAAAAGGAAAGTGCATGCAATTTCTATTTTCAAGTTACTTTATTGTAAAAGTGCATCTCACTTAAATAATAAAAAATAAAAATACAAGTGAGTCACTTAAGCTTTTTATTTATTGTTGCACTATTTAAAAGTAATATCATTGTAAAAGTGAAATCACTTATTTTACAAAAGTGATTCACTTAAAAGCAACTTTTTTGTAAAGTGATTGTCAAAAGGTTCATCTTGGGAAGAGGGGGGTTCTTTTTTTTGCTGGACATTCTCTAGCTGCCACGTCACTATTGGGGACATCTTCAACAGTTTCTTTGTTCAAGCATAACTTCATCATACAGAGTCCGTTTTCAGTGCCGTTTTTTTTTAAACCGGCTATTTTTTCGAGCTCTTCACATCCAAAATATTGGTTTCTGCTTTTACAGCCATTAATTTACAAATATGGCCGCCCTTTGTGATATTCTACTTAACAGTTCCAACTATTTCTCATGGAAATCTCGTATGGAGGATGTTCTACGAAGTAGGGGACTTTTCAGAATTACAACAGGGAAAGAAAAAGAACCCACTGATGATGATAAGAAAATAAAATGGACAAATAGATGTGATGAAGCTCATGGATTGATTGGGATGTCAATCTCTACTGATTTGCGATTCCACATATCTGGAATTGATGAACCTAATGCTGCTTGGGACAAGTTGGAAACTGTGTTTGGTAAACACAATGAAATTCGAGGTCACCAACTCGAAAATGAGTTGATTTCTTTAAATCCAAGTGAATTTTCATGCATTCAAGATTATTTATCTAAGTACAAAACTCTCAAGCTCTTATGTGCAGAATGTAAGATTGAGAGGGAAGACAAACAATGCATTTATCATATTCTTTCCAAACTTGGACCTGCATATTCTGTTTTTGTATCTACATTTTACTCCATGAAAGCGTCATTGAATGCAGCTAGCTATCAAGAGCCTAGTCTTGAATCCTTTTGTGATTCCTTGATTAGGGAACAAGATAAACTCATTCATCTTGGAATAATCAACAATGCAGATACATCTGGGAAAGCCTTATTGTCCCAACAGAAAGAAAAGTCCAAGCCTCCCAAGAAACAAAATTTTCGCAATAATAAGTCAAACAAGGGTCCCAAACCCTCTCAGTCAGCTCCTTCTTTAAAAAATGACAAAGGATCCAAGCCAAAAGGCAAGAAGACTGAGCGTCATTGCAACTATTGCGGGAAAGATAATCATGATGAATCAAAGTGTTTCAAGAAGATGGCAGCCTTGGAAGCAGCAATGAAGAAGCACCACATCAGCCTAGATTCGCCATCAGAATCTACCTCTCATGGACATGCACTTTGTGCTTCTGGTTATTCTTATAATGCATCTTCTTCTTCTACTTCAAATGAATGGCTCATTGATTCTGGAGCATCTTATCATATGGCTAAGGATCAATCCATCTTTTCTACTATGCATGAATGTAACACCAAACAAATATTTGTTGGTGATGATAGATCTCTAAGTGTTGTAGGAGCTGGAACAGTTCCAGTAGATAATGGTCATTTTAGTGATGTACTATGTGTTCCAAGAATTTCCTGCAATTTGTTATCAGTCTATCAGATCACTCATTCTGGTGAAGGTAAAACTGTGACCTTTACACCTCACCAAGTTGTAATCAAGGATTTTAAAGATCCTCAACAGGTTCTAGCTACCGGAATTGTTGATGATATTACCAGGTTGTACAAGTTTAACAACTTTGGGTCATCACCTTTCCCTTCAGTTTTCGTTGCTCATAGTGATAACTTGAGCAAACTTTGGCATGAGCGATTTGGTCACTTAAATTATCGCTCATTGCAACAACTATGTAAAGAAAATATGGTGACAGGTCTTCCGATGGTATCTTGCAGAGATGGTGTTTGTTCCGGTTGTGTACTCGGAAAACATCATCGGGACAGTTTTGACAAACGTGCCTCTTGGCACGCCTCGGTTCCCTTGGAGCTTGTGCATAGTGACTTGTGTGGTCCTCTTCCATCTGCTTCCTTTTCTGGTTTCAAGTATTTCTTAACTTTCATTGATGATTACACCAGACGCACTTGGGTTTATTTCCTAAAACTTAAGAGCGAAGTATTTAACATGTTCTTGGCCTACAAGGCTCTTGTTGAAAAACAATCTGGTCATCAAATTATCAAGTTAAGATCTGACAATGGAGGAGAATATGTTAACAAACAGTTCACTACTTTCTGCATTGAACAAGGCATCCAACAACAACACACTGTTCCATATACACCACAACAAAATGGTGTAGCTGAGCGGAAGAACCGCACTTTAAAAGAAATGGCTAATTGTATGATCCAATCTAAGGGACTAAGTCTTCAATTTTGGGCTGAAGCCATAAATTGTGCAAATTACATAGTTAATCGCACCCCCACAAAAGCATTACAAGGTATAACACCAGAAGAAGCATGGAGTAAAATTAAACCTGATGTAAGTCACTTTCGTGTGTTTGGTAGTGAAGCATGGGCTCACATTCCGGATGAAAAACGGAAAGCATTGCAGCCTAAAAGTGAAAAGTGCATATTTGTTGGATATTCTGAAGATGTAAAAGGTTATAGACTTCTTCAACCACATTCTCATGCTATAATCATTAGAAGAGATGTTAAATTTGATGAAAATATCTTGGCCTGCGAGCCTAACTCGGCGAGTGTGCCATCTTTGGCCTGCGAGCCTGATTCGGCGTTTGTGCCTTCTTCTTCTTCTTCCAACTTCCTTGACAGGTTTCCAACTCCAGTTTCTGATGATGACAGTGAGGATGAAAATCCACCTCCGCCTGCTCATGTTCCTCCAGTTGCACCAGCACAAGTGCTTCCTCGATGGGTCCGTTCAACATGTGAAGCAGCTGGTGATCTTGCCGGTGATCCTAGAGATCAACGTCGAACACGTTCTCAGTTTCAGCGAGCCTCTTCTCTTTTGGCTCAAGTTTCCGAGAATCATGATCCAGAAACCTTTGCAGAAGCTTCAGGGAATCCAGATTGGGATGCAGCCATGGATGAAGAATATCGTTCCTTAATGGCGAACGATACTTGGGATCTTGTACCTCTTCCAAAAGGAAGAAAACTTGTCAGATGTAAATGGGTCTACAGAACTAAGTATGCATCAGATGGAAGTGTTGAAAGACTTAAGGCAAGGTTAGTTGCCAAAGGTTTTTCCCAAGTTGAAGGGATTGACTACAATGAAACCTTTGCTCCTGTCGCCAAAATGAACTCCATCCGCCTTGTTCTTTCCATTGCAGCCTTACACAACTGGGAAGTCCATCAAATGGATGTCAAGTCTGCCTTCTTACATGGTGATTTACAGGAGGAAATTTACATGGAACAACCTCCTGGCTATGTTCAGAATAACTCTAGCCTTGTCTGTCGCCTTAAGAAATCCTTATATGGCCTTAAGCAAGCTCCTAGAGCTTGGTATGCCAAAATGGATAACTTTCTCCTTGACACTGGTTTTTCTAGATGCCATTCTGACCCCAATGTCTATACCAAGAAAGTAGGAAACCATCTCATCATACTTGTTCTATATGTTGATGACCTTATTCTTACTGGTAGTGACCCTGAGCTTATAACCCATGTGAAATCCAGTCTTAAACAAACTTTTGAAATGTCAGACTTAGGACATTTGCATTATTTTCTTGGTCTCCAAGTTCTGCAAACCAAAGAAGGAATCTTTCTTTCTCAGTCTAAGTATGCTTGTGACCTTCTTCGTCGCTTTCACATGGAAGATTGTAAACCAGCCCCTTCTCCCTTCCAGTCTGGAGTCAAACTTTCTGCCACTTGTACTTCACCTGAAGTAGATGCCACACTGTATCGTCAGCTTGTTGGTTGTCTTTTATACTTGACTCATTCCCGTCCTGACCTTTCCTTTGCCGTTGGTCGAGTTGCCCGTTATATGCAGACACCTCATGAAAGTCACTGGAAAGCAGCTAAAAGAATACTTCGATATATTCGAGGTACAGTTCAGTTTGGGATTCATTACAGTACAGGGGGGAAACCTTTGTTGGTTGGTTTCACTGATTCAGATTGGGCCGGCGATCCTGATGATCGAAAGTCTACTGCAGGTTATGTTTTCAGTCTGGGCTCTGGACCTATTACTTGGGCTTGTAAGAAACAACAAGCTCTTGCTCTTTCTTCAGCAGAGGCAGAATATCGAGCAGCAGTTAATGCCAGTCAGGAAGCTTTATGGCTTCGACAGATCCTTTCAGAGTTTGGATTCGAGCAGCAGCAGCCTACTCCACTTTGGTGCGACAATCAAAGTGCCATCAAGCTTGCCAAAGATCCAGTTCTACATCAACGCAGCAAACACATTGAGCTACATATGCACTTCATCAGAAATCTTGTTCATGATCGTGTTCTCGAAGTGCTCTTTTGCCCTACAGATGATCAAGTTGCAGACATCTTCACCAAGTCTCTTACAGAAGCGAAGTTTTCTAAACTTCGATCTATGTTAGGAGTTCAGGAACTTGTCATTAAGGGGGGATAGGCTCTAATGCCTCCTTCCTTCTCCTAATAGTGTCACTTTTGTAAATCCTTCAATCCTATCCCAAGTTGTTCTTAAGGGGGGATGTTAGGATATTTAGACACTTAGGAGTTAGTTAAGATCAACTTGTGTAATATATCCGTTAGGGATAGTGTGTTTCTTTAGTATGCATTAGTATGCATTTGTATATACTTAATCCGACGGTCACGATATGTTTCCGACATAGAGTGATCCGACGGCTCAACTTCTCTTAGATCAAACCTAACCTTGATCCGTGGCTTAACACCCGATTGGTCCATGATCTCTATTTAAAGAGCATGGAGGGTCATTGTTTAGTTGATCGATAATGAGAAGCTCATTTGTAACTTTCTTTCTTTGCATAATAAATTGTCCCGTAGAAGCTATTTGGCCGGGGCCGTGGAGTGTTTCCCTCAAGAGGGTTTAAACCACGTCAAAACATCGGTGTGTTGATCTGTGATCTGTTTGTGTGAAGTGGTTGCTCTTGGTGTTCGGTCCTTTGGTAGTACCCTGTGTACCCGAACAGATTATAAAGATTTAAAATTGTGTCATGCAATTCGATTGCAAAGATTTAAAATCTAGGTTGTTAGGTGAGAAATGCAAAATAAGGCTAAATCTCAAACCCCAAGGTTTTTGTTAAATTCTTGGGAAACCATGTAAATTTATGCGATCGAGGACTTCATATTTTTCCTAGGGCTAATGTTTTATGTTGTAGAACCGTAGAAAATATGCAATGTTTACTAATTTTATACTAGAATCATTTTGGATACTCTACACTTCATATTACCTTCAAGAGATTGCTTCATGTATGGCATGTGACTATTTCCCCTATTCTCTACATCATTTTGTTCTTCCCACATGCCCTAGCTCGATTTTACAAAGCTTAATTTGTTGTGCGTGATGCACCCAAATTTCAACTCCACAATACACTCTCCAACCAAATGAAATAAGGAGAGGATTTTAACAAGTATTTTACCCTTCGTATGTGATTTCATAGAGTGAACGTACTGGCTACTTGCACCAATCTCACGCATTAAATGTTCCATAAAGAATAAAACAAGAACACCTCATTCATGGCTTCGTAGTCAGCGCTCTTTCCCTTGTTATCTGCATCACTCAACTCTTCGCATGTACAATTTCTCTATTTTCCAAACTCTAACATCTTGCATGTGGACCACTCATATGCATGTGAACTTCCACTCCACTAAAGCCTCTACGAACAAAATAAATCAGGTGCAACCCTCGTGGATTGTAACAAATAATGTTCCCTTGTTCCATGGCTTCATACTATGAAGGTACTTAATACTTTCACCAATCCCACGCCTCAAAAAGTCCAGAAAGAAGAAAAAAACCAAAGAACGATTAATTAACATGATTTGGGAATATCAATTAAGTCATTTACAGGTACAAGGAGAGAAGGTTTGAGCAAAAAAATATCCATGTAAATTCTAAAGTATCATGAAAAAATATCAATAATTTATTTGGGAAACTCAACCCATGTTTTCTTGCTATTAGTTTAGTTTCTTTTAAAGTGTTCTTAGATATTAGTTACAAGTAATCCAAAGCATTGAATCATATTAAGGTATGATGTTGGGATATTAGTTTCATGGTCAAGCCTTAGCTATTGGAAAATCCAATTTGAGACATTCCTCAAGAATCAAAAGTTATGGATACATGTAGACACAAATGATCCCAGAGAGAGAACCATCATTTTGTGTCTCTCCTTTATACCATAGCAATTCCTATCAAACCATCTGAAGCTTCGAGTGGATATCAACAGGAGGAGGAGAACCATGCCTTCTGAAATTTGGAGAGTCCATTTGATTCCAATAATTGTTACTGGGGCGCTTGTAATTCATTGTCCGCCCCCATCTTTTATTAAGACAAATGCAAATATTATTTGTTGTATGTTATGTTTACGTAGTTCCAGTTTAAATTTATTTCTTCGCATAATAATATGGGTTTATCGGAATGTATTTTACTCTCGTGGCTCGAGAATATATCTTACACCTTTCGATATGATTCACAAATTTTGATATGATTCTTGGACAACACAACCTATAAGAAAGTGATTTATGGGGCACATGTTGGTGATCAAACACCAACATGAAAGTGCCAACATGGAAGTGTTGCGATAAAAAATTGTGTTTTTCAAAATTACGTATTATTTTATTATTCAATCATGCATATTCTCTTTTACGGGATACTTTTATTTATGAATTCTTGAATATAATATTGGGATTGGAAATAGTACATCAATGTTTGTATCCTAAGTGACAGCACGTCTAAATTGTGTTGCGCAATTTGATTGTGAAGATTTAAAATCTAGGTTGCTAGTTGAGAAATGTAACAGAAGGATAAATTTGAAAACCCGAGAATTTTGTTAAATACATGGCAAACCATGAAAATTTATGTGATCAAGCACTTCGATTTTTTCCTAGGGAAATGTTTTATGTTGTAGAACCATAGAAGCTCTTCAATTTTTGCTAGTTCTATACTAGGATTGTTTTGGAGGCTCTACACTTCAGAGTAACCATTCAGCATATCACCTCGTGCATGGAAAGGACCCTTTCCTTTCTTTTTCTACATCATTTTTCTCTTCCCACATGCCCTAGCTCGATTTTACAAAGCTTAATTTTTTGTGGGCGGACCACTCCCAAATTTATAATACACTAGAAACACTCTCCAACTAAAATAAATAATGCAAGGATTTTAACAAGTTGTATGCGACTTCATAGCGTGAAGGTACTCGCTACTTGCACCAATATCATGCACTAAATGTTCCATAAAGAATAAAACAAGACCACCTCATTCATGGATTCATAATTGGAACTATTTCCCTTGTTTCCTACATCACTCCACTTTTACCACATACCATTGTCTTTATTCCACAGCTGGAACACTCATATGCATTTGAAATTCCATTCCACTAAAGCCTCTCCGGAAAAAATAAATCAGGTGCAACCCACGTGGATTTTAACATATATTTTTCCCTTGTACGATTTCTTCATAGTGTAAAGGTACTTAATACTTGCACCAATCCCATGCTTTAAAAATTCCATAAAGAAGGACATAAGAGTGCGGTTAATTAACACGATTTGCGAATCTCAAGTCAGAATGTACACATATGTCAATGTGATCTCCAGCCGCTCCCCCTGTATCACGAATGCCCCCACATCGGCATCCCAGAACTCTACCAACTTGTTCAGCAACAAATTTGTTGAACTCATTGGGGGCACCCTAGAAAACTTCAGCAACCCACATCGGGCCAAAGTATCCTGAACATCCTCATCATCCATGATGTCATCAAGTAACCTCCTAAGCTCTCACTCTATCCATCTCACTCTCGGCATCCTACACACAAAGTAAAAAACCCATCATAAGTGCTATGTCCATAAAAAATTTCCCCCCCAGGGCCATGGTACAAATATTGCACAAAAAAGAGTGCTCCAAAGTGCACCTTTTTTCCCCACAGGTGCGCTTTGGAGTGTGCTTTTCCCATTGAAACGCCCACCCCTCAAGTGCGCCTGTTGGCCACACAATCGCGCTCAGAGCGCACTTTTCTCAGAGAAAGGAGTGCCCCAGAGCGCAACTGTATGGCCCATAGTCACGCCCTAAACGCGCAACTGTACGGATCAAAGTCGCACCTGGGGCGTGCTCTTTCCCTTGAAAAGCGCGCTCTGACGCATTGGTGCCCTAACCAATCTTGTTAGGTCTCCCCGGAGGACCAAATCCAATGCAACAAACATGAAAAACTACAAAAACAACTTCACAAGTTACTTGCAAATCACAGAAATTGATTCCACCGGACAGATTGAGAGAAATCATAATTTCCTAGTTTAGGCCCCGCCACACTCCTCCCAATTTGCACAGTGAAAATGACATGTGGAGGTGGGCTTCCTTTTTCTTTATATCCATTTTAACCTAGTTTTTCTTTGACCATTATGGAGTCATCCAAACTCCGTTTTTCATGTCATTTGCATCGTCGGATTCAGAATTTTGTGCCTGTGATGATGCTTGAGATCATTTATCTCTCTCACTTAGTCCTTTTTTGGGCATTTTTCCCATGTCCCTCGCCGCCTCAATTTGTGTGCCATCACAACAATCGGCATTTTTTCCCAAATTTGATCATTTTGTCTATCGTGGCCTATTCATGAGACCTCAGCTCCCTCCATACTGCAGTTATTGCATTATTTTTCCACCATTCATCTACCCGCAAGGAGGCCCCGCCAATGTTCCCCCCCTCACCTTCTTCTTGGTTCATTCATAGTTGTCCCTTGATTGAAAACCTCCTCCTTGCTTGGATTTTACATCTTTTCGGTATACTTTTATCCCTTTTTTCGGGACGAGCATCTCCTTTACGAAAAAGGCACTCAGTGAGTTTATGTTAAGCTATTTTCTGACTCCTTAAAGAATGAAAATATCGTCGAGCAATCTTGCTTCCTTTCATGCTCGTTAAAGTATCTGAAAGGGCGTCTATCTTGTATAATTTTAACCCTTTTCTGGACCTGGTAGACTAATTATGAAAAAGGAATACTCTAGTCACATCCGCTAGAAGAGTTCTCCATTGCATACTTTTATGATTTTTCGGGCTTTGGGGACTAACACATGAAAAAGAACCCCCTCGGATTCTTCTTATTGCTTTAAGACTCTCAAATATTGAAAGCGACCATGAACATTCACAGTCCTGGGATCATATAAATCCACACGATGGTATCCCCTCATTTCAGAGTCTTCTTATCGCTTTCATACTCCTTAAAATTGAAAGCACCCACGAGCATGCACCGTCCTAGGCTCCTACAAATCCACATGACGGTATCCTTTCGAGCACACTTCTATCCCTTCTTTGAGATCCTTAAAACATGAAGAAGTCCCAAACGGTGCCTCTCGGCACCAGGACAGATCACCTCTAGTCCTGTAAAGAACCTTCAACAATTAATTAATGAAAATACATGAGATAGCAGAAATAACAAAACTCATAATCGCTTTTATTGATCGCAGGCCACTTCGAGGGGGAAACCTCCTTTGATCAAGCTCAATACAAATAACCTTACGATCCTTCATTGGCCTCAACACACACTTATATACTAATTATATGACCAATACTTTGGGTCAATACCATGGGACATATAATACTACGGGACGACTTACAAAGCATATGCGTCCAATACTATGGGTCAATACCATGGTCTAATACAAACTATGGATCAACAAATACTACGGGATGACTTACAAAGCATATGCGTCCAACAACAATATACTAACAAAGTAAAAAGAAGGGTTGACACGGGTTCCTAACATCCCCTCTCCCTTAGAAAAAGATTTGTCCTCAAAGCTTTAGATGTGGAAATTGATGCGGAATATGAAGCAGTGGTTCCCTTGTAGCATCCTCGGGTTGCATTCTGTGCCACTAAATTAATGCCTATGTGATAGAGTGAGAGAGAAGCTGACGCCTTTTGAGTTTCAGGGAGGATTTCTTGGAAGGCTGTAGACGAAGAAGAACCATATTAGCGGCATGAAAATGGTGCTCAGAGCAGTGTTGATCGGCGTGTTGTTTCAGTCGAATTCTTGCCATGTGAATATTGTCTTGTAGAATGAGAAGAATTTGATTGCGGTTTCGAAGAATTGAGTCAATTGCCTGAACTAGAGAACTGTTGAGGGTGTATGGAAGAAGAACTGGTAGTGTCTGTCCATAGACTGCTTCATATGGTGTCATTTTAGATGTGGTAGTGTACCACCACAGCACTTCAAGGAAATCCATAGAAATAGTTGTCCAAATCTGTGTAGGGATGAGCAAGGGTTCGAGCAGTCCCGAAAGGAGTGTCGTGTCACCCTTGTTGACCTGGAAAGTATCACAGTCAGCCACCATCTGTTGAATTGTCATTTTTAGTCCCTGCCAAAAGAAGTTACATTGTTCCTAGTCATACGTTTTAAGGAACCCAGAGTGCTCTACCGATGGAGAAGCATGGAGTTCATAGAAGGGATAGCCCTGTTGATCAGATTGCAACCAATGTGGAACAAGCAGAGAAATAGCTGTAAGAGAAATTGGGTCATCAAGTGTGCGAGAAGGAGAATCTACCACCAGATTGTCCTTACACTTCTTATAAGTGATCGAATAGGCAGAGCCCATGAGTTGGATAACCCATGTCAAGTGTGTTGGGGAGGAGACCCGTTGTTCCAAGAAAGGTCTCTTGAAGGCGGCAATCCCACTAGTTCAGCAAAGAAACCTGCATATCTATCCAAGGAAGTATCGGAGATCGTTGATGGGTGCATCTGAATGGAATGGAGCTGAGTGATGAGACCATGTGAATTCTTCTTAAGGATCTTTTCCAGGAGATGTGAATTGATGATGCGAAGAGACCCTGGTTGTAATCCCATAAATTTCTGTTGTTTCCCATTGACTGAAAACTGCATCCAAAGTTCAGCAAAATCCCATAAAATGGGGCCAAGAGTGCATAACCATTGAACACCCAAAACCACATCACATCCGCCTAAGGACAAGGCAAACATGTCAAAGCACAGGTTATAATATTCCAGAGAGATACACACATTGTGACACTTCCCCTTGCAAGGTAAGGTGCCCCCATTGGAAACCATGACTTCAAAGTTGGAGCAAGGATGGACAAAACAATCAGCCTGTTTGGAAATCCAAGGGTCAATGAAGTTATGAGTGCTACCAGAATCAATGAGTATGGTAAGAGGGATCTTCTTGAAGTAACCCCCGACCCGCATTGTTTATGGGGTGGTGACGTCGGTTACAACATGGAGAGATTTCTCTGGTGGGTCGTCCTGAGATGGGGGTTCAACAGGAGGGTGCTCAATGTCGACCTGATCATCTATTGTATTTGAAGCTTCTTCACCAAGTTCAAAGGCAAGTGGAGAATCCACATCCAAGAGATAGAGCTTTTGCTCGACATGTTTATGTCCTCAAGTGAATTTCTCATCACAATTATAACAAAGCCCTTTTTCTCGGCATGCCCGCATCTCTGGTTCACACAAATGCTTGATAGGATTTGGTCGAGGAGCTGGCATGATGGGAGGTCGTTGGGAACCCATATTTCTGAAGGGAACAAAGGTGGTTTTGGAGCATTGTTGGGCTGCAATCTTGTCCTCTGCCAACTTAGCCAACCCTAGGACTTCCATCATTGTGTTAGGACAGAACATTTTGACCTCTGAATGTATTTCATCCTTGAGACCATTGATAAAACAACTCCTGTAGAATTCATCAGATAATCCTTCTGTGTGATTGGCCAGTTTCTCAAATTATGTCTGATACTCTCTCACTGTGCCAATTTGGCGAAGTTTAGTGAGTGCTCCTGTGAAGTCATCAAAAGCACTAGGACCATATCGTTGCAAAAGGAGTTGGCAAAAATCTGTCCAGTTTGGCTCGTGATGAGCTTTGATGTACTAACAAAGCACCAACGGTACCATTGAAGGGATTCTTGTTCCAAATGAAAGGATGCAAGTGGAAATTTCTAGACATCAAAAGTATTATGCAGACTGAAATATTGTTCTGCCCAGTATATCCATCCACTCAGATCAGTACCATTGAAGCGACGAAACTCAAGCTTCGGCCCACGAAAATTGTTGGAAGAAGAGAACCCAGTGGCTGCAAAAGATTATGGTTGTCTGTTATTGTTCATGGCTGAATGTTGAAGATGGAGGCTGAGAAATTTTTCATCCATATCCTGGAGTTTGGTTTGGATGGCTACAAGTGCTTCCTCCATGGTTTTTGCTCTTGCGTGGGTGACAACCATAACCAAGATTTTTTTTTTTTTGAGTGGGTAGATAAACAAAAACAGAAACTGTTTTAGTAAAGGAAAATCTGGATTTGGGAAAAAATTTGATGGGTAATTTGGGTTTGACTAGGTTTTGGAGACTTTCAAAAGGATAGGGAAGCAGAAAAGGGGGATTTCAGAAGCAGGGTGAAAGAAAGAGAAAATATGGCAGAGGGACAAAGAAACGAAAATATGAACTGAACACTGTGGTAAAATTTGAAGGTGATTGGGTGAAAATCGAAGAAGTTATGGCAAACCCTAAAAATAGACAAATGTGGAATTTATGGTGTTGGGAAGTGGAATTTGGTATAGGGTCCTCAGGAATGAAATATGCAGAATGGAATTGCAGGGGTGTCAGGGAAGTTTCAAGGGAAATGGAGTTAAAACAAGGGAGATATGGTGGAAAAACAAAAAACAAAAAAAACAAAATTCCAGAAATGGATCTACGACGACACGGAAGCGATTGGCAACAGATGTATCTGCAACAGCACGGAAGTGATCAAAAATAGATGGATCTGCAATAGCACATAAGTGATCAAAAACATATGGATCTGCAATGGCACGGAAGTGATTGGAAACAGATGGATCTACAACGGCGCAGAAGTGACCGGCAATAGTTCTGGGCGGAGGAAATCTGTGATTTATCAGCTAAAAATAGATATGGACCCCAGGTATGCTCGGCTTCCTAGCGGTTCAGGGGATTCACTCGACCACCAATGATGTCTGACAGCTTTCGTATTGGAGCAGTACACCTCACTCCACGGCTCAGGTAAAACTGATAACCGCTTTGCCACAAACAACAGCTCTTGGTTTACCTCACGGGTGGGAACTAGTTAATCAGGTAGGGGTCGTTGCCCTTTTCATTGGTAGGTCTTTTCAATGGGCTAGCTACGTCAGGGTTCCTGTGGTACTCCTCACAATGATTTTTAAGGATTATGCCCGTACTTCACACAGTTAAGCGGATAGGGATTATTCCAAGATCCGAACCTGCAACAGATGCGAAAAAAAAATTGGCATAAATTTCACCCAGTGAGCCCAAGAAAGTGCTCTGATACCAGATGTGAAGAACCTGCAACAATTAATTAATGAAAATACATGAGATAGCAGAAATAACAAAACTCATAATCGCTTTTATTGATCACAGGCCACTTCGAGGGGGAAACCTCCTTTGAGCAAGCTCAATACAAATAACTTCACGATCCTTCATTGGCCTCAACACACACTTATATACTAAGTCTATGCCCAATACTACAATACCATGGGACATATAATACTATGGGACGACTTACAAAGCATATGCATCAATACTATGGGTCAATACCATGGGCTAATACAAACTATGGATCAACAAATACTATGGGACAACTTACAAAACATATGCGTCAACAACAATATACTAAACAAAGTAAAGAGAAGGGTTGACACGGGTTCCTAACAAGTCCCCCCATTATGGAAGCATCCCCGGCATGCTCACCTTTGTTCAGAGTATTATGCGATGTTGTCACCCTTGGATTCTCCTGATCTCACTCATCAGTTCCCCCTTGAGTCTCCCCCATTACAACCACATTCATTGATCCCCTAAGCTATGATCCCCTTCCCCGAACTCAGTTTCATATGCTTCCAAGTCATCCTTTCCATCATACTCTGAACAAAGGAAGTTTGAGTCCTCCCCACTCTGCGACCCTCGTATCCCCCCACAGTATGTCAGTCTCACATCTAGTACTATCACCCCTTGGTTGTACACCTTGCGCTCCTATTAAGGAAACATCATTGCCTTGGTAGTGCAGATATCCCTCTGTCGACGCCAGCACATCTATTTTAGATGATAGACCCAGAGGTCCCTATACCTTGGACTCATCCCCATCAGTTGGTGATTACCTACGGACCGTCTGAGAGGATTCCTTAGTGCCTCTTAGAATGGTTATTTCTCACGTGCTATGACTTCAACTCCATCATCGCACCATTGAGATTCGCACAGGGTATTGGTCCCTTCAGTTATTGGTTGAAGACCCCGGATGTCCCCTGACCTCTAGCACATTGGTGAGTCTAATTGGAACCTCCCAGTTGTATGTTTTCTGAGGATATCTGGGATGCATTGGAGACAGTTTCGGAAGCCCTTCAACTATATGCTTCCTGGAGTATCCAATTCATATGCAGTTCAGTGTACCTTTGAGATTCTGACTCTCATTCATTGAGTCCATACATTTTTTGGACACCTTCAAGTCTAGCAGAGCATCAATTGATATGGTACTACATTCAGGATGGATTCCATTGTTTCCCATGTATCAGTTCTTAGATCAGTCATGGTTGGACCATGAGTATATCCCATATTTATGTCCTTGTTTGACCATTATGATGTACACAGCAGTTCTCTATGTATTGTTCAGGTCCCCTGTGGGCCTCACCATTATTGTATATCTTTATACAAGCATGGGTATGCCCGCCTCGTCCATATATTTGAGATTATGTTCCTCATCCATTATTGAGGTGATGTATTTCCATTTTTTGCCCTTGCAGTTTGTATGAAGCACGTGTTTCGGTCTCCAACCAATTTATGCTCTTCGCCATCACAATTATCACACCCCTGTAAAAATTCACAACCTATGATGTCTATCGGCCATACGATGAGCTCATGCCCTCACACATCAGGGCGCAATCTATTAACACCCAAACATTGTTCACCTAGCTCATCCCCCAAGACACATAACCCATTCATCCGTTTTTCCTACATTTTTGGCCTCCAAACACCCAAATATCCATAAATTGGTAACCAAATGGGAAACAAATCATTAGTTCCCTCATCAATTAATGAAAATCCTTCAAAAATGGATAAAACCCCATAAAAAAGGGTCAAAATCCCCAAAAAAGAAAAAGAAAAAGGGGGAAAAGTCAAAATAAAATTAAAAAGGAGGGAAAACATCAAATATTGTTGACGCAAACCTAGTCGACAGGGGTTCCACATGCTGTCGACACCAACCCACAGCGATCTCCCTGAGCACCGGCCCAGATAGGTCTTACCCTATCTAGAAACACCTACGGAGCAAATGAAGTCTCACCCGAGATGTTCAAGGGAGAGTTGACGAAACCATGTTTCCTCTGAATGAAGGAGGATGTTGTGCATCAATTAACTTACATATTGCAACATTCAGAAATAGATCTAAGCATTCAACTCAAGCATTAATCATAATCGCGACATCATTCAACAAGAACAGAAACATTATTGCAATAGATAAAACAGTAACGCATTAATTGCAGCAAGGAAACATCCCATCATTCATATATTCATATCACAAAATGCATTACCACAGAAAAATGACACAAAGGTTCTGCTCAAAAGCTCTGTCACATCATATTATCTCCGCAAAACCTAGATACAATGCGATACACAGTTCGGATCAAGATCTCTCAGATTCAACAAACATGTTTCTCCACCCAAGATTGATATCAACACTTATCAACCTACAACTATTTATAGGCTTGCGCCTTTACAATTATGGTCCACTTAGGCAACTGCCTAACTACTTCTTAACAAAATTTTACAAAAACTAACCCAAAATTCCACATAATGCGGTCAAGTGACCCAAAACCCACATGATGCAGTCTAAATGACCCAAAATGTACATGACGCGGTCCAAATGACCCGAAAACTACAAAAATACTTGTCGCCTTGCTCGCTGCTTTCCTCCTTTCGTGGTATCGTAGCATTCGCGATGCTACGATGCTGACTCATCAAACCACTTTCCAATAGGCCCCCAACACAATCTTGTGGCTCGCCCTCGAGCCACGTCATGTGCACATGGTGTACTCAGTGGTCTTGACCCTGAAGTCCTCGAACTGCTGGTCGACTTTCGCGACCTGCTAATTTGCCGCCGTAGGCACCTCCTGGTTGTCTATCACATCCTGCACTGATGGATGATCTCGTACCCTTGTAGCAACTTGTTGGTGACCCGCCTGTACAGCCTCTAGCGCAGAAATTGCTTTAAGCAAAAACTAACCACCAATCTCAAGGAATTCTTCCAGCTGCGCGGCGCGCTTCTTCTAACTCTCTTCAGCCTTTATGATGCGCTGCTGCAATTCTTTTAATTCTGGTGACTTGGCCACCTGTGCTACTGGCGGCATCATTCACATCGCCGCTTTTAGTGTCGCCAACTGCCCCTCTACTTCTTGCCTTAGATTGGTCAATTGTTCAATCTGCTCATCCTGAACAATGCTTCCCCAAAACTGCACGGTGTCTGCCGTGATTTTTTTCATTGTTTGCTCCAGCTCTCCTAGCTGTGTCGCCGCCTCCTCAATGGCATGTTTTCAGTCATCTATGCAATCTTGTGGGGTGCCTGGGCTCAACAGAGATGTTAAATCCTTATTGTCATGTTGGAACTGGGTGATGAGAGCCCTAAGTCGTTGCGCTTGCACCACCGGATCCAACTGTATGGTGGGCTCGAAAACATGTTGATGGGCCTCGGAGATGGCTTCTTCCAACTGTACCTTGATGTCCCAGATGGCAGCTCTTTCAATCGTCAACCGATCCTGCTCCTTCTTGAGATCCGTTACTGCACTATTCTTCTCAGTCGTCAGCTGCTCCAGTCTGTCCTCCAATTCATAGACCACCTTTGTCGCTTCAACTGCCTTTCCCTTTAGCAACGCAACCTCTTGCTGAGCCGTTGCTTCGTTTTCCTATGATCGCAAGAACTTACCGCTAACCTCCTGTATCATGTCTTCCATTTCCCGATCGGCGACCGCCTACACCTCTATCAACTCCTGTGTAGGTAGCTCATTGATGTTAATGGGCAACTTCACTAGCTACTGCAGCAAGGCCTGCAAGGCCTCACTATCAACGACAATCGCAGTCGGGGGAATACTGATGTTCTGAACCCGTGGCTCAGTGTTGATTGCGCTAATGGTCTGTCCAATTGCAACCTTTGGTCTCTTCTATGAAACAACATCTCATATAGAATCAAGCCGAACATTGACTTCTTTGAAACCAGCTTCAGCCTTTGATGTCATCGTGCGGACTCCTACATTGGTCACATTTGTGACAACCGTTATGAGGCGTCCCAACTGCATCTCTGTTGCTGGAGAGGCCCCACTAATCGTCGCATATTCATGGCGGGCCTTCATTCTACCCTCCTCGAGCTCACGGTCGATATCCTCATCTATGTGTGTCTTAGTGGATGACTCCTTATTCGATTCATGGTGGCTCTGCGGGTCCTGCGCAAACAATGCATCCTTTGGGCATGTCGGTGGAAGTCCTGCCTCAATCTCCGCCAGACTAAATGGTTCTCACCATTCGACCGACCAATCACTGACGATTCCCTCTAGCACCTCCTCAGATAACTTATAGTGTTTCAACAACCATTGTTGCGCAGGGTCACGCCTTTCCTACACGTGAATCGTGTGAGGCCGAATCACACACAGTGCAATCGACTTGTACTTTGTCGTGGTTTCTTCAGTTAAGCGAGGCACCTTCGTCGCTGCATCTTTTAACATCTCCCAATACAACCAAAACTGCAGTGCACAATATCAAAGGCACTCTGGTTCTTGCACGCACCACAAGTTCTGATACCGCACACCTTTACAGCTTTTCACAACCTCGAATTCTATGCCCTGGTAAGTGTCAGGCTCCTTCAAAGAAACCAGCCCGATCAAATTGAGGAGCCAGCTGTAAGTGAATGATCCTTTCCCATATTGGATGGTTGTTGCATCTTCCACTAGCTGGTTCAACAAAAATAAGGACCAGATCATCCGCACGCCTTCTGTGCATTGTGTTGCACATGCGACGACCCCTGAATTGCATTGGTTGGGGAGATTCTTTCGGACCACCTTGAAACTTAATATCTTCGCGCCAGTGAGGACCGCCTTATCATTGAGCTGGTTTTGTAAGCACGGCTGTCACGTTCCAGGGCGTATTGCTGGACCAACTCTGTCGCCCTCTTTTTGTCGTTCTCCTTCCTACGGAAGTATTGCGAAGGATCTACCCCAGCCTTTGGCAACCCGGTGATCTTAGCGATCAAGTCGACAGTGACGGGAACTGGCCTGTCCAGCCACAATGTGCCACCGTGGAAGCAGGCCAGCAGCTGCTTCACACAAGCATTAACCTCCTGCAGTCACCCAAAATGTGGCATATTAATGAGTCCAATCAGTCCTACTTGGGCCAACCCACACACCCAATCCTGCAGAACTAGCGTACTGCTGAGTTGTGACCCCAGCACATACGGGTCCAACGTAATATCCATATATGCCACCATTTCGTGGTCATCATATTTCAGCCGCATCAACTCCGGCACAATATCTATGGAGCACTCCATACCTGCGGGGAGCGCTGGCATCTGCACAAGGTATTTCTAATTCTTCATGAGCTTCTGGGGCGGTATACCAGGCCGACAAGGGGGGACGTATCCAAGGATATCCGCAGCAGACATCCCTTCCCAAGCAGCCAACTCGTCAACTCCTCAGCTGGACTATCCTACCTCCGCTTGAAATTCCTCGATGACCACTGCGGAAGAGCGTAGCTGTCGTTTGCTCTGCGGGGACTCAGACTGCTGACCCCCATGCGGTTTCTTTAGGATTCCTCTAAACACCGATCCACCCGACATGCTTACAACCTCTTCTTCGATGCTTACCTCTCGAGCCAGTGATTCAACCCCACTAGAAACTTCAACCACGGGGGTGCTCGACATGCCGCAGTAGGGCTCCTTGTGGCCCAACAATGCCTCACTCACCAACCCAATTTACTGCTATCAACCACTCAATGCCTAACTTTCCAATTCAACTAAACAATGCACTACTGAGCTATCCCTTACACTCGGCGCAATGGTTCCTTCCAACCAGAGGCGACCCCTTCTTATAGGGCCAAATTATATCCTTAACCATCATTACCAAATCAAACCTAGCATCATGAACAAATCACGCCTTAATGACCCGAATCCACCATCGATTCGGTCAATCCAACGGTCGGATCCGCCATAAATACCAATCATTCCTTCACACAGCGCTAACATTAGAGAAATTTTGAGGTCAAAAAAGGGCCTCAAAACAAAGAAAATGTACTATAAAATACAACCAATCACATTCTAGTAGATGACATCATCCCCCTTGGTGAGGTGGCATTGCCTGAGTTAAGAAAGCTTATTTGTCAAATTTTCTATGGTGGATGAAAACACATAGTTAACCAAGGTAGTAGTGTAAGTACTTTTAAGTCATAAAGTAAAGTACTCATAATGATAGTCTTTTCATAAAATAATATTATTGTCATTTTCAAGTGAAGTACTCATAATGAATGTCTTTTCACACTTTCACATAAAATAATATTATTGTCATTTTCAAGTGAAGTACTCTTAATTCATAAAGAAAGTCCTTTCATATTTTTTTATAAAATAATATATTATCATTTTTATGTTTTTAATTTTAAATTATATATTCACTCCATTCTATTTAATAACATAATGTCAAACTAATAAAGAATAATAATAGATTTAATAAATAATAATAATAATAATGCAATGTGGATTATAATAATATTATTGACATTTTACATGTAAATAAATTCTCAATTAAATTACATTATTAAATTCATGAGAAAAGTACTAAATATAAAAAGTCAACATAAAATTTAAAAAAAAACTCTTAAAAATGTTTATTATTATTTAATTTCATTTGCAAGTTCAAGACAAATAAATGTTAAAGGACAATACATTTTTGGGAATTTACAATGAATCTTAGTCACATCAATGTAGACTTATTTTATTAATTTTATTTCTAGTGAATTTTGAAAAGTAACTCAACCATGGTTATTTATATTGTGCATAGAAAATAGTGTGGGAGATGACTTGTCATATATACCTACCCCATAAAACCTCCAATTCATAATATTTTAATATATCTCATATTTTTGTAGTACATCTCTTAGGAGGCCCTTTTTTGACCTCAAAATCTCTCTAATGTTAACTGTTTTGAACTTTCTGCATTTATTGTCGATTTGACCCGGTTGTGACCCTACCGTTGTTACGAACCTGCTCCCATCCTGCGACACAAGCCCTTCTGCTTGCGCATTCCATCCCTGCTGGTGCACCATCCTGCCACCAAGCATCCTGCACTTTTTTTTTCCCTATGCGACTCAGGCATTGCGTTGCTCCAATCCCGACCTATAGGGCTTCAACCAACTACCATTGACCAACTTTGGGAGCATCGCTCCATCTAACTGCTGCAATTGTACTGCGCCTCCTGAATTTATGCGATATGGACCAAGCCAATGCATCTACAATTTCCCTGGATGCTTCATAAACTTGTTGTCGTACAACAACACCAAGTCACCTTGTTGAAACTGCTTGTTCTTGATATGGTGATCATGCCAAGCCTTCTAACGATCTTTCTCCACACTCTGGTGGAACCCTACGATAAAGCAGTCTTCTTCAAGCTGCACTAACTGCACCAGACGTTCTCCTAATGCCGCTTCATCATCTATACCTGTTGTTGCTGCTATGCGCACACTTGGAACAATATATTCCATAGGCATAATTGCTTCTTGCCCATACACCAACTTGAATGGGGTCTGTCCGGTCAACCTTTTACAAGTGGTGCGATATGCCCACAAAACTGTTGGAATCTTCAGATCCCAGTCATCGCGGTTCGCATTACAAACCTTTGTCAGTGCATGCTCCAAGACCTTGTTGAAAGCTTCTACTGTCTCGTTTTCTTGCGGATGATAGGGCGTGCTTTTCTTATGATGTATCTGTAATTCAGTTGTTAATGCACTGATGGTGCGATTGATAAAATGATTGCCCTAATCACTCATCAGCACCTTCGGACAACCAAACCGAGTGACAATGTTGTCGAACAAGAACCGTGCTGCAGTGGCAACAATGAAATCGATGACTGGGGCCGCTTCCTCCCATTTGGTCAAATAATATGTCGTTTTGATGATGTATCTGGAACCAGTGCACTTCTCGGGTGCTTTGATAGGGCCCACGAAATCCACTGCCCACTTATCAAAAGGTTGCAGCGTAACTTGAGGTTTCAATGGCATCTCATCCCTCCTAGATGGTTTCCCATTTCCCTGATAGACGTCGCAGGTCCGCGCATGATCAGTCGCCTCATTGTGAAGCATGGGCCACCAAAGACCTACGCGAATCACCTTTCTAGCCGCTGCACGACCACCATAATTCCCACCAGCTACTCTTGCATGTGCTTCCGCCAAGATCTGTCCTTTCTCAAGTTTTGTTACAAATATAAGTGGATGGAATTTCCCTAGTAATTTTCTCACGTTGTCCACTTTTATTTCCTAGAAAACTACATCGTGGATCCAAAAACAAAGGAGAATTTATGCAAGTCGAATAATTAATGTTGTACCCTTCCAAAGGAGTGTAGTGGCTTGAAGTGGACATCACAGAAACATTATTTCTGAAAAAAGTCGCCTTTGATCTAGTGTATAATACTGATACTTATCCTGCAAATTCTTAAATGCAAAGGAAATGTCCACATTCGATTCGGGTCTAAAGAGTGTCCATATATATCCTATGAATAGATCTCTCAAGGTCGTCCATCATATCATTCACAATAAGCAATGCTATTATGCTCAACTCGTTCCACGCACACGCACACGGAGAAACATCATTTTGTGTCTCTCCTTTCAACCACGGTAATTCTCATCACACCATATGGAGCTTCAAGCGGTGATCAAGAGGAGAAGAAGAACACTCCCTTCGGAAAGTCGTGGAGTCCATTTGCTTCCAATAATTCTTGCTAAGGCGCTTGTAATTCATCACCGATGACCCCCATCCCCCCTCTTTTATTACTACAAATGCAAATATTTTTTACTGTATGTTATGTTTATGGACTTCTAGTTTAAATTTCTTTCTTCACATAATATATGGTCTATTAGAATGTATTTTACTCTCATGGTTCATATACCTTACACCTTTTGATATGATGCTTGGACAATGCAACCTCTAAGCAAGTGATTTTTGGGGCACATATTGGTGATGAAACACCAACACCAAAGTAGGCCATCATGGAAGTGTTGCGATACAAAGGTGTGTTTTTCAATATTTGTATTATTTTATTTTTCAATTATGCATATTCTCTTCTATGCATTACTTTTATTTATGCATTCTCAAATATAATATTGGGATTGCAAATAGTAAATCAATGTTTGTATCCTAAGTGGTAGCACCTCTAGATTGTGTCACGCAATTCGATTATAAAGATTTAAAATTGTGTCATGCAATTCGATTGCAAAGATTTAAAATCTAGGTTGTTAGGTGAGAAATGCAAAATAAGGCTAAATCTCAAACCCCAAGGTTTTTGTTAAATTCTTGGGAAACCATGTAAATTTATGCGATCGAGGACTTCATATTTTTCCTAGGGCTAATGTTTTATGTTGTAGAACCGTAGAAAATATGCAATGTTTACTAATTTTATACTAGAATCATTTTGGATACTCTACACTTCATATTACCTTCAAGAGATTGCTTCATGTATGGCATGTGACTATTTCCCCTATTATCTACATCATTTTGTTCTTCCCACATGCCCTAGCTCGATTTTACAAAGCTTAATTTGTTGTGCGTGATGCACCCAAATTTCAACTCCACAATACACTATCCAACCAAATGAAATAAGGAGAGGATTTTAACAAGTATTTTACCCTTCGTATGTGATTTCATAGAGTGAAGGTACTGGCTACTTGCACCAATCTCACGCATTAAATGTTCCATACAGAATAAAACAAGAACACCTCATTCATGGCTTCGTAGTCAGCGCTCTTTCCCTTGTTATCTGCATCACTCAACTCTTCGCATGTACAATTTCTCTATTTTCCAAACTCTAACATCTTGCATGTGGACCACTCATATGCATGTGAACTTCCACTCCACTAAAGCCTCTACGAACAAAATAAATCAGGTGCAACCCTCGTGGATTGTAACAAATAATGTTCCCTTGTTCCATGGCTTCATACTATGAAGGTACTTAATACTTTCACCAATCCCACGCCTCAAAAAGTCCAGAAAGAAGAAAAAAACCAAAGAACGATTAATTAACATGATTTGGGAATATCAATTAAGTCGTTTACAGGTACAAGGAGAGAAGGTTTGAGCAAAAAAATATCCATGTAAATTCTAAAGTATCATGAAAAAATATCAATAATTTATTTGGGAAACTCAACCCATGTTTTCTTGCTATTAGTTTAGTTTCTTTTAAAGTGTTCTTAGATATTAGTTACAAGTAATCCAAAGCATTGAATCATATTAAGGTATGATGTTGGGATATTAGTTTCATGGTCAAGCCTTAGCTATTGGAAAATCCAATTTGAGACATTCCTCAAGAATCAAAAGTTATGGATACATGTAGACACAAATGATCCCAGAGAGAGAACCATCATTTTGTGTCTCTCCTTTATACCATAGCAATTCCTATCAAACCATCTGAAGCTTCGAGTGGATATCAACAGGAGGAGGAGAACCATGCCTTCTGAAATTTGGAGAGTCCATTTGATTCCAATAATTGTTACTGGGGCGCTTGTAATTCATTGTCCGCCCCCATATTTTATTAAGACAAATGCAAATATTATTTGTTGTATGTTATGTTTACGTAGTTCCAGTTTAAATTTATTTCTTCGCATAATAATATGGGTTTATTGGAATGTATTTTACTCCCGTGGCTCGAGAATATATCTTACACCTTTCGATATGATTCACAAATTTTGATATGATTCTTGGACAACACAACCTATAAGAAAGTGATTTATGGGGCACATGTTGGTGATCAAACACCAACATGAAAGTGCCAACATGGAAGTGTTGCGATAAAAAATTGTGTTTTTCAAAATTACGTTTTATTTTATTATTCAATCATGCATATTCTCTTTTACGGGATACTTTTATTTATGAATTCTTGAATATAATATTGGGATTGGAAATAGTACATCAATGTTTGTATCCTAAGTGACAGCACGTCTAAATTGTGTTGCGCAATTTGATTGTGAAGATTTAAAATCTAGGTTGCTAGTTGAGAAATGTAACAGAAGGATAAATTTGAAAACCCGAGAATTTTGTTAAATACATGGCAAACCATGAAAATTTATGTGATCAAGCACTTCGATTTTTTCCTAGGGAAATGTTTTATGTTGTAGAACCATAGAAGCTCTTCAATTTTTGCTAGTTCTATACTAGGATTGTTTTGGAGGCTCTACACTTCAGAGTAACCATTCAGCATATCACCTCGTGCATGGAAAGGACCCTTTCCTTTCTTTTTCTACATCATTTTTCTCTTCCCACATGCCCTAGCTCGATTTTACAAAGCTTAATTTTTTGTGGGCGGACCACTCCCAAATTTATAATACACTAGAAACACTCTCCAACTAAAATAAATAATGCAAGGATTTTAACAAGTTGTATGCGACTTCATAGCGTGAAGGTACTCGCTACTTGCACCAATATCATGCACTAAATGTTCCATAAAGAATAAAACAAGACCACCTCATTCATGGATTCATAATTGGAACTATTTCCCTTGTTTCCTACATCACTCCACTTTTACCACATACCATTGTCTTTATTCCACAGCTGGAACACTCATATGCATTTGAAATTCCATTCCACTAAAGCCTCTCCGGAAAAAATAAATCAGGTGCAACCCACGTGGATTTTAACATATATTTTTCCCTTGTACGATTTCTTCATAGTGTAAAGGTAATTAATACTTGCACCAATCCCATGCTTTAAAAATTCCATAAAGAAGGACATAAGAGTGCGGTTAATTAACACGATTTGCGAATCTCAAGTCAGAATGTACACATATGTCAATGTGATCTCCAGCCGCTCCCCCTGTATCACGAATGCCCCCACATCGGCATCCCAGAACTCTACCAACTTGTTCAGCAACAAATTTTTTGAACTCATTGGGGGCACCCTAGAAAACTTCAGCAACCCACATCGGGCCAAAGTATCCTGAACATCCTCATCATCCATGATGTCATCAAGTAACCTCCTAAGCTCTCACTCTATCCATCTCACTCTCGGCATCCTACACACAAAGTAAAAAACCCATCATAAGTGCTATGTCCATAAAAAATTTCCCCCCCAGGGCCATGGTACAAATATTGCACAAAAAAGAGTGCTCCAAAGTGCACCTTTTTTCCCCACAGGTGCGCTTTGGAGTGTGCTTTTCCCATTGAAACGCGCACCCCTCAAGTGCGCCTGTTGGCCACACAATCGCGCTCAGAGCGCACTTTTCTCATAGAAAGGAGTGCCCCAGAGCGCAACTGTATGGCCCATAGTCACGCCCTAAACGCGCAACTGTACGGATCAAAGTCGCACCTGGGGCGTGCTCTTTCCCTTGAAAAGCACGCTCTGACGCATTGGTGCCCTAACCAATCTTGTTAGGTCTCCCCGGAGGACCAAATCCAATGCAACAAACATGAAAAACTACAAAAACAACTTCACAAGTTACTTGCAAATCACAGAAATTGATTCCACCGGACAGATTGAGAGAAATCATAATTTCCTAGTTTAGGCCCCGCCACACTCCTCCCAATTTGCACAGTGAAAATGACATGTGGAGGTGGGCTTCCTTTTTCTTTATATCCATTTTAACCTAGTTTTTCTTTGACCATTATGGAGTCATCCGAACTCCGTTTTTCATGTCATTTGCATCGTCGGATTCAGAATTTTGTGCCTGTGATGATGCTTGAGATCATTTATCTCTCTCACTTAGTCCTTTTTTGGGCATTTTTCCCATGTCCCTCGCCGCCTCAATTTGTGTGCCATCACAACAATCGGCATTTTTTCCCAAATTTGATCATTTTGTCTATCGTGGCCTATTCATGAGACCTCAGCTCCCTCCATACTGCAGTTATTGCATTATTTTTCCACCATTCATCTACCCGCAAGGAGGCCCCGCCAATGTTCCCCCCCTCACCTTCTTCTTGGTTCATTCATAGTTGTCCCTTGATTGAAAACCTCCTCCTTGCTTGGATTTTACATCTTTTCGGTATACTTTTATCCCTTTTTTCGGGACGAGCATCTCCTTTACGAAAAAGGCACTCAGTGAGTTTATGTTAAGCTATTTTCTGACTCCTTAAAGAATGAAAATATCGTCGAGCAATCTTGCTTCCTTTCATGCTCGTTAAAGTATCTGAAAGGGCGTCTATCTTGTATAATTTTAACCCTTTTCTGGACCTGGTAGACTAATTATGAAAAAGGAATACTCTAGTCACATCCGCTAGAAGAGTTCTCCATTGCATACTTTTATGATTTTTCGGGCTTTGGGGACTAACACATGAAAAAGAACCCCCTCGGATTCTTCTTATTGCTTTAAGACTCTCAAATATTGAAAGCGACCATGAGCATTCACAGTCCTGGGATCATATAAATCCACACGATGGTATCCCCTCATTTCAGAGTCTTCTTATCGCTTTCATACTCCTTAAAATTGAAAGCACCCACGAGCATGCACCGTCCTAGGCTCCTACAAATCCACATGACGGTATCCTTTCGAGCACACTTCTATCCCTTCTTTGAGATCCTTAAAACATGAAGAAGTCCCAAACGGTGCCTCTCGGCACCAGGACAGATCACCTCTAGTCCTGTAAAGAACCTTCAACAATTAATTAATGAAAATACATGAGATAGCAGAAATAACAAAACTCATAATCGCTTTTATTGATCGCAGGCCACTTCGAGGGGGCAACCTCCTTTGAGCAAGCTCAATACAAATAACCTTACGATCCTTCATTGGCCTCAACACACACTTATATACTAATTATATGCCCAATACTTTGGGTCAATACCATGGGACATATAATACTACGGGACGACTTACAAAGCATATGCGTCCAATACTATGGGTCAATACCATGGTCTAATACAAACTATGGATCAACAAATACTACGGGATGACTTACAAAGCATATGCGTCCAACAACAATATACTAACAAAGTAAAAAGAAGGGTTGACACGGGTTCCTAACATCCCCTCTCCCTTAGAAAAAGCTTTGTCCTCAAAGCTTTAGATGTGGAAATTGATGCGGAATATGAAGCAGTGGTTCCCTTGTAGCATCCTCGGGTTGCATTCTGTGCCACTAAATTAATGCCTATGTGATAGAGTGAGAGAGAAGCTGACGCCTTTTGAGTTTCAGGGAGGATTTCTTGGAAGGCTGTAGACGAAGAAGAACCATATTAGCGGCATGAAAATGGAGCTCAGAGCAGTGTTGATCGGCGTGTTGTTTCAGTCGAATTCTTGCCATGTGAATATTGTCTTGTAGAATGAGAAGAATTTGATTGCGGTTTCGAAGAATTGAGTCAATTGCCTGAACTAGAGAACTGTTGAGGGTGTATGGAAGAAGAACTGGTAGTGTTTGTCCATAGACTGCTTCATATGGTGTCATTTTAGATGTGGTAGTGTACCACCACAGCACTTCAAGGAAATCCATAGAAATAGTTGTCCAAATCTGTGTAGGGATGAGCAAGGGTTCGAGCAGTCCCGAAAGGAGTGTCGTGTCACCCTTGTTGACCTGGAAAGTATCACAGTCAGCCACCATCTGTTGAATTGTCATTTTTAGTCCCTGCCAAAAGAAGTTACATTGTTCCTAGTCATACGTTTTAAGGAACCCAGAGTGCTCTACCGATGGAGAAGCATGGAGTTCATAGAAGGGATAGCCCTGTTGATCAGATTGCAACCAATGTGGAACAAGCAGAGAAATAGCTGTAAGAGAAATTGGGTCATCAAGTGTGCGAGAAGGAGAATCTACCACCAGATTGTCCTTACACTTCTTATAAGTGATCGAATAGGCAGAGCCCATGAGTTGGATAACCCATGTCAAGTGTGTTGGGGAGGAGACCCGTTGTTCCAAGAAAGGTCTCTTGAAGGCGGCAATCCCACTAGTTCAGCAAAGAAACCTGCATATCTATCCAAGGAAGTATCGGAGATCGTTGATGGGTGCATCTGAATGGAATGGAGCTGAGTGATGAGACCATGTGAATTCTTCTTAAGGATCTTTTCCAGGAGATGTGAATTGATGATGCGAAGAGACCCTGGTTGTAATCCCATAAATTTCTGTTGTTTCCCATTGACTGAAAACTGCATCCAAAGTTCAGCAAAATCCCATAAAATGGGGCCAAGAGTGCATAACCATTGAACACCCAAAACCACATCACATCCGCCTAAGGACAAGGCAAACATGTCAAAGCACAGGTTATAATATTCCAGAGAGATACACACATTGTGACACTTCCCCTTGCAAGGTAAGGTGCCCCCATTGGAAACCATGACTTCAAAGTTGGAGCAAGGATGGACAAAACAATCAGCCTGTTTGGAAATCCAAGGGTCAATGAAGTTATGAGTGCTACCAGAATCAATGAGTATGGTAAGAGGGATCTTCTTGAAGTAACCCCCGACCCGCATTGTTTATGGGGTGGTGACGTCGGTTACAACATGGAGAGATTTCTCTGGTGGGTCGTCCTGAGATGGGGGTTCAACAGGAGGGTGCTCAATGTCGACCTGATCATCTATTGTATTTGAAGCTTCTTCACCAAGTTCAAAGGCAAGTGGAGAATCCACATCCAAGAGATAGAGATTTTGCTCGACATGTTTATGTCCTCAAGTGAATTTCTCATCACAATTATAACAAAGCCCTTTTTCTCGGCATGCCCGCATCTCTGGTTCACACAAATGCTTGATAGGATTTGGTCGAGGAGCTGGCATGATGGGAGGTCGTTGGGAACCCATATTTCTGAAGGGAACAAAGGTGGTTTTGGAGCATTGTTGGGCTGCAATCTTGTCCTCTGCCAACTTAGCCAACCCTAGGACTTCCATCATTGTGTTAGGACAGAACATTTTGACCTCTGAATGTATTTCATCCTTGAGACCATTGATAAAACAACTCCTGTAGAATTCATCAGATAATCCTTCTGTGTGATTGGCCAGTTTCTCAAATTATGTCTGATACTCTCTCACTGTGCCAATTTGGCGAAGTTTAGTGAGTGCTCCTGTGAAGTCATCAAAAGCACTAGGACCATATCGTTGCAAAAGGAGTTGGCAAAAATCTGTCCAGTTTGGCTCGTGATGAGCTTTGATGTACTAACAAAGCACCAACGGTACCATTGAAGGGATTCTTGTTCCAAATGAAAGGATGCAAGTGGAAATTTCTAGACATCAAAAGTATTATGCAGACTGAAATATTGTTCTGCCCAGTATATCCATCCACTAAGATCAGTACCATTGAAGCGACGAAACTCAAGCTTCGGCCCACGAAAATTGTTGGAAGAAGAGAACCCAGTGGCTGCAAAAGATTATGGTTGTCTGTTATTGTTCATGGCTGAATGTTGAAGATGGAGGCTGAGAAATTTTTCATCCATATCCTGGAGTTTGGTTTGGATGGCTACAAGTGCTTCCTCCATGGTTTTTGCTCTTGCGTGGGTGACAACCATAACCAAGATTTTTTTTTTTTTTGAGTGGGTAGATAAACAAAAACAGAAACTGTTTTAGTAAAGGAAAATCTGGATTTGGGAAAAAATTTGATGGGTAATTTGGGTTTGACTAGGTTTTGGAGACTTTCAAAAGGATAGGGAAGCAGAAAAGGGGGATTTCAGAAGCAGGGTGAAAGAAAGAGAAAATATGGCAGAGGGACAAAGAAACGAAAATATGAACTGAACACTGTGGTAAAATTTGAAGGTGATTGGGTGAAAATCGAAGAAGTTATGGCAAACCCTAAAAATAGACAAATGTGGAATTTATGGTGTTGGGAAGTGGAATTTGGTATAGGGTCCTCAGGAATGAAATATGCAGAATGGAATTGCAGGGGTGTCAGGGAAGTTTCAAGGGAAATGGAGTTAAAACAAGGGAGATATGGTGGAAAAACAAAAAACAAAAAAAACAAAATTCCAGAAATGGATCTACGACGACACGGAAGCGATTGGCAACAGATGTATCTGCAACAGCACGGAAGTGATCAAAAATAGATGGATATGCAATAGCACATAAGTGATCAAAAACATATGGATCTGCAATGGCACGGAAGTGATTGGAAACAGATGGATCTACAACGGCGCAGAAGTGACCGGCAATAGTTCTGGGCGGAGGAAATCTGTGATTTATCAGCTAAAAATAGATATGGACCCCAGGTATGCTCGGCTTCCTAGCGGTTCAGGGGATTCACTCGACCACCAATGATGTCTGACAGCTTTCGTATTGGAGCAGTACACCTCACTCCACGGCTCAGGTAAAACTGATAACCGCTTTGCCACAAACAACAGCTCTTGGTTTACCTCACGGGTGGGAACTAGTTAATCAGGTAGGGGTCGTTGCCCTTTTCATTGGTAGGTCTTTTCAATGGGCTAGCTACGTCAGGGTTCCTGTGGTACTCCTCACAATGATTTTTAAGGATTATGCCCAAGTACTTCACACAGTTAAGCGGATAGGGATTATTCCAAGATCCGAACCTGCAACAGATGCGAAAAAAAAATTGGCATAAATTTCACCCAGTGAGCCCAAGAAAGTGCTCTGATACCAGATGTGAAGAACCTGCAACAATTAATTAATGAAAATACATGAGATAGCAGAAATAACAAAACTCATAATCGCTTTTATTGATCACAGGCCACTTCGAGGGGGAAACCTCCTTTGAGCAAGCTCAATACAAATAACTTCACGATCCTTCATTGGCCTCAACACACACTTATATACTAAGTCTATGCCCAATACTACAATACCATGGGACATATAATACTATGGGACGACTTACAAAGCATATGCATCCAATACTATGGGTCAATACCATGGGCTAATACAAACTATGGATCAACAAATACTATGGGACAACTTACAAAACATATGCGTCCAACAACAATATACTAACAAAGTAAAGAGAAGGGTTGACACGGGTTCCTAACAAGTCCCCCCATTATGGAAGCATCCCCAGCATGCTCACCTTTGTTCAGAGTATTATGCGATGTGTCACCCTTGGATTCTCCTGATCTCACTCATCAGTTCCCCCCTTGAGTCTCCCCCATTACAACCACATTCATTGATCCCCTAAGCTATGATCCCCTTCCCCGAACTCAGTTTCATATGCTTCCAAGTCATCCTTTCCATCATACTCTGAACAAAGGAAGTTTGAGTCCTCCCACTCTGCGACCCTCGTATCCCCCCACAGTATGTCAGTCTCACATCTAGTACTATCACCCCTTGGTTGTACACCTTGCGCTCCTATTAAGGAAACATCATTGCCTTGGTAGTTGCAGATATCCCTCTGTCGACGCCAGCACATCTATTTTAGATGATAGACCCAGAGGTCCCTATACCTTGGACTCATGCCCATCAGTGGTGATTACCTACGGACCGTCTGAGATGATTCCTTAGTGCCTCTTAGAATGGTTATTTCTCACGTGCTAGACTTCAACTCCATCATCGCACCATTGAGATTCGCACAGGGTATTGGTCCCTTCAGTTATTGGTTGAAGACCCCGGATGTCCCCTGACTCTAGCACATTGGTGAGTCTAATTGGAACCTCCCAGTTGTATGTTTCTGAGGATATCTGGGATGCATTGGAGACAGTTTTCGGAAGCCCTTCAACTATATGCTTCCTGGAGTATCCAATTCATATGCAGTTCAGTGTACCTTTGAGATTCTGACTCTCATTCATTGAGTCCATACATTTTTTGGACACCTTCAGGTCTAGCAGAGCATCAATTGATATGGTACTACATTCAGGATGGATTCCATTGTTCCCATGTATCAGTTCTTAGATCAGTCATGGTTGGACCATGAGTATATCCCATATTTATGTCCTCGTTTGACCATTATGATGTACACAGCAGTTCTCTATGTATTTTTCAGGTCCCCTGTGGGCCTCACCATTATTTGTATATCTTTATACAAGCATGGGTATGCGCGCCTCGTCCATATATTTGAGATTATGTTCCTCATCCATTATTGAGGTGATGTATTTCCATTTTTTGCCCTTGCAGTTTGTATGAAGCACGTGTTTCGGTCTCCAACCAATTTATGCTCTTCGCCATCACAATTATCACACCCCTGTAAAAATTCACAACCTATGATGTCTATCGGCCATATGATGAGCTCATGCCCTCACACATCAGGGCGCAATCTATTAACACCCAAACATTGTTCACCTAGCTCATCCCCCAAGACACATAACCCATTCATCCGTTTTTCCTACATTTTTGGCCTCCAAACACCCAAATATCCATAAATTGGTAACCAAATGGGAAACAAATCATTAGTTCCCTCATCAATTAATGAAAATCCTTCAAAAATGGATAAAACCCCATAAAAAAGGGTCAAAATCCCCAAAAAAGAAAAAGAAAAAGGGGGAAAAGTCAAAATAAAATTAAAAAGGAGGGAAAACATCAAATATTGTTGACGCAAACCTAGTCGACAGGGGTTCCACATGCTGTCGACACCAACCCACAGCGATCTCCCTGAGCACCGGCCCAGATAGGTCTTACCCTATCTAGAAACACCTACGGAGCAAATGAAGTCTCACCCGAGATGTTCAAGGGAGAGTTGACGAAACCATGTTTCCTCTGAATGAAGGAGGATGTTGTGCATCAATTAACTTACATATTGCAACATTCAGAAATAGATCTAAGCATTCAACTCAAGCATTAATCATAATCGCGACATCATTCAACAAGAACAGAAACATTATTGCAACAGATAAAACAGTAACGCATTAATTGCAGCAAGGAAACATCCCATCATTCATATATTCATATCACAAAATGCATTACCACAGAAAAATGACACAAAGGTTCTGCTCAAAAGCTCTGTCACATCATATTATCTCCGCAAAACCTAGATACAATGCGATACACAGTTCGGATCAAGATCTCTCAGATTCAACAAACATGTTTCTCCACCCAAGATTGATATCAACACTTATCAACCTACAACTATTTATAGGCTTGCGCCTTTACAATTATGGTCCACTTAGGCAACTGCCTAACTACTTCTTAACAAAATTTTACAAAAACTAACCCAAAATTCCACATAATGCGGTCAAGTGACCCAAAACCCACATGATGCAGTCTAAATGACCCAAAATGTACATGACGCGGTCCAAATGACCCGAAAACTACAAAAATACTTGTCGCCTTGCTCGCTGCTTTCCTCCTTTCGTGGTATCGTAGCATTCGCGATGCTACGATGCTGACTCATCAAACCACTTTCCAATAGGCCCCCAACACAATCTTGTGGCTCGCCCTCGAGCCACGTCATGTGCACATGGTGTACTCAGTGGTCTTGACCCTGAAGTCCTCGAACTGCTGGTCGACTTTCGCGACCTGCTAATTTGCCGCCGTAGGCACCTCCTGGTTGTCTATCACATCCTGCACTGATGGATGATCTCGTACCCTTGTAGCAACTTGTTGGTGACCTGCCTGTACAGCCTCTAGCGTAGAAATTGCTTTAAGCAAAAACTAACCACCAATCTCAAGGAATTCTTCCAGCTGCGCGGCGCGCTTCTTCTAACTCTCTTCAGCCTTTATGATGCGCTGCTGCAATTCTTTTAATTCTGGTGACTTGGCCACCTGTGCTACTGGCGGCATCATTCACATCGCCGCTTTTAGTGTCGCCAACTGCCCCTCTACTTCTTGCCTTAGATTGGTCAATTGTTCAATCTGCTCATCCTGAACAATGCTTCCCCAAAACTGCACGGTGTCTGCCGTGATTTTTTTCATTGTTTGCTCCAGCTCTCCTAGCTGTGTCGCCGCCTCCTCAATGGCATGTTTTCAGTCATCTATGCAATCTTGTGGGGTGCCTGGGCTCAACAGAGATGTTAAATCCTTATTGTCATGTTGGAACTGGGTGATGAGAGCCCTAAGTCGTTGTGCTTGCACCACCGGATCCAACTGTATGGTGGGCTCGAAAACATGTTGATGGGCCTCGGAGATGGCTTCTTCCAACTGTACCTTGATGTCCCAGATGGCAGCTCTTTCAATCGTCAACCGATCCTGCTCCTTCTTGAGATCCGTTACTGCACTATTCTTCTCAGTCGTCAGCTGCTCCAGTCTGTCCTCCAATTCATAGACCACCTTTGTCGCTTCAACTGCCTTTCCCTTTAGCAACGCAACCTCTTGCTGAGCCGTTGCTTCGTTTTCCTATGATCGCAAGAACTTACCGCTAACCTCCTGTATCATGTCTTCCATTTCCCGATCGGCGACCGCCTACACCTCTATCAACTCCTGTGTAGGTAGCTCATTGATGTTAATGGGCAACTTCACTAGCTACTGCAGCAAGGCCTGCAAGGCCTCACTATCAACGACAATCGCAGTCGGGGGAATACTGATGTTCTGAACCCGTGGCTCAGTGTTGATTGCGCTAATGGTCTGTCCAATTGCAACCTTTGGTCTCTTCTATGAAACAACATCTCATATAGAATCAAGCCGAACATTGACTTCTTTGAAACCAGCTTCAGCCTTTGATGTCATCGTGCGGACTCCTACATTGGTCACATTTGTGACAACCGTTATGAGGCGTCCCAACTGCATCTCTGTTGCTGGAGAGGCCCCACTAATCGTCGCATATTCATGGCGGGCCTTCATTCTACCCTCCTCGAGCTCACGGTCGATATCCTCATCTATGTGTGTCTTAGTGGATGACTCCTTATTCGATTCATGGTGGCTCTGCGGGTCCTGCGCAAACAATGCATCCTTTGGGCATGTCGGTGGAAGTCCTGCCTCAATCTCCGCCAGACTAAATGGTTCTCACCATTCGACCGACCAATCACTGACGATTCCCTCTAGCACCTCCTCAGATAACTTATAGTGTTTCAACAACCATTGTTGCGCAGGGTCACGCCTTTCCTACACGTGAATCGTGTGAGGCCGAATCACACACAGTGCAATCGACTTGTACTTTGTCGTGGTTTCTTCAGTTAAGCGAGGCACCTTCGTCGCTGCATCTTTTAACATCTCCCAATACAACCAAAACTGCAGTGCACAATATCAAAGGCACTCTGGTTCTTGCACGCACCACAAGTTCTGATACCGCACACCTTTACAGCTTTTCACAACCTCGAATTCTATGCCCTGGTAAGTGTCAGGCTCCTTCAAAGAAACCAGCCCGATCAAATTGAGGAGCCAGCTGTAAGTGAATGATCCTTTCCCATATTGGATGGTTGTTGCATCTTCCACTAGCTGGTTCAACAAAAATAAGGACCAGATCATCCGCACGCCTTCTGTGCATTGTGTTGCACATGCGACGACCCCTGAATTGCATTGGTTGGGGAGATTCTTTCGGACCACCTTGAAACTTAATATCTTCGCGCCAGTGAGGACCGCCTTATCATTGAGCTGGTTTTGTAAGCACGGCTGTCACGTTCCAGGGCGTATTGCTGGACCAACTCTGTCGCCCTCTTTTTGTCGTTCTCCTTCCTACGGAAGTATTGCGAAGGATCTACCCCAGCCTTTGGCAACCCGGTGATCTTAGCGATCAATTCGACAGTGACGGGAACTGGCCTGTCCAGCCACAATGTGCCACCGTGGAAGCAGGCCAGCAGCTGCTTCACACAAGCATTAACCTCCTGCAGTCACCCAAAATGTGGCATATTAATGAGTCCAATCAGTCCTACTTGGGCCAACCCACACACCCAATCCTGCAGAACTAGCGTACTGCTGAGTTGTGACCCCAGCACATACGGGTCCAACGTAATATCCATATATGCCACCATTTCGTGGTCATCATATTTCAGCCGCATCAACTCCGGCACAATATCTATGGAGCACTCCATACCTGCGGGGAGCGCTGGCATCTGCACAAGGTATTTCTAATTCTTCATGAGCTTCTGGGGCGGTATACCAGGCCGACAAGGGGGGACGTATCCAAGGATATCCGCAGCAGACATCCCTTCCCAAGCAGCCAACTCGTCAACTCCTCAGCTGGACTATCCTACCTCCGCTTGAAATTCCTCGATGACCACTGCGGAAGAGCGTAGCTGTCGTTTGCTCTGCGGGGACTCAGACTGCTGACCCCCATGCGGTTTCTTTAGGATTCCTCTAAACACCGATCCACCCGACATGCTTACAACCTCTTCTTCGATGCTTACCTCTCGAGCCAGTGATTCAACCCCACTAGAAACTTCAACCACGGGGGTGCTCGACATGCCGCAGTAGGGCTCCTTGTGGCCCAACAATGCCTCACTCACCAACCCAATTTACTGCTATCAACCACTCAATGCCTAACTTTCCAATTCAACTAAACAATGCACTACTGAGCTATCCCTTACACTCGGCGCAATGGTTCCTTCCAACCAGAGGCGACCCCTTCTTATAGGGCCAAATTATATCCTTAACCATCATTACCAAATCAAACCTAGCATCATGAACAAATCACGCCTTAATGACCCGAATCCACCATCGATTCGGTCAATCCAACGGTCGGATCCGCCATAAATACCAATCATTCCTTCACACAGCGCTAACATTAGAGAAATTTTGAGGTCAAAAAAGGGCCTCAAAACAAAGAAAATGTACTATAAAATACAACCAATCACATTCTAGTAGATGACATCATCCCCCTTGGTGAGGTGGCATTGCCTGAGTTAAGAAAGCTTATTTGTCAAATTTTCTATGGTGGATGAAAACACATAGTTAACCAAGGTAGTAGTGTAAGTACTTTTAAGTCATAAAGTAAAGTACTCATAATGATAGTCTTTTCATAAAATAATATTATTGTCATTTTCAAGTGAAGTACTCATAATGAATGTCTTTTCACACTTTCACATAAAATAATATTATTGTCATTTTCAAGTGAAGTACTCTTAATTCATAAAGAAAGTCCTTTCATATTTTTTTATAAAATAATATATTATCATTTTTATGTTTTTAATTTTAAATTATATATTCACTCCATTCTATTTAATAACATAATGTCAAACTAATAAAGAATAATAATAGATTTAATAAATAATAATAATAATAATGCAATGTGGATTATAATAATATTATTGACATTTTACATGTAAATAAATTCTCAATTAAATTACATTATTAAATTCATGAGAAAAGTACTAAATATAAAAAGTCAACATAAAATTTAAAAAAAAACTCTTAAAAATGTTTATTATTATTTAATTTCATTTGCAAGTTCAAGACAAATAAATGTTAAAGGACAATACATTTTTGGGAATTTACAATGAATCTTAGTCACATCAATGTAGACTTATTTTATTAATTTTATTTCAAGTGAATTTTGAAAAGTAACTCAACCATGGTTATTTATATTGTGCATAGAAAATAGTGTGGGAGATGACTTGTCATATATACCTACCCCATAAAACCTCCAATTCATAATATTTTAATATATCTCATATTTTTGTAGTACATCTCTTAGGAGGCCCTTTTTTGACCTCAAAATCTCTCTAATGTTAACTGTTTTGAACTTTCTGCATTTATTGTCGATTTGACCCGGTTGTGACCCTACCGTTGTTACGAACCTGCTCCCATCCTGCGACACAAGCCCTTCTGCTTGCGCATTCCATCCCTACTGGTGCACCATCCTGCCACCAAGCATCCTGCACTTTTTTTTTCCCTATGCGACTCAGGCATTGCGTTGCTCCAATCCCGACCTATAGGGCTTCAACCAACTACCATTGACCAACTTTGGGAGCATCGCTCCATCTAACTGCTGCAATTGTACTGCGCCTCCTGAATTTATGCGATATGGACCAAGCCAATGCATCTACAATTTCCCTGGATGCTTCATAAACTTGTTGTCGTACAACAACACCAAGTCACCTTGTTGAAACTGCTTGTTCTTGATATGGTGATCATGCCAAGCCTTCTAACGATCTTTCTCCACACTCTGGTGGAACCCTACGATAAAGCAGTCTTCTTCAAGCTGCACTAACTGCACCAGACGTTCTCCTAATGCCGCTTCATCATCTATACCTGTTGTTGCTGCTATGCGCACACTTGGAACAATATATTCCATAGGCATAATTGCTTCTTGCCCATACACCAACTTGAATGGGGTCTGTCCGGTCAACCTTTTACAAGTGGTGCGATATGCCCACAAAACTGTTGGAATCTTCAGATCCCAGTCATCGCGGTTCGCATTACAAACCTTTGTCAGTGCATGCTCCAAGACCTTGTTGAAAGCTTCTACTGTCTCGTTTTCTTGCGGATGATAGGGCGTGCTTTTCTTATGATGTATCTGTAATTCAGTTGTTAATGCACTGATGGTGCGATTGATAAAATGATTGCCCTAATCACTCATCAGCACCTTCGGACAACCAAACCGAGTGACAATGTTGTCGAACAAGAACCGTGCTGCAGTGGCAACAATGAAATCGATGACTGGGGCCGCTTCCTCCCATTTGGTCAAATAATATGTCGTTGTGATGATGTATCTGGAACCAGTGCACTTCTCGGGTGCTTTGATAGGGCCCACGAAATCCACTGCCCACTTATCAAAAGGTTGCAGCATAACTTGAGGTTTCAATGGCATCTCATCCCTCCTAGATGGTTTCCCATTTCCCTGACAGACGTCGCAGGTCCGCGCATGATCAGTCGCCTCATTGTGAAGCATGGGCCACCAAAGACCTATGCGAATCACCTTTCTAGCCGCTGCACGACCACCATAATTCCCACCAGCTACTCTTGCATGTGCTTCCGCCAAGATCTGTCCTTTCTCATGAGGAAAAACACAACGCCTCAAGATTTTGTCTAAGCCGAATTTGTACAACTGCCCTGCAATCAGCTGGAAATATGCAACCTTGACCACTAGCTGCTTCTTGTGAGTAGTGGTAAGTCCCTCCGGTGCGGTACCTGTCGCCAAAAACTGAATGATGTCTTCATAGTAGTCATCAGCTACTTCAACCTTAAACAATTGCGCATCAAGAAACCCATCTTCGATGTTGGTTGGTTCCTCTCTTGTCTCAATCCATGATAGATGATCTGGCCCAGCATTCAAACGTCCTGGCTTCACAATCACCTCGAAATCGAACTCCTGAAAAAGAAGTAACCATCGACATATCTTCCCCCCCAACACAAGCTTATTGACCAGGTATTTCAAGGCAGAGTGGTCTGTGAACATCTTAAAATAACCGCCTAATAAGTAATGTCGGAACTTCTGTAGTGCATAGACCATCGCCATACCTTCCCTCTCTATAGTTGTATAGTTCCTCTCTGCGGACGACAAGTTTCGACTGGAAAACGCAATGGGGTGATCCAAATCCCCTTCCCCTGGTTGCACGAGCACTACTCCTAACACAATCAATGATGCATCTACGTGAACATGGAATTCCTTGCTCCAGTCCAAAAATACCAATATCGGCACTGAAGCCATCTTAGCCTTCAACGTCTCAAAACTAACTTGACATTCAAGGCTCCATTGAAATACCACATCTTTCTTCAGCAACTTCTCCATAGGGGTTGTGATCGCTGCATAGCCCCTGATGAACTTGCGATAGTACCCACTATGTTCCAACGTCGCTCTCAACTGCTTGACGTTATCCGACAGTGTTAAGCTCAGAATGAGTGCAATCTTGGCTGGGTCAACTAACAATCCCTGCTTGCACAAAATGTGACCCAATAATATCCCAAACGGTGCACAGAAGATGCACTTCTTCAAGTTCAGCGATATCTGATGTTGTCGACAACGCTCCAACATTAGTCGCATATTTTCCAGATGATCATTGATCAATCCATAGACTGTCCAGTCGTCCATGTACACCTGCAAAAACTTCTGAATGGAATCCCTGAAAGCAGCAACAACAACCCGCAAGAATATCGCAGGTGCATTCTTCAACCTAAACGGCATCATTGTGTACTGTAAGTAGCCCCATTCTGTCACAAAGGTTGTCTTGTGGTGGTCTTCTTTCGTGATTCTAATCTGATGATAGCCCGAGAATCCATCTATGAAGGAATACATCTCTTGACCACCCACACCTTCCAACACCTCATCAGTGAATGGGGTCGGAAATGGATCATGCAGACATGCGTCATTCGGCTTATGCAAGTCGACACAGATGCGCACTTCACTAGTCTTCTTATCCTGCACCACCATAGGACTAATCCAGTCTGACTCCTCAACCGGTTCAATAATTCCAACATCCAACATGCGGTCAAGTTCTACCTTGACCCATTCCTTATGACGCGGATTCAGTCGATACAGTCGATGCCTGATTGGTTTGGCATTTGGTTTCAACGGGATATTCATCTCCCCTAAATCCCCCAAGATGCCTTTCATCTTTGAAAACTTCATAGGAAACAAGTCTTGGAATTCATGCAACAATTCGGTAACTTTCCCCATCATCTCGTCATCCCAGTAGTCCCCAACATTTGCAAGCTTGGGACTTTCCTCTGTTCCAATGTTGACCTTCTGGAGCTTCAACGGCTGACTGATTGGATCAGTAGGTGCATCTAGTGCTACCACATCGCGACTGCCTTCATATTCTAGAATATTGACATTCCGCAAATCATCTCCATCTTCTGGACCACCAGTAATATTATAACATTCCATCATTGATTGCATCTTGCAGTGCACATGCAGATCCGCAGGATAAGCTACTGGAACAACCTTCAGAACCACGTTGCGGATGAGCTGCAAAGCATTATGGACATTCGGATTGGAATCCGCGAAACTGAAAGTATGAGTAAAACAGACTATCAACTCCAACCAAGTGGAAATTTCCCCTCGCAATTCGGCTGCAATATACCATGATCGCGGCATCTCATCCAGAGTATGAACAAAGGCATGGACCCACTCATCCTTAGGTTGCGATGCCCACAACGTCTAACATTCCATCAAATGACTGCTAGGTTCATTTTGTCCATCGTACTTCCCTGTATGGTAAACTTCGGTGTCGCCAAAGCGAACCATCATCAGTTTCCGGCATTGTGACCACCCATCGATCGACTTCTTATGTGTCACCCACCAACATGCTGGAGCAGCCTTCAGTGCTTCCTCCAATGCCAGCAATCACTATGGTTTTGAGACCTTTTCCTCGAATGCCATGAGAAAATTAGATAAACCGGGCAACCCTTCGTATACTGGCAGGGCAACAGTTTCGATCTCAACTCGGCATAGTGATTGCGTGACTAACCCGCACTTGCTGAGTGATACCTCATGTAAGCGATTCTTCCAATTCTCTAAGGCATCATCAAAGTCGAACGATGCAAAGTTGTAGCTGTGCCACTCAAGCTCATCGTCAACAGTCGGATGAATATAATCTTCTAAAATAATGTATGCATGGTCCCATCCGCTGGGATCTTCATCCTTCACCGGTTCAAGATACCTGCGTCCTTCAGCCGGGTCCAACGGAGCAATGACCCGAAGGTCACGGTTTTCAAAAGTCATCATCCACTTCTTAAAGTTTATTACCGTTGCACTGTCATTAGCCCATCCAATCCCCAGTAACGCCGGATAGGAGCTTCCCCCTTCAACTACTTCGATGACATCAAGATCAACGTATGTCTTTGTTCCCTCAATGTCCACCACCAGGCGTGGAACTCTCCCGATCGGTGTCACCTTGGCCTGATTAGCCAAACGGAGTTGTATGAGAGACTAGCTTAGCGTTGGACTCCCCATTTTCTGCCAGGCCTGCTTGGTTAAGATGTTGACATCCGAACCAAGATCTAGAATAGCTGAATCAACGTCATAGTCTCCAATCTGAATGTTCATACGCATTTCCTTACCTGTCTTCCGCCTTTGTAAGGAATTTACCACAAACTCTCGTTGACCCCTGGAAGGTCGCTGCAACAGCCCTTCAATCTCGGCAAGAGCATCAAGATCCCTTGCCAGTGAGAAACAACTTTCAATAAATTTATGTAATGTACTAGACTATCGTGAGGGGCCTGCTTCTGAAGTGGCATCAAAAGTAGAAGTCATGTCACAAATAATAGCCTTACCGCTATCCTTTTCCATCGCACGGTGCGCTTGAAAGAATGCATCACGCTCAGAATTAATGTCGAACTGCACCTTCTTCTGCCCTGCTAACCAGATGAGAGGATGTGGACTATCTTCTCTGGTAGTCGCACCTCCACGAGTAATAACTGCAATAGCAGCATCTTGCGTCCTCGGCTCCGCAAAAATGGTCACGATCGTTGCACCCTGAGTCTGATTTAGCGGTGAATTCCCAGGTTGGTTCATGTTTTGGTTAGCATTCTGATTTGGACGTTGGTTCTAGTTATGCGATGGTTGTTGTACTTGATTATGCACTAGGTGTTGCACCTGATTCTGATTCTACAACTACAAAACGTTCCCGACTTGCCATCGTGCAATCAACTGTGAGCAATTTTCAACCATGTGATCTGTAACAAAATAGAACGTACACTGTGTCTATAGTTGTGGGAAATCTTGCTGGTAGTGTCCCCAAACTCTGCACTGATAACACTGAATAGGTCCTCAACCTCCTTGTCCTCCTCCGCAACCAAAGCCTCTGCCGTAGCCTCCCCTGAATCCTCCATGGAATCCTCCTTGTTGTTGGTATTGTGGTTGTTGCATGGGATTCGGTTGCGGTTGCGCATACTACCCGGGCTGCACATACTGTGGCTGCTGAATATATTGTGGCTGCTGCGCAGCCATTTGCATCGAAGCATATTGCGGCATAAACTGTTGTGGTTGCTGCTGCAGTACAAACTGCACCTGCGGTTGAGGTAGCGGCTAGGATACCTGAGGCTGTTGTTGCGGTTGTACGGCACGTTGGTCGTCTTTCACATAGACTGCATCGTACGTTTGTTCCTAAAGAAACCTATGCGCCCGACAGTCTTTGTCTTCATGTACCACATACTTGCAGAATGTACAATACAGATTCATCAGTGTGGTGACCATCTTCTACATATAGTGACAGACCTCATGGCGGTGCCCATATACCTAATAGATGCAACACCACGGCATGATGCTACCATTAAATGGATTCGGTGCTCCTAAAACTAGATAGTTGCAGAAGTCTAGGCAATTATCCTTAGTGTGCCCCTCTTCGCAACATCGCGTACACCACACTTATTCATGTTGTTCCTTACCCTTCTTAAGGTCTTGCAATTGTATCGTCAAGTTAGCCAACTGTGTCTGAATTTGTAAAAAAACATGCAGTGTTCTCACCAAGCGGTGAAGCTTCCAACCGCATTGCAATCTATAGAGCCTCACTCGGTGTTGTAATGTTATGTTGCATCAGCGGTAATCGAATGTGCGAGAGCAATGCCGCGATGAACCATTCATTGTGTTGGACAGCACTCATGTCGAAACTTACCCTAGCCATCAATGTTTTAAATCGTTGGTCAAAATCCCACACAGTCTCATTGGGGTACTTCTTAATTTCTAGTTCTATAATATACTATGCTTTAGATTTGGGTTTTCGGAACTGTACGATAAATCCAGCTCGAACTTCATCCAGCGTCTTTTCTGGAGCGCCTATGGGAACCTGCACAAACTTCATAAACTAGTCTAATGTGCGACCCCTAAGGGTTGTCACCAATTGTCCTTTCTTAGCATTATCATCAGTAATTTGCTTCATAGTCCATACAGCTTCACATAAAAACCAGTACTGCTCAGGGTTATCCATTCCATTTCCGTGGAACAACGGTAATTTTGCATCCTCGCCCGCCATCCTAGGCTTCCTTCCTACAGTCGTTGAGCTACTAGCAATTAAATTCTGTTGTCCTGATGAACACGGTGGTGTCAAAGCTATTTTTCTTACTGGTTGAGAGATAGTGAGAGGAGGTGTGGGTACACTACAACCACGGTTTGGTCCTTCCTCTATCCTAGGCATAGCCTGGTTTTCCTTGTTGGAACTGTGAGGTCGCTTCGTTCCGTGTGGTCTTCCTTCATGGCCTTACGTTCCAATTGTAGCAGGACCTTCTCCTGTCCTCTGCCTCTTTTCCTGTCGGAACCTTGCTCCTCCCCTTGTAAGACCACTCTCTTCCTCGGCTTCCCTCACAGTCTTGTCATGACCTGCACCCATCTACCCCTTATAATTCCTGTAGCTAGGGTTTTACCCCTAGCTTGTGCAAATGAGCACCTACTAAGGAGAATGGACTCCTTAGTAGCAGTTCAATAGATGTAAATTATTAAGCTAAAACAAAGGTATAAACTACTTTAAACATTGTGCATTAAACATAAACAAAAGATGTAAAGAATGGCTTTTTATATTAAAGTTACCTTCAATGTGAAGGTTGATGAAGCTCCTTGCAATGTCCAAGAGGGTTGCTCCAAGCTCCAATGTGCTCCTTCTCCTTCTCCAATGGTGGGAATGGGCCAAAAGTGGCTCTCAAGGTGAAAGTAGTTCAATGGTGAACTAGGGTTTCAAGAGAGATTTTGGCAGAGTAAGGGTGCTTATGATTGTGGATATGGAATAAGGGATCTCCATCACCTATTTATAGTTTTTTGGTGGTGGAGTGCTGACCCATGGTTTTGGGAAACACATGGTTTTGGGCAGCTGTATAGGGTTTTTTCCTCCTTTTCCTCATTATTTTATATTTTTCTTCCCTTTTTAGGGGGTTTTTGCTATTTTTGGAGGAAAAAGGGGGTTTTTTAGCCTTTTTTAGGCTATTTTGATGGTTTTGTGGCCTTTTGAAGGCATTTTTAGGACTTTTGGAGGCTTTTTAGTGGGATTTTTTGGGATTTTAAGGGAAATATGGTAGGAAAATGGACAAATGAGCCATATAATGTGGTAGATGAGGTAGTGAACACTTTTTGGGTGTTAACAGATTGCCCCCTGATGTGCGAGGGCAGGAGCTCATCGTATGGCCGATGGACATCATAAGTCATGAATGGTTTTCCTGGGTGTGGAGAGAAGAGAAGAAACAAACTGAGGCCCGGAACAACGATCCCGAACAACTGCAAGAACTAAAAATACATAACCTCAATAATGGATGAGGAATCATCTGATCATATGGACGAGGCGGGCATACCCATGCTCGTATCAGGATATAACATAACAATAACAATGGGGTCCAAAACATGGGGACCTGAAATATACATGACCTCAAATACTGACTGAGGAATAATCTCAATATATGGACGAGGCGAGCATACCCATGCTCGTATCAAGATACATAAACAGAACTGTGAGGCCCGAAAAAAAAAGGGGCACCTGTAAGATACATAGCCACTGTGTACATCATAGGTGTCCAGAGGGGACACAACACTGGGATATACTGCTGGGCGGACCATGTGTAATCTGAAGAACTGGTGCACTAGAATATCAACAGCGCTGCTGAGTATGGTACCAAAGGAACTGATGAGCTGCTGGATCAGAATGACTGGGAGCAACAACCTCGATGGTACACTGAGCTGGAACTGAAATGGGTACTCAAGGAAGCATATAACTGGATGGCTTCCGAATACAATCGCCAACGCAACCCGGACATCCACGGGAACATACAACTGGGCATTCTGAAGTGACTCACCAATGTGCTAGAGTCGGGGGAAATCCGGGGTCTTCGACTAAAAACTGATGGGATATAATCCTACGCGATCCTCAACGATGCGATCAAGGTGCTGAAGTCGAGCATGTGAGGAACAACCGCTCTGAGAGGCAATGATGACTCCTCTCAGAATGATCCGTAGGCACTTACCACAGATGGTGATAAGTCCAAGGCGTAGGGACCTCTCGGCCTATCCTCTGGAATAGAGGAGCTGTCGTCGACAGAGGGAGACCTGCAACTATCAAGGCAATGATGTTTCCTTGAGAGGAGCACGAGGTACAAGACCGAAATGTGATAGTACTGATGGCAGGATGGACAAACTGTGGGGGGACAATTGGGCAAGTAGAGTGGGTGGATGCAAACTTCCTTTGTTCAGAGTATGATAATGGGAATGATCTGGCAGCATATGAAACTGACTGAGGGGAAAGGGATCATAGCTGTATTGGATCTGGGAAGGTTACTGGGCTGAGGGAGACTCAAGCTGTGGTACAATGGCAGGAGACTGCAGAGTACTCTGAACAAAGGCGACCTAATTGGGGGTGCTGCCGAGATGATCGAGGAAAGTGCCAGGAGGCACGGGGGAAAACTTCTTCATGGGTTAAGGAACTAGAAGAAGTGTGTGTAAAAATGGTACTGTCGTGTGGATTTTACGAGCCCAGGACAGTTCATGCTCGTGGTTGCTTTCAATTTTAAGGAGTCTGAAAGCGATAAGAAGACTCTAAAGTAATGGAATGGTACTGTCGTGTAGATTTTACGAGCCCAGGACAGTTCATGCTCGTGGTTGCTTTCAATTTTAGAGAGTTTGAAAGCAAGTAAGAAGACTCCAGGGGGTTGCTTTTTCGTAGATTTAGTCTCCAAGGCCCAAAGAAGCATAAAAGGATGCAATGAAGAACTCTTCTAGCCGGTGTGACTAGAGTATTCCTTTTTCGTAATTAGTCTACCAGGTCCGGAAAAGGGTTAAACTTATACCAGATAGACGCCCTTTCAGGTACTTTAGCGAGCATGAAAGGAAGCAAGATTGCTCGGCGATCTTTTCATTCTTTTAGGAGTCAGAAAAGAGCTTAACGGAAACTCCCTAAGTGCCTTTTTCGTAAAGGACTTGTCCGGCCCGAAAAAGGGATAAAATTATACCGAACAAAAGGAATGGCCAGGCAAGGAGGAAGTGTTCGATCAAGGCAGATTAATGGTGACCAAGAACGAGGGTAGGTGGGGAACACTGATGGGCCTCCTTGCGGGGTGAATGAAATGGTGGCAAAATAACGAAACATTTGCAGTATGACAGGAGTGAATGGCTCATGTATAAAAGTGGAACAATCCGATGGCGGCCGATGTGGTGCGCAAACCGAGGCAGCAAGGTGTCGGGACACAATGTTGAAATTGTACCAAGTGAGAGCGAGAAATGATCTCAAGCATCATCACGAGCTTGGAAAAATGAATCTGGCGATATAAAGGGTGTCAAAAACGGGTGACGGCCGATGTGGCGCGCACACCGAGGTGACGAGGGCGTTTTGGAAAAATACCCAAAAAATCGGGGGGTGAGAGCAAGAAATGATCTCAAGCATCATCACCAGCTCGGAAAAATGAATCCGATGATATAAAACATGTGAAAAACGAGGAACGGCCGATGTGGCACGCAAACCGAGGCGACTAGTGGCGTCTGAAAAAATGGGCAAAAAATGATGGGATAAAAATAATGCAACAAGGTGACCATCATGACGGTCTCGTCGTGCTGATTCCAGTGGTGGAAACGGTTCGTAAAACGGACTCTGTATGGGGTCAGAATGGCCAAAACAAGAAAAAGTCAACTGACTATAAATAGTGGTGGGTCCAACATGACATGTGTCATTTGTACTTGTTTGACTTTGACTTGTGATCAGAGTGGACCAGAGCTTAGGTGGCATTTCTGGACGATCCGATCGGCCGATTTCAGATCCGGGAGATACAGGTATTCCGTCAAACTCATACCTGCATGTTTTTTAGGGTCGGGGGTTGGGTAGTGGGTCCCAGGGCTTATTTGTACGGTCCACGTGGGGTGGACCGCAGGTTAGGGGGTCGAAACCGCGGTTGGAGACCGCGAGTTTCGGGGTGAACCACGCGGTTGGAGACCGCGTGTTTCTCATCGGAATACGCGGTCGAAGACCGCGCGTTCCAAGGAGGAACACGCGGTTTCGGACCGCGAGGTTAGGGCTGACAGTCGCGGTTAAGAACCGCGACTATATGCCTGACAGCCGCGGTCAGAAACCGCGGCAGGAAGCCCGAAAGCCGCGGTTTTGGGCCGAGCTTAGTGGGTCTTCCGGGAGGGAGAAAAGGTACTTATTTAGTTGACATGAGTCTGATGAGTCTGTTTTGTGTGATTGACAGGATGCCGCAGGTGCTCTGGAGAGAGCGGGAGATCCCGGATGAGACCATGGTTTTCATCCGAGAGAATCGCCATGTGCGATCTGTGTTGGGAATGTGCGGACTGCTGAAGTTCGCACAGATACCCATGATATGGTCGGCAGCATTGCTGCTGAACCGGTTGATCAGCTTCTGGGAGCCGGACATACAGGCTTTCCGGGTACAGGGTGAGAGGGTGGACCTCACCCTGACCGATGTATATTTTCTGACGGGGTTTCCCTGTCTAGGCAGGGTGGCAGACACATAGCCGCGGGTCACCGCGGACGTAGACATGGAGGACATGCTGGATAGGTACTGTGGTCCGGAGGCACGGGTGCATAGGAATGCACTCCTAGTACGGGACCTACAGGAGCCGGCGGTGCAGGCCATGGCAGCATGTGTGGTCCGGGTATTGGGGTCCCAGTCACCTGAGAAGGTGTCTGGGGGTCAGATGCAGATGGTTGAGCGCGTACTGGATGGGGTGTACTACGCGTGGGGCCAGATGTTCCTGACCTGCGTTCAGCGGCAGCTGACGGCAGCGAAGGAAGAGGGCAAGGGATTTTGTTTTGGTTCCTTCTTGTCTGCCTTCTTTATGGAGAGGGTACCCACACTGCAGCCACGGGTGCCGATCAGGGCAGGAGGTATGAGGGAGCCGCGGATGGTGCGGTGGGGTGAGATGATGCGCCGCCGTGGTGGCGGCGATGTGGGCAGGTATTTCACGCAGGAGTTGTACCTGCAGTGGCTCCAAATACCATTGACACTGGACGACTTCCCGTATCGGGATATGGACTTCACGAGAGATCCGGAGGCGCCACGAGCACCAGGACAGGCATGGGGTCCCGATGGTATGTATGTGTTTTTGTTGCATGTTATATATGTCAAGTTTTATGATAGGAGATTGATATACTGTGACTGACATATGGGTGATTTTGCAGATGTGGGCCCGAGACCGCCTCCAGGATATGTGGCACGGAGGGGTATTGTGGCTGTCCCAGCTCTACCGGGGCGAGCTGAGGTCCGTCGCCGTGATGCGGAGGGGACACTGGAGTCGGTGCAGGCACTACTAGATCGGTTGTTGGTAGGGGTGACCGACGAGGGATGGCGGGATATTGATCCTGCAGTAGTGCAGGATTGCATGATGGCACCCCGGGAGTTCAGATCCATCGCGATCCGGGTGGCGGTTCTAGTGGACCGGGTACGGGCACAGGAGGCCAGAGGGGACGAGGACTTGCCAGAGGAGGAGCGAGGGTAGGACTCAGAGGCAGCCGATGCAGGCAGTGATGCAGGATACGACTCCCATTAGGGAGTGCAGGGGACTCTCCCTGAGTTTTGTAGCTACGGCATGTATTTTGATGAGGCTTTAGGGATGCATAGCCATTTTTTGTATAGCTGAGTACAGGGGTACTCAGGACATGTATAGCACTGAAAATGTATATTTTTTGATAGATATATATATATGCACGTGGATGCATCTTTTTGTATGATGTTGTTTTATGTGTACGCACGTGGATGCGCTTTATGAGTTATGATATGTTTACATTGCACGTGGATGCAAGTAGGTTAGGATGTTAGGCACGTGGATGCCCCTTGTGTATGTGATGGAGTTTTTACGATGTATGTATGATTTAGGCACGTGGATGCCCCTATGGATATGTATGTGATTTATGTACATGGATGTAAATGTTGATGCGATGCAATCTTTTTGGGTTTTTATATATTTTTATGAGATGCTATGGGATTGTGATGCATGATGTTACATGGTGTGATTGATATGCCAGTGTAGGATGTTGTTGGCCATTTGGTCTGCGACACTATTTTGGGCTCTGGGGACATGTGTGAATGTGATGGATTCAAACTGTCGGCTGAGTTGTTTTGTGCGCAGGAATTTTCTAAAAAGGCAGGGATCACGCACCTGGTAGCAATTGTTGAGCTGGGAGACAAGTGGCTGGGAGTCAAAGAACACATGAAGGTGACATATCCCCATTTGGAGGGCAGCAGTCAAGAGACCAGTCACAGCATCATACTCCGCCTGGTTATTGGTAGCAGCGCCTATACATATTCCGTCAAGGTGAATCATCTCGTTGGAAGGGGAGTACGAGACCCATGCTGCAGAAGCCAGGTTGGGAGACCAGTGGCTTGCGCCGTCAGCGAAGCCAGTGTAACAAGGGGGAAGATGGGCCATCTGTAATCATGCAGAAATGATGAATGTAAGATAAGGGTAAAAAAGTGAAAAACAAAAAGATAGCAAACTGTACAATGCGGACCAATGAGGCCGCGGTTTCATTTATGGGTAAAAACGCTTAAGATACAACCCATTACGGGGGTTGCGCAAAGGATGGCCTTCGGAGTCAGCGAGGATGTATGCCCCCTTGCCGAGACAAGTCTTCACAATGTAAGGGCCCTGCCACATGGATGCAAACTTCCCTTTACCGGTTTTGTCATGGGCTTGGTCATAGGCGAGGACGAGGTCCCCTTCGTGGAAAGTTCGAGGGTGAACATGTTTATCATAACTGGCTTTGGAGCGGTTTGTGGCAGCTTCAATGTTCTGGAGAGTGGCACGACGGTCTTCGTCAGCTTGTTCGAGTGTCAGCAGACGCTGCTCGAGGGGGGAGGTGAAGATATCACGGAACTCTTGGAAGAGTTGTTTGTAGTTCTTAATCTCTCGCTCGCTGCAGGAGGCTCCTAAAGTGATGAGGTCAAGTGTCTCAATCGTAGCTTTAACAGCTGGGAGCTTTGAGGGATGAATGGGTCGCTGCTTCTGACGGACGGGGGGTACATCAGGCCATGTGTCAATGTGGTGTTCGATAATGGCGGGATCAAGACCAGGCATCTCTGTATAGGACCAGGCAAAGACATCACGGAATTCTCTGAAAAGGGTTTGGTAGTCTTCAATCTCTTACTTACTGCAGAAGGCTCCTAAAGTGATGAGTTCAGGGGCACATCCTGGGGCAGCGATGTCAACTTGGATGACAGGGGAGATGTTGGCCATGTTACCCTCCTCGAAGGCGTCAGGAGCAGGAATAGGGTCCTTGAACCAGTCGACCTTGGTGGGGAGGAAGTCTTTGGACTCAACTGTGAATTGGGTAGCTGTGCTAGAGGAGGATTCTTCTGGGATAAAATAGGAACGGTGGTGCATGTCATCCCAGGGGTAATCCGGGGCAGTAAGGGCCTCAAGAACTTCCTCATCAGTACGGAAAGTGTGTGTCGTCAAATCGGTTGACGAGGGGGTAGTGGTTGAGGAGATCATATAAATGATATTAACCTCTCCAGAAGGGGAAGAGACCGGGGGGTATATCTCCTCAATAGTAGGTGGTGCCGTCTCAAGATCCAGATTGTTCATCTCATAGAGGGCGGCTCTGTAATCCGGGAGATCGGGACAATGATGTGAGTAATGCCCGTAAATACCACATATGGCACAGGGGTGGTTGGTACGTAGGGACTTATCTTTAGGCTTGGGAGTGGGGTTTAGTTTGACAGTTGGGATGTTAGGGTCATCGTCGAGCATCTGCATGTGCTTCTGTAATGCTGGTAACTGTGGGCACTGGTGGGTCGCATGGCCCAACTCGTCGCACAGCGAGCATTTGGGAGGAGCACGAAATACTGGAGGATTTTTTACTGTCTTGGGAGGTGGTACAGCAGTGTAAGGTTGTGGCCCTCTGCCCCCAGTGGGGTTGGGAGTAGGAGGGGGAGTCATGGAGGACGAAGGGGTAGAGACACCGGGGGGTGGTTGAGTGGTAGTAGCCATGGGTTGCACCGGTTGGAGGACGACATCGGGTGTCAGCGGGCGAACGGGAGGCGAAAGGTACCAGACGGGTAATCCCAAGGTTAACCCCGAGAGGCTAAGGGTAGCCATAACCGGGGCGCTTACTACTCCCGATGGAGGGACTAGAAAGGGGATGGTATGGATCGGTGTAACACCAATGTGGCTAGGTACCAATGGTGGTTTAGGCAACAAGGGTGGTTGATTGTTAGGTGATTGGCTGTCATGGGACAAGGTACATAAGTCAGACACTTCGGGCGTAGATGACGGGGGAGGAATGGATTGAAAGGTGGAGGTCATCGGCGCATCTGAGTAGACTCCAGGCCCCGTAGAGGAAACAAACGAGGTGGTGGCACGAGAAACAGGTTGTTCAACCATGGGGAGAACATTTTCAGGTGCCGCGGGAGCACTGGGATCATAGTAGGTGAGCTGGTCAACCTTAACCACACGTCCCTCATGGGGGAACATCATGGTGCGAAAGACGGAAGAGGCAACCGCCCACATGGCATACATGTAGCTACGGCCAAGTAAGAGGTTATAATCCAATTGGGCATTGATTACCTCAATGTCGATAAGGACGGTTTTACCACCTAACTGGACGGGGACATTGGCTAGGAGGCCTTGGGGCTGAGCCGAACGACCGTCGTAGGCGCGTAATGCAGTGGTGGACTGCTGGAGAGTGGGGGATCCCAACTTCTGCCATACGAATGTAGACATAACGCATGTAGAGGTACCTTCATCGATGATGCATCGATGGATGACAAGATTCTGAATGGAAATAGAAACTTGGAATGCTAGGGTGGAAGGCAGGCGAGGTTCAAACTGGTCTAAATCAAATGCCATCAAATTCGAATCATTTGGGTCAATCCCCCCAATGGCGGAGAGTAAAGTCTTGCGCTGGGAAGGGCAATTCTTCAAGACTTCTAACGTAGACATGGCTGTGGGATATTGGGCTAGGTCGTCTACAATGTTGTAGTTTGACGCAGCGCGTGCATTGGGGTTATTGTTGATACGACGAAGTGGGAAACGAGGGGCTTTGGGAGCGCCATCTAGTGGAGGTGGAGGAATACGTAACGCTTGATCGGTGGGATGAGCGTTAGTAGGTTTATCAGTGGGAGGTACGTCAGTAGTGGAGCCATATTGGTTCCGACGAGTCTGAAGGTTGACGTCAGCGGATGACATCATCAACAAGTGGTGAGTTCCCGCGTCAAACATGGGTTGATCGGGAGCAGCGTACGTGATTTGCTGTTGGGGTTGCACGTTGGCTTGAGGGGGAGCCAACGGCTGAGCGTTCACGACGCCTTGGGTTGGTAATGGGTTTTGCAGCACCAAAGGTGGCTGCTGAGGTTGAGGGGGGTTAGGAGACGCATGAGGAGTTGCCTGCCCTTGGCGGTGGGCATCGTCAACCCAGAGTTGCCTAGCTCGCTCCAAGTGTGGGCAAGCGTGGGTGTAGTGGCCATAGACCCCGCAAATAGAACAAGGGTGGTTTGTTCGCAAATTGGGGTTTTTAACCTGCTTGGGCGGGCGATCAGGGTTTTGGTTAGCAGGGGCTGCATTATTATTGTCGGGGGGATTCGCCGGTTGCCCATCTTGGTCTGCAGGTTGGTTATTCCCCCGATTACGGCCCTTGCCACGGTTCTGTTGACCCTGGTTACGTTGGTTGTTTTGGTTTTGCTGCGGGTTTTGTTGGGCGTAAACTTGGCCTTGGGAAGCAAGTGGATTCTGAGGTTGCGCAGGTGCGGGAGCAGGCTGCGGTGGATGATATGCAGGTTGAGGCTGAGCAGGTGCAGCAACTTGAGGGGGTTGCTGATATGGCTGCGGAGCAGGTTGTGGGTTTGCCGCAGGGGCTGCCTGTGGCGGATAATAAGCGGGTTGGGCTTGTGAAGGCGCAGGAGCTGGTGCAGCCTGCTGATGGTAGTAAGGCTGAGGTGCGACTGGGGGGGCATACGCGGGAGTCGCATGACCGAAGCATTGAGGAGGACATGAGGGTCCATGGTGGTGGTGATGTGTCATGGGAGCATACGAGTTGGTTGCTCCAGATTGTGAGGTGGCCCGTGAAAGTTCGGGGCCAGGGGTAGGACGTGCTATGGAAAATGGTTGAGGATGCGAAGAAACACGGCCAATGATACCGTCTGCAGCATGGGATGCCCCCGGTGCATCGTGCTGGGAGGACTTGCTGCGAGGGGCGTCAGGTATAATGGTATAAAGGTAACCTGACTGGGCGTAAATGAGGTCGAACTATTGAGCCTTAAGGATGGCCTCTTCTTCAGACTGGGGTCTTTCTGAGGCCACATCCTTAGCAATGACAGGTAGAAGGGATTTGAGGAACCAATCTAGGAAGATACGGTCGTCTAGTTTGATCTTGCATAAGCTACGGCGTCGACGCCACTCATGGATGTGGTCCGTGATATGGGTAGCCGTGTTTTGTCTACAAGATAGGAGGATCTCGACGCCCGCGTCGTAGCGGACAGGCAACTGGAAGAACTGCAGAAAGGTCGAGGCAAGGGAAGCAAAGGTGGCGTGGGTCCCGTGGGGTTGCTCGATATACCACTTGGCTGCAGAGCCAGTGAAGGTGCGCTGTAAGAGACGGAGGCGAACAGAGTCATCCACTATGGAGTTGGAGGAACACCATAGATGGAAAGACATGATATGGTTTTGTGGGTCCTCACCTGCCTTACCCTCGAACTTAGGGATGTCCTAGGGAAGCTTGGTAGGCATATGAGGCCACGTAGGGTCATGTCGAATAGGATCGTTGGTCAATCTGGCTAGGTCAGGTAGGTTGAGGCTAGCCATGAATGGCAAACTGGAAGAAGGATGTGACCCAGTAGTGGGTTGGACCAAGTTGGGGCCAATGCCCCCGAGTGGAGGGACAGGATTGGGGATGGTGCCCCCAAGTGGGGGGACTAAGGTGGTGGAGGATGTGCCAGCACCACCATGGGTAGTGTGAGCCACTGATGTAGTGGGGATATGGATTCCCGCTGCGGGAATAGGTACCGTGAGGGGAACGGTAGATGAGGGTCCCATGGAGGGCATACCCAAAACAGGTGTAGTAACTGGTGTAGTGGTGGATGTGCCACCAATGGTCCCTATAACAAAAGGAGTGGAAGTCGTGCCAGCCATGGGGCTAGTAGGGGCAGTGTAAATAGGGTTCTCAGACTCTTCGTCAGAATCCGAGGTAAAGTAAGGAGCGTCAATATCTGGTGACGGAGACCTACGTCGCTGACGAGTGGAGTCAAGTGACAAGGCTCTAGATCTGTGATGAGTGGTATCAACGGATGATGATCGGAATCTATGACGAGTGGTGTCAAGAGAACCATGCTGTGGGGGCTCGCCCCTGAGGCGTCGAGAATGTCTCGGGGACTCAATGGTGACAGATGGTGTCTAATCTCTGTGGGTTGAGGTGAGTAAAAACAGCTCAAAAACCCTAATGCAACCGAGTGTGCAGAAGGAGAGCTCAAAAACAAGGCACTCAGGCCAACAACCAACTCAAAACACCCACTGTAACAGCTGTGCTACAATAGGTGGAGTAACAACAAAGATGGTCAGAATACCAACAAGCAGCAGGTTTCCTAGAAACATAAAATGGTGGACTCACTAGACCAAAGGGAGGTAAAGGAGCATTCAAACACCTAACTAAAAGTATTCTGACTCAACTAAACATATCCTCAGCAAGGTGATGAAATCCAAGTCAGACAATATGAGTAGAGAAGCCAAGTGGCTATGATATCCCCCTACCGGGAGGGACACCGGGTAGTCAATCCTAGAAGAATGGCAACTAAGATACCCCGTTCATGACACGTCCAGAAAGGTGAATCTGTCGTTTAGTTCGTTGACCGCAATACCCCTATACAGGGATATCCCGCGAACCGCGAAAGGTAGCCCTTCGGTTACTGAATGGAGTGCGGTATTCCACTCAGGCCTCCGGAACCAGTCTCCCGACTTCAACCCTCCTAAGGGAGAGGCCCTCTAATAAACTGGTCGTGACCGTGCCAAAAAGTACTAGGGGATTTTGGTTCCCTATTTGGACAACAACTATGTCTCAAGTGAAAGTGACCGAGGGGTGTTATTGGAAGCCTATCCCCCCGACCCTACCTAACTACAATGATTCTTTTGTGTTCCCCAAGTGGGGTTAGAATGTTGGTTCAATTAGGTACTTTTTAAGGCTCACTTGATTTATGTGACAGAGTGTGTGCTCGTGAGGTGATGAACCCAAAATAGAAGTGCCACAAGGGGGGCAACTTCCAACTATCAATAATACTGAAATTGAAACTTGAACTTGCAAAATTTTCTGAATTAAAAAATACTGAAATTTTTTAAAAAGATTCTGTAAAGGGAACAGAAATTGTGTTGCAGAAAGGCTGTAAGGAAGTGAGGCTGCAGGTAGGACAGAGGGCTGTTCAGATGCAGAAAATATTGCAGCAAAAGGGGCTGGGCTCAAAACAGGAAAAATGCAGAAATCAGACAGCGGGTCAGTGGCGAATCGGAACAGGAGGACCGCGGGTTTGAGGGAAACAGACGCGGTCAGGTCGCGGCTTTCGGACCAACAGATGCGGTCGGGTCGCAGCAAACAGGGGAAAAGACGCAGTCGGGTCGCGGCAAAGAGGCTGACAGACGCGGTCGGGACGCAGGAAAGTGGCCGACAGGCGCAGTCAGATCGCAGCAAACAGGCTGATTAGCCGCGGTCGGATCGCAGGTAACAGACTTGAATCCGCCGGCAGGGCGTCGGAAGCAGTCTGAGAGCCGTGGTCGGGTCGCAGGTAAAGGCCTGAAAGTTGCGGTCGGGACGCGACTGCAGAGAGAAAAAACGCGATGTGCGGCGGCCGAAAGGGACAGCCAAAAGGGAAAAAATTATAAACGGAAACCAGAAATTCAAAATCTAGGGGAGTCGCCAAAACTGTAGCTAGGGTTTTACCCCTAGCTTGTGCAAATGAGCACCTACTAAGGAGAATGGACTCCTTAGTAGCAGTTCAATAGATGTAAATTATTAAGCTAAAACAAAGGTATAAACTACTTTAAACATTGTGCATTAAACATAAACAAAAGATGTAAAGAATGGCTTTTTATATTAAAGTTACCTTCAATGTGAAGGTTGATGAAGCTCCTTGCAATGTCCAAGAGGGCTGCTCCAAGCTCCAATGTGCTCCTTCTCCTTCTCCAATGGTGGGAATGGGCCAAAAGTGGCTCTCAAGGTGAAAGTAGTTCAATGGTGAACTAGGGTTTCAAGAGAGATTTTGGCAGAGTAAGGGTGCTTATGATTGTGGATATGGAATAAGGGATCTCCATCACCTATTTATAGTTTTTTGGTGGTGGAGTGCTGACCCATGGTTTTGGGAAACACATGGTTTTGGGCAGCTGTATAGGGTTTTTTCCTCCTTTTCCTCATTATTTTATATTTTTCTTCCCTTTTTAGGGGGTTTTTGCTATTTTTGGAGGGAAAAGGGGGTTTTTTTAGCCTTTTTTAGGCTATTTTGATGGTTTTGTGGCCTTTTGGAGGCATTTTTAGGCCTTTTGGAGGCTTTTTAGTGGGATTTTTTGGGATTTTAAGGGAAATATGGTAGGAAAATGGACAAATGAGCCATATAATGTGGTAGATGAGGTAGTGAACACTTTTTGGGTGTTAACAATTCCTTGTACCGTCCCCCCTGCAGTCGCGGTATCCACGGCCTCCGCCCACCAGGGTTCTCACTGGTCTAGGTGCATCTTCAGTATGCCCTTCTCGCAAATGAGCATTTTAATGGACAACTATAGTGACAACAGAAACCGGCCCCTTGAAGAGCTCCCTTTCTTCCTCGCTATAATACTTGTTCGTGTCAACCGTAAACTCAGTGATGTAACCTTCCAGTATACTATCGACCCAAACCTCGACAACCCACGACGCTTTGTTGTCGACCTCTTGCAATTCCTGGATCAGTTCTGGGGTCCAGGCCGTCGGTTCACCATCTTGGAAAATCCTCTTCTGGAAGGTCCACTTTGCTAACCACTCATACAGAATGATTGGGAATTCGTAGAAAAAGTATTCATGCGGACTGTTCCAACCATCGATCTGTCGACAACCCAAGGTTCTTATTTTCTTTTTCAGCAAACTCTCGCAGCTTTAGGTCGAACCAATCCTGGATCTTCGGTCTTGTTGGATGCCATAACATATCCTCCTTTCACTTCGTGCTATGGTCCCGGCAACGGAACCATTTTTTGATGCGGACCCAGTCGACGGGGGTTCCACACGCTGTCGACACCAATCCACCGCAATCTCCCTGAGCACCATCCCAGACAGGTTTTACCCTGTCCAGCAACACCTGTGGAGCAAATGAAGTCTCACTCAAGATGTTCAAGGGAGAGTTGACGGAACCATGTTTCCGGTGAATGAAGGAGGATGTTGTGCATCAATTAACTTACTTATTGCAACATTCATAAATAGATCTAAGCATTCAACTCAGGCATTAATCATAATCGCGACATCATTCAACAGGAACAGAAACATTATTGCAACAGATAAAACAATAACGCATTAATTACAGCAAGGAAACATTGCATCATTCATATATTCATATCGCAAAATGCATTACCACAGAAAAATGACACAAAGGTTCTGCTCAAAAGCTCTGTCACATCATATTATTTCTGCAAAACCCAGATACAATGAGATACACAGTTCGGATCAAGATCTCTCAGATTCAACAAACATGTTTCTCCACCCAAGATTGATATCAACACTTATCAACCTACATCTATTTACAGGCTTGCACTTTTACAATTATGGTCCACTTAGGCAACTGCCTAACTACTTCTTAACAAACTTTTACAAAAACTAACCCAAAATCCCACATAATGCGGTCAAGTGACCCAAAACCCATAGGATGCGGTCTAAATGACCCAAAATGTACATGATGCGGTCCAAATGACCCGAAAATTACAAAAATACTCGTCGCCTTGCTCGTTGTTTTCCTCCTTTCACGGTATCGCAACATTCGCAATGCTGCGATGCTGACTCATCAAACCGCTTGCCAACAAATACAACCAGCCAATACTATTGGTTTCCCAATACCATGGGTCCATACTCAATTACCCAAAATTTCTATAAAAATGTGATGGAGGATCCCTATTCAACATCCATGTATCACTCTTCGTACCCTTATGCTGTCAAAATTCCTATTACACTCTAGCCTACCGCTTTGAGATTTTGTGCCCATCTAGTCAAGTCTTGGCCACCATTTGAGCATTCAAAGAAGAGCAAGGAACCTTGGAGACCCAGAGGGCTACTCTTCATACAACTGTAAGGGCCCCCATCTCCTCAACTTCTGAGGTAAAATCCAATTGTAAACCATTATTTGCAACATAATACAAAATACAAATTGTATTCATGTGTTCATGTTGATCTGTTATTTTATTCCAATAGTTAGATTAGTTGTTATTTTTATTGGCATTCACATATTATCTATTTTTGAACTGCTACTAAGGGTTCCATAATCTTGAGTAGGCTCCCTTTAGCATGAGCTGGTGTGAAAACACTAGCTACACATGGCCAAGGCCAATATGGGCTCACAAAGTCCTTGTAGCTGCTAGGAACATAGTTGGGGATCCATCTGACCATAGAACCACCAGACCTCAGTATCATGCAAAGCTTTCACTATGTCATGCAAATCCACTTCTCTTAGAGAGGTTCTACATGGTGGTGGGGTTTGATCCACAACCCCTTGAAGATACTTTCCATGGGGGATCTACAACCAAGTACAAATCTCAGTTGGCTGACAAAGGGTACTTAAAGGTTCATGATTTGGACTACAATGAGCCATTCGCTCCAATAGCAAGAAGGGTTCCTAAAAGACTTTTTTGGGAAAATACAGCTTCGACACAGTGGGAGGTACATCAAAGGAGCATATCTGGATCCAAATCCAAATCTAGCACCTGCATTTCTATCCTACATAGGAGCAGATTGCCAATATTTTTACAAAGGCTTTCACTCAGGAAATTTTTTTCCTTCTCTACTTAGTATGAAGGTTCTTTGAGTTCCCTATTGTTGTTCCTTTTTGAGGGGGGGTATTTTTCCCATGAGGTTTTTCCCCATTTCCTTGGTTCATGGAGAGTTCTTTTATTTTTAATCATTTATTTGATTGTATGGGTGACCTTTGGTCTTAGTAACCAAGGCCTAGGGTGCACAAGTTTGTATTAATGGGGGGTGTTAGGATATTTTAATACTCCATCCTTGTCATACTTGCATTATTTACCATTTGCTAGCACTTAGTGATGTTATTTTCCCCCTTGTGGTGTGCAGATGTCATCTAGGACTCAGTATCCACCTAATGCGCCATGCATGCATGATTTTAGGATGACTAGAGGCAGTTCCCTACATTTTAAGATCCAACTCAGTGTTCCAGTTCATTCCACCTGAGTTAGTTGAATCTTTTGGGGTGTTTATGCTCTGAATGCCACTAATTGTGGCCTCATGCACCCTTTTCTGAGTGATTTGCATGACAAACTCATGATTGCGCCCTCCTTGGTCAGTTAACTGAGATTTGGTGAGTTTAAGTGAGTTTGGGAGCTTCAGAGCACTGATAGAGGTGACAATTACTATGCTAAATAGACTAAGACTCGAATTATCCTATGTGATTCAAATTCTCTCCATTGTAACATAATTGTTCATTATACTGATTATTGGATCATGTGACATTATTCTGTTGCTACCTGAGTTCTCGTGCATTATTAATTGTCTACTCTTTTTCACTGCAATTTTCACTGTAACTCAATTTCTATACTCATTCTTTCTCTATGAGGTATACTCAGCTCCATGATCTATTGTTATTTAGAATTTCACATCAGTTTGTTCCTTGAATTTCCCAAGTGTGTTTTCCTACCAAACAAATATAATGAGTGAACTCACAAAATAGTTGCAGGCCAAGAAAGATAGATTGCATACAAGATAGTTATGAGAAACCCTTGATCAAATGACCAAAAAAATTGCGCAATAGAAACCCCCTTTATCAAATTGCGCAATTTATCGAATCCCTTCTTGCACACAATCGTTAGGATGAAAATGCTAAGATGTGAAGAATGGATAAATAATGTAGAGGCAAAATTTATCCACATCCACAAGATACATTCACAAATGGAACACAAATATGAATACAAAACAAGTTTCTTCTCTATTTCTTGCAAGAGCCAAAAGTCCTTTTATTTAGAGGGTCATCTCTCTTAAATAGTGAGAGAGTGATGTCCACATTCTAACTAACTTGATCCAACACTTGAGATATAAAGATCATCAATGGTGGAGATTGATTTTTTTTAATTATACATAGATCACTAATCATGAGGGGAGTGAGTTGCCTCATAACACTGAGATATAATATATAAAGTGATATTACATGACAATACATTAAAATGGGTCACCTAGGGGCCACAACTTAGCCACCTAGGGACATAATACATCATTTTATCAAGGTAAAAGGTGTAATAATGATAAACCCATGAAGATCAACCTTTCACCAAGGTATAAACATGTAATATGATCCATGGAGACATAATTAAAAATTACATCCTTGCATGGAAGGAATATCTGGCAGCAATTCCATCTTCTATATAAATTGAGGATAAAGATAAAACGGAGAGCAGAAGATCTTAAATTTCTGAAATATTGTAGAGACAGAAAGCTCACTCCCATGTTTTCCACCATCAAACATAAGATGCACAATAGCTGGAACCATAAGTCATTTGAGAATCTCAATGAAACTCTGGTTAGAATGGAGATTAGGAGAACACGCTCAACCATGGACCACCTGTCCCGAGAAGCACTCACCCTCCATCTTAAACTCGCAGTTGTGATCAGAACCGACCTGTGGAAAGTGGCATATGCTAACGCAGCTCTCAAAGCGAGCAGCCAAGAACGTAAGTCAAAGGAAAAACATGAAAAGAAGCTCGCCAAGCTAGAAAAACTCCAGAAAAAGCCCAGCGTTGTACCTGCACATGGAACAAACGAATGCAAGAGAGTAGTAAACCTTTCCAGCCACACATTAAACTTTGTTGAATCTACCATCCTTAAAAAAGGTCTCAACTTCGTCGTAGCTCCCAAGACCATCCCCACCGAATCCATTATCTGCAATATAGAGGATAGCATCCAAAACCTGAACGAAGTACACAAAGAAACAATCAAACAAGAATGCGCTTTGGTGTTAAGGAAATCCAAACCCCCCAAAAGTAATATCAATAAATAAGAAGAGCTAACCTTAAAAAACCTAAGAGAAAATGAAGGCATAGTTATCCTGAAAGCAGACAAAGGAGGAGCCACAGTAGTCTTAGATAAGGCAGATTACAATAATAAAATGATTTATCATCTTACTACAAGTGGAAGCTACAAGAAACTAAGTAGAAACCCCCATTTCTAAAGTAATTAGACAGGTTAAGAAAGCTATCATGAACTCAAACCTAGACGAAGGATCAAAGAAGCACTTAATCCCAACCCGAGAGATCACACCTAGAATCTATGGCCTTCCTAAAATCCATAAGGAAAGGGGTTCCTCTTCAACCTATTTTCAACACTATAGGATCCCCACCTATGAACTTGATAAATATGTAGCTAAAATCTTAGGTCCCCTAGTAGGCAATACAGAGTCCTTCATCAAAAACTCAAGCCAATTTGTAAATTTAATCAAAGTTGAGAAGATAGAACCTCAATACATGATCTTAATCTTTGATGTGGTTTCACTCTTCAAAAAGATACCTTTGAATGAGGCCATCCAAGTCATTAAGGAGGCTATTGACCCTCACACAGCTAGGTTAGCATAAATATTCCTTAGATCAACTTTTTTTAGTTTCCAAGGAGAATTTTATGAGCAGACCACAGGGGTAGCCATGGGATCCCCCCCTCTCACCCATAGTGGCAAACCTTTTCATGGAAAAGTTCGATAAAGAAGCTCTAGGATCCTACCCATTGAAGCCAACAAGATGGAAGAGATACGTGGATGACACCAATGTGATATGGCCACATGGTGAGGCTGAACTCGAAAAATTTATGTATACATATTAACAATCTCTCCCCAAACATAAAGTTCACAATGGAACTAGAGGAGAATGGGAGCATCCCCTTTCTGTATGTCCTATTAACTAGAAAAGAAGATGGTACATTAGGACACAGTGTCTTTAGAAAAAGACTCATACTAAGAGCTACCTCCATGCAGACTCTCACCACCACCCATCCCAGAAGATAGGGGTTCTTAGCACCTTAGCAATTAGGGCCTCAAGGATCTTAAATGTAGAACATCTTGAGAAAGAAAAATACCACCTCAAAGAGGTCTTCATAAACATAGGTTACAAGCCCAAGGGTATCAAGAAAACCCTAGACAAATCCCACAATAAGAACCATGCTAATTTGAAAACCTCCAATAACGATACCACCAACCCAAGAGCTTACTTACCTTACATTCAAGGGGTCACAGATAAGATCTCTAGAATCCTTAAAAAGAATGATATTACAACCTCTTTCAAGCCCCTAGAAACCATTAGACAAAAAATGAGATCCGTAAAAGAGCCAATTGATCAAAGACAATTTAGAGGTGTTTATAATGTCCCATGTTCATGCATGATCTGTTAAATAGGTGAGATAGGAAGGTTCCTTTCATACTCGATTAAAATAACATGGGGCTGGCATAAGGAATGAATGTATCTGAACCTCACCTTTTGCAGAACATTGTGCCAAAACTAAACACCAAGTTTGCCTAGAAGACACCAAAATCATCGCAAACGAAGACCGCTACTTCAAAAGGAAATTTAGATTTGAGGCCTTAGAAATAATAAAACTTCCTAACAATTTGAATAGGGATGGAGGCTTTGAAATCAACGCTAGTTGGCTCCCCTCTATACTCAACCATAAGTCAAAAAGACAACCCATTTTTCAAATTTCCTAACCATTTAATAACCCTAATATGAATCAATACCTAATTTATAGAAAACTTCAATTTTTATTATAACCTAATTAACCTTTCCTTTAGATTAATAATACACTTTATCTAGGATAATACATCCTCACTATTACATTTTCCTTCTAATCTCAACTCCATTTTTCATTTTCAACACTACATCATAACCCAAAAAAAACTTCTATAATATACTGTTTTTATTAAAAATCCTATAATAAACAATTTTTAAAGACCTTATTAATACTCATTAATATTAAAGTAATTTATTCAAATGAATTGACTACTTATCTATACAGCATCATAGTATGCTCATGTATGTAACCTGAGAGAAGATGTAATAGTCCCATCATAGGAACATATGATCTTGATGAATTCACTATTTATGGTGAACCTACAGAATGTAATTTTGCTCTCTTCAGATGAATGAAATTACGCTTTTTTTCTTGGAAAAAAAAAAAAAACTATTCAAATTTCCTCACCATTTAATAACTTTAATATATCAAGGCCTAATGTATAAAAAAACTTCAATTTTAATTATAACCTTATTAATTACATACTAATACTTAGCATAGGTTCATTTAGGGCTCTAAATAATTATATTAAACTATCGCATCATCAAACTAACTCAACAATTTATTAAAGACGCTAAACAATACTAGTCAATTATTGTGATAATAATTTAGGTTTTAAAACTAATACTTTACATATTTTATTTAAAGCATTCAATGAGTATAATTAAACTAAATAAAACTAAGGCTCTCATACTTAATCTTTATTAAAATTTTAATTAACTAATTGACAATTCCTCATCTATTTATCAGGCCTATTCTTTTTTCACCAAATAAACCCTAATTTCTCCACATAAGCCAACCATGACTTATCTATTTATCTCTACCTCTTAATTATTAATGTCTTAGATCACATGCTCTCCACAAGATTGACATTGCGTCCTGATGATGAATCCTGATATGGATTCGAAACGTCGACCTCATAACATGGAAACTGTGGATTCTCCGAGATCACCTGGAACATTAAAATAAGTCATCCCATACCATTCCTTACCCAATCATTGGCCAAAACAATTTTCTTAGAGTAGCCATGGTCACTTTCAATGGATAAATTGCGGATATTAATGTTGGAAAATAATTTTTCTTATCACTTGCTTTCCCTTGCCAAAATCACAAATTGAGTTGCATGTACAACGGGTAAATGATGCTCTCTTATTCATATTATTATCCAATTTAATACATAAGTATCATGGCAATGATGACAGATCAATCAATCAATAAAAATAAAATAACTTGTATTAGAGTAGGATACATGATCTTTCATGAAACCCTTTTATACATGTTCACTTACAAACTTAACCAAGTTGCTATGATGGGTGAGGTGAATAAACAATCCTAGGACAAGGGGATTTGACTTGGTAAACCTTGACACTATGATCTCTCATAAATAGGGAAAAAAGAAACCACTCAAAAATATGTAGGATAGATGAAACTAGGGAATGGCGGTGTCTCACATATGGGTAGAGTTCTTATCAGGTTTCCAATAGACTCTAACAAGTTTACTTTAACTCACATCCAATCATGATTCAGGCTTCATGAGGATCTTTTCTATAACCACCTTTCTAAGTGCACAACTAACTGTAACTTTGAGTATCTAGGGGACTCTTAGAATTAACAGTCCCTTACTCCATCCCACATCCACTCCCTTTTGGGATCCATGAAGAACAATCATTACAAGACAAGGCCAACAATCATTTAGATATTGCATTTGTTCCACATATGCTTTCGTTTGTCCTTTTTGCATTTCATTTCATGACTCTCTTACGATTTTACATGTGTTAAAAATCACAATTATTCACAGCTTTCATCAAGGGTACTTTCATTTAATTTCAATCTTGGCTTGCATTTCATTTGGATATAGCATAAGTCGTAATGATGTTTGTAATGATGAAAGGACAACTTGTTTTGAGGACTAGAGGAAGGAAATCTAGTGACATTGGCCACACGTCCAATCCACAAGGAATCATACAAGCATATGGGAAGGGACCAGGACACACACTCCAAAGCAGATACACAAAATAAACACAGATTCTATCCAATATAGAGGTCTAAGTGGGGGGGGATTTCTTTGATGTCACAAGTCCAGGTCCATGTCAATGGTCAAAAATAAAAATAAAATGGAGGAGACGAATGGATGGGGGGGATTGAAAATATGATGCCATACACAGTAAAGGAAAGGCTAAGTTTGCATAAGGTAAGAAACAAGTGAGCATATGAAAATATCTTGGCATTTGGGATCATACATCCACTCTTAATAACAAGTTCATAATAACATCCAACAACATATAATCACCAATGTCGGTCACCATGTCAAGTTAAAGCTAATAATATGAGAAAGACAGACAAAGAAAAACACCCAAGTACACGTGTATATCTTCTCAGCCATATAACTACCTCTAAATATAAGCATGAAGACCAACTCTGACTGTTCATGGGAAAGGGAGAACATATCAGCTTCCTTCTCTACCAAATGAACCATAGCTAAATGAAGTCATCTCAATGGGTTCATGCAAGAGCAAATCACGAGATGGGATACTGCTGGATTGCTGTGTAGGCTCTAAGAAATGATCCACCACTAGATTAAAAAATTCTCAAATCAACCATAGGCCTAGCTCATGCCTCTAACAGGCCTGATCTGCATCATGGTATCCTTTCTACTATGGATGTGACAACAAGACCTACTAGGATTCAAGGTTTGAGAAGGCTTGATTCTTGCACCTAACTAGTGCAATCGGGAACAAAACAACGGAAAAATCCTTGAACTTCTACCTCAAAGGAAATCCAAAAGTACAAAGTAAAAAAGAAACAAAAAGTATGAAATGAAAAAGACTTTTTCTAAAAATTTTCATTCGAGAAAACCAAAAGGATCGCTTGAGAATAATCACAAAAAGTAAGTGGACTACTTCTGAGAGGTCACTACAGGACCTTAACAGTCAGAGACCTTCAAATATTTTCAAACAAATGGTGAATAGGACTAAGAACCAGTGCTCTTTTCCAAAATACTTCTCATTCCAAAAGACTCAAAAAACCAAGCCAAGATCAATCACTGAGCAAACACCACACTTCTAAGGGGTCCTAACAAGACCTAAGACAAGCAAAGACTCCCAAAAATCCAATAAAAACCACATGGATGGCAAAAAAAGTGAAAAACACTTCCTACAAGACAAAAAAGGTTGCCAAGCAAAAAATAGTAGGGTGTAACATGCTATTGTATAGAGCTTCAAGGGAATTTTTGAACCAGAAACGCTATTGTCATGAACATGAAAGGCATTTTTGTACTGGAAGTCTTAAAAAATGCAAGTGAAACTCAGAACAATGAATAATGAGAGTGTTTACTAAAGTCTTATACCAATCCTAACTTGTAAATAGACTCTAAATAGTCAAATAAAATGGAATAATAGACCTAGGAACCCCAAAATAAATGACCTCTCCCTAGCGCTAACTTGGATTCACCGATTTTGTTGTGCAGAAAACAATCCTATGACTGGGGTGAGGTCACCAACATACTAGGTTTGTTGAGATATACATCTAGGGTTTCACAGTGAACAAATTGTACTCAATATTCAAGCAAAACCATACAAGGAGTTTGAAATATAGAGAATGATGCACCTTGCTTACAAAGATTGATCCTAGCTTTCATTGCTCCTTAGCTCTACTGGATAAGCATTTATGACCTGGGATCCAATCTTCACCCCATCAACAAAAAGTGTTTTTCATCTTTTTTCTATCATTGTCAAGATGACTGATGGATGTTTTTTATTCCTTTTCAGCTTGATATCCATATGAGTGGGCTCTATTGCATTGATGTCCTGGTGACAAGTTGTACCTGCAGTACCTACATTACGTCTCTTTCAATTGTAAATAATTATTTTCAAATCTTGTTTTGGATATTTCTTCTAGTTTGACTTTTGCTACTTTCGCATTAAGTATTTCTACTTCTACGTTCAGCATGCCATGCATATTTAACTCCATTTGTATATGCGGTTTAAGGCCTCCTAAATAGGCTTCAAGTAGTTGTTTGTTAAATAATCCAAACACTTGTGTGGCAAGGGATTCCCACTGATGTGTGAATTCCTTGATGCTTCCTCTCCGTTGTAACCTGGTAAGCTTCAAAAAGAATTCATCCTCATTAATTCCTTGAAACCTTTTTAAAATATCATTTTTGAATAGTTTCCAGGTGTAAAAAAAAATTCCCCTTTCCACCACATCTACCAATTATAAGTGTATCCTTCTAAATGCATCAACACATATTTCACTTTCTCTTTGCCTATTGTAATGTTGTATATATCGAAGTATTCATCGACTTTGTTTGGCACATTTGTCTTTGTTTCCGTTGTATTTTGACAATTCTATTTTTGCTCTAGGTGTGTACATTATAAAAGGTTGATATTGGGTTCCTTTTGATTTATTGGGCGATGGTGACTGAGAGCTGCGAGAAAAAGCGATTGACATGTTCGAACTACTTCATTGTTTGCGGCAATTTTTAGACTTTCCATCATCTTCATGATAGCGTCCAATTTGGCGTTCAACATTGTTTCCATATTTGGGAGTATTTCCTTTTCAATCTCATTTTTAAGCGTCGCATTGTTAATTTGTATTTCTTCTCTTAAACTTTCTTGTTTCTTGGTTCTTGGTGACTGCTTCTCTAAGGTGTAGCACCGTGTCCGATGTTGCAAAAAAGCCTATATCTGGGTTCTTGAGAAAGATGACCCATCTTTAGATAAATAATATATATAAGAATATGAATTGAATAATTGATGATAGACTCACATTACAATAACTTGGCTTTTATATTAGCCATCGTTCCTTTTCAATGAAAAGGTTGCATCTCTTCATTTAATTAATTAATATTTATTCATTATATGTTTATTTATTGTTATTATTACTCTTATTATTTATGTAACATTGCCACCCCCTTTAAGGGAAGCTTTGTCCTCAAAGCTGATTTTACTGATATCAATTTTATCATGGATTTGTGTTGAAGCGCTGACTTGAGATGTGTATTCTGGATTTGTTCCTTTCTCTGTGTGTTGTAATCCTTTCTGCTTGAGTGGTGAGTTTTTGAAACAATACAACTTGTAATTATTTGTTTTCCATATCGTCTTTTGGATTCCATTTATGAGCAATTGTGGATTTCCATTACCAACACATTTGTGTCGTATCAATTCTTTCATGACAACTTTTTTTACGGTTAAATATCTATGTTCATGCTCTTCTTTTCCAAAAGTGAATTCAATTATTTTACTTCCACTTTTTGTATTGGTGGTGGATCCAACAGTGGATGTCATAATAATGGAGGCATTTTTTAGAGATACCCTTTTATCTTGGAATTCAAGGTGATGGTCATTCTTAAGTGTTTGGATTTTGAAGACATCAATGTGATCCTTCTCACTTTCATCAAGCCATATTATTGTAGATCGATTCCATCTTATTACCTTAATGAGTGTGCACTTTAAGTCTAACAATTTCAAAAATGTGTAGCAGTTGTCATAGATATGATGCACATTTGAACCGACGTCAACTTGATTGAAAATATCTAGGTCTTGTATTGGTTTTCTCTGAATCATAGCCTCAATGGTTTCTTCCTTGAAAGGAATTTTAAGAGTCTTCATTCTTGATTTCCACATGAATGCATCCAAAGCTTCAATTCGAAAGCAACATAAATGTTGTACATATGTAGTAACTTGTTTAATAAGACTTCATGAACATGTGGATGCAATAGCTACTATGTCACTTTGTTTAGCAACATTAGGTCCACTATCATATTCACCATCATTGGAAATGGAAGGGACAATTGGCAAAGACACAAATTTTGCATTATGATCTATACTTGTGCTTGTAAAACCATCATCAATCCTTCCAAATTGTTTAAGCAGATGTTGACTACTTCCATGGATTGCAACTTCATCAATCAAATCCATAGATTGATCCAACAAAGTTGATTGAGAATGATGTGCAAGTGTTCTTTCTTGCTCATTATTTTCTCCAAACATGGTATTATCTATTTTTTCATCATGATACTCAACAGTAACAATTGCATCTGGAATGGCACTCACTACTGTAGACCCATAATCTGCAACATCATAATCCACAACTAGTGGATGTTGATCTAATGTAGACACATGCTTTGTCACCTTGTTGTCATCTTTTTCTTCAGTCTCTATCATGGGTTCCCTTATTTTATCTTCCTCATCGTCTATGCATGTCTTATTTCTGATACTTATCAACAATACTGGCATGATTCTCATCGAGGTAATCTCTACTCATTTCAATTCCGTGGGAGACAAACTTTAAATCTTTTCTCCTCGAAATTGTCCTCTTTACTTGTTCAAATTTTGCAAGAGATGATGGCTTTCAATCTCTTCTCCTCATAACTTTCATCGTCATCATCAAGTATGGGTGGATTTGGAGTGGTCATTTCATCTCTCCCCTTTAATTGATTATCAATTTTTCATTGAATGACTTCATGGCACATGTATAATAGGGACCTTAAAAAATTGATTAAAAACTTTATGTATTAAAATAATATTGATAATAATTATTATTATTTAAAAATTATATTATTATTATAAATATATATACCTTTAATAGTTTTTTTTTGAAAAAAATTAAAAATATTAAAATAATAATAATTATAATATTATTATTTATCATTTTTTTAAAGGATGGGCGAGCTGGTCGAAGAAGGTGTAGGACAAAGGGAGCGGTGGCTGAAGGACACGGTAGACGGGAGAGGCGTAGGCAAGCGCACAAAGGTGGGGATGGGAAGGCGTGCAGGTGTGCAGGTGGAAAGGAGACCAGCGTATGGAGGAGAGGGGGCAATGTGAAGGAGGAGGAGTGGCGCGGGTGAAGGGAAGGACTGTGGGTGGATGAATGGAGTGAGCGGTAGAAGAGCGTAGCGAGGATGGAGCATGGAGGGAGATGCGATGCATTCAGGGTTTGTGGGTTGTTGCTACGTGAGGGAGCTTGGGTGCAAGTGTAGCGAGAGCACTGAGGTGAGGGGTGTAGGTGCCAACAGTGGGGATGGAGAGGCATGGGAAGATGTGCACAAGGAGTAAAGGTCACAGTGGAATGCATGTGGGTCGTGGGTTTGGGTGACGAGGTTTGGAGATCGTGGATTAAGGGAAGAGGCATATGATAGTGTGGGAGAGGACTATGTGTAGTGCGTGGAATGGAGAAGCGTATGGCAGCATGGGAGAGGAGCGAGAGTTCGTGGGAGTAATGAGGATGTATATGGGAGTGTAATGGCAAGCTGGAGAGTGGAGCAAGGGAGCGTAGATCAAGGACAATGAGGAGAGCAGAATGGAGGTGAACGCAGGGAGACATGGGCAGCGTGGCGTGAGGGAAAATGGGATCGAATGGAATGAAGATGGGGTAATGGAGATGCCAAGGAGGGTGCCAAGGAAATGTGGCTCTAATACCAATGTAGCACCGTATCCGATGTTGCAGAAAATCCTGTATTCTGGTTATTGAGAAAGATGACCCATCTTTATATAAGAATATGAATTGAATAATTGATGATAGATTACATTACAATATATTGGCTTATTTATGTAACAGAAGGGCATGGACGTCTTCTCCAGTTTGTCGAACTGGTTTTCTAATTCCGTTGCCATGCTTCTCGTGTCTCGAGGTGAATATTAGATGTGTCAAGGTGAATAATTAGACCCGATTTTGGTTTATATGGGGATGAAAAAAAATGAAAATTATAATTATAATAATAATTATTTAAAATAATATTATTATAATTTGTTTTGTGAATTAGGGTTTATGTGGAGACGGTGGTGAACTGGGGTTGGAGTAATAGGGCGCACGCAAGGTGTGGTGAGAACGAGTGGAGGCAAGGAGGGGGAGCACCCAAGGGGGTGGAGGAATGCAGCATGGAGTGGAGGGGGAGGTATGGCAACGAGGAGGACGTGGGCGAGGTGTAGGCAGACACAGGAAGGAGCAGGAGGGCGGAGCGGAAGCGTGGAGGATGTGGTGTGGAGGAGGGTTGGACCATGGAAAATTTTAGGGGCTAATCTTATCCCATGGGCTAAATTTAGGGGTATTTTATTTATTTATTTTTAATGAATAAGAGTTGAATTTAAAAAGGGGAGCCAAGATAAAACAATTTTGCCCCTCTAAAAATGGATTTAAACCTCTATTCACCCACAGAAATCGCTAGGAAACTCCCATTTGCCCATAATTCCCATAAATGGTAGGTTCTAGGGGCTCTTTCACCTTCTATCGATCATGGAAATCAAAGTCGGAGTTACATTCATCCATATTTTATGAGTTGAATCTCATTTTGAGAGTTGCTTAATGTCCAAATGAGAAGGGCAATTGATATTTACTATCAGGTCTTATAGAGACCCATTTTCATCTAGGATATTTCTAAATCTCATCACCTCAGATCTAATGTTTCCCCAACAAACATGGGCATTGTGAGGCTTGCAATCGGTTATGTGGAAATAAATTTTTTGTGTGTTTGGGGCATCATACCTGGGGATTGGGAATTGATTCATATTCGTGTATTTGGTCATGTAGGGGGCCGTGACTTGCCAAGGATAAACATGCCAAAATATTTTCCAAGACTTCACAAGGTTTTATAATTTAGTGAAAGAGTCACCAAAATTTTACAAGGTTTTATAATTTAGTGAAATATTCTCCAAGGTTTTACAAGATTATATAGTTCAATGAGATATTCGCGAAAATATTATATATACATAATATAAAATTGATAAAATAGCCTTCATATTTTCCTATATATCATGGGGATTCGCCCATTTATTATACATAGAAACTTAGGGGGGGTTCTTAAAATTTTCCCTGGGTTGGACGTGAAGGAGAGGAGAAGATGAACAGGAGGTGGGGATGTGGAGTGGGAAGATCGAAGGGCGCAGGGAGATGGGTGTAGGTGAGAGGGAAACGGGGGTTGGACTCGAGGCAGCGAGGGTTGGAATAGATGAGGAGTGTGATGGAAGAGAAGTGGGGACGAGGGCAAGGAGGGAGGAGAGGGAAAAGTGTGGGTGGGAGGGGACGAGAGTACACGAGTGAGGAGGGAGAAGGAAGGTGGGGGAACACAGGCTGCGATGGAGGAGATGGAAGGAAATCACGAGGGGAGGGAGAGAGGGGAGTGGAAGATGGAGTGGGTAGGCCATGGGAGTGGGAGAAGGGAAAGAAGGGGAGGCAGTGAAAAGCACAGAGGGTGGGTGTTGGGAGAGAATTTCAAAATGAGGACATGCGCAGGATGATGAGAACATAGGAGAAGGCACAGAGGAGGCTACAGCGATGAGGGAGCGCACAGTGGGGGAGGAGTTGGGTGCAGTGAGCAGTGAGAGGTGTGAGTGCATAGATTTGGATCAAGGGTCGGGGAGAGTGGAAGGTGCAAGTGGAGGGAATAAGCCCAGGTGTAAGGGAGTGTCACGTGTAGCGAGGATAGACCAGCAAACCACAAACTAGCCGCTTTGATATCGATGAGACAAATTGAATCCGGTTTCTTATTGAAGAGAATCCCTCTTCATGTAATAATAATATATACATAAATATTGAAATTGATTAAATGATGATATAAATACAATGTAGGACTTGTTTAAATAGTCCTTGGCGACTAATGTGAAGGGGCACCACCCTTTATTAAATGTTTTATTATTATTTATTAATTATTAAGTATCTTTATTTATTAATTATATGTATTGTTTTATGTATGTAATACTGTCAAACCTAACCATGATCACATTGCATAAAGCAACGCTCCATGGATACAGGTGCCAATAATAGTATGCCCCAACTGGAGAAGACTATGGCGTGCATACATGCAAGTGCTTCCTCGAGATATACATGATTTTCCTAGAGTTGATCATCCTCATGCATGCATGCATGCACTAAAAACTAATTCATGAATGCTTGCTCATGCTTGAGGCATGCATGTACTATGTTAACTCACCGCAACATAACCACAACTTAGCCTAACCCAACCTAGTGTAGCACCATCAATAGCGATGGAAAAATCTCACGATTAAATCTTTACTAAAACTAAAGGCATGCATGTACTATGTTAACTCACCGCAACATAACCACAACTTAGCCTAACTCAACCTAGTGTTGCACCATCAATAGCTATGGACAAATCTCACGGTGAAATCTTTACTAAAACTATTACACCATAAGGAAGGAAAATCAACCACTCAAAAAAAAAATTAATACAAATAAACCTAGAAAACCAATAAATGTCACAAATTTGATATAAAGGTCCAGATGTAATATTTTGCTAAGAATATAGGCTCCATATGTAATATTTTGCTTACAACCCTAGATATATTCTCCATTTTGTCAATTACTCATATATGTTTCATAAAGGAACAATGAAATGATAAAAGAAATATCATAGATCACATTGGCATGTAAACCACAACCAAAATAGATGTAAAGGGTGGATTAAAAGGATTGAAGAAAAAGTCAATATGTGAGAATAAATCAACATAGATACATCTTAAACCCGGATCTACCAAGCACCGAGACGAATCCAATATCTTGACTTATAAAAAAAATTATCTAAATTTTTTACATGTTCATAAAAATTTATCTAACGTTTTTACATGTTCAAAAAAAATTACACTAAGTTCGAGTTTAAGATGGATCTATATTGGTTTTAAATTTTTTATTTTATGAGTCGACATGGATTTTTTAATTACTTCTCATTTGATTTTAATTTTTTATTTTATGAGATGACATGAAATTTTTTAATTACTTTTTTTTATGTAATGTAACATAACGCTACAGTACGTTATGTGACATCTCCCCCATACTGGGTTGTAAACACCTCACAACTCTTGATGCAATAATTCAAACAAACATCTTTAACAAATCCGATGTTTTCAAAACAGATGTTATAAAACATCTTTAACCAATCCAATGTTTTTTTAAAAATAGGTGTAACAAAACATCTTTAACGAATCCAGTGTTTTATTTTAAAACATGTCTCAAAATTGAGAATAGTGTACAAAGAGATGGTTCACAAGCCTCTTACATGAAAAAAAATACGTTGCAAAGAAAGAGGAAACCATTAAGAGAAAAGCATACATTGGCCTAATTCTTTAAATTTAGAGCAAACATACAAGGCAAGAAAGAAAAGTATTCATTGAATGACATTAATCTTAAGGTAGAGGAGAGACTAAAGTTTAGTTGTAAAAGCAATTCTAAAACATCAGATGATAGGTGAATCCAACTGTGTTATTTCACATAATGTCTCATTGAAAAAAAGGAAACGAAGCCATAAATTAGATTGAAGATATATTCAAAAATGGAAAACTTGACACAAATTTATGACAATACTTTGGAATGCCCTTAATTTTGAATATATATGACCAATTTTGATAATCATTTAATATGTCAAATAGACAATTTGAGGGAGGATACAAATGCCATGTTACCCTAATCAAAACTTACACAACAAACATATTCAACCATATTTGCTTTAATGATCTAAAATTGCTTCAATGATCTAAAATATTCGCTTTAATATGACCCTAAATCCATTTGTATCTGCATTTTGCAGATTTCAAGAAAACAAAATAAGGTTGAATGTCCCGGACAGATTGGGAGAACATCACCAAATAGGAAAAACGAACTTTGGGCTGATCATTGCAATGAGAAGAACAAGAAGGTTACAAAGAAATTTATGGATCTATAAAATACTCCAAAATGATGAAAGATTCAATGCAACAACCTTGATAATGGATTATCTTATTCATTTTTATAAAACATGAAAACAACAAAATTGAGGATAGAGACATATGAGCGATCAAAATTAAGATATCGATCATCCCCAAACTGATCTGAAAGTTTTAGGATCTTTTTAACCAAAAGCTTGCATGTGAAATTTGCATGTAACATTCATAAAAATGGCTTGAAAGATGATTTTTAAATGCTTTTAAATCAACACATCAACGAGTAAAAGAGAGATGCAAACCAGAAAATGAAGACAATCGCTGATAACGAAGTTCACCTTTCTTGGGCTACATCTTCGGGTCGCTTCCAATGGAAAGGTCAATCTTATTAAGTCTTCAAGGGTTACAAATTGAGTGTTCTGGAAACACTTCTAAGTTCTATATGTCAAACTCAGAAACAGACTGCACCACTGCGTTCCCCTGGAAATTCTTAGAAAAATGAGTATAAAGTTGACCCTGAGGCCTCCTCTGTCACGCAAAGTGAGACAAACTGCCTGCAAATAAGACAAAATAGTACGACATGTATGGATTTTTCCTCAGGATCCGTTCCCATTAATGGCAAGTGCACCTTCTACGTCTGTGCCAGTCTCTAACTTCGTGAAACCTGCATTGTGTCATGGAACTCCGAACTTGACCGTGGCTTGGCATTTCGTGGCTCTTTTATATAGTGTTTGAGCGCTACCAACGTAAAAGGTTTAAGCGTCGCTTACCATGCAACGCTGGGACGGTGCCCCAATGGTAAGGCGCGGTGCCATTAGGGGAGAGGTACCGGGGTCAAACCCGCGGGCCTCTCCTCCCTCCACGCACTTTTGGATGGTGGCATATACATTGTGTTAACATGTTTATTATATGGTTTGAAATGTGGCGCGTTTATATTACACAACACATAACACATTATGGTATGGTTATAATATGGTTCGTTTGTTGTGATTTGTATGGTATGGCTCCACGTTATGGTTTGTTATAACGTTGTTAGAGCTCCACCGCTCCACGTTGATATGGTATAACATATATTTTATAATATAAAGTTTGAATGGGTGCCTCGATGTTGGCATGTGGTCGAGGGTTATGCCCTTGGCCCTTCCCCATTTTACAATAAACCTTTCAACCTTAATATTTGAACCATGTGATTGCTAGTGGGGCTTGTGGAGACCTTGGTGGAGGTCTTAGGTTCGATTCCCATGGCTCCAACCCTTTTTACCACATAACCTATAAACCATGTTTTTTAACTTTTTGAACCATGTTTTTTAACCACTTTTAACATTTTTAACCATCCTTTTCGAAACTTTAAATGCTAACAACTTCTTCATCTGGAGGTCGTTTCACACGAAACAAGCGTCGATGAAAATTTGTGGGTGAGCCTCCTGGATCAAACCTTCCCACTGAGAAGTTTTTCGACCACCAAAAGCCTGAATCATTCAAAAAATAAGTGAGGACATGTTCGTCTCACTTGTCCCGTATCACCTGTCCATTCTTCTTGGAACCTGCATATCTGACTCATCATAACAACAATCAACACTGCACTGATATGGTTAAGTACATTAATCCATTTTTCAACAAGATCTTCATTCAATATTGTAGAAACAAACCATATATTGTTGATCAATAATAAGTTGAATATCAAAATTGAACATGTGAAAGAGATTGTACTTATATCATGCTTATGCTTTATCATATGAACACTATCAACCATAATAGGTGTATTGTGATGACAACACTTATTTTTCATGCTTAGGATTTTTTTCCTCCTTACATTGCATAGATAAAAGTGTCAAATTCCGACTTGCATTAACAGCCCTTTTCAATTGTTGTGTAGTTCCCAATGATCTGTCATTTTTAAATGAATGTGAATGTACTATGTACTCAATTCCTTCCTTTGATTATGTTCTTGATAGAAGATTGTCTTTCGATCATATAAATACGGGCTTCCCAACACAATTCCACAGATATCTAATGGAACCACATCAAATTCAACTCGATCTACAAATTTGTATGTAATTGCAAACTTTAGATCACATTGCCTTGTTACTTGTAATCTGTTATCTTTGTATACCCAACCTAATGGATAAGGTTTCTTTTGTGGTTTTGTTGTTAATCCCAATTGCCTTACTTCTTCTGAAATAAGATTAGCTTGAGATCCACTATCTATGAGTGTGTCGATCTTAGTTTGCTTAGTGATTACCCTTATATGAAACAATGCATTCATTTTTCTATCCTTAGAATTGTCATGATCTTTAGAAGTAGAAGCACATGAAAAACCAATGTTAGAATCATTACCAACAATAGATTTACCTTTCACACCTATAATTGATATCTTTGTTTCATCCTCAGAATCTGATCCAAGGTCCTCAACAATAACCGTAGTTTTTTGCTTCCCTTTCCGATCCTTAAACCACTTCGGTTTCAATTCTGGATGTAGCTTCCAACAGTGTTTTGCACCATGTCGAACTCTCTGACAATGTGAACATGAAAGCTTTGTGTCTCATTTCTTCACGGTGGCATCATGTTTGCTCTTTCCTTTATCATTGCCTTCCTTCAACTTATTGGATTCAACTGAAGAAAAATCATCGTGGACATTCTTCCCTTTGGATTCAATGTGTGTGGCTTGAACACATACTACATCTAGGTTAGTAGGATTAAACATAAGTATTGTATGACGCAAATAACTATGTAATCCACCTATGTATTTGAGAAGAATTTCTTGAGTGTAGAGAGGCATACCAAGTATTAAAGCTATCTTCTGAAATTCTTGTGTGTACTCTTGTACACTTTGACCCTTACCTTGCCTCAGATTCTGAAAATCCATCATTGTTTGATGTATGTAACCCAACAGATAGAACTGTTTCTTTAATGTTGACTTGAACTCATGCCAAGAGGATATAATATTGCCTTTTGAAGCCAAATCCTTTTGAGTTCTACTCTCCCACCATATGAGAGGGGTCCCTCCAAGTCAGAGAGAATCTAATTGAGTTTTCAAGTTATCTTCAAAAAACTTTTGAATCCTACAATAGACTTCTATTTGATGGATCCAATTGTCTTACGTTTTAGCATTAAGTTCTCCATTATAAACAAGTAACTCAAACTTAATTCGAGCTTTAATTGAGGCATATTGAGAAACTTTTTGTTTTTCAGGTGAGGAATTTAAAGATCCATTAAGAAAAGATGGTGATGATGGACAAGTTCTAGGAGATTCCTCGCCACCTCCTTCTTTACCTTTTGCATGAGAAGGACCACCTTGTTCTCCCTTCTTTCGATCTTTGATAAAGTTCTTCCACCACACTTTGCATCTTCATGAAAGCTTTAAGAAAATCCCCTTCAAAAGGAATTGAAGAAGTCTCACCATCTCATTTTTCTGAAGCCATTCTCCTTCTTCTTGATCCAATCTTAGGATCAAACTCTTCAAGCTCTTACTCACCTCTTTGAAGCCTTGCTCTTGTTAACATAAACAAAGTCACAATGCAATGGTTAAGCGGCTCTAATACCAAACTTGATCTGAAATTTTCAGGATCTCTTTAACCAAAAACTTGCGTGTGAAATTTGCATGTAACATTCATAAAAATGGCTTTAAAGATGATTTTTAAATGCTTTTAAATCAACACATAAGCAAATAAAATAGATGCAAACTAGAAAATGAAGACAAGAGTTGATAATGGAGTTCACCCTTCTTGGGCTACGTCTCCAAGCCGCTTCCAATGGAAAGGCCGATCTTATTAAGTCTTCAAAGATTACAAATTGAGTGTTTTGGAAACACTTCTGAGTTATGTCTGTCAAACTCGGAAACAAACTACACCACTGCGTTCCTCTTGAAATTTTGAGAAAAATGAGTATAAAGTTGACCATATGTTCCTGAGGCCTCCTCTAGCATGCAAAACGAGACAAACTGCCTGTAAATAAGACAAAATAGTATGACCTGTATGGATTCCACCTCGAGATCCGTTCCCATTAATGGCATGTGCACCTCGGGATCGATGTCTGTGCCACTCTCGAACTTCGTGTAACCTGCATTGTGTTATGGAACTCCGAACTTGACCATGGCTTGGCATTTCGTGGCTCTTTTATATAGTGTTTGAGCGTTGCCAACTTAAAAGGTTTAAGCTCAGCTTACCATGCAACGATGGGACAATGCCCCAATGGTAAGGCGCAGCGCCATTTGGGGAGAGGTCCCAGGGTCAAACCCACAGGCCTCTCCTCCCTCCACGCGGTTTTGGATGGTGACATATACATTGTGTTAACACGTTCATTATATGGTTTGAAATGTGGCGCACTTATATTACACAACACATAACACGTTGTGGTATGGTTATAATATGGTTCGTTTGTTGTGATTTGTATGGTATGGCTCCACGCTATGGTTTGTTATATAGTTGTTAGAGCTCCACCGCTCCACGTTGATATGGTATAACATATGGTTTATAATATAAAGTTTGAATGGGGGTCTCAGTGTCCCCCATTTTACAATAAAACCTTTCGACCTTAATAATATTTGAACCACGTGATTGCTAGTGGAGCTTGTGAAGACCTTGGTGGAGGTCTTGGGTTCTATTCCCATCGCTCCAACCCTTTTTACCACATAACCTATAAAGCATGTTTTTAACCTTTTTGAACCATTTTTTAACCACTTTTGACATTTTTAACCATCCTTGTCAAAACTTCAAATGATGACAACTTCTTCATCTAGAGGTTGTTTAGCACGAAACAAGCGTCGATGGAAAGCTGACGAGCTCTTTACCACAGTAACCTTTGTTCTGTTGTTTGAAGACTTTAAATCTGATCGACAATGAGATGATCCTCCTGGATCACAAACAACTCTGATGATCAAAAGCAACATAGCCCCATTGGCTTGTTGATTTTTCATCTAGGCAAATGTTCTATAGTAAACCAATATTTTGACAACTACGTATGTGAGGACAATAAAGTGCTATATGTAAGTTCCTATGCCCCATTTAGATTATGGCGTCTATATCCACTCCATGAATTCCTAGAAACCCCACAGAAAAAATATTTTAGCCGATTATACAGTAAAGTTGATTACCGCATTCCAAATCAACCCCTTCTCATTACAACAAACTTATAAGTCTCAAGAAACAATAAACGTTTGCAAAAAAGCCATAAGCTTGTAGGGTGCATGCGATTTGCAAATATAGAACATGTTGGTGGGAATCCAAACAAGCCAATCAAAGCTCTACTTCAATGGCAATCACATCACTTTGGTCATTCATGTTAATGGGTAATGCCAATGACACTAGTAGCATGCAAAGAATAGTGCCCTACAAACTACCAAAATCTAGTCCCCGACAAAGTAAGCAAAACTAACACGAACTAGTCGTTAGGGACTAATCAAAACTAAAAATAACTATTTAGCACGAGAACCGCTTTCAGCTTTTAGGAAACTCATTCATGAAGTTCCAACGTTCCAAGAAACTTGGGAACTTGTTGGGAACTTTCGAAATCCAGCGGGAACTGTTCCAGATGGTTGGGAACTTATTGGGAACTTTTACCCCCTAAAATCAAGAACTTTGGCACTTTTTCTTGCACGTTTCCTTCATTGGGAGCTTCCACACATTCTTAATCGCCACATGGGTTGTTAACAACATCCATATTCCCTCACGGCCATACATATACATGGTTGGCTCGAAAAAGTCCTCTAGAAAAGTAAGTTGCAATAAAAATCTATTTCGTGTCCATATTCCCTCACGGCCTTACATATACATGGTTGGCTCGAAAATTTCTCTAGAAAAGTAAGTTGCAATAAAAATCTATTTCGTGTTAACTTGTCGAGTTGGTGCACTGACCTCTGTCTATTGCCTGTGCTAGAGTATTCACTTGTCCCTATGCTAAATTGCAATTACCATTAATCAATAATAAATGCAAATTTATTTTGACTTTTTATATATTAAATAAAAGAAAGTAAATTTATATATTTAACTATTTTTTTATGAATAAAAAAAACTTTTAACTAATTGGAAATAATTTAAAGCTTACTTTAGAACTAGATTCATATATTACATTTACATAAAATTATCTAGATTTTTATTTTGTAATAAATTTAAATTTAATTATAGTAGTATACACCTTTGCAAATACCCTAACATAGAATGTTTTGTAAACATATAATATTATAATACATTTTAATCAAAGTTGACACAGAATTGAAAACTTACTCTATACATATAGCCACAGATATAGGAAGAGTCTACCTTATATAATCAATTACGTGGATGGTAATCTTGATTTTATTGCCATTTCCATCTCCTAAGAGGTGCTAAGAGGTTCTAGTTACAACTGTAATATAAGGGATAAGCTAAGTCATCTGGTTTGTGTTAATGTTTCTTTTCTTCTCTTCTCATGTTTTTGCCGTTTCCTGTGAATTTGGGAAAACATTCTAGACGTATCCGATACTTGTACCCACATTCCCGCATTCCGAAAACTTGTGCAACATGGAAAAATATTGCAAGGCCCAAGGCTTATATACTAAAACCACATGGCCCAAGCCCAAACTTGAAAGCAATAAAAACAAGGACATGACTAAGTGCCACATTCAAGATGAGAATTAACAAACAACAATAATGGATCGCGTGTCCCATGGAGGGTCTTGATCTTCAAGATTGGGATCCCACCCAATGATAGGGGGCTCATCAATATGCAAGGCAGTGTCCCATCCATCCTTTTGAGTGTTGTTGTGGAGGCTTCTTCATTGATATTTCCAAATTCAAGGGAGGGCACTAGTCATTTTCAAGCCGAGAAGGAGGCGAACGATTATGTGATTCTCAACGTTGGCTACAATGAGTATTCTACTCCGTGCACCTGGGGGCCAATGCAATGGCAAGTATTGTTGGCAAAATGATGAGAACGAACAGAGCCAAGGGGTAGAGAGACTTCAAAGGGAACCTATTTCATTATGCAAGGGGTCACGCCACAAAACTCCATCAGCGTGTGAAGGTGCTCAAACACCAAATCAGCTTTCCCAACTTGCACCTAGATTTGCAAGTGCAAGTTGACGTAGTTAAGAACTTTGTCAAATTAAGTAAAACAATCAGATATAGTTGGATTGAAAACATTATCATTTCTCTTTCTCCAAATAAAAACATAGTTTCAATTCTAACAAGTTGCCAATATACTTAAAAACCTCCCATGAGAGCTCATCCCCAAAAAATCAATGTTTCAAGTAATAATGCCAAAGAGATAGCCACGGAGATTGGACGCCCAGACCCACACTGACTTGACATTTGGAGAAAACAAAAAGGCTGCTTGACAATTAATCTTTCCAACAGAAGGAACACAGAATTGAAGACTGCCATATATACCAAACGCTGGAACAATCACAGGCCACCAAGCATTAAGGACCAAGGAAATATTGCATTCTTGGGCTCAATGAACTTTTCCAAATAGTCTGAAGCTGAAATAGCTAGTTAGATTGCTTAGACACCACCTTCCACATCTTGTTCAATTTAGCCCAAACATTAATCTAGCACTGGCATTGCTAGTGAACGGCATTGTGCAATGTTCCTTTACTGAATGAATTGGAATCAACATAAGGGAGCAACCATGCAGACCCTAATCTACTAATTATAAAGAAAACATGCAAGCATGTAACATTGTAAGGGAGACTAAAGTTAGTGCAACAATGTTGTAACAAGATAACATGCATTTCATCCACATAACATTACTTGATTCTTATACTAAACTTTAAACCACAACATTGTAAATTTCATTGGCAAGACATCAATTCAAATTACAAACAAACAAAAAAACCTTTTAGCAAGACCATGTGAAGGACCACCAACATGAAGAATAATTGTATTGTTGGGGCCAACAAAGATTGTAGTGGTTGTTTGATGGATAAACCTAAAACAGGAGCCTTTTCGTGAGCTCATGTGAAGGACCGGTAACATGAAGAGTTGTATAGTTGGGGCCAACCAAAATTGTGGTGGTTGTGTATGCATAAATCTTACTTTGCAAAGAAGTCTTATGCCTTCTTCACTAGAGCTTTGAGATGAACATTTAAATGATATATATGAGAAGACCACAATTCAAATTACAAAAAAAAAAACCTTTTAGCAAGACCATGTGAAGGACCACCAACATGAAGAAGAATTGTATTGTTGGGGCCAACAAAGATTGTAGTGGTTGTTTGATGGATAAACCTAAAACAGGAGCCTTTTCGTGAGCTCATGTGAAGGACCGGTAACATGAAGAAGAGTTGTATAGTTGGGGCCAACCAAAATTGTGGTGGTTGTGTATGCATAAATCTTACTTTGCAAAGAAGTCTTAAGCCTTCTTCACTAGAGCTTTGAGATGAACATTTAAATGATATATATGAGATAGTTCCTTCATGATGTCAAATCTTTTGCAGAACTCTGCATTCTACTTTAAATCTGTTCTCAACTTGATGTTCTGCAAATTAAAAACCTCTACAATAAGAACTCCATCACTGAAAATTCCTTTGAAAGCTGATTCCAAAACTACCATTCCCCAATGGGTTGGCCCCAATAAATCTATTTGGTGTTAGAAAAATCTCTTGTTGGCCCCAATAAATAGCTTGTGAACAATCAATGTTTTTGTATTTGCAAATTCCTTCTCCGAAGGAATGCTAAAAATAGACAAACATAAAATAAAACCCATAGCACCTACCAATAGCAACCCTTTTTCAGAACTTTAAAACGACTTCTTGATGGATATAAGAAAGAACTTTAAAATGCATTCTTGATGTTGGCCATGCCTATAACGAGAATACTTGTGGTCCAATCAGTGAGGTTTTCCCATTAAGAATATGGTTTGACTCGCAAAAAAAATCGCCTTGTTTGATGTTTCTTGTGAGTGAAATTTTCCTTGTTAGATTCACCTTGTTCGATGTTTCTTGTGAGCAAAATTTGCCTTGTTAGATTCGTCTTGTTTAATGTTTCTTGTGAACAAAATTTGCCCTGTTAGTTTTTTTTATAGGTGCCTTTTATTAGGCGAAAAAACTAACAAGGCAGTGGTTTCAAAATATCATCTGAAAGGGCAGACATCAATTCAAACCCTAAAGAAAATGAAATTTCTCCCTACCTCCGTGGAAACTCAAAGCCCCCTGCGGGCAAGAGTGGTTTCAAAAATTCATCTGAATCTAACCAGGCAAGAGTGGTTTCAAAAATTCATCTGAAAGAGCAGACATCAATTCAAACCCAAAAGGAAAATGAAAATTTCTTTCTTACCGTGGAAACTCAAAGCAAGGTAAGGACACTCCATCTTGGATTAAAATTCTTTCCTGCGTTTCTTTGATGGAGCCTACAAGGGAACCCAAGCTCTCTCTTAGAGATAGGTGTAATCATCAACCCTGATGGAGAGCTCACCCTTCATTTCTACTGGAGCCTAGAATACCTCACAAATAATGAGCAGTGACATATGAAACGTAACAAGTTACCTCTATCTTCAAAAATTACAGCAGTGCAGCAACAATCTTTGGAATTCTTCAGCTAGTATCAGAGTCTCAGACTACACTACTCTCAAAGCTAAATTGACACTGATGACTAGAAGAATCGAAAGAATAATTCAAACTTGTCAAAACAAGAACCTCACTTAATGAAGATTTAACAGGATACTGTTTAAAACCACTTTAAAATGAAACTGTTAAAATAAAAAATTTAAATTCACTAAATTGTCCAGCATCGCATTCCAGGAAGGTGCCTACAATACATAATTACAGTTTCAAGGGAAAAGAATCCTTCATAGTTTCTAAATAAAACATACGATAACAGTCTTGTCAAGCAATTATTAACAACTTAAAAGTTCCACGCCCTAGGAACATTTACAGGGGAGAGATCCTGTATGCCTTAATTACAAAGGACTATAAACTCACTTAATGGAAACTTAACAGAATTCTGTTCAAAACCCACTTTAAAATAAAAAAAACTGTTAAAAAAGAAAATTTTAAATGCAATAAATTGTCCATCGTTGCATTCAAGGAAGGTACCTAACAATAGATGACTACAGTTTGAAGTGAAATTAATCCTTCATAGTTTCCAGTTTCAGCAACTTTCAAGGGAAATAAAACTTCTAAGTTTCCATCCAGTCATTTAACAATAATGTTCAAACCTTAAATTATTACAAACAAGTACTAACAAATACAAAGAATATTTGCATTTGGCATGCCCATGACTCCCAGATTATGAAACAAATAAGCTTTCACTCACATATTATCAATCTATTAATATTATATTTATATCAATGCACAGTTGCTTCACAAGGAAGCACTAGAATATACTGCAGGACTACCATCATGTCTCATTAATCTTAGTTCCCGCTTAAGAGGATAATATTCTAGCAGCACATGAAACACATTGCAACACATTGGAAAGGCGTAAACTTGGGGTTACATGCAAATTACAACCTAGAACCCATGAATCTTTATGTTGTCCTTTTTCACAATGCCAGCCTGCATCAGCATCAGAATAAAAATTGATTATACAAATAAGGCGAGGCAAGATAAGTAAATCAACCATATGTCAAAAAACTACTGTTAATCATAACTCAAGCAATATTTCAAAGCAAAATACCTGTACAAGGAAATTTGAAACATTTTTGCGCTGATCACCCTGTAGCTGAATCACCTGCAATCATGGTAACCTCAACAAGTTCATGTACAGACCAAACCTAAAGAAGGGGTATCGAATTGTAAGAAATCAACAAATCCAACATATCAAATTGAAAGATGCATGTGACAATACCTGCCCAAGTTCAGGATCTTGCACAACTGTCCCATTACAACAAAATTCTTTCTTGAGGTCTTTCAGGATTTTGTTGTAACTGAATTCCTTCCTTAAACCTTGCACTGTTGTCAGACTCTTTCTACCGTTGCGCTGCTGTATGCGCACATGAACATATTCTTTAGATCCGGCACCTGAATCTTCAGCATTTGCATCAGCAAAAGGATCTGCAAAATCCAATGGGAAAATGAAAATTACAACCGGCAAACGAATCACCAAAAACAAATAACCATCCACAACAACTAAATCATATTAAACAAGCTTTACCGTAGGCCCCAGGAATCTGAACATCTAGATCTGACATGAGCCTTTGTTGTTAAAAGGCACAAAGATATGGACAAATTTGTCTTAGCGTTTCTTGTTTACTCCAAGCTTTACCTATAGAAAAAAGATAGCAGCTGCCAACAGTTACAACTGTGCCACAAAATACCACAAGCAAACAAAAAATAACTTCCTTCTAAAATAACACTATTTTAGTGTGACTGAAATCTTCAATTCAAAGGTAAGTTCCAATATAAATAATAGATCTAGCAAAATGTAAACAAAGACAAATAAAATAAAATAAAAATTTATATGTAGTGAATCAAATTTAAAATAAAAAAAACTTTTGAATACAACTAACTGCATGCCCTTTGCATAGCATAAGACTAAATTGATCCCTCGCATATATTCATGGAGAGAAAAGAGCATTAACCAGTTCTGCCACTTCTAATGCATTTTAAGAGTATGGACAACTTGAGGTACCCATCTACTTTTGCTGAAGTAGAGTATCTATATTAAGATACATCAAACAAAATAATCAATAATGGAAAAACAACTGATTCTAAAATAATCTCTCATAATAAAGAACCTTGCTACTGCCAAAAGATTGCAACAGATACACTCATATTTAACAATGTTCCAGGAAGACTGAAACATACAGTCTGAAACCAAAAACTCCAGGAAAAGAAGAAGCCACAAACCCCAGGATAACACAAAGCATTTCAGATTTTCCATGGATATGTTCTGTTTTAACTTTTTAGTGATTTCAACCAAAATAATTAGTAGCTATTGATAGTTTGATAAGACAGAATACCAAAAAGAGAAATTAGAACTCATGCCATCTAATACATAGAAAAACATGCAGTTATGGAACAATGTAGTTATATGCAAATAGATTTGAAATCACAAAAGCTTTGAAACAAAACACAAACTGGAAAAGGCAAATAACATGTAACATTGACCCTAATAGCAGCAGACCAACCAAGACTATCACCAATAGTAGCCACCAAGACTACCACAAACCCCAGGATAACACAAAGCATTTCAGATTTTCCATGGATATGTTCTGTTTTAACTTTTTAGTGAGTTCAACCAAAATAATTAGTAGCTATTGATAGTTTGATAAGACAGAATACCAAAAAGAGAAATTAGAACTCATGCCATCTAATACATAGAAAAACATGCAGTTATGGAACAATGTAGTTATATGCAAATAGATTTGAAATCACAAAAGCTTTGAAACAAAGCACAAACTGGAAAAGGCAAATAACATGTAACATTCACCCTAATAGCAGCAGACCAACCAAGACTACCACCAATAGTAGCCAATCATAACCAATAAAGAAAACTGGAGCTTTAGCAAAAGAGAATCGCCAACCTACAGTATTCCATTGAGTTATGCAAGCTATGCAGAGTAGGGGAGAACCTATCTTCCTGATTTTTTCTAGCTGGTGTGAAGCACAGCAGCATCTCCCCTTCCTGGATAACACTCCGCTAAAACTTCATTATGCAGACCAATGCCATCACTATAGATCATAGCTTGCAGAAATTTACTGTACCACCTTTTGTTACAATAGAAAACACTGTGCTACAGTGAAGGTCCTTCCGTTCATGTAGCTCAAAAGTAATAACTGCTCCATATGTGAACCTTCCCTGCAGTATGGGCTAGGGATAATGTTCACTGATGGAAAAGCTTTTACTACGAGAAGGGTTTTATTCTGGGAATAGATCAGGTTAAGGTCCTTCACTACCAGAAAGGCCCTTTAGTATTTATTGAGCATAGCATGGATGAGAAAGTGCCTTTACTACAAGAAGGGTTCTATTTTGAGCATAGACCCTTTAGTATTTCCATTGAGCTATGCATGGATGGGAAAGGGCCTTCCGTTTAATACAAGAAAGGTTATATTTTGGGCATAGCTCAGATAAAAGCCATTAACTACAAGAAAAGCCCCTTTACTGGGCATAGTATGATTGACAAACTTCACATCAATAAAAGAAAACATGTTAACAATAAAAGATATCTTTCATCGAATTTCATTTGCCCTTCTTCAGCCAGTTTCGATTAGGAAATTACCATTTGTCCTCTATCAAAGTTGCTAGAATACAAATGTTCTTGAACACAATTTACAACTACTTCATGTATATTTGTTATCTCTATCACAGTAAGCAGGCTCTCAAACGATACATCATGTAAAGGCAATTTTTTAGCAGGAAGGACAGATTGACCGAAAGTTGTGTTCTGATGAACACTAATGAAGACATATCAATAAACATATCTGCAGAAATAAAACTTGATTCTGGCTAAGTGCTTTTTTACTACTTCATAAATTTCCTTGGAATAATCTGTTGGCAATTTCTTATCCATGCACTCTTTAGCTACCATGTTCCAATAGCTGCCATTCCCATGCACTCTCGTAGTCTATAGAATATGTTGCATCCTGTCTCTTCACTAAGTAACATTGTGATTCAGGCCATTCGTTTGGCACTGAAACACAATTGCTTTCCATTTTCTGATGGCTGATTTTGTCCTCTTTATTGTTAGCATGTGTTAGCATATGATTGACAGGTGTAAGCTCAATAAGTGAGTAATTAACTCGGTTGCTAAATCTTGCTACCCTTATTTATTGCTGGGTCTCCTGCTTATTTTACTAAGCCCTATTTTGTATGTGATATATACAGTTGTTAATATTAAAAAGGAGGTTGTTCAGTTAAAAACGCTCCCTCTGTTTTTTTCTGATTTTCTGCTGTATATCTGTGTATCTGTAGGGAGTGTGAACGCACAAGTCCTGCCAATATTTACTCTGTTTTAAACATGGTATCAGAGCAGGTTGGCATTAGCTTCCTCCATCTTTCTTGATAGCTTTGCTGTTAGTCTGGCTTTTTCTGGGCATTTCTACCATCTCTGCTCTGCTCTCTGCTGTGGGCATCTCTGCGTAAGAGTCTGCAGCTCGTGGCCATCTTCAGTTGCAGATCTGGTGAATATTTGCCCTTTTCTCTTTGGTACCTTCATTCTATCATGGGTAATAGGTTGCCAATATCAGTCTTAACTCCTCACAACTATTTCACATGGAAATCTGAAGGGTCTATTTAGGGTTACCACTGATATAGAAAAAGAACTCAATCAAAATGTTGAAAAACCTAAATGGCATAATCTTTGTGATGAAGCATTAGGTTTAATCAGTCTTTCTGTCTCGCCTCAACTACTGTTTCATCTTGAAGGGATCGACACTCCTCATGAAGCATAGGAGCAACTTGAACAACTGTTTGAAAAAACAGATGCCATTTGTTGTCATCAACTAGAAAATGAACTCATCAGTCTCAATCCTAATTATTTTGATACTATTTACTATTTCATTTCCAAGTTCAAATCCCTTAGGCTTCAATTAAAATATTGTAAAATTGAGAAAGATAATGAACAACTCATTTATGCAGTGCTGTATAAGTTAGGAGAGGCCTATTCTGTGTTTGTTCCCACATTTTATTCAAATGGGTTCTCTCAATTCAAATTCTCAGTCTCATGCTCTAGTAGCTAGTTCACCTTCCAATTCAAGGAGATTCCACATAAAAGGACATCTAAAGGGAAACAAACCCAAAGCACAAAGCAATGTAACTCTTCAAATCCCTCACCTATGTTAGATTCTGAAGGGAAAAAAGGTCCTCCTAAATGTACATTTTGTGGAAAAGAAGGGCATTTAAGAAATTGCTTCAAGAAATTGGCTGTCTTGTCTTCAAAAATGAAGAAACAACTTTATCTTCTCCCATCAATGATACAGAGAATGCTAAAGCTCTTTCTGCTACAGCAGGTTTCTCTTCTTCTGAACTTGAATGGATATTTAATTCTGGAGCAACACATCACATGGCTGCACATAAAAATGTGTTTGCCTCCATTAACCCTATGCAATACTGAGCATATTCTTATGGGCAATTCTTCAAATCTGGCTGTTAAAGGGCAAGGTTCTATTAAAATGATGGAAGGCATGATCAACAATGTTATAATTTAAGAGACAAGGCGGCAGGGAAGCAATCCAATTTAGATTGGCATATAGGTCTTCTAATCAGCGAAAGCACAGCAAGTAGGAGCAGAGGAAAAGAGAGATAAGCAAGGCCCTCCTGCAAGTAGGAAATAATGAAGGTTATCTCCTGGAATGGTAGAGGGTTGGGCAGGATATCGAAAATAGAAGCTCTAAGAAGTATAATTTGAAATGAAAATGTTTCAATCCTCATAATCAAGGAGACAAAAATGGCTAAAGAAAGTAGTGAACAGCAAATGGGACAAATATGGAAAATAGGACAAGGGCTTGCAGTGAGTGCACAAGGAAACTCTGGAGGTTTACTAACTTGGTGGGACAGCAGCAAATACAAACTCCATCTTTTTCAAGAGAATGTGAACTAGATGTTAGTCGAGCTGGAGGATCTGGAAAGAAATGAAATAATCAGGATATCTAATATTTAAGGGCCTGCACATTATAGTCAAAAAGAAAAAAATTGGAAGTCCCTTTCTATTTTAAAGGACCTTGGTTGCACTGAGTGAAACGAGGTGCTCTACAGCCGAGTATGGGGGAGATGTTGTAACGTTTGTTACTAACAAAATAATTAAAAAAATTCATGTCGGCTCATAAAATAAAAAATTATGGAAAGTATTTAAAAAAAATCCATGTTGGTTCATAAAATAAAATATTATGAAAAGTAATTAAAAAATAGATGTTCGTTTATAAAATAAAAACTTAAAACTTAAACCCGGATCTATCAATCAAGAGAGATCAAATTTCTTGAGTTTAAATTTCAAAAAAGAAATACCTCAATAAATTGGATCCCTCTCGGTGCTTGATAGATATGGGTTTAAGATGGATCTATGCTCGTATACATCACAACTGTATAGCCGATGGAGATTTTAACACTACAATTTCCCCTGATGAAAGAAGAGGTGGAACTAAAGTGTGGAATCCCTTTGAAGAAAATCTAAAGTACCTGAAAACGGAGTGGGATCTGATCGACATTAAACCAAAGCAAGGGAAATTCACTTGGAACAACAGGAGAGTCAGGCCTGGACATAAGACTGCTCGCCTTGAAAAAATCTTGGTAAGTAGCTCTGTCCTTCTTAAGGGTTCAATTTTGCATTCTAAGATTTTGCCCTCAGCAGCATTCGATCATAAACCAATTATGCTGCTATCCTCTCATTTGGGAAATCAAGGACCTTTGCCTGAGGGTCAATTTTACTTGGATGCAATCAGAGGACGTCTTTCAGATAATTGGAAGTCTTTCAGATAATTAGGCAAGCTTGGGATCTCATATCTCTGTCTCCACGTGCTATATTTGGGAACCTAGACTAAGAAGGGTAAAATCTGCCCTTAAATCGTGGGTCAAGACAAGCTACAAAGACGCGGGGCAAGAAAGAAAACCTAAGGCAGGAAACCTAAAACGGGCTTCAAATTAACATGAAGCAAATTCCCATAACAGATGAAATCTTGAAAAAAGAACAGGCCTTGGATCTTCAAATTCAATCTTTAGCCATGCAAGAAGAAGATGAGTGGAGATTAAAGTCTCGATGCTTATGGTTAAAGGCAAGAGATAAGAACACAAAAAATTTCCAAAATCAATGTCAAGAGTGAGCTAGGCGTAATACCATTCTTGAACTAAAAGACAACAATGGCAACTCCATAACAAATCAAAAAGGAAAACAGAATGAAGCCTCTCTTTTACAAAGCTTTGTATTATGAGGTAGGGGAAATGGAATGGAATGCAGTGTGCAAAATGTGTGAACACATCACTAAATTATTTTCTTCAACTGGTAATAATCTCTTATCAAAACCAATCTTAGAAGAAGAAGTGTTGGATCCAATTTGGTCTCTGCATCCTAATAAGGCCCAAGGCCCATATGGCTTTCAAATAAGTTTTTATTGGATGTGACAAAGTATAACCAACATAGATCCATCCTAAACCCGGATTTATCAAGCACCAAAAGGGATCCAATTTCTTGAGGTGCAATTTTTTAATTAGTTTTCATTTGGATTTAATTTTTCATTTTATGAGCCAAAATGATTTTTTTTAATTACTTTTTATTTTCGATAACATAAAACTACATTACGTGACAACATCTTCCCCATACTAGACTATAGACCACCTGGCTCCTCTTGATGCAATCAAAAAAGATCTTTGCAGCATGCTAAGATGGGACGAGAAGGAAAGAAAAAATCTGTGGAGCCACAAACTCCTCTTTTAAAGCTCATCCCAAAGGAGACCCGACCAATCTCTATGTCAAGATTCAAGCCTATTTCACTTTGTAACTCCTCGTACAAAATCCTAACCAAAATCTTGGCCACAAGGATGAAGAAGATCCTTTTAAAGCTAATAACTGAGAACCAAGGTGGTTTCATCTCAAGGACAAAAGTGAGGCATTAATTTCTCTTCTTAGTCTTGAAAAATTTTGGTTTTTGCCCTCTCTTCATCAAATGGATACAGGCTTGCATTGGACAACCGTGGATAGCTCCTCTGATAAACAGTCAACCAACTCCTTTGTTTCAACCCTCCAAGCTATTGAGGCAAGGATGCCCTTTATCTCTCTTTTTGTACATCATTGTGGCGGAAATGCTAAGCAAAAGTCTCAATTAGCAAAGAGAGGAAGGTTCCTTACTTGGAATTATTAAAGCTCACGAGACTAAGGCTGCAAATCATGCTCAGTTCGTGGATGACACCATTTTTTGGGGCAATACTTCAGAAACTATTGCTCGAAGATTTAACGTCTTCTCGGACCTCTTTCTGATTGCCTCTGGGGGTCTTGTCAACGCAGGCAAAAGTAATATCTTCAATTGAAACTGCTCTCTCCTAGGCTTCTTAATGCAATTTCTAGAATCTTGGGTCTCAGTTTCCAGAGTAATTGGTCCACTTTCAAGTACTTAGGAGTCCCCATATCTCTAAAATCAAGAAGGCTAGGGATTGGCAAAGGATTGTTCAGAAAATCGAAAGAAAAATTCAAACGTTGGGCATCCAGTGGCTTAATTTGGCAGGTAAAATAACTCTTATCAAATCAGCTCTTTCCTCTCTTCCAATATATGTTTGTACTTCTTTGCTTGTTCCTGTAGGTGTTATGAACAGCATTAGTAAGGAAAGACGTAAATTCTTGTGGCAAGGAGGAAAATAAAATCACAAAAAGTTTCACTTAGTTAAATGGGAGACGGTGAGATTCCCTCAAGGGAAAGGTGGAGTAGAAATAAGGGAACCAGACTTTGGAATATAGCTTTGGGGGATAAAATGCTTTGGAGAATGTTCTCCGGAAGGAAGGAGTGGTGGATAGAAATCGCACACAAAAATTACTTAAGACAAGATTGAGATGCCTAGATGGAGAAATTATTGGAAAAGGAACAGATATTTAGAACCTCTGTAAAGAGGCAGCTCCTGTAATTAAGGAACATCTGTATTAAATACCAGGCAATGGGAAAAGAATCCATATGTGGAATGACAACATAATGGGATCACCCCCTCTTTCTTTGAATCCGCATATGCAGGGCATCAAAGTCTGGCTTACCTCAACTGGTTATGTATTATTGTTTGACTTATCAGAATGGATGGAACCTGGGGGGGGGACTGGAAACGTATAGACGTCCCGGATCCATTATCGAATGAATTTGACCAGCTCCTTTCTTCTCTTCAAGGAATGGCTCCCTCTCACAAAAGAGACAAGGATATCAGGGGATGGGGATTAGCTGGAAGCTACTCGGTTAAAGAAGGGTACGGGAAGCTCTTGTCCAAACTTCCCTCCGATCCCTTTGCCCGCATGTGGAAGAAAATCTGGAAACCAGACAGTCCGCCGAAAATCAATACCTTTAACTAGGTCTTGGCTCATAATCAAATTTTAACTATGGGTAATCTAAAACTAAGAGGAATTGAAGAGCCTTCAAGATGCATTCTCTGCAAATCGTTTGAACAATAGGCTAAACACATCTTCTTAGAATGCGAATTTCTGCAAAATGTCTGGTCTATAGTCCTGAGAGAATTAAACAGCAACCTGTCCCTCCCTCTGCAGTTTAACGATTTCTTGAGTAAATGGCATGAGCTATATCCAGGATCGCCTTCTAAAAAGCCCACAATCTCCAAAAACGGCATGCTCTTCCAAAATATATATCCTAGCAAGTACGGTTAGCTCCCAACAAGGAAATTTTGAAGAAAATAACGCAGATCCTAGCAGGTCAGCTGTTCGTGTCAAAAATGTTATGATGAAAACTATGGGCGCTGTGGGACAGGAATTTCCAGACAAGGAGGCTCTTACTAGGCAAGAGTTGAGTTGGATGGAAAATTTCTTCTTGAAGAGTCCCCCCTTCAGTCCAAAGGTAAGCAAGCTAGGCTCCCCTCTCATTGGGAATTATTAATGGAGCCTTCTGAATTTGAAGAATGGAGGAAGATCCAATCTTGTCACTCTTTATTTTTTGATGGAGCATCAAAAGGGCACAATCCACACCAAAACCCTATTGAAAGACAAAAGACTTCACACTGAAACTGTAAAGCCATCTTCTTATCAGAGAAACAAAAAACCCACAAAAATTACAGAGTAACAACTAAACCCAATTGTACAAACCTGCAAAGATGGATGTTTTATGTTTTAATCTTCTGCAAATAAACCCTCAACATAAATAGGAGAGAAAATGAAATTATGGGTGTAAAATCAATACCTCAAAAACCGCCGATGTGGTGCTAAGGATCGCAAACGAAGTCACAGCTTTTGAGAATTTTCACAGCGAGGAGGAAGAAGATCAAAGACACCGCAAAGATATTCTTCTTCCACACCCAGAGATTTGTTATGTTAATATAACACAGATGTTATTGGTACTCCCTCCTAACCACATACTCTAACCACGGGTTAGTTACTCAACTAACGTTATATAAGCCTAAACTGTCGGCTTCTTTATTAAAAAATAAAAAATAATAATAATGTGTAAATTTGTCGGCACTTCAAAAAAGAGAACTATACATGGTTTTAAGTTAATTTAATTTATTTCTGCTGGAAAAAAAAGTTAATTTAATTTATTATTAAAAATATTGAAAATAATAATAATTTTATTTCACTTTTTTAAAATTTTATTTTTCTTTTTATTATTATTATTATGAATTTATCTGTATTATCTTACATTGTGTATTTTATCCATGCTAAGTTGTAAAGTGTGTGTTATATTTTTGAAAAACTACATGATTGATAACGTATAGTTTGAATTCAAATGGGGCATGAGGTGGGGGAACTTAGTGAATCTTAATAGAAAGTGCTTACATATAAATGGGGAATGTGGTAGGTAATTAAAAATAAGGTTGAGAGGTATGCTTTGTACAAGGGTTTAGAGGTCATTATTTCTCTCAAGATTTGAAAAGTCTTAATTCTTAGAGACTTCATGTTAGTGATTACATAAATAAGTAAAAGTATATCTAAGGAAGAAATGATATTGGATGATTTTGGCAGAGAATCATTAACAATCTTAATAACATTAGAGAGACTAATCTCATTCACATCCGAAGGTATAACAACCTAATAACTGACAAACTGGCAAATAGCATTATTTCTTTGGATAGAGGAGCTTTTGTCAAAGATGGGGGCCACCCTCAATGTTGGTGGCTCCTTTAAGCTTATTAATTTATTGTTGTTCATGAGTGGCAATATATGGTCTCGTCAAAGGAGCCTCTTAGCATGTGTGACTTGGTTTGTTTTAACTGCACTAGGTACGAGGTTCAATTCACAATTAATCCACTACAAGGGAGCTACATTGCCTCATGCCCCTTCCCCTTTTTTGCATTATCAAGTTCATTCTTCTATTTTATTGTGTTGTGTGTGTTACCGGCTTCCACTTGTGGGATATCTCTGCCATGAGATGTCTGCATCGAGGATTTGTGCAACTTCAACTCTAACAGGATCTTTGTGTTATGGTACCTTCTAGACAACATTGGTAGGCATTCTAGTGGTCATTGAAAGGTAATTCCCCTTCTCCGGAGCTCTGTTCTAGTTTGGATTTCACCTAAGTCTTTAGTACAGTTGGAAAAATTGGTGGTTTGTCCTCTTGCTGGCCTATTTTTCCTGAGCTCCAGATTTGGGGACAAGTGAAGGATTTGGGAGTTGTGTAGAACATGTCGAGTTCAAGTTGGGGCTCAAGGTTAGGTGAGGTGCATAGTGAAACTATATAGTTAAGCAACCTGATAAGAATGTTAAACCTACAAATGGAGGGTATCATAGCAACAATTAACCAAATCTCATAACATGTTGCACATATGGACACAAGGTTCAATGATTTGGAGAGCCAAGTAAGTGAGCATGGGAGTCAAATAGAAATGTTAGTCTTTGATTCGAAATCCCACCACGAAATGTTGTTGGTTGTCACTCGGGGGGGCATTCACCAAATAATATGTTCATTGACTCCAAGGCACTATATGAGGCCTATGTTCAACCATCAACAATGGCATTTGTGGAGATTTTAATTTCTCATGATCTGATGAAGGAAAATAAGAATTTGGATGAAGCATACAATGGTCACAACCCTCCTTAATCCTTTGTTTTATGTACTTTTTTGTGCACAAACGTGTTGGGATAGTTTATCAAAGTATATAGTTTTAATCTTTCTGCCAAAAATGGTATACCTGCTATAGTTTTCCAAGCTAAAGTAAAATTTTGTGATATAACTCTTATAGGACAATTGCATTTTTTTAATAATGGGACAGTATGCAATTTCTCATATGTATTCCTTGACCTTTTAATATAAAATAGTTTATGTTATTAATTAGATTTTAGTCTAGTTGTATGTAGATTAATGAAAGTTTATTGCAAATAGTTTGGATTTGATTTTCAATGTATTTTTTATTTAAATTTTCTTTATTGTTTTGAAGTACTTATATTGCGAGGTAAATCTGATAACTAATGTGGAATAGTATATAAGAGGGGAGGAGGTGCACCTCACCCAGTGGGATTCAAATTAGACACTTATTAGCACAAAACTAGTCAAATGCTCAAGAACATTAGCAAAAACTAGTTGAGATAACCCCTCAGACTAGTATTCATTATTTATTACTCTCTCTCTCTCTCTCTCTCTCTCTCTCTCTCACACACACACACACACACACACACACACACCATAGAAGAGGAGGGGGAGGCCAAGCAATAAAACACGAATAAGCACACATGTTCATCCTGCAACCAATCAAATAAGCTCGTCATGTGACCAAACAACCATTGTGTTAGTAGGAGGGCCACTACTTTTGTGGACACCCCATAAGGATCATGATATGGTGAGACCTATATGTTGTAGCAAACCAAAGTGGACATCGCTAACCAATGCAAGATAGCACACAATAGGAGAGAAGATTTTAAAGTCGTATAAACTATTGCAAGATGTCAAACAAGGCATATCCCACTTTTATTATTTAGTATTCTCTAGTTATTATCGTTTTTTCTTTATATCTCACTCACAACACGTGCCATAGAGGAGGAGGGGGAAGCCACACAAGCACACTAATTTAACATGCAACCAATCAATTATTTTGTTAGTAGGTGGGCTAGTGCCTCCATGGATACTCCCATTGACAAACGAATCACAACCTATTGGAAATATAGTTGTCGGGAACTAGAGCTCACAACCAATGTAAGATAACACACAAAAAAAGAGGTGATAATAAGCTTATAAAAACTATTCCAAAATGCCAAACACGACATATCCCTCTTAAACATAGCATTATCTATATATCATTGAGAATGTAGTGTCCATAAAGATGGTGACCATCCTACTAACAAATTTAGTAATAAAATATATAATAAATATAAATACTTACCCAAACTCCTCCTCTTCCCTCCTCTTTTATAAAACGTGCTTGTGCAAATAGATAAGCATCAAATTATAATAATAAACTACATTGTGCTTAACATCTTGAAATATTATCTACCACTTTAAAATCTTCTCTTTCATTTTATATACCATAATTACTATTATTAAAAAAAACATAACTTGTGTCTTGATTAAATAATATTTTATTTAATAAAACAATATGAATACCCTTGTAGAGTGTAATGATAACTTGTCCATTGGATGTGGCTTCGGTGGTTAGGAGGAATATTTGTTACCCTCCCCACCTAGGTTCAATTCTTGTTAGAGACATAATGCTCTTGTTGAGCCTCTACATATTGAATATGTAATGGTTTGATTAGACATGCAATTTTGTCCATACCTTGATTCTCCGGAATATCAAGTGTTGGCATATTTCTCGGTGGATGTAGCCCTTAAAAAACGGTGAACCACCATTGAAAAAAAAGAGTATAATGACAAATCAACCTTTATATGAATTCCTCCACGGTTTTCTTAAATAATCAAGTGTTGAGTGAAACATCATCATACTGAGTCCATATTGTCGCTTAGGTCATGTTCCAATGGTAGTTGGGTAAGAGGAGTTGGAATTTACTATTATTAGTTTAAGTCTAACCTTCCACAAATTCCTGATTGGATTTATTTTTGGAAAAAGTCCCCACCAATATATACCATAAATTTTAATTCATTTTTTTCAAATAACAATTTTTATAAATAAATAAAAATAAAAACCCACATATGTTGGTTTCATATTTCAATATCGATTCATTTTTTTCAAATAACATTTTTTATTAATAAATAAAAATAAAAGCCCACATAGATTGATTCCCTATTTCAATATCAATTCCAACCAATACATACCACAATTTTTAATCCATTTTTTCAAATAACTTTTCTTATAGATGAATAAAAAACAAAGGCCCACATAAGTTGATTCCATATGTCAATATCAATTCCTTTCAATGTATCATTGTGCAAATCTTTTGGACGCTTAAATAGTCAAGGGTATTGATTCCCTTCCACCGAAAGGGCAATACAATTTCTAATGTAATAAAGGCAACATAGATAAGTAGAAGTTTTGCCCTGATTGCACTTAAAGGTCCTCAATAAAACAGGAAAATCTCCATTTATTAAAATCAACCAAAATGGTGTTCCTTACAAAGATCTTTGGCTAAGGAGGCCTATCCAATGTATGTCAATAAAGAGACAAGAAAGAGCCTACTTGCATGCTTTTTCTTTTCTTTATGTCCACTTATTAAGGGAGAGGTTGAGGTAATCCTCAAATGTGAATTGTATAGAATATAATTGAAGGAATTTGGTAATAAATGTTTTATAAGTGACCACCATTAATTCAATGATGCCATCACATATTTGGTGGTATTATACTTCTTATGATGTTGCATTTTTTTAATTGATATTTTGTTTTTAAAAGAGTAATCCTCAAATGTGAATTGTACATAATATAATTTAACGAATTTGGTAATGGATGGTTTATAAGTGATCACCGTTTTTATACCTGCCGAGGCAGTGTATCATTGTAATCGATATGCGTTGAATCTATATTAGTTCATCTGTTGACTACAATTATTTTCCAATTAGCCTAAGTTCTACACTACAAATATATTTTATTTATTTATTTTTCAAAATAAAATACAATTATATGACATGCAATTGGCTGAGAGATTCATAGTCTTATTGCCACACTGGCGGCGGAATTCTCGGTATTAGAAAGGCCTCTTTTAAAATCTACATGCTTTAATAATGGCATGAGAAAGGCCTCTTTTAAAGTTTACCTGCTTTAATAATGGCATTCTTGGTATTAGAAATTCCTACTGTCGATGCTTCATCTAGCCACCGCTTATCTCACGGCCTTATCTCACGGCCAACCTCTAATTAGCCCGCAACGTTTATTCTTGGCATTGAGTGAATTGAAACACCTAGCATTTCAACTTGGGATGGAGTACCAACTATATGGATTACCTCCCTGGATTTATAAAGTTGAATAGTGCAACAGCGTAGAAAACGTAGCAAAGGCAAGTGCATCAAAGTCGAGCCGATTAGCACAGTGCAACAGCTATCCCATTTGATTAGTCAAGTTGACAAGTTGACTAGTCATGTACAATGGGTCCATGTATTATAGGGCATGGTATTATGGGGCATGGAGAACTGGGCAACTTGGCACTTCAAAACTCCAGGGTACGTAAACACTGGAAACTGAGCACAGTAACGACTTAGCACAGATTAGAGTTTCATGCACATAGGTATAGGAGGTTTATTCTATCACTAGTTTGTAACTTAGAGTATTACTATATCTAGCTCTTTTATAATCAGATTGCATATTCAACAGATTACCAATTACAATGGGGGTAAAGTTAAGCGCATAGAGATGGTTATATCAGATGTTTAAAACGGGGATATGCTCTTCGGGAGATTCCCTCCTTTAGTCAAGCAACAATATAATGCGCATAGCTTCGCTCCGGGAGGAGTCCATATACAAATATAGACTAATATAATACATCTATGCAACTACATGAGAGAAGAGGTTACTTATACTTCACCGTATGATTCCTCTGCTTGTTTTTAACAATCAAAATAGGCTTAGGCAAAACAGTCAATGAAAGTTGGCAAACATTCGAATCTTCCATATTATCAATATACATTACATAGACCAATTGTCTGACCCTCTATCGCTATGTTCTAATGCGATGGAAAAAGTGGACAAGATCAATATTTGGGATAAAGCAAAAGCTTGTGAATATATTGACCAGACAAGACGAGACGACTGAAGAGAGAAGAGAAGGCATGGGGAAGCTTGGATCAAAATATTAAACAACAGACAAAAAAAAATCAATTATACCTATAATTAAGAATATATATATTTTCATCGAAATTGTTTCTTTTTAAAAAGCTTGTAAATAATAGTATAAACCCATTTCAAAATTTTCCTTTTTATACAATGAAGACACACAAATATATATAGAACTGCCTGGCACAAAGCAGACTTTTAAGAAACTTGAATTTTCTCCAAATAACACACAAGTCTGACAGAACTTGTTGGTACTAGCCAGGCTTTAAAGAAAACTGAATTTTTCAAGAAAAACAAAAAACTTGGCAAATTTCGCATAACACTGGCAAAATCCTATCAAGAACTCTGCAAATTTACTACAAGACGGGGCAAATAATTGCTGGCATAGCAATGTAGGTTCTACAAAGCTCGGATCAGTGTGATAGTGATCCTTCAAAGGCTCAGAGACGGATTCAATCAAGAAAAAAACAGATAGCATTGGAGCTTTTGTCTTAAGCTTGAAAACTTACTTCTAATGCAACGTCTGTTGTTTTCGACTTGTATGGCCACGTTTCGGGTTCGATGGTGGCTCGATCTGTGCTACTGGTCCAACCTTTGATTCCTGCAACCTCTCAGGTTTCACCTCCGTATACAAGCCACGATGCCTTCGCTTAACAGTTTTCTCGGACAATATTTAGCCTCCACACCTTGCTCAAATCCTTAAATCCTCCATGTATGGCACTTACCTTCCTTTGTGTTAACAATTAGCTTGAACTTATTTTTAATAGACACCAAACTATATGCTAAATCGCTAAATCGTATCTTGTGGTGCGCAAATCCATGAATAGCAAAGTTTCTTGATCGACATCTCCAACTTGCATGTGATGATATTAACACTTGGAAATGGGAGGCAGGAATACCCTGCGCCCAAGATTTGGAAGGAAGGCCAAGTGTTAAGTACCATATAGTACTCGTATAATAGCCATGCAAAGACTTTGTGGGTGATTTGAGGTGCCCATGAGAGGGTATACCCAAATTCAAATGGTTTGCATATAATTTAATGCACAAGCTTGATGTTATAAGGAAACATCAATTCCATTTCGGCCCCATCTGTTTCCACCCTTCATGTTTTCAGCAAATCCAATTTGAACAATCATACTGCAAAGAAATTGCCTTGTTTTTCTCATTTCACAGAACAAATGTACAATTTCGCACAACGCCAAAGTATACATTGCAACACCACTTTCAATCCAAAGTCGGCAGGTATCCATTGCAACGCAACCTTGCTTTAACTTGATATTGTGTTTTGCAAATCTTTATTTATTGATATTTTGTTTTACAAGTTTTATTGTATTGTATTTTTATTATTGATATTTTGTTTTACAAGTTTTTATTTACAGTTTCATTGTATTGTGTTTTTATTATTGATATTTTGTTTTACAAGTTTTTATTTATAGCTTTATTGTATTGTGTTTTTATTATATGGCATTTTATAGAATATTTAATAAAAAAAATTATGGGTTAATTGTCATTAGGTGTAAGTAGAATTGTAGAAAGCACAAGTGTAAATAACATTTTTTTTGTGATAACCTGATCAGGTATAAATCAACATTACCTTGTGAATTGTTTGATGACAATGATGATTAGAGTTCATTGGAACCAATTTTGGTTCATTGGCTTTATAAAATTAAACTAGTTATTCTAATTTATCATGTTATTTCTATGATCAAATAATTTGGAGATGAAATTTTTGAGTTTCATTTGATTTTTATGGGTTGACAAGTTATGAAATTCAATTTTCTTACAAATTGTTGTAAGTCTTGTCCAACTCCAAGTTTTGCTATGAAGCTCATGGGATTTTTTTATTATCTTTGGAATATTTATTTTCTTTCTCGTAGTTACAATAGTAGGGAGATAATTTTGATATGTAAACTACCTTAGATATTCCACTGGAACAATCATCACAACGGATCTTACAACTTAGTTATTTTTATTAGCTTATTTCCACTGAATGCTAAATAAACTGAAACTGAAAGAAAATAACTAGAGTAAAGAAATACACAATCGACACAAATAACACAAGATTTACCCCGACAAAACCCACTATGGGGGAAAACACGACTAGAAATGAGGACTATGCCTTGTTCTTTTATATAGAATGCAAATATAAAGAAAGTGGTACTCTCTATGGAGTTACCTATGACTCTATATTTGAAATGGCTACTGCAAGATCTCCTACTTCCTCTGTGATGCTCTAATATCCACCTGCGTGTTATTGTTAAACTATGGAACAATACAATAACAACATAAGAATGGAACCCCCTTCTTTTTTTAGCAGTCGGTATTTAACATTGCTTGATAGTCGTTTGGGGTTAATTTTAGGGTTTTTACATGCCTTATTTCTCGATTAGGGTTAGGGTTTTGGACCTTCTAGAATGTTCTTGAAAATCCACATGTAACTAGCTCCACATGTGTGAGAAATGAGAGTTGATGTAGAATCCACTTGATACGATGGTGGTCAACTGGATAGGTCAACTTGCGAGAGGCATAACTTCCTCGTACGAACTTCTATTAAGGCGATTCTTGGATTGTTGGAAAAGTATCGAAGTGTAGAACAGTGTCAGGATCATGGCATAAAAAGATAAACTTTTGGCCCCAAAAAACATTGTTTAATCCCTCAAACAAGCTTCAGAAGGTTCTAGACCCCAAAACTACAAAGTGAGACTTGCCCCTAAAATCGGACCAGTAAGCCAATTCATCTAATATTTCTACTTAGAAAGCACTGAAATAGATTAAAAAAAAAGTATATATTGATCCATTTTAGATCACAGCTCCCCATGTTGGGGGGATTTTGGTTCCCAAAAGTTTTTGTTGAATAAGGTGAGGAAAATTTTCCTCTGCCTTCTCCTTGGAGTAACATTTAGCCTTGCCTGGAAGTTGTCCTTTCAACCCCACTGGCCAGAGTTTATACTGTCGTTTCCTAGTTGTTCTGGACTTCTTCTACAAAACTGTGTCTTCTGCTAACTCTGCCTGAGCCTCTGGTGTTAAGTCCTCTACATAAGGTAATACTTACTCAGGTTCCCAGTCTGACATGGAAGGTTCATAGAGTTTCAATTTTCCACATTCACTATGGAGTAAATGCACATATATGGGGGTAGACTAAGTTTGTAGGCATTATCTCCTACCTTCTCCAACACTTCAAAACGACCATACCATAATGCCTTGATCTTCTTACCAGGACCTTGTAGTCTTTCCTTATTCAAGTGCAACCAAACTCTGTCTCCCACCTTGAATGTTTTCTCAACCCTATGTTGATCATATCTAGCCTTGTACTTTTCCTATGACTTCCTCAATGTCTCATATACTTGCAAATGGATTTGCCTAATCTTGTTAATGAATCTTTTAGCTCTTAATGCTTCACCATTGGTGTCTTCCCTCACTCCACCTTATTGTCCATAAACAACATCTAGAGGTGAAGGTGGAAGAAATCCAATACAAGTTTCAAAAGGGGACTTACCAACGGAAGTGTGTATGGATCTGTTATAAGAGTGTTGGATGTAGATCATATTTTCATCCCAAGTCTTTGGATGCTTCTGATTGTAACTCCTCAAAATTTCCACCAAAGTCCTATTGGATATTTTTGTCTTCCCATCTGTTTGTGGATGGAATAATGTATATCTCTTCAACTTAGTGCCCATCTTCTCCCAAAGTGTAGTCCAAAAGGCACTAATAAATATGGTATCCTTGTATGAGATGATGCTCATTGGTATCCCAAAGTGCACCCGAATGTGCTCAAATAACGTGTTTGTTGTTTCTTGTCCTTTTATGGTCTTTTTACAAGGCATAATAATGCACATCTGATTGAATCTATCAACTACCACAAATATTCCTACTGGTTGGCAGACCACCCACAAAATCCATGGAGATGCTCTCCCATGGTCTCATAGGTACATGTAAGTGATAGTATAGACCTTGCTTCCTATTATTGGGCTTGCTTATACAACAAAGTATGCATCCTCTAATAAAAATGAGCTACATCTTTTTGCATTCTAGGCTAATACACATACCTTTATAAGTATGTAATTGTTTTCCCAACACCAAAATGCCCTGCAACTTTGGAGGTGTGAGCCTTTCTCATGAGTTGCAATCTCTCACCTTAGGAACATAGAACTTGTCCAACTTGTAGAGTAACTCATTATGGAGATGATAGTTATCCTTGTTGCCACCACCTTATTATACATGGAATTGGTCTTGTAGTTGTTGCATTACCTCCTTGAAGTCCTCATATTCGATGTATTCCCCCTTGTATGCATCATGGGTGAAAGTCTCCACATGCATAAGAGTACCCAAAGTTGCAATCTTGGTTGTAGGTGGCCTTGAGAGCATGTCTACCATCTTATTTGTACTTCCTTTCTTATATTTGATGATCATATGGAATTGTTGTAAAAAACCCATCCACTTGTAGTGTCATTTTTGTTGTAGCTTACTCTAGGCCTGCAAATGCGACAATGATTGGTGATCATTATGAATGATGGTTTCCTTTCCCATCAAATAGTGCTTCCATCTCTTAACGGCTTGAACCAAGGCACAAAGTCTCTTGTCATATGTAGGGTAGTTCAAGACTTCACCATGGAACATTTCATAATGATAGCATACTAGCCTCACTCCTTGCATCAAAACTACTCCCATAACATAGCCACTTGCATCTGTCTCGACCAATTCAAAAGGATTCTACAAGTTAGGTAATGCAAGAATTGGTGCCTAGTTAATCTTTCACTTGAGATCCTGAAAGGATTTCTGTTGAATCTTTCCCCACTAGAACCCATTTCTACTAGTTGTTATGGAATGGAGAGGTGTGACCATAGCCAAAAAGGAAGCTATGAACTTATGAAGGTATTATGCTCCCCCCCACAAGATACTACTTTAGTGACATTTATAGGAGCAGGCCACTTCATGATAACCTCTATCTTTGGAGGATCAATCTTAATTTCTCCTCCACCAATCACATACCGTAAATGCACCAAAGATTGTTGAGCAAATTCACATTTCTTAATATTTGCTAACAATTGATATTTTTTCAAGGTCTCCAACACCTGCTTGAGATGCGAGATATGCTCTTCCCAAGTAGCACTATAAACCAATATATCATCCAAATACATTATATTATAAATGAATTTATGGAGGGACATAATACATCATTCATCAAACACATAAATGTAGCTGGTGCATTACACAAACCAAAAGGCATTACTAATAATTCATATAGACCTTGCCTAGTTTTAAAGGCAATATTCCAGGTGTCCTTGTTAGGAACTCATGTCTTTACTTTGTTAGTATATTATTGTTGGACGCATATGCTTTGTAAGTCGTCCTGTAGTATTTATTGATCCATAGTTTGTGTTATTGTTCTTTGGCGCATATGCTTTGTAAGTCGCCCATAGTATTGTTGATCCATAGTTTGTATTGGCCCATGGTTTTGACCCATAGTATTGGCACCTAGACTTAGTATATAAGTGTGTGTTGAGGCCTATGAAGGCACCGTGAAGTTATTTGTATTGAGCTTGCTCAAAGGAGGTTGCCCCCTCGAAGTGGCCTGCAATCAATAAAAATATTCCGTGATCCAATATATTGTGCATTTTATCAATTATTTGTTGCAGGTTCCTCACATCTGGTATCAGAGCACTTTCTTGGGCTCGTTGGGTGGAATTTCTGCCAATTTTTTTTTCACATCTGTTGCAACTTCGGATCTGGGAATAATCCCTATTCGCTTAACTGTGGGAAGTACTTTGGCATAAGCCCTAAAACTCATTGTAAGGAGTACCACAGGAACCCCAAAGTAGCTGGCCCATTGAGAGGACCTGCCAGCGAAAAGGGCAACGACCCCTACCTGATTGACTAGTTCCCACCTGTGAGGTAAACCAAGAGCTGTCGTTTGTGGCAAAGCGGTTATCATTTTTACCTGAGCCGTGGAGTGAGGGGTACTGCCCCAATACGCAAGCCGTCAGACAACATTGGTGGCCAAGTGAAACCCCTGAACTGTTAGGAAGCAGCACATCCTTGGGGTCCATATCTATTTTCAGTTGAACTGTTGTCGATCACTACCGCATTGTTTCAGATCCATTTTGAAAGCCGTTCCAGATCCAGCCGTTTTCGATCCATTCGGCGCCGTTTCAGATCCCTCTATTTCCGATCACTTTTGCGTTGTTGCAGATCTCCATATCTCCCTTGTTTTCACTATGTTTCCCTTGAAACTTCCCTGGAACCCCTGTAAACCCATTTTGCATATTTGATTCCTGAGGAGCTTATCCCAAATTCCACTTCCCAAAGCCTGAAATCCCACATTTGTCTATTTTTAGGGTTTGCCATAAATTCCTCAGATTTTACCCAATCACCTTCAAATTTTATCAGAAAGTTCCTTTCATAATTCTTCTTCTTTGTCCCTCTTTGCCAAATTTTCTCATTCTTTCACCCCGCTTTGGAAATCCTCATTTTCTACTTCCCTGTCCATTCAACAATGTCAAAAACCTAGTCAAACCCCAATTACCCTTCCGATTTTTTCCCAAATCTAGATTTTCCTGTACTGGAACAGTTTCTGTTTTTGTTTTTCCACCCACTCAAAAAAAAAAAAAATCCTAGTTATGGTTGTCACCCGTGCAGGAGCAAAAGCCATGGAAGAAGCACTTGCAGCCATCCAAGCCAAACTCCAGGATCTTGATGAAAAATTTCTCGGCCTCCATCTGGAGCATTCAACCATGAACAACAAACGACAGTCCGAGTCTTCATCAGACAATGGGTTCTCTTCTTCCAGCAATTTCCGTGGTCCAAAGCTTGATTTTCCTCGCTTGAATGGTAATGATCCGACTGGATGGATCTATCGTGCAGAACAGTATTTCAGTCTGCATAATACTTTTGATGTCAACAAAGTCCCACTTGCATCCTTTCATTTGGAACACAAAGCTCTTCAATGGTACCGTTGGTACATTAAGGCTCATCAAGAGCCAAAATGGATAGATTTTTGCCAGCTTCTTTTGCAACGATTTGGTCCCAGTGCTTTTGATGACTTCACAGGAGCCCTCACTAAACTTCGCCAAATTGACACTGTGAGAGAGTACCAAACCGAATTTGAGAAACTAGCCAACCACACTGAAGGATTGCCTGATGACTTCTACCAGAGTTGTTTTATCAGTGGCCTAAAGGATGCCATCCGCTCTGAGGTCAAAATGTTCTGTCCCAACACAATGATGGAAGCCCTGGGGTTGGCTAAGTTGGCAGAAGACAAGATTGCAGCCCAACAACGCTCCAAACCCACTTTTGTTCCCTTCCAAAATATAGGTTCTCAACGACCTCCCATTCCGCCAGCTCCTCGACCAACTCCTATCAAGCATTTGTATGAAACTGAGATGCAGGCACGCCGAGAAAAAGGGCTTTGTTATAATTGTGATGAGAAATTCACTCGGGGACATAGATGTGTTCAACAAAAGCTCTATCTCTTGGATATGGATTCTCTGCCTGCCTCTGAAATTGGTGACGAAGCTCCAGATATAATGGATGCTCAGGTCGACATTCCAGAGCCGCCTATTGACCCTCCGTCTCAGGATGACCAGCCAGAGATATCTCTCCATGCTTTAGCTGGAATCACCACCCCCCAAACCATGCAGGTCAAGGGTTACTTCAAGAAGCTTCCTCTTACAATACTCATTGATTCTGGTAGCACTCATAATTTCATTGACCCTCGGATCGCCAAATAGGTTGCTTGTTTTATCCATCCTTGCTCCAACTTTGAAGTCATGGTTACTAATGGGGGCACCTTACCTTATAAAGGGAAGTGTCGTAATGTGCGTATCTCTATGGGAGATTATAACCTGTGCTCTGACATGTTTGCCTTGACCTTAGGCCTATGTGATGTGGTTTTGGGCGCTCAATGGCTACGCACATGGCCCCATCTTATGGGATTTTGCCAAACTTTGGATGCAATTTTCCCCCAATGGAAAAAAAAACACACATTGACAAGCTTACAACCAGGGTCTCTCAGCATCATCAGCTCACATCGCATGGAAAAACTCCTTAAGAAGAATTCACATGGTGTTATCGCTCAAATCCATTCCATTCAGATGCAACCATCAGCGGTCTCCACTACTCCTTTGGATCTACAACAAATTTTGGATCGATATACTGGTGTCTTTGCTGAACCAGTGGGATTTCCACCTTCAAGGCCAGAGGACCATCGTATTCAGCTCCTTCCTGGAAGTGTTCCTCCCAACATTAGGCCCTATCACTACCCATTTCACCAAAAAACAAAGATTGAAATGCTCGTTCGGGACTTATTGAAGCAAGGTATTATTCGCCTAAGCACTAGTTCCTTTTATTCACTAGTTCTTCTCGTCCGCAAAAAAGATGGATCATGGCGCCTTTGCATTGAATTCCGAGAACTTAATCATCTCACTATCAAGGACAAGTTTCCAATTCTTGTTATTGATGAGCTTCTTGATGAGATTCATGGTGCTGAATTTTTCTCCAAGTTGGATCTTCGTTCTGGGTATCATCAAATTCGGGTTCATGAGGATGATATCCCTAAAACAACTTTCCGCACACATGATGGCCACTATGAGTTTTTGGTCATGCCCTTTGGCCTCACTAATGCTCCTTCCACATTCCAAGCCTTGATGAATAAAATATTCCGGCCTCACTTGCGGAAATTCATTCTGGTATTCTTTGATGATATCCTCATCTACAGTAAAACCTGGGCTGAACATCTCCAGCATCTGGATCTTGTAATGAAACTTTTGTCTAACCATCATCTCCATGCCAAACAGTCTAAATGTTTTTTTGGATAGCAGGAAGTCGAGTATATCAGGCACATCATCTCAACAGAAGGGGTTCGCATGGATCCTACCAAAATCGCTGCCATGAACAATTGGCCGCATCCTCAGACACTCAAGAGCCTTCATGGTTTTTTGGGGTTGACTGGCTACTACCGCAAGTTTGTCAAGGATTATGGGAAGATTGTAGCTCCATTAACTTCTCTATTGAAAAAGGATGCTTTTACATGGACACATGCTACTGAGTGTGCATTTGACAAACTGAAACAAGCTATGTGTACTACACATGTTCTAGCTATGCCTGATTTTTCCAAGTCCTTCATTATTGAGAGTGATGCTTGCGGCAATGGACTTGGTGTTGTTCTCCTTCAAGATGAACACCCCATTGCGTTCACCAACAAAACCCTTTCAGGTAAGAATTTAGCTGCCTCTACATATGAGAAGGAAATGATGGCTATTTTGCATGCAGTACAGAAGTGGCGCCCATACCTATTAGGGAATCATTTCTACATCAAGACTGATCACCACAGTCTGAAATATTTCCTAGAACAACGTGTATCCTCCCCAGCAAAACATAAATGGGTTAGCAAAATCATAGGTTATGACTATGAGATCACTTACAAGAAGGGTAAGGACAATATTGTGGCGGATGCTCTTTCTTGCACATTTGATGACCAAGGTTCTCTTTTAGCTATTTCTATGCCTGTTCCAAATTGGTTTCAATCTGTTCAACAGGGCTATGTCAATGACTCTTCATTATCTCAAATCATCCAACGCTTGGCCAACAACCCTTCTTCTGTACCACATTACTCTTGGTATGGTGCTTCCCTGAGATACAAGGGTCGTCTGGTGCTTCCCCAGAGCACAGATATTCAACAAGCTGTCTTCTATGAACTCCATGCTTCTCCATCGGCAGGGCACTTTGGGTTCCTCAAAACGTATGAGCGGGCACGACGTAACTTCTTTTGGCAGGGCATGAAAAGGAAAATTCAACAGATGGTGGCTGAATGTGATACCTGCCAGCACAATAATGTTAGGATATTTAGACACTTAGGAGTTAGTTAAGATCAACTTGTGTAATATATCCATTAGGGATAGTGTGTTTCTTTAGTATGCATTAGTATGCATTTGTAAATACTTAATCCGACGGTCATGATATGTTCCCGACATAGAGTGATCTGACGGCTCAACTTCTCTTAGATCATACCTAACCTTGATCCGTGGCTTAACACCTGATTGGTCCATGATCTCTATTTAAAGAGCATGGAGGGTCATTGTTTAGTTGATCGATTATGAGAAGCTCATTTGTAACTTTCTTTCTTTGCATAATAAATTGTCCCATAGAAGCTATTTGGTTGGGGCCGTTGAGTGTTTCCCTCAAGAGGATTTAAACCACGTCAAAACATCGGTGTGTTGATCTGTGATCTGTTTGTGTGAAGTGATTGCTCTTGGTGTTCGGTCCTTTGGTAGTACCCTGTGTACCCGAACAAATAAGGGTGAAACGACACTCCTTCCGGGATTGCTCGAACCCTTACCCATACCTACACGGATTTGGACAAATATTTCTATGGATTTCATTGAAGGGCTCCCTAAGTCTGGAGGGAAGACAATGATTTTGGTTATGGTTGATCGCCTCTCCAAATATAGTCATTTTTGTGCTCTCAGCCATCCCTATACAGTCTCCTCAGTCGCTTAAATTTTCCTGGACCAAATCTTTCATCTTCATGGAATCCCTTCTTCCATTGTCTCGGATCGTGATGCGACTTTCACTAGTCATTTTTGGACAGAACTATTTCGCCACACTGGCACCAAACTGAAGATGAGTTCAGGGTATCACCCACAAACAGATGGTCAGACTGAAATTATCAATAAATGCTTGGAAACTTATCTTCGTTGCTTCACCTCTGAACAACAACATCAGTGGGAAAAGTGGATTCCTCTCGCTGAATGGTGGTACAATACCTCTTACCACATTGCCTCTAAAATGACCCCATATGAAGCAGTCTATGGTCAGGCACCACCAGTTCTTCTTCCATACACCCCAATAGTTCACCAGTTCAGGCAGTTGACACAGTCCTTCGCAACTGCGATCTCATTCTTCGCATTTTGCGAGACAATCTTCACATGGCAAGAAATCGCATGAAGCAACAAGCCGATCAGCACCGTTCTGAGTGCACTTTTCAAGCAGGTGATATGGTTTTTCTTCGTCTCCAGCCGTACAAACAATCCTCCCTGAAACTCAAAGGGCGTCATAAGCTCGCTCCAAAGTTCTATGGGCCATATCGGATTCTTCAGAAGATTGGGTCCGTTGCTTATAAATTGGAACTTCCTCCTTCTTTTCGCATTCATCTAGTATTTCATGTCTCTTGTCTGAAGAAAGTTCTTGGCACCAACATCAGTGGACAAGTTGTTTTACCCGAACTGGATAATGAAGGATCCATCCTTTTGGAGCCAGAGGCCGTCCTCAATAAGCGCACTCGTAAGCTTTTCTCCCACTCTATCACGGAGGTCTTAATTCAGTGGCACGGCATGCAACCAAAGGATGCTACATGGGAACCACTCCTTTAGATTCAACAACAATTTCCACATTTAAAGCTTTGAGGACAAAGATTTTTCTAAGGGGGAGGGGATGTTAGGAACCCATGTCTTTACTTTGTTAGTATATTGTTGTTGGACGCATATGCTTTGTAAGTCGTCTTGTAGTATTTGTTGATCCATAGTTTGTGTTTTTGTTGTATTGGCCCATGGTTTTGACCCATAGTATTGGCGTCTAGACTTGGTATATAAGTGTGTGTTGAGGCCTATGAAGGCACCGTGAAGTTATTTGTATTGAGCTTGCTCAAAGGAGGTTGCCCCCTCGAAGTGGCCTGCGATCAATAAAAATAATATGTGATAAAATATATTGTGCATTTTATCAATTATTTGTTGTAGGTTCCTCACAGTCCTCTTCTTTCACTCATACCTGGTGGTATCCCAATTTGAGATCCAACTCGGTGAAGACTTGGCATGCTGCAACTGATCTAGCAAATCATCGATCCTAGGCAAAGGGTATCGATTCTTGAGGGTGATCTTATTCATATCTCTATAGTCAATACCAATCCTCCAAGTCCCATCCTTCTCAGGTATTATGACAATAGGTGACCCACAAGGTGAAGTGCTTGGTTCAATTACTCCATGCTCCAACAATTGCTGCAACTACTTCTTTTGCTTCCAGAACAAACTTTTTGTATAGTTTTATGTTTAGCAATAGAGAATATGGTAGTAGTTGTATCTCATGGTCCACTTTCCTCTCAAGAGGTATCCCTCTAGGCTCATGGAAAACTTCTTTGTATTCCTACAAAAGGTTATCCAACTAGTGTTTTTGATCTTTGGTACATCCCTCCAGAGATGCCTTTACTTTTACCAGTTCACCTTCTTGTTGATTATGTCTTAAGAAAAGCAACACAAACTTTCTACTTGAATTGATCAGCTCCTTCGCTTGGTTGACACTTACCAGTGAGATCTTTGATTTACCTTTGTGCACATTGATGATGAAATACCTCCCATCCTTGATCAAACAATATTGGTTTTCTCACCTCGTGAAGATCACGGCCCTATATACATGTAGGGACTTCCAAACACTACATCACAAACATCAAGGAGTACTACGTCTACCTCCACTTCGTCAATATAATTTGCACTTATGGAAAATTTAATCTTGAACTATTTTGTGACCCCAAGTTTTGTATCCTTATTTACTCGTCCCGATGGATAGGGGCTAGGGTGATAATGTACTTCCAATTCATGCTTACTTATTAGATCTTTTGCTATGAGATTGGACTATGAACCAGAATCAAATAGAGCATCAACCTTGGTCATTTTGACCTGAATATTGATGTGGAAGAGTCTTGACATGTCCTACTCTTCTTTATGATGAAGGATACTTAGATTCACCTACTACTTTTGAAATTATATAGGATAGATCTCACAGCTAGAGCAAACCTCACTAATTCCACTCAAGAATTGCAGAGAAGAAGAAGAAGAAGAATTGAATCAATATTCACTCATAAACTCATAAATGGTGAAATCTGCAGTATAATCATACATCAGCTATAAGCTAGCACTGTGAAACTGAATGAAAACTCATCACTGTCAAGTGAATTCGAATTAGCCTAAGGTCATTCGAATTCTCTTCAATGTGTGGCTTGGATAGAAGTGGAGACATCACCCAATTAGTGGTAGTAGTCACAAATAGTCAAATGTCAATCAAATGAGTCTAACTAAGCCATGTGAGCACAAATCAAGGGAAGGATACTCCAAGGAGGGTGCATGAGGCTGTCAGTAGGTCAAGTGGCACTCCGATACAGACAACTGGAAGCTACGGGAAGTTAAACTGAGCAATAAATGCTTGAACTGGGCAATCAATGCTGCAACTGACTGTTAGAATCCAAGTAGGTGTACTAGGGCACACTTGTCATCTAGGTGAGGAAAACAAGGCGCACTAGGTACGTAGGAGGGCTATTGAGGGCTAAAAACAAGCTATAGGGGGTTGAAAATAGGCTCTAGGTGCTGGGGAGACTACCATACTGATGACTGGATGCATGCATGCATGCATGCAAATGATGCAAATATAAATAATGATGGTGAGAATATTCCAACACTCCCTGCAAGCCAAACTATGAGGAAGTAATTGAAAACTAGTAGTAGGGCCCTGGTAACTCAGACCATAGGTCACCCCGTACAAAAATCTAAATAAATAAAGTGAGGAAAGAGGGAAAACCCAGTGGGAAGAAAGACCCCCCCCAAAATAGACTATGGAGATGCTAATGTAGCATGGAATCACTCACCCCAAGAAGGGACCGAAGGTACGTGAATCTCTTCACCGAGAAGGACTTAATGAAGATATCTGCAATGTGCTCTTATGTAGGACAGTAGAGCAGTGTGATGGTACCGTCATGCACCAATCCTTGGATGTAATGCATGTGTATCTCAATATGTTTGGTTCTTGTCTTAGAATCGGATCTGTAGAAATCCTGATGGCACTCTGATTGTCACAATAGATGATTGGTGGAGTACTGAATCGAATCCCAAACTTTGACAAGATGCCCCACAACCAGATGCACTGTGTGGATGCATTCATTGCACCTCTATACTCGGCCTCAGTTGAAGAAAGAGCTAAAGCAGTCTGCTTTTTGCTCGACCAATAGATAGATCCAGATCCAATCATGAAAACAAAACTAGATGTAGACTTCTGATCTGAGCTATCTCCAACCCAATCAGAGTCTGTATACCCAACTAGGTTCAAAGGAGACCCAACTACATAGTGAAGACCATGTGTCTTCGTCCCTTGCACATAATGCAAGATCCTCTTTGTTGCCTTCCAATGAATCTTATGAGGCTCCTGCATGTATTTGGAGACAACACTGACTGCATAGGATAGATCAGGTCAAGTATGTGTAAGGAACAAAAGACTCCCAATCAACTGCCGATACAAAGTACTATCCACCAAAGGTGTAGAAGAACCATCCTCAAGGCTGATCCCTGAAAGAAAAGGAAATGTTGCTGACTTGCATTTGATCATATGAAACTTGTCAAGTAAATCTGATGCATATTTGGACTGTGCAACTCTGATTCCTGAATCACCCTAAGTGACTTCAAGACCAAGAAACTGCTTTAGCAGTCCCAAATTTGACATAGAGAAGGAGTTGTGCAAAATTGTTTTGATAGATCTAATGCATGAAGAATTGCTCCCAGTAATCAACAAATCATCAACATAAAGAACAATAAGGAGTAGGGAGTTACCATCATGTCTCACGTAGACATTCGAATCTGATTTACATCTCTGAAAATCTTGTGATAGTAAGAAGGAATCCATCTTTGCATACCAAGCTCGGGGAGATTGCTTGAGCCCATACAAGGACTTCCTCAATTTGCACACAAGTGAAGGATCATCAATATACCCCTCAGGTTGCTTCATGTAGATCTCCTCCTCTATATCTCCATGAAGGAAAGCACTCTTGACATCCATGTGATGCACTTCCCAGTGCTTGGATGCAGCGAGAGCAAGAGCAAGACGGATGGAATCCATCTTAGCAACAGGAGAAAATGTCTCATAATAGTCAATCCCATGAACTTGGGAGAAACCCCTTGCAACCAATCGAGCCTTATACTTGCTTGTGACTCCATCCAAGTCCATCTTTGTTTTGTATATCCACTTGCATTGAACAAGATTCCTCCCAGGAGGGAGGGAAACAAGTGTTCGGATATCCACATCATCTATTTCAGGATACATCATCTATTTCAGGATCTTGCATGATCTATTTCAGGATATGCAGAATCTAGGGTTTTGCATGCACTTGCATGCATCCCAGTCACCAGTTTGATGCCTCCAGCACCTTATCCACCTTCTTCTAGCACCCGGGAGCCACTTACTACAGAGTTTTAGCCCTCCTAAGCTGAAAGGCGCCCACTTCTCACCTACTGCCAGAGAAGGGCGCACTTGTTCACCTACCACTGCAGATTCACTTCAGTTACATTCAGTTAGCTCCGATTCTCCCTGATTTGAGGCTAGTTTCACTCCTGACTGACTGTTTCACCTCCGATTGACCTCCAGTTCGATTAGGTGACTTGTTCTGACTTCAGTTAGCCTCCCATGCGCCCCCACTGAGCCTCCAGATCCTATATCAGTGCTACACACTTCAGTTACACTTATTACACTCAGTTAGACTCAGATTGACACCTGGATGACTGGTTGTTGTGATTGATGAGCACCACCGATGATTGATGAGGACTCCTAGATAGAGTCAAGCTACTCCATTCTGTAATTCGAATGACCTCCTTAGGCAATTCGAATTGCTCTGTCATTGTGACAGTTTGTATTGTAATTCATTCACCCTTTTCTGGGATAGAGAGCACTGCTGCATGTTTTGCACAGTTTTGCACCATATTTTCTATGTTCATCTGTTGTGATTGATTTACTTGTTCATTAGATCTGCTGTGACTAATTTTACATGGTATCAGAGCCATTGCAGGGACAAGATCTCTTTTCTACAGGTGTTTATACAAGAAGATTTGACTGAATTGCTAAAAATTGCAAAAAGTTTGGCATGAGATATCTCAAGGGCATTCGCTCCTGTGCATGCAAAGCTTGAAAAATACTCCAATACCACTCCAGAAGCTTGAGTTACCACATAATTCCTGGATCTGATACATTGGACCCATTCAACATTGCTTGAAATCCAATCCCAGGTGTGATGCAACTCTCAAAGGGTGGATTGTTCGACCTTATTGTGGTTGTTTTGATGTGATTTGCAGGTTTATTGTCTCCTTCAAGTGCACTCACTATCTTCTGCATGCAAGGTTTCCTACATCAATTGCATTCGCTATAGTCTGCATACAAGCTTCCTCTTCATCAGTTGACTCAATCCTTGCAATGGAATACTCTTCTTCAAAGCCTATCCTCACCCCATTCAATTATTTTGATTGGAAAGATGATATGGAGATCATATTACGTTCAAAAGGTTACTACCGAGTCACTCTTGGTCTTGAATTGGAGCCAAACAATGTGTCAGATCGAACCAAACACTACAACAAGCTTGATGAAGCTTATGGTCTTCTTTGTCTCTCCATCTCCAAGGATCTTCACTTCCATCTCAGCGGATTGAAGACTCCAAAAGCCATATGGGAGCAACTTGAAACACTATTCGGCAAGCAGGATGAGCTTAGGGCTTTTCAATTAGAGAATGAATTGATTGGCCTTAATCCTGAGAATTTTGAGACCATCAATGAATTCTTCACAAAATTCAAGAACTTGAACTTGCAATTGAAGAACAGTGGTGTTATCAAAGAGGATAAACAGTTGATCCTCTCCATTCTAAGCAAGCTTGGGAAAGATTATTCGGTATTTGTCTCTACTTTCAATTCCGGTCGGCTAACTACCCCGAATTGGAAGATGCCTACCTTGAATGCCTTCATTGAGTCCGTTACAAAAGAGCATGACAAGTTGATTCAAATGGGGTCCATAAGCTCCAAAGATTCAGCCCTATTTGTTCAAGGACCCAAGATCTCGAATGGTAAAGGAAAGCTAAAGAAGGAGAAGCCCAAATTCGAGCCTCACAAGCAAAAAGACAAAGGCAAGCAAACGGATGCACCATCCGGTTCGAAATCCAAGCAAAAGGGCAAAGAAGGTAACCAAAAATCTAAATGTACTTATTGTAACCGTGGCTTTCATCCCGAAAGTTCATGTATGAAGAAGACTATAGATCAAATGGCCCTCCTTTTGGAAAAGAACAACATAACCCTTCCTGACGGTGCAAGGAAGAAGGATTGGAATGACGATCATGAAAGAGGACAAGCACTCATGGCAACGGTTTCGAAGCCCACTACTCTCTTGATAGATTCGGGTGCATCAAATCATATGGCTGCAAATATTGATTATTTTTCCTCATTCGATCCAAACAGCTCCATCCCCATCCATTTGGGAGATGACTCAAAAATTTCTTCAAAGGGCAAAGGTACGATTCATGTAGAACATGGATGCTTTCAGAATGTTCTCTATGTGCCTTCCTTAGCTTCGAATCTCCTTTCTGTGTATCAAATGACACATACTGGTGAACCAAAGCAAGTCACATTCAGCCCTAATACAGTTGAAATTTCTGATATCAAAAGTGGAAGACTAGTTGCGGTTGGAAAGGCAAACCACACTGCAAAATGCTATGAGTTTTCGCACTTTATTCCGCTTGCAAAGCCCACTGCTCTTCGCACACATGGTAATGAGGTTAGTAGGATTTGGCATGAAATATTTGGACATCTAAATTATAAGTATTTGCTGCTGCTATCAAATAAATCCATGGTAGATGGGCTTCCACAACTCCGTTCCTCGAAGGGAATATGCACCGGTTGCATTATTGGGAAGCACCCCGAGCACAGATTCGACCGCGGCAAGGCTAGCAGAGCCTCTACTATTTTGGGATTGATCCATTCTGATATCAGTGGTCCGCTGCCCCATATGTCATTAAATGGTTCAAGGTATGTTTTGACATTTATTGACGATTTTTCCCGCTTTACATGGGTATTCTTTCTCAAAAACAAGTCAGAAGTGCTTGGAAAATTCAAGGATTTTAAGGCTTCTGTTGAGACCACCACTGAGAGCAAGATCAAAGCTCTTAGATATGATAATGGTGGGGAATATATCAAGTCTGAGTTGCTGCAACTTTGTGCCCAAAGCGGAATAAAGATCCAACATACAGTTCCCTACACACCCCAGCAGAACGGTGTAGCGGAAAGGAAAAACCGGTCACTGAAAGAGATGGCTACATGCATGATTGAATCGAAAGGTTTGGCTGCAAATCTTTGGGCTGAAGCAATCAATGTTGCTGCATATATACAGAACTGTGTTCCACATTCATCCGTGAAAGGTATGACTCCTTTCGAAGCATTCTTTGGTCACAAACCGGATGTGTCAAATTTGAGAGTTTTTGGCTCTACTGCATGGGCTAGAATTCCTTCTGAGAAGAGACGAGCTTTGGATCCACAAAGTATCGAGTGCATATTGATAGGATATGGGGAAGAATCAAAAGCATATAAACTCATGGATATCAGATCTAAAAAGATATTCATAGAGCGCAGTGTGCAGTTTGAAGAACCGCTTCAAGAATTGCAACTAGTTGAGGAGAAAACTGCCGATTCACCGCCTTCACCAGAAGAAGATTCGAGCAGCGATAATGAAGGTATGAGTTCTGATATTTCTGATATTGTAGCAGCATATGATGATCATGACATATCAGGTTCGGAATCCGACCATTATGATCCCCCTCAGTTACCAAAGTGGGCCCAAAACACTCTACAATCTGCTGGTTCGAATCTTGGAAATCCTGCTGATCCGAGACGAACAAGAGGAGACTTTCAAAGAGCAGGTATGGCTCTTTCTATTGCTGATCCATTTCTTCCTGAGATTTGTTATTTGATGGCTGGTTCAGATCCTACATCATACTATTCAGCCCATCGAGATCCGAGATGGAAAAGTGCCATGGATGAAGAGTACAGTTCTCTTCAAAAGAACAATACATGGGAGCTAGTTTCTCTTCCACCTGGAAGAAAATTAGTGAAGTGTAAATGGGTCTACCGTACTAAAGTTGCTGCTGATGGCACTATCAGCAAATATAAAGCAAGGTTGGTGGCAAAAGGTTTTTCCCAAGTCCAAGGAGTGGACTACACAGAGACCTTTGCACCGGTTGCAAAGATGGATTCCATCCGCCTTGTTTTAGCTATTGCCGCATCCAAGCACTGGGAAGTGCACCATATGGATGTGAAGAGTGCATTTTTACATGGAGACCTTGCTGAAGAGGTCTATATGCAGCAGCCAGAGGGTTATACATCAGATCCATCATTGGTTTGTAGATTGAAGAAGTCTTTGTACGGGTTAAAACAGGCCCCAAGAGCTTGGTACGCAAAGATGGACTCCTTCCTTCTTTCTCAGAATTTCCAAAGATGCAAATCTGATCCGAATGTGTATCTTCAGCGAGTTAAAGGTAATTTGTTGGTTATTGTACTTTATGTTGATGATTTTCTTATTACTGGTAGCACACTTACTTCAATAAACAAGCTAAAATCTGCCTTAAATCTAGCTTTTGACATGAGCGATTTGGGCTTGCTGAGTCATTTTTTGGGCTTGGAGATAGCTCAAAATTTTGATGGGATCACTATATCTCAGCAAAAATATGCTTCCGACCTGTTATTGAAGTTTAATATGGCTGAATGTAAGGCAGCCCCGTTCCCATTCCTCTCAGGAATCAGTCTTGAGGAGGGAGATTCCACACTGCTTGCAGATTGCAGTATGTATCGACAGTTGATTGGTTCACTACTTTATTTGACACATTCACGGCCTGATATCTCATATGCCGTGAGTGCCGTGTCAAGATATATGCAGCAGCCACATGAGCTTCATTGGCGAGCAGCCAAGCGGATCTTGCAGTATGTGCAAGGTACGAAACAGTTTGGCATACACTATGCTGCAGATTCTGAGCTAGATTTCATTGGTTTTACTGATTCAGATTGGGCAGGTGATAGCATTGATCGGAAGTCCACTTCTGGTTATGTTTTCATGATTGGTCATGGTGCTATTTGCTGGTCCAGCAAAAAGCAAGCAGCCATTGCACTTTCTTCAGCAGAGGCAGAGTATCGAGGGGCAGTCAATGCCTGCATTTAGGCAGTTTGGTTGCAGGGTATTCTTTCCGAGTTTGGTTTTGGTGGCACTACTTCGACTGTCCTATTTTGTGACAATCAAAGTGCTATCAAGATCTCCACAGATCCAGTTCAGCGGCAGAGGACCAAACACATTGAGATTCATATGCATTACATTCGACAGTTGGTGCATGACCGCACCATCATTCTGCAATATTGCCCTACTGATGAGCAAATTGCAGACATCTTCACCAAGAGCTTCACTGAGAAGAAGTTCTCTTACCTCCGTTCACTGTTGGGGGTGAGTTCCATCATGGTGGAGACAGATTGATTCATTATTATGCTTTAGCTTGAGGGGGGGCTTTCTTCCCACTGGGTTTTCCCTCTTTCCTCACTTAGTTTATTTTCAGCATTTTTTGGATTATTGTATTGGGGTGACCTTTGGTCTTAGTTACCAGGGCCCCACATTATTTTAGTTGGCACATCATAGTCTAGCTTGAGGGGGGGTGTTCGGATATCCACATCATCTATTTCAGGATACATCATCTATTTCAGGATCTTGCATGATCTATTTCAGGATATGCAGAATCTAGGGTTTTGCATGCACTTGCATGCATCCCAGTCACCAGTTTGATGCCTCCAGCACCTTATCCACCTTCTTCTAGCACCCGGGAGCCACTTACTACAAAGTTTTAGCCCTCCTAAGCTGAAAGGCGCCCACTTCTCACCTACTGCCAGAGAAGGGCGCACTTGTTCACCTACCACTGCAGATTCACTTCAGTTACATTCAGTTAGCTCCGATTCTCCCTGATTTGAGGCTAGTTTCACTCCTGACTGACTGTTTCACCTCCGATTGACCTCCAGTTCGATTAGGTGACTTGTTCTGACTTCAGTTAGCCTCCCATGCGCCCCCACTGAGCCTCCAGATCCTATATCAGTGCTACACACTTCAGTTACACTTATTACACTCAGTTAGACTCAGATTGACACCTGGATGACTGGTTGTTGTGATTGATGAGCACCACCGATGATTGATGAGGACTCCTAGATAGAGTCAAGCTACTCCATTCTGTAATTCGAATGACCTCCTTAGGCAATTCGAATTGCTCTGTCATTGTGACAGTTTGTATTGTAATTCATTCACCCTTTTCTGGGATAGAGAGCACTGCTGCATGTTTTGCATAGTTTTGCACCATATTTTCTATGTTCATCTGTTGTGATTGATTTACTTGTTCATTAGATCTGCTGTGACTAATTTTACAACAAGCTCCCAAGTCTAATTTCTTTGAAGAGATTGATACTCTTCATCCACAACTACTACCCATCTTGGATATTGGGAGGCCTCAAATAATGTTTTTGGATCAGATCCAATCATAAGAAAGCATCTCTCGGCTAGAAATGGATATGTGGGAGAGAGTGCAACTCTTGTATCTTGGAAATCAGATCTATCTCCAACAAGATCAATGGTGGAAACATGAGTAGTGGTGGCCCATTTTGCAATAGGAGTTGGAACATTAAGTGCTATATCTTAAATTTCTTATGGATCTGGATCTAGCATTCGCTCGTCTCTATGAATCTTCTTTTTCTCAACCTTCTTTGTTGGATCTTTGCCATTCAAGCAACCTTTATAGGTGCCTTGGGAAAACTTGAGATTGGGTAGACCTTCAACCACCTTTTGAGTTTGCATGTCTTGCAAGTGCTTGTAGTTGAGATGCGCAAATCTTTCATGCCATAGCCTACTCTCTTCATTTACATGTGTGTGAAGAGCATACTTTTTGGAGAGAGGTAGAAAGTGAGAGAACTCACAGAGTTTTGAATTGTGGTTTGCAACACCTTTTGCAATGTTATTTCCTGATACCATGTCTTGTATTTCGACCTCATTTGGAGAGAAGATCACCCTCTTGGGCTCTCAGTATGGGTCATCTGGTAGACTGAAAGTAGATTGGCAGTAAGTGTAGGAACATAGAGCACATATGAGAAGTACCCATGATCAAGGTTGATCCTTCCAATCCCCTCAGAGGAGACCTCATAATCATTCCCCAACATGATTGAAGGGCCAACAATGCATTCGAAACCAGAAAAGAGATCTTTGGAGGAAGACATGTGTCTTGATGCTCCTGAATCAATGATGAAGGATGACTCTCTTGATGCACCTACCATGAGAGCATGGCATCTCTCCTTGTCCTCGGATCTTGAAGGTTTGGCTTCTTTCTTCCTAGCACATGCATGTACTCGAAGGTTATTATTTTCAAGTAACTGAGCCATCAAATCTATAGTATTCTTCATACATGCACTCTCGGGATGGAATCCTCTATTGCAATAGGTACATTTGGATTTCTCCTTGTGATATTTATTGCCCTTATTGGAATTCGAAGCCCCTTCTGACTGATAGGGAGCCTCCTTTTGCTTCTACTCATTCGACTTTCTGTCAAAAACTTTGTGTTTGCCTTTACCATTCGCTCTCTTCACTTCAACAGCTGCAAGTGGTGAATCCATCTTGGGTTTGATCATTCCCATATGAATCAACTTCTCCTTCTCTTGTGTGAGAGACTGGATGAAGTAATCAAGAGTGGGAAACTTCCATTTTGGGATGGATAGCTTCATTGTCTGAAAGTTAGAGACAAATATTGAGTAGTTAGGGCCCAATTTTGATAGTATGGCAAGGATTAGCTGCTTCTCTTCTTCCTCTATTCCATATCTCTTCAATTGTGAAATCAGATTTTTGAACTTCGTAAGAAACTCATTGATTGAGTCGAAACTGCAAGGGCTCAGTGAGATAAGCTCATTTTCCAACTTGTGACCTTTCAAGTAATCTTTCTGTCCAAGAAGAGATTCGAGCTTGTCCCAAACTTCTTTTGGAGTGGCAAGATCAATGACATGAAAATGGAGGTCTTCGGAAATGTTGAGGAGTAGCAGTCCTACTGCTTCATCAAGTTTATCTAGGTACTTTGATTTCTCTACTACACCAGTGGGTTCGACTGCAGTCCCATTCAATACTCTAGAAATACTTTTGGACTTCATGAAGATGTCCATCTTGGCTTTCCATTCGACATAATTCAAGGAGTTTAGTTTTAAATCCATGGTAGCTGTTGAAGTCGAATTGAAGATGAATTCGAATGATGGAATAAACCTACAAAACAAATGAAATTGTTGATGGAGATTTGTTGCAAATCGAGAGAACACTACCTTAGAACAATGACCACATGTGACTAGATCCTTCACACCTGGCTATACCTCACTGGATTGCTCTAGTGAATTCAAGACAATTGCACCAGGAATTGTTGTGGAAATCCAGAGGCTTCTGGTGCTCAATGAATTCCTGCAACTGCTGCAATTCGGATAGCTGACTCCAGCTCTTATACCATGTGAAATTCTATAGGATAGATCTCACAGCTAGAAAAAACCTCACCAATTCCACTCAAGAATTGCAGAGAAGAAGAAGAAGAAGAATTGAATCAATATTCACTCATAAACTCATAAATGGTGAAATCTGTAGTATAATCATACATTAGTTGTAAGCTGGCACTGTGAAACTAAATACAAACTCAATACTGTCAAGTGAATTTGAATTAGCCTAAGGTCATTCGAATTCTCCTCAATGTGTGGCTTGGATAGCATTGGAGACATCACCCAATCAGTGGTAGTAGTCACAAATAGTCAAATGTCAATCAGATGAGTCTAACTGAGTCTAACTAAGCCATGTGAGCACAAATCAAGGGAAGGAGACTCTAAGGAGGGTGCATGAGGCTGTCAGTAGGTCAAGTGGCACTCCGATACATACAACTGGAAGCTACGGGAAGTTAAACTGAGCAATAAATGCTTGAACTGGGCAATCAATGCTGCAATTGACTGTTGGAATCCAAGTAGGTGTACTAGGGCGCACTTGTCATCTAGGTGAGGAAAACAAGGCGCACTAGGTACGTAGGAGGGCTATTGAGGGCTAAAAAAAGGCTCTAGGGGGCTGAAAATAGGCTCCAGGTGCTGGGGAGACTACCATACTGATGACTGGATGCATGCATGCATGCATGCAAATGATGCAAATATAAATAATGATGGTGAGAATATTCCAACACTTCTCCACTAAAGTGCAAACAATCTTCTCACCCACATTTGAGTTTCTCTCTACCTCTTTGCTTCAATTTGTGGCTAGAAGGTTCTTCTTCTTAACATCCTTCTTATGGTTGGTAGGGTTCAGCTCTAGATGTAACTTCCAACACATTTCTTTAGTGTGACCATTGATGTTGCAATGGTTACAATGGTTTTTAGAATCCTTACACTAATGTTCCTTGGTGTAGTATTCTTATATTTTCCATTCCACTTATTCTTCCCTCCTTGGAAGTATCTTGGTTCTCTTTCTATTTGGAACCACTTGGTCATATTTTCTTATGGCATATATTCTCTAGGTATTGTGCTTGCACACATGTCTCATCAATCATCTCGGGACTTAAGAGCATCACTTGCTTCCAAAAATGATTGTGTAGACAGCCCAAAAACTTGAGGAGTACATTTTCTAATGTCCCTCATTTTGACCCTTAGGATAGTTTGGTTGTAATGTAAATATAGTATGCATGTGATGTATGATTCCTAGCATGGAGCTCAAGTCCAAGGCCCCGCTAGTGAATGCTCAGTGTTGAAGAGGCAAGTATTTGGTATTATGGTAACCATGTGCTTGTAAGCCATGAAAAATGTAAATGACGTAAACGATACCATGTAAATAAAAATACCAAGGAGTTGGCTATGGATGCAACTAAATGAGGGGGCTATGTGTATCCACTAAAAAGAGGTGAGGGGGTGTGGGATTGAAACCTAGACTGCCATATGTCACCATGAGAACCCCTTTGACCTATCCTAGATTCCATTGAATGCTGTTGTAAGAAGGTGGGTGAAGAGCATTGTTCATGAGATCAATGGAGTATGGGACGACCCTAAAATCCATAAGGCAGGGTATGGGGCTCTTATCGCTTTTCCCATAAGCCACTCCACCTCTTGGGAGGACGCATTCCTCATCTCCAGGGGATTATTGAGGGGACAGGCATCAGTTGAACCCATACGCAGACCCAACAGACCGAGCAGAGAGAGGAAAGAAACTGAAATCGCGATCTTGAGGGAGGTCATGATTTGCAGAGCCAAAATCGCTCATAAATCTTGTGTGGGAGCTGGAATTCGATGAAGGATCCACAGACCCAACCCTTGGAGCAGAACTAAGAGGTTTAGATTCTTGGAAGTTCATGAGAGAACCATATTGCATAACCGAGACCCTGTTACGGGACAGAGCCATTCGGCCGCAACGTGAAGGAAGATCCGAGGTGTAAATTGTAGTGAGAAGAAACCAAGAGGGTTTAGACTACATGGTAGAGTCAGAGAGGGCTCAGTTACCTTGATCTAACAGTTAGGAACAACCACACCTACCAGGTCAGTGCTAAGGGAAGGGGGGCCCTAGGGACTGAGTAGCAGATAAGGGGACCTTACTTAGGCTGAGAGTGGAGGTTATGGGGGTGCTTGAACTATCTGAGGGCATTGGGATATGCATATAGATCTGTGGATGAGTTTATTGACCTAGAAAACCCTTACTTGCCTTCTCACTTGCTTGACAAATCAAATGTGTGCTAGATGAGCCTGATTCACTATGAACCAAGGCTGTGAGTGAGCTTGGCTAGTCCCTCCTTAGTGGATACATAGCCCCAACTCGGGGGTGGTATTTGAGTGCTGAAATAATACAGGTTGGGCATAGACCTATGGTTGGGTTGGAACATTGAAATCCATAGCCAGTTTGTTGGAGATTCAAGGAAAAAGATAAGTGTTTTTTGTTCTTTGAATCATGTTGTCCTGTGTCCTGTAATGTTTCATTATTGACTGAATGGTGGAAGCTAAATGATGCATGATAGATATGTGTGAAGACATTATTTCATTCCACTGTGTGTTAATATGGTTAATTTCGGCTGTGTGTGTTATTTGCCTTGCTCTTGGACATTTACATTCTTACCCTTATGTTGGTACTCATATGTATTTATGATCGAGGAATAGGGCTAAGTATCTACATGTTATTTTATCAATCTACCTGGGATAGATATGCTGATGTATCCCATTCTATGTGTGTGGATAATGTTTCATTCCTTTGTGTTCATTGAGTATTCTTTTGCACATTTTCATTTCCATTAGTTATGCCCATTCCATGTGTTTTTCCCTTGCCATGGTTTAACTAGTAATGACTATTATTGATATGATGAATGCATGGAAGATGTATATGTGAATAAGGTCTCATTTCACTGTGCTTAATTGAGTAGGCATATGCCCACATGTGTTTCCAATTACCATGAATTGTCCCTTGATGGATAGGTTTAAGTATTTGAATGGTTCTTGAGGAATAGGACTAAGTGCAAGGCCCAGGAGGTGTAGAATAGTTCAATCATGACTGCGGGGAAAGAATAAACACCCCCTGTGGTGTTCATGGTCCCTGTGGACTAGTTAAAGGAGAGAGGACATGGAAGAGTGGAACAGAGCTACATAAGCGTAGGATCAAAATCCCTAGGTGTGGATGAAGACCCTATAGCTGCATAATTCTCACCAAGAGCTTTCCAATGGTACTGTATTTTCCCAAAATGGACTTAGGATGAAGAAGTTATGGGTTGGAGAAGTTGTGTAGTTGGGCTTCCGACTTTCCGAACCCGCATGTGGATTGCGGATCACAGAAGTCGAAAGGCAATTTTCTATGGGGTTGCGAAATGGTGGTTCCGACTTCCGAGTTCCGCATGCGGATTGCAGATTGCGGGGGTTGGGGAGGTAATTTTCCCAGGTTGGCGAAGTTGGAGTTCCGACTTCCGAGTTTCGCATTGCAGATTGTGGAATTCGGAAAGGTAATTTGTCGAAGTTGAGAAATTGAGGTTTCCGATTTCCGACTTCCACAATGTGGGCTGTGGATTACAGAATTTGGGTGAGCAATTCGGTGAGGTGGTGAATTTGACATTCTGATTTCTGATTTCTGCACTGTGGATTGCAGAATTGCGGAAGTCAAAGACGTGGGTTTTGGTGCTGTGTAATTGGGCACTCTGATTTCCGCACTGCGGATTACGGGTTGTGGATATCGTAGGTGCGTTTTCGTCGGAGTTGTAATTTGTAGTCCGACTTCCAACTTCCGATTGCGGATTGTGGATTGCGGAATGAAGATCAGTGCAGGTGTAGAGTTGCAGAACCTTTTGACTGATTGGAAAAATAAGAAGAAAAAATTAGCAGGTGGATCCAAGGGTTGTCTCCCATTGCCTCTAAAGGACACCGAGGTGACCGGGGATGTGAAAAATGGTATCAGAGCCCAAGGCTACAGCAATGGGGCTGCTTTGGGTTATAGGCATAGATATTCCATGAATTGGACCATGCTAGGATGGAGAATCGGAGGGAGAGGATTCCTCAACTCTTCTCTTGTTATTATATTACATTTTATGAATTATATATATATGATATCATGGCATAGGAAAGGTTGAAAATGCAAGAGATTAGGCATATGAAATGTGTATGCATAGTAGGCATATTAATAAGATAATGCATACTGCATGTAAACTTATGTGTGCTTGCATATGGTACTGCATATTGGCAAACATTGTTAATAAGCACATTGCATTTCAATTTGAATGCACAACTAACAAGGATACACATCCACTAAAGGGATTGCGGAAAAAAATTATGCTTCCTACCTGTGATTCTTGCAATGTTGCACAATGTTATGGAAGAAATATTTTTGATATGCCTTGCTTACACTTTGCTTTGAGAAACGACGAAAGTGTTGTTTCTGGTGGTTCTTCATTTAAGCAAAAAAGGACCAAGATAATAGAAGCATGGTTGAAGATGTTGATAATGACATTGCATGTGACTGGCAACCTTGTGAAGAAAGGTTGGAGCACAAATCCATGATAGAGAGGTTAGTGGGAGGTCTGTGTAGTCATTGGTAAGAAGCCATTGATCAGATAACATCGGGTATGTTGATGGAAGCCATGCAGGTAATGTTTAATTCTGATGATTGTACAGGTGTTGAGGAAGGATGGGTAAGAATCCTTTAACCTTGTTTTAACCATCATAAAATCATATGCATGTAAGGATGAATGCATTTATGTGAATGACATCCCACATGGTATGATGAGGTATGTGGTAGTAAATAAATGGGCATTATACCATGTGACTGTTTAAATTTTGAATGCATCCATAAGGAATAAGAGCATGCCATGTGTGAAATCATGAGAATTTTGGGTGGTGAAGTCCACAGTGCTCAACAAGTATCCCATGAACTCCCTATTGGTGTTAATTGGGGTGAAATCTCTTTGCCAACAACCAAGGAGTGGGAGAACTCCTGAGGTGTTGTGTTTGGGTGAAGGAGGAAGGCACCCAATTAGTGAACCAAGTAATTAGGGATATGGATGGGTATTGTGTTGAAGCATTGACTAAGATGCCCAACTTACCATGGAAGAAACCTGTGTTGGTGCAACAATGTTTTAGATCAATGTTGTAGTACATTGGGTGCATTAAGTGAATGTACATTAAGATATTATGTAGGTCTTGTTGATTATGCATGCATATGTGTGGTTACATAAATGTTAATATGCATTGTGTGGATGCATGACTATGGTGTATATCATTGAAACTAGATAATAGATGAAATGATAGAATTGTTAAAAATACTATAAGATCCTTTCATGAGATTCTATGAGAAAAGAATTGCATGAAGAGGGTAGTTGTGTTTGATGGGCTACTAGAGTGCTCTATTGGGAGGATAGAGTTGCATGATGGATATGAGTGTGTAATCATAAGTATTGGAAAATTGGTTGAATTGCATAGACCATGTGACCATATCATGCAATCTTATTGTGATAATGAAGCATATAAAGAAAATGTATTTCATTGCATTTTAAATAATAATAGATGATGTTTGAATTATTGTTTGATTATAACTCTGAGATCACTTCAGTGACTGTTGTAGTAATGAAATGATTATGTGCATAGGTACTCACTAAGTGCTTGGCTAATTGAAATTTCATATTACAGGTAGATGTGTCTTAGGTGTGGCAATGTGGGTAAGTCCATGATAAGATTGGGATATACCATATACAAGGGCCAAATATTGTGGGAAGGATCTCAATGTGGTGAAATATGATTTTTGCATGAAACAGATTTGAAAATTTCTTATTTAAGTTTATGAGAATGATCTCATGGTTACAAAACTAATTTCTGTAGGAAAACAGATTTGTAAATTTGAGATTTTTCTAATGAGTACTAATGGTTGTTTAGTTCACCATAATTGTGTCAAGAGGAATTGGTGTAAGTGGATGTCCATGCTATGGGAGCAAGTGTAAGAGCATAATGGACAGAGTGATACCACTTACCAGAGCCAAACAATATGAGGACGAACTCATGGTTGAATAAACCAAAATTCTGTAATGATCATAATTGTAATTTTAGATTTGAGCTTGATTGAGGAGGACATGTTGCAGGAAGAGAAAATACATCTGCAAAACAGATAATTAATCTGTGACCCTTGTTAAAATTATGCATGTCTGATTATTATAATTAATGTTGAGGGCATGTTTTATTTCAGACTGTTGGAATGTGATTATGTGTTTTATTCCGGGCTGTGTGAATGTGATTATGTGTTCTTATTTTAGACTGCTTGAGTGTGCTTAGGGTCTACATGACTCACATCGGAAAGGGGTGCACACCTTTCGGGTGTTGGGATATGATAGGGTTTTCAATATTGACTACACCATAAAGGAATGGACGCATTCCTAGTGTTTCAATATTAGAGAGTGAATGTTATGAAAAATGTTTACAATTCTATATCAACGATACTAACGAGCTTGGTTACCCATCTTGTGTCGTCAGTTGAAACATATGCAACTTGGTGCTGCATACTAAAGAAGCAAAGTGAAGAAGGAGTACCATCCCTATGTGTGGGAGTGGTTGTTCATTCCTGATAAACCCAGTCAACATACTGGCTTGGCATTAGTTACTTGAATGATGTGGTGATATTGGTAAAGGCATAAAGTCCCTATTGGTGCAACAATGAGGTGGGTACCGAGACTGGATAGAAAACCCTTGAGATGTATATGGCTCCCTAGTAGAGCCTTGACCTGGAAATGGTCATGGTGCAGTTTCCTTTCATTGGCCTATTGACCTAAACGGAAGTGCTGGCTTGGAAATGGAGAGGGAAAACTAGGTATGGGATTGGTTTGGCACCATCAATGCCTAATAAACCCAATCGGTGTATTGGCTTGGCATTGACTACTTGGATGCTGTGGAGCAGCATGTCGGTTGGCCAAACATTCATCCCATAGGTGATCCAAGGCTTGTAAAGCAGAGAAGGAACCTGTGGAGTAGCGAGGAAATGTCCAATACAAATAAGTATTTAATTATCATATAATCCTTGTTTCAAATAATGAAAGATTTCATGTGCAAGTCTTATAATAACCAAGCTGACACACCGTTATTTCTTTGTGGAAACCTAGGTCATTGTAGGAAGCAAGGATTTTGAAGGCATTCTAAGGATGCATTTGGACATATGACTGTTCTAGAAAGCTTAGTAGAAGCAACAATGGGAAAATGGTGCTAGTAGACTTGTGTGGGTCCTAGAAGCCAAGGTTCTGTAGGTAAAGCATGGGGAAGGATCCCCTGGTTGAGAGGCCTTCGATAGACCTTAGACACTAAGTGTCATCGCCAAAACAATGAAAGGGTGAGTCAAGCATTCACATTGAAGTGAAAGAGGCTAAGGAGCATGGAACCACAGTGGTGGCGTGTCTCCGAATTGAGACAAGATTAAGAGGGGAAAACTCTTACTCTTCTCTTTACTTTTGATTGATGCATTTAGAAAACCAAAAATGGTTGAATGCATGTTATATATGAAAGTTGATTGTGTCTATTGCTTGAAATGAATTGTGAATGCTGAAATGGTTAATTCCCTATGAAAGGATGAACATGAATGAGTTCATGTGTATGTTGGGAAAGCACGAAAAGTGTGGAAGTCTCATGAATAAAGCATGGAATCTCCATGACAATTGGGCAAATAATTGACTGATTTTAATGTTTATGTTATGCTTGGCCTAACAGGAATTGCCATGATGAATTTCATAGGTGAGAAATTGAAATCAATTGGTTGCAGCTTTTACATGACAAGTGGTTCTAGCAAACAAAGTGTGGGAAACTGTGCACATTGACCATGGAAGCAGACCAAAAGCTATTGGATTTGGCTGAAAATACTCTTCAAACAATTGCCAAGACCCAAGAGAATCTTAGAAAGATGCTCAAGCTACGAAAGCAGCAGAATGAGATGAACCACAAGGTTTTGCAAGAATCTATTTGTCTGCAAAGGGAGGTAAAAAGCATTTTGTAAGCAACCAGGAGTGGAAAGGGCAGTGGATCAATGAAGAGGCATTCTTCCAATCAATCCACTAAGAAGCGTTCCAGGTGGCAAGACTCAAAGGAAATTGAGTAGGTAAAGAAAAAGCAACCACTGAAGTTTTGGGAATGTGGAGGAAATCATTGCCTCCGAAACTTCCCAACAAAGGACAATAAGAAGAATTGTAGCCATAAAGTTTCTAGAATTGTGAATCAGCTGAAAGGTCAAAGCCAGCAGGAGCAACTTGTGGAAGCCAAAGGACTTGGTTGTTGTAACACCCCAAAAATTCATAAAATTTAAAAAAATTTCTAGACATTAAAGTTAACATTAAATGCTATGTAGAAGTAATAAATGTCTAATAATAAATGTTTTGATAATAATTTAATTATGATATGTATTTATCTTTAAGGATATTTAATTGTATTATCGACAATTAAAATGCATCCGTCGCTCCTATAGCAGCTGTAATTATTATATCTATTAAATAGTGTCGTCAATCATCGACCTACGCATCCTATACTGGATGGTACTTAGTATCGTGCTATTATAACTATAACTTATGACATTAATATGGTGTGCGATAAAGATGTTATGGTTCTTTATGTAGCTGCGTTCATAATACTATTTGACTGTACACTGTATTTAAGCTTGCTAGTTGATATTTATGATATTATTTACAAAAAGGTGAGTTGTTATATAAAACATATCCCTTGTTGGCAGTTGGATTCTAAGTAATGATTCGATGGCTTACTTATCTTTAAGCTAAAGCATTGTTTTGTCTAACTGTCCAGGTTACAAGTTGTACATTTCTGTTTGATTGCAGACCCTAGTTTATTTTGAGGTAGTGACCAGGTAAGTTAAGTGTGAAGTTACCAATTTGTCCTAATGTTCGATAAATGATGTGTGGGGTTAAAAGGGATATGAATTAGGTCCACAAAGACCTAGTTTAAAAGAACTCTCCTAGTGGAGAATCTACCATTATGGCAAAGTCATGAGAGAGATGCTCCTAACTAAAGGTTGTCACCTTAAAGTCTAAGCAAAGGTGACTCGGGGTAATTCGAAATGTCATGGCTTAAACTATATATTAATGGATTTTAATTCTGCCTTCGGTGCTATACTTACTATGTTCCATGGATGAACTATAGCAAAATGGGTCGTATGCTTTCCATAATCGCTATATTAGAATATGTCATGGATAAACTATAGAGAGAAAGGGTCATATAAATTACATGGACGCCATATCATAATGTGAATGTGTAAACCAAGATTGAACCATAGTGTAATAGTCCTCTTGTATACCATGTAGGGTGGTAGCTGGCTCATTGAATGAGGCCATGTGATGGTAGTAATTACGCCTTGGTAATAACAAAACCCTACTACAAGTTTGTTGGGGTTTTTGGTCAATGTGTTGTGCTGGGTTATGGAGAGGGCGACTGGCCCTTCTCGACCGCCATGACTGTTGGTGGTTAGTCACACCACTCCTTGCATTTGTTGGAAGTTTGTTGGTAGTTATGGCTCCGACGACGTGCGTGGAGTCTCCGGAATTCGGTTCCTTCCTCGGCTCTGAGATGGTCTACAGGTAAGCTACACTTGTAGTTTTTCAAACCCTCGTCCTTCAGTTTAAAGTCTGAACTTCCTTGTTTTGTTTTTAACTTGATTTATGTTCCTGTGACAGGGATATACCAATACGACCTTGGTGAAGTTGTAATCGGTGAAGAGACAACTTGCAAGGTGTGACTCCACCGGTAAGCCTTGGATATACTCGGTTCCTTTGTCAACAGGGTGAAGTGTTTTTGGTTTCCTTTCATCAGTGTAGCTCCACCGGTTGAATGGTTTTAAGGTTTCATTTCTGCAAACTTTGTTTTGTCGAGTAAAGAACCCGAGTTGTTTCGCTTGTAATGTTGGTAGGAAGGTCTGTACATTTCCCATTCTATCGACGAATGTAACTTGTAATATATATAAATATATGCGTTTGTATTTTGGGAATAAAATACAGTCTTGGTGTAAAGAATGTTATTGATGTTTTGTTTTCGTGGGTGAAGGGATGAACCCTAACAATATGTATGATGAGCTTACGGGATTCGCACCCTTATGTATTTAAATTGTTTAACTTATAAATTTGACTGTCGTTTTAATACAATGGTACTTGGGTGAGCCGAGACTCGAGCCTGTGACCTGTACAATGATATTTGTTTTGGGCCCTTACGAATCTAGTTTTAAAATGATGATGTTTATGAAATGTTTTTGCGAATTAATGTTTGAATTGAATAGCCGTAAGGATTCATAGTATGGGGAGCTCATAATGAGACTCAACCCTTCGTCTGTTGGTTAACTTGGATATACAGTTATGCTTCATCAGTTGGTTAACTTGGATATACAGTTATGCTTCATCAGTTATCTTGGTGTTTGTATAGTTTTTACGTTTTGTTCATAAGAAAAGTAACCCGGTTCTCTATAGGGTTTTGGGTTTGGATCTATTAATTGTACTTGTTTCAGTTTGTAAGGGTTTGGAGGAATCTTATGCTTCGGCGTAATGGATTATCTCTTTGAATCTAGATGCTCGATTTTTAGCTGGCATCAACACTATGTGTTTTGTTTAAAAGTCAAGAAGAGTAGGGTTGAACCCTGGGGTGAACCATTTAGGTATTGATTTGAAAGTTTAAAGAAGATAACATGGTCAGTGATAAGATTACATGGCTATTCCCTTACTGTATGTTTTATGTATAAAGTGATGTTTTGCGAAGCTATGATACTTATATATATGGTTCTTGATTCCATACTATGCTGTATAAAACGTCGAATGAAAGTTTGTATTGTTGCGGAGATAATTTGATGCCTGTTTAAAGTTTGAACCGTGATAATAGTATCTAGGTATTGATATGGGTTTCTATACAATATTAATGGTGTACCCTATCAATAAAATGATATGTTTTAAATCAAAGGATTTGCGACTTGTAAATTCTATGTAAAAGAATACTGTAATATTATGATGGAAAAACATGATGAGTTTTATAGCTTAGGGTTTGTATTGATAAATCTATAATATGTTTTGCTGAGCAATTTAATAGACAGTAGTATTTAAAATAAATACTTTTAGCATTCAGCTTGTATATAATATAGACTCTGTTTAAATATTATTTTTGTCTTATGGGATGACTAGTGAAGTATTACTAGAAGTTTTCAATTTGCAAAGGATGTATAAGTAAAACTTTCAAATCCTTTTCTGAAATGAAAATACTATATGTTTTCTACTATATATTTTTTACAAAAACTTGCATAGATGCATGGATATTGATAACAGAACTTGAAACTACTATAGTATAAGATATAAATTTACTATGCTGTAAAAGTAGGAAAATAATGAAAGGATTTCATTTGATTTGAAAGATAAACTTATGTTGCTAATCAAACTCATCTTCATGGTTAATTATACACTTCTTGTACTAGAGTACATCGTCTTATGACGAAAGGAAAAATACAGGGAGATATTTTATTCAATCACTTACATTATCTCATTCATTAAATAGAACTGTAGAAACTAATTTATCTAGTTCAGAATACCATTCAATAGTTCAGCTAAGCTGGTAAACAGAAAGTAAAATCTTTAAACAAATTAAACAGTATATTTATACTAGGGTATAGGTAAACTCATTGTTCTAATCTGCATGCTTTATAAGAAATCAAGGCATGCATAACAACATTCAAATAGTTTCAGAAATAGCTAAACATATATAGAAATGAAAATAAAATAACTAGTAGAATTGATAATTTTGCTAGGGTGGAAAAACACCCAAAGAGGCCTGTTCCTCCCAACCTTCTCCAGAAGAAGCAGCCAAATCACTTGCTCCCTTTGGACCCCCGATCCTGTTTACTGAACCACTAGGTAGAAGACTCTGTGTAGAAGCAAGGCACTCAAGTTGTAATTTAGCAATCAATGGAGACTTGCATACACCTCAAACCTCTGCACTCAGCAGTAAAACTCTGCACTCAGTAGAAATAAGGCAGACTTACAATCCAACTCAAAACATAGCTTCCCCTCATCGAATCTCTTGTGTGCATACAGCGGAACCACGAGGTAAATTTTCTCGTCAAAAAAAGTGTGAGCCTCAGCTCAAATTCGATGGCTTATAAAAGATGCCTAGGTCTTTTAGTGGCCAATTTTCAATAAATGAGCCTCAAGCTCCAGTTCCACATTCCAGGGAACTTGACCACAATTCAAGGGAGTTGTCCCATAACAACAGCTAGTTACTGAGTTCATGATGCTGCCACTTGTCCATTTCCTTCTACCCCAGATTCCATTCCACCTAGTGGGTCAATAAGCACTCTTTCAACAGTCTCTTTGGGTGAGTGTCTCCTATTTTATTTTATTAAAAAATAATATTATGCAATTACAGTCATCCTTGGCCACTTTGCCAAATATGAAACTTTGCAATTAAAAGTTAAGACAATGTTTTTCTTTCAACATAAAATGTCTCAAGTATTGGGTATGTTACAGTTGTGGAAGCTCAAAATAAAGGATGAAATGCAGGACAGACCTACAACATTTTTTTTAAAATTTTGGACATGTGTAAATTGTATATTTATTCCTAAGAATAGACACCCTGTGGTGTTCATGGTCCCTGTGGACCAGTTGAAGGAGAGAGGACATGGTAGAGTGGAGCAGAGCTTCTTACAGAGTGGTAAAGAGGCATAGATGGGGTTTAAGGCCATATTTTGGAGTGGAAGAAGGGTAGGATCATAATCCTTAGGCGTGGATGAGGACCCTTCAGCTGCATAGTGCCCACCAAGAGATTTCCAATGGTACCAGATTTTCCAAAATGGACTTAGGATGAAGAAGGTACGGGTTGGAGAAGTTGTGTAGTTGGGATTTCGACTTTTCGAACCCGCATGCGAATTGCAGATCGTGGAAGTCGGAAGGGAATTTTCTACAGAGTTGCGAAATGGTGGTTCCGAATTTTGAGTTCCACATGTGGATTGTGCATTGTAAGGTTCGGGGAGGTAATTTCCCTGGGTTGGCGAAGTTGGAGTTCTAACTTCTGAGTTCCGCATTGCGGATTGTGAAATTCGGAAAGGTAATTCGTCGAAGTTGAGAAGTTGAGGTTTCTGATTTCCGACTTCCGCAACGTGGGTTGTAGATTGCGGAATTTGGGTGAGAAATTCGACGAGGTGGTGAATTTGACGTTCTGATTTCCATTTTCCACACTGCGGATTGCGGGTTGCGGATCTCAGAGGTGTGTTTTCATCAAAGTTGTAATTTGTAGTCCGACTTCTGACTTCTGATTGTGGATTGCGTGTTGAAGATCAGTGCGGGTGCAGAGTCGCGGAACCTTTGGACTGCTTGGAAAAAGAAGAAAAAAATATTAGCAGGTGGATCCAAGGGTTGTATCCCATCACCTCTAAAGGACACCGAGGTGACCGAGGATGTGACGCATTTGGATTCATGGTTGAGCGACCCAATGTAATAGCCATCTTCCTAAATTCAGTGGTGTTCTCTTGCACTCTTTTCCCTTTCCTTTTCCTAAAGTAATGTCAACGTATCCATTGTTCCTCTACATACTCGATAGGGTAGAACTAGGACTTAATGAGGGTTTTGAAATCCTCCCACTTAGTTACTAGCGAATCACCATTTAGCCTAAGTGCCTCCATGTGACTTTCCCACCAGGTTAATGCATGGCCCTCTAATTTTATTTGTGCAATTGAATTTTTTTGCTCCTCATCTATTTGATGAATAGTAAAATAGACCTCTGAGTGTTGAAACCAATGATTCAACTTTAAAGCATCGATCTCACCTTGGTACGACTTGATATCGAATTTTACTTCCATCTTAAATAAATATTGGGAAGGGGCAATGACATTGGAACTTAGTTTCTCTTTCCTTGGCTCCTTTTCTGGGTTTCCTTTATCTTCTGATTTCCCCTTTGATCTGATATTTGAGTTAGAGCCTCTGAAACCCCCAAAAGGTCCAAACTTGCTCTCCAAAGATGCCATGAGGATTGACGTGATGTGTGAGATATCAAAGACTTGTATTTCCAACTTTGTAAATCGTTGCTCATATTCGCCTATTGCTTCTTCACCATACCCATTTTCCATGGCTATGGATTGAAGAATTTTTATTTATTCTACCACTAGATCCTATAATTTCCCGCAAAACCCCAAAGAAAATTGCTTTGATACCAATATGATCTGTAAACCGTCGTGTATATTCCACTAAAACATTTCATCACAACGGATCTTACAACTTAGTTATTTTTATTAGCATATTTCCACTAAATGCTAAATAAAATGAAACTAAAAGCAAAATAACTAGAGCAAAGAAATACATAATCCACACAAATAACATAAGATTTACCTTGGGAAAACCCACTTTCGGGAAAAACCCAGCCAGAAATGAGGACTACGCCTTTCTCTTTTATATAGAATGCAAATACAAAGAAAGTGGTACTCTCCATGGAGTTACCTATGATTCTATAGGCAGAATGGCTACTATAGGATCTCCTACTTCATCTATGAAGCTCTAATATCCACTCATGTGTTGTTTCTCAACTATGTAACACTACAATAACATCATTTTACACGCCTCAAATATTGATTAGGGTTAGGGTTTTGGACCTTCTAGAACGTTATTGAAATTCCACACGTGAATAGCTCCACATGTGTGTGAAATGAGAGCCGACATGGAATCCACTCAATAGCATGGTGGTCAACTAGATAGGTTAAATTGTAGAAGGCATAACTTCCTCATACAGATTCTGATTGAGGCAATTCTTAAACCGTTGGAAAGGTCTTGGAGTGTAGAATAAAGAAAGGGGGAATGGCACAAGTGATGAACTTTTAACCCTAGAAAAAATAATTTAAGCCCTCAAACATGCCTCGAAAGGTTCTAGACTTGCAAAGTGAGATTTGCCCGTATAATGGGCCTTGCAAGCCAATTCATCTAATATTTCTACCCAAAAAGCACCAAAATAGATGACAAATTATATATTGATCCATTTATCTATTTGCACTAATTCAATGTTTATTGTAGTATAGTGCAAACTAAATTCGATGTAGTAACAATACTTCAACACATGAGTTTAAATGGTAGTATACAAAATTGACTTAGTTAAATTGCTTATTGACTTAGTCAACTTTGATCATTGTGGAAATTCAAAGAGGACTCAATCAACTTTGATCCTTCATACGATTATTTTCAATTAGTTGTCAATATGGGTGTATATATTTATATATTTGACTCATCTATTTGATCTTGATTGGTGGGTTAATCAAGGGTTGCTTTAGTGGATCAATTCAACCAAAAAAAATGTTGTGTATTTTAGAGAGCCAGGGACAAATTTTTCAATCTAAAATCAACTCTCATTTTGAAAAACATCCCAATGATGGACCAAATATACTTGGTTTGAAAACACCAATCTCACAGATATACATCACAATAAATTTTAGAGGAATTTAAATCGAGTGAGATATGTCTTAAAAAAATAATGAAATAGCAATGTTGTTGTTGCGAAGATGAACTTATTGATGTTATGAAGGCCTTTCATAACAAACTTATGGTTTCTTATTGCTTAACTCTACATGATTCCCAAGGGTGGTAGGTATAGGGGGTCATCTACAATCCCAAAGGAAATGGAGTATGCTTCGGGATTAGGAAACAAAACCAACCATGAGGCATAAGTAATATCAATCTATTAAGTCTTTGTTTCTCTAAAGGTGAGAAGAATACAATAGGTGATAGTGATCAAGGATTCATCAATAATTTTAAGATCATTGTTCCACCAAATTGGTCTTCAAAACTTCAGACTCTCCATACTCACCTAGAGGGTCATCACTTTAACTCCAGATTTTGAGAAGGTATATTTCTTCCAAGTTTTGTGAAAGCAAAATGGAGAGGTCAATGCATAGGCCAACCTCGAAGCTAGGATGAATGAAGGTTTATATACGATAAATATGGGGATATATATTTATTACCCATCCCATGAATTGGTAGTGCATTTGATAGTTATGCGTCACCTACCCAATTTTTGAGAATAATTATTTTCTACTATTATCCTTTTTGCAAAAAAAAAAACTTTGTGTTAGATTATAATTACAAGTTTGTAATTATGACCAAGTAGGTCAAAAATGAATGTAATGACTCATTATTATTATTTAATAAATGGAAATGGGAGACAAACACTCAAGAAAGTTGTTACAAGAGTATCCACTGGCCCACTAGGAGGAATGGAAGCTGCTGGAAGGATTGGGATAGATGGCGGCATTTGCACTCTACCATTAGCTGTTGGTATGGGACAACTCCCCATAATTTTGTGGCATTTCCCTCTCCAGGTGGAGAGAGGTGAGCAGGCAGCTCACTAATGACCAGTTAATTTCAAAAGACCTAGGCAGCCTATAAAAGGCAATTTGAATTGAGTAGGCAGCTCTTACAATGTTTTCTGCAGAAACATTCCTAATGCTCATCAGGTGATGGCTGAGAGATTCGAATAGGGGAGGCTGTGGAGAGTGCAAGTATAAGTCTGCAAATGTTATGAGAAGGGCAGACCAGAGGTGCTGGTGCTGATCCCATTGAATTACTAAGCCTGTAAAGCTGGATATATAAATTTTCTTGCTGCTGCGAGTTGAAGTCCTAAGTTGTAGAACCTTCTTCCTCCTGGTGGATCAGTGGATAGGCTCGGGGTTCCTAAGGCATGCATCTTGGCTATTTGGGAGCAGGTTGGGTGGAATAGGTTTCTTGAGTGATTTGTTCCTCCCATCACCCTCAGGTTCTATTCTGCTGTGTTTTCTTTTTCAAATCACATGAATGCTCTCAGAAAATGGCTTAGTATTGTTATTTAATGATCGATAGTAGAGAATGTCAGATCCTAAATAATTTAGATTTCCTGAATTGATAAAATGACTCCCTTGCATTTTTCCCCATGCGTGGAGCTGCATCGTACTCCAGTATAGAGAGGTAGCATTAAATCCGCCCAGTTAAAAGTGAAACCTTGCATGCATCTAAATACCTAAACCAAAGACCACCCATGCACAGACCTATGTTTATCATGCATCTTATATTTTAGCAGCAGTAGATTAGATCTATGCATGTATTGTTTCACTATTCAATTCTGTATGCCGAAACAACTTAGTAGAAACTAAGTATAGCAGTAGGTTCTTTTCTTATTTCTGAAGGTGGTCATTATGTTAACAACTAGGGCTACTGATCTTTACTAATTACTTCAAAGAAAACAATAGCATGCATTCTGTTTAACCATATTCCCATTTTGCTATCTTCTTATTGTTTTCAGAGTCTGATTGATCTTATATAAATATTGTCTTCACTGTATTATATTGTACAGACAGAAAGAAAGCTACTGTGTTATTTTATCCTTTCATCAGAGGTCCAAAATGGACGAATACAGGAATATATAGTTAGAATAAGAAAACTGTATATTCATAAGCAATCAAATTATCTGACGATTGCACTATTATTTTCTTTGTTTTCCTGAACTATCAATTGCATGTGATTAAACTTACATCACAGAATACCAAGTTATTAACAGCTAGGACAAACATAGCTTTATTAAATTGATAGACTAAATTATAGTATCTATACACCCAAGCTGGGGTCAACAGGTTCTCATCACATCATTATTTAACATTTAACAATTACCAAATCAAGGTTTCCTTGCCATAGACAATTTAACTGCAGAATCAAGAGTTGTTATTCTTATTCCTTTAAAACATCAATATAGACATGTAGATTTCATTCACATCGATAGCTAGGGTTTAACATTATCACCTATGCTTTCAAAACAAAACCTTTTCCTTTCTAATTTTGGCTTAATCCATACAAGCACAAATGCAGTATAAGCCTGGAAGATCGCTCTCGGCTTATAGCCACTTTGTAATTAAACAAACATGCCTTTCATTCCTCAGATCAGAGTTCAAGAATGAGTAGATCGAAAACACCATACGCAGACATGAAACCTAAAATATCTTAACCGGCTATTAGATACAGATACGAAAACGAGAAGACCCATTTCACCAAACGCAGCCGTTAAACCCTAAACATTATCGTTTCCATTTAAAATAACAGTAGTTACACCCTACGGTCGTCACTATCTTTTGCTGAAGGTTCCTTTTGAAACCCCACGACATTTATACACGCAGCAAATATTGAAACCAAGTTACAGTCAACGTATCTCCTCATGCATGAACCCATAAGTACTCAAAACGATAAGACATAAAACGTAAAGATGCAAGACTATTTGCAAACACAAGGGTTCAACCCTGCTAAACTCGCCTATGCCAGGAATGGCCGACCATATATTTTAAACATTTACATCACCTACTCTATCAACAAAAAAACAAAACTGAAGGTTTCCCGAATGTTGTAGGTGAGACAAAACCCATTGCCACGAAGGCATGCTACTAGTTCTCTTCCCCTTAAACTATTCCGGCACCCTGTGGATTCGTCGAGGGTTACCTGCCAACAGCCATACAATAAGTTAAGCATTAGATCATGGGAAAGAAAATACATGCAACAAGAATATTATGAAAACTCTTGCATCGTTACGTTACCTGAGTTGTGACAGACGAAGCCAGCATCCATCCACTGCGAAGGAGATGCACCCAGCTCGAAGAACACCCTGTGTGATAACTTTCAAAGAATTGCAACCCGACGAAGAAACCCAGACTTGCAAGCTACTACAATGCCCAACTGCCGCACTCATCCAACCTGTGGATGGCCACACCATTTAACTCCTAACTTGGCCTCCATTGATGGCTCTCACATATATTTTGAGGACTGATACCGGTCTCAGGATCGAGCCCGGGGAAGGCTAGAAAAACCAGCAAACCCTAAGTGCCTCTCGGTTGGTTGGCCTCACCTCCCAAACCCCACCACCGAACAATGACCAAGAAACGTTACAAAATCCATAAGTTACGCAAGGGGTTCAACTCATCCCAATACACAACGATCAATGGCGGAGATCCATCCTCATCAAGCCACGTTGGAAGGTGGCAGTAGTAGCATTCAATTTCCCATCTACCTCCCAAGCTATGAGGTTTCCATATCGGTGGACAGCAGGGAAGGAGGCCCGTTACAACTCAACATTCCAAACCCTTTCACACGACGAGTTAGCTATCACCACTTACACGTAGCAATATCCTTAACACGGTGACCAGGCACAATAATTGCAAACCAAATCATTTAATACACCCTCGATTCGTATGCAGGCTTTTGCAGGGCCATCATTCCACCTGCCAACCCATACAAATCAACGTTAAAAGCATTAATATGTAAATATTATCAATGTATAACGATCACCGATAGCATATAGCTAAGGTCTCATACGATCCCATATAATCAATTGCAAAACACATTCATAGCATATGCATATCCACTAAGGTCGCGAGCAACCATAGGGCATGGTTTGACTCCGCCCATCACATAAAGTCTATTATAAAGTTCACTATAGGGATTATTGCAGAGCTCATAAAGCTTGTCCACACCATAAGTTATATAAACACACTGCTAGGGTATGGTTGCCACCCAAGGACCCATCGCACACATTGCATGGTAGGGTATTAATACTTAAGGCATCACCATTTTAATTGCCCAGACAATAGAGATATAAAACCAACTTATCACTCTTTCCATAGCATGACTTAAGACTGTGAGCCCTTGTCCTAACCCTGTCACCATCAATATCTATAAAGAGAATTACTTAAACAGCCGCAAGACATTTATGGAATGATCATACGCAAAGTCATCAACACTTAACGGAAGCATTCATGACGAACACACCCTGAGATAGACGTTATCTGCAGTCTTGAGATAGACAGGTTCATCTCACAGAATTGGAAGGAGACCATACCTGTAGCATCGAAATTCATAAGCAGTCTCGATTTAGATCATGGTTATTAAACACTCTGAATTTTATCGCTATCTCTTACCTGCGAATCTGCGCATGAAGGACGAGTGCAATGCTTTAGCGGAGTAGCTAAGTAAGCCTCGGGGCACCTCACGGGACCCCTTTCATCATCATCCAGAAAAGTTAAACTGTCAGCACTTGTCAAAAGAATTCTGTTTTCCAGTGCATCATAATTTTCAATCATTCCAGCATACGAATAAAGTACAAATTCATTAATTGATTTTCATGACGTCATTAAAAGACAAAAGACACAACCATTAAATTGTTCCTACCAAGCGACACTTTTATTAATTGCTGAATATTGATTATTATTATTTCCGCATTTTACAATATTAGCCCTTTTCTGGCGATTTAATTTTTTTTAAATTTTATGAAAATATTGGGATGTTACATGTGGTATCAGAGCTCATGTTCGAACTCTAGGCCTAAAAACGGTCCAAGAAACACGCAAACAAAAAATTTATGACTGTGAAAATTTTCACTAACTCAAGTTTAAATTATTTTGTCCTATACAGAAAAATTTCTTTGATTTACAGATATGGAAGGATCAGCTGAACACATAAGGGGCAGATTTCCGCCAAACAACCCCAGTATGGAACAACAATTCCAGGGCAATCGGGGTAATGATTCATCAGAATTATTGCGTGATTTTCATGAATTAAAAGCGGAGATCCAGTCAGTAAAATAGGACAATGAAAGAATCCTGCAGACACAGGAAGAATTGAAGCAAGCACTGTTTGACCAATATCCAAAATATGAATAAAACTTAGAACATACTTTTGAGACTAAAGAGCTATCCCAGGAAGGCAAGAACAAACAAACAGAAACAACTGAAGACAACAGCAACTCAACATCATCAAGAGCTTCCAAACAACCACGTAAAAAGAAGCATAACTACTCTAGTGACAGTAGTGAAGGAGACTGTAAGCCCAAAAGAAAAAGGACTAGACAGTACGAACATATATCTGGTGAATTCAAGAAAATCAAACCCTCAATTTTCAATGGCGAGACAGAAAAAGGAGAGACAACAGAAGCATGGCTGTCCGGCATGAAAAAGTATTTTCAGATCTATGACTATTCGGAGTCCTTGAAGGCGAAGATGGAAATTTATAATCTGACCGGGAAGGCAGATATTTGGTGGCAAGACCTTAAAAGGGTAAAAGGTGTAAAAGACTGAGATGTGAGTTGGAGTACTTTTAAAAGACACTTCAAGAAGAAATTCTTATCTGAGCAGTATTATGAAGAAAAATCCAAAATTTTTTATGATCTGAAACTGGGAACGATGAATATGAAAGAACTGAACAACAAGTTTTTAAGTCTGCTAAGATATGTTTTGTATATGGTGGAAGAAAAACCGAAGGTCCATAGGTACCTAAGTTGTCTACCTTTCCACATCAAGGACAGGATAGAGTACGATAACCCTAAGACCCTAGAGGAAGCCATGAGGAAAGCCACTTTTTGCTTTGACCAGAATAAGAGAAGAGAAGGGGTAACTAGCTGGAAAAACTCAAAACCTAGTAACTTTGAACAGAAAAAAGAAGAATTTTAGATATGGCGGCAATTCCAGTTTTCAGAAGAAAAATTTTTAGAATAAAAATTTTTAGTAGAACATAAATAATCAACAACAGAAATTTACAGCACCCAAAAATGTCCCCAATGTTGCTAGGACCAATGAACAGAAGCCACCTATAAAATTATTTGAGTGCCAAGGTCCCCATTATGCCTCAGACTGTCCCCTCAGGAAACGGGTGGCCAATCATATTCACTCCATACAGTCCGAAGCTACTATAGGAGATGTGGCAAGAGAAGTACCCAGAATTAGTGCAGCATTAGACAACCAGCAAGCACTTAGTTTGTCGACTGTATTTGTTAGAAAAGTTTTGTGTTTTATTTTGAAAGCTTCCTTTCTGACGATTTGGTGTGAGCAACATGCAGACAGGTTATGAATCCTTTAATGAATGTTATGTGCAAGAAGAACTTCAGCCTTTGCTATTTCAAGAACCTATGTCACCACCCTTTGACGTGGGTGTTTCTGATACCGACAGTGATAGCAAAGAGGAAGATTCTCAAACTCTTCCCGTTTGCATATTACTCCCTCAGAAGAACGAAGAGAAAATCAATGAACAACCAGGTGATTGAGATGACTTTATTATCCATGATTTTATAATCAATAAGGAACCTGCTTCTCCACCAGCTCCTACGAAGCAACACCCATTGTCTGATTTTTCTGTTTTTGAAAACGTTATGGATTAGCAGGAAGATTCCACGACGATTCAACGGGAAGATTTGTTGGACCATCTGTTGCCTGTTATCGACAACTAGTGGGTCGTTGTTGAATTCGACAATTTTGTTACGGGATTTTTCCCAAAATTAGAAAATGACCCTTATTTCAAACTTTGTTGTGGGACTGAAGGGAATCATTTGAGCTGAAATTGTTCAGATTATTATGGCAGTATTTTCTGGATCAATAGCTTGATCCGATTTTGTAATCCATATCTTCTGGGAATTTCCACTTGTACTCGGTTGTAATTCTTATTTAAGGAAGAATTCCTCTCGATGTAAGGGGTTGATAATTTTTGGGTTAGAAATCAGCAGGAGATGACTGGAGATACTCTGTCTTAGCAGAGCTTTGTAATTTTGTTTACAGACTTCATTAATACAGTAAAGTAATCCCTTTGAATCATCTCTTGTTTATTGTTCAAATTTCTTTGATAGTGTCTGATTTCTTAATTCAAATTGTCATATACAGTGTGTGATCTTTTGCAAGCATCAATTAACATAGAGATCTATTATACTAATTTCTCTTTATAGTTGATCTATGTATGAAAATATTTTGTTGAATTTCTGTCAATTGAGATATTTTCTTTATCGATTTCTGCAAATGATCAACGTTCAATTTAATCATTGTTAATTTTTCAATTAACAGAGTGATTACAGGTTAATATTGAACAAGTTTACATGCTTATATTATTGTCACTTAATTTTCATTAATTTATTGTGTTCTAAGTGAATAAGTAAATGCATCTTTTAACATTTCTATTGAAGTTGACAAACATACTTATCCTTCTCGCATCAAGATTGATCTGCACATCAACAAGCTTTTCCTTGGAATAGACCTAACCTAGAGTAGATCCTTTTGTCTTAAATAAGTTAAGTTAGAACGAACTAAGTTCCATACTTTCATTTTCCTTAAATGGAAAACTGATCTAATTGATCAAAACACCAACTCATAGAGTGCTAGCGGAGGCCGAATATCCATGGGAGATTCCATACCAAACAGGATGGGGATAGAAATGCCCTTGTGTAGGGTCTTTTGAAGCCTTTCAGTCTGGGTTTTCACCCTCTGTTGGGAGCCTTGGAACCCATTCCAACACCTTGCAATTACCCTACACCCTCGAGGCCTCAACACCACCCTATCCTTTATGTTGGCTGCTTGAACCTAGTCTTCAGACAGACCATTCAGAAACTCTATTGCATTATGGGCATACTCCATAGGTTTTTTGTTTAGCTTTTCATTGGAAACTGTGACAGCTTGCTTTGCTAGCTTAATCATAGCTTCCTTGTCCAACATGAAGTCCAAATATGGTCTCATCTCCCCTTCCTGTACAATAATATCGTCCCATATGATCTTATTTGCTTCTTGCAATGCACTCTGCCCTATAACTTGCTGCTTCAACTTATCATAATCATCCTGCATCACCTAGTACTTGGTTTCCCAAGCCTCCTTTTCCTTTTCTGTAGTGTCCTCCAGGGTCCTTAGGTTGGCATTCTGCTTCTTCAGTCTTGTTACTTCTGCATCATCACAACTAGCCTTGTCTATTTTCCCTACAATGAAAAAATCCCCAGATTCTATTGAGGGTGTGACCATAGCTTCTGCTTCTTTCTCCTTCTCCTTTAATTTATTCTCCAGCTCCTCGACCTAGGCTTTCAAGACTTTCTCCCTTGCCACCACAATGGATATGTCTATCTTCCATTTCTTTTCTTTTCCCCCAAGATCTACTAGCTGGGATTTGCAATCATTCAACTTACCTTGCAACTCTTCTTTTTCCTCTTCTAGCTCTACAATTTCAGGTGCATTCACCAATTGGGCAACTGGAATCTTCAATTTCTTTTTTAGTGACAAGATCTCCTGATCTTTCTCATATAATAGCTTCTGTACGCTAGTCCTTTTTGTTAAATTTTGAGCATTAATTCAATATACTCTAGGATCTTTACTGAGAGAATAACATGTATAGTATATCAATGCATATCAATCATAGCAAGCATATCAATCATCACAAGATGCAAACATAAGAGACAATAGACACACAAAGTTTCCGTGGAGAAAACCCTAAGGTGAAAAACCCCACAGCTTCCTCAGAGATAGATAGAGAAATGATACAACCAAAGTACAACCCAAGTACACAGAGATAGACTCCTCCTAGCAGCTGATCCTCCTCCTCACGTGTGCGCCACTTTTCGAGTGATGGATGAGTGAGTAATGAAGTGATCAAATAGAGAGATCCCGCTCTCTATTTATACTTGTTCTGAGTAGCCTAATAAACCTATGGGGCCGACTTATCTAACTCAGCTTAATAACCCTAGGTTGACTTAATCAGTGCCGACCCCACACATGGTGGTCTAATAACCCATCAACAAGTTACGACACTTGTGACACTTGTCAATACAAATGACGACACTTCCGTATAGAGGAATAATACATCTCTATAGGAGTAAAATAAAATACATACATGAAATACATTCCGAAGTTACATATACATCAACACTCCCTCTTAACTAGGAAGGTATTTCTCGACACAGATCTGCTAACACAAGTCTTCTTCTCTGGATCATCATCAACAAATCATCGTCCTCGAATCATCATCATCATCACTACTGCTGCTATCTCAATCAATCTATGAATCTACTCATCATAGGAAGTTCTACAAAGCCAGTCCTTTTTCATATTGGATGTAGGCCCACCACCTGTAGGTCTTCATCATCACTGGCCATACTGTGGAATACTCAGGACTGATTATGTGCCTCAACAAAACCTAGCAAGAGCATCCCATGACTGATTACGAGCACACTACTCAACCTATCAGATCTCCTAGGGAGCTATTACATGTTGACCTTCACAAAACCTACTTAGAGCATCCCAGGATGTTACGAGCAAACTGCTCTACCTGTCTGGATCTCGATAGAGCATCCCAGGATGTTACGAGCACATCGCTATACCTGTCCAGATTTTAAAGGATATTTTCTATGTGAAATTTCGCAAAACCTACTCAGAGCATCCCAGGCTATTACGAGCAAACCACTCTACCTGTCCGTATCTCAATAGAGCATCCCAGGATATTACGAGCACACCACTCTACTTGTCCGGATTCTAAAGGATCTTTTGTAATCGAAACTGTAGCAAAACCTACTCAGAGCATCCCATGATGTTACGAGCACACCGCTCTACCTGTCCGGATTTTAAAGAATCATTTCTATGCTACCTACACAACCTGTCCATGGCCACAGAGTATCAAATCGATACTCATCATACATCATCCTAATGTACATCATCACATGATCAACCTGATCATCATCATAGCATCAATCCGATGCATGTCATCTGGAGCAACATCCTGAAGCTCATCATCTGTGATCATCCTGATCATCATCATAGCATCAACCTGATCCATATCATCTGGAGCAACATCCTGAAGCTCGTCATCTGTGATCATCCTGATCAAACAATATATCCATCTGATGCATACAAAGTATCTACCTGATACATATCATCATACATGATCTACCTGATCATACAATGCATCCACCTAATATACATAATGCATCCACCTGATACATATACAAATACATGATCTACCTGATCATACAAGTATCCACCTGATACATATACAAATACATGATCTACCTGATCATACAAGTATCGACCTGATACATATACAAATACATGATCTACCTGATCATACAAGTATCCACCTAATACATATACAAATCCATGATCCAACTGATCATATCAAGCATCCAACATGATGCATATACAAATACATGATCACACTGATCAAAGCATCCAACATGATGCATATACAAATACATGGTCACAGTGATCAAAGCATCCAACATGATGCATATATAGAGCAGTAATTGGAGCATCGTCCTGATTCTCATCATCCAGCGCTTACATCCATAACCATGGGAAGGATCCTCCTCTCACCATGCTTGGAATGGCTCCAGTAGATGTGTCCATCACTTCTTCCTTGAAGTGTCGTCGATATGAAGAACACCAAGCCTCTCTCTAAAGTGCTCGAACTTCACTCTAGCTAGTGGTTTCGTCAGTACATTTGCAACTTGCTCATCCGTCGCAACATACAGGAGCTTCATAGCTCCTCTCTGCACCATATCCCTGATATAGTGATATTTGATCTCGATGTGTTCGACCTGTCATGGAACACCAGGTTCTCAGATAGCTTCACACAACTCTGGTTGTCACAAAAGATACCTGTAGCCTCCAACGGGAGATCAAATAACTCAGACAGTAGATTCCGAAGCCATACTGCTTCACAACTAGCCGAACATGCTGCAACATACTCTGCTTCGGCTGTACTCAGTGCTACGCAGGATTGCTTCCTGCTAAACCAAGAGATCATACCTGATCCCATACTGAAGCAGCACCCAGATGTGCTCTTCCTATCTGCTGCACTACTTGCCCAATTTGAATCAACATAACCCTACAGGTTATACTTTTGATTCGCATCATACTTGAGCCCATAATCAATTGTACCCTTCAGGTACCTCAGAATATGATTTACAACAACTAGGTGAACACTCCTTGGATCCATCAGGAATTGGCTCAATGTGTTCACCGCAAAGCAAATATCTGGTGTCAGGTACATCAAGGATCCAATCATCTGATGATACATCGTGACATCAACTAGATCAGATGAAGCATCACACAGAAGCTTTAGGTTCGATGCCATAGGTGTGGCCATGGCCTTGCAGTCCATCATCCCGAACCTCTTCAGGATCTCTACTGCATACTTCCCTTGTCCAAGGAAGATTCCATCTACACTCTGCCACACCTCCATGCCTAGAAAATAGTGCATCATCCCCAAGTCCTTCATCTCAAACTCGGCTGAAAGCTTCCTCTTGGTATCGACAATCAAACTATCATTACCTGTTACAAACAGATCATCTACATACAACAATAGTATCACAGGATTGCCTTCCTCAACCTTGTAGTAAATGCTGGAATCCGCTTTACTCTTGGTAAAGCCCAAACTGGATAGAAAACTGTCCATCCTACCATACCAAGTCTTGGGAGCTTTCTTCAAGCCATACAAGGATTTCTTCAGTCCGCACACATATGAATCCCTGTCATATGTCTCAAAACCAAGTGGATGCTCCACATACACTTCCTCTTCGACTACACCATTCAAGAAAGCTGTCTTGACATCCATTTGGTGTATCTTGCATTTCATCACTGCAGCTAGGGAAAGTACTGATCTGATGGAAGTGTACCTGGCTACAGGAGAAAAAGTCTCTTCATAGTCTATTCCCTCTTTTTGAGAGAAGCCACGAGCTAAGAATCTTGCTTTGTATTTCTCTATGCTGCCATCTGCAGCATGCTTGATCTTGTAGATCCATTTGGAAGTCACAACAGACTTCCCTTCAGGTCTTGGGACAACATCCCAAACATCATTCTTCATTATTGATTGGTATTCCTCGATCATGGCATCCTTCCATTCTTTCTTTTCCGCTGCCTCTTCATAACTGGAAGGTTCTTTATTCATGATATCACAAAGTAAAGCAACATAGCTGGTATGTGATCTGGTCCTCTTCTTTTCTCTGTGTTCTTCTTCTGGAATGCCATACCTTTCTGCATCTTGAATGAGCTCTCTATCCCATGCAGGTTTCCTCTTGTGAGAGTCCTTCTCACGAGGTGGATCTACAGGTTCTTGCCGATCTTCAATTTCACGATCAACATCTGGAATTGCTTCAGTCATAGTAGTGTCTTGAAATCTGGTTTCCTTTGGTTCTTCATGATATTCAACAGGTGTCTTCCTTGACTTGATGAATGCCAAGTTTTCATCAAATGTCACATCCCTGCTGACATCAATCTTCTTGAACCCTGGAAAGTATATTCTGTAAGCCTTCAAGCTTTCACTGTACCCCACAAAGATACCCTTCTTTCCTGAAGGATCTAGCTTTGTCCTCTTTTCCTTTGGAACATGTATATATACTAGACAACCAAAAATTCTGAGATGGATGACTTCAGGCTTCTTACCAGAGAAGACCTCTTCTGGTGTCTTGTTGTCCAATATCTTGTGAGGTGTTCTGTTATGCACATATACAACTATCCTAGTTGCTTCTGCCCATAAATGCATAGGAAGATCCTGGTCATGCAGCATTGCCCGTGCTGCTTCCATGATTGTTCTATTCTTCCTTTCTGCAACTCCATTATGTTGTGGATTATAGGGAGTAGCCAACTCCCTCTTAATCCCTGAATCATTGCATAGCTTCTTGAAGTCACTTGAAGTGAATTCTCTGCCATAGTCTGATCTGAATGTCTTTATTTTCTTATCAGTTTGATTTTCCATCAAGACTTTGAATTCCTTGCACTTGTAAAACACTTCATCTTTGTTCTTCAAGAAATAAACCGAAGTCTTCCTGGAGAAGTCATCAATGAAAGAGACATAGTAAACATACCTACTCAGAGAACTGGATGACATCGGACCGCATATATCAGAGTGGATAATTTCCAAGATTCCTTTTGACTTGCTTTCACTGCTTGGAAATGCCTTCTTTATGTTCTTTCCTTTTGCACAGCCTTTGCAAACACCTTCATGCTTGGTCTTGATTTTAGGAAGACCTTCTACAGCTTTGCTTGCAATTGGTAGTGCTTTGTAGTGCACATGTGCAAGCCTTCGATGCCAAAGTTCATTTGGCTCCATGGATTCATGTACCATGGCATGTTCGGGTTGTCCCTTCAATTTGTACAATCCTCCCTCTTGCTCTCCCACTGCATCATCAATAGTTTTACCCTTTGGCCACATTAGAACTTGGCCATCTACAAATGCAACCCTCATGCCTTTTGCATCCAATGCAGAGATGGAGAGTAGGTTCTTCTTGAGCCCAGGTACAAATAACACATCTTTCATCTTCAAGGACTTTCCAGATTCTAGGTTGTAGGAGGCTTCCCCACTTCCTTTGATAGGGTATTGATAATCATCTCCAAGTTTCACTTTATGGGGTGATTCATGTTCAGATAAATTTACAAAAGATTCTTTAAACTCAGTCATGTGTTTAGAAGCCCCACTGTCATTTAGCCAATCATTACAACCATGAGAAATAGTACCTATGAGAGCAGAGATTAGAACATACTCTTCTTCGCTTGATGAGTCATCATCATCACTTTCTGCTCTAGCTTTCTTCCTGGGAGGTTCATCATCCTCAGCAGCATGAGCATGATATCTTATTTTGTTATTCTTCTTCTTCTTGTTGAAGTTGTTGTCTTACTTCTTCTTGGGTCAATTTGAAGCCAAGTGTCCCATTTCATTACATTCGTAACATCGAACATGAGATAGATCTTTCTTCTTGTGATGAGGGTGAGAACGTTTCTTGTTATGAGATTTCTCCCTCTTAAACTTGCTTCCCTTTGTGTGATCTGTGAGGGCTTGATCTTCATTCCCCATCTTTTCTTCTCGTGCCACAAGCCTTGCTTCTTCTTGTTAGCATTCTTCCCACAGTCTGCTGAAGGATACCAACTTCTTTCTTGCACAAATTCCTTGGATAAGGGAATCCCATGACCTGGGTAGGCCATTCAGAGTGGTCATGACAACTTCACCATTCTCCACCATTTCATCCACTGCTTCTAGTTGTTCTTTGATTTGAGAGACCCTAGAAAAATAAGATTGAATGGATTCTCCATTTTGAAGCTTTACCCCTTTCAATTGGTTCTGCAGAGTCATCTTCCAATTTATGTTCTTCCCTTCAAATAACTTGGATAGGGAATCAAACATCTCTTTGGGTGTCTTCAGTGATGACACATGGGGGATGAGATGGTCCTTGATAGAATCAACAATGATTCTCTTTTCCTTGACCAAGTTCTTCTTGTGGAGGGCTTTAGCCTCTTCTCCCTCTGGGACAGGGACCCCTTCCCTAATGTAAGTATCCAATTCATTTTCTTCCAAGATTAACCCAATCCTATACTTCCATGCTCGGAAGTTACCAGCCCCTTCAAGCTCATCCTCAAGCTTAGTGTGGTGAGTAATTTTTAAAGAGTACTTCAAATCGAAATAGAAAAGATTTAGGTCTTATCACTTCATTTGCTGAAAAGTGGATCTGGTCCCGGATTAGGGTTTGTAAGAGAAACCCTAAAAATTCAAATGTGAATTTCAACTTTCTGAAAGGATAGAAATATGCGCCTTGATGAGCTGATCATCTTGGTGTATTTAGAATTTGAGATCTGCAAATTTTCACCCTTCAGAAATGCCTTTTAGTCTCCCCAGATTCACTAGGGAGGACCCTGAATTAGGGTTTGAGTTTGTCGGAGATTTACCTAGCCAAAAATCTCGATCCAAAGCTCTAAACTTTGATTTTTCCAAGGAGCTTCCAGCTATGTCTTCAGATTTCAGAAATTCCTATTTTTGTGGAAACCCTAATTTTTAGGGCCAAAACTGAAAGTGCTCAGAACTGAATTCTGATTATACAGAAAGATTCACCTTGCCGAGGAGAGTCAATCTATCATATTACTTTTCCAAAATATGTGGAGAGAAACCCAATAAACAAGAAACCTTGGTTTCTGCCATTGCACAATGTTTTCTTCTCAGGTTAGCTCTGATACCATGTTAAATTTTGAGCATTAATTCAATATACTCTAGGATCTTTACTGAGAGAATAACATGTACAGTATATCAATGCATATCAATCATAGCAAGCATATCAATCATCACAAGATGCAAACATAAGAGACAATAGACACACAGAGTTTCTGTGGGGAAAACCCTAAGGTGAAAAACCCCACAACTTCCTCAGAGATAGATAGAGAAATGATACAACCCAAGTACAACCCAAGTACACAAAGATAGACTCCTCCTAGCAGCTAATACTCCTCCTCACATGTGCGCCACTTTTCGAGTGATGGATGAGTGAGTAATGAAGTGATCAAATAGAGAGATCCCGCTCTCTATTTATACTTGTTCTGAGCAGCCTAATAAACCTATGGGGCCGACTTGTCTAACTCAGCCAAATAACCCCAAGTTAACTTAATCAGGGCTGACCCCACACATGGTGGTCTAATAACCCATCGACAAGTTACGGCACTTGTCAATACAAATGACGACACTTGCGTATAGAGGAATAATACATCTCTATAGGATTACAATAAAATACATAGATGAAATACATTCTGAAGTTACATATACATCAACATTTTTGTCCTCTTGGGTCTCAGTGGCTAATAATGCAGCCTAATGCTTTTTCACTTGTGCCTTCAGGGACTTGTTCTCAGTCTTTTCTAGCCTAAGTTGGTTTTGCACTTTGCTTTTTCCGGACTGTACCTTTAACAACTACAGGGAATTCTTCAACAACTTGTTGTAGATGACCTCACCTGTCTCTTTATGCAAATTGATCACATTTGGTACTGGTATATCCTCCAGATTCACTTTTAGCTCGGTGGCCTTATTCTTGGTGGCTAAGGAAAGACTTAAGGTGTTCTGGGCAAGATTCTTGCTTGCTACCAAGGCCACATCCTTCTTGGATATTTTTCTCACATCATCATACAATTTAGCTTCTTCCGAGATTGTTTCCGGGTTCTCTTCATATTCTTCCAGTAACTCATCCCTACTTATGCTTGGTGTTGTAAGTCCAGTGGGTGTTTTGTTAAACACGTGCTCCTTAACCTCAAAAGATGGCACCAGGAATCTGACCTGCTTTTTCTTGGGCTGCTTTGCTTGTACCTTCACTAATTGCTGGTCATGTTCATATACCTTCTGCCTCTTTGAGGCTCTCTCTACATCACTATCCACATCCATAGGGTCACCACCCCCTAGCTTAATGGATTTTTTTGGAATAATGATAAGGGGTATGGCTACTGATACTACTGGGTTTTGACTAGGTGAACCAAACATTGATGATGTGCTTCCTTGTGCCAAAGAGGGGGAAACTTCTGGTGGGTCTATATCCATCTAACCTTTGTCAAGATACTCTAACCAGTTTCCCCTCTCAGCTAGGCCTGTAAGCTCGAAATGCTCGTACCCTTTCCTGCTAGTCTCCCTCCTCCTCTCTAAAATTATATGGTGAGGATCATAATTCATTGCTTCTTTTTATGGGAATCCCATGTCACCCATCATTCGCTCAATACTTGGGAGGGCTGCTTCGATTTTGACAATGAAAGAACCCAGTATCCATGGAAAACTGATGTTTGAGGACTTCTTATCATCCAAGAAGTGCTCACACTCTACCTTTAATTTTTGTCTTATAAATTCCAAGGTGAGTACTCTGGGGGTTAGGAAGGTAGGTAACACATAGGGTGCATGGGAATAGCCATAGACCCTGATCACAGTCCCATGCTTCAACAAGAACCAGTCTCCAACTCTTCTCTCCATGGATGGCTGCAATAAGTCTTTCATTTCTGGCAGCACCCTAGGCAGCATTTTCTGGAAGAAAATGAAGTAAATCTCTGCTATAAGGTCATTCATGAAGGTTTTGTAATCTGATTACATCTCCTTGGTAAGCTTCATCTATATCACTTGTAGGTTTTCTTCATTTGCTGCTAGGAACATCTTCAACAAGTACGGCTGGAACCTGAAAGCCCTTGTCTTAGGGAATTCTATGAGTTGGGAGTGGATGCTGTCTGCCAAGGCTTCATCAAATTTTAGGCATGCACACTGTGTAGGAAAATTGGGGTCTGCTGGATCAATAGGACTAGTGCTTATAATAAATAGTAAGCTGATTAGAGGCTCGATTATATATTGGTCACTGTCTAACCCTAAGAGCTGGGCCAACATGGAAATAACACACTTTGAATCTTCTTTGAACAGGTTGGATTCACCAGGAAAAGGTGTGCCCTAAAAGGAGGTTTTGGCAGTAGGGAAGCATAGTAAAAGCTCTGCTTGAGGTCAGCTAGGGCTTGTCAGAAATGCTGGATCAGGTTTTCCATTCTATAACTTTGGTATTTCTGACAGAATTCTTCTGGAATGGCCAGGGCTTTTCGAACAGTGGGGGCATCTACATAGCACAAAATTTTCGAGTTGGAGGCGTCCATGATTGCTCTCCGATCTGGTGAATAACTGCAGGCACACCAGTCTATAAATTCAGGGCAGCTAGGGGTTTGACTGGTTGTAAATAAGTGGAAAAAGGAATGATAAACCTTATGGATATCCACCTTTCGGGCCTTCACGATCTCCAATATCTCCTTAGCAACCTCTACGGAGCTATTTACCAGCATGGTGTCGAAAACATCGCAGTCTTTATCTTCTACCAGGTCATCTATCTTGGAAGGTTCAAATCCTGGAGGCTCCACGGGTCTGGACATTTAAATAGTTTAGGGTGGAAGTGGACGGCCTACCTGTTTGTTTGATAGCTGGGTGGAGCTTCTGGGCTTCTGGTTGGTTGGTCGATTCTGCACGATTCGCACTTATCACTTTTCGATGCACACAGGACAAAAGGATGTGGATCTCCATGTAGGTGAGTCTTTTTATTATATTTACCTTTCCATATCACCCTCATAGCTATGATAGTGATGGATCCACGTCAACCATCCATCCATGCGATTAATTTGTAGCCGTAGATCTCCTTGACCTTCACCTTCCTATATCCTCCATGGCTTCCAACTCCGCCACATGCCATCTCGACAGTATCTTTGATCTGCAAGCTTGTTTCCAACCATCGATCTGATCTCCACCTAGATCCCGACCATCCAAAGACGTGGCCTTTTATCGGGTTCGCATATTTTGGGCGTTTCGATTTGACATGCAAGTCAAATCTGTGAACTTTTTCCTGGTCGTGGATCTCCATATCGTCAGATCTATGCCGTTGGAAAGTGTGGGGCTTTAACAAAAGTTTGCAAATTTGAAAGTTACCCTTTTTCGTGCATGTCCAATATGCGAACAAATTATCAACCGTTGATCTGCGCCACCCGCCGTCGATCACTCTTTGACCTTCCCACTGGCTAGCACCTCGTCCGCGCTTATACAACCTTCAATTCTTTTTGCGAAGGAGGCGTATGACTGTAGATATTTATCGCTTTCAATCTATGCCATCCATAGGAGCCATTATGCACTGCGGGCGCATTCCTTTGTATTTAACCTCCTAATCACCATTACAACCTTAGTTTTCTCAAATGCTTCTTATCTCGGACTAGGCCCACTGCACAGAGTTTTGATCACTTCAACTTTTGGGCCCTGAGGGTTAAATACGAAGCTTTTCACTGGCCACTTCCATGGTTCTGGAACCCTTTCATTCTCCAAAACCTTTCCAACTACTTAGCACAAATCAGGTGCTAACAGTTGGAATTCCTATTCCAAAACCTTTCCAATGGTATATGGAAGTCCCTCTAACTCCATAGGAATGAGGAGATACAGAAGAATTTGTAAAGTTAACCCAGCTAGAATGTTAGGTCGGTCCTGCTAGGATATTCTACAATAATATGTCGGACCAAAAAGTGATTTAAGACTTGTATAAATAAGTGGACCACTCTCATGATTTGATCATCCATAGAAAGTATGGATATTTGAAAAGGCACACAATTTTAAGGAGAAGATGACTTTTCTGGGGTTCTTGAAGATGATTTCTTGGGTTTTATTGAAGGTGTTCTAGATTCTTGAATTTGTTTTTGAAGGGTTTCTAAGGAGGAGGAGGCCTGCCTTGTCAAGAGGAAGGGATTTTTTCTTGCAGGTACTTCTTTGGTTAAGGGATAATGTAGGCACTATGATGGATGTGTAGCAATCAAGGTAATCTTGTGCAATGTAGAGTGCGCATTAAAGAGTGTTACAATGTGACAATAGTGAATTTTTTCCCACGCAGTGCACAATGTGACCATGTGATAATAGTGAAGAGTGAGACAGTGTGACAATAGTGAAGTTTGTCTTGTGTAATGCATAGTGTGACAGAACAAGAGTACGATAAAGGAGAATTTTCACATAAGTGAATATTGTCTTGTACAGAGCAAATAATGACAGGAAAGTTGGTGCGCAGTACATAAGCTAGGGTTTTCTTGTGCAAAACAAAGTGCATAGATCATAGTGCACAGAGAAGAGTGTAACAAAACTGAGTGCTCAAAACAGAGTGTGCAAATCATATTCCAAATAAGAGTGCAACAAAACAAAGTGTGACAGGTGAAGTGTCGCACAATACATCATTATAGAATTCAAGGAGTTAGTGCTTCCTGTTAACACCCAAAATGACCCCCTCGGTTGTGGGAGAGGGAAAACTGGGGTAACCACTAACCAATATTTAGACTTAAGCTATTGACCCAACTTAGTCTGAGAGGGCTCTCTCTACAAACATATGAAAGACTGGAATAATCAAAGGTGTCAACAATTAAAACACACACCAACATTCATTATCAAGAATATTCAATTACAACAATATAGAAGATCAAATTTCTCTTGGAAAACGAATGGTTTAAACGTTGTCGGCTGAAACATATGAATTTCTCTTTTGGGCAATGGAGTCATATTAGACAAAACTCAGGAAAAACTTATTCACAAGGGCTTCACGAATGCATTAACACAGGGGCGAGATAATAAATAGCTCACAGTCGAAGTGAATTTAATTGATGGAATAGAGGAGAAAGAAACAACCCATTGACATAAGGCATATAATAATGGATCCTACATCAACTTTAGCAGAGAAGATAATGGTGAAGTACTTGGAAAAGATAAGCAGACCATGTTTTCATGAATTCTACTTAACTATCACACTGCTCCAAGCATTGAAGAATGTCACAGAATGGGAATAACAATGAGAGATGCACAATTAACATAGAAGAGGAAAAACAGACTACAAGACCAGTTACACAAGAATCCCTGTAAACATTAGCCCGACTCTGCAATTTCTATTCAAAATATAACTCAAAAATGTCTTACAGAACAGTACAAAATTCCCATAAAGGTTTCAACAAGATTTTTAAACCCTTCTGTCTTTAATTACAATAAATTTATAGAGGCCCCTGGAGCTCTAGGCTCGACTCTCTTCTGAATAGAAAATAGTTGTAATTACTTGACAGCTAACTAAGGCATTTTTTCGTTACAACTTAAAAACAGACACAGGCGGTATAGGCCTAACCGCTTTATTACTTTCACTGGCCTATTTTACTTACAAGAGTAACTACTTTAACAGAAGCCAAACAGAAAATTGACAGCTCCAGCTTGCTGCTTCATCGCTCGATGGTTCTTTAGTCGATACTCTCGAGCTCTTCATACTTTGATTTTTAGCCTTGCTTTACCATACTTCTTGATTAGTTTCCACTGATCTTCTGAAGGTAAATTTACGGTGGCGAGCTCCTTAAGTAATACTCTGAGCTCAGTGTGTTCTTTGTAAGAATATCCAATATGTAATGTTCTAGTTCCCTCAAAGTTCGAGGCTAACTCGAAATCTCTTGTCAGCTTCTCAGCTACTAGCTGACTAGTCAAGGGTTGATCCATCCCCTCAAAGTCATCTTGGTTCATCCTGCAATCCTACAGCTTGGCCTTATATTCTTCTTTAGACAACATATTTCCTTTCTCGCCCCAGAACTCAGGTAGGCCTCTCTTGAATAAAGGATCAAATGCTTCCCTAAACATCTTTAGCTATTTTGACAAAATGTGAATACCTGACTGGGTGATCTTTACCTGTTCATGCTTGTTAATTACCCTCTTGGCCCATATGATGGTATCCACCCTGTCCTTGATGCCTGCATCATCATCATGCTCTTCTAATAAATCATTTAAGAAATCTACCGCATTGCTAGCATACCCTGAAGGATTTTTATTGAGTCTTTCGTTTGTCACTGTCACAGCCTGTATAGCCAAAATTACCACAATCTCTTTATCCAATATAAAGTTTAGATAAGGTCATATATCTTCATCTTGTTTTATAATATCATCCCAGATGATTCTCCTAGTTTCTTGCAACACTTTCTGCCCGATTATTTGCTCCTTCAAATTGTCAAGGCCGACCTGCATTTCCTGGTACTTGGTTTCCCAAGCCTCCCTTTTTCTTTCTACGTCATCCCTTAGAGTTTTCAAGTTAGTAACCTGCTTCTTTAATCGGAGCGGCTCAACATCTTCTAGGCTGGTATCAGCTATCTTCCCTACCAGGGAGAAATCACTTGATGCAATCGGATATGTGGCATCTTGCTCCATCTCCTTTACTTTCTTCTCCAACTCTTCAACCCATGTCTTCCATTATTCCTCTTTGGATGTTACCAAAGTTATATCAGACTGCATCTTATTTTCTTTCTCCATAAGCTCCACCAACTGGGATTTACAGTCTAACAATTCTCCCTTTAGTTTCTCTTTCTCTTCCTCTTGCTCTGCTATCTTAGGGGTACTTGCAAATTGAGTAGGAGAGATCTTTAGAATCTTCTTTAAAGTTAGGATCTCCTGATCCTTTTCAGTTATCAGCTCCTGGATATTCTTCCTCTTATCTTCTTCAATCTCATTTGTTAACAGCTGTGTTTGGTGCTTCTTTGCCTGCACCTTTAGAGATTTATTCTCTGCTTTTTCCAACTTTAGCTGGTGCTGAACCCTAGACTTACTTGTTTGCACCTTTGATATCTCTATGGTGAGCTTCAACATCCTATTATAAATGACATCAGTTGTCTCCTTGTGTAGGTTTATTATATCAGGGATAGGGATGTCTTCTAGATTGAACTTCATCTTTGTAGCCTTGTTTTTGGTAGCTAGAGCAAGGCTCAAGGTGTTCTGAGCTAAATTCCTGCTGGTAACTAGGGCCACTTCTTTATTGGATAACTTTCTTACCTCGGAGTAAAGTTTTGCTTCTTTTGCCAAGTTATATGGATTTTCTCCATATTCCTCCAATAGTTTGGTCCTACTTGTACTAGATGCTGTAGGTCCTTTGGGTGGTTTTCCAAACATGTGCTGTTTCACTTCGTAGGGGGGCATTTGAAACTTGATATGCTTTTTCTTAGGATTTTCTTCTTGGATCTTTACTATCTGATTCTCATTGTCCTCCACCTTTTGCCTCTTCGAGGCTCTTTCAAGGTCACTGTTTATATCCATGGGGCTGCTAACCATTGAATTGCTAGGCTCTCCTGGAATGGTGAAAAGGGGTAGACCAGTAGATCCTACTAGGGTTTTATTAGATGAGTCAGGTGGTGAAGGTGTGCCTCCCTGAAAAAATGAATTTTAGAGTTTGGGAATCCTCTGCTGAATCAGCGTCCATGGGCTCCTGATCAATGTATTCCAACCAATTTGCTTTCTCTGGAAATCCAGCCATCTCAAAATGGTCATATCCTTTCCCGCCAGCTTGCCTCCTTCTTTATGAGATTATGTGATGTGGATCATAATTCATCGCAGCCTTAGAAGGGAGCCCCAGGTCCCTCGTCATCCGTTCAACTGCTGAGAGGGTTGTCTTATGTTTAATCATAAAAGATCCTACCATCCATGGGAAGGCTATATCAGAGGACTTCTTGTTATCTAAAAAATGATCACGCTCAGCCTTCATCTTCTATCTTATGAACTCTAAATGGAATAACCTGGGTGTTAAAAAGGCGGGGAGTACATACGAGGGGTGTGAAATACCATACACTATGATCACTGTCCCATGTTTCATCAAAAACCAATCTCCTGTCCCCTTCCCCATAGCGGCTGCAGTAAATCTTTTATTTCTAGGAGCACCCTGGGAAATTCTTTATGGAAAAAGATGTGGTATACCTTTTCCATCAAATCATTCATGAAAACCAAGTAATCTGAATACATTTCCTTTGTAACTTTCAGCTCTAGGATTACATGTTTTCTTCGACGGCGGTTAAAAACATTTTTAGTAAATAGGATTGGAACCTAAAAACCCTGGTTTTAGGGAATTCAACCAACTGGGAATGGATACTTTCGGCAAGGGCATCATCGAATCTTAGGCATGCGGTCTGGATAAGTGGGTTTTGATCGTCTGGCTCTATTGGGCAAGTGCTCAAGGCAAACATTAGACTGATTAATGGCTCCGTGATGTACTGGTCACTATCTAACCCCAAAAACTGGGCTATCATGGAAATAACACATTTGGACTCTTCTATGAAAAGATTGGTCTATTCAGGAAAAGGTGAGCTAGGAGAAGATGCATTTTGTAGCAAGGAGGCCTGGAAGAAACTTCGCTTGAGTTCATCAGGAGCCTGATGGAAGTGCTGAATTAGGGTTTCCATTTGATATTTGTGAGCTCTATGGCTGAATTCCAGGGGAACAACCAGGGATTTCCTAACTATCGGGGTTTTCACCTGGAAAAGGATTATAGAGCCTGAGGCATCGAGGATTTCCCTCTTCCCTGGGGCATAGTGGCTGGCGCACCATTCTATGAATTCAGGGAAATTGGGGGTTTTGGGGGTGGTAAAGTAGTGGAAAAAGGACCGGTATACTTTATGGACGTCTACCTATCTGTCCCTTATAACCTCCAGCTTCTGTTTGGCCGTATCCAGGGAGCTATTGAGAAATACGGTGTCGTATATGTCGCTATCCTTGTCTTCCAGCAGGGAACTAAGCAATGGAGCTTCAGTAACATAGAGGTCTACTATCTCAACCATTTAAATACCCAGTTGTGAAAAGGAGAAGGGGCAAAAACCTACCTGGTCAACTGACAGCTGGACCACCTTCTTGTCTCCTAGTCGGCCAGTATGCTTATGCCATATTCACCTTCTTCTCCCTTCAACATGCAAATGGACAGACAGGATGTGGACATTCGTGGGGGCGAACCATTTTATAATATAGAATTCACCGTATCAACCTTGAAAGTATAATATCGATTGAATCATGTCAACCGCCCGTTTCTCTGGGCCTCCTTTCAGCCGTAGATCTGCTTACTTTACCTTCCCTTTGTCATCGTGGCCTTTCAAGTTAATATTACAATCCTGATCTCAACCGTTGGATGATGCGTATTCATCGACCGCAGTGATTTTGGGCATGCTTAACGTGCTGGTTATAAAAATCACTGCCATTATCATAGACCTCCGATCTACCCTCGTTAGATCCAAGCCGTTGCAAGAAGCACGCCACTTAATCAGATCGTGGTGATTTAGAGTGCAACCCATCTCCCGCGCATGTTAGATTAACGCTATAGCATCCTTACCGTAGATATTCGCTTCTTCATATCTTTCATGTCGATTGCTTTAAGAGCAGGCCCGTTGGTTAACACCGCACCCATGTTCATGCTATTCTCTACTTTAGGAGAGTTTTCCCAGGGAGTTTGGCTCCCTCTATAAGTTTCTTCATAATCATGGGATTTTCCTTTTCTATCCCAAGATCTTCTTCAAAATCCCAGCACCATTTGAATGCTAACAACTGGCTCTAGCCGGAGATTCTATCCTCACTGCGAGGTAGCAAAGAACCTCCGTAGACTAAGTGCCTGATCCATTGGGCGGCTCTCACCCAGACAACTATAACCTTCAACCTGTAATTGGTTCTCCATTCGAATCTATAACTGAAACCCCAGAACTGAAAAATCTACTGAAATCCTCCAAAAATGCCGAGCATACAGACTGCTAAGAATTAAAAACTAAAATAAAAAATGCTTGACTTCCTAGCTTATTTATATACAGGTGCTCCTACCTTATTAATTTTAGCACAGAGGCTGAATCAGGTGATCTCACACTTCCAATGAAGCCAGTCAAGCAGATGGCTTCCTGTCCGAAGCTCACATTCAAATCCTTCAGGCCCGAAAAAGAGTTCGGCAAATGATAACTTCAATTGACAATATTTTTCCCTCCCTGCCGGTTTGGACAATACAAACTCCATCTTCTCTGAGGATTCCAACCAACTGGCGAAAGGGTCTTCCAACATATGAAAGATTCCTACTTCTTTATAACCAATCATGAGAGCATTCTCAACTGTTTCTTTACATACAACAGATGAAAGACTTAGACTTGCAAGAGATATTGAACAATCAAACATCTGTACATCAGGCTGATAGAACTGCAACTCTTTTTGGTTTTCAAAAGAAATACCATTATGCTCTTCAAACGTATTAAAGGAAAAAATCCCTCCAAACAAAAATATTCTGAAGTGGAATAACATGGAGAAGAACTAATCTGACTATTCTGATCCCTTTCTGAATCACATGACAACTGACAACGATGGAAAAAATTCTCATCCAACTCGGGAGAAAGGATATGAAAATCACCACCGATTTCATTCGAAACTTCAGAGTTCCCAACTTGATCAAACATAGCAGGAATATCATTGAATTTTTCAATAAGATCAAGTGCAACAAACTCTTCTTGATATAAGAACTGTGAGTGTGAAAGAGAATCCTGATTCTCTGTTAGGTACTTCTCTTCTGTATTGCAAACCGTTGGCTCTTCTAAGTGTTGGGACTAATTGCACACCAGCTCTTCTTTTTTATCATCCACTTCAAAAAGGTTTATGAATCTTCCTACTTTAGATTTTTGTTCTTTATTAGAAGCCCTGATTCTTTGCTTTATCAATTCAAATGAAGAATAACAGAGTGGTAAACAATCATTTTTAGGAGGTTTATTCTCAGAGGTTTGATCATGGATAATGATTAGATTTTCTTCACTAACTGTCCTGGAACTTGTAAATTTTTCAGCTGGTACAATACCCAAGCAGTCTCCTTCATACTCATCATACTTAGGTGGACTGAAATTTTCTTTAAAACCATTACTAATAGAAATTTTAACTGGCTGATTGCAATTTTCATAAAACAAATTAGAATTACCTTCTTCTGACGTATCACCGGGCTGATCACCTCTCTGTTCCTCATAGGAATGATTGGGACGTAAGGCAAGTCCTCCTAGTTCATGTCTCTCTTCGAATCCTATTTCGTCTTCAATTCTTTTATCATTATCTAAGTCTGAAATTTTCCTAGACATCCTGAGATTGTCTTCAACCTCCAAAGCATCAATGAACATATGCTACAAATTAGAAGACTTTCTTTCTAGAAGTAGAAAAGACAAATAAGGAGGAAAGATAGACGCATAGTGTAACGTAGAAGAATTCTCTAGGGGCTGAATTTCCTTGGGCATATCATGGTAGAATCTTGAAAACCTTCTGTAAGAAAATTCTCCTTCATGCCTTCTCATGGAGTAAAATTCTGAAAGAACTAGGTCCCATGACCTTCTCCTACCCCAAAACTCCAAGAAAACATCAAAGAACCCCTTCCATGTATCTATAGATCCGGGTTGCAAATGGTTGAACCATTAATTCACATCTCCTTGGAAGGATTGGGCGAAAGTCCTCATACAAATATCATCACGCTCTACTTCAAAAAGATCCAGAAAATGTTCAAAGCCTTGAAGATGTTTCTCAGCAGTAAGGCTTTCAATTTCTCCATCAAATCTAGGAAGGTATTTATGGTATTTGGGAGGATAGTAATGAAGAAGAGGGGGTAGCTTCAAAGGGTCATATCTCGGCTGAGATCTGGAAGGAAAAGGAGTATGTACGGGGGGGGGGGGGGCATTTTTAGCCTTACTCTTATGGTATTTGTAAGGCCAGCTATGGATCTTATAATGTTCAGAAGAAGAAATGGAATCAGCTCTAGGGGTTAAAGGAGGATATATATTTGTAATATCTAGAGAGGGATATACACAGGAAGGTCTCTCATGACCTAGAGCTCCCTGATGGAACAAAATTTTCTTGACATATATATATATAAAGGTAAAAGGAGATCGCCATAGAAGAACACAATCTCTTTGAATAAATCGACAGTTCGATACCTGGGTCTTGCTTCTTCCATGTTTTAAAGGCGTCGAGGTCTCCTTTCGGTGAATTCTGCAAGTTTCGATTAAAGATTGAGGGAATTAGCCTACCAATTACTGAAATCCTGGATTTCCCCAGCGAAGTCGCCATGAGAGTTTCAAAATATCATTTCTGATATAAGGTCAACGATCTTCCCAGTGGAGTCATCTTTATACTGGAATTTTGATGAGTGGAATCGCTAGGTGAATGATACAACCTTCTCAATGTCCGACTGTTTTTCACCATCAGCATTCAGATCTGAAATCCTTGTCATTCTCCAGGGATGATAAAACAATTGTTGTCCCCGGCAACGGCGTCAATTTGTTAACACCCAAAATGACCCCCTAGGTTGTGGGAGTGGGCAAACTGGGGTAACCATTAACCAATATTTAGACTTAAGCTACTAACCCAGCTTAGTCTGAGAGGGCTCTCTCTACAAACATACGAAAGACTGGAATAATCAAAGGTGTCAACAATGAAAACACACACCAGCATTCATTATCAAGAATATTCAATTACAACAATACAGAAGATCAGATTTCTGTTGGAAAACGAATGGTTTAAACGTTGCCGGCTGAAACATATGAATTTCTCTTTTGGGAAATGGAGTCACGTCAGACAAAACTCAGGAAAAACTTATTCACAAGGGCTTCACGAATGCATTATCACAGGGGCGAGATAATAAACAGCTCATAGTCGAAGTGAATTTAATTGATGGAGCAGAGGAGAAAGAAACAACCCATTGACATAAGGCATATAATAATGGATCCTACATCAACTTTAGTAGAGAAGATAATGGTGAAATACTTGGAAAAGATAAGCAGAGCATACTTTCATGAATTCTACTTAACTATCACACTGCTCCAAGCATTGAAGAATGCCACAGAATGGAAATAACAATGAGAGATGCACAATTAACATAGAAGAGGAAAAACATACTACAAGACCAGTTACACAAGAATCCCTGTAAACATTAGCTCGGCTCTGCAATTTCTATTCAAAATATAACTCGAAAATGTCTTACAGAACAGTACAAAATTCCCATAAAGGTTTCAACAAGATTTTTCAACCCTTCTATCTTTAATTACAATGAATTTATAGAGGCCCTTGGAGCTCTAGGCTCGGCTCTCTTCTGAACAGAAAATAGTTGTAATTAATTGACAACTAACTAAGGCGTTTCGCCGTTACAACTCAAAAATAGACACAGGCGGTATAGGACTAACCGCTTTATTACTTTCACTGGCCTATTTTAATATAAGACTAACTACTTCAATGAAAATAGAATAGAAAATTGATAGCTCTAGCTTTGTGGCTTCCATTGCTCGCTGTTCCCTTAGCTGACATCTTCGAGCTTTTAATCTGCCATTTTCCATGCTGTCTTTCCAAAAATGGGTTTGCAGGCCATCTGAGTATCTTCAAAACTTGGAAACCAGGAGTATACTTGTATAGCTAAGAAGACTGACTTGCCGGATAGTGGGATGCAAAAGACGTAAGAGTGCCGCCACCCTATTTCTGGGCTCTCACTTGATCATACAAATTGAGGAAATCACCCGCGTCGGAGGGAACATTTGTTCGGGTTTCCTTGGGTGGGGAAACAAGGGGCACATCTTTGGTAGGGAGGATCCAGTCCTGAATTATATCTTCATCAGAGGGGATTTTCTGCTCCAATTCCTCGTGGGATTTTCCTCCTTTCTGTTGCAACAAATTCCAACACCCCTGTTGTGTCTTGGGCTCTTCTAACTCTTTGGAAGAACTGTCCTCCACTTGGTCGGAAAACATAAGAGGTGGGAGAGTATACTCCTCCACTATCTTGGACAACACATGTTCTGGAGTAAATATTATCTCGGTCCCTTGCTCTCTCTCCATGTCTATGACACTACTTGCAAAAATAACCAAACATATGAACTCACCACCCTTTGGAATTCGACGTAAGCTACAGGCCCGGAGAGTCAGGCTTATAATGATCAATATCGACGGCGTTTCCATGCGAATTATGTTGTCATGATTCTCTGACTTAGACCTTCCAAATGATTTATCATGATGACTGAGGATAGGACTGATGTAATGGACGTACGACTGTGCATTTCAGATCACATAGAAAGCACCCCTGACAGCGCTGAGGTGGCTTATCCCATGTGGCCATCATTAATCTCTGGAAGAGATGTCCCTTTCTTGTGTGGGAATTGGTGATTGGATTAGGATTGCAGCCTTTTTCTGCTTACTGCGGATTCCCATTTCGCCTCATATAGCTCCAAATTTTACTGTTGGATGGAACATCTCTGCCGACCGCGGCGATTTTGGGCTTGGTTAACCTGCGGACGATAAAAATCACTGCCACTATCCTGGACCCTTGATCTATCCCCAATAGATCTGATCCATTGCAAAAAGCGCAACGTTTATCAACCTGCGGTGATCTTGAATGCGCCCTTTCTTTGCGCATGTTGAATTTGCACTACCCTTTCCTCACCGTAGATTTACGTTCCCGTTGCTCTATACCGTTGATTTGATTCGGACTTTGCCTATAGGTTAACGCCCTCTCCGCTTTTGCAATATTTATGTTTAGTTTTTTGCATCAAAGACTCAAGGCCGTGGATCTCTGGGGTGACTGACTCTGTGTTGCCCCCACATACCTTCATTTGCTGCTGGCCTATTTGCGTACCTTCAGTCCCCCAATCACCCAAGAAGACTGGATCTCTGAATAATCCTTCTCCTTTTACAAAATATTTCTTCTAAGGATTAGCACAATTATGGTGCTAACACTTCCAATTGGTGTTGGAGAATCTAGGGAGTTGGTGCTTCCTTCTAGTTGGTGCTAGAGAATCTAGGGGATTGGTGCCTCCTAAAATTTGTTGATTTTAAACTTGGGATATTAGTGTCTCCCAAAGATAGGTGCATGAAAATCATTGTAATCATTATTTATAGGAAAAAACATATTTTTTGTGGTTTTCTCCCTCATTGGGTTTCCACATTAAAATATTGTCTCTTGCATTGTGCATTTTTTTTTACTGTTGATCAATGTGATTTAAGGCTAATGTGATTGGTAAATAAGTTTCAAAAGTGTAAAATATGTCCTATATTAATTCACCCCCCTCTTAGTATAGCTGAATATTCCAACAATTGGTATCAGAGTGGGTTCCTTTAGAAATAGTTTAATCACTGGAAGGTAGATCGCTGCACATACATGGATAGATTGGAAGGTATCTCAACAAATATGGCATCAAGGTTTTATGGATCCAATTATGCTTCCTGGAGCATAATAATGGAATTTCTCTTGTAGTCACTTGGAATTGATATTTGGTAGGTAGTTGAGAATGGTTATAAAGTTCCAAAGACTCCACCAACATATGCATATGAGAAAAATATTTATGAATGCAATGCAAAAGCTAAAATGGAAATAGTGAGTGGTATAGGAGATTCATATTTTACAAAATTCATGTAGTGTAAATAAACAAAAGAGATGTGGGACAAAATACAAAATATCTATGAAGGGGATGGCACAATAAAAAAGGAAAAAATACAAACTCTTAGAGGACAATTTGAAAGCCTCAAGATGAAGGAAGATGAAAATATTGTAGCTTACTTTATTTATGTAGATGAAGTAGTCAACACCCTTAGAGGTCTTGGAGAAGAAGTTAAATAAGCATCAGTTGTACAAACGGTGTTGATAACTCTGCCCATTATGTTTGATTACAAATCTCCAACCCTAAAATATAGAAAGGATATTAACAAAGTTACAATGGATGAAATGCATGGAATTCTCACTACTTATGAGATGGGAATTAATAAATAAAACCCTTCGAGGAAGGAAGCATCCTTCAAGTCTTCAAAGAAGACAAAAGGTAGCAAGCAAGAGTCAAATAAGAATTCCTTTGATGAATCTGATGATGAAGAAGCAAAATTTGTGAAGGAACTCAGGAGAGGTCGTGGAAAATACAAAGGTATGTTGCATTTTAAATGTTTTGAGTGTGGTAAAATAGGACACTTTGCTTCTAAATGTCCTTATAAATAAAGAAGTGAAAGTGATGACGAGGAATATCATAGTGACAAAGCAAGGATGAAGATGTATAAAGGAAGTAAATTTGAAAATAAGAAAAGCTTTAATAAGCAAAAGAAGAGTCTCTATTCTAAAGAAGAAAACAACTCGTCAGATGAAGAAGATAGTGATAATGATACAATAGATCTACTCTTCATGGCATTAGATGAAGAACTTGAAAATGAAAACTTTGAAGATGAAGTCAGTGCTGAAGTAGACTTTGAAGGGGAGCTTATCAGTTCCTTAGATGACTTGAGGAAATAAAAAAGAATAATAAGAAGCTAAAGGAACAAATGAAAAAGTATGAAGAAGAATTCATTAAAGATCATAAAATTCATCTAGAAGAGACAAACAAAATATAAGAAGGCCTAACAGGACAACTGCAAGAAAGGGAGAAACAATGTGTGGAATTGGAGGATGAAAATGTCTCCGTGAGAAAGGAACTACAGAGACTGAGCACCCAATTAAGCTATCACCAAATATTTGGTAGCAGTACTAAAGTATTAAGCTATCACCAAATATTTGGTAGCAATACTAAAGTATTAAATGAAATCATCAACAACCAAATACTATCTTCGAACAGGTTTGGATTAGGATATGGACAAGAAAATGTTAAAGAAGATTCAAGCTCAATGGTACCTAACCATGAAGTAGAAACAAAAATTTATGCTGATGTTCTCAAGAGTTCTATCAAAAGGGAATACAACAACCTCAAAAGGAAGGACGACCAACAATCACTCACATGAACAAAAAAGTTGTTCCAACTAGAATACCTCTTATTACTAGGTACCAAACTCTCTTTTTGGGTCATTGTTATTTTTGCAACAATTTTGGTCATAAAGATGTAAATTGTGGAGCATTTGCTAAAGATGATTTTGAATGAAATAGAAATTCCTATAAACTCTCCAAGGTTATTCATGTGAACAATGAAATAAAAATTCCTAATGGAGCTATGAATGGAAACCTCAATCCCTTTGACCCCTTGGAACTTGGCACTCAAATGTCACAATTATGGCCATAAAGCTCCGGATTGTAAAAACTAGTTGATGACTGTCCATCAAAATGTAATAAAGGATTCCTCTTCTAAATATGAGAAATACTATACAAAAAATTGGCAAAGAAACATAGAAAAACCAAGCCAAGAAGAATGTGATCTAGCCTTACATGCTCAAAGTAGAAGGGGTCATTGGTATATCGACAGTGGCTGCTCCAAACATATGACAAGAGATAAAGACATATTTCTAGATCTTAAAAGGGAAAATGGAGGCAATGTTTACTTTGGAGATGATGGATATGCCAAAATTCTTGGAAAAGGCATAGTAAGTCTTGGGAGTGAAAAGGATAAAGCAAAAAATGTCTTACTTATTGAAAATATGAAGCATAGTCTTCTTAGTGTCATCCAAATGTGAGATCAAGGGAACATCCTCACTTTTGACTCTAAGAAATGTATAAGGAAGGAAAACTTAGGTAGATTAGTAGAAGCAACATCCAAAAATCCAAATAATGCGTACATCTTGGAGGAGAGAAAATAAGAAAAATGTTGTATGGGACAAGTAGATGAACGTTGGCTCCGGAACAGAAGAATGGGTCATATAAAATTTGAAAATCTAGTTAAGGTCACTAAAAGTTAAGCAGTAAGAGACATACCTAAAATTACCAAGCCCTCAAATTATGTCTGCAAGCATTGTTTACATGGAAAAAGTACAAGAGTAAGTTTCAAGACAAAATAATATTCTACAACAAAACCTTTAGAATTAGTGCATATTGATATTTGTGGGCCAACAAGAACAAAATGTATAAATGGTGAGTCTTGCTTTATTATATTGCTTGATTACTACACCATATCTGATCATGATCTTAAATGAGTTAAGAATGAAACTGACTTAAAAATCAAGTACCTGAGATCAGATAATGGGGGTGAGTACACCTCGAATGAATTTGAATAATTTTGTGAGAAACATGAAATTATGAGATAGTTCTCAGCTTCTAGGACTCCACAACATAATGGAGTAGCAGAGAGGAAGAACAATGCTATGCAAGAGATTGCTAGAATAATGCTAAATGACTCCAAATTGTTTGACATTTTTTGGACCCAAGCAATTCATGCTGTTGTCCATATTTTAAACAGGGGACAAATTAGAGTTGATAACAACAAAACTCTTTATGAACTCTGGAAAAGCAGACCAACATTTAAACACTTTAGGGTGTTTGGGAGAAAATGCTACATCAAAATAAATGATGAAAATTTGGGAAATTTTGACTCCAAGTCTTGGATACTATTGTAGAATAAAGGCCTATAAATGCTACACTTTGAGGCTAAACAAGATGGTGGAAATCCCAAATGTGAAAGTAGATGAAACAATGATGCACATATCAAGAATACCAGTGGAAATGGAAGGAGATGATCAACCAATAGTTGAACAACAAATAGAATAGCCACAACAGGAAGAGCGACAAAGAGAACAAGAAGAAGTACATCAAGAAGAACACGAAGAAATTGGAAGGCCAAATACACAGACTCCTTATAGGTATGTTCAAAAGAACCATTCTAAGGATTTAATCATTTGTGATAAAATTGCAGGTATGCAAACAAGAAAGAGGAAATTTGATAGAACTTTTGAAGAGGTACACCTCTCTTTGTTGTCCAAAATAGGGGCAAAACATTTTGAGGAAGCTAGAACTGATAAAAAATGGGTTAATGCGATGGAAGAAGAACTGAATCAAATTGAGAAAAACTGAACTTGGGAACTTGTTCCAAGACCCAAAGATAAAAATGTCATTGGCACTAAGTAGATTTTCAGGAACAAATTGAATGAAACTAGCCAGGTAATCACAAAAAATAAAGACTGGGGTGTAAAGGGTATGCTCAAGTTGAAGGAATAGACTTTGAAGAAACTTTTTCTCCTATAGCCAGAATAGAAGTAATCATAATGTTCTTGTCCTATGCATGCTCCAAAAATATCAAGGTATATCAAATTTATGTAAAATCAACCTTTCTAAGTGGTATCGAGCTTGGTGTTGTCATTGATGTCAAAGAGATAGTTGAACTTGGTGATGGCATTGAAGTCTTTTCCAATTTGAAGAAGTATATAGAAAATATGTGCGCAAGTATCAACAAGTCCCACCAAACATCAAAGAGATTTTTGAACTTGGTGATGGCATTGAAATCTCAATGCCAATTTGAAGAAGTATATAGAATAAGGTTGTATGTCCGCCATTCCCACCAAGTTTTGGCATTCTAGTGCGCAAGTCCCACCAAATTATGGCACTCTAGTGCGCAAGCCCCACCAAGTCATGGAACTCTCATGCGCAAGACCCTCTATCAGCACAAGATAAGGACAAGTGGCTGGATTACTATGAAGTCAGTAAATATACAAAAGTACACGCCGACAAAAGAACAAGAAGTGTGGTAAACTTGACTAACAAGAAAGGAATAAGGGATGTCACCGACTTAGAGAGACCCCAACTTGTGGACATATCAATTGAGTAAGATCAATATAAATAAGATAAGTACTGATGTGTGTTGCGATAATATTGGGTGCACAAAAGATGTAGTATTATGAAATTGCAAGCTTCGGGGAATAAATGAAATGCTCAGGGGAATCAATGGTAGTATGACTTGAGGAAGTGCGCGAGATCACATGAAAAGGAGAGATACAAGGTGCAGTCGCACAGAAATATGAGGAACATTTGTGAAGAACACAAGGACCATATGAACAAGGAACATTTGACCAAAAGGATACAAGGAATGTTTGCGTAGGAATAGTTGGAAATGTGAAGTAGAGTATGCTTAGCAGTTTGCACATAATAGAGAAAACAAATCAGGAAGCGCATAGTGGTTTGTGATTGAGGTAAACAACAAAAAATCTATATCTAGTTAGTTGGATGGGGAAAGGACAGAAGATTGGTGTCTTCTACAGGTTGGTGCCTAATCGCGCAAGCTGGTGCTTGCTAATATGAGTTGGTGCTCATTAGAGGATAGGTGTCCTCACAAGTTGGTGCCTATAAAAATCAAGTTGGTTTTTGCAAGGGATTGGTGTTCCTCTCTGATTGGTGTTAGTGAAATCAGTGAGTGAGTGCTCACACTTGTATTGGATATTGTTGTCTCCTAACATTGTTTGTAATAAGAATGTTTTTATATAATATTTCTCTACATATTCTTTGCATTGTGTTCTTTGTATTGGATATTGCTTATGATACATGATATATAGTTTAATGAATGATTACATCGTATAAAAAGTGCATGATATTGATTCACCCCCCTCTCAGTATCACTTGGGATCCAACAATTAGTATCAGAGCATGTGCCATAATAAATAGTCTAACTAATGGAAGGAAGATCATTGTGCAATCCATATTTCTATGCAGATATGGATAGCCAGGAAGGTCTCTCAACAAATCGAGCACCACGTTTCGATGGATCCAATTATTCTTTCTGGAGTATAAGATTGGAAATATTGATACAGTCACTTGGAACTGATATTTGGATCAAAATTGTAAATGGTTATAAAGTTACAGATACTCCTCCAAATGATAATGACGATAAAACGTTATATGAATTCAATGCAAAAGCCAAAACCGCAATACTAAGTGGCCTAGTAGACTCATAATTTACAAAGGTCATGCAGTGTAGCTCAACAAAAGCAATATGGAAAAAAATTCAAAGCATTTATAAAGGAGATGACATTGTGAAAAAGGAAAAACGACAAACTTATAGAGGTTATTTTGAGAGCCTAAAAATGAAGGAAGATGAGAACATTGCATCCTACCTTCTTCGTGTAGACGAAATTGTCAATATTCTCATAGGTCTTGGGGAAACAATTCCCGAAGAAGCAATCGTACAGAAGGTGCTGAGATCTTTACCTATGAGATTTGATCCTAAACTATCAGTCCTAGAAGATAGAAAGGATATTGACAAGGTAACAATGGATGAAATCCATGGAATTCTCACTACCTATGAAATGAGAACTGAAAAGGAGAATCCTTCGAGAAGGGACGCATCATTCAAGGTCTCCAAGAAGACAAAAGGAAGCAAGCAATATTTTAGTAAGAGTTATTCTGATGAATCTTATCTTGAAGAAGACAACTTTGTAAAGAAACTTCATAAAGTTCATGGAGAGTACAAAGGTAAGCTTCCTTTCAAATGCTTTGAATGTGGTAAAATAGGTCATTTTGGCTCTAAATGTCCTTATAAAGAAAATAGAGATAGTGATGATGAGGAGGATCATGACCATGAAGAAAAGAAGAAGATATACAAAGGAAGTAGACCTGAAAATTAGAAAAGGTGTGGTAGACAAAATAAAATTCCATACTCTAAAGAGGACAATAGCTTAGTAAATGAAGATGACAATTATGATGATGAAATAAAAGTGCTCTTATGGCAATAAAAGAAGAATGTGAAAATGAAAACTTTGAAGATGAAGTAAGTGCGAAGGTATATTTTGAGGGAGAACTTATAAATGCCTTAGAGGATTTCAAAGAGTCAATAAAGAAGAACAAGTATTTAAAGGATCAACTACTGAAGTATGAATAACAAGTCGAAAAAGTCAAAAGAATAGAAGAAGATCTAGCAAGAAAGTGTTGGCCCCCAACAACTTCCCCTTTAGTTTGAAAAATGAAGTGGCCCCATTAGAATTTTGTAAATATTTAGCTATGTTTTTCATTTTATCTTGTTTGGTTTGGTAGATGATTTTATGCCTTTCTTTCCTTGATCTTTCACTCTTTGCACTGCTTCTTCTTTGGCTTGGATTTCATTATATGAGGATTGGGTGATTTGGATGATCTTATTTGTTTGATTAGTTAGTATTCCTGGATGCTTAAAAATGGTTGAATACCCTTACACAAGCTTATTTAAGTTGATCACATGCTTTGGTTTGGCTCAATTGGATCACATTCATATTTCGACAGTATTGCAAGCGTTTGGTTTATCATGCATTATTGATTTATGAGCATCTTGGTGGATCTTGACAATTTGATTGATGGCCTATTTTTATCATTTTCGATCCACATCTTGAAACAATGCATATTAACGAATGCAACCATGTCTTTATTTCTCAATTTGGATGATCAATCGAATTTATTGAGTCTTAAACTTTTCCTAAAAAATCATTCTTTTTTCGTAATTGACTTAAGGCTCCTTTTTATTCACTTGCATCCTAAAATTTAATGAGGACACAATTATCTTTACTCTTAGACGTATGAATCTCATTCTCTATTTAAAAGAGTTATTTATGACTTATATATATATATATATATATATATATATATGGATATGGAAATATTGAATTTTTATGATATTATTATTTCTTTTTCCATATTTAAGTCATATGATTCTATTTTATTTTTCGAATATAATTTCATTAATGACCGTTAATATTCATTAAATATTATCATTGTCTAATAATATTTAATATATTTTAAGACAATGTTAATGATTTATTTTAATATGATTGGCTTTAATATGAGAACTTAGACACACGATTAGTATTAAGGGATATCATTTAGAATTTGATGCTCAGCTTAACTTTTTGGGATACTTTACATTTTAACATTTCCTTATAAAAAAAATAATAAAATAGAATCATAGGGGAACACTATAAAAATGTATACTGTACCTCAAAAGTTTATCATTCATACATCTCTATCATCATGCATAACAACTTGTTATCAAAACTTTTCAAAATCATTTACTTTAAAAGGTGACAAGCTTAAAATTTCCGCATGGTAGAATAGAATGATGGATATTGAAAACCTCGTTTATATTTTAACCAATAACACGAAATTGTAAACATGAATGTGAAGTTTGTCTCTTTTATCATTAACTATTCTTCTTTTAATCTTCTTGATATGCATGTTTTATGTGAGGTGAATTGAATATTTTTCTTTAAAAGGAAGCGACCAGATTTAAATCAAATGAAGATAACATGTCAAATCTACTTTGGGGAACTTTTGCATATAGTTGATCAAAAGTCATATAGAAGCTACCAACATAGAAGCTCGCTCTTATATACGTGGGAATTTGGTAGAGTTTGGTAACAAGAATAATGTCATAAAGTTTGTTTAAGAGAAACTATTGCAGGTTTGAAGGTGAAAACAGTGAAATTACGTTCCATTTATTTCCTGCAGGATGACACGTAAAGGGGTAACCATTTCTAGAAGATGCAATAGAGATATGAGGCAGATGTGTAATGAACCTTTTTCAAAATTTTATTAAAATGTCAATTTTTCCACTTTTTCCCCCAATTTTAACCTTTGACTAGTTTTACTGTTTTGACATCCAAATCAACCCAAATGCTCCCAAATCTTCTGTAGGAGTGTATGAATGGTATTTAGACTTGAATATTAGGTTCAGGGATGTTTTATGGCCCTCCAAATACTGCTACAAACTTGATTTGTATTCTGATCAATATAGGTAATTTTGACTAGTAATTTGTGCATCAAATCCCCCCGGAGTAACACTGCAAATGGCCTTCCAAATGCCTCCAAACTCCCACGAATTCATGAATAGAGGTATGTAATGTGTTAAGTGCACCATTAATTGATTTTTACTACTGTTCTAACTCTCTCACATTCAACAGCAAAAACCCCCAATTCGACCCTTGGGGAAATGACACTATTTCACCTCTCAATACAAACAAACTGAGTAAAAATGCTTCAAATGCTCAAGTACAGTACATGAAACTTGTAGAATATAACCATGGAAGTATATTAATCACAAATATATCAGAGAATCATCCATCCATTCGAAATAATCAACCTTATAGTGTCATACATCAAAGCATTGGGGAAACGGACATTGTTTGCTCATTAATCAATAATTTTGCATACATTCAATAGGTATTTCGACTTGAGAGTTTTTGAACATGAAGAACAGAGGATATGAAGCTATTACAATCAGAAAAATATCATATGAATCTCTCCCAATGAGTGCAATATCGCACCCAAAGCGCAATCCCTCAAGGAGCCCGAATATGCCTTCAAAATTGGAAATGGTGGAGAGAAAGTGCTGCACTAAAACAAACCATGAAACTTCCTGTAGCTGCTACCTGCAAATAAAACTCCATTAAAGCACCATGAAAGACCTGAGTGGCCTCTCCAAACACCAACTTGGATGGGAATCTTTCACCCTCGAAATTGGCTAAGGCAAGAAACTAGTCATCCACTAGTTCTCTCTTCACAAATGCAATTTTTCTCAAATCATCAAAAGCCATTCTCATACTTGATTTCTACATTTTATAACCAACATTAACCTTTAAGGGGTCGAAATCCTCTCAATAGATTCAATAATTTTCCATTTAGAAAATATTCCTCATTTGCCACTTGTCTCCTAGTTCCAACCTTCCATCTTCTTCCAAATTCGAATTTGAGTCTCTTTAGATTCCTCCAACTCCATTAGCGCCTTCTTGAGCCTATTTTTGGGGTTGACATGTCATAATGGTCAGGTGTAAGAATTCAGGTCTGAATTTTGTCATAAATGTCATAGATGCTTCATTATTGTTGTCATAAAACTAGGGAATCTAGCCCAAGTGTCCACTAGTCTCCAATTTGACTCTTCCTCTCCCATGGAGGTTACTATTCCATCCCATTTTCACCTAAGATGCTCAATGCCATGTGTTATGACTTACCAACTCACCAAAGAGTGTTCACCTTCCCATGAATTCGAATTGGCAAGAGAGAGCTGCCATGTGTCATTGAAAAATCAAGCTAGTGTGGGTCCCACCACCTCCATATGTCTTCAAAACCACTTGCCACCTAGAATTTCTCTTGAATTTATTTATTCATCATATTTATTAAATTATTGAACCCTTCTAATGTCTAAATATCATTTATTATCTTCCTTATTACCATCCCACATGTTCCCATCCAACCTAGAAAACTAGTAGGATTGATGGGATTGTCTTACTATGCACTTATTTGAATGGGGACATTACAATCCTCCCCACCCAAGATTGCTTGTCCTCAAGCAATTTCAAATTTGGATGCTGCAAAATCTTCTCCTCTTCCCATGTGGCATCTTCATTTGGTAAGTCCTTCCATTGCACTAAATATTCTTTGATGATTCTATTCCTCAACCTTCTTTTCCGTGTCTTCAAAATCTTTTCCGGAACAAGTGTGAGCTGACCTTCATCATCCAAAGGAGGAAGTATTTCTGAAGTGATGATTTGATGACCAAGAGCTTTCTTAAGACAAGAAACATGAAATACATTGTGGATTTTACTCCCTTCCGGAAGTTCTAGTTCATATGCTACTTCTCCAACCTTCCACACTACCTTGTATGGCCCATAGTACCTTGGTTTTAATTTTTCTTCTCCATTTTTTTTGAGAGATGTTTGTTTATAGGGATGCAACCTTAAATATACTAAATCATTGACTTGAAATGTTCTCTCTTCTCTATGTCTATCAGCATATTGTTTTTGATGATTTTGAGCAACCTGCAAATTGTCTTTCAAGAGCTTTAAAATTTCTTGGCTCTCTTCCACCCAATCTTTAGCCTTTGGGGCTCTACTATCACCAAATATAATTTCATCAAATGTAAGTGCATCATAACCATATAATGCTTTGAAAGGAGACATTCCTATTGACATATGATAAGTGGTGTTGTAGCAAAACTCACCCAAGTGGAGCCATTTTGCCCATGCTTTTTGCTGCCCTCCCACATAGTTTCTTAGGTATCCTTCCAACCATTGGTTTACCCTCTCTGTTTGTCCATCAGTTTGTGGATGATAGCTGGTACTTGGAGTCAATTGAGTTCCTACCAATCTAAAAATTTCTTTCCAAAAAGCACCCAGGAATCTACTATCTCTGTCACTCACAATGCTCTTGGGAAGCCCATGCAATCTGAAGATTTCTTTGAAAAAAATATCAGCCACTTGTGCAACACTAAAAGATGATGTAAAAACAAAAAAATGATCAAATTTTTTCAACCTATCAACTACCACATAGATACAATCCTTACCCAAGGATTTAGGCAATCCGGTGATGAAATCCATGGAAATACTGTCCTATTTTTGCTTCGGAATGGACAATGGTTGTAATAGGCCGGCTGGACATGTAAGTTCTGATTTGTTTTGTTGACATGCTTTACATTCATTCACATACTTCTGAACATCTTCCTTCAGGCCCTTCCAAAAAAATATTTGCCTCAACTGTCTATAAGTTTTGAAGATCCTCGGATGGCCCGCTAGTGGGGAATCATGTGCTTCTTGCAAAATTCGGTACTTGAGCTTGGAGTTATGAACTAAATAAATTCTTCCTTTATAATATATCAGCCCATTCAAAATCCTATAATTATCATCCCCTTTGATTCCATCCAACACATCACAAACAAATTTGTCTTTGGCATATTCAACTAGTAGCATGTTTTTCCAATCCTTGGCAATATCCATGAGAGAAAAAGAAGGCCTTCTTGACAAAGCATCTGCTACTATATTATTTTTTCCTTTGACATATTCAATATCAAAATCATAATCTTGAATCTTGCTTACCCACTTTTGTTGCCTTTCATTTAGATCTTTTGGGTGAGAAAGTGTCTTAGACTATTGTGGTCAGTTTTCACCACAAACTTGCTGCCCACCAAGTATTGTCTGAATTTGGCCAATGCATGCATAATGGCCAGCATTTCTTTATCATAGATGGAGTAAATTTTTTCATGAGGCTGCAACTTTCTGCTCTCAAAGGCTATGGGGTGTTGGCCTTGCTTTAGGATAGCCCCTATTCCTCCACTTGAAGCATCACATTCCACAACAAAAGGTTTAGTAAAACCAGGAAGTGCAAGTATGGGACAACTACTCATTACCTCTTTCATTTTTTGGAAGGCCTTTTCAGCCTCTTCATCTCACTTGAAAGCATCCTTCTTAGTCAAATCAGTGAGTGGAGAAGTCAACTTGGAGAACCCTTTCACAAATTTTCTGTAGTAGGTGCATATGCCAATAAAGCCTCTCAATTCGGTAATATTTTTTGGTGATGGCCATTCCAAGATAGCCCTGATTTTTTCCATGTGTACCTTCACTCCTTCTTTTCCAATAATGTGCCCAAGATACAGTAGTTCTTTCATTCCAAATTCACATTTTGATAATTTAGCAAATAAGGACTCTTCTTGCAAGATTTTCAACACAATCTCTAATTGCTGCAAATGCTCTTCCCATGTTTTACTGTAAATGAGAATATCATCAAAGAAAACCAAAACAAACCTTCTTAGTTGCTTGCAAAATATCCTATTCATACATGCTTGAAAGGTGGCTGGAGCATTGGTTAACCCAAAAGGCATGACAAGAAATTCAAAGTGGCCAAAATGACATCGAAAAGCGGTCTTTTGCACATCTTCATCTTTCATTCGAATTTGGTGATACCCTGATCTAAGGTCAATTTTTGAGAAGTATTTGGCCCCATGTAGCTCATCCATGAGCTCATCAATCCTAGGAATATGATACCTATTCTTTATAGTCTTTTTGTTCAAGGCTCTAAAATCTATGCACATTCTCAATGTTCCATCTTTTTTCTTCACTAGCACTACTGAAGAAGCATAAGGGCTAGAGCTTGGTCTAATGAGTCCCAACTCTAGGAGTTCTTGGATAGATTTTCAATCTCATCTCTAAAACTTTTAGGATGTCTATAAGGTGGTATCTGAATGGGTGAAGTACCTTCCTCCAAAACAATACTGTGCTCAACCCCCCTATCCGGTGGCCTACCATGTGGAAGGTCTCTAAAAACCTTTTCATATTTTTGCCAAAGTCTCTCTATCTCCTTTGGGTGTTTGACAATATTTATAGTTGGCTTGGGAGATGTAATATGACATTCAGCAGCCCATTCTATATCCCCATGCCTCAATATAGATCTCATGCTATTGCAAGTCACTACTTGATTTGGATAAGTGTGTTGCCCTCTCACAACTCTTTGTACTCCTTTTGAATCTTGGAATTTCATTTCGGGAATTTGATAATTTACTGTATGCTCTCCTATTGAATACAACCATTGCACTCCCAAAACCACATTAGTATCAGCAATATCAACCACATAAAAACTATCAACAAAAGTATAGTTACCTACGGTGACTTGCAGCTTTGGAACCCATGTTTTGCATTGCATTGTGTTGTGACCGGGAATGACAACTGTGAAGCCATCAAATGGTTCAATAGGTATCTTTCTTTTCTCTACCATCTCTGCATCAATGAAGTTATGAGTGGCTCCTCCATCTACCAAAACTGAAGTTCTTTGTCCTTGTACCACACCTTTGCATCGGATAGTATGATAGCGAGGTACTGCTGAAAGCACTGCCATTCTTGCTTTGTCTGGTGAAGGCTGATTTTCTTCTTGTCTTTCCTCTTCTACTGCTGTCTCATATGCCTCTTCTTGATCTGAAATATGTCCATATTCATCCATGCCCCCATCATACCCCTCATTATCAGAAAATACTTCTATGTATTGAGCCTTTCCTTTGGTACATTTGTGCCCCGGTGTCCATGGTTGGAAGCATGTGAAGCATAGTTTCTTTTTTCTAAGTTCATCCCTGTTTAGTCCCTCTTTTTTATTCCTCTCAAATGACTATCTTTGCCAAGGTTTCTTTTCAAATTTATAGTTAGGATTAGGAGGAAATCTCGTTCTAGGAAACACATTTTGGAGATCCCTAGTCAAGCTCATTGCATCTTTTAATGTAGTTGGCTTGTGGGATTTGACCAAACCTCTTAAGGGTTCAGCCAAACCTTCAGTGAACAGCAATACTAATCTTCCCATAGATACATCATCCACCTTGACTGATAATTTTTGAAATTCCATCATATATTCAGTAGGGGACCCAATTTGCTTCAATTGAGCTAGTTTAATTTTTGAAAGTCCATCATATATTCAGTAGGGGACCCAATTTGCTTCAATTGAGCTAGTTCTTTGAAAGGCAATTCTGGATCTTTTTGTTCAAATATTTCTAGTACCCTGTTAACAAATTCTCCATATGTTTTAACCTGATTATGACCCAAGGTTTTCAGCCCATGAAACCACCATTCATTGGCATCTCCTTCCAAATGCAAAATGGCCATTTTTAATGCATCCTCTTCCAACATAGGATTCAGCTGAAAATATACATCCAATTTTTGCACCCAAGTGTTAGCAGAATTTTGAGAAGAACCATCAAAAGTAGGAAGTGACATTTTTCCAATAGCACTATTTAATTCTTTGTTTTGGAATGGACTCCTATTGTCTCCCTTCCTATTAATCTTTTTCATAGCATCAATGTAGTCACTGAGTGGTACACCTCTTTTACACTCTTCATTCAAATCATTCCAATCATTTACTAGTTTCTTGTAATCCAATTCAAGATTGGGCTCTTCTTTGGGTGTGAGAAATTTAGGTGTAGTAGGCCTTTGTGTGCTTTGAAATTCATCAGGTCTATTATGAGGTCCTGTACTTGAGAAAATATGCTCATTCCCTTTCATCTTTTCCCCTGAGTGTGAACCACTATTATCTCCTATTATCCCTTTGCTTTGAAGCTGACTAATCAACAATTCGAATCCTTGCAACAATTTATCACCTATCCTATCCATGTTTGCTGAAAGTTTAGAGAAACATGGATCTAAGGTTGCAATAAGTTCCTCCTTATGTTTTAATTTGTCATCCTCCTCTCTACCCATGGTTTCAGTGAAACACTCCTCTTCTTCTACTACCTCTTCTTCAACAAAAATCTCTTCAACTACTGGTTCAAAGGGTGGTGGATTATTCTTTTGAATTCTTGTTAAGACCATCAGGTGCCAAGAACATGCTCTGATACCACTTGTAATGAACCTTTTTCAAAATTTTATTAAAATGCCAATTTTTCCACTTTTTCCGCAATTTCGACCTTTGACTAGTTTTACTGTTTTGACCTCCAAATCAACCCAAATGCTCCCAAATATTCTGTAGGAGTGTATGAATGGTATTTAGACTTGAATATTAGGTTTAGGGATGTTTTATGGCCCTCCAAATACTGCTTCAAACTTGATTTGTATTCTGATCAATATAGGTAATTTTGACTAGTAATTTGTGCATCAAATCCCCCCGGGGTAACACTGCAAATGGCCTTCCAAATGCCTCCAAACTCCCACGAATTCATGAACAGAGGTATGTAATGTGTTAAGTGCACCATTAATTGATTTTTACTACTGTTCTAACTCTCTCACATTCAACAGCAAAAACTCCCAATTCGACCCTTGGGGAAATGACACTATTTCACCTCTCAATACAAACAAACTGAGTAAAAATGCTTCAAATGCTCAAGTACAGTACATGAAACTTGTAGAATATATCCATGGAATTATATTAATCACAAATATATCAGAAAATCATCCATCCATTCTAAATAATCAACCTTATAGTGTCATACATCAAAGCATTGGGGAAACGGACATTGTTTGCTCATTAATCAATAATTTTGCATACATTCAATGGGTATTTTGACCTGAGAGTTTTTGAATATGAATAAAAGAGGATATGAAGCTATTACAATTAGAAAAATATCATATGAAGCTCTCCCAATGAGTGCAATATCGCACCCAAAGCGCAATCCCTTAAGGAGCCCGAATATGCCTTCAAAATTGGAAATGGTGGAGAGAAAGTGCTGCACTAAACCAAACCATGAAACTTCCTGTAGCTGCTACCTGCAAATAAAACTCCATTAAAGCACCATGAAAGACCTGAGTGGCCTCTCCAAACACCAACTTGGATGGGAATCTTTCACCCTCGAAATTGGCTAAGGCAAGAAACTAGTCATCCACTAGTTCTCTCTTCACAAATGCAATTTTTCTCAAATCATCAAAAGCCATTCTCATACTTGATTTCTACATTTTATAACCAACATTAGCATTCAAGGGGTCGAAATCCTCTCAATAGATTCAATAATTTTCCATTTAGAAAATATTCCTCATTTGCCACTTGTCTCCTAGTTCCAACCTTCCATCTTCTCCCAAATTCGAATTTGAGTCTCTTTAGATTCCTCCAACTCCATTAGCGCCTTCTTGAGCCTATTTTTGGGGCTGACATGTCATAATGGTCAGGTGTAAGAAGTCAGGTCTGAATTTTGTCATAAATGTCATAGATGCTTCATTATTGTTGTCATAAAACTAGGGAATCTAGCCCAAGTGTCCACTAGTCTCCAATTTGACTCTTCCTCTCCCATGGAGGTTACTATTCCATCCCATTTTGACCTAAGATGCTCAATGCTATGTGTTATGACTTACCAACTCACCCAAGAGTGTTCACCTTCCCATGAATTCGAATTGGCAAGAGAGAGCTGCCATGTGTCATTGAAAAATCAAGCTAGTGTGGGTCCCACCACCTCCATATGTCTCCAAAACCACTTGCCACTTAGAATTTCTCTTGAATTTATTTATTCATCATATTTATTAAATGCTTGAACCCTTCTAATGTCTAAATATCATTTATTATCTTCCTTATTACCATCCCACATGTGCCCATCCAACCTAGGAAACTAGTAGGATTGATGGGATTGTCTTACTATGCACTTATTTGAATGGGGACATTACAAGATGATCCAATATAAGTTCAACCAAGACAATGAAAGACATACAACCAACTCATCAAACAGAAACCAGAATAATGGAGGACGTTTTGCTGCAATCATGAGATCACCTATATAAAGCAGCATGAATTGCAAGGATTGCAGGGGAATGCTCTGTAAAGTTCCAGGGAATTCAAAAATTATGTATTGTTTCTCCTAAAAAGTTTGATTTGGATGGATGAAGATATCTTAGAGTCAAGAACTTCTATTTTGAACATAGTAACTGCTTTGATTGATTCATAGACAGTCTTTTGCAAGCAAGTTTGATACTAATATCATTGTGATTTTGGTTTGGAACATTATTATATATATGAACTCCTGTTTGTTTTTCCTGCACTTATTCTATTTATGCATATCTCTCTCTATGTTATGCATGAATGAATCTTTTGAAACTTGAACGAAAGTGATCTTTGGAATTCTATTTGAATTTAAAGAATTAAGTTGCATCATGATAATTGTGATTATTTAGATATAACTTGTGTCTTTAAATATTAATATTTCTTTTGCCTAAATGTTTATTGGAGATATACATTTGGTGGAAAAATATTTATCTTGAATTTAGATCTTAAAGATTGTTACAAGTTAATGTATGCTATTTCTGTATTTTAAATTGTTGATTGCATATTTTCAGTTTCCATAATTTGAAGTATTATTTTAATGAACTGTGTAAATGCAATTTCCTTTTTAAAAGGTTATGTTATACTCTTGGTTTTTCTTCTTTGATTATTTCATATCTTTGAAAATATTTACTTTGATTCAGAATAGCATTATAATAACGAGTTTTCTCCTCGCCATGATAGATTAGGTAGAATAAATTTTAGTTTTAAATTAGAATTAGAATTTTATTTCGTAGCTGAAAATTGCACATTTTTTAGCAGCTACTAAATTTCCGTGTTATGATTGTTGGTTGTGGAGCTTGATCTTCTAGTCTCATAGATGATGTTGTTTCAGTCATGTTTGAACCCCAGGTTTGGTTATGATCCCGACACGCGCAACGGGGGTTACGAGTGGGTTATGGGTTGTTTTTGCGTCAACAAATTATAGGCCCATGGTTTTGGGTAGAACGTGGTATTTTTCCATAGTATTTCCCCTTTAAAAGGAAGACATTGTAATACGGTTGTATAATGTATTGTAGCATTGTAAAGATCTATGAGATCGTGTAAGAGAGACTGAGAGAGAGTCAAGAGGAAGTTGCAGTGGATGTGCTATGGGTTGTATCCCTTCATTTGCTGGATGGTATAATAATAAGGACTGGCAATTTCTGTGTGGACGTAGCCCATCTTGGGTGAACCACGTTATATTGGTGTCTCTCTTGTAATGTGTTTGTGTAATTTATATTTGCATCTTGTTTATTGTTATTGCTCTGTGATCCTGTTTTTCTAACAATGATTATATTAGAATAGATATTTGCTAACAGTCCAATTAAGTTAGTTTTCATTTAGTTTGAATAAGTAGGAACTAATAACACAACTAACACAAACAGATCTGGGACTCTCCTATTGAGAGCAAACCTTTAAAGGAAACAGGGCCTTATTCCTATGAAAAGTAGCCATCCCAGACATACAGGGGACTGATGTAAGAACCTTGCTTGGGATATTTTTCCTTAGTTGTCCAGAGAACACTTTTCTCGGCCAACAGAAAGCTAAAAGAGAAAGAAACAATGTGTGAGGAATTGGAGAAAAAAATATCTCCTTAAAGAGGGAACTACAAAAGGTAAGCATGGGATATCAACAAAAGTTTGGCGGAAGCTCTAAGGTATTGGATGAAATCATCAACAATCAAATATTAGTTTCAGACAGGTCTGCATTGGGATATGGACAAGACAATAGTGATAAGGATTCAATTTCAATTACACCTAGCCATGAAGCATGTACAAGGAGCTTTGCATATGTACTTAAGAGTCTTATCAAAGAGAAAGATAGAAAAAAGAATGACCAACAATATGCCTATCAAAACAAAGGAGTTGTACCGTCTAGAAGACCTCTCACTACTAGATATTAGACTATCTTTTGGGGGCACTATTACTTTTGCAATAATTTTGGTCACAAGGTCGCAAATTGCAAAGCACTTGCAAACAACAATTTTGAGAGAAATAGAAGTCCTCTCAAGAAATTCAAAATTGATAATATGAACAAAGAAACTATAAAATATAATGAATTCATCAATCCCTTTAGAATTTTGGAAATGGACATTGAATGCTATCAATGTCTCAACTATGGTCATAAAGCTCGAGACTGCAAAAAACATGTCAGTAACGGTGCACCAAGATGAAACTAGAAGTTTCATCCACAAGAAAGATCATGCAAAGATTTGGAAGAAAAAGACCAAAGAAAAATGCCAAGAAGAATGCAATCTGGCCTTGCATAAGGATCATTGACACATTGATAACGGATGTTCTAAACATGTGACAAAAAATGAAGAAAAGTGTATAGACTTACAAAGGCAGAAAGGAGATAATATGTCACAGAAGGACATATGCGCAGAAAGGAACCATAAAAGAATGCTAGAAGATACAAGGGAAGTACTAAATATTGAAAAAGCATAAAAGACATGACAAGAAGAGGAAACATTGTTCGACATAACTCAAGGCTCAATTCAAACCCTAGCCAAAGACCAAGGACGAGCTCCAGTATGATCAGTGCAAGGGAAACAAAAGGGATAATTCGCATAGCAAAATGAAGCAGAGGATTGAATAAAGTTGAAGGTACATGTAGGGAAACTTCTTCTTCTACTAATGAAAGAAATTATTTAGAGGGTCAAGATGGAAGAAGCCGCAAAAGAATTTGCATAGAAAAGATTGTGACAAAGAACATAAGTAACTAATTATGAATCTAGAAGCTACATATCAACATCAAGAAAATAACTAATTTGGATTATAAGGTTACATCACATTTCAAAAATTCAGTAGGACAACAAATTAAAATACCGTCATAACACTAATTGTGTATAGATGGAAGCCTGATAAAGTACATTTGCATTTTTATTACATTCAAAAGAGTTGTCGTTATAAGAGTAAGTGATACACATATTCAAAAGTTAGTCAAAAGGACTTATATCGCAGAAGCTAAAACATTGACATAAGTACATGCATTAATATGTTCCATGTCAACAAGGCTATCCACATATATAGTCTACAAAATTTGATTCATGAATTACAAAAATGTACATTCTAAAAGGAGGCATTGGTGCAAAATTCACTCAGCTAGTTTTTGTGATGACAAGCACAACTCTATGTCAGGTTGGTGCGTCTGCTCTTCCAAGCCCGAACTGTCTGGAATTATTCGAGTCTGTTTCAAAATATTTATAATATATTGTTGTTGTGTCTCCAATTGATCAACATGGCTCTTCATAAATGAAACATCTTCTGCATGTCTCTTATTCACCTGCATTTGCACTTATGTTGATGCCCGAAAAATCCTTGCGTCGACAGTAGGGATTCTCCCCAATGAATAATCCCAATTAGATCATTCACTGTTTGGAATAGTGAATCCAGCCGGTTTACGGTCCAACTACCATAGATGTGTTTCACATAAAATTTACTGGTTGCGGCCCGACCCACCATTTATATTTTATATTTAAGTATGAGTATACAAGTGCCCTAATTTAAATAATTCATAACTTATAGTTGGCAGGTAGAAGCCTCACAAGTGATGCGTAGGTTCTTACCTCTCGTCTTACCACTTCTACCTTATCATTCAACTAATTTTATCTAACTTAACTAACCTATCCTTGAAAGGAGCGACTTTATAAATTAAGATTAATATCTAAGAATACTTGTACAAATTCAATAGATAACCATTGAAATAAAGCACTTACATTCACAATAGGAATAATACACAAAGATAGATTTGATGAAATTGAATTTCATTTATTACTCTTAATCACATAGACATTTACAAAAAAAATAGTAAAACCATTCATTACCATTAGAACAATCCAAAAAAGTAAGAAAGATCTCACATCATAAAGATGAACGCAGGAAGAAGTAATTATGATCCTTGATTCATGACATTCCATGCAAATTCCATGTAAGCTTTTCCCATCAAATAGTTCCTTCTCATTAGCAGAAAAAATAGTTTTCATACAAAATGTTTCTAGTTTCTATTACACCTAAAAAATCCCCCTCTCATTCCTTTTCTCCCCTATTTATCTTACAATAAAATTGTCTTTACATGAGCAATCATTTCACCTACCCTAAAACTCGTGGATTGTTGGATTTTGTCTTCTTTGTTTGCTCAGCCAAAAATAGATAATTATTTACAAATTACATTATTCCGCTGGTGGGTTTTCTAAAGTAGAAATATAACTATCCCACAAATCAGTTTCATAAAATATTACATTACACTGCTGAGGCTCTAATAATTTCAAAGCCACCTCATGAGTGGACAAATATTTTCCTATATTTATTAATTATTTAGCTGCTACTTTGTGACTTTCTTCTAGAAAGTAATAATTCACAATTTCCTGTCCTATATGTTGTTGAAGATCTTCAACTGTAAGCATGTCCAATCTCTTGATATATTCCAAGTCTTCATTCAAGTTGTTCTTCAACTCCGCTAAATGTTGGTCTTTGGGTGGCAACTCGTACATGTCTTTAGCAATTGAAATATGGAAATTCTCGTGCACTTGACAGACATTTTGATAGATTCCCTCACACTTTGATATGGTATTTGGTACTTCAACTTGCACTTTACTGGTATCTTTTATGCAACTCTCTAGAATGTCTATATCTAATTTCCATTCAACAACTCTCTTATTCGACAAGTGATCAGGAAAATCTGTATTTTTTCCTTTCCAGACAATTAACTTCTTCACCTTGTTAAATGCACCTACCAATTTTTGTTTTACAATGACAACGTCTGCAGAAATTTCCTTCATTTTGTCAATCATTTTCCTCAGTTTATAAATTTCCTCTATCACTAACTCTTGCGAATGGCAAATATGTTCTTGTACTTTACGGGCATGTTCATAGAATGGTGTCATATCTTGCTTCTGGTTCTGAGCAATTTTGATATCCTCCATCAGAGATTCTTTTCCATTCATCCATTCATCAACTTGGGATTGTAAAGATCCTCTTTCAATCATCATTTCATCAACCTAAGATTGTAAAGATCCCTTTTCGATCAATAGGGATTCCACCTACTGATTTGATTTAATTTCATTTTCTTCCAACTCATTGATTCGAGAACATAAATCATCTCGTTCTTCTTCCATGATTACAAATTTCACATTTAAAGAATCTCTTTCATTCTCCAGTTCTTGATAGTCAAGTAGTAACTTTTCCTTCTTGGAATCCACGACATCCCGTTTTCTCTTCATTTCAATTCCTTCACTTCTGGCTTGCACCAAATTATCTTTTAGTTTCAACATTTTTACTTTACTTTGCTCCAAATCATTCATTAACTTGTTCACATTATCGGTATTGGCCTGGGAAGTTGCTATATTCAGTGAAGCAGTGAATTTATGGTCTTTGTTGGTGCCTTATACCAAGGTATTCTCTTGTATAGTGACAATATCTGGCTACGCACCCATTTTTAGCCTCTTTTATGTTATTCTTAGAATATTCTTCCTCTTAGGATCAAAGATAATAGTGTCCAACTTTTCTATAGAGTGTTATTTAGAAGGGGTGAACAGTATGAGCCCAAGCTCAACAAATGGGAGATGACCCCTGCAAGTAGGACTTCTAAATCAGCAGGTGAATCTATGTCCATGTCTTGTAAACTCTGATCTTCTTCTCGGATATTTTTATCTTCCACAACTTTCTTGATCCTAGCTTCTTCTTCCTTTTTCTTCTCTAACTGAGCTGCTTTCTCTACTGCCTCTTGTTCTTCTTTTCCCTGCTTCCTTTTCCACTGTCTTTGTTGTTCTTCTTTCCTCTGAGCTTCCTCCTCTTTCTTCTTTATTTCTGCTTCCTGTTTCTGTTTTATTTCTTCTTATTGTTTCCTTCTTGCTTCTTCGACTGCTAAAGCCTCTTCTCTGGCCTTCTGTTGATCCGCTTCTTTTGCAGTCTCTTTTGCTTGACTGGTGCTCGTTCCTTCTTTTCAGCCAAATATTTTATTCAAGTATGCCATATTGTTTTCCCTTTGATATAATTACTCTCCTTTTAGGAACTGATCGGTGTATTCAAAATTAATCTTACATGATGCACAATGCTTGGCTGCCTTTTGCAACTTGTCATTTCTAATAAAAATAATCTCCCCAAAACGGAATGCCTCCAAGTATTTTATGAAAAACTATGCTCCTTTTACCTTGGTAAATTTGTATGCCCCAATGGTGAAGGGAAGTAGAGGGTAAGAAGCTTTTTTATTTTCGTTCAAAATATGCCCAACCCTGTTAATGAAAACTTGCCTTAAAGCTTCTTTATGCACTACATAATCTGTGACATAGCTTGGCATCAAGGAAGGACCTTTATTTCCTCCATACATTCGTATATAGGTGCCTTCTAGGGTGAATTAGTAACCCCATATTGACTGATTACCGTCATTGCATTATCTGACAAACAATTTGGTTATTCATTAAATATTAGCCTATATAAAGGAATTATGAATTCCTCGCACAAAAGCTTGTAGAATCTTGCATACTTGTGAGCCCACATTATCTGGTAGGAAACATAGAGTGGGGTCTCAGCTGGGACCCAAGAACACCCCAACTTGTGGAATGGGTTTCTATCAATATGCATTCAATTAGATAGGAGGACATGAAAAAATCTGTTTTTTTTTTTTTTTTTTTTTTTTTTTTTTTTTTTTTTTTTTTTTTTTTTCTGTGTTATGCCTCCTTGGGAAGTGGTCACTACTGATTCCATACTTTCTGAAACAATGTCTTCCTAATTAAAAATAGTACCATGAGAACATGGTACATAATGGGAACCCAATTGAGTTTATATATATTTTCATTCGCTCTTCCAAATATACTGCTCAACATCATTGCTATAATTCTAAAAGGGGTTTTCAAATTTTGCGCATCATGTTCCCTGCTTGCTCTTTTCCTTAGCTGTTTTATTGGTATCAACATCTTCTTGGCATATTTTGAATTGTCTATGTTGACACCCTTTATCTAATCATTTGTCATCATAATTTTCGTGGCAGGTAACTTATAGGTCGTGTAATACCCCCAACTCGACCCTTAGGATATATTAGCCTTAATGTAAATAATGTGTACATGTGATGTATGTTTCCCTAGCGTGGAGCTCAAGGCCAAGGCCCCGCTAGTGAAAGCCCGAATTTTATTTAAAGGACAAGTATTGATATTTTGATACCATGTGCTCTTAAGCCATGGAAATTGTAATAGGATGTAAATAAACATCATGCAATATAAAATTTCAAGACTGGCTATGGAGGCAACGAATGAGAAGGGGCCACGTGTATCCACTAGGGAGTGGTGAGGGGGCTATGGGAGTGAACCATAGGTTGCCGTATGTCATTATGAGAACCCTTTGACCTCCCTAGAGTACATTTATTCATGTTGTAAGAAAATGGTTGAAGAATTAAGTCAATGACTTTGATAGCGTATGGGCAGCCCTGAAATTCGTATGGGTAGGTATGGGCTCTGTTGACTTGTCCCAAAAGTCACTCTACATCTTGAGGGTTGCTCCATCCTTATCCCCATTCCATTGTGGAAGTAGGGGACATCTTTCTCCATCCAAAAACGAGCTCCCAGTAGGGAGAAAACCAGAAATCGCAACTGTGAGAGAACCCACGTTTTGGGAAGCCAAAAACGTCTCTATTTGGTATTGGACAGTGAAATCCAATGGGGGATCCATTGGTAGGAACCTTAGGGCGAATTTGGGAGCAATAGCTACCCCAAAAGCCATGGGAAAACCCAGTTTTAATGGCCCAGAAAATCAGTGACGGATTTGGGTTGTTTGTGACAGATTTGTGAGAAATCCGATTGTGGATGTATGAATAGAGGATGGGATTGCTGAGTCTAGCTTGAAGGGTATGTGGCTTTGGGATTGAGCTCAGTGGACTAGCATCCTCCTCCATCTCCTATTGCATGCTTGAGAAACCCAACCGTGTGTTGGCTTAGCATGGCTGTTTGAGTGAAACCCTGACTGTGAGTGAGCCATCTAGTTCCTCCTTAGTGGATACACAACCCAGCTCGGGGGTGATCTCTCAGCTGAAAGAATACAGGCTGGACAGAGGTCTATGGTTGGGTGGAACGTTGCTCTCACGTAGCCAGTTGTTTGGGCCATTATAATTCGAGATAAGTATTCTTGATGTTAATTCTATGCCCTGCAAGCATTTTAAATAATGACTGCTGTTTATATGTTGAATGCTTGACGAAACTGTGTACATATGTATTGTTTAATTCCGATGTGTTTATATTGAATTGAATCTGCATATAGAAGTTTTTAATTATTACAGATTTATGAGTAAAAACTATTGGGGCTAAGTTGCCAAAAGCCTGATGCATTGTTAATGTTTCCTTCCCTGCATTTGTTCTAAGGGGAAGGGGACATTACAGGTCGTGCTTAAATGAGCTGGTTGGAATGAAGCAAATCCTTCTCCATTTTCTCCTACCATGATCCTTGAGTTGACGTCTATGTGAGGTAATATCCATCCTATCACCTCAGAACATGGGAATAACTCCGGACGAGTTGCGGCCTTATGAAGACTTGATTTCTTTATGCTTTGATATACCAACATTTCCTCAATAGAAGCGTTTGACACGTTATGGTCTCAGATAAGGTGATATAAATCACCCCATTTATACTCAGGGACTATTCTAGTTATTGCCTTGGTATATTCAAACAGGGTCTCCATTATGCTTTCTGGGACAATTTCAATATCTGAATCAGATTTCGTGACCTTAGCTTTGTGCTTAGAAGCCCTTTTGTGCATTTCCAAATCTTGTGATGAAAACAATGTTAGTGTACAACATGTCGAATAGAACATTTTAATTTTTCAATAGTTCATTAATGGCAACAAAATCCAAATGGAAATGAGTGTATAACCTTATTCTAACCAAACGAACTCAAACAACAAACTAAAAATGTATAACCTATCAATATGCATTGTTTGCAAAAAATAATATATATGAGCTCGGTTCATACTTCCATTGAGCAAGAAATAATATCAAATTTAGGGTCCGAGCGCTTCTTCTTGATGAATATTTCGAACCAAGCACTGAAGTTAAACCATTTAGGGTTCCAAAAGAGAACTTTCGTTCATCATTTTTTTGAGACATATTCTGCTAACAAGGTTTGCTACGTTTTTTTTTCCTACCATGAATGGTGTAGATTAAAAACATTTAGGAGTGTATAGTTAATACTACATGGAGAATGATGTGTTGTAATGCAGTGGCGTCAAACATCCCTGCACAAAAATACCACGCCACCTCGTATAAACAAAGAAATTTTGGACACCCCCCATTCGTTGCCCAAAACGTGGTCATATGGTCACAGGTACCAATATGTTTTCCAAACCCTATTCGGATATGATTGGCACCAATGATGAGAATTTTTTTATGGGTGAAAATGGGCTTCAAGCACCAACTACCGACGACCATTACTAGAATTGATGTCATCATACTATACATATTTAGGGCTCTGTGGGTTTCCCTATGTAACTGGCAGGCACTAAGTGTAATCTCATCCAAACCCTACCCGCATCTGAAAAGGTGTTCCTAGGGTTTAAATCATGTGTGTACAGGTTTTGAGATTACTCCCTACCAAGTTCCAGGGTTGAAAATACAAAAACAAGGGCACGAAAACAATGTGTAACATGATTAATGGACACAAGAGGCCTACCTGGCTATGCAAAAAATGGTTTTGGTGACTTGTCGTCCATAGATTCGCTCCAATTCATCCAAACGGTGTTTGCAAATGTTGCAAAAAATCCTTAAATTCCCTCTCTTATAAACAATGAAAAAATCCTAGTAATAAATGTGTATCAGTGTTTGTACAAAACAGGGTTCAAAATATGTTAAGTTCAAACTTTTCTTCGACAACCCTATGGTTTATCAAAAACAATGTTGGACCAAACAAACATTTAACGCCGAATCTGTTTCAGGTGAGAATCTCCTTTTATACATGTTCATGTCGGGTCAGAATTAAGTTTGGCGTCAGGGCATTTCACTTTAATCAATTTTGGAGACAAAATAATTTTTTGTCACTCGGTTGTTTCGGGCCATTTTCAAAACAAAACTTTCCAACCTTGAATTTATTTCGGGCGAATCCTTCTATCACAATATCGATGGAGAATCATAAGTTCACGTGATCGAACATCGACGAGCAATGACATTTTACATCTAACATTTCAGAGTCAAATCCAATTTTGTTCTGACTATTTTGGTGCAAAACCCAATTTTGGTTCGATCGTAGAAAAAATCATTTTTTGTCAACTACTTCGGTGTAAAATCATATTTCCTTCTGACGAAAAACTTGTTTGGAAATTTTGGTGAAAAACAAAAATTCGTTTCGACTGTTTTGGCGCAAAATATTATTCTGCTATGATCAGAGTCAAAACTTGTCACTTTCTGACTATTTTGGCGTAAAACCAATTTGTCTTCTGACTATTTCGGGAGTAAATCACAAGTTGCTTCGAAACAAGAAATAAAAAAAACATTCTAGGTTCAAAAAAATTTCTAAGTACCAAGAAAATGTTTTCAATCAAAGGAAGATGAAGCAAAAGAGACCTTAGTAAATAAAAACTAAAGGAGGGGCCCTAAAATTTTAAGCAAAAAAATTGGGGATTAGGTTGCAGCTGCAACAATGTACCACTCCCTAAGATCAATCTCTTTGAAATTTGATGCCCATTTATCCAAGTCATTATTGAGTTTGTTGGCCTAAAAAAGGTGGAAAGACTGCTTGCAGAAGATTCAACCTGTTGTTGTTGCTCAAACATTTTGATAGTATAAGGATTGGTGATTGGATAATAGTTTAAAGAATGATTGGACAACAGTACAAAAGTTTACAGGATAATTGGTCACCAGGGACAATAGTTGAATGATATCGATGGCTTTCAAACACATCAAATTTGGTAAAAATCGTGGACAATTATTCATCATAAAAAAATATTTCACATACTTGCGGGAGATTTTAAAGGACAAAAATGGAGAGTGAATTGATTACTCCATATGAATGATTTGGTGGCGTCTTTGCTATTCTCTTAAAGGATGAAGTACACAATATTGCATCATATGAGATGTTGCATGAATCGGTATATTTTTCAATCACGCCAATTCATTACAAGTCTTGGATATGTCAGTGGAAAGTGCAAATCATAGAAGATGGAGAACATTGTGACAACATGGGAATCCAATACAACGCAATGATATTAATACAATCAAAGAAAAACAACATAAAGGAAAAGAAACATGATTTGAGGGGGAGCATCTGAAATAATGCGATGACATAGGAAGATAGTTGAGTTCAATGGAATATGGAAGTTGGGATCAGCAGAAGCAACATAAGGCAGGAACCAAAGCATAAATTTAGGGGGAGAACTTGAAACTTTGTAGGGGGAGGATACATGTTTGTAGATAATTGAATATTCATTTTCCATTGATTTCAAAGGGGAAGAAAGTAGCAAGTAAATATGCAAACAAGATTGTGCAACACAAGACTTCAATGAAGAGCTAGCATTAAAAGGAAACTCAGCTTTACTTGGTGTTGACATCAATGCTAAAGGGAGACTTTGTTGAGATTGCTGTTGTCATTGATGTCAAAGAGATAGTTGAACTTGGTGATGGCATGGAAGTCTTAATGCAATTTTGAAGAAGTATATAGAAAATATGTGCACAAGTCTTAGCAAGTCCCACAAAACGTCCAAGAAATTGTTGAACTTGGTGATGGAATTGAAATATCAATGCCAGTTTGAAGAAGTATACAAAATAAGGTTGTATGTGTGCAATTCCCACCAGTTTTTGGTATTATATTTCACAAGTCACACCAAGTTATGGCAATCTAGTGCACAAGTCCCACCAAGTCATCGAACTCTCGTGAGCAAGACCCTCTATCATCATAAGATAAGAACAAGTGGTTGAATTACCATGAATTCAATAAATATAGAAAAGTACATGTTGACGAAAGAATAAGAAGTGTGGTAAGGTTGACAAAGAATAAAGGAAGAAGGGATGTCACTGACTTAGAGAGACCTCAACTTGTGGACATATCAATTGAGTAAGATCAATATAAATAATAGAAAGATTGATGTGTGTTGAGATAAGCTTGGGTGCAAAAAATATGTAATATTCTTAAATTTCAAACTTCAGGGAACAGATGAAATGCTAAAGGGAATCAATGGTAGTATGACTTGAGGAAGTGCACGAGATCACATGACAAGGAGAAATACAAGGTGCAGTCGCACCGAAATATGAGGAGCATTTGAGAAGAACACAAGGGGGATTTGAACAAGGAGAATTTGACCAGAAGGATACAAGGAATGTTTGCACAGGAAGAATTGGAAATATGAAGTACAATATGCTCATCAGTTTGCGCAGAACAAAGAAAACAAATTAGGAAGCACATAGTGGTTTGTGATTGAGGTGTACAATAATATATCTATATATGGGTGGTAGTACAGGGCAAGTTAAGAAGGTGGTGTCTTATACAGGATGGTGCTTGGAAGCTCAGTTTGGTGCATGATAACACAAATTGGTGCTTGCTGATATGAGTTGGTTCTCATAAGAGGATCGGTATCCTCACAGGATGGTTCCTATAAAACAATAAGTTGGTTCTTGCAAGGGATTGGTGCTCCTGTCTTATTGGAGTTAGTGAAATAAGTGAGTGGGTGCTCACACTTATATTGGATATTGGTGTCTCCTAACATTATTTGTAATAAGAAGATGTTTATATAATATTTCTCTACATATTCTTTGCACAGTGTTCTTTGTGTTGGATATTGCTTATGATACATGGTAATAGAAGAAGAATGTGAAAATGAAAACTCTAAAGATGAAGTAAGTGCAGAGGTAGACTTTGAAGGATAACTTATAAATTCTTTAGAGGATTTGAAAGACTCAAGAAAGAAGAAAAAGTATTTAAAGGATCAACTATTGAAGTATGAAGAACAGATCAAAAATGTCAAAAGAATAGAAGAAGATCTAGTAGGAAAGCTAAAAAAGAAAGAAACAACGTGTGAGGAATTGGAGAAAGAAAAATATCTCCTTAAAGAGGGAACTACAAAAGGTAAGCACTCAGTTATGGTATCAACAAAATTTTGGCAGAAGCTCTAAGGTATTGGATGAAATCATCAACAATCAAAGATCAGTTCTAGATAGGTTTGGATTGGGATATGAAAAAAACAACGGTGATAAGGATTCAATTTGAATTACACCTATCCATGAAGCAGGTACAAGGAAATTTGAATATGTACTTAAGATTCCTATAAAAGAGAAAGACAACAAAAACAATGACCAAAAATCTACTTATCAAAACAAAGGAGTTGTACCGTCTAGAAGACCTATCGCTACCATGTATCAAAATATATTTTTGGTGCACTATTATTTTTGCAATAATTTTGGTCATAAGGATGCAAATTGTAAAGCACTAGAAAACAACAATTTTGAGAGAAATAGAAGCCCTCTCAAGAGCTTTAAAATGACAATATGAACACAGAAACCAAAAAATCTAATGAAGTCATCAATACATTTAGCCTTTTGGAAATGGAAATTGAATGCTATCAATTTCACAACTATGGGCATAAAGCTCGAGGCTGCAAAAAAAGGTCATTAAGTATGCACCAGGATGAAACCAAAATTTTCATCCACAAGAAAGATCATATAGAGATTTGGAAAAAAAGGACCAAAGAACAATGCCATGAAGAATGAAATCTAGCATTGCATAAGGATCATTGGCACAATGATAATGAATGTTCTAAACATGTGATAAAAAATGAAGGAAAGTGTATAGACTTGCAATGGGAGAAACGAGATAATATTTCACAAAAGGATATGCACACAGAAGGGAACCATAATAGAACGCTAGAAGATACAAGGGAAGTATAAAAGATTGAAAAAACAAAAAAGAGGGGACACGAAGAGGAAACAATGTTCTTCATAACTCAAGGCTCAATTCAAACCCTAGATATAGACCATGGACGAGCTCTAGTATGATCAGTGAAATGGAAACAAAGAGGATGATAGGGATAATTTGCACAACAAAAGGAAGCAGAGAATTGAATAAGTTGAAGGTACATGTAGGGAAAATTATTCTTCTACTAATGAAAGCAATTATTTAGAGGGTCAAGTTGGAATAAGTCGTACAATAATTTGCGCAAAAAATATTATGACAAATAACATAAGTAACTAATGATGAATCTAGAAGCTACATATCAGCATCGATAGTCATTCAAGTCATTCTTTTAAAATCAAATAACTAATTTGGATTTTAATCTTGCATCACATTTTAAAAATTCAGTGGGACAACAAATTAAGCCACCTTCAGAACACTAATTATGTATACATGGAAGTCTGATCAAGTACATTTACATTTGTATTACATTCAAATGAGTTTCCATTACAAGAATAAGAGATACATACATTCAAAATTCAGTCAAAAGGACCTATGTCACAGAAGCTAAAACATTAACAGAAGTGCATACATTAAGATATTCCATGTCAACAAGGCTATCCACATCTATAGTATACAAAATTTGATTCTCGAGTTATGAAAATTTACATTCTAAAAGGAGGCATTAGTGCAAAATTCACTCATAGAGTTTCTGTGATGGCAAGCGCAACTATGTGTCAGGCTGGTGCGTATTCTCCTCAAAGCCCAAACTATCTATAATTATTCGAGTCTGTTTCAAAATATTTATAATATATTGTTGTTGTGTCTCCAACTAATCAACATGACTCTTTAGAAATGAAATCTCTTCCGTGTGTCTCTTATTCACCTGCACTTGCACACACCACTGCTTGACATCATCCTCTTTGAAATTTGATACCCATTTCTCTAGGTAATTCTTGAGATTGTTGAATTATGTCCATTGTGCCTGAAAAGCCATGGAAAGACTGTTTGTAGAAGATTCAACATGTTGTTGTTGCTTAGACCTATTGACAGTACACGGATTGGTGATTGGATATTAGTTTGAAGAATGTTTGGACAACATAGAAAATGTTTACATGATAAGTGGTCACTACGGACAACAATGGAATGATATCAACGGATTTCAAACGCATCTACTAAATTTGGTAAAAATCGTGGACAAATATTCATCAAAATTATTTATTTCACATACTTGTGGGAGATTTGAAAGGACAAAAAGGGAGACTGAATTGATTACTCCATATGGATGATTTGATGACATATTCACTATCCTCTTAAACTCTGAAGTACGTAAGCTTGATTCATATGATATGTTGCACAAATTGGTAGATTTGTCAACCACGCTAATTCATTACAAGTCTTGGATATGTCAGTGAAAAGTGAAAATCATAGAAGATGAAGAATAGTTTTGTTGGGCACTCTATATGTCAGTTAATTAAAGCTAACACACAGAATGATCAATATAAATTGTCAAACCCAGGAAGGACTTTTATTTCAAAGGAAACGAGCACAATCTATGCATAAACAGATTAAGTAGTTGATTAATGAATGTAAGTAATGATCCTACCTAAATGCTTAGCCAACTCATTCCCTAAGCAACTAATCTAATTCACACATCTACAAATCCCAATTGAAACAATCCTTCTTACAGAATCAATCCAGAAAGTTAATGATCTAATAATGAAATGAAATGAAATTACTTTTGCAAGAAGTTAAATCCTTATGATCATCAAATTACAGCATTCGACCTTTACCAAAATGATCTATCCAGTGACTACTATAACTCCAACATTATTTGTCTAATCTATGTATGCAATTAAAGATACAACATCAACCAAAATTGAAATACAAGCTTGAACTCTACTGATGATTACTGGAAGTCCTAAAAAGCATAAATAACTACCAATTGATTAGGATCGAGCTTGGCTGTTACAGTTGATTAAAACACACATGCAATTGTTACAGTCGACTGCCACACCACTCTGCTACAGCTTATTCAAGATTCAATTGTAAACTATCAGCAAGGAAGCTAATCTCTGTTACAGCTATCAGCAATGTCTGCAACATTCCACACCACACAACAGAATTGAAATTAAACTATTCTCTGTTACAGCTTTCAGCAATGTCTGCAACTTTCCACACCACACAACAGAAATGAATTTAAACTATTCTACCTACTTAAATCAGATATCTCTGTGAGAAGGCGGGCCCTGGCCTTCTAACAAAGATGCCAAGAGTCACAGCTAATTAAAACTTAGGAGTGAAGAATTCTTCTCTCATATTATTAATGGAAGATCATGAGCTTCAATGCTCTATTACAACTTACACCAGTAATGATTGTCCAACCCCAGGCTACGAGAGCCTTCTGGGATTTATACAAAAAGAAAGACAGTTTCAGATCCACAAAAATAACGCAGCAATGAAGATCTATGATCTTCATGCTGCGCAGTTACAACTAACTGATACAGTGTGTTGAATAGTGCTGTTAATACCGAAGGATGTTGCTTTCCCGATGGCAATTGGATCAACAGAATTGACAGCTGGAATGCCACCTGTCTGTTGCAGCTAAGCTCTTCTTCAATGAGATATGTTACAGTGGAAATCTATTACAGCTCAAGTGGAGGATGCACTGTCCCTTAGAGTATGAGGAGCTGACGTTGAAGAGTCACAGCTGACACTGCTGGGCTGATACACCTGCACTTTTAGACCTTGGCTAAATAAAATCACATAAATTAGTATAAACCAAGGACTAAGATCCATAATCTTTAACAGTCTTAGGAATAAAAACAAATAAAGTAATAACAAATTATACCTGTCAATGTTATAGATTGATCTGGAAAGACATGGATATAGCTCATGAAAATAGGATGGAATTAGGGAAAAAAGGTGTAATAGAGGTAGCCAAAAAGGGGCATTTCCTGGACCCAACAGTTTGCTTGTTGGGTGGACTCCCTCTCAATATTTGCTTCCTTACATGAATTATTGGAGTGTGCTCCCTCTTGATCTTTGCTTCCTTGCAGGAACTACTGGAGTGTGCTCCCTCTTGATATTTGCTTCCTGGATTATCTGTTTTTGAACTTATATCCATCCTGGACCACTATGCATGCTTAAGTGTTCACTAGTGTCATCATTGTGTCATCCTCAAGATCTCATACATAATCATACATGCATTAGTATAATCTCAATAATATCAAAATATTACGATTCTAAATAATCTTAAACATGTATGGTCATGGTCATTTCATACATAGGTAATAAGCATTAGTATTCAAGGTTTTAGGGAGGACTTCTTTTACTCATGCATATTCTTATTTGACCATAGGAATCTTCTGGTTAGTCATATCATCAATCAAAGTAAGAAACATAATATGCATAAACCCTTGATTACTTAAACTTCTAACTTCATGAATAATCATAATCAATCATACAAAATTATACTTAAATGAGATCCTAACACAAGGTAGGATTCTAACTTGAGATAGGAAAAACATACCCGGATTATCATGGTTGCTAGTTACGTCTAACATATCCACATAATGTCTTCTTGTTCTCTTCAATGACTTGTGCTAGTAACCTGCATATCTCATCAGTTAACCATTGTAGAACCAAATTATACATACCTCGTAAGTAGAGCTTCTATGTGATCAATGGACATGGATGAGTCTTTGTCTTCATGTCACCATGGTCATATGTTCTTGATCTAAAACTTGAATTGTCTTTCTTGATGTACCTTTCATGTTAGCAAAAAACATCATCCTCATACAACACCACAATGCATTAGTACAATCATAAGTGTCATAACCCTAATCAATGAATGTCTTCTATCATTCACATGCATTCATACTTTTACTAAGGTGATAAGACAAGTCTAAAAATTAATCAAGATTGTACTAACCTTAACATTATGAAGACAACCTTAATCATGAATAGATTTCAAAACATACCTGTATCTCTTCAAGTCATACCGGTTGGGATTACTTGTAATCTTCTTATGTAAGGCCTTAGCCTCATCTCCCCCTGGAACTGGAACTTCTACACTTACATGTTAAATTTTCAGAATTTACTTCAATCTGATCTAGGATCTTAACTGAGAGAACATGTACAACAAATCTACAGCATATCAATCATGGACACAATAATGCAAGCACACAAGAGACACAGAGTTTACTTGGGGAAAACCATAAAGGTGAAAAACCCCAATAACTTCCTCAGAGATAGATAGAGCAATGATACAACCAGAATACAAGAGATATTCTTCTCCTAGCAGCAGAGCCTCCTCCTCCACAAGTGCGCCACTCTCCCAAGTGTGAGTGATAGAATAGAATGTGTAAAATGAGAGAGACACACTCTCTATTTATACACTAACTTGACTTGACCTTTACTCAACTAGGTTGGCCTCAACTTAACCATTTAACATAATGCTGACTGGGCCGACCCCCACTAGGGTGGTCTAATAACCCTTTGACCCACATGGCCGACCCCCAATAGGGTGGTCTAATAACCCTTTGACCCACATGACTTATACAGGGCCGACCCCGACAAGGTGGTCTAATAACCCATCAAGTATAAGTTACGACACTTACAATATAAATGACGACACTTCCGTATAGAGGAATAATAACATCTCTATAGGAATACAATATACATATATGTGAAATACATTCCGAAGTTACATATACATCAACACTCCCTCTTAACTAGGAAGGTATTTCTCGACAAAGGTCTTCTAGCACAAGTCATCTTCTCTGGATCATCGTCACTGCTGCTGCTATCTCAATCAATCTCTGAATCTACTCGTCATAGGAAGTTTTACAGAGCCAGTCCTTTTTCATACTGGATGTAGACCCACCACCTGTAGGTCTTCGTCATCACTGGCCATAGTGTGGAATCCTCAGGACTTATTACGTGCGTCACAAAACCTTGAAAGAGCATCCCAGGCTATTATGAGCACACGACTCTACCTATAGGATCTCCCAGGGCCATATTATATGTGACCTCACCACAAAACCTCGCAAGATCATCCTAGGCTGTTACGAGCACACAGCTCTACCTATAGGATCTCCCATGGACAGATTATATGTGGTCACCACAAAACCTAGCAAGAGCATCCCAGGCTGTTACGAGCACACAGCTCTACCTATAGGATCTCCCAGGGACAGATTATATGTGGTCATGGAAAAACCCCGCAAGAGCATCCCAGGACTTATTACGGGCACACAGCCCAACCTATCGGATCTCCCAGGGACATATTATATGCCATAGGACAAAACCTCGAAAGAGAATCTACCAGATATCCCAGGGCCAGATTATATGCCATAGGAAAAACCTCGAAAAACTATCTGCAGATCTCCCAGGGCCAAATTATATGTCCTCCCAGAGCAAAACCTCGAAAGAGCATTTTCTAGATATCCCAGGGCCAAATTATATGCCATAGGCAAAACCTCGAAAGACTATCTGCAAATCTCCCAGGGCCAAATTATATGCTCATCTGCACAACCTGATCCATGGCCATAGAGTATCAACCTGATACTCACCATACATCATCCTGATGTACACATGATCATCCTGATCATCATCACTGCAACATCCTGCTGCATGTCATCTGGAGCAACATCCTGAAGCTCGTCATCCATGATCATCCTGATCATACAATGCATCTACCTGATGCATACCAAGTATCTACCTGATAAATATGATCATACATGATCCACCTGATCATACAATGTATCCACCTGATAAAAATACAAATACATGATACATATCACCATACATGATCCACCTGATCATACAATGCATCTACCTGATGCATACTGTCGAGCACCCTATATGCAGATAAATTATCACCAACACACAGAGCATGCAATATTTATTGTCAACCCGAGAAAGTCTTTTTATTTCAAAGGATAAGTGCACAATCTATGCTTAAACACCAACCATTAGAATTGAATACTTTTATCTTCTATCATCCATGTTCATCCCAAAAATCTATGCAATCCCAATTGCCTTCTTACTGCTACACTTCAATTCCTCTCTATCATGCATCAATAAGAAATGTTATCAGATTTAATCAACAATTGCAGGAAAGAAATCTCATTCATATTCTAGAACAATCACCTGTCTGATCTAATCACTCTGGAAAATCATAAGGCATAAACTGAACATTAATCTAGAAATCCAATTGTAAAAGGTTGAGTCCACTGTTCTAAGAAATTGAATTGCAGAATGGAAATCAACAATCATAACAGGAAAGATAAATTACAAGGGCTCATGGGATCACAACTTAGCTGCAAGATGAACAAGGCTGTGTATAATTGTCACATGAATTGCATAAAGTCTCTACTCAGTCGACTGTCACTCTGTATTACTTGCCAAATTCAAGGGACTCTAATATTAATTGTGCTGAAAATCCATGCCATAAATGTTGCTGCTGCGTACAAAAGGAAATATCATAAACAAAGCATCACACAACAATGAATTCAAAATCCTATTTTAACTCAGCAATCTCTGTGGAAGACAGGCCCAGCCTTCACACAGAGACGCTGGCTGAACAACACGAATTCTTTTAACTCAGAAGTAACCCCTTATATTAACGGAAGAATGATTACACAGTTTTGCTCGGCTGCTAATACAATGAATTAATTGTCTGTTGTTCAACCCCATGGGTCGAGGCAACTCCCCATATTTATACATACAAATCATAACATCCAATCCTATAATCGGGCAGCCATGAAGATCTCTGATCTTCAGGCGCCCTAAATAACTAGCTGTTACAATACGTGGCAGAACAGAAACATCAAGATATGAGAAAATTATCAATTGACCCAAGAGTGGCGGTCCTTCCAGCTCACAGCTAGACTCGAGCAGCAACATACTCAAGATAGCGCATTCTGTTATAGCTGCCCTGTCACAGCTGTGCCTTAATTGATGATTCAAGCCCCAAGGACCCCTTTTCAAGCAATGAACATCCCTTCCTTCACGACTTGTTCAGCCCCATCTTCCTGCAGTCCATTTATATCAACTACCTTCATAAATCATAACATGTTAGCACAATTGAGAGATACACAGCTTTAATTATCACAATCATAAGCATTAATAAAATAAAACAATGATCAGTCATACCTTGGTAATTTGGGGAATAAGGTAAGGACAATAGGTTTGATTGCCATGATAAGTGGTGTAGGACAGGGGCAGGAAAGATGATTAAAGATGATTAAAAAGGGCCAATTCTGGGCTCAACATCTCCCCCCAACTACCCTGTTGCATGTCCTCATGCAACAACCTGCATCATTAAGAGTCTGAGCCCTGTACTTAGCTCTATCCATGGAGATAGGAAGAATTGTAGGAAACTCAGGCACCTTATCTGTCTTTTGAAAAGCCTCTGTGAGTAACTCAACATCTTCCACATCACTACTGCCCTTCCACTGCTACTTGCTGGTATCTGGAAATGCAATTGGTGTAGTGGGAGCCTTCCTCCAGTCTCATTACATGCTGTGCCTGAGGAGGGATTAAGAGGAAATCCTTAATCTGAATCTAAATCAATAACATTTCTAGGAGGTAGAAGCACTGGTTCTTGTGGGGCAGTGTCTTCTAGCACATCTAAGTTTAATAGGAGGGTTGCTGGTTCTTGTGTGGTAGCAACATCCTTTAGGCTCTCTTCAGCAGCTACCATCATTGCTTTTAGAGACACTGGTTCTTGTGTAACAGTGTCTTCTTTGTCCTTCTGCTGCTGAGATTGGATATCGTTCTCATTGTGCAGCTCCTCCTCCAAAATTTCAGTGTCACCTGAGCACGGTGTCTGTACTTGTTCATCTCCACTCCACTGTGTATCGGGAATGACATCCACTCCAGGATTATCTTTTAAATGAAATTCAGGAGTTCCGGCTGCAACTTCCAAGGATGTTGGTTCTTGTGTAGCAACACCCTGGCTTGTCTCCTCCTCCTGTTGTTGTAGCTCTTCTTCTATGAGCTCGGTGTCATGGGAACCCTCTAGGGTTACAACCCAGAGTTCATCATTGAATTCCAGAGTGTCCTCTATTCCAGGTTCCTCTTCCATCTGCTTGGCCGGTTGGACAGGTATACTCAGGGTTGCTGGTTCTTGTATTACAGCCCCCTGTTCCAGTTTATCAATGTCCTGCCTTTGTGGCTCTTCTCCTAAGATCTCTGTGTCATGGGAGCATTCTGGGGTTGCAGTATAGAATTCTTCATTGGCCTCCAGTTCTTCTCCCATCTGCTCTATAATCTTTGTATCATGGGAAAATTCTGGAGTTACAGCATATTCCTTGTTAATCTCCAGAGTATCCTCCATCCCATGTTCTTATCCTATCTATTCTTTATTCTCTGTGTCATGGGAAGTGGTAGCTTCAGCAAGGATATTTAAAGATGCTGGTTCTTGTGTGACAACGCCTTCTTTTTCTGCTGCTTCCTTTAATGTGGCCGCGAGCTGTTGTGCTGAGTAAGTGCTAAGTATAATTTTGTGGCCTGCTTCCTTGAAGATTTCTCCACAGGTGGGACAGAGTATTCATTCATCCTCCTGCCCAGCTTCAGCAGAATCTGATCCCTCCAATTGTTCTGCAGCCTCTATCAATGTGTACATTTTTCTTTCACCCTACTTTCTACAGGTTTCCTTCCAGATTTCCAACTCCCTTCTAAGTACTTGGAGGTCCTCTTTCAACATTGCGTTCTCAGCCAAAAGTCCTTCAATTCTAGGTTCTTCCTCCACTGGCCTTTGTGGAGCATCCATCGGTCTTGGTACAAGGATTGGGGGCTCAACCTGTGCCTCTAGGGTTGCCCATCTTTTCCTGGCTGCCTTTGTTGCTGTAGTTGATCGAGTTCTTTTCTTTCTGATTGGTGATATTAGGTTAAATTCATTGGTGGCTCTCTTTCTTTTCTTTTGTGGTGTTTTCTTCTGTGGAGCTGGTACATAGGGGATCAAAGCTGAGGTCGAAGGAATGTTTTCTTGCCTCTCATGCTGTTCTTCTTCAATTACAGCTCCTCCTCCTACCCACTCTGGTGAAGACTCAATTGTTACTAGCTCAATGTTTTCTTCCATTGCCCTGGCTCTGTCATCTTCGGGTTCCATTGTCGCAGCATTTGATGCTGCTCCAATTTCACCTTCTGCTGTCGGAGCTGCCCTGTTATCTGGGTTTTCCACAAAGGTTTTATCTACACCATCGCCCAATGGCTCTGTTTGTGCCTCCAATTGCTCTTCTTCAAATGCAGTTTCATCCCCCAATGGCTCTGCTTATGCCGGAGGTTCATCTCCCCCGAATGGCTCTAATTGTGCCCCTGGTTGTTCTTCTACTGTGGTTTCACCCACCCCAGATGGTCCTGCTTGTGCCCCTGATTGTTGTTCTTCTTCCATTTCATCCCTCCCCCCAACTTCAATGAAGGAACTCCGGTCCTCCTGTTGTGGTGGAACCTGTAGTTTCTGTAATGGGACGACCCGCAAGGGAACGGGTTGCTGAGGTCGGGTTGTGAATTGTTCCCAAGTTATATTATGTTGGGCAAGGGTTCTTACAATGATTAGTTTGATAAGGCCATGGTGGGTAAGAGAGGAAAGTGGGTGCTTAGCAGACTGAACAAATGCCGCCATATGACGCAAGTCGTGCAGTAAATAAAATGGAATGTTCAATAAAATGCCATGGCGGAGATGAGAAAGCAAAGGAAGTTTAGAGTTATACACAGTTTGATATCTACCTTCACAAGTAATGTACTTCTTGAGAAAGACAACAACCTGGTCCCATGGCCGCGACAGTGAGTTCAGTGCGATCCCTCTTCTGGATGCTTCAACTTGCTCTCCTACGAGTAAAAATTCTTCTCGTGCAATCATTGGAGGGACTCATAAGTTAAACCATCGTTTTCCCACCATCGGGATGGCTGTAACCTCGGATATAATGGTCTCGAAGAATTCTATGCACAGCCCCCACACCATAGAGTGAGTTTTGGTAAGATTCAAAGAAAATTGTAGGGCTGTGTCCCGATCGATCGAATCCGTCCAGTCGCTCAAAGAATTCGAGCCAGCCGGCAGCTTGAAAAATGGCAAGAACTTGAAGATTTCGCCTGAGTTCCTGTGTATTGAAAGGTTCATGGCGAACTGGAATCCCCATGGTCCTGGTCTGCAAGCTGAAGTTGCTATTCCACAGATTACAGGATCCCAGAATGGAAGTTGCAGCACAGAGGATGCACGAATCGCTGAGCGGAGACGTTGAGAGAATGGGAAAATTTGGAAAGTTGAGCATAGAAAAGCGTTTGAAATTTCCATGCCGAATTGGGGAAGGTGGTAGTTATTAGTGTTTACGTCATACGAGGGAAAGGTTTAATCAGGTATAATGGTGGTACGAGTGAAGGTACAACTAATATCGTTTAAATGATATCAATGCTTAATCACGTGATAAATGAAAGCCATACCTCATAAGACTGTGCGTCGAAATGCTGCTGAAAATGGTGGAGCATGCAGTTGGTGACGTTGCGGAGCCGAACTCGTGCACAGTCAGACGTGTGATCATGATGACTCGGATAAGGCAATAATTTCTTCCACCGGTGAAACACAAACCATCGCATCCTCGGGGTCGGAATGATGAGTTCGCCGGCACGACTGAGGTGAATCAGCACCATGATTTAGCAGGTTTGGAACAATTCTTCTGTTAACACAGGAGTTACCACTGCAAGTTGCCAAAAAAAAAATGATAGCACGGCCGACGAAAAAGATGTTGCAGTCGCCAGGAAGTATGTTGCAGCCGCCGGGAAGAAGTTGCAGCCACCGGAAAAGAATTCACGGTAGCCGGGAAAAGAATTTACGGCATCGGGAAAAATTACAGCTATCATGGAAAAGTTTTACGGCGGCGGGAAAAATTACAGCTGGCGGGAAGAGTTTTACGACGGTGGGAAATATGTTGCAGCCTGTCAGAAAAGTTGTTGTTGCAGCTACGGGAAAATGGTTGCGGCTGCCGAAAAATAGTTCACATCCGTCAGAAAAAGTTCACAACTGCCGGGAAAAAGATTTTACCGATCGATGAAAAATGATAGCGCAGATGCTGGGAAATGATGTTGCAGCCGCTGTGACATGATGTTGCAGCTGCCGGGAAAAGTTGTTGCAGCTACCGGGAAAAAAAGTTTACGGCTGTTGGGAAATGCTGTGGCAGCTGCTGGGAAATGAGGTGGCAGCCGCTGGGAAATGGTGTTGCAGCTGCGGAAGAAGATGTTGCACCTGCCGATGTTGCAGCTACCAGAAAAGATTGACGGCAGCCAGAAAAAAAGGATATTACGGTTGCTGGGAAATGAGGTGGCAGCCACTGGGAAATGAGGTGGCAGCCGCTGGAAAATGGTGTTGTAACTGCGAAAAAAGATGTTGTAGCTGCCGATGTTGCAGCTGCTAGAAAAGATTGACAGCAACCGGGAAAACAGATATTACGGCCGTTGGGAAATGAGGTGGCAGTGGCTGGGACATGGTGTTGCATCTGCCGAAAAAGATGTTGCATCTGCCGATGTTGCAGCTGTCAGGAAAAATGTTGCAGCTGCCGGGAAAAGGATTTGCAGCCGCGGGGAAAACGATTTTACGGTTGATGGGAAACGATATCGCGTTTGCCGGAAAAGATATTGCGGCCGCTGAAAAAGATGTTGCAGCTGCCGGAAAGATGTTGCAGCTGCCGAAAAATATGTCGCAGCTGTCATAATTTTTTTTTTGTTAAGGCAAAAGGGAAATACAGCGCAGGACGGTACAGGGAGAATTTTGCTTAACGGGCCCAATCTGGTCGTTCTCCTCGCGCTTCCCTGAATTTTTTTTTTTTTTTGAAAAATAACAACAAATGAAAAAGATCAAATGCAAAGAGAAAAAAAACAACAATTATATGCTACAGCAGGAAATTATTTATGTACAACAAATACGATTTTCAGTTTAAGGATTGGCAAAGGCAGAGAGAAATTCCTGCTCTGGTGCCAGCTGATAATCTGGATCGGCGGCAATTTGTGAAATGAATGCATCTTTCGAAATGGGCTTACGATACAGTCGCAGTCTGTGGCCATTAGCAAGTAATGGTATACGGTTTTCATCAATGGTCACCAGGCGAACAGTGCCGTTGTCAAATACCCTGTCGACCAAATATGGACCCAGCCATCTTGTACGTAATTTTCCTTTAAACTCCTTCTTGAATCTGGAGTCGTATAATAGCGCCCAGTCTCCTTCACGGAAGATTTTATTTTTGATGAATCGGTCATGCCAGTTGGATCTCTGTTGCTGAAGCAGCACAGTCTGGTCTACTGCAGCTAACCGTTTCTCATCCAGTTCATTTAATTGATTCAATATTCTCTTCCGGGATTCTATTACATCCAGATTCATTTCGGTGGCTGTTTTCAGGGTCTTGATCTCAAATTCAATTGGAAAGATGGCACTCTTTCCATACACCAGATCATAGGGAGAAAACCCTGTGGTGTTACGCCAAGTTGTACGATATGCCCAGAGTGCTTCTGGAATCCTGTCAGCCCAATCCTTTCGATGGATTTTTACTGTTTTAGTAAGGATTGCTTCAATAACTTTATTAGTACTTTCCACCTGACCACTGGCCTGGGGGTGGTAAGGTGAAGCTATCCTATGCTGCACATGATACTTCCAGAGCAAGGATTCAAACTGGTGTGAGATGAATTGCGGTCCCCCATCGGTAACTACTTCCTTTGGTACCCCAAAGCGGGTAAAGATTTCACTGTACAGAAAATCAATCACCGCCTGGTCATTATCCTTAGCCAAAGCTACAGCTTCTACCCACTTGGTCATGTAATCTGTACACACCAGAATGTAAACCTTCTGTCTGGAAGGAGGGCTGATAGGGCCAACAAAATCCAATGCCCATCTATCAAACGGTTCTAGTACCACTTGGGGCTGTAAAGGCATCTGATCTATTTTATTAGGTTGGCCCATCCTTTGGCAGCTGTCACAGGACTGAACATATATTTTAGCGTCCCTGAATAGTGTCGGCCAATAGTAGCCCATCCGTAGCGCTTTATGCACTGTTCTTTTGTTTGCAAAATGTCCTCCACAAGGTTCATCATGACAGGCCTTCAGTATATGAAAGATCTCATCTTCCCTTACACATCTCCTAATCTCAAGATCGGGTCCTGTGTAAAAGAGATGACCATTGAGCCAACAATACCTGGCACTTTGCTGGATGATTTTTATCTTCTCTTGTTCAGACATATGTGGCGGGAGTTTTCCTGCAACCAAATAATTAGCAACGTCTGCATACCAGGGGGAATGAGCTGAGAGTGCGAATAGATGCTCATCTGGAAAAGAATCCTCAACAGGCAAATTGTCATCACTGTTAGTAAAACGTGATAAAAAATCAGCAACAACATTTTCTATTCCAGGTTTATCTATAATGGTAATATCAAATTCCTGTAATAACAAGAGCCACCTGGTTACTTTGGCATTGGTGACAGGTTTGTTCATCAAATACTTAATGGCAGAGTGGGAAGTGTGCACAAATGTAGGATACCCAGTAATGTAATGCTGAAATTTATTAATAGAATAAACAATAGCCAGGAATTCTTTTTCAGTAACAGTATAATTAAGTTCAGCAGGGGCTAAGTTTTTACTAACATAATAGATAGCATAAGGTACTTGACCATCCTGCTGTCCTAGTACTTCTCCAATGGCGGTATCAGAAGCATCTGAAGAAATGTGGAAAGGTATGGTCCAATTAGGTCCCCTTAGGATAGGGGCTGTGGACAGCTTCTCTTTAGGATTATCAAACGCTGTCTGGCATGCTTCACTCCACACAAACTGTGCGTCCTTCATTAACAATGGAAACAAAGGTGAAGCAAGTTTGGAGAAGTTTTCTATAAACCTCCTGTAATATCCAGCATGTCCCAGAAAACTTCGCACTTCTTTCTGCGTTGAAGGAGTAGGTATATTTTTTATCACCTTAATTTTTGAAGGATCCACCTGAATGCCATCGGTAGAGATGAAATGTCCTAATACCACCCCCTCACTCATCATCATATGGCATTTTTCAGTGCTTAATGAGAGGCGAGAATGTTCACAGCAAATTAAAACCTTCTTTAAATTTTCCAGTGCTTCCTCAAAGTCCTTGCCATAGGGAGTAAAATTGTCCATAAAGACTTCCATGCTATCATTAACTAATTTAGAGAATATGCCAATTACAGCTCTTGGAACGTTGCTGGTGCATTACATAAACCAAAGGGAAGCACCCTGTAGGCAAACGTTCCCCAGGGGCAAGTGAAGGTGGTCTTATCCTGGTCCTCAGGAGCAATCTGAATTTGGTTGTACCCGCTGAACCCATCCAAGAAGGAGAAGAACTTATTCCCTGATAGGGTATCAAGTACTTGGTCAATAAAGGGCAGAGGGAAATGATCCTTTTGCGTAGCTTTGTTCAGCTCCCTATAATCAACACAGACTCTCCATTTACCATTTTTCTTGGGCACAATTACAAGTGGGGAAACCCACTCACTATCTGAAATAGGGTAGATAAATCCTGCTTCCAAAAGTTTCTGTATTTCCTCCTTCAGTATATCCCTCATATTGGGGTTCATGCGTCGTTGGGGTTGACACATAGGCCGGGAGTCATTTTTAATGTAAATATGGTGAGTGCACAGATTAGAAGGGATACCCCGCATGTCTGTATACTCCCAGGTGAATGCCCCCTTATGTTCCTTCAAGAGACTGATTAGGCGCGTCTGTTCTTCTGAGGAGAGACCAGGGTTGATGTTCAGAGTTCTTCCAGGTTCTACCTCAATGGGAATACTTCTCGAGTTTTTCAAAACTGGGATTATGTTTGCGTCACCGACTAGTGTTTCCTCCATAAGATTTTCTTGTTCTTCCTTACCAAGGGTAATATTCAAGATTTGATAGACTTCTTTATCCACTGAAGCAGGTTCGCTAATGAAATTACTGATGGCATTGTCTTCTGTTTCGTTTTTAAAAGTTGAGGCCTTCCCTATTGTTAATAGTGGCTAAACATCCTCCTCCTCTTCCTGTTCTATCCAGAGAGAAGTTTCAGCCTCTAAACTTGGCCGAGCTGGAGGATACAGGGTGAGGTTTTTAATCTCTGTACAATCAGATATAGTCATGGACCCAGATCGACAGCTGATGCAAGCATCAGCTGTGTCCAACCAAGGCCTCCCCAGGATCAATGGATGTCCTCCCAGCTGTGATTTTGGTTGCAATATCAAAAAGTCAGCATGGTATTCCCATGAATCTACTGAGATGACAAGGTCGTCCAGAATCCCTTCGGGTCTAATGGTGGATATGTCTGCCAATTCTAAAATGGTAGGGGTCGGCCTAAAATTAGTGAGTCCCAGCTTCTTTACAGTCTCAATTGTTATGACATTGATCACTGCTCCTAAGTCGACTAGCACGTTGGGTATCTGCGTTGGTCCTATATGTACAGTGACAGTAGGATTGCCAGGGTCGTCATACTTGGTCACGGGGGTTTTTCCTGTTATTAAAGCAGATAAATTCCCTATGACGTGAACAGTGGGAGGATATCTAGGTTTTCTCCTTGGTTTCTTAGTGCACAGGTCCCGAAAGGTTTTAGCATAAATAGGCACGTCTTGAAGGGCTTGCAGAAGGGGGATTTTAACATAAAGATTCTTCAACTCTCCTAGGAGGTTGAAATGAGGTTTCCCCCCTATTTTCGGTAGCATTAGTCTCTCAGAGTATGGTGGTCACCTTACCAGCTGGGTAGGCTGTGTATTATCTGATTTCTCATTTAATGTTTCAGCCGTCCCATCTAAGGGATGCTCAGCACCTTCAGTGATAGGAATCGGATCGGATGGATGCTATGAACTCTCTCGTTTTTCATGCACAGAAGGTGGAATATCTTTTGTAATTACAGGTTCTATTATCTTCCCATATCGTAGACGAATATCATTATAAGGTACAGGGGAGAGAGAGTAGGCCGACATATTGACAGTTTCTAATTGATGGACTGTTTTATTATTCGGGTTAGGATTAGGTTGGGCAGGCAGCTGAGGTCGTATTGGTATATTAGGGACAGGATTATTCTGCAGCTGCAACTGTGACTGCTGAGGTGGGTATTGAGGATATTGAGGAAATTGAGGAAATTGAGGGTATGGAGGAGAATATGGTGATTGTTGAGGTGGGGGTGGTTGAGGGAACTGGTTCCCGAGAGGAAAGTTCCTCCATCCAGGAGACCACGACGTAGGTTGATGTGGTGGCTGTGTCCAATGACCCCATGAATTAAAATTTTGCATTGCAGGTTGGGGAGGATTCCACTGAGCATAATTTGAAGGGAATTGTGTATTCACATTTTCATGTTATTATTCCAATTGCTCATATTATTCAAAAATGGAAACGAGTCCAGAGGCATACCTTGATTTCGAGGCTGCCAAGGTTTCTTCTGTGCAATGAAATAGGCTGATTCTACTTCTGGAGTTGATGCCTGCAGAACAACCTTCACTTGAGGAAGTGTGGGACATTCCTTCATGTCATGGTTCAGCTCACACAGCTCACATACTTGTATTTTGTCAAGAGGGCATTCTTTCAGTGGATGATTCTTTCTACATCGGGGGCAGAACACACCTAGTGTGAGATCCTCTACTGCCTGTTTCTGTTTGGCCCTCAGGACATCAATCTCTGAAGAGATGGAGCTCATCATTTTTGTTTTAAAATTTTCAAGGAGATTGCCTATCTCTGCACGTGTAGCTCCTCCATTGGATGACTTCTGAGTTCTGTCAAAGACATCACGTTCCAGCTTATCTTGTTTATCCCGCTTATTATTCCTGGAAGATCCCCTGGAGTATCTCTTACATAATTCCACAATCGTCTTAAAAGGTTCCTTGGAGATATATCCCTTTCCTAACAGATTTAACATGTCTAAACAATCATCCCTGATCCCTCGAAGCAAGATTATCTTGAGCACGTCCAGCCCCATGTTCGTCTACCTGGCTCTTTGCACATTGTACAACAACCTTTCTACAAAATCCTCCAGACTTTCATCCTCCTTCTGCACCATTTTGAATAATTCCTCTCTTTTGTCCCTGGTGTTGCAATATTCTTGATATTTCTCCAAGAATACTTGCTTCATCTTATTCCAATTAGCAACAGTTCCTCCCCCAAGGCTCATGAACCATCGTAATGCATTGTCCTTCAGGGTGACGGGAAAAAGTTTCAGTTTTTGGGCATCTGTGACATAATCATAGCTGCGACAGAGGATATCAAATTCAAAAAGGAATTCGTCTGGATCTTCTGCCACCCTGCCATGGAAGCGAGGCAACACCGATGGTGAGATGTTCTTCATAGGGGCTGTCCCTTCTAGCTGCTGTATTGGAAATTATAATGTAGCCATAGTTCCTTCTGGCAGGGAGTAATTTTCATGATGGTATTCTACCACTGCCTCTTCCTCTTCGATCTCATGTCTATTACTCATCTTTTCTTCTATATCCTCTTCTTCGTTTGTTCTTGCGTTCTTTTCCTCAGTTGTAACAGCTGCGTATTCTTCAGTTGTAACAGCTGCGTACTCCTCAGTTGTAACAGCTGCGTATTCTTTAGTTGTAACAACTGTGTATTCTTCAGTTGTAACAGCTGCGTCAGCTGTACCTTCCTTAGCAGGGGTATATGAGTGAGTCACGGCTGCTTCTGTACTCTCCACCGTGGATCCTGACACTGGAACCCCAGGATCAGCAGGGCTTCTTCTGATAGGAGTTTCCCGTTGACGAGTCCTGGTAGCTGAATCAGTTCTGTCAACAAGATCGTCGATGAATGTCCTTCTGCCCAACGGTGGTCCTCGACCACGACCCGAACCACCTGCGCTGTTAGTATTTTGTGGGGTTTTGGGAGTTGGGAGGGGATCGCGTTTTACCCTCCTCGTATTCATGCGAAGCAGATCATTTCAGCAAAGAAGATACTGACTAAATACAATTATCAGATGCAACTAATGACTAGTGTTTAATTTTTATCCTTCCCCGGCAACGGCGCCAAAATGTCGAGCACCCTATATGCAGATAAATTATCACCAACACACAGAGCATGCAATATTTATTGTCAACCCGAGAAAGTCTTTTTATTTCAAAGGATAAGTGCACAATCTATGCTTAAACACCAACCATTAGAATTGAATACTTTTATCTTCTATCATCCATGTTCATCCCAAAAATCTATGCAATCCCAATTGCCTTCTAACTGCTACACTTCAATTCCTCTTTATCATGCATCAATAAGAAATGTTATCAGATTTAATCAACAATTGCAGGAAAGAAATCTCATTCATATTCTAGAACAATCACCTGTCTGATCTAATCACTCTGGAAAATCATAAGGCATAAACTGAACATTAATCTAGAAATCCAATTGTAAAAGGTTGAGTCAACTGTTCTAAGAAATTGAATTGCAGAATGGAATCAACAATCATAACAGGAAAGATAAATTACAAGGGCTCATGGGATCACAACTTAGCTGCAAGATGAACAAGGCTGTGTATAATTGTCACACGAATTGCATAAAGTCTCTACTCAGTCAACTGTCACTCTGTATTACTTGCCAAATTCAAGGGACTCTAATATTAATTGTACTGAAAATCCACACCATAAATGTTGTTGCTGCGTACAAAAGGAAATATCATAAACAAAGCATCACACAACAATGAATTCAAAATCCTATTTTAACTCAACAATCTCTGTGGAAGACGGGCCCAACCTTCACACAGAGATGCTGGCTGAACAACACGAATTCTTTTAACTCAGAAGTAACCCCTTATATTAACAGAAGAATGATTACACAGTTTTGCTCGGCTGCTAATACAATGAATTAATTGTCTGTTTTTCAACCCTGTGGGTCGAGGCAACTCCCCATATTTATACATACAAATCATAACATCCAATCCTATAATCGGGCAGCCATGAAGATCTCTGATCTTCAGGCACCCTAAATAACTAGCTGTTACAATACGTGGCAGAACAGAAACATCAAGATATGAGAAAGTTATCAATTGACCCAAGAGTGGCGGTCCTTCCAGATCACATCTAGACTCGAGCAACAACATACTCAAGATAGCGCATTCTGTTACAGCTGTGCCTTAATTGATGATTCGATCCCCAAGGACCCCTTTTCAAGCAACGAACATCCCTTCATTCACGACTTGTTCAGCCCCATCTTCCTGCAGTCCATTTATCTCAACTACCTTCATAAATCATAACATGTTAGCACAATTGAGAGATACACAACTTAATTATCACAATCATAAGCATTAATAAAATAAAACAATGATCAGTCATACCTTGGTAATTTGGGGAATAAGGTAAGGACAATAGGTTTGATTGCCATGATAAGTGGTGTAGGACAGGGGTAGGAAAGATGATTAAAGATGATTATAAAGGGCCAATTCTGGGCTCAACACATACCAAGTATCTACCTGATACATATCATCATACATGATCCACCTGATCATACAGTGTATCCACCTGATACAAATACAAATACATGACACATATCACAATACATGATCCACCTGATCATACAATGTATCTACCTGATACATATACAGATACATGGTTCAAGCATCCAACATGATGCATATACAAAATACATACAAATGGTCCAACCGATCATATCTAGCATCCAACATGATGCATACATACATATAAATGATCCAACTGATCATATCCAACATCCAACATGATGCATACATACATACATATAAATGATTCAACTGATCATATCAAAGCAAAAACCAGGACATCATCCTGATGCTCATCATCCAACGCTTACATCCACAGCCATGTGAAGGATCCTCCTTCCAACATGCTTGGAATGGCTTCAGCAAATGTGTCCGTCACTTCTTCCTCGAAGTGTCACCGATCTGAAGAACACCAAGCCTCTCTCTGAAGTACTCGAAATTCACCCTGGCTAGTGGCTTTGTCAGCACATCTGCAATCTGCTCGTCCGTCGCAACATACACGAGCTTCACAGCTCCTCTCTACATCATATCCCTGATATAGTGATATTTGATCTCTATGTGTTTCTACCTGTCATGAAACAATGGGTTCTCAGACAGCTTCACACAACTCTGGTTATCACAGAGGATACCAGTAGCCTCCAAAGGGAGATCAAATAACTCAGACAGTAGCTTCCGTAGCCATACTTCCTCACAACTAGCTGAACAGGCTGCAACATACTCTGCCTCAGCTGTACTCAGTGCTACGCAGGAATGGTTCCTGCTAAACCAAGAGATCACACCTGATCCCATACTGAAGCAGCACCCAGATGTGCTCTTCCTATCTGCAGCACTGCCAACCCAATCTGAATCAACATAACCTTGTAGGTTAAACTTTTGATTCGCTTCATACTTAATCCCATAATCCACTGTACCCTTTAGGTACCTCAAAACATGCTTTACAACAACCAGATGAACACTTCTCGGATCTGTCAGGAACTGACTCAATGTGTTCACCGCAAAGCAAATATCTGGTCTCGTGTTCGTTAGGTACATCAAGGACCCAATCATCTGACGATACATAGTGACATCAACTGGTTCAGATGAAGCATCACACAGAAGCTTCAGGTTTGATGCCATAGCCTCGCAGTCCATCATCTCGAACCTCTTCAGGATATCTACTGCATACTTCCCTTGTCCAAGGAAGATTCCATCTGCACTCTGCCACACCTCCATACCTAGAAAGTGGTGCATCATACCCAAGTTCTGCACATATATGACTCCTTGTCATGTGTCTCAGAACCAAGTGGCTGCTCCACATACACTTCTTCTTCAACTACACCATTCAAGAAAGCTGTCTTGAAATCCATCTGGTGTATCTTCTATTTCATCACTTTTATATTTCTCTATGCTACCATCTGTAGCATGCTTGATCTTGATAGATCCATATGGAAGTCATAACAAACTTCCCTTTAGGTCTTGGGAGTACATCTCAAACATCATTCTTGATCGACTGGTACTCCTCGATCATGGCAATCTTCCTAGATCCTGGGAACTTCAATATCTTCAATATTTTCAAGAGATAACTTTGTTACCGAACAAATGTTGTAGTCCTTCTTTTGTAGGTGATGGTATACGATCTTTCCTACACAACAAATTAAATTGCATGATTAGAAAACAACTCATAGTTTTCAGAAGAAATTCTTACACATTAAGAAATATGTCATATAGTCATGCAATTATCTTAGCCAATGCTTCAATACAACATTTATCCATATCCAGTAACTTTCTAGATGCCTTCCAATCTCTACCAGAACATTGTTAAGAGTGTGCACAACTCCCAACATGTCAACAAAGAGGTTTCATTCTAGATAAGTAGCAATGGAATGTTGTACAGTGCTATAGGGCACTTACCCATGTATATTAGTAGTATACTGTTCATCAATGCAACTATTCTAATATGCATAATACACAACCTAATTCTAGGAACATCAGTATATACATTATTGAGAAGTATTATTTAAACAATAAAATATGCAAGTAATGACAATTCAAATACTTATCTTTGTTTGTTTGTTGGGTGGACTCCCTCTGAATATTTGCAACTCCATTCTGATGTGGGTTGTGAGAAGTGGTCAACTCCCTCTGAATATCTGCATCCTTGTAGAAACTACTGGAGTGTGCTCCCTCTTGATCTTTGCTTCATGGATTACCTGTCCTTGAACTTATATACATTCTCGATCCCTATGCATGCTTGTTAGTATCATCATTGTGTTATCCTCTAGGTCTCATACATTATCAAACATTCATTAGTATAATCTTAATATTATCAAAACACAATAATCTCAAGCATGTATAGTCAGGATCAATTCAAACACAGATAATAAACATTAGTATTCAAGGTTTCAAGGAAGTCTTCTTTTATTCATACATATTCTTATTTGATCATAGGACTCTTCTGGTTAGTTAAATCATCAATCAAGAGAAGAGATATAATATGCATAAAACCCGTGATTATTCAAACCTATACCTACATGATTCTTCTGGTTAGTCATATCATCAATTATGGTAAGAAACATAATATGCATACAACCATGATTATTCAAACCTATGACTTCATGAATAATCATTATCAACAACACAACAGTATAAGATCCTAACACAAGGTAGGATTCTAGCTTGATATAGGGAAAACGTACCTGGATTAGCATGCTAGCTAGTTATGTCTAACATACCCGCATAAGGTCTTCTGGTTCTCTTCAGTGACTTGTGCTAGTAACCTGCATGTCTCATAAGTTAACCATTGTAGAACCAAGTTATACATACCTCAAAAGTAGATATTCTATGTGATCCATGACAATGGATGAATCTTTGTCTTCATGTCACCATGAGCATATGTTCTTGAAGTAGAACATGATTTGACTTTCTTGGTGTACCTTTTGTGTTAGAAAACTACATAAACCTCATACAACATCACAATGCATTAGTACAATCATAAGTGTCAAAACCTTAATTAGTGAATATCTTCTATTAAGGTGATACGACAAGTCCAATAATTAATCAAGATTGTACTATAATGATATGAAGAAAAACATATGATAAAATTAACCATGAAACATACCTGTAATCCATACCTGTCAAGATTGTTTGTAATCTTCTTATGGAAGGCCTTAGCCTCATCTCCCTCTGATACAGGAACTTCTTCACTTATGTAGGTGACCAATCCATCTTCTTCTAGGATTAACCCAATCCACTTGATTTGCAAGAACTGGACCTAGAGTTGGATTAGGCTTTGTCAAAGAATCCCCAAAAATTCAAAATTTGAATTTCAAACTTCTGAAAGGATAGAAATATGCGCCTTGATGAGATGATCAAGTTGGTATATTCAAAATTTGAAAACTGCAAAGTTTCACCCCTCAAAATTGCCTTTTAGATTTCCGGATTCACTGGGGAGGACCCTGAATTAGGGTTTGAGTTTCCCGGAGCTTTAACCAACAAAAGTATTTGATTCAAATCTCTAAGCTTCGATTTTTCTGAGGATATTCCATCCGTGGTCACAGATTTCCAAAATTTCAATTTTTGCAGAAGCACTAATTTTCCATCTTTCCGATCAAAGTTCCGAACTGGGGTTTGATCAAGCCCGACCTTCTGCCCAACCAAAAAATATGATCTTGGTCTCTAAATTTCGATTTTTATGAGTAGCATCCAGCCGTGGTCTCCGATTACAAAAATTCCAACTTTCTCCGAAGCCCTAAATTCCGGAAGCCATGAATGAAGGTACTCAAAAAATAATTCTGTTTTGACAGAAATATGCACCTGATTTTTTATGGTGTAACTCCAAAATTTTCGATCCACAGGGTCTGAAATTTTTTCCTGAGATAGCCCGACCTATTATCTTTCCATCATGATAGGTCTGACCTCAATTGTATTCTCTGAGAGAGAGTTATGCCAAGTGTCGCAACATGACCTGTTTATGGGATAATACAAGAGAGTGAACTTGTATGGAGTGCCACGTGTCATTGTTTCAACTTAGGCCTCTAAATTTTTTTCTTGGGATAGCCCGACCTGTTATATTTCCATCCCAATAGGTCTGACCTCAATTGGATTCTTTGAGAGAGAGTTATTCCACGTGTCGCAACGTGACCTGTTTATCGGATAATACAGGAGAGAGAAATTTTACGAAATTACACGTGTCACTGGTTCAACTTCAGCCTCTGAAAACATTTCCTGAGATAGTTCCATCTGTGTACTACCTGTCACTTTTTACGAAATTTAATTTGGAGCTTCCTAGCCCAAGTTATGACCTTTTTCCCAAGGTCACCTGATTTTGACTCAGATCTAGAAGAGGCAGAAACCCTATATTGTACAGATCATAACTCACAAAGTATAACGAATTAGAGGTTTTCCTTTGGAAACAAGGTACATGGGGATCTTATATTCGACCTATAAATGCTTCAGATCCGAAAAATTTGCCAAAACGGATTTATAGGAAAGTTCTACGATGACTGGTTTTTGCTATATCAAGCCCTAGCATCGTAAGTGCAACAAGTGTCATACATGCCATATCATGCCTTCTTTCAGGCTAGCTCTGATACCATGTTAAATTTTCAGAATTTACTTCAATCTGATCTAGGATCTTAACTGAGAGAAAAACATGTACAACAAATCTACAGCATATCAATCATGGACACAATAATGCAAGCACACAAGAGACACAGAGTTTACTTGGGGAAAACCATAATGGTTAAAAACCCCAATAACTTCCTCAGAGATAAATAGAGCAATGAAACCCACATGAATTATACAGGGCCGACCACATCAACACTACTCTTTTTCTATTGAAGGAGGGGGTGTCACTTCCTCAGTGAGAATGATGAAATCTTTGAGAATCTCCATGTTCTAGTGAGTGTTCTGCTAAACCTTTTGGACCTCTCCCTTTTTCTTCCGTAGGGCCTTCTTGTGCACCTGTCAACCTTGCTACTCTTCGGGCTCGCTGGCTGGGCTTTCCTCCAAGAGGTCGAATTTTAAAGGGGACATGGGAACATGATAGTACTCCATGTCGGACCACGCCTACTTTGGTACAAAGATCACTTTGGCTTCTCGATCTTCCTCCATGACCGGATCTCAATTGAAAATATCCGGGATGTTGGGTATGCCACCTCTCCGGACATGGATGCTAACTGTAAACCTTGAGGGATCATTTACAATGGCTGTGATAATGATGGCAGCTAGGAGGAACCATCTTTGCATAATCTTCTGACCAGGCTCGTCGAGTGAGAGGGAATGATGACTGAGGCCTGGGCTTACGCCAAACAGGCTTCGACCTAACTTTCACATCACATGAGGAGGCACATGATGACTCTTCTATGGACTTTTTCCCTTGGACCATCATTCGACAACATATTTGCCTCTCAACCGTCGATATTTACCCTACTTGCATCTCGATCGTCCAAAGACGTACCTCCTACCATGCTTTCCAAAATATGGGGTCGTTGATAGTTCACGCTAGTTCATTCTGCGAACAAAACCTAGACTGAAGATTTTAAGTCTCTCGGATCTGGGCTGTCCAAACTTGCGTCTGCTACCAAAGTTCACAGAATTGAAAAGTCCATCTCCTAGTGCATTTTGAAATCGTGAACCTAATGGTGACCGTAGATTTGTTTTCCAACCCTCAATTTGACCCCCAAGCTATTCGCGGGATAAGCACTCCGCCTCCACTTAAAACACCACTCACTTCATTCATGAGATCGCTCCTCAGATGTGGATCTCCATTGCCATGGATCCCTGCCTTCCATTTATGCCATTGTTTAACCAGGGAGGGATTTTTTCATTTCTAGACTTTTCAAAGGTGTTTAAAAATTTGGGCTCCAAAATATTTCGCTTTCCAGTTACATTACACACCTCTAGCTATCATTTGGCCTCTCATGGTTCTTATGAATTGGAAAACCGAGGCCATTAATCATTATCTTCAAGGGTCTAATCCTCCTAGTCACCCAAGAAAAAATTGGTGCTAACAAATGGCTTTAATTATGGATGCTATCCTCCCTGCGAGGTAGCAAAGAACCCGCATACCCAGTGCCTACTCCATTGGGTCGCTCCCATTACAAACTGCAACCTGAAGCTCTTCATCCGAAACCAAAACTTAAAACCGAAAAATGAAATGTCTGAAACCGTGATGAAACCAGACTGCACATGTTGAAAAAAAAACTAAAAACGGTATCATACTGCTGAACTGAAAATGTTGAAAAAGGTGCTCGCCCTAATGAGCTTATTTATGCACAAACTACCCTACCCTATATTACTGAAATGACTGCAGTATTAGGTGATATAAAAGTGCCAATGTAACCAATCCAGCAACTGATCCCATAAGTAAACTCCCTTATCATGCTAGACTAAAACCAAAAAATAGGAACATAATGACCAAAAGCAATGATGATAGGTGCATTATTCTTGGCATAAGCAAAAACAATTACTCCAACTAAAGAGTTTCTCCATGTAATCAACTACAGGGTCATAAAAGGCCTGATATCCTTCAAATTTCTCTGCTATTTCTTTGACATGACAAGGCTTCCCTAGCTGTAACTTATCTGACCCCCTGTCAAGCTGTGGTCTTACTTGTATACTGGCATACCTACCTTCAAGGGAACTATAACTAGTATGCCCCTCTCTTTTGTCATTTAGGCTAAGTATAGGCATTGAATGTTCATGACAAGTTTCAAATAGGACCTCAAAATTGTGTATGCTTAATCCCTAACACAACCCACTGGGACTAAAACAATCAGCTTCATGCATACCTTTCTACTGTAACTGTAGTTTTGTAACATGAGAGGTTGTTTCAACACATGGGCTATCAATAACATCCCCCTCTTGGATGTTTAGAATTCCTGGATTAAAAACTTGATTTTGCTCTGGTGTTTTGAAAGAGATAGAACCTTGATTCTCAAATGGATCAAGAAGAGGAACCTCTTATTGATACGAGGACTCTGAGCTTGAATGACATGAAGAAAAAATAGATTGACTATCCTGTTTCTCCTCCAGATTACTCATCATCTGACCAACATGCTGAATGTATTTATTAAATCCAGGAAAAACAACAAGAAATTCTCTATCGATACAACCATCTACTTCATCTTCTGCTAAGGAAAAAACCTCTATCTGCTGGAAACTCTTGTGAATGCATTGACAATTAGCCCCTTATCTCTTTCTCTGCTGAGGGAAAGGTTTCACACGCAAGGCCTTTAAGCTTTCTTCATTCATGACTTTAAAAAATTTCTTCACTGTGTCAAATAGTTTAGAGAAAAGAGGCAGGGTATTACCTTCATCATGCTCACTACCTCCATGGTTTGCAATGATGAAATCCTCGGCTACCATCTGAATTCTCTCCATGACTGGTTTTCTAGATAGCACGACTGATTGTATGCTTGCTTATCCTCTTCTTTTACTTCTAGAAGGTTTATGATGCCTTTTATTACTTCGATTTTCTGCTTTTGATTAGGAATTTTGTTCCCCTGCTTCAACAATTCAAATGAAAAATAACATAAAGGCAAACAGTCATTTTCATCCTACTTACTACCCACCCTATTTTCAGACCTTTGACCATGGATTTAAACCAAATTTTCTTCACCATCTGTCCCGGAATTTGAAATTTTTTTTGCCGGTTGTTTATGTACTTCATCCCAGCATTCATCTTCGTATTTATCATATACAGGGGCACTAAAATCTTCTTTAAAACCTTCCATAACTGAATCTTTAACATGCTGACTGCAATCTACATAAAACAGATTTGTGTTGCCGTCTTCTTGTGTATCACTGGGTTGATCATCTTTTTGTTCACCATGAAAGGGATGGGAAAGCAGAAAAAATTATTCATGTTCATATATCTCTTCAAACTCTAGTTTCTTTTCCATTTCATCCTTACTGTCTTGTTCTGAAATTTTCCCAGACATCCTGAGATTGTCTTCAACCTCCAATGAATCAATGAACATATGCTGCAAAGTGGAAGACCTTCTCTCCAAAAGAAGGAACGATAATTCAGGAGGAAAGATAGATGCATAATGTAATTTAGTAGCATTTTCTAGGGGTTGAATTTCCTTTGGCATGTTATAATAAAATCCTGGAAACCTCTTGCTAAAACTAGACATGGTTTCGCCTTCTTGTCTTTTCATGATAAAAATATGAAAGAACTTGGTCCAATAACCTCCTATTACCCCAAAAATCTAAAAATACATCATAAAACTCCTCCTATGTATCAATGGATTCATGATGCAAGAGCTTAAACCATTTTATAACATCTCCTTGGAAAGATTGGTCAAAATCCCTCATACAAACATCATCATACTGTACTTCAAAAAGGTCCAAAAAAGGCTCAAAATCTTGAAGATGTTTCTCAGCTGTAAGATTTCAATCTTCTCCATAAAAAACAAGGAGGTATTTATGGTATTTGTTGATGTATATGTAACTTTGGAATGTATTTCACATATATGTATATTGTATTCCTATAGAGATGGTATTATTCCTCTATAAGGAAGTGTCGTCATTTATATTGTAAATGTCGTAACTTATACTTGATGGGTTATTAGACCACCTTGTTGGGGTTGGCCCTGTATAAGTCATGTGGGTCAAAGGGTTATTAGACCACCCTATTGGGGGTCGGCCATGTGGGTCGAAGGGTTATTAGACCACCCTATTGGGGGTCGGCCCAGTCAGCATTATGTTATGTGGTTAAGTTCGAGCCTACATGAGTTAGGTAAAAAGGCAAGTCAAGTCAAGTATAAATAGAGTGCGGGGGGCACTCTATTTTCTCACTCACTTCTCACTCATGCACTCAAGGAGGAGTGGCACACTTATGGAGGAGGAGGATCTGCTGCTAGGTTATGTCTATCTCTCATGGTTGGTTGTATCATTGCTCTATCTATCTTTGAGGAAGTTATTGGGGTTTTTCACCTTTATGGTTTTCCCCAAGTAAATCTTTGTGTCTCTTGTGTGCTTGCATTATTGTCTCCATGATTGATATGCTGTAGATATGCTGTACATGTTGTTCTCTCAGTTAAGATCCTAGATCAGATTGAAGTAAATTCAGAAAATTTAACCTGGGATCAGAGCTAGCCTGAAAGAAGGCATGATATGGCATGTATGACACTTGTTGCACTTACGATGCTAGGGCTTGATATAGAAAAAACCAGTCATCGTAGCACTTTCGCTATAAATCCGTTTTGGAGAAGTGTTCGGATCTAAAATTGTTACAAGATGAAGCTAAGATCCACATGTACAGTGTGTCCAAAGGAAAACCTCTAATTCGTTGTACTTTATGATTTATGATCTGAACAATATAGGGTTTCTGCCTCTTCCAGATCTGAGTCAAAATCAGGTGACCTTGGGAAAAAGGTCATAACTTGGGCTAGGAAGCTCCAAATGCAATTTCGTGAAAAGTGACAAGTATTACGCAGACTGTACTATCTCAGAAAATGTTTCCAGAGGCCGAAGTTGAACTAGTGACACGTGGCACTCCGTACAATTTTGCTCTCATGTATTATCCCAAAAACAGGTCACGTTGCGACACTTGACATAAATCTCTCTCAGAGATTCCAATTGAGTTTAGACCTATCAGGATGGAAATATAATAGGGAAAGATATCTCAGGAAACTTTTGCAGAGGCCGAAGTTCAAACAGGGACACGTGGCACGCCGTACAAGTTCACTCTCGTGTATTTTCCCAAAACAGGTCACGTTGCGACATTTGGCATAACTCTCTCTCAGAGAATCCAATTGAGGTCAGACCTGTCAGGATGGAAAGATAACAGGTCAGGCTATCTCAGAAAACGTTTTCAGACCCCGTGGATCAAAAAGTTCGGAGTTACACCAGAAACAATCAGGTACATATTTCTGTCAAAACAAAATTATTTTTGAGTACCTTCATTCATGGCTTCCGAAATTTAGGGCTTCGGAAAAAATTGGAATTTTTGTAATCGGAGACCACGGATGAATGCTACTCATCAAAATAAAAATTTAGAGACCAAAATCAGAATTTTTGGTTGGGAAGAAGGCCGGGCTTGATCAGACCCTAGTTCGGGACTTTGATCAGAAAAGTGGAAAATTAGGGCTTCTGTAAAAATGAGAATTTTTGAAATCTATGACCACGGTTGGAAGCTCCTCAGAAAAATAGAAGCTTAGAGATTTGGATCAAACCTTTTGATTGGGTAGAAGAGTGGGATTCATCAAACCCCAGTTCAGGGTCACGTCTAGTGAATCTGGAAGTTTCAAAGGCAAAATTGAGGAGTGAAACTTTGCAGTTTTCAAATTCTAAATATACCAGCTTGATCCGCTCATCAAGGCACATATTTCTATCCTTTTGGAAGTTTGAAATTCAAAGTTTGAATTTTTGGGGTTTCTTTGACAAACCCATATCCAGCTCTAGTTCCAGTTCTTGTAAATCAAGTGGATTGGGTTAATCCTAGAAGAAGATGGATTGGTCACCTGCATAAGTGAAGAAGTTCCTGTTTCAGAGGGAGATGAGGCTAAGGCCTTACATAAGAAGATTACAAGCGATCTCGAAAAGTATGACTCATTGAGGTATGATTTGGGATTTGTTCATGATTAAGTTTATGGTATGTTTGTCTTCATATTATTACGGTTAGTACAATCTTGATTTTAGACTTGTCATATCACCTTAATAAAATTATGAATGCATGATAGAAAATATTCATTGATTAGGGTATTGACACTTATGATTGTACTAATGCATTATGGTGTTGTATGAGGTTTATGTCACTAACATGAAAGGTACACCAAGAAAGACAAATCATGTTCTGGTTCAAAGAACATATGATCATGGTGACATGAAGACAAGGATTCATCCATTGTCATGGATCTCATAGAAGATCTACTTTCGAGGTATGTATAACTTGTTTCTACAATGGTTAACTTATGAGACATGCAGGTTACTAGCACAAGTCACTGAAGAGAACCAGAAGACATTATGCGGGTATGTTAGACATAAATAGCTAGCATGCTAATCCAGATATGTTTTTCCTATATCAAGCTAGAATCCTACCTTGTGTTAGGATCTTATATTGTTGTTGATAATGATTATTCATGAAGTCGTAGGTTTGAATAATCATGGTTGTATGCGTATTATGTTTCTTACCATAATTGATGATATGACTAACCAGAAGAATCATGAAGGTATATGTTTGAATAATCACAGGTTTTATGCATATTATATCTCTTATCTTAATTGATGATTCAACTAACTTGAAGAGTCATAGGTTTGAGTAATTATAGGTTTAGACATGTTATGCTTCTTATGATTTGACTAACCATAAGAATTATACATAAACCCTGAATGCTAATGCTTATTATTTCTGTTTGAAATGATCATGACTATACATGCTTGAGATTATTGTGTTTTAATAGTATGCTAATGAATGTATGATTTTATATGAGCTCTCAAGGATAACACAATCATGATACTAATAAGCATGCATAGGGACCAAGGATGAATATGAGTTCAAGAACAGGTAATCTAGGAAGCAAAGATCAAGAGGGAGTACACTCCAGTGCTTTATGCAAGGATGTAGATATTCAGAGGGAGTTGACGATCTCTCTCTACATTCCACAACAGAAAGGTGTAGAAGAAACTACTTCAGATTAGGACTCCAGCAACTCCTGCAAGGAAGCAAAGACTCAGAAGGAGTCCACCCAATGAACAAACAAAGATAAGTATTTTAAATAAAACTGTTCAATGATGTATATGCTCATGTTCCTAGACTTAGGATATGTATTGTGCATATTAGAATAATTGCATTGATGAACAGTATACTACTAATATACATGGGTAAGTGGCCTATGGCACTGTACAACATTCCATTGCTACTTATCTAGAATGAAACCTCTTTGCTGACATGTTGGGAGTTGTGCACACTCTGAACAATGTTCTGGTAGAGATTGGAAGGCATCTAGAAAGTTACGGAATATGGATAAATGTTGTATTGAAGCATTGGATAAGATAATTGCATGACTGTATGACATATTTCTTTATGTGTAAGAATTTGTTCTGAAAATTATGAGATGTTTCTAATCATGCAATTTAACCTGTTTTGTAGGAAAGACCGTATATCTTCACCTACAAAAGGACTACAACATTTGTTCCAGCAACAAAGATATCTATTGAAGATATTGAAGTTCCTAGGATCTGGGATGAAGAAATGGAATGCCATGATCCGTCGATCATGAAGAATGATGTTTGGGATGAAGTCCCAAGACGTGAAGGGAAGATTGTTATGACTTCCAAATGGAACTATCAAATCAAGCATGTTGCAGATGGCAGCATTGAGAAATATAAAAGTGATGAAATAGAAGATGCACCAGATGGATTTCAAGACAACATGGTGCAGTCATATATGTGTGCAGAACTTGGTATGGTAGGATAGACAACTTTCTATCCAGTTTGGGCTTTACCAAGAATAAAGCGGATTCCAGCCTTTTCTACAAGGTTGAGGAAAGCAATCCAGTGATACTACTTTAGTATGCAGATAACCTGTTTGTTACAGGTGAAGATAGATTGATTGTTGACACGCAGCGGAAGCTTTTTACCGAGTTCGAAATGAAGAACTTGGGGATGATGAACTATTTGTTTTTGGCATGGAGGTATGGCAGAGTGTAGATGGTATCTTCCTTGGAAAAGGGAAGTATGCAGTAAGAGATCCTGAAGAGATTTGGGATGATGAACTCCAAGGCCATGGCCACACCTATGGCATCGAATCTGAAGCTTCTATGTGATGCTTCATTTGAGCCGGTTGATGTCTCCATGTATCGTCAGATGATTGGGTCCTTGATGTACCTAATGAATACGAGACCAGACATTTGCTTTGCTGTAAACACATTGATCCAGTTCCTGACGGATCCGAGGAGTGTTCACCTAGTTGCTGTAAAGCATGTTCTGAGGTACCTGAAGGGTACAATGGATTATGGGCTCAGGTATGAGGCGAATCAAAAGTTTAACCTGCAGGGTTATGTTGATTCAGATTGGGCTGGCAGTGATGCATATAGGAAGAGCACATCTGGGTGTTGCTTCAGTATGGGATCAGGTGTGATCTCTTGGTTTAGTAGGAAGCAGTCCTGCGTAGCACTGAGTACAGCTGAGGCAGAGTATGTTGCATCCTGTTCAGCTAGTTGTGAGGCAGTATGGCTACGGAAGCTACTGTCTGAGTTATTTGATCTCCCGTTGGAGGCTACTGGTATCTTCTGTGATAACCATAGTTGTGTGAAGCTGTCCGAGAACCCAGTGTTTCATGACAGGTCAAAACACATAGAGATCAAATAGCACTATATCAGGGATATGGTGCAGAGAGGAGCTGTGAATCTCCTGTATGTTGCGACGGACGAGCAGATTGCAGATATGCTGATGAAGCCACTAGCCAGGGTGAAGTTCGAGTACTTCAGAAAGAGGCTTGGCGTTCTTCAGATCGAGGACACTTCGAGGAAGAAGTGATGGACACATTTGCTGAAGCCATTCCAAGCATGTTGGAAGGAGGATCCTTCACATGGCTGTGGATGTAAGCGCTGGATGATGAGCATCAGGATGATGTTCTGGTTTCTGCTTGGATATGATCAATTGGATCATTTTTATGTATGTATGTACGCATCATGTTGGATGCTGGATATGATCAGTTGGATCATTTTATGTATGTATGTATGCATCATGTTGGATGCTTGGACCATGTATCTGTATATGTATCAGGTGGATACATTGTATGATCAGGTGGATCATGTATGGTGATATGTATCATGTATTTGTATTAGGTGGATACATTGATGATTAGGAGGATCATGTATGATGATATGTATCAGGTAGATACTTGGTATGCATCAGGTAGATGCATTGATGATCAGGTGGATCAGGTATGATGACATGCAGCAGGATGTTGCAGTAATGATCAGGATGATCATAGATGACGAGCTTCAGGATGTTGCTCCAGATGACATGCAGCAGGATGTTGCAGTGATGATCAGGATGATCATAGATGGCGAGCTTCAGGATGTTGCTCCAGATGACATGCAGCAGGATGTTGCAGTGATGATCAGGATGATCATAGATGACGAGCTTCAGGATGTTGCTCCAGATGACATGCAGCAGGACGTTGCAGTGATGATGATCAGGATGATCATGGATACATCAGGATGATGTATGGTGAGTATCAGGTTGATACTCTGTGGCCATGGATCAGGTTGTGCAGATGAGCATGTAATCCGGTATCTTGGGAGATTTGCAGATGGTCTTTCGAGGTTTTGCCTATGGCATGTAATTCGGTGCCCTGGGACATCTGGCAAATTCTCTTTCGAGGCTTTGCTCTGGGAGGACATGTAATTCGGTGCCCTGGGAGATCTGCAGATAGTCTTTCGAGGTTTTGCCTATGGCATGTAATTTGGTTCCCTGGGATATCTGGCAGATGCTCTTTCGAGGTTTTGTCCTATGGCATGTAATTCGGTTCCCTGGGAGATCCGATAGGTTGGGCTGTGTGCCCGTAATCAGTCCTGGGATGCTCTTGCGAGGTTTTGCCATGACCACATGTAATTTGTTGCCCTGGGAGATCCTATAGGTAGAGCTGTGTGCTCGTAACAACCTGGGATTCTCTTGCGAGGTTTTGTGGTGAGGTCACATGTAATTCGGTGCCCTGGGAGATCCTATAGGTAGAGCTGTGTGCTCGTAATAGCCTGGGATGCTCTTTCAAGGTTTTGTGACGCACGTAATAAGTCTTGAGGATTCCACAGTATGGCTAGTGATGATGAAGACCTGCAGGTGGTGGGCCTACATCCAGTATGAAAAAGGACTGGCTCTGTAGAACTTCCTATGACAAGTAGATTCAGAGATTGATTGAGATAGCAGCAGCAGTGACGATGATGATGACTCGATGACGATTATCCAGTGATGATGATCCAGAGAAGATGACTTGTGATAGAAGAACTGTGCTGAGAAATACCTTCCTAGTTAAGAGGAAGTGTTGATGTATATGTAACTTCAGAATGTATTTCACATATATGTATATTGTATTCCTATAGAGATGGTATTATTCCTCTATAAGGAAGTGTCGTCATTTATATTGTAGATGTCGTAACTTATACTTGATGGGTTATTAGACCACCTCTTTGGGGTTGGCCCTATATAAGTCATGTGGGTCAAAGGGTTATTAGACCACCCTATTGGGGGTCGACCATGTGGGTCGAAGGGTTATTAGACCACCCTATTGGGGGTCGGCCCAGTCAGCATTATGTTATGTGGTTAAGTTCGAGCCTACATGAGTTAGGTAAAAAGGCAAGTCAAGTCAAGTATAAATAGAGTGCGGGGGGCACTCTATTTTCTCACTCACTTCTCACTCATGCACTCAAGGAGGAGTGGCGCACTTATGGAGGAGGAGGATCTGCTGCTAGGTTATGTCTATCTCTCATGGTTGGTTGTATCATTGCTCTATCTATCTTTGGGGAAGTTATTGGGGTTTTTCACCTTTATGGTTTTCCCCAAGTAAATCTTTGTGTCTCTTGTGTGCTTGCATTATTGTCTCCATGATTGATATGCTGTAGATATGCTGTACATGTTGTTCTCTCAGTTAAGATCCTAGATCAGATTGAAGTAAATTCAGAAAATTTAACAGTATTTGGGAGGATATTCATGAAGAACAGGGGGTAGCTTCAAAGGAGTACATCTCTGCTGAGATCTAGAAAGCAAGGGAGTATGTGCAGGGGGAATGCCATCGGACTCATTCTCATGGGGTTTGCAAGGCTGATTATGAACCTCATATGGTTCAAAAGAAGGAATTGGATCAGCTCTAGGAATGAAAGAAGAATGTACATCTACAATATCTAATGAAGGATATACAAAGGAGGCTCTCTCATGACTTACGGATTTTCGGTGAAACAAAAATTCTTTGATACATACACATAGAGATAAGAGGAAGTCCATGCAAAACAACAAGATCTCCTTGAAGAAATTAACACTTTGATACCTAAATCTTAATTCTCCCATGTCTCTGCCAGTTGGGCTTGTTCTCTAGTGGAGCCTGCAAATTGGACTGAATCCTGAGTGGAGTCTCCAGGTGAATGATACAAAACCCTCTTGATGTATGACTATTTTCCACCATCAGTAATCATATTTGAAACCTTTATCGTTCTACACAGGGATAATATAACTTTCATCCCCGACAATGACGCCAATATGTTAGCACCCAAAATGACCCTCGAGGTTTTGAGAAGAGGGACACTTCGGGGTAACCACAAAACCACTTAAGGAAAGGTAAGCTGGCTTCTTCCTCTCTAGAGATGGATCCCTCACAGTTTTGGTTTAGCAAGGCCAGATACATGAATAAAATTGAGATAGAATTATTGTTTGGTTGAAAGTAGTGTCGACCTTCCTTGGGCAATGGAGTCAAAACACCAAAAATGATTAAAGTGACAATGCTTGGCAAAGAAATCCCTACAGAGGCAGGATAGCTACCCCCTTATAGTTGAAGAGCTTTTGTTTTGTGACAAAGAAGAAGACATGAGCAAATCATCAATCATATAGCACCTTAAGATGAATTCTGTATCGACTTTAGCAGAAAATTGTTTGTGGATGCTTAGAATGAAAGAGACATAGCATAACATGTATGAATTGAATCCCAACACGCACTTATCCAAGCATGAAAAAGAACAACAATACAAATTAGACAATGAAGGCAACATTCACATGAGAAAAGAGTATACAGAATGCAAGAGAGATAACATATGAATCTCTGGTAAAATTACTTGCTCGACTCTGCCATATTTTCATTAAATGTGTCTCAAAAATTCTTAATACACGAGCCTCTCGGGTTTCAGAAAGTTCCAACCTCTTACCATCTCTATTACATGGGAATATATAGGCCCTTAGGCTCGAATTATCTAGCAGGAAAAACGGTTACAGCCACGTTGACACCTATTTGGACCAGTCAATCGTTTTCAAGAATTGGATGCAATAGGAATAGATGATGTCAGACAAGCCTGACTAATTTTACGTGTGTCTTTGTATAATTTGCTAGCTGCAACAACTCCTAAGCATTTGGCAGGCTCTCAGTGGTCTTAAATACAAGCATGCTGCACATTCAAACGGGCCTGAAAAATACTGATACGATGGGATACATAAATATCATAAACAAACCGCCACCCTACTTCTTAGCTATTATTTGGCCTTGTTGGTCGAAGAAATCCTCCACCTTCAAGGATTCATCCACCTGCTCTTTTTCTGTTGAAGGAGGGGGTGTTGTTAACACCCAAAAAGTGCTCACTAGCTCATTCCCTTATTCACATGACCCATTTGTCCACTTTTCCACCATTTGAGCCTCTAAAACCATCAAAAGGTCACCAAAAATACCATAATACACTTTTCCCCCCTCAAAAAATATATTTTTCCTAAAAAAAACACAAAAAACCCTCAAAAAGGGTCCAGAATTCCCAAAAAATATTAAAAGGGAATAAAAATATTCAAATTATTCAAAAAAGGAAAAAGAGGGAAAAAGAGACCTAAACCATGCTGGTTAATACCATTGACCTAAACCATGTTGGTTAGTACCATTGGTTTCCTCAAAACCATAATGGTATTCCCCATCACCAAAAACTATAGAAAGGTGACAGGGGCTCCTCATTTTCCATCCACATTTCATCCTATCCTTATGCTTCCAAATTCCCTTTGAGAGCCATTGCCTCCCATTTTGAGTTTGAAGACCCCCATTTCAACATCTTGGAGAAGAGACCATTGGAGCTTGGAGCACCTCAACCTTGGAGCTGCTCAACACCAAACATCCTCACCTTTGAGGTAATACAAAAAATCTATTATTTTTTACTCTTGTTCTTCTGTAGATCTCTTGTTATTGATTTAGTTCTTGTTTATTTACACATGCTTATGTTAATGTTAGATTAGATTTATAATTGTTTTTTCTTTTATTCGAAGACTGCCATTACAAGTTAATAGGTGCATCCTTGGACATGCTTGGTTGAAAAACCAAGCAACAGGTGTCACTTCCTCAGTGGGAATGATGAAATATTTTAGAATCTCCACGTTCTGGTGAGTGTTCTTCTCAACCTTCCAGGCCTCCCATTTTCTTCCGCCAGGCCTTCTTGCGCACCTGTCGACCTTGCTACTCTTCGGGCTCGCTGGATGTGCTTTCCTCCAAGAGGTCGAATTTTACAGGGGACTTGGGAACGTGATCATCCTCCACGTCGGACCATGCTTGCTCTGGTACAAATATCACTTTGGATTCTTCATCTTCTTCCATGACCGGATCTCAATTGAAAATATTCGGGTTGTTGGGTCTGCCACCTCTCTGAACATGGATGCTAACTATAAACCTTGGGGGATCATTTATAACGGCCGTGACAATGTGTTGATGCCTCGAAAATCGTAGCACCAATCAGTAAAGGGATTCTCCATGGTGAGCAAGCCCAATTAGATTGCTCACCGTTTGGTATGGGGAATCTGTTCGGTTAACGGCTCGATTAACGTATAAGGTTTAAAGATTTGTTTCTTTTCACTGGTTGCGACCCGATCCACCGTTTATGTATTTTAAGTTTTAAAGATGATATGCAAGTGCTTCTAACTAAATTCATGCAATTAAATAAATCTGATCTACAACTATTTAATCAAATTAATCTATCCTTGCAAGAAGAAAACTGAAAGTATGAGTAATATGCTGAAAGAAACATCCAAAGATCTCATAGATAGCTATTTAATAATAAAGATGCATTTCCAGCAGAAGGTAAAAGATATCAAAGATAGCTTTGATTGAATTAAAACATTTCATTACTCATCTGACACAGAATATTTGCATGGAAAATGAAACCATTCATAATAGAGAATTAATTCATGATAGTTAGGAAAGATCTCACAGTGTACGCATGAAAGATGTAGAAATAGTTCAGCAATCATTCAACATAAACCCAAGCAAAACGCAGTGCAGGCTTTTCCAGGAAAAACAGAGCTTTCTTTATATATGTAGCAAAATAATTCACATACAAGACAAAAAATTGTCCTTTCACTTGCCAAAAGTCCTTCCACTCTTTTCTATTCATCTATATATAGCTTTACAAAATGCTCCAAGAGCTTCTACATGTACCCTAAACCTAGGGAATCTCCTGATTTTGTCCTTTAGTGCCCTTTTACAAAAATTAGAATAATTCCCCAAATGCTTTACAAAAGAAACAAAAACAAAAAATCCAGCTTTCTTTTATTTTACAACCGAGATAAAAAGGAAAAATTGCTTCCAAACTATATTTAGACAATTATGTAGAGCCAAATCAGCTCCCGTCTGGAGCTTCTATTACAGCTAGTGCTTCCACCTCAACTGGTTTGTCCACCTCTACTATATAGTTGACCCACATGCCTGTTTCTCTCACAATGGTGTTGGCAGGGGTAGGGAGCATGAATTTCAGGGAGATTTCATGCTTGGCTAACTCTGCCTCAATGTTTTTTACTTCTGCTGCTGCAGCTTAGAGAATCTCTTAAAGAAAGTAAGCATGAATGGAGGGTTTCTGGATGCACTGGTGAAGGTCTTCTGCTGTTAACATGTCTATTTTCTTCACATATTCCATCTCTGTGCTTTGCTCATTCTTTAACTCAGACAAGCATTGGTCTTTTTCCGGAAAGTCCTCTAGAGTTTTGGGGACCACCATTTGACACCTTTCTCGAGTTGTCTGGATTCTAAGATAGAGACTGCTGCATTTATCAATGGTGGCTTGGATTACGGAGTTTAACTTCACACCACAATTCTTGCAGAACTCCATAAATCGTGCATCTGATTTAAAATCTGCCATGGATTTGAGAGGGAATTTTGTAGGGAAGTCTGACTTCTCTTCTCTCCATTCAATATGCTTCCTGATGTCTTCCTTTACATGTGCATATTTCTTTCTGAGCCTATTGGCCTCGGAATTGATTTCTTTCATCCTGGAAACCATCGCCTTCATTTTCCAAACTTCTTTAGTGATAAGTTCCTGTGACCTATGTATCTTCTTTAGTATGTAATAGGACTTCTCATGGAAGGGGCTCATATAACCTACTTTGATGTTTGCTATCTCTAACTGCCGTTCCATCAGCTCTTCCCCCCTTTCCAACTCCTCAACATTAGCCCTTGACTCTTCCATTTGTTAGTCGATATCTGATTGCCCTAACTCCAACTGAATAGTCCTGGCTTCGAGATCATTTTTCTCTCCTTCAAATATCATCAATTGAACCGCCAAAGCTTCCTTTTCTTCCTCTAGATGTTGATACTTAGTTGATAATTCATTTCACTCTGATAAGAGGGCATCATACTTCTTTACCATTAACTCTATATAGTCTCGTTCCTTTACCAGAGTAAGCTGCAACTTGCGCGCCTTCTTCTTTCCCACTTCCACATCATTCATTAGCTTGTGGACATTGTCTTCACTTGCCTGGGCAGCAACCACATTGATGGATTCTATGAAACCGAGAGCACTTTGCGTTTCCTGTATGATAGTGGTTTCTTGCCTGGTGACGATGTCCGGTTGAAAAGGTTTCTTCATCCTTGCCTTTGTTTTTCTTATAATGGATTTTCTCTTCTTATGAAAAGCAAATTTGTCCCACTGGGTCATAGTGTGACTCTTTGACGGAGTAAAAGGAACGTGTGGAATTTCTCCTATGGGGAAGTATTTTTACGCGGTTATGGCCCGAGACACTTGGGACGAGTCTATGTCCATGTCCTGCATGCTTGGGATTCCTGCCTCTGCATCCTTCTTGAATTTTTCTTCTTCTTCCTCCTTCCTTCAATTTTCTTCTTCTTCGGCCTTCAGCTGCATCTCTTTTTCTTTGGCCTGTTGTAGCTTCTCAGCTGCTTCTCTTTCTCTCCTCTCCCTTTCTTCTTCTAGCTTGGCGGATCCTTCTTTCCCGATCTTTTCTAAATCTTCTTCTCAGACCCTTTGAGCTTCTTCGTCTTGGAGCTTGTTCGCCTGCTCTTTCCGCTACTTCCCTTTGGAATCTTTCAGCCTCCTCTCTTTCCTTTTGCAAACCCGCCTCCTTGGCATCTTGGGAAACAGTGGAGCTAGAACTAGCTCCGCCCTTGAGGCGGAGGTGCCTTCGCAGTTCGGTCATGTTGCTGACCCTTTTGAGAACTTCTTCTTCTTCATCATAGTAGTGTGCATACTCAAAGTGCGCATTGACTTCTCTGCAATGGTATGCAGCCTTATTAAGACTGTCATTCTTTGTGAAAATCCTCTCCCCAAAGTGAAAATCTCTCAATTCCTAAACAAAGGTTTCAATTGATTTGACCTTAGATAATTTATATGATCCGACATAGAAGGGTAGTGCTGGGAAAGAGGCCTTATTCAATATATTCAGGAAGTTTCCAATTCCATCTATAAAAACCCGCCTCACCACCTCCTTAGTGAACACAAAATCGGTAGCATACTTGGGCTGGAGAGATGGTGGATTGGAGCCTCCATACATTCTTATGTAGGTGCCCTCCTCTGAAAGATAAAAATCACCATATTTTTCCATGATTGCCATGGCATTCTCAGATAGGAAACTTGGCTCACTATTGAACATTAGTTCATATAGAGGCATGATAAACTCTTTACATATGGCTTTGTAATGGCTTTTGTAGTTCTAGGCCCACAGGATCTTATAAGCGGTATAAACTAGGGAGTTAGCCTTATTCCAAATGCATGACAGAGTGCAATCTACAAGGTATGATGACATGTAGAATTCTGATTTCTTCCAGACCAACCCTTCCTTGGCAGTGGCTATGGCTCATGACATATTTTCTGAGAGGATGTCTTCCCAATTGAAAATTGTGCCTTTGAAAGCTACATGGTGGATTAAAGGAATCCAATGAAGCTTATAAATAGTTCCATCAACTCTGCCGAAGATTCTACTTAGCATGAGGGAAATGATTCTGAAAGGAGGCCTTAGCGCTTGGAATTCATATTCATCACTCTCCTTTAGCCTCAGCTGCTTACCTATGATCAACAACTTCTTGGAAAATTCCAAGTTATCAATGTTGAGGCTTTCGAGCCAAGCGTCATTCAACAACGTTTGAGGACGGGGCAACTTGTAGGCTGCCGAAATATGGGTTGGGTGGAACGAGGCAAAAGCCTCTCCCATGTTGTTGGAAAAAACCCTTTATTGGGCATTAGCATGCGCTAGGATCCATCCGATGAATTCCGAGCAAAGGAAAAGCTCTGGTCGTGTGGCTGCTTTTGTGATGCCAGAATTTCTGATGTTTTGGTACAAATACATTTCCTCCAGGACTACTTCAAGAATATCCTAATATCTTATCATGTGGTACAGTTCCCCCCAATTGAATTCAAGGGCAATGCCCATAATTGGCTTGGTATCCTCATATAATGTTTCGACCCTTGCTTCCAGAATAGCTTCGCCACCTGATTCGGGCTCAGACATCTTAGACTTCTTCTTGGCTCCTTTCGGCATTGTGTTTAAAACCTGGTGAAAACCATGCATGAGTAGAATACCTAATCAAACTAGAATACATAATCAAGTTTTGAGCCAAAAAATTTCATTATACAAGCATAGCCTGGTTTAAACAATCATTGTTTAAAACTCCTTAAAAAGATACTGCATTCAAACAGACTTCAAGCAATAGTTAAAAAAACATATGGTAAACAAAACATTAATTTTCTGCTAAGAAAAAAAAAACACAGAGCTGGCTTCCTCCTTCATGTCAACTAGAGAGGGTGAGGCTATGACGCTACTATGCTTGATTTTCATGCCAGAAGCGTAGGGCCAAACATTACAAAAAGTAAGTAAGAAACGAGTTTGGGTGGTTGTGACCAGGAACTGCCCGTTGTTGTAGTTTGGATGGCTATTCTTCGCAAGAATCTTGCTGAGGCAGGGAACAAGGTTCAGCAGGGCTCCTAAAAAATGGGAGGGTGGATACGGCTGACTGCAAGGAAAAAATCTAAATGGAGAAGAGGGTGGCTGCGGCGAGGGGAGGAGTTGTAAAAAAGGTTTTATCGAAAAACAACGTACGCTTAGCCACTTAAAAACAAGGAAAAAATAACTTGCGACTAAGGGTAGAACCAACTACCTGTCAAACGACGAATGGGCTTGTTGTTGCTGACAGAGCTACACACTTGGTTGTTCTTGTATGGTGGAAGAAACCTCGAACGGGGTTTACATAGTTTAACAATAAACAATAATAATAAAAAACTAAAAACCCCACTTCGTATATATAAAACCCCCACACGCTTGAGTAATTAACGCTGACTAGACTGTGGTAGGTTTGAGCATTAAAATGACGCTATGGATAGGGTATTAATTTTCCTTTTCGCACTGCTCTATCATTAACTCCTCACCATCAAAATCAACACCACTTGGCTAGTCAGAGTGATCAGTGTCAGAGACATTGGCCAAGTACTCACGCAACGGGCCGACAGGTTTTGGTGAGTTGGGTGCAAGATTAAAACTTAGCTGATCGCTACTGCATTTCGACGACTGGTCTTGAGTCTCGCCGATCACCTCTGCTCTTTACTTCTAAAGACACTTATCACGGTTCATAGGCGATGGTTTCGGCGAAACTGGTTAATTTCCACCGGAACGCATTGAGGCACTTAAGACTTAAATAAAAAGAGCTGGCCGCTTCGACAAAAATTAAACAAAGGCTATAGACCGTGTCGGCACAACTCGATGAGACTTACTGCAACACAAAACCTTGAAGGAAATACAAGTCAAAAACTGCGCTTCGATGGGCTTGGGCGAGTTCATCCGACCATTGTGGAGGTACTGGGCAAGTTAGGCCGAAACAAGAAAACTTTACAACTTAACAAAAACACTCGCTTGTTGCGGCGCGACTCAATGAGTTGTGCTACAACGAGAAAAAGGCTATGAAACTTAACAAATGAAACCGAACGTTGCGGCTTAACTCGGCTAGTTGTGCCACCATTTTGGCTGGGGAAGGTGAGTTTTACTTAAGAAAAAACAAACTTAAAGAACTTGATCCTTCCTAGAAAAAACTAAGTATGAAAAGGCCTTTTGGATAGGACTTGACTTCAAAGCAAAAATTTCTCAAAAATAAAAGGAGGGGCCCAAATATTTACAATGTTTTGGGGGGGATGTTGCAACAACAACACAATGATGGCATCCGGGAGCAATCATCTTTGCATGATCATCTGACTGGGCTCGTCGAGTGAGGGGGAATGATGATTGAGGCCTGGGCTGATGCCAAATAGTCTTTGATCGGACCTTCGCGTCATGTGAGGAGGCACATGACGAATCTGATATGGCCTTTCTCCCTTGGACCATCATTCAACAACATATTCACCTCTAAATCGTCGATCTTGACCCTACTCGCATCCTGGCCGTCCAAAGACGTACCCCCTATTGCGCTTCGCAAAATCTGGGGTCATTGATCGTTCGCGCTAGTTCATTCTACGAACAAAACCTCAACTGCAGATTTGAAATCTCTCATATCTGGGCCATCCAAACTTGCACCTGCTACCAAAATTTCATAGATTTGAAAAGTCCATCTCCTGACGCACTTTGAAATTGCGAACCGAATGGTGACCGTAGATTTGTTTTCCAACAGTCGATTCAAACCCCAACCTGTTCACGGGCTAAGCACTCCATCTCAGCTTAAAAGACCCCTCACTTCCTTCACGATATCACTCAGTCGTGGATCTCCATCACCACGGATCCCTTCCTTCCATTCATGCCATCTCTGAATTGAGGCAAGATTTTTTCATTTCTAGCCTTTTCAGAGGTGTTTAAAACTTTGGGATCCAAAATATTTCACTTTCCAGCTACATTACACACCTCTAGATCTTGTTTGGTCTCTCATGGGTCTTATGCCATTAATCATTATCTGCAAGGGTCTAATCCTCCCAGTCACCCAAGACAAAATTGGTGCTAACAACTGGCTCCAATTGGGAATGCTATCCTCCCTGTGAGGTAGCAAAGAACTCGCAGACCCAGTGCTTTCTCCATTGGGTCACTCCCATTACAAACTACAACCTGTAGCTCTTCATCCGAAATCGAAACTTAAAACCGAAAACTTAAATGTCTGAAACCGAGATGAAACCGGATTGCACATACTGAAAAACAAAGTGAAATCGGTATCATACTACTGAATGGAAAATGCTGAAAAAGGTGCTCTCCTTAATGAGCTTATTTATACACAGACTACCCTACCCTATATTACTGAAATGACTGCAGTATTAGGTGATATAAAAGTGCCATGTAATTAGCTACTGGGTAATAAAAGGCCTGATATCCTTCAAATTTCTCTGCTATTTCTTTGACATGACAAGGCTGCCCTAGCTGTAACTTATCTGACCCCCTGTCAAGTTGTGGTCTTATTTGTAGACTGGCATACCTACCTTCAAGGGAAATATAACTAGTATGCCCCTCTCTTTTGTCATTTAGGCTAGTATAGACATTGAATGTTCATGACAAGTTTCAAATAGGACCTGAAAATCGTGTATGCTTAATCCCTTACACAACCCACTAGGACTAAAACAATCAACTTCATGCATACCTTTCTACTGTAACTGTAGTTTTGTAACATGAGAGGTTGTTTCAACACATGGGCTATCAATAACATCCCCCTCTTGGCTGTTTAGAATTCCTGGATTAAAAACTCGATTTTGCTCTAGTGTTTTGAAAGAGACACCACCTTGATTCTCAAAAGGACCAAGAAGAAGAACCTCTTCTTGATATGAGGAGTCTAAGCTTAGATGCCATGAAGAAAAAAAAGATTAACTATACTGGTTCTCCTCTAGATTACTCATCATCTGACCAGCATGTTGAATGCCTTTATTAAATTCAGGAAAAACAACAAGAAATTCTCTATCGATACCACCATCTACTTCATCTTCTGCTAAGGAAAAAACCTCTGTCTGTTGGAAACCCTCGTGAATGGATTGACAATTAGCCCCTTCTCTCTTTCTTTGCTGAGGGAAAGGTTCCACATGCAAGGCCTTTAAGATTTCTTCATTCATGACATTAAAAACTTTCTTCACTGTGTCAAATAGTTTAGAGAAGAGAGGCAGGGTATTACCTTCATCATGCTCACTACCTCCATGGTTTGCAATGATGAAATCCTCGGCTACCATCTGAATTCTCTCCATGACTGGTTTTCCTAGATAGCACAACTGATTGTATGCTTGCTTATCCTCTTCTTTTACTTCTAGAAGGTTTATGACGCCTTTTATTACTTCGATTTTTTTTCTTTTGATTAGGAATTTTGTTCCCCTGCTTCAACAATTCAAATGAAGGATAACATAAAGGCAAACAGTCATTTTCATCCCACTTACTACCCACCCTATTTTTAGACCTTTGGCCATGGATTTTAACCAGATTTTCTTCACCATCCGTCCTAGAATTTGCAAAATTTTTTGTTGGTTGTTTATGTAATTAATCCCAGTATTCATCTTCATATTTATCATATATAGGGGTACTGAAATATTCTTTAAAACCTTCCATAACAGAATCTTTAACATGCTAACTGCAATCTACATAAAACAGATTTGTGTCGCCCTCTTCTTGTGTATAACTGGGCTGATCATCTTTCTGTTCACCATGAAAGGGATGGGAAAACAAAACAAATTCTTCATGTTTGTATCTCTCTTCAAACTCTAATTTCTTTTCCATTTCATCCTTACTATCTTGTTCTGATATTTTCCCAGACATCCTGAGATTGTCTTCAACCTCCAATGAATCAATGAACATATGCTGCAAAGAGGAAGACCTTCTCTCCAAAAGAAGGAAAGATAATTCAGGAGGAAAGATAGATGCATAATGCTTGAATATCGCTGGAATAAAAGCTTGAAACCTCCTGTTAAAACTAGACATTGTTTTGCCTTGTCTTTTCATGGAATAAAACTCTAAAACAACTTGGTCCAATGACCTCCTCTTACCCCAAAACTCCACAAATACATCACAAAACGTCTCCCATGTATCAATGGATTCAGGATGCAAGTGCTTAAATCATTTCTTAACATCTCCTTGGAAAGATTGGGCAAAAGTGCTCATTCAAACATCATCATACTATACTTCAAAAAGGTCCAGAAACGCTCAAAACCTTGAAGATGTTTCTCAACTGTAAGATTTCCATCTTCTCCATGAAAAATAAGGTGGGCCAAAAATAGCCTGCGTGGATGACCTTTTGGGCAGTGTCCATTCTGGAGAAATGACCGTCGTAGGCTCGACTATGCCAATTGTTAAGAACTTGTTCAGCCTTGTCGTCTGTAAGGAATCGACGTAAAATTGTGTCGACACCTCGCCTATATAGGATATCGCCAAGGAGGAGATAACGCGAGGCATGATGACGGATGCGACGACACTCATCGCGGTTGACATGAAGTCAAAACTTCTGTGTGCGTAGGTACTCCAGGATGTCACCATACTAGGGTTCGTCCGGCGAAATGATAAACAAGTGGTCGTCAGGAAAATTGGTAGTGATTGGTGGTGGAGTGGATGAGGATGGTAAATCTGTCATGAGATGATCCAAGGCAAGGGATTTGGTGTTCTTGGGAATGGTAAATGTTAGGTCATATTCTTGAAGTATGATAACCCATTTAGCTACGCAGCCTTGAAGGAGGCGGTGACTGAAGAGACAGACCATGGGGTTGGAGTTTGACACAACTATGTTTTGGCTTAATAGGATGTAGTGGCGAACCTTCTCGACTGAGAAGATGATGGCGAGGGAGAAATTCTCTTCCTAGGGTTAACTTAGTTGTGGTATAGATAAGGTCTGGCTCACAAAGTAAATGACATGTTATTGTCGAGCACTATCTTCTTGAACCAGCACCCCCGAAACGACATAGTCGGATGCCGAAACGTAAAGGATAAAATAATTCGACAAATTAGGAGGTGAAATCAATGGGGTAGAATTCAAGGATTGTTTGAGAGATTCAAAAGTCGCTTGTGCTTGGTTGTCCCACATGAAAGGAATGTGAGTGCGAAGCAAGCAAAGGAAACCATGAACTTTCGTAGCATAGTCTGGGATGAAGTGACAAAAAAGTTGGCTTTCCCTTGAAGACTTTGTAATTGGCGTAATGTACGTGGGGATGGAATGTCTAGGATGGCTTGAACCTTCAAAGGGTCGATGATAATACCTTTTTGGGAAACGAAAAAACCCAACAATTGGCCTGCAGGAATGCAAAATACACACTTGAGGGGGTTCAAGCGAATTTTGTACTTACGACAACAAAGAAAGACTTGTCGGAGGTCATTTACATGGTGGGACCATTTCTTGGATTTAGATGTGAGGTCATCTAGGTAGACTAGGATGGTATGAGCCAAATCATGAAAGCACTATGTCATGTCCTACTGGAATGTGGCACCAATGTTTTTAAGACCGAAAGGCACGACACGATAGGAAAAGGTGCCCCATGGGGTGGTGAAGGCGATCTTGTATTGATCCTCCTTTTAGATTTTGATTTGATTATACCCAGAGAAACTATCCATGAAGGATAGTATCTCGTTTCCCGCACATGCATTGATAAGTTGGTCAATGAAAGGCACGGGGAAGTTGTATTTGGGGAAAGCTCGATTTAAATCTCTAAAATCAGTACGGACATGAATGGTGCCTTGATTTTTGTTAACTGGTACTCGATTGGAAACCCAGGTTGTTGGTAGTACGACTGTCATTACACCAAAACCCGCAGGTGATTGGTAAACTCACCACCGCTAGATTTCAAGGATCCACGAGAGGCATTTAGTCCCTTGTCATGACACACTGGGTAGTGCTAACTACTTGCAATTTTGTGCAACAATCTCCCCCTCAGCATGAGCCAAGTGTGTATCGAACTCGTGACCTCTAGCTCTGATACCAATTGTTGGTAGTACGGCTGCCGTTACACCAAAACCCGCAGGTGATTGGTAAACTCACCACTGCTAGATTTCAAGGATCCACAAGAGGCGATTAGTCCCTTGTCATGATACATCGGGGAGCACTGACTACTTGCAATTTTGTGCAACACAGGTGTTGTAAGGGATGGGATAAATGAACCCGGCTTTACGAAGTTTCTCAATCTCAATTTTTATTGCGGGGATCTTGGATGGGTGGATGGATCGTTGCTTCTGGCGAACAGGTGGGACATCCAGCCAAATATCAATATGGTTTTCAATGATGGCAGGGTCAAGACCAGGCATCTCAGTATAGGACCAAGCAAAGACATCGCGAAAATCTTGGAAGAGCTTCTTATAGGCATGGACTTCATGTTCGGTACAAGAAGCACCTAATGTGATGAGTTTATGTGGACCAGATGTGGTAGAAATGTCGACCTGTATGGTTGGTGAAATGTTGACCATGTTACCTTCCTCGAAGGCATCGGGGGCTGGGATTGGGTTTTTAAACCAGTCCACCTTATCTGGGAGGAAGTCTTTTGACTCCACTAAAATTTGGTTGGCCGCGGTATTGGTAGCCTCTTCAAGGATGAAGTAGGATCGATAATGCATATCATCCAAAGGGTAATCAGGTGCGGTGAGTGCCTCAAGGATCTCTTCATCACTATGGAATCATTGTGTTGTCAAATCAAGGGAAGGGATGTAAGATGATTGGGGTGAAAGGGGGTCATTTGGTGTGGAAATCATGTCGATCGTGTTGATCTCTCCCGAGGGGGAGGATTCAGGAGAGTGGATATCCTCAATAGTGGTGATGGATGACTCTAAGGAAAATTGATTCAACTTGTGGAGAACCAATCTGGATTCAGGAAGATCCGGGCAATGATGTGAGTAATGACTGTAGACTCCGCATAAGGCACAAGAGTGGTTGGTGCACAGTGATTTGTTGCGGGGTTTAGGAGTGGTATCCAGTTCCACAACTGGAATATTGGGATCATCCTCCAACGTTTGCATGTGCTCTTGAAGGTGTGGCAGTTGTGGACAGTTATGGGTAGCATGTACCAAGTCATCACATAAATATGACTTAGGGGGGAGCAGAATGGAGGGGGATTTTTTGCTGGTTTCATTGCCTGTGGGGCAGTGTAGGTTTGCGGGCCTCTGCCCCCAGTGGTTTTGGGTGCTGGAGGGGCAAAGTTGGATGTAGATGTGGACGCCACACTAGGAGGTGGGCAGTTGGTGGTGCTAATTGGTTGGACTGGTTGGAGAATGATGTTCGGTGTCGGGGAAGGATTGGGAGCAGGTATGTACCACACAGGTAGTCCTAGTGTTAACCCAGGGAGATTCAGTATAGCCATAACACGGGCACTTACTACTCCTGAAGGTGGGAACAAGAATGAGATAGTGTGAATAGGTGTTGCTCCAACATGACTAGGTACTAATGGTGCCTGCGACAACAAAGGGGGTTGTGGGTTAGGAATCGTATGTTTGGACGAAATGGTGCATAGATCAGATATCTCCACTGCTGGCGGAGGGGGTGGAATGGAACGAAAAGTAGAGGTCATGGGAGTCTCCAAGTAAATTCCAGGTCCAATGGTAGAAATCAAAGAGGTAGGTGCACCAATGACAGGTTGTTCAACCATGGGGAGAATGTTTTCTGGTGTAGCGGGGGAATTTGGGTCGTAATACATAAGTTGATCGATCTTCACAACCCGTCCCTCATGGGGGAACATCATAATGCAAAAGAATGATGAATCAATAGCCTTCATGGCATACATGTAACTGCGTCCAAGCAAGATATTGTTATCAAGTTGGGCGTTGATGACCTCAATGTTGATAAGGATCATTTTACCAGCCAATTGGACTAGAATGTTGGCTAGGAGGCCCTGGGGTTGAGTTGATCGGCCATCGTAAGCTCAGAGGGAGGTCATGGATGGATGTAGTGTAGGGGATCCGAGCTTCTTCCACACGAATGTAGACATAACGCATGTGGAGGCACCCTCATCGATGTTGCAACGATGGATAACAAGATTTCAGATTGACACAGAAAATTGAAATGCTAATGTGGAAGGCATGTGTGGTTCGGATTGGTCCAAGTCGAATGCCATCATTCGGGATTCAGAAGGGTCTATAGCACCAATGGCGAATAACAATGTCTTGCGTTGTGTAGGATAGTTCTTCAACACCTTGAGGGCTGACATAGTAGCAGGGGATTGGGCTAAGTCATCCACGATATTGTAATTGGGGGCAGCGCGTGCGTTGGGGTTATTATTAATGCGTCGTAATGGGAAGTGGGGAACTTTAGGGGCCCCATCGTACGGTGTCAGTGGTATGCGTAATGACTGATCGGTGGGAAGAGCATTAGCGGCCTTGTTAGCGGGGATGGTTTCAGAGGTGGAACCATACTGATTTCGGCATGTTTGAAGGTTGACGTCAGCTGATGACATCATGAGAATGTGATGGGTACTCGATTCCATAGGTTGACTAGTAGGTGTAGCATAAGTGATTTGTTGTTGGGGTGCCGCGGGTCCTTGAGGGGGGGCCAATGGTTGGGTGTTCACCACTCCTTGTGTGGGTAAGGGATTTTGCAACACTAGAGGTTATGTTTGAGGTGGCGGGGGGTTAGGAGGTGCCTACGGAGTAGCATGTCCTTGGCATTAGGCGTCATCAGTCGAAAGTTGGCGAACTCGCTCCAAATGGGTACAAGTGTGTGTTTAATGACCCTATACCCCGCATATGGAACATGGGTGGTTAGTTCGTAAATTAGGATTCTTCCCTTGGCAAGGTGGTCTGTCAGGGTTTTTATTGGTTGGGGTGGTGTTTTTATTGTTTGGGGGATTAGGGGGTTTCCCGCCTTAATCTTGGGGTTGGTTGTTCCCCCGGTTATTTCCTCTTCCTCGATTTTGCTGGCCTTCCTGGTTTTGTTAAGCAGGATGATTCTGTTGTTGGTTTTGTTGGGAATAAACTTGCCCTTGGGGGTTGGGAGGATTCTGTGGTTGAGAAGGTGCTAGGGATGCCTACTAAGGATAGTAACCAGGAAGATATTGGGGTTGAGCAGGTGCCGGTGCAGTCTGCAGTGGATGGTAAGCCAGTGGGGCTTGTGGTGGCGCATGTGGTGCCTCCGGAGGATAATAAGCCGGAGGGGCTTGAGGTTGTGCAGGTGGTGGCTGCTGATGGTAATAGGGAGTGGGTGCCGTAGGAGGGTGGTAAGCTGGTGGTGCATGACCATAACACTGTGGTGGACATGAAGGTCCATGGACGTGAGGGGTTTTGGTCCTAGGAACATACGAAGGTGTTGCTCTTGAATGGGTTGTGGTGCGTGAGAGGTTGGTGACACAATTAGGGGGCATAGCAGTGTAAGGTTGGTTGTGAGATGCGACATGTCCAATAATTCCATCGACAGCGTGGGATGCCCCCGACGCGTCGTTCTGAGAGGAGTCACCGCGGGGTGCATCAGGAAAAATAGAGTACAAGTAGCCGTATTGAGCATAGATGAGGTCAAGTTGCTGGGCTTTCATAATGGCTTCTTCTTCAGATTGGGGTCATTGATATGCCACATCTTTGGTATAACCGGTATACGAGATATCAAAAACCAACCCAGGAAGATGCGATTGTCTAACTTAATCTTGCATAAACTTTGACGTTTACACCACTCATGAATGTGGTCAGTGATGTGGGTAGCCGTGTTCTGTTTGAAAGACAGTAGGATCTCTACATCAACGTCATGGAAAACTAGTAACTTGAAGAACTGCAGGAAAGTTGAAGCAAGGGATGTAAAGGTGGAATGTGTCCCATGGGGTTTTTCGATGTACTACTTAGCTGCAGTGCTAGTGAAGGTCCGTTGTAGGAGGCGAAGGTGGATGGAGTCATCCACTGTGGAGTTGGAGGAACACCATAAATGAAAGGACATGATGTGGTTTTGGGGGTCTTCACCTACCTTCCGTTCGAACTTAGGGATGTCTGAGGGGTGTTTGGTAGGCATATGGTGCCAAGTGTGGTCATGTCAAATCGGCTCATTGGTCAATCTGGCCAGATCAGGAAGGTTGAGGCTAGCCATGAATGGAAAATTGGCAGAAAGATGTGGCATGGGTGTTGGGGCAGATGTGTTAGCCGCGGCAACAATGGTGGGGCCACTGCCCCCAATGTGTGGAGCAATGGTATGGGCCATGATAGGGATCGTGGGACCCCCGGTCATGGGTGGGGGAATCGTGTAGGAAGGGCATGTGCCCCCAAGTGTGCTACTAGTCACCAATGGGACTGTAGTGATAACAAATCCACTAACCATAGGGATGGATGTAGTGACAGGAATGCTAGGTGTAGGGCCTATAGATGGTAAAACGAGGATGGATGCTGAAGTGGTAACTGGGTTAGTGGTGGACCTACCACCACCCATCTTGCTGTAAAAGGGGTTGGAAGTCATGCCAGCCATGGGGCTAGACGAAGTGGTGAATATGGGTACCTCTGATTCAGAATCAAATGTAAAATAAGGGGCGTCGGGATCTGGCGACGAGGCTCTACGCCTATGATTCGTGGTGTCAAGTGCACTGTACTATGGGGACTGGCCCCGTAGGTGACGAGAATGTCTCGGAGAATCAATGGTGACAGGTGTAAAGATACTAATGGGTTGTGGTGAGTGAAAATCTCAAAAATTCTAATGCAACCGTGTGTGCAAAAGGAGAGCGTAAAAAATATGGCAATCAGGCCAACAAAAAGCTCAAAACACTGGTCGTAACAGCTGTGCTACAACAAGCAGAGCGACAAGAAAGGTGGACAGAATACCAACAAGCAAGGTTCCTAACAAAATAAAAAAGGTAGACTCGCTAATCCAATGGTGGTATAGGAACATGGAAACACCTAGCTAAGAAGGTATGAAAATTCAAACAAATCGTATTATTTGCAAGGTGATGAAATCCAAGTTAGAAAATACGAGAATCAGAACCAAATGGCTAATGATATCCCCCTACCGAGAGGGACTCCAGGTAAAATAATTCTAGAAGAATGGCCACTGAGATACCCCGTTCATGGCACGTCCATAAAGGTAAATCCCCAGCTTCAGTTCTATGGCCGCCGTACTCCCAATAGGGTAGCACGACGAGAACAACGAGTAGGTATCCTTTGGTTACTGAATGGAGTGCAGTATTCCACTCATACCTATGGAACCGGTCTTTCTACTTTCCCTCCTAGGGGAGAGGACCTTCGACAAATCGGTTTTGACCATACCAAAAAATAATAGGGGATTTTGGATCCCTAAAGGACAACAACTATGTCTCAAGTGTAAGTGACAAATGTGTGTTATTTGGATACCTATCCCCAATGTCCTACCTAACTACAAAGTTATTTTTGTGTTCCCAAAGTGGGGTTAAGAATTGGTTGAGTTAAGTAGATTTTAAGGCTCACTTAAATTAAGGTGACAGAGTGTGTGCACAAGTGATTTTATGAACCCAATAAATTCCAAGCTATGGAAACTAACTAGAAACATAAATGCCGAAAATGTAAATTCTAAAAACTGTAAATGCTGAAAATGTAAATGCGAAAACTGTAAAATGGTAAAGCAGGAAGACAACAGAAAAAACGCAGCTGAGCAGTTGTTGGGCGTGGCCCAAGTGGGGAATTTTTGTGCAAATCAAGTTTGGGTACAGCGAAGTTGAGCACAGTAAGGTTGAAAACTTTTTGAACAAGTCAGTTTTGGGAAGCTACGAAGTTGAGCATAGCACAGCGTCAGAAGAACTGCGAAGTCCAGCGTTGCAGAGGAGTACAATGCTGCGATGAGCCTGATCTACGAGATTTGGCAAGGAAAAAGGTGGATGGAAGATGGCAAGTATTCCGGTTAGACCATCGGTGGTCTACTTTTGGTAAAGATGCTCCATGATTACCAAGCGACGGGTAAGGAGTAAAGCGGACAAAAGCAATTGGTCTCACAAGCAAGGAACCACTAGATGAACTGGTTGCATAAGGTCGTTAGAGAAGGAACGGCTGGGTGAAAGCGACCTATTGGCATGCACGTAATAGGGGGGCTGATAGCGATGTGACCATGTGCAGAGGATGTCCACGATGGAAGATTCGCTACCAGAAGCCAACAGTTCGGTTAAGGGAAAACCATGAAAGTTTTTGGGAAAACTAAGGGTTTTTTCTTGCATATTGTAAAGACATGACCTACGGGCATGATCTATAAATAGGCACCATTTTGTAAGGGAAATGGTTGTTGGGTTGTTGATCTCTCATCGTTATTTAATAATCTTCATTGTATATTCTGAGCAAGACCTGCGTTGAGTTTTCCATTTTAAAGGATCTGCAAGCTGTGTGCGTAGAGGCCTAGTGAGAGAGAAGAGAGTCCGCAGACTAGAACTATTGTACCCTTCCCAAATACTAATACAACAATAGTTCCTATGGATGTAGCTCCCATCCTAGGGGTGAACCACGTTAAATTCCTGTGTTATGTGATTGTTTAAATGTTTGCATCTGTTTATTTGCTTACAATGAATGCTTGAGATCTTGCTTATCAGTTTATGTGTTTACTTTTATATGTATTCGCCATGGGGATTGAGATGGGAATAATAATTTAAGTTCGCATATGTGATTGAAGGCTAAATGCATGAGTATTTATAAGTCTGTGAATGTATGAATTGGTTGGACAATCACTTAAATAGATAAGATATCCATAGTGCGCAACACCAGAAGTGCGCAGTAATTTGAGTTCCATCACTTTTCATAAGTTATAAGATCAATAATATAAGTTCGATTGATGAATAGGTAAAACACTAAGTGTTATTTGTTGAAACTGGTTGAGCTATTTTCGAGCCGCAGTCCTTGGATGCACGAAGTTCTGCAAGTGTTGGGGCTTATAGAAGTGCTAACCGCGATGAAGGTGATCGTTGGGTAGTCCTTAGTTGCAGCGCAACCTCTTAGCATGCTTCCCATCGGATGTGTTTAAGCACTCATCACGTGGTTGTGGAAACCAAATTCCACATCCCCCCCATAAATTCGCCTCAGGTGAGACCTGAGTCTGCTCATAGATTGTTGCCGAAAGGGCTGGTGAAAAGGAGTTTTGTTGGTTCATTGAAACTGCGAAGAACTTGGGTCTATATTGGAAACCTCTAGAACAATATTGTAAGCCAACAGTAGTCAAGGGGAGGCAAGCAAGACAATAAATTTTTTTTTGCCGAAAAAAGGATAGTTTTCGCACTTCAAAGCGCGACTGTGGGGCTGTTTCCAGTGCTTTGGGCTGCGACTTTGGGATCTGAAAGAGAGCCTCTGGCCGCGCTGAAAGTGCTCCTCTGGCCGTGCTTTTGGGCATCGAACCTGCACTGTAGGCCACGCTTATGGGCGGGAATACCGCGCTGCGGGATGCGCTTGCAGGCGCTAAGACCGCGTTGCAGGGCGTGGGATGGGTTGAATTTTGAGGGTTGCTGGGCAAGGATTAGGGAGGTTAGGGAGCGTTGCGGGCCATAGGATGGGGCAGGGAGGGTGCATTGTGGGCCGCTGGATGGGGCAGGTAGGGTGTGTTGCGGGCCATGGGATGAGGCAGGTAGGGCGCGCGGTAGGCCGCAAGATGGGGCGGGAAGGGCACGCAGAGGGCGACGTATGTTGGGGTAAAACCCGCACTCCGGGCCACGGGAAGGGTCGCATAGAGCACATTGTAGGCCACGACTATCAATCCGGAACCTACGCTCGGTAGTGCTAAAGAGGACCATGAAGGACACCGATGGAACCAGAAAAAACAGGGATCTTTGAGCTGGGAAAAAAACAACAAGGATTGGGGCTTCAAGGGTGAAACAGGTTTGTGAACAGCAAGAAAAATAATAACTACAAACTAAACAAAATAACTAGAGATGCAAAACCAGTGGTGTCGCTAAAACTGTAACTAGAGTTTTCACCCTAGCTCGTGCTAAAGAGCACCTACTAAGGATTCTGAAATCCTTACTAGCAGTTCAATAATGGGTAAAAGACAAGATTTAAAACAAGTAAAAATTAAACATTAACATGTGCATGAAAGGAAATCTAAGCTATAACAGTAAATAGTTAATATCCATGAGAACACAATAAATGAGATTTTTAATTTTGTATTGATTGGGAAAACTAGGGTTTGCAAATATTTTACCTCAATGGCGAGGTTGGTGGAGTCCTTGCAGCAATACAGGAGTAGTGCACTAGTGCTCCAATGTTCTCTCTCTTCTCCAAGATTCTCCAAGGTTGGGCCAAAGGTTCACTCAAGCTCAAATGGTTGGGCTAGGGTTATGGAGTGATTTTGACAGCATAAGGATAGGATGAATAGTGGATGAGAAATGGGGGGCCTCCATCACTTTTTTATAGTGATTTTGGGTAATGGAGTATTGACCCGTGGTTTTGGGAAACTAATGGTATTGACAAATGGTATTTGGGATTTTCCCTCTTTTTGAATGTATTTTTGACTTTTTTCCCCTTTTTATTTTATCTTTGAGTATTTTAGGCCATTTTTGGAGGGTTTTGACCTATTTTGAGGGATTTTCATTAATTGCAGATGGAGATAATTATTTTTTTCCCTTTTGGTTACCATTTGATGGTTTTTTATGGTTTTGGAGGCCAAAAATGTGGGAAAAGTGGACAAACTAGTTATGTGACTAGGGATATGAGCAAGTGAACAATTTTGGGTGTTAACAATGATGATATGAGACAAGTGTGTTTAAATAGAAAGGATGAATCATATAATGCAAAGTTGGTCGTAGATTGTCTGAAAGACTATGGCATGTAAACATAACAAACATATCTTTGAGGATGCACAGTTCCATCTGATACTGATGCGCAATATCAGAACAAAAAGTTATCAATTGTTGCATAGTATCAGTTGAAGAATGCAGTAGCGCAGTAGAAGAATAAAATATTGTTCCTTGGCACAGACTGTAGAATTTGATAAAGCAACACATAGTATATAAAGTGCAATATCAGTTGAAGTCAATTGTTGAGTAGAATGAGAATTCAAGTGGTGTACGAAGCTAAGTGACACTAATACTATTGCATACAGAATGTGCACACAATAGAACGAACATCAGAAGAAATGACGTGTGCACATATCAGAAGTACTGGAAGGCAATATCTTATTTTATATATCTGGGCGACAGGACAGGGAAAGGATCAAGGGGTCATAGCCTCCTTCTAGTTGGTGCTGGAGAAAGCAGAGAGTTGTAGCTTCCTTCAGGTTAGTGGCTGTAAAACCATGGGGTCGGTGCCTCCTTCCGGTTGGTATTGGTAAACATAGGAAGTCAGTGCTTCCTCAAATGTAATATTTTCACTATAAAAGATCATTCCGTGGTTTTCTCCCGTTTGGGTTTCCATGTAAAAATTCCATGTGTTCTGTGTTCTGGTGCATATGTGGATGAATGTTTTATTTATGATGGTTGCATAATTGAAGATCAAGATTAAGTTCAGATTAATCTGTTAAAGAAGTAAAAATTGTTCATAATTGTTCTAATACTGATTAACCCCCCCTCTGAGTATTAAATAGATTCCAATAGTTTCTTGTGTTTCTATCATGTTCTATAGTACAAATCATATGTGGACGATAGGGGCCTCCCATGGGGGAAGATGATTGGTGACGACCATTGGAGCTATACTGAAGAATGGTGTTTTATACAAATGAGATGGGTATACCCATGCTTGTGAAACGTTGTCAAGGTGATTACAATAAGAGAAGATCAAGGGGTCAACTCAGAGATACTTCTGGGACATGGATGGGGGAAAATTCGATCCATGTGAGAGTAAATGAACAAGGGAATGATATTGATTGCTAAAGAATCGAAGATGTTTACGATTCAAAGTAATCCCAATGGGTGGGGGACCAAAATGGTGGCGAAGTTGCTTAAGGGAAAAATTCATTGTTCCAGATGGACTGTTACCACGGTTTGAAAATGTGAACACAACCACCTTCAAAAGTACATTTCCCATTGATGCGATAGATGTGTTGACATCGAGCATAGGGGGAACCACTAAGTTAGGGAGCACTATTGATTCTCCCTACTAAGTGCGAGTGATCCCTTATAGTGATTGGAAGGGACCCCATGGTACACCTGCAACTACTACAACTCTCGAAATATAGTGATTTGATGTCTACTAGAGCTGAAGTACATGATAAGACGAGTGTCTTATCCTGAGAACCGAGATCATTTTGTAACCAATTGTTGGACAGATAAACCTGACATAATACTGGTTGATAAGTGTGGGGATCATAACTTCCTTTGATTGATGTAAACATGGGGAGTGTGGACGGAAACATTCCTTTTGTAAAGGTATCGAGTGAAACTGAGGGAGACACACTACAAATGAAGGGGCTTTGAGGGAGACACTATACTAAGAGTAAGGGTGAGAAACAAAACAGATACTGCTGAGACTCAAATACATCGATCAAAGGTGACCATGGTTTATTTCCAAAAAGAATAGGGTGTTCCAATGATTTTATGTGGATTGGGGAACTTGTTTGTACATAAAGAATAATGGATGGGGTCCCCATAGGTTTGGGTGTGTAAGGGGACCAATCTGATGATGGGTCGAGTCCCCACTATTTTGAGTGGCTTGGGGGACACTTTCCAAGATGAGGTGAGCTTTTTTTTACAAACGCAAAGATGGGTGCCCCATGAATTAATGCCATGTAGATTATTCCTTCAGGAATAAATTAATAGAATTGGTTGCTGTTGAGGGTGGGAGCCCCATTGGTGTCTTCACATGGGTGATGATACAAGGAAGGTTTCTATGTGAAATTCACGGGGGCTTCACTAGTGAGGCAATATCATATCACATCTATTTATATTGGGGGTTTGAATACTCCTAAAAACCTCAAAAATATATTGGTCCATATTAAGGGTCAAGGGGGTTTTTAATTTGACATAGTAATATAAATATTGGGGGTTATTTCATTTGGGTGGGATGAGGAATAACTTCCAAATTGTGGGATGGATTCATACCTCCAAATCATGGGCTCAATTCATACCCATATAAAAGTTAGGGACCCTCCATTTTTATTTGAGATTGTTTATGATCCTAAGTTTTGCAAAAATTTGATAATACTAGTGTACCAATGATAATCTGTATGCAAGTCTCTTTAGATTACTAGCCTCGATAAATCCTCATTTAATACCTTATTTATGATTATTTTGAATTGATGATATATTGTTTTTCATCTTTAAGTTTGAGCCTCTTATTAGGAAATTTCCTCTTGGTTTGTTACATCTTAGGTAGTCTTGTAACATTATACCTTTTGTTGTTCTATACGAGGCTAATTTTCAAAGTGTGTTTATTTTCTAGATAGAAGTCACACTGCATCCTGTGACACTGTTCAATATGCTTGAATATGCATTTGGTTCCTCGTCAACTCCAAAGTTAGGAGATGTAGCTAATCAAGAGTTCCGGAGTTGAACAATTGTATTGTATTTTTTGTAGGCATTCTAGTAAAAGATCTAACTCTTCATTTTTTTATGTTGAGGTTTAGGTGGGTATTGAGATTCAATCAAACCTTGCTTCACGCCAACCAAGAAAAGTGATATCAATATTTCTTGGTTCATTAGAACCAATAAAAGTTAGATCCGAATCTTTCTTGACTAATTATTTCTTTCAACTCTTTGTATTTTCTTTGACATTTTTACATTTCGATTTAGGAATAGTTGTTAGATTGAGTTATATTGGGCACATTCATAATTGTAATTCCAATTCTTATATGCAAGGCATCCATCTTAATATTGTGTTGGAACTGACATGAACATAAGTGAAAATATAAATCCTTATTTACATACCCTATATTTTATAGTTATCATGAAATGGTATCATATGAGTTTCACCATCTGTATATCTTTATAACTATAATTTGCATGATTGAAACTTACAATGGATATTTTTCCCTCTCCTGTAAAGATAAAAAAACTAGATATAACCTAAGAAAAGTTAACTAGATGTTTTTAATTCCCTTGATTGCAGGAATAAATGCACATGAAGTGGAGGCAATTCATTGCATACTGTGAATGTCCCAAATCCAAGCTATGCACATGATCATATGGTGTTATTGGTAAGTAAGGGGAATTTTTCTATGTTCATTTGGGTTCAAAGACCGATGATGTTTGTTTTGATAGGAAGGTAGGGAAGTCCATCCGTGAAAGGGTTTCAATTTTTTTTATTTTTATGGAGTTTAATTTATTAAGCTTATAGAAAACATGAGCTCTCTATGGTTATACTTGTATTTACATGATATAAGATTGGTAGATTGGAAGGATGTGGAGTGAAACATATGCAGTTGTCATCTTTTCTAAGTATGGGAGTGACTATTGGACTATCATTCTTTTACATTCTTTGTTACACTAATCTCTTGACTTGGTTTCCTTTTAGACATTTTCCTTCCCCATTGCTATTTCATTGGGTCTTAAACTATCCAATGCTACAAATTGATCACTCACCCTTGCAATATCAATGGGATCATTATTAACATTATACTATTATTTTATTTAGCATCTTGTTTTCTTATACTAAGATGTGTTAGGGATCCTGCTTGTTACAAATTAATAATATGATATAAAGGGGGTAGTGAAAATGGGTTGATAAAAATCGATACCTACAATATCTGGTGATACTAGGGGTTTTCTTAATTGGAAATGCATATTGGGAGGGGGGTTCAACAATACAATTTTAGGAGGCATTTTCCAATATTTAGTGAAATTAGGGATATTATTTAATATCCTATGAACGATCATGTTATGTAACAAGTTCATTGAGTGAAGCCCCCATGGTGAAATTACATAGGATGGATAAAAAATATTGAACAAACCTCAATAATTTCACAATTCTTTTACTGAAAAGAATTAGGAAGAAAAACTGATCAATTCACTCATAACATTGAAATACAGATGAAAAACTGTTGTTGATACATTCTTCAACAATAAGTTGGTAAAAAAAAGATGTTACATTAGAATGAATTCTATAGCCTCATGTAGGATTCGAATTCACCTTAAATATAGGTTTAGTTTGCATTGGAACCATCACCCGATAAGTTCTAGTGGCCACCAATGATCAATGGCTAGTCAATTGAGGTGGATTGGCGCATGACTGAGTCAGTGGGCTAGAAATTAGGGGAGGAGACTCCAAGGAGGTGCATAACTAAATGAAAGTGGTAAAAAACGAAGCTCATACACTCAGTGGCAGTCAAAATAGATGTAACAATCAACTAACTAGGAAATATGTGATAGTTTAGATTGATTAGATCTAGATTCAATAAGACAACTTCACTTGGAATATTTTTGAGAATATGAGAAGAAGAATAGAGAAGATATATTGAGAAAATATCACTATATATTATTCATCAATATTTTTACAATATATAATACATCCTCAAGAGAGAAAATAGAATGCCTTGAAGGCAAGTTGTAAAGCACAAAAAGGAAGGCTTACTAAAAGCTTGAAAACCCCCCTAGGTGTCAAAAGCACCTTCCAAATAAGTCAAGAGGCTCATGAATTAGATAAATATGGTATGTCATATAATGAGTGATCAAAATGGAATGTGATGATGAGTTTTTGAGAGAAGAAAGAGGAGGAGGTCGAATTGGCCAAGTGGAGACAATTTCCTAGACAAACTAGCTTTACCTTATCCACTAGAAAGTAGAAAAAGCAGGATAAAGTTGTCTAAAGCAGGAAGGAGCCTTTCTAACTCGTGAATGGAAATAAATCAGACAGAATCTTAGGAAATCTTATTCAAAATATCCTCAAGTGTTCCCTAGTGACTCAGGATGGCATGTGGTCCCATAAAAGACAAAACTAGTCCAAATTACATAGTCAACACTTAGGAAATTAATAAAAAAATTATATCCTAAATCTAAAGTGGTATGAATGGGTTTTTAATACTCCAACACATAATCAAGGGGACAAGGCACCTTTGATCATGGATGAGGGCACATTTAAACTCCAGTGATGTTGATAAGGCACTCTGAGTGGATAAGGAGGCTAATGATGTCCAAAGTGAAGCATTAGGGGGACAAATGAAGGATTAGGTGCTAGGAGACTAACCTACCACTGCATGGAATGCATGCATGCAAAAACAATGTTGATATGGTTAGAATGTTCCAACATGCTAACGGTAGAGTGCTCATGGAGGTATGAGTGGTCAGTGGTGAATCTTGATTGTAACATATGCCAAGGAATCAGATGGAATCGACTGCTAGAAGTGGGGGAGTAAATGCACAACTATAAAATGGTGAAATAGGGGTGATATTTTCAAGTTGTATCAGATTCCTTGGACTTGTGAGGGTTTGACATCATGGGTGTCAATTTATGACAAGGTTGGAAATGGTGTACACACCCATGGGGGGGCATTCTATTCACAATAATGACTTTGATGGGACATCAAGACTGGAGATGGGGGCCTTCTGGTTATCAGTGAGAATACTGGTAGATGCATTGTTGCATTTCCTATATGCTAGTTTCATAATTATACATGTGGTTTAGAATCTTTTAATCTTTGTCATGGGATGGAGTCTTTCTCTTATAATGTAAAAACAAGAGTTTCCTTCATGTCTTGGTCGTGATCCTACACATACAACACACATACCCAATTGTAGTAAAGAACATGACGAATGTATTGACAATGCATAAATACAAAACCAAAACATGTTGCACCTGTGGGGTGCCTGTGAATCAAGGGTAGAAGTGTTTCAGGTACAACCAGTTAACGAGGTTGTTGAGGGTGGGACCTTCTAAGTTGTTTAAGACATAAGCCCCTTTGGGGAGACATTGTTTAATGATATAAGGGTTTGTCCATTTGGATACAAATTTACCTGGTCCTGGTTTGTTGTCTCTTTTGGCATTGAAGACAAGGACAAAGTCACCCTCAATGAAGGTGCAAGGTCGAACATGTCGGTCAAAGTGTTCTTTGGAGTGAACCTTTATGGCCTCATTTTGTTGAAGGGATTCATGTCATTCTTCATCGAGGTGTTCCAAATTAAACAACCTTTGTTCAAGGGAGGGAGTATCGAGTAACAACTCTACAAAAGATTAGATGGTAGGGATTTGGAATTCTATGGGAAGGATAAATTCTACTCCATGGACAAGGTGGAATGGGGTAAATCCTGTAATGGTCTTGACCAAGGTATGGTAAGCCTAAAGAGATGGGAACAACATGTGATGCCAATTAGATTTGTTCTTATTTATTGTGCATTGGAGCATAGTTTTGAGAACTTTGTTGACAACTTCAACTTGGTTGTTTTCCTGTGGGTAGTAAGCGGTCGAGAATTCATGTTTAAAGCCTAACAACCGCGATAGTTATTCAAGCGTCTTGTTATGGAAATGTTTGTCGTTATTAGAGACAAATTGTTTGGATACGCCAAAGCGGGAAATGACATGGTTAAAGAAGAAGCGTATGGTGGTAGTGCATTTGCAATTGAATGTGGGCATGGCCTCAACCAAATTGGTGAAATAGTTGACGACGACAATGATGTATTGGTGGCATTGTGCCTAAGTGGGGAGAAATTCCATAAAATCAATTACCCATTTGCAAAATGGGCCGGTTGTGTTGACTGAATGGAGAGGGTCAGGTGGTAACCACGTTTTGCAGGAATGGTAGCTCAAGAATAGATTGAACATTTGAAGGGTAGACGGTGATTCCATCCTTGGAGATGATGAATCCTAACAATCGACCAACGGTGACAAAAAATACGCATTTAAGGGGATTCAAGCCTATGTTGTATTTTTGACATCGTGTGAATATGGTATGAATATTGTGAAGGTGCAGGTCGCATCATTCTTGGATTTGGTGGTAAGTTCATCTAAAAAGGTGAGGATGATGTGAGCCAAGTCATTAAAAACATGCTGGAAAGTGGTGTCGGAATTCTTTAGAACAAAGGGCATAATTTTATATGAGAAGTTATCCCATGGTGTGGTAAATGCATTTTTGTGCTGATCTTGGGGGCATATCCGTATTTGGTTATAATCGGGGAATACATCCATAAAGTACAACATTTCACTACGGGCACATGAATCAATGATTTGGTCGATAAATGGGGTTGGGAAATTTTCCTTGGGGCATGCTAAGTTGAGATCGTGGAAATCTATATAGACATGAATGGTACCCTATTTTTTGTTAACTAGGACAGGGTTAGAGACCTGGGATGTGTAAGCAATAGGGAAGATGAATACTGCCTGTAAGAGTTTTTCGATCTCAACTTTGATAGTCGGGGCCTTAGAGGGGCGAACTAGTCATTGTTTTTTCCTAATGGGGAAAGTGTCAGGCCACGTTTCGATATGATACTCAAAAATTGTAGGGTCAAGGACTAGCATTTCTTCATAAGATCACACGAAAATTTCGCGAAACTCTTTGAAGAGGGCGGTAAAATCAATGATTTCCTATGGTGAGCAGGAGGCCCCAATGGAGATGTTTTCGATGACTATGTGGGTAATAGAAATATCGATCTGGATGGTGGGGGAGATATTGGCTAGATTTTTGTCTTTGAAAGTTCCACAGGCGGGAATGGGATATTTTAACCAATCAATATGACTAGCGGGTAGAAATCCTTGGATTCAATGGTATATTTTTGTTCAATTGCCAATATTTGCGGATACTGTGTATGGAACACTGATAAATTATGATGGAAGGTGTCCTTTGGTGGTTCATATATGTGCATTGCTTCGATTATCTCTTCATCTGTGAAAAAGACATATTCCTCTAGCATGTATTCATCATAGGAATAGGGATTTGTGGAATTGGTCTGAAGGATAATCAGATCAAGATGAAGGATGTCCATATACCTAGAGGTACTTGAGGGAGGGGGTAGGATCTCCTCTTGAGGAAACGTTAGGGGATCCAGGACTTCTCGAGAAATTGGTGATGGGTTATCAATATCGTTGAGGTGATTCAAAATTTTAAGTATACCGTGGTCGTCATCATGGTCTACAGGATCATTGTCCTCTTCGATTACTGTTGGGAGGGAGGTCCCACAAGGGGTAAAGTTATTAGATAATCCGCTTTGGGTTGTGTGCAGGGTGAAAAATTAAACTGCTAGAGGGAATTGGAATGAATGACGAGACATTATCTTGAGTGAATGACACAGGCGAGTTGTGTATGTTGATGTAATTGTAACTTCAGAATGTATTTCACCCATGTATATTGTATTCCTATAGAGATGTTATTATTCCTCTATATGGAAGTGTCGTCATTTATATTGTAAGTGTCATAACTTATACTTGATGGGTTATTAGACCACCTTGATGGGGTCGGCCCTGTATGAGTCATGTGGGTAAAAGGGTTATTAGACCACCTTATTGGGGGTCGGCCCTATCATCATTATGTTATGTGTTTAAGTTGAGGCTAACCTAGTAAAGGTTATTAGGCAAGTCAAGTCAAGTATAAATAGAGTGCGGGAGGCACTCTATTTGATCCTTCACTTTCTCACTCATACTCTCATTGGAGAGTGGCGCACTTGTGGAGGAGGAGAAGCTGCTGCTAGGAGAAGACCGTCTCTTATGCTTGGGTTGTATCATTTCTCTATCTATCTTTGAGGAAGTTGTGGGGTTTTTCACCTTTATGGTTTTCCCAAGTGAAACTCTGTGTCTTTTGTGTGCTTGCATTATTGTGTCCATGATTGATATGCTGTAGATATGATGTACATGTTATTCTCTCAGTTAAGATCCTAGATCATATTGAAGTAAATTCTGAAAAACTAACATGGTATCAGAGATAGCCTAAAAGAAGGCATGGTATGGAATTTATGACACTTGTTGCACTTGCGAATCTAGGGCTTGATATAGCAAAAACTAGTCATCGTAGCACTTTCGCTATAAATTCATTTCGGAGAGGTTTCATAATCTGAAACTCTTACAGCTCGAATATAAGATCCCTATATACCTTGTGTCCTAAGAAAAACTTCTAATTCGTTGTACTTTGTGTTTTATGATCTGTACAATCTAGGGTTTATGCCTCTTCCAGATCTCGGTCATAAACAGGTGACCTAGGAAAAAAGAGCACAAATTGGGATAGGAATCTCCAAATGAAATTTAGTAAAAAGTGACAGGTAGGGCATGGATTGTAGTTTCTAAGGCAAGGTTTTCAGAGGCCGAAGTTGAACCAGTGACACGTGGCACTCCGTACAAGTTCGCTCCCCTATTTTATCCCATAAACAGGTCATGTTGCGACACTTGGCATAAATATCTCTCAGAGGATCCAATTGAGGTCAGAACTATGGGGTTAGAAAGATGACAGGTCAAGCTACCATAGGTAGAATTTTCAGACCCTGTGGATATGTAATTTCGGAGTTACACCAAAAACAATAAGGTGCATATTTCTGTCAAAACATAATTGGATTTTGAGCACCTTCATTCATGGCTCCAAGAATTAGGGTTTTGGAGAAAGTTGGTATTTTTGTAATCGGAGACCACAGCTGAATGCTACTCATCAAAATCGATATTTAGAGACCAAGATAAAATTTTTTGTTTGGGTAGAAGGCCGGGCTTGATCAAACCCTAGTTCGGGACTTTGATCGGAAAAGTGAAAAATTATGGCTTCTACAAAAATGGGAATTTTTGAAATCTGTGACCATAGCTGGAAGCGCCTTGGAAATATTGAAGTGTAGAGCTTTGTATCAAACTATTTGGTTGGGTAAAGCTTCGAGAAACTCAAACCCTAATTCAGGGTCCTCCCTAGTGAATCCAGAAGATTGAAAAGCAAATTTGAGGGGTGAAACTTTGCAGTTTTGAAATTCAGAGTATACCAGGTTGATCATCTCATCAAGGCGCATCTTTCTATCCTTTCAAAAGTTTGAAATTCAAAGTTTGATTTTTTAGGGTTTCCCTGACAAACCCAAATCCAGCTCCAGATCCAGTTTCTGCAAAATCAAGTGGATTGGGTTAATCGTAGAAGAGAATGGATTGGTCACCTGCATAAGTGAATAAGTTCCTGTTTCAGAGGGAGATGAGGCTAAGGCCTTACATAAGAAGATTACAAGCAATCTCAACAGGTATGAATTACAAGTATGTTTCGAAATCTGTTCATGATTAAGTTTATGGTATGTTTGTCTTCATTAAGGTTAGTACAATCTTGATTAACTTTAGACTTGTCGTATCACCTTAATAAAATTATGAATGCATGATAGAAGATATTCATTAATTAGGGTTTTGACATTTGTGATTGTACTAATGCATTGTGGTGTTGTATGAGGTTGATGTTTTCCATTAACATGAAAGGTACATCAAGAAAGACAAATCATGTTCTAGTTCAAGAACATATGACCATGGTGACATGAAGACAAAGGTTCATCCATTGCCATGGATCACATAGAAGATCTACTTACGAGGTATGTATAACTTGGTTCTATAATGGTTAACCTATGAGATATGTAGGTTACTAGCACAAGTCACTTAAGAGAACAAGAAGACATCATGTGGGTATGTTAGACAATAACCAGCTAACATATTAATCCAGGTATGTTTTTCCTATATCAAGTTAGAATCCTACCTTGTGTTAGAATCTCTTATATAAGTATACATGGCATGATTGATAATGATTATTCATTGAAGTTAGTAATCATGGGTTTAGGTATATTATGCTTCTTACTTTGATTGATGATATGACTAACCAGAAGAGTCCTATGGTCAATAAGAATATGCATGAGTAAAGGAAGTATTCCATGAAACCTTGAAAACTAATGTTTATTATCTGTGTTTGAAATGATCATGACGATACATGTTTAAGATTATGTTGTTATAGTATCTATACTAATGAATGTATGATTATGTATGAGATCTTGAGGATGGCACAATCATGACACTAGTGCACACTTAATCATGCATAGTGGTCCAAGATGAATATAAGTCCAAGGACAGGTAATCCAGGAAGCAAAGATCAAGAGGGAGCACACTCCAGTAGTTCCTGCAAGGAAACAAATATTGAGAGGGAGTCCACCCTACAACCAAACAAAGATAAGTATTTGAATTGTCATTTCTTGCATACTTGTTTGTTTAAATAATATTGTTCAATGATGTATATGCCTATGTTCCTAGACTTAGGGTGTGTATTATGCATATTAGAATAATTGCATTAATGGACAGTATACTACTAATATGCATGTGATGGGTAAGTGGCCTATGGAACTGTACAACATTCCATTTCTACTTATCTAAAATGAAACCTCTTTGCTGACATGTTGGGAGTTGTGAACACTCTTAACAATGTTCTGGTAGAGATTGGAAGGCATCTAGAAAGTTACGGGATATGGATAAATGTTGTATTGAAGCATTGGCTAAAATAATTGCATGACTGTATGACATATTTCTTTATGTGTAAGAATTTGTTCTGAAAACTATGAGATGTTTTCTAATCATGCAATTTAACTTGTTTTGTAGGAAAGATCGTATACCATCACCTACAAAAGAAGAACTACAATATTTGTTCCAGCAATGAAGTTCAAACTATCTATTGAAGATATTCAAGAATCTGAAGTTCCCAGGATATAGGACACAGTAAAAGGATGCCATGGTTGAGAAGTACCAATCAATCATGTTTGGGATGTGGTCCCAAGACCTGAAGGGAAGTTTGTTGTGACTTCCAAATGGATCTATAAGATCAAGCATGCTGCAGATGGTAGCATGGAGAAATACAAAGCGAGGTTGTAGCTTGTGGCTCCTCTTAGAAAGAGACTTTTTGACTATGAAGAGACTTTTGCACCTGTAGCCAGATACACTTCCATTAGATCAGTACTTGCTCTAGCTGCAGTGATGAAATGGAAGGTACACCAGATGGATGTCAAGATAGTTTTATTGAATGGTGTAGTTGAAGATGAAGTGTATGCGGAGCAGCCACTCAGGTTTGAGACACATGACCGAGAGTCACATGTGTGAAAACTGAATAAAGCCTTGTATGGTTTGAAACAGGAACCTAGGACCTGGTATGGCAGGATAGATGGCTTCCTATCTAGTTTGGGATTTACCAAGAGTAAAGCAGATTCCAACCTTTACTATAAGGTTGAGGAAGGAAATCCAGTGATACTACTATTGTATGTGGATGACCTGTTTGTAACAGGTGAGGATAGATTGATGGCCGATACAAAGAGAAATTTTGCTGCCGAGTTTGAGATGAAGGACTTGGGGATGATGCACTATTTTTTAGGTATGGAGGTGTGGCAGAGTGCAGATGGAATCTTCCTTGGATAAGGGAAGTATGCAGTAGAGATCCTGAAGAGGTTCGGGATGATGGACTACAAGGCCATGGCCACACCTATGGCATTGAACCTGAAGCTTCTGTGTAATGCTTCATTTGATGCGGTTGATGTCACTATGTATCATCAGATGGTTGGGTCCTTGATGTACCTGATGAACACAAGACCAAATATTTTCTTTGCGGTGAACACATTGAGCCAGTTCCTGACGGATCCCATAGGTGTTCACTTGGTTGGTGTAAAGCATATTTTGAGGTACCTAAAAGGTACAATTCATTATGGGCTCAAGTATGATGCGAATCAAAATCTTAACCTACAGGATTTAGACTGGGAAGGCAGTGCTGTAGATAGGAAGAGAAATTCAGGGTGCTTCTTCAGTATGGGATCAGGTGTGATCTCTTGGTTTAGAAGGAAGCAGTCCTATGTAGCACTAAGTATAGCCGAAGCAGAGTATGTCGCAGCTTGTTTGGCTAGTTGTGAGGCAGTATGGCTTCGGAAGCTACTGTCTGAAGTATTTGATCTCCCGTTGGATGCTACTGGTATCTTTTGTGACAACCAGAGTTGAAGCTGTCTGAGAATCCGGTGTTCCACGACAGGTCGAAACACATTGAGCTCAAATATCACTATATCAGGGATATGGTTCAAAGAGGAGTAGTGAAGCTCCTGTATGTTGCGACCGATGAGCAGGTTGCAGATGTGTTGAAAAAGCCACTAGCCAGAGTGAAGTTTGAGTACTTTAGAGAGAGGCTTGGTGTTCTTCAGATTGATGACACTTTGAGGAAGAAGTGATGGACACATTTGCACGAGCCATTCCGAGCATGGTGAGAGGAGGATCCTTCCATGGCTGTGTATGTAAGCGTTGGATGATGAGAATCAGGATGATGCTCCAGTTACTGCTCTGTATATGCATCATGTTGGATGCTTGTTATGATCAGTTGGATAATGTATATGTATATGCATCATGTTGGATGCTTGTTATGATCAGTTAGATCATGTATATGTATATGCATAATGTTGGATGCTTGTTATGATCAGTTGGATCATGTATATGTATATGCATCATGTTGGATGCTTGTTATGATCAGGTAGATCATGTATTTGTATATGTATCAGGTGGATACATTGTATGATCAGGTCGATCATGTATTTGTATATGTATCAGGTGGATACATTGTATGATCAGGTAGATCATGTATGATGATATGTATCAGGTGGATACATTGTATGATCAGGTAGATCATGTATGATGATATGTATCAGGTAGATACTGTGTATGCATCAAGTGGATGCATTGTATGATCAGGATGATCATGGATGATGAGCTTCAGGATTTTGCTCGGGATGACATGCATCAGGACAATGCAGTGATGATGATCAGGATGATCATGTGTACATCGGGATGATGTATGGTGAGTATCAGTTTGATACTCTGTGGCTGTGGAACAGGCTGTGCAGATAAGCATATAATCCAGCCCTGGGAGGTTTGCAGATAGTCTTTCGAGGTTTTGCCTATAGCATGTAATGTGGCCCTAGGATATATGTAAAACGCTCTTTCTAGGTTTTGCTTTGGAAGGACATATAATCCGGCCCTGGGAGATTTGCAGATAGTATTTCGAGGTCTTTCCTATGGCATGTAATCTGGCCCTGGGATATCTGGCAGATGCTCTTTCGATGTTTTTTCCTATGGCATATAATCCAGCCCTGGGAGATCCGATAGGTTGAGCTGTGTGCTTGTAATTAGTCCTGGGATGCTCTTTTGAGGTTTTTCCATGGTCACATGTAATACGCCCTGGAGATCTGGATAGGTTGTGCTAGTCACGTAAAAGGCCTCGGATGCTCTTTAGAGTTCTTGCTAGTCAAGACACTCTTTTAAGGTTTTGTGACAGTCACATATATTACATCCCTGGGAGATCCGACAGGTAGAGCCATGTGCTCGTAATATCCTGGATGCTCTTGCGAGGTTTTGTGATGCACGTAATACGTCCTGAGGTTTCCACGGTATGGCTAGTGTTGATGAAGACCTACAGGTGGTGGGCCTACATCCAGTATGAAAAAGGACTGGCTCTGTAGAACTTCCTATGACGAGTAGATCAGAGATTGATTGAGATAGCAGCAGCAGTGATGATGACGATGATCCAAAGAAGAAGACTTGTGCTAGCAGATCTGTGTCGAGAAATACCTTCCTAGTTAAGAGGGAGTGTTGATGTAATTGTAACTTCAGAATGTATTTCACCCATGTATATTGTATTCCTATAGAGATGTTATTATTCCTCTATATGGAAGTGTCGTCATTTATATTGTAAGTGTCGTAACTTATACTTGATGGGTTATTAGACCACCTTGATGGGGTCGGTCTGGTATGAGTCATGTGGGTAGAAGGGTTATTAGACCACCTGTAGCTAGGGTTTTACCCCTAGCTTGTGCAAATGAGCACCTACTAAGGAGAATGGACTCCTTAGTAGCAGTTCAGTAAGTGTAAACAATTAAGCTAAAACAACAATTAAATTACTTCTAAAGTATTGCATAAAACATAAAGAAAAGATATAAAAAAGATAGTTTTGTATTGATATTACCTCCAATGTGGAGGTTGATGAAGCCCTTTGCAGTGTCCAAGAGGATGCTCCAAGCTTCAGTATGCTCCTTCTCCTTCTCCAATGGTGGGGATGGGCCAAAAGTGGCTCTCAAGGTGAAAATAGTTCAATGATGAACTAGGGTTTCGAGAGAGATTTTGGCAGAGTAAGGGTGCTTGTGATTGTGGATATGGAATAAGGGATCTCCATCACCTATTTATAGTTTTTTGGTGGTGGAGTGCTGACCCATGGTTTTGGGAAACACATGGTTTTGTGCAGCTGTATAGGGTTTTTTCCTCTTTTTCCTCATTATTTTATACTTTTTATTCCCTTTTTAGGGGATTTTGCTATTTTTGGAGGAAAAGGGGGTTTTTTAGCCTTTTTTAGGCTATTTTGATGGTTTTGTGGCCTTTTGGAGGCATTTTAGGCCTTTAGGAGGCTTTTTAATGGGAGTTTTGGGGTTTTTAAAGGAAATATGGTAGGAAAATGGACAAATGAGCCATATAATGTGGTAGATGAGGTAGTGAACACTTTTTGGGTGTTAACAGATTGCCCCCTGATGTGCGAGGTCAGGAGCTCATCGTATGGCCGATGGACATCATAAGTCATGAATGGTTTTCCTGGGATGTGGAGAGAAGAGAAGAAACAAACTGAAGCCCGGAACAACGATCCCGAACAACTGCAAGAACTAAAAGTACATAACCTCAATAAGGGAGGAGGAATCATCTGATCATATGGACGAGGCGGGCATTCCCATGCTCGTATCAGGATATAACATAATAATAACAATGTGGTCCAAAACATGGGGACCTGAAATATACATGACCTCAAATACTGACTGAGGAATAATCTCAATATATGGACGAGGCGGGCATACCCATGCTCGTATCAAGATATATAAACAGAACTGTGAGGCCCGAAAAGGGGGACCTGTAAGATACATGATCACTGTGTACATCGTAAGAGCCCAGAGGGGACACAAATCTGGGACATACTGCTGAGCGGATCATGTGTGAACTGCAGAACAGGTGCACTGGAACAATCAACAGTGCTACTGAGTGTGGTACCAAAGGAACTGATGATCTGCTGGATCATAGTGACTGGGGTCATACTCTCCATGGTACACTGGACTGGAACTGAAATGGGTACTCGAGGAAGCATATAGTTGGATGGCTTCCGAATACAATCGCCAACGCAGCCCGGACATCCACAGGAACATAGAACTGGGCGTTCCGAAGTGACTCACCAATGTGCTAGAGTCAAGGGAAATCCGGGGTCTTCGACTAAAAACTGATGGGATATAATCCTACGCGATCCTCAACGATGCGATCAAGGTGCTGAAGTCGAGCATGTGAGGAACAACCACTCGGAGAGGTAATGATGACTCCTCTCAGAAGGGTCCGTAGGCACTTACCACAGATGGTGATAAGTCCAAGGCGTAGGGACCTCTGGGCCTATCCTCTGGAATAAAGGAGCTGTCGTCGACAGAGGGAGACCTGCAACTATCAAGGCAATGATGTTTCCTTGACAGGAGCGCGAGGTACAAGACCGAAATGTGATAGTGCTGATGGCAGGACTGACAAACTGGTGGTGACAACTGGGCAAGTAGAGTGGGTGGACTCAAACTTCCTTTGTTCAGAGTATGATAATGGGGATGATCTGGCAGCATATGAAACTGGCGGAGGGGAAAAGGATCATAGCTGTATGGGATCTGGGAAGGTTACTGGGCTGAGGGAGACTCAAGCTGGGGTAAAATGGCAGGAGACTGCAGAATACTCTGAACAAAGGCGACCTGATTGGGGGTGCTGCCGAGATGATAGATCAAAGTGCCAGGAGGCACGGGGGAAAACTTCTTCATGGGTTAAGGAACTAGAAGAAGTGTGTGTAAAATGGTACTGTCGTGTGGATTTTACGAGCCCAGGACAGTTCATGCTCGTGGTGGCTTTCAATTTTAAGGAGTCTGAAAGCGATAAGAAGACTCTGAAGTGATGGAATGGTACTGTCGAGTGGATTTTACGAGCCCAGGACAGTTCATGCTCGTGGTTGCTTTCAATTTTAGAGAGTCTGAAAGCAAGTAAGAAGACTCCAGGGGGTTGCTTTTTCGTAGATTTAGTCTCCAAGGCCCAAAGAAGCATAAAAGGATGCAATGAAGAACTCTTCTAGCCGGTGTGACTAGAGTATTCCTTTTTCGTAATTAGTCTACCAGGTCCGGAAAAGGGTTAAACTTATACCAGATAGACGCCCTTTCAGGTACTTTAACGAGCATGAAAGGAAGCAAGATTTCTCGGCGATCTTTTCATTCTTTTAGGAGTCAGAAAAGAGCTTAACGGAAACTCCCTAAGTGCCTTTTTCGTAAAGGACTTGTCCGGCCCGAAAAAGGGATAAAATTATACCGAACAAAAGGAATGGCCAGGCAAGGAGGAAGTGTTCAATCAAGGATCAGTAATGATGACCAAGAACGAGGGTTGGGGGGAACACTGGTGGGCCTCCTTGCGGGGGAGATGAGATGGTGGCAAAATAATGAGACATTTGCAGTATGACAGGAGTGAATGGCTCATGTACAAAAGTGGAACAATCCGATAGTGGCCGATGTGGCACGTAAACCAAGGCAGCAAGGTGTAGGGACACAATGTTGAAATTGTACCAAGTGAGAGCGAGAAATGATCTCAAGCATCATCACGGGCTCGGAAAATGAATCCGGCAATATAAAAAGTGTCAAGAACGAATCATGACCGATGTGGCACAAAACCGAGGTGACTGGAGGTGTTTTTAGAAAAAGACCCGAAAAATATGGTCGTGAGAGCGAGAAATGATCTCAAGCATCATCACGGGCTCGGAAAAATGAATCCGATGATATAAAATATATCAAAAATGGGCTGCGGCCGATGTGGCATGCAAACCGGGGCGACAAGGTGTTGGGACACAATGGTGATATTGGTCCTGGTGAGAGCGAGAAATGATCTCAAGCGTCATCACGGGCACGGAAAATTGAATCCGACGGTGCAAATGGTGCGAAAAACGAAGGTCATAAGGACTCCGGAATGGTCAAAGGAAAGAACTAGGTGTATAAAAGCAAATATACAAGTGATATGTGACCTCAAAAATGGTTGAGATCACGCGTGTGAAAAAGTGAGCAGGGTTAATGACCTGCCCCCATGCTATGTGCATAGGGTTTGTGACTGTGGATCACATATGTGTTGGTTTGAATGATGGGTTCATTGACATGCTGAGATAAATGTGATGGGGCAGGGTCAAAATGATTGATCATGCCCCCTATCCCAGGGTCAAGGGAATCTATGATGCCCCTTGACTCAGAGGTGTCAATGTGGTGCTCTATGATAGCAGGGTCAAGACCAGGCATTTCGGTATAGGACCAGGCAAAGACATCACGGAATTCTCTGAAAAAGTTTATGTAGTCCTCAATCTCTTGTTTACTGCAGAATGCTCCTAAAGTGATGAGTTCAGGGGCACGTCCTGGGGCAGCGATATCAACTTGGATGACAGGTGAGATGTTGGCCATGTTACCTTCCTCGAAGGCATCAGGAGCAGGAATAGGGTCCTTGAACCAGTCGACCTTGGTGGGGAGGAAGTCTTTGGATTCAACCGCGTATTGGGTAGCGGAGCGAGAGGAAGACGCTTCTGGGATGAAGTAGGAACGATGATGCATATCATCCCAGGGATACTCCGGGGCAGTAAGGGCCTCAAGAATTTCCTCATTGGTACGGAAAGTTTGCGTCGTCAAATCGGTTGACGAGGGGGAAGTGGTGGAAGAGATCATATAGATGGTATTAACCTCTCCGGAAGGTGAAGAGTCTGGGGGGTAGATCTCCTCAATGGTAGGTGGTGCCGTCTCAAGATCCAGATTGTTCATCTCATAGAGAGCCGCTCTGTAATCCGGGAGATCGGGACAATGATGTGAATAATTCCCGTAAATACCGCATATGGCGCAGGAGTGGTTGGTACGTAGGGAATTATCCTTAGGCTTGGGAGTGGGGTTTAGTTCGACAGTTGGGATGTTGGGGTCATCGTCGAGCGTCTGCATATGCTTCTGCAATGCTGGTAACTGTGGACATTGGTGGGTCGCATGGCCCAACTCGTCGCACAGCGAGCATTTGGGAGGAGCACGGAATACTGGAGTGTTTTTTACTGTCTTGGGAGGTGGGACAGCAGTGTAAGGTTGTGGGCCTCTACCCCCAGTGGGTTTGGGAGGAGGAGGGGGAGTTGTGGAGGACGAAGGGGTAGAGACACCAGGAGGTGGCTGAGAGGTAGTAGCCATGGGTTGCACCGGTTGGAGGACGACATCTGGTGTCGGTGGACGAACGGGAGGCGAAAGATACCAGACAGGTAATCCCAAGGTTAACCCCGGGAGGCTAAGGGTAGCCATAACCGGGGCGCTTACTACTCCTGATGGAGGGACTAGAAAGGGGATGGTATGGATCGGTGTAACACCAATGTGGCTAGGTACCAATGGTGGTTTTGGAAACAAGGGTGGTTGAGTGTTAGGTGGTAGGTTGTCGTGGGACAAGGTACATAAATCAGACATTTCGGGCGTAGATGACGGCGGAGGAATGGATTGAAAGGTGGAGGTCATCGGCGCGTCTGAGTAGACTCCAGGCCCCGTAGTGGAAACAAACAAGGTGGTGGCACTAGAAATAGGTTGTTCAACCATGGGGAGAACATTTTCAGGTGCCGCGGGAGCACTGGGATCATAGTAGGTGAGCTGGTCAATCTTAACCACGCGTCCCTCGTGGGGGAACATCATGGTGCGAAAGACAGAAGAGGCAACTGCCCGCATGGCATACATGTAGCTACGGCCAAGTAAAAGGTTATAATCCAATTGGGCATTGATTACCTCTATGTCAATAAGGACTGTTTTACCACCTAACTGGAAAGGAACGTTGGGCAGGAGGCCTTGGGGCTGGGCCGAACGACCGTCGTAGGCACGTAACGCAGTGGTGGACTGCTGGAGAGGAGGGGATCCTAGCTTCTGCCATACGAATGTATACATAACGCATGTGGAGGCACCCTCATCGATGATGCACCGATGGATGACAAGATTCCTAACGGAGACAGTAACTTGGAATGCTAAGCTGGAAGGTAGGCGTGGTTCAGACTGGTCTAAATCAAATTCCATCAAATGCGAATCAGTTGGGTCAATCCCCCCAATGGCGGAAAGTAGAGTCTTGCGCTGGGAAGGGCAGTTCTTCAAGACTTCTAACGCAGACATGGCTGCGGGAGATTGGGCTAGGTCGTCTACGATGTTGTAGTTTGACGCAGCGCGCGCATTAGGGTTATTGTTGATTCGGCGAAGTGGGAAACGAGGTGCTTTCGCAGCGCCGTCTATGGGAGGCGGAGGTATACGTAACGCCTGATCGGTGGGATGGGCGTTAGTAGGTTTATCCGTGGGAGTGGCTTCAGAGGTGGAGCCATATTGGTTCCGACGGGTCTGTAGGTTGACGTCAGCAGATGACATCATCAGCAAGTGGTGGGTACCTGATTCAAACATGGGTTGATCAGGAGCGGCGTATGTGATTTGTTGTTGTTGGGGTTGCGCGTTAGCTTGAGGGGCCAACGGCTGAGTGTTCACCACGCCTTGGGTTGGTAAGGGGTTTTGCAGCACCAAAGGGGGTTGTTGAGGTTGGGGGGGGTTGGGCGGTGCTTGGGGAGCCGCATGCCCTTGACGATGGGCCTCGTCAACCCAAAGTTGCCGAGCTCGCTCTAAGTGTGGGCAAGCGTGTGTGTAATGGCCATAGACCCCGCAAATAGAACAAGGGTGGTTCGTTCGCAAATTGGGGTTTTTAGCCTGCTTGGGCGGGCGATCAGGGTTTTGATTAGCGGGGGCCGTGTTGTTGTTGTCGGGGGGATTAGCCGGTTGACCAGCTTGGTCTGCAGGTTGGTTGTTCCCACGATTACGGCCCTTGCCGCGGTTCTGTTGGCCCTGGTTGCGTTGGTTGTTCTGGTTTTGCGGTGGGTTTTGTTGGGCGTAGACTTGCCCTTGGGCAGCAGGGGGATTCTGAGGTTGCGCAGGTGCGGGAGCAGGCTGCGGTGGATGGTATGCAGGTTGAGGCTGAGCAGGTGCAGCAACTTGAGGAGGTTGCTGATATGGCTGCGAAGCGGGTTGTGGGTGTGCCGCAGGGGCTGCCTGGGGCGGATAATAAGCGGGTTGGGCTTGTGAAGGCGCAGGGGCTGGGGCAGCCTGCGGATGGTAGTAAGACTGAGGTGCGACTGGGGGAGCATAAGCAGGAGTCGCATAACCGAAGCATTGAGGTGGACATGAGGGTCCATGGGAATGGTGGTGTGTCATGGGAGCATATGAGTTGGTTGCTCCAGACTGTGAGGTAGCCCGCGACAGGTCAGGGCCAGGGGTAGGTCGTGCTATAGAAAATGGTTGAGGATGCGAAGAAACACGACCGATGATGCCGTCTGCAGCGTGGGATGCCCCCCGGCGCATCGTGCTGGGAGGACTCGCCGCGAGGGGCGTCAGGTATAATGGTATAAAGGTAACCCGACTGGGCGTAAATGAGGTCGAACTGCTGTGCCTTAAGGATGGCCTCTTCTTCAGACTGAGGTCTTTCTGAAGCTACATCCTTAGCAATAACAGGAAGCAGGGACTTGAGGAACCAATCGAGGAAGATACGGTCGTCTAGTTTAATCTTGCATAAGCTACGGCGTCGACGCCACTCATGGATGTGGTCCGTGATATGGGTAGCCGTGTTTTGTCTACAAGAGAGAAGGATCTCAACGCCTGCGTCATAGCGGACATGCAACTGGAAGAACTGCAGGAAGGTCGAGGCCAAGGAAGCAAAGGTGGCGTGGGTCCCATGAGGCTGCTCAATATACCACTTGGCTGCAGAACCAGTGAAGGTGCGCTGTAAGAGACGGAGGCGAACAGAGTCATCCACGATGGAGTTAGAGGAACACCATAGGTGGAAAGACATGATATGGTTTTGTGGGTCTTCATCGGCCTTACCCTCGAACTTAGGGATGTCTGAGGGAAGCTTGGTAGGCATATGAGGCCATGCAGGGTCGTGTCGAATAGGATCGTTGGTCAATCTGGCCAGGTCAGGTAGGTTGAGGCTAGCCATGAATGGCAAACTGGAAGAAGACTGTGACACAGTAGTGCTTTGGACCAAGTTGGGGCCAGTGCCCCCAAGTGGAGGGACAAGATTTAGGGTGGTGCCCCTAAGTGGGGGAACTGAGGTAGTGGAGGATGGTCCAGCACCACCATGGGTAGTGTGAGCCACTGATGTAGTGGGGATAGGTATTCCCGCTGCGGGAATAGGTACTGTGAGGGGTACAGTAGATGGGTTCCCCATGGAGGGCATACCCAAAACAGGTGTAGTAACTGGTGTAGTGGTGGATGTGCCACCAATGGTCCCTATGACAAACGGAGTGGAAGTCGTGCCAGCCATGGGGCTAGTAGGGGCAGTGTAAATAGGGTTCTCAGACTCTTCGTCAGAATCCGAGGTAAAGTAAGGGGCGTCACTAGGTGGTGACGGAGTCCTACGTCGCTGACGAGTGGAGTCAAGTGACAAGGCTCTAGATCTGTGATGAGTGGTATCAACGGACAATGATCGGAATCTATGACGGGTGGTGTCGAGAGAACCGTGCTGTGGGGGCTCGCCCCTGAGGCGCCGAGAATGTCTCGGGGACTCAATGGTGACAGATGGTGTCTAATCTCTGTGGGTTGAGGTGAGTATAAAAACAGCTCAAAAAATCCTAATGCAACCGTGTGTGCAGAAGGAGAGCTAAAAAGCAAGGCACTCAGGCCAACAACCAACTCAAAACACCTACTGCAACAGCTGTGCTACAATAGATGGAGTAACAACAAAGATGGTCAGAATACCAACAAGCAGCAGGTTTCCTAAAAAGAAAAAATGGTGGACTCACTAGACCAAAGGGAGGTAAAGGAGCATGCAAACACCTAACTAAAAGTATTCTGACTCAACTAAACATATCCTCTGCAAGGTGATGAAATCCAAGTCAGACAATATGAGTAGGAAAGCCAAGTGGCTATGATATCCCCCTACCGGGAGGGACACCGGGTAGTCAATCCTAGAAGAATGGCAACTAAGATACCCCGTTCATGACACGTCCAGAAAGGTGAATCTGCCGTTTAGTTCGTTGACCGCAATACCCCTATACAGGGATATCCCGCGAACCGCGAAAGGTAGCCCTTCGTTTACTGAATGGAGTGCGGTATTCCACTCAGGCCTCCGGAACCAGTCTCCCGACTTCAACCCTCCTAAGGGAGAGGCCCTCTGACAAACTGGTCGTGACCGTGCCAAAAAGTACTAGGGGATTTTGGTTCCCTATTTGGACAACAACTATGTCTCAAGTGAAAGTGACCGAGGGGTGTTATTGGAAGCCTATCCCCCCGACCCTACCTAACTACAATGATTCTTTTGTGTTCCCCAAGTGGGGTTAGAATGTTGGTTTAGTTAGGTACTTTTTAAGGCTCACTTGATTTATGTGACAGAGTGTGTGCTCGTGAGGTGATGAACCCAAAATATAGAAGTGCCACAAGGGGGGCAACTTCCAACTATCAATAATGCTGAAATTGACAGTTTAACTTGCAAAATTTTTTGAATTTAAAAATACTGAAATTTTAAAAGAATTCTGTAAAGGGAACAGAAATTATGTTGCAGAAAGGCTGTAAGGAAGTGAGGCTGCAGGTAGGACAGAGGGCTGTTCAGATGCAGAAAATATTGCAGCAAAAGGGGCTGGGCTCAAAACAGGAAAAGAGCAGAAATCAGACCGCGGGTCTGTGGCGAAACAGAACAGGCAGACCGCGGGTTTGAGGGAAACAGCGGCGGTCGGGTCGTGGCTTTCGGGCCAACAGACGCAGTCGGGACGCAGAAAATAGGGAAACAGACGCAGTCGGGTCGCGGCAAAAGGGCTAACAGACGCAGTCGGGACGCCCGAAAGAGGCAGATAGCCGCAGTCGGGACGCGGGAAAATGGCCGACAGGCGCAGTCAGATCGTGGCAAACAGGCTGATTAGCCACGGTCGGATCGCAGGTAACAGACTTGAATCCGCCGGTAGGGCATCGGAAGCAGTCTGAGAGCCGCGGTCGGATCGCAGGTAAAGGCCTGAAAGGCGCGGTCGGGACGCGACTGCAGAGGGAAAAGACGCGGTATGCGGCGGCCGAAAGTAAAAAATTCAAAACGGAAACCAGAAATTCAAAATCTAGGGGAGTCGCCAAAACTGTAGCTAGGATTTTACCCCTATCTTGTGCAAATGAGCACCTACTAAGGAGAATGGACTCCTTAGTAGCAGTTCAGTAAGTGTAAACAATTAAGCTAAAACAACAATTAAATTACTTCTAAAGTATTGCATAAAACATAAAGAAAAGATATAAAAAAGATAGTTTTGTATTGATATTACCTCCAATGTGGAGGTTGATGAAGCCCTTTGCAGTGTCCAAGAGGATGCTCCAAGCTTCAGTATGCTCCTTCTCCTTCTCCAATGGTGGGGATGGGCCAAAAGTGGCTCTCAAGGTGAAAATAGTTCAATGATGAACTAGGGTTTCGAGAGAGATTTTGGCAGAGTAAGGGTGCTTGTGATTGTGGATATGGAATAAGGGATCTCCATCACCTATTTATGGTTTTTTGGTGGTGGAGTGCTGACCCATGGTTTTGGGAAACACATGGTTTTGTGCAGCTGTATAGGGTTTTTTCCTCTTTTTCCTCATTATTTAATACTTTTTATTCCCTTTTTAGGGGATTTTGCTATTTTTGGAGGAAAAGGGGGTTTTTTAGCCTTTTTTAGGCTATTTTGATGGTTTTGTGGCCTTTTGGAGGCATTTTAGGCCTTTTGGAGGCTTTTTAATGGGATTTTTGGGGTTTTTAAAGGAAATATGGTAGGAAAATGGACAAATGAGCCATATAATGTGGTAGATGAGGTAGTGAACACTTTTTGGGTGTTAACACCACCCTATTGGGGGTCGGCCCTGTCAGCATTATGTTATGTGGTTAAGTTGAGGCCAACCTAGTAAAGGTTATTAGGCAAGTCAAGTCAAGTATAAATAGAGTGTAGGAGGCACTCTATTTGATTAGTCACTTTCTCACTCATACTCTCATTGGAGAGTGGCACACTTATGGAGGAGGAGAAGCTGCTGCTAGGAGAAGACTATCTCTTATGCTTGTGTTGTATCATTCCTCTATCTATCTCTGAGGAAGTTGTGGGGCTTTTCACCTTTATGGTTTTTCCAAGTGAAACTCTGTGTCTCTTGTGTGCTTGCATTATTGTGTCCATGATTGATATGTTGTAGATATGCTGTACATGTTATTCTCTCAGTTAAGATCCTAGATCATATTGAAGTAAATTCTGAAAAACTAACAGTGTAGGTGTGGTTAAGGACAATGGCAGGACTTTGTGGGCACCAAAAAGGTAATTGGTGAGATGGTGTGTCCAAATGATACTGCATAGTAGAATCCAAATAAAAGAAATAAAATAAAATAAAATACAACAAAATAAATAGGGGGGAGAATGCAAACTCAAATAACCAAATGTATGCAAAACCACTTTGTATTGCCCAATGGTCAAGTTGTACAACACCTAGGAGGTCTGGGATTCAAGGGAAGCCAAAAATATCCCTTAGTGAGGTCCTTATTATCCACACTATATGCTAAGTGGGTGATAGAACAATGGATATAAACTCTTTCCCCTTGGAGGAAGGTGTCAAGGGATCTTGGGAATGCCTAGAAAGGTAGGAAGAGGTGGGATATGAGAAAGCTCCAACAAAAATACAGCAACATAAATTTTCTCTTCTTTCTCTCTACAAAATGCATGTCAATGGTCTCCTTTTATAGGCCAAGAGGTGGCCAAGAAACAACTAGATCCAAATGTGAACCCATGCACTCCATGAACTAGTTCCAAGGTACACCAAGAGGGATATTTAATGCCACCAAGTGTGTGAGGATCCAAATTCATATTGTTGGAGGTGATGGGTCTTTTAAGAGCCTTCATTGTGTTGTGGGAAGTAGTTTGTCTTGCCATTTTGACAGTAGCATGGTTATCGAATAAAAATCCATGCAAGTATCACGTGGGGATTGAAATGATAACATGCACTATGATGCAGGTTAACAATGGTTCAGTCGTGTGACCTCTAATTTTGACTGTTTTTTGGAAACTTTTGTACTCATGTTGCTTTTTGGATTTGTTGAGGATGCCTTTGGTGAACTGCATTCTTTATGTTGATGACGCCTTACTGCAAGAATCGTTGAAATGTCACATATGTGCGGGATTTAGGCATTAATAGGTGACAAAGTTCTTAATCCATCTCTGAGATTAAATGTTTGGTTAGAATTTAAGATTAAAACACAATATTTATGTGCTCTCTCAAATGAAGTATAATTCTTATTTCTTATATTAATATAAGGATGTGGGAGTGATAGAAAACATAGTATGTATTATAACCAATTGTTAGGAACCCATGTCAACCCTTCTATTTACTTTGTTAGTATATTGTTCTTGGACGCATATGCTTTGTAAGTCGTCCCGTAGTATTTGTTGATCCATAGTTTGTCTTATTGTTGTTGGACGCATATGATTTATAAGTCGTCCCGTAGTAATTGTTGATCCATATTTTGTATTGGCCCATGGTTTGTATTGACACATGGTATTGATCCATGGTATTGGAGCCTAGACTTAGTATATAAGTTTGTGTTGAGACCAATGAGGGCACCGTGAAGTTATTTGTATTGAGCTTGCTCAAAGGAGGTTGCCCCCTCGAAGTAGCCTGCGATCAATATAAAAGTGATTATGAGTTCTGTTATTTCTGCTATCTTGTGTGTTTTCATTAATTAAATATTGCAGGTTCTTCACATTCGGTATCAGATCACTTTCTTGGGCTCGCTGGGTGAAATTTTTGCCATTTTTTTTTTTTCGCATATGTTGCAGCTTCGGATCTGGGAATAATCCCTATCCGCTTAACTATGGGAAGTACTTAGGCATAATCCCTAAAACTCATTTTGAGGAGTACCACAGGAACCCCAAAGTAGCTGGCCCATTGAGAGGACCTACTAGTGAAAAGGGCAACGACCCCTACCTAATTGACTATTTCCCATCCGTGAGGTAAACCAAGAGCTGTCGTTTGTGGCAAAGAGATTATCAATTTTACCTGAGCTGTGGAGTGAGGGGTACTGCCCCAATACGCAAGCCGTCAGACAGCATTGGTGGCTAAGTGAATCCCCTAAACCGATAGGAAGCCAGACACACCTGGGGTCCATATCTATTTTTAGCTGAACTATTGCCGATCACTGCCGTGCCGTTTCAGATCCATTCTGAAAGTCGTTATAGATCCATCTGTTTCAGATCTATTTCATATCCAGTTGTTTTCGATCCATTCGACGTCGTTTCCGATTTTTGCTTCTTTGTCCCTCTTTGACAATTTTTCTCATTCTTTCACCTCGATTCTAAAATCCCCATTTTTTGCTTCCCTGTCCCTTAGAAAGTGTCTAAAACCTGGTCGAACCCCAATTACCCCTCTGCATTTTTCCCAAATCCAAATTTTCCTTTACTAAATAAGCTTTTGTTTGTGTTTTTCTATCCATTGCCCCCCCCCAAAAAAAACAAAAAAAATCTATTGGTTATGGTTGTCACCCACGCAGGAGCAAAAACCATGGAGGAAGCACTTGCAACCATCCAAACCAAACTCCAAGATCTAGATGAAAAATTTCTCAGCCTCTATCTTTAGCATTCAGCCATGAACAATAACCGACATCAAGAATCCTCTGCAGCCAATGGGTTCTCTTCTACCAGCAATTTCCATGGTCCGAAGCTTGAATTTTCTTGCTTCAATGGTACTGATTCGACTGGATGAATCTATCGTGCATAATTGTATTTCAGTCTGCATACTACTTTTGATGTCCAAAAAGTTCCACTTGCATCCTTTCATTTGGAATAGGAAGCCCTTCAATGGTACTGTTGGTACATCAAGGCTCATGACGAGCCAAAATGGACAGATTTTTCCCAACTCCTTTTGCAATGATTTGGTCCTAGTGCTTTTGATGACTTCACCGGAGCACTCATTAAACTTCATCAAAGTGGCACTGTGAGAGAGTATCAAACATAATTTGAGAAACTAGCCAATCACATAGAAGAATTTTCTGATGAATTCTATAGGAGTTGTTTTATCAGTGGTCTTAAGGATGAAATCCGGTCAGAGGTTAAAATGTTATGTCCCAACACAATGATGGAAGTCCTAGGGTTGGCTAAGTTGGCAGACGACAAGATTGCAACCCAACAACGCTCCAAACCCACTTTTGTTCCCTTCTGAAATATGGGTTCTCAACAACCTCCCATCCCGCCAGCTCCTCGACCAACTCCTATCAAGCATTTGTTTGAAACCAAGATGCAGGCACGCAGAGAAAAATGGCTTTGTTATAACTGTGATGAGAAATTCACTAGGGAACATAGATGTGTTCAACAAAAGCTCTATCTCTTGGATATGGATTCTCCGCTTGCCTCTAAAATTGGTGAAGAATCTCTAGATACAATGGATGATCAGGTCGACATTCAGGAGCTGCCTGTTGAATCCCCATCTCAGGATGAACAACCAGAGATATCTCTCCATGTTTTTTTCGACGTCCCCACCCCCCAAACAATGCGGGTCAGGGGTTACTTCAAGAAGCTTCCTCTTATAATACTCATTGATTCTGGTAGCACTCATAACTTAATTGATCCTCGGATCGCCAAACATGCTGATTGTTTTGTCCATCCTTGCTCCAACTTTGAAGTCATGGTTTCCAATGGGGGCACCTTACCTTGCAAGGGGAAGTGTCACAATGTGCGTATCTCTTGGAAGATTATAACCTGCGCTCTGACATGTTTGCCTTGTCCCTAGGCGGATGTGATGTGGTTTTGGGCGTGTTGATGCCTTGGGGGTGCAGGATAAGTGCGAGGTGATAGAATGGGTCCAAGGCACACAACAAGGGATGAAAACCCAGCCAAAGGATTTGAAAGACCCTACGCAAGGGAAATTCTATCCTCGAGCTGTTTGGTGTGGTGATCACCCACGGATATTTGGCCTCTGCTGGCACTCTATGAGTAAAATATTTGATCTTTGAAAGATCAATTTTCCTATAACAGAAAACAGAATATAAAAGCTGACTAACGAACCTATCTTAATCTATCTAAGGAAAGAACCTATTCTAAGTCAGATCTGACCTAAAAGGAGAATTGATGTTGTGCAGATCAGAATCAAAGTGTGATGAACAAGTAATAAGTTCCCTGAACATAAATTTCTTCGGGTCCTTCACTTGTTGATTTAAAGTTTTATCAAATAAGAAATTAAGTGACAATTCTTCAAAATGTTTGAGCTTATTCAAATACCTGATCTATAATCATTGTGTTAATTGAAAAATTAACATTTGATTATACATGTTTATTTGCATCGAATCGTTTGCAGAAATATAAAAGGAAAACGTTCAATTAAAGAAATTTAATAGAACAGTTTCAAGCATAATCCAGACATACGGAGAAATCAATATAACAGATCTTATGCATTAATGAATGCCCTGCAAAGGATTAAACACATAACTGATGACGAATTTGAAACATGAACTCAACAATTCCCAAAGAAATTTGAAGAAAAATAGGAGGTGAATTAAAAGATAACTTTCCTGAATAGAGAAGTCTTGTACAAAAATTACAATGACTCTGATAAACAGAGTATCTTCAGTCCAAACTCCCGCTGAATTGTAATTCCAAAATTCCCAACCCCTTCTTAAGAGAAACTTTCCTCCTTTTATACTAAATTTACATCAGAGTTCCAAAAGGAGAGATTCTACAAAATAGGGATTACAAAATCGGATCTAACCATCGATCTAAGAAATTTTGCTGTATTTAAGCTAAAAAGATTTTTCGCCACCTTTCACAAAAGAAAGACTTGTTCATTAATCTGATAAGGTTTCGTGGCACCATAAAAAATTGATCACAGATTGTTCACTATCTTCGACAGGTGGTGTATCTTGCAGAGCATCCGCTGTAGGAAGTTCGGGGTCGGAGAACCCATTGTCAAAAATAGAGAAATCCATTAGAGGATTTACTTCAGGAACGGTAGCCAGCACATCAGGTTCTTCATTGGTTATAAAGTCTTGTATAAAATCAATATCAAGATCAGTTGATCCCTCCAGAATTTCCTTCCTTTGCTTTTTGGGGTTGTGAATGTAAGAAGACAAAGTTTCAAAGTCTTCTTCACTGCTACTGCTGCTAAGATCAGGAACACTTGCATCAAACGGTGGTGACAACATTTCTTGGTATAACAAGGGGTGGAGCTCTTCATTTTCAATATGAACGTTAGAAAATTCACCACTTGCATGAAAATTGCTCATTCTAAATGATTCTCGGATAAGAGGATGTAAGAAGAATGCTAAACAGAGTGTTTCCTGTTTCACAAGGCAATGGATGAACTGGAATTTTCATGTTAATCACTATTTAAAAGGCCAACAATTAGTCCGATGACAATCGGGCAGGGCGATCTGCAATGATTAAAGTTATCCAATCAATTCATTGTAATTACTACAATTGTAATGACAAAAGCTGAGATATGTTCCAGTCGGATCAAAGCCTATGCGAAGTACGAGTTCAATTACTGCTTGCATGATTTCGAACTTCCTTACAATCACATCGTTATAAGCCATCTCCTACCAATAATTATGACTGGTAATTAATAATGGAGACGGAGGTTATGGTGACAAGGCTGATGTGCAAAACGGTCTCGACTAAGAGTTCCGGTACAGAGGCTATCAACTCTTCACACGTAACAAATCCGATCATTAAGAAGTAGAACAAAAGACGACAAGATGTCAAAGCTCAAGTCCAGACATAGCAAACTTAAGGCGGAGAGAAGGCGTCCATCCAACACAAAGCAACTGATAGACTTATAATAGCATTTGTTGTCATGGATTACACAAGATGATAACTTGGTAGAACCAGCTTTCAATGGATAAAATGGAAGGTCTGACTTGGCTGACTACGCAAAATCAACATGACCGCAAGATTATAATAGACGGATGGCTGAGATTAACCAGAGCGGAACGTGGAATCGGGCTAAAAAATTTCATGGAGTTCTTGTTCAAAGATCCCGCAAGCCAAAACCCGAAAGTACGGTTTTGCGGGTTGCGAGTCTGCAGACGAAAATAAAAGGATTTTCGAAAGCCGAAAACCGACTGTGTGGGTGGCAGTCTTCGGAAACATAAATCTGTGACGTAAAACAACCATCCCGAAAGTCGCATTCTGAAACTACGGTTTGTGGGATTTGGGAGCACACACCAAATAAAAGAAAAATCACAATCCCAAAAGCCGAATGCCGCCATTGCGGAGTTCAGGTTTCGAGGTAGTTATTTTTTAATCTTATTAGAGAATGATCCCGCAACCCGTAGCCGTCAGGTTGTGGACTTCGGAACCATCAAAATCAAAACATAAAACAACAGTCCCGCAACCCGCATCTGTTAGGTTACGGGTTTCGGACTCTCCAAATGTCGAGTTTTGGGATGAAGATAACAGTCAACAAAATACTCAAAATTTTGGCTCCTTTTAGACCGAAACACTTTGGAAGAAATGATCAAACCATCTCAAACAAGCAGATCAAAAGCATGGGTGAAGAATTTTAGGGGTAAAATCAAAATCTAAAATTTTCAAGATGACTCACCCAAACACCTTTGCATTTGTTAAAATTGGGGGCTCCCATGCTTGGCTAAGCATGGGATATGTTGTGGCCACAACAAATGGCGACTGGCTGGGAAGAACCAGTTATCTTTGCAATCAAATCCAACTAAAGACAACATGTCAATCAATCGATTTCTTGAAACTCAATTCATAGAAGATACTCAAAAGTTAACAGTTAACAAGCAATGTACATGAAGATGGATAGACCTCAACAATGACTATTTTAAAGATAACACTCATTCGATAAGGAGATTTAGAGAGTAATACCAAGTCTTTAGCATGATGTAATCATTGAAAACCAGCTGGTGTTGAACCTAGGCACAGTCTTAGAAATGCTCATGGATTACCTAATTACAGATCCCCTTGGTTTATTAATTATATGTATATTCAATGATCCTCTATGGATGCCTTTATTTTTTCTCTTTTATTTATATTTATTATTTTTTAAAGATATAAAACCTTGTTAATACAAGACCATTGTACTGACTTGGTGATCAGATGAAACAGTGCCATTCACAGGCCTGATCTAGAAACTGGTCAAGCTAGCTCGGTAACGAGACTCCTTGTCTTTTGGTTGTAAGGCCAAAAGAAATCGTCATGGCTTGGTGACCATATAGTGATAATTCCAGTCCAAGATCAAACTCATGATCATAGTAGGGTTGGCTTGTGATAAGACCCCCCTGTTCTTGTATATAACAAAAATATTATAAAAAGGAAGCAATTTATTTTGGCATAAGCTACAAGGCATTACCATGGCTTGGTGACCATATAGTGATAACGTTAGTCGCCACTACTTTGCGGATCATGAATGGACCGACCTGTGATAGGATCTTGTTAAATTTTTAGTATTAAATCACAATACTATAGGATATTTGTTGAGAGAATAACATCTACAGTAAATCAGTGCATGACAATCATAATATGACAAGCATCACAAGCATCACAAGAATCAAAAGCATAGAGACAAGAGACACAGAGTTTCTCTTGTAAGGTGAAAAATCCCACAACTTCCTCAGAGATAGAGAGAGAAATGGCTCAACCAAAATACAACCAAATAACACTGAGATAGTCTCCTAGCAGATGATCCTCCTCCTCCTCACTAGTGTGCCACTTTTCAGAGAGAGAGTGAGTTACTTTTCTGAGTGAGTAAAATAGAGATCTCCTATCTCTATTTATACTCACCTTTTTGCCCAGTGACCTACTGGGGCCGACTTGTCTACTTAGATACATCCACATTATATTATATATTAATTAGGGCCGACCCCATATGGTGTTCTAATAACCTATCGGTAAGTACACACACTTGCGACACTTGTCAATCCACATGACGACACTTCCTTATAGAGGAATAACACATCTCTTATAAGGGTACAATAAATATATATATAATACACAGATGAAATACATTCCGAAGTTACATATACATCAACACTCCCTCTTAACTAGGAAGGTATTTCTTGACACAGATCTGCTAGACAAGTCTTCTTCTCTGGATCATCGTCATCGATGCATCGTCATCATCATCGTCACTGCTGCTACTATCTCAACCAATCTCTGACTCTACTCGTCATAGGAAGTTCTACAGAGCCAGTCCTTTTTCATACTGGATGTAGGCCCACCACCTGTAGATCTTCATCATTACTGGCCATACTGTGGAATCCTCAGGACTTATTACGTGCATTACAAAACCTCGAAAGAGCATCCCAGGATGTTACGGGTACACAAATCAGACCTGTAGGATCTCCCAGGGCGCTATTACATGTGACCCCACCAGAAAACCTCGAAAGAGAATCCCAGGATGTTACGGGTACACAACTCCAACCTGAAGGATCTCCCAGGGCACAAATTACATGTGGTCACCACAAAACCTAGCAAGAGCATCTCAAGATGTTACGGGTACACAACTCCGACCTGAAATCTCCCAGGGCACAAATTACATGTGGTCATGGCAAAACCTCAAAAGAGCATCTCAGGATGTTACGGGTACACAAATCCGACCTGAAATCTCCCAGGGCCCAAATTACATGCCATAGGACAAAACCTCGCAAGAGCATCCCAGGATGTTACGGGTACACAACTCTGACCTGAAAATCTCCCAGGGCACAAATTACATGTCCTCCCAGAGCAATGTCTCGAAAGAGCATCCCAGGCTGTTACGGGTACACAACTCTGACCTATAGGATCTCCCAGACATGCTCCTCTGCACAACCTGATCCACAGCCACAAAGTATCATCCTGATACTCACCATACATCAACCTGATGTACACATGATCATCCTGATCATAATCACTGCAACGTCCTGCTGCATGTCATCTGGAGCAACATCCTGAAGCTCATCATCCATGATCATCCTGATCATCACTGCAACATCCTGCTACATGATCCACCTGATCATCAATGCATCTACCTGATGCATACCAAGTATCTATCTGATACATATCATCATACATGATCCTCCTGATGATACAATGTATCCACCTGATACAAATATAAATACATGATACATATCACCATACATGATCCACCTGATCATACAATGTATCCACCTGATACATATACAGATACATGGTCCAAGCATCCAACATGATGCATATACATAATACATACACATGATCCAACTGATCATATCCAACATCCAACATGATGCGTACATATAAGTGATCCAACTGATCATATCCAGCATCACCATGATGCGTACATACATACAAAAAATGATCCAACTAATCATATCCAAGCATCCAACATGATGCATACATACATACATAAAAATGATCCAACAGATCATATCTAGCAAAAGCCAGAACATCAACCTGATGCTCATCATCCAGCGCTTACATCCACAGCCATGTGAAGGATCCTCCTTCCAACATGCTTGGAATGGCTTCAGCAAATGTGTCTATCACTTCTTCCTCGAAGTGTCCTCGATCTGAAGAACGCCAAGCCTCTCTCTGAAGTACTCGAACTTCACTTTGGCTAGTGGCTTCGTCAGCACATCTGCAATCTGCTCGTCCGTCGCAACATACAGAAGCTTCACAGCTCCTCTCTGCACCATATCCCTGATATAGTGATATTTGATCTCTATGTATTTCGACTTGTCTTGATGCACTGGGTTCTTGGAAAGCTTCACACAACTCTGGTTATCACAGAAGATACCAGTAGCCTCCAACGGGAGATCAAATAACTCAGACAGTAGCTTCCGTAGCCATACTGCCTCACAACTAGCTGAACAGGCTGCAACATACTCTGCCTCAGCTATACTCAGTGCTACGCAGGACTGCTTCCTGCTAAACCAAGAGATCACACCTGATCCCATACTGAAGCAGCACCCAGATGTGCTCTTCCTATCTGCAGCACTGCCAGCCCAGTCTGAATCAACATAACCCTGTAGTTTAAACTTTTGATTCACTTCATACTTGAGCCCATAATCCACTGTACCCTTCAGGTACCTCAGAAAATGCTTTACAGCAACCAGGTGAACACTCCTCGGATCCGTCAGGAACTGGCTCAATGTGTTCACAGCAAAGCAAATGTCTGGTTTCGTGTTCGTCAGGTACATCAAGGACCCAATCATCTGATGATACATAAAGACATCAACTGGCTCAGATGAAGCATCACATAAAATATTCAGATTCGATGCCATCGGTGTGGCCATGGCCTTGCAATCCATCATCCTGAATCTCTTCAGGATATCTATTGTGTACTTCCCTTGACCAAGGAAGATCCCACCTACATTCTGCCACACCTCCATACCTAGGAAATAGTGCATCATTCCCAAATATTTCATATCAAATTCAGCTGCAAGCTTCCTCTTAGTATCTGCAATCAGTCTGTCATCTCCTGTCACAAATAGGTCATCCACATACAAGAGTAGAATCACTGGATTCCCTTCCTCAACCTTGTAGTAAAGATTGGAATCTGCTTTACTCTTGGTAAAGCCCAAACTAGATAGGAAACTGTCCATCCTACCATACCAGGTTTTGGGAGCTTACTTCAATCCATACAAGGCTTTCTTCAATCTGCATACATATGATTCCCTGTCATGTATTTCAAAACCGAGTGGCTGTTCCACATATACTTCCTCTTCTACTACACCATTCAGGAAAGCAGTCTTGACATCCATCTGGTGTATTTTCCATTTCATTGCTGCAGCCAGGGCAAGTACTGTTCTGATGAAAGTGTACCTGGCTACAGGTGCAAAGGTTTCTTCATAATCTATTCCCTCTTTCTGAGAGAATCCTCGAGCTACGAATCTTGCTTTGTACTTCTCCACGCTGCCATTTGCAGCATGCTTGATTTTGTAGATCCATTTTGAAGTTACAACAGACTTCTCTTTAGGTCTTGGGACAACATCCCAAACATCATTCTTCATTATTGATTGGTATTCCTCGATCATAGGATCCTTCCATTCTTTCTTTTCCGCTGCTTTTTCATAACTGGAAGGCTCTTTGTTCATGATGTCACAGAGTAAAGCAACATAGCTGGTATGTGACCTGGTTCTCTTCTTTGCTCTGTGTTCTTCTTCTGGAATGCCAAATATTTCTGCATCTTGAATGAGCTCTCTAGCCCATACAGGTTTCCTCTTGTGAGAGTTATCCTTACGGGGTGGATCTACAAGTTCTTGTGGATCTTCAAACTCATGAACAACTTCTGGAACTGCTTCAGTCATGGTAGTGTCCTGAAATCTTATTTCCTTAGGTTCTTCATAAACTTCGGTAGGTGCCTTCCTTGATTTGATGAATGCTGAGTTTTCATCAAATGTTACATCCCTGTTGACATCAATTTTCTTGAACCCTGGAAAGTATATTTTGTAAGCCTTCGAGCTTTCACTATAACCCACAAAGATGCCCTTCTTTCCTGAAGGATCTAGTTTAGTCCTCTTCTCTTTTGGGACATGAGTATATACTGGACAACCAAATATTATGAGATGGCTGACTTCAGGTTTCTTACCAGAAAAGACCTCTTCTGGTGTCTTGTTGTCCAATATCTTGTGGGGTGCTCTGTTTTGCACATATACAGCTGTTCTAGCTGCTTTTGCCCATAGATGCATAGGAAGATCCTGGTCATGCAACATTGCCCTTGCTGCTTCCATGATAGTTTTGTTCTTCCTTTATGCAACTCCATTCTGTTGAGGATTATAAGGAGCAGTCAACTCCCTCTTAATCCCTGAATCACTTCAAAGCTTCTTGAAGTCACTTGAGGTGAATTCTCCACCATTGTCAGATCTGAATGTCTTGATTTTCTTGTCAGTTTGATTCTCCATCAAGGTTTTGAATTCCTTGAATTTATCAAGCACCTCATCTTTTCCCTTCAAGAAGTATACCCAAGTCTTCCTGGAGAAGTCATCAATAAATGATACATAGTAAACATACCCACTCAGGGAACTGGAAGACATAGGGCCACATACATCTGAGTGGATGATTTCCAGGATGTCTTTTGCCTTGCTTTCACTGCTTGGGAAAGCCTTCATAATGTTCTTACCTTTTGCACATCCTTTGAAAACACCTTCATGTTTGGTCTTGATTTCAGGAAGACCCTCTATTGCCTTGCTTGCAATTGGAAGTGCCCTATAGTGCATATGAGCAAGTCTTCTATGCCAAAGTTCACTTGGCTCCATGGATTCATGCACCATGGCATGTTCAGGTTGTCCCTTCAATTTATACAAGCCTCCCTCTTGCTCTCCAATTACTACTGCATCATCTATGGTATTTCCCTTTGTCCACATTAGGACTTGGCCATCCACAAATGCAACCCTCATACCTTTTACATCCAATGCAGAGATGGAGAGTAAGTTCTTCTTGAGCCCAGGTACATAAAGTACTTCTTTCATATTCAATGATTTTCCAGAATCTAGGTTGTAGGAGGCTTCACCACTTCCTTTGATTGGGTATTGATAATCATCCCCAAGTTTCACCTTATGAGGTGATTCATGTTCAGATAGGTTCATATCAATCATCAGTGGTGGAAGTTGAAGGTAAGATTGTTACGCAATCTATTTCTATTTTGATTGATCCCGGATCTACTCATAGTTATGTTTCTCCAAAAGTGGTTGAAGGTTGTTCTCTTAGAAAAGTGAAGCATAATAAGTCTTGGCTAGTTCAATTAGCCACAGGGACCAAGAAAAGAGTTAGTGATATAGTAGTGGAGTGCCCCATAGAATTAAATGGACTCCACACACATGCAGATTTAAATATACTACCATTAGGCTCTTATGATGCCTTAATTGGCATGGATTGGTTGAAAAAGCATAGAGCCAAGTTCGACTGTTATGAGAAAGCACTTGAGTGCATTAATGAAGAGAGAAAACCAAGATTGGTAAGAGGAATTTCCAAGCAAGTTTCAGTAAGACAAATTTCAGCCTTACAGTTGAAAAAGTTCTATAAGAAAGGTTGTCAATTATATGCAGTCCATATATCAGATTCGTTAGAGGAGAGAGGTCCAATAATAGAAGACTTTCCATTGTTGCAAGAATTTCAAGAGGTATTTCCGGATGAAGTGCCAGAACTACCACCCAGGGTAATTTTTAGGGGCGAAATTTAGCCAATTGGCTATTTTTGGGGGGTTTTTCAAAAAATAAATTCGCTATTTGGTCATTTTTAGACTCTAATATCGCCTATATTTACATAAAATATGGTTTTTTATCATAATATTCACCAAAATTTACACATTTTAGTAAAATGTAGGTTTTGTACTTAATATTCGCCTACCTATCTATATCTATGTTTTTTCAAATCCAAAATAATCGCCTAGAATACTATACTTAAGTGTAATATTAAAATCCTTAAAAAATACCCTGCTACCACCAAAGAGAGATATTGATTTTACCATTGATCTTGTTCCAGGGGCAACACCAAATTCCAAAGCTCCTTATAGAATGAGTACACCGGAATTGGTAGAGTTGAAGATGCAACTACAAGAGTTAATGGACAAGAGGTATATTAGGCCTAGTGTGTCTCCTTGGGGAGCACCGGTGTTATTTGTCAAGAAGAAAGATTGAACCTTAAGGCTGTGTATTGATTACAGGCAGCTCAATAAAGTGAAAGTCAAGAACAAGTATCCATTGCCAAGAATTGATGACTTGTTTGATCAAATGAAGGAAGCTAAAGTGTTGTCCAAGATTGACTTGAGGTCTGGGTACCATCAAGTGAGGATTAAGGAAGAAGACATTCATAAGACGGATTTTAGAACTAGATAAGGTCATTATGAGTTCATTGTGGTGCCATTTGGTCTTACCAATGCACCTACTACATTCATGTGTCTCATGAATAGTGTCTTCAGCAAATATTTGGATAAGTTTGTGATTGTGTTCTTGGATGATATTCTTGTCTATTCAAGGAATGAAGAAGAACATGAGGAGCATCTAAGGATGGTGTTGCAAGTCCTTAGAGAACATCAGTTGTATGCCAAATTAAGCAAGTGTGAGTTTTACCAAAAGAAGGTGCAATACTTGGGTCATATCATTTCTGAAGAAGGAATTGCAATGGATCCAGAGAATATTAATGCCATCATGGATTGGTCTACTCCAAAGAATGTTTCAGATGTTAGATCGTTCATGGGTCTTGCTGGTTACTACAAAAGGTTTATTGAAGGATTTTCCAAGATAGCTCATCCAATCACTTCATTGCAGAAGAAGAATATCAAGTTTACATGGTCTGAAAAGTGTGAGAAAGGCTTTCAGCAGTTAAAGGAGCTACTTACTAGCGCTCCTGTTTTGAAGATAGAAGGTCCAAAGAAATATTTTGTAGTGTGCACAGATGCTTGCATTGAAGGGCTAGGTGGAGTGCTCATGCAAGAAGGAGTTGTGATTTGCTATGAGTCAAGGAAGTTAAAAGAACAAGAGAAGAATTATGCCACACATGATTTAGAATTAGCAGCCATAGTACATGCTCTCAAGATGTGGAGACATTATTTGATGGGAAGAAGATTCGATCTTAGAACAGACCACATGAGCTTGAAGTATTTTTTTGACCAACCAAACTTGAATGCTAGGCAAGTTAGATGGATGGAATTCCTTTGTGAATTTGATTTTGAAATTAAGCATGTAAAAGGGAAAGAGAATAAGGTTGCATATGCCTTTAGCAGAAAATTTCATGTTGCAGCATTAAGTGTGTGTAAATCAGATTTGAAGACAAGAGTTCTTGAAGCCCAGAATGGCGATGAAACTTACCTTCAAATTAAAGAGAATTTGCAGTAGGGTAATGTGGATGAAAAGTATGCGGGATATCGGCTTGGTGAAGATGATATCCTCATCTATAAAGATAGACTGTACATTCCAGACAATGCAGATTTGAAGAAGCTAGTGATGGATGAAATACATCAAATGCCATACTCAGGACACCCAGGATATCAGAAGACTATAACAACAACAAGAAAGCAATACTTTTGGCATGGTATGAAGAAGGACATAGCTGATTACATTGCTAGGTGTTAGAAGTGCCAACAAGTCAAGGCAGAGCACCAACATCCAGTAGGATTGTTGCAACCCTTACCAATTCTAGAATGGAAGTGGGAAGTGATCTCTATGGATTTTATAACAGGTCTGCTCATGACAGTGAAGAAACATGATTCAATCATGGTTGTGGTGGAAAAAATATTAAAGTTAGCTCACTTTATTCCAGTCAAGTCCACTCACAAGGTTAGTGACATTGCAAATATCTTCATGAGAGAGATATTCAAGTTGCATGGATTGCCTAAGGCAATAATTTCTGATCGTGATACAAAGTTCACTTCCAATTTTTGGAAGGGATTGTTTCAGGAATTGGAAACTAGATTGAATTTCAGTATGGCATATCATCCTCAAACAGATGGCTAAACGGAGAGGGTGAATCAGGTTCTCGGAGACATGCTGAGAATGTATGTTATGGATAAACCATCCAAGTGGGAGGATTGCTTACACTTGGTAGAATTTGCATACAATGATGGACATCATGCATCATTGGGGATGAATCCATTCGAAGCATTGTATGGCAAAGGATGCAGGACTCCAGTGAATTGGGACAACCCAGTGAACAGGGTGGTACTTGGACCAGAGATGATTAAGGAAATGGAACAGGAAGTTGCTAAGATCAGGTAGAATTTAAAGACAACTTAGGACAAGAAAAAGACTTATGCAGATTTGAAAAGAGTGTATAAGGAATTTCAGATTGGGGATCATGTCTATTTGAGAGTGAAACCAAGGAAGAGTTGTCTCAAGTTGAGGAGTTGTGCCAAGTTATCACCAAGATATTGTGAGCCATTTGAAGTCCTAGATAGGATAGGGCCAATTGCATATAGAATTGCATTACCTGCTAACATAAGAGCTCATAATTTTTTCCATGTATCTTTGCTTAAGAAGTATGTACATGATCCTAATCATATGATTGATTGGAATGTGATACATGTGGAACCCGAGGGAGAGTTCCAAGTAGAGCCTATGCGCATCCTCGAAAAGAAGGTCACTTTGCTCCGAAACAGAGCCATCCGGCAGGTAAAGGTCCAATGGGAGCACCTTAGCCCCGATGAGGCTACATGGGAGCTGGAGGATGCCGTGAGAGAGGCATTCCCATTTTTTTCAGGTTTAAGAACACTGAGGACGGTGTTGTTCTAAGGGGGAGGGGAATGTAATACCCCAATTTTGACCCTTATGAAATATTGGCTTTTAATGTAAATATTGTATACATGCAATGTATGTTTCCCTAGCGTGGAGCTCAAGGCCAAGGCCCCGCTAGTGTATGTTCAGATTTTATTTAGAATGGACAATTATTTGATATTTTGTTACCCATGTGCTATTAAGCCATGGAATATTATAAATGATGTAAATATTTGATATTGCAATAAAATACCAAAATTGACTATGGGAGCAACGAATGAGAAGGGGCCATGTGTATCCACTAAGGAGTGGTGAGGGGGTTGTGGGGATGAACCATATGCTTCCAAATGTCATTGTGAGAACCCATTTGAGTTTCCTTGATGGCATTGATTTCTGTTGTATAGAATTTGTTGAAGATTTCAGTCCATGGATTCAATGGAGCATGGGCAGCCCAGAAATTCGTATGGCAGAGTATGGGCTCTGTTTTCTTGTACCACAAGTCACTCTACCTCATGGGAATGGATTTTTACTCATTCCCATTGCATTGTTGAAGAACCCAGCATCAATTTTCATCCATTACGAATTGCCGCAGTGAGAAAAACCAGAAATCGTAACTTTGCAAGAACTCACGTTTTGAAGAGCCAAAAATGCCCAGATTTGGTATTTGACAGTGAAATCCAATGGGGGATCCATAGATATGAACCTTGGGGTGAAATTGAGAGTATTAGATACCTCGAAATCCATTGGAAAACCCAGTTTTTACAGCCCGGAAATGAAGTGATAGGATTGAGTTATTGGATAACAGAACTGTGAGAAATCCAAGTGTGAATGACTGAGCAGAGGTTGGGTTTGCTTGATAAACCCAGTGAAGGCTATAATCTCAAGGAATTAGCATCTAGACCTTTCTATGCCCACCCTGAATAGAACTGGAGGGAAGGGACGCCTGAGGGACTGTGTAGCAGAGAAGGGGACCTTCCTTGTGTTGGGTGTGGTAGGTAATGTGGGTGCCTTGACTGTTGAATTCATTTGAGATGCCTGTAGCTCTGTGGATGAGATCACTGGCTTAGCATTGCCCTCCTTTTTCTTTTGTATGCTTGATAAACCCAACTGTGTGTTGGCTTAGCATAGCTGTAGAGTGAAACCATGGCTGTGAGTGAGCCTTCCTAGTTCCTCCTTAGTGGATACACAACCCAACTCAGGGGTGATCTCTCAATTGAAAGAATATAGGCTGGAGAGAGATCTATAGTTGGGTGGAACGTTGCTCTCACATAACCAGTTGTTTGGACAGCTTCATCTCAAAGATAAGTGTTCTCCGTGTTTTAAATTATATACATTTTGTGTTCTGTAATGTGTTAATTCTGAATGTCAATTGCCCATGTTAATGAAATGAAATGATTGTCTTAATGAAATCGACAAGAAGTCTGTGCATGGCATGAGAACGAGATTGAATTCTTTGCATGATGAACCATCATATGCCTGTGGTAGATATAATGATGCATTACTATTTGTGTGCTTGCAAATATGTTTATTTCCACTTTGTTTATATTGAATATGAGTCTGCACACATAAGTTTTAAATTCTTGGAATTGTTGAGTAATGTATGGGGGCTGAGATTGTCAATTAAGCGTGGTATGTTGGTCATGTTTCCTTCCTTGCACTGGATTGAGAGAAGGGAACGTTACAGGAGGTGATAGGTGATTTCCATAGATGACTATTCCTATGAGGGGATCAACTTTCGTGGTGACAGAGACATGTCGTTATCACCAGGGTTCACGTCTGGTGAGATTGATAAGCACTATTTAATTTTTCATTATTTAATATATTTGGATTTTTGACTTTAATGAAAGCAAAAAAAAAAATTGGTGTGGTATCAACTATTAACACTAAATTTTTTCTCGAAGACATAGGTCCACGGTGACCGTAGGGATATCCACGACACCAATGCAGAGGTCGAGGAGAGGATTTAGCTAGCGGGTATGTCGAGTGTACCTTGCAGAATGTGCAGGGTAACCTATCACAGTTGACTCGTAGAGTACCGATGGTGCAAATAGAGGACCTCCTAGAGGCCATGTAGCGTGATGTAGTAGGAGTACCTCGTTCATGGGTGTGGATTTTATGGCGTATAGCAAACACCGTAGTATGCTATCATGACACACATCCTGCTCCATAGGCTTAGATGTCGTGGCTATTCTATGTACTAGCCATGTATATTTTGAGAGCTATGAGCTCTGTTTTTGTACTATGACACCACATTTTGGACTTATTTATGATAATGAAAAACTTTTGGTTCTCGACTCTACTATTATTTGTGTATAAATGTATGAATGTATGGTTGCTTCCTTTGATTAATTACGAGACAAATGGGTGAATCCATGAACATGTGTGTCTATTTCATGAGAATCGGGGGGTGGATAAGCATAGCGGAAGCTATTCGGTCGAATAATCCTATAAGACCCGTCATTCTAGGCAATTTTTTTTAAATGAAATAACATAGATGAGACTGCTCCCTTTCTATATCTTAAAATAATTGTACAATTAAATACAACTCATCTAAAATAATGGCATTACATAACATCTCTACCTTTAAAAAGGGAAACGACATAATTAAAACATTTCTTTCCAATCCTATGAACTATAGATTAATATAAACACAAGCACTTTATTTCAATTCCATTTGAAATATGATTTGTTATAAACAAGATTATTCTACTTATATTGCATATAATTTGCGCAATAAAAACATTTTACCTAAATATAAATAATACAATTGATGACATTACATATCAATTCTACCCTTAAGATATAAATTAACATAATTAAAACATTTCTTCACAATCCTATGAACTATAGATTAATATAAACATAAGCACTTTATTTTAATTCCATTTGAAATATGATTTGTCATAAACAAGATTATTCTATCTATATTACCTATAATTTGCACGATAATAACATTTTGCCTAAATATAAATAATACAATTGATGACATTACATATCAATTCTATCCTTAAGATATAAAGATATAAATTGACATAATTAAATCATTTCTTCCCAATCTTATAAACTATAGATTAATATAAGCATAAGCACCTTATTTTCAATTCCCTTTGAAATATGACTTTTCATAACAAGATTATTCAATCTATATTACATATAATTTGCACAATAATAACATTTCATCCAAATATAAATATTATAAATGATGACATTACATAACTCCTCTTAAGTACTTCTTACTAAACTTAGATGTACAAATTGATTCTCAAGACTAATGTAAATCATACTATTTCTATATTAAAAATATAAAAAATGCATTTACAAGGTTTCATTTTCTTAATGACGCAAGATATACATACTCCGAATATTTATAAAAGAGATGTTCTCTACAATTTAACCTAACTTATATTACCTGAAGACTCTTCTTCCTTTGAAGCAAAAAGGTACAAATTCCATAAGATAGTTAAAAGGGCTACTTTTTATAATTTAATCCAACAAGATAGTTAAAGGTACAAATTCCATAAGATAGTTAAAGGTACAAATTCCATAAGATAGTACCAAAAGAAGCATACCAAAAAAAAGCTACAGTTAAGCCAAAAGAAGCATACAAAAAAAACGCTACAGTTAAGCCAAAAGAAGCATACAAAAAAAAGAACTCTAGAACAAAATAAATCTCAGTCGGCTACAGTTAAGCCAAAATTCAAAACGCTATAAAAAAAATGAACCTAATCCCCAAATCGACTTGGATTGAAATATTCTGGGAATTTAAATGGATTTCAACCAAGACATTAAAATAAATTTAACCCAGTTCGTCTTCTCATAAGCCATACAAAAAAAACGTTAAAGGAAACAAAGCTTCACTCATATTCATTGAATATACAGTAATCTATAGATTTAGACAATGAAAACATAATTTATAATTTCTCGAAATACTAGATCCATTCAACTGTAAATTTATTTATTTTCCAAACGTAAGTCTAAAGGGTATAAATCTCAGAATGCAAAACAAAATTATTAAAAGCAATTGAACTTGATTCGGAAGTCGAGTTTGAAATTGAGTTGCAACAGCGGACAACTCGGCTACTCCGGTGAAATCCAACTTGACGAAATACTGACAGCGCCTCGGTTGACCTCCCTATCGTATCGGGGCTACTCGCCTTCACCCCGAACCCCCGAGCTCATGGGATCGTAAGAATACACTAGCAAGCTTCCCATTGGGATCTCCCAATCCCCGGTCTAGCTTAAGCCTGTTGAAATATTGTAACTTCAAAGAATATTATATTTGTACTTTATTATTCCAGAGATGTTTCATTCCTCCGTAAAGATCTTATTGTATATCCGGAGATGTTTATTCCTCCATCGAAATGTGGTAACTTGGGTTATTAGACTTCCCTAGTGGGGGTCGGCCCTGTATGTGTTATGTGGGTCAAAGGGTTGTTAGACCACCCTAGTGGGGTCGGCCCAGTCAGTTATAATAGGGTATTTAACCTAATGGTTAAATACGAGCCTACATGTACTTGTGTAAAAGATATGTCAGAGTAGTGTATAAATAGAGGAGGTGGGTTCCTCATTTGATACACTCACTCACTTGAGGATAGCGCACTTGTGGAGGAGAGGTCTGCTATTGTAGAGGAGGAGATCATGTCTCAGGGTTTCATCTTTGTATATTGATGGTCATCTATATTGAGGAAGCTTTGCTGAGTTTTCTACCCCATGAGGGTTTCCCAGGATAAATCTGTGTCTCTTGTGTTTATGCTGTGCTTGTTGTTTCTTCAGTGATCCTGTATATGCTATTATTGTGAAATGGAATGTAATGCTGCTATTTTCTGTCTTAGCATATTGAATTTTAACAAAGCCCAACTCACAAAAACCATAGGCAATTCCTGGCTCCGGTGCCCATCCAGCACTAGTGAGCAAGAGATCCCTTTCTCCTTCCCCTCCCTCTATTTATCACAAAAGTTTCTGTCCACCTTATTCATTTCCGTTTCAGATTTTATTAATTATTTACTTTTAAATTACAAGTGTTTCTCCATATTTTGAGTGGGCACTCAATTCCCAAATTAATGCAAGGTGAGTGTTTCTATTCCAAGTTTGCACTTAATTCCTACATTAATGCAAGGTGAGTGTTTCTATTCCGACTGTGCACTTAATTCCTAAATTAATGCAAGGTGCGTGTTTCTATTTCGAGTATGCACTTAATTTCTTAAATTAATGCAAGGTGAATGTTTATATTCCGAGTGTGCACTTAATTCCTAAATTATAGTTGTTGTAGAAGACACACATTTATTCTAGATTTTTTTTTTTTTTTTTTAAAGGGAATATTTTTAATTTGTTTCTTTTCCTTTCTCATTTATTTCTTATATATATTTTAATAAAAGAAGGTATTTTATTTATTTAGAACCTTTTCTTTCTTTTTTTCTCCTCTTTATAAAAGAAAATATTTTATTTATTTAAAATCTTTTTCTTTTCATTTTTTTTGAAATACATAATATATATCTTTCTATTAATTATAAAAGAAAAGAACATTAACTTTTCAAATTTTCAATTTCCTTTCTCAACCATAATAGCATAATCATCATGATAATAATAATAACAATACATTACTGAACAATTTATTATTAAACTTCCTAGAGCTTCCACATGTATATTATTTAATTATGCATGCATGAATAATTTCTTTTTCCATTTTCTTTTGTCTAGGTACCTCTTTGGTGTGCCCTTCCGATAGTTCCACTTCTTTCTTTTTATGGGGAGTACTGCGTAGCGATCGGGAATCTTTACCTCGACCTTCCAACTATGCTTCTTGGAGACTAAGAGATGCTGAGGGATAAGGTCCTCCTTATCGCGCGCCCCTCAGCTCATCGTACGTGACCCCTATAAATTTGTTTGTGGGTCAGTCGGTAAATCGTCTTACCTGCCACTGCATCCACACTCAAACACACATTAGTAGCGCTGCACCATATAAAATATTTTCATCATTCATTCTGGTATCTCAGTCAGTCGAGCATACAACTATTCATCACTTCCATTTTTAAAGCATTAATTTATCATACATCTAATCATTTATCAGTCAGTCGAGCATTCATTTATCATACATTCAATCATTCCTCAGTCAGTCGAGCATTCATTTATCATACATCTAAACATTTCTACTTCACATGATAATTTTCAAAGCAAAATTCATGATCTAAGTTTTATAAACCGTGTCACCTCAAACCAGTGCCCTCAATAGTCAAATTAGTCATAGGTCTCCAACAGTCTGATAAATCATAAGTCTAAAATAATAAAATCAATCATAGGTGCTGAGGCGGGCATTACAAACCCTAAATTTATTCATTCAAACAACCATTCACGGTTGTCCGTTAAACGTAATGACGACCTAGAAATGCATGAGAGGCACTACCAACTAGGAAAAGTGTCCGCTGATTTTTTTTCGGAGTTTATTCGGTCGAAAAATTATTCGACCGAATCATTATTCAGCCAACAATTTATTTGGCCGAATAATTTTTTTACATATAAGGTGGGCTTTGGTCGTTTTCGTTCATTTTTCTGCCGAACCTCCGCCTGTAGAGCCTGACACTACTGTGACCCAGACCTCGCTTGTTGCTGCGACCCTGTCGAACATTCTTCCGCCAGCTGCTATGAGCTTGGAGCTGCTGTGACCTAGCGCTGCTGCGATGCCGACCCCACCTGTTGCTGCGACCCCCGTCGAACATTCTTTCGCCAGCTGCTACAAGTTCAAAGCTACTGTGACCTGGCGCTGTTGCGAACCCGTAAAAAATTCTTCCACTAGCTGCTGCGAGTTCGAAGCTTGGTTTTGTGAAAATCCTCACAGCAGATCTAAGAGCTGATGTATACCTCACAAGAAAGATTATCATTAAGCAGGAAGATACAAGAGGAGTGGTCAATGCAGTGTAAATGAGTAATAGAATAATAATATAGTAGAACTCGGATAGAAGCAAAATAACTTCACACGCACAAATTCATTAATCACAAATGGACAAATAAATAATACAATAAATGAGGATTCGAATGCCAAGGTGGCAATTTGAATTAGTGTTCATGGAGATATCAAAAGATCACTGGAGTGTAATCGGAGCACAACTAGAAGTCTTCATCATCATCAGTGGAGTCATCAATGCACAAGTAACTGTCAACCATCAGTCAAGCTAAGTCTAACTAAATGTGGTAGGTGTAACTGAGTGTAATTGGCACTAATTGAATGAAGGAGGCTCAGTGGAGGGTGCATGAGGAGCTAACTGGAGTCAGAATGGGAAGTCTAGTCTCACTGGAGGTCTATTGGAGTGATACAGTCAGTTGAGAGTCAGTATTGCCTTAAATCAAGGAAAGAACTGAAGATAACTGAAGTACAACTGAATGGTAGGTGAGAGAGGGTGCATGAGATGCATGTAACTGCATGCAGGGCGCACTAAGCACTAGGAGGGATAAAACTGATCAGTGAGAAGCTCCCAGGGCTAGCTAACTGAGGGCTAGGTGTTGGGACTGATGACTGGAATGCATGTAATTGCATCCATGCATGCAGAAATGCATGCAAGACCGAAAATGCAAATAATGAAAATGTTGGTAGGACTAGGGTGGAGTATAGGAATATCCTGGCACCCCCCCTTAATCCATCCTAGGCCTTGGTAACTGATACCAAAGTTCACCCAATACAATGAATAATAATAACAGTCAATAAACTGAGGAAATGGGAAAAACCTCATGGGAAAAATACCCCCCCTCAAAATAGACTGTAAGGCACACACAAAAATAAATGCTCCAAACTCAAGCAGGTATGATTCTTGGTCATATGTCTGGAGGTATCTTCTTCTTGGGAAGAAGTGGTTCATGCTCAAAAAGCATGTGCTTGTACTTGCTCTTTAGATCAAATGTGATGAGAACAAATCCAAAAGTATGAGGATGATCCTTGAACCTGTGATTCGAATCAGCTGAGGTAGGATAAAAAACATGAATGTGTAGATAGTCTTTTGCTTTCTCCTTCGAACCATCATGGGTGAGATTATGCTCAAAAGAATCATCAAATATTAGTGATTGCTTGGAATCCAAATTAGATCCAAGACTTGAATCATGGTTGCTTAAGATCTCCTTTGAACCATTTGAGGTGAGATCTAAACCAGTAAATGCATGAGAAATTATCCCAAGCGAATGGAAATGGCCATCATCTTTAATAACCTTCTGAAAGCATGAAATAATGATCATTTAGTAGTACATAAGAGGTGAGTGATCAAGGAGAGCGAATGCATTACCTCCAATGGCTGATTTAACCTCCGAAACATTCATGAGATCATGATGCAAACCAACAGAATCTAGTGCAAGAGAGGATTTAGGAACCTCTGCAATTTCTAGAGTGTGAGCTGGCACAGAATTCGAAATAGAAGAAATTTGGAGCATGAGTGTAGAATCAGCAAGTTCTTCTTCTTTGTCGACAACTTCAATATGAGATATGTTTGACACTGATTCATGATCAATGAGATCATCAAGGAGGGTGAATGCATCACTGGGCTTGATATCGAAAGGGTTTGGACCAATCCATTCATTCTGTCTACCAAATATTTCATCCAGGTGGGCCCATAACTCTTTTGGAGATTCAACATCAAGGGAGTGGATTTCCATGCATTGAGACATAGCATACATCATGGCTGCAATGGCTATTTCACCTTCATTTAACCAGTCATTCTCTTCTTCAGAGGATTTGAACTCTCTTTCAAAACAATAATCAAAGAGATCATGACTCTTCAAATATGCTATCATTTTTTGTTTCCATTAAACATAGTTGAATAGAGAAAGATGAGGAATTCCTTTGAAATTCATGGAAGTTGTAGAACACCTACAAAAACAATAGAAAATATCTGCAATTGCTACTACTGCAAAAATGCAGAAACTGCTGCACTCGAAATCTGGAGAATAACCTACAAAAAACTCTCGGGAATGGCGATAGACAAAACTCTCAACATGCTCTGATACCATGTGAAAATACTCATAGCGGATCTAATAGATTATGTATACCTCACAAGAAAGATTATCATTAAGCAGGAAGATAGAAGAAGAGTGGTCAATGCAGTGTAAATGAGCAACAGAATAATAATACAGTGGAACTCATATAGAAGCAAAATAACTTCACACACACAAAATCATTAATCACAAATGGACAAATAAATAATACAATGCATGAGGATTCGAATGCCAAGGTTGCAATTCGAATTAGCCTTCATGGAGAGATCAAAAGATCACTGGAGTGTAATCGGAGCACAACTAGAAGTCTTCATCATCATCAGTGGAGTCATCAATGCACAAGTAAATATCAACCATCAGTCAAACTGAGTCTAACTAAGTGTGGTAGGTGTAATTGAGTGTAACTGGCACTAACTGAATGAAGGAGGCTTAGTGGAGGGTGCATGAGGAGCTAACTGGAGTCAGAATGGGAAGTCTAGTCTCACTGGAGGTCTATCGGAGTGATACAGTTAATTGAGAGTCAGTCTTGCCTTAAATCAAGGAAAGAACTGAAGATAATTGAAGCACAACTGAATGGTAGGTGAGAGAGGGCGCATGAGATGCATGTAACTGCATGCAGGGCGCACTAAGCACTAGGAGGGCTAAAAATGATCAGTGAGAAGCTCCCGGGGATAGCTAACTGAGGGATAGGTGCTGGGACTGATGACTGGGATGCATGCAATTGCATGCATGCATGCAAGATTGAAAATGAAAATAATGAAAATGATGGTAGGACTAGGGTGGAGTATAGGAATATCCTAACAGGTTTGACAACCTCCATTTCACTAGGTTAAATCCAGATACCCAAAATTCACTCTCTGTGTTATTTAGATTGAAGATAACTGCAATTCCTACCTTGTTAGAAAATTTATATACCGAGAGGACTAAAGATTGCTTCTACTAGATCCGCATAGAAAAACCAGTTAGCACAGTCGGTTAGTGAAATTTTAGATCTCAGTATGTATCCTTAGATATCCGTAATTATTTTCCCGTGAATATTATGCATGTCGAAGAAAATGGTAACTGTAACTTCTTGCTATATGAATATAATTATATATTGAAGAGATGGGGAGAACTTGTTTTCTATTGTAATTAATATGACGAGCACATGCATAATAACCCATGCTGAAATTGGATTTTTTTAAATTTTACGTGTTTTATAAGTAATACTATATAAAATTACATTAGGAATAACTGGGATTATAATTTCTAAAATTCATATAATGAGTAAATTGACCGAAGGTACCCTGATTTTGTATGTATCTCAATTACGCATGTATATTATATGAAATGGGTACAAGTGACTAATTAGCATGTTTACGTCGTTAGGTATTTTTTCTCGGGGTCGGGTTTGAGAAAGTACTGTACAATTTCGTTGTCCCTCTGCTTAATTTTTTTTTTTTCCGCGTGTCATCTTCCATTGTTGTCCATTGTCCAGTGGTTTTCACGGTGTTCGGTGGTATCCACTGGTTGTCACTGTGTTTTTCCTTCTCACATTTACCTGTCATCCGTCCAATGGCTCCCAAAATCACAGATGTGTAACACGATGGCTCCCCATGCACTCACACGTAGATATACATCTCTTGGAATCTCTTCTCTTCACTCTGCCTCTTTGTCTTGTGTTCTCCATGTAGTATGCACACGTCTTCTGACTGCTCACAGGTGATTCCTGCTCCTGGCCTCTTCCAGAATCGTAGAAACTTCTAGGCCAGCGGCTAGACCAGTGGATATCGCTTCACCAAACTGGCCTTTTGCCATGGCCTCCAACTAGAATTTGATCTCCTTTTCAATATGATATTCATTGGTTTGAGATTGTTGTTCACTATGTTTATTTTGATTGATAGTGCATTTTCGAACAAATTTGATGCTACTGCGACATACCAGATTGTTGTTCCCCATTGTTCATAAATTATCCAAGTTCAACAGAGATAATTTTGTTGTTATAAACAATTTTTATTGGATTGGCTCTCACTCAGGGTTGTTTGAGCTATTGGATTTGATCCTTTGTAGCATAAATTTTCAGTCTTCATTCTGGATAGGGGAATAACAAGTTTTGTGTCAATTCCATTTTGATCAGAGTTCCTTGTTTTACATTTTCAAAACTATTTATTGTAATATTGCTGGCTGCAAACAATTCATTAGCCAGGCAATTCTTTGTGTCTCCAATTGAATTTTTCTGAGTTGCATACTCATTTAAGTTGGATGAGATTAGCTCTGTGATTAAACAAATTTTGAGATCAAGCAATGAGTACAGTAGGAAATTTAAAAGTCCAGGATATAAAACCATTGTTAATATCATATTAAAACGAATACCGTTGTGCATAATGAAGGATATTGTTAACACCTAAAAAGTGCTCACTAGCTCATTCCCTTACTCACATGACCCATTTGTCCACTTTTCCACCATCTGAGCCTCTGAAACCAACAAAAGGTCACCAAAAGACCTTAGTACACCCCTTTTTCCATTAAAAAAGATTATTTTTCCAAGAAAATCATAAAAAACCCTTAAAAAGGGTCCAAATTCCCAAAAATATTAAAAAGGGAATTAAAATATTATTTTTATTCAAAAAAGGAAAAAGGAGGGAAAAGTACCTAAACCATGTTGGTCAATACCATTTGGTTTCCACAAAACCACAAATGGTATTTCCCACCACCAAAACCTATAAAAAGGTGGTAGGGGCTCCTCATTTCACATCCATCCATTATCTCATCCTTATGCTGCTGAAATCTCCCCTGAGCATTTTAGCCATTGCAAACCACATTGGAGAAGAGACCATTGGAGATTGGAGTTGCTCATCCTTGGAGCTATTCAACCTCACCATTAGAGGTATTGATTCCGCAAGCACTTGCTTGCCCCATTCTTTTAATACAAATTCTTTATTTTATATGTTCTTGTTCTTGATTTTAAATTATTTTGTTATTTGCTTAATATCTTTGCTTAGATCCATGAATAGTCTTGTTTAATTAGTTTATTGTTATTTATTTCCATTGAAACTGCTGCTACTAGTTAGCAGGTGCCCATAGCACTAAGCCTGGTTGCAAAACCGGGCCAACAGTTTTTGGCGACTCCGCTTTGGTTTGAACAATAGATCTCTAGTTTTGCCTTTAATCTTAGTTTTTTATTAGTTTTTAACCTTTAGATCCATAGATCTGCCATCTTAGACAGCAGATCCATTGCTGCTCTGAGATTTGGACCCATAAACAGCCCGAAATTTTCAATTTTTGGGTTCGTTTCTCGGTTTCCGTGCACGGCTTCCGCCTCGCGGCTTTTTGCCAGACAGTCGCGCGGTCCATCGCGACTTTTCTGCATTTTTCCGCGCGGTCCATCGCGGTTTTTTCCCAGACAGTCGCGCGGCCCATCGCGACTTTTCTGCGTTTTTCCGCGCTGCACACCGCGGCTTCGCGGCCAATTTCCGCGCTGCCCATCGCGACTGTGCGGCTAAAACTCGCGCGGTCCATCGCGACTGTGCGTCCAAAACCCGCGCGGTCCATCGCGACTGTGCGTCCAAAACCCGCGCGGTCCATCGCGGCTGTGCGTCCAAAACCCGCGCCGCTGAATTTTTCATTCGACCATCCCGATTGTGAAAATTTTTTTTACTGTACTTTCTGCCCATAGCACATTTTTCACAGTATTAAATTCTGCATATTTTACAGCTTTGAAATTTTTTTTTACTATTTAAAAGTGCATATCTAGAAATCTTTCTAAAAATTTTCAAGAAAGTGAAAGAAAGACTCATTTTGCATTTTTTCATCTAGATTCAAATTTTTTCTTGTTTACTTCTTTAAAATCTTGCCCTTAGCAATTTTTCTTAAAACGAAGAAATCCATTTATTTCTTTTAAAAAGAAGTCTATTATTTGCTTTCATAAATCCAAAAAATCCATTATTTTTTGAGTTATTTTTTGAAAAGCATTTAAATTCCTTTTAGTGAAAAGTCATAAATATTTGCTTTTTATTTTCGAAAAATCCTTTATTTTTTGAAAATTTCCTGTAAAGCATTTAATTCTTTTCAAGTTCAGTTTACAACACCTCACGTGCACTCACACGATCACTTAATTGAACTAAGCCTTAAAACGTACCTTAATTTGAACACACTTTTAACCCCACTTGGGGAACACTAAAAGAATTCTTGTAGCTAGGTAGTATTGGGGGGATAGGTGTTCCAATAACACCCCTCAGTTCATACATCTGAGACATAGAAGTTGTCCAATTAGGGAGCTAAAATCTCTTAGTACTTTTTGGCGCGGTCACAACCGGTTTGTGGGAAGGCCTCTCCCTTAGGAGGGTTGAAGTCGCGAGGATGGTTCCGGAAGCCTGAGTGGAATACCGAAATCCATTCAATAACCGAAGGGCTACCATTCGCAGTTCTCGGGATATCCCTGTATTGGGATATTGCGATCAAAGGACCAAACGGCAGATTTACCTTTTCTCGACGCGTCATGAACGGAGTATCCTAGTAGCCTGTCTTTAGGATTGATTACCCGGTGTCCCTCCCGGTAGGGGGATATCTAGCCGTTGTCTCAACATTCATATTGTCTGACTTGGATTTCATCACCTTGCAGAGGATATCGTCTGTTTGAGTCACAATACTTTTAGATTAGGTGTTTGCATGATTTCAACCTACCTGTGGTCTAGTTACACCTATTTTTTCTAGGAGCCGTTTGCATGTTGGTATTCTGACCAGTTGTTGCATTCCTCCACTTATTGTAGCACAGCTGCAAGAATAAGTGCCTTTTTTGAGGATCGATTTTTTGGCCTGAGAGCCTTCTTTTTTTTCACTCCCCTTCTTGCACCCTTGGTTGCATTAGGGTTTTGAGTCTTCTATATATATATCACCACCTGATACTTAAACAAATTTTTTACCCAAACACATTTTCTCACCATTGAGAATTTTAGACGCTCTCGTCGTCTACAGGGCGAACTCCCAGAGTTTAGCCCACTTGGCCCTCCACGTCACGGACGCAGAGCCTTATCCCTTGATTTGACACATCGTCAATCGATTAGACAGTCATCCGATTCTGACATACCTCACTTCACCTTTGATTTGGAGGTAGAATCCAAAAGCCCCACAGAGTTACCACCAACCACCATTATGTCTGGAACACCATTTGATACACTATTTACAACTACCATAGGAGAGACATCTACAGACCCTTCTGTGGTGGTGCCATCCATGGCAACTACCACCCCCCTGGGTATGCCCAACATGGGTAACACTCCACATTTAGGAATGCCTAACACAGGGCCACCACCTGTCATGGGTATACCCAACATGGGGGTCATACCCCCTTTGGTTTCCACAAACCCCATCCCAGGAATCCCTAGTACGATTCCCAACCCAAGTGCAACCCATGTTGCACTTGGGAGTGCTATCCCAGGAATCCCTAGTGCAATTCCTAACCCAAGTGTAACCCATGTTGCACTTGGAAGCGCTAACCCATACCAACCCACACCTATGGGAGGGAACATACCTTCCATACCTAGCGTACCTTTAGGCACCACTTGACCCCTACACCATACCACAATGGCTAGGCATGTCCCCGCCCCAGTTACCACACCGGCTAGCCTACCATACATGGCGAGTCTGAACCTGCCAGACTTAGCTAGGCTAACAAATGACCCCATCAGACATGATCCTGCGTGGCCCCATATGCCCACCAAACTTCCCTCTGACATCCCTAAGTTTGAGGGTAAGGCAGGGGAAGACCCCCAGAACCACATCATGTCCTTCCACTTATGGTGTTCCTCCAACTCCATAGTGGACGACTCAATCCGCCTCCGGCTTTTACAACGCACCTTCACTGGCTCTGCAGCCAAATGGTATATCGAGCAGCCCCATGGGACGCATGCCACATTTACCTCCCTTGCCTCGACCTTCCTGCAGTTTTTTCAATTACCTGTCCGCTATGATGCGGGCGTCGAGATCCTACTGTCTTGCAGACAAACCACGGCCACCCATATCACTGACCATATTCATGAGTGGCGTAGACGCCGGAGCCTCTGCAAAATTAAATTAGACGACCGTATCTTTTTAGATTGGTTCCTAAAATCCCTTCTCCCTCTCATTGCGAAGGATGTGGCATCTGAAAGACCCCAGTCTGAAGAGGAGGCCATCCTCAAGGCCCAACAGTTTGATCTCATATACGCCCAATCAGGTTATCTATACACAATCATACCTGACGCCCCACGAGGTGACTCTTCACGTGGTGACGCACCGGGGGCATCACATGCCGCTGATGGCATCATTGGCCAAATCACCCCGCAACCTAAACCTTTCAGCATGGTGAGCACCATGCCCGCCCCAGACCTCTCTAGGGCTACATCCAGTTCCGGAGCAACAACTTCTTATGCTCCAACAAACCCGACCCATCACATTCATGGACCCTCTTGTCCACAACATTGTTATGGGAAAACGCCATCAGCATATGTACCTCCTACATACTATGCTCAACCTACCGTACAGACCCCCATGCAGTTCCCACAACAGCACATGCATTACCCACAACCGGTTGCACCATCCACCCTCACACCTCCACCAGCTCAAGGGTACCAACAACCCCAACAGGCAACTGGACCACCTCCAGCTCCACTTGCATACTACCCACCGCAACCTGCTCCCGCACCTGCGGCTCCCCAGAATCCCCCCAATGCTCAAGGGCATGTGTATGCACAACAACATCAGCCCCAATACCAAAATAACCAACGCAACCAGGGTGGGAAACCAAACCGCAGAAGAGGACGCAACCGTGGAAACAATCAAAACCGTAACCAAGCTCCACAACCTACCCACCCTCCGCAAAACAATAACGCGACGCCTACTCATCAGAATCCTGATCGACCACCTAAGCAAGCCAAAAATGCTAATTTATGAACAAACCATCCTTGTTCCATTTGCGGTGTCTATGGACACTATACCCACGCTTTCCCACATCTAGAGCGAGCTCGACAACTATGGACAAATGATGCCCATCGTCAAGGGCAGGCGGCTCCTCAGCCGCCACCCAACCCCCCACCACCTCCACAACAGCCTTTGGTGCTACAAAACCCTTTCCCAACACAAGGAGTGGTGAACACTCAGCCGTTAGCCCCCCCACAGGGCAACGTGCAACCACAACAAATCACTTACGCCGCTCCTGATCAAACAATGTTTGATTCAGGCACTCACCACTTATTGATAATGTCCACTGCCGACGTCAACGTCCAAACCCGACGGAACCAGTATGGTCCTACCTCCGAGGCTACCCCCCGCCGACAAGGATACTAACGCTAATCCCACCGATCAGACGTTACGGATACCACCTCTTCCACTCGATGGTGCCTCCAAAGCACCTCGTTTCCCTCTCCGTCGTATCAACAACAACCCCAATGCACGGGCTGCGTCAAATTACAACATCGTAGATGACCTAGCTCAATCTCCCGCAGCCATGTCTGCGTTAGAAGTCTTAAAAAACTGTCCTACGCAGCGCAAGACTCTACTTTCAGCCATTGGGGCGATTGACCCAAATGATTCGAAATTGATGACCTTTGATTTGGACCAGTCCGAACCACGTCTGCATTCCACCATAGCAGTCCAAGTTTCTGTTTCTATTCGGAATCTTGTCATCCATCGATGTATCATCGACGAGGGTGCCTCCACATGCGTCATGTCCACATTTGTTTGGCAGAAGTTGGGATCCCCTACTCTGCAGCAATCCACCACTGCATTGCGGGCCTATGACGGCCGGTCAGCTCAACCTCAAGGTCTACTACCTAAGGTTCCCGTCCAATTGGGTGGGAAAACTGTGCTTATCGACATAGAGGTCATTAACACCCAGCTCGATTATAACCTTTTACTGGGTCATAGTTACATGTACGCCATGAAAGCGGTCGCCTCCTCCGTTTTTCGTACCATGATGTTCCCCCATGAGGGACGCGTGGTCAAAATCGACCAACTCACCTACTGTTAACACCCAAAAAGTGCTCACTAGCTCATTTACCACATTATATGACTCATTTGTCCATTTTCCTACCATATTTCCATTAAAAATCCCAAAAAAACCCATTAAAAAGCCTCCAAAAGGCCTAAAATGCCTCCAAAAGGCCAAAAAAACCATCAAAATAGCCTAAAAAAGGCTAAAAAAACCCCCTTTTCCTCCAAAAATAGCAAAAATTCCCTAAAAAGGGAATAAAAATATAAAATAACAAGGAAAAGGAAGAAAAAACCCTATACAGCTGCCTAAAACCATGTGTTTATTAAAACCATGGGTCAGCACTCCACCACCAAAAAACTATAAATAGGTGATGGAGATCCCTTATTCCATATCCACAATCACAAGCACCCTTACTCTGCCAAAATCTCTCTCGAAACCCTAGTCCACCTTTGAACTAGTTTCACCTTGAGAGCCACCTTTGGCCCATCCCCAACATTGGAGAAGGAGAAGGAGCATTCTTGGAGCTTGGAGCATCCTCTTGGACACTGCAAAGGGCTTCACCAACCTTGACACTCAAGGTAACATCAATACAAAGACATTCTTTCATTTTGGTGTTTATGCTTTATGCTTGTATTAGAAATAATTTAATGTTTTGTTTATTGCATTATTAGTTTAATATACTGAACTGCTACTAAGGAGTCCATTCTCCTTAGTAGGTGCTCATTGGCACAAGCTAGGGGTAAAACCCTAGCTACAGTTTTGGCGACTCCCCTAGTTTTCGAATTTCTGGTTTCCGTTTTTAAATTTTTTCTTTCGGCTGTCCCTTTCGGCCGCTGCATACCGCGTATTTTTCCTCTACAGTCGCGTCCCGACCGCGCCTTTCAGGCCTTTACCCGCGATCCGACCGTGGCTCTCAGACTGCTTCCGACGCTCAGTCGGCGGATTCAAGTCTGTTACCTGCGATCTGACCGTGGCTAACCAGCCTGTTTGCCGCGATCTGACTGCGCCTATCGGCCTTGTTCACGCGTCTCGACTGCGGCTTTCTGCCTCTTTCGGGCGTCCCGACTGCGCTTGTCAGCCTTTTAGCCGCGACCCGACTGTCTGTTTTTCCTTTGTTCGTGCGTCCCGACTGCCACTGTTGGCCCGATAGCCGCGACCCGACTGTGCCTTGTCCCCTGTTTCCTGCGTCCCGACTGCAACTATTGGCCCGATAGCCGCGACCTGACCGCCGCTGTTGCCCTCAAACCCGCGGTCGGCCTGTTCTGACCCGCCACAGACCCGCGGTCTGATTTCTGCTCTTTTCCTGTTTTTGAGCCCAGCCCCTCTTGCTGCAATATTTTCTGCATTTGAACAGCCCTCTGTCCCACCTGCAGCCTACTTCCTTACAGCCTTTCTGCAACATAATTTCTGTTCCTTTTACAGAATCTTTTTAAAATTTCAGTATTTTTATTTTCAGAAAATTTTGCAAATTAAAAGAATCAATTTCAGCATTATTGATAGATTGGAAGTTGCCCTCCCTTGTGGCACTTCTGTTTTTGGGTTCAACACCTCACGAGCACACACTCTGTCACATTAAATCAAGTGAGCCTTAAAAAGTACCTAACTAAACCAACATTCTAACCCCACTTGGGGAACACTAAAGAATCATTGTAGTTAGGTAGGATCAGGGGGATAGGCTTCCAATAACACCCCTTGGTCATTTCACTTGAGACATAGTTGTTGTCCAACTAGGGAACCAAAATCCCCTAGTACTTTTTGGCACGGTCACGACCAGTTTATCAGAGGGCCTCTCCCTTAGGAGGGTTGAAGTCGGGAGACTGGTTCCGGAGGCCTGAGTGGAATACCGCACTCCATTCAGTAACCGAAGGGCTACCTTTCGCGGTTCGCGGGATATCCCTGTATAGGGGTATTGCGGTCAACGAACTAAACGGCAGATTCACCTTTCTGGACGTGTCATGAACGGGGTATCTTAGTTGCCATTCTTCTAGGATTGACTACCCGGTATCCCTCCCGGTAGGGGGATATCATAGCCACTTGGCTTTCCTACTCATATTGTCTGACTTGGATTTCATCACCTTGCAGAGGATATGTTTAGTTAAGTCAGAATACTTTTAGCTAGGTGTTTGCATGCTCCTTTACCTCCCTTGGTCTAGTGAGTCCACCATTTTTCTTTTCTAGGAAGCCTGCTGCTTGTTGGTATTCTGACCATCTTTGTTGTTACTCCACCTATTGTAGCACAGCTGTTGCAGTGGGTGTTTTGAGTTGGTTGTTGGCCTGAGTGCCTTGCTTTTTAGCTCTCCTTCTGCACACTCGGTTGCATTAGGATTTTTGAGCTGTTTTCATACTCACCTCAACCCACAGAGATTTAGACACCATCTGTCACCATTGAGTCCCCGAGACATTCTCGGCGCCTCAGGGGCGAGCCCCCACAGCACGGTTCTCTCGACACCACTCGTCATAGATTCCGATCATTGTCCGTTGATACCACTCATCACAGATCTAGAGCCTTGTCACTTGACTCCACCCGTCAGCGACGTAGGTCTCCGTCACCAGATAGTGACGCACCTTACTTTACCTCTGATTCTGACGAAGAGTCTGAGAACCCTATTTATACTGCCCCTACTAGCCCCATGGCTGGTACGACTTCCACTCCATTTGTCATAGGGACCATTGGTGGCATATCCACCACTACTACACCAGTTACTACACCTGTTTTTGGTATGCCCTCCATGGGGCAACCATCTACCGTTCCCCTCACGGTACCTATTCCCACAGCAGGAATACCTATCCCCACTACATCAGTGGCTCACACTACCCATGGTGGTGCTGGACCATCCTCCACTACCTCAGTTCCCCCACTTGGGGGCACCACCCTAAATCTTGTCCCTCCACTTGGGGGCACTGGCCCCAACTTGGTCCATAGCACTACTGTGTCGCAGCCTTCTTCCAGTTTGCCATTCATGGCTAGCCTCAACCTACCTGACCTGGCCAGATTGACCAACGATCCTATTCGACACGACCCTATGTGGCCTCATATGCCTACCAAACTACCCTCTGACATCCCTAAATTCGAGGGTAAGGCCGGTGAGGACCCACAGAACCACATCATGTCTTTCCACCTATGGTGTTCCTCTAACTCCATTGTGGATGACTCTGTTCGCCTCCGTCTCTTACAACGCACCTTTACTGGCTCTGCAGCCAAGTGGTATATTGAGCAGCCTCATGGGACCCACGCCACCTTTTCTTCCCTGGCCTCGACCTTCCTGCAGTTCTTCCAGTTGCCAGTCCGCTATGACGCGGGCGTTGAGATCCTTCTATCTTGTAGACAAAACACAGCTACCCATATCACGGACCACATCCATGAGTGGCGTAGACGCCGTAGCTTATGCAAGATTAAACTAGATGACCGTATCTTCCTCGATTGGTTCCTCAAGTCCCTGCTTCCTGTCATCGCTAAGGATGTAGCTTCAGAAAGACCCCAGTCTGAAGAAGAGGCCATCCTTAAGGCACAGCAGTTCGACCTCATTTACGCCCAGTCGGGTTACCTTTATACCATTATACCTGACGCCCCTCGCGGCGAGTCCTCCCAACATGATGCGCCGGGGGCATCCCACGCTGCAGATGGTATCATTGGCCGTGTTTCTTCGCATCCCCAACCATTTTCTATAGCACGTCCTACCCCTGGCCCCGACCTATCGCGGGCTACTTCACAGTCTGGAGCAACCAACTCGTATGCTCCCATGACACATCACCATTCCCATGGGCCCTCATGTCCACCACAGTGCTTCGGGTATGCGACTCCTGCTTATGCTCCTCCAGTCGCCCCTCAGCCTTACTACCATCAGCAGGCTGCCCCAGCTCCTGCGCCTTCACCAGCCCCACCAGCTTATTATCCGCCCCAGGCAGCCCCTGCGGCACATCCACAACCTGCTCCGCAGTCCTATCAGCAACCCCCTCAAGTTGCTGCACCTGCTCAGCCTCAACCTACATATCATCCTCCGCAGCCTGCTCCTGCACCTGCACAACCTCAAAATCCACCTGCTGCCCAAGGGCAAGTTTACGCCCAACACAACCCGCAGCAAAACCAGAATAACCAACGTAACCAGGGCCAACAGAACCGCGGCAAGGGCCGTAATCGGGGAAACAACCAACCTGCAGACCAAGCTGGTCAACCGGCTAATCCCCCTGACAACAATAATGCGGCCCCCGCTAATCAAAACCCTGATCGCCCGCCCAAGCAGGCCAAAAACCCCAATCTGCGAACAAACCACCCTTGTTCTATTTGCGGGGTCTATGGACATTACACCCATGCTTGCCCACACTTGGAGCGAGCTCGGCAGCTTTGGGTTGACGAGGCCCATCGCCAAGGGCATGCGGCTCCCCAAGCACCGCCCAACCCCCCCCAACCTCAGCAACCCCCTTTGGTGCTGCAAAACCCCTTACCGACCCAAGGCGTGGTGAACACTCAGCCGTTGGCCCCTCAAGCTAACGTGCAACCCCAACAACAACAGATCACCTACGCTGCCCCTGATCAACCCATGTTTGACTCAGGTACCCACCACTTACTGATGATGTCATCAGCTGACGTCAACCTACAGACCCGTCGGAACCAATATGGCTCCACCTCTGAAGCCAATCCCTCGGACAAAACCACTAACGCCCACCCCACCGATCAGGCGTTACGCATACCTCCGCCTCCCACAGACGGCGCTGCGAAAGCACCTCGTTTCCCACTGCGCCGAATCAACAATAACCCTAATGCACGTGCTGCGTCAAACTACAACATTGTAGACGACCTAGCCCAATCTCCCGCAGCCATGTCTGCGTTAGAAGTCTTGAAGAACTGCCCTTCCCAGCGCAAGACTTTACTTTCCGCCATCGGGGGGATTGACCCAACTGATTCACATTTGATGGCGTTTGATTTAGACCAGTCTGAACCACGCCTACCTTCCAGCTTAGCCTTCCAAGTTACAGTCTCCGTTAGGAATCTTGTTATCCATCGGTGCATCATTGATGAGGGTGCTTCCACATGCGTTATGTCTACATTTGTATGGCAGAAACTAGGATCCCCTCCTCTCCAGCAGTCCACCACTGCGTTACGTGCCTATGACGGTCGTTCGGCCCAGCCCCAAGGCCTCCTGCCCAACGTTCCTGTCCAGTTAGGTGGTAAAACAGTTCTTATTGACATAGAGGTAATCAATGCCCAATTGGATTACAACCTTCTACTTGGCCGCAGCTACATGTATGCCATGCGGGCGGTTGCCTCTTCTGTCTTTCGCACCATGATGTTCCCCCATGAAGGACGCGTGGTTAAGATTGACCAGCTCACCTACTATGATCCCAGTGCTCCCGCGGCACCGGAAAATGTTCTCCCCATGGTTGAACAACCTGTTTCTCCTGCCTCCACCTCGTTCGTTTCCTCTACGGGGCCTGGAGTCTACTCAGACGCGCCGATGACCTCCACCTTTCAATCCATTCCTCCGCCATCATCTACGCCCGAAATGTCTGACTTATGTACCTTGTCCCATGACATCCTACCACCTAACAATCAGCCATCTTTGTTGCCTAAACCACCCTTGGTACCTAGTCACATTGGTGTTACACCGATCCATACGATCCCCTTCCTAGTTCCTCCAGCAGGAGTAGTAAGCGCCCCGGTCATGGCTACCCTTAGCCTTCCTGGGTTAACATTGGGATTACCTGTATGGTATCTTTCGCCTCCCGTTCGCCCGCCGACACCAGATGTCGTCCTCCAGCCGGTGCAACCCATGGCTACTACCACTCAGCCACCTCCCGGTGTCTCTACCCCTTCGTCCTCCACGACAACTCCTCTTCCTCCTCAACCCACTGGGGGCAGAGGTCCACAACCTTACACTGCTGTCCCACCTCCCAAGACAGTCAAGAACCCTCCAGTGTTTCGTGCTCCTCCCAAATGCTCGCTGTGTGACGAGTTGGGCCATGCGACCCACCAATGCCCACAGTTACCCGCATTGCAGAAGCACATGCAAATGCTCGATGATGACCCCAACATCCCAACTGTCGAACTAAACCCCACTCCTAAGCCTAAAGATAAGTCCCTACGTACCAACCACTCATGCGCCATCTGCGGTATTTACGGGCATTATTCACATCATTGTCCTGATCTCCCGGATTACAGAGCAGCTCTTTATGAGATGAACAATCTGGACCTTGAGACGGCACCACCTACCATTGAAGAGATCTACCCCCCAGACTCTTCACCTTCCGGAGAGGTTAACACCATCTACATGATCTCTTCAACCAATACTTCCACTACCCCCTCGTCAACCGATTTGACGACACCGACTTTCCGTACTGATGAGGAAATTCTTGAGGCCCTAACTGCCCCGGATTATCCTTGGGATGATATGCACCACCGTTCCTATTTCATCCCAGAAGCGTCTTCCTCTAGCACCGCTACCCAGTACGCGGTCGAATCCAAAGACTTCCTCCCCACCAAGGTTGACTGGTTCAAGGACCCTATTCCTGCTCCTGATGCCTTCGAGGAGGGCAACATGGCCAACATCTCACCTGTCATCCAAGTTGATATTGCTGCTCCAGGTCGTGCTCCTGAACTCATTACGTTAGGAGCTTTCTGCAGTAAACAAGAGATTGAGGACTACACACACCTTTTCAAAGAATTCCGTGATGTCTTTGCCTGGTCTTATACCGAAATGCCTGGTCTTGATCCCGCAATTATAGAGCACCACATTGACACATGGCCTGATGTAACCCCTGTTCGTCAGAAACAGCGCCCCATTCATCCCTCAAAGCTCCCAGCTGTCAAAGCCGAGATTGAGAAGCTGCGCAAGGCAGGGTTCATTTATCCTATTGCCTATACCACATGGGTTTCAAACCCTGTTCCAGTTAACAAAAAGCAAGGCACCATCCGCGTATGCACTGACTTCCGTGACTTAAACTATGCTTGTCCCAAGGACAACTTCCCCACGCCGTTCATCGATCAACTCATAGATGCGTGTGCGGGACATGAGGTCCTCTCCTTCATGGATGGTTTTTCCGGATATAATCAGATTCAGATCCGTAAGGAAGACCAGTACAAAACTGCCTTTACTACCCCTTGGGGCACCTTTGCCTATCGCGTCATGCCGTTCGGCCTCAAAAATGCTGGTGCCACTTTCCAGCGGGCCATGACCTACTGCTTCCACGACTTGGTCCATATCCTGCTAGTCTACCTTGATGACCTTACAGCTCGTTCCCGGAAACGATCAGACCACCTTAACGACCTTCGGCAAATTTTTCTGCGTTGTCGCAAATACCAAATTCGCTTGAACCCACACAAGTGTGTTTTTTGCGTACCGGCAGGCCGATTGTTGGGTTTCATTGTTTCCCAGAAAGGAATTACTGTTGACCCTCTAAAAGTCCAAGCTATTTTAGACCTCCCCCCTCCTCGCACGCTCCGGCAGCTCCAAAGTCTGCAGGGGCGATCTAACTTCCTTCGACGGATCGTCCAGAAATGCCACCTAAGCTCTGGTACACTCACCTCACAAGTCCAAGTCAACAAAGTACAAATGACACATGTCATGTTGGACCCACCACTATTTATAGTCAGTTGACTTTTTCTTGTTTTGGTCATTCTGGCCCCATACGGCGTCCGTTTTCTAAACCGTTTCCACCACTGGAATCAGCGCGACGTGACCGTCATGATGGTCACCTCGTTGCGTTATTTTTTGTCCTGTCACTTTTTACCCATTTTTCAGACACCACCAGTCGCCTCGGTTTGCGTGCCACATCGGCCGTTCTCCGTTTTTCACATATTTTATATCATCGGATTCAGTTTTCCGAGCTGGTGATGATGCTAGAGATCATTTCTCGCTCTCACCTCCAGTTTTTCCGGGCGTTTTTCAAAATGCCCCCCGTCACCTCGGTTTGCGTGCCACATCGGCCGTCACCCATTTTTGACATCCTTTATATTGCCGGATTCATTTTTCCGAGCTCGTGATGATGCTTGAGATCATTTCTCGCTCTCACCTAGTACAATTTTAACATTTTGTCCCAACACCTTGTTGCCTCGGTTCGCGTGCCACATCGGCCGCCATCGGATTGTTCCACATTTTTACATGAGCCATTCACTCATGTCATACTGCAAATGTTTCGTTATTTTGCCACCATTTCATCTACCCCGCAAGGAGGTCCATCAGTGTTCCCACCTACCCTCGTTCTTGGTCATCATTCCTAAACCTTGATTGAACACTTCCTCCTTGCCTGGCCATTCCTTTTGTTCGGTATAATTTTTTCCCTTTTTCGGGCCGGACAAGTCCTTTACGAAAAAGGCACTTAGGGAGTTTCCGTTAAGCTCTTTTCTGACTCCTAAAAGAATGAAAAGATCGCCGAGCAATCTTGCTTCCTTTCATGCTCGTTAAAGTACCTGAAAGGGCGTCTATCTGGTATAAGTTTAACCCTTTTCCGGACCTGGTAGACTAATTACGAAAAAGGAATACTCTAGTCACACCGGCTAGAAGAGTTCTTCATTGCATCCTTTTATGCTTCTTTGGGCCTTGGAGACTAAATCTACGAAAAAGCAACCCCCTGGAGTCTTCTTACTTGCTTTCAGACTCTCTAAAATTGAAAGCAACCACGAGCATGTACTGTCCTGGGCTCGTAAAATCCACACGACAGTACCATTCCACTACCTCAGAGTCTTCTTATCGCTTTCAGACTCCTTAAAATTGAAAGCAACCACGAGCATGAACTGTCCTGGGCTCGTAAAATCCACACGACAGTACCATTTTACACACACTTCTTCTAGTTCCTTAACCCATGAAGAAGTACCCTCCTGTGCCTCCTGGCACTATGATCGATCATCTCGGCAGCACCCCCAATTAGGTCGCCTTTGTTCAGAGTATTCTGCAGTCTCCTGCCATGTTACACCAGCTTGAGTCTCCCTCAGCCAGTTATTCCCCCAGATCCATTACAGCTATGATCCCTTTCCCCTGAGTCAGTTTCATATGCTGCCAGATCATTCCCATTATCATACTCTGAACAAAGGAAGTTTGAGTCCACCCGCTCTACTTGCCCAGTTGTCCCCCCACAGTTTATCAGTCCTGCCATCAGCACTATCACATTTCGGTCTTGTACCTCGCGCTCCTGTCAAGGAAACATCATTGCCTTGATTGGGGCAGGTCTCCCTCTGTCGACGACAGCTCCTCTATTCCAGAGGATAGGCCCAGAGGTCCCTACGCCTTGGACTTATCACCATCTGTGGTAGGTGCCTACGGATCATTCCGAGAGGAGACATCATTGCCTCTCCGAGTGGTTGTTCCTCACATGCTCGACTTCAGCACCTTGATCGCATCGTTGAGGATCGCGTAGGATTATATTCCATCAGTTTTTTGTCGAAGACCCCGGATTTCCCCCGACTCTAGCACATTGATGAGTCACTTCGGAACGCCCAGTTGTATGTTCCCGTGGATGTCCGGGCTGCGTTGGCGTTTGTATTCGGAAGCCATCCAGTTTCATGCTTCCTTGAGTACCCAGTTTCAGTTCCAGATCAGTTCCAGTTCAGTGTACCATGGAGAGTATGACCCCAGTCACTATGATCCAGCAGCTCATCAGTTCCTTTGGTACCAAACTCAGTAGCACTGTTGATTGTTCCGGTGCACCAGTTCTGCAGTTCACACATGATCCGCTCAGCAGTATGTCCCAGATTTGTGTCCCCTCTGGACTCTTATGATGTACACAGTGGTCATGTATCTTACAGGTCCCCCTTTTCGGGCCTCACAGTTATATTTATGTATCTTGATACGAGCATGGGTATGCCCGCCTCGTCCATATATTGAGATTATTCCTCAGTCAGTATTTGAGGTCATGTATATTTCAGGTCCCCATTTTTGGACCCCATTGTTGTTATTATGTTATATCCTGATACGAGCATGGGAATGCCCGCCTCGTCCATATGATCAGATGATTCCTCATCCTTTATTGAGGTTATGTACTTTTAGTTCTTGCAGTTGTCCGGGATCGTTGTTCCAGGCTTCAGTTTGTTTCTTCTCTTCTCTCCACATCCCAGGAAAACCATTCATGACTTATGATGTCCATCGGCCATACGATGAGCTCCTGCCCTCGCACATCAGGGGGCAATCTGTTAACACCCAAAAAGTGCTCACTAGCTCATTTACCACATTATATGACTCATTTGTCCATTTTCCTACCATATTTCCATTAAAAATCCCAAAAAACCCATTAAAAAGCCTCCAAAAGGCCTAAAATGCCTCCAAAAGGCCAAAAAAACCATCAAAATAGCCTAAAAAAGGCTAAAAAAACCCCCTTTTCCTCCAAAAATAGCAAAAATTCCCTAAAAAGGGAATAAAAATATAAAATAACAAGGAAAAGGAAGAAAAAACCCTATACAGCTGCCTAAAACCATGTGTTTCCTAAAACCATGGGTCAGCACTCCACCACCAAAAAACTATAAATAGGTGATGGAGATCCCTTATTCCATATCCACAATCACAAGCACCCTTACTCTGCCAAAATCTCTCTCGAAACCCTAGTCCACCTTTGAACTAGTTTCACCTTGAGAGCCACCTTTGGCCCATCCCCAACATTGGAGAAGGAGAAGGAGCATTCTTGGAGCTTGGAGCATCCTCTTGGACACTGCAAAGGGCTTCACCAACCTTGACACTCAAGGTAACATCAATACAAAGACATTCTTTCATTTTGGTGTTTATGCTTTATGCTTGTATTAGAAATAATTTAATGTTTTGTTTATTGCATTATTAGTTTAATATACTGAACTGCTACTAAGGAGTCCATTCTCCTTAGTAGGTGCTCATTGGCACAAGCTAGGGGTAAAACCCTAGCTACACCTACTATGACCCCAATGCCCCTGCAGCCCCCGAAAATGTTCCCATGATTGAACAATCCGCTTCAAGCGCAGTTACCTCCTTTGTGTCTTCTGTGGGACCCGGACTCTATTCAGATACACCAATGACCTCTACATTCCAGGCCATTCCACCACCGTCACCAGAGACCCAGGTCGCAAACCTCTATACTCTTTCGCAGAATACGCAAACATCCGGTGGTCAACCACCATTGATCCCCAGTCACATTGGTGTTACACCCATCCACACCATCCCCTTCCTATTTCCTCCTTCGGGTGTAGTAAGCGCCCCGGTTATGGCTACCCTTAGTCTACCCGGGCTAACATTGGGATTACCCGTGTGGTATATTCCGCCTCCCGTTCGACCGCCGACACCAAACGTCATCCTCCAACCGGTACAACCTATTGCTACCACAAATCAACCTCCTCCTGGTGTCGCAATCCCTTCGTCGTCAACGACACCTCCTCCTAGCCTCAATATCCCTTCGTCGTCAACAAATCCTCCCCCTCCTATCAAGCCCGCTGGGGGTAGAGGTCCACAACCATACACTGCTATACCACCCCCTAAGGCAGTTAAACCCCCACCGGTGTTTCGAGCTCCCCCTAAATGCTCGTTGTGCGATGAGATAGGCCATCCAACTCATCAATGCCCACACTTACCAGCACTCCAAGAGCATATGAATATGTTGGACGATGACATCAGCATCCCAGTAGTCAGATTAGAGCCACCTCTACAGCCTCGTGACAAATCACTGCGCACCAACCATCCTTGTGCTATATGCAGTGTTTACGGCCACTACTCTCATCATTGTCCTGATCTACCTGACTATAGAGCAGCGTTGTACGAGTTAAACAACGTCGACTTAGAGATATCTCCTCCCCTCATCGAGGAGATCCACCCCCCGCCATCATCCTCGTCGGAAGAAGTCAATACAATATATATGATTTCAACAACTTTCAAACCAGAACCCCTTGATTTATGGTCTGACTACTTCAATACTGATGAGCAAATTTTGGAGACACTCATTGCACCCGACTACCCTTGGGATGATATGCATCATCGCTCGTACTTCCTCCCGGAAGCATCTACCTCCACCGCATCCAACCAGCTATCGGTCGAGTCGAAAGACTTCATACCCACTAAGGTCGATTGGTTAAAAGACCCCATCCCAGCACCGGATGCCTTTGAAGAAGGGAACATGTCAAACATTTCCCCCACTATACAGATAGACATTTCCACAACACCAGGGAAACCTGAGCTCATCTCGTTGGGCGCATCTTGCACTCAAGCAGAAACTCAGGCATACAAAAATCTCTTTCAAGAGTTCCGAGACGTCTTTGCCTGGTCCTATACCGAGATGCCTGGTCTCGACCCCGCCATTATTGAACACCACATTGATACATGGCCTGAAGTACCCCCTGTTCGTCAGAAACAGCGACCCATTCATCCTTCCAAGCTCCCCGCTGTTAAGGCTGAGGTCGAGAAACTTCGAAAAGCAGGGTTCATCTACCCTATTCCGTACACCACCTGGGTGTCGAACCCCATTCCAGTCAACAAAAAGCAGGGCACCCTTAGAGTATGCACTGACTTCCGCGATTTAAACCACGCTTGTCCAAAAGACAATTTCCCCACGCCATTCATTGACCAACTCATTGATGAGTGTGCGGGCCATGAGGTCCTATCCTTCATGGACGGGTTTTCCGGATATAACCAGATCCACATCCGCGAGGAGGATCAGTACAAGACTGCCTTCACCACCCCATGGGGCACCTTTGCCTATCGCGTCATGCCATTTGGCCTTAAAAATGCTGGGGCCACTTTCCAGCGAGCCATGACCTATTGCTTTCATGACTTGGTCCATATCCTGCGAGTCTATCTTGACGACCTCACAGCTCGTTCCCGAAAACGATCAGACCACCTTAACGACCTCCGGCAAGTTTTCCTGCGTTGTCGCAAATATAAAATCCGCTTGAACCCACACAAGTGTGTCTTTTGCGTCCCAGCGGGCCGTTTGTTGGGTTTCATTGTTTCCCAAGACGGAATCACTGTTGATCCCCTGAAAGTCAAAGCCATCTTAGAACTTCCCCCTCCTCGCACGCTTCGGCAGCTTCAGAGTTTGCAAGGGCGGTCCAATTTTCTTAGGCACTTCGTTCCTGATTATGCCACCAAAGTCCATGGATTCTTACGCTTACTTCGTACCCATATACCCTTTGTTTGGGATGAGAAAGCGGACACGGCATTCGAAGCCCTCAAGAAAGCTCTCACACAAGCCCCCTTGATATCCCCACCGGATTTCTCTCAAGACTTCACCCTTTATGTCTCGGCATCTGAACATGCTGTGTCCGGAGTTTTGGTCCAAGAAGATGCCTCCCACAAAGAGCATGTGATTTATTACGTCATCCAAACCTTGTCTGGCCCACCTCTACATTACCCATACGAGGAAAGATTAGCCCTAGCTGTAGTCTTTTCCGTACAAAAATTGCGACACTACATCCTACTCAGTCATACCACGGTCGTGGCCGACTCCAACCCCATGGTCTATATCCTCACCCGGCGGCTCCTACAAGGTCGTGTTGCTAAATGGGTCATTATCCTCCAGGAATATGACCTCACTTTCAGAACTCCCAAAAGCACCAAAGCCCTCGCGCTTGCTCACCTCATCACGGACCTCCCATCCTCCTCAACATCACCCGTTATCCAAACAGACTTGATTGACGAGCAGATCTTCATCATTTCGTCTGACGACCCTTGGTATGGAGACATATTGACTTACCTTCGTACGCAAAAATTTAGACCCCACATCGATCGTGATGGACGCCGTCGCATACGACACCACGCCCCCCGATACCTCCTGATTGGGGATGTACTTTACCGACGCGGCGTTGATACGATCTTACGCCACTGCCTATCCCATAGTGAGGCAGAACAGGTCCTCAATGATTCTCATAGCGGTGCCTGTGGAGGCCATTTCTCCGGCATGGCTGCCGCCCAGAAAATCATTCGGGCCGGTTATTTTTGGCCATCATTGTTTACTGATTGCATCACAGCAGTCAAGCATTGCCAGAACTGCCAACTATTTTCTCCCAAAGCAAGAACCCCCCCTGCCCCCCTTCATCCAGTCATCACTGTTGGACCATTCTGCAAATGGGCCATTGACTTCCTCGACTGCAACCCCCCGTCAGCCGGCGGTCACAAACACATCGTCGTGGCCGTAGATTACTTCACCAAGTGGGCAGAAGCCATGCCGACCTATAATTGCAAAGCCGACACTGCAACACGGTTCTTCTTCAACCATGTTATCGCTCGTTTCGGAGTACCACAGCAACTAGTCTCTGACCACGGCTCTCACTTCGAAGATGCCGTCTGGAAGGAATTATCAACCATGTTGAAATTTGAACACCATTTCTCTTCCGCTTACTATCCCCAAGGAAACGGCCAATTCGAAGCGATCAATAAAATCTTGAAGACCATTCTCCAACGTACTGTAGACAAGCACAAATCCAATTGGCACCACATGCTTTTCCCGGCACTATGGGCCTACCGCACCTCAACCAAAACCGCCACCGGTTTTACCCCTTACTCACATGACCCATTTGTCCACTTTTCCACCATCCGAGCCTCTGAAACCAACAAAAGGTCACCAAAAGACCTTAGTACACCCCTTTTTCCATTAAAAAAGATTATTTTTCCAAGAAAATCATAAAAAACCCTAAAAAAGGGTCCAAATTCCCAAAAACATTAAAAAGGGAATTAAAATATTATTTTTATTCAAAAAAGGAAAAAGGAGGGAAAAGTACCTAAACCATGTTGGTCAATACCATTTGGTTTCCACAAAACCACAAATGGTATTTCCCACCACCAAAACCTATAAAAAGGTGGTAGGGGCTCCTCATTTCACATCCATCCATTATCTCATCCTTATGCTGCTGAAATCTCCCCTGAGCATTTTAGCCATTGCAAACCACATTGGAGAAGAGACCATTGGAGATTGGAGTTGCTCATCCTTGGAGCTATTCAACCTCACCATTAGAGGTATTGATTCCGCAAGCACTTGCTTGCCCCATTATTTTAATACAAATTCTTTATTTTATATGTTCTTGTTCTTGATTTTAAATTATTTTGTTATTTGCTTAATATCTTTGCTTAGATCCATGAATAGTCTTGTTTAATTAGTTTATTGTTATTTATTTCCATTGAAACTGCTGCTACTAGTTAGCAGGTGCCCATAGCACTAAGCCTGGTTGCAAAACCGGGCCAACAGATATAATATTCATAAACAAGTAATTTAAAAAATGATAGTTTCAATCATAATGATACATTAAGTAATTTCCTGAGGATGAGAGAATTTGTCCATGAAGATACTTCCTTAAAAATTACAGATTCATAAGGATTGCCCCAAAAGGGACAGAGCTTGAATATCTAAGACTAATAAAAAGAAGAAACCTACAAGATTATAAACTCTAATAGCTCACAACACAATTCTACTGAGACATACCAAGGGAAAGGGGCTAATCACAAGCACCATTTCTCTTGCAAAGTGAAGCTGTCAAGGAATATTATGAAACACACAACAGGAACATTAATCGCAAAATCAATGAACAAGTTCTACCTTTATTGTGACATTCCATTTTTTCTATTCATACAGTAAGATTCTCAATAATTTGGGATATAGATGGACCTACAAAAGTAAACAATTAGTCATATTAAAAAATGCAACTTCGACAGTCATTGATGGAAGATGATGATACAAAAATTCGATCCATAAATTATGTAATTATTCAGATGTACAAAAAATTTGTATTTTTCAATTTTACAATGCTCTCATAGATTATCTCAGGCTAACTGTGAGAGGTATGAACTTTGAATTTAAGTGAAGAGTAAATATGCAATGGACCCTGTAATAGGAAACCAATTATCTATGATTGTCCATAAATTTAAACCAAAGCGATTATCAAAATTTCCATTACAACCACCTTTTATTTTGTTTTAAAGAAGGTAACCAAGATTAAAAGCAGAAAGAGAAATCAAATGAAAATCCATGAATCTGTATCTACTGTAATGTAATTAAATTTTGGTATTGGATCTACTGTGATTAAATTTTACTTATGGATTAACATCTAAAAGCATTTTTGATTGGCTAAGAGTTTGTTGTTGGGCCGATGAGGCGCATTCTCCAGCCCCCTAGAGGGAGATGTGTAACTCCTTCCGTGCTCATCCTATAGTTGACACGTGTTCTTTATAAAAAATAATAAAATATTATAAAAAGTAACATGTTAGCTCAAATTAGATTTAAAATATTTAGAAGGGAATATATATATATATATAAAACTACACAAATTAGATAAATTAAAACCATAAACATTGCATTACACATTTCCTTAACATTTTCAGTCTAAAAAGGGGTTTACACCTATGAGAGATTTAATCCCTCTGGACACTTGGTAGATCCCCATTTAGATGGATCTATGCTGGTGTATGGTAATAGGTTAATTATTCAAGTTTTATAAGTGTCTGACAAGAATGGAAGTCCAACCTTACATGCCATCACATATTATCAAGTTTTATAAGTGTCTGACAAGAATGGAAGTCTATTTGTGCAATTATACTCGCTAGTGAAGCCCAAGATTATCCAGACAGACCGGTGCAATTTCGTGATTCAAGAGCAAAAACAAAAACAAAACCAATAATATATTATATTTTATACTAAGATTCCAACCCAGATGACTAGGGAATGCAATGCGGGTATTTAACAATTAAAAATGTAGGCTAACATTTCTTCGCTAGATTTGGAATTGGGGAATGGCGTCAACGACACTTCTACATTGGAATATATGGTTTGAAATATAAAAGAGATAAATTATTGACAGGATGCATCCTTCTCAATTTAAATAATAACAAGAAAAAATATATTATTTATTGTAATGGACTTCTTCATAGATTTATTAAAAAATAACTCTATTTTATGATTATAAATGAGAGGTATAATTCATAATAAATGTGGTCATAATCTTGTTGAAAAGGAGAAAAGTAAAGAGTTAATTGATTTCACACGATTAAGTATATTTCAAGTTAAAACTAAGACTCTATTCCGTTTCTAGGAGTGGGAAACATGTAGAAACCTTTACACTATATTCTACTTCGAATGGATACGTATCTACTTGTTGAAGTTGTTTTGGTTAATGATTCTTTAGTTTCACATGAAATGTTTGATTAGAATTTGTAGCACTTTTAACGTAGTCATTTTACATTGAGCTTTCAAGAGAATCTGCATTAAATATTTATATAATTCTATGAACTTTAGAATAGAGTCATCAGGGGGACATAAAGATGTCGAAAAATATTAACCACATAAAGTCATAATGACTTTGATCACATGGATTTGATTCGATTTATAAACCCCTCAACACATTGAATTTTAGTATTGTATATCATTGTTAACAATCTACTCCAAACTAAGTTCTAGGATTAGCACAGAACCATCTTAGCTATCTGAAATACACCAAAAAATCTAATCTAGGTGAATCTCAATGTTAATGGTTAGTCTCAATGTTCAGGGGTCAGGAATGTATTTAGGCAGCCATACTATGTCTGTTGATAAATATTCCTCCTCTCAAGTTTGTGACTTTTATGTTACAAGGGATTATCACTTCCAGAAAATTCTCATGGATTCCAATTTCATAACTGGTGATACTAGCACTTCCAAACAATTCTCATGGATTCCAATTTCATAACTGGTGATACTAGCACTTCCAAACAATTCTCATGGATTCCAATTTCATAACTGGTGATACCTACAAATATGAATCAGAGTAAGTTGCATAGGTGGATAGATAATGCTCCCCAAATTCCCATGAATGAAGGGAAGGGTAGGTTATTGGGTTAAGATGCACATGTTCTCCAATTTTCAACATTCAAATTAGAGTGTATTAGAATGGGTTGGGTTCAAGTATTAGGAATGTTTAGAACTGTTTGATGAAAACATGACACGTTTCAACCCACTGAGTCACATTTCCCTGCAATGATGAGCCACTTGTGTTAATGGATCGTTGAAGAATGGATTGCCAAATATAACAATGCATTTAAAATGGAAAACATGATTATTTTTCTATGCACAATTTCACACTAACAGACATTGAATTTCACAATGAGTATCTCACACTAGCAATAACCAAAACACAAATCCATCAACTAAGATGACTAAATATCACCCACTAAACAAAAAAATGTTGTTTATTCTCATCTTTAATAAGCGGGGAAGAGTAGAGGATCCATGGATGTCACTGAGAACCTCTATTCACCACACATGCACAGTTTATTCATATTTCACTATGCATACAATTTAAAAATTATCATGTAACTTGCAATTAAATGTGTGAACATCACTGTATTAGGGGTTACAAAGTGTAGATTATCATGCAATTTAAACCCTTCACAATGGCTTTATTGGTATCTAAATGAGTAGTCTCATACATAGGAATCTCTCTTTGGAAAACATTCATGTCGATTGCTGCCAAATTCTCTAGCTCAAACATGTTAGAACTTGAACAACTGGAATCATCATCGTCTTCGTCTTCCTCTTTGTAGTGTTTTCCAACACTGCATAGAGGAAGTTTTCAAAGAACATTATGGAACACACAACATCGAAGCTGTCAAAGAACATTATGGAACACACAGTAGCAAAGCTGTCAAGGAATATTAGGCATATCATAATCACAAAGCATTAAAGCTATTCCAATATTATATCTCATTGGTTGAAGCCAAGCAACTGTAAATGGAACACACAACATGAAATTTTTTTAGTATTAATAACATAAAATATAAAGAATAGAAAGAGTTTTAATAATGTAAAATACAAAGAATACAAAGAATTTGCCTTTCGATATATGTCAAAGTGCAAAACTTAAAGAAGGTTGATATGCAAAATTGACTATAAAGATCCACTCTTGTGGGCGTAAAGGTATTTGCATTAGAAAAAAATTATGTTTTTTCACATTTTTTGTACTTATTGTGGTTTTCTTTGCAACTTTTGAGTGTGGTTTGTACGTGGTTTGGTGTTAGGGTCCTTGGCCATACCTCAAAATTTTGAGGCTTTATTTGTGATGTATGGAGAATTATTATTGTAAGTGAAACATATGAACCTTCAAAACATGCATATGCATTCCCTTTGTTTCATGGAATAGTATTATTTATCGTTAGATAATCGTTGAAAGCATTTGTTTAGACCTTTTGGATCTACAGTTGTTCGAAATTCAAATTCAGTGTTGTCTGAAATTCATAGTATATAATATATATTATAGATGATATTTAATAAGGTTGTCAGGGATGTTTGAGGCCTTTCAGATCTGGGTTTTTCTTAAATTCTTGGTGTATACTATAGATGATCATTTAACAACGTGTCAATGTTGTTGAGTAGGGGGTCGTATTGCATAATTTGTATATATGTGTATGATATATACTAATATAATCTAAAATTATCCAAAGCTTTCAATGCATATATCTTGAGATATACGAGGAGGAGATTCATCTTTTTCTTGTATTTGTTCAGGTTTACTTTATCTTTTTGTTTTAGTAGGTTTGCTTCATGTTTGATTTTTTTAATTTAATTTTTGTTAATTTTTATTTTCAGATACTTCGGTTCATAAGGACTTGTTTTCCTAAAGTTTTTTTGTTTTTTGTTTAAGACTATCACGAGGATAGTTGGCTTAGTTATTGACTCATAACAAGGCATGAGATCTCAAGGATGGTTGACCTTGTCACATTCAAAGCACAATTAACTTTTGTTTTAATGAGGCCTTACTATTTAAACTAAATGAAGTGTCTAAGGTTAGGTGTAAAAATAAATGTAAACGAGATGACACATCCTAGAACATTATTCTTCGGATGTAATCCATGTAGCTAGTGAATCAGAAGATTCTGATAGTAGCTCGGAGGGTAGATGAATAAAGAAGAGAAAATATGAAGATGAGATATGTAATGTCCCTTTTTCAAAATTTTATGAAAATGCCCAATTTTCCAATTTTTCCCCAATTTCGACCTTTGACTAGTTTTACTGTTTTGGCCTCCAAATTAACCCAAATGCTCCCAAATATTCTGTAAGGGTGTATGAATGATATTTAGACTTGAATATTAAGTTCAGGGATGAATTATAACCCTCAAAATACTTCTGCAAATTTGATTTGTATTCTGGTCAATGTATGGTATTTTAACTAGCAATTTATGCATCAAACCCCCCCTGGGTAAACAATGAAAATGGCCTCCCAAATGCTTCCAAACTCCCTCGAATTTCTTAACAGAGGCATGTAATGTATTAAGGATGTTAATAAGGTTCTGAATATAGCATTAATTTATTATTATGTTTGTTCCAACCCTCTCCCATTCAGCTGCAAAAATCCCCAATTTGATCCTTGGGGAAATGGCACTATTTCTTCTCCCAATGCAATTAAACTGAGTAAAAATACTTCAAATGCTCAAGTATAGTACATAAAACTTGTAAAATACATACATGGAATTCTATTAATCACAAATTTATCATAGAATCATCCATTCATTCGAAATCATGAGCATTATAATGATATGCATCAATGTAGTGGAGAATTGGACATTGTTTGCTCATTAATCAACATTTTTGCATACAACCAGTGGATATTTCAACCTGAGACTTTATTAATATTAATAACATGGGATATGAATCTATTAAAATCATAAATATACTATATGAATCTCTCCCAATGAGTACAAGTGCTCACCAAAAATGCCCTCCCTCAAGGAGCATGAATATGCCTTCAAAACTAGAAATGGTGGAGAGGAAGTGCTGCAGTAAACCAAACCATGAACATTCCTATATATGCTACCTACAAATACAAAATCCATTAAATCACCATGAAATACCTGAGTGGCCTCTCCAAACACCAACTTGGATGGGAATCTTTCACCCTCGAAATTGGCTAAGGCAAGAAACTAGTCATCCACTAGCTCTCTCTTCACAAATGCAATTTTTATCAAATCATCAAAATCCATTCTCATAATTGATTTCTTCATTTTATAACCAACATTATCCTTCTAAGGGTCTAAATCCTCTCCATAGCTTCAAGAGATTTCCACTTAGGAAATATTCCCCATTTGCCACTTGTCTCCTAGTTCCAACCTTCCATCTTCTCCCAAATTCGAGTTTGAGTCTCTTTGGCTTCTCCAACTCCCATGAGCACCTTCCTTGAGCCTATTTTTGGGGATGACATGTCATAATGGTCAGGTGTCAGAGGTCAGGCCTGAAATTTTTCATAGTTGTCATAGATGCCCCATCATTGGTGTCATAGGGGCTAGAGAATCTAGCCCAAGTGTCCACAAACTTCCAATTTGACTCTTTATCTTCCATGGAGGTTACCAATCCATCCCAATTTGACCTAAGATGCTCAATTCCATGCGTTATGACTTACCAACTCACCCAACAGTGTTCACCTTCTCATAAATTCGAATTGGCAAGAGAGAGGTGCCATGTGTCCTTGAGAAATCAAGCTAGTGTGGGTCCCACATCCTCCATATGTCTTCAAAACCACTTGCCACCTAGAATTTCTCTTGAATTTATTTATTCAACCTATTTATTAAATAATTGACCCTTCTAATGTCTAAACATCATTTATTAGCTTCCTTATTACAATTCCACATGTGCCCATCCAACCTAGGAAACTAGTAGGAATGATGGGATTGTCTTACTATGCAATTATTTGAATGGGGACATTACAGTCCTCCCCACCCAAGATTGCTTTCCCTCAAGCAATCTCAATTTACCATGATGCAAACTTGTCCCTCCTCTATCAGGTGGCCTTCCATGATTAATGTTTCCCAAAACCTTTCTATTCCGGTGCTTCATGCTATGGGAAGAAACTACCTGATTCAGATAGGTGTGCTGCCCTTTCACAACCCTTAGTATTCCTTTTGAATCTTGGAATTTCATTTTCGGAATTTGATAATTTACTATATGCTCTCCTATTGAATACAACCATTTTACTCCCCAAAAAACATTAGTATCAGCAACATCAACCACATAAAAACTATCAACAAAAGTATAGTTACCTACGGACTTGCAGCTGTGGAATCCATGTTTTGCACTCCATTGTGCTGTGACCGGGAATGACAACTATGAAGCCATCAAATGGTTCAATAGGTATATTCATTTTATCCACCATGTTTGAATCAATGAATTTATTTGTGGCTCCTCCATATACAAAAACTGAAGTTCTTTGTCCTAGTACCACACCCTTGCATCGGATTGTGTGATATCGAGGTACTGTTGAAAGTACTGCCATTCTCACTTTGGTGGGTGAGGGATGCTTCACCTCTTGTTTCCCTTCTTCTACTGTAGTATATCCTTCTTCTTGGTCTGAAATATTTTCTTCTTCCTCCATTCCCCCTTCATATCCCTCATCACAAAAATCTTCAATGAATTGGGCCTTTCCCTTAGCACATTTATGTCCTAGTGCCCACGGTTGGAAGCATGAGTAACACAATTTCTTCCTTCTGATATCTTCCCTGCTTAGTTCCTCTTTCTTATCCCTTCCATATTCATCTTCTTTCCATGGCTTCTTATCAGGTGCATCTCTTTGCCAAGGTTTCTTTTCAATTCTGAAGTCAATCTTGGGAGGAAATCTCATTCTAGGAAGCACATTTTGGAGATCCCTAGTCAAGCTCATTGCATCTTTTAATGTATTTTGCTTGTGGGATTTGACCAAACCTTTTAAGGGTTCAACCAAACCTTCAGTGAACAACAATACCAACCTTCCCATAGATACATCATCCACCTTGATCGATAATTTTTGAAATTCCAGCATTTATTCAGTAGGGGTCCCAATTTGTTTCGGTTGAGCTAGTTCTTTGAAAGGCAATTCTAGATCTTTTTGTTCAAATCTCTCTAGTACCCTGTCAACAAACTCTCCATATGTTTTAACCTAATAATGACCCAATGTTCTTAGGATATGGAACCACCATTCATTAGCATCTCCTTCCAAATGCAAAATGGCCATTTTTAATGCATCATTTTCCAACATAGGATTCAGCTGAAAATACCCATCCGATTTTTGCACCCAAGTGTTAGCAGAGTTTTGAGAAGAACCATCAAAAGTAGGAAGTGACATTTTTCCAATAGCACTATTTAATTCTTTGTTTTGGAATGGACTCCTATTGTCTTCCCTCCTTTTCATTTTTTGTATAGCATCAATGTAGTCACTGAATGGTACACCTCTTTTACACGCTTCATTCAAATCATTCCAATCGTTTGCTAGTTTCTTATAATCCACCTCAATATTGGGATATTATTTGGGTGCGAGAAATTTAGGTGTAGTATGCCTTTGTGTGCTTTGGAATTCATCAGGTCTATTATGTGGTCCTGTGCTTGAAAAAATATGCTCACTCCCTTTTATTGTTTCCCCTGAATGTGAACCACGGTTATCTCCTATCATCCCTTTGCATGAAAGTTGGCTACCCACAATTCGAAACTTTTCATCATTTGTCTACTCATCTCTAGCATACCCATGGTAATTCCATCAAAACATGGCTTTGAGGCTTCAATAAATTCCTCCTTATGTCTTAATTTTTCCTCCTCCTCTCTACCCATTGTTTTAGAAAAAAACTATTTTTCTGCTACTATCTCTTCTTCAACCAAAACTTCTTCAACTACTGATTCAAAGGGAGGTGGTTTATTTGTTTGGATTATTGTTAATACCATCAAGTTCCAAGACAATGCTCTGATACCACTTGTAATGTCCCTTTTTAAATTTTTTATGAAAATGCCCAATTTTCCAATTTTTCCCTAATTTCGACCTTTGACTAGTTTTACTGTTTTGGCCTCCAAATTGACCCAAATGCTCCCAAATATTCTATAAGGGTGTATGAATGATATTTAGACTTGAATATTAAGTTCATGGATGATTTATAACCCTCAAAAGACTTCTGCAAATTTGATTTGTATTCTAGTAAATGTATGGCATTTTAACTAGCAATTTATGTATCAAATCCCCCCTGGGTAAACAATGAAAATGGCCTCCCAAATGCTTCCAAACTCCCTCGAATTTCTGAACAGAGGTATGGGATGTATTAAGGATGTTAATAAGGTTCCCAATATACCATTAATTGATTATTATGTCTGTTCCAACCCTCTCCCATTTAGCTGCAAAAATCCCCAATTCGACCCTTGGGGAAATGGCACTATTTCTTCTCCCAATGCAATTAAACTGAGTAAAAATACTTCAAATGCTCAAGTACAGTACATAAAAATTGTAAAATACATCCATGGAAGTCTATTAATCACAAATGTATCATATAATCATCCATTCATTCGAAATCATGAGCATTATAATGGTATGCATCAATGTAGTGGGGAATTGGACATTGTTTGCTCATTAATCAACATTTTTGCATACAACTAGTGGGTATTTTGACCTGAGACTTTCTGAATATTAAGAACAGGGGATATGAAGCTATTACAATCAGAAATATATTATATGAATCTCTCCCAATGAGTACAAGTGCTACCAAAAACACTCTCCCTCAAGGAGCATGAATAGGCCTTCAAAACTGGAAATGGTGGAGAGGAAGTGTTGCACTAAACCAAACCATGAACCTTCCTATAGCTTCTACCTGCTGATAAAAACTCCATTAAATCACCATGAGAGACCTAAGTGGCCTCTCCAAACACCAACTTGGATGGGAATCTTTCACCCTCGAAATTGGCTAAGGCAAGAAACTAGTCATCCACTAGCTCTCTCTTCACAAATGCAATTTTTCTCAAATCATCAAAAGACATTCTCATAATTGATTTATTCATTTTATAACCAACATTATCCTTCTAAGGGTCAAAATCCTCTCCATGGATTCAAGATATTTCCACTTAGGAAATATTCCCCATTTGCCACTTGTCTCCTAGTTCCAACCTTCCATCTCCTCCCAAATTCGAGTTTGAGTCTCTTTGGCTTCTCCAACTCCCATGAGCGCTTTCCTTGAGCCATTTTTTGGGACTGACATGTCATAATGGTCAGATGTCAGATGTCAGGTCTGCAATTTGTCATAGTTGTCATAGATGCCCCATCATTGGTGTCATAGGGGCTAGGGCATCTAGCCCAAGTGTCAACAAACTTCCAATTTGACTCTTTATCTTCCATGGAGGTTACCAATCCATCCCAATTCGACCTAAGATGCTCAATGCCATGTGTTATGACTTACCAACTAACCCAAGAGTTTTCACCTTCTCATAAATTCGAATTGGCAAGAGAGAGATGTCATGTGTCCTTGAGAAATCAAGCTAGTGTGGGTCCCACATCCTCCATATGTCTTCAAAATCACTTGCCACCTAGAATTTCTCTTGAATTTATTTATTCAACCTATTTATTAAATAATTGACCCTTCTAATGTCTAAACATAATTTATTAGCTTCCTTATTACAATTCCACATGTGCCCATCCAACCTAGGAAACTAGTAGGAATGATGGGATTGTCTTACTATGCAATTATTTGAATGGGGACATTACAAGATAAAAGGAGAATTTCAAAATATAAAACCTCCCACCTTTATTTTAATCTGATCAGAGTATTTTTACTTGGGAAATCATAACAACACTTACTCACAATCTGTCTTATATAACATAACATCTTTCTCTGGGAGATTAGGTTAAATGTTTGGAATGATTAAATATCAAAACATGTAAAATTTGAATATGTTATGAGTTTATAGTTGTGTAAATGTAGATATTTTATCAAATGGAAAGAGAGGGGTCTTCGAAGAAAAAGCGTATAAGGTCTACTGGTACAATGACATCCGCTAAGGGGAGATCATCACGGTCATCAGGAATTGGTGTCTCAACTGATAATCAAAGGTTGTCGGCTTCAAATCAGGATTCAAGGTTGTTGTATAGCTCACATTCATATGATCACCAGTTAGGCCAAAGGGACATAGATGATTCCTCGTATATTCTATGGGAGAACGTTGATCTCGACCTTATGTTGGTATGAACATTTATGTTTTAATACATGTATCAATTGTAATTTTGTACGTGTTCAAAAAGTTTCAATGTTTACACACAACTGTGTTTGTCTTTGAAGCAGAGCAAGGTTCAGAATAGGCTCGTAATGCTACACATAGGGATGAAGGTCGAGAAAGGAGGGAATATGTTGAGCTAGATGTGGGTTGTACACCCATAACAACTTATCCATCTGATTACCTAAGGAGCTTCCATGGGAAAGTGGTGTTCAACAAACGACCCTTGAAAGCTGTAGATCTCACTATGACAAGTTGCAACATGATATTTCTAGTTTGGATCTCCCTCCAGAGAGCAAACAAAGTCTAGAGATTATTTTGTGGTCATTGCAAAAATTCATTGAAGTATATGAAGGTCTCAGACCAACTACGAACGGTTTTGTTGAATTGATGCGGAGGAGAAGGGCACAAGTGATGGGTCCAGACAAGTGGGTTGTTGTGAAGGAGAGAGTGACCAAAGAACAAGCCAATTCAATGTTTAACTTCAAAGAAGGCCTAAAGCGAAAAATGTTGACAGTGCAATATTTCAAGCACCTTGAACTTGCACATCTATTATATGATCAGTTCCTTGCAGCCTATGGTCGGTTTCCATGGAATGATGAGGTTCCTAATTATTTCGCCAGATTTTTTTATGTAGATTTTTTTTTAAATATGAAGCCATACTATACCAATATGCATTCTAGCTTTTATGGAGTTGGAAAAGGGTGAATATACGATAAAAAAAGTGCTCTTAGAGATCCCACAAATCTTCGACCTCCACCCAAGATATCTCACCCAACCAAGCTTGTGACTTTAAAATCGGAGATGGAGCCCACATCCCAACTTGGGACTACTGCAAGGGATTCTATTGCCGAAGGTTTAACATCGACATTTGTAGGATTTTATGTGGGATTGGTTCGAGAGAGGGCTCTATCCACTATTCGTCAAAAGTTTGTTTACTAAACAAATGATGAGGTAGATGCAATGAGCATTGAAGATCTTAGGGCTTATGCTAAGGTTTGTCGTGATACAACTTCGAATGTCCTATCCCATGACACATCGAGTATAGGAGAGGTATATTGTTTATGTACATACAATCTATTTAATTGTTTTATTCATTTTGAATTGAAATTTTTGTTACATTATATCTATGACATTATGTATTTTTTGATATATAGTAATAAATACATTACGTAAATGTTTATTGATTGCATTTTTCTAGAATGTTGAAGGAACATGATTTTGGACTCTCCACTAGTGAAAATGTAGAAGAGCATCTTAGAGAGGTATATTTATTATTTACATATTTATATTTATGTTTGAGAGATATTGTATGCTTTTTTTGAATTTTAATTAATCTATGTATCTTATTGTTAATGTGACTTATCCATGCAAGTTCATTTAGTTTCCAACTTTTTTGATGATTTTCCATCTCTTGTGAGATCATTTTTTCAATTTTTTTGTTTTGGTTTTAAGTGAATTGCTTAATTTTAGTTTATTTTACTTGCACAATGCTTTATTTATTAACAAAATTTAAATTTCAGGAAACATAGGAAAATATGGACATTGGTGGTGAGGATATTGGTTCTTTGATGGACGTGGACATTGGCATTGAGGTAATTTTGTTTATAATTGAACTATTCTTCTCAATTTTATTTTTATAAGTTTAATATTTTAACTTTTGAATTTAGTTTAAAATTTTTTAAATAATTTATGAGATTCATAATTTGCTTTTATACATGTTGCAAGTTGGGACTTGTCGAGACAAAGGGAATACCACAACAGAGGATATTGGTGGACTTTGATTTAGAGAATGATTTTTATTCATCTTGTTCTGTTTTCCCATACTACCATATTGCATATATCTGCATGTTAATACATATATTGTAGTTTTTTTGTACATTTAGGATCTTTATTTTTGGATTATATATGTACATTGAACTTACATATTCTGTATTTTCTTTAAATGATCTAACTTTTTTTTGGGGTAATTACATGGCATACTTTGTGTAGTAAATGCTTAGAATATGATTTTGCATGATGTTCGTGAATGTATCTATTATTAAATTTGTATGTACAAGTTACAATTTTCTTTCATAATGATAGTCAATTTTATATGTAGTTTAATGTTCAATCTTGAAATGGTTTTAAAGGATATTAGTACATATGTTTTAATGTTTAAAGTACTTTATTTTATGAATAATATAAATTCCATGTGATTGTTTTTGGAGCCTATCCTCGAAAACCGGAATATTTTAGATCATTGTGTGATGTAGAACAACACTATTTAGTTGATGTACCTTGTTTTCATAATTTTCAGATTGCAAATTTTATATAAAATAGACATTAACTATTTATTGTTTTAAATTAGTTCATAGAATATAGTGTTTGCAGTTTGCACTCATGAATATTTCTTTACAGAATTTCAGTATATGCTAGCCTTAAGTTTTGATAGGTGCAATCTAAAGTTACAAGTTTTAAGACCTGCAGGATTTAATCCTTGAGTGCAGATTTGAAGTATTGACAATTTTTGAGTGCAAATGTAAAAAAATTTAAGTGTAGGTGTAAAAACATTTGAGTGCAGATTTCAACCCTCTTGGTTGTCTTTTAATATATGATTTTGATTTTTTCTCCTATAGGCATCATTTTTGCACTCTTCACTTTTCTAAGAAGGGATAGATTATGATTATGCAACCTTTTATTTCTCTATATTTCCTTGCTAGTTCTTCCTTTGAATCACCCTTGTCCTTTTGAAATTTATATACGTCAATATTTTACTTCTAAGTTTCCCACATGCAATTAATGTACATGTATGTTACATATACACATGTTTCATAAAATATGATCTTATCATAACTATGCTTAAATTGAAAAGATCAAGTTTGTAAATTCAATTCAAGTTTGTTTGGAAGTGTGTTGTAGATTGTATGCACAATAAAATTGAATCTTATATAAATGATTCATACTTTCAATTTTTAACTAATGATTCACAAGTTCAATGTTCAGGTACACCACTTTTGTAGTTGGTGAACTATAAATGCTGTTGAAATCATGGCAAATGGAGATTTAACGATTTTTTGTTTTTTAATCATAAGAAAAAATTTCAGGATTGTGAATCTTATGCTAAATTAGAGCAATGATTTTATACAACAATTTGATGAATTTTCATCGGTTTGTTTTAAATAACCATTGCTCTAATTTAGCATAAGCTTCACAATCCTGCAGTCCTTGTTTGTGATTAAAAGTCAAATGATCGTTATCTCCATTTGCCATGATTTCAATTATGTGAAATTCCATCTGATCATATAAACAACTATTAATTGCACACTTTGATTCAAGTAAATATAATTAAATACTTGTAAAATTGGACATTATGTAATTTAACACAATTTAACTTAGCTAGGAGCACACCATGTACCAACACTTAACAAGGAGTAAGCAATGAAAATACTACATGTTAAACATTTTTGCAATCAATTTTAATTGACACATTGTAAAGTATATGTGAAGGTACCTGACTATTATATGATATATTCCTAAGTAAAGTCTATTTTCATAAAGTCTATTTTTAAGTTCTTGCTTTGGTGTCTACATATTGTTCCAAAAAATAGAAAAATCCTTTCATGCAATTCTTGGCAGAACATGTATGTTATTCTCTAGCACTGCAAGCATATATATTATGATTAGATATATAAGATCAACCAAATTATTATTCATTGTATAAATTAAGCAAAAATATTTAATGATGGAATATTAATAACTGGTAATTTTTGGTCCCTTCATTGGGACCAATTCATGGTCCATATATGTAAAGACATTGGTATCTCCTACAAGCAACCTTTTTCATAAGAAACAATATGTTATCTAGATAAAATATGCATATATAATTAATACTCTAAGTAAGTTAACAAGAATTCAAAATCAAATCTTCATATAAATTCACATCCATCATCTAGATCAAATGGAACTAAAATCTATCCACACAAGTGATATTATCCTTGTGTGTGTATCATTTATTTAACAACCACAAGTTAGCAAAGTTACAAAAATTTCATGGATCATATTCATATGAATTGTTCACTCCACCACAAAGCCACTAATGGATCATCCCATTTAATGGATTCAATTATGATAATTTATCTAAATAATTAAGAAAATATAAAGCTTAGCCATTTTTATGGATAGTTAATTATTCAAGCAACAAATGAATAAGATCCCATATCCACATTGGGCACTACCCCCACAAGAATAAAAATAATAAGTAGGATTTAACCAAGAGAGGCAATACGTTTTTCGTACTACATACAAGATCAAGAATATAATAATTTCCCATTTATATAAATAATAATTTCATTCATCATACAATTAGTATTCTAGAATTTTATATTAATAATACATTAGAGAAACATGAAATGGATTCATCACAATCCAAATCTTTTCATGAAATTACACATTAAAGACCACACATATTACCCTAAAATCCTTCAAATTCAATCAAGGTCAAATGGTTTCAACTATACAATCACATATCAAAATTGATAAGGATTCCAACTTAGAATTTCTTTCACATACTTAAATACCATCTCCCCCAATATAATGGACTCAATTAGCTTAATCTAATAGAGGTAATAATAGACAATCAACTTGTTATAGAGAATTATCCATCATTTTCAAACATTTCTTAAACAATTTAATTCTACAACAATAAGTCATACACCACATTTCCATATTTCAACATGACATACCATAATTACTCAATTATGTCTAAGAATATTCAAGCAATCATTCTTAACAATTAAAAATGTTTTTACGATCATGTTTAAAATCTTATTCTAGTTCCCATACATTACTTGTAAAATTACATTTGCAATCAACATTCCATAGTTGAAAGATAACATTTTCCAACTTTTCCCAACTTTTATTAAAGTTCTCATTAGCAAATAATTATCGAATCGATTTCAACATGCTAAAATGCAATCATTTTATTAATGGCATCTCAACCTCGATGCCATCTTCTTACACATTACCAAATATCACACCAAGTCATCATGCCATCATCCATATTCAAGCATACAAAATCATAAACACAAGCTCATAAAACATAAAGAAAAATCTAACACCTCAAGATCATAGTCATAGTTCTCAATATAAAAATATATTGTACACAACATTTGACATGCACAAAACAAGTAAAATGTGTACTTTATAATTTGAATTTGTTTTTAACACTCCTATTCATCATCATTAAATCTTACACAATCATCTTCCACAAAGAGGCACCCTCATGTCCTATCATATTCTTCATTCTCTTGCACAGTAACTATGGGTGCATCGTCAAAATCCTTTACAACAGTGGATGGTTGAGCCACTTCTAATTGTGGTTGATTAGTCTTTAGGATAAAATGATGCCATGGGTCTCCTATAGTTCTCTTAACCATGATCAATTATTTTCCAATATAGTTAAAAACATCACAATGGAATGTCGTCCTCAATTATTCGTTCATGGTCATATTTGGACATTTTCCATTTTCTAGTTTTTTTTTTCGATGAAACTTGTACTAATTTTATTCAAGATGCACATACTAAATGACTATATTGACAACATATAAAATCAGGTTCATAATATTGAAAGTAGACATAATTTTCAGTCATATGGGTTCGTTGAAAAAAATAATCTTTTAAAATGATGGATCCTCTCTCATATGTAAATCGTTTATCATCGTAGTCCTCCAATAACTTCATCTTTCTTTCAGTGCATCGCATCAAATAATATTTCACCTTTTCTTTGTTGTGTAAAGGTGCAATCACGGCAAAAACATCGCTTGTGCAAATTACAATTCACGTCAGGGTTTTTAAATCAATTAAATTGACTATACACATAAGGTGATGGACAACAATGAACAATCAACAAAGAATTTGTAAGTTCTATATATATACATAATTTATATGAAATGAACAATAATTGTTTTTAGTTTATTTCATTACCTTCTCTAACAAGATCTGAAATTATATCACCATCAGATGATATTGTTATTTCTTTTGATTCTAATTCTTCTAAGTTTGCAAGTGGAATTTTCCCCTTTGGATTAATTTCTATGTGTTTCTGATGTTTTACATAGTTGTTCGTTATGTTTTCACAAACTTTTGTAGATTCAACATTTTCAGTGCAAATATGAAAAAAACATGATTGCTTTCTACTGTCAAATGCAAACACGTTTTGGAAGGATTTTGTTTGAATATAGTGTAAATATCTAGTCCCATGTATGGTGCCAGCATCGTATGGGATTGATCTATCTATATCTTGGATTCCAATAAGCCAAAAGAACCTGCACAATATATGACAAATCACAAAGGACAACTTTTAATGTTAGTATACATATACTTAAATGATAGACTTGCAAATAACATTTTTTTAAATTGACAATTAATATAAATTAAAAAAACCATGTACATACCTGCGCACATATTTTGATTGTTGATTATAATCATGGCTTAGATGTAATTGAAACCATTGGAAAACTTCTACAGCTGAATGAAATCGCGCGGAAGAATGGTTCATTTTCCATTTTCGAAGTGCTCTTTTTACACATGCTCCTGCACCATCATGTTCACCTTTTCCAGGTCCAATTTCAAAGAAATTCTAATGATGTTTAATGTTCGATGCTTTATGAAGTCAATATAACCAAAAAAATGACCGTGAAGATTTAAATTGTCCTGCACATCCATCCGACCATATCCAATTTTCATTGAATTTAACTTCATGTCTTTTTAATGATTCATAGAAAATATTTTCAATACAATGCTAAACAAAATGTCTATCATGTGTACGATCATCACTGATATAAAATGATATTCTTTAATCACATCTCGATCGTCACACGTGCTTTAAATTCCATCAACATCGTGTTGAAAATGTCTATATAGAACATGGAAAAATATTGAAACTTGGTTAGAATGATAGGATTCACTTTATATCTCCTTTTGTGCAAAAAAATCATGTGTAGTTTTATGCAAAATCAACCACAGACAAAATTGTTCCAGGTGGAAAAATTTCACGAGACTGTTTGAATTGAAGGTCTTTCCATTGTGCTCTATGTGAATGCTTGGTGTATTTATAAATTTCACTTTCAAATTTACTCAGAAAATATGTCACACATATTTTATCTTCTCGCAAATCAATTCGTTTAGAATGTGCATCACTAGAACTTGTATCATAATTGATGTATCCATATCTTCTCCAATCAACGGTTACATTTGACAATGACTGATCATTATCAATAGGATATTTATTGTGGAATAAAACTAGATTTCCACAATGATGACAATGTTTTCCACTGACACATTTCTTATTGTAAAATAGTTCATCGTGATCTCTCTCACATAAAATTTGAGATATTAATTCACGTATTGTGGGAGGAGGTGGTGAATTTGTCCAAAACATTTTACCAAATTCAAGAAAAGTGTCGTAATATAATTCAAATTGCACATGATAAAGACAACAACATGTGTCACATATAGTAATAGGTCTAACATACCATGATTTTTTTTGCGAAAATGTAGTGATTGACATATTAATTCCACGATGATCCTCCTTGAATTTATTGAACAATTGTACTTATGCCATTTCCATTATATGTTTTGCATGGATTTTGTATTCATTTCGTGATACCATTTGTCGTATCACATCCCTTGAATTTGGTGAAACTCGAGCATGTGCCAACCAATATTTATGTACAATATCTTTAACACCTTCTCTCATTCTATCTTTGTAAGGTTGTCTACAAATAATTTCCCAACAAGCAAGTTCATCATTTTTATCTATTTGTATTCTGAATTTGTTATGTTTGTATAATGTATTTCTTGAGGTTCCTATTGTTTTTCCTAGTTGTGTTTTCAAATGATTTTGTCTAGTACTAGCTGAAATAATTGTTGTCTGAATTGCTCTACGTGTAGCTTTGGTATCTTTATTCCTAGACTTTTCAATTTTTTTTATTGCATCACTTATATTTTCTATCACATTATGTTTCAATTTTGACTCTTTTGTTGCCTTGTGAATACCCAATAATGACGTAGCACCTCTTAACTCCTTGGACACTAATAAATATCTCAAAATTTGCGCTTTTCCTGCTATTGAATATTGTTTGAGAATATCATCATAAATTTGCATAACACGATATCGTGAAACATGTGTGGCTATGTTTTCTCCATATTTGTCGCAATCAATGTCTTCTAACATTTCATCATCAATGGTGAAAGCACCTATACATTAAGTTAAATTTAATTTAACATATATCCAAAAATACAATTCATTATAAAAAATGAATTTGGAAAATACATGATATATACATACCAGGTCCAATTTCTTATTCTTGAAATGGATCTTCAATATTGACTTCATCAACATTAGCATGTAAATCCCTATTTACATCTTCAACAATGGTCTCTTCAGCTTCAATTTGTTCTTCTTGTACTCTATTTTCAATATCCATTTCATCAACATTATCATGTAAATCTGTATTTATATCTTCAATAATTTTCTCTTTTGTTTGTGCAACCCTTGCTTTTTCGGCATGATATCTGTGTCTTTCTCTTTCCCTATCAGCATCATCATCATGCTTACGATCACATTTGCTTTGGCGGTTTCTCTTACTGCCCACGATTGTTTAATCTGTAGAGGTTAAATTAAAGAATCATCACTTTAAAGTAAAAAAAAATAAAATTAAGATTTAAAAACAGTTACTAAATTTATTTTTTTGAGTCTTTCAACCATTTATAAAAACATGAAGTGAAATTTACTTCACCTTATAAAAATATTGTAAGAGTCCTTTGAAAAAACCCCTTGAAAAGAAATAAGAAATCTCTTTGGAAAGAAATAAAAAAATCCTTGGAAAGAAATCTACTTTGAAGAAAAACTCTTTGGAAAGAAATAAGAACTCCTTGGAAATAAATCTCCTTTGAAAAAACCCATTGGAAATAAATAGGAACTCCTTGGAAAGAAATCTCCTTTGAAAAACCCGTTGGAAAGAAATAAGAACTCCTTGGAAAGAAATCTCCTTTAAAAAAAACCCTTGGAAAGAAACCTCCTTTCAAAAAACCCCTTGGAAAGAAATATCCTTTGAAAAAACCCCTTCAAAAATATTTTATACAGAACTCTACGAAAAAAAGAAATGCGAAATAATTACTCCTTTAGATTTATTTATACAATTTTAAATTATTTTATTTTATTTTTTTCGGCCGACGGAATATTTTTTGCGTTTTGCTTTTCGGACGAACAACCGTTGTTAATTATAACGATTTGCTAATGGAAAATAGTTATTCGGCCGAATAATATCTGATACCTGAAAACTTCACTATTTTCAAGCTTCTCTATTTTTGGAAGGGAAAAACCATATTTTACAGTGCAAATCGACTGTCGGACTTGATATCATTAGTTTAGTCATTGAATCTACTCTCTATTGGTATAGATTTTGTTGTGTTTAGGTGAGATCTGATAATTGTAATTTTTTTTTTGTTAACATGTGTCCAGTTTGGTTTCATTGCTTTCAAAATGAGGTGAAATGAACAATCCATAACTTTAAAAATACGCCATAAAAAAATGAAAAAAATATGGTGTCATTAATTGGTGTCTAATTCAAAAGGGTATTCTTAGATGTTTTAGTTTTAGTTTAAATTGAGAGAAATGTCTCGTAAAAAAAACATGTTGAAAATTGACAAGATTTCCCCATTGATCGAATTCAAAAAAATATAATAATTAGTATATAGATCCATTGGTTACAGAATTATAGTCATGCATTAGTACATTTTGTGTAGATTATCGTTGCATATTTTGTTTTTACAAAACACAAGTTTAACAATGATTTCAGGCTCGTAAAAAAACATGACTATTTTTTAGTCCTTTCATTTTATAATAACATACTATCAAACATTTTCCAAATTGACATATCAAATCTAAATAATTTTTTTGAAAAAATAATGAATAGAAATCTAACATAATTCTCTAAAAGTTTTGTGTTTACTGAAAAGTGAAATTCTATACACAAATATCACTTTTGTTCGCCCAAAGTTGAAAACATGAAAAAATCATATTTATTTTCTCATAAGACCCCCCAAAATAGACACCCATCTTCATGGATTCACCCAAATGCCAATCTAGAATATAGTTTGCATACACATCGGCTACTTGATTAGAACATCTTGGTATATGAATTTATGTGATAAAATTAAAATGTTGTTCCAACCGTCTTAACCATAGAAATCTCCTTAGTAGCATAGGATCTATAACACGATATCAATCGTTCAATTGTGACATGACTAACTCTGAATCTACAACGTACTTATAAATACTAAATACCATTAGAAATTGCATCGCATAGTATCTCAATGATGGCACTGTACTCGGACACATTATTCGACGATGGCTCAAGACATACACCTCCTAAATACATAAGCTGACCCTTGGGTGAATAAAACAACGTAGATCCATCTTAAACCCGGATCTATCAAGCACTGAGAGGGATCCAATTTTTTGAGGTGTTTTTTTTTTTATAATTTATTTAATTTATACATCCGGGTTTAAGTTTTAAGTTTTTATTTTATATATGGATTTTATTTTATTTTTATTTTTATTAATGGTCGAGGTTACAATATTTTATTTTTATTATTTGGTTATGATTTTGTTACTTGACAAACACTCGACTCACAAGATCTCCCTCATACTGGGCTGTAGAGCACCTCTCAATGCAATGACCCAAGCAACAGAAGCTAAGTTCTGCATATGATGACTGGCACCATCCGTGAATCCTAGGAATTTCAAATACTTCATTGACATCTTCCAACCAAGAGGAACCGTATAAGCAAATCTGAGATACCAGAAGAAAAGCTAAACTATGTACAAAACTATACAATAATGTACACGGTACCAACCTAAGCTAGAAATTCAAGCATAGTACTGCACAAGGTAGAGCCATTTATAGGATCTTTAAGGACATTCCCTTTGTATTCTTCCAACTCATAAGATCCTTTATTTAGGACACATCTCATGATGTAAGGACCATGCCACATTGGGTTGAACTTTCCTTCCCCTAGTGGTTCCTTAGCTTGATCATATAAGAGCACCAAGTCACCCTTATCATACTTCCAGGGACAGATGGACCTATCATACCGAGCGCATAACGTTTATTAGCTTCAATGGGCATCATGGTGGCATCTCGATGCTGCTCATCAAGATGCTTGATGTGGATTAAACATTGTTCTAAATCCATTGTGTTAGGAAGGAACTCAATGGCTGGCATCAACGAAGGGATTTTTCATTCAACTAGAAGTATGAAATCCACACCATGAACTAATTGAAAAGGTGATAAACTGGTGGAAGTCTTAACTGCGGTTCGGTATGCCCACAAAGCAGGATATAACATAATATACCAGTTAGACTTGCTTTGTTTGATGATTTTATGTAGAATGGCCTTAAGAGATTTATTGACTGCCTCGACCTGTCCATTCGCTTGGGTATAGTAAGACGATGAATGATCTTGTTTAAACCTAAGATTTAATGCTAATTCCACCATCATTTCATTTTGAAAGTGATTTCCATGGTCAGTGAAAATATCCTTTGGGATCCCAGACTGAGCGATAATATGATTTAACACAAAGTGACTACAATCGCACCATCAGATTTGACAGTCTACAAGGCATCATCCCAGTTAGTAAAATAATCAATGGCCATGATGATATGGTGATGCCCCCCAACTGAGGCTAGGTTTTAATCCATGAAATCCATCCCCCACTTGGTGAAGGGATCGACAGTAAAAACTGGATGTAACAGGGTAGGGTGCGAGCGCCTATTCCGATAAAACACATGGAAAGGGTGGAATATATTAACCACATTAACGCAATATTTAAAGATAGACAACCAATAGTAACCAACTCGCAGAATATTCTGAGCTATATCAATCCCAGATAAGTGACCACCACACACCCCACTGTGGTAGTCATTAAGCATAACCTCCGCTTCTTCGTGATTCAAACAATGTCGTAGATGGAATCCACCCCTCAATGATACAAAGTGTCATCGATGATAAGGTAGTTCTTATCTTGATTACGAATACAACGTCGTTCATCCCTCAAAATATGTGGAGGTAACTTTAGGGTATGGATATATACAATGATTTCCTCATACCAGGGATTCAAATATGAGATGAGGAATATATGCTCATCCACAAATGATTCATCATGAATCGTGTCCTCATCAAGCCTAGGGAATTTAGACATCAACTCCGCAAATACAAAAGAAATTTTAGATTTCACAGAGACAAAATCAAGATCAAATTATTGTAAAATAAAAATCCATTTATTATACTCCCCCCTATCATATGTCATGTTAATACGAATTTAAATGGATTTATATATGCCGTAACAGTGGTCTTCCGAAGTAAAAAGTAATGATGTAACCATTGGATTGCATGGACAGTCACAAGCACCAATTTTTCCATGTGAGTATACCTAAGTTCATAGTCTACTATATTTCGACTAATATAATAGATAATGTGCTCTTAGAGATCACCATACTCTTGAAATAGGACCATACAAACCGTCTCCTAGGACGCGACGATATAAAGCAAGAAGTCTCTACTATGGTCAAGAGGACGCAACAAAGGCACCGATACCAAGGCTTTATTAAGAGCATTGAAGGACTGTTGGGCTTGCTCATCCCAGATAAAAAGAATGTCCTTCTTCAAGAAGCACATGAAACCCTTAGTAAGGCTGGAAACATTAACTACAAAGTGATGTAGAAAATTAACTTTCCCTTGTAAACTATGAAGTTGAGTGATTGTGCACGGGGGAGGAAACCAAAGTATTGCCTCAAACTTTAAGGGGTTGATTCTAATCCCTTCCTTTGAAACGATGAATCCTAAAATGAAAACCAGTTCTCAAACAAAAGATGCACTTATGCGGGTTTAACCTGATCTCATAACGACAACATGTTTCGAATATAAGGTAGAGGTGATCTGGATGATCCACCCTCTTTTGAGAGTGAGCAGCAAGATCGTTAAGATTGAAGCCTCCACAATATGCTCAAGGTCATGAAACGCAAAGGTCATTTCCCACTGAAAAGTCACTACGACATTTTTAAGGCCGAAGGGAATTTTCCAATATATGAAAGTACCCCAAGGACAAATAAATGCAGTCTTGTGTTGATCCTTTGGTTTAATATGGATTTGATTATATTCTAAAAAATTGTCCATGAAGGAAAAAATATCGCTTCTTGCACACTCATCCAAAATATGATCAATAAACGAGGTGGGAACGTTATCCTTAGGACATGCTTTATTTAGATCTCTAAAGTATTTGCACACATATATGGTTCCGTGTTTCGTTTCTACATGAACGGGATTGGATACTCATTCGGTTAAGGGGAGAAGATAGATGAATCTAGCTTTAAGGAGCTTATCTACCTCTGCTTTGATAATTGGTTCCTTCCTAGGATTCACCACTCATAGGCATTTACAAATAGGTTTAGCGAAAGGGTAAGTTTTAATTTCATGTTCGACAATACTAGAGTCTATACCTGGAATCTCTTCATAAGACTAGGAAAAAAAATCCCATAATTCTTTAAACAAATTAGTGTAGATTCGAACTTCTTTAGGGGAGCAGTATGCACTGATATACACATTCTCCACTTTTTCGAGAGTTTGAGAAATGTTGATCAGAATGGTGGGAGATATATTATCCATGTTCCCTTCCGCGTATATGCCATGCATATCCAAATGGACCACGGGGTGACCAAATTTCTCACTTATAGTCGACCGAAACGCATCTTGATCAATCCTTTCAAGCTCATGAATCTAATAGGATCGATGATGAAGGTGTTACAACGTAATTTTACACCTTGTGAGCATCAACACTCTTTGGCCTTCAGGATCCATTTCACTGACTAAGATGCACTTTATGTCCTTCAGAACACACTATTTCCCTTGTTTTTCTTCCTATACGCTAGCTGTTACATTTTAGCCAGCGTACCCGCGAGCTATTCCACTATAGCCCGTGGGTGAAAAGTAAAATGGTAAAAATCATTAGAATATTACTTTTTACTCCCAAAAAGCGGTCTTAGGGTGACCTTTGGCCCTCCATTATCCCTGAAATGCCTCGATGTGTCCTTTCACTTACCTTTGGAAGGTTATATATTGAGCTCTTATAGCATATGGAAGGGAGGAGAAAGAGAGAGCAAGATAACTCTAGTGGATTTTTGCCGTATCATGAGTCTACACTCATTGATCCTTGTTGTTGTGAACCCCTTATGTTTACCTTCCAAACACCTTTCATAGTTTGAGTTTTCCATTCCATGGAGGATTGAAGTGGTGGAGGCACAAGTGGAGAGACCCAGTTCTTGATTCAGACTGGTTGCCGGCAAGAGGTTGTATCGCATTGTACTTCTTGTTATTAATTAATAGAAATAATCATATTCTCGTCCATTAATTTTGTGAATGTTGTTTATATTACATTGGGTTGCATTTACTTATGATATTATGGACCATTGATATTGATGATGTTAATGTATTTCATATATTGTATGCGCTTTTTGTATATTGGCTATCAAGACTAATTTGTAGGTTCAAGTGCATGAATTGAAAGCTCCAACGAGTATCTACATCGAACATCCGGATCGAGGTTGGCTATATTCTCCATTATCTTAGCATTGTCATTTATATAGCATAACATTGAGAATTGAGTTATTTTATGGTAGTCAGTTGTCTGTTGTGGTCTAACCCAAGCCATAGGAAGTTTTCTCCATAACAGAAATGGTGACTCTGCTAGGGAGAACATCCATTTTTGGGGACTTTTAAGCATTTGTCCTTATTTAGAGTTGTTGTGTGTTGAGTCTCCGTGTCATTGATTGGCTGTTAGGATACACTATAGAAAACAGGCTTTTTCTGGGTCATTGGGCTCTTTGTTTACTCATTTTCTTTTCCCTGTACGCGGGTGAGCCTAGTTCTGCCCGCTTTTACCCGCCTATGTTTGCATTATAGCATGTGGGTACCCACAGTTTTTTCTTCGACAGTAGTGTACAACTCCGAGGGTGATTGGTTTATGACCTTTGGCTGTTGCTGGGTTGGTTGTGAGTGTTCTTGAGTCTTCTTTGGCCTTGTTCCTGACTGTTCCATGCCTTGTTCGTGACCAAAACTCCTCTTTTCTCTTGGTTTTGAGCCTTGTTGATTTTTACCCATTTTTAATTTTCTAGCTCATTACATTGGTTGAGCCTTACTGTTTGGGATTTGCTAAGTTGTCTTAGTGATCTCCTCTACATGTCTGTAACTAAATAGTGGGATTTTGCTTGCATTTTTCATTTTATTATATTGAAAAATACAAAAACATAGTTTTGCATTTTCCTTTTGCTTATAAGTGAAAATACAATTTTATTTTTTTACTTTTATGTATTGGATTTTTGCATTTGAGTGCTTGTTGTTTCATTTAGGATCTACTTGTGCATTGGAACTTTAAAAGAGTTGCATTTTAGTTTGAAATCGTTGGATTTGCTTGTCATTCTAGTGGCATTGTTTTCATTGAGTAGATGAGTCTAGAGTTTGACGATTGTGCATACTATTGAGTCATATACATCATTAGTTTCATGACCATATCCTTTGAGTAACCACAGCCATTAAAATTAATGCTTAATTTAAAATTGATTAGTGATGATTTTTCTTTTATAGGGTGCACCAACTAGCATAGGTTTAGAGTCTTGGAATAGATCATTGTGAGTTAACAATCCAAGACTATTAGAAGAAACATTATGTGTCTGGCCAAGGAGTAGTGAAATCCATGGTATACATCGGTGTTCTCAGGAAGCTCTACTCAGACCAAAGTTAAGCACGAGGTCACGGGAGGTTGGTTGCGGAGATAGCCCTCCAATACCGGCTAAACATGGGAGATATTTCCAGGATTTGTTCGTATCTAGGGGTACCAGAGATTCGTTCTCTTGTGCTTCGGGATTAGCTACCCTACCCATATGACGGATCCCACCTGTGACTGTCCCCCTAAGCATTGGTTATATTGCGGTGACCATAGTGTCCTTACCTAGGTATCGCATAGGGTGCTTGCAGTGGTTATGCTGTACGTATCCTAAGTCAAATAGGGGTTGGACAACACAGTTGTTGTTGTATAGGGACTTGACCCTGTGCACACAGTGAAGCCTGGGAACCTTTATAACTGATTCTATTACCTCCGACTGTAGTTTGGGAGTCTCAAGCCTCTCCTAGGCGAGACATACCGGTTGTAGTGTCGGGAGCTCATTTAGCCACTCTGTTTGTGTGCATTTGGTTGTAGTTTCTCTAGGTGTGTGCTCTTGATTTTCTATTTTTGATCTATAGTTTGGCCATTAGGGGACGCTTTCATTTTATAGTCTCTCTAGAGATATCGTGGAGAGAAGTCCTGCTCTCTTCTGATCTCGTCGGTTGGCTAGTTTACCGACCATCGAGGTTACATGTTGTATTAATAGGGGACACCGGAAGGCCCCCTCCAAGTCTTTGGATTTTTACGAAACGTATATCGCCAACGTTATGACTACACATTCTAGCACAGGAGAAATCCCTACGACTCCATCGGGTAGAGTCGAACACAATTCAGACACCCCTACTCCTCGAGAGGCGTGGGGGGGTGATCCAACCAAGACCCAACCTAGCTTGTTTGGTCTGGTTCCACCCGAGGAAGACCCATTCGATCCTTCGATTCCACATAATTTCCCATATGGGATGCCAGAGTCACATGTTATCATAGGTCCTACGACCAACACTACCCCGTTCTCTTTAGGTATGCCTGATTATAACACAATTCATCCGTCCACTACGTCTTGTAGTCATGCTAGCACTAGTCATGTTGTTGGCAATATTGCACCCACTGGGGGCACTACCCTCGCTGGGGGCACCACATTTGCTTCTCACACACATAATACTGGGTCGGCTACATTCCCCCAAACATTCCGAATTTGTGTGGAAGACCACCTCCTAGCACTACCACACCTGGTGGGAACACTTTACACAATACGACTCATATTCCACAGCATACTACACATGCTTCTACACGTCAAACTAGGACCACTTTCGCTAATGTTAACAATCCTCCTTATACCCGGAGTGGACACATACCGTATACCTTTTCGACTACTCCTACCACTCATAACACCAACATGGGGGGTGGGAATACATCTTATAATTATGGTCACAACACCACCGCTCCTGCTACTAATAGTGCTTACATGGGGGGGGGATATACCTTACACTTATGGTCACAATCTCCTGCTACTCAGAGCACCTATGCAGGGGGTGGGAACATACCTTACCACTATGGTTCTTACAACACGGTTCCCACTACAAATAGTACGTATATGCCCCATAGCTATGGTGGTAATCCTTACTATAATATAGTCGGTTCCGGACCTTACTATAACCCACCTCATTATGGTGCTCATAATACACATATACCTGTTCACCCTCACACGGGTCAGGTCGAAGGAGGTTATCAACTTTATGGTCATGGTCATGGTCAGTCTTATCCTTCAGGTCCGTACAACCAACCTTTTATGGGAACTTATAATTAAGCTTTACATCCGCAGCTCAACTGAATCTTTCGGATCTCTCGAAGCTCACAAATGATCCGATATGTCACAATCCATCTTGGCCTCCAGTCCCTACTAAACTCCCTTCGGACATTCCTAAGTTTGAGAGGAAGGACGGTGAGGATCCGGGTGATCACGTTACAAATTTTCACCTGTGGTGTTTGTTGGGTCCAGGAAATGCCCCTTTTTGGATACCACTATTACACCTTTTTGCCCTAATTCCATCCTATTTTCATGAGCTATATCCATGTCTTTCCAGATCAATCTATAACATTGACAGGTATAATTTGTTATTACTTTATTTGTTTTTATGCCTAAGACTGTTAAAGATTATGGATCTTAGTCCTTGGTTTATACCAATTTATGTGATTTTATTTAGCCAAGGTCTAAAAGAGCAGGTGTATCAGCCCAGCAGTTCCAGCTGTGACTCGTCAATGTCAGCTCCTCATACTCTAAGGGACAATGCATCCTCCACGCGAGCTGTAACAGATTTCCAGTGTAATAGATCTCATTGAAGAAGAGCTTAGCTGCATCAGACAGGTGGCATTCTAGCTGTCAAGTCTGTTGATCCAATTGCCATCAGGACAACAACATCCTTCGATATTAACAGCACTATTCAACACGTTGTATTAGTTAGCTATAACTGTGCAGCATGAAGATCATAGATCTTCATTGCTACACTATTTTTGTGGATCTGAAACTGTCTTTCTTTTTGTATAAATCCCAGAAGGCTCTCGTAGCCTGGGGTTGGACAATCATTACTGGTGTAAGCTGCAACAAAGCATTGAAGCTCATGATCTTCCATTAATAATATGAGAGCCAAATTCTTCACTTCTGAGTTTTAATTAGATGTGACTCTCGGCATCTCTGTTAGAAGGCCAGGGCCCGCCTTCTCACAAACATAACCGATTTAAGTAGGTAGAATAGTTTAAATTCATTTATGTTGCGTGGTGTGGAAAGTTGCAGACATTGCTGATAGCTATAATAGAGAATAGTTTAATTTCAATTCTGTTGTGTGGTGTGGAATGTTGCAGACATTGCTGATAGCTGTAACAGAGATTAGCTTCCTTGTTGGTAGTTTACAATTGCATCTTGAATAAGCTGTAGCAGAGTCGTGTGACAGTCGACGGTGTAGAACAATTCAATTAAATTGCATGTGTGTTTTAATCAGATGTAACAACCAAGCTCGATCCCAATCAATTGGTAGTTATTTATGCTTTCTAGGACTTCCAGTAATCATCAGTAGAGTTCAAGCTTGTATTTCAATTCTAGTTGCTGTTGTATCTTTAATTGCATACATAGATTAGACAGATAATGTTGGAGTTACAGTAGTCACTGGATAGATCATTTTGGTAAAGGTCGAATGCTGCAATTTGATGATCATAAGGATTTAACTTCTTGCAAAAGTAATTTCATTTCATTATTAGATCATTAACTTTTTGGATTGATTCTGTAAGAAGGATTGTTTCAATTGGGATTTGTAGATGTGTGAATTAGATTAGTTGCTTAGGGAATGAGTTGGCTGGGCATTTAGGTAGGATCATTACTTACATTCATTAATCAATTGCTTAATCTGTTTATGCATAGATTGTGCTCATTACCTTTGAAATAAAAGGCCTTCCTGGGTTTGACAATTTATATTGATCATTCTGTGTGTTAGCTTTAATTAACTGACATATAGAGTGCCCAACATTTTGGCACCATTGCCGGGGATGGTAATAGATAGACAGATTTAGTAGTTGGTTTCATTTGATTTTACTTTAGTTCAATATTTTTTTTACGGCATGCATGAATACAAGGAAAACAAATCGGGAACCCCCTTTGAATACTAACATTGTAGGTGGAAGAGGTCGAGGTCGTAATGCAGGTCAGGGAAGACACACTTATATTGACAAGATAATTGCTAGAGCTGATTATTCCACTAGACCACAGCGGAACTCTACAGGCAGGGGAAATTATGTTCCTCCTAATCTTGAACATTCAGCATCCACAGTGGAGAATACAACAGGACCTTCAACTCCTGTTGCAGAAAGTAAACCTCCTGAAGATAAGGGAGGTGTTGTAGGTGCACCAGATAGAGAGGATATTTATCATATTGACGGAACCAGATTTACTAAAGAGGTGTGGTTGGAGACTCACAAAATAGCAGAAGAAGAAAGAAGGCAAAAAGAAGAGAGGAGAAAAGAGGAAGAAGCTAAAGCAGAGGAAAAAACGCATAAAAGAGACTATTGAGTTTTGGACCAGAACCATGGTTGATAGAGAACAAGGGGGTGAGAATGAACATGAGGACCACCGGGAGGAAGAAGGAGAAAATAATCAGCCTGGTAATACTATGGCTACATTAGAATTCCCTATCCTTCAGACACCTGGAGCAGCTCCTATGAAGAATATCTCACCATCAGTCCTCCCTAATTTCCATGGTAAGTCCTCCGAGGATCTTGATGAGTTTCTTTTTGAGTTTGATATTCTCTGTCACAGCTATAATTACACCTCCAGTGCTCAAAAGCTGAAGCTATTCCCAACCACCTTGAAAGGAAATGCTCTGTGCTGGTTCATGAGTTTGGGTCGTGAGACCATTACAACTTGGGACCAAATGAAGAACACCTTCCTTTCTAAATATCAAGAATATTGCAGAACTAGAGATAGAAAGGAAGAGTTGTTGAAAATGGTTCAAAAGGATGAAGAGAGTTTGGAAGACTTTGTGGAGATATTACTGTACAATTTGCAAAGATCTGGTCATGCTGAGATTGGCAAGGATGTGCTCAAGATCATCTTGCTAAGAGGAATCCGGGAAGATTGCCTTGACATGTTGAATCTGCTTGGTAAAGGGGATATCTCGAAGGAACCTTTTGAAAAAATTGTTGAATTATGCCAAAGGTACTCCAGGGGATCTTTTAGAACCATCAAACGAGACAAGGATCGAGATTGGGATGTTTTCACTAGGACTCAGAAGTCAGCTAGTGGAGGTGCCACTCGAGCAGAAATACGCAACCTACTGGAGAAATTTAAAATAGATATGATGAGTTCCCTGTCCTCAGAGCTGGATGCCATGAAGGAAAAACAGAAACAAGTAATAGAAGATCTTACACTTGGAGTATTCTGTCCCAAATGTAGAAAGACGCATCCACTGAAGGAGTGCCCGTTGGACAAAGCAGAGGTATGTAGGATATGTGAACTCGAGCATGAAACTAAATAGTGTCCTTCACTACCTTAGGTTAAAGCATTCCTGCAGGTGTCTATTCCTGATGTAGAGCCAGCATACTTTATAGCACAGAAGAAACCATGGCAGCCTAGAAACCAAGGTATGAATACAGATCCAGCATTTTTTATGCATAATATGAATGGAATGAAAAACATGCATAATATGAATACACAATTCCCTTCACATTTTTCCAACAACCAGTGGCATCCATCTCAGAACCCAATGCAAAATTCTAATTCATGGACACCTTGGCCACAGCAATCAAACCAAGATCTTTGGAATTCCAACTGGAGGAACCCTTACCAAGGAAATAACTTTCCCCATCACCAGAATCAGTATCAACAATACCCTCCTCAACAGTATCAACACCAACAGTATCAGCAACCACAACTCCCTTTCCAGAACAATGCCGCACCCATGAATGCACCACTTCGACCCCAGCTACCTGCACAACCTAACCCGAACCCAAACAATAAAGCAGTCCATCAGTTTGAGACTGCCAACATGCCTGCATACTCCATTACTTAGATTCCCTGCAATGATATACAACTACGATCAGGGAGGGTAGTGGAGCCTATTATCACTGAGGATCTGTCATCCCTAGTGACTGAAACTGGAGTAAATCAACACTATTCAGGAAGCCCCATTATTGAGGATGCTGATACTCCTACTAAAGTAGCAGCTAAAAATCAGGAAGCAACACACAATCTACTACAACCTACACAGTTGAATAGAGAACCACCATATCCTGAACGATTGTAGCTGCAGAAGACAGTGGAACAACCCCGATTTGATCTCGTGGGAGAGTTGAAGAATTTATATGTTAAAATTCCATGGTTACAGGCCCTTCATGATGTGCCTATTTATGCTAAGACAGTTAAATATTTGTGTGTTAAGAAACCAGGAAGAAAGCCTAGGGATCCTCCCACTGTCCACATGCTGGGAAAACTGCCAGAATTAATAATGGGAAAGGCCCCTGTGGCAAAGTATGATGACCCTGGGAACTCGACTGTTACAGTGCACATAGGGAACACACGGATTCCAAATGTCTGGTGGACTTGGGCGCAGCTATTAATGTTATGACCATAAAAAATGTGAAGGAATTAGGATTCACTAATATTCGGCCAACCCCTACTATTTTGGAACTTGATGATAGATCAACGATCAAGCCTGAAGGAATTTTAGATGACCTTGTAATATCAGTAGACTCGTGGGAATACCCTGCAGAATTTTTGGTGTTACATCCAAAATCTCAGTTGGGGGGACACCCACTGATCCTAGGAAGACCATGGTTGGCCACAGCTGATGCCTGTATCAGTTGTCGGTCAGGTTCTATGACCATTTCAGACAGGACTAAGATCAAGAATCTAACCCTATACCCTCTAGCTCGACCAAGCACAGAAGCTGATACTCCATTATGGGTAGATTTGGAGGAGGAAGAGGGAGTTCAGCCACTATTAACCATAGGGAGAGCCTTGACATTTAATGATGAAACAGAGGATGATGCCATTAATAGTTTCATCAATGAGCCCACGTCAGTCAATAAGAATGTTTATCAGATCTTGGACAGTACTTTAGCTGCAACAGAACAAGAAAACCTTACAGAAGAAACTCTGATCAATGATGACAATGTAATTCCAGTACTTAAGAATTCGAAGAGTGTTCCAGTGGAGGTTGAGCCAGGAAAAACATTGAATATTAATCCTAAGCTGGCACCTAGTGAGTTGGAACAGCTAGTCACTCTGCTGAAACATCGTAGGGGAGCTTTTGCTTGGGAATCAACAAATATGAAGGGGATTCCCTCTCATCTGTGCACTCATCACATTTATATTAAAAGTGACTCTAGGCCTGTATGCCAACCCCAACGAAGGATGAACCCGAACCTGAGAGACATAGTGAAAGAGGAAATCTAGAAACTATTGGAAGCTGGATTCATATATCCAATTTCAGACAGTGAGTGGGTTTCTCCACTTGTGATCGTGCCAAGGAAAAATGGGAAATGGAGGGTCTATGTGGATTACAGAGAATTGAACAAGGCAATGCAGAAACACCATTTTCCCTTACCCTTCATCGATCAGGTCCTTGATACCTTGTCTAGGAAGAAGTATTTCTCCTTTCTGGATGGATTTAGTGGCTACAACCAGATTCAGATTGCTCCATAAGATCAAGACAAAACCACTTTCACTTGTCCTTGGGGGACTTTTGCATACTGAGTACTTCCTTTTGGGTTGTGCAACGCACCAGCTACATTTCAGAGGGCAGTGATTGGAATCTTTTCAGAAATGGTGAATGATTGCATGGAAATCTTTATGGATGACTTTACTACATATGCTGACAGCTATGAAGAAGCACTGAAGAACTTAGAAAAGGTGTTGAAATGCTGTGAACAAAGTCAACTCTCTTTGAGCACTAAAAAGTGCCACACGATGATGAGTGAAGGAATAGTGCTAGGGCACTTCATCTCTTCTGTTGGTATCCAGGTAGACCCATCTAAACTCAAGGTAATTGAAAACATACCAACTCTTGGAACTTAGAAGGATGTGCGTAGCTTCTTGGGGCATGCTGGTTATTATAGAAGATTCATAGAAAAATTTTCCAAACTGGCTTCTCCTTTGTTCACTTTGTTAATGAAGGATGCACAGTTTATCTGGAATGATGCATGCCAAACAACATTCACTGAGCTAAAAAAGAGGCTGTCCACCGCACCCATCTTGAGAGGACCCAATTGGGCTCTACCTTTCCATATTTCTCCAGATGCTTCAGAAAATGCCATTGGAGCAATTTTGGGACAACAGGAAGGTAATGCTCTTTATGCTATTTATTATACTAGTAAAAATCTGTCTCTTGTTGAACTGAATTATACTGTCATAGAAAAAGAATTCCTTGCCATTGTTTATGCCATCAATAAGTTTAGGAATTATATTACTGGATATTCTACTTTGGTTCACACTGATCATTCTACCATCAAGTATTTAATGAATAAACCAATCACAAATGATAGAGTTACTAGATGGCTGTTACTTCTACAAGAATTTGATATCACAATTATTGATAAACTAGGGAAGGAAAATGTTGTTGCAGATTTCTTATCTCGTCTTACTAACAGTGATGACAATTTACTAGTCGAAGATTCCTTCCCTGACGAACATTTGTTCGCAGTATCAGCTCATTCCCCATGGTATGCAAATATTGCTAACTTTTTGGATGCAGGTAAGCTTCCAGCACATCTGTCGAAGAGAGAAAGAAAGAAAATCATACAGCAGAGTGCTAGGTACTGCTGGATTGATGGCCATCTTTTCTACACTGGGCTTGATTTAGAAATCAGAAGATGTGTTAGAGAGGATGAAATATTCAGCATTCTTAAAGCTTTCCATGATGAGCCCTGTGGGGGACATTTTGCTGACAAGAGGATAGGTCATAAAGTTTTGAGAATGGGCTATTTCTGGCCTACATTATTCAAGGATGCAAAGAAGTATGTTCAGGCATGTGATATCTGCCAGAGGATGGGCCAACCCAATAGATTAGACGAGATTCCTTTACAACCACAGCTTGTGGTTGAACCATTTGACAGGTGGGCCCTAGATTTTGTAGGGTCTATCAACCCTCCCTCAAAGCAGAAATTTCATATCTTGGTTTGCACAGACTATATGACTACATGGGTGGAAGCTGTAGCCTTGGTTAAGGCCAATGATTAAGCTGTGATTGATTTTTTGTATGAAGGAATTTTTACTCGCGTTAGAGTACCCAAGGATATCATTACAGATGGTGTGCCACAGTTTGTATCTCACAAGCTGGAAGCACTGTTGCAGAAATTTCATATTCAACACAAAATAAACTCACCATATCATCCACAGGCCAATGGGCAGTTGGAGAGCACAAACAAGGTTATTGAGGCTATTCTGACAAAAACAATGAAGAGCCATCGTAAAGATTGGGCTGAAAGACTTCCAGAGGCACTGTGGGCCTATCACACTACTTGGCGTAACACCATTGGTTTTTTCCCATACGAGCTAGTATATGGCAAGAACGTTGTTTTCCCAATTGAATTTGAAATCAGAACTTTGAAAACAACTGTTGAAGCAAATCTTGATTTATCAGAGGCTCAGAGGAATAGACTAAATCAACTCAATGAATTGGATGAGAAACACACAGCTGCAGTGTATCATACAACTTTAATCCAACAACAGTGCTCTAGATGGCATGACAGATTTATAAAGAAAAGAGTCTTCCAGGAAGGAGACTGGGCTCTGTTGTACGATTCACAGTTTAAGAGGGATTTTAAAGGCAAATTGCGCACCCGTTGGTTGGGACTCTATCAGATAGATCGGGTATTTGATAATGGAACAGTCCGATTGATCACCATTGATGAGAACAAAGTAGCATTATTCTCAAATGGTCATCGGCTGTGACTGTATCACAGGCCGATCTCAAGGGAGGCTTTTATTTCACAAGTTGCATCTGATCCAGAGTATCAGTTAACATTAGGACAGGGATTTTTAAACCCTGTGAATTCCTAAAAGTTGCATTTTCCACACATATTTTTGTACATAAATAATCGGTTTTTCTTTCATTCTGTATTTTATCTATTTTTAATTTTTCTTGCACTTGATCGGTTTGTTTTTAAGAAATGTGTGTAGGAACTTATTGGAGGAGTAGCAGCCGTGACTGGGCCAGATGACTGCAGACACCCCATATTTGTTCCTGATCTAATAAAGCTCTTTGAAGAAGATGGATATTTCATGGTCTTTCACAAATAAAATTTGCTTATACTACAGTTGGACGTACCTGCGACTCTGCTACATTTTCCTATTCTGCCAAAATTCGCAGCTGCGACTCCTTCACATTTGCCCATTTTGCTAAAATTCGCAGCTGCAACTCCGCTACATTTGCCTATTCTGCGTGAAATTCGCAGCTGCGACTCCGCTACATTTGCCCATTCTGCCAAAATTCGCAGCTGGGAATCCGCCACTTTTGCTCATTCGGCCAAATCCTGCGGCTGCGACTCCGCTACTTCTGCTTATCTTTCTAATTTGGCAGCTGCTACTTCTCCATTTCCGTCTCATTTTTACTCCTTCCCAACAGCTGCGACTCTGCCACTTTTGTCCATTCTGCTAAGTATGGCAGTTGAGACTCCGCGACCTTTGTCCGTTCTACTAAATCTAGCACCGTGGCTCCATTCCTTCCACTTCATTATAGCTCCTTCCGTACAGCTGCGACTCCACCATTTTTCATTTATTTTGCTAGATTTCGTAGCTGATACTCCACCAGTTTGTCTGCTCTCCAATTAATGATGCCAATAACAATGTGACTAGGCGTCAGTTTTAGCGCTTGCTCCACACTCCAACCATGATCCACCACGAAGGACAATCCAGATGCCTTGAGTAGCTGTCAAACTAGGTGGCAAGGGCCACGTACTTCGGCACATGTGCATTTACATCCACTGGTGTAGCTAGGGTTTTACCCCTAGCTTGTGCAAATGAGCACCTACTAAGGAGAATGGACTCCTTAGTAGCAGTTCAGTAAGTGTAAACAATTAAGCTAAAACAACAATTAAATTACTTCTAAAGTATTGCATGAAACATAAAGAAAAGATATAAAAAAGTAGTTTTGTATTGATATTACCTCCAATGTGGAGGTTGATGAAGCCCTTTGCAGTGTCCAAGAGGATGCTCCAAGCTTCAGTATGCTCCTTCTCCTTCTCCAATGGTGGGGATGGGCTAAAAGTGGCTCTCAAGGTGAAAATAGTTCAATGATGAACTAGGGTTTCGAGAGAGATTTTGGCAGAGTAAGGGTGCTTGTGATTGTGGATATCGAATAAGGGATCTCCATCACCTATTTATAGTTTTTTGGTGGTGGAGTGCTGACCCATGGTTTTGGGAAACACATGGTTTTGTACAGCTGTATAGGGTTTTTTCCTCCTTTTCCTCATTATTTTATATTTTTTATTCCCTTTTTAGGGGATTTTTGCTATTTTTGGAGGAAAAGGGGGTTTTTTAGCCTTTTTTAGGCTATTTTGATGGTTTTGTGGCCTTTTGGAGGCATTTTAGGCCTTTTGGAGGCTTTTTAATGGGATTTTTGGGGTTTTTAAGGGAAATATGGTAGGAAAATGGACAAATGAGCCATATAATGTGGTAGATGAGGTAGTGAACACTTTTTGGGTGTTAACAACTGGGACGATGGCCGGCCGCAATGATTAATTCATGGCTCAAATTCATAAACGCAAGGTACAGGTCCTATCTTTTACATGATTTGGTAGAAGAATTAATATGGTAATAACGATTATGTCCTGTCATAACCCTCAATCAATGAACCAAATTGAATCACACTTTAAAGATTAAGTTAAAGGTCATAATTGTGATTATTTTTCCATCACCTTACCTAATTTTGCACCTGTTACTCCTATCTGCCAACCTCGTCGCTTCCATAGAACATTCATGCTATCATAGACTAGCCTGAAACCTGATTCTCGAACCCCAACAACCCTTTGCATGTTCGTAAGCTGCAACTCTCCACTTCTAAACTAGAAATTGTTGAGATCTGAACCTTGAGGAGAGGTTAAAATAGGAAATCCAATCAGATACAAACCTGTGAATACAGACGCTGTGCGTTCCAATGCAGAGGTTCTCAATATTTTATAGCAGCAGGTTGGATGGAGAATTTCGAACGGTTGAATGGTTTTCACACAGAAACCGCATTGCAATTCGCCCTTAGCCTGATTGATACTCATGCCGAGGTCATAGGACTGTGCGTGGATGTTATAGAAGAAATCATAGTTGAGGTTACTAGTTTTCCCATGGTGGGAAAGAAGACATTTGGGCGGAAAGTACATAATGCAAATGCAGTGAGGGAATTTCTGTCAGTAGGAGAATAGGTTATTCCAAAGCTCCATGGGCTGGAACTGGTATCCTTACCACCACCCTGGAATCAAGTTGCAGTCTTTGTGAAGAGATATATTTCTTGTGGAGGTAGGTACCAAGTTGTTTCATTCTCTGAACTTCCCTTACTGTCTCATTTACGACATGGTATCTTAGTAAATATACCATTCTATCTGTTTAAAGCCCTACAAACCATGGCTGGCTATGCAAGAACTGCCTAGCACCCAGTTTCCTCCCTCACTAATCATGGTTTAATTAAATTATTGGTCCTAAGAGCCATTGCCAGTCATCATTTAACTTGGGAGCAATTTTTGGCTGGGGACGCACCAATCAGACAACCTGTATTAGAAAAGGGAGGTGCTGGTGAGGATAGTGAGGACTGGAGTTCCTCAAACCCAGTTGGGGGGGAGGTTGGAGTAACAGAAAGTCAGGCCAATAATGAAGGGGAAGTAATTAAAGAAGAGGCTAGAGTAGCAGAAAACCCTATAATTGAAGGAAGTGTGATGGAAACCCTGGAGTAGGAGGTAGAAAAATTTGAATCTGTAATTGCAGAGTCAAGTACTCAATTGAAAGAAGTTGAAACTGGAGCAGCTGTTGAAGCTACGATAGTTGAAGCTACAATTGCAGAAGTAGGGATTCAGAAGGAAGGATATAGCCCAGAAATAGTAGCAGAAGGGATTGTGGAAGTCTTGGAAGTAGAGTCCTCTTCAGAAATAAGGGACACCATTATTGAAGAAGAAGAAACCAGGGTGAACACCCCTGTGTCAAAGAAACGAAGAATAGAATCAAGGAACAGGGGTCATACACCCATGGCAGCAAAGAGGAAGAAGAGTCGGACTGTCAAAGCATTAGTAGAAGCAAGTGGTGAGGAACACCCATTGGGATTGTTGAGGAAAAGAAGAACTCGATCAACAGAAGCAGCTGTGACAGTGGCAGCAACAGAAGTAACTATAATGGCAGCAGAATTAACAGGGACAGCAACAGAAGCTAATACAATGGATGCTGTTGGGGGTAACAGTGGAACACCCCTATCAGAGATGACAAGAGCAGTTAAAGGGAATAAGGGGTCACCTGCATTAGAAGAAGCACATACAGTAGGGGTAGATATAGAGATTCCTATTTTGAACCCCAAATTGCCTACTGCTATACAGGAACCATCTAGGGAAGAACCCCAAATTGAAAACCTCCTGTTTGAAAACGAATTATTAAAGGAGGAAGTGCATATATTAAGAAAAGAATTGGAAAAGTGGAAGGGAGCAGCTGGAAGACAAGCAGAGAAAAATTTGGATACATTAGCAAACACTGCAAATCTGTTGGAAAACCCATCTTTTGCATTTGAAAATGAGAAGTATGGGGAGACTGTTTGCCCAAAATGTGGAGATATATTTGCTTCAGCAGGACACATAGTTGTTGTGTTGGGACTTGCATCCCAGAGTCATGTACAGATAAAGGAGGTGGAAGAAGGAATTCCAGGGATCAAATTGATAGACGAGAATGAGCCAAGAATGGAAGAAATCCCTGATTTGAATTTAGAGGATGAAATGGTACAGTCCTAGCCATTAGGGGATACTAAGCTCCTTCAAGACCAGTCTTACCAGTCATAAAGATCTGATAAAAATCAGAAACAATCTCAGCAGTTTAAAGAAACGGAGGAATAGGGTACTGTTACACAAGAATCAGTACCCTTGAGAATGTTTAAATCTGCAACTCAGATAGCAACATTTGATGTGGAGAATCAGGAGGGAAACACTGCTACACAAGAACCAGTGTTTCCAAAATCATTTGCTACAGTGGCAACACAAATTGAGATGGCTGAGATTGAAATGAAAGACTTGGGTGTTGTTACAAAAGAACCAGGAACCCTAAAAATACTAACCGAGACTGTAACAGTGATTGAGGAAGTTGAGATGGATATGGATATGAAGAATGTTGTTACACAAGAACCAGCATCCTTAAACCCTATGGCTAATACTGCACCACATGCACAGGCCACTGCAATCCTGATAGAAGATGCAGTTGTCACAGTTCTGAGGCAAGAGAAGGAAGTCATTCATCTAGATTATGATGATGAAAAGGAGGTAGAAGACAGAAAAATTCAACGACTAGAGAAGAAAATTCTCTGGTTAAACCTTGAACTGGATAAATGGCTCAAATGGATGGAACCATTCAAAGAAGGTATGATCCCTCTCCAGGAGCATAGGAATGTCATTAAGGGACTAAGAGAAAAATGGGCTGAGGATCTATTCTTCCAGAAACTTCGGTGGGAAAAAATCCAAGAAAAATTGGAAGGTTTGAAGAAGCTTGAGTCCCTACAGCAGGACAAAAATCAAATGTATAATCTTTCTATAGAATTTATGAGTTGCAGAGCTCCATCCCCCTCTTATCCTGTCTTTCTCTATAAGCAGACAACCTTATTTAAATTGAAGGCTCTCAAAGATGGAAGATCATTTGATTGGCAACAACTGATCAATTTCTGGAGACTTTTCTGAAGAGTGACTTTGAGGATCAGCATTTGTTATGTGAGTTATATTTGCATGATAGGGCTTGCTATATTTCCGTTCCATCTGACCCTTTACCTGTTCTTGGGGATGTCCAGCTGAGGGCATTTGCCTCCTTTAGCATTAACCATGTAAGATGGAAGGATGCTTTCCAAACCATCGTCAAGAATGAGGAGAATTCTACTCTCTGGATTAGGGAGGAACCTCAGAATCCACCAGTATTCATGGCCTGTCATGCTAAATCCCTCAGGGTTCCTTCAATTGCTCAATATTTTGAGATCCTGCGAGATAAACTCCTTACTACATGTTTCCCAATGATTCTTAATATGTAGCAGGATGCCCTGAAGGCAGTGAATATAGATTGCTATACTCACCCTCATCTCTAAAGGAAATGGATCCATATGGCTTCGAAAATTTCAGGCAAGCCTTCACTAGGGTGCCTAGATATGTGCAATGCATGCAAAGGTGTGGACCTTGGTGGATTGGTTTAAGATTCAAGTTCCCCCTCATTTGGTTACCTATAAGCAATTCTCACAAAACCAATTATGCTCTAACATTAGAAGAAGAAGAGAGTTGGTGGGAGCATTGGGTATACTGCTATGGGTTTGTCCCTCAAGGGGAGGCACCACAATTTGCTTATAACATCACCAATCTCCACAGATTTCACTCAGATTCAGATTCAGACTAAAGGAGGTTGTTGCATGAGGACATGCAATTGGATAGTTGGGGGGAGATGTTGGGTCCAGGAAATGCCCCTTTTTGGCTACCTCTATTACACCTTTTTTCCCTAATTCCATCCTATTTTCATGAGCTATATCCATGTCTTTCCAGATCAATCTATAACATTGACAAGTATAATTTGTTATTACTTTATTTTTTTTTATGCCTAAGACTGTTAAAGATTATGGATCTTAGTCCTTGGTTTATACCAATTTATGTGAATTTATTTAGCCAAGGTCTAAAAGCACAGGTGTATCAGCCCAGCAGTGCCAGCTGTAACTCTTCAACGTCAGCTCCTCATACTCTAAGGGACAGCACATCCTCCACACGAGCTGTAACAGATTTCCACTGTAACAGATCTCATTGAAGAAGAGCTTAGCTGCAACAGACAGGTGGCATTCCAGTTGTCAAGTCTGTTGATCCAATTGCCATTGGGACAACAACATCCTTTGGTATTAACATCACTATTCAACACGCTGTATTAGTTAGCTGTAACTGCGCAACATGAAGATCATAGATCTTCACTGCTGCGCTATTTTTGTGGATCTGAAACTGTCTTTCTTTTTGTATAAATCCCAGAAGGCTCTCGTAGCCTAGGGTTGGACAATCATTACTGGTGTAAGCTGTAACAGAGCATTGAAGCTCATGATCTTTCATTAATAATATGAGAGCAAAATTATTCACTTCTGAGTTTTAATTAGCTGTGACTCTCGGTGTCTCTATTAGAAGGCCAAGGCCCGCCTTCTCACAGAGATAGCCGATTTAAGTAGGTAGAATAGTTTAAATTCATTTATGTTGTGTGGTGTGGAAAGTTGCAGACATTGCTAATAGCTGTAACAGAGAATAATTTGATTTCAATTATGTTGTGTGGTGTGGAATGTTGTAGACATTACTGATAGTTGTAATAGCGATTAGCTTCCTTGATGGTAGTTTACAATTGCATCTTGAATAAGCTGTAGCAGAGTGGTGTGACAGTTGACTGTGTAGAACAATTCAATTAAATTGCATGTGTGTTTTAATCAGCTGTAACAGCCAAGCTCGATCCCAATCAATTGGTAGTTATTTATGCTTTCTAGGACTTCCAATAATCATCAGTAGAGTTCAAGCTTGTATTTCAATTCTGGTTGCTGTTGTATCTTTAATTGCATACATAGATTAGACAGATAATGTTGGAGTTACAGTAGTCACTGGATAGATCATTTTGGTAAAGGTCGAATGATGTAATTTGATGATCATAAGGATTTAAATTCTTGCAAAAGTAATTTCATTTCATTTCATTATTAGATCATTAAATTTTTGGATTGATTCTGTAAGAAGGATTGTTTCAATTGGGATTTGTAGATGTGTGAATTAGATTAGTTGCTTAGGGAATGAGTTGGCTGGGCATTTAGGTAGGATCAGTACTTACATTCATTAATCAACTGCTTAATTTGTTTATGCATAGATTGTGCTCATTACCTTTGAAATAAAAGGCCTTCCTGGGTTTGACAATTTATATTGATCATTCTGTGTGTTAGCTTTAATTAACTAACATATAGAGTGCCCAACAGTGTTCATCCAACTCGTTGAATCACAATTATGTTCACTTGAGACTATTCAGTGCACCCTCATGGGGGAAGCCACGAAGTGGTATGTCGAGTTGCTTGGGGGCACGTATAGAGGTTTCAATGAGATAGCTTTGGTTTTCTTGGATCATTACAAGTTTCCAGTTCATTACGATATTGGTACTGAACTCTTGTCTACCTTCCGCCAAAATAAGGCCACACACATTTCTGATCACGTTCAAGAGTGGCGTCGACGGAAGAGGTTAGTGAAAGCCAACATTCCTCCATAGTTTCTGTTGGAATGGTTTCCCAAGTCTTTGCTTCCATATATTGCTAAGGATGTTTCGATGTCCAACATTGTGACTAAGGAACAAGTCATCTTAAAAGTCCAACAGCTAAATTTATTGTATTCTCAGTATGGCATTTTGTATGACATTATTCCTGATGCATCGCGAACACAACATGAGCCCAAGTCAGTTCTTGGACCACATGCCGATGGAATTGTTGGATCCGCAAGCACTCTACCAGTATATTTGGTTTCTAATCAAATGCAAAATTTGTCAATTAACCAATCTACTCCTGAACAGGTTCACACCTTGTCCACTTCCACTCCATCGTCTAATGTACATATTGTGTAATCGACGAACCCATTGGGTAACCAGCAACCTAGTGGTAAGATAAGGGGAGAAATAACCGTAAGGGTGGAAACAATGGGAAAAATGGTAGTAATCATAATACCCCTCTAAAAGAGAACGCAAACCCTCCTCGGGACGACAGAAATGCTAGTGGGGACCGTAAACCTAGGCTTAAAGTGAAATTCCCTTGCAATATTTGTGGGGAAGATCACCTTACTCACTTGTGTCCTCATATTGAAGAAGCATTGAAGCATCTAGCATAGAGCCCAATTGTGTTAAAGGATCCCCTTCTGCATCATCAGAACATGACTTCGCATGCTCCTGCTACTCTTACGGACCTAATGAGACTACAACATCTTCCTCCAATACTAGTGGCTATGGATGCATGAATATGGTCCAATCAGAGGTTAGTGTTGCTACTCGTCAACGCGATTATGGTGCACCACAACCGAATATGGGGAATGAGCCTCCCCCTCCTCCTGATACATCCTTGCATATCGAGAACCCCTCTACTATGCCTTGGATACCAAAAGGTGTTCTCAAGTGCTCTATGCATAATCCCAATGCTCGAGCTGCCCATAACTACTCTATTGTAGAATATTTGGGTCAAAATCCATGTGCCATGTCGGCTCTTGAAGTTTTACAGGCATGCCCTTCTCAAAGGCATGCCCTTTTGAGTGCTTTTAGGAGTTCAGGATGGGGGAAGTCCTAACGTTATCAAGTTTGATACTACTGACATTCAACCTTGCTTACCTTACCACATGGATTTTCAAATCCATGTGGAGTGCCTTCATAATTTCGCCAGAAGAACGGTGGTTGACGAAGGTGCTTCTACGTCAGTAATGTCTTTATCTTGTTGGAAAGCTCTTGGCTCTCCTCCCTTATCCAAGTCTGTGACCATGCTCACTACATTTGATGGTCGGTCATTTAAGCTACATGGGATTATCCCTTCCCTTGTTGTCCGCTTGGATGGGAAACCCATGCCTATTGAAGTCAAGGTGGTTGATGCACCCATCTACTACAACCTTCTCCTGGGTAGGATTTGAATGTACACTATGAAAGTGGTCACGTCCACTGTGTTCAGAGTTATTTGCTTTCCACATGAAGGCAATATTGTGATAGTCGACCAGCTGGATTTCGTTAGTCCTCCTTCCACAGCATCCACGGGATCAGTAGTCCCCCAAGTTACAAATTCTCAGCCGGCAACTGGGAACATGGGTGTCGGATTGTACCCCTCATTGATGGGATATTGTTAACACCCAAAAAGTGTTCACTACCTCATCTACCACATTATATGGCTCATTTGTCCATTTTCCTACCATATTTCTCTTAAAATCCCAAAAAATCCCATTAAAAAGCCTCCAAAAGGCCTAAAATGCCTCCAAAAGGCCACAAAACCCTCAAAATAGCCTAAAAAAGGCTAAAAAACCCCTTTTTCCTCCAAAAATAGCAAAAATCCCCTAAAAAGGGAATAAAAAATATAAAATAATGAGGAAAAGGAGGAAAAAACCCTATACAGCTGCCCAAAACCATGTGTTTCCCAAAACCATGGGTCAGCACTCCACCACCAAAAAACTATAAATAGGTGATGGAGATCCCTTATTCCATATCCACAATCACAAGCACCCTTACTCTGCCAAAATCTCTCTCGAAACCCTAGTTCACCATTGAACTACTTTCACCTTGAGAGCCACTTTTGGCCCATTCCCACCATTGGAGAAGGAGAAGGAACATATTGAAGCTTGGAGCATCCTCTCGGACATTGCAAAGGGCTTCATCAAACCTTCACATTGAAGGTAATATCAATACAAAAAAAACCATTTTTTATATCTTTTGTTTATGTCTCATGCAATGTTTAAATTAGTTTTTTCATTTCTGTTTTAGCTTAAATAATTTACATTTACTGAACTGCTACTAAGGAGTCCATTCTCCTTAGTAGGTGCTCATTTGCACAAGCTAGGGGTAAAACCCTAGCTACAGTTTTGGCGACTCCCCTAGATTTTGAATTTCTGGTTTCCGTTTTGAATATTTTCCCTTTCGGCTGTCCCTTTTGGCCGCCACATACCGCGTCTTTTCCCTCTGCAGTCGCGTCCCGACCACGCCTTTCAGGCCTTTACCTGCGATCCGACCGCGGCTCTCAGACTGCTTCCGACGCTCTGCCGGCGGATTCAAGTCTGTTACCTGCGATCCGACCGCAGCTAATCAGCCTGTTTGCCGCGATCTGACTGCGCCTGTCGGCCATTTTCCCGCGTCCCGACTGCGGCTATCTGCCTCTTTCGTGCGTCCCGACTGCGTCTGTTAGCCCTTTTGCCGCGAACCGACTGCGTCTTTTTCCCTATTTCCCGCGACCCGACTGCGTCTGTTGAGCCGAAAGTCGCGACCTGACCGCGTCTGTTTTCCTTAAACCCGCGGTCTGCCTGTTCCGATTCGCCACAGACCCGCGGTCTGTTTTCTGCATTTTGAGCCCAGCCCCTTTTGCTGCAATATTTTCTGCGTCTGAATAGCCCTCTGTCCCACCTGCAGCCTCACTTCCTTACAGCCTTTCTGCAACATAATTTCTGTTCCCTTTACAGAATTCTTTTAAAATTTCGTTTATTTTTTAAAATCAGAAAATTTTGCAAGTTTAACTTTCAATTTCAGTATTATTGATAGTTGGAAGTTTCCCCCCTTGTGGCACTTCTATTTTTGGGTTCATCACCTCACGAGCACACACTCTGTCACATAAATCAAGTGAGCCTTAAAAAGTACCTAACTAAACCAACATTCTAACCCCACTTGGGGAACACAAAAGAATCATTGTAGTTAGGTAGGATCAGGGGGATAGGCTTCCAATAACACCCCTTGGTTACTTTCACTTGAGACATAGTTGTTGTCCAAATAGGGAACCAAAATCCCCTAGTACTTTTTGGCACGGTCACGACCAGTTTATCAGAGGGCCTCTCCCTTAGGAGGGTTGAAGTCGGGAGACTGGTTCCGGAGGCCTGAGTGGAATACCGCACTCCATTCAGTAACCGAAGGGATACCTTTCGCGGTTCGCGGGATATCCCTGTATAGGGGTATTGCGGTCAACGAACTAAACGGTAGATTCACCTTTCTGGACATGTCATGAACGGGGTATCTTAGTTGCCATTCTTCTAGGATTGACTACCCGGTGTCCCTCCAGGTAGGGGGATATCATAGCCACTTGGCTTTCCTACTCATATTGTCTGACTTGGATTTCATGACCTTGCAGAGGATATGTTTAGTTGAGTCAGAATACTTTTAGTTAGGTGTTTGCATGCTCCTTTACCTCCCTTTGGTCTAGTGAGTCCACCATTTTTTCTTTTTAGGAAACCTGCTGCTTGTTGGTATTCTGACCATCTTTGTTGACACTCCACCTATTGTAGCACAGCTGTTGCAGTGGGTGTTTTGAGTTGGTTGTTGGCCTGAGTGCCTTGTTTTTTAGCTCTCCTTCTGCACACTCGGTTGCATTAGGCCTTTTTGAGCTGTTTTTCTACTCGCCCCAACCCACAGAGATTTGACACCATCCGTCACCATTGAGTCCCCGAGACATTCTCGACGCCTCAGGGGCGATCCCCCACAGCACGGTTCTCTTGACACCACACGTCATAGATTCCGATCATCATCCGTTGATACCACTCATCACAGATCTCGAGCCTTGTCACTTGATTCCACTCGTCAGCGACATAGGACTCCGTCACCAGATATTGACGCTCCTTACTTTACCTCTGATTCTGAAGAAGAGTCTGAGAACCCTATTTACAGTGCCCCTACTAGCCCCATGGCTGGCGCGACTTCCACTCCTTTCGCTATAGGGACCATTGGTGGCACATCCACCACTACACCAGTTACCACACCTGCTCTAGGAATGCCCTCGATGGGGGCCACATCCACCATCCCGGTTACCATTCCTATTCCCATAACTGGCCTACATACCACCACTACATCAGTGGCTCACACTACCCATGGTGGTGCTGGACCATCCTCCACCACCTTAGTTCCCCACTTGGGGGCACCATCCCAAATCCTGTCCCTCCACTTGGGGGCATTGGCCCCAACTTGGTCCAACCCACTACTGTGTCACATCCTTCTTCCAGTTTGCCATTCATGGCTAGCCTCAACCTACCTGACCTGGCCAGATTGACCAACGATCCTATTCGACATGACCCTACGTGGCCTCATATGCCTACCAAGCTTCCCTCTGACATCGCTAAGTTCAAGGGCAAGGCCGGTGAGGACCCACAAAACCATATCATGTCTTTCCGCCTATGGTGTTCCTCTAACTCCATAGTGGATGACTCTGTTCGCCTCTGTCTCTTACAGCGCACCTTCACTGGCTCTGCAACCAAGTGGTATATCGAGCAACCTCATGGGACCCATGCCACCTTTGATTCCCTAGCCTCGACCTTCCTGCAGTTCTTCCAGTTGCCTGTCCGCTATGACGCGGGCGTTGAGATCCTCCTATCCTGGAGACAAAACACGGCCACCCATATCACGGACCACATCCATGAGTGGCGTCGACGCCGTAGCTTATGCAAGATCAAACTAGACGACCGTATCTTCCTAGATTGGTTCCTCAAATCCCTTCTCCCTGTTATTGCGAAGGATGTGGCATCAGAAAGACCCCAGTCTGAAGAAGAAGCCATCCTTAAGGCCCAACAGTTCGACCTCATTTACGCCCAATCGGGTTACCTTTATACCATTATACCTGACGCCCCTCGCGGCGAGTCCTCCCAGCACGATGCACCGGGGGCATCCCATGCTGCGGACGGTATCATTGGTCGTGTTTCTTCCCATCCCCAACCATTTTCTATAGCACGACCTACCCCTGGCCCCGACCTGTCGCGGGCTACCTCACAGTCTGGAGCAACCAACTCATATGCTCCCATGACACACCACCATTCCCATGGACCATCATGTCCACCTCAGTGCTTCGGTTATGCGAGTCCTGCTTATGCTCCCCCAGTCGCACATCGGCCTTACTACCATCAGCAGGCTGCCCCAGCTCCTGCGCCCTCACAAGCCCAACCCGCTTATTATCCGCCACAGGCAGCCCCTGCGGCACACCCACCACCTGCTCCGCAGCCATATCAGCAACCCCCTCAAGTTGCCGCACCTGCTCAGCCTCAACCTGCATATCATCCTCCGCAGCTTGCTCCCGCCCCTGCGCAACCTCAGAATCCACCTGCTGCCCACGGGCAAGTTTACGCCCAACAGAACCCGCAGCAAAACCAGAACAACCAACGTAACCAGGGCCAACAGAACCGCGGCAAGGGCCGTAATCGGGGGAAAAACCAACCTGCAGATCAAGCTGGTCAACCGGCTAATTTCCCCGACAACAACAATGCGGCCCCCGCTAATCAAAACCCTGATCGCCCGCCCAAGCAGGCTAAAAACCCCAATTTGCGAAAGAATCATCCTTGTTCTATTTGCGGGGTCTATGGCCATTACACACATGCTTGCCCACACTTAGAGCGAGCTCGGCAACTCTGGGTTGATGAGGCCCATCGTCAAGGGCATGTGGCTCCCCAAGCAACGCCCAACCCCCCCCAACCTCAGCAACCCCCCTTGGTGCTGCAAAACCCCTTACCGACCCAAGGCGTAGTGAACACTCAGCCGTTGGCTCCCCCTCAAGCCAACGCGCCCCAACAACAACAGATCACTTACGCTGCTCCTGATCAACCCATGTTTGACTCTGGTACCCACCACTTGCTGATGATGTCATCTGCTGACATCAACCTCCAGACCCGTCGGAACCAATATGGCTCCACCTCCGAAGCCCCTCCCACGGATAAACCCACTAACGCCCATCCCACTGATCAGGCGTTACGTATACCTCCACCCCCACTAGACGGCGCTTCCAAAGCCCCTCGTTTCCCACTTCGTCGTATCAACAATAACCCCAATGTGCGCGCTGCGTCAAACTACAGCATTGTAGACGACCTAGCCCAATCTCCCGCAGCCATGTCTGCGTTAGAAGTCTTGAAGAACTGCCCTTCCTAGCGCAAGACTTTACTTTCCGCCATTGGGGGGATTGACCCAAATGATTCGAATTTGATGGCATTTGATTTAGACCATTCTGAACCACGCCTACCTTCCAGCTTCGCATTCCAAGTTACTGTCTCCGTTCGAAATCTTGTCATCCATCGGTGCATCATCGATGAGGGTGCCTCCACATGTGTTATGTCTACATTCGTATGGCAGAAGCTGGGGTCCCCTCCTCTCCAGCAGTCCACCACTGCATTACGCGCCTACGACGGTCGTTCGGCTCAGCCCCAAGGCCTCCTAGCCAATGTCCCCGTCCAGTTAGGTGGCAAAACTGTACTCATTGACATTGAGGTAATCAATGCCCAACTGGATTATAACCTTTTACTCGGTCGCAGCTACATGTATGCCATGCGGGCGGTTGCCTCTTCCGTCTTTCGCACCATGATGTTCCCCCATGAGGGACGCGTGGTTAAGGTTGACCAGCTCACCTACTATGATCCCAGTGCTCTTGCGGCACCTGAAAATGTTCTCCCCATGGTTGAACAACCTGTTTCTCGTGCCACCACCTCGTTTGTTTCCTCTACGGGGCCTGGAGTCTACTCAGACGCGCCGATGACATCCACCTTTCAATCTATTCCTCCGCCGTCATCTACGCCCGAAGTGTCTGACTTATGTAGCTTGTCCCACGACAACCTACCACCTAACAATCAACCACCCTTGTTGCCTAAACCACCATTGGTACCTAGCCACATTGGTGTTACACCTATCCATACGATCCCCTTCCTAGTCCCTCCATCGGGAGTAGTAAGCGCCCCGGTCATGGCTACCCTTAGTCTCCCTGGGTTAACTTTGGGATTACCTGTATGGTATCTTTCGCCTCCCGTTCGCCCGTCGACACCAGACGTCATCCTCCAACCGGTGCAACCCATGGCTACTACCACTCAGCCACCTCCCGGTGTCTCTACCCCTTCGTCCTCCATGACTCCACCTCCTACTCCCAAACCCACTGGGGGCAGAGGTCCACAACCGTACACTGCTGTACCACCTCCCAAGACAATCAAGAACCCCCCAGTATTTCGTGCTCCTCCCAAATGCTCATTGTGCGACGAGTTAGGCCATGCGACTCATCAGTGTCCACAGTTACCAGCATTGCAGAAGCACATGCAGATGCTCGATGATGACCCCAACATCCCAACTGTCGAACTAAACCCCACTCCCAAGCCTAAAGATAAGTCCCTACGTACCAACCAATCCTGTGCCATATGCGGTATTTACGGACATTATTCACATCATTGTCCCGATCTCCCGAATTACAGAGCGGCTCTCTATGAGATGAACAATCTGGATCTTGAGACGGCACCACCTACCATTGAGGAGATCTACCCCCCAGACTCTTCACCTTCAGGAGAGGTTAAAACCATTTATATGATCTCTTCCACCACTTCCCCCTCGTCAACCGATTTGACGACGCAAAATTTCCGTACCGATGAGGAGATTCTTGAGGCCCTTAGTGCCCCGGATTATCCCTGGGATGATATGAATCATCGTTCCTACTTCATCCCAGAAGCGTCTTCCTCTACCTCCGCTCCCCAATACGCGGTTGAATCCAAAGACTTCCTTCCCACCAAGGTCGACTGGTTCAAGGACCCTATTCCTGCTCCTGATGCCTTTGAGGAAGGTAACATGGCCAACATCTCACCTGTCATCCAAGTTGATATCGCTGCCCCAGGACGTGCCCCTGAACTCATTACTTTAGGAGCATTCTGCAGTAAACAAGAGATTGCGGACTACATAAACCTTTTCAGAGAATTCCGTGATGTCTTTGCCTGGTCCTATACCGAAATGCCCGGTCATGACCCCGCCATTATAGAGCACCACATTGACACATGGCCTGATGTACCCCCCCTCCGTCAGAAACAACGTCCTATTCCTCCCTCACATTTCCCAGGATGTGCCCCTGAACTCATTACTTTAGCCTCCTGCAGCGAGCAGGAGATTGAGGACTACAAACAACTCTTCCACGAGTTCCGTGATATCTTCACCTCCCCCCTCGAGCAGCGTCTGCTGACACTTGAACAAGCTGATGAAGACCGTTGTGTCACTATCCAGAACATTGAAGCTGCCAAGAACCGCTCCAAAGCCGGTTACGACAAACATGTTCACCCTCGCACTTTCCATGAAGGAGACCTCGTCCTCGCATATGACCAAGCCCACGACAAAACCGGTAAAGGGAAGTTTGAATCCATGTGGCAAGGCCCTAACATCGTACAGACCTACCTCGGCAAGGGGGCATACATCTTAGCCGACTCTGAAGGCCATCCTTTGCGCAACCCCCGTAATGGGTTGTATCTTAAGCGTTTTTACCCATAAATGACACCGCGACCTCGTTGGTCCGCATTGTACAGTTTGCTTCCTTTTTTGTTTTACACATATTTTCCACCACTGGAATCAGCACGACGAGACTGTCATGATGGTCGCCTCGTTGCATTATTTTTACCCCGTCATTTTTTACCCATTTTTTCAGACGCCACTAGTCGCCTCGGTTTGCGTGCCACATCGTTCGTTCCTCATTTTTCACATGTTTTATATCATCGGATTCATTTTTCCAAGCTGGTGATGATGCTTGAGATCATTTCTCGCTCTCACCCCTAGATTTTTCGGGTATTTTTTCCAAAACGCCCTCGTCACCTCGGTATGCGTGCCACATCGGCCGTTACCCGTTTTTGACTTCCTTTATATTGCCGGATTCATTTTTCCGAGCTCGTGATGATGCTTGAGATCATTTCTCGCTCTCACTTGGTACAATTTCAACATTGTGTCCCGACACCTTGCTGCCTCGATTTGCATGCCACATCGGCCTCTATCGGATTGTTCCACTTTTGTACATGAGCCATTCACTCCTGTCACACTGCAAATGTCTCGTTATTTTGCCACCATTTCATCTACCCCGCAAGGAGGCCCACCAGTGCTCCCCCCTACCCTCGTTCTTGGTCATCATTACTGTTCCTCGATTGAACACTTCCTCCTTGCCTGGCCATTTCTTTTGTTCGGTATAATTTTATCCCTTTTTCGGGCCGGACAACTCCTTTACGAAAAAGGCACTTAGGGAGTTTCCGTTAAGCTCTTTTTAGACTCCTAAAAGAATGAAAAGATCGTCGAGAAATCTTGCTTCCTTTCATGCTCGTTAAAGTACCTGAAAGGGCGTCTATCTGGTATAAGTTTAACCCTTTTCCGGACCTGGTAGACTAATTACGAAAAAGGAATACTCTAGTCACACTGGCTAGAAGAGTTCTTCATTGCATCCTTTTATGCTTCTTTGGGCCTTGGAGACTAAATCTACGAAAAAGCAACCCCCTGGAGTCTTCTTATTTGCTTTCAGACTCTCTAAAATTGAAAGCAACCACGAGCATGCGCTGTCCTGGGCTCGTTAAATCCACACGACAGTACCATTCCATCACTTCAGAGTCTTCTTATCGCTTTCAGACTCCTTAAAATTGAAAGCAACCACGAGCATGAACTGTCTTGGGCTCGTAAAATCCACACGACAGTATCATTTTACACAAACTTCTTCTAGTTCCTTAACCCATGAAGAAGTACCCTCCCGTGCCTCATGGCACTATGATCAATCATCTCGGCAGCACCCCCACTCAGGTCGCCTTTGTTCAGAGTATTCTGCAGTCTCCTGCCATATTATACTAGCTTGAGTCTCCTTCAGACCAGTCACCCTCCCCGAGCCACTACAGCTATGATCCCTTTCCCGTCAGTCAGTTTCATATGCCGCCCGATCATTCCCATTATCATACTCTGAACAAAGGAAGTTTGAGTCCACCCACTCTACTTGCCCAGTTGTCCCCCCACAGTTTGTCAGTCCTGCCTATCACATTTCGGTTCTTCACCTCGCGCTCCTGTCAAGGAAACATCATTGCCTTGATAGTTGCAGGTCTCCCTCTGTCGACGACATCTCCTCTATTCCAGAGGATAGGCCCAGAGGTCCCTACACCTTGGACTTATCACCATATGTGGTAAGTGCCTACGGATCATTCTGAGAGGAGTCATCATTGCCTCTCCGAGTGGTTGTTCCTCACATGCTCGACTTCAGCACCTTGATCGCATCGTTGAGGATCGCGTAGGATTATATCCCATCAGTTTTTAGTCGAAGACCCTGGATTTCCCCTGACTCTAGCACATTGGTGAGTCACTTCAGAACGACCAGTTATATGTTCCCGTGGATGTCCGGGCTGCGTTGGTGTTTGTATTCGGAAGCCATCTAGTTACATGCTTCCTTGAGTACCCAGTTTCAGTCCCAGATCAGTTCCAGTTCAGTGTACCATTACGAGTGTACCTCTTGTCACTCTGATCCAGCAGCTCATCAGTTCCCTTGGTACCACATTCAGCAGCACTGTTGATATTCCGGTGCACCAATTTTTCAGCTTACACATGGTCATCCCAGCAGTATGTCCCAGATTTTGTGTCCCCTCTGGACTCTTATGATGTACACAGTGACTATGTATCTTATAGGTCCCCCCTTTTTCGGGCCTCACAGTTATTTTTATGTATCTTGATACGAGCATGGGTATGCCCGCCTCATCCATATATTGAGATTATTCCTCAGTCAGTATTTGAGGTCATGTATATTTCAGGTCCCCATTTTTTGGACCCCATTGTTATTGTTGAGTTATATCCTGATACGAGCATGGGCATGCCCGCCTCGTCCATATGATCAGATGATTCCTCATCCATTATTGAGGTTATGTACTTTTAGTTCTTGCAGTTGTTCGGGATCGTTGTTCTGGGCTTCAGTTTGTTTCTTCTCTTCTCTCCACACCCAGGAAAACCATTCATGACTTATGATGTCCATCGGCCATACGATGAGCTCCTGCCCTCGCACATCAGGGGGCAATCTGTTAACACCCAAAAAGTGTTCACTACCTCATCTACCACATTATATGGCTCATTTGTCCATTTTCCTACCATATTTCCCTTAAAATCCCAAACAATCCCATTAAAAAGCCTCCAAAAGGCCTAAAATGCCTCCAAAAGGCCACAAAACCCTCAAAATAGCCTAAAAAAGGCTAAAAAAACCCCTTTTTCCTCCAAAAATAGCAAAAATCCCCTAAAAAGGGAATAAAAAATATAAAATAATGAGGAAAAGGAGGAAAAAACCCTATACAGCTGCCCAAAACCATGTGTTTCCCAAAACCATGGGTCAGCACTCCACCACCAAAAAACTATAAATAGGTGATGGAGATCCCTTATTCCATATCCACAATCACAAGCACCCTTACTCTGCCAAAATCTCTCTCGAAACCCTAGTTCACCATTGAACTACTTTCACCTTGAGAGCCACTTTTGGCCCATTCCCACCATTGGAGAAGGAGAAGGAACATATTGAATCTTGGAGCATCCTCTCGGACATTGCAAAGGGCTTCATCAAACCTTCACATTGAAGGTAATATCAATACAAAAAAACCATTTTTTATATCTTTTGTTTATGTCTCATGCAATGTTTAAATTAGTTTTTTCATTTCTGTTTTAGCTTAAATAATTTACATTTACTGAACTGCTACTAAGGAGTCCATTCTCCTTAGTAGGTGCTCATTTGCACAAGCTAGGGGTAAAACCCTAGCTACAGATATTATGATTTCTCTTCACCCATTTCTTTTATTGGAACCATTTCCGATAATGCAACTCCTCCATTGAATCATAGACCTTTCCGGGCATCGTATTTCACTGATCCGTGGAATCTACCTTCCATGAGTTCCTCGTCTGGAGACGTTTCGTGCATTGGGATGGATATGCCCTTCTTTGCAGTCAAGCTTGCTCATCATGTTCAAAAAGCCATTGCAGATTCGGATCTCTCTTCTTCATGGATAGGAGAGGAAGATCCCGTTCTGCTGCCCGCATAGGTAGTCGACCCATCTTGTTCACACGGATGCCTTGATGATACTCTACCTTCAGATGAAGATTTTATCGTGTCCATGCATGGTAATGACGAGCCTTGGGGGGATTCCTATCATAGATCTCATTCCTTTACCACCCTTGGTCATATTGAACGAGATGAGCCTATAATACAATCTTCCACCCATTTGGATTTGGATCCAATCACAATCTCGTCTAGCTCTAGTTTGACGTTTGAGTCTAATGAGTCTTTGAGCTCTCTTATAGATCCGCAAATCAACACTCCTGAAGAGTTTGATTCTATTTCTAGAATTTCCAACTCTCGTGATGATGAATTTTCTCTTGTAGATTCTTTCACATCCTTCAGCTTTTCTCTTCATTTTGATCCCTCAGGTATTGGTACTATGGCACCTTCAGTGGTTAGCTCTACCTGCATGCTGTCTAGGGTTAACAATAGTGAAGTTGAAAATGTTTCTACCATAGTGACTTGTATCAGATTTTTCTTTACGTACGTTTTAGAGATGATCTTGGTACTTATGTTTCTTGGAAACAGGATTCTGAGCTGGACTTATACTTGTTTACTAGTCCTTTTCGACATTTTCTTTGGTCATGGTAGGAATATTCAGAACCTTGCATATAGGTTTAGGCCTCCCCATTGTTATGATGCATTTGATCCTTTTTCCATCCAAATTCGCAGACACCCCCTGAGTGTCCTTATCTTACTCGTGTTCCTTGCATTATGCATAGCTTTGTTCCACGTGCTTGGAACTAGTCTCGCATGTCCCTGGAACTCGTCTTCTCCCATTACGAGCATTCTTCCATCTCTCCTCTGAGCTCGTTAAAAATAGTAAGGAGGTCATGAGTTTACTTTTTCAGGCTCGTTAAGCCTTTACAGAATAGATTTATAAAGTATTTTTTAAGCCCTTGTTAGAATTTTTCAAATCAAACAAGATTGCCAAGTATACTTGTCGTTTCAAACTCATTTAAGAATTTGAAGCAACATCCACTTAGGTATAAGTTTACCCCTTTTCCGGACCTTTGTGGATTAATTACGAAAAAGGTATACTCTAGTCATATGTGACTAGAAGAGTTCTTCTCTCATTGTTTTACACTTTTTCAAGTGAGGAGACTAACTTTACGAAAAAGGACTCCCCTTTTATGTCGAGTTGTGATTGCATTGCATCATCCTGCTTGTTGCTTGAGCCTTGTGTCGGCTCCTGTTTACTCAATTAATTACCTTGGTGCCTAAGCACTTTCCCCTGTAGAGCCTTGCATAGCTTTCATTTTCCTTTCACAATTTGATGACCTTTTGACCCTGAGGAAACGCCCCCCCGAGTGTCCACATCCTGCACATGCTTCCTTGCATTGATCATAGGTATGTTCCACGGCTCGAGACTAGTCTGCTCGTTATTTGACACTCGTTCCTTCCATTGTTGTACTATAAGAAATTTTATTCTTTTTCAAGCTTTTCCAAGTATGAAAAATACCAAAAAAATCAAATATTCCAAAAAGCCGGATGGGAGAATATTTACTTCTTATTGTTGGCAGCTGTTGTGTCGCCTTTGAACAGAACATTCATTCCACTCCATGCATTATGAGTGGGGACTATAGTTGGACCTTAGGAGATGTACTTGTTTCTCAGTTTACTCCACCAATTGGTTAAGCTTCCGGTCATTAAGGAGCCCTTTGTTGATGCCCACTGCATCGAACAGTGTTATGTCGAGTCTATGTTGCCTGAGTCTATCCATCTGCTCATGCTCTTGTTCAAAGGAAGTCCTGAAACCAGAGTGGGCCACTCCTCAGATCTCTTGACTATTGCATGTCGGCTATCCTTATTGAGTCAATCCGTTTCACCTGAGTTCTTCCAAATCTTTCAGCGTAGCTGGTACCTCGTTCTGGTTGATGGGGGATGCCTTAATTCCCTCCTTCCAACAAGTTTTGTTCCGTCAACTTCAACCCATTTATTCTGGAATTTGAGACTTAGAGTTCGGTTGAGTACCTTGAGGCTTGCAGTCATTAGTGGTAGGTTTTCTCACCATCGACAGTTTTGGGAATACATTAATGTCCCCTGATCGATGGATTCATCTTATTGTTCGACTTCAACACATCTAATCACACTCTAATGATTGTACTCTGTGCCTTGATGCCCATTTTCATTATTGGTGGGTTATCTTGCGTCTTTTAACGGTATACATCATTGACCGGTAATCAGATGATGTCACATCAGGTTCGACCTCAACACCTTTATTTACTTGATGGGACTTGCACCATAGATGATTTGTGTAGAAGACCCCGGGTGATAGTGGCATTCAGTATGCTACTTATGATGGTGACTTTACATCTGAGATATCATCTCTCAGATATCAGCAGTTTGTACCTCCAGTTTGTACCAGTTGTTTCCTTTTCAGCAGGGAACCATATCTTACTGTAGAGGGATCATGGCTATGATCACTTATGACATGTATTTACTATGTACTTCCTACTCATGGCCATTGTATCAGATTGTTGTATTATACCGACATGTACTCAGAGATATTATTGTATTATGATGAGTGAGTTGCTCCTTCCATTTGTGTCTCCATCACTCCACTTTTGAGATTTATAATGTATTTCGACCATCATAGCACCATTCTCTGACGTCACACATTAGGGGGCATCTGTTACAACTTAATTTCCACCTTGTGACCATCATCACTCTTTGGCCTTCAGGATCCATTTCACTGACTCAGATGCACTTTATGTACTTCAGAACACACTATTTCCCCTATTTTTCTTCCTGTACGCTAGCTGTTACATTTTAGCCAGCGTACCCGCGAGCTGTTCCACTATAGCCCGCGGGTGACAAGTAAAATGGTAAAAATCATTAGAATATTACTTTTTACTCACAAAAAGTGGTCTTAGGGTGACCTTTGGCCCTCCATTTTCCCCGAAATGCCTCGATGTGTCCTTTCACTTACCTTTGGAAGGTTATATATTGAGCTCTTATGGCATATGGAAGGGAGGAGAAAGAGAGAGCAAGATAACTCTAGTGTATTTTTGCCATATCTTGAGTCTACACTCATTGATCCTTGTTGTTGTGAACCCTTTATGTTCACCTTCCAAACTCCTTTCATAGTTTAAGTTTTCCATTCCATGGAGGATTGAAGTGGTGGAGGCACAAGTGGAGAGACCCAATTCTTGGTTCATATTGGTTTCCAGCAAGAGGTCGTATCACATTATACTTCTTGTTATTCATTAATAAAAATACTCATATTCTCATCCATTAATGTTGTGAATGTTGTTTATCTTACATTGGGTTTCATTTACTTATGATACTATGGACCATTTCTATTGATGATGTTAATGTCTTTCATATATTATATGTGCTTGTTGTATATTGGTTTTCAAGACTAATTTGCAGGTTCAAGTGCACGAATTGAAAGCTCCAACGGGGATCTACATCGAATATCCGGATCGAGGCTGGTTATATTCTCCATTATCTTAGCATTATCATTTATATAGCATAACATTGAGAATTGAGTTATTTTCTGGTAGTCAGTTGTCTGTTGTGGTCTACCCCAAGCCATAGGAATTTTTCTCCATAACAGAAGGTCTTCCCAAGACTTTTCAAGACCATTCATGGCCTCAATAATGGATTCATATAAAGGTAAAGTATCATCAAGGGAATCATGTGAACAATATGAGATGACTTCCCAAGCTAGCGTTAGAGTGGGGTCCTCCTCCTCTATCATCGAAGATGAAGGATCAGGGTTTGCAGTGATTTGTTTTACAACTTGATAAGAAACCTCAGCTGGAGACAACATCAGAGCCATTCTGATGTGTGTATTTCCTTCACACGATGCAATCATGGAAGGAAGAGTCCATGGATCGTTAAAATATGAAGAGCAGAACGAAACCAAACTCAAAGATGAGGGAGCATCATCAGAAATGGAGTTAATAAATGCAATTGGAGCTGAAAAGTTCAAGGTTCCCATGAGAGAGGAATACATCCCAACACCAACATTCTCAATTTCTTACTAAGAATTTTCTATCTTAGGGATCATATATCTCAACGATGTAGTGGAATTGGAACTAGTAAAAGACAACTAGTCAACAGTTACGATATTACCTTCATGAGGAAAGCTAATCACTCGAAATATGGATGAAACAATCACTTTCATAGCATAGATCCAATTCCAAACCAGTAAAATATTGTAGTCAATGGGTGCATCAACCACCTTGACCTCTACAGACACAGAATTTGCACCCAACTGGACTTGGAGAGAGCAAATAATACCATGCGGTCTAAACAAACGTCCATCAAACACAGTCAACATGGTCATAGACTTAGATAAAGGAGGTGAGCCAAGGGCCTTCCAATAAGATAACAACCTCACTAAAGTAGAAGCACCTTCGTCAACGATAATACATTTAATGGTCATAGAAAGACATTCCACATGGACTTGAAAATCCATATGGTATGGTGAGCGAGGCTGCATGTCAGTAGTATCAAACTTGATGACCTTAGGGCCACTAGAACCAAGAGCTCCCAAAGCATATAACGTAGCATACCTATGTGAAGGACACGTCTGGAGTACCTCAAGGACCGACATAACGCACAATGTTTATCCCATATCCTCTACAATAGAATAGTTTTGGGAGGATCGAGCATTAGGATTGTGAGCCGAGCACTTAGGAATCCTTTTGGAATACATGACACAAGATCAAGCTTATCAATCTGCAAGGGGATATCCGTAGGAGGGATTTCTTTCCCCATAGAGGGATGCGGATGATTATAATCATGAGAGCTTGTAGCAATATTGACCTCCGAATGTACCATGTTAACACATTTGTGACCACCATCATGGGCCAAAGGGTTTGAAGTTCTAACAGACCCATTCCCAATGGTAGAAGCATCCAAAGTCATGTTTTGGTTATGAGGAAGTGGACTAGTCGACGCAGCTGGGCTGTGTGCAATGAGGTTCAAGGCTTCATCCATATTGGGGCACAAGTGAGTGAGGTGATCTTGTGAGCAAATATTACAAGGAAATTTCACCTTACATTTATGCTTCTTGTCCCCACCAACATTGTTGTCATTCTTCTCATGATTTGCATTTCCCTTATTATTATTGTTGTTTCCACCCTTATGGTTGTTCTTCCCTTTTTCTTATTTCCTCTGGGTTGTTGGTTACCCTTTGGATTCATCGATTGCATGGAGTGTACATCCAACGACTGGGTGGGAGACGACTAAGTCGTAGTTTGTCCTGCTGCAAACTGGTTAATAGACAATTTTTTCATCTGGTTTGTCACTTGGTCTACAACTGTAGCACTTGTGGAACCTACTATGCCATCGACATGAGGTCCTGGAGTTGGTTTTGAATCGTGGTGAGATCGCAGTGCATCCGGTATAATCTCATAGAGAATCCCATACTGAGCATATATCAAGTCTAATTGTTGAGCTTTAAAGATGGCTTGTTCTTCTATCAAAAATACGTATGTTGAAACACCAAGAAGCATGACTCAAGCAAGCCAAAAATCTATAAATGACAAAAAATGACAAAAACTAATTTAATTAAAAACAAATAAAAATAGATATGTGACTATTTGACCAACACTAGCATATGTACACGATCAAAACAATGACAGGATGCATGGGTACACATGAAGAGCTTAGCCATCCCGCGTGGGTGGAGAAAAATACTCGAAAAATTAAGAATGAATCCAAATTACTCAATATAAAGGAAATGTATAGGATTCCAAGCTACTGGCGACACAAAAAATCAGAAAAACAGAGAGCAATAAGAATGAAAAATTGCCCCAAAATACCCCAAACGGAGGCTCCCCAGTGTGGTTGCCAATTCTGTTACGGAGAAAAATTTCCTATCGCTTGGGGTGGACCACAACAGACAAATTGACCCAATAAATCGACTCAAATATCAAGTATGATAGATAAATGTAAAATGACAACAACAAAAGAGAAAAATCTTACCTCAACTAGATGTTCGAAGAAGGCCACCGTTTATCTCGAAATCCAATGATCCTTACCTACAACTTGTCCTAAAAATATATATATATATATACTAGCATGTGGAATATAGATATAAAGTGTTAGCATAAAAACTAGCATAATCCATCAACATATTTAACAAATATACCCAAGGAAAATAACATAAACATTTGCAACATGTAGTGGACTAGATAAGAGTATTTCTATTAATGAAATAAACAGAACTACATAGTGACAACCTTCTGTAGGCAACTCATCGGAACCGAGAACTAAGTTCCTCCACCTAGACCTCCACCACTTTAATCATCCATGCAAAGTAAATCTCACAAGTTCAAGGAGTTATTGGGTTCCTCCTTCACAATATATGGAAGATCTTGGGAGATGAACATCAAATAGTTCAAATAAAAAGGATAAATGGATGTAGACTCAAGGTAATGGAAATGGGGAAAAAATTATCCAGAGTTTCCTTGCTCTCTAGTTTCTCCTCCTCTCATGCTCCACAATGGCTCAATATATAACCCTCAAAGGAGGTAGATGGTTGAATCATAGCGTTTCTAGCATATAGAAGGCCAAGGATCAACATGGACGTTATTTGGGATACAAAACCCAAAATATTTTTAATTTTGAGCATGAAACCCGATGTACGCGGGCTGTAGTGGAGTAGCATACCTATACAGTGGATGTAGTGCTGTTAGGGCTCGTACATCAACAAAAATGTGATTTTTAGGGTTTTCTCTGAGCAAGAGGGATGATATGAGACTACATAGGGACATGGAAAGGCCATCAAGGCATGCTACATAAGGTGTGTAAAATCATGCTATAAGGTGTGGCAAGGAAGTGTTGTTATATGTTATCATGGGTTTCGACCCATTTTCAAAATAGACCAATGGTGACAACCAGGTGCAACGGGACAAGAGAGGTCCTTACCTTTGGGGAGAATATTTGGCAGTTTTGGCAATGCTTGAGTTCCTCAATGCAATTAGATAATATGGTGAGCCAAAAATAACTAGCATAGATGTTATTTTGGGAAGTGTCCATACCCAAGAGATGAAAAAAACAAGCCCCACTATGAAAATCATTTGAGACCCATTTGGATTCATCATGGGTGAGACATTATCATAATATCGTTTCAAATGCCACATTGGTATAGAAAATTATGAATGGGACTTGGTGATGAATCTGATGATGATCGTCATGGTTAAGGTAAGGACCAAAATTCTAAGTGCGCAAATAAACAAGGATTTCCCTGTACCAATGATCGTCCAATGCAATGGTGAACAAATAATCATTCGGAGGATTATCCTAGATAGGGGATGATTTCATGTCAAGGGGTAGATTCGTGATGAAATCAACCAAATACAAATACTTTTTAATCTTGGTGGTCATAAAATTGAGGTCATTTTATTGAAGGATGATTATCCAATCAATGAAATTTCCTTAAAGGATGAATCTATTCAAGAGATATAGCATGGGATTCGAGTTTACAATGACTCTGGTTTTTCTCATGAGAATATAGTGACCGAACTTTTGGACGAAAATACAATGGATAAGGATAGCTTCTCCTCATGAGGATATGATACAGAGGGACCAAATAAATTCTTACTAACACATTAGATGACATGTTCCTGATGATTAGCATCCTATTGGAAGAGCACTCTGGAAATAATATATTGTGACACTGAGATGTAAAGGATGAAATCCTTCATAAAATCCAGGGGGCTAATCAAGGGAGCCGAAGTAAGAGCCCGTTTTCAGGCATAAAAGGAATGTTGTGCTTTCTCATCCTAAATGAGGGGGACATTGGAATGAAGAAAATGAAAAATCCATGAACTATCATGGCATAACATGGGATGAAATGGAATAATAATTTCACGTTGCCTTGAATACTTTGTAGTTGGTGTAAGATCTTCATAGGGGGTAGGTTAATGATGTCTTGTACCTTTAAAGGATCAATAGTGATCCCTTTTTGAGATACAATAAATCCTAACAACCATCTAGTAGGAACACAAAACACACACTTAAGTGTGTTCAAGCAGATGTAACACTTGAGGAAAACTTGACAAAGGTCTTTAAGATGTGATAATTTCTTAGAACACGCAGTAAGGTCATCCAAGTATGCTAGGATGATGTGGACAATATCATGAAAACAATATGACATGGCACACTAGAAAGTGGCTCCAATGTTTTAGAGTTTAACAACATGAATCAATTAGAAAATGTTCCCCATGGTGTGGTGAAGGCGGTTTTGTATTGATCCCATTGGCACATTTGGATCTAATTATACCCTAAGAATACATCCATGAAGGATAGGAACTCATCCCTAGAGCATGAATCAATAATTTGATCAATGAAGGGAGAGGGGAAGTTGTCTTTAGTACATGCTTTGTTTAGATCATGGAAATCAATACAAACGTGGAGGGTTCCTTGCTTCTTATTGAATGGAACATGGTTTGATTCCCATTTGGTATACACAATCAAATGAATGAATCTAGGTTGGCAAGTTTTTGATCTTGAATTTTACGTCCAGCGCTTTGGATGGGTGAATAGGTCTTTGTTTTTGGCATATAATTTCGACATTGGGTCATGTATGAATATGGTGTTCAATGATGCTTGGACCAAGTTTTGGCATCTCGATGTAGGACCAAGTGAAAAATTCATGAAACTCCTAAAATAGAGCATTCTAGGTGATAATATCTTCGTGTTAGAAAAACAGGATCGCAAAACAATAACATAAAACAAGACGCACCAATATATGTGGTTCACCCAATATGGGCTACGTCGATGATGAAATTTTCAGTCCTTTTATTAATATATCCATCAAATGAAGGGATACAACCCACAACACATCCACTACAACTTCCACTTCACTCTCTCATAATCTCTCTCATACACACTTGTCTTTTACAATACAATACAATACTACAATACACAACCACATTACAATGCATTCCTTTTAAAGAGGGATTACCATGGGAACATACCACAGGATTCTCAATACCATGGGCCCATAAATTACCCATTATTGACCAAGTCGTGACTATGAAATTACAACATTTTACAAGGCATTTTTTTTGAAATTTTTGTTACAGGGCGCTGCCCCCAAACTCTTGTTGGGGGGTGGGGCTCCCAAAAGTAGTCATCACCCTCCATGAACCCCCCATGGTGACTAGAGTGGGGGGAATCCCCCTCACACCCCCAGTCATGGTCTTGGATCCAAACATGGTTGAAACATGACCTCTAAATCAGGAAGATCAAGATCCAAAACCAACACTTTGGGGGTACAAGAAGCACCTAAAAGGATCTTCTCGGGTGACACTAGGTTTAAGTGAAATGTCCACCTGAATGGTGGGAGATATATTGTCCATGTTACCTTCTTCAAATGCATCTAGAGCAGGGATTGTGTTTTTGAACCAATCAACATTACCAGGGGGAATAAAATATTTCGATTCAACAAAGAATTGGTCTGAGGATGAGCCAAAAGGGGAAGGTTCCTCGAGAATCAAGTATGCACAATGGTGCATATCATATCACGAGAATTCTTGTCTTCTAAGTGCTTCAAGAATTTCCTCATCATTTTGTTGGAATATTCAACTATATTGAGTGGGGGGGGTGTTGTAGGTACAATGGATCCCATGCTTCCTTTGATCATGGGAGCCCCAAATTTTTCTAAAAGCAAAGGTATTTGGGTAAACTCCTTATCCAAATAAGATTTATCTTAAAATTTGTTTGTATGATCTCATACCTTTGATTATGGTTTGTATAGTGATCATTTTTTTTCCTTTGAAAATTTCTGAGTTTTTTGTTGTTTTCTTGGTTTGTGGAAAGCCTTTAATTTTTCTAAAACATATTTTTCTTTCTGCGATCCCGAAACCCGTAATCCTGCAATTTCAGATTGCGGGAATTGTTTGTTTTTTCTTTTGGAATTTCGTCAACCCGAAACACGCAACCCAAAATTGTGGGTTGAGGGAAGACTTTGCTAGTTTTCTTGGGAGATGTCGATTCCGCAACCCGCAACCCAAAATACGCAATTCTGGATTTCAGATTGCAAGAAGTCGTTATGTTAATAAATCGCGTTGTGCGTTCCTGAAACCCGCAACCCGCAAATTGCAGATTGCAGGATGCGGAAAATGCAATTTAAATTTTAAACATTGTTTTCATTTCTGAAACCCAAAACCCGTAATTTTGGGTTGCGGATTTCAGAAATGTGTTTGTTCATTGTTTTGTAGTTTGCAAACCTACAACCCACAACCCGAAATTTTGGATTGTGGATTGCGGGCATTGTAAATAAAGTTTGAAAATTAAACTTATGATCCGATCTTGCATCTTGCATGGGGTAATCTCAGCCATTCGTTTCCTTCAATCCTACGGTCCAGACTTGACCCGACCGAAAATCCATAAATATATGATTTTTCCTATTTTTCGTTATCATTTTTATTGTCAGAATTTACTCTGCTACGTGGATTTGTACTATGAATTTCTTACCAAGGTCATCCTCACGAATTTTCAATTATTTTCAAGTTGGTTTATTGTCATTTTTGCATTTTCTATTTACGGTTTTCCTATTTACGATTTAGTTTTGATTTTTGTTTTATTTATTTAACAGAAATTTCAAGTTTTTCCAAGATGTCATGGAACACTCGGTCTAAGACAATCCACAGGGATTTGCTGACCAAAGACCCAAATTTTGGTATCTTCTAAGACACCAGTGAGAGGGTCACTGAAACCTATTAAATGGACTGGGCCAAAATCTATTCAATATTTGATAATGCTGATCTTTCTGACATTAAGGAAGATCGACCTACAAATGAGAATATTAGGGCTTCTCAAATCCATGTCATTGCTGCCCGACCCACTGTCTTACCTTACACAAACCCAACAAAATGGATTGTGGAAAATTCCAACCCTGAATCCCGGTCGTTTAATGATATTACTGGGTCCCAATTGACAACCTTCCACCCTGAATTTTTTATCAGAGCATTTGCTCTTAAGCTGCCTGTGTAAACCCTCAGCCTTGAGTTCATAAAATCCTCTAAAACTAGGTACAATTTCGAAGAAATGATGAAATCCTGGATGATTAAACCTAGCAGTTTTGTGCTGAAGGCTGATAACCTCTACCCGATTGTTTGGTTTAGGGATCCTTACTCTTTACTGGAAGCCATGCTCTTCAGGCTCTTTGGCCTACCAAATTGTTCAGTCTTCAAAGCTGAATGGGCTCCAATAGCTCATCATGTGTTAACAACCGGTGAATCCTTCCCTTGGGCGTCTATTATGTATTCAGAACTCAAAACAGTCATCCATGATTATCAAAAGGCACGTACCCTAAAGAAGCCACACTTCTACTTGTCAGCCTTCATCATTGATGTCTTTTTCTCTGAGTTCCAATATCCTAACTTGGGATGGAATTGGACCCCTAAAGCTCCACCAGTTCACATCTATCATTCCGCATTGTGGGAAAGCAACTTTGTCCCATTACTTTATGACATTTGTGACCATTTCATGGGTACCATTTACTTCAAGATATTCAAACAGGAAGCACCTGCCTTCTCAAATGATGCCAGAACCTTCATCAATAAAATTGGTGATTGGTATGTTTATAAGTCATTTTCATATATCAGAGTCTGGGGAAGTGACACTGTTCATCTTCTGCCCAGAATAGTGCCTGATAGGTTGGTTATTCAAGAATTATCCTATCAGACTGTTACTGATGGTATCTACAGGAAGCTCACTGGTCCAAAAAAGAAAGGATGGCCTAAATTTTCTCTCAACCTTGGGCCATTAGTCATTCCAACCTCAAATTGGGTTGCAGTGCTTACTGATCAGATGGCTCCTTTGAAGTTGGGTAAAGCTCCCAAAAGGAAGCATGATCCTAATAAGTTCCTTGATGCACATTTAAAACAATATCACATGAAGATGGACTATCTCCATGAAGAACTTCCAGATGACTCCATCTACCAAGGAGTGAATACATTTTCTGAAGTCTTGGATAGGGCCAAGAGCATCTAAGAACAACATCATATTATGGCATATCAGAAAGAAATTAAAACTAAAGTCTACAGGCAAAGAACAATGGAGATGAATTTGATTGAGAAAGTGAGAAGATATAAATAACAAAAGCATATCCAATAGGCTAATGCCCCTCTAATGCTTACTTATCCAGATGGAGATAAAGGTAAAGCTCCCATGGAAAATCCTCCTCAAGTGAAAACAAGTGAACAGGTTAAAGCTTTGTTGCAGACCTCTCATCACTTCCAGCAAGAGTTAACAAAGCTGACTTCAGTATTGGGCACTCAAACAATTGAACCTCCTAAGATTACTGTGGATGTTCAAGTGACTGCTGCAGCTATACAGGTAGCTGATAATTTGATAATGACTGAGGTCAACCCAGCTAAAAGACAGAAAATCCACATCCCTACATCATAGGTCCCTACTGTTGATCTCATTGATAGTGATGTTGATGATGGACCCAATCCTCCAATATCAGTGACTCAAGAAGTGACTGAAGGAGTAACTCAAGAAGTGATTGAGAAAGTGACTGAACAAGTAATTGAAGATTCACAAGGAGTTACAAATTTGCTAGATACTATTGAGATGGATCATTCTTTTTCAGATCAATGGGTATTGGAGGTTACTACTACCCCTGACATCACAACTTCATCATTTTTGTTGTCATCTATTCATGATCTTTCTGCTTTGTCCCCAGGGGTTATCCCACCATTTTCTATATCTCAACTTTTTCATACTTTGACTTCCAGGGGCACCCCATTTTCAGATAACTCTGTCCCTTTTTCCATTCCCCCATCTATTATTGCAGAAGTCTAGTCTTCGACTGCCCCCCTGCAATTACCCATATCTCCTTTATCATCACCCACTGTGTAAGATCCACCCTCAATTCCCTCCTCATCATAACCTGCTAATGATGATCATGTTCCACTTTCTGAAGCCTTCACTTCAATCCCTTCTCCAACCCCTGTCCCATCAGTTCCCCTGATTATCTCTACCCCTTTCACTACTCCTCAAGTTACCATGCCTATACCCAATCTTATGGTCACTCAAACACCTTCATTGATTTAAACATAGAATGTTATTTCTATTACTTCCGAAGTAATAACTGAATATGAAGATGATGTGGTAGTCCCCCTTGGACATTATTTTTACAGTAAGGAAAATAAAGCAGTGGTAAAAAGGGGTAAGAAGAGGAGTAGGGATCAAGGCACATTAGAAGTATCTGTTCCCAATCAAATAATATGGTCTCAACAAACAAATGACCCTCAGACAGGAGCAATTGAGATAGCTATAGCCTTGAGAGCATTTGTTGGTGCAAACCTTGATTCAATCCATATACTGAATAAGGAGATTGATCATAAGAAGGAAGAATTGGAAAGGCTGGAAGAAGAGTTGGTAAAGACCAAGGAGGAACATGAAATTTATGTTACTGATCTTAGGAGGATATGGGAAGATAGGCTAGAATATTTGGAGCAAAATAATACTTCTTTGCAGGATGAACTTCGTAATGTACAAACTGAGAATTCTTCCAATACACAGAAGATAGCCTTACTGCAAAAGCAATGTGAGGATGCAATTGCAAGTGCAGCCTCTTCTAGTTTCTTTAAGATCTCACCCCAAGAATTCAAGGATTTGGCCCAGCAGGTCAATGAAGAACATCACAAGTTGCTGGAGAAACTGTTTAACACCCTTGATGAGGTTAGGGAAACTCATATGGCCTTTGGTAAGATGTATGTTTCCCTTGAAGGGAAGAAGGCCAAAAGGTTGCAGGCTGTTAAATTTTCAGAATTTACTTCAATCTGATCTAGGATCTTAACTAAGACAACAACATGTACAGCAAATCTACAACATATCAATCATGGACACAATAATGTAAGTACACAAGAGACACAAAGTTTACTTGGGGAAAACCATAAAGGTGAAAAACCCCAATAACTTCCTCAGATATAGATAGAGCAACGATACAACCAGAGTACAAGAGATAGTCTTCTCCTAGTAGCAGAGCCTCCTCCTCCACAAGTGCGCCACTCTCCCAAGTGTGAGTGAGAGAATAGAATGTGTAAAATGAGAGAGACACACTCTCTATTTATACACTAACTTGACTTGACCTTTACTCAACTAGGTAGGCCTCAACTTAACCACTTAACATAATGCTGACTGGGCCGACCCCCACTAGGGTGGTCTAATAACCCTTTGACCCACATGGCTGACCCCCAATAGGGTGGTCTAATAACCCTTTGACCCACATGACTTATACAGGGCCGAACCCAACAAGGTGGTCTAATAACCCATCAAGTATAAGTTACGACACTCACAATATAAATGAAGACACTTCCGTATAGAGGAATAATAACATTTCTATAGGAATACAATATACATATATGTAAAATACATTTTGAAGTTACATATACATCAACACTCCCTCTTAACTAGGAAGGTATTTCTCGACACAGGTCTTCTAGCACAAGTCATCTTCTCTAGATCATCATCACTGGATAATCGTCATCGAGTCATCATCATCGTCACTGCTGCTGCTATCTCAATCAATATCTGAATCTACTCGTCATAGGAAGTTCTACAGAGCCAGTCCTTTTTCATACTGGATGTAGGCCCACCACCTGCAGGTCTTCGTCATCACTGGCCATACTGTGGAATTCTCAGGACTTATTACGTGCGTCACAAAACCTGCTGCAGCGTCCCAGGCTATTACGAGCACACAGCTCTACCTGTCGGATCTCCCAGGAGCACATTACATGTGACCCATCACAAAACCTGGCTGAAGCATCCCAGGCTATTACAAGCACACAGCTCTACCTGTTGGATCTCCCAGGAGCACATTACATGCGATCTCACCACAAAACCTAGCTGAAGCATCCCAGGCTGTTACGAGCACACAGCTCTACCTGTCGGATCTCCCAGGATCACATTACATGTGGTCCACCACAAAACCTGGCTGAAGCATCTGAGGTCTTTTTCATCCTGTCCAGATCTCCCAGGAGCAAATTACATGTGGTCTTGGCAAAACCTAGCTGAAGCATCTGAGGCCTTTTTCATCCTGTCCAGATCTCCCAGGAGAAAATTACATGCCATAGGACAAAACCTCGCAAGAGCATCTCAGGATGTTATGGGTACACAACTCTGACTTGAAGATATCCCAGGGCACAAATTACATGTCCTCCCAGAGCAATGTCTCGAAAGAGCATCCCAGGCTGTTATGGGTACACAACTCCGACCTATAGGATCTCCCATACATGCTCATCTGCACAACCTGATCCACGGCCACAAAGTATCATCCTGATACTCACCATACATAATCCTAATGTACAGATGATATTCCTGATCATCATCACTGCAACATCCTACTGCATGTCATCTGGAGAAGCTCGTCATCCGCGATCACCCTGATCATACAATGCATCCATCTGATGCACACCAAGTATCTAACTGATACATATAATCATACATAGTGTATCCACCTGATACATAGATACATGATCCACACAATGTATCCATCAACATACATGATCTACCTGGTCATACCTGATACATATCAATATACATGATCTACCTGATCATACAATGTATCCACCTGATACATATACAGATACATGGTCCAAGCATCCAACATGATGCATATACACAATACATACAAATGATCCAACCGATCATATCCAGCATCCAACATGATGCGTACATACATATAAATGATCCAACTGATCATATCCAGCATCCAAGATGATGCAAACATACATATAAATGATCCAACTGATCATACAAAGCAGAAACTAGAACATCATCCTGATGCTCATCATCCAGCGCTTACATCCACAGCCATGTGAAGAATTCTCCTTCCAACATGCTTGGAATGGCTTCAACAAATGTGTCCATCACTTCCTCCTTGAAGTGTCATCAATTTTAAGAACACCAAGCCTCTCCCTGAAGTACTCGAACTTCACCTTGGCTAGTGGCTTCGTCAACACATCTGCAATCTGCTCGTCCGTCGCAATGTACAGGAGCTTCACAGCTCCTCTCTACACCATATCCCTAATATAGTGATATTTGATCTCTATGTGTTTCGACCTGTCATGAAACACTGGGTTCTCAGACAACTTCACACAACTCTGGTTATCACAAAAGATACTAGTAGCATCCAACGGGAGATCAAATAACTCAGACAGTAGCTTCCGTAGCCATACTGCCTTACAACTAGCTGAACAGGATGCAAGATACTCTGCCTCAGCTATACTCAGTGCTACGCAGGACTGCTTCCTGTTGAACCAAGAGATCACACCTGATCCCATACTAAAGGAGCACCCATATGTGCTCTTCCTATCTGTAGCACTTCCTACCCAATCTGAATCAACATAACCCTGTAGGTTAAACTTTTGATTTGCTTCATACTTGAGCCCATAATCCACTGTACCCTTCAGGTACCTCAGAACATGCTTTACAGCAACCAGGTGAACACTCCTCGGATCCGTCAGGAACTGGCTTAATGTGTTCACTGCAAAGCAAATATCTGGTCTTGTGTTCGTCAGTGTTAACACCTAAAAAGTGCTCACTACCTCATCTACCCCATTACATGACTCATTTGTCCATATTTCCTACCATATTTACCTTCAAAACCCTAAAATCCCATTAAAAAGCCTCCAAAAGGCTAAAAAACTCCTTTTCCCCCCCAAATTATCCAAAATTCCTCCAAAATAGCAAAAACCCTCTAAAAAGGAAATATAAAATATAAAAAAAGGAGGAAAAAGAGGAAAAAGGAGGAAAAAAACCCTATACAGCTGACCTAAACCATATGGTTCCCAAAACCATGGGCCAACATTCCACCACTAAAAACCTATAAATAGGTGATGGAGACCCCTCATTTCATATCCATAGTCAAATACACCCTTACTCTGCCAAAATCACTCTTGAAACCCTAGCTCACCCTTGAGCTACTTTCACCATTGAGTGCCCCTTTTGGCCCATTTCCACCATTTGGAGAAAGAGAAGGAGCAAAGTTGGAGTTTGGAGCAACCCTCTTAGATCATTGCAAGAACTTCACCAACCTCTACACTTGGGATAAAATTTTAATACAAAAAAAGGAAGATCTTCACCATATTTCATGTTTTTGTTATGCTTATTAATGCTCATGCTAGTTTAGAATTTGTATTGTTTTATTACTTTCATTTACTGTTTATTGAACTGCTACTAAGGAGCCCATTCTCCTTAGTAGGTGCTCATTTCCACAAGCTAGGGTGAAAACCCTAGCTACAGTTTTTGCGACTCCCGTTGGTTTGAATTTTTGGTTATAGTTTTTAAATATTTTCCTGTCTTTTCCTTTCGGCTGCCGTAAACTGCATCTTTTACCCCCGCAGTTGCGTTTCAACCGCGTCTTTCACACTTTTACCTGCAATCCGACCGCGGCTCTCAGACTATTTCCAGCGACCTGTCGGCCGTTTTCAGTCTATTACCTGCGATCCGATCGCAGCTATTAGCTTGTTCGGTGCGATCCGACTGCCGCTGTTAACCCTTTTCATGCTTCCCGACTACGGCTTTTAGCCTTTTTCCTGCAACCCGCCTGTGCCTGTCGACCTTTTTCCCGCTTCCCGACTGCGGCTTTTAGCCATTTTCCTGCAATCCGACTGCCGCTGTTAACCCTTTTCACGCGTCCCGACTGCGGATTTCAGCCATTTTCCTACAACCCTCCTGCGCCTGTCGGCCTTTTTCCCGTGTCCCGACTGCGGCTTTCAGCCATTTTCCTGCAACCCGCCTGCGCCTGTCGGCCTTTTTCCTGCATCCCGACTGCGGCTTTCAGCTATTTTCCTGCAACCCGCCTGCGGCTTTAGACCTTTTTCCCGCTGTCCGACTGCATCTTTCGGCCAAAATCCCGCAACCTGTCCGCGACTGTTGAGCTGTTTCCCGAGGTCCGACCGCACAGAATTGCCACAGACTCGTGCTCTGTTCTCTGCACTGTTTTATTGTTTTGAACCCAGCACTTTGCTGCACTATTTTCTGCACCTGCACAACCATCTGTCCTACCTGCAGCCGTACTTCCCTACATCCTTTTCTGTAGTTTTATTTCTGTTCCTTTTACAGAGTCGTTTTTAAAAAAAAAATTCAGCATTTTAATTGAAAAAGAGAAAATTTTGCATTTCAAAGTTTACATTCTGTCTTGTTATTTTTAGTTAGAAAGTTGCCCCCCTTGTGGCACTTTTATTGGGGTTCATCACCTCACACGCACACACTCTATCACCTAATTCAAGTGAGCCTTAAAAAACTACTTAACACAACCAACATTCTAACCCCACTTGGGGAACACATAAGAATTTTTGTAATTAGGTAGGATCGGGGGGATAGGCATCCAAATAACACCCCTCGGTTGCTTACACTTGAGACATAGCTGTTGTCCATTAGGGAACCAAAATCCCCTAGTATTTTTTGGCACAGTCACAACCAGTTTATTAGAGGGCCTCTCCCCTAGGAGGATTGAAGTCGCCAGACTGGTTCCGGAGGCCTGAGTGGAATACCGCAATCCATTCAGTAACTGAAGGCTACCTTTCGCAGTTCTCAGGGTATCCCTGTATGGGGGTACTGCGGTAAAAGAACCAAACCGAAGATTCACCTTTTCTGGACGTGTCATGAATGGGGTATCTTAGTTTCCTTTCTTCTAGGATTGACTACTCGGTGTCCCTCCCGGTAGGGGGATATCTTTAGCCACTTGGCTCTCCTATCCATATTGTCTGACTTGGATTTCATCACCTTGCAGAGGATATGTCTAGTTGAGTCAGAATACTATTTAGTTAGGTGTTTGCATGCTCCCTTTCCTCCTTTTGGTCTAGTGAGTCCACTATTTTTATTTTTTAGGAAACCTGCTGCTTGTTGGTATTCTGACCATTTCTGTTGATACTCCACTTATTGTAGCACAGCTGTTACAGTCAGTGTTTTGAGTTGGTTGTTGGCCTGAGTGCCATATTTTTTGAGCTCCCCTTCTGCACACTTGGTTGCATTAGGGTTTTTGAGCTGTTTTTCACTCAACACAACCCCCAGATATTTGACACCATTGAGTCCCCAAGACATTCTCGGCGCCTCCGGGGTGAGCCCTCGCAGCACGGTTCACTTGACACAACCTGTCATAGACATAGATCTTCATCACTTGATACCACTCATCATAGATCTCGAGCTTTGTCACTTGACTCCACTTGTCAACGGCATAGAACTCCGTCACCCGATCTAGACGCCCCCTATTTTACCTTTGATTCTGAGGCAGAGTTCGAGAACCCCATTTACACTACACCAACCAGCCCCATGGTTGGTGGGACTTCCACCCCTTTCTTTGTAGGGACCACTGGTGGAGCATCCACCACCACACCAACTACCACACCTGCTTTGGGTATGCCCTCGATGGGGCCCACATCTACCATTCTGATCATTGCACCCATTCCAGTAGCTGGAATACCTATTCCCACTACATCAGTGACTCACACTACTATTGGCGGTGCAGGACCGTCCCATACCACGTTCGTCCCTACACTTGGGGGAAACCTCCCAAACCCTGCCCCTACACTTGGGGGCATTGACCCCAACATGGTCCAACCCACTAGTATGTCACATCTTTCTACTAGTTTTCCATTCATTGCTAGCCTCAACCTTCCTGACCTAGCTAGACTGACTAACGATCCTATCAGACACGAACCTACGTGGCCTCACATGCCCACCAAACTCCCCTCTGACATCCCTAAGTTTGAGGGAAAGGCAGGTGAGGACCCCCATAACCATATTATGTCCTTCCATCTATGGTGTTCCTCCAACTCCATAGTGGACGACTCTGTCCGCCTCCGTCCGTTACAGCGCACCTTCACTGGCTCTGCAGCTAAGTGGTACATCGAGCAACCCCATGGGACCCATGCCACCTTTACTTCCCTTGCCTCGACCTTCCTGCAGTTCTTTCAGTTACCTGTCCGCTATGACGCGGGAGTTGAGATCCTACTGTCTTGCAGACAGAACACGGCTACCTACATCATTGACCACATTAATGATGGCGTCAATGCCGCAGCCTCTGCAAAATCAAGTTAGATGACCGTATCTTCTTAGATTGGTTTTTAAAATCCCTCCTTCCTGTCATTGCCAAGGATGTGGCATCCGAACGACCCCAGTCTAAAGAAGAGGCCATCCTCAAAGCCCAGCAATTTGACCTCATTTACGCCCAATCGAGTTATCTCTATACAATCATACCTGATGCCCCTCGCGGCGATTCCTCCCAACACGATGCACTGGGGGCATCCCATGCCACAGACAACATCATTGGCCATGTTACCTCACATCCCCAACCCTTTTCCATAGCAGGTCCTAGCCCTGGCCCCAACCTTTCGCGGGCTACATCTCAATCCGGAGAAACCAATTCGTATGCTCCCATGACACACCACCACCATTCTCACGAACCCTCATGTCCACCTCAGTGCTTTGGACATGCGTCCCCCGGTCGCACCTCATCCATATTACCATCCACAGGCTGCCTCAGCTCCTGTGTCCTCGCAAGCCCAACCTGCTTATTACCCGCCACAAGCAGCCCCTGCGGCAAACCCACAGCCCACTCTGCAGACGTATCAGCAACCCCCATAAGGTTCAGCACCTGCGCAGCTTCCACCTACTTATTATCCACCGCAGCCTGCTCCTGCACCTGCACAACCACAGAACCCACCTGCTGCCCAAGGGCAAGTTTACGCCCAACAGAATCCGCAACAAAACCAAAACAACCAGCGCCAATAGGGCCAGCAAAACCGTGGCAAAGGCCGTAACTGTGGGAACAACCCTCCTCCCGACCAAGGTGGTCAACCTCCTAATCCCCCAGACAACAATAACGCGTCACCTGCCAACCAAAACCCTGATCAGCCACCCAAGCAGGCTAAAATCCTAATTTGCGAACAAACCATCCTTGTTCTATTTGCGGGGTCTATGGCCACTACACACATGCTTGCCCACATTTGGAGCGAGCTCGACAACTCTGGGTTGATGATGCCCATTGCTAAGGGCATGCGGCTCCTCAAGCACCGACCAACCCCCCACCCCCTCAGCAGCCACCTTTGGTTCTACAAAACCCCTTACCAACTCAAGGCGTAGTGAACACTCAGCCGTTGGCTCCCCCTCAGGGCAATGTGCCACCACAACAACAGATCACTTATGCTGCTCCTGATCAACCCATGTTCGACTCAAGTACTCACCACGTGTTGATGATGTCGTCTACTGATGTCAACCTCCAAACCCGTCGGAACCAATATGGCTCCACCCCTGAAGCCCCTCCCATCGACAAAAACACTAACGCTCATCCCACTGATCAAACGTTACGTATACCTCCGGCTCCACTCGATGGCGCCTCTAAAGCACCTCGTTTCCCACTTCGTCGTGTCAACAATAACCCTAATGCTCGTGCTGCGTCAAATTGCAACATTGTAGATGACTTGGCCCAATCTCCCGCAGCCATTTCCACGTTAGAAGTCTTAAAAAACTATCCTTCACAGCGCAAGACTTTTCTCTCTGCCATTGGTGCTATTGACCCAAATGATTCACAATTGATGGCATTCGATTTGGACCAGTCCAAACCATGCCTGCCTTCCACTTTAGCATTCCAAGTTTCTGTTTCCATTAGGAATCTTGTCATCCATCGGTGCATCATCGATGAAGGTGCCTCTACATGCGTTATGTCCACATTCGTTTGGCAGAAGTTGGGATCCCCTACTCTCTAGTAGTCCACCACTGCATTGCGATCCTACAACGGTCGTTCGGCTCAACCCCAAGGCCTATTAGCTAACGTCCCCGTCCAGCTGGCTGGTAAAACCGTTCTCATTGACATAGAGGTCATCAATACCCAACTTGATTATAACCTCTTACTTGGCCGCAGCTACATGTATGCCATGCGGGCAGTTGCCTCATCTGTTTTTCGTACCATGATGTTCCCCCATGATGGACGCGTGGTCAAGGTCGACCAACTCACCTATTACGATCCAAATGCCCCCACTGCACCCGAGAATGTTCTCCCCATGGTTGAACAACCTGTTGGTGGTGCTACTACCTCGTTTGTTTCCTCCGTGGGACCTGGAGTTTACTCAGATATGTCGATGACCTCCACATTCCAATCCATTCCTCCCCCGTCACCCGTGACTGAAGTATCTGACCTATGTACCCTTTCCCACAATACACAAACACCCAACAATCAACCCGCCCTTGTTACCCAAACCACCATTGGTACCTAGTCACATTGGTGTTACACCCATCCACACAATCCCCTTCCTAGTCCCTCCCTCGGGAGTAGTAAGCACCCCGGTTATGGATACCCTCAGCCTCCCTGGGTTAACCTTAGGATTACCCGTGTGGTATATTTCACCTCCCGTTCCCCCACCGACACCAAATGTCATCCTCCAACCGGTGCAACCCATTGTCACTACCACTCAAACACCTCCCAGTGTCACTACCCCTTCGTCATCTACGAATCCCGCTCCTCTTCTCTAGCCCACTAGGGGCAGAGGCCCACAACCATACACTGCTATACCCCCTCCCAAGGCAGTTAAACCCCCTCCCATGTTTCATGCTCCTCCCAAATGCTCATTGTGTGATGAGTTAGGCCATCTGACCCATCAATGTCCACAATTACCTGCATTACAGGAACACATGCAATTGCTTGGCGATGACCCCAACATCCCGGTTGTCGAACTCGACCCAACCCCTAAGCCTCGTGATAAATCACTGCGTACCAATCACCCTTGTTCCATATGCGGTATTTATGGACACTACTCACATCGCTGTCCTGATCTCCCATATTACAGAGCAGCTCTCTACGAGATGAATAATTTGGACCTTGAGACGGCACCCCCCTACAATTGAGGAGATCCACCCCCCGGTATCATCCCCATCTGGAGATATTAATACCATTTATATGATCTCTTAGACTACCACTCCCTCGTCAACCGATTTGACAACTCAAACTTTCCGCAGTGATGAGGAGATTCTCGAGGCTCTCACTGCCTCGGATTATCCCTCGGATGACATGCACCATCGTTCCTGTTTCCTCCCAGAAGAATCCTCCTCTACCACAGCTACCCAACTCACGGTTGAGTCCAAATATTTCCTTCCCACTAAAGTCGACTGGTTTAAGGATCCTATTCCTGCTCCTGACGCCTTTGAGGAAGGTAACATGGCCAACATCTCACCCGTCATCCACATTGATATCTCTGACCCACCTGGTGCCTAATCCTACATACATAATGTTGCATACATGTACAATACATCACATAACATACACAAGGGGCATCCATGTGCCCAACATCCTATACTACTTGCATCCACGTGCAATACAAACATATAACCAACCATAAGCGCATCCACGTGCGTACACTAAAATCATCATCGCAAAAAAGGTGCATCCATGTGCCCAACATCCTATACTACTTGCATCCACGTGCAGTACAAACATATAACCAACCATAAGCGCATCCACTTGCGTAGACTAAAATCATCATCGCAAAAAAGGTGCATCCATGTGCATATATATATATCAAAACATGAATGTCAATATGCTATACATGTCCTGAGTACCCCTATACTCAGCTATACAAAAAATATCTATACATCCCTAAAGCCTCATAGAATACATGCCGTAGCTACAAAATCGAGGGGAGTCCCCTGCACCCCCTAATGAGAGTCATACCCTGCATCAGCTGCCTCCGAGTCCTCCCCTCACTCCTCCTCCGACAACTCCTCATCCCCTACGGGCTCATGTGCCCGTCCCCTATCCGCTAAGATGGCCACCCGGATAGCGATCGACCAGAACTCCTATGGCACCCTCAGACAATCTTGGATCACCTCCAGATCCATGTCCTGCCACCCATCATCAGTCACTCCCACCAGCAACCGATCCAGCAGCATCCGTACGGACTCCAGAGTCCCCTCTGTGTCCCGCCGACGCACCTCCCCTCAGCCTGGTAAGGCTGGTACCCGCCACATGCCCTCTACGTGCTACATGCCCTGGCGGTGGTCTCAGGCCAACATCTGTAGATCACCCATCAGTCAGCAACAGTATATCAAAAAACTATCATACATAAAACTTGACATCCATAACATGCAAGCAAAACCATACGTACCATCTGGTCCCCATGCCTGTCCTAGCGCCCGTGGTGCCTCTAGATCCCCGTTGTAGTCCATATCTCTATATGGAAAATCATCTAGTGTCAGCGGCATCTGTAGCCACTGCAGGTACAGATCCTGCGTGAAGTATCTACCAACCTCGCCGCCACCCTAGCGACACATCATCTCCCCCCACCACACCATGTGCGTCTCCCTCAGTCCTCCTGCCCTAACCGGCACCCGCGGCCGCAGTGTCGGTACTCGCTCCATGAAGAAAGTACATAGAAAGGATCCGTAACAGAATCCCTTGCCAAATTCTTTCACCGATGTCAGCTGCCGCTGCACACAGGTGAGGAACATCTTGCCCCACGCATAGTAGACACCATCCAGTACGTGATCCACTAGTTGCATCTGGCCCCCGGACACCTTCTCAGGTGACTGGGACCCCAACACACGAACCACGCATGCCGCAATGGCCTGTACTGATGGATCCTGTAGGTCCACCACCCGGAGTGCATTCCTCTACACCCTCGCCTCTGGAACACAATACCGCTCTAGCATATCCTCCATATTGACATCTGCAGATACTCGCGGCTGTGTATCCGCCACCCTACCCAAATAGGGCAAACCCGTCAGGAAGGATACATCTGCGAGGGTGAGGTCCACCCTCTCACCTTGCACCCTGAATGCCTGAATATCCGACTCCCAGAAACTCACTAGCCGGTTCAGTAGCAACGCTGCTGATTGCATCATAAGTACCTGCGCGAACTTCAGCAGTCCGCACAATCCTAACACCGATCGCACATGTCGATCCTCCCGGATGACAGTCACTATCTCATCCGGGACCTCCCACTCTCTCCAAAGCAATAGCGGCATCCTGTCAATCACGCAAGGCAAACTCATCAGACGCATGTCAAAGAAGTAACCTACACCCCCTCCCCCCCAAGGAACCCTAATAGCTCGATCCCACTCGCAGCTTTAGGACCCCTTGCCGCGGTTTCCGACCACGGCTACCAAGGCTACAGTTGCGGTCCGAAACCGCGCTTGTAGGAGCCGAACTCGCGATTTTGAACCGTGTGTTCAGCCTCAGAACGCGCGGTACCATACCGCGTATTCCGCGTTGAACCTCATGGTCCCCAGCCGCGTGATCTACCCTGGAACCCGCGATCCCTGACCGCGGTTCCATCCCTCAAACCCACGGTCCACCCCACATGGACCATACAAATACCCCCCTGGGAACCCCCCCCCTCGAACCCAAAGAAAATGCAGGTATGAGTTTGGCGGAATACCTGTAACTCCCAGATCTGAAAACAGCTGGTCGGATCGTCCAGAAACGCCAACTCACCTCTGGTCAACTCTGATCACTAGTCAAAGTCAAATAGTACAAATGACACTTGTCATGTTGGACCCACTCACTATTTATAGTCCGTTGACTTTTTTTTGTTTTGGCCATTCTGAACTCATACGAAGTCCATTTTTCGAACCGTTTCCACCATCGGAATCAACACGACGAGACCGTCATGATGGTCCTCTTGTTTTCTTATTTTTTCCACATCAGTTTTTGAGCATTTTTTAGACACCACTAGTTTCCTCGGCTTGCGTGCCACTTCAGATGCTCTCTGTTTTTTGTATATTTTATATCATCGGATTCATTTTTCCGAGCCCGTGATGATGCTTGAGATCATTTCTCGCTCTCACCCCCATATTTTTTGGGTATTTTTTCAAAACGCCCCCCGTCCCCTCGGTTTGCGTGCCACATCGGCCATTATCCATTTTTGACACTTTTTATATCACCGGATTCATTTTTTCGAGCTCGTGATGATGCTTGAGATCATTTCTCTCTCTCACTTGGTACAGTTTCAGTATTGTGTCCTGACACCTTGTTGCCTCGGTTTGCGCACCACATTGGCCGCCATCAGATTGTTCCACATTTTTACATGAGCCATTCACTCCTGTCATACTGCAACTATTTCATTATTTTGCCACCATTCATTAACCCGCAAGGAGGCCCACCAGTGTTCCCCCCCTAACCTCATTCTTGGTCATCATAAATGTTCCTTGATTGAGCACTTCCTCCTTGCCTGGCCATTCCTTTTGTCTGGTATAATTTTATCCCTTTTTCGGGCCGGACAAGTCCTTTACGAAAAAGGCACTCAGGGAGTTTCTATTAAGCTCTTTTCTGACTCCTAAAACAATGAAAAGATCACCGAGCAATCTTGCTTCCTTTCATGCTCGTTAAAGTACTTGAAAGGGTGTCTATCTGGTATAAGTTTAACCCTTTTCCAGACCTGGTAGACTAATTACGAAAAAGGAATACTCTAGTCACACCGGCTAGAAGAGTTCTTCATTGCATCCTTTTATGCTTCTTTGGGCCTTGGAGACTAACACACGAAAAAGAAACCCCCTGGAGTCTTCTTATCGCTTTCAGACTCTCTAAAAATTGAAATCAACCACGAGCATGAACTGTCCTAGGCTCGTACAAATCCACACGACAGTACCATTCCATTATTTCAGAGTCTTCTTATCGCTTTAGACTCCTTAAAATTGAAAGAAATCACGAGCATGAACTGTCCTGGGCTCGTATCAATCCACACGACAGTACCATTTTACACACACTTCTTCTATTTCCTTAACCCATGAAGAAGTCCCCCTGTGCCTCTTAGCACTATGATCGATCATCTCAGCAGCACCCCCAATCAGGTCGCCTTTGTTCAGAGTAGTCTGCCATCTCCTGGCATTTTACACCAGCTTGAGTATCCCTCATCCCAGTCACTATCCTTGATCCATTATAGCTATGATCCCTTTCCCATCAGTCAGTTTCATATGCTGCCCGATCATCTCCACAATCATACTCTCAACAAAGGAAGTTTGAGTCCACCCACTCTACTTGCCCAGTTATCCCCCACCGTATGTCAGTCCTACCATTAGTACTCTCACACTTCGGTTCTCCACCTCGCGCTCCTATCAAGGAAACATCATTGCCTTGCTAGTTGCAGGTCTCCCTCTGTCGACGACAGCCCCTCTATTCCAGAGGATAGACCCGAAGGTCCCTGCACCTTGGACCCATCACCATCTGTGGTGGGTGCCTACGGACCATTTTGAGAGGAGTCATCATTGCCTCTCCGAGTGGTTGTTTCTCACATGCTCGACTTCAACACCTTGATCACATCATTGAGAATCGTGCGGGGTTTATATCCCTTCCATTATTGGTCGAAGACCCCGGATCTCCCCCGACTCTAACACATTGGTGAGTCACTCCGGAATGCCCAATTATATGTTCCCGTGGATGTCCGGGTTGAGTTGGCGATTGTATTCGGAAGCCATCCAGTTATATGCTTCCTTGAGTACCCAGTTCAGTTCTAGTTCAGTGTACCATTGAGAGTATGACCCCTTGTCACTATGATCCAGCAGCTCATCAGTTCCTTTGGTACCACACTCAGTAGCACTGTTGTCGTTCCAGTGTACCAGTTCTTTAGCTCAGATACGGTCATCCCAGTAGTATGTCCCAGATTTGTGTCCCCTCTGGACCCTTATGATGTACACAGTGGTTCTCTATGTATCCTACAGTTCCCCCTTTTCGGGCCTCACTGTTGTTTTTTATGTATCTTGATACGATCATGGGTATGCCCGCCTCGTCCATATATTGAGATTCTTCCTCATTCCTTATTTGAGGCCATGTATATTTCAGGTCCCCATATTTTGGACCCCATTGTTATTATTGTTCTATATCTTGATACGAGCATGGGAATGCCCGCCTCGTCCATATGTTCAGATTATTCCTCATCCATTATTGAGGTTATGTACTTTTAGTTTTTGCAGTTTGTTCGGGACTGTTGTTCCGGGCTCCAGTTTGTTTCTTCTCTTCTCCACACCCCAAGAAAGCCATACAAGACTTATGATGTCTATCGGCCATACGATGAGCTCCTGCCCTCACACATCAGGGGGCAATCTGTTAACACCCAAAAAGTGCTCACTACCTCATCTACCCCATTACATGACTCATTTGTCCATATTTCGTACCATATTTACCTGCAGAACCCTAAAATCCCATTAAAAAGCCTCCAAAATGCCACAAAACCATCAAAAAAGCCTCCAAAAGGCTAAAAAACCCCTTTCCCCCCCAAAATTATCCAAAATTCCTCCAAAATAGTAAAAACCCTCTAAAAAGGGAATAAAAAATATAAAAAGGAGGAAAAAGAGGAAAAAGGAGGAAAAAACCCTATATAGCTGACCTAAACCATATGGTTCCCAAAACCATGGGCCAGCACTCCACCACTAAAAACCTATAAATAGGTGATGGAGACCCCTCATTTCATATCCATAGTCAAATACACCCTTACTCTGCCAAAATCACTCTTGAAACCCTAGCTCACCCTTGAGCTACTTTCACCATTGGGTGCCCCTTTTGGCCCATTTCCACCATTTGGAGAAAGAAAAGGAGCAAAGTTGGAGTTTGGAGCAACCCTCTTGGATCATTGCAAGAACTTCACCAACCTCTACACTTGAGGTAAAATTTTAATACAAAAAAAAGGAAGATCTTCACCATATTTCATGTTTTTGTTATGCTTATTAATGCTCATGCTAGTTTAGAATTTGTATTGTTTTATTACTTTCATTTACTATTTATTGAACTTCTACTAAGGAGCCCATTCTCCTTAGTAGGTGCTCATTTGCACAAGCTAGGTTGAAAACCCTAGCTACAGTCAGGTACATCAAGGACCCAATCATTTGACGATACATAGAGACATCAACCAACTCAAATGAAGCATCACAAAGAAGCTTGAGATTCGATGCCATAGGTGTGGCCATGGCCTTGGAATCCATCATCCCAAACCTCTTCAGGATCTCTACTGCATACTTCCCTTGTCCAAGGAAGATTCCATCTACACTCTGCCACACCTCCATGCCAAAAACAAATAGTGCATCATCCCCAAGTTCTTCATCTCGAACTCGGCAGCAAGCTTCCGCTGCGTGTTGGCAATCAATCTATCTTCACCTGTACCAAACAGGTTATCCGCATACAAAACTAGTATCACTGGATTGCCTTCCTCAACCTTGTAGTAAACGTTGGAATCCGCTTTATTCTTGGTAAAGCCCAAACTAGATAGAAAGCTGTCTATCCTACCATACCAAGTTCTGCACACATATATGACTACACCATGTTGTCTTGAAATTCATCTGGTGTATCTTCCATTTCATCACTTTTATATTTCTCTATGCTGCCATCTGTAGCATGCTTGATCTGATAGTTCCATTTGGAAGTCACAACAGACTTCCCTTCAGCTCTTGGGATCGCATCCCAAACATCGTTCTTCATGATCGATGGATCATGGCATTCTTCCCGTATCTTGGGAACTTCAATATCTTCAATAGATAATTTTGTTGCTTGAACAAATGTTGTAGTTCTTCTTTTGTAGGTGATGGTATACGATCTTTCCTACACAACAAGTTAAATTGCATGATTAGAAAACATCTCATAGTTTTCAGAACAAATTCTTACACATAGGGAAATATGTCAGACAGTCATGCAATTATCTTAGTCAATGCTTCAATACAACATTCATCCATATTCCGTAACTTTCTAGATGCCTTCCAATCTCTACCAGAACATTGTTAAGAGTGTGCACAACTCCTAACATATCAGCAAAGAGGTTTCATTCTAGATAAGTAGCAATGGAATGTTGTACAGTTCCATAGGCCACTTACCCATCAAATGCATATTAGTAGTAATTTGTTCATTAATGCAATCATTCACATCCTAAATATAGGAACATAAGCATATACATCATTGAATAATATTATTTAAACAAACAAGTATGTAAGAAATGGTAATTAAAATACTTATCTTTGTTTGTTTGTTGGGTGAAATCCCTCTGAGGCTTTGCTTCCTTGCAGGAGCTGTTGAAGTAGCTTCTTCTACACCTTTCTGTTGTGGAATGCAGAAGGATGGTCAACTCCCACTGGATATCTGCATCCTTGCAGAAACTACTGGAGTATGCTCATTTGCTTTCTCCCAGGAACAACTGGAGTGTGCTCCCTCTTGATCTTTGCTTCCTGGATTACCTGTTCTTGAACTTACATCCATCCTTAATCACTATGCATGCTTATTAGTATCATCATTGTGTTATCCTTGAGGTATCATACATAATCACACATTTATTAGTATAATCTTAATACTATCAAAGCACAATAATCTTAAACATGTATATTCATGATCATTCACAGATAATAAACATTAGTATTCAAGGTTTCAGGGAAGTCTTCTTTTACTCATACATATTCTTATTTGATCATAGGACTCTTCTGGTTAGTTGAATCATCAATCAAGATAAGAGATATAATATGCATAAAACCCGTGATTACTCAAACCTATACCTTCATGATTCTTCTGGTTAGTCATATCATCAATTATGGTAAGAAACATAATATGCATACAACTATGACTATTCAAACCTATGACTTCATGAATAATAATTATCAACAACGAAACAGTATAAGATCATAACACAAGGTAGGATTCTAGCTTGATATAGGAAAAACATACATGGATTAGCATGCTAGCTAGTTAAGGTAGGATTCTAGCTTGATATAGGAAAAACATACATGGATTAACATGCTAGCTAGTTATGTCTAACATACCCGCATAATGTCTACTGGTTCTCTTCAGTGACTTGTGCTAGTAACCTGCATGTCTCATAAGTTAACCATTGTAGAACCAAGTTATACATACCTCGTAAGTAGATCTTCTATGTGATCCATGACAATGGATGAATCTTTGTCTTCATGTCACCATGATCATATGTTCTTGAAGTAGAACATGATTTGTCTTTCTTGGTGTACCTTTTATGTTAGCAAACAATCATAAACCTCATACAACATCACAATGCATTAGTACAATCATAAGTGGAAAAACCTTAATCAATGAATATCTTCTATTAAGGTGATACGACAAGTCCAGTAATTAATCAAGATTGTACTGTAATAATATGAAGACAAACATATGATAAACTTAACCATGAAACATACCTGTAAACCATACCTATCAAGATTGCTTGTAATCTTCTTATGGAAGGCCTTAGCCTCATCTCCCTCTGAGACAGGAACTTCTTCACTTATGCAGGTGACCAATCCATCTTCTTCTAAGATTAATCCAATCCACTTGATTTGCAAGAACTGGACCTGGAGCTGGATTAGGGTTTGTCAAAGAAACCCCAAAAATTCAAACTTTGAATTTTAAACTTCTGAAAGGATAGAAATACACGCCTTGATGAGCTGATCAAGTTGGTATATTCAGAATTTGAAAACTGCAAAGTTTCACCCCTCAAAATTGCCTTTTAGATTTTTGGATTCACTGGGGAGGACCCTGAATTAGCGTTTGAGTTTCCCGGAGCTTCACCCAACAAAAAGATTTGATTCAAAACTCTAAGCTTCGATTTTTCTGAGGAGCTTCCAGCCGTGGTCACAAATTTCCAAAATTCCATTTTTTGCAAAAGCCCTAATTTTCCATCTTTCCGATCAAAGTCCCGAACTGGGGTTTGATAAAGCTCGGCCTTCTGCCCAACCAAAAAATCTGATCTTGGTCTCTAAATTTATATTTTGATGAGTAGCATCCAGCCGTGGTCTCCGATTACAAAAATTCCAACTTTCTCCGAAGCCCTAAATTCCGGAAGCCATGAATGAAGGTACTCAAAAATAATTATGTTTTGACATAAATATGTACCTGATTGTTTCTGGTGTAACTCTGAACTTTTCTATCCACAAGGTCTGAAAAATTTTCTTGAGCTATCCCGACCTGTTATATTTCCATCCCGATAGGTCTAACCTCAATTGGATTCTCTGAGAGAGAGTTATTCCAAGTGTCCTAACGTGACCTGTTTATGGGATAATACAGGAGAGCAAACTTGTACGACGTTCCACGTGTCACTGGTTCAACTTCGGCCTCTGAAATTTTTTTATGAGATAGTACAGTCTGTTTAATACCTGTCACATTTTACAAAATTTCATTTGGAGCTTCCTAGCCCAAGTTATGACCTTTGTCCCAAGGTATTCTGATTTTGACTCAAATCTATAAGAGGCAGAAACCCTATATGGTATAGATCATAAATCACAAAGTACAACGAATTAGAGGTTGTCCTTTGGACACAAGGTACATGGTGATCTGATGTTCGACCTGTACAATTTTCAGATCTGAAAACTTTGTCAAAACGGATTTATAGCGAAAGTGCTATGATGACTGGTTTTTACTATATCAATCCCTAGCATCGTAAGTGCAACAAGTGTCATACATGCCATATCATGCCTTCTTTCAGGCTAGCTCTGATACCATATTAAATTTTCAGAATTTACTTCAATCTGATCTAGGATCTTAACTGAGAGCACAACATGTACAACAAATCTACAACATATCAATCATGGACACAATAATGCAAGCACACAAGAGACACAGAGTTTACTTGGGGAAAACCATAAAGGTGAAAAACCCCAATAACTTCCTCAGAGCTAGATAGAGCAATGATACAACCAGAATACAAGAGATAGTCTTCTCCTAGCAGCAGATCCTCCTCCTCCACAAGTGCGCCACTCTCCCAAGTGTGAGTGAGAGAATAAAATGTGTAAAATGAGAGAGACACACTCTCTATTTATACACTAACTTGACTTGACCTTTACTCAACTAGGTCGGCCTCAACTTAACCACTTAACATAATGCTGACTGGGCCGACCCTTGCTAGGGTGGTCTAATAACCCTTTGACCCACATGGCCGACCCCCAACAGGGTGGTCTAATAACCCTTTGACCCACATGACTTATACAGGGCCGACCCCAACAAGGTGGTCTAATAACCCATCAAGTATAAGTTACGACACTCACAATATAAATGACGACACTTCCGTATAGAGGAATAATAACATCTCTATAGGAATACAATATACATATATGTGAAATACATTCTGAAGTTACATATACATCATTCTCAATCCAGTCACAATATTGGTGAATGGAAGAGGTATATCAAGGACATGCATTGAACACTTGGCAAGATTTGAACGAGTCAGTTGAATATATTCTGAGGAAAGCACAGGCTATATGCATCAGGCGATGGTATGCAACAGATAACATCATGGAGATTGTACAGTTTGATGCTATGGAGCTCATTGAATATTCATGCCCGCCTAAGTTGAAGGTTGAGCAAGTTGAACGCAGCTTTGAAGAGGCCAAGGAGAAAATTCATCATCTTGAGGAGGTCAACATTGGTGATGTGGAACAATTAATTAGGAAACCGATCAGCATGGGAGGAAAAATCCACATATTCATTAGTATTTGGCATAAGTTTGCTAAGAATGAGATAGAAACATTCGAATGTAATGCCCACCTAGGGCTTGAGTCAGCTAACTATCCGAATGTGGATGAGTTGTTAGAGATTTCGGACAAGTGGCAAGATTTTCTAGGCCATTAGTTTATTTTGATTTTGTAATCTCGATTTGTGGGAATTTGCTCCTTGTATTATTATTTTTGTAACTCTTATTTAAAAGAGATGATCTCTCGTAGAGAGGATGATGGAATTTGGAGCAGAAGAACTGTAGGAGAGACTAGAGATGCTCTCTTTTGATACAAGCTTGTAATTTCTTACAGATTGTCATTAAATACAATAAAGTTATTTTAAGATCTACTTTTGTTTATTGATCAAGTTTCTTTGATGAATGGTGATTTTACTCCAAATTACCTATCTAATACTATTTTAGTCTTTTTCAATTCATTAAACACAGTGATGCATAGTTCTGATTTATCTTGGCTACATGATCTGTGTGCTCATGAAGTTTTAAAGAGTTTATTCAATTAAAATTTTTATCGATTTCTGCAAATGATTATTTCAATAATATATAATTGATGTTGATATTTCAATTGGCATATCAGTTACAGGTCAAATCTTGAATGCATATGACCCTTAACTTGTTGTTAATTAATTTTCATTGATTAATGGTAATTTGAGCAAATAAGTATTAAGTCTTTTAACATTTCCGTTAAGTTGATGAACAATACTTATTTATTTTCATATCAAGCTGACCTACACTTATCTCAAAACACCTTCTTAGGATAGATCTAACCTAGTTTAGATTCTTATAAGTAGATTTGTGATTACAGACCTTTTTACACTTTGTTTTCTTCTTTTCAAAAAACTGATCCCTTGGATCATAACTCATTGACTCATAGAGTGCCAGCGGAGGCCGAATATCTGTGGGAGAGTACTATACCAAATAGGCTGGGGATAGAACTGTCCTTGCGTAGGACCTTTTGAAGCCTTTCAGTCTGAGTTTTCCCCCTCTGTTGAGAGCTTAGGAACCCATTCTAGCACCTTCCACACCATGCACATCCGAGGCCTCAACAAGGGGATAAATCAATATATGACATATTTTACACTTTCAAAACTTATTTATCAATCACATTGAGCAGCAGTCAATAAAAATTCACATTACAAGAGACATGAGATTTTAACATGGAAATCCAATGAGGGAGAAAACCACATAAATATGTTCTTTCAATAAACAATGATTACAATGATTTGCAGACACCTATCTACTAGAGACACCAATCTCCACAATTTACAAGAAACAAATTATAGGAGGCATCAACCCCATAGATCCTCTAGCTCCAACTAGACTAAAGTATCAACTCCCTAGATTCCATAGCACCAACTGGAAGGAAGAACCAACTCCCTAAATTCTATAATGATGTACTGTGTGACACTTCACCTATCACGCTATGTTCTATTGAACCATGCTCTATGCACTCTATTCTGAGCACTATGTTCTATCGCACTATTATCTATGCAATTTTCTTTGTTGCACTCTTCTATTTTCACTCTGCTTTGCACAAGACAACCCTACCTTCTATATTGTGCACCAACTTTCCTGTCACTCTTTTCTCTGCGAGACAATATTCACTATTGTGCAAAATCTCTGCTGTTGCAATCTTGGTCTATTACAATTTTCACTACATCATACAAACTTCACTACTATCACACTATCTATATCTTCAATACTGTCACACTATCACACTTTGCAGTGTGTAGGACAAACTTCCCTACTATCACACCATCTCACTCTTCATTACGCACTCTACATTGCACAAGGTAACATTGACTACTGTGCATCCATCACAATACCTATATTCTTCCTTAATCGAAGAAGTACTTGCAAGAAAATATATCTTCCTTTTCACAAGGTGCACCTCCTCCTCCTTATAAATACTTCAAAAACATCTTCAAGAATCCTTCAAAAACATCTTCAATAATCTATAACATCTTCAATAAAACCCAAGAAATTATCTTCAAGAACCCCTGAAAATTCATCTTCTCCTTGGAATTGCACACCTTTTTAGAGATCCATAATTTCTTGGATGGATAATCAAATGAGGAGATTGATCCACCTATTTATACATGTCTTGAATCACTTTTTGGGATGACATAACATTTACAATATCCTGTAAGGGCCAAATTAACATTCTGGATGGGTTTCCTTTACAAGTTCTTTCATATTTTCTCATTCCTATGGAGTTAGAGGGACTTCCATATATTGTTGGAAAGGTCTCGGAACAATATTTCCAACCATGTAATTTATAATCCAATTTGAGTTAGGTATCTAGATTAAAAATTCTTTCAAAGATAGGGTATCCATACCGGGCATCCAAAACAATATTTCCACTAATCTTCATTGTTATAGCCAAAATTGGCCCTTCTCTGTCCGTGACAACACTTACGTATTTTGGTCGCATGACGACACTTCATGATATTACTTCGAGTCACACAAAAGGAAATTTGTGGATGTAAGAGCCATATTTGGTACTTTAGAGGGATGGAATTACCTAATTCATGGCCCATTTGAAAGGTAATATGTCATGTCCCAAAATTTTGCATTGGGTCACAATGGCCTGGGCCCCTTGGCCATTCTCATGAGAGTTTGTCAAATTGATGATAAGGGTCAAATAAATGCCAAGAATGAAGTCCAAGTTAGTAATAATGTGAAATTAGATCCAAATGGACAAGGTGGGTCACATTAAGAGAAATTCCCAATTCAAAGTTGTAATATACCCATCCAATGAACTGCCATGGAGGAAAATTACTAGTTCCCTAAGATGGGGGGTGGAAACTTTGGGATTTGAAATAAGGGGGATAATAAATGATGCTTGAACAATAGAATGGCATAAATATTTAATAAAGGAGCTAAATAAATAAATACAAGGGAAAATCAAAGTGGCAATTGATCAAGAAGACACATGGAGGATGTGGGACCCACACAAGCTAGATTTTCTATGACACATGGCATCCTCCTCTTGTCATTTCGAATCCATAAGAATCCCAAGGTTCTTGGGATGATTTGGAAGGTCAATATACTTAGCATGAATCAATTAAGGTCGAATTTGAGTGGAAGAGTAATTCCCATGGAAGAGGAAGAGGCATTTTGGAGCTAGTGAGACACTTGGACTAGATTCCCTGGCTCTATGACAACAATGATGAAGATTCTATGACACCTATGACAAACATGAAGATTCTATGAGACATGAAGGCTTCCATATGAAATATATGACATGTCAGAGCTAAAAATATCCTCCAAGAGGGCTCTCAAGTGAGTTAGGGCAGCCAAAGAGACACCAATTCAAATTTGGAGAAGGAGAGGGCTAGAATTGGAAGGACAAGTGTCATACTTGGGAATCTCTTCCCAACTTGAGTTGGAATGAAGCTCTTGGAAGGAATTAGACCCATGGAGGACCTTAGAAGTTTACAAAATACAATAAAAAAGAAGGATGGTATCTTTTGATCATTTTAGAATTTTCATTTTTCTTTTGGGAGAGGAGAGCTAGTGGAGTGCTACTCTACTTGCCTTAGCACCAATTTCGAGGCTGAAAGATTCCCATCCTAGTTGGTAATTGCAAAGTCCATTCCAAAATTTTATTTGGATATTTAATGGAGTGTTTTGTTACAAGTTGAAGCTATAGGGAAGCTCATGGTCACATCTCTTTCAACTTGCTTCTACAACCATTCTTCTATTTCTTGGCATATTCTTGCTCCTTGGGGAGAGGCGCACTTGTTGAGGCGATGAACTCTTTGGGATAGATCTTGAGGCCCCATATATTTTTAATATGATATATATATATACTCTTTTTTTACTGCTAATGAGACTCTCAGGTCAAAATACTAAGTGGAGTCATGTAAAAATACCAAACAATGCATAAATGATGCCATTTCCCCTAGATCTTGTTGTTGGAGTTTGAAGAGACACTATTTCGAGTTATATTAGTTATTATCTGTGATTTTTTTGATGTATGGAGTGTTATTAAATTTAATAATAATTTTATCTAACAGAGCATAATCCCTTGGTACCTAAAATTCGAATTGCATAAGTCATGGTGAAAATAACTAGCTTTTCCCCCTATGTGAAATATTGCATATAAACATATGATTTTAAGGAGTTGCAGAAGGACATAAGAAATAATTAAGGATACATTGTGGAGATAATTAAAGCCAATTATCAGTACCATACCTCTATTCATAAATTTGGAAGGGTTTAACAGCATTTGGGAAACCATATTTGTCCACTACCCTTGGGGGATTTGAAGCTCGAAATTACTAGTAATCTCCCCTACTTTGTCCATATTGTAAATGAATGTTGTAGAAGTGTTTTAAGGGTTTTTAAGAATCTATAAGCCTCTTTTATATGTATTAATTGCTCTCAAATAACTTCAGACCCATTATACAAGCATTTGGAGTCATTTGGAGACCAAGAAACCAATACTAGTCAAAGAGAAGTTGCTAGTCAAACTCCCTACTTTGGCCAGAACTTAAAGGAGAGTTACAGAATCTTATTGATGTTTTTAAATCATCCATTAAGCTAATATTTATGTACTAAAACCATTCATACACCGTATGTAACAATTTGGGATAATTTGGATCCATTTGGAGGTCAAGAACCCAAGACTAGTCAAAGGTCGAACTAGTGGAAAAAGTTGAAAAATTCACCATTTTAATAAATAAATAAAATGGTACATTATAGTGGTATCAGAGCATGATCTTGGGACCTGATGTGGTCTAATATTCATGAGGACAAGAAGTTAGGGACCACCATTATATATTGAAATAAAATAAAAAATTGTTGAAGAGAAAAAAGTAGGAAAAGAAGAGCAATTTTTTGAGGAAACTATGGCTAGGGATGAAAAGGGAACCTCATATGATGGTGAGAAGTTAAGGAAACTCATGAAACCAATATTTGAAGACATGAAAAATAAGATGATGAAAGGATTCGAATGGTTGTCTATCCAACTTGGGAGCTGTTTGACGGACAATCCACTCGAGCGGACGCGAGTCGGATCTCCCTAGCTCAATGTGAGTCTAGAACAAATAGTACAGACTATAAACCACTTTCCTAGATCTAGTTAAGGATCAGGTTATTAGATGTCTTACCTTAAGTTTGTAATCCTTTTTCCTGGATGTTGTTCCATGTCTCACAGTCGTCAGATCTAAACTGCAAGACCTGCCAAGATATACAAAACAAGACAAACAAGTAAACGCATCTAAATGATAACAAATCTAAATAAACAGTTAAGCAGGTAAACTACACAATATCATCAACACAACAATATTGGTGGAAAGTGTTTATATTACTGTAAAAATAGGGAAAGTACATAGAAGATAAAAACTACAACCAAATCTTAACGAAGTAACCCTTCTCCATCCAAGCCAATTCCATATCCTCCCAAGGAAGTGTGTCTCTCAATGGATGAGTAGAGATCTCTCTAAGATGATTTCACTAGCATGTAGACACTATAGACTTCCTCCCTTTGGAATGGGAAGGATCTTCATTTATATAGGACTAAGTATATAGGGTAAGGATAGGGTAGGTTGAGATATGGTAGGAGAGAGATAGGGGATCCTTCCAAGAGGTTAGGAACCGAGTGCTAGCTCTCCCAAGAGGTCAGGGATAGGGATCCATGTCAGATAGCTTTGAGAATGGTCTCGAACGAGCTATTTTTGTCTATTAAATGACATCGTCCAACCTTGAAAGAGAGCAAGCTGCGACGTCGTAGGTTGCGTGAGTGCAGCTTGCGACGACCTCACAAAACCTAGTGCAAATGGGTTATATCTCTTCCAGGTTAATGACTTAGCTAAGGAAAATTTAGGGATGTATACATTGAATCTCATGATGGTAGGATTTTAGGCGTAACAGAATGCCCCCCAAAGCATGAAGCTATTGAAAAGATTGGACAGGTGAAGTGCTTTGACAGAAGGAATGGCAATGGCTTTTCAGAAGAAGGACGCTGCTGCAGTACAACTAACTCTAAGTACATAGTCACATATGACGTACAACATGGTTGCCGACCAATGCAATGCAGATCCATGGTAGTAATGACCGACTGAACACAATCATGGTTACTAGACACAAGCGTAGATCCATGATGAGATGATAACACAGCCACGACCAATACAAATGGGGATCTGTGTGATATGACTCCCCAGGTTCTTCAAGATGAACCCGCAATGGCACGAATCTATCCATGTGATTACAAATGTATTGATGTCGAACATGGTAGATGTTGATGTATATGTAACTTCGGAATGTATTTCACATATATGTATATTGTATTCCTATAGAGATGGTATTATTCCTCTATAAAGAAGTGTCGTCATTTATATTGTAAGTGTCGTAACTTATACTTGATGGGTTATTAGACCACCTTATTTGGGGTCGGCCCTGTATAAGTCATGTGGGTCAAAGGGTTATTAGACCACCCTATTGGGGGTCGGCCCACTCAGCATTATGTTATGTGGTTAAGTTCGAGCCTACATGAGTTAGGTAAAAAGGCAAGTCAAGTCAAGTATAAATAGAGTGCGGGAGGCACTCTATTTACTCACTCACTTCTCACACATGCTCTCAAGGAGGAGAGGCGCACTTATGGAGGAGGAGGATTGCTGCTAGGTTATGTCTATCTCTCTTGGTTGGTTGTATCATTGCTCTATCTATCTATGAGGAAGTTATTGGGGTTTTTCACCTTTATGGTTTTCCCCAAGTAAATCTTTGTGTCTCTTGTGTGCTTGCATTATTGTCTCCATGATTGATATGCTGTAGATATGCTGTACATGTTGTTCTCTCAGTTAATATCCTAGATCAGATTGAAGTAAATTCAGAAAATTTAACATGGAATCAGAGCTAGCCTAAAAGAAGGCATGATATGGCATGTATGACACTTGTTGCACTTACGATGCTAGGGCTTGATATAGCAAAAACCAGTCATCGTAGAACTTTCGCTATAAATCCATTTTGGCGAAGTTTTCGGATCTGAAATTGTTACAGGACGAAGATTAAATCTCCAGGTACCTTGTGTCCAAAGGAAAACCTCTAATTCGTTATACTTTGTGATTTATGATCTGTACAATATAGGGTTTCTGCCTCTTCCAGATCGGAGTCAAAATCAGGTGACCTTGGGAAAAAGGTCATAACTTGGGCTAGGAAGCTCCAAATGAAATTTCGTGAAATGTGACAGGTAGTACACAGACTGTACTATCTCAGAAAACTTTTTTAGAGGCCTAAGTTGAACCAGTGACACGTGGCACTCCGTACAAGTGCGCTCTCCTGTATTATCCCATAAACAGGTCATGTTGCGACATTTGGCATAACTCTCTCTCAGAGAGTCCAATTGAGGTCAGACCTGTCAAGATGGAAATGTAACAGGCCGAGCTATCTCAGGAAACGTTTTCAGAGGCCGAAGTTAAAACAGTGACACGTGGCACGCCGTACAAGTTCGCTCTCTTGTTTTATCCCAAAACAGGTCACGTTGCGACATTTGGCATAACTCTCTCTCAGAGAATCCAATTGAGGTCAGACCTGTCAGGATGGAAAGATAACAGGTCAGGCTATCTCAGGAAACTTTTTCAGACCCTTTGGATCAAAAATTTTGGAGTTACACTAGAAACAATCAGGTACATGTTTCTGTCAAAACAGAATTATTTTTTGGTACCTTCATTCATGGCTTCCGGAATTTAGGGCTTTGGAGAAAGTTGGAATTTTTGTAATCGGAGACCACGGCTGGATGCTACTCATAAAAATAGAAATTTAGAGACCAAGATCAGAATTTTTGGTTGGGCAGAAGGCCGGGCTTGATTAGACCCTAGTTCGGGACTTTGATCAGAAAAGTGGAAAATTAGGGCTTCTGTAAAAATGGGAATTTTTGAAATCTGTGACCATGGCTGGAAGCTCCTCAGAAAAATAGAAGCTTAGAGATTTGGATCAAACATTTTGATTGGGAGGAAGAGTGGGTTTCATCAAACCCCAGTTCAGGGTCACGTCCAGTGAATCCAGAAGTTTCAAAAGCAAAATTGAGGAGTGAAACTTTGCAGTTTTCAAAATCTAAATATACTAGCTTGATCAGCTCATCAAGGCGCATATTTCTATCCTTTCGGAAGTTTGAAATTCAAAGTTTGAATTTTTGGGGTTTCTCTAACAAACCCATATCCAGCTCCAGGTCCAGTTCTTTCAAATCAAGTGGATTGGGTTAATCCTAGAAGAAGACGGATTGACCACTTGCATAAGTGAAGGAGTTCCTGTTTCAGAGGGAGATAAGGCTAAGGCTTTACATAAGGAGATTACAAGTGATCTCGACAGGTATGACTCATCGAGGTATGTTTTGAGATTTGTTCATGATTAAGTTTATGGTATGTTTGTATTCATGTTATTACGGTTAGTACAATCTTGATTTGTCATATCACCTTAATAAAACTATGAATGCACAATAGAAAATATTCATTGATTAGGGTGTTGACACTTATGATTGTACTAATGCATTATGGTGTTGTATGAGGTTTATATTGTCTACTAACATGAAAGGTACACCAAGAAAGACAAATCATGTTCTAGTCCAAAAACATATGGTCATGATAACATGAGGACAAAGATTCATCCATTGTCATGGATCTCACAGAAGATCCATTTACAAGGTATGTATAACTTGGTTTTATAATGGCTAACCTATGAGATATATAGGTTACTAGCACAAGTCATTGAAGAAGATCAAGAAGACATCATGTGAGTATGTTAGACATAACTAACTAGCATACTAATCCAGGTATGTTTTTCCTATATCAAGATATAATCCTACCTTGTGTTAGGATCTTATACTGTTGTGTTGTTTGATAATGATTATTCATGAAGTCATAGGTTTGAATAAGTCATGGCTGTATGCATATTATATTTCTTACCATAATTGATGATATGACTAACCAGAAGAATCATGAAGGTATAGGTTTGAATAATCACAGGTTTTATGCATTTTATATCTCTTATCTTGATTGATGATTCAACTAACCTGAAGAGTCATAGGTTTGAGTAATTATAGGTTTAGACATGTTATGCTTCTTATGATTTGATTAACCATAAGAATACTACATAGACCTTGAATGCTAATACTTATTATTTCTGTTTGAAATGATCATGACTATACATGCTTGAGATTATTGTGTTTTAATAGTATACTAATGAATGTATGATTTTATATGAGATCACAAGGATAACACATTCATGATACTAATAAGCATGCATAGGGACCAAGGATGAATATAAGTTCAAGGACAGGTAATCCAGGGAGCAAAGATCAAGAGGGAGTACACTCCAGTGGTTTATGAAAGGATGCTGATATTCAGAGGGAGTTGACCATCTTTCTACATTCCACAACAGAAAGGTGTAGAAGAAGCTACTTCAGATTAGGACTCCAACAGCTTCTTCAAGGAAGCAAAGACTCAGAGGGAGTCCACCCAACGAACAAAGAAAGATAAGTATTTTAATTATCATTTCTTGCATATGTGTTTGTTTAAATAAAATTGTTCAATGATGTATATGCTCATGTTCCTAGACTTAGGATATGTATAGTTGCATTGATGAACAGTATACTACTAATATACATGGGTAAGTGGCCTATGGCACTGTACAACATTCCATTGCTACTTATCTAGAATGAAACCTCTTTGCTGACATGTTGGGAGTTGTGCACACTCTTAACAATGTTCTGGTAGAGATTGGAAGGCATCTAGAAAGTTACGAAATATGGATAAATGTTGTATTGAAGCATTGGCTAAGATAATTGCATGACTGTATGACATATTTCTTTATGTGTAAGAATTTGTTCTGAAAACTATGAGATGTTTTCTAATCATGCAATTTAACTTGTTGTGTAGGAAAGATCGTATGCCATCTCCTACAAAAGGACTACAACATTTGTTCCAGCAACAAAGATATCTATTGAAGATATTGAAGTTCCCAGGATCTGGGATGAAGAAATGGAATGCCATGATCCATCGATCATGAAGAATGATGTTTGGGATGCAGTCCCAAGATGTGAAGGGAAGTTTGTTATGACTTCCATATGGATCTATCAGATCAAGCATGTTGCAGATGACAGCATTGAGAAATATAAAAGTGATACTACTTTTGTATGCAGATAACTTATTTGTTACAGGTGAAGATAGATTGATTGCCGACATGCAGCGGAAGCTTACTACCGAGTTCGAGATGAAGAACTTGGGAATGATGCACTATTTGTTTTTGGCATGGAGGTGTGGCAGAGTGATGGAATCTTCCTTGGACAAGGGAAGTATGCAGTAGAGATCCTGAAGAGGTTCGGGATGATGGACTGCAAGGCTATGGCCACACCTATGACATCGAATATGAAGCTTCTATGTGATGCTTCATCTGAGCTGGTTGATGTCTCTATGTATCGTCAGATTATTGGGTCCTTGATGTACCTGACAAACACGAGACCAGATATTTGCTTTGCTGTGAACACATTGAGCCAGTTCCTGACGGATCCGAGGAGTGTTCACCTGGTTGCTGTAAAGCATGTTCCGAGGTACCTGAAGGGTACAGTGGATTATGGGCTCAGATATGAGGCGAATCAAAAGTTTAACCTGCAGGGTTATGTTGATTCAGATTGGGCTGGCAGTGCTGCAGATAGGAAGAGCACATCTGGGTGTTGCTTCAGTATGGGATCAGGTGTGATCTCTTGGTTTAGCAGGAAGCAGTCCTGTGTAGCATTGAGTACAGCTGAGGCAGAGTATGTTGCAGCCTGTTCAGCTAGTTGTGAGGCAGTATGGCTACGGAAGCTACTATCTGTGTTATTTGATCTCCCGTTGGAGGCTACTGGTATCTTCTGTGATAACCAGAGTTGTGTGAAGCTGTCCGAGAACCCAGTGTTTCATGACAGGTCGAAACACATAGAGATCAAATATCACTATATCAGGGATATGGTGTAGAGAGGAGCTGTGAAGCTTCTGTATGTTGTGACGGACGAGCAGATTGCAAATGTGCTGGTGAAGCCACTAGCCAGAGTGAAGTTCAAGTACTTCAGAGAGAGGCTTGGCGTTCTTCAAATTGAGGACACTTCAAGGAAGAAGTGATGGACACATTTGCTGAAGCCATTCCAAGCATGTTGGAAGGAGGATCCTTCACATGGCTGTGGATGTAAGTGCTGGATGATGAGCATCTGGATGATGTTGGATACATTGTGTGGATCATGTATCTTTGTATGATCAGGTAGATCATGGATGCTGTTGGATACATTGTGTGGATCATGTATCTTTGTATGATCAGGTAGATCATGTATGATTGATGGATACATTGTGTGGATCATGTATCTATGTGTGCATCAGATGGATGCATTGTATGATCAGGATGATCGTGGATGACGAGCTTCTCCAGATGACATGCAGCAGGATGTCGCAGTGATGATGATGAGTATCAGATGATACTTTGTGGCCGTGGATCAGGTTGTGCAAGAAAGCATGTAATTTGTGCCCTGGGAGATTTGCAGATGGTCTTTCAAGGTTTTGCCTATGGCATGTAATTCGGTGCCCTGGGACATCTAGCAAATGCTCTTGCAAGGTTTTGCTTGGGAGGACATGTAATTTGTGCCCTGGGAGATCTGCAGATAGTCTTTCGAGGTTTTGCCTATGGCATGTAATTCGGTGCCCTGGGATATCTGGCAGATGCTCTTGCGAGGTTTTGTCCTATGGCATGTAATTTGCTCCTGGGAGATCTGGACAGGATGAAAAAGGCCTCAGATGCTTCAGCCAGGTTTTGCCATGACCACATGTAATTTGCTCCTGGGAGATCTGGACAGGATGAAAAAGGCCTCAGATGCTTCAGCCAGGTTTTGTGGTGGACCACATGTAATGTGCTCCTGGGAGATCCGACAGGTAGAGCTGTGTGCTCGTAACAGCCTGGGATGCTTCAGCCAGGTTTTGTGGTGAGATCACATGTAATGTGCTCCTGGGAGATCCGACAGGTAGAGCCGCGTGCTCGTAACAGCCTGGGATGCTTTAGCCAGGTTTTGTGATGGGTCACATGTAATGTGCTCCTGGGAGATCCTACAGGTAGAGATGTGTGCTCGTAATAGCCTGGGATGCTGTAGCCAGTTTTGTGACGCACGTAATAAGTCCTGAGGATTCCACAGTATGGCCAGTGATGATGAAGACCTGCAGGTGGTGGGCCTACATCCAGTATGAAAAAGGACTGGCTCTGTAGAACTTCCTATGACGAGTAGATTCAGAGATTGATTGAGATAGCAGCAGCAGTGACGATGATGATGACTCGATGACGATTATCCAGTGACGATGATCCAGAGAAGATGACTTGTGCTAGAAGAACTGTGCTGAGAAATACCTTCCTAGTTAAGAGGGAGTGTTGATGTATATGTAACTTCGAAATGTATTTCACATATATGTATATTGTATTCCTATAGAGATGGTATTATTCCTCTATAAAGAAGTGTCGTCATTTATATTGTAAGTGTCGTAACTTATACTTGATGGGTTATTAGACCACCTTATTTGGGGTCGGCCCTGTATAAGTCATGTGGGTCAAAGGGTTATTAGACCACCCTATTGGGGGTCGGCCCACTCAGCATTATGTTATGTGGTTAAGTTCGAGCCTACATGAGTTAGGTAAAAAGGAAAGTCAAGTCAAGTATAAATAGAGTGCGGGAGGCACTCTATTTACTCACTCACTTCTCACACATGCTCTCAAGGAGGAGAGGCGCACTTATGGAGGAGGAGGATTGCTGCTAGGTTATGTCTATCTCTCTTGGTTGGTTGTATCATTGCTCTATCTATCTCTGAGGAAGTTATTGGGGTTTTTCACCTTTATGGTTTTCCCCAAGTAAATCTTTGTGTCTCTTGTGTGCTTGCATTATTGTCTCCATGATTGATATGCTGTAGATATGCTGTACATGTTGTTCTCTCAGTTAATATCCTAGATCAGATTGAAGTAAATTCTGAAAATTTAACAGTAGAAACCACTTGATTACCGGTCATTGATGTATAACGTTAACAAGCATGAGGGAGATCACCATTAATGTTAATGATTCCCAAGGTATCACAGTACATATCATCAAGCGTGAATAAATGAGCTGAAGTCGAACGCGAGATGAAATTTTTCAATCAAGAATAAATGATGTAAACTCATGTTGAAAATGAGGTAACTTGCCATTGAGGCATGCAAGGCCAAGGTACTTGGTTGGTTTCTAGATTCAATCCTCAGATAATGATTTGAAGTCGAAAAGGATGAATCTGTCGAAGGAGGTCCATGATGTATCCTCCATCATCGACACGAAACACAACAAAGGATGTGTAGAGCAGATCTGATGGTACAATTACATGCAAGACTGACTCAGAGTGGGCTGACATGATGGAAGGTGTATTGACTGTAGATAATGAGTGGTGATAATATTCTTGAACATGGGCATGGCATGCCTTGGCAGTATTGACTTGACGAGTTATGGTACCGATTCTTAATGCAACTGATGATGGAAGAGTTCTTTGAATGACTCAAAGGAGTAATAAGACTCAAGAAATAGGTGAAACTCGAGGACAAACGGATGATCTAAGTGCAGTATGCAAATGAAAATGAGTGCCATGATCAAGAAATGACTAAGTACTGCCACTGATAAAGGGTGTAACATAAAAAGCTTTCATTTTTCCCCATCATGAACGATGAGTGCCTCATGTGTTTTTTATGAACTTGATGAGGGTAACCAGATGCTTGGTATAGCTCATCTCATAGACGAGTCCAATCCCAAATATTTTTCGAACTTGGTAAGGAGGGGTTCATCCCATGGCGAGCCCTTCAATGTGAAAGTTTAACAAGTCCATAGAAGGTAAACTCAGTCATCATTTCATGTTTAAAGAGTCTGAAAAGAACTAAAGAAGACTCTAACAATCCTTTTTCGTAAAGTTAGCCTCATCCCATGAAAAAGGGTAAAACAACGCGGGAGAGGACTCTTCTAATCATGATAGGCTAGAGTATACCTTTTTCATAAGTAGTGCCCCCTGGTCCGAAAAAGGGGTAAACTATCACCAGGAAGACGACCATTCAAATTCTTTAACAAGCGTGAACGTGACAAGTTCCCTTGGCAATCTTTTCGTATTTCGGGAGCTTGAAAAGAGCTTAAAGATAGACTTCAGGGGGGTTTCTTTTCCGTAGGAGTTTAACGAGCCCAGAAAAGTGATAAATCGTAACTCGGTAAATTATTCTCATAGTTTCAAGAGCACGAGAAAGAACAAAGAGTAAGCTCATCATCATAAAACAATTACAATCTAACGGCTACAAAAAATAATGACAAAACATTTAAGGTATTGCTCATACCTGAGATGACCGTTATAAAATGAGAATGGCGTGTAAAGATCACTTAACAACTCCTACACACTTGAAAACTAGTGTTAACAACCAAAAAGTGCTCACTAACTCATTACCCTATTCTCATGACCCATTTGTCCACTTTTTCCACCTTTTGAGCCTCTAAAACCTTCAAAAGGTCACCAGAAAGACCAAAACCCATCTTTTTCCACTCAAAATATGTAATTTTCCTCAAAAAATACAAAAAACCCTCAAAAGGGGTCCAAAATTCCCAAAACAATTAAAAGGGAATAATATAAAATATAAAATATATTCAAAAAAGGAAAAAGAGGGAAAAAGAAACCTAAACCATTTTGGTCAATACCATTGGTTTCCTCAAACCATAATGGTATTCCCCATCACCAAAAAAACTATAAAAAGGTGATAGGGGATCCTCACTATTCATCCACATTCATCATATCCTTATGCTTTCAAATTCACTCTTGAGAGCCTTGGCCTCACTTTTGAGTTTAAAGATCCCCATTAGAGCATTGGAGAAGAAGAGACCATTGGACCATTGGAGCACCTCAACCTTGCAGCTGCTCAAACTCAACCATCCTCACCATTTGAGATAATAGAAAATATCAAATTTTTTATTTATTGTTTCTCTCACGAATCTCATTGTTTATTATTCTTAAATCTAGTTTTTATTTCCTTGCATATGATAGATTAACTATTTACTTTTAGCATTATTTAATTTTTTAAGCGAGACTGCTACTACAAGTTAGTAGGTGCTCATTAGCACATGCTTGGTTGAAAAACCAAGCAACAATTTTTGGTGAGTCCACTTCATTGAATCTTTGAATCTTTGATTTAGGATCTATATTTTAGTTGTTTTTTATCTTTAATAGTGTAAATCTGGCCTGCTTCTAAGCCCTTAGCTTACTTCCATAGCTATTGGCCCTTTCTGCAGCCTGAACAACCCAAAATTTCAATTTTTGCGTTCATTTTTCGGTGACATTTTTTGTACGGCATATCGCGGGTTTCTGCACCCACAGTCATGATTTCATCGCGACTATCGATCCCTCTTCCGTGATTTTAAAAAATTGAGGTTTTTGTCCGGAGCGCGACTGTGCACCCACTCAGCCGCGATTTCATCGCGAGTATCTAGTCCTACAGGTGCGATTCTGAAACCCCGATCCAGTGCGTCCCAAGCGCGAATGTGTAACCCCTCAGCATCGATTTCATCACGAGTATCTAGCCCCACAGGCGCGATTCTGAAACCCTGATCCAGTGCATCCTGAGCGTGACTGTGTAACCCCTCAATGCAATTTGATCCCGAGTTTCTAGCCCCATAGGAGTGATTTTGAAACCCCGATCCATTGCGTCCCGAGCGCAACTGTGTAACCCCTCAGCCGCGATTTGATTGTGAGTTTCTAGACCCACAGGCGCGATTTTCAAACCTTGTCCTATTGCGTCCCAAGCGCGACTGTGCACCCTCTCAGCCGCGATTTGATCGAGACTTTCGCCACAGATAGCCGCGATTTCGTCTGGTAAAGTCCGATTCATTTTTTATGAGTTTTTTTTTCTCATTTCGGCCCATTTTTTCTAGCCATCTCCCCCGCATATTTGGACAGCCCAATGTTTTATTTTTTGCAGCTTTAAAAACTCATATTTATTTCCTGCTTTTTTGCTTTGCTACATCATTTTTAAAAAATTTCAGTTTATTGAAAGGAAAAAAAAGTGAAGCATTTTTCAATTAGACATTTCATATTTTACAAATTAAAACCATAATTTTAATTTGTTTTACTTTTTCGCCCAAGCAAGTTCATTTTTATGCTATTTGCTTTACCTTAAACATTTTAAAGAATTTCACATATTTTTTGAAAAGTTTTCAAAAGCATTTACATTGAAATCGTTTTCATATTTACATTCCTGTCATATTCTGCAAGTTGAAATCCTTATTTTAATTTGTGAATTTTTTGCCCAAGCGAGTCATCTTTGTTTTAGTACATAACCACACCATCACACAATCTGTCACAATAAATCCAACTGAGCCTTAAAATTCTCTTAACTCAACCAACATTCTAACCCAATTTGGGGAACACCAAAAGAATATTGTAGTTAGGTAGGACTAAGGAGATAAGTATCCAAATAACACCCCTCACTCACTTTCATTTTGAGACATAGTGGTTGATATTTAGGGTACCAAAATCCCCTAGTACTTGTTGGCATTGTTTAAAACCAATTTGTCGGAAAGGCCTCTCCCTTAGGAGGGTCGAAGTAGCCAGACTGGTTCCGGAGGCCTGAGTGGACTACTGCAATCCATTCAGTCACCAAAGGACAACTACTCATTGTTATCATTGTACTACCCTTGTGGGAGTACAATGGTGATAGAACAAGAGCTGCAGATTCACCTTTCTGAACGTGTCATGAACGGGGTATCTTAATGGCCTATCTTCTAGGATTGTCTACCCGGTGTTCCTCTCTGTAGGGGGTTATCTAGCCTTTGGTTCTTTAATTCATATTTCCTGACTTGGATTTCATCACCTCGTAGAGGATATGTTTTGTTGAGTCATAATACTTTTTAGTTAGGTGCTTGCATGCTCTTTTACAACCCCTTGGTCTAGTGAGTACACCATTTTTTATTTTCTAGGATCCATTTGCATGTTGGTATTTTGACCACATATTTTGATTACTCCACTTACTATAGCATAGTTGTTATAGTAAGTGTTTCGAGTTTGGTTGTTGGCCTGAGTGGCATTGTTTTTTACACTCCCCTCCTGCACACATGGTTGCATCAGGTTTTTTTGAGCTCTCCACTCACCACCACCAGTTAGTTTTAATAGACAAGTGTCACCATTGAGTCCCTGAGACGTTCTCGGCGTTTCAGGGGTGAACCCCCTCAGTTCAGTTCACTTGACACCACATGTCATAGACGTAGAGCTTTGTCACTCGACTCCATGCGTCATCGACATACAGCCCCGTCATCCAATTCTGATGCACCTCATTTCACATCTGACTCTAAGGCAGAATCCAAAAATCCCATCTACACCGCACCCACTAGCCACATGGCTGGTACAACTTTTGACCCTTTCTTCATAGGGACTGTTGGTGGAACATCAACCACCCCCGCCACAACAATGGCCACCATGGTAGCCACAACCACCACACCTCCCTTAGGGATGCCCAACATGGGACCCACACCTACCTTAGGTATGCCCTTAACAGGAACCACTTCCACCATACCAAACCCAAGGTCTACTATACCTAATCCAAACCCATCTATAACTCATGTTTCACTTGGGGGTGCTGGCCCCTCTCACACATCTTTAGGTGGAGGGCACATCCCTTTTACAACATATGTTCCCTTTATGGGTAGTGGCTCAACCCATAATGCTACCACTAGCACTTATGCCCCAACGACCATGTCACACCCCTCTGCCAGTCTGTCATTTATGGCTAGTTTGAACTTACCAGACCTGGCAAGGTTAACAAATGACCCTACTTGGCCCCCCATGCCCACACAGCTCCCGTCAGACATCCCAAAGTTTGAAGGCAAGGCTGGAGAGGACCCACAAAATCATGTTATGTCGTTTCACCTATGGTGTTCCTCAAACTCCATAGTCAATGATTCTATTTGAAGCCGACTTTTACAAAGAACTTTCACTGGCTTGGAATCCAAATGGTATATTGAGTAGCCACATGGGACACACCCTATGTTTACATCCCTTGCCTCAACTTTTCTACAGTTCTTTCAATTACCCGTATGCTATGATGCATGAGTATAAATCATACTATCTTCTAGACAAAATACAGCCACCCATATCACAAATCATATCCATGAGTGGCGTAAGTGTCATAGTCTCTGCAAGATCAATCTAGACGACCGTATCTTCCTGGATTGGTTCCTGAAATCCATCCTTCCACTCATAGCCAAGGATGTAGCTTCTGAACAACCCCAGTCGGAAGAAGAAGCCATTTTAAAAGCCTAGCAGTTCGACTTGATCTATGCCCAGTTTGGCTATTTATACACAATCTTACCAGATGCCCCACGCAGTGATCCATCCCGGAGCGATGAGCCGGGGGAATCCCATGCCGCTGACGGTATCATTGGCCAAGTTATGACACAAAACAAACCTTTCACCATGATGAGTACCATTAACGCCCCAGACCTCTCTAGGGATACATCTCATTCTGGAGCTACAACTTTGTATGCTCCAATGACGCACACACGCCACACTCATGGACCCTCATATCCCCCACAGTGTTATGGGAAAGCACCCTCAGCTTATGCACCACCTACATACTATTATCAGCAGGCCAATCAGACTCCAGTTCACCCACAAGCCCAATCGGCTTATTATCCTCAATAGGCACCACCTCTTGCCCCAACACTTCCAATAGCTCAAGGTTACCAACAAGCACAAGAAACAATGGGTCCAACTCCGAACCCTCCTGCTTACTATACACAATAGCCTACTCCAACACCTACTCGACCTCATAACCCCCCCTACTACCCAAGGGCAAGTATATGCACAACAAAACCAACCTCAAAACGAGAACAACCAACGTAATCAAGGAGGTCAACAAAATCACGGAAGAGGATGCAACCGCAGAAATAACCAACAACAAAACCAAGGAGGGCAGCCACCTAATCCTCCCAATAACAATAACGCTGCTCCTGCCAACCAAAGCCCTGATTAACCACCGAAATAGCGCAAAAACCCCAACTTAAGAACAAAGCACCCATGTTCCTTTTGTTCGGTATACAACCACTACACACATAATTGCCCCCATTTGGAGAAAGCACATCAACTTTGGGTCGATGACACCCAACGACAAGGGCATGCTGCACAGCCAGCACCACCTCCTCAACCGCAACCCATGATATTGCAGAATCCTCTACCCAACCAAGGAGTAGTAAACACTCGTCCAATGGATCCCCCACAAGGATCTGCTGCACCACAGTATCAAATTACCTATGCTGAAACCTATTACCAGCATACAGAGTCGAGCACTCACCATCTGCTAATGATGTCATCAAATGATATCAACCTTCAAACTCACCAAAACCAACACGGATTATCCCCTGAAACCACGCGTACTGATCCATCATCAAGCACCCTTCCAACTGATCATACATTACGCATACCTAATATGCCAATGGATGGGGGTCCAAAAGTCCCTCGCGGCCCCCTAAGACAAATCAACAACAACCCTAACACTCGTGTAGCTTCAAACTATAACATTGTAGAAGACTTAGTCCAGTATCCCGTTGCTATGTCCGCTTTAGAAGTCCTAAAAAATTATCCTGCACAGAGGAAATTTTTTTTTTCCGCCATTGGTGCCATAGACCCTAATGACTCCCATATGATGGCATTTGACTTAGACCGAGCCGAACCACGTTTTCCTTCGTCACTAGATTTTCAAGTTTCTATATCCATTCGAAACATTTTCGTTCATCGATGCATCATCGATGAAGGTGCCTCCACCTATGTTATGTCAAATTTTGTCTGGTAGAAACTTGGATCCCCAACACTTCATCCATCCACTATCGTGTTGCACGCTTATGATGGTCGTTCAGCTCAACTGCAGGGCCTGTTAGTTAACGTACCCGTGCAGCTTGGGCGAAAATTGGTTCTCATAGACATAGAGGTCATTAACGCCCAACTTGATTACAACCTTCTCTTAGGACGAAGTTACATGTATAAAATGAAAGTTGTTGCTTCTTCCGTTTTCTGCCTCATGATGTTTCCCCATGAAGGATGCATAGTCAAAATCAACTAGATAACATACTATGATCCTAATGCCTCCGCAACACCTAAAAATGTTCTACCTATGATCGAGCAACCCGTTTAGAGTGCAGCCACGTCATTCATCTCCTCAATCGGACCCGAAATATATTCAGATACTCCCATGACCTCCACGTTCCAATCTATCCCACCCCCTCTACTAATAACTGAAATATCTGATTTGTGCACCCTTTCGCACAACACACAGCCACACACTCAACAACCACCATTACTTCCACAACCACCCACAATACCTAGTCACATCGAAGCAACACCGATTCACACTATCCCATTCTTATTTCCTCCTTTGGGAGTCATCAGCACGCTAGTAATGGCTACGCTAAATCTTCCAGGGTTAACTTTAGGAATACATGTATGGTACCTACCTGCACCGAACCCTCCCCCAACACCGAATGTCATTTTACAACCAATGCAAACCATCTATACTTCAAACCGTCCACCTCCTAGTGTAGCGAACATCCAAAACCGGCCACCTCCAACTAGGACCACTGTATCAACATCTAGCAATGCTCCCCCTCAACTCCGCTAAAATGGAGGCAGAGGCCCACAAACCTACACCACTAGACCCACAACCTGCACCGCCCCACCAACTCCCAAGTTGGCAAAGAATCCCCCAACAATCCGTGTTCCCCCTAAATGCTCTTTTTACGATGATATAGGCCATGCTACCCATCAATATCCATAATTACCAGCACTTCAAGAACATATGCAAATGTTGGATGATGACACTAACATTCTAGTTGTCAAACTAGAACTGCCCCCTCATCCTTGTGATAAATCATTGCGCACCAACCACCCTTGTGCGATATGTGACATCTATAGCCTTCACATCACTGCCTCGATCTCCCAGATTATAGAGCAGCACTATATGAATTGAATATTTCCGACCTAGAGATACCACCCCCGCTCATTGAGGAAATATTCCCCCTAGAATCTTCCCCTTCAGAAGAAATCAATACCATTTATATGATTTCATCCACCTACAAGCCTGAACCAATTGATTTGATGACACACTACTTCTGTAGCGACGAGGAAATTCTAGAAACACTTACTGCACAGGACTACCCCTAGGATGATATGCACCATTGGTCATACTTCATCCCTGAGGCATCTACCTCCACCACGGAAAACCAACTGTCCATCGAATCAAAATATTTTTTACCAACCAAGGTTGATTGGTTCAAAGATCCCATCCCAACACCAGATGCCTTTGAAGAAGGTAATATGGCCAACATTTCTCCTATCATAAAAATTGACATCTCCACCACACCTAGAAAACCTTAACTTATCTCCTTAGGCGCATCATGCACTGAAGATGAAGTCCAATCATATAAGAAACTCTTCCAAGAGTTTCACGATGTCCTTGCCTGGTCTTACACAAAGATGCCTGGTCTTGATCCTACAATTGTAGAACATAACATAGAAACTTGGCCTAACATACCTTTTGTCCACTAGAAACAATGCCCCATTCACCCATCTAAGCTTCCACCTGTCAAGGCCGAAATTGAGAAGCTTCGAGTAGCAAGTTTCATATACCTTATTGCTTATACTACCTGGGTTTCCAACCCAGTTCTAGTCAATAAGAAAGTGGGCACCATTCGTGTCTGTACTGATTTCCATGACCTCAATCTAGCTTGTCCCAAAGACAACTTCCCAACACCATTTATCGACCAACTAATCAATGCATGTGCAGGACATGAGGTACTATCTTTCATGGATGGTTTCTCTAGGTATAACCAAATCCAAATCCGCAAGGAATATCAATACAAGACCACTTTCACTACCCCAAGGGGAACCTTCGCCTATCACGTCATGCCTTTCGGTCTCAAGAACGCTGGAGCCACATTCCATCCAACCATGTCTTATTGTTTTCATGACCTGATTAACATCATATTGGTTTATCTAGACGACCTCGCCACTCAATCTAAGAAACGATCCAACCATCTAGACGACCTTCGACAAGTTTTCTTACGTTGTCGCAAATACCAAATCCGCTTGGACCCACTCAAGTGTGTTTTTTTTGTTCCAGCAGGCCGTCTATTGGGTTTCATCATTTTAGAAAAAGGGATCACCATAGACCCATTAAAATTCCAAACCATCGTGGACCTACCATCACCTCGCACACTAAGACAGCTACAAAGCCTTCAAGGGAGGTCCAAATTCCTCCGCCGCTTTGTCCCCAATTATGCCATGACATTTCATGGTTTCCTTCGTTTACTACACCTTCATACCCATTTTGTATGGGACGACCAAGCGGAAGGAGCTTTCACAGACTTGAAGAAAGCACTCACCAATGCCCCATTGATTTCTCCTCTGGATTTCACAAGAGATCATCCTTTATGTTTCAGCATCTGATTATGTCGTTTCTGGAGTACTCGTCCAAGAAGACTCTGCTTGTCAAGAGCATGTCATTTATTATGTAAGCCAAACCTTATCAGGTCCACCACTATGCTACCCTCATGAAGAGAAAATGGCCCTCACCATCGTCTTTTCAGTACAGAAATTGCACCATTACATTCTCCTCATCCATACCACAGTTGTCACAAATTCCAACCCAATGGTCTATCTCTTGACACGTCGCCTTTTGCAAGGCCGCATAGGAAAATTGGTGATTATCCTACAATAATATGACTTGAATTTTAAAACCCCAAAGAGCACCAAAGCCTTAGCACTCACTCAACTCATTACGGACCTACCATCCTCATCGTCATCACCAACCATCCATACTGATCTAATTGACGACCATTTATTCATCATCTCATCTGACGACCCTTGGTATGGCGACATTTTGGTTTACCTCCGCACACAGAAGTTTCGACCCAATATCGACCATGACGAACGCCGTCACATCCATCACCATGCCCCCCATTATCTCCTCTTAGGTGATGTCCTATATCAACGCGATGTCGACACAATCCTACGACGTTGCCTTTCTCGAGAAGAAGCAAAACAAGTCCTTAATGACTGTCATAGTGGCGCCTATGGCGACCATTTCTCCAGAATAGCCACTACCCAAAAGTTGATCCGCGCAGGTTATTTTATTTACCGACTGCATCACAGCAGTCAAACATTGCCAAAATTTCCAGCTTTTTGCCCCCAAGGCAAGAACCCCCCCCCCCCTCGCCCCCCTTCATCCAGTCATTACCGTTGGACCTTTTTGCAAATGGGCCATCAACTTCATGGATTGTAATCCTGGATTGGCTGGTGGCCATAAACACATCATTATGGCCGTAGATTACTTTACCAAATGGGCAGAAGCCATGCCTACTTACAACTGCAAAGCCGACACTACAACCCGCTTTTTCCTCAACCATGTTATTGCTCATTTTGGAGTACCAAAGCAACTTGTCTCAGACCATGGTTCTCACTTTGAGGACTCTGCTTGGAGAGAATTGTCAACCCTCCTTAAGTTTTACCACCATTTCTCTTCTGCCTACTACCCCCAAGGGAACGGCCAAGTCGAATCTATTAACAAAATTTTGAAGACTATCCTCCACCGCATTGTCGACCAGCATAAGTCCAATTGGCATCACATGCTTTTTCCCACACTGTGGGCTTACCACATATCCACTAAAAATGCCACCGGTTTCACCCCTTTCCATTTAGTTCACAGCGTAAAATCTGTCCTCCCAATTTAGTGTCAGATCTCGATGTTGCACATCGCCATCGAACTCCTCCCGGATACTTCACCAATTGAACAATGCCTACTTCTTTTAGAGCAAGCTGACAAAGATCGCCGCGCAGCTCTCCAAACAATCGAAGGTGCAAAGAACCGATCCAAATTCAGTTATAATAAACATGTTCACCCACGAGCATTTAGTGAAGGAGACCTTGTACTTGTTTACGATCAAGCCCATGACAAAACAGGCAAAGGAAAATTCGAATCCATGTGGCAAGGCCCATACATCATACACACTTGACTTGGACATGGGGCATACATTTTGACCGACTCAGAAGGTAACCCCATGCACAACCCTCGTAACGGGTTGTGCCTTAAATGCTTCTATCCATAAAAAATATTCCGGACACCACAGTCCATATTGTACAGTTTTTAATTCATTTTTTCACTGTAAACTTTCAAAACCTACATTTTTATTTTTTCCTTCAGGAACACAAACGGATCCTATTCCACTCTACTATGTCGGCTTCGCTGACGGTGCAAGTCGCTAGTCTCCAAATCTCGCCTCTGCAACTTGGGTACTCTATTCCCCCTCACACGAGTTGATCCACCTCGACGGAGTATGTATAGGTGCTACTACCAATAACCAAGCTGAGTATGATGCCGTGACTGGTCTACTATACGCTGCTTTCCATATGGGCATAAGTCACCTTAGCATCTTCCTGGACTCCCAGCTCAACAACCGTTACCAGGTACGTGATCCTTGTCTATTTAGAAAATTCCTACGCACTAAACAAATGATTCGACACTTTGAATCCATTTCATTCACTCATGTCCCACGAAATCTAAACAGTGTCGCAGACCAAGTGGCTAATAACATTCTAGATTGGCACGTCAACCAAAACATGTAGGATATCAAAACATGCATCACATAGGCATCAAAAAATCAAATAAACAAACAAAAGAAACCATCATAGTATTGCATCCACGTGCAACAAGACATAAAAACAATGACAAGATGTGCATCCACGTGCATACACGACTGTATAATAAAAAACGTATCCATATGCATAAATATATATATATATATATCATCATATAGTCATAATGTCAAGAGTGCTCTCAGCACCCAAATATACAAAAAGTACACCAGCCATACATAATATGTATCAACAAAAAAACCCCCATATGCTCATCAGCATTTGGGGGCAAGTAGTAGGAAGACTAGTCCTCATCCTCTGGCTCCTCCTCTAGATCAAACTAGTCCCGAGCTCTCCTCTCCGCTACCAACACAACGATCTGCCTCCGGATCGACCTCCACTCACGTGGAGCATCGTAACATGTCTCTAAGACCTCTCAGTCCAAGTCCCTCCAACCATCATCTGCCACACCATCCAGTAATCCCTCGATGGTAGCCCATATATCATCTTCCCCCTCAAAATCATCACGGCGACATATGACTCCTCTCGCAGGTGGAGGAGGTAATCAAGGTACCACCACCACATGACCTCTGCGAACTGGATGCCCCTGTGGAGGCCTCAGACCCACATCTACGATAACCAACACTCAGAGAAGTCAACATCATAAGAATAACCCTAAAACATCATAATGGACAAAACCTATAAATATATAAACATGATGTAGAAAAACAAAAACAAATACATACCATTCGGCCTCCAGGCCTGTCCTGCAGCTCGTGGCATCTCGACATCACCACGAAAGTCCATACCCTAGTACGAAAAATCATCAAACAAAACCGGCATCTACTCCCACTGTCGGTACATATCAGTAGTAAAAAACTATCCTTCCTCCCCACCACCATGGTGAGGCATCATCTAGCACCACCGTACCATCCACGGCTCACGAACACCACCACCCCGGACCAGAATACGGGGCCGTAAAGTCGGCACCCACTTGAAGAAAAAACAACATAAGAAGGAGGCATAACTAAATTTCCCCCCAAACTAACTCACCTCGTTCAGCTTTCACTGAACGCCAGCTAAGAACATCTGCCCTTAGGCATAGTATGTCCCAGTCATAACCTGGTGTACCAACATCATCTTCCCACCCGACAACCGGTGCGGTGCTTGAGACCCAAGCACTTACAGCACACAAGTTGCAACTACTCTCATAGATGGATCCTCTATATCACTAACTGACAGTGCATTCGCATGCACTCAGGAACCCAGACGAAAAAATCTCTCCAAAAGATCCTCTATATCAATATCCCCCTGGATCCTAGGTTGTGTATCTCCTATCACACCTAAACGGGGTAGACCAGTCAAAAAATAAAAATCCATCAAGGTGGGGTCCAACCTCTCACCTTGAATCATAAAATCCTGAAGGGTCAGATCCCAGAATCTGATCAACTTGGTCAGCAACAACCGTGTTGACCGCATAATAAGAACCCGGGCAAACTTCATAAGTCCACTCGCTGCTAACACAGCCTGAGCATCATGGTTGCCATCAATAACCTCCATCAAATCAACAGGCATCTCCCTCTCCCTCCACACAGGACTCGGGACTCTGATCATCCTGCTAAAAAACATATAAAATATTTCCGAAAATTATACCCAAAAAATTTCCCCCAATCACGATCTAAATCGCGGCTGTGGGACCCACAACCGCGATCCAAATTGCGACTGTATAGCCCACAGCCGCAATCCAAATCGCAACTATGAAGGCCAGAGCCGCGATCCAAATTGCGACTGTATAGCCCACAGCCGCAATCCAAATCGCAACTGTGAAGGCCAGAGCCGCGATCTAAATCATGGTTGTGAATCCCACAACCACGATCCAAATCACGACTATGAAGGTCATAGTCGCGATCCAAATTGTGGCTATGAAGCCCACAGCTGCGATTCAAATCGCGACTGTGAGGATCACAGCCGTGATCTAAATCCCAGTTGCGATTCTAGATCGTGACTGTAGAGCTCTTAGCCGCAATCTAAATCACGTAAAAGGGCTTAGGACCCACGGTTTCTCCATTGATCACTCAAAGTGACCAATGCACCGCCCCTGAGTCCCCCATTTCCCCCCTAAATTAAATAAACTTATAACTTAAGGCTAATAGGCTTACCTGAAACTCATGGAATGGAAAACCAATGGTCGAATCTCCCGCAAATGAAGAAACTGCTTTGACCAAGATCAAATCTCCTATGAAAGTCAACCGTGAAAATGACACATGTCACTATGGGTCCACTCACTATTTATAGACATTTGACCATTTTTCAAACAACCATTCCAGAGCCATACGACGTTCATTTTTCAAACCGTTGATACCATTGGATTCAACGCGGCGAGAACTCCACGATGGTCTAGTCAGTTTCCCAATTTCACCAGTCCCATTTTTGGGCATTTTTTCACCCACACTCGTTGCCTTGGTTTGAGTGCCACATCAGCCATTGTCTGTGTCTGACATTCTTTATATCGCCGAATTCAGTTTTCTGCACTCGTGATGATGCTTGAGATAATTTCTCTCTCTCACCACCACATTTTTAAGGCATTTTCTACATGCCCCTCATCGCCCCGGTTTGCGTGCCACATCGACCATTTTCCATTTCTGACATTGTTTATATCGTCGGATTCAATTTTTCATGCTTGTGATGATGCTTGAGATCATTTCTCACTCTCACCACCACATTTTTAGGGCATTTTCTCCATGCCCTCATTGCCTCGATTTGCATGCCACATCGATCGTTGTCCATTTTTGACATTCTTTATATCGTCGGATTCAATTTTCTGTGCTCGTGACAATGCTTGAGATCATTTCTCACACTCACCAATACCTTGTTGTTCGGTATAATTTTATCCCTTTTTCGGGCCAACCACTTCTTTTACGAAAAATACACTTAGGGAGTTTCTGTTAAGCTCTTTTCTGACTCCTAAAACAATGAAAAGATTGCTGAGCAATCTTGCTTCCTTTCATGCTCCCTAAAATTATCTAAAAGGGCATCTACCTGGTATAAGTTTACCCCTTTTTCGGACCTTGTAGACTAATTACGAAAAAGGAATACTCTAGTCACATCAGCTAGAAGAGTTCTCCATTTGCATCATTTTATGCTTTTTCGGGCCTTGGACTAACATACGAAAAAGACCACCAATGGACTCTACTTACCGCTTTCAGACTCTCTAAAATTGAATGCACCCATGAGCATGAACAATCCTGGGATCACACAAATCCACAGGACAGTACCATTTTTTAGCACACTTTTATCCCTTCTTGGAGCTCATTAAAACCACAAAGAAGGCCCAACCGGTACTTTTCGGCGCCACAACAGATCATGTCTACTCACATGGCAGCTTCCCCATTATGGTTGCCTTTGTTCAGAGTATTCTGCAATATGCCACCCTGAGAGTCTCTCAATAGCATCCATCAACTTGTCTCCCAGAGTCACTCCAGTCTAATATACATACCCCCGATCCCTTAAGCTATGATCCCCACACCTAAAAGTTAGTTCCATAAGATGCCAGGTCAACCATGTCATCATGCTCTGAATAAAGGAAGTTTGAGTCCACCCACTCTATGACCCTAGTTATTCCCCATCCCCACAGTATGTCAGTCCTACCATCAGTACTATCACACTTCGGTTGTACACCTCACGCTCATATCAAGGAAACATCATTGCCTTGGTAGTTTCCAGTCTCCCTCTATCGACGCCAACCAAATCTATTCCAGAGGATAGACCCAGAGGTCCCTGTGCCTTGGACTCATCACCATTAGTGATAAGTGCCTATGGATCATTTTGAAAGGAGTCCCCAATGCCTCTCCAAATGATTGTTTCTCACATGGTCAACGTCAACACCTTGATCGCATCATTGAGACTCGTACAAGGTATCTGTCCTTTCAATTATTTTGTTGAAGACCCCAGATGCCACCTAACTCTAGCACATTTGTGAGTCTACCTGAGAAAACAATCAGTCACATGTTCCTATGGATATCCAGGTTGTGCTTGGCGACAGTATTCAGAAGTACCCCAATTTTATACTCCCTCGAGTATACAGTTCCACATACTTTTCAGAAGTTGACTCACAGTTATTGAGTCCCTACAATTGTTGGACACCTTCAGATCCAACAGTTCATCAACCTTTTTGACACCGCACTCAGAACGATTATTGCTCTTTTCCAGTGTATCAGTTCTTCATATCAGTCATGGTATGACCATGTCTATATCCCAGCATTGTGTCCCCTCTGGACCATTATGATGTACACAACAGCTTTATATGTATTGTTTAGGTCCCCCTTTTTGGGCCTCATTGTTATTTATACATCTTGATATGAGCATGGGTATGCCTGCCTCGTCCTTTATCAGAGATTATTCCTCATTCATTTTGAGGACATGTATTTTTTTGTTTGTGCAGTTTGCATGGGCCCGATGTTCCAGTCTCCAATCGGTCTCTTCTCTCCTCCAAACCCCATGAAAAATACAAAATAAATATGATGTCTATCGGCCATACGATGAGCTCCTGCCCTCACACATCAGGGGGCAATCTGTTAACACCCAAAAAGTGCTCACTAGCTCATTCCCCTATTCTCATGACCCATATGTCCACTTTTTCCACCTTTTGAGCCTCTAAAACCTTCAAAAGGTCACCAGAAAGACCAAAACCCATCTTTTTCCACTCAAAATATGTAATTTTCCTCAAAAAATACAAAAAACCCTCAAAAGGGGTCCAAAATTTCCAAAACAATTAAAAGGAAATACAAATATAAAATATATTCAAAAAAGGGAAAAGAGGGAAAAAGAAACCTAAACCATTTTGGTCAATACCATTGGTTTCCTCAAACCATAATGGTATTCCCCATCACCAAAAAAACTATAAAAAGGTGATAGGGGCTCCTCACTATTCATCCATATTCATCCTATCCTTATGTTTCCAAATTCACTCTTGAGAGCCCTAGCCTCGTTTTTGGGTTTGAAGATCCCCATTAGAGCATTGGAGAAGAAGAGACCATTGGACCATTGGAGCACCTCAACCTTGCAGCTGCTCAAACTCAACCATCCTCGCCATTTGAGGTAATAGAAAATATCATTTTTTTAATTTCTTGTTTCTCTCACGAATCTCATTGTTTATTATTCTTAAATCTAGTTTTTATTTCCTTGCATATGATAGATTAACTATTTACTTTTAACATTATTTTACTATTTTAATCGAGACTGCTACTACAAGTTAGTAGGTGCTCATTATCACATGCTTGGTTGAAAAACCAAGCAACAACTAGGTCAAAAAGTCAACCGGGTATTCAAATGCCATAAAAATAATCCAAACTATAGCAAATGACCTAAAAGCATCAAATATTTGAAAAGGAATATTCGATTTTGTTTATAAATAGAAAAAATGAGCCAAATATAGTCACCATTGTTCATTTGCCAAATTGGAGAGAAGAAGTGTCATTTGGAGCCAAAACTTCACTTGTCGATTCCGGGAGCTACGAGCAACCATTCCACCAACCGTTCAGAGCAGGTAACTCTAAACTTCATCCAGCATAATTGTAGTGGTTTACATTTTTTATTTTGGTTCATTTTTTGGGTTTTTTGGTCAATTTGTGGAGGGCTATTGAGTCCTTGGGTCGTTGCAGGTCGCCCTTTCGGGATCTACGACGAACCCGAGTTGTCGCAAATCCCGCAAAAACGGATTGCGATGATGTCACACTGTCAGAAATGACGGGGTGCAACGGCAGAAACGTCCAACCCAACCATCAAACCTAGCCCAAAAAATGACCTTCTAGTGGTTGAAGTGAGTACTAATGATGTTAAAATCCTCGTTGTGGCAGGTTACACTAGTACAAAATGAGAGATAAGTGACCAGGCAACCAAAAAATTTGGTCACCATAGTTTTTTAAAGGGATAAATGACCAAAATTGAGAAATTTTAAGTGAGATAACTAAAAATGACTAAGATAAATGACCAATTTAGTCACGGGATAAGAACTAAACTAAAAATGACCAAGATAAATGACCAATTTGGTCAAGGGATAATAACTAAACTAAAAATGACCACATAACAGTTGGTCATTTATTTGGTCATTTTTAGTTGTGTCACTCCGACAATGGAAAATTACAATTTTGACAATGAATTTGTACAATTTACTAAATTTTAACACTGCAGGTGGATTCAGAGACCCCCTTTTAGGGGGGTCTCTGAATCCACCTGCAGTGTTAAAATTTAGTAAACATTGTAGATGGATTCAAAGACGCGATCTAGTATTGAAGTTATTACATGACGCCATAGGCGAACTTGCTAAATTTTTTTGCAATTAGAATATAATTTCATCTGTACTGTGCGTACTCACATATTCCAGTTCAATTGGTTGCCCCTCTAGATAAGGAAAGCGACACCTAGTGCCCAGAGTTCGATGCGGGGAAATATAAGGGCTTCTTAATTAATTAAGGCCGAGGCTCTAGAAGCTTCGCAAGGTATTGTGAAATTTGTTGAGTATCGTTTATCAAACTTCATATATATACTACGTCAAGATTATTATATATATTTACTTGAAGCCGTGTTTGTCAAACTTCATAAATCAATACTTATTATTTTTGGACTCCTTCAACAAATTATCAAAAAACAATTCTATATTATATGAGGAATTCATAAGAATACATTCAAATATTTAAAAATTATAATGAACATATTTTTAAGAAATAAAAGCTAATTAAATTATTTTGAAATTTAAAATAATAAAAATGCTTTTAGATATTGAGTATTTTTGTTATTTTCAAAATAATATTAATATATATAATATAAATATGAGATTTTTGTTATCTTCAAAATATAAATATAATGAGAAGATGATATAAATGATAATTTTAAAATTCAATATAATAAAAGCACTTTTAAATATGGAGTTTTTAAAAATGTTTAAGTAATTTTTTATTTTTTTATTTTATTTTAAAATATATACGGATAGAGAATACAAGCATTAATGATTAATTAAAAAACCTACATAGCAATCTCTTATTTTACCCCATTAACTTTAACTTTTATAAATAAAAAACAATTTAGGGAAACAATCATGTACTACATTAGAAGATAGAGCGACTGAAATAGGAACAAGTGCAAGGTTGCTAGGTGTGACGTTTGAAAGGTGACCATGACAAGTTGGAGTCTTTCAGTCAATGGGGTGACTTGGTGGTGGAAATTGGTTGAAGAAGCTTTAGGGATTATAAGTGTGGAAATGTGTTGAAGAATAGGTGGTAGAATTAAGCACTTAAGTTTAACAAGAACATGAAGGTGCACTTTCATTAGCATAAGTGCGATGTTGAATTAGTTACTCGACCTTGCCTTAGTCATGAAGGACAAAGACGTGTATTGAGGTGTGAGACGTAATTTGATCTTGGTACAATTGCAGGAAAAAATTTTGGTAGTGGCATAGTGTAAAGGTTAATGAAGCAGGTTCCACCATAAATGGATGAAGTGCTTGTTTATTGAAGACAATTTTGAACAATGAAATATTAATTAGATGAAGCAAGTGGTTTTTTGAAGGCTTTATCGAGACAAAAATAGCCTTAAGTGGTGGAAGTTAATGTACATAAGACATCTTGTTTTTTTCCCTTTGGAAAATATGAGCATCCCTTTAGTCTTGTTGTAGGTTGATGAGGCAAATTGGAATGATTTGGATATTGCTCACCTTAGCCATGTGCAATATGCAGACAATATCCCTTTGAGGTGAGCCATATTGATGCATGAATATGTGCTTGCCTAATGGAATAAAACATGATATTATTGAAGGGAAATGTAGGAGGTAGTGAACAATCTAAGATTTTGAATGATCATGAAGTGACAATGCCCTTGGTGTCTTATGGTGGAAATTGAGGTATAGGGGCATGCCTTATCCAAGAGGAAGATGTCCTAATTAGTAACTAACACATGGACATAGTGAAGTTTGGGTGAATTCATTGTGGTGACAATTTTAGATGATAAGGGTGTGATGTTGTGCATACTTGTTGTTGTAGTGAAGGCCATCTTAGTGAAGTGCATTAGTGAAAAGCTCTTTTGAAGAAAATTTCCTAGTGGTAAGTGCTTTGGTGAAGCATGCTTGGCATATATAATTTTGGTAAGAGTGCCTTATGGAGAATGTCTTGGTGGTTGAATGACAACCTTCCACTAGTAGCATGACTCATGACTTGTATGGGAAAAATATGGAGTGACTTGCCAATGAGCAACATGGTGACAACAACAAATTCATTTGCAAAATGCTACATGTAATACTGGACCAACATGAAAATGAAGTGAAGTAGTTTTGTTCTAGTGGCATGCTATGGATTCAGCGTAACAAGATGGAAAAAGTGAAAAGAAGCTAACATAATTTCTACTATAATATAAGAAGTTTTTTTTTCACAACATGCCTTTTAATAGATCAATTAGAATGAAGTCAACCTAATAGTAGTTTAAAGTATGTTTTGAGAATCTTCCTATCCGAAACTTGTCTAGTGGTTATTTCTCTATAGCTTAAGAGACAATCTTCACTCCAATGGATACTTTATTAAGGCTAGTTTATTCTATAGACCAAGCAAGGAAAAGGAACCTATCGGACCTATCAGATGGGTAAATTCAGTACTAAAAGGTGGTATGTGTCTATTTGGATCACGAGCATGAACCCAGTCTATCAATATGGTAAATTCAGTACACAAAGGTATCCTATGAAGGGTATGAAGGGAACCACCAACCCAACCAAGTCCAGCATGTCCAACAGAAAGAGGAGAGGCTCGTAATGTAACCTTTTGCCTTAACCTTGAGCTTAGAATGAAGTCAACCTAATAATAATTTAAAATATGTTTTGGGGAGTAGAGAGTAAAAAAAACACAAATAACAAAAACATATAAAATAAATAAATATATAAAAAAGTATTAAAAAAACAAAGTATCAATGTTATTTATGAAATAATATATATTATTTTAAATAAAAACAAAACAAAATATATTTTAAATATAAAAAAAAAAAAAATGGTCTATCAAATGCTATTTATAAAATAATATATATTATTTTAAACAAAAAACAAAACAAAATATATTTTAAATAAAAAAACAAAATAAAAAAATGTTATATATGAAATAATATATATTATTGTAAATAAAAAACATTTAAAAAAAGACTAAAACAAAAAAACAAAAAAACAAAAAACAAAACAAAATCGTCAAAGGCAAAGGGCATGGCTTAACCCATGGCTCTGTCCAAAATCCCACCCTAGCTTGGTCTACCTTGGTCTACCTACGATGCCAAGAATGCCACCACCACGCATGGCTTAACCCATGGCTCTATACAAAACCCCACCCCAGCCTCAATTTGGTCTACTCGCGATGCCGGAGAACGCGACCACGACCACGACCACCCAGGGATTCAGGGAACCACCACATTTGGATCAAGGATTCAGGGCACCATCACATTGGGCTCAATTGGCACCAAATTTTTGGTAGCTTGGTCCATACCCGTGAACGCAACCACCAAGGGATGCATTCAGGGCAATCGTTACCTGGATTTTACACGATCGCACAGGTCAATTGGTCCCAAATTTTTGGTTTTCGCGAGAGGAGAGGGGTTTGGGTCTGAGAAGGCAGACTAGGGGCAGTAGTGACTTGGATTTTACACCACTGTGTAACTCAACTGGTGCCAAATTTTTGTTTTTCGCGAGAGGAGAGGGGTTTGGGTCTGAGAAGGCACATTCAGGGCAGTCATGACCTGGATTTTACACCACTGCACAGCTCAATTGGCGCCAATCTTGAAATGAGGACCATCCCCAATACCCCCAATACCAACAGGGGCATCCTCTGTCTCTAATCTCAGAGGAGTTCCTTCTATTTCTCCCCATGTAATGAATGGATACTCATCCACTCCAAGAGTCGGCAATGGAGTTCGCACATAGTTGTAACCTGATGTGCCCTTGTTTGGATCATCCTTACTTGAATTCCCTAATAGTAACTGGGGGGTTTTACGAAGATCCTCCAAATCATATCTTTTCTTTTCCCTCTCCGCATCCCGCTCTGCAAAAGGCCAAGATACCGGTGTTCCACCTGCAATAGGAGTGTAGAGTATCGCCACAGTGTCTTCTTCTTTGGGCCTAGAATCAAGCACCTTTACATGGAAACGCGTATTCTTTGTATCGACCACTTTTGCCAATGCCTTGACTTTGTCTTCCCTTTCCACCTTCGTTAGCGGTGCTTCCTCTCTATTCGCTGAATCATATATAAGAAGATTCTCAGATGAATATTTCCAATTAACCAATGTGCTCTCAGGATGCCCTGAGGTACCAAAACCATCAGTTATCCTATCATTCTCATCGGCAATCCTCTCATATGGTTGTGATTCGGCATCATGCAAGTAGCGGTACTTTTCCCTCGTCTTCTTGTTCATTTTGTCAATAATATTTGAAAAACTCTCATTATCCTCACTAGTATGGTGCTTCAAAAACACATCCAGAGACATGGAAGTATCGACTGGCAACACATTGTCTGAATCGCTAACCGGGTCCAGGCCCAGAGGCTGTTGGCTAGGAAACCTCATCGATCTCACTGACGAAGGTGTGGGAGAAGGGGCAACAAGAGATGTAGGGGTTCCAAAGGGATCCACAACAGACGATCCTAGAGTGACAAGGGCTCGATCTTGGCCTGCCCTCCCTCGCTTCCTCTCAATAATCTTCAATTGGTCATCACAGATTTGTAATGGATCGTCGCTGCGGATGGATTCAAGCCAATCCAGGTGGTCGTGGAGCTTGGGAAAATTAGGGAAAAAATCCCTTTCAATGATCTTCTCAAGATCTGCAACGTATGTGTCTTCATCTAGTACAATTTCGGGAATTTTCCTCTTCTTGGGAGCCGGAGGGCCCATGAGAAAACCCCTCCTTCCATCATCCGAGCGTTTGTTAAGACTTGAGGGTGTAGGTGCAGGCGAGGGTGAGGACGAGGGAAATATGTGACAAGGGGAATTTCCTAGAGATGACAGCATTTTGCCTTCGCAGAGGATTCAATCCAACTGAGAATTCTATAGATAAAATTCGGAAGAAAATAACCCATGTATTTTCAGTTTCTCTTGCCGAAAAGCTTCAATTCAAATCAGGAATTTTTTTTATCAAAAAACAACAGAAGTGTGCCAAAAAATACCTTGTGATTTCATTTTTTTCTAATCTGTTGAATGTCTTCGATCTAGTATCAAAGTGAACCGCTATCCTGATAAATCTTGTGGAGAACTAACTGCAGAATGCGAATAGGAAGGCGAAGGATCCTTGTTTCTGTCGTGACTGGTGAGATGTGTATGGCGGCTGTATATTCGAAAGTTGATCTGTTTGTCCAGAAGGGGCCATGGGAGGATGACCAATGCCCTAAGGTTGTCCAATCATGCTTCCCCTTGGATGATGTTGCATATTACAGGTGACCACATTGAAAACTCTGCTTATGTGGAAAGTGACATTTATTATGTCTTCTTGATAGGAAGATGGTGATAAAAAGATAGAATTCAAACCTGGATTTCTCATGGAGCATGACAGAGATGTATTTATCTAAACTTGACATTCACAGTGTTTTTGTTCATTTTTACCTGTTTTATTTTGAAATTCTATCCTTTCCATGTCTCTGTTACTTCTGTGTGCATTCTTCCTAGTTTACCTCCTAAACATGCTTCAAAACTAAAGTGCCATTGTTTTTTAGGTTGGGGTTGTTGTGGTTGGATTTTACCAGTTTATGAATTACTACAAAATTCAGTATGTTTCAGATCCTTTTTAGTATGCCTGTTAATATTATGAAAGTTGAACAAGTATACTCGAGTGTATTTCAATTCCCATGTAGTCTTATGTTATACAGTATTTTGTTATCCTTTTAGGCCTACCATAAGCTTTTAATGGTTTTCTCCTCAGAAATGAAAATTTCCCCCAACAAGATGCTTTTTTTTCTATTTCTTGCTTATATCACACCTATATTTTTTGTTTCCTGACAAAAATGGCTTTTTGATGTACTTATTTGTCAGTGTGCTTACATATAATTGAAATTGAACTCCTAATTTCTAGCATCTTTTACTTGAGGTTGCATGTTGTCCACTGCTAAATGCCATTAAGGAACTAGTCCCATTTGAACTATATTAGGTGACATTATGCAACAGGCACTGACAAACTTTATACTATATAATCATGTCTCCTAGTTGATGGACACAAAATATGATATTGGGTTCTATATGACAAACAGAGCATCTGGTGTATGGTTGTAGCTTCATGTTGCAGCAACTCATTTTTGTTCCTAATTGTGATAAACCAATACCTGGTGTAGAACACTATGATGTATCTTGTTTATCATATTTTATTGGTCGACATTTGGTGTGCTTGTTGCTTTTCAAACACAGGCCAGATATGTCTTGCAACATCAGCTTTTGTGATTTTGGATATGTATGCACATAGTTGTCTCTCTAGCTAGTGGCACTCATTTGTTGGACATTAGCTCAGTATTTATTCATTCATTCATCTGAATGTCATTCCAATAAGTATGCATCTATGTCCTTGGGATCTTGGGTTGATTAGTTGATTCTATGTTAGCATGCATGATCCATTCTTTGTGGGTATTTTCTATTTAAAATTTCATGGTACTGAACTGGTCAATGTCTTTGGCTGTTTAAACTGCTACCCTTTTATAAGTGCTCTATAAATCTGTTCAATGTTGTATTTTCTATGGAAGCAATCCATAAATATCTCAAACTAGTTAGCTTATCAAATATTGGAGATTTATAACACTGTTCTTCTTTCTATTTGTTAAAAAGTTTTTAAGTTCTCTGTGCTTGATAATTATTTCTGAAGGCTTACAGGATGGTATACATTCATGTCAGATCAATGTTTTAATATAGCATTTTCATTTCCAAAATCTATGCAAAGTTAGGAACAGTCTCATTCCTTTCAACAAACTGGCATGCAAGAATGTGTTACTTTTGCATTGTGGCATCTTCTTGTTTTTCTCAGTCTGACATACAAGAATTCCAATGCACTATTGTTTCTATGGTGTTGCATTCAATTTAAAAATTACCTTAAAAATCAAAGTATTTGTTTGTTATGTTTCTAAACCTCCAATAATTTTCCCACGATTACTTGACCTGTCTGGTGTTTATATTATATAAAGGGTTAATTTATAGGTAGTTTCCAGAGACTCTTGCATCCCAAATATACATTGATGTTTCATATCTTGAATGCATAAGCTATCCTTTTGGCTAATGCCTCATGAATCCCCTAATGAAGAGTACTTAGAACATTTTAGAATTCTGGTACCCTGACATGAATACCTTCTCATATTTTCACCAACTTTTATATGTTGTAAAACTTATTTTCTGAGAGTTCTCAAATTCTTATGAAGCTAGGTTGGTAATCACAGGTATGCAACACTATGTATTAGAGAAAACCGAGGATGCCTTTTCATCGCTACCAATTGCGATGTTGTTGGTCATTTTACTGATGCACAAGAATGGGAAGGTACATTTATTTTCCTTCCTCTTCTTGTAGTTAGGTTAGGCTTTTGAACTTTATTTAAGAAATCTTACTAGTTCAGTAATGCTCACCTGTGATCTTGAATAGTTAGATTTTTGAGATTTAAGAAGAGCTCCATTTCCAAGATGGCCATTTTCATATATTGTACTGGTTTGTTTGAGCATGGATGAAGAAAATTATATTCTATAATTTAGGTTTCAATTAACATTTTCTAGCATGAGAAGTAGAAGAAATCGTGACTTTCATTTATTATGGTAGAGACAACTTTTCTGGTATGATCTTTGCATAAAGGTTTCCATGCAAAAACTACATCAGAAGCCCAACCCAAAATCCAAACAAAAAGATGGGGAAATTCATCTCTTCCTTTGCCCCAACCTAGTCAATCTCAACCTCAACCCACTCATGAAGGAGTTAAGGATATTGATCTTGTAATTGACCTTGAAGGAATATTGGGGAAAATCAATGTTCTTGTTCCTCTCAGAGAATCGATTAAAGTGCCATCAGAAAGTGAGAAGGCTAACAATTTCTTCAATCCTGATTGGAGTGAAGAGCTAAAAGATGACCCTCCCATCAATCTCCAAAGGAAAATCATGTAAGATTAGTGATGTGTAGCTTTTCTAGATAATAAAGAGGGCTATAGCAACCTTTGGAATGGAAATTTATTGTCTGTGGATGATTAGAAATAATAGCCAGTCACATGCAGACTATTTCCTCCTAAAAACAACATTGCAGGGTGTATTTAGCTAAGTTATCAACTGTTCCAAGGGAAATTGTTGATTATTTAGGCAACATTAGCTATAGTTGGGGTTCAGATAAATTTTTCCTATCGAAATAAAAAACTAGCAGCGACTTGGAATTCTGTTCCTGACATCTTCTGATTTAGAGGATGAGGATTTTGGGTTGAAACTTTGGAATTGGATAATCTAAAAAAATGATAAACATCAAGGATATGGCTGGAAGTGGCCTATCACAAGATTTCATCTCATCATATAGTCTGGGTACAATTGTTTTAGGCTTGGTGTTTTGGCATCCTAGAGGAGATATTGTTAGGAAAAATATTGAAGATTCTTTAGAAAGGAACTCATATACAGCATGGATATGACATTCTTTACACACCGAATGTGGCCAATGCTGACCCAAGGAAGAAATAAGAAGTGTTTAAGATCTGATATAAGCGACCTTGTCTCAGTATGCTTTTAAGAATTTTGAAATAAATCTATCAACAAAACCTGAAAAGGCAGTGGGTAGTGATGTTATTTGGGAGAAAGCAACTTCTGCTTTAAATTATGCTCTTGAAGACAAGGGGTGGGATTATTCTGTTGATGAAGGAGGTGGTGCATTTTATGGTCCAAAGATTGATCTTAAGGTTGAAGATGCACTAGGAAGAAAGTGTCAGTTGTCAGTCAAAATATATCATCATAATAGCCGGCATTAAATTGTCAACCCGGGGAGGTAAGCTTATGAGATGCAAACACTATTTGTGCAGGATTTGGAGAGGAAAGATACTCTAACTCCCACTTTAATCAAACCATGAAAACAACCTCTTCTTAATCTTCTTATCAAACTAAATTCCAATTCAACCAACATCACCCTGACTGAAATTTGCAAGAAACAAAACCAGGCTTAACTTATTGTATGTTTTATCTTCTCATAATTGTATGATAAAAAAGAGTATTGAATTCATTAATATATATATTCATAGTCTTCTCCTTAATAGAGATCATCCCAATGCTTGAATCATTATCCTTTTTAAGAAAATAATACTCAAGACCTGGATGGTTCCACTTTACAGGACAATACTTGGAGTGAAGAAATTTACAACTACTCAGATCAAATTATCACCAAAATCTGAATAAAACTTCTTCAAAGATTACCTTTTCATTAAACCACACCTCTAAAGAGAAAACCGGGTCCACTACTATCTAATTCAGATGTGCACATCCTCCTAAAATCTTAAAACTGTTAACACATAAAATGATGAAACTTCTTCTTCCACACTATTGGCGGGAAAAACTACCCTATAGTAAGGAAACAGATACTATCAACTGAAAGGGGATGACAGGTAAGCATATTAACTGTGTTATAGAGATGTTCATGAAAGGAAATAGGTTATAGGTCTTGAGAACATACCTTTCGAATGACATTCGATCCTAACTCTTATTCGATCTTGCGCTCGATCCTCAAGTCAACCTCCTGTTCAATAAACCTGCAATACAAGTACCTTCCTCAACGCATCTTGGATAATATGTAATGATGAAAAAGACAAAGCAATTTAAGCATCCAATATTAACCAAAATAGATCCAAACAAGTATATCACTTCAATGAACACTTAATTTGGGACAAGAAAGACGCTTCAACCTTTTATTGTCAAATGCAAATTGATGATACAAAGTATACATGACTTTGTGACATGCTCCTGCAACCTGATCCTGGGGTCCTTCTCTTCTCTGGCTTGGATATCTTCCAGCATAATCTCCTCCAATGCAAGCTTCTCTTTAAAAGTCTCTTAATAACATTCATGTCTCTAACCCCTCTCTTTATTCTTCCTTGTATTTATAGGACAAGGGAAGCAGTTCAGGTCAAGAGATGGTTATGGAGGAAGTTGGGGAAGTTGGAAAACCAACTGCAACTAATCCTCTTCGTGAATTAATTATTTTTTAATCATCTTTTGAGGTGTGCGCTACTATTGCTTAATGAAGTAGCATTCAAGGTGCTACTATAGTGTTTTTAAACTAGCGCTCATCACTTTTTGAATGTTGAGCGCTACTATGTTGAAGAAGAGTAGCGCTCATGAGCCTTGAGCGCTACTATTGCACACTGGAGTAGGGTACAGGCGCTATTCTATTGAAGTAGAGTAGCACTCATGTCTCAAAATGACATTTTTAGGGATTTTCCAGTCTTTCCAGGAGGTGGAGTAAGTCAAAGTCTCATCTGGGGTCAACATGCTCCTCCATCCAAGTTGTCATTTTGTGTGATCAACAGCTCAAGATGATCACGGACGGAGAGGTGCAGGTTTAACCTATAACAGATGCCCCCTAATGTGTGAGGTCAGAGGGAAACGATGGCTGAAATACATTATAATCCAAAGCCAGAGGAGAAGCAAGGAACCTTAGAAAAAAGTCACAAGAACACCTGAAACAAAGATCAAGGTCAGCGAGCAATTACATTTTTGACATCATATAGATGTGCAGTGTGATACAACATGATCTCCGATACATAACAAGGAGATGTATATATAGCATGGCCACTTGGAATACAAGCGTGGATCCATGTCAAACTGAGAGATCATAGCCATAACAACAAACTAGATCTATGTCTCATGGAGAGCCAAATATAAGTGAGGCTCAGTCTTGCGCAACTTGGGTGATAACAGAATGAGGTAATGTCATACAAAATCCCAAGGTATTCATCCAAAACAAATCTAGGTACAAACCCTAACCATGTGAATAGATGAGCTAACAGTCGAACATGGGGGGTATCATTTGATTACCGGTCATTGATGTATACCGTTAACAAATGCGAGGACTTCCACCGATAATGATGATGGGGCCCAAGGTACCAAGTACGATCCGCCAAGTGTGAATAGATGGGATTGGAGTCGAACACTTGGGGATCCTATTGAAGAAGAGACATTGATGTATTCTCAACATTCAACAACGAGGAAAATTGCCACTGGTGACTACAATCTCCAAGGTACTAACGGAAACTCTAAACTTCATTCCCAGAGTAAAATGAGTTGATGTCGATGGGAAGAAGTTCGTTGGAAGGGAGGCCTTAAGGCATCCTCCATCATCCAACTCGAGGAACACTCAACTGGTATGAGCTGATATGGAATAATATGTAACAATACTGACACTAGGATGGCCGACACATGTAATGTTCCCATTCAAATAATTTCATAATAAGACAATCCCATCAATCCTACTAGTTTCCTAGGTTGGATGGGCACATGTGGTATAATAATAAGGAAGCTAATAAATGATGTTTAGACATTAGAAGGGTTCAATTATTTAATAAATAGAATGAATAAAGAAATTCAAGAGAAATCCTAGATGGCAAATGATTTTGGAGACATATGGAGGATGTGGGACCCACACTAGCTTGATTTTTCATAATACATGGTATCTCTCTCTTGCAAATTCGAATTAATGGGAAGGTGAAAACTCTTGGGTGAGTTGGTAAGTCATAAAACATGTCATTGAGCATCTTAGGTCGAATTGGGAAGGATTGTTAACCTCCACAGAAGATAAAGAGTCAAATTGGAAGTTTGTGGACACTTGGGCTAGATTCCCTAACCCCTATGACACCAATGATGGAGCATCTATGACAAATATGACAAATTGCAGACTTGAACTCTGACATCTGACCACTATGACATGTCAGCCCCAAAAATAGGCTCAAGGAAGGCGCTCATGGGAGTTGGAGAAGCCAAAGAGACTCAAAATCGAATTTGGGAGAAGATGGAAGGTTGGAACTAGGAGACAAGTGGCAAATGTGGAATATTTCCTAAATGGAAATCTATTGAATCTATTGAGAGGATTTCGACCCTTAGAAGGATAATTTTGGTTATAAAATGTATAAATGAAGTATGAGAATGGCTTTTGATGATTTGAGAAAAATTGCATTTGTGAAGAGAGAGCTAGTGGATGACTAGTTTCTTGCCTTAGCCAATTTCGAGGGTGAAAGATTCCCATCCAAATTGGTGTTTGGAGAGGCCACTCAGGTCTTTCATGGTGCTTTAATGGAGTTTGTATTTTCAGTTAGAAGCTACAGGAATTTTCATGGTTTGGCTTAGTGCAGCACTTTCTCTCCACCGTTTCCAATTTTGAAGGCATATTCGTGCTCCTTGAGAGAGGGCGTTTTTGGTGAGCACTCGTGCTTCTTGAGAGAGCTTATAATTATATATTTCTGATTGTAATAGCTTCATATCCTCTATTATTGATATTCATAAAGTCTCAGGTCGAAATACCCACTGGTTGTATGCAAAACTATTGATTAATGAGCAAACAATGTCCATTTCCCAATGCATTGATGTATGACACTATAATGTTGATTATTTCGAATGGATGGATGATTCTCTAATATATTTGTGATCAATATACTTCCATGGATGTCTTCTACAAGTTTTTTGTACTGTACTTGAGCATTTGAAGCATTTTTACTCAGTTTAGTTGTATTGGGAGGTGAAATAGTGCCATTTCCCCAAGGGTCGAATTGGGGGTTTTTGCTGTTGAATGTGAGAGAGTTAGAACAGTAGTAAAAATAAATTAATGGTGTATATGAGACCTTAATCACATAATTAACACATTATATACCTTTTTTCATAAATTTGTGGGAGTTTGGAGGCATTTGGAAGGCCATTTACAGTGTTACCCGGGGGGGATTTGATGCACAAATTACTAGTCAAAATTACATATATTGATCAGAATACAAATCAAGTTTGCAACAGTATTTGGAGGGCCATAAAACATCCCTGAACCTGATATTCAAGTCTAAATACCATTCATACACTCCTACAGAATATTTGGGAGCATTTGGGTTGGTTTGGAGGTCAAAACAGTAAAACTAGTCAAAGGTCGAAATTGGGAAAAAAAGTGGAAAATTGGGCATTTTAATAAAATTTGAAAAAGGGATATTACAACACATGAGGTCAAGGTAAACTGAAAAATGGCCGACACAGGGTATATCCTTGAACAGTGAGCACGACACAAAGTGACTCAGGCAGTTTCCGACATAATGGGGTAAATGATAAGCCTGAAATGTAAGAGACATTATCAGACCCTCCATATGGTTGGAAGAATAACCAACCGGGGGAGTAAACAACTCAGAGATCAGGTTCACCCTGAGGTCAAAAACTAAACCCAACCGACAAGATAGACTCAAGTAGGTGCTGTGTTCAAGGATAGAACTAACTAAACTGCCTTTGACATTGAAGATATGACACATCTTTCCCATCCCTTATTCTTTTTATATAAAAGAATACCTTTCTTGTTGTTTTAATGAGTCCAAGAAAGAATGAAAACTCAATAGATCCAACCATGTAAAAAGTTTAACGAGACCATGGGAGGAAGACTCGGGACCTTCTTCATTGTTTACAGAGTTCGAAGAAGAGATAGAAGATTACTCTATATTACTGATCTCTGGATTTTAATATCGAGCCGAGATCTGTTCTTGCTCGCCGGTTTTTTCAATTTTAAGGAGTCTGAAAAACTTAAACAATAACTCCACATATCTGCTCGTGGATTTTAATATCGAGCCCAAGAAGATTAATGCTCGCCGGTGTTTTCCTGTTTATAGAGTCTGAAAAACTTAAACAATCCTCTTTTCACCTATCCGTGGATTTTATATCGAGCCCGGATTGGTCTATGCTCGGCGGTGTTTTCTTGTTTATAGAGTTGAAAAACTTAAACAGTCCTCTACTTACCCTCTCGTGGATTTCACATCGAGCCCGAGTAGGTGAATGCTCGCTTGGTATTTTCATGTTTAGAGAGCCTGAAAACCCTAAAGAAAGGATCCAAAAGGTCCTTTTTTGTGCAGTTAGTCTCCTCCCTCGAAAAAGTATAAAACAAAGGGAGAAGAATTCTTCTACCGCATACAGAATTATACCTAGAGTATACATTTTCCGTAGTTAATCCACCTAGGCCCGGAAAAGGGATAATTCTATAGCTGCGTGGATGAGCCTTCGATTACTTTAACGAGCTCGAAGAGGACAAGCTTGCTCGGCAATCTTGTTTAGGTTTAAATAGTCCAAACAAGAGCTTAAAATGACTTAAAGGTCAGCTTCTAGGATCATAGCTTCATAATTTGCCAAAACTAGGTCTTCAACAAAATATTACTAAACGCGACAAAAATCTTGAATGATATATGAATTTGAACTTTTAACTAGTTGACAAGGTCTAACATCGAGAATTTTAAACTTAGGAGATCGATCCTACAAAAATTTAAGGAAAAATGAGAGCTGGATAAGTGAACATTAGTATTACACCATATGTATGTTTCAATTGATTAATTAGGTGATTTTGATAAAATTTTGAAACTATAGAGAACTAAACAATGGTGGGTAAAAATTAAAATCCAATTCATATATATAATTTCATTTTAAAACTCAATTTCCAATTTGTTTTTGTAGGGAAAAGATTTGGGGCAAACTTGGCATTTTCAAATCTCCGTGGTGATCAAATCAAGCATCCAAACACTGTTCTTCTTCCACCAAGTGAGTTAGAATCTTCCCCACTTGCATTTTTATGGTTTAGTTTTTATTTTTTGAGCCAAAAACTGCTTGCCAGGCAATGCTCACAACTTTTAGTGCACGGGTGCTACTATGTAATAAGAGCAGTAGCATGTAAAGGAGATGAGCGCTACTATGCTCACACAGAGTAGCGCCCATACGTTACTCTGTAGTATACACAGTAGCGCTCAAGCCTGAAACTTTAAAAATAAGCGTCGAGATTGAAAAATTGTCACTTTTTGTGCAAGATGGTTCTTCAATGGAGGGAGAGAGAACATGAGGACATGGATAGGTTGTCCATGCAAGACCCAGCCACTCTCCATGCTCTCCGAAGATGCGGTTTATTGAAGTTTTACAGAACCGTAAACATGAGGGCCCTAAACAAATTATTTCGAAGACTTATTCAGTACTAGGATGTGGATACCAATACTTTTGTCATCCGCGGGAAAACTTTGGAGCTTACAGTTGATGACATTTATTTCATTACTGGTCTCTCACGGAGGGGAGATGTAATAAATTTGAAAGGGTCTTCTCGTGTGGGAATAAGGTCTTTGCAAGAGTACTTGAATACATATTGTGTGGCTGGAGCTGAGAAATCAGGAAGCCAAATCTTGATTTCTACCATTGAAGGCCTCCCCTTGAAGGTGATAGTGAGTATGATTAACCGAGTGGTAGGTAGTGCCTCACTACACCTAGCTTCCAGGCACTCTATGCATGTTGGTGTACAATGCTTACAAGGTCATGTATACGATTGGTGTACTAGTTTACTAGTGAGCATGAAAGCTTAATTGACAGGTTGTAAATCTGGCACAATGAAGAATTTTGGTTACGGTAGCATTTTGTGTACTTTTTTCTTTGAGAGGATGTCTGCTATTAGTTTGGGGATGCCTCTACCTTAGGTTAACCCCTGTGAGCCAAGACTAGGCCGTTGGGGGTGACATATTCCTCCTCCAGGGTGGTGGGGAAAGTCACTACTGTTATCATACTGATGATTTTTGGGGGTGATGGGAGAGGCAAGTGCCCGCCTTCGAGCAGTTTCCATATGCTGGATTGGATTTCCGTCATGATCCAGAAATGGTGCTTCCTCCAGGTGGAGCCTGGGGAGATATTGGTATGTTTAATTTTGAGAATTATTTAATTTTTTCAAACTTTTCAAGTATTTGATTTTTATGAATGAATTTTGAAGTGCTAAACAAGTGTCATATGCATATATTGGGCCTGTCCGTCCCGAGGGACATCCTACCATCTTTATGAGGCCAGCTGATATTACTACAGTAGATTCTATGTTGGGGACCATAGAGAGAAAAGTGAGTTAGTTGACTCATGAAGTTCCTGCATGCCGTATGGATTAGATACCTATTGATATGCAGGAAGATGTAGTTGGGGTGCCCCCAGCATGGCTTAGGTTGCTGTGGAAGATAGCTAAGCTAGTCATATGTTATCGCAATGCAGTAGATGATGATGAGGTCCCTCCTTCTCCATAAGAGAGGGATACATTCTATGTATATTTTTGAGGCCACTATGCCCAGTTTTGTACTTTTATGACATGACTTGATAGACTTGTGATCCAAAACTCATATATTTTTTGATACAGTATCGGTTATTTACATGTGTATGTGTTTGAAATTGATGTGTGTAATGTTGTTTATGAAAGTGTATGATACAAATTCCAGTCTAACACATAGTTTGCTAATGAATCAGCTAATGCGTTTAAATTTCTTGGAATGTGTTCATATATAATAGAATCAAACTGTCTTTCCAATAGTCTAACTCGTAGAAATTGACGTAGCAATCCAGGATCTCTAATCTGGTAGACACCTGTTAACTGAAATACAATTAGTTGTGAGTCAAGTCTTACCTCCAAATGTGAAATGCCATGACTGAGAGCATCTCGAAGAAGTTCTATAACTGCATTGTATTCAGCCACATTATTCGTGGTAGGACCCAAATAAACCCCCCCTGAAGAGACAAGTTGGCCAGCGGGTGAGTAAATGACCCAAGATGCTGCAGCCAACTAACAGGTGTGGCGACTGGCGCCATCAACAAATCCTAAGAAATGTTCATTCGACATCTGCTACACGAAACGAAAAACACACATAAGATTAACTAATGAGCATAATGAAAACTAGCTCTACAAAAATATACAGCTATGTTACAAGAAAAAGTATGTCATCCTAAGTGTAGTACTTCTTCAGGTAGAGCCCATTTCTAGTCTCGGCCAACTTATTACCTTCGTAATCTATTAGTTCATAGGCACCTTTCTTCAGTACTTTGGAAATTATATAAGGTCCGAGCCACCTAGAACTGAATTTTCCAGGTCCTAGGGGTTCTTTGTCTTGATCCCAAAGTAGGACCAAGTCTCCTTCAAGGAAAACCCTAGGTCTGACAGACTTGTCATACTGTCCTTTGACTCATTTTTTGTGGACCTCGTTTGTTGTGAGTGCATCGCGACGCTGTTCATCTAGATGTTCTAAGTGTAACAAACGTTCTTCTAGTATTGAAGTATCCGGTAGTAACTAAACGGCTAGTTTTAGCGAAGGAATCTCACATTCAATCGGTACGACTGTTTCTATCCCATGCACGAGTTGGAAGGGAGAGAATCTGGTAGCAGTCTTAATGTTAGCTCGATAAGCCCAAAGAGCCGGGTACAGCATGATGTGCCAGTTATTTTGACTAGCATTAACAGTTCTTTGTAGTATAACCTTTAAAGTTTTGTTCATTGCTTCGACTTGTCCATTCTCCTGTGGATAGTATGAAGACGAATGTTCTTGTCGAAAACCAAGCATTGTATACAAATCGGTCATCATGCTATTCTGGAAATGACTGCCATGATCACTCACTATCTCTTTAGGTATGTCAAACCGTGCAATAATCTGATTAAACATGAAATAAGCAGCAATTTCTCCATCTTCCTTGACAGTAGGCATTGCCTCCGCCCACTTAGTAAAGTAGTCAATGGAAACGATGATGTAGTGATTTCCTCCAGCCGAAAATGGATTGCAAGTCATGTAATCAACCCCCCATTTTGTGAAGGGACCTTCTATAATCATAGGATGAAGACGAGCTGGGTCTGCCCTCATTTTCTTAGTGAAAAACTGACACGGACGACAGTGTTTCACGGCTTCTACACAATCTTTAAAGATCTTGGACCAAAAATATCTGGCACGCAGTATCTTCTGAGTTGTTTCCAACCCGGAAAGATGTCCCCCACAAGCTCCACTATGGGCATCATTTAATACTACTTCAACTTCTTCTCGAGTTAAGCAACGTCGTAAAATGGAATCTACCCCACGTCGATACAAAGTATCTGAGATGATGAGGTATTTCTTCGCATGGCTTTTGAGCTTGCGTTGCTCTTCTCGAGAAGAAGTAGTAGGAAACCTCAAAGTATGGAGATATACTAAGATATCCCCGTACCACGGGTTAGAGGAAGAAATGAGGAAGATATGTTCATCTGGGAATGATGATTCATCCTCAACGTACTCTAGGTAACTTGGAAACTATGAGATTAACTCAGTGAACACTAGTGATTTCTTCGACTTGGCCGATTGGAAGACCAAATCAAACTCCTGTAGGATTACAATCCATTTATTATATTTCCCACCGATGATTCGTTGGGTGAGAACGTACTGGAAAGGATTTACTTCTACTATCACAGTAGTAGTTCGTAAAAGTATATAGTGACGAAGCCTCTATACCGCATAGACCGCGGCAAGTGCTAACTTCTCAACGTGCGAATATTTAACCTCAGGGGCTATCAATGTGCGAGAAAGATAGTAGATAACATGCTCTTGGAGTGTATCCTCTTCCTGAACTAATACTATCTGAATTGTATTAAGAGACGTTACCAAATATAAAAGAAAATATTTTGCGTAGTCTGGCGGGCTCAACAAGGGTGCTGAAACAAGTGCCTTTTTTAAGGCTTCAAAGGATGCTTGAGCAGCCTCATCCCACACAAAGTAGGCGTCTTGTTTGAGTAGCCTCATAAAACCTTTAGTAATTTTAGCATAGTTTATGATGAATCGTCGTAAGAAATTAGACATGCCTTGCAGACTTTGGACTTGTCGCAAGGTGTGAGAAGGAGGTAGATTTACAATCGCCTCTACTTTCAGTGGGTCGACCATTATGCCACGACTGGAGACAATGAAGCCCAGTAGACGTCCCGATTCGACACAGAACACACACTTATTAGGATTCAAATGAATCTTATATTGTCTTCATCTTTCAAACACCTGTCTAAGATGAGCTGGATGATCTCGTCTCTTTCGAGATCGTGCCAGGAGATCATCCAAGTAAGGTTCTACTATGTGTTTGATATCATGAAAAGCAAAATTCATCGCACGCTGGAAGGTAGCTCCAGCATTCTTCAAGCCAAATGGCATCTTCCGGTAAGAGAAGGTCCCCCACAACCGAATGAAAGTTGTTTTATGATGATCCTCGAGTTTGATTTGTATTTGATTGTATCCCGAAAATCTGTCCATGAAAGAGAACATCTCATGTCCCGCACAAGCATCTATGATTTGAACGATAAACAGTGTAGGATAGTTATCTTTCAGACAAGCTTTGTTCAAGTCCCGGAAGTCAATACAGACTCTAATGGTACCTTGCTTCTTATCAACCGGAATGGGGTTTGAAACCCATTCCGTCATGTCAATTGGATAGATGAAACCGGCTTTAAGCAACTTTTCAACCTCCGCCTTGATGGCGGCCGCTTTTCTAGGGTTCACATGACGAAGCTTTTGTCTCACAGGTTTTGCGTTAGGGTATGTTGTGATGACATGCTCCATGATGGTTGGGTCTATACTTGGCATCTCCTCATATGACCAGGCAAAAACGTTGCGGAATTCTTTAAAAAGTTTTGTATACAGAGCGATCTCTTCTGGAGAACAGTCTGCACCAATAAAAATGTTTTCCACGACCCCGGGTTTGGTGGAAATGTTAATCGGAATTGTTCTCGATATGTTAGCCATATTTCCCTCAGCATAAACAACTCTCGAAGTAGAAGGAAAAGATGACAAATCAAAAAATCCACCGGGTCTCACAGGAAATTCCCCTCTCTCAATCCTATCTAGATCTGGAAGCATGTAGGACCTATGATGCATATGTTCCCATGGTTCGTCCAGGCCCATCATGACTTCTAAGATGGCTTCATCAGATGGAAAAACTGTGTCTAAACAATCGAACGAGTGAGTGGAATTTAGTGACCATGCCGGAGCATAGTCCATATCTGATTGAGCAGAGACTAGCGGAGTCATGATATGTTCCATTGCAGCATGTTGTGCTTCCATATAGGCCACTTCTGCAATGGATGGAGGCACAAAAGGTTCTGACGTAGTGGGAAGGATCCAAGGATCAGTTCTTAAACCAACCGTGAATGTTTCGCTAGCAGTACCCACATCAGAACGCATAAAAAGAACAGGGGAGGGGAGGTCGAAAGTGCCTATTAACGACCCGTAAAGCCCTGCTCCTAAACTCTCATTAACCGGGGCAGTTTGATCAACTAAGGGAATTGTGGTCTCTGAAGAAGTCTGGTTGTTTCTCTGAGTGAAAGAAACTTGATCGACTATAACGACCTTACCTTCAAACGGGAACATAACAACTCGAAAAACTATCGATGCAATAGCTTGCATGGCATATGTCCAGCTCCTGCCTAATAACATATCGTAATCAAGCGGAGCGTCCAGAACTTCTACTTCAACAGCAACTATCTTACCGGCCAATGTGACATCAAATGATGGAAAAACCCCATGTGGATGGAAAGTCCTACCATCAAATGCAGTAAGTAGTGTGTTAGAAGGGGCTAACTCAGGGGAACCCAAAGCTTTCCAACAGGAAATTGACATTACAAAGGTCGACGCTCCCTCATCTACAACAGCTCATCTGATGGTCACTGGGCCATGGACGACTTCAATATAAAGAGCAACATGGAAGGGAAACAGGTATTTGATATCAGCCATATCAAATCGCGCAAACATGTTAGAGGATTCCATACTTCCAATAGTTACCAGAAGTGCATTCCGTTGTAAAGGACAACTTTGCAAGACTTCTAAGGTATACATGGCACAAGGGGTCTGGGATAAATCTTCAACCACATTGTAGTTGGAGGCGGCTCGAGTGTTGGGATTCTGCGATGCCCGTTTCAAGACACCTTTCAGGATCTTGGGCATTGGGTCCACAGGTATGTGGAGTGGAGTGGAGGATTCTGGAATCTCTTTATCCTTTTTCTGTGCGTCTGGGGTATAATTCCTAGCTCTCGTTTGTAAGAGTGCATCCGAATTAACCATGTTAATAAAAGTTTGATCAACCATAGCATGTGTAGTGCCCCCAGTGTTGGAGGTGCTAGAAGCTAAGCTCTGCCCCTTAGGGAATGGATCTTTCAGTATGGCAGGCTTCTTTTCTTGTAATAGCTTCTGGGCTTCTTCAAGCAGAGGGCATTGGTGAGTAACGTGGTCCTACTTGCAAAGTTTACAAGGGAACTTAACCTTCTTTTTCTCTTTGTTACCCTCCTCGGCATTCTCTTTTTTGGGATTCTGATGGTTCCCCTCTCCTTTCTTGCCCTTTTTTTTGTTATTGGGCTACAGAGGGCCCTTTTGATTGTTCTGAACCTGGTTGATAGATTCAGAAGTAAAAGGAGGGGTTGTGACGGAAGAAACTTCTGCAGTCGATTGTTTGACAGATAAGGCATGAACCTATTTGGTCAATGCTTTGAAAGCTGCAGAGTCAATTGAACCCACTACGCCATCATCATTATTTGGGTACACAGGGTACTACCAAAGGACCGAACACCAAGAGAAACCACTTCACACAAATAGATCACAGATCAACACATCGATGTTTTGATGTGGTTTAAACCCTCTTGAGGGAAACACTCCACGGCCCTGGCCAAATAGCTTCTACAGGACAATTTATTATGCAAAGAGAGAAAGTTACAAATGAGCTTCTCATAATCGATCAACTAAACAATGACCCTCCATGCTCTTTAAATAGAGATCATGGACCAATCGGGTGTTAAGCCACGGATCAAGGTTAGGTTTGATCTAAGAGAAGTTGAGCCGTCAGATCACTCTATGCCGGGAACATATCGTGACCGTCGGATTAAGTATTTACAAATGCATACTAATGCATACTAAAAAAAAACACTATCCCTAACGGATATATTACACAAGTTGATCTTAACTAACTCCTAAGTGTCTAAATATCCTAACATCCCCCCTTAAGAACAACTTGGGATAGGATTGAAGGATTTACAAAAGTGACACTATTAGGAGAACGAAGGAGGCATTAGAGCCTATCCCCCCTTAATGACAAGTTCCTGAACTCCTAACATGGATCGAAGTTTAGAAAATTTCGCTTCTGTAAGAGACTTGGTTAAGATGTCTACAACTTGATCATCTGTAGGGCAAAAGAGCACTTCAAGAACCCGATCATGAACAAGATTTCTGATGAAGTGCATATGTATCTCAATGTGTTTGCTGCGTTGGTGTAGAACTGGATCTTTGGCAAGCTTGATGGCACTTTGATTGTCGCACCCAAGTGGAGTAGGCTGCTGTTGCTCGAATCCAAACTCTGAAAGGATCTGTCGAAGCCATAAAGATTCCTGACTGGCATTGACGGCTGCTCGATATTCTGCCTCTGCTGAAGAAAGAGCAAGAGCTTGTTGTTTCTTACAGGCCCAAGTAATAGGTCCAGATCCCAGACTGAAAACATAACCTGCGGTAGACTTTCGATCATCAGGATCGCCGACCCAATCTGAATCAGTGAAACCAACCAACAAAGGTTTCCCCCCTGTACTGTAATGAATCCCAAACTAAATTGTACCTCGAATATATCAAAGTATTCTTTTAGCTGCTTTCCAGTGACTTTCATGAGGTGTCTGCATATAATGGGCAGCTCGACCAACGGCAAAGGAAAGGTTAGGACGGGAATGAGTCAAGTATAAGAGACTACCAACAAGCTGACAATACAAGGTGGCATCGACTTCAGGTGAAGTACAAGTGGCAAAAAGTTTGACTCCAGACTGGAAGGGAGAAGAGGCTGGTGTACAATCTTCCATGTGAAAGCGACGAAGAAGGTCACAAGCATACTTAGACTGAGAAAGAAAGATTCCTTCTTTGGTTTGCAGGACTTGGAGACCAAGAAAATAATGCAAATGTCCTAAGTCTGACATTTCAAAAAAAAATTAAGACTGGATTTCACATGGGTTATAAGCTTAGGGTCACTACCAGTAAGAATAAGGTCATCAACATATAGAACAAGTATGATGAGATGGTTTCCTACTTTCTTGGTATAGACATTGGGGTCAGAATGGCATCTAGAAAAACCAGTGTCAAGGAGAAAGTTATCCATTTTGGCATACCAAGCTCTAGGAGCTTGCTTAAGGCCATATAGGGATTTCTTAAGGCAGCAGACAAGGCTAGAGTTATTCTGAACATAGCCAGGAGGTTGTTCCATGTAAATTTCCTCCTGTAAATCACCATGTAAGAAGGCAGACTTGACATCCATTTGATGGACTTCCCAGTTGTGTAAGGCTGCAAGGGAAAGAACAAGGCGGATGGAGTTCATTTTTGCGACAGGAGCAAAGGTTTCATTATAGTCAATCCCTTCAAATTGGGAAAAACCTTTGGCAACTAACCTTGCCTTAAGTATTTCAACACTTCCATCTGATGCATACTTAGTTCTGTAGACCCATTTACATCTGACAAGTTTTCTTCCTTTTGTTAGAGGTACAAGATCCCAAGTATTGTTCGCCATTAAGGAACGATATTCTTCATCCATGGCTGCATCCCAATCTGGATTCCCTGAAGCTTCTGCAAAAGTTTCTGGATCATGATTCTCGAAAACTTGAGCCAAAAGAGAAGATGCTCGCTGAAACTGAGAACATGTTCGACGTTGATCTCTAGGATCATCGGCAAGATCACCAACTGCTTCACATGTTGAATGGACCCATTGAGGAAGCACTTGTGCTGGTGCAACTGGAGGAACATGAGCAGGAGGAGGTGGATTTTCATCCTCATTGTCATCATCAGAAACTGGAGTTGGAAGTTGGAAGTAGAAGAAGGAGGCACAAACGCCGAATCAGGCTTGCAGGCCAAAGATGGCACAATCGCCGAGTTAGGCTCGCAGGCCAAGAGATTTTCATCAAATTTAACATCTCTTCTAATGATTATAGCATGAGAATGTGGTTGAAGAAGTCTATAACCTTTTACATCTTCAGAATATCCAACAAATATGCACTTTTCACTTTTGGGCTGCAATGCTTTCCGTTTTTCATCCGGAATGTGAGCCCATGCTTCACTACCAAACACACGAAAGTGACTTACATCAGGTTTAATTTTACTCCATGCTTCTTCCGGTGTTATACCTTGTAATGCTTTTGTGGGGGTGCGATTAACTATGTAATTTGCACAATTTATGGCTTCAGCCCAAAATGGAAGACTTAGTCCCTTAGATTGGATCATACAATTAGCCATTTCTTTTAAAGTGCGGTTCTTCCGCTCAGCTACACCATTTTGTTGTAGTGTATATGGAACAGTGTGATGTTGTTGGATGCCTTGCTCAGTGCAGAAAGTAGTGAACTGTTTGTTAACATATTATCCTCCATTGTCAGATCTTAACTTATTAATTTGATGACCATATTGTTTTTCAACAAGGGCCTTGTAGGCCAAGAACATGTTAAATACTTCACTCTTAAGTTTTAGGAAATAAACCCAAGTGCGTCTGGTGTAATCATCAATGAAAGTTAAGAAATATTTGAAACCAGAAAAGGAAGCAGATGGAAGAGGACCACACAAGTCACTATGCACAAGCTCCAAGGGAACCGAGGCGTTCCAAGAGGCACGTTTGTCAAAACTATCCCGATGATGTTTTTCGAGTACACAACTGGAACAAACACCAACTCTGCAAGATACCATCGGAAGACCTGTCACCATATTTTATTTACATAGTTGTTGCAATGAGCGATAATTTAAGTGTCCAAATCGCTCATGCCAAAGTTTGCTCAAGTTTTTACTATGAGCAACAAAAACTGAAGGGAAAGGTGATGACCCAAAGTTGTTAAACTTGTACAACCTGGTAATATCATCAACAATTCCGGTAGCTAGGACCTGTTGAGGATCTTTAAAATCCTTGATTACAACTTGGTGAGGTGTAAAGGTCACAGTTTTACCTTCACCAGAATGAGTGATCTGATAGACTGATAACAAATTGCAGAAAATTCTTTGAACACATAGTACATCACTAAAATGACCATTATCTACTGGAACTGTTCCAGCTCCTACAACACTTAGAGATCTATCATCACCAACAAATATTTGTTCGGTGTTACATTCATGCATAGTAGAAAAGATGGCTTGATCCTTAGCCATATGATAAGATGCTCCAGAATCAATGAGCCATTCATTTGAAGTAGGAGAAGAAGATGCATTATAAGAATAACCAGAAGCACAAAGTGCATGTCCATGAGAGGCAGATTTTGAAGGTGAATCTAGGCTGATGTGGTGCTTCTTCATCCCATGAGAGGCAGATTCTGCTTCCAAGGCTGCCATCTTCTTGAAACACTTAGATTCATCATGATTATCTTTCCTGCAATAGTTACAATGACGCTCAGTCTTCTTGCCTTTTGTCTTGGATCCTTTGTCATTTTTTAAAGAAGGAGCTGACTGAGAGGGTTTTGGAACCTTGTTTGACTTATTATTGCGAAAATTTTGTTTCTTGGGAGGCTTGGACTTTTCTTTCTGTTGGGACAATAAGGCTTTCCCAGATGTATCTGCATTGTTGATTATTCCAAGATGAATGAGTTTATCTTGTTCTCTAATCAAGGAATCACAAAAGGATTCAAGACTAGGATCTTGATAGCTAGTTGCATTCAAGGATGCTTTCATGGAGTAAAAAGTAGATACAAAAACAGAATATGCAGGTCCAAGTTTGGAAAGAATATGAGAAATGCACTGTTTGTCTTCCCTCTCAATCTTACATTCTGCACATAAGAGTTTAAGAGTTTTGTACTTAGATAAATAATCTTGAATGCATGAAAAGTCACGTGGATTTAAGGAAATCAACTCATTTTCGAGTTGGTGACCTCGAATTTCATTGTGTTTACCAAACACAGATTCCAACTTGTCCCAAGCAGCATTAGGTTCATCAATTCCAGATATGTGGAATCGCAAATCAGTAGAGATTGACATCCCAATCAATCCACGAGCTTCATCACATATATTTGCCCATTTTATTTTTTTATCATCATCAGTGGGTTCTTTTTCTTTTCCTGTTGTAATTCTAAAAAGTCCCCTACTTCGTAGAACATCCTCTATACGAGATTTCTATGAGAAATAGTTGGAACTGTTAAGTAGAATATCACAAGGGGCGGCCATATTTGTAAATTAATGGCTGTAAAAGAAAAAACCAATAGTCTGGATGTGAAGAGCTCGAAAAAATAGGCAGTTTAAAAAAAAATGACACTGAAAACTGACTCTGTATGATGAAGTTATGCTTGAACAAATAAACTGTTGAAGATGTCCCCAATAGTGACGTGGCAGCTAGAGAATGTCCAGCAAAAAAAAAAGAACCCCCCTCTTCCCAAGATGAACCTTTTGACAATCACTTCACAAGAAAGTTGCTTTAAGTGAACCACTTTTGTAAAATAAGTGTTTTCAGTTTTACAATGATATTACTTTTAAATAGTGCAACAATTAAAAAACTTAAGTGACTCACTTGTATTTTTATTTTTTATTATTTAAATGAGATGCACTTTTACAATAAAGTAACTTGAAAATAGAAATTGCATGCACTTTTTCTTTTAAAAGTAACTTCCTAAGACTTGAACTCAAGACCTATTAAGGAATAAAGCAACTTTGAACCAAGTGAGTTAGATTAAAAGGTATGTAAAATATGGGAATGAGGAAGGGTTTTTTTTTTTTTACTCTTCTTGCTCGGTTTGCGTGCTTGCCCTTTTTCCTGCAAAACAAACCACAAATCGAAACAAAAAAACTTTTCCACACTTGTGGAGTTAGATATTGTTAGCTTTTCCGAAAAGTCTACGTTTTCTCTCTGTTTCTGATTTGCCGAGATCGCGCAAGGTGCACGGCAAAGAGCATACGCAGCCGAAAAAAACCCTTTCTCTTTCTGTTTCTGATTTGCCGAGATCGCTCAAGGTGCACGGCAAAGAGCATACGCAGACGGGAAAGCAACAATCCAAACCAAAAAAAATCTAATAGTAAAAAAAGATGAAATATGAGATTTTTTCTTTTCAAAAAAAGAAATAAAAAAAATGCGTCACTGTAACATTATACCTTCAGATCTGATGAAATACACATTTCTGGAGCAACCGGGAACCGTTTTCGATCAAACGAAAACTATTTCCCAATGGAAACGACGCTCCGGACGCAATGGAACACCTCCCATAGCCCATAAATACTAGAACTAGAAACCCTTTCGAGTTTCGGAAACAGCAGTTCAAGATCTAGATCATAACCGGAAGCGGCACTTCATAAAAGCTCTGATACCATGTTCGGGTACACAGGATACTACCAAAGGACCTAGCACCAAGAGAAACCACTTCACACAAATAGATCACAGATCAACACACCGATGTTTTGATGTGGTTTAAACCCTCTTGAGGGAAACACTCCACGGCCCCGGCCAAATAGCTTCTACGGGACAATTTATTATGCAAAGAGAGAAAGTTACAAATGAGCTTCTCATAATCGATCAACTAAACAATGACCCTCCATGCTCTTTAAATATATATCATGGACCAATCGGGTGTTAAGCCACGGATCAAGGTTAGGTTTGATCTAAGAGAAGTTGAGCCGTCGGATCACTTTATGTCGGGAACATATCGTGATCGTCGGATTAAGTATTTACAAATGCATACTAATGCATACTAAAGAAACACACTATCCCTAACGGATATATTACACAAGTTGATCTTAACTAACTCCTAAGTGTCTAAATATCCTAACAAGCATGTGGTCCAGGTTTAGGTCTACTCAGATTAGTATTCGATCACGGTGCATCAGGTATGATTTCATACAGTAACCCGGATTGTGCGTAAACGATATCTAACTACTGGGTCTATATGATGGCTTCTTCCTCGTTAGACACTCCAAAAGTAGCTACTTCCTTAGAAATGTAAGGAAGGAGTGATTTCAAATACCACTCAAGAAGGAATTCTGGAGGTATGTTGGCTTTAATGAGCCTCTTCCGTCTTTGCCACTCCTGAATGTGATCAGATAAATGAGTGGCTTTATTTTGCCTAAATGTAGACAAAAAGTCTGTTCCGGCATCATACCAAACAAGAAGCTGGAAGTGATTCAAAAAGACAGTCGCGAGATCCCCAAAATTAAAGAATGTAGCTACAGGTAACTCAATGTACCATTTGGTTGCAACACCGGTTAAAGTCCTTTGGAATAGTCTCAATCTAATGGAATCTTCATTTAATGAGTTCGAGGAGCACCATAAATGGAAAGTAGTGACATGGTCACCAAGGTCTTCACCTATTTTTCCTTCAAACTTTGGAATGTCCGAAGGTAACTTGGTAGGAACTGGTGGCCATGTAGCATTATGATACACCGGATCGTTGGTCAGCTTGGAAAGATCTGGCAAATTTAAAGTTGCCAGAAATGGTAAACGAGGCTAGTAAGACGGTACTTGACAAGCTGGGGTCGAAAAAGGGGAACCACCCACAGCTTGACTTGTGAACTGCTGGTAGGGGTTGCCCCCAGCCATCTGCTGGTAGGGGTTACCCCCAACCATCTGTTGGTAAGGGTTTCCCTCGGCCATCTGCTGATAGGGGTTTCCACCTACCATCTGTTGATAGGGGTTGCCCCCAGCTACTTGTTGGTAGGGGTTGCCCCCTGCCATCTGTTGTTGCGCAAAAGTATTATTGAAATTTTCCCACCCATATGAAAGTGGGTTAGTGCTCTATGGGTTCATCCACTGTGGCTGGGTGTTAGCCCCTCCATATTGCTGGTTAAAAATATTACCCCCTCCTCCTGAAAATAAGGAAAAAGGGACGTTACCTACAAGCATATTACCTTGATTCATGTTGGGACTTGCAAAGGTATTGAAACCAGTGGTAGATGACGTAGACGGTGCGGTCATGGTACTCATGACAGGCACAGTTGCAGAAGCACTTGGCCCTATAGCGGGTGTGGAAATCCAAGTACTGGGTATATGATATAACGGTTGAAACACAGGAGGTGGCACTAAATTGGCTGTACTACTAGGTCCAACAGTAGGTGTAGAGGTAGATGCCATAGTTGTTGAACTCGGCATACCTAACATACCAGTATTAAAACTGAAGGACGGAGTGGACACAGAGGTTGTCTGTGCCGAACTCGGTGTAGCAGTAAAAGGAGGATTTACAATGTTAGTGTTCATACCTATGGTGGGAGTTTGTGGAACTCCCTGTTCACCTCCTAGATTAGACATAAAATGTCCAGGAAAGAAATTATATGCACTGTAATCGGGCTGCTGGAAACCAACGGGTTACAAAAGCGGATTTCTAGGATTAATCAGAGGAGGATTAAAGGGAGTGTTGTACTCCGCAGAAGTAAGATCTTCAATATCAACTGAACTAAAATGTCGTTGATCTAGAGTACCCAGTTTTGGTTCCTTAGGAACCTCTATTTCAGGGTTTTCTATTGCAGTTTTTTGTTCTTCAGGAAACTCAATTTCAAGTGGTAGTTCCTCAGGAATTCCTATTTCGGGATTTTCCATTGTAAAAATTTCCTCAGAAAGTTCTATTTCAGGAATGGTTTCCAAATGAACACTGGGGTTTACCCGCTGTCGTCTAGCTGGCGGTAATGGTTCTGTTCTAAGTGGCGGAAGGTTTTGAAGCCTTCTTGATCTACGAAGTTCTTGGTTCTCCATGATTATATATAACAATAAAACTAGAAAACCTAGTGGCCACTAAGACTAGGGGGCAAATAGAACGCCAACTAAAAAGTCCTAAGTATGCAAACCAAGCAAACAAGATGCCTTCCGGAGAAGAATCTGGGATGATGAGGGCCTAGAACAGATCAATGAAGGATGAAGAACAGTTACCCGGGGTCCACAATACAATGACTAAGGGTGCAAGCACTGGAATCACCCAACCGCCCTCCCAAAGACCTGTAAGGGATTTCCTCCCACGTCTATCCTAGGTACATCAGATATACCCTCCGCTGTCACCTATGTATGAACCTATGGTCAGATACTAAGGATACCACAATACTGAAAACTCCTGGGGGAACAGTCTCTGGTTGAATCAGAAGGCGTGGGCAGGGTAGCTGAGCCCGAAACTCAAAAGAGTCCCCAAACGCGATCCAATTTTGGTATATGCTCGAAACAGAAAGTAGGAGGAGTATTCCCAACAATCTGATCTCACAAGACCTACTGCATAGATCCTAGGCAATCTTTGAGTGAAGTGGATTTACCTATGATAGTCGAACTACGATTTTTGCGTAGTGTGTGATCTTGAGTGGTTTAAGGTGATTTAAACCCAAGATCCTAAACAAGACTAGTTGGTGTAGTGTATCCCTAAAAAAGAAAAATTGTTTCTATTTAATTTTATTAAATATTTTTAGGGTTGTTATTACTCAAAAGGTAGTGCATTTGTGTGGCGTGGTTGCAACAGAAAAGCAAAAGTGCATAAATTCTAACTTTCGACAACAATTTTTTTTTTTTTTTTTTTTCATTTAAAGTTCTTTCCAAATTTAAAAATTGAGCAAATCTAATCAATTTTTTTTTTGTTTTCTTTTGGAATTGTACACAGAACAATCTATGCTATCTTGTAACAAATATAAGCCTTATTAATCTTAAGCTACCAAATTTTTTTCTTTTTCTGTTACTATAAACGAAAAAGAACTATAAACATGGAAAGCAAATAAGACTTGTGTGCAATGTGTAAGTATGGCTAAAAATGGTTCCTAAGCTTACAGTTGTCAAGGCACTAGCTCAACAAAGACTTGTCCTACAGGTTTTTTGCAAAAGAAAAAATCTTCATACTCGGAAACAAAGTGGGGAGAAAACAAAGGAGAAAGAAACTCAAAACTGGGAATCCAACACAAGAGGACTGACCCAAAGCATCAAACCCTAACAAGACCACTATGCCAAGCAAAAAAGTAGGCAAGCAAGCTAACAACCACCCTACTAATACAAGGACTGAGAAATGAATCAACCTAAAGCACTTTAAACACACTTGAAACCAGAAAAGACAAAAAGTCAAGGAAGGTTGGAAATCAACAAGTTCGGAAGACACCCTAAAGGCTCCAAAACAGACCAAACCCTAAAAAAAAGGATAAGATAGGTAAAGAGCAAACAAATGTTGCTACAAACAGCGAATGCAAAGCATATAGGTTTGTAAATCAGCAACACATAATCAAGGCAAGAATAAGCAGAAGTGTTCACTAAAGAACAAAGCCTAGTCTTCAAAAAGAGTTATAAATAGTCCAAACATTCCACAAGTAAGCAAGCGATCTAAAGATGGTAAAAGACTCAAAGAAAGGTTCTAAGACTTAAAGAAAAGTTATAAACCTCAACTACTAGTCAAGGAGATCTAAAAGCAAAGTCAGAAGACCACCAAAAAGGCAGAAAACTCAACCAAACCACTAACATAAGGCTACAGGAATATACCCTACTGTGCAGTAGGGAAACTAGCACTCCTGAAGAGATGGGCGCTACTGTATGTATAGCAAAGTAGCGTATGGGCGCTACTGTATGTATAACAAAGTAGTGCTCAGGTCTTAAAAAGTTAAAAACTGACTTTGAAAAGATGCAAAAAGACTGATTGAAGCAGAGAAAAACAAGCAGGGGGGTACCTACAGGGTCTCTCAGCACATAAAAGGAGTTGAAATGGTTTTGCGAAGACAAACAAGAAAGGTTTCCTAGAGCAAAAACACAATTTTCCCCAGCGGAGTCGCCAATCTGTTGGCGGGAAAAACTACCCTTTAGTAAGGAAACAGATACTATCAACTGAAAGGGGATGACAGGTAAGCATATTAACTGTGTTATAGAGATGTTCATGAAAGGAAATAGGTTATAGGTCTTGAGAACATACCTTTTGAATGACGTTCGATCCTAGCTCTTATTCGATCTTGCGCTCGATCCTCAAGTCAACCTCCCGTTCAATAAACCTGCAATAAAAGTACCTTCCTCAGTGTATCTTGGATAATATATCATGATGGAAAAGACTAAGCAATTTAAGCATCCAATATTAACCAAAACATATCCAAACAAGTATATCACTTCAATGAACACTTAATTTGGGACAAGAAATACGCTTCAACCTTTTATTGTCAAATGCAAATTGATGATACAAAGTATACCTGACTTTGTGACATACTCCTGCAACCTGATCCTGGGGTCCTGCTCTTCTCTGGCTTGGATATCTTCCAGCATAATCTCCTCCAATGCAAGCTTCTCTTTAAAAGTCTCTTAATAACATTCATGTCTCTAACCCCTCTCTTTATTCTTCCTTGTATTTATAGGACAAGGGAAGTAGTTCAAGTCGAGAGATGGTTATGGAGGAAGTTGGGGAAGTTGGAAAACCAACTACAACTAATCCTCTTCGTGAAATTAATTATTTTTTAATCATCTTTTGAGGTGTACGCTACTATTGCTCAATGAAGTAGCTTTCAAGGTGCTACTATAGTGCTTTTAAACTAACGCTCATCACTTTTTGAATGTTGAGTGCTACTCTGTTGAAGAGGAGTAGCGCTCATGAGGCTTGAGCGCTACTATTGCACACTGGAGTAGGGTACAGGCGCTAGTCTATTGAAGTAGAGTAGCGCTCATGTCTCAAAATGACATTTTTAGGGTTTTTCCAGTCTTGCCAGGAGGTGGAGTAAGTCAAAGTCTCATCTGAGGTCAACATGCTCCTCCATCCAAGTTGTCCTTTTGTGTGATCAACATCTCAAGATGATCACGGATGGAGAGGTGCAGGTTTAACCTATAACACAGACGTCACAATAATACCGAAAGGAAATTACTTCTTTATCTAAAAAATGCTTGAACTATCACACCAACATAGCACCTATTTATCTTTGGAATGAAATCAACCAACTCATAAAGATACACTACTGCCACACTCAATTGTTTTACTCAAAATCAACTACTCCAAATCTCAAATGAATAGAAAGCATAACAAAATGATTCTCAACTTGCTACTACAAAAAATTAAACTCATACATAATTCTTTCAATACTACATCACAATCATGAGAAGAATCTTTATTGGATAAGTAAATTCAGTAGTATGATAGAGTTGTTTTACAACTAGCCAAAATTCTAAGTATGTTCTACATTACATCGTATCCTCTTTTTTATATGAAGACTCCCTAAAAACAGAGGATCAATCAAAAAAATAGATCATTTACCAGAACCATATTCTCCTATTTTCCTGGGATTACAGACTATTTATCGGAAGAATTAATATAATCGTTACATCATTCCATCACCGAAGGCATGGAATCATGCTATCGCTCCATATAGACCTGAAGTATCAACCAAAATTAGGACTCCCTTCCACGATGCTAGGAATCTGTTTCGAGGGGATAAGATCCATATAAGACCTCCAACAAGCATGATCCAAGTACTTCCGCATATCTCGGCTTTGTGACCGGTCCTTTGTTCTTGTCTTTGACCCTTTCACGACTTGGGATTCCACACTTGTGCACTCCAACCCCATGCCAACAGGACCTTAACACAAAATTGTGGCTTGACCTCGATCCACTTCAGCTAGAAACTGTCAGTGCATCCACTTGATTCTTGAAATCGTCTTATGTTGTTGTGATTTGATCGACAGCTTCCTTTGGTGATGTCGCTTTGCACACTTCTGCATTTTTTGGAACAATATTTCTAGCCCCCATAGTAAACAAATATTGCGAAATCCAACTGCTCTGGTTCCAGCACATCGGTTTCGCGAATCGGTCTTATGGCATTTGAAAAACCCTCCAGTTCTTCATCAACTGCAACTCATGTCGAGCTACAAGCATCCCACTTCATCCTTCGTTTGGTATCTATCAATCTACTAGTACTTCTCTTGTTCCTCATCTTCTGCACTGATGCAACCCATGGTTGTTCATGAATTCATGTCGTCCTTTCCCTTAGCGCACCTTGTGTGCTCATGTTGGAATTGGGATGCCCCATTGCAACCCTCTAATATCACTTCTTCACTCTGCTACTTTCTTGGAATCGCGCATTAGGCTCAATGACTCTCACCCATAATGCGCATAAGGCTTAATGATCCTATCCATTGGCTTGGGTATTTATAACTTAACTTGCTCATTCCCCGTCCATCTTTTCATTCTTGAGCAATAATTACGAAATCATTCATCGAATCTTTCTTCAATTTACCAAATTATGTCATCGATTGGGTCATCATCTACCTCCGCTGCCTTTTGTCGATGGTTAATTCTGTAATTATTATCTTATTTGACTCACGTGTGCTAAACGTCGACAAGATTCAATTCTCGTCGCCTTCTATTATTTTGTTGATAGACCCATTGTTGTCAACAGATTTCCAACCTTCAATCATCATCATCATTTTTTTATTTTTGTTTTCACTCTGCGATCTCTATTTCAGTCGTTATGCACCTAATTATGGCGATAGGGCTTCAGCCAGATTCCATTCACTAGACTTGTCAACAGTGTCCCATCTAGCTTTTGTAACTGCACCCCACCTCCATCAGTAATAAAATTTATATTATAGGGACCCAACCAATGCATCTGCAGCTTACCTGGGTGATTCACAAACTTACTGTCATACAGAAATACCATATCTCCGCATTGGAAGTGCTTTGCCTTAACATGTCAATCGCGCCAAGCCTTTTGTCGATCCTTCTCTACCTGCTGATTGAACCCTGTGATAAACTTGTCCTCATCATGTTTTACCAAATGCTCCAACCGTTCTTCGATTGCTCCGTCATCACTCATTCATGTTGCTGTTATGATGCGCAGACTCAGAAAGATATACTCCATTGGCATCACCACTTCTTGTCTATAAACTAACTTGAATGGAGTATGTCCTATCAATTGTTTACAAGTTGTTATGTAAGCCCACAGTATCGTTGGAATATACAAATCCCAGTCGTCGCGATGTTTTTACACACCTTTGTGAGCGCATGCTCCAATACTTTGTTCAGTGACTCCATCACACCGTTCACCTACGGGTGCTATGGGGTACTCCTTCGATGTTGAATTTGAAATTCTTCCATCATGGCCCTGATAGTTTGGTTGACGAAGTGAGTGCCTTGGTTGCTCATCAGTATCTTTAGGAACCTGAACTTGGTGACCACATTATCAAAGAGAAATCTTGTTGTTGTCGCAGTCATGCAATCCTTTACTGGTGCAACTTCATCCCATCACATCAAGTAATTAGATATCACGACCCTGTTCTTTTTCCTAGTGGGTTGATAGGTACTATGAATTCAAATGCCCATTTTTTAAAGGCTTATAATGTTATTTGAGGTACTAGCGGCATTTCATCCCTTCGCGATGGTTTCCCTGTTCTTTGGCATACATCGCAGCTCTTTGTGTAATATGCAGCATCTCCATGCACTGTCGGCCCCCATATTCTAGCTCTAAGTATATTTCTAGCAATGGCACACCCTTCATAGTGTCCTCCTGCGATCCCATTGTGAGATTTTGCTAATATTCTTTCCTATTCATGTGGAAGGACGCATCGACGAAGGATTTCATCTAGCCCCATTTTGTAGAGTTGACCTACGATTAGCTGAAATTCGGAAACCCTAACAACTAGATGATTTTTCTGACTGGTAGTGAATCCTTCTAGTTCACGTCATGTATTCAAGAACTGAATGATTTGCTTGTAATGGTCTTCGACTATTCCAATTCACAATAGTTGTGCATCTGGTAAGCCCTCATCAATGCTTCTTGGTTCTTCTCTTCACTCAATCTGGGATAGGTGGTAAGGTCATGCATTCAATCGCCCTAGTTTCACAATGATCTCAAAGTCAAATTCTTGGAACAATAGCAACCAACCATAGATATTTCCCCCCAACACAGGCTTATTGACAAAGTATTTCAATGCAGAGTGGTCAGTAAACATTTTGAAATTTCCTCCAAGTAGGTAGTGCCAGAATTTTTGTAGCACATAGACCATTGCTAGCCCTTCCCTTTCTATCACCGTATAGTTTTCCTCCGCAATGGACAACTTCATGCTTGTGAATGTGATTGGATGATTGATCGATCCTTCTCTTGGCTGGCCCAATATCACTCCTAGTGCGAATTATTTTGTCCAATCAGGAAAGACTAATATTGGTTCTACAACCATCTTTGATTTTAGTATATTGAGGCTCTTCTAGCACTCATCATTCCACTGGAACTTAGCATCCTTTTTTAACAGTTTTTCCATTGGCGCTATGACCGCTGCATATCCCATGATAAAAAAATTTGTAATACCTAGTATGTCCCAAGGTTGCGCTTAGTTACTTTACTATTGTTGGTGGTGGTAAGTTGACAATGATTTCAATCTTCGTTGGGTCAACCAACATCCCTTCCTTGCATACAATATGTCCTAACAAAATCCCAAATGGAGCACAGAAGACGCACTTCTTCAAGTTTAGCAAAATTTGATGTTGTCGACATCTCTCCAACATCATCCTTAGATTCACAACATGGTCCTTAATCAGGCCATATACGGTCCTATCGTCCATATATACTGCAGAATTTATGAATGAAGTCTTTGAATGCAGCAACAACTAATCTTGAGACCAAACGGAATTACTGTGTATTGAAAACAACCCCATTCTATTACGAAATTTGTCTTATGTCGATCCTCCTTCGTGATATTTATTTGGTGGTATCCTGAGAATCCGTATGTAAATGAATATATCTCCTGACCTCCAACACCTTCTAGTACTTCGTCAGTGAATGGTGTAGGAAATGGATCATGAATACATGCATCATTCAACTTCCTTAGATCGACACAATTCCTGATTTTGCCAATCTTCTTATCTTGGACAACCATTTGGATGACCCATTCGAATTCCTCCATAGGCTCTATGGTTCATGCATCCAACATTCACTCTATCTCGCCTTTCATTCCCTCCTTGTACCTGGGATTCAATCTATAGGGTCACTGCTTTACGGGCTTCACATCAGGTTTCAGTGGAATCTTCATTTCGCCCAGGTACCAGGAAATGACTTTCATTTCCGAAAATTTCGTTGGGAACAAATATTGAAATTCATCTAGTAGATCAGTAACTTTTGCAATTTCTCGAATCGTCCCAGTAATCTCTAAAGTGACTTGCGAACTTGGGGTTTTCCTCCGACCCAATATTAACCTTCTTGATTCGCAGTGGCTGTTGGAATTTGTCGAAGGGCATATCTAGTGCTTCGACATCCCGACTTCCTTTTGAATCTGGTACATAAAAAACTTGTGGATCATCCTCTTCATCAAGTCCTCCCGTCATGTTGTAGCACTCCATCAACATTTCTGGTGTCGCATACCACTGTAATCCCATTGGTTCATCCATCGGGACTGCTTCAAGTACCTTCTCATGAATCTCCTGTAGTGCGCTATGGATGAAGGGGTTCTCATCCGATAAGGTGAAAGTTTGGCTACAGGTAATAGTTAATTCTTCCCATGTAGTTGTTCCACATCGCAGTTCTGCTGCAATATACCAACTTTGCGGTACCTCATCCAATGTATGGAAGAATGCATGGACCCATTCTTGTTTTGGTATCATTCCCCATTTTCTTTGACACTCTTCCATGTGATCCCTTGGGTCACCTCTTCCATTGTATTTTCTTCTACAGTACGCTTCAGTTTCACTGAATTTGACTTCCATTAGTTTTCGACATAGTGGCAAGTTTGTTATCATCGACTTGTGCGCTTCCCACCACCGTGCTAGTGTAGCCTTCAGTGCTTCCTCCAATGCCAACAATCTCTGTGGTTCTAATACTCTTTCTTCAAATTAGGCAATAAATACAGTCATATTAGGAAATCCTTCATATGTTGGTAGTTCACATACTTCCATTGCTATCCATCTCAATGACTAAGTGATTTGTGCGCACCTCCTATTTGATACTTCGTGTAATCGATTCTACCAATTTTCAAGTGCCTCATCAGAATCCGACGATGTCGAACTAACACTTCTCCATCCCAATTCTTCATCAGTGGTGGGATTGATGTAATCCTCTGAGATGTTGTAGACGTTGTCCCATCCTTCTGTGAATTCATCCCGCATTGGCTCGACATACCTCTACCCTTCTGATGGATCAAGTAGGGCAACTACCCTCATGTCACAATTTTCAAAAGACATTGTCCTTTTCTTAAATTTGATCATCATTTGATTTTCCATTGCCTAGTCGATTCCTAGCAACACGGAATAGGGGCTTTTGTTATCCACTATCTCTATAACATCGAATTCTACGTAAGTCTTTAATCCCTCTATTTCGACTAAGAGATCACATAATCGACCAATGGGGGTGACCTTGCTCTGATTTGCTAGTCAAACTTGTATAGGGGACCATGCCAGCTGTGGTTTCCCCATTGTCTCCCGTGTCTACTTAGTCAATATATTTACATCAGATCCCAAGTCCAGAATGATAGAGTCGATGTCGAATGCACCAATCTACACAGTCATCCTCATTTCTCTCCCTGTCTTATTTCTGTGCAATCAATTTACTGTTTTATCCTATCGTCCATCCTCTTTTCATTGTAATAGGCTAGCTATCTTTGCTAGTGCATGCTGATATTTCTCCAGTTCCAAACAGTTTTCTTGGAAATCCCTCAAAGTGTTGATCCTTCCTGGTGGTCTCTGCGAATTCGTCATATTAAATATTTGTGGCATCTCGTAAACGGGTTCTTTTCAGCTAGTAGGTGGTAGCTTAGTCCTTCTCATTGTATCTTGTGCTTCTAATAATGTCTCATTTTCTACTTCCACGTCGAATCAAACTCGTTTCCTTGCTGTAGACCGAATACTAGGTAGTGGCTTGTCTTCCCCTGTCGCAGCCCCCCTTCTGGTCACTATTGCGACATTCACAGGTCGACTTCTCATCTCCGCTGAGACCTTCTGTACATTCAGAGGTGGATTTTAATTCTGATTCAGATTCGGTTGAGGTTGGGGTATATTTTTAGGCTGCCATTTCGTAATCAACTAGGGACATTCCTCAACTTTGTGGTCCGCTGCACTGGAATAAGTACACACTACAGAGTCGGTTTCGGATAATCCCTTTGATAGTGTCCGCCCTGACCACAATTATAGCATATAAATAGCCCTCAACCTCATCCAAAAGCTCCTCCATGACCAATGCCTCCACCTCGACCTCCGCAGAATCCTCCTCTGAAACCTCCTCGCAGATGACCGTATGGTTGTTGATTATATTGCGGCGGCTGATACTGCGATTGGCTGAACTGTGGCAGTGGTTGGTTGTACATTGGTTGTGGTTGACTATAGTGGAGTTGCGGCTAGTTATACTATGGTAGTGGTTGATTGTAGTGCGACTACTATTGATTATACCGTTGTTGTTGTTTTACAGGGGGTTGCTCCTCCCCCTTCATAAGAAACATATCCATGGTCCTTTCATGGAGTAAGTCATACGCTCTGCAATCCTTCTCTTCATGACCGACTGATAGACAGAAATTGCAGAAAAGGTTAGCTGGCTTTGACACCATTTTTTTAAGTATATGCATTCTTATGATCGATGCCCCCTTCTCTGACAAATTCGACACCATGGAATTCCTCCCTGACTGAGTGGATTTGGTGCACTAGACTGTAAATATTTGCAAAATTTTGGGCACTTATCCTTATGATGTCCTTCTTATTTACATCGTCTGCACCATATTTCCTCGCGAACTTCTTTCCCCTTCTTGATGTCTTGTAGTTGGATCGTCAGGTTCACTAACTACGCTTGGATATGGTTCATACCTAACCCTGTTTCACCAACTGGTGAAGCCTCCAGATTCATCACGATTTCCAGTGCCTCCGACTGGGATGCAATCTTCTGCTACATTAGCAGAATATGAATGTGTGATACTAATCCCATGATGACCCATTCCTTATGTTGTATGTCACTCATTCCAAAACTTACTTTCACCATCAAGTTTTTATATCTTTGGTCAAAATCCCAAACTAATTCATTAGGAAATTGCTTGATCTCTTTCAGTTCTATGATATATTGCGACTCTGATTTCAGTTTCCTAATCTCATCAATCTATCCTCAATCCTACCCTAATTTGTGACAGTGTTTTCTCAGGACTCCCGAGAGGTACTTTTATGAATTTCATAAGCCATTCCAGCAAACGGCCCCTAAAGGTCGTCACTAGTTGTCCCTTCTTGATATCGCCATCTTGGACCTACTTCACTGTCCATAATGCTTCACATAAAAACCATTTCGGGATCCTCAGTCTCGTTACCCTGAAAGATCGACATTTTCACATCGTCACCCACCATCCTTGGTATCCTGCTGGTATTTTCCTACCCATTATTCCTACCGTTGTTCTAACACGTTGGACACCCCTGCAAGGAGCTTATATTTCTTCCTTCTAAATTTGGCATAGTGCGTGGAGTTGTGGGTACGTTGTCGCTTTGGGTTTGTCCTTCTTCAGCTTCAAGGGTATCCTGGTTGCTTTCTTCATCACAGTAAGGTCACTTAGTCCCTTGTAGTCCCATTTCGCAGTTCTTTGTTTCGGTCACCCTAGGAGACTCTCTCTCGATCTCAGTCCTCCTCTTCTTCTCCAGTTGGAACCTCACACCACTTCACAGGGTACCACAATATTCCACAGCCTCCCTTAGAATTTCGTCGTATATCATATCCATCTACCCCGCATCATTCTATCAAACCCGCATCCGTGCGGTATCCACAGCCTCCGTACACTCGAGCTTTACTCGTCGGAATTCATCTTTAGTATACATTTTTTCACAAATGAGCATTTTAATCCACAGTTTCAGCGACAATAGAAACCTTCCTCTAGGTCCTTTGAAAAACTTTCTTTCTGCGTCGCTATATGACTTAATTGTTTCAACAGCGAATTCAATGATGTATCCCTGCAGAATACTATCTACCTAGACCTTAACAGCTCTGGAGGCTCCATTGTCAACTCACTTCAATTGCTGGATCAGTTCGGGTGTCCAATGTTCAGGCTCACCGTCTTGAAAATTCTTCTTTTGGAACGTCAATTGTGCCAACCATTCATGTAATAGTATTAGAAAATTCGCAGAAGAATATCTCATGAATGTTGGAGTAGATATAATTTTGTATCCAGTTAATTGTCGACCATTCAGGGTTCCTATTTTCCTCCTCAACAAATTCTCATGCCTTCTTATCGAACCATTCCTCGATCTTCGGCTTTGTCATATGCAAAAGCATATCCTCTCTTGTTTCGCAATATTGTCCCAGCAATGGAACCATTTGTTGACTCAGTTCTGTCGACAGGGGTTCACTTCGCACTACTGCCAACAAAGATCGACCAGACACCCTTAGGCATCGGACCAGAAAGGTTTTACCCTTTCCAGCAACACCCGCAGAGCGAGTGAGGTCTCACCCGAGATGTCTAAGGGGGGATGTAGGAACCAAGTTTCCAAAGTTGGGAGAAGACATGCACTATTCCACTCTCAATCGACACAAGCCATAGATTTGCATTCGAATTAAAACATCATACTATCACCCTATTAATCCTTAATTGCATTATAATCTCATACTTAACAAATTAAACAAATCAACAAAGCATGTTTGAGGAATCTGCGATACATAACATATCTGTGAAAATATCTAATGCGATCTCAAGAAAACATCATATTGTGATAAACAAAAGATAGATAGGCATCTTACTCACAGTACCGAACCAAAACTAGATAAATAATCCATATATCGATCCAAAAGATAAAAACACAACAGATGCGAAGGTATCATATCATATTTCACAACTCAGGAAAATTCCCTTAGGATTACAATCGCACAAAAGGTTCTTCTCATATGATCTTCCAATCGATTCTGATATCTAAAGCTTACAATCTTATTTCTATTTATAGGCGTACTTGGTCGTTATAATGGTCCTAATGACCCATCGCTAACTAACTTAAATAATTACTTTCGCATATCTTAGCTTTGTGACTGGTCCTTTGTTCTTGTCTTTGACCCTTTCGCCACTTGGGGTTCCGCACTTGTGCGCTCCAACCCTGTGCCAACATTTTAATTCAAGGAAAGGAAGAAGCTAACTCACATCAACATATAACTTGGTGACCATAGGGTCTTATTAGTGTGAGGGCGTCCAAGTACATGATAGGTTTTTGCTTTGAAATTGTTTCTTTTAGCAAATTTCATTTATTTTAAAATAGAAAACGTTTCTTTTGGAGCCGTAAGACCCCCTATGAAATAATCCATGTACAAGGCATTCAAGGATGATCGAGTTAGAAGAATGTCACTATAAGAAATATCTCAAATCCTAGAAGCAGTTGGGAATATCTCCACATCTTAGGACGATCAAATCTTGACAGCAACCAAAAACATACATGTACTCTAGAAACAATAAAAGACCAAAACTTCCATGAGCAGCATTGAGAGGAAGATCTTAAAGAAGATACCAAATTTCCATGGAACACATCTGATGGAGATATTGAGGAATTTCTACCATGTACATTACCATATCTTGTATGTATTCAAGAGGCCAACTATCAAATAGTGGAACATCTCCATGGGATGGAAAAGCAGGACATACAAATTAGTGTTAATGAACAAGTGAAACAAGGATATCATGAATACATTGAAATATGGTTCCAGGAAACTATCATGCCACAACACTTTCTTCGTCAGAAATTATTGACACCGTATCCATAAAAGCAGTTGGTTCCTCATGTTCTGGTACTCATTAAAGTATATTGTTCAAGCCTGAATGTGAGTGTATTTATAACTTTGTTTTGCACATGGCTCCATTGAAAATACTTTTATACTTTAGATAAGGTTTTCTTTCAAGGTAGGATAATAAATACGTAAATAAATGTTGCATCTAGTTGTTAGTTTAGTTTAAAAGTATAGAGTAACATATTTTTTATGTTTTTGTTTCAATAAGTTGAACTCTCAAGCTGAGAAACTAGTCCCAAGGGAATTTGCTTCCCCATCATTTTTATGTTTTCAACTGATAGTTTCTAAATAAAGTTGGCTATGATGATTTGTTTGGAATTTTCCAGGTACTCTTTTCGATGAAACTAAGAGGACATATTAATCTATGGATGATTTACATACGGACTTAACTAAAAAAAATCTGATTTTTTTAGTTCTCTTAGATTTGTTGACTCAAACCCAGTCGACAGGGGTTCCCATCGCTGTCGACACCAACCCACGGCAATCTCCCTGAGCACCATCCCAGACGGGTTTTACCCCGTCTAGCAACACCTGTGGAGCAGATGAGGTCTCACCCGAGGCATTCAAGGGAGAGTGGATGGAACTATGTTTCCACTGAATGAAGGAGGATGTTTGTGGCAACAATTACTTAACTTATCACAGCATTCAAAGATAGATCTATGCATTTAACTTCAGCAACATTGTATTCATAGCATTTATTCAAGAGAAACATTCATTGCGACAAATATAACATTAAAGCATTAGCTGCACCAAGAAAACATAGCATCATTCATGAATCGCAACATGCATTACCATAAAAGATACTCAGGGAATTTCACCAAATAGTTTCGTCATGTCGTATTACTTCAACAAAACCCTGCTACAATATCTCCACAAAAACACAGACCTTGCAGATAACTCTTGATCACAACTACAGACGCATCTTAGCTCAAACTCCCAATCAAGGTATCCAACATGTATGACTCTATGACTATAAATAGGCTTCCACCTTTACAATGCTTGTCCACTTACTAACAACTTCCTAACCGACACTCCGGACAATTGACCCAAAATCTAACTGATGCGGTCCCAATGACCCAAAAACCCACATACTGCAGTACAAAAGACTCAAAAATGCATAAAATAATCTTCTTTACGCCCAGCTTTTTTCCTTTCGCGACTACTTCTGACATGTCGCAACATCAGTGATGCTACGATTCTTCCTTACCAAAATGCCTACCAACAGGCCCCCAACACAATCTTGTGGCTCACCCTCAAGCCACGTCAACTGGACATGGTGTACTCAGTGATATCGACGAAATCCTCGTAATGTTGCTCGACTTTCGTCACCATTTCCTTTGCTGCCATAGCCGCCTCCTGACTTTCGAAGACATCCTAGGGCGAGGGGTGCTTGGTAAGCTTCGCGGCCACATGTTGATGATGTTCTTACACTGCATGGAGAGCTTCGCCAACCTTTGTCATGAACTGATCGCCAACATGCTTGAACACCTCCAACTGCACAGCGCGCTTCTTCTATTGCTCTTTAGCTTGGGCAACGCTCTGTTGAAGGTTTTTTAAATCCGCAGACTTAGCAACCTGCTCCATGGGTGGCATCACACGCATTGTCTCCTTTAGTGTCTCCAACTACCCCTCCGCTTCCTGCCGAACCTTCATCGGTTGTTCAACCTGTTCTTCCTGAACGATCTAGCCCCAAAACTGCATAGTTTCGACTATGAGCTTCGTTGCTACTGTTTCCATCTCTTCCAGTTGCATTGCTATATCCTCAATAGCTAGTTCGCGGTCGTCCACTTCTACTTGAGGGGTGTCGGGATTCACCTGAGCTTTTAACTCCTGATTCTCATGCTACAACTGGACAATGATAGCCCCCAGTTGCTCCACCCATTGAGGCATATCCAATCCTTTAGTGGGCTCCGACACATGGTGATAAGCCTCCGCAATGGCCCGGTCTATCCACACACTGTCATCCCACATATGGGCCTTCTCCGCAATGAGTTGGTCCTGTTCTTTTTTCAGTTCTTCGATCTCGTGAGCCTTCTTCGCTCGTTCTTTCTTGATGTCTTCTTTCAGTTCATCCACAACCTGCTACGCTGCAGTAGCCCTTCTTCTTAAATCTACAATGGCTACTTGTGCATTTGCCTCGCGCTCCTGCAACCTCATACACTTGCCACTGATCTCATGCATTTTGTCCGCTATTTCTCAGCTACTGACCGTCTGCACAGGTATCAACCCTTGTGTTGGAAACACGTTAACATTGATGGTCACCTTCTTCCACTACTGCAGCAAGGCATTCACGGCCTCATCATCAGTCACAATAGCAGTCAAGGGAATCTCCACATTCCTGACCCGCGGCTTGGTGATGATTATGCCAACCGGTGGTGCCACTACATCTTCAAGTGCCTTCCTTGAAACCATATCACACAAGGAGTCCATACGAGCATTGAGCGCATGGAAACCTTCATCTGTCTTTATTGTCATCTTGTGAGCCGTTGCGGTGGATGCATCAGTGATTGCTTTTATGAGTCGGACCAACTGCGCTTCCATCGACAGGGGCAACCCACTGATTGTCGCAGGGTCCTGGTGTCCTTTTGTTCTGTTTTCTTCAAGGGCTCGGTCACTGTCGTCATTTGTTGGTGTCTTTATGGATTCTTGATCGGAATCATGATGACTCCACTGGTCCTGCATCGATATGCGATCATCTGGGCCTTTCGCCGATTCTCCAGCCTCAATCTTGACCAACCCCATGGGTTCGCGCCATTCCTCTAGACAGTCGTTCATGATAGCCTCCAACTCTATCATCTTCACCTTATATGGTGTCAGCAACCATTTCCTATTTGGGTCACGACGGGCTTGTACATAAATTGCATGTGGTCGAATTGCAAACACCATGACCGGCTTAAACTGTGCTAGGGTTTCTTCGGTCAATCGGGGCACCTTAGTCGCAGCCGCACAGAGCATCTCACAGTATAAATAGAATAGCAATGTACATTCCCTATTCCATTCTTGTTCTCCAACAAACCACAGGTTTTGATAACGCGCACCGTGACGCTCTTTCATGGCATCAATCTCCATACCCTGGTACACGTCGGGCTCCTTCCAGGCCACGAATGCAATCAATAGCATAAGCCAGCTATATGTGAATGATCCCTTACCTGCTTGAACCACCACAACATCCTCCATCAACTGATTCAGTAGAAACAGTGATCAGTTCATTTGCACTCCGGCCGCACACTGCTTGGCACACACCATAATTCCTGAATTACACTGATTGGGTCAACCACCCCATACCACTTTGCAGGAAAGTATCTTGGTGTCAGTGAGCACTGCCTTATCATTGATGCTACTGGTGTGGTAACCATGACCATTCTTCTCCAAATCATAGCACTTGACCAACTGCGCGGCCAGCTTCTTGTCGTTGTCCTTTCGTCTAAAATACTGCAACGGGTCAACTCCATCCTTGGGAAACCCAATCATCTCTGCAATTAAGTGCACCGTGACGGGAATTGCTTCGTCCAACCACAATGTACTGCCGTGAAAGTAGGCCAACAGCTACTTCACACATGCATTGACCTCCAGCAGTTGTCCAAAATGGGGCATATTGATAAGGCCTAGCAGGCCTGCCTGTTTCAAACCCCATGCCCAATCACGTGGAACTGGGTTACAAATCAATTGTGATCCTGGCTCATAAGGGTCCGATGCAATATCCTTATACGCCGCCATATCATGGTAGTCATATTTCAGACGTGTCAATGTTGGCCCGGTGTCAACAGAGCACTCCATTCCTACCGGTAGGGCGGGCATCCGCAATGGATACTTTTGATTCTTCGGCACCTTCCAGGAAGGTACCCTGGGCCGACTGGGGGGGACATACCCTAGGATATCAGTGGCCGAGAGTCCTTCCCATGTGCTGGACTCATCCTTTTGGTGGCTGGATGGCCCTGCTTCCCCTTGAGCTTGCCCCGCCACAGCAGTGGAGGACCGAAGCTGACGCTTGCTCTGCGACGACTCAGAATGCTGACCTCCCCAATGCGTCTTAGCAATCACCGACACTCCAACCGACATGTTTGCAACTTCTTCCTCAAGGTCGACGTCTCTCGTAGACTCAACTTATGCTTCAATGGAAACTGGGATGAAAGGAGACTCTACTTCACTGCTAATCTCAATTTTTTCCAGAATGCCTCACACGACGTTCTCAACTGATCACTGGCGTGATTAGTAGACCTACTTAACGCTCAGAAACAACACTCTACAAGTTCAGTCTAAACCTTGCCGAACTCTCTACTGCACTCACCAGGAAATAACGATACTCTACAGCACTTCTCAATCACACTTAACAACTGAATTCTCGGTGCCTTTCGACCAGCTTTGACCCATTCTTATAGCATCCAACGCAATCCTCCGTAATCATCACTAAATCCTACATTAACTCAACCAAAATTCTGTATTAATGACTCAAATCCGTCGTCGATCCTGCCAGCCGATCGGTCGGATCCGCCATTAATTCCAATCATTTGAACAAGCGTAATTAATTAACTGTCTTCACTTTTGGCATTTATTGTTGATTTGACCCGGTCGCGACCCTATCGCTTGTCGCGGACTGCTCCTAACTCACGGCACAAGCCTCCCTGCTTGCACATTTTGTTCCTGTCAGTGCACCAACCTGCCACCGATCAACCTGCATTTTTTTTTTGATGCAACTCAGGCATCGCGCTATTCCAAGCCCAACCGATAGGGATTCAACCTGCTACTGGTAATCAACTTTGGGAGCATCGCTATGTCCAACTGCTGCAACTGCATTGTGCCTCCTGAAGTGATGCTACTGATGCGATATGGACCCAGCCAATGCATCCTCAATTTTCCTGGATGTTTCACAAACTTGCTGTCATACAACAGCACCAAGTCACCCTAGTGAAACTCTTTGTTTTTTATGTGGTGATTGTGCCAAGCCTTCTGAAGATCCTTCTCCACCCCCTGGTGGAATCTTGTGACAAATCGATCTTCCTCCAGCTGTACTAACTATGCTAGACGTTCTTCTAATGCTACTGCATCATCCATACCTATCGCTCCCGCTATGTGCAAACTTAGAACGATGTACTCCATTGGCATAATCGCTTCTTGTCCATACACTAACTTGAATGGTGTCTGACCTGTCAACCTTTTACATGTGGTGCGATATGTCCACAACACTGCTGGGATTTTCAGATCCTATTCATCGCGGTTCGCATTGCACACCTTTGTCAGCGCATGCTCCAATACTTTGTTGAAAGCTTCCGCCATGCCATTTTCCTGTGGATGATATGGCGTACTCTTCTTATGCCGTATTTGCAGTTCCTCCCTCAATGCGTTGATGGTGCGATTGAGAAAGTGGATTCCTTTATCACTCAGCAATATCTTGGGGCAGTCAAAGTGAGTGATAATGTTGTTGAACAAAAACTGTGAGGATGTGGCCGCAGAAAAATCAACGACTGGTGCCGCTTCAGTCCATCTTATCAAATAATCTGTCGCAATAATTATTTATCTTGCACTAGTGTGCTTCCCTGGTGGATTGATTGGTCCCATAAAATCCACTGCCAATTTGTCAAATGGATGCAACATTAACTGAGGCATCAGCGACATCTCATCTCGTCTGGATGGTTTTCCGATTCTCTCACAAACATCGCAGAACTGTGCATAGTCTGTCGCATCATTATGCAACATGGACCACCAAAGCCCTGCACGAAGCACCTTCCTGGCAGTCTCTCGACCGCCGTAGTTCCCTCCAACCACTCCTCCATGTGCTTCTTCCAATATCTGTGCTTGCTCATGTGGCAAGACACACGGGAACAATATCTCATCTGCACCCATCTTGTAGAACTCTCCTGCGATTAGCTAGAAATCTATAGCCTTGACTACCAACTGCTTCTTCTGACTAGTGGTGAACTCTTCTGGTGCGGTACCTGTCGCCAGAAACTGAATGATTTCTTCAAAATATCCATCGGCTACTTAAACCTTAAACAGTTGCGCATCAGGAAACCCATCTTCAATGCTAGTTGGCTCTTCGCCTGTTTCAATCCACGATAGATGATGAGGGCCAGCATTCAACCGCCCTGGCTTCATAATTACTTCAAAATCAAACTCCTGAAAAAGAAGTAACCATCGGCATATCTCCCCCCCCAACACAGGCTTATTGACCAAGTATTGCAATGCAGAGTGGTCTGTGAACATCTTAAAATGTCCGCCCAATAAGTAGTGTCGAAACTTCTGCAGTGCATAGACCATCGCCAAGCATTCCCTCTTGGTAGTGGTGTAGTTCTTTTCTGTGGATGACAGCTTCCGACTGGCAAAATCAATAGGGTGATCAAGATCCCCCTCTCCTGGTTGCGCTAGTACCACGCTGAGTGCAATCAATGATGCATCAACTTGGACATGGAATTCCTTACTCCAGTCCGGAAATACCAAGATCGGTGCGGAAGCCATCCTAGCCTTCAGCTGCTCAAAACTATCCTGACATTCAGGGCTCCATTGAAATACTACATCTTTCTTCAATATCTTCTCCATAGGGGCGGTGATCACGGCATATCCTCTGATGAACTTGCGGTAATACCCAGTATGCCCCAAAGTCGCCCTCAATTGCTTAACATTAGTCGGCGGCATTAGGCTTAAAATAAGTGCAATCCTTGCTGGATCGACTAACAATCCTTGTTTGCACACAATGTGACCCAACAATATCCCAAACGACGCGCAAAAATTGCACTTCTTTAAATTCAGCGATATCTGGTGCTATCGACAACACGCCAGCATCAATCGCAGTTTGGCCAGATGATCACGGATCAAACCATAGACTATCCAGTCATCCATATATACTTGCAAAAACTTTTGAATAAAGTCTCGGAATGCAGAAACAACAACCCGCGAGAATATCACAAGTGCGTTCTTTAACCCAAACGACATCAAGGTATACTGAAAACAACCCCACTCCATCACAAAAGTCATCTTGTGGCAGTCTTCCTTTGCAATGCGGATCTAATGATAGCCTGAGAACCCATCCGTGAACGAATACATCTCCTGGTCTCCCACACCTTTGAGTACTTCATCAGTAAACAGGGTCGAAAAGGGATCATGCAAGCAGGCATCGTTCAACTTTCGTAAATCAACACAAATGCATACCTCGCCAGTGTTCTTGTCCTCCATCACCATAGGACTGATCCATTCTGACTCTTCGACCGGTTCAATGATACCAGCATCCAACATGCGATCAAGTTCTGCCTTGACCTTCTCCTTATGTCGCGGATTTAGCCGACAAGGTCACTACCTGATCGATTTAGCATATGGTTTCAAGGGAATCTTCATCTCACCTAAATCACCCAAAATACCTTTCATCTCAGAGAACTTCGTAGGAAAAAGGTCTTGGAACTCATGCAGCAAATCAGTGATCTTTCCCATCATCTCATCATCCCAATAATCTCCAACATTCGCGAACTTGGGAGTTGCCGCCATCCCAATATTGATCTTACGAAGATTCAAGGGCTGACTGAATGGTTCACTTGGTGCATCAGGTGCTACCACATTGCGACTTCCTTCAGACTCGAGGATATTGACATTTCGCAGATCGTCACCGTCTTCGGGCCCACCGGTGATATTGTAGCATTCCATGAGTGCTTGCATCTGGCAGAGTGCATGTGGATCCACTGGATATGCTACGGGGACAACCTTCAAAACTATATCTTGGATGAGTTGCAAAGCATTATTGACATCAAGGTTGGCATCCACAAAAGTAAACGTATAAGTGAAGCGGACCGTCAATTCCACCCAAGTGGTAATTTATCCTCGCAACTTAGCTGTAGTGTACCACGAGAGTGGCATCTCATCTAAAGTATGGATAAAGGCATGGACCCACTCATCTCGTGATCGTGATGCTCACAATGTCTAACATTCCTTCAAATGACTTGCAGGGTTATTCCAACCATCATACTTCCCGGTGTGGTAGACCTCGGTATCACCGAAATGAATCGTCATCAATATTCTGCACTACGGCCATTCATTAATTGATTTCTTGTGTGTCACCCACCAGCGTGCTGGAGCAGCCTTCAGTGATTCCTCTAGTGCCAACAATTGCTGCGATTCTGAAACTTGTTCCTCAAATTCTGTCAAAAAGTCGGTCAAGCCAGGAAGCCCTTCATATACTGGTAATGTGATTGTTTCAGTTGCGATGTGGCATAGCGACTGCGTTATTAACCCACACTTATGGAGCGACACCTCATGTAAGCGGTTCTTCCAGTGTTCTAACGCATCATCAAATTCGGAAGATGCAGAGCTCTCACCGCACCATCCCAGCTCACCGTTGGCAGTCTGATGAATATAGTCTTCAGAAATGTTGAATGCATGATCCCATCCACTGGGATCCTCATCCTTCACTCGCTCAATGTATCTGCGTCCTTCAGCTGGATCCAACGGGGCTATGACTCTAAGATCGTGGTTTTCGAAAATCATCATTCGTCGCTTGAAGTTGATTACCACTCCACCATCATTAGCCCAACCAATCCCCAACAATGTGGGATACGAGCTTCCTCCTTCAACCACTTCAATGACATCAAAGTCAGCATAGGTCTTCATGCCCTCAATGCCCACCACTAGCCGTGGGACTCGCCCAATCGGTGTCACTTTAGCGTGATTAGCTACATCAATACATCCTGACGGCTACTGACTACTTCACTAGGTGGACGGAGGCCATCCCTTTGCGCAAAATCAACGAAGACGCGGTCATCAGCTTCTTGAAGGAGAACATCATAACCAGGTTTGGGGTTCCAATTTCCCTTGTTTTTGATAATGCCACTTATTTTTCCTCTTGCAAAATAAATGAATTTGTTTATGAATGGGGAATTAAGTTGCATTATTCATCCAATTACTATCCTCAGGGGAACGGATTAGCTGAATCCTCAAACAAGAATCTGATTCGAATTCTTAAGAAGACTGTGATAGAAAGCCAGAGAAGTTGGCATGTAGCTCTCCCAAATGCCTTATGGGCAGATAGGGTGACCCCGAAGAACGCTTTAGGTGTCTCCCTTTTCACTCTTGTATATGGCAAGGAAGCCATTCTCCCCCCAAACATCTTACTACCATCCTTGTAGTTATCCCAAGCCTCTTCGGGTTCTAGTAGCCAAGCCTTACAATCTAGGATCAACACCCTGCTTCAACTTGAAGAAGCCCGACAGAAAGCCAAGGACCGATTCCATCAACACCAAGACATAGTTAAAAGATAGTTCAACAAGAGGAAGTCTGGCAAGAGAAGCTTTGAAGTTGGGGACTTAGTCCTGAAATGGGACCATAATCACGAAGGCAAAGGAATGCATACAAAATTCCAACATCTATGGGTAGGTCCGTACCAGATTTCAGCAAAATTAGGCCCATCCACTTACAAATTGACAAATCTCGATGGAGAAGAAGTAACCCTTCCTCTCAATGGCCTCGCTCTGAAACAATACTTCGCATAGTCTCTTCGAGACTTCCTGTACATAAATAAAGTTTTCTTTTATTGTTGCTTTAGCCTTTAGTTGCTTTATTTTTCAGTCATGTTGTTTCTATCTTTGTCGTTTGAGCCTGTGCAACAAGTTTTGTTTTCTGAAACCCCTTTTGTTGAGTCCCCCGTTGAGGATAGATTTTTTGAAGAAATCTCGCAACCCATGAGTCTGGAACTATGCTCGAATGAATTCTGTCTGTTGTGCTCTCACTGAAATATTCAGAAGGAAGGAAGCCTACTCTGCTAGTCACACTAATCCTGTTCAAAATAGCAGACGCCTATGACCATCTTTACTACTATCGTTGGGCTCCGCCCACTCTCACACTTTAAAGGCATCTCAAGAAGGTTATGAAAGTTGGACCCATGGAAAGTAGCACACCTCGAGGGCATAGGCTATTGAAGTGACTCCATGCTGCAACTCTAACAGCCAAAATGGCGTGTACTCAAGAGTCTGTTTTCCATAGATTCTCGCCTCAATTAAAGAATGGCTGAGACAAAAGCAAAAGACATGTAAAATCAAGAAGGTTTTCCAAAAGGCTTAGCCAAAATGGGCTCCTCTCCGTCCATGAAGTTTGATCAAATCAATAAAATTTCTAACTCACACAAAAGGACATTATGGATTGAGGATCCTAAATAAAAGATCATGTCCAAAGAAAATATCTCTGGAAGGCTCAAACAGCTAAGCTGTCCAAAGTACAAACATCCAAAAGGATGCAAGCAGCATGGGAATGAGGAACAAGAGCAATAATGTCCATGAGAAAGTGTTGCAAATCCTGTGGGGTCCGGCAGTAGTGACCATCTGAAAGATGACCCTCCTAAAATGAATCTCATATGTTGGCCCTTTGAGAGTGGTGAAGATGTCTCGATCAAAGCCCCCCTTTCCCCCAACGACTAGCAGGTAAAGTGCCTTCTTCCCCTCACATGAATTTAAAATGCTCAGCTGAGTAGTGCACCTAAGATGGATGTCTTTGATGAGGTTACGGACCATGAAGAGGAATTTTTTCAGAGATCTATGTTCGCCAGTGACTCGCCATTGTTGTTGCAGCAACACCCCCCCCCCCAAAATTTTGTACATATTGGGGCCCCTCCTTCTAAACTTTTTTAGAAAGGCTGCCTTAAGCGCCATTCCCAGCTTTTATCTTTGTTTTAACAGAAAATCTTGCCATGAAAAAAACTCCAAATCTACCAAAAAATCTTGTTTCTCAACAGAATTTTTTTTCATGAAGTCTCCATGGAAGTCGCGGAACGATTTGCTAAAACCCCGCAGTGGCGGAAGCCTTTTGTTTAAACTCCCGCAAAAGGACTTAGAAAATTTCATTGAATAAATTGTGGAGAGATTCGGGTTGTTCTCCCGAAACGGCGGAAACCATTCGCCTAAGCTTGCCGAAAAGACTTAGAAAACTTTTTCGATTTTTTGCGGGAGCTTCTGATGAATTCCTCCCGAAACGGAGGAAGCCGTTTAGCATAAGCTTTCCAAAAAGGACTTAGAAAGATTTGAAGGTTGTGGAACGCACCAAGGAAACTATGTGGAATCATTCAGCTTTTGTTCCCAAAACCGCGGAAGCTTTCGGGCTATCCTTCCGAAACTGCGGAAGCCAATCGTCTAATATTTCCGAAAAGATTCGGAAGTTCTTGTTAAAAGATTGCGGCAGCTATTGAGGAATTGCTTCCGAAACGGCGAAAAGAATTCAACAAAGCCGCCCGCAACTACGGGAGCCATTTTCCAACCTTCCTCGAAGCAACCAAAAGACTTAGTTTCTTTTCCGAAAATTCTTAAGTCCCGAAGTTGCGGAAGCTTTTCGCGAAGCTTTCTGCAACACCCGACAAGAAAAGTTTACGGAGCCATCCAGTTTATCTCTCCGATTGCGAAAGCCCTTTTGCGGGAGGTTTCACCATAGCGATCCGATACCACGCGGGGACTTAGAAAATTTTTGAAAGTTGCCCAGCAAGAGAATATTTCGAAACCATTCGCTCATTCCTCCCGAAACAGCAGAAGCGTCCGCGTTATCCTTCTGAAAGATTTGAAGTTTGCGGAACGTTTTAGATTTCCCTCCCGCAATGCAGAGCCTTTTGCGGAAGCTATTCACCGTGGTCTCTCAAAACAGCGGAAGCTTTCACCATGTCTTCCCGCAATGGCGGATGGGATTCACAAGTCGGTCCCGCGGGTGGCAGGCACGCACGCAAACCAAGACGGCTGGATGTGACGCTGACGTACCAGTGTTAAAGCCGCAAGTTAATGCACCACCTACCGTATTAAAACCTCGCACGTTTTCAACTTATTTAAATATACGGTAGGGGGGCTCGAACCGACCCCATTTCTATTCGTATCGATTAAACAACGGTTGGACGTCACGCGACAGATCCAGCTCGGCTCGCTCATCCACGTTCACGGCCACCTCGTTCAGCTATCCTCACGGTGCCAGGTAGGTTTTTAACCATTAAATTTGTCCCCTCTACGCGTCAAATTTCTATTGGGTTGTCCTTTTTTGAAAAACGATAGGCATTGGTTGGATGTCGACGGGCAAAATGCCCGTCATAGGCTATTTTGCCCGTCAAATGATCTAAATTGCATATTTCCCATCATAAAATCAGAGGAATTGTAAAAAACGTTTGCTTAGTAGTTAAATACCATCAATTTGGATGGATAGATTGTTTACAATTTCCTCCTCGAGCCGCGTACTTCGCCAAACCCCATTAAGGTCTTGTCTCCCTAGCCGAAAGCAAAATCTATAGCCATCCGGGCCTTCTTCATAAATCTTAGTCCCGGCCAGTCGCTACCCCGTTCAGATCCTGAGCTTGGCCATAGGTCCTCACGCCACAATGCGATAAATAAACCCTGTTGGCCGAGCCCCTCGCCTAGTTTTATCAAACCCAGCTAACCAGCCATTTACCATTTGAACCTAAATGAGGGACACCCTTTCCCACATAGCTAGACCGAGAGCAGGTTGCTTCCGCAACAGGCTTACCCTCGCGGGAGCGTTCCAAACCTGCCCTCTTTAAAAGAATTGGGATAACTAAAACTATAATTCTTGTTTGGAATGATGTATTTGATTCCTAAAACGCAGCTTCCCATTGCATTTATCTCATTGACATGTTAAAATGGTGATGCTATCTGTAAAATCTCATAGTATGTTGCTCAATTTCATAATGACTTGTATGTGGGTGCTATCAGGGATAAGTAAAAATGCCAAAAGGTGGGAAGAAGAAGGCTAAGATGACAGAGAAAAAGCCTGCACCAATTAAAACTGAGACCTCACTCCAGGATACTAGGTGCACCACCGAGGTTCCTCCAGAAATCCGCTGGGGTGACATTTACAGGATGATCCAAGACTAGGATATCCCAGACATGTTGTTAGAGGAGGGGCCGATTTATCTAAATATCAAAGCTTCAGGCATAACCAGAGCTGCTACCCGCCCTGAACTATTCCCCTGTGCTGAAGTAATCGGATGGATACTCCAACATGCCGATGCGGAAGGAAGAGTGATAAATGACAGCGGAAAAGAAGCCATTACCTCATTTCAACCCGCATATCTTGCAGCAGCCTACAAGTTTCCCCGCTCCCAACAAGCTCTGACTGATGAATGGTTGGGAAAAATGAATAACATTGAGATGGCCAAAAAGCTACTAGTAGCAGGCAAGCATTTGAGAAAGAAAGGAAACGACGAATATGACGTACAGAATCTGAGATCTCCTTTTAGATTGATCGCCCTGATGCTGTGCAGAATCTTCGGCATGCCCGATGGCACCGTGTATAAGATTCAGTGGGTCCCCATTATTCACTTCGTGGCGTTTAAAGGAACTGTGTTTGACTGGGCCACTCTCCTGTCAGACAGTTTGGCCTCAATGATAGTTGCTGCAAGAGAAGGACTAGCCTTGAAGAAGGCAGAATTTTTCATGTCCTCATATCTGATTGATTGTATTTTGGCCAAGGTAGACTTCCCCAAATTGGGCTGCACATGGGATAAGGCCACCACCCCGGTCTATATCGCTTTCAGGATGTTGTGGGCTCAGAATTACAAGCCCAGCTACAAACTCATCTGTGAGGGGTTCATCATGCCCCTATATGAGAAGATATTCAGGGAGGAGCCCAACTGCCTGTCAGAGAACGCTGTGGAAGTCCTTTAAAATTACGGGGATTTTTACTTTTCAGAGCAAGGCACCTACCTCAGAATGTTTGGAGGGACTAAGCCCCCTTACATTTTTCCGCAGTATGCCACAAATTATGTGGTCCTCAAGGAAGCAGTAAGACAAATCTTCCTGGATGGAATTGGAGCAATGCTCCACAAACAGCATAAGGCTTCATTTCCCCCTCTACCTTTCTGCATAGGTGCTCACAAGTTCTCAGGGGTTGCCTCAGCCGAAGAGTTTGTGCAGGAGCTGAAAGATTTCCACTTCGGTGAGGTGATCTTCCACAGGAATGACAGGAAGGGAAAAGTGGTAGAGCATTGTAGGGACATCTACGCTCATTTTGAATACTCGCACTATCCCGATGATGAGGAAGAGGTATTCAGAGGCATTAGAAACATGGCTGAGCTGTGAACCTTTCACCAAGGCAGTGGAGCAGGTTCTAGCTCCACCAAGATCCAGAAGGCCAGCCAACAGAAGGAGAAAGAAGCTGATGATGCTCGAGCTCAGGAAGAGCTCAGATTAAAAGAGGAGGCAAGGTTGCTCCAGGAGGCTGAGGAAGCCAGGTTGCAGCAGGAAGCTGAAAGTGAGAGGCTGCGGAAAGAAGTCGAAGAAGCCCAACAGCAGAAAGAGGCTGAAGATGAAAGGCTACGGAGAGAGAATGAAGATCAGCGACAAGCTGAACAAGCTGAGGCAGAAAGGAAGGCGGAAGAAGAGCTGAAAGCAGGGGAAGATGCCCAAGCAGGTGGGTCCGGTGTCCAAGACATGGAAATAGACGCATCTCAAGCAGGTGGCTCTAGTACCCAAGATGTGGGAGCAGATCCATCTCAGGGAGTCCGGACCCCACCAGTTGAGGAGGAAATAGACATTATGGACCGCCCAACTGTCCCGTACACTCCATCGGGAAAACATACGGTGTCCAGGTGGAATGAGTTTGTCTATGACAAGAAAAGGAAAGCAATGGTCCTCAAATCGGAAGAGAGGATCAAAAGTCCCTTCCATGAGGACATCATTACCCACCGAAAGGTCACTATAATGAAGAATACATATCAAGATCCCTTTGCTATGGAATCCGCAGCTGTAGAAACAGCAAAAGCATCACTGGACAATGTAGGTGTTATAGTCAGAGAAAATGTATTGACAAAGAAGAGAGCTCGTACGCTACAACAGACTGTGGCTAATGAGCAAGCCCATAGGGATCTTGTCGTGAACAAGTATAATTGTCTGTATGCCGAGCATAAAGAGCTGTCAGGCAAATATAACCAGCTGGAGGAGGAAAAAGACCAACTAGCACTCCAAATGATGATTGTGGAAGCAGAGAAGAATGGAGCAGAAGATAAATCATCCCAGCTGGAAGCGGACAAGCGGGAATTAGCTGAGCAGTTAGAGCAAGCTGAGAGTAGAACAATAGACATGTCTCCCTTCCATGAGCTGTCCTGCAGCAAATGCATGACACTCAGAAGCTAATCACTAATGATGTGTGCCAGCTCAAAGCCATGGTAGTCAAGTTAAAGGAAGTTAATGCAGAAGCCCATAGGCTGAAAGCTAAATACACTCGGGTTAGGGAAAATATCCTGAGTCAGATGAAGTGGAGAGAAGGAAAGGGGGTTTCCCCAGGCATCTCCCATTTAAATCTGTGGACGATTTTAATGAGGACATAGCTCTTTTGGAGTTCGGCAGGAGCTGTGGCAGTAAGCTAATAGCCAGCGTGCGAGGGACAACAGATAAAATTAACAGTCTGTATCAAAGGCTCGAAGGGGTGTATGACAAATGCAAATTGAACTTCCCTCAGACCTTGGAGTATTTTTCGGAAAAGGAGAAACGTTTGTCTCAACTAAAGGAAGAACTGGGCGTTCAGACGGAGTATGTGAAGAGGATTGATGTCCTGACTATTGATGACCTCCAACATTATATTGGATTGTCATCACTCCACAACCATCTGCTGAAGGAAATACATCAAGCTGCAGTAGCAGAAGTTCAAAGCATTGGAGCAGAGCTCAGGAAGAATGTGACTTCTCAGAAAATCTTGTTCCCTGCTACAGCAAACATAGTCATAAGGGACACAGGTATGTGGTATAATTACATAGCGGAGGAGGAGAAGAAAGCTGCAGCAGTAGCAGGAGCAACAGCAAATCCAGAATCTTCTCTTCCAGCAGCCATTCCAGGTGCAACAGTGGGCTCGATTCCCTCTCCCCCATCAGTGACAGAAATTCCAGCCAACTCAATCCCCTCTTCCCAAGTAGAGGCAGCAGCAACAATTGGTTCGAGTGTCTCTTCCCAGGCAACAGCAGCAGCATCAATTGACTTGGGCGATCCTCTCCCAACTGAAGCTCATGCGCAAGAGTGACAACACGATATTAGAACATTATTTCTGCTATGTGTATTTTGTTAAACTCTCAAATGTATAAAGCATGAGCTATGGGACAGCTGTCCATTCTCTTTTGTTAAATATTTTGTAAAAGAAGTAGTCATTTTTGGTCTATTATAGAAGAAATTCCTGTAGGTGACAGGTGGAAGAGGCTAGGTGGTAGCCCAAAGGGCGTTTTTGTAATTATAAATATAAGCTAGGAAGAATAGGGAAGGACTTTTGGCAGGGAATGAAATTTTGAAACCCATACGAGCTATCTTGTATTGGTTCTGTAAAAAATCGAATTTTCTAATAAAAGCCAGGGAGATGGACGTTTTGCATGGGAACGAAAGATGGATGTGTATTGGACTGTTCTGGTGATTTCCATCCTGTAATGTGAGATCATTCTTACGATCTGATTTTTTTCTTTGTAACAATGATTTTGCTTCTTTCTGTGTAAACGTTTTCTCCATTTCATGGACGGTGAATGTGCTTCATATTAAACCAGGAGCTATCTGCTGATATCTTTATTTTTGCTGTAGAGTTCTCTTTTAGATTAAATGGCTAACTGTTTTTTCTTCAAGATGACTCATATAGATCATTGTTCATGCCCCTTTAAATTTGCTCCTTGCAGGGATCTTTAGAGTTATTTCAGTTTGTTTACATTTAGATATGTTTCTTCATTCTTTCCATTTAGATTAGACAATTTTGCTTCTCTGTTTCATGAGCAATAGATGCATTTTATATTAAATTAGAAGCTATCTTCTAAAGATCTTTTATCTTGCTGTAGCGTTACCTGTAAGAATCGATGGCTATCTGTTCTCTCTTTATGATATCTGTTACAGCTCATTGCTCATTCTTTAAGTGTTTTCCTTGCAAGGATAGGTAGATTTACTTCAGTTTTTAGCATTAGATCTGTTTTAGTTTTGCATTTAGATCAGATATAAATTAGGCACTTGCATCTCATTAAAAACATAAAATCCAAAAGAAAGGTGGATCGAGCCATAACCGGTATAATCGAAATTAAACTCCAAACCCACGGTTGCCGGAACCGCTAACCGGATGGATTCCCTATACCAAACGGTCGATAATCTAATTGGGATCATCTATCGGGGAGAATCCCTTTCCGATTGATGCTACGATATCCGAGGCATCAACAGTTTTTGGCACTAGAAGGAGGGCCTGAAAGTGCATGGCTGATAAAGGAAAATCTTCCACTGTCATAGATGACACTGAAAACCCGCTTAAAGAAAGCATTTCAAACAGCCGAGATCTTGAATTACCAAATCAAGAACACCTCATTTCTAATCCTGAGCCTCAAGAACCTTTATACGCTGTCCCTTTTACAGAAATAGAGGATTTGAGAAGACATACAAGATCCTACGTTAGGCAGTTAGGTGGTTTAAACGTTGTCAATTTCCTCCCTAAGAAAACTACCCCTAGAAAGGAGCCACAGTATACCCGAGATTCGATTCTTGTTCAAATTTTTGAAGAACTTGTGAATCTGACTTTGGAAGAAATTTCAGACACCCTTAACAAGGCAGATCTTGGAAACTCAGAAAAAATTTCAGACCAAGAAAACCTTGAAGAACCAATTACTCCCAGGAGTACTCCACAGAATTCACCTTACAATTCTCCACCAGGGTCTCCACATCCAAACATGGTTGTACCTGCTTGGAGAGCAAGGGAAGCATTGAACTTAGCTGGACCATTCCATAATCTTCCAAAAAACCCAAAAAGGTCTTGCCTAAGTTCGATCTAGGGAAAGCCATTTCGGCGGAAGATCACCTCAAGAGTTTTTACTTAGCTCTGAACCTTTTGAACGTACAACATGAAGACGTAGTCTGCAGGTTGTTTCCATATAAATTCGAGCCAAAATTATCATCCTGGTACTTTAGCCTACAACCCAGCTCAATCTCTAGTTGGGATGAATTTGAAAAATGTTTTCTAAAGAAATACGGAAACCAAAAGACTGTGGCAACACTTATGAAAGAACTCTTATCCATGAGAATGGAAAAGAAAGAAAAGGTTCAAGATTTCAATCAAAGATTCAAAACGCTGTTAAATAACTTCAGTGAAGCTAATAAACCAGTGGAGGAATCTCTGATTGAATACTACACTACAGCTCTTGAAGGACCAATAGCAATGTTCGTAAAAAATCCAAGAAAACTACCTTGATAGAGAACTTTGAGGAAGCTAGAAAGGTAGAAGAAGAAGCCGATAGCATTGCTTGTTGATGTATATGTAACTTCGGAATGTATTTCACATATATGTATATTGTATTCCTATAGAGATGTTATTATTCCTCTATACGGAAGTGTCGTAACTTATACTTGATGGGTTATTAGACCACCTTGTTTGGGGTCGGCCCTGTATAAGTCATGTGGGTCAAAGGGTTATTAGACCACACTATTGGGGGTCGGCCATGTGGGTCAAAGGGTTATTAGACCACCCTATTGGGGGTCGGCCCAGTCAGCATTATGTTATGTGGTTAAGTTCGAGCCTACATGAGTTAGGTAAAAAAGGCAAGTCAAGTCAAGTATAAATAGAGTGCAGGAGGCACTCTATTTACTCACTCACTTCTCACACATGCACTCAAGGAGGAGTGGCGCACTTATGGAGGAGGAGGATTTGCTGCTAGGTTATGGCTATCTCTCTTGGTTGGTTGTATCATTGCTCTATCTATCTCTGAGGAAGTTATTGGGGTTTTTCACCTTTATGGTTTTCCCCAAGTAAATCTTTGTGTCTCTTGTGTGCTTGCATTATTGTCTCCATGATTGATATGCTGTAGATATGTTGTACATGTTGTTCTCTCAGTTAAGATCCTAGATCATATTGAAGTAAATTCTGAAAATTTAACATGGTATCAGAGCTAGCCTGAAAGAAGGCATGATATGGCATGTATGACACTTGTTGCACTTACGATGCTAGGGCTTGATATAGCAAAAACTAGTCATCGTAGCACTTTCGCTATAAATCCATTTTGGCAAAGTTTTCGGATCTGAAATTGTTACAGGACGAATATTAAATCTCCAGGTACATTGTGTCCAAAGGAAAACCTCTAATTCGTTGTACTTTGTGATTTATGATCTGTACAATATAGGGTTTCTGCCTCTTCCAGATCTGAGTCAAAATCAGGTGACCTTGGGAAAAAGGTCATATCTTGGGCTAGGAAGCTCCAAATGAAATTTCGTAAAAAGTGACAGGTAGTACACAGTCTTTAATATCTCATAAAACTTTTTCAGAGGCCGAAGTTGAACCAGTGACACGTGGCACACCGTACAAGTTCGCTCTCTTGTATTATCCCATAAACAGGGAATGTTGCGACACTTGGCATAACTCTCTCTCAGAGAGTCCAATTGAGGTCAGACCTGTTAGGATGGAAAGGTAACAGCCCTAGATATCTCAAAAAAAAATTACAGAGGCCGAAGTTAAAACAGTGACACGTGGCATGCCGTACAATTTCGCTCTCCTGTTTTATCCCAAAACAGGTCACGTTGCGACATTTGGCATAACTCTCTCTCAGAGAATCCAATTGAGGTCAGACCTGTCAGGATGGAAAGATAATAGGTCAGGATATCTTAGGAAACTTTTTCAGACCCTTTGGATCAAACAATTTGGAGGTACACCAGAAACAATCAGGTACATATTTCTGTCAAAACAGAATTATTTTTGAGTACCTTCATTCATGGCTTCCGGAATTTAGGGCTTCGTAGAAAGTTGGAATTTTTGTAATCCGAGACCATGGCTAGATGCTACTCATCAAAATAGAAATTTAGAGACCAAGATCAGAATTTTTGGTTGGGCAGAAGGCCGGGCTTGATTAGACCCTAGTTCGGGACTTTGATCAGAAAAGTGGAAAATTAGGGCTTCTGTAAAAATGGGAATTTTTGAAATCTGTGACCACGGCTGGAAGCTCCTCAGAAAAATAGAAGCTTAGAGCTTTGGATCAAACATTTTGATTGGGCAGAAGAGTGGGCTTCATCAAACCCCAGTTCAGGGTCACGTCCGGTGAATCCGGAAGTTTCAAAGGCAAAATTGAGGAGTGAAACTTTGCAGTTTTCAAATTTTGAATATACCAGCTTGATCAGCTCATCAAGACACATATTTCTATCCTGTCAGAAGTTTGAAATTCAAAGTTTGAATTTTTGGGGTTTCTCTGACAAACCCATATCCAGCTCGAAGTCCAGTTCTTGCAAATCAAGTGGATTGGGTTAATCCTAGAAGAAGATGGATTGGTCACCTACATAAGTAAAGAAGTTCCTGTTTCAGAAGGAGATGAGGCTAAGGGCTTACATAAGAAGATTACAAGTGATCTCGACAGGTATGACTCATCGAGGTATGTTTCGATATTTGTCCATGATTAAGTTTATGGTATGTTTGTCTTCATGTTATTACGGTTAGTACAATTTTGATTTTAGATTTGTCGTATCACCTTAACAAAATTATGAATGCATGATAGAAGATATTCATTGGTTAGGGTGTTGACACTTATGATTGTACTAATGCATTATGGTGTTGTATGAGGTTTATGTTGTCTACTAACATGAAAGGTACACCAAGAAAGACAAATCATGTTCTGGTCCAAGAACATATGATCATGATAACATGAGGACAAAGATTCATCCATTTTCATGGATCTCATAGAAGATCCATTTACGAGGTATGTATAACTTGGTTTTGTAATAGTTAACCTATGAGATATACAAGTTACTAGCACAAGTCATTGAAGAAGAACAAGAAGACATCATGTGAGTATGTTAGACATAAATAGCTAGCATGCTAATCTAGGTATGTTTTTCCTATATCAAGATAGAATCCTACCTTGTGTTAGGATCTTATACTGTTGTTGATAATGATTATTCATGAAGTCATAGGTTTGAATAATCATGATTGTATGCATATTATGTTTCTTACCATAATTGATGATATGACTAACCAGAAGAATCATGAAGGTATAGGTTTGAATAATCACAAGTTTTATGCATATTATATCTCTTATCTTGTTTGATGATTCAACTAACCTGAAGAGTCATAGGTTTGAGTAATTATAGGTTTAGACATGTTATGATTTGATTAACCATAAGAATACTACATAAACCTTGAATGCTAATGCTTATTATTTCTGTTTGAAATGATCATGGCTATACATGCTTGAGATTATTGTGTTTTAATAGTATATGTATGATTTTATATGAGATCACGAGGATAACTCAATCATGATACTAATAAGCATACATAGGGACCAAGGATGAATATGAGTTGAAGAACAGGTAATCCAGGAAGCAAAGATCAAGAGGGAGTACACTCCAGTGGTTTATGAAAGGATGCAGATATTCAGAGGGAGTTGACCATCTCTCTACATTTCACAATAAAAGGTTGTAGAAGAAGCTACTGCAGATTAGGACTCCAGTAGCTCCTACAAGAAAGCGAAGACACAGAGGGAGTCCACCCAACAAACAAAGATAAGTATTTTAATTTCTTTCATATTTGTCTGTTTAAATAAAATTGTTCAATGATGTATATGCTCATGTTCCTAGACTTAGGATATGTATTGTGCATATTAGAATAGTTGCATTAATGAACAATATACTACTAATATACATGGGTAAGTGGCCTATGGCACTGTACAACATTCCATTGCTACTTATCTAGAATGAAACCTCTTTGCTGACATGTTGGGAGTTGTGCACACTCTTAATAATGTTCTGGTAGAGATTGGAAGGCATCTGGAAAGTTACGGGATATGGATAAATGTTGTATTGAAGCATTGGCTAAGATAATTGCATGATTGTATGACATATTTCTTTATGTGTAAGAATTTGTTCTGAAAATTATGAGATGTTTCTAATCATGCAATTTAACCTGTTTTGTAGGAAAGACCGTATATCTTCACCTACAAAAGGACTACAACATTTGTTCTAGCAACAAAGATATCTATTGAAGATATTGAAGTTCCCAGGATCTGCGATGAAGAAATGGAATGCCATGATCCGTCGATCATGAAGAATGATGTTTGGGATGTAGTCCCAAGACGTGAAGGGAAGTTTGTTATGACTTCCAAATGGAACTATCATATCAAGCATGTTGCAGATGGCAGCATTGAGAAATATAAAAGTGATGAAATAGAAGATACACCAGATGGATTCAAGACAGCTTCCTTGAATGGTGTAGTTGAAGAAGAAGTGTATGTAGAGCAGCCACTTGGTTCTGAGACACATGATAGGAAATCATATATGTGCAGAACTTGGTATGGTGAAGATAGATTGATTGCCGACACGCAGCGGAAGCTTACTACCGAGTTCGAGATGAAGAACTTGGGGATGATGCACTATTTGTTTTTGGCATGGAGGTGTGGCAGAGTGCAGATAGAATCTTCCTTGGACAAGGGAAGTATGCAGTAGAGATCCCAAAGAGGTTCGGGATGATGGATTGCAAGGCCATGGCCACACCTATGGCATCAAATCTGAAGCTTCCATGTGATGCTTCATCTGAGCCGATTGATGTCTCTATGTATCGCCAGATGATTGGGTCCTTGATGTACCTGATGAACACGAGACCAGACATTTGCTTTGCTGTGAACACATTGAGCCAGTTCCTGACGGATCCGAGGAGTGTTCACCTGGTTGCTGTAAAGCATATTCTGAGGTACCTGAAGGGTACAGTGGATTATGGGCTCAGGTATGAGGCGAATCAAAATTTTAACCTGGAGGGTTATGTTGATTCAGATTGGGCTGGCAGTGCTGCAGATAGGAAGAGCACATCTGGGTGTTGCTTCAGTATGGGATCAGGTGTGATCTCTTGGTTTAGCAGGAAGCAGTCCTGCGTATCACTGAGTACAGCTGAGGCAGAGTATGTTGCAGCCTGCTCAGCTAGTTGTGAGGCAGTATGGCTACGGAAGCTACTGTCTGAGTTATTTGATCTCCTGTTGGATGCTACTGGTATCTTCTGTGATAACTAGAGTTGTGTGAAGCTGTTCGAGAACCCAGTGTTTCATGACAGGTCGAAACACATAGAGATCAAATATCACTATATCAGGGATATGGTGCAGAGAGGAGCTGTGAAGCTCCTGTATGTTGCGACGGACGAGCAGATTGCAGATGTGCTGACGAAGCCACTAGCCAAGGTGAAGTTCGAGTACTTCAGAGAGAGGCTTGGCGTGCTTCATATTGAGGATACTTCGAGGAAGAAGTGATGGACACATTTGCTGAAGCCATTCCAAGCATGTTGGAAGGGGAACTCTTCACATGGCTATGGATGTAAGCGCTAGATGATGAGCATCAGGATGATGCTCTGGTTTCTGCTTGGATATGATCAGTTGGATCATTATATGTATATATGTATGCATCATGTTGGATGCTGGATATGATCGGTTGGATCATGAGTATGTATTTTGTATATGCATCATGTTGGATGCTGGATATGATCGGATGGATCATGTGTATGTATTTTGTATGAACGCATCATGTTGGATGCTGATGGATACATTGTGTGGATCATGTATCTTTGTATGATCAGGTAGATCATGTATGCTGACGGATACATTGTGTGGATCATGTATCTATGTATGTATCAGGTGGATACTTGGATGATCGTGGATGACGAGCTTCTCCAGATGACATGCAGCAGGATGTTGCAGTGATGATGATCAGGCAGATCATGTATGTTGATGGATACATTGTGTGGATCATGTATCTATGTATACCTGGATGATCGTGGATGACGAGCTTCTCCAGATGACATGCAGCAGGATGTTGCAGTGATGATGATCAGGATGATCATATGTACATCAGGATGATGTTTGATGAGTATCAGATGATACTTTATGGCCGTGGATCAGGTTGTGCAGGAAAGCATGTAATTTGTGCCCTGGGAGATTTGCAGATGGTCTTTCGAGGTTTTGCCTATGGCATGTAATTCGATGCCCTGGGACATCTGGCAAATGCTCTTGCGAGGTTTTGCTTGGGAGGACATGTAATTTGTGCCCTGGGAGATCTGCAGATAGTCTTTCGAGGTTTTTCCTATGGCATGTAATTCGGTGCCCTGGGATATCTGGTAGATGCTCTTGCGAGGTTTTGTCCTATGGCATGTAATTTGCTCCTGGGAGATCTGGACAGGATGAAAAAGGCCTCAGATGCTTCAGCCAGGTCTTTCCATGACCACATGTAATTTGCTCCTGGGAGATCTGGACAGGATGAAAAAGGCCTCAGATGCTTCAGCCAGGTTTTGTGGTGGACCACATGTAATGTGCTCCTGGGAGATCCGACAGGTAGAGCTGTGTGCTCGTAACATCCTGGGATGCTTCAGCCAGGTTTTGTGGTGAGATCACATGTAATGTGCTCCTGGGAGATCCGATAGGTAGAGCCGCGTGCTCGTAACAACCTGGGATGCTTCAGCCAGGTTTTGTGATGGGTTACATGTAATGTGCTCCTGGGAGATCCTACAGGTAGAGCAGTGTGCTCGTAATAGCCTGGGATGCTACAGCCAAGTTTTGTGATGCACGTAATGAGTCCTGAGAATTCCACAGTATGGCCAGTGATGATGAAGACCTGCAGATGGTGGGCCTACATCCAGTATGAAAAAGGACTGGCTCTGTAGAACTTCCTATGACGACTAGATTCAGAGATTGATTGAGATAGCAACAACAGTGACGATGATGATGATGATGATGATGACGATTATCCAGTGACGATGATCCAGAGAAGATGACTTGTGCTAGAAGAACTGTACTGAGAAATACCTTCCTAGTTAATAGGGAGTGTTGATGTATATGTAACTTCGGAATGTATTTCACATATATGTATATTGTATTCCTATAGAGATGTTATTATTCCTCTATACGGAAGTGTCGTAACTTATACTTGATGGGTTATTAGACCACCTTGTTTGGGGTCGGCCCTGTATAAGTCATGTGGGTCAAAGGGTTATTAGACCACCCTATTGGGGGTCGGCCATGTGGGTCAAAGGGTTATTAGACCACCCTATTGGGGGTCGGCCCAGTCAGCATTATGTTATGTGGTTAAGTTCGAGCCTACATGAGTTAGGTAAAAAAGGCAAGTCAAGTCAAGTATAAATAGAGTGCAGGAGGCACTCTATTTACTCACTCACTTCTCACACATGCACTCAAGGAGGAGTGGCGCACTTATGGAGGAGGAGGATTTGCTGCTAGGTTATGGCTATCTCTCTTGGTTGGTTGTATCATTGCTCTATCTATCTCTGAGGAAGTTATTGGGGTTTTTCACCTTTATGGTTTTGCCCAAGTAAATCTTTATGTCTCTTGTGTGCTTGCATTATTGTCTCCATGATTGATATGCTGTAGATATGTTGTACATGTTGTTCTCTCAGTTAAGATCCTAGATCATATTGAAGTAAATTCTGAAAATTTAACATTGCTAAACATGCCTTAGATGTAGAACCAAAACCAGCAGCTAGCAAAAAACCTTTGCTACTCACTAGAGGTAAAGAAGAGCCATCTACGGACATGGAAAATGTAGTCAAGATGATGCAGAAATTATCTAACAAAATTGTAGATCTCGAGAAAGACAAGGTTGCTAGCACATCTAGGAAACCTTTCAAGCCATTTTATAAACGAAGGGAAGATGGTGACCAAACTCATCCACCAATGAATACTGCCCCTGTCTTAAACTTGAACGAAATTGGGATGGAAAATTTCTGCACTTTTCATCAAGAACCACATTCGGAAAAGAGTTGCCCGCAATGGATTAATTCCATGAGCTTAGTCATGAACCAAATGCTAGATTCACAGATCCCAGACCAAGATGATTCTCCGGAGGAGTCGAGCTCTGAGTTAGAGGAACCGACCCCGGACACTACTATGGTGTTATGGGATTGGGTACCTATGACAGAATCGGCAGGAGAGGATCCCATAGAAAGCTCTCCCTCTACCGTAAATGTTGCTACTCATAGCAAAGGTCCTATTGTCGATCCTGTGCAAAGCACAGCTCCTCATAAGCCTAAAGTTTCAAAAGAACCGCCTAGGAGGCATATAACTGTTATCCCACAACAACCCAAAGTTAACCAAACAGCGACCAAGCAGCCAAGTGCTGACTCCATAATCCAGCCACCTAAGGTCACAACGAGCAAAACAGATCAGCAAGCTCAAATTGGGAACGAATCTGACATAGGATACGATATTATTGAAGATATCAAGAAAGTCAAAGCGAATGTGTCAATATTTGACATGTGCAGCTTACCCCATCAACGAGACAAATTGTTGCATGTTCTACAACCCCAAACCAGCACTCCATTAACGGACTCTCAAGACAATCCCGAAATTAATGAAGCTAGCATCGGCGGGAAGTCTAAATCTAAAACTTTGCCATTCCTCTTGACTTTTGAAATTTTTAACCATAATGTTCACAACTGCTTGGTAGATTCTGGAGCATCCTCAAACGTTATGCCACTGTCAATTTGTAAAAAGATTAACGGGCAGCTTGTTCCATCTCCAGCTCAAATTATCCAATTAGATAGGACTATTGTTAAAGTAATTGGGGAGATGAAAGACATCCTCATTAGATTATCAGCTGACCCTAGAGTCTGTCAATTCATTGACATAATGGTGGTCGATATTCCTGAAGCCTATGGGCTGATTTTAAGTAGGGATTGGTCTACCAAGCTGAGTGGCTACTTTGCTACTGATTGGTCTCATTTATGGCTGCCTTATCAGAACAGGAAGAATCAGATTAAAGTTCTAAGGGAACCTCATATGAATCAAAACGTAACTCAGTTAGAAGAAAAAAATGAGGCCGTAGCTTTCTCATCCTCGATTTTGGGGAATTATTTCTCTGAAATGGATCCGGGTAATTATCAGTCTGAAGCCATTAGCCATAAATCAGATAAACAGTCCGATCTCCTTCATTTCTCTCGGACTGATGATGTTGATTGTAACATAGTCAATTTAGTTACTGACATAGATCACAAAGAAACTAACTTAGTTGAATCTAAAGATACCTTTTGGACATTATACTTTGATGGTTCTAAAACTATGGAAGGATCCAGAGGCGGTTGTGTTCTAATGGATCCAAAAAGAAACAAGTATTTTTTGTCTTGTAGATTAGAATTCGATTGTACTAATAACACCGCTGAATATGAAGCTTTGGTACATGGATTAAAGAAGGCCATTGGCTTAAATGTTAAGTACCTGAAGGTCTTTGGTGACTCCGAGATAGTTGTAAGACAGGTAAGGGACACCATTCATTGTCTCTCACCTCATTTGAAGGGTTATCAGGCTGAGGTATGGGATTTAATTATGCATTTTGACGCTTTCAATATAAAATCAATTCCTAGATTGCAAAATTCTGCTGCTGATTTGTTAGCAACATCTGCTTCTAGATTGGTGCCGTCAAATAATAAATGCTCAATTGAATTGATTTTCAGGCCTTTCGTTCCCGATAACATCACAAACTTCAGAGTCTTTGATGATGATGAACAAATTATCATCTTCCTAACAAACGAAGATAGCTTTCAAGGAGCTGCAATAGATGAGGAAGAACACGATGTTGATTTGATGAAGAAGGATGAGGAGAAAGGAAATTTCATGCCCAAGGGGGTAAGGTCCCTCAAAATGTTGTTCGATCTTCAAAATAAGTTCAAAAGGCCAGCTAATACCAAGACTAATAGCTCATCAATGCAACATGAGTTAGTTAATTTGGGCACCGAGGCAGAACCAAAATTTGTCAACCTGGGCAAATGTTGTTCGCCGGGAGAAAGAGATAGGTTCATCAAATTGTTTAAACAATACAAATATGTTTTTGCATGGACCTATGAAGATCTAAAAACGTATGATGTCCACATTATTCAGCATGTTATACCAATGAAAGCGGGTGTCAAGCCGTTTCAGCAGCAGTTAAGAAGGATGCACCCTACTCTGGAACCGTTGATCCAAAAGGAACTAAAGAAGCTCCTGGATGCTAAGATAATCTTTAAGGTCCGGCATTCTGAATGGGTTGCAAACTTGGTTCCCGTAAGAAAGAAGTCGGGAGAGATAAGGCTATGTGTAGATTTCAGAAATTTAAACAAAACTTCGGATAAAGACAACTACCCCATCCCTTCAATGGAACAAATCCTTCAAATGGTGTCAGGATCCGAATTGTTTTCTCTACTCGATGGTTTCTCTGGCTACAATCAAGTGTTAGTAGCCAAAGAATATCGTCTCAAGACTACTTTCCGAACTAAATGGGGAACTTTCGCATACAGAAGGATGCCATTTGGTCTGATAAACGCAGGAGCTACATTCCAAAGGGCGATGGATATTGCCTTCCGAGGATTGGGTGGGCAATGTGTTGTTGTTTACTTAGATGATGTGACAGTCTTTTCAAAGAAAAGGGAAGATCATGTCATTCATCTAAAGCATATTTTTGATCGCTGCCGGAAATATGGTATTTCCTTGAATCCCAAGAAGAGCGTATTTGCTGTTCCCGAAGGTAAGCTCTTGGGTCATATCATTTCCAAAGGGGGAGTGTCAATTGATCAAGAAAGGGTCCAAGCCATTAATAAGATTCCAATGCCTTACAACAAGAAATCTATGCAGTCTTTTATGGGCACCATCAATTTTTTCCGCAGATTTGTTCCGGATTTCGAACAAATTGTTAAGACATTGCAACAGATGGTTAAACAAAGCATGCAATTCAAGTGGACAGATCTGGAGAAAGACGCATTTAGAGATATCAAGGAAGCCATAGCTAAGGCTCCTTCCTTGAGGAGCCCAGATTTTGATAAGGATTTCATCTTGTATACCTTTGCTTCGGATGACTCTCTCGCAGCTATACTCACGCAAAAGGTGGAGTTGGGGGACGAATACCCGATTTCGTTTATGAGCACTGGTCTGCAGGGGGGCGAGCTGAATTATCCCGTGGTTGACAAGCATGCATATGCGGTCTTCAAAGAAGTCAAGCAGTTTAGGCCATACATTCTGAAGAACAGAACTAAAGTCATAGTTCCCCACCCAGCTGTTAGATCCCTTTTCGTTCAAAAGGAATTGGGAGAAAGGAGAGGGAACTGGGTCACAGCTCTGCAAGAATATGATTTGGAATTTAAACCAGCCACGATCATCAAAGGACAAGGCCTGTGCAAATTACTTGCGGGAAACTCAACTGATGAAGAACAACATTGGAAAAATGAAGTTGAGCTCAATTCGGTTGAAGTATGTCATATCTTCACAACTCCCCAGTCATGGTATAGGGATCTGGTGTACTATTTGCAACAGGGATGTCTACCTGAGCAATGGAACTCTAAGCAAAGAAGGGCACTCCGCTTGAAATCAGCACCTTATCAAATCATTGATGGGATTCTTTTCAGGAAGAATTATGATGGATTTCTTCTTAGATGCCTGGAAAAGGAAGATGCAAACAAAGTTGTCAAAGAATTGCATGATGGCCCCGCAGGCAGACATTATTCAGGAGAGACGACAGCACACAAGATACTGAGAGATGGTTATTATTGGCCCACTCTATTCCAAGATTCCCACACGTATGCACAAAACTGTGATGTATGCCAGAGAAGTGCTGGGAAGTTACCTAAGGCAGCAGGGCCATTGCAGCCGGTCATCATCTGTGAGCCTTTTGAGCAATGGGGTACAGATGTCATCGGAGAAATAAATCCAAATTCTTCGTTGCAACATCGATACATCCTGACGGCTACTGACTACTTCACTAGGTGGACGAAGGCCATCCCTTTGCGCAAAATCAACGAAGACGTGGTCATCAGCTTCTTGAAGGAGAACATCATAACCAGGTTTGGGGTTCCAATTTCCCTTGTTTTTGATAATGCCACTTATTTTTCGTCTTGCAAAATAAATGAATTTGTTTATGAATGGGGAATTAAGTTGCATTATTCAGCCAATTACTATCCTCAAGGGAACGGATTAGCTGAATCCTCAAACAAGAATCTGATTCGAATTCTTAAGAAGACTGTGATAGAAAGTCAGAGAAGTTGGCATGTAGCTCTCCCAAACGCCTTATGGGAAGATAGGGTGACCCCGAAGAACGCTTTAGGTGTCTCCCCTTTTACTCTTGTATATGGCAAGGAATCCATTCTCCCCCCAAACATCTTACTACCATCCTTGCAGTTATCCCAAGCCTCTCGGGGTTCTGGTAGCCAATCCTTACAATCCAGGATCAACACCCTGCTTCAACTTGAAGAAGCCCGACAGAAAGCCAAGGACCAATTCAATCAACACCAAGACATAGTTAAAAGATGGTTTGACAAGAGGAAGTCTGGCAAGAGAAGCTTTGAAGTTGGGGACTTAGTCCTGAAATGGGACCATAATCACGAAGGCAAAGGAATGCATACAAAATTCCAACATCTATGGGTAGGTCCGTACCAGATTTCGGCAAAATTAGGCCCATCCACTTACAAATTTGACAAATCTCGAGGGAGAAGAAGTAACCCTTCCTCTCAATGGCCTCGCTCTGAAACAATACTTCGCATAGTCTCTTCGAGACTTCCTGTACATAAATAAAATTTTCTTTTATTGTTGCTTTAGCCTTTAGTTGCTTTATTTTTCGGCCATGTTGTTTCTGTCTTTGTCGTTTGAGCCTGTGCAACAAGTTTTGTTTTCTGAAACCCCTTTTGTTGAGTACCCCGTTGAGGATAGATTTTTCGAAGAAATCTCGCAACCCATGAGTCTGGAACTATGCTCGAATGAATTCTGTCTGTTGTGCTCTCACTGAAATATTCAGAAGGAACGAAGCCTACTCTGCTAGTCACACTAATCCTGTTCAAAATAGCAGAGGCCTATGACCATCTTCACTACTATCGTTGGGCTCCACCCACTCTCACACTTTAAAGGCATCTCAAGAAGGTTATTAAAGTTGGACCCATGGAAAGTAGCACACCTCGAGGGCATAGGGTATTGAAGTGACTCCATGCTGCAAATCTAATAGCCAAAATGGCGTGTACTCAAGAGTCTGTTTTCCATAGATTCTCGCCTCAATTAAAGCATGGCTGAGACAAAAGCAAAAGACATGTAAAATCAAGAAGGTTTTCCAAAAGGCTCAGCCAAAATGGGCTCCTCTCCGTCTGTGAAGTTTGATCAAATCAATAAAATTTCTAACTCACACAAAAGGACATTATGGATTGAGGATCCTAAATCAAAGATCATGTCCAAAGAAAATATCTCTGGAAGGCTCAAACAGCTAAGCTGTCCAAAGTACAAACATCCAAAAGGATGCAAGCAGCATGGGAATGAGGAACAAGAGCAATAATGTCCATGAGAAAGTGTTGCAAATCCTGTGGGGTCCGGCAGTAGTGACCATCTGAAAAATGACCCTCCTAAAATGAATCTCATATGTTGGCCCTTTGAGAGTGGTGAAGATGTCTCAATCAAAGCTCCCCTTTCCCCCAACGGCTAGCAGGTAAAGTGCCTTCTTCCCCTCACATGAATTTAAAATGCTCAGCTGAGTAGTGCACCTAAGATGGATGTCTTTGATGAGGTTAAGGACCATGAAGACTAATTTTTTCAGAGATCTGTGTTCGCCAGCGACTCGCCATTGTTGTTGCAGCAACACCCCCCCAAAAATTTTGTACATATTGGGGCCCCTCCTTCTAAACTTTTTAGAAAGGATGCCTTAAGCGCCATTCCCAGCTTTTATCTTTGTTTTAACAGAAAATATTGCCATGAAAAAAACGCCAAATCTGCCAGAAAATCTTGTTTCTCAACATAATTTTTTTTTCATGAAGTCTCCATGGAAGTCGCGGAACGATTTGCTAAAACCCCGCAGTGGCGGAATCCTTTTGTTTAAACTCCCACAAAAGGACTTAGAAACTTTCGTTGAATAAATTGCGGAGAGATTCGGGTTGTTCTCCCGAAACGGCGGAAACCATTCGCCTAAGCTTGCCGAAAAGACTTAGAAAACTTTTCTGATTTTTTGCGGGAGCTTCTGATGAATTCCTCCCGAAACGACGGAATCCATTTAGCATAAGCTTTCCAAAAAGGACTTAGAAAGATTTGAAGGTTGCGGAACGCGCCAAGGAAACTATGCGGAATCATTCAGCTTTTTTTCCCAAAACCACGGAAGCTTTCGGGCTATCCTTCCGAAACTGCGGAAGCGAATCGTCTAAGATTTCCGAAAAGATTCGGAAGTTCTTGTTAAAAGATTGCGGGAGATATTGAGGAATTGCTTCCGAAACGGCGAAAAGAATTCAACAAAGCTGCCCGCAACTGCAGGAGCCATTTTCCAACCTTCCTCGGAGCAACCAAAAGACTTAGTTTCTTTTCCAAAAATTATTAAGTCCCGAAGTTGCGGAAGCTTTTCGCGAAGCTTTCTGCAACACCCGGCAAGAAAAGTTTACGGAGCCATCCAGTTTATCTCTCCGATTGCGGAAGCCCTTTTGCGGGAGGTTTCACCATAGCATTCCGAAATTACGCGGGGACTTAGAAAATTTTTGAAAGTTTCCCAGCGAGAGAATATTTCGAAACCATTCGCTCATTCCTCCCAAAACAGCGGAAGCATCCGCGTTATCCTTCCGAAAGATTTGAAGTTTGCGAAACGTTTTAGATTTCCCTCCCGCGACGCGGAGCCTTTTGCGGAAGCTATTCACCGTGGTATCCCGAAACGGCGGAAGCTTTCACCATGTCTTCCCGCAATGGCGGATGGGATTCACAAGTCGGTCCCATGGGTGGCGGTCACTCACGCAAATCAAGATGGCTGGATGTGACACCGACGTACCAGTGTTAAAGCCGCAAGTTAATGCACCACCTACCGTATTAAAACCTCGCACGTGTTCAACTTATTTAAATATATGGTAGGGGGGCTCGAACCGACCCCATTGCTATTCGTATCGATTAAACAACGGTTGGACGTCGCATGACAGATCCATCTCGGCTCGCTCATCCACGTTCATGGCCACCTCGTTCAGCTATCCTCACGGTGCCAGGTAGGTTTTTAACCATTAAATTTGTCCCCTCTATGCGTCAAATTGCTATTGGGTTGTCCTTTTTTGAAAAATGATAGGCATTGGCTGGATGTCGACGGGAAAAATGCCCATCATAGGCTATTTTGCCCGTCAAACGATCTAAATTGCATATTTCCCGTCATAAAATCAGAGGAATTTTAAAAAATGTTTGCTTAGTAGTTAAAGACCGTCAATTTGGATGGATAGATTGTTTACAATTTCCTCCCTAAGCCGCGTACTTCGCCAACCCCCATTAAGGTCTCGTCTCCCCAGCCGAAAGCGAAAGCTATAGCCATCCGGGCCTTCTTCATAAATCTTAGTCCCGGCCAGTCGCTACCCCGTTCAAATCCTGAGCTTGGCCATAGGTCCTCACGCCACAATGCGATAAATAAACCCTGTCGGCCAAGCCCCTCGCCTAGTTTTATCAAACCCAGCTAACCGACCATTTACCATTTGAACCTAAATGAGGGACACCCTTTCCCACAGAGCTAGACCGAGAGCAGGTTGCTTTCGCAACAGGCTTACCCTCGCGGGAGCGTTCCAAACCTGCCCTCTTTAAAAGAATTGGGATAACTAAAACTATAATTCTTGTTTGGAATGATGTATTTGATTCCTAAAACACAGCTTCCCATTGCATTTATCTCATTGACATGTTAAAATGGTGATGCTATCTGTAAAATCTCACAGTATGTTGCTCAATTTCATAATGACTTGTATGTGGGTGCTATTAGGGATAAGTCAAAATGCCAAAAGGTGGGAAGAAGAAGGCTAAGATGACAGAGAAAAATCCTGCACCAATTAAAACTGAGACCTCACTCCAGGATACTAGGTGCACTGCCAGGGTTCCTCCAGAAATCCACTGGGGTGACATTTACAGGATGATCCGAGACCAGGATATCCCGGACATGTTGTTAGAGGAGGGGCCGATTTATCTAAATATCAAAGCTTCAGGCATAACCAGAGCTACTACCTGCCCTGAACTATTCCCCTGTGCTGAAGTAATCGGACGGATACTCCAACATGCCGATGCGGTAGGAAGAGTGATAAATGATTGCGGAAAAGTAGCCATTGCCTCATTTCAACCCGCATATCTTGCAGCAGCCTACAATTTTCCCCGCTCCCAGCAAGCTCTGACTGATGAATGGTTGGGAAAAATGAATAACGTTAAGATGGCCAAAAAGCTACTAGTAGCAGGCAAGCATTTGAGAAAGAAAGGAAACGACGAATATGACGTACAGAATCTGAGATCTCCTTTCAGATTGATCGCCCTGATGCTGTGCAGAATCTTCGGCATGCCCGATGGCACCGTGTATAAGATTCAGTGGGTCCCTATTATTCACTTTGTGGCGTTTAAAGGAACTATGTTTGACTGGGCCACTCTCCTGTCAGACAGTTTGGTGTCAATGATAGTTGCTGCAAGAGAAGGACTAGCCTTGAAGAAGGCAGAATTTTTCATGTCCTCATATATGATTGATTGTATTTTGGCCAAGGTAGACTTCCCCAAATTGGGATGCACATGGGATAAGGCCACCACCCCGGTCTATATCGCTTTCAGGATGTTGTGGGCTCAGAATTACAAGCCCAGCTACAAACTCATCTGTGAGGGGTTCATCATGCTCCTATATGAGAAGATATTCAGGGAGGAGCCCAACTGCCTGTCAGAGAACGCTGTGGAAGTCCTTGAGAATTACGGGGATTTTTACTTTTCAGAGCAAGGCACCTACCTCAGAATGTTTGGAGGGACTAAGCCCCCTTACATTTTCCCGCAGTATGCCACAGATTATGTGGTCCTCAAGGAAGCAGTAAGACAAATCTTCCTGGATGGAATTGGAGCAATGCTCCACAAACAGCATAAGGCTTCCTTTCCCCCTCTACCTTTCTGCATAGGTGCTTACAAGTTCTCAGGGGTTTCCTCAGCCGAAGAGTTTGTGTAGGAGCTGAAAGATTTCCACTTCGGTGAGGTGATCTTCCACAGGAACGACAGGAAGGGAAAAGTGGCCAAGCATTGTAGGGACATCTACGCTCATTTTGAATACTCGCACTATCCCAATGACGAGGAAGAGGTATTCAGAGGCATTAGCAACATGGCTGAGCTGCGAACCTTTTGCCAAGACAGTGGAGCAGGTTCTAGCTCCACCAAGATCCAGAAGGCCAGCTAGCAGAAGGAGAAAGAAGCTGATGATGCTCGAGCTCAGGAAGAGCTCAGATTAAAAGAGGAGGCAAGGTTGCTCCAAGAGGCTGAGGAAGCCAGGTTGCAGCAGGAAGCTGAAAGTGAGAGGCTGCGAAAAGAAGCCGAAGAAGCCCAACAGCAGAAAGAGGCTGAAGATGAAAGGCTACGGAGAGAGAATGAAGATCAGCGACAAGCTGAACAAGCTGAGGCAGAAAGGAAGGCGGAAGAAGAGCTGAAAGCAGGGGAAGATGCCCAAGCAGGTGGGTCCGGTGTCCAAGACATGGAAATAGACGCATCTCAAGGAGGTGGCTCTGGTACCCAAGATGTGGGAGCAGATCCAGCTCAGGGAGTCCGAACCCCACCAGCTGAGGAGGAAATAGACATTATGGACCGCCCAATTGTCCCATACACTCCATCGGGAAAACATACGGTGTCCAAGTGGAATGAGTTTGTCTATGACAATAAAAGGAAAGCAATGGTCCTCAAATCGGAAGAGAGGATCAAAATTCTCTTCCATGAGGACATCATTACCCACCGAGAGGTCACTATAATGAAGAATACAGATCAAGATCCCTTTGCTATGGAATCCACAGCTGTAGAAACAGCAAAAGCATCACTGGACAATGTAGGTGTTATAGTCAGAGAAAATGTATTGACAAAGAAGAGAGCTCGTACGCTACAACAGACTGTGGCTAATGAGCAAGCCCACAGGGATCTTATGGTAAACAAGTATAATTGTCTGTATGCCGAGCATAAAGAGCTGTCAGGCAAATATAACTAGCTGGAGGAGGAAAAAGACCAACTAGCACTCCAAATGATGATTGTGGAAGCAGAGAAGAATGGAGCGGAAGATAAAGCATCCCAGCTGGAAACGGACAAGCGGGCATTAGTTGAGCAGTTAGAGCAAGCTGAGAGCAGAACAATAGACATGTCTCCCTTCCATGAGTTGTCCTGCAGCAAATGCATGACACTCAGAAGCTAATCACTAATGATGTGTGCCAGCTCAAAGCCATGGTAGTCAAGTTAAAGGAAGTTAATGCAGAATCCCATAGGCTGAAAGCTAAATACACTCGGGTTAGGGAAAATATCCTGAGTCAGATGAAGTGGAGAGAAGGAAAGGGGGGTTTCCCCAGGCATCTCCCATTTAAATCTGTGGACGATTTTAATGAGGACATAGCTCTTTTGGAGTTCGGCAGGAGCTGTGGCAGTAAGCTAATAGCCAGCATGCGAGGGACAACAGATAAAATTAACAGTCTGTATCAATGGCTCCAAGGGGTGCATGACAAATGCAAATTGAACTTCCCTCAGACCTTGGAGGATTTTCCGGAAAAGGAGCAACGTTTGTCTCAACTAAAGGAAGAACTGGGCGTTCAGACAGAGTATGTGAAGAGGATTGATGTCCTGACTATTGATGACCTCCAACATTATATTGGATTGTCATCACTCCACAACCATCTGCTGAAGGAAATAGATCAAGCTGCAGTAGCGAAAGTTCAAAGCATTGGAGCAGAGCTCGGGAAGAATGTGACTTCTCAGAAAATCTTGTTCCCTGCTACAGCAAACATAGTCATCAGGGACACAGGTATGTGGTATAGTTACATAGCGGAGGAGGAGAAGAAAGCTGCAGCAGTAGCAGGAGCAACAGCAAATCCAGAATCTTCTCTTCCAGCAGCCATTCCAGGAGAAACAGTGGGCTCGATTCCCTCTCCCCCATCAGTGACAGAAATTCCAGCCAGCTCAATCCCCTCTTCCCAAGTAGAGGCAGCAGCAACAATTGGTTCGAGTGTCTCTTCCCAGGCAGCAGCAGCAGCATCAATTGACTTGGGCGATCCTCTCCCAGCTGAAGCTCACGCACAAGAGTGACAACACGATATTAGAACATTATTTCTGCTATGTGTATTTTGTTAAACTCTCAAATGTATAAAGCTTGAGCTATGGGACAGCTGTCCATTCTCTTTTGTTAAATATTTTGTAAAAGAAGTAGTCATTTTTGGTCTATTATAGAAGAAATTCCTGTAGGTGACAGGTGGAAGAGGCTAGGTGGCAGCCCAGAGGGCGTTTTTGTAATTATAAATATAAGCTAGGAAGAATAGGGAAGGACTTTTGGCAGGGAATGAAATTTTGAAACCCATACGAGCTATCTTGTATTGGTTCTGTAAAAAATCGAATTTTCTAATAAAAGCCAGGGAGATGGACGTTTTGCATGGGAACGAAAGATGGATGTGTATTGGACTGTTCTGGTGATTTCCATCCTGTAATGTGAGATCATTCTTACGATCTGAATTTTTTCTTTGTAACAATGATTTTGCTTCTTTCTGTGTAAACGTTTTCTCCATTTCATGGACGGTGAATGTGCGTCATATTAAACCAGGAGCTATCTGCTGATATCTTTATTTTTGCTGTAGAGTTCTCTTTTAGATTAAATGGCTAACTATTTTTTCTTCAAGATGACTCATATAGCTCATTGTTCATGCCCCTTTAAATTTGCTCCTTGCAGGGATCTTTAGAGTTATTTCAGTTTGTTTACATTTAGATCTGTTTCTTCATTCTTTCCATTTAGATTAGACAATTTTGCTTCTCTGTTTCATGAGCAATAGATTCGTTTTATATTAAATTAGAAGCTATCTTCTAAAGATATTTTATCTTACTGTAGCGTTACCTGTAAGAATCGATGGCTATCTGTTCTTTCTTTATGATATCTGTTATAGCTCATTGCTCATTCTTTAAGTGTTTTCCTTGCAAGGATAGGTAGATTTACTTTAGTTTTTAGCATTAGATCTGTTTTAGTTTTGCATTTAGATCAGATATAAATTAGGCACTTACATCTCATTAAAAACATAAAATCCAAAAGAAAGGTGGATCGGGCCATAACCGGTATAATCGGAATTAAACTCCAAACCCACGGTTGCCGGAAACGCTAACCGGACGGATTCCCTATACCAAATGGTAGATAATCCAATTGGGATCATCTATCGGGGAGAATCCCTTTCTGATTGATGCTACGATATCCGAGGCATCAACATGCTCCTACCCTTGTGATGACTGCGACAGCCGCATCTTGTGGTCTTGGCTCCGTAGAAATTGTCTCAACATTCGCACCCTAATCTTGATTTGGTGTCCGATTCCCTTGTTGGTTCACATTTTGATTAGCATTCTGAATTGGACGTTGGTTATGGTTCTGGACTAATTGCTGCACCTGATTTTGTACTGGCTGTTGTGACTGTTCTAATTCTGTTACTGTGGAACATTCCCTACCTACCATCGTGCAATCAACTGTGGGAAGTTATCTACTGTATGGTCTGTAACAAAGAAAAATGTACACTGTGTCTGCAATTGTTGATGTATATGTAACTTCGGAATGTATTTCATATATATTTATTGTACCCTTATAAGAGATGTCTTATTCCTCTATAAGGAAGTGTCGTCATGTGTATTGACAAGTGTCACAAGTGTGTGTACTTGGCGACAGGTTATTATACCACCATGTGTGGGGTCGGCCCTGAAATATATATTATATTGTGGATGTACCTAGCTAGACAAGTCGGCCCCATAAGGTCACTGGGAAAACAGGTTAGTATAAATAAAGATCGGGACATCTCTATTTTGATCATTCGTAAAGACACACTTCTCTCACTCAGAAAGTGGCGCACTAGTGAGGAGGAGGATCATCTTCTACTAGGAGACTACCTCAATGTATTTTGGTGGTACTTTGGTTGAGCCATTGCTCTCTCTATCTCTGAGGAAGTTGTGGGGTTTTTCACCTTAGGGTTTTCCCCACTGAAACTCTGTGTCTCTTGTCTCTCATGCTTTTTATTCTTGTGATGATTGACATGCTTGTTATGATTGTTATGCATTGATATACTGTACATGTTATTCTCTTAGTAAAGATCCTAGAGTATTGTGAATTAATGCTCAAAATTTAACATGGTATCAGAGCTAACCTGAGAATAAGACATTTTGCAGTGACGAAAACTTGAGTTTCTTGTTTATTGGGTTTCTATCCATAGATTTTGGAAACGCGGTACAGTAGATTGACTCTACTCATCAAGGAGAATCTATCTATCCAATCAGAATTCAATTCTGAGCATTTTCAGATTTGGCCCTAAAAATTAGGGTTTCCAAAAAAATAGGAATTTCTGAAATCTGAAGACATAGCTGGAAACACCTTGCAAAAATCAAAGTTTAGAGCTTTGGATCAAGATTTTTGGCTGGGTAGATCTCCGGGAAACTAAAACCTTAATTCAGGGCTCTCCCAAGTGAACCCGAGAGGACAAAAAGGCAAATCTGAAGGGTAAAGCTTTGCTGATCTCAAATTCTGAATACACCATGCTGATCAGCTCATCAAGGTGCATCTTTCTATCCTTTCAGAAATTTGAGATTCACATTTGTAATTTGTAGGGTTTTTCTGAGAAACCCTAATCCGGGACCAGATCCAGTTTTTAGCAATTCAAGTGGTAAGACCTAAATATTTTCTATTTCCATTTGAAGTACTCTTAAGATGTCTCACCACACCAAGCTTGAGGATAAGCTTGAAGGGGCTGATAACTTCCGAGCTTGGAAGTATAGGATTGGGTTAATCCTGGAAGAGAATGAGTTGGACTCATATATAAAAGAAGACATCCCTATCCTAGAGGATGAAGAGGCTAAGATATTGCAGAAGAAGAACTTGGTCAAGGCAAAGAGAATCATTGTTGATTCTATCAAATACCATCTCATACCCCATGTGTCTTCTCTAAAGACACCCAAAGAGATGTTTGACTCTTTGACCAAGTTATTTGAAGGGAAGAACATAAATCGGAAGATGACTCTGTGGAATCAATTGAAAGGGGTCAAGATGTTGAATGGAGAAACCATTCAATCTTACTTCTCCAAGGTATCTCAGATCAAGGAACAACTTGAAGTTGTGGATGAAGTAGTGGACAATGGTGAAATTATTATGACCACTCTAAATGGCCTACCTAGGTCATGGGACTCCTTTATTCAAGGAATCTGTGCAAGAAAGAAATTGATCTCTTTCAGTAGACTGTGGGAGGAATGCTCTCAAGAAGAAGCTAGGCTTGTGGCCCGAGAAGAAAAGATGGGAAATGAAGATCAAGCTCTCACAGCACATGCCAGGAAAGGCAATGTGAGGCACCTGCAACAATTAATTAATACGAATATGCGAAATAGCAGAAATGACAGAACGCAGAATCACTTTTATATTGATCACAGGCCACTTCGAGGGGGCAACCTCCTATGAGCAAGCTCAATACATATAACTTCACGGTGCCTTCATAGGTCTCAACACACACTTATATACTAATTCTAGGTGCCAATACTATGGGTCGAAACCATGGGCCATTACAAACTATGGATCAACAATACTACGGGCGACTTACAAAGCATATGCGTCAACAACAATAACACAAACTATTGATCAACAAATACTACAGGATGACTTACAAAGCACATGCGTCCAACAACAACATACTAACAAAGTAAAGACATGGGTTCCTAACATCCCCTCCCTCTTAAAAAAAGCTTTGTCCTCAAAGCTTTAGATGTGGAAATTGTTGTTGAATCTGAAGGAGTGGTTCCCATGTAGCATCCTCTGGTTGCATGTTGTGCCACTGAATTAGACCTCTGTGATAGAGCGAGAGCGAAGCTGACGCATGCGCCGATTGAGGATGGCCTCTGGCTCCAAAAGGATGGATCCTTCATTATCCAGTTCGGGTAAAATCGTTTGTCCGCTGATGTTGGTGCCAAGAACTTTCTTCAGACAAGAGACATGAAAGACTGGATGAATGCGGGAAGAAGGAGGAAGTTCCAATTTATAAGCAATGGACCCAATCTTCTGAAGAATCCGATATGGCCCATAGAACTTTGGAGTGAGCTTATGACGCCCTTTGAGTTTCAAGGAGGATTGTTTGTACAGCTGGAGACGAAGAAAAACCATATCGCCGAGTTGAAAAGTGCGCTCCGAACGGTGTTGATCAGCTTGTTGCTTCATGCGATTTCTTGCCATGTGAATATTGTCCCGCAAAATTCCAAGAATCTGATCGCGGTTTCGAAGGACCGTGTCAACTTCTTGAACTGGTGAACTGGTGGGGGTGTATGGAAGAAGAGCTGGAGGTGCCTGACCATAGACTGCTTCATATGGGGCCATTTTAGAGGCAGTGTGGTAAGAGGTATTGTACCACCATTCAGTGAGAGGGAGCCACTTTGCCCACTGATGTTGTTGTTCCGAGGTGAAGCAACGAAGATAAGTTTCCAAGCATTTATTGACAATTTCAGTCTGGCCATCTGTTTGTGGATGATACCCTAAACTCATCTTCAATTTGGTTCCAGTGTGGAGAAATAGTTCTGTCCAAAAATGACTGGTGAAAGTCGCATCACGATCCGAGACAATGGAAGAAGGGATGCCATGAAGACGAAAGATCTGGTCCAGAAAAATTTGAGCGACGGAGGAGGCTGTATAGGGATGGCTGAGAGCACAAAAATGACTATATTTGGAGAGGCGATCAACCACAACGAGAATCACTGTCTTCCCGCCAGATTTAGGGATCCCTTCAATGAAATCCATAGAAATATCTGTCCAAATATGTGTAGGTATGGGCAAGGGTTCAAGCAATCCTGGAAGGAGTGTTGTTTCACCCTTATTGCGCTGGCAGGTATCACATTCGGCCACCATCTGTTGAATTGTCCTTTTCATGCCCTGCCAAAAGAAGTTACGCCGTGCTCGTTCATACGTTTTGAGGAACCCAGAGTGCCCTGCTGATGGAGAAGCATGGAGTTCATAGAAGACAGCGTGTTGAAGATCTGTGCTCTGGGGAAGCACCAGACGACCCTTGTATCACAGAGAAGCACCATCCCAAGAGTAATGTGGTACAGCAGAAGGGTTGTTGGTCAAGCGTTGGATGATTTGAGATAAGGAAGAGTCATTGACATTACTCTGTTGAACAGATTGCAACCAATTTGGAACAGGCATAGAAATAGCTGAAAGAGAACCTTGGGCATCAAATGTGCGAGAAAGAGCATCTGCCACAATATTGTCTTTACCCTTCTTGTAAGTGATCTCATAGTCATAACCCATGAGTTTTCTAACCCATTTCTATTGTTCCAGGGAGGAGACACGTTGGTACAAGAAATATTTCAGACTCTGGTAATCAGTCTTGATGCATAAATGATTCCCTAATAGGTATGGTCACCACTTTTGTACTGCATGCAAAATAGCCATCATTTCCTTCTCATAGGTAGAGGCAGCTAAATTCTTACCTGAAAGGGCTTTGCTGGTGAACACAATGGGGTGTTCATCTTGAAGGAGAACAACACCAAGTCCATTGCCGCAAGCATCACTCTCAATAGTGAAGGGCTTGGAAAAATCGGGCATAGCTAGCACAGGTGTAGTACACATAGCTTGTTTTAGCTTGTCAAATGCACACTGAGCAGCAGGTGTCCATGTAAAAGCATCCTTTTTCAATAGAGCAGTTAATGGATCTGCAATCGTCCCATAATCCTTGACAAACTTGCGGTAGTAGCCAGTCAACCCAAAAAAACCACGAAGGCTCTTGAGTGTCTGAGGATGCGGCCAATTGTTCATGGCATCGATTTTGGTAGGATCCATGCGAACCCCTTGTGCTGAGATAATGTGCCCGAGATACTCAACTTCCTTCTGTCCAAAAACACATTTATACTGCTTATCATGGAGATGATGGTCAGAGAAAAGTTGCATGACAAGATCCAGATGCTGGAGATGTTCATCCCATGTTTTACTGTAGATGAGGATATCATCAAAGAATACCAGAATGAATTTCCACAAGTAGGGTCGAAATATTTTATTCATTAAGGCCTGGAATGTGGAAGGAGCATTAGTGAGGCCAAAGGGCATGACCAAAAACTCATAATGGCCATCATGTGTGCAGAAAGCTGTTTTAGGAATATCATCCTCATGAACTCGAATTTGATGATACTCAGAACGAAGATCCAACTTGGAGAAAAAGTGAGCCCCATGAAGCTCATCAAGAAGCTCATCAACAACAGGAATTGGAAACTTATCCTTGATGTTGAGGTGATTAAGTGCTCGGAAGTCAATGCAGAGGTGCCATGACCCATCTTTTTTGCGGACAAGAATAACTGGAGAAGAAAAGGAACTAGTGCTTGGGCGAATAATACCTTGCTTCAATAAGTCCCAAATGAGCATTTCAATCTTCGTTTTTTGGTGAAATGGGTAGCGATAGGGCCTGATGTTGGGAGGAACGCTTCCAGGAAGGAGTTGAATACGATGGTCTTCTGGCCTGGAAGGTGGCAATCCCACTGGTTCAGCAAAGACACCTGTATATTGATCCAGAATTTGTTGTAGATCCAAAGGAGTAGTTGAGACCGCTGATGGTTGCATCTGGATGGAATGGATCTGAGCGATGACACCATGTGAATTTTTCTTGAGGAGTTTCTCCATGCGATGTGAACTAATGATGCTGAGAGAACCTGGTTGTAATCCTGTCAATGTGTGTTTTTGTCCATTGAGGTAAAACTGCATCCAAAGTTCAGCAAAATCCCATAAGATAGGTCCAAGTGTGCGTAGCCATTGAGCGCCCAAAACCACATCACATCTACCTAAGGGCAAGACAAACATTTCAGAGCACAAGGTATAATCTCCCATAGAGATATGCACATTTCGACACTTCCCTTTGCAAGGTAAGGTGCCCCCATTGGAAACCATGACTTCAAAGTTGGAGCAAGGATGGATAAAACAATCAGCTTGTTTGGCGATCCGAGGGTCAATGAAATTATGAGTGCTACCAGAATCAATGAGTATTGTAAGAGGAAGCTTCTTGAAGTAACCCCTGACCCGCATTGTTTAGGGGGTGGTGATTTCAGCTAAAGCATGGAGAGATATCTCTGGTTGGTCATCCTGAGACGAATGGTCAATAGGAGGTTCCTGAATGTCGACCGGAGTGTCCAGTGTTTCTGGATCTTCGTCACCAATTTCAGAGGCAGGTGAAGACTCCACATCCAAGAGATAAAGCTTTTGCTGAACACATCTATGTCCCCGAGTGAATTTCTCATCACAATTATAGCAAAGCCCCTTTTCTCTGCGTGCTTGCATCTCTATTTCAAACAAACGCTTGATAGGAGTCGGTCGAGGAGCCTGCAGTATAGGTGGTCGCTGAGAACCCATATTTCGAAAGGGAACAAAAGTGGGCTTGGAGCGTTGTTGGGCTGCAATCTTGTCTTCTGCCAACTTGGCCAACCCTAGGGCTTCCATCATTGCGTTGGGACAGAACATTTTGACCTCAGAGCGGATGGCATCCTTTAGACCAATGATAAAACAACTCCGGTAAAAGTCATCAGACAATCCTTCGGTGTGGTTGGCTAGATTCTCAAATTCGGTTTGATACTCTCTCACCGTGCCAATTTGGCAAAGTTTAGTGAGGGCTCCTGTGAAGTCATCAAAAGCACTAGGACCAAATCGTTGCAAAAGGAGCTAGCAAAATTTTGGACATTTGGGCTCTGGATGAGCCTTGATGTACCAACGGTACCATTGAAGAGCTTCCTGTTCCAAGTGAAAGGATGCCAGCGGAACTTTGTTGACATCAAAAGTATTATGCAGACTGAAATACTGTTCTGCACGATAGATCCATCCAGTTGGATCAGTACCATTGAAGCGAGGAAAATCAAGCTTCGGACCACAGAAATTGCTAGAAGAGGAGAACCCATTGTCTGATGAAGACTCGGACTGTCGTTTGTTGTTCATAGCTGAATGTTCAAGATGGAGGCCGAAAAAATTTTCATCCAGATCCTGGAGTTTGACTTGGATGGCTGCAAGTGCTTCCTCCATGGTTTTTGCTCCTGCACGGGTGACAACCATAACCAGGAGTTTTTTTTTTTATATTCGATTGACTGGATAGGAAAACAAAAACAGAAACTACTTCAGTAAGGGAAAATCTGGACTAGGGAAAAAATATGAAGGGTAATTGGGGTTTGACTAGGTTTTGGACACTGTTGAATAGACAGGGAAACAAAAATGAGGATTCCAGAAGCGGGGTGAAAGAATGGGAAAATTTGGCAGAGGGGAACAAAGAAGCAGAATTCAAAAATGAACTCTGTGGTAAAATTTGAGGGTGATTGGGTGAAATCTGAGGAAGTTATGGCAAACCCTAAAAATAGACAAATGTGGGATTTCGGGCTTTGGGAAGGGGAATTTTGGATAGGGTCCTCAGGAATTAAATATGCAGAATGGGGTGACAGGGGTTCCCCAAAAATTTCAAGGGAAACAGAGTGAAAACAAGGGAGATATGGAGAAAAAACTGAAACAACGCCGAATGGATTGAAAATGGTTGGCTCTGGAACAGCTTGCAAAATGGATCTGAATGACTAGATGTAAAACGGCGCAGCAACGATCGATGGCAGTTCAGCTGAAATTAGATATGGACCCCAGGTATGTGCGGCTTCCTAACAGTTCAAGGGTTTCACTCGGCCACCAATGTTGTCCGACGGCTTGCGTATTGGGGCAGTACCCCTCACTCCACGGTTCAGGTAAAACTAATAACCGCTTTGCCACAAACAACAGCTCTTGGTTTACCTCACGGGTGGGAACTAGTCAATCAGGTAGGGGTCGTTTCCCTTTTCGCTGGCAGTTCCTCTCAATGGGCCAGCTACTTCGGGGTTCCTCTAGTACTCCTCACAATGATTTTTAGCGCTTCTTCCCAAGTACTTCCCACAGTTAAGCGGATAGGGATTATTCCCAAATCCGAACCTGCAACAGATGCGAAAAAAAAAAAATTGGCAGAAATTTCACCCAGCGAGCCCAAGAAAGTGCTTTGATACCAGATGTGAGGCACCTACAACAATTAATTAATACGAATATGAAAAATAGCAAAAATGACAGAACTCAGAATCACTTTTATATTAATCACAGGCCACTTCGAGGGAGCAACCTCCTATGAGCAAGCTCAATACAAATAACTTCACGGTGCCTTCATAGGTCTCAACACACACTTATATACTAATTCTAGGCGCCAATACTATGGGTCAAAACCATGGGCCGTTACAAACTATGGATCAACAATACTACGGGTGACTTACAAAGCATATGTGCCAACAACAATAACACAAACTATTGATCAACAAATACTACGGGACGACTTACAAAGCATATGCGTCCAACAACAACATACTAACAAAGTAAAGAAATGGGTTCCTAACAGGCAAGTCCAAGAAGGAATCATCTCATAACAGGAAATTCTCACACCACCATTATCATAAAGACAAGAAAGATCTCAGATGCTTCAATTGCAACGAGAAGGGACACTTTGCTTCAGATTGTCCCAAGAAGAAGAAAGACAACAACAACAACTTCAACAAGAAGAAGAAGAATAACAAAAGAAGATATCATGCTCATGCTGCCGAAGATGATAAACCCCCAAAGAAGAAGGCTAGGGTAGAAAGTGATAGTGATGATGACTCATCAAGTGAAGAAGAGTATGTTCTAATTTCTGCTCTCACAGGTACTATCTCCCATGGTTGTAATGATTGGTTGATTGACAGTGGGGCTTCCAAACACATGACTGTGTTTAAGGAATCTTTTGTGAATCTATCTCAACATGAATCACCCCATAAGGTGAAACTTGGGGATGATTATCAATACCCAATCAAAGGAAGTGGTGAAGCCTCCTACAACCTAGATTCTAGAAAATCTTTGAAGATGAAAGAAGTCCTTTATGTACCTGGACTCAAGAAGAACTTACTCTCCATCTCTACACTGGATGCAAAAGGTATGAGGGTTGCATTTGTGGATGGCCAAGTCCTAATGTGGCCAAAGGGAAAGATCATAGATGATGCAGTAGTGACTGGAGAGCAAGAGGGAGGTTTGTATAAATTGAAGGGTCAAACTGAACATGCCATGGTACATGACTCCATGGAGACAAGTGAACTTTGGCATAGAAGACTTGCTCATATGCACTATAGGGCATTTCCAATTGCAAGCAAGGTTGTAGAGGGTCTTTTTGAAATCAAGACCAAACATGTAGGTGTTTGCAAAGGATGTGCAAAAGGTAAGAATATTAAGAAGGCTTTCCCAAACAGTGAAAGCAAGGCAAAGGATATCCTGGAAATCATCCACTTAGATGTATGTGGTCCTATGTCATCCAGTTCTCTAAGTGGGTATATTTACTATGTCTCATTTATTGATGACTTCTCCAAGAAGACTTGGGTATACTTCTTGAAGAACAAAGATGAGGTGTTTGATAAGTTCAAAGAATTCAAAACCTTGATGGAGAATCAAACTGACAAGAAGATCAAAACATTCAGATTCGGCAATGGTGGAGAATTCACCTCAGGTGAATTCAAGAAGCTTTGCAGTGATTCAGGGATTAAGAGGGAGTTGACTGCTCCTTATAATCCTCAACAGAATGGAGTTGCAGAAAGGAAGAACAGAACAATCATGGAAGCAGCAAGGGAAATGTTGCATAACCAGGATCTACCTATGCATCTATGGGAAGAAGCAGCTAGAACAGCTGTATATGTGCAGAACAGAACACCCCACAAGATATTGGACAACAAGACACCAGAAGAGGTATTTTCTAGTAAGAAACCTGAAGTCAACCATCTCAGAATATTTGGTTGTCCAGTATTCACTCATGTCCCAAAGGAAAAGAGGACCAAACTAGATCCTTCAGGAAAGAAGGGTATCTTTGTGGCTTACAGTGAAAGCTCGAAGGCTTACAAAATATACTTTCCAGGGTTCAAGAAGATTGATGTCAGCAGGGATGTAACATTTGATGAAAACTCAACATTCATCAAATCAAAGAAGGCATCTATCGAAGTTTATGAAGAACCTAAGGAAACTAGATTTCAAGACACTACCATGAATGAAGCAATTCCAGAGGTTACTCGTGAGTTTGAAGATCCGCAAGAACCTGTAGATCCACCCCGTGAGGATAACTCTCACAAGAGGAAACCTGCATGGGCTAGAGAGCTCATTCAAGATGCAGAAAGATTTGGCATTCCAGAAGAAAAACACAGAGCAAAGAACAGAACCAGATCACATAACAGCTATGTTGCTTTACTCTGTGACATAATGAACAAAGAACCTTCCAGTTATGGAGAAGTAGCGGAAAAGAAAGAATGGAAGGATGCCATGGTTGAGGAATACCAATCAATAATGAAGAATGATGTTTGGGATGTTGTCCTAAGACCTAAAGAGAAGTCTATTGTGACTTCCAAATGGATCTTCAAAATCAAGTATGCTGCAGATGGCAGCATAGAAAAATACAAAGCAAGATTCGTAGCTCGTGGCTTCTCTCAGAAAGAGGGAATAGATTATGAAGAAACTTTTGCACCTATATCCATCTATACTTCCATCAGAACAGTACTTTCCCTGGCTGCAACAATGAAATGGAAAATACACCAAATGGATGTCAAGACTGCTTTCTTGAATGGTGTAGTTGAAGAGGAAGTATATGTGGAGCAGCCAGTCGGTTTCGAAATACATGACAGGGAGTCATATGTGTGCAGATTGAAGAAAGCCTTGTATGGCTTGAAGCAAGCTCCCAGAACTTGGTATGGTAGGATGGACAGTTTCCTATCTAGTTTGGGCTTTACCAAGAGTAAAGCGGATTCCAACCTTTACTACAAGGTTGAGGAAGGGAATCCTATGATTCTACTCCTATATGTGGATGACTTATTTGTAACATGAGATGATAGATTGATTGCATATACTAAGAGGAATCTTGCTGCTGAGTTTGATATGAAAGATTTGGGAATGATGCATTATTTCCTAGGTATGGAGGTGTGGCAGAGTGCAGGTGGGATCTTCCTTAGTCAAGGGAAGTACACAATAGATATCCTGAAGAGATTCGGGATGATGGATTGCAAGGCCATGGCCACACCTATGGCATCGAATCTGAAGCTTCTATGCGATGCTTCATCTGAGCCAGTTGATGTCTCTAAGTATCGTCAGATGATTGGGTCCTTGATGTACCTAATGAAAACGAGACCAGATATTTGCTTTGCGGTGAATACATTGAGCCAGTTCCTGACGGATCCGAGGAGTGTTCACCTGGTTGCTGTAAAGCATGTTCTGAGGTACCTGAAGGGTACAGTGGATTATGGGCTCAAGTATGAAGTGAATCAAAAGTTTAACCTGCAGGGTTATGTTGATTCAAATTGGGCTGGCAGTGCTGCAGATAGGAAGAGCACATCTAGATGCTGCTTCAGTATGGGATCAGGTGTGATCTCTTGGTTCAGCAGGAAGCAATCCTGCGTATCACTCAGTGCAGCTGAGGAAGAGTATGTTGCAGCCTGTTCAGCTAGTTGTGAGGCAGTATGGCTACGGAAGCTACTATCTGAGTTATTTGATCTCCTGTTGGATGCTACTAGTATCTTTTGTGATAACCAGAGTTGTGTGAAGCTGTCCGAGAACCTAGTGTTTCATGACAGGTCGAAACACATAGAGATCAAATATGACTATATCAAGGATATGGTGCAGAGAGGAGTTGTGAATCTCCTGTATATTGCGACAGACGAGCATATTGCAGATGTGCTGACGAAGCCACTAGCCAGGGTGAAGTTCGAGTACTTCAGGGAGAGGCTTAGTGTTCTTCATATTGATGACACTTCGAGGAAGAAGTGATGGACACATTTACAGAAGCCTTTCCAAGCATGTTGGAAGGAGGATCCTTCACATGGATGTGGATGTAAGCATTGGATGATGAGCATCAGGACGATGCTCCAATTACTTCTCTGTGTATGCATCATGTTGGATGCTGGATATGATCATTTGGATCATTTATATGTATATGTATGTACGCATCATGTTGGATGCTAGATATGATCAGTTGGATCATTTATATGTATGTACGCATCATGTTGAATGTTGGATATGATTAGTTGGATCATTTATATGTATATGTATGTATGCATCATGTTGGATGTTGGATATGATCAGTTGGATCATTTGTATGTATTTTGTATATGCATCATGTTGGATGCTTGGACCATGTATCTGTATATGTATCAGGTGGATACATTGTATGATCAGGTAGATCATGTATGTTGATATGTATCATGTATGATCAGGTGGATCGTGTATTTGTATTTGTATCAGGTGGATACATTGTATGATCAAGTGGATAATGTATGATGATATGTATCAGGTAGATACTTGGTATGCATCAGGTAGATGCATTGTATGATCAGGATGATCATGGGTGACGAGCTTCAGGATGTTGCTCCAGATGACATGTAGCAGGATGTTTCAGTGATGATGATCAGGATGATCATGTGTACATCAGGATGATGTATGGTGAGTATCAGGTTGATACTCTGTGGCCGTGGAACAGGTTGTGCAGATAAGCATGTAATTTGTGCCCTGGGAGATTTGCAGATAGTCTTTCGAGGTTTTGCCTATGGCATGTAATTTGTACCCTGGGATATCTAGCAAATGCTCTTTCGAGGTTTTGCTTAGGAGGACATATAATTTGTGCCCTGGGAGATCTGCAGATAGTCTTTTGAGGTTTTTCCTATGACATGTAATTTGTGCCCTGGGATATCTGGCAGATGTTCTTTCAAGGTTTTATCCTATGGCATGTAATTTGTGCCCTGGGAGATCCAATAGGTTGAGTCGTGTGCTCGTAATCAGTCCTGGGATGCTCTTTTGAGGTTTTTCCATGACCACATGTAATTTGTGCCCTGGGAGATCTGATAGGTTGAGCCTTGTGCTCGTAATTAGTCCTGGGATGCTCTTTCGAGGTTTTGTGGTGACCACATGTAATTTGTGCCCTGGGAGATCTGATAGGTTGAGCCTTGTGCTCGTAATCAGTCCTGGGATTCTCTTTCGAGGTTTTGTGGTGGGGTCACATGTAATAAGGCCTGGAGATCTAGATAGGATGAAAAAGGCCTCAGATGCTCTTTAGGGTTCTTGCTAGTCAAGAGACTCTTTTAAGGTTTTGTAACGCACGTAATAAGTCCTGAGATTTCCATAGTATGGCCAGTGATGACGAAGACATGCAGGTGGTGGTCCTACATCCAGTATGAAAAAGGACTGGCTAGGTAGAACTTCCTATGATGAGTAGAGTCAGAGATTGGTTGAGATAGCAACAGCAGTGATGATGATGATGACGATGATCCCGAGAAGAAGACTTGTCTAGCAGATCTGTGTCAAGAAATACCTTCCTAGTTAAGAGGGAGTGTTGATGTATATGTAACTTCGAAATGTATTTCATCTATGTATTTCATATATATTTATTGTACCCTTATAAGAGATGTGTTATTCCTCTATAAGGAAGTGTCGTCATGTGTATTACAAGTGTCACAAGTGTGTTTACTTGGAAAAGGGTTATTAGACTACCATGTGTGGGGTCGGCCCTGAAATATATATTATATTGTGGATGTACCTAGCTAGACAAGTCGACCCCATAAGGTCACTGGGCAAACAGGTTAATATAAATAGAGATCGGGAGATCTATATTTTGATCATTCGGAAACTCACACTTCTCTCACTCAGAAAGTGGCGCACTAGTGCGGAGGAGGATCATCTGCTACTAGGAGACTATCTCAGTGTATTTTGGTTGTACTTTGGTTGAGCCATTGATCTCTCTATCTCTGAGTAAGTTGTGGGGTTTTTCACCTTAGGGTTTTCCCCACGGAAACTCTATGTCTCTTGTCTCTCATGCTTTTGATTCTTGTGATGATTGACATGCTTGTTATGATTGTTATGCATAGATATATTGTCCATGTTATTCTCTCAGTAAATATCCTAGAGTATTGTGAACTAATGCTCAAAATTTAACAACAATAATGGGCAATCGCGTTGATAGTGTCCCCATACCGCATAGTGATAGCATTGCACAGGTCTGCGACCTCGTCATCCTACTCCGCGACCAAATCCGCCACCGCGTCTACCCCAGAATCCTCCATGAAATCCACCTTGTTGTTGGTATTGTTGTTGACTGTACTGTTGTTGCATCGGAGCTAGTTGCATGCCCTTCCCTTCCTGTGCATACTGCGGTTGTTGAATGTGCGGTGGATGCTGTTGATTGTACTATTGTTGCATCGGAGCATATTGCGGCACGAACTGCTATGGTTACTGCTGCAATACAAACTATACCTGCGGTTGAGGTAGAGGCTAGGCTACCTACGGCTGCAGTTGCAATTGTTGTACGGCATGCTGGTCATCCTTTACATAGAATGCATCGTACGTTCTCTCATGAAGCAACCCATATGCCCGGCAATCTTTGCCGTCATGTCCCACAGATTTACAGAAAGTGCAATATAGATTCATCGGTTTGGTAACCATCTTCTACATGTATGGACATTCCTCATGGCAGTGCCCAAAAACCTGACAAACGCGACACCATGGCATGCCACCACCATTCAATAGGTTGGGTTCTCCTGAAACCAAATAGTTGCAGAAGTCAGGGCAATTGTCCTTAGTATGTCCTTCCCCTCAACATCACATACACCATACTTCTTCTCGCTGCTGCTTTCCCTTCTTTAGATCTTGCAGTTGTATGGTCAAGTTATCTAGCTGCGTTTATTTCTGTGACATCCCAGCTGCATTTTCCCCAATCAGCGACGCCTCCAACCGCATCACAATCTCCAAAGCTTCGCTGGGCGTCGAGATGTTCTGTTGCATCAGTGGTAGTCGAATGTGTGGTAGCAGTGCTGCAATGAACCACTCTTTGTGTTGGACAGTGCTCATATCAAAATAACCTTCGCCATCAGTGTCTTAAACCGCTGATCAAAATCCCACACCGTCTCATTGGGATACTGCTCAATATCTTTCAATTCTATAATATATTGTGCTTCAGACCTGGGTTCTTTGAATTTTGCAATCAAACCATCCCTAATTTCATCTAGTATCTTCTTTGGAGCTCCTGTAGGGACTAGAACAAACTTCATAAACCAATCTGATGCGCGACCTCGCAGAGTTGTCACTAACTATCTTTTCTTAGCATTATCATCGGTAATCTGTTTTATGGTCCATACTGCCTCACATAAGAACCATTATTGTTCAGGATTGTCTTTTCCATCTCCATGGAACAATGGAAACTTAGCATCCTCGCCCGCCATCCTGGGATTTCTTCCTGCAATCACTGAACTACTAGCAATCAAATTTTGTTGACTCGGTGGGGTCAAAGTTGTGTTTCTTACTGATTGATAGATAGTGAGAGGAGGTGTGGGTACGTTGCTACTGGGGTTTGGTCCTGCCTCTATCCTGGGCGTAGCCTGGTTTTCCTTGTCCGAATTGTGAGGTCGCTTCATTCCGTGTGGTCTTCCTTCGCTGACTTGCGGTTCGATCGCAACAGGACCTTCTCCTATCCTCTGCCTATTTTCCTGTTGAAAACTTGCTACTCCCCTTGTAATACCACTCTCTTCCTCGGCTTCACTCACAATCCTGCCATGACCTGCACCCATCTACCCCTTATCAGTCCATGTACCACCCCCCAGCCGTCGCGATACCCACGGTCTCCACCCACCAGGATTTTTACTGATCTAGGTGCATCTTCAATATACCCTTCTCATAAATTAGCATCCTAATGGACAGTTGAAGCGATAACAGAAACCTCCCCCAGGGTTCACAGAAGAAATATCTTTTAGCTTCACTATAGTAATTTTTCGTATCAACCGCGAATTCAATGATATATCCTTCCAAGATGCTATCAAGCCACACTTTGACAGCCCGCAACACTTTCTTGTCGACCTCCTGTAGTTCTTGGATCAACTCCGGGGTCCAAGTTGTTGGCCCACCACCTTGGTGGTTCCTCTTCTGAAATGTCAACTTCGCCAACCACTCGAACAAAAGAACCAGGAATTCACAAAAAAACCATTCATGCGGACCGTCGTGAATATATCTGTCCACCCACTGATCTACTGTTAGTCGAGTGTTCTGGCTTTCCTCTTTAGCAAACTCCCGCAACTTCTGATCAAACCAGCTCTGTATTTTCGGTTGCATCAGATGCCACAACATGTCCTCCTTTCACATTGCACACAGTCCTGAAAATGGAACCATTTGTTGACTCAAACCCAGTCGACAGGGGTTCCCATCACTGTCGACACCAACCCACCGCGATCTCCCTGAGCACCGGCCCAGATGGGTTTTACCCCATCTAGCAACACCTGCGGAGTGGATGAGGTCTCACCCGAGGCGTTCAAGGGAGAGTGGACGGAACCATGTTTATGTCGAATGAAGGAGGATGTTTGTGGCAACAATTACTTAACTTATCATGACATTCAAAGATAGATCTATGCATTTAACTTCAACAACATTGTATTCCTAGCATTTATTCAAGAGAAACATTCATTGCGACAAATATAACATTAAAGCATTAGCTGCACCAAGAAAACATAGCATCATTCATGAATTGCAACTTGCATTACCATAAAAGATACTCAAGGAATTTCACCAAATAGTTATGTCATGTCATATTGCTTCAGCAAAACCCTGCTACAATATCTCCACAAAAACACAGACCTTGCAGATAAATCTTGATCACAACTACAGATGCATCTTAGCTCAAACTTCCGATCAAGGTATCCAACACATATGACTCTATGACTATAAATAGGCTTCCGCCTTTACAATGCTTGTCCACTTACTAACAACTTCCTAACCAACACTGCGGACAATTGACCCAAAATCTAACTGGCGCGTTCCCAATGACCCAAAAACCCACATACTGCAGTACAAATGACTCAAAAATGCATAAAATAATCTTCTTTACACCCAACTTTCTACCCTCTGCGACTGCTTCTGATGTGTCGCAGCATCGGCGATGCTGCGATTCTTTTTTACTAAACCGCCTACCAACAAGATTATTTTTAATATTGTTCTTTGCTTTTATATTAATTATGCTTTATCATTTTCTAGATTTTTTTCCTTTCACAGGTTAACAATTTGTAATAAGCAGAAAATGAAAAGGGGAATAAAATCAATCAGTCATTTCAAATCATTTTGTCACAACTAAGTATTTTTTAGTTTTTCTTGAGATTTTTTTTTCTTATTTATACAATATTTCTTATTATTTAGTCTAACAATAGTTCACATCCTTATCTTTTAAATTCATGATGGGGATTTACTAAAATTTAAAGGTTTATTTAATGGGACTTATAGCAGACTTATACATTCTAATCTAAAACCCCAAGCTTCTAATCTAAAACCCCCTCGTTCATTTTCCATTTTTCAGTCCACCTTTCATATCATTACCATTATTTCACTTTGATCATAAATCCATGTACATAAAGAAAATTTAAACTCATTGTGGTACCTAGGTATGAAAAACGCAGAAACCTATATTACACCTCATGCATCATAACATTAACAAATCATTGTTAAGAAAAAAAGAGTAAAACTCATGGTTTCCAATGTCAAGCAAAATTGCCACAAGTCAATGATGATTTTCAAGTCAAATACATGATCAAAGTTAAATTTCCCAAGTTTCATCAATTTGCATAAGTAAAACCTCACTTCCTCACTTAGGTTCCATGAGGACATGCCAATCCTTAGGTGTGGGGGGTGTTGGGATCCATTTTTGCCATTTCTTCCACATAACAAATTCACCATCCTAAGCCATTTTCCTGCACTTCATCTCATTATTTAACTTTAATTTAAGCCCAAACATACCCATGTGGTTAATAGATCTATTTTTCCAACTTTTTTGGTAATTAAAGTGGTTTATATTGAATTTTTACTAATGGAAGTTGTATGCATTCTAATTCTGCAATTTTGAATTTCTGGTACCAATTCTTGTACTAGTTTCAGTTCCAACATGGCTAGCACACTAGCACACATCCAATTTGAATTATGCCACTTGGATCTTGTTGTTATACCACCAAACATTAATCTAGGCTGCTCATACTTCACCCAACTCACACATGTGATCTCCAGTATGTGGTTAAAGCTTTATGTTAAAATATGCAGCAATTCATAAACTGCCAACTTACGGTGCAAATTATGATCAGACAAAGATGAATCTTAAAAAAGTAAAACATTGTTTTTCTTCCCAGAATATAAAATTGGTGACATCAACAACATTTTTCCAAAATTCGGAACAATTTGGGAGATATCTATGTTTCTTTATCAAGAACATGCCCAAATTGTGTGAAAACCTTGATTTTTAGGAAGTCAAATTTAATTGATTTTCTAGCTTGCAAACAACTTGGATGAAGTTGTGGAGGTTGTTTTGAGGTTTTGTTTGAACTCCAATGTATAAATAGAGATGGAAGGGACTGTATAGACCTTAATAATCAAGGAGATATGAGAGTATTGTTACTCTACTGAGTTTTTATTTGTAATTTTTTGTATGAAGAAGAACTTGTGATATTGTAACAGAACTTGTCTCTTTTAATGAAAATCTGATTTCTAGAAGTTTTGCTTCATTCCTCTTATCTGGTCGAGAGTAACGAAGTTCTCCTATCAGCTTGGAGGGCCCACCAGTTTGGTTATGCGATGCTTTCTTGTATTTTTAGTCATCTAAATGCTTTATTGTGTGATTAATATTTTCTTTCATTACTACATATTGAACTATTAATTAGATTGTTGATATTAATGGTTGATTCAGTTTTTTTTTGCTCATGTTTGTAGATCTGCATTTTTTTGTTCATAGTAGTACTATGTCATTGTTTATATTTGCATTCTAAAAACATTTCATTTCCCACACTTGGTTAGTTTGCACTTGCACAAGAATTTCATTGTTTATACTTTCATTTAGTTTGCACACGTTTATATAATCATGTTCATCTATTTATGTACTTAGATTCATATTGCATTCTTAGTTAAATGTGTGGCTTTTATATTTGTTAGCACTTGCACTCACTAGTACACTTGTAATTAAACACAGGCATCTAGTTTTCTTTTGTATACAATTGCAACTTCTCTTTTGATCCAATTTAAGTCATGTAGCAACATAATCGAATAGAATGGATCTTTATTTTATATGGGTCTTAGTGTATAGAAAGAGCATCATATATAAAATAGTTTAATGAGCATGTTATTGATTTAAAACAATGAACAAACCTAAGTACTCCCATCCCAATCTATATCTATTTTAATTGAAGATAATGAATGGAATTCACTTAGAACTTATTCTTGGACTAGATAGTGTTTGGAATTTGAGGTTGTAGGACATTATATAGATATAGGGATTTAAAGTTTGATCTCAAATCTATCTCTATTTGTATTGGTTATAATACATACTATGTTTTATGTCACTCCTACATCCTTATAATAATACAAGATATCATAATTATACTTCATTTGAGAGAGCACCAAAATATTTTGTTTTAATCTTAAATTGTAACCAAACATTTAATCTCAAAGCTGGATCAAGAAATTTGTTGGTTGCAGAGCTTTATAACATTATAAATATGTTAAAATCTAGATCATAACAAAGCATTTGGGTTAATCTTATATGGTTAAGCAATTTTTTGTTTGACCCTAAGTCTTCTTTAAAGTTCTATCTTACATGTGAGCTTAGATATCAATAATTAGTTTTCAGTACCATTTCCATATTTTGTAATTAGTTTGCATGAGTAAACTCAATTATTAGAATAAATAAATGTTTGATTTAAATATTTGAATTTGTCTTCCATTAGCTTAGGCATTTAGTTTCATCAAATTTCATTAGCATTAGCATATAGTTTTATATATTATTCTTCACCTATGGAGATAGTAGTTTGATCATTTTCATATTGCCTTTTTCCCGTATTTTTAGTTTGCTTTATTTTTCCCGTAGCTTAGTCAATCACTACAAGAATAATCCATTGAATATCATGATATAACTCGGGAAACGTGATCTTACGATCCAATTCTAAGCTAATCCTATGGTGTTAGTTTACCTATTTATTTGACCTTGTTTCATTGCATTGAAGTGTCTTTTTCGGTTTCAGTCATTAGTTAGGCTAGACTAGGTTCTAATCGCACATTTCCTTTGTTTGCACCTCTAAGTTTATGATTACTCCGGTTGATAATTTAATGTCAATTAATTAACATACATTTACCTCAATACATGTTACATTGGTTACGCCGATGGAACAAGTAGGTACACACCAAATCTCACCTCGTTCACATGGGTTCTTTATTCCCCATCACACACCCTCATCCATGTTAGTGGAATATGTATTGGTGTGCCCACAAATAATCAATTGGAATATGATGTTGTGATTTGCCTCTAGGATGATGCTCTCCACATGCACATTCATCACCTGCATGTTTTCCTCGATTCCTATCTTCTTGTCGCTCAATTGAATAATTGTTATAGTGTACACGATCCTTGCCTCTTTAGAAACTACCTACAAGCTAGACAATTTGTTAGACGGTTTGAATCCATTGTATTCATTCATATACCTAAGAGTCTCAATAGTGTCATGGATCATACAACAAATCAAATTTTATATTATCATATTATTCATCAATAATAAGGAAATAAACCATGCATGTGCATTTCCTCTATCCATCACATAATGCATCCACATGTACATAATAATCATACATTAAATAAAATCACATCACATAATATAAGGTTCATGTAAATAAAATTCACATCCATGTGCATCTGTAAAAATATAAAAATATGTCCAAACTAGAAGTGCTTACATCCATAAACGGCTCAATAAAAATGTGTGATACATAGGTCAAAAATCCCATGTCCATGACATGGGGATAGTCCCCTAATATTGCCTACTCAACATCAAAATAATCACTGGAGTCATCTGACTCATCATCCTCCTAACTATCATCATCTTCTATGTGGGGGACATCCCCCCTCATCATGACATGAATTCCCTTGGTGGCCACAACTATAAACCACATGGTCTTGTGCCACTCTAGTGGTTCCTAGTAGCATACAATGATCAACTCATCTTCAATGTGTTTCCACCTGTCATATCTCACAACCTCTAGAATTTAGACTATGTCAAGATGAAATCCCTCCAAGATCATCTAAACACTTTGTCATTGGTGTTGTGCTTGGGGGTAGGATCAACCCCCTCGACACTACCTTGTCTACTTTGAAACCATGATGAGGGCATCGATCCGACATCTACACGCACATATATGATGACTAATTAGTACCATGATCACATAATCAAATCTATCTATCATCTATGCTAGTATGTAAACACAACTATCCTAATCATAATGCATAAGTATGCATTCCATTTGGTCCCAAGACTAGCCAGGTGGTCGTGGAAGTTCCATGTCTCCTAGGAATTCCATCATACTTTATGGGTAGTCCTAAATAATGATCAATAGTTGGATCCACTAAGGGAAAAAACCCTATCCAAAAATGTATCGTACTAATTTTTTCGTTTCCCTATACCATCATCTCCCCCCATTGTCATATCCCGGGCTCCGTCGACCTGCCCTCCCAGATAGCAATGTGAGGTTACAGTGTCAGAACCCACTCAAAGAAGAAGGAACATATGAAGGTCTTGAACATGAATTCTCCTTAGTGTTGAATAAAGTGGTTCAACTGTCACCAAAATTCTATCAAGAATATTTGGGACCACCCAAAATAGGTCCCACTGAGCACCTACTCCATGACCATCATCTCGGCCCTAGTAGTCACTACTTGCATTTTCAAGCTACTGATGTTGTCCAGTAATATAAAGGAATCGTCCAACTGAGTATCATCTCTTCACTGTCAAGCCAACATATCCTCCATTTCGACATCATGTGGCTTCACAGGTTGTGTGTCACATACGACCCCCAACATAAGGAGACCAGTCATGAATTACACATCCTAGAGGGTTATCTCGATTCATTCACCCTATATGACTAAAGAAACCACATCTACATCCCATTAATTGATGATATTGGATAGGATCAGCCTCTCCAACCACATCAAAGGGTATTCTAAGAACTTGAGCAACCCATATCACGTAATATCTTGAAAATTCTATTATTAACCATTGAAGAGAAATAATTAATTTTGTCCTATAGTCTCTATGTACAAATTAAATTTAATCATGAAAGGATGATGTAGGCCCACAAATTCAAATATTTAATTATCAAATTTTGTTTAATGAGTTGGAAATGGTCTAGGTGGCTCGAGAGGGCACATAGGAAGATGGATAATACCATATGAGTTGTCTCCCTTAAGAAATTTGGGAAAAAGCAAGACAAGCAGCAAAAAATCAAAAAGGCAAAATGTTTCCAATTTTTTGTTAATAAGGCTCAAGAAGGAATAGCAACAGCAAGAAAGCACTAAGGAATCTCATTAAAAGCTACAGGATCCAAAATTATCCAAGGAGGGCACAATTTATGGGAGAGAGTGGGTCCACATGTGCCAACAACTCACCAATGTTTCCTCCCAACATCTATGACTCAAATTCCAAGAAAGCATGCTCTAGAAGGAAGGAAAAAGCCAACAAAATTTAATAAAATAAGCATGAGAACTCCATTTCACATAATTTTTTCCATTTTTTGATTGAATTGAAGAGCTCTGCACTTTTCATAGCTTGAGTGATGTGCCCCTTGCTAGCATTGGGATATGTGCCCCTTTGCATCCAATGAACCAGTTAGGGAGATTGAGAAGTCATTCTAGCTAGAGATTGAGGAAGAGAACACTCAGTTATTTTCATATAGATTCATGTAGCATTTACTACAATATTTCAGTATGTTGTTCATAATTTCAGAGTGATTTGGTTTCATGTTTGGAGTCAGTGGTAGCAACAGGTAGTTTTGGTGTGGATTTCTAGTGACTAGTTTCCACTGTGTGTGGTTTTGGTGAAGCGATGGTTGTTCACGTGCATCCTATTGGCCACTATTGTTTTGTAGCATGTCGTGGACAACCTTCAAGATTTTTTTGTGGGTATAGAGTTGATATCTCTCCAGGAGGATCGAAAACTATGTAGAGAACCGCATTGTATTGAGTCAGTTTATCTCTCTCTCTCTCTCTTTGCCCTCTATGTACCTTCTATTTTCTATTTATTATAAATTTTTATTCTACAAATTCAGAAATGATGATGTATATATTGTACACCCTACATAATTAATAAATATAGTGTGCTTCCCTCTCTCAAATTGTTCAATCTTCAATGCAGAATGGTCTCATATTGTAAATTGCAAAAAAATGGAAAACACTCTGTAAGTTTGGCTTTATCTACCTATCAATTTCTATTCCAAATATTGTGTAAGGGTTCTTGATGTCAATAATGATGTAATAGGACCCATCCACTATGTTTATGCAGAAAATCGTGGCTTTTAGGTATGGTTTGGAAGGACCTAGAAACTAGCGATTTTCATATGTTGTGACGAGAACCTAGTCTTGGAACTTTGAACGTAAAACTCTATCCAAAAGGATTCTTAATGTTGGAATATTCTCACCATCATTTTTCATATTTGCATGCCTGCATGCATTTTTCATGCATCCAATCATCATGCATGCAACTGCATGCATCCAGTCATCATGCATGCATTTGCATGCAACTGCATGCATCCAGTCATCATTTTGGTGGTCTCCCCATCACCTAGAGCCTAATTTCAGCTCCCTAGAGCCTGTCTCCAGCCCCCAGTAGCCCTCCTACCTACCAGATGCTCCTTGTTTTACTCACCTACATGACATGTGTGACTTTTCTCACCTACCAATAGTTAATAGTCAGTTAGAGCATTGATTGAGTAGTTCTTCCACTGATTGCTCATCCTAACTTCATGTTGTTATACCTCTATGTTTCACAGTGTCACATCTCCATCACAAAACGAGTTGACAGCACTTTCCCTACTATTTTAAACCATCCAGAAGATACAGATGATGAGTCAATCTTGAAGGTGAATCTACCCTGACAAGTTCTGACCCACCTAAGACTTTATCTACACACACTACCGCGCCTTGCTCATTTATCAAAACGCGGTACTAAACACTACCGCGCTATGATCTTTCCCCAAAACGCGGCAATACCGCGTTCTGCAGTCTTTTCAGAACGCGGTACTCTTTTAATAGCCTTTTTCCCTTGGCTTGTGGGATTTTGGATTTTCGAAGATAATGGAAGATTGAGGTCCCTGATTCGATCTCAACTCATTTCCTTCGATTAGGAACCCTGATCCACTTATCTCTCCCTAGATCCACCCATCTCTCTTGTTGGTTAACCTCACCATTCACTATAAAAGAGAGGCATTCCATTGGGAAAGAGGAGGACTCTTGAGAGTACCAAACTTATGGTCTTACAGCATTGTGGAGATAGCTAGAGGAGAAGACACTTGGAGCTGGAGGATTGGCTTGGACATCAAGCACCTTTTGTAAGTATTCTTCAAGTTGTAATGGAATAACTTGTCTTGTTTTCCCAAATCATTTGTGTTAATTTTGTTTTAATGATATGATTTGTATCTCTCATAGATTTAGGTTCTAACTCATGTTTTAGGTTGCTAGAGAATAGTGCATTCTTGTGTCTTGGTTCCATTTTGACAGGTTCATTTGTGAGGGCTTGGAGATTGGAGCAACTACAAAAACAAGCGTCTGGATAGAAGGTTAGTTAAACTTCTTCTACTCTTTCTAGCATTTTAATCTTGAGATGTTTGTTAGATCTAGGGATTCAAGGTAGCATTTGTTTTGACTTGTTTCTTGCTTTAAAGATAGTTTAAAGTCTGCTTTAAAGTTAAGAGAGTTTTGGCTTATCCGTAGGACAAAATTCTACATAACAAGAATGGCGACTCCGCTGGTTTTGATTACTGCTTGATTGATTCAATTCACAATCATTTATCTTTGCATTGTGAGTTTTTGTTGCACTTCAAACCAGTTTGAATCTTGGTCCTTTTTTACCTTTATTCACTCCTCCTCGTTGTATTTATCTCCCTGTTTGATCACTGAGTCCCCTGGGTTGGCAACAACCCTGAAAACTTTATTTCATTTTCTCAAGTTGCTCTTTTTCCTTACCTTGCCACAGTACCGCGCCCTCTGAACTGCCTCCAGCGCGGTAGTACCGCGTTCTCTTCCTTAATACCATAGCGGTACTATCACAGTGCCGCGCTCCAGTCAGACCATTACCCGCGGTAGTGTCTGCAAGCTTTTAAATTTTTTTATCTTTGCTTGGTTTCCAGAGTCTCTCTCTGCCTTAGATAGTGTTTACTGTTGCCTGTTAGCATCCTGGTCAATTTCCAGTCTACATGGTGTGCTTATTACCCAGTTTGTGAGCTTGATTGTTGATTGAATTAGTGGCACTTTTGACATATGGGTCATTTTTCCAGTTTGATTGCATTGACTTGATTTTTTTCACCACAACCAACTCAAAACCACTGTTCTCTGTTACTGAATACTGTAGCTTTTACAGTCATATTATCATTATCATTTTCAGTAAATTAAAAAGATCATTAGTTGAAGAGCAATTTTGTTGTTTAAATTGAAAAAGTCTAGTGGTATTTTGCATAGGGAAATGAACCATTGATTTTGCCACATAAATTCTCATTGTAGAAGCATTGTAGATTGTAAAATCAGTGCATTGAAAAGAGTGTTTACTTCAGTTTGGCTTTCTTTGTAAATCGAAAAGGAAAAATCTCTTGCTTTGATGTTTTCTTGTGAAAAATTTCATGCATATTTGATCGAAGAACCTCTATCTTTACCCTAGCTAGATTTTCATCGAAGACAAAGGCTTATTTGTGACTCATTCTCATTTGCATGGTTTGAGTCGTCACAACACCATCAAGTTTCACGTCCACTACCCGATTGAGTAAGACAGCCACTAAAATTAATCACCCTAATTAAACCAACTTTAACCTCACTTGAGGAAATCAAAAGAATTTGGTAGTTAGGTAGGACCCCGAGGATAGGCATCAAAATAATTCCTGTTAACACCTAAAAAGTGCTCACTAGCTCATTTCCCTATTCACATGACCCATTTGTCCACTTTTTCACCATCTGAGCCTTTGAAACCAACAAAAGGTCACCAAAAGACCTGAGTACACCCCTTTTTCCATTAAAAAAGATTATTTTTCCTGAAAAGCATAAAAAACCCTCAAAAAGGGTCCAAATTCCCAAAAATATTAAAAAGGGAATTAAAACATTATTTTTATTCAAAAAAGGAAAAAGGAGGGAAAAGTACCTAAACCATGTTGGTCAATACCATTTGGTTTCCACAAAACCACAAATGGTATTCCCCACCACCAAAACCTATAAAAAGGTGGTAGGGGCTCCTCATTTAGATCCATCCATTATCTCATCCTTATGCTGCTGAAATCTCCCTTGAGCATTTTAGCCATTAAAGCAACCTTGGAGAAGGAGACCTCTTGGAGTTTGGAGCTACTCATCTTGGGAGTTGCTCAACATCAACCTTCACCATTGAAGGTATTATCGCAAGCACTTGCTTGCCCCCATTTTTCAATACAAATTCATTCTTTAATATTTTCTTGTTCTTGATTTTTAAATGTTTAAATTATTTGCTTAGATTCTTGCATAGATCCATGAGTAATTTAGTTTAGTTTAATTAATTGTTTATTTCTATTGAAACTGCTGCTACTAGTTAACAGGTGCCCATAGCACTAAGCCTGGTTGCAAAACCGGGCCAACAATTTTTGGCGACTCCGCTGGGTTTTGGACAATAGATCTCTAGTTTTGCTTTTAATCTTAGTTTTTTATTAGTTTTTAACCTTTAGATCCATAGATCTGCCATCTTAGGCAGCAGATCCATTGCTGCCCTAAGTTTTGGCCTCATCTATTGCCATTAACAGCCCGGAATTCTTGATTTTCGGGTTCGTTTTTCGGCTTCCGTGCACGCCTTCCGCCTCGCGGTTTTTAGCTTGACAGTCGCGCGGTCCATCGCGGCTTTCGACCTTTTTTCCGCGCGGTTCACCGCGGATTTTTTGTCGTTTTCCGCGCTGCACATCGCGGCATCGCAGTCATTTACCGCGTTGCACATCGCGACTGCGCGCTCCTTTTCCGCGCGGTCCACCACGACTTCACGGCCTATTTGCGCGCTGCACACCGCGGCTTCACAGATATTTTCCGCGCGGTCCATCGCGACTGCGTGACCAAAACCCGCGCGGTCCATCGCGACTGTGCGACAGAAACCCGCGCGGTCCATCGCGGCTTTTCTGTCAAAACCCGCGCTGCTGATTTTTTCATTCGGCCATTCCGATTTTAAAAATTAATTTTTACTGTACTTCCTGCCCATATAGCACGTTTTTTACAATATTAAATTCTGCATATTTTACAGGCTTGAAAATTTTTTTACTATTTAAAATGCATATCTAGAAATCTTTTTAAAAATTTTCAAGAAAGTGAAAGAAAGACTTAGTTTGCATTTTTATCTAGATTAAAAAAATTTCCTGTTTACTTCTTTAAATCTTGCCCTTAGCAATTTACTTGAAAGAAGAAATCCATTTATTTCTTTAAAAGAAGTTTATTATTTGCTTTCATAATTCAAAGGATCCATTGTTTTTTGAATTCATATTTGCAAAAGCATTCCATTTATTTTGAAAAAGCCATAAATATTTGCTTTTTATTTTCAAAAGCACCTTTGTTTTTTGAAAATTTCCTGTACAGCATTTACATTTTTTTCAAGATCAGTTTACAATACCTCACGTGCACTCACTCGATCACTTAATTGAACTAAGCCTTAAAACATACCTTAATTTCAACACACTTTTAACCCCACTTGGGGAACACTAAAAGAACTTTGTAGCTAGGTAGTATTGGGGGGATAGGTGTTCCAATAACACCTCTCAGTTATTACATCTGAGACATAGAAGTTGTCCAATTAGGGAGCTAAAATCTCTTAGTACTTTTTGGCGCGGTCACAACCGGTTTGTGGGAAGGCCTCTCCCTTAGGAGGGTTGAAGTCGCGAGGATGGTTCCGGAAGCCTGAGTGGAATACCGAAATCCATTCAGTAACCGAAGGGCTACCATTCGCAGTTCTCGGGATATCCCTGTATTGGGATATTGCGATCAAAGGACCAAACGGCAGATTTACCTTTTCTCGACGCGTCATGAACGGAGTATCCTAGTAGCCTGTCTTTAGGATTGATTACCCGGTGTCCCTCCCGGTAGGGGGATATCTAGCCGTTGTCTCAACAATCATATTGTCTGACTTGGATTTCATCACCTTGCAGAGGATATCGATTGTTTGAGTCACAATAATTTTAGTTAGGTGTTTGCATGATTCAACCCACCTTTGGTCTAGTTACACCTATTTTTTCTAGCAGCCGTTTGCATGTTGGTACTCTGGCCATTTGTTGAATTCCTCCACTTATTGTAGCACAGCTGCTAGAATAAGTGCCTTTTTTTAGGTTGATTTTTTGGCCTGAGAGCCTTCTTTTTGCACTCCCCTTCTTGCACCCTTGGTTGCATTAGGGTTTTTGAGTCTTTTATATATATATCACCACCTGATACTTAAACAAAAATTTTACACAAACACTTAATTCTCACCATTGAGAATTTTAGACGCTCTCGTCGTCTACAAGGCGAACTCCCAGAGTTTAGTCCACTTGGCTCTCCACGTCACGGACGCAGAGCCTTATCCCTTGATTTGACACATCGTCAGTCAACTAGACAGTCATCCGATTCTGACAGACTCCAAGTCACATTTGATTTGGAGGTAGAATCCGAAAACCCCACAGAGTTATCACCAACCACCATTATGGCTGGAACACCATTTGATCCACTATTTACCAGCACCATAGGTGAGACATCCACAGACCCTTCTGCGGCGGTGCCATCCATGGCAACGACCACCCCCCTGGGTATGCCCAACATGGGCAACACTCCACATTTAGGAATGCCCAATACAGGGCCACCTCCTGTTATAGGAATTCCCAACAGAGGGCCTCCACCTGTTATGGGTATGCCCAACATAGGGGTCACACCCCCCTTGGTTCCCACAAACCGTATCCCAGGAATCCCCACTGCTATTCCTAACCCAAGTGTAACCCATGTTGCACTTGGAGGCGCTGGCCCATACCAGACTACACCTATTGGAGGGCACATACCCTCCATACCTAGCATACCTTTAGGTGCTACTGGACCCCACACCACAATGACTAGGCATGTCCCAGTTCCAGTCACCACATCTGCTAGCTTACCATACATGGCAAGTCTTAACCTGCCAGATTTAGCTAGGCTCACTAATGACCCCATCAGACACGATCCTGCGTGGCCTCACATGCCCACCAAACTCCCCTCTGACATCCCTAAGTTTGAGGGTAAGATGGGTGAAGACCCCTAGAACCATATCATGTCCTTCCATCTATGGTGTTCCTCCAACTCCATAGTGGACGACTCTGTCCACCTTCGGCTCTTACAGCGCACCTTCACTGGCTCTGCAGCCAAGTGGTATATTGAGCAACCCCATGGGACACATGCCACCTTTACCTCCCTTGCCTCGACCTTCCTGCAGTTTTTCCAGTTACCTGTCCGCTATGATGCGGGAGTCGAGACCCTACTGTCTTGCAGACAGAACACGGCCACCCATATCACTGACCACATTCATGAGTGGCGTCGACGCCGAAGCCTCTGTAAAATCAAATTAGACGACCGTAAATTTTTAGATTGGTTTCTAAAATCCCTCCTCCCGCTCATCGCGAAGGATGTGGCATCTGAAAGACCCCAGTCTGAAGAAGAGGCCATTCTCAAATCCCAACAGTTTGATCTCATCTACGCCCAGTCGGGTTATCTATACACAATCATACCAGACGCCCCACGATGCGACTCTTCACGTAGTGACGCGCCGGGGGCATCTCATGCCGCTGATGGCATTATTGGCCAAATCACACCCCAAGCTAAATCTTTCAGCATGGTGAGCACCATGCCTGCTCCAGACCTCTCTAGGGCTACATCAAGTTCCGGAGCGACAACTTCTTATGCTCCAACAAACCAGACCCATCACATTCATGGGCCCTCTTGTCCACAACATTGATATGGACAAACGCCATCAGCATATGTACCTCCTACATACTATACTCAACCTACCACACATACCCCCATGCAGTTCCCACAACAGCAGATGCATTACCCACAACCAGCTGCACCAGCTAATCTCACACCTCCAATAGCTCAGGGGTACCAACAACCCCAACAGGCAGCTGGACCATCTCCAGCTCCACCTGCATACTACCCACCGCAACCTGCTCCCACACCTGCGGGTCCCCAGAATCCCCCCAATGCTCAAGGGAATGTGTACGCACAACAACATCAGCCCCAATACCAAAATAACCAACGCAACCAGGGTGGGAAACCAAACCACGGAAGAGGACGTAACCGTGGAAACAACCAAAACCATAACCAAGCTCCACAACCTACCCATCCTCCGCAAAACAATAACGCGGCGCCTGCTCATCAGAATCCTGATCGGCCACCTAAGCAAGCCAAAAATGCTAATTTACGAACAAACCATCCTTGTTCTATTTGTGGTGTCTATGGCCACTATACCCACGCTTGCCCACATCTGGAGCGAGCTCGACAACTATGGACAGATGACATCCATCGTCAAGGGCAGGCGGCTCCTCAGCCGCCACCCAACCCTCCACCACCTCAACAACAACCTTTGGTTCTACAAAACCCTTTTCCAACACAAGGAGTGGTGAACACTCAGCCGTTAGCCCCCCCACAGGGCAACGTACAACCACAACAAATCACTTACGCCGCTCCTGATCAACCCATGTTTGATTCAGGCACTCACCACTTATTGATGATGTCCACTGCTGACGTCAATATCCAAACCCGTTGGAACCAGTATGGCCCTACCTCCAAAGCCCCCCCCACCGATAAGGATACTAACGCTCATCCCACCGATCAGCCATTACGGATACCACCTCTTCCACTTGATCGCGCATCTAAAGCACCTCGTTTCCCACTCCGCTGTATCAACAACAACCCCAATGCACGGGCTGCGTCAAATTACAACATCGTAGATGACCTAGCTCAATCTCCCGCAGCCATGTCTGCGTTAGAAGTCTTAAAAAACTGTCCTACATAGCGCAAGACTTTACTTTCCGCCATTGGGGCGATTGACCCAAATGATTCGAAATTGATGACCTTTGATTTAGACCAGTCTGAACCACGTCTTCCTTCCACCATAGCAGTCCAAGTTTCTGTTTCTATTCGGAATCTTGTCATCCATCGATGTATCATCGACGAGGGTGCCTCCACATGCGTCATGTCCACATTTGTTTGGCAGAAGTTGGGATCCCCTACTCTCCAGCAATCCACCACTGCATTGCGGGCCTACAACGGCTGGTCAGCTCAACCTCAAGGTTTACTACCCAAGGTCCCCTTCCAATTAGGTGGGAAAACTGTGCTCATTGACATAGAGGTCATTAATGCCCAGCTCGATTATAACCTTTTACTTGGCAGCAGTTACATGTACGCCATGAAAGCGGTCGCCTCATCCGTTTTTCGCACCATGATGTTCCCCCACGAGGGACGCGTGGTCAAAATCGACCAACTCACATACTATGATCCCAATGCCCCCGCAGCACTCGAAAATGTTCTTCCCATGATTGAACAACCGACTTCTAGTGCAACTACCTCCTTTGTCTCGTCTTTGGGACCCAGACTTTACCCAGATACACCAATGACCTCTACATTCCAGGCCATTCCACCACCGTCACTGGAGACCCACGTCGCAAACCTCTGTACTCTTTCACAGAATACACAAACATCCGGTAGTCAACCACTATTGATCCCTAGTCACATCGGTGTTACACCCATCCACACCATCCCCTTTCTATTTCCTCCTTCGGGTGTAGTAAGCGCCCCGGTTATGGCTACCCTTAGTCTACCCGGGTTAACATTGGGATTACCCGTGTGGTATATTTTGCCTCCCGTTCCACCGCCGACACCAAACGTCATCCTCAAACCGGTACAACCTATTGTTACCACAAATCAACCTCCTCCTGGTGTCGCAATCCCTTCGTCGTCAACGAAACCTCCTCCTAGTCTCAATATCCCTTCGTCGTCAACGAATCATCCCCCTCCTATCAAGCCCACTGGGGGCAGAGGTCCACAACCATACACTGCTATACCACCTCCTAAGGAAGTTAAACCCCCACCAGTATTTCGAGCTCCCCCTAAATGCTCGTTGTGCGATGAGATAGGCCATCCAACTCATCAATGCCCACAGTTACCAGCACTCCAAGTGCATATGAACATGTTGGACGATGACGCCGGCATCCCAGTCGTTAGACTTGAGCCACCACCTCAAACTCATGACAAATCACTGCGCACCAACCATCCTTGTGCCATATGCAGTGTTTACGGCCACTACTCTCACCATTGTCCCGATCTCCCTGACTATAGAGCAGCATTATACGAGTTAAACAATGTCGATTTGGAGATATCTCCTACCCGAATCGAGGAGATCTACCCCCCGCCATCATCCTCGTCGGAAGAAGTCAATACAATATATATGATTTCAACAACTTTCAAACCAGAACCCCTTGATTTATGGTCTGACTACTTCAATACTGATGAGCAAATTTTGGAGACACTCACTGCACCCGACTACCCTTGGGATGATATGCATCATCGCTCGTACTTCCTCCCAGAAGAATCTACATCCACCATATCTAACCAGCTATCGATCGAATCGAAAGATTTCATACCCACTAAGGTCGATTGGTTAAAGGACCCCATCCCAGCACCGGATGCCTTTGAAGAAGGGAACATGTCAAACATTTCCCCCACTATACAGGTAGACATTTCCACAACACCAGGGAAACCTGAGCTCATCTCGCTGGGCGCATCTTGCACTCAAACAGAAACTCAGGCATACAAAAAGCTCTTTCAAGAGTTCCGTGATGTCTTTGCCTGGTCCTATACCGAGATGCTTGGTCTCGACCCCGCCATCATCGAACACCACATTGATACATGGCCTGAGGTACCCCCTGTTCGCCAGAAACAGCGACCCATTCATCCTTCCAAACTCCCCGCTGTTAAAGCTGAGGTCGAGAAACTTCACAAAGCAGGATTCATTTATCCTATCCCGTACACCACCTGGGTGTCGAGCCCCGTTCCCGTCAACAAAAAGCAAGGCTCCCTTAGAGTATTCACTGACTTCCGTGATTTAAACCACGCTTGTCCAAAAGACAATTTCCCCACGCCATTCATTGACCAACTCATTGATGAGTGTGCGGGCCATGAAGTCCTATCCTTCATGGACGGGTTTTTCGGATATAACCAGATTCACATACGCAAGGAGGATCAGTACAAGACTACCTTCACCACCCCATGGGGCACCTTTGCCTATCGCGTCATGCCATTTGGCCTTAAAAATGTTGGTGCCACTTTCCAGCGAGTCATGACCTATTGCTTTCGCGACTTGGTGCATATCCTCCGAGTCTACCTTGATGACCTCATAGCTCGTTCCCGAAAACGATCAGACCACCTTAATGACCTCCGGAAAGTTTTCCTGCGTTGTCGCAAATATAAAATCCGCTTGAACCCACACAAGTGTGTCTTTTGCGTCCCGGCAGGCCGCTTGTTGGGTTTCATTGTTTCCCAAGACGGAATCACTGTCGATCCCCTGAAAGTCAAAGCCATCTTAGAACTTCCGCCTCCTCGCACGCTTCGGCAACTCCAAAGTCTACAAGGGCGGTCCAATTTCCTTAGGCACTTCGTTCCTGATTATGCCACCAAAGTCCACGGGTTCTTACGCTTACTTCGTACCCACATACCCTTTGTTTGGGATGAGCAAGCAGACATGGCATTCAAAGCCCTCAAGAAAGCTCTCACACAAGCCCCCTTGATATCCCCACCGGATTTCTCTCAAGACTTCACCCTTTATGTCTCGGCATCTGAATATGCTATGTCAGGAGTTTTGGTCCAAGAAGATGCCTCCCACCAAGAGCATGTGATTTATTACGTCAGCCAGACCTTGTCTGGCCCGCCCCTGTGTTACCCATACGAGGAAAGATTAGCCCTAGTTGTAGTCTTTTCCGTACAAAAATTGCGACACTACATCCTACTCAGTCATACCACGGTCGTGGCCGATTCCAACCCTATGGTCTATCTCCTAACCCGACGACTCCTACAAGGTCGTGTCGCTAAATGGGTCATTATCCTCCAGGAATATGACCTCACTTTCAGAACTCCCAAAAGCACCAAAGCCCTCGCGCTTGCTCACCTCATCACTGACCTCCCATCCTCTTTAACATCACCCGTCATCCAAACGGACCTGATTGACGAGCAGATCTTCATCATTTTGTCCGACGACCCTTGGTACGGAGACATTTTGACTTACCTTCGTACGCAAAAATTTTGACCACACATCGATCGTGATGGACGCCGTCGCATACGACACCACGCCCCCCGATACCTTTTGTTAGGGGATGTACTTTACCGATGCGGCGTTGATACAATCTTACGCCGCTACCTATCCCATAGTGAGGCAGAACAAGTCCTTAATGATTGTCATAGCGGTGCCTGCGGAGGCCATTTCTCCGGTATGGCCACCGCCCAGAAAATCATTCAGGCCGGTTATTTTTGGCCATCATTGTTTACTGATTGCATCACCGCAGTCAAGCATTGCCAGAACTGCCAACTATTTGCCCCCAAAGCAAGAACCCCCCCCCCCGCCCCCCTTCATCCAGTCATCACTGTTGGACCATTCTGCAAATGGGCCATCGACTTCCTCGACTGCAACCCCACGTCAGCCGGCGGTCACAAACACATCGTTGTGGCTGTAGATTATTTCACCAAGTGGGCGGAAGCCATGCCGACCTATAATTGCAAAGCCGACACTGCAGCATGGTTTTTCTTCAACCATGTTATCACTCGTTTCGGAGTGCCAAAGCAACTAGTCTCTGACCACGGCTCTCACTTCGAAGATGCTGTCTGGAAGGAATTATCAACCATGTTGAAATTTGAACACCATTTCTCTTCCGCTTACTATCCCCAAGGAAACGGCCAAGTCGAAGTGATCAATAAAATTTTGAAGACCATTCTCCAACGTACTGTAGACAAGCACAAATCCAATTGGCACCACATGCTTTTCCCGGCACTATGGGCCTACCGCACCTCAACCAAAACCGCCACCGGTTTTACCCCTTTCCATTTAGTTCACGGTGTCGAATCCATCCTCCCTATTGAGTGCTAGATCCCATCCTTACATATCACCATTGAACTCCTACCGGACACTTCCCCGATCGAGCAACGTTTACTACTCCTAGAGCAGGCCGATGAAGATCGGCGCACAGCCATTCAAAACATGGAAGCAGCTAAACAACGATCGAAACTAAGTTACGACAAACACGTCCACCCAAGAACCTTTTCTGAGGGAGACCTTGTCCTCGCTTACGATCAAGCTCATGATAAAACCGGAAAGGGAAAGTTCGTGTCTATGTGGCAAGGCCCCTACGTCATACACACCTGCCTCGGGCAGGGGGCATACATTCTGACCGATTCAGAAGGCAATCCCCTACGCAACCCACGCAACGGGTTGTACCTTAAACGATTTTACCCATAGAAAATCTGATGGACACCATCGTCCATTTTAGTATAGGCATACTTTCTTTATTCACAAAAATCCAAAAAACCTAAATATTTGTTTTTCTCTGCATGACCACAGATGGAGCCTCTTCCAGTCTGCCATATCGGTTTCGCTGATGGTGCAAGCCGTTGGTCTTCCAATCTCGCCTCCGCAGCTTGGGTAATATACTCCCTTTCACATGAGTTAATTCACATTGACGGAGTATGTTTAGGTGCCGCTACCAATAATCAAGCTGAATACGATGCTGTGACCGGTCTCCTGGCCGCTGCTCTCCAAATGAGCATCCGTCACCTCAACATTTTCTTGGACTCACAGCTCCTAGTTTCCCAGCTCAACAATGATTACCAGGTACGCGATCCCTGTCTTTTTAGAAAATTCCTGTGCACTAAACAAATGGTTAGACAGTTTGAATCCATTTCATTCACACATGTCTTAAGACACCTCAATAGTGTAGCAGATAATATGGCCAACAATGTCCTCGACTGGCACACCAGTCACATCATGTCATATCCATAAACAAAATGCATCCACGTGCATAATATGTGCCTCCACAGGCATATCCATAAACAAAATGCATCCACGTGCATAACAGGTGCCTCCACGGGCATAAAAACAAATAACCAAATAATGCATCCACGTGCATAACATGTGCCTCCATGGGCATACATAAATAAACCAACATACTGCATCCAAGTACATAACATGTGCCTCCACGGGCATATACAAAAGACAAAGGTGCATATACATACACGACAATATATCCAAATATATATCCACATATATATATAAGCCAAATAGTCAACATGTCATAGGTTCCCTCAGCACCCGATATACAAAAAATAAATATACATCTGTCATACAAAAATGCTTCCCCATATGCTCATCAGCATTTGGGGGCAGATACAATATCATCTACACATCTGGATCCCTAGGACCCTCCGGCTCCTCCTCCGCTGGCCCCGCCAGGTCATGGCGAGCCCGAAATCTCCGCTCTACCGGCCCCGCTGGATCATCCCGCAGACGTATCCTCCCCTGAGCCGGCCCTGCTGGATCATCTCGTCTACCACCCCTGTGCCTCGCCACGAACACCGCTGTCCTCAATAGGAGCGACTGCCACTCAGGCGGCGCACCGAAACAACCCTGCAAAATATCTCGATCCAGGTCTCTCCAACCATCCTCGGGGAGTCCAGCTAGGATCCGGGCAAAGGTCTGTCGGACACCATCTATGGCGTCATCGCGAGGACCAACCCCTCGCCCACGAGCCGCAAATCCTCCACCACGTGGAGGTGGTACCGCTGCGGGTGGATGGGCGACCACCATCGCCCGCCCCTGACGAGGCACGTAGTCGTCCGGTGGCACTGGACCCACATCTGCACAAAGCAAGTAAGCTATCAAATACTATACAACAATAATCATCAATGATAAATCAAACAACATATGATATAATATCAAATAAAACACAAAACATACCTTCTAAACTCCAGGCCTGTCCTGGGGCACGAGGCATCTCCGGGTCACCTCGGTAATCCATGCCGGCGTAGGGGTAGTCCTCAATCACCAGAGGCATCTGCTCCCACTGCTGATAAAAGTCCTCCGTAAAGTAGCCACGAACACCACCGCCGCCACGAGGCATCATCTGCCCCCATCTCATCATACGAGGCTCACTCGGAAGACCAGCACGAATGGGTACCCGTGGCCGTAAGGTCGGCACCCGCTCGAAGAAAAAACAGCATAAAAATGAGGCATAACAAAACTCGCCTCCCTCTCTAATGGCCTTGTCCAGATCTCTCCGGACTCCAGCCAGAAACATCTGCCCCCAGGCATAATAAGTACCCTGAAGAACAGAGTCCAACATCATCGTCTACCCCCCAGACATACGATGTGGCGCAGCAGCACCCAGTATCCGTAGAACGCAGGCCCCAACAGCTCGCATATCCCACTCACGTAGGGATCGCAGACTAATAGAACTGTTCTGCAGAACAGCATCATCAACACAAAAAGTCTGTAACAGGTCCTCCATATCTATACCTGGAGGCAACTTCGGCAAGATATCGCCCACCTCACCCAAGCGAGGCAACCCAGTCAAAAAATAAACATCCATGAGAGTAATCTCTAACCTCTCACCCCCAATGATGAAGGCACCCTCTGCCGGCACCCACCAACTCACGAGCTTGTTCAGGAGCCGCCTCACTGAACGAATAGGGGGGATCTGAGCGAACTTCAAAAGTCCGCTCATAGCCAAAGTCTGTCTCACCCCTGCATCAGTCTCTATCCTCAGCATGAGATCACCATCGATCTCTCGCTCCCCGCCACGAGGACTGTGGTCTCCTCAACATCCTGCCAGCAAACAGAAGAAATTTTTAGCCCTAGCATAAAATTCTTATGAAAAAATCCCATCGCGGCTTTTACACAAAAATCCGCGATGCCCATCGCGGCTTTTCCACCAAAAGTCGCGATGACCATCGCGGGATCCATGCAAAAACCCGCGATGAACATCGCGGGTTTTGGCCAGACAGTCGTGATGAACATCGCGACTATCCCCCATGAACCCGCGATGAACATCGCGGGTTCCAACCTCACAGTCGTGATGAACATCGCGACTGTCAGCCTAAAACCCGCGCGGTTCATCGCGGGTTCAGCCCCGAAACGCGCGCGGTTCCACGTTGGAGAGTCAACATGGAATTTCGCGGCCTTTGAGGGCCCCCCGCCAAACAAAAAGACATAATTGACAAGGCTAAGGCAAATAGAGTTACCTGCAACTCGCTGAATTGAAAACCAACGGTGAAATCTCCCGGAAATCGAGAAAAAGCTCTGGCAACTCTATCAAACTCGCACGTAACAATGACACGTCATTTGGGCCCCATGCCCTATTTATAGAAATCCCACCAATTTTCCAACACCCATTGCGGTATCATACGAAGTCCATTTCTCAAACCGTTGGTACCGTTGGAATCAGCACAGCGAGAAATTCATGCAGGTTCCTTCCTTTTCTCGTTTTCATGGGGTCCATTTTTTGACCATTTTTTGGCCTCTCTCGTGGCCTCGGTTTGCATGCCACATCGGCCGTTCTCCGTTTTGGACGTGTCATATATCACCGGATTCAATTTTCCGCGCTCGTGATGATGCTTGAGATCATTTCTCGCTGTCACGTCCCGATTTTCAGGGTATTTTTTCCATGCCCCCTCGTCACCTCGGTTTGCGTGCCACATCGGCCGTTCTCCATTTTGGACGTGCCTTATATCACCGAATTCAGTTTTCCGCGCTCGTGATGATGCTTGAGATCATTTCTCACTGTCATGTCTCGATTTTTTGGGCATTTTTTCCATGCCCCCTTGTCACCTCGGTTTGCGTGCCACATCGGCCATTCTCCGTTTTGGACGTGCCTTATATCACCGGATTCAGTTTTCCGTGCTCATGATGATGCTTGAGATCATTTCTCGCTGTCACGTCCTGATTTTTCGGGCATTTTTTCCATGCCCCCTTGTCACCTCGATTTGCGTGCCACATCGGCCGTTCTCCGTTTTCGACATGCCTTATATTGTCGGATTCAGTTTTCCGCGCTCGTGATGATGCTTGAGATCATTTCTCGCTTTCACCTTTCGATTTTTCAGCCATTTCTTCCATGCTCCCTCGTCACCTCGGTTTGCGTGCCACATCGGCCGTTCTCCGTTTTCGACGTACCTTACATCGTCGGATCCAGTTTTCCGCACCGATGACGATGCTTGAGACCTTTTCTCGCCCTCATAAACCCATTTTTTTTCAGTATAATTTTACCCCTTTTTCGGGCCGAGCAACCCCTTTTACGAAAAAGGCACTTAGGGAGTTTCTGTTAAGCTCTTTTCTGACTCTTAAAACAATGAAAAGATTGCCGAGCAACCTTGCTTCCTTTCATGCTCGTTAAACTATCTGAAAGGGCGTCTACCTGGTATAAGTTTACCCCTTTTCCAGACCTTGTGGACTAATTACGAAAAAGGTATACTCTAGTCACATCGGCTAGAAGAGTTCTCCATCCGCATCATTTTATGCTTTTTCGGGCCTTGGAGACTAAAATTATGAAAAAGAAACACCAATAGAGTCCACTTACCGTTTTCAGACTCTCTAAACATGAAAGCAACCATGAGCATGAGCCGTCCTGGGCTCACAAAATCCACAGGACCGTACCATTTCAGAGCACACTTTTATCCCTTCTTGGAGCTCATTAAAACTACGAAGAAGGAATCAATGGTGCCTCTTGGCGCCACAACAGATCACATCTACTCATTAGGCAGCTTCCCCATTTTGGGTCGCCTTTGTTCAGAGTATTCTGCAGTATGTCACCTTGATAATCCCTTGACGGCACCTATCAGCTCGTCCTCCCCCCCAGAGTCAATATATACCATTCAGTCAAAGCAATGATCCCCACACCTACAAGTCAGTTCCCCACGCTGCCAGGTCAACCATCTCATCATGCTCTGAACAAAGGAAGTTTGAGTCTACCCACTTTTGACCCAGTTATTTCCCATCCCCACAAGTATGCAGTCCTACCATTAGTACTACAACACTTCAGTTTTACACCTCGTGCTCCTATCAAGGAAACATCATTGCCTTGTTAGTTGCTGGTCTCCCTCTGTCGACGACAACCACATCGATTCCAGAGGATAGACCTAGAGGTCCCTGTGTCTTGGACTCATCACCATTTATGATGAGTGCCTACGAATCATTCCGAGAGGAATCTTCAGTGCCTCTCCAAATGATTGTTTCTCACATGCTCAACTTCAACACCTTGATCGCATCGTTGAGACTCGCACAGGGTATTCGTCCGTTTCACTTATTAGTCGAAGACCCCGGATACCTCCTGACTCCTCCACATTTGAGAGTCTTCCTATGGATAACACCAGTTACACTTTTTCTATAGACATCCGGGTTGCGCATGGTGACAGTATTCAGATTTACCCCAGTTTCATACTCCCTTGAGTATACAGTTACATTATTTCTCAGAGATGACTCATAGTCTTTGAGCCCCTACAGATGTTGGACACCTTCAGTTTCAGCAGTTCCTCAGTTATTCCAGTGTATCAGTTACTGAGATCCGTTATGATCAGGAGTACATCCCAAAACAATGTCCCCCCTGGACCATTATGGTGTACAATTAGATTCTTTATGTATTAGATCCCCCTTCTTGGGACTAATTGTTATGTATATGTCTTGATACGAGCATGGGAATGCCCGCCTCGTCCATTATCAGAGATTATACCTCATTTATATTGAGGCCATGTAATATTTTTTGTTTCTTGCAGCTTCCAAGGGCCGTGGCTCTAGTCTCCAATCGGTCTCTTCTCCTTCCCAAACCCCTGAAAAAAGACAAAAGAACTATGATGTCTATCGGCCATACGATGAGCTCCTGCCCTCACACATCAGGGGGCAATCTGTTAACACCTAAAAAGTGCTCACTAGCTTATTTCCCTATTCACATGACCCATTTGTCCACTTTTTCACCATCTGAGCCTCTGAAACCAACAAAAGGTCACCAAAAGACCTGAGTACACCCCTTTTTCCATTAAAAAAGATTATTTTTCCTGAAAAGCATAAAAAACCCTCAAAAAGGGTCCAAATTCCCAAAAATATTAAAAAGGGAATTAAAACATTATTTTTATTCAAAAAAGGAAAAAGGAGGGAAAAGTACCTAAACCATGTTGGTCAATACCATTTGGTTTCCACAAAACCACAAATGGTATTCCCCACCACCAAAACCTATAAAAAGGTGGTAGGGGCTCCTCATTTAGATCCATCCATTATCTCATCCTTATGCTGCTGAAATCTCCCTTGAGCATTTTAGCCATTGAAGCAACCTTGGAGAAGGAGACCTCTTGGAGTTTGGAGCTACTCATCTTGGGAGTTGCTCAACATCAACCTTCACCATTGAAGGTATTATCGCAAGCACTTGCTTGCCCCCCATTTTTCAATACAAATTCATTCTTTAATATTTTCTTGTTCTTGATTTTTAAATGTTTAAATTATTTGCTTAGATTCTTGCATAGATCCATGAGTAATTTAGTTTAGTTTAATTAATTGTTTATTTCTATTGAAACTGCTGCTACTAGTTAGCAGGTGCCCATAGCACTAAGCCTGGTTGCAAAACCGGGCCAACAATTCCCCCTTGTCATTTTCATCTGAGACATAGTCATTGTCTTTAGGGAACTAAAATCCTCTAGTACTTATTGACACGGTCACAGCCAGTTTGTGGAGGGGCCTCCTGACTGTTTCCAACTTTCAGGGGTTAAACGGCCGCGAGATTGAGAACCGAACGGACTCTGTGGAATACCGCACTCCACTTAGCCCTAAGGCAACATCGATCGCTGTCTTCTTCGGAAGGCTGAAGTGCCCAAAACCTTTTCTGACGTGTCATGAACAAGGTGGCTTAGTATCTATTCTACTAGGGCTCTTTTACCCAGGATCCCTTTCGGTAGAGGGATATCCTTCTTATATCGGTCTCTCATGTTGTATTGTTCGACTTGGATTTCATCACCTTGCGAAGGATACATCCTGTTGAGGTCTCCAGCTCTTAGTTAGGAGTTTGCTTGCTATCTCATCTTTGTAGAGGGTCATTTTTTCTTTATAGGGACTGCTTGTTGGCATTCTGGCCATTTTTGTTGATCAGCTCGCTTATTGAGACACCGGTCTCAGTATAGATTTTAGAGCTTGCTTTTTTGGCCTGTGAGCCTTGCTTTTTCTAGCTCCTCTTCTGCACACTCGGTTGCATTAGAGTTTTTGAGTTCTTTGTTTACGATACTGCCTCCGATTTTCATTTTCCTGTCATCATGTCAGATCAACCACGAATATCACGAAGACAACAGGGCCTAAGCCCTCCACCACCACCACCACCACGGACTTCTGGTCCGCCTGCATCACGCATTCCTGCTCCTCCTGGCCGCGGTGCTGGTCAAGGCAACATTCCACCACCGATACGTACAACATCTTCAGTTACGCCCATAACTGCCACACACAGCACAGTCTCAGAATCTATTGCAGCTTCTGCAACCACTAGCATGTCTGAGACTTCCACTGTCACTTCACCCACTGTCATTCCAAATTTATCTATCACAGTGGACACAGTTACCGCAACTGAACCTAGTACAACCCAGAGTACTAGACCAGAGGTCATCCTTCTACCGGATGTCAGCACTTCCCGTCCATCAGACACTTTTCACAATGATACAGACGAATCTGTTGGCACCATAGAAGGGTCCGACCAGGACATACCTGGCTTGATTTCAATCCCAGGCGGGTACGTTGAAATCGTTGAAGATACTCGACTTCCTGACACACCCTTTGAACCTGATTATGGTTTCATCACTTCCCAGGCGGATCTTCCGCCTGTTATCACTACGTCACCCAGTGTTCACCCGCAGGAAACGAGTTCTTCTAGCAACATACCTCGTACTATTGCTCTACCCAACCTCCCTCCGGGACATGAAATCATGGCTTCCATCCAGTCTAGTATGGTTAGCCTAGCGAACTCTCCGTTAGCATCGGCACGGTTTAGACGCAACACAGAGCAAATGCTCTCGTCAGTCTCTCGATATCCCCCTGACACTCGTCCTTCTGACTATAGGGTTCCCAACGTCCCGTCTAGCACAGAATTTCATCACTCCTTTGCAGACGGCTCAGGACCTTCGGACTTTACTATACCTAGGTTCCCACCGGATCCCCGAAATCTTTGTCAGGATATGAACTCGGACCCAGTTCTCGTTGGTCCTCCTATCATTGAACACGTTATGGACGACGTCGATACCCCTGGGCTAAATTCCCCACATTTGCTGTCATCACCTATGTTTGGTACACATTCTATGAGGGATAACCCAATTTTTTCCCCGTCCTCACCTGTTCGATATGGACGACCCCCTCCGCAAATAGGTACTTTTGGTGCCGTTGGCCAATCCATGTTATCATATTTGACCAGCGGCAGAAGAACGCTTAGTCACACTGCTGGATCTTCCGGTTGGACCGGAGGATCACCCTCAGCCACCATTTACACTATCTCAGGAGGTGGACAACCGACTACAGTGGTCCCCAACTCTAACTACCAAATTCCCCCTGGTGGGCCATCAACCCAACCAGTTGGTGGACAACCTTCTGTTGGGAACCCTGTTCCGAGTCAACAACCTCCAACTGGTGGGCCATCAACCCAACCAGTTGGAGGACAACCTTTTGCTGGGAACCCAGTTCCCGGTCAACAGCCTCCTCATATAGGGCCATCCAACCTAACTGCTGGCGGACAACCTATTGGCTCGATCCAACAAACTTCCCAACCAGCAGCGTCTACTCAGTTCGGTATGTACAATCCACCTGGCAGTGGGCAACCCTATTCCGGTGTTCCAACCGGGCCTTACTCTCAACAACCCCTGTCAGGCATACTTCCTTCTTGGGATAATCAAATCCCACAAAGTGGGGGGTACTCACTTTTTGGAAACTGGAATCAAGCTGGGGGACAATCTCAGATTCCCCCCAACTTGAATTCTGGCTTCCCTTACCCTTCAGCTGCTACAACTCCATGGAACCCATCACTTCAATTTCCACTCGCTCCTCAAGCAGGAACAAGCCTTCCATGGACACCACCGTCGCAGTCACCCCCCAACCCCGCTATGGGAAATCCTCCACTTACACAATATAGTGGTAACATCCCTGGAATACAACAATTCCAAGGAACTTTTCCCCAACAAGGAACAGCAACCATTCCTGGGTATCAACAACCTCAGGGTACCATACCCACTCAGCAGAACACTTACCAACCGGCTGCTTACAATCAACCGGTTAACCAGATGGCTTACCATCCACAGACTTTCCAGCAGTATCCCGCGGGAAACACATATGGGTATAACACATAGCAGCATGCTATGCAGGGCCCTCCAGGGTTCTCTGCACCACATGGTTATTACTCATACCCGCAGACCAACCGTCAACTTCCCTTTTTGGCCACACTTGATCTACCTGACTTGTCGAGGCTTATCAACGATCCTATATGGCATGAACCTCACTGGCCACCTATTCCAGCCAAACTACCATCGGACATTCCTAAGTTCGATGCCAAGCCCGGGGAAGACCCCAAGAACCACGTGATGACCTTCCATCTTTGGTGTTCATCCAACTCCTTGATGGATGATTCCATCCGACTTCGGCTCTTCCAACGCACGCTCACCGGAACGGCAGCAAAATGGTATATCGAGCTGCCACAACACTCTTTTCGTGATTTCAACACTTTGGCTATGCAGTTTCTGACACATTTCCAGCTCCCCATCCGGTATGAGACTAGAACAGAACTGCTAACTTCACTGCGTCAAACCACTTCTACACATATTTCGGATCACATCCACGAGTGGCGAAGACACCGTAGGCTAATAAAGGCACCTATTCCGGATCAGCTACTTACTGATTGGTTTACAAAATCTTTTTTGCCTCCCATAGCCAGAGATATTGCTATGCACGGACCGGTTACAGAAGAAAAAGCCATCTCGGCAGCACAATACATGGATTTGGTATATACTCAATCCGGTACTTTACATGAACTTCTTCCACATGCCTCCCGCGTTCACACTGATCCAACAAAGCCTACCACTGAACCACCCATTGATGGTATTGTTGGTTCAGTCAAGGCTTAGCCTGCTACCAACTCGACACAACCTTCTGCTTCCCCCGCTTTTACCCAGGCCGCTTCAAAAGCTTCCACCTCTCCTGCTGTCTCCTCCGAAGTGAAAGCAGTTCAATCTACGTCACAACCATCCGGAGGAAAGAAGAAAAACAATCGTGGCAAAACCAAAAAGAACCAGCAGGAGAACCCCAAGCCATAACCTACCCAGAATGACCAGAAACCACGTCGGAAAACTAAGTTTCCCTGCTTGATTTGTCAAGATGATCATTATACGCGTGACTGTCCCTACAAGGACGAGGTCAACAAGTTCGTTAAAGGATCCTCTCGCCCGGAAGTGCTAACTGACCCTTTCCCCCAACAGCAACAGCAAATGGTTGCCCAGGAATCCCCACAAGGGGGCAACCCGACCAATCCCACCCGCGGAGAGACGTCCACAAACCGCGAAATCCTAATGACAAGTAATGAGGAGATTAATATCACCACTCGTTCAAAGACTTATGACAACCCTCCAAGTTCAAACAAACAATCGGAGATAGCCAAAGGCAAATCTCCTGTTGAAGATCCGATTCCTATCCCCCCCCCTAACGGTCATCTCCATATCGAGAGACCACTCATGGACATAGTGCTACGCCCACCCAAGGGCACCATACGAAAGGCGACATTTAATCCAAATTCGCGAGCCGCCCAAAACTACAACATTGTTGAGGATTTGGCTCAAGCACCTTGTGCTATGTCGACTCTCGAGGTTCTCCAACACTGCCCCACGCAGCGTAGAACCCTACTTTCAGCACTGGGGGCAATGGACCCGGATACTTCAAACTCCATCATGTTTAACTTGGAGCACGCTAAACCTAGGCTTTCTCATCAGTTAGCCTTCCAGATGCATACAAAAATCCGTGGAAATGTCATCCATCGCACTGTGTTAGATGAAGGTGCTTCCACGTCGATTATGTCTTTGAACTGCTGGAGAGCCTTAGGCTCACCCGAAGTCACAACTTCTCCTACTACTCTCAGGGCATTTGATGGACATGGTTTTCAACCATATGGACTCATTCCCTCAATTGGTGTTGAACTGGGGGGCAAAACAGTATCCGTACACATCGAAGTCGTAGATGCACCTTTGGATTACAATCTCCTACTTGGTCGGAACTGGTTTTATGCCATGACCGCCATAGCATCTACAGTCTTCCGGATTGTACAATTTCCTCATGAAGGGAAAATTGTCACTATTGATCAACTAGATTACTGTATCCCAGACTCCCATCCGAACTCCACCAATACCGTCCCGTTATTGGATCAACCTCGGTACCGGTTCCAAGACATAGGTGTTGGTCTCATGAAGGATTCTTCCCTCATTGGAGTTTTTCCAGAGCTGGGAACCCATCTTCAACCAGTCAACATGATTTCATCGCATGTCACCCCTTCCGATGATTCATGGGTGATTCCGAGTCCCACTCAGATTCAAGGCTATGGCAATTCCATGCCTTTGAACAGAAACCTTGCAGCATATCACGCGATCCAAACAGCCACAGATTGGGTTGACTGTTCTACCGATCACACCGTGGCACAGCTCTCGGCTGAAACTCATCCACACCCACCACTTTTTGATCCTCTCAACTTGATTTTTCCTACTGACGAATCAATCATGGAGGTTATGTGCGGTGATGAGCCACCATGGGGAGATTTTCATCATCGATCTTCATTCCCCACCATTCAGCCACTTGAGCCTGATACCAGACCCAGCGCTTCACTTGGGATGGTTCAAACCAAGTTCCCCACTTCCCTCGATGAGGTATTTTCCAAAGGAAACTTGGCCAATCTTATGGCAACCACTCCCATCGATATTTCAGTGAAGCCTGGTATCGTGGAAAACGTACACATTGGAAAAACATGTACTCCCCTCGAAACGGAGTTCTACAGTGCCTACTTTAAAACTTTCCGCGATGTTTTTGCTTGGAGTTACGAAGAAATGCCAGGGATAGACCCCTCGATTGTGGTCCACGAAATTCCAACTTTCCCTGGCGCCCGACCTGTTCGGCAAAAGCTTCGACCCGTCCATCCTCGTAAGGCAGCCGCCATTAAAGTAGAAGTTGAAAAACTTTTGCGTGCTGGTTTTATCTATCCTGTCCCATTGACAGAATGGGTATCCAACATCGTTCCCGTAGCCAAGAAACAAGGAACGATTAGAGTCTGTGTTGATTACTGTGATTTGAACAAGGCTTGTCCCAAGGACAACTACCCAACTCCGTTTATCGACCAGATCATCGATAACTGTGCCGGAAGTGTTATCTTTTCATTTATGGATGGCTTCTCTGGCTATAATCAGATCGATATCCTCCCAGCCGACCAGCACAAAACGGCCTTTATCTGCCCTTGGGGGATCTTTGCATATCGAAAGTTACCTTTTGGCCTGAAAAATGCCGGGGAAACTTTCCAACGAGCGATGTCCTACGCATTCCATGACATCAAACATATCGTAGAGCCATATCTTGATGATCTTCCCGCTCATTCTCGGACTCGGGAAGACCATCCAGACCACTTGAGTGCCATTTTCGAAAGGTGCCGGCGCTACAATATACGTTTGAACCCGCATAAGTGCGTCTTCTGTGTAGAAGCCGGAAAACTGTTGGGCTTCATAGTCTCCAAAGACGGGATACGTCTAGATCCCGCAAAGGTAGCAGCTATCATAGCCCTGCCTTCACCTACCAATATTCCAGAACTTCAATATTTGCAAGGGCATGCAAACTTTCTACGCCGTTTTATCTGCAATCTGTCCGAGATAACAAAAGGCTACATGCGGCTTCTCAAGAAGAATGTTCCCTTCATATGGGATGACGAATCCCAACGCTCCTTTGACAATTTAAAGGCATCCTTAACGAAAGATCCTGTGATTCAACCCCCCAATTACACACAGCACTACATCCTTTATCTCGCAGCCTCGATTTCCACCATTGGTATGGTGTTAGTCCAGGAAGACCACAACGGCATAGAACATGTGGTGTACTATCTCAGCAAGAGTCTTCTTGACTCTGAAACTCGCTACTCACATGTTGAAAAGCTGGCTCTGGCAACAGTATTTGCTGTCTAGAGATTCTGTCACTACATCTTACTCCGTCGGACCATCGTCATCGCCGATTTCAATCCAATGTACTATATCCTCACACGACAAGTGCTTGGGGGCAAGTACTCCCGTTGGATTGTCATCCTTCAAGAGTTTGACTTGGAATTTGTCAAAGCCAAGTCTAAGAAATCTCTGGTCTTCGCTGAGTTAATTTGTAACCTGCCCCGTGCTACTGAGCAATCCGAGCCCATTGATTCTCTTCCCGACGAATCATTGTTCCTCATTAGCACATCTGATCCGTGGTATGGGGATATTATCTTATATCTCCAAACCCAACGCTTCCGTCCCGATCTCACCCGCGATGAACGACGACGTATCAGACATCACGCAAAATACTACCTTATAGTGAACGATACTCTGTATCGTCGTGGTGTCGACACTGTCCTTCGACGTTGTTTGACCTTAGATGAGGCGGAACACATTCTCAACGACTGCCACGCTGGAGCATGTGGTGGTCATCTCTCTGGGATGGCTACGGCCCAGAAAATACTGCGAGCGGGATACTTCTGGCCCTCGATTTTCAAAGACTGCATTGAAACAGTCAAGAAGCGTCCGCCATGTCAATTCTTTCATAGCAAAGCACACTCGCATCCTGCTCCACTCCATCCTGTCATTGCCGTCGGCCCCTTTTCCAAATGGGGCATCGATTTTATGCACTGTAAGCCCACTTCAGCCGGGGGGCATAGCTATGTCATAGTAGCTGTCGACTATTTTACAAAATGGGCTGAAGCGATGCCTACGTATGCTGAAGATGGCAAAACAGCAGCGCAGTTCATATTCAATCATATTATAGCTAGATTCGGTGTCCCATAGTCTATTGTGACCGATCATGGTTCCCATTTCAGGAACCATATGATCAAAGAACTAAGTTCCAAACTGGGTTTTCGCCACGAAAACTCAACCCCGTATTACCCACAAGCTAATGGCCAAGTTGAAGCCATTAATAAAGTCCTGAAACGAATGATTCAGCGCATTGTGGGTACCCATAAATCCAATTGGCACTCAGCTCTGTTCTCAGCACTGTGGGCATACCGAACCTCAGTGAAAAGTGCTACTGGGTTTACACCATTTCAACTGGTGTACGACCTAGAAGCCATTCTCCCAATTGAATGTGAAATTCCATCACTCAAGATAGCCATAGAGCTACTTCCACACACTACTTCCGAAGAGGAACGGTTTCTATACCTAGCCAAGCTAGATGAAACCCGCCGTGACGCCGCTTTGGCTAATGAAGCTCACAAAAAATGCGTCAAAGCTCAATACGACAAATCCGTTCAACCTCGGATCTTCAATGAGGGTGACCTCGTACTTACATATGATCAGATGCATGATAAGCTTGGAAAAGGTAAACTTGAATCTATGTGGTACGGCCCTTTCATTGTAAAACGTGTCTTAGAAAAAGGAGCCTATGAACTAATCGATTGTGATGGTATGCCATTGGCACGGCCCCGCAACGGGTTATACCTCAAACGTTTCTACGCGTGAGGTTACCCTACGCGGGTTACTTGTTGTACATAATGTACTTAGTTTGCTTTTTGCTTTCTTTTTAGTGTGCGCGTGGACCTCATGTATCCACTCTTACTTTGACTCGTGACTTTATGCACAGATGTCTGCCTACTTTGGATTCGCCGACGGTGCAAGCCGACATACCCGGAATCTTGCTTCCGCAACATGGGTAATCTATTCCCCCACTGGCGAGTTGATTTCTTCAGGAGCCAATTGTTTAGGTCCTGCAACCAACAATATCGCGGAGTACCATGCAGTCATTGGTCTCTTGACAGAGGTTGCTTCACTCGGGATTGACTCCTTATCAGTCTTTTTAGACTCCCAACTCGTGGTTTCTCATCTAAACCGTGTTTACACAGTTCGTGATCCTACATTACTTCGTTTATTTCGAAGAGTACGCCTCTTGGAACGGTCATTTAATTTTATCATATATCAACACATACCGAGAGAATTCAATTGTATTGCTGATTCATTGGCTAATTACATTTTGGATTGGCATCTTGCCCATACATAAAAACGTCATAAAAAATAAAATGCACAAGTCATTGTAAACATTTAGATCATAAATAGGTCCATATCACTGTACATAAGAGTGTTTTTTCCAAAATACATAAAGTTTGTGTCAAAGACAAAATTGGGGATCAAACCCCATATACAAAAATTGGCCCTCAAAGCCTACATATCGTGTACATGCTGCAAAAAGATCAAAAGACCATCTATGGAGATCTAGGAGACCTATCATGTCCCTCATCGGACTCCTCTCGCTGCTGGTGGTAACACATTACAGCTCGAACCACCCTGCGAAGAAGTCGACTGATACGACCAGGTACACCTACAGTATGCCGCTGGAGGTGGTAAGGGACGTCATTCATCCGCATAGCAGGGATACCATGGGTCAATCCCTGCAGGTTCCTCTCAATGTCCCGAACGCCTCCTGCCTCGTCTTCATCTTCCTCTTTGTCAGGAACAGCTTGACGATCGACACCACCACGATGTAGTGGAGAGTACCCAGCTGGTCTCTGTGGTCCACGGTCTGCAACATGCATGCGAATATACATTAGGCATCTTTTACACATTCTAAAAAAATCAATAAAAATTAAATATTCAAAAAGGAAAAAATACATATCCATGAAGGTCATACCAGAGTCATCCCAGTCATCATCCTCTAGCAATGCCAAGTCGATGTCCTCACGAAAATCTAACCCTGAGTAGGGATAGTCATCAATCATAACTATCTGCTCCTCTAGCCAAGAGAAGAAGTCCTCGCCAAAGGCTAGCCGCTGAGGTCCCCCGAGGCGTCCAGCATAGTCACTCCATCGAGCCATCCATGGCTCGGTAGGTGGACGAGGGTGCATAGATATCTTTGGACGCAGTAGTGGCACCCTCGCCAAAAAGAAAGTGACCAGGATGCTCCCATAGCCAAACTGGGTATTTTTCCCAATCCTACACTTGTGCACTTGTTCTTTCAGATTGGACAACACTGCCTCACACCAGTTGAAAACTGTTCCTCCCATGCACTCTGCTGCGAGATTCACTTGTGTGCGGGATGCCTGATGTGGACTCACGCTTCCTGCTGCACGCGTGATAGTGAATAGTACGGTTTTTACAGGAAGATTTATGACCTCCTTTATGGCCACCTTCCCACTTTTCTTACTCGAACCCGCGTGGCAATACCGAGCAATCAAGTCGTCGGTGCTTGATTCTGAAGCTGAGTACCCAGTAAAGTTCACCCGGGCCCCTCTTTTTGAAAGGCCCGTGAGGAAATAAATATCCTCAAGTTGGATTTCAAGCACATGCTCTCCCACTCGGAAAGCTCGAATGTCAGGGTCCCACAATTGAATGAGATGAGTGAGAAGCCTGGGTTGTTGACGAATCCCCTTGGTCTTAAAGAACTTTAGCAAACCACATTCTCGCAATGCGGTTACGGTTGGTAAGTCATTTTCAGCTGCAAAGTCGTCCGCTTCGTGCTCTCTTTCTTTCCAGCTTACCATTTTGCTTCAAACAAGTTGCAAACTCCTGCAAAAGATCAAGCAAAGCAGTTAGTAACTATTTAGCAACTTGGTTCCAGCAGAAAATTGGAGAAAATTTGATTCTTTGAACTAAAAATTCGCCTTTGCCGCGCCTGAGGAACATTCTACCGTGCGGCAGTCCACACTACCGCGCCTCGGTTTGGGGATCCAACGCGGTACTGTTAGACAGTACCGCGTTTTTCGATAGAGCCCCCACGCGGTAGTGTGAAGGGCGATTCTTGCCCAAAAGGGCTCGCTAAAAAATCAAATTTTTCCTGGTGAAAGCAAAAATTTCTTACATAAAATGAAAGAGGGGCTCAAGCACTCTTACCTGGCGCAGACGGCTGTCGAAATGGTGTCCCAGAACTCCCGGTATGGATCCTTGAAATCTTGCTTCTAAATGGGTGAAAATGTCTCCTTTGGGTAAAAAACACAAATGAATAGTAATTTCTATTTTTTACCATTCCTTATATAGCATTTTTTCACATTTTTTTTAATTACTATTTTAAATAGTTAAAATAAACCCTTGTTCACATTGCTAATGTCCAGTTTTTGAGCATTTATTGATAGGGTCCTCGGTAAAAATGCGATACATTCACACTAGTGTTTATTCATGGTTTGACCTTCATTTCGAGCCCACTTTATCTTTTTCGTGCTCTGGATTTAAAACTTGAAAAAGATTCCAAGCGCTTTTACACCCGTGTCGTGCTTGTCAAACTCAAGTAAATGGTGTCGAGTACGGTCAGCTTTACTCACGCTCGTTAAACGATGAGGAAAGTATTATCCTGGTTGTATTTTATTCTTTTTTTCGGACCAGAATAATTTAAAATTACGAAAAAGACCATAGGAGTCCATAGTTAAGCTCTTTTCAGACTCCTTAAAATTGAAAAGATTGCCAAGTGATCTTGACTCTTTCACACTTGTAAAAGTATTTGAAAGGTCGTCTATTCGGTGATAGGTTACCCCTTTTTCGGCCCATCTAGACTATTTACGAGAAAGGTATACCTCAGTCAATCTCGGCTGGGAGAGTTCTCTCAGGAATTGTTTTACACTTTTTCGGGATCGAGGGACTAAATTTTATAAAAAAGTACATTATGGAGCTTCCTTTAAGTTTTTTAGGCTCTCTAAATATGAAAAAACTACCGAGTTTTCCTTCCTTGGACTCGTTAAAATGTTAACATCGAAGGACCCACTTTGGGACGAACCTCTCCTTTCTCAGGTTCGTAAAACATGTGAGATTGGACTCATCCATGAGATGAGCTACACCGAGCATCTGTTATCCTCTTCAAGCTCGCAAAACAAGAAAGAGGTACTCGTCCATCATGTCGGGGAAATATGAGGGGATAAGTCAAGTTTATTTATGGCAGCTTATCAGTCGTTACCTTTGAACATGGCATGTGTCCGTCTCTTGTCTATATTTGGGTATCCATTTTTCACTGAGTTATGGTTATCATCATGAGTCGTCTCCCTGGCCACGAGTCCACTCATCCGGTGTCTATCCTCTATTTATCAATAATCCCTGCTACCAAGTCCTGTTACATGCCGTTATATGTTCAAAGGGTTGCATTGTTTCGAGTCATTTATTGTGTCAGGCCTCCGCTGTGTCAGTACATACTCCATTGCTTCATCATCTTATCATCTGTGCCGATTTCGTGTCGATGATGTGGGAATCATCATGGCCCACCTTCGACGAGTCTATTCCTGTCGACACCAAATCACTATCCGGGAATTAGACTTAAAGATCAACCATTAGTACCTTGGTACCTGCATGCCTCAATGGCAGGTTTCCTCGTGTTTGACAGTAGGTTCACATCATTGACCTCTGATCAAGCGATCTCTCGGATGCTCGACATCAACTCATTCATTCGCATTTCATTGAGATGTACTATTGATACCTTGGGAATCATCGTCACCATTGGTGATCTCCCTCGCATTTGTTAACGGTCCACATCATTGACCGGTAATCAAATGGTTTCTACCATGTTCGACTTCAACACCTTGTAATCACATGGTTATATTCGTATCTTTTGCGATCGGGTAGAAGACCCTAGGGCGCATCACTGTATCTCGACTGCGTCCAGGCTGCGATGGAGATGTCCCTTGTATTGTCACACAAGTCCACTTATTGTATTGGTCATGGCTGTGTCATTATTGTCTCATGGATCTACGATTGTTCATAGTAGCCATGATCTGTCCACAGTCTACATCATCTCAGTACTCATGGATCTGCAATGTATCGGTCGGCAGCCATGCTTTGAGTCATCTGTTTCCGAGCATGGGAATGCCCGCCTCGGTGGTATATCTAACACTTTGTTTCTATTTCAGCTCAGTGTCGCTCTCCTCGATGCTATCTCTGCACACTATATTCGTAAAGTCTTTCGGCCATGAGTCCCTTCTGACCTCACACTTTAGGGGGCATCTGTTTTACCTCTATGTTTCACAGTGTCACATCTCCATCACAAAACGAGTTGACAGCACTTTCCCTATTGTTTCAAACCATCCAGAAGATACAGATGATGAGTCAATCTTGAAGGTGAATCTACCCTGACAAGTTCTGACCCACCTAAGACTTTATCTACACACACTACCGTGCCTTGCTCATTTATCAAAACGCGGTACTAAACACTACCGCACTATGATCTTTCCCCAAAACGCGGCAGTACCGCGTTCTGCAGTCTTTTCAGAATGCGGTACTCTTTTAATAGCCTTTTTCCCTTGGCTTGTGGGATTTTGGATTTTCGAAGATAATGGAAGATTGAGGTCCCTGATTCGATCTCAACTCATTTCCTTCGATTAGAAACCCTGATCCACTTATCTCTCCCTAGATCCACCCATCTCTCTTGTTGGTTAACCTCACCATTCACTATAAAAGAGAGGCATTCCATTGGGAAAGAGGAGGACTCTTGAGAGTACCAAACTTATGGTCTTACAACATTGTGGAGATAGCTAGAGGAGAAGACACTTGGAGCTGGAGGATTGGCTTGGACATCAAGCACCTTTTGTAAGTATTCTTCAAGTTGTAATGGAATAACTTGTCTTGTTTTCCCAAATCATTTGTGTTAATTTTGTTTTAATGATATGATTTGTATCTTTCATAGATTTAGGTTCTAACTCATGTTTCAAGTTGCTAGAGAATAGTGCATTCTTGTGTCTTGGTTCCATTTTGACAGGTTCATTTGTGAGGGCTTGGAGATTGGAGCAACTACAAAAACAAGCGTCTGGATAGAAGGTTAGTTAAACTTCTTCTACTCTTTCTAGCATTTTAATCTTGAGATGTTTGTTAGATCTAGGGATTCAAGGTAGCATTTGTTTTGACTTGTTTCTTGCTTTAAAGATAGTTTAAAGTCTGCTTTAAAGTTAAGAGAGTTTTGGCTTATCCGTAGGACAAAATTCTACATAACACATGTAGCTCCCAATTAGCTAGTTCTGGAGTGCCACTTGACCTTCTGAAAACCTCATGCGCCCTCCTTGGAGTCTCCATCCCCTGATTTGTGCCTAGATGGTTCTGTTAGACTCAGTTAGACTCATTTGACTGACTATTGTCCATTTATGATTGATACTACTGATTGGATGATGTCTCCAATATTTTCCAAGCCAGAATTTGAGCATGATTCAAATGACCTCCTTGGTTAATTTGAATTCTATTGACAGTTATTTTATTGTATTCATTCTTCACAATGCCATATCACAGCTGATGTATGATTATATTGTTATTCTCCATTTTTTGTGTTCATGAGTGATCATTGACTACTTTCTTCTCTTCTTATCTGCACTTCTTCAGTGAGTTTTTTTTAGGCTTGTTACAGCTTTCAGATCCTACTACATATTATCACATGGTATCAGAGCTTGCAGCAGCTATTCGAATTGCAGCCATTACAGTAGTTGCAGCAGCAGCAGTTGCAGCATTTCATTGAGCACTAGAAGCCTTTGATTTTCCATAGCAAATCCTGGTGCTATTACCTTGAATTCACTGGTGCATTCCAGTGAGACCTAGCTAGGTGTGAAGGGCTTAGTCATATGTGCTCAGTGTCCTAAGGAAGTGTTCATTCGAAGTGTAGCAAATCTCCATCAACAGAATTCTTCTTGTTTTGCATGTTTATTCATCCATTCGAATTCCTCTTCAATTCGAACTCCACTGCTCCAAATGGATCTAAAACTCAATTCTTCCAACTATGTCGAGTGGAAGTCCAAGATGACCATCTTCATGAGGTCCAATTGCTTCACCAGGACACTAAATGGAACTATGGTCGAACCTCTCAGTGCAATAGAGAAGTCCAAGTACTTGGATAAGCTTGATGAAGCAATAGGCTTACTTCTTCTCTCAATTTATGAAGATCTTCACTTCCATGTCATCGATCTAACATATCCAAAAGAGGTTTGGGACAAGATCGAATCCTTCTTTGGACAGAAAGATGATTTGAAAGGTCATAATTGGAGAATGAACCCATCTTTTTGAGTCCTAAAAGCTTCAAATCCATCAATGAATTATTAACCAAGTTCAAAAGCTTGATTTCACAGTTGAAGAGATATGAGATAGTGAAGAAGCAAACAACTCATACTTGCCATTCTCTCAAAATTGGGGCCAAATTTCTCAGTTTTTGTCTCCACATTTCAGTCAACTGAGATGTGCATTCCAAAATGGAAGTTTCCTACACTTGATGACTTCATCCAATCTCTCACACAAGAGGATGAGAAGCTAATCTCCATGGGAATGATAAAACCAAAGTTGGATTCGGCCCTTACAACTACTGAGGCCAAAAGAGCGAATGCAAAAGGAAACCAAAAATTTTATGAAAAGAGAGCGAATGATACAAAGCCAAAAGATGTTCCATATCAGTCAGATGGGGCTTCTAATTCAAAGAAGAACAAGCAATATCAGAAGGAGAGATCCAAGTGCACATATTGTCATCGAGGATTCCATCCTGAGAGTTCTTGTATGAAGAAGACTATAGAATTGATGGCTCAGTTACTTGAGAAGAACAATATCCCTGTACTTGCATGTGCAAGGAAGAAAGATATTGAACCTTCTAGATCTGAGGACAAAGAGAGATGCCATGCCCTCATGCCAAGTGCATCAAAATAATTCTCTTTCGTCATAGATTCAGGAGCATCAAGACATATGTCTTCCTCCAAATATCTCTTCTCCAACTTCGAATGCTCAGTTGGTGTTACAACGTATTTTTCCACCTTGTGAGCATCAGCACTCATTGGCCTTCAGTATTCATTTTAGAGACTCAGATCCATTATTTTTCCTCCAGGAACCCATTGTTCCCTATTTTTGTTCATGTACACTTGCTATTCCAATATAGCCAGCGTATACACAGGCTGCACCAATGTAGCCAGTGTACATCGAGTTAAATGGAAAAACCATAGAAAATTACTTTTCACTCCAAAAAGTGGTCTTAGGGTGACCTTTTCCCCTCCATGTACCCTAGAAACGACTCGATTCAACCTTTCACCTACCTTTGAAAGGATATATATTGAGCTCTTATGGTGCATGGAAGGAGGAGAAGGAGAAAGCACCGTAACTCTATTGGATTTTTGCCGTGACTTGAGTATACATCCATTGATCCTTGTTGTTGTGAACCTCTTATGTTAAACTACCAAACTCCTTTCATAGTTTGAGTTTTCCATTGCATGGGGGATTGAAGTGGTGGAGGCACAAGTGGAGGGACCTAGTTCTTGGTTCAGATTGGTTGCCGGTAAGAGGTTGTATTGTGTACTTCTTGTTATTATTAATGGAAATACTCATTTTCTCGTCCAATTGATCTTGTAAATGTTGTTTGAATTACATTGGGGTACATTTTCTTATTACACCATGGACCATGCTATTGATTATGTTAATGTATTTCATACATTATATGCACTTGCTTGTATCTATTGTTGAGACTAATCTGCAGGGTCAAGTGTAGAGATTGCAAGCTCAACGGGGATCAACTTCGAACATCCGGTTGAAGGTTGTTCTTATTCTCCATATCTTAGCACTTTCATTTATATAGCATTGCATCAGGAATTGAGATTATTTCTGGTATTCATATGTTTGTTGTGGTCTGCCCCGAGCCATAGGAAGTTTTTATCTGTAACAGAAATGGCGACTCCACTGGGGAGGAACCTCCATTTTGGGGATTTTTAGGCATATTTCCTTATTTTGAGTTGTTGTTTGTCGAACTTCTGTTTCATTGACTGGCCGTTGGGTTCTGCATTAGAAAACTTGATTTTTCTGGGCTATTGGATTCTTTTTTGGCTCATTTACCTTTCCCTGTATGCGGGTCATCTTAGTTTTTCCCACATCTACCCGCTACTGTCAGTACAGCAGCTAGCATATAGACGCTACTATTCTTTGAACAGTCGTGTACAACTCCAGGATTGTCTTCTTTATGACCTTGGATTGTTGTTGGGTTGGTTCTGAGTATTCTTGAGTCTTAGTAGGCCTGTTTCCTAACTATTCCATGCTCTGTTATTGACCAGAAACTCCTCTTTCTTTAGCTATTGAGATGTTTGGTTTCACACCATTTTTGGTTTTATAGCTCATTAGCTTGGCTGAGTCTTACTGTTTGGATTTTTTCAAGTTGTTTGCTTGATATGCTCTGCATTTTTTACTGAATAGTTTGATTTTGCTTTCATTTTTTCATTCCATTTATATTGAAAAAATACAAAAACATTGTTTTACATTTTTCTTTCATTTATAAGCGAAAATACAAAAATATTTTCTTTAGGTTCCCGCATTTTGCATCAGAGTGCTTGTGTTTTCATCTAGGACTTGCTTGTGCATTCAAACTATAAAGAGATTACATATTTATTTTCGAAAGAACCATTGGATTGATTGTCATATTAGTGGCATGCGTTTTATTGAATAGATGAGTCTAGTGCTTTTCGATTGTGCATACCATTGAGTCTTTTACATCATCAGTTTCACGACCATATCCTTTGAGTAATTACAACCATTAAAATTAACGCTTAATCTTAAAATTGATTAGAAACGATTTTCTCTTTGATAGGGTGCACCAACTAGTATAGGTTTAGAGTCTTGGAATAGATCATTGTGAGTTAACAATCCAAGACTATTAAACGAAACATTATGTGTCTGACTAGGAAGTGGTGAAACCCATGGTATACATCAGTGTTCTCAGGAATCTCTACTCAAACCAGAGTTAAGCACGAGGTCACAGGAGGTTGGTTGCAGAGATATCCCTCCAATACTAGCTAAACGTGGGAGATATTTCCAGGATTTGTTCGTGTACGGGGACTCTTGGGGGATTTGACCCTCTTGAGTTTCGAGCTTAGCTACCCTTCCCATACGATGGATCCCACCTGCGACTGTCTGCCTAAGCATTAGTTATACAAGGTGGCCTTAGTTCTTTACCTAGGTATCACATAGGGCATTCATTGCGGTTATTCTGCGATTGTCTTGAGTCAAATAGGGGTTGGACAGCACAGTTGCTGTTGTATAGGGATTTGACCCTGTGCACGCAGTGAAGTTTGGGAACCCTTATAACTGATTCTATTACCTCCGGTTATAGTTAGGGAGTCTCAAGCCTCTCCTATGAGAGACATACCAGCTATAGTGTCGAGAGGTCCCTTGAGCCAGTAGTGTTTGTCTGCATTTGGCTGTAGTTTCTTTAGGTGTGTTCTCTTTGATCGTTAATTGGCCGTTAGGAGGCGTTTTGATTTATTGACTTTTTGGAGGCTATCGTGGAGCGAGATCCACATCTTCGTCGGTCTTATTGTTTGGCTGGTCTACCAACCGACGACATAGCACGTCATTTTTACAAGAGACACCAGAGGATCCCCTCTAATCCTATTGATACTTTTCACGAGCTTCAAGAAGCTCACATTATGACTTCTCCATCTCGCACTGTGGGAATTCCCATGACTCCGTCGGGTGATGTCGATGGACACACTGCTCCTTCCACTCTTAGAGATGGTTGGGGGTCAGGTTCACCTCCACATGCGAGTACTATTGTGTTTGGGACGAACCCACCCCTGGAGTCAAACCCATTTGATGGTACACACTCACATGGTTTCCGATATGGGATTCTAGATATTAATGATACAACAATCCCTTTGACCACAACTCTTTTCTCATTTGGTATGCCCAGTCTTAATACAAATACTACATCCACTTCGTCTGGTAGTCATGCTAACTTTAGCCTTGGTGTTGGGGGCACTGCACCCTCTTTTTATCCATTTCAATTTGGGTCTGGTCATATTCCTTCATCTAATCCACATGTTGGAGGAGGACCACATCCCATAACTACCCCTAATTTCGGTGGGAACGCTTCTCATAATACGGCTCATATTCCACAATTTAACCCACATGCTTCTACACATATACCCATTACTACGACCACATTTTCTAACCTGCATGTCCCTCCTAATATGGGAGGTGGGAACATACCCTTTACTTATGGTCATCACTCGACTTCTCCTGCTACGAATAGCACTTATATGCCCCATAATTATGGTGGTAGCCCTCATTACAACACAGCCGGTTCTGGCACTTATTACAACCCTCCTCACTATGGTGCTTACAACACACATATACCTTCGTGCCCTTACACGGGTCAGGTTGGAGGTGATTATCATCCCTATGGTCATGGTCATGGTTTATATCATCCTTCGGGTCCATAAGGTCAACCTCTTTTGGGAGCTTATAATCAACATTCGCAGTCGCAACTCCCGTTTCTTGCTCGTTTGAATCTACCAAATCTTTCGAAGCTCGCGAATGATCTGGTGTGTCACAATCCTACTTGGCCTCCAGTCCCTACCAAGCTCCCTTCTGACATTCCAAATTTTGAAGGGAAGAATGGTGAGGATCCGGGTGATCATGTTACTACTTTTCAGTTATGGTGCTCCTCGAATTCATTGAATCATGACTCTATCCGTTTGAGACTATTTCAACGCACCCTCACGGGGGTAGCCACAAAATGGTATGTCAAGTTTCTTGGGGGCACTTACAGGGGTTTTAATGAGATAGACTTGTTTTTCGTAGATCATTTTCAGTTGTTGGTTTGTTACGATACTCGCACCGAATGCTTATCTACCTTCCGCCAAGACAAAGCCACACACATATCTGATAACATTCAAGAGTGGCGTCGATGGAAGAAGCTAGTGAAATCCAACATTCCTCCAGAGTTTCTGTTGGAATGGTTCCTTAAGTCTTTACTTCCTTACTTGTCGAAGGAAGTTTCAGTGTCCGGCATTACGAGTGAGGAGGAAGCTATATTCAAAGCCCAACAGTTAGACCTAGTCTAAGCTCAGACTGGTATCCTGTATGATATTATTCCTGACACACCGCGCTCACGTCATGAGCCCAAGCCTGTTCCTAGACCACATGCTGATGGCATCATTGGATCCACGAGTACTCGACCCGTAGAATTGGTTACAAATCAAATGCAAAAATTTTCTATTAGCCAATCTACCCTCGGACAGGCTCACGCCTCATCCAATTCTGCCCAATCGTCCGATGTCCATTCTATACAATCGGTGAACCCATCAGGTAAACAGCAACCTGGTCGAAAGAAGAAGGGGAGAAACAATCGTAAGGGTGGAAATAATGGAAGCAATAGAAATACTCCTAGGAAAGAGAATGCCAACCCTCCTTGGGATGGCGGAAATGCTGGTGGGGACCGTAAGCCTAGGCATAAGGTGAAATTACCTTGCAAACTTTGTTTGGAAGATCACCTTACCCACTTGTGTCCTCGAATTGAAGAAGATTCAAAGCATCTTGCACAGAGCCCAGTTGTTTTGAAATATCCCCTTCCGCATCATCAGAATATATGGCTTCGAGTGCTTCTGTCATGGGTTATGGGACTAACGAAACTTCAACATCATCTGCTCATGCCAATGGCTATGGATACCTGAACATGGTTAAATATGAGGTTAGTATTGCTACTCGCCAATGCGATTATGGTGCACCACAACCGAATATGGGGAATGAGCCCCCTCCTCCTGACTCCTCTTTGCATATTGAGAATCCTACTACTATGTCGCGGATACGGAAAGGTGTTCTTAAGTGCTCAGTGCATAATCCCAATGCTCGAGCCGCCCAAAACTACTCCATTGTAGAAGATTTGGGCCAAACTCCGTGTGCCATGTCAACTCTTGAGGTTTTACAGGCCTATCCTTCGTAGAGAAATGCCCTTTTGTGTGCTTTGGGAGTTCAGGATCAGGGTAGCCTTAAAGTTATTAAATTCAACACTACTGATGTCTAGCCTCCCTTTCCTTATATGTGGATTTTCAAGTCCATGTTAAGTGCTTACAAAAATCATTAAACATACGGTGGTTGACGAAGGTGCTTCCATCTCAGTGATGTCGTTGGATTGTTGGAAAGCTCTCGGCTCTCCTCCCTTGTCAAAATTTATGAACATGCTTACTGCGTTTGATGGTCGGTCTTTTAGGCCGCATGGTATTCTCCCTTCCCTTGAGGTTCACTTGGGTGGGAAATATGTGCCTATTGAATTCGAGGTGGTTCATGCACCCATCGACTACAACCTTCTACTGGGTAGGAATTGGATCTACTCAATGAGAGAGATCGTGTCCTCTGTGTTTAGAGTTATTTTCTTTCCTCATGAAGGAAAAATTGTGATGGTTGATCAACTAGACTTCTCTAGTTCCAATTTTGTAGCATCGTCGGGAACTGTTGTTCCCCAGATCGAAAATTCTCAGCCGGAAACTTGGAATATTGGTGTAGGATTGTATCCATCCTTGATGGGATCGTTCGACTTTGTTGCACCAATCTCTTTCATTGGAACCGTTTCTGATAGTGCGCCATCCTCATTAAATAATGTACCTTTTCGGACCTCGTACTTTAATGATTCGTGGACTTTACCCTCCACCAGTTCCCTGTCTAGAGACATTTTGCACATTTGAATGGCTATGCCACTATCTACAGTCGAGCTTGCATACTGTGATATTCAACAAGCCATTGCAGAGCCGGATCTCTCCTCTTCACGGACAGAAGAGGAAGATCCTGTTATGCTTCCCACGTGGGCATCTGACTCATCTTACTCGCATGATTGTCTTTATGGTACTTTACCTTCGAATGAAGATATGATTGAGTCCACGTGTGGTAGTGAGAGGCCTTGGGAAGGTTTGCATCGTCGCTCTTATTTTCTTCCCAACCTTGATCTTATTGAGCGAGAAGAGTTTAGGATGACTCTTGCAGAGAAGGTTGGTCACCCTATGGCTCCTTTGGATTCACATGGGATTTACGCAGAGGGGAATATGTGTAGCTAGGGTTTTACCCCTAGCTTGTGCCAATGAGCACCTACTAAGGAGAATGGACTCCTTAGTAGCAGTTCAATAATGATTAAATGATTAAGCTAAAACAACAATTAACAATCTACTTTAAACATTGTATGAGACATAAATAAAAGATGTAAAAAATGGTTTTATATTAATGTTACCTTGAGTGTCAAGGTTGGTGAAGCCCTTTGCAGTGTCCAAGAGGATGCTCCAAGCTTCTGAATGCTCCTTCTCCTTCTCCAATGGTGGGGATGGGCCAAAGGTGGCTCTCAAGGTGAAAATAGTTCAAAGGTGAACTAGGGTTTCGAGAGAGATTTTGGCAGAGTAAGGGTGCTTGTGATTGTGGATATGGAATAAGGGATCTCCATCACCTATTTATAGTTTTTTGGTGGTGGAGTGCTGACCCATGGTTTTAGGAAACACATGGTTTTGGGTAGTTGTATAGGGTTTTTTCCTCCTTTTCTTCATTATTTTATATTTTTTATTCCCTTTTTAGGGGATTTTTTCTATTTTTGGAGGAAAAGGGGGGTTTTTTTTTAGCCTTTTTTAGGCTATTTTGAGGGTTTTTGGGCCTTTTGGAGGCATTTTAGGCCTTTTGGCGGCTTTTTAATGGGTTTTTTGGGATTTTTAATGGAAATATGGTAGGAAAATGGACAAATGAGCCATATAATGTGGTAGATGAGGTAGTGAACACTTTTTGGGTGTTAACAGATTGCCCCCTGATGTGCGAGGGCAGGAGCTCATCGTATGGCCGATGGACATCATAGGTCATGAATGGTTTTCCTGGGTATGGAGAGAAGAGAAGAAACAAACTGAAGCCCGGAACAACGATCCCGAACAACTGCAAGAACTAAAAGTACATAACCTCAATAAGGGATGAGGAATCATCTGATCATATGGACGAGGCGGGCATTCCCATGCTCGTATCAGGATATAACATAATAACAACAATGGGGTCCAAAAAATGGGGACCTGAAATATACATGACCTCAAATACTGACTGAGGAATAATCTCAATATATGGACGAGGCGGGCATACCCATGCTCGTATCAAGATACATAAATATAACTGTAAGGCCCGAAAAAAGGGGGACCTGTAAGATACATGAGAACAATCAACAGTGCTACTGAGTGTGGTACCAAAGGAACTGATGAGCTGCTGGATCATAATGACTGGGGTCAAACTCTCCATGGTACACGGAACTGGAACGGATCTGGAACTGAAACTGGGTACTCAAGGAAGCATGGAACTGGATGGCTTCCGAATACAAACGCCAACGCAGCCCAGACATCCACAGGAACATAGAACTGGGCGTTCCGAAGTGACTCACCAATGTGCTAGAGTCGGGGGAAATCCGGGGTCTTCGACTAAAAACTGATGGAATATAATCCTACACGATCCTCAACGATGCGATCAAGGTGCTGAAGTCGAGCATGTGAGGAACAACCACTCGGAGAGGCAATGATGTTTCCTCTCGGAATGATCCGTAGGCACCTACCACAGATGGTGATAAGTCCAAGGCGTAGGGACCTCTGGGCCTATCCTCTGGAATAGAGGAGCTGTCGTCGACAGAGGGAGACCTGCCCCTATCAAGGCAATGATGTTTCCTTGACAGGAGCGCGAGGTAGAAACCGAAATGTGGTAGTACTGATGGCAGGACTGATCAAACTGTGGGTGAATAACTGGGCAAGTAGAGCGGGTGGACTCAAACTTCCTTTGTTCAGAGTATGATAATGGGAATGATCTGGCAGCATATGAAACTGACTGAGGGGAAAGGGATCATAGCTGTAATGGCTTAGGGAGGGTGATGGGTCGGAGGGAGACTCAAGCTGGTATAAAATGGCAGGAGACTGCAGAATACTCTGAACAAAGGCGACTTGATTGGGGGTGCTGCCGAGATGATCGATCGTAGTGCCAGGAGGCACGAGGGAAAACTTCTTCATGGGTTAAGGAACTAGAAGAAGTGTGTGTAAAATGGTACTGTCGTGTGGATTTTACGAGCCCAGGACAGTTCATGCTCGTGGTTGCTTTCAATTTTAAGGAGTCTGAAAGCGATAAGAAGACTCTGAAGTAAAGGAATGGTACTGTCGTGTGGATTTAACGAGCCCAGGACAGCGCATGCTCATGGTTGCTTTCAATTTTAGAGAGTCTGAAAGCAAGTAAGAAGACTCCAGGGGGTTGCTTTTTCGTAGATTTAGTCTCCAAGGCCCAAAGAAGCATAAAAGGATGCAATGAAGAACTCTTCTAGCCGGTGTGACTAGAGTATTCCTTTTTCGTAATTAGTCTACCAGGTCCGGAAAAGGGTTAAACTTATACCAGATAGACGCCCTTTCAGGTACTTTAACGAGCATGAAAGGAAGCAAGATTGCTCGGCGATCTTTTCATTCTTTTAGGAGTCAGAAAAGAGCTTAACGGAAACTCCCTAAGTGCCTTTTTCGTAAAGGAGTTGTCCGGCCCGAAAAAGGGATAAAATTATACCGAACAAAGGAAATGGCCAGGCAAGGAGGAAGTGTTCAATCAAGGATCAATAATGGTGACCAAGAACGAGGGTAGGTGGGAACACTGGTGGACCTCCTTGCGGGGTAGATGAGATGGTGGCAAAATAACGAGACATTTGCAGTATGACAGGAGTGAATGGCTCATGTAAAAATGTGGAACAATCCGATAGCGACCGATGTGGTACGCGAACCGAGGCAGCAAGGTGTTGGGACACAATGTTGAAATTGTACCAAGTGAGAGCGAGAAATGATCTCAAGCATCATCACGAGCTCGGAAAAATGAATCCGGCGATATAAAGGATGTCAAAAACGGGTGACGGCCGATGTGGCACGCAAACCGAGGTGACGGGGGCATTTTGAAAAATGCCCAGAAAAACTGAAGGTGAGAGCGAGAAATGATCTCAAGCATCATCACCAGCTCGGAAAACTGAATCCGATGATATAAAACATGTGAAAATCGGAGAACGGCCGATGTGGCACGCAAACCGAGGCGACTAGTGGCGTCTGAAAAAATGGGTAAAAAAATGACAGGACAAAAATAATGCAACGAGGTGACCATCATGACGGTCACGTCGCGCTGATTCCAGTGGTGGAAACGGTTTGTAAAACGGACTCCGTATGGGACCAGAATGACCAAAACAAGAAAAAGTCAACTGACTATAAATAGTGGTGGGTCCAACATGACATGTGTCATTTGTACTTTGTTGACTTTGACTTGTGAGTTGAGTGGACCAGAGCTTAGGTGGCATTTCTGGACGATCCGTCTGGCTGTTTGCAGATCCGCGAGATACAGGTAGTTCATTAAACTCATACCTGCATATTTTTTCGGGAGGGGGGTTGGGTAGTGGGTCCCAGGGTTGACTTGTACGGTCCACGTGGGGTGGACCGCGGGTTAGGGGGTCGAAACCGCGGTTGAAGACCGCGAGTTTCGGGCCGAACCAGGCGGTTGGAGACCGCGTGATTCTTGGATGGAACCGCGGTCGAGTACCGCGAGTTCCAAGGAGGAACACGCGGTTCCCAACCGCGGGTTTTGGGCTGACAGGCGCGGTTGGGAACCGCGGCCATATGCCTGACAACCGCGGTTGGAAACCGCGGCAGGAAGCCCGAAAGCCGCGGCAGGGAAGTCGCCAAAACTGTAGCTAGGGTTTTACCCCTAGCTTGTGCCAATGAGCACCTACTAAGGAGAATGGACTCCTTAGTAGCAGTTCAATAATGATTAAATGATTAAGCTAAAACAACAATTAACAATCTACTTTAAACATTGTATGAGACATAAATAAAAGATGTAAAAAATGGTTTTATATTAATGTTACCTTGAGTGTCAAGGTTGGTGAAACCCTTTGCAGTGTCCAAGAGGATGCTCCAAGCTTCTGAATGCTCCTTCTCCTTCTCCAATGGTGGGGATGGGCCAAAGGTGGCTCTCAAGGTGAAAATAGTTCAAAGGTGAACTAGGGTTTCGAGAGAGATTTTGGCAGAGTAAGGGTGCTTGTGATTGTGGATATGGAATAAGGGATCTCCATCACCTATTTATAGTTTTTTGGTGGTGGAGTGCTGACCCATGGTTTTAGGAAACACATGGTTTTGGGTAGCTGTATAGGGTTTTTTCCTCCTTTTCTTCATTATTTTATATTTTTTATTCCCTTTTTAGGGGATTTTTTCTATTTTTGGAGGAAAAGGGGGTTTTTTTTTAGCCTTTTTTAGGCTATTTTGAGGGTTTTTGGGCCTTTTGGAGGCATTTTAGGCCTTTTGGCGGCTTTTTAATGGGTTTTTTGGGATTTTTAATGGAAATATGGTAGGAAAATGGACAAATGAGCCATATAATGTGGTAGATGAGGTAGTGAACACTTTTTGGGTGTTAACAATATGGCTAATATCTCTCCAACCATACCGATCAACATCTCTCGCGCACCCAGAAAGATTGGGAATGTTTATATCGGTGCTAATTGTTCTCCCGATGAGATCTGCATATACACCGAGTTGTTCAAGGAATTTTGGGATGTTTTCACCTGGTCATATGAGGAGATGCCAGGAATAGACCCTAGAATTGTCGAACATGAGATTAAGATATATCCTAATGTTAAGTCGGTTCAAATCTAGTAGAAGTTGAGCTGAGATACTCTCACGTGCAGAAATTGGCACTTGTGACTGTTCATGCAGTCCAACGTTTACATCATTACATTATGCTTAGGAAAACCATTGTCATAGAACATGTAAATACATTTCAGTTCGTGCTTTCACGACGCCTAATTGGGGGGGAGTATAATAAGTGGATTGTTATCCTTTAGGAGTTTGATCTTGATTTTGCTTCGGTGAAATCAATGAAATCCTTGGTTTTTGCTAATCTCATGTCGTATTTCCCGCAACTTGATGAGGATATCATCCATGAAGACTCTTTTGTGGATGAACATTTATTTCTTATCGCGTCAATGGACCCTTGGTATGGGGATATCATTATATATCTCCAAACTTTGAAGTTCCCTTTGCATTATTCGCGAGATGAATGACGGCGTGTGAGACATCACGCTAAAGACTATGTCATCGTCGGTGACACTTTGTATCATCGGTTAAAAGACTCCATCCTATGTCATTGTTTGACTCATGAAGAAGCGGAGCTACTACTGAATGAATGCCACAGTGGGGCATGTGGTGGTCACTTATTTGGGATTGCGACAACCCAACGTATCATGCGAGCTAGTTACTTCTGGCCTTTGATCTTCAAAGATTGTATGAATGCTATGAAGAGGTGTCACTCTTGCCAATTGTTTTCTCGAAATGTACACTCACATCCTACACCCCTTCATATGGTCACCAGCGTCGGTCCTTTCACCAAGTGGGGGGTGGATTTCATGGATTGCAAACTAGTTTCGGCTGGGGGGCATCACCATATCATTGTGGCCGTGGACTACTTTTCCAAATGGGTTGAGGCCATGCCGACCATAAAAGATGACAGTGCTACTGCATCCCACTTCGTATTCAATCATATTATCGCTCGATTCGGCATCCCAAAATAGATTGTCACTCACCATGGCAGTAACTTCCAAAACAAAATGATGGCGTATTTATCACTTAAGCTTGGGTTTCGTCAATACCATTCATCTTATTACTACCCCCAAGCGAATGGTCTGGTCGAGGCATTCGATAAGTCCTTAAAGACCATTCTCCAACGAACCATCTAGAAAATCAAGAGCAATTGGCATATCATGTTATATCCTGCTTTGTGGGCATATCGAACTGCAGTTAAGACTGCCACTGGTTTCTCACCATTTCATCTAGTACATGGTGTGGAGTCTATCTTGTCGATTGAATGCGAAATCCCTTCATTGAAACTAGCCATAGAGATCCTACCTAACACCTCAGATGTTGAGCAACGTTTTATCCACCTTAAGCAGCTTGACGAGCAGCGTCGAGATGTCGATGTGGCTATAGATGCCAACAAACATCGTGTTAAGGTTTAGTATGATAGGTCTATCCATCCCCGACAATATTTTGAAGCTGACTTGGTCCTCTTGTATGATCAACCTAAGGAACCCCTGGGGGCATCCAAGTTTAACCCCATGTGGCACGGTCCTTACGTAGTGAGGCGTGTCCTTGAGAAAGGAGCATACGAATTGGAAGACTATGAGGAGAACGCCTTGAAGGAGCCTAGAAATGGGCTCTACCTCAAGCAGTATTATGCTTGAGTTTCTAGCTCGAGCTGATACTTTTGTATAGTTACTTCTTTACATAGTTTAGATTTCTTTTGGTTGTCCGGGTCTGCTAATTCGCTTCCTTTTGATTGACAGATGTCAGCGGAATCTCCTGTGTTCTTAGGATTCACGGATGGTGCTAGCCGTCATACGCAGAGACTCGCTTCTGTTACGTGGGTTATTTATTCACCTAACCATCAGATTGTGTCTTCAAGAGGTGCTTGTCTTGGTCCTATATCCAACAATGTGGCTGAGTACAGTGTCATTGTTGAGCTACTTCATTATGCCATTTTGCATGGTATCCAATCTTTAGAATTCCACCTGGATTTGTAACTGGTTGTCTCAACTAAATCGCAGGTGCCATGTGAGGGATCCTACATTACTACGGAGGTTCTTAAGGGTAAGACTCTTGGACCGTCATTTTGTCTTCATTACATACATTCATGTTCCGAGATGTTTTAATCATGTACCTGATGCATATTCTAATTATGTCCTAGATTGGAATTTGTCTCATCAATAAAAGAAGCACACAAATAAACATTCATTCACACATTTGTACATACACATATAGTAGAACCAGAGAATCGTAGTTTTTTATAATAATATGTCCAAAAAGTGGTGTCACGGTACAAAACTGGAGCCCGTAGCTCTCAAAAATATACATAGACAATACAAAAATAATGAGACCCTGGCATATAATCCCTGCGAGGAGGTCTCGCCGCCTCGAGGGGATGAGTCTGACCATAATAGTGCACGGCGTTGGATATACGCTACAGTAGCCGCACCCATACACCTGGCACCCCAACCATATGTCGCTGCATCAACACAGGGAGATGCTCTACCTCTATCAGTGGTACCCGAGCTGTCATGTGGGAGAGGTTAACATGTATTGTCTCCAATGTGCGCTCTGCCACCACACCTACAATCTCGCCTCCCCTGCCTCTATGGCGATGCCATGGGAATCCTTGAGGTCTTCGCGGACCCCGATCTACAAGCAAACAGTCAAATGTCAATATGTGATATGACACCAAAAATATTTTTGCATTTCACTTATTATAAAAAATCCAAAAAAATTAAAATACATAAAACATAAAAAGAGTAGCCATACCCATGTCTCTGTACGCGGCCCCTGGTGGGAGCGGCATGTCCCTATCTCCGCTAAAGTCTATGCCCTCGTTTGGATAGTCATCAGTGGCGATGACCTGTCGGGACCACCAGTGAAAGAACTCATCTGAATATGGTGATGCCTATCGGCCACCACCCTGTTGCATCAGCACCTCTTCCCACCGCGTCTGGGTGGGATCTCAGAGACTGTGCGGAGGGACTTCAACCCTCGTACTCAAGCCTGGAACTCTCTCAAAGAAGAAATTGCAGAGTATTATACCAAAGTCGAAGTTCCTTGCCCTACCCAGCTTGCACTCAGTTAGCTGTCTCTTCATAGTAACCAACAACGCAGTGAAAGAACTTATCTGAATATGGTGATTCCTGTCAGCCACCACCCTATCATGTCAGCACCTCTTCCCACTAGGTCTGGGCGGGATCTCGGAGACTGTGCAGAGGGACTTCAACCCTCGGACTCAAGCCTGGAACTCTCTCAAAGAAGAAACTGCAGAGTATGCTACCAAATACAAAGTTCCTTACCCTAGCCAGCTTGCACTCCGTTAGTTGGATCTTCATAGTAACCAACAACGCTGTGAACCAGTCGTACACAGTTGGTCTCATACATTCTGCCGCATAGAATATAATTGGCCTCGACGCCTGATGTAGTGCACTTGAACCTGATATCCTCCCGAGTGTGAGAACTATTATCTTCACACTTAGGCTCGCAATAGCACTGATAGGAATATGGTTGCCCACCTTCTAGGTGCTAGGTAGGCAGTACCTGTCTATATAATCACTAATCGTGATCCCACCTCCAACATTACGAGAGATGAGGCTTGGAACATCCCCTCGGCAAGACAACCTGTGATGAAATAAATATCCTCCACCTCCAATGGAAGTGGTTGACCATCTAGGTCGAAGTGCTATGCATCTGCATCCCAGTAATCGATCAGTCGGCAGAGGAATTGGTTTTGGGCCCTTAAACCCCCAATACTCCAAAAATTATATAGACCGCATGCTTGTAACACTTGTTGGGCGGGAAAATATTGTTGCACTTGCTAATCAATGACATCATGTTCCCTTTCTCTCCAATCTAGGACCATCCTGGAGGCAAAAACAAACCAATTTTTAACATTTCTCTCTTAAAAAACCATCCTCACGGACCTGTACACGGTCAAAAATTATCACAGTCGCATCTATACACGTTCAATGCATGCGTTGACCGCGTCTAGGAATCCCTACCCATGACCCGCAAAGTTGTAGCCCACGTACAGCGCCGAGAAGATGTAGGGCTTGGAAAATATAAAAATTTGACCACTTAAAAATGAAATAAAAGCATTGAAATGGAAGAGGGGCATGTGATTACTAACTTGCTCCAGACGGCTCGATGATTCGATGCCCATAGCTCCCAAAATCAGCAATTGAAGATCGAGGTGAAAACTAACCAAAAACTACTATTTGGGTGAAATGTGAAAATGAAATAGTAAGTGTAATTTTTTATTGCTATTTATAGTTTTTAAGACCCACTTTCCTATAGTTTTTAAGACCCACTTTCCTATAGTTTTTACTGTTTTGAGCTATTATTGGACTAATATGTCGTCTTGGAGTACCATTTTGAACAAATCTTTCTGACGACAGTGATTTTTTGACCGTTTCGCACCTACGACAGGTATATTTTACACCCATCATATATGTGAAAATCCTCACAGCTGATCTAAGAGCTGATGTATACCTCACAAGAAAGATTAAGATTAAGCAAGAAAATAGAAGAAGATTGGTCATGCAGTGTAAAGGAGCAATAGAATTATGATACAATAGAACTCAGATAGAAGCAGAATAACATCAACACACTTCTTCATTAATCACAATATGGACAAATAAATAAGACAATGGTGAGGATTCGGATGCCAAGGTGGCAATTTGAATTAGCCTTCATGGAGTGATGATCAAATCAATGGAATGTCATTAGAGCACAACTAGGAGTCCTCATCATCATCAGTGGAGTCATCAATGCACAAGTAATGGTCAACCAGGTGTCAAACTGAGTCTAACTAAGTGTGGTAGGTGTAACTGGCACATGGAGGCACTAACTGAATGAAGGAGGCTCAGTGGAGGGTGTATGAGGAGCTAACTGGAGTCAGAATAGGTAGTCTAGTCTCACTGGAGGTCCATCGGAGTGATACAGTCAGTTGAGAGTTAGTCTAGCCTTAAATCAAGGAAATATCTAAAGATAACTCAACGAACTGAATTACAACTGAGTGGTAGGTGAGAGAGGGCACCTGGGATGCATGCAATTGCATGCAGGGTGCACTAAGCACTAGGAGGGCTAAAAATGATTAGAAAGAAGCTCTCGGGGCTAGCTAACTGAGGGCTAGGTGTTGGGGCTGATGACTGGGATGCATGCAAAATCATGACTGCATGCATGACTGAAAATGCAAAAATGGAAAATGTTGTTAGGACTAGGATGGAGTCTAGGAATATCCCAACAATATAGCTTAGATGTCATTTTTCGCTTGCATTATGCATTTGACCTTTAGCTATTAATCATTAACCTTAGGTGCGACCCTACTTTTTAACCAACACGGAACCTTTCACACTAGTATAGAAGTGTCCTTATTTGGCAATAGAATTTGTTCGACCATGGGTGCCCTAGTTAGAGCCTTTTTATGTCTTTTGGCGCCCATACCGTTGTTCCTCCTTAGGTTTGGGATTCCTTTGTAGTTACGCCATGACTTTGCAGTAAAGACTGATACTCTACTTTGTCTTATGCTGGCCATCTCCCATAAGGACTCCCCCATTTTTGTCAAGTTGTGATTGCATTGCATCATCCCTCTTGCCACTTGAGCCTTGTGCTGGCTCCCACTTACTCAATTATTAGCCATGTGCCTGAGCACTTTCCCTTTCGAGCCAAGCAAATCTTTCAATTTCCTTTCACAATTTGATGACCCTTTACCCTGAGGGAACACCCCCCCGAGTGTCCACATCTTGCACATTCTTCCTTGCATTGTTCATAGGTATGTTCCACTGCTTGGGACTAGTTTTATTTCCGTTTGACACTCGTTCCCTCACATGTTGTACTATAATAAATTTTATTCTTTTTCAAGCTTTCACAATATTAAAAAGACCAAAAAAATAAATAAAAAAATTGAAAAAGTCGGACGAGAAAATCCTTACTTCTTCTTGTTGGCAGTTGTTGTGTCACCTTTGAACAGAGCATTCACTCCACTCCATTCATTATGAGTCGAGATTATACTAGGACCTTAGGAGTTGTACTCATTTCTCAGATTTTACTCCACCAGATGGTTAAGCTTCTAGTCATTATGGAGCCCTTTGTCGATGCCTCCTTCATCGCACAGTGTTATTATCATCTAGTACTTGAGTCTATGTTGCCTGAGTCTATCCATCTACTCATGATCTTGTTCGAAGGAAGTCCTGAAACCATAGTCGGCCACTCCTCATATCTCTTGACTATTCCATGTCATCCATCCATATCTTAGCATTTTCATTTATATAGCATTGCATCAGGAATTGAGTTTATTTCTAGTAGTCATCTCTCTGTTGTGGTCTTCCCCAAGCCATAGGAAGTTTTTCTCCGTAACAGTTGGCCCTTCCATCATGTTGGGTAATGATTTTGAAGTCTCCTCTAAGGGGATTGGAAGGATCAATCTTGACCATGGATACTTCTTAGATGTGCTTTATGTTCCTTCTCTCATAGCAAATCTACTCTCATTGTACCAAATGAATCATATTGGAGATCCCAAGAGAGTGATCTTCTCTCCAAATGAAGTCGAAATACAACACATGGTTTCAGGGAAGATCATTGCAAAAGGAGTTGGAAATCACACTTCAAAACTCTATGAGTTTTCTCACATTCTTCCTCTCTCCAAGCAATCGACTCTCCATACTCATGCCAATGAAGAAAGCATATTATGGCATGAGAGATTTGGGCATCTCAACTACAAGCATTTGCAAGACATGCAAGCTCAAAATGTGGTTGAGGTCTTCCAAATGACAAGTTTGCTCAAGGCACCTGCAAAGGTTGCTTGAAAAGCAAAGATCCACCAAAGAAGATTGAGAAAAAGAGGACTCTTGAAGAAGCGCGAATGCTAGATCTAGATCCACAAGAACCTGAAGATGTAGCACCAAAATTTTCAACTCCTATTGCTACATGGGCCACCACTACTCCTGTCTCTACCATTGATATTGTCAAAGATATATTTGATCTTCATGATACAAGAACTGCACTCTCTCCCTCAGATCCATTTCTTGCTGAGAGATGCTTTCTTATGATTGGATCTGATCCAAAGACATGCTTTGAATCCTACCAAGATATAATATGGGTAGCTACTATGGAAGAAGAGTATCAATCTCTTCAAAGAAATGAGACTTGGGAGCTTATTTCTCTCCCACCTGGAAGGAAACTTGTTCAATGCAAGTGGATCTATAGAACTAATATGGATTCACATGGAGTCTCCAACAAGTACAAGGCTAGATTGGTTGCAAGAGGTTTTTCCCAAGTTCATGGGATTGACTATTCTGGGACATTCGCTCATGTTGCTAAGATGGATTCCATCCGTCTTGTTCTTGCTCTTACTGCATCCAAGCACTTGGAAGTGGATCATATGGATGTCAAGAGTGCTTTCCTTCATGGAGATCTAGAGGAAGATATCTACATGAAGCAACCTGAGGGCTATATTGATGATCCTTCACTTGTCTGCAGATTGAGGAAGTCCTTATATGGGCTTAAGCAAGCTCCCCGAGCTTGGTATGCTAAGATGGATTCCTTCTTGCTCTCACAAGGATTTCAGAGGTGCAAATTAGATTCAAATGTATACATGAGACATGATGGTAACTCCTTACTTCTCATTGTACTTTATGTTGATGACTTGTTGATTACTGGGAGCAATTCTTCATGTCTTAGATCTATAAAAACTGCTTTGCACAACTCCTTCTCCATGTCAGATCTGGGATTGCTCAAGCAATTTCTTGGTCTTGAAGTCACTCAGAGTGATTCAGGAATCAAAGTTGCTCAATCCAAGTATGCTTCAGATTTGTTTGATAGGTTCCATATGAGAAAATGCAAACCAGTTGCATTCCCCTTTATTTCAGGGATCATCCTTGAGGATGGATCTTCTACACCCTTGGTAGACAGTACTTTGTATCAGCATATGATTGGTAGCCTATTGTTTCTTACACACACTTGGCCTGATCTATCCTATGCAGTTAGTGTTATCTCCAGATACATGCAGGAGCCTCATGAGCTTCACTGGAAGGAAGAAAAGAGGATCTTGCACTATGTGCAAGGTACCAAGACTCATGGTCTTCACTATTCAGTTGGGTGTCCTTTGAACCTAGTTGGATATATTGACTCTGATTGGACTGGAGATAGCTCAGATCGGAATTCTACATATGGTTTTGTCTTCATGATTGGATCTGGACCTATATGTTGTTCGAGCAAAAAGCAGACTGCTTTAGCTCTTTATTCAGCACAGGTCGAGTACAGAGGTGCAGTAAATGCAGCCACACAGTGCATTTGGCTGCGTGGCATCTTATCAGAGTTTGGCATTCGATTCAGTATTCCACCAGTCATCTATTGTGACAATCAGAGTGTTATCGAGATTTCCACAGATCCGGTTCTGAGACAGAGAACCAAACACATTGAGATACACATGCATTACATCATAGTATTAGTGCATGATCGGATCATCTCACTGCTCTACCTTCCAACAGAAGAGAAGATTGCAGATATCTTCACCAAGACCTTCACAGTGAAGAGGTTCACTTACCTTAGATCTCTTCTTAGGGTGAGTGATGACATGCTACATTAGCATCCTTCAGTCTATTTTGAGAGAGGGATTTCTTCCCACTGGGTTTTCCCTCTTTCCTCATTTATTATTTAGATTGTTGTACAGGGTGACCTTTGGTCTCAATCACCGGGAGGGTGTTGGAATATTCTCACCATAATTTTTCATATTTGCATGCATCCAGTCATCATTTTGGTGGTCTCCCCAGCACCTAGAGCCTACTTTCAGCTCCCTAGAGCCTGTCTTCAGCCCCCAGTATCCCTCCTACCTACCAGATGTGCCTTGGTTTACTCACCTGCATGACATGTGCGCCTTTTCTCACCTACCAGGAGTTAACAGTCAGTTAGAGCATTGATTGAGCATTTATTCCACTGATTGCTCATCCTAACTTTCTGTAGCTCCCAGTTAGCTAGTTCTGGAGTGCCACTTGACCTTCTGACAGCCTCATGCGCCCTCCTTGGAGTATCCATCCCTTGATTTGTGCCTATATGGTTCTGTTAGACTCAGTTAGACTCATTTGACTGACTATTGACCATTTATGACTGATACTAATGATTGGATGATGTCACCAATGTTGTCCAAGCAACACTTTGAGCATGATTCGAATGACATCCTTGGTTAATTCGAATTCTCTTGATAGTTATTGTTGATGTATATGTAACTTCGGAATGTATTTGATATATATATTTATTGTACTCCTATAGAGATGTATTATTCCTCTATATGGAAGTGTCGTCATTTGTATTGACAAGTGTCGCAAGTGTGTTAACTTCTCGACGGGTTATTAGACCACCTTGTAAGGGGTCGGCCCGGATTAATGTAACATGAGGTTATTGTGCTAAGCTAGACAAGTCGGCCCCATAAGATTATTGGGCAGTTAGGACAAGTATAAATAGAGATCTCCCAATCTCTATTTGGATCACTTCATAACTCACACTTCCATCACTCAGAAAGTGGTGCACATGTGAGGAGGAGGATCAGCTGCTAGAAGGATTCTATCTCTGTGTACTTTGGTTTTACTTTGGTTGTATCATTGCTCTATCTATCTCTGAGGAAGTTGTGGGGTTTTTCACCTTAGGGTTTTCCCCATGCAAACTCTATGTGTCTATTGTCTCTCATTCTTTTGCTTCTTGTGATGATTAACATGCTTGCTATGATTGATATGCATTGATATACTGTACATGTTATTCTCTGAGTAAAGATCCTAGAGTATATTGAATTAATGCTCAAAATCTAACATGGTATCAAAGCTAACCTAAGAAGAAGACACTGTGCAGTTGCGGAAGCTAGGGCTTCTTGTTTTTGGGTTTCTCTCCACAAATTTTGGAAAAGTAAAATGATAGATTGACTCTCCTCAGCAAGGTGAATCTATCTATCCAATCATAATTCAATTATGAGTTGTTTCAGTTTTGGCCCTAAAAATTAGGGTTTCCACAAAAATCAGAATTTCTGAAATCTGAAGACATAGATGGAAGATCCTTTGAAAAATCGAAGCTTAGAGATTTGGATCGAGATTTTTGGATAGGTAAATCTCCTAGAAACTCAAACCCTAATTCAGGGTTCTCCTTAGTGAATCCGAAAAGACTAAAAGGCATTTCTGAAGGGTGAAACTTTGTGGATCTCAATTTCTGAATATACCGGGCTGATCAGTTCATCAAGGCGCATCTTTCTATTTTTTCAGAAAGTTGAAACTCAAAGTTTGAAATTTTAGGGTTTCTCTGACAAACCCTTATTCGACACCAGATCCAGTTTTCAGAAAATCAAGTGGTAAGACCTAAAATCTCTTCTATTTCCATTTGAAGTACTCTTCAAGATGTCTCACCACACCAAGCTTGAGGATAATCTTGAAGGGGCTGATAAATTCCGTACATGGAAGTATAGGATTGGGTTAATCCTCGAAGAAAATGAGTTGGACACTTATATAAGTGAAGAGGTCCCTGTTCCAGAGGGAGAAAAGGATAAGGCTCTTCACAAGAGGAACTTGGTCAAAGCAAAGAGGATCATTGTTGATTCTATCAAAGATCATCTCATACCCCATGTGTCATCCCTAAAGACACCAAAGGAGATGTTTGATTCCTTGACCAAACTATTTGAAGGGAAGAACATAAATCGGAAGATGACCCTGAGGAATCAATTGAAGAATATCAAGATCCAGAATGCAGAAACTATGCAGTCATATTTATCAAGGGTCTCCCAGATAAAACAACAACTTGAAGTTGTGGGTGAAGATATAGAGAATGGAGAAGTGGTGATAACCACTCTTAATGGCCTTCCTAGGTCATGGGATTCCTTCATCCAAGGAATTTGTGCTAGGAAGAAAATCATCACCTTCAGTAGGCTGTGGGAAGAATGCTCATAGGAAGAAGCTCGAATTGTAGCTTGAGAAGAGAAGATGGAAAATGAAGACCAAGCTCTCACAGCTCAATCCAAAAGACATGGTGATAAGAAATCTCACCACCATGGCAAGAAAGAAAGACATCACCATCAGAATCAAAGAGATAGTCCCAAACCTTGAAGGAACATGTCCTATGTCCGTTGCTATACATCTGATGAGAAGGGACACTATTCCAGAGATTGTCCCAAGAATAAGAAAGAGGGTTCTCACAAGAAGAATAACTTCAAAAGAAGACATCATGCTCATGCTGCAGAAGATGATGAACCTCCCAGGAAGAGGGCTAGAGAAGATAACTCATGGAAGTAATGATTGGCTTATAGATAGTGGGGCTTCTAAACACGTGACAGGATTCAAAGAATACTTTGTGAATCTATCTGAACATGATTCACCCCACAAGGTGAAACCTAGGGATGACTACCAGTATCCAATAAAAGGGAGTGGTGAAGCCTCCTATAAACTAGAATCTGGAAAGTCTATGAAGATTAAAGATGTACTTTATGTTCCAGGTCTGAAGAAGAATCTGCTCTCCTTATCTGCATTGGATGCAAAAGGAATGAGGGTTGCATTTATAGATGGCTAAGTCCTAATGTGGCCAAAGGGTAAGACTATATATGATGCAGTTGTGATTGGAGAGCAAGAGGGAAGATTGTACAAACTAAAGGGCCAACTAGAACAAGCCATGGTCCATGACTCAGTAGAGCCAAGTGAACTTTGGCACAGAAGGCTTGCACACATGCATTACAGAGCACTACCAATTGCAAGCAAAGCAGTGGAAGCTCTTCCTGAAATCCAGACAAAGCATGAAGGCATTTGCAAAGGTTGTGGAAAAGGAAACAACACAAACAAGACATTTCCAAGCAGTGAAATCAAGGTAAAAGGAATCTTGGAAATCATCCACTCCGTTGTATGCGGTCTGATGTCATCCAGTTCTCTGAGTGGATATGTGTACTATGTTTCTTTCATTGATGATTTCTCCAGGAAGACTTGGGTTTACTTCTTGAAGAACAAAGATGAAGTGTTTGGTAAATTCAAGGAATTCAAATCCTTGATAGAGAATCAAACTGACATGAAGATTAAGATCTTCAGATATGACAATGGTGGAAAATTTACTTCAGGAGACTTCAAGAAACTATGCAATGATGCAGGGATTAAGAAGGAGTTGACTACTCCTTACAATCCACAATAGAATGGGGTTGCAGAAAGAAAGAATAGAACAATTGTGGAAGCAGCAAGGGCAATGCTTCATGACCAAGATTTACCTATGCACTTATGGGCAGAAGCAGCCAGGACAGTTGTGTATGTATAGAACAGAACACCTCATAAGATACATGACAACAAAACACCAGAAGAAGTGTTCACTGGTAAGAAACCAGAAGTTAGCCATCTCAGAATATTTGGTTGTCCAGTATACACTCACATCCCAAAAGAAAAGAGGTCAAAGTTGGATCCTTCGGGAAAGAAGGGAATGTTCGTGGGTTACAGTGAAAACTTGAAGGCTTATAGAATCTACTTTCCAGGATTCAAGAAGATTGACATCAGCAGAGATGTAACATTTGATGAAGGTTCAGCTTACATCAAATCAAGAAATACATTTGTTAAAGACAATGAAGAACCCAAATTATCCATAACACAAGACACCACTATGAATGAAGCAATTCCTAAAGAAGACTGTGAAATGGAAGTTCCACAAGAACCTGTAGATCCACCTCGCGAGAAGAACTCTCACAAGAGGAAACCAACATGGGCTAGAGAGCTCATCCAAGATGCAGAAAGATATGGCATTCCAGAAGAGGAACACGGAGAAAGGAAGAGGACAAGATCACATACCAGTTATGTTGCTTTTCTCTGTGACATTATGGATAAAGAACCTTCCAGTTATGATGAAGCAGGGGAAAAGAAAGAATGGAAGGATGCCATGGTTGAAGAGTATCAGTCGATCATGAAGAATGATGTTTGGGATGTGGTCCCAAGACCAGATGGGAAGTATGTGGTGACTTCCAAATGGATCTATAAGATCAAGCATGCTATAGATGGCAACATAGAGAAATACAAAGCTAGGTTTGTAGCTCGTGGCTTCTCCCAGAAAGAAGGAATTGATTATGAAGAGGCCTTTTCTCCTGTGGCCAGGTACACTTCCATTAGATCAGTACTTGCTCTGGATGCAGTGATGAAATGGAAGGTACACCAAATGGATGTCAAGACTGCTTTCTTGAATGGTGTAGTTGAAGAGGAAGTGTATGTGGAGCAACCACTCGGGTTTGAGACACATGATAGAGGAACTCATGTGTGCAAACTAAAGAAAGCCCTTTATGGTTTGAAACAGGCACCCAGGACTTGGTATGGCAGGATAGATGGCTTCCTATCCAGTTTGGGATTTACCAAGAGTAAAGTGGATTCCAACCTTTACTACAAGGTTGAGGAAGGCAATCCTGTGATTCTACTATTGTATATGGATGACCTGTTTGTAACAGGTGAGGATAGATTGATTGTCGATGCGAAGAGGAATCTTGCTACCGAGTTTGAGATGAAGGACTTGGGTATGATGCACTACTTTCTTGGTATGGAGGTGTGGCAGAGTGCAGATGGAATCTTCCTTGGACAACGGAAGTATGCAGTAGAGATCCCGAAGAGGTTCAGGATGATGGACTACAAGGCCATGGCCACACCTATGGCTTGGAACCTGAAGCTTCTGTGTGATGCTTCATCTGAGTTGGTTGATGCTACAATGTATCGTCAAATGATTGGGTCCTTGATGTACCTGATGAATACGAGACCAGACATTTGCTTTGTGGTGAACACCTTGAGCTAGTATCTGACAGATCCGAGACATCTTCACCTGATAGTTTCCAAGCATGTTCTAAGGTACCTGAAGGGTACAGTTGATTATGGGCTCAAGTATGATGCGAATCAGAAGTTTAACCTAGAGGGTTATGTTGATTTGGATTGGGCAGGCAGTGCCATTGATCAAAAGAGCACTTTGGGGTGCTGCTTCAGTATGGGATCCGATATGATCTCTTGTTTTAGCAGGAAGCAGTCCTGTGTGGCACTGAGTACAGCCAAAGCAGAGTATGTCGCAGCTTGTTCGGCTAGTTGTGAGGCAGTATGGCTTAGGAAGCTACTGTCTGATTTGTTTGATCTCTAGTTGAGTTCTACTTGCATATACTTTGACAACCAAGGTTGTGTGAAGTTGTCAGAGAACCTAGTGTTCCATGACAAGTCGAAGCACATTGAGATGAAGTTCCACTATATCAGGGATATGGTGCAGAGAGGAGCAGTGAAGCTCCTGTATGTTGCGACGGACGAGAATATAGCCAATGTGTTGACCAAGCTACTAGCCAGAGTGAAGTTTGAATACTTCAGAGGGAGACTTAGTGTACTTCAGATCGAGATTCCTTCCAAGGGGAAGTGATGAAGTCTGGAGACACAGATGCACATGGGCCATTCTTGCATAGTGGTAGGAAAGTCCTCCTATGTTGATAGATGTAAGGGTCGATCCATTCATACATGGTGGTAGGAAAGTCATCCCATGGTAGGATGTAAGGGTTGGATCCATTCTCACATGGTGGTAGGAAAGTCCTCCCATGGTGAAGATGTAAGGGTTGGGGCCAGTCTGGCATGGTGGTAGGAAAGTCCTCCCATGGCCATTGACATAAGTGTCGGGGCCATTCCGGCATGGTGGTAGGAAATTCCTCCCATGGCCGTTGATGTAAGTGTTGTGTCTCGCATGCTAGTATGAAAGTCCTCGCATGTTGGTAGACTGGGTCTCGTATGGTGGTAGGAAAGTCCTCCCATACTCGAGACTGTGTAATGTGCATCTGGGTTGTGCTCCGTGGACTATGTGGTGATCTGAAGACGATGATGTGACAATTGAGTACACAAGTTTTGCAGAGGCGTATAATCAGTCCTGAGATACTCTTGCAGGTTTTGCAGAGGCAGTGTAATCAGTCCTGAGAGATCTTGCAGGTTTTGCAGAGGCAGTGTAATCAGTCTTGAGGTGTACCTACTTGATGGCTTGCTTGCAGAGATGATGATGATCAGGATGATCATGTGATGATATACACCAGGTGGATGTATGGTGAGTATCAGGTTGATACTCTGTGGTCGTGGATAGGTTGTATAGTGGCATGTGAAAGATCCTGGGAGATTCGATAGGTTGAGTTGTGTGCTCGTAAAAGGCCTGGGATGCTCTTACGAGGTTTTGTCGGTGCACATAGTGAGTCCTGAGGTTTCCACAGTATGACCAGTGATGATGAAGACCTACATGGAGCCTAGGCCTACATCCAGCATGAAAAACGGCTGGCTCTGTAGAACTTCCTATGACGAGTAGATTCTGAGATTGAGCGAGATAGCAGCAGTAGTGATGATGATGATGATTCGAGGACGATGCATCGATGACGATGATCCAGAGAAGAAGGCTTGTGCTAGCAGATCTGTGTCGAGAAATACCTTCCTAGTTAAGAGGGAGTGTTGATGTATATGTAACTTCGGAATGTATTTCATATATATATTTATTGTACTCCTATAGAGATGTATTATTCCTCTATACGGAAGTGTCATCATTTGTATTGACAAGTGTTGCAAGTGTGTTAACTTGTTGATGGGTTATTAGACCACCTTGTAAGGGGTCGGCCCGGATTAATGTAAAATGAGGTTATTGTGCTAGGCTAGACAAGTCGGCCCCATAAGATTATTGGGTAATCAACACAAGTATAAATAGATATCTCCTGATCTCTATTTGGATCACTTCAGAACTCACACTTCCATCACTCGAAAAGTGGCGCACATGTGAGGAGGAGGATCAGCTGCTAGGAGGAGTCTATCTCTGTGTACTTTGGTTGTGTCATTGCTCTATCTATCTCTGAGGAAGTTGTGGGGTTTTTCACCTTAGGGTTTTCCCCACGGAAACTCTGTGTGTCTATTGTCTCTCATGATTTTGTTTCTTGTGATGATTGACATGCTTGCTATGATTGATATGCATTGATATACTGTACATGTTATTCTCTCAGTAAAGATCCTAGAGTATATTGAATTAATGCTCAAAATCTAACAGTTATTGTATTGTATTCATTATTCATAGTGCCAGCTCACAGCTGATGTATGATTATACTATTATTCTCCATTTTCTGTGTTCATGAGTGACTATTGACTACTTTCTTCTCTTCTTCTCTACACTTCTTGAGTGAGTTTTGTGTGAGGCTTGTTACAACTGTCAGATCCTACTGCATATTATCACACTTAAGTGTGTGGATGTATTATAGGGTATGATACACATGTGTTAGGTTCATGATGTTTCTATTATTTCACTAGAAAAATAAGAGTTCCACATAATTCCTAGGGAAATTGCCTCCGGTCATTTGGGTCTACCCAAATGGTCTGCCCAGGTGTGATGCACTCTGAAATGTGCATATTGGCAAAGTAGAACCTTGAGTATACCTTCCCTCAAGTCTTGCAGGTCTGTCATAAGGGATTTTTAGGCTGTTCTAAGTGTCTAAGAATCCCCAGTGTCTGATTTGAGAAAAATAAAAATATCTAGTGGTGTTTGGATCCAGTTGAGGGAAAGTAGTCTTTATGTGCCTAGTTTGAAGCAAAAAACTCAGATTTGAGAAATTTTGATTTATTGAGTTAGGGGTTGAGCTAATATATCCGTATTTTTGATTGGGGTATTACAGTGGTATAATAGCATGGTCTTCTACACATTCTCTTGGTAATCATTCATGATTTTGAAGAGAATGCCATCTCCTAAGAGGAAAGATCTAGAAGAACCCCTTGTAGAAGAAGAACCACTGAAGGTAAGATCCAAGGAGAAAGACAAACATCAAGCATGGATGAAAAGGATGAATTCATATTTTTTGTGTAGGACATGTTGAAAGGCATGGCATATATATACCATAACATCATTCGTGTGGGACAAGAGACTAGAGAATTCCTGGCCAAGCAAATTGGAAACAAAGATGGATAAGGGAGCAACAATGGCTCTCAACATGAAGAAAGGAAGGCCTATGGTGAGACTCTATTTTCAAATATAGGGCCTCACAATTGGCCTCATGAGTTCAAGAGTCAACCATGGCCTACCATGCCAAAATTCATTAAAGAACACAAAGAGGAACCAGAAGTGCAGAACAAATCAATTGCTTCATGGGAGGATCGCTATGTAGAGTACCAGACTCTGAATGAAGAATTTAGAAGATCACTTCCTTCTAAGGAATTCTATGAATCCCAATACAAATTCAATATAAGAGGAAGAAACATGATGACTACTCACAATCCTGAGTTTAACAATGCCATTGTAATGTTAGTCCCAAAGACGTTCTAAGGTTGTATTTAGAATTGTGCCTGGGCATCAATATTTCTCACTGTTTATCTTTTTTCAATGCTTAGTCAAGAATCATGTCATTCGTAGCCAATATAATAATAATCATACTTGGTAGAATGTGGGCAGCACTTATGATATGTCAATATAAACTTTGAATGAATTGTGTTAACGGGATGGCATGAGAGAAGGTACTTGCTTAAAGTAAATCTTTATCTCATGTTTACAGATAATGTATTGAGCAAAAATGTAATACCCCTATCTTGACCCTTATGGTTATTGGCCTCAATGTAAATATTGTATGCAATGTGTGTCACCCTAGTGTGGAGCTCAAGGCCAAGGCCCCACTAGTGGATGTTCGGGTTTTAGTTGCATAAGAAAGTATTTGACAGTTGATTATTCATGGGTTGTTAAGCCATGAAGAAATGTAAATGATGTAAATATTAACATTTCAATAAAACACCTAAGGGATTGGCTATGGAGGCAACGTGAGAAATAGGGGTTGCGTATCCACTAGGGATAGGTAAGGGGATTGGGGGATTGCCTATGTTTCCATGTGTCACCCTATGAATTCATATGAATCCCCATGCTGACATTAATTTGGTTGCAGAGGGTGGTTGGGAAACCCTATTGATGAATCCTATGGGGTATGGAACAGACTTGCGGACCCGTATGGAAGGGGACAACCTGTGCTTGCGTGCCCCATAAACCACTCCATTTTTGGGGAATCAACGCAACCTTTTTTCTATCCCATGGTTAGGGAGGAGGTATTCATTCATTTAGGTAGACTCATGAACCCGCAGAACAGGGGGGAGAGAACCATAGGTCACCATTTTGTGGAGGCACAAATCGTAGAGCCAAGTATTACCAGAAAACCCTGTTTTAGAAGCAGATAGTGGAAATATGTGGGGGGATTCACATGGGAATATTTTGGGAAATATCAAAGAGTGGATTGAAGTGGGAAAGGTATCAAAGCGTTGGATTCCAGAGTGGAACCAGTGAAAGCTCAAGTATCCATTGTTTTAGAAGTTAGGACCAGCCACACCTACCTAGATCAGTGTTAAGGGAAGGGGTGCCTGAGGGATTGTGTATCAAAGAAGGGGACCTTACTCAGGCTGAGAGTGGAGGTGATGGGGGTTCGTGGGCTGTCTGAATCCAAGGGGATATGCTTGTAGCTCTATGGTTGAGCTCAATGAGTTAGTGAACTTGGTCCCTACCTCCCCACTTGCTTGAAAAACCACAGTGTGATGAATACCCTGATTGACTATGAACCAGGTCAGTGAGTGATCCTGAGTGATACTCCTTAGTGGATACATAACCCCAGCTCGGGGGAGATCTATGATTGATGAAATAATGGAGGCTAGGCAGAGATCTATCGTTGGGATGGAACGTTGTAGTCTATAGCCGGTTTCCTGGTGGTTTTCTATTAAAAGATAAGTTCCTTGTGGTGTTTTGAATAAAGATGTCTCATGTGTTTATGGCTATTATTATTACATACTCGTTATGGATTGAATGAATTTATATGGAAGTGGAACAATAGGAAGCTTTGTATGAGTAGGGCTATATACTTATGCCTTGTATCTAAACTTGTATTTAAGTTGATGTGGTGCCATGATGAATGTTGGATGCATGTGAGAAATGTGTGTTATATGTCAAATGTATGATTTGGTTCAGATGGTTAATAGGGCTAAATGCCCAAGTATTATGTATTATGTATTATGTTTTGGGCATGTCATTGCTTTACTCCTACACCTTGCTTCTTATTGTTATGCTGGTATTCATTTATATTCATGCTTGAGGAATATGGATAAATGTCTACATATCATCCCTCAATCTGCTTAGAGGAAACAAACTAAGTATAATCCCTTTTGGAGGTTGGATAATGCTTCAGTACTTTTGTGTTTATGGATGTATGGACCTTCCTACATGAGTTATTGAGCATGTTTCGGTATCTTTGCCTTTTTATACTTATGTTGTACTTACGCATGTTACCCTTGATGAATAGGACTAATTTCAAGGCTAAGAGGTGCAGTCTATTCCAATTAGGACTGTGATCAGGAAGAATAGGCACCCCTGTGGACCAGATGAAGGAGAAAGGACTTGGCAAGAAGAAGGTTAAGGTAATTCAAGGTGGATTTGTGCAACGAATGTTTAGTTGGAAAACTTACAGGGTTAGAGACCTTGGTTTGGAGTGGAAATTGAACCATTCGAAAGATATATCCAAGAGATTTCCAATGGTACCAACCTTGCCTCATTTGGACCAGGGAAGAGGAAGTTATGCCCCTCCGAAGTTTTCAGTTGGCGAGTTGCAGGAGCAGGGAAGTTGCTTCCACAATTCCGATTTCTGCAATGCAGATTGCGCAAGAGAAACTTTCCCCTTGAAGTGGTGCTTCTAGAAATTCCGACTTTGAAGTGGACAAGCAATGTAAAGGCGCGAGCCTATAAATAGACATAGATTTGTAAGTGTTGAAGCATCTTGGATTGTGTATCTTAGATCTGGAGATATCTGCTAGATCTGTCTTTTGCGGAGTAAGAGCTGAAGACTGAATATTTTGTATCTGGGTTTTTGTGGAATTAATATGATGTGACAGAGTTATTGAGCAGAATCCTTGTGTTTTCCTGTTTATCTATGGTAATGCATTTCGCAATATGAATATATGAATGATGCGATGTTTCCTTGATGCGGTTAATGCTTTACTGTTATATCTGTTGCAATGATAACTTGTTTTGTTGAATGATGCCATGAATATGAATAATGCTTGAGTTAATGCTTAGATATTTTTCGGAAATGGTGCAATAAGTTGAGTAATTGAGTTGCATCATCCTCCTTCATTCGGAGGAAACATGGTTCCGTCAACTCTCCCTTGAACATCTTGGGTGAGACCTCATCTGCTCTACAGGTGTTGTTGGACGGGGTAAAACCTGTTTGGGCTGGTGCTCAGGGAGATCGCGGTGGTCTGGGTGTCGACAGTGCTAGGAACCCCTGACAACTGGGTTTGTGTCAACAAATGGTTCCGTTGCTGGGACCATGTGCGAAGTGACAGGAGGATATGTGGCATTCGACGAAACCGTAGATCCAAGATTTGTTCAACCTAAAACTGCAAGAGTTCGCTGAAAAAGAAAACAAGAACCTTGGGTTGACAACAGACTGGTGGTTAGCAAAGTATATTCACGACGGTCCGCATGAATATTTTTTCTACGAATCCCCAATCATCCTGTATGAGTGGTTAGCGAAGTTAACTTTTCAGAAGAGGAACTTCTAAGGTGGTGAACCAACAGCCTGGACCCCTGAACTGATCCAGGAGCTGCGGGAAGTTGACAACAAAGCATCGCAGGCTGTCGAAGTTTGGCTTGACATCATATTAGAAGGCTATTTCGCTGAATTTGCGGTTGATACAAACAAATCCTATAGTGAAGCTAAAAGATAATTCTTTTGTGGACCCTAGGGAAGGTTTCTATTGTTGCTACAGCTTTCTATTAAGATGCTCATTTGTGAGAAGGGCATATTGAAGATGCATCTGGATCAGTAGAAACCATGGTGGATGGAGGCCATGGGTACCGCGACAGTGGGGGGGTGGTACATGGAATGGTAAGGGGTAGATGGGTGCACGTCATGATGAGACTGTAAAGGAAGTCGAGGAAGAGAGTGGTATTACAAGGGGAGGAGCAAGGTTTCGACAGGAAAAGAGGTAGAGGACAGGAGAAGGTCCTGCTGTGATCAAACTGCAAGGCCGCAAAGGAAGACCAGATGGGATGAAGCGACCTCACAGTCTGGACAAGGACAACCAGGCTACGCCTAGGATAGAGGCAAGACCAAACCCCGGCAGCAATATGCCCACACCTCCGCTCACTATCTGTCAACCAATAAGAAACAAAACTTTGACACCACCGTGTCAACAAAACTTGATTGCTAGTAGTTCAACGACTGTAGGAAGGAAGCCCAAGATAGCAGGCGAGGATATGAAGTTGCCGCTATTCCATGGAAACGGAACAGATAATCCTGAAAAATATTGGTTCTTATGTGAGGCAGTATAGACCGTGAAGAAAATTACTAATGATGATGCTAAGAAAGGATAGTTAGCGACAACTCTACGAGGTCGTGCATTAGACTGGTTTATGAAGTTTGTTCTAGTCCTTACAGGATCTCCAGAGAAGACACTGGGTGATATCAGAAAAGGATTGATTGCAGAATTCAAAAAACCCAAGTATGAAGGACAGTATATTACAAAATTAAAAGAGATTAAGAAGTATCCCAATGAAACGGTGTGGGATTTTGACTAGCAATTCAAAACTCTTATGGCGAGGGTTAGCTTTGACATGAGTATTGTCCAACACAAAGAATGGTTCATCATGGCATTCCTCCTGCATATTCATCTATCGCTGATGCAACAGAACATTACAACACCCAGTGAAGCCTTGGAAATCGCAATGCGGTTAGAAGCGTCGTCGATCAGGGAAAACGCAGCTGGGATGTCACAGATTTAGACACAACTAGCTAACCTGACCATACAGCTACAAGACCTTAAGAAGGGCAAGGAACAACGAGAAAAAGTATGGTGTACGCAATGTCGCGGAGAGGGGCATACTAAGGATAGTTTCCCAGACTTCCGCAATTATGTGCTTTTAGGGGCACCGAACCCATTGAATGGCGGCGGTATGTCATGGTGTCACATCTGTCAGGTATATGGGAACCTCCATGAGGAATGGAAATACATGCAAAAGATGGTCACAAAACCAATGAATCTGTATTGTACATTCTGTAAATCTGTGGGACATGAGGATAAGGACTGTCGGGCATATGGGTTACTTCAGGAGCGAATGTACGATGCATTCTATGTGAAGGATGACCAGCATGCCGTACAACAACCACAACCGCAGCCACAGGTAGCCCAGTCGCTACCTCAACCATAGGTACAGTTTGTACCGCAACAGAAACCACAATAGTTTATGCCGCAATATATTTCGATTCAGATGGATCCACAGCAGCCACAGTACGTTCAACAACCACAGTATGTACAGCAAGGGCAAGGCATGCAACCGAATCCTATGCAGTAACAATTCAACCAACCATAGTACCAACAATAGGGAGGATTCTGAGGAGGACATAGCGGAGGATTTGGTCGCGGAGGAGGACGAGGAGGTCGAGGACCTGTTCAGTGCTATCACTGCGGGGTATGGGGACACTACCAGCGAGACTACCCACAATTGCATACGCAATGTACGTTTTGTTTTGTTACAGATCACACTGTGGAAAACTGCCCGCAGTTGATTGCGTGATGGAAAGCAGGGAATGTTCCGCAACGGCATAACCAGAACCAGGTGCAGTAACCGGTGCAGAATCAAGTACAACAACTGGTGCAGAACTAGAATCAGTGGCTGAATCCAAATGCCAACCAAAATGTGAATCAACCGGGGAATCCGCCGCTGAATCGGACTCAGGGCGCGACTATTGCGACAATTTCAGCGGAGCCAAGACCACAAGATGCAACTGTCGCAGTTATTATCCGAGGGGGCGCGTAAACAGGCGAAGATAGCCCACATCCACTCATCCGGTTAGAAGGACATAAGAAGGTGTCGTTTGACATCGATTTCGAGTGTGATGCATTCTTTCAGGCACAATGAGTGATGGAAAAAGATCAAGGTAAGGCCATTATCTGTGACATGCCTCTTGTTTTTTATACCACTTCAGAAGTTGATCCATCGCGATAGTCCAGAACCTCACAGAAATTTTTTGAGAGTTGTTTATCGCTAGTAAGGGATCCTGATGCTCTTGCTGAAATTGAAGGACTATTGCAGCGATCGGCTAGGGGACGGCAAGAGTCTGCAATGAATTCCTTACAACGGCGGAAGACAGGTAAGGAGATGCGTATGAACATTCAAATTGGAGACTATTACATTGATTCAGTTATTCTGGATCTTGGTTCGGATGTCAACATCTTAACCAAGCAGGCCTGGAAAGACATGGGGAGTCCCACGTTAAGTTGGTCTCCCGTACAGCTTCGGCTGGCTAATCAGGCCAAGGTGACCCCGATTGGGAGAGTTCCACGTCTTGTGGTGGACATCAAGGGAATGAAGACATATGTCGACTCTGATGTCATCGAAGTAGTTGAAGGAAGAATCTCCTATCTCGCATTATTGGAGATTGGATGGGCTAACGACAGTGCAGCAGTTATCAACTTTAAGAAGTGGATGATGACTTTTGAAAACCGCGATCTCAGAGTCATCGCCCTGTTGGATCCGGCTGAGGGACATAGGTATATTGAACCAGTGAAAGATGATGATCGCAGCAGATGGGACCATGCATTCAATATTTCAGAATATTATATTCATCCGACTGTCGATTGTGAGCTTGGTGTATTGGAGAAAACTCGCTATGGCTTGGGAATACCACAACAGACAAATGACTACCAGAAATCTACTCAATTCTCAAAACAATGCTATTATAAATGACAATGTTAAAATAATGGAGAAATGTAACCAACCTTGATCGAACATTTGATGTAGATCCCCGTTGGAGTTTTCAATCCGCGCACATCCAAGCACTTGCAATCTGCAAATTAGTCTTGACAACCAATATCTAACAAGTACATGTGATAGATAAATGACATTAACATTATCAATAACAATGGTCTATAATATCATAAGCAAATGTAACCCAATGTATAATAAATGACATTCACACCATGAATGGATGAGAATATGAGTATTTCTATTAATGAACAAGAAGAAGTACAAAGTGATACAACCTCTTGCCGGCAACCAATCTGAACCAAGATCTAGATCAATCCGCTTGTGCCTCCACCACTTCAATCCTCCATGAAAGGCAAACTCAAACTAGCAAGGAGTTTGGAAGGTGAACATAATTGGTTCACAACTACAAGGATCAATGAGTGCAGACTCAAGATAGGGAAAAAATCCACTAGAGTGCCTTTACTATTCTCTTCTTCCTCCCGTCCATAAGCCATATGTGCTCAATATATAGTCCTCTCAAACGTAGGTGAAAGGACTCATCGAGACGTTACTTGGGCAGATGGAGAGCCAAAGGTCACCCAATGACCACTTTTTGGGAGTAAAAAGTAATAAAATAGTGGTTTTTACCATTTTACTTGATACCCGCGGGCTATAGGGATGCAAATCGCGGATACGCATGCTATAGTGATGCAACATGCGGGTAGGAACAAAAATAGGGTAGACTAGTATCACTGAAGGATGAAAATGGATCTGAGTCACTGAAATGGATCCTACCGGCCAAAGAATGTTGATGCTCAAAGGGTGGAAGATTTTTGTGTAACAGATGCCCCCTAATGTGTGAGGTGAGAGACTAAAATGTGCTACGATGGCTGAAATACATTATAAAACTCAGAAGTGGAGTGATGGAGACACAAGTGGAAAGAACGTCTCAGTCGTCATAGTACAATAGTATCTCTGAATACATGTCGATATAGTACAACAATCTGATACAATGGCCATGAATAGGAAGTACATAAGTAAATATATGTCACAAGTGATCATAGCCATGATCCCTCTACAGTAAGATATGGTCTTTTGCTGAAAAGAAGACAACTGGTACAAAAATGGAGGTACAAACTGCTGAAATCTGAGAGGTGATATCCCAGATGTAAAGTCAAAGTTATATGTAGCATACTGAATGCCACAATCGCCTAGGGTCTTCTACACAAGTCTTCGACGGTGTAAGTCTCAACAAGTGAATAAAGGAGTTGGGGTTGAACCTGATGAGACATCGTCTAATTACCGGTCATTGATGTATACCGTTAACAGACACGAGATGACCCACCAATAATGAAAATGGGCATCAAGGCACAGAGCATAATCATTAGAGTGTGAATAAATGGGTTGAAGTCGAACACTAGGATGAATCCATCGATCAGGCGACATTGATGTATTCCCAAAACTGTCGATGGCAAGAGAACCTGCCACTAATGACAGTAAGCCTCAAGGTACTCAACGGAACTCTAAGCCTCAAGTCCCAGAATAAATGAGTTGAAGTCGACGGAATGAGACTAGCTGGAAGGAGGGCATTAAGGCATCCCCCATCAACCAACACGAGGTACTAGCAATGCTGAAAGATTTGGAAGATCTCAGGTGAAACGGACTAACTCAATAAGGATGGCCGACATGCAATAGTCAAGATATCTAAGGAGTGGCCGACACTAGTTTCAGGACTTCCTTTGAACAAGAGCATGAGCAGATGGATAGACTCAGGCAGCATAGACTTGAAATAAACTGTGCAATGCAGGAGGCATTACAGAGGGCTCCATAATGACTGGAAGCTTAACCAATCGGTGGAGAAAACTGAGAAACAAGTACAGCTCCTAAGGCCCAACTATAGTCTCGACTCATAATGTATGGAGTGGAATGAATGCTCTATTCAAAGACGACAGAACAGCTACCAACAAGAAATAGTGACCATAATCTCATCCGGCTTTTTGGAATATTTGTTTTTTTTGGTCTTTTTCATATTTGGGAAAAGCTTGAAAAAGAATAAAATTGCTTATAGTACAACAAGTGAGGGAACGAGTGTCAAATAGCTAGCAGACTAGTCCCAAGCAGTGGAACATACCTATGCTCAATGCAAGGAAGTGTGTGCAGGATGTGGACACTCAGGGGCGTGTTCCCTCAGGGTCAAAGGGTCATCAAATTGTGAAGGGCAAATATATAAGCTCTGCAGGGCTCGACAGGGAAAAGTGCTTAGGCACCAGGCTATCAACTGAGTAAGCGGGAGCCGGCACAAGGCTCAAGCGGAAAGCAAGATGATGCAATGCAATCACTACATGATATAACTGAGAAGTCTTTTTTCGTAAAGTTAGTCTCCTCACCCGAAAAAGTGTAAAACAATGAGAGAAGAACTCTTCTAGTCACATATGACTAGAGTATACATTTTTCATAATTAATCCACAAAGGTCCGGAAAAGGGGTAAACTTATACCTAAGTGAATGTCGCTTCAAATCCTTTAACGAGTCTGAAATGACAAGTATACTTGGAAATCTTGTTTGATTTTGAAAAAGTCTAACAAGGGCTTAAAAAAGACTTTATAAAAATATTTTCCGTAAAGGTTTAACGAGACCGAAAAAGTAAACTCGTGACCTCCTTACTGTTTTTAACGAGCTCAAAGGAGATATGGAAGAATGCTCATAATGAGAGCAGATGAGTGTCAGGGATATGAAAGACTAGTTCCATGCGCATGGGACAAAGCTATGCATAATGCAAGGAACATGAGCAAGATAAGGACACTCAGGGGGTATCTGTGAATTCGGATAGTAATAGGTTCAAATGCATCATAACAATGGGGAGGCCTAAACCTATATGCAAGGTTTCGAATATTCCTACCATGGCTGAAGCAAATGTCGAAAAGGACTAGTAAACAAGTATAAGTCCAGCTAAGAATCATGTCTCCAAGACACATAAGTACCAAGATCATTTCTAAAGCGTACGTAAAGAAAAATTCGATACAAGTCACTGCGGTAGAAACATTTTCAACTTTACTATTGTTAACCTCAGACATAACGCAGGTAGAGCTAACCACTGAAGGTGCCATAGTTCCAATACCTGAGGGATCAAAATGATCATCTTCAAAATGAAGAGAAAAGTTGAAGGATGTGAAGGAATCTCCATTGGAAAATTCATCATCACAGTAGTTGGAAATTATAGAAGTAGAATCGAACTCATCAGGATCACCGATTTGCGGATCTATAGGAGAGCTCAAAGACTCATTAGACTCAAACGTCAAATCAGGGCTGGACGAGACGATGAATGGATCCAAATTCAAATGGATGGTAGGTTGTATTATAGGCCCATCTTGTTCAATAAGATCAAGGGAAGGAGGGGAATGAGATCTATGATAAAGATCCCCCCACGGCTTGTCATCACCACCCATGGCCTCGAAAAGAACTCCATCTGACGGTAGGATACCATCAAGGCAATCATGTGAACAAGATAGGTTGGCTGCCAAAACTGGCAGCGTAACGGGATCTTCCTCAACTATCTGGGAAGAAGAGAGATCTGGATCTGCAGTGGTTTGTTGGATATGATCGTAAGTGCGCTCCGCTACAGATAAAGTCATATACATCCTGATGTGCGCAATGTCTCCAGACGTGGAACTCGTGGATTGTAAAGTCCATGGATCATTTAAATAAGAGGTCCGAAATAACATATTATTCGAAGGAGGATGCGCACTGTCGGAAATGGTTCCAATAAAATTCACAGGTGCGGAATGGTTAAAAGTTCCCATCAATGAGGGGTACATCCCAACACCTATGTTCCTTGTTGCCGACTGAGAATCAGAAACTTGCGGGACTACAGATCCCGTAGATGCTGTGGAAGGAGTGCCAACATAATCCAGTTGATTGATTGTCACAATCTTGCCTTCATGGGGAAAGCAAATAACTCGAAATACAGTAGACGCGTCAACCTTCATAGCGTACATCCAGTTCCGACCCAGTAAAAGGTTGTAGTCGATGGGCGCATCAACCACTTCGACTTCAATAGGCATGGACTTACTGTTGTGGGGAAAATGCACCTATAGTTCAGGGGAGAAACTACCAACTTACGGTGATAAAGATAGACTTACAAGCATTCTGCAAGTACAACAAATAAATGAAGAGATTAGGGTTTAGAGATGTAGGCACCTTATTCAGAAGGTTGATCCTAGCTTTGCTTCCCTCACTCTTCAATGCTTATCCAATGTCGCAATGCCCAGACCTTCCTTCAAGCTTGGCACTTCACGAAACCTAGATTCAAGGTCTCCTGCTTCTGTTCTCCAAGGATCCCAGCCTCTAAGCAATTGTACTAGGGTTTACCAAAACTGAAGCACAAGAGAGGGGGATGAGGGTCTCCATTCCTCCAGCATAAATTTGTAATTGGGATTGGTCCTTTCACATGGCTCTTCTACCCTCCTTATATAATCAATGAGGAAGAGGAAAAGAAGTTATAACCACTCAAGAGGTTTCCCAACCAACTTAACTTACTCGAATTTCGAGATTTTGACCAAAACAAGAGTGTGCCCTACTCTACAGTATACAAAGTCGCGTACATATGGCAATGGGCACTACTTTAAATGAGACAAAGTCGCGTACACACGCTACTATTATAACAGTAGAGTCGCGCTCATAGTGAAAAATGGCCAAAAACAGGTTTTTATGCTCATTTTCAGGAGATAGTTTGGTCTGGAAAAATGTTCCTAAGGGTCATATACATCAAATGGGTCAAGAATGAGGTAATTTCAACCATTTTTAGTGTCCCAAATGACTCCTCCATCCACAATTGTCCTGTTGTGTGACTGAACTTGATCTCAAGAAGTGTCGTCATGCGACCAAGGGAAACAAGTGTCGTCACGGACGGAGAGGTGTCATTTCAAGCTATAACAGATGCCCCCTAATGTATGAGGTCAGAGGGAGTACGAGAAACGATGGCCGAAATACATTATAAAAAATAAAAAAGAGTTGAATCGTGGAGGAACGGAGAAACCAAGAATCATAGGCTCAAATGAAGTACCTGAAAGCAAAGGCAAAGTCAGACAAACCTATCCATGGGGTAACTGTCCATGTTCAAATGGTGGAACATGATCTCCAAGAGGATACAACAATGGTCCAAATACTGATGCATATATCATGGCCACTAGAATACAAGCGTGGATCCATGAGGAACATAAGTGTAAACATAGCCACATAAATACAACATGGATCTATGTCAAAACTGGAGAACATAGCCATAGGGAACAAGCTGGATCTATGTCTCATCAAGAGCCAAAAAGAGTGTGGCTCAGTCTTGCGCAACTTGGGCGATAACATAAATAAGGTGATGCTATCGAGGATCCCAAGGTCTTCATCCAAAAACAACCCAAGGTACAAACCTATCCATGCGAATAAATGAGTTGATGTTGAACATGGGAGGTATCGTTTGATTACCGGTCATTGATGTATACCGTTAACAAACGCGAGGGTGTCCACCAATAATGAAAATGGAACCCAAGGTACCTAGTACATTCAAGCAAGTGCGAATAAGTGGTCTTGCCGTCGAACACTTGAAGAATCCATCGGATAGGAGACATTGATGTATTCCCATCTATCCAATAGCAAGGGAAACTGCCACTAATGACTGCAATCCCCAAGGTACTAACCGAAACTCTAAACTCCATTCCCAGAGCACAATGAGTTGAAGTCGATGGGAAGAAGTCCGTTGGAAGGGAGGCCTTAATGCATCCTCCATCATCCAACATGAGGGACACTCAAAAGGTATGAGCTTATTTGGAGTAGGACGGAACACAGGATGAAACATACTGACACCAAGGAATGGCCGACACATGAGGTCAAGGCAACTGCAGAATGGCCGACACAGGTTGTATCCTTGAATAGTGAACACGACACAAGAGTGACTTAGGCAGCTTTGAACACAAAGAGACCACGATACATATCTGCAATGTAGGAGACATTAACAGATTCTCCAAATGATTGGAAGACTAACCAAACGGAGGAGTAGGAACTCTGAGATCAAGTTTACCCTAAGGTCAATACTAGAACCCAACTTGTTTGATAGACTCAAAACAGGTGCTTTGTTCAAGGGGATAGTTGACTTGCTGCCATCATATTGAAAGATATTTTGACATTCTTCCCTTCCCTTTCCTTTGTCATTTTTTAACGAGCTTGACTAAGAACTAGAGCATGCTCGACGGTATTTTCATATTTAAGGAGTCTAAAAAACCTAGAAGAAAACTCCATACACCTATCCGTGGATTTTATATCGAGCCCGGATTGGTCTGTGCTCGGCGGTGTTTTCTTGCTTATAGAGTTGAAAAACTTAAACAGTCCTCTATACACTTATCCGTGGATTTTATATCGAGCCCGGATTGGTATGTGCTCGCTTGGTGTTTTCACATTTCGAGAGTCTGAAAACCCTAAAGACGACTCCAAAGGTCCTATTTCGTAAAGTTAGTCTCCTTCCCCGAAAAAGTGTAAAATGATGGAAGAAGAACTCTTCTAGCGCATACAAGAGTATACCTAGAGTATACCTTTTCCGTAAATTATCCACCAAGGCCCAGAAAAGGGGTAATTCTATACCTAAGTGGATGTCGGTTCAGTTATTTTAACGAGCCCGAAAAGACAACTATGCTCGGCAAACTTTTCCTATTTAAGGATTCTGAAAAGGGCTTAAAAGAACTCCATAGGGATCTTTTCCGTAAAGGTTTAACGAGTCCGGAAAAGTAAACTCATGACCTCCTTACTGTTTTTAACGAGCTCAAAGGAGATAGGAAAATGCTCATAACTTCCTTACTGTTTTTAACGAGCTCGAAGTGAAGATGAAAGAAATGCTCGTAGCCTCCTTACTGTTTTTAACGAGCTCGAAGGAAAGGTGGAAGAAATGCTCGTAACCTACTTACTATTTTTGACGAGCTCGAAGTAAGAGAAGAATGCTCGAAATGGGAGGAGACGAGTGTCAGAGACATGCGAAACTAGCTCCAAGCGCATGGAACAAAGCTATGCCTAATGCAAGGAACATGAGCAAGATAAGGACACTCAGGGTGTGTCTCCTCCAGGTAAAAGGTGTCAAATTGTGAGGGCAAAATGATACAGGGCTTAGTGGAAACGAGATCAGAGATGGAGGCTTATACAACGGGCTAAAAGCGTGGAAGCCGGCTTCAGGCTCATTAGCGCAAGCGGGATCATAATAGATGCATATGCAATTTGAACACAAAGATGGGAGCCTTATCAGGGATGGCCAGAAATATATGAGGAAGAAAGATATGAGGCTTCTTCTCAAAGTCATGGTAAATCTAAAAAGGCTCCCGAACCTATGAGAAAAACTCAGCATGGGCACCAGAATGGCATAAGGGTGCTGACTAGGGTGACCCATGTTAGGTAGGCTCTGCTGTCGGACTGGTGCACAATGCATAAAGAGATGGCTAACACACCAATATCCAACAGGTTCGACCCTATGGCGAATTCGGATGGCAAAAGGTTCAAATGCAACATAACAGAGGGGAAGCCTAAACCTATATGCAAGGTTCTGAATATACCTGACATGGTCGCACAAGGTGTCGAAAAGGACCAGTAAGCAAGTACACATCCAGCTAAGAATCCTGTCTCCAAGAAACATTAGTACCAGGATCATATCTAAAACATATGTAAAGAAAAACACGATACAAGTCACTGTGGTAGAAATACTTTCAACTTCACTATCATCAATAACAGGCATAAACAAGGCAGAGTGTTCAAATGAAGACTCTATGGTACCCAAGCCCGAGGACTTACAATCAACAAGATCAGCTTCAGGATGAAGATCAAAGTTGAAGGACATGATGGAATGTGCAGAAACAAATTCATCATCACGGGAGTTGAAAATTCTAGAAACAGAATCAAACTCAGCAGGAACACCGATTTGCGGATCTATATGAGAGTCCAAAGACTCAACAGTAGGAAGATCAGACTTTAAGGTCAAACCGGGGCTGAACATGACTGCGACTGGATCAACATCCAAGTGAATAGAAGACTGTACCCTAGACTCTAGGAAAACTTCATCGGAAGGAAGTATATCATCCCAGATAGAATACATATCTAAACATTCAGATGGAGGTGTCACTTGGTCAAAAGCTGGGACCAATTCCCGAGAAGGTAAGCATGAACTCAGAGACTTCTTCTCAGTAGCAGTTGAACTCAAGGAACAATATGCCACATGAGGCGCATGTGACATAGTAGTGCCTAATGACGAGGGATCAGACTGGTCTACAGTTGGGTAATAAGGAGGATCAACGAATGCAAGCTGGTCGATGGTGACAATGTTTTCGTTATGAGGGAAATGCATCACACGAAAAAGCGTAGACACCACAGCATGCATAGCATAAACGTAATCACGCCCAAGGATCATATCAAAGTCCATAGGGTCCTTTAGAACCATAAAATCAACTAAGACTGTTTTTCCACCCAAGGTAACAGGTGCCTGACGGAGGAATCCGATCGGTTCACTAGGTCTTCTATCGAAGGTCAACGGCCAATTAACAGCTGGAATAACATTAGGGAAACCCAAATCTCTCCAAGCATAAGCGGATAAGATACTAACAGAAGCACCTTCATCAACAATGCATCGATCAACCGTATGGTTCCCGATATTAACTTTTATCTGGAAAGGTGTCGAAGAAGGAAGGCGAGGCTCGGCTAGACTATTCCAATCAAAGGAAACAATCCTAGGGCTTGGTAGGGGTTCACATGGCACAGATGAAGTGCCCCCTTTTTCAGGAACATCCAAACTGGTAATGCAGAAGACTTCAGTAGTAGGTGCATCAATCTCTGAAGGACTGATGGGATCGGTCGAAGATTGCATCGATTCAATCACTTCACTCTCCGAAGGAAGAGTGGGGTCGACCAAAGATTGCATTGGTTCAACCACTTTATCAACCAAAGGTTGATCTGACTGCAGGGAATCTATAGACAACTCAAGAACAGAGGTTCCTTCAGACATGGACCACACTCTTCGTGCCTCTGGAATGGCAGGGCATCGATGAGTAAGGTGATCTCCCTTACAAAGTTTACAAGGGAACTTTGGTTTCCGTCCTATAGGTTTAGACTCCTTTACAACGTCAGTACTCTCAGCATGACTAGCATTGGTTGACAGCTTGCCCCCAGCATGACTCACAGAGGCTGGTTGCTCAGAAGCAGAAGACTTTTGAACTAAGGACCACACTTTTTGCACTTCTGGAAGTACAGGGCACAAGTAAGTAAGGTGGTCTCCCTCGCAAAACTTACAAGGGAACTTAAGCTTCTGTTTGTTGGGTTTGTCGACAATGTCAACTCCCTCAGCATGACTTGCAGTGGCTGATCTGGTATCTCCAGTATGACTCACAGGAACTGGTGACTTGTCATTAATATGACTAGCAGTGATCAATGACGTGTCCTCAACATGACTGACAGTGGTTGAAGACAAACTTTCAGTATGATTTTCAGTGACTAAAAGTTTTCTCCCAGCATGACCTCCAGAGGCTGGGTGGGTGCCCCCTGCATGATTTGCAGAGGCAGGGTGCTTGCCCCCTTGTTTTGGCATCTTCTTCATATTCTTCCCCCGTCTATTCCTTTTAGACTGCTGGTTACTAGTATTGCTACTTTCACCACATGAGGTAGAAGGAGGAGGAGAAGATGTTACTGGCAAAGGAGGCACAGGGTTCTGATGCTCTTGATTTGAGGTGCTCACAAAAGAAGCGTCAGGAGCATGCAAGGCATTCGGAGTGGAAAACAACCAAACCGGCAGCCCAATAGTGAATCCAGGAAGATTCAGAGTAGCCATTAAGGGAGCACCAATGTTTCCAATGAATGGAATAGCACAAGGATCCCCCGGAACAGGGGTACCTTGATTGGCACTCGCCGGAATGCTAGACATAGTTTCTCGCTCAAATGAACAAGAAGTTCCCTAAGGCAAACTAAAAACAAGTAGCACAAAGAGCACACCACTAAAAAAAGGTCCTAAGTAAATCAAACCAGGCAAACAGATGCCTTCCGGAGAAGAGTCTGGGATGATGAGGGCCCAGAAAAGATCAACGAAGGATGAAGGACAGTTACCCGGGGTCCACAATACAATGACTAAGGGTGCAAGCGCTGGAATCACCCAACCGCCCTCCCAAAGACCTGCAAGGGATTTCCTCCCACGTCTGTCCTAGGTACAGCAGATATACCCTCCGCTGTCACCTGTGTATGAACCTAGAGTCTGATACTAAGGATACCACAACACCGAAAACTCCTGGGGGAACAGTCACCGGTCGAATCAGAAAGCGTGGGCAGGGTAGCTAAGCCCGAAACTCAAAAGAGTCCCCAATACGCAATCCGATCCTGGCGTATGTTCGAACAGAAAGTAGGAGGGGTATTCCCACAAACTGATCTCACATTGACCTACTGCATATGCTCCCAGGCAAATTTTGAGTGAGGTGGGTTTGCCTAATGATAGTCTCACTACGATTTTTGCGCAATGTGTGATCTTGGGTGGTTTAAGGTGTTTTAAACCCAAGATCCTAACCAAAACTAGTTGGTGTAGTGTAACCTAAAAAAGAAAATGTTGCTAGTTCATTTTATTAGAGTTCATTTTAAAGGTTACTTGATTACTCAAAAAGGTAGTGGGTGTGTGAGAGTGGTTATAATAGAAATAGAGTACTGAAAATGAAATATTTACCACCAAACAAATCTTTTTCTTTTCAATGCAAGTCTTAAAATTCTGATCTAGAATGCATGTGCAAATGCAATTTTTTAATCTTTTGAATGCAAAAAAGGTAAAAATAAAGTCTAAATGTAAAAAATTAAACTCAAAACCTAAGAATGCAGCTACTCAAGCAACTAGGTATGCAAAAGAAAACTTGTTCTTTTTGATGCAAAGCACTCTAAAATCTTTTAAGCCACTTGCAAGGTACTCTATTTAGAAAATGAATCAAAATTCTTTATGCTTTTCAAAGGTAAGAAACAAAAACTGAAACTAACCTACTATCAAAGCAAAGCAAAGAAACTTTCAGGTTCTCTTTATGAAGTAGTAAAAGCTACCTTATATGACTTTCAAATTCTTATTGATGTAAGCATGCCAAACATTGGGAAAAGAGTACAAAAACTACTTTTAGACCCAAACGAAGCAAATGACCTACGAAGAAGTATGGTTTGGTAAAGTCAGGTCTGCACATAAACAAATGCAAACAAGGTCTTGAACAACAGCCAAAACACTTGAGCTTTCACTACAAAAGAAAAACCAAAAGCATAAGGGAGGACAAGAAACCAACCTAAAAGAGAAATTTCACTCAAATAGATACAAACAGGGTCAAAAAGACTCAAGAGGTTTCAAATCCAGTGGAAATGGGGCAAGCAAGTTCAATCAGACTCAAATTAGGGTACAAAACACCAAACAGGTCCACAACCCCCCAACTTAAGTCAACAAACCCCAAAACTTTCCAAACAAACCCAAATTGATCAAAAGAGGTTCAAATCATGAATGTAGGATCAATACAAGGATGGGAGACCACCTACAGGGGTTTAACACAGACCTAAGGTCATCAGGGACCCCCAAAAATGCAGCCACAGCCCCCAGATTTGGGTCCACAACCCAAAAACTCAAAAAATTCAAACCCAGATTTTGAGCGCTACTGTGTATGAAGGAAACTAGCGCTCATAGCAGTATGGGCGCTACTGTGCAAAGGAAAAGTAGCGTATGGGCGCTACTGTGTGGTACAAACAGTAGCGTACAAGAAAAAAAAGTCTAAAAAACGGGGTTAAAACCCCCAAATTGGGTCCACAAAGGTTTGCAAGGGTTGGGAAGGGTCTGTAAAAAGCCCAGGAGGGTCAAACAGAGCCTACTAACTGATCCTAATCAAAAAAATGAACAAAGACCATCAAACAAAACTGAAGAAATGACCTTGGATACCCCTAAGCAGTTAGGCTTTCCCCAGTGGAGTCGCCATTCTGTTGTGGGGAAAATGCACCTATAGTTCAGGGGAGAAACTACCAACTTACGGTGATAAAGATAGACTTACAAGCATTCTGCAAGTACAACAAATAAATGAAGAGATTAGGGTTTAGAGATGTAGGCACCTTATTCAGAAGGTTGATCCTAGCTTTGCTTCCCTCGCTCTTCAATGCTTATCCAATGTCGCAATGCCCAGACCTTCCTTCAAGCTTGGCACTTCACGAAACCTAGATTCAAGGTCTCCTGCTTCTGTTCTCCAAGGATCCCAGCCTCTAAGCAATTGTACTAGGGTTTACCAAAACTGAAGCACAAGAGAGGGGGATGAGGGTCTCCATTCCTCCAGCATAACTTTGTAATTGGGCTTGGTCCTTTCACATGGCCCTTCTACCCTCCTTATATAATCAATGAGGAAGAGGAAAAGAAGTTATAACCACTCAAGAGGTTTCCCAACCAACTTAACTTACTCAAATTTCGAGATTTTGACCAAAACAAGAGTGTACCCTACTCTACAGTATACAAAGTCGCGTACATATGGCAATGGGCGCTACTTTAAATGAGACAAAGTCGCGTACACACGCTACTATTATAACAGTAGAGTCGCGCTCATAGTGAAAAATGGCCAAAAACAGGCTTTTCTGCTCATTTTCAGGAGATAGTTTGGTCTGGAAAAATGTTCCTAAGGGTCATATACATCAAATGGGTCAAGAATGAGGTAATTTCAACCATTTTTAGTGTCCCAAATGACTCCTCCATCCACAATTGTCCTGTTGTGTGACTGAACTTGATCTCAAGAAGTGTCGTCATGCGACCAAGGGAAACAAGTGTCGTCACGGACGGAGAGGTGTCATTTCAAGCTATAACACTTACCTCCCAAGGAGACAACAAGGGAAGGGATAATTCCATGCAGCATAAAAGATCTACCGTCGAATGCAGTGAGTGTAGTTCTAGACGCGAGTAGAGGAGGAGAGCCAAGATCTTTCCAACAAGTTAACGACATTACTAACGCGGAAGCACCTTCATCAACCATAGTACGTTTGACGAAGCTCTTAAGGAAAACCACCTGGATTTGAAAATCCACATGGTAAGGCAAGCGAGGTTGGACATCAGTAATATCAAACTTGATAACACTAGGACTTCCCCCATCCTGAACTCCTAATGCACTCAAAAGAGCATGCTTCTGAGAAGGACAAGCTTGCAAAACTTCAAGAGCCGACATGGCACACAGGGTTTGGACCAAATCTTCTACGATGGAGTAGTTCTAGGAGGCTCGAGCATTAAGATTATGCGTGGAGCACATGAGAGCACCTTTCGGTATCCGCAGCATAATAGAAGGCTTCTCGATATGCAAGGAATTATCAGGAGGAGGGGGAGGCTCATTCCCCAAATTCGGTTGTGGTGCACCATAATCACGTTGACGAGTAGCAACACAAACCTCCGACTGAACCATATTCACACATCCATAACCACTAGTATTGGAAGAAGACGTTGTCGTTTCATTAGTACCATAACTAGTGGTGGGAGCATGTGAAGCCATGTTTTGGTGATGAGTTAGGGGGTCCTTCAGCATAGCTGGGCTCTGTGCCAAATGCTTATATGCTTCTTCAATACGAGGACATAAGCGAGTAAGATGATCCTCCCCACAAAGCTTGCAAGGGAATTTCACCTTACGCCTAGGTTTACGATCCTCGCCAGCATTACCGCCTTCCCGAGGAGGGTTGGCATTCTCTTTACGAGGAGTATTACGATTTCTATTGTTGTTACTTCCATTGTTTCCACCCCTACGATTATTTCTCCCCTTTTTCTTACCACCAGGCTGTTGGTTACCTGACAGTTTCGTTGATTACACATTGTGTACATCAGATGACGGAGTGGAAGTGGACAAGGTGTGAACCTGTCCGGGAGCAGACTGGTTTAGCAACAAATTTTGCATTTGATTAGCTACCAAGTCTATAGGGCGAGTGCATGTGGACCCCACAATGCCATCGGCATGTGGTCCAGGAACTGACATGGGCTCATGTCTTGTTCTCGGTGCGTCAGGAATAATGTCATACAAAATGCCAGACTGAGAATAAAGTAGATCTAACTGTTGGACTTTCAAGATAGCTTGTTCCTCAGTCATAATGTCAGACATTGAAACATCCTTAGCAATATATGGAAGTAAAGACTTAAGGAACCATTCCAACAGGAACTCTAGAGGAATGTGGGATTTCACTAATCTCTTTCACCAACGCCACTCTTGAACGTGGTCAGAAATATGTGTGGCCTTATTCTAACGGAAGGTGGACAACAACTCAGTCCCAGTATCATAACGAACCGGCAACTGGAAATGGTCTAAGAAAACCAAATCAATCTCATTAAATTCCCTATAGGTTTTTCTGGGAAACTCCACATACCCCTTCACGGCTTCCCCCGTGAGGGTGCATTGAAATAGTCGTAATCGAATGAAATCATGATTCAAAGAGTTGGAGGAGCACCAAAGGTGAAATGTCGTGACATGATCTCCCGGGTCCTCACCACCTTTCCCTTGAAACTTTGGAATGTGCGAAGGTAGCTTGGTAGGGACCGGGGGCCAAGTAGGGTCGTGACACACCGGATCATTTGTGAGCTTCGAAAGATCCGAGAGATTCAAGCGTGCAAGGAATGGGAGCTGCGGCTGGAAAGCTTGATTATAAGATCCCATAAAAGGTTGGTTGAACGGAACTGGGTTGTAAGATGGACCAAAAGCTTGACCATGAGGGTTAAACGGCTGATAATGAGGACCTGACGGCCCGTAAGCTTTCCCATGGCCATAAGATGGATAACCTCCCCCTGCCTGACCCATTTGAGAGTAAGTAGTTATATGTGCGTTTTGAGCACCATATTGGGGTGGTGGGTGATACTGGTGGCTAGCACCGACTGTGTTGTAGTAAGGGTTGCCACCATGGGTATGGGGCATGTATGTACTATTCATAGTGGGAACCATGTTGTATTGACCGTAATGGTATGGTATGTTCCCACCCCCAATATTAGGATTAGCTTGAGCAGTCGTGTGATGACCATAAGCATGAGAAGTATTCCCAAGTCCAATATGGGTGTGACCAGTAGCAAGGTTGGTGGTGTGATGTCCATGTGGATAGGAAATATTCCCACCCCCTACATTACTATTACTAGCGGCGACAGCGGATGCAAAAGTATGCGGTATGTGTCCACCCCCGTGGTTGGGAGGAATGGTATCATGTGCAAAAGTAGTCCTGGGTTGACGAGTAGCGACATGTGTATTAGGTGGTGGATGGCGAGTCGTGTTTCAAACAGCATTCCGACTAGGTTGGGTATTCCTAGGAGGTGGTCGCGTTCCAACATTAGCATGGTTAGGAATCTGACCTGTCCCCATACTATGTGAGTGGATGGACAACATAGTGCCCCCAGTGGGTATAGTATGGCTAACACTTTGACTAGTGCCAGCATGAGTACCAACCATTGTGGAAGGTTCGACTGTATTGTGACTAGGCATACCAAAAGAGAGTGTGGTGGGGTTGACCATAGGGCCGGAATCATCATGAGTCTCAGGCCTCCTATATCTAAAATCGCGTGGAAACGAAGGAACGAAAGGCTCGTCCTGTTCTTCCTCCTCAGGTAAGTCGGGCATCCCGTAAAGATAATTATCCGGATTCGAAGGATCAAATGGATCCCGATCAAGTGGATTAGGCCAAATAGAACCAGGTTGAGTCTCAGGTGGATCACCTCCCCAATCCTCATGAGGAGTCTGGGGATCGGAAGTATGTTCAACTCTACCAAAAGGAGTAGAAAGGTCTTGCCCGATATCGGGATGTGCAACCATGTAGTCCTCAACGTAAGTCTCGTATGAATCCGAAGACTCAGTGGGAGCCCTCCGGCATCCTCTAGTAATACGTTGTGTAACCAAAGATGGCTTTAAATGAGACAAACGACGAGACCGGCTAAGAATAGGGCTCCGCGCCATGCTCTCTCCGGAGAGAGACACAGCGTCTCCTAAAGGCCAACTATCGATCAAAAAACAATAAATCAAAAGCACACACCTAGAGAATCTACAGCCAAGAGCAGACAGACAGAGTGGCTAAATGATCTCCCGACACTAGAGCCGGTATGTCTCGCCTAGGAGAGGCTTGAGACTCCCAAACTATAGCCGGAGGTAACAGAATCAGTTATAGAGACACCCAGGCTTCACTGTGTTGACAGGGTAAAGTCTACTGCACGAACACAGCTGTGCTGTCCAATCCCTATCTGACTCAGGACACAAACAGCATAACCACTGCAAGTACCCTGTGTAGTACCTAGGTAAGGCAACTATGTCTACCGCAATATAACCAATGCTCAGGGGGACAGTCGCAGGTGGGACCCATCGTATGGGAAGGGTAGCTAAGCCCAAAGCACAAGAGGACGAACCTCCAGTACCCCCAGATATGAACAAATCCTGGATATATCTCCCATGTTCAGCCGGTATCAGAGGGATATCTCCTCAACGAACCTCCTGTGACCTCGTGCTTAACTCTGGATTGAGTAGAGCTTTCCTGAGAACACCGATCTATACCATGGATTCCTCCATTCCCTGGTCAGACACCTAATGTTTCGTTCAGTAGTCTTGGATTGTTAACTCACAATGATCTATTCCAAGACTCTAAACCTATGCTAGTTGGTGTACCCTATAAATAAAATAAGTCTAATCAATTTTATGATTAAGCGTTAATTTTAGTGGTTGTGATTAGTCAAGGGATATGGTCGTGAAACTAGTGATGTGTTGACTCAATAGTATGCAACATTATCCAATCCTAGACTCATCTATCCAATAAAACAATGTCACTAATATGCAAAATCAACCAACAATTCTGAAATAAATATGCAAACTTTTATCTTTTCAATGCACAAGCAGAACCTAAAATGAAGGCAACAAGCACTCATTGCAAAATGCAGTACATGGAAATAAAATATTTTTTGTATTTTCTCGTATAAACAGAAAGGAAAATGCAAAAAACTAAATGAATATTTTTGTATGTTTTCAATATATATGGAATGAAAAAATGCAAGCAAAATCCTACTATTTAGTCACTAAAGTGCCGAGAAGATCACTAAGACAACCCAGCAGATCCTAAACAGCAAGACTCAGCCAAAAGAAAGAGCTCAAAAGGAATAAATCAAGAGGCTAAAACCAAAGATTGGTAAAAAACCAAGAAGGCTCAACCAAGAGAAACGAAGAGATCTCGTCACAACCAAGGCATGAAACAGTCAAGAAAGAGGCCAACAAAGACTCGGGAACCAACACCCAGCAGATCCTAAATAGCAAGACTCAGCCAAAAGAAAGAGCTCAAAAGGAAGAAATCAAGAGGCTAAAACCAAAGATTGGTAAAAAACCAAGAAGGCTCAACCAAGAGAAATGAAGAGATCTGGTCACAACCAAGGCATGAAACAGTCAAGAAAGAGGCCAACAAAGACTTAGGAACCAACCAAACTCACCCAACAACAACCAATAGCCATAAACCAACAAAATTTGGAGTTACACGCTACTGTCGAAGGAATACCTGCAGGTACCCGCGAGCAGTAGTGTAAACAGAGACGGGTATACGCAAATAGAACTAAGCCAGCCCGTGGGTGAGGAAAAGCATATGGTCAAATAAAGAGTCCAAAGGATCAGAAAAAGCAAGTTTTCTACAGTGTATCTTTGTTAGGATATTTAGACACTTAGGAGTTAGTTAAGATCAACTTGTGTAATATATCCGTTAGGGATAGTGTGTTTCTTTAGTATGCATTAGTATGCATTTGTAAATACTTAATCCGACGGTCACGATATGTTTCCGACATAGAGTGATCCAACGGCTCAACTTCTCTTAGATCAAACCTAACCTTGATCCGTGGCTTAACACCCGATTGGTCCATGATCTCTATTTAAAGAGCATGGAGGGTCATTGTTTAGTTGATCGATTATGAGAAGCTCATTTGTAACTTTCTTTCTTTGCATAATAAATTGTCTCGTAGAAGCTATTTGGCCGGGGCCGTGGAGTGTTTCCCTCAAGAGGGTTTAAACCACGTCAAAACATCGGTGTGTTGATCTGTGATCTGTTTGTGTGAAGTGGTTGCTCTTGGTGTTCGGTCCTTTGGTAGTACCCTGTGTACCCGAACATGGTATCAGAGCTTTTATGAAGTGCCGCTTCCGGTTATGATCTAGATCTTGAACTGCTGTTGCCGAAACTCGAAAGGGTTTCTAGTTCTGATATTTCTGTGCATTTCTGGGCTGTGGGAGGTGTTCCATTACGTCCGGAGCGTCGTTTCCATTGAAAAATAGTTTTCGTTTGATCGAAAACGGTTCCCGGTTGCTCCAGAAACGCGTATTTCATCAGATCTGAAGGTATAATGTTACAGTGACGCATTTTTTTTATTTCGTTTTTTAATAAGAAAAAAATCTCATATTTCATTTTTTTTACTGTTAGATTTTTTTTGGGTTCGGATTGTTGCTTTCCCGTCTGCGTATGCTCTTTGCCGTGCACCTTGAGCGATCTCGGCAAATCAGAAACAGAAAGGGAAAGGGTTTTTTCGGCTGCGTATGCTCTTTGCCGTGCACTTTGCGCGATCTCGGCAAATCAGAAACAGAGAGAAAACGTAGACTTTTCGGGCAAGATAACAAGATCTAACTCCACAAGTGTGGAAAAGTTTTTTTTGTTTCGTTTTGCAGGAAAAAGGGCAAGCACGCAAACCGAGCAAGAAGAGTAAAAAAAAAAAAAAAAAAAAAGCCCCCTTCCTCATTTCCATATTTTACATACCTTTTAAACTAGTTCACTTGGTCCAAAGTTGCTTTATTCCTTAATAGGTCTTGAGTTCAAGTCTTAGGAAGTTACTTTTAAAAAGAAAAGTGCATGCAATTTTTATTTTCAAGTTACTTTATTGTAAAAGTGCATCTCACTTAAATAATAAAAAATAAAAATACAAGTGAGTCACTTAAGCCTTTTATTTATTGTTGCACTATTTAAAAGTAATATCATTGTAAAAGTGAAATCACTTATTTTACAAAAGTGATTCACTTAAAAGCAACTTTTTTGTAAAGTGATTGTCAAAAGGTTCATCTTGGGAAGAGGGGGGTTCTTTTTTTTGCTGGACATTCTCTAGCTGCCACGTCACTATTGGGGACATCTTCAACAGTTTTTTTTGTTCAAGCATAACTTCATCATACAGAGTCCGTTTTCAGTGCCGTTTTTTTTGAAACCGCCTATTTTTTCGAGCTCTTCACATCCAGACTATTGGTTTCTGCTTTTACAGCCATTAATTTACAAATATGGCCGCCCCTTGTGATATTCTACTTAACAGTTCCAACTATTTCTCATGGAAATCTCGTATGGAGGATGTTCTACGAAGTAGGGGACTTTTCAGAATTACAACAGGGAAAGAAAAAGAACCCACTGATGATGATAAGAAAATAAAATGGGCAAATAGATGTGATGAAGCTCGTGGATTGATTGGGATGTCAATCTCTACTGATTTGCGATTCCACATATCTGGAATTGATGAACCTAATGCTACTTGGGACAAGTTGGAAACTGTGTTTGGTAAACACAATGAAATTCGAGGTCACCAACTCGAAAATGAGTTGATTTCTCTAAATCCAAGTGACTTTTCATGCATTCAAGATTATTTATCTAAGTACAAAACTCTCAAGCTCTTATGTGCAGAATGTAAGATTGAGAGGGAAGACAAACAATGCATTTATCATATTCTTTCCAAACTTGGACCTGCATATTCTGTTTTTGTATCTACATTTTACTCCATGAAAGCGTCATTGAATGCAGCTAGCTATCAAGAGCCTAGTCTTGAATCCTTTTGTGATTCCTTGATTAGGGAACAAGATAAACTCATTCATCTTGGAATAATCAACAATGCAGATACATCTGGGAAAGCCTTATTGTCCCAACAGAAAGAAAAGTCCAAGCCTCCCAAGAAACAAAATTTTCGCAATAATAAGTCAAACAAGGGTCCAAAACCCTCTCAGTCAACTCCTTCTTTAAAAAATGACAAAGGATCCAAACCAAAAGGCAAGAAGACTGAGCGTCATTGCAACTATTGCGGGAAAGATAATCATGATGAATCAAAGTGTTTCAAGAAGATGGCAGCCTTGGAAGCAGCAATGAAGAAGCACCACATCAGCCTAGATTCGCCATCAGAATCTACCTCTCATGGACATGCACTTTGTGCTTCTGGTTATTCTTATAATGCACCTTCTTCTTCTACTTCAAATGAATGGCTCATTGATTCTGGAGCATCTTATCATATGGCTAAGGATCAAGCCATCTTTTCTACTATGCATGAATGTAACACCAAACAGATATTTGTTGGTGATGATAGATCTCTAAGTGTTGTAGGAGCTGGAACAGTTCCAGTAGATAATGGTCATTTTAGTGATGTACTATGTGTTCCAAGAATTTCCTGCAATTTGTTATCAGTCTATCAGATCACTCATTCTGGTGAAGGTAAAACTGTGACCTTTACACCTCACCAAGTTGTAATCAAGGATTTTAAAGATCCTCAACAGGTTCTAGCTACCGGAATTGTTGATGATATTACCAGGTTGTACAAGTTTAACAACTTTGGGTCATCACCTTTCCCTTCAGTTTTTGTTGCTCATAGTGATAACTTGAGCAAACTTTGGCATGAGCGATTTGGTCACTTAAATTATCGCTCATTGCAACAACTATGTAAAGAAAATATGGTGACAGGTCTTCCGATGGTATCTTGCAGAGATGGTGTTTGCTCCGGTTGTGTACTCGGAAAACATCATCGGGACAGTTTTGACAAACGTGCCTCTTGGCACGCCTCGGTTCCCTTGGAGCTTGTGCATAGTGACTTGTGTGGCCCTCTTCCATCTGCTTCCTTTTCTGGTTTCAAGTATTTCTTAACTTTCATTGATGATTACACCAGACGCACTTGGGTTTATTTCCTAAAACTTAAGAGCGAAGTATTTAACATGTTCTTGGCCTACAAGGCCCTTGTTGAAAAACAATCTGGTCATCAAATTATTAAGTTAAGATCTGACAATGGAGGAGAATATGTTAACAAACAGTTCACTACTTTCTGCACTGAACAAGGCATCCAACAACAGCACACTGTTCCATATACACCACAACAAAATGGTGTAGCTGAGCGGAAGAACCGCACTTTAAAAGAAATGGCTAATTGTATGATCCAATCTAAGGGACTAAGTCTTCAATTTTGGGCTGAAGCCATTAATTGTGCAAATTACATAGTTAATCGCACCCCCACAAAAGCATTACAAGGTATAACACCGGAAGAAGCATGGAGTAAAATTAAACCTGATGTAAGTCACTTCCGTGTGTTTGGTAGTGAAGCATGGGCTCACATTCCGGATGAAAAACGGAAAGCATTGCAGCCTAAAAGTGAAAAGTGCATATTTGTTGGATATTCTGAAGATGTAAAAGGTTATAGACTTCTTCAACCACCTTCTCATGCTATAATCATTAGAAGAGATGTTAAATTTGATGAAAATATCTTGGCCTGCGAGCCTAACTCGGCGAGTGTGCCATCTTTGGCCTGCGAGCCTGATTCGGCGTTTGTGCATTCTTCTTCCAACTTCCTTGACAGGTTTCCAACTCCAGTTGATGATGATGACAGTGAGGATGAAAATCCACCTCCGCCTGCTCATGTTCCTCCAGTTGCACCAGCACAAGTGCTTCCTCGATGGGTCCGTTCAACATGTGAAGCAGCTGGTGATCTTGCCGGTGATCCTAGAGATCAACGTCGAACACGTTCTCAGTTTCAGCGAGCCTCTTCTCTTTTGGCTCAAGTTTCCGAGAATCATGATCCAGAAACTTTTGCAGAAGCTTCAGGGAATCCAGATTGGGATGCAGCCATGGATGAAGAATATCGTTCCTTAATGGCGAACAATACTTGGGATCTTGTACCTCTTCCAAAAGGAAGAAAACTTGTCAGATGTAAATGGGTCTACAGAACTAAGTATGCATCAGATGGAAGTGTTGAAAGACTTAAGGCAAGGTTAGTTGCCAAAGGTTTTTCCCAAGTTGAAGGGATTGACTACAATGAAACCTTTGCTCCCGTTGCCAAAATGAACTCCATCCGCCTTGTTCTTTCCCTTGCAGCCTTACACAACTGGGAAGTCCATCAAATGGATGTCAAGTCTGCCTTCTTACATGGTGATTTACAGGAGGAAATTTACATGGAACAACCTCCTGGCTATGTTCAGAATAACTCTAGCCTTGTCTGCCGCCTTAAGAAATCCTTATATGGCCTTAAGCAAGCTCCTAGAGCTTGGTATGCCAAAATGGATAACTTTCTCCTTGACACTGGTTTTTCTAGATGCCATTCTGACCCCAATGTCTATACCAAGAAAGTAGGAAACCATCTCATCATACTTGTTCTATATGTTGATGACCTTATTCTTACTGGTAGTGACCCTAAGCTTATAACCCATGTGAAATCCAGTCTTAAACAAACCTTTGAAATGTCAGACTTAGGACATTTGCATTATTTTCTTGGTCTCCAAGTTCTGCAAACCAAAGAAGGAATCTTTCTTTCTCAGTCTAAGTATGCTTGTGACCTTCTTCGTCGCTTTCACATGGAAGATTGTACACCAGCCCCTTCTCCCTTCCAGTCTGGAGTCAAACTTTCTGCCACTTGTACTTCACCTGAAGTAGATGCCACCTTGTATCGTCAGCTTGTTGGTTGTCTTTTATACTTGACTCATTCCCGTCCTGACCTTTCCTTTGCCGTTGGTCGAGTTGCCCGTTATATGCAGACACCTCATGAAAGTCACTGGAAAGCAGCTAAAAGAATACTTCGATATATTCGAGGTACAGTTCAGTTTGGGATTCATTACAGTACAGGGGGGAAACCTTTGTTGGTTGGTTTCACTGATTCAGATTGGGCCGGCGATCCTGATGATCGAAAGTCTACTGCAGGTTATGTTTTCAGTCTGGGCTCTGGACCTATTACTTGGGCTTGTAAGAAACAACAAGCTCTTGCTCTTTCTTCAGCAGAGGCAGAATATCGAGCAGCAGTTAATGCCAGTCAGGAAGCTTTATGGCTTCGACAGATCCTTTCAGAGTTTGGATTCGAGCAGCAACAGCCTACTCCACTTTGGTGCGATAATCAAAGTGCCATCAAGCTTGCCAAAGATCCAGTTCTACATCAACGCAGCAAACACATTGAGCTACACATGCACTTCATCAGAAATCTTGTTCATGATCGTGTTCTTGAAGTGCTCTTTTGCCCTACAGATGATCAAGTTGCAGACATCTTCACCAAGTCTCTTACAGAAGCGAAGTTTTCTAAACTCCGATCTATGTTAGGAGTTCAGGAACTTGTCATTAACGGGGGATAGGCTCTAATGCCTCCTTCCTTCTCCTATTAGTGTCACTTTTGTAAATCCTTCAATCCTATCCCAAGTTGTTCTTAAGGGGGGATGTTAGGATATTTAGACACTTAGGAGTTAGTTAAGATCAACTTGTGTAATATATCCGTTAGGGATAGTGTGTTTCTTTAGTATGCATTAGTATGCATTTGTAAATACTTAATCCGACGGTCACGATATGTTTCCGACATAGAGTGATCCGACGGCTCAACTTCTCTTAGATCAAACCTAACCTTGATCCGTGGCTTAACACCCGATTGGTCCATGATCTCTATTTAAAGAGCATGGAGGGTCATTGTTTAGTTGATCGATTATGAGAAGCTCATTTGTAACTTTCTTTCTTTGCATAATAAATTGTCCCGTAGAAGCTATTTGGCCGGGGCCGTGGAGTGTTTCCCTCAAGAGGGTTTAAACCACGTCAAAACATCGGTGTGTTGATCTGTGATCTGTTTGTGTGAAGTGGTTGCTCTTGGTGTTCGGTCCTTTGGTAGTACCCTGTGTACCCGAACAATCTTAACGGCCAATCAATGACACAGAGCTTCGATAAACAACAACTCTAATTATGGACTAATGCTCAAAAAGTTTCCCAAACATGGATGTTTTCCCCAGCGGCGTCGCCATTTTTGTATTGGAGAAAACTCACTATGGCTTGGGAATACCACAACAGACAGATGACTACCAGAAATTTACTCAATTCTCAAAACAATACTATTATAAATGACAATGTTAAAATAATGGAGAAATGTAACCAACCTCGATCCAACGTTTGATGTAGATCCCCGTTGGAGCTTTTAATTCGCGCACATCCAAGCACTTGTAATCTGCAAATTAGTCTTGACAACCAATATCTAACAAGTACATGTGATATATAAATGACATTAACATTATCAATAACAATGGTCCATAATATCATAAGCAAATGTAACCCAATGTATAATAAATGACATTCACACCATGAATGGACGAGAATATGAGTATTTCTATTAATGAACAAGAAGAAGTACAAAGTGATACAACCTCTTGCCGACAACCAATCTGAACCAAGATCTAGATCAATCAGCTTGTGCCTCCACCACTTCAATCCTCTATGATAGGCAAACTCAAACTAGCAAGGAGTTTGGAAGGTGAACATAACTGGTTCACAACTACAAGGATCAATGAGTGCAGACTCAAGATAGGGCAAAAATCCACTAGAGTGCCTTTACTATTCTCTTCTTCCTCCCATCCATAAGCCATATGTGCTCAATATATAGTCCTCTCAAAGGTAGGTGAAAGGACTCATCGAGACGTTACTTGGGCAGATGGAGAGCCAAAGTTCACCCAATGGCCACTTTTTGGGAGTAAAAAGTAATAAAATAGTGGTTTTTACCATTTTACTTGATACCCGCAGGCTATAGGGATGCAACTCGCGGGTATGCGTGCTATAGTGATGCAACATGTGGGTAGGAACAAAAATAGGGTTGACTGGTATCACTGAAGGATGAAAATGGATCTGAGTCACTGAAATGGATCCTACAAGCCAAAGAATGCTAATGCTCACAAGGTGGAAGATTTCTTTGTAACACTTGGGTGGCGCAGCTTCAGCTCTGCGTCTTCCGACTCTAACGACACGTTAGAGAACTGGCAAAACCGTTTGCATGAAGTGTCGCTCTACAAGTGTGGCTTACTCACGCATTCATTATGTCGCGTTTCGACTGAAACTGTTACACTACCCATATATGAAGGACTTCCTAGCTTGTCTGATTTTCTAGTGACGTTTGAAGAGAAGGTTTTAGAACCACAACGATTGCTGGCATTGGGGGAAGCACTGAAGGATGCTCCAGCACGTTGGTGGGAAACACATAAGAATTCGATCACAGAGTGGTCACAGTGCTGGAGATTGATGACGGTTCACTTTGGTGATACCAAAGTCTACCACATCGGGAAATATGATGGTTGGACTGACGTTGGAAGTCATTTGATGGAATGTCAAACGTTATGGGCATTGCAACCCAAGGATGAGTGGGTCCATGCCTTTGTCCATACGTTGGATGAGATGTCGCGATCATGGTATACTACAGCTGAATTGCGAGGAGAAATTACCACTTGGTTGGAGTTGACGGTTTGTTTTACTCATATGTTCAGCTTCACGGATGCCAACTCGGATGTCCATAACGCCTTGCAGCTCATCCGCGACGTCATTCTGAAGGTTGTTCCAGTGGCATATCCTATGGATCCACATGCGCAATGCAAGCTATAGTCCATGATGGAATGTTATAATATCAGTGGTGGGCTAGAAGATTGTGATGATCCACGAAATGTCAATATTCCAAAATCTGAAGGAAGTCACAATATTGTAGCCCCTGATGCACCAAGTGATCTGATCAATCAACTGCTGAAACTCCAGAAGGTCAACATTGGGACAGAGGACAGTCGTAAGTTCATGAATGTTGGGGAATATTGGGATGATGAGATGATGGGAAAGGTCACAGACTTGCTACATGAATTCCAAGACCTGTTCCCTACGAAGTTTTCTGAGCTGAAGGGAATCTTGGGCAATCTGGGGGAGATGAAGATTCTGTTGAAACGAGATGATATACCAATCAGGAAGTGCCCCTATCGACTGAATCCATGCCATAAGGATAGGGTCAAGGTAGAACTTTATCACATGTTGGATGTTGGTATTATCGAACCAGTTGAGGAGTCGGATTGGATCAGTCCTATGGTGGTGCAGGACAAGAATACCGGCGAAGTGCACATTTGTGTCGATTTGCGTAAGTTGAATGACGCCTACTTGCATGATCCTTTGTCGAACCCGTTTACTAATGAGGTGCTCGAAGGCGTGGGTGTCCAAGAGATGTGTTCTTTCACAGATGGGTTCTCTGGCTATCATCACACCCGCATCGCAAAGGAAGACCACCACAAAACAACTTTTGTGACAGAATGGGACTGTTTTCAATACACAATGATGTCGTTTGGACTGAAGAATGTACCTGTGATATTTTCGCGGGTTGTCGTTGCTACTTTCCAGGATTTCATCCATAAATTTTTATAGGTATACATGGATGACTGGACCGTCTACGGCTTGATCAGTGATCATCTGGAAAATCTGCGGTTAATTTTGGAGCGCTGTCGACAGCATCAGATATCGCTGAACTTGAAGAAGTGCATCTTCTGTGCACCATTTGGAATATTACTGGGTCATATTATGTGCAAGCAGGGATTGTTGGTCGACCCAGCAAAAATTGCGCTCATTCTGAGCTTAACATCACCGACTAACGTCAAGCAGCTGAGAGCAACGTTGGGACAAACTAGGTATTATCGCAAGTTCATCAGGGGTTATGCAGCCATCACAACCCCTATGGAGAAGTTGCTAAAGAAAGATGCGGTATTCCAGTGCAGTCCTGAATGTCAAGGAAGTTTTAAAACTTTGAAGGCTAAGATGGCTTCAGCACCAATACTGGTATTTCCGGACTGGAGCAAGGAGTTCCATGTCCACGTCGATGCCTCATCAATCAGACTGGGAGTGGTGCTTGTGCAACCTGGGGAAGGGGATCTAGATCACCCCATTGCGTTTCCCAGTCAGAAGTTATCGTCTGCAGAAAGGAACTATACCACAACAGAGAGGGAAGGTCTAGCGATGGTCTATGCACTGCAGAAGTTTCGGCACTACTTATTGGGAGGACACATTAAGATGTTTATAGACCACTCTACATTGAAATACCTGGTCAATAAGCTTGTGTTGGGGGGGAAGATATGTCGTTGGCTACTTCTGTTTCAGGAGTTCAATTTTGAAGTGATTGTGAAACCAGGATGTTTGAACACAGGACCAGATCATATGTCGCATATTGAGACAGGGAAGGAGCCAACCAACATTGAATACGGGTTGCCTAATGCGCAACTGTTTAAGGTTGAGGTAGATGATGAATATTATGAAGAGATCATTCTGTTCCTGGTGACAGGTACTGCACCTGAGGGATTTACAACCAGTTAGAAGAAACAGTTGGTGGTCAATTGCGCAGATTTCCAACTGATTGCAAGCGAGTTATACAAACTAGGATCAGACAAGATCTTGAGGTGCTGTGTTTTGCCTCATGATCAAGGGAAAATCTTATCAGAATCACATGCAATAGTAGCTGGTGGGCACTACGGCAATCGTGTGACTGCCAAGAAGGTGCTTTGTGCAGGGTTTTGGTGGCCCACGCTTCACAATAATGCAACAGATTATGCATAGACCTGCGATGTTTGTCAAAGGATGGGGAAACCCTCTAGGATAAATGAGATGCCCCTGAAACCTCAAGTGACACTACATCCATTTGATAAATGGGCAGTGGATTTTGTGGGCCCTATCAACCCACCTAGGAAGCGCACTGGTGCAAGATACATTATTACGGTGATAGATTACTTGACACGATGGGCAGAGGCTGCACCAGTCATCGATTGCACCACTGTGACAACAGCACGCTTCTTATTCGACAACATTGTCACTCGGTTTGGATGCCCAAAGGTGTTGGTGAGAGATCAGGGCAGTCACTTCATCAATCGCACCGTCAATGCATTGACAGCAGAACTATAAATACAGCATAAGAATAGCACGCCATATCATCTGCAAGCAAATGGGACAGTAGAAGCATTCAACAAGGTTCTAGAGCATGCGCTGACGAAGGTGTGCAATGTAAACTGCGATGACTAGGATCTGAAGATTCCAGCAGTCTTATGGGCATATCGCACCACATGTAAAAGGCTGACAGGACAGACACCATTCAAGCTGGTATATGGGCAAGAAGCGATTATGCCAATGGAGTACATCGTTTTGAGTCTGCCCATCGCGGTAGCAACAGGTAGGGATGATGAAGCGGTATTAATCGAACGTCTAGTGCAGCTAGTACAACTTGAAGAAGATCGCTTTATCCCGGGGTTCCACCAAAGTGTGGAGAAGGATCACCAAAAGGCTTGGCATGATCGCCACATAAAAAATAAATAGTTTCAACAGACTGACTTGGTGTTGTTGTATGACAACAAATTTATGAAGCATCCAGGAAAGTTGCAGATGCATTGGCTTGGCCCATATCGTGGCAGTAGCATTACTTCGGGATGAGTAGTACAGTTGCAACAGTTAGATGGAGCAATTCTCCCAAAATTGATCAATGGTTGCAGGTTAAATCCCTATAGGTCGAGCTCGGAGCAACGCGATGCCTGAGTCGCATAGAAAAAAAAATAGCAAGAAGGATCAGTGGCAGGATTGCGCATTGGAAATAACAGAATGTGCAAGTAGAAGTGCTTGCATCACAGTTTGGGAGTAGGTTCACAACAATGGCAGGATCGTGACCGAGTCAAATCAGCAATAAATGCCAAATTTTCAAGATAGTTAATTAACAGCGCTCGTTCAAATGATGAGCATTAATGATGGATCTAGCAGATCGGATGACAGGATCGACGAAGTATTTGGGTCATTAAGACAGGATTTGGTCCAAATTAATGCATGATTTAGTCATGATTACGAGGGATCAGGTTTGGTGCTATAAGGACCAGCCGAGGCCGTTCGGAAGGCACATGTTTGTAACGAGAAAGTTCAGCTCTCCACTGCTAAATTGTGCAAGGTTGAGTTGTGTTGTAGAGTGCAATTGAGCTGTGGTGAGCAAGTTTTTGAGTGGGGTAATCTTCAGCCATTTGTTGGCATTGCGGGGATTGAGTACGGCATGTCGAGTGAGCCGGATACAGTGGAGATTTCAAGTGAAGCTGAATCCCCTGTCCTCATTGTTAGTATTGAAGAGGAGATCAATCTTGTATAAGAAGTTTCTAGCATGCGGGTGGGATCATCCTCCATTGTGCGCCAGAAGAGGGTGGGGACGCAGCCTATCTCCCCGTGACCAGAGAAGCGACAGACCCACTCCACTGCCAAAGTGTCGGAAGGGTTCCCTGAGGTGAGCCCATCGAGATCTAGTGTTGTGGAGTCCGCAGTCCGAGCAGGAGTATTTGTTGCGGATATCCTGGGCTACCGACCTCCATGTCGACTTGGGATGCAGCCGAGGAAGCCCATGAAGAACCAGCGGTACCAAATCAAAATTCCAGCAATTCCACCAGGTATGAGCTGCACCACCGACATTGTGCCTACGCTGAAGTATCTGCGGTATGAGGATCATGATTTGTTGGTGCTGGAAGATTTTATGACGGTTCCCTTTAAGCCACAAGCACCGGTGTAGACTGGATCGACGCCATGCATTCCACATGATTGGGCGCACGTGTTGGAGAAGGCTGGGTTGTTGGGGTTGATCAACCTACCACACTTCGGGCGGTTGATGAAATCCAATGCCTGCATGAAACAAATGCTGGCCTATTTTCATGGCCGCATTCTATGGTTGGACAGGCAGGTCACTGTCACGGTGGACTTGATTTTTTAAATCACAGGGTTTCCCAAGGCCGGGGTTGCCCCATCGCAATATTTTCAGGGGAAGAAAAACGACAAAAAACTCACAACAAGGTTGCGGAAGCAATATAAAATGCAGAAAGATGGATGGGCCTAGCGCGTAGACACCATCAACAAGCCTGCAGTTAAGATTGGGGCACGGATCCTGGTTACCAAAATCGTTTAGAACAATCAGACCAACCAACGAAACTCAGGGGTTGTCGCATGTGGTGAAATCTGTGCGGAAGGTGTGCAAGTAAATTGGTCCCTAATTCTGGTCAAACAGCTAACGGAGGATGTGTTGGCGGCCCAGGTGGGATAGTGGCCATTTGCATACAGTTGGTTGCTGATATTAGTCACGCTTATCACCTGGATGGAGCCCGACGACTATCAAGGAATGGAGGTGGATGCGGTGCAAGTTCTAAAGGGGGCACGCTACCAAAACTTGTGGTGGGTTAAGGAGCCGGAATGCCTCAAGGAGTGCGCCACGCAGTTCTGGATCTACTAAGAAGCGTTGCAAGGGGTCGCCACGTGGGTTCTGCGGCTGACTTAGACAGTGGTTGAGAAGTACAAAGGGATTTCCCAGTTTGTGATTGGACCGCACAGTATCCATGTGTAAGTGCGTCGTGATAAAGATAAGCAGTGGTGGTAGACCCCCTATAAGTTATCCGATGAATACCTAGACGTGATCATTGATGATTGGTTAGTCCACTGGCGTGAACCAGTTGTGCAGGAGGAAGAATCCATGGGGATACCATCAGATGCGCTAGTAATGGACCAACATAATCCTGTGTCGAACTAGGAGTCATCGCAGACCCCTACGGATGATGAGTGCGAGGTTGAAGAGGGTAGGATGAAAGCACATTATGACCATGGGACAATCAGTGGGATCCCCCTATCGTCGGAGGTGCAACTTGACCGACTACTACTAGAGATCAATAATGCAACCAATGGGGCAACCCAAGCAATGACAGACAAGGTGGACAAAGGTTTCCATGTGATCACTACCCGTCTGGATTCCTTGTGCGACATTGTTTTGAAGAAGGCACCAGAGGGAGCACCGGTGCAGCCAATTGGCGCAATCGGCACTGAGCCATGGGTCTGAAATGTCAATATTCCCCCGACTGTGATTGTGACTGATAATGAGGCTTTGAAAGCTTTGTTGTAACCGTTAGATAAATTGACCATCAACATCAATGCATTGTCGGCGAGGAGTTGAAAACTATGCAGGCGATTTCCAGCTGGGAAATGGCGGACAAGATTCATGAGATCAATGGTAAGTTCCTTCACTTGCAGGAGAGCGAGGCAGCCGCCAAGGAAGCGGGTGAAGAGTTAACAGGGAGGGCCATTACAGCACAACAGGTCATGGACGAGTTGGAAGAGGACATCAAGAAAGAATGAGCTGAGAAGGATCGATTGATCGAAGAATTAAAGCAGGCACAGGATCGCCTCATTGTGGAGAAGGCCACTTTGTGGGATCAAAATGTGCGGGTGGAGGTGGCCATTGCTGAGGTTTGTCACCATGTGTCAGAGCCCACCATAGCATTGGACATGGTTCAATGCACACAGCAACTTAGGGCTGTCATTGCCCGACTGCAGCATGAAAATCAGGAGTTAACAGCCCTGATGAACCCTGGTACACCCCAAGCGCAGGTGAATGAATGCAAATGTGCCATTGAGGAGGTGGCAGCCCATATATGGGAGCAGGAAATGACCTTGACAAAACTTACAGTAGACACCGTACAGTTTTGGGGACACATTGTTCAGGACGAGCAAATTGAATAGTTGACCAAGCTTAGGTAGGAAGCGGAGGGGTAGTTGGCGACACTCAAAACGGCGATGTGTACGATGCCGCCAATGGATCAGTTTCCCAAGTACGTAGACTTAAAAGAGTTGTAGCAGCTCATCATGAAGGCCGACGAGCGTTAGAACAAGCGCACTTCATAGCTAGAGGAGTTCCAGAAGATTGGTGGTTAGTTTGTGATTAAAGCCGGTGCGGCACTCCAGGCTGTACAGGAAGGTCATCAACAAGTTGCGGCGAAGCTGAGTGAGCATCCATCTTCCCAAGATGTGATCGACAGTTAGGCACTGGCTATGGCAGTAAAGGATCAAGTGACGGAAGTCGACCAACATTACGAGGACTTCAGGGTCAAGATCACCATATACACCATGTCTGCATGACATGGCTTGAGGGAAAGCTACAAGATTGTGTTGGGGGACTGTTGGCAGGAGGTTTGTACAAGTCATCATCGCAGCATCATGGATGCTGCGCAAGGCCAAAGATACCACAGAAGGCGGGAACTCAAGCACAAATGATTATATTTTATATAATTTTGGGTCTGTCGAACCGCAGTATGCGGGTTTTTGGGTCATTTGGACCACAATAGATAGATTTTGGTTCATTTGCTTTGAAGTGTCGGGTAGGAAGTAGTTAGTAAGTGGACAAGCAATGTAAAGGCACAAGCCTATAAATAGACATATATTTGTAAGTGTTGAATCATCTTGGATCGTGTATCTTAGATCTGGAGATATCTGTTAGATCTATCTTTTGCGAAGTATGAGCTGAAGACTGAATATTTTGTATCTGTGTTTTTGCAGAATTAATATGATGTGACAGAGTTATTGAGCAGAATCCCTGTGTTTTTCTATTTATCTATGGTAATGCATTTTTCAATATGAATATATGAATGATGCGATGTTTCCTTGTTGCGATTAATGATTTACTGTTATATCTATTGCAATGATAACTTGTTTTGTTGAATGATGCCATGAATATGAATAATGCTTGATTTCATGCTTAGATCTATTTCGGAAATGGTGCAATAAGTTGAGTAATTGAGCCGCATCATCCTCCTTCATTCGACGGAAACATGGTTCTGTCGACTCTCCCTTGAACATCTCAGGTGAGACCTCATCTGCTCTAAAGGTGTTGTTGGACGGGGTAAAACATGTCTAGGCCGGTGCTCAAGCAGATCACGGTGTTCTGGGTGTCGACAGTGCTGGCAACCCCTATTGACTAGGTTTGTGTCAACACAATTCTGACTTCCGGAATGTAGATTGCGGATTGCGAAAGGGGAAGTTTTCCGTTGAAGTTAGACTTTTGCATTTCTGACTTCCGCAATGCAGATTGTGGATTGCGGAAGGGGAATTTTTCCATTGAAGTTGGACTTCCGCATTTCTAAATTACGTAATGCAGATTGCGGAAAGGTGCTAGAGAGATATGTTTGGCGATCAATCTTCTGAATCCTGCAATGCAAATTGTGGATTGCGGAAATATGGATTGTGGATTGCGGATCCGAGGCAACTTGCGGATTGTGGATCCAAGAGAGTTGTGGATTGCGGATTGCGGATTCAAGGCAACTTGTGGATTGTGGATCCAAGAGATATGTTGATTGTGTAATGTATCTTTTTTAAAATTTATTAAAATGGTGAATTTTTCAACTTTTTCCACTAGTTCGACCTTTGACTAGTCTTGGTTTCTTGACCTCCAAATGGCTCCAAATGCTCCCAAATTGTTACATAAGGTGTATGAATGGTTTTAGTGCATAAATATGAGGTTCATGGATTATTTAAATACATCAATAAGCTTCTGCAACTCTCCTTTATGTTCTGTCCAAAGTAGGGAGTTTGACTAGCAATTTCTCTTTGACTAGTATTGGTCGCTTGGTCTCCAAATGACTCCAAATGCTTGTATAATGGGTCTGAAGGTATTTGATAGGTATTAAGACATATAAAAAGGCTGATGGATGCTTAAAAACCCTTAAAACACTTATGCAACATTCATTTAAAATCTTGACAAAGTAAGGAAGATTACTAGTAAATTCGAGCTTCAAATCCCCCAAGGGTAGTGGACAAAGATGGCTTCCCAAATGTTGTTAAAACCTTCAAAATTTATGAACAGAGGTATGTTACTGATAAGTGGCTTTAATGAGCTCACAAATGGATCCCTAATTAGTTCTTATGGCCTTCTTCAACTCCTTAAAATCATATGTTTATATGCAAGATTGCGCATAGGGGGAAAAGCTAGTTCTTTCACCATGACTTATGAAATTCTAATTTTAGGTGCCAAGGGCTTATGGGATGTTAACGAAAATTCTTAATAACTTTAATAACACTCCATACATCAAAAAAATCATAGATAATAACTGATATAACTCGAAATAGTGTCTCTTAAAACTCCAACAACAAGAACTAGGGGAAATGGCATCATTTATGCATTATTTGGTATTTTTACATAACTAAACTTAGTATTTCGACCTGAGAGTCTCATGAGCAGTAAAAAAAGAGTATATATATTATATTACAAAGATATGGGGCCTCAAGAGCTATCCCAAAGAGTTCATCACCTCAACAAGTGCACCTCTCCTCAAGGAGCAAGAATATGCCAAGAAATAGAAGAATGGTTGTAGAAGCAAGCTGAAAGAGATGTGACCATGAGATTCCCTGTAGCTTCAACCTGTAACAAAATACTCCATCAAAGCTCCAAATTAAAGGTCTGAATGACCTTTCCAATTAACAACTAGAATGGGAATATTTCACCCTCGAAATTGGTGCTAAGGAAAGTAGAGTAGCACTCCACTAGCTCTCCTCTCCCAAATGCAAAACGCAAATTCTAAAATGATCAAAAAGCTACCATCCTTATTTTTTATTGTCTTTAATAAACTTATAAGGTCCTCCATGGGTCGAATTCCTCCCAAGAGCTTCATGCCAACTCAAGTTGGGAAGAGATTCCCAAGTATGCCACTTGTCCTTTCAATTCTAGCACTCTCCTTCTCCAAATTCGAATTGGTGTCTCTTTGGCTGCCCTAACTCACTTGAGCACCCTGTTGGAGGCTATTTTTATCCCTGACATGTCATATATGTCAGATTTCAGCCTTCATGTCTGATTTGTGTCATAGGTTTCATAGCATCTTCATCATTGTTGTCATAGAGCTAGGGAATCTAGTCCAAGTGTCTCACTAGCTCCAAAATCCCTCTTCCTCTTCCATGGGAGTTACTCTTCCACTCCAATTCGACCTTAATTGATTCATGCCAAGTATATTGACCTTCCAACTCATCCCAAGAACCTTGGGCTTCTTATGGATTCGAAATTACAAGAGGAGGATGGCATGTGGCATAGAAAATCTAGCTTGTGTGGGTCCCACATCCTCCATGTGTCTTCATGATCAATTGCCACTTTGATTTCCCTTGTATTTATTTATTTAGGATCCTTTATTAAATATTTATTCCATTCTAATGTTCAAACATCATTTATTATCCCCCTTATTTCAAATCCCAAATCTTCCACCAACCTAGGGAACTAGTAATTTTCCTCCATGGCAGTTCATTTGGATGGGTATATTACAACTTTGAATTGGGAATTTCTCTTAATGTGACCCACCTTGTCCATTTGGATCTAATTTCACATTATTAATAACTTGGAATTCATTCTTGGCATTTATTTGACCCTTAGCATCCATTTGACAAAACTATCATGAGTATGGCCAAGGGGCTTAGGCCATTGTGACTCGATGCAAAATTTTGGGACATGACAAATTGTGGATCCAAGAGAGTTGCAGATTGTGGATTGTGGATTCGGTGATGAAAATTGAGGAAAGTTGTGAATAGAAGCATTGGAAGAAAAAAAAGAGTATCGGGGTCTCCCGTCGCCTCTGGAGGACACCGAGGTGATCTGGGTACATTACAGAATGGTATCAGAGCTTCAGTTACAACACTGGGGCTCTATGGGCCGAAGTACGAGCTTACAGGTTAGTCCAAGAGAGGCCGAGTTGGACTTGACTACAGATTCTTAAAGCAACGTGAGTAGCAAGCATGTGAACCTGGTTCAATGAGAGTTGTTGCAGTGCTCTAGGAGAGCTACTGAAGGCTGACCGGGCCATGCAATTGGACCAGCTATTACATGGAAGAAGAATTCGATGCTATGAAAGGGAATTGGAAGGGATAATCCATTAACCCCATTCTAATATTGCGTTATGTTTTATGATTGTATATACAGAAAATCATAGCATAGAGATGCTGAAAATGCGAGATGATTAGATAAATTGAAATGAATATGCACTAGTAGACATATTGCTAGATATTGCATAGTACATGAATATGAGAATTGTAGATTGGTAAATCTAGTGATGTTTTACATATGCAATAAACAACTAAGGACAATTGTTGTGGTTGAATCCTGGTTGAAAATGTTGATGATGTTGCATGTGACCAATAAACTTATGAAGAAAAGTTGGTGCAGCAGATCTATGATCATGAGGATTGGTGAAAGGACTGTGTAATCCTTGAAGCCAAGTTGACCAGGTAACATCAAGAATGCTCATGGGAACCATGCAGGTATGATTTGTTTGTGCTGATGGTACAAGTGTTGAAGGATTGGGTAAGGATCCCTTTAACCATACTTTATAATCATAATCTGGCATGCACGTATGGTTGAATGCACTTGATGTGAATTCCATACCACCATGGTATGGTAAGGTATGGAGTAGTAAGGGAAAAGTACCTTCTACCATGTTAATGTTTAAATGTTAGAATGCATTCATATGAATTTACATCATGCCATTTGCATAGATCAATTATGAGTTTAATAACTAAGCAAGTAAGGGACATATGTGTTTGGAATGGTAAGCGTGCATTAGAAGATTTGTAAACCTATGGTTTCATGAAGTGAATGCACATGAAAAGTTTGTGTAAATGTTGTAAGTGTGCATATCTAGGTGTGGGTGCACATGTTGAGATGCATTATGTGAATGCGTGGTTGCGATGTATGTTCATTGCAATTAGATACTAGATGAAATGATGAATTAGTGGTGATTCTGAGATCATTTCATGAGCAGCTGTGAATGCAGGAGAAGGATTGCACAAAGGTATTCATGATGAGAGGACTACTAGAGTGCTTTGTTGGAAGGACAGAGTTACTTAAAATGATATGGTTGCGAAGTAATGAGCATTTAACGTTTTGAGTTGATTGCAGGGATAAGACGATTGTGTATATATATACAATTTTATTATGACATGCATCAATGTCATAATAAAATTGTATATATATACACAATCGTCTTATCCCTGCAATCAACTCAAAACGTTAAATGCTCATTACTTCGCAACCACATCATTTTATGTAACTTTGTCCTTCCAACAGAGCACTCTAGTAGTCCTCTCATCATGACTACCTTTGTGCAATCCTTCTCCTGCATTCACAGCTGCTCATGAAATGATCTCAGAATCACCACTAATTCATCATTTCATTTATTATCTAATTGCAATGAACATACATCGCAACCATGCATTCACATAATGCATCTCAACATGTGCACCCACACCTATATATGAACACTTACAACATTTATATATATATGTATGTATGTATATATTCCATTCCATTTGAAATGTTGACAGTTGTAAGTGTTTGAATTATGAAGTTCTATAATTCTGATATCACTTCAGTAACTGTTATACCGTTACAGCAATGAAGAGGTTACATGCATGAAAACTTACCAGTGTTTGGTTGCTTTAAGTTTCAAATTTCAGGTAGAAACGTCTTGGGTATGGAAGTGTGGGTAAGACCATAGGGAAGACAGAAATCTACCATGTACAAGAGCCAAACAATATGAGGGTGGCCTCATGGTTAAACAAATCAATTCTGTAGGAGACAGAACTGTAAAATTCATGTTTGAATTTAATTATTAATGCCATTAACTGAATATGGAAATCAAATTTGAATATGATTTTTAAATGCTTATGACTGTTTTTCTATTTGATAAGTGTGTCAGGAAGACCATGTGTGGCGGCCTACAAAAGACAAACTTCATGGGAAGGATCCCATGCTTTGGAAATGGGTTTTGGGTGAAATGCCATTGTAAATCTTGATAATATCTCAGTTGAACTGCATGTGGTAAACCATGCGAGTGAGATGGTAAGGATTATGTCAGGAAGACATGTGTCGGTTACAGAATATAAAAATGAAATGGGATGGAAAACCAAAGGACTGTTAACTCAGAGAAGGGAGCCCCCATTCCTCACAAATGCAGAGAGACTACATCTGCAAATGGATAAGTGATATGTAAACCCTGGCTGATATATATGCATGTCTAATTGTTATAATTACTATGCAGAGCATGTTTTGATTTTATTTCCATTATGGAAGACTGCTTGAGTATGATTAGGGGCCTACATGGCTCGCATCAGTGAGGGGTGCACACTTTTTTGATTTTGGGTTATGTTAGGGTTGTCAATATTGAATACGCCCTAATGGAATGGACTCATTCTTGGTGTTTCAATAGTTGATAGTGAATGTTATGAAATATGCTTGCAATTTTGGAGCAGCAACACTGATGAGCTTGTTTATCCAACTTGTGTTGACAACTTGAACAAATGCAATTGGTGCCGCACCTTAAAGAAGCAAAGTAAAGAAAGTTGTTGTGGAGGTTGTAGAGAGCTACTATGAGTATGAAGGGTGTTATTTCCTGATAAACCCAGTTGGAGAACTGGCTTGGAAATGGTTTTTATATGCTTGATAAACCCAGTCGATGTATTGTCTTAGCATACTGATTTTTGAAATGCTTGATAAACCCAGTTGGCGTGCTGGCTTAGCATACTGATTTTTGAAATGCCTGATAAACCCACTGCATGTTGTATTAGCATGATCAACTTTATTGATATGCTTGATAAACCCAATTGTATGTTGGCTTAGCATGACTGTGTTGTTTGGTATGCCCGATAAACCCACTGCAGGCTGGCTTAGCATGATCAGCTTGCCTGATATGCTTGATAAACCCAACTGTATGCTGACTTGGCATGACTATGTTGTTTGTTATGCCTGATAAACCCACTGCAGGTTGGCTTAGCATGATCAGCTTGCCTGATATGCTTGATAAACCCAACTATATGCTGGCTTGGCATGACTGTGTTATTTGGTATGCCTGATAAACCCATTGCAGGTTGGCTTAGAATGATCAGCTTTCTTGATATGCTTGATAAATCCAACTGATGCTGGCTTGGCATGACTATGTTGTTTGGTATGCTTGATAAACCCAACTGGAAGTTGGCTTAGCATGACCAACATATCCATATATGCTTGATAAACCCAGTCAGTGTACTGGCTTAGCATACTGCTTTTTGAAATGCTTGATAAACCCAGTCGGTGTACTGGCTTAGCATACTGGTTTTTGGAATGCCTGATAAACCCAGTTGGCGTACTGGCTTGGCATTGGTTATTTGGATGCTTGTGGAGCTAAAAGAAGATATACCATACAGATAAGTATTTGGTTATCCTATCCTGAAAATGCATGTATATATATAATTTGGTTATGATTTTTAAATTCTTGTTTAGGAAAGACCCTATGAAAATGAACATAACATGAGAATTGATTCAATGTATGAGTGTAGGTGTTGTTGAATGAAGGAAGCCTGGAAGTCAACCCAGGGATGCATGAGGGCATGTAACTGTCCTAGAATATCTCAACACGAACAGAAATGAATGATGGTGCTAGTGGACTTGCGTGGGTCCTAGCAGCCAAAGGTTATGTGGGCCATCATGGGAAAGAGTTCCCTGGATGAGAGGCCCTAGACAGACCTTAGACACTAAGTGTCATAGCCAAGAAAGGGAAAGTCAAGCATTCACGTTGAAGTGAAAGAGGCTAAGAGCATGAAAACCACAGTGGTGATGTGGGTTCCAGAATGGAACAAGACTAAGATGAGAAAACTCTTACTTATCTCTCTTTCCTTTTTGTTGATGCATTTATAAAAATAGAAATATGTTGAAAGCATACTATGGCTGAAAACTGATTGTGTTTATTCTGCTTGATATAAATTGTGAATGCTGAAATAGTTAATTCCCTGTGAAATGATGAACATGAAGGAGTTCATGTGTATGTTGGGAAAGCATGGAAAGTGTGAAAGTCTCATGGATAAAGAATGGACTACATATGTCAATGGGGCAATGAATTGACTGATCTTAATGTTTATATTATGCTTGGCCTAACAGAAATTGCAATGATGAATTTCACATGTGAGAAACTGGTATCAATTGGTTGCAGCTGTTATAAGACTAGTGGTACTAGAAAGAAACATTTGGGTTTTTGTGCACATTGACCATGGAAGCAGACCCGAGGTTGTTGGATTTGGATGAAAATCTACTTCAAACCATTTCCAAGACCCAAGAACATCTTGGAGAGATGCTCAAGCTGCAAAGGCAACAGAATGAGATGAACCACAAGGTTTTGCAGGACACTCTTTTCCTGCAAAGGGAGGTAAAAAAAAAAAATTCTGGAAGCCATTAGCAGTGGAAAGGATAGTGGATCAATGAAGAGGCATTCATCCAATCAGACCACTCAGAAACGTTCTAGGTGGAAAGACTCAGAGGAAGTTGAGCAGTTAAAGGTCAAGCAGCCGAAGAAATGTTGGAAATGTGGAGGAGAGCATTGCCTCTGTAACTACCCAACAAGAAAGCTAGCAGCCATGAATATTTCAGGCTTGTAGATCAGTTGAGAAGAAAGGAAAAGAAGGGATTGTTGTGGAGCAATGCCCACCCGCAGAGCTGGAAGATCGCATCCAGTTGGGATAGCTCTTGGAAGCCAAAAGAAGTGGTCCTGAAGGTTCCAAGTAAGAAATGCGATGCAGGGGTGGACCTGCAACATTTTTGCAATTTTGGACATGTATAAACTGTATAGGTATTCCTAAGTGTTGGAACACTGAGGACGATGTTATTTTAAGGGAGGGGGAGTTGTAATACCCCCTATCTTGATCCTCGTGGTTATTGGCTTCAATGTAAATATTGTATGCAATGTGTGTCACGATAATTCAGTTGTAGAGGGTGGTTGGGAAACCCTGTTGATGAATCCGATGGAGTATGGAATAGACCTACGGACCCGTATGGCAGGGGACGACCTGTGCTTGCATGCCCCGTAAACCACTCCATACCTAAATCCACACAACCTGTTTGATATCTCGTGGTTAGGGAAGAGGGATTCATTCATTCAGGTAGACTCACGAATCTGCAGAACAGGGGGGAGAGAACCATAGGTCATGATTCTATGGAGGCACAAATTGCAGAGCCAAGTATTACTAGAAAACCATGTTTTAGAAGCAGATAGTGGAAATCTGTGGGGGGATTCACGTGGAAATATTTTGGGGAAGATACAAGAGTGGATTGAAGTGGTAAATGGATCAAAGAGTTGGATTCCAGAGTGGAACCAGTGAAAGCTCAAGTATCCATTGGTTTAGAAGTCAGGACCAACCATACCTTCCTAGATCAGTGCTGAGGGAAGGGGTGCCTGAGGGATTGTGTAGCAGAGAAGGGGACCTTACTCAGGCTGAGAGTGGAGGTGATGGGGGTTCCTGGGCTATCAGAAGCCAAGGGGATATGCTTGTAGCTCTATGGTTGAGATCAATGAGTTAGTGAATTCAGTCCCTGCCTCCCCACTTGCTTGAAAAACCACTATGTGATGAATACCCTGATTGACGATGAACCAAGTCGGTGAGTGAGCATGAGTGATACTCTTTAGTGGATACATATCCCCAGCTCAGGGTGATCTCTGATTGCTGAAATAATAGAGGCTATGCAGAGATCTATGGTTGGGATGGAACGTTGCAGTCCATAGCCGGTTTCCTGGTGGTTTTCTATTAAAAGAAAATTTCCTTGTGGTGTTTTGAATAAAGATGTCTCATGTGTTTATGGCTATGCTTATTACATACTAGTTATGGATTGAATGAATTTATATGGAAGTGGAGCAATAGGAAGCTTTGTATGAATAGGGCTATATACTTATGCCTTGTATCTAAACTTGTATTTAAGTTGTTGTGGTGCCATGATGAATGGTGGATGCATGTTAGAAGTGTGTGTTATATGTAAAATGTATGATTTGGTTCAGATGGTTAATAGGGTTGAATGCCCAAGTATTATGTATTATGTATTATGTTTTGGGCATGTCATTGCTTTACTCATGCACCTTGCATATTACTATTATGCTGGTATTCATTTATATTCATGCTTGAGGAATATGGCTAAATGTCTACATGTCATCCCTCAATCTATTGAGAGGAAACAAACTAAGTATAATCCCTTTTGGAGGGTGGATAATTCTTTAGTACCTTGTGTTTATGGATGTATGGACCTTCCTACATGAGTTATTGAGCATGTTTCTATATATTTTCCTTTTTATACTTATGTTGTACTTACGCATGTTACCCTTGATGAATAGGACTAAGTTCAATGCTAAGAGGTGCAGTCTATTCCAGTTAGGACTGTGATCAGGAAGAATAGACACCCCTGTGGACCAGATGAAGAAGAAAGGACTTGGCAGGAAGAAGGTTAAGTTCATTCAAGGTGGAGTTGTGCACCGATTGTGTAGTTGGAAAAATTATGGGGTTAGAGAACTTGGTTTGGAGTGGAAGTTGTGCCATTGGAAAGAGCCCTCCAAGAGCTTTCCAACGGTACCAAACTTGCCTCATTTGGACTAGGGACGAGGAAGTTATGTCCCTCTGACGTTTGCAGTTGGTGAGTTGTAGGAGCAGGGAAGTTGCTTCTACAATGCGGATTGTGGATTGCGGAAGGGAAAGTTTCCCCTTGAAGTGGTGCTTCCGCAATTCCGACTTCCACAATTGCGGAATGGGGAAGTTTTCTATTGAAGTTAGACTTCCGCAATGCGGATTGCAGATTGCGGAAGGGGAAGTTTCCTGTTGAAGTGGGATTTCCGCAATGCAGATTGTGGATTGTGGAAGGGGAAGTTTTTGGTTGAAGTTGGACTTCCGCAATGCAGATTGCAGATTGCGGAAGGGGAAGTTTTCTGTTGAAGTTGGACTGCCGTATTTTCGACTTCCGCAATGCGGATTGTGGATTGCAGAAAGGTCCTGGAGAAGTTTGGTGATCCATCTTCTGAATCCCGCAATGCGGATTACGGATTGCAGAAAGAGGGATTGCAGATTGTGGATCCAAGGAAAATTTTGGATTGTGGATCCAAGAGAGTTGCGGATTGCAGATCCAAGGAAACTTGCGGATTGCGGATACAAGAGAGATGTGGATTGCGGATTCAAGAGAGTTGTGGATTGCGGATTACGGATCCGGTGATGCAAATTGCAAAAAGGTGTGAATGGAAGCATTGGAAAAAGAAAAAAAAAAGAGTATCAGGGTCTCCCATCTCCTCTAAAGGACACCGAGGTGATCTTGGGACGTTACAAGAAATAATTCAGTAGTTATAACAAAATGACAACAAAGTAAAACCCAGTCCTTATAAAAATGATACAATTAGATATTTATATCATGAATAATTCACAACATAAATCACCCATAAATGATACTTAAATCAAATATCAGTTAAAGATAATCACATCAAGATCTGTGCTAACTTTTCCAATCATAGAATAAGTGTGAAAAGAGATGATATTACAAAAGAAGAGAATACTAACTATACACATCAGAGTTTAGAATCCACATAAATACAAGATAAACCTTGAAGGTTCTTTCTCATTCCTTGATCAGACTGAAATCATCAAAAGTTACACTTCTTACAAAAAGAGTCGACCTTTTGGCTAGATTTCCTCTCTTTATATATAGTCGTTATGACCTTTACAAAATTTACAAAAAAATATGTTATAGCCCAACAGCTTTTAGTTTTTTCTATTTTTTATCAACAAAATTAGTTACAACGTCAATCTGGTAAATTGATGTCGACTAGTTGGTAGTGGGGACTGGGGTCCTCCTTGCTGAGGTGGAGGAGGATTTTGTTGTGTTGATGACGTTCCAACTGCTGACTGCATTGTTGAATTCCTTTCCATTTGCTACACTTGAAGAAATATTGTGATATTATTACATTCCTTTCCCATTAGATATTGAGAAACCATTAGTTCCTTGAGTGCCATGTCTAACTCAGAATAATGTTAAGAAGTGGGTTTAGGTAGAGCTTTGAAAATGTCCTAAAGTCGATTAAGGACATCAAAGCTTGGACGCAACTTATCTATAATCATTCGACCATTTAGTTCTTCATGAATGTCCACTAGATGGACTTCAGAATTCCTTTCAACTAATATCATGGCATTATAATGATCCTTGTGATATAAGTCTCCATGTCCATCCCAAAAAGACGGAAGACCGAGTGGGAAGACATATTTGAATAACTCTTTGAATGAATGGACATATTGCTTTAGTTGGGAAGCCATATCAACAACATTTTGAGCCATTAATCCTTTTGTAATCACTTTATTTTATTCCATGATTACCTTTGTTCTGTCTCGGACAACATATGCTTGAAGCTCATCGAAGGTTTTCTCATTTAAGAAATCGATTACAGCCTTTGCTATGTCGGTCTTTTTGTTTACGTTGTTCAGGATTGAACAAGAATCTTGAGCAGTTGCATCAGCGATTTCCCACTCCTCTTGGGATACAATAAAATGGCTCCAATGTGTTTTTACCAATGTTGTTATTTGTTCCCAAATTACAAACTTGGCGCTTTTGAATAAAGGCTTACCTCTCAATTTTCTTGATAAATCCTAAATGCTTTTCTGGGAATTTTCCCTGAACTACTGCAGCTCAAAGATGACCAAGTTCCTTTTAGCTAAATCTTCATTGATATTACTTAGCTCGTCACATTTGGATTTTAATTGATTATGTACATGATTCAGTTGGGCATCCTTCAGACTCATTTCTGCAACTGCATGCGTGAGTGTCAATAGGGTCTGCTAAAGAGGTGGCTTGTAAAGCTGTGAACTTTTGGAGAAGGGTGTCTTGATTTTGCTTCTTGAGATCATTTACTTCGTTCTCCATACTAATGATTTTTTCTTTGAGCATCTGGCCATCATCTTGAGATTTGTCTAGCTTGGAATATATTGCCAAAATTTGTGAATGGTCAACCATGGGAATGTTGAGTTTTTTCTTCAGGCTAGAAATCTCCTTATCCTTTTCCTTTAACATGGCTTGAACCGGAGTCAATTGTTTTTCTTTATTCAATGACTTCTCATTCTTTAATTGTTTCTCCATCCTTTGGACTGTATCATGTAACTTGTTAGTACTCATAGTGTATTTCATCACATCTCTATATACTACTTCCCCGGTTTGTCGATGAAGCTCCATGATATCTTTTGAAGGAAATGCATCTAAATTGACCGTGACCTAAGTGGTATTTAAATTTGAAGGTATTTTCTTTCCTCTAGACACAATTGGTTCCATAATTGCCATGTTCAGGGTCACTTGCCTCAAATGTAATGCATACAACATCTTGGACTGGTGTGCTGTCTCGAGATCCTTTTTTGGGAACAGGGTCTTTTGGAGATCAATATTTTCATCTTTGATTTGAGAGTATAAGCCAAATAATCCTACTTTAACTGGCGATGTTGTGACCCAAGAACCTTCTAGAGACAGTGTCTCCTGCTTTTGAGGCCACGCTGCAAATGGGAATTTTTCCAAGATGACATGTACCAAAGATGTGGGAGTTGGTTTAATTTGCAGTGTTGAGATGGATATATTTTTGGATGTGGACCTCTTCAATTTTGACTTTACGCTCCCTGATTTATCCTTGTCGACGTCAGAGATCGATCCAAGCATGTTCCTTTTTCCCAAAGTATCCATTTTATGTGGCATAGGGATGACTAGTGCCATAGTGGTCTGGCTTGGATCCAATACTAATTTAGCCTGCTCCCAACTATCTAAGTTGGAAATTTTATCCAAATTTGGGTGCGGCTCGTGGGAGTAAGTCGCTTCTCTAGCAGCCTATCTCTTCTGGGAGATGATCCCTTTGGGATCATACTTGCATGTAAAACTCACAGGGAAGCTAAAAGCGGCTAAAATTTCTTTGACCACCTTCTGAGCAGATCTTCTTCTCACTTTAAAAGGTCTAGCTTCATTGGGGACCTTGAAAGTCCTGGTGTTGTTACCCTTCATGAAATGAATGTCGTCACAGTTGAACCTTTGGCACATGTATTCCAAGGCAAAAAACCTAGGAGTCATGAATAGCAGTAACTTATATGGAGCAAGTTCCACTCCATATATTCGAATATCAGTGTGGGTATCGAAGCAAAACTAATTCCCAACCGAGTCATTAGGATTTAGTTGGAGCAAATTTTTGCATTCTGGAAAGATTCTGGGAGGAGGACAGTCGAACAATAATGTATAGATTTTAGTCACGATGGTATCCATAAACACAGAGAAACCTTCATGAAGCGGAGCAGGAGTAATTGACTTTTGAAGGTCCTCTCGACTAAATAAATCCTTATTGTGATAGATGATCATATAAATTAGAAAGGAATTGTATTTGAATAGCTTTCTGGAGGAAAATTTGTTTAACTACGGGTGAATGGATTGAGTAAGGAAATATGGCAGGTCCACCTTAACAAGTGCTTATTGATGAGATAAATTTATAACAAAAATAAAACCTAAAGCAACATAATCAATTACCAAGTCATGATCATACCCAAGGACCTGACATATCATGGATAAAATTGGTTTGGCTTCCTCTGAGAATACTTCCAGACTAAACATTGAATGAGTACTGGGTAGGTTGTCTTATGGGGGAATTATCATGCGAATGAATGCATCCCTGCTCTCTGACGATAATTCTCGAATATTCCCTACCATGACTTCTTCATCGAACTGAAATTTGGTAGCATCTTCCTTGGTGTCCGTTAATTCCTTGATGAGTTCTCTAGTGATTGGGCAAATGACCGATCCCAACCGAGAAACAACCGGCTTTCTCTCTGGAGCATATCTTTATGCACACCACTGCACTAGTTCCGGGAAGGATCTGGCCTATGGTAAAATCATCTTCACCAATCTAGAGCTCCATATGTTGAAGAATTTTTTTCCTCTTTTGGCCTAATATTCTGCCCCTCTGGACAATTGATGCAGATTGGAGAATGAAGATGCAGGGTCATGCATATCAAAATGTCCGTCTCCCAAGTGATCTTCTTGATTGAGTGTATAGGTTGTAGAGGAAGATGTCTCAGGGTTGGGGATAGAATTCATGGTGATGCTGGTAAGACAAAAGGAAATGTTATGGATGCTCAGCTTCGGTTGAGAAGAGGCTGGTGCGACAACAGATAGCGGAGGAGATCGAGGTGGTAGGAAGCAAATGATCGATAAACTCTTCTGAAGCATACTTATAGCGGGAATTTGAAAATAGAGGGCTTTAATGAGAGGTATACATGGCACTAAAGGATTTGTCCTCTAAGCGAGGGGCGCGGGGATTTTAAATGCGTGGGATCGTTTCTTCCAAAATGGTGGCGGTAATAACCATTAGAAAAAACTTAGGTGAGTCTACTGAGGGAGGAAGGAGACAAAACTTGGGAGCGGTTTCAGGGCTCAAAATAGGTGGTTTGTGGAGACCACTTTTCGAGCCCTGAATGAACGTGAGGCCACCACGTAGCCAATCTGGTTTTTATTCAAGGTTGCACCTGGCTCTTTAAGCATCTAGCTGTTAACAGAGCTTGAAAGCACAACAACCGTAGATTACTTCTAGCATTTCCTCGAGATTTGGACCTGGTTTGGAGCGACTTTTTGAGCGGGGGCCCTCTTTCCATGACAGACAGTTGTAAACGGGGAAATGTCTGTCTTATATACTGGAGTTGATGAGAGCGGTTTTCAAGGCTCAAAATAAGTGGTTTGGGGAGACCACTTTTGAGGCCATGAATGAATGTGATGTTGCCAAAGCGGTTTATTTTTAGGGCAGCTCCTGGCACGGTATAGATCATGCACTTCAGGCCCCTGAACCAATTATCCACCATTAATATGTACTTGATCGTCCTATTTCTTGGACATCAACTTGATTCCTCAATCGTCAATCATAGGGATCTAGGTGACCAGTCTTAGAATCCCTCATCCCGCGGAAAATAGCTTTGATCCTCAAACTGAAAAAAACCAGCGGTGTTGTTTGCTTCCGACTGTGGTTAAAATATTAGTACTAACATTGGCTCCAACGAGGACAACCTTTTTCTTCAGAAAATTATGAGAACTGTAGACTAGTTCCTTTAAGTCCATTGGGATATGAAGTCATATATGGCCTTAATTATTTTGGAAATCCAACAACAGAGAACATGAGATTGAAAAGGAATGCGTAAATACAACAAAAGTTTTGAAAGAAAAGTGACGTATATTACATATTTGATACAGAAAATCATAGGTCAGTTAGGGTAGAGATCAATACTGAAATAAACGTTTTAGAAATCTTCCATTGACAGGATTCCTGAAAATTTCATTGTTAAGTTGTGCAAGTTCATAAGCGTTGTTGTCATGGACCACAACTATCTTGAATGGTCCCATCCATAGGTTATGGAATTTACCATGTTTGGATTTCTCCTCTCTTCTAGCATACTATTTCAGAACAAGGTCTATGTGTTGAAAATCCCTAGCTATGGCTCTCTGGTCAAAAGTTGCTTTCATCTTGTCTTGGTGTTTCTTGGTTGTGTCATCCAACTATTGACCCTAACTTGTTAAATCTCAATTAATTGATGAATACTTCTCTCCATATCATTAGGTTCATCATGTTTCGGTTTTAATAGCTCCATCATTGGTAAACCTAGCTGAATAGGAAGGACTGCTTCTTTACCATAGACAAGTTGGAAAGAGGAAGTGCATATAGCATGCATGACACTGATTCTATCTTCCCATAGTGCGAATTTCATTTGGGAGTCCCAAGAATTTTTATTCGCATCCAACATATTCTTAATGATGGTCATGAAAATTTTATTAGAGGATTCTTCCAAGCCTTTTCCTTGGGGGTAGTAAGTCGTTGAATGAATTAATTCAATGTTGTAATTTTGATAGAAACTCATCATTTTGGTGGATTTAAAACCCTGAGTGTTGTCTATAATGATCTTCCTCGGGAAACCGAATCTTGATAGAATATTCTCTTCCAGGAAATTTATTATGACTGCATCATTAGCGTTTCTTGTCAGGATTGCTTCCACCCATTTTGTGAAATAATCAGTAGCTATGAGAATCCACCTATGTTGGTCACTGGAGTGTGGGTTTATCTCTCCTATAAATTCAATACCCCATTGTTGAAAAGGTAATTCCAATTTGATTAGTTTGAGGGGAAATGTTCTAAGCTTCTGCTTCCCCGCAAACATTTGGCATTCCCTACATTCTCTAACAATCTTATTAGCATCACTGAAAAAGGTAGGCCAAAAATATCCATCTCGGAGGACCATAGGTAGTGGATCTCCATGCATGATGTCCCCCACACACGCCTTTATGAAACTCTACTATTATTCCTTTGGTTTCTTCTTCTATTACACAGTTTAGTAGAATTCCAAGAGGATCTTTCCAAAAAAGGTATCCATCTAAAATTCAATACTTGATAGCTTCGAGTTTAAGAGATCTCGTTTGGGATTTATCCAGGTCAGGAGGACACAAGTCATATGTTGACGATAATAAACAATATACTTATACCATTCTGAATAAGTAAACTTTTTAGTAACATCAATAGGGATATTTTGTCGAATACATTCTTCTTCCTGACTTGGGATTTGGTCTATCAGATTTATATCGAGAGCTTGATAGTTTGATTAAGCTAGAAGTTTGGCTAGTCCTTGTCCCTTCACTAAATTGGTAGGATTGATTTCCATGTCATACTCTTGGATTTTGGAGATCCACTTTCCTCCTTTGCCTTCACTGTCTAGTTGACACAGAATATCCTTGATGGTGCTCCCTGGAACATACGCTATGATTTTAGAGTGCAAGACATAGTTTCTGAATGATTTGAGGGATCTCACTAGTGCATACACCTGTTTCTCCATCGTGTTGTATTTTAACTCGGCATCTCTCAATGATCAGCGGAAAAAGGCAATGGGTTTCTCATGTCCTTCATTATTTTTCTGTAAAAGGACTGTTGCAATAGTAACTTCATAGGCAAAAGAAAATATAAGAAATTCCTTGGTGTCATCGAGACTAATTAGAACTAGTGATTATCCTAAGGAATCCTTTATTTGTTTAAAATAATTCCTTGCCTCTATTGTCCATTTAATCTCAACATATCAGTAATCTCCTTCATTGTCTCAGCAAAATTAGGGATAAATCTTCATAGAAAAATTATTTTTCCAATAAAATATTGCACCTCCTTTTTATTTCTTGGGAGGTCAATTAATTTTATAGTGGCCACTCTATCAGGGTCTATTTTAACTCCATCTTTGGATACAATATGTCCCAATAAATTTCCTTCTGTCATTGCAAAACAAATATTTTTTAGGATTTAGATACAAACCAAATTTTATGCATTTCCTGAACGTTTGCTTTAGATGTTGAAGGTGATCCTCATATGATTTTGAGAATATTGTCATATCATCCACGTAGATAACAATAAATTTTTCCTTTTCACCGATGAATGTTATATCCGTTGCTCTTTGGAATGTTGCCCCGGCATTGATAAGACCAAAGGGCATCTTATCATACATGAACGTTCCCCTTGGTGTGGTGAATGTTGTTTTTTCCCTATCATTAAGATGCATGGAAATCTGATTATAACCTGAAAATCCATCCATCATAGATACTATGGTTTTTTTTTTTTTTTAACAAGAACAGGGAAAATAGGTATATTTATAAAGGCTGTGCACAGCCATTCATTACAAGTTTTCAAAAATATTTGACAGAGTAGCAAGTGCCTGAAAGTTTGGAGCTAAAGATTCTAACTGCCTGCCTGTAAAAGTTCTAAACAAAGCCTTTCTAAAACTGTTCAAAGTAGAGCAGGGATAGACCCTGATAAACTGATTGTTGAGGATTATACAAAAAAACATAGAGTCTTAAACATCAAAAAGTGGAACCTGGACTGAGACTGCTAACTATCCACAGCTTTTAAAATAGACAGAGGCCGCATCCTTCCTTTCCTGCTTAATCTCCTGATTAACCGTCAGATTGTCATGGACGCAGCTTCCCTGCGTTTTCCCGGTGATGACAGCAATGTCTTCCTGCAAATTATCCACCTTGCCCATCAGCTCAAACAAATTTCTCTCCAGGTCGTCAATTCTGGAGTCCTAACATGCGAGCTAGTTCATGGTATAGCTTAAATCCTTAGCCATTTCCTCATGCTGATCCACACTGGTGCAGACTGCGTTATAGGTGTTTCGCACTGAGAGCTTAACTTCAACCATGGTGCGGCTCAACGCGGCTATGGCCGCCATTATATTTTTCATGGTGCCCTCCCTGAGGTGAATTAACAGACCAGGATAGGAGGATGGAGAGCCCAAATCGCCGAGAGAGAGCCGGTTCAGCGCACTGGAGAGGGGACGAGCCATTTCATAGCACTGCGAGGGAGAGGGAGATGGATGAGTAATTAATGGCTCGTGGGAGCTGACAGCACCACAAGGAGCCATGTTCCATGCGCGATGGAGAGGGCGGCGTGTGGCAGGGGCACGAGGAACTTCGCCGACAGAGGAAGACGGGGGGAGGGGGACCCTCAAGCCACTAGACCCCTCCATTTCCATAACTATAACAATGTTGACCATTAATCAAAAGGGTCAGGGTATGAATTGAAACCCCAAGGCACCATTGAGACCCTCCATGTGCCCAATGTCTAACAGCGTTCCCTTGTTGGCCGCTGCATCCGCTAGCTTGTTGTTCGCTCGACAGATGTGGAAGAAAGAAGTCTTAGAAAAATGAGGATTGGATTTTATTCTTTGCATGTACCTGTAAGCTCTCGATCCTTGAGGGGCAACACCCCTTCTCATTGTTTGAATGACATGTCTAGAGTCCCCATAAACTCTGAGATTATCAATGCTGTGGGAGGAGATCATATTGAATGAGAGGACGAGAGCAAGCCATTCAGCTTCATTGTTAGTCCTATTTCCTAATCCCCACGAGAAAGTTTCAATTTTATTTCCTCTGGGATCAAATAAGACCCCACCCGCACCTGCCACCCCAGGGTTCCCTTTGGATGCCCCGTCGAAGAATATACTATAAGAATTCTGCTCTTTCCACCACCTGGAGAAAGCATCAGATTCCTTCCGGATTTCCCAGTCTAAGTAGGAATGTTTCTTTTTGGACTGAAGGGAGCCTGCTCTTACAAAGACATTGCACCATTGAAACTCAGATAGGGAGAGAGGCTCCTGAGCAGGTATGGTGACTCCTTTTGAGGATAGAGACTCGGCTATCATTGAAGTGGCTTTGATGGCTGCTCTGTAACTGTTGGGGTTCCTTCCCTCAAAAAGACTTTTGTTTCTATGTATCCAAATCTGCCAGCAGATATTCATTGGGACTAGATTCCATATTCTTCGCATCGTTTTCTTGTTTCTACCTGGAAAGGAGCGTCCCCAGTGATCGCTAAGATCTTTAAAAGATTTTGGGAGAATGGATGTCCTCCATTGATTCCCCAAAACCTGAGCCCAAACGTGCTTAGCAAAGGGACATGCCAGAAAGATATGAAAAGAAGTTTCCTCCTCTTGCTTGCATAAAGTACATCTTGAAGGTCCTTCTATCCCTCTAACTCTGAGATTTTCTGCCGTTAAAAGCTTATTGTGAATCAGAAGCCAGAAGAAGAAGCTAATTTTGGGGACGCCATCCGGATTCCAGACTTTCCCCCAGTTTTTGAGAACCGGAGTGTTTGAGAATGTAAGCTTATCATAGCCTGCCTTGACAGAATAGATACCTGCTTTCCCCCAACCCCGTCGGTCTTTTTCTTTTATATTCACCGGAGATTTTCCATGCAGGGAATTGAGGAAAATTTGATAGGCATTCTTGAGATTATCAGGAGGGCTCCAGTTCTTCCAGCCTTTCCAATCTCCATTATCCTTCCAATCCACTAGATCTTTAAGTTTAGTGATGCCCATGTTTTGCAACCAATTGCGAATAGAATCTAAACATCTCCTTTTTCCCAGGGGCATTTCTCCATTGATTCTGTCCATCCAAATATTTATTCTTTTCCCGTTGCCCGGGATCCAATAGAGATCTTCAGTAATCAAATTCAAGGAAGAGGAGATGAGTCTCCATATTGCCGTTCCCTTTTTGTTGTTAGGCCTTTCCAGACATCTTAGTCTTGAAATTCTGGAGTATTTTTTCCTTACTACTTCCTTCCACCATTCTTTCTTTCCAGAGACAATTCTCCAGGCAAGCTTGGCTCCCAATGCTTTGCTTACCAGACTAGGTTCTCGAATTCCAAGCCCTCCTCTATTTTTATTTTCTTTGACCACCTTCCAACTGACCAAATGAAATTTTTATTTTGAGTCTTTCCCCCTTGCCACAGGAATTTTCTTATCTCTTTGCTAAAGGCATTCTGAATAGAAACCGGGGCTGCCATTATTGCAGAGGTGAAAATGGGCAGAGAAGACAGAACAGATTTAATCAGGGTGACTTTTCCTGCTAGATTCAACCATCGGGTGCCCCACGAATTTATTTTTGATCTGAATTTCTCTAGGATAGGCAGCCAAACAGAGGAGGAAGGATATTTAAGGGAGATGGGAGTACCAAGATATTTAAAGGAAGACCAATCAAGGCAGGGTTTGAAATTTAAAATAGCAGAGATGAGCCTAATGGTGGCAGGCCAATAGTTCCAAGTGTATAAATTGCATTTATTATCATTTGTTTTGCCTCCAGAGGCCCTGAGGAAGAGATCCAGGGTTGATTTAAAATGGACTGCAATTTGGGGTGAGGCACGGCCCAGAAGGATGGTGTCATCAGCAAACTGAGCATGGTTTATGGCTTGGACATTTCGGGCGTAGGCAATACCAGGAAGTGATTCTGAAGCCAGGAGAGAGTTGAGCTTTCTGCTAAGGGAGTCAGCCATTATGACGAAAAGGAAGGGTGAAAGGGGACATCCTTGCCTCAATCCCCGAGAGAGTCGAAAAAAGGAGGTGGGCCTGCCGTTTAGCAGAGGAGAGATCCACGGCGCTCCAATGCAGGCTTTCACCCATCTAATAAAGTTTCCATCAAATCCAAATTTTTCCAAAATGGAATAGATGAAGACATGTCTTACTCTATCGAAAGCATTGGCCATGTCAAGCTTAATAGCCATACCTGCATCCTTGTTCATCTGACTTGAATGAATTGCTTCCTGTACTAATAGAATATTGTCATAAATTTGCCTGCCCGGAACAAATCCGCCCTAATTAGGTGAGATGATACTTGGAAGCAAATTCTTTATTCTATTAGCTATGACTTTGGTAATAATTTTGTAAGAGGAGTTGCACAAAGATATGGGTCTGAATCTCCCAATCAAGGTGGCTCTTTTCTCCTTTGGAATTAAGGCTATGAACGAAGTATTGGTGCCTCCTCCAATCTTCTCACGGTTCCTTGTCCAATTTATCATTCTGAGTAGGTCTTTTTTCAGCAGATGCCAGCATTTTTTGTAGAAGTGGATGGTGAAGCCATCAGGTCCCGGGGATTTTTCCGGATGTAGAGCCCACACTGCTTTTCTAACTTCCTCTTCCGTTACCAATTCGGCGAGCATACTGTTGTCTTCTGCTGTTATGAGCTTAGGAATGTCCTGACCCATTATCTCAATTTCCTCGACTGAGGGATCCTCTTCCTCACTGTAGAGGGTCTCAAAATGGCTTTTGATTTCCCTCTTAATTGCCTCAGTATCCTCTATTTTGGCTCCATCTTCCTTTGTTAGGCTGAAGATGTTGTTTTTCCTGTATCTTTCCTTACATTGTGCATGAAAGAACTTGGTGTTTCTGTCCCCTGACTTTAACCATAAGCATCTTGAACGCAGTCTCCATTCCTCCTCATCTCTTCTGGCCGCCTGTCGAATTTGTGCTTCCAAGTCATTTTCTTTTCTCAAAATGTTTTCAGATATCTGCTCAGTTTCCATTTGATTTTGCAGAGTTTTGAGTTCCTTTTGCAGAGAGGTTATCTCTTCTCCCGATTTCTTAATGTTTTCCTTAGCCCATCTTTTTAAAACAGTCTTAGTATTTTTAAGTTTGTTCTCCCATATAAAACCTGGGGATCCTGGGATAAACTGATTCCAAATAGTTTTGACCTCTTCATAGCAGTCTTCGTTCTCCAGCCACAGCGGATTGTATCTGAAAGGGAGTGGCCCAAGGTTTCCAGGGGAGGAGAAAAAAAGGGCAATAGGACGATGATCGGAAGCAGCACAAGCTAAAATTTTTGAGTCGGGCAAAAGAGGCCTACTCAGGAAGGAGGAGCTGAGAAGGAATCTATCTAGTCTTGCTGCTATATGTCCGGGTCCAATTCTTTTATTATTCCAGGTATAATTTCCTTGCCTAGGTTTTATATCCACAAGATTCCAAGATGCCTGGAGATCCTCCAAACTCTCTCCAAACTGATCTCTAACTTTCGAGCCTCCTCTACGCTCATTTGCACTTATGGTGACATTAAAGTCTCCAGCTAATACACAGGGAGAAAGGTTCCTTCCAGTTTGAAGATCAATAAGGTCTTTCCAAAACTTTTCCTTCAGGCCGTGAAGCGTAGGTCCATAAATGTTTCCTATCTAGTATTTTTCATTGCTTGATATATCCTCTATTTCCGTAAAAAGCCAATTTCTATTGCTAAATGAAGAGATGCATTTGAACTTACCTCTGTCCCACCAAGTGAGGAGCCCTCCCGAAGCTCCAGTAGAGTTGACTGCAATGCCTTCTCCTTTGGGCCAGATTTGGTTTAGGGCTTTGAGACAGTCTGCTTCTTGCATTTTAGTCTCCTGGAGCATGAGGATTGAGGGGGTTTCTAACTTTTTAATTCTTTTGAGTGCTTCTATCTTTTGCTTGCCTCCTAAACCTGTACAATTCCAGGAGACTATCTTCATTATTTTTTGGAGAGGTTAGAACCTGCTTTTTCCTTCTTTTCTTCTGATGTCCCTGTTGTTTGCTTTGAGCTGGATAGGATTCGTACATGCTGGTCTAAGCTGGTTTTCTTACCCGCCGCTTTCTCGCGAGCCGTTTCTTGCTCCCTTACCACCTTATTTAGTTTTCTGCCCTTTTTTGTCTGGGGTTCCATTTCTTCTTCCCTGCTTTCTGAGGTTTCTTCTTGAAATAACTTTGCTTTTGCTCTTGTGACTGAGCCGCCCCGAGCTTTAAGTATCTCGCTTTCAGGCTCTTCCTGTTGTGATATAGCTGTTGTCTGGATTTCTCCTTCCTCGAGTTGCTTTTCTACGATTTCCTGCGTTCCTTCTTCCCTTACTTGTTCTGTAGCTTCCTCCGAGGCAATGTCCAGTCCCTGTTCCTGCTCTTCCTCAGTCGCTGCAGAAGATAACAGATGAAATTTGTTTGCTTCTCCGATGCTTTGTTGTTTGCCTACCGTTTCCTTTCTCTTTGGGGTTGCATGCGGATGGTGAGCATTAGGAGCTTTCCCACTCTTTTTTCTAACCTCATTCCAATCTCCCTCTTGATTTTCTTCTATTTCCTGTAGCTTTCTCTTAGGGCATAGCTTGGCAAAGTGCCCATATTCGTGACATACCTTGCATTTAAAAGGAATCTGCTCATAATCAACAGATTGCAAATGGTTCCAGCCATCCATTGACAAGCTTATAGCTTCTGGGAGCCCTTTTTCAAGATCTACCTCTACGCATATTCGGGCACAGGAAAACATCGGGGGTTTAGGTTCTGATTTGTCTATATATTTCCCCAGCAAGTTACCGATAGCCTTCAAGTCTTCATCGTTCCAGCAATGCAACGGGAGATGTGGTAGCTTGACCCATACTAGTACGGCTGAGGGGATGTCCTTCTCCGGGTCAAACGAGAGGTCCCATTTATTGATATACATTCCTCTTGGTCCCATAAAATATGGGCCATTCCTGAATATTAAATCCCTGTCCTCCTTTTTTTCAAAATAGAAGACAAAGAATCCCTTGCCACAGAAGATCTGCTGGACTTCTCCTTGTATGAGAGGGCGCCAGTTTTTGTTTAGCCACAGCTCGATCGATCTCGGAGAGGGCCATAACCCAGTAAAGTGCCCTACCAGTCCTTTTTCAGAGAGCGCAAGGGCTTTGCACTTGGAAGCCGTAGAGCCCAACTTGACCTCAGGGATGGCGGATTTTTTGACAAATCTTGTATCCGTAGTTCCAGCCTTCTTTGAGGGCTGGGGTTGCGTTGCGACCAATGAATGAAAAAGGGCATCGAGGGACGCCCGTCCCGGGTCAGGAGGAGGATCCATGGCGTCTGCCTCTGCCCTAATCTGAAGCCTCTTCCGACAACCAGTTGGTGAACCAGCTAGGGTTTCAGTCTACAAACCGTCATGTAAACCAGTGATAAACTCGACTGATGTGTTTATTCCATCACTCAGAGACCTTCAATCATCACATGTTCTGTAGTTACGAGAGTTTGAAAAACTTGTGGCTACAATCTTACACCTACACCAATCACCATATCATGAACAGATCAGAAAGAGCTTTTCTGCTTCTTTTTGCTTTATGCACTTTCCTTCCTTTTCTGCCTGCTTTCTTCTTTTCTGAGTTTGCTGTAAAAATGTAATATAAAAGATGGGTGGAGGGTGCAACACTAGGACTTCCCGGGAGGTCACCCATCCCAGTACTACTCTAGCCCAAGCGCGCTTAATAGATACTATGGTTGACCCAACCACTTTCTGAATAATATGATCCATTTTGGGTAAAGGGTAATTTTCCTTTAAAGAACACTTATTAAGATTTCTGAAATCAACACACAAACGAATTTCCCCACTTTTCTTCCTGACTGGTACTAGGTTAGCTACCCACTCTGAATATCTGAGAGGAATAATGATTTTAGCATCAAGTAGTTTTCTCACTACCTTATCAATTACAGGGATTAAAATAGGATTCACCTGCATTAACTTCTGCTTCGATGGCTTAGCATCTAGTTTTAGAGGGAATTTTTGTTGTATAACAAATGTGTAGTAAGTTTTCAAATCTTCATACTTCCAAGCAAACATATCCATGTATTCTTTGAATAGATCTTTATACCTTTTCCTCTGCTCGATTGACAGGGACTGTGAAAGCTTGATGAATTTTGGTTAATATTAACTTCCTGCACGGTTTCAGTAGTTGATTCAACTGTTGTTTTAACAAAGATATCCTTTTTATCGAAAAATTGTTCTAGATGAACCAAACCTTTTGGGATATATTTGTTCTTTAGTTGAAGAATTTTGTGACTAGCAACCTGTTGCATTAATTCAAGAGTTGTTATATTCTCTGTCTGCAAGATGTTTTCCCTTTCATACTCTTCATCACAGTCTATATTAGTTCCTAAAATGTCATCCATAAGTTGTAGGAAACGTTTAATCTGTTGATCATCCTCAAATACTTGCCAATGCTTGATATTGTCAGGGATAGAAGGACGATATCCCATTTCCACTTCATACTTCAACTTTGGTTTCTTGGGAGGTTTGAATGTGCTAGCTGTTAGGGCCAATGAATCATCCTGTTGGTTTCACTCCCTTGGGACAAAAGTTATATTAAAAGAATCAAAGAAATTTTCAATAAGATCCCAAACAATATTCTTGTATTCCCTTAGACTTGGATGTTTCTTTTGATAAATACCTTTGATATGTTTTACTACCAACTTGGAGTCTTCAAAGACTGACATATTAGTAATTTTGAAGTCTTTAGCAGCTCGGAGGCCTATGAAGAGGGCCTCATACTCAGCAACATTGTTGGTGCTATCAAAATCTATCTTGTAGGACAACATAATCGCTTCCCCTACTGGTGAGGATAGCAATACTCTAGCTCTATATTCATCTTTGGCCTAGGCCCCGTCAAAATATAGTTTCCACACTCGACTCTTGTGATATTCGTTAGTATATTTAGTCACTTGAGGTTATACAATTTTCTCCCCAAGGAACTCATCGGTAGACAACATATAGCATCCCATATCCTCACCGATGGAATATATATGATAGTTAATAGGACTATCTTGATCATTTATTACGTATGCAAACATAGCTTCTCTATATAGGCATTTGGTTTCTCCTACAAACACGAGTATTGTAGCATATTTCATATCCATATATATGGTACCTCCCAATTTTTTATCCCAAATCCTTAATAGAAGCATACCATATTTTGTTGGGATGTCTGCTACTACCACATCCATAATTATAATTTTGGCTGGTAATTGGGAAAGAGTTACCACCAAATATTTTATCATACCTACAAACTTCACCTTTCTGGAGTCAAAACTGTAAAGATCGTGAAACGGCCTTGTGATCTCTAGTCCCAACTGTTCCATGATAACTTTTGGCATCAAGTTGTGGGAGGCGCCAGAGTCTAGCATTCAGTTGTTCTTAGACTTCCTCGTAAATTTCTTCTCCATCTATTTCGATCAGATTGTTATCGCTATCCCTGACTAGTTGTCTCAATGGTTGTTTATCATTCCTCTTCTCTCGTTATGTCATATGATGATTGTAAGGCCTTCTAAACTAAGTGGGAGGATGAGCGTGGGATTGTATGTCAGGACTACTACTTTCCAATTCCATTCTAGTAACTTTGTTTGGTAGGTTCTTGATTATGTAGGACATTTCTTCGATCTTTGCTTCTTGAGAGTCTTTAGCCCCTGAGGAACTACTCTCCTCTTTAGCTTTCCCTTTATGTTTTTTCTCAGCATCATTATTCAATTTTATTTTACCTTTGGCTCTCATATTTCCTTCGACGTCTATAGCATCATCTTGCATTATACTCAGGGAGGATGATCTTCTTTCTCTTAGCATGATAGCAAAATCAGAGGGGAAAGCACCTGCATATGTAGCCCAAGCTGTTGCTTCGGTAGGTGGGATATCCTCGGGGATTCTGTAATATACTTTGTTGAACCTTGCAGTAAAATCAACAATAGTTTCAGAAGTGTTCTTTCTTAGGGAGGAAAATTCGGTTAGATAATACAAGTTATCATGCTTAACTCCCCACTTCTTGATGAAAGTGTTTTCCAAATTTTCCATAGTTCCGATAGAAGAATTTGGTAATGATATCAAGCACTTTAGGGCCTCTCCTTCAATTGATTGAGATAAGACTCTCATGTATACATCATCATGGTCGATACAAATTTTATTAGTGAAATCTTGAAAGCAATCCACGTGATCTTCTGCGAAAGTATACCCTTACTACCATCGTATTTAGGTATTAACTTCAAATAGTGGGTTGGCATATAATTTAAGGGTGTAGGCAATTGTGGAGTTCCATGTCGACTACCCACCCATCGAGGCGTTATGGGTGGTGGTGGTGGTGGTGGTCCTCCACCAATTCCTCCTCTTGACATAAGGTGTCTAGTAATTAACTTCTTATCTTGAGGAGTAATAAAATATTTGGGCAAGTTTTTCTGAGTCGAGGATTCTCTGCTTTCAGTGGGAATGGCCTGTGAACTAGGTAGGCCAAACAGAGTATTGGGATTCTGGGGAGAAGAATATCGTTCATAGGTTTGAAAAATAAAATCTGATTTAGTGAACTGAGGGCCAAATAGAGGAGGGGAGAAGCTTCGTCGGTGATGGTCAGGTGAAGTGGATTGATATTTTCAAGGTTTATGTCTCCAGGAGACAAGATCTTGTAGAGAAACAAATTCTTTATGGCTAGGGTTCTGGTGAGTATGTATGTGTCCAGATGCCAGGTTTTCTTTGGTGGAGTCACCAAGTGGATTTCACAACCTGCTACATGGTTTCGTCCACTACAAAATCAGGGGTGTATGATTTATCGTTGTCCCCGGGGAAGGTTGATCTTCTTGCTAAGATCCTCAACAACAGCACCAAATAATATGTTAGTCCCAGAGACATTCTAAGGCTGTATCTAGAACTGTGGCCGACAGCAATATTTCTCACTGTTTATCTTTTTTCAATCCTTAGTCAAAAATCATGTCATTGATAGCCAATATAATAACAATCGTACTTGGTAGAATGTGGGTAGCACTTCCGATATGTTAGTATAAACTTTGAATGAATTTTGTTAACGGGATGGCATGAGAGAAGGTACTCTCTTAAATTAAATATTTATCTCACGTTTATAGAGAACGTACTGAGCGAAAAGAATTCAGTAGTTATTAAAAAAATGACAACAAATTAAAACCCAGACCTTATAGAATTGATACAATTAGATATTTATATCATGAATACTTCACAACATACATCACCCATAAACGATACTTAAATCAAATATCTTTTAAAGATAATCACATCAAGATCTGAGTTAACTTTTCCAATCATAGAATAAGTGTGAAAAGAGATGATATTACAAGAGAAGAGAATACTAACTATACACATCATAGTTTAGAATTCACACAAATTCAAGATAAAGCTTGAAGGTTCTTTCTCATTCCTTGATCATACTGAAATCATCAAAAGTTACACTTCTTACAAAAAGAGTTGACCTTTTGGCTATATTGCATCTCTATATATATAGCCCTTACAGCCTTTATAAAATTTACAACAAAATCTGTTATAGCCGAACGAATTTCAGTGTTTTCTATTTGTTATCAACAAAATTGGTTCCAACAACGTCTATCTAGTAAACTGATGTTGACTCACTGGTAGTGGAGATTGGGGTCCTCCTTTCTGAGGTGGAGGAGGATTATGTTACGTTGATGACTTTCCAACTGCTAATTGCATTGTTGAAGTCCTTTCCAGTTGCTGCACTTGAAGGAATCTTGTGATATTATTATATTCCTTACCCATTGGATATTGAAAAACCCTTAGTTCCCTGAGTGTCATGTCTAACTCGGAATAATGTTCAAAAGTGGGCTTAGGTAGAGCTTTGAAAATGGCCTAAAGTCGATTAAGGATCTCAAATCTTGGACTCAACTTATCTATAATCGTTTGTCCATTTAGTTCTTCATGAATATCCTCTATATGAGATTCAAAATTCCTTGCATATAATATATGTGAAATTCAGTTCACACCAAGATCTAATCAAGAAATTACACACTCTCACAAAGATCTCACACAACTAGTCAAGAACACAGAAAATTACCCACAATAGATACAAACTGTATTAATTCTCATGAATAAAATACATCATACAACATTTGGAAAGTAATAGGATGTCAATATATAACATTACAACAAATATTCGAATGGCTAAATATTCCATTTGTATCATCATAAAATCAGACTTACTGAAACTATGCAAATCCTCCCTAGGTGGCAAGTGTGTTCTCCAAGTCACTCCAAAGGCTCACGAATTTCTGAATTAGTGACATGAGAGTGATGTGTAATGAAAAAACATGCCAAAACCCAAAAATGGAAAGAAGAAACATCATAGAGGATGTGTGGTCCCAAAATCAAGTTTCTCTAGTTGACTAGCTTTTCCCCCTAAGGCAAAAAGCAGTAAAAAGCAATAAAAATCAATGGAGCACATTTTTCACCAAAATCTTATCCAAAATATTTAGGAATGCGCCCAAGTGGCCTAGGAAGCTTGTGGTACACACCAGGAAGTCTTGTGGTCCCCCTAAAGTTTCCTTGTGGTCCACACATTGGCTCAAATGGCAATTATCTAGTCTAATACATAGGAATTAATCATAAAATGATTAATTAATGCTACCAATGTATTGAATGACATAGATAGGAGGATTTAAATATTCCAACACCCCCCCATAAATCTGACTTTATGTTCTAAATATCATAAAATAGAAATGATAAGGGCCCAGTAACAAGACTTGGTCACCTTGTACAATACTTTCGGTCCACAAAACAAGGAAAGAAGGAAAACCTCATGGTAAAAACCTTCCCTCAAAAAATGGACATATCAAAATTGAAGGATTGCTGATCAATCCTTCACTCCACCACATGTTCAGCCATCCCAAGAAGTTATCTAAGATAGATTAATGTCTTCTCAGTAAAAGCTTTGGTGAAGATGTCTACAGTTTGCTCACCTGTTGGGCAATACTGCAAATCAATGATCTGGTCATGCACTAATCCTCTGATGTAGTGCATATGTATCTCAATTTGCTTGGTCCTCTGTCTCTGTACTGGATCACTTTAGACCCTTATAACACTCTGATTGTCACAAAAGATGACAGTAGGAGAACTAAAGGCAATCTCAAACTCTGTAAGAATACCCTGCAACCACACACACTGAGTAGCAGCATTCACTGCTCCTCTGTACTCGGCCTCTGCTGAAGATAGTGCAATGGCACTCTGTTTCTCGCTAGACCAGAAAATTGGACCACCTCCAAGCATGAATACAAATCCAGATGTGGATTTCCTGTCAAGGCTATCACCATCCCAATCTAAATCAGTGACGCCAAGAAGATCTAGGCTAGAATCTGCAACATAGTGAATCCCATCAATCTTGGTGCCTTGCACATAGTGAAAAAATATTTTTGCAGCCCTCCAATGGAGTTCATGTGGCTGCCACATGTATCTTTATGCCACACTCACAGAATAAGCAAGATCAGGTCGAGTGTGAGTCAAGTATAGCAAGCTCCCAACAAGCTGCCTATACAAGGTGTTGTCAACCAAGGGTATAGATTCTGCTTCTTCCATTCTAACTCCTGAAATGAATGGAGTCTTTGAAGGCTTGCAATCAGCCATATTGAAATTATTTAACAGATCATACGCATATTTGGACTGAGATACCTTTGTTCCATTCTCTGTTTGAGAAATCTCAAGCCCCAAAAACTGCTTAAGAATTCCCAAGTCACTCATGGAAAAAGCTTGATGCAAAGCAGTCTTCAATGAAGCTATTTGATCAGTAGAGCTACCTATGATTAGTAAATCATAAACATACAGCACTATAATCATTATTGAATGATCAATTAGCTTCATATAAACATTAGGATCATATTTGCATCGAACATAAGATCGTGACAAGAGAAAGGTGTCCATTTTGGCATACCAAGCCCTGGGGGCTTGCTTAAGCCCATATAAGGACTTCCTCAACCTGCACACATAGTTAGTATCAGATGTACACCCTTCTGGATACTGCATATATATCCTCCTCAATATCCCCATGGATGAATGCACTCTTGATAGCCATATGGTGCAGTTCCCAGCGCTTGGATGCAAAAATTGCCAGAACTAGTCTTATCGAATCCTTATGTGCAACTGTTGCAAAAGTATCATTGTATTCAAGGCCTTGGACTTGGGAGAATCCCTTTGATACCATCCTATACTTATATTTCACTTATGTACCATCATCTGCACACTTTGTTTTTTAGATCCACTTACACCTTACCAATTTTCTGCCTGCGGGGAGCTTGACTAGCTCCCATGTTTCATTCTTTTGCAATGACTGAAACTCCTCATCCATGGAAGCCTGCCATATTGGGTCATGTGAGGCTTCCTCATATGTCTGAGGATTAGAATCCATCATCATATAACATATCTCAGATAGGTATGGGTCATTCACATTGAGAGCAGTCTCAAATTGTGATCTAGTGCTCCTTGTGTCCTGAGGATTGCCCACTAGTTCACCGGCTGCTTGCAAAGTCTTAGAATCCCATTTAGGCTTTGTTGGTGAGTTAGAATATGCAATAAAATGGTCCTCATCATCAAAAATATCAGAATCAAAAATTTCAATAGAATCATCACTTACTTCTTCAGGTGGTGGTGAAGATGGTTCTCCAATTTCAGCACTCTGAGAGGGTTCTTCTTCGAACTGAACACTTCTTTCTATGAAGGATTTTTGAGTGATCATATTCAGAAACTTATACCCTTTAGAGTCCTCTGAATATACAGCAAAAATACATGGTTGTATTTGGGGCTGCATAGCCCTCCTCTTCTCAAGTGGAATCCTAGCCCAAGCCTTTGAGCCAAAAATCCTGAAATGAGAGATATCAGGTTTGTGCCCTGTCCAAGCCTCAAAAGGAGTGATACCTTTGAGATATTTGTGTGGCACTCTGTTCTGAATATATGTGGCACAATTTATTGCCTCATCCCATAGCTCGAGAGACAATGACTTTTCCTCAAGCATACATGTGGCCATCTCCTTAAGAGACCTGTTTTTCCTCTCAGCAACCCCATTCTGCTGAGGTGTATATGGAACTGTGTGTTACATCTGAATGCTTGAAGAGGAACAAAATTGCTGAAACTATGATTTCACATATTCACCACCATTATTAGATATGATAATTTTTATATGTCTACCAGAATGGTTCTCAACTAAGGCTTTGAATAGCTTGAATAGACCAAAAACTTCATATTTTGGCTTGATGAAATAAATCCAACAGTACCTGCTAAAGTCATCTATGAAATTGAGGATGTATTTGACATGGTTCAAAGACTCATGAGGGAATGGACCTGATATGTCAGTGTGAATAAGCTCTAGTGGTGCAGAGGTTCTCTCAGTTTTGGATCTACCATACTTATGTTCAGGTTGTTTTCCTAGGATGCAAGATTGACATACACCTTTGGAAAATCTGATATTGGGCAGCCCTATGACCATTTATTTCTCATGAATTTGGGAAAGATATTTATAGTTCAGATGGAAAAATATTTCATTCCATAATTTACTTCACTCATTGGCATGGGTTAAAAGAGCAGAAGGTGAGGGATATGGCACAAAGTGAGAAAACTTGTATATTCTAGAGCTGTGATCAGCAGTGCCTAATGCAATAATTCGGCATGTTGATATTTCAGATATCTCAACATCATTTGGGGTGAAAGTTACCCTCTTGGGAATACCTGTGTGGTTCATCTAATAGACTGAAAATAGGTTTGCAGCAAGTCCAAGAACATACAATCATTATTGAATTAACCAAACCCGATATCTATGCTACCCTTGCATTTGCTAGATGTTTCAGAATTATCACCCAATATTTGGACCACAAGAAGAGTCAAGTGAAGTAAAAAACTTACTTGTAAACACCATATGTCTTGAAGCTCCGGAATAAATAATGAATGAGGTAGTTTTGGATGTGCTTTCCATCAGTGCATGTACTCTCTCCTTATCATCAGAATTTTGTCCTCCATCCTTCCTCCTTGCGCTCTCTGGAAGAGGAATGTTGGCTTTCTCCAGGATTTGAGCCATTTGGTCAATGGTTTTCTTCATGCAAGATATTTTAGGATGAAATCCCTTGCTGCAATAATTTCACTTTGTCCTCTCATTCTTTTTATTTGGATTCCTCTTGAAATTCTAGGAGTCTTCATGAACTTTCTACTTGTCTTTTCTCTCTTCAGTGGGATTCTTGAAATTGCCCTTCTTCTTCCCTTTCAAACCCTTTGAATCTCCAACATTCAGACAATGGTCTTTGGATGGATTTTTAATGGCTCCCATCAAGACCAATTTGTCTTGTTCTTGTGTCAAAGACTCCATGAATTCTGAAAGTGTCGGGCTCTTCCAATTTTTAACTGCCTTCCTTGTGGAATGGAAGGTCAAAACAAAGACTGAGTAGTCGGGGCCAAGTTTGGAGAGAATGGACAAGACTAATTGCTCATCTTTTTTGTCCATACCACATTAATTCAGCTGCAACACGAGTGCTTTGAATTTGGAGAATAAATCCTGTAGGTTATCGAAATTATGTGGATTCAATGAAACTAGTTCATTATCCAGTTGGTGGCCTCTTAATTCATCAGTCTTTCCAAACAATTCTTGAAGATTTAGCCAAAATTCATTGGGATAGTTAAGACCATCGATATGGAATAGAATATCCCCTAGATGTAGTGAGACACAGCATCCCATAAGCTTCATCTCTTCGATTATGCCACTTTGATTTCTCAACTGCTGAGGTTAGCTCAACTTCAGTTGCCATAGTCACCCTGTAGAGGCCCTTGCTCCTCAGTATGATCTCCATATGTGCCTTCCAGTCAAAATAATTGAATGGAGTGAGGATTATCTATTGTGACTGATCCATGGCAGATCTGAAATTAATTTTGGAATGATTTGGGTGTGCCCAAAGCTTGTTTGTTGCGCCTTCTTGATGATAGAATGCGCCCTGTGGATGAATTACTGAGCCCTCCTTGATACTGGTTGGATCCCACAAGACAATAAAAGGAGAAGGGAATGGATTTATAGCTATGATACCATGTGAAATTTATTTCACACCAAGATCTGATCAAGAAATTACACACTCTCACAAAGATCTCACACAACTAGTCAAGAACACGGAAAATTACTCACAATAGATACAAATTGTATTAACTCTCATGAATAAAATACATCATCCAACATTTGGAAAGTAATAGAATGTCAATATATAACATTACAACAGATATTTGAATGGATAAAGATTCCATTTGGATCATCATAAAATCAGACTTACTAAAACTATGCAAATCCCCCCTAGGTGGCAAGTGTGTTCTCCAAGTCACTCCAAAGGTTCACGAATTTCTGAATTAGTGAACTAAGAGTGATGTGTAATGAAAAAAAATTCCAAATCCCAAAAATGGAAATAAGAAACATCATAGAGGATGTGTGGTCCCAAAATCAAGTTTCCCTAGTTGACTAGTTTTCCCCCTAAGGCAAAAAGCAGTAAAAAGCAGTAAAAATCAATGGAGCACATTTTTCCCCGGAATCTTATCCAGAATATTTAGGAATGTGCCCAAGTGGCCTAGGAATCTTGTGTTCCACACCAGGAAGTCTTGTGGTCCCCCCAAAGTTGCCTTGTGGTCCACACAATGGTTCAAATGGCAATTATCTAGTCTAATACATAGGAATTAATCATAAAATGATTAATTAATGCTACCAATGTATTAAATGACATAGATAGGAGGATTTAAATATTCTAACAATATCATGGAATTATAATGATCCTTGTGATATAAGTCTCCATGTCCATCCCAAAAAGACAAAAGACCGAGTGGGAAGACATCTTTGAATAACTCTTTGAATGAATGGACCTCTTGCTTTAGTTGGGCAGCCATATCAGCAACATTTTGAGCCAATAATCCTATTGTAATCACTCTATTTTCTTCCATGATTACCTTTTTTCTGTCTCGAACAACATCTGCTTGGAGCTCATCGAAGGTTTTCTCATTTAATAAATCGATTATAGCCTTTGTTATGTCGGTTGTTTTGTTTACGTTGTTCAGGATTGAACAATAATATTGAGAAACTACATCAAAGATTTCCCACTCCTCTTGGGATACAATAAAATGGATCCACTATGTTGTTACCAATGCTTCTATTTGTTCCCAAATTATAAACTTGGTGCTTTTGAATAAAGGATTACCTGTCATTTTTCTTGATAAATCCTGAATGCTTTTCTGGAGATCTTCCCTAGACTACTGTAGCTCGGAGATGACCAAGTTCCTTTTAGATAACTCTTAATTGATATTACTTAGCTCGTCACATTTGGATTTTAATTGATTATGTGCATGATTCAGTTGGGCATCCTTAAGACTCATTTCTGCGACCGCCTACGCAAGTGTGAGTAGGGTCTGCTGAAGAGGTGGCTTGTAAAGCTGCGACCTTTTGGATAAGGGTGTCTTGATTCTGCTTCTTGATCTCATTTGCTTCATTCTCCAGAGTAATTATTTTTTCCTTGAGCGTCTGACCATCAACTAGAACTTTGTCTAGCTCGTACTGTATTTCCAAAATTTCAACTGTTTGTGAATGCTCAACCATGGGAATGCTGAGTTTTTTCTTCAAGTTGGAAATATCCTTATCCTTTTCCTTTAACATGGCTTGAACCTAAGTCACTTTACTGGGATTCTGAACCAATTTGATAATTTGCGCCTCTAGGTTAGATATCTTCAAATATTTTGCTTTATTCAATAACTTCTCGTTCTTTAATTATTTCTCCAACCTTTGGATTGTATCCTGTAGCTTGTTAGTACTCATAGTGTATTTCATCACATCTCTATATACTCCTTCCCTAGATTTTCGATGAAGCTCCATGATATCTTTTGAAGGAAATGCATCTAAATTAACCCTGACCTAAGTGGTCTTGAAATTTGAAGGTATTTTCTTTCCTCAAGGCACAAGTGGTTCAAGAATTTTCATCTTCAAGGTCCCTTGCCTCAAATCTAGTGTAGAAAACATCCTGGACTGGTGTCCTGTCTCGAGATCCTTTTTTGGGAACGAGGTCTTTTGGAGATCAATATCTACGTCTTTTATTTGAGAGTATAAGCCAAATAATCTTGCTTTAACTGGCGATGTTGTGACCAAAGAACCCTCTGTAGACAATGTCTCCTACTTTTGAGGCCACGCTGGAGATGGAAAGTTTTCCAAGATGACAAGTGCCAAAGATGTGGGAGTTGGTTTAATTTGCAGTGTTGAGCTGGATATATTTTTGGATGTGGACCTCTTCGATTTTGACTCAACACTCCCTGATTTATCCTTGTCGGTGTCAGAGGTCGATTCAGGCATGCTCCTTTTTTCCAAAGTATCCACTTTATGTGGCATAGGGATTACTGGTGCCACAGTGGTCTGGCTTGGATCCAATACTAATTTATCCTACTCCCAACTATCTAAGTTGGCAATTTTATCCAAAGTTGGGTGCGGCTCGTGGGAGTAAGTCGTTGCTCTAGCAGACTGTCTCTTCTAAAAGTTGATCCCTTTGGGATCATGCTTGCATGTAAAACTCATAGGGGATCTAAAAGTGGCTAACATTTCTTCGACCACCTTCTGAGCAGATCTGCTTCTCACTTTAAAACGTCCAGCTTCATTGGGGACCTTGAAAGTCCTCATGTTGTTACCCTTTATGAAATGAACGTCGTCACAGTTGAACCTTTAGCGTATGTATTTCAAGGCAAAAACCTAGGATTCATGAATACCGGTAACTTATATGGATCAATTTTCGCTCTATATATTCGAATATTAGTGTGGGTCTTGAAGCAAAACCAATCCCCAATTGAGTCGTTAGGATCTAGCTGGAGCAAATTTTTGCATTCTGGAAAGATTCTAGGAGGAGGAAAGTCGAACAATAATGTATATATTTTAGTCACGACGGTATCCACAAACACAGAGAAACATTCATGAAGGAGATTGTAATATCCCTTCAAGTAAAAGTGCTCAAATTCACCTTATTTCGATTCTAGGAATGTAGTATACAAACAGTTCCAAACACCTCCAAATGCTTTCAAAATGTGGAAGGAAGGACTTGGGAGGGAATAGGAAACATTAATACATTTATCAGACACCCAAACACCTTCTATACACATCCATGGAGAGAAGTTTGCAAGGAGAGAAGTTTCGGGACAAGACTAGTCAATTGGATTAGTGCAAATCCCCCTTAGGTCAGCCACTATTTTCCCTTCCAAACACTGTACGAACTTCACTAATTTGTAATATGAGACTTGTATCTATTATAGGACATCATTGAAAACATTTTTGCAGCATTATATTAGGTTTTAGGGTCGAACAGGTCTCCTAAGAACAACAACTTCTAGAATATGGAATTAAGGGTAAAATTTGTAGACAAGGAGCCTTGAATTTTGGTCACAAACTATAGGAGACTATATGTGGACAAGCGCAGGTAAATAAAAAGGATGGAAATACCCAAGCTCTAGTTAAAGCTAAAGAGAGACATGACGATCCTGTTTTCCCTAACTTATAGGAAAGAATCCCCTGAATTGGGGTCGTGATTTCCAATGCTGAAACTAGGGTTGAAACATTGTAATAAGTAGAGGCACCTGGGTAGCAGGGAGCCTAATGCATATTTTTGGAAACTATTCTCTATTTTTCGGTTCAGATATACAGTTTCTAATCCTTACGACTGTGATGGATTCTATGGATTTTTAAAGAAGAACTAGCGTTACCTACCACCTATGAGTTCATAAGTTTTATTTCGCTCCTGTGATGCGCATTGAGAGACCACTCATTTCGTAGATCAATAGTTTTGTGCTTTATTTTCTGTATTAGTTTATGCATCCTGTTGTTTATTTCTAAAACAAATACGCGTGGATTATTTAAGACACTTATTTGATACCAAATTTAAGTTCTACACATAGCATCTTTCATATGTAGTTCTGCAACACAGCATCCATAGTTCCAATGCATAGAGTCTGTAGTCCTATAGCTATCATTCGCAAATGCAATTTCCAGATCTATATTTTCACTTCCTACATAGTATTCCTTGACTAGATCGGATTCACACTCTTGGTTAGATGTCCTCAATTTCCAATTAAATATATTTCTTCTCCCTTAGGTTAGATTCATGTTCTCAAATTAAATAGATTCATTGATCCGGGTCATGTCTAGGAAGCACGAGGGGACAACAATTCAACTGAATGAGTCGGCTCTATTATGGCGGAAGCTTAGAAAATAGAAATATCAAAAGCAGGATTACACAATACAGATAAACACAAATATGCACAGACAACATGCAGGAATGCGAACTGTTCTTCTATTACTTGCAAACGGATCAAAACTGGTATATGTTACAATGTTATACATGCTTATATAGAATTCTGAGACGCTTGGGTTCCTTCCCATTACATTCAGTTACAAAGAAGAAGTTATAACGGTTTCAACAGTTCAACCGCTACAGTCGACTGGAAGACAAAGAGACAGTCTGTCGAAGTTCGACAGTCGCTGATCGCATGTCGAAGCTGCTTGTCGATGTCGCGAACTGTGAGGTTGTTGAACATGTCGAAGGTGCAAAACGTGTCATAGTATGTCGAAGTCAAGACTCGTCGGAGTTGTGTCGAAATCGAAACCTGTCGAAGTCATGTCAAGTCGAAACTTGTCGAAGTTGTATCGACATCGATGACTTGCCAACTATGATGCAGATCAGACCTCCTTCCTTAAGAAACAATGGAGCCCATTGTTTGCTCGTGAAGATGAGGAAACTTGTCGGTCACTTCAGTAGCAGAGTACCACTTTCCTTGAGATGAGATCTAGCCAGCTTTGACAACCTGAAACAAGGGAATTTTGTTCATCCTTGTAAGGCATACTCGTCATCCCACAATGGTGTCGCAAGGAAGAGGCTCTTGAACATCTGGATGGATGTCTTCGGGTTCTACTATCGATAATTCATTATGTTCCAACAAGGGTGCATGATATGGTTGAAGTATATCCACATTGAAGACTAGATGTAGACATAGGCATGCAAGAATGTTGAGCTGGAAAGTGTTTTTCGCCAGTCTGTCAAAGAATACTGTATGGACCATATCTCAAAGGTTTTCACTTCTTTAAAGGACTAGTGAAGTGCTCCTTCTTGAGATGTAGCCAAACCTTATCCCTAATTTGGAATGTATGAGGAATACAATGCTTGTCATGCCGGACCTTATCTTTCTCATTTTCTCTGTGCAACATATCCTGTTCTTGCTTCTGGATGTCGCAAATTTGTTCTCGAAACTTGACTACTTTATTAACTTCTCGCTGGTTGTGGTTTGTGTCGGAGTTTGTCTATGTCGAGGAGCTGATCAAGTCGATAGGCACTAAGGTTGAAATCTGTTACAGATCTCAAATGGACTCTTTCCTATAGAGCTATGTTGAGCACGATTGTAGTTGTGTTGGATGTATGGAAGACTTTCATCCCATGTGCGTCGATGTTGGTGATTGTACATGCAAAGCAATTGTACTACCAGGTGGTTCACAACTTCCGTCTGTCCGTCGGTGTGAGGATGGAAAGTTGTCGACAAAGAGAGTCATGTGTCCATCTGTTGCCAAAGGGTCTTCCAAAAGATGCTGACAAATCTGGCATCTCGATCGGAAATTATGGTTGTGGGTAAACCAAAGTGTTTCCAAACATGTGTAAAGAAGAGCTAAGCGGTCTGTGGCACTGTCGTGGTCTTCTTAAATGGTATGAGAATGGTAATCTTGGAAAATCGGTCAACTACTACTAATATTGCGTCATGCTGATGTCTGGTAGTAGGATAACCCATCAAGTAGTCCACAGAAATAGATTCCCATGGTCGACTAGGAACTGGCAGAGGTGTGTACAATCCCTGTCGTCGATTAGGTGGCTTAGCCATGGCGCAAACCATGCATGATCGAATGTACTTTTTGATGTCATATTTAAGTGTATGCCAAAAGAAATACTTCTGTAGAATAGAAAGTTTCTTTGCTACTCCAAAGTGTCCTGCAGTCTTTCTATAGTGCGCGTCCCAAATGAGCTGATGTCGGTGCTCACCGGTCGGTACACAAATCTGTCCAAGCTTGTACAGCAAGGTGTTTTTCAAGAAGTAGTCAGAGTCTTAGGTCGACAACTTGTTAGTCTATAACTATCGGTAGACTGCCGATAATTCACTGTCGTACTCGTACAACTGTGGCCAAGTGGTCGTGTCGTATCCCTGCATACTCATCACTGTCAAAAGGAGAGTAATGGGTGGTCGACTGAGGCAGAATTAGATTTTCCTTTCCGATACTTAATCACCAACTGGAATTGTTGTAGGTAATTAATCCACTTGATTTGTCGGTTTGTCTGCAACTTTGATCGTGTCGGAGCGAACTGTAGAGGATTGTGATCAGTGAGAATGATCGTTTCCTTGCCAAAGATGTAATGCCTCCATTGCTTGAGAGCTTACACAATGGTGTATAGTTCTTTTCCGTACGTCGAGTATCTTCTAACTATGTCGTTAAAAGTCTCGGAATGAAAAATGATTGGGTGACCAGACTGAGTGATCACTGCGCCCAAGGCATAGTCCGATGTGTCCATCTCAATCTCAAAGGGCTGATGCAAATCAGGTAACACAAGTACTAGTGCAGTGCAAAGCTTGTGTTTGAGTTGTTCAAAAGCTGCTTGTTGTGTTGTTGTCCACTGGAAGACAGTTTTACCATTTCCCTTCGTCAACTGATTCAAGGGCTAGGCTATGTGACTGAATCCGAGTATGAATCGTCGATAGAAATTCGCCAAACCAAGAAAACTTCTTAGTTTTGCAATGTATCTAGGAATGGGCCAATCTTTGAGGATCTGATAACAGTGTTTAGTGCAGGGACATGTCCACACCAGTTTGACTATTTTTCTAAGAGATGGTGAACCTCTACGTCAGCATTATGAAAATATTATCACAAGTTTCCAAAGATCTAGATTCATTAATCAAAACTCATTAAGATCTAAAGACTATTAAGAATTAAATTCATGCATGATAAGCTAAATTCAAACTCATAGATGGTAGAAACTTGAATCTATTCATAGTAGAACAATGGAGAGATACATCCTTACCATGGCATTAGACATGAATCCTTCCTCCATTGACATGAGCTTCCCTTCCTTCACCCTTGCTTTTGAAGAATTTGAGCTCTTTCTCCTCCTTCGGAATCTTTCCAGCATTCCTTTGCTCTTCCTTTGTGTGTCTTTACCATGCCCCAAAGCATTTCTTATATAACATTGGGAAATGTGCCTTAGGTTTCTCTTTTGAGTGTGGGATAATCCATTTTAGATTATTTTAACTTGAAAACCCACTTTTCATAGTTTTTAGGCTTTTTGCGCCATTTAGAATGATTTTAAGCACAATTAATGCATTTTAATGCATTTCTTAGAGAGGATTCATCTCTACATGAACATGTGTCATGTCTTCCTGCTGCAGGTGCATGGTAAAAATGCGCTTCTTCCGTCACTTGATTAAGGGTGTTAATTTTATTGTTAGCAGATGCCCCCTAATGTGTGAGGTCCGAAGCAGAGCTAAGGGCTGAAATACATTACTGAAATTTATACTCTGTATACTGATACTCTTTATCGTTCAAAGCAAGGATAAGGGAAGGAAAGCTCACATGCGATGGATTGAGGATCACACCTGTAAAACATAGCAATTTCTCAAATATATAATATCTTCCTGAGGCGGGCATACCCATGCTCAGCAGTAAACAAGCATGGCCACGAACAATACACAGTGGATCCATGTCAAAAGCAATTTTTTTCTGAAAATGTAAATGTGCACTTTGATTAGTGCAATAACAAGGCCTTTTTGGGCTTCTGACATGGCGGTTTAATCTTGCGCAACTCGGGCAGTGCATCGATGTGTGAAACAACTATTTTTCCCAAGGGCTTCAATACAAACCGACGATAGTATGAGTTTATATCATGCGAATAAGTAATCTGATGTCGAGCATAATAAAACACCATCTGATTACCGGTCATTGATGTATACCGTTAACAGATGTGAAGAGACCCACCGATAATGATGATGGACTCTAAGGTACTAAGTACAAACTAACAAGTGTGAATAGATGTTCTGGAGTCGAACACTTGTAGAATCAAATAATCAGGTGTCATTGATGTATACCCACTGTCATTTGCGAGGAAACCTGCCACTAATGACTGCAAGATCCAAGGTACTCTCGGGTTTCTAGATCCATGTCCTAGATGAGGATTTGATGTCTATAGGAATAGATCCATCGGAAGGAGGGCATTGATGCATCCCACATCAACCAATATGAAACAAAGATCAATGGTAAGATATAATTTGGTAGAACTGCAAGATCCAACACTGTATGCTGACACAAGGAAGGTCGACATGATTGGTTAGGAATATTTGAGGAATGGCTGACTCGGTTTGGACTTCCCTTGAACACATAACACAACGCAAAATGGACACTTGGCAACATAGGACTTTGAATAACCGACCTTAATGAAATCTGCTAATGCCAGATGCATTAACGAAAGCTCCATTGTTGATGGGAAGGATAACCCATCGGTGGAGATCTGTTCAAAATACTGGTACGATTTCCTAAGGCAAATGGAGATGGTGTACCGACAGTGGAGACCAAATTATGTGTCGTGTTCAAGGGTGACAAGGACTGACTGTTGTTGTTCTCTCCTAGGATTATACTATGAAGTGATTCAAGTCTCTACCTTTTTGGATTTTTGTGTTTTTTAATTTTTATGCTTTTTCATTTTTTGTAAAAAAGAATAAAGAATGTTATGATACATAGGAGGGAATGAGTGTTGCATGGGCGCACGCCTATTTTTCAAGGGCACGGGTTAGGCCAAGGCAAAGATCCATATTGCAAACAAGGGCTAAGCTAGTTGTGCACACTCTTACAGCTGTTCCTTCCCAAGGTAGGCTATCTGAAGCAGGATTATGTGTCGACGAACGGTGAAGTAATACCATGTGACTGAGGTTATCCAATTTGGTGAAATGGCCAAGTAGGAAAGGTTCAATGAGGTTTACTACGGCTTGAATCTTGTGAAAAATGTCAAAATCATAGATCATCATGAATCATGGTCTATCTCAACTACCTAAGTCAAATAGTTCAAACCGTCAAAGTCTTCAAGTCCTGAAATCAAAACCATTTCACTAGCTAGTAGTTTAGTTAGAAACTAGTTCAAATGTGCCTTTAATATCTAACAGGATAGCCAAAAATGAGGAAGTATGTTCTTTGTGCAGTCGATGTATGAGAGGAGGAATCCCCTTTCAGCTTGAATTCCTAGAAGATATGAACCTTTGGTCTTTGATCTGCCAGAAGTGGGTTAGTTTCGATGTTGAACTAGAAAATTTTGAAACAGTTTCCCATGTTTTCGAATTTTTCTAAATTTTCCATTTTTTTGTTTGTATGAACATTTTTTGGGTCTTATCTGTAAGAAAAAGAATCAAAAAGGAAAATAGTATTTACACTATTCTTTTTGGTGTGTGCAAAATTTACACACTTTTTGGGTTATGATGTAAGCTAGATTATTTCGGTTTCACTTATGTCCTTAAATGATGTGTTCACTTAAATCGGCCATGAAATAATGTACATGCTTGCTTTTTGGTATAATGTTAATGACTTAGATTCCAATCAAGTACATAGTTGGCCAAAGAATCAGCCAAACTATTCAGACTTCTAGGAACGTGTATATACTCAATAAACTCGAACTGATGCTCTAAAAGACATACTCGTAGAAACTTTCTAAACAGTGTAGGATGTTGAACCTGATATTTCCCATTTAACTGGGATACAACTAACTCTGAGTCCAGTTTGATAATTATTCGTCGAATGCCAAGGGTGATAGCCTCGATAAGAAGCTCAATGACTGCGCTATATCCTACAACATTGTTGGTTGCAGATCCGAGAAAAGTGCCTCTTGAACTAAGAACTTCGTTATTAGGTGAAAAAACAACCCATGCGGCGGAAGCAATGTTCCAAGAACTACGGCTGGCGCCGTCTGCATATCCCAAATATGTGAAAGACTCTTGTGCCATCTGCCAAAGTGACAATGCCAAACAAGATAAGTGTGTGCCCGAAATAACTAATGTACAAAAGTTTATACAAAGAATACAACATAATACAACGAATGGTGCGAGGCATCCGTTCCTACATGAAGTATTTCTTCAGATAGAGACCATTTATGATCTTCGACATGGGTTCCCCATCAAAATTGACCAATTCATAAACCCCCTTTTTTAACACAGTTTTGACAATAAGTGGGCCAAACCATTTAGGTACAAATTTCCCTTCTCCTATTTTATCTTAGTCTTGGTCATAAACTAAAACTAGGTCGCCTTCATAAAAGACTCAAGGACGAATGGACTTGTCATATTGTGTTTTGACCCTATTCTTATGTGCTTCTATGTTTAGAGAAGCCTCCCTTCTAGTTTCGTCAAGAGAATGGAGATGGAGGATCCTTTCCTCTTCCGCAGAAGTGTTAGTTAGGAGTTCGATAGCTATCTTTAATGATGGGATCTCGCATTCAATCGGAAACATAGCTTCTTCTCCATAAACCAGTTGGAAAGGAGTGAATCCGGTTGCAATTTTAGCGGTTGTTCGGTAGGCCCAAAGAGCAGTAAACAACATCAAGTGCCAGTTGTTATTGTTTTTATTAATCATCCTCTGTAACATGGTTTTCAAAGATGATGGCTTCTACTTTTTCGTTAGCTTGAGGATAATATGGCGAGGAAAAGTCCTGCTGAAATCCTAACCGGTTTGTAAGTTCATCCATACAGGAATTCCTAAAATGACTTCCGTTGTCCGTAGTGATCTCTTTGGGTACACCAAACCTTGCTATCACATGATTGAATAGAAAGTATGTTGCGGTTTTGCCCATGCAATTGAATGTAGGCATTGCCTCAGCCCACTTGGTGAAGTAGTCCACTGCTACAATGATGTAGTGGTGGCCATCGGCTGAAGGTGGGTTGACTGTCATATAATCAATTGCCCATTTTGAAAATGGACCCACGGTTACTACAGGGTGTAAAGGAGCAGGATGTGCGCGCATTTTTCTTGTGTAAATTTGGCAAGGGTGAGCCTTTTTGACAACATTTATGCAATCTTTGAAAATTGTAGGCCAAAAGTATCCTGCACACAAGTTTTTCTGAGCAGTTTCTAACCCAGAAAGATGACCGCCACATGCTCCAGCATGGCAATCATTCAACAGATATAGTACCCTCCTTCTCTATGGGTAACTCAGACATTAATTCAGCAAATGCCAAAAACTTCTTAGCTTTAGTGTTTTTGAATTCAAGGTCAAATTCTTGTAAAATTACTATCCATTTTGAGTATTTGCCACCAATGACATGGCGGGACAAAATGTGTCTCATGGGGTTCATTTCAGCCACTTTGGTTGTTTTCCTTGGAAGTATGTAATGTCTAATTTATTGGACAGCATGGACTACTGCCAAGGCCAACTTCTCAACCTGGGAATATCTCAATTCAGGAACTGCAAGGCCCGTACTAAGATAGTAAACAACATGTTCTTGAGAAGATTCATCTTCTTGTGCTAAGACCATTCCAATTGTGGTAGGAGAGGAAGCCAAATATAGCAAAAAGTCTCGATTATAGTTCGGTGGACTAAGCACCGGGGTGGAGACCAAAGCTTTCTTTAGTTCATCAAATGAGTATTGATCTTGGTTATCCCATGTAAATGTTGCATCTTGTTTTAAGAAACACATGAAACCTTTAGCTTTTTTAGCAAATTTTTTGACAAATCTTCTCAAGTAGTTGGCTTTTCCTTGAATGCTTTGAAGTTGAGTGATTGTTTTTGGGGAAGGAAACTGAAGTATTGCCTTGACTTTGATGGGATCAACCATGATCCCTTTTTGGGATACTACGAACCCAAGTAACCTCCCAGAGTCAACACAAAACATGCATTTATGTGGATTTAACCTAATGTTGTACTTGCGGCAACGCTCAAATATGGCTTGTAAATGTGCACCATGTTCAGCTCTCTTTTTAGATTTAGCTGCCAAATCATCAAGGTAAACTTCGACGATATCTTTAATATCGTGAAATGCGTATGACATTGCTCTTTGAAAGGTAGCCCCGGCGTTTTTAAGGCCAAATGGCATTTTCCTATCAGCAAAGGTTTCCCAAGGGCATATAAAAGTTGTTTTATGTTGGTCTTCCTTTTCAATCTGGATTTGGTTGTAACCGGAGAAGCCATCCATAAACGAGAAGATTTCATTCCCAGTGCCTTCATCGATGATATGATCAATGAAGGGTGTGGGATAGTTATCCTTAGGACAGGTTAAGTTTAGATCTCTAAAATCGGTACAAACCCGGATAGTTCCTTGTTTTTTGTTAACTGGAACAGGGTTGGATACCCAATCAGTCAAAGGAACAGGATAGATGAATCCAGCGTTCAAGAGCTTTTCGACTTCTGCTTTAATGGCAGCTGATTTCTTAGGGTTCATTGGACGTAGTTTTTGCCGCACAGGTTTAACATTGGGATAAGTTTTGATTTCATGTTCTACGATACTGGGATCGATGCCTGGCATTTCTGCATAAGACCATGTGAATATATCATGAAAGTTTTTAAATAAAGCAGTGTAAAATTTTATTTCCTCGGGACAACAATCTGCACCTATGTTTATATATTCAACGATGCCAGGTTTGATAGAGATATCAATTTGGATGGTTTTTGAAATGTTCGCCAAATTTCCTTCTGAATTCACATTGTAGATTCAAACGGGGCATTGGTACTTACGGTTGTCACCCTCGAAGTAAAATTTTTCAGGTTTAACTTCTAATGAGTGGATCATAGGAAGAAACGAGGATTTGTGATGCTTATCCTCCCAGGGTCGTTCCGAGATGTTCATAACCTCTAACATGGCTTCATCCGAAGGGAAGGTTTGATCTAGGATATCATGGTTACTTTGCGAGTTCAAGGCCCAAATAGGTGAAGTATAGGGATCATACTCCCCCAACTTGGGAGGTTTTTGATCCGGTTCTACCGAAGCAATCTGAATAGCTTGACAAGCGAGCTCCGCGGCAGAAAGGGAACACTACTCTCCATTTCCTCATGGTGTGCAGAAGCATGTATCTTGCCATCATTATTTTCATCTAAGGTGTTTTCTTTGGAGGTTCCAACTGACGAGGTGGAACCGACCTCCGAAACGGAATTAGAGAAAACTCTTAATGGAAAGTATACCTTCAATGTTATGGTGAAAATTGGAGCAATGTTAGGGGTCAATATTGGTGGTGGAAGTGAGAAATTTCCCAAAAGGGACGAGTCTTTAAACATTCCTACCCCAACATCTTGAATAATCATCGTTCCATCCCCTACATAAGGTACATTCGAATGGATACCAGTTTCAGGTGAGCAGTAATCTAGTTGATCGATTGTAACAATCTTCCCTTGGTGGGGGAACCAAATTACTCGGAATACGGAAGACACTATCGCCGTCATCTTGCTTATCCAACTGTGTCCCAATAGAAAATTGCAGTCTATGGGTGCATCCACTACCTCAACATCTACTTGAACTATTTTTCCCCCCAGCTCAACTGGGCAAGCCAAGATGAGTCCATGAGGTGGTAATGAATGTCCATCAAATGCCTTGAGTATTGTTTGGGATAGTACTAAGGTGGGTGATCCCAAAGATTTCCAACAAGCTAGGGATATGACGCAAGTGGAGGCTCCTTCATCCACAATGGTTCGAAAAATATTCTTCCCATGTGAAGTTACTTTAATTTGGAAAGCAATTTGTGAGGGAAGCCTACCTGTGGGTTGTTCTAAGTCAAATGTGATTAAATTGGTATCTGATGGATCAACAGCACCGATGGCAGACAATATTGCTTTCCGCTGAGTGGGACAACTTTGCAACACCTCCAAGGCAGGCTTGAGCTAAATCTTCAACCACATTGTAGTTTTGAGCAGCTCATGCATTGGGATTGTGTGTTGTTTTGCGGAGGACCTCTTTTGGAGGTCAAGGGACCATGTCTATGGTTGGTTTTTCAATATTTAGAAAACCACTAGGATGAGATCCAGTTGCTTCAGCATCTTTTGGAGGTATGTCGTAAGAACGGGCCCTAGTTTGGATATGAATGTTATGTTCACCAATTGTGAAGATATTTGCGTTGGGTGGATTGCCCCCCTATGGGGGGTTTTCCTGGTTTCCTCCTGCTGGAGGTGTTGGCGCCACAGCAACCATTTGTTGTTGCTGGGGGAAGGGTTGAGTTAGGACAGTAGGTTGTGGTTGTTTCCCTCCTCGCTGTGCCAATATGCGATGAATATCATCCATATGAGGACAAAGATGAGTAGGATGGTCTTCTTTGCAAATTTTGCAAGGATATTTGTTTTTTCTATTTTCCTGATTGCCTCATGTGGGGTTATTCACCTTAGGTGCCTCTCTTGTCCCAGGGTTTGCATTAGGTTTCTTCTTTTGCTTCTTCTTTTTTCCTTTTGGGTCCACAGTTTGAACCGTAAGGACTTCGGAATTTTGGGCAGGAGTTGTAGCTTGCTGAGTTGCCTAGCCAGCTGTGGGTTGCTAATTTTGAATTGACATTTGTCCCAATTGTTGGGTAATCTGTTCAACTTGGTTAATGGATCAAATCACACCATCAGTATGAGGTCCTTTTGGCGGCCTAGATGGATCACATGCAGGTCTTACAGCATGGGGTATTAAGTCATAAAGTGTGCCCAATTGGGAATATACTAAATCCATATGGTGAGCACTCTGAATGAGTTGTTCTTCAATCATGGCTCCTGACATGGCTACATCTTTAGCAAGAGTAGGCAATAGTGATTTAATGAACCAATCTGCTAACAATTGATCAGGGATTTCATCTTTTATAAGCCTTCGACGTCTCCTCCACTCATGGATATGATCTAAGATGTGAGTAGTGATGGATTTCCTAAGTGAAGTTAGAAGTTTAGTTCCTGTCTCATAGCGGATAGGTAATTGAAAATGTGTCAAAAATGCCATAGCTAAGGATGAAAATTCTGTGAATGTATTACGGGGCAACTTAATTTTCCATTTTGCAGCATTTCTGGTTAGGTTCCGCTAAAACAACCTCAACCTAGTACTTTCATCAACTAGGGAATTGGATGAACACCACAAATGGAATGTCATCACATGATTTGATGGATCTTCCCCTGGTTTTCCGTCAAACTTGGGTATGTCTAAGGGCAGTTTAGTTGGTATGGTTGGCCACCCATTTAAATGTAGAACAGGGTCATTGGTCAGCCGGGATAAATCCAGTAGATTCAATGTAGATAGAAATGGTGACTTGGATGATGTCGGAGCAAATGCTTGATATCTAGGTGAAGCTTGATGGCTCCACTGTTGTGGTCCTTGGGCTTGAAAAGCATTCCAAGCGGGGTTACCTCCTTACAGAGATTGCATCCAAAAAGATGGGTTATTTCTTGAATATTTCCCATTCCATTGTGGGATAGGATGCATGTACGGATTGCCCCCTTGCGGAGGTTTGTTCCATTGAGGTTGGTGACTTGGTGGAACATTGCCACTCCATTGTGGCATAGGGTTAATGGGTGGATTGCCCCCTTGTGGGGTTATGATCCATTGAGGTTGGTTACTCGGTGGAACATTACCACTCCATTGCTGGTTGGGATTCATGGGTGGATTGCCCCCTTGCGGGGGTATGTTCCATTGAGATTGGTTACTTGGTGGAACATTACCACTCCCTTGAGTGTTTCCTTGGTTTGGATAATCGTTCCAAGGTTGATTTCCCCCTTGCGGGGGTGGTGCCCAAGAAGATTGGGTACTTCCTGGAACTTTCCCACTCCAAGGTGGAATGAAGTTGGTGGATGGGTTTCCTCTAGGTGTGCTACCTATTGGGGGAATGGGATTGCCCCCAGGATTTGTGCTAGGAAAGTTTGGATAAAGTTTTCCTGAGGCACTTCCACTAACTTGTGGAGTATTACCCCAATTAGCAGTAGTGCTCCATGGTCCATTAAGTCCACTAGGGATGTTGATATTCCAAAGTGAAGGATTCCCCCCAGGGTTAGGATTTGGAAAAATGTTTGGTATGCCAATAGGATTTTGGTTGACTCCTGAATTATTTTGACCTTGAGTAGCCAAACCATATGGGAAACCCAAGTTTGGTAAGGCATACCCTCTAGTAGGGATTCCTACAAGCAAAGTGGATGTACTTCTGGGATTGGGACTTGAAACTGTACCAACTGGCATTCAAGTGCTAGTTGAACTTATGGTAGAAGCAGGTAAACTAACTGGTGGAGTTGTGGTAGAGGTCAGGTTGGAAGTATTACTGCCTCCAGCAACCGTTTGAGGTTGTGATGATGTGGTCCCTTGTGCTCCTGATGAAGCCATGGGGATGTTGGGAGTATTGCTACCTCCAACACTTGTTTGAGATGGTGTTGATGTGGTCCCTTATGCTCCTGATGAAGCCATGGGATTAGATGTTGAATTTAGCATGTGTACCAAGTGTGCCACAAGAGGATTGATGGTGTTCAAAGGTTCATTGATGTGGAGTACCAATGGGTCTAAAAGATTTGTCAGAGGTGGATTTACGGGATTTGCAGTGTTGTCTTCTAATGTTTCAATTGAAATCGGAGCAAGAGGATCAACAATTTCTATGTTTTCCTGGGTAGGTGGTGTTGTAGTATTTGTTTGATGTGTCTCTTCTCTACTATTGATTATTGAAGTTAGAAGTGTGTTGGTTTCAAAGTCAAAGTGTCTTGTATTTTGTAGTCGTCTCCACAATGTAGCGGGGCCTTCAATTTCTGGTGACTCGCCTCTATGTTGCCGTGACTAGTGGGTCGGAAGATTAGCCACTTTGAAGAATATTGATAAAAGGAAATGTTTAAAAAGTTTTTGAAAACAGAATCAAACAATCCTATGGCTTTCTAGACTCAACAAAATAAAGTGTCCACACAGTAAAATTTCGCTAGAGATTTCCAGCATTCCTTTGCTCTTCCTTTGTGTGTCTTTACCATGCCCCAAAGCCTTTCTTATATAGCATTGGGAAATGTGCCTTAGGTTTCTCTTTTGAGTGTGGGATAATCCATTTTAGATTATTTTAACTTGAAAACCCACTTTTCATAGTTTTTAGGCTTTTTGCACCATTTAGAATGATTTTAAACACAATTAATGCATTTTAATGCATTTCTTAGAGAGGATTCATCTCTGCATGAACTTGTGTCATGTCTTCCTCCTGCAGGTGCATGGTAAAAATGCGCTTCTTCGGTCACTTGATTAAGGGTGTTAATTTCATTGTTAACAGGATCTGTACTTTTTCTGGATCGACGTGAATGCCTGCAGAGTCAATTACATACCCCAAATATTTTATGTTGGTCATCGCAAGGAGCACTTGTCCATGTTCAAATAGAGCTGATGTTGCTGGAGAGTGTCGAGTACTTGTCGAAGATGTCCGACATGTTCTTCCCATGATCGAATGAAAATCAATATATAGTCGAGATAAACAATAACCCATTTACCGATGAAAGGTCGAAGAAGGTTATCCATATGTCGCATGAACGTCATAGGTGCATTGGTTAAACCGAAAGGCATTACTAACCATTCAAACAATCCTTCCTTGGTATTGAAAGCAGTTTTCCACACATCTGAGGGATCGATTGGAATTTGATGGTATCCCGACTTGAGGTCGAGCTTAGTAAAGAATTTAGCACCTTTCAAACAGTCGATGAGCTCATCTATCCGCGGCAGAGGGTACAGATTCTTCACCGATATTTTGTTGAGAGATCTGTAGTCGATGCACATGCGCCAAGTCCCATCTTTCTTCGGAACTAGGACGACTGGACTTCCACAAGGAGAGGAGTTGGTTCAGATGTGACCTTTGTCGATTAATCCTTGGATTTTTTTGTGAATCTCTTCATTTTTTAGAATGGATCTTCTGTAAACATATGTGTTAGGAAAAGAAGAACCAGGAACAAGTTCAATGGGGTGTTTTACCTGACAATGTTGAGGTACTCCGTCTGGAGATTGAAAGAGGTTCTGGTACTCATCAAGAATATGATCGACTTGTTGCTTCTATCGAGAACTGCATTGGTCGGTGACTCGACTTGTTGTTGCAGTCTTCTTAGAATATTGCGGCTTGATCATGATTAATGCAAATTTTTTAGCATGATTGATGAGCTTCTTTGTCTATTTGGAAGATATCAGTGCGACCGTCGGTGTAGGTTGACGCTCTAGTATGCTGAACCATCGATTTTGGATTTTGACAATCACCTTCTGAGGCCGTGACTGATAACTTCCATGTCTATCCCATAGGTAAGGTTTCCCAAACAGGGAATCGTCTACGGAGAGTGGTGCCACGTCACAAAGTACTTCATATTCAAAAGGATTTATGAAGTAGGCGAGTTTGCATTGTCGAGTGATCCGTAGTTCTTGTCCATCCTTCATCCAACCGATGTTGTAAGGCTGAGGATGCGGAGTGGTAACAAGACCTAGTTTCTTCACAAGTTCTTCAGAAATGAAGTTCTTTTGGCTCCCATTGTCCACAATCAGATGCAATGGGTTGCTCTGGACCCATATCCGTGTATGGAACAGGCACTCTCGTTCCTCCTCGTCGATGATAATTGAGGTTACTGGAGTGGTCGAGGTCAAAAGGGTCGTTGCGTCTGGATCAGATTCTTCCATCGTCTTGTCGAACACACCAGAGGTCAACACATTTGTCAAAAATGTCTTCTGAGCTTTGAATTCAAATGTATCATGCCAAGATGAGTGGTGGTAATCGCACCATTTTCTGGTCTGCGATTTTTTTCTACATTCCCTCTTGTGAAAATTCTTCTTTCCGTTGTCTGGCTTTGGTGGTGTCGGCTGAGAATATTTCGTTGTCTGGCTTTGGTGGTGTCGGCTGAGAATATTTTGACTTGTCGAAGTCGGCTAGTGACTTCTTGTCGGGTGGTCGTCCTGATGTCGGCTTTGTCGCGAAATGTGCTTTTCCTTTCTGCTTGGTTTCCAGTTTGTTGGCGTAGTGGAAAGCATTCGCAAGCATATTGACAGTCAAAAATTCCATCTCTTGCTGAATGTACTGGGACAATCCGCTAACGTACTTCACAACAAGAAATTTCTCTTCTTCTTGGACGCCAAGTCTTGCCATGATTCGATAGAACTCGTCGGTGTAACTCTGTACTAATTAGTCTTTCCATTGCCTTAGCTGTTGCGACTTCTTATACTGCTACTCGAGGTATTTAGGCGGGTAAAATTCCTTTCGGATGTGTTCAACGAATTTATCCCAGGTGTCGATGGGTTCTCCACTTTTCTCCATCTTTGTCGAGAGGTTCTCCCACCACCAGTGCACGGAGGTTGACATCTTTAAGGACGCAATGGTGACGTTTTCAGCTTCGGAGAGTTGGTTTACAGCGTAATACGATTCCAATTGTTGCACCCAATTGTCGACAGATTTCACGTCAATCTTACCTTCAAGATTCAATATGTCCAAATTCATTTGCACTTTGAAGGGGTTGATTTTATCGGAGTGAGTTCTCGTCGAGGATCCTCCGGATGTCGAAGCGAATCACAAGAGAATCTCGTTGAACTGGGCAAACATTTCAGTCCGTTGTCGAGCCAGAGCTTGCTCAATAAGCTATGTTGTCTCGTCGGCTGCATGTCTATCGTTTGTTTCTTCTGTCATTTCTGGAGAGCGTGTCTGCTTGGATTGCTAAGATTGCGAGGGAGTTTGAACCGGCATAAGTCAGGTAACTTTGAGAGAAGTGTATATGCAGAACTTAAGCACGAACAAAACTGAGTGCTCTGATACCAATGATCTGGGTCATGTCCAGGAAGCACGATGGGGACAACAGTTCGACTGAATGAGTCGGCTCTGTTATGGTGGAATCTTAATAAATAGAATGAGCAAAAGCAGGATTACGCAATACAGATAAACACAAATACGCACAAACAATATGCAGGAATGCGAATTGTTCTTATATTACTTGCAAACAGATCAAAACTAGTATATGTTACAATGTTATACATGCTTATATAGAATTATGAGAGGCTTAGGTGCATGCCCGTTACATTCAGTTACAAAGAAGAAGTTAGAATAGTTTCAACAGTTCAACCGTTACAGTCGACTGGAAGACAGAGAGACAGTCTGTCGAAGTTTGGCAGTCGCTAGTCGCATGTCAACACTGCTTGTCGATGTCGCGAACTATGAGGTTTCTGAACATGTCGAAGGTGCAGAACGTGTCGAAGTCGAGACTCGTCGGAGTTGTGTCGAAATTGAAACCTGTTGAAGTCATGTCGAGTTGAAACTTGTCAAAGGTGTATTGACATCGATGACTTTCCAACTATGATGTAGATCATTCAAGATTTGGATTTAATAAATTAGGTGAATGCTTTCATAGATTAAAATTATTGCTTTGATAAACTAGATGAATGATTTGCTTTGGATTTAATAAATTAGGTGAATGATTTCATAGAGTAAAATTCCTGCTTTGATAAACTAGATGAATGATTTGCTTTGGATTTAATAAATTAGGTGAATGCTTTCACAGAGTAAAATTCCTGCTTTGATAAACTAGATGACTGGTTTTCTTTGAATTTAATAAATTAGGTGAATGCTTTCATAGCGTAAAATTCCTGCTTTCATATACTCGGTGAATGTTTTGCTTTGGATTTCATAATGCTTTTATAGAGTAAATTCCAAGCTTTTATAGAAATAAAATCCTGCTTTCGTAAACTATATGAATGCTTTCATAAGAATAGGTTCATGATTTTAGTAAGTTCATCTTTTCTTTCGATTCGATATACCTTCAGATATTTCACTCCCTTTAGAATAACCCTTCACCATTCCTTACAATAAATTGAGCACCCAATGATAAAGATTCTCTCAATATAGTGCACATACAGTGCTGACCGCCTCTGAAGTTTGTACGTTCCATGGTCGATATTTAAAATGAGCTTCTTCAACAAATACCCTTGTAAAAGGGTAGGCATTTCTGAACGCCGCCACAAATACAAACAGATCATGTAATAGAAATGGAAGAAATAGGTCCATAAGAAGCAATTATGACGGTAAAACAAAGTTTTCAACATTTGTATAGTATAAATATATTGTCTTCTATATACAAAATCTACAATTCCCACCAGACTTTGATAAAGAAAGAACAAGGTCTCTAAAACTCAAGTGGGATTATATTTCATTAGGTCTCTCCAATAAGATCAACCACATAAGCATTCATCATCGGGTTCTTAGAAGAGAACATTATGACAAGGTTTGGATGTCCTAGAAATATCATCACTCAGAATGCACCTGCTTTTAAGTCTACTAAAATGATTGTTTTTGTCAAGATTACAACATAGTACTTGGGCACTCAACAACATAATATCCACAGGGTAATGGCTTGGCATAATCATGAAATAAGAGCTTGGTAAGAATCATTAAGAAAGTATTGGTTGATAAAAAAAAGCTCGGGATTCCCATCTCAAATATTCCTTGTGGGCAAACAGTATATGTACTAAAATATCTATAGGAACTTCACCCTTTCAATTGGTGTAAGGGGTTGAGATCATTTTTCCTATACAACTTGGATTACCATTAATTAATATATTGCAATATGAAGAGGAGGATCCAAATGAGTGTCAAACAAGAATCAATCAGTTGATAGAGATGCAACAAACAAGAGAGCAAGTGACAACGAAATCTCAAGTATACCAAGATAAAATGAAGGCCATTTTTTATACAAGAACTAGGGAGAGGGATTTTCTTCTAGGAGATTTGGTTCTAAGGTGGGGTGCGAGGAGATTGGATCGAGGAAAACATGGAAAGTTTGACAATTTGTTGGTGTGTATTATCTTCTTATTACTTTCTTTGGGGTTGACCTGGGTTCTGCGAGGTTCTTTCTAGTCGTGGTCCAACAAAATCCACTTCACTGGCCCTTTCGGCATCAACCTACAAGTAGGTTGAAGTCTCACCCAAAGCGAATATGGGTGGTTACAGAATCAGGTTTCTGTAACCTGGTGACGCACGGTTATGTTATGCGAGGTGAAGATGCGTAGCTTACTAACATCTACTTTGCAGATCACTCCTTTACATGTATCTGCGCACTTACGTTTCTCAACAACCTACAAGCTCCATTGAATCATTGTTACCGCACATTTACCATATTATAATAGTGCAATTACGTGACTGTGCACTCCACAGCTCTAATAATACAAACTCTGCTGAATTACTGTTATTCCTTAACTATTTTAACTAGGCAACTACGCATTCATCACATTCAGTAACACTTAGCATACTATTCTCATCAATATACACATGGAAATACATATATGAGCATAAAAATTCATAAACATTCAATATAACAGAGATTCAATCACACAACAAAAGTATTTACTTGGTTCACCCCCTAGATGGGAGCTACATCCACGGGAACTGTTCTTATATTTCTTGGGAGGGGTTAACAGTTCTAGTTTGTGGACCCTTCTCTACTATAGATCTTTGTGCACACAGCTGCAGAGTCTTTTTCCTCTCTTAGATCTCTTAGTACATATCTACAATAAGTCTTACAATATTCAACATAACCCACAAAATCTCTAACCCTTCCTTATGCAAAATTTCCCCTTTTATAGATTGTGCCCAAAGGCCACATCTTTACAATAACTATGGGTCGAAAACCCATAGTACCATTAAACCCAAAATGGCATGGTTCTCCTATTGACCATGCTTTGTCTTTACTTCGCTAGAGCTATGTTGTCCTTTTGGGCCGCTTCTCTGGCTCTGACGCTTCTCTCACAGTCGCAGTTTTGACCACGCGGCTCTGACGCTACAGTGGCATGTCCTTTGCACCATTCTATCTCTTTACTTCCTGCTCATGTAGCTTGAAAGTCTGTCGCTTCATTAATAACTGATCCAACTACTTCGTTGATCCTTAGTACTTCACATTTACTAAGGGGATAGATCCTTATCTACCACTTCACTGTGCTCCACGCCCTGCTCCCCGGAATTGTGGAGTTGTTTCTCCCAAAACTGGCTGATGTTAGGCCTCTCCTAACTTCTACCTCTTCCATCAAAATGTCCATTTACTTGGACTGCACCATCAAAACTTCCTCCACTTGAGCTGCACCCAACAAGCCCCTAACACTTACTTGTGGCTCGCCCTGAGCCACTCTGACTGGGTTATTCCATCTGCGCACCCTCTGAGATGTTTGATTTTGCAGTGAATATTTGAAAAGTTGTGCTTAACTTTGCAACTGTATCCTTGGCCTCTTTCTCAAACTCCTTAAATGTTTCTAGCATCTCCTCTGAGATGGGTTCTAGAAGTTGCTCCTTCACAGTATCTTCTGTTATCCGGATTTCTTGCAACTTCTGCTCAATTTATTTCGAAAGCGCAAGCACTTCTTCTTGCAGTGGTTGTAACTTCAATGAAGTTGCAACTTCCTTTTCCCTTAATGCTTCCAACTCTTTATGAATCTCCTTCTTCTCTGCAAATTTCTGGATTCTTTGCCTTGGTGGCAAATCCTTCATAGCCATATTCCCATAATCGATATATTTTTTCCTTTTATGTACCTCGTCCTGGATTTTCTACAACTCTGGTTCTTCCTGAACTGTAGCCCATACCTTAGAAATTTCATCAAGCATGCTTTGACATCTCGCCATTTCTGCGGAGATGTTTTCTGTGGAAGCCTTCAATGCTTTGGCGCTTGCTTCTTTATCTTACTACGAGGTTCCAAATTGTTTTCGAGCTTCTAAATCAGCAACCTTCTCTTTATGGGCGATCTCCATGTCCATCATTTCTGCCTTAAGATTGTCCACAGTGGCACCAATCTTAAGTATGGTTGCTTCTACCTTCGACTCGTCTTCACATTCAGGTATCTTGGCATGGATTGTTGAAATTGTTTCTTTTATCTTCTGTTGCTTCTCCCACGCATACTCGAGCTCCTTAGTTTTTAGTACGCATTCATCATTTAGATCCTGTTAAATTTTCAGAAATTTACTTCAATATGATCTAGGATCTTAACTGAGAGAACAACATGTACAGCATATCTACAGCATATCAATCATGGAGACAATAATGCAAGCACACAAGAGACACAAAGATTTACTTGGGGAAAACCATAAAGGTGAAAAACCCCAATAACTTCCTCAGAGATAGATAGAGCAATGATACAACCAACCAAGAGATAGCCATAACCTAGCAGCAATCCTCCTCCTCCATAAGTGCGCCTCTCCTCCTTGAGAGCATGTGTAAGAAGTGAGTGAGCAAATAGAGTGCCTCCCGCACTCTATTTATACTTGACTTGACTTGCCTTTTTACCTAACTCATGTCGGCTCTAACTTAACCACATAACATAATGCTGAGTGGGTCGACCCCCAATAGGGTGGTCTAATAACCCTTTGACCCACATGGCCGACCCCCAATAGGGTGGTCTAATAACCCTTTGACCCACATGACTTATACAGGGCCGACCCCAAACAAGGTGGTCTAATAACCCATCAAGTATAAGTTACGACACTTACAATATAAATGACGACACTTCCTTATAGAGGAATAATACCATCTCTATAGGAATACAATATACATATATGTGAAATACATTCCGAAGTTACATATACATCAACACTCCCTCTTAACTAGGAAGGTATTTCTCAGCACAGTTCTTCTAGCACAAGTCATCTTCTCTGGATCATCGTCACTAGATAATCGTCATCGAGTCATCATCATCGTCACTGCTGCTGCTATCTCAATCAATCTCTGAATCTACTCGTCATAGGAAGTTCTACAGAGCCAGTCCTTTTACATACTGGATGTAGGCCCACCACCTGCAGGTCTTCATCATCACTGGCCATACTGTGGAATCCTCAGGACTTTTACGTGCGTCACAAAACCTCGAAAGAGCATCCCAGGCTGTTACGAGCACACAGCTCTACCTATAGGATCTCCCAGGGCACCGAATTACATGTGACCTCACCACAAAACCTCGCAAGAGCATCTGCCAGATATCCCAGGGAACCGAATTACATGCCATAGGCAAAACCTCGAAAGACTATCTGCAGATCTCCCAGGGCAACGAATTACATGTGGTCATGGCAAAACCTCGAAAGAGCATTTGCCAGATGTCCCAGGGAACCGAATTACATGCCATAGGCAAAACCTCGAAAGACCATCTGCAAATCTCCCAGGGCACCGAATTACATGCCATAGGACAAAACCTCGAAAGAGCATCTGCCAGATATCCCAGGGAACCGAATTACATGCCATAGGCAAAACCTTGAAAGACTATCTGCAGATCTCCCAGGGCACCGAATTACATGTCCTCCCAGAGCAAAACCTCGAAAGAGCATTTTCCAGATGTCCCAGGGCACCGAATTACATGCCATAGGCAAAACCTCGAAAGACCATCTGCAAATCTCCCAGGGCACCGAATTACATGCTCATATGCACAACCTGATCCACGGCCACAGAGTATCAACCTGATACTCATCATACATCATCCTGATGTATCCATGATCATCCTGATCATCATCACTGCAACGTCCTGCTGCATGTCATCTGGAGCAACATCCTGAAGCTCGTCATCTATGATCATCCTGATCATCACTGCAACATCCTGCTGCATGTCATCTGGAGCAACATCCTGAAGCTCGTCATCTATGATCATCCTGATCATCACTGCAACATCCTGCTGCATGTCATCTGGAGCAACATCCTGAAGCTCGTCATCTATGATCATCCTGATCATCACTGCAACATCCTGCTGCATGTCATCTGGAGCAACATCCTGAAGCTCGTCATCTATGATCATCCTGATCATCACTGCAACATCCTGCTGCATGCCAAGTATCATACATGATCCTCTTGATCATCAATGTATCCACCTGATACAAATACATGATACATATCATCATACATGATCCTCCTGATCATCAATGCATCTACCTGATGCATACCAAGTATCTACCTGATACATATCATCATACATGATCCTCCTGATCATCAATGCATCTACCTGATGCATACCAAGTATCTACCTGATACATATCATCATACATGATCCTCCTGATCATCAATGTATCCACCTGATACAAATACAAATACATGATACATATCACCATACATGATCCACCTGATCATACAATGTATCCACCTGATACATATACAGATACATGGTCCAAGCATCCAACATGATGCATACATACATACATAAAAATGATCCAACTGATCATATCCATCATCCAACATGATGCGTACATACATACATAAAATGATCCAAATGATCATATCAAGCAGAAACCAGAACATCATTCTGATGCTCATCATCCAGCGCTTACATCCACAGCCATGTGAAGGATCCTCCTTCCAACATGCTTGGAATGGCTTCAGCAAATGTGTCCGTCACTTCTTCCTCGAAGTGTCCTCGATCTGAATAACACCAAGCCTCTCTCTGAAGTACTCAAACTTCACCCTGGCTAGTGGCTTCGTCAGCACATCTACAATCTGCTCGTCCGTTGCAACATACAGGAGCTTCACAGCTCCTCTCTGCACCATATCCCTGATATAGTGATATTTGATCTCTATGTGTTTCAACCTGTCATGAAACACTGGGTTCTCGGACAGCTTCACACAACTCTGGTTATCACAGAAGATACCAGTAGCCTCCAACGGGAGATCAAATAACTCAGACAGTAGCTTCCGTAGCCATACTATCTCACAACTAGCTGAACAGGTTGCAACATACTCTGCCTCAGCTGTACTCAGTGCTACGCAGGACTGCTTCCTGCTAAACCAAGAGATCACACCTGATCCCATACTGAAGCAACACCCAGATGTGCTCTTCCTATCTGCAGCACTGCCAGCCCAATCTGAAACAACATAACCCTGCAGGTTAAACTTTTGATTCACCTCATATCTGAGCCCATAATCCACTGTACCCTTCAGGTACCTCAGAACATGCTTTACAGCAACCAGGTGAACACTCCTCGGATCCGTCAGGAACTGGCTCAATGTGTTCACAGCAAAGCAAATATCTGGTCTCGTGTTTGTCAGGTACATCAAGGACCCAATAATCTGACGATACTTAGAAACATCAACTGGCTCAGATGAAGCATCACATAGAAGCTTCAGATTCGATGCCATAGGTGTGGCCATGGCTTTGCAATCCATCATCCTGAACCTCTTTGGGATCTCTACTGCATACTTCCCTTGTTCAAGGAAGATTCTATCTGCATTCTGCCACACCTTCATGCCGAAAACAAATAGTGCATCATCCCCAAGTTCTTCATCTCGAACTCGGTAGTAAGCTTCCGCTGCGTGTCGTCAATCAATCTATCTTCACCATACCAAGTTCTGCACATATATGATTTCCTATCATGTGTCTCAGAACCAAGTGGCTGCTCTACATACACTTCTTCTTCAACTACACCATTCAAGGAAGCTGTCTTGAATTCATCTGGTGTATCTTCTATTTCATCACTTTTATATTTTTCAATGCTGCCATCTACAACATGCTTGATCTGATAGTTCCATTTGGAAGTCATAGCAAACTTCCCTTCATGTCTTTGGGATTACATCCCAAACATCATTCTTCATGATCGACGGATCATGGCATTTCATTTCTTCATCCCAAATCCTGGGAACTTCAATATCTTCAATATCTTCAATAGATATCTTTGTTGCTGGAACAAATGTTGTAGTTCTTCTTTTGTAGGAGATGGCATATGATCTTTCCTACACAACAAGTTAAATTGCATGATTAGAAAACATCTTATAGTTTTCAGAACAAATTCTTACACATAAAGAAATATGCCATACAGTCATGCAATTATCTTAGCCAATGCTTCAATACAACATTTATCCATATCCCGTAACTTTCTAGATGCCTTCCAATCTCTACCAGAACATTGTTAAGAGTGTGCACAACTCCCAACATGTCAGCAAAGAGGTTTCATTCTAGATAAGTAGCAATGGAATGTTGTACAATGCCATAGGCTACTTACCCATGCATATTAGTAGTATACTGTTCATCAATGCAATTATTCTAATATGCATAATACACAACCTAATTCTAGGAACATCAGTATATACATTATTGAACAGTATTATTTAAGAAATGACAATTCAAATACTTATCTTTGTTTGTTCGTTGGGTGGACTCCCTCTGAGTCTTTGCTTCCTTGCAGGAGCTGCTGGAGTCCTAATCTGAGGTAGCTTCTTCTACACCTTTCTGTTGTGAAATGTAGAGAGATGATCAACTCCCTCTGAATATCTGCATCCTTGCAGAAACTACTGAAGTGTGCTCCTTTGCTTTCTTGCAGGAACAACTAGAGTGTGCTCCTTTGCTTTCTGGCAGGAGCAACTGGAGTGTGCTCCCTCTTGATCTTTGCTTCCTGAATTACATGTTCTTGAACTCATATTCATCCTTGGTCCCTATGCATGCTTATTAGTATCATGAATGTGTTATCCTTGTGATCTCATATAAAATCATACATTCATTAGTATACTATTAAAACACAATAATCTCAAGCATGTATAGTCATGATCATTTCAAACAGAAATAATAAGCATGAGCATTCAAGGATTCTTATGGTTAGTCAAATCATAAGAAACATAACATGTCTAAACCTGTAATTACTCAAGCCTATGACTCTTCAGGTTAGTTGAATCATCAATCAAGATAAGAGATATAAAATGCATAAAACCTGTGATTATTCAAGCCTATACTTTCATGATTCTTCTGGTTAGTCATATCATCAATTATAATAATATACATCCAACCATGATTATTCAAACCTATGACTTCATGAATAATTATTATCAACAACAGTATAAGATCCTAACACAAGGTAGGATTTTAGCTTGATATAGGAAAAACATACCTGGATTAGCATGCTAGCTATTTATGTCTAACATACCCGCATAATGTCTTCTGGTTCTCTTTAGTGACTTGTGCTAGTAACCTGCATGTCTCATAAGTTAACCATTATAAAACTAAGTTATACATACCTCGAGAATGGATCTTCTATGAGATCCATGGCAATGGATGAATCTTTGTCCTCATGTCATCATGATCATATGTTCTTGAACTAGAACATGATTTGTCTTCTTGGTGTACCTTTCATGTTAGTAGACAACATAAAACTCATACAACATCACAATGTGTTAGTACAAACATAAGTTTCATACTCCTAATAAATAAATGACTTCTATCATGCATTCATAATTTTATTAAGGTGATATGACAAGTCTAAAATCAAGATTGTACTAACCGTGATAATATGAAGACAAGCATACCATAAACTTAATTATGAACAAATCTCAAAACATACCTCGATGAGTCACACCTGTCGAGATCACTTGTAATCTTCTTATGTAAGGCCTTATCCTCATCTCCCTCTGAGACAGGAACTTCTTTCACTTATGCAGGTGATCAATCCATCTTCTTCTAGGATTAACCCAATCCACTTGATTTGCAAGAACTGGACCTTGAGATGGATATGGGTTTGTCAGAGAAACCCCAAAAATTCAAACTTTGAATTTCAACCTTCCGATAGGATAGGAATATGCGCCTTGATGAACTGATCAAACTGGTATATTCAGAATTTGAAAACTGCAAAGTTTCACTCCTCAATTTTGCCTTTGAAACTTCTAGATTCACTGGACGTGACCCTGAACTGGGGTTTGATGAAGCCCACTCTTTTGCCCCATCAAAATGTTTGATCCAAAGCTCTAAGCTTCTATTTTTCTGAGGAGCTTCCAGCCGTGGTCACAGATTTCAAAAATTCCCATTTTTTACAGAAGCCCTAATTTTCCACTTTTCTGATCAAAGTCCCGAACTAGGGTCTAATCAAGCCCGGCCTTCTGCCCAACCAAAAATTCTGATCTTGGTCTCTAAATTTCTATTTTGATGAGTAGCATCCAGCCGTGGTCTCTGATTACAAAAATTCCAACTTTCTCCAAAGCCCTAAATTCCGGAAGCCATGAATGAAGGTACCAAAAAATAATTCTGTTTTTGACAGAAATATGTACCTGATTGTTTCTGGTGTAACTCCGAAAGTTTTGATCCACAGGGTCTGAAAACGTTTTCTGAGATAGCCTAACCTGTTATCTTTCCATCCTGACAGGTCTGACCTCAATTGGATTCTCTGAGAGAGAGTTATGCCAAATGTCGCAACGTGACCTGTTTTGGGATAAAACAGGAGAGCGAACTTGTACGGCGTGCCACGTGTCACTGTTTTAACTTCAGCCTCTGAAAAAGTTTTCTGAGATAGCTCGGCCTATTACCTTTCCATCCTGACAGGTCTGACCTCAATTGGACTCTCTGAGAGAGAGTTATGCCAAATGTCGTAACGTGATCTGTTTATGGGATAATACAGGAGAGCGAACTTGTACGGCGTGCCACGTGTCACTGGTTCAACTTCGGCCTCTGAAAAAGTTTTTTGCGATAGTACAGACTGTGTACTACCTGTCACTTTTTACGAAATTTCATTTGGAGCTTCCTAGCCCAAGATATGACCTTTTTCCCAAGGTCACCTGATTTTGACTCAGATCTGGAAGAGGCAGAAACCCTATATTGTACAGATCATAAATAACAAAGTACAACGAATTAGAGGTTGTCCTTTGGACACAAGGTACCTGGAGATCTTAGCTTCGGCCTGTAACAATTTCAGATCCGAAAACTTCGCCAAAACGGATTTATAGCGAAAGTGCTACGATGACTGGGTTTTGCTATATCAAGCCCTAGCATCGTAAGTGCAACAAGTGTCATATATGCCATATCATGCCTTCCTTCAGGCTAGCTCTGATACCATGTTAAATTTTCAGAAATTTACTTCAATATGATCTAGGATCTTAACTGAGAGAACAACATGTACAGCATATCTACAGCATATCAATCATGGAGACAATAATGCAAGCACACAAGAGACACAAAGATTTACTTGGGGAAAACCATAAAGGTGAAAAACCCCAATAACTTCCTCAGAGATAGATAGAGCAATGATACAACCAACCAAGAGATAGCCATAACCTAGCAGCAATCCTCCTCCTCCATAAGTGCGCCTCTCCTCCTTGAGAGCATGTGTAAGAAGTGAGTGAGCAAATAGAGTGCCTCCCGCACTCTATTTATACTTGACTTGACTTGCCTTTTTACCTAACTCATGTCGGCTCTAACTTAACCACATAACATAATGCTGAGTGGGCCGACCCCCAATAGGGTGGTCTAATAACCCTTTGACCCACATGGCCGACCCCCAATAGGGTGGTCTAATAACCCTTTGACCCACATGACTTATACAGGGCCGACCCCAAACAAGGTGGTCTAATAACCCATCAAGTATAAGTTACGACACTTACAATATAAATGACGACACTTCCTTATAGAGGAATAATACCATCTCTATAGGAATACAATATACATATATGTGAAATACATTCCGAAGTTACATATACATCAACAGATCCTTGTATCTTTTTTCCAGCTTCAGATGCTGGTTGTAAGAGACTAAGTATCTATTGTGGATTTCTTCCACAACCTGCATATGCAGATTACGTAACCCCTCTATGGGTAACATCCCAGCATTGATGTCTAGATGTGCGAGTTGCTTCACACTTTCAGCAAGGTCATTAGTTGGAATTATGACATTCATCGGCTCAATTCTGACTAGTCGAGGTCTCATGTTGAAGGCAGGAGCCTTCCTCTTCCTTTGGCTTGATTCTCCTGACCGATCATCAAAATCTGATTCTTTCACCAAGTTTCACTAGACTTGTTCAACTCTCGCAACCAGATTCTTCGATTATGTGAGGCTCTCCATCATGCCTATTTGCACTTCCTCTTGCTTGCTTTCTTTCAATGCAAGTGTTTCTTCAATATGCGTTGATACTCTAACTGCGATGCAATCATAGTCATCATCATGAAACTTTGCATCTAGTGGAGGCTTAGTAGCTTTCGTCTTCTTCCTTTGCATTCCTTCCGACATGGCTGTGTCGGGTTCCTTTCTCTTTTCATCTATTGTCGAACCAGCAGCTTGTTGTTGTTATGTGCCTTGACTAGGTTCTGGGTTCTGCGCGCTTATTGTATAATCACCTCCGGCTTGTGAATCTAACGCTTCACTTTATTCGAAAGTGGTGATCAGTGTGGCTGTCACATCAACCTTCCATTCTGGTGGCCATTCTTCGATAATTAAATCAATTTTCTGTGCATCTAGCTGATATAATCCTCCAAACCATTCAGGAGTCATGATTATCACTCGCGGATGTATGTAAATAGAATGTAGTCTGTCCTTGAACGTCATCTTCTGGATATAGCGAGTCGTCACTTCCTTGGTGATACGCGGAGTCCTTTGAATGACTTCACATAAATTCTCATAGTAAGTAAGCAACTGTATGTTGTTTACACTTTGTCGATCTGGCATCAAGTTTTCCCACATGTTTGCAAACCTCGGTCCACGGAAATCTCCAACGAATGCCGGGGCATTCTGTTGGTAGTGAGGATTCTTCCATCCTACAAAGGCGACCAATACCAGTAGCCAACTGTAGTGGAACTGGCCTCCATTTTCTTGTGTGACGCGGATGTATTCTAAAAACTCATTCAACAGGTAGCTCACCCAGTTGTACTGAAATTCATCCTTAGCCTTCGTAGCTAAGGATATTGTAGCAGTCAGTACTTCGTTTGGTATCCACTTCCTCGGGATCTTTCCTGCGAGGAGATGAATTGTAAACCACGTGGCTTGACCTTTGATTCTTGCGGTTACATAACAACGAATTCCTTTGGATAATTTGAATTCACTCTTCATCCTTGTAGCTAACTCTTTGTCCTTGTTTTTCCCAATGAACTCAGCTGCAGGAGCAGCACCCCTTTTGCATAGGTTCGTGATCCTGACAATGAGGTCGATGTTAACGTCCACCTTGAGATCCAACCATAAATATACCTGGTGCATGCATGACAATAGCGTGCGCACCACAGCTGTAAGCTCTAAACTTCTATCACAATTTGGGATGCGCAATAGATTCAGCAACCCGGATGGCTGTAAAGGTGCAGCCCAATCCTATGGGTGAATTGTCGCTTGCTTGGTAACTTCATCATACTTTCTATACATATATTGATCTGGATGGAATTGTGGGAATTTTGCATCCTAGAGCATATCATGGTCGACGAATTTGTAGTCGGGAATTCTACCTATCAAATTCTCTTTAAGCAGCACATGGCTTGATATTGGTGGCATGGGAATCTCATACACACCGTTCTTCATGAGAAGCACGTATGTTGCATCGCTTCTCCTTGGAGGAATGTACTCTGGAATAAGCCATATTGGTCCCTCTTGTGCCTCTACTAGTGGAATTAGCTTCTGACCACTCGCGGCCTTTGACTTTCCCTGTTTAGTGGCCTTCTGCTTGCCTTTCTTTTGTTGTGGTTGATGCTATGGTGAGTTCCTAGATGAACCCCCACGTCCTGGGACAAATTGCTTTACAGACGTCTTCATAACTCCTTTCAGACCAGAATGTATGAAATCACTCAAAATTTATTCTAATGTCAATTATTCATACATATACTGTCGGGTGACTATCGCTTTCAACTGGTAAACACTTACAAATTTACAGGCAGTAAAAATTGAAAATTTGCGGTAAAACCGGTAAGTAAACAGTCCTTAATATTTATAGGCATCTCACCACTAGGGTGTGCCCAAAAACAAATAACTTAGCATTAAATGCTATGTCCGATATCCAAATCTAGCGTAGATCTTGGTCCTTTCCCTTCATTGAATGTGTATTCAACGGACGAATATGCCTTAATTGTGGAAACGTGCAGTTTCCAAAAACACTGTATAATGGCTACTTTCCGAGCAAAACTGTAACGGCTATTTTTCCTTGACTTCGCTAGTGGTCATGTCAAGTGCGAGGTTCACTGCGCATTTATCTTTGTTGACTTCTAACTTCACAACACGATTCCTCTCTGCTAGCAGATATGTGAATTGTGAGGTTCACTACGCATTTCCCTTTCTTTGATGTTAACTTCACAGCATGAGTCCTCTCTAACTTCACAACTCAGCTTGTTGTTTGTGCTTCGCACCACAGCTTCTATTTATGTGAAAACTTCGCATTTTACCAAAATTGTGTGCAGACTCTTTATTCTGTTATTCTTAGTGTCCAATTTCAACTGCACATGACACTTAGAAATTTCTTGCAGTGCTTAACTGATGTCTGGAGGGGTAGGACTATCCCTGTAAGGATTTAGTCTGCTCCCATCAACAAGTCCTTTCAAATTTTCCCCAAGTAGTGTGGCTAACTGAACTGCGCCACCACTAGTGACATGCTTAACAATATATGGTCTTAACCAATGCATTTTGAATTTTCTAGGAAATTTCATAAATTTTCTATCATAGATGAGTACAAGGTCTCCTACCTGGAAGAATTTGTACTTGATGTGCCTATCATGCCATGATTTTTCTCTGTCTTTCTGCACTTGTTGGTGAAAACCTGCAATGAAGCGATCTTCCTCCAGTCCAACTAAGTGTAGTAGTCTCTCATCATTGTCTCTTCATCAACCATATCTATGAATGTTGCAATTCTCAGGCTTGGTACTATGTATTCCATGGGCATGATAGCTTCCTATCCATATGCTAATCTGAAAGGTGTATAATCTGTCAACTTCTTACAAGTTTTTCTATATGCCCATAATACTAATGATATTCTGATATCCCAATCATCCATGTTTTTGTTGCATACGTTGGTCAGCGCATTTTCCGGTACTTTGTTAAAAGATTCAACAGTGCCATTTGCTTGTGGATGATATGGTGTGCTCTTCTGATGGTAGATCTGAAATTCTTCTGTCAGGGATGCAATAGTTCTGTTCAGGAAATGAGTTCCCTGATCTCTCATTAAATTCTTTGGACAACCAAATATTTTCAAAATGTTCTCAAAGATGAACTACGCGGCATTTACTGCGCTATAGTCCTTTACTGGTTTTTCCTCTGCCCATCTCGTTAAATAATTTGTAGTTGTGATGATATATCTCGAACCAATTCACTTCCCTGGAGGGTTAATAGGTCCCACAAAGTCAATATCCCACGTATCAAAGGATTCAAGTGTCATTTGAGGCATCAACGGCATCTCATCTCAACAATATGGCTTTCCTGTTCTTTGGCATACATCACAGCTTCGACAATGTTCTTTTGAATCCTTGTGTATTGTAGGCCACCATAGTCCCGATCTCAAAATTTTCTGCGCAGTAGCCCTTCCTATGTAGTGTCCTCCCGATACTCCTGAATGTGCTTCAGCAAGTATCATGGGTTTTTCATGTTCCAATACACATCTTCGTAATACTTCATTTGGTCCTAATTTATACAATTGTCCCGCAATAATGGTAAATTCAGGTGCTCTTACCACTAATTGCTTCTTTTGTTTCGTAGTAAACTCTGTAGGCGCTAATCTTGTAGTAAAAAATTCTACAATGTCCTTGTAGTAGTCACCTGCGATGTGGATAGCAAACAACTGCGCATCTGGTAGACTATCCTCCAGATTATTAGGTTCTTCTCCTAACTCAATTCTAGAGAGATGGACAGGTCCTGAATTCAATCTTCCTAGTTTCACAATGATTTCAAAATCATATTCCTGAAATAGCAACAACCGTCTGCATATTCTCCCCCCTAACACTGGTTTGTTAACCAAGTACTTCAAAGCTGAATGGTCAGTGAACATGCAGAAACGTGAACCTAGCAGATAGTGTCTAAACTTCTGCAATGCGTATACCATCGCTAAGCCTTCCCTTTCTGTCGTGGTATAGTTATTTTCTGTTGAAGATAGCTTTCTACTTGAAAATGGGGATAATCGATACCTCCCTCACCTAGTTGAGCTAGTACAATACCAAGTGCTATAGATGAAGCATCTACGTGCACATGAAATGGTTTGTTCCAGTCCGGAAAGACTAGAATCGGTGATGTAACCATTTTTTCTTTTAATGTATCCAATCCTTTTTTACAATCCTTAGTCCAACTGTAGTTCACATCTTTCTTTAATAATTTCTCCATAGGCGCAGTGATCTGTGCATATCCTTTAATGGATTTCTTATAGTATCTTGTATGTCCCAATGTAGTGCATAACTGTTTTACTGAGTTAGGAGCTGGTAGATTCACTATAACTGCTATCTTTGCTTGATCAACCATCAGTCCTTGCTTACATACAATGTCCCAATAGAATTCCATAAGGAACACAGAAGATGCTTTTCTTTAGATTCAAGGAAATTTGATGTTGTCTACACTTCGCTAACATCATTCTTAAGTTCGCATAATGATTATTCAGTAGAACAAATATTGTTCAGTCATCAAAATAGACTTCTAAAAACTTATAGATATAATCTTTAAGTGCAACTACAAAAACTCTTGAAAAAATAGCAGGTGCATTCTTCAAACCAAAGGGCATAATTGTATACTGATATGATCCCCATTCAGTAGCAAATGTTGTCTTATGTCTGTCTTCTGTAGCAATTCTAATCGGATGATACCCAGAAAATCCATCAGTGAATGAGTATGCTTCATTTCCTCCAATATTATCTAGCACTTCATTTGTAAATGGAGTAGGAAATGGATCATGCAGCGAGGAATCATTTAACTTTCTGAGGTCCACACAGATTCTGATTTCACCTTTCGCTTTCTTATCCTGAATGACCATAGGACTTATCCACTATGATTCCTCTACTGGTTCAATAATTCCCGCGTCAAACATCTTATCAATTTCTGCTTTAACCCGTTCTTTATATCTTGGATTCAATCTGTAAGGTCCTTGCTTAATAGGCTTCGCATCTGGCTTGAGATATATTTTTATAACTCCCAAGTCACCTAAAATGCCTTTCATTTCAGAAAACATGGTGGGAAATAAATCTTGATATTCGTGCAGTAGGTCTGCAATCTGTCCTATTGTTTCTTCATCCCAGTAATCCCCAATAGAAGCAAACTTTGGTTCATTCTTAGTACCAATGTTGATTTTTCTGGTATTCACAGGACTACTCAGTTCTGGAATTTCTAAGTCAGGTCCTTCAACATCGCGTTCTCCTTCTAACTCAGGTATATGAACATTGCGAGGATCTTCTTCTCCATATTCATCTAATGTGAGGTTATAACATTCAAGGGCATGCCCAAGCTGTATATCCCAATCTAGTTGTTTATATATTGGTAGCAGGGTATCATTGAATATCTTCTTTTTAATAACCTACAGAGCCTCACTGATACCCGAACAATCATCCTCAAAACTAAAAGTGGATTGAAAGTCAGTTATCAGCATGTGCCAATATACTATGCCTCTGCGAATTTCAGCTTCTGTATACCAATTCTTTGGTATCTGATCCAATGTGTACACAAACATGTGAACCCATTCTTGCTTAGGTGTGTGTATCCAAGCCTTCAAACAAAGTTCTATATCATCTTTGGGATCAGTCTGTCCATTATATTTTTCTTGTGCTATCTCATCATGTTCTGTAAATCTAATTTCCATCATGTCCTGACATTATTACCATGTTTTCAGGTTTTGTTTATGTGCATCCCACCATCTAGCATGTGTAGCGCGCAATGCTATATCTAGATAAACTAACTTATGTTCTGTTGGAACTGAAACTAGATATTCATGAAATAATGTATGTATATTTCCTAGACCATCATAAGTAGGAATTGGACTTACCTCTGTTCCAATCCAACGTAGTGACTTTGTTATCTACACACATCGTCTTGTTGATACTTCGTGCATTCTGCTCTGCCAATTCTCCAGTCCTGCATCTGATTCTGATATGCATGAACTGTCGCATCTCCAACTTAATGTTCCATCATCCATAGGATAAATGTAATATGTCTGATTCACTGTCATTTTGTAGATATTATCGAGGTATTGAGTTCTACATTCTTCTCGTATTGGTTCAATATATCTGGGTCCTTGTGCAAGATCCAAGGGTGCGATGACCCTAATATCCGGTCCTTCAAATATCATCTGTTTTTCTTGAGATTGATGATTGTGAGGTTGTCTATTGCCTAGTCAATACCTAACAATGCAGGATAAGGATTGTTGTCATCTATAATATCAATAACTTCGAAGTCTGCATTACTTTGCACTCCATCAATGTCAACAAGGACATTTGATAATCTCCCAAAAGGTATAACCTTTTGCTGGTTGGATAATATTAACTGTATAGGTGACCAGGATAAATTTGGTTTTCCCATATGTTCCCATGTTTGCTTTGTCAATACATTCACTTCTGAGCCTAAGTTGAGTATGATCTGGTCCATTTCAAAATCTTCAATCGACGTAGTTAATCTCATTTCTCTTCCGGTCCTTCTAAGGATTTTGATATGATGAATTCCTCTGTGTGCATCATTCACTGTATTACGTTGCTCGTAATTTCCCAATAAGTTCTGTAATTATCCTAAGGCATTTTCATGTCTTAACAACTTTATGTAGCTCTCTAAGAACTGTGTAACGTGACTAGTTTGTCCTGGTGAAGCTCGCGATCCATCATACAAAGTTGGCATACCAATCATAGGTGGTGTTTCACTTTGCAATTGGGTTCTTGTAGTCAAAGGTTCCACATCCTAAAATATTTTCATGGCTTCCATGAATGTCTTCTTTTCTTGGTCAGGGTTAAATTCAGGCATTTTCCCAGTTGCTTTTCTTATCCAAGGCCCATCAGTAGGCTTTGCTCTGTTTAAGTGATCTTCAAAAGTAGAAGCTTCATTTTTTTATGTCTTCTCCTATCATGGATCCACTTCATGTCACAACATGAATGTTGCGATCCTTGTTCCTCTTTTCAGCTGCGTTCATCTATATGTTCTTGTTTTATCCTTCTGGTCTTTTCGGTTGCAATTTTCCTTGCAAAATGGGACATGCTTCAATGACATGGTCGAATGACTTACAATACTTACATGTAGTACATGGAGTCTGACAGTCAGTCTCTGGCTAGATGTCCTGGTTGAGCGCAGTTATAGAATACAATATGACCTCTTCCTCCTCCATGTTGGCTAGTGTTGCGTCCTCTTCCTCTGTATCCACCACGTCCTCTATATGTGCCTTTGTCGTACTGCGCATTTTCAGTATTCTGCGGTGTTTCTCCTTGTACTCTGTAGACATCATGCTTCCTTTCTATCATGAGATCATAAGCTCCGCAGTTGGTATCGTCATGTCCAACTGACTTATAGAATGTGCAATACAAGTTCTTAGGTGTCTGCACATATTTTTGAAGCAGGTAACAGTCTTCTGGGAGATTTCCTCTACTTCGGAAAATTTCACACCATGGTCCTTGTCATTGATTCAATGGGTTTCGTGCTCCATTATTAATGTAGTCTTTGAATACAAGACAATGTTCTTTAGAATTCCCTTCTCCTTTACATTTTGTACACCAAACTTCTTCTCTAGTTTCCTTTCCTTTCTTTATATCTTGTAGCTGTAATTTCAAATTAGCTAACTGTGTTTCTATTTGTACCATACCTGTGCTAGTTTCTCCAATAGGCGAAGCTTCTAGCTTCATCGCAATATCTAATGCTTCTGTTTGTGATGCTACTTTCTGCTGCATTAACGGTAATCTAATATGGGGCAATAGTGTAACTATGAACCATTCTTAATGTTGTTGCAGTGCTATCTCAAATATAACTTGATCTAATAATGCTTTGAACTTTTGATCAAACTCCCATACAGTCTCATTAGGTTTCTGTTTGATTTCTTTTAATTCTGTGATGCACTGAGATTTCGATTTAGGTTTCTTGAATTCTCTAATAAGCACAGTTCTGATATCAACTAGCGCTTTGTTCTGTCCAACAGAATACTTCATGAACCATGTTAGAGCTCTGTCTCTAAATGTAGTAACTAGTTGAGCTTCTCTTATAGCATCATCATGGACTTGCTTAACATTCCACGCGGCTTTACAAAGAAACCAATGTTGCTCTGGATCTTCTAGACCAGTTCCTTTAAAAATTGGTAGCTTAATGTCATCTTCCATTCTTCTTCTAGGAGGTGTAGTTTTCTGCGATGATGAAGGTATGCCACTACTTGACTGATTCTAAGTATTTTCTTTGGCAGTATTACTACTACTAGTGTTATATGGACTAGTAAGGTTTCTGCCCTCAACTAGGGGTTTTCTACGGAGTAATAGGCTGATAACCAGTGCATCTAGGTTATGTTTCAGTCTCAGACTCAACCGGATATGAATCTCTATCACTTCCTAACTCAACGTCTAGGAAAGTGCAAGGTTCGGCTTCAAGAGACCTCTTTCGAGTAATAGTTTTATATCTTCCCCACTTCTTAAAATACCAATATGTTCATCTGTGTCACTATCTGTGTTACTGAACATTACAGACTCAAACCCTACGAATATGATTGCATTCTTAAGACTCCTTTTTCAGCTAGTAGCATTTTAATGTATAAACTAAGGTTTTTCAGGTACTTACCTCTAAATCCTTTGAAGAAATCTCCTTCTGTTGCATTGTAGGACTTCAACGTGTCCACAGCAAACTATGTGACATAGCCTTCTAGTAGGCTATCCAACCAAACGTCTACTGCTCTTGAAATTTGGTTGTCGATGCCTCTAAGCCTCTGAATCGGCTCTGGAATCTAAACTATAGGTTCTCCACCTTGGAAACAATTTTTGCGTTCTGCTATCCTTGATATGCACTGATGCAACTCAGTAGAAAATGATGCAAATAAAATTTGATGTAAGTCAGTGAATATATACCTCTGCAACCATTGTTTTATGGTCAGATGCGGATGTTTGTTCTCTTTCTGTGCAAACTCGAGTTCTATCTGAGTTACCTAGTTCTTTATTTCTGTCTTTTCTGGATACCACATGACATATTACCAGCTCTTAGCGTGACAATGAACCTTGTTCATTTACACTTCCTTCTTCACTATCTCATAACATAACAACATCGCATATCACCATTTATTTAGCGCGGCAACGGAACCATTTGTTGGTGTGTATTATCTTCTTATTACTTTCTTTAGGGCTTACATGGGTTCTGCGAGGTTCTTTCTAGTTGTGGTCCAACAAAATCCACTTCACTGGCCCTTTCGGCATCAACCTGCAAGCAGGATGAAGTCTCACCCGAAGCGAAGATGGGTGGTTACAGAATCAGGTTTCTGTAACCTGGTGACACGCATTTATGTTATGCGAGGTGAAGATGTGCAGCTTACTAACATCTACTTCGTAGATCACTCCTTGACATGTATCTACGCACTTGTGTTTCTCAACAACCTACAGGCTCCGCTGAATCATTGTTACTGTGCATATACCGTATTATAACAGTGCAATTATGTGACTGTGCACTCCACAATTCTAACAATACAAAATCCATTGAATTACTGTTATTCCTTAACTATTTTAACTAGGCAACTACGCATTCATCACATTCATTAACACTTAGCATACTATTCTCATCAATATACACATGGAAATACATATATGAGCATAAAAATTCATAAACATTCAATATAACAGAGATTCAATTACACAACACAAGTATTTACGTGGTTCACCCCCCAGATGGGAGCTACGTCCATGGGAACTGTTCTTATATTTCTTGGAAGGGGTTAACAGTTCCAGTCTACGCACTCAGCTGCAGACTCTTCTCTACAATAGATATCTGCGTACACAGCTGCAGAGACTTTTTCCTCTGATCCAGGTGGATATCGGTGGTGGCCCACCGATTCCAACTGGCTCAAAACAGTCTTCTGGCAATTTTGGTAAATTACTATTTTTTAGCAGTTTTTTCGGGGTCCTGAACTTCCGGAGCCATTTTGAGGCCCCTAAACGACATTTTTTGGCGATTTGGGGGACCAAATGGTTGCCAGCGGCATACATTTGGGCTCAGTCGAAAGTTGTAAATCTCGGATAGACCTTTCCAACAAGCTATCGAGCGCCCCAAACGGAGATCGTATGCAAAAGTTATGACCCCAGGAAGTTGACTGTTCAACTAACCACCTTGGGGCCGCAAACTTTATGACGGTTCATCTTTTAGGGTTAGGTTTTTGGATGTTTGGGATTCTTTCCCTCATGCTTATGATAAATAGGCCCTTTCGGCCTCTCTTTGTATTCATCTTGGCACGAGTGAGCATAGCGGCCACATCTCTTCTCAGAGATAGCTACCACCATTCTAGCTATTGTATTTTACAGTCTGTTCTATTTCCGCAATTTAATAGAATATGTGTTTACTGTATCACTGTGTTATTTGCAATATATCTCTGTATATGATTCTGTATATGCTATCTTTTGTTTCGTTCCCACATAAATCCGGATCATCCTCTCTTAGATCTCTTAGCACAAATCTACAATAAGTCTTACAATATTCAACATAACCCACAAAATCTCTAACCCTTCCTTATGCAAAATTGCCCCTTTTATAGATTGTGCCCGAAGGTCACATATTTACAATAACTATGGGTCGAAACCCCATAGTACCCTTAAACCCAAAATGGCACGGTTCTCCTATTGACCATGCTTTGTCTTTACTTCACTGGAGATCTGTTGTCCTTTTGCGCCGCTTCTCTAGCTCTGACGCTTCTTTAACAGTTGCAGTTCTGACCACGCGGCTCTAATGCTACAATGGCGCGTCCTTTGCACCATCCTATCTCTTTACTTCCTGCTCCTGTAGCTAGACAGTCCGCCACTTCATTCATAAATTCTCCAACTAATTTGTTGATCCTTAGTACTTCACATTTACTAAGGGGACATATCATTATCTGCCACTTCGCTGCACTCCACGCCCTGCTCCCAGGAATTGCGGAGTTGTTTCTCCCAAAACTGGTTGATGTTAGGCCTCACCTAACTTGTACTTCTGCCATCAAAATGTCCTTTGACTTGGACTGCGCCATCAAAACTTATTCCACTTTGGTTGTGCCCAACACAATTTTTGGTTTTGTGTGTTTCAAATCTCATGAATATAATATAATAATACTTTCATCCTCACCAGTCTAGATGGTGAACTCATGGGCACCCCTATAAATAGGAATTTTCTAAAGCATTGCACACACCATTAAGACCTGGGAGGTCTTTTCATTGTACATAATCAGTATAGATTTGTGTGTTTCTGTCTAGTTTGCATTTTTAAGATTAAAATTGGCTGCAACTTTTACAAAAATAAATTTTACATTCATTGAGAATGAAGAAATACAAGAAAGGGGAGATGACTCCATATCCCAATGAGAAAGGCACATATCTACTATTCTTAGCATCTTGCAGGGAAACATTATCCCCAAGTGGAGCCAATGTTAGTACATAGAAAAAATTTGGTGTGGAGGCATTAAACAAATGAACTAAGGCTCATGGGTGTAAGCCCTTGTGACCGTGAAATAAAACCAAGGGAAACATTATGGAATAATGATCAATTAAAACTAAGATATATTAACGGTGGAGGATCATTCCAACTCATTAAGAAGTATGAGGTTTAAACAAATATGCATCAACCAGAAATTGAATAACACTCTTTTGACGTGACACTCAGCCATGCATTTCGGCTCATGGGAGTGATTTCAATTTACCACTTAATCCAACTTCTGAAACCATTGCACGGGACCACTACACACAAGGGGAGTAAAGTGACAATTAAGCGATAGGTCAAAAAAACAAAGGTTGACAAGTGGTTTTGGGACCAACACACTATCTTAGTGGTAGTATGGTTGAGCCTGAAAGTACATTAAGGCAAACCCGATAAGTGAAAGTTCATAGGCAATGTTTGATGGCATATCAGACCAATAACATCAAAAGCACGACATCGGATAAATGTTGTAGGAATGTAGGCTAGAGAGTTCCAACAAGCTAAAACCAAATATCGTATCGGATTTGATGGTATCGGTAATATCGTGTCGGAAGTTAAGCACCAACGTTTGCAGTCAAAAGTGCATAAACAAAACTTAATAAGTGAAACCCAATTGGTGAAGTTCGATGGCATATCAAACCGATAGCATCAAAAGCACAACATCAAAGAAATGCCATAGGAATGTAAGATAGAGAATCCTGATAAGCTGGAACCCGATATTGTATCGGACCCAATGGTATCGGGAACTCCTCAATGGAAGTTAAGCATTGGAGTTTAGAGTTGAAAGTGTATAAAGAAAATCCCGATGGATAATGGAATCCCGATGTATTGAGATCCAATGTATTGGGAATATTGTATTGGAGGATCATGGAGACAAAGTATGTGTGAGAGGTCGATGAGCCAAAACCCGATATCATTTTGGGAGTGATATATCGAGAAAGTCACATCAGAACATTGTTATGGAAGTGATTTTGGGGAAACTCGATGGGTGGGATACAACATATCAAATCCAATGATATTGGAAGGGCCTTGTCGAAGGCAAGATTTCGGGAAGTCAACATCTGGGATTGGCCATTGAAAAAGGATGGTGAAAACGCATGGGGTGTTTCGATGGATGAGTGTCTATGTATCAGAGCCAATGGATCGGCTCATAGAGGAAATAGGGAACTCGATAAAATAGAGGAGCCAATAAAGAAGGGTCTCGATAACAGAAAAGGGTCGAGGGACAAATTAAAGCTGACAGCTCCAAGAGATCCAAGAAATGAATGGTTCTTGTCAAAAAGAGAAGCATGTAAAGTTGCAAAAAACTAAAAGAACCATCGGAGGAAAAGCATGGAAGAGTATCACCAAATATGCAGTCTTATCTTCTACAACACAAGGGTTATCTTCATCACAACAAGTTCACTAAAGGTAACAATGGCAGTTACAGTTGTTCACTATTACTATTTAGATTCATGCACATATTTGATGATCCATGCACAAACATGCATGAAATATAGACAACCTGTGCTATTTTAAGAAAAAATATCTCAAGTGGAAGAAACAACCTTCAGTTCGTTGATTTCAAGTAGAAATCAAGTATATAAAGAAGATCCAGCTTAGATATCATCATCAGAAATTTTTGGAGAAAGTGTAACTTTTTCTTGAGATAAAAGGTCATTCAAAGTGTGTCAGGATTTATGTAATTCTCTTTGTATTTCTAAAACCTTTTCTCAAAGTTATGTAACTAGGATCCCTTTTGATAATAAAATCCTCAAGCAAACATTTTTGTCAATGGTACATGTGTTGTGTTATGAATGAGTTTTCAATGTACATGAATATACGATGAAGTATTCATAATATATTCAGTCTATGAAATATTTGCCTTATGTTTCTATTTTATTGATGCTCATATATATATTTTGTTAATTGTTGAATTCAATATGCTCAATACGTTATTCTGCTTTGAGGAACAAGATTTATTCACCACGAGTAGATTGTTTATTCCTTAATATGTTATTTATTCTATCTTTCCATACCAATATCTAAGTTGTCTGATGTACTAGAAGGAATGCCTTTTGATTTTAGTATAGTGTAAGCATTATTGGTTTTATTGGTCCTGAGTGTTTGTAATAACCAAGAGAGATAATATAGGTTTATGTTCCTTAAACATAAATCTGAAATTCATACAAAGTTTTACTTACGGTGCCTTGGCATAGTTTCCTAGCCAGGAACATCTCAAAAACAAACACATTCTATCTTGGTGATCTATATTTTCATTTTGGTTTGAGAATGTGGATCTATTGTTTAGTTTAGTTTTGGTTGTTTTATTTTCCATTTTGAATCTACCACCAAGGATTGCACAACCCTTTGGTGAGTGCTCTTTTGCGCACATGTGTGAGAAATCACACACTACATCAAGGTTCAATGGTGGGGAGAGGAGGCTTCCTTTTTGAGATCTCGACTTTGAAACTTTTCACTCTCTTTATTAGGAATCTCCAAGTCCACTAGAGTTTGGAAGTGATCACTAAATGTCAAGTTTTATTTGGGATTTGGATGTTTGTTTGGAATTGACAGCTTTTTCTTATGGGTCACATTGTTGAAATGATTATGGTTGCTCGATTGTTAGGCCTTATGCATATTGACCTACTTTGATCATGTAGCTTGGGATTTCTAGAAATCTCTAGCGAAGTGCCATATTCATGGCAATAATTTCACTTTAAAAATAGGCTTTCCCAATCTAGATCTTGGTGGGAGTCCTTCCATCTAGAATGAGAAGGATGGCCTATAAGAGGCCTTTATTAAAGGAAACTTCCATACAAATGAGGGTGTAGAAATATTGAGACCCATTTGGCTTTGTTTCTTTGATACACTTCCCTATTTTGTCACCTATGGATTTTCAAGTATATCTATATATCTATCCTATAAAACTAGTGGGAGGTGTGGGAGGTGGAACCACATCGGTGCTAAGCAATTTCTGCAATTTCCTTGAAGTCTAAGGACAAGTAATTAAGATATGGACCTCTAATGCCTATAAAACTTAGACCTGGTCTAAAGATGAGGTTAGTGTCCTTATGGGAGTGGAAAATAAAAACATGATAGCCCCTATTGCATGCAAGGAAGAAGGTTTCCCTACAACTTGGGTTTCCAAGGGTCGGAAATCCATTGATTTATTGAAGGAGGGTTGGGCCTATAGAAGATGAACTTACCTACCAATGTACACTCCATAAAGATATCTATCTTCCCTCATGGTTCCGAGTTCAAGATATCCATATTAGGAATCATAGTTTCCTTCTTCAGGAATCATGTCAATCAACATTCCTTTAGGATGAAAGGTTAGGTTGGGATCCATTAACAATGCATGTTGAGTTAACAATGACTATAACGAATAAAAGTGTTCTTAAATTCAATGATGGCCTACTACAATAAAATGATGATAATTACAAGTGGAAAAAACTAGGATGAAAAGTTAGGTTGGGATCCATTAACAATGCATGTTGAGCTAACAATGGCTATAACGAATAAAAGTGTTCTTAAATTCAATGATGGCCTACTACAATAAAATGATGATAATTACAAGTGGAAAAAACTAAGATAAACCCTAATTGCAAGATGAGACAAATACATTCACCATAATGTTTTTTCCCCTAACTTAACAATTTTCTCTCACACATGCTTCCTTACAATTTTTTTATGAGATTCTCTTCTTATGTTGTTGTATTATGCACATATTAAACTATCACCTATCACCTAAAAAGAGTTATTTAATTATCAATCTAAAACATTATAGGATTAATATTCTTCATTTTTATAATTCGTTGTTACATATACTCATAGTGAAACTACTCTATCATACAAAGATGTAACTTGAAATCCTAATTTATATAAATGAAAATACTCGGTGTAATTCTATTTAACCTTGAATAGTATCTATCATTTTGACTAGATTCTCAAATAATTGAAACATTCATCATACATTTTTAACGTTCTATACAATATTAATTTTGTTTTTATTATACCCAAACTTGAGGAGACAATCGTAGATGAACCATGTATGAATAGTTATATTCATTATAAAAAAAACATAAAAACTTTTGTATGTTTTCAAAAACCTAAAATGAGCTTCACATAGAAAAATCCTCTTATTTTTTTTGTTAGGCCGATATGGGACAATGTAGTTTTAGTACTTTAGTTATAGGGATGTCCTTTAGTTATAGGTATGTTCCCTAAGAGACCTCCAATATATTTGTAAATACAAATAAGTTTTGGGGGAGGGAGCATAGAAGCACAAAAATGCGTGTGGTCTCGAGGAAGGAGCTCCTAAGAGCTTTATTTATTCAAACATCCAAATGAGCCCTCCCAAACATGTGAACTAAATCCAATGCACCTGAGGAATGTGAGTGTCCCAACAATGGTAAAGCTCTAAGGTCGGCGGGTGTTTATTAAATCATTTCCTATGAATTTTTAACTATTAGACATAGAATGATAGGGAATTTTTAATTCATGGGATGGTCCACAGTGTTTTAAAGTTCTAAGCTTGACTCTTGTTTGGTCATTGAAAGTTCTTTGACTATGTGTGAACGTAATAATTTGTTTATATAAAAGACATGCTTAGAAGATGAAGTTTGGGGAAGAGTTTCATCTTAATATTAGTAGATTTAGTTAAAAAGATGGCATCAGGGAGAAGCGATTTCTTTATATTAAGGTAAATAAAAATATATTTTAGAATTTAATAGGGGATAGAAAATTTATGACGAATAAGTAATAATTTTATTATAAATAAAAATAATAATTATACTAAGATAAATAAATAATATTTTAGAATTTATTATTAAGGAGATTATAATATTTTTTTTGAAAATTTATTTAATTTTAAATTTTATATCAAATTGATTATATTCATTTTTAATTAGAGATTTAAAAACAAATTCATTTTTTAATATTAAGTAAATTTTAAATTAAAATAAATTTATATTAATTTTCACCTCACCCTGTGATGAAACAACATAAAAACAAAGCTAAATTAACACATTTAACTTTAAATTTAAACATACTATTGTAATATTTATAAATCACAAAACTAAGTTAACACTTTTAACTTTAAATTTATGTTGCTTTGCTTTTATGTAATATACATTTATCAATGTTAATATTAAAAAATGATTATTTTTATTAAAAAAATATAATATATATTTATCAATGTTAATGTTAAAAAATAATTATTTTCACTAAAAAGTTGTTTTGCTTTTATATATATACATTTATTAATGTTAATGTTAAAAAATAATTATTTTCACTAAAAAGTATAATATACATTTATCAATATTAATGTTAAACAATAATTATTTTCACAAAAAGGTGAATACTAAAGGAAGATATCAAAGTTGTGATTTGTTTTACATTGATTAGAAATTACTAAACATTATAAAATATAAAATCGAAAGTAAAAAAAACCATGTACATTTTGAAAGTAAGTGTAAATAATTATTTTCAGTAAAAAGTTGAAGGAAGATATCAAAGTTGTGATTTGTTTTGCATTAATAAAAAAATTACAAAACATTATAAAATATAAAATCGAAAGTAAAAAAAAACATGTACATTTTGAAAGTAAGTGTAATGTTTGAGAAACCTTTGTTTTTTTATCAAGGTTGGTGGTCATTCCAAGAGAGATAAGAGGCTACCTTTTTCTTCAACAAATATCCGAAGGAGCCTTTTTCATATTTTTGTTTTTGTTTTTTATAAAAATTTATTGATTATCAATTTAAAATTGAGTTATGTACTCTTAGAATTAGTAATGAAGGACATTCATTCTAATTTATTAATGGTGTTCTTCATAATGGATTGCTAATAACAGATTATGTATATATATGAATAGATTGGATTTAAGTACGTGGCTAAGATAGCGTAAGAAGATGCCATCCTTTGCCTCTTGTATATGGCGGAGTCTACACTGGTCCTTCTGTATTATTAACCAAGCTTTATGTTAGGCAATTGGTCGTGGTATCCAATTTTTCCTGGGAGTGGATCCATTTATTGGCATGATCGATTACTTTTCTTTTTTTGGGGAATTGATGGATGAACTTCATAGAAAGAACATCTTTGTTTTCCAGTAGGTTGTTGGTGATGATATTGGAGTCACTCCTGAGTGGAAGTATGCCAACGAACTTGGCCTTCCGGTGGAAGTGGTTGGTGAATGGGATGTATTTGTGACCAGCTTGTATCATGCGGGTATTCAGCTTTCAAATTCCTTAGATTCGGTGGTCTGGTATTATAATAAGCAGGGTGGCACGGTTAAGGCAGATCTGGATTATATGATACTTATGGAGAATCATGCTGAGAACACTTCTACTTGGTGGACCAAGTGGTTATGGCGAGATTTTATCCCATTAAAAATCAAGTGTTTCATGTGGTTGAGTATCAAGAAGAAGATATTAATCTGGGACGCGTTACATAAAAGAGGATTTACTGGTCCCGGATGGTGTGCCTTGTGCAATAAGGAGGCGAAATCTGTAGAACACGTATTTGGTAATTGTGTGTTCTTTCAGCAAGTGTGGTATGAACTGGGGAGTTACTTTTCTTTCCTTTTTGATTGTGCCCATGGTTCATTAGAGGAAAATCTGGGGGTTTGGTGTAATTCCAAATCATATATGAGGAATCTCCCCTTTTTTTATGCTATGCGGGTTCATTTGGAGAGCCAGGAACAGATGCATCTTTTAGGAGGCCCGACTCAGTTCAATTTTGGTCTGTTTAAAAGTGAAGGTGCATTTTTATTATTATCTCAGGAAAAATACATCCTCGTGTAATCGCATAATTTATGTTCCTGATTTGGGTTTGGCACACTCCATGTGTTTTTTCAATGGAGTTGAACATAAGGGGTTTTTTGGGGTAGGCATGATGATGAATATAATTCTGGACATTATAACAATATCTAGATGGGTGCTGGGGTAGGCACCAACACCAAAGTTGAGCTACTGGCTCTTTGGACCTTGCTCTATTTTGTCGGTTTGAGAAATATGGATTCCTTCATGATTGTAGGGGATTCGAAACTCATTATTGATTGGGCATTGGGGAACAACATACTGTCAGATCTTTCTTTAGATCATTGGCTGTGTAGAGTTAGAATTTTGATAAATGAGTTTGAACATATTTCTTTCAAGTACATATACTGGGAGTTCCATTCTGGGGCTAACCTCCTCTCCTAAAACGCTATTGGGCCCATGGATGGTAGAATATTTTTCGAGGAATTTAGGAATGGATTTCTTGTGGACTCTGGGAGTCATATGGTATTTGGATAGTTTCCTTGTTCTCGATTCTGATTATGAGTTTTTTATAGTGTAATTGTGCATTTTGCTTGATGTAAGTATTGCGATACTCATCAGTTAAGAGGATGACTGTATATATGATCCTATTTTGGGATTGTTAGAAGCTAGTAGTCTTGTTTAGATATTGTCTATTTTGGGAACTGAGAAGGACTCACTTCTATTGGTCTCGGTGTATATTCTGATACAACTTTCTTTTAATATAAAAAGTTGTTATTTTTTGGTATGAAAAAAAAGGATTATGTATATGATGTTATCACGAATCATATTTTCTTTATCTTGGAAATTATGAGCCAACTCACATGGTTTTATATGTAAGGAGAATGCATGTGCTCTTGGATCAATGGCCTAAGCTTCTGAAATGAAAATGCTTCAACCATTGATGAGATATATAGGCATTGAATGAAGTTTAATCTGAGTTTGTGGACCTTGTTAGGTCCATTATTGATCATATGCAACTAACGTCATATAGAAGCCTACCATTGTAGAATTGAGAAACATTATTGTTCCATAAATAAGAAAGTAGTTTCCTCGATAAAAAAAATAAAAAATAAAAAACCTCAAATTATCTTTGGAGACAATTCATTAGAGAAATATAAATTGATAAATATTGGGGACTAGATTTTAATAAGAAGTTAAGGTGAGATGCATGTACAAGGAAAACACAACAAGGAGCGTCGAAAACATATTTCATGTTGCATAATAGAGGCAAGACAACAAAGGTCTGGGATTGGAAAAGGTTTTGATCCCTCTTTCAAATGTTAATAACCCATTTTCTACTCATTTATGGATGTTGAATATTGTAATATCCCCAATCTGAAAAACGGAGATATTAACTACAATTCCCAAACAAGAATCGAAAATTTGAAAACTAGATGCAATTTATAGCTTTGGAGGCTAAAACCTGCTTGTTTCCAACTCTTCCCAAATGGCTTCAAGCCCCAACAATTTTCTGAGCTGAGGAATACGATGGGTCCTATTACATTCCTACGAACATGATTGACCTTCAGATAGGATTCTAGAACAGCAATTGACAAGTAGAAGCTTGTAACAGTGAACTATGAGGAATTGTCTTTTAACGCTGGAAAATTGTTGAACTAGTTGACTTCCCAAACACTACTGGAACTTCTCGAATTTTGAAATAGAGGTTCATATAGACAACTACAGACTATAAATAAATTCAGAAACACACATCTCATACATTCAATAAGGGATTTACTTCGACAGTTTGCACTTTTCAGAGTACAACACACTTGGGCGAACCATTTGGGAAAACCAAATGATCGGAGGCAATTTCTTCAAGAATTATGTGGAAACTCTTCCACTTCTGGTGCAATACTAGAAGTAGCTAGATTATAATGATCCAAACTTGATATGGAAGACACTAGGTTCAATATTCGGGAGTTATATTGCAAAATTTGGAGGTAAGGAACAATTTCAGTTCACAGGGGCAAGAAATGGCCAATTTCCAAAATGATTCCAAGTGACACCAAAGGCTCACTATTTTATAATCCCGATGGGTTAGATCAAGTGGTTGAGTGCTATAATCGCAAGAAGAAGGTCTCGAAGTCAAATCATCGGGTGGTTACGCAGGGCCTCACTTGATGTCCCCACTGGGTTAGGCCTCGTAATTAGGGTCGGTGGTTTACCTTAGGTACCATCCTCGAAATGAGGGGAAGTACCCGAGGGTTTCCCATGATGTGTTCCATTGAAAAAAAAAGGCTCACTATTTTATCATCTGGTGCTTTGTATGGGTTCAATTATAGTTAATTTAGCTACAACAACCTTCAGGTCGAGATTTGGTAGCATAGAAAACAAGTTATTTCATCCAATCTTAAAACTAGTCAATTTTGACAATGATTTGAGCATAGGTGAACATAAACATGGAAAAAAGGAATAGATTGAATGAGAATGGCACACTTTGTTATTGTTTATGCAGAAATTACATCATATACATACATATGGCTTCATTTGCAACAACAAAATCAAGAAGAAACTAATAATGAGGAGCTTAGTAAGAGCGGGAAGAGAGATAGGAAGATTGGCTTCAGCGTAATTTATTTCCCTACATGTATCTTGACTCTCCTGGAAATAAGCCAACTTCAGATTTGCAATTCAACCTCTAAGGAGTGTCCACAACTTGCTGCAGAATTATAATGTCCCAAGGGATGCTCCATAGCACCCATCCTTTCATGCAAGTGTGCCACCTTTAACAATACCCCACACACTGGAAACTAGTAACTAGGAATTCACCAAATTGGAATCTACTACATTCACCAACTCCAAACTTCAAACCAAAACACACCACTATGCTGCATAACATCTAAAATCCTATTCTACTGCTGCAATGAATCTCAATGAGGTGGACAGGATGTCCAACTCCTCGATCATTTGTTGGAATGACTTCACAATCTCCCAACTAGTTTGTTGGTTGTAAAGGGGCACATCTCCCAATGCTAGTAAGGGGCACATCACCCAAGCTATGAAATACACAGATCTCTTTAATTCAATCAACAAATGGCCAAAAGATGTGACTGGGGCGCTCATACATCTTTTATAACTCGGCATTTACCTTTTCTTTCCTTCTAGAGTTTTCTCATTTAAATATTAATAAAATAATAAGTAATATTATTTTCAAGAGAGAATAGAAGTTATCCCCCCCTTTCTAATTCGAAATTAGGAAAAGATTTCCTAGATTCCTTACTTGCTTTCTTGACAGTTACTAATGCTTCCCCTTCCTTTATTAGCAAAAATCTGGAAACTTCTTCCTTTCCACTTTTATGCTGCCTTTCCTATTTTTTCTAGCTACTTTCCTGCTTTTCAACTGCTTTTTCCATATTTTTAGCTACTTTTCTCCACATTTCTTAAGGGAGAAAACTCATATGTCTTATCCATCTTCCTATGCGCCTTCTTGAGCCACATAGATCAATTCCAACTCATAAACAAATATTAGAAAATTAAATATTCAAAATTGTGGTCCTACATCACCCTTTCATGATTTGATTTATATACACAAGGTAACTATAGGCCAAAATTAATTCCCTAATTAATTAATTAATTTCCACTTGAACCCATGGGGGTCTAATGGGCTAGTGGTTTCTCCATGGTGCTATCAAAATGGGGACATGACAATCCTCCCCACCCAAAATTGCTTGTCCTCAAGCAAGTGAAAATATGGATTGTGAAGAACTTGTAAACGTTCTCCACAACACTTTTGTAAGGCTTCTTCAAAATCTAGCTGAAACTCATCTCCATCATAGATGACCCCTTCCTACTTCAATCCTTATCCATTGAGGTAATTCCATGAAAGCCTCTCAATCACCCTTCTATGAATCTTCAAACAACCAGGGTGATCATCCTGCAACAAGACCATTACAATGACTTCTTTGGAAGCATCACCTTTAACCACAAATGGTGGAGAGAAACCTGATGAGGCACACATTGTACAAGTATGCATCATCATCTTGAAACTCTTTTTGGAGTTCTCATCTCAACGGTAAACTCCTCTCCTTAATTGGACAACCATATTTGCTATGGATTGGAAGGGTCTTCTACATGGTGCACCATTCTCCAACTTGTTCGCATCCATGGAATTGGACCAAACAAAGGTAGTTTGAATTCACTTCATGTGGAAACCAACTTCACCTTGCTCAGTCATAGAGTCAAGATATATCACCTTAATCCTTCCAAATTCACATTTAAACAAATTAACATGCACTGGTTTCTCTACCCACGTACTTAATACAACTTCCCAAACTAGGATAATTCTTCTCCAACATTCTACAATGAACCGGAATGTCATCAAATGGAACAAATGAAAGCTTACCAAATTTCTTGTTGTATGCTCTGCTCACATATGATGATGAAGGCATAGGGGCATTAGCCAAGCCAATGCTCATGCATGGAACTCCATACTAATCACATTGGATAGGAGATATATTCTGCAAAACTTCTTTCTCCAAGAGAACCAGATGGTGATAATGAAGGTGGATATCAATCTTGGGAAGGTTCTAAACCTCATGCACCTCTTTCTTCTCAAGAGATGTCATTGTCCCACATACTGCTACATGTATCTCCCAGCTGAAATAGTTGATACCATGAATGATTCCTAGGTCCCAAATGAATCTCAGATTGAGGAAGTGCCTCCTAATTCCTCCTCTACAGTGATTAGTGTCTACACCAAGAACCTCATGAAGACTCCCAAACCACTAAGCAGGAACACAGTAAGTTTGTCCACAATATTTTTTCCCATGTAGTAAATTACACCACGGCTCCACATGGACAGAATTATGGAAATGAATGCTAGCTCGCCCTCCTGGATCCCACTGAACATGTTTCATTCTCCCAAACTCAAATGCCATCAGGAACACTTTGTCACTACATGGAATGTCAGGATCCCATGGTTTATGCAACATTCCACTTGACATATTAGTCATGTAATTGCACACCCAATCCTCATGTGCATGTGTACTGGAGGTATCTAATGGCTACAAAATATATCTTTGTTGCTTCTCACATGTCACGAAAATGTCAATTATAACAAAAATTTCATTGTGGAAATAAAGGAAGCCTTTACCTCCTAGAGTCTTCATTTGATGCATCTATCCACCCAATCAATGGATGAATAAGAACATTTGTTTGTTGATCCATATGAAATGTGATCAACCACCTCCTCCAGAGTGAAGTCTTTCTCCCATTTAGGCAATGTTATCACTCAGATTTTACCCTTTGGTTGTGGAAAGATAAACCTAAGGTAACTGTTTCAAACCAACCTTTAGGAGGGAAATTAGCATTTTCCCTACCAAAGAGGGCTCTCTCAAAAATATGTATATGGATAAGGATATATGAAAATGATTGGTATTTTTCAAAACAAATATGTGGTTGAAATATACACAAGAACCATTGGGCATGGAGTCGAAATTGAGAATTTAACCAGTAGATAAACAACAATAAAGATATTTACAGAGGCAAGATAGTTGTCACATTACAGTCAAAATCTTTTGTAGGTGAAAAAGAAAGAGAAATAGACAGTCCACCAATAATGCACACCAATTTTCAGATGAATCCACTATCAATTTTGGAGAAATAATGAATACTCAGACCCGATAAATCAAGGCATAAACATATGAATCTTGACGTATTTAACTTTCATCTAAGCATAGAAGACATAACATAATGGAAAAGATAAACAAAGAAGGGATACATAAAACATGGAGGAAAGGAAAATGCAGACCGTAACTTTGATCAACACATGAATCTTTGTTCTGCAAAATGTGCTATTCTCTGCATGGCATTCTTGTATTAGAAAAATAGAATCACTCGATACAAAACTGTCTTGTCTTCAAAAAGTTTCCAACCCTTTCAAAATAATTCACATTGTCTTTTATACAAAATTTCTTTGAAGCAAAACCTAGCTGCTTCTTTTAACTAAAATTAATCATAACTTAACTAACTGCCACATGTCACTTTGAGTTAAAGTTTATATAAAAAATATTACAAATTTCTTTCAAATAAAATTCTTCAAAGTCTTCAATTTTTACGGGATCCGTGTACGGGACCCAACGGATACTTTCATGAACGAAGATTATATTTCATTCTTCCATATTTTTCGACCGTCGTCCATTGATCTGTTGTTATAAGATCATATCTTGTCATCTCTTTGACCAGGACCTTCATATCAATATGATCTACACAGGATATTTCTGGAATTCTTTCGCCAATGGAAACTAATTTATTAATTATTTCAAAATCCTCTTCAAGCTTTTCCATCAAGATTTTCCCTGTAAGTAGATGATTCAAATGCTGAAATTTTCCCTGATCCATTCTTATATCAAATAACAATTTCTTATAGTCATCCTGGGAAATCAACTCATTGTTTTCATCCCAGAATGCAGGCAAACCTTTTTCAACCAATTTATCAAACTATTTTTTAAACTCTGTCACTTGTCTCTTCATTGCTCCAACTCTAGCTTCGACTCTTTCAATATGTGCATACTTCCCTAAAATTCTCCTCGCCCAAGTAATAATGGCTATCCTGTTTTTAATGCCCATGGTCTTCAAATCTTCTTCTGTCAAACCATTCAAGAAATTAATTGTATTTTGCGCTGTGTCTTTGGGCTTCTTATTCATACTCTCTCTCATTGCAGTGCAACAAATATTCTTTAGCCACTTTCTCCTTTATCTTCATGAATTTCAAGTACGACCTGAATTTTTCTGCCTCTTTGATAAATAAATCCCACACCATGGGTTTTCAACCTTGCATAGTTGCCTGACCTGTCACTTGGTTCGCCAATCTTTTGTTTGTTTCAATCAATTCTTTATATTGACCTTGCAAAGACTTTGTTTCCTCATCTTTCTTTTCATTCTCTTCTTTTAATTTTTGAGTTTCTTCTTTTAACTCTTTAATTTCAACATCCTTCAAACTCACCTGGGACATAGCCTGTAGAAGGCTGTCTGCACTGTTTCCATCTTCAACCTGACTAGTACTTGTTTGTTTCTGAGCCAAATTTGATCATTTATTCTTCAAATCTTCGATTTGATTTTTTTAACTTATTTTCTCCTTCTCCCAACCAGCTTCCTTTTCAACAAGTTTCAATAACTTAGTTGTAATATCGTCCACTTCTTTAGATAATTTTTCTTTTTCCTGCTCCAATACGGTCAACTCAGAGCCTTGAATAAGCTGAGTTTCTAGGATTTTTAATTTCTTTCTCAACTCTTGGATTATATTTTCTTTTTCTTTTAGAAAATTCTTTCCTGCATTCCCTCCAGTGCCACTCCCAACCAAATCAATCTACAACTTCTTAATTTGTTGTTGGCAGGCTTTATTTTCTACTTTTTCGTGTTTCAATTAATTGTTTAACTTCTCTACCATTGTTTTCAATTTCTCAACCTCCAAGATTGCTTCCAAAAAATCAACATATATCACTTCCCCCGTCTGCCTGTGTAAAAGAATTTTGTCAGGCGCAGTAATTTTCTTCAAATTGAATTTCATTTCTGTAACCTTGTCACTTGATGACACTGCCAAATTTAAAGTGTTTTCATTGACATCTCGACTAGTAACCAAATTAACATCTGAATTCAACAAGCTCCTGACTTTGGGAAATAATTGATAAGTTTGTTGAGATGAAGCCTACTTGTCTTGATTGTACTTGCCATACATATCTGCTCTAGTTTGAAACTTACTAGCATCTCCTGCCTCCTTGACCTCTTGAAATGTATACTCTTGTATTTGAACCTCTGGTGTTACATATTCATCTTTTCCTTTTCCTTCATCATCTGTAAGTAACATCAAATCTTGTCGTTCATCCAACTGAGGTCTTTTTGCTTTTTCTTGCTCTTCATCTTCTAAATCAATTGCATCTTGAAAACTTCTTTTTTCCCCAATAACCACAGTGCTCGTTGTAGCTTCTGCTCCTCCTGTACATTCTGTGAAAACCAGCTCTCTTCCTTGGGGACTTGTAGTTGCTTCATCTTCACTTTCATATTGTGACCAATTTTCCTTTTCAGACATCCCTTCCAGCTCTTGGTGATCGAAAGCCTTATTCTGATTACTCTGTCTCCTTTTCGAAATGACATGAAGGGGATCATAATCAATGGCCACTTCCTTTTTGAAATCCATTTCTTCTAATAATTTTTCTATGTGCGAAATGGCATATTTATTCTTTACAGTAAATGGACCTATTGTAAAAGGATATTTTATATCAATAGCTTTCTTGAAGAATAGAAAATGATTATCTTCCACAATCAATTTCTGTCTAAGAAATTCAAGAGCGAAGACTCCCAATGTCAAAAATGCTGGTAACTTATACGGCTGATGTTTGAAACCATACAACCTGAGAACAGTATTATCATTCGATAAAAACTAGTCTCCCACGGCCAAATCAATACTCAACTGCATAAAGGTCCTCATCTCGGGTAACACTCTCGGTAACTTTTCTCCGAAAATCATTCTATACATCTCTGATAGCATGTAATTCATATAATTAAACATATTATCTTCCATAGGACTTGTAAAAATTATTTTCGGAAAATGTAATTCTTCTCGACTGGCAAACATGACTATCTTCATCAAGTGTGATTGAAACCTAAAATGTCTTATGCTATTAAAATTCACCATCTGTAAGTGAATGTTTTCATCCAAAAACTCCTCAAACTTGAGACGAGGTATCTGACTACTTTCAACTTCAGGTAAACCGGTACTCATTCTAAATAAAAAACTCAATTGAAACTCGGTCACCCATTCGTCTGTATCAAAACCTAAAAACAAGGCCAATAAAGACAGAACAAGCTGAGTGTTCTCGCTAAAAAGACTGGCATCTATAGGATAGGGAGTCTAAGTGATTTCCAAATCTGGTTTAAGGAAAGAAGTCATGAAAATTTTCTTGTTCTCAGGGGATGACTGGTGATATATCTATAATTGACTTCTCGGAAAAGCTTTCTGGTTCAGGCATTTGGGACGAGGGGACTTCTAGGGAATCTCTTATAAGTGAGAGTTCTATCTGACAAACTATTCTGGTTTTTGGGGCGTTCATAACGACTCTTTCGGCTTTTGAGTAATTGGATGCGCACCAGGACACAAACTCTGGGAACGAAACAATTTGGTCAGGGCAAAATGACAGGAGGGACGACTGGTTAACTCTGTGCACATCTAGACCTTCCTCTTGCAAACTCTTCAATTTAACCTTAATCTATGGAACTAATAACCTAATTGAAGTATCAAATATGTCCCTATCTCTATCTTCCAAAGCATCCCTAGCCTTAGCACTGTCTACATCCTGGACTGTTTCCATTTTTACCTCTTATAAACAAACTTAAAATACTATTAGTTCAGGTTACAAGGCCCTACCTATCGCTAACAATCATGCACTTTGTCCTGTTTTGTCGCTTTCCAGGGTGCCCACTCGTCCAAAACCTTCTAGCGTTGACAGTGCAAAGACAAATGTTAACTTTCACATGTTTCTTTGCTATATATAACCCATTTCCCTTATCCTCCAAGCATCTTTACGGGCACTCATTTTCCTCATCCGTAGATCTCACGTGCTGTAAACTGGATCGTCGGATTTCACTTGCTTTTAACATTTTGATGACTTCCCTCAACGTCCGATCATTCTCCAGTCTTCAAATCTTAACTGTTAGATATTAGTGCTAATATGCAAAATGTGGTTTCGCAACTCCAAAAGTGGTTTCCAAAACCACCTTTATCAGTTGCGTAATGTTCTGGTGCCTCCACGTGTCTGGCGTTTTTTCATCTCGCAACCACTATCTTCTCCTATCCCTCGTGCACTTTCTTAATGCGGAACTCCTGGGATCGTTGATATTTTATCTACCAACGCATCAACGGTGGAACTCACAATATGTTTAACTTTCAACCTTTTATGTCGGTGGGTTTCCTCCCGTTATCTTTCAGGCACCTTTTGAACTCATCGTCTTTGATTTATTTTGCTTACAAACTGAGCCGTTGATCTTCTGATACCTGCACTGTGATTAAGAACGTATCCCGAACCGTCAGATCTTTCCATCATTAATCTCGACCGTTAACTTCGACGCCATACCTTCCGCCAAGGTGGTTTCGCATCCCTCCAAAGTGGTTTCCCCATACCACTTCTCTTGTTTGCGAAGCGCTGTATAGCCGCCACATGTCCGTCGGTTTCTCCTTCCGCAACTGCTTATAGCCTTTTTCCTCTGTGCACTTTGGTGATGCGAAGGCAATTAAGGACCGTTGATTTCCTTCCTGCACCCGATCGATGGTGTATCTTGTATGATGGTTAGCGCTTACATTATTTGTTTTCGGACTATTGTTTTTAACATTCTTTTTTCTCCTGATTGCTTATTTCTGCAATTTTATTCAAAATGTCTTCTTGTTATCTCTTTTAATGCTTTTATCCACCACTTTTGATCATATTTAACCCCATAATCATGGAACTAGAGACATTTTAAAGAATTTTCTCACCATATTTAAAAATTTGCAAGGCATTTCTCCACTATACACCATCATTTGGACTATGAAAACTAGGTGCTAACAGGCAACTCATGAGGTTTCTTGTTCAAGCCTTGAATGTCAAGCAAACTTCTACCGAATGTCAAGCAAACTTCTACCGATGCAAACAAGACTGGTGCATCCTTGATCCTTCATTTTGGTGATGTATTCATCTAACCAATCCATGAATAGATGATCATCGTTGCTTGTTGATTCAAATGGCATGGTCTCATCTATCTCTCCCATAGCTAATACCCCCTCATTGTCCTCTTGAAGCAATATATGTGTTGGTCCGACCTCTTATGTATCTTTGCTCTGCACAGGCACCTACAAATTTGAATTTTCCTCATGTTGAATGATCACATGAGGTTCCTCCTTCAAGTCCAATATGTCTCATGCCATGTTCACTTGATCATTAGCCATGCAAGAGAGAGGATGTGACATGATTAGCTCCCTACGAATCCGATGCATCTGCAATATTGATTCTTGAAGGGCCTCTTGTGCACTTTTCAAAGAATCATTGGTGGCTTCCAATTCATTAGTGAGATTTTTTGTTTCTTCTTCTTCCTTCTTGAGCGAATGGGGGTACATGTCTGCTACCTAAAGAATTTGATTTCTATATAAGAGTAGGTTCAAGTAATTGTCTTTCATCTTGACCACTGATTCTCTAAGTGCTTCAAAATATTCCAGGAAGTATTATTTCCCCCAATCTTCTCTTGAAGCTCTCCAACGACAGCTTGACACCAAGGAATTGGTATTAACAAAGTTCTTCAAGGCTGCCATGTGCTTCTCTTGATTTTCCATTAGTGACCCCATCAAATGATGTGACTCACATGGGAAATCCTCCAACAAATTTTCTTCATCTAATGGCTTGCATAAAGGATCAAATTTCTTGTGGCATGAGTCCACAGCATGAGGTTCACACAAATCAACATTAAAAGCATTTGCAATATCACTTTCATTGTATGTAGTGGAGGGCATTTCAAAATGTTGCAAAGAATTGTGACTGTTACAAGAATTAAAACTTTCATCATACCTTTTGGTCACATCCTCATCCTTTCCATGTGACTGATTTGGGTTGGCATGCTCTTCTATTTTGTTGTCCACAAGAAGACTTACAGTTGCAAATCGTGGTTCGCTCTATCCCAAAATTTCATTTGGCTTGAGCGAATCTATGTGCAAGGATTCATTCTTATCTTCGGGTGCTTCTGCTTCCATGTTATCCTTCTCCGGACAACTTGATGCTTCTTCATCTTTAGTGGCATTAGGATCTACAAGTGGTTCCGATGAAGCTTCATTCTGTTGCAATTTATGTTCCACTTCTTTGCACACATTCTTGAAATTATTTTCTATCCTTCTCTAATGTGTGCTACAATAGGGATCCTCGTTCAAAAACAATATTTCCACCTTGGAACAGTAGAATTCTTGTAAAGGCAGGACTTCCTGGTTCTCTTTCCTTAATGCTTGGTATTCTCAGAAGTAATAAGAAGGATTCACTTCAATTGATTGTCCTCCAAAGAATATTATTCCATCAACAATACTAGACATTGGTGGAGCTTTCACATGGTACATGTCTTAACAAAAAGCATCATCCCATTCATGTGAGATATGCAAGCCTCCACTTGTGGTTTCAACTTCTCCATTATCTTCCCAATCATCATCAATAGGAACAAGTCTCATAGATGCAAAGTTGTTCTTCAAATTACTATGGCCTCAATGCACAGGTGCAGAGGACCATGCTCTGATACCACTGTAATATCCCCAATCTGAAAATCAGATTATTAACTACAATTCCCAAACAAGAATCGAAATTTTTAAAACTAGATGCAATTTCTGGATTTGGGGGCTAAAAAATGCATGTTTCCAACTCTTCCCAAATGGCATCAAGCCCTAACAATTTTTTTATGCGAGTCAGTGGATGGGTCCTATTAAAGTCTTACTAACACGATTGACCTTCAAATAGGCTTATGGAACAACACTTGACAGGTAGAAGATTGTAACAATGAACTATGAGGAATTGTCTTTTAACACTGGAAAATTGCTAAACTAGTTGACTTCCCAAACACTACTGGAACTTCTCGGATTTGGAAACATAGGCTCATATGGAAACTTGCACGTTCTTAATAAATTTATAACCACACATATCATACATCCACTTGGGTATTTACTTCGACAGTTTGCACTTTTCAAAGTACATCACACCTAGGCAATCCATTTGGGAAAACCAAATGGTCGGAGGCAATTTCCCCAAAATATTTATGGAAACTCTTCTACTTCTAGTGCAATATTGGAAGTAGCTAGATTATAACGATCCAAACCTGCTATGGAATACACTAGGTTCAATAGTTGGGAGTTATCTTGCAAAATTTGGAGGTGAGGAACAATTTCAGTTCACAGGGGCAAGAAATGGCCAATTTCCAAAATGATTCCAAGTGACACCAAAGGCTCACTATTTTATGATCTGGTGCTTGGTATGGGTTTAGTTACATTTAATTTATCTACAAAAACCTTTAGGTCGAGATTTCGTAGCATGGGAAACAAGTTATTTCGTCCAATCTTAAAACTAGTCAAATTTTCCAATGATTTGACTATAGTTGAACATAAACACGTAAAAATGGAATAGATTGAATGGGAATGGCACACTTTGTTATTGTTTCGATGAAAATTACATCAGATACATACATATGGTTATACTTGTAGCAGAAACATCAAGAATAAACTAAGAATGAGGATCTTCGTAAGTGTTGGAAGAGAGATACGAAGATTGGCTTCAACACAATGTATTTCCCTAATGTATCTTGACTCCCATGGAATGAATTCAGCTTCAGAACTGAAATTTGACCTCTAAGGAGTGTCCAAAACCCACTGCAGAAGTAGAATGGTCCAAGGTATGCTTCAGATCAGCCACCCTTTCATGCAATTGCAACACCTTTAACAGTACCCCACACACTGGGAACTAGCAACTAGGAATTCACCAAACTGGAAGCTACTACATTCACCAACTCCAAAATTCAAACCAAACCACACCACTATGTTGCATAACATCTGAAATCCTATTATATTGTTGCAATGAAGTTCAATGAGGTGGACACGATGTCCAACTCCTCAATCCTTAGCTGGAATGACTTCGCAATCTCCCAACTAGTTTACTGGTTGCAAGGGGGCACATCTCCCAATGCTAGCAAGGGGCACATCACCCAAGCTATGAAAATTGCAGAGCTCTTCAAGTTAATCAACAAATGGCCAAAATATGTGAACAAGGGTGCTCATACCTCTTTTATAACTCTTCATTTACCTTTTCTTTCCTTCTATAGTTTTCTCATGAAAATATCAATAAAATAATAATTAATATTATTTTCATTAGAGAATAGAAGTTATCCCCCCCTTTATAGTTCAAAATTAGGAAAACATTTCCTCGATTCCTTGCTTGATTTCTTAACAGTTACTAATGCTCTCTCTGCCTTTATTAGCAAAAATCTAGAAACTTATGCCTTTCCACTTTCATGCTACATTTCCTGTTTTTTCCAGCTGCTTTCCTACTTTTCAACTGCTTTTTCCATATTTTTAGCTACTTTTCTCCAACTTTTTTGAGGGATACAACTCATATGTATTATCCATATTCCTATGCGCCCTCTTGATCCACTTAGATCAATTCCAACTCATAAACAAATATTAGAAAATTAAATATTCAAAATTGTGGTCCTACATTCCCCTTTCATGATTTATTTAATTACACAAGGTAACTATAGGCCAAAATTAATCCCCTGACTAATTAATTAATTCCCACTTGAACCCATGGGAATATAATGGGCTAGTGGTTGCTCCATGGTACTATCAAATGGGGACATGACAATCCTCCCCTCCCATAATTGCTTGTCCTCAAGCAAGTGAAAATATGGATTGTTAAGAACCTGTAAAAAATTTCCACAATACTTTTGTAAGGCTTCTTCAAAATCTACTTGAACCTCATATGCATCATATATGACCCCTTCCTACTTCAATCCTTCTCCATTGAGGCAATTCCATGAAATCCTCTCAATCACCCTTCTACGAATCTCCAAACAACTAGGGTGATCATCTTGCAACAAGACCATTCCAATGACTTCTTTGGAAGCATCACCTTTAAGCACAAATGGTGGAGTGAAACCTAATGAGGTACACATTGTACAAGTATGCATCATCCTCTTGAAACTCTTTTGGGATTTCTCATCCTAAAAGGAAAATCCTCTCCTTACTTAGACAACCATATTCATTATGGATTGGAAGGGTCTTCTACATGGTGCACCGTTCTCCAACTTGTTCACATCCATGGAATTGGACCAAACAAAGGTAGGTTGAATTCCCTTCATGTGGGCACCAACTTCACCTTGATCAATCATAGAGTCAAGATACATCACCTTAATCCTTCAAAATTCACATTCAAACAAATTAACGTGCAGTGGTTGCTCTACCCATGTACTTCATACAACTTTCCAAACTAGGAGAATTCTTCTCCCACATCCTACAATGAACCAGAATGTCATCAAATGAAACAAATATAAGCTTACCAAATTTCTTGTTGTATTCTTTGCTCATGTATGATGATGAAGTCATAGGGGCCTCCGATTAGAGGAAATTTGGGGTCTAAAATGGGTCTGATAAGAAAACGTGTCATGGATGAGCGTGCGATGAGTAAGATATTTTAAACCAATAGAATTTTAGTATTTTGGTCAACCATTATGGTTGAGTTGGACCTATAGAAAGCAATGATGCTTGTGTGTCATATTTTTATTTGATAATAACTAACTTCATATAACACTCACCTTGGTTAAGATTTTGAAAATTTCATCTCGAAATATGGTAAATATACTTGAAATAATAAATATAAAGTATTTATATTATCACTACTTCTAATTTCTTTAAAATATAAATCTCACATTAGTTAAATGATAGTGGAGTAATCTTGAAATAATAAATATAGAGTATTTTATATTATCACTGCTTCTAAATTCTTTAAAATATAAATCTCACATTAATTAATATGATAGTGGAGTAATCTTGAAATAATAAAAGCATTTATATAACTAATCTCTTAAAAATAAAAATAAATAAATTTTAAAAAGTGTCATAAATAAAAGAAAAATAAGAGAGAGATAAAATAATATTTCGTTATTTTTGCGATAACTTTCTCCTCTGAACTCAGAATTTGACGTTTTTGGTACCATTGGAAAGGTCTCGACAAGACCTTTCCTTTCCAATGGTACCACAAAATTCAAGTCATGGGTTCAGAGGAAAGGAAAGGTCTTGTCGAGACCTTTCCAATGGTACCAAAAACGTCAAATTCTGAGTTTAGAGGAGAAAGTTGTCGCAAAAATAGCGAAATATTATTTTATCTCTCTCCTATTTTTCTTTTATTTATGACACCTTTTTAAATTTATTTATTTTTATTTTTAAGAGATTAGTTATATAAATGCTTTTATTATTTCAAGATTACTCCACTATCATATTAATTAACTTTCTCCTGAGTTTGGAGGAGAAAGTTATCACAAAAATAGCGAAATATTATTTTCTCTCTCCTATTTATTTTTTTTATTTATAACAATTTTTTAAATTTATTTATTTTTATTTTTAAGAGATTAGTTATATAAATGCTTTTATTATTTCAAGATTACTCCACTAGCATTTAAAAGACTTCAAAGTAGTGATCATATAAAATAAAAATATCGATTGTTTATTTTTAGTATTATTGTAATTATATTTTTTCATTATAATTTTAGTTTTTTTTTTAGTTTTAAATTTTATTAAATATATAAAAACAAGTAGTGTTACATTTATTAAAAAATTAAATAAATTATAATATAAATTAAATAAATTTACCACTATATCATTTATTGTGTATGCACGAGATTCTAAACCTTTCATTATTATTTTCAACCATCATCTATTAACTCTTCACAAACCCAACATACTTGTCAACTGCCATTAATGAGATATTATAGGTTGACTTTCACTAGATAACACCTTTAACTTAGTGTGACATGGCATATTTGTAGTGTGATGTGGCTTTTTTTATTATTTTCCTTGGGAGGCCCATTTTAGACCCCAAATTTCCTCTAATATTATCCAAGCCAATGCTCATGCATGGAACTCCAGAATAATCACATTGGACACAAGGAGATGTATTCTACGTAACTTCTTTCTCCACGCGAACCGGATGGTGATAATGAATGTGGATATCAATCTTGGGAAGGTTCTAAACCTCATGCACCTCTTTCTTCTCAAGAGATGTCACTATACCACATACTGCTACATGTATCTCCCAGCTAAAATAGTTGAGACCATGAATGATTCCTGGGTCCAAATGAACCTCAGATTGAGGAAGTGTCTCCTAATCCCTCCTCCACACTGCTTAGTGTATACACTAAGAGCCTTATGAAGACTCCCAAACCACCAAGCAGGAACACAGTAAGTCAATCCATAATATGGTTTCCCATGTAGGAAATTACACCACAACTCTACATGGACATACTTATGGAAATGAAGGCTAGCTCTCCCTCCTAGATCCCACTGAACATGTTGCATTCTCCCAAACTCAAATGCCATCAGGGACACTCTGTCACTCCATGGAATTCCAGGATCCCATGGTTTATGCAGCATTCCACTTCACATCTTAGTCATGTAATTGCACACCCAATCCTCGTGTGCATGTGTACTAGAGGTATCTAATGGCTGCAAAATATATCTTTGTTGTTGCTCACATGTCAGGGCAATGTTAGTTATAACAAAAATTTCATTGCAGAAACAAAGGAAGCCTTTACCTCCTAGAGTCTTCATTTCAATGATGCCTCTATCCACCCAATCAATGGATGAATAAGCAATTTTGTTTGTTGATCCATATGGAATGTGATCATCCAACTCCTCTAGAGTGAAGTCTTTCTCCCATATAGGCAGCTCATGAGGTTTCTCATTAAAGGTTGGAATGTCAAGCAACCTTCTACCGATGTAAGCAAGACTAGTGCATCCTTGATTCTTCATTTCGGTGATGTATTCATCTACCCAATCCATGAATAGATTATCACCTTTGCTTGTTGTTTCAAATGGCATGGTCTCAGTTATCTCTCCCATAGCTAAGAACTCCTTGTTTCCCTCTTGAAGAAAGACCGGTGCAGGTCCAATCTCTTCTGCATCCTTGCTTTGCACAAGCACCTACAAATTTGAATTTTCCTCATGTTGAATGCTCACATGAGGTTCCTACTTCAAGTACAATATGTCTCCTACCATGTGCACTTGATCATTAGCCATGCAGGAGAGAGGATGTGACATACTTAGCTACCTATGAAGCTGATCCATCTGCAATCTTGATTCTTAAAGGGCCTTTTATGCACTCTTCAAAGAATCACGGGTGGCTTCCAATTCATTAGTGAGATTTTATGTTTCTTCTTCTTCCTTCTTGATCGAATGGTGGTACATGTCTGCAACCCAGAGAATTTGATTTCTATCTGAGAGTAGGTTCAAGTAATGCTCTTTCATCTTGGCCATTGCTTCTCTAAGTGCTTAGAAATCTTCGAAGAAGGATTCTTTCTCCCAATATTCTCTTGAATCTCTCCAACAACAGCTTGACACCAAGGAATTGGTATTAAAAAATTTCTTCAAGGCTTCCATGAGCTTCTCTTGAACATCCCCAATCTGAAAATCAGAGATATTAACTACAAATCCAAACAAGAATCGAAATTTTGAAAACTAAATGCAATTTCTAGCTTTGGAGGCTAAAAACTGCTTATTTCCAACTCTTCCCAAATGGCATCAAGCCCCAAAAATTTTCGGATATGATGGGGGGGAATGGGTCCTATTACAGTCCCAATAACATGATTGAACTTCAGATAGGCTTCTGGAACAACAATTGACAGGTAGAATCTTGTAACAGTGAACGATGAGGAATCGTCTTTTAACATTGGAAAATTGTTGAACTAGTTGACTTCCCAAACACTACTGGAACTTCTCAAATTTGGAAACAGAGGTTCATATGGAAACCTATAGACTCTAAATAAATTCAGAACCAAACATATCATACATTCACTCGGGGATTTACTTCGCCAGTTTGCACTTTTCAGAGTACATCACACCTGGGTAGACCATTTGGGAAAACCAAATGATCGGAGGCAATTTCCCCAAGAATTATGTGGAAACTCTTCTGCTTTTGGTGCAAAAATGGAAGTAGCTAGATCATAATGATACAAACCTGCTACGGAAGACACTAGGTGCAATAGTTGGAAGTTAGATTGCAAAATTTGGAGGTGAGGAACAATTTTGGTTCACAGGGCAAGAAATGGCCAATTTCCAAAATGATTCTAGGTGACACCAAAGGATCACTATTTTCTGATCTAGTACTTGGGATTGGTTAATTTACATTTAATTTATCTACAAACACCTTTAGGTCAAGATTTGGTAGCATAGAAAACAATTTATTTCATCAAATCTTAAAACTAGTCAATTTTCCCAATGATTTGAGCATAGGTGAACATAAACACGGAAATAGATTGAATGGAATGGCACACTTTGTTATTGTTTCTGCAGAAATTATGTCAGATACATACATATAGATGCATTTTCAGAAGCAACATCAAGAAGAAACTAAGAATGAGGAGCTTAGTAAGTGCAGGAAGAGAGATATGAAGATTCGCTTCAACACAATGTATTTCCCTGCATGTATCTTGACTCTCCTGGAATGAATTCAGCTTCAGATCTACAATTAAACCTCTGAGGAGCAGGCACCCTTTCATGCAAGTGCGCCACCTTTAACAATACCCCACACACTGGGAACTAGCAACTACGAATTCACCAAACTGGAAGCTACTACATTCACCAAATCCAAACTTCAAACCGAACCACACCACTATGTTGCATAAAATCCGAAATCCTATTCTAGTTCTACAATGAAGCTCAATGAGGTGGACAAGATGTCCAACTCCTCAATCATTAGCTGGAATGACTTCACAGTCTCCCAACTAGTTTACTGGTTGCAAAGGGGCACATCTCCCAATGCTAGCAAGGGGCACATCACCCAAGCTATGAAAAGTGCAGAGTTCTTCAAGTCAATCAAAAAATGGCCAAAATATGCGAACAAGGGTGCTCATACCTCTTTTATAACTCTTCATTTACCTTTTCTTTCCTTCTATAGTTTTCTCATGAAAATATCAATAAAATAATAAATAATATTATTTTCATGAGAGAATAGAAGTTAGCCCCCTCTTTCTAATTCGAAATTAGGAAAATTTTCCATAGATTCCTTGCTTGCTTTCTTGACAATTACTAATGTTTTCTCTGCCTTTATTGGCAAAAATCTGGAAACTTATGCCTTTCCACTTTTCTGTCGCCTTTCCTATTTTTTCAGCTGCTTTCCTACTTTTTCCATATTTTTAGTCGCTTTTCTCCAGATTTCTTGAGGGAGACAATTCATTTGTCTTATCCATCTTCCTATGCGCCCTCTTGATCCACCTAGATCAATTCCAACTCATAAAAAATATTAGAAAATTAAATATTCAAAATTGTGGTCCTACATCACCCTTTCATGATTTGATTTAATTACACAAGGTAACTATAGGACAAAATTAATTCCCTGATTAATTACTTAAGTTCCACTTGAACCCATGGGAATCTAATGGGCTAGTGGTTGCTACATGGTGCTATCAAAATGGGGACATGACAAATATGGTGACCAAGTATATCCAAAAATAGAAGGAACCAGGTTGATTGAGTGCACAAACTTCTAATAAAAAGTTTTATAAGAGAAAAATAATGCCTCTTACAAGCTACGTATAGTTGAAATATGACTATACATGTACATACAAGAAAATGTCAGTTATGGACAATGATAAGGTTCTAGTCAAAATAAGCCAATATAAGTTAAAAAGGAGGAAGAAAACATAGAACTAATAGTGCAGAAATTGGCTTGAAGAGCGAGCTATAAAAGAAGAAGGTGCCCAAAATATATAAATGCAATGAGAGGTCATGTACAAGAATGCAACATGGAGGTAAAATGGAAAAATTAAGACACTAAAGGAAAACCAAAATACTACATGGACAACTTCAACTAAAAAGAGTAGATCAAATTGTAAAACTACTTGAAGCATAACATCCCATAGCATAAAAAACAAGTTAGAACACAACTAAAACACAAGTCACACATGTAGAAATGTGAAACAAGAAGATGGGAACAAGCCAACGAGTCATAGGAAAAAAAATTATGCTTACAATGTGGAAATGGGGAGGTAGAAACCAAGAAGAGGTTTCTCCTACACTCTACAACATACTCATAAATTGGGGAAAGGTCAAATTAAATTGCATATCAGATATTAAGAATCAATGTTTCATGGGGATCTAATGAGAGATATATCAAGGTTTGTTGAGAAAATGATGTAGGCATAATAGAGTCGACAACTTAGCTAATCCTTGATGCAAAGAGAAGGGGACCATATCTAAGTAGATCAAAGCCATGATTTAGATCCTTCCAATACACCAATATATCTAATCATTGCAATTCCTTGTTTTAATCTCATGGACAATCGCACGGCTATCGAAGAAAAAGCTGTGTGAGTATCGCGCAAGAACTGAACGAATAACATGTGCTATAGCGCAGGTTAATAATGGTTCAACCACACAACCTCTTCTTTTGACTGTTTTTGGGCACTTTTGGACTCATGTTGCCTTTTGGATTTGTTGAGGATGCCTTTGGTGAACTGCATTCTATATGTTGATGATGCCTTACTGTGAGAATCGTTGAAATGTCACATATGTGCGAGGTTTAGGCGTTAACACCATCTCTTTGAAATAAGGTTGAGTAAGTTAGTGTTCATCAATCCATGTAAAGAGGGTCTCTTTATTAATTAAGACCCACTAGGAAGTTGTATTTGTTAATTATTTGACCATGTTAAGTAGTTAGGGTTTTGGATATGAGAAGCCTATTTAGAGAGCTATAAGGCTATGAAGAGATTTGTCAATAATTGTTGTAACATAAATCTTCTTAAGTGAAAAGTCACCCTACCTAAAGAGGCATGTGAACATTGATCCCTGAAGTTTTTCTCGTGATATAAAGCTCATTTACTGCCACCTTTATCTCTATTTTGTCTAATGTTTCTTGTTCTTCTCAATAAATTATGATTTATTGCAGCTTAACCTTTGCATATCCTATATTGTCTTAAGTTATAGGGATAAAGAACACCATAATACTACCCATGCCTTATCATTATGTTCCATGAAAAATATCATAACAACCCAACATGCATATCAAAGAAATTATATACTTAACCAAAATGAAACAATTATTGTAAATTCCAAAAAAACATGCTTACGTCAAAGGAACCAATAGAGTTGGAACCATCACAATGGTTCCTAGCATCAAAATGTAATGTTGAAATGCCAAAATAATTGCCCCAGCTACATCACAACATATTTATGTTAGGATATTTAGACACTTAGGAGTTAATTAAGATCAACTTGTGTAATATATCCGTTAGGGATAGTGTGTTTCTTTAGTATGCATTTGTAAATACTTAATCCGATGGTCACGATATGTTCCCGACATAGAGTGATCCGACGGCTCAACTTCTCTTAGATAAAACCTAACCTTGATTCGTGGCTTAACACCGGATTGGTCCATGATCTCTATTTAAAGAGAAGGAGGGTCATTGTTTAGTTGATCGATTATGAGAAGCTCATTTGCAACTTTCTTTCTTTGCATAATAAATTGTCCCGTAGAAGCTATTTGGCCGGGGCCGTGGAGTGTTTCCCTCAAGAGGGTTTAAACCACGTCAAAAAATCGGTGTGTTGATCTGTGATCTGTTTGTGTGAAGTGGTTGCTCTTGGTGTTCAGTCCTTTGGTAGTACCTTGTGTACCCGAACATGGTATCAGAGCTAGAGGTCACGAGTTTGATACACACTTGGCTCGCACTGAGGGGGAGATTGTTGCACAAAATTGCAAGTATTCAGCGCTCCCCGGTGTATCGTGACAAGGGACTAATCGCCTCTCGTTGTGTACCCGAACAATTTATACATCAAAGCTTATCAATTTGTTAACTTGCACTCCCAAAACAACTTCAATAAAAATTGCACTATTCCATAATAATTGATTACACAAATAGGAATTACTATAACACAATCATAAGACATTGTAAAAAATATCTACACCCAAGCATGGTTCATGAAAAAATTGCATTAGAAAAACAATATAAACCTTGATGAGAGGGAAGACCAACCTATGCATGTTATGAAATCTTGGCGGTCTTCAACATATCACTTATTTTTCCTAATCTCTTTTAAACCACTAGAAGCAATCACACTAATTGGAAAATAAGGCATTGATCCTTTGGCTGCTTAGCCTTACAAAATGGACTACTAAAAAGTAAGAGGTCTATGCCAAAAATAGAGTACATAAAATTGCCACCGAGTTACACAAACATTGCTTAAAGTAAAAACACAAGGCAACAATGTAAAAGAGATAAAATCATCCGTGGAAAAAATGACTGCAAGATGCTTAGAACTCTGTTGTACTGGCAAGATAACTTGTTTGCCATTTTTTGTTGTGTGCTCTCCATGTAGTTTTGATCTAATGGAAATATATGATGCCAGAAGATGCCACTTGGGAACCAACTGACATTTTAGAACAATTTATGCACCTTTAACATTGATGATCACAATGCTACTTTTGAAGGGGGAGGGCACGTTAGAGTCCTACCCTACCCGTCTTTATGAGTTATCTGTACATTGTATAAGACCATCTCTTTGAAATAATGTTGAATAAGTTAGTGTTCATCAACCAATGTAAAACATGTCTCTTTATTAATTAAGACCCGCTCAGAAGTTGTATTTGTTAATTATTTGACCATGTTAAGTAATTAGCGTTTTGTATTTGAGAAGCTTATTTAGAGAGCTACAAGGCTACAAAGAGATTTGTCAAAAATTATTCTAATAGAGCTCTGCTTAAGTGAAAGGTCACCCTACCTAAGAGGCCTGTGAACATTGATCCTTGAAGTTTTTCTCATAATATAAAGCTTATTTATTGCCATCTTTATCCTTCTTATATTGTTGATTGAATAAAGCTCATTGATTGAATCTTAACTTCTATATATCCCATGTTGTCTTAAGTTATACGGCTAAAGAACACCATGGTATTACCCATGCCTCATCGTTATGTTCCATGAAAAAGATCATAACAACCCAACATGCACATTAGATAAATTATATACTTATCCAAAAAGAAACAATTATTTTAAATTCCAAGGAAACATGCTTGCAGCACTACCACCCATCAAAGGAACCGATATAGTTGGAACCATCACAATGGTTCCAACTATCAAAATGTAATGTTGAAATGCCAAAATAATTGCCCCCGCTACATCAGAGCATATTTATCCATTAAAGAATAGCAGTTTGTTAACATGCACTCCCAAAACAACTATAATAAAAACTACACTATTCCATAACAAGAGCCGCATGCGGCAATGTCCGTGACAGACCATGAAAATAGCAAAGAAGAAGACAACAATTGAACCATGCAAAATAACAATGATATCTTGAGTCGGTCTTCTGCTATTTGTTTTCTTTCTAAGTGCATGTTTCATACTTGTAGTTTTGGAACTATGAACACTATTGTAGAGACCAAGTTGCTTGCGCTGATGCTGAAGAATAGAGCTTGGAGATGCATATATTGTTGTTGAAGTTGTCTCATGTACATTATGGAAGGCGTGGAAGGGATTTCCAAAATTTCAAAAACAAGTCACTTGATTACTATCCATAGCGGACGAGTGATTTGTCTGTAGCATTGGCTTGCTAATTCTTTGGAATAGTGTTATTTGCACTTCTAGTTGAAAGAGACTAAGAAAATTCATTTTTTCTCATGTTGCAGCGAAGGGAAAGCCAAGCTCTGGGTGAAGGGAAAACTGGGTAAGTAGGAATCGTAATAGATTCAAGTGGAAATCTTGCAGATAAATTGGTTTGGAAAATTGGGATTGTTTCTTCTAACTAAGCAGAAGCAATGTCAGTTTACAAATAGCTTCAAATATTGAAGTGCATATCTAAAAAGAAACTAAATGGGAATGACATGCTTATAACTTACAATAAAAAATCGTAAACCATTGATGGATTCTTGAATTCATCTCCATGAACCTCACAAGAAATGGCGAATAAGGGAGATAGATTTGATCTATAGAGCGGAATAATACATAGAAACCATGAGAAACTAAGAGAAGATATATAATATCAACCAACAGAGCATAAAGCAGGGGAGATAAATCAATGCAAAGCATGGTAATTGAGAAAGAGATACTAACCTATTCTTAATGCACATATCTACGCTGATATATCTCCCTTATTATATAACCTTAAGTAATTTCGAAGTGAATAGGACACACATTCCTCAAGCAATTGGTACAACATATTAATTGAAAATGGATGGCAAGCAAGCTTGCACAGTGGCATATTCTAGAGAAGGTGCAGTAAGCAAGGCAAGGTTGAGTGAAATTTCCCTCTCTTGAAACTCACGTGATCAAGAAGGCCTATACATGGGATTTTCACTTAACTGTTTTTGATATCGTTGCATGACTGGATCTAGATGACTAACATTGGGTGTTAATTGTGTTATAGAGAGATTTCCATACTTCCTTGAATTTTGCAGCGACGATGGATGTGCCAATTATCTTCATTTGCCACAAGAATGGATGGGAAATCAGTACACCTGCTTCTAAACAATTTAGAAGTACAATTTATGAGTTAACTTTGTATAATTTTCAAATAATGAAGTCTCATGTAATGCACTCACTCCATCAAGACTGGCTCACAAATATTTCATGTATTTTATTTGGGAGTTGAATACCTGGTGGTCATAGGTGATGGATTGGCATTGAGAGGATCTTGTTATGGAATAAGAAGCATACGCGTAGAAGGAAATGATGCCCTACCAGTTTACAGTGACATTAAACTAGCTCGATCGATGGTAATCAAAGAGAGCAATCCTATTTTCGTTTTTTTTTTAGTTTTGATATTAATGACCTAGATCACATCATAGTGATATGAAAAATGGGTTGGGTTGATAGTAAGAGGGTTTGCTACCACACACATCCAATTTCTCATTAATAATCAATATCAATAATCTATATTGCATCGCGTGACTATCCCTTCGTAATGTAAAAGATTGTGACGTAAGGTGTTGAATATATCTTTGGTTATATCATTGAAGAAAAAATTAAGCTAACTTTTCAATGAATATGCGGTGAAGATATCTGGTGTGCAATGCATTTCGCAGTGCCATTCAAGATGTCAACTTGTTTAAAGACACATTTAAGTTAAGTTTTTAAACCATCTGGCATACATGCAAGAGTTAGAACGTCATTCAAATTGTCAACCTATCTACCATGAAAATGGCATGGCCACTAAGTATCGTGCGTTAACGCTCGAATCGGAGTAGAAAAAATGATGAAAGCATTCATATATGCCTACCTAGAAAGTGACCAGTCAAAGGAACCTGACGCCAATATAGAAACGAAGTTGTGAATAAAAAATACAAAGTTAGTTCAATGTGGAAGGAGTCATCCATCTGAACAAAAACCTCGAACATTTGTGTTCTTCTATTCATTGAAGGTCCCTGACATGTTGAAGGTAGATGTAGGATTCCTTGTTCGTGACATGTTGTGTTTTTCTTGTTGTCCTTGATTTGAACTCTTTGATCTAGAGGTATGCCTATTTCTAGTTGGTGCAAAAGTTCTAAGTATATCTTTGCACACGATTTAGCATTATAGTGTTTTTTATTAATTAATTGCATTCTTCTTCAATCTTGTAGCTCTTCTTATTGATGGCTTGAACCAAGCACTAAAGCTAGCGCCCGTCATCGTCACAAATTGTCTTAGAGGAGGATCTGAATCCCTACGACCTGTAGACTATTTGCTCATCCTGAATGATTAACTTTAACATTTGAAGTTGAATTTGTTCCTTGCAACTTTTATGGCTTGAGATGAATTAATAAAAGACAACCCAGTGATCGTGTCACATAATATGTTTTGAGTGTGTTCATATTAGTAGGTGGAGGAGCATCTAATTTCATAGTGTTTCATCTATTATTAGAGCTACTCGTTCTAAAACTGCCTTTAGCCATTTGTTCTTCCATAAATTCAAAATCCCCTGCTTCACATTTCTACAGCTCTATCTACAGAATAAGCGTGGAGTCTCCTTTACATTTTACAAGGTTTTCATTGCACGGTGATGAAGATATTATAGTTGGATAATTAAATTCATCTTCTCATGTAAACAGGTATTGCTCGGATACTGCAATTAAGATATTGCAGTCGGATGATTACATGCCGTGCAGTTTTACTTATGTTGTAAAACTTTGAAGGAAACCAATTAAAAATACAAAATCCAACAGACTGGTCATGTACATTTCATTTTGCTGGGAATTTCAACTCATTTCCAGCAAAATCTTGGCAAAGACTTCTACTTTGCAAATTCAAATTTGTCGTCCTTTTGTGTGTCTTCTTCTAATGGGCACTTGTAGAGTTGTGCCACAAGTGCATGCAAATAATGTATGGCTAAATATAGGGAAGGTGTTTGTCCATTGCATGTTACAGTTAGGAGGTTGCAGGCTGGCCGCAACGCTCTTGAGGTTTGGGTTTGTTTTTGTTTTTATATCTCCATTTTCCAGTCTTTTTTAGTAAGCCCTATTGCACAACTATGGATAAATTTGTTTGGTGTAAATAAAATGTAGTTGTAGAGGAAACACATAATGTTTTCAATACTTGAAGTTCTATTGTAAAGAACTAGGTGTGTATGTTGCATTAGATTCATAGCTGACCAAGTATAGGTTTGGGCGTCTAGGTTTCCAAAGTATTTTCATTGACTTTGAAATTAAGTTATCTATCATACCATTACACCGTTGGTACATGCATCTTATTCTAGAGCGGCAGCTCATCGACCGTGGCCTTCTTGGATTCACATTGGCATTCAATGGCCAAGCCAACCATGATGGGATTGACATCATCATTTAATGCATTTAATGCGTTGGGAAATACTTGGGTTTGACCCTCTTTGTTGCCAGCCTCACAAAATCCTGCATCTTCATATCGTTATGTTCATCTTTGGGTGGTTGTCTGGTCAGCTATCTTAGTTCAAAGCCTGATATTTCCGGGATGCCGTCGAACTTGAGGCCTAGCCATTTATGTGGAACATTAACGTGGTCGTGATGTCGTGGTGATGATCCCGTTATTATGTGGCGAGGACATAGAGAGTTAGCTTACACAATAGTGCCATATACAATATCACATAGCTGAGGAGTTATATATACGTAGATATACTATATACTTATAATTTATATTAAAATACCATGCTAAACTATAGGTGCCCTAGCGCGTTATTGGTTACTCATGTGAGCTTGGTTACTCTACCTTGGATGCTCAAGATGGGCTACTTTTTGCGGTTCATGGCAGTCCAACACTCATTTGTAATTGTTTTACCGATGCTCTTCCATTGAATACATTGTTATCCACTCTCTAATAATAATACAGTACTGAACACTAACCTATATATACATGTGTATGACCTGTTAAGCCTATCTTTCGTAATTAAGCCTAGCGTACATTGACAAGATGACGTACGAGACACATGGCGACTGAAATCCACACTTCAAAAATCGAGGCAACATTCAATATTTTAGCAAAGTTAAACTTTGCATGTTGGAAAAATTTGCTGCACCGACCACTTAATATATGCAAAATGAATGCATTATGTCACAGACATAATAATTGATTATTTACACAAATAAGCATTATTGTAACACAATCATAAGACATTACTACATCCAAACATGGTTCATGAAAAAAGATCTACATCCAAGCATGGTTCGTGAAAATAAAATTGCATTAGAAAAACACTAAGGAAAACCATCTTATGCATGCTATGAACTCTTGAAGATCTTCAATATATCACTTATTTTCTCCTAAGCTTCCAACTTTTATGTACTATGTTCATAATTTTAATTTTATGCCAATTTTATGTACTATATCACTTAGTGTACATGTTCAATGAGATACCTGTGTTGAATTGGAAAGCAACACCCTTTTTTCCCATAGAAAAATATATCTTAATATTAATACTGTGAAATAGTAAAGTATGTCCAATTGTCACAAAGCATCCAAGGGGATAACACCCCTATATAATCTAACAAGAGTTACAAACACATGGGCATCAGAAACATTCCCATAAAAACAGAGCTAGAATTTTAGTTAGTTCATGGCCGATACATCAGTCATCAAGTTGCACCATAACAACTTAAAACAGAGTGATATAAGTGTCTGCGAGTCCTTCCATAAAAGACTCAATCCAAGTCCATAGAGTAATAAACATTGCTAACAACAACAATATATAGCAAAACAGAAGATAAATAAGTGTAGCTGTAGATATCCCAGGAAAATCAAAATACCAAGGAGATGTTGGTGGAGCAACGAACCAACTAAATACCTGCAAAAAAGTTACAATCGCAAAACCATAAAGATATATAAACGGCAAATCCAAAAAATCAGCAAACCAACAAGACAGGGTCAAAGCCATCAAGACCAATGCATGTCAATAGTACCATGGGAGAACATAAGTTCCTCCCGCCATTCCTCCCACATGATGATCCCGGCCTGAGTAGATAAAGCTAGCTTGGAAAGCAAGTCAACCTTCGAATTCACCTCACGGAAGATATGTGAAAAATGAGTGTGTTCAAAACTGAGGATTAACTTCCGGACGGCATCCATCCAGAAAGTAAGTAACATTACTTTGAGTGGAGTAACACCCTTTTCCCAAGATATAATAGATGAAGAATCACCAAATATCAAGAGTGATGTTACCTATCTGAAATGAGCAAAATGCAGTAAAAGCCAAAGGGCACATAACTCGCTACGAGTATTGGACCCAATCCCCAAATTCAAACGGATTCGAAAAAAACAGGAGGTTGAAAGGTGCAATACCGCACCGGCCCCACTCACACCAAGCCCCCCCACCGCCGCACCATCGAAGAATCCACAGGGGTACATTAAGACAGGAGGGGTTAATTGTCGACCCGGACAATCCATATTTTTAATAGGTCGACCAATATGAGAAGTGTATTCCATGTATGCAGCCAAAATCCGACCACATAACCAATCCTGAAGGGGAGAAGTGCCCTCAAATATATGACAGTTCCAAGCTTTCCCAGTTTCCCAAATCATGAAGCATGGAAGTTCTACCATAGAATGTGAGTTCCTGAACCATGAACCAAGACAGTCAATTAGAGTGGAAGATCTCCAGATGGTCTGAATGCCCAAAGCTGTAGCAATTTGTTTCCAGTGGCCCTATATGAACGCGTAGGTAGAGAAGAGGTGATCAACCGATTCGTCCTGTAGGCAGCATAGAGGACACCATCCAGGACCAACAAAGCCTCGGTGACACAGATTATCCCATGTGAGGATTTTATTACACAACGTTAACCAAATAAAACATTTGATTTTAAGTGGCAGAGAAAGTTTCCAAATAGAGTGATGCCACCAATGATTCACCGGATGGATATCAACAAATAATGAAGCATAAGCCAGATTAGCAGAAACCGATCCATGTGCCACATCCCACGACCAAGCCAAGCGATCAGGAGTCTCGGAGAGTTGAATATTTTCCTGTAAAATTGATCGCGTATACACAGACCATTCAACCCCCATTGCACCCAAAAGTCCCAGTTGTGTAGCCGAGATCCACTTTGTACCCACATCATTATTATAGCATGTCGCATGTGCAAGAGTATATAATCCTTTTGCCCGGAGATGTGCTCTTAATTCAGGAGACACGAGGTATGAAGTAGTACCCCCCAATACAGGATCAATTCCCAGTCTAACCTCTCGACCATTTCCACGGATCCACGAGAGCCACTGCGCTATGATGTTGAAAGAACCCAAGAGGCCATTCCATATGTTTGAGACACCAATAGCCGAGGGAAGTCCTTTACGGAACCAATTTGCAACCGAAGAATTTTTTAAGTATTTGGCTCTAATAATCTTGCCCCAAACAGAATCGACAAAAAGAGCACGCCACAAACTCTTTGCATGTAGTGCGGTGACAAAATGCTCCAGATGCTTAATATTCCAGCCTCCCAAATCCCAGGGCCAGGCCAAGGAGGACCATTTAATCAGGTGGAATTTTTCCTTTTCCCCACCACCAGACCATAAAAAGTTGAAAAACTTCCGGCGAATAATCCGAAGAATAGATTTAGGAATTTTATTGAGTGAAAACCAGTAGACCCTCAGGTTCTGTAGGACCGCTTTTGCCAAAGTAAGTCTGCCACCCATTGATAATTGGCGCAGAGTCCAATGGCCAATCCTTAAATCAAAACGTCTAACAAGCCAAAACCAATCATTCAGCAGATAATTCGACGGCTTGACAAAATAACCAAGATACTTAGTGCCCCCATTCAATTCTTTGAATTGCAGAGGCAATATCATGCTGATCGACCGCTCCACTTCAGCCTCCAAGGAGTGTTTCAAAAAGTGAGATTTAATAAAACTGATGTTCATGCCAGATACTGAGCAGAAAAAATCAAGTATTTTCTTATAATAACTCCATTCCTCCAATGTGCCCATACCAAAGAGCATAACGTCCTCCACAAAAAGTGAGTGTGTAACAGATATATCCGAAGATACTTTGATACCAACAATATGACCCTCACTTTTTGCCTTATGTATGGAGAGGCTCAAGCCTCCAATGCCCAACAGGAACAAAAGGGGTGAGAGAGGACAACCCTGATGGAGACCCCTGGAGGCCTTGAAATAGTTTGTCGGCTGACCATTAATGAGCACATCATAATTAACTGAAGAAACACATGCCAAAATCCATTTCATCACCTTCCACGGCAGACCTATTTGTATCAGTATTAACCTGAGTAGGTTCCAATCAACACGATCATAAGCTTTGACTAAGTCCAGCTGGAGGATGAGAGCATCAAGTCGCTTCTTTTTAATACTGTGAAAGACCTCTTGAGTCACACCCACCACATCATGAATCTGACGGCCCTCCAAAAATCCATATTGTTCCATCGAAATGAATCTTGAAAGAATCGGTTTGATCCGCACAACAATAATCTTAGATATTAACTTATAGACTAGATTGCAGAGGGCAATTGGCCGAAATTCATTAAAGTTCTCCGGGTGGGAAGATTTCGGAATGAGGTCCAGGTAAGTAGAATTAAGCGCCCCAGATACCAAACCCAAACGTCGAGACTCATCAACAACTTTCCTGAGATCTTCCCCCATTATGTCAAAGAAGTGAAGGAAAATTTCCACCGACCACCCATCCGGTCCAGGTGATTTATCCTTAGCAAACCCCCGAAGCGTGCATTCCACATTTGATAAAGTTATATCCTAAAAAATACAGTCCCCTTCCATATCATTAAACATCCGGGGGTATTCTTTTATAATCTTGAATTGCTCAATCAATGAAGTATTTTTGGGGTCACAATAATACTCCTAAAAGTGATGAGTTGCCTCAGCCATCAGATCCGAATCCCCCCTAATCCTCCGGCCATCATGATCATTGAGATCCCAAATAGTATTCCGAATCCTTCGAGAATCTGCAAACCTATGAAAGAATTTGGTGTTCAAGTCACCAGCTTTTATGCATATAGCTCGGCTCTTTAGGCGCCAAGTCTCCTCATGTGTAAGTAGAATTTTCAATTTCTTGCTTTCCAATGATGATAGGTTTGACCGTCCCGTATGGGAAAGACCAGTTTTCAGAGAGTGATCCAAAAGTATAGCAATTTCCTGTTCAACCTTAATGAGCTCTGCATCCAGCATAACTTTCTTATCCCTTTCCCACTGAATAGTAAAGTCCTTTAATGATTTTAGTTTCACCGCCAGCTTGTCCATCTCAGATCTCTCACCAGTGACATCTACTTGCATCCAGTGTGCTCTCACACCCAAATTAAAATCTGGATCTTTTAACCAGGTAGAGTTGAATTTAAATGGGAAAGGATGATGGGAAACCACAACAACAAGTTGTAGAATGATGGGGAGATGATCACTGATATGAATCTGCTATACCCATGACCTGTAGGACTGAAAATAGCTTAAGAGAGATTCCGATATTAAGAAACGATCAATACGTTTTGAGATCAGGTTCCCATCCTTCCTACCATTAGTCCATGTTGGAACCAGAGGATGAGGAACCACATCAATCAGAGAAAATTTAGAAAAAAAGTTTATGAAATATGATCCCATTGGATCCCTCCTTGCAGATTGACCCCAAATTTCCTCAGCCCCCCAAGAAAAATTCAAGTCACCTGCAATTATCATATTTTCCAATTCCAGTAAGTGGCCCGAGCACGCAAGGTCCCAGAAAGCCTCCCTATCACAGTAGGGACCATAACAATTTACAATATTAATGCTTTTATCCGAACCCCTGAAATTGCCAGATAGTAAAATACCCAACGAGATAATGAAAGGATTTAAATTCAGAACCCCAGGGTTCCAAGCCGCCAATAGCCCACTAGATAGGCCAATAGCATCCACCGAGCACATCAACCAACCAGGTTTAATCTTGTTAAAAAAGGTACGGGCCTTCTCCCCACAAACCATAGTTTCCTGGAGGAAGACCAAATCAGGATTGATAATATGAAGAGCACGCTTGAGGGCCAATTGTTTGGGAAGACCCCCCACACCCCGGATGTTTAGAGAGAAAAAGATCATTAACGACCCTTGGAAAGGGCTTTGATTCCTCTAAGAGCCCTGGTATTAGGAGAAATTGGGGTACCCAAAATGTTGCGATCATCCACCACCCCCATTTGAATGACCTTATTTTTCCGGGCACTACGAGTCTTTAACGGCGAGAAATCCGGAGCCAAGCCACCCATACGGGCCCCCTTTGAGACACATTTGTCCCCCATGGATGAGTTAATAGCAGTAGACGTAGTAGTTTTATCAGTCCCCAACACTGTCAACGGGGTCTCAAGAAACGAAGGGGCCACCACATTATCAGTGGTCGGGACATGATCCTCAACAACTCGATTTTTGTAAAAAACAGGAATGGGAGTCTTTTTTACCATTTCGGACTAAGAGGGTATGTGGATAACCATCTCTCGGGGTTCCGACCCATCTGAAGACATCACAAGAGGGCGAACTGAGCACGACGGATCATCAGATATGAAAGATCCAATACCCCCATCCATTCCAGTATCATGACTGAATAAAGGCTGCTCTGAATCCGAGGAAAGAAGAATGGTCGAAACAGTTGAGGGAGGGATTTTAGGTGAGGCCATTTGCACGGGGGAAGAGACAGGGGGAATGTCCTGTGCCGGTGGCACATCATCGGAGATGGGGACGGTATTCTCAGACGGATCGTGGGAGGACTTCTCGGATCCAGAGGAGAGAATCGATGGCGACCCATATAATTACCATTATTGCCATTTTTCAATCTAAAGAATTAATAAAAGAGATATCTAAATCATTCAACGAGTGGAAGAAGGATGGGTCTTTTAATTCCAACTTACGGATAGTGGCCGAATCTGGAGCATTAGGGAGATGAACTCTGTTGGAGAAGCCATTAAGCTTACCCGCCGCATCCAATTCCTTATCGCTACCATCATCAGATGACTAAAAAGGCCCCACGCCATTTTGCCGACTTGAAGATGAAGACCCATTACATTGTCTCCACAAATGACAGACCTGCTTGCAATTTGAACAACAAAATGGTATGCCCCAATAGTCAATAATCTGGTCCAGCTTGCATCCACGCTAATTTATGTGGAGAACGTCAATGAGACCCAGTGATAAATCTACCTCAACCAGCATCCTACCAATGCGACGGTCGAAACCAGAAAGATGATCCTCCTCAACATGTAAGAAACGACCAAGGTTGTTACCGATGGCTTCAAAATCCCCACGATGCCAGAGGGCAAGTGGTAGACCCGGGAGGAGCACCTATAAATGATGAAGACGCACAGAAGCCGTATCCGGGTCGAAATCCGTTTGCCATTTCTGCAACATTAGACTACCCACCCCATAGAGCCAAAGCTTGTCCAGAATAATGGAACAATGAGATTCTTGTTCAAACTTGAAACCATACCAACCACGAGCCAAGGCGAAAACCTGTGGAGTATAACTCAAAATGGGGTTCCATTTTTCATTTACCCATTTTACAATATCCTTGCAGTTCATAGCAAAGTATGAGAATTTTCCCACCAGGACCATCAAGTTGAATTCCACGAGCTCTTCCAACCCTAAGTCTCTACCCATCGTAAGCCAAACCTCTCCCGGCCTGCAACAATATTTCTCTTTCAACCGACGAGTAGATTTGGAGGAGTCCGGTGGTTTACCTCCTTTTTCCAAGCGAGGCAGAGCCCGAGTGCTGTCCACTGATGGATCAGAACTAGATGTAGGAGCAAGAGCCCTCGACAGAGACAAATGGCCCTTCTTTGCAGCCGGTCTGTTACGTGTTGTCGCTAGCCTCTCCCTCGAGCCATGTGCCCGCTTCCCCTTTAGCATATTCTTAAAGAAAGCGTCCGGTTTAAACAAACCGACTTCCTCAATCAGGTAGTCGGAAACAGTTAAGTTGTTATCAGCCGGGACATGTGAATCCGACATATTATCTCCCATAATGCACAGATGTTGTAACAATCCGGGGAAATGATCTCTAGATTTCCAGCAGGTGGATACCGGAAAGGAAAATCCCCAAAATCGGGTATATAATAATAGGCAAACTGATTAATGCGTAACCCCGAGGTGATAGAGCCCATTGCAGCGTCCACAAAGCTCCAAAAGAAGAAACCCTAAAACCGCCCAAAAATAGAGCACCAAATATTCACAGGAATAAAACAAATACACCGTCGATATTTTAAAACCAATGCCAAATCAGAAGTCCGGCCCCCTTATTGAGGCCATCCAAAGACCGGATGTTATAACAATCCGGGGAAGCGAACGCCTGATTTTCGGCAGATGGATGCCGGAAATGTAAAGCACCATAAAACGATCGTATAATAAAAGGCAACCTGTTTGATGTGTAAACCCAAGGAGGCAGAACCCACAAGCTCCTAAAGAAGAAACCCTAACACCGCCCAATTTAGAGCCCCAAATATTCACAGGAAAAAACAAAAAACTGCGTCATTTTGTTAAACCCACTGCCAAATCAGAGTTCCATATTGAGGGTGCCCAAAGACCGGCCCATATCTACTGGTCAATACCTATATTGGAGCGAAAAATCCCCCGTCACCTCCATCCTTCCCGCCCTGCATCCATGTTCACCTAGCATCGACCTATCCAAAGTAACTCAGATAAAACTTCCAACACCCTATACAAGCCGGGAAGGATGCCCCATTAGGGGTTGAACAAAGTTGCAAGGAGCGAAAATAATAAGAAGTTCATATTATATAAAAAACAAATATTAAATAATTAACATTTATAGAATTGATTTTCATATCTTTAATGAGTCAATTGTCATCATTGTCTATCTAAATTGATTTTGACTTAAATATTTTTAAGTTATTGAAAAAATACTATAAAAATTAAATTTATAATTATGGTTTATGATTAATGTTTGTAAAGTTTCAAACATTAAATAAAATTTATATAATTAATTTTGAATGAATCACTATCCTATATTTTCAATATAAATTAAATTTATATAATTAATTTTAAATGAGTCACTATCCTATTTTTCAATATAAATTAAATTTATATAATTAATTTTGAATGAATCACTACTCTATATTTTCAATATAAATTGACTATATTTGACTATAGTTTATGATAAATCTTGCTACCTTTAAAATAAAAATTGATATAATCTATTCAGATCTAATATTATAGTTAAATATAAATAATTAGTGTGATGGCTTTTAAGTATGTTCACATTAGGTTTCCACTTCGAGATGGAAGATACTATATTTAGAATTATAAAATTAAATTTATATAATTAATGTGATTACAATTTAAATTTCTTTAATTTATATTTATAATTATGGTTTATGATTAATGTTGGTAAAGTTTCAAACATTAAATAAAATTTATATAATTAATCTTGAATGAGTCACTATCCTATATTTTGAATATAAATTAAATTTATATAATTAATTTTGAATGAGTCAATACCTTATATTTTCAAAATAAATTGATTGTAGTCTATGATAAATCTTGCTACCTTTAAAATAAAAATTGATATAATCTATTTAGATGTAATATTATAGTTAAATTTAAATAATTAGTGTGATGGCTTTTAAGTATGTTCACATTAGGTTTCCACTTCGAGATGGAAGATACTATATTTAGAATTATAAAGTTAAATTTATATAATTAATGTGATTATTGTAAGTATATGTTTCCACTTCGAGATGGAAGATACTATATTTAGACTAATAATAAAAATTATAATATTGTCTAGCTTCTAACCGAATCCTTATAATCAGAACTTTTAAAATGCTTTCACATCCAGTGAAAGGTTGAACTTTATAAAAAATAAATTTTAATATTATTTTATTATTCTAAAGGTGGGTCCACTGCCGTTAACATAGGCGGCCAAATTGTGCACGGGGGTTGTTTTAGAAAACACTTTCGATAAAACAAAGACTCTATGCGGCGGAGCGCCTCCTCTCATTTAATAGTAGGGGCCATCGGACGGCCGTGCCGAGATAATCGGACGGCGCAAGTTAGCGGGAAATAATAAATGCAAAATAAAATATAAGGTGAGAATCAATAAATGCAGAATAAAACATAAGCTGGAAAGCGACAGGTGGGACGAGGTTTACCGATTGACGGCGGCGGACGGGAAACCGGTGATGTTGACGTGGAGATTTTAGGTTTTTTAGCTCACCTTGCCGGGAAACCGCTGTGTCAAGAATTTGAGAGGAGAGGACTAGGATTGCTCTATTCGTGGAAATTTTTATTATTTGTTATTTGATTCTGTAAATGAAGGACTGTTTCGATTGCAATTTTCTATTTTTTTTCCAGACATTTATGAACTTCCTGAATTAGATTTACAATATTGACATTAAACTTGTCAAATACAGGGAAAAGAATAATATAAAACCATTTGAATGCCCGTTTTCGGACGGTAAGAGGTTTGTGCTATAGGTGGTTTTTCATCGTAGGTAGGGAAGCGTAGTAAATGCCAGCAAGGGAGGTTAATGTGTAGGGATTGGTGCGTTGAGCGGTGTGTTGTGGAGGGTTGTGTATATATATGTTTGTGTGGTATTATGCGGTGGTTTGAGTTTGAAGGTTGCTGGTTTTGCTGTTTTATTGTGCTCGAAGCGCCGAGACATCGAAGTAGTGGGGTGAGTGGAGACGAGAGGTCCCATCTCTTTTCTCAGCGGTTGTATTTGCCTGAATTCCATTGCGCCAGTAGAAGTCGACCGGATATTCTCTTTGTTGGAGCCAAATATACACACAGAGGGTAAGCCATTAATCGACGCGGCGGGCAAATTTCGACGATACCTGTCAGGCAGTATATCTTTTTAGCACAGGTAAGTTTCAAATAATTGCCCAATTATTTGGTTCTGTTGAAGTTAGAATTGTGTAGCGGTTGTTTTGCCCTAAAGATGCTTTTTTCAGTCTGGTTTCATTGTGATTAGAGTTTTTGTCGGTGTGAATTATGATAGAATTCTTTCAGTTCTGTCGGTTGTTGCTCAACAGTTTTGAGTTCGAGTTTTGTAGGCTTTGAGTCGAGTTCAAGTTTTCTATCAAATGTTATTCTGTAAACGGTTTAGGTTTCAGAATTTGAGTTCGAGTTTTGTAGGTTTTGAGTCGAATTCAAGTTTTCTATGAAATGTTATACTGCAAACGGCTCAGTTATCAGAATTCGTATTCATTTTCAGTACGTTTTCTTGTTTGGGTTTGTATCATATTTTGGCTACCATTCTTTCAGCTGGGTCCGAAGTTATATGCTTCTCTGCTAACTCATTCAGGTTTAATAGAGTTTTTCTTTTATCCTAAGAGTTCAAGGTTTCTGTCTGCGCGGTCTCTATGAATAAGTTCTGGTGAACGGTTTAAACTTATCTATGCAATGCTATACTGCGTGGGCAGCAGAAGTTTGAATTTGCTCGGAGTAAGTTCATGGGGTTTAGGTTTTCCCTAACTATTTACTTGGTTTGAGAGTTATAGTTTATCTGCTATTTGCGTCTTTTTTCTCTCGTCAGATTTTCGGACTGCTGTAAATTTATGACGGTTTTTCTATTAGAACTCGTTGGTAATATTGGTTTGTGGCCTGAAAGATTTGAGATAAAGTTTTCTATATGTTGTTTGGCTTATGGCTTTGGGTTTTATGACCGTATTTCTGTTAGAATTTGTTGGTAATATTGGTTTGTGGCCTGAAAGATTTCAGTTATAATTTTCTATATGTTGTTTGGCTTTGAGTTTGAGATGGAAGTTTTCTATTCAATGCTATACTATTAAGGTTAAGTGTAGATAGCTATGTAATGCAAATGTGTATTTTGTTTGATTGTGGTGCAGGAAAATGGGAAGCGGCGGTGAGGGTGCAATCGTGGAGTCTGTAGGAAAGAACAATAGCCTGCAGGTCTCATGTGAGCAGAATAGCCCAGCAAACGCGGATGAAGCAGCTCAGGATGTTCCTGAATTTGATCAAGAAAAGACCGTGTTACTGAAGCGCGCTTTGCGCGTAGGAGGCGAGATGCAGATTTATGGAGATTCGCAGAAACAGCGCTTGAATAACAATTTTGTTCAATTGGATCCGAGAGCCAGAGAGTATACGCCTGTGTACTCCCTTCAGACTTCACTAATAGTGCCTCCTCCTGCTCCTTTTGCTCCTTGCAACTTTGTTCAACCCACAATGGGGCATCCTTCTCAGGTTGTATATGGTGCGCCTGCTTCCCAATTCAGCACAGGTATGCCCTTGAACATGTACAGTACTGTACCCCAACAATTCAACTTGAATTGCATGCCATCAATTGTGCCCCCTCCTCCTGTTGCATGGGATCCAAGCATCACTATACAATTACTAAATACAGTTCCTCTAGTATCTCCTCCCATTCAGCAGTCCAGCACTTATTATGCCAGTTCTGCAGTACCCTCTGCCTGCGCCCAATTGAGTGTTATTGGGCGCAAACAGATTTCCCGAGCTCTTAGTCTGACCATGGTACCTACAGAAATCAGTGATGCAGTCCTTAGGAGGGATTTGAGTGCATGGGGTCCTATCCGAGAAATGGAGCTTGTCAATAGGCGACAAGGTCTAGTAACTGTTCATTACTACGATCTTAGACATGCCAAAGCTGCACTTACAGATATCCAAGAACAACATTTGATGCAGCAGGTAAAATTGCGGGATTACTATCAATTTCCTCATGAAGGACTAAGCAGTGGGACACCAATATCTCCCAAGGGGTTGATAGGAGGCTCAGTTGTCTGGGCTCAATACACAACACCGTTTACCTATCAAGCTGATAGCCTAAACCAAGGCACCCTGGTGGTTTTCAATTTGGATGCCAATATTTCGATGGAGACACTGAGATCGGTCTTCGATTCCTATGGTATGTATGGTATTTTTAATGTCCAATTTCTGTTTCTCTTGCTCGTCTGATTGTTTGTCTGAATAAATCAAGTGTTTGTTTGGCAGGAGCTGTGAAAGAGGTGAGAGAGACACCATGGAAAGGGCACCACAAGTTTGTGGAGTTCTTTGATGTTCGGGATGCTGCTCGTGCGCTTAAGGAAATGGACGGGCAAGATATTGGTGGGAGGCGAGTTAAAATAGAATTCAGTCGACCTGGTGGGCAAAGTCGCATGAGAAGTCGAATACAGGCCGCGGCACTTATCCCTAATACTGCTTCTCTTCAAAATACTGATTATCCACATCAGCGAAGATGGAATTCAGATAAAGAAGTATGTACCCAACCGGCTTCAGCTTCCTTGTATATTCATCCTACCAATACCAAAGAAGAAAGTAATACTCAAAGTCACATGGGCATTGGCCCAGGAAGAGTAGGCCTAGGGGTCGTACGGGGTGAGAGTGGGCTTGGAAGAAGGCGAGGTGGTAATGGCTCAGACATAAGGTCTGACCATTGTACTAACAGTTCCATGGCCAATGGTTATAGGCCTTCTGCTGCTGCTGCCGAATGGAGAGCACACAACGGAAAAAATGGCTGCCAATTTATCCCCCAGTTTGCCTTTGATGAAGTTGAAGCAGTATCCAACTGCAACAAGGCCAGAACAACAGTAATGATAAAAAACATTCCAAATAAATACAAGTAAGTATCTGTTCTCATTGCCTATTGTAGCTTTTGTTATTAAATTGATTTATACTCTAAATCTATTATGTTCCACTATCCTCCAGTTGGATTTGGGAAATTCAATCAGAAAATTCATGTGTTTAGACCAGTGCAATTGAATACTAATGATGTATCATTGATGCTTTTGCATGGAGAGTATTAATTTTGTTACATATGTTTTATTTAGTCAACAAATGCTTTTGTCTGTGCTGGATCAACACTGTGCAAGCTGCAACGATCCGAGAAATAACCCAGATGGGCTGGTTTCTGCTTATGATTTTGTTTACCTGCCAATTGATTTCCAGTAAGTGGTTTTATTCATTCATTATTAGAAGCTCGCGTGTAAAATATAAAAACTAAAACCTAATACATGGGCTCTATATTTTTCAGGAATAGGTGCAATCTCGGCTACGCCTTTGTGAACTTCACAACGCCTAAAGCCACATTGAAGCTCTATCGAGATTTCCATAAACAACGATGGGAGGCCTTTAATTCGAGGAAAGTATGCGAGGTTACATATGCAAGAGTACAGGTATTCAGTTTTTTTAATTTCTTAATTTATTTGTGCTTGCATAAAGTATTGTTCTGCTGCTGTAACATTGATCGATTATTGATTTTGAATGCAGGGTCGAATTGCCCTGGAAGACCACTTTCGCAATTCTAGGTTCGCCTGTGACACCAACGAGTTCTTGCCATTGGCATTTGATCCACCCAGGAATGGGAATAATCTGACGGACAGAATTGTAATTGGGGGCCTCGATCACTCCAGAAGCGAAGCAGGAGTAAATGTTTGCAGTAACAGCATTCAGCAGGCAGATGGTAATGTTCGTGCAGCAGACGCCAAGCCCATGATGTCCAACCTAAATGGAACTTCAGCCCAACCTCCTCGTCAACTTAATGGGCAGAGTTATAACAGAAGAATGGCAACTTCTGGAACCTATTACAACCGCAGTTGGAACAATCGGCATCGTTCTAATACTGCCCATTATAGGCCGTTGAATGCTGGTGCAACTACAAGTTCAGTCTAGAAAACTGATTTTAAATTCACAGCAGGAGAAGCAAAGCGTTAGCCTTCGTTTTTGCTTCTCTTTGCTTGTCAGTCTCTGTAAATGCTTTAACGTGTTCTAATGCTATGTTATTAGTTTATTTCTGTAGGCTTATGTAACTTCTCGAAGAAGAACAAGATCAATCTCTGGTAGGTCTTGGTTAGAAGTAGAAATAGGTAGTAGATTAACAGGGATAGGTGGAGACAGACTCCAGCGTCGAGTTTTAAGGAGGCTGGTGTCTGTCTTATCAGCTGACGAGTATTCGAAGTTTATAAGTTGGTTATTAATTTATCAAATCCATGATTCCAGACTTCTTCATATACGTTTCTTGGGATTCTTTCTTGGGATTATTAGGATGGCTTTTGAAGTCCTTTCTGATTTTAATCAATGAATTAATGAATTATTTCAACGGAAATGAAATTATTTTTATATATTCAAGTTTCTGTATCATGTTACCGCCTACGCTGCAGAATTTGAAGTTTCCTGTAATTTACAGTCAGTATTTGATTCAAGTTCATCAATATGAAAATTAACTACTTGGCAATTAGCAATCAAGTAAGTGCAATTTAAATACAATGATCTAAATAATTTAGAATCCTGTAATCTTAATGAAATATGATATCTTACCATCTTGATACAGATTTTAATGAAATATGAAATCTTATCTAAATAATTTAGGATCCTGTAATCTTAATGAAATATGAAATCTTACCATCTTGATACACTGAAATGTTTCAAATCTTAATGTACGCTATGAAATATGAAATACTGACACTGAAATATGTGAATTTTTAATACTCTATGAAATGATCTTGATACACGCTGAAATATTTCGATTCTTTATAACAGTGAAATATTTAATTCTTAATACATTATGAAACATGAAATATTGACATAAATATTTCAATTCTTAGTACATGGTCAAAAATTCTTAGTACATTATCAAAAATTGGATGAGCAATCAGACAGAAATATTTCAAATGAAACATGAAATATTTCAATTCTTAGTACATGGTCAAAAATTCTTAATACATTATCAAAAAAAATTCTTAATACATCATCAAAAATTTGGATGAGCAATCAGCTAAAAATATTTCAAATAAATATAATATGTACACTGAAATATTTGGAGTTAACAAATAATAAGGTGTACATTCAAATATTTGAAGAGTTAATAAATAATAAGATTTACATTGAAATATTTGATAAGTTAATAAATTTAATTTGATTAGTATGAAAATTGAATTAGTATTAATCAATATGGATGAAAATTGAGTTCAATTTTGTTAAGACCATATTAAGACCATATGGATGAAAACCGAGTTCAATTCTGTTGAGATTTTTTTTGGCTTGGATTACTCGAGTGTTTTGATTTCTTGTCCTTTCTCCGAGCATTGAACAAAGCACTTTCTTGTTTAGTTTGAGCAGCCAAGCATCCATAAAATTAAAAATTATGAAAAGTAATTAAAAAATCCATGTAGACTTATAAAGTAAAATTAAATATTAAACTAGATCTATCAAGCAAGAGGGATTAAAAAGTTGTTTCAAGAAATTGGATCCCTCTAGTTGATAGATCTGGGTTTAAGATGGATCTAAATTTACTGGAAAAAGATTAATACTAACACTAAACACTAAAGTAATTAGAGCCAGTTGCAAAGTAGAGCATTTGATAATTAATAAATGAGATGAGAAGTTGTAAATAGAAAGTCATCTTTAAAAAAACTAAACATTAAATTAAAAATTAATTTATTTTGATTTTTTATTCGTGAGATGTAGAACACTCGGTGGGGGGTGATGGTTAAGGTACCCCTAAGAGGAAAGGTTGTTCGAAACCTCGAGGATATTAATATCCAACTATGCCCGGTGAACCCTGCTAGTCAAAGAGTACTACCACTTACCAACAAAAAAATTAAATTATTTTGATTTCTAATTTAATTTCATCTTAAAAAACTAAACATTAACTAATTTATGTATAAAATGTTATGGGTAACATGGGGAGTTTGGTTTAGAAATACATTTAACATTCCACATAAAAATAATTATCAAGTAACATTGAAATCAGAATTTAGGTGTCACATATCAATAATATTAATAAAATATTAATCAATTGAAAATACATTTAGCATTTTATTTTTAAAATTAATCAAATACTATGAGAGATTAATTTAACCAAGTAATATAAGAAATTAAGTTACATAACTTAATGCCGGGATACCTAGACAGATTGCTTGCACAAACAGATAAGTTATTAGCATTTTAGTTGTGATATAGCAATGCATATTTTTAGATGAATCTATAATGTTATTATTAAAACAGTAAATTCTAACATGGTTATATTTTCATCTAAAATTTATTAATCAAGGAGAAGGATCATAAATCTGAAGTTATTATGAATCACTCCACAATAACTAATAATTAATTATGGTATCAAATTATGTCATGTTAAAAAGGTTTTTTGTAATATGGAATTCTAAAACCATATTTGAGGAGTTATCCACATAAATTTAATATAAAATTTATTAATGAAGGGAGAATCATTTTAAGATTATTAATTTTTATATCAAATTATGTCTTGTTAAAAAACTTTGTATAGTATGGAATTCCAAATCATATTTAGGAGTTATCTCAAAATTTAATCTAAAATTTATTAATGAAGAAGGATCATAAATCTGAAGTTATTAGAAACCATTCCACTCTAATTAATTTACCAAGCAACACATAACTTGAACATGGAAAAAATATGTAACAATAAAAACAATAATGTTACAAAATTGTCAATTAATTAAATCCATACTTCTTAACATTTACCATGCAACACACAACTTCAACATGGAGAAAACTGAAAAAAATATAGCAATAAAAGAAATAATATTACGAGGTTATCAATTAATTAAATCAGTAGCAACAAACAAATTAAACATGAAAAAAAAAATATAACAAGAAAAACAACAATGTTACAAATTTATCTTGCTTAGTAGAAAGCCCTCATACACTCGATAATCATTGTATTTAAATACTTGAAAAATTAATTTTATTATATAGATATGCCATAAGTATCGGTGAGTACAAACCATTTGTCTAAACAAATAATGGATATTCCATCTAATTAGCCCATCTTGAAAATATTCTTTGTAAGCAAATATAATGAGATAATTGTGGATATTATATCAAATTCTTTCATTATAAATATAATTTTGATTTTTATCATTTATGTGTATAAATCATTTAATAAAATAAGATTATTTTTTTTGAAAAATTAATAAGATAATAACAATAATAGAATGTATACCTAAGTTTGTGATGTTTTAAGGGTTAAGAAAGAGTTTAAGGGAATTGTAAGTAGATATACTGAGATAATTTTGGACATTTATATCAAATTTATTTATTATAAATAAATTATGATTTATATAAATGTGACATACTTGAGATCTTTGGTATAATTTTGAGGAAATGGAGGGTAGAATTTTTTTTATTTTTCAATTGTTGATAAATAAATTATGATTTGTATAATGTGACACACCTAAGATCCTTGGTGTAATTTTGAGGAAATAGAGAGTAGAATTTTTTCATTTTTCAATTATTCAACAAACAAATATGTTAGTATTCTAACACTATTCATTATAACTAGATATTCTCATTTTATGCATATATGTCTGTTTAACTTACTCTATGGTAATATGCTCAGTGTCATCGTTCATCTGATTATTAAACCAAGAATGTAAGAATATAATACCGCTTATTCCTGAGAGCATAATATAAAAGAGTATTCACTTATAAGTTGACCCTTAAGGAAAATATAAGTATGATAGCTACATAGGGTTTTTGTCCACATAAGGACTTACAAAACTTTATAATGAATTTCCTATCAAACCCCAATGCCACCTAACATTCTCATTTCACCCTGTAAACTCCTAAGGTTAACTTAACATATAAGTCACATATTTAAGGTACTACTCTTTTCTTTCTATATACACATTTCTTCCACATGCATTTACACATTCATTTCATTTATAATTTAGTCAACATAATATGAACTTAATGGTATATCCTTTAAGAGGAATTCACACACATTTACATTATGATGCTCTCATAAACTCACTTTACTTAAAACATACTCAATGATATCGATTTATCCAACTGTACTTAAATATCATGATTCTTTTATACCTTTATACAAAGTTTACCAATCATAAGGTAAAAGAGAAATCCGAAATCACCTTGTAAGTCAACTCTCCTTGGACCTAAAAGCCACACTTACAATCAATTCATTATTCACATAAGGATTTACAATAATGGACTCTTAATCAGTTATTTAACCCCAAAAATACCCTTCCTACTTATAATACAAAGGCTAGCTAAGAACTAAAAAGTATTTGACAAGTATTTAGCATTGTCTTATATCTTTCCATAACAATGCAACCACTAAACTTTCAACATAATATTGACTATCCAAAGTACTACTTCATTTTTATCTATACATTTCTTCAACTTGGATTTCAACACTCATAAAGAAAAATGCACTTATACATACTATCAAATAAATGATTTAAGATTCTCAAAATTTGTAGATTCCATATAGTACAAAATATCATTAAAAGCTACTTGATTTTCCATTAACAAATACTTAATATTGACCCTAAACAAACCTTCAACAATCTAAGTCAATTGCATAAGATCATGTTAAGTAACTATGCTTATTTAAGCCCTTTGAAGTATGGTCGTACTATAACAATACTATACTAAATAAGCATTTTGGGTCATCGCACAGTCATCATATGTAAGTAGTACAAGTACTATATAACTTTACATCAATATATATATATTTGTCTTTCACCTCAAATATATTCTACATCCTACTTGTATTTGATCATGCAATTGCCCTTTAACATTACTATGTCAACCCATATCTTTTAGGGAAATAAATAGTTACTTTTGCTTTCCATAAGTATATGTTGAGTCAAATCTTATACCATATTCATGTCACTCATTGGGAAAATGTTTAGATGTACACATACTTATAATATCTTATTAACTATCTACTACACAATAGTTGTAAGTTTTCCCTTTTCCAAAATGTACAAATGTTATTAAGGTTTAGTTAACAATTGAATGTTTTCTTCCAAGAATAATAAATCCATTCGTTATAAATACTTGAATTAGTTACAAAGTCTATTTCTTATCCATTGAATGTTATGATCAACTCATTAAATATGCATCTCAAATATTCTTTACATCCATGAATTACTACGTACAAGGAAATGAAGAAAATAAAGATAATATTGCGCAACACAACCGAAATATTCATAAATATTTAAACATATTCCATTTCTCAACATATGAAATACAACTTGACATTAATATACAATAAATAAGAAGTAATTATTTGGATTAATAAGTAGATGAGGTGACTGAAGGTCTGACTGCAACCTTCCTCCCAACTATTGGCTCTCTGTCCGTTGTATATTCCCATGGAAATAGATTCGTAGCGATGGATCACCATCTCCCTTATCATAGAGATTACCCACCCCCCTTCTTCCTTGCAGAGATCGAACATCCTCCCTTTCCCCCCCTCCGTGACGAGTTGGATCTTCCTTATGAAGGAGGGTTCTTGTGTTCATCGCAATTGACACATGGTAGTTTTACAAACGGTGTGGATACAAGTGGCAGCGATTGTTCCTCAAGGAGAAAAACTCCCTACGTTTTCTTGACTAGTCCCTCCTATCTAACTACCCATGACTTGAGTACTTATGATCCACTCTTTATTTAGAAATGCAATATATTCTTTCTCACTTAACATTATATGTATTTTAATAATGTGTTTATCTTATGATAGGTTATATCTATATGAGTATGGTCATTTACTCGCTTTCCAGAAAGAGGTAGGCCTTCTTAGAAATAAATCCTCACTTCCATTTGTTTGGAGTTTATCTAGTACCATTTTTGCGAAGCTTTAGAAAACTAATAATAATTAGAATACTTAGCCTTAGTTGGGATTTTGAATAATAGTTAATTAGTAGGGCCATAGGATCTTACTTAGGCGCTTGCGGTGAATATAAATTCTTACAAGGCGAACCTTTACCGTAGGACTAACATAGTTTAAGACGACACTTAATACATTAGGCACATCAAGTACATAGTTACTAAGTGATTACCAACACCAAAATGACTTTCGTCATCTATAGCCCGGATTCTCATGGCTTCCTAGTCAGTTGAACCCTCTCCCCTAGTGGATTCTTTCCCTCATCGTTTAAGTTGCGTCACAACCTTCAATCTCCTAGGTTTAAATCAACCATTACAACTAAGGAAGTAATTAACAAAGCTTTACACGGTTTACTGGTGGGGCCTTGGCCTTGAGCTCCTCACTAGAAACAAATACATATAGTTACATTTTCCTTTTCAACAGCATAGGGTAAAAAGAGGGATGTTACATCCTTCCCCCCTTAAGAATAGCACCATCCTTGGTGTTCATGCTCTTCAACATATTATCTTCCACTTTCGAGCACTTTTGCAATGCCATCCCTTAGTTGTCCTTATATGCTTCCTGCAGGTTGCTATTTTTCCTCTTCCTTTCATGACATGCACTTTTTACACAACCTTACAAGGTCTTCCAAAGTTGTTCAGTATAACATACTAATTTTCAATTCTAATCATAATGTAAGCAACAAGTTCTTTTTGCAACACACTGTTGTTGCCATTCATGAAACTTATTCTAGTCTTTTCCTTTGAAATTTGTGCTCTTATCATCGTAAGGCAACATAATACATCATTATTTTTCAATATAAAGCAAAGAATGCATAAGTAAAACAATAATTTACTTATCTTTTGGAGGATATCCTTCACTCCCAACTCTCAGATTCTTAGCTAGTCCTTCACTTGCGATAATCATACCCTTAATTCGCAAGTTAGTAGCATTATATCAATCATTTTTAGGATGCCAATCCCCAAAAGTTGACATTCACCCTCATCCTGGAATGAATTCTACCTTACCCATTGTATTATTTGCATCACATTAGGGAAGCTAATAGCCCATTTACTCGACAGCTTTTACCCTATGTTCCATTGTTATATCATCGAGATAAAAAGACTTCAACAACACTTTGTTGAACACAAAACTCTCCCTTGAGTTTTGGGACTTCAGCAACACTCTACTGAACACAAAACACTCCCTTGAGTTCTATCACCAATTTACGCTTGGTCTTACTAGCTTTTAAGCTTTTGAGATTACTCCTCTTTTGATTGATAGTAAAAAAGTTTCCTTCTCAAAAAACATCAAACAACGTCCTGTCTTCCAGATGTTAAAATTGTGTGCCTAGGTCTTGCCATTGATGATGATCGACTCTTTCTCTCTTCCACTCAAGCTCCCTTGCTTGAGTCCAGGAAATTTTTCCACTCAAGCTTTCTTGCTTGAGACCGGGGAAATTCTTTTCCACTCAAGCTCTCTTGCTGGAGTCCAGGAAAATTATTTTCCACTCAAGCTCTCTTGCTTGAGTCCAGGAATTTTTTTTCCACTCAAGCTCTCTTGCTTGAGACTAGGGAAATTCTTTTCCACTCAAGCTCTCTTGCTTGAGTTCAGGAAATTATTTTAGCAAAGTAGAGCTGGATCATCAATTTTGCCACTTGGTGTTTTTCCTTGTTGATATTGTCTTTCTCCTTGTTAGGATTCATTACTAATGATCATATCATTTTTGGTCTGTGTTTGCTATCAATCAAAACATGCAACACATACACTTGGTTCTTATTGTGGCGTCATTGGCATCACCAAGTGCTCAGAATCTATTACAACTTCACTGTTAGTCGCGACATAATATCATCAATCCATCAATAATAGGTTCACCTATTTACTCATCAACATTTCATATGCTTTGATGATTTAACTATCATTGTACATGAGTATTTCAGTATGTATTTGCAACATGACTTCCAATCACTCTATTTTATGCACAACCCTTTATACTTCTTTTGTTGTCAACAAACACCTAGATATTGTCAATCTAACAAAAGTCAATTTGTTAATGTGATACAATCAAAATTTTAGGAGATCCTTATCTAATCATGGTTTTTAATTTCCATACATTCCTATAACCAAAATATAATAAGACGTTTAAAATTCATCACTCACTCCTGAGTGATCATTCCATTTTGATTTTTATTTTCATCGGTCATGAACCACGGTCATAGTCCTGCAATGTTAGTACTTATCCTTTATACCAGTTTACTTTGAAACGCACCCAAATTCCTCGTTAGTATTTTGAGAAATTAGGATATGAAATTTTTCTTATTCTTCGTCCAATAAGCACTTATGTAACACAGCAAGAACCACTTGGTTAATTCATGGTTAGAATATTTTACTTGTGATAAACATTTCTATGGGCATATAATTGTTATATATGTCATCTATTTGAAATCAGAATTCTACATACTTAAGATATACTTTTGCAATACATTTTAAAGCCACAAGAATCATATATAATGACAAACACCCATAGCCTTCTATTAGTTGAGTACCGGGTACATATCTTCCAATATTGATTTGAGATTACCATGTCTATTTAACCTTACTTAGAAGCATTGTAACCAATAATAATAAATTTACCATCATGAACATACCTTCATACCGAGTGATAAATATTCCCTTGTTTTTTTTAAAATTCATTGATTAATAATCAATTCCTATAAGTTTGATATAACTTTATACACAGGGTTCCCACACATCATAATAAATATGATACTTTTAATGAGATCATAGCCATCCAATATTCATATCTAAAATATTTACTAAACAACATAGTCATTAGTAGTTTACCAATAAACTTATATGAAGGGGCGGGTCCCCAAGAATATGTACATAGACTCATTTATGGTCATTAAGTTCTCTTTGCACTACTGTACTATGTTTACTCTTCCAAATATAACTACTCATCTTTGTTATTCAACCGAATATAACTACTTATCTTTTTATAGGATCGGCCACACACAATATCATTATACTTTTCTCATGGATTATAGTATCTTATCCCATGATAAGTCTATATTCTTTTGTATGATGTCAATTTGCAATGGTTATTCTATTCAGCAATTCAAAACATCTTATCTTACATTTTTATAAAATCATAAAATTATGATCCTATCATCTAGACACCCTAGTCTACCATAATTCTAAAGCAACATATGTACTTCTTGTGGAATATGCCTTTAACCTGAACTCCATTAGTTAGTTTATAAACATAATGCTTCAGAAATAAAACGGAATGAAAATACTTACTTGTAAACTCACAAACTACTTTGTCATAGCATTCAATCTATCTCATTGTGTTACAACAAAATGTCGTCACCCTTGTGTAAGTGTCACAAGTGTGGCAAGCATTGCAAGTGTCGTCGTCCTGACCTAGTGTTGCCACCATGACCATTGCAAGTATCGTCATTATCACCAAGTGTCGTCATCATGACCGTTGTGATAATGTCGTCATCTTGACCATTGTGTAAACTCTTTGCTATTTTACCTAAACCCATTTTAGAGTAAAAACACATCCTTGAAGTTTCCCATGACTGGAGGGCTTAACTGATCTACTTTCAAGGTCGTCGCAGTCTGCCCTTGTGTAACATGCTACGTCGCAGGTTGTCCTAATGCAACCTGTGACGATGTTAGTTATTTGGATAAAAGAGTATCTTCGAGCCCATTCTCGAAGATGAGTGATGTGGAGGCGTATCCCTAGGCTCTAGGTGAGGTGGCATTTCGGGTCCTAACCTAATGGGAAGATCCCTTAACCATCTCCCCCTAATCTTCAACCTATCCTATCTCTTTATCCCTATATAAACACCCACTCTTTCCATGGGAGGGGGGAAGGTCTATGGTACCCTTATGCTGATAGGATCCATACTGGTGATTGGGAAGCTTGTACCATCTTGGAGACTTGGCTTGGACATGTTGGATGGAAGATGCGACGTTGAGGCTTTGGTTGTAGCTTCATCCTTTCTATGTATTCCCACTTTTTTATACAGTTAATATAATCTCTTTCCATAAATGTTGTCTCGTTGATGATGTTTAGAACTTTCTTCCTCAACTGTTAGTTTAGATCAGTTATTGTTTAGATATCTTGTATTGCTTGTATTGTTTCCATACTGTCTTGACAGGTCTTGCAGCTGGAGATTTGATGACCACGAGACTTGGAGCAACAACAAGGAGAAGGATCCGCGATCTAAAAGGTACGATATCTAAGTACTCGATCTGTAACTAGATCTAGGAAATGAGTTTTGTATTATGTACTATTTGTTCTAGATTCACTTGAACTAGGGAGATCCGGCTCGCGTCCGCTCGAGTGGATTGTCCGTTTGGTGTGATTGACTTGTTTTAAAGACTTGAAGAGTGTGGGATATCCATGTCTTTTTTAGCCTCTCTTTCTTGGGTTATGCATCTTGTTTCCTTTACATGCTAAGCTATCTAATGGTTATTGGAAAAGATTGATTCTTTGTCTTCGCTTTAGTTCAAAGAAAAGCTTGATTTTGTCACTCTTTTGCTATATTCATGAAATTGGAAAACATAAGTATTCTTCTTGCTTTAATTTGATCATTTGGAATTTTTGGTCTTACACTCATAGGAAGAAGAAAAGGCTTGTTTCAATTTTGTATACATTTGAGTTGGATAAGATTGTTGAGCGCTTTTCTTTGTCTTGCATTTGATTGGAAACGTTAGTGGAATCCTTCTTTCTGTAGCTTAGATGTGTCTTTTTCAAGTGTAAAAAGATAGGAAATAAGTTATAATTATTGCATTTGGTAGATTTTGAGCCGTTCTTGAGTGCCTTTGAGTTGTGTTGGGTGCTTGCCATTTGTCTTTGGGAATTTCTGAATGATTAGAGTGTTGTAGATATTCTCTCACTTTCTGCATATAGATATGAAAAGCGTTTAGTTATCAAGTTCCATTTTTGATACATGCATTTGAAAATTGAAAGTGCTTCATCATTTTGTCTTATACATTGTTAAGATTAGCTGCATCTTTCATTTTCTTTACGCTTTTTGGTTGATTATTGCAGAAAGTTAGAATTATTGCACTCTAGGAAGGAATTCTTCTTTTCTCTACTACTTAAGTACTTTTGGTTTGAAAGAAAGAAAAATCTCTCCCTACCTTAAGTAGTTTTCATTGAAAAGGAAAGGAAAATGTGCATTATCATGTAGTTGAGGATTGCATTATGTTTACATTTATGTACTCACCTCATGCATTCACCTAACCGTACAAGATAAAATTAACGCTAGCTTAGGTTAAAATCATTTAGTAACTGTGTGTAAGTTAGAGACGTGTTCCGACGTCTTTAAGAGTGGCAGATGTCGTTATTTTCCAGCACTGTATCCCCGGGGTATTGTAGTCTTCCACGTACTTATCGGTATATCGAACTCCTTCACGTACCCACCAAGTACCATAATCCATAATTGGAGTATATCAAAGGGTTTATCACGTACTTGGTAGTATATCGGAAGGTCTCTTGCCGAACAATTGTGCATTAGACAACACCACTACGGATTTGAGCTCCCACGTACCTTGCGTATATCGGGAGACACCCATAGGAATCCTGAAACCAATTGAGTTAGCCATTTGGCCGTCTTGGCAAAGCAATACACCGAGAACAACACTCAGGGAGATTAGCACGCACGTACTGTCCAGGTAATCGGGTATGCAGGCAAGGGTACGGTCCCAATCCTCCTTGTCGCGTCATATTGTTGGACCCTGCAGTATATAGTGGTTTGCGATGCCTTAATAATCCTGTGAGGTTCCAGACTTTGAATCCACTCCTATTCACACAGTTTGCTTGTTGCTTTTAGACTTGAGTAGTGTTTGATTTGTGTGGTGCTTTAGAGACTCTTAGGAAGTTTGGACATGGAAGATTCTTCCGGGACTACCAACCAAGGCACCCCTTTCCAGGGTATGACATTTGTTATTCCCCCTTGTGGAATTGTTGGTCCTCCCTTTATGGCTATGTTGAGTCTTCCTGGATTGACGATAGGATTACCGGTATGGTTATTCTCCAATCCAGTTACACCAAGTGCACCAATCGTGTCGGACCTAGGTCCTTCACCACATAAGCATCAATCTCATGATGACCCTTCTCCTTCTTCGTCGAAAGTTGAATCGGCTTCCATCTCTTCCTCTTCTCCAACTGAAAACTCTAGTGTTAGTAATCAAGTAGAGAAGAAGAAGAAGAAAAGGAAGATTAAGAAGAAGAAGGATAAGGAAGAGACCAAGCGTTAACCATCTTCCTCTAATGGCACTCATTCTATGAGAACGCCTCGCAAGCCCAAGTTCCCTTGCAAACTTTGCAAGGGTGATCACCTTCTCAAGAATTGTCCTGGTCTTTCCCGTGTGTCAGAAGTGTGGTCTAAAAACCCCAAACCACTTGTATCGTCGACCTCTGACCATCATGTTGATGATACTCCCTCGACCAGTGACCCATTGGTGAAGGGTCGGAAGGGTAGAGCTATAGACCCTTGTTGGATATGTAAGGGAATGCATCATACTTACCTTTGTCCAAGCATGGATGAAGCTTCATGGTGGTTGGAAGATATTACTAGCTCTCAACAGGTGCTTCCAACAAGCGATAGTAAGTTGTCCCTCGACCCCCCGCTGGTTGACCAAGTGGTCAATTCAGTTTCATCTGTAATTGATCCCACTCTTCCTTCGGAGAGTGAAGTGATTGAGTCAATCTCATCTCCACTCGATCCCACTCTTTCATTGGAGAAAGTCCAGACTGAAGCAGTCACCATGACACAATCTTCGTCTCATTCTTATCTTCCAAGTGAGAGTGAATTGGAAACCGCTGATCTTTTCCTTGTCAGTTCAGAATGTCCTAGGCAAGGGGAAACCTTGTCCATTTCTACAGGACCCCCCCCAAATACTGAGGTCATTTCCTTTGATTGGAATGGTCTAACAGAATCTCGTCTTCCTTTTCAAATATCTGTAGGAGTTTTCGATAAAGAAATATTTCGTACGATAGTTGATGAAGGAGCTTCTATTAGTATTCTATCCTCAACTGCTTGGCAAGTTATAGGTTCTCCTCAACTTGTGTCAGTAACTGACCAGATTTTGGCTTTTAATAGAAGGCCTACCGGGCCTTTAGGGATTCTCCCGCAGTTACCTGTCACGTTGAGAGGTAAAACTGTTTATGTTGATGTCATGGTTGTCCAAGGTCCTTTAGATTTCAATATGCTCCTTGGACGTGATTATGTCTATGCTATGAAAGCCGTCATGTCCACACTCTTTCGAGTGATGTATTTTCCCCATCATGGGAATGTTGTGACCATTGATCAACTTTCCTACGTGACACCCACTCATTATATGACTCTTAGTCATCAGACTTCCCTGAATGTTCCACATGTTTTAGTGGTTTCTTCCCCCTAAGGATGGGGGTACGAGCATAGTTTATGTTTTGTTTCAAGCTCGTTAAAAAATGAAACCAACCTTCAAGCATAGTTTACCTTTGGTTTCAAGCTTGCACAAAAATGAAACCAATCCACTCGAGCATAGTTTTATTCCAGTTCAAGCTTGTTAAAAAATAAGATGGGCCCCCTCAAGCATAGTTATTGTCTATTTCAAGCTTGTGTAAAAATGAAATAGATCTCCCTCCCATCAGTTCGAGTCTCTCGCTAGAGTTAGAACTTGAACCTTCATTTCCTCTGATTCTCATTTTCCCCCCCTTGGTGAACATTTTCATATTAGTAGCTAGGTTGGTAGTTGGGTTAGCAAGCAACATTTTTAGATGAAATGAAGCTTGGGGGGCATGCCACATGTCGTACCATCAACAATCATGTTGAGGGAACACTACCATGTTAAGCCACTAGCAATCATGCTGGGGGCATTTTTTCCAACCTCTGGGCATCATGTTGGGAAGGAACTCGTCAATGGGCCTTAACCTATGAGCATAGTTCCCTTTTTGTGTCAAGCTCTTTAAAAAATGAAACAAGTCTTTTGAGCAGAGTTCTATTCATGTGTTAAGCATGTTAAAAAATGAAACATATCCTTTCCCTTTGAGTCGAGTCTCCTCATAGACTTAGTACCTGAACCTTCTTTTCACCTGCTTATGCCTTAGGCGAATGAAATGAAGCTCGGGGGCATGTCTTCAACCTCTAGAAGTTACGTTGAAGTCAAATCGATCGCCTCTCCACACCACGTTGGAGCTAAGTCACTTACTTCTAGCAATCATGCTGGGGGCACACACCAACCTCTGGATGCCATGTTGGAAAAAAGTCCACCATTGGGAACATTTTCGAGCATACTTTCCTTTCTTAGGTTTCGAGCTCATTAAACCATGAAATTAATCCCAAGCATAGTTCATTTTATGTTACAAGCTCGTTAAAAAATGAAGCAGACATCATGAGCATTCTTCCAACCTATCTTCGAGCTCGTTAAAAACAATAAGATGGCACTTGAGCTTACTTTTCACTTTTTTCGTGCTCTGGTTAAAAACATGAAAAGTGGTTTGAGCTTACTTTTTCACTTTTTTCGTGCTCTGGTTGAAACATGAAAAGTGGTTTGAGCTTAGTTTTTACTTTTTCGTGCTCTGGTTCAAACATGAAAAAGATTCCTAGTGCTTTTGATACCATTCTCGTGCTCGTTAAAAATTTGAGTAAAAAGGTGTGTCTAACGAGTATAGGTTTATCACTTTATTCGGCCTCGCTAGACTATTTACGGAAAAGGAACTGTGCCGAGTTTACTTTTTCCTTTGTCGTACTCGGTCATCAACCATGACAAAGTTTTTCATGGAGTCCTTTTTAAGCTCTTTTCAGACACTTTTCAGACTCCCTAAATAGGAAAATATTGCCAAGCGAACTTGATGCTTTCACGCTTGTAAAAGCATTTGAATGATCATCTTCCTGGTGATAGTTTACCCTTTTTTTTGGACCAGGAAGCACTATTTAAGAAAAAGTAATACTCCAACCAATCATGGCTGGAAGAGTCCTCTCCCGCGTTGTTTTACCCTTTTTCGGGTGATGAGGCTAACTTTACGAAAAATGACCATTGGAGTCTCCTTTAGTTCTTTTCAGACTCTCTAAACATGAAATGACGCCGAGTTTTCCTTCTCTGGACTCGTTAAATTTTAAACATTGAAGGGCCAATTATGGGACGAACCCCTCCTTTCCTAGGTTCGTAAAACATTTGGGATTGGACTCATCTATGATATGAGCTATACCGAGCATCTGGTTACCCTCATCAAGCTCGTTAAAAAAAAAGTGAGGCACTCATCATTCATGATGGGGAAAAAGGGAAGATTTTGTGTTACATCTTAATTACGGCAGTACATAGTCACTCTTGAACATGGCACTCGTTTTCATTTGCATTTAGTACTTGGATAATCTGTTTGTCCTCGAGTCTTGTCAATTCCATGAGTTGCGTCGCTCCTTTGGATGAGCCAAAGAATGCTTCCACCATCAGTTGCATTAGGGGTTGGTATCATTCTCGTCATGTCAATACTTCCAGGACATTCCATGCCCATGTTCAAGAGATGTTCATTACTCATCATTTGCATTTAGTATACCTTCAATCATGTCGGTCTACCTTGAGTCAGTCTTGCACATTACTGTACCATCTGATCTACTCTACACATCTTTTGTCGTGTTTCATGTCGATTGATGGGGGATTCATCATGGCCCTCCTTCGACGGATTCATCCTTGTCGACATCAACTCATTATCCGAGGATTGAATCTAGAAACCAACCAAGTACCTTGGCCCTGCATGCCTCAATGGCAGGTTACCTCGCTTTCAACATGAGTTCACATCATTGACTCTTGATTGAAAGATTTCATCTTGCGTTCGACTTCAAATCACTTATTCACGCTTGATGATATGTATTGTGATACCTTGGGAATCATTGACATTAATGGTGATCTCCCTCATACTTGTTAACGATATACATTAATGACTGGTAATCAAGTGGTTTCTACCATGTTCGACTCCAAAACATTGTAATCACATGGATAGATCCGTATCATTATGGTTTTAGCTTGAAGACCCTGGAAAAGTTATTTTCTACCCAGGTTGCGATGGAGATTGTTTGAGATGCACATATCCACTTTTGTATTGGTCGTGGCTGTGTTGTCAGTTCAGAGTTACACGGATCCACTTTTGTATTGGTCGTGGCTGTGTTATCATCTCATCATGGATCTATGATTGTGTCCAGTATCCATGATTGTGTTCAGTCGGTCTCTACTATCATGGATCTGCAATGTATTGGTCGGCAGCCATGTTTTGTGTTGTATGAGACTTGTGGATCTCAGGTCATTTCTGCAGCAACTCCTTCCAACCAGCAAGTCCTTGCCATTTTTCTTACTACAAAGCATTTCACCTGTCTCATTCCATCAACTTCATGCTTTGGGGGGAATTCTGTTACACCAAAATGTCGTCACCCTTGTGCAAGTGTCACAAGTGTCGCAAGCGTTGCAAGTGTCGTCGTCCTGACCTAATGTTGTCACCATGACCATTGCAAGTATCGTCATTATGACCAAGTGTCGTCATCATGACCGTTGTGATAATGTCGTCATCTTGACCATTGTAAACTCTTTTCTATTTTACCTAAACCCATTTTAGAGGAAAAACACATCCTTGAAGTTTCCCATGACTGGAGGGCTTAACTGACCTACTTTTCAAGGTTGTCGCAGTCTGCCCTTGTGTAACATGCGACGTCACAGGTTGTCCTAATGCAACCTGTGATGATATCAGTTATTTGGATAAAAAAGTATCTTCAAGCCCATTCTCGAAGATGAGTGATGTGAAGGCCTATCCCTAGGCTCTAGGTGAGTTGGCATTTCGGTTCCTAACGTAATGGGAAGATCCCTTAACCATCTCCCCCTAATCCTCAACCTATCCTATCTCTTTAGCCCTATATAAACACCCACTCTCTCCATGGGAGGGGGGAAGGTCTATGGTACCCTTATGCTGATAGGATCCATACTGGTGATTGGGAAGCTTGTACTATCTTGGAGACTTGGCTTGGACATGTTGGATGGAAGATGCGACATTGAGGATTTGGTTGTAGCTTCATCCTTTCTATGTATTCCCACCTTTTTATACAGTTAATATAATCTCTTTCCATAAATGTTGTCTCGTTGATGATGTTTAGAACTTTCTTCCTCAACTGTTAGTTTAGATCAGTTATTGTTTAGATATCTTGTACTGCTTGTATTGTTTCCATATTGTCTTGATAGGTCTTGCAGCTGGAGATCTGATGACCACGAGACTTGGAGCAACAACAAGGAGAAGGATCCGCGATTTGAGAGGTACGATATCTAAGTACTCGATCTATAACTAGATCTAGGAAATGAGTTTTGTATTATGTACCAATTGTTCTAGATTCACTTGAACTAGGGAGATCACGCCCTTAGATCCGTCTTTGGTAGATTGTCCGTTAACACATTGGTTACCTCTTGCAGAACTTTGAAGATGAATTCATCTAACTCATTCATTCGCCTGTTCCTTCTATACAAGCAGAGTCACCTTGTTAGTTCAACAAATTTGTATTCTCTTACCTCATGCTGAGCCCAAATAGGCCCGAGTGTTGCAACTTCAGCTTTGATACCACTTGTGACACACCCGAGATCCTTGGTGTAATTTTGAGGAAATGGAGGGTATAATTTTTTCATTTTTCAATTATTCAACTAACAAACATGTTAGTATTCTAATGCTATTCATTATAACTAGACAATCTCATTTTGTGCATATAGATCTGCTTAACTTTCTCTATGGTAATATGCTCAATGCCATCGTTCATTTGATTATTAAACCAAGAATGTAAGAATATAATACCGCTTATTCCCGACAACATAATATAAAAGAGTTTTCACTTATAATTGACCCTTAAGGAAAATATAAGTATGATACCTACATAGGGTTTTTGTCCACATAAGGACTTATAAAACTTTATCATGGCTTTCCTATCAAACCTCAATGCCACCTAACATTCTCATTTCACCGTGTAAACTCCTAAGGTTAACTTAACATATAAGTCATATATTTAAGGTACTACTATTTTCTTTCTCTATACACATTTCCTCCACATGCAGTTACACATTCATTTCATTTAGAATTTAGTCAACATAATATGAACGTAATGATATATCCTTTAAAAGGAATTCACACACATTTACATTCTGATGCTCTCATAAACTCACTCTACTTAAAACATACTCAATGATATCGGTTTATCCAACCGTACTTAAAGATCATGATTCTTTTATACCTTTATACAAAGTTTACCAATCATAAGGTAAAAGAGAAATCCGAAATCACCTTGTAAGTCAACTCTCTGTGGACCTAAAAGCCACACTTACAATCAATTCATTATTGACATAAGGAAATTTACAATAATGGACTCTTAATTAGTTACTTAACCCCAAAAATACCCTTCCTACTTACAATACAAAGGCTAGCTAAGAAATGACAACTATTTAGCATTGTCTTATATCTTTCCATAACAATGCAACCACTAAAATTTCAACATAATATTGACTATCCAAAGTACTACTTCATTTTTATCTATACATTTCCTCTACGTGGATTTCAACACTCATAAAGAAAAATGCACTTATACATACTATCAAATAAATGATTTAAGATTCTTAAAATTTGTAGATGCCATATAGTACAAAATATCATTAAAAGCTACTTGATTTTCCATTAACAAATACTTAATATTGACCATAAACAAACCTTCAACAATCTAAGTCAATTGCATAAGATCATGTTAAGTAACTACGCTTATTTAAGCCCTTTGAAGTATTGTCGCACTATAACAATACTATACTAAATAAACATTCACTTCATTGGGTCATCATATGTAAGCAATACAAGTACTATATAAATTTACATCAATATATATATACATTTGTCTTTCACCTCAAATATATTCTACATCCTACTTGTATTTGATCATGTAATTGCCCTTTAACATTACTATGTGAACCCATATCTTTTAGGAAAATAAATAGTTACTTTTGCTTTCCATAAGTATATGTTGAGTCAAATCTTATACCATATTCATGTCACCCATGGGGAAAATGTTTAGATGTACACATACTTATAATATCTTATTAACTATCTACTACACAATAGTTGTAAGTTTTCCCTTTTCATTGTCATTCATGAGATCAAATTTGTCATTATTTGATCACGCGAGAATAGAGACAATGAGCTATTTGATCTCGTGGCTCAAGAATCTCTTATTGTCATTGTTGTTGTGCATGTTGGGTAGGATAATTCATGGTGGGGGCTCAATCAACGTGTCAGTGAATCTGCTCCTAAGCTTTTGATAGTCCACGGTGCATGGGTGAATTTGGAATGGGATGCCATGGTTAAAATAATTTCCAATGAGAGAAATGATTATCCTAATTTGGGCTTCTCGATCCCTGTGATCCCTTGGTCGAATTTTGTGGCATCCTCCACCTGAGCGAGCACGGTTTGGAAATGGAGAGTGACAAGATGTGGACACCGTGACAAAGAAACATTTTGTCTCTTGCAACAATCAAGCAAGTGAGGAGAATATGTTATTATTGCTGAGGTTTCAAGAGTGAATGGATGCTTCAGACATGTTTTCCTTCAACAACATTGTGGTCAAACCGTGGCAAGATGAGAGGATTTGTGAGGAGTTTGTGGGAGATATTGGATCCGATGACCTAGAGCTTACACTAGCATATTTCTTGTCATCTTCTTCAAAGGAGGGAAAATTTTAAGAACCCCCCCTAAATTTCTATGTATAATAAATGGGTGAATCCCCATGATATATAGGAAAATACGAAGGCTATTTTATCAATGTTATATTATGTATATATAGTTTTTTGGCGAATCTCATTGAATTAAATAATCTTATAAAATCTTGGAAAATATTTTACTAAATTATAAAACCTTGTAAAATCTTGGCGACTCTTTCACTAAATTATAAAAACTTGTATGGCGAATATTTTACTAAATTATAAAATCTTGTGAAGTCTTGGTGAATTTTTTGATAAAGTATAAAACCATATATAGTAATAGGAAAACATATTAAAAAAAATTAAGTAGGAGATAAATCTTAATAAACGATCACATAACAAGCCCTCTTTTGGTGGTAGTTTGGTACCTCACTCTAACTATTGTTGCATATAGAAATTCATGATACTCTACGAATATTCTTGGAAAAGAACAATGGAATTTTTCATCACCACAACAAATAGAACCAACGTTAATATGAGGGCCCACCAACACCTCGATCCCCATTTATCTCTCCATGCTATTACAAGGGCCCACCAACACCTCATGTATGCACACACCTTACCAAAGATCATTTTAAGAGAGCAATACCAATGCATATAGGTACATTTTTAATGAATCACAAGTGTGGGAGAATCTTACTAAGAAACTAACAAATTTCCTTATGTATCTTAATTCATCCCAAGATGTCCCTGCAAACTAAATTTAGGAAGAGTCAGTCAAATAATGCACAATATAATCAATTCTAACATAACATCATATACACCTTTCTACATGTCATCCGTAAAAACAAAGTTAAGCATGTCATACCTTCTCTGATGCTTCACATATCCATTTTTCCAGCTTTGTAAGTCCAAATTTAATGTATTCCCCATTACTAAAAGAACAACATTCAAGCCGCAACAATAGGTTAACCAACCATAAAATGCAATGTCAACCCTACAAAAATCCTTTGATAACCATAAAATTCAATAAACAAAACAAGAAACATGTCAAAATACCTGACAATGCCCAAAGCAAAAGAAGCAAGAAAGACAATGGGATTTCAGGTTGCTCCACCCATGGCCTATCCTAGAAAGGAGAGCACAAACACAAGTTGAAACAAAATGGCACTGGTTATAAGCAGTGTCATGGCCTCTTGCACTCCCAAATATGCGGCTATGAATGAAGTCACATCCCCCAGGCATGATGCCCCAAGCACCCACATAAATGTTATTATCACATCACCGATCACGAGCTTCGCAATCCCCATGTTTCTTGGAGAAACTTTGGATATGAGGTGATGGGATTCAGAACTCTCCTATATGCAAATGGGTCACTATAAGACCTGATAGTAAATATCAACTTCCCTTCTCACGTGGACATTAAGCAACTTGCAAAACAAGATTCAACCCATAAAATCTGGACTAATGTAACTCTGACTATGATTTCCATTATTGATAGAAGGTGAAAGAGCCCCTAGCAACTGCCATTTCTAGAAACCAGGGGTGAATGGAAGTTGCCTAGTGATTTTCGTGGGTGAACAAAGGTTTTAATTGGATTTTAGCAGGGAAATTTTTAGGGGCGAAATTTCGCCAATTGGCTATTTTTTGAGCATTTTTTTCAAAAAATAAATTCGGTATTTGCTCATTTTTAGTCTCTAATATCGCCTATATTTACATAAAATATGTTTTTTTTTATCATAATATTTGCCAAAATTTACAAGTTTCAGTAGTAAATTGTATGTTTCATATTTAACATTCGCCTACTTTTATGTATATGTGTGTGTGTGTGTGTGTGTGTGTGTGTGTGTGTGTGTGTGTGTGTGTTTCAATCCAAAATAATCGCCTAGAATACTATACTTAAGTATAATATGATAATCCTTAAAAAATACCCCGGTTTTTAGATTGGTTAAATGATTTTACCTTGCCTCCCCTTTTTAAATTCGATGGGGCTAACATTCTATTCATTAAAAATAAATAAATAAAATGTGGGCTAATCATACATAATGGGTGTTTAGTAAAAAAATAGTCCATTAAAAAATTAAAACGCCTAAATTTAGCTCATGGACTAAGATTAGCCCCTAAAATTTTCCATGCTTCAAAGCTAAGATATGACTGAGAACCCCTGCTTTCTGTTAAAGAGTAGCTTGTACTAAGAACCCTTGTTTTTTTGTTAAAGAAGTTGCTTGTATTGCAGAAAGAAGAAACATGGCATCCATGATTATGCAGTCATCAATGGTGTAGATTTAGAGCTCGTTGTTGCTAGAATATTATTTCCTTCTTTTGTTTATACTCTTCTACATTGACATGTAAAGTTAGATTAAGAATTTAACAATTTCTAGTAACTGTAATCCCCCTTTAGCTATATGATTACAACATGCATAATCCTTTCTATTTCCTTGGAAGTGCTTCTAAATAGACAATACACCCTAGAACATGTTTCATTTCATAGAATGGACTTCTATGGTGATGCTGTGTGATTACAACTAAAACGTGGAAAGCAATGAACATAGAAGCAACTAGGTAAGTTTTCACATTAATAGAATCTTGTTTCAGTTCAATGTTTTTTTTATCATAACTTTTTCTATTCTATCAACATGATTGCTCAGTTGCAAGATATTTGTACTTATTTGGTCATTCTTCCTCAGATACGAGATGCAAATAAAAAAATATAATAAGCCTTTAGAAATAATGTATTGATGTGATCTTGAAATGGTTTCTACAACTTCAATATTTCCTCTTTTATCTCAGTGCCCAAGTTTTGACTTTTGCATTTACTTTCATTGTATCCATTTATCACATGAATTTAGATACCATTTTTGAAGGTTTAGTTAATAACATACTAATCTAAATTTAAATACCAAGTTGCAGGGGTAGTTAATCTGCAACGAATCTAACTCTTGCCTTTACTTTCCTTGAATTTAGAGACCATGTCTGAAGGTCTAGTTAATAACAAGGATAACCTCAATTTAAATGCCTAGTTGGAAGGGTAGCTAAATATGCAATCGATCCAACTCATGCCAAATTTTCTTGATTCACTTGAAACTCATATTAAAATGGGCTTCCTTGACATTGGGTGCTAGGTATGAGTGATGACAATTCTTGCCAAATTTTCTTTGATTCTTTTGAAACTCATTGCATTTGGTGGTAGAGATTGCAGTTAGAATAAAAGGATATTGGATCGTTTCATGTTCTTTGTCAAACTTCACTAGTGAATCAATGCCTCATTAACATCATTTGGATTTATATAATCATTTTTCATTAACTTCTTATGACATTGTAGTCTACAAAATAATGGACTCAAGAATAAGGGGTTTAGTTTAGTCCCAACCTACATTGCTTGTAGAACAATAGAGCTTTATTAGGACTCGATTTGCTGATTAATTGGGTTTCTTATGTGACACATTTATTGTGTGATTTGTAGTCTTTTTTGTTTGTGGTAGGCAAAGAAAGATAATTTTCACATCGTCTAATTCTCAGGAGGTCTTATGTGACACATTTATTGTGTGATTTGTAGTCTTTTTTGTTTGTGGTAGGCAAAGGAAGATAATTTTCACATCGTCTAATTCTCAGGAGGATATTCGAGCTTGAATCACTATCAAGAGGATATTAGAGCTTGAATCACATAAACATAAGCCTTAGAAAAATGTTATTAGGAACGAGGATAGTTGAGTTGAGAAGATTATTTAAGTTTAATGAAGACAATGTTTTGGGGTTTATCCTTGATGTAACTATCATTGATTCAGGAGATCGATGTTTATGCTATTGTAGATAACCACTCTTACTATTCATCCTTCTCTCCTCAATTAGTTTTTTTTTCCTTGCATGGCATGTTATGATTTTAGTTTAATGCTTGTGCTTTTTTGGGTCGATTAGTTTCGAGAATAAATCTTTACTAAATCAAATTTAATAATTACAATGAAAAGATAATCATATAAATAATCAAAATACATAAACAATCAATATAAAATATAGAAAAAAGATACAAATAAATTAATAGATATGCCATAATAAAACCATTTACAAATAATAAATAATAAAATATATAATATTGTATTTTTATAATATAATATAATATTTATTTATAAAACATTTTAATATTTAACCACATCAAACATATATGAGAAGTATTGTGAATCAAATTTAATTAATATATTGTATTTATTTAAAAAAAATATTAAATTATATAACTAAACAATAAAAATGCAATTATTAAAATTATTAACAAATATTAATTAATTAATGAATATAGAAGAAGTCTAAATGGATAAAGATTTTTATTTTTATTTTATATTTTATTTATTTATTTATTTATATTTTCTGAGTAAATTTTAATAAAAATCAGATTATTCATTTTTCAAAAATCTGTTTTTATGGTGTTCAAATTATGATTCTAAGTTTTCAGTAACCTTAATATATCTTAAGGCACTCAGATTAAATAATTTTAACTTTGATTTCTTAAAAATTCTTCCCAAATTATGTATACTACCAAACCCATGTAAACCACTATGAATATATATAATTTAAATTTAAATTAATATAAATTTAGTAATAAACCGAGTCAAAGATATAAAGTGTTTGTAAATCCGATTTAATTGCCGTGCAAGTGAAAAGCTACCATCACAATTAAAGTTATTTAAATAAATATTATTATAAAAAAAAATATCATAACAAATTATTTTGGTTCAAACAAAATAATGATTGATATTTTGGCAAAGTTTCGTAATAATAAATACGATTTATGATAGACGATTATAAACATTCATAGCTATTATTAATGTGATAATAATAGTTACTTGAAAAGTTTTCATTTTGATCTCTAAAATGTAAACTCTTTATTAATTGGATTATTTCGCAACCAGGAATTCTTATCCGTAAACTCTTTATTAATTGGATTATTTGGCAACCAGGAATTCTGTCTGGATAAAGAGGATAATACTCCTTTTAAATGATAATCTGATAATCATGTTACAAGGAAAAATATTTATATTTTCACATAATTTGATTTGATTTTTTAAGTTAAAATATTAACATTTTTACATAATTTGATTTCTCTAACTTTATACTTTTAAACACATATTATATATAATCTTCAATCTATGTTCCCTCTATTTTCCCAATATTCTTTGACCAATTTCAATCTATGTTCCTTCTATTTTCCCAATATTCTTTGACCAATTTCAATCTATGTTCCCTCTATTTTCCCAATATTCTTTGACCAATTTTCAGTAATTGAACAATCCAAGCACCATAATAAAGTAACTTTAAATCAATATTGGCTAATTATGTCACCTTTTCCCACTTTTTAAATTAATTTTTTAAATTCTAATGTTTCTTAGCTTCATTTATACTTCTAAATATTTTCTCAAATATTTTCTCATGAGAGAGTTTAAAAATACAAGAAATGAATATGCCACAAAATGATTAGTCCATGCTAAAGATAAAAATTGAGACATTAGATATGTTATAGGTTGAATATAAAAGTTGATAAAGCAAGGAGAAATCATAAAAAAACATAACAAGTTTATAGAAGGAGTCTCGCACGATATTGACAAATGAAAAAGTGACAATCGGTTTTTTGTGAAAACGCTCACACAGGAGCACACACACATTCTTAAGAACACACATACATTCCTTTTGCTATTGGCTTGGCACCCCTCAACTGCCACCATGGCTTGCCAACTTAGCTGACAAGTCATGCAAAAAAGATGTTGAACACACACACATATTCCTAAGCGCATGTGCATTCCTCTGTCCGAAGGGGATTCTTTTCCTCTTAGTGGGAATATTGGCATCATTTGGATTTTAGAGAACTAGGTATTAGTTTGAAGGTTTGTACAAAGGTTAGTCAATTCTCCTTAGCCATTAGTCCTAAAAGATAGCTTCTAAGACTCAACGACCATGAATGAGGCCTCAAACCATTGATGATATATGTCTATAGAATGTTTTTCCTTCAAGTTATGATGTGGGAACCATTATCAAGCTTTGAACACCAAAAATGAATTTCAAGTTGTTGGACATTAATGAGGGAGGAAACTCAATCCTTAGGACCACATTAGGATGTTTTTAGCAATCGATATTGGTCTCAGTTCCTTGACCATGATCAAGGGAGGAAATTAAAGCCTTAGGCCCTAAAGGTAGCTTATGGGGCTCAAGGAACACGAATAAGGCCTTGAACCACCATATAAGACCTTACTTTTGGATATTTATCCTCTAAGAGGGGATAAAGGCCCCATTAGAAGGTTTTTAGCAACAAGGTTGAGTCATGTGGCCTTGAACATGGTTGAGGGAGAAAACTCAAGCATGAGGCCTGGAATTAAGATTCTAGGCATCTAGGGAAAAGAATGTCACATTCGCCTCCTAAGGGTATCCTTGGCCTCTAAGTGAGGATATGGGCACCATTAGGAGTTTTTGAGCACTAGGTATGGACGTTTGATCATTAACCATGGTCAATTGAGGAAGTTCAAGCATTAGTCTCTAAAGGCAACTTCTAGAATTCAAGGTCCATGAATGACACCTCAAACCACCATAAATTACTTCTTGTGGTGATCTTTGGCCTTTGAGTGAGCATATGGACACCATTAGGATCTTTATGATCAAGGAAGGAAACTCATACCTTAGACTAGGGTAAAGAACAATGCATTGAATCACCACAAGGTACCTTTCCAAGGTATCCTTGGCCTCCAAGAAATCATATTGCTACCATTATGAGGTTTTTGGTGTTGGTTGTGGAGCCAGATCTTCTAGTCTCATAGATGATATTGTATCAGTCGTGTTTGTACCCTAGTTCTATATGATATGTAGGTGGACTGTACACTCACCCCAGCGGGGTTCCAGGGGGGACCATCCCCCCTGGTTGGGGGGTTTGGGGGCAGCGCCCTCGAAGAAAATTTTTGGGGCTGTTTTTCGCCAGCTGTTTTGCGGGCCCATGGTTTTGGGCATCCCGTGGTATTTTCCCATTGTATTTCCCCTATAAAATAAAGACATTGTAATACGGCTAGAGCAGATGATGTATTAGGTTTTATGCATTGTAAAGATCTCTGAGATCAGGAGAGAGACTGTGAAAACAGTGAAGAGGAAGTGCAGCGGTTTTGCTGCAGGTTGTATCCCTTCACCTTGCTGGACGGTAATAATAATAAGGACTGGCAAATTCAGTGTGGACGTAGCCCAAGTTGGGTGAACCACGATATATCTGTGTCTCTCTTGTAATGTGTATGTGTGATTATATTTGCATTTCTGTTTATTGTTATTGCTCTACGATCCTGTTTTTCTAACATTTGGCACTAGGTATGGGTCATGAGGCATTCAACGTGGTCATGGAATGAAACTTAGGCCTTAGAAAGTGAATGAAGCTTTTAGGCATTTGGGGCTAAGAATGATGCCTTGAACCATTGCAAATGACCTCTTGAATGCATAATTTTCCTCTAACTAGTGATATGTGTTTCATTGGCATTTTTTGATCACTAGGTATGGTTCTAATATATCCCATACCCACTTTAGAGCCCATGGCATTGGAAATTAGTGATATTATGATGTTTCGAATGTTAGGTATGGGTCTCGGGGTCTTGGAGATGGTTCGTAAAGAAAACCTAGGTATTAGCCCCTAAATGAAGATGATAGGAATCCATTCCCCAAAAAAATTCCTTGTAAGAAAACACATGACATCCAAAGGGGATATTTGGCCTCTAAATGGGGTTATGATCACTATTATTATTTTCAAGCACAAGGTATGGGTGACATGGTTCTCAACATGGTGGAGGGAGGAAACCTACAGCTTACACTCTAAAGGAATATTTTTTGCATTGAGGTCCAAGAAAAACACCTTGAACCAACATGCATGAACTCACAAGGGGATTATTTTCTTCTTAGTGTCTATATTGGCACCATTAGGGATTTTAGAGAACTAGGTATTAGTTTAATGGTTTATATGACGGTTAGTCAATGAAGCTTAGACATCAATCCTAAAAGGTATCTTCTAAGACTTGAGGGCCATGAATGAGGCCTCAAACCACTAATAATATATGTCTATGGAATATTTTTCCTTTAAGTAGTGATATGGGTACCGTTAGAAAGCTTTGAGCACCCAAAAAGAATCTTGAGTTGTTAGACATGGACGAGGGAGGAAACCCGATCCTCAAGACCTCATTAGGAAGTGGGCATCATTAGGATGTTTTGAGCACTCAATATCAGTCTTGGTGCCTTGACCATGGTCAAGGGAGGAAACTAAAGCCCGAGGCCCTAAAGGTAGCTTTTGGGGCTCAAGGAACATGAACAAGGCCTTGAACCACCACATAGGACCTTACTTTTGGATCTTTATCTTATGAGAGGGGATACATGCCCCATTAGAATGCCTTGAACATGGTCGAGGGAGGAAATTCAAGCATGAGACCCTAAATGAAGCTTCTAGACATCCACATAAAATAATGTCAATGTGGCCTCCTAAGGGTATCCTTGGCCTCCAAGTGAGGATATGGGAGCCATTAGGATTTTTTAAGCACTAGGTATGGATGTATGAGCATTAAACATGGTCATTTGAGGAAGTTTAAGCATTAGTCTCTAAAGGCAACTTCTAGATATCTCAAGCCACCATAAATTATCTCTTGTGGTGATCTTTGGCCTTCGAGTGAGAATATGAGCACCATTAGTATCTTTATGATTAAGGAATTAAACTTAGACCTTAGACTAAGGCCAAGAACAATGCATTAAATCACCACAAGGTACCTTTCCAAGGTATCCTTCGCCTCCAAGAAATGCTATTTATACAATTATGAGGTTTTGGGCAACAGGTATAGGTTTTGAGGCCTTCAACATGGTCATGGGATTAAACTTAGGCCTTAGGAAATAAAGGAAACCTTTATGCATTTAGGGAAAAGAATGATGCCTTGAATCACTAAAAATGACCACTTGAATGCATATTTTTCCTCTAACTAGGGATATGTGTTTCATTAGCATTTTTTGAGCACTAGGTATGGGTCTAATAGAGTCCATACCAAACTTAGATCCCATGGAATTGGCAATAACCCACACGTGCATGTGCATAGAATGCATGCACGCTTTCATAGTGCATGCGTGTTCTTTGAATTTAATTTTTTTTGGCACCATTGTCAATTTTGAATTACGTGTTTGTTGACTTGGTTGGTTTGGATGTAGGTCTAGAAAGAAAAACCTAGTGGTTTGGGTTGCAAACACATAAAAACTCTATTTTTCATAATTCTTCTCAATAATTACATTTTTGACGTTATTTTTATATAGGCAACACAAATCCTTCATCACTGAAACTGCACACACATATAGATTCATGAATGTAGATTTCAAATATATAATTTTTTTAAGTTATTATTGTTTACTATTTTTAATTTATTTTTGACTCTGTAGGTATCAAAATCCTAAAATACACATGTCTATTTGCTCTCCCTATAACTTTTTTCATGTTTGACCCATTTTTTAAATAAATTATATAGTGCACTAGAACAAAGAAATATCTACAATTAAAAAATAATAATTATCGTTTGATTATGTGAAGACCATCGTACCTTGCACTAACGCACGACCTTGTAATTTCACGGGTATAATGACTTTTGTAATTCTAAAAAATACAAACTAACATTATAAATTTTGAAAAAATAGTCATGCACAAGAACAATCCATTCTCTATAATTGTACAAACAATTGTAACAAAATTCCATCATTTAGGTACTCAACACCTGCAGTAACGATAAGATATGCATTATGTTTTGCTTGAAAAATAACATACCAATGTTAGAAAAACTCGAATTTAACATATTTATACAAAAAATCATAAATAAAACTTATATATTTTAGAAGCTAACTTGATTTCCTATCTTCCATCTTCTTACACCATATTCAAATTCATTATGAAAGTACCTCAAATCGTCCCTCCAAGTCAATATATTGTTGTTTTTTCATGTTTTCATTGCCACTAACACGCCACGAGAGACCATCAATAGCTGGCACTCACCCATAACTTATCACATCAATTAAATATGTATCCTCATACAAACATCCAAATAAATATAAAATTGATCACATCAAAATCAAAACATCATATGAGAAGTGACAACAATTTTTTATTTTTGTTTTTTAATACACAAAAGTCAACATTGGCATGTGAAATGACCACATATCACTCTAGCAAATTCCATATCAAATATTTTTAATTTAGTTATTTATATTTTGAAAATTGAATCACACTCTTAAATATTTATCTCTTGATAACCTTTTCTATCAATAAAAAAATAAAAATAAAAAATGATAAAATTTAACTTTAATTAAAAATTCAATTTAATTTTATTTTATAAACATGAATTTTTGTTATAAAATGCGAAGTCAAAGTAATTTAATTTACAAATAAAAAATACAACCATAGAATAAAAAACTATATTCTATATCACTATCTTTAAAATTATTTTCAACATACTAAGTCAAAGTAATTTAACTTACAAATAAAAAATACAAACATGGAATAAAAAACTATATTCTATTCAACATATTTTCTCAACTTTAAATTAACACTTCATTTCACCCATTAATAATATACTTTATGATTTAATTTTCAAATAATTTATTAAGATGTTTCTTCACCTAAACCATTCGTTTAATATTTATTGTCAAAGTTTTTATTACTGGGAAGCCTTTCTTTAATGTTTATTTTCAAAGTTTTTATTATTACTATTTATTTTGTAATCATAGAAATGATAATTAAGGTATTCAAAGCACATACTTTGGCATTCAAATGGCAAGATGTAAGGTGGATAAGTAATATCTATATCTATATATATAGATAAACTATAAGTATGGTTGTTAATATTTATAAAATAAAAGTTATGATTATTAAGTTTAAGAATATTATTTATGTTAATTTTTATGACAATAATAATTTGGAGGAAGTTTTTTTTTACAAATATTTCGAAATTGATTTTCATCACAAGCTCAATTGGAAGTATAGCATTGAGAAAAGTATTAATAGAGGATGGAAATCTTATTTTGGTCTTGAAAACAATTGTAATCAACAAACCTTGTGATGTGAGATAATAAGAAGTTCCTCTTTGAAACTTTCGTCACTCCCGTTATCTTGTATGACTGTGAATTTTGGGGTTGCGACATCTCTAGAGAATCCCGGGGAAAGATTGAGCAAATCCAAAAGTGTTTTATAACTTATAACCTCAAAATTAAAAGCAATACACCTTATCTACGGCTCAAGAGAGGTTGGTATAAAGACACCATGGCCTAGTTAAACAATTGGGGGATTAACAAAAATGCCACTTTGCAGAATATCAATAACATTAAATATATTATTACATCTAAGTTTAAAGATAAAATGTGGAGCAAGAAGGATCTAGAGGTTAAAATGACATTAAGATACTATAAGGAGGTCATTAACCCTAGTTTAGAAGATCAAATGTATCTATCTATTTTAACTGGCTCGATGAATAAAACTAATACAACCAAAATAAGAACGAACTCTCATGAGCTTTGTAGTGAAACAAGACACTCGATGCAAAATTAATCTTTGTCTTATTTCATTTTTGCAGCAACATCGAATGCGAAATTAAATAGAAATCTAAATCCGCCATGATAACCACAATGAAGAACATATGCTTCCATGAGATCGAACCTTAACTTAAGTGTCCTCCATATCTAAGATTGTTTTATTTTATTATCTCATTGAGAATGCGACGGTCTACTCATTCACAAATTAAGTCACTTAGTATTGTATGATAATGTACTAACAATTTAATTAAAGAAAAGAGCATGCCTGGAGCCATTCAAGTAAGCATTTATGAGTGACTCAAACAAAACTAAAGGGATATATAAACCACACTTATAATAACATTGAATTGTATAACTTGAAAATCAACCCTCTTGGTCTTTTTTTTTTCAGCAGAAAAAAACAATACTTATGTTATTTCAGATGAAATTAAAAAGTACATTGAGTGCATATCGCTCATAAAAAAATAGAGCTTGAAGCATATAACTCATATACTAGCAAAATGACTTAACAAGAACATAACAGCCCCATATGCAAATGCTAAAAACCTAGAAAACCAATAGTCAGAGCTGACATCTCAAATAATCCAGCATTTTAATCATGTAACCATAATTAAGAAGCATCATCTAAAAACCACATAGAACCTTTTTGAGTGAGAGTATCTTCCTCCCATTCTTCCCAGTGCAAGACGCCTGCTTCCCCATCAAGTGCTATCTTGGATAATGAGTCTGCTATGTCGCTGAACTCCTTGTAAATGTGTTCAATAACAAGATCTTATGGTAATGTAACAACGGAATTGTATTTTTGTTACAAGAAAAATAGTTATCACATTAAAAGATCAAATTATTCATTTAGCAATTATTTACTAAAAACTAAATAAATAATACTATAACAAACAACCCATGTAACGCATGTAGATAAAATAAATAAAAAATAAAGAGACATAAATGAATGGATGTTAAGCATTTCACATAATATGAAAAGTAACCACATTCCTCGAATAAATATTATACCAACAAACATAAATACACACATAAATAAATGTTGATCTACATTCTTTACAAATAATATAAAACAAGATAAATCTCCTAGAGTATAGGATGTCTACAAGAGAGTGTAAAAATGGTTACAATGGTAATTATATAACAATAACGTGGTTCTCCATAACTTTAGCACGTTAAAAAAATTTCTAGACTCATGAGCTACGTGGCAAGATGGATTCAATGTGCTGTCAATGTGATACAAAATAGGTTTACGTGGCTAAAGAAGGATGATCTGTAGATGCATGTGCATTCAACAAACACTTTCCATGGTACAAATGCTCCACTTATTTACCTTGGTTAAGACGATGCATATAACTCAAGGATGAAGAACTAGTAGTAAGAAGAACTAGGATGAATGTGCATGGTTTCTATTGTATCAAGGTTAGTACCAGCAACAACAAATCATATTGGCTAGCATAGGTTTACGCTCAAGGAATTTGAGGATATATCACTGTGATATTCAAGTGAGTCTTTTCCTTTTGACCATTTATCATTCTGGACATCATAGATGAATTTAGATTTCAATATACCTTATTTTGTATCATTGACACTGTTTCAACCTCCAACAACATAGATTTTGTCTGCCATGAAACCAATTTACCACTCAGAATAGAGAGAAGGAAAAAATGTCATGTTTTAATATCGATAGTTTTTTCTGTGTAAGACTAATTTTCCTAAATTTGAGACCAAAGAGTTGATTTATCAACCAAATTTACCTTTAACCGCCATATCTCTGAAGCTTCCTAATGCAAAACGCGCCCACGGAACAGATCGAAACGACCCATGAAGTGGCTGGGACCAAAATAATTGCGGAAATGAGAATTCTTACAATGTTATAGTTAAATCTTAAGGTTGTTTACTTAATTTCTCCGACAGATCCTGGAAATGGAAATGAGGCAAAGTGGAAAAGAAAGTAACACATTTTGAGCCTAAAAATTTGCTTGAAGGCGGTGCAAACTCGAGATAAGCTCGAAAGTGCTCCCTAGAATTGCATGAAACACTGGTTCCTGGAAGCTTTGATGAAAACAAAGCACCTACGCTTAGCATCCGTCAGTGCAGCGGGGGACTTAATAATAAGGGATATTGTACTTGAAAGAGTCTCATAACTAGCCATGCCTACAAAATGTTCGACTCATCCATGGCAAAAGATAATACTCCAAAAATTAAATTTGAAATGCATATTGGTTGTTCCTCTCCAACAAAAGCTGATAATTTTAAAATTAAAATCTAAGAATTACCCTAACATATGCTTTTAACCTGGGCAAAATTTTCCTCACCTGAAATGATGGACCAAAGCAAATGAAAACGAACGGAGTTGAGAACTTCAAAAGAGTGACCTAAAGCACCAATCACATCCAAGAGATATTCTATTCAATCTTTGCAACCAAAACCTCAATCTCTGAATAAGGCTCATTTTTTTATTTTATTTTTTTATTTTATTTTTTTATTTTTTATTTTTTATTTTTTATTTTTTATTTTTATTTTATTTTATTTTTTTATTTTTTTATTTTATTTTTTTATTTTTCTTTTTTCTGGTATTTCCACAGGAAACTCCTCAGAGCTATAGCTTTTAACTCCTTCGTCCTTGTTGAAAATCCACCAGCGATGCCTCAACCTGTTCATGCAAATGGAATGAAATTGTACAATAAGTAATAAAATGGCACACTCACCTATTTCCCAGAACTGTATCAACTGGAATTTCTTGTAAAGTAAACCAAATATCTGACAGGCTAGATTAGGCAGTGGGAAAGGATTCATGTGGCAAATGGTAATGTGAGCACTTTGGCACAGAGAAACTTTAACCCATTTGCTTCCGAGGTCATCCAAAGCATAAACAAGAATGTTGCTGTTTTTATTGTGAAGCTTAGCACCTGCAAAAATGGCATAGAGAGTCCAGACCTGGAGGATATCAGAAATCTGCCTTCAACACTTTCAAGTCAGCTTCAGGGCAGTTCCATTAAATGCTTCGAGAAAGTAACGCCTCTACAACCTTGAGTGCTCTGTGGTGGTGGGCACATTGCAAATGCATGACATGCAGGTGGAGGGCATGCATGACATGCTAGTGGAGAACAGTCGAAGTTGAGGTTGCCAGAAAAGGGATTTCCTTTCAAATACGAGGAAGAGCATCACAAGCTCTGTAACACTCTACCGGACCTGTACACAAGGCATGCAAGTCGTGGCAGGTGCATTACATGCAAGCACAGGAGGTAAATTCGTGGCAGGTGGAGCAGCGGATGGAGCACAAGCAGGCGCAAGAGGGAAGCCTGCCTCGAAAAGAGGCCAAATAAGGCTCTCAAATAGCTGATTGGCCAAAACAAAAATATTCTTAAGAAACTTAGGTTAAACGGCCTAAGAAACCGTGCAAACTATTAGATTTTTCAGTGAATCGATTTCTATAGTCCCTACTGCTTGGCAGGCCATCATGAACTAATAAGTTGTGTATAAGAGTGTTATACTCAATTTTATATTTATGTTTTCTTTACTTTTATAGGGTGTTATGCTCAATTTGACAATGTAGAACCATAGTTGGTCTCAACACCATAAAAAAAGGTTCCTAGCTATGGATGAGATATATTATATGAGATGGACGTATTATTTAGGGTGCTTTGATATATCAACTATACATTGTTAATCTTATTTAAAAATAAAATTATTCTTTAAACAACTAAGGCATATTTGGTTTAAGTTATGCATAGAATATTTTTTAAACAACTAAGGCGTCCTTGGCTTAAGTTATGCCTGCACAAAAGTGTCATAATTTTATGCTGACGTAAAAGTGTTGTAATTTATAACTATTATAGAATTGGAAAAATACCAAAATATTTATTATTATTAAATAAAAATGTAAAATGTTTATGTATTGTTGTTATTTTTTAATATTATTTTGTAGGGATTTATACATTTAGAAAGAGCACATTTTTTTAGAAAAGAGAAATTTTTATGGATTTTGAAAAGATATTTTTTTTTATGTGATGTACTTGAATGTCTTCCTTGCCCATTAAGGCACTCAAGTCAATATTCTTTTTTCTCTAAATCCATCGTAAAGGCAATTCAAACACTAACAACAATATAAACATAATTCATAAACAACATAAAGATAACTATGAAAATAACATTGCATACTTAAAATTATTTTATTATCCATTTGAATTCATGGGATCACACCACATATCACATACATAATTTATTTCATCAAAAGGAACATATGAATACTTATATATAAATGAGCACAAGTCCACCAAGTTGATTGTTGAGGAGCGATTCACTACTTAGTAATAGGAATTAGCTCTTGACTCTACCCACAAGCCAGACCATGATATCATCAGGGCGAAGGAAGCTCCTACAAGTTGGCTCTAATCTCACTCAATCCAACCTATTTCTCTCATTACAAATCCAATCTTATAATTATTGAGCATTCAAGGCCTTCATTTAGCCATTGATTAGCCATGTAATTTTTTTTTTTTTATATCACAAGGAATACCTTCCATTTCTTTTCTCCATAGTCCCTTGGGGATATTCTTCCTTCCTAGTGCATACATAAATATTCCAAGGCTATTGGTTTCCTTTTGGATAAAACTTGGAGGAGCAAGACTTAGCCAAAACACTTGATGTGTAGCTATAAAAGGGTTGCAACTTTGTGGTGTTTTCTTATCCATTGTGGGTATTCCAACCATGGTTTTACCCTCAAAACATCCCATTCTTCTCATTTCAACAACAAATCCAACTTCCATGGGCTCTTGATAGCCACAATTTGTGGGATGGTATTGCAATTTCTAGGCATAAAAAAAATGATTTCCCATAGGTTCTTTTGTGAACCAGGAGATGGAGGATGCTCCCAATCGAATGGAGGTTTGCAAGAATGTTCATGCGACAAGAATGCACAATGGAGTTTGTAAGAATGATAACTCCATGAGGGTAAATAATGATTTTTCTCCTAAGACATACATTCCTTACCCGGGTTTGGGGGTTCTCCCTTCCCAATAAGCATGGGGAAACATCTAATTGATAGATCAAGTCAAATATTAATGGAAAATTAGTTGGTAAGGAAGCACATGCAAGGAAGGTTGTACCTTAAAGGACAAGTGTTAAATCAATCACCTATGCACCCACTTTCCTTTCCCCTTTTATGATATTGTGGTACCCTTGTTGCTTCTCAAGAAACCTTTTTGGTATATTTATGTTTTTATATATTTCCTTTTATTCATGGTTTTACATACATAAGCAAACCATGGAAAACATAACAACCAATTGTAATCCTAGATCATTGTTGAGATTCATATGCATTCACTAGTCGGGCCTTCAACTCAGGAGTTTTCCATTAGGAATGTTTATAGTGCATTTACATTATTTATGCAAAGGTTCATTTAACTTATCCCACATGGCTTGAATCCCATGACATGAACGACATTATTTGAATAAAACATGATTTATCATATTATATTCCAAGTGTTAAACCAAGATATTATGTTCCTCTCTCACTTGGAATAACACCATATGTAGTGACCTTTATTTCTGACACAGACACACACACACACACACACACACACAATCATGATAGAAATACTGGGGCAAACCCCCAAGTGCTTCCCCTCATTTCAAGGATGGTACCCAGGGTAAACCCAAGATTCTTCAGGGCACAAGGCCAAGTCAACAAGGTCACAAAGTCATTACAATAATATTTTCATTATGAGCTCCACATGTCACTTACAAGAATAGAACTTGGGTAGGGAGGATAACATTCCATCCCACAACCACTCGGGCTATACACACACACACACACCCCAATGGAAAGCATGCATGTAACAACCATTTCTATGCAAAAATCATTCCATTCACAAGAATTTTAAATTCATAATTGAAGCACTTGTTTTCAAAATACAGTAGGCAATTTTCGCCCAACACTTATCTATATATATATATGTTCACTTAACATGAATGCCATAGACGTGATTAAGCTTATATTCTTCTTTGACACAACCAAATTAGATTATATCTTGATCTAAGAAAACATACATCATGGATACCATCCCACATATTCATTTAAGTCCTCTCTTCCTTGCAGTTGCTCACCCTTATAGGCTCGATCCTCCCCTTCTCTGCTAAACAATTAATTGGATGATCCATAATTTATAAAGGATTTCACATGTAAGAGGAGAACCAATTACTTGTATACACTAACTACTAGGGCTTCCCACTAGAAAACTCAAACAATCATTAGCTCTAGGTGATCAAAGAATAGCACACGGTTCCAATGTCATCACAATAGCATCCTCGCCATGCTTCCAAGATTATAACAATCATCATCTATCCTCATGAGATAGATTCATCATCTCAGATGTATCATATGGATACAATTACCACGAGATATTATCATCCAAATTTTGATTAGAATTTCAAATTTGTTTCATATAGTAATTAGTTGTAACTAATATGGTTAGACTAGTTGCATGCAGTAGCAACTAGCCTTCATTGTGGGATTATTCTCATGGCCATATTTAAGACAACTCTACTTGTAATTTGTCCGTATTGACAAAGATTTCAACCATCCAAATAAAACACAAGTATTCATGCATACTATATTTTCATTGTTATAGTCTCAACAACACTTGAAATGATCACAAAGTTATGTCACACCAATAACTGAATCACTTAGTTGTTAATATTTTTCACTACATTAAATATTTCTTATCATATCTGCATTATAAACATAAGCATGCATTTGAAAAATGTAGTCAAACACATGCAATTACTAGCACAATCAAGCATATGTGCAAGGATTTATATATGCATAATCACAACTTGCACATTCACATAGTCTACTTATGCACACTTACACTACACCAAATTCCATATAATCATGTCATTCAAGCAACCATGACAAGTTGGAGGGCTTACTCGATGCTTTGAAACATAACTGAACCACCTCACCAATGGTCGTTCAATCATATGGACACCTTCCTCTTCATTCGAGCACAAAACAAGGGAAGGATTTTCTTTTCTCTGCTAAATAGTCCCTTAGGAACCCTTCCTCTTCAGTTCTCTTCAATGTAGACACAAAGGTTATAGACCATGATATTGATATAAGTGGGGACACCATTAGGTATTTGTGCAACAATATAGACTTTCCCAAGTCCAACAACAACGTGGTCTCACGCATGGATGTATCACATGGCATTCCTTTTTGAAATGAGCATAAGCATTCACTTGCCTTGGTCACACTCTTATAACTAGTTTACCACAATAATATTATTTTATGAATGCAACAAATATTTCAGCAATTTTACTTGTGTTAGGCTTCTTTCCTTTACCATACCCCCACTAGGGTATCAATCGCACATATGCATTAAGATGCCATCATTATATTAATTATGATATTCAAACATCATTGAAGTAACTATTACCTAAATTTCCTTCTTTTTTTTAAACAAAAACTAAAAATCAAATTATATTAAAAATGATGTGCACAACCATCCATATACAAAGAAAAACTGCAGTATTTTATCTAGTACTACCCGAGAAGAGAAAAATAGAGCATGGTCTAACTTATATTTGCAAAAATTCCTGGTTGAATTCCTAAATTTTTCCATATTATAGGAGGGATACACCCTTACAAACTGCTGGCATAAAAAAACACAAAAAAGACATTTAAAATTCCTGAAAAAAGACCATTCATCTATTCCTTCTTGCATGGAAATCCATAGACCGGTTGCAGGACGAAAGTTTCTTCCATCGGACAAACTCCATCAATTGGTGACTCTTGACAGTGGCTGCACTGGTTCATATTATCCATTTTGAGAATTTCTTCCTTAATTATATCAACTATACCATGAGCTCACGCATATTCCCCTCCAAATCTTCTAAAATGGAATCTTGTCAGGTTAGCTTCTCTGAAATGTACCTAACATCCGCTGCAACCGCTGTGGTCTCCTGCACACCTTTAAAAACTACCTCGAAGACCCTACACAGATGCTTCTTGAAGTCCTCCATGTTACCCTTCATGAAAGCGAAAATTTCTGACCAACCCACCATTACTTCCAACTTAGCTTTTAGAGAATGTCTGAGATCTTTTGGAGCCGAGTTCTGAAAGGGGAGGTATTGAAACAACTCACAAATTTCCTCCTAGTATGTACTTCTCTCTAGATACCCTCGCTTCTCCGTGACCTCCATCAACTGAATGGGAAGAGGGATCGGTACATTCTCTCTAGTAAATTGTATTGCTCCCATCAGAGCTTCTTTAATGTTGCTTGTGTGGGCTCATCCTTTTATTACAGAGGAGACGACTGGCTTAATTGATCCTTCTGAGCTCGACCTTTCGAGAAAAAGGGGGATAGACCCTTCATGCATCCAACCACGCATCCCCCGTCGTGGAGGAAAAGGGGGAACACCAAAAACGTAAACATGCACTTAACCTTTGTATTGAAATGAACTAGAAACATTATGTTAGGGGATGCTAAGGAACAAATTTGTTCACCCTTTCTCTGTTGGCGTAGGATACAATTCCTTGAATGTTTTTAGTTCCTTGGTTTGCTAGCTTATCAACAATACCATTATTCTCCCTCAATATGTGGAAATAAGAGATAGCATGAGGCTTATTGATGTGGATTATTCACTCATATATCCTCTTACATCTGGAGGTTCCCTTTTCATAACCAAATCTTATCTTTTGTATTACCTGCCTGGAATCCCCAAAGTCCAAAAGATTTGGGATTTTTAATTTCGAGATTAATTCTAGACCAAGAAGGAGAGGAATCCATTCAACTTCATTGTTAGATTTGATTCCCAGTCCCCAAACGAAGGAATTAACTATTTTTCCTCCTGGATAAAAAATTATCCCTCCCGCACCTGCCTCCCCTTTATTATTACCTAAATTTCCTTCATCACACATGCTATATTTAGATAGTTCAACATACTTTTATGATTTCCATCAACATCTTTGATGTTACATGATCGGGTTGTGCCTCATGGGAGTTTACACAACCTCTTGATGAGTATCTTCTTGTCCTTATTCATCCTTGGTTGCACAACCAATAATCAACCATAATTAGTCATCATCACACACTTAGTACATATGCAACAAGTATATACCTATGCCCACCTATATGCACATTATTGTATATTCATTCCTCACTATGCACATAGATTCCATTTGAGCCTCTCTCTTACATTTATCAACATTCTTATTCCTTAAAATATTTTCACATAATCACATTTTTCAAACTAGAGAAATAGAAACAAATAACAATAAATTAGTTTTGGAAAACTCCTCTCCAACTCATAAACTCGGGAAAGGTTTCCACAGTTCATAGCCAATCCAATTCATGGACCTACTTCCACTCACACAAACAAAAAGCATCACATTTAATTTTTCCACCCAAGTATTCATATACATAAAAGTATAAATGTTATTTTAGAGAACGCATATATTTTCTAAAAGAAGAATAGAAATATAAGGGGAGAAATACATTGTTGTCCATGCTCAACTCTTGGTGTTTCTCCATTCCTAGGAACTTGCAACTTTCAAGTTGTTGTGGGACGCCTTTAAATTATCACTGGTTCTTGGCATTTCCTCAAGAAGTCCCAACCTAGGCATAATTGGGTCCTTCATCATCAGTTTCTTTCCAAGCACAATGAGGTTTTTCTTTCACTTCATATACTTTACACATAAGTTACTAGTTCTCCCACAACATTTCATTTCATCACTCTATGATTGTGACAAACCAACTAGCTGATTGTCTATTTCTAATCTTCCCTAAGTGATTCTAGTATAAGCTTCATTTGACTATCTGTTACATGTAATTTTTGTACTTGTCATGATTACAAACCATGTATACTTTCTCCCTGCCTGAATCCCCGAGGTACTTGGCCAAAAATCCTTGGAAGATGAGTTATGAGGTTTTTTCCCTGGTAAAACCCTGTTTAGGGAGGCTGATGCACCTTGCCTTACAACAAATTGCATATTTCTTGATCGGCACACCTTGATCCATTGCAGACCACGTCGCTAGCACATGTTGCTAGTGTCTAGGGTGCGCCAATGTCTGTAAGGAGGGAAAAAAGGGAAGTTTCGAGAAGTCCCTCGAAGGAGACCCTTGTGGAGGCCTTTCCCTTCCATATAGGGTGGATCTTACTCGCCTCCCAGCTTAGTAGGATCCCACCTCATCCTTCTCCCTTAATCCTCTCATCTCCTCCTCATCTCTTTTGGCCTATAAATTAAGTTCCTCTTCATGGGATAGGGGGGTTGAAATGAGGGAAGCCAAATGCTGGAGAAATTGAGCCAGGAATCCATTCTTCCATGATTGGAAAATTGAGGCAAGGTTCCATTGGAAAGGATCTTCAACACCAAGGATTCATTGGTTGTAATTCTTTCCTCTATTTTAATTAATACATCAATGTCTTCCTTTCCCATAAATGATGTGTAGTTTCATTTATAGTAGTTCTCCTTGGTCAATTGCTTAGATGTATCATGTTATCTTGTAGTTTCTTGTCTCTGTTCTTTTGAATCTTTTGTATGTAATCTCTTGATCAACAAGTAGGATTGCAGAAGCTTCAAGCTGCGAGGACGACCTTCGTAAATAAGGTATGGACTAGACTCTTTGTATTCAAGTAATTTGATAGATCTAGGGAAAGGTTTTCATTCTTTTTTTGCTTTTTTCTAGATCCGAACCATTTGGACTAGGGAGATCGGTTGGTGTCCGCACTGACGGATTTATCCGTTAACACTATCATAATTGCTACCACATACATCGATTTCAATGTTGCTTTGACAAGAATTCATGATTCACATCATCATTTGAAGGAGTTTTGAACATGCATTCATCTTCCGTTAGGATGTTTAACCATCACATGCATGCAATATGGCACATTCTCATTATTTGTTGACCATTTTATTGGTTCATCATTGGTTGTAGACTTATTCAAACATAGCATTCTTTCGACTTCCATTTTTGAAGTAGCAAAGTTAAACTAACTAGACAAATGTATGCTTATACTTTGGCTTGTTGTGTTGTTTCTATATTCATTTCTTGGAGACAGGGTTCTTATAACCATGATCATTCAAAACTCTTCTCTACAATTAGAATTTCATATCACAATTGTAGAAAATGCATTGCAAGCATTTCTTTCCAAAGGAACATAAAACCTTGGTCCATTTCCCTTGTAATGCTTGACCTACAAGTCAAATATGTCAAGTACACTTACCCATCCTTAGTCCACCATTCAACTTAGTAGTTGACAAGCACCTTAGAATGCCTTGCTATTTCCCAATGAATTATGCTTCCACATCACAATGAAAACACTATATATTGTAGGCATACTTGTTTATTTGTGCATCTAGTATGTTTATACTTCATTATAGACATATTTCCCCAAGTTCAAGATACTTCAAGGGTCATCCACATTAACAATTGACTTGTCAAATCAATCTTAGAGGCTCTATTATACAATTTCCTCAGAGTAACTAGAAGCACATTTTCCAAACCCAAGCCTTTTCCTCTATTCTTCTAATATTTCTAATGCCTATATACTATTGTCTCATTCCAACTTTAGAGTTGAAATTTAAATAAACTATAAATTCACAACTCACCCATTTTCAACTCTTTAACTTGTGCAAATCAAGGTTGGAGACCATCTTCCATCACTAATGGAAGAAAATCAGGCGAGAATTGAATTTTTTATATATTAGACAATGCTAGTACTCTTTTGCTTGAACACTCATTAGCCTTTATCTTGGTAATCTATTGTCCAAGTCAACTTATAAATCCTTTAGAAGATGACAAATTACGTTTTTTGGGCACTTTGTCCAATATCATAAATTTGGCTAAAATCACCATCTTTCAAACTATAAGAATCTCTAAAATTTTCACTAGGACAAATCTATCCAAATTATTGAGGAGATGAAATCTCAAATTGGGGAAAAAAGTCCAGATTTGTTATCTTGGATCACTTTTCCTTCATATACTTTCCAAAACTGCCAAAAAGTGTCCAACATAGTGGATTTGGCCCCATTTTGTTGATTTCACTAAGAATCCCTTGGAATCCATTGAAACATTTTTTTTTGGATTTTACCATGCTTTTCCATAGTCCTTATCCAAATTTCACCATGAATGGAGTAATTGGCATAAAGTATGGTCTTGTCCTCTAAAAACTGCATTTTTGATAATTTTTGGAAATTCGGTGTGAAATTTGCAAACTTGAGCACAAGGACATTTTCACATATACTTCTCTATGGAACATGACTTGAAATTTCTTCACCATTTGAGTTTGCATGCTCAAATTATGACCAAAATAAGATTTTGGTCCCAAGAATTTTTTTGTAACAATATATTTTCTACCACGTGGTAAGTCAAAGGCCCATCTCACATGAAGGCATCAACACATTCCAAACAAAATCTATTTTAGAACATTGGGCTCCTTTCTATAGAAGGAATTGACCCCTTTTTGAACTTTGGTGGATCCTTCGCACCAACATCGCCCCATTTTCAAACTAAGCCATTGGCCCCTTTCAAAATAGTAGCCCATTGGACCATTTTTGAACTTCATGCCATTCTCAAACTTTTCTTTCCTTTAGAAATTTTATATTGGCCATCGAGCCACTTTGCACCTTAGTCCATCGGCTAATATTGGGTAGCTTGGTGGCCCATTGGACCATTTTTGAACTTCATGCCATTCTCAAACTTTTCTTTCCTTTAGAAATTTTATATTGGCCATCGAGCCACTTTGCACCTCGGTCCATCAGCTAATATTGGGTAGCTTGCTACCCAATATTAGCCGATGGACCAAAACTATTGAATCCTCAAAGCATTTTGAAACAAGGTCATCAGGCCTCATTCGAATATCGGTCATTGGAATACTTGAATCTTTGACCCTTCGACCATCTTTAGGCTACCAATTATTGACCACCCGTTGAGAACTGACCATCAACCATTTTTTATTTATCAAGGTAATTCAAACTATTGGTCCATGGAATTTTGGCTCACTGGCCCATTTGAAAATTTTGAATTTCAACCCCTTTTGAGACTTTGGTCACTTTTCAAACATCTGACTCCTTTTGAACTTTGGAGGGATTTTAAATTTCAACCCATATTAAACTTTATGCCACTTTGAAAATTTGAAAAACATAAGGGAAAGGGACTCTAACTCTGCTCTAGGTTGACATTTGGCCTTTGGCCATGTAACATAATTTCAAAACTGGGTATACCAAAACATTATGTTGTGGTCTATAACTTCCCAAGGAACTCTACCTTCTCCACTAGTTATCATGTGACCGCGAATGATTTTTTGCACATCTGTCATTATCAATCCATAACAACACCAATGCTATAAATTCCACTCATTTATAGTGTTTGAGCCATGAAACTCATAAATTCACATGAGATTCACTTCATTAACAATCCCTATGCTTAAAAGGCGACTAAACTTGTGAATCCCCATCATTATTTCTTCACCATAAGCATTAAAATTGATAGGATTGACAAAATTTCACTAAGACATTATGTCAAAATAGTAGGTATGCAGTTGTGATTTCACGAAAAAGTTGTTTTTTTTAAACAAGAAAAAAACTCCGTTACTTGATATTCATTAGATATGAAGCAAAGATAACATTACAAATGGTCCAAAAAGTAATAGATTAATCATCTTAATCTCAGAATCACTACTTATCCCCAACTACAATAGTCCTTTTCAAATCTAAAAAATATACATTGATAGATACTATCCACATAGTTACATTTTATATCTTCCACAACAGTTTCCAAAATGTACAAAAAACATCCGACACTGAAAATATGGCTAAGTGTCGAAAAGGACATGAAACAATTCATATACACTACCCATACTGGCCCAATGCTTTAACCTGAGTTCTGATACCAATCTGTAACATGCACGAATGCATCCCTTGGCTAGCAATAGATTCAAATTGAATTTCCCTCTCTTTAAGAATTGACTACTAGGCTAAATTTGAACACTATCAACAATATACGCATAATTCATATGCAATATAAAGATAGAAGAGGAAATAACATTGCATATTTCGAGTTCAATCATTGTAACTCATTCAAATTCATGGGATCACATGGTAGATTACAAATATAAATAATTCCATAGAAAGATGCATATGAGTACTTATCTGTAGATGAGTGGTAATTCACCAAACTAATTGTTGAGGAATGATTCACTATCCAATGGTAGGAATAAACTATGGGTTCCACCCCAAAGCCAAACCATCATACCACCAAGGCGAAGGAATCTTTTATAGGGTTTTATTCTCACTCAAGCCAACTACCCATTTCTCTCCATAAAGGCCAAATTTATCACCGCTAAGCACTTCATGCCCTCATCCAACGATCAATCAACCATAACACTCTTTTCTCTTTCACAATATAAAGATGACCTTCACTTTCTTTGTTCCACAATCCTTTAGGGACCTTCTTCCTTTCTAGTGTAGTCCAAAAGAGTCCAAGTCTACTAGTTCCTTTTGGTATAGCCCAAAGGAGAAACACTTGGCCAAAACAATGAATGGGAAACTAAAGCAAGGTTGCAAATTTGTGGTGTTTTCTTAGACTTTATGGGAATTCCAACCAAGCTTCTACCTCTCTAAAACATGGCATTTCATCTCATTTCTTAGTAGAAAATCCCCAACTTTCTCAAGATCTTACCAACCATAATTTCATGGGATTCTCTTTCCCTTTCTAGCGATAAAATACCATGGTTTCCCACAGGATCCTTCGGAAATAAGGAGAGGAAGAATGCTCCCACTTCGAATGGGAGTGAAAGAATGTTCATGAGAGACAAATGCTAAATGGAGTGTGCAATAATGATACCTCTATGAGGGTAAATAATATTTATTCTTCCAAGACATATACTGCTCGCATGGGGGGTTTTCCCCTCCTAAGTAGCATAGATAAACATCCAAAGGAAAAATCAATTCGAAGGTTGAAGGGAAATTGTTTGGTAAGGAAGCACAAGCAAGGAAATTCATACTTTAAAAGACAACTGCCAAGTCAATCACTCATGCACCCTCTTCCTTTTCCCCTCTTGTGTTATTGTGGTCCCCTTGTTGCTTCTCCACCAACCATTTTGGTGGATTTATGTTATTATGTGTTTCAAGTTTCCTTTTATTTATGCTTTTACATATATAAGCGTAGTATAGAATGCTAGAAAATCAGGATCGCAGAGCAATAACAATAAACAAGATGCAAATATAAATAACATAAAACACATTACAAGAGAGACACCAATATAACGTGGTTCACCCAAGATGGGATACATCCACACAGAAATTGCAAGTCCTTGTTATTATACCATCCAACAAATGAAGGGATACAACCTGCAATACATCCGTTGTAAATTCCTCTTCACTTTCTCACAGTCTCTCTCACACAATCATAGAGATATTTACAATGCTACAATACTCAACTGTATTGCAATGCCTTCCTTCTAAAGAGGGATTACCATGGGAAAATACAATGGGACAACCAATACCATGGGCCCATAAATCACCCATTATTGACCAAGTCATGACAATGAAATTACAACATTTTACAAGGCATTTTTTTCTGAAATTTTTGCTATGGGGGTGCTGCCCCCAAAACCCTACCAGGGGGTGGTGACTATTTTGGGGGGGAAATCCCCCCCAAAATCCCCCTGTCATGGGCTGGGATCCAGACACAGTTGAAACATGACCTCTGAATAAGAAAGATGAGGCTCCACAACCAACAATCTCCCACTTGGATACTGATCACAACAACTCCACCATTGCTGCACTTACTGGACTATGCTCTGAACCCTGGATCTAGGAAATTTCTCATCTTCACCTTCATGATTGAAGGACAACTGAAACCGAGCAGGAAATCAGTTTCTATCTGGTTACTACCTTTGTCAACATGTCTGCAGGATTCTGGCTAGTGTACTGTATCTTTTCCAACTTCAATAGTTCATCTTCCAGAACAAACCGTATGAAATGGTACTTGAGCTGTATATGTTTAGTCTTAGAATGGAAGGATGAGTTCTTTGCAAGATGAATGGAACTTTGGATGTCACTATACAACCTGCTATTCTCCTGCTTCTTTCCCAATTCCTTCATGAACCTCTGTAACCAAATCATCTCTTTACTAGCCTCTGTAGCAGCAACATACTCTGCTTTCGTTTTTGAAAGTACAACAACCAGATTTTGTAGTTTCAAAATCCAACTTACTGTTGTTCCACCTACAGTAAAGACATACACTGTGGTGCTCCTCCTTCTATCTTTATCACCTGCCATATCTTCATCAACATATCCATGTAGAACATTATATGAACTTCCAAAACATAATGCATGACTGGTAGTACCTCTCAAATACCTAAGAATCCATTGTATTGCCTTCCAATGTTCTTTACCTGGATTGTTCATATACTTGCTCACAACTCCCACTGCATGTACAATATCTGGTCTTGTGCACACCATGACATACATCAAGCTACCAATTGTTGATGAATAGGGAACCGTGGACATGTAATCTATCTCTTCATGTGTCTTGGGACACATCTCCTTACTTAGTTTGAAATGGCTAGCCAAAGGTGTACTAACTAGTTTTTCATTATGCATTCTAAACCTCTCCAACACCTTTTGTATGTAGTCACCCTAAGACAATGTCAATTTGCGATTTTTCCTATCTCTTGTTATTCTCATACCAAGGATTTGCTTTACAACACCCAAATCCTTCATCGCAAATGAATTAGCTAACTTCCTTTTGAGCACATTTATATCCTACATGTTAGACCCTGTAACAAGCATGCCATCCACATACAATAACAAGATAATATATCTTCCATTATATAGCCTCTTGAAATAAACATAGTGGTCAAAATGACATCTACTATAACCTTGTTATGTCATAAACCTGTCAAATTTCAAATACCACTTCCTTGGAGATTGCTTTAGGCCATACAAGTTCTTCTTCAACCTGCATACCAAATTATCCTTCCCTTCGACCTCATACCCCTATGGGTGCTGCATATAAATATCTTCCTCCAAATCCCCATGGATAAAGGTCGTTTTTACATCTAACTGTTCAAGATGCAAATCTTCTACCACCACTAGATTTAAAATAGTTCTAATTGAAGTCATTTTAACAACAAGAGAAAATATTTCATCAAAATCTATACCTTTATTATGTGCAAACCCCTTTATAACAAGTCTGGCCTTGTTCCTTCAACCTGTAAACCCATTTATTCTACAATTCTCTTTTACGAGAAAGAAACTGAACCAAATCCCAAGTCTAGTTTCTTACCAATGAGTCCCTCTCCTCATTGATGCCTTGCTCCCACTTCTTTTTAGTTTCCACGTGCATTGCTTCTTCATAACATTCTAGTTCACCAGAATTAGTCATCAATAATAATATAGTGAAGGAGAGAATCGTTCAGGGGGTTTACTTAACCTGGTAAATCTTCTAACACTTGTAGGAGTTTAAGGTACCTACTGATGTTCTTGATTTTCCGACACCTTTGGAACTTCATTTTCTTTGATTTCATCAATCACTGTGTACTCTGTGTTTTCCTTTTCCTGTTTCTTTCCTTGCAACTGATCTTTATACATGACCTTTTCATTGAATGCCATGTCTCTACTCCTAATGATTTTGTTATTTTCATAATCCCATAAGCGATAACCAAAATCATCAACCCCGTATCCAATAAAGGTACATTTCTTGGATTTAGCCTCAAGCTTTTTTCTATTTTCTTTATCAATATGGGAAAATGCTTCACAACCAAAAGTTCTTAGAAATGAGTAGTTTACCTTTTTATCTGTCCATGCCTCCTCTAGAATACCACCACCCAAAGCACTTGAAGGCCTTCTGTTTATTAAGTAAACAACAGTATCTATAGCATCTGCCCAAAACTGTAAGGGCAACCCTGCATGCAATCTCATACACCTTGCACACTTCATGATTGTTCTGTTCATTCTTTTTGACACACCATTTTCTTTTGGTGTTGCTGGGACTGTCTTCTCTCTATGAATCCCATGGTATGAACAGTGACTATCAAACTTCTTTCCATAGTACTCACCTCCATTTTCATATCTGAGACACTTCAATCTTTTTCCTATCTCATTCCCAACCAAATCTTTCCACTTCTTAAAAGTAGCTCAAACACATAAGATTTATGTCTAATGCAATAAATCCAAGTCTTTCTAGTTGTATCATGAATAAAAGTAACATAATAATGAAAGCCACCAATATATTGTACCTGAGCCAATCCCCATACATCTGTATGCACAAGCTCTAACTTTTCAGTCTTCTTCCGTTTCCCAACCCTGAGAAATATGACTCTCTTTTGTTTTCCATAAACATAGTTCTCACATAATTCCAAACTTACCTGCTATAGATTTGACAACAACTTCCTTGAGTGGAGAATCTGCATCCCCTTCTCACTCATGTGGCCAAGCCTATGATGCCACAATGCTGTATTTGTTCCCGTGGAAGCTAAAGAGATATAAGAGTCAGTATTATGAGGACATAAATACAACGTACCTATCCTATCTCCTTTTTCTATAACCATTGATCCTTTAGTGATCTTCCACCACGTTCTCCAAATGTAAATAAACAACCACCATCTCCCAACTACCTTGTTGAGATCAGATTTCTTTTCATATCAGGAATATGTCTTACATCTTTTAGCAGCCATTCACCATTCTTTAACTTTATCCGTACCTTACCCATTCCAATAATTTTACATGGTTCATCATCACCCAATAAAACATGTCCAAAATCGCCTGGAACATAATCATTGAAAGAATTTTCTATGGGGTGTAGCATGACATGAAGCCCCTGATTCTACTACCCAGTAATCACTAGTATTATTTAATGCAAGAATCAAAGCATCTTGTAACACATCACCTGCTACATTTGCTTCCAGAGTAGTTTCCTGCTGTCCATCTCCTTTCTTCTTTAGAGATCTACAGTCTTTCTTCAGATGTCTTTTCTTTCCACAGTTCCAACACTCTATCTTTCCTAGTCTGGACTTGGATCTGCCCTTCCTAGACTTGTTGTGATTACCTGGGCTCTTTCCTCTCTCCCTTTGTTTTCCCCTGCTCTCCATGGTCAATGCATTACCTGATGTCTTACCTGTGCTTTTCCTTCGCATTTCCTTTCTAAGAATAACACCAACAACATCATCAAATATCAAAGTGTTTGAACCAGAGACAAAGTTACTTACAGCCATGACCAATTCGTTCCAACTTTCTCGCAATGAACACAAGATTAGAAGATCCCTAACCTAATCATCAAAGTTCACTTTTTCAAAACTTAGCTGATTTGTAATGGTATTAAATTCATTTAAATGATCAACAACATATCCACCTTTTAACATCTTCATATTAAATAAACACTTCACTAGAAATACCTTGTTGGAGACCGAGAGTTTTTCATACAGCTTACCCAATGCGCTCATCATACATTTCGTTGTCTTTTCTTTTGAAATATTGAAAGCCACCGACGAAGCCAGACACATCCGTATTGTTCCGAGTGCCTTTCTATCAAGTACCTCCCATTCTTCGTCCTTCATAGCTGTCGGATGTTTTGCTTCCCCCCCAATGGTAGGAATAGATCCTTTTGATACATATAGTCCTCCATTTGCATATTCCATAACTAGTAGTTTTGGCCGTTAAATTTCTCAACCTTAAACTTTCCTTCTTCCGCCATTGCTCCCACTCGAACTAGGAACCCTTCTTTCCTACGAGTTTATATGCCAAATAGACCTTAGGCTCTGACACCAATTGTTAGAAAAACAAGATCACAGAGCAATAACAATAAACAAGATGCAACTATAAATCACATAAAACACATTGCAAGAGAGACACCAATATAATGTGGTTCACCCAAGATGGGATACATCCACACATAAATTGCCAGCCCTTATTATCATACCACCCAACAAATGAAGGGATACAACCTGCAGCATATCCGCTACAACTTCCTCTTCACTCTCTCATAGTCTCTCTCACACAATCATAGAGATCTTTACAATGCTACAATACTCATCCGTATTAAAATGCCTTCCTTTTAAAGAGGGATTACCATGGGAAAATACTATGGGACACCCAATACCATGGGCCCGTAAATCACTCATTATCGACCAAGTCATGACTATGAAATTACAACATTTTACAAGGCGTTTTTTCCGAAATTTTTGCTACGTGGGCACTGCCCTCGAAACCCCGCTGGGGGGGGTGGCGACTATTTTTTTTGGGGGGAAATCCCCCCAAAACCCTCGGTCATGGGCTGGGATCTAGACACGGTTGAAATACAACCTCTGAAAAGGAAGATCGGGCTCCACAACCAACAAAGAAAACATAACAACCATGATGTAATCCTAACTCTTTCCCATGGCTCATACACATTCATTAGTTTGGCCTTAGCCTTGAACTCTGTAGTAAGAATATTTATAATACATTTCATTATTTACTCGTGGGGTTATTTAACAAAAGTAATGGTGCATAAGTGGGAGGAATGGGAGGTAATGATATACCATCGGGAAAAACTGCAACTAATCATAGAAGGAACAATAAAGATGACAAAGAAGAAAGCAATGATTGATATTGTTGAGCATGAAGGTAAACCCGTGGAATTGAAACTATAGATTTTGGCCATTGAGATCGATAGAGGAAGACGACCAATATTCATTTTTTTCCACCAACGTCTTGAGCAATATGACAAATTTCTAACCATTTGTGAAAGCTCAATCCAAATTCGAGGCTAGGATTATCAACTTGAGTCGATCTGTGTGAAGTTAAGCTCAAAGTGTTTAGCCAATGCCAATGAGCCTTTGACTATGGGGTATTGGAGATAAAGCACATTAGAGAGAAAAAAGTGGAGTTGAAGAGGGAAGTCCATGTGGCACCCTTCCATTGATTTAAGATGATCTCACAACACTTGAACCACCATTAGAACCTTGAACCTCAAAACATTAGCCACTCCTTTTTGGCAAAAATGTATTTTTCGCCATATTAATATTTGCAAAAGTATTCCATAATATGTGATCATGTAATTTGATGACCACCATAATCAATCGACCATGATCAAACTTTACCTTAGAATTTCAATAATTCACCAGCATAGATTTATCTTAAAGGGGATCTACCAAGCCCCTCAAATCTATTGAAATGCAAACCCCTTTTTAGAGTGCAAATGTTGAGGAAGTTTTAATTTATCTAATTTGTGTAGTTTTATATATATTCCAATTTATCTAATTTGTGTAGTTTTATATATATTCCGTTGTAAATGTTTTAAATAAGAATGTGTGCTAACAATTCTCTTTAATTTAACTTGAATGATCATTGTATAATAAAATTTAACATTATCCTTATTATCAAATACACCTAATTATACTTTTTAAGATGAAAATGAAATTATTAACATCTTGTAATTCAAATCAACAACTAATGCACATAAAGCCCAATTACCAATCTATTTATAAAATGCAAATATGTTATCACTGAGATTTCAATTATAAAAATAACTTAATTACATTAATTAAATTCTATTAAATTAAATTTTACAAAAACTTTTATTTTATATAATTTGACAAGTCATAAAAGTCCATGCAATTGAACAATATATGCCATTTAAAGTTATAAAATTCAACTTTGTGTAAACAAATTTATTTTTGATAACTAATAGAAAATGAAAATTGTTTGACCATCAAGAGATTACGATATACCTGCCTTATAAAAATAACTTAATAACATTAATTAATATTTAGACTCTATTAAGTTAAATTTTACAAGAACTTTTATTTTATATAATTTGATAAGCTATAAAAGTCCATGCAATTGAACAATATATGCCATTTAAAGTTATAAAGTTCAACTTTGTGTAAACAAATTTATTTTTGATAACTAATAGAAAGTGAAAATTGTTTGACCATCAAGAAATTACTATATACCTTCCTTATAAAAATAACTTAATTATATGACTCTATTAAGTTAAATTTTACAAAAACTTTTATTTTATATAATTTGACTAGCTATAAAAGTCCATGCAATTGAACCATATATGCTATTTAAAGTTATAAAGTTCAACTCTGTGAACAAATTTATTTTTGATAAATTGTTTGAACATCAAGAGATTATTATTTAGACTCTATTAAGTTAAATTTTACAAAAACTTCTATTTTATATAATTTGACAAGCCATAAAAGTCTATTTAGACTCTATTAAGTTAAATTTTACAAAAACTTTTATTTTATATAATTTGACGAGCCATAAAAGTCCATGCAATTGAGCAATATATGCCATTTACGGTGGAAAATATACCAAAAACTTTTATTTTATATAATTCGACAGGCCATAAAAGTCGATGCAATTGAACGATATATGCCATTTACAATGTAAAATATACCATCCAATTTGAGATATTTTTAAAAAATGATTTGACAGCAATATGCTTCCAAGCAATTTAGCATTATATGTCATTTGGACAGTTGGAAAATATACCATCCAATTTGACATATTTTTTGGTATATGATTTGACAAGCAATAAGCGTCCTTGCAATGTAGCATTACATGCCATTTACAGCGGAAAATATACCATAGAATTTGAAGTATTAGGATGGGACAAGCATTTATGGATGGAGCCCTTCATAAAAATGACTGTGTACAAAAGGATTTAAATTTTATCACGCACGTGAATATATAGATTGGGTATTTAATGTTTAAATCTTACATCAACAAAGCTTTGATGACATAATAATCTGCTGTGCCCATCCGGCATTGAATATTTCAGAAAAAAATGAGTACAATCTTCATTAACAACACGTAAATCCAGGAACACATAGATCAATGCCTGTAGCTTTCGATTTGCAAGTACTGTTCGTTCATGGGTGATTTGCCATGATAGTGTTGAAATTGCGCAGCCTGCAAGAAAGGAAATTGTAAAAATGGAGATCCAACTAGGTTTAGGGTTCGACAATAAATGCGAGGATGTGGGGTTGGACGCCCGTAGCGGCCGGTTGCCTGATAGAATATCATTTTGATATTACGATACGTGCGAGCGTGCAGCGATGGTGGCTGCTTCTTGTCGGTAAGCGGCGTGAATAATGGAGATCGGAGGCTGCCGAGTTGCCGACGCCATCGATCGCCATCGTCCTGCTCCGTTCCTCCCTCTTAATTGGAATGAAGGACTAATTGCAATCATAGCCAAAAAAAAAATTAGATTTACTCCAATCAAATAGCTTTACTGTCCATTTAATGGCCGATCCAAACCCTTACGCCTTTCTATAATCATCCCCACTTTTAGCAGCTGGAAGAAATCATCCACCCATCATCTTTTCCGCAGGAAATCTCACATATTCCGAGGCCATTCATTCCCCACTTTCTAACACACAGACAAAGACAAGACCCCACCTTCATCGGGCAGCGCGTCTTTTCCTGCGACGCCCAAATCTTCGCTCATCAACTTCCAAATCATTCTACAAACCCTAATAATCATTCTGAAGAATGAATGAAATTTATAACATTCATACAAACCCTAATAATCATTCTGAAGAATGAATGAAATTCATAATATTCATAGGTATCGTTTTATTTCATTCTGGCGTCTGGAACTTGGCAGTCATTATGCGTTGTGTTATTTATGGCATCAATAAAAACAACAATCATGTTTATGTGGAGAATTCTAAGAAGAATTATAATATTATGATAGAATTTTGGGAGATTGTGAGATCTGCTGTGCCTGCTGCTGTTACTGATCGTTGAGTCCCAAGGTGGTGACCGCCAATATTATTATTATTGTTTTGTTATTGCTATTGGGATGCATTTGATATGGGCAGCACACGCAGTCGGTTTTCGCTGCCTCCAACTCGACAATCAGCCGCCATTACTGCAAGTTTTACCACCCATGCTCACCTGAGTTTGTTGACAGGAGAGTGTTTCAAACAAAATATAAAAATGCAAGCTCTGCATGTAATTTGAAAACGTACGATAACTGACGTACGATGACTGCCTTCAACTGGGCATAAAAGTAATTTAAAAAAAATACTGTATTAAAATGTAGGAGCATATGCTAATTGTGGTATAGTGTTATCTAGGGAGTGGATAAAAAAAATTAAAACCGTTTTATAGAAATAAATCTGGGAAAAATTTAGATGTTCGTTATAGTTTCATAGGTAAAAAAATACAGTTTCTTCATATCTTCTCAAACAATCCAGAATTTTGAAAACTTCTAAAATGACTTTGAAAAATGGTTCAATGACTTCCAACTATGCCTCAGATTTTTTTAGCTTCTTAGGCTTGAGAGGAAAATGAGATTTTGAAGAGCCATAGCTAGCTAGGGTTAGATTTTGTATAATGGTGTGATATTGTTTTTTAAATGTTTTATGTTTTTAGAAATAATTTTTGTTAAAATTGTAATTTATGATTGATTTAATGTAAAAAATGGATTCATCTGTTTTTTTTGAAAAAATCTTTATACAGCAATTGAATTATAAAGTATCCTGATAAATAGTTTTTAATGGAAAAAAAGAACTTTGATTCTATGAAAAAAACCAAAATGGAGCTATTTAAATAACCCTTATACAATATTTGAATTGTAAAATGTAGTGAATATTCTACTAAAGAGTTTGTCACAACAATCTTAAAATGCCACTGCAAACATTGTTTGCAAGGTTATACTTTATTATGCACTAATTGATTAAATTGTCATCTTAACAACATAACATTCAAATGATTCATTGAATGAGCTGCAAATATAATTTCTGAATTAATTTTGCTAAAAAATTCAGATAGTTTATAAAAAAATCAGATAGTTTATATAGTTTCTTCAAAGTGTATAGTTTCTCCATATTCAAATGTTTGGATGGTTTTCTACGCAATCCAAAACTTTGAAAAATCTTGAAATGGTTTTGAAAAATGGTGAAAATGGTGAAATAACTTTTGATCATGTTTCTTAGATTTTTTTTGCCCATTAAAATGAGTTTTCTAACCATTTTGAATAGAGCTTGTTGATAGCTATTCATGTGAGTGGGCTTGTTTTAATAAAAGGTGTTATTTTTGTGATTTTGTCTATTGAGCTATATTGTTTTTTGGAAGAAGGTTAAATATTTTATGTTTTCAAAAAAAGTTGAAGTAATTTGAGTTAAAATTGTAATTTCGGATTGATTTAATGTAAAAATGGATTAATCTATTATTTTGAATATCTTTTTATAGAAAAAATGAAACTTTGACTTTCTAAAAACAACATTGTAAAGTTATACTTTATTATGTACTAATAATTTATGATTAAAATGTCATCTTAGCAAACATAAAAGTCTAATTATTGAATGAATTGAAAATATAAGAGAAAAGCCATGTGCACCATTAACACATTGAACACCATATGTATTTGGCAAATGCAATATTGAAAATCTCAACAAGAAAATGAGGAATGTATCATGCTCTTTCTTCTCACATATATAATGACTTATATAATGTAAGATACAAAAAAAGATTGAATAACTATGGAGGTACAATATACAAGTGGGATGTAAACCAATGATAGAAAGTTTTCTTCTTTCTTAATCAAATATGCAAATGCAATATTGAAAATCTCAACAAGAAAATGAGGAATGTGTCATGCTCTTTCTTCTCACATGTATAATGACTTATATAATGTAAGATACAAAAAAAGATTGAATAACTATAAAGGTACAATATACAAGTGGGATGTAAATCAATGATAGAGAGTTTTCTTCTTTCTTAATCAAATATCCCTCATTTTCTATGCTCATATAAATGATTACAATAAGAACAAAACCTTTTTTTACAACTTAGTTTTTAAGTTATCTTGATATATATTTAGGTTTAGGTTTAGAGTTTTTGCATGTCTTAAGTCAAGTCCACTATAATAATGAGAGTTGATATGACATCCAATTGAGATTATGATAATCAAAGTATATATAAACTTGATATCTCCTTTATATAGACATGAGGACTGATTAGAATGTTCTTTAAATTATTGAAAAACTCTCTACAAATAAACAACATAAAAATACTAAAATCTTTACTTATATAGATTTACCAAAATATCAATCATTTAAATTTTAAAACAAACCAAAAAATTAATCATTTAAATTTTAAAACAAACTACTGAAACTTCCAGAATCCATATCATCAAAACTTCTATTATCATTCTCACAACTCCATAACTTTGTTTATCCAAACCATTTCATAGTATACACCTCATTTAAAAGTTTTGAATACATATGGAAAAATTTCCACAACTTTCTTATGAAAATACCAAATTTTCCACAACTGTTTTCTTCTGAAAATACCAAATCATTGGGTAAACCCTAATCATTCTACAAACCTGTGTGAGGAGAATCAAGGATCATGGATTGATTCATTATGGCCTGTGACATCTTATACAATCATTTAAAACTTAATGACTTTATGTGTTGTTTTTCTGTTTTATCATTAAAAACTACAATCATGCTCATGTGCAGCATTTTGAAGTGGAAGAGAAGAATAATAATAGAGAATTTTGGGAGATCGTGAGCTCTGTTTTTTCTGCTACTCGTTGAGTCCCAAGGTTGTTGCCGCCATTATTACTGTTCTGTTATTTTTGAAATTGGGACGCACTGGATATGGGTGACAGGAGACGCAGGTCAACTCTTGCCATGCTCAGTTCAGTTTGTTGACAGTGACCATTGTGAACGTTTCAGACAAAATATATAAATGCAAAGTGGAATGTTTCATACTAAATATAAATTGTTAAGGTCAGCAAATTAGAATGTCAGATTGAGAGATTAAGTTGTTTATTTATTTATGTATTAAAACTTTGGGAACATATGTTAACTAAAATCTTTAATATTACTTACAGGTGGCTTCATCTTTTGATATAAAGAGATTGAAGGACTCCTGTAAAGTAACACGACAAAAGAGAGTGTTGGCCTTACAACTAATGCTATAACTTTGCAACATATGGTATGATAAACCATATTTATTTTTCACTTGTATAGTATTGAAGATGAACCATATCTATTTTCACATGTAAAGTATTGAAGATGAACCATATCTATTTTCACATGTAAAGTATCACAACTAATGCTATAACTTTGCAACATATGGTATGATAAACCATATTTATTTTCACTGGTAAAGTATTGAAGATGAACCATATCTATTTTCACATGTAAAGTATCATTGTATTATTGAAGAAGATATATAATATATATGCAATTCAAGTTTAATGTCATTTCAATTTTCACACTAGAGAAGGCTAATGTGTAAAGTATTATTGTATTAGTGAAGATGATATATAATATATGTGCAACTCAAGTTTGATGTTATTTCAATTTTCATATTTGAGAAGGCTAAGAGCTAACCTAATGGGTAAGTTATGCATAATATATATATATATAAGTCATTATCTTTTCTCACGATGCTAAGCAAATGTTACAATGATATATGGATAGAACAACAATTTGTTTGGAAAAAATAATAAGTACATTACAAGAGAGTAATAATGTTGCAGGTTTTGACACGTTTAACATAAAGATGAATTTTTAGATTTCATTTATATAGGCATTCACTCCATACCATCCATTTATAGCCTAGTAAGTGAGAGTATCCATACCATCTATTCATAATCTCTCAAGCAAATACCATCTAATCGACAGAGGTACTAAAACATATTTTGAATGTAATGTGTTTAAGTTGATATTATTAGATTTTTCTGAAGGAAGTAGGATCCTTAGTTTTGTTGAGGTGAAGATAGAAGATGGTTATCTTTTGGGGAAGTGATCTGACAAATTTTTGGACTATTTTCCTAGTTAATCAATACTTGGGACAGATTCATGTTGTTAGGATTGGTAGACAAAATCTTGGGACTGTATTTGGTTTTTTTGGCTTGTACTTTTTGATTCCACTAGAATAACAAAAGTAAGTTTTTTTTCTTGTTGAAAAAGAATATATATATATATAGCTTAGATCTTGAGGTGTAAATTTTTTTCTTGAGGTATAGAAAGTTTAAGACAAAACATTTTACACCTCAACAAATTTGATCCCTCTCAGTGCTTGAGAGATTGTTTAATATGGATATATGTTTGTTTTATTTTTTTTAAACTTTTGTGTAAAATTTGAAATTGATCTAAAATGTGTTGCTTAATAGTTTTATTTAATTTTTCTTTTGTTAACTGGACTCTAAAGCTCCTTGCTACTCTCAGTGCAATACGGATATATAGTTTACTCACTTGGATGAATGGTCATGGTGGATGTTTGCAGTGTTCTTACTTCCCATAACTATGGATGGATGATGGTTGTGTTAGATTTGTCATGACACAATAAGAATATTCATTAGTCTCTTGTGGGTTGATTATTGTTTTCCGTTGTTGAGTGGTATTGTCATCCCTAGATTCATCACCATTAAAGTAGTTCCTTATTAGTGACCTTCATATTGGTGAGTTTATCTATAAAAAAGTTTGGAGAGAGTTCGGTGAGCGAGTAACTACTCAATGTTAGGTTTAAACAAATAAAATAATTGGCATTGTTGTGGGGAAAACCAAGAAAACTTGCTTAATGTTAGGTTAAATTGCTCATTAAATCATGTTTTTTTTTAAAATGGAAATTTATCTCCTCACTTGCTCATGTATTAATAATTCCAAGTGAGGACACTTGTTCCTTGCTAGGTCCAACACAATCCCCTCTCTTCCCTAGTTTCTAAACATTGCCACCCCTAAACACTATATATGTTGAATTTACCAATTTTGTAGCCATTTCTAATTGATCAATTAATTACTTACAATTATCTAATTTGGTAGATTTTATGGGATTTTATGATTAAATATTTGAGTTCGCATGTATTGATGCATGTTGTAGGAGCCTAGTCGACCTAGTCAACTAGAAAATAGAGTTGACCAGTTGGTCAAGTCAGTCAACCGCATGGAAGGGTCTACCTACCAAGGTAGTTAAGGAAGTTATAACTACCTCCAAGATTGTAAGCATGTATAAAAGCATGACTCTGTAGTAGATGTAAGCTACTCATTCTGACCATAATATAATAATCTCCTTGGGTTGGGTTCACTACTACCTTCTTTTTTCTCTCTCCTTCTATGTATGTGTACTTTATTGCTATGTTGTATATTATGTTTGGTTATGCATACTACTTGTAACTCTTTCAGTGTAATCCCATAGATTACAACATTGGTTCCGTTGTTGGTAGTACATTACATGTGCCGTGTAAAATATCATAGACATGCATAGATGATGAGTAAGGAAGAGATTCATTTGTCCTAGCACATAAAAGTTAACAATTACTTGAAAAATTATGTCGAAAGAAACTGACTATCAGTCCTCGAAGCATGAGACACATTTTACACAGAAACTCATGAAAGATTCATGGAAAACGTCCCCTGTGAAATAAAAACGTTGTTGGATAGCCTCAATAATGAATAAGACTAGTGAAGACAAGAATCTACCATTGAAATTGAACAACGACGATCGAACAAATTTACTTGAGTGGGTAGAACAAATCGCAAATGATATGAAGAGCAAACAATTAAAGAATGCACACATGTATATAGTGTCAAAAGAAGGTTTTACTATGACGTGCACAAAAAATTCCTTTGTACTCTACCAGTATTATTGCATAAACTCCTCATAGAAAAAGGCGTGGGTCACATAGTAGAACCACAACCACTGATTAACACACTAGTTACAACTGATTGGGAGAACAAGCAACAAGAGTGGAAATATTTTTTGAGCAAATAAGCATAATAAAGATCATCTTAGATCATGAGTGAACTTAGGGTTGGAAATGGTGTCTAGGACAACCATAAAATTCCTTGATCAACATAAGCCCTAGTCGACCCAAGGAAGAAGAAGACCAACCAAAGTGATGATGCCTAGAAAAGAATGATCACCTAAAAGAGAATATACACTTGATGAAGAGATACAAAGGAGAAAACAAAAAAGGATGCAAGGAGAAAATACCCTCACCTCACTTGCAAAAAATGGATCTAGATAAAAGACAAAAAACAAGAGTAAAAATGTGAGAAATTGCAAACATGAACCGATTGAATTCACTAGAAAGAGGCATAGAGCATCGAGTCAATAATATACAGACCCTACCTAAGTCTTGTATAGACCGACTAAGTGTAGAAGAGGAGGTAGCTATGATGACTCTAACAAACTTAATTTATGAGGAATGACAGGTCAATGAGAAACTAACCCTATACGAGTTAAGGAATGTTTAACCAGGTGCGAATCTAGAGGAAGTTGTAGCGGTGGTTACCAATTTGGAAGAACAATTACAAATGGTTGAAACAAGCCTTGAAGTTATGCACATCTCACAAGGAAAAATGGAATTAGATGATTCTCCTCCATCGAATTATCATCGATGAAGGCTTTCTTGATGCGCATCTATTTAGGATTGGAATGGTCGATGACCATTATGAACAGATTATTCAGTTCTTGGCTACAGGAAGAGCACCAGAGGAGTTCACTACCAGTCAGAAGAAGCAGTTAGTCTTCAGGGCCGCTGATTTCCAACTAATCGCAGGACAACGATACAAGATGGGGCCAGATGAAGTTCTTCATCGATGTGTCCTTCCGCATGAACAAGAAAGAGTGTTGGCGGAAGCTCACGATGGGATCACAAGAGGGAATTATGGAGGGCGCGCAACCGCCAGGAAGATACTTAGGGATGGATTATGGTGGCCAATAGTGCATGGTGATGCAACAGACTATGCTAAGAGCTGCGATGTATGTCAAAGGACGGGGAAACCGTCGCGAAAGGATGAGATGCCACTAGTGCCTCAGTTGACATTACAACCCTTTGACAAATGGGCAGTAGACTTCATGGGACCCATTAACCCACCAGGAAAAAGAACCGGTTCGAGGTACATCATTACTGCGACCAATTAGTTGACAAGATGGGCTGAAGCAACACTAGTGAAGGATTGCACAGCTGCGACAACAACAAGGTTTCTCTTCGACAATGTGGTCACCAGATTTGGGTGTCCAAAGATATTGATGAGCGATCAAGGCACACATTTCGTCAATCAAACCATCAGAGCCATGCCTGAGGAATTCCAAATTCAACATAGATGGAGTACCCCATATCACCTATAGGTGAATGAAGCAGTTGAGGCTTTGAACAAGATATTGGAGAATGCGCTCACTAAGGTGTGTAATACAAACCGTGACGAATGAGACTTGAATATTCCTGTGGTATTATAGGCCTATAGAACGACATGTAAAATGTTGAAAGGCCAGACCCCTTTAAATTTAGTATATGGACAAGAAGCAGTGATGCCGATGGAGTACATTATCCCTAGTGTGCGCATTGCAGCAGCAACAAGAATGAGCGACGATGGATCCATTAAAGAAAGATTGGCGCAACTACTACAACTTGAAGAAGATCGCTTCATCGCATGATTTCATCAACAGGTAGAAAAAGATCGACAGAAGGCATGGCATGATTGCCATGTAAAGGCAAAGCACTTTCATCGCAGAGATATGGTTCTCCTATACGACAACAAGTTCGTGAAGCACCCGGGTAAGCTCCAAATGCATTGGCTTGGTCCATACATCATAAATTTCATTAGTGACGGAGGTGCAGTTCAATTGCAAAAGTTGGATGGAACACTTTTTCCAAACTTAGTGAATGGGAGCCACCTAAAACCCTATCGGGATAGCCTGACGCACATCGACTGAGAAAGTGAACAAGTCGACATGGAAAAAAAATGCTGAATGAAATAGGTACATTGCGAAGTTGGGGAGTCCGTCGACAACACTACGACAAGGATCAAGTTCATATGTCTGTCGATGGAATAGTGACGAATTTCGAAACAAAGACGAGGGTTAGGGCCTGTTGACATCCATTGAGCTGCGAACTGGTCAAATCGAGTAATAAATGCAGCAGTTAAGACGCGATGGATGACGACGCAAGTGGATGAAGATGCATTTAATGACCAATGAGTGCACAGGATTTTGTAAATCGACGGAGGATTTGGAAATCATTACACAGAATCGAATCAATGGATGGGGAGAGGGAAACCAAAGCTATAAATGCACGCACAGATGGACAGTTCGACTCATTGTGCATTGTGAGGATTACTGAAGAAATTGCAGAACATAGCCAAGTGAAGAGTGAGTTCAGAGAATTACGATGGCACACATGATTTCCAGCACTAACACACAAGAACGGCCCAGGCCAATGATAAATGTCCATGAGCAATTGGAAATTGCATCATCGCGGATATTCAGAAAGAAAAGAAGCGCCAACTGACCGACGGATACCGAACGAAGAATGAAGAATACTCGCAGCTCGACACAGGCTGTAGCTGCAACAGGAGAAGCAGGCACATTGGGCGCCGTAGAGGAAGAAAGAACAACACCAAGAGGAGGGAAACAAGGTTAAAAAATAACGGACATACCAGGTTATGTGCCATCGCGGAAAGAAGGGGCTGCAACGATAAGACTTGGAAAGAATGCCAAGTACACCATATATGAGCCAGCGACACCGAAGGGTGTCCACACCATAGGAGATGTATTGCAGCGACTGCAAAAACTGCAATACACCAATCATGACATCTTGGAGTATCCAAAGTGCACCCAAAACACATTTGTCGACAAAGCACATGAAGACGGAGGCCCCATCACTAGACAAGCAGTACAATGGGCATTGGGTTTGCAACGCTCAGGACTGCTATTCATTATCCACATGCCGCATTTTGGGCGATCGACAGAAGTGAACACATGCATAAAGCAACTGCTGGTATGCTTTCATGGAGGGTACATATGGCTTGACACGAAGATTCCGATCACTGTGGATTTGATTGCATAGATTACTAGGTTACCCAAATCAAGGGTAGACCCATCGCAATATTTCCAAGGGAAGGACAATGACAAAAATCTAGCTACGAAGATGAAGGCCAAGTACGGGGTGGAGAAAAACACTCGGGGATATTTGATCAACACAATCAATGATTGAGCTGTAAGGCTCGCGACAAAGTTATTGGCCATAAATATTGTGAGGAAGAATCGCCCAAATCAGTGCACATCAGGGGTGATTGCATCAGCGGAGTAGTGCGCGGCTGGAGTTCAAATGAACTGGTCTCTCTTTTTACTTAATGAGTTGATGGAGGATGCGGTGGCAACGCAAGATAAGGGTAAACCCTTCACATACTCGTGGCTCTTACTGTTGATTGCGCTAGTTGCATGGATGGAGCCGCCGCAATATCAGGGCATGGAGACAGAGATAGACAAAGTGTGCCAAGGGGCACGATACCATAATTTATGGGTATTGAACGATAAGGAAAGACAAAAAGGTAACAACATCTAATTTTTCAGTTACTTAGAAGAATTGCGAACAGAAGCGATGAAGGTTTCGCAACTGTAATATCCCGATTTTGACCCCATTGCATTAAAAATGTAAATGATGTAAATATGCTAGTGTGAATTCCTAGTGCGGAGCTCAAGGCCAAGGCCCAACTAGCGAATGGATAGGCATGTTTGATGTTATAACTTATTTGGACTGTTTGGTTGGCCTTTATGCCGACTTAGAGTATATGTAAATATTATGTGCATACATAATAAAATGGTCCAACAATGGCTGTGTAAGGAGCACAAAGGGGCTATGATTCCACCAGAGGGGAAGAGGAAGGGGGCCTATGGGAAACCAAATCCTATGTTGCCAAGTGTCGAGCTTATAAATCACACCAAAATTATGTCATGTGTTGAGAGTAAGTCAATTATCTCCTTTTTTGACCATTTTCCAATCATTAATACATGTGGTGGTTGGTGGGAAAAGTCACCTCATGTAGTTATTGAAGCATGGGACTTGCTGCACTTTTGTGACAGTTCTGTCATGACAAAAGTCAGTCTGCAGCTTCCAGGAGTCCTTTCCCTACTGCCAGAATTTATGTAAGTTGTCTTGTCACCATTTTCTCATATCTTTTGGAGTCAACCCTCATTTTGTATCATTCTTTCATGTAGGTTTAGAGGTTGCAGAGCTCTCCATTGCTTTCGAATTTCGAGACCATGTTGCAGATTGGGAGGTGGGTTTTGTTGGTTGTAGGTGAGAAGAGAGGTTGGGAAAGATAGGAACCCTTATCCTTGAGTTGTGTTGCACGTAGGTGCTTGAGAAGCCACAAATTGAGGGCTAAGCGAGACCCCTGTAGAGCTCTGTATGAGCATTTGGCTAAGCATAAAGAACAAAATGGGTTGTGGGCTGGGAGATATAATCCTGTAGGTGTTTCCTTCGCCCTGGTGGCCTCATAGCCCAGCTTGGGGGTGGCCTCAACAACAGAAAGAGTATATGTTGGACTGAGTTCCTATGGTTGGGTGGAAAAGCGCTCTTACACAACCAATTGCTTGGATCTGCGTTGGATAAAGATAAGTATTCTTAAGATTCTGAATCTGAACTGTTTTTATTTGATGCTGTAATGTTTATGCTTGTATTTACATATTAGATGTGTGTGGATAGTTTTGAATTCCGCTGTGCATGTTTATTTGCATTTTGCACACATTCTGTTTGTTGAAATTCGTATTATGGATCTGGGGCGAAATTTGAAATCCCAGGATTTGGCCAATGTCCCCTCTCGATGGTCGGATTGGGTGAGGGGGACGTTACAGAGTGGTATTAGTGCTTCTGGTTGCAATGCCGGAGCTGTGTGGGCCAGAAATCACGTTTTACAGGCAAAAATTAGAACTGGTTCTGTAGGAAAATATGTTTCTGTAAAATGGAAGTTAAGGGATTGGAGTAAGTTGAAATCATTTTCAAAATTTTCCCCTTATTTCCCAATCAAAACCTTTCTAAATCCAAAATTTTGAAAATTGGGAAAATTTAGTTCGGCCCCACCAGTGCCAGGTGGCAAGGTGATGTGGAGGAGCTGCGTGGGAAGAGGGTGTGATGTGGACCAACCACACCATATCTATGTATGTGCAGGTAACCGTAAGGGATGGAGTGTGAAGGTGGATAAGATCTGGCCGTTTAGAATCAAGGCAGATCAACGAATGAGAATGATTCAGGCCCACGAAGGTGCATGAAAGTTAATTTGTTTTCGCGGCCCTGAATGAAAACTGCCCCATCCATGTGTCGTCCTCTAGTGCGTTTAGGAACGTATAAGAGGTCTCGGGAAACTTCTTCTTCTGGAGCCTGAAACCACCTTTTGGGTTCAACAGGGAACTGACATGACGTGGGGAGTTGTGACAGGAAGAAATGTAAGAAGGGATGGGACCCTCATTAGTCATGTCAGTTGTCGTAGATCGTGTAGATCTAATCAATGGCTCACAGTATCTTAGGGCCTTGAACATGCACGAAGGATAATAGAGAAACACACCCCTGAAGCGGTAAACCGCTCGATGACGTGTCGCTCTCTCGTACATTCAGGCTAGCAAAAGAGGGTCCAGGAAACCACTCTCCGCAGACCCTGAAACCGCCTTCGTCCAACAAGTAGTAACGTTATGTTGGGTCCAGAAAGGATGTGTAGAGATGATAGGGCTAATGGGACCCACGGTGATCATGTCAGTATTGGGGATCACGTGGATTTGATCAACGGATGAGATTGATTAAGGGCCATGAAGATGCATGGAGGTTAATTCATTTTCGCAACCCTAAAAGAAAACCACCCTATTCATGTGTCTCTCTCTCATGCGTTCAGGCACACAAAAGTAGTTTTAGGGAACTGCTCTTCTAGGACCCTGAAACCGCTTATGCCTGACAGTGGTAAGGTAATGTAGGGGTCATCTACAGGGTGCAGACCGGAGGAAAAGCAACATTTTTCATAGTCGATTTTTTGGTGCCCGAACTCGAAAAATGCATTCGATCTTATGCGCCAGATTGTGCGAAATCAAAGGATTAAAAAAAAACGAGAAAGTTTTGTCGTTGAGTGTGAGAAAGTTTTGTGGCAGACATACATTTTCGTTGAGTGTGAGAAAGTTTTGTGGCAGACAAAAATTGTCAATATGGATTGTCTCCATAATGCATGGAAATTATTTTTTGGTATTTTTAAGAATGCAATGAGACATCCCATGTGTGAATCAATGCTCATAAGTGCAGGGAAGTTAAGAAAGGTCAAGTTGAACTTGGCCATAATTTCTGAAAGCAATTGGAGAATTAAGGCAATGTTGATAAGAGGGAAATTTCTCACCTTAATCTAATTTCTATTTATAACATAGCAATTTATGCTTGGAAAATAAAAAGTAGGAATTTTATACATGATTATATGCATTGAATTGTTGCTTGCTGAGAAAATCATAGCTAATGATTCCTTGTGTGCTTGTTAAGAGACCAGGAAATTGGATCAGTTATGATATGGAAGAGGAATTCCCTGTTATGATGGGGAATTGGAAGGGAGAATCCCTCCACTACCCTCTTGCTATTGTATTTGTAATTCTGAAGTTGTCATACACATAAATTATGGCATAGCGATGATGGAAATGCAAGAGAGTAGTAGATTAAATGCATATGAATTAGTGGGCATGATTAAAGAGTCATTGCATAGCGCATGTGAATTGCTTATGTATGGGCATGATGTTGCATACAGGAAAATGTAGTGAAGTTACACATGTAGTATCCCATTAATGGTATTTCCCATGGTTGATGACAATTAATGTTGTTGATAATGGTTGTAGGAAACCAGACTATAGAAGCATGATTGAAAATGCAAAGAAGTCACAACATGTGACTAGCAAACCTTGAAAGGGAAGGCTGGAGTAATGATTCATGATCAAAATGTTGGAAAAAGGACTATGTAGCCTTGGTAAGAGGCCAACTGATCAGTTAACATAAAAAATGCCAATGGGAGCCATGCAGGTAATGGTTAATCATGCTAATTGTACAAGTGTAATGGTTAATCATGCTAAAGGGGATTGGGTAAGAATCCCTTGAACCATATTTTGTAATCATAGAATGGTATCCATGTAAGGTTGAATGCATTTTAGGTGAATTCCATACCACCATGGTATGATGGGGTATGGGGTAGTAAGGGCAATGAACCTTCTACCATGTGACTATTTAAATGTTAGAATGCGTTCATATGAAATTATATCATGCCATTTGTGTGTGTTGGTTAAGGTTTTAATAACCAAATCAAATAAGGACGTATGGCCTTGTAGGGTTGTGCATGCCATGTGAGATAATCCTGGTTATGGCCATGATGTGGTTGGATGATTTGTTGAGGCAATATCCATACTCTTCCAAAACATCATGGTGGAATGCATGGCATGACAATATAGTATTCATGAATCAATGCAAGGTGGCATTGAGTAGATATGCATTAAAGGATTTTGTAAATCTTGTGGTTATGCATTGAGTGAATGCACATTAAAAGATTATGTAAATTTTGTAAGTGTGCATGCATGTGTGTGGGTGCACATGTTGAGATGCATTGTGTGAATGCATGGTTGTGTTATGTATATTTGATTGCAACTAGATAATAGATGAAATGATGAATTAATGATAATTCTGGGATCATTTCATGGGCTACTATGAATGCAGGAGAATGGTTGCATGAAGTAGGTAGTCATGTTTGATGGTCTACCAGAGTGCTCTGTTGAAAGGACAAAGTTGCATAAAAGGAATATGGCTGTGAAGTAATGAATATTGCAGTTTTATTTAAATTGCAAGGATAATGTGACTGTCTTGCAATTTTACTGTGATAATGATGCATATAAAGTAAATATATGTATATATATATTTCATTTCATTTAGAATGTTAACAACTGAAAGTGTTTGAATTATTGAGTGTATAATTCCGAAAACACTTCAGTGACTATTGCAGCAATGGAAATGTTATATGCATGAAAAATCACCAAGTGCTTGGACTGATTTAAATTTTCAGATTTTAGGTAGATTGTCTTGGGCATGGCCATGTGGGTAAGTCCATGATAAAGGCCAGAACCTACCATGTGCAAAGGCCAAATATTGTGAGAAGGATCTCATGTTTCACAAATATGATTTCTACATGAAATAGATCTGAAAATTTTCTGATTTAAGTTTATGAGAATAATCTCATGATTGAAAATCTAATTTTTGTAGGAAAACAGATTTGTAAATTTCAGATTTGAAATTTTGCTAATAATTGCTAATGGCTATTTGGCTTGTATAAAATTGTGTTAGGAGGACATGTTGTAGGTGGATGTTCATGTATGGTAGAAAGTGTAAAACCATATTGGACAGAGTGATACCACTTACGAGAGCCAATCAATATGAGGATAGCCTCATGGCTAAGGAAATCAATTTATGTAGTAGACAAAATTGCAAATTATTAATGACATTGAATGATTATGGAAACATATGTGAATTTGATTTCTAAGTGCTGCTAACCGTTTAGTTGTTTTAGGAGTGTGACATGAAGACATATTGCAGGAAGACCATGTGTGATGGCCTGTAGAAGCCAAACTCCATGGGAAGGATCCCATGCTTTGGAAATGGGTTTCGGGTGAAACGCCATTGTAAATTTTGATAATATCTCAGCTGCACTGCATGTTGAAAAACCATGTGAGTGAGATGGTAAAATTAGGCCAAGAAGGCATATGTGGGTTATGGAACGTGAAAATATTGGGGTGGAAAACCGAAGGACTGTTGACTTAGAGAAGGTAGCCCCCATTCTTCGCAAATGAAGAGAGAATACATCTGAAAAGGGATAAGTATTCTATAACCCTAGCTAAGAACATGCATGTATAATTATTAGGGTTAATATGCAAAGCATGTTCTATTTTATTCATATTATTTCAGATTGCTTGAGTATGATTAGGGCCTACATGGCTCACATTGGAAAGGGGTGCACACCTTTTTGGTGCTGGGTTATGATAGGGTTGTCAATATTGACTACACCCTAAGGGAATGGACGCATTCTTGGTGTTTCAATACTTGATAGTGAATGTTATGAAATATGGTTACAATTTTAGAGAAGAAATATTGATGAACTTGCTTATCCATCTTGTGTTGTCAGCTTAAACATATGCAATTTGGTGCTGGACACTGAAGAAGCAAAGTGAAAAGGGTGCTGTGAGGGGTTGTGGTGGAAGGGTTGTTGTGTATGAAAGGTTGTTGTGAAGAGGTTGTTGCGTGTGGGAAGGTGTGGTGATATTGATGAAGGCACCATAAATGCTTGGTAAATCCAGTCGGTGCACTGGTTGGGAATTGAATGTTGTGGAGCAGCCAACTTGCTGGCCAAACATTCCTTAAATACTTGATAAACCCAGTAGGCATACTGGCTTAGCATATTGATAAATGAGATTCCTGATAAACCCAATCGACGTATTGGATTGTCATTGCCTATTCAAATGATTGTGGAGCTGTCTGCATGTTGTCCCAACATTCGTTATTGTATCCAGGGGCGATCCAAGGCTTGTAAAGCAAAGAAGGAGCCTGTGGAATAAAGTGAAGACATCCAATACAAATAAGTATTTGGTTATGCTGCATCTTCTTGCTTATTTAATATGAATATATGTGTGTACATGATTTTTAAATTCTTGTTTAGAGATAAACCCTATCAAAAATGAACTTGACATGTGAATGGACTCAATGTTTGAGTGTAGGTGTTGCTGGAAGCAAGAACCTTGAAGGAATCCCAAGGATGCATTTGGACATGTCCTAGGAAGCTCAGTATGAGTAACAATGGAAGTGGTGCCAGTGGACTTGTGTGGGTCCTAGCAACAAAACATTCTGTAGCCAACAATGGGAAAAGGTTCCCTGGTTGAGAAGCCTTATACACTAAGTGTCATCGCAAAAATATGTAAGGGAAAGAAAAGCATTCACCTTGAAGTGAAAGAGGCTAAGGAGCATGGAATCACAGTGGTGGTGTGGCTTTGTATTGGCATAATACTAAGAGGGGGAAACTCTTACTCTTCTCTTTCATTTTTGCTTGATGCATTTTAGAAAATAGAAAAATGTTGAATGCATGATATGGCTGAAAGTTGATTGTATTTATTTGCTTGAAATAAATTGTGAATGCTGAAATAGTTAATTCCCTGTGAAAGGATGCACATGAATGAGTTCATGTGTATGTTGGGAAAGCATGAAAAGTGTGGAAGTCTCATGAATAGAGCATGGGCTCTCCATGTCAATTGGGAAAATAATTGAATGATTTGTAATGTTTATGTTATGCTTGGGCTAACAAGAATTGCAATGATGAATTTCACAGGTGAGAAATTGAAATCAATTGGTTGCAGCTGTTACAAGACTAGTGGTGCTAACAAGCAAAGTGTATCCAGTTGCGCGCATTGACCATGGTAGCATACCAAAATCTATTGGATTTGGATGAAAATATTCTTCAAACGATTACCAAGACCCAAGAAAATCTTAGAGAGATGCTCAAGCTACAGAAGCAACAAAATGAGATGAACCACAAGGTTTTGCAAGACTCTATTTGTCTGCAAAGAGAGGTGAAAAGCATTCTGGGAGCAATCAGCTATGGGAAGGAAAGTGGATCAATGAAGAAGCATTCATCCAGTCGGCCCATTAAGAAACATTATAGATTGGAAGAATCCAGGGAAAAGGAGCAAGTAAAGAAAAAACAGCCATTGAAATGTTGGGAATGTGGAGGAAATCATTGCCTCCACAACTGCCCAACAAATGACAACAATGTTAGAAAAACAGGATTGCAGAGCAATAACAATAAACATAAATGAAAATATAATCACACAGACACATTATAAGAGAGACATCAATATATCGTGGTTCACCCAAGATGGGCTACATCCACACTGAAATTGCCAGTCCTTATTATTATACCATCCAACAAATGAAGGGATACAACGTGCAACACATCCGCTACACTTCCTCTTCATTGTCTCACGGTCTCTCTTCACGAGCTTAGAGATCTTTACAATGCATAATACCTAATACATCTTACCCTAGCCGTATAACAATGTATTTGTTTTAAAGGGGAAATACAATGGAAAAATACCACGGGATAGCCAAAACCATGGGTCCGCAAAACTGTTGGCCAACAAACATCCCATTTTTTTTTCTCGGGGACTTCGCCCCCGAACCCCCTTTTTCGGGTCATTGCCCCGAACCCCAAGGTTGGGGAACGAGTGTACAGTCCTTTTGAATATCATATAAAGATGGGGTACACGAATGAGACAATATCATCTATGAGACTAGAAGATTTGGCTCCACAACCAACAATCTCCCACTTAGAGACTGATCACAACAACTCCACCACTGATGTACTTGCTGGATCTTGGACTTGGAAAATTTCTCATCTTCACCTTCACACTAGAAGGCCAGCTGAAACCGAGTAGGAACTCAATTTATCTCTGGTCACTACCTTTGTCAACATGTCTGCAGGATTCTGGCTAGTATGTATCTTTTCAAGCTTCAACAGTTCATCTTCCAGAACATAGCGTATGAAATGGTACTTGAGATGTATATGTTTAGTCTTGGAATGGAATGCTGAGTTCTTTGCAAGATGAATGGAACTTTGGCTGTCACTATACAACCTGCTATCCTTCTGCTTCTTACCCAACTCCTCCATAAACCTCTGCAACCAAATCATCTCCTTACTAGCCTCTGTAACAACAACATACTCTGCTTCCATTGTTGAAAGTGCAACAACCTTTTGCAGTTTCGAAATCCAACATTTTGTTGTTCCACCTACAACAAACACATACCCTGTGGTTCTCCTCCTGCTATCCTTATCACCTGCCATATTTGCATCAACATATCCCTGTAGAAGAATGTATGAACCTCCAAAACATAATTCTTGAGTGCTAGTACCTCTCAAATACCTGAGAATCCACTGTACTGCCTTCCAATGTTCTTTACATGGATTGTTCATATATCTGCTCACAAATCCCATTGCATGTGCAATATCTGGTCTTGTGCACACCATGGCATACATCAAGCTGCCAACTGTTGATGAATACGGAATCTTGGACATGTAATCTGTCTCTTCCTGTGTCTTGGGACACATTTCCTTACTTAGATTGAAATGGCTGTCCAAAGGTGTACTAATTGGTTTTGCAATCTGCATTATGAACCTCTCCAACACCTTTTGTATGTACTCACCCTGAGACAATGTCAATTTGCGATTTTTCATGTTTCTTGTTATTCTCATACCAAGGATTTTCTTTGCAGCACCTAAATCCTTCATCGCAAATGAATTAGCTAGCGTCCTTTTGAGTACATTTATATCCTGTATGTCAGACCCTGCAACAAGCATGTCATCCACATACAATAACAAGATAATATATCTTTCATTGTCTAGCCTCTTGAAATAAACACAGTGGTTAGAATGACATCTACTATAACTTTGTTCTGTCATAAACCTGTCAAATTTTAAATACCACTGCCTTGGAGCTTGCTTCAAGCCATACAAGCTCTTCTTCAACATGCATACCAAATCCTCCTTCCCTTTGACCTCATACCCTTATGGTTGCTGCATATATATATCTTCCTCCAAATCCCCATGGAGAAAGGTTGTTTTTACATCTAGCTGTTCAAGATGCAAATATTCTACCCCCACTAGACTTAAAATAGTCCTAATTGAAGTCATCTTAACAACAGGAGAAAATATTTCATCACAATCTATACCTTTCTTCTGTGCAAACCCCTTTACAACAAGTCTGGCCTTGTATCGCTTCTTACCTACTTCTTCTTCCTTCAACCTGTAAATCCATTTGTTCTGCAATGCTCTTTAACCAGCAGGAAACTGAACCAAATTTCAATTCTGGTTTCCTACCAATGAATCCATCTCCTCATTCATGCCTTACTCCCACTTCTTTCTAGTTTCCACCTGCATTGCTTCTTCATAACATTCTGGTTCACCAGCATCAGTCATCAATAAATAATACATTGAAGCAGAGTAACGTTCAGGGAGTCTACTTAACCTAGTATATCTTCTTACACTTACAGGAGTTTCAGGTACTTGCTGATGTTCTTGGATTTTTGGCACTTTTGGAACTTAATTTTCTTCAATTTCATCAAGTACCGTGTACTTTGTGTTTTCCTTTTCCTGTTTCTTTCCCTGTAACTGATCTTTATACATGACCTTTTCATTGAATATCACATCTCTACTCCTACTGATTTTGTTATTTTCATAATCCCATAAGCGATAACCAAAATCATCAACCCCATATCCAATAAAGGTACATTTCTTGGATTTAGCTTCAAGCTTTGTTCTATTTTCTTTATCAATATGGACAAATGCTTCACAACCAAACGTTCTCATAAATGAGTAGTTTACTTTTTTACCTGTCCATGCCTCCTCTGGAATACCACCATCCAAAGCACTAGAAGGACCTCTGTTTATTAAATAAACAACAATATTTACATCATCTGCCCAAAACTGTAAGGGCAACCTTGCATGCAATCTCATACACTTTGCACACTCCATGATCGTTCTATTCATCCTTTCTGACACACCATTTTATTGTGGTGTTCCTGGGATTGTCTTCTCTCTACGAATGCCATGGTATGAACAGTAACTATCAAACTCCTTGCCGCGGTATTGACCTCCATTATTAGATCTGAGACAATTCAACCTTTTTCCTGTCTCATTCTCAACCAAATATTTCCACTTCTTAAAAGTAGTAAACACATCAGATTTATGTCTAATGCAATAAACCCAAGTTTTTCTAGTTGCATCATAATAAATGTAACATAATAATGAGAGCCACCAAGAGATTGTACTTGAGCCGATCCCCATACATCTGTATGCACAAGCTCTAACTTTTAATTCTTCTTCTGTTTCCAAACCCTGAGAAATATGACTCTCTTATGTTTTTCATAAACACAGTTCTCACAGAATTCAAAACTTACCTGTTTCAAATCTGGCAGCAACTTCCTTGAGTGGAGAATCTACATCCCCTTCTCACTCATGTGGCCAAGCCTATGATGCCACAATGCTGTATCTGTTCTTGTGGAAGCTAAAGAGATAGAATGGTCAGTATCATGAGGACATAAATACAACATACCTACCTTATCTCCTTTTGCTATCACCATTGATCCTTCAGTGATCTTCCACCATGTTTCTCCAAATGTAGATAGACAGTTGCCATCTCCCAACTATCCCATTGAGATCAGATTTCTTTTTATAGCAGGAATATGCCTAACATCTTTTAGTAGCCATTCAGTTCTATTCTTAAATTTTATCCATACCTTACCCATTCCAACAATTTTACATGGCTCATCATCACCCAATAAAACATGTCCAAAATCACCTGGAACATAATCATGAAAATATTTCCTATGGGGTGTAGCATGACATGAATCTACTACCCAATAATCACTAGTATTATCTAATGCAAGAATCAAAGCATCTTGTAACACATCACCTGCTACATTTGCTTCCTAGGTAGTTTCTTGCTGTCCATTTCCTTCCTTCTTTAGAGATCTGCAGTCTTTCTTCAGATTTCCTTTTTTTCCACAGTTCCAGCAGTCTATCTTTCCCAGTCTGGACTTGGATCTTCCCATTTTAGACTTGCTGCGATTACCTTGGCTCTTTCCTTTGTCCCTTTATCTTCCCCTGCTCTCCATGGTCAAGGCATTACCTGATGTCTCACCTATGCTTTTCCTTCGCATTTCCTCGCTAAGAATAACACCAATAACATCATCAAATTTCAATGTGTTTGAACCAGACACAAAGTTACTTACAACCATGACCAAGCTATTTCAACTTTCTGGCAATGAACACAAGATTAGAAGAGCCCTAACCTCATCATCAAAGTTCACACTTACAGAATTTAGTTGATTTGTAATCGTATTAAATTCATTTAAATGATCAACAATAGATCCACCTTCAGACATCTTCATATTAAATAAACGCTTCAATAGAACTACCTTGTTGGAGGTCGAGGGATTTTCATATAGATTACCCAATGCACTCATCAAACCCTTAGTTGTCTTTTCTTTTGAGATATTGAAAGCCACCGACGAAGCCAAGGACAACTGTATTGTTCCCAGTGCTTTTATGTCAAGAACCTCCCATTCTTCGTCCTTCATAGTCGCTGGCTGCTTTGCTCTTCCTCCCAACGGTAGGAATAGATCCTTTTTGTACATATAGTCCTCCATTTGCATCTTCCATAATTGGTAGTTTTTGCCATTAAAATTCTCGACCTTAAACTTTCCTTCTTCCGCCATTGCTCCCACTTGAACCAGAAACCCTAGTTTCCTACGGGTTTATCTGCTAAATAAACATTTGGCTCTGGTACCAATTGTTAGAAAAATAGGATCGCAGAGCAATAACAATAAACATAAATGCAAATATAATCACACAGACACATTACAAGAGAGACACCAATATATCATGGTCCACCCAAGATGGGCTACGCCCACATTGAAATTGTCATTCCTTATTATTATACCATCCAACAAATGAAAGGATACAACCTGCAACACATCCGTTGCACTTCCTCTTCACAGTCTCACAGTCTCTCTTCATCATCTCAGAGATATTTACAATGCATAATACCTAATACATCTTACCCTAGCCATATTACAATGTCTTTCTTTTAAAGGGGAAATACAATGGGAAAATCCCACGGGATACCCAAATCCATGGGTCCGCAAAACTGTTGGCCAACAAACATCACAATTTTTTTTTCTTGGGGGCTCGCCCCCGAACCCCCATTTCTTGGGGGCGCTGCCCCCAAACCTCCGTATCTTGGGGGCGTTTCCCTTGAACCCCCTTTTTCGAGCCGCTGCCTCAAACCCCAAGGTTGGGGAACGAGTGTATAGTCCTTTTGCATATCATATAAATCCGGGGTACACGACTAAGACAATATCATCTATGAGACTGGAAGATCTGGCTCCACAACCAACAAGCAAGAAGAATTTTAGCCACAAAGTATCAAGACTTGTGTATCAGCTGGAAGGTCAAAATCAACAGGAGCAGCTTGTTGAAACCAAGGACTTGGTCGTAGAAGGCCAAAGTAAAAGATGAAATGCAGGACATACCTACCACATTTTGTGAATTGTGGGACATATGTAAAGTGTGTATGTATTCCTAAGTATTGGAACACTGAGGACGATGTTATTCCAAGGGGGAGGGGATTGTAATATCCCGATTTTGACCCCATTGCATTAAAAATGTAAATGATGTAAATATGCCAGTGTGAATTCCTAGTGCGGAGCTCAAGGCCAAGGCCTGACTAGTGAATGGATAGGCATGTATGATGTTATAATTTATTTGGACTGTTTGGTTGGCCTTTATGCCGACTTAGAGTATATGTAAATATTATGTGCATACATAATAAAATGGTCCAACAATGGCTGTGTAAGGATCACCAAAGGGGCTATGATTCCACTAGAGGGGGAGAGGAAGGGGGCCTATGGGAAACCAAATCCTATGTTTCCAAGTGTCAACCTTAGAACTCACACCAAAATCCTATCATGTGTTGAGAATAAGTCAATTATCTCCTTTTTTGACCATTTTCCAATCATTAATGCATGTGGTGGTTGGTGGGAAAAGTCGCCTCATGTAGTTATTGAAGCATGGGACTGGCTGCACTTTTGTGATAGTTCTGTCATGACAGAAGTCAGTCTATAGCTTCCAGGATTCCTTTCCCTATTTCCAGAAGTTATGTCAGTTGTCTTGTCACCATTTTTTCATATCCTTTGGAGTCAACCCTTATTTTATATCATTCTTTCATGTAGGTTTAGATGTTTCATAGCTCTCCATTGATTTCCCTGAACTTACCATGTTGTTTTGAACCCAAAAATTTGAATTTGGAGACCATGTTGCAGATTGGGAAGTTGGTTTTGTTGGTTGTAGGTGAGCAGAGAGGTTGGAAAATCCAGGAACCCTTACCCTTGAGTTCTGCTGCTCGTAGGTGCTTGAGAAGCCACAAATTGAGGGGTAAGTGAGACCACTGTAGAGATCTGTATGAGCATTTGGCTAAGCACATAGAGCAGAATGGGTTGTGGGATGAGAGATAGAATCCTGTAGGTGTTTCCTTCGCCCTGGTGGAATCATAGCCTAGTTTGGGGGTGGCCTCAGTAGTAGAAAGAGTATATGCTAGACTGAGTGCCTATGGTTGGGTGGAAAAATGCTCTTACACAGCCAGTTGCTTGAATCTGTGTTGGATAAAGATAAGTATTCTTATGATTATGAATTTGAACTGTTTTTATTTGATGCCTGTAATGTTTATGCTTGTATTTTCATATTAGATGTGTGTGGATAGTTTTGAATTCAGATGTGCATGTTTATTTTCATTCTGCACACATTCTATTTGTTGAAGTTCGTATTATGGATCTGGGGCGAAATTTGAAAGCCCAGGATTTGGCCAACGTCCCCTCCCGATGGTCGGATTGGGTGACAGGGACGTTACAACGAAGACGTATAGCAGGATCGCGAGGCTCGCTGTGGGGCTTCAACCTATATTTATCCAAGCACGCGCCGATCCAGAAAACCAATGGCTCACGACACAATATAAGCTGAGCGAAGAAGAACTAGACGCCATAGTAGAGGAATGACAAGATGAATGGAAGGTTCCAGTTGGCGAGGATCAACTGTCGACGATGTACCACAAACACAAGCATAAACAAAGGAATCAGATGACGAGGATGAAGGTCCAGATGACCAATCTCACACCACAAGCCATGATGGGGCATCGATAGATACTCAGACGGATTTGGAGCTAGAGGCTCGACGACAAGAATCCAGAACGAAGCATAGAATGGAGATAGCTGAGGGGAGTACTACTGTCGGTCTCCTCAATGTACAAATGAATTGGATGCTCGAGAAAATAACGAATATGGCGGAGGAGAACTGCACAAAAGTAACGTAGCATACGATGGAATATTTTCATCAAGTGTCGCAGTTATCGCAGACGCTGAGCATTGCAATCATGGAAACAAGGCTACAGCTAGGAAAAGAAGAGCCAAGTGCATCTGAAGTGCGCTGGGTCGATGTGGATATCGATACTCAGTGGTGGATCGTACAGGTGTTACCTAATGCGATCACGACAGGAAATGAAGACTTGGATGCAGCGTTGCAAGGACTAGACATCATCAGTTTAGACTTAAACATGTTGTCGATGTTTATGCTGCATTGCACTCACACTGGGGTGAGCGAAGAGATCAATGACCGTGAATCGTAAGTGCATGATCAAATGGTCACTTATAAGCGGTAAGTACGAAGCATTGAAGAGGAGGTTGAACGAATCCGCGAAGAAAAATAGGTGGTAATGAATGAGTAGGAAAAGGCGATGGAAGATAGAAAGAGATTGGAACATGCCATCTCCGTGGCATGTGAAGACGCGCTAGAAATAGGCAAAGACATGCTTATAGAAGCAAAGGCATTGAGATTGGGCGCAGTCATCGCATATCTTCGGAAATAGAATGAGGACTTGCAGACAAGGGCGGTGCCGAGCACACCACCAAATCAAGTTGAAGAAAGGAAGAGTGCTATTGAGGAGGCCGCGATAGAGATCGCAGAATTGGAGAAAGCAGCGTAGAGCATCGCAGAAAAAGTGTCGCAGTTTTGGGGAAGTCTCGTGCAAGACGAGTAGTTGCACCAGCTCAATGTGCAACTTGGCGAGGCAGAGGCACAGTCAGAGGCATTGAGGTGATCTCTTAAGGCGATTCCCCTACTGGCGCAGATGACGAAGGAGACTGAATTGAAAGAGTTACAGCATCGCGATAACAAGGCACAAATGAGGCAACAAAGAAGAACAACGCAGTTGGATGAGCTGCAGACGAAAGCAGAGCAACTGGGGGTCGAAGAGATGCTAGTAATGACATAGATAAAGGAAAATCTGGAGAAAGTACAACAGATAGGAGGCAAGCACCCAACAGAGCAAGAATTTGAAGACTGCGCAACGCTCAAAGCGACGACCAAGGAAGCTGTCGACCAGATCAAGGAAGCCTACGACGAGTTCAAAATGCAGGTGAATGCACCAACATCATCCGAATGAGCTGGCTCGAGGGTGAACCACAAGTTTGTGTTGGGGTCCTGTTGGAACGGGGATAAGGCGCACAAGTTCTGGTACATTCAACGACCAAAGGGACAGTGACAAGGGTAAAGGACCAGTCACGAAGTGGATAAAACATAAGTTAAGTAGATAATGCGAAATAATTGGTTAATTAGTTAAATAGTTAATGAGTCACTCTTCAAAGTGGACCAAGTGTAACGGCCAAGTGATCCTATAAATAAGAGTAGCATTGTAAGCCTAAGGGTATCTTTATCTATCATCTTGATCGATCTTGTTGTATCTTTTGACCTATTTTGAGCTCTGCGATGTGTAAGACAGACTAATGAGTAATGAGAAGGATTGTTTTGTTTATGTCTTTGTCTCTTTTAATCTATCGCAGTGTAATTGAATATTTGTTATCGCAGTATTATTGAATGCATGTTATCGCAAAAAGGTTAAACATGGTTTATGAATGAATTTGTAATGTCGCAGTAGTGTTATGTGTCTCAGATAAGTTAGATATGCTTCTATAATTTGTTATTGCGTAGATCTGATTAATATGTTCTGATGCGAATGATGATTATGTCGATCTCTGGGTTACATTGTGATTAAATGTGAATGATGCATGTTCTCTTATATCCACGGGAACGTGGTTCCCGCAGCCCCCTTAGATATCTTGGGTTAGACCTCACTCGCTCTGTGGGTGTTGCTGGAAAGCCTAAACCCTTTCTGGGATGATATCTATGGGATATTGCGCCGAGTTTTGTTGAAAATTGTGCGAAGTGAACCCCTGTCGACAGATCTGTGTCAACAGATTCCACGAGTTCACTTTTCCAAGCTTGTTAAAATTTCACGGAAAAGGTTTATATGGAGTCTTCTTTAAGCTATTTTCATACTCCTTCAAAAATTGAAAAGATTGCCGAGCAAGCTTGTTCCTTTCACACTCGTTAAAAGATTTGAAGGCACCTCCATTCAGTATAAGTTTAACCCTTTTCTGGGCCACATGGATTAGTTACTAAAAATGAATACTCTAGTCAACCTTAGCTAGAAGATTTCTCCCTCATATTGTTTTATGCTTTTTTAGGCATAGGAGACAAAATTTACAAAAAAGAACAAATACAGAGCCGTCTTTAATTTTTTCAGACTGTTTAAAATTTGAAAATACTGTTGAGCATTAAATACCCCAGGATCGACAAAAATCCATGGGATGGTACCTTATCGAGCATATTTCTATCTCTTCTTCAAGCTCGATAAAAAAGGAAGAAATTTTCGAGTTTACTTTTTCGGACTCGTTAAATTTTTACAAAAAATTTCTTATAGAGCATGCCTTTATATCATTTTCAAGCTCATTAAACAATGAATAAGGTAATTAAAAAGAGGAAAAGGGAAAGGAAATATATCAAATGTATCTCGCTATAACTGTTGAGATTTGGTTGTCATTGATGTCAACTAATGTCAAAGAGGATGTCGATTGATTCAATTTGAGTCATTGATGTTAACTAAGGTCAAAATGGATACAATATTCCTACAATAGCTTGAAGAAATATATGGAAGCCACCTTGAAGAAGCATATGCGCTAGATAGATGAAGGATATGGATGCCAGTCTGAAGAAGTATATCTAGAAGTTTCATCTAGTATGAAGATGTGTGTCCAAGGATACATCATGTAGATCTAGTATGAAGAATCACACAAGGAGGATACATCATGCATGACGAGTATGAAAAAGCACATAAGGAGGATACATCATGCAGATGCAGTATGAAGAAGTAAATAAGCAAGGATACACCATGCATGCCCAGTATGAATAAGTACATAAGGAAGGTACATCATGCAGGTCGAGGCCAAAGAATTGGATGGACAAAGGTACAAGTGTGCAAGTATGTTGAGAGAATATTCTTGAATGCGCAAGCAAGCCTAAAACATTGTATGGTCAAAGATCAGTAGTGAGCAAGCAACACATAATGGCTTATGGTTGAACAATCCTGAAAGCATGCAAGTCTTTCCAATTAGAAGATGCTTTCAGTTAGTAGAATGCGCACAAGTTCCAAGAAGGGTTCAACAGTTGAAGTTAGTATATGCGCAAATTCCATAGCTAAAGACTCAACAAGTGCACAAGTCCCACATGCGATGATACTGCAAGGGTCAAAGTCCCACTAAGTCAAAGATCATGGTTGCACAGACTTCACAAATCATTAATACATCAGGCGGGAAATACCCACAATAGATGGTACAGAAAGGGTCAAAGATCCACCAAGTCGAAGAGTAAGGATTCACACATACCACAAAGCGATGGTACATCATGAGAGCAAGGCTACATCACTAAGGTGTAAGTCCCTCTAATTCATGGACCATGAATGCGCAAGACCCACAAAGGATGACACATCACCAGTGCAGATAATGACATGTGGCATAGGAATAATCTGTGAAGAAAGGAAGAAGGGATGCCGCAACCAACTTGTGGACATACAATCCATGCATGACCTGTATAAATAGAAATGCAAGTTGGAGATATGAAGTAAGCTTGATGGTGAGATCATAAAAGATTCAAGTATAAGATGTAGATTTATTTTTCGAGGCATCAAGGGCTTGAGGACAGAACAGCATGATCTAGCGACGAGACGAGTGCGCACATGCAACATAATGATTTACTAATAGTGCATAGAATGATGCTGCAGATCTATGAAAGATGCACAAATACCGAAAGGCAGAATCATAGAAGCATGCACAAGTGCGTGAGGAACGAATGACAATATTGCTGACAGCACACAGATAGTCACATATGATATAAGATAGAAGCATAGAGACAGAACCAAAGTATATCATATGATGCACAGAATTTTGGTTGATTGTAACATCCCGAAAATTCACAAAATTAATTTTTTTTCAACGTAGCATTTAATACATATACTAACTGTGTGGAATTAAAATAAATGCTTCTATGTCTTTTGGCTGAAATAAACGTTTGTAACAATCATACACGTGTTGTTTTGCGAATTGTTATGCAATGAAATTAAAATCTATATTAAGATGCTATTGGATGTTTTCTTGTCTCAGCTGTATTTTCGGATTACTTATGTCAATGCTCAATAAAATATTAATGTTTATAAGCGCTAACTGCTGTTCTTCTTTTGATGATGAAGGGGTCCTATGGGTACCCCGAGGCTTACTTAGAATCTATTCTAAAGCATTTGAACCTTCCTTTCGCAAATTACAGGTAAGGGTGACACATTAGATCAAGTAATACAAGTATAATTTAAATTGCACTTTCAGTTTAGCCATCAATGATTCTGTATAAATTTCTAAGGTACTCCATGGAGAAGGCTATTAATGTTGTGAAGCTCCGAACTTAGAGTTTGATGCTAAGGTAACTCTTGGTTTTGTAGCTCTAGATTTATTTAATATCCTATGCTATAATAACATGACCCAAAGAGGTACTTATAAAGTAACTCGTCTAAAGTTTATAGTTGTAAACTATACAACTCATACATTTCCTTACTTAACATTTAAATGATGAAATATAGTAACGTAGCCATGGTTTAGTATAATATTCCAATGTAAATATTGTAAAAAGGGTAATGTGCCTTCATGAAACATAGGCTAAATGCAAGTTACCAAATATTCTCAAAACATGTGGACTATATGCAAATTGCCATGCGATTTCCTATAATAGATGGATTATATACCATTTCCATGCTTTTCCTATAGTACGAACTATATGCAACTTTCATATAATTCCTATAGTGTAAACTATATGCCATTATCATGAAATTCCTATATCATTCAAACTATATGTAATTCCTATATGCATAAAGCTTATCCATTAGTCCCACACACAAACAATGTGAAATCGTGGGTATCCTTGTGAAACTTTTTACACATACGCTTGATACTTAATTGCTTCTACACCAAGGTGTAACTATTACTTCCGTTAATATAAATATTGTGACAGATTTGTAACCATAATCCTCGTTCCAACGAATGATAAGGATAGGGTAATAAATGGTGTGGTGGCTATGTACTAGCAGGCACCCGTATCCAGTTTCTAGCATTTAATGCTCCTATCTACTGCTTTGGTGGAATGTCTTGGTGGCTGCTGTTGTAGTGTTTAACAAGTGATGGACGTTGTGAGAATACAATCGACATGGTCAAGCTGTACAAGGTTTAACCTGGAATTCTTCTGAGCTGGATGCCACGGTGGGAATGGTCATTAATTAGTCTTAAATGTAGTGGTTGCTTGGGGTTATGATGTGCTGTGATGCAAGATATCCACCATTGATCTGATGATGCTCTCGGGATTTGGGAATTAACCTAACCTCCACTAAGTTTCGTCATTGCTGTTTCCTTTGGCATTCATTGTGTTAGAGAGTGGTTCGGTGGAGAGGTTGAACGGCCTGCGAATGATTAGGGTTTGTTAGCAGGTCTTGAGGGCTCCTCCCAAGATTCGAAACCATGACCTGAGAGTGATTACTGTTACAAGTTGATAGTTTAAGAGCCGAGCTCTGGTGTGGAAGTTTACTGCATTGTTTTGGTATTTGAATGGCTCAGGAAAATCACGCCAGTTGTAGTGGTGTTCGGCTTCGAAGCTAGTTCTTGAGGACTCCTTCCTCAGGTTCAATACCACGACTTCCAGGGAAGGGTTGATAGTCTTCGGGGTTTAAGATCTGAGCCAGTAATATCTGCATTCATCAAGTGAGTTGTGTGTGACTCTGGATTCAAGCCGGTTGCAGAAGCTGTTATTTCCAACCTTCGGCTTAATGTAAAGGTAATGTCTCTTCTGAAATTTTTCGTGTTGATGCAATCGTCTGCATTATTTTAAGCTTGGAACTTACGTTTTACCCACCCTCTGTGTTATTGGAAGGTGCTTTCACCTACAGGGTTCTACACTCAAGCTAAGTGGGAAACTACTGCTTGAAATGGTAAGTCTCAATGGTTTCTCCTGGCAACTGTTAGCTGTGTTTGGTTTGGAGGGAGCTTTCGATTTTCAAAGGTTTGGTCACTGTTGAATGTCTTCATGCTGTAACGCATGTGTAGGGAGGATTATGTCCTCGACCTACCCTTATGATGTATTTTACAGTGTTACTGTATGTTGAAATGTGTTACTTGTTTCCAGGGTTTTAACACTCGACTATTGGATAAATTAAAAGGGTCCGGCCTATGGTTTTTATACTGTTCCTGAAAAAAATATTCGGTGTTAATGGATGTCAATGTTTGTTGTACATGATTTATGGCTAAGAGCCAAAAATCAATGTTTTACTTTGAAACCTCAAAACCCTAACCTATTTGGTTTAGGAGGTAACTTTAAAAGTTTTGAGAGGTCATACTTGAAACTGAGACCTAGTCTCGTGTATCTATTTGGTTTCGATGTAGATAAATGTTTCAATAGGAAAGTAATACTACTGTTTTGATATTGATGTCGAAATGTTCCTTTGTTTTAGTTTAAGTATTGAAGGATAATTGCTATCACGACTATATTTTCTAAAGTTAAGCATGCACCCTTAATCGTATTTGAAATCTAGTAATATTTGAGTTAATACTTCGACTGTATGGATTCGGCCGAAAGGTTGGATATGATAAGTGTTGTGAAGATTCTAACTGTTATGAAAGAGAAACTAGGGTTTTACCAATATAGATCATTCGTCCAATGTATACTTGTTTGTATAAGTGTTTGCTTAAAGAATGTTGGTAATGTTTGAGATTTCGGAGCTATAATTCTGAAGTAGATAGAATTTCTTTATAGAAGTTTTCGAATGGATATTTAGTAAAAAGATATGATAAAAGAAATCTATTACAGAGTTTAGAAAACATGGAAATATTAAACCCTATACTAATTAATTGCTCCAAAGGCAGAGATACTATTGTATCTGAATGATATGGAAATTCTATGATTGGTTTACAGCTATTTAAAAAATTCATAAAAGAATAATGATAACTGTCTATAACAGAGTTGGCATACTATTTTTTTTTGAAAAGAAAGGAAAAGAGTATGTAATGTTTATCTACTTGCAGGGTACAGTTGATTTTAAATAACCCGAAGTTTTGTACAGAAAGTAGAATGTTTTCTTCTAAAGCTATAAAAACATTATATTGTCTGCATAATAAGAATGTCGTTACATTTTCTGAGACTAAATTTGCAGAATATAATAGATAGGAAAAAAAAAGGTTTAAAAGAACAACATAACAGAAAAGGAAATCTTTAATGGAATTGAACAGAGTTAGTTCTATCATTCATTATATTCATTCATATCATTTATCTGATTCTAATTCTTCCTCCCTGTACTAGAGTACGATATAGAAAACAATATGGGGAAAAATACAGTGGAGCCATTTTATCAATTCATATATTTATTCAACAGTTTACAAAATCACAAATAGTTCATAAATCACACATTTACTTCTGCATAATGTAAACTATCAGTTTTAAACTAGTGAGATACTAAATCAATAATTACAGAAAATAATTTAACTACTTAAGATTGAAATAGCAAGTAGAACTTGTAACTGTAGATAGGGTGGACAAACACCCAAGGAGGCCTATTCCTCCCAACCTTCTCCAGAAGAAGTAGCCAATCTACTTGCCTCCTTTGGACCCCCGAGCCTATTTACTGAACCACTAGGTAGAAGACTTTGTGTAGAATCAAGGCACTCAACTTTTATAACCAACAATCAATGGAGACTTGCCAAAACCTCAATCTCTGCACTCAACAATAAAATCTCTGCACTCAGCAGTAATAAGGCAGACTTACACCATGATAAAAAACATAGCATTTCCCCTCATCGAATCTCTTGTGTGCATACAACAGAACCACAAGGTAAGTTTCCTTGTCCGGAAAAGTGATGAACCTCAGCCCAAAATTCGATGGCTCTTAAAAAGATTGCCTAGGTCTTTAGTTGTCAGTTTTCAATAAATGAGCCTCAAGCTCCAGTCCCATATTTCAGGGAACTATGACCACAATTCAAGGGAGTTGTCCCATACCAACAGTTATTTACTTGCCTCATGATGCTGCCACTTGTCCATTGCCTTCTACCCCAGATTCCATTCCACCTAGTGGGTCAGTAAACACTCTTTTAAAAGCTCTCCTTGGGTGAGTGTCTCCTATTTTATTTATTTAAATAATAATATTGTGCAATTACAGTCATCCTTGGACACTTGTCCAAATATAAAACGTTACCATAACAGTTAAGATAATGTCTTCTTCAAACATAAAATGTTTTCAGCAAAGGGGTATGTTACATTGATGCACAAAGGTTTAAGTGAAGTGTGCAAAGTAAAGAAGTCCATCAGATGAGCAATGACAGAACAATAGCAGAATCTTGTATGCGCGTCACGATGAGGATGATTTGAGGCAAGTGCGTTAAACCGAAAGGACGAAGCATAAGATGCACATCATGTTGCAGATTGTCTAAAAGATTGTGGCACTTAAACATAACGGACACATCCAAGTAAGTGCGTAGTTCTATTTGATATTGATGCATAATCTCAAAACAACAAACTATCACTTGAAAGCACAGTATCAATTGGTAAGTGTAGTTGCGTAGTAGCAGAAAGACAGAGTAAAGCCTGGTGCAGACTACGAGATCAGAAGCACACACTAGGTGAATCTAGTCATCGGTGGAAGTGAAAAGTTGAGTGAAATGAGAAGTCAAATGATGTATGCAGCATAGTGACAATGAATCATCTGCATATTGTCGACACCCCAACAACCCCCCTTCAAATTTTCAATAAATAAAGGGTTCCCCTTCAAAATTTTGTAAATAAGTGCTTTCAATTGATTTTAATTTGTTTGATTGATTTTGCTGTTTCCTTTGATTGTGTGTCATTGATCCTTGATTTTTATCAATTCTGCAGCTGTGCCTTCATGAGATGATGAATGACTGCATGATTTCTTTGTGTGGCGATCCTGTGATGGTTTTGACCATTCTTGCTGAATGGATCTTTTTGATAACTCTTGTTTTCCCTTATTTTAGTATTATTTGAGTTACTTCTATGCTAAAAAAGAATATAAACCAAAAATTTGTTGGTGTAAAGATTTCCTTTTCGCGCAAAATGTTATTTTTACAAACCTTGAATTCCTATTTAAAATGTCACCTTGTTTTAATTTTTCCCTTCTTTTTGCAATTAAAATCAATTCACTTAATCCTTTTTCATATCCTCAAGGAAACTATATTAAACTTTGGAGTAGGATAAATATATTTTCATTTGAACAAAGGTATTATTTTTATAAGGTTTTTCCTTTTGGTAAAATAAAATAATCATTTTGCTCATAAGCAAACTTTATGATTATTTCATTCTTTGATTTAAAATTTGTTTATAATAATGATCTTCACCAATAAGTTTTTGAAATATATGTCTAAGAGAATCATTTAATTGCTTAAAACATTTATTAATCCTTTTAGATATTAAGGTGATTATTTATAATATTTTCACATTTCTTTAAACTAAACCACCTTAAATTATTAATTTCTCACATAAACCTTATCTCACACTCCAAGTGAGGGACATGATAATTAAAAAGGAATTTAATTATAAATATTCATGAGTTAACTTTCTAAATGATTTTTACCTTAAATGTCAAACCCATAAATGAAATCAAATTCTTTTATTGTTTCCATTTAGAATCACTTCACTTTTGATAATACTTTTTGGAGATTTCAATAAAATTAATATTTTATAATAATTAACTTATGGATAAAGCAAATGCAATGGGTAACGTATAGTATTGTTGAAAATTGGAATGAATTTAAATGAATTATTATTTGGCCAAATCAAACTTTAATGGCATAGATTCAAAGGGCAATTAGGAGCAGATAGCATCCTTTTTTTTGGATATTACAAAACGTCCTCTCTCACATGAATGACACGATTATTTTAAAATATCAACGTTCTAACATATGTTTTCATTTTTGGCAGGTCAACACCACATTATCGTTGAAGTTCGCCACCCTTCAAGATCCGGTAGCATGCCATTGAGATCGCAGTGGATAAAGGCATCGAATTGGTTCATTCAATCCAAATTGCCTATATAACTCAAAGAGATTAGGCTGTGTAGGGGCATTCTCTACGTATCAGTGATTTAATGTCTTTTCTTCTGTAATCTGAGGTGTTGCCTACACTATATGGGTCAGTGTTTTCATGGAGGAGTGACATCTTAAGTTTTGAAAGCTGCTTTTAAAGCTCTGTGCGAATGTTTTCAGGCACGAGTAATCAAATCAGTTTTACTGTCTTCCATTTACTGTCTTCATGACTGTGTTTCACTGGTTTTGCAGTAAATTTTCATTTGTTTAAACTTGTAATAATTAGATAAGGAAATGTCCTCCTGGATTTAATTGTTGCAGATTGAACTGTTTAGCACAACTTTGTAGCTACAGGATTGTGATCAGTGGATGCAGAGTCATTAACCTGTTTAGATTGCATTTAGTTAAAATCATTTCCATTTCCATTTAGTATCCTAGTTTGTAAAACTCAATTGAAAGTCTGCTCATGGGGAGCAAGTCCACTTAACGGATAACGGTGCCGTAAAATCCGTCGGGATTGGCTAATTTTAATGACTAAGGGTGTTAAAGACCTTTGGATTGAAATGATACCCCCTTTGTTGGCCTTGTACATATTTTCAGGCCAACACATATGAAGGTGTCACACAACAAAATGAATTACAAAAGATAAAAAGTGTACGTGAGTTGAAAGATCAGTAAGATAGAATGTTATTTTGGATATCTCGGCGGCAGGATGGGGCAAGGAGCTGGAGGTTGTAGCCTCCTTCTAGTTGGTACTGGAGAACATAGGGAGATGGTGCTTCCTTCAGTTCGATGCGTGTAAAACCAGTGGGTCGGTGCCTTCTTCCAATTGGTGTTGGTAAACATAGGAAGTCGATGCTTCCTTGAATGTATTATTTTCATTACAAAAGAGCATTCCGTGGTTTTCTCCCATTCGGGTTTCCATGTCAAAATCCTGTGTGTTCTGTGTTATTTGTCTTGATGCATATGTGGATAAATTTTTTATTTATGTTGGATGCATAATTAAAGATCAAAATTAAGTTAAAGACTAATCTGTTAAATAAATTAAAAACTACTGATAAATGTGCTAATACTGATTCACCTCCCTCTCAGTATTAAATTGATTCCAACAATAGCGACAACAAGTCAAATATGTCCTTGAAAAAAGCACCAATTTTGAGTCTCTCAACAAGTTGGGTTCTAGTTTTTGGCCTTAGGATAAAATTTGATCTCAGAGTTATCATTCCTCCGGTTGGTTACTCTTCCAATCATATGGGGAATCTGTCAATGTCTTCTACATCACATATTTATATCATTGGTCCCTTTGTGTCCAAAGCTTCCTAAGTCACCACTGTGTCATGCTCACTGCTCAAGGAAATAACCTGCGTCAACCTTTTTGTAGTTGACTTGACTTCATATGTCAGTCATTCCTTGGTGTCAGTATCTTTCATCATGTACTCAGTTCTGGTCCAAATCAAATCAGTCCTTGATTGTTCCTTGTGTTGGATGATGGAGGATTGCTTAATGCTTCCCTTCCAACGAGCCTCTTCCCATCGACTCCAACTCATTTTTCTCTAGGAATGAGGTTTAGAGTTTTGGTAGCACCTTGGGGATTGCATTCATCAATTGCAATTTCCCTCACTATCAAGTAGTGGGAAGACCTTGGGCCAACAATACCATCCTCACATTTTATTATTGCCCGAGTTGCACAAGACCGTGTCACACTTTATTTGGCACTTGATGAGACATAGACCCACTTTGTTTTGTTGTGGCTATGATCTTTAGTTTTGACATATATCCACTTTGTATTGCCATGGCTATGATCACTTGTTGGACATGGATCCACTATGTTCAGTTGTTTCCATGTTCCACTTATCTCTCATGGATCCACTTTGTATTGTCGTGGCCTTGATATTTGCATCAGTTATACATATGTAGTGGATCACCATTGTATTTTTCTGGAGGTCTTGTTCTCTCATGTTGAACATGGACATATATCCCAGGGATAAGATTGTCAGGCACCTTTCTTTGTTTCAGGTACTGCCTTGAGACTAATATTTTTGGACTCTCCAGTTTCGTTAAATCCACATCCCAACCAATTGTTGTTATAATGCATTTTGGCCATCATGTTCCCTTCCGACCTCATACATTAGGGGGCATATGTTATAGCCCAAATTGTCACTTCTCTGTCTGTGGCGACAGTTTCATGACGACACTTCAAATGTTGACTATCGCTCACACAAAAGGACACTATGGATTGAAGAGCCTTGATTTGGTGTTGGATGACATGGCCTTAGTTATTCGATGATTCCCTAGCACTCATAACCTTTGTAACTAGGTTTGGAGACAAAAACACTCTCCATGATCTATCAACCTTATTTTTTCACCCTAAAAACGTAGGTTTCCTTCGGATGATAGGGGTGTACAGACTAGTCTTTTTTGTCTCACTGGAGTTTTTGTTTAAATAGCCAAACAAATAATTAAAATTCAAATTTTGGGGTAGTTTGGCTGGTTTAGTAACCACTCCCTTAGTTGTAATTGCTCCCTACTTGAATGTAACCTTCTCCTCTTACTATTTAAACAATAGAGATGAACCATACACCAAGAATTTTCCCTAAGTATTGTTATGCTGGAGGAATGACCATTCTGTATCCCTTCGCTATCCATGTTCTGAAACTTCTGCCCAAGTTAGTTTCAAACCCTTATGCATTGGATATTTTCTTAGGATTGTTAGAGAAGAGAAGTAGGAGACCTAGAGTCAAGGTTTCACGAGGTTCCAAAGTAGAGAAGAGGTAATATTGTACTTGTTTCTATTGTTTCAAACGTGATTTGACATCTTTCCCTTCCCAAATTTTGAGTTGAATGTCATGTTTGATGAAGAATCTAGCATTTATGTGTTGAAAGTTGATGTATGAATTCATGTTCTTGTTCTTCTTTCAATTGATTAATAATCTTTATTATGGTCAAAATATTTTGAGGAAGGTATTATGTTTGTTTTTCATGTTCTTGTGTTAAAGGTTTGAAGCAGAGCTAAGGAGCAATGAAATCTAGGATCAAACTTCATAATCAAGGTGCATCATTCTCTATCTTTTAATATCCTTGCATGGTTTTGCTTGAATCTAGGCCCTAATTTGCTTTTTGTGACCCTAAATGTCTTTCCCATCAAACCTAGTATGTTGGTGACCTCACCCTAGTCATTGGATAGTTTTCTGCACAATAGTCTACTTTCAAAACGAATGAGCCTATAGGTCAACCTACTCCATTAGATGAGATGCCACTCCAACCTCAGGTTCTTATAGTGAGCTTTGAAAAATGGGCCTTGGAATTCGTAGAACCTATCTACCCTCCATCCAAAGGTAAAAGTATATTTTGGTTTGCACAACTATGTTATTAAGTGGGTGGAGGCAAAAAGCATTACCTATAGCTACGAAGAAGGTAGTAGTAGATTTATTATTTGGTGAAATTTTTGTTCACTTTGGAGTACCTAGAGAGATTGGTACTAGCCAAGGTGCTTAGTTTACATATAAGTTGATGCAGGAAATTACCCAAATATATTAGATTACAGGAAATCCACTCCATATCATCCACAAGCCAATGGGAAAGTGGAGTAAAGAAATAAAGTCCTGGAAGCAATCCTGACAAAGGCAATATAGCTGCACAAAAAGGATTGGTCAGATGGGATTTTAGAGGCCTTATGGGCATATAGAACAACATGGAGGAGTATTTCCAGCTTCTCTCCAGATGAGTTGGTTTATGGAAACCATGTCCTTCTTAAAATAGAATTTCAAATCAAGACTTTCAAAATGGTCACAGATTTAGGCATGTATCTAACTAGGGCTCAAAATCAAAGGATTGTACAATTAAATGAATTGGATGAAATGCATCAGGAATCCTTTCAACACACTAATATCCTCTAGCAGCAAAGGGCAAGATGGCATGACAGGGTGATTAAAAGGAAGCAGTTCAAGGTAGGAGACTGGGTACTCCTTTTTTTTTCAAAGTTTAAAAATTTTAAAGGGAAATTCAACACACATTGGCTCAACATTTATGAAGTTGAATCTACTTATGATAATGGATCTATCAAATTCAGAACGATTGATGATGAAAAGGAATCCTTCCTAGTCAATGTGCATAAACTTAAGTAATACCAAAATCCTAAGTCCAAGGAGGAGTTTGTTAGAAGTTTTATGGAACAAGATGAATTGGAGGTGGTAAGCAGGGGGGATCTTCCCCATGCTTCTTATTCCTTGTCCTAATTTCTTTCTGATTATTGAAAATAAAAGAATAAAAAATCATAAAATTGAAAATGAAAAAAAATCATAAAAAAAAGGGTGAAGAAAAAAATAAGGCTCTGTTGTGAAAACTAGAATTCCAACAAAAGTAAGACCTCACTTGAAAACCCATCTCTGGTTTGTGGTGTCATCAATAAGTTTGTGGCGATTTAATGTATTCATTTTTTTGTCTAATGCTCGTGTTGGATTTATGTAGGATTCCCTAAGGCCTTCCTTCTAACAATCTTGTCCCATTGACTTCAACTCATCATATGGGTCCAAGATCAGGGATTTAGTGGTGCCTTGAAGCTTGTATTCCTTATTGAAATTTTTTCTTGCTAACAAAAAAAAGGATGCATTAATGCCTCTCGATTGTTAGATCCTATAGGGGGTTCAACAACAACACATCCATTCACACCTATTAGGATGCATTTGAGAACCCTAGTTCTCATTGTCATCATTGGTGAGACACCTCAAATTGGTTAACGAAATTCATCAAGGGTTAGTAATTCATTCATGTGAACAAGATTGTACATGGGGGCATTGAAGTTGAATTCTTGCAACATCCTGCAACAACATTCAAAATTGTTAATAAACAACATATTCTGATTTTTTTATCAGGCTCTCTGGTCTAGTTCAGGTTAGAAGGTGATTTCCAAAATAAAAACAGACAGGGGTCTTATCTTTAGTGAAGACTTATTTTATCGCAGCAAAGAAACCAGGTGGTCCGGATCATGTTCTTGTTTCTGTTCCCATTCTTGTTCCTGCAACAGTCTCAAATCCACAAGCTCGTGCACATGACATAACCATTTTCCCTTCATTGACCAAGGTAGCATTGGTAAAAATATTTCATGGTTAGATGCATGTATTATACTACAAAAGGATCAGGTAACCGAGACTAGGAACAATTTATTTTTTGTTTTGTTCAAAGTAATTGAGGACTATAATGTTAAGGAAACCCCTTAAATGAATTGAGAGACTAATACTATTACTACATGGAACCATGATTTCTGATGATCCTACACTTCTACCCTAAGATCATTATTTCAAAATCCTAATGTCTGACCTCTGCTTGTTGAATTTGTAATAATTTAAAAAAATATCTAATCATTATTTCAACATACACTCTTGTTTTACAACTCCTCATTCTCGAACCCTCCTGGGTATAAATTTGATCGTTCATAAATATTTGAAGTAGATCATGACGATCTCTTCATGATCACGATTTATCAAAACACGATCCATCTCTTTACTTCCAAACATCATATCAATATCCTTGCCTGCCCGCCATACTAAACCATCCATGTTCTAATGATACGAACTGAATGCCAAGAAAATATTTTATGTTCGTTTGACAGAGGATTGTGTTGGATAATTATGCGGTTAGATTTGGATGATGTCGAACTTATGAAGTTATCCATGATCTATTGTTAAAACATGGAGTTAAGATGATTTTTCCAATGGAAAATTTTGAATTATCCATGGCTAAAGGCTATGGAATCATTATGTTTAATGTCATTACTGGTTCACTGTTGGTTGTTCAATCGATTTTCTTGAATTTCTATCATTCCCAATAAACCCTTTCATATCGTCACTGCCATAAATGCTAATAATCTCACGATGAGTTAATATTTATGATCACAATTCTCTTACCAATTTCATCTCCAATTCTCACATACTATTCCATCCATCTATTAAACCATTACATCCTTCCTAATTTTGGACATTCTGTTAAGATGTGAGTAGAGAGAGTTCCACTTACGAGAGGTTGAGAAATGAGGGTTGTGTTATCAATAAAATTGGCAATTCTTTGTCAGTGACCACATTGAATTATCGCTCATACAAAAGGACACTATGGATGGAAGATCTTGGTTTTTCTATAGATTCCTGTGGCCCTAATCATTACCTATTTCTCCAGATCACCTTTTTTTGTGTATTAATCTTAGGACATACATACTACTTTTGACTTGACAACTAGCGAGTCACTCACTTGTGGTCCCTTTACCACTAGTGGGTTTTCCCAAAAGTTGCACTCACCTGTTATCTAAAGCTCTTAGTTAGTTACTCTCTAGTAGTACAACTTTCACCCGTGTGTTTCTCATAAATCACGAAAAATAAAAAACAAATTCAAAATATCAGTAGTTGGAGTTGGTTTCTTAACTTCCACACCCATCCTAACTAACCCTTCTTCGAAACTACTCTCCTTGCTTTGTTATAAATACAAAGGGAGGGCCATGAGAGAGAGGGTTCACTCATTATGCAAAGTCATGCTGGAGCGATTTTGGTAGAAGGGAGGAGAAAAAGAGTCCAGATCAGGTTTTGAGAGGTGCTGCTATAGATCAAGGTGAAATGTATCTTGTTGTTATTCATTACAATCAATAAAGAGACGTTTTCTTTATCATAATACTAGCATTTGATGTTTTGAATTGGATATTTGGGAGTATTTCATATTTCTATGTATCTGTGTTTTCCATTTAATTATATATACATGTTTAGTCAAAATATTTCAGGAAGGTGACATTTGTTTTGCAAGTTTTTATGCAAGATTGTGGAGTAGGGGTAAAGGATTGAAAGCTTGGATCAACCTTCTTTGTATAAGGTACCAAATTGTTTAAATTTCAAACCCTCGTCTATTTCATGAATAATGTCTTGTTGTTTGTCTGCAATTTTCCTTGGTCTTTGCTTGATAATATCAGTATGTTGGTGACCTCTACTTACCCAATGATTAGGAACATTTTCCGTACAATAGAATTAGCGACTCCACTAGGGAAGCCTTGTTGCTTTGGGGGTTTTATGCTTGAAATTTCTTTAGTCTGAGTGTGATTTTAGGTTTTAGGAGGAGTTTACAGAGGGTCTGTACCTTTGGTTTCAACCTAGAATATGAATTTGTTGAGCATTTTCTTCCTTTCAATTTTTTTTTAAGGTATACTCGTGAGTTGCCAGTACTTATAGTAGCGAGTTCCCCTGTTACTCGTTGGTGAAAGGTTTTACACTTGCAAGTTACTCACCTGTTGTTGTTTGCATAGTCACAAGTACTCCTGTAGGTTAATATTTTCCTACTAGGGTTTAACTTTTATGGTTTTTCCTTGATGGTTTATGAATTCACTTCTCTTTAAAAGTTTTGCACAAGAATTTTATTGTCTATGTTGAAGCTTTTACTTCTCCTTTAGCCTCCTTTTTTATCTTAAAGCTTGTTAGAGTTTGTACCTTAGTCTTGCATGCTTGAGTGTTTAGTTTGGTTATGCTTTAGTTGACCTCCGTTGGTATTTTTTAGCTATATGACGGTTGTATTTAACCATGAAGGGTTCTTTGTTGGATACCTTTCTTGTCTTTCAATTATTTAATCAAAGTATCTTATGCCAAAGGTAGTGAATTTGAATTTTGTTTGGATTGACTAGTTGAACATGCTTTTTTTCAGAGTTATGATATGGTTAGAATTATGATCTTATGATATTAGGTGCATAGTTTTATACACTTTGTTGTTATCTTAGTGTAAGGTGCTTGCTTATAGATAGTTTTTTCTTTTCATATTTTAAGAGAAAATTAAAAAAACAAGTTGTTTCCTTTGCAAGCATTCTAGTTTGATTTTCAAAAAGTAGTTGCATTTGCATATCTCTCTTTTTGAAAAGAAAAAAGAAAAAGGTTACATCATTAGGGTCGCATTATGAGTTCTTTGATTTCGAAAGGCAAAGTAAAAGAAAAAGAAGTGAAATCATCATTTTTCAAGTTTATTTATACATTTATCATGTTGTTTCCACATTTCAGTCATAACATCACTATGTGAACCACCACTACCTTCTAGGTATACAACAACCTTAAAAAGAACAATTAACTTAAAATTTATCAGAAACTTTTCTTTTTAGGTTTGATCACCAACTAGTGTAGGTTAGTGCTTTGGAATAGGTTGTATTAAACTATCCAAAGTAGATAAACTCAGACGTAGTGGCCAATCTTCAGTTAAATACACCTTTGTAGAAGGTGAACCGGGAATCTCTACTAACACCGGAGTCAAGCACGAGGTCTTGCGAGGTTGAGTAGATGAGATACACCTCCAATATTCAATTGACCATCTACCAGAATTGGTGCGTGTACACGGATTCATTAGTACCTTTGGTGCTTTTGAGTTTTGGGCTTTGTTACCCTGCCCATTCGCATTGATTTGACATGCGATTGTCCCCTCAAACCCTCTCTATAAAGTTGGTAGCCTTAGTATCTCGACCTTTAGGGCTCTACATGGGTGACGCTGGAAGGATATTTCCATTTCACCTAGGACAGACTCGGGAAGAAATCCCTTGCACCTCTCTGGGAATATGGTTGGTGATTCAAATGCTTGGCCCCATCATGTTTGTATTGTGGACCCCAAGTAATTGTTCTCCGTCCCTTCACTAGTTTGTTCTAGGCCCTCATCATCTGAGACGTTCCTTTGGAAGGTCATCTAGTTGCTTGGTTTGGACTACTGAGGATTTTTTAGCGGTGTGATGTTTGATTACTTATGTTTTTGTTGGCCCTAGGTTTTCTTTAAGTTAATTTTTAAGCTATGGAGGATCATCCTCTTCGTAGATATAGAAGGTTGCAAAACCTTCCTCCACTCACAATGGAGCCTCCATCGCAACCTCAACATCGAAGAATAAACACAAGCGGCTCTTTTGAGCCAACTGGAACAACTGATCTTCCTAGGGATCCTTATCTTATCACTCACACTCCACCAGTTGCACACAAAACTAGGATTGAGGAATTGCAAGATGAAGGTTTTGTAAGACCCTTTAACCCACCCTTAACTAGAGCCTACGATCTAGTGTTAGTGCAATTATCTTCTTTAGTTCAACCTGAGTTAAGTGTTTACAAGTTCACATCCGGTTTCATTATGGATAACACAGGGGAAGGATTGGGAAACATGTTTACTCCCACATCCGCTATCATGTCTGGAGGGTTCTCTTCTACTCATGTTAGTATCTAGGTACTTATTTCATTGTAGTTAACCTCTTCTCTAGTCACATCTTTGAAATTTAGTTCACCATCCTTAGAGTCATCTGGCACTCAAGTGGCCACTTCCTCTATACCCTTATGATCCAATACTGGGTCATCTACTTTACCATTCACTGGGATTTCCAGTGCCCCTTTTACTTCATCCCCTTTCTTTCAAAGCTTCCAGATTGGTCCTAGTACTTCCTCTCCTTTTGTTCACAGATTCCCTTGGAATGGAGGACATATTCCTCCTACGGCACCTTTTGTAGTCTCTGTGCCTATTAATTCCACTACACCTTACACGAGTCAAAATCCCTTTATAGGATATGGTTTCCAACCAACTAATGTACAAACATCAAATGTTCCTTTAGGGAGTGCTCCCTTTTCACTTTTTGGTTGAAGAGGCAACATTGCTTTCTCTTCAACTCCTCTTTTAGTTGGAGGAAGTTATACTCAAACTCAATGGAGTGGACACCAAGGGAGCAATCAACTTGCATATGGATGGAGCTATTTTCAAAACGATTTTACTTTGCAACCAATGGCTGGGGGCAACTCAAACCAACATTATGGGAGATATGGCTTAGGGAAACTTCCCCACCCACCTCCCTAAACACATTTCCCATCGGCTAGGCCTCGTTTACCTTTTCTGGCAACATTGAATCTACCAGACCTTTTGAAACTCATGAATGATCTGGTCCGTCACAATCAGACTTGGCCTCCTGTTCCAACCAAACTGCCCTCAGACATCCCAAAGTTTGAAGGTAATGCTGGTGAATATCCTGGAGATCACGTTACTACCTTTCATTTGTGGTGTTTCTCCAATTCATTGAACGATGATTCTATACGGTTGATACTCTTCCGGAGAACCTTAACCGGTGTAGCAGGAAAATGGTATATTGAATTGTCATTTGTTGCTTATCAATGTTTTTATGATTTAGAGATAGTATTCCTTAACCATTTCCAACTTCCTGTTCGGTATGATGCCGACACAGACCTTCTGTCTACATTTAGGTAGAATAATGCCACTCACATTTTTGACCACATTCAGGAGTGGAGAAGGCGGAAAAGGATGATCAAGGCTGAGATACCTTCAGAGTTCTTACTTGAGTGGTTTTTGAAATCACTCATATATTACATATCTAAATATGTCTCTACTTCAGAGATTACCTCAAAAGAGGAATCCATTTTGGGATCCCAGTAGTTAGACTTAATTTACTCTCAATGTGGGATCATGTATGAAATTATTCCTCACGCGCCGAGATCGAATATTGATCCCGTCAAACCTAAGCCTGGACTGCATGTTGATGGAATTGTTGGTTTAGTTGATTCATCGACTATAGAAGCTTTGGCCAATAAAGTGCAAGAGCTATTTGTAAAGCATTCTTCAATGGAGGAAGATATAGTTGCCACCTCCCCTTCTCAAACAACTACTGTACACAATGTGCAGTCTAACCAAAAGGGTACTTAGGAACCCAGTGGCAAGAAAAACAAGGGCAAGAAGGGGGAAGGTAATCAAAACAAGCCCTAGACCACTGACAATTCTAAGGGGGGAAATAAAGAAAAGAATAAAGTAAAGTTTCCTTGTAAGATTTGCAAGGAAATCATTTGACTCATCAATGGCCCTTAATCGATGAATCCCATAAGCTACTACAACAAAAGAAACATGTCATCCTAAAGGATACTTTTCCTAAGGGACAAAACACGGCTTCTGGCGGCTCTAATGCCGGGGGAACCCAAGGTGCCACGTCATCTGACCAGACATACATAAATATGGTTAGTTCAGATGCTTTATTAAAAACGAGATCATGGAACTATAGCCCCAAATCGTCACAAAAAGACAAAGAGACTCTTGACGTATCATCTACTCTTCAAATTTAGAGGCCGACAGACCCAATGCCAAATATACCAAAAGGTGTCTATAAGCGAGCATCACACAATCCCAATGCGAGGGTTTATCCCAACTATTCTGTTGTGGAAGACTTATCTCAAACACCATGTTCTATGCTTGCTTTATAATTTTTGCAAAGTTTCCCTTCGCAACAGAATGCACTTATGGCAGCTATAGGAAGTATTGATCCCTCCAATATGTTGGCGAAGTTTGATATGCCTTATATGAAACCCTCAGATGAAGCCATTTTGGAAGCAATGGTAGGCATTGATCAACCTTGGGAACACATTCATCATAGATCCTATTACCTTCAAGAGTTGGACATAATTGAGAATGAGGAGTTCTGTGTGAGACTAAGTGGGGATGTTGATCAGCCTATTAACCCTTTAGTTAAACAGGGAATTTTTAGCTGAAGGAAATATGGCTAGTATATCGAAAAAAAATCCCGATCAATATATCTATAAAACCTAATGTCGTGGAAAATATCTCAATCGGTGCGAGTTGTTCTTCTAAGGAAATTCACATGTATACCGATCTGTTTAAATAATTCCACGATGTTTTTTCTTGGTCATATGAGGAGATTCCATGCATCGACCCATCTATTGTTGAATGTAAAATTAAGACATATCCAAATGTGAAACCCATTTGACAAAATCTTCATCCAGTTAACCTAGGGAAAGTTGCAGTCGTTAAAGCTGAAGTAGAAAAGCTCCTGAAAGCCAGTTTTATATCTCTTATCACAATGACAGAATGGGTTTCTAACCCAGTTCTTGTTGATAAAAATCAAGGTACTATTCATGTTTGCACCGAATTTAGGGATTTGAATAAATCATGTTCTAAAGATAACTACCCCATGCCTTTTTATTGACGAGATAGTAGATGTGTGTGCGGGTAACGAAATATTTTCTTTTACAGACAATTTTTTGGGATATAACCAAATCCAAATCAAACCCGAATATCAACACAAGACCACTTTTATCTGTCCTTGGGGTACCTTTTCTTATAGGAAGACGCCTTTCGGTTTGAAGAATGTTGTATATACCTTCCAGTGAGCAATGAATTATTCTTTCCATGACATCAAACAAATAGTTGAACTATACTTAGATGATCTCCCTATGCGATCTCCAAAGAGATGAGATCATCCAGACCATTTACAACTTGTGTTTGAGCGATGCATACATTAAAAGATTCAATTGAATATCCATAAATGTGTGTTTTGTGTCGAGTGTGGATGACTTCTAGGTTTCATAGTTTCCAACAAAGGGATTATGGTCGATCCATTGAAAATTGAGGCTATCATTAAATCCCCTCCCTGCAACATTCATCAACTTCAGAGTCTGCAGGGCATGCCCAACTTCCTCAGACGTGTCATCGTTAACTATGCGAAAATAAATAAAGGGTTCATGCATTTACTTAAACAAGACACCCCATTTTTATGGGACGAGGCTGCTCAATACTCTTTTGAGGCTTTGCAAAAAGCACTATTATTAGCCCCCTTGTTGAGTCCGCCAGATTATACTCAAGACTTTATTTTATATTTGGCTGCATCCGATTCTACAATTGGCATAGTTCTAGTTTAGGAGGATGACCAACTCCAACAACATGCCATCTATTATCTTAGTCGCAATTTGGTAAGACCCGAACTTAAGTATTCTCATGTTGAGAAGTTGGAACTTACAATTGTTTACGCTGTTTAGAGGATTCTCCATTACATTTTGTTGCAAACCACTACGGTTATTGCAGACGTCAATCCATTTTAGTACGTCGACTTAACTCGACGCATAATTGGGGGAAAATTTAATAAATCGATTGTTATACTTCAAGAGATTGATCTCACTTTTTCAGTCTTCTAAATATAAGAAGTATTTAGTGTTCATTGAGATCATCTCAGAGTTCCCTCGTGGAGAGGATTCTAACATAGGATATGATGCATTCATTGATGAACACATATTCTTAATTTCTACCTCTCATCTGTGGTATTGGGATATTTTAATTTATCTTCAGAATTTGAAGTGTCCACCAACCTTTTCAAGAGAAGAGCGACATTGACTTCGACATAACGCTAAGAATTACCTTATAATTGATGATACATTGTATATAATAGGGGTTGATTCCATATTACGTCATTTCCTAACTCTTGAAGAAGATGAGTTTGTGTTGAATGACGCCCACAGTGGAGAATGTGGGAGTCATGTTTCTGGGTTGGAAAGAATTCATAAAATATTACATGCTGGTTATTTTTGGCCCACCATCTTCAAAGATTGTGTGGAAGTTGTTAAGCACCATCATCTGTGTTAGCTCTTCACCAAAAATATGCGAGCACATCCAGCTCCATTATTCCCCATCATTGTAGTGGGACCCTTCACCAAGTGAGGGATTGATTTTAATGACATGTAACCTAGTTTCTGCTAGGGGACATCAGTACATTATTTTCGTTGTAGATTACTAAGTGGGCAGAGGCAATGCCTAATGTGAAGGCAGATGGAGAGACTGCAACCTATTTCATATTTAATTAGGTTATCTCTAGATTTGGTATCCCCAAAGAGATTGTTATGGATCATGGTAGACATTTTCAAAATAACATGATTACCGAGTTGACTACTATGCTTGGATTTAGATAGGAGAACTCGTCTCCTTTCTATCCACAGGAAAATGGACAGTCGAAGCAGTAAAAAAAAATTTGAAAACCATTCTCCATCTCACAATCAATGCTAGTAGGTCAAACTGGCATAGCAAACTGTATCCGGCTCTCTTGGTGCGTCGAACAATCATTAAGACTGCTACCATTTTTTCACCCTTCCAACTTGTCCATGGGTTGGAGGCAGTCACACCGGTTGAGTGTGAAATACCATCATTAAAGTTGGCCATTCAAATTTTACCTAACACATCTACTTTGGAAGAATGTTTGCTTCATCTAGAACAGCGTGATGAACAGGGAGAGATGTGCTCATTGCAAATCAAGCACACAAAGACGACTCAAAAGTCAATACGATAAGTCTATTAGACCTAGGTTTTTCTTTGATAAGTCTCTACACTAGCTGTACAGTAGCGTAGAGTTTGGCATTTCTTATTTCTCATGTAGTTCTGGTTTTGTTTCAGATGTCAAACGAATGGTTTGCAGGATTTGCTGATGGCACTAGTCATCATACTCGTAACCTTGCTTCAGTCGCTTGGGTGATTTATTCACCTACAAGACAACTAGTTTCGTTAGGAGGTGCTTGTCTAGGACCTACTACTAACAATATGGATGAGTATAGAGTTTTTATTGAGATTCTCCAAGACACATTACACCATGGAATTTCATTTATGGAGGTTATAATTGATTCTTGGTTAATTGTGTCTCAGCTTAATGGTGAGTATTGAGTTAGGGATCCTTCACTATTACATCATTTCTTTAAAATCAAACTACTTGAAATACATTTTGATTCCATTATATATCAACATATTTCAAGATATCAAAACACTATAACTGATGCATATGCAAACTATATACTTGATTGGGATTTGTACCATACATAGTAATTCCATAACCACACACATAAGAGAAACATGTAAATATAATCTATAGATGTATATATAGGTTCAAAAAATAAATATTTTGAGTATCCATATCCATCAATAATACATAATATCAATATACAAAATCAGGCATAAATCCTCAAATGATGTAAATTTCGCTACGACGAGGCTGGAGCCTCAGCCCCCTTAGCCACTACCTCTCTATAATAGATGACTAGCCTAGCTACTTTACAAAGAAGCCTAATCCATGTAGGGGGCACGCCTAATACATGCTCTTGCATGTCCATATGCATGCTCTCTATTTGATATGTAGGAATATCATGTGTCAGTTGGTTCATCTTCCCCTCAATGGTCCTGAGCATGGCGTCTACTCCGCGCAACTCTATTGGTTGTACAAACACTCTAGGGTGTCCGGCTGGCCTCACTGGTCTGTCATTTGCATCAAACATTTTGTTAATACTTAAACTCACCAAAATATAAGCATGTACATATTTATGGTAAAATTCTTAAAAAATGAATATCATAAAACAAAATTTTTTACCTATGTCTCCCCAAGCTTCTCTTAGAGGGAGCATGAGCTCAGGGTCTCCTCGGATATCCAAACCAGCATACGAGAAATTCTCAAATGCAGGTACCTATTATCCCCACCACCCGAGTAAATAATCATCATTGCAATAAGTCCTAGTGTCTCCACCTCCCCGTCGTAGAAACACCTCACCCCAATGAACCAATTTGGGCTCACTACGATTGATCGGTGGAAGGGTCACTCTGGGGCTCAAACTAGGAACCCTCTTGAAGAAGATTGTACATAGGATACTTCCATACCTTAATTTATTCTTCTTGCTCGTCCTGCATTTAGTGATTTGGTGTTTCATGTTCACCAACAATCCGGTGCACCAGTCAAAGATCACATTTTGTAGGCACTCTACACCGATTTGCATATAATTATGAGTGGCCAAATGTAGCGTGGAAGTAACTCCCACTTGATTGATGGTACTCACAATGACCTTCAATGGAAATCTATCTATTTGTCTCATTTCCACTTGAGTGCCACTATTTTCTACCTCGACTATACAATAGGTGTTTACATAGTCTTGCACGGATAGGGCCCCCACTCCACAAAAAGTTCCTTTGAGGTTTACAACCTCTCCTTGGTGGGATAATCCGCTACTGAAGTAGATATTATATATTGTGAGCTCTAGTATCTAACCTTGAAGATTGAATACTTCTTGATCAGGATCCCACATATGCACTAAGCTCTCAAGTAATTGGGGTTGGTCCCTCATGTTTGATGTGCGAAAGAATTTTAATAAACCACACCGACGTAATGTGTTTAAGGTCAAAGAGTCATGCATGGCTTCTCTATCGATAACTTCATGCTCAGGTTCTCTCCATACAAGCACCATATTTGCAAGGAAATCATTCATTTGAGTGTGCATTGAGTTTTTTAAACCTAAAATCCGCCACCCGTGGGTCTACATTATGATAGTAGCGGTCTACTCGAGGGTGAAGAACCCTTCACCTGCACCTTTTTCTCGAACCCACTAGTTCATCTCTATACACCTGCGGGTATGCATAAACAAAATTAAAAGTTAAATAAAAACTCAAAAATTTCATAAAAAATACATGCAAAATGCATAGGAGAGGGAGAAGAGTTACCTGCAATTGACAGAATGCGAAATTGTCCACCAGTTTGCCCGCAATTGAAGATTGAAATCTTAGGGATTTTTGTCTCTTTGAAGTGGTAAATTATAATGACTTGGTTTTTACTCTTTGGTGACTATTTGAGGTAAATATTTTTTATTTTTACCCACTTTATATAGTCTAATGTCATTTTTTAATCGTGACCACTAATGAAGATGTTTTGACTAGGTCAACAAGAAACAAGATGCTTTTTATAAGGTTTTTTGTCCACATTGACATTCGAAAAATATTTTTTAGTCATGGCATATAGGCTAGGTTACCATTGCGTTATGCATTGCATTAATACCTTACCATATTTTTACGCCATAGGACCTCTTTTTCACCATGGAATACGACATTTAACCTTTTATTTCCCCTATCGTCGTTGTTCTTCCATGGCTAGGACCTACCCCACATGGGACACCCTAGATATCACACCATGCCATAGTGGTTCCCATGCTATTAGTTGCTATTTTGGGATCTTTCTCAATATATTGTGATCCGCAAAGAACAACCACATATTCTTTCTATATTATTTGTTGAGCATCCTTTTATAGAACTCCCATTCATATGGAGTTTTCTTAATGCTCTTGTTAGACTCCTTAAAATTCACAAGATCGCCGAGTACACTTGTTCGCTTTTGACTCGTTAAAGGACATGAAGGGACATCCACATAGGTATAAGTTTAACCCTTTTTCGAACCTTTTTGGATTATTTTACAAAAAATGAATACTCTAGTTCACTGTGACTAGAAGAGTTCTCTCTTGCATTGTTTTACCCTTTTTTGGGCGAGGAGACTAACCTTACGAAAAATTACCCCTTAGAGTCTTCTTTAGGATTTTTAGACTCTCTAAATATGAAATCCCTGCGAGCATATAACAACTCGGGCTCAATATAAAATCCACGAGTAGGTGTATGGATTTGTTGTTTAAGATTTTTAGACTCCTTAAATATGGAAACATCGGCGAGCATGAATATATACGGTCTCGATATTAAAGTCCAGGAATCAGTACCTTATCAAGTATTAGTCTATCTTTTCTTCAAACTCGTAAAAACAATGAAGAAAATCTTGAGTTTTCCTACCATGGACTCATAAAACTACACATGGTTGGAACCCTATCAAGCACTCTTCTCTCTCTTATTCGAGATTGTTAAAAAATGAATAAGGTACCGAGTTTAATTTCTTGGACTCGTTAAAATTTTATAAGAAAGACATTATCGAGCTTCGTTTTATCTTTTTCATGCTCGTAAAAAAATGAAAAGATATCTAAAAAGAGAAAGGGAAGGGAAAGGTCTCCATCATTTGTTGATATTATGGAAGCAAGTTCAATCATTCCTTGAACACAACACTCATCTTGAGTCAATGGGTTTTAGTTTTTGGCTTTAGTATAAACTTGATTCCAGAGTTGTTTATTCCTTCGATTGGTTACTCTTCCGATCATATGGAGATTATGTTATGTCTCCTACATGATAGATTTATATCATGGTTCCTCTATAGTCCAAGCTACCTAAGTTACTCCCGTGTCATGCTCACTGTTCAAGGATTTCACCTGTTTTGGACATTTTGCACTTTACCTTGACTTCTCAAGTTGTCCATCCCTTATATCAGTTTGTATTTAGTCCTGTTTCATATCAAATCAGTCTCCAAGTTTTCCTCGTGTGAGATAATGAATGATTCATTAATTCATTCATTCTCATGGGTCTCTTCCCATCGAATTCAACATATCTTACTATGGGAAAGAGACTTAGAGTTTTGGGTAGTACCTTGATATTTGAAGTCATCAGTGGCAGATTATCTCGCTAATGAGTTATGAGAATACACCAATGTATATTACTCGATATATTCTTCAAGTGTTTGACTCCAATACCTCTTATTTACACTTGTAAGAATGTCCTAGGTACATAGGGCGCCATTTTCATTATTGGTTGGCATCATCGCATTTGTTAACAATTCACATCAATGACCGATAATCAAATGGTGTCCCCAATTTTCGACCTCAACTCCTTTATTAATGTGTTTAAACTTCATACCTTTTGGATGATTTGGATTGAATACCCTGGGCCTATATCATACCTTGTTGTTTCCCAAGCTACGCAAGACTGAGCCACATTCATTTTGGCTCCTCATGAGACATAGATACAGTTTGTTCATTATGGATATCTTCTACATTGGTGACATGGTCCCACACTTGTATTTCATTGGCCATGCTATATACATTAGTTACACATATGTATTGGAGATCATGCTCTATCATGTTGAACTTGGAATTATGTCAATATTATATTGTACAATTCCCTTTTTTTGTTTTATGTACCACTTGAGACTCTGATTCGGTGATTCTTGCGCTCCTCCACTTCACTATTTATAATGTATTTTGGCCATCATCTGCCCTTGTGAAAATCCTCACATCAGATCTAAGAGCTGATGTATACCTCACAAGAAATATTATGATTAAGCAGGAAGATAGAAGAAGAGTGGTGAATGCAGTGTAAATGAGCAACAAAATAATAATACAATAGAACTCGGATAGAAGCAAAATAACTTCACACACACTAATTCATTAATCACAATATGGACAAATAAATAGTACAATGCATGAGGATTCAAATACCAAGGTGGAAATTCGAATTAGCCTTCATGGAGTGATCAAAAGATCACTGGAGTGTCATCAAAGCACAACTATAAGTATTCATCATCATCAGTGGAGTCATCAATGCACAAGTAACTGTCAATAATCAGTCAAACTGAGTCTAACTGAGTGTGGTAGGTGTAACTGGCACATGGAGGCACTAACTGAATGAGGGAGGCTCACTGGAGGGCGCATGAGGAGTTAATTGGAGTCAGAATGAGCAGTCTAGTCTCACTGGAGGTCCATCGGAGTGATATAGTCAATTGAGAGTCAGTCTTTCCTTAAATCAAGGAAAGAACTAAAGATAACTCAAGTACAACTGAATGGTAGGTGAGAGAGGGCGCATGAGATGCATGCAACTGTATGAAGGGTGCACTAAGCACTATGAGGGATGAAACTAATCAGTGAGAAGCTCCCAGGGCTAGCTAGTTGAGGGATAGGTGCTAGGATGATGACTGGGATGCATGCATGCATGCAGAAATGCATGCAAGATTGAAAATGCTGGTAGGACTAGGATGGAGTATAGGAATATCCTAACACCCCCCCCTTAATCCATCCTGGGCCCTGGTAACTGAGACCAAAGGTCACCCAATACAATGAATAATAATAACAATCAATAAATCGAGGAAATGGGGAAAACCTCATGGGAAAAATACCCCCCCTCAAAATAGGCTGTAAGGCACACACAAAAATAAATGCTCCAAACTCAAGTAGGTGTGATGCTTGGTCATATGTCTGGAGGTATCTTCTTCTTGGGAAGAAGTGGATCATGCTCAAAAAGCATGTGCTTGTACTTGCTCTCCAGATCGAATGTGATGAGAACAAATCCAAATGTATGAGGATGATCCTTGAACCTGTGATTTGAATCATCTGAGGTAGGATCAAATCTATGAATGTGCAGATAGTCTTTTGTCTTCTCCTTCGAACCATCATAGGTGAGATTATGCCCAAAAGAACCATCAAATATCAGTGCTTGCTTAGATTCCAAATCAGATCCAAGACTTGAATTATGGTTGCTTAAGATCTCCTTTGAACCATTTGAGGTGAGATCTAAACCAATAAATGCATGAGAAATTATCCCAAGCGAATGGAAATGGCCATCATCTTCAATAAACTTCTGAGAGCATGAAAGAATGATCTTACAGTAGTAAATAAGAGGTGATTGCTTGGAATCCAAATCAGATCCAAGACTTGAATCATGGTTGCTTAAGATCTCCTTTGAACCATTTGAGGTGAGATCTAAACCAATAAATGCATGAGAGATTATCCCAAGCGAATGGCAATGGCCATCATCTTCAATAACCTTCTAAAAGCATGAAATAATGATCATATAGTAGTATATAAGAGGTGAGTGATCAAGGAGAGTGAATGAATTACCTCCAATGGATGATTTGACCTCTGAAACATTCATGAGATCATGATGCAAACCAACAAACTCTAGTGCAAGAGAGAATTTAGGAACCTCTGCAAAATCTAGAGTGTGAGCTGGCACAGAATTCGAAATAGAAGAAATTTGGAGCATGAGTGTATAATCTGCAAGTTCTTCTTCTTTGTGGCTAACTTCAATATGAGATATGTTTGAGACTGATCCATGATCAATGAGATCATCAAGGAGGGCGAATGCATCATTGTGCTTGCTCTCGAAAGGGTTTGGACCAATCCCTTCATTCTATTTGCCAAATATTTCATCCACATGGGCCCATAGCTCTTTTGGACATTCAACATGATCAAGGGAATCGATTACCATGCAACGAGACATTGCAAGAATCATTTCTCCAGAGGCACTGTCACCTTTATTTAACAAGTCATTCTCTTCTTCAAAGGATTTGAACTCTCTTTCAAAACAATAACCAAAGAGACCATGTCTCTTCAAATGTGCTATCATCTTTGGTTTCCATTCAACATAGTTGAATAGAGAAAGAGGAGGAATTCCTTCTAAATACATGGAAGCTATAGAAGACCTGCAAAAACAATAGAAAATATTTGCAACTGCTACTGCTGCAAAAATGCAGAAACTGCTGCACTCGAAATCTTGATAATAACCTGCAAAAAACTCTCAGGAATGGAGATAAACAATACTCTCAAAATGCTCCAGTACCATGTGAAAATCCTCACAGCAGATCTAAGAGCTGATGTATACCTCACAAGAAAGATTATGATTAAGCAGGAAGATAGCAGAAGAGTGGTCAATGCAGTGTAAATGAGCAACAAAATAATAATACAATAGAACTCAGATAGAAGAAAATAAGTTCACACACACTAATTCATTAATCACAATATGGACAAATAAATAGTACAATGCATGGGGATTCGAATGCCAAGGTGGCAATTCAAATTAGCCTTCATGGAGTGATCAAAAGATCACTGGAGTTTCATAAAAGCACGACTAGAATTATTCATCATCATCAATGGAGTCATCAATGCACAAGTAACTGTCAATCATCAGTCAAACTGAGTCTAACTGAGTGTGGTAGGTGTAACTGGCACATGGAGGCACTAATTGAATGAAGGAGGCTGACTAGAGGGCACATGAGGAGCTAACTTGAGTTAGAATGAGCAGTCTAGTCTCACTGGAGGTCCATCGGAGTGATACAGTTAGTTGAGAGTCAATCGTTCCTTAAATCAAGGAAAGAACTAAAGCTAACTCAAGTACAACTGAATGGTAGGTGAAAGAGGGTGCATGAGATGCATGCAACTGCATGAAGGGTGCACTAAGCACTAGGAGGGATGAAACTGATCCGTGAGAAGCTCCCAGGGCTAGCTAGCTGAGGGCTAGGTGCTGGGACTGATGACTGGGATGCATGCATGCAAGAATGAAAAATGCAAATAATGAAAATGCTGGTAGGACTAGGATGGAGTATATGAATATCCTAACAACCCTTTTGATCTCATACATTAGGGAGCATCTTTTATTAATCAAATCGACACTTCTCCATCCGTGACCACACTGAATTGTCGCTCACACAAAAATACACTATGGATGGAAGAGCCTAGATTTGCTATGGATTCCTATGGCCCTAATCATTACCTATTTCTCTAGATCACTTTTTTGTCTGTATTAACCTTAATACATACACTCTACTTTTGAATTGACCACTAGCGAGTCACTCGCTTGTGGTCCCTTTGCCACTTGTGGGTTTTCCCAAAAGTTGCACTCGCCTATTATCTGAAGCTTCCTAGCGAGTTACTCGTCAGTATACAGCTTTCACCCGCATGTTTCTCATAAATCACGAAAAATAAAAATAAAAAAATGAAATATGGGGAGTTGGAGTTGGCTTCTTATTCGAAACTACTCTCCTTGGTTTGTTATAAATACAAAGGGAAGGCCATGAGGGAGAGTGTTCACTCATTATGCAAAGTCATGGTGGACGACTTTTGGTAGAAGGGAGGAGCAAAAGAGTCCACATTAGGTTTTGAGAGGTGCTACTATAGATCAAGGTGAAATGTATCTTATTATTCATTACAATCAATAAACATAGACCTTTCCTTTCACATTACTAGCATTTGATGTTTTGAATTGGATATTTGAGAGTATTTCATATTTCTATGTATATGTGCTTTCCATTTAATTATATATCCATGTTTAGTCAAAATATTTGAGGAAGGTGACATTTGTTTTGCAGGTTTTTATGAAAGATTGTGGAGTAGGGATAAAGGATTGAAAGCTTGGATCAACCTTCTTTGATATAAGGTACCAACTTGTTTAACTTTCAAACCCTAGTCTATTTCATGAATAATGTCTTGTTGTTTGCCTGCAATTTTCCTTGGTATTTGCTTGATAATGTTAGTATGTTGGTGACCTTTACTTTCCCAATTCATTAGGAACATTTTCCATACAACAGGTTGTGATTAGAACTGATCTAGTAGGGAGTGGCCTCTTCAATGATTTTCCCAAGTGCATGAAGAAAATTCAGAAGGAAGGATGGATGCCATTTTTCTCAATGATCCGTGGTCATATCAGTGAGGTAATGATGGATTTTTCAAAAGGTTTCAATGGAGACAAGGTTCAGTTAGGATATATTGAGTTCAAGGTTACAAAGAAGCTAATCGCATAGGTGAAAATCTTCTATGTGATGGAGAACATTGGTTTAAAAACCATCCTATTTAAATAAGAAATATAAATATATTATGGTGATTCTTCAAACAAATATCACCTGCGAGGGAATATATAGGCCGAAATTCCTTTATCGCATCCGTTTATTGGGACAATTTATAGGGAAAAGGTTGAACCTACCACACTTTTTGTTGAAATCACTCATAAAAATGGAAAATGCAGCAAAGAAGACAAGTAGTAATGTGGAAAATAATCTTTATCAACACAATCTCATCAAGTTGTTGGTCCTAGATGGAGAATTAAAGAAAAGGAAAGACCATTGTGATCGATTCTGGGCACGTAATCAATGCATAGAAGAAGTAAATATGGGGGTACATAACATAGAGGAAAACACTGAGACTTCAGACAAGCATGCAGTTGATGTGGGATTGAAAAGAACAGAGAGTAAGTCTGATGATCTAATAGAACATAAAAAATACACTGAGACAAGGGAATACCATGAAGCGAAGGATGAAATGGAACAAAAGAACTATGATAATGCTGAAAAACAAGAAAAACAAGAATAAAATGCAAAGGTTGAGAATGAACCTACAACTCCTCCATAATCACCTAAGACAATCAAGGAAAGGGACAATGATGTACAAATAATCTCGACCCCTATAAAGAAGACAAAGAGAAAACAACCAACAAGAAAATACAAGAAGATTCAAAAGTATCCACCTAGGCAAAGGATAACTAAGAGCCGAGTAACCAAGATGACAGAAGAAGCCAAGCCGACCCTTAAGGAAGAAGGAGATGAGGTAAGAATTAAAAAACTTCCTTTAGGAAATAAAACTAGAGCAAGATTTGAAAACACCCCCCGGAACTAGAGTTGATCTAGATATCATAGAAAAACTCGAAGAATCAAAAGAGTTTGATCAAATGCATGATGACTCCAATTATTGGGAACCTATAAAGGAAAATCAATTTTATCTTTCTACTCCTAGAATTGAATGTTTAGAAGATGCATTGGTTGAGAATTTTCCCAGTGTTAGCAACGTGAAGAAATATGATGAAGGTAAGGTGGTTAGAAAACTAAAAAGAAAAATCAAGAATCTGAATCTATTAGAGAGACATATTAAAACAAGTAATACTCTATCGAGGGATTCTAGTGCTCATTTTCAGGAGGAGATCAAATGATTAAAAGGTGAAAATAAGAAGTCAGTTAAGATGGCCAAGAAGTGGTACAAAAGAGCCAACAACCTCTACTTAAAGAACATAAAACTTCAAGTGAAATGCGGGGAGTCCCAACCTCATTCTAGGATGGACTTACTCGTTTTTGTGTCCCTTTTTAATAAATTTGGTAAAATTGGAAAAATTGCAAATTTTGGCCGATTCGACCCTTAGACTAGTATTGACCCAAATGCTTCCAAATGGCTCCAAATGTTTCCAAATTGGTTCTGAATGTGTTTGGAAGGTATTAATACATAAAATTGTGATTGATGTATTCTTGGACACTCTCAAAAGAATTCTACAACATTCAATTATAGTCAGGGATAGATAGGTAAATTTACTAGTCAAATCGAGGTTCAAATCCCCCAAGGGTAGTGGTCAAAGAAGGATCTCCAAATGCTGTATGAAATTCCCAAATTTCAGAAAAGAGACATATTACTATTAAAGGAATTCAGTGGGATCCCAAATACATCATCAATCAGTTCCTAAAGGCTTTTGCAACTTAAAAAAATTAGATGTTTGTATACTAGCTTTAACATAGGGGGAAATGATAGTAAATCTTCACAAATGGTTATGAAACTTGACAATATTGTTCCAAATACTTGTCTAATGAATATGAAACTTCTTCATCATATTAATGGCGCTCCATAAAATAATAATATATCATATTTTGACTGAAACATTCGAATTTGATACCACTTTAAGTGCTTATAACAAGGTATTGGGGAAATGGCACCATTTAATCATAGTTTAGCATTTGTACATAAAATTGTTATACCTAAGAGTTACACATTAAGCCCTAGTGTCACATCCTTATACCATGTGACCTAACAACACTTCTCCCTAATGATCATCATACATTACTGGTACCCTCCTTGCTCTCATCTGGACACCTAGGAGAAAAATCCATTGACTGAATGCCGAAGACATCACCTTACCTGCCACGTGTCACCAAATATGACCCTATTTGAACATATTTTTGCGCTTTGCACATCTGCTGGTTAGCGAAAATTAGGATTGTCACGCTATGCTCAGACTTTGGGGCGCGATAATTTCGCGTTATGCTTAGACCCAGGGGCACGAAAAATCCCTTTTTAGCCTTTTTGCCATGGATCTTGGATCTCACCTTTCAAGAGATTTTATTGGGATTACCAGCTCTGATTCGATCCCAAACCCCTCTCTTTGTTTAGTATGCTTGATCCACTAAACACTCGTTAGATCCATCTTACTCTCCTTTTGGTTAACCCTTCCAAGCACTATAAAGGAGAGGCCTTCCATGAGTCAAGGGGAGGACTTTTGGGCACATCCAACCTATGATCTTGAGACTTTTGCAAAGATAGCTAGAGGAGGAACTTGGAGCTGAAAGTTGGCTTGGAAATCAAGCAACCATTGTAAGCATATTCAAGTTGTAATAAAGATAACTTGTCTTGTTTCCCAATTCATGTGTGTTGATTATGTTTCAATTACATGAGTTGTATCTAGCTAGATTTGGATTCTAACTTGTGATTCAAGGTACTTGGAAAATTGTATATGCTTGTATATTGTCTGATCTTAACAGGTTCATCGCTGGGACTTCGAGATCTGGACTACAAGTGGGACAAACATCAAAGTGAAAGGTCAATCATCTTCTCTCACTTTCTTCAATACTGAAATCTTGAAATACTTGTTTAATCTAGGATTCAACATCCAATTTGTTTCACTTTTGTCTTAGTATAGAGTCAGTTCACCCTGCTTTATCCTAAGAGGGCTTCTTTCTATCCGTAGGAAGAAATCTCTACAACAAAAACTAGCGACTCCGTTGGGGAGGACCCCTTTATTTTGAGTTCTTTTACTTTCATTCATCTTTTGATTGTGAATTTGCTCTTCTTTCAAACCAGTTGTGAAAGTTGGTCTTTTTTGACCTTGATTCACTCCCCTCCCCTCTGCATTAGACCTCTGTTAGTAATCAGTGAGTCCTCTGGGTTGGAAAACGCTGGAAGAGTCAAAAAACTTTCTTAAACTCCCGCCCTAATCCTCTTTCTGAGTATTTTCGCACCCTTGCCACTGCTTACATAGCGAAAATTACCAGATTTTCGCTACCCATACATTTTCCAGAACGCGATAATTCCTAATTATCGCGCCTTGGTTGCTCGTAGCCACGCGAAAATCTTTGTAAAAAAGGAAGTTTCTTCCAGTTTGCTTGGTTACCTTCAGTCAAGTTTAGTTTCTCTGTCTCTGATTGCTTTTCTGGTCTTCATCAGACACCTATAACCTACCCAGCTGCAATTCACTACTTGCATTTCATCTTTTGAAGTTTTGTAGACACTTTGGACATTTTTGGGTTTTAGGTCATTGCCATAGCCATACCTACTTACTCATTCCCTTTTGCATCTTGTCTACACATCTTGTCACCTTTTCACAAGTCGCAAGTGTTTTTGTGGTTTGTTGTGTTTGATTTCGAGCTTGGATTTTTTTAATTTTTGTGACATTGTACCCATTTTGATCACCTCCTTATCATTCTTGCATTTGCTTGGTCCTCTCATGATAGTCAAGTTTTATTATTGTTTGTCAATTTCTTGATTCTATTATTTCCAAGACTATATTGTTCTTACAGTAGTAACTTTCCATTCTTGTTATTAAAAAATCAATATTGGAAGACTCTTTGAACATGTCTTGCTTTTGTTGAAAAGATCAAGTGTATAATTTTGCATTTAGGAAGTGAATCGATTATTTTGCTTGTCACATAATTTTACTCATTTGAAGTACCATTAGTTGTAGATCAGTTTCATTTTGAAAGTAGTTCCATTTGGTTGGCTTATTCAAAAAAGAAAAACAAAATTTTTTGGAGTGTTTTTTTTGTCATTTCTTTGGAAAAGTTTATGCATTGTGATCGAAGAACTCCCCCTTTACTTTAGCTATCAAATAGAAAGGATCATTTCGATTCATCTTCATTTGCATGGTTTGAGTCATCATAACACCACAAGTTGCACTTCCATCACCCGATTGAGTAATACAACCATCAAAATTTACACTCCCTAACTCAACACACTTTAACCTCACTTGAGGAGAAAAAGAATTTGTTAGTTAGTTAGGACACCGGGGATATGCATCCAAATAATTCCCCCTTGTCATTTTCACTTGAGACATAGTTGTTGTCCTCTAGGGTGCTAAAATCCTCTTGTACTTGTTGACACGATCATCGACCAGTTTTTGGATGGGCCTCCCATTTTTTCGGGGGTTAAGCCGTGAGGATTGATTCCGGGTGGACTTTATGGAATGGTGCACTCCACCTAGAGCCTAAGTCATATCGATCCATTGTCTCCCTTGTACTCTACCGTATCGGTGATACAGGGGTGATAAGACAGAAGTGTCGAAAACCTTTTTCTGAAGTGTCATGAACGAGGTAGCTTAGTGAGTTTTCTTCTAGGGCTCTTTTACCCAGGATCCCTTTCAGTAGAGGGATATCCTTCCATTATTGGTCTCTCATTTTGTATTGTTCAACTTGGATTTCATCACCTTGCGAAGGATACAACTTGTTGAGGTCTCCAGCTCTTAGTTAGGAGGTTTTGCTTGCTATTTCATCTTCTTAGAGTGTCATTTTTCCTTTTTAGTGCTGCTTGTTGGCATTCTGGCCACCTTTGTTTTAGCTCGCTTACTATGACGCCGGTATCAGTATAGTTTTTTGAGATTGCCTTTTTTGGCCTGCGAGCCTTGTCTTTTTCTAGTTCCCCTTTTGCATACTCGGTTGCTTTAGGGTTTTTGAGTTCTTTTTTACGAGACTATCCCCGAACCTTGTAATCCCACCATTATGGTTGATCATCGAAGATCATAGAGAATACAGGGACGAAGCCCTGACCCACCACCACCACCACGGACTTCTGGTCCGCTTGCATCACATATCCCTGCCCCCGCCTACCGAGGTGCTGGTCAGGGTACCATTCCACCACCTATCAGTACTACATATCCAGTTGCTTCTGTACCTATAGACCATGGCACCATCTTAGAACCACCTACAGTCACTGAACCTTGTAGTCCATCTGATATTCCTGCTATCCCACTGTCTGGTTCTATTCCAGAAGTTTCTACCACAGTGGACACTACACCAGCTGCTGAAGTTAGTACTTCACACGATCTTGCACCGGAGGTCATCCTCCTCCCAGATATTAGAACTATACCAAACTCGACCACATTATACGATATCCCTGAAGGGCACATTGAAACTATTGAAGGATCCGATGAAGACACAACAGATTTGATTCGAGTCCTAGGCGGATACATTGAAATCATTGAAGAAACTGAATTACCTCCTGCCCTGCTTCAACCTAAGTTTGAATTTTCCACTACATAGGTGGAACCTCCACCTGCCACCACTACACCATCAGGTATTCATACTTATAAAACGGGCTCTTCTAGCAACGGACCGTTCACGGTGTCCTTCTCTAATGTCCCTTCAGGACATGATATTATGGAATCTATCCAATCCAGTATGGCTAGTTTAGATAATTCACCCTTAGCATTGGAACAATTTAGAAGTAATACAGAGCAAATGATCTCATCAGCTTCCCAATACCCCCCTGCACACACCTCTCCAACGACCCATCCTCCTGGTTATCGAGCTCCCCTTCCTCTGTCTAGTACGGAGTACCATGCATCCTACGCCGATGGATCCGGACCCTCAGACGATACTATACCTGAACTCCTTCTGGACACCGACAAGACAACTCACATTTTTAACCCAGCCTCTACTTTATGGGATACAAATCTGAGCCAAGCCCTCGATGATCTTCCCATCTTTCCAATCCCTTTGGACATGACGCCCGATAGCCCTCGGTTATACTCCCCCCACTTATTGTCGCAAAATATGTTCGACTTAACTTCAGGGGATGCACCCCTTATGAGGGATAACCCCATCTTTTCACGGTCACCACCTGAAATGCACAGAAGATATCCTCCACAAGTCGACAGCTTTGGTGCTATTGGCCAATCGGCACTACCCCATCTTTCTAGTGCTTGTACTGGAAGAACATCTATCCATACTGTTGGATCATCCACGCTGACTGGAGGTTCATCTTCGACCACCATATATACCATTTCTGGAGGGGGACAACTGTCTATTGGAACCATCGATCCCAATAACCAAACTCCTCTAGGTGACCCATCAAACCCGCCCATAGGAGGACAACCATCTTTTGGGAACATTGGTCCCAATAACAAACCTACTCCAACCGGACCATCCAATCCATCTGCTGGAGGAAAATGTTAGAAAAACAGGATCGCAGAGCAATAACAATAAACAGAAATGCAAATATAATCACACATACACATTACAAGAGAGACACAGATATATCGTGGTTCACCCAACTTGGACTACGTCCACACTGAATTTGCCAGTCCTTATTATTATTACCGTCCAGCAAGGTGAAGGGATACAACCTGCAGCACAACCGCTGCACTTTTTCTTCTCTATTTCACAGTCTCTCTCCTGATCTCAGAGATCTTTACAATGCATAAAACTTAATACATCATCATCCCTAACCGTATTACAATGTATTTATTTTATAAGGGAAATACAATGGGAAAATACCACGGGATACCCAAAACCATGGGCCCGCAAAACAGCTGGTGAAAACAACCCCAAAAATTTTCTTTGAGGGTGTTGCCCCCGAACCCCTATTTCTCAGGGGCGCTGCCCCCGGACCCCCCAGCTAGGGGGGATGGTCCCCCCTGGAACCACGTGGGGGGGCGATGCCCCCCCACACCCCCCCGCTGGAGTGACTGTACAGTCCACCTACATATCATATAAAACTGGGGTACAAACACGGCTGATACAATATCATCTATGAGACTAGAAGATCTGGCTGCACAACCAACAGAAAACCCCTTGGTGCTATCCAAAGCGGGGCTACTCAACAAACACCTCCATTTTTTCAATCGGCTTAGCAAAGCCCACAACTTATATCATTTGGAGGAATACCGCTTGTTAACGCCCCCACTGGCACTACTCATCAACCCCATCCATCAGCATCATCTGCCTAGTTGGGCGCATATGTTTCCAACATCCCTCGTCAGGAACAGTTCCTTCTTGGGGACCTCACATCCCACAGAGTGGGGAGTACTCACTTTTCGGAAACTGGAATCAAGTTGGGGGGAAACCTACACAACCTTTCATCCCCCCCAACTTGAATTCCGACATTCATTATCCTACAACCGTGAATACTCCATGGATCCCACCTCTTCAACCTCCACCTCTTCATCAGGGTGGAACCAACATTCCATGGATGCCATTCTTTCAGGAATCCCCTAATACTGGTATGGGTAATCCTCCACCCAATCAAGGTGTTGGAAACATTCCTGGGACACAACAATCCCAAGGAACTATACCCCAACAACGAACATGAAACATTCCTGGGACGCAACAATCCAGGTTACTATACCTGTCATCCTTGTTTAGCAGAATGTTCAACAACCGGCCACTACTGTGATTCTGAATTAGATGATAAATCCCATGATTTCGAATGCACAACCATTTAATCAGATGGTTTACTACCCTCAGAATTTTCAACAGTATCCTGCGGGAAACATGTATGGGTACAATACACAGCACTATGCTATGCAGGGTCTCACGGGAATCCCTACACCATATAATTACTACTCATACCCGCAGCCCAATCGGAAAATTCCTTTCTTGGCCACACTATACTTACCCAATTTGTCTAGGCTTATTAATGATCCAATATGGCATGAACCACATTGGGCACCCATCCTAGCCAAACTACCATCAGACATTCCAAAGTTCAATGCCAAGCCTAGGGAAGACCCCAAGAACCACATTATGACCTTCCATATTTGGTGTTATTCGAACTCATTGATGGATGACTCCATTTGGTTGTGGCTCTTCCAGCGCACGTTTACCAGCACGACAGCAAAATGGTACATCGAGCTGCCACAACACTACATTCAAGATTTCAATACCTTGGCAATGTAGTTTTTGACACATTTCTAGCTCCCCATCTAGTACGAGACTGGAACAGACTTGTTGACCATGCTATGTCAAAACACTTCTACGCATATCTTTGATCATATTCATGAGTGGCGTCGACACCGGAGGTTAATTAAGGCACCCATTCCGGACCAATTACTCGCCGATTGGTTCACTAAGTCATTTATACCTCCCATCGCCAGGGATATTGCCATGGGAGGACCTGTCACGGAGGAACAAGCGATTTCTCATGCTTAGTACGTGGATTTGGTATATACACAATCCATAACTTTATACGAGCTTATTCCTCATGCCTCCCACCCCACTACTGATCCAACCAAGCTCGCCACTGAACCCCCCATTGACGGCATCGTTGGTTCAGTTAAGGCTCAGATTGCAACCAAACCGTGTGGGAAACAAGCTACTGCTGCCCCCTCTCCAACCCAGGCTGCACCCAAAGCTTCTACTTCTCTTGCTCCTTCCTCCGAGGTGAATGCGGTTCAATCCACGTCACAACAATCCAGGGGAAATAAGAAGAATAATAGAGGAAAATCCAAGAAAACTTCTAACCAACAGAGACATCCCATGGCAAGTCCCCTCTTGAAGATCCTTCTATCACCCCTCCCCCCAATGGTCATCTCCACATTGAGAGACCTGTCACAGACATAGTGCTACACCCACCCAAGGGCACCATCCGAAAGGTGACATTTAATCCTATAATATCCCGATTTTGACCCCATTGCATTAAAATGTAAATGATGTAATATTGCTATAAAATCGTGGTGAGGAGCTCAAGGCCAAGGCCCCGCCATCGATTTATTGATGCATATGGTTTACGTGCTAGCTAGGCACATTGGAATTGTAAATATGCATTTTAATAAAATACCCACAACTAGCTATGCAATGCAACAAGAGATGGGGGCATGATTTTACAAGGAATTGGGAGGGAAATATTCAAACTCTTGAGCCAATGAAGTCAAGCCAAGTGTCAATGAGAGAACCCATCAACCATCAACTACCCATGTTGAATTTGGTGCCCAATCATTCATTTCTCCCAAGAGTTGGGTGAAGTAGTTAATGCCTTGGGGATTGGGTAGGTATGGCTGTCCAAATTCCTGTATGGGAAAACCATCAACCTGGGAATTCGTATTTTGGCTTCTTGGGCAAGAAAACACCCACGAATTGCCTTCCCAAGCCATTATTCATGATCATACTTCACTCTCTCACGTTTTGGAAGCTTGCTAGGCATTTCTCTCATGAAGTATGCTGTAAATTCATTGGTTTTCAAGCCGAGAGTCCCATTTTTGTGATGGCTGGACTGTGGGGAAGGAAGATAATTTATTGGGAAGCTCAATAGATAAGTTTTGATAGCTTGTTGTTTCCATTATTGTTGTAAAAACGTTTTTGAATTTCCAGATTTGGTTTTTATTTATGGAAAAATCGTTTTTGTGAACCCAGCTGTTATCTCCTACCTCAGAAATCGTTTTCGAATGCTTCTATCAATTGTGTGACTATTTATATATCAATTTCAGGTGCCAACCTGTCACGGTTTTGCCCAAAATTCGTGTTGGTTCCCTGCTGCCAGTTAATGACTGTGTGAAGGCCATTTTTGGCCCTTGAATGCCATAATCATTTTTCTGAAAATGAATTGCTCTCCCAGGGTTGTTTTTTCCCTTCTCCCATTTCGTTTCTGGCTGCCCACGTTTTTCTGAAATTGGTAGAAACCCCATTTTGGGCATTCCACTATAAAAAAAAAACAACATTTTTTTCTACATGCTCAACACTTGTGATTTTGCTGTTATGTGTATCCATGCCCAGCTTATGAGTTTTCGGTGTGTAGGAGATTGTTGGGGTTGAAATGGGTTTCCATTGTTTTGGCTTGAGCTTGAGTGGAAGCATCCACAAATGAAGAGAGTTCAGATTTAGCCTGATAAACCCAGTTGTGGACTGGCTTGGCTGAAAGGCAAATGATTATTTGGCTATGTATGAGCTTGAAATCCCCTTTTCCTTGTAGAAATCATGCCCAGCTCAGGGGTGGTCTCTGAGTGCCAAAATAATACAAGCTGGACAGAGATCTACGGTTGGGTGGAACGTTGCAGCGACATAGCTAGTTGTGTGGGACAATTGCACAACAAAGATAAGTGTTTTCTATCTATGTGTTTTGCCTCTATAGTGTTTAAATTAAATGATTGTTATTGATATATTGAATGCATATGAAATTATGTGTGTGGATGAGTTTATCTCCGCTGTGCTTTTTTGATGAATTTACATCTGCACACATGGGTTTTTAATTGTATAAATCTAATGAATGGGTTGAGTTTGTTTAAAAAGCCCCATAGATTGGCATCATGTTCCCTTCCAGAAATTGGATAGATAGGTGGAGATGTTACAGATTGGTATCAGAGCTTAAGGTTCAACACTACGGCTGTTGGGCCCTTCATAGAGATATAAATCATTGTGTGTATATTTAGTTAGTATTTGAAATTAAAATGCATTAAAGAAACCTGAAGATCTCATGGCTTCTATTTGTTAGAATGGGAAATCATTCCCATGACTGTTTTGGGGATTTTTGCAAAACTGCTTGCATTGATTTCATCTTATGAAAGTGAGGAAGGAGGGAGAAAATCCCTTCTCAGGTTCAATGCTTACTTTACATTGTTTCTAATGCAGTAGCAAATTGTTTTTGTATTTTTTGTTTGCCTCCATGGAGGAGAGAAAGGAGGCGCAACCCCTTGCTATCTGTATATTATTCTGTTGTTTTATTTTGACATGAAGAGATGCAATTTAATACATCTTTTTATTGTTCTGTTATATGCAAAGTATGATCTCTAATTATGCTTCCTGTTGAGCAATGATCATCACAGAAAGAAGGAAAAATTCTAATTTTTTCTAACTGTTTTTGAAAATTTGAAAAATTTCTAAGTGTTTGCTGCTAAGGCTACGACGGCAAAATTAACTTAATTTTTGCAACGTGCGGTGGCGGCAATTTTAACGCTAAAATCTACGATGTGCGCGGTGCGTGCAGTGAAAGTAATGTTAAAAGCTGCGACACTGGCGGCGAATTTTAGGCTTAAAAGTTGCGATGGAGGCTTGCGCACGGCGGCGATTTTAGCCATAAAACATGCGACGCGGTCGCAGCAACGAAGGCTTGTGGGCACAGAAGTTAAGGTTAACTTTGTGACACGGTTGGCAGTTGCAGGGTTAGTGGTCGGAGATTTTAACCTTATCTCTTGCGACATGGTTGGTGGAGAAGTTGGTAATTCTGTGCCAAAAGGAAGAGAAAATCTCAAATTTTTTTAATTGTTTTCGAAATTCTGCCTAAGGGTTGCGGCGACGGAAGTTACACTAACATTCTGCGAGCACGCGGCGACGTTAAGATTAAATTTACGACGCAGCGGTGGGAGTTACTCTAACTTTCTACGACGCGCGGCAGCAAAGTTAAGGATAATTTGTGCGACGTGGTGGCAAAATTAACGTTAAGATCTGCGCTAACCATGGCAAATTTAGGCTGAAATGCTGCGACGCGTTTCGGCGAGATTTTGCGAAGTTTTCATGCAAACGCGGTCGACGATTTTAAGCTTAACTTTTGCGACGCGGGCGGCAAATTTAAGCTTAACTTTTGCGACGCGGGCGGCACTTTTAGGCTTAAAATCTGCGATACGCGACAATTTTAACCTTAATATCTGCGACATGGTTGGAGGAGAGCTCGATAAGTCCGCCAAACGGGGAAAATGCAACAGCTATTCACTGATATTTTAAGGTGCCCCCTTGACCCCCGTCGTCCCCCAGAGACAGTCATTGTAAGTATGAAGTGCATTTTCTACGCTTGGAATGAGAAGTAAGAATTGCATAGAAGGTTGTGGAAGCCATATTAAGAGTAATTGGCTATAATATGCATTGTGGAAGAGCAATGGGAGCAGTAAGGAAATATTGATAAGAGGGAAATTCCCCACCTTAAACTATTTCCATTTATTGCATAATAATTGCATGTTTCGAAAATATCAAGAATGAATGATTACACATATGTATATGTTGAATTGCTAATTCATGAGAATATCATAGCTAATGGTTGCTCGTATTCTTGGTAGGAAAGCCAAGAAAAGGATCAGCTATGATGTGGAGGAGGAACTCCATGTTATGATGAGGAATGGGAAAGAGAGAATTCCTTAACTCCTCCATTGTTGTTATATTTATATTCCCTAAGTTTATATACTGAAAATTATGGCATAGGGATGTTGGAAATGCAAGATAATAATGCATGTGAATTTCTTATGCATGAGCATGATGTTGCATATGGGTAAAGGTAGTGAAGTTACACATGCAATAGTCCACTGATGGTATTGCCTATGGTTGATGACAACTAGTGTTGTAGGAATTAGACCATAGAAGCATGACTGAAAATGCAAGGGATTATATAGATAAGATGAATATGCACTAGATGGCATATTAATAAACATTGCACAATGCATGTGAAAATGTTTTTGAATGTATATGATATTGCATATCGGTAAATTAGTGAGGTTTTGCATATGCAATGAGCTACTTAAGATAATGATTGTGGTTGCTAATAATTAGTTGTGTTCGCATTGGTTATAGGACCAAAGGCAACTGAAGCATGGCTAAAGATGAGGATGATGTTTTTGCATGTGACCAACGACCTTATTAAGAGAGGATGGTGCAACAAGTCTGTGATCATGATGTTAGCAAAAGGACTGAGTAGCCTTGGTAAGAGGCCAACTGATCATGTAACATTAAGCGATGTTAATAACAGCCATGCAGGTAATGGTTATTTGTGCTTAATTGCATGAATGTTGAAAGAGGATTTGGTGAGATCCCTTCAACTATGTTTTGAACTATGATGATTTGATTTGCATATGGTATTGAGTGCTTGAATGGGACTGTTAACCTACCAAGTATGGTGAGGTATGGGTAAGTGAAGGCAATGATCCTTACACCCTATAATTGCTTAGAAATCTCAATGCATTCATATGAAATTATGTCATGCCATGACGGTTGTGAGTTTAACAACCAAAGCAAGTGAAGACTTATGGCCCTATCATGGTAGTACATGGTTAGGCCATAATATGTTTGAATGCATAGTACTCATAAATTAATACAGGGTTGCATTGAGGAGATGTGCATTAAAATATTATGTACAATCTTGTGTTTATACATTGAGTGATTGCACACTAAAAGATTATGTGAGTGATGTAAAAGTGCATGCATATGTATAGGTGCACATGTTGAGATGCATTGTGTGAATGCATGATTGTTGTGTATGTTTCATTACAACTAGATAATAGATGGAATGGTGAACTATTGTCAATCCTAAGAGCATTTCATGAGCTACTGTGAATGCAAGAGAATGATTGCATAAAATGATGTAATTAAACCATGCAACTCTAGTATGGTAATGATTCACATGAAGTAGATGATTTTGGTGATATTAAAATTCTTCAGTGACTATGGCAGCAATGAAATATTATATGCATAGAGACTTACAAAGCATTTGGCTGATGGAAGTTTCAAATTTCAGGTAGATTGTTTTGGGCATGGCAAATATGGGTAAGTCCATGATGAAGATGGGAATCTACCGTGAGCAAGAGACAAATGATATGAGAACAGACTCATGGCTAAGCGAATCAATTTCCGTAGAGGACAGAATTGCAATTCATACTTGACTTTAATTATCAATGCCATTGACTAATTAGAGAAATCAGATTTGAATTTTATTGTTAAATGCTGCAAACTGTTTGGCTATTTGATAAATGTGCCAGGAAGACACATTGCAGGAAGACCAGGAGTGATGGCCTGCAAAAGCCAAACTAGATGGGAAAGACCCCATGCTTTAGAAATGGGTTTCGAGTGAAACTCCATTGATAATATCTCAGCCAAACCGCATGTCGGTAAACCATGAGAGTGAGATGGTAAAGCTATGCCCATAAGGCATGTGAGATGCATCTGCAAAATGAATGAGTATTCTGTGACCCTAGACAAGAACATGCATGTCTAAATTATTAGGGTTAATATGCAGAGCATGCTCTATCTTATTTATATCATTGCAGATTGCTTGAGTATGATTAGGGCCTACATGGTGCACATCGGAAAGGGGGTGCACACCTTTTCTGGTGCTGGGTCATAATAGGGTTTTCAATATTGACTACACCCTAAGGGAATGGACGCATTCCTGGTGTTTCAATACTTGATAGTGAATGATATGGATTATGGTTCCAAAATTTAACAACAATACTGATGAGCTTGCTTATCCTTCTTGTGTTGTCAGCCTACACAGATGTAGATTGATTCTGCACATTAAGAGGCAAAGTGAAGAAGGGTACGCAAAAGGACTGTATAGGAATTGGTAACCTTTCTATGCTCACACGAAATATTACCAGAAGGGATGGACAGGACCGAAGAGCTGTGTAATAAGAAGAGGTATCATCTTTGTGTGAGTGGGGTCATGCTAACCTGTAGTCAAGAAAGTCACCTATAAAGTTCCTAAAAGGAACCACCAATTTGCACCAGAGAAGGTGTGACGTCCTTGTATGAATGAAGAGTTGTGTGTGTGAAGGGTTGTGGTGCAAGAAGGTGTGGTGACATTGGTACTGAAGGCATAAAATCTCTATTGGGACAGCAGTAGGAGGGCGGGCACCAAGACTGACTGAAAACCCTAAGATTCCTATGGCTCCATAGTAGAGCCTTGACCTATAATGGTCAGGTGGCACAGTTTCCTTCCATTGGTCGATGACCCAGACGAATGTGTTGGCTCGACAATGGAGAGGGCCAACCAGGTATGGGACTGGTTGGGCACCACCAAATGCTTGGTAAATCCAGTCGGCGTGAAGGTGTACTGGTGAAGCATTAACTACATCCAAGTCCATAGGCGATCCCAAGGCTTGCAAAGCGAAGCAGGATCCTGTGGACCAGAGGGGAAACACACAATACAGATAGGTATTCAGTTTCATTTATGTCTTGTTTGGAATAATGAAGATTTCAGGTATAAGTCTTCTAACAACTAAGTTGATACACTAATGTTTCTTTGTTGGAAACCTTGGTCATTGCAGGAAAGCAAGACCCTGAAAGTGCTATAAAATTACTGGTAAATCCAGAGATTAAATGAGTGGGCGATATGAAATTATTGATAAATCCAGAGAGTAACTGGTTGGGCATTCACTACTTAATCTTGTGAAACATCATGTATGCTGGCTCAATACCCCTTAAACAATTGATAAAACCAGTCAGCGTACTGGCCTGGCATTGCCTATTCGAATGATTGTGGAGTAGCCTATGTGCTGGCCCAACATTCATAATTGTGTCCACGGGAAATCCAAGGCTCGTAAAGCAAAGAAGGATCCCATGGAATAAAGTGAAGACATCCAATACAGATAAGTATTTGGTTATCTTGCAGCTTCTTGCTTATAAATATACGTGTGTATATGATTTGGTTATGATTTCTCAAACTCTTGTTTAGAGAAAAACCTTATGAAATAAACTAAACGTGTGAATTGATTCAATGTTTGAGTGTAGGTATTGCTGGAAGCAAGGACCAGAAAGGCATCATAGGGATGCATATGGACATATGACCGTCCTAAAGAGCTCAATATGAGCAGTAATAAAAGATGGTGCTAGTGAACATGAGTGGGTCCTAGCAACTAGAGGTTCTGTAAGCAGAATGGGAAGGGCAATTCAAGCATTCACATTAAGGTGAAAGAGACTAAGGAGCATTAAACCACAATGATGGCATAACTTCGTAATAAAACAAGACTAAGAGGGAGGAACTCTTACTCTTCTCTTTCCTTTTATTGATGCATTGATAAAACAAAGAATTGTTGAATGCATGTCATGACTAGAATAAGAATGTGTTTATTTGTGTGAATTAAATTGTGAATGCTAGTATAGTTATTTCACTGTGAAAGGATGGACATAAAAGAGATCATGTGTATGTTGGGAAAGCATGAAAATTTTTTGGGAAGTCGCATGAGTGAAGCATGGACGTTCCATGTCAATTGGGAAATAATTGACTAATTTTAATGTTTATATTATGCTTGTCCTAACAAATAGTTTCCATGATAAATTTCACAGGGAGAAATTGAAACAATTGGTTGCAGCCGACACAAGCAAGTGTTGCTAGTGAGAAAAGTGAAGAGCCAGTTGTGCGTATTGATCATGGCAGCAGACCAAAAACTATTTTTTTGGTTGAAAATCTTCCTCAAATAGTTGTCAGGACAACAAGAAATATGGCAGCCATGAAAATTCTAGACTTGTAGATCATCTGGAAGGTGAATAAAAGGAAGGGATTGCTATGGAGCAATGCCCACCTGTAGAGCTGGGAGATCAAAGACAGCAGGAGCAGCCTGAGGAAGCCAAAGGACTTGATCCTGAAAGTTCAAAATAGAGAGAGGAATGAAGGATAGACCTGCCACATTTTGTGAATTTTGAGACATGTGTAAAGTGGGTATATATTCCTAAGTGTTGGAACACAGAGGACGGTGTTATTCCAAGGGGGAGGGGATTGTAATATCCCGATTTTGACCCCATTGCATTAAAATGTAAATGATGTAATATTGCTATAAAATTGTGGTGAGGAGCTCAAGGCCAAGGCCTCGCCATCGATTTATTGATGCATATGGTTTACATGCTAGCCAGGCACATTGGAATTGTAAATATGCATTTTAATAAAATACCCACAACTAGCTATGCAATGCAACAAGAGATGGGGGCATGATTTTACAAGGAATTGGGAGGAAAATATTCAAACCCTTGAGCAAATGAATTCAAGCCAAGTGTCAATGAGAGAACCCATCAACAATCAACTACCCATGTTGACTTTGGTGCCCAATCATTCATTACTCCCAAGAGTTGGGTGAAGTAGTTAATGCCTTGGGGATTGGGGAGGTATGGCTATCCAAATTCGTGTATGGGAAAACCATCAACTTGGGAATTCGTATTTTGGCTTCTTGGGAAAGAAAACACCCACAAATTGCCTTCCCAAGCCATTATTCATGATCAGACTTCACTCTCTCACGTTTTGGAAGCTTGCTAGGCATTTCTCTCATGAAGTATGTTGTAAATTCACTGGTTTTCGAGCTGAGAGTCCCATTTTTGTGATGGCTGGACTGCGGGGAAGGAAGAGAATCCATTGGGAAGCTCAATAGATAAGTTTTGGTAGCTTGCTGTTTCCATTATTGTTGTAAAAACGTTTTTGAATTTCCAGATTTGGTTTTCATTTATGAAAAAATCGTTTTTGTGAACCCAGCTGTTATCTCCTACCTCAGAAATCGTTTTTGAATGCTTCTATCAATTGTGTGACTATTTATATATCAATTTCGGGTGCCAACCTGTCACGGTTTTGCCCAAAATTCGTGTTGGTTCCCTGCTGCCATTTAATGACTATGTGAAGGCCGTTTTTGGCCCTTGAATGCCATAATCATTTTTCTGAAAACGAATTGCTCTCCCAGGGTTGTTTTTCCCTTCTCCCATTTCGTTTCTGGCTGCCCACGTTTTTCTAAAATTGGTAGAAACCCCATTTTGGGCATTCCACTGTAAAAAAAAAAATGTTTTTTTCTACATGCCCAACACTTGTGATTTTGCTGTTATGTGTATCCATGCCCAACTTATGAGTTTTCGGTGTGTAGGAGATTGTTGGGGTTGAAATGGGTTTCCATTGTTTTGGCTTGAGCTTGAGTGGAAGCATCCACAAATGAAGAGGGTTCAGATTTAGCCTGATAAACCTAGCTGTGGACTGGCTTGGCTTAAAGGCAAATGATTATTTGGCTGTGTATGAGCTTGAAATCCCCTTTTCCTTGTAGAGATCATGCCCAGCTCGGGGGTGGTCTCTGAGTGCCGAAATAATACAGGCTGGACAGAGACCTCCAGTTGGGTGGAATGTTGCAGCGACATAGCTAGTTGTGTGGGACAATTGCACAACAAAGATAAGTGTTTTCTATCTATGTGTTTTGCCTCTGTAGTGTTTAAATTAAATGACTATTATTGATATATTGAATGCATATGAAATTATGTGTGTGGATGAGTTTATCTCCGCTGTGCATTTTTTTTGAATTTACATCTACACACATGGGTTTTTAATTGTATGAATATAATGAATGGGATGAGTTTGTTTAAAAATCCCCATAGATTGGCATCATGTTCCCTTCCAGAATTTGGATAGATGGTGGGGACGTTACAAATCCTAACGCGCGAGCAGCCCAAAATTACAATATTGTTGAGGACCTAGCTCAAGCACCATGCGTGATGTCGACTCTCGAGGTTCTCCAACACTGCCCCACACAGTGTAGGACCTTACTTTCAACACTAGGGGCAGTGGACCCGGACACTTCTAACACGATTATGTTTAACTTGGAGTATTTTAAACCTAGGATTTCTCACTAGTTGGCCTTCCATATCCAAACAAAGATCTATGGAAACAACATTCATCACACTATCTTAGACTAAGGTGCTTCCATGTCAATCGTGTCCTTGACTTGTTAGAGAGCCATAGGCTCACCTGAAGTTACACCTTCTCCCACTACTCTCAAAGCATTTGGCGGACATGGTGTTCAGCCATACCAACTCATCCCTACAATTAGCGTCGAACTAGGGGGAAAGATAGTATCTATAGACATCGAAGTCGTAGATGCACCATTGGATTATAATCTTCTACTCGGTCAAAATTGGTTCTATGCCATGACCGCCGTTGCATCCTCCGTTTTTCACCTAGTACAATTTCCTCATCAAGGGAAAATTGTCACCATAGATCAGTTAGGCTTCTGTACTCTAGACATTCATTCAAACTCTGCACACAATGTCTCGTTGCTAGGTCAGTCCCAGTACCATTTTTAAGATGTTGGCATTGGTGTTATGAAGGATTCCTCCCTCATCGGAGTATTTTCGGAGCTCAGATCCCCTATCTATGCCATAAACAAGATATCGTCAAGTATCACTCCATCCAATGAACCTGCTGATTCTTGGGTGATACCGGGTCCTACAGAGCTTGAAAAATACGGTAATTGCAAGCCTTTAAACAAGAACCTCGCAAATTACTAGGCGATCCAGTCAGCCACATATTGGGTCGATTCTACTACGCATCACGCCGTGGCACATTTTTCGTGTGAGGTTGTCCCATCGTCGCCATTTATTGATCCTCTCACACTAATTTCTCCTTCCAACGAGTTGATTATGGAGGTTATGTGTGTCGATGAACCACCTTGGGAAGATTACCATCATCGGTCTTCTTTCCCTACTATCCAGATGATCGAGCAAGACACCAAACCCAGTAGTTCACTTGAAATTGTTAAACCCAAGTTTCCCACTTCATTCGACGATATATTCTCTAAAGGAAACTTGGCCAACATCATGGAAACCACTCCTATTAACATTTCAGTGAAACCTGGTGTCGTGGAAAATATTCACATAGGAAAGACATGTACTCCCACTGAGGTGGAGTTCTATACTGCCTTATTCAAAGAATTCTGCGACGTTTTTGCTTGGAGTTATGAAGAGATGCCAGGAATAGATCCATCCATCGTGGTCCACGAAATCCAAACTTTTCCTGGTGCCCGACCGGTTCGGCAGAAACTCCAACCCGTTCATCCCTGCAAGGCAATGACTATCAAAGCAGAAATTGAAAAACTTCTGCATGTTGGTTTTATCTATCCTGTCCCGTTGACAGAATGGGTGTCTAACATTGTTCCCGTAGCAAAGAAACAAGGTACGATTAGAGTCTGCGTCGATTACCGAGATTTGAACAAAGCTTGTCTAAAAGACAACTATCCAACTTCGTTTATTGACCAGATTATTGATAACTGTGCCGAAAGTGACATCTTTTCATTTATGGATGGCTTCTCTGGCTATAATCAGATAGAGATACTCCCTGCCGACCAACATAAGACAACCTTCATTTGTCCCTGGGGAACCTTTGCATACTGAAGGCTACCCTTTGGCCTCAAGAATGCTGGGGCAACTTTCCAACTGGAAATGTCATACGCATTTCATGACATTAAACATATTGTGGAACCTTATCTCAATGACCTTCTATCCCATTAACAGGCTCGGGATGATCATCCAGACCATTTGAGCGCCATTTTTTCAAGGTGCCGACACTACAATATTCATTTAAATCCACACAAGTGCATCTTTTTTGTTGAAGCTGGAAAAATATTGTGATTCATAATATCCAAAGACGGCATACGCCTAGACCCAATGAAGGTAGAAGCCATTCTAGCTCTTCCTTCACCCACTGACATACCAACATTTCAAAGTTTGCAAGGGCATGCAAACTTTCTACGTTGTTTCGTGTGCAATTTTGCCGAGATCACAAAAGGATACATGAGGCTTCTGAAAAAGGACATCCCTTTCATCTGGGACAATGAAGCCCAGCGATCCTTTAACAATCTAAAGGCATCCCCCACTAAGGATCCCATAGTCCAACCACCCAATTACACACGGGATTACATCTTATATCTTGCAGCTTCCACTTCTACCATTGGCATGGTGTTAGTCCAGGAAGACACCAACGGCATAGAACATGTATTTTATTATCTTAGTAAGAGTCTCCTTGACTCCGAAACCCACTACTATCATGTTGAAAAGCTGGCTCTGGCTACAGTTTTTTCTATCCAGAGGTTCCACCCTTACATTCTGCTCTGTCAGTCCACTGTCATAGCTGTTTTCAATCCAATGTACTACATCCTCACATGCCAAGTGCTTGGGGGAAAATACTCTCATTGGATTGTTGTCCTTCAATAGTTTGAATTGGAATTTTCCAAAGCAAAATCCAATAAATCTTTGGTCTTCACAAAGCTGATTTGTACTTTGATCCATGTCACTGAGCAACCAAATCTCATCGATTCTCTCCCTGATGAATCGCCATTTCTCATTGGCACGTTCGATCCATGGTATGGGGATATCATACTCTATCTCCAAACCCAACGTTTTCGGCCCGAACTCATTCGGGATGAACATCGACGCATCCGACACCATGCCAAGTACTATCTTATCATTAGCGATACCCTTTATCGCCGTGGTGTCGATACCATTCTTCAACATTGTCTAACTTTGGACGAGGCTGAACATGTTCTCAATGACTGCCACTCTGGAGCATGTGGTGATCACCTCTCTGGGATGGCTACGACCCAAAATATTTTACGAGCGAGATATTTATGGCCCTCGATTTTCAAAGATTGCATTGGAATGGTCAAGAAGTGTCCACCTTGCCAATTTTTCCATAGCAAAAAAATGCTCACATCCTTCTCCACTCCATCCTGTTGTTGCCGTCGGCCCCTTTTCCAAATGGGGCATCGATTTCATGCATTGTAAGACCACTTCATCCAGGGGCATGTCTATGTCATAGTCGCCATAGATTATTTCACAAAATGGGCTGAAGCGATGCCTACTTTTGTGGAAGATGGTAAAACAATAGCACAATTCATATTCAATCATATTATAGCTAGGTTTGGAGTCCCGCAATCTATTGTGATTGATCATGGTTCCCATTTCAGGAACCATATGATTGAAGAATTGAGTGCCAAGTTGGGTTTTTGTCATGAAAACTCAACCCCCTACTACCCACAGGAGAATGTCCAAGTAGAGGCCATAAACAAGGTCTTGAAGCACATGATCCAACGCATTGTGGGTACCCATAAGTCCAATTGGCACTTAAATCTCTTTTCGGATTTGTGGGCCTACTGAACCTCAGTGAAAAGTGCCACCGGGTTCACACCATTCCAATTGGTGTATGGTCTGGAGGCCATTTTACCGATTGAATGTGAAATTCCATCACTGAAGATAGCTATTGAGCTACTTCCCAATACAACTTCTGAGGAGGAATGGTTTCTGTATCTAACCAAGCTAGGTGAAACCCACTGTGACACCACTTTGGCTAATGAATCTCATAAGAAATGCGTCAAAGAATAGTATGACAAATCCGTTCAACCTCGGATCTTTAATGAAGGTGACCTTGTACTCCGATATGACCAAATGCATGAAAAACTAGGAAAAGGCAAGCTAGAGTCGATGTGGTATGGTCCCTTCATTGTAAAGCATGTATTGGAAAAAGGAGCTTACGAGATCGTCGACTGTGATGTTTCACCTTTGGCACGGCCCTGAAATGGGTTGTACCTAAAATGATTCCTCGCGTAGGTTTATCCTACACGAGACATCTTGTACATAATGTACTTAGCTTGTTTTCAGTTATTTCTTTTTGTGTGTGTGTGCATGGATTTTATTTCATGTATCCGTATTTACCTCGACTTGTGCTTATATGCGCAGATGTCTTCCTACTACAGATTCGCAGATGGTACTAGCCGACACCTCCAGAATCTTGCTTTCGCAGCATGGGTTATCTATTCTCCTGCTGGCGAGTTGGTATCCTCAAGGGGCACTTGCTTGGGCCCCGCAACCAAAAACATTGCAGAGTACCATGCAGTCATCAGACTCTTAACTGAAGTTGCTTCCCTTGGAATATGCACCTTTTCGGTCTTTTTGGATTCCGAACTCATGGTGTCCCATCTGAATCGTGTCTACACCTTCCTTGATGTTGGGATATTCCTATACTCCATCCTAGTCCTAACAACATTTTTCCATTTTTGCATTTTCATTCATGCATGCAGTCATGATTTTGCGTGCATGCATCCTAGTCATTAGTCCCAACACCTAGCCCTCAGTTAGTTAGCCCCGGGAGCTTCTTTCTGATTAGTTTTAGCCCTCCTAGTGCTTAGTGCGCCCTGCATGCAACTGCATGCACCCCAGGTGCCCTCTCTCACCTACCACTCAGTTTCACTTCAGTTAGTTGAGTTATCTTTAGATCTTTCCTTGATTTAAGGCTAGATTGACTCTCAACTGACTGTATCACTCCGATCGACCTCCAGTGAGACTAGAATGCTTATTCTGACTCCAGTTAGCTCCTCATGCACCTTCCACTGAGCCTCCTTCATTCAGTTAGTGCCTCCATGTGCCAGTTACAGGTACCACACTAAGTTAGACTCAGTTTGACATCTGGTTGAAAGTTACTTGTGCATTGATGACTCCACTGATGATGATGAGGACTCCTAGTTGTGCTTTGATGACTCTCTATTGATCTGATGATCACTCCATGAAGGCTAATTCGAATTGCCACCTTGGCATTCAAATCCTCTCACCATTGTATTATTTATTTGTCCATATTGTGATTAATGAATTAGTGTGTGATGTTATTCTGCTTCTATCTGAGTTCTACTGTATCATAATTATGTTGCTCTTTTAAATTGCATTGTCCACTCTTCTTCTATTTTCCTGCTTAATCTTAATCTTTCTTGTGAGGTATACATCAGGTCTTAGATCTGCTATGAGGATTTTCACATGGTATCATAGCATGTTGAGAGTATTTCCTATCTCCATTACTGAGAGTTTTTTGCAGGTTATTATCAAGATTTCGAGTGCAGCAATTGCAGTAGTTTCTGCACTTTTGCAACAGTAGCACTTGCAGACATTTTCTATTGTTTTTGCAGGTCTTCTAAAACAACTTCCATGAATTTGGAAGGAATTACTCCTCTTTCTCCATTCAACTATGATGAATGGAAACCACAGATGATAGCACATTTGAAGAGAAATGGTCTCTTTGATTATTGTTTTGAAAGAGAGTTTGAATCCTCTGAAGAAGAGAATGACTGGTTAGATGAAGGTGAAAAAGCCTCTGCAGCCATGATGCTTGCTATGTCTCGATGCATGGTACACCACTTCTTTTCTGTTGAATCTCCAAAAGAGTTATGGGCCTATTTGGATGAAATATTTGGAAAATAGAATGAAGGGATTGGTCCAAACCATTTTGAGAGCAAGCCCACTGATGCATTTTCCCTCCTTGATGGTCTCTCTAATCATGAATCAGTATCAAATATATCTCATATTGAAGTTATGCACAAAGAAGAAGAACTTGCAGATTCTACACTCATGCTCCAAATTTCTAATATTTCGAATTCTGTGCCAGCTCACACTCTAGAAAATGCAGAGGTTCTTAAATCCTCTCTTGCACAAGAGTCTGTTGGTTTGCATCATGATCTATTGAATGTTTCAGAGGTCAAATTAGCAATTGGAGGTATTGCATTCACTCTCCTTGATCACTCACCTCTTATGTACTACTATATGATCATTTGTACATGCTCTCAGAATTTTATTGAAGATGAAGGCCATTGCCATTCGCTTGGGATAATTTCTCATGTATTTCATGGTTTAGATCTCACCTCTAATGGTTCATAGGAGATCTTAAGAAACCATTTTTCAAGTATTGGATCTGATTTGGATTCCAAGGAATCATTGACATTTGATGGTTCTTCTGGGCATAATCTCACCCATGATGGTTCAAAGGAGAAAACAAAAGACTATCTGCACATTCATAGATTTGATCCTACCTCAGCTGATTCGAATCACAGGTTCCAAGATCATCCTCATACTTTTGGATTTGTTCTCATCACATTCGATCTGAAGAGCAAGTACAAGCACTTGCTTTTTGAGCATGAACCATTTATTCCCAAGAAGAATATACCTCCAGACATATGACCAAGCATCACACCTACTTGATTTTGGAGCATTTATTTTTTGTGTGTGCCCTACAGTCTATTTGGGGGCGGTATTTTTCCCATGAGGTTTTCCCCATTTCCTTGGTTTATTGACTGTTATTATTATTCATTGTATTGGGTGATCTTTGGTCTCAGTTGCCAGGGCCGAAGATGGATTAAGGGGGGGTGTTGGGATATTCCTATACTCCATCCTAGTCCCAACAACATTTTTCCATTTTTGCATTTTCAGTCATGCATGCATTTTGCATGCAGTCATGATTTGGATAAATGCATGCAATTGCATGCATCCCATTCATCAGTCCTAGCATCTAACCCTCAGTTAGATAGCCCCGGGAGCTTCTTTGTGATTAGTTTTAGCCCTCCTAGTGCTTAGTACGCCTTGCATGCAATTGCATGCATCCCAGGTGCCCTCTCTCACCTACCACTCAGTTTCACTTCAGTTAGTTGAGTTATCTTTAGCTCTTTCCTTGATTAAAGGCTAGATTGACTCTCGACTGACTGTATCACTCCAATGGACCTCCCGTGAGACTAGACTTCCTATTCTGACTCTAGTTAGATCCTCATGCACCCTCCACTGAGCCTCCTTCATTCAGTTCGTGCCTCCATGTGCCAGTTGCATCTACCACACTCAGTTAGACTCAATTTGACATTTTGTTGACAGTTACTTGTGGATTGATGACTCCACTGATGATGATGAGGACTCCTAGTTATGCTTTGATGACTCTCTATTGATCTGATGATCACTCCATGAAGGCTAATTCGAATTGCCACCTTGGAATTCGAATCCTCTCACCATTGTATTATTTATTTGTCCATATTGTGATTAATGAATTAGTGTGTGATGTTATTCTGCTTCTATCTAAGTTCTACCGTATCATAATTATGTTGCTCTTTTACATTGCATTGTCCACTCTTCTTCTATTTTCTTGCTTAATCTTAATCTTTCTTGTGAGGTATACATCAGCTCTTAGATCTGTTGTGAGTATTTTCAAATGGTATTAGAGCATGTTGAGAGTATTGTCTATCTCCATTCCTGAGATTTTTTTGCAGGTTATTATCAAGATTTTGAGTGCAGTAGTTGCAACAGTTTCTACACTTTTGCAACAGTAGCAGTTGCAGACATTTTCTATTGTTTTTGCAAGTCTTCTGAAACAACTTCCTTGAATTCGGAATGAATTACTCCTCTTTCTCCATTAAACTATGATGAATGGAAACCACAGATGATAGCACATTTGAAGTGAAATGGTCTCTTTGATTATTGTTTTGAAAGAGAGTTCGAATCCTCTGAAGAAGAGAATGACTAGTTAGATGAAGCTGAAAAAGCCTCTGCAGCCATGATGCTTGCTATGTATCGATGCTTGGTACACCACTTCTTTTCTGTTGAATCTCCAAAAGAGATATGGGCCCATCTGGATTAAATATTTGGCAAACAGAATGAAGGGTTTGGTCCAAACCATTTCGAGAGCAAGCCCACTGATGCATTTTCCCTCCTTGATGGTCTCTCTGATCATGAATCAGTATCAAATATATCTCATATTGAAGCTGTCCACAAAGAAGAAGAACTTGCAGATTCTACACTCATGCTCCAAATTTCTTCCATTTCGAATTCTGTGCCAACTCACACTCTAGAAAATGTAGAGGTTCTCTTAAATCCTCTCTTGCACAAGAGTCTGTTGGTTTGCATCATGATCTATTGAATGTTTCGGAGGTCAAATCAGCAATTGGAGGTAATGCATTCGCTCTCCTTGATCACTCACCTCTTATGTACTACTATATGATCATTTGTACATGCTCTCAGAAATTTATTGAAGATGAAGGCCTTTGCCATTCTCTTGGGATAATTTCTCATGCATTTCATGGTTTAGATATCACCTCTAATGGTTCAAAGGAGATCTTAAGAAACCATTTTTCAAGTCTTGGATCTGATTTGGATTCCAAGCAAGCACTGACATTTGATGGTTCTTTTGGGCATAATCTCACCCTTGATGGTTCAAAGGAGCAAGAAAAAGACTATCTGCACATTCAGCTAATTCAAATCACAAGTTCCAAGATCATCCTCATACTTTTGGATTTGTTCTCATCACATTCAATCTGAAGAGCAAGTACAAGCACATGCTTTTTGAGCATGAACCACTTATTCCCAAGAAGAAGATACCTCCAGACATATGACCAAGCATCACACCTGGTTGAGTTTGCAACATTTATTTTTTGTGTGTGCCCTACAGTCTATTTGGGGGGGGGTATTTTTCCCATGAGGTTTTCCCCATTTCCTCGGTTCATTGACTGTTATTATTATTCATTGTATTGGGTGTCCTTTGATCTCAGTTACCAGAGCCCAGGATGGATTATGGGGGGGTGTTGGGATATTCCTATACTCCATCCTAGTCCCAACAACATTTTTGCATTTTTGCATTTTAAATCATGCATGAAGTCATGATTTTGCATGCATCCCATTCATCAGTCCCAGCACCTAGCCCTCGGTTAGCTAGCCCCGGGAGCTTCTTTTTGATCAGTTTTATCCCTCCTAGTGCTTAGTGTGCCCTGCATGCAATTGCATGCATCCTAGGATCCCTCTCTCACCTACCACTCAGTTGTACTTCAGTTAGTTGAGTTATCTTTAGATCTTTCCTTGATTTAAGGCTAGATTGACTCTCAACTGACTGTATCACTCCGATAGACCTCCAGTGAGACTAGAATGCCTATTCTGACTCCAGTTAGCTCCTCATGCACCTTCCACTGAGCCTCCTTCATTCAATTAGTGCCTCCATGTGCCAGTTACAGGTACCACACTCAGTTAGACTCAATTTGACATCTGGTTGAAAGTTACTTGTGCATTGATGACTCCACTGATGATGATGAGGACTCCTAGTTGTGCTTTGATGTCTCTCTATTGATCTGATGATCACTCCATGAAGGCTAATTCGAATTGCCACCTTGGCATTCGAATCCTCTCACCATTGTATTATTTATTTGTCCATATTGTGATTAATGAATTAGTGTGTGATGTTATTCTGCTTCTATCTGAGTTCTACTGTATCATAATTATGTTGCTCTTTTACATTGCATTGTCCACTCTTCTTCTATTTTCCTGCTTAATCTTAATCTTTCTTGTGAGGTATACATCAGGTCTTAGATCTGCTATGAGGATTTTCACATGGTATCATAGCATGTTGAGAGTATTTCCTATCTCCATTACTGAGAGTTTTTTGCAGGTTATTATCAAGATTTCGAGTGCAGCAATTGCAGTAGTTTCTGCACTTTTGCAACAGTAGCACTTGTAGACATTTTCTATTGTTTTTGCAGGTCTTCTGAAACAGCTTCCATGAATTCGGAAGGAATTACTCCTCTTTCTCCATTCAACTATGATGAATGGAAACCACAGATGATAGCACATTTGAAGAGAAATGGTCTCTTTGATTATCGTTTTGAAAGAGAGTATGAATCCTTCGAAGAAGAGAATGACTGGTTAGATGAAGGTGAAAAAGCCTCTGCAGCCATGATGCTTTCTATGTCTCGATGCATGGTACACCACTTCTTTTATGTTGAATCTCCAAAAGAGCTATGGGCCCATCTAGATGAAATATTTGGCAAACAGAATGAAGGGATTGGTCCAAACCATTTCGAGAGCAAGCCCACTGATGCATTCACCCTCCTTGATGGTCTCTCTGATCATGAATCAGTATCAAATATATATCATATTGAAGTTGTCCACAAAGAAGAAGAACTTGCAGATTCTACACTCATGCTCCAAATTTCTTCTATTTCGAATTCTGTGCCAGCTCACACTCTAGAAAATGTAGAGGTTCTTAAATCCTCTCTTGCATAAGAGTCTGTTGGTTTGCATCATGACTATTGAATGTTTCGGAGGTCAAATCAGCAATTGGAGGTAATGCATTCGCTCTCCTTTATCACTCACCTTTTATGTACTACTGTATGATCTTTTGTACATGTTGTTAGAAGTTTATTGAATATGAAGGCCATTTCCATTCACTTGGGATAATTTATCATGCATTTCATGGTTTAGATCTCACCTCTAATGGTTCAAAGGAGATATTAAGAAACCATTTTTCAAGTCTTGGATCTGATTTGGATTCCAAGCAATCACTGACATTTGATGGTTCTTTTGGGCCTAATCTCACCTATGATGCTTCAAAGGAGAAAACAAAAGACTATCCGCAAAATTCATAGATTTGATCCTACCTCAGCTGATTCGAATCACAAGTTCTAGGATCATCCTCATACTTTTTGATTTGTTTTCATCACATTCAATCTGAAGAGCAAGTACAAGCACTTGCTTTTTGAGCATGAACCACTTCTTCCCAAGAAGAAGATACCTCCAGAGATATGACCAAGCATCACACCTGCTTGCGTTTGGAGCATTTATTTTTTGTGTGTGCCCTACAGTCTATTTGGGGGGGGATATTTTTCCCATGAGGTTTTCCCCATTTCCTCTGTTTATTGATTGTTATTATTATTCATTGTATTGGGTGACCTTTGGTCTCATTTACCAGGGCCTAGGATGGAATAAGGGGGGGTGTTGGGATATTCCTATACTCCATCCTAGTCCCAACAACAATTTTGCATTTTTGCATTTTCAGTCATGCATGCATTTTGTATGCAGTCTTGATTTTGCATGCATGCACGCAATTGCATGCATCCCATTCATCAGTCCCAGTACCTAGCCCTCAGTTAGCTAGCCCCGGGACCTTCTTTCTGATCAGTTTTATCCCTCCTAGTGCTTAGTGTGCCTTGCATGCAATTGCATGCATCCCAGGCACCCTCTCTCACCTACCACTCTGTTGCACTTTAGTTAGTTGAGTTATCTTTAGATCTTTCCTTGATTTAAGGCTAGATTGACTCTCAACTGATTCTATCACTCCGATGGACCTCTAGTGAGAATAGATTGCCTATTCTGACTCCAGTTAGCTCCTCATGCACCCTCCACTAAGCCTCCTTCATTCAGTTAGTGCCTCCATGTGCCAATTATACCTACCACACTCAGTTAGACTCAATTTGACATCTGGTTGACAGTTACTTATGCATTGATGACTCCACTGATGATGATGAGGACTCCTAGTTGTGCTTTGATGCCTCTCTATTGATATGATTATCACTCCATGAAGGCTAATCCGAATTGCCACCTTGGAATTCAAATCCTATCACCATTGTATTATTTATTTGTCCATATTGTGATTAATGAATTAGTGTGTGATGTTATTCTGCTTCTATCTGAGTTCTACTGTATCATAATTCTGTTTCTCTTTTACACTGCATTGTCCACTCTTCTTCTATTTTCCTGCTTAATCTTAATCTTTCTTGTGAGGTATACATCAGCTCTTATATCTTCTATGAGGATTTTCACATGGTATCAGATCATGTTGAGAGTATTGTCTATCTCCATTCCTGAGAGTTGTTTGCAGGTTATTATCAAGATTTCGAGTGCAGCAGTTGCAGCAGTTTCTGCACTTTTGCAGCAGTAGGAGTTGCAGACATTTTCTATTGTTTTTTCATGTCTTCTAAAACAGCTTCCATGAATCTAGAAGGAATTACTCCTCTTTCTCCATTCAACTATGATGAATGGAAACCACATATGATAGCACATTTGAAGTGAAATGGTCTCTTTGATTATTGTTTTGAAAGAGAGTTCAAATCCTTTGAAGAAGAGAATGACTGGTTAGATGAAGGTGAAAAAGCCTCTATAGCCATGATGCTTGCTATGTCTCGATGCATGGTACACCACTTCTTTTCTGTTGAATCTCCAAAAGAGCTATGGGCCCATCTAGATGAAATATTTAGCAAACAGAATGAAGGGATTGGTCCAAACCATTTCGAGAGCAAGCCCACTGATGCATACGTCCTCCTTGATGGTCTTTCTGATCATGAATCAGTATCAAATATATCTCATATTGAAGTTGTCCACAAAGAAGAAGAACTTGTAGATTCTACACTCATGCTCCAAATTTCTTCTATTTCGAATTCTGTGCCATCTCACACTCTAGAAACTGCAGAGGTTCTTAAATCCTCTCTTGCAAAAGAGTCTGTTGGTTTGCATCATGATCTATTGAATGTTTTGAAGGTCAAATCAACAATTGGAGGTAATGCATTCACTCTCCTTGATCACTCACCTCTTATGTACTACCATATGATCATTTGTACATGCTCTCAGAAGTTTATTGAAGATGAAGGCCATTTCCATTCGCTTGGGATAAATTCTCATGCATTTCATGGTTTAGATCTCACCTCTAATGGTTCAAAGGAGATCTTAAGAAACCATTTTTCAAGTCTTGGATCTGATTTGGATTCCAAGCAATCACTGACATTTGATGGTTCTTTTGGGCATAATCTCACCCATGATGGTTCAAAGGAAAAAACAAAAGACTATCTGCACATTCATAGATTTGATCCTACCGCAGCTTATTTGAATCACAGGTTCCAAGATCATCCTCATACTTTTGGATTTGTTCTCATCACATTTGATTTGAAGAGCGAGTACAAGCACATGCTTTTTGAGCATGAACCACTTCTTCCCAATAAGAAGATACCTCTAGACATATGACCAAGCATCAAACCTACTTGAGTTTGGAGCATTTATTTTTTTTGTGTTCCCTACAATCTATTTGGGGGGGGGGTATTTTTCCCATGAGGTTTTCCCCATTTCCTCGGTTTATTGACTGTTATTATTATTCATTGTATTGGGTGACCTTTGGTCTCAGTTACTAGGGCCCAAGATGGATTAAGGGGGGGTGTTGGGATATTCCTATACTCCATCCTAGTCCCAACAACATTTTTCCATTTTTGCATTTTCAGTCATGCATGTAGTCATGATTTTGCATCCATGCATGCAATTGCATGCACCCCATTCATCAGTCCCAGCAGCTAGCCCTCAGTTAGCTAGCCCCGGGAGCTTTTTCTGACCCATTTTAGCCCTCCTAGTGCTTAGTGTGCCCTGCATGCAATTGCATGCATCCCAAGCGCCCTCTCTCACCTACCAATCAGTCGCACTTCAGTTAGTTGAGTTATCTTTAGATATTTCCTTGATTTATGGCTAGATTGACTCTCAACTAACTGTATCACTCTGATGGACCTCCAGTGAGACTAGATTGCCTATTCTGACTCCAGTTAGCTCCTCATGCGCTTTCCACTGAGCCTCCTTCATTCAGTTAGTGCCTCCATGTGCCAGTTACACCTACCACACTCAGTTAGACTCAATTTGACATCTGGTTGATAGTTACTTGTGCATTGATGACTCCATTGATGACGATGAGGACTCCTAGTTGTTCTTTGATGACTCTCTATTGATCTGATGATCACTCCATGAAGGCTAATTTGAATTTCCACCTTGGAATTCGAATCCTGTCACCATTGTATTATTTATTTTTCCATATTGTGATTAATGATTTAGTGTGTGATGTTATTCTGCTTCTATCTGAGTTCTACTGCATCATAATTATGTTGCTCTTTTACATTGCATTGTCCACTCTTCTTCTATTTTCCTGCTTAATCTTAATCTTTCTTATGAGGTATACATCAGCTCTTAGATCTGCTATGAGGATTTTCACATGGTATCAGAGCATGTTGAGAGTATTGTCTATCTCCATTCCTGATATTTTTTTGTAGGTTATTATCAAGATTTCGAGTGCAGCAGTTTCTGCACTTTTGCAGCAGTAGGAGTTGCATACATTTTCTATTGTTTTTGCGGGTCTTCTGAAACAACTTCCATGAATTCAAAAGGAATTACTCCTCTTTCTCCATTCAACTATGATGAATGGAAACCATAGATGATAGCACATTTGAAGAGAAATGGTCTCTTTGATTATTGTTTTGAAAGAGAGTTCGAATCCTCTAAAGAAGAGAATGACTGGTTAGGTGAAGGTGAAAAAGCCTCTGCAACCATGATGCTTGCTATGTCTCGATGCATGGTACACCACTTCTTTTCTGTTGAATCTCCAAAACAGCTATGGGCCCATCTGGATGAAATATTTGGCAAACAGAATGAAGGGATTGGTCCAAACCATTTCGAGAGCAAGCCCACTGATGCATTTTCCCTCCTTGATGGTCTCTCTGATCATGAATCAGTATCAAATATATCTCATATTGAAGTTGTTCACAAAGAAGAAGAACTTGCAGATTCTACACTCATGCTCCAAATTTCTTCTATTTCGAATTTTGTGCCAGCTCAGACTCTAGAAACTGCAGAGGTTCTTAAATCCTCTCTTGCACAAGAGTTTGTTGGTTTGCATCATGATCTATTGAATGTTTTGGAGGTCAAATCAACAATTGATGGTAATTCATCCGCTCTCCTTGATCACTCACCTCTTATGTACTACTATATGATCATTTGTACATGCTCTCAAAATTTTATTGAAGATGAAGGCCATTGCCATTTTCTTGGGATAAATTCTCATGCATTTCATGGTTTAGATCTCACCTCTAATGATTCAAAGGATATCTTGTATTGTGGGTAACCTCATTGTTGTATTGTCACACATATCCAATTATGTATTGGTCGTGGCTATGTCATTATTGTCTCATGGATCTACGATTGTTCACAGTAGCCATGATTTGTATACAGTCTATATCATCTCAGTACTCATGGATCTGCAATGTATTGGTTGGTAGCCATGTTGTGAGTCAGTTGTTCCGAGCATGGGTATGCCCGCCTTGGTGGTATTTTTCACATCTTGTTTTTGTTTCAGCTCCTTGTTGCTTCCCTCGATGCTATCTCCATGAAATTTATTTGTAAAGTCTTTTGGCCATCAGTCTCTTCTGACCTCACACTTTAGGGGGCATCTGTTACACCTCAAAGTTACACATTAAGCCCTAGTGTCGCATCCTTATACCATGTGACCTAACAACACTTCTCCCTAATGATCATCATACATTAATGGTACCCTCCTTGGTCTCATCTGGACACCCAGGAGAAAAATCCATTGACTGAAAGACAAAGACATCACCTTACCCACCACGTGTCACCAAATCTGACCCTATCTGCACATATTTTTTCGCTTTTCACATCTGCTGGGTAGTGACAATTAGGGTTGCCGCGCTATGCTCAGACTCTGGGGCGCAATAATTTCGCGTTATGCTTAGACCCAAGGGCGCGAAAATCCCTTTTTAGCCTTTTTCCATGGATCTTGGATATCACCTTTTGACATATTTTCTTAGGATTACCATCTCTGATTCGATCCCAACCCCCTCTCTCTGTGTAGTATGCTTGATCCACTAAACACTCATTAGATCCATCATACTCTTTTTTTGGTTAACCCTTCCAAGCACTATAAAGGAGAGGCCTTCCATGAGCCAAGGGGAGGAATTTTGGGGGCATCCAACCTATGATCTTGAGACTTTTGCAGAGATAGCTAGAGGAGGAACTTGGAGCTGAAAGTTGGCTTGCACATAAAGCAACCATTGTAAGCATCTTCAACTTGTAATAAAGATAACTTGTCTTGTTTCCCAATTCATGTGTGTTGATTATGTGTCAATTACATGAGTTGTATCTAGCTGGATTTGGATTCTAACTTGTGATTCAAGGTACTTGGAGAATTGTAAATGATTGTATATTGTATGAACTTAACAGGTTCATCGCGAGGACTTCGAGATCTGGACTACAACCGGGACAAACATCAGAGTGAAAGGTCAGCCATCTTCTCTCACTTTCTTCAATACTTAAATCTTGAAATACTTGTTTAATCTAGGATTCAAGATCGCATTTGTTTCACTTTTGTCTTAGTATAGTGTCAGTTCATCCTTCTTTAGCTTAAGAGGGCTTCTTTCTATCCGTAGGAAGAAATATCTACAACAAAAATATCTTGGAGTTTCGATATGAAATTCTTCTGAGCAGTAAATACAGAGTATATATATCAGATTAAAACAATATGGGGCCTCAATAGCTATCCCAAATAGATCATCACCTCACCAATTGCGCCCCTCCTCAAGGATCAAGAATATGACAAGAAATGGAAGAATAGTTGTAGAAGCAAGATGAAGGAGATGTGATCATGAGCATACCCGTAGGTTCAACCTGCAACAACTGAATCCATTTTAGCTCCAAATTAAAGGTCCGAATGGCCTCTCCAATTTTCAATTAGGATGAGAATATTTCACCCTCGAAATTGGTGCTAAGGCAAGTAGAATAACACTCTACTAGCTCTCCTCTCCAAATGCAAAATGTAAAATGATCAAAATCTACTCTCCTTCTTTGTTCTTGACTTTTATAAACTTCCAAATACCTCCTTAGCTTGAATTCCGTCCACGAGATTCATTCCAACTCAAATTAGGAAGAGATTCCAATGTATGACACTTGTCCCTCCATTCCTAGCCTCCTCCTTCACTCAATTCGAATGGGTGACTCTTTGGCTTCCCTAACTCCCTTGTGAACCCTCTTGGAGGATATTTTTATCCCTGACATGTCATATATATAATATTTCAGCAATCAAGTTTGATTTGTGTCATATGTGTCATAGCATCTTCATCATTGTTGTCATAAAAGCTAGGGAATCTAGCCCAAGTGTCTCAACTTCTCTCAAAAGCCTCTTCCTCTTCCATGGGAGTTACTCTTCCACTCCAATTCGACCTTCATTGATTCATTCCAAGTATATTGACCTTCCAACTCCCACAAGAATGTGGACTCCACGTAGGGTTCGAATGGGTGAGAGTGGAATGCCATGTGGCATGGGGAATCTTTCTTAAGTGGGCCCCACACCTCCAATGTGCCCTCATGACCAAGTGCCACCTTATTTTCCTATCTTAATTATTTATTTATTCTCCATTTAATATATTTGGTCAAGCTAATGTCCATTTGTTTTTTTATAGTTCCCTTATTCCAAATCTAATGTTTCCACCCAACCTAGGAAACTAGTAAATTTGTGGATTTTTCTCTTTTCGAGATTTATTTGAATGGGGACGTTACAGTCCTCCCCACCCAATATTTCTTTCCCTCAAGAAATTTTAATTTAGGATGCTGAAAAATTTTCCCTCCTCTATCAGGTGGCCTTCCATGAGGATGCCTCAATGTGGACTTCATAATGTGAGAGGACCCTACTTGATTCAAATAGGTGTGCATTCCTCTCAATACCCTTTGTTTTCCTTCTAAATATTTGAATCTCATTTTAGGGACTTGATAGTTCACTGTATGTTCCCCTATAGAGTACATCCATTCCACTCCCAAGACCACATTAGTATAACAACATCACCAACATAAAATCTATCAAAAAATGTGTAATTACACTATGTGACCTGGAATGATGACTTTGAAGCCATCGAATGCTTCAGCAAGTATATTTATCCTCTCTGCCATGGTGCATCAATAAAGTTATGTGTGGCTCCTCCATCTACCAATACCAAAATCCTTTGTCCTTGTACCACTCACTGGCATTGAATAGTGTGGAAACGAGGCACTCCTGAAATAAATGCTAATATCCCATTGTCGGGTAATGGACAATCTTCTACTTGTTTCCCTTATTCTGTTGTGTTATATCCTTCTTCTTGGGATGAAATATTTCCTCCTTCCTTCATACCCCCTTCATACTCATCATCATCAGGAAATACTTCAATGGATTGTGCTTTCCCCTTAGCACATTTATGTCCCGGTACCCATGGTTGGAAGCATGTGTAACAGATTTTCTTTCTTCCGAGTTCTTCCCTGATTGGTCCCTCTTTATTATCCTTTCCAATTTCATATTATTCCCATGGCTTCTTTTCAAATCTAAACTGGGAAGGAAGGCTGGGCTTGGGAGGATACCTTGTCTTGGGTAGCACATTTTGCAGATCTCTTGCCAAGTTCATGGCATCTTTCAATAAAGTAGGTTTGTGGGATTTAACTAAAACCTTCAAAGGTTCAACAAAAACTTTAGTAAATAGGAATACTAATATGACCATAGATATATCATCCACCTTAACTGATAATTTTTGGAATTCCAACATGTACTTAGCAGGTTTCATCTTGCTTCAATTGGGCTAGTTCTTTGAAAGGCATTTCTGGGTCTTTTTGTTCAAATCTTTCATTACCCTATAAAAAAAGTATTCATATGTTTTAACCTGATCATGTCCCGAGGTTTTAATTCCATGGAACCACCAATCATTGGTTTCCCCTTCGATATGCAAAATAGCCATTTTTAGAGCATCCTCTTCAACCATTGGATTCAGTTGAAAATACACATCTAGTTTTTGTACCCAAGTATTTGCAGAACTTTGGGATGAGACATCAAAATTAGGAAGTGGCATTTTACCTATGGCATAATTCAATTCTTTATTCTGAACATGAGTCCTATTACATTCCCTCATTCTGAGTTTGTTTGAGACAGTAAAGTATTGATCAAATGGTAGAGTCCTTCTACAATCTTCACTCAACTTTTTCCATTCTATTATAACTTCTTGCATATCATATTCAGTGTTAGTTTCTTCTTTGTCTTCAAGAAATTTAGGTGTAGTAGGCCTTGTTGAACTCTAAAATTCATGAGGTCTACTATGAGGTCCTGTCTTTGAGAAAATATTTTCCTCCATTGCCTTCTTTTCCTTGAAAGAAGAACTACTGTTGCCTCCTATTTCCCCTTTTCTTCCAAGTTGACTAGCCAACAATTAGAACCCTTTCATTATATGTTTTGTCATGTATTCAAAGAATGGTTTCTCAAATTTCCTAAAATCCTCATTCTCCTATGAGGTTCCCTTCTCATCCTTAGCCATTGTTTCAACAAAATGCTCTTCTTCTCCTACTTCTTCCTCTTCAACAAAGGTGCTTTTAGTTTCAATTCCTAAGGGTCCCTAAATTCTTGTACTCATTAATGGTCAGCCACATCAGGTGCAAGGACCATGCTCTGATACCACTTGTAGTGTCCCTTTTTAATAAATTTGGTAAAATTGGAAAAAATTGGAAAAATTGCAAATTTTGGCCAATTCGACCCTTAGACTAGTATTGACCCAAATGCCTCCAAATGCCTCCAAATGCTTCCAAATTGGTTCTGAATGTGTTTGAAAGGTATTAAGACCTAAAATTTTGACTGATGTATGCTTGGAAACTCTCAAAATACTTCTACAACATTCAATTATAATCAGGGAAAGATCGGGCAATTTACTAGTCAAATCGAGGTTCAAATCCACCAAGGGTAGCGTTCAAAGATGGATCTCCAAATGTTGTACGACCTTCCCAAATTTCAGAAAAGAGACATGGTACTATTAAATGACTTCAATGGGCTCCCAAATACATGATCAATCAGTTCCTAAAGGCGTCTTGAACTTCCATAAATCAGATGTTTGTATACTAGCTTTAACATAGGGGGAAACGGTAGTAAATCTTCACAAATGGTTATGAAACTTGAGAATATTGCTTCAAATACTTGTCTAATGAATATGAAACTTATTCATAATATTAATGGCACTCCATAAAACAATAATATATCATATTTTTACTGAACCATTCGAATTTGATACCACTTCAAGTGCTTATAACAAGGTATTGGGGAAATGGAACCATTTAATCATAGTTTAGCATTTGTACATAAAATATCTTGGAGTTTCGATATGAAAGTATTCTAGGAAGTAAATTCAGAGTATATATATCATATTACAAAAATATGGGGCCTCAAGAGCTATCCCACAGATATCATCACCTCACCAAGTGAGCCCCTCCTCAAGGAGCAAGAATATGACAAGAAATGGAAAAATAGTTGTAGAAGAAAGCTGAAGGAGATGTGATCATGAGATTCCCTGTAGATTCAACTTGAAACAAATGAATCCATTGTAGCTACAAATGAAATTTTTGAATTGCCTCTCCAATTTCCAATTAGGATGGGAATCTTTCACCCTCGAAATTGGTGCTAAGGAAAGTAGAATAAAACTCTACTAGCTCTCCTCTCCAAATGAAAAATGTAAAATGATCAAAAAATACTGTCCTTATTTGTTCTTGACTTTTATAAACTTCAAAATAACTCCTTAGCTCAAATTCCATCCATGATATTCATGCCAACGCAAATTAGGAAGAGATTCCAATGTATGTCACTCGTCCCTCCATTCCTAGCCTCCTCCTTCACTCAATTCGAATGGGGGAATCTTTGGCTGACCTAACTCCCTTGTGCGCCATATTGGAGGCTATTTTTAGCCCTGATATGTCATATATGTCAGAGTCAGCAATTAGCTCTGATTTGTGTCATAGGTGTCATATCATCTTCATCATTTTTGTCATAGAAGCTAGGGAATCTAGCCCAAGTGGACTCCACCTAGGATTCGAATGGGTGAGAGTGGAATGCCATGTGGCATGGGGAGTATTGCTTAAGTGGGCCCCACACCTCCAATGTTCCCTCATGACCAAGTGCCACCTTATTTTCCTATATTAATTATTTATTTATTCCCCATTTAATATATTTGGTCAAGCTAATGTCCATTTTGGGTTATATAGTTCCCTTATTCCAAATCTAATGTTTTCACCCCAACCTAGGAAACTAGTAGATTGGTGGTATTTTCTCTTTTTGAGTTTTATTTTAATGGGCACATTACACTCGTCCACATGACCACTCAGGATTAATTCAGTTTGCATTAGCATAATAGAAGGGTCTCACAATTTTGAAGCAACATAGTAGAAATATCTTCTTGCATGAGGACATGCAAATTATCAAGCTTGGGGGAGATGTAGTGTCTTTGTTTTAATGACATTGGGAGTATCTATTGACTATTGTTTTGATTATTTCCCCCCCAAATCACCTTATTATATCACCTATAATATCCTAATCCTCCATGTTTTCCATATGAAGTGCCACATTGATTCAAAGGTACAGAATCCTTCCTATACTCGTAATATATTCATTTATTTTGGATAGAATTGAATGTTAAATTATTTTGGTTCATGAAATTACATGATCAGATCCTACAATAGCTTTTGGTAACCACATATCACTTCTAATAGTGTCTACATTTTTTATAACCACTGTTATTTTGAGTAACACCTACAATTCCGGTAACAAATTCATTGTTGGGAATGCTTCTGATCACCATGAAGTGAAACGGGAAATATGGATCCAGAAGAGAATCATGCCTAGATGGTGTCATGTTGTTTAGATCATCCTCAACCATAATTAGGAGATTTCCAACTTGATATTTTGGTATTATCTGTCCTTCCTGCAGTACAAATAACAAAGACAGATTTCATTCCTTTAGTCATGAAATCCTATTACGAGGATATATCTTCCTTTTCTCTATATTTATCCAGAATATATGTTAATGTAACTTCTTATTCCAAAGTTGGTATCGATGTAGTTTCACATTGTGATGGCGTCGCTATTCCTATAACCATCTTGTAATGCATTCCTACAATGTTATTCCTATAGCATGTCATTTGTACAATGTGAAATGTATAAATTCTGACTGGTATACTATATACTCAAAGATCATACATAGTAGGAGATTCATACTTTTGTACTATGTTTTATTAATAGAAGTATGTTTTGATGCTTCCCTAATTATTGTTTTGAGTTTTAATTAGCAATAGTGGGCATGTTTCTAAGAGAATGTAGGTCCCCCCTTCATATCAGAAACCTCTCCATAGTGTGTTTTATTTCGTTTGCAGTGTGGTGTGAATGAGTGTTATTTATTTTTCATAAAGCAGTGTGCTTTGATTCCTTTAAATGAAGTATACTTTGTTCTTATGAAAATTTCCTGTAGCTTACGATTTCTTTAATACATTTCATGTAGCATTTTTTTTATGATTTAATTTCCAACAACTATAGGATCCAGATTGAAATGATGTGGTGATTCGATTAGATTTTACTCCATGAACGTCTAATTAAATATCAGCTAAACAAGAGACTTGCAGAGTATTATTAGTCACCTATGTGATAACCTAAGCTTCTACTGATACAGTCCATAGATGGATAGTATTGATCCCAAGAATGCATTATTTCAATTGTTTGATTCGAGCTATAAAGGTGTCTTTTAAGCATTGATCAAATCTGTTAAGAGGTAGGACTCTAAGAGTACTGACAGTCATAACCAAATGATTACATATGAATGGACTACATTTCTACCTTAGGATCTCACAATGAATTTTTATCAATCTTAGATGACATCTTAGGCTTAGTCAAATTGATTTCGTTTGATATTGGATTTCATTGGTTATGTGTGGGGTGATGATGATCCACACAACAATTGGCATTATTGTCGAATGATAACATCAGCTGCGAGTCATCGACTTTGACACAACTTCGATAGGTTCATCGACTTTGACAAGTTCAATGACCTCAACAATTTCACGACGTCAACATACAACATCGACTTGCGACTATCGAACTACGACAGATTGTCTCTCTATCTTCCAGTCGGCTGTAACAGTTGAAATTACGAAACCATTTTAACTTCTCTTGTAACTGAACATAATGGGAAGGCACCCAAGCGTATCAGCACTCTATATAAGCATGTAAAATATTTTAATATAATGAGCAATTGATATTATGATATTTACATCCAATAATAGAGAAATCATTTCGCATTTCTGCATATTGTTTGTGTGTATATATTTCTGTGTGTAGTGCATTCCTGCTTTTCTTCTCATTCTTGTGGTTCCGCCATAAAAAAATCGACTCATTCAGTCAAACTTTTGTCCCCCTCATGCTCCTGGGTGCGTGCATATCATTGGTATTAGAGCTCATTCAGATCTTGTTCAAAGCAGTTGGCTTGAATCAGAGCTTAAGTTGTGCATAAATACTTCCATCGAAGTTACCTGACTTATGTCGGTTCAAACACGCTCGCAAACTCAACAATCCAAGCAGACACTACCTCTAGAGATGGCAGGATAAATTGGCAATAGATATGCAATCGAGGAGACATAGCAACTCATAGAGAAAGCATTGGTTGGACAATGAACTAAAATGTTTGCCCATTTCAATGAGATTCCCATGCGATTTGCTTCGAAATTAGGAGAATTTTCGACAATATCTAACTGCGACAAAATTAGTCCATTCAAAGTGAAAATGAATCTGGACATACCGAATCGAGAAGGGAATATTGATGCGGAATCCGTTGACAACTGCGTACAACAATTGGAATCCTATTACTCTGTGAATCAACTCTCGAAAGTCGACAAGATCACCATTGCAGCCTTAAAGATGTCAACATATGTGCACTGCTGGTGGGATAACCTCTCGACAAAGATGGAGAAAAGCGGAGGCCCCATAGACACATGGGAGAAATTTTTTGAATACATTCAGAAGGATTTTTACCCACCCAAGTACCTTGAACAATAGTATAAGAAGTGGTAGCAGCTAAGGCAATGGAAAGACCAATCCGTACAGAGTTACACTGATGATTTCTATCGACTAATGGCTAGACAAGTGGCGTTCAAGAAGAAGAAAAATTGCTTGTTCTGAAGTACGTCAACAGATTATCCAATTACATCGAGCAGGAGATGGAGTTTCTGACTATCAATACGTTCGCGGATGCATTCCACTTTTCCAACAAACTCGAAACCAAACATAAGGGAAAATAATGCTTTGCGACTAAACCGACATCAGGACGACCACCCAATAAGAAGGCACCAGCCGACTTCGACAAGTCAAAATCTTCTCATCCAACTATGCCAAAGCCATATCAAAGAAAAAATCCTTTTCACAGAAGGGAATGTAGGAAACAACCCCCTACCGAGAAATGGTGCAATTACCACCACTCATCTTGGCATGATACGTCTGAATGCAAAGCTTGGAAGACCTTTTTGAAAAAAGTGTCGGCATCCAATGCGTTCGACAAGACTGTGGTAGAATCTGACCAAGAAGCAACGACCCTTTTGACATCAACATCGACCACTTCAGCAGCCTCGACTATCGTCGATGAGAAGGAACGAGAGCGCATGTTCCATACACATATATGGGTTCAAAACAATACATTGCATCTGATTGCAGACAACGAAAGCTAGAAGAACTTTGTTTCTGAAGAGCTTGCGAAGAAACTAGGTCTTGTTACCACTCCTCATCTCTAGCCTTATAATGATCGGTTGGATGAAGGATGGACAAGAGCTAAGGATCACCTGACAATGCAAGCTCACCTACTTCATTAATCCTTTTGAAGACGAAGTACTTTGTGATGTGGCACCACTCTCCATAGCTGACACCCTGTTTGGGAATCCTTACCTATGGGATCGCCATGGAAGTTACCAGTCACGACTGCATAAGGTGATTGTTAGAATTCAGAATTAATGGTATAACATACCAGAGCGACGACCTACACCAACGGTTGCAATGATATCTTCTAAATAGTTGAAGAAGCTCATAAACCATGCTCAGAAGTTCACATTGATTATAATAAAGTCGCAACATTCTAGGAAGACTGCAGCAACCAGTCGAATCATCGATCAGTGCAACTCCTAATAGAATCAATAGATCAACAATATTCTTGACAAGTACCAGAACCTATTACAAGTTCCAGACATAGTACCTCGACATTGCCAAGTAAAACACTCTATTGAACTTGCTCTTGGTTCTTTGTAACCTAGCACATCTATTTATAGAATATCCATTCTCGAAAATGAAGAGATTCGCAGACAAATCCAAGATTTGATCAACAAAGGCCATATCTGACCCAGTTCCTCTCCTTGTGGAAGTCCAGATGTCCTTGTTCTAAAGAAAGATAGAACTTGGTGCATGTGCATCAACTACTGGGAACTCAACAAAATTTCAGTAAAGAACAGATACCCTCTTCCGCAGATAGACAAGCTCATCCACTGTCTGAAAGGTGCTAAGTTATTTACTAAGCTCGAACTCAATTCGGGATATCATTAGATTCCAATCGAGCTCGCAGATGTCTGGAAAACTTCTTTCAAGAACAATGAAGGATTGTTTGAATGGTTAGTCATGCCTTTCGGCTTAACCAATGCACCAGTGACCTTCATGCGACACATGAATAACATTCTTTGACCTTTCATCGAAAAATGGGTCATTGTCTATCTCGACGACATATTGATTTTCAGTCGATCATGGGAAGAATGTGTCAGGCAACTTCGACAATTCCTCGACACTCTCCAACAACATCAACTCTACTTTAACATGGACAAGTGTTCGTTTGCAATGAACAACATCAAATATTTGGGGTATGTAATTGACTCGACAGGAATTCACGTTGATCTAGACAAAGTACAAATCCTCAAATATTGGCCAATTCCTCAAAGCATTCATGAACTAAGAATTTTTCTTGGTTTGGCGAATTTCTATCGACGGTTCATACTCGGCTTCAGTCACATAGCCTGGCCCTTGAATCCATTGATGAAAGGAAATGGGAAAACTATCTTCAAATGGACACCGACACAACAAGCAGCTTTTGAAAACCTCAAACACAAGCTTTTCACTACACCAGTACTTGTGTTACCTGATTTGCATCAGCCCTTTGATATTGAGACAGATGCATCGGACTATGCCTTGGGCATAGTGATCACTCAGTCTAGTCACCCAGACGCTTTTCATTCCAAAACTTTTAACGACACTGTTAGAATATATTTGACATATGAAAAAGAATTGTACACCATTGTGCAAGCTCTCAAGCAATGAAGGCATTACATCCTTGGCAAGGAAACGATCATCCTCACTAAACATAAGCCTCTACAGTTCTCTTTGACCCAGTCTAAACTACAAAAAACAAGACAACTCAAGTGGATTAATTACCTACAATAATTTCAATTGGTAATTAAGTATTGGAAAGGTAAAGCCAATGTCGCCGCCGATTGTCTAAGTCGACCACCCATTACTCTCCCTTTTACAGCGATGAGTATGCAGGGCTATGAAAACACTACTTGGCCTCAATTGTATCGGGAATACATCAAATTTTCACCAGTCTATCGATAAATTCATACTGAAAATTTGTCGACCTCCGACTATTTCCTGAAAGATACCTTGCTATACAAGCTTGGACAGCTTTGTGTACTGACAAGTGAGCATCGACAACAACTCATTTGGGACGCACACTATAGCAAGATTCCATGACACTTTGGATTAGCGAACACCCATGTTGTTCTCCAAAAGTATTTCTTTTGTACTTCACTTAAAACCAACGTCAACAAGTAAATTCGATCATGCGTGGTTTGTGCCATTCATTAACTGCCTAATCGACGACAGGGATTGTACACCCCTTTGCCAATTCCTACTCGACCATGGGAATCTATTTCTATGGACTACTTTACAGGATATCCTACTACCAAACATCATCATGACACGATCTTAGTAGTATTCGACAAATTTTCCAAGATGGCCATTCTCATTCCATGTAGGAAGACCATGATAACACAACAAAACGCTCAGCTCTTCTTCGAGCATGTATGGAAATACTATGGTTTACCAAAAACCATTACTTCCGATCGAGATGCCAGATTTGTCAACATATTTTGGAAGACCCTTTGGAAACAGCTAGACACATGAATCTCATTGTCGACATCTTTCCATCCTCAGACCTACGGACAGACCGAAGTTGTGAATCGCTTGGTAGTACAACTGCTTCGCATGTAAAACCACAAGTATCGACGAACATGAGATGAAAGTCTTCCATACATAAAAACACAGTTACAATTGTGCTCAACATAGCTCTAGGGGAAAGAGTTCATTTTATATCTGTTTCATATTTCAACCCTCAATGCCTATCGACTTGATCAGCTCCTCGACACATTCGAATGACATCGACTATAGCCAGCGGGAAGTTGATAAAGATTCAAAGTTTTGAGATCAGATTTGCGACATCCAGAGACAAGCACAGGAAATGTTGCAACGAGCAAATACGAAATCTAAGGCCTGACACAATAAGCATCGTATCCCTCAATCATTCCAAATTGGGGATAAGGTCTGGTTACATATCAAGAAGGAATGCTTCACTAGTCCATACAAGAAGCTCAAACCTTTACGATATGATCTATATAGTATTCTTCGACAGATTAGAGAAAACAATTTCGAACTCAACATTCCTACATGCCTGGGTATGCATCTAGTATTCAATATGGATCTACTTCGACCATACCATGCACAACTGTTGGAACAGAACAACTTACCGACAATAGAACCTGAAGACATCCATCCATATGTTCAGGAACCTCTTCCTTGCGACACCATCGTGGGACGACAAGTAAGCCATATAAGGATGAACATAATTCCCTTGTTTTAGGTTGCTACAGCCGGACAGATCCCCGCACAAGGAAAATGGTACTCTGGTATTGATCTAACTGACAAGTTTCCTCACCTGACCGAGCAAACAATGGGGACCATTGTTTCTTAAGGAAGGAGGTCTGATCCACACAACAATTGGCATTATTGCCGGATGTTAACATCAGCTGTGAGTCATCGACTTCGACAAAACTTTGACATGTTCATCAACTTTGATGCAACTTTGACAAGTTTAGCGACCTCAATAGTTTCACGACGTCGACATACAACATCAACTTGCAACTTGTGACTGTCGAACTATGACAGATTGTTTCTTTGTCTTCCAGTCGACTGTAACGGTTGAACTTCCGAAACCATTCTAACTTCTCTTGTAATTGAATGTAATGGGCAGGCACCCAAGCATCTCATCACTCTATATAAGCATGTAAAATATTGTAATATAACGAGCTGGTGATCTTATGATCTTTACATCCAGTAGTAGATCAATCAGTTCACATTCCTGCATATTGTCTATGTGTGTATATATTTTTGTGCGTAGTGTATTCCTGCTTTGCTTCTCATTCTTGTGCTTCCGCCATAACAAAACCGACTCATTCAGTCGAACTGTTTTCCCCCTTGTGCTCCCGGGCGCGTGCAGATCACATGAATTGATTTTATAGGTTTTGAAGCACTATAAGGATTGTCTCTAGATATGTTTTTCCTTGCACCTAATAAGTTTACAAAATCTAATTTATGATAAATGTAGTGGAAATTATTATCTTAATTTGACTAACATGGACCAAAGTACTTTCATTGCAACTTTACCTATACGATGGTTCAATTGAGTTTGGAGCAATGTTAGCTTCCTGTTGATGATGCATAGTATCTTGGTTTGGAACTCTCCCTTGGGTTCCACCTGGATCACATCCCAATAAATCACATGGTTAGGATCATGTAAATATTTCTTAAGCAAATAATCATGAAAAACATTATGATCTCTAGTGTTAGCAGGTAATGCAATTCTATATAAAACTATCCCTATCCTTTCAAGCACTTCAAATGGATCACAATATCTCGGTGATATATTGGAACAACTTCCAAGATTCAAGGAACTTTTCCCTGGCCTCACTCAAAGGTAAACATAATTCCCTATGCAATTTGTTCTTATCTGCCTAGTGTTTATGCCTATCTTGGGATACCTTTAAATTTTTCCTGATATTTGCGACTTCTTGTTTCATTTCCTTAAGAAATGCTGGATCAAGTACAACTATGTTCACTGGATTATCCCAAGTCACGGGTGTCCTACACCTTCTACCATACAAAGCTTCAAATGTTATCGTTCCCAATGGTGCTTGCTACCCATTTTTATATGCAAAATCTACCAAGTGTAGATAATATTCCCACTTGGATGATTTTTCCATCACACACATGCAAAGCATGTCTTCAAGCACATGATTTACTCTTTCTATTTTTCCATCTAACTGTGGATGGTAGGCCATGCTAAAGTTCAGTTTTGTACACAAATATTCAATATTTGAGAATACTTTTGCCCCTCTCATTTGGTTAAAAGATAATCAATTCGATGTAATGGTTTTTAACTATCACTTTGTTCAGATTCCTATAATCAATACACAACCTAAGTTTCCCATCTTTCTTTTTCACAAATAGCATGGGTAATCCCCATGGAGATACACTTCGCCTAATGTACTTCTTTTCCAACAATTCTTGCAATTGCATTTTTCATCTCTAATAATTTTGGTGTACTCATTATGTAAGGTGTCATCGACTCTGATGTAGCTCCTGGCACAATATCAATTGTGAAATCAATGCTCCTCTTTGGAGGAATTCCTAGCACTTCATCGAGAAACACATTCATGAATTCTTGCAACACATGATAGTCCTCCAACTTGGGAATTTCATTCCTAGTTTATCCAAAACATGGGATGCATACAATTGACAAACCTTTCTAATGAACTTCTTCAGCTGCTTGGATGAAAAGTGCCTAATATAAACTACCTTTGGAATTCCCTTCGCTACCCTTGGGTTTCCTTCTTCTTCGTTAATGGATTCAAAGGTTCTGTTGTAACAACCAAGTTTAACGTTTTGTGATTCCAACCAATCCATTCAAATGAGAATATCATAGGAGCCAAGTGGGAAAATATTAATATTTTTCTATGTGAAGAGTCTATCCATTTTCAACGACCAATTCTCCAACATTTCACTAACTTTACTCTCGGTTCTAGTGGCTAGTTGTACCAGCCATTATTTACTATGCTTTGTTTTATTAAAAGAACAAATCTCAACAATTTTATGAGTGATATAACTATGAGTAGATCCAAGGTAAATCAAAATATAAATAGATTGCTTAGAAACATTACCTTCAACCTCAATCACAAGTAATTGGTGGTATTCTTGTCGGTCTTCTAGTGTATCATATATTCTAAGGATGGCCCTTGCCACTTGACCCATAGTTTCATCCTCTTGGATGTTGTGAACATGTTTTTTATTCCCATTCTTATCCATATAGTTTCTAAGCATGTGGTCCTCTATACATCCCCACCACTTAAGCGACGCTCATGGTTCTCTTGGATTGTCTCCCACCTATGATAATTCTAAATAGGTTCAATACCATGAAATAATTCTAATAGCCAAGGATCTTGAAGCAAAGAAGTCCTCACAAGAATTTATTCAAAGATAAGCAAGAATAAGAATAAATATTGAAGCAGAAGCATAAGAGAAGGAATTCAATTGATGGAAATATCATCTCTATATTATTCAACAATATGAATACAATATATAATACATCCTCAAGAGAGAAAATAGAATTCCTTGAAGGAAAGTTGTAAAGCACAAAAAATGAAGGCTTAATAAAAGCATAAAAATCCCTTAAGTGTCAAAAACACCTTCCAAATCAGTCAAGAGGCTCATGAATTAGATAAATATGGTATGGAAGCTAATGAGTGATGAAAATGGAATGTGATGATGAATTTTGGAGAGAATTAATAGGTGGAGGTCGAATTGGCCAAGTAGAGATAGTTTCCTAGTCAAACTAGCTTTACCTTATCCACTAGAAATCAGAAAAAGCAGGATAAAGCTATATAAATAAGGAAGGCGCCTTTCTAACTCAGGAATGGAAATAAATCAAATAGAATCTCAAGAAATATTATCCATAATCTCCTCAAGTGAGCCCTAGTGACTCATGATGGCATGTGGTCTCATAAAAGACAAAAGCTAGGCCAACTACATAGTCAACACCTAGGAAAATTAATCTAGATGACTAATAAAATATATCCTAAGTATGGAATGGGTTTTTAAATGTTCCAACACCCCCCCTTAAGCCTGATTGTATGTGGTAAATATCATATATATAGGTCCCAAGCAGCAAGTTTTATGGTCACCTCAATACAAAAAATTATCGGTCTATGTAGGTGAGGAAAGAAGGAAAACCACTTGGGAAGAAAACCTCCCCTAAAAAATGGACATGTGGCACACCAAAAATTGTTGCTTCTCCAAAATCAAGTAGGTGTGAACTTGATTAGATGTCTAGAGGAATATTTTTCTTGGGAAGAAGTGGATCATGATCCAAAAACATGTTTTTAATTCTCCATCAGTAGATGCAAGCAAAACTAGAGGCTTTCTGAACTTGCTCTTAATTAGAACAAATCCATGAATATGTAGACCATTATGAACTTGAAATTCGAACCAACTGAGGTAGTATCAGCTCCAATAAGATCTGATTTCTCTTGAAACTTGAACGTATGATCAGTGGAAGTTAAATCAGCTCCAAGAATTGATATATCATCCCTTGAGATCTTCTTTGAACCAATAGGGGTGAGATCAGAACCAAAAATACCAAAATATTCCCGAGACTTGAACCCAAGCGAATGGTAGTGTCCTCCATCTTCAGTGAAACTCTGATAACATGTACTAATGAATAAATAAAAGTACATAAGAATCATGTGATCAAGGAGGGTGAATGCATCACCTCCAAACTCTGATTGTTACTCCAAAACATTCAGAAGATCATCATTTTGCACACCAACGGACTCATGTGAAAGAGAGGATTTAATAACCTCTTCATATTATAGAGCATAAACTGGATTATCTTTCTTAGAATTTAGAATAGAAGACTTATGGGAGAACAAGAGAGACATATGGAGCTCTTCATCTTCAACAACTGTATGTTTTGAAGAAATTTCTGCCATTTGATGTTCAGTACCTGCAAAACAAACTCTCTGAAATCTTATACTAGAAGACTAATTTAATCAAGAGCTTCCATGCTATGATACCATGTGATAATTCTAAATAGGTTCAATACCATGAAATAATTCTAATAGATAAGGATCTTGAAGTAAATAAGTCCTCACATGAATTTATTCAAAGATATGCAAGAATAAGAAGAAATATTGAAGCATAAACATAAGAGAAGGAAATCAATTGATGGAAATATCATCTCTGTATTATTCAACAATATGAATAAAATATATAATGCATCCTCAAGAGAGAAAATAGAATGCCTTGAATGCAAGTTGTAAAGCACAAAAAAGGAAAGCGTACTAAAATCATAAAAACGCCTTAGGTGTCAAAAGCACCTTCCAAATCAGTCAAGAGGCTCACAAATTAGATAAATATGGTATGGTATCTAATGAGTGATGAAAATGAAATGTGATGATGACTTTTGGATAGAAGAAAGAGGTGGAGGTCGAATTGGCCAAGTAGAGATAGTTTCCTAGTCAAACTAGCTTTACATTATCCACTAGAAAGCAAAAAAGGTAGGATAAAGCTGTCTAAAGTAGGAAGGCACCTTTATAAATCAGGAATGGAAAGAAATCAAACATAATCTCGGGAAATATTATCCAAAATATTCTCTAGTGCACCCTATTGACTCAGGATGGCATGTGGTCCCATAAAAGACAAAAACTAGGCCAACTACATAGTCAACACCTGGGAAAATTAATGTAGATGACTAATAAAATATACCCTAAGTATGGAATGGGTTTTTAAATGTTCCAACACCACCATCCTATCTGGCTTAGTCACACCCTGTGGTGGTTGTTTTTTATGATTTCTTAAATGAGGAGGCTTGAACCCCTTCTTTGTTTAGTAAAAAAATATCCTTTTATTTTGATCATAACAATACTTGGTCTTCCTTATCGTCTCCTATAGAGTTTTAGGTTCATCAAAATCATTTCTGTCTTTGTAGGACTGAGGTAATCCACTTAAAAAATGTTGAATTTTTACCTTATCATCGTTGTTATACTTGGCATATCTTAGAAGCTCCAAGAATTTATTGGCATATTCCTCCATTGTCATTTGTCCCAATTTCAATTAATGGAACTCTTTGATTTTGTCATCATAGTACCTATAAGAGAGGTACTTTTACTTGAAGTATTTATTGAATTGATTCCACACAATCTTACTTTCATTAATCTTCTTCACTTTCCTAAGGTGATCCCACCATATAGATGTTCTTCCATTAAGATTGAATATGAATACCCTTGCCTTCATGTTTCTAGAGTAGTCTCAGACTTGGAAATACTTCCTCATCCCAAGAATCCAAGCCTCAACTTCTTGATCATATTTTTCTTCATCATCAAAAGTAGGAGGTTTGGCCTTCCTAAATTCTCCTTGTGATTTTTTCTCGAAATGCCTCTTCCTCTTATTTTTATGAGATGAAGATCTTGAACCTTCAATGGAGTCTTTAGAGATTACTCACTAGAATAGGAATCAAGAGTATATGTCTTATCTCTAGAAACTCTTCTTGAGCTATGGGACCTCTTGTGAGAATGCCTCCTTGATCTCTTCCCACTCTTTTCCTCATTTCCTAAGTGCCTACCATGATTAATATTCATATGAATTTTTGTTAATATTTGGAGCATGGATGCATTTAGCTAGTTATTTTCTTCATGAACTCTCATCATCCTCTCATCATATTCTCAACAAGCTTGGAGCTCCACTCTTAGGATCCTAATGGTTTCTACGATGTCTATGGGACTTGATTTCTTAAGCCATTGGAGTATGTTTATACATTCTCAACTTGTATATTTTCTCCCATGGCATTTGTCTCATCCGCATAAGGATCTTGTGCATCATCCATGATGATGATCTTATTGGCCCAACCAAGGCAAGAGATTTCCAAATTGCACTATATTGAAGGTTGACCTTTAGTTGTCCCTAATAAGATATTGAATCTATAAAAATGTTCATATAAACACATTTATTAGCTTCATTGCATTCTGATAAAATTATAAAATTGTTTTTCATGCATTTTAGGAACTACCCATATTTACAATTGTTTTCAAATTATGGCTATAGGCACTTTTCTTATCAAATTATAGAAACATCTAAATCACCCCTTCGGAATTTGACTCTACACAATTGTTCCCCTATGGATAATATTTATAATTACTATAAGCATACCGAATTTTATTCCTCAAAAAAGAGTTACAATCCTTCAAAATTGTCAAAGTTGCATAATTCTACACTTTTCCTATAGGTTCATTTAACTTCAAAGGAAAACTCCAAACACCTATAGAATAAAATTTAGGGGAAACTAGAAAAACATTTTTGCTGGCCTTGATAATACATGTGACTAGGATTATTCGGCAACTTTCATCTCTTTGATTTGATGCTCCAAACACCTTTGTATAACACCTCAAACTAATATCACAATGCAAAATTTCCAGTCTTATTAGTCATTGTATCAAAACCAAAATTTACATACGTCTTTTATGTATCAAGGGGGAAACCACTGAAACCACTATCAATTTTTCGATTTACCCTTATCATAAATGGCTTCTAGTTAATGGTAAATGGTTTCTGGTTACCAATTAGTTTTCATCACGGCATTCCTCCTTTTTGGGGGGCCTTCACGTGCACAAAATATCCCCCGCATGAACGATCCTAATCTACTTCCTCGACGGCGTCAGATTAAACTCATCCATTCATGTGTGCATACCCCAGGGTATGGCACATTCACCTTCCTTAGTGTGAACAATCAAGATTGAAATTTGGAAGATTCACACTCAATTTGAACCATTCGCAATACCACCCCGTCAGATAAAGTGCTACCAACTCTTCTAGCATGAATGGTCAGGATCGTGCGATGGAACTTGCATGAAGCAATCTTAGCCATTCGCGGTAGGCCATGATCTACTTAATTCATTTGGAATCCAACAAAGCATTTGACCATGAAACTTGTGCATCTCATCCGACATGGATGGTCCACGTCACACCCCTTTATCCATGTGGCTCCTCCATGTCACACCTTTTCCCACATGGCACAAGTAGGGCCCACTCATTTTTTTCCAATTTTTTTGAATTTCATAATTGTGTGAAATTTTGATTTTGGAAATAGGGGATTACTTCAAAGTCACTGCTATCCCCTTCCCAATTCTGGGCTTCTCTGTGACGAAACAAAATTGGATTCTTTCACTAATAATTTGCAATTTTGAAAAATTTCCCCAGTTTTCCTTGGCCAGTCTATCATTTTTCCTAGTAGACTAATGATCTATCCCAAAACTCAATTAGAATACCATCTAACAGTTAAAATCATGGTTTTTCATAGAATCATTTCATCAAACACTTCATATGCAACCTAATATTTCTGCCTGTAAATGTGAATTTTGGCCCATGTAGCTCTAGTGCTGCAACCTAGAGATTTGATACCACTTTGTAATGTCCCCATCCATCATTTCGACCAACATAATGGGACATGAACAAATTTTGGGCTTCTAAATTTCACTCAATGGCCATAGTTCGTAAACATTTGAAATGCAAGTGCAGATGCATAAATAAATACACATCAGAAATAACTCTATCCACACACACAACACATGCATTTACAAGCATAATTTTCACATGCATAATGATAAAATCATTTCACATCATATACAAAGAGAATACTTATCTTTAAGCAAAGAATATCTTAAGAAATTGGTTGTGTAAGAGCAATTTTACACCCAACCTTAGGCACTATGTCCAGCATGTACTCTTTCTACCAAAAGGCCACCCCCAACCTGGGATATAATTTTACCAGGGAGAAGGACACACCTATAGGCTTCTCTCTCACATCCCATGACCCATTGGCTTCTCTCTCACATTCCACGACCCATTCTACTCTCTATGCTTATCCAAATGGTCATACAAATCTCTACAGGAATCTCACTCATCCATCACAACCTTGGCTCCAACAACACCTGCGTCACATAATTCCCTTCTAGACTCAGGAATCCCCTTCTCCAATCGACGGTTCCCTTAGGTGATCCATCTTGTCAAGTGCTTACCGGTGTGTGCATAGAAGGAGTCTATCCTACTGTATGCTATTGGATAACCACACGTAGCCTTAATTCATGGTCCCAAGAATGAAAAAAATATCAAAACTCAATGGGTAAAGTTTCCTAGCTTTCCTAACCTCAATCCTCACCTATAGCCATCTATTTTCCCTTCAAATCCTTTCCTCTAGTTCCAAATTCAAAATTTTGGGTTATACATAGTTTGTAATTGGTAATTGTATGAACAACATGAAGGAGGGACTCTATGTAGTGTAGAAATCTACATGATAATAGGGAAAAGGAGTGAATGGCTCCAAAAGATAGGAAGAAATGGTGACAAGACAACTGACATAACTTCTTACCACATAAGAAAAATGACCCTTACAAATGTCATAAAAGGATATTCATCCCATGCTCCCATAACTACATGAGAGGAATTTCCCCTCCAACCTCACACATGCATTCAATGATTGGATTTAATAGTCAAAATGAAGTAATTGGCTCATTTAAAGCACATGGTAGCAATTAGATGAGTTCTAAGGTTGAAACTTGGCAATAGAGGATTTAATCTCCCATAGGCCCCCTTTCCTCTTCTCCTCTAGTGTAATCATAGCCCCTCTAGCTCTCTATACACAACCATATTGGACCATTTTATTATTTTCCAACATAATATTTACATATATTTCGAGTTAGCATGACAAGCTGACCATACGGTCCAATTTAAAATATCTACATCATACATGCCTAGTCATTGACTAGTCAGGCGTTGGCCTGGAGCTCCACACTAGGAATCCATACTATCATATTTACATTATTTATATCATTTTGATTAAGTACATTCCAAGTCAAAAACTAGGGGTACTACAACATTCATATATACACCTCTTGTGCATTCATATATATACTTCTCAACACTTCACCATAGACATTGCTCTTACACATATAGTATGCTTTGCATGATATTATATCATACTTTCCTTACATAAAGCATATATTGTCTAATTTTCTTTAAAATATATTGATACATCCCTTCTTCTTTCATTATTTGTTCCCTCATTATCTCTCTTACTAGATTTTCAAGTGCATCATTACTTGATCTCTATAAATGTGATCAACTCATGGTGAAAGGAAATTATGATAAGAAAATAAAATCTATAACCTTATTTTTCTAATATATAAATGTCATATTATATTGCAACTATATATCGTTAAATATTATAATTTATCTTAGTTAACATTGAATAAAAGCATTAAAATCTAGGTAAGCTCATAAATATGCACTATGTGACATAGATATATGCAAATACCTAATAATACTCTTATGTTAAAATGATATAATACACGTGTCTATTAATATAAATATAGTAATAAGTATTCCTTTTTAAAATCTCTTAACCAAATATTGTACTTTTACTTTTATAATAAATAATATTAGATTCACTATTACTTAATAGAACTTAAATTTAAACCCATTGAGCTTTATAAACCAATCACATAACTCCATATCCTTTATGAATTTAATATGATCTCAAATTGGAATTTCTTTATAACTTTGAGAAATTCTAGAAGTTGGAAAATAAATTCATATTTCATAGTTGGAAAAGAAAACTAAGGACTTATCCCTAAACCATATATTTAGTTCATGACTAAATATCTAAATGGTATATTTGGGGATTAAGAAAACATAATTATATCTTCAAACATAAATTAAGGGTCAATGTGTCATAGTTAAACACCTACATGTTCTAATTATAGATATACATGGTGCACTTAAGAATGTACATAGATTAGTTATATATATAAACCATGTTTAATAGATTTTTGATGAATTTATATTAGCAAGAATGGATAATAATTTGCATAATTATATATTTCTACAACTCATACATGTTTTAAATTGCATGCATGTTATTTGAAATTTAAATTATTTTGGATGGGATTGTGGATTTTTTTTCCAACGATAATCTTATTTTTCTTAGACACGTCAATATATACATCAAAGTGAAATTGCCATAGTTTTAGGTTCAACGTGATATTTAGAATGATATTCATTGATCTTAAAATATGAATTGTTTTCATACATTATTGACTATCTATTAATTGTCTTACTTCATTGGTAGACATGAAACATGCATAAATTGTTGTTATTGTTATTGAACATGAAATAAGACTACCAAAAGTAACCTTGAATATTTTGAGATTACATCACTAAATGCAAGTTATTGTCACTTCCACTACTATTGATCAACATAACTCAAAACTTACACCTTCCTATACTACTATGAATACATAGGAAACAAAGCTTGGACCATCTAACTAGTAAAAACATGACCATAATAATAAATTGGAGAATTTATACATTAGAATTTATAAATAATTAAATGGACCCGAAATCACATGTAATTGTTATGTAATAAACCATAAATACGTGTAATATATCAAATGTAATAATAAAAAAAAAGAAATATGAGTCATAATTTTGTCACATAATTTACAACTCTCTCCCATTTGAAATTTCTCCATCCTTGGAGAAAATCTGACCTCTACACTTTTTTGTTAATCCTTCAAAGATATACAATATATTTTAGTGTAGTTTGTGAAAACCTACATAATTATTTTTAATAATTTCTTAGTAACTCTTATAAATGATATCTAAATAACGAAAAAAAACTACACAAAATTTCAACTTAAACTAAGTAATTTTTATCTCCACTAACACTAAACTTATTATTGACCAAACCAAGGTTATTCTTAATCACTTTATAACCTAGTAAAGATTAACCTAACACACTACAATCACAATGTTAAAGGTAGTTGTGAAATTATACCCATAACTCATCTATCTTTGTTTGTTTAAACATCCACTTCAATTGTAATAAATAATATGTACGAGCATTATCAGCAACAACAAATCAACTTAATCTTAGTAATATATATATATATATATATATTAATTACTCCCTTGTAAATACAAAGTGAATTCTCCACATGTTAAACTATGCATTTTTTTTTTTTTTTATATTGATTGGAAATGCCTATATATAATGGATGTCAAATGGAGAATGTGTCATTATTTTGAACAAACTCATAAATGGATGAAGTAAAACCTGATGAAATATTTACTAACATTTTATCTTTTATTTTTGTATACTTATTGTTTTATTCATATTGAGAAATTTGAATTTAGGCTTTAATACCAAATGTGAGGGTATTATTCGCTACTGTAAAATTTCCTATTTAATTCATATATCATAAAAATGAAATCATGTACAACCTAAGTTACCCTGCATATAAATGGCATACCGCCTTTTCAGGGTTAACCTATCATAGATTCTGTTGAACAGGTTTTACATTGGGATATGTCTTATTCTAATGCTTGACAATTCTGGGGTCAATACCTAGAATTTATTCATATGACCAAGCAAATATATCATGATATTCCTTAAACATTGTAATGTAAATTTTAACTTCCTCAAGTGAACAACCTACTTCAATGAAGACATTTTCAACAACATCAGGTGTCCTGGAAATGTTAATTGGCATGGTTTTAGACATATTCACCATGTTTCCCTCTACACATACATTTTATATCGCAAGGAAGCTACTATACCAATCAATTTCTCTAGGTTAGACAATACCCTTATCATCAATCCTCGTACCATTCATCATAGGAAGACATGAAAACCTTTGATGCATGTCCTTCCAAGGATACTCGTTAATATACATGGCTTCTAAGATTACTTCATGAGAAGGAAAAACCATATCTAAGAGAAGTTGGCTAGATGAGGAGTTAATGGGTCATATGGGGAAACTATACTAATCATGTTCCTCCACCAATGGAAAATTAAAATTAGGGTTAGTCATGGCTAATTTAATAGCCTAATAAGTGATTAAGGCTATAAAAAAATCCATGGGTTCCCCCATATGTCCATTTTCTTCTATCGAAACAAAAGAACCTGACACCAACCATGGATCTTCAAAGTATGACGTCAGGAAGCAAGATACTTTGTTCATGGAGTCAATGGCGATTGACAAAATTGTATATATAGAGGCTGAGTCAATATATGAGATGGGATGAGGGAGATTGAAGGTTCCCATAAAATTTGGGTACATCTCAACACCCACATTGTAATGTCCCAAAATTAGAGATTTGGCACATTAGCACCAAAGACTCAAAACTAGGTCAAAGAGGGTTAGGTTCAAGGGTGAAGAAAGCTTGGGGCACACTTGGGATGGTTACTGAACTCTATTTTTCAAGTTTTTCAGGTTTAAGTAGACTTATGCAGGTTTGTGCAAACTTCATAAAGTTTGGGAAGGTTTGGAGTGAGTTTGGGAGATCGGGACAACATAGGGAAATGATTTCCAAAGAAACCCAAACGGTACTTGAGAGGTCCATTTTTTTGTAAAACAACTTGATATGGATTCTACAAAGTCTTAGGTTTATAAATCAACTTTTAGAATGTGAATTGGATCTCCTGAGAGGAAGATATGGCCAAAATATTGGAAGCTAGTCGAATTTGGTTAGTGAAAGAGCAAGGGTGAGAAATATGGTAATGAAGGGTAGGGTTTTATGAAGGTAGGAAAAGAGTTATTAAGTACATGGTTGCAGGTGGTTTGCATAAATATGCATATATTCAAGGTATAATACATTTTCATGTGTGGCATTGCTGAGCAGTAGCTTTTCTAGCACATTGACCATTGGCGCATTGAGGGGTGCATCACGCTTAGGAAGCCTCCATTAGTTAGACCAATGGCTACAAGGTGTCGACCCCGGGACTTTATGTGGAACCTAATATGATCCTGGTGTTTAGTGGGGTTCCACTAACAATCATAGGAATGAATGGAAGAAAGTTTGGGAAGCAAGATTGAAGAATTGGCAATTTTGGCTTAGTGAGGAAGCTAGTTTCCAAGGGCTTCCAAATGGAGTACGACCTTTATTGAATTATTCAAGGAGGGTATGGGAAGGACCAAAAACATGTTTTATAACCATATATAACTTCATACTAAAAAATATATGCGAATTGCTTAGTCAATTGGGTTAATTCCGTAGATATGTCAAAATATATGCACATTGGAGACAATAGGCAAAAGAGAGACACAATGTAGGAAAAACTTGTGATTTTTATTGGCGGTATCAGTAGTATGGAGCATGTACATAATAATGGATACTAATATCATAAATGATAACAACATAGATAATACAGAGAGGAGAATAAATACTAATGCTCAATAGGATCAATCCCCTGCAAAAACACTGATCCACTATAGAAGCCCCAAATACACCTACATGAAATAAAAAAAAGAAAATAAAAAATAAAATGTGTGATATTGGCCCCGGAACGCAAGAATATGGAGGTAGCTTTATTATGGAGGCTCAATATCACAAGAAGTAGTTGATATGACCACTGGGGAGATGTAGAAGACCAACAGAAACCGTGATCATGTAGCACAATCATACCCAACGTCAATATTGGTTCAATACAACACCATGAGAAGAGAAGGATGCTAAAATCCGCTTCGTCAATGCCATGGTTACTTAGTTGCAGAAGGGGTCCATCACCCAAATGTTGACAAGGGGAGCATCACCCAAGTCTAGGTAGCACTCGGCTTCCCATCAAAATCAACAATATCCAAATGAATGCCATTTTCCCATCTCCTTTGCCTCCATTAATAAGGCAAAACTTTATTAGTTTCCCATACTAGAGATTAATACCATGGAATCCTAAAACCATCAACCATCTTCCTTAATGCGCTAGTTTTCTTGGGTAAATGTGAACAAGGTTATTTCCCACTTATATTGGGTCATAAATGTCCATTAAGTGGTCTTAAGAGCTCCCCAACTCATTCCCTAGTTTTAAGGAACCTCACCAAGTCAAAAGTGGAATTTATTTACTTTCTTATCCTTTCCTAAGAATTAGGATCCAAGTTTGTCCACTTTTCTCCACCATCATTATTCCATCCTAACCAGGTTCCTTATCCATTACTTGAGCTCCCTTTGACCTAATTTAATAATTAATTGGCCACTTAAATTCATAATTACAATTTGACTTGGGCAAATATTCTCCAATTAATTCCCAAAATATTATTTTTCCTCCATAATTCAAATTGGGAATTATCTGTGGCTTAATTATCCTTTTAATAATTATTTTAGTATAATTTACTTAGGAAATTTGAATTATTTTAGACACCATGTTAATTTTTTATGAATTTTTCCTAAGTGACCGTGGCCAATTTTCCATAGGCCAAAATTAGGGACATGACACACATTTTCAAATGCCTTTGTGGAATTGCCAAACAATGGGATATTAGGTCTCACTGCAGTGTTCGTTTCTACTCTACAATACAAAAGTTGGTCTATAATAACGGTATTTCCCTCACAAGAGAAGTAGATAACGAGGAAAACCAAAGACATCGCTACCATCATTGCATAGGTCCATTATTTCCTAAAATGAGGATGTAAACTATTGGCGCGTCAAAAACCTCAACCCCTGTGAGAATAGTCTTTCACCCTAGATTAACAGGGAGCATTGGGATAATTCCATGAGGCTTAAAACATGTCCTATTAGAAAAATAGGATCACAGAGCAATAACATAAAATAAAATGCAGAAATAAAACACATAAAACACAATACAAGAGAGACACCAATATACGTGGTTCACCCAATATGGGCTATGTCCATAGAGAAATTTCCAACCCTTTCTATTATACCATCCAACAAAATGAATGGATACAACCCACAACATATCTGCTACAACTTCCTCTTCACTCTCTCATAGTCTCTCTCTCAGTCACACTCGTCATTCACAATACTACATAACCACAATACAATTCCCTCGTACATAAAGAGGGTTTCCTTCTAGGGCTAAAATCCCTAACATAACTTCTATTGTCATATCTGATATCTAATTAACGATTCAGATTGATTATGAAATTACAAGGTAATTTTTTGCCACATTTTGCAAGGAACCCCTATAGCTTGGATGGTAATCCCGACACTAATGAAACAGTCCTCTGAATTAGGAATATAATCAGGCTCCACAACTAACATGTCCATCTAAGTCCTCTAGCATCATGGGAAATGAGAAAATATCAAGTGATTATATAGCTTGTCAACATGATCAGGACATAACATAAGTGGAAGCTCCCTCACCCACTACAGTCTAGAAAATGTTTGATCCTTGGTTCGAAACTTGAATCTAAAATGTGAGAGAATGAGGAAGAGGAGGGTTCCATTTCTCCAAGTAAATTTTTATAAGCTAAGAATCCAAGGGGTCTAAATCACCAATGGTTAATAACAATGTATTTCCCTATGTGGGGAAACTATGGAGAACTTCCAAATTAGACATCATGCATGATGCTTGGTACAAATATTCAACAATGCTATAGTTTTGAGTGGATTGAGAATTATGATTATCCATGAACCTCTTCAACACACGTTTTGGGATGGATGGCATTGTATCAATCGTTGGTTTTTCTATATGTAGAGGGTTTGGCAACTCAAAAGTAAGTTCTTATTTACCCTTGGAACCAAACTAAGGTGCTTTGTAATTATAGGAGACGGTATAGACATTTCTGTCCCTTTTGCACATAAACACATTGACCTTTGGTGGGATTCCCCCTTGCAAGGAGGCTCCCTTATTTCCCACTTGCGGGTTTGTAGGTTTAAGTGACTCTAGCAACCATTTGTTGGTTCTATGGATAAATGGGTTCGTCGGAATAGTGGGTTATTGTTGAGCATCATGTTGTGCCAACAATCAGCGAGTAGCCTCCATATTGGGGAAAAGGTGCATTAATTGGTCTTCGATGCAGAGTTTACATAGAAACTTGACTTTATTTTTCTCCTTTTTACCCCACCATCATTATTGGTGTTTGTATTATTCCCTTCATTCCCATTATTTTTTTTCCTTTCCTCTTTCCTTTAGGTTACTAGTTCCCTTTAGGATTAGATTTTTGTACTAAGAGAACATCAGGGGATTGAGTGGGAGTACCAGTGTTGGTAGCAGTTTGCATAGCTATAGGCACATTATAAATTAAGGACATTTGTCCTATTTGGTTGGCTGTATAATTAACTATAGAATTCTCCACTAAATCAATCACATCATCAGCATGTGGCCTAGGTCTAGGCTTGGTCGGATCCATATCTACATGAGAATCCTGTGTGGGAAATATTTCATATACACTAGGTCCAATCACCAAAACCCAATGATGGATTTCTCCTCAGTCATTACCCCAGAAAGTGCAACATCTTACACAATGTATGGTAACAAAGACTTTATAAACAAATACATTAAGAATTCATTAGGTATTTAGGATTTTAAGAAACCGACGTCTCGTCCTCCACTCAAGAATGTGGTCGGAGATATGAGTGGAGTTATCCTACCGGAAAGATGTCAACAGTTCAATTTATGTCTCATAGCGGACCAACAATTGAAAGTGGTTTAGAAATTACATCACTAAGGCATCGAAATTGTGGAATGAATCTCATGCGAGTTTATTATACCATTTTGCCACTACCCCAGCAAAATGTATCTGAAAATACTTAACTTAATATTGTCATCCATTAATGAGTTTGATAAACACCATGGATGGAAGTTCATCATATGAGTAGTGAGGTCTTCTATAGCCTTCCCTTTGGACTTAGATATGTCTAGAGGTAACTTGGTTGGGACAGGGTCCAGTTGGTATTATGCATCACTAGATCATTTGTTAACTTCGATAGATCCGAAAAGTTTAAGGATGCAAGGAATGATAAATTCATCTAAGTGAAAAAAAATCAAAATTCCAGGTGTTAGTCCCAAAGATGTTCTAAGGCTGTTTTAGAATTGTGTCTAGGCATCAATGAAATTTATTGTGTTCTTTGCTTAATCAAAATCACATTTACTTTGAGTATAATGCGGATAACCAGACTTGGAGTAATGTGGGCAGTACTTCAATATGCCAATGGAAAAAATTGAATGGGGTGGTGCGAATGAAATGGCACAAGAAAAAGGTACTTCAATGGAAGTAAATCTCTGTCTTATGTGTATGATTACCGTAATGAGCCGAAGAAGGAATTTAATAGTTTAAACAGAATGATTATAGAGCTAAATCTGAATAGTGTGAGGATATTATAACTAGATAACATAACATGAATATTTCACACCATAACCATCTTAGAAAAAATAATTTAAACTGATAGCACTCATATTTGAATCAGAATTAACTTTGCAAATCATGAACATATATGAAAGAGATGAATTTACAAGAGAAGAAATTACTAACTCGACATATCAAAGGTTTGAATCCACAAGACACCAAGATTAGGCATGAATTTCATTCCTTATATATTGATCAGACTTCCAATGTTTAAAGTTACACTTCTTACAAATAAAAGTCAACCTCTATGGCCTTTCCTTTTCTTCTATATATAGCCTTCACCGGCCTTACAAAATAGTTTGTTACAACCCAATGGATTATATGTTTTTGTTTGCATTTTCTAACAAAATTAGTTACAACAAATAGACCGTTGGACTAATGTTGACTTGTCTGCTGCTACGACTTTGGTTCGTCCTGCTGAGGTGGAGGAATTTCCTGTTGCGTGGAAGATGCTCCCGCTGTTGGCTGTGAAGATGAGGACCCTACCGTTGCTTGTGCCTTTGTAGATTGTTCTAACTGTTGGAGCTGGAGAAATCGCATGATGCCTTTCCAGTCCTTACCCATAAGATATTGGAAAAATCTGAGTTCCCTCAGGGATGAATATATCTATGTATACCGCTCAAAAGAGGCATTTGGAAGACTTCTGAAAATAGTTTGAAGACGAATAAGTATTTCAAAATTGGCATGCAACCTGTCCACGATCATTCTTCCATTGATCTCTTGCAAAGTATCCATCATGTGAATTTTTGAGTTCCTTGCCTCTATCATCATGGCATTATAGTTTTCTTTTGGGTATAGGTCTCCATGTCCATCCCATAAATATGGGAGGCCAAGGGGAAATACTGATTTGAATAGCTCTTTGAACGGGTGCACATCTTGCTTTATCTGAGCTGCAATGTCAGCGACGTTCTGAGCCAACACTCCCTTGGTAATCACTTTATTTGATTCCATTATGATCTTAGTTCTGTCACGAACATAATACATCTGGAGTTCCTCAAAGGTATTCTCATTTAAGAATTCGATCGCTGCTTTGGCAAACTTGTTCTTCTTACTTACATTGTTCCCAATTGATCGGGCATCCTGTGTGGCGGCTCCAGCCATCTCCGACTCTTCTTGGGGCACGATGAAATGGCCCCATTGTGTGGTTATCAAAGCTGCTACTTGCTCCCATATTGCAACCTTGGCACTCTTTATCAGGGACTTACCGGTAGGATGTTAGGAACCCATGTCAACCCTTCTATTTACTTTGTTAGTATATTGTTGTTGGATGCATATGCTTTGTAAGTCGTCCCATAGTATTTGTTGATCCATAGTTTGTATTATTGTTGTTGGACACATATGCTTTGTAAGTCGTGCCATAGTAATTGTTGATCCATATTTTGTATTGGCCCATGGTTTGTATTGACACATGGTATTGGCGCCTAGACTTAGTATATAAGTTTGTGTTGAGACCAATGAAGGTATCGTGAAGTTATTTGTATTGATCTTGCTCAAAGGAGGTTGCCCCCTCGAAGTGGCCTGCGATCAATATAAAAGTGATTCTGAGTTTTGTTATTTCTTCTATTTCATGTGTTTTCATTAATTAATTATTGCAGGTTCTTCACATCTGGTATCAGAGCACTTTCTTGGGCTCACTGGGTGAAATTTCTGTCAAAAACATTTTTCGCATCTGTCGCAGCTTTGGATCTGGGAATAATCCCTATCCACTTAAATGTGGGAAGTACTTGGGCATAAGCCCTAAAACTCATTGTGAGGAGTACCACAGGAACCCCGAAGTAGCTAGCCCATTGAGAGGACCCACCAACGAAAAGGGCAACGACCCCTACCTGATTGACTAGTTCCCACCCGTGAGGTAAACCAAAAGCTGTCGTTTTTTGCAAAGCGGTTATCAGTTTTACCTGAGACGTGGAGTGAGGGGCATTGCCCCAATACGCAAGACGTCAGACAACATTGGTGGCCGAGTGAATCCCTTGACCCAATAGGAAGCTGCACATACTTGGGGTCCATATCTATTGTCAGCTGAATTGTTGCCAATCACTTCCGCGCCGTTTGAGATCCATTCCGAGCCATTTTAGATCCATCCATTTCAGATCCATTCCGAACCATTTCAGATACAACCGTTTCAGATCCATTCTGACAGTTGTTCCAGATCCAGCCGTTTCAGATCTATTCTGAAAGTTGTTTCAGATCCAGCCGGTTTTTATCCATTCGATGTTGTTTCAGATCCATCTGTTGCTGATCCCATTTGCATCGTTGCAGATCCATTCCTGAAAAAAAAAATTATGTTTTTTCGCCATATCTCTCTTGTTTTAACTCTGTTTCCCTTGAAACTTCTCTAACACCCCTGCAATATCATTCTGCATATTTCATTCCTAAGGACCCTATCCCAAATTCCACTTTCCAAAGCCAAAAATCCCACATTTGTCTATTTTTAAGGTTTTCCATAAATCCTTTGATTTTCACCCAATCGCCCTCAAATTTTTCTACTGTGTCTATTCCCTATTTCTGCTTCTTTGTCCCTCACTACAAATTTTCTCATTCTTTCACCCCACTTCTGAAATCCTCATTTTTTACTTCCCTATCCATTCCATAGTGTACACAACCTAGTCAAACCCCAATTACCCATCTGAGTTTTTCCCAAATCCAAATTTTCCTTTACTAAATAAGCTTTTGTTTTTGTTTTTATATCCATTCCCCCCCGCAAAAAAAAAAAACTCCTGGTTATGGTTGTCACCCACGCAGGAGCAAAAACCATGGAGGAAGCACTTGTAGCCATCCAAGCCAAACTCCAGGATGTGGATGAAACATTTCTCAGCCTCCATCTCGAGCATTCAACCATGAACAACAAACGACAGTTCGAGTCTTCATCAGAGAATGGGTTCTCTTCTTCCAGCAATTTCCATGGTCCGAAGCTTGAATTTCCTCGCTTCAATGGTACTGATATGACTGGATGGATCTATCATGCAGAACAGTATTTCAGTCTGCATAATACTTTTGATGTCCAAAAAGTTCCACTTGCATCCTTTCATTTGGAACAGGAAGCCCTTCAATGGTACCGTTGGTACATCAAGGCTCATGACGAGCCAAAATGGACAGATTTTTGCCAACTCCTTTTGCAACGATTTGGTCCTAGTGCTTTTGATGACTTCACCGGAGCACTCACTAAACTTCGTCAAATTGGCACTGTGAGAGAGTATCAGGCAGAATTTGAGAAACTAGCTAATCACACAGAAGGATTGTATGATGAATTCTACAGGAGTTGTTTTATCAGTGGGCTTAAGGATGAAATCCAGTCAAAGGTTAAAATGTTTTGTCCCAACACAATGATGGAATTCCTAGGGTTGGCTAAGTTGACCAAAGACAAGATTGCAGCCCAACAACGCTCTAAACCCACTTTTGTTCCCTTTCGAAATATGGGTTCTCAACGACCTCCCATGCCGCCAGCTCCTCGACCAAATCCTATCAAGCATTTGTCTGAAACAAAGATGCAGGCACGCATAGAAAAATGGCTTTGTTATAATTGTGATGAGAAATTCACTCGAGGACATAGATGTGTTCAACAAAAGCTCTATCTCTTGGATATGGATTCTTCGTCTGCCTCTAAAATTGGTGAAGAAGCTCTAGATACAATGGATGATCAGGTCGACATTCAGGAGCCGCCTATTGACCACCCATCTCAGGATGAACACGAAAAGATATCTCTCCATGCTTTATCCGGCGTCACCACCTCCCAAACAATGCAGGTCAGGGGTTACTTCAAGAAACTTCCCCTTACAATACTCATAGATTCTGGTAGCACTCATAACTTCATTGACCCTCGGATCGCCAAACAGGCTGATTGTTTTGTCCATACTTGCTCCAACTTTGAAGTCATGGTTGCCAATGGGGGCACCTTACCTTGCAAAGGAAAGTGTCACAATGTGTGTATCTCTCTAGAAGATGATAACCTGCGCTCTGACATGTTTGCCTTGTCCTTAGGTGGATGTGATGTGGTTTTGGGCGTTCAATGGTTACTCACACTTGGTCCCATCTTATGGGATTTTGCTGAACTTTGGATGCAGTTTTCAGTCAATGGAACACAATACAAATTTATGGGCTTACAACCAGGGTCTCTCCACATCATCAGTTCACATCGCCTAGAAAAGATCCTTAAGAAGAATTCACTGGTGTCATCGCTCAGTTCCATTCCATTCAGATGCACCCACCAACGGTCTCCACTACTTCCATGGATAGATATGCAGGTGTCTTTGTTGCACCAATGGGATTTCCGCCTTCAAGAGACCTTTCCAGTAAGCATTTAACCGCATCTACATCTCAGCAGGAAATGATGGCTATTTTGCATGCAGTACAGAAGTGGCAACCATCCCTATTAGGGAATTATTTCTGCATCAAGACTGATCTCCAGAGTCTAGAACATTTTTTGGAACAATGGGTCTCCTCCCCAGCACACCAAAAATGGGTTATCCAACTCATGGGTTATGACTATGCGATCACTTACAAGAAGGGTAAGGATAATATGGTGGAAGATGCGCCTTCTCACAAATTTGATGACCCAGTTTCTTTTACAGCTATTTCTCTGCTTGTTCCAAATTGGTTGCAATCTGTTCAACAAGGCTATCTCTTCTATGAACTCCATGCTTCTTCATCGGTCAGGCACTTTGGGTTCCACAAAACCTATGACCAGGAACAATGTAACTTCTTTTGGCAGGGACTGAAAATGACAATTCACCAAATGGTGGTTGAGTGTGATACTTGCCAGGTCAACAAGGGTGAAATGACACTCCTTTTGGGACTTCTCAAACCCTTTCCCATCCCTACACAGATGTGGACAGCTATTTCTATGGATTTCCTAGAAGCGCTCCAGTGGTACAATACCACATCTAAAAGGACACCATATGAAGCAGTTTATGGATAGGCACCGCCAATTCTTCTTCCATACATGCTCAGCAGCTCCCCAGTTCAGGCAATTGACTTGGTTCTTCGAAACCGCGATCAGATTCTTCTCATTCTGCAGGACAATCTTCACATGGAAAGAATTCGACTGAAACAACAAGCCGATCAACACCGTTCTGAGCGCACTTTTCACGCAGCTAATATGGTCCTTCTTCATCTATAGTCTTCCAAGCAATCCTCCCTGAAACTCAAAAGGCGTCAGTGGGCCGGAATGCAACCCAAGGATGCTACAGGGGAACGACTCCTTCAAATTGTGCATCAATTTCCACATCTAAAGCTTCGAGGACAAATCTTTTTCTAAGGGAGAGGGGATGTTAGGAACACATGTCAACCCTTCTATTTACATTGTTAGTATATTGTTGTTGGACGCATATGCTTTGTAAGTCGTCCCGTAATATTTGTTGATCCATAGTTTGTATTATTGTTGTTGGACGCATATGCTTTGTAAGTCATCCTGTAGTAATTGTTGATCCATATTTTGTATTAGCCCATGGTTTGTATTAACACATGGTATTGGCACCTAGAATTAGTATATAAGTTTATGTTGAGACCAATGAAGGTACTGTGAAGTTATTTGTATTGAGCTTGCTCAAAGGAGGTTTCCCCCTCGAAGTGGCCTGCGATCAATATAAAAGTGATTCTGAGTTCTGTTATTTATGTTATTTCGTGTGTTTTCGTTAATTAATTATTGCATGTTCTTCACATAGGAACAAAATCAAGGAGGAAGGGCTGAGGTTAGGGGCGACAACCCACAACCCATAAGTGGTTTCAGGGCTCAGAGTAGGCAGTTTGGGAAGAATTCTTTTCGGACCCTAAATCAACATGGAGCTGCCATGTGGAAAAGGTGGCTTCCATTCAGGGGCGCACTTGGGGTGTTAAACTCCGAGCGATTTCAATGCCTTGAAGATCAGGTGCCTGTTGATTTCGTTCCTCTATCTCCTTGAGATCTGCACCAAATATGCACAACTTTATAGGGCGGGCCCCTTTCGTCTTACAGCTAACTGCTTGGCGGCTCATGGTTGAAACCACTGTGGCAGATTTTAGCAGTTTCAGGGCTCCAATTAAGCAGCTTAGGTAGACTGCTTTTGAGGCCCTGAACTGATCTGAGGCTGCCACGTGTTTACAACGGTTTTCATTCAGGGGCATTCTGAGCTTGGTAAACGTCGAGCGCTTTGACACCCTGAATTAAATATCAGTCATTGATCTCAAATCAATCGGCCATCTTTACTTCACCTGCCTCTATCTCTTCCACGGTCGATCTTTTGCCATAGGGTGAGTTGTATTTCCTCCTTTCCATGCCATTGCCGCTCTAGACTTCACTTAGAGATCTTTGTTAGCTTTAGTGTATGTTAAAGCTTCCTTTTGCCGATCAAGACGTGGATATTAGTACTAAAATTGGCTTCAGCGAGGACATCCTTTTTCTTCGGAAGACGCTGAGAACAGTAGACTAGTGACTTTAATTCCATTGGCTTGTGGAGTCATATCTCTCTTTTATTTTTAAAATCAAGTAATAGAAAATCGTGAGAGAGAAAAGTAACATGTGAGCATAATTCATTTTTGCAGAATGAAAGGGGGGAAAACATATGTTACATATATGATACAAAAGATCATTTGATAGAGCAAGATAGAGACCAATATTGAAAAAATCGTTTCAGAAACCTCCCATTTACAGGATTTTCGAATATTTCTTTATCGAGTTGCATCAATTCATAAGTGTTGTTGTCATGGACTGCAATAACCTTGAATGGGACCAGCCATAAGTTGTCAAATTTCCCATGTTTAGATCTCTCTTCCCTTCTAGAATCTCATTTCATAACAAGGTCTCCCTGTTGAAAATCTCAAGCAATGGCACTTCGGTCAAATGTTGCCTTAATATTATATTGGTGGATCTTAGAGATTTCGTCCAGCTACTCCCTGACCTGTTGAATTTCTATCAGTTGATGAATTCTTCTTTCCATGTCATTTGGTTCTTCATGCTCTGGTTGTAATAGTTTCATCACTGGGAGACCCAACTGAATGGGGAGGACTACTTCTTTTCCATAGACCAATTGGAATGGTGAAGTGCCTATAGCACGTTTGATACGGATTCTGTCTTCCCACAATGCAAATTTTAGCTGGGAATCCCAGGACCTTTTGTTTGTATTTAGCATCTTCTTGATGATAGTCACTAGACTTTTGTTAGAGGACTCAGCCAAACTGTTTCCCTGAGGGTAGTAGGCAGTTGAATGGATCAATTCCATATTGTAGCTTTGACATAAAATCATCATTTTGGAGGATTTGAAAGCTTGAGCGTTGTCTGTAATGATCTTTCTGGGGCAGCCAAATATTGTCAGGATATTCTCTTCCAGGAAATTTATTATGACCGTATCATTAGCGTTTCTTGTTGGAATTGCCTCCACCCATTTTGTGAAATATTCAATGGCTGTAAGAATCCATCTATGTTGGCCAGTGGAATGAGGGTTTATTTCTCCTATAAAATCAATGCCCCACTATTGGAAAGATGCTTCTATTCTAACTGGTTTAAGGGGTAATGGTTTGAGTTTTTGCTTTCCAGCAAACAATTGACATTCCATACATGATATAACCTTATTAGTATCAATGAACAATGTAGGCCAAAAATAACCAGCTCGAAGGACCTTGTAAGCAGTAGCTCTCCATGCATGATGTCCTCCGCACATTCCATCATGAAACTCTTCTATTATGCCTTATGTTTCTTCTTCAACAATACAATTTAGCAGAATACCAAGAGGATCCTTCCGAAAGAGATATCCATCTAGAATACAGTACTTGGCAGCTTTGAGTTAAAGAGATCTCATTTTGGGTTTATTTAGATTGGGAGGAGAAGTCACATGGTGTAGGTAATAAACAATGTCTTTGTACTATTCCGAACAGGCAAATTTCTCAGATACATTATCAGGAAGATTTTGTTGAATACCTTATTCTTCCTGACTAGGAATTCGATCTATTAGATTGACCTCTAAAGCTTGATAATTTGACTAAGATGAGAGTTTAGCTAGTCCTTGTACCTTCACTAGTTTAGTAGGCTTGATTTTCATGTCATATTCTTGGATTTTGGAGATCCATTTTCCCCTTCTCCCTTCGATGTATGGCTGAAACATAATATCCTTGATAGTGCTCCCTGTGACGTAGGCTATAATTTTGGAGTGTAGGGCATAATTCCTGAATGACTTAAGGGCTTTGAATAATGCATAAGCCTGCTTTTCCATCGTGTTGTATTTCAGCTCATCATCTCTCAATGCTCGGTTGAAAAAGGTGATGGGTTGCTCATGTCCTTCGATATTCTTCTGTAAGAGGACTGCTGCAATGGTGACCTCAGAGGCAAATGAGAATATAAGAAAATCTTTTGTATAATCAGGACTAGTCAAAACAAATGATTCTCCCAAGGCATCCTTTATCTGTTTAAAGGAATCTCTTACAGTTGTGGTTCATTTGATCTCAGCATTCTTTCTTAACATGTCGGTGATTTCTTTCATTATTTCAGAAAAATTGGGGATGAATCTTCGTAGAAAATTTATTTTTCTAATGAAGGACTGTACCTCCTTTTTATTCCTTGGTGGCTCAATTAATTTGATAGAATCTACTCTATCATGATCTATCTTCACACCATCATTGGATACAATGTGCCCCAACAACTTTCCCCCTGTCATTGCAAAAAAATGTTTTTTTGGAATTGAGAGACAGACCAAATTTAATGCATTTCCCTAAGGTCTGCTTCAGATGTTGAAGATGGCCTTCATCATATTTTGAAAATATTGTCATATCATCCATATATATAACAATAAATTTGTCTTTTTCACCTATGAATGCTATGTCCATAGCCCTTTGAAATGTTGCACCAGCGTTAATAAGACTAAAGGGCATTTTATCATACATGAAAGTTCCCCATGGTGTAGTAATTAAAGTTGTCTTTTCCCTATCATCCAGGTGCATGGTGATTTGGTTATAGCCTGAGAATCCATCCATCATAGACACTCTAGTTGACCCAACCACTTTTTGTAAAATGTGATCCATTTTGGGCAAAGGGTAATTGTCCTTTAAAGAGCACTTATTCAGATTTTTGAAATCAACACATAGACGGATTTCTCCATTCTTCTTCCTGACTGGTACCAAGCTAGCCACCCACTTTGAATATCTAAGGGGAATGATGATTTTTGCATCAAGTAACTTTCTCACTTATTTTTCAATTACAGGGAGTAATATAGGATTCATTTGCCTTAACTTTTTCTTTACTAGTTTAGCATCTAGTGGGATCCTGTGTTGTATGATAGTTGTATCATAATTTTTCAGGTATTCATACTTCCACGCAAAAACATCCATGTATTCTTTAAAAAGGTCCTCATCATTTTGATTTTTCTCGATTGTAAGAGACTATGAAAGTTTTACGAACTTTGGTTCTTTCAGGGTACCAAGATTCTCTTCTTGTATAGCCTCAGTAGTTGGATGCACTGTTGGTTTCACTACGATCTCATTCTTGTTGAACAATTGTTCTAGAGAAACTAGTCCTTTAGGAATAAAGTTCTTCTTTAGTACGTTGAAGGATCTTGTGTCCAGCAATCTGTTGTGTTAACCTAGATGTTCTTCCATCTTCTATTTGCAGAATATCTTCTCCTTCCTCTCCTTCATTGCTATCTATATTAGTGCTTGAAAACTCGTCCATAAGCTGCAGAAAGCATTTGATCTATTGATCGTCCTCAAAGACTTGCCAAGATTTAATATTGTCAGGGATAGAGGGACGATATCGTATTTCCACTTCATACTTTAGCTTCAGATTCTTGGGAAGTTTGAAATAGCTAGCCATCAAGGCCAATGAATCTGCGTGTTGGTTGCATTCCCCAGGGACAAAATTTATATTGAAAGCATCAAAGAAATTATCAATAAGATCCCATGCAATATTTCGGTACGCTCTAATCCTAGGATGCTTTGCTTGGTAAATACCTTTGATTTGGTTTACCACCAAATCAGAGTCTCCGAAAACTGCCAACTTAGTGACTTTCAAATCTTTAGTGACTCGGAGGCCTAAGATGAGGACCTCATATTCAACGACATTGTTAGTAGTATCAAAATCTAGTTTGTAAGATAGACTAATCTCTTCTCCTGCCGGTGATGATAGTACTGCACCATCTCCAAATTCTTCTTTGGTCGAGGCTCCGTCAAAATATAGTTTCCAAACTTGATTCTGGTTATCCTCGGCAATAGGTTCAGTCACTTGAGGTTGCACAATTTCCTCTTCAAAGTGATCACCCAACGATAGCATATAACAGCCCATATCTTCATTAGTTGCATATACGGGATAATTCATAGGACTGTCTTGATCATTTATCATAGAAGCGAACATAGCTTTTCTGTACAATTGTCTAGTATCTCTAGCAAATACGAGTATTGTAGCGTACTTCATATCCATCTGCATGGTGCCTCCCAATTTTTTAGCCCAGCTTCTTGATAGAAGCATACCATATTTGGCTAGGACATCTGCTACTACTACGTCCATCATTATGCTTTTGGTCGACAAGTGGGCGAGAGTGACTACCAAATCTTTTATCAAACCTATGCACTTTACCTTTTTGGAGTCGAAAATGTAGAGATCATGATATGGTCTGGTAATCTCTAGTCCCAATTGTTCTATGATAACTTTGGGCATCAAATTGTGAGATGCTCCGGAGTCTAGCATACAGTTGTGGAGGAGTTTATCATGCACATTTAAAGTAACGTAAAAAGGAGTAATGGGATCTTCTTTATCGTCAATGTGAGGACCACATTGAAAATTTGGGGCTTCGTCATTTAGATTTATAGAATCTTGCTGGTCAATGTTTTCAACTTTGCGCAACATATTATCAATTTGTTTCTGATACAAAGGATTTTTTATCAATTCAGACAGGGGAACAACTATCTTTAGTTTGCTCAATTCATGTTCCAAATTGAAAGGAGTAGGGAATTCCTTGTGCTCTTTAGGATCTGTCCCTATTCTCTCATGGGGGATGATGCATGGATTTGTTTGGATATCTGGAACTGTGGCCTTACTTGCTTTATCTCTCGGTATGTATTTACTTTTTGACAAGAGGGATGCTTGAGGAGACTTAGCTTGGACTGACTTCTGGGGAGAATTCTAGGGAGGAATATCATTCCGTCTATTTTCCGACTCAAGTCTTGGTCTTAAGTCATACTTCTTTCGCAACCCTTCCTGTTGAGCATTTGGGAATAATGGATACCAGGGGGAATGAATCATTTTCTTGAGGGTTTTAGGATATCCCCCCATCTGATTATGTGGGAGTGAATTTTCATAATCATCTCTAGTGAGGTGCATGAGATAAGAATCTTCTTCCATCCAATTAAGTTGTTCCTCAACTTCTTCGCATATTTCTTCCTCTGGTATTTCGATTAGATTATTGTCGCTATCTCAGATGGGTGGCCTTAGTGGTTGTTCATCATTTCTCTTTTCTATGTATGCCATCTGAGGGTTATAAGGCCTTCGGAAATGAGTAGGAGGGAGAGAAGGAGATTGTCTGTTAGGACTGCTACTTTCTAATTCCATTCTGGTAACTTTATTTGACAAATTCTTTATAATGCAAGTTATTTCATCAATCTTTGATTCTTGAGCGTCTTTAACTCCTGAGGAGACACTCTCTTCTTTGACCTTCCCTTTGTCTTTTTGTTCTACATCATCGGTCAATTTTATCTTGCCTTCTGCTCTCATATTTCCTTCAACGTCTATAGCATCATCTTGCATAATGCTAAGTGAGGGTGATCTCCTCTCCCTCAACATGATGGCAAAGTCAGAGGGGAAAGATACTGCATACGTTGCTTGGGCTACGGCTTCTGCAGGTCGGATATCCTCGGGGATTCTATAATACACTTTGTTGAATCTTGCAGTGAAATCCACCAATTTTCAGAAGTGCTCTTTCTCAGGGAAGAAAACTCTGTCAGATAGTAGAGGTTATTGCGCTTAATTCTCCACTTCTTAATGAAGGTGATTTCCAAAATTTCCATAGTGCTGATGGAAGCATTAGGTAGTGTTCTGAACCATTTTTTGGCTTCTCCCTCTAAAGATTGGGTGAAGACTTTAATGAACACATCATCATGGTCGATAAGAATGTTGTCAGTGAAATCTTGGGATCGATCTACATGATCTTCTGTAGATGTTCCGTTACTGCCATCATACTTTGGTAATAACTTTAGATAGTGGGTAGGCATATCATTTAAGGGTGTTGGAAATTGCAGAGGTCCATGCCAGATGGCCACATATCGAGGTGTTATGGGTGGTGGTGGTCCTACGCCACCTCCTCCTCCTGACATGAGGTGGTATGTGATTAGTTTCTTGGCTTGAGGAGTAATATAAGATTTGAACGGATCTTTACGAGCTGAAGATTCTCCGCTTCCAGTGGTAATAACCTGAGAGTCAGGCAAACCAAAAGGAGTATGGGGATTTTGGGGAGAAGGTTCTCTTTCAGGGGTTTGGAAAATGAATTCAGATTCAAGGAATTGAGGGCCAAGCAGAGGTGGGGAGAAACTTCGTCGGTGGCCTAGAGAGGTGGACTGCTATTTTCCCTATCTGTGTCTCCAGGAGACAAAATCTTGTAGAGACACTCATTCTTCGTGACTAAGGATTCTGGAGAGTATGTCTACGTCTAAATGCCAGGTTTGCTTCGGTGGAGTCGCCAAGTGGATTACAACCTACTGCCTGGTTTCATCCACTATGAAATCAGGAGTGTATAATTTTTTGTTCTCCCCAGGGAAGATTTATCTTCTTGCTTTCATTCCCTGGTAACGGCGCTAGAAAAGATGTTAGTCCTAGAGACATTCTAAGGTTGTTTTAGAACTTTTCGTGGGCATCAATGAAATTTACTGTGTTCTTTGCTTAATCAAAATCACATTTACTTTGAGTATAATGCAGATAACCAGACTTGGAGTAATTTGGGCAGTACTTCAATATGCCAATGGAAAAACTTGAATGGGGTGGTGCTAATGAAATGGCACAAGAAAAATGTACTTCAATGGAAGTAAATCTTTGTCTTATGTGTATGAATAACGTATTGAGCCGAATAAGGAATTCAATAGTTTAAACAGAATGATTACAGAGCTAAATCCGAATAGTGTGAGGATATTATAACCAGATAACATAACATGAATATTTCACGCCATAACCATCTTAGAAACAATAATTTAAGATGATAGCACTCATATTTGAATCAAAATTAACTTTGCAAATCATGAACATATATGAAAGAGATGAATTTACAAGAGAAGAAATTACTAGCTGGACATATCAAAGGTTTGAATCCACAAGACACCAAGATTGGGAATGAAGTTCTTTCTTTATATCTTGATAAGACTTCCAATGTCTGAAGTTACACTTCTTAAAAATAAAAGTCGACCTCTATGGCATTTTCCTTTTCTTCTATATATAGCCTTCACCGGCCTTACAAAATAGTTTGTTACAACCCAATGACTTATATGTTTCTGTTTGCATTTTCTAACAAAATTAGTTACAAAAAATAGTTCGTTGGACTAATGTCGACTTGTCTGCTGCTGCGACTATGGTTCGTCCTGCTGAGGTGGAGGAATGTTGAAGTCCCCACTCCACTATTAGTAGTTGTAACTTAGGATAAATATCCTCCTAGAGATAATTCGAAAGTGGATGGGAATGAAATATAATCTAATATACTCAAAATTGTTGGATTAACTCCTCCCATAGGTATGCTAGAAGTGGGGACTAAGGTGCCCCCAACTCGTAGACTACCCTTGGCACCACTCTTGTTAATCCACTGGTACAATGGATTGGATTGTGCAATGTGACCTTAATTATAAAAGCTATGGTGAGAAAAATTCAATGGACTCTTGGATCTAGAGAAAGGTAGATTAAAATTGACAAAAAACATTGGGTTCGTCAAGTCCTTGATCTCAACTAAATCGATATTATCTTGAATAGGAAGGTATGGGACCCTTCCAAGTATGGGAATGTGACCATCAAGACCTCTTAGGTTTCCTTCCTCATATAGTGCATTAGAGTTACCACATTATTTTGCTTTTACTTTCACTGTGGGACTATTTAAAGGCTCTTGGTTTTCTTCGTCTTAAACCCACAGGAGAGTGTTGGTGTTATCCAGCTTGCACCTATTAAAAAGAAACTCCATTTTATTTGGTTAGAGACTTCTAGTTCTTCTAGACCAACAGAGAGGTTGGTCGTCCACCTTGACTCAAACAATATCAAGACAAAGAATTCCTATAAAATCCAATGTTCAATGAAACCACACATAGCTAAAAATTCCTTGAAGATTCAATGAAGCAAACCACTCTTCCAAAGAAAATCCCAAGGTCGTTAACTCCCTATACTAAAATTAATGAAAAGTCCAAAAGGCCTTTTCGAAGCTATGCCTAGGATAAGTAGGGTCTAAGTCTAACCAACGAAGGTGCAAGAGATAGTTATGGTAACTCTCATGCCACAATCACCCAAGGTGTAAACACCCTCATGAATATGGGAACCATCCAAGGGAGCATAGGTGGATGATTATGCATTTTCCTCATGTACCACAAGCACTTCCCATTTGCAGTCACTCGTGAGGATCCTACAAAAGGTAATGAATTTTACCACTTCACATTTTACAATTGGGTAAGACAGTTGTGGATCAGGTGTTTACAAATGGGCAGGGAATATAGGAACAAGTCCTAGACCTGAAAATTCTGATAAACGTGGTGTCACTCCGAAGAGTTTCCACTTCATGTAAATCCCCCTAACTCGCATATCCCACCAAGCAAGCAATAAGGGGATAATATTGATTTCCTTCTCAACTTAACCTCATGCTTAACACGTGTGTGAGGTGCTCTTTCCTGGTAAGTGTATCTTTCTACTAATGGATTTCACACCCAATGAGTGAAATTTTAGTTTCATTTTAGTGGCTTGGGAGAATTTACTCTCCACAACTACACCCAAAACATAGACTATTGTTGGTTTTATATCAAAGAAAAATAAGTCTATTTCACTTGAGTTTAGTTGCTTTTAAGGGCTACTATCGTTACTCAAAGGGATGCAGAAGTAAGAAAATGATGATGTTATCAAATGAAAAACATGCAAAAAATGATACTTGAAAATGGAAATTATTACTTTAAACTTTGAAAGAAATTCTTGAAATCTAAAGTTGTTTCATAATTCATTATTGAAAGATGTTGCTATGCCATCATTGAGAGATACAAACTTCACTTCAACTGTTTTTGCAACTTAAAGGAGTTGATAGTCGATAATCGATAGATTTCCACTCATCTTAAAGCCTTTGCTCTCTACAATTACCAAGATACTTTAACTTAACCCCACTAGCAACATTAAAGACTTTGCCACCTTATGGCTCTTGTTTTTCTAAACACAAAAGCTTTTAATAATTTACATAAAATTCAACCAACGAACATTTTTATTAATTTTATGATTTCAATATTTCCCGCCTCCCTGCAGTTATGTTACATTGACTTGAGACGGCGTGCGTGCATAGATGAAACATGTGACACGGAAAATTAGAATGATAACAAAGAATATTAGATATCCTCCGGACCTTCGCATTAAATGCTTGAGAAGACGCCTACGGCTAAATCTCACTGATTGCGAATCGCGGCTGCATCATTATCTGGTCTTGTCAGTAAATCAAGCTCAAGCAGGAGTGTGAGTTTCTTCACAGTAATTATTATTATTTTTAATGTAAATATCAAATCTAAGGTTCGCACTTAATTTGGCTGCGGATTGTACAATGGCGGTTGCCTGCATTTAGATCTTTTCTGCTCTCAGATAAATAAATACGTTTAAACATACATTTAACTCTCATAAAGTATGCATTTATGATGTTGTGAATGTATAAAATGATGTGGAGTTATTTTAATAAATTAAATTAAATATTTAAGTGTTGTAAATTATAGGTTTGATTCTTAAGATCAAATCCCTTAACTGAATTTTTGAATAACCTATTGATTTTGAATTTATAAACATAAGTATTTATATTCGTATTTTTAACACGTTAAAATGTATAAAACTTTTTTTATACAATTATATATCTTAATTTATATTATTGCATACTTATTAATAATATTGATATAAATAATAATAACAATATTAAATTAATAATTAGTTTTATATGTTTTCAAAACACAATTTATTAAATTTTTTTTATAAATTGTTTAAAATTTCATTCATGATTGGTAAAAATATTATCAAATCATTGAGAATATGACTTTATTTTCAACCTATAGAAAATAAATTTGAAAATATTTGGCTTTTGTTTCCTTAAAAGATATTTTCATTTTTAATGTGATGTGATGTTTTAATTTTAATGTTACCGATTCTATATACTTATATTTTAATGTTTTTATTATAAGAATAATTTGATATAACAATTTTGTTTGAATACTCATATTCTTACTTTTTTAATTTCTACATTCAATTTGAACTTATTTACTTTTTCAATTTTTATGTTTTATGAAGACAAGTTACTTTATTTGTTTTATTTACTAGCCTTTGTCCTTTTAGGGACAAAAATGAATGTGGTTAGGAGAAGAGGAAAGTTAGAAGGAAGAAAAACATAAGCAGAGGTAGTACTTAGGTGAATCAACCAATTCAATGTATATCAAAATAATCAATATTTGATGAAAAGACTATATTGCGAATAAACTAACGCAAATATACATTAAGGGATAAATGTCATTGTCATTCAATTATTCGATTAATGAAAATGTATGAGATAATCCAAGGGCAAATAATTCATTGGCCAATAAAGTATCAACTAAGTGTAGCACCAAATTGCAAATAGATATAGCAAGTAGATATGCAATGTATTTATGATTTGACCTAATTACATAAGTTCGAAGTGCAATGCATGTGTCGAATTCAGAAGCCGTCGAGGTCATGTCGAACCCAGAACCTGTCGGGGTTGAGTTGTCGAAGGAGAGCCGCGACTGGTCGAAGAGGAATCTGTCGAGTTTGTTGGATTATCGAAGTTGAATCGAGACTTGAAGGTGAACCTGTCGAGTTTGCAAGTTGTCAGAGCCAAAATCGACCAGGTCATTGAGGTTTTAACACTTAAATCGAAGAAAGGGAAAATAAAAGGGAATTTATTTGCACGAAGAAGAAGTTTTGCTTGAGATGAATTCTGCACTTGAATGAACATAACACTAGAAATACTTGGCCCTCCGCTTGTTGTTACTTATGTTTGATCTTTAGCTTCTTTCATTACTAATTTTGCAGCGGGAAGACTTGATTGTGTGATCGATTGATTTATTGAGGACACATAAGATAAGAAAAGGAATCATGGATCTTCGCTTACTGTTCGATTTCCCTGTCCTAGAAACACTTATATGTCTAAAGATCTCCCATTTGGCTAGATTGGTGAGCGCATTGGCATTCTTCAAATGTTTACCGGGTACCATTTTCGCCGGTATTGGTAGGGTTCATAGCAAATTATTGATGTTAAAAGTTGAACATAAATATTCATGAATAGCTTGCGTCTGTTATAATTGTCTGTGTTGGTGTAAATCTCAACATATGGAAATGCTTTAAATTTTTTCTTCTTTATTTGGACATTGTATTTGACCGGGTGCATCGTATTGAATGAAAATGTAATGCAAATTTCTTCTCTCAGAAGAGCAATTAATTATTTGTATTTTTTGGTTTTAATGGAAATTAAAATTCCATTTTAAAGTCTTTGAATTCTACCAACTCCAGCAAATGGATAAGCATCCAAGAAAATTTAGAAGTTTTCGTCCCCATGTAAAGCATAGTGCAATGAGTAAAAAAATGGTGAGGTTTTCTAGTCAAACACCGGATTCGACCGCCTTATATTGCAAATTTATTATCAAAATGATTGAAATTGTATTAAATAGTTTACAAGGGTTGTCATGGACGACAAAGTATTCAAATATTATTTTGGTTGGAGTTCGAAGTTGTTGAACTAATCGCGTAAAAGTATGTGTAAATATTCAACCAATCATAGATATGGTCGATATTTTGTTTTGGTCGACGGTGTTTAAGGTTTGGTCGATATATAATTATGGTCGACGATGTTTAAGGTTTGGTGTTTAAGGATCTTTCCTTAGGTTTTTTTATCAATTTTGAGTCTCGGTAATAATTAAAATATTTTATTGTTAGGGTTTTTAATTTTTTAACCGTGTTCTGGTCGGAATTCAAGATGTGAGAGGAATTTGAACTTTTCTATTATTTAAGTAAAAATCTATATTTTAATTAATTTTTTACTTGAAATAGAATATTAAAGGCTGGTATTTTATAATCTAATTACATTAAAAGTATTTTTTATGGACCAAATAAAACACCGACCATATGTTAGCATTGACCATTTTAAGAAAAAAAACACCGACCATATGTTAACATCGACCATTTCTTTCTCAACTTACAAATGTTATCAACCATCAGGTTTCCATTCCTGAGCGGATCTTTTCATTTTTGGATTTGTTTCCATCAATTTCCTAGTTAGTTGCTTGCTCGAATTTAGCAGAAATCAGGTTTCCATTCCGAACCGGCTCTTTTCATTTTTGGATTTGTATTCATCAATTTACTATTTGAGCCGGTAGAATGAATCGTACTAAAAGAAATTTATTAATACATGATGGAATAATGGAGCATCACTAATAAACACTACGTAACAATATAAACCATCTACCACCATAAACTATTTTGTTTCAATTGTCGACGAGAACCGACCAACTAAGCTACTAGAAGTAGTCGATGTGGAAGGAGTTGGTCGAAGGTGTTTTAGTCGAGTGAATAATGATTAAAACATGTCTGCCTCGACTAAAACACGTTCGACCGACTCCTTCCACATCGACTACTTCTAGTCGCTTAGTTGGTCGGTTCTCGTCGATAGTCGAAACGAAATAGTGTACAATAGACCTACATATAAGAAATCCCGAATCTTTTTTCGTGATGAATTTATTTCTACTTCTGATATACTTTGAAGCTCTCCTTGTAGGCATTATCTAAAAGTGAGACCTGTTTGCAGTCATGGTGATAGACGACAACCTGAAGTTGTGCAGATTCTGAAATAACAATGGTATCCAATGCAATGTCAACAATTGGATATACTCTTCCTACTTATTAAGGTTCACAATGATGCAGGTCATTGCTGCAATGGTTGACGAGCAGAGAAAGGTTTTAAAAACAAAACAAAAAACATCAACCAAATCACCATCTTTTTATTCATGATTTCAACTTGAATTCTCCCACTTGCTAAAATGTCGCCTTAAAGAAAATATATGAGAATTGGAGACTACATTGTTTAAAGGTCATAAGATATTAGTGGCACGCAAGGAAAACAATAATAAAAATCATACCCAAAGCACATGCTGATTATTTGAAGAGTCGACAGGTTTATGGGTTGGAAAGAAATAGATTGTGCTTATTGATCGATGAACTCGTAAAGAAATAGAAATGAGTCGTCTATTTCTTTGGTCGACTGCTTTACTCTCTATCATGGTTGTTCTTTGCCATTGGTCGATAGATTGATGACTCACAGGCTCATCTTCTCTCATCTTCTTTCTCCATTCAAATAAATTTTAATTATAAATCCAGCCTTCAAATATTCAACGAATACTGTCAACAACCGGCAATTGATAGAGTAAATTTTGGTCATGGAGTGATTATGCTTTTGTCAATGGTTCCAATGACCTGTCGGAGCTTCCGTTTAGTATACCTGATCTAGCATGCTAAGAATTGACAGAATCACGTCATGGTAATGCAACATTTTCAGACTATTTGTAGGTAACATTAGTTCAGCAAATTTATGTTTCCGTTAATAAATTATCTTGTCGACACAATAAAAACGAGAATCAGGAACTCGTAGAGTCGTAAAGCTTACAACTGCTCCAATCCACGAGTTACAGCTCGACTTTAGTGCTGATAAATGCTCACAACTGCCATTTATTCAACTTCTTCATGCATGCTTCATGCGATAACTTTCTTGGGCAGCGGCACCATGTACGAGCAAGTACAATCTTTGTATTTTCTTGCAGGTTTATTTCCGCGGCACGCTATCTTCTAGGTTCGAGAACATGATAGGCTGAAGTGTGGAGATAGAAAGAGGTAAGAAGAAATTGACGACAGCATCCACGTGGCAGGATTCTATTCGCTCTATAAGCGATGAATCTAATAGACGTAGATGGTCATGCTTCTCGTTGTGAAAACACCTTCGGCGTAATTAATTAAGTAAAATAAAATAAAATATTGCATTATCTTATAAAATTCCATGATTATATAACAATCTTTTTTATCTCGTAATCTAAGCTCTTCTTAATGGAAGTATGTCTTATGGGACATAAGTTTTTCCATCATATTATATATATATATATATTCTTTGGCTATTAAACTTATCATATCTTAGTTGACATCACAGTCATTATTGATTATTATTTGCAAATGCAATTAATGTAATTAAGTCATCAATCCATTTATTCAATGCAAAGAACCTTAATTTAATGCACTTCAATGTTAATTTAATTTAATGCAATTCAATGGAGGAGATGGTCGGCACAGGTTATTGTGCATTAGTGTTATTCAGAGACGAATACCTCCTATTCATTCAGCTTTGATGTTGCTTCGAGAGATATGGCAGGCCAATACTATAGTTTTATTATAGTTTTTGTTCTATTATATGGTTGTAAGTTAAATGTTTTTGGAAATTGGTTGAAATTGTATACATATTTTGTTGAAATTGTGTAATTTAGATGTTTAAAGTATTTTGAACTATTTGAATATATTTATACAATAAAAAATATAATTTGAAAAAAAAAAACACAACTTTAATAAAGATGAACAATAAAAAAAACCATTTCAACAAAGATTTTGTCACCAAATTCTAACTAAAATGATCAGAAAAGTGATAAACTTAACCTAGTTCTCTTAAGCATATTCATGGTGTCTCCATCCATTTTTTTAACTTACTCTAGTTTACATTTAGAAGTGATTATTTTGCAGAATTGTTTTTTGCAGTTTACTTGGTTTATTGCAATGAGTTGTACGGGTTTTCAATACTTTTTTTTATTTATTTTTTTTTCCAATAAAAGATTAGACAATTTCAATTTGTTTTTTTTTTAAATGATCAGCCCAAATTCCATGGGATACCAAACATTTTATGATTGCAAATTTAAGAATCAGTAAGATTGGCCAAGGTTTCTATACTTTGAAAAAAATATAGATCCTTAAAATTTTCTCGGATAAAAACCATCATTGTCTTGTGTGCATTTTGTTTTATTGTTAAAAAAAAATGCATAAAACTGCCAGAATCGTGTACGTGAAGCTGAGGCTATATATTGCTAGCATGTTAATGGATTTATTATCACTGCAAATAAAAAATTATAGTCCTTTGTAACAAACCCTAAAATAGGTCAATTGGTAATTTAGAGGAATTGCATAAATTTTTAATGCATAATGAATTACTTACACGTGCAAAGTTACATTACTAGTACACTACACATATTCCCTTTGTGATAATTCCATCTTAGCCCTAAATAGGTTAGTAAATTATAATTCTCCTCCTATATTTAGATAAGTCTTTTACATCTTTGGTTAAACTTTAACGTTTTAACTTTCTATAACCCATTCTATAAAGACCTTTATTTAATTAATACTCTTTCTAAACTTAGCATAGAGACTCTAAGGAAAGAGGGTAGTAACCCTACCAAAAACTTATCCATGTAACCAACATAACCCTTGAAGTAAATACCATTAACTTTTTTGGGGATCTATCTTTACACTTTTGCATTGATATGATACTAGTTCTCTTTCATAATCCAATAGTAGAAAATATATAAATGATACTTACTTGAAACGAGATGATATTACTTGGATCGAGATCATAAGTCCGCTATTCCCATAACCACTTAGTGATGATTAGTGTCAATAACTAGATTTACAAGCATTCCTATTTACAAGTATATTTATTCATGCCACCTAATCCGCAGCCACCATTGCTACTATATACAACAACATATAAAAAATAACCTTTGCATAGTCAAAAGAGCTTAATGATAAAAGTATCCATTTTCAACAATATAAAAAATAACCTTTGCATAGTCGAAAGAGCTTAATGATAAAAGTATCCATTTTAAAAAATAGCCAATTAAATACACACATGCAAGAGACCATATAAATGTGGTTCACCTAACTCTATGGGTTACGTCCATAAAAGCGTCATATATTATTCGTCCTCAATAGAGGTTACAATCCAGCAACCAAGTTACAGTAATAATCTTTTTTCCACTTTCTCCGGCTTCTCTCCTAGAGAGAAAAGTCCGGACGTCCAACGCTAACATCAAATTACAAAGATCTATTCTTAGTAATTAATAACCAGCAGGGTTCCATCTCTAGGCATTTAATATCTACATCCAAACTAAGACACATATCTATAATAACTTGACCTAACCTTAACTCAAAGATCCAACAAACATCAACATTAATATATATAAGAGACATTTTACGGCTAATACAACCGCTTAATAAACTTTACACCACTACGAAGCACTCCAACGAATTCCACTAATAGTGAGACTGACTGGCATTTAAGATATCCACGTTTTACGGTTTCAATGGACACAAAACATTAGTTGGTATTTAAAATCTACCAACCTTTTACGGGTAACCCAATCGAATGATAAAATGAAACAGACTGACATTTAGGATATCCAACATCTTACGATTGACCTAACCGATTAAATAGATGATACACTATCAAGCAGTCCAGTTCAACAAACAAATGAACCGTAGTCTCCAAATTCCGTTACGCTAGTGTTACGCCTTCGCTCCAAGTACTGGAAAGCATGCCACGACAAGGCTAACGTTTTCAGTCTAGGTTCAAACTAAGTGCCATCTAGGGTAGCACCTTCACTGGCGTTTAAACTAACCTGGCTAACGCAACCGGCATTAAGGCTAGTATTACATCTCTACAGGGAGGAAACAAGGTTTTTCAGGAGCGACTTATACAGAAATCCAATTCTGTTGGTTAGTGGGTGACTCGACACTCATTAAGGTTGTGCCCACTTTCTCCGATCTAGCAACCCCAAACTCGGTCCTCTAAATAAAAGCCGGAGATCACCTCAGGGCTGGATATCGTTTTAACAAGGTTTTAGCATAGTTCTACTCAAGCAATCACATTTTAGTAGGGATCGAACGCTGATCTCAATTAATAGATAACGATGTTTTAGCAAATATTTGCTCACACAAATACGTTTTCAACTGAGACAAGGCTCGGATATAAATGTAAACTACTTACAGGGTTTAGCAAAGATTTTCTCACACAGATACATTTTCAACTGAGACCAGGTTCGGATCTAAATGTAAATACATACAGGGTTTAGCAGAGATTTTCTCACACAGATACGTTTTCAATTGAGACCAGGTTCAAATCTAGATATAAATACATATAGGGTTTAGCAGATATTTTCTAACACATATACGTTTTCAATTGAGACCAGGTTCGGATCTAGATGTAAATACATACAGGGTTTAGCAGAGATTTTCTCACATAGATCTGTTTTCAACTGAGACCAGGTTCGGATCTAGATGTAAATACATATAGGGTTTAGCAGAGCTTTTCTCACATAGATCCGTTTTCAACTGAGACCAGGTTCAGATCTAGATGTAAATACATACAGGGTTTAACAGAGATTTTCTCACATAGATCCATTTTCAACTCAGACCAGGTTCGGATCTAGATAGAATGTAATCAATGTTTCGCAGAAAACAAAATTTTACACATCCATTCCAATGGTAGAGTTTAAGGAAACCACCAGCGATCAATTCATATTCAACCTCAATGCAGAGTTACGGAAGCTAGAGGCCAGAAATCGTTTACCTGGATGCACGTTATAGAGATCCATTCGTTCATCTCTAACTAAACAACGTTCACGCTTCCATTACTAGCATCACGCATTCACACAGTTGATGATAGAATTAATCCGCGAGGACAACATTCAACTTACAGTGATCCATCCCGGTCGATAGCAGCGCCGTACCCCCTCCTGCTACATAAACATCAATAAATAAAACAAATAATACTAAAACTGCGCTTTCCCCCTCCATCATGCTCCGTGGAGTCTTCTTAAAAGATCCAATGGGGCTCTTCTCGAGACAGATGGTGGCTTTGGGGACTTTGGGAAGCTACAGCTCTTCCCTGGAGACGACAAATGTCAAGGAAGTATTCTATGAAGTGTCAGAGGTCGTTATACTCCACTAAATGGAGTGCGCCACTTGTAGAGTAAGGTCTTCCTCTTTTGTATTGCTTCTATTTCAATATCATAAATGTGCTACAATGTGGTAACTTACTACTGTTATGCGAAAATATCGGTATACACTTAAACTCTCGAAGCACAACCGAAGCACAACCATGACAACTCTTAACAATAAGAGAGCATTATTGACCCACTCCTATATAAGGTTTATAGTATAGATATACCTTTATTATCATATGACTTTTGTCATATGTGCTTTCTTGTCGATAGCATAGATAGGTATGCTATATAACTTGTCATATATGTCTCTCTTTTGATAATATACAATATACTATTCTTTATTTTACGATAAATTACATACTTTACATACTTACTCGAAGTATGAAATAACACTATGCTCAAGCCCATAGTAGCATATCAACGTTATCTTTTCTACATTATTTCGAAGGTGACTATAACATAAGCTGTTAGTTCCTTTTTAGATGTTCTTAGGGTGAGTCTTCCGCATCCCGTAACCTTATTATGGTTATCATAATAGTTTAAGATTTCTAATAGGATATTGTCTAAAATTTAGGTTATTTGGAGGAAATCTTTAGTTTACTCTTTACGCAGTGCCGAAGGAACTAAGATGATACAGGTCATCTATCCGTGGATTACATATCCATTTACTCACCTCTAGAAGATTTATCGCATTGTCGTTTTACTTGCGTCGTCACCTTCAGTCCTCGAGGTCTTAAGTCGACACTTAGGACTTTTTAGAAGATAACATCTCGTGACTTACTAGGGTTTATTGAGTCGTAGTTTATCTTTATGATAGTTATATCATAAGCTCTATAGCTTATAGGAATATTTGCGATGACTAACCCTTCTCTTCACTCTACGACGACGATATTTATACCGAGTTCTTTTTGATGGGTCCTTGACCTTGAGCTCCTCATCAGAAAAAAATTACAATTTCTTTTAAATTTCTAAAACAATAATTACATGAAAAAGATGGATGTTACATCCTTGCAGCCTATATCTCTTATTTTAATGCATATATTGGTCAAGAGTTGTGGCAGCTCTGACAGTGTGAAATGAAGCAGTGCATTGCAACTTGGGTCTAGCAAATTTCAGCGTGTCAAAATGAAGCTTCAATTTTAAATAATCTGCAAACAATCAGAGAGAATTTGTCCAATCGTATTTAGATGGTAAAGTTCTTAAAGTTTACTAGTGCCGAACTGAGCTCAAATTTTGTGGGAACCTCTATTATGTGGATTTTGCAGAGGCACGTTAATTCTGCATGGGATAGGTCTCCTTGCATTTGGTTTATGGTTGTGTTTAACTTGCTTTTGTTTGCAATGGATATTTTCAAAAATAATGCTGTGTAAGAAAGTTATTTTGGAATTTCAAAGGATAATAATGTTAGAACGAGTGAAGGAGTGTGATCAGTAGGGTAAATTTTTCATTTTAAAAGATATTTTTTTTGTTTTTTTCTCAAATATATTGAATAATTTTATACTCTTAAAAAATGGGTTTTTTTTCAAAAAATACATTTGAATATTTTCATTGAGTAACTATACATTTATAATGAATATGATCCACAGATTGAAAATAATTTTTTCAACCATTTTTCTTATTATACATTTTTAATTTGGTAAAGAAAACCTGAGTTCCTAAGTTAACCTGAGTTCTTATTATACATTTTTAATTTGGTAAAGAAAACCTGAGTGACTAAGAGCCAAGATAAGAGCCCTTTGCATACGAGGAAACCGAGATTCTAAGCAGCAGCATGCCAAAGCTGCTGGTTGGAATCTTTTGGGATTATATTATGTTACATTCTTTTATGAATTAATCATCCTGCCAAAGCTGCTGTTTAGAATCTTTTGGGGTTATTATGTTACATTCTTTTATGATTTAATCATCCTCTTTTTTGGGGGGTTTTAGATAGTAGTAAGAATATTAGTTTTGAATTCGAAATAGTATGGATACGGTAAGGTAAAGTTTATTAAATATTTAAATATATTTAAAATTTTCAAAATTTATTGAATATTATTATTAAAATTTAGATGGAGTTTTAATTAAATTAATTTTCATCTTATATTATTATTATTTTTAAATGGTTCTATTTTATATTATTTTTCTTATAAATAAATATAAATCTAAATTATTTAAAAATAATGATTTTGCAAAATAAAATATTGTTACACAAAAATCAAGGAATCATTTCAAATAAATTTGTGATTATTGTTTTACTTAATTTTTTAAATAAACGTGTAAGTAACAAACATAACTTAATCAACATTATAAAAAAATAGGTACATTAAGACTATGAGCCCTTATTTATTACTCAATCAACTTAAAAAAAAACACATATGAGACCATAAGCTCATACTTACCTATTAAACACTATTTTCACATATTAAACTTTATTTTTATGTTGTTATGTTTTAAAATTGAAAAATGCTGAACTTATTTAGAGTGAAGAATTAAGATTACTTTACAAATTTGAATGGTTGCACATACTTTTAAATTTAAAAATTCTCTTTTTTTGTATTTATAAGATGTCTACTTCCATATTTTAGTTGTACTAGTATTTATTTATTTATTTTATTTTGTTTTTAGTGAAAAAAACCATACTATTAATATTCATAGTGTGAATCAAATAATACAAACATGTATAATTACAAAATATTATGCTTTACACAATTCTACAAAATAGGCAAATGCAGAAAAGTTCAACACTTAGAAAATAAAAATCTGAACCGAACCAAAGTTGATCAACTGAAAATCTTTATTTTTATTTTTTATGTGTACGAGTATGTTTTTCACTTATTTTTTAATTCGTATTGATATTTAAACTTAAATATTGCTACTATAAATTTTATTACATATCTAGTTGGTAACTTTTTGAGAGTTCAATATGGACACTTAATGGTTACTATTTATCTAAGTTTAGGGTCATTGGATAGATGCTTTTCAATGTAGTATAAAACTCAATAAATCTCAAAGTTGAGCTTTTATAAAGTTTATTGTACCCATGATTAAAAATTAGTAGTGTGTAGAATGGGCTTGGCTATTACCTTAAGAGAAGAGTTATGTCATTGTTCCTGTGTGTTTGATGTGAATGGAAGTGATATATGTTTTGTGTAGTAGTCTTCCATTCCATGTTCACTAATAACATTTATGTTTATGATTTTATTTGAATTTATTTTTGATATGAAAGTTAATTTTTTTTTTTTTTTTTTTTCCTATAGTTTTCCATTTCTTCATTAATCATAAATGGATTTGAACACAAAGCAATGGTTATAGGTCTTGGTAACTAATGTAATTTGATCATTATAGGTTATTTATGATTTAATATTTGTGAAAATATTTCAAAATAATTATTTTTGTAAGAGTTATTTAAAAACTCAAAAATATTCACCTAAGATGTGAGTGATAATTTGTACAACAATTATTATTTTTATTAATAAAAATGAAAAAGACATTCGGAGAATTCAGTTGAATGAGGAAACACCTCCATGAGACAAAGAACAAGTGTAAAAAAAACAAAATATATTTCACCAATCAAATCCAATCTAAAAGCTCAACTACCGGACAAGATCCTAAACCATATGGATTGAAGGATTGATTGAGATTTGATTGGGATGTCACAAGACCTGGGAAAAAACTATAAATTGGTGCACTGAGATAGCTTAGGATGTCGTGTTGTACATCGAGAAGTTGTTGCTATGAGTGCTTGTTGTTGAGTATTTCTCTTTTGATTGTAATTCCATCACCGAGCTTATTACAAACTCTGAGAGAGAGTGTTGCATTCAAGCTTTGCTTACTAGTTTTGTTGTGCATGGTGGTGATCCAGCTTGGGGGTGGAGTTGGGCTAGCAGTTGTGCTACTCACTTCTATGGTTGGGAGGAACTGATTCTCCAAGTAGTCATTTCCATTATTTCAAGTAAGTATAATTTATCTTATGGGTAAACATGTTATCAATGGTATACCATAGGGTAGTTTGATTTCTTAATATATGAAAGCCATGTTAATGTTTTGTTTAAATGGATTTGTAACGACTCCTAAATCCATAATTTTTTTTTTATATATAGTAAAACCGTCCATAATGTCCATAATTATACTTAAGAATTACTTCTTAAATGTTAGCTGCTTGAATGTTTATTTGTATTCACTTGCGGTAATTTGTAAAGTATGAGTTTAACTTGGTTCTTTTCAAGATACACAATCGACGTAACTCTATTGTTATTTCTTATGCCATAAAAGCATTGAAAAGATTGTCGATCTCTTTACAGTGTTGATGACGATGTTTAAATGTTGTTTAAAAAAAAGATCTTGCGTTCTAAAACATCATATAATATTTATAGTTTGATTGTATGGATGTTGATTACGTACTTTTTGATGAAGGGACATTCTTGTGACGACCCGAGGCTTACTTAACTTTCATGAAGCTAATGCATGTTGAAACTTGTTTATGTTCGAGGTAAGGGTTTATCATTCCAGAAAGGGTCATAATTACTTACCAAAGTTGTGAGATAGCCTAGCTATATGTCTTATGTGCATAAGAAATATATTATTTAATTGTGGTTCCACTATAGGGAAAGAGTGACCTTGGCTCAAGAATTTGCTGGGAGAAAACCCAGATATGAACATAAACTCACGACTATAGAAAGCTTGAAATATTTGTTTGTTAGTGGGTTCTAGCTGGAATAATTAAGATCCCACGTGAAGCTTGCTATTTGGCTCCTCGATGGAAGAACCCTAAACCCTAACTTCATTGCAAGGGATGAAATCGAGAACCTAAGTTTATTTACGTTGGTTTTGGAGAGCCAAGCTCTCAGCCGCCGTGGCTATGGAGAGCTCCACACAGTGTAATTGCTTGCTAGGTTTACAATGTTTTAAGGGAGGTCATTCACGCAGAGGTGGTTGGTTAAATCGTAGCTATGGGAAGAGCTTCCACAGAGGGGGTAGCTTGTAGTCATGGCCACAATTTCGTAGAGGTAAGAGTTTGGCAATAAGCTTACATTGCTAAAAATCGTTTTATTAACTGTAATGAAATGTAAACAGGTTTTAATGCATTGTTCAAAATGTTGCATTGACAGGGTTTTTAAACTGTATTTAGAAGTCTCGGTTGATGGATTAATGGTTTGGCAGAAGAAGGAAGAACTTGCGCTAGTGTTGAAGTTGCCCTGGTAAGCCTCGGGCTGTCCTGGACTATCCTGTTCGTTGCGTAGTTAGGATGGATGTGGTTCTACCATCGTGTAGGGTTTTGTTTGTTTTCTTAAATCCATAATGGAAAAGCTGGGAACAATGTTGTTTGTATACGTTTTGGCTACACATCCACAGTTGGGGTTTTGCTCATACTTATAAATAAAAAAAGATTTCAGTGTTCAGTAAATTCATATTCTGCTATGTATATCTTCGTGGTTAAAAAATTCAGGGTTTTAGAGGCATTGGTTATATTTTGACTTCCCTTTATACTTCTGGCGAAAGTAATTCTGTTATATTGCTAGATTCCTGAATTTTGTTTAATGAAATTCTGGGCTGAGCCCTAAATATTAATGTTGTTTGTTTATCTTATTTTATAATGAAAAATTTAAGCCATCAATGGCCCCGTCGATGAAGATATTAGTCTATTTATTAAATTGGTAGCAAGGGATTCGATTCTGGATCATACCCTTGACAAAGTTTGTATTTGCGTTGTGCTGAAAGATAGAGGGTTCATACCAAAGAGTCTACGATGGGTCTATTCGAGTTATTTACTTAAAGATTTGGTTTATTATAATGCTTGATATAAAAATCCACGCCGTAGTTAAAACTGAGCTCATTTTTGTTTTAAATGTCGACACATGTATTTTGGAGGGCGATCCTTATGGGTATCGAACCCTTGACCTATATTAAACTGGTCTGGAGATTACTTGTCAAATGTTTTTGATTGGACAGATGAAAGCTTGGTTTAAGGGATTTGATCCCGTTCTGTAAATTGTTGTAATGTTAATGTATTTTTTATTTAATGTATTGGGCAAAGCCCTAAATGTGAATACAATTTCGATACAAAATATCTCATTCAAATTGTAATGCCATTATGGCGCTGTCGATGTTGATAATGTAACTTGGTTCACATGTATTCAATTATATTTTTATAGTTCTGTTTATTTAAAAGTTCCAGGGTTTTAGAGTTTGTCATTTAAATGCCGTAATGCAAAAGATAAGAACAATATTACTTGTAATCTTATCTGGGCTAAGTGCCCTTGACTTAGGGTTCCGTTCTATTTGTTATTTATATGAACAAGTTATACATGGTTTTTGGTTTAGTTCTGGACTATGCAGCATAACCTGAGTTTGTCGATTTAATTAGGCGATTTATAAAATACATGGGATTTGATCCCATTCTAAGTTAGTTGTAAAATTCCAGAATACTCTTTAAGCATTTATACTCTGTTTATAATATATTTAAGTTAGAAGTGATCGCTGTTTATGAATAGGATAATTTGTTTATAAATAATTACTATTCTATATTGGCAAGTACTGATATTATAATTTTTGGGTTTATCAATAATTTCTGTATATTACTATAGTATACATTTTATATGTCTACATCTGATAAGATTGGCATTCTGCTTATAATATTGAGATCATTTCTAATCTACCTATTTAAACAAACTATCTGTACTAGATTACATCACTCATGTGAAAGGAAAAATACAGAGAGGATTCAAATTTCATTATTCTATATTTCAAATCTAATCATACAAACTTTTATATAGAAAAATACAGCTATTAGAAAATCTAAGAAGCATTAGAAACCTGATAACTAGAGGATGAAAGCTTTTAGAAATTTATAGAACATTTCAGGAATAACTAAATCAGAACAATGTAGAACCTGTTTAACTGTTGAGGTGAACAAACATCCAAAGAAGACCGTTCCTCCCAACCGTCTCCTAGAAGTAGCCAAGATTACTTGCGTCAAGACCCCCGAGCCTCTTCACTGAACCACCAGGACGAAGATACTATGTAGAAGTATGTACTAATCTCTCTGCATATCAGCAGACCAAAACTTGCAAACAATGCACTCTCTGCAACTCAACAGAATAAACTTGCAGTCCTTACACTAGCAACTCACTTTAGCTTTCCCCTCATTGAATTCCTCTTGTGTGCTTGTCTTTTTCAATATCCAGCTATCCACAAGGCATAAACTAGTGAGCCTCCTGCTCATTCGATGGATATAAGATTTCCTAGGTCTTTGGGTCAGTTTTTACATTTAATGAGCCACCTTCTTAGTTCCACCTTCCTTGGGGAACATGACCACATTTTTAGGGAAGTTGCCTCCTACATTAGCTAGAAAGTGAGTGCAGTTGATGCCACTTGTCAATTTTCCTTCTACACCAGTTCATTCCTCCTAGTGGGTTAGTGAACACTCTTCAACAGTCTTCTTTGGATAGGTGTCTCCTATTTTAATTATTAAATAATAAAAATAGTTAATTACAATCATCCTTGACCATCCTTGGTCAACAACATAAAACTTTACAATAAATTTTAAAGTAATGTTTTTCCACAACATAAAATGTTTCAAGTTCTAGGTAGGTTACATGATCACATATTTCTGTTATATACATTTTGAATCGGAGTATTACCCATTTTTTTATATATGTGTTTTGTAAAATGTGTGTATATATTCATATCGTTTCACTCTCTGCTATGGCAAATATTTTTATACTTTTTTTTCATTTATCTAGAATTTTCAATTATAATGTATAAATTGTAAATAGGCAAATGTTCTGGGTAGTTATGGTTAAGGTTTTCGATTGTCATGGTAAACCCCTGTGGGATTATGGAGACATTATGTTTATATATGGTGGGATTATGCATTGCATATAGAATGAAATCCTTTCAAATAGATTGATACTCTGCTTACGCCATAGACGTTGGATCCGATCTCTTTTATGTTAATGATTAAATTCTGTATGAGCTCATTTGAAATATTTCGCTTTTTGTGTACTATTGATATCCATTGGTTGAAATTTATAATTATTTGATGGCAGAATGTAGTTGCTGCGTCTTTTCTTCTTACAAAAAATATGTCGAGTTATGCTGACTGTATTCGGGTTCCATTTCTCTGTTCAAAACAAAAGGAAAGGTTATGTTGGGTGCATCCCAAGTTAAGTAAGTTTTGGAAAAAAAGTATAGTTAGGTGAGGCCTGAATTTGACCTATTTTGGAGATAAGACACTCTGTAATTCCAGGGCAGAGGGTATGGAGTGAAGTACATTCGACAGGAAAAGAACATGTTTCCTTAGTAAAGACGAAGTACTAAGGATAACCAGAGGTGGTTGAAGCAATTAAAGAACAAGTGGCGACCTGACTGCTACATGAGCATAAAGTAAAGAAGCATAATGGTGTAAAGGACGTGCCACTGCAGTGTCAAAGCCGTGCGGTCATAACTGCACCTGTCAGAGAAGCGTCAGAGTTAGAAGAAGTGGTGTCGAAGGGACAACGAAGTTAAAGCTAAGCGTGGTCTACAAGAGAAACACATGTTTTTGGGTTTAAGGGTACTATGGGGGTTGGCCCATAGTTATTGTAATATGTGACCTTCGAGCACATCTATATATATGAGCATTTTTGTACAAGGAAGGGTTGGATATTATTGGGTATTTGGTTGGCTAGAACCAGAGAGAACTGAGAGATAACATACTCTACAACTGAGTGCATAGAGATCTGATTATAGAGAAGATTCTGCAGCTGAGTGCATAGAATGGAATTGTTACCCTTCCAAGTAATAAAAGAACAGTTCCTGTGGATGTAGATCTCGCCTGGGGGTGAACCACGTAAATATGTGTGTTATGTATGAGTTTATGGCGTGTTTTGAGTTCATGTTGTTATATGTTTATGTGTTTTCTTTCATATGTATGTGAATGGAAATAATATGTTAAGTAACATAACACATGTGTATGAATACTGTGAAGTAATACTAAGTATGATGAATGCGTAGTTAACCAGTAAAGATAACAACGATTCAACGTAGTTCTGTAGCCTATTGGTAACTACAAAGTGCGAATTTGTCTATTTATATGGTCATGTTAAGAATATGTTAACAAAGGGACATGATACGAGGTCGCATACCACATCCGTGAATCACCATAGTTACAAAAACCTAATTCTGTAACCCCCCTTACTTCGCTTCGGCTGAGACATCAATCTGTTTACAGGTTGATGTCGAAAGGGCCAGTGAAAGGGGTTTTGTTGTGTCTACAATAAATTCGTCGAACTCGGGTCAGCCCAGGAAGACCAACAAATGGTTCCATTGTCGACTTTGGACATGTCGTGCCGATGATGTGTCATCCCAGAATAGAAGTGAACCAACAAATGGTTTTGTTGCCATGCTATACATATTACAGTCCCACAAATGGTTTCGTTTCCAACTTTGGACTGTTGTATCGGTGATGTACGATATTGATGTGGAATCTAGAGAAGAGTGAAATACAAAACTAGGTGAGTCAGAAAGAACACGAGTTTGCGAAGAAAGAAAATAGACATCCCGGGATTACTACAGAATAGTGGCTACAGAGACATATATTTACAGAGTTGCATGAAGTTTTCTTCGCATATTTTGCTAACAAATTATTTGAGTGAATATCCAGGGTATCTGAAAGAAAATACTGTTTCCTGGGTGAGAACCTACAGTTTGGAATTTAGAGTTGATTCAGAGGCTTAAAGGGATTAATAACCAGATTTCAAGAGCAGTAGACTTTTGGCTGGAAGGCTATATTATAGAGTTTTCTGTGGACACTTTGAAGTCGTACAATGCAGCCAAAGGATACTTTTTCCAAGAATTTAAAGGTAAGTACTTGAAAAACCTGAGTTTATGCATTAAAATGCTATTAGCTGAAAAATATGTCTTAAGAATGTAGTCAGATTCCTAGGGTTTGAGTTTGTAATGTTAAAAAACACAGATAGTGACATAGACGAAGACATAGGCATTTTGCGTAGTGGAAAAAGATATAAAGTTAGCACTAGAAATAGGTTTCATGAAGTTGAACCTCGCACATTCCTAGAAATTGAGTTAGGAAGTGATATAAATTCATCTCAAGCTGAGTCTGATAGTGAGACAGAACTTAGACATATTGGCTATCAGCCTGTCACCCCACAGAAACCTATACCTGTTTAAAAAGATAGTCCTAGTTCGCAGAACACTAGTAGTAGCAATACTGCAGGAACAAGCACAAAGAATCAGTCGAGTGGTGGTATACCTCAACCATTTCACTCTGTAGGAAGTACTGTAGTATTTCAAAATCCTACACCTCCTAGAAGAAGAATGGAAGACGACATAAAACTACTTGTTTTTAAAGGAATGGTTTAGAATATCCAGAGCAACATTGGTTTCTCTGTGACGCGTTCTGGAATGTTAAACAAGTACAAGACGATGCTATAAATCAAGCTCAACTAGTCACCACATTCAGATACCGAGCTTTAACATGGTTCATGAAATATTCCATTGGATAGAACATAACACTAGCTGATATCAGAACTGCACTGATTAGAGAATTTAAGAATCCTAAATCAGAATCTCAATTCATTACAGAGCTAAAAGAGATAAAACAAAAACCTAATGAGACTGTGTGGGAATTTGATCATAAATTCAAAGCCCTACTAGATCAAGTTAACTTTGAGATAGAACCACAAAAGCACCAAGAATGGTTTATTGCCGCATTGTTTCCCCACATTAGATTACCATTGATGCAACATAAGGTTACCTCGCAAACATAAGCATTAGAAATTGTGATGAACCTAGAAGCTTCGCCCATAGAAGAAACTAGCGCAGGAATGGTACAAATACAAACACAACTAGCAAACCTGACATTACAGTTACATGATATGCAAAAAGGAAAAGAAGTAAGAGAAGAGGTTTGGTGCACTAGATGTAAAGAAGAAGGACATTCCAAGGAACATTGTCCTATATTCAGAGATTACCTCACTAGTGGGGCACCAAATCCATTAAATCAACCTCAAGGACCATGGTGTAATATTTACCGATGCAGAGGACATTGACTAGAGGACTATTACCTACTTCAGAAGTATGTACAAAAACCAAAGAACCTGTACTGCACATTTTGTAAGTCAGTTGGAAATGATGATACCAACTGTAGAGCATATGATCTTATGATAGAAAGAAAACATGATGTCTACAGAGTCCAGGGAGAAGCACAAAACAATAATAAGAATGTGCAGTATGATCAAGGAAGGACGTGGTGGATTTAGAGGAAGAGGACGTAATACTAGTCAAGGATGAGGAAGAGGTCAGATTGTCTGCTATAACTGCGCTCAACCTGGACATTTGGCAAGAGATTGTCATAACCCATGCACTAATTGTAAGTATTGTAAATCCTATGACCATATCTGTTAGGAACCCCTGTCAACCCTTCTCTTTACTTTGTTAGTATATTGTTGTTGGACACATATGCTTTGTAAGTCATCCCGTAGTATTTGTTGATCCATAGTTTATATTAGCCCATGGTATTGACCCATAGTATTGGACGCATATGCTTTGTAATTCGTCCCGTAGTATTATATGTCCCATGGTTTTGACTCATAGTATTGGGCATAGACTTAGTATATAAGTGTGTGCTGAGGTCATTGAAGGCACCGTGAAGTTAATTGTATCGAGCTTGCTCAAAGGAGGTTGCCCCCTCGAAGTGGCCCGTGATCAATATAAAAGTGATTCTGAGTTCTATTATTTATGATATCTCGTGTATTTGCATTAATTAATTATTGCAGGTTCTTCACATCTGGTATTAGAGCACTTTCTTGGGCTCGTTGGGTGGCATTTCTGCCAAATTTTTTTTTCGCATCTGTTGCAAGTTCAGATCTGAGAATAATCCCTATCCGCTTAACTGTGGGAAGTACTTGGGCATAAGCCATAAAACTCATTGTGAGGAGTACCACAGGAACCCCAAAGTAGCTGGCCCATTGAGAGGACTTGCCAGCAAAAAGGGCAATGACCCCTACCCGATTGACTAGTTTCCACCCGTGAGGTAAACCAAGAGCTGTCGTTTGTGGCAAAGCGGTTATCAGTTTTACCTGAACTGTGGAGTGAGGGGTACTGCCCCAATACGCAAGCCGCCAGATAGAATTGGTGGCCGAGTGAATCCCTTGAACCGATAAGAAGCCGCACATACCTAGGGTCCATATCTATTTTCTGCTGAACTGTTGCCGATCACTTCCGCTCCAGATCCATCCGTTTCAGCTCTATTCTGAAAGTCGTTCCAGATCCAGTCTCCGTTTCATATCCAACCGTTTTTCGATCCTTTTTGCGCCATTGCAGATCCATTTATTGCGGATCCCTTTCGCGCTGCCGTTGCCGATCCATTTTTGAAAAAAAAATAAAAATTTGTTTTTTCCGCCATATCTCCCTTGTTTTAACTTCGTTTCCCTTGAAACTTCTCTGAAACCCCTGCAATCCCATTATGCATATTTCATTCCTAAGGACCCTCTCCCAAATTCCACTTCCCAACACCCGACATCTCACATTTGTCTATTTTTAGGGTTTGTCATAACTTCTTCGATTTTCACCCGATCGCCTTCAAATTTGACCACAAAGTTCCTTTTCTAATTCTGCTTCTTTGTCCCTCTCTGCCAAATTTTCTCATTCTATCACCCCGCTTCTGAAATCCTCCTCTTTGCTTTCCCATCCTTTCGACAGTGTCCAAAATCTAGTCAAACCCCAATTACCCATCAGATTGTTTCCCCAATCCAAATTTCCCTTTACTAAATCAGCTTCTGTTTGTGTTTTTCTACCCATTCCACCCCCCCCCCCCCCAAAAAAAAAAAAACCCTAGTTATGGTTGTCACCCATGCAGGAGCACACACCATGGAGGAAGCACTTGTAGCCATCCAAACCAAACTTCAAGATTTGGATGAAAAATTTCTCAGCCTCCATCTTCAACATTCAACCATGAACAATAATCTACAGCTAGAATCTTTTGCAGCCACCGGGTTCTCTTCTTCTAACACTTTTCATGGGTCGAAGCTTGATTTTCCTCGCTTCAATGGTACGGATCCGACTGGATGGATATAATGAGCAGAACAATATTTCAGTCTGCATAATACTTTTGATGTCCAGAAAGTTCCACTTGCATCCTTTCATTTGGAACAGGAAGCCCTTCAATGGTACCATTGGTACATCAAAGCTCATCCCGAGCCAACTGGACAGATTTTTGCCAACTCATTTTGCCACGATTTAGTCCTAGTGCTTTTGACGACTTCACAGGAGCACTCACTAAACTTCACCAAACTGGCACAGTGAGAGAGTATCAGACGGAATTTGAGAAACTAGCCAATCACACAGAAGGTTTGTTTGATGAATTCTACAGGAGTTGTTTTATCAGTGGTCTCAAAGATGAAATCCGCTTAGAGGTCCAAATGTTATGTCCGAACACAATGATGGAAGTCCTAGGGTTGGCTAAGCTAGCCGAGGACAAGATCATAGCTCAACAACGCTCCAAACCCACCTTTGTTCCCTTCATAAATATGGGTTCCCAACGACCTCCCATCACGCCTGCTCCTCGACCAACTCCTATCAAGCATTTGTCTGAAACAGAGATGCAGGTACGCCAAGAAAAAGGGCTTTGTTATAATTGTGATGAGAAATTCACTCGAGGACATAGATGTGTTCAACAAAAGCTCTATCTCTTGGATGTGGATTCTTCACCTGCCTCTGAACTTGGTGAAGAAGCTCTAGATATAGTAGATGATTAGGTTGCCATTCAGCACCCGCCTGTTGACACCCCATCTCAGGACGACCCACCCGAGATCTCTCTCCATGCTGTAACCGGCATCACCACCCCACAAACAATGCGGGTCAGGGGATACTTCAAGAAGCTCCCTCTTACCATACTCATTGATTCTGGTAGCACTCATCACTTCATTGACCCTCGGATTGCCAAACAGGCTGATTGTTTTGTCCATCCTTGCTCCCACTTTGAAGTCATGGTTGCCAATGGGGGCACCTTACCTTGCAAGGGGAAGTGTCACAATGTGTGTATCTCTATGGAAGATTATAATATGCGCTCTGACATGTTTTCCTTGTCCTTAGGTAGATGTGATGTGATTTCGGGCGTTCAATGGTTACGCACACTTGGCCCCATCTTATGGGATTTTGCTGAACTTTGGATGCAGTTTTCAGTCAATGGGGCACAACACAAATTTATGGGCTTACAAATAGGGTCTCTCTGCATCATCAGTTCACATCGCCTGGAAAAAATCCTTAAGAAGAATTCACATGGTGTCATCGCTCATCTCCATTCCCTTCAGATGCACCCATCAACAGTCTCCACTACTTCCATGGATAGATATGCAGGTGTCTTTGTTGAACCAATGAGCTTGCTACCTTCAAGAGACCTTTCCGGTAAGAATTTAGCCGCATCTACCTCTCAGTAGGAAATGATGGCTATTTTGAATGCAGTACAGAAGTGGCAGCCATACCTATTAGGGGATTATTTCTGCATCAAGACTGATCTCTAGGGTCTAGAAAATTTCCTGGAACAATGGGTCTCCTACCCAACACACCTGAAATGGGTTATCCAACTCATGGGTTATCCCTATGCGATCACTTACAATAAGGGTAAGGACAATATGGTGGCAGATGCTCCTTCTCGTATGACCCAGTTTCTCTTACAGCTATTTCTCTGCTTATTCCAAATTGGTTTCAATATGTTCAACAGGGCTATCTCTTTTATGAACTCCATGCTTCTTCATCAGCAGGGCACTCTGGGTTCTTCAAAATGTATGACCGAGAACAATGTAACTTCTTTTGGCAGGGACTGAAAATGACAATTCAACAGATGGTGGCTGACTGTGATACTTTCCAGGTCAACAAGGGTGAAACGACACTCCTTTCGGGACTGCTCAAACTCTTGCCCATCCCTACACAGATTTGGCCAACTATTTCTATGGATTTCTTAGAAGCGCTCTAGTGGTACAATACCACATCTACAAGGACACCATATGAAGCAGTCTATGGACAGACACCGCCAGTTCTTCTTCCATACACCCTTAACAGCTCCCCAGTTCAGGAAATTGACTCAGTTCTTCGAAACCGCGATCAGATTCTTCTCATTATGCAGGACAGTCTTCAAATGGCCAGAATTCGACTGCAACAACAAGCCGATCAGCACCATTCTGAGCGCACTTTTCACGCAGATGATATGGTTCTTCTTCGTCTACAGCCTTCCAAGCAATCCTCCCTGCAACTCCAAAGGCGTCAGTGGCCCGAAATGCAACCCGAGGATGCTACTGGGGAACCACTCATTCAGATTCTGCATCAATTTCCCCAACCAAAGCTTTGAGGACAAAGCTTTTTCTAAGGCTGAGGGGATGTTAGGAACCCCTGTCAACCCTTCTCTTTACTTTGTTAGTATATTGTTGTTGGACGCATATGCTTTGTAAGTCGTCCCGTAGTATTTGTTGATCCATAGTTTATATTAGCCCATGGTATTGACCCATAGTATTGGATGCATATGCTTTGTAAATCGTCCCGTAGTATTATATGTCCCATGGTTTTGACTCATAGTATTGGGCATAGACTTAGTGTATAAGTGTGTGTTGAGGTCATTGAAGGCACCGTGAAGTTAATTGTATTAATCTTGCTCAAAGGAGGTTGCCCCCTCGAAGTGGCCCGTGATCAATATAAAAGTGATTCTGATCTATTATTTATGATATCTCATGTATTTGCATTAATTAATTATTGCAGGTTCTTCACAATATCATTGAAGCATGTCCCCTTTTGCTAGGAAAAATGCAAGAAAAAAGACTAGAAGGACATAGCCATAATATTCAGATGATCGCAACTCAGAAAATAAATGAAGATCGCAACGTCCATGTTGTGATGCGAAGTGGAGCTTTGACTGGAGATGATAGAACAAACGAAGCTTCGAGTTCTGATAATGATATAAATGGATAAAATCCTATTGATGGGGCTTGGGTTGGAAAAGAAATTAGGAAGAAACCTGTATTTGACCCTAACAGAGAAAAATAAGTATTCATGGAAGTAAGGAAAGAATTTTAAGACTCAAGAACTTCGATCGCAAGGATCCCTTTGCGAAGTGAACAGACACCTATACTAGGTATGCCATCCTTGTATGATGGGTCACGAGATTCGCCAGAGCAGACAAGTCCTGTAACACAGTTTCTACATAGCTGCATAAAACTGCTAAGGCATGAGCATGCCTTAGGAGAATTATAGAATGTACTAGGATATTATGAACATTGTAGTACAATGAACACCGCACATAGAGAAGTTCATCACATTAAGAACCATAAGAGGGCAGGAAGAGAAATGAAACTAAACGCGCAGATTGGAGATTTTGAAATGAACCAGGTCATTCTTGAACTAGGATCAAAGGTGAACGTGCTAACAAAACAAACATGGGAGCATATGGGGAAACCAAAGTTATCTTGGTCTCCTATACAATTGATATTAGATAACCAGTAGAAGGTTATACCTTTTGGGAGATTGTTAAGCGTTCCTATTAACATTGATGGAGTGAGAAGTAAAGAATACTTTGAGGTTATTGAGATCATAGATGACAATAATACTTATCCTGAATTATTAGGGATTGAATGGGAAATGGATAACCTCACAATTATCAACTTGAAGAAAAAAAAATGATATTCGAAGGATAGGATATCAAGGTTATCACACCCCTGGATCCTTCACAAGGAGCAAAGTATGTTGAGCCAATAAGAGAATAATGCAAAGTTCAAGAACTTGATAACAGATACAAGATGACAGTTAATCAAGCAGATTATGTTAATCCTACAGAGCATGGAACATTAAGCTAGAGATGTGATAGTTCTTGCATATCAAATTCAGACGTAGGATTGGAAAGCTGGCAGAGTAGAATGCATGAAGTATCGGTTAGAAGATGTGCGAAGATAACAAAGTCACTCCTTTGGATTGGAACAGAGGTAAGTCCAATTCCTACTTATGATGGCTTGGGTAATATCCATGTATTCCTTCATGAATATATAGCATATGTTTCAGAAGAACATAGGTTAATAGCTCTAGATATAGCATTATGAGATACACCTTCTAGGTGGTGGGCTGCGCATAAAGATAGAGTGAGCACATGGAAAGAATGTAAGCACTTAATGGAAATTAGATTTGTTGAAAAAAATGAGAATATACAAGCAAAATATAGTGGACAGACTGATCTTAGAGATCACATAGAATGTTTCTTGAAAGCATGGAAGCATATGCCAGAGACAGACACATGTTTGTGCACACATTGGATCTAGTAGCAAAAAACTAGTATACAAAAACAGAACTTCGACGGGGTACAACAGATTGGCAAATAATGATAAAGAATTTTCAGCTAACTTTCAGTTTTGAGGATGACTGTCTGAGTATTACTGAAGCTTTGTAGATCATTAAAATGAAAATATTTGATGATGTCTCGTTTCCTGTGTATAAACAACCAAATTGGGAAATACAGTTTCCTTGAGTGTTATAATTTGTCGCAAGATGAAGATCAAAACAAAGTAAATATATACCAGAATCTAAAGGAAAACGCGATGTACAAGGACCTGATTTAGAAATTCCAGATATGAGTAACCCCATTAAGACTAAAAAGATCAATATTGGCATAGATGATGAACCAACGTTTGATTCTATTGGAGATTATTGGAATGAAGAAACAATGGGACAGATCGCAAGCCTATTGCGCGAATATCAAGAGTTGTTCCCTACCAAGTTTTCTGAAATGAAAGGCATTTTAGGTGACTTGCGAGTTATGAAAATACCTCTCAAGCAGGATGCGAAGCCTATCAAGAAAATACCTTATAGACTAAACCCTATATATAAAGAATGAGTGAAAGCAGAAATTGATAAAATGCTCGAGGCAAGAATCATTCGACCAATAGAAGAGTCAGAATGGATAAGTCCCATGGTAATTCAAGACAAGAAAGCTAAAGGCAAAATTAGAATTTGTGTGGATCTAAGGAAAATGAATGGTGCATCTGTACATGACCCATTTCCTACACCATTTACAGATGAAGTACTAGATAATGTAGGTGGAAAGGAAGCATACTCTTTCACTGATGGATTTTCGGGCTACCATCATATCAAAATTGCTGTAGAAGACAGGCACAAGACTACATTTGCTACTGAATGGGAATCACTTAAGCACACCGTTATGCCTTTTGGATTAAAGAACGCACCTGCTGTATTTTCAAGAGTGGTTGTAGCTGCATTTATGGATTATATTCATAACTTATTAAAAGTTTACTTTGATGAATGGATAGTATTTGGTCTTTTGAAGAACCATCATATGAACTTAAGGATGATGTTAGCGAAGTGTAGACAGCATCATATTTCTTTGAACTTGAAAAAGTGTGTATTTTGTGTTCCTTATGGTATTTTATTGGGACACATAGTCTATAAACAAAGATTGATGGTTGATCCAACAAAGATAACTATCATAGTAAACCTCCCACCACCTAATTTAGTTAAGTAGCTACGCACTACATTGGGACATACATGATATTATAGAAAATTCATTAAAGGATATGCGCAGATAACTGCACCTATGTAGAAACTATTGAAAAAAGAAGCGAAATACAATTGGACTGAATATTTCCAAAAAGGATTAGACACACTGAAAGAGAAGCTAGTTACAACGCCTGTTCTAGTATTTCTAGACTGGAACAAGCCATTTCATGTATATGTAGATGCTTCATCTATAACACTTGGCATTGTACTAGCACAACCATGTGATGGAGGCATCGACCATTCTATTGCATTTTCAAGTAGAAATCTATCCTCAACAGAAAAAAATTACAACACAACAGAGAGGGAAGGCTTAGCTATAGTGTACGCATTGCAGAAATTCAGACACTATTTGCTAGGTTCACATTTTTGCATGTTCACTAACCATTCAACTTTGAAGTACTTGGTCAATAAGCCAGTGTTAGGGAGGAGAATATGTAGATCGCTCTTACTTTTTCAGGAATATGATTTTGAGATCATAGTGAAACCAAGAAGATTGAACGCGGGACCTGATCATCTTTCAAGAATCGAGTCAGGAGAAGATCCTAGTAATTTGGAGGATAATCTGCCAGATGCGCAGCTGTTTTCTATTCACATATAAGATGAATACTTCAGAGACATTGTAGAATTTATAACTACAGGGTTAGCACCCACGGAACTTACTATGCAACAGAATAAATAGTTAGTGGTAAGATTAGCTGATTTTACCCTGATTGCAGGAAAACTATACAAATTGGGACCAGACGAAGTATTGCGTAGATGTGTACTGGAACATGAGAGAACAATTATAATTGATGAACCACATTCATGAATATCTAGAGGACATTACGCAGGGAAAGCTACTGCGCATAATATTTCGAGAGAAGAACTATGGTGTCCTACTATACATAAAGATTCAAAAGAATATTGTAGGAATTGCGATGTATGCCAGAGAACAGGAAAGCCATCTCGTAGAGATGAGATGCCATTGGTGCCACAATTGAAATTGCAAGCCTTCGCGAAATGGGCTATTGACTTTGTGGGACCTATTAACCCACCAGGGAAGAGATTTGGCTTGAGATACATCTTTACAACTACAGATTACCTAACCAGATGCGAAGAAGCAAAACCAGTGAAAGACTGTAGCACAGTTATCGCCGCGCAGTTCATTTTTGAGAATATTTTGACAAGGTTTGGATGTCCAAAGATACTAATGAGTGATCATGGAACCCATTTCCTGAACTAAACTATTGAAGCCCTGATAGAAGAATTTCAAATTTATCATCAAAAGAGTACACGATATAATACAAAAGTTAATGGCACTATAGAGGCCTTTAACAAAGTGTTGGAAAATGCATTAACCAAGGTATGCAATACAAACATGGATGATTGGGATCTCAGAATACCAGCAATATTGTGGGCATATAGGACAACTTGTAAAATGTTGATAGGCCATACACCTTTCAGGTTAGCATATGGACAAGAAGATGTCATGCCCATGGAATGCATAGTACTAAGCTTGAGAATTGCAGCATTTACAGACATGGATGATGCAGAGACAATGGATGAAAGACTATTACAGTTAATTGGATTGGAGGAAGACCGCTTCATTGCAGGCTTTCACCAACAAGTGCAGAAAGCTAGAGAAAAAGTATGGCATGGTAGACACATTAAGCACAAATTCTTCCAGGGAGGAGACCTTGTCATCCTTTATGATGGTAAATTTATGAAATTTCCTGGAAAATTCAAAATGAAATGGTTAGGACCATACATTGTCAAACATGTTACTAATGGTGGAGCAATTCAGTTAGCCACATTACTTGGAAAAAAAATTGCAAGTACTTGTTAATGGGAGTAGATTAAAGTCTTACAAGGATGGCCCTACTCCTACAGGAATAAGTTAGAAAACACACTAGAGTTTTAAGTGTCAAGTGCAGTTGAAATTGGACACTAAAAAAGGGAAGAGAGTCTGCACACAACAGTTTTGTTAGAATGCAAAGTTTACAAGATTTCAAGTTGTGCTGCGAAGCACACATAGCAAGTCAAGTTGTGAAGTTAGGCCAAAGGAAGAGGGTAGTGTTGCAAAGTTACATCAATAGAAGGAAATGCGAAGTGAACCTCACCACTCACCTAACCTCCGACGAAGTTAGAGAAAACTAGCTGTTATAGTTTTGTTTAGAAACTAGTCGTTATACAATACTTTTGGGAAATTAGATTTTTTTGAGTTAAAACATATTTGTCCGTTGAAGACACATTTAATGAAAGGAAAGGACCAAGATACAAGCAATATTTGGCCAATGGACATAGAATTTAATGTTAACTTAGCCGTTTTGGGGAGATTCTTAGTGAAGTTGTGGCTATAAATAGTAAAGACCGCATAGTTACCGATTTTACCGCGACTTTTAATTTTTTTACTACGAGTAATTTCTGAGTTTTTACCAGTTGAGTTCAGAGCATTCTGATAGTTTATGTTTGAGCAAGAAATCCCACAGGACATATTAAGAGAATTCCATCAGTCTGGTTTGGAAGGAATTATTGGGAATTATGAAGATCCCTATGAAGAAAACAACTCCAAAGAAGGGTGGGACTTCTAGAGCCTCACCGCGACATGCGACAGAGCAGAAACAAAAGCATAAACAAAAATATACAGAACCAGAGAATCCGAATATCGCATCAAATTTGAAAGATTTTCCTCCAGAGAAGCCTCGATAGAGGCCGATGATGTTGATACCTGAGTACATACCTCCGCGAAGAGATGATGCTCTGGTGGTCATACTGAAAAAGAATCTACAATATGATATCCTGCTGCTGCCAATGTCACCTCACGTTCAAGAGAAGGAGAATTTGCTAGGAAATATTCCAGAATGAAAGTTCTCAGATCATGATTTGCTGCACGAAACGAATTACCCACAGTTTCAGTCGAATCAACATATTTGCAGACATTATGATGACACTTCTAGGAAAACGACAATTCAAGCACAAGACTGGATTGCACCGTTGCAATCCTCTGAATCTACCGCAAATTCTGCATTTTGACAGAAGTCTAGAGCTTGCCATAGTTGTGTGGACATTACTGTCATGTTGTCACCAAGGTTATTTGTTGTTAGATTGCAATATTGATATCAACACTGACCTTATCTACATGATTATGCACTTAAGCAAATGAGGAACTGACCCTACAACTGAATTCGTAGGCAAGAATAAAGATAAAGAACTTGCAAGGAGGATGAAAAGAGAATTCGGCTTGGTAAAAGGAACCCGTGGCTATCAAGCAAATCATATTAAGGATGTTTCCACAAGGTTCATAGTTCAGTTGCTTGCAGGAAAAGTACTAAGGAAATGCAGACCGACAGAAGTGTCGGCCGTTGCGATCTCCTTAGTTGCTAAGGATAAGGATGGATTACAATTCAATTGGGCGAGTTACCTTTTGAATGAATTCTTAGATGATGTAGCGGATGCGCAAGACAAAAACTATCAGTTTCATTATAGTTGGCTGATAGTCTTGATCGCATTCGTGGTCTGGAAAGAGCCGAAATATCAACAAAATTTACTGGTGTGTGCTAGAGATTGTCGTGGACCCAGATTTGCGAACATGTGGAGCAATTCGTAGCCAGACAGACAAAGACTGAATAATGTGCAGTTGTACACATTTTATGAGCATTTATGTGAATTAATCAGGCGTACTTCACGCATTACTAATGAAATAACCACAACATACATTCGAAAGACGAGATTTAAAGCAGACCTTCACTTTATCTTCATACAACCTAGAGAACCATCAAACCCATAATGGTATGAGGGTCAATATCAGCTGGATGTGCAAAAGATTGACCTCATCATTGAATATTGGCTGCCTGAATGGAAAATCAATGCACTAGAGACATTGATCACAACATCTGAGGAAAGCATCAATGAAATAGACAACCTAGAGCAGGATCAAGAACAAGAACAACAATAGACTGGAGACTTGCTAGAAGGCGATAAGAGGAAGAATCCCAACATAGATGTGCCAGAAGGACCTAAAAGGAAGAAGCAAAAAGCAAGTAAGACTCCGCTTGATGCGCAGTTGCATGATGATGACTACGAATGCGTCGCAACTAGATTCCATGAGAATATTGAAGATATGCTCGCACTGATTGACAGTCGAAAAGAGCAACTCCAAGCAAGCATGATAGGAGTATCGTAGAATTGAAAAGCATCGTAGAAAGGGTAGAGCAAGTCCAAAGAGACTTAATAAAGGAATCAAAATATGAAGACAGATCATAGGAGTCAAGCCGAAGGAAAAGAAAAGTGCCTACACTCACAATGCGACCCCGGTTAGTCCGCATAGAGACGTTGAATGAGATATTCCCGTGTAATGAAATCACTGAAGGTGCGAAGCAGCTCGCACATTTGGATATCAATGTGGGAATGTTTTCCATTGAAGGACTACATGAACTACACATGCAAGCAGTAGAAGGAATCAAGGACAAAGATATGATTTCCTTCAACCAGCATATCAAGTTAGAATAAAGTTATAAAGAGTTGGGGAATGAATGCAAAGCGAAGACCAATGAGCTAGAAAATGCACATGAGAAGCAGAAAAAGTTGAAGAAGGCTGTATCAGAAGTTTGCGCAAAGATCCCAGAATGCGAAGAAGAACCGGAAGTAGAATCAACCATTGTTAACATTGGTGTTGCAGTAGACAATCTCAAAGCACAAATGAAAGACATGGAGATTGGTTACAAAGAAAATATTGTTGACTTAGAGTCAAGGAAACAACCTGGCACTCTACTAGAAGTGAAAGAAGAAAGGGCTGAAGAAATGGAGACTTCGACTGATAACATCTCCGTAGAAGTTGCGAGGTGTCAAGACTTGCTGGAAGAAGTGACTAAGTCATGGGCTATGCTGCAAGAAGACCCAGACTTATAGAAAATTCAGGATGAAGTCCAAACAAAGCTGAAGGACCTTGACACAATGAACACAGCTATGAAGGATTTTCCGCCAAGGAAAAGAATACAAAAGTTCGCAGAGACAAAGGAACTTCAGAAAGATTTGAAGGCATTGAGAGAAAAGGAAGCTGAAACTTCATCAAAGTTGAAACCTATGCAAGAAGAGGCATTGACACTCTCTAAGGAGATAGAGGTGAAGCTGAAAGATCTTTGAACAACAAAGAGCACAGTAAAGGACCAAATGCAAGAACCTATCTATGTGATGTTGCTTGTGTTAGGAACCCATGTCTTTACTTTGTTAGTATATTGTTGTTGGATGCATATGCTTTGTAAGTTGTCCCATAGTATTTGTTGATCAATAGTTTGTGTTATTTTTGTTGGCGCATATGCTTTGTAAGTCGCCCATAGTATTGTTGATCCATAGTTTGTAGTGGCCCATGGTTTTGACCCATAGTATTGGCGCCTAGACTTAGTATATAAGTGTGTGTTGAGACCTATGAAGGCACCGTGAAGTTATTTTTATTGAGCTTGCTCATAGGAGGTTGCCCCCTCGAAGTGGCCTGTGATCAATATAAAAGTGATTCTGAGTTCTGTCATTTCTGCTATTTCGCATATTCTTATTAATTAATTGTTGCAGGTGCATCACATTTGGTATCAGAGCACTTTCTTGGGCTCGCTGGGTGAAATTTCTGCCAAATTTTTTTTGCATCTGTTGCAGGTTCGGATTTGGGAATAATCCCTATCCGCTTAACTGTGGGAAGTACTTGGGAATAAGCCCTAAAATTCATTGTGAGGAGTACCACAGGAACCCCGAAGTAGTTGACCCATTGAGAGGACCTGCCAGTGAAAAGGGCAACGAACCCTACCTGATTGATTAGTTCCCACCCGTGAGGTAAACCAAGAGTTGTCGTTTGTGGCAAAGCGGTTATCAGTTTTACCTGAGCCGTGGAGTGAGGGGTACTGCCCCAATACGCAAGTTGTCAGACAACATTGGTGGCCAAGTGAAACCCCTGAACTGTTAGGAAGACGCACATACCTGGGGTCCATATCTATTTTCAACTGAACTGTTGTCGATCACTGCTGCGTCGTTTCAGATCCAGCTGTTCAGATCCATTCTGCAAGCCGTTCCAGATCCAACCGTTTTCAATCCATTCGGTGCCATTTCAGATCCCTCTATTTCCGCTCACTTCTGGGCCGTTGCATATTTATCTGTTCCAGATCCCTTTCGAGCCATAGCCGCTACAGTTTGGAAAAAAAAAGGCCCGAAATCCCCTTCCCCAATTCCCCTTCCCAAAGCCCGAAATCCCACATTTTTCTATTTTTAGGGTTTGCCATAACTTCCTCAGATTTCACCCAATCACCTTCAAATTTTACCACAGAGTTCCTTTCTGAATTCTGCTTCTTTGTCCCCCTCTGCCAAATTTTTCCATTCTTTCACCCCGCTTCTGAAATCCTCATTTTTGCTTCCCTATCTATTCGACAGTGTCCAAAACCTAGCCAAACTCCAATTACCCTTTAGATTTTTTTCCAAGTCCAGATTTTCCTTTACTGAAGCAGTTTCTGTTTTTGTTTACCTACCCAATCACCAAAAAAAAAAAAAAAAAAAACTCCTGGTTATGGTTGTCACCCGTGTAGGAGCAAAAACCATGGAAGACGCACTTGTAGCCATCCAAGACAAACTCCAGGATCTGGATGAAAAATTTCTCGGCCTCCATCTTAAACATTCAGCTATGAACAACAAATGACAGTCCGAGTCTTCATCAGACAATGGGTTCTCTTCTTCCAGCAATTTTCGTGGTCCAAAGCTTGATTTTCCTCGCTTCAATGGTACTGATCCAACTGGATGGATCTATTGTGCAGAACAGTATTTCAGTCTGCATAATACTTTTGATGTCAACAAAGTTCCGCTGGCATCCTTTTATTTGGAACAGGAAGCTCTTCAATGTTACCGTTGGTACATCAAGGCTCATGAAGAGCCAAAATGGCCAGACTTTTGCCAGCTCCTTTTGCAATGATTTGGTCCTAGTGCTTTTGATGACTTCACAGGAGCCCTCACTAAACTTCGCCAAATTGGCACTGTGAGAGAGTATCAAACCAAATTTGAGAAACTAGCCAACCACACCGAAGGATTGTCTGATGACTTTTACCGGAGTTGTTTTATCAGTGGTCTAAAGGATGCCATCCTCTCTGAGGTCAAAATGTTCTGTCCCAACACAATGATGGAAGCCCTAGGGTTGCCTAAGTTGGCAGAAGACAAGATTGCAGCCCAACAACGCTCCAAGCCCACTTTTGTTCCCTTCCGAAATATGGGTTCTCAACGACCACCTATACCACAGGCTCCTCGACCAACTCCTATCAAGCGTTTGTCTGAAACAGAGATGCAAGCACGCAGAGAAAAGGGGATTTGCTATAATTGTGATGAGAAATTCACTCGGGGACATAGATGTGTTCAACAAAAGCTCTATCTCTTGGATGTGGATTCTCCGCCTGCCTTTGAAATTGGTGACAAAGATCCAGAAACACTAGATGCTCCGGTCCACATTCAGGAACCGCCTATTGACCCTCCATCTCAGGATGGCCAGCCAGAGATATCTCTCCATGCTTTAGCTGGAATCACCACCCCCCAAACAATGCGGGTCAGGGGTTACTTCAAGAAGCTTCCTCTTACCATACTCATTGATTCTGGTAGCACTCATAATTTCATTGACCCTCGGATCGCCAAACTAGCTGATTGTTTCATCCATCCTTGCTCCAACTTTGAAGTCATGGTTGCTAATGGGGGCACCTTACCTTGCAAAGGGAAGTGTCTAAATGTGCGTATCTCTATGGGAGTTTATATCTTGCGCTCTGACATGTTTTACTTGACCTTAGGTGGATGTGATGTGGTTTTGGGCGTTCAATGGCTACGCACACTTGGCCCTATCTTATGGGATTTTGCTGAACTTTGGATGCAGTTTTCCCTCAATGCACAAAAACACACATTGAAAGGATTACAACCAGGTTCTCTTAGCATCATCAGTTCACATTGCATGGAAAAACTCCTCAAGAAGAATTGACATGGTGTCATCGCTCAGATCCATTCCATTCAGATGAAACCATCAGCGGTTTCCACTACTCCTTTGGATCTACAACAAATTCTGGATCGATATACAGGTGTCTTTGCTGAACCAGTGGGATTGCCACCTTCCAGGCCAGAAGACCATCGTATTCAGCTCCTTCCTGGCAGCATTCCTCCCAACATCAGGCCCTATCTCTACCCATTTCACCAAAAAATGGAGATTGAAATGCTCATTCGGGACTTATTGAAGCAAGGTATTATTCGCCCAAGCACTAGTTCCTTTTCTTCTCCAGTTATTCTTGTCCGCAAAAAAGATGGGTCATGGTGCCTCTGCATTGACTTCCAAGCACTTAATCACCTCACCATCAAGGATAAGTTTCCAATTCCTGTTGTTGATGAGATTCATGGGGCTCACTTTTTCTCCAAGTTGGATCTTCGTTTTGGGTATCATCAAATTCGGGTTCATGAGGATGATATCCCTAAAACAGCTTTCCGCACACATGATGGCCATTATGAGTTTTTGGTCATGCCCTTTGGCCTCACTAATGCTCCTTCCACATTCCAGGCCTTAATGAATAAAATATTTCGACCCTACTTGCGGAAATTCATTTTGGTATTCTTTGATGATATCCTCATCTATAGTAAAACACGGGATGAACATCTCTAGCATCTGGATCTTGTCATGCAACTTTTCTCTGACCATCATCTCCATGCCAAGCAGTCTAAATGTGTTTTTGGATAGAAAGAAGTTGAGTATCTTGGGCACATTATCTCAGCACAAGGGGTTCGCGTGGATCCTACCAAAATCGATGCCATGAACAATTGGCCGCATCCTCAGACACTCAAGAGCCTTCGTGGATTTTTGGGGTTGACTGGCTACTACCGCAAGTTTGTCAAGGATTATGGGAAGATTGCAGGTCCATTAACTGCTCTATTGAAAAATGATGCTTTTACATGGACACATGCTGCTCAGTGTGCGTTTGACAAACTAAAACAAGATATGTGTACTACACCTGTTCTAGCAATGCCCGATTTTTCCAAGCCCTTCACTATTGAGAGTGATGCTTGCGGCAATGGACTTGGTGTGGTTCTCCTTCAAGATGAACACCCCATTGCGTTCACCAGCAAAGCCCTTTCAGGTAAGAATTTAGCTGCCTCTACCTATGAGAAGGAAATGATGGCTATTTTGCATGCAGTATAGAAGTGGCGCCCATACCTATTAGGGAATCATTTTTGCATCAAGACTGATCACCAGAGTCTGAAATATTTCTTGGAACAGCATGTCTCCTCCCCGGCACAACAGAAATGGGTTAGCAAACTCATGGGTTATGACTATGAGATCATTTACAAGAAGGGTAAAGACAATATTGTGGCAGATGCTCTTTCTCGCACATTTGATGCCCAAGGTTCTCTTTCAGCTATCTCTATGCCTGTTCCAAATTGGTTGCAATCTGTTCAACAGGGTTATGTCAATGACTCTTCCTTATCTCAAATCATCCAACGCTTGACCAAAAACCCTTCTGCTGTACCACATTACTCTTGGGATGGTGCTTCTCTGAGATACAAGGGTCATTTGGTGCTTCCCTAGAGCACAGATCTTCAACAGGCCGTCTTCTATGAACTTCATGCTTCTCCATCGGCAGGGCACTCTGGGTTCCTCAAAATGTATGAACGGGCACGGCGTAAGTTCTTTTGGCAGGGCATGAAAAGGACAATTCAACAGATGGTGGCCGAATGTGATACCTGCCAGCGCAATAAGGGTGAAACAACACTCCTTTCAGGATTACTTGAACCCTTGCCCATACCTACACGGATTTGGACAGATATTTCTATGGATTTCATTGAAGGGCTCCTTAAATCTGGCGGGAAGACAGTGATTCTCGTTGTGGTTGATCGCCTCTCCAAATATAGTCATTTTTGTGCTCTCAGCCATCCCTATACAGCCTCCTCAGTCGCTCAAATTTTCATGGACCAGATCTTTCGTCTTCATGGCATCCTTCTTCCATTGTCTCGGATCGTGATGCGACTTTCACCAGTCATTTTTAGACAAAACTATTTCGCCACACTGGCACCAAACTGAAGATGAGTTCAGGGTATCACCCACAAACAGATGGTCAGACTGAAATTATCAATAAATGCTTGGAAACTTATCTTCGTTGCTTCACCTCAGAACAACAACATTAGTGGGAAAAGTGGCTCCCTCTCGTTGAATGGGGGTACAATACTTCTTACCACACTGCCTCTAAAATGACCCCATATGAAGTAGTCTATGGTCAGACACCTCCAGTTCTTCTTCCATACACCCCCACCAGTTCACCAGTTCAGGAAGTTGACACGGTCCTTCGAAATCGTGATCAGATTCTTCACATTTTGCGAGACAATCTTCACATGGCAAGAAATCGCATGAAGCAACAAGCTGATCAACACCGTTCTGAGCACACTTTTCAAGTCGGCGATATGGTTTTTCTTCGTCTCCAGCCGTACAAGCAATCCTCCTTGAAACTCAAAGGGCGTCATAAGCTCGCTCCAAAGTTCTATGGGCCATATCGGATTCTTCAGAAGATTGGGTCTGTTGCTTATAAATTGGAACTTCCTCCTTCTTCCCGCATTCATCCAGTCTTTCATGTCTCTTGTCTGAAGAAAGTTCTTGGCACCAACATCAGTGGACAAACGATTTTACCCGAACTGGATAATGAAGGATCCATCCTTTTGGAGCCGGAGGCCATCCTCAATCGGCGCACTCGTCAGGTTCGCTCTCGCTCTATCACAAAGGTTTTAATTCAGTGGCACGGCATGCAACCAGAGGATGCTACATGGGAACCACTCCTTCAGATTCAACAACAATTTCCACATCTAAAGCTTTGAGGACAAAGCTTTTTTTAAGGGGGAGGGGATGTTAGGAACCCATGTATTTACTTTGTTAGTATATTGTTGTTGGACGCATATGCTTTGTAAGTCGTCCCGCAGTATTTGTTGATCAATAGTTTGTGTTATTGTTGTTGGCGCATATGCTTTGTAAATCGCCCATAGTATTGTTGATCCATAGTTTGTAGTGGCCCATGGTTTTGACCCATAGTATTGGCGCCTAGACTTAGTGTATAAGTGTGTGTTGAGACCTATGAAGGCACCGTGAAGTTATTTGTATTGAGCTTGCTCATAGGAGGTTGCCCCCTCGAAGTGGCCTGTGATCAATATAAAAGTGATTATGAGTTTTGTCATTTCTGCTATTTCGCATATTCTTATTAATTAATTGTTGCAGGTGCATCACAACTCGACATGGTGAAAGTATTTGGGCAAGAGACTAAGGAGGCTGTTGTGAAGCTGAGTGCAACATACCAAGAATTTGCAGTGAAGATGAGCACCCCAAGTGCTGCGAAGACAAAGAAGCCTAGTAGAAGTGGCTCGGGGACGAGCCACAAGTGTTAGGGGATTTTTGGGCGCAGCCCAAGTTAAGCAAGTTTTGGAAACAAAGTACAGTTAGGCGAGGCTTGAATTTGACTAATTTTGGAGATAAGTGACTCTGCAATTCCTGGGCAGAGGGTATGGATCGAAGTACAATCGACAGGAAATGAACCTTTTTCCTTAGTAAAGACAAAGTACTAAGGACAACCAGAGGTGGTTGAAGCAGTTAAAGAACAAGAGGAGACTTGATTTCTATAGGAGCAGAAAGTAAAGAAGTGGAATGGTGTAAAAGACGCACCACTGCAGTGTTAGAGCCATGCGGTTAGAACTGTGCTTGTCAGAGAAGCATCAGAGTCAAAAGAAGCGGCGTCGAAGTGACAACGAAGTTAAAGCTAAGCATGGTCTACAGGATAACCAAAGGGTTTTTGGGTTTAAGGGTACTATGGGGGTTGGCCCATAGTTATTGTAATATGTGACCTTCGGGCACACACACACACACACACACATATATATATATATATATATATATATGAGCATTTTTGTATAAGGAAGGGTTAGATATTATTGGGAATTTGGTTGGTTAGAACCAGAGAGAACTGAATCTACAACTGAGTGCATAGAAATCTGATTGTAGAGAAGAGTCTGCAGTTGAGTGCACAGACTAGAACTGTTACCCTTCCAAGTAATAAAAGAACAGTTCTTATGGACATAGCTTCCGCCTGTGGGTGAACCACGTAAATCTGCGTGTTATGTATGATTTTATGGCATGTTTTGAGTTCATGTTGTTGTATGTTTATGTGTTTTCTTTCATATGTATGTGAATGCAAATCATATGTTAAGTAATGGAACACATGTGTATGATTACTACGAAGTAATAATAAGTATGATGAATGCGTAGTTAACCAGTAAAGATAACAACGATTCAACGTAGTTCTGTAGGCTGTTGGTAACTGCGAAGTGCGAAGTCATCTATTTATATGGTCATGTTAAGAATATGTTAACAAAGGGACATGCTGCGAGGTCGCATACCACATCCGCGCATCACCATGGTTACAAAAACCTGATTCTGTAACCCCCCATACTTCTCTTCGGGTGAGATGTCAATCTGTTTACAGGTTGATGCCGAAAGGGCTAGTGAAAGGTTTTTTTTTGTGTCTACAATAACTTCGCTGAACCCGAGTCATCCCAGGAAGACCAACATGTTACTACGAAGAAAATGGGTATTGTGGTTTCTTTTTATTATTCCTTCTTATGTAAAAATTATTGGATCGGGTGTTAACTCTCTTATGGTTGTCGTAGTTTCTGTTTTTGTATTTATGTTCAAACACAATAAATGAATGAGAATTATGGATTGTCAGTCGCCTTAAAATTATATGTTAGCATGATTGGTAACAATGATTGTCAAAGTAAAGCTCTGTGGGGATTATAGAGTTTTAATATATTTTATAATGATGCTGAACACAGCTCGGTCTCTGATCAAATTTTTATAAGTATACATCTCCTCTATCGATTATATCGAATTGGAATTTTTATGAATACGATAATGAACTCAAGACTGGTAAATTATTAATTAATTTGAAGGTGTACAATGTTTTTATGAGGTTGAATTTCCGAAAGTTATGGATCGGGTATCTCCTAGTTGAGCGATCCTTTTATATATTCGATATATGTCCAATGATTCGATGTTAAGGATAATATGAAATGTAACTCAACCTGAGATTGAACCTCTGTAAAAAAATTACAGGGATTCAATTTTGGGTTATGCTGGATATATGATTTAGAAAATCTAACTCCTGTAGATTATTTTTTACCAAGTTTAAGATAGTAAAAGAACTTTTATTTATTTAAATGTAAGAAGCAGAATATTCCTGCTTCTTATTAAATGATCTGTAATGCTGAGTAAAAACTAAAAGTAAATATCTATTGTGTATAAAATATATAACTGAGCTAAAGTGTTACATATTACAATTGTAACTCATAACTAATCGCCTCTCATTACGATAAAAGTTAGAGTGGAACTTTAGATTCTTGCATATTTACTAGATCGTTGAGATAATGGTCCTAAGACATGAGTCATTCAATAAGTGATGCTTAGAATCAAATGCCATGTATGATACAAATCTTAATTAATACTTGTTGTCTCGAGGTATTTGGGGAATAGTGGAAGGTAAGGGAAATAAATTTATTAAGTTGGTCTTAGCCCATTGATGTCAAAAGACATAGGATATGTATATGTGTATATACATTTGAAAAGTCTTGGATCATACAGACTTTCCTTGGACACGGGGCATACATTTTGACCGACTCAGAAGGTAACCCCATGCGAAACCCCCGTAACGGGTTGTACCTTAAACGATTCTACCCTTAAAAAATATTCTGGACACCATAGTCTAGATTGTACAGTTTCTTTTAATTCATTTTTTCCCACTGTAAACATTCACAGTCTTACATTTTCATTTTTTCTACATGAACACAGATGGATCCTATTCTAATCTACTATGTTGGTTTTGCTGACGGTGCAAGTCGCTGGTGTCCAAATCTTGCCTCGACAGCTTGGGTACTTTATTCCCCCTCACATGAGTTGATCCACCTCGACGGAGTGTGCATAGGTGCTTCCATAAACAACTAGGCTGAATATCACGCTGTAACCGGTCTCTTGACCGTTGCTCTCCAAATGGGCACAAGTTACCTTAACATCTTCTTAGACTCCCAACTTCTTGTTTCCAGCTCAATAACTGGTACCAGGTACGTGATCCCTGTCTCTTCAGAAAATTCTTGCGCACTAAACAAATGATTCGACAGTTTGAATCCATTCCTTCACTTATGTCCCAAGAAATCTGAATAGTGTCGCAGATCAAATGGCTAACAACATCCTATATTGGCACACCAACCAAAACATGCATCACATAAGCATAAAAAAATCAAACAAACAAACAAGCCATCATAGTATTGCATACATGTGCATAACATGTGCCTCCACGAGCATACAAAAACAAAAAGTATTGCATCCATGTGCATAAAATGTGCCTCCATGGGCAAGCAAAACACATGTCATTGCATACACATGCAACACAACATAAAAGAAAAGACATGACATGCATCCACGTGCATACATGGCTATATATCCAAAACGCATACATATATATATATATATCATCATAAGAGTCACAATGTCAGGAGTGCTCTCAGCACCCAAATATACAAAAAGTACACCAACCGTACAAAATGTGTATCAACAAAATACATCCCCATATGCTCATCAACATTTGGGTGCAGGTACAAGATAACCTAATCATCACGGTCACTCGGATCCTCTGGCTCCTCTGGATCATACAGATCTTGAGCCCTCCTCTCAGCTGTCACTACAACTACTCTCTGCAGGATCGATCTCCACTCACAGGGAGCATGAAAACAACGATCGAGAACATGCTGATCTAGATCCCTCCAACCATCATCTGGTACATCCACTAGTAGCACCCCCAAGGTATCACGTACATCCTCTAGGGCATCATCTCGATGACGCACAACTCCTCGTGCACAAGGTGGGGGTGCCACTACCGGTGGAGGTACCACCACCATCACCTATCCCCTACGGCCCATATAATCCACTGGAGGCCTCGGACCAACATCTGCCATGACCCACACTGAAACAAGTCAGTATCATATAAACATCTCTAGATATACTCATAACAAAACATCTAAACATGATATAATAGAGAAATAAAAACAAATACGTACCATCCAACCCCCAAGCCTATCCCCGAGCTTAAGGCATCTCGGGGTCTCCCCGGAAGTCCATACCCTGAGCTTAAGGCATCTCGGGGTCTCCCCGGAAGTCCATACCCTGATATGGATAGTCGTCAATCACAAAGGGCATCTGCTCCCACTGATCGTACATCTCTGACGAGAAGAACCGCCGAATTCCACCATCACCCCGGGGCATCATCTCCCCCCACCACACCATTCGCGGCTCACCCCTTAGTCCATCTCAACTCGGCACACGTGGCCGCAAGGTAGGTACTCGCTCAAAAAATAAACAACAGAGGAAAGAGGCATAACTAAACTTTCCTCCCTCCTGCCTAACCTTGTTCATCTCTTGCCGAACACAAGCCAGGAACATCTGACCCCAAGCAAAATAGGTCCCCGTCAAGACACGGTGAACCATCATCGTTTGCCCCCTTCGACAAATGATGAGGCACCTGTGCACCAAGCACCCGCCAAACACAAGCCTCCACCGCCTCCATCTCCAGCTCTCGTAGATCCGAGACACTCAGTGCGCTATTCTACGCACGGGCCCCTTGAACACAAAATCTCTCAAGGAGATCCTCATTATCCATACTAGCCGAAATCCTCGGCTGGGTGTCCCCTATCTCACCCAAACGGGGAAAGCCAGTAAGAAAGTACTGTAGCTAGGGTTTTCTGTTCGGGTACACAGGGTACTACCAAAGGACCGAACGCCAAGAGCAACCACTTCACACAAACAGATCACAAATCAACACACCGATGTTTTGACGTGGTTTAAACCCTCTTGAGGGAAACACTCCACGGCCCCGCCCAAATAGCTTCTACGGGACAATTTATTATGCAAAGAAAGAAAGTTACAAATGAGATTCTCATAATCGATCAAATAAACAATGACCCTCCATGCTCTTTAAATAGAGATCATGGACCAATCGGGTGTTAAGCCACGAATCAAGGTTAGGTTTGATTCAAGAGAAGTTGAGCCGTTGGATCACTCTATGTCGGGAACATATCGTGACCATCGGATTAAGTATTTACAAATGCATACTAATGCATACTAAAGAAACACACTATCCCTAACGGATATATTACACAAGTTGATCTTAACTAAATCCTAAATGTCTAAATATCCTAACATTTTCACCCTAGCTTGTGTAAATGAGCACCTACTAAGGAGAAGGGCCTCCTTAGTAGCAGTTCAATAAAACAGTAAAATATGACAGTAAAGTAAAGTAAACTTAAACTAGCATGTGCATCAATAAGAAATAAAAAGACAGTAACATGATAAGAATTTTCTTTTATATTAGATTTACCTCAAGTGTTGAGGTTGGTGAAGCTCTTGCAGTAGTCCAGGAGGGCTACTTCCAAGCTCCAATGGGTTCCTTCTCCTTCTCCAAAGTGTTTTGGATATGGGCCAAAGGGGCACTCAAATGTGAAATTAGCTCAAAGTGGTGAGCTAGGTTTTGAGGAGTGATTTTGGCAGAGTGAGGATAGGGAAGATTGTGGATATCAAATGGGGAGCCTCCATCACCTATTTATAGGTTTTTAGTGGTGGAGTGTTGACCCATGGTTTTTGGCACCATATGGTTTAGGTCAACTGTATAGGGTTTTTGCTTCCTTTTTCCCCTCTTTTTCCTCTTTTTTGTATTTTTTATTCCCTTTTATTTGATTTTTGGGAATTTAGGGCCCTTTTAGAGGGTTTTTGCTATTTTTGGAGGAAATTTAAATTATTTTGGGGGAAAAGGGGTTTTTTTGGCCTTTTGGTGGCTTTTTAATGTTTTTTTTTTCAGGTTTTGGAGGAAAATATGGTAGGAAATATGGACAAATGAGTCATGTAATGAGGGAGATGAGATGGTGAGCACTTTTTGGGTGTTAACAGATTGCCCCCTGATGTGTGAGGGCAGGAGCTCATCGTATGGTTGATATACATCATAGGTCTTTTATGGTTTTCCTGGGATGTGGAGAGGAGAAGAAATGAACTAAAGCCCAGAACAATGGTCCCGAACAAACTGCAAAAACTGAAAATACATGACCTCAATAATGAATGAAGAATAATCTCAACATATGGACAAGGCGGGCATACCCATGCTCGTATCAAGATCTATAACAATAACAAGGAGGTCCAAAAAATGGGGACCTGAAAGAAACATGGAGAACCACTGTGTACATCATAAGGGTCCAGAGGGGACATAAATCTGGGATATACTGCCAGGCTGACCATGTCGGAGCTGAAGAACTGATACACTGGAATAACAATAGTGTTGCTGAGTGTGGTACCAGAGGAACTGATGAGCTGTTGGATCATAGTAATGGGGAGTCATACCCTCAATGGTACACTGGACTAGAGCTGAACTGGGTACTCAAGGAAGCATATAAGTGGATGGCTTCCGAATACAAGGGCCAACGCAACCCGGACATCCACGAGAACATATAACTGGGTGTTCCAAAGTGACTCACCAATGTGCTAGAGTCGGGGGAAATCTGGGGTCTTCGACCAATAATTGAAGCGATATATACCCTACGCGATTCTCAATGATGCGATCAAGGTGTTGAAGTTGAGCATGTGAGAAACAACCATTCGAAGAGGCACTGATGACTCTTCTCAAAATGGTCCATAGGCACTCACCACAGATGTTGATGAGTCCAAGGTGTAGGGAACTCTGGGTCTATTCTATGGAATAGATGGGCTGGCGTCGACAAAGGGAGACCTACAACTAGCAAGGCAATGATGTTTCCTTGATAGGAGCACAAGGTGGAGAACCGAAGTGTGAGAGTACTGACATACTGTGGGGGTGGGGAATAACTAGACAAATAGAGTGGGTGGACTCAAACTTCCTTTGTTCAGAGTATGATGGCGGGGGTGATCGGGTAGCATATGAAACTGACTGGTGGGAAGGGGATCATAGCTGTAATGGATCAGGGATGGTGACTGGGATGAGTGATACTCAAGTTGGTGCAAGATGGCAGGAGACTGCAAAATACTCTGAACAAAGGAGACCTTATTGGGGGTTCTGCCGAGATGATCGATCATAGTGCCGAGATGCACTGGGGGGAACTTCTTTATGGTGTAAAGAGCTGGAAGAAGTGTGCTTAAAATGGTACTGACGTGTGGATTTATACGAGCCCAGGACAGTCCGTGCTAGTGGTTGCTTTCAATTTTAAGGAGTCTGAAAGCGATAAGAAGACTCTGAAATAAGGGCATGGTACCGTAGTGTGGATTTGTACGAGCCCCGGACGGTGCATGCTCATGTTTGCTTTCATTTTTAGAGAGTTTGAAAGCAATAAGAAGACTCCAGGGGAGTTCTTTTTTGTGTGTTAGTCTCCAAGGCCCGAAAAAGCATAAAAGGATGCAATGAAGACTCTTCTAGCCGGTGTGACTAGAGTATTCCTTTTTCGTAAGTAGTCTACTAGGTCCAGAAAAGGGTTAAACTTATACCAGATAGACGCCCTTTCAGGTACTTTAACGAGCATGAAAGGAAGCAAGATTGCTCAACGATATTTTCATTCTTTTAGGAGTCAGAAAAGAGCTTAACAGAAACTCCCTAAGTGCCTTTTTCGTAAAGGACTTGTCCGGCCCGAAAAAGGGATAAAATTATACCGAACAAAAGGAATGGCCAAGCAAGGAGAGAGTGTTAAATCAAGGGACATCGATGAAAACCAAGAATGAGGGTGGGGGGGAACACTAGTGGGCCTCCTTGCGGGATGATGAATGGTGGCAAAATAATGAAATAATTGTAGTATGAATGGAGTGAATGGCTCATGTAAAAATGTGTAACAATTTGAGGGCAGCCGATGTGGCACGTAAACCGAGGTAGCAAGGTGTCGGGACACAATGTTGAAACTGTTCCTAGTGAGAGCAAGAAATGATCTCAAGAATCATCATGAGCTCGGAAAACTGAATCTGGCGGTATAAAAAGTGTCAAAAATGGATAATGGTCGAGGTGGCACGCAAACAAAGATGACGAGGGGCTGGTAAAAAATGCCCGAAAAATATGGGGGTGAGAGCGAGAAATGATCTCAAGCATCATCACGAGCGCAAAAAAATGAATCCGATGACATAAAGTATATAAAAAATGGGCTACGGCCGATGTGGCGCTCAAACCGAGGCGACAAGAGGTGTCTAGAAAAAATGCTCAAAAAACGGTTCAGAAAAAATAAGAAAACGAGTCGACCATCGTGACGGTTTCATCGTGCTGAGTCCAGTGGTGGAAACAGTTTGGAGAATGGACTCCATATGGATCCACAATGGCCGAAACAAGAAAAAGTCAACGGGCTATAAATAGTAAGTGGACCCAACATGAAAAGTGTCAGTTGGACTGTTGACTTTGACAGGAGATCATAGTGGACCAGATCTATATATATATATATATATTTTTTTGATGTGATGATACGGTATGATGATGCATGATCTGCGACACTATTCTGAGTGAGTGGGACATGGGTGAATGAGATGGATTCAAATTGTCGGCTTAGTTGTTTTGTGTGCAGGAACTTGCGAAAGAGGCAGGGGTCGCGCACCTGGTAGTAGTTATTGAACTGGGAGACAAGCAGCTGGGAGTCAAGGAACACATGAAGGTGACAGATACCCATCTGAAGGGCAGCAAACAGGAGACCGGTCACAGCATCATACTTAGCCTGGTTATTGGTAGCAGCACCTATGCACATTCCTTCAAGGTGAATCAACTCATGTGAAGGGGAATATAAGACCCATGCTGCGGAGGCCAGGTTAGGAGACCAGCGGCTGGCTCCATCGGTGAAGCCAATGTAATAAGGTGGAAGATGGTCCATCTATGATCATGCAAAAATGATGAATGTGAGGTTGCAGTAAAAAAGTGAAAAACAAAAAGAAAGCAAATTGTACAATACGAACCAATGGGTCTGCAGGATTATTGAGGATAAAAGTGTTTAAGATACAACCCATTACGGGGGTTGTGCAAGGGGTGGCCTTCTGAGTCAGTTAGAATATATGACCCATGTCCAAGGTGGGATGCACTATGTATGTGAGTATGAAGCAGACGTAAGAAACCGTGAACTGTGGTGGCATAATCAGCAAAGAAGCGGTGGAGGAAATTAGATTTCCCCTGTAAGCTCTGTAGCTGCCGGAGCGTGCATGGTGTAGGAAGGTCTAATATGGATTGAACTTTGAGGGGATCAACATCGATTCCTTTATGGGAAACAATGAAACCCAACAATTGGCCTGCCAGAACGAAAAAGACACACTTGAGTGGGTTCAAGCGGATTTGATACTTGCGACAACGCAGAAAAACTTGCAGAAGGTCATTGAGGTGGTCAGATCGTTTCTTGGAATGAGCTGTAAGATCGTCAAGATAGATTAACATGAGATGGACCAAGTCATGAAAACAATAGGTCATGGCCCCATGGAAGGTGGCACCAGCATTTTTAAGGCCGAAAGGCATGACACGATAGGCAAAGGTGCCCCATGGGGTGGTAAAGGCAATCTTCTATTGATCTTCCTTGCGGATCTGAATCTGGTTGTATCCTGAGAACCGTCCAGGAAGGATAGGACCTCATGGCCCACACACGCATCGATGAGTTGGTCAATAAATGGCGTGGGGAAGTTGTCTTTGGGACATGCCCAGTTTAAATTGTGGAAGTCAGTACATACTCAGATGGTGCCTTGTTTCTTGTTAACAGGGATGGGGTTAGAAACCCAAGTGGTGTGTGCAATAGGATAAATGAATCCTGCTATTCGAAGTTTCTCAATCTCTGCTTTAACGACGGGGAGCTTTGATGGGTGAATGGGGCGCTGTTTCTGGTGAACAGGGGGTACATATGGCCATGTGTCAATGTGGTGCTCTATGATAGCGGGGTCAAGACTAGGCATATCGGTATAGGACCAGGAAAAGACATTGCGGAACTCTTGGAAAAAAATTTTGTACTCTCCGATCTCGTACTCAGTGCAGGAGGCTCCTAACATAATGAGTTCAGGAGCACTAGCTGGGGCAGAGATATCAATGTGGATTGTGGGTGAGATATTGGCCATGTTACCTTCCTCGAAGGAATCGGGGGCGGGAATGGGATCTTTAAACCAGTCGACTTTGGTGGGGAGGAAATCTTTGGACTCAACCGAAAATAGGGTGGCTGTGGTGGCGGAGGGCTCTTCCGAGAGGAAATAGGAATGATGGTGCATATCCTCCGAGGGGTAATCAAGTGCAGTAAGAGCCTCAAGAATCTCCTCATCATTGTGGAAAATTTGGGTTGTCAAATCGGTTGACGAGGGAGTGCTAGTAGAAGAGATTATATAAATGGTATTAATCTCTCTTGTTGGCGGGGATGCTGGGGGGTGGATCTGTTCAATGGTGGGGGGAGCCGTCTCGAGGTCCAAGTTATTCATCTCGTAGAGAGCTACTCTATAATCTGGGAGATTTGGACAGTGATGTGAGTAATGGCCGTAAATACCGCATATCGCACAAGGGTGATTGGTGCGCAGTGATTTATCATGAGGCTTAGGGGTAGGGTCGAGTTGGACAACCGGGATGTTGGGGTCATCGTCAAGCATTTGCATGTGCTCTTGTAATGTGGGTAATTGTGGACATTGATGGGTAGCATGGCCCAACTCATCACACAACGAGCATTTGGGAGGAGCGCGAAATGTGGGGGGGTTTTTAACCGTTTTGGGTGGGGGTAAAGCAGTGTATGGTTGTGGGCCTCTGCCCCTAGTGTGCTTGATAAGAGGGGATGAATTGGTGGATGAGGAAGGAGTAGTGACACCGGGAGGTGGTTGACTAGTAGTGGTGATGGGTTGCACCGGTTGTAGGATGACATTTGGTGTCAGGGAGGAAACGGGAGGCATGATATACCACACAGGTAGTCCTAAAGTTAACCCCGGGAGGCTGAGAGTAGCCATAACCGGGGCGCTTACTACTCCCGAAGGAGGGAATAGAAAGGGGATTGTATGGATGGGTGTAACACCAACATGACTAGGTACCAATGGTGGTTGGGGGTAGCAAGGGCAGTTGACGGTTGGGTGTTGGTGTATTGTGGGAAAGGGTACATAAGTCAGATATTTCGATTGTTGGTGACGGGGGTGGAATGGATTGGAATGTTGAGGTCGTCAGCGTATCTGAGTAAACTCTGGGTCCCACTGAGGAAGCCAACGAGGTAGATGCACCACAAATAGGTTGTTCAACCATGGGGAGAACATTTTCGGGTGCAGCGGGGGCATTGGGATCGTAATAGGTGAGTTGATCAACCTTGACCACGCGTCCGTCATGGGGGAACATCATGGTATGAAAAACGGATGAGGCAACTGCCCGCATGGCATACATGTAACTGTGGCCAAGTAAGAGGTTATAATCAAGTTGGGCGTTGATGACCTCTATGTCAATAAGCACTGTTGTACCAGCCAACTGGATGTGGACATTAGCTAAGAGACCTTGGGGTTGAGCCGAACGACCATCGTAAGGTCGCAATGCAGTGGTGGACTGCTGGAGAGTAGGGGATCCCAACTTCTGCCAAACGAATGTGGACATAATGCATGTAGAGGCACCTTCATCGACGATGCACCGATGGATGACAAGATTCCAAATGGATACCGAAACTTGGAATGCTAACGTGGAAGGCAAGCGTGGTTCGGATTGGTCCAAATCGAAGGCCATCATTCGTGAATTAGTTGGGTCAATAGCACCAATGGCTGATAGCAAAGTCTTGCACTGTGTAGGGAATTTTTTTAAGACCTCTAATGCAGACATGGCTGCGGGGGGACTGAGCTAAATCATCTAAAATGTTGTAATTAGACGCAGCATGAGCATTGGGGTTATTGTTGATGCGACAAAGTGGGAAGCGAGGGGCTTTGGAGGCGTCATCTAGTGGAGCCGGAGGTATGCGTAACGACTGATCGGTGGGAAGAGCATTGGTGTTTTTGTCGACGGGAGGGGATTCATGGGTGGAGCCATATTGGTTCCGATGGGTTTGAAGGTTGACATCGACGGATGACATCATTAACAAGTGATGGGAACCTGAGTCTATCATGGGTTGATCAGGAGCAGCATAAGTGATTTGTTGTTGTGGTGGTGCGTTTCCTTGAGGGGGAGCTAACGGTTGAGTGTTCACCATGCCTTGGGTTGGTAAAGGGTTCTGTAATACCAAAGGTTGAGTCTAAGGTGGTGGGGGGTTGGGCAGCGCCTGAGGAGCCACTTGCCCTTGGCGGTGGGCATCATCAATCCAGAGTTGTTGAGCCCGCTCCAAATGTGGGAAAGCATGTGTGTAATGGCCATAGACCCCGCAAATAGAACAAGGATGCTATGTTCACAAATTAAGATTTTTGGCTTGCTTGGGCAGCCTGTCAGGGTTTTGGTTGGTAGGTGATGTGTTATTATTATTCGGGGGATTAGGGGGTTGGCCTCCTTGGTCAGGAGGGGGGTTGTTCCCGTGGTTATGTCCTTTGACGCGATTTTGCTGGCCTTGTTGGCGTTGGCTATTTTGGTTTTGATATGGATTTTGTTGCACATACACTTGCCCTTGGGTGGCAGGTGGGTTCTGGGGTTGTGCAGGTGCAGGAGTAGGCTGTGGTGGATAATAAATTTGTGGAGGCGGTGCAGGTGCTGAACCTTGTGGGGGTTCCTGATACGTCTGGGTGACGGGTTGTAGGTTTTCCGCAGGTGCTGCCTGTGGTGGATAATAAGGAGGGGGGGCTTGGGAGGATACAGGAGCTTGTGCAACTTGTGGGTGATAATATGGCTGAGGTGCGACGGGGGGAACGTAAGCGGGGGATGCATGGCCAAAACACTGAGGTGGACATGAGGGTCCATGAGAATGGTGATTATGTGCCATGGGAGCATATGAATTGGTTTCTCCAGAGTGGGATGTATCCCGTGAAAGGTCAGGGCCATCGCTAGTATGTGCTATGGAAAAGGGATGGTTATGCGATGCGATACGGCCAATGATTCCATCGGCGGCATGGGATGCCCCTGGCGCGTTGTTGCGGGAGGAATCGGCGCAGGGGGCATCGGGTATAATGGTATATCGATAACCAGATTAGGCGTAAATAAGGTCAAATTGTTGGGATTTGAGGATGGCCTCTTCCTCAGACCGAGGTTTCTCGGATGCCACATCCTTGGCAATGACAGGAAGGAGAGATTTTAGAAACCAATCTAAGAAGATACGGTCATCTAACTTGATTTTGCACAGGCTTTGACATTGACGCCACTCATGAATATGGTCAGTGATGTGGGTGGCCGTATTCTGTTTGCAAGACAGTATGATCTCAACTCCCGCGTCATAGCAGACAGGTAACTGAAAGAACTGCAGGAAGGTGGAGGCAAGGGAAGTAAAGGTGGCATGGGTCCCATGCGGCTGCTTGATGTACCACTTGGCTGCAGAGCCAGTGAGAGTGCATTGTAACAGATGGAGATGGATAGAGTCATCCACTATGGACTTGGAGGAACACCATAGATGGAACGACATAATATGGTTCTGGGCGTCCTCACCTGCCTTTCCCTCAAACTTAGGGATGTCTGATGGGATCTTGGTGGGCATGTGAGGCCACGCAGGGTCGTGTCTGATGGGATCATTCGTCAGTATGGCTAGATCAGGAAGGTTGAGACTAGCCATGAATGGAAAACTAGTAGAAGGATGTGACATACTGGTGGTCGTGGCCACGTTGGGGCTGATGCCCCCAACTATAGGGACTGGGTTCAGGTTGGGGATGTTGCCCCCAGGTGGAGGAACAAAGGTGGTAAGGGATGGTCCTGCACCGCCAAGTGTAGTGTGAGTCACTGGTGGGGTTGGGTTGGGTATGCTAGCCACTGGAATGGGAACAATGATCGAAATGGTGGGTGTGGGCCCCATCGAGGGCATACCCAAGGCGGGTGTGGTAGTTGGGGTGGTAGTGGATGCTTCATGGTCCCTACAAAGAAAGGGTTGGATGTCGTGCCAGCCATGGGGCTGGTTGGTGCAGTATAAGTGGGGTTCTCAGACACTGCCTCAGAATCATATGTAAAATAAGGGGCGTCAGTGCCAGGGGACGGAGCTCTATATCGTCAACGAGTGGAGTCGAGTGATGAATCCCTACATCTATGACATGTGATATCAAGTGAACTGTGCTGTGGGGGCTCGCCCCCGAGGTGCCGAGAATGTCTCGGGGACTCAATGGTGATAGATGGTGTCAAGTATCTAGGGGTTGTGTTGAGTGAAAAAACAACTCAAAAACCCTAATGGAACCGAGTGTGTAGAAGGAGAGCACAAAAAATACAACGCTTAGGCCAACAACCAGCTCTAAACACCTACTGTAATAGCTGTGCTACAATAATCAGAGCGTCAACAACAATGGTCAGAATACCAACAAGCAACAGGTTTCCTAAAAAATAAAAATAGTGGACTCGCTAGACCAAAGGGAGGTAAGGGAGCATGCAAACACCTAGCTAAATAGTATTCTGACTCAACCAGACATATCCTCTACAAGGTGATGGAAATCCAAGTAAGACAATATGGATAGTAGAGCCAAGTGGCTAAAGATATCACCCTACCGGGAGGAACACCGGGTAAGACAATCCTAGAATAAAGGAAACTAAGATACCCCGTTCATGACATGTCCAGAAAGGTGAATCTGCAGCTCCGGTCCTATCACTGTGTGGGCCTAAAAGCAATCACCACATGTAGACCAACGAGTAGGAAGCCTTTGGTTACTGAATGGATTTCGGTATTCCACTTAAGCCTCCGGAACCAGTTTGGCTACTTTAGCCCTCCTAAGGGAGAGGCCCTCTGATAAACTGGTTGTGACCGTGCCAAAACATACTAGGGGATTTTGGTTTCCTAATGGACAACAACTATGTCTCAAGTGTAAGTGACCGAGGGGTGTTATTTTGATGCCTATCCCCCCTATCCTACCTAACTACAATATTCTTATGTGTTCCCCAAGTGGGGTTAGAATGTTGGTTGTGTTAAGTAGTTTTTTAAGGCTCACTTGAATTAGGTGACAGAGTGTGTGCGTGTGAGGTAATGAACCTAATCAAAAGTGCCACGGGGTGGGAAACTTTCTAACTAATAATAACAATGCAGAAATTAAACTTGTAATGCAAAATTTTCTTTTTTCAATTGAAATGCTTTAAACTTAAAAAACTCTGTAAGTGGAACAGAAAGCAGACTGCAGAAGAAGGTTGTAGGTAATTATGGATGCAGATAGAACAGGTGGCTGTGCAAGTGCAGAAAATACTGTAGCAAAGTTCAAGGTTCAAATAGGGTAAAAAAGTGCAGAAAACATGTGATGCACCTGCAACAATTAATTAACAAGAATACACGAAATCGCAGAAATGACAGAACTCAGAATCACTTTTATATTGATCACAGGCCAATTCGAGGGGGCAACCTCCTTTGAGCAAGCTCAATACAAATAACTTCACGGTGCCTTCATAGGTCTCGACTCACACTTATATACTAATTCTAGGCGCCAATACTATGGGTCAAAACCATGGGCCGTTACAAACTATGGATCACAATACTACGAGCGACTTACAAAGCATATGCGCCAACAACAATAACACAAACTATTGACCAACAAATACTGCGGGACGACTTACAAAGCATATGCGTCCAACAACAACATACTAACAAAGTAAAGACATGGGTTCCTAACATCCCCTCCCCCTTAAAAAAATCTTTGTCCTCAAAGCTTTAGATGTGGAAATTGTTGTTGAATCTGAAGGAGTGGTTCCCATGTAGCATCCTCTGGTTGCATGCCGTGCCACTGAATTAAGACCTCTGTGATAGAGCGAGAGCGAAGCTGACGCGTGCGTCGATTGAGGATGGCCTCTGGCTCCAAAAGGATGGATCCTTCATTATTCAGTTCGAGTAAAATCGTTTGTCCACTGATGTTGGTACCAAGAACTTTCTTCAGACAAGAGACATGAAAGACTGGATGAATGCAGGAAGAAGGAGGAAGTTCCAATTTATAAGCAACGGACCCAATCTTCTGAAGAATCTGGTATGGCCCATATAACTTTGGAGTGAGATTATGACGCCCTTTGAGTTTCAAGGATGATTGTTTGTACGGTTGGAGACGAAGAAAAACCATATCGCTGACTTGAAAAGTGCGCTCAGAACGGTGCTGATCAACTTGTTGCTTCATGCGATTTCTTTCCATGTGAAGATTGTCCCGCAAAATGCGAAGAATCTGATCGCGGTTTGGAAGGACCGTGTCAACTTCCTGAACTGGTGAACTGGTGGGGGTGTATGGAAGAAGAGCTGGAGGTGCCTGACCATAGACTGCTTCATATGGGGTCATTTTAGAGGCAGTGTGGTAAGAGGTATTGTACCACCATTCAGCAAGAGGGATCCATTTTTCCCACTGATGTTGTTGTTCCGAGGTGAAGCAACGAAGATAAGTTTCCAAGCATTTATTGACAATTTCAGTCTGACCATCTGTTTGTGGGTGATACCCTGAACTCATCTTCAGTTTGGTGCCAGTGTGGCGAAATAGTTCTGTCAAAAAATGACTGGTGAAAGTCGCATCACGATCTGAGATAATGGAAGAAGGGATGCCATGAAGACGAAAGATCTGGTCCAGAAAAATTTGAGCGATGGAGAGGCTGTATAGGGATGGCTGCGAGCACAAAAATGACTATATTTGGAGAGGCGATCAACCACAACAAGAATCACTGTCTTCCCGCCAGATTTAGGGAGCCCTTCAATGAAATCCATAGAAATATCTATCCAAATCCGTGTAGGTATGGGAAAGGGTTCAAGCAATCCTGGAAGGAGTGTTGTTTCACCCTTATTGCGCTGGCAGGTATCACATTCGGCCACCATCTGTTGAATTGTCCTTTTCATGCCCTGCCAAAAGAAGTTACGCCATGCTCGTTCATACGTTTTGAGGAACCCAGAGTGCCCTACCGATGGACAAGCATGGAGTTCATAGAAGACAGCCTGTTGAAGATCTGTGCTCTGGGGAAGCACCAGACGACCCTTGTATCGCAGAGAAGCACCATCCCAAGAGTAATGTGGTACAGCAGAAGGGTTGTTGGTCAAGCGTTGGATGATTTGAGATAAGGAGGAGTCATTGACATAACCCTGTTGAACACATTGCAACCAATTTGGAATAGGCATAGAAATAGTTGAAAGAGAACCTTGGGCATCAAATGTGCGAGAAAGAGCATCTGCCACAATATTGTCTTTACCCTTCTTGTAAGTGATCTCATAGTCATAACCCATGAGTTTGCTAACCCATTTCTGTTGTGCCGAGGAGGAGACACGCTGGTCTAAGAAATATTTCAGACTCTGGTGATCAGTCTTGATGCAGAAATGATTACCTAATAGGTATGGGCGCCACTTCTGAACTGCATGCAAAATAGCCATCATTTCCTTCTCATAGGTAGAGGCAACTAAATTCTTACCTGAAAGGGCTTTGCTGGTGAACGCAATGGGGTGTTCATCTTGAAGGAGAACAACACCAAGTCCATTGCCGCAAGCATCACTCTCAATAGTGAAGGGCTTGGAAAAATCGGGCATAGCTAGCACAGGTGTAGTACACATAGTTTGTTTTAGTTTGTCAAATGCACACTGAGCAGCAGGTGTTCATGTGAAGGCATCTTTTTTCAATAGAGCAGTTAATGGAGCTGCAATCTTCCCATAATCCTTGACAAACTTGCGGTAGTAGCCAGTCAACCCCAAAAAACCACGAAGGCTCTTGAGTGTCTGAGGATGCGACCAATTGTTCATGGCATCGATTTTGGCAGGATCCATGCGAACCCCTTGTGCTGAGATAATGTGCTCGAGATACTCAACTTCCTTTTGTCCAAAAACACATTTAGACTGCTTGGCATGGATATGATGGTCAGAGAAAAGTTGCATGACAAGATCCAAATGCTGGAGATGTTCATCCCATGTTTTACTGTAGATGAGGATATCATCAAAGAATACCAGAATGAATTTTTGCAAGTAGGGTCGAAATATTTTATTCATTAAGGCCTGGAATGTGGAAGGAGCATTAGTGAGGCCAAAGGGCATGACCAAAAACTCATAATGGCCATCATGTGTGCGGAAAGCTGTTTTAGGGATATCATCCTCATGACCCCGAAGTTGATGATACCCAGAACGAAGATCCAACTTGGAAAAAAAAGTGAGCCCCATGAAGCTCATCAAGAAGCTCATCAACAACAGGAATTGGAAACTTATCCTTGATGGTGAGGTGATTAAGTGCTCGGAATTCAATGCAGAGGTGCCATGACCCATCTTTTTTGCGGACAAGAATAACTAGAGAAGAAAAGGAACTAGTGCTTGGGCGAATAATACCTTGCTTCAATAAGTCCCGAACGAGCATTTCAATCTCTATTTTTTGGTGAAATGGGTAGCGATAGGGCCTGATGTTGGGAGGAATGCTGCCAGGAAGGAGCTGAATACGATGGTCTTTTGGCCTAGAAGGTGGCAATCCCACTGGTTCAGCAAAGAAACCTGTATATCGATACAGAATTTGTTGTAGATCCAAAGGAGTAGTGGAGACTGCTGATGGTTGCATCTGGATGGAATGGATCTGAGCGATGACACCATGTGAATTCTTCTTGAGGCGTTTTTCCATGCGATGTGAACTGATGATGCTGAGAGAACCTGGTTGTAATCCTGTCAATAAGTGTTTTTGTCCATTGAGGGAAAACTGCATCCAAAGTTCAGCAAAATCCCATAAGATAGGGCCAAGTGTGCGTAGCCATTGAGCACCCAAAACCACATCACATCCGCCTAAGGGAAAGGAAAACATGTCAGAGCGCAAGGTATAATATCCCATAGAGATACGCACATTTCGACACTTCCCTTTGCAAGGTAAGGTGCCCCCATTGGCAACCATGACTTCAAAGTTGGAGCAAGGATGGATAAAACAATCAGCTTGTTTGGCGATCCGAGGGTCAATGAAATTATGAGTGCTCCCAGAATCAATGAGTATTGTAAGAGGAAGCTTCTTGAAGTAATCCCTGACCCGCATTGTTTGGGGGGTGGTGATTCCAGCTAAAGCATGGAGAGATATCTCTGGCTGGTCATCCTGAGACGGAGGGTCAATAGGCGGTTCCTGAATGTCGACCGGAGCATCCAGTGTTTCTGGATCTTCGTCACCAATTTCAGAGGCAGGCGGAGACTCCACATCCAAGAGATAGAGCTTTTGCTGAACACATCTATGTCCCCGAGTGAATTTCTCATCACAATTATAGCAAAGCCCCTTTTCTCTGCGTGCTTGCATCTCTGTTTCAGACAAACGCTTGATAGGAGTCGGTCGAGGAACCTGCGGTATAGGTGGTCGCTGAGAAACCATATTTTGGAAGGGAACAAAAGTGGGCTTGGAGCGTTGTTCGGCTGCAATCTTGTCTTTTGCCAACTTAGCCAAACCTAGTGCTTCCATCATTATGTTGGGACAGAACATTTTGACCTCAGAGCGGATGGCATCCTTTAGACCACTGATAAAACAACTCCGGTAAAAGTCATCAGACAATCCTTCGGTGTGGTTGGCTAGATTCTCAAATTCAGTTTGATACTCTCTCACAGTGCTAGTTTGGCGAAGTTTAGTGAGGGCTCCTATGAAGTCATCAAAAGCACTAGGACCAAATCGTTGCAAAAGGAGCTGGCAAAAGTCTGGCCATTTGGGCTCTGGATGAGCCTTGATGTACCAACGGTACCATTGATGAGCTTCCTGTTCCAAATGAAAGGATGCCAACGGAACTTTGTTGACATCAAAAGTATTATGCAGACTGAAATACTGTTCTGCACGATAGATCCATCCAGTTGGATCAGTACCATTGAAGCGAGGAAAATCAAGCTTCGGACCACGAAAATTGCTGGAAGAAGAGAACCCATTGTCTGTTGAAGACTCGGACTGCCGTTTGTTGTTCATAGCTGAATGTTCAAGATGGAGACCGAGAAATTTTTCATCCAGATCCTGGAGTTTGGTTTGGATGGCTGCAAGTGCGTCCTCCATGGTTTTTGCTCCTGCATGGGTGACAACCATAACCAGGATTTTTTTTTTTTGGTTGACTGGGTAGGAAAACAAAAACAGAAGCTACTTTAGTAAAGGAAAATCTGGACTTGGGAAAAAATCAGAAGGGTAATTGGGGTTTGACTAGGTTTTGGACACTGTTGGGTAGACAAAGAAGCAAAAATGAGGATTTCTGAAGCGAAGTTCAAGAATGGGAAAATTTGGCAGAGGGGAACAAAGAAGCAGAATTCAGAAAGGAACTTTGTGGTAAAATTTGAAGGTGATTGGGTGAAATCTGAGGAAGTTATGGCAAACCCTAAAAATAGACAAATGTGGGATTTCGGGCTTTGGGAAGGGGAATTGGGGATAGGGTCCTCAGGACTGAAATATGCAGAATGGTATGACAGGGGTTCCCCGAAAATTTCAAGGGAAATAGAGTGAAAATAAGGGAGATATGGAGAAAAAACTAGAGCGGCTACAGCTCGAAAGGGATCTGGAACAGCGCCGAATGGATTGAAAACGGCTGAATCTAGAACGACTTGCAAAATGGATCTAAAACGGTGCAGCAGTGATCGAAAATAGTTCAGCTAAAAGTAGATATGGACCCTAGGTATGTGCGGCTTCCTAACAGTTTAGGGGTTTCACTCGGCCACCAATGTTGTCTGACGGCTTGCGTATTGGGGCAGTACCCCTCACTCCACGGCTCAGGTAAAACTGATAACCGCTTTGCCACAAATGACAGCTCTTGGTTTACCTCACCGGTGGGAACTAGTCAATTAGGTAGGGGTCGTTGCCCTTTTCGCTGGAAGGTCCTCTCAATGGGCCAGCTACTTCGGGGTTCCTATGGTACTCCTCACAATGAGTTTTAGGGCTTATGCCCAAGTACTTCCCACAGTTAAGCGGATAGGGATTATTCCCAAATCCGAACCTGCAACAGATGCGAAAAAAAAATTGGCAGAAATTTCACCCAGCGAGCCCAAGAAAGTGCTTTGATAGCAGATGTGATGCACCTGCAACAATTAATTAACAAGAATACGCGAAATAGCAGAAATGACAGAACTCAGAATCACTTTTATATTGATCACAGGCCACTTCGAGGGGGCAACCTCCTTTGAGCAAGATCAATACAAATAACTTCATGGTGCCTTCATAGGTCTCGACACACACTTATATACTAATTCTAGGCGCCAATACTATGGGTCAAAACCATGGGCCGTTACAAACTATGGATCACAATACTACGGGCGACTTACAAAGCATATGCGCCAACAACAATAAAACAAACTATTGATCAAAAAATACTACAGGACGACTTACAAAGCATATGCGTCCAACAACAACATACTAACAAAGTAAAGACATGGGTTCCTAACAAAACAGATTGGGGATCTGTGGCGAAACTGCGCGGTTGGATCGCGGGAAACAAGCTGAAAGCCGCGGGGAGATTGTGGGAAACAGGATGAAAGCCATGGGGAGATCGTAGGAAATAGGATGAAAGCCATGGGGATCTCGCAGGAAACATGTTGAAAGTCGTGGGGCGATCGCAGGAAACAGGCTGAAAGCCGCGGGGTGATTGCAGGAAATAGGTTGAAAGCCACGAGGGGATCGCAGGAAACAGGCTGAAAGACGTGGGGAGATCGCAAGAAACAGGTTGAAAGCTATGGGGCAATCGCAGGAAACAGGCTGAAAGCCATGATCGGATCGCAGTTGTGGCAAAAAAATACGTGATTTCTGGAAACAAACCCAACTGCTGAAAGGGACAACCGAAAGGGGAAAACAGAAAAATACTTGCAGAAAAGTAAAACTTTTTAAAAATTATAACCAGAAACTCAAAGGAACACTAGGGGAGTCGCCAAAACTGTAGCTAGGGTTTTCACCCTAGCTTGTTCAAATGAACACCTACTAAGGAGAAGGGCCTCCTTAGTAGCAGTTCAATAAAACAGTAAAATATGATAGTAAAGTAAAGTAAACTTAAACTAGCATGTGCATCAATAAGAAATAAAAAGACAGTAACATGATAAGAATTTTCTTTTGTATTAGATTTACCTCAAGTGTTGAGGTTGGTGAAGCTCTTGCAGTAGTCCAGGAGGGCTGCTTCCAAGCTCCAATGGGTTCCTTCTCCTTCTCCAAAGTGTTTTGGATATGGGCCAAAGGGGCACTCAAATGTTAAATTAGCTCAAAGTGGTGAGCTAGGTTTTTAGGAGTGATTTGTTGATGTATATGTAAATTTGGAATGTATTTCACATATGTATATTGTACTCCTATGGAGATGGTATTATTCCTCTATACGAAAGTGTTTGTATTCCTATAGAGATGTTATTATTCCTCTATACGGAAGTGCCGCCATTTATATTGTAAGTGTCGTAAGTTATACTTGATGGGTTATTAGACCACCTTGTTGGGGTCAGCCCTGTATAAGTTATGTGGGTCGAAGGGTTATTAGACCACCCTATTGGGGGTCGGCCATGTGGGTCAAAGGGTTATTAGACCACCAAGTGTGGGGTCGGCCCAGATTAAGTTAACCATGGGTTAAGCTAGACAAGTAGGCCCCATTAGTTTATTGGGAAGGACAAGACAAGTATAGATAGAGATCGGGAGATCTCTATTTGATCACTCATTACACACACTTCTCTCATTCAAAAAGTGGCTCACTTGTGAGGAGGAGGTTCTGCTGCTAGGAGAAGACTATCTCTTGTACTCGGGTTGTATCATTGCTCTATCTATCTCTGAGGAAGTTATTGGGGTTTTCACCTTTATGGTTTTCCCCAAGTAAACTCTGTGTCTCTTGTGTGCTTGCATTATTGTGTCCATGATTGATATGCTGTAGATATGTTGTACATGTTATTCTCTCAGTTAAGATCCTAGATCAAATTGAAGTAAATTATGAAAAATTAACATGGTATTAGAGCTAGCCTGAAAGAAGGCATGGTATGGCATGTATGACATTTTTTGCACTTGCGATGCTTGGGATTGATATAACAAAAACCAGTCATCGTAGCACTTTCGATATAAATCCATTTTGGCGAATTTTTTGGATCTGAAAATTCTACAGGTTGAAGATCAGATCCCCATGTACCTTTTTTCCAAAGGAAAACTTCTAATTCGTTGTACTTTGTGTTTTATGATTTGTACAATATAGGGTTTTTGCCTCTCTAGATCTGAGTCATAAACAAGTGACCTTGGAAAGAAGGTCATAACTTGGGATAGGAAGCTCCAAATGAAATTTCATAAAAATTGACAGGTAGTGGACGGAAAGTACTTTCTCAGGTAATGTTTTCAGAGGCTGCAACTGAACCAGTGACACGTGGCACGCCGTACAAGTTTTCTCTCCTGTTTTATCCCATCAATAGGTCACGTTGCGACACTTGGCATAACTCTCTCTCAGAGAATCCATTTGAGGTCAGACCTATGGGGTTGAAAAGATGACAGGTCGGGATATCACAGGAAACGTTTTCAGACCCTATGGATCGAAAAGTTCAGAGTGACACCAGAAACAATCAGGTACATATTTCTATCAAAACAAAATTATTTTTGAGCACCTTCCTTCATGGCTTCCTAAATACTACTCATCAAAATCAAAATTTAGAGACCAAGATTGGAATTTTTGGTTGGGCAGAAGGCCGGGCTTGATCAGACCCCAGTTCAGGACTTTGCTCAGAAAAGTGGAAAATTAGGGCTTCTGTAAAAATGGGAATTTTTGAAATCTGTGACCACGGCTGGAAGCTCCTCAGAAAAATAGAAGCTTAGAGCTTTGGGTCGAACCTTTTGATTGGGCAGAAGGGTGGGATTTATCAAACCCTAGTTCGGGGTCATGTCTAGTGAATTCGAAATTTTCAAAGGCAAATTTGAGGGGTGAAACTTTGCAGTTTTCAAATTATGAGTATACCAGCTTGATCAGCTCATCAAGGCACATCTTTCTATCCTTTCAAAAGTTTGAAATTAAAAATTTGAATTTTTAGGGTTTCTCTGACAAACCCTAATCTAGCTCCAGATTCAGTTTCTACAAATCAAGTGGATTGGGTTAATACTAGAAGAGAATGGATTGGTCACCTGCATAAGTGAAGAAGTTCCTGTTTCAGAGGGAGATGAGGCTAAGGTCTTACATAAGAAGATTACAAGCAATCTCTACAGGTATGACTCATCCAGGTATGTTTCAATATTTGTTCATGATTAAGTGTATGGTATGTTTGTTTTCATGTTATTACGGTTAGTACAATTTTGATTAAATTTAGACTTGTCGTATCACCTTAATAAAATTATGAATGCATGATAGAAGATATTCATTGATTAGGGTGTTGACACTTATGATTGTACTAATGCATTATGGTGTTGTATGAGGTTTATATTGTCCGCTAACATGAAAGGTACACCAAGAAAGACAAATCATATTCTAGTTCAAGAACATATGATCATGATGACATGAGGACAAAGATTCATCCATTGTCATGAATCACTTAAAGATCTATTTGCGAGGTATGTATAACTTGGTTCTATAATGGTTAGCCTATGAGATATGCAGGTTACTAGCACAAGTCATTGAAGAGAACAAGAAGACATCATGTGGGTATGTTAGACATAACTAGCTAACATACCAATCCAGGTATGTTTTTCCTATATCAAGTTACTACCTTGTGTTAGGATCCATTATATAAGTATACTTGGTATGATTGGTTATGTTTATTCATAAAGTTAGAAATGTAAGTAATCAAGCATTTATGCATTTTCTGTCTCTTATCTTGATTGGTGATTTAACTAACCAGAAGAGTCCTATGATCAAATAAGAATATGCATGAGTAAAAGAAGACTTCCCTGAAACCTTGAATACTAATGTTTATTATCTGTGTTTGAAATGATCATGACTATACATGTTTAAGATTATTGTGTTTTGATAGTATTAAGATTATACTAATGAATGTGTGATTATGTATGAGACCTCGAGGATAACACAATGATGATACTAATAAGCATGCATAGTGATGGATATAAGTTCAAGGACAGGTAATCCAGGAAGCAAAGATCAAGAGGGAGCACACTCTAGTTGTTCCTGCAAGGAAGCAGAGATCAAGAGGGAGCACACTCCAGTTGTTCCTGCAAGAAAGCAAAGATCAAGAAGGAGCACACTTCGGTATTTTCCGCAAGGATGTAGATATTCAGAGGGAGTTGACCACTTCTCACAATCCACATCAGCATGGAGTTGCAGAAAAGAAGCAAAGACTGAGAGGGAGTCAACTCAACAACCAAATAAAGATAAGTATTTGAATTATCATTTCTTGCATAGTTGATTGTTTAAATAATACTGTTCAATGATGTATATATTCCTACAATTAGGCTGTGTATTTTGGCATATTAGAATAATTGCATTGATGTACAGTATACATGGGTAAGTGGCCTATGGCACTGTACAACATTCCATTGCTACTTATCTAGAATGAAACCTCTTTGCTGACATGTTGGGAGTTGTGCACACTCTTAACAATGTTCTGGCAGAGATTGGAAGGCATCTAGAAAGTTACGGGATATGGATAAATGTTGTATTGAAGCATTGGCTAAGATAATTGCATGACTGTATGACATATTTCTTTATGTGTAAGAATTTGTTTTGAAAACTATGAGATGCTTTCTAATCATGTAATTTAACTTGTTGTGTAGGAAAGATCATATGCCATCACCTACAAAAGAAGGACTACAACATTTGTTCAGCAAAAAAGTTATCTATTGAAAATATTGAAGATATTGAAGTTCCTAGGATCTAGGAAGAATGCCATGATCAAGGAGTAACAGTTGATCATGAAGATGTTTGGGATGCAGTCCCAAGATCTTAAGGGGAATCTATAGTGACTTCCAAGAGGATCCACAAGATCAAGCATGCTGCAGGTGGTAGCATAGAGACTTTTGCTCCTATAGCTAGATACACTTCCATTAGATCTGTACTTGCTTTGGCTGCAGTGATGAAATGGAAGATACACTAGATGGATTTCAAGACAGCAGCCACTTGGTTCTGAGACACATGACAGGGAGTCATATATGTGCAGAACTTGGTATGGTAGGATAGACATCTTTCTATCCAGTTTGGGCTTTACCAAGAGTAAAGCGGATTCCAACCTTTACTACAAGGTTGAGGAAGGCAATCCAGTGATACTACTCTTGTATATGGATGACCTGTTTACTACAGGTGAAGATATATTGATTGCCGACACGCAGCGGAAGCTTGCTGCCGAGTTCGAGATGAAGAACTTGTCGATGATGCACTATTTTCTAGGTATGGAGGTGTGGCAGAGTGCAGATGGAATCTTCCTTGGACAAGGGAAGTATGCAATAGAGATCCGGAAGAGGTTCGGGATGATGGATTGCAAGGCCATGGCCACACCTATGGCATCAAACCTGAAGCTTCTGTGTGATGCTTCATCTGAGCCGGTTGATATCACTATGTATCGTCAGATGATTGGGTCCTTGATGTACCTGACGAACACGAGACCAGATATTTGCTTTGCGGTGAACACATTGAGCCAGTTCCTGATGGATCTGAGAGGTGTTCATCTGGTTGCTGTAAAGCATATTCAGAGGTACCTGAAGGGTACAGTTGATTATGGGCTCAAGTATGATGCGAATCAAAATTTTAACCTGCAGGGTTATGTTGATTCAGATTGGGCAGGCAGTGCTGCAGATAGGAAGAGCACTTCTGGGTGCTGCTTCAGTATGGGATCAGGTGTGATCTCTTGGTTTAGCAGGAAGCAATCCTGCGTAGCAATGAGTATAGCCGAGGCAGAGTATGTTGCAGCACGTTCGGCTAGTTGTGATGCAGTATGGCTTCAGAAGCTACTATCTGAGTTATTTGATCTCCCACTGGAGGCTACTGGTATCTTTTGTGACAACCAGAGTTGTGTGAAGCTGTCTGAGAACCTGGTGTTCCACGACAGGTCGAAACACATTGAGATCAAATATCAATATATCAAGGATATGGTGCATAGAGGAGTAGTGAAGCTCCTGTATGTTGTGATAGATGAGCAGGTTGCAGATATGTTGACGAAGCCACTAGCCAGAGTGAAGTTTGAGTACTTCAGAGAGAGGCTTGGTGTTCTTCAGATTGATGACACTTCGAGGAAGAAGTGATGGACACATTTGCTGAATCCATTCCAAGCATGTTGGAAGGAGGATCCTTCACATGGTTGTGGATGTAAGCGTTGAATGATGAGCATCAGTATGATGCTCCAGTTACTGCTCTGTATACACATCATGTTGGATGTTGGATATGATCAGTTGGATCATTTATATGTATATGTATGTACGCATCATGTTGGATGCTGGATATGGTTAGTTGGATCATTTATATGTATATGTATGTACGCATCATGTTGGATGATGGATATGATCAGTTGGATCATTTATATGTATATGTATGTACGCATAATGTTGGATGTTGGATATGATCAATTGGATCATGTGTATGTATCTGTAGATGTATCAGGTGGATACATTGTATGATTAGGTAGATCATGTATGATGATATGTATCAGGTAGATACTATGTATGCATCAGATGGGTGCATTATATGATTAGGATGATCATGGATGACGAGCTTCAGGATGTTGCTCCAGTTATGCATCAGGACAATGCAGTGATGAGTATCAGGACGATACTCTAGATGATATGCATTAGGATGATGCTATGATGATGATCAGTATGATCATATGTATCAGGTGGATACCTTACATAATCAGTTGGATTATGTGTGATGAGTTCTGAAGACACAGATGCATAGTGCCTTTCCGACATGGTGGTAGATGTGTTCTCCCATGTGCGTTGATGTAAGTGCAGAGCCTTTTCGACATGGTGGTAGATGTGTTCTCCCATGTGCGTTGATGTAAGTGCAGAGCCTTTCCGACATGGTGGTAGATGTGTTCTCCCATGTGCGGTGATGTAAGTGCAAAGCCTTTCCGAAATGGTGGCAGATGTGTTCTCCCATGGTCATTGATGTAAGTGTTGTGAGCCTTTCATGGATGGTGGTAGGTTGGTCCTCCCATGCCAGTGAGTGTAAGTGCTATGTGTGTGCATCTGGGATTGTGCTTCGTGATACTCTGTGGTCATGGACAGATTGTGTAGTAGCATGTAAAAGGTCCTGGGAGATCCGATAGGTTGAGCTGTATGCTCGTAATCAGTCATGGGATGCTCTTTCAAGGTTTTGTTGACTGACGTAATAAGTCCCGAGGATTCCACAGTATGGCCAGTGATGATGAAGACCTGCAGGTGGTGGGCTTACATCCAGTATGAAAAAGGATTGGCTCTGTAGAACTTCCTATGACGAGTAGATTTAGAGATTGATTGAGATAACAACAGCAGTGACGATGATGATGACTCAATGACGATCATCCAGTGATGATGATCCAGAGAAGAAGACTTGTGCTAGAAGACCTGTGTCGAGAAATACCTTCCTAGTTAAGAGGGAGTGTTGATGTATATGTAACTTCGGATTGTATTTCACATATGTATATTGTACTCCTATAGAGATGGTATTATTCCTCTATACGGAAGTGTTTGTATTCCTATAGAGATGTTATTATTCGTCTATACGGAAGTGTCGTCCTTTATATTGTAAGTGTCGTAACTTATACTTGATGGGTTATTAGACCACCTTTTTGGGGTCGGCCCTGTATAAGTTATGTGGGTCGAAGGGTTATTAGACCACCCTATTGGGGGTCGGCCATGTGGGTCAAAGAGTTATTAGACCATCAAGTGTGGGGTCGGCCCAGATTAAGTTAACCATGGGTTAAGCTAGACAAGTAGGCCCCATTAGTTTATTGGGCAGGACAAGGCAAGTATAAATAGAGATCGAGAGATCTCTATTTGATCACTCATTACACACACTTCTCTCATTTGGAAAGTGGTGCACTTGTGAGGAGGAGGTTCTGCTGCTAGGAGAAGACTATCTCTTGTACTCGAGTTGTATCATTGCTCTATCTATCTCTAAGGAAGTTATTGGGGTTTTCACCTTTATGGTTTTCCCCAAGTAAGCTCTGTGTCTCTTGTGTGCTTGCATTATTGTGTCCATGATTGATATGTTGTAGATATGCTGTACATGTTATTCTCTCAGTTAAGATCCTAGATCATATTGAAGTAAATTCTGAAAAATTAACATGATTTTGGCAGAGTGAGGATAGGGAAGATTGTGGATATCAAATGGGGAGCCTCCATCACCTATTTATAGGTTGTTAGTGCTGGAGTGTTGACCCATGGTTTTTGGCACCATATGGTTTAGGTTAACTGTATAGGGTTTTTGCTTCCTTTTTTCCCTCTTTTTCCTCTTTTTTGTATTTTTTTTCCCTTTTATTTGATTTTTGGGAATTTCGGGCTCTTTTAGAGGGTTTTTTCTATTTTTAGAGGAAATTTAAATTATTTTGGGGGAAAAAAGGGGGTTTTTTGGCCTTTTGGTGGCTTTTTAATGATTTTTTAAGGTTTTGGAGGCAAATATGGACAAATGAGTCATGTAATGAGGGAGATGAGATGGTGAGCACTTTTTGGGTGTTAACAAGTACACATCAGTCAAGGTCATCTCCATTTGCTCACCTTGCACCATGAAAACCGCCTCCTCTGGATCCCAAAAGGCAATCAACTTGTTAAGCAGCTCCCTGACTGAACACATGAGAGGGATCTGAGCGAACTTCAGTAGTTTGCCCAAAGCCAAGGCCGCCCGCATAAGCGGGCTCTCCTGAATACTGTCCATCAACCCCTCATCAATCTCCCTCTCCCTCCATGATACCTGCGGCATCCTCAGCATCCTGCCAAAATAACACAAAATATTTTTAGAAAAATAAAAGAAAATCTTTTTCCCTAAAGAAGCGATCCCCATCGCGACTTTTGGACACACAGTCGCGATGAACATCGCGGATTTCATCCCTCACAGCCGTGATGCACATCACGACTGTAAGCACCCACAACCGCGATGAACATCGTGACTTTCAGACCTAGAGTCGCGATGCACATCGCGGCTGTAAGCATACATAGCCGCAATGAACATCGTGGCTGTAGGCACCCACAGCCGCGATGCACATCACAGCTATCCAACCCATACCCGCGATGTGCATCATGGGAAAAGCCCCAAAACCCGCGATATTCCGCATTGGAAAGCCAACGTGGAATATTCTCTGCTTCTAAGACCCCGACGCTCAACAAAAAGTAAATAAATGGAAATGATGAGGCACATAGGTTTACCTGAAACTTGCAGAATGAAAAACCGACGGTCGAATCTCCCACAAATCAAGATAATGCTCTGACCCAACTAAATTACTCTGTGAAACTCAACGGTGAAAATGACACTTGTCACATTGGGTCCACTTGCTATTTATAGAAATTTGACCAATTTTCAATCGACCATTTCAGCATCATACGACGTCCGTTTTTCAAACCGTTGGTACCATTGGAATTAGCACTGCGAGAAATTCACGATAGTCCACTCCTTTTCTCGATTCCACCAGGTCCCATTTTGGGGCATTTTTCCCATGCCCCTCGTCACCTTGGTCTGCATGCCACATCAGCTGTTATCCATTTTTGATGAATTTTATATCACTGGATTTAGTTTTCCACGCTTGTGTTGATGCTTGAGATAATTTCTCGCTCTCACCCCCAGATTGTTCGGGCATGTTTCCCATGCCCCTCGTCGCCTCGGTTTACGTTCCACATCGGTCGTTATCCATTTTTCATGAATTTTATCTAGCTAGATTCAGTTTTCCGCACTTGTGACGATGCTCGAGATCACTCCTCTCTCTAACCCATACCTTTTTTCTCATTATAATTTTATCCCTTTTTTGGGCCGAGCAACTCTTTTACGAAAAATGCACTTAGGGAGTTTCTGTTAAGCTCTTTTTTGACTCCTAAAACAATGAAAAGATCGTTGAGCAATCTTGCTTCCCTTCATGCTCGCTAAAAGTATCTGAACAGGTGTCTACCTGGTATAAGTTTACCCCTTTTCCGGACCTTGTAGACTAATTACGAAAAAGGAGTACTCTAGTCACATCAGCTAGAAGAGTTCTCCATTTGCATCATTTCATGCTTTTTCGAGCATTGGAGACTAACATTCGAAAAAGAACACCAATGGAGTCTACTTACCACTTTCAGACTCTCTAAAATTGAAAGCAATCATGAGCAATCACTGTCTTGGGCTCATATAAATCCATAAGATGGTACTCCTCCACCAATTCAGAGTCTTCTTATCGTTTTCAGACTCCTTAAAAATGAAAGCACTCATGAGAATGAACAGTCCTGGGCTCGCATAAATCCACAGGACAGTACCATTTCAGAGCACACTTTCATATGTTCTTGGAGCTCATTAAAACCATGAAGAAGGACCCAACAGTGCTTTTCGGCACCACAACAGATCATGTCTACTCACATGGCAGCTTCCCCATTATGGTCCCCTTTGTTTAGAGTATTTTGCAGTATGTCACCCTGAGAGTCTCCCAATAACATCCATCAGCTTGTCCCCTAGAGTCACTCCATTCTGCAATACATACCTCCGATCCCTTAAGCTACGAACCTCACAGTCCTATGCTTCCAGGTCAACCATGTCATCGTGCTCTGAACAAAGGAAGTTTGAGTCCACCCACTCTATGACCCTAGTTATTCCCCATCCCCACAGTATGTCAGGCCTACCATCAGCACTATCACACTTCAGTTGTACACCTCGCGCTCCTATCAAGGCAACATCATTGCCTTGGTAGTTGCTGGTCTCCCTCTATCGACGCCAACCAATTCTATTCCAGAGGATAGACCTAGAGGTCCATGTGCCTTGGACTCATCACCATTAGTGATGAGTGCCTACGGATCTTTTGAAAGGAGTCCTTAGTGCCTCTCCAAATGATTGTTTCTCACATGCTCGACTTCAACACCTTGATCGCATCGTTGAGATGCGTACAGGGTATCGGTCCTTTTAGTTTTTTTTGAAGACCCCGGATATCACATGACTCTACCACATTTGAGCGTCTAATTGAAAAAACAACCAGTTACTCATTCCTGTGGATATCCGGGTTGCGCTTGGCGACAGTTTTCAGATGTACCCCAGTTTTATACTCCCTTGAGTATACAGTTACATATACTCCTCATTTATTGACTCTACCACATTTGAGAGTCTAATTGAGTCCCTACAGATGTTGGACACCTTCAGCTCCAACAGTTCGTCAACCCTTCTGAAACCTTATTCAGAATGGTTGTTGCTCTTTTCCAGTGTATCAGTTATTGAGATCAGTCATGGTATGACCATGAGTACGTCCCAGCATTATGTCCCCTCTGGACCTTTATGATGTACCAACATATTTTTTATTTAGGTCCCCCTTCTTGGGCCCAATGGTTATGTATATGTCTTGATATGAGCATGGGTATGCCCGCCTCGTCCATTATCAGAGATTATTCCTCATTCATTTTGAGGCCATGTACTTTTTCAGTTTTTGCAGCTTCCAAGGGGCCGTTGTTCCAGTGTCCAATCAGTCTCATCTCTTCTCCAATCCCTAGGAAAAATACAAAAGAACTATGATGTCTATCGGCCATACAATGAGCTCCTACCCTCACACATCAGAGGGCAATCTGTTAACACCCAAAAAGTGCTCACTAGCTCATTCCCGTATTCACATGACCCATTTGTCTACTTTTTCCACCATTTGAGCCTCTAAAACCTTCAAAAGGTCACCAAAAAGACCATAATACACCTTTCCCCCCTCAAAATATGTATTTTTCCTCAAGAAACACAAAAAACCCTCAAAAAGGGTCCAAAATTCCCAGAAATCAATTAAAAGGGAATAATATTCAAAAAAGGAAAAAGGGGGAAAAAGAGACCTAAACCATTTTGGTCAATAACATTGGTTTCCTTAAACCATAATGGTATTCCCCATCACCAAATAACTATAAAAAGGTGATAGGGGCTCCTCATTATCCATCCACATTTCATCCTATCCTTATGCTGCCAAATTCCCTTTGAGAGCCCTTGCCTCCCAATTCGAGTTTGAAGATCCCCATTGAAGCATTGGAGAAGAAGAGACCATTGGACATTGGAGCGTCTCAACCTTGGAGCTGCTAAAAAAACTCACCATCCTCACCATTTGAGGTAATACAAAAGATCAAATTTTTTAATTTCTTGTTTTTCTCATAGATCTTATTGCTTATGTTCTTAAATCTAGTTTTTTATTTCTTTGCACATGTTAATGTTAGATCAGATTACACTAGATTTTACATATTTTTATTGAGACTACTGCTACTAGTTAGCAGGTGCATCCTTGCACATGCTTGGTTGAAAAACCAAGCAACACTAACATCTGAAGAAATTTCTTCTATCTTCAAAGCTCTTGCCACTAAATCACAAAATGCCCCTAAATCCTTTGATGATCAAATTAATCAAGATCCACAGTTACTAGAAGGAGGAGATGAAGAAGAGGATCCACAGATTAATACTATAATCTATTTCTCTGAACTTCCAATGAATGATGAAGAAGAAGAACCTGAGACAGTGTTTAATGTTCAACATCCTCACAATACTAGATCAAGACCACAACCTACTTAGGAACCTTTATCTTCAACAGCACCTCCCAACAAAAGAAAAACTGTTCCTCAAAAGGATACAGTCATTCCTAGATTTTAAAAGATTTAAAGAAAATATTTTCTTGTTTGAACTTCTCAAAATCCCTTCTATGAGGAATTCTTTACCTAAAAGTATGATAATCAAACAACCAAGGGAATCACAAAACAATAACTTAGACTCTTTTACTAAACCATAAGATCAGAAATATGGAAGCAAGAGGACACCTCCTTTCTTTCTTACCTTTGAAATCTTCAACAAAAATGTACACAATTGTATTATAGACTCATGAGCTTCTTCCAATGTCATGCCCGTGTCCGTCTGCAGGAAATTAAATGCCACTTGGGAACCCTGTCTTACTCAGATTGTCCAGCTTGACAGATCTAAAGTAAGAGTAGCAGGGAGATTAAGAAATTTGTTGTTGACATTATCTGGTGATCCTCGGATTCACTAGACCATTGATACTGTTATAGCTGACATTCCTGAAGCCTATGGAATGTGGTTGAGCAGAGACTGGTTGTAACAAACCCAAAAATCTCAGAGTTAGTAAATTGGGTAAATTTTTTGAAATTTTACTAAAACATTAAATATCTTCTCATTGAAAATTTAGGCGTGATAAGAATTGTTGTACTTGCATTGGTAGAAGATAATAGAATAATGCAAATAATCAATATGTGTAGTATTTAATTTCCTCAAGTGATAAACACTGAAGAACATATAAAAAAGACCCATAAGAGATCCATCATGACAAGAGACACATCGATGCAAAACATAATATAAAATTTCAGAACTAAGGGACACATAAGAATTACATACTGATTAGTTGTTTATAAGGAATAAAGTCGACTAAAATCATTCCCAAGATCAATGCATAATCTTCCACCAATTTACATTGCATATACTAAGAGAAACATAACAGATACTGGATGAACCATAAACACATTTGACAAAAATACAGAAACAACAATCCATTTAAACAACCCACAAAAGAGAGACTATTTTCACGTGGTTCACCCACTCTTGGGATACATCCACAAAAGTCGTTGCATCTTTTATTATTACTCCAAAACCAATTTTGGTTACATTCCACAACACTTGTTGAAATTCGCCCTTCGATGCCTCTCCATAGAGAAGACTCCCTTCCAATGGAACATACCCTAAACATACTTCTTATTGTACCCATATTCCAAATATGTACAATGTACTTCTTATTTATATTAATATCCTAAATATATATACCATGAACTTATCGTAGATTAATCACTTCCTCTTATCTACAATGAGAGAATAGAGACACTTGACTATAAGGGTTTCAATTCCTTGTTCACAAAACCTCTATCCTAGAAAAACATTTCGAACTTGATCTAAGCTATTGTTTTCTGGGATGAAAAATACACTTACCAACACAACTTTATTTTAACCATTCTAATACTAAGCCCAGAGCATAGGGTATGAGACGAAATAGAGTTTAAAAAAAGCAGCATGATACAAGTACCCAGATCTGGAATGAAATTAAATACCTAGTCGAGCACCAAGTGTAGAGCACAGGTATGAACAAAATTCAAATAACAACCAATAAGATAAAGGTACCTCGATCTAGAATAAGATCGAATACCTAGATCGTATAGAAAAAGAATAAATCATAGGTATTTTATAAGCTTGGGTCTAACCCGACTCTTTTTACCATCGCGGGCATAGCCCGCAGGAGACCTCAGTTGGGTCGTGTCCATTTTTTATGATAAAGAAAACTCGCTATAGATATCATAGAGTACACCAGAAACAACAATCAATTGGATTTAAAACATATGTAGTAAAGTCTGCGTAATATGTGTATAGAGCAATTCCAGATTCCAATACGCATTCCCAACGCATCAATAGGATCAAAAGACATTATGAAACAACCAGTCATAGATTTATCTGAGCAACCAGTTCCATAAGGAAATTCGTATTCACCAACAGGAAAACCTATTCAAGCGGAACAATTTAAAATAAAACACATTCACCCACTTCAGAAGTTTATCTAAGCTTTTAGATAAGAAGCAAGCCAGAGTTCAAAATAAACATTCACCTACGCCATTTATGCACATTAAAACTCTGTCAAAGTGAAAACAAAGCAGAAACCAAGCTTTAGATGACTACTTGACCAACAATATAATGTATAGATCTTGAAACCGAAATATACTTTCTGTCTAGGAATCTAATACGCAGATCGACATTCACCTACGCCATTTCTGAATATTAACACCAGACTAACTACATAACTCTTTCCTACGCAGAAAACTTCAAGAACTCTATCCCAAAACTTATAATAATTAGCTCATAAATATATTCCTGTCTAAGACACAGTTAATATTGAAATGCCTAAGCACATAACCACTGCATCTAACAATGCAGCGTTAACTCTATACCTAATAGGTCTGGAACACATTAATTCAAAAATCTATATGCTTAAGTAGATATCCATAAAATGACAAGAAAATAGATTTAAGCTATTTGAAAACGTTCTTCAACCCACATACCCGTATATATATATATATATATATATATATATATATATATATATATATATATATATATATATATCGATGGATCGATAATACCTGCAAGTGGAGATCAGATTCCCGTATCCTTCTCTACTATAACTTTACCAGAATTGAAGACTCAATGACACATGTTCTTAGGTACTTCCGATCTAAGTCTGATCTAGCTCCCATTCGGATCTATCCTCAGTAAAAGAAAATGTTTACGCCTTATCAAAGAAGGGTACAGAAGAGGTGAAGACTTTCTCCTTCCCCGAGATTTACCTATCCTTTTGAAACCTTCACTGATCCGCAAGTGATAATGGGGATCTCCCCTAGGGGCACTCATCGATAGTGTATTCATCCAGCGACTTTCTTAGCAGCCCAAGCAAAATGGGGATCGGGATGCCAGCGCCGTTCTCTCCCTTCATGGAACTAAAATAAAAACCGAGCTCCTTTCTTTTTCCCCCACTCTTCCTTATGAAGGAGGGTCTTGTTCCCAAATCTAAGACACATGATAGATTTAAAAAGGGGGGGTGTGGATACAAGTGGCAGTGGCAGTTTCCATAAGGAGACAAGCTCCCTAAATTTCTCAATCTACCAAACTACCCATGACCCGAGTAACACTTGACCAGCTCTTTACTAGAAAGCTAGGTAGTGCGCCTCCATGATTTACACAATATGCATAATCCTATACCTATCTTTCCATATATGTCTATTGTAATAAGTCTTCTCACTTTCATTAACTCAAATGTTATGAGATAGTTGTGGGGTTTTAATTGAGTATACTTTACTTATTTTATTTCAATATCATATGTGTCTATATTATATATATATACTTATTTATTTCAATTAAATAAGTCCCCTCATATATATATATATATATATATATACATATTTATTTATTTCCTAGTATGACTTATAGTCAAGTATAACTTATATCTAAGTATACTTATCATTTGGTTAATAAGCTGGGCTTATCAACATAATGTGCTTCCTAGCACTCATGTCGGAATATGATATACATCTCCTTATGTACATGTATGGATATATATATATATATATATACATATTAATAATATTTTTTGTATAATATACTTCATAAGGATACCTTATGGAGTTCCTCTTAGGTTACTTTACATTTCATAACTTACTTACTTGGCATTAAATGCAAGACTAGGGACTCGAGGACATCGATTGGGATTCACCTGAAGTTCTTAGTAGTTAACCTCTTCCCCCCCCTAGTGTCTTAGTTTTGTCTGTCACTTAGTTGCGTCTCCATTCTTTAATCTCCTAGGTTTGCAACTTAAGAATTTAGACCACACAACTTAACAAGGTTTACTGGTGGGGCCTTGGCCTTGAGCTCCGCACTAAAAACCATTACATTTTACAAAATAATAGGGTACAAAAAAGTGGGATGTTACACTGGTCAGAAAATCTCAAGGGCTACTTTGCCACTAATTGGTCTCACCTCTGGCTACCCTACAATGGACAACCAAATAAGATTAAGATCAGTGGGAACCATTTATGAAGCACACAGTCATTGACCTTAATGATTCAAGTGAACCTACTTGTTATTTCAGTTCACATATTGAGCATTTCACATTTGACACCTTTTATGGGGATTTGCAAGCTGATTCTTCACCAGATGAGAATGTATAGAATGAATCTCAGATTTCCAATGTTACTACTGTACCATTCTCTGGAACTATTGTACATAATGTGTATAATGTTAATACAAATTTTAGGATTGATCCTATTGCATGGACTTTATTCTTTGATGGCTCTAGATCCAAGGATGGAGCTGGTGCAGGTTGTGTCCTTATTGATCCAAAAGGGACTAAGACCATGATTGCTTGTAGACTTGAATTTGATTGTACTAATAATGTAGTTGAATATGAGGCCCTGGTGCAGGGACTCAAAAAGGCTATTGATATGGGTGCACAAGTGATAGAATGTTCTAGTGATTCTGAAATCATAGTTAAACAAGTAAGAAAGAAGATACACTGTCTGTCTCCTCATTTAACTAATTATCAAAAGATGGTAACATAACTCACCAATTATTTCTCTGCATTCAACATTAATTATGTCCCTAGGTCACAGAACTTTGACGCTGACCTATTAGCAAGTACTACATATAGGTTGATTCCACCAGAAGGCTTGTCACCTAAAACCTTTTCAATAGAACTTATGTACAGGCCTTCCATCCTTGATAATGTATGTGATGCACCTGCAACAATTAATTAACAAGAATATGCGAAATAGCAGAAATGACAGAACTCAGAATCACTTTTATATTGATCACAGGCCACTTCGAGGGGGCAACCTCCTTTGAGCAAGCTCAATACAATTAACTTCACGGTGCCTTCATAGGTCTCAACACACACTTATATACTAATTCTAGGCGCCAATACTATGGGTCAAAACCATGGGCCGTTACAAACTATGGATCAACAATACTACGGGCGACTTACAAAGCATATGCGCCAACAACAATAACATAAACTATTGATCAACAAATACTACGGGACGACTTACAAAGCATATGTGTCCAACAAAAACATACTAACAAAGTAAAGACATGGGTTCCTAACATCCCCTCCCCCTTAAAAAAAGCTTTGTCCTCAAAGCTTTAGATGTGGAAATTGTTGTTGAATCTGAAGGAGTGGTTCCCATGTAGCATCCTCTGGTTGCATGCCGTGCCACTGAATTAAGACCTCTGTGATAGAGCGAGAGCGAAGCTGACGTGTGCGCCGATTGAGGATGGCCTCTGGCTCCAAAAGGATGGATCCTTCATTATCCAGTTCGGGTAAAATCATTTTTCCACTGATGTTGGTGCCAAGAACTTGATTTAGACAAGAGACATGAAAGACTGGATGCCATGCGGGAAGAAGGAGGAAGTTCCAATTTATAAGCAACGGACCCAATCTTCTGAAGAATCCGATATGGCCCATAGAACTTTGGAGCGAGCTTATGACGCCCTTTGAGTTTCAAGGATGATTGTTTGTACGGCTCGAGACGAAGAAAAACCATATCGTCGACTTGAAAAGTGCGCTCAAAACGGTGCTGATCAGCTTGTTGCTTCATGCGATTTCTTTCCATGTGAAGATTGTCCCACAAAATGCGAAGAATCGGATCGCGGTTTCGAAGGACTGTGTCAACTTCCTGAACTGGTGAACTGGTGGGGGTGTATGGAAGAAGAGCTGGAGGTGCCTGACCATAGACTGCTTCATATGGGGTCATTTTAGAGGCAGTGTGGTAAGAGGTATTGTACCACCATTCAGCGAGAGGGAGCCATTTTGCTCACTGATGTTGTTGTTCCGAGGTGAAGCAACGAAGATAAGTTTCCAAGCATTTATTGACAATTTCCGTCTGACCATCTGTTTATGGGTGATACCCTGAACTCATCTTCAGTTTGGTGCCAGTGTGGCGAAATAGTTCTGTCCAAAAATGACCGGTGAAAGTCGCATCACGATCCGAGACAATGGAAGAAGGGATGCCATGAAGATGAAAGATCTGGTCCAGAAAAATTTGAGCGATGGAGGAGGCTATATAGGGATGGCTTAGAGCACAAAAATGACTATATTTGGAAAGGCGATCAACCACAACGAGAATCACTGTCTTCCCGCCAGATTTAGGGAGCCCTTCAATGAAATCCATAAAAATATCTGTCCAAATCCGTGTAGGTATGGGCAAGGGTTCAAGCAATCCTGGAAGGAGTGTTGTTTCACCCTTATTGCGCTGGCAGGTATTGCATTCGGCCACCACCTGTTGAATTGTCCTTTTCATGCCCTGCCAAAAGAAGTTACGCCGTGCTCGTTCATACGTTTTGAGGAACCCAGAGTGCCCTGCCGATGGAGAAGCATGGAGTTCATAGAAGATAGCCTGTTGAAGATTTGTGCTCTGGGAAAGCACCAGAAGACCCTTGTATCGCAGAGAAGCACCATCCCAAGAGTAATGTGGTACAGCAGAAGGGTTGTTGGCCAAGCATTGGATGATTTGAGATAAGGAGGAGTCATTGACATAACCCTGTTGAATAGATTGCAACCAATTTGGAACAGGCATAGAAATAGTTGAAAGAGAACCTTGGGCCTCAAATGTGCGAGAAAGAGCATCTGCCACAATATTGTCTTTACCCTTCTTGTAAGTGATCTCATAGTCATAACCCATGAGTTTGCTAACCCATTTCTGTTGTGCCGGGGAGGAGACACGCTGGTCCAAGAAATATTTCAGACTCTGGTGATCAGTCTTGATGCAGAAATGATTCCCTAATAGGTATGGGTGCCACTTCTGTACTACATGCAAAATAGCCATCATTTCCTTCTCATAGGTAGAGGCAGCTAGATTCTTACCTGAAAGGGCTTTGCTGGTGAACGCAATGGGGTGTTCATCTTGAAGGACAAAAGCACCAAGTCCATTGCCGCAAGCATCACTCTCAATAGTGAAGGGCTTGGAAAAATCGGGCATAGCTAGCACAGGTGTAGTACACATAGCTTGTTTTAGTTTGTCAAATGCACATTGAGCAGCAGGTGTCCATGTGAAGGCATCCTTTTTCAATAGAGCAGTTAATGGAGCTGCAATCTTCCCATAATCCTTGACAAACTTGTGGTAGTATCCGGTCAACCCCAAAAAACCACGAAGGCTCTTGAGTGTCTGAGGATGCGGCCAATTGTTCATGGCATCGATTTTGGCAAGATCCACGCGAACCCCTTGTGTTGAGATAATGTGCCCGAGATACTCAACTTCCTTCTGTCCAAAAACACATTTAGACTGCTTGGCATGGAGATGATGGTCAGAGAAAAGTTGCATGACAAGATCCAAATGCTGGAGATGTTCATCCCATGTTTTACTGTAGATGAGGATATCATCAAAGAATACCAGAATGAATTTCCGCAAGTAGGGTCGAAATATTTTATTCATTAAGTCCTGGAATGTGGAAGGAGCATTAGTGAGGCCAAAGGGCATGACCAAAAACTCATAATGGCCATCATGTGTGCGGAAAGTTGTTTTAGGGATATCATCCTCATGAACCCGAATTTGATGATACCCAGAACGAAGATCCAACTTGAAGAAAAAGTGAGCCCCATGAAGCTCATCAACAACAGGAATTGGAAACTTTATCCTTGATGGTGAGGTGATTAAGTGCTCGGAAGTCAATGCAGAGGCACCATGACCCATCTTTTTGCGGACAAGAATAACTGGAGAAGAAAAGGAACTAGTGCTTGGGCGAATAATACCTTGCCTCAATAAGTCCCGAACGAGCATTTCAATCTCTGTTTTTTGGTGAAATGGGTAGCAATAGGGCCTGATGTTGGGAGGAACACTGCCAGGAAGGATCTGAATACGATGGTCTTCTGGCCTGGAAGGTGGAAATGCCACTGGTTCAGCAAAGACACCTGTATATCGATCCAGAATTTGTTGTAGATCCAAAGGAGTAATGGAGACCGCTGATGGTTGCATCTGGATGGAATGGATCTGAGCGATGACACCATGTGAATTCTTCTTGAGGAGTTTTTCCATGCGATGTGAACTGATGATGCTGAGAGAACTTGGTTGTAATCCTATCAATGTGTGTTTGTGTCCATTGAGGGAAAACTGCATCCAAAGTTTAGCAAAATCCCATAAGATAGGGCCAAGTGTGCGTAGCCATTGAGCGCCCAAAACCACATCACATCCGCCTAAGGGCAAGGCAAACATGTCAGAGCGCAAGGTATAATCTCCCATAGAGATACGCACATTTCGACACTTCCCTTTGCAAGGTAAGGTGCCCCCATTGGAAATCATGACTTCAAAGTTGGAGCAAGGATGGATAAAACAATCAGCTTGTTTGGCGATCCGAGGGTCAATGAAATTATGAGTGCTACCAGAATCAATGAGTATTGTAAGAGGAAGCTTCTTGAAGTAACCCCTGACCCACATTGTTTGGGGGGTGGTGATTCCAGCTAAAGCATGGAGAGATATCTCTGGATGGTCATCCTGAGACGGAGGGTCAATAGGCGGTTCCTGAATGTTGACCGGAGCATCCAGTGTTTCTGGATCTTCGTCACCAATTTCAGAGGCAGGCGGAGACTCCACATCCAAGAGATAGAGCTTTTGCTGAACACATCTATGTCCTCGAGTGAATTTCTCATCACAATTATAGCAAAACCCCTTTTCTCTGCGTGCTTGCATCTCTGTTTCAGACAAACGCTTGATAGGAGTCGGTCGAGGAGCCTGCGGTATAGGTGGTCGCTGAGAACCCATATTTCGGAAGGGAACAAAAGTGGGCTTGGAGCGTTGTTGGGTTGCAATCTTGTTTTCTGCCAACTTAGCCAACCCTAGTGCTTCCATCATTGTGTTGGGACAGAACATTTTGACCTCAGAGCGGATGGCATCCTTTAGACCACTGATAAAACAACTCCGGTAAAAGTCATAAGACAATCCTTCGGTGTGGTTGGCTAGATTCTCAAATTCGGTTTGATACTCTCTCACAGTGCCAGTTTGGCGAAGTTTAGTGAGGGCTCCTGTGAAGTCATCAAAAGCACTAGGACCAAATCGTTGCAAAAGGAGTTGGCAAAAGTCTGGCCATTTGGGCTCTGGATGAGCCTTGATGTACCAACGATACCATTGAAGAGCTTCCTGTTCCAAATGAAAGGATGCCAACGGAACTTTGTTGACATCAAAAGTATTATGCAGACTGAAATACTATTCTGCACGATAGATCCATCCAGTTGGATCGGTACCATTGAAGCGAGGAAAATCAAGCTCCGGACCACGGAAATTGCTGGAAGAAGAGAACCCATTGTCTACTGAAGACTCGGACTGCCGTTTGTTGTTCATAGCTGAATGTTCAAGATGGAGACTGAGAAATTTTTCATCCAAATCCTGGAGTTTGGCCTGGATGGCTGCAAGTGCGCCCTCCATGGTTTTTGCTCCTGCACGGGTGACAACCATAACTAGGATTTTTTTTTTTGCTCCTGCACGGGTGACAACCATGGTTTTTTTTTTTTTTTTGACTGGGTAGGAAAACAAAAACAGAAACTACTTCAGTAAAGGAAAATATGGACTTGGGAAAAAATCAGAAGGGTAATTGGGGTTTGACTAGGTTTTGGACACTGTTGGATAGACAGGGAAGCAAAAATGAGGATTTCAGAAGCGGGGTGAAAGAATGGAAAAATTTGGCAGAGGGGAACAAAGAAGCAGAATTCAGAAAGGAATTCTGTGGTAAAATTTTAAGGTGATTGGGTGAAATCTGAGGAAGTTATGGCAAACCCTAAAAATAGACAAATGTGGGATTTCAGGCTTTGGGAAGGGGAATTGGGGATAGGGTCCTCAGGACTGAAATATGCAGAATGGGATGACAGGGGTTCCCCGAAAATTTCAAGGGAAACAGAAAGGGCTATGGCTACGGCTACGGCTCAAAAGGGATCTGGAATAGCGCCGAATGGATTGAAAATGGTTGAATCTGGAACGGCTTGAAAAATGGATCTGAAACGGCGCAGCAGTGATCGACAATAGTTCAGCTGAAATTAGATATGGACCCCAGGTATGTGCGGCTTCCTAACAGTTCAGGGGTTTCACTCGGCCACCAATGTTGTCTGACGGCTTGCGTATTGGGGCAATACCCCTCACTCCACGGCTCAGGTAAAACTGATAACCGCTTTGCCACAAACGACAGTTCTTGGTTTACCTCCCGGGTGGGAACTAGTCAATCAGGTAGGGGTCGTTGCCCTTTTCACTGGCAGGTCCTCTCAATGGGCCAGCTACTTCGGGGTTCCTGTGGTACTCCTCACAATGAGTTTAGGGATTATGCCCAAGTACTTCCCATAGTTAAGTGGATAGGGATTATTCCCAAATCCGAACCTACAATAGATGCGAAAAAAAAATTTGGCAGAAATTTCACCCAGCGAGCCCAAGAAAGTGCTCTTATACCAAATGTGATGCACCTGCAACAATTAATTAACAAGAATATGCGAAATAGCAGAAATGACAGAACTCATAATCACTTTTATAATTATCACAGGCCACTTCGAGGGGGCAACCTCCTTTGAGCAAGCTCAATACAATTAACTTCACGGTGCCTTCATAGGTCTCAACACACACTTATATACTAATTCTAGGCGCCAATACTATGGGTCAAAACCATGGGCTGTTACAAACTATGGATCAACAATACTACGGGTGAATTACAAAGCATATGGGCCAACAACAATAACATAAACTATTGATCAACAAATACTACAAGACGACTTACAAAGCATATGCGTCCAACAACAACATACTAACAAAGTAAATACATGGGTTCCTAACAATGTAACAAGCTGGAAAGTGTTTGATGATGACCAACAAATCCTAGACTTCCTCTCAGCTCAAGATACCTTTTCCTCTCAGCTCAAGACACCTTTCAAGACATGGCAATAGATGAAGCTGAGCATGAAAAATCTTTGACTGATCCCTCCAACATTATTCCAAAATCAGTGATCAACCTAGAAAAGTTCTATGACTTGCAAGATAAGTTTAAACACAAGACCAAGTGTAAGAAACAGAGTTCATCACTTAATTATGAGCCAGTCAACCTTGGTACTGAACAGAATCCCTGATTTATTAACCTTGGAGTTGACTGCTCTGTTGATGAAAGAAGAGCTTTCATCAGATTGTGTAAAGAGTACAAGGATGTTTTTGCCTGCACCTATGATGAAGTAAAAACCTTTGATACTAGCATTATGCATCATAACATACCAATGAGGCCAGAAGTCAAACCATACCAACAGAAACTAAGGAAGATGCATCCTAGTTTGGAACCCTCCGTAAAGAAAGAACTGGAAAAATTACTGACAGCTAGAATCATATTCCCTGCCAGACACACCCAATGGATAGCAAATTTAGTACCTGTTCGGAAAAAGAATTGAGAAATCAGACTTTGTGTCGATTTCAGAAATTTGAACAGAGCTTCCGAAAAGGATAACTACCCTGTCCCTCCCATGGAACAAATTCTACAAAAGGTAGCTGGATCAGAGATGTTCTCTCTCTCCTGGATGGTTTTTCAGGATACAACCAAGTCATGGTTGCCCCTGATGACCAATTGAAAACAGCTTTCAGAACCCCCTGGGGTACCTTCACCTACAGGCGAATGCCCTTCGGATTGATAAATGCGGGAGCCACATTCCAGAGAGCTATGGATATAGCTTTTAGAGTTTTGATTCATAATTCTATCATAGTATACTTAGATGATATCACTATCTATTAAAAAAATGACATCAACATCTGTCTGCTCTCAAACAGGTTTTTGAACGTTGCAGGAAGTACGGAATTTCGTTGAACCCTAAGAAGTCCATATTTGCAGTAACAGAAGGTAAACTCCTGGGTTTCATTGTTTCCAAGGAAGGTATGATTATCGATCCCGAATGCACTGAAGCAATTTCAAAGATTGGCTTGCCTGGTTCGCGCAAAGCCATGCAATCATTCCTCGGTAAGATCAATTTTGTACTTAGGTTTGTTCCAAATTTCACATAAATTGTTGAGCCACTGCAACAGTTAGTTAAAAAAGATGTACAGTTTAGTTGGTCGTAGGAACAGAAAGATGCATTTGTTGAAATTCAAAGGGCCATTGCAGAAGCTCCTCCTCTGATGTCCCCGGATTTCAACAAGGATTTTATTCTATACACTTTCGCTACTTATTTTTCTTATGCAACTGTTTTGACACATAATCATGACACTGATATTGAGATTCCAATCTCATTCATGAACTCAACGTTTAAGGGAGCAGAATTCAACTACTTCCAAATTGACAATTAGACTTATGTAGTTTACAAGTCTATGAAACATTACAGGCCATACTTGTTGAAATCTCGAACAAAGGTGATTGTGCCATACACAGCCATAAAAAATGTGGTAGTCCAGAATGAACTAGGAGAGAAAAGATCCCATTGGATGACAGCTTTGTAGGATTATGACCTGGAAATCAGGCCAGCGAAGATTGTAAAAGGGAAAGGTTTGTGCCTGCTTATTTCCCATTCGAATGATCCTATTCAGCAGCAGGTTGAATGGGAGCAGGAAGAAAATGTTCCTACAGGTTTTGTTAATGCCATAAATACTCCAGCATCTGACTATTATGATCATATAAGGTTTTTTCTAAACCATGGGTTTGCTCCTGAAACCCTTGAATTCAAGAAACGCAGAGTGTTGAGATTAAAGTTTGTTCCTTATCAATTTATTAATGGAGTTTTGTTTAGAAAAAATTATGATGGAGTTTTCCTTAGGTGTTTGGAGAAAAATGAGACCGATGACATTCTTTTTCAATTTCATTCAGGACCTACTGGAGGCCATTTTTCAGGTGAAACCACAACACACAAGATCCTCAGATCTGGATATTATTGTCCTACTCTATTTAAGGATGCCTATGATCATGTTCGAAGGTGTGAACTATGTCAAAAGTGTGCGGGGAAATTCAAAAAACCTGCTTTTCCCTTACAGCCAGTGACAGTTCAGTTTCCATTTCAGTAATGGGGACTGGATTTTGTTGGACCAATTAATCCCACCTCCTCCCTTCAACATAGGTATATCCTTACATCAACTGACTACTTTACCAGATGGGTAGAGGCAACCCCCCTTAGGCAGTGTAACACAAACCAAGTAATTTCTTTCCTTGACAGCCAGATAGTTACAAGGTTTGGTGCTCCAGAGTATCTTGTCTTTGATAATGCATCCTACTTTTCCTCAATTGATTTGACATAGTATCCCCTTGAAAAGGGGATCAAACTAAAATTTTCTGCCAATTATTATCCACAGGGTAATGGGCTTATTGAATCTTCTAACAAGAACCTCATGAATATTTTGAAGAAGACAGTATCCTCTCATCACAAAGATTGGCACACATAGCTTTACAACGCTCTTTGGGAAGATCCAATTACACCAAAGGAAGCTATTGGAAACTCTCCCTATTGTCTGGTGTATGGAAAGGAAGCCATCCTACCATCTAACCATACCATTCCTTCATTACAATTAGCCCAATCCATTCAAGAAGATGATTCCTCTCCTCTTCAGCAGAGAATTGACACCTTGCTTAAGTTGGAGGAAGGTAGAGAAATGGATAAAAATAAGTTATATCATCATCAGCTGATGGTTAAGAGTGATGAGAAATCCTCTTCTGACAGGGAATTTTCCATAGGAGATTTGGTATTGAGATGGGATAAGCAACATAAGGATAAAAATGATTATACCAAGTTTCAGCGCCTTTGGATAGGAACTTTCATTATTACAGAAAAGATTGGTCCTAGCACTGTTCGATTACAGACATTGGAAGGGGTCATTGACACATATCCAGTGAATTTTTCCCTACTCAAGAAGTATTTTGTCTGAACAACTTGATGCACTTTGTACATAATTTTTATGTGTTTTGCATTTTCTTTGTTTTAATTGGTTTTTTTTATTGGACTTTCTTTTAATAAATTCCACACATTTGGTGATGGTTGATGGTCAGTTTGTCTCAAGGATAATTTGAACTGAAGTCCTGGAATGCTCTGTCAATCTTGGCTTTTCTCAACCTATGTCAAAATTTGTTTTACAAAGAATAGATAGTATTTAATTGTAGGACTTTAATTGATACCTTTCCACCATGGTCATTATCTTATACATGCTTTATTTGTTTAATTGAGGTTGTGGAAAGTAATTGACTTTCTTCTCCTATGTCTTATTAGTGTCGTACAACATATCTCAATAACCTGGTCAACCTTTATCTGCTCTGGATCCTATCATAGTCACCTTGAAAATGATATTACTTAATAATTGTGGATTACAGGATGGGGGGTCTTGTTACAAGCCATCCCATTAGGTTCATAGATGTGAGTGGAATGGCATCTTCACACCAAGCCACCAAACTTGGAAGATGAATTTCAGTTTACTGAAAGGTGGAAGATTCTATCATAGGTCGGTCCGTTCATGATCTGCAAAGCATCAGTGAGTAACACCACTATCATATGGTCACCAAGCCATGGTGGTGTCCTATAATTCACACCCTAATATAAGTTTATGTTTTATTTTTCTTTATAAGACAATGTTGTATGTAAGAACAGGGGGATCTTATCACAAGCCATCCTTTCCATGATCATGGGTTTGATTTTGGAATGAAATTATCTTTATATGGTCACCAAGCCATGATAATTGCTTTCAGTGTCACAACTAGAAGATAAGGAGTCTCATCACTGAGCTAGATTGTTCAGTTTCCCAGCCAGGTTTGTGAATGGCATTGCCAAAAGATGATCGCCAAGTTAGGATAGTGGTCTTATATCAACAACGTCTTATGTACACCTGTCCCTTTTGATAAAAAATAAAAAAATGTGCATATTACCAAAAGAATTATTTGTATATAATAAAGCAATTAATAAGTCAAGGTGATTCATGATTTGGATATCCGGAGTATTATGAAGTTTGTTCCCAGGTTCATCAAAAGTTGTCTTCCTATGATTACATATTGGCAAAAGGTTCATGTTATTTCTTAAATTTCCTTATCAGATTTGCATTATCTTTAAATTGATCATGGATGGGATTATGTCAATCTTATGTTTAATTTTGCTTATTGATGGTCCTTTTATAAGCATTTTCTTAAATTTCAGGTTGAAAATCAGTTGGCTGACATACTTTCTTTGAATGAAGTTTTGTTTGCAGAGATAACTAGTTCTTCCCAGCTAGTCACCATTTGTTGTAGGTACAACAAATCCCATGCTTCATTTGATCATGGGAGCCCCAAGTTTTGTAAATACAAAGGTATTTGGGTAATCTTCTTATCCAAATGATATTTTTCTTAAACCTTGTTTGTATGATCTCATACCTTTGCTTATGGTTTGTACAGTTATCATTTTTTCCTTTGAAAATTTCTGAGTTTTTGGTTGTTTTCTTGACTTGTGGAAAGCTTTCATTTTTTCCAAAATTTTATTTTCTTCCCGCAAACCCGAAATCCCGAAACCCGCAATCCCACAATTTTGGATTGCAGGAATTGTTTGCTCTTTCTTTTGGAATTTCGTCAACCCAAAACCCGCAACCCGAAATTGTGGGTTGCGGAAAGACTTTGGTAATATTCTTGGGAAATTTTGATTCCGCAACCTAAAACCCACAATTGTGGATTTCGGATTGCAGAAAGTTGTTATGTTAATAAATCACGTTGTGTATTCCCGCAACCTGTAACCCACAATTGCGGATTGTGGGATGCGGAAAAGTTCTTTTTATTTTATTTTTAAAGATTGTTTTCGTTTCCGAAACCCGCAACCTGCAATTGCAGATTGCGGAAACACTATTTTCCATTATTTTGCAAGGTTGCAATCTCGCAACTTGCAACCCGTAGTTGTAGATTGCAGATTGTGGGAATTTGGAATAAAGTTTTGAATTTGAGATTTGTGACCCGATCTCGCATCCCGCAGGGGTTGATCTCAGCCGTTCGTTTCTTTTAAACCTACGATCCTGATTTGATCTGACCGAAAAAACGATAAATATACGATCTGTCCTACTTTTCTTTATCATTTTTACTGTCGAAAATTCACTCTGCTACGTGGATTTTACTGTCAATTTCTTACCAGGGGTTCATTCTTACGAATTTTCAGTTATTTTCAGGTTGGTTGTTTGTTAATTTCACATTTACTATTATGATTTTCCTTTTTATGGTTTGGTTTTGATTTTTGTTTTATTTATTTATTAAAATTTCCAAGCTTTGCCAAAATGTCTCGGAATACTCGGTCTAAGACAATTCACAGGGATTTGCTGACCAAAGACCCCAATTTCAGCATCTTCTCAGATACTAGTGAGAGGGTTACTGAAACCTATCAAATGCATTGGGACAAACTCTATTCAATCTTTGATAATGACGACCTTTCTGATATTAAAGAAGACTGGCCTGCATATGAGAAGATTAGGGCTTCTCAATTGCATGTCATCACTGCCCGGCCCACCATCCTACCTCACATAGACCCAGTTAAATGGATTGTGGAAAATGCTAACCCTAAAGACCGGTCATTTAATGATAGCATGGGGTCACAATTGACATCCTTCCGCCCTAAATTATTTATCAGACCTTTTGCTCTTAAGCCGGTTGTGCAAACCCTTAGCTCTGAGTTCATACAATACTCTAAAACTAGGTACAATTTCGACGAGATGATGAAATCATGGATGATTAAACCTAGTAGCTTTGTTTTGAATGGTGATAACCTCTACCCAATTGCTTGGTTTAGAGAGCCTTACTCTTTACTGGAAGCCATGCTCTGCAGGCTCTTTGGCCTTCCAAATTGTTCAGTCTTCAAAGCTGAATGGGATCCGATAGCTCATCATGTTTTAACAACTGATGAATCCTTTCCTTGGGCATCTATCCTGCCATCAGAACTTAAAACAACAATCCAAGATTATCAAAAGGCACTTGCCCTGAGAAAGCCACACTTCTTCTTGGAATCCTTCATCATTGATGTCTTTTGCTCTGAGTTACAATATCCTAGCTTGGTATGGAATTGGACCCCTGAAGCTCCACCGGTTCATATATATCATGCTGCACTATGGGAGAGTAATTATGTGCCCCTACTCTATGACATTTGTGACCATTTCATGGGTACTATTTATTTCAAGATATTCAAAAAGGAAGCTCCTACCTCTTCAGCTGATGTCATGACCTTCATCAATACAATTGGTGATTGGTATGTCTATGAGTCCTTTTCATACATCAGAGTTTGGGGAAGTAACATTGTTCATCTTCTACCTAGAATAGCGCCTGACAGATTGGTTATTCAAGAAGTCTCTTATCAGACTTTTACTGATGGTGTGTACAAGAAGCTCACTGGTCCCAAAAAGAAAGGTTGGCCTAAATTCTCTTTAAATCTTGGGCCATTAGTCATCCCAACCTCAAATTGGGCTACAGTGCTCGGTGATCAGATGGCTCCTTTGAAGTTGGGTAAAGATCCTAAAAGGAAACATGATCCTAAGAAATTCCTTGATGCACAATTTTAAACAATATCATAAGAAGATGGACTATGTGCATGAAGAAAACCCTGATGACTCCATCTACAAGGGGGTGAATACCTTTTCTGAGGTCCTAGCTAAAGCCAAGAGCAAAGAAGAGTAGCATCAGATTATGCAATATCCGAGAGAGCTTAAAACTAAAGTTTTAAGCTACATAGCAATGGAAATGAACTTGATAGAGCAGGTGAGAAGGGATAAAGAACAGAAACAGACCTAGCAAGCTGATGCTCCTTTAATGCTTACTTATTTAGATGGGGATAAAGGTAATACTCCCATGGAGGATACTTCACAGGTAAAGACTGTTGAACAGGTCAAAGTTTTGTTGGAAACCTCTCATCATATCAAGAGAAAGTTAGCACAGATGTCTGTAGTATTGGGTCCCAAAATAGTTGAACTTCCTAACCTTACTGTGGATATTCAAGTGACAGCTACAGCTGCACAAGTATGTGATGATCTAATGATAGCTTAGTTCAATTCAGCTAAGAGATAGAAAACCCTAATCCCTACATCACAGGTTCCTACAGTTGAGCTCATTGACAGTGATGTTGATGATGGACCCAATCCTCTAGTATCCGTGACTATAGAAGTCATTGAAGAAGTAACTCAACATGTGACTGACGAAGTAACTTAAGATTCACAAGCAGTTACAGATTTTCTAGACACTATTGAGATGGATCACCCTTTTTCTGATCAACAGGTATTGGAGGTTACTACTACTCCTGACATTACAACTTCAACACTTTTGTTGTCATCTATTCATGATCTTTCTTCTTTGTCTCCAGGGGTGATTCCACCATTTTCAATATCACAACTTTTCCATACATTGAATTCCAGGGATACTCCATTTGCAAACAACTCAGTTCCTTTTTCCATTCCCCCATCTATTTTTGTAGAAGTCCAGTCTTCGACTGTCCCTCTGAAATTACCCATATCTACTTTATCATTACCCACTATTGATGAGCCAGCCAAAGTTCTTTCGTCATCATCACCCGCCAAGGATGATCAGGTTCAACTTTCTGAATCCTTCACTTCAATACCTTCACCAACCCTGTCCCATCAGTTCCTCAGATTGTCTCTACCCCTCTGACTACTCCTCAAGTTACCATGTCTATACCCAGTGCCATGGTCACTCAAACACCTTCATTAATTTCAACAGAGAGTGTTATTTCAATTTCTCCGGAAATGATAACTGCATATGAAGATGATCATGTGGTAGTCCCTCTTGGACATTATTTCTACAGTAAGGAAAATAACGCAGTGGTAAAAAGGGGTAAGAAGAGGAGCATGGATCAAGGTGGACTAGAAGTATCTGTTCCTATTCAAATAATATGGGCTCAGCAAACAAATGACCCCCAGACAAGAGCAATTGAGACAGCCATATCCTTAGGAGCATTTGTTGGTGCAAACCTTGATTCAGTCCTGATACTGAATAGGGAGATTGATCAAAAGAAGGAAGAATTGGAAAATCTTGAAGAATAGTTAGTAAAGACCAAGGAAGAACATGAGATTTATGTTGCTGATCTTAGAAGGTTATGGGGAGATAGGTTGGAGGATTTGGAGTGGAGTAATAACTCTCTTTAGGCTAAACTTCGTAATGTACAAGTTGAGAATTCTGCCAACACACAAAAGATAGCTTTACTAGAAAAGCAGCGTGAGGATGCAACTACAAGTGCAGCCTCTTCTAGTTTCTTTAAGCTCTCACCCCAGGAATTTAAGGATTTGGCCCTGTAGGTCAATGAAGAACATCATAAATTGTTGGAGAAACTGTTTAACACCCTTGATGAGATTAGGGAGACTCATATGACCTTCGGTAAGATGTATGGTGCTCTTGAAGAGCAGAAAACCAAAAGGATGGAAGCTTCTTAGGCAATTCAGAACATTGGTGAGTGGCAGAGGTATATCAAGGACATTCCAGAAGACATCCCTAATCTCAAAAGTTTTCAGCTCAAGAAGATCATAGGTTCATTGAACACTTGGCTCGAGCTTAATGAGTTAGTTGAAGACATCCTTAAGAAAGCACAGCCTATGTGTAGCAGGCGATGGTATGCAACAGATAACATCTTGGAATTACTACAGTTCTCAGCCTTGGAACTCATTGAAGATGCTTGCTGGCCTAAGTTGATGGTTGAGCAAGTAGAACGTAGGTGTGAGGAGGCCAAGGAGAAAATTCAGTGCCTTGAGGAGGTCAAGATTGATGATGTGGAATGATTGATAAGGAAACCGGTCACCATGGGAGGCAAGATCCACATTTACATCCGTATTTGGAATAATTTAGCTAAGAGTGAGATGGAAACATTCGAATGTAATGCCTAGCTAGGGCTTGAGTAAGCTAACTATCCGAATGTGGATGAGTTGCAAGAAATTTGGGACAAATGGCAAGTTTTTTCTAGGCCATTAGTTTAGTTTTGATTTTGTAATCCCGGCTTGTGGGAATTTACTCTTTGTATTATTATTTTGTAACTCTTATTTAAAGAGATGATCTCTCGTTGTGAGGGATGATGGAATTTGGAGGACAAAATTTGCAGGAGAGGCCGGAGATGCCCTGTTTTGATACAAGCTTGTAATTTCTTACAGACTATCATTGAATACAGTAAAGTTATTTTCAGATCTACTTTTGTTTATTGGTCAAATTTATTTGATGAATGTTGATTTTGCTCCAGATTGTTTATCTAATGTTGTTTGATTCTTTTGCAATTTATTCAACACAGTGATCTATAGTTCAGGTTTATCTCTACTAATGATCTGTGTGTTTATGAGGTTTTAAAAGAGTTTATTCAATTAAAACTTTTATCGATTTCTGCAAATGGTTTTTACAGTAAAATACAATTGATGTTCATTTTTCAATTAACATATCAGTTACAGGTTAGATATTGAATGAATATAACCCTCAATTTGCCATTCGTTAATTTTAATTGATTGATTGTAACTTGAGCAGCTAAGTCATTGATCTCTTTCACATTTTTGTTTAATTGATGAATGTGCTTATCTATTTACATATCAAGATGACCTGCACTTATCTCAAGACACCTTCTTAGAGTAGATCTAACTTAGTATTAGATTATTTTAAGTAGATTTGTGTTTACAGACCTTTTACACTTTGTTTTCTTCATTATAAAAATGATCCCTTGGATCAAAACTCACCAACTCATAGAGTGCCAATGGAGGCCGAATATTCGTGGGATATTACTATGCCAAACAGGCTGGGGATAGAACTGTCCTTGCGTAGGACCTTCTGAAGCCTTTCAGTCTAGGTTTTCCCCCTCTGTTGGGAGCCTTGGAACCCATTCCAACACCTTTTCATACCTTGCACATCCGAGGCCTCAACACCCACCTTGAATGTTTTCTCAACCATGTGTTGGTCATGTCTTGCCTTGTACTTTTTCCGTGACCTCTTCAATGCCTCGTGTACTTGTAAATGGATCTACCTAATCTTGTCAATGATTTTTCCAGTTCTTAATGCTTCATCGATGGTGTCTTCCCTCATTCTCCCTTGTTGTATATAAACAACATATAGAGGTGAAGGTAGTAGATATCCAAAACAAATTTCAAAAGGGGACTTTCCAATGGAAGTGTGGACTGCTTTGTTATAATAGTGCTAGGTGCAGATCATATTTTAATTCCAAGTATTCAGATGCTTCCGATAGTAACCCCTCAAAATCTGCACCAAATTCATGTTGACTACTTTTGTTTTCCATTTGTCTATGTATGGAATGTTGTAGATCTATTCAACTTAGTGTCCACCTTCTTCCAAAGTGTAGTCCAAAATGAACTAATAAATCTAGTATTCCCATATGAGATGATCCTCCTTGGTATCTCAAAATGTACCCAGACTTGTTCAAAGAAGATGTTTGTTTCTTCTTGTCCTTTGATGAACATTTTACAAAGCATAAGAATGCACATCATGTTGAATCTGTCAACTACCACAAATAAATAGTCATGTCCATTCCTAGTGTTTGCAAAACCACCCACAAAATACATGGAGATGCTCTCCTATGGTCTCGTAGGAACATGTAAGGGATGGTATATACCTCACTTCATGTTATTGGGCTTGCATCTATAGAAAAGTATGATTCCTCTAATTAAAAAAACTACATCTTCTTGCATTGTAGGCCAATAAGCATATCTTTGTAAGTTGGAAACTATCTTTTCAACACAAAAATGCTCTTCAACTTTGGAGGAATGAGACTCTCTCATGAGTTGCAATCTCTCACTTTTAGGAACACAGAGCTTGTCAAACTTGTAGAGTAACCCATCTTGGAGACAATATCCAACCTTGTTGTCACCTTCTTCTACATGGAATTGGCCTTGTAGTTGCTAAAATACCTCCTTGAAGTCCTCATATTCTATGTATTCCTCCTTGTAAGCATCATGGGTGAAGTGCTCCATATGCATAAGAGTCCCCAACGGTGTGATATTGGTTGTATGTGTCCTTGAGGGCATGCTTTCCATCTTGTTTGTACTGCCCCTTTTGTATTTTAAGATTAAATGGAATTGTTGTAAGAATCACATCCACCTATAGTGTTGTGTTTCTTGTAGCTTACTTTAGGCCTAAAAATACTGTAACGGTTGGTGATCAATGTGAATGATGGTCTCCTTGTCCATTAGATTGTGCTTCCACTTATTAACATCTTGAACCAAGACATAGAGTTCTTTATCATATGTTGGGTAGTTAAATACTCTGACATGGAACATTTATGAATGATAGCATACTAGCCTCTTTCCTTGCATCAAAATTGCTCCCATAGCACACCCACTTGCATATATCTCCAATTCAAAATGATTTTGCAAGTTAGGTAATGCGAGAACTAGTTCCTGACTGATATTTTGCTTGATCTATTCAAAGGGTTATTGTTGATTCCTTCCCCACTGGAACCCCTTAATATTGGTTTTTATGGAATGGAGAGGCACAACCGCAACCTAAAAGGAAGCTATACAGTTCCTAAGGTATTGTATTGCCCCCAAAAATCAACTAACTTCAATTATATTTGTAGGAGTAGGCCATTGAATGATGGCCTCCATCTTTGCAGGGTCAATCTTAAGTTCTTTCTCACCAATCACATACCCTAAATACACCAAAGACTGTTGAACAAATTAACATTTCTTAATGTTTGCCAACAATTGATGTTTTTTCAAGGTCTCCAACACCTGATTGAGATATGAGATATGCTCTTCTAAGGTATCACTATAAACCAATATATCATCTAAATATAATATCACAAATGAATCTAAGAAAGGGTGCAATGCATCATTCATTGAAACACATAAATGCAGTTGTTGAATTACACTAACCAAAAGGATTTACTAACCATGTAAAATTAGTCACATCAGATCTATTGAACAAGAATATCAATCACAAAGATGTAAAACAATTTGGAGTAAAAACTGTGCAAGAGAGATGCATCAATGCTCTATAATCCAGAATAGTAGAATTACAATACAATACTATCACAATGAGTGAGAAATTTGAATTAGCCAAGGAGGTCATTCGAATATACTGCATGGTGTAGCTTGGCTCCAACTAAGAGTCCTCATCATCAATCAGTGGTGGTCATCAATGCACAAGTCACTGTCAAACAGGTCTCAAACTGAGTCTAACTGAGTCTAACTGAGTGTAATAAGTGTAACTGATGGTAAGTGGAACTAATGTAGGGATGGAGGCTTAGTGGAGGTCACATGAGGAGTTAACTGCACTCATAATAGGTATTCAAGTCTCATCGGAGTTCAATCGGAGTGATAACAATAGTGAGGAGTCAGTCTAGCCTCAAATCAAGGAAAGACAACTAACTAACTAAAGTGAACTGAATTGGTAGGTGAGAAAAGGTTCCCTTCTCAAGTGGTGGGTGAGAAGTGGGCGCCTCCTTGACTATGAGGGATAAAACAGAGTGGAAAGTGGCTCCTAGGTGCTGGAAGACTAGGGACTAGATGCTGGAGGCATCAAATTGGTGATTGGGATGCATGCATGCATGCAAAGTACATACTGAATGATGAGATATCCTAACACCCCCCCTCATGCTATACTATGATGTAAAAAATAAATGATAGGGCCCTTGTAACTGAGACCAAAGGTCACCCCAATACAATAATAATCCAAATAAAGAACAATCCATGAACCGAGGAAATGGAGAAAACCTCATGGGAAAACCCCACCCTCAAAATGGACTGTAACACACCAAAAGATTTAACTACCCCAAACTCAAGTAGATATGTCTAGAGGTATGTTACTCTTGGGAGTAAATGGATCATGCTCCGAAAACATGTGCTTGAATTCTCCATCAGTGGATGCAAGCGAATATGGAGACTTTATAAACTTGCCCTTCAGACCGAAAATGGTGAGAACAAATCTGAAAATATGAATATGATCCTGGAACCTGTGATTCGAACCAAGCGAGGATGGAATAGCTCCAATCGGATCAAATAGATCTTGAAACTTGAGCTTCTTATCAGTGGAAGTTAAATCAGCTCCAAGATTTGACAAATGGTTTCTTGAGATCTCCTTTGAACCAACAGGGGTGAGATCAAAACCAAAATCAGCAAAACTTGCATGAGAATTGAACTCAAGCGAATGGTAGTGCTCTTCATCTTTAGTAAAACTCTGAGAAACTGTGCAAATGATAGAACAAAAAGTTTATAGGAGGCATTCAATCAAGGAGGACGAATGCTTCACCTCTAAAATCAGATTTTACCTCCAAAACATCAAGTAGATCATTATTCTGCATGCTGGCAAACTCATGTGAAAGAGAGGATTCAAGAACCTCTTCAGAATCTACAGTATGAGCTGGTTTATCTTGCTCAGAATTCAAAATAGAAGACTTTGAGAGAATGAGTGTTGAATCTATAGTTTCTTCTTCATCTTGAACAATGGATGAGTCCAAGACATAATCAGAGAGAGCACATAAGGAGATCTCACTGGGCTTGTTCTCCAAAAGGATAGCATGATCCTCTTCTTCCTGCTTTCCAAATTCTCCATTGAGTTGGGCCCATAGATCTCTTGGATTTTCAGCAGTAGTACTGAGGTAGTGCATACAAGGATACATAGCAAGACATATTGTCCCAAAAGCTATGTCACAATCATTAAGCCAATCATTCTCCTCTTCATCGGAAACAAAATCTCTTATAATACCAATACACATATCAAAGAGACATTGTCTCTTCAAGCATGCTATCATCTTTGGTTTCCATTCATCATAGTTGAATGGAGTAAGAAGATTTTGTGAAGAATAATCTTCCATATTTTCAATAGAGAATGCAAATGGAGGAAGTAAGAAACCTGCAAATCACACACAAACAAGAACCATTATGGATCAATAGCTGCAACTACAGAAAATTGCTGCAAAGTGAGCAAAACTTGCTCAATCTTCATGTAGAACACCTGCAGAAAATAAGTATTGTCCCTTCCATGGCTTTGATACCATGTAAAATTAGTCACAGCAGATCTATTGAACAAGAATATCAATCACAAAGATGTAAAACAATTTGGAGTAAAAACTATGCAAGAGAGATGCATCAGTGCTCTATAATCCAGAATAGTAGAATTACAATACAATACTGTCACAATGAGTGAGCAATTAGAATTGCCAAGGAGGTCATTCGAATATACTACATGGTGTAGCTTGGCTCCAACTAGGAGTCCTCATCATAAATTAGTGGTGGCCATCAATGCACAAGTCACTGTCAGACAGGTGTCAAACTGAGTCTAACTTAGGGTTCAGCTTTGGATGTAGCTTCCAACACTTTTATTAGTTTAGTATGACCACCAATGCTACAATGGTTACAATGGTTTTTTGAATCCTTACACTAATGTGTTTTGGTTGTAGTATTCTTATATTTTCATTTTCTCTTCTTCCTCCCCTCCTTGATAATTACATCTGGATTCTTGGGTGAGATATCTAGCATGATATTCATCTTCCTTAATTCGATGTTGTACTCTTGCACACTCTTCCCTTTCCTTTTCCCAAAGTAATTCCAATGGATACATTGGTCCTCTACATACTTGATACGGTAGAACTGGGACTTAATGAGGGTTTTGAAATCCTCATGTTTCTTCCTAGATACGCATGTGGAAATGAGAAAAATCTCAACCCACTAAGAGAGACCTTGGGGAAATTCAACTAGTCGGGTTCCAAGTGTCACCACAACAATTGACTCCTTTTGTTTAGGCAAACTCCTAAAAAGGAGCAAAGGGACGTAGACCCTATGAAAATCTAGGATGGTCTCCTTGGAAAAAGAAACTTAGAAGCTAATAAATTAATAACTTAGGAGATAGGAAAAAAATCTAATAAAAACAACTTAACAAGCCATTCAAAGCTTTCTGCATAAATGAAATTATAGACTAGTGCTTTAAAAATGATACAACAATGGAGTCACAAAATCTTGCAAGCTACACTAAAATATTAGTTTACCAACAAAAAATAAATGTTATCTAACTAGAAAGTAGGAGCAAAGTCAAATTGTAAACTCACTGAGGCAAGGATCGACTTTTCTTGTTAAATGGAGGCACGTCGAATTGCGAACCTGCTTGGTGCATGGATCAATTGTTTGTTACAAGTTGATTTTGTTAAGAGAAAGGAGGTTTCCAATTTACTCGAGGTATGTGGAAACAAATTTGGATTGCCAAGTGTGGTTCCACAAGAGAAAGGGACTAGATCAGAGTTGTGGGGTATGTCCAATGCTGACACCAATTGAAGGTGTAGCCTAATGGGTCCCCACATTCATTACCTAGTTGGTTCCCCTTCACTATAGTATTTTCTCACGAGTGACAAATCTATGGAAGTTAGACATCGTAGTTACATATTTTTGAAAGGTCTATTGTAGTTAATTGTGGAATTAATTATAAAGTGCTAGGATTGATTTTAGTTGGAATTAGGTGAGTGATTTCAATTGTGCATGAATGCTTAAACATTTAAAACTTAGCATGCATCCAAATTCCTTCTAACTAAAATCAAATGTTGTATAATTACTACTTAAACACCAAGGAAAAAATTACTACTTAAACACATTAGAAAAACTAAGTATGCTAAGCTAAAAACATAAAAGCAAAAAGCACACATGAAATGTGACATGGAGAGGGGGGTAGGGGGGATTCGACACCACCAACCTACCTTATGAGTTACAATAGGCTCGATAGCCCTTATAAGTTCCTATTGTTGGTCCTTATTCCCAACAATCCAGGATTAAAAATTAGAATGTATAGAATTGGTGAAACGGAAGAGGAAAAAGATTAGTTTGGTTGCCCCCCTTGGAGGGTTTGATGGTGGTTGGGCTTGGCTACCTCTTGGAATGATTTTTTGTTGTTCAATATCTGAAAATAGTTTTGGTGAAAAACAAGAAAATGGATCAAAATTTGATCTATTTGATCCCTCCAAAGGAGGTCTCCACCTGCCAATACAAGGTTAGGAAAAACAAACTAAGAAAAATGGCTAGATATGCAAATCTAAATAGATCTCAGAGTCCTATCATTATATTTTGTTGAGTTTTATAGCTTGGATGGTATTCTACAATATTTGTGTATAGGCTTGTGGAAGTGACCATAAAGTGACTTTCCTAGACATTAAATTTATTTTATAAATTTAAAGCGGCTTTTGTTTTATTATGAGAGAAAATGAGATTAAGTGGTGAAGTGCAATTTATCACAACTATTGATCTCGAGATCTCAAGATCTAATCTTAACCGCCCATTTTGGAAGATGAAGAGTCAAAATTCATTTCTCATTAATAAATGGGAAAAGGAAGCTTTAAGGGGGTGCATAGAAAAAAGAAGAGAGAGAGTTGAGAGCTTAACAAAGGGAGAAGAAAGCGGTTGAAAGAGAGGGTGTGCATTTCCGAAGGAGACTGGGAACAAATCCCAATGCAATGTAGCATTAATGAATAGGTTGTACTAAGAATTTATTTCTGATCCATACTTTTTCTTCCTGGTATAGAATTCAAGGAGGTCTGTATAGTTGAGTAGAGGTATGAAATTCAAGACTATTCGTACAACAGAATTAGAGGCATGAAAATTGAGGCCATATAAATGAGTTGGTGGCATGAATTTTGAGAGGATGAACTGTGTGATTTTATGGGCACGAAAATAGAGGAGCATAATGTTGAATACTATACATATAGGATGTACAGATTGGACATGCATTTAGAGGTGGATTGTGCATGAATTTCCAGGAAAGTGAAATTGTATTTAATGTTATCATTCTCTATTGTAACACTAAAAAAAATTATGTGAGCTCACATAATAATAATCCCTTTTGAACTAGTTTTCCCTCCAGGATTTTTCCATGGGTATATTACCCAAAAATTCTTTGTGTTCAATTATGTGGTGTGTTGTTATTAAATTTATGTGTTTCACTTTACAAGTTGAAAATTGAAATCCAATTTAAAATTACGTGCATTTAATTTGAGAATGACTTGTTGAGTACTGAAACCATAGTAGAAATTTGTGAAAAATGAACATGGTATCAGAGCTATAAACATAAAAAGCCAATAGTTAATGCATAGAGGGGGCAACAAGGGTATTGCTGAGATTTTTCACCTCATATATTTTGGCTTGTTTTCGGTTGGTCAGTGAAAATCTCTTTGCATTTTGGCTTAAGGTTTGAAGACAGGATTGAGGGTGCATCGAATTGCATGCCGTGGAAGGAGAGCATTACTTTATTGTTGGAGGAATTTGACTTTTGTAGTATAACCAAGGAAGTTTCCATGATTACTACCGATCCTGATGCCTTGGCTTAATATAACAGAGAGAATCAAAAGGAAAGACATATTCTTCTTGATGTAGTGAAAGACCACTTGATACCTCATGTGACCAGTAAGAAGAATGCCTTTGACATGTTTGTAGCTTTGATAAATTTGTTTCAAAGTGATAATCAAAATCGGAAAATGGTTTTGAGGGACAAGTTACGGAACACTAAGATGACAAAGACCGAAAATGTCACATCATACCTTAACCGAATTTCATAGGTATGTGATGAGTTGGGTGTTATTGGAGAGATAGTGGGGGGAGTAGATTTGGTTAGAACTTCCTTGAATGGTTTCTCTAAACCATGGAAAGAATTTGTGCATGCAAGTTTTCCAGAGAGAACATACCTACATGGACTAGACTATGGGATGAATTCATACAGGAGGATATTAGAGTTGGCTCCACCAACCACATAAGTCAGCAGCATGGGGATGATGAGGAGAATGTTTATATTACATGAAAGGGAAAGAAGAGGCCCAAGAAATGCCCAGGAGGTGGGTCATGCTCGAAATATGATCAAAAGAAGGACATGAGCAAGTTTAAATGCTTTGCTTTTCACAAGTTTGGGAACTATGCAGGGCAGTTTCCGAACAAGAAGAAGAAGAACAAATCATAGGTAGTTGCATCATCTAAGATCGAGGACTTTATTTCCAGGTTGGAGAAGGAGTTCTCGTTCGTGACTTGTCTTGCTTCCAATTTTGACTACTCCAATGTATGGTACATAGATAGTGGTGCATCTAATCATATGATAGGGGTATGTGAGCACTTCATCGAGTTTACTGAAGGAAATGTGGATATGGATATTGAGTTGGGTGATGATTCCAAGGTCATAGTAGTTGGCCTTGGAACAATGTCATTCCAGAGGGAGTTCCAGTATCCCTTGATGGTGAAGGGGGTCTTATATGTTCTGAAGTTGGCCAAGAACCTAATTTCAATGTCTACTATAGAGGATCGGGGATTTGCAGCGATTTTCTAAGATGGACATGTGCTTATTCACACAAAAGGGTCCATCCCAATTACACGTGATTGGGATTAGGTGCGGGAATATTTACAAGCTTATGTTTTAGATAGCTCAAGCATTGATACACTTTAGTGGTAGAATATTGTGTGGTCTTTGGCACAAAAAAGCACCATGGCGCTCTTACCATACCGAGAGAGAATGTTACAGGACTTTCTGACTTCAAAGTAGAGAAACAGGATGTGTGCAAGGGGTGTGCTCTTGGAAAACACTCCAAGGAACCATGGCACTCTTACCATACTGTGAGAGAATTTTACACGACTTTTTGACTTTAGAGTAGAGCAACAAGATGTGTGCAAGGGGTGTGCTCTTGGAAAATACTCCAAGGCACATTTTCCTAGCAGTGACAATAGGAGAGGATAGATATTGGATTTGGTACATTCATATGTTTGTGGGCCCATTCTAGCAGTCCTTTTGTGGATACGAGTATTATGCCACTTTCATTGATTATTTCTCCAGGAATACCTGGATCTACTTCCTAAAGAACAATGATGGGGTCTTTTCCAAATTCCAAGAGTTCAAATTTCTTGTGGAGAATCGTACAGGAAATAAGATTAAGGTGTTGAGGTCGGACAATGGGCGCAAGTATACCTCCAATTATTTTCATGACTTTTGTGCTTTAATGGGAATCAAGAGAGAGTTACTTGTTTGTTACAACCATTAGCAAAATGGGGTTGCAGAAAAGAAAAATAGGACCATAGTTGGGGCTACGAAAGCCATGTTGTATGACTAGGATCTAGCCTTTTTTCTTTGGGCAGAGGCATGCAACACTACGGTGTATGTGCAGAATAGGAGTCCACACAGAGTGTTGGGGAGTAACTTTCGAGGTCAATTTCACCGGTAGGAAGCCCGGGGTGGGGCACTTTCACATCTTTGGGTGCCTTACTTACTCACATGTCCCTTCGGAAAACGGGAAAATTTAGAGCCCACTGCAAATAAGGGGATATTTGTTGGTTATAGTGAGACTTCAAAGGCCTTTCGGATTTATATTCCTGAATTCAAGAAAACAGTGGTGAAGCGGGATGTGAGGTTCGAGGAGAAGAGGGCATTGAGGAGGTCACTAGAGTCATCTTCTACACGGGGGCAAGGGCAGTTGGTTCCTATAGGTACAAGTTCACAAGTTTCACAGAGTTCACCAGTACCTCAAATTACAAGACCATAGAATACAGTTACATAGAACATGTTATATAACTTGACGAGAACCCAACATTGTTCTCGTTTTTTGGGGGGTCAATTAGTAGTTGTTTTTACATTCGTTTCAGAAAATGTGTATAGTGGTAGCACCATTTTCCATTTTGATCCATTTTTTTGCGATTTTGAAACTTCTTGGTCATAAAAAAAAACTATAATTTTTATTTACAAATGCGGTTTTTCAAATTTTACAAACAAATATACATTTAATAGCTAGTTATAATGAAAAAATATACATTTTCAGTTTTTTTTTAACTTTTAGAAGCTAGCTAGAATGAAAAATATATATATTTTTGGAAGTTTTTTCTTTGAAATTTTCTCCTAAATAAGTATTTTTTATGGGCAAATTTGTAAAAAAAATGAGAAAATAAAGACATTTTAAACATGTTTTAACACATTTTCAACTATTTTATGTATATAACTAAAAAATTTAAAGATTTGAAAAACAAAAACAAACAAAAAAACACTTAAAAATTTGTAAAGAAATTGAAAAAAAAATTATAACAAAATTTAAAAAAAAATTAAAAATTTATAACAAAATTAAAAAAAAAATTATAACAAATTAAAAAAATGTAAAACTAAAATTTTAAATTTTAAAAGAAATTAAAAAAAATAAAAAATAAAACCCCACACCCCCCACCCTCCGTCCCCCTTCCTCCCACTCCCTCTCCAGTCCCCCTCCCTCCTCCTTGCCTCCCGCCGCTCCCCTGTCCCCCTATTTCCCCTCTCCCCCCTTCCCTCCCCCTTCCCCTCCCGCTCCCCACCCCTCGCTCCTTCCCAAGCATCCCCCTTTCATCCAGCTGTGATACTCAGAATCACGCCACCGTGAAGGGGCTGAGATGGGGCATAAGAAGGATTAGATCCACTCCTTCTTCCACCCAAGTGTCGCCCCATCGTAGTGGCAGGATTCTAAGAATCGCGATCGATCAAAAGGGGGTTGTGTGGCCAAGGGGTGGGGGCAGGAAGGGGAGGTGGGAGAGGGAGGAAGCAGAGGAAGGGGGGTGAGAGAGGGGGACGGGGGAGGGAAGGGGAGGGGGAAGGGGGAGAGGAGGGGTTAAGGGGTTTAAGATTTCTTTTTTTGTTTTTTTTTTAATTTTTTTTTAAAACATAAACTTTTGCTATCATTTTTTATTTTATTTTGTTTTTAAGTTTTAAATTTTGTTTTTTTAATGTGTTTTTTTCAATTTTTTATTAAATCTTCTTTTAAAATTTTTAAATATTTCGGTTTATTTTGAGATGTCTTTAAAATTTTTATTTATTTTTAGTTTAATTTTTTTTTGTTCAAATTTGTTCAAGGTTTTTATTTTTATTTTTTTTAAATGTTCATTTTTTTTAAAGTTTTTTTTTTGGAAATTTGAAATATGTGTTTCATTTTAATTTTTTTTACTTTTTGGGGGGATTTATTTGTCACTTCCCCACCCATCAATCTCACCAACAGAGGGGACATTACGAATTGCAGGGGTATTCTAAATTTCGCCCCCATGACCATATTACAAAATTCATGAACATTTAAATGCGTGTGTATATGCATACATAAAAACACAGCGGAAAATAAATCTATCCACACATATCATGCATATACCAACATATTCATCACATGCATAATATTAATAACAATAAATTCATGCACATTCAACATAACCGTAAATTAACAATAAAAACTTATCTTTTTAATTGAAATTGTCTAAGAAACTAGTTATGGAAGAGCAACGTTCCACCCATCCATAGGCAGTCTGTCCAACACTTTATCTTTCTGTTGAGAGGCCACCCCCAAGCTAGGCTATATATCCACTAAGGAGGAACTACACGGGCTCTCTCACTTTTAGGAGCCTATGTCAACCCTTCTCACTGTTAGGAGCCTATGGTGCAAGATCCTCATTGATAGAGAACATTTCTAATTAGGAGGTAAGGAGGGGTTTGGTGGCTAATGTGATGTCGATCATTATGTGAGAGATGTAAGTTGAATTTTTGCACGTAGAGATAAGTGAGAATATCATCGCACCAAGAATATCTAGAAAAGAGGGTGAACAGGTGATCATTATGCAACTTATTTTAATGGGGGGTCTACTACAACAACAACTATGAGACTAGTGATGAACTTGATGAGAGCCAAGGACTTATTTCTTTGGAGGTTACAAATTTGAGATTGAATTCTTGGAGAATAACAATTGATCAAGCAAAAATATTGTTAGGAACCCGTGTCAACCCTTCTCTTTACTATGTTAGTATATTGTTGTTGGACGCATATGCTTTGTAAGTCGTCCCGTAGTATTTGTTGATCCATAGTTTATATTAGCCCATAGTATTGACCCATAGTATTGGATGCATATGCTTTGTAAGTCGTCCCGTAGTATTATATGTCCCATGGTTTTGACTCATAGTGTTGGGCATAGACTTAGTATATAAGTGTGTGTTGAGGTCATTGAAGGCACCGTGAAGTTAATTGTATTGAGCTTGCTCAAAGGAGGTTGCCCCCTCGAAGTGGCCTGTGATCAATATAAAAGTGATTTTGAGTTCTGTCATTTCTGTTATTTCGCATATTCTTATTAATTAATTGTTGCAGGTGCATCACATCTAGTATCAGAGCACTTTCTTGGGCTCGTTGGGTGGAATTTCTGTCAATTTTTTTTTTCGCATCTGTTGCAGCTTTGGATTTGGGAATAATCCCTATCCGCTTAACTGTGGGAAGTACTTGGGCATAAGCCCTGAAACTCATTGTGAGGAGTACCACAGGAACTCCAAAGTAACTGGCCCATTGAGAGGACTTGCCAGCGAAAAGGGCAACGACCCCTACCTGATTGACTAGTTCCCACTTGTGAGGTAAACCAAGAGCTGTCGTTTGTGGCAAAGCAGTTATCAGTTTTACCTAAGCCGTGGAGTGAGGGGTACTTCCCCAATACGCAAGCCGTCAGACAGCATTGGTGGCCGAGTGAAACACCTGAACTGTTAGGAAGCCGTACATACGTAGGGTCCATATCTATTTTCAGTTGAACTATTGCCGATCACTTCCGCTCCAGATCCAGCCGTTTCAGATATATTCTGAAATTCGTTCCAGATCCAGTCGTTGTTTTAGATCCAGCCATTTTCGATCCCTTCCGCGCCGTTGCAGATCCATCTGTTGCGGATCCCTTTTGCGTCGCTGTTGGTGATCCATTTATGGAGAAAAAAAAAACAATTTTTTCTCCATATCTCCCTTGTTTTCACTCTGTTTCCCTTAAAATTTTCAAGGAACCCCTGTCATCCCATTCTGCATCTTTCTTTCCTAAGGACCCTATCCCCAATTCCCCTTCCCAAAGCCCGAAATCCCACATTTGTCTATTTTTAGGGTTTGCCATAACTTCCTTAGATTTCACCCAATCACCTTCAAATTTTACCACAGAGTTCCTTTTTGCATTCTGCTTCTTTGTCCCTCTCTGCCAAATTTTCTCATTCTATCACCCCGCTTCTGAAATTCCCCTTTTTGCCTTCTTGTCCTTTCGATAGTGTCCAAAATCTAGTCAAACCCCAATTACCCATCAGACTGTTTCCCCAATCCAAATTTCCCTTTACTAAATCAGCTTCTGTTTGTGTTTTTCTACCCATTCCACCACAAAAAAAAAAATGGTTATGGTTGTCACCCGTGCAGGAGCACACACCATGGAGGAAGCACTTGCAGCCATCCAAACCAAACTCCAAGATCTGGATGAAAAATTTCTCAGCCTCCATCTTCAGCATTCGGCCATGAACAATACCAGATAGCCAGAATCTTTTGCAGCCACCGGGTTCTCTTCTTCCAGCAATTTTCGTGGGTCGAAGCTTGATTTTCCTCGCTTCAATGGTACTGATTCGACTGGATGGATATATCGAGCAGAACAATATTTCAGTCTGCATAATACTTCTGATGCCCAGAAAGTTCCACTTGCATCCTTTCATTTGGAACAGGAAGCCCTTCAATGGTACCGTTGGTACATCAAAGCTCATCCCGAGCCAAACTAGACAGATTTTTGCCAACTCATTTTGCCACTATTTGGTCCTAGTGCTTTTGATGATTTCATAGGAGCACTCACTAAACTTCACCAAATTGGCACAGTGAGAGAGTATCAGACAGAATTTGAGAAATTGGCCAATCACACAGAAGGATTGTCTGATGAATTCTACAGGAGTTGTTTTATCAATGGTCTCAAGGATGAAATCCACTCAGAGGTCAAAATGTTTTGTCCCAACACAATGATGGAAGTCCTAGGGTTGGCTAAGCTGGCCGAGGACAAGATCGCAGCTCAACAACGCTCCAAACCCACCTTTGTTCCCTTCAGAAATATGGGTTCCCAACGGCCTCCCATCACGACTTCTCCTCAACCAACTCCTATCAAGCCTTTGTCTGAAATAGAAATGTAGGCACGCCGAGAAAAAGGGCTTTGCTATAATTGTGATGAGAAATTCACTCGGGGACATAGATGTGTTCAACAAAATCTCTATCTCTTGGATGTGGATTCTTCGCCTGCCTTAAAACTTGGTAAAGAAGCTACAGATACAGTAGATGATCAGGTTGACATTCAACACTCGCCTGTTGACACCCCATCTCAGGACAACCCACCCGAGATCTCTCTCCATGGTGTAACCGGCGTCACCACTCCACAAACAATGCGGGTCAGGGTATACTTCAAGAAGCTCCCTCTTACCATACTCATTGATTCTGGTAGCACTCATAACTTCATTGACCCTCGGATTGCCAAACAGGCTGATTGTTTTGTCCATCCTTGCTCCAACTTTGAAGTCATGGTTGCCAATGGGGGCACCTTACCTTGCAAGGGGAAGTGTCACAATGTGCGTATCTCTATGGAAGATTATAACCTACGCTCTGACTTGTTTTCCTTGTCCTTAGGCGGATGTGATGTGGTTTTGGGCGTTCAATGGTTACACACACTTGGCCCCATCTTATGGAATTTTGCTAAACTTTGGATGCAGTTTAAAGCCAATGGGGCACAACACAAATTTATGGGCTTACAACCAGGGTCTCTTTGCATCATCAGTTCACATCGCCTGGAAAAAATCCTTAAGAAGAATTCACATGGTGTCATTGCTCAGCTCAATTCCATTCAGATGCACCCATCAACAGTCTCCACTACTTCCTTGGATAGATATGCAGGTATCTTTGTTGAACTAATGCGCTTGCTGCCTTCAAGAGACCTTTCCGGTAAGAATTTAGCCACATCTACCTCTCAGCAGGAAATGATGGCTATTTTGCATGCAGTACAGAAGTGCCAGCCATATCTATTAGGGAATTATTTCTACATCAATACTAATCTCTAGAATCTGGAAAATTTTCTGGACCAATGGGTTTCCTCCCCAACACACCTGAAATGGGTTATCCAACTCATGTTTTATCCCTATGTGATCACTTACAAGAAGAGTAAGGACAATATGGTGGAAGATGCTCCTTCTCACACAATTGATGACCTAGTTACTCTTACATCTCTTTCTCTGCTTGTTCCAAATTGGTTGCAATATGTTCAACAGGGCTATCTCTTCTATGAACTCCATGCTTCTTCATCAACAGGGCACTCTGGGTTCTGCAAAATGCATGACCGGGAACAATGTAACTTCTTTTGGCAGGGACTAAAAATGACAATTCAACAGATGGTGGCTGACGATGATACTTTCCAAGTCAACAAGGGTGAAACAACACTCCTTTCAGGATTGCTCAAACCCTTGCCCATCCCTACACAGCTTTGGCCAACTATTTCTATGGATTTCCTAGCAGCGCTCTGGTGGTACAATACCACATCTCAAAGGACACCATATGAATCAGTCTATGGAAAACCACCACCAGTTCTTCTTCCATACACCCTTAGCAGCTCCCCAGTTCAGGAAATTGACTCGGTTCTTCGAAACCGCGATCAAATTCTTCTCATTCTGCAGGACAATCTTCACATGGCCAGAATTCGCCTGAAAAAACAAGCCGATCAGCACCGTTCTGAGCGCATTTTCCACACAGCTAACAGGGTTCTTCTTCATCTACAGTCTTCCAAGAAATCCTCCTTGACACTCCAAAGGCGTCAGTGGCCCAAAATGCAACTTGAGGATGCTACTGGAGAACCACTCCTTTAGATTTTGCAGCACCTTCCCCAACCAAAGCTTTGAGGACAAAGCTTTTTCTAAGGGAGAGGGGATGTTAGGAACTTATGTCAACCCTTCTCTTTACTATGTTAGTATATTGTTGTTGGACGCATATGTGTTGTAAGTCGTCCCGTAGTATTTTTTGATCCGTAGTTTATATTAGCCCATAGTATTGACCCATAGTATTGGACGCATATGCTTTGTAAGTCGTCCCGTAGTATTATATGTCCCATGGTTTTGACTCATAGTATTGGGAATAGACTTAGTATATAAGTGTGTGTTGAGGTCATTGAAGGCACAGTGAAGTCAATTGTATTGAGCCCTCTCAAAGGAGGTTGCCCCCTCGAAGTGGCCTGTGATCAATATAAAAGTGATTCTGAGTTCTGTCATTTCTGCTATTTCGCATATTCTTATTAATTAATTGTTGCAGGTGCATCACACTCATAGCCATAGAAACACATTCTCATGCTAAGCCAACACATAGCCGGGTTGATCAAGCATGCAGAGAGGTGACAGAGGTGAATGCTAAGCCAGTGAACTCAGCCATAGAGCTACAAACATATCAATTGGCCTCAACCAGCCTTGGAACCCACAATACCTACCACACCCAACAAAAGGAAGGTCCCCTTATCTGCTACATAGTCCCTCGGGTGCCCCTTCCCTCCAATGATATTCAAGGTGGGCATAGAAAGCTCCAAGCTGCTAAACCTTCAGAGATCTTTGCCTACACTGGGTTTATCAAGCCATTCCAATCTCTCATCTCTCTCAGACTTCAATTGTCTCTTGGATTTTCTCATTCCTAGAAACACTAATTTGCAGCCACGAAATTCAATTTTTGGGCTTTCGTATCTGGGTTCCCCATGAATTTGCGAGCTTATGGTACTCTCAAATTCTCCCCAAGGTTCAGGTCTATGGATACCCCACTCAATTTCACAACTAACATGAGTTTCTAGGCATTTTTTACACTCTAAAATGTGGCTTCTTCTCAGGTTGTGATTTTTGCAATTTCTGTTGTTGGGAATGCATAGCTTGCTCAGAATTCCTCTCTGATTGCAAAACAATGTAATGTGAGTGAAAGGAAACGAATTCCCATGATGAAGTTTGACTTTTTTGTACCAAAAATTGTGCCCATACTCAGCCATACAAATTTCTAGGTTATGCCCATGCTCACTTAAATTCATGAGTTGATTTCTCAGCTGCCTTTTTGCAACATAAATAAATATTAGAATGGAAGTCCACTTAGGTAGTTGCTTAGCATTTATGGCACAAGGGGTTCTCAATATGACACTTGGAAACAAAGGATTGGATCCCACACCCCTCATCTCTCCCTAGATAAACATATCCCCTCATTTTGTTGCAGCTTCCATAGCTAGCTCTTGGATATTTTACTTGTATTATAAATATTTACATGTTATTACATTTTTCCATGGCCAACTGGCACATGTCTGCAAAATATAAAATACTTTCCTTTACAAGTCAAGCATTCACTAATGGAGCCTTGGCCTTGAGCTCCATGCTAGGAATCATACACTGCTTATTTACAATATTTACATATCAAGCCAATAATTACGAGGGTCATAATGGGAGTTTTACATTATTAAATTTTTATTTTTATTTATAAATTTTCTTGTAAGGCTGTAAATATTGTTTGAAATTATTTAAAATTTGGTTTTTAAAATTTCTTTAATAAATTTTGTGTTGTTGAATTTTCACTTTTTTTTTTAATTATGTTTTTTCAAGTTATTGGTTTTCAATTTTATCCTCAAATAAAAATTACTGTGATTCTAGGAGGTCCAATTTTCAATTTGGGGGTCAATTTAAGGTTTCGATTGCAACGATACCACCCATGGTTCATTTTGGGGTTTTTTTAGTTTTTTTTATGCAAAAATATGATTTTTTATGGCTAGAGTTCTCATTCTTTGTATTTATCATTTTATAGTATACTGTGTTTCCTCCCTTATGTGCCCAAATATCATAACTTCTATGTTTTATGGCTAATATATGATTTTATTATGAATAATATCATAAATTATTTTATTTTATATGGAAAGAGAGGTGAAATAATTTCTTGAATAATTTGTGTTTAAGTCAGTGCTAGTTTTGTATAGTGTTACTAAGAGATTTAATAAATACAATTTTAAATTATAATACAATGATATAATAATGCCATTTTTTTGAAAAGTGTGCTACTAGTAGCATTAGTTTTCAATCCAAGGCCCGAGTTTAAGGTTTTTGTAAACAACAATAAGGATTGTTTTGGTTCATGTCTATATTTTTAACCACAAAAAAGGTGGCGCTACCAGTAGCACCACCTTTTGATTCAAGGTTAGTTTTTGGTGTTTTTTATGCAAACATATGATTTTTTATGGCTATATTTCTCGTTTTGAGTATAAATTTCTCGTCAAGTTGTATAACTTGTTATAGGTTTCAGGGGTTATATGTTCTCAAACATCGGTTACATTGGTCACGAGTGCTCAGACTTCAGACTCACAGTCTTCAGATAGTTGGGATGAGCGGGAGATATTTTCAGGGAAGAGGAAGTTGAGCTAGCTTCAGATAACCCTAAAGGATGCACGAGATCATGTAGAGAGTCCTAAGAGGATAGTTAGGGAGAGTAGGCCACTATATAGATTCTGCAGTTATGTGGCAATAATGAACAACATTTGTGTGGCTAGGGTTTTCACCCTAGCTTGTGCAAATGGGCACCTACTAAGGAGAAGGGACTCCTTAGTAGCAGTTCAGTAAAATGATGAAATAAGATAGTAAATAAAAATAGTAAACTATTCTAGCATGTGCATAAAAAGACAATGAAAAGATTATGTAAATCTGTTTTGTATTGATTTTACCTCAAACGTGAGGTTGGTGGAGCCTTTGCAGTAGTCCCGGGGCTGCTCCAATTCTCCAGTGTTGTTCCTTCTCCTTCTTCCAAGGTGTTTTGGATATGGGCCAAAAGGGATTCTCAAGTGGGAAATTAGCTCCAAGTGGAGAGCTAGGGTTTCAAGAGAATTTTTGGCAGCATAAGGATGGGAGAAATTGGGGATGTGAAATGGAGAGCCTTCATCACCTATTTATAGGTTTTTAGTGGTGGAGTGTTGACCCATGGTTTTGGGCACCATATGGTTTAGGTCAACTGTATAGGGTTTTGCTTCCTTTTTTCCCTCTTTTTCCTCTTTTTTGTATTTTTTATTCCCTTTTTATATAGTTTTTGCTATTTTGGAGGAAATTTGAATTATTTTGGGGAAAAAAGGGGAGTTTTTGGCATTTTGGAGGCTTTTTTAATGGTTTTTTTGGCCTTTTGGAGGTTTATATGGTAGGAAATATGGACAAATGAGTCATGTAATGAGGGAGATGAGGCAGTGAGCACTTTTTGGGTGTTAACAGATTGCCCCCTGATGTGTGAGGGCAGGAGCTCATCGTATGGCCAATAGTCATCATAAGTCGATGTATGGTTTTCCTAGGATGTGGAGAGGAGAAGAAACAAAATAGAGCCCGGAACAGCGATCCCGAACAAACCGCAAAAACTGAAAATACATGACCTCAATAATGAATGAGGGATAATCTCAACATATGGACGAGGCGGGCATTCCCATGCTCGTATCAAGATCTATAATAATAACAATGAGGTCCAAAAAATGGGGACCAAAAAGATACATGGCCTCAAATAATGAATGAGGAGGAATCTCAATATATGGACGAGGCAGGCATACCCATGCTCGTATCAAGATATATATATAACAATGAGTCCCAAAAATGGGGACCTGAAAGATAGACGGAGAACCACTGTGTACATCATAAGGGTCCAGAGGGGACACAGAATCTGGGACGTACTGCTTGGCTGACCATGTCTGAGTGGAAGAACTGATACACTGGAATAATCAATAGTGCTGCTGAGTGTGGTACCAGAGGAACTGATGAGCTGCTGGATCATAATAACGGGGAGATATACCCTCAATGGTACACTGGACTAGAGCTGAAGTAGGTACTCAAGGAAGCATATAAGTGGATGGCTTCCGAATACAATCGCCAACGCAACCCGGACATCCATGGGAACATATAACTGGGTGTTTTGAAGTGACTCACCAATGTGCTAGAGTCGGGGGAAATTCAGGGTCTTCGACCAATAACTGAAGGGATATATACCCTATGCAATTCTCAACGATGCGATCAAGGTGTTGAAGTCGAGCATGTGAGAAACAACCACTCAGAGAGGCACTGATGAATCCTCTCAAAATGGTCCGTAGGCACTCACCACAGATGGTGATGATTCCAAGGCACAGGGACCTTTGGGTCTATCCTCTGGAATAGATGGGCTGGCATCGACAGAGGGAGACCTGCAACTAGAAAGGCAATGATGTTTCCTTGATAGGAGCACGAGGTGGAGAACCGAAGTGTGAGAGTACAAATGGTAGGACTGACATACTATGGGGGTGGGGAATAACTGGGCAAATAGAGTGGGTGGACTCAAACTTCCTTTGTTCAGAGTATGATGGCGGGGGTGATCGAGCAGCATATGAAACTGACTGGTAGGAAAGGGATCATAGTTGTAATGGATCAAGGATGGTGACTGGGATGAGTGATACTCGAGTTGGTGTAAGATGGCAGAAGACTGCAGAATACTCTGAATAAAGGCGACCTCATTGGGGGTGCTGCCAAGATGATCGATCATAGTGACAAGAGGCATGGGGGAACTTCTTTATGGTGTAAGGAGCTGGGAGAAGTGTGTTCAAAGTGGTACTGTTGTGTGGATTTATACGAGCCCGAGACAATTCGTGCTCATGATTGCTTTCAATTTTAAGGAGTCTGAAAATGATAAGAATACTTTGAAATAATGGAATGGTACCGTCATGTGGATTTGTATGAGCCCAGGATAGTGCATGCTCGTGGTTGCTTTCAATTTTAGAGAGTCTGAAAGCAATAAGAAGACTCTAGGGGGGTTCTTTTTCGTGTCTTAGTCTCCAAGGCCCGAAAAAGCATAAAAGGATGCAATGAAGAACTCTTCTAGCCGGTGTGACTAGAGTATTCCTTTTTCGTAATTAGTTTACTAGGTCCAGAAAAAGGTTGAACTTATACCAGATAGACGCCCTTTCAGGTACTTTAATGAGCATGAAAGGAAGCAATATTGCTTGACAATCTTTTTATTCTTTTAGGAGTCAGAAAAGAGCTTAACAGAAACTCCCTAAGTGCCTTTTTTGTAAAGGACTTGTCCGACCCAAAAAATGGATAAAATTATACCGAACAAAAGGAATGGCCAAGCAAGGAGAGAGTGTTCAATCAAGGGACATCGATGAGAACCAAGAACGAGGGTGGGGGGAACACTGGTGGCCCTCCTTGCGGGATGATGAATGGTGGAAAAATAATGAAATAATTGCAGTATGAATGGAGTGAATGGCTCATGTATAAATGTGTTACAATTCGATGGCGGCCAATGTGGCGTGCAAATTGAGGCAGCAAGGTGTTGGGACACAATGTTGAAACTGTTTTTGGTGAGAGCGATAAATTATCTCAAGCATCATCACGAGCTCATAAAACTGAATCCGGCGATATAAAAAGTGTCAAAAATGGATAATGGCTGAGGTGGCAAGCGAACCGAGGTGATAGGGGGTGTTTTGGAAAAAATACCCAAAAAATATGGGGGTGAGAGCAAGAAATGATCTCAAGCATCATCATGAGCGCGGAAAAATGAATCCGACGACATAAAGTATATAAAAAACGGGCTACGGCCGATGTGGCATGCAAACCGAGGCGACGGGGGGCGTTTTGGAAAAAATACCCAAAAAATCTAGGGGTGAGAGTGAGAAATGATCTCAAGCATCATCACAGGCACGGAAATATGAATCCAGTGGTGCAAATGGTGCAAAAAATGGAGGTCATAAGGACTCTGGAATGGTCAAAAGAAATAACTAGGTTAAAAAATGGTTGTAAATAAAGGTGAGTCCACCAAGCCAAGGATGCAGTGGTGGGGAAAAATGATGACCCGCGGGGGTAGAATACTAGGTGTATCGAATCAAATCATATATACAAGTGACATGTGACCTCAAAAATGGTTGATATCACGCATGTGAAAAAGTGAACAGAGTTAATGACCTACCCCCATGCTATGCATATGGGGTTTGTGATTGTGGATCACATATGTGTTGGTTTGAACAATGGAATCATTGAAATACTGAGATAGATGTGATGGGGAAGGTTCAAAATGATTGACCATGCTCCCTGTCCAAGGGTCGAGGTAATCTATTATGCCCCCTAACTCAGAGGTGTCAATGTGGGGCTCTATGATAGCGGGGTCAAGACCAGGCATTTCGGTATAGGACCAGGCAAAGACATTGCGGAACTCTTGGAAAAGTTTCTTGTACTCTCCGATCTTGTGCTCGGTGCAAGAAGCTCCTAACGAAATGAGTTCAGGAGCACCGGCTGGGCAAAGATATCAATGTGGATTATGGGTGAGATATTGGCCATGTTACCTTCCTCGAAGGCTTCGGGAGCGGGAATGGGCTCTTTAAACTAGTCGACCTTGGCGGGGAGGAAATCTTTGGACTCAACCGAGAATTGGGTGGCTGTAGCGGAGGAGGACTCTTCCGGGAGGAAATAGGAACGATGGTGCATATCCTCCCAGGGGTAATTAGGTGTAGTAAGAGCCTCGAGAATCTCCTCATCATTATGGAAAATTTGGGCTGTCAAATCTGTTGACAAGGGAGTGCTATTAGAAGAGATCATATAAATGGTATTAATCTCTTCGGTTGGCGGGGATGCTGGGGGGTGGATCACTTCAATGGTGGGGGGAGCCGTCTCAAGGTCCAAATTATTCATCTCGTAGACAGCTACTCTGTAATCTAGGAGATCTGGACAGTGATGTGAGTAATGGCCGTAAATACCGCAGATTGCACAAGGGTGGTTGGTATGCAGTGATTTATCACAAGGCTTAGGGGTAGGGTTGAGTTGGACAATCGGGATGTTGGAGTCATCATCAAGCATTTGCATGTGCTCTTGTAATGCGGGTAATTGTGGACATTGATGGGTAGCATGGCCCAACTCATCACACAAAGAGCATTTGGGAGGAGCATGAAACACGGAGGGATTTTTAACCGTTTTGGGCGGGGGTAAAGCAGTGTATGGTTGTGGGCCTCTTCCCCCAGTGTGCTTGATAAGAGGGGATGGATCAGTGGATGAGGAAGGAGTAGTGACACCGGGAGGTGGTTGACTAGTAGTGGTGATGGGTTGCACTAGTTGTAGGACGACATTTGGTGTCATAGGGGAAATGGGAGGCATGATGTACCATACAGATAATCCTAAAGTTAAACGGGGGAGGCTGAGAGTAGCCATAACCGGGGCGCTTACTACTCCTGAAGGGGGGAATAAGAAGGGGATTGTATGGATGGGTGTAACACCAACATGATTAGGTACCAATGGTGGTTGGGGTAACAAGGGTGGTTGATGGTTGGGTGTTGGTGTATTGTGGGAAAGGGTACATAAGTCAGATATTTTGGTCGCTGGTGACGGGGGTGGAATGGATTGGAATGTTGAGGTCATCGACGTATCTGAGTAAACTCCGGGTCCCACTGAGGAAACCAATGATGTAGTTGCACCACAAACAGGTTGTTCAACCATGGGGAGAACATTTTCGGGTGCAGCGGGGGCATTGGGATCGTAATAGGTGAGTTGATCAACCTTGACCATGCGTCCATCATGGGGGAACACCATGGTACAAAAAATGGATGAGGCAACTGCCCGCATGCCGTACATGTAACTACGACCAAGTAAGAGGTTATAATCAAGTTGGGCGTTGATGACCTCTATGTCAATAAGCACTGTTTTACCAGCCAACTGGACGGGGACATTAGCTAAGAGACCTTGGGGTTGAGCCAAACAGCCGTCGTAGTCTCGCAACGCAGTAGTGGACTGCTGGAGAGTAGGGGATCCCAACTTCTGCCAAATGAATGTGGACATAACGCATGTGGAGGCACCTTCATAGATGATGCACCGATGGATGACAAGATTCCGAACGGATATAGAAACTTGGAACGCTAACGTGGAAGGCAGGCGTTGTTCGGATTGTTCCAAATCGAAGGCCATCATTTGTGAATCATTTGGGTCAATAGCACCAATGGCTGAGACCAAAGTCTTGCGATGTGTAGGACATTTTTTTAAGACCTCCAACGCAGACATGGCTGTGGGGGACGACTAAGCTAAATCATCTACAATGTTGTAATTAGACGCAGCGCAAGCATTGGGGTTATTGTTGATGCGGTGAAGTGGGAAGCGAGGGGCTTTGGAGGCGCCATCTAGTGGAGCTGGAGGTATTTGTAATGACTGATTGGTGGGAAGAGCATTGGTGTTTTTGTCGGCGGGAGGGGCTTCAGGGGTGGAGCCATATTGGTTCCGACGGGTTTGAAGGTTGACATCGATGGATGACATCATTAACAAGTGATGGGTACCTAAGTCTATCATGGGTTGATCAGGAGCGGCATAAGTGATTTGCTGTTGTGGTGGCGTGTTTCTTTGAGGGTGAGACAATGGTTGAGTGTTCACTATGTCTTGGGTTGGTAAAGGGTTTTGTAGCACCAAGGGTTGAGTCTGAGGTGGTGGGGGGTTGGGCAGTGCCTGAGGAGTCGCGTGCCCTTGGCGGTGGGCATCATCAGTCCAAATTTGGTGAGCCCGCTCCAAATGTGGGCAAGCGTGTGTGTAATGGCCATAGACCCCGCAAATAGAACAAGGATGGTTTGTTCACAAATTAGGATTTTTGGCTTGTTTGGGCGGTTGATCAGGGTTTTGGTTGGCACTTGCCATGTTATTATTGTTTGGGGGATTAGGGGGTGGCTGCCTTGGTCTGGAGGGGGGTTGTTTCCACGGTTACGTCCTTTGCCACGATTTTGCTGGCGTTGGTTATTTTGGTTGGGCTACGGATTTTGTTGCGCATACACTTGCCCTTGGGTAGTAGGTGGGTTCTGGGGTTGTGCAGGTGCAGGGGCAGGCTGCGATGGATAATAAGTGGGTGGAGGCAGTGCAGGTGCTGAACCTTGTGGGGGTTGCTGATATGTCTATGTGACAGGTCGTGGGTTTTCCGCAAGTGCTGCCTGGGGTGGATAATAAGCAGGGGGGGCTTGAGAGGATACAGGAGCTAGCGTGACCAGCGGGTGGTAATATGGCTAACGTGCGGCCGGGGGGGGCGTAAGCAGGGAAGGCATGGCCAAAGCACTGAGGTGGACATGAGGGTCCATGGGAATGGTGGTGATGTGCCATGGGAGCATACAAATTGGTTGCTCCAGAGTGGGATGTAGCCCGTGAAAGGTCGGGGCCATGGCTAGGACGTGCTATGGAAAAGGGCTGGTTATGCGAGGCAATATGGCCAATGATGCCTTCTGCGGCGTGGGATGCCCCCGACGCATCATGTCAGGAGGAATCATCACGAGGGGCGTCAGGTATAATGGTATACAGATAATCAGACTGGGCGTAAATAAGGTCAAATTGTTGGGCTTTGAGGATAGCCTCTTCCTCGGACTAGGGTCGCTCGGATGCCACATCCTTGGCAATGACAGGAAGGAAAGATTTTAGAAACCAATCTAAGAAGATACGGTCATCTAACTTGATTTTGCAGAGGCTACGGCGTCGACGCCACTCATGAATGTAGTTAGTGATGTGGGTGGCTGTATTCTGTCTACAAGACAGTAGGATCTCAACTCCCACGTCATAGCGGATAGGTAACTGAAAGAACTGCAGGAAGGTCGAGGCAAGGGAAGTAAAGGTGGAATGGGTCCCATGTGGCTGCTCGATGTACCACTTAGCTACAGAGCAAGTGAGGGTGTGTTGTAACAGATGGATTCGGACAAAGTCGTCCACTATGGAGTTGGAGGAACACCATAGATGGAAGGACATAATGTGGTTATGGGGGTCTTCTCCTTCCTTGCCCTCAAACTTAGGGATGTCTGAGGGGAGCTTGGTGGGCATGTGAGGCCATGTAGGGTTGTGTCTGATGGGATCGTTGGTCAGTCTCACCAGGTCAAGAAGGTTGAGACTAGCCATGAATGGAAAACTAGTAGAAGGATGTGACATGCTGGTGGGGGCGGTTATGGTGGGACCGCTGCCCCCGAGTGCGAGGGCTGGATTCAGGTTGGTGGTGTTCCCCACGTGTGGAGGAACGAGGGTGGTATGGAAAGGTCCTGCACCACTAAGCCTAGTGTGAGTCACTAGGGGGGCTGGGTTGGGTATGGTAGCCGCTGGAATGGGCACAGTGACCGGAATGGTGGGTGTGGGCCCCATCGAGGGCATACCCAAAGCGGGTGTGGTAGCTGGGGTAGTGGTGGACGCTCCACCAGTGGTTCCTACAAAGAAAGGGTTGGAAGTCATGCCAGCCATGGGGCTGGTTGGTGCATTATAAGTGGGGTTTTCAGACTCTGCCTCAAAATCATATGTGAAATAAGGGGCGTCCGGGTCAAATGACGGAGCTCTATGTCATCGACGAGTAGATTCAAGTGACGAATCTCGAGGTCTATGACAAGTGGTATCAAGTGATTAAGCTCTATGTCTATGAATGGTGATGTCAAGTGAACCATGCTGCGGGGGCTCGCCCCGGAGGCGCCGAGAATGTCTTTGGGACTCAATGGTGACAGATGGTGTCAAGTATCTGGGGGTTGTGTTGAGTGAAAAAAAAATCTCAAAAACCCTAATGCAACCGAGTGTGTAGAAGGAGAGCGCAAAAAATACGGCACTCAGGCCAACAACCACCTCAAAACACTTACTGTAACAGCTGTGCTACAATAAGCGGAGTGTCAACAACAATGGTCAGAATACCAACAAGCAGCAGGTTTCCTAAAAAATAAAAATAGTGGACTTGCTAGACCAAAGGGAGGTAAGGGAGCATGTAAACACCTAGCTAAATAGTATTCTGACTCAACCAGACATATCCTCTGCAAGGTGATGAAATCTAAGTTAGACAATATGGATAGTAGAGCCAAGTGGCTAAAGATATCCCCCTACCGGGAGGGACACCGAGTAGGACAATCCTAGAAGAAAGGAAACTAAGATACCCCGTTCATGACACGTCCAGAAAAGGTGAATCTACAGCTTCGGTCCTATCGCCGTGTGGGCCTAAAGAGAACACCACACACAGACCAACGAGTAGGTATCCTTCGGTTACTGAATGGATTGCGATATTCCACTCAGGCCTCCGGAACCAGTCTGGCTACTTCAACGCTCCTAAGGGAGAGGCCCTCTGATAAACTGGTTGTAACCGTGCCAAAAAATACTAGGGGATTTTGGTTCCCTAATGGACAACAACTATGTCTCAAGTGTAAGCGACCGAGGGGTGTTATTTGGATGCCTATCCCCCCGACCCTACCTAACTACAATATTCTTATGTGTTCCCGAAGTGGGGTTAGAATGTTGGTCGTGTTAAGTAGTATTTTAGGGCTCACTTGAATTAGGTGACAGAGTGTGTGTGTGTGAGGTAATGAACCCAATCAAAAGTGCCACGGGGGTGGGCAACTTTCTAACTAATAATAACAATGCAGAAATTAAACTTGTAATGCAAAATTTTCTTTTTTCAGTTGAAATTATTAAACTTAAAAAAAACTCTGTAAATGGAATAGAAATCAAACTGTAGAAAAAGGATATAGGTAAGTATGGCTGCAAATAGGACAGGTGGTTGTGCAGGTGCAGAAAATATTGCAGCAAAGTTCTGGGTTCAAACAGGGAAAAAGTGCAGAAAAAAGATCACGGGTCTACGGCGAAACTGCGCGGTCGGATCGCGGGAAACAAGCTGACAGCTGTGGGGAGATAACAAGAAATAGGATGAAAGCCGCGGGCGGATTGCAAGGAACAGGCTAAAAGCCACGGGGAGATCGCCGGAAACAGGCTGAAAGCCATGGGTGGATCGTAAGGAATAGGCTGAAAGCCGCGGGGAGATCGCAGGAAACAGATTGAAAGCCGCGGACGGATCGCAAGGAACAGGCTGAAAGCCGCGGGGAGATCGCAGGAAACAGGCTGAAAGCCACGGGCGGCTCGCAAGGAATAGGCTGAAAGCCGTGGGGAGATCGCAGGAAACAGGCTGAAATCCGTGGGAGAAATGCAAGGAATAGGCTGAAAGCCGCAGTCAGATCGCAGGTAACAGGCTGAAATCCGCGGTCAGATTGCAGGTAACAGGCTGAAAACCGCGGGGAGATCGCAGGTAACAGGCTGAGAGCCGCGGTCGGATCGCAGGTAACAGGATGAAAGCCATGGTCGGATCACAACTATGAGGCAAAATACGTGATTTCCGGCAGCAAACTCTACTGCCGAAAAGGACAACCGAAAGGGGAAAACAGGAAAATTATTGCAGAAAATAAAACTTTTAAAAATTATAACCAGAAACTCAAGGGAACACTAGTGGAGTCGCCAAAACTGTAGCTAGGGTTTTCACCCTAGCTTGTGCAAATGGGAACCTACTAAGGAGAAGGGACTCCTTAGTAGCAGTTCAGTAAAATGATGAAATAAGACAGTAAATAAAAACAGTAAACTATTCTAGCATGTGCATAAAAAGACAATGAAAATATTATGTAAATTTGTTTTGTATTGATTTTACCTCAAATGTGAGGTTGGTGGAGCCTTTGCAGTAGTCCAGGGGCTGCTCCAATGCTCCAGTGTTGTTCCTTCTCCTTCTTCCAAGGTGTTTTGGATATAGGCCAAAGGGGATTCTCAAGTGGGAAATTAGCTCCAAGTGGAGAGCTGGGGTTTCAAGAGAATTTTTGGCAGCATAAGGATGGGAGAAATTGGGGATGTGAGATGGGGAGCCTCCATCACCTATTTATAGGTTTTTAGTGGTGGAGTGTTGACCCATGGTTTTGGGCACCATATGGTTTAGGTCAACTATATAGGGTTTTTGCTTCATTTTTTCCCTCTTTTTCCTCTTTTTTGTATTTTTTATTCCCTTTTTAGAGGGTTTTTGCTATTTTGGAGGAAATTTGAATTATTTTGGGGAAAAAAGGGGGGTTTTGGCCTTTTGGAGGCTTTTTTAATGGTTTTTTGGCCTTTTGGAGGCTTATATGGTAGGAAATATGGACAAATGAGTCATGTAATGAGAGAGATGAGGTAGTGAGCACTTTTTGGGTGTTAACAATTTGTGAGTAAGAGCCTTCTATTTTTGAGGAGGCAGTTGGCCGGAAGGTATGAAGAGATGCCACGATGGAAGAGTATGATTCCATCATGAAGAATGATGTTTGTGAGGTTGTTCCTGAGACCTGAGAGGAATTCAGTGGTGACTTCCAAGTGGCTCTACAAAATCAAGCATGTTGTGGATCACAACATTGAGAAGTACAAAGCTCGATTTGTGTCTCATGGGTTCTCACAGTTAGAGGGAGTAGACTATAAGAATAAATTCTCACTGGTAACAAGATACACTTCGATCAAGGCCAACATGTCCATTCAGTAGAGATGGGTTGGAGTCTTCACCAGATGGATGTGAAGACTGCAATTTTTAGTGGCATCATAAAATAGGAAGTGTACATTGAGTAGCTACTAGGATTTGAGGTGCATGGGAGAGAGTCTCATGTGTACAGATTGAAAAAGTATATCTATGGACTTAAGCAAGATCACAGAGCTTGGTATGATAGGATTGAAAACTACTTGTTACAGATGGGATTTGAAAAGAGTGAGGTGGATCTGAACCTATACTACATCCAAGTTGGTGAGGATCCATTTATTCTTATCCTTTATGTGGATGATCTATTTCTTACAAGGTCATAGAATATCATCAGAAATTGCAAGAGGGATCTAGATACTGAGTTTGAGATGAAGGATATTGGTTTGATACATTAATTTTTGGGGTTGGAGGTGTTGCATAGTCCTGGTCATATTTTTCTTGGACAGGAAAAGTATGTAGTTGATATCTTGGATCGATTCGATATGGTAGATTGCAGGCCTATGTTGACACCCATGACAACCAACTTGAAGAAGCTTGATGCTTTTGAGATAGAATTGGTTGATCCCATTTTGTATCGTCAGTTGATTGGGTCCTTGATATATCTGGTCAACACCAAACTGGATATTTGTTTTGCTATGAACACTCTCAGTTAGTTTATGGTTGATCCTAGTAGAGTGCACTGGACTACATCAAAAGATGTTCTTCGTTACTTGCATGGCATTGTAGATTCTGGGTTGATCTATGTTTAGGGAAATGGAGTCAAACTAGTTGGTTTCAGTGACTCATACTGGGAAAGCAGTGCGGTTGACAGGAAGAACACCTTCGGGTGTTTCTCTGGCTTGGGCTCGATAGTAGTGTCTTGGTTCAGTAGGAATCAAAAGCTGGTTGCATTGAGTTATGCCGAGGTAGAGTATATGGCTGCTAGTTTGGAATTTTTTGAGGCCATATGGATTCATAAGATACTTGTTGGTTTATTTGGTTAGGATTTCCTTCCAACGGTGATACACTATGACAATCAAAGTTGCATCAAACACTCAGAGAATCCAATGTTTAATGGTAGGTTGAAACACATTAAGACCAAGTACCACATCATCCAGGACTATGTTCAAATAGGAGCAGTACAACTTTAGTACCTATCTATAGATGAGGAGGTGGAAGACATCCTCACAATGGCATTGTTGAAAGGAAAAATTTTCAAATTCAAAGATAAGTTGGAGGTGGTGCAGAACACCTTCCTCGGTAAGGAGTGTTGATTTTTATAGCTCGAATGGTATTCTACAAGCTTGGTGTTTAGGATTGTGGAAGTGACCATAAAGTGACTTTCCTAGACATTAACTTTATTTTATAAAGTTAAAGTGACTTTGTTTTATTATGAGAGAAAATGAGATTAAGTTGTAAAAAAGTGCAATTTATCACAACCATTGATCTTAATATCTCAAGATCTAATCTTGACCATCATTTTGGAAACTATAGAGTCAAGAGTAATTTCTCATTAATAAATTTACAAAGGGATTTATAGGGGGGCGCATTAGACACATGAAAAGAGAGAGCTGGGAGTTGAATAAAGTGAGAAGAGAGCAGCTAAAAGAGAGGGGGATTGTTTCCTAAGGAGACTGGGCACGAATCCTAATGCAATGCAACATTAATGACTAGGTCGTACTAATCATTTATTGTTGATTCATACTACTAATTCTTGGTATAAAATTCGAGAAGGTCTGTACAGTTGAGTGGAGGCACCAAATTCAAGCCTCTTCATATACCAGAATCATAGGAACAAAAATCGAGGCCATATAGCTAAGTTGGTGACATGATTTTGAGGGGATGAGTTGTCGAAAAGTACACTATTGCATACTGTCCATATAGGACATACAGGTTGGGCACAAATTTTGAGTTGGACTGTGCACAAATTTCCAAGAAAGTGAAATTGTATTTAATGTTGTCACTTATCTCCTATAACACTTAGAAAATTTATGTGGGATCACATAATAAAAATATCTCTTGAACTGGTTTTCCCTTCGAGGTTTTTCCAAGGGTATCTTACCCAAAAATTCTTTATGTTCAATTCTATGGTGTGTTGTTATTAAATTTTTGTGTTCCAGTTCACAAGTTGAAAGTTGAAAACCGATTTAAAATTGTGTGCATTTTGAGAATGAATTGTTGAGTACTAAAACCCTCATATAAATTTGTGAAAAATGAACATATTTTCTCGCTTCCCAACCTATGGGAACCGAGCTAAACAATGATACAAAGACCACAACAAGAATAAAAAAACTATTTGCAACTATGTTACAATAACATGCATATATTGAAATGCATTTACCTTGAAACTAGGTGCAAAAATTGTAAGAATTTTAATGCATGCACTCTAGGTTCTTTTGATCTTAGATCTAAACTAGATATGAGCTATATTCCAAATCTAAGATTATGTAACTGAATTATATCTAATGACTAATATAAATTTGATACTAAAACATCTCACTAATCATGTAAATAAAGGTGATAAATTGAAGCTTTTTAGATAAGAAATAGGGCTAGGTAAGAGGGGAGAAAACCCTTGATTCTTAGGAAAATTGGACAGCCCTTCGGGGCTGCTAAAAACCCGCAAAAATAAATTTTAGAACAACAAGCTAAAGAGTGTCAAGGATGGTATAAAACACAATTCTTAAGAAACTCCTAAGTAGTAACATAAATGCATGAAATATTTGATGTGATTATAATGCTTAGCAAATGCTTGTAATTCCATATCTACTTACGATAAAGAATTTTGGAAATGCAGATCTATATGCATGTCACATGCAAGTTGTTAGAATGATTATATCCTTAAATGCAAGCAGCTTTCGAAGAAAATGCTAAAAATGATTGGATATTTAGATTCAAATATATTTAAGCAAATAAAAAAAGGTTTGAAGATATGTATTTTAAAACTTGGAGGGTTGAAGAAGAAGAAATAGGATTCCAAAGAGAAGGAAATGGAGCCACTTAGGCCTCAATATATGAGGAGCTTGCTTTGAAAGTGTTCAAGAGAAAGGATATGCTCCAGGATTTCTTTGATATACTTGAAGCTCTTAGAAAACCCACAATAATTTAACTCATGCAAGGAGAGAGGATCTCCTCTTCTTATAGCTTGATGGTGTAGCCTACTTGAAAGGCGTTAGTATAGAAATATCGATACTGATAATAGAACTAAAAATAACCTCCTTTCAAGAAACATATCATTAAGATAAATCTAGACACAAGACTAGAATAAATCTATGTCAATTGGGCAATGGTACCTTTTCAATGACCATACAATATACAACAATTAGTAAGATAAATTACACAAATAACTAAGCAATAACATGGGAAATATATTTATACCACACAATTACAAATTTATACTGATGTAACCTCCAAATCCTTTATTTTATTCCAATTCTTCACAATAGAGAAATTATACAGAGTTCTAACTATCAAGCAATAATCAAATCCTAAAAAGAGAGGAGAGGCCCCTTTAAATAGCAATATAGGAAAAGAATGTGCCCTCCTTGAGTGAATCATGCACACTCCATGAGAGAATGACACATGTGAGCCACTCCAAAACCCTAATTATGTATCCAAGCCTCCAATGTGCCACATTTCCATGAGAAGTAGAGAAAAATTAAGAGTGAACTAGGCCTAACTAGGCCTAACTAGGCCTCAAATGCGCCAACTTTGGTATGAGATATAGGAGATCCATCCAAATCCACATACATGCATGCACATGAGGATAGATGCACCACCAGTCCATGAGGACAAGAGAAAATTTAGGAGTTAACTTAGTTAACTAGACCTCCAATGCACTATTAATATGCCACCTCTTGGACAACTAGAGCAATTTTAGGAGTTTGTCTTGGCCTAACTAAGCCTCATATGCACCACCTCTAGGGAGATATCTTGGAGAAGCTTGGAGACATTTGATTGCTTGAGTTAAATCCACCATTAGTGTAAGTATCCCCTCTTTGTTTGAGATTGACATGAGTAAATCAAGGGTGCCCTAAATTGTAGGAGAAGACTCCAATTCATGTACAAACTTAGGGATTTGATCTTGAGATCCGAATTTTGACAAAGGGATCCAAATTTTGACTTGGGGATGACTCTTAAAGTGGATAAGGGCTCCACTTTGATCCCTTGTATGAAGGGAGATTCATTCATGCACCCCTCTTTGAGGGGGGAGATGCCAAGAATATTTCGGCTTTACAATTTATGACCCATTAACTCAATTTACATAGCCTTTTTACAAATTGTTTCTCTTAGGGACCAAACATGCCATGAATGACTCTAGGACCATGGTGACTAACTAAATTTGACATTGGACCACAAGAACTTAGACACCAACCTGAGGTACCTAGGTTATAACACACTTTGGCTTTGAAGGTGTGAGTGAAAAAACCATGAGAACTTTGATCATTAGGATCTAAGTTCAACTAGGTAAAAAAAACACTCCAAATGTGTCATAACATGAGTGACTCATTCGGGATATCCATTTTACACATGTAAAGGATGTCAATTTTTTAAAAACAACCCCTCTTTTACCATGACAAAGCAGGTGCAAAGTACAACAATTGAACATAAGACCGCTTGATCTGGATGGAGGGGACAGGAAGGTCCCTTCCAGATGAAATATTCTGCCTAGTTATCACATTATGTAGACTAGTGGTAACACCTCCCACTTAGTTACTGGTGGATCACTCTCCAGCTTAAGTGCTTCTATGTGGATTTCCCACCAATTTAATGCATGGCCCTCTAATTTTAGTCAAAAACATGAAATTTTATGCTCCTCATCTATTTGGTGGATACTAAAATAGACCTCGAATTGCTACAACCTATTATTCAACTTTAAAGCATCAATCTCACCTTGGTACGACTTGATATCAACTTTCCCTTACATTTTCAATAAAGGCCTGGAATGGGTAATGGCACCAGAACTTGGCTTCTCTTTCTAGGGCTCTTTTCTCGGTTCCTTTTCTAGGTTTCTTATATATTTAGATTTCCCCTTTGATCTAATCTTGGATTTGGAGCCTCCAAAATCATCGAAATGTCCAAAATTTCTCTCCAGGTACACCTTCAGTATTGGCATGTTGCTTGAGATATCGACAACTTGTATTTCTATCCTTGTAAATCGCTGCTCATAATCGTTTGGCACTTCTTCACCGGACTCATCTGCCATGGCTAGGGTTTGAATACTTTTTATTTATTTTTCCATTAGATCTTTTGATTTCCAACAAAACCCCAAAGAAAACTACTCGAATACTAATACGATCCATAAACTATTGTGGATATTCCACTAGAACAGTTCATCACAACAGATCTTAAAACTTAGTTCTTTTTATTAATTTATTCCACTAAATGTTAAGTAAACTTCAATTGAAAGGAAAATAACCAGAGCAAAGAAATGCACAATCCACACAAATAACACAATATTTATCTTAGGAAAACCCACTATGGGGAAACCCAACCATAAATGAGGACTATGCATTTCTCTTATATATAGAATGCAAATACAAAGGAATGGGTACTCTCTATGGAGTTACCTTTGACTATGTGGCCAAAATGGCTGCTACATGATATCCTACTTCCTCTATTATGCTCTAATATCCACTCCTGGGTTATTTATCAACTATGTAACAATACAATAACATCATCTGAAAATGGAACTCCTTCTTCTCCTAACATCTTGGTATTTAACACAAATTAATAACCATCTAGGGTTAATTTCAGAGTTGTTTTTATCTGGAAAAACTTTAGTCATTAGTTAACTAATATTTTTTCAAATAAATCAGGAACTTTGCTTGATAGTTTTTCTTGCAATTTATGTGGAATTACTCTTTACTTAGCCAAAAATTATACTTAAGGAAAATTACTTTCTTTAAAATAGAATTTTGAGATGAATAAAAATAAACTAAGAGAAAATATCAAATCACACAAATGCACTAGGATTTAGTAACAAAGTTCACCCACTTTGGGATACGTATCTGATTCCACTCCCTATTAGTGGGACCACTCTTTATATTCTCAAAAATGCTTAAAAATTTACAAAGAAGGTGATATCAACCCCTGATATCACCTTGGATTTATTTTTGGAGCAGAAACAGACTTCACCAACAAGTGTAGCAGACAATTCTACAACTCTGAAGTATAAAAATGGTTGTACTTTGGTGTAACTGAAAGGGTCCTATGAGCACTTTTCTAATAGGGTGCTCGAATGAAGAAACATAATCCAGATTCTAACTCCTTGTGAAATTCAGAAACTCTTGACCGTAAACACAACCACCTTCTAAACTGAGCCTTGGGACTCCCCCTCTATCATAGACTTCAATACTGCCTCTAATCCCTACAATCCATATGGTCTCGAACAATGTGCAACCATACTCTACCTCAGACTACGTACAATAGTATTAGAATCTACTTTGGGATGCGTGTAGACTCGACCTTAAGATTCATGCCAAAACCACCTTGGAGAGTGTGGAAACCACCTCGGTTTCTATGCCAAACCACCTTGGAAAATGTGCCTGGGATGTACTTCTCTGTCTCTGTTTCCGTGCATAAACTTGGCTCCCAAAACTTTGTCGAATTGAAAATGTAAGCAGGGTTAAATATGGGGTTCGGGGCTAACCTTCCACCTCCTTATTCCCATGCCAACAAAAATAAAACTTAAATACATTAACAACCAGCTCATGTGGTCTAATGGATAGACCGTTGTAACGGTTGGGAGGAGGTTGTGGGGTCAAACTCATGGGTCTATTCCCATTATACAGTTTTGTTGTGTTATGGAGAAAACTTCTTATGGCTTGGGGTAGACCACAACAGACAGCTGACAACTAGAAAATGATTCAATTCCCAATGCAGTGCTATATAAATGACAATGCTAAGATAATGGAGAAAAGACCAACCTTCAACCGGATGTTCGAAGTAGATCCCCGTTGAGCTTTCAACTTCTACACTTGAACCTATAAATTAGTTTCAACAAAAAGTACAAGCAAGTGCATATAACATGTGAAAGACATTAGCATAATCAATAGCAATCAATAGCATGATCCATGATATTATAAGCAAATATAACCCAATGTAATTTAACAATATTCACAACATCAATTGGACGAGAAAATGAGTATTTCCATTAATGAATAACAAGAAGTACAATATACGACCTCTTGTTGGCAACCAATATGAACCAAGAACTGGGTCTCTCCACTTTTTCCTCCACCACTTCAATCCCCCATGCAATGGCAAACTCAAACTATGAAAGGAGTTTGGTAGGTGAACACAACGAGTTCACAACAACAAGGATCGATGAGTGTAGACTCAAGTCACGGAAAAAATCCACTAGAGTTATCTTGCTCTCTCTTTCTCCTCCATTCCATACACCATAAGAGCTCAATATATAGCCTTCCAAAGGTAAGTGAAAGGACACATCGAGGCGTTTTGGGGCATATGGAGGGCCAAAGGTCACCCTAAGACCTCTTTTTGGGAGTAAGAAGTGATTTTCTAATTGTTTTTACCATTTTACTGGGTACCCGCGGGCTATAGTGTAACATCCTGCGTGTACGCTGGCTATAGTGGAACAACTAGCGTACATGAACAAAAAATAGGAAAATATGTGTTCCTGGAGGAAAAATTGGTGAATATGAGTCAATGAAATGGATCCTGAAGGCCAATCAATGCTGATGCTCACAAGGTGGAAAATTACGCTATAACATGTTGGTATATATATGAAATGTCGTTTGAAGCACCCAAAACTTTGGGTTACATTGTGGCATATAATATATGGTGGTTCGTGATCTTGGGGCTTAGCTCCATATTGCAAACAATCACCATGGGCCTACGGACTATGCCCCTGGCCTTATTTTTTCTACCATTTAAAACTAGGTTAAAATTATATAGAGAATTGCCCACATATATAACAAGGAACAAGTGCGGGCAAATTGGTAAAGCATTGGATTGTTGTAATGGAGGTCACGGGGCCAACCCCTAGCACATCCACCATATTTTGGTAAAAATTAACCACACTAGGCCAATGGGGGGTTTCCACGTGGTGGCCACTCATTGGTCCACCTATTCAACAACCATGTCACATGTCAATGCAGTATTGGTCCATGTTAAGTTGTTATACTGCCAACCTGCCAATGCCATGTAACTTCGACCTGCCATGTGGCACCATGTGGGGCTGCCACATCATCACAATACACCTATACATATGCCACATTTTACCCTTCCAGTGTTTCCATGTGGCACCCTTTTTTCCATTCTGCACTATTTTGTTGAGACTTCAGAACTTCATATCTCATCCATCCGAAGTCCATTTGAGACAAAATGAACAAATCCATAAATCTCCCATCAAGCCCTTCGTGATGGTACTCTTATGTTCAACATTTGAGACTTTGAAATTTTTAGTCATCTTGGATCCTCCTGGATCAATCCTCCCCATTGGGGAGCTCTTAGACCTCCAAAATTACAATCAGTCAACAAGTAGGTGAGGGTAGAGCTTCCTCACTCTTCCAATCTCCATCCACTTTGCTTTGCTTGGATGTACCCCTTTTAAACCAACTCAGAACTACTCCACATCACCCTGACGTGAAGTCTTGATCCTCCTGTCAAGGATAACATCTTCCTTTAACTCATCTAAGAAATTAGGAGAAAAATCATCAATAGTAGGAATATGAACATATTAATTAGCATCTATAATCATAGGAGGTTCATAAAGCTTCAAATTCTCAACATTCGCTACTGAATACATGTGCATATGAGATGGAAGATCCAAATGAAAAGCATTAGTACCAATCTTCTCCAAAATTTTAAATGGACCATAACTTATTTGTTTGAGGATTTTACCTTCACCTTTCATGCATTTCTTGCTGATATATAACGCTACCTGATCACCAACTTCAAATTGATGATCTAACCGATGCTTGTCATGCCTTTCCTTATACTTGGCTTAGCTCTTCTCCAATTTTTCTTGGCCTACCTGATGCACCTGCTGGATCTTCTAAATGAGCTTCTTGTCTTTGTCAGCATCATCATGTTCATCCACTTCACTTTCTTCCCCATAAGCAAATTCCATAGGAGACTTATGAAAGTATCCCAAACATATCTCAAAAGGGGTTATTTGTGTAGAATAATGCTAACATGATTATAGGCATGTTGTACATAGTGTAGTTGATCCTCCCACAACTTGGGATGTTTACTGCAATATCCTCTAAGAAAATGTACCACAGTTCTGTTTACAACCTCTATATGGCCATCTATCTATGGATGGAAATCAATTCTCATTTTAAGTTTAGTGTCCATCATCCCCCATAAACAAGACCAAAAATTCCCAAGGAATTGAGAGTCTCGATCAGATATAATAGAAGTAGGGAGTCCAAAATGAATCCGAACATGACTAAATAACATATGTGTTGTTTGTTTAGCTTTGACTTTGTTTTTACATAGCATAAGAAGGCACACCTTACTGAACCTATCCACGAAAACATACAAGTAATCATGACGTGACCTCGATATATGCAAGCCTCCCACAAAATCCATGGAAACTCTTTCCCAAGGTTGGGAAGATACTGGCAGAGATGTATACAGGCCCAAATTTCTATTGCTAGGCTTACTTGTAGCTCATAAAACACACCCTTTTACATACTTGGAAACTGTATCATTCATTTGAGGCCAATAACAATACCTTTGCAAATTTTATATTGTTTTTCCTACCCAAAAAGAGTGATGTATGGGCCTCCTTGGCCTATGAAAGTTATGTGGAACAATATTGTAGTGTCCCCTCCCATCAGTCCAACCCAATGGAGGGAACATGATGCTTAATCTCGGATTTTACAAAACTCATCCCACATTCATCATTAACAAATTCATGTAACAAAATCATGTGTGCAAATGTAGAATGCAAATAAACAGAGCAGAATTAAAATCTACTACACACATATCTAACATGCATTGATTTTCATAATCATAACAGTCATCCATTAAAGAAAATGTATAAATTAAAACAAGAGAATATGTATCTTGATGTGAAGTTGTCCCAAGCAATTGGTTATGCAATTGCAATGTTCCACCCATCCATAGGCCAACTGCGTTCATCAATCTCTCAACACAGCTTCCACCCCCAAGCTGGGCATGATTTCCACAAGGAAAGGGAACCTACCAACTCATGCATGGAAAAATATATTCCACAAATCAGCCAATACAATCCACATTTGGGTTTATCAGGCTACTAAGGCAGTAGAAAGGAAGGAATTGCTAAGCTAGTGAGCTCAACCACAGAGCCATTGGAAATCCTCCAAGATTTAGCTAGCTTGGCCCCCACAATACCTACACACCCAACACAAGGAAGTATCCCCCTCACTAATCCACAGTCCCTCGGGCCATACCTTCCATTCTAGTGCTCTTCAGGGTATGCATAGAAAGGTAGCCAACGCCCTATCATATTTGGGAGGTTACACTCTTCACTAGGCTTATCAAGCCAATTCTAATCCTCTTCTACTCCCAGTTTCTTACACATAGTTCAAGCCAAAACAAAGAATACACATAACCCAATTCACATCAATCTCCACATAGAGAGAAAATACCCAAGTTGGGAATGGAAAAAAGTATTTCAACTGTGGGATGCACAAAACAAGATGTCCATGGATTTCCCCAAATCATGGCACCCAAAAACGAGTTGTGAGAGGAGAAAATCGACCACAGGGAGGAAAACAATTTCACCCACAAGTATATGAAAATTCAAATGGCCAAAAACGGCCTCTATGGACCCCCAAATCGAATTCCCTTCTTCCCCACTTTTCTTCAACACAAAAACGCCCTTCTCACAGCTAAAAATGAAGGAAAACATAAATTTCATGGAGAAAAATGCCTAGCAAGCCCAAAACTCATGAGAGAGAAAAACTGATGGGTGAATAATGGGTTGGGAATAAATTTCGTGGGTGTTTTCTTATCCACTAATCCAAACACGATTTTCAAAATTGATGGCTTTCCCATACACGAAATTGGGACATCCATACTCTCCATTTCCCAAAATAATAACTACATCAACCACATCTTGTAAGAATTAAATGATTGGGTGCATAAGTCAAAATGAGTAGTTAATGGTTTATGGGTTCTCTCATTGACACTTGGATTGACACTATTGTTTCAAGGGTTTTAATATTTTCCTCCCTATTCCTTGTAAAAATCATTCCCCCATACTCTCGTTGCATTGAATAGCTAGTTGTGGGTATTTTTTATTAAAATACATATTTACATCATATTTGTAATTTCTATCATGCCTGGCTAGCACGCAAACCACATGCATCGATTTTTAAATGTTGATACATAAAACGTTAAATCGATGGCATGGCCTTGGCCTTGAGCTCCTCACCACGATTTTTATAACGATATCACATCATTTACAAGTTTAATGCAATGGGGTCAAAATCGAGGTGCTACAAATATGCTAAGGATGATGACTTTAAGTATGCATATTAAGCTCATCATGAATTTTGGGTTCGAGAGCAGAGGGAAAGGAAAGTTGTGAGGGACATGGTGAATTTCCCCTTGGATTGTGTCATCATGTTTAGGAAGTGCTTTTTGAAAGCCATTTCTGAGAATAAATTGATGTTAATTATCCCCTATTAAATTTAGCTTATGCTATATGAAGATATGAACTAATCCAAAATGCAGCAGTCTATGTAAAGTGAAGTTAACATCCTTTTAGACTTGCCGCAACATATTTAATAAGCTCAAGCATAAAAAATGGGGGAGATTAAGCTTGTATCCGATAAATGCCATCAATAGTCGAATATGGTAGTGAAGGATAATGGTAAAGCGACCATCACAAGACATGGGCACACAAGATAGTATAATGCATGGAATCGCCATCATGATAAACCATAACCTTGGTGTAGTCGTTCGAACCATGTGTTACATTAAATTTAGCCACGTTCAATTGCATTTAAATCAATGAAATATTCAGGTTAGAGTATGTCTTAGGGAATTTAATGTCAACGTTATACCTCTTCCTTCATAGTGACAATTGTTAGGATAAGTCTCACTAAATTAAACAAAAAAATTTATAATAATAAAGTCTATTCTAAAAAGAATAATGAAACACTTGAACATTATAAAAAATAATAATAAAGTCAAGTCAAGTACATTAAATAAATCCCTTGATCCTTAACAAAGTTACTAATCATAATTAGTTGAAATCAAAATATAATCAAAGGTGGCCATTATATGATAATGTAGACTCATAATTCGACACACGGGAGGACCTGCAAATGAGATCAAAGTCAGTTAAAATCCCTTTGAGATGTATTGGGAGGTAAAGATTATGTAATTGAAAAGTTGTAGAATTAACAAGTTAGGTGAAATATGATTACATAGACATCTTTAGCAGCAAATCAACGTATAATTACAAAGAATCTAATCTTCCTTCCAATCTGCATGAAAGAAAAATTACTAGGTTCAAAACAATATAATAGCTATGAGAAACAAGACATTTGAACTAGGCTGTGAAATAACAATGCATTAAGGTGCATACAAAAAGAATTAATTATTCAGAGGGAACAAGTTTTCCAATTTTTTAAGATTCCATGCTTTCAGTCATGGAATCTCAAAAATTGATCACAATCTTAATCATGATATGGATACCCAACAACTAACTTGCATGAAAAATACACTCCAATATTGTATAGCAAACAAAATATCCAAAGCTAAATTTCAGACCATAAGAGAAATTATTCTACCTATGAGATAAATATAAACATACATGCTAACTTTTTTTTAAATAAACAACAGTCCATACCCAATACAATACCTGGCAAATCAAATCATTAATTGTAATATGCTCAACAATCCCTGAAGTGGGGACCCATTCATTTTCCAAAATGAAAGGGTTGTTGTTGGTAGAGGCCAACACACCTCTAGGAAAGCATACTATTTACCTTTATCGCTAGGCTTACTATATCCACAAGGGTGCACAGCCAGGTCACACTCAGTCTACCAATCTTGCCTATGTTGTTGTTCTCATTGATGTGCAAGAGAGTTATATCAAAGAACAAGTAGTTAATCCCTCCCAAACTTGAACTCCACTAACACTACTTCCCACAGGAAGGGTCACCGAGCCATAGATTATTCCACCTGTTCAAATAAAATGGTTCATAGGGTCCATATAATTCACCATGCTACAATTTAAGTAACAAGGAACAAGGGACCAGAAGGAACAAGGGAGATTTAATTCTGCCTTGAACGAGCATATATAATTGATATGACTTGCATGTAAGTCATGTTTGTTTCTATGCCAAGTGTTTTGTTTACTTCCTAAACCCTTCTTTAAATTTATAATGTGGATTGATTCCTTTAAATAGTTTCTTATAATGAAATTAGGGGAGGCAGAACTTTTTAAGGTCTCCCCATTTTTAACCAGGAACCCCTTATCCAAATAAATGGATTCATGTTCCCTTTAGTATGGTTATCCATTGTTATTTCTTTGAACATGAAAATTATTAACATCGTCCATTTTTTAATAGATTTCCAAATATTATTTGAAAAGCTCTAAAGAGAAAAGTTCCTCCTCTAAGTTATGTTTTACTATCTTGATTGATGACAATTTTAATGCTTCACTTAAAATCAAGGCTTTGCTTACATTGTTTAGTTGTAATAGGGTTGTTCCAAGGAACATGTCATATAATTCTATTTGATTGTTCAAAGTTGTTCCTGTTAGGGAATTAAAACCCACTTAATTCTTAGGATATAATTTATTTCACTTTTTATTACATTCTTGGGTAGTTTTATTATGTTTTGGCCATTTATTTTCCTTCCTAGGTCCACCACATGCCATCCTTATCCACTTGAGTGCATCCATGGTCATCCTACTTGCTTTACTGGCTATCCAGAATGGAAATGGCTATTAGAATTTAGATTGCACAACAATCAAAACACTAGGTTCTGATACATGTGACAATCCAACCTAGATCTAGATAGAAAAAACAATCTCACTTAGAATTATTTGCACAAAGAGATATCAAGAATAAAGAAGAAATATTGAACAAAACACTAGAGGAAAATCACTCCAGTGGGAATAATTCCACTCTAATATTATTCTTCAACATGAGTACAATATATATATATATATGCTCTCAAGAGACAAAATCGAGAGGCATAGTGGCAAGTTGAGTAGCTTACAATAATGAGGATCAGATTGGACCAATTCACCCATCAATGGCATGAGGCCAAGTGTAACTCATAGATTGGGCCATAATGAATTTCAATGAACATAGATGGACCATGAGGAGGTTTTTAAAGGTACCATTATGAGGGCGCATGGGTGAGTAGTTGGATAAGTAATGGCCATTAATGCACAAGTTGACCAAATCCTTAAGAGGGCGCACTCCATCTCTTTAAAACAGGGAAATGCAATAACTCCCAGATAATTGCAAGGTAGTGGGGCACATTGACTCTTAAAATGGTGGAAATGAGTGAATAAGTGGAAAAACAAGGCTTCATGGATATATCACTTGTCTAAGGTGGTCAAATGTGGACAAACTATGGTTAAAGACACTAGACTAGGCACTAGAAGGCCAAATAACACTAGGTAGAACAACATGAAGGTCCATGGCATGCATATGATGGGAATATTGTTCTAACACTCCCCCTTAAGCGAAAATGGTTGTGAGCAGGAGAAATAGGGCCCAAGAAGCAAAGGCTTATGGTCACCCTTTACATTATTAATCCATATAAAATAAGGAAAGAGGTAAAACCACATGGGGGAAATCCTCCCTCAAAAGTAGACATGAAAGAGATACCAAAACTTATTCTCTCCAGAAACCCAATGATGGAAAAATCTATGGAGGAATATTCTTCTAAGGAAGGAGTGGAATGTGCTCAACTAGATAATGTACATGTACAACTGCATGATGGAATTTGGAACCATGTAGAGCAATTGAGTAACACGGATAGTAGAGCGAAGGCTTCTCTTTAGACTTGAAATTTGAACCAACCAAGTTTCCAGGTCCAAAAGAGAATTGAAATGATTGAGAATAAGTGACCCCAAGCGAATCATAAGGCTCCTGAAGCATCAACTTCAAATCATGAGAGTTGTAATCAGCTCCAAAAAATAGGAACAAGATTCCCAAGTATGCCAATGTGATGGCTAAGGATTTTCCATCTTCTATGCAACTCTAAAAATCGGTTCTAGAAATCATATAGGAATACATAAGAAGCATGGATCCAAGGAGAGTGAATGCTACAACTCCAAAATTTGATCCTCCTCCCATAACATCCAAGGTATCAATATTTCGCACACTAGCAGAATCAATAGAATAATTGAAGAACAATGATGAGAGATAGAAGGACTTCTCTTCAATAGTATTGATGGCAACAACTCGTATATCATCTTCATGAAAAACAACTTCATGGAAAATAGAGGAAGCCATGGAGGAATACAGTTGAACTGGATCATTTGTTGAGTTTTCTTCCATTTCTTCATGTACCTGCAAACAACACTCTTTGAAATTCCTTACTTCAACAAAATGCTTGAGAAAGTCCAAAAGGCGAAACCAAATGACCAAAGGTAGTAACTGGAAGCAACTATGGAAATTGTTTTGCACCAGACTAGCTCTGATACCATATTAGAATTTAGATTGCACACAATCACAACACTAGGTTCTGATACATGTGACCATCCAACGTAGATCTAGATAGAAAAAACAATCTCACTTAGAATTATTTGCAAAAAGAGATATCAAGAATAGAGAAGAAATATTGAACATAACACTGGAGGAAAATCAATCCAGTGAGAAGAATTCCACTCTAATATTATTCATCAACATGAGTACAGTATATATATGCTCCCAAGAGACAAAATCGAGAGGCTTAGTGGAAATTTGAGTAGCGCACAATAATGAGGTTTAGATTGGACCAATTCACCCATTAATGACATGAGGTCAAGTGTGTTGGAAAATCAAGTAATACTGGGAGGGGGGGTGAATCAGTATTTAGATATTTCTTCAAATTTTATCACTTTTAAGAAAACATCAACAATAGAAACAAAACACATAATTTTATTGTGGAAACCCAATTGGTAAAACCACAAACACTTTCTATTACTGCAAAATTATATTTACAAGTATTTGCAAGCACCAACTTGCTGGATGCTACAACACCCAAGATTTTCAGCTACAACTAAAAGATGCAACGACACCTAAGATTTTCAGCTACAACTGAAGGATGCAACGACACTTTGTTTACCAACAACAACTGGAAGGAAGCTACGAATTCGTACAGGCTTTTGTAGCTTGTCCTTGCGCCTCCCAACCACCCTTTAAATGATTATGCGTTCTATGTTTTTTTACACCTTCTGATTTGTTATTTGAATGTACAAAGACACTTTATTTGAAGGATTAAAGCCTTGTTTATATACCCTTAATCGTGCCTCTTCACCTAATAGTCACAAATCTTCATCATGACCCTTCACAAATAAAACTAATTCGAAATTACCTCTCTGTTTTAACTTGCAAAATTAACAACGCGATTCTGAAACATTTCGAATCTACAAACCCGACTCCAACATGCCCAATTTGAATTTCTTATTCCTTGATTTACAATATGTCAATATTCTCCATCAATTTTGACTGGTCGATTCTGATGCCGAGAGTTAATTGAGCGTCTCTGACTCCGCTTGTTCCAATTCTGACTGATCGATTATGATGTTGAACTCTGAATCTGAATTTCCAACTGCGACTCCAAATCGTGACTTCGGTTCTAACTGTCAACTCTGATTCCGACTCCAACTTTTCGACTACGTCTTTGACTCGGCCGACTCGACTGACAATGGTCGACAAGAGGTCGACTATTGACTTAATTTACAAGGACTCGGCCATAATACAAGAGGTCGGCACCGACTAACTTCATATGAGTTTTGACCATCTTTTTTGCTTCAACATTTTCAACTAGTTTTAAGAGCCAGCCAGAATTAAGCATCAACTAAATATGGCATTGACCATTTACACCGAATTTCTATACTTTTCCTTTGTCATTAATGAACTTCTTTGATATCAATGACAATCATACTCAACAAAGTGTAACTCATAGATTGGGCCATAATGAGGTTCAATGAACATATATGGACCATGAGGAGGTTGTGAAAGGTACCATTATGAGGGCGCATGGGTGAGGAGTTGGATAAGTAGTGGCCATTAATTCACAAGTTGACCAAATCCTCAAGAGGGTGCACTCCATCTCCTTAAAACGGGGAAATGCAATAACTCCCACATAAATGCAGGGTAGTGGAGTGCATTGACTCCTAAAATGGTGGAAATGAGTGAATAATTAGGCAAAGAAGGCTTCATGGATATATCACTAGTCTAAGGTGGTCAAATGTGGACAAACAAGGAATCATGGATATATCACTAGTCTAAGCTGGTCAAATGTGGACAAACTATCGTCCAAGACACTAGACCACTAGAAGGCCAAATAACACTAGGTAGAACAACATGAAGGTCCACGGCATGTATATGATGGTAATATTGTTCTAATTTCAAGGGTGCATATCCTGCTTTTGCAGTGCTTTCACAGCTTTTTCCTGCTTTTGGATGGATAAGACTAAAGCTAGGTGCTCCAGTGCTTTTGGCAACTGCTAGATTTTGTGGCCAACACACCTTGTCTCTTTTTCACTCCGAAATCTATCATCTTTTTATGTTTTCAGTTTACTTCACATTCCAAAATATTTTTAGCCAATTCATGAGCATCTTGAGTGAATTGGAGAGAGATGTTTCTACCTTGGGGGATTTTAGCTAGTTTAGTAAGCCTACTTTTTGTGAGCTATTCGAGTGCATCCAAAGCATTTCGATTTTCTGATGCAATTCTATATATTTGCAACCACTTGATGCTACATGGTTTTCTGATGTACATTTATGCTAATACAGTTTAATATTATGCATAATTATGATTTTGGTTTTGAGTGTTCTTGACAATTCTAGACTAGCAATTTGTGTGAGAAGTGTTATTCAATCTTCTGATCAGCGTGTGATCTAATTTCATAGTTCCTAACCACCATGAGAAGTTGACTTCTATATTTCCTTTGGGGCATATGTTTTGTATTCTTAGTTAATTGTATTTTTGTATTAAAGTAAATTTAGAATCAATCCATCATGTTTTGGCTTAGTGGTTGGGACATGGGCCACCATACAAACAATGTAAATTCAAACCCTACTTAACATAAAACACAAAAGGTGTTTGATTCACAAATTTACTAAGCATGTGAATTATTATTTTTGTTTAAAATGAATGCACTTTCATTTATGAAGAATATGTTGAAGAAGATTGTTATTTCGAGTGTGAAACTATACCCAATTTTCAATATACTTAAAGAATTAGAATGCAATAATTGTCAATAACCTAATCAAATGGCTTAAATCATAATTAGTTTTGTTATTGGTCTAAATCTAATGCTATCAATGGATTTTTTTATTAGGACATGAAACTATTTTGTGAAAATACGTATGTTGTGTAAACATGTTATTACTATACATAAATAAATAGAGGTTGCAACATGAGTCCACAAAACGTCTCATGTTGTCAAATATTTATGATTGTTTTTTGTTTGAATCGTCTATGTGAATGGTTGAAAGGAGACCAAGTTGAATGATACATGGAGGCACAAAGAACCACAAACTTGGATTATTGAAAATATTCAAGCTAGGGTTAGAAAAACTAAAGTAGAAGGGAACTTGTGATGTGGATTTTTTGGTTTCCCATGTGTTATAATATATTTTAGAATTTTCCATTTCCAAATCTTCATTTTTTATAAAAAATTTAAAGAGATTTTTGGGGAAGGGTGAGAAGTTAGATGATAAGGGTGATTTTTTTCTTGACAAAGATTGATTTGAAATGGATCATTATCTAATTTTTCATATGTAATGGAATTATAGGAACCATTTAGTGACATGTCCTATTGTGAAAATTTGAGGCTTGAAACTTCTAGTGCATATTTTAGACCTTAAAGTACTATCTTTGGGGTAAAAAATGTGCAAACAAAGTTACTAGTCGTTTTTCTTTGTTCTACTCATTGTTAACTTTCCAATGGTTCAAATATTCCATCAATCAAAGTTTGTGTGAGGAAGTTATGCCTCCTACAAGTTAATGTATACTTTGGCTATTTTAGTACCGAGTGGATGCCATGTCAAAGCTCATTACTCACATGTGAAGCTAGTAATGTGTAGAATTTTAGGAAGATTACAAAGGGTTTAAAACCCTAACCCTATATGGGAGTTAGGTCATGTAAAAAATATTAACCTTGTATGACTATGAGAACATGTTAAACAATGGGGGGTTCTTCCAAAGAAGTGGGAACTTTTAGTAGACTAGAAGATGAAGAAGAAAACCTTATACCATCAATTCACGCCAAAATGTTTATTATAACTCCATAGTGATTCCATATTTATTTCCATCTTGCATTTTAATTCTAAGAACAAAAGAGAAAAGAAAAACCCTTATATTCTTATTATCCTTTTCTGCATTGGGATTCTTAATTTACATCTCATGTTCATTGTTTTTATGGTGTGTTCTTTTTATTGTTGTAGTTTCTATTTTATAGTCTTAGTTCAAGTGCTTTTTCTTTAAAATTATGCTCATTATATTACATTTAAATCATATTTAAACAATGCATAATAGAGAATAACCTCATGGTGTTTTGTGGTAGCATTTAAAATTTATTTTTATGCACTATTTAGTGAAATATCCATGGTAATTTCTAGATCATATTTGTATCATGGTAGTTTGATTTGGGGTTTTGTGGGATATCAAAAAATCCAAACATCAATATAAATAAAGTAGTCTCAAACCCCAATAATGATGGATGAATGTAGCTAGGTTATTCACATTAGCTAGTACATAAATGCACCTACTAAGACTTGTGGAAATCTTACTAACAATTTAAAAATGGTGGTGCAAGCATGCAGTAAATAAAAATTAAACTATATGTGGAAAACAAAACAAAACAAAATATTTAATCATTCTTTCACACATCCGAGAGGGTAAGGAAAGGGTATTTTTTATTTTGTTTTCATAAACATGAAAGAATACAATAATGAAGTTACCTCAAATAGAGTGAGTAGAGGGCCCTTGCAGAAGGTTGAAGCAACGAGTTCTTGGAATCCAAGCAGCTTCGAGTTGTTCTCCACACAAAGTTCACTAAAGGTAGCCAAAAATCACAATGGGTGAAACAATAAGTCAAATGTGAGCTTCAAATATTTCTGGTGAAATTTCGGCAGAGTGATGGTAAGGTAACAAGTGAATGTGTATAATGTGATCCTTCACCATTTATTTATAGTATTTTCCCTAAGTTTCTTTCCCCTAGTATTGGTTCTTGGTATTGTGCGACAGTTTAGGGTTTTCCCTCCTTTTTTACTTTTTTGAATATTTTCCCCTTTTTTTTAATTCCATTTTTTGCCTTTTTGGGGGGAATTTTTCCTATTTAGGGGATTTCTTTTCTTTTTGGGAGGGAATTAAGCTATTTTTCCCTATTTTCAAGAGGGAATTATTTATTTTGAGCCAATTTGTGGGTTTTGACATAGGCTTTGTTGGTTAGTGAAGGTTTTCATGGGGAACAATAAGGAATGTAGTGATGTCACTAGGGAATGAGCATGGTAAGGAATTTGTTAGTGTTAACAATGAAAACAATAGAAAATCCAAAAGATGACTCGAAGGAGATATTTACAATAGTGAAAACACAAATCTATAACACCTCCCACAATATGGATAATATACTAATGTCAATTCTATAGAGAAATTACAAACCTTTAAATGAGCTTGATATAAGATCTAACTTGATACTAGCGTCTAATAGGAAACCTGAAGATAAAGAAGAGACAAATAAGGATCTAGAGAAATATAAACCAAATTCCAACATCATAGATGCCGATCCTAAGTTCTAGAAGCTACAAATAGAGTTAAATCCAAATAATTGCAAGGAGATGACCAAGAATAAGAACATGGTAGGCACGGATTTAGGTAACTAGGTAGGGAGAAACTCATAAGTATTTGAGAAGATTGTTTTTAGTATAGTGTATAGGGAGGTGAACACAAGTGACTGCCATTCCAAGGAAGAGAAGGAGATGACTAAACTCTCCCATATCAATATTTAAATGAAGAAGAAAAAGGTGGATTCTCTATTTGACTACATTTCACAGGCCAACATCATAAAATAGAATATCATGAATATTAAGCTTAGATTGGAAGTTCATGGCCATTCTCGTCCATATCCATTGAGATGAATAAATAATTATTTATAGATATCGGAGTCACTAATAAATATAAGGTCAAATTTTCCATAAGTGAAAAGTACATTGACTACTTCCATGTAGATGTTATGCCACTTAATGTGTGTGGTGTAGTGTTTGGGAGCCTCTACATGTACACGAAATATGCAATTTTCATGTCAAGGAGAGCAAACCAACATTGCTTATAATTGCATGGAAAATACTTCATCATTAGTTCACATAATGATAAATCTAAGGTCTCTCTAGTAAGTGAAAACCAAGCCAAGAAATTGATTAGCTCAAGTAGTATGTGTGTATTACTCCTTAGTCTGGAGACAAAATGAACAAGGAGGTGAATAATAGAAGTAAATTAGGCATCTATAGAGAGATGTACTAAAGAGTAGAAACACTAATTGAAGAATATTTGTAAGCATGCATAGATGTTTTCCAAGAGTCTAAAGGAACACCATGTATGAGATAAATTTGTCCTATGTTACATTTGTCGTTGGCTCTCCATTACCAAACACAAGATTTTATAAACATGGTGCACCTTTTTCTGGATGAATTGACAACTTTTCCAATTATTCATGTCATGGTGAATGCTAGAAACTAATTTATGCATCAAACGTATGTTTTATTATGCTTTCTTCCTTGCATTGAAATTGTTAAAAAAAAGGGGGGGATTTCTCAAATAATAAAAAATAGATGATGACAATGTAATTTTTCCACATCCCCTAAATACATTTTGAATTATTTCAACATATATAAAAACACATTGTAAAACATAAACTTGATAAGTAAATTAGTTTCTTGCGATAATAATGACATAAAAGAATCAAATATGTTATATGATAAAAAAAAAAACATCATAAATAGCAAAAGCATCCACCCCTAGTATAATTCTCTTTGTATGAACTCACACTAAGTATTTTACCTTATATGAATTCACAACAAGTGCTTTATGTTTATGTATATGTAACCTCGGAATGTATTTCATCTATGTATTTCATATATATTTATTGTACCCTTATAAGAGATGTGTTATTCCTCTATAAGGAAGTGTCGTCATGTGGATTGACAAGTGTCACAAGTGTGTGTACTTGCCGATGGGTTATTAGACCACCATGTGTGGGGTCAGCGCTAAAATATATATTATATTGTGGATGTATCTAGATAGACAAGTCGGCCCCATAAGGTCACTGGGAAAACAGGTTAAGTATAAATAGAGATCGGGAGATCTCTATTTGTATCATTCAAAAAGACACACTTCTCTCACTCAGAAAGTGGCGCACTAGTGAGGAGGAGGATCATCTATTCTAGAAGACTATCTCAAGTGTATTTTGGTTGTACTTTGGTTGAGCCATTGCTCTCTCTATCTCTGAGGAAGTTGTGGGGTTTTTCACCTTAGGGTTTTCCCCACGAAAACTCTGTGTCTCTTGTCTCTCATGCTTTTGATTCTTGTGATGCTTGTCATGCTTATTGTGATTGTTGTGCATTGATATACTGTATATGTTATTCTCTCAGTAAAGATCCAAGAGTATTGTGAATTAATGCTCAAATTTTAACATTTTACCTTATATGATAACTAAAGAAAACACCATGTACACATTTAAGCATTACATAACACCCATTGAAACTTTAATCATGACAATGATGATAGTTATTAATGCCCACTAAGAACAACTTTGGTCTATCGGACCTTAAAAAAATAAGGAGTCACTTGGTTTTCTTGAGAATCTTATTTCTATGCTCAAAAAAATTTAAGAGAAGCATTCCTAAAACACCATAGTTGTGATGAGTTAAAAGGTTAGGAAGGACAATATTGTAGCAAATATTTTGAAATTGCACTCCAATTTGGATGTGTGAAAGACATTCTATGAGAAAGTGATTTTCATCTCCAATCCTCTTTGTGTCACAAAGATGATAGATTCTTTCGTCCCATGGAATTTAGGAATTGTCTAGTTCCCTGTTTCATTATGGAGCTTGTGAGAGTTTTTTTTTTTATTTTTAAGCAATGTTTATTTTTTTCTTTATGCTAGTTAAAATAGAGAGATAGATTTGATCTTTTAGATTAGGTTTGATTGCTTCCTTGTAATATCTTAATTTTATCTTATCCTATAACTCTTTATCACACCACATATTCTCCTTAATTTTTTATGTAATGATACTTTTAATATTATAATTATTCTGCAGAGTGACCTCTTCCTCGACTCCCCAATGGTTTAGACAAGATTTGGCATATTTACGCCAACCCACTTATGTCACAAGTGTATGAATAAATCTTAGTAAGACTCTTGTGTCCCATGTTGTTATATTGTTCTTGTTATCTGTAGGAACTTCTCCCTACGGATAGGTAGAATTCCTCATGGACATGTAAAGGTTCCCTAGATCCCTAATCTCAGACAAAAGCAAAACAAATGGACTATAAGTTTATCCTAGACCTAAGCTTTATGCATATAACCAAACAAGAAGGAGGAGGAGTGAGAGAGGTTATATGACTTACCTCTTTTACAATGGTTGTCCTCGCTACTCCATCCTTTAGGTTTGATGTCCAAAGCTCCAAATCCAAGTAGATCATGTAGAAATAACACAAGAAACTACCTTCCTTCTACAAGTTAAGCAGAAAATAACCTACTTACTTTGAATGCAACAATAGTAAGCATACAGGTAAATGAAGACATATGAAATAGGCCAAGTTGTATTAATGGAAATCCATAAAAAAGCATGTACAATGGTATACTTTACTTTGCAGCAACACCTCCTCCAAAATTTCCTTATAGACCCTTTGAGAATCAAGCTAAGATAAGGATGGAATATGCAAGCATACTTTCCATGTGTGGGATTCAAGGTAGGAGCTTCATTTATATGATTTTGGAGGCCAGATTACCATGGAGAAAGGTTTGGATCACAAAAGGATATCATGGATCTTGAGAGGATTTACATACTTAGAATGGTATGGAGGGAAGGATTCAAAGAGTAGACCCAACCTCCCAAAATATCTCTCAAATCTTGATCCTAAACTCAAGGAAATATATTTGGTGAAAATTTTCGCTCCCCCAAAGAAGGCCACATAGTGACAAAAGGGGAATTATCGCTCCCTAGACAAGGGGAGGGGGAAAAAATTCTTGTTTATGGGTTAAAATAGGGTTGGTTGAAGTGGATTTTGTCACACACCCCAAAATACCCATATTAAAAAAAGAAAATTAAAAGGATAAATGCATGTATTCTTTTGTACTTCTAGTATAATTGAATCAAATTACTTTACTTGATTTACATACTGGAATCTAAACAAAAGTTATTTTAAGCTAACAGGGTTCAGCTCCACTTCTTAGGATCATAAATGAACCAAGGTGATCCCCTATCAAAGAATTCTTTAGCAGCATGTCAAGGTTCTGTTCTTGGATAACCTCCAAGGTATAGGACTCAATCCTAAATGCATTTGTATGCTAGGGTTTAGGATCTAAACCTTACTTCTCTTATGGGCATACTAGCTTAGGATTATAAGCATCATTACCTAAGTATTTAACCTAGCACATTTTATCATGATGAGGGTTTAAACCCTACAAAACCTTGCATGAAGCTTCAATTAGATTATTAACATGTATTAGTGTTTAATAAACAATCTAACTGTAATTTCTGCAATTTCCAATTTATAATTTCTTAGTTAATATTTAAGAAATGTGGATTGACGATCCCTATAATTTTTATGGTTAAATGATAAGGTTTCCGCATTTTTGACTTCTGCACTGTAGATTTCGGTTTGTGGGACCTTTAGTTATTAGGATGAGTTTTAACTGTCTCCACATTCTCGACTTCCGCACTGCGGATGGCAGTTTGCAGGACCCTTAGTTATAAAGTTGAGTTTTTAAACCCTTCTGCATTCCCGACTTCCTCATTGCAGATTGCGGGTCCTTTAATTATAAAGTTGAGTTTTGACTGCTTCCACATTCCCGAATTGTACATTGTGTACTGCGGGTTGCGGGTCCTTTAGTTATAAAGATTAGTTTTGATCGCTTCCACATTGCGGATTGCGGGTTGCGGTCCTTTAGTTACAAGGATGAGTTTAAACCGTTTCCACATTCCTGACTTCCACATTGTGGATTACGGGTTGCGGAACTTCAAATTTTCAAGGTTTAAACTTAGCAATTCCACATTCCAATTGCGGATGCGGAATGTAGGTTGCGGCGGATTCAATGGCTTACGGGAAACGTTAACAGGTAAAATCAGATCTAGAAAACTTGTTTGAACTTGAAGATTATTATAGATTTTATTCAAGATCTAGGGTTGAAAGTGTAAATTTATCTTGTTGATCTGTTATAAGTTATTCTAACTGAACCAATATAACAGAATAGATCAAACGCCTAATCTATAATAGAAATAAACCCTGTACATAGATTTTCTTATAACAGTAAGGGCATATACAGACATTGATACATTATTTGATGCATATATAGGTTTTACATCTTAAAATATGAAACCATTAACTATATAAACTGCATATTTATTAACCTAGGAACAATATACGCATGTGTATTCTGAGATAAGCATTTTACAGTAAAACAATAGTCGATAACATGCCCTAACTTTGTAATCATTTTGGATAACAATTAAGAATCATTTACAGTAAATTGAAAATGATAAAATATAGTTGATAACATACATAAGCCATATAATAATTCTGAATAACAATTTAGGAATCATTTTCAGTAACCAGGAATTTCAGAAATAAATAAATGGAACCTGAACTAAGCAAGGTAATCATTCTGCTTAACAATCTAGCTATCATTTACAATAACTAGACATTTCATAAATAAGATAAATGGAACCTGAACCAACATAGGCAAATCAAAATTGAAGGTCGTCGTTCTTCCCAACCAAATTCCAAAAAAACCAAACTACTTGTTATGAAACCCCTGAGCCTGTTTGCTAAACCACAAGGACAAATATTGTTCACAGAGTTCCTGTTGCATAAGCTAGGTCACAATATCACTTCATCATAATCCTCCTGCTCATTGGATGAACTCAATACTTAGCATATTATCCCCTTCATCATAAGCCTCATGCTCAGTGGATGAAATAATTTCTTTATAGCATTTGCCTAGGACTTAGTTCATTTATGAGCCACCTACTCGTAACTGCTCCAACAGGAGTCTAGACCTTATTTTTAGGGAGGATGCCTCCTGCATCATTTGCGCATTTATTACATAGTCTTTCCATAATGGGTTTCCTCTTGAAACTTGTCATTTCTCCTTGTGGGTCAACAAACACTCCTCAACAACTATTTTAGTTTTGATTCCCTCAGCTATTTATTAATTTAAAATTAATAATTCATTTACAAATGTCTTGTCACTTGGTCAATAATGTCAAATCAAATAATAACATATAGTTCTTAACACAATAATTATTCCGGTTCCTTGGTGTATTACATATTTTGACCTCCTAATGATGGATTTCTCTTCCCAACGTGTATGGGGACCATAATAGGCTTTAGGTTTTCCTCTAGAACACCTCTAGGAAGCATAATAATCACATTTTCATGGTGATAAAATATACAACTCAAGGAGGACACATAAATGTGATATTTTGAGGTGCATCAGGTGCCCCCTAAAGTGTGAGGTCAGAAAGGATCTGAAGGCTGAAAAACTTTACCAAGGTATAGATGCAAAGGAGTGTCTGGAAGAGATCCAGAAATAAGATGCAAGCAAAGACCAAACAATATATCTATATCATCCCCGAGTCGGGCATACCCATGCTTGGAAAACATTGACTCAAAACATGGTTGTCGACCAATACATTGCAGATCCATGACAGTATTGACTCAAGATACATCCACCGGCATACAATGTGGATCCGTACCTAAATGAATGAAAAATATCATGACTACAAGAAATTCAAGGTATTTTTTAAGAATTCTAATAGTATACTTAAGTGTAGTATTCTAGGCGATTATTTTGGATTGAAAAAAACATATCTATAGATAAGTAGGCGAATATTAAATTTGAAACATATAATTTACTACTAAAAAGTGTAGATTTTGGTGAATATTATGATTAAAAAACATATTTTATGTAAATATAGGCGATATTAGAGACTAAAATGAGCAAATAACGAATTTATTTTTTGAAAAAAGGCCTAAAAAATAGCCAATTGGCGAAATTTCGCCCCTAAAAATTACCTTGAGTCAAGAATTCAAAATAGATCCATGATATAATAATGACACAGCCATGGACCAATACAAAGTGGATCTGTTTGACAGTATACATATCAATTCCAACATGATGTCCATGTAGGAACCTACTAAAAAAATATCCATCGCAACCTGGGTAAACGATACGATTCTAGCCATGTGAATATAAAGGTATTGAAGTCAAACATGGTATAACCACTTGATTACCGTTCATTGATGTAAACCGTTAACAAGTGTGAGGGAAATCACCAATAATATCAATGAACCCCAAGGTATATTAGTACATTCCAATGAATGTGAATAAGTGATTTGGATTCGAACACTCATGGAATCATTTGATCCAATATCAATTATTTAAACCTACTATCGAAAGAAAGGAAACCTACCATTGAGGAATACAGGACCCAAGGTACTAAATGGTTTCTGATCCAAATTCCCAGATGATGTGTTGGAGTCGACAGGAATAGACTTGTCGAAGCAAGACATGATGTATCCCACGTCATCGACATGAAATTGACATAGGAAAGTGATTTAAATTGGTAGATCAAATGAGCATAGAATGACACAAAGATGAAGGTCAATAGAACTGCAGAAAGATTGACTCAAGTTAACTTCCTTTGAACATTGGATGGCATGACAAGTGACTTAGCAGCATTGACTCAACGAGGTAGATACCAAAACATAATGCGACATTTTTGCATACAACCAGTGGGTATTTCGACCTGAGACTTTCTGGATATTAATAACAGAGGATATAAAGCTATTACAATCATCAATACATAATGAGAATCTCTCCCAAGAAACACAAGAGCTCACCAAAAATGCCCTCCCTCAAGGAGCATGAATATGCCTTCAAAACTGGAAATGGTTGAGAGATGGTGTTGCACTAAAAAAACCACGAGCTGACCTGTAGCTGATACCTGCAAATAAAACTCCATTAAAGATCCATGAAAGACCTGAGTGGCCTCTCCAAACACCAACTTGGATGGGAATCTTTCACCCTCTAAATTGGCTAAGGCAAGAAACTAGTCATCCACTAGCTCTCTCTTCACAAATGTAATTTTTCTCAAATCATCAAAAGCCATTCTCATACTTGATTTCTACATTTTATAACCAACATTAGCCTTCTAAGGGTCGAAATCCCCTCATTAGCTTCTAGAGAGTTCCACTTAGGAAATATTCCACATTTGCCATTTGTCTCCTAGTTTCCAACCTTCCATCTTCTCCCAAATTCGAATTGGTGTCTCTTTGGCTTCTCCAACTCCATGAGCACCTTCCTTGAGCCTATTTTTGTGGCTGACATGTCATAATGGTCATATGTTAGAATTCATATCTGAATTTTTTCATATATGCTTCATCATTGTTGTCATACGACTAGGGAATCCAGCCCAAGTGTCCACTAGCCTCCAATTTGACTCTTCCTCTTCCATGGAGGTTACCATTCCATCCCATTCCAACCTAAGATGCTCAATTCCATGTGTATGCCTTACCAAATCACCCAATAATGTTTTTCTTCCCATGGATTCGAAATGGCAAGTGATATTTGCCATGTGGCATTGAGAAACCAAGCTAGTGTGGGTCCCACATCCTCCAAATGTCCTCAAAACCATTTGCCACCTATAATTCCTCTTGGATTCATTTATTCAACTTATTTATTAAATAATTGGACTATTCTAATGTATAAACATTATTCTTTTTCTCCCTTATTACAATTCCCAATGTACCCATTCAACCTAGGGAACTTGGTACGATTGATGGGGATTGTCTGCTATACAATTATTTGAATGGAGACATTACAGTCCTCCCCACCCAAGATTGCTTTCCCTCAAGCAATCTCAATTTACCATGCTGCAAACTTGTCCCTCCTCTATCAGGTGTCCTTCCATGAGTATTGTCTCCCAAAACCTTTCTATTCCGGTGCTTCATGATGTGGGAAGAAACAACCTGATTAGGATAGGTGTGTTTCCCTCTCACAGCCAGTAGTACTCCTTTTGAATCTTGGAATTTCATTTCCAGAATTTGATAATTCACTGTATGCTCTCCTATTGAATACATCCATTGCACTCCCAAAACCACATTAGTATCAGCAACATCAACCACATAAAAACTATCAACAAAAGTATAGTTACCTACGGTGACTTGCAGATGTGGAATCCATGTTTTGCACTCCATTGTGTTGTGACCGGGAATGACAACTGTGAAGCCATCGAATGGTTCAATAGGTATATTCCTTTTTTCCACCATTTCTGCATCAATGAATTTATGTGTGGCTCCTCCATCTACCAAAACTAAAGTTCTTTGTCCTAGTACCACACCCTTGCACTGAATTGTGTGATATCGAGGTACTGCTAAGAGTACTGCCATTCTCACTTTGGTGGGTGAGGGATGCTTCACCTCTTGTTTTCCTTCTTATGCTGTAGTATATCCCTCTTCATGGGCTGAAGTATGTCCTTATTCCTCCATGCCCCCTTCATATCCCTCATCACAAAATACTTCAATGAATTGGGCCTTTCCCTTAGCACATTTATGTCCTAGTGCCCACAGTTGGGAGAATGAGTAACACAATTTCTTCCTTCTGAGCTCTTCCTTGCTTAGTTCTTCTTTCTTATCCTTCCCATATTCATCTTCTTTCCATGGCTTCTTATCAGGTGCATCTCTTTGCCAAGGTTTATTTTTAATTCTGAATTCAGGCTTGGGAGGAAATCTTGTTCTAGGAAGCACATTTTGGAGATCCCTAGTCAAGCTCATTGCATCTTTTAATGTAGTTGGCTTGTGGGCTTTGACCAAACCTTTTAAGGGTTCAACCAAATCTTCAGTGAACAACAATACCAACCTTCCCATAGATACATCAGCCACCTTGACTGATAATTTTTTAAAGTCCAACATATATTCAGTAGGGGTCCCAGTTTGCTTCAATTGAGCTAGTTCTTTGAAAGGAAATTATGGATCTTTTTGTTCAAATCTCTCTAGTACCTTGTCAACAAATTATCCATATGTTTTAACCTGATCATGACCCAATGTTTTCAGGCCATGGAACCACCATTCATTGGAATCTCCTTCCAAATGCAAAATGGCCATTTTTAATGCATCCTCTTCCAACATAGGATTCAGCTAAAAATACACATCCAATTTTTGCACCCAAGTGTTAGCAGAATTTTGAGAAGAACCATCAAAAGTAGGAGTGACATTTTTCCAATAGCACTATTTAATTCTTTGTTTTGGAATGGACTCCTATTGTCTTCCCTTCTTTTCATTTTATGTATAGCATCAATATAGTCACTGAATGGTAAACCTCTTTTACACTCTTCGCTCAACCCATTCCAATCAGTTACTAGTTTAATACTATCCATCTGAATGTCAGACTCTTCTTTGGGTATGAGAAATTTAGGTGTAGTATGCCTTTGTGTGCTTTGGCATTCATCATGTCTATTATGTGGTCATGTGCTTGAAAAAATATGCTCACTCCCTTTTATCTTTTCCCCTAAGTGTGAACCACTGTTATCTCCTATCACCCCTTTGCTTCCAAGTTGGTTAATTAACAATTCCAATCCTTGCATCACTTTGTTACCCATTCTTTATATATTAGTGGAAATTTTAGAGAAACATGGTTCTAAGTTTGCAATAAGTTTCTCTTGATGTCTTAATTCTTCATCCTCCTCTCTAACCCTTTTTTTTTAACTCTTTTTCTTCTACTACCTCTTCTTCAACCAAAACTTCTTCAACTACTGGTTCAAATGGTGGTGGTTTATTTGTTTGGCTTCTTCTTAAGACCATCAGGTGCTAAGACCATGCTCTGATACCACTTGTAATGTCCCTTTTTCAAAATTTTATGAAAATGCCCAATTTTCCAATTTCTCCCCAATTTTGACCTTTGATTAGTTTTGATGCCTAGGTCCCAATTTGACCCAAATGGTCCCAAATATTCAAGGAAGGTTTATGAATGATATTAGGACTTAAATATGATGTTCAGGGATGATATATGGCCACCAAAATACCTCTGCAAACTCTCTTAATATTCTGGTCCAAGTATGCAATTTTACTAGTAATTTGGGGTTAAAATCCCCCTAGGGTAAGTACTGAAATTGGCTTCCCAAATGCTTCCAAACTCCCTCGAATTTCTGAACATAAGTATGGAATGTATTAAGTATTTTAATAAGGTTCCAAATTTACCATTAGTTAATTATTATGTTTGTCCCAACCCTCTCCCATTCAGCTACAAAAATCCCCAATTCGACCCTTGGGGAAATGGCACTATTTCTTCTCCCAATGCAATTAAACCGAGTAAAAATACTTCAAATGCTCAAGTACAGTACATAAAAATTGTAAAATACATCCATGGCAGTCTATTAATCAGAAATGTATCAGAGAATCATCCATTCATTCGAAATCATCAGCATTATAATGATATACATCAATGTAGTGGGGAAATGGACATTGTTTGTTCATTAATCAACATTTTTGCATACAACTAGTGAGTATTTCAACCTAAGACTTTATGAATATTAATAATAGATTATATAAAGCTGTTACAATCAGAAATACATAATGAGAAGCTCTCCCAAGAAGCACAAGAGCTCACCAAAAACGCCCTCCCTTAAGGAGCATGAATATGCCTTCAAAACTGGAAATGGTTGAGAGATGGTGTTGCACTGAACAAAACCACGAGTTTCCCTGTGGCTGATACCTGCAAATAAAACTCCATTAAAGCTCCATGAAAGACTTGAGTGTCCTCTCCAAACGCCAACTTGGATGGGAATCTTTCACCCTCGAAATTGGCTAAGGCAAGAAACTAGTCATCCACTAGCTCTCTCTTCACAAATGCAATTTTTCTCAAATCATCAAAATCCATTCTCATACTTGATTTCTACATTTTATAACCAACATTAGCCTTTTAAGGGTCGAAATCCTCTCATTAGCTTCTAGAGAGTTCCACTTAGGAAATATTCCACATTTGCCACTTGTCTCCTAGTTTCCAACCTTCCATCTTCTCCCAAATTTGAATTGGAGTCTCTTTGGCTTCTCCAACTCCATGAGTGCCTTCCTTGAGCCTATTTTTGGGGTTGACATGTCATAATGGTCAGATGTCAGAAGTCAGATCTGAATTTTGTCATAGATGCCATAGATGCTTCATCATTGTTGTCATAAGACTAGGGAATCTAGCCCAAGTGTCCACTAGCCTCCAATTTGACTCTTCCTCTTCCATGGAGATTACCATTCCATCCCATTTCGACCTAAGATGCTCAATGCCATGTGTATGACTTACCAACTCACCCAATAATGTTTTCCTTCCCATGGATTCGAAATGGCAAGTGAGATTTTCCATGTGGCAATGAGAAACCAAGCTAGTGTGGGTCCCACATCCTCCAAATGTCCTCAAAACCATTTGCCACCTAGAATTCCTCTTGGATTCATTTATTCAACTTATTTATTAAATAATTGGACTATTCTAATGTATAAACATTATTCCTTTGCTCCCTTATTACAATTCCCAATGTACCCATTCAACCTAGGGAACTTGGTAGGATTGATGGGGATTGTCTGCTATACAATTATTTGAATGGGGACATTACATACTCATAAAAAGTGTTAAAAAATGAATCAATTATATCGTCATAAAGGAAAAAAGTGTCCTTCCATTTATAGGGAGTCTCTCCATAACACACCCCTTTCCTTGTTAGTAATAAGTGAAGAAGTGAGAATTTTATTTTTTAGTCAAATTTGTTAGAGATTAATATGTTAGTATTTAGTATGGTTTATGGCGGTTATCATTTACAAGCTAGTTGTTAGGAGTAAAATTGTATTAGTTAACTACAGAGTTACTAATAAGTTTATTAACTTTATTGTACTCATAAATCTTGTTAAAGCTTTGTAGCTAAAAGACTCTAGTATTCAACTTTGTAACATATTTGGTTTAGCTTAAGGTGATTGTAGGTATGAAATATATGAAATGATGGGAAAATAGTTGAAAAGGGAATAGTTAAGTGCTCATGGCATCCATTTGAATTTCTTTAAATAAGAAAGGTTTATCTCATGACAATGTTTATAGGTAAGAGTTTGTACCTACCAAGTTGAATATTTAACTATGTTCAATGGTTAGAAATTTCCACCATATGTGTGTAAAGGGGGTGTTTACAAAATTATTTCAAAGGTTGAATCATTTTATTTTAAAAAAAAAAGTTTAAAAGGTATATTTATTAAAATTTTACATTTCTGAAATGATTTTAAAGAGTTGGATTTTTTAAAACCGGAAAGTAAATGTAAAATGAGAAATTTAATTTGTGATACATGTTTGTCTAATAAAAAGGAAGTGGTTGTTATATTGAGAGGCACTTTCTACATCTTAGTATGAGAGAGAAATGCAATTCCATACTTAATGTAAAATTAAAAAGTTAAATTTTAATGAAATAATCAAATATTAAATAAACAATATATATTCAAAACCAAAATCAAGAAGATGTATAATTAATTACGTGCTCAATGTAGAGCATGTGACATTTTGTTTTATAATGAACTAGAACCTAACTTTCACTTCAATGTGATAAGAACTTGCTCCATCGGTCACATCTATAAATGGCTGAAATCAAGAGATAATATAGTAAAACAACCAATTTGGAGCTATCATATCGATAACATTCGTGCACCATTCATTCATCGGTAACGCAACCAATGGACTATAATTTGGAGTGCTTATAATATTCACCAACTAGGGAAACACTCACGTGACTAACATCACTCATGTATTCCCTCCATCCAACAAACAAACACCTCAATTCATCAAAACAATCATAACTTATATATATATATAGTTATGATATATTAATATTAAACCATATACATTTCCAACCTTGTAAGTCAAGAAACTTTAAAAAATGCAATAATCTTGGAGACGTACAATCATTCATACTTTTGTCTTGTCCTGCACCATATTTTGTGCCTGATGTTTCACTTAACAACACGTTAACACCTTTCAAATAATGTATAAAATTACACTGGGACAAGGGTAAATAAAATAGTAGGATCTACTTATTTGGTCTCTCGCCATCACAGCTAAATGACGAAAAATCCTCACAACCAAAGTCTAACCATTTCGATGAGCCTCTCGCTAGTTAAGAGTGGTCGCACTTATGCCAACATTAATAAAAAATAATGTACTCAATTTCATAGCTTAGTTACTATTTAGGGCCTCCTACCTTAAAAAAAATCATAATGATTTTGGCACTTTCATCTCTTTATGTTCAATTATAAAAATGATAGTTGAGTAATATTTAATCTATGTCTGATAGACCATGTTGGTCATTGGGAATACTAAACATCATCATTGTTATCAATTTCTGTAAACATCATCATCATTATCATCAATTCATGTTATGGTTGAGCTCGTTAAATACTTACCTTTATTTTAAGAAAACATGCTTAAGAAAGGCCCAAGGGTTAGATATGATCAATTTTCACATTAATTAAGAAGATGTCATTTAATGGCATAACTAAATTGAATGATTGATTCATAAATGATTTATGGCTTAGTAGTGGAATTAAGGTGAGTCAAGTAATATGTATGTTTGTTTTATGATTATGGAACTTTCCTTTATATTTTAGTACTGTATAAAATGAGGAAGTTGTAAGGTCTACTACTAACATAATGGTTGATCAGTTGAGTGGTGATTATGTTTGTTTGCTAAGCATTACCCTCTCTCCTTGTGTGGCATGTGTTCATGCACTATTACATTTGGGTGCAAAATTCAATGTCATCCCAATATTAATATGTTGCAAAAAACATCAAAAAGAAATTCACAAAGCATTGCAAACACATTATTGGGATCTCAACAGGGTATTTTTTAAGGATTCTAATATTATACCTAAGTATAGTATTATAGGCGATTATTTTGGATTGAAAAAGACATATATATAGATAGGTAGGCGAATATCAAATATGAAACATACAATTTACTATTGAAATTTGTAAATTTTGGTGAAAATTATGATAAAAAAACATATTTTATGTATATATAGGCGATATTAGAGACCAAAAATAACCAAATAGCGAATTTATTTTTCAGAAAAATGCCCAAAAAATAGCCAATTGGCGAAATTTCGCCCTTATAAATTACCCTGGATCTCAACAACAATTAAGGACCATCCTAATTTCAACTCCATCTAAGTGCCACAAGGAAAAATATGCCTAGTTTTAAAAGACCAACACAATGCAATGAGAACCTGTCACTATTTCTATGATGGCTTTCTGATATTGCAACACAAACATGTTGCTATTTTAATGACAACTTGTTTATATAGCAACAAGGTCTCTAACCTCTAGACTTTTTTTTATAATTGTAGCAAAATCATAATTTTTTTTTTTAATTTCGATGAGAAATCATCAAAATTCCAACCTATGTGGTGTGGTTATTGACACCAACTTCACCATTGCGACACTTGCACTAGGAATGCCAACAATCTCTAGCACATTCTTATATCCATTTTCATCCTCTTGAATTTGTAAGCTCAAAAATTCCGAGACTCATTGTCATTTAAAAAATAAAAATTATGAATCAAGAATAATTCTTTCCAACCATATTCAACAAAGCACCCCCAACCAAATGCAATTAGAATCCTCCCATTTATGAATAAAACTAAAAAGTTTCTAAAGTAACATTGTTTAATAGAGAAATACATTTAAATAAAACCTTTTTAATGCCTTCAATGGAACTTTTTATTGTGATTTCATCGTCAACAATGTCCTAATGTTACCTTAGAACTATGTCTAAACAACGGAATAGTGTAAGAGTTTCATCTAAAACTCCGACATAATTACCAAGTTAATGTATTAATGGAAATCATTCATAGTGGATGGCAAGATTACAAAATTAATATTTATCATGTACGATCCTATATAAAGTGTTTTATTGCTTGTCATTTGAAATGGGAAATGAACACCCCCAAGGTGGAAGGGTGTTGCAAAAGCCAGAGCCATATCAAACAAAGTCCAAAAATGATGTTTTCGTAGTTGTTCTATCATTTTCATACTCTAAACTTTCATATATCCAACAATATAGAAAAAAAACATAATACACAAAACACTCAAACCAAAAATAATGATTAGCTAATATAGAATCTTAAAGAGATAGGCAAAATACTCAAACTAGAAATAATAATTAGTTAGTATGGAATCTTAAAGAGATAGGCATTTTTCAATTATATATATATATATATATATATATCATTGGAAAAGAAGCAAAGGAGATGAAAACAATATCAAGAACTTAATGAGCTTCATAACTTGGGGTTGTGATTCAAGTTTAGGTAGAAGTTGCAACATTATGGAACATGACAGTTTCTTTTTCTTGTTTTAATAAGCTTAGTATGTCATGTTAGAAACTTCATTTAGCATAGAACCATGTATTGAATTATTTTAAGCAACCATAGATCCTGAGATGACCTCCACAGCTTTATGTTCATACAATTAATCAGAATTACAAGCTAGGGAAGGATACCATGCCTAGGATTTCCATTGATGCCAATCCTTACCATATTATTTCTCAAGAAGATTAAGATTGACTTTGGTTTCCCAAATCCATCTAGAACTCATTGTTGGAAGGTGTCAACAATAGTATTTTCATTTGTGAACTACAATGAACTATTGGGTGTCAACAATAGTACTTCCATTTGTGATGTTTTCTTTAACTGGGAGAATTTATGAGCATGCTTTGGTAGTCTCATCATACACCTAGGTGCAAGACAATCAAAGTTTGAATACTAGAGTAGAACAAGAGATTTGTTGCCCATGATGGCATGCACTTGCATCACTGCCTTATCATTATCTTCAGGAGATACAAGACAACTGGATGTAATCCATTCCTCGTGTTCCTTCCATTTCTAAATTATTATCATCAACATGGTGGAGATTTTTAGGTTTCATTTACTAAATGAACTTAAAGGAAGAATGCACAAAAATCCCCCCAATGCAAGCATTTCAGGGGCACATAACTTCTAAGGATCAACGAAAAGGAGGAACAACCATTCATAGACTACAATCTAGAAGCTTGTATTAAGTGGATATTTGAGAAGCCTCTAATTGACTTGAGTTATATCTATTGAATGGTAGAATATATAGAAAAAGAAAGAGTATGTAATTCATATTTTATCTTCAAGTCTATCACACCAATGGAGAACATGTACTTAACAAAATAGAGGGGGATGTGCAGTAGAGAGGTTTGTGGTTCAAGAAGAGGAAGTTTAGTGAATAACTATCATAAGCTTGTTGTAATGTTGGAAAAAGGTATGGGCATATCAGTGTCATTTCCATAATTTTATCCATGTTGAAGGATCATCACCTAAGCAATCAGAGGATTAATACTTTCATCTAAGCTTAAAATCCAAATATTAATGGATTTACTTATAAATATCAATGATAATATCCATATTCTTAACGTTTGATTGTATTCAAAAGTGGCATCATGTGATTTAGGGTTGTTGAGCTTGGTGTTGTCATTGATGTCAAAGAGATTGTTGAACTTGGTGATGGCATTGAAGTCTTAATGCTAGTTTGAAGAAGTATATAGAAAATATATGCGCAAGTCTCAGCAAGCCCCACCAAACGTGCACAAGAAGTCTGCGCAAAGTCCCACTAGAGTTATCTGTGCAGGTCCCAACACAAGTATGTTGTGCAATACACTACACAATAGTTTGCATGCTAATAAAGCCAAGATATTAAAGTCCACAAATTACAAGATGACAAAGGAACACAAAATGAGGTCCTTTCAAGACAAATGTGTGGGTAAACTTATTCGTGAAGAAAGGTAGAAGGGATGTAGCTGACATACAAAAGCCTTTACTTATGGATAAATCAGTTGAACAAAGAAAAGAATGAATTGTATAAATAAGCAAAAGATTGAAGTGTTTTAATAAGCTTGGGCGCAAAAGGATGCAATATTCTAAAATTGAAAGCTTCGGGGAACAGATGAAATGCTCAGGGGAATCAATGACTATATGACTTGAGGAAGTGCACGAGATTATAGGACAACGAGAAGTACAAGGAGTAGTCGCGCGGAAATACTAGGAGAATTTGTGAAGAGCACAAGGAGCATTTGAAAAGGACACAAGGAGTGGTCGCGCAAAAATATTTGGAAGTGTGAAATATAGTATGCTCAATAGTTTGTTGGAAACAGACAAAACAGATAAGAAAGTGCAGAGTGGATTGTGACCGAGGAATACAACGGAAAATCTATATATATGGGTGGTAGGATGGGGCAGTGACAGAAGATTGATTTCTTCCATAGGTTGGTTCCTAACAGCTCAGGTGGGTGCCTAACCGCGCAAGTTGGTGCTTGTTGACTATGAGTTGGTGCGCATAAGAGGATTGGTGTCCTTGCAGGTTGGTGCCTGTAAAAAAACAAGTTGGTGCTTGCAAAGGATTGGTGTTCCTATCTTATTGGTGTCAGGAAAATCCGTGATTTGGTGCTCACACTTGTATTGGATATTGGTGTGTCCTAGTATTATTTGTAATAGAAGATTCTTTACATATTCTTTAAGCTCAGTGTTCTTTGTATTGAAAATTTCTTTTGATATATGGTATATGTGTTGATGAATGATTGCATGGTATAAAAAATGTTTGAAATACTAAAAGGTATGAAACATTGATTCACACACACCTCTCAGTATTTTCAACAATTGGTATCAGAGTAGGTTCCTTCAGACATAGTCTAATCACTGGAAGGAAGATCATTGTGCAATCTAGATTTCTGCGCAGATATGGATAGACAGGAAGGTCTCTCAACAAATCGAGCACCACCTTTTGATGGGTTTAATTATGCTTTATGGAGAGTATAAGAATGGAATTATTCATACAGTCACTGGGAACAGACATTTGGGTGGCAATTCTAAATGGTTATAAAGTTCCAGATACTCGTCCAACTGATGATGCTGATTAAAAGTTGTATGAATGCAATGCACAAGCCAAAAATTCAATACTAAGTGGCCTAGCAGACTCAAAATTTACAAAGGTCATGCAATGTAGCTCAACAAAATCGATATGGGACAAAATTCAGAGCATTTATAAAGGAGATGACACAATGAAAAAGTAAAAGCTACAAACGTATAGAGGTCAGTTTGAGAGCCTAAAAATGAAGGAATATGAGAACATTGCATCATACTTTCTTCGTGTAGATGAAATAGTCAACACTCTTAGTGGTCTTGGGGAAACAATTCCTGAAAAAGCAATTGTACAGAAGGTGTTGAGATCTCTACCTATGCGATTTGATTCTAAAGTATCAGTCCTGGAAGATAGAAAGGATCTTGACAAGGGGAAAATGAATGAAACCCATGGAATTCTCACTTCCTATGAAATGAGAACTGAAAAATAAAATCCTCCAAGAAGTGAAGTAGCCTTCAAGGCCTCCAAGAAGACAAAGGAAGTAAACAAGATTCCAGTAAGAGTTCTTCTGACGAATTTGATCTTGAAGAATCAAACCTTGTGAAGAAACTTCATAAAGGTCATGGAAAGTACAAAGGCAATCTTACTTTCAAATGATTTGAATGTGGTAAAATAGGTCATTTTGCTTCTAAATGTCGATATAAAGAGAATAGAAATAGTGATGAGGAGGATCATGATCATGAAGAAAAGAAAAAGATATACAAAGGAGGTAGACCTGAAAATAGTAAAAGGTTTGGCAAACAAAAGAAAATTCTATACTCCAAAGAGGACAATAACTTAGTAGATGAAGATGACAGTTATGATGATGAAAGAGAAGTGTTCTTTATGGCAATTGAAGAATAATATTAAAATGAGAACCCTAGAGATGAAGTAAATGTTGAGGTAGAATTTGAAGGAGAACTTATAAGTGCTTTAAAGGGTTTGAAAAACTCAAGAAAGAAGAATAAGTATTTAAAGGACCAACTACTTAGGTATGAAGAACATGTAGAAAAAGTCAAAATAATAGAAGAAGATCTAGTAGGAAATTTGAAATAGAAAGAAACAACGTGTGAGGAATTTGAGAAGGAAAATATAACCTCAAAGAATGAACTAAAAAAGGTAAGCATGCACTTAGGCTATCAACAAAAGTTTGGAAAAATTTCTAAAGTATTGGATGAAATCATCAACAATCAAAGATCAATTTCAGATAGGTCTGGGTTGGGATATGAACAAGAGAACGATGATAAGGAGTCAATTTCAATTACACCAAACTATGAAGCAAGGAGATTTGCATATGTACTTAAAATTCCTATCAAAGAGAAAGAAAACAAAAAGAATGACCAACAATCTTCTTATGTAAACAAAGAAGTTGTACCCTCTAGAAGACCTCTCACTACTAGGTATCAAACTATATTTTTGGGGCATTGCTATTTTTGCAATAATGTTTGTCATAAGGCTGCAAATTGCAAAGCACTTGCAAACAATAATTTTGAAAGAAATAGAAGTCTTCTCAAGAAATTCAAAGCTGAAAATATGAACAAAGAAATCAGAAAGTCTAATGAAGTCACCAATCCCTTTAGATTTTTGGAAATGGACATCGAGTACTATCAATGTCACAACTATGGTCTTAAATATCAAGACTACAAAAACCAGTCAGTAACTATGCACTAGGATGAAACCATAAGTTACTTCTACAAGAAAGACCATACAAATATTTGGTAGAAAAGGACCAAAGAACAATGCCAAGAAGAATGCATTCTATCCTTCCATAAAGATCACTAATATATTGATAATGAATGTTCTAAACACATGAACGAAGATAAAGGAAAGTTTATAGACTTACAAAGGGAGAATGGAAACAATATGCAATCAAGAAAACAAGACATGTCACAAAAGGAGCTACACGCAAAAAGCAACCGCGACAGACTACAAGAAAATACGAGGGAAGCACTAAAGATTGAAAAGGTGGAAAGGATAGGACAAGAAGAGGAAATATTGTTCGGAATAATTCAAGGCTCAATTCAAACCCTAGACATAGATAGAGGACAAGCTCCAATATGATCAGCGCAATGGAAACAAAAAGGATGATAGGGATGATTCGCACAACACAACAATAAAAAAGGAAGCAGAGGATTAAATAAAGTAGAAAGTACACACATGAAAACTTATCCTTCTACCAATGAAAGTAGTTATTCATAGGGTCAAGATGGAAGAAGTTGTAGAAGAATTTGCATAGAAAAGGATTGCAACAAAGAACAAAAAATACTAATGATGAATCCAAAAGCTACACAAATTTCAACTAAATATCAGCATCAATGTAGACAATGGACATTCAAGTCATTCATTTAAAAACAAATAACTAATTTGGAATATAAGGTTGCATTATCTTTCAAAATAAAAATCCAATGAAGTAGCAAATTATAAACCACATTTAGAACATTAATTGTGTATACAAGGAAGTCTAAATAATGTATACTGCATCATTTAAAATTCATTTTTTACAAAAAAATAGATATCACAACTTGTCCAAAAGGAGGGAAAGCAATATTAATACAAGACATATGCTTACAAAAGGAGTTTATACTTGTCACAACCTTGGCGAAATTGACAACATGGCTAACCAACTATGAAAGGTTCAAAACTTTTGAAGATAGTGATAAGATCAAAATTGAGGAACATAATCTTGTGTTCATAACCGCAACTCAATATTTGGAGTATTCTGATCTTTGTTCAAGTCTGACTGAATCTGCTTCAACAGACTTAGGATTTGTTGTTGTTGTTGCTTCATCTGGTCCATGTGCTCCTTGAGAACTAAAATATCATTGGCATGATTTCGATTAACTGTTGTCTAGGCATACCACTCTTTCATATTGTTTTCCTCAATCTTTTTTGTTTGGGTCTCCACCTTTTCTTGTAGTTTGGAAAATTCATTGCGCTGTGTTTGAATTGTTTCATGGAGGAACTAAAATCCTGACATTGTAGAATCAATTAGAAAACTTAATAGTTGAGTTCTATCGGATTTAAAAAAGGACAAATCAGCTCATAACCATAAGCAAAATCGGAATATTTACCATCGCATGTGTCCGTGACAGCCGAAACGATGTGAAAGGACGACATTTATTTGAACATAAATGACATGATCAACTTTGTTTCACGCGAATTAAATTTGCTAGGATAGAGTTGTCATGCTTGTGTCATGCCAAGATCTATGTTGGACATACAAAAGATTATTTAATTAATAATTATGTGAAGCCACGTTTGGTTTCAACAATCATCTAATCATATGTAATATGGATGTACATGTGCATTAAAATCTAGAATAAAAGATAGCATTAGAAGATGAAGCTATGAAGGTAGTTGAATAATGTGCACAGGTGAAAAGGGAAGTTGTAAGAGTTGTTGAGGAATGCACGCTTGAAGCTAAATCTCAATAAACAGGTAGAAGAGGCAATCTTGATTAAAGAAGCAGAAATGAAGGAAAATGTTGCAAATGTACAAGCAACTCTGAAGAAGTTAGCAACAATGGTGAAACCAAAGGAGCAAGCAGAAAAATAGAAGAGGTTGTGTAAAAAGGACTGTGCAAAGGAGAAGTAACCAGCACATAATAGCAACAGAAGACACGAACAAAAGCATAAATATAGGGGGAGAACCTGCAACTACGCGGGGGGAGGATATATTGTGTTAATATAGGTGTGCAAATAATCGAATATTCGAGGAAAAAGTAGCAAGTAAATATGCAAACAAAATTGCGCAACACAAGACTTCAATGAAGAGATAGTATTCAGAGGGAGCTCAGCTTTACTTGGTGTTGACATCAATGCCAAAGGTTGATCCGTATCGTGTCCAGGAAGCACGAGGGGGACAACAGTTCGACTGAATGAGTCGTCTCTGTTATGGCGGAAGCTTAATAAAAAGAGTGAGCAAAAGCAAGATTTCGCAATACAGATAACACAAATACACACCGGCAATATGCAGGAATGCGAACTATTCTAGATTGATCCAGATAAGATGTATGTTACAATAATTTACATGCTTATAAAGAAGTATGAGACGCTTGGGTGCCTGCCCATTACGTTCAGTTACAAAGAAGAAGTTAGAATGGTTCAACTGTTCAACCGTTACAATCGACTGGGAGACAGAGAGATAGTCTGTCGAAGTTCGACAGTCGCTAGTCGCATGTCGACGTTGTGTGCCGATGTCGTGAACTGTGAGGTTACTGAACATGTCAAAGGTGCGGAACATGTCGCAGTACTGAAGTTGTCGAATTCATGTCGTTTCGAAACTTGTCGAAGTTGTATCAATAACAATGACTGGTCTAAGATGTGTCGAAGTTAGCATCCAACAACACATGCCAACTGCGATGTGGATCAGACCTCCTTCCTTAAGAAACAATGGACCCCATTGTTTGCTCGCAAAGGTGAGGAAACTTTTTGATCACTTCAGTAGCAGAGTACCACTTTCCTTGAGATGGGATTCAGCCAGCTTTGGAAACCTAAAACAAGGGAATTGTGTTCGTCCCACAATGGTGTCGTAAGGAAGAGGCTCCTAAATAGCTGGGTTGATGTCTGCGGGATCTGCTATTGAGAAATCATTCTGTTCCAACAAGGGTGCATAGTATGGTCAAAGTAGATCCACATTAAAGACTGGATACAGACCCAGGCAAGCAAGAATGTCGAGCTGGAAAGCGTTTTCGCCAATCTGTCGAAGAATACTGTATGGACCATATCGCAAAGTTTTTAACTTCTTGAAAGGACCTGTGAAGCGCTCCTTCTTAATATGTAGCCATACCTTATCCCCAATTTGAAATGTGTGAGGAATGCGATACTTGTCGTGTCGGGCCTTAGCTTTCTCGTTTTCTCTGTGCAACATATCCTGCGCTTGTCGCTGGATGTCTCAAATCTGTTCTCAAAACTTGACTGCTTTATCAACTTCTCGCCAGCTGCGATCTATGTCAGAGTTTGGCTGTGTCGAGGAGATGATCAAGTCAATAGGCACTGAGGGTTGAAATTCGTAACATATCTCAAATGGACTCTTTCCTGTAGAGCTATGTTGAGCACGATTGTATCTATGTTGTATGTATGGAAGACTATCATCCCATGTGCGTCGATGTTGGTGATTGTACATGCGAAGCAGTTGTACTACCAAGCGATTCAAAACTTCCATCTGTCCGTTGGTTTGAGGATGGAAAGCTGTCAACAATGAGAGTCGCATGTCTAGCTGTAGCCAGAGGGTCTTCCAAAAGATGCTGAAGAATCTGGCATCTCGGTCGGAAATGATGGTTGTGGGTAAACCAAAGTGTTTCCAAACATGTGTAAAGAAGAGCTGAGCAGTTTGCTGCGCTGTTGTGGTCTTCTTACATGGTATGAGAATGGCCATCTTGGAAAATCGGTCAACTACTACTAATATCACGTCATGCTGATGTTTGGTAGTAGGATAACCCGTCAAGTAGTCCATAGAAATAGATTCCCACAGTCGACCACGAACTGGCAGAGGTGTGTTCAATCCCAGTCATCGATTAGGTGTCTTAGCAATGGCACAAACCACGCATGATCGAATGTACTTGTTGACGTCATATTTAAGTGTAGGCTAGAATAAATACTTCTGCAGAATAGTAAGTGTCTTTGCTACTCCAAAGTGTCCTGCGGTCTTGCTGTAGTGCGCGTCCCAAATTAGCTGCTTTCGTTGCTCACCGGTCGGTACAAAAAGTTGTCCAAGCTTGTATAGCAAGTTATCTTTTAGGAAGTATTCGGAGTCTGAGGTCGATGACTTGTTAGTCTGTAATTGTCGGTAGACTTCTGAAAATTTGATGTCATCCTCGTACAACTGTTGCCAAGTGGTCGTGTCATAATCCTACATACTCATCACTGTCAAAAGGAGAGTAATGGGTGGTCGACTGAGGCAATCTACAGCGGCATTAGCCTTTCCTTTTCGATACTTAATCACCAACTGAAATTATTGTAGGTAATTAATCCACTTGAGTTGTCGGTTTGTCTGCAACTTTGATTGTGTCGGAGCGAATTGTAGAGGCTTGCGATCAGTGAGAATGACCGTTTCCTTTTCAAGGATGTAATGCCTCCATTACTTGAGAGCTTGCACAATGGCGTACAGTTATTTTTCGTACGTCGAGTATCTTCTAACCGTATCGTTAAAAGTCTCGGAATGAAAAGCGACTGGGTGACCAAACTGAGTGATCACTGTGCCCAAGGCATAGTCCGATGCGTCTGTCTCAATCTGAAAGGGATGATGCAAATCAGGTAACACAAGTACTAATGCAGTGCAGAGCCTGTGTTTGAGTTGTTTAAAAGTTGTTTGATGTGTTTCTGTCCACTGAAAGACAGTTTTCCCATTTCCTTTCATCAACTGATTCAAGGGCCAGGCTATGTGACTGAAGCCGATTATGAATCGTCGATAAAAATTCGCCAAACCAAGAAAAATTCTTAGTTCTTGAATGCTTCTAGGAATGGGCCAATCTTTGAAGATCTGTACTTTGTCTGGATTGACGTGAATGCCTACATAGTCAATTACATACCCAAAATATTTGATGCTGGTCATCGCAAAAGAGCACTTGTCCATGTTCAAATAGAGTCGATGTTGCTGGAGAGTGTCGAGGACTTGTCGAAGATGTCCGACATGTTCTTCCCATGATCAACTGAAAATCAATATGTCATCGAGATAGACAATAACCCATTTGTCGATGAAAGGTCGGAGAAGGTTATCCATATGTCACATGAAGGTCACAGGTGCGTTGGTTAAGCCGAAAGGCATAACTAACCATTCGAACAATCCTTCCTTCGTCTTGAAAGTAGTTTTCCACACATCTGAGGGCTCGATTGGAATCTGATGGTATCCCGAATTGAGGTCGAGCTTAGTAAAGAATTTAGCACCTTTCAGATAGTCGATAAGCTCGTCTATCCGCGGCAGAGGGTACCGATTCTTCATTGATATTTTGTTGAGAGCTCTGGAGTCGATGCACATGCGCCAAGTCCCATCTTTCTTTGGAACTAGGACGACTGGACTTCCACAAGGAGAGGAGCTGGGTCGGATATGACCTTTTTCTATTAACTCTTGGATTTTTCTACAAATCTCTTCATTTTCGAGAATGGATCTTCTGTAAATAGATACATTAGGAAAAGAAGAAACTGGAACAAGTTCAATGGAGTGTTTTACCTGGCAATGCTAAGGTACTCCGTCTGGAGCTTGAAAGAGGTTCTTGTACTCATCGAGAATATGATTGAATTGCTGCTTCTGTCGAGGGATGCATTGGTCAGTGACTTGACTCGTTGTTGCAGTCTTCTTAGAATGTTGTGGCTTGATCATGATTAATGCAAATTTCTGAGCATGATTGATGAGCTTCTTTGTCTATTTGGAAGATATCAGTGCAACCATCGGTGTAGGTTGACGCTCTGGTATGCTGAACCATCGATTTTGGATTCTGACAATCACCTTCTAAGGCCGTGACTGATAAATTCCATGTCTGTCCCAGAGGTAAGGTTTCCCAAATAGGGCATCGGCTACAGAGAGTGGTGCCACGTCATAGAGTACTTCATCTTCAAAAGGATTTATGAAGTAGGTGATTTTGCATTGTCGAGTGATCCGTAGTTCTTGTCCATCCTTCATCCAACCGATGTTGTAAGGTTGGGGATGCGGAGTGGTAACAAGACCTAATTTATTCACCAGTTCTTCAGAAACGAAGTTCTTTTGGCTCTCGCTGTCCACGATCAGATGCAATGGGTTTCCCTGGACCCATATCCATGTATGGAACAGGCGTTCTCGTTCCTCCTCGTCGACAATAGTCAAGGCTGCCTGAGTTGTCGAGGTCAAAAGGGTCGTTGTGTCTGGATCAGATTCTTCCACCGTCTTGTCGAACGTGTCGGAGCTCGACACTTTTGCCAAAAATGTCTTCTAAGCTTTGCATTCAGATGTATCATGCCAAGATGAGTGGTGGTAATCGCACCATTTCCCGGTCGGTGGTTGTTTGCTACATTCCTTCTTGTGAAAAGACTTCTTACCGTTGTCAAGCTTTGGCAGTGTCGGCTGAGAAGATCTCGACTTGTCGTAATCGGCTGGTGTCTTCTTATCAGGTGGTCTTCCTGATGTCGAATTTGTCGCGAAACATGATTTTCCTTTCTGCTTGGTTTCTAGTTTGCTGGCGTAGTGGAAAGCATCTGCAAGCGCATTGACAGTAAAAAATTCCATCTCCTGCTGGATGTACTGAGACAATCCACTGGTGTATTTCAGAACAAGCAATTTCTCTTCTTCTTGGATGCCAAGTCTTGCCATGAGTCGGTAGAACTCGTCGGTGTAACTCTGTACTGATTGGTCTTTCCATTGCCTTAGCTGCTGCCACTTCTTATACTGTTGCTCGAGGTATTTCGGCGGGTAAAATTCCTTCCGGATGTGTTCGACGAATTTATCCCATGTGTCAATGGGGTCTCCGTTTTTCTCCATCTTTGTCGAGAGGTTCTCCCACCAGCAGTGCATGGAGGTTGACATCTTTAAGGACGCAATGGTGACTTTTTCAGCTTTAGAGAGTTGATTTACAGCATAATAGGACTCCAATTGTTGTACCCAATTGTCAACGGATTTCGCGTCAATCTTTCCTTCAAGATTCAGTATGTCGAGATTCATTTGCACTTTGAAGGGGCTGATTTTATCAGAGTGAGTTCTCATCGAGGATCCTCTGGATGTCGAAGCAAATCGCAAGAGAATCTCATTGAACTAGGCGAACATTTCAGTTCGTTGTCGAGCCAGAGCTTGCTCAATAAGCTGTGTTGTCTCGTCGACTGCATGTCTATAATCTGTTTATTTTGTCATATCTGGAGATCAAATCTGCTTGAATTGTTGAGATTGCAAGCGAGTTTGAACTGGCATAAGTCAGGTAACTTCGAGAGAAGTGTATACGCAGAACTTAAGCAAGAAAAACTGAATACGCTCTTATACCAATGATCCGTATCGTTTCCAGGAAGCATGAGGGGGACAACAGTTCGAATGAATGAGTTGGATCTATTATGGAAGAAGCTTAATAAACAGAATGAGCAAAAGCAGGATTTCGCAATATAGATAACACAAATACACACTGGCAATATGCAGGAATGCGAACTGTTCTAGATTGATCCAGATAAGATGTATGTTACAATAATTTACATGTGTATAAAGAAGTTTGAGATGCTTGGGTGCCTACCTGTTACGTTCAGTTACAAAGAAGAAGTCAGAACGGTTCAACTGTTCAACCCTTACAGTCGACTGGGAGACAGAGAGACAGTCTGTTGAAGTTCGACAGTCGTTGGTCGCATGTCGACGTTGTATGCCGATGTCGCGAACTGTGAGGTTACTGAACATGTCGAAGGTGCGGAACATGTCGCAGTACTGAAGTTGTCGAAGTCATGTCGTGTCGAAACTTGTCGAAGTTGTATCAACAACGATGACTGGTCTAAGATGTGTCGAAGTTAGAATCCGACAACACATGCCAACTGCGATGTGGATCAAAGGTGGAGTTTTTTAAGCTTGGTGTTTTCATTGATATCAAAGATATTTTTGAACTTGGTGATGGAATTGGAGTCTTAATTCCATTTTGAATAATTATATAGAAAATATGTGCGCAATTCTGACGCAAGGGAAGTCCCGAAAAGGGGCCTCTTTCTTAATAATAACAAACGACACACAATGTTCACATAGACTGGATGTAAACAGGATGCCAGAAGCTAGCTTCTATTACTTCAATCTTGAATTACAATGTATGAATACAAAGAAACTGAACTAAACTAGTTGGCCTCGGCCTGATATAATATACATAAGTAAAATGGTGTGTTATCTCTGTGTGTGACCCTATCCTCCTCTCAGTATTATGCTGAATGCTAGAATGAATGAGTCATGAGTGACGAGTGATATCCCGTCGATCTGTTGTGATCGAACTAGCTTCCTTGTTCTTGAGCACTGGTCTTCTACCCTGCTCTGTTGTTCCTTCTCTTCCTGAGGTCCACTCTGATCCCCGAGACACTCTTCCTCTATCCATCAAATCCTCTTGATCCTGCAGACCTACAATTTTTAGTGCCCTCTATTCGTGCTGCACAACCTATTACCGTGGTGACATCTGTCCTGATCCAAACCACCTTCATAATTGCTCATAACATCCTTAGCAACCCCGAACGGCTACCAAGTACTCAACTTTGACTTCTACAAAAACTCGCACTCTGTGATAGTTGTCAACCCCACGTCTCGACCATACTGCACTCCGTCACATTAGACCTTACTTGTCGGCTTTGCTTAACTCCCATGGTTGCCAATCCGACCATTCCTCCATGCTTGGCTTCTGCTGCAAACTTGTCGGTGTCGTTGTTTGAAAATATGTCGACACCCGACCTTTTTCGCTGCAAACATGTCATCTGTCGACATCTTAAGTTGTCGGCCTTCGACCTTCCCTTCTGTCGACCGTACCTCGATAAATTATGCTCAACTACTTGGCTTCCAACAGCTAGTCTTCCTTCGCACCAGTGGTCGTCAGCAATCCCCCTGGTCGACTTCTCCTATTGATCAACTTCAACTGTTTTGCCTAGGTCCCGATGCTCCTACATCAGACTCCCTGGGTGAAAAAGAACTCGACTGCTCTGTCGGTCTCTTGTATTCTTCTTCGAAAATCCATGTCGCCTCATGCAACTCATCGTCCTTCCATCGCACTAAGTATTATTTCTTCCCCGAACTGCGAGTACGCCCAACTCCGTGTTCCTCCAACACTTCGGCGATTTCTTCTTTGCCGTGTCAACCTGGAATCTGCACTGTCCAGTCGATGTTCGACACTTCTGCAACTCTGTCGGTTGAACCTTCTTCAAACTTGTACAGATCTGAGACATTGAACGTAGGTGAAATGCTCAAGTATTTCGGTAGCTCCAACACATAAGCATTGTTCGAAATCTTCCTCAGAATATTACACAGTCCAATCTTCTTTAGCTTCAGCTTATTATACGTTCCTGTCGGAAATCTCTCCTTCCGCAAATGTGCATAGACTAGGTCTCCTTCGCTAAACAAATGTATCCTTTTCTTTATTTTGGCTCTCAACGTGTATGTCACGTTTCTTTTTTCAATGCGCTTTCGCACATCTTCATGCACTTCTTTCATATGCTCTGTGAATGTTTATGCATCCACGCATTTCCTGATTTTCATCGGTATCTCGACCAAATCCACCACACCATGTGGGATTCGTCCTTGAAAAATATGGAATGGGCTCAAACCTGTCAATTGATTCACATAATTGTTGTAGGCGAACTCTGCTTGTGCCAACATGTTCTCCCACTGCTTGGGTCTGTCGGCCGTTAAACATCTCAGAAGGTTTCCCAAACTTCTTTTCACCACCTCGATCTGTCCATCTATTTGTGGATGATATGCAGAGCTAAACTGCAACCTCGTGTCCATTTTCTTCCATAGGGTTCTCCAGAAATGACCCATAAACTTGGTATCTTTGTCTGACATTATACTCTTCGGAAACCCATGCAATATGACTATCTCCTTGAAGAATAGTACAACAATGCTTGTGGTGTCACTTGTCTTCCAACACAAAATAAAGTGTACCATGTTCAAAAATCTGTCGACTACAACAAATATTGAGTCTTTACCTTGTTGCGTATTCGACAATCCTAGCACAAAATCCATTCTCAGGTGCTCCCATGGGGTATTCGATACTAGTAATGGTGTATACAACCCCATATTCTGAGTCCTTCCCTTTCCCAACTAGAAAAATTGACACTATCATACCCACTTTCTGACATCTGTCGTCACTCCTAGCCAATAATACTTTTCTTCAACCAATGCCTTGGTCTTGTCGATTCCAAAATGACCTGCTAATCCGCCACTATGCAGCTCTCGGATTAGGTTCTCTCTTACTGATCCTCTAGGAATACACAACTTTTGTCCCCTGACTAGGTATCCCTCTTGGATTAAATAATCCAAGTATGGAGTCCTGTCAACACTCCATGGTTCGCGACTCGCCTTCCATGCTTTTGCAAAATCCTCGTTGGTCTCATACTCTGTCTTCACCGACTCTATTCCTGTTTCCTGAACTGCCTTAGTGTTAAACAATGCAACTCTTCGACTCAGCGTGTCGGAATCTTCTTCAAATTTCTTGACTTATGTCGCAATATGAAGGTATATCCCTATAGGAATTCGACCCACTTCATGTGCCGCTGGTTCAGCTTCGACTGAGTGTTCAAGTACCTCAGTGCTTGGTGATCTGTGTACAACACAAATTCCTTGGGAAACAAATAATGCATCCAATTTTTCAACTCTTGGAAAGTAGCATAGAACTATTGGTATTAGACCAAATATTTCCGCTTCACATCATCCAAATTCTCGTTGAAGAATGCAATTGGTCGACCCTCCTGGCTCAACAATGCTCCAATTTCCATTCCACTCACGTCGCAATCAACTTGGAAAACTTTGTCAAAATCTGGGAGTGCTAACATTGGGATCTCAATGACCTTTTCCTTCAACTTGTCGATATCTCTATGGGAAGCTTCCGTCCACTTGAACTCCCCTTTCCTCATGCACTTTGTCAAAGGTGCACATATTCGACTGAATCCTTTGATGAACTTCCTGTAGAAACTAGCAATTCCATGGAAAATCCGCACTCCAGTCGTGCTTGTCAGTTCTGGCCACTCCAATATAGCCTTCACCTTCTCTGGGTCCATCACTAACCCTTTACCTGAGATTACAAATCCCAAGTACACCAGTTTTTCCTTCATGAAGAAACACTTTTGTAGGTTCACCATCAGCTTCTCTTCCTGCAACTTCTGCAATACTTGTCGAATGTGCTCCAAGTGTTCGACCTTGGTTCGACTAAATATCAGGATGTCATCTAGGTACACTACGATGAACTTCCCCAAGAATGGCTTCAGTACTTCATTCATCAACCGCATGAATGTACTGGGTGCATTAATCAATCCGAATGGCATTACTAACCACTCATACAGCCCTTCCTTCATCTTGAATGTTGTTTTCCATTCATCTCCGTCTCTAACCTGAATCTGGTGATAGCCACTCTTCAGGTCGATATTCGTGAATTACTTCACTCCACTTAAGCAATCCATAAAGCCGTCCATTATAGGCAATGGAAATTGGTACTTGATCGTGATCTTGTTGATGGCTCTAGATTCTATACACATCCTCCATTCTCCACCCTTCTTTGGCACTAATACTGTTGGTACCACGCACAGGATCAAACTCTCTCTGATTAATCCTCTGTACAACAACTCCTGGACCTATCGATTAAGTTCCTAACCCTCTATTGGAGTCATTCTATGTGGTGCCTTGTTTGGAAAACTCGACCCTCGAATCAAATCGATCTGATGGGATATGCTTCTCGTTGGTGGAAATCTCATCGGCGCTTCGTCAACTGCTATGCTCCTGAACTCATCGAGCATCTTGTTGACTTCGACTGGAATCCTCTCCATTGTCGACATCTCAAACCCAACTTGTCGATGACCTCCATCGACACAAGATTCTCTGTACTGCCACCATCAACTATGGTCTTGCAATACCATTCACCAATCAGCACTCTGGTTCAAAAGATAGCCTTTTGTTGTGCCGTCTCTTTCTCGTCGCGTCGGTCGTCCTGAACCAATGTTCTCCTGGCCATCATAGTTCGACCTTTTCTTCTCCAATCTTCACTATTGTCGGAAGTCTACTCCGTCCTCTCGTCAATTTGCTCATCTCTTCGACGTCTGGGTTTCGAATCCTCTACAGCGTGTAGGTTCTCTAGGCACTCATATGCCTTGTGTCTGACTCCTCGACACTTATAATAGACTACAGCTGGTCTGTCAGCTCCTTTTCTGTCGGCTGGACCAATTCAACCATACGCACCTCGACCGTGGGTCTCTAGACCATCTCGTCGATTTTCCTGCGCTTTCTCCTTAGTCAATATTCCTTCCGCACGTCGGTTGTCTTCGATGGCTCATCATCTAGTTCCACTATTTTGTCCTTTTGCAAAAATAGTCTTCGCACCTCAACCAGTCATCTTGCCTCTATTCGATGCGGCTTTCCTCGACAGTTTCTCTTCTTCCTTCAGAGCTAACTAGCAGGCTTCACCGACCATTCTGAAACTCGACAGGATCAACTCGTCCTGTATGGCATACTTCAATCCGTTCACATATCTCGTGGCAGCTTCTTCTCCTTCGTCGGTTTGTCCCGACCTTATCGAAAATCTGTAGAAGTCTTCCATGTACTCTTTCACAGTCATCTCTTTTTGTCGAAATGTTTGCAACTTCCTGAACAAGAAAATCACATAGTCGCTAGGCAAGAACTTCCCCTTCAGCTTAGCAATCATTCTATCCCAAGATTTGATCTTTTCCTTTCCTTTCTTGACTCTGTCAGCCTGTACATATTCCCATCACAATGAGGCATGACCCTTCAACCTCAGACATTCAGTTTTAACCCATTTAGGATCCTCAATATTCTCTATGTTGAAGTATTTCTCCATTTCTCTGAACCAGTCAATCAAGTCTTCTAAATCCAGACTTCCTGAGTAGGTAGGTACATCCATCTTTGTTCTACCCCTCATCTCTAACTGTAGCTTGATCAATTTGTATTTTGGTTCCTCCTCAGCCGCTTCCTATGACCTCCTCGACTTCCTCGTCGTTATGGTCTAGCGCATCAGGAACGCATCCATGCCTTTGTCTTTGTTTGATCGCTGTGACTTCACTAGTCAAACTTCGCATTGCTCACATGCACTCGTCGAACATTTCACGATCAACTATGACTGCAGCGCCACACACTCTTCGTCCAACTCCTCGGACATTAACGCCTCTATGAGCCATTTTCAACCGCAGCTGAAACTCCCACTCGTCCAATTGCAACCGTACTTTCACAAGTCGTGCACAATTCTACCCAACCGCAGCTAGAGCTGTCTACGCACTCAACTGGACTCTGCTTCCGAGCTCTGATACCAACTGACGCAAAGGTGGTCCCGACAAGGGGCCTCTTGCTTAACAATAACACACGACACACAATGTTCACATAGACTGGATATAAATAGGATTCCAGAAGTTGGATTCTATTACTTCAATCAAATTACAATGTCTGAATACAAAGAAAATGAACTAAACTAGTCGGCCTTATCCTGATACAATATACATAAGTAAAATGGTGTGTTCTCTCTGTGTCTGACCCTCTCCTCCTCTCATTCTTCTGATGAATGCTAGAATGAATGATACATGAGTGACGAGCGATCTCCCATCGATCCATTGGATCGATCTAGCTTCCTTGTTCATGCGTACTGGTCTTCTACCCTGCTCTGTTGCTGCTGCCCTTCTCGAGGTCCACTCTGATCCCCAAGACACTCTTCCTCTATCCAATGAATCCTACAGATCTTGCAGACCTATATTTGTTAGTGCCCTCTGGCCGTGCTGCACAACCTCTTCCTGTGGTGACATCTGTCCTGATCCCAACCACCTTCATAACTACTCATAACTTCCTTAGCAACCCCGAACGGCTACCAAGTACTCCACTTTGACTTCTGCAAAAACTCAGACTCTATGACAGTTTTCGACCCCATGTCTCGACCATATTGCACTCCGTCACCTTAGACCTTACTTTTCGGCTTTGCTTAAATCTCACAGCTTCCAGTCCACCCATTCCTCCAAGCTTGGTTTCCACCGCAAACCTATCGGTGTCGCTATTCGATAATTTGTCGGCACCCGACCTCTTTCGCTGCAAACATGTCGTCTGTCGACATCTTAACTTGTCGACCTTCGACCTTCTCCTTCTATCGACCCCACCTCGACAGCTTCTGCTTGACTACTTGGATTTCGACAGCCAGTCTTCCTTGCACCAGTGGTCGTCGGCAATCCCCCTGGTCGACTTCTCCTTTCGATCAAATTCAACTGTTTCGCCTGGGTCTTGATGCTCCTACATCAAATTATCAGCAAGCCCCACCAAACATGCATAAGAAGTCTACGCAAAGTCCCACTAGAGTCATTTGTGCAGGTCCCAACACAAGTATGTTGTGCAATAGTTTGTGTGGTAATCAAGCCAAGATATTAAAGTCCACAAAACAAGACAACCAAGGAACAAGAAATGAGGTCTGTTAAAGAAAAATGTGTCATTTCCCAAATTTTGTATTGGGTCACAATGGCCTAATCCCATTGGCCATATTCATGAGATTTTGTCAAATTGATGTTAAGGGTCAAATAATTGCCAAGGAGGAAAATTACTAGTTTCTTAGGTTGTGGGTGGAAGCATTGGGATTTGAAATAAGAATGATAATAATTGATGTGTGGACATTAGAATAGAATAAATATTTAATAAATGAGATAAATAAATATATACAAGGTAAAATCAGAGTGACATTTGACCATGAAGACACATGGAGGAAGTGGGACCCACACAAGCTAGATTTTCTATGCCACATGGAATCCTCCTCTTGTCAATTCGAATCCATGAGAAGTACAATGTTATGGGGATGCGTTGGAAGGGAATAATACTTGTCATGAGTCAATGAGGTTGAAATGTAGAGGAAGAGTAACTCCCATGGAAGAGGAAGAGGCAATTTGGATCTAGTGGGACACTTGGGCTAGATTCCCTAGCTCTATGACAACAATGATGAAGATGCTATGACACCTATGACACAAATCAGACCTGAAGGCTGATATCTGACATATATGACATGTCAGGGATAAAAATAGCCTCTAATAGGGTGCTCAAGTGAGTTAGGGAAGCCAAAGAGACACCAATTTGAATTTGGAGAAGGAGAGGGCTAGAATTGGAAGAACAAGTGGCATACTTGGGAATCTCTTCCCAACTTGAGTTGGCATGAAGCTCTTGGAAGGAATTCGACCCATGGATGACCTTAGAAGTTTATAAAAGTCACGAGCAAAGAAGAATAGCATCTTTTTATCATTTTAGAATTTTCATTTTGCATTTGGGAGAGGAGAGCTAGTGGAGTGCTACTCTACTTGCCTTAGCACCAATTTCGAGGGTGAAAGATTCCCATCCTAGTTGGTAATTGGAAAGACCATTCAGACCTTTCATTTGGATCTTTAATGGAGTCTTTTGTTACAAGTTGAATCTAAAGTGCAGATCATGGTCACATCTCTTTCAGCCTGCTTCTACAACCATTCTTCTATTTATTGGCATATTCTTGCTCCTTGAGGAGAGGTGCACTTGTTGAGGTGATGAACTATTTGGGATAGATCTTGAGGCCCCATATATTTGTATTCTGATATATATATACTCTTTATTTTCTGTTCATGAGACTCTGATGTCTAAATACTAAGTGGAGTTATGTAAAAATATCAAACAATGCAAAAATGATGCCATTTGCCCTAGATTTTGTTGTTGGAGTTTGAAGAGACACCATTTCGAGTTATATCAGTTATTATCTATGATTTTATGGATGTATGTAATGTTATTAAATTTCTAAATAATTACCATTAATAGAGCATAAGCCCTTGGCACCTAAAATTTGAATTTCCTAAGTCATGGTGAAAATAACTAGCTTTTCCCCCTATGTGAAATCTTGCATATAAACATCTGATTTAAAGGAGTTGTAAAAGGCCATAAGAATTAATTAATGATACATTGGGGAGATAATTAAAGCCAATTATAAGTACCATTCCTCTGTTAAGAAATTTGGAAGTTTTTAACAACATTTGGGAAGCCATCTTGTCCACTACCCTTGGGGGATTTGAAGCTCGAAATTGCTAGTAACTTCCCCTACTTTGTCCAGATTGTAAATGAATGTTTCAGAAGTGTTTTAGGGGTTTTTAAACATACAATAACATCACTTATATGTCTGAATAAATCTCAAATACCTTCAGACCCAATTTGGGAGCATTTGGAGTCATTTGGAGTCATTTGGATACCAAGAGACCAATACTAGTCAAAAAGAAATTGCTAGTAAAATTCCCTACTTTGGCCATAACTTAAAAGAGATTTTTAGAATCCTTTTGAAGTCTATAAATCATCCATAAACCTAATATTCATGTCCCAATATCATCCATACACCTTCTATAACAATTTGGGAGCATTTGGAGTCATTTGGAGACCAAGAGACCAATACTAGTCAAAGGTCGAACTAGTGGAAAAGTTGAAAATTTCACCATTAATATAAATTCCTAAAAAGGGACATTACAGTGGTATCAGAGCATGGTCCTTGCACCTACAAGTTAATATCATACATTGAAGAATAATTTGCATCCATTTCTTACTATTATGATGAATCCTATGAGTACAATTCTTATGAGGAATATGCAGATGATTGTGAACAATATGAAGGAGAATGTGAATGGTATGAGGAAGAGGTGCCATCATGCAACACTACTTACAATTTCAGGAGGAATGAACATTATTATTATGACCATATGTATGATAAATATGAGTATGACACACCACCCAAGTATAATTCTATGAATGAGTTACAAAGATGGAGAGCAACATATAAAACCTTGCCCCAACAATATCAAAAATATGAAGAATATCTTGCTTCAAGGGAAGATACACAAAATGCCATGTCTTTTGAATACTATGTTGATTGTGTGTTTGCAAATAGACCCAAAAATGAATATGTGGAGTTAGTAAAGAAAGGTTTATGCCCTTCTTGCAAAAGGCCTTGGAGAGAAAATCATATGTGTGAGTAAAAAGAGCAATGAAAAATATGAAGTTTCAGGGAATGCAGGTATGTCCCTCTTGAAGAGACTTTTTGGGTACTCTTCAAAAAGAGATTCCAAATGTATTGATATTAAGGAAACCAAGGGGAAAAGTACATCAGATTGCTTAAAGGAGAATGATGAAGATACATCCCATGAACTTGAAGAATATCCTATTGAAAATACTGAAGATCATTTCGAGACACATTCTACCTTGGACATGGATCAAGGATCATCTGCTGATGGATGCTTGAACTATGAAGGAGTACCTACCGATGGGTTCTCACACCTCTATTTTGGTGACATAGAGATCAATTTTGACAGTATTGCTGCAATCCAAAATTCCCTTAAGCATGAAAATGAAGACCTTGTAGCAGTTGAAGAAGAAACAAGATCAACTTCCCCATCACCACTTGAGCTTCATGAAGTTGGTCCAAGTAAAAAGGAAGAAGATGAGGAGGTTCATTTGCAAGAGACTAATTTTCTTGAAGGGTCCTTAAAGATGAATGAAAAGAATATCCAAGAGTCCCTTAGAATTCTCCATGGCACTCAAGCATTGGTGTCAAATTCTTGTTGGAGAGCTACTTCATTGGAGGAAACATCCTTCCTTGAAGACATGGAGAAGATTCAAAGAGAAATGTGCCACATCAAAGGTAATTTCATGTCTTTTCTTTTTGATAGAAACCATTTTTTTGAGCTTAATTAATTGTTACATGATGCATACTTGAAGAATAATGAGGTTAATCATAAGCTCACAATTCAAAATGAGCAACTTTTTGAAAAGTTGCAAGACACTTGTTTTTCCTCCTATGTTCCAGATTGTCAAATGGTAGATTGTTTGGAGGATTCTAATGACATGGTGGATCATGAGAACTATGGAAATTTGAATGTGCTTGATGTGTTTGAAGATGAACTTGAAGATATCCAAACACTTGATGTGGTGGAAGAGGAATTTGAATTGTCTCTTGATGAAGGTTATGCAATTTTTAAAGAAGAGCATGATTCCTCTACATTGGAACCAATCTACGACAAAGGTTTCACACTTTTGAAGGAGATGCATGATACTACCCACATGGATCCTTCCCATGATGAAACTTCTTCACTTTTTGATCATTTGGGTGAGTTATTTCATTCTCCTACATCCTACAATTCCATGTTTTGCAGCATTAGTCTCAATGGAGTATGGGTGAAAGGGTCCTTTTTTATGGTGCCACATGAGGAGTATGGAACTCCTAGATTTAATTTTTATGATGACATGGTTGAAGCACATCCTTATTAACATTTTCAGCAGCATCCTTTGTTACTTTATGATGATGCACATGTGCATGGATGCACCTATGATATGCATTTGAGTCACTTGAAGACTCATGTTTTTTCTTGCTCAACACTTGGTTCATTTGATGTTGGAGGAACTTCATCCAACACTGGGGTGAATAGATTTATGAGTGGAGAACATTTTTTTTGGCAGCCTCATACTTTGTTATATCTTTATGATTCTAACATTCATGGATGTATGGGTGAGACTTCTTTGAGTCATTTGAAGTCTCATTGTTTTTTTGGCTCATTATTTGGTTCAGATTTTAGTGGAGATTCTTCATTCACTTCTTGGATGAAAGAATACATGGCTGAATATTTTGATGCATATCACATCCTTTTGGAGAAGAATTATAGGACATGGTATCCTCGCCTATGTCATTGGAGCAGATTTGATTCGTTACTTGATGCTTGTATGCACTTGGAAAATGGTGGTCTACTTGCTTGGAGGTATAAGCACTTTCATGATTCTTTGATGAAGCATCTTGTTGATGTACATTTTGATCATGTTTTTATGTACTTTGATGATATGTATTTTGTACTCGTGATGTTTAGAAGAATACATACAAGAAAATGGGATCCATGAACTCTCTTACCTGATGGTATGAGTTGGAGAGCACTCCTAATTGTTGGAGTGAAATACAAGCAATGGGACCCTGGGATAATTATTAGTCTCATTGGTTTCAATTTTTTTGGGAAACAAGTATTATGGGGGATGGATTCCCCACTTAATAAATTGATTTTAATTAGATAAGTGCAGAATCAATCATGGTGGTTCCTCTCTAAAATATTCATGGAATCTTGAAGACTCAAAGTTGGGCAACTCGGTGGCATTTTCAAAGAATTATACAGAAAGCAGGTTCTTCAACACCCATGTTTCAAATTGCTTGAGGACAAGCAATATTGGGAAGGGATGATTTGTCATGTCCCAAATTTTTCATTGGGTCACCATGGCCTAAGCCCATTGTCCATATTCATGAGGGTTTTTCAAATTGATGTTAAGGGTCAAATAATTGCCAAGGAGGAAAATTACTAGTTTCCTAGGTTGTGGGTGGAAGCAGTGGGATTTGAAATAAGAAGGATAATAAATGATGTATGGAAATTAGAATAGCATAAATATTTAATAAAGGAGCTAAATAAATATATACAAGGGAAAATCAAAGTGGCATTTGACCATGAAGACACATGGAGGAAGTGGGACCCACACAAGCTAGATTTTCTATGCTACATGGCATCCTCCTCTTGTCAATTAGAATCCATGAGAAGTAAAATGTTATGGGGATGAGTTGGAATGGAATAATACCTTGCATGATTCAATGAGGTCTAAATGTAGAGGAAGAGTAACTCCCATGGAAGAGGAAGAGGCAATTTGGAGCTAGTGGGACACTTGGGCTAGATTCCCTAGCTCTATGACAACAATGATGAAGATGCTATGACACCTATGCCCCAAATCAGACCTGAAGGCTGACATATAACATATATGACATTTCAGGGATAAAAATATCCTCCAATAGGGCGCTCAAGTGAGTTAGGGCATCCAAAGAGACACCAATTCGAATTTGGAGAAGGAAGGGCTAGAATTGGAAGGACAAGTGGCATACTTGGGAATCTCTTCCCAACTTGAGTTGGCATGAAGATCTTGGAAGGAATTAGACCCATGGAGGACCTTAGAAGTTTATAAAAGTCATGAAAAAAGAATAATAGCATCTTTTGATCATTTTAGAATTTGCATTTTGTATTTGGGAGAGGAGAGCTAGTGGAGTGCTACTCTATTTGCCTTAGCACCAATTTCGAGGGTGAAAGATTCCCATCCTAGTTGGTAATTGGAAAGGCCATTCAGACCTTTAATTTGGAGATTTAATGGATTATTTTGTTACAGGTTGAAGCTACAGGGCAGATCATGGTCACATCTCTTTCAGCTTGCTTCTACAACCATTCTTCTATTTCTTGGCATATTCTTGCTCCTTGAGGAGAGGCACACTTGTTGAGGTGATGAACTCTTTGGGATAGATATTTAGGCCCCATATATTTGTATTCTGATATATGTACTCTATATTTTCTATTAATGAGACTCTCAGGTCGAAATACTAAGTGGGTTTATGTAAAAATATCAAGCAATGCAAAAATGATGCCATTTCCCCTAGATTTTGTTGTTGGAGTTTGAAGAGACACCATTTCGAGTTATATCAGTTATTATCTATGATTTTATGGATGCATGTAATTTTATTAAATTTATTAAGAAGTCCCATTAACAGAGCATAATCTCTTGGCACCTAAAATTCGAATTTCCTAAGTCATGGTGAAAATAACTAGCTTTTCCCCCTATGTGAAATCTTGCATATAAACATCTAATTTAAAGGAGTTGCAGAATGCCATAAGAATTAATTAATGATAAATTGAGGAGATCATTAAATCCACTTATCAGTACCATTCCTCTATTAAGAAATTTGGAAGGGTTTAAAAGCATTTGGGAAGCCATCTTGTCCACTACCCTTGGGGGATTTGAAGCTCGAAATTGCTAGCAACTTCCCCTATTTTGTCCAGATTGTAAATGAATGTTGCATAAGTGTTTTAGGAGTTTTTAAGAATACATTAACATCAGTTATATGTCTGAATAACTCTCAAATATATTCAGACCCAATTTGGGAGCATTTGGAGTCATTTGGATACCAAGAGACCAATATTAGTCAAAGAGAAATTGCTAGTCAAACTCCCTACTTTGGAAAGAAATTGAAAGAGATTTGTAGAAGCCTTTTGAAGTCTATAAAGCATCCAAAAACCTCATATTCATGTCCCAATATCATCCATATACCTTCTATAACAATTTGGGAGCATTTGGAGTCATTTGGAGACCAAGAGACCAATACTAGTCAAAGGTCGAACTAGTGGAAAAGTTGAAAATGTAACCATTAATATAAATTCCTAAAAGGGGACATTAAAAAATGTGTGGGTAAACTTATTCGTCAAGAAAGGTAGAAGGTATGCGGCTGACATACAAAATCGTTTTCTTATGGATAAATCAATTGAACAAAGAAAATAAGTAATTGTATAAATAAGCAAAAGATTGAAGTGTTTTGATAATCTTGGGCACAAAAGGATGTAGTATTATGAAATTGTGAGATTTGGGGAGCATATGAAATGCTCAGGGGAATCAATGACTGTATGAATTGAGGAAGTGCACGAGATTATAGGACAAGGAGAAGTACACGGTGCTTTTGTGCAAAAATACAAGGATCATTTTTTAAGAGCACGAGGAGCATTTGAGCATAATGATACAAGGAATGGTCGCACATAAAGAGTTGGAGGTGTGAAATATAGTATGATCAACAGTTTGCATAAAACATAGGAAACATATAAGAAAGTGCAGTGTGGATTGTGACTGAGGAATAAAACAACAAAACTATATCTAGGTGGTAGGATGGGGCAAGGAAAGAATATTGGTGTCTTCCACAAGTTGGTTCCTGACAGCTCAAGTGGGTCCATGACCGTGCAAGTTGGTGCTTGTTGACTATGAGTTGGTGCTCATAAGAGGATTGGTGTCTCCACAGGTTGGTGCCTGTAAAACAATAATTTGGTGCTTGCAAGGGATTGGTGTTACTATGTGATTGGTGTCAGCAAAATCCGTGATTTGGTGCTCACACTTGTATTGGATATTGGCGTCTCATATCATTATTTTTAATAGAATATTCTTTATATATAATATTTCTATACATATTATTTGAGCACAGTGTTCTTTGTATTTAAAATTGATTTCGATACATGGTATATGTGTTGATGAATGATTACATGGTATAACAAATGTTTGAAAGACTAAAATGTATGAAATATTGATTCACCCTCCCCATTCCTCTCTCAGTGTTTTCAACAAGGGTCATAATTGTAGGAGTTGGGAAACGCTTACTAAAATAACAAAAGACTAGGAAACATATTCCAATTGTATTTGGGATTCTTATTCAAGCATTAAATATGAATTACGTGCAACTCAAAGACATTTCAATCTTTTCTCCATCTTGTCAATGATGATGTAACTATGACTAACTTGTACCATCATATGATAGGGTTATTCAAAGAAATATTTTCCCTATGTGTATCATGTCGTGAAGAATATAGTCAACATAGTGCATACTACCTAGATGTTTAAAGATGGGACACAATAAGGCATACAAGAACATTTTTATGTAGAGAACCTTATCAAAGGGTATGCTAAGCAAAAGGATGCACGCAAAGTTTGTGCAAACATACTGTTAGTGCTAAAAGATGCACTCCGACTACAGAGAGAGCATGGCTAGCACATCTTAATGTTCAAGGTAAAGATTGATTGAATTGAGTGGGTATGTGGTTGTGTAATGAGACAAAATATTAATGCAAACAGAGAAATCAGAAGACAACTGAAAACTTCAGACTCTGAAAATAACATAGATTACTGAACAGAAGCAAGAATGATATCAGGGATGACTCAGGTTCAAATTTGATTAATAACACAAGGAACAAACAGTTCAAACATGTGTTAAAATGAAGAACTTTGTTTATAAAAACATTCCAAACACAGAAAAGGAAGAACATTACATCACAGTATTGAGCATGCATAGAGAAAACATCAATATGAAGGAATTTGTTACTGTGACAGTTTTAACAAAACCATATAATGTTCAAACTCAATGATGGCTAAACTCGGTTCGTAAAAACAATATCTCATATTCAGCTTGACATGACTCTCTATAGAAATTACAGAGCATAGTCTTCCCAACTTTCTATAAGAAGACTCTCGGCCAATTTACAACATACTCAGCCTCTCGGCTGGAACCTCCTCTTCCTTTTACATTATTTTGCATCTATTTATATTTACAATAATATCTCCACTATGAATATCAAATCCTCTCTAAGGATAAACCAAAATATTTACAACAAAGGATAATCATTGACTTCAAATCCTAGAGATATGAGATCTGTTTTTAGGGAACCCAATTTGATTAAAATAACCTTCTCGTTGATTTTAATATCGACCTGGAACAGAGAAAATGGGAACTATAGCTATTCATATGTCCTGATCAACGATCTTATGCCTCAAAATCTGGAATCTTCCTTTAACTTATGATCTCCTTCTTCAAATGAGGAGCTATTGAGACTATTTCCTTTTGATTTTACATCTGTATGCTTTCTTCTAGAATCATGTAGCTGCCAGGTGTTCTTAACATACTGTGCAATACTTCTGACCCCTTAAGGACTCTCCTTGGCGCTTAGGCAATAGCTTTGAATATTTGGCACCCCTAATTACTGAGTATGATAGACCCGTGACTTTTGGATGTCCTCCTGGCATTCAATGATGACTATTACATAATACGCAGCCTCTGTTCTCCATGTCTCTTTTGAGTGAACGTTGTCTTCTCACTCTATTGTACAATCTCCTCCTTGTTTGCAATGAATCTCTGCAACACAGCCAAAACCCAATTTCACCAATTTACATCCTCTACAACTTCTAAGGGCTTCGAGCAGAATATTCGATACTACTATTTGATATTCTGCTGGAATTGAAGTAGTGAAGTCATTCCTTTTGAGTACTCCTCCATTTAACTTTGCAGCGTTCTTTGGCAATCAAGATGGAAGCTTGAAGCAATGGAATCCAGGTTCCCTCTTTGCATGCACGCTGCCAAAATTTAAACATTTTTATGAAGGTAGATTCTAGTACCAACACATACAATGATGAATTCCAACAACCTAGAAAAAATCATTTTAGAAGCCATTTTAGGGTGATCGTAACATGATGGCAGTGATGGCATAAATGATGAGAATAATTAAATAGATTCAAAATTTGTATCAACTCTAAGAAAATAAATTATCTTACAAAATTAGTCAATGATATGCAAATAATTACTCGGATCAATGTCATATGTGTTTGGTGAATTAAGTGGATCAATGATTGTAATATTCTGAATATGAATGTTACTACTGTACATTTACCATAGAAGATATCAAGTGAAAATATTCATACATGATCTAGTCCAATCACATATAGGTGATTTGGTAATAATAACAAGAGTTGTGTGCAGCTTAGTCCATGCCTTCTAAAACAAAATAACAAATTATTGAACATTGGTTTATTCTTAAAGGTTAAATTCTTTAACAAGAAAGCATTATTTAAAGGCATGCTTTTTAAAGAAAACATTATGTATGAGAAATACTTTAAAGGATATGGGTGCAAAGAAATTTCTAACATCACTAAGCCACTAGATCATTATGTGAAAATCAGATTGTAACGACTACCTACAAGAATGTGAATCAAATCCAAAATCTCCAAGCCAGTGGTTCGCTATAGTGAAAATGGGATTGTACAACACCTCACAGGCCACATTATTTACCTACAAGTGAAGAACATCAGCTAAAGGATGAATTTTCACATGTGGAAAAGATAAAAGTTGAGATGGAGTTTTCCCAAAGTAAGCAATGTGATCGTGTGTGGCATGGAAAAGAACCTTATATTCAAATCACAACAAATCAGTGCCAAGTCACATGAAAGTAGTCCAGCATTAGAGGAAAGTAACCATTCCCCAAGCACTGAACAAAACTACTCACAGTATCAGAAATCTTATCAATGTTAACAACCCCTTTGCATGTCATATAAAATAAAACATTGTCAGCAGCAACAACTTCTTTTCCTCTTTGTTTATATATGAAATTAAAACATTTCACAAATATACATTCTAACTTACTTCAGTGGCAAATATTGACCTAAAAACTATGATAAAAATGTAAAATCAAGAATTATTTAATATCTAACCCCTATGGACTATTGGATTTGAAGAGCCTCCAAAATCGACTTCTTTCATGCAATGGAATCACATTAAATGTGAATGCAGGTACTTCTTCCATATTACTCCTGGCTCTTTGACATTTGTGATCTAATACATGTTGATGATGGTTTCATGAATCCTAGTGTCTTCATACAACTCTCTTCTTGAATCAATTTGTATTATCAGAGGCTACCCCAAGATGCGTGAATGATTAAGCTTCAGATAAGTTAGAAAATGTGTAAGATAGTCATGGGACAAGGTCATATGTTGCATACCTTTCAATGAAAGAAGAATTTCAATCTATTATGAAAACTAGTGCTTCAAAAGAGGCTTGGACTTTTGAGCATATATTTATGTCCATGCTTCAGGGGAGCTATCGTATGTGACTGTTTTTAAGAAAAAAACACTTTCTTTTGACTTAATGGTCTTTATACTGATTGTGTTAGGTGCACCAAACAACCTCCAGAAGTGAAGTGTTTCATTTCCTACGGCTGATACAACTGTATTTCCATCCAGGCTCTACAATGACAATTTTTTTGACATAATCAGATTAGTTTGGACCTAGTACCAAAATAAAAACTTCTAGTTTAAAATTGAATTGCAAAACGCCAACCATGACTATGAAGTACAATCCTTTGCAATACATAAATTGTGGTACTGCAATGAAATTATATTTATGGTTTTACAAGACCCGTGCAAGATGCATGACACATGCAGTATGGACAGTAAGCTCACCCACTTTGAACATAGTAGGATATTTCCATAGACTTGATTTTAACTGAATCCATGGTTGCTTGATATCTCCTTCTCATGTTTGTTCCACTGTAGGAACAAACCTGGATTTCTAGATCAAAAGTAATCAAGACCAATCACAACATGCAAAATATTGAATCGAAGGAGTATATAGTTATATTCTTACCTGAGATATAGTATCCTGATTGTTGAAACGAGATTCAGTTTGTGTGTTCCAAAATTTTGTGTAGAGATCAGCTTTGCCTCCACCAAAATTTATTAAATTTTCCTGGAAAGGACACCAAGCAAGAGCTTTTACAGCAGGTCGGTCCTTGTCACATCGATGGATATAATGAGTACCCGATGAAAATGATGTTGAAATTGATTTTGCATCCCAAATGTGAAGGAGATTATTTTTACCTCCACTTGCAAGTTGTTGATCTAAATCTTACCACTTAGGACCACAAACCTCCTATGAGTGCCCTTGAAACTGGGAAACAAGGTAATCATGTACTCGGACTGTGAGAAGAAATTTTATTATATTATTTCATGTATATCCTTGATCCTATTGGGTAAAATGAAACCACTGCCATTTTGATTTATCTACTTCAAGAATCCTTGCCATCCCTCATTTTGTACTAGATAACAAGGAAAAAGGATTGTAAAACAAATAATTTGAAATTACAACCACCACACTTAATCTGCAAATATTTTGGCTACTGAAGTGCCTTGACTGTTTCTAAGTTATTAAAATTACCACAAGAACTAAATATATACAAGGTATTAAAATTACACATGAATAAATATCTTCATCTCTTAATAGCAATGTCCCTACAGATTCTAAATAACCCAAAACACACCTCTTCTAGTATTTTGGAATTTTATATAACCTCTATCTAGATTCATACATCTTATTGTTTTGTAATTGACTGTCCTTTACAAACCCTTGAACGAAAACAAAAATCAAGATATTAATATCAAAGTGCACCCAAAATTCAATGGAAGACACTAATGAATAGCAATGATTCCATATGACATCAATAGTTATTTAAGAATCTAACTTATCGTTTTCCTTCTTGTCGCAAGTAAGACCTAAATTCTAATTCCCTTTGAAAGATGTGAACAAAGTGAATTTAATTTATAGTGAAAGCTTCAAGCAACAACACCATACTGTAATATGTATGAAGTGTCTACATTAATATAAGGTGGGCACAAGATTATCCCCGGACGATTATGTAAGATTGCAATTTTTTTTGGTGGAATACATTCCCCAAGGAAACCCATTGGGCACTTACCCTCATTTCGAGGATGGTACCTAGGGTATAAATATTTTTCAAAGCTCAATTCCAATACAACAGTTTACTCATTAAGAACTCAACATATCACTTGTGAAAATTGATCCTGAGTGAAGAAGATAACAATCATTCCTCCATTCAATCTAAACCCAATTGACATGTAAGACTGCACCTATAAACCCTTTATAAAAAAAAAGGGATATAGAAACCTGTGTCTCTATAACCTTAGCCGGAACAAAGAATTTACACCCATATCCAATCCCATGTGATTTCAACATGCAATATATAAATGCATATATGACCCTCTTTCGTTATTAAGAGCCCTACTAAAAGAATATACATTTGTAGGCCAATTTAGTATTTGATGGTTGAACAAATTGCATCAACCATATTTTAAGCAACAATAATGCAACATTCAATAACAATAAAAAGAAGAAACTTTATCTGTATTATTTAGTTCGCACTTTTAATTAAAAATATCACACCAATAGCCTCTAATGGATAGCTAACTTCAATATTTTTTTGACAAGAAAAAAAAACTGTTACTTGATATTCATAGTGATGAATCAAAGATAACAATACATGTTCTATAACAAAATCATATGTTCAAAGACTCAGACATCTCTCTAAATCCCCCTATGTTCTGCACAATTTACTACTAAAGACACAAGAACTAATATTTCCCTTCTGGAGAATTATTTCATGTCCCAAATTTTGAATTGGGTCACAATGGCCTAATCACATTAGCCATATTCATTAGAGTTTGTAAAATTGATGTTAAGGGTCAAATAATTGCCAAGGAGGAAAATTACTAGTTTCCTAGGTTTGGGGTGGAAGCTTTGGGATTTGGAATAAGGGGGATAATAAATGATGTTTAGACATTAGAAGGGTTCAAGTATTTAATAAATAGAGTGAATAAAGAAATTCAAGAGAAATCCTAGGTGACAAATGGTTTTGGAGACATATGGAGGATGTGGGACCCACACTAGCTTGATTTTTCATAATACATGGTATCTCTCTTTTGCAAATTCGAATTAATGGGAATGTGAACACTCTTGGGTGAATTGGTAAGTCATAACACATGTCATTGAGCATATTAGGTCGAATTGGGAAGGATTGGTAACCTCCATGGAAGATAAAGAGTCAAAGTGGAAGTTTGTGGACACTTGGGCTAGATTCCCTAGCCCCTATGACACCAATGATGGAGCATCTATGACAACTATGACAAATTGCAGACCTGGCCTCTGACATCTGACCACTATGACATGTCAGCCCCAAAAATAGGCTCAAGGAAGGCGAATTTGGGAGTTGGAGAAGCCAAAGAGACTCAAAAACGAATTTGGGAGAAGATGGAAGGTTGGAACTAGGAGACAAGTGGCAAATGTGGAATATTTCCTAAATGGAAATCTATTGAATCCATTGAGAGGATTTCGACCCTTAGAAGGCTAATGTTGGTTATAAAATGTAGAAATGAAGTATGAGAATGGATTTTGATCATTTTTAGAATTTGCAATTGCATTTGTGAAGAGGGAGAGCTAGTGGATGACTAGTTTCTTGCCTTAGCCAATTTCGAGGGTGAAAGATTCCCATCCAAGTTGGTAATTGGAAAGGCCATTCAGACCTTTCATTTGGAGCTTTAATGGAGTCTTTATTTGCAGGTGTAAGCTACAGGGTAGCTCATGGTTTCTTCTATTGCAGCTCACTCCTTCAACCATTTCCAGTTTTGATGGCATATTCTTGATCCTTGAGGGAGGACGTTTTTGGTGAGATATTGTACTCTTTGGGGAAGCTTTTAATGCCCCATTTCTTTTGTAATATGAATTAAATACTCTTTTATTTATCTCCAAAAAGTTTCAGGTCGAAATTCCAAGTAGAAATGTATAAATCTCATTTTTAATGGAAGAAAAATGCCATTTCCCCACTACCTTGTTGTGAGCCAATGTATTGATGATGATTTCGAATGAATGGATGATTCTATGATATATTTGTGATCAATATACTTCCATGGATGTATTCTACAAGTTTCATGTACTGTACTTGAGCATTTGAATCATTTTTACTCAGTTTAGTTGTATTGGGAGGTGAAATAGTGCCATTTCCCCAAGGGTCGAATTGGGGATTTTTGCAGTTGAATGGGAGAGGGTGAGAACAGTTGTAATAATCCATTAATGGTGCATACGAGACTTTAATAAAATACTTAACACATTACATACCTCTGTTCATAAATTTGAGTGGGTTTGGAGGCATTTGGGAAGCCATTTTCAGTACTTACCCCAGGGGGATTTGAAACCCAAATTACTAGTAAAATTGCATAATTGGTTCAGAATCTTAAGAGAGTTTTCAGAGGTCTTTTGGTGGACATATGTCATCCATAAACATCATATTCAATTTCTAATATCATTCATACACCTTCCTTGAATATTTGAAGGCATTTGGAGTCAATTTGAGACCTAGAGACCAATACTAGTCAAAGGAAAATCACTAGTAAAGTTACCTACATTGATCAGAATTGAAAGAAGATTTGCAGAAGTATTTTAAAGGTCCAAAGGAATCCTTGAAACACATATTTATGTTCTAATATCATTCATATACCTTCTCAGAAGATTTGGGATCATTTGGGGCAAATTTGGGACCTAGAGATCAAAACTAGTCAAAGGTCTAACTAGGGAAAAAAGTGAAAAATTGCAATTTTAATAAAATTCCTAAAAAGGGACATTACAGTGGTATCAGAGCATGGTCCTTGCACCTGTGTATTAGGTACATACATTCAAGAATAATTGGCAGCCATGTCTTACTATTATGATGAATCCTATGAGTACAATTCTTATGAGGAATATGCAGATGCTTATGAGCAGTATGAAGCAGAATGTGAATGGTATGAGGAAGAGGTGCCATCATGCAACACTTCTTACAATTTCAAGAGAAATGAAGATTATTCTTATGACTTTAAATCTGATGAATATGAGTGTGTCACACCAACCAAGGATAATTCTATGAGTGAATTCCAAAGATGGAGAGCAAAATATAAAACATTGCCCCAACAATATCAAAAATATCAAGAATATCTTGCTTTTAGCAAAAATACACAAAATGCCATGTCTTTTGAGTACTATGCTGAACATGTTTTTGAAAATAGGCCCAAAAATGAAGATGTGGAGTTAGTGAAGAAAGGTTTATGCCCTTCTTGTAAAAACCCTTGGAGCGAGTATCATATATGTGTGCATGAAATGATGTCCTCCTTGAGGAGAGCTTTTGAGATTTATTCAAGAAGAGATTCCAAATATATTGATCCTATGGAAAACAAGGGGAAAAATGCATCAGCTTGCTTTAAGGAGCAAAAGGAAGAGACATCACAAGAGCATGAAGAAGATTCTATTGAAAATATGGAAGATCATTTCGAGACACCTTCTAGCTTAGACATGAACCAAAGAGGATCTACTGATGGATGCTTAAACTATGAAGGAGTACCTACTGATGGGTGCTCACACCTCTATGTTGGTGACATAGAGATCACTTTTGAAAGTGTTTCTACAAGTACAAGTTTCATTAAGCATGGTAATGAAGACCTTGTAGCAGTTGAAGAAGAACCAAGATCAACTTCCCCATCACCACTGGAGCTTGATGAAGTTGGTCCAAGCAAAATTGAAGAAGATGAGGAGGTTCATTTGCAAGAGCCTCATTTTCTTGAAGGGTCCTTAAAGATGAATGAAAATAAGATCCAAGAGTCCCTCAGCATTCTCCATGACACTCAAGCATTGGTGTCAAATTATTGTTGGAGAGCTACTTCATTGGAGGAAACATCCTTCCTTGAAGACATGGAGAAGATTCAAAGAGCAATGTGCCACATCAAAGGTAATTTCATGTCTTTGCTTTTTGATAGAAACCATTTATTTGAGCTTAATGAATTGTTACATGATGCATACTTGAAGAATAATGAGGATATTCATAAGCTCACAATTCAAAATGAGCAACTTCTTGAAAAGTTGCAAGATACTTGTTTTTCCTCCTATGTTTCAGATTGTCAAATGGTAGATTGTTTGGAGGATTCTCATGACATGGTGGATCATGAGAAATTTGGGAATTTGAATGTGCTTAATGTATTTGAAGATGAACTTGAAGAGATCCAAACACTTGATGTGGTGGAAGAGGAACTTGACTTGTCTCTTGATAAAGCTTATGCAATTTTTAAAGAAGAACATGATTCCTCTACATGGGAACCAATCTATGACAAAGGTTTCCCACTTTTGAAGGAGCTGCATGATACTACCCACATGGATCCTTCCCATGATGAAACTTCTGCACTTTTTGATCATTTGGGTGAGTTAGTTCATTCTCCTACATCCTACAATTCCATGTTTTGCAGTATTAGTCTCAATGAAGTATGGGTGAAAGGGTTCTTTTTGATGGTGCCACATGCGGAGTATGGAACTCCTAGATTTACCTTTTATGATGACATGGTTGGAGCACATTTTCAGCAACATTATTTGTCACTTTATGATGATGCAAATCTACATGGATGCACCTATGATATGCATTTGAGTCACTTGAAGACTCATGGTTTTTCTTGCTCAACATTTGATTCAATTGATGTTGGAGGAACTTCATCCAACACTTGGGAGAATAGATTTATGATTGGAGAACATTTTTGTTGGCAGCCACATACTTTGTTATATTTTTATGATTCTCACATTCATGGATGTATGGGTGAGACTTCTTTGAGTCATTTGAAGTCTCCTTGTTTCTTCTGCTCATTATTTGGTTCAGATTTTAGTGGAGATTCTTCATTCACTTCTTGGATGAAAGAATATATGGCTAAATATTTTAATGCATATCACATCCTTTTGGAGAAGCATTATAGGACATGGGATCCTCACCTATGTCATTGGAGCAGATTTGATTGGTCACTTGAAGCTTGTATGCACTTGGAAAATGGTGGTCTACTTGCTTGGAGGTATAAGCACTTTCATGACTCTTTGATGAAGCATATCCTTGATGTACATTTTCATTATGTTGTTATGTACTTTGATGATATATATTTGGTACTCATAATGTTTGGAAGAATGCATACAATAAAATGGGATCCAGGAATCCTCTTATCTAATGGTGTAGGTTGGAGAGCACTCTTAATTGTTGGGGTACAATACAAGCAATGGGACCCTGGAATAATTTTTGTCTCATTGGTTTCATTTTTGGGGGGGAAGCAAGTAGTATGGGAGATGGATTCCCCACTTAATAAAGTGATTTTAATCAGAGTAGCGCATCAACAAGCATGGTGGTTCCTCTCTAAAATATTCATGGAAACTCAAAGACTCAAGGTTTGGCAATTCAATGGCAACTTCAAAGAATTATACAGAAAGCAGGTTCTTCAACACCCATGTTTGAAATTGCTTGAGGAAAAGCAATATTGGGAAGGGAGGATTTGTCATGTCCCAAATTTTGAATTGGGTCACAATGGCCTAATCACATTAGCCATATTCATTAGAGTTTGTAAAATTGATGTTAAGGGTCAAATAATTGCCAAGGAGGAAAATTACTAGTTTCCTAGGTTTGGGGTGGAAGCTTTGGGATTTGGAATAAGGGGGATAATAAATGATGGTTAGACATTAGAAGGGTTCAAGTATTTAATAAATAGAGTGAATAAATAAATTCAAGATAAATCCTAGGTGACAAATGGTTTTGGAGACATATGGAGGATGTGGGACCCACACTAGCTTGATTTTTCATAATACATGGTATCTCTCTTTTGCAAATTTGAATTAATGGGAATGTGAACACTCTTGGGTGAGTTGGTAAGTCATAACACATGTCATTGAGCATATTAGGTCGAATTGGGAAGGATTGGTAACCTCCATGGAAGATAAAGAGTCAAAGTGGAAGTTTGTGGACACTTGGGCTAGATTCCCTAGCCCCTATGACACCAATGATGGAGCATCTATGACAACTATGACAAATTGCAGACCTGACCTCTGACATCTAACCACTATGACATGTCAGCCCAAAAAATAGGCTCAAGGAAGGCGAATTTAGGAGTTGGAGAAGCCAAAGAGACTCAAAAACGAATTTGGGAGAAGATGGAAGGTTGGAACTAGGAGACAAGTGGCAAATGTGGAATATTTCCTAAATGAAAATCTATTGAATCCATTGAGAGGATTTCGACCCTTAGAAGGCTAATTTTGGTTATAAAATGTAGAAATGAAGTATGAGAATGGCTTTTGATCATTTTTAGAATTTGTAATTGCATTTGTGAAGAGGGAGAGCTAGTGGATGACTAGTTTCTTGCCTTAGCCAATTTCGAGGGTGAAAGATTCCCATCCAAGTTGGTAATTGGAAAGGCCATTCAGACCTTTCATTTGGAGCCTTAATGGAGTATTTATTTTCAGGTGTAAGCTATAGGGCAACTCATGGTTTCTTCTATTGCAGCTCACTCCTTCAACCATTTCCAGTTTTGATGGCATATTCTTGATCCTTGAGTGAGGGCGTTTTTGGTGAGCTATTGTACTCTTTGGGGAAGATTTTAATGCCCCATTTATTTTGTAATATGAATTAAATGCTCTTTTATTCATCTCCAAAAAATTTCAGGTCGAAATTCCAAGTAGAAATGTATAAATCTCATTTTTAATGGAAGAACAATGCCATTTCCCCACTACCTTGTTGTGAGCCAATGTATTGATGATGATTTCGAATGAATGGATGATTCTCTGATATATTTGTGATCAATATACTTCCATGGATGTATTCTACAAGTTTCATGTACTGTACTTGAGCATTTGAAGCATTTTTACTCAGTTTAGTTGTATTGGGAGGTGAAATAGTGCCATTTCCCCAAGGGTCGAATTGGGGATTTTTGCAGTTGAATGGGAGAGGGTGAGAACAGTTGTAATAATCCATTAATGGTGCATATGATACTTTAATAAAATACTTAACACATTACATACCTCTGTTCATAAATTTGAGTGGGTTTGGAGGCATTTGGGAAGCCATTTTCAGTACTTACCCCAGGGGGATTTGAAACCCAAATTACTAGTAAAATTGCATAATTGGTTCAGAATCTTAAGAGAGTTTGCAGAGGTCTTTTGGTGGACATATGTCATCCATAAACATCATATTCAAGTTCTAATATCATTCATACACCTTCCTTGAATATTTGAAGGCATTTGGAGTCAATTTGAGACCTAGAGACCAATACTAGTCAAAGGAAAATCACTAGTAAAGTTACCTACATTGATCAGAATTGAAAGAATATTTGCAGAAGTATTTTAAAGGTCCAAAGGCATCCCTGAAACACATATTTATGTTCTAATATCATTCATATACCTTCTCAGAATATTTGGGATCATTTGGGGCAAATTTGGGACCTAGAGATCAAAACTAGTCAAAGGTCTAACTAGAGAAAAAAGTTAAAAATTGCAATTTTAATAAAATTCCTAAGAAGGGACATTACAAATTACCCTGAAAACACGATCAAATTTGAAGTTATTTTTGAAAGGGCCATTAATATTTATAGTGAGTTCATTGTCTTTAGATTTATCAAATTCCACTACGGAATAAGCTCTTGTTGCAATTTCTTCTGCACTCAATGGGAGACACCTATAGAAAACCTTACTCTCTTTAGTGTACTTCTTCTTGAGATCCTCATACTGTACAACTACAGAAATTACCTAGGAAGGTGCATCATCACCTACGCTTCTTGATCCCAAAGGTTATTATGCTATTCAAAATTTAGGATAAACTTACTCAGTGACTGCATGGTAGAGGTTATCCCGCTAATCTCAGGAAATTAATTGGCATGTGCCTCTTCTGAAAGCTTCTGATAATCACCTTTCAAGGCCTGTCACACCCAATTAAGACATAAGGTAACATTGCCAGTTACTTATCTACCCAAGATGCAACATAAGAAGAAATTATTCATCAGATCTGGAAACACAAGGCATCAGCGTTACCTGGATTTTAGCATTCAAGTCTTGCATTAAGGAGACCCACAACTTCTTATCCTTCTCAAGTTTTTATTGAAGCTCTGTGAACTCAGTAATTCGACCCTATATAATCACATTAGTTTTAGATCAAACATTATCCCTTCAAGATGACATTTAACATAGTAAAAAACAATCGGGATTTCCTCATGGCATATTGGTGTAGGAATTGTCAATGCTTGATGTACACTGACAGCGAGAGGTTCAAGGTTCAAATTTATCTGACCCATGTTAAAGTGGGTCTGTACAACATTAATTCAAAACAAATTTACTAATCAAATACCAAAAAAAAGAGTAGGGTTTTAGACACTTTCAAAGTTTATAACTTCTTTTTCGTAGGCACCTACCTAGAGAATTAACCTATAAGGATTTTAAATGGTGGTCATTCTTGAGCTCTTCAAGTTGGCGAGTGGAATCTTGTAGGCATATCCAGGCTTCAAGACATCCGTTCTTCTCCTGCTCTCAGTCTCTAGTCAAATTTTGGGTCCTTCTTTTGTGTTACTCCATTACACATTTCCGAGCTTTGATTGACATCTGCAATTTATTATTATTATCAATCTCAAATATTAGTAACTTAGTTTATCAGTATGAGAATTGGCGATGAAGAGGTGCATACTTGAATCTTAGATACGGGAAGTATCAGTGATGAAGAGGTGGATCAAGAAATGAAGCACAAAGGCTAAGGAAGTCTTCCAAAATAGAAACCCTAGCCAAGGTTGTAGTAGGTAATACCTGTGCATTTGGTAGAATGAAGATGGATTTCAATCCAGAAAAGACTAGAAGTATCAGCTGGATGAGAGCTCGAGCATGCAGACCTGTCAAATTTGATGGTTGTCAACCTAACCCCATTGAGAACTCGAGCATGCAAATTTTTCAACTTTGATGGTTGTCAACCTAACCTCATCCCTATGCATGTCTGTGTTTGTCTTTTCTATGCCAGACTATCCACTATAAAGAAAATATTTAGATGTTAATATTTGCAAGTTTAAAGTCGTATTGAATTTTTATTTTTCTTAATTCGTGACAATGATAAAAATTGTCTTTTCAAACCCTTTTCACCAATAAGGATTACACACTTATTAAATATTTTATTAAATAAATACAAATAAATAACCAAATTCTCTCAACATTGCATAAACTATAGCCAAGTTTTAGAAATATTTTTGGATGAAATAGATTAATAGTAAAAAGCATAACATATAGTCTTTGCCTAAGTAGGGACTAGAAATGAAAGAATATATGAACATTGATATTAGTGTACATTCAACTAGACCAAAATCTATGACATTAATTATTTTAACTTTGAAATTTTATAAAAAATATTTTAAATTTATGAAATTATAAATATTAAATGTTAACATAAAACAATCCAATTATAATAGGGTATACGAAGGTGCCATTTTCACAAAATTTACATAGTTAAATATTAATAAACTTAAATATATAAAATTTTTGAACTTCTTTAAAATTATGTATTTATGTATGTATGTATGTATGGAGTTGTTTAACCATTAAATGATTTGTTTTTTTTTTTATCAAAATGGTTGAAAAAATCAAAGTTTATTTTTGATTGAAAAATGAATTCAATGTCCTCAAATATCCCTATTGCACTTATATTATGCAATTTCAACAACTTATATTTACAATTCCAACTAAATTTTAAAAAAAATATTGAAGTGGGGAAAATGCAATTTTTCCTACCACATTATTAGATGTGGTTGAGGGGCTTCAAAGATTCTGCCAATGTTGTCAATTTCAAAACAAATTTAATTTTGGTCTAAATTCTTCTAAGAATTTTGTGCACTTTTTTATATGTTAAATTTTTGAAAAAAAAATGTTTAGTCCAGTTTGTCACCACCACGAAAACTGTCGGGCGATGTAGCTTAGCATAAATTATAATGGTGGTAGTGTTTTTGGGCAATAAGGAAGGAGAGCTTAGTAGATTGAATGACATGGAGTGTGGCAATAGAGTTGCAGTCATTAGAATATTCATGAAAACCAAATTCGGAAATATTTTGTTGGGTCTAAGTTAGATTTGAATTAATATTCACTTGTTTTTGTCTTTAATAAATTTTAATTGCGAAAAACATTTACATGGAAGGCAGGGATGATGTCCTATAGCTTCACAGACCTTTTTAAGAATCGAAAAGTTTGTATTTTAGCTTCATTAAAATATTTATAATTTCACTCATTTTACCATCGAAAATTTTCGCATTTTGGTGGTTTTGTCGAGTTTTATTCTTAACATATATATTTGTTGTAGGAGTAGTCTATTTATTTTACGTTTTAAATATTACAGTGGGTTTTCAGCATCCTCAAATACTCTTATGGTAATCAAATTATGCAATTTTCATAGCTAATATATGTGATTCTAAATTTTTTTAAAGATTTCCAACCGAAGTTTGAACAAAATAAGACAGAAATTATATTCGGAAAATATTGAAAACGCAAAATATTTAGACTACACCTTTGTTATGGGATAATGAGGGTTATGTTGTTCACGGACGGTCCCAATTGACCGCCCCGACCACCCCATTCGCACTTTCATTGTACTCAATGGACCAGACAAAAATATTTTGGTAATATTTATGGTTTCTTCCCTGCAACTTATAAAAGCAAAAACTTGGATTGAGAATGAAAGTGCGGAACATGGTAAGACCTGTCATTTTTACTTCCAAGTGGAAATTGTTCATAACCATGGAAAACACATAAACTGATATTCTATATTCTGTATAGTCCAACAATTATGTTAGATTGAACATAATATAAGTAATCATGACAAGTATACTAATTACAAGTACACCATTATTAAATTAGGTAATGCATGGTGTTTGTAGGAATTTTAGTTTTATAAATTAATTTATTTAATTTTAAATTCTGACAATTAAAATTATTTTTGCAGGGATTTATGTTCCATTAAAGTTGTCTTAGATCAATCAAAAAATTAAATATAATAAAATAATAGGATCTACTTATTTGATCTTTCACCATCACAACGAAATGACAAAGAATCCTCACAATCGAATCCTAACTGTTTCGAAGAGGTGCATTAAGTAAGAGTGGTTGCACTTGTGAAAATACTAATAAATTATTAATATAATTTATTGTAAATTAGCATTAAAAATTATTTAGTTAGATTTGTTTTCATAAATTTTATTTTATTTTTGTATTAGGGGAATCTGAAACTAGGATGGGGCTACACGGGGTTCAAGGGTCCAATCCCACAAGCACATGTAAGTTGGGGTGATTTGAACTTGTGACCTCCATTACAACATATCATCTCATTTTCAAGTGAATCGTCAATTGAATTACACCACTACAGGCTTTATTGATCATAACATTATTAATAAGATAAGTCTGCAATACTATAAAATATTTCGTTAGTTATAATTTGATAAAGAATAAAATGAGTATTGCTAAAATTAAAATCAATATTCATAACTTTCAAGTTCAAAGTGAAATTGGCTAGACTAACCCAAAAACACCTTGGGATGAATGTATTTGTAAAATTTCTGACACAAAAGAGGTTGAAAATGAACACCACTTCTTTTTTATTGTCCATCTCTTTAATAAGAAAAAAACATAACTCAATTTCATAATGTAATTACTATCTAGGGCCTCTTATATAAAGAAAACCATAATAATCTTTGACAATTTCATTTTTACTATGTTCAAATATATAAATGATATTTTAAAGAATATCTAGCATATTACCTTTTATCTCATTGGTAGACCATCATACTCTTAGGGAATGATAAACATCATCATCAACAACAACTTCATGTTATGGTTGAGCCTTTTAGATACTTACCTTTATTTTAAGAAGAGATTCTTTCTAATGGCATAAGTGTTGGATATGATCAATTTCATGTTAAACAACAAAATGCCATTTAATGGCATGGGTAAATTAAATGAATAATTAATAAATGATCGATGGCGTAACTGTGGAATTAAGGGTGGGTGATTTAAGGCAAGCCGAGTGATACGTGTGTCCGCTATAAGGTAGTGGAACTCTCCCTTATATTTTAGTAATGTATAGAAAGAGGAAGTTGTAAGGCCTGCTACTAACATAATGGTTAATTGATTGTAGGGTGATTATGCTTGCTTGCTTAGCTTTTCTCTCTCTCCTTATGTGGTATGTGTGTGTGCATATGTATGTAACATGAATAATAATATCAATAATAATAACAATAAAATATGTATATATTAGGTCATCTTGGAATGACTTATATGGCTATAAAATTACATTCCCTTCTTTCCCATATTTGTTGTGAGGATTAGTCAATGGTAGCATATAAGTTCAATACACCATGATCCTTATGCCAACGAGGATGTCCACTAAGGTAGTGCCCCTCCTACTAAAATAATGGTTCATTGGTTACAAGGTAATTATTCATGCTTCTCTTCCTTCCTTTTCCCTACTTCCCATCCCTTTTCTTAAAACGTTAGTATCATAGCTATGGGATATTTAATGCACAGTATAGTTCTACATCCAACAACTTGTAGATTAGAGAGTTAGAGTAGGCAATTACATGTCAGGTTTGAATTTTTTTGCTAGTGTTTGGTTCTTAATTGAACTAAATGTGTTTCAAATTGTGTTTGTAATGTACCCATCTCCCTTTGTCACCACATTTGAGGGGGAAGGGCTTTTTTTGTCATTTTCTACTGACTTAACCCTTTTAGGACTTCATTAATTTATTTATTTCAAACTTTCTCTAGTTACATGGGTCAAAGGCCACACATTTCCCTCTTTTGAAATATTATCGAACCCAAATTAAAGGTTCAACTATCGAGGAATCAAGCCTCAACTACAAGGAAAACACCTTCTGTCATAGATTTTTACAGAACCTCTCCAAAAAATTTATCGCTTCCTCGTTTATAGCAAAGGCGAGTGGCCAAAGGTTTTAGCGGATTTTCTTGTGTCGGTGCACCTAAACCATTATGGCACATCGATGCATTTTAGTATCAAATGCACCAATGCTCCATGGATATATACACGCCGAAGAAACAACATTTCAAAAATACATCAGTGCTCCACTTTGGCCAATATGCATTGTTGCTCCACTTTGGCCAATATGCACTGGTGCTTCGATAACAATGTGCACAGGAGAGCCAATATCCCAAAAGAACATTGGTGCTCCTATTTGATAATGATGCATCAATGCTCATCTTTCGGTATGGGTGCATCGATGCTTCTTTTTGAGATATATGTACACCAATGCTCATGTTTTAGATATATACACACTAGTGCTCCTTTTTTAGTTTTTGGCGCATCAGTGCTATTTTTTCAAGTTTTGGAGCACCAATGCTCATGATATACTGAAGCATTAAACAATAATTCACATTTTTTAAATTATTAAAAGATGCGGGAAAAACCTAAAGATATCTCTTAAAAAAAAAGTGAGGGTTTTTTTCATGTTTTCATCTCACGTGAGAGAAAAGGAAGATGAAGTGTCTCTACACGGGAATGCAATACAAATAGACATGAATGTGAGTAAATATAAAGAGTATTGTAGGTAAGTAACCATTTTTCCCCTCATCATTATTTTATTTCTTATTGATTTTATTTCTATTTGATTCCATTTATCACTATTGTTCCTAATTTTTTTAGTTAGTTTTGCACAAAGAGTACACCACTAGAAAGGTCCTAGGTAATCCAAACCAAGAAAAACAGATGCCTTACAGAGTCTTCGGGTGCAAGCGTTTTAATCACCAACCTCTCTCCCAAATAACTGCAAGGGATTTCCTCCCACGTCTGTCCTAGGTACAATGTAAATAGCCTTCCACCGTCACCTTTGTATGAATCCTAAAGTATGGATACTAAGGCTACCAATATTGCAGAGAGGGTCCGGGGGGACAGTCGTAGGTCGAATCCATGCGCATGGGCAGGTTACAAAGCCCAAAACTCAAAAGCACCAAAAAGGTACTAATAAGTCCTTGTACGTGTATCGATCCTGGTAGATGCTCAATTGAATATCGGAGGGGTATCTCCTCTACTCAATCTCGCACGACCTCGTGCTTGACTCCAGTATGAGTGGAGCTTCCCGGTTCACCTTCTACAAAGATGGACTTTCTCCCTAAAAGAATGACACCTATGTTTTGACAAGTATGAGTGATCGTGGAGGAGTTAACTCACAACTCCCTACCTCCACAATCCTACTTAGTGTTAAGATTCAATATTCTAAGATAGATAACATCAGTATTCCATTCAATTTCACAACAATAGCATATACAGGATCACTGAAATAACAACAAGCACAACATAAACACAAGAGACACAATTTATCCTGGGAAACCCTCATGGGGTAGAAAACCCAGCAAAACTTCCTCAATATAGATGATCAAAAGTACAAAGATGAAATCCCCAAACAATATATCCTTCTCCTCCTTTGCAGTTCTCTCTCTCTCCTATGCGAATTCACAAGTGAGTGAGTGTGTGTTAAATGAGGAACACACCTCCTCTATTTATACTTTACATTCACTTGACTTTTACACTTGACAGGTCGGCCTCAATAGTTTATTCTCTTGCTGATTGGGCCGACCCCTCTAGGGGACTTAAACACCCCATTACAAATGACTCTTAGGGGATCTATTGTCCCGACTTACATGGGATGATTTACCTCAATGACTTTACATAATAATAACATCCCAACGGAGGAATAAAACATCTCCATATGAATAATAATAAAGTACAAATAGAATATTCTTTGAAGTTACAATATTTCAACACTCCCCCTTAACGACACCTTAACGAGAAGGATATTCTAACAACATCTGCAGGAGCAAGGAGTCATCAACTACATCACAGTGATACATATATAAATCATTGCAAGTTTTCTTCTATCATCATCAGTAACTCAAACAAATACTGGAACATCTTCAATATCTTCAATACTGGAACATCAACATCTTCAGTATTGAGTCTTCATCTTCTACAGCACTTGATCACTCGATCAGATACAGCAACAACATCATCTGGATCTCCTGATCAACAACATCATATGGATCTCTCGATCAATAGCATCATCATCTGGATCTCCCGATCAACAGCATCGTCTGGATCTCTCGATCAACAACATCATCCTCTAGATTTCCCGATCAACAACATCATCTGGATCTCTCGATCAACAGCATCATCTGGATCTCTCGATCAACAACATCATCTGGATCTCTCGATCAACAGCATCATAATATGCAATACACATGATCCAATTATGGGATGATCAATCTCTCTCACTTTAGGACATAAGTCCAAGGATGATACAATCCTGATCCACTTACGGGATGATCAATCCCTATCAATTTAAGACGCCATATCATGTCTAGGGGTGATGCAATCTAGATCTAATTATGGGATGATCAATCCCTATCAATTTAAGACACCATATCATGTATAGAGATGATGCAATCCAGATCTACTTACGGGATTATCAATCCCTATCAATTTAAGACACCATATCATGTTTAAGGACGATGCAATCCAGATATACTTACGAGATGATCAATCCCTATCAATTTAAGACACCATATCATGTCTAGGGATGATGCAATCCAGATCTACTTACGGGATGATCAACCCCTATCAATTTAAGACACCATATCATGTCTAGGGATGATGACATCTAGATCTACTTACGAGATGATCAATCCCTATCAATTTAAGACATCATATCATGCCTAGGGACGATGCAATCCAGATCTACTTACGGGATGATCAATCCCTCTCACTTTAGGACATAAGTCCAAGGATGATGTAATCCTGATCTACTTACGGGATGATCAATCCCTCTCACTTTAGGACATAAGTCCAAGGATGATGCAATCCTGATTTACTTACAGGATGATCAATCCCTCTCACTTTAGGACATAAGTCCAAGGATGATGCAATCTTGAACCACAGTGCCAGTCCTTTTTCATACTGGATGTGACCTAGATCAAATCTAGGATTTACCACCACAGAACCAATCATTTTTCATACTGGATGTGACCTAGTTCAAATCTAGGATTTACCACCACAGAGCCAATCCTTTTTCAAACTTGATGTGACCTAGATTAAATCTAGGATTTACCACACTCTATCATAACATTCTCATAGACAAGAGTCTACGGATATCTTTTAGGACATATGTACATGGATGATACAATCCCACTGCAACATCATCAATATCTTTCACGGAGACAATATTCTATGGATCCCTTTAGGACATGTGTCCAGGGATGATACAATCCCACTCGTCAACTTAGATAAAGTCTAAGGACCACTCATCGACCTCATCGTCGGTACAAGTATCCTCATCATCGACCTCATCGTCAGTACAAGTATCCTCATCATAGATACATGTATCCTGATACAGGTATCCTCATCATCAATACAAGTATCCTCATCATCTATACAAGTATCCTCATCATCTATACAAGTATCCTCATCATCGATACAGGTATCCTCATCATCAATACAAGTATCCTCATCATCGATACAAGTATCCTCATCATCGATACAGGTATCCTCATCATCGACCTCATCGTCAATCCAAATATCATCATCAACCATATCACTCCCACTTTTGAGGAGGGTCCTTTTGAACTACACCAAGCTTGTCTCGAAAATACTCAAACTTTACTCGAGACAGAGGTTTGGTCAATACATCAGCAAATTTCTCGTCATTGCTCACATACTCGGGCTTATAGCTCCTTTCTGCACCATATCCCATATATAGAAATATCGGATCTCTATATGCTTTGACTTATCATGGAACACTGGATTCTACGTCATCTTGATACAACTCTAGTTGTCACACAGGATCACAGTGGAGTCCATATCTAAGTCAAATAGTCCTGATAACAGCTTCTGAATGCATATGGCTTCACAACTAGCAGAGCAAGCTGCTATATATATTCTGCTTCAGCTGTGTTGAGAGCCACACTGGACTACTTACTGCTAAACCATGAGATCATAGCAGATCCCAGACAATAACATCCACCCGATGTGCCTTTTCTTTTTGAGACACTTCCAGCCCATACAATCTGAAGTCATGATCTCCAAGAGAATATAGTCCAAATTCTATCATACCTCATCACATGCTTTGCAGCTACTAGGTCAACATATCTAGGCTCAACTAGATACTGACTCAGGGTGTTCACAGCAAAGCATATATCTGTCATGGTATTCATTAAATACATCAACGAACCAGACATCTGTCTGTAAACTGTAGAAACCACTGTCCATCATCCAAGATATCTACTTGACATTTTCCTTGGCTAAGGAAAAATCTCATCTGATCTTAGCCACATATCTAATCACAAGAATCATGCCAATATTCTTTAACTCTGAGATCTACTCCCTCTGAAGTGGAGTATTGTCCTCCCTCTGTGACTAAACATCATGCACACTCTACATTGAGTGATCTTCTGCATATCTATCTGTGCCATCTCCCGTCAGATGGGTCTATTGATATGAGCCTAGAGATCACTCGAACTCTATGGTGAGTTCCTTCTTGCTTCCATCTGAGAGAAGCATGTCATCTATATATAGAAACCCTCTTCAACCTTGTAGCAAAGGTTGAAATCCGCATCACCTGTGGTGATCATCAAGCTCATCAAATGACTATCGATCATGGGTACCTATTGAACCCGTACAAAGCCTTCTTCTATCGAATCCTGGGAGTTTGATCGGTATGCACTTCTTCTTCAATTGCACCATTCAAGAGAACGGTCTTGTCATCCATGGGTGTAATATATCTCTGGAAGTGTGTCTAGCCACTTGGAGCAAACATCTCGTCATGATACTCTCCCTCTTTCTAAGAGAATCCTCTAGCCACGAGCCTTCTATAGTATGTTTGATTTGTAAGTCTTCTTGTTGAACATCCATCACTTGTTCTTTGGAACGGGTGTTCATCATCCTTCTTTTGTAGATCATAACACATGATCTTTCCTACAAATCAAATTTAATTACATGATTAGTAACACTTCATAATCATCAAATCAAGTTGACATTTCAACGATAACCTGTTATGCATACTAATATGATTCACATAGTTATGCAACTATCTTGACCAATACTTTGGAACAACACTTTTCCATATCCTGTATGCATATAGTGGCTATCTAGATGCCTCCCATCTCTACCAGAACATACTATCAAGAACGTGCACAGCTCCCAGCATGCCAGTAAAGAGGTTTCATTCTAGACACGCAACAATGGAATGTTTGTCCTACTTACCCATCATATGCATATTAGTAGTATATTGTTCAATGCTATATGAATACTTACACTATGCATGATATATTCTATGAATACAAATATGCATACAACTATTACGAGCAATATCATTGACTATTCAGAGATTCAAGAAGTAATTCAAATAACAACACAAATACTTATCTTTTATGTTCGTGTGGTTGCCTCCCTCTTGATCTCTATTTCCCCCTTTATGATAGCATCATGATTATATGTATTTGAACTTCTATCCATCCTGGACCACTATGCATGCTTAGGTGTGCACTAATGTCATCATTGTGTCATCCTCAAGATCTCATACATTCATTAGTGTAATGTCAATACTACCAAAACATTATGATTCTAAATAATATTAAACATGTATGGTCATGATCATTTTATACACAAGTATACTTATCTAAGATCCTCACACAAAGTAGGATTCTAACTCGATATAGGAAAACATACCTGGATTAGCATGCTTGCTAGTTATGTCTAAAACAATATCTTCTTTGTTCTCTTCAATGATTTAGATACCTTGTGCTAGTAACCTACATATCTTATAAGTTAAGCATAGTAGAACCAAATCATACATACCTCGTAAGTGGAGCTTATATGTGATCAAAGACTATGGACGAGTCTTTGTCTTCATGTCATCATGGTCATATATTCTTGATCTAGAACTTGATTTGTCTTTCTTAATTATCTTTCATGTTAGCATACAACATCATCCTCATACAACACCACAAGTGCATTAGTACAATCATAAGTGTCATAACCCTAATCAATGAATGTCTTCTATCATTCACATGCATTCATACTTTTACTAAGGTGATCAAATAATCTAAAATTAATCATGATTTCACTAACCTCAATAATATGAAGACAAACATATCATGAACTTAATCATGAAACATATTTCAAAACATACCTGTATCTTCTCAAGTCATACCTATCGAGATTGCTTGTAGTCTTCTCTATAAGGGTAAAACCCTAACCATCCAAGGTAGATCACTTGTAAACATATTATATCATTTCATGGTGCTAGGATGATAGAATATCAGTGCCATTTAAACCTCCTTCATTGCTTCCCTATGAGTCTCCCAACTTTCTAGGGTTTCTTCTTACTTGGAAACCCTAATTTTCAATCTCCTTCCTATCACAACATTTTGATGGAGGATTAATATCTATGATGAATGGATTCCAAATCCATTGTCAAAGTTTACAATGTTGCATCAGTTGTCTCCAACATTGTATCAGGTCATTCCATACCTAAAAATTGAAAACACTAAGTGAGAGCTACTTCCTCCTCTTCTTTGATTTCCTCCATTAAGCCATTTTAGATGTGTCATATTTTTTTTGGTGTATCTCTAAAATTTTGGATCTGTGGGGTCTGAAAATTTGGCCTGTGGTATTCTTCCCTATCATATTTCCAACCCCGTAGGATTGAACTTCATTGGATTACCTATCAGAGATATATACTCAGTTTCCCAACATGACCTATTTAAGGGATGAAACAAAATAATGAACTTGTACGGAGTTCCACGTGTCACTGTTTCAACTTCAGCCTCTGAAAATTGGATCGGAGTGAAACTACAGTCCATTCCCTAACTGTCACTTTTTACGGAATTCCATTTGGAGCTTCCTAGCCCCCGATATGACCTTTTTACATAAGTCACCTGTTTAGGGCTGCAGTCTGGAAGAGGCAGAAACCATAACTTGTACAGATCATATCTCAGAAAGTACAACGAATCTGATACTGAAACTCGGACACAAGGTATAGGAAAATTTCATCTTCGGCCTGTCCAAGTTTCAGATCCTGAACCTTCGCCAAAATTGATTTATAGCGAAATTTCCATGATGACTAGGTTTTGCTATACAAAACCCTAACTTTCAAATTGTCGCAAGTGAAACAAGTTTCGTAAGTGCCATACATTTCCTTCCTTCAGGATAGCTCTGATACCATGTTAATATTCAATATTCTAAGATAGATAACATCAGTATTCCATTCAATTTCACAACAATATCATATACAGGATCACTAAAAGAACAACAAGCACAGCATAAACACAAGAGACACAATTTATCCTGGGAAACCCTCATGGGGTAGAAAACCCAGCAAAACTTCCTCAATATAGATTATCAAAAGTACAAAGATGAAATCCCCAAACAAGAGCTCCTTCTCCTCCTTTGCAGATCTCTCTCTCTCCTATGTGAATTCACAAGTGAGTGAGTGTGTGTTAAATGAGGAACACACCTCCTATATTTATACTTTACATTCACTTGACTTTTACACTTGACAGGTGTTGGGTTCCAATCTATTGTTGTAAATCAAAGCTTCAATTTAAAATGTCAATCCAGAATCGTAAACTTAGAAGCATAACCAAAGATATGGATTAGATCTAGACTAGTTTGAAGTGCATTTTGTTTCTGAAAATGAATCTAAAACTACTTAACTTTTGGAAATAAATCTAAAACTACTTAGTCTATGGAAATGAATCTAAAGCTACTTAAATACTGTAAACTAAGGAATACAAAAACTTCCTTACAGAAGTGTACTCATTCGAATCCTTCAATTTATCAGTACTTATATATTTGAAATAACAAAATCATAAAATTAAACTATAAGATTAAAACTCTGTTGTTGAGTGCAGGAATACATTGAGTTCTCTTACAAGAAGTCGGCTCACAACGTATTTGAATTCCTCAACAGTTCAGTGTATATTCTAATGAAAGATGAAACTAAAAACCACCTACAACGATTGATCAATCAAATCTAAACGCTTAACCCTGTTCTGTAGTAAAACCCTACTTGCAGCATATGAAATCGAATTTGATTTTAAAACTTAGATTGTTAACTCAATTGAACTCTACAGGAACTCTAGAACACATACCAATACGCATCAACAAGGAAAATGGGTGTGCAGGTTCGGAAAAGGGGGCCCTCCACTGCTTCACTCACACACGCAGGAAGAATCACAAAGTTCTCAACACTAAAATCGCATTCACAACATAAGGATGAACAAACATAAAGATATTTGAAACTTGAAGTCTTTATTTCTTTAGCATAAGTTCACCATTACCGGTTCGGAATTACATCTCGAATTCAAATACTTATACAAATTGTTTGAAAAATAAAAATGCTACAATACTGGTGATTAATAATAGCATTCCCCTAATATCTCTACTATCCTCGAGATCATCCTTCAGATCCATAAAAATAGACTAGAGTGATACAAAATCGAAACTGTCCCTGTTTTTGTGCTAAGTGGCAGCGCTGGAAGATTGCTTTGATTAGTGTTGACTTGCCACTTGTAAAACCTGTTTTATAAAGTTGTTAGAAATTCATCCGTCCTGGGACATCAAGGATCCTTCTCTATCTTTCAGTTTGTGCCCAGCTGGCCTGCAAGTATCCAATCTAGGAGCAATTACGGGAAGTCAATTAATCCTGTAATTTATTTAAAATCTCAATTTAAATGCTTTAAAAATTGCATAATTCAATTTATTTAAGAGCAACAACAATCTATACCTTTGATAATCGAATTTCAAGGTTCTATGGATGAAAATGAGGATTTATGGCAAAATATGAAGGATAATGGGGATAGCTGAAGGATTTATAAGGCAAAACAGGTATCAAAATAGTGACCAACATCTCCCCCAAGAGGAAGCTATTGTATGTCCTCATGCACAAAACTGTTTCCAAAACTGAATCTGCATATTCCCATGCACAAAATTGTTGTTGTGCTGCTGCTACTCATCATCTGACATATCTCCTATTTGTGATGATGCATCTGTACTAGCTCGAGCTGCATAAAGGACCCTCAATCTCGGATATTTTTCCTTGAAATTTTTCTTTTGCTGATACCATTTGTATGAATGTTTAGAGATTTTCATCTTTTGAACTTGAAGCTTTCTATTTTTCTCCTTTAATTTCTTATTTGCTAGATCTAATTTCTTCACCTTCAATTTTAACTTCTCAATCTTTTTGCTATTCTTGGAAGATTTCTTCTTTTTCATCTCTATTGAAGGCTGCTCAGAGATAGTGTCCATTCCAACTCCCTCTTCTTCATTATACTACCCTGAATACTCTTTTCATTCTTTTTTTGTGACTTGTTGTTCAAAGACAATAGAAATGATGGCTGCATCCTCATCTTTTTCTGTGACTTGTTGTTCAAATACAGGAGAAATGATGGCTGCATCCTCATCTTTTTTTGTGACTTGCTGTTCAAATACAAGAGCAATGATGGTTGCATCCTCATTATCTTTCTCTTCTCTGTTAGTTGGAGTCTTTTCAATTGTTTGAACATCTATCTCCATACTTTCTTCTATAGTTTGTTGTTTGGAGATGATATTCACCTCTTCATCATGTTGTCCAATCTCACCTGCTCGACTTTCCTCTTGACCTTCCAAGGATTGAATGTATTCATAATTTTTTTGCTGTGCTTCATCATCATTTTCCAATGCTTGCTTCTTCTTAGCTTGCTGACGTTTTCTTGATTTCTTCTCATAAGTGTTGAAGATCTTATCTTTTTCTTGGAATTTCTTCTCTTCTTTCACCATGCTCCTTGTTCTTATTCTTCTCTTAGGCTGTTTTTGGCTTGTTTCCTTAGAGTCATATTCATTATCTGTTATCATCAGCACTTCATCTTTTTTCCCTCCTCCCTTAGGCAGTTTTGAACTTGTTGCCTTAGGGTTATCTTCTTCAACTTCAGTGCCTGCTATCATTAACAATTCATCTTCTTCCATTCCTCCCTTAGACAACTTTGAACTTGTTGACTTAGGGTTATATTCTTCAATTTCAGTGCCTGCTATCATTAGCAATTCATCTTCTTCCATTCCTCCCTTGGGAGGTTTTGAACTTGTTTCCTTAGGGTTGTCTTCCTCAACTTCAGTGCTTGCTATTATGAGCGCTCCTTCTTCAGGTATCTCTTCTGGTTCTTCAAACTTATTATAAATGACAAGTTGTTGCCATGTCAAGGATTGTTTCTGTAACTCATGTATGATGATTATCTTGATGAGCCCACAATGAAAAAGGCTTGTTAGCTTGTCTTTAGTACGTTTCTGGACAGCTTTAGCCATCTTAGAAAGGCTCTATAACAGAAAATGAGGTATGTTAATCTCACAGTCACCCCTCAAATACTGCATTATCTTGATGTGATAGAGATATATAATGCTGAACCTTCCTTCACAAGTGATTAATCTCTGGATGATATAGGCTATTTCATCCCAAGGATGAATCAACCAACTCCTTGGTATTCCTTTCTTCCATTGTACTGAGCCTGCCCTTGATTTGCATAAGAAGGGTCTCCATGCCTTCTCCTCAAACTGTTTTGTCGTGAAGAACCTCTCTCCTTGTTGAGGTAACCCAATGATTTGTGCCATAATGTCCTCAGACAGTCTGAAGGTGAGATTACCTACTGTAGCCCTTTCTCCATCAAATGAACAAGCAAAATCTAGGCTAACGTTGTCATTTTGTCCATAAAATTTTTCAAAGAAGGGAACCCACTGTTTCCTCTCAAAAATTTCCATACATTTTTCATGAATGACAAAGGAATCGAATTTTGCTGGTTCTAGTCTAGACACCATATTGCAATTTCTACGGGAAGAATCCTTTTATGCAAACAAAACTTACAAGCAGAACTTGACCCTAGCTTGAAATTCGAAAATTTTTGAAACAATTTATGTTCTTAATTGTTTCTCTGTCATTCAAATTTAGCAAAACCTGGAAGTCGAATTTCAAATTTACCTTTCCCCTAGTGACTCCTTCCTGAACACGTCCTGAGATCAACACTTCTATAGTTGCATGCAACTGGGGTTTCTCTTCATCATACCACGTGAAAGACTCTTGTTGAAGATAATGGATAAAAATTCCTGAGTTTTACCAGTTAACAGGTTGCGTTTTCTGATTTTCTATGCAATGCATCTGTTACTACCTCCTTTCATCGGTTTACTTATCACTCCTTCACCCCTTCAACCATCGTGGAAGTGAAGCCTGGGACTTAGCAAAGACAGTTGGAAAAAAATGAAAACACTCTGAATTTCAAATTGGAAGAGTGTGCCTCCCTATGTATAGGTAGATTTCGTGGGGGTGAGTTTCAATGATTTCCCTCTTTCTTGTGCAATCATTTTTCAAACTGGCCCTGAGTTCTTCACGTACCTTGTTAGTCCACTAACATACTCTTTTATCACTTTTTTTTTACTTGATGCATAAAATGCAAATAAAATAGAGTATGTAGAGAAAATATAAGTCAAATTTCTAATTTTCTAGGTTAAAGAACCCTCCTTACTTCTTTGAAACTGAATTTAAAGCTTTCCTGTAGGATGCACTTTTTAGGCATGGATTAAAAAAAAAAGTCTGAAAGTGCCTCTGTCTTGGATCACTAATTTTGATACCTAGGGTAGATGAATGGGTAAATGAATGGGTGAATGGGTAGATGGATAGGATTGTGAGGGTGATAGGCATGTTTAATTACTCAAAAACAAAGAACCATCCAAACTTTTAAAACATAAAAATCAAAATTCTTACAGACTTGTTTGATATCCCTTTGTGCTTTCATGCTGCTTGGAATGGCTGGTTTGATGTAGCTTTTGATGGTCCTTCTGATTTTGATGTGTTCTCTGTTGCAACTGTCTTGATGTTCCTTCTGGATGTAGCTTGCTGTGTCTTTGCCCTAGGTCCCTCTGCAAATGGAATGTGCTTCTTCTCAGGTATCTCTGTAAGCAAGTCTGATCTTCTTATGCTGGAATCTGTAGGAGGCTTGATCTTCTTATGTTGGCATCTGTAGGAGGCTTGGAGGGTTTCAAAACTTGAAAAAGGAAGCTTGAAGTGCTCATCCCTCTCAGGCCTATTTATTGACGTGTCCTCAAGTCGAACAAAATCTTTATTGGCTGATAAAAACTGATATGGAAAAACTGTTGATGAAAAACAATCCATGAAAGAACTGAAACTAGGAATTTGAAATTGTTTTTGTGAATTTTCAATGGCCAAGTAAACTTGGTTTTCCAAGGAAAATTGCGAGTTTATGTTGTGCCAGTTGCCTGGTTGTCACAACCAAACTCCCTCTTTTTTTCTTTTTCTCTTTCTTTTTTTTCTTTTGTTGAATCAGAATATTTCTAAGAAGAAAGTGAAGGAGAAACACCAGTGTGTTTGTCCAGCACCTCCATCTCCTTGTGCTGAGAAATATGTTGTATGAAATCTTGTTTGTTGACAGGCTTAGTGTAGAGTTTTAACCTATGGCCATTGACCACAAATGTACTTGATTAATCATCTATCGTTTGTAATTTGACTGATCCATTGTCATAGACCTCTGCAATCTCATATGGACCAAGCCAATGAGTTGTGAACTTGGCTTTGAAGTCTTTGAACTTTGAATCAAACAATAAGGCCCAGTCACCGATGTGAAATTGTTTCTTTTTTATGAACTTATCATGCCATTGGGCTCTCTGTTGTTGTACCAAAATATTTTGTTCTACGGTAGCTTGCCTCATATCATCTAATTGATTTAACTGCAGTATCCTTTCTTGTTGTGCTTCAGAAAGATCCATCCCTAAATCAGCTGCTAACTTAAAAGTATGAATTTGGAATTCAATTGGTAACAGTACTTGCTTACCATAGACTAGATGATAGGGAGAAAAACCAGTGTTGTTTTTCCAAGTAATTATGTATGCCCATAAAGCTTCAGTAAGCTTAGCTGACCAATCTTTTATGTGCATCTGGACTGTTTTGGTGATGATTCCTTCCAAAGTTTTATTAGTAGACTCCACCTGGCCATTGGCTTGTGGATGATAAGGTGTAGATTTTATGTGCTTGATCTTGTACTTGGATGCTATCTCCTGCACCAGTTTAGAAGTAAACTGTGCCCCTTGATCAGTAACAATCTCTCTAAGAACTCCAAATCTAACAAATACTTCTTCAAAGAGAAAGTTTACTACTGTTTGTTATGTGGCTCTTGGTAATGGTTTGGCTTCCACCCACTTTGTAACATAGTCAGTACATACTAAAATGTACTTCTTCCCTTGTGATGGTGGATTGATTGGACCGATGAAATCAAGAGCCCATTTTTCGAATGGCTCTATGAGGACTTGTGGTTGGAGTGGCATCTCATCAGATGGTACTGGTTGTCCCATCCTTTGACAAATATCACAACTCCTAACATACTTCTTAGAATCTTTGAAAATAGAGGGCCAGTAATACCCCAAGTTGAGTATCTTGTATGATGTTCTTTTATCTGCAAAATGGCCACCACACGGTTCATCATGACAAGATTTTAAAATTTCTAAAACCTCATCTTGTCGTACACATCTTCTAATGATAAGATCATATCCTGTGTAGAAAAGATCTCCATTGACCCATATGTGTCTAGCACTTTGCTTAATAATTCTTTTCTTTTCTTTGGATGACATAGATGGAGGTAGCTATCCTGATGATAAATAGTTGGCTATATCAGCATACCATGGAGTTATAACAGAAATAGCAAATAAATGTTCATCAGGGAAACTATCTGAAACAGGAACAACCTCACCAGAATTGTGTAATCGAGACAGAAAATCTGCCACTTGATTTTCTCTTCCAGGTCTATCTAGAACAGTAATGTTGAATTCCTGCATCAATAATAGCCATCTGGTTATCCTTTCATTAGTAATCGACTTGTTCATTAAATATATTAAGGAAGAGTGATTTGTATGGACAAATATTTCATACCCAGTAATGTAATGACGAAATTTGTTCACAGCATGAACTACTGCCAACATCTCATTTTCAGTAACTGTGTAATTCAATTCTGCAAGGGTTAGATTTTTGCTGATAAAGTAAATAGCATAAGTCATGGCATTCTCTTTTTTACCCAAAGAGGCCCCTATTGCAGTATCTGATGCATCGGTAGAGATGTGAAATGGCAATGTCCAATTTGGTCCCCTTAAGATGGGTGCAGTTGAGAGCTTCTCTTTAAGTTTCTGAAAGGAAACTTGGCAGTTAGTATCCCAATGAAAATGTACATATTTCGAAAGTAATTTGAATAATGGCAGAGCTATTTTACTAAAATTTTCAATAAACCTCTAGTAATAGCCTGCATATCCTAGAAAACGTCTCACATCTTTTTGAGTTTTTGGTTCAGATAAATTCACAATGATTTGTATTTGTGCAGGATCCACATTTATTCCAGATGATGAGATATGATGGCCTAACACTATCCCTTCAGTTAACATCATGAAACATTTTTCATTGCTAAGGGAAAGATTTGATTCAATGCATCTTTTTAGGATTCTCTCTAACTTTTCCAAGGAGTCATCAAAAGTATTGCGATACACAGAAAAATCATCCATATATACTTCAACGCATTCATGAATTAAATCAGAAAAAATAGCTAGGACTGCTCTCTGAAAAGTAGCTAGAGTGTTACATAGACCAAAAGGTAAAACCTTATAGGCATATGTACCCCAGGGACATGTGAAAGTAGTTTTGTCTTGGTCTTCTGATGCAATTATGATTTGATTGTATCCGCTAAAACCATCTAAGAATGAAAAATAGTGTTTTCCAGCTAATGCATCTAACACTTGATCAATAAATGGCAATGGAAAATAATCTTTTAAGTGTTGCTTTGTTTAACTCCCTATAATCGACACAAATTCTCCATTTTCCATTCTTCTTGGGAACAACAACTAATGGAGAGACCCATTGACTGTCAGAGATAAATCCTACCTTTAATAACTTTTGCAATTCCTCCTTAACTATCTCTTTCAGTATGGGGTTCGTTCTTCGTTGAGGTTGCCTTAGAGGTCTGATATTATCATCTGTGTAAATGTGATGAGTGCATGTTTTGTGATGAAATCCTGGCATGTCAGTGTATTCCCAAGCAAATGCTTTGTGATATTTATTCAACAATTCAATCAGCTTCTCTTCTTGTGATAGAGTGAGATGTGCACCAATATTCAAGTGTTTTCCAGGACTGATTTTGATTGTTTTTCTTTGGGCATTAGTTATTGAATAACAGAAAAAATGTCATTAAGTGATGATTCTAAAGAGTTAACTGTGCAATTTTCTTGAAAATTCTGGCCTAAGACCTGATCTGCAATATCATACTGTATGCTTCTTAATTCTTCAGAGATATATGGTTAAGAAATAAAGTAATCTAGCAAATCTTCACTATTTTCCTCTCGAAAATAAAAAAGTTGATTAATAGTTAAGATGGGTTGAATTACTTCTTCCTGTTGCTCTTTTGTTTCATTCGTCCAAGCTAACTAATCTTTCATAGAAGGTCTTTGAGCAGGAGGATACAGTGTAATTTGTTTTGTTTCTTTTCCATGGGAAATCATCATATTTCCAGCTCTACAACCAATAAAAGCGTTAGCTGTGGCCAACCAAGGTCTTCCAAGAATCAATGGATGCCCTCCTAGGTTAGACTTTGGTTGAAGAACTATGAAATCTACTGGATATTCCCAGGAATCCAAAGAAACTATGATATCTTCTAGTATTCCTTCTGGTGCGATTTTAGACCTATCAGCTAGCTCTAAGACTGTAGTGGTTGGTCATATATTTTTCAAGTCCAGATATTCCATTGTTTCCAGTGTCATTACATTGATAGCGGCACCCAAGTCAATTAATGTTTTCGAAATTGAAAAATTGTTGTCAGTGATTATTACCATTGGAATTCCTGGATCAATATATTTTTCAATAAAGACAGTATTTGACATTAGGCCTGCTAGATTCCCGATGACATGAATTGTTGGTGGATCCTTCTTTCTTTTATTAAGACATAATTCCTTAATTGCTTTGGTATAGATTGGAATATCTTTTATGGCTTGCAACAAAGGAATTTTGACGCAGACATTTGTTAATTCAGTTAAGACATCAAAATCAGGAAGGCCAATTGGTAATTTTTCCTTAACTAACCTTTCTAGAAAAGGAGGTGTTTGAGGAATTATTGCTTTACCTTTCTGATTTTGTAAATCTAGCTGCAAATTTTCTCTATTTGATTTTTTTGGATTTTTCTCTTCTTCTATGTGTTCTTCTATGATAACAGGAGATTCTTTTGCCAAAGTTTTTCTAGAGCGCAAGTGGATGTTTTGAATGGGAAGGATTGAATATGAAAATGTGGTTCCTTCATCAATATAACACATGGGCTTTTCCACTCTGTTATTAGGATTGGGTACTGGCTGGGCTGGTAACTGTGTTGGTCAAGGTGGAGGTTGATTCGATGGTAGTTGAAGTTGTGGAGGCTGGGTGAGTTGGGAAGTAGGGTTTTGTTGTGGAGGAAATGAGGGTTGATTCTGCTGGTACTGTGGATAAGGAAAAGACTGTTGGTAAGGCTGGGGATAGGCCTACTGATATGTTTGATTTCCATGAGCATATCCTCGCCAACCTCGAGCAGATTGGTTTTGGTTTTGCTGAGGAAACCAAGTTTTCCAAGTCATAGGAGCATTCCATGAATTCTGAACATGATATTGATAATTCTAAGAAGATTGTTGCATAGGGTCTTGAAACATACCTGGAAAGCATGGCTGCCATGGTATTTTATGCGCCATAAGATAGAGAGACTCCATGCTTTGAATTTATTCCACTCGATCTGCCTGTAATTCTTTCAACTTAGGACAATCATCAGTGTTATGATTCTCTGTACATAATCCACAAATCTTCACATTATTTAGAGGGCATTCTTTTAATGGATGTTTCTTTCTACATTTAGGACAAAAAATTGACAGAGCTTGATCTTGTTGATCCTATTGTTCTTGTCTCTTTTTAGTTTTTGACGTTTCAACCTGTGTCCCTAAAGTACTCAGAAGGTCAGTTTTGAAATCTTCTAATAAATTTCCAAGCTCAGCTCTTGATATACCTCATGTTGCGAATTTGGTTATCTTGGAAGTTACATCCCTTTTTCCATTTCTGGCTCTTCCTCGTGAATACTTTTGACATAACTCTGTAATTTCATCAAATGGTAGGTAAGAAATATCCCCTTTTCCCATTACATTCAAAATGTCAAGATACGCATCTCTTATGCCTTTCAAAAAGATTGTCCTAGTGATATCAGATGTCAAAGAATTATATTTGGATTTATGTAGGTTATACGAAAATCTCTCAAGATATTCTTCTAGACTTTCATCTTCTTGCTGAGACATCCTGAAAATATCATCTTTCAAATCTTTGGATCTATAGTATGCTTGATATTTCTTAAGAAAAATCTTTCTCATGTCTTCCCAGCTGGTTATAGTATGTTCTCCTAATCCCATGAACCATTTCAATGCAGCAGCTTTAGGAGTAGCAGGGAAGAGGCGAAGTTGATGTGTCTCATCTGTATATCCATAGGCACGACATAAGATATCAAATTCAAACAGAAATGAATCTGGATCTTCAGAAGTCATGCCATAAAAGTTAGGTAAAACAGATGTTGGAATGTTTTTCAATTTTACTTCTTGTCCTAGAATAATACTAGTGTCTAAGATTGGAAATTTGAAAGTGGATTCATGTTCTTCTTCTACTCTTTCCTCTCTTTCATTTCTTCTATCTTCTCGTCTTTTGTTTTCAAATTCCAGTCTTCTTTCATACTCTCTTTGTTGTTCTGGGGTTGGTCCTCCTCTTAATGTTTCTCCTTTAGCCATTTCTCTGTGTTTGTTTTCCATCTCCATCCTGCGTTCATACTCCCTACATTTTTCTAGGGTTAGTCCTCCTTTTTTAGATGTTTCCTCGTTAGTCATTTTTGCAGTATCTTTTCCATCACTTATGGTAAGGAATTATTTCTTCTCAGATGGAGAAGTTCCTGTTATCTCTATTTTTGGGGGGTTTTCGCAAATTCTCCTTTCTCATCTCTCTGTCTTGACATAAAACTAAAGTCTACTCTGTTTTTTTGAAATTTTTTTTTATAAGAAAACTAAACTTCCTAAGTCTAACTCTAAGTATGCTTCCCCGGCAACGGCGCCAAAATGTTGGGTTCCAATCTACTGTTGTAAATCAGAGCTTCAATTTAAAATGTCAATCCGGAATCGTAAACTTAGAAGCATAACCAAAATATATGGATTAGATCTAGACTAGTTTGAAGTGCATTCTGTTTCTGAAAATGAATCTAAAACTACTTAACTTTTGGAAATAAATCTAAAACTACTTAGTCTATGGAAATGAATCTAAAGCTACTTAAATACTGTAAACTAAGGAATACAAAAAATTCCTTACAAAAGTGTACTCATTCGAATCCTTCAATTTATCAGTACTTATATATTTGAAATAACAAAATCATAAAATTAAACTATAAGATTAAAACTCTGTTGTTGAGTGCAGGAATACGTTGAGTTCTCTTACAAGAAGTCGGCTCACAAAGTATTTGAATTCCTCAACAGTTTAGTGTATATTCTAATGAAAGATGAAACTAAAAACCACCTACAGCGATTGATCAATCAAATATAAACGCTTAACCCTGTTTTGTAGTAAAACCCTACTTGCAGCATATAAAATCGAATTTGATTTTAAAACTCAGATTGTTTACTCAATTGAACTCTACAGGAACTCTAGAACACATACCAATACGCATCAACAAGGAAAATGGGTGTGCAGGATCGACAGAGGGGGCCCTTCCACTGCTTCACTCACACACGCAAGAAGAATCACAGATTTCTCAACACTAAAATCGCATTCACGGCATAAGGATGAACAAACATAAAGATATTTGAAACTTGAAGTCTTTATTTCTTTAGCATAAGTTCACCATTACCGGATCGAAATTACATCTCGAATTCAAATACTTATATACAAATTGTTTGAAAACCAAAAATGCTACAACCCTGGTGATTAATAATGGCATTCCCCTAATATCTCTACTATCCTCGAGATCGTCCTTCAGATCCATAAAAATAGACCAGATTGATACAAAATCGAAACTGTCCCTATTTTTGTGCTAAGTGGCAGCGCTGGAAGATTGCTTTGACTAGTGTTGACTTGTCACTTGTAAAACCTGTTTTATAAAGTTGTTAGAAATTCATCCATCCTGGGACATCGAGGATCCTTCTCTATATTTCAGTTTGTGCCCAGCTGGCCTGCAAGTATACAATCTAGGAGCAATTACGGGAAGTCAATTAATCCTGTAATTTATTTAAAATCTCAATTTAAATGCTTTAAAAACTGCATAATTCAATTTATTTAAGAGCAACAAGAATCTATACCTTTGATAATCAAATTTCAAGGTTCTATGGATGAAAATGAGGATTTATGGCAAAATATGAAGGATAATGGGGATAGCTGAAGGATTTATAAGGCAAAATAGGTATAAAAAATAGTGACCAACAACAGGTCGGCCTCAATAGTTTATTCTCCTGCTGACTAGGCCGACCCCTCTAGGGGACTTAAACACCCCATTACAAATGACTCTTAGGGTATCTATTGCCCCGACTTACATGGGAGGATTTACCTCAATGACTTTACATAATAATAACATCCCGACGGAGGAATAAAACATCTCCAGATGAATAATAATAAAGTACAAATAGAATATTCTTTGAAGTTACAATATTTCAACCCTTAGGCTATTAGGTGTGTTTCTAAACTAGAAGAAAACCTAATATCCTATCCAAGTTACTGATTACTTGCTTTAAAAATGTACTTCAAAAACTTTCAGAGGAAGTAAAACAAGCGCAACTAAAGAATGATATCCTTTAACTGAAAAATGAAGCACTTAATCACCACAAATATGCACTCACCCACTCTCCATTTCTTTTCAATGCAAGTCCTAAAGATATAATCTAGAATGCATATGCAAAAATTTTGTATCTAATGCAATTTTTGGTCTTTTCGAATGCAAAAAGTAAAAATTTAAAGTCTAATGTGCAAAATAAAACTTAAAACCTAAGCATGCAACTACTCAAACAATTAGCTATGCAAAAGAAAATTTCTTGTTTTTTGATGTAAAGCACTCCTAATTCCTTTAAGTTACTTGTAGAGTATTCTACCTGTTATCACCAGATCTGTCCCACAAGATTCTCAGATTCCAGCAGCGCGCCTATAAAGAATGATCCCAATTTTTGCTATGGGAAAGTCTACTGGCATCTTTGTCAAAGCTTTGAGTTCCTTACGTTAAATTGACCAGTCTCCCTTCACTCCAAACCTTCAATCTAGTTAATCCCGCATTTGTCCATAAATGGAAGCCTAGTGCCTAATATTCTTAGCATTTGAAAAACTAAGTTAATCCTTGCCCTATTATACCCAAGTCAATTAATAAAATTATTATTTTAAAATTATTCCATTATGAGTAATTTTATCTATAATAATTTTTATTTAAAGGACTTAAACATGTGTTTATACCTTTCATCCCTAAAGTTTGGGAAAATGAAAGGATTTAAACCCAATGTCCAAGTCAAGTTCTAATTTCACGTGAAGCTATAAGAAATTGTTAAATAAAATAAATATAAAAAACAAAAAGCTACTTTATGTTTTATATTTATTTTATAAAAAAAATTGGGTTTTAAAAAGTGAGTTCTACACCTAATGTTCAAACTCATGCTTCTATGTTCAAGTCATAAGCCAGGCTCTTCCACATCTCAGAAGCAGAAGGCGACAAGAGAAGCTCACAAGTGTTGAGATATTGTAACTTCAAAGAATATTATATTTGTACTTTATTATTTTGGAGATGGTTCATTCCTCCTTGAAAATCTTATTGTATATCCGGAGATGTTTATTCCTCTGTCGGAATGTGGTAACCTAGGTTATTAGACTTCCCTAGTGGGGGTCGGCCCTGTATGTGTTATGTGGGTCAAAGGGTTATTAGACCACCCTAGAGGGGTCGGCCCAGTCAGTTGTAATGGGGTATTTAACCCATTGGTTAAATACGAGCCTACGTGTTCTTGTGTAAAAGACAAGTCGGAGTGGTGTATAAATAGAGGAGGTGTATTCCTCATTTGATACACTCACTCACTTGAGGATAGCGCACTTGTGGAGGAGAGGTCTGCTATTGTGGAGGAGGAGATCATGTCTCAGGGTTTCATCTTTGTATATTGCTGGTCATCTATATTGAGGAAGCTTTGCTGGGTTTTCTACCCCATGAAGGTTTCCCAGGATAAATCTCTGTCTCTTGTGTTTATGCTGTGCTTGTTGTTTCTTCAGTGATCCTGTATATGCTATTATTGTGAAATGGAATGTAATGCTGATATTTTCTGTATTAGCATATTAAATTTTAACATGGTATCAGAGCTAACCTGAAGGAAGACAAGGTATGGTACTTACGACACTTGCTTTACTTACGACAATTTGAAGGTTAGGGTTTTACATAGCAAAAAACCAGTCATCGTGGAACTTTCGCTATAAATCCATTTCTGCGAAGGTTCAGGGTCTGAAACGTTTACAGGTCGAAGATAACATCCCCAGGTACCTTGTGTCCAAAGGGAACCCTCATATTCGTTGTACTTTATGAGTTATGATCAGTACAAGTTAGGGTTTCTGCCTCTTCCAAATCTCAGTCAAAATCAGGTGACCTTGGAAAAAAGGTCATAACTTGGGCTAGGAAGCTCCAAATGAAATTTCGTAAAAAGTGACAGGTAGTACACAGACTTTACTATCTCAGGAAACGTTTTCAGAGTCCGAAGGTGAACTAGTGACACGTGGCACGCCGTACACGTTTTCTCTCCTGTTTTATCCCATAAACAGGTCACGTTGCGACACTTGGCATAACTCTCTCTCAGAGATTCCAATTGAGGTCAGACCTATCAAGGTGGAAATATAATAGGGCAAGCTATCTCAGGAAAAGTTTTCAGAGGCCGAAGTTCAAACAGTGACACGTGGCACGCCGTACAAGTTCGCTCTCCTGTTTTATCCCATAAACAGGTCACGTTGCGACACTTGGCATAACTCTCTCTCAGAAAATCCAATTGAGGTCAGACCTATCAGGATGGAAAGATGACAGGTCAGGCTACTGTAGAAAAAAATTTCAGACCCTGTGGAGCAAAAATTTCAGAGTTATAGCAGAAACAATCAGGTGCATATTTATGTCAAAACAGAATTATTTTTGGAGCACCTTTATTCATGGCTTCCAGAATTTAGGGTTTCGGAGAAAGTTAGAATTTTTGGAATCGAAGTCCACGGCTGAATGATCCTCAGAAAAATAAGAGTTTAGAGCCTTGGATTGAACCTTTTGATTGGACAGAAGGGTGGGCTTCATCAAACCCTAGTTCGGGTTCCTGGCCAGAAGATCCAGAAGTTTCGAAGGCAATTTTGAGGGGTCAAATTTTGGAGATTTCAAAATTGAAGAATGCTAGGTTGATCAGCTCAGCAAGACACATTCTTCCATCCATTCAGAAGTGTGAAAGCCAAAGATTGAATTTTTAGGGTTTCTCTAGCAAACCCTAATCAAGCTCCAGATCAAGTTTCAGGGGGAGTTGAGGCTAAGGCCTTACATAAGAAGACTACAAGAAGTCTCGACAAGTATGACTTAAGGAGGTTCAGGTATGTCTTGAAATCTGATTCTTGATTAAGTTCATAATGTGTTTTGTCTTCATGTTATTTATTAGTACAATCTTCATTAATGTTAGAATTGTCTTATCACCCTAGTAACAGTATGAATGCATGTGAATGATCGAAGACATTCATTGATTAGGGCTATATGATTGTACTAATGCATTATGGTGTTGTGTGAGGTTGATGTTGTCTGCTAACAAGATACAGGTACATCACAAAAGACAAATCAAGTTCCATGACCATGACATCATGAAGACAAAGACTCATCCATAATCTTTGCTCTACTTACGAGGTATGTATGACTTTGTTATATTATGCTTAACCTATGAGACATGCAGGTTCTAGCTCAGGATCTCTAAATCATTGAAGAGATTGTTTAGGTATGTTGTACATAACTAAGCAGGTATACTAATCCAGGTATGTTTTCCTATGTCACATTAGAATCTTACCTTGTATTGGGATCCCTTATATAAGTATACTTGGCATGATTAGATATGCTTATTCATAAAGTTAGTAATCAAGGGATTATGCATATTATGTCTTTTATCTTGATTGATGATACGCATGAGTAAAAGAAGTCTTCCCTGAAATCTTGAATACTAATGTTTATTATTTATGATCATGACTATACATATTCAAGACTATTTAGATGTTTTGATAATGTTTATAATGTACTAATGAATGTATGTTTGTGTATGAGATCATGAGGATAACACTACTGCACACTTGAGCATGCACAGTGGTATAGAATGAATAGAAGTTCAAAAGACATTTAGAAGACCAAGCGAGAGGCAACCACACAAACATAAAAGATAAGTATTTGAGTTGTTATTTAAAATAGTAAATGATATTGCTTGTAATAGATTATATGCATATTTAGAATATATCACGCTGAGTGTAAACATTCATAGAGCATTGAATAGTATACTACTAATATGCATATGATTGGTAAGTTGGACAAACATTCCATTGTTGCTTGTCTAGAATGAAACCTCTTTGCTGACATGCTGAGAGCTGTGCACACTCTCGATAGGATGTTCTGGTAGAGATGGAAGGCATCTAGATAGCCAATGTATGCATACAGGATATGAAAAAGTGTTGTGCCAAAATATTGGTCAAGATAGTTGCATAACTATGTAAATGATATCTGTATGCATAATAGGTTATCATGTCAACTTGATTTCATGATTATGAAGTATTACTAATCATGTACCTAATTTTGATTTGTAGGAAAGATCATGAAGAATGATGGACACCGAGCAAGTGATGGATGTTCAAACAAGAAGATTTACAAATCAAACAAAATATAGAAGGCTCATGGCTAGAAGATTCTCTTAGAAAGAGGAAGAGAATCATGACAAGATGTTTGCTCCAAGTGGATAGATAAGACCATTCTCTTAATGGTGTAATTAAAGAAGAAGTGTGAATCAGGTTCTGTATGGGTACCCAGGATCGATAATCAATTGATGAGCTTAATGATCATCATGAGTGATGTGGATCTAAACCTTTGCTACAAGGTTAAATATGGCTTCTATGCACAGATGACATGGATACAAGAAGGAAATCACCTCAGAGTTTGAATGATATTGAGGCTCATATCAGTAGACCCATCTAACGAGAGATGGCACAGATAGATATGCAGAAGATCATTCAATGCAGAGTGTGAATGATGTTCAGTCACAAAGGGAGATTTGACAGTTTCTTGATAAGCTTGGGCTTTACCAAAAGTAAAGTTGTTCCTAACCTTTACCTTAAGGTTGATGAACCTATCATACCATTATTGTATGATGATGATCTCTTTCTGACAAGGAATGAGAAACAGATCATGAAAAGAAAGAAGAAGATGGCTGTAGAAATGAAAATGAAAGATCTCAGATTGATGCATTACTTCCTAGGCCTGGAAGTATGGTAAGGCTCAGAAGGAATCTTTCTCAACCAAGGAAAGTATGCTGAGAAATATTAAAAGGACTTGATGTGTTGGAATGGCCACTCTTGAAGTTATTAGCAGATGACTCATCAGAGTTAGTGGATATAACTCTGTACAGACAAAATATTGAGTCATTGATGTGTCTGACAAATACTAGGTCAAATATATGATTTGCTGTGAACACCTTGAGTCAGTATCTAGTGGAAACTAGATGTGTTCACCTGTTAGTTGCAAAGCATGTGATGAGGTACCTAAAGGATACGATAGACTTTGATCTATGTTATCTTAGAGATCATGACTTCAGATGGCTACACAGATGTTGATTGGGCAGAAATTGTATCAGACAGGAAGAGCACATCGAGAGGATGTTATTGTTTGGGATCAGCCATGATCTCATGGTTTAGAAGGAAGCAGTGTAGTATGGCTCTTAGCACAAGAAGAATATATGGCTGCTTGCTCTGCTAAGTTATGAAGCAGTATGGCTTCAGGATTGTTTGACTTAGAGATAGAACCAACTGTGATCCTATGTGACAAATAGAGTTGTATCAAGAGGACAAAGAATCGAGTGTTCCATGATAATCCAAAGAACATAGGGATCTAACAAGATATGATGCAGAAAGGAACTATAAAGTTTGAATTTGTAACAGGTTACCGATGTACTAACCAAACCTCTGTCTCGAGTGAAATTTGAATACTTCCGAGACAAGCTTGGTGTAGTTCAAAAGGACCCTCCTCGAAAGGGCGAGTAGTATAGTCACTGATGATGAGATTGTCTCATCAAACAACAAGGTCGATGATGAGGTAACCTGTTCTCGACACCTAGATACTTAGAAATATTTAGATTTAGGACTCTTATACTTAGAATACTTAGTTTTACTTATACATGCTTTTGATGTTAGATGTATTAGTAAGAATACATGCTTTTGATGATAGATGTATTGGTGAGAATACATGCTTTTGATGATAAGATGTATTGGTAAGAATACATACTTTTGATGATACATGTATTGATTAATGTACTTGTATGGTTGAGGATACTTGTACTTGTATTGATCAGAATACATGTGAGGATTGTATCATCCTTGAACACTTGTTCTAAAGTGAGCCGTAGACAGGTGTCTCCGAGAAAGAAGAGGGATTGTATCATCCTTGAACACATGTTCTAAAGTGAGCCGTAGACAGGTGTCTCCGAGAAAGAAGAGGGATTGTATCATCCTTGAACACATGTTCTAAAGTGAGCCGTAGACAGGTGTCTCCGAGAAAGAAGAGGGATTGTATCATCCTTGAACACATGTTCTAAAGTGAGCCGTAGACGTGAGGTCTCCGAGAATGAAGTCCTTAGTGGACAGTTGAGGGGATTGGATCATCCCTGGACTTTCAGTCCTAAAGAGAGCCATAGACGTGAGGTCTCCGAGAATGAAGTCCTTAGTGGACAGTTGAGGGGATTGGATCATCCCTGGACTTTCAGTCCTAAAGAGAGCCGTAGACGTATGGTCTCCGAGAAGTGGGGATTGTATCATCCCTGGACTTCGGTCCCTGAATTGATCCGTAGACGTGTGGTCTCCGAGAAGTGGGGATTGTATCATCCCCGGACTTCGGTCCCTGAATTGATCCGTAGACGTGTGGTCTCCGAGAAGTGGGGATTGTATCATCCCCGGACTTCGGTCCCTGAATTGATTCGTAGACATGTGGTCTCCGAGAAGTGGGGATTGTATCATCCCCGGACTTCGGTCCCTGAATTGATATGTAGACGTATGGTCTCCGAGAAGTGGGGATTGTATCATCCCCGGACTTCGGTCCCTGAATTGATCCGTAGACGTGTGGTCTCCGAGAAGTGGGGATTGTATCATCCCCAGACTTTTGTCCCTGAATTGATCCGTAGACAAAGGTTCTCCGAGAAAGTGATTTTGTATTGATGATGTGGTTACTTGTATCGGTATGGATACTTGTATTGATGATGTGGTTACTTGTATCGGTAGGATACTTGTATTGATGATGTGGTTACTTGTATTGATGATGTGGTTACTTGTATCGGTATGGATACTTGTATTGATGATGTGGTTACTTGTATCGATAGGATACTTGTATTGATGATGTGGTTACTTGTATCGGTAGGATACTTGTATTGATGATGTGGTTACTTGTATCGGTAGGATACTTGTATTGATGATGTGGTTACTTGTATCGGTAGGATACTTGTATTGATGATGTGGTTACTTGTATCGGTAGGATACTTGTATTGATGATGTGGTTACTTGTATCAGTATGGATACTTGTATTGATGATGTGGTTACTTGTATCGGTAGGATACTCGTATTGTTGATATGTTTACTTGTATTGGCATGAATACTTGTACTAATGATGATCGTGTGATGACGATGCTGATGATCGTATGATGACAATGCTGATGATCGTGTGATGACGATGCTGATGATCGTATGATGACGATGCTGATGATCATATGATGACGATGCTGATGATCGTGTGATGACGATGTTGATGATCGTTTGATGACGATATTGATGATCGTGTGATGACGATGCTGATGATCGTATGATGACGATATTGATGATCGTATGATGATGATGCTGATGATCGTGTGATGACGATATTGATGATCGTGTGATGACGATGCTGATGATCGTATGATGACGATGCTGATGATCGTGTGATAACGATGCTGATGATCGTGAGGATCCAGATGATGATATTGTTGTAGTTGTTCAAGTGCTGCAGAAGATAAAGACTCAGTGCTGAAGATGTTGATGTTCCAGTATTGAAGATGTTCCAGTAACTGCTTGAGTTACTGATGATGTTGAGAAAGCTTCCAATGATTTATAGATGTATCATGTATGATGTTGATGACTCCTTTCTCATGCAAATGCTGTTATAATATCCTTCTCGTTAAGGGGGAGTGTTGAGATATTGTAACTTCAAAGAATATTATATTTGTACTTTATTATTTTGGAGATGGTTCATTCCTCCTTGAAAATCTTATTGTATATCCGGAGATGTTTATTCCTCTGTCGGAATGTGGTAACCTGGGTTATTAGACTTCCCTAGTGGGGGTCGGCCCTGTATGTGTTATGTGGGTCAAAGGGTTATTAGACCACCCTAGAGGGGTCGGCCCAGTTAGTTGTAATGGGGTATTTAACCCATTGGTTAAATATGAGCCTACGTGTTCTTGTGTAAAAGACAAGTCGGAGTAGTGTATAAATAGAGGAGGTGTATTCCTCATTTGATACACTCACTCACTTGAGGATAGCGCACTTGTGGAGGAGAGGTCTGCTATTGTGGAGGAGGAGATCATGTCTCAGGGTTTCATCTTTGTATATTGCTGGTCATCTATATTGAGGAAGCTTTGCTGGGTTTTCTACCCCATGAGGGTTTCCCAGGATAAATCTCTGTCTCTTGTGTTTATGCTGTGCTTGTTGTTTCTTCAGTGATCCTGTATATGCTATTATTGTGAAATGGAATGTAATGCTGATATTTTCTGTATTAGCATATTAAATTTTAACAACAAGTCCATTTCAACGTGTCAACAAAGTATCAAATGTTATGACAAGTATTCAAATGTGTTATGAGGGATGGATGATAAAACAATTGATGCACATTTGAAGTCCAAGTGCGAGCTGACAATGGAGCATACAGTGCACTACGTAGTTCAAATCAAACAACAGGCTTTTAAATGGCATGATCAAGTGTCAATGGAGAACGCCTTGAAAAGGATAAATGCTCATTCTCTGGTGTTACATTATTACACTGCCAAGGTTGCAAACATGAGAATCTTCTATTTCTACATTATGGTTGATGTTACTTTTATCAGTTTGAAACTACACCGCATAAAAAAAGAAGCCTCCAATTGTCAACTAAAGTATCAAAGTGATTTCATGTGTTGAAAACGTTAAGCTAAGAACCTAATAAAGCAGATTGCAGAGAGCACCATTGAACAATAAAGAAATGTTAAACACACTTGTCAATTGAGCATAGGGTTATCTACAATATGGCAGGATTTGAAGTGAGCAAATCAAGCAATCTTAGATTTTGGATCAACATTCAAATCAATAGTCAAAGAACTTGCTCCATATTTTGGGGATCGGCTTTAGTCAGCATAAAAGGGTTATTTCTAGCTTTTTCAATGATTTCCAAGTAGAGATCTTATTATTTTCAATTATTTGGGAGTTTAATGACAATCCTTAGGCAACAATCAATAACCCTGGCAGCGGTGTTCATCTAGATTCGGATTTCTAGACAAGGTAATCAACAATCAAGACTTATTCCAGATTTCAAGGCATAAATTATGCAGTTCAAAATTTAGTTTTCAAAGACAATCAAAAGGTCAGTTGGAGAATGGAGAACCTTGAGATTACAAGATTTCAAAGGTAAATGATGGATGGAAGAGCTGTGGCAAGTTAGCTCTCCATATCTCGAGTTCAACGGAATAAAATCAACATCAGTAACCAATTCCAAATTTGATGCATCTTTTGGATAATTTGTCAACTAATTCAACAAATTACAGATTTTCAAGCATTGAACCAGCAATCAAGGGATCAGCTGGCAGATACACAGAGTCTTTCCAGATCTTTTGTGATTAAATTTAGAAGTCATTTATTTTTAGGTAGACTCAATTCCCAAAGGCTATGCATTAGATTATTCTTTATATTTTCTCTTATAAATACTGTAATGTGTAATGTAAAAAAGGGGGAGAGGTTCCAGCCCGAGAGGCTGTGTGTTGCATTGTAAGGGTTGAGTTATCAGTGTGAGGATTCTTTTACAGCTCTGTAAGTATGTTTTGGATGTGTATGAAGGATGAGAAATCCTTTATGAGCCAATTTTTTACTTCTATTCATGCAAATGTTGTTCATGTATGTAATAACTCTTATGAAAGATAGTGTTTCTATCCTAGTTTCTTATTACAGATACCAATATTTGTATTCCTTTTTTGCAGAATGTTTTTCTGTCTGAAGAATATTTATCAGTTTATATAATCAACTGTTTGTGGTTCTATGAATTATTCTTAAATTGGTTCATACATTACTACTATCTGTAGACACATGTTTTCATATCATCATCGTTTACCTTTTCTTTCATATGCTTATAGGTCTATGTTTTAGGCTTAATCATTCATCTACCCCTTCAATTTCCTCTTCTGTTATTAAAAACCAAAACCATTCAGATTTTATCCAGGCCTTAGAGCTTAAGATGTGTTAAGTTTGGCTCTCTTGCAGTCGAGGGTTAACATTAGCACTAACACTACCAATACTAACTTATAAAATGAACCAAATTTTTATGTTTTTTCAAGGTGAGAACAAAACTGAAATTCAAAGTAACATACTACCAAAGCAAATGCAAAAACTTTCAGATCTCCATATTAAACAGTGACAGAAGCCATAAACCTTCAGATTCTTATCATGTAAGCATGCCAAAAATTGGGAAAAGCATACACCAAGGAATTTTATACCCAATCAAAGCAAAGTACCTACTAAGATATATGGTTTGGTAAAGCTAGGTCTGCACACAAACAATGCAATCGAGGTCCTAAACAACATAAAAGACACTTGAACTTTCACTACAAAAGAGAGATAAAAAACATAAGGAAGGACAAGAAACCAATCTAAAGAGAAATCACTCAAATAGATACAAATAATGTCAAATAGACTCAAAAGGTTCCAAATCCAGTCAAATTGGAGCAAGTAGATTCAAATAGACTCAAATTAGGGTCAAAAACACCTAACTAGTTCACAAACCCCCAACTTGAGTCAACAAGCCCCAAATTATTCCAAACAAACCCAAATTGCTTCAAAAAATCTCAAACATCAAATTAAGATCAATTAAGAGATAAGACACCACTTCCAAGGGGTCCTACACAGACCTAGGATCTGGAGGGACTCCAAAAATTGCAATCCAAACCCCCCAAAAAGCTCCAAAATTGAAAACCTCATGTACAAGAGGTACCCACGAGTGTAAAAGGGTACAAGCGCGAGGGACCCATGGGTGGAAAAGGCTTACACCTGCGAATTTGTCTCAGACCCATGACTGTATGTACCACAAACTCGCGAGTATGCATAAAAGTCCAAAAAATTGCAAAATTCCACTCAAACAATGAGCAAGGAAGGGTCTAACAAAGCTTAATGACTAGTCCTAACATGAAATTAAACTCATACCTTCAAATATACTGTAAAAAAAGGCCTTGGATACCCCAAATAAGATAGGCTTCTCCGTAACGGAGTCTCCATTTTTGTTGTTAGGGAAAGTTTCCTATAGCAGGGGTGAGACTACCAACGTACAAGGGTAAAAGATATACATACAAGGTTCTGCAAGTACAATTATTAAGCAAAGAGATTAGGGTTAGGAGGATATGTACCTTATTTAAAAGGATGATCAAAGCCTCTTTTCTTTCTCTCCAATGAAACAACCTGCAAAAACATTCAACAAAACCTTCCTCAAACCAATTTGACTACAAATAAAAGATTGATATTTATAAGAGAATAAAACATCAATTGTAATCATATCTGAAACATACATGAACAAATCTATTTGGAAAGAGAAGAATGTCCAATATTTATTAATCAATGAAGAAAGTACATCAAATTATACCTTCCTTCAAGCATGTCACTTCATGAAACCAGGATTCAAAGTCTCCTACTTCTCTTCTCCAAGGATCCCAACCTCTGATCAGACATGCTAGGGTTTACAAGAAACTAGGGCACAAGTGAGGGGGATGTGAGTCTCAATTCCTCCAGCATAACATTATAATGGGATTCCTTTTTTCATGGTCCCTCTCCCTCTCTTATATAGCCAGTGAAGAAGATATGGTCGAATAAGAAGTAGTTACAACCGAAGATGAGGTTCCAAAACCACCCCAAACCAACCATTTTTCGCGATTTTATATAATTTTTAGTGTTTCTGAGGTACCCGAGACTTTGCACATGGACAACTAGGGGGTGCCCGCGAATTTTACCATGTGCGACCTGCGTTTTTTAGGCAAACCCGTGGGTGTATGAACCTTCAAACTACGTTTTTGTGGGAAAATGGTCCAAAACAACCTTTTCTGGGGGTTTTCAAGAGAAGTTTTGGTCTCCAAAAATGTTCCTAAGGTTCCTACCTATTAAATGGGCCATGAATTAGGTAATTCCATCCATCTAAAGTCCCAAATATGGCTCTTCCATCCATAAATGTCCTTTGACTCACAGTAATCTCATGAAGTGTCGTCATGCAACCAAAAGATATAAGTGTCATCACAGACGGAGAAGTGCCAATTTTGGCTATAACAGTAACCATTTTCCCCCTCTTCATTATTTTATTTCTTATTGATTTTAGTTCTATTTGATTCCATTTATCATTATTTTTCCTAATTTATTTAGTTAGTTTCTATATATATATATATATTGCAAGTTTGAGGGTTTTGTCCCTATTTTGCAGGTTAAAGGTGGATTTCTTTTAGGATTTTAAATCAACATAAATGGCTAGAAAATGAGGGGAAATTTAACCAAGAAATGGGTAGATTTATGTGCAGCATGGCTGCATATCCCCATTAATGACTTTCTTCAAGTTATTTTCAATTTCAAATATTCTTCTTTGTTTATTAGTTGTTTTTTATTTTATTTATTTTTTAACTCATTGAGGATTTCCCTTTTATTTTTATGTTAATTGTGGATTTGTTTTAAGGTTTTACATTAAAGAATATGGATAGAAAATGAGGGGAAAGCTCGACCAATAAATGGGCACACTTTTTTGTAACAGGGGTGCATGTCCAAAGGGTTTTCACCTCCCTTTATGTGGAATTTCATTAGTTTCTTCGGCCTACATGGTGTTATTCTTGGTGTTATTTGAGCACTGATGCTACCCTTTTGTGTAAGAGAACCAATGTTCAATTTTTTGTTGGAGCACCAAAGCTACTAGTGCTCTTCCTTTATTTGAGAGCATCAATTCTCCACTTTGGGCATATTACTTCTACTGAATGAGTGGTTTTGAAGAGTTTTCATCAAACATTTTCCATGTAACAATTGAGTGGCTTTGTAATTACAACAAATCCACTTATTAAGTGGCTTGAGTGGGTTGACACTCAATATGATTTTGTAAGGGTGGTTTCACTACCATTACTATATAATATTGCTTAACATTTCAATATTAGTTATTGTACATTTTCATATTATTATTCCTCTGCTTATTTGTAATGTTTTATTTCATATGCTGCCAACTATAGTTTTTTGTTTTAAATAATCAAAATTATAATTTTTTTTAATATTCTGCAAGTATTTTCATTTTTCTAAATGTAAATAGGAGATTCATTAATAAAAAAGAATAATAAATAATACTTGAAATTTTTAAACAAAAGTTATGTTATCACTACATTTTAATAATCATGTATTTATTCATTAAATTCAAACAATAAATATTAAGCGGACATGAAAATTATTATATACAAGACAAATTAATTGTAAAAATGACTAAAAAATTAAAAAGAAAAATATTACAAATATTTTTTAAAATAAATAATTGATTTTTTATTTGCTATAACTAGTGATATATTTAATCATTGTAGCATCGATGCTTCTTTTAATCATGGGCGCTGACATCAATGCTTTACTTTTGTTTGGGTGCACCAATACTCCTCTTTCATCCTAGAGTACTGACATAGGTGCTTCACATTGGTGTGGGTGCACCCATGCTTATCTTTTAGGTATGGGTGCATCAACATTTTTTTGAGGAATAGGTGCATTGGTGCTCCTTTTTAGAAATAGGTGCATCAACACTTCTTTAGAAATATATGCATATGTGATTCTCTTTATAAATCAATGCACTAATGCTTCTCTTTAGAAATCGATGCACCAGTGCTTATATTTTAGAAATAGGTGCATTGGTGATTACATTTTAGAAATTGGTGCACTGGTGCTCAAAATAGCCTTAGAGCACCAATTTCTTGTATGATTAAACACACTCACTGGTACACATTATATACTATAGAGCACTGAAAAAGAAAACGTCTTCTATAACCTTCGACCACCTAGAATTTTTTAGTTCTATTGAATATCTGTTATAACCTCTACTACCAATAATGGGTGTTGCAGTGGAGTTTATTTGACAATTCCATGTGAATTCCATCAATCCTCTTTCAATTTTATATCCCGATACACACCAAGCTACTTCGAAACATCAAAAACACTATTTTGAATATCAACACATCGAACATGACCCAAAGCTCACCTCAAGTCATACTTCAAAGGAACACATACATACCTACACATCAAATCATACTTTAATATCAACCCATCAAGCCCATTCAAAATATTGGCCATCAATTGCTTTTATATGTTCTACCTAATGCAAAGAATTTAGGCAAACCTAGGCCTCCTCAAAAGAAGCCATTAGCCATGTTTGAAAGAATTTCCCAATAAACCATTGATTCATTTCAATAGAAGCAATCAGGCATTTTTGAAATATGTTCCGAATAGACCATTGGGTTTGTTTAAGATGCCACTTTAAAAGAATAAAACTATGCCATCAAGTTTCTTTAAAAGCTCCCATTGGGCCTTTTCAAAGATGTGTCTAATCGAAATAAATATTCCATTGAGCCACTATGAAGGATCATGTTTTGAATCTACCTAACAGATCATCAATCCATTTCGAAATATCATCTTTTGAATCCACCCAATAGATCACCAATCCCTTTCAAAATATTTGCATGATAATGTGGCGTACCCTGATCCCATCCCTGGGATCTGGTACCAATCTGTCATGTACTCCAAACCTCTACGGATCCTTTAGAGGTGATGGAAAAATCTGATATTTTTTTTCTTCAAAATGCTTCCATTCGCGCCTTTCCGCAATTGCATCACCAGATCCGCAATCCACAAGTTTCCTCGGATCCGCAATCCACATTGCGGGATTCAGAATATGGATCGCCGAACTTATCTCTCCAACACCCTTCCGCAATCCGCAATACGCATTGTGGAACTCGGGATAGGGGAAGTCTAATTATTCCGTCAACTGCCTTTCTGCAATCCGCAATCCGTAATTGCGGAGGTCCAACTTCAATTTATCGGAAGACTAATCTTTCCGCAATCTAAAATCTGCATTGCAAAAGTTAGAATTGCGGAAGTCCAAACATGACCTTCTGAAAAACTTTCCTTTCTGCAATCTGCAATCCGCATTGCGGATGCGGAAATGCAGAACCTCATTCTCTACATCTTCAAACTTCCCAGACTTGTTTCTCCCTCGTCCTTGAGGAAAATGAGGCAAGTTTGGTACTGCTGGAAAGCTCTTGGAGAGCTCTTTCCATTGGTATAGCTCTCTCATCCATATGAGAATTATAACCTTGTCATTATCTCATCTAAATATTCCATCATAACTTCACTTTCCCATGCCTTGGAACTTCGTAAAACTCTATCTGTCTTCTCCCATGACTTTTCCACATCCCTCTCTCTCACAGAGAAATTCTAACAGTCATGAACAGGTTATCACTCTACTCTCAGGTCCAAATGAGGCTAAAGCCCATCCTCTTGAAGATGAACTCAACACATAACAACATGGTTAATAAATTGAACTAGTTGACATATCACAACCTACAAGGTTAGTCATGCATAACATTAGTGTAACAATGGAGTATTCAACATGCAATCAATTATGTATACAAGCTCAAACATAGCTATCTATTGATTCCATTCATACAACCATTCAATCAACATCATATATCAAACAAATATAATACATGCATCAACAGCATTAACACCATAAAACACTTATCTTGATACTGAAGCTGCCCCAGGAAACTGGCTACGTGAGGACAACGTTCCACCCAACCATAGGTCTCTATCCATCCTATACTCTTTTAGCTGAGATACCAACCCCGAGCTGGGCGGTGTATCCACTAAGGAGATTGATGGTTGTCTCTCACAGTAAAAGTCTCAGCCCAATGCTAGTCCAATACTCTATTGGGTTTATCAATCAATCCAGGGAACATTCACGATACTTTCACAATCAAGGACAAGTCCCACTGCTAAGCCAATACACGATTGGGTTTATCAAGCAATCAGGGGATAATGGGACAATGCTAATCTATTGAGTTCACTACAGAACTACATGCATCTCATACTAATCAACTAGCATGGCACCCACAACCCAACACAAGGAAGGTCCTCTTCTCTATTGCTCAGTCCCTCGAGACCCCTTCCCTCCATTGTTATTCAGGATGGGCATAGAAAGATCCAACCACTGTTCTCATGAGTTTACATCCTTCACTAGGTTTATCAAGCATTCAAGCAAAAGGGAGGATGGTGCTAATCCAGTGAGATCATTGACAGAGGGGTATTACAACTCCCTCCCCCTTAGAACAACATCGTCCTCGGTGTTCCCAAAACTGAACAAAAATGACAATGCCTCTCGCATGGCATCCTCCAGCTCCCACGTGGCCTCCTCGGGGCTAAGGTGTCTCCACTGCACCTTTACCTACCCTATGGCCATGTTCTAGAGCAAGGTAACCTTCCTGTTGAGGATGCACTTAGGCTCCACTTGGAACTCTCCTTCTGGTTCCACCTATATCACATTCCAATCAATTATGTGATTAGGTTCATGTATATATTTCTTAAGCAAAGAAATATGGAAAACATTATGAGCTTTCATGTTAGCAGGAAATACAATTCTATATGCAACAGGCCCTATCCTATCAAGGACTTCAAACGGTCCACAATATCTTGGTGCCAACCTGGCACAACTTCCCAACTTCATGGAACTCTTTCTTGGTTTCACTCTTAAGTAGACATGATCCCCAATCTGAAATTCCTTATGCATTCTTTTCAGATCTTCATAAATTGTCTGCCTATCCTGTGCTGCCTTCAAATTCGGCCTGATCTTCACAATCTCTTGCTCCATTTCTTCAATCATTTTTGGTCCAAGCACTACCCTGTTCACTGGGTTGTCCCATCTCACTGGAGTTCTGCATCCTTTTCCATACAACACTTCAAAGGGACTCATTTTCAATGATGCTTGATGTCCATTGTTGTAGTAAATTCCACTAAGTGTAAATAGTATTCTCACTTGGAAGGCTTGTCCATCACATACATCCTTAACTTGTCTTCAAGAATCTGATTTACTCTCTCAGTCTGACCATCTGTTTGAGGATCATAGGATGTGCTAAGCTTCAACTGAGTTCCTAGTTCCTGAAAGAATACTTTCCAGAAATTAGATGTGAAATTTGTGTCACGGTCTGAAATTATTGCCCTGGGAAATCCATGCAACCTCTGAATATGTCTCTCATGAAGATATCCACAATGTCATTGGCCTTGTGAGTGGACTTAACTGGAATGAAATGAGCTACATTTGATAGCTTGTCCACCACCACCATGATTGCATCATGTTTCTTCACTGTCATTAGCAACCCTATTATAAAATCCATAGAGATCACTTCCCACTTCCATTCTGGGATGGGAAATGGCTACAACAATCCTGCTGGATGTTGGTGTTATGCCTTGACCTGTTGACACTTTTGACACCTAGCAATGTACTCAGCTATGTCTCTCTTCATACCATGCCAAAAGTATTGCTTCCTTGGTGTTGTTATAGTCTTCTAATATCCTGGATGTCCTGAGTATGGTCATGTATCTCATCCATCACCAACCTCTTCAAATCCACACTGTTTGGAATGTACAGTCTGGTGTTTTGATAAATGAGAACATTACCCTCACCCATCTGATATTTTGCATACTTTTCATCTGTAACACCCTGCTGCAATTTCTCCTTAATCTGAAGGTAGACTTCATCACTATTTTGAGCCTATAAAATCCTTGCCTTCAAGTCTGATTCACACCTACTTGATTCCGCAATATGAAATTTATGCTGAGTGCATCAACGACTTTATTCTCTTTTCCTTTAACATGCTTAATTTCCAAATAAAACTCACATTGAAACTCCATCCATCTAGTTTTCCTAGCATTCATATTTGGTTGGTCAAACAAATATTTTAAACTCATATGATTGGTTCTGAGCTCAAATCTTCTTCCCAAGAGATAATGCCTCCATCTCTTGAGAGCATGAACTATGGCTGCTAGATCTAAGTCATTGGTGGCATAGTTCCTTTCATGCTCTTTCAGCTTCCTTGAATCATAACAAATTACAGACCCTTCTTTCATTAGTACTCCACTACCGAGTCCTTCAATGCAAGCATCAGTGCATACTACAAAACCCTTACTAGGATCTGCAATCTTCAGAACAGGGGCACTAGTGAGCAATTTCTTCAATTGTTGGAAGCTCTTCTCACATTTTTCAGACCATACAAATCTGATACTCTTCCTCTACAATTAGGTGATTGGGTGAGCTATCTTGGAGAATCCTCCAATAAATCTTCTGTATTAACCTACAAGTCCCATAAAATATCTTACATCTACAACATTCCTCGGAGTAGGCCAATCCATTATGGCCTCTATCTTCTCAAGATCCACTGCAATACCTTCTTCTGAGATTACATGACCTAAATAGTGCACTTTCTTTTGATATAATTCACACCTACTCAACTTGGCACACTACTAATGTTCTCTAAGGACTTGTAATACCACCCTTAGATGCTCATTATGCTCTTCTTCATTCTTGGAATACACAAGGATGTCATCCAAGAACACAATCAAAAACTTATCCAAGTATTTATTGAAGACGCTATTCATGAGGCACATGAATGTGGCAGGTGCATTGGTGAGACCAAATGGCACCACTGCGAATTCATAATGACCATACCTAGTCCTGAAAGTATCTTATGAATGTCCTATTCCTTAATCCTCACTTGGTGGTACCTCGACCTCAAGTCAATCTTGGAAAATACTCTAGCTTCCTTCATCTAATCAAACAAGTCATCAATCCTTGGCAAAGGATACTTGTTCTTAACTGTCACTTTATTGAGTTGTCTGTAATCAATAAACAACCTCAATGTTCCATCTTTATTCTTCACAAATAACACAGTTGCACCCCAAGGGGATACACTAGGTATGATATATTCCTTTCCCATTAATTCTTGCAGCTGCATCTTCAACTCTATCAGCTCAGGTGTGCTCATTCTATAAGGAGCCTTGGAAATTGGTGTTGCTCCTAGAACAAGGTTAATGGAAAAGTCAATATCTCTCTTGGGTGGCAGTCTCGGTACTTCATCCGGAAACACATCTTTGAACTCTTGCAACAATGGGAAGTCTTCTATCCTTGGTCCTTTATCTTCTGTTGAATCTGATGTATGCATAGCATACAATTGACAACCCTTCCTGTAAAATTTTCTCAGCTGTAGGGCTGAAATCTCATGCCTCACTGAAACTCGCTTCGAAATTCCTTTTACCAGCCTTGGCTTGCCTTCATCATCAAGGCATTCAAGTGTTTTCTCATAACATTCTAATTTCGCTTTATGCATTTCCAACCAATCCATGCCAATTAAGGCATCATATGATCCTAATGGTAAGACATTCAACTCTGCATGAGTGAGGATTCCATTCAATTCTAGGGAACAATTCTCCACTACTTCACTTACCTTCCTCTTGGTTCATGTGGCTAACTGAACTAGCCAAGATTTACTATGATTTACCTTACCAAGTGAACAAATTTCAACTACCCCAGGAGATACATAACTATGGGTAGACCCTGGGTCAATCAAAACAGAAATAGATTTCTTAGCAATCTTTCCTTCAATCTCCACCACTATTGATTGGTGGTCTGCTTGACGGTCATCCAGTGCTGCATAGATCCTAGGCATTGCTCTTTCCATGTCTCCCACTGTAGTTTCTCCTTCAATGTTGTGCAATCTCCTCGGGTACTCCATTTTAGTTGGATAATCTCTACACATGTGGTTTCCTCCACATCCCCAACACTAAAGTGGTCCTTTATGTGCTTTGTCTGCTGCTACTGTCGGCTTAAATCCACTCCTAGCTTGTTGTCCCTATGGAAAGGTTTTGGGTTGATTTCTAAGAGGTGGTTTAAATCCACTTCTTCTTGGTTCGAACCTGCCCGTGGGCTTACTTTTCCATGCTAACTGCATTTTTTATTTACCCTTACCCTGCTCATAGCAATGCTCTACCATTCTAATGGCTTCTTCCAAGCTTGGTGGACTGGAAAAATCAATCCTATCTCTGTAACTATGTGGTAGACTACCACGGAAACATTGGATCTTGACTCTTTCATCCTTGATGTAGTCCACATACCTCAACAGCTCCAAAAACTTATGGACATGCACATCCATAGTGTTCTGCCCAATTTTGAGTTCATTGAACTCTTTCCTTTTATTATCGTAGTACCTAGCTGACAGTTATTTCTCCTGAAAGTACCTCTGGAATCTGTCCCAACTAATCCTTCTTTCATTGATTCCTTTCACTTGCATGAGGTGCTCACGCCAAATAGAATCTATTCCACCAAAGTTATAAATAGAAACCTTATCCTTTTCATTCTCTAAATACTCATGTATTTTGAAGTACTTCTTCATTCCAAGAAGCCACACCTCTGCTTCTTGACCTTCTTTACCTTCACCATCAAAAGTGGGAGGTCTTGCCTTCCTGAACTCTCCTTACGGAATAACTCTGTACTTCTTTCTGCTCCTACTCCTGCTGGGAGTATGCCTTGGATTTCCTTGAGCACCCTAGGAATCAGCTGACCTACTAGAATGAGATCTAGAAGAGGGTGTTCGGTGTTTTCTTCCCATGGAATTCCTTCTAGGGCTTAGAGTCCTTCTCCTAGAATGACCCCTAGACTAACTTCTGCATTCATTTCTTCTCGGCCTTCGTTGCTCGGATTAGACCCACCATTTACTTTTTGTTGCAGGTCTGTGAGACTCTGCAAAATGGCCGCATTTAGTTGATGTTGCTCTTCTTGCGCCTTCATCAACCATTCATTGAATCTTACCATGGTATCGACCAAGTTTGGGGGCGTTACTCATGCCCTCCTTCCATCAGAATCTACGTCTGTATGTGCTTCCTGCACATTTTATCCTATAACATCTTCCTCATGTTCGCAAGGGTTCTGGGCATCATCGAAAGTCACCATCTTTACTTATCTGCACACGGCCTTTATGGACAACTCAACTTACCGTTGTTGCTGCTATCACTGTGCATAATAGAAACATCTATTAGACATTACAAGCATACAATAAATATTATACATCCATTCAAATCTAGAATTCATTGGACAATAAATAAATTAATACACATTCATCCAAAAACCGTGTCATGGACGCATTCTTTGCATAAAGATCTCTTCCTGGCTCGGCCCAATAGCTCCAGTGCTGTAACCGAAGCTCTGATACCACTCTATGGCATACCCCGATCCCATCCCTAGGATATGGTACCAATCTATCATGTACTTCGAACCTCTACGAGTCCTTTAGGGGTGATGGAAGACTCTAATAATTTTTTTTCTTCAAAATGATTCCATTCGTACCTTTCCGCAATTGCATCACCAGATCTGCAATCCGCAATCCGCAACTCTATTGGATCCGCAATCCGCAAGTTTCCTCGGATCTGCAATCCGCAATCCGTATTGCGGGATTCGAAAGATGGATTGCCGAACTTATCTCTCCAACACCCTTCCGCAATTCGCAATCCGCATTGCAGAACTCGAAATAAAGGAAGTCTAATTATTTCGTCAACTTCCTTTCCACAATCCGCAATCCGCAATTGCGGAGTTGCAGAGGTCCAACTTCAATTTACTAGAAGACTACTCTTTCCGCAATCTGAAATCCGCATTGCGGAAGTTGGAATTGCGGAAGTCCAAACATGACCTTCCGAAAAACTTTCCTTTCCACAATCTGCAATCCGCATTGCGGATGCGGAAATGCGGAACCTCATTATCTACATCTTCAAAATTCCCAGAATTGTTTCTCCCTCGTCCTTGAGCCAAATGAGGCAAGTCTAGTACCATTGGAAAGCTCTTGGAGAGATATTTCCACTGGTATAAGTCTCTCATCAATATGAGTATTATAACCTTGTCATTATCTCAGCTAAATATTACATCATAACTTCACTTTCCCATGCCTTGGAACTTCATAAAAATCTATCTGTCTTCTCCCATGACTTTTCCACATCCCTCTCTCTACAGAGGAATTCTAACGGTCGTGAATAGGTTATCACTCTCCTCTCAGGTACAGATGAGGCTAAATCCCATCCTCTTGAAATGAACTCAACACATAACAACATGGTTAATAAATTGAACTAGTTGACATATCACAACCTACAAGGTTAGTCATGCATAACATTAATGTAACAATGGAGTATTCAACGGGAAATCAATGTATACAAGCTCACACATAGCTATCTATTGATTCCATTCATACAACCATTCAATCAAAATCATATATCAAACGGATATAATACATGCATAAACAGCATTAACACCATAAAACACTTATCTTGAGACTGAAGTTGCCCCAGGCAACTGGCTACGTGAGGACAATGTTCCACCCGACCATAGGTCTCTGTCCAGCCTATACTCTTTCAGCTAAGAGACCAACCCCGAGCTGGGCGGTGTATCCACTAAGGAGGTTGATGGCTGTCTCTCATAGTAAAAGTCTCATCCCAATGTTAATCCAATACTCTATTAGTTTTAGCAAGCAATCCAGGGAACATTCACGATACTTTCACAGTCAAGGACAAATCCCACTGCTAAGCCAATACACGATTGGGTTTATCAAGCAATCATGGGATAATGGGACAATGCTAAGCTAGTGAGTTCACTACAGAACTACAGGCATATCAGACTAATCAGCTAGCATGGCACCCACAATACCTACCTCACCCAACACAAGGAAGGTCCTCTTCTCTGTTGCTCAGTCCCTCGAGACCCCTTTCCTCCAATGTTATTCAGGATGGGCATAGAAAGGTCCAACCACTGTTCTCATGAGTTTACAGCCTTCATTAGTTTTATCAAGCATTCAAGCAATAGGGAGGATGGTGCTAAGCCAGTGAGCTCATTGACAGAGCTGCAGACATCTCAACACTCGATAGCATGGCACCCACATTACCTACCTCACCCAACACAAGGAAGGTCCTCTTCTCTATTTCCCAGTCCCTCGAGACCCCTTCCCTCTAGTGCTATTCAGGGTGGGCATAGAAAGGTCCATCTTCCAGTTCTATGAGACTACAGTATTAACTGGGTTTATCAAGCAGATATATCCAACCCCAAAACTTGCCCTTCCACTTCTACTAAAATCAACAGGTTACTAACTCGGTTGTAGACTAAGCTCTGTCCCACAACATACCACTCTATATTTCCCCACTTACACAGGGAATCGCATTCCTCTTCTTCTCTGCTTCATGACTGGCTTCCAAACACTGGTGAATGATAGTGGATAAGTAAACCGTGGTTGCATGAATACTGAATAATGAATCCCCCATCCCCTCTTCCCTAACCACAGGATAGAAAACAGGTTGAGTGGATTTCCTAGGCGTGGAGTGGTTTACGGGGCACGCAAGCATAATTCATCCCTTGCCATACGGGTCCGCAGGTCTGTTCCATACTCCATCAACTTCATGAGTCGATTTTCTCAACCACTCTCTTACAGTTTCATTAATGGCGGTATGGGAGGTCAGATGGGTTCCTGAATGGACAACTGGCAACATGGGTTCCCATCCCACAACCCCCTAACCACTCCCTAATGGATACACATGGCCCCTTCTCTTACGTTGCCTCCATAGCCAGACCCTTTATAAGTATTTTATTGCAATAATAATAATTACATCATTTACAATGCTCCATGGCTTAACAGCCCATGGTTGATTAACTATCCAATACTTGCATGTGCAACAAAACTAGAACATCCACTAGTGGGGCCTTGGCCTTGAGCTCCACACTAGGGAAAACACATACATAACATGTATACAATATTCACATAAAGCCAATAATCACATGGGTCGAAATAGGGGTATTACAGATAAGCCATCGATCCCTTTCAAAAGATGGCCATCAAACTATTTTGAAATATTTTCTCAATAGGACATTGAGCCTTTATTGAAGTTTTTTCAAACTTCAAAAAACCAATAAAGTAAAAATATAAAGCAAAGGCCAAAGGACTCACTTGAATGTAATACTTTGAATGACAACAAAAAGGGGGATTTCAGTGCATTCAAAGAATAATTTGAATCAAATAGAGGCCAACTAACCTAACTTGAAGGAACCATTCAAAGTAAGCAACCAAGGGCCATAACGACCAACATTTGTAGTCAATACTTTGAAAGTAAACAATAGAGTTTCGACATAATTAAAGAAATATTTTGAGCTTTCAATAGGGTCCAGTCGCTACTTCAAAGATACTAGTTGTTCGAATGCATAGAAGGGCATGGAATTACTGCTATCCATGTATGATTTGAATAACATCCTAACTTAGAAGGATCAAAGTCTCATTTGAAAGGCCCCACATCATATTGGCATTTGGCCTAAAACCATGCCAATATAAACAAACAATTCAAACTTGACATGGCCATGCCATCAACATCGAATGCATCATGCATTTCCAAAGGGTCAGGGCATAACACAATTTCAAACACAAATACACTGAGGTAGTTCGAGTTATAAATGTACGTAGCTTATCATTGAACCATTATGTATACATAAAACTCAAATGCATAAGGTAATTTGAGCCAAATAACTCTAAGACATTTTTTAAATCACAAATCCTTCCAACAACTATGCATGTAAACATCATACATTCTCAGTGAATTCAATTCTAAATTCACACATAAGCAAAAACACATCTCAACTTTAGAATTATAAATATAAATTCAATACATAGATGGAACACTTATCTTCTAAACAAGTTGGTCCAAGGAAATAGGTTATTAGTGGGCAATTTTCCATCCAACTATAGGTCATCAAGTATGGATACCCCCTAATTCAAGCTATGAGACCACTAGGGAAAAGTAAATTGGTTTAGGACCATCAAACCACTCACTCAACACAATTTATTTTAGGCTTAGCCAAATTATTTGCTTTAGAAGTCTCCAAGAAACACTCCAACTAGCCTAGACATGGAACTCCCTATGATTTCCCCACACAATACTAGTAATATCTCTCCCTTTTTTCCTCAATAATCCCTCAAGAATCTTTTTCTCTCTAGTGCTCTTCAATGTGTGTAGAAGGATTCCAACATGTTGTCTACCTTCATGATCATCATAATAGAGTCATATCTTGGCTCTTAAGCATAGAGTGAGCAACAATCTATAGGAAAACGGGTATGAATTCCTATCAACCCATCGTCTATGTTACAATATTCCATCTCTCATTTTAGGATAATAGCCTTCTCTTCCTCAACTTATTCTTCTTAGGCTCACAATTTTCTCTTCTTCAACTCCCCTTGGTATATTCCAAGTTCCAATCTAAATGTTCCCTCCCTAGCATAGGAATGCATAAGTGAATAATGAAAATTGAATGGATAAAGAGATGATTAAAATAGAATGGTCAATTCCATGATTCCATCTCATCATTACAACACTTATTTTCAATTCATTCCAAAGCATCCAAAGTGTCAAAACTAGGATATCACATCCCCCCACCCCCTTGAATAATACCATCGTTTGTGTTCTTTCATTTCTAGAAATACTCCATGTCATTCTTCCACTACACTTGCAATGCTATCCTATTCACTACAACTTTGCATGGATATTGGCTATCTTGGACAACCATGTTCAACCATTTCTTCGACTCCATTGAAACAACTCCAAGATCTTAGCTTTCCATCATATGGCATATAACAATCATCCAAAGAAAACACATGCATGTCATAGAAATTTTAAGTAGAAATCATATTATCCATAGGAATTTAAAATTCATAAGTAAATCATATATATACATATCGCAAGGTAAAGTATGAAATTTAGCTAAAACGTTTTCTATACAAATATATCCCTCCTCTATAAGGATTCCTTGGGAAAGATTTAACTCAATCTTCTCTGACACAATCAAAATATATATATCCTTCTTAATATTGGCAATCATATAACATGGATATCTCATAATAGGTTCATTCAATTCACCTCTTCCTTTTCGCACTCAACCTTCCAAGATCAAGCACCCCCTTCTCTATTATACAACCACTCAGTTGATCCATCATTTTCCAAGGCTTTCACATGCAACAAGAGTGTAGAATTATAAAGTTTTAAAAGGCATCCCATTGGAAACCTCTAATATTCCATAGCTTAAGGTGATCAAGGCATAACAAAAAGTTCAAATGTCATCAAGTAGCATCCTTTCCATGCTTTCTAACTTACAACAACCATCATTTGTCCTTACTAGATAGATCCATTATCTCACCTATATCATATACATAAAATTACCATGAGATATCATCATCAAAATTTCAATCAAATATTTGAATACGTTTCCTATGAGATTCCTCTCATAATGGTTTTGAATACGTTTCCTATGAGATTCCTCTCATAATGGTTGGCCCTTACATGCAATAGTGACCAATCTTCATACTGGACTTACTCTCATATCCATATCCAACACAATTATACCCACAATATACCCTACTTGACACAACTTTCATTTGGTCAAACAAACATGAGTATTCATGCATAGAATTATTTTAATTACAACATCCACAAAAACCCATGAAATGATGGCATACAAATCATCAAGTCAATCAATTGTCAACATTTTAAATGCAATGAATCATTGTTCAATATACATGCATTATCATCACGCATATGCATTCAAACATATGTTCTAATACTCATGGATATGCAATCACATTTTACACATCCACATAGTCTATATGTGCATAGTTACACGTTTTTCACATTCATCACACTCTCTCACTACTCTATTGCACAACACTAAATACCATCCTATACTATATTCCATATCCATCCATATTTCTATATGTATCTTGGCCCATATATTATCATGTGTGTGTACGCATGTGTATATATTTATCATCTTCACATCCTATATATCTTACACATCTTCCATGAACCTACACTTACATCCTTTATCACCGTCACCATATATCCCATGTCATACAATCTACCTTAACCATCTAGAATAGTCAGTCAACGCATCTAGAGACCTTCCTCTTCCGTTAAATACAAAACAAGGAATGTACCCTCCCTTTTTTTGCCAATAGTACCTCAAGAGCATGGGAAGGCCTCTCCTTTCACTACTCAACAATGCCTTAGGAAACCCTTTCATCTCTTAACCAACTCAAGATGAAAATTTGTTATATTAATGCATTAAATATTTCAACAATCTTTACATATCAAAGGCTTCATCCATGTACCATACCCCTACTTGGGCATAAATCACATATATGCATTCAAATGTCATAAAACATATCAAAGGCTTCATCCATGTACCATACCCCTACTTGGGCATAAATCACATATATGCATTCAAATGTCATAAAACATATCAATTAAGATATCAAAGTATAACTAAATATTTTTTTTACCCAATTCCTTTAAACTCATATGGTATATCCACATGACCAATTCATACATGCATGGTTTCCATCAACATCTTTGATGTTACCTAATTAGATGATGCTCCCTTGGAACTTGCATGATTCCTTTCATCATCAACCTCTTGATAAGCATCCACTTGTCCTTATCATTTTTCACGAGGTTGATTGTCATAGGAAACAACTTTGTAAACATCTTGAATAACATCATCAACCATTCCTAGTTACACAATCATAAACAACTTTAGTCATCATGCATACTTACTACTTATATAGCAATATATCATATTTATCCAATAGTAATTCTCATATATGTGCTCAAGCATATTTACATGCAAATTCTATCACATATTATGGCTCAATATGTTCACTAGTGCTTATATATTCCAACTATTTTACTCTCTTTCATTTATCAGCATTCCCATGCCTATATTATTTACACATAACAAATTTCTCAATATAGACAAACACAAACAACATCATTTAAGAGATGAGTTTAGTGAATTATCCCTTGCAATTCCTTAATATAGCACACATTTCCATAGCATAGTTGATCTAATCAATGGACCCAGTACAATTCACACAAAAAATAGTTAGTTGCAATATTCATCCTTGTAGCAATATTTAGTTTATTCACATAAAACTATACTTTCTACTTCCAAATCATACAACTCATTCTACAACAAAAGAGAGTTTAGGGTAAGAGAAGGTTCATCATTTCAACATGTTCCTTACTAGCCACATGCATCATTTACTGATGCAACCAATTCTTGGCATCTTGTAGTTCTTTTGATACATTGGATTTCCTCTGCATTCTACCTATGTCTAATAAGCATTGTTCCATTTCTTTGAGCAATTCCATCCAATCCCAAGTTGGCATTCCTTATTGGCATAGATACATTCCTAGCTAATCCTAGCTTTCTTGCTATCATGGATGCCTCTAGAATCATTCATCCTTGCTCTCATCTTGAGTTTCCTTCAAGCCTTGTCTAACACTAGAACTTGATCCTCATTCCTTAGAGGGTTTTAAGCCAATCTCCACTCTATCTCTTACTCTTTCTGAAAATATAGTTGCAGACAATGGGATGCCTAATTCCCTTTATAGAAAACACCAAGTGGATTGAAGTCTATCATTCACCTCACTTGCTCTCATAATTATTTTAGACTACCTTTTATTCCTAGAAGATTACTCTACCTTCTCAAGGTAGTCCAAACTCAAAAAGACCCATGACCCTTACATCATCGACTGCATCCCTAGACAAAGTGAAGTTCATCGATGCTTTAGACATAAGTTGTTGGAACATATCTTGCAACTCTTTGTAAGCAGGCACATATCTCATCCAATAAAATGGTTCACTCATATTATACACTTGAGATACATGCCTCTTTCTCTCTTAGTATATTTCCTCTACCATCTAGGCTCTCCATGGCCCTTTCTTAGGAAATCATAATTGACATCATTCTCTACAACCTTCACTGCTTAGGATTTTCCCTATCTCAAGGGATTAAGGACTTGTGTCATCTTTTTATGCACAAGAATATCATCCTCTATTTTCTAGCCGAAGGTGATAGCCTCAGGTTCTATAGGGAAAAACCAAGGTTGGTGTCCCATGATTCACAACCCTTTCCCATAGCATGGGCCCAACCCATATCACTAACATGAAAAGGAATATAAACATCAACAGACAAGGAGGTGAAGGATAGTTATGATGAAAATATTGACTATTCATAAGAGTTTTTAGATGAAGACTCTACATTCATTATAACCCTACCCTCCTCTAGGTTAGAAATTGAACAAATCCACAAGGACACTTTTTTTCTTCAACAAAAAACTATATGTTTTGGAGTGGAAGTGGAGATCAAGGTGAGGTGGTATTATATTTGGTAAGACAAGTCAGTAAGATTAAAATTACTTGTATTAGCTAGACACTAGATGGAATATTGGTATTGGGTGTGGGTTTCAAATAAGAGGTTAGATTGCAAACGAGATCCCAAGCGCCCACGACCCCCCTCCCCCGCTCCCGTGCATTCATGAATAGATTGAGGATGTGAGGATACCTATTGTTACTAGTTAGTATCTATTGGGCTTGTTATTTTCCCCTTTTTTCCACCTTTTTATATCACTTTGACATCACCTTGGGTTCCTTTCCACTCCTTTTTTACACTGCTTAGCCTACAAACTTATATTTTGATCCAAAGGTACAACCTTGTTGAATACTACATTGTTTTGAGCAATAACATAAGTGTTTGAGTGGTTTTCATGCTTGATTTCAGGATTAATTATTGTATGTATTATGATGTGCATAGACAGGTTGGATCCATGATGTCGAAGGATCGTTGCTGACTACCTTCATGTGCACTTAGATATTGTCATGTCCCATTTTGGGTGTGTTGTTACATGCATGCCATTGCTTGCATGATGTTACTCTTGGACATTGCAAAGCTGTCAAGATTTTGGAATTCTTGAGCATTTGGTATTCGACCGATGCTTCAACATAGGAAAAGATAAGCGCCAACAGAGCTATACCAGGTCAGCAGGAAAGTGCAACATCAGCCAGTTTTATCTATGGATGAAACTACATAGAATCATTCTATTTTTCCACAGTTGTTGTAACAACATTATCATTCGAAAGATCTTTGCTTTGTATTGCTACAAACAACCTTGAGAATCTATGATTCTCAAGGTGTTCGGTAATCCATTATGGGAAAGACTTTCATCTAGATATTTGTATAAGATAACCGATCCCTCTCGGGTTCATGGGTTGTCGATTATTGTTCAGGGCAGAGTGAGGGATATAGAAAATTCAGACTTATTGTACCATTTTCCTTTTCATCATATATACATGATGGATCGTGTTCCTTGAGATTTAATTTGTGAGTAATTAGCATCATTGGTTATAGAAGAAAGCCCCCCCTTCACTAACTAGGAGTTGCCCCTTTCGTTCATTATTTTCATAGATAGATTGATTGCAACTTGTTAATTCTACTAGTTTCATTATCAGTGATCGTTGTTTGTTGCATAGTTGGTTATACATGCTATTACTTGTAGAGTTCCAATCATAGATGATTAATTTTTTATTGCACAGCTTGGTTGATGTCTATTTGAGTTGTTATTGTTAAGATTGGTTTCCTATCACTACTATTAATTCATAGATCATAAGTTTGATCATTGATTGCATGTGATTGGATTTCCCTGCAATAAATAACATCTTTAATCTTTACAACATAAGTATTCTCTTGGAACTTGATTGAATTGGTGTTGAAAAGGTTGAGTTCTGTAATTAAGATTTTCCTTCGGGGTTGTGTGGATGAGTGTGGATTCTTTTTCAGGTCTAGTAAGTTCTCTTTTCCAACAGTATGATTTCTATTTCCATGAACAGTGTGTCCTTAGATTAGAAGTGTGATTCTCCTTTCTTTTCAGCAGAGTGGTGAATGACTAGATTTTATGAAGAATTGAGTGAATGAATTCCTTTCAGTATGAGTGGATTTAAATGCTACTTTATCACATTAGCCCCATATGCATTTAGTTCTTCTTACCAACACTTGAAGGAAAATGTGTCCTGCATATACTTTGCGTGTAGCCTCGAAATAAAAAGACGTTCTTGGATTGGCATTTAATGTGACTTCTAGTTTGGTGTCTTAGCAAACCATTATTATCCCCAATAGTATCCTATAGCCAAATTCCATAGAAATCAATGGTCCACATAGCAACAATCAAGGTATTTCCTCTACACATTGAAGGGAGTCTTTCTACACCCTTTTTACATGTGCATAGTTCATATTAAGTAATTTGATACTGGTAATCTGGTAATTTGATCCTTATTAAGTAATCTGGTAATGTACATAGTTCATAATCCCTCGAACCTTTTCAAAGAATCCATATGCCAATTTCCAAATATTCAACCATGTGATGGGATATAGAGCCTATTCAAAATAAGCCATCACCCACTTTCAAAAGGACTACACGATAGGCCATTAGGCCTATTCAAAAAAATCCATTGGCCACTTTTGAAAGAACCGACCAATAGTCCATCAAGCCTCTTACAAAATATATATTGGGTGCTTTCAAAAAATGCACTCAATAAACCATCCATCATCTTCTAAAGATGCCACTTTGAAAGAAGAAAACTAGGCCATTTGGGCTCTTCAAAAGGTCTCATTGGGCCTATTTTGAAGATGTGATTGATCAAAAGAAATATCACATTAGGGCACTTCAAAGGATCATCTTTTGAATTCACCCAGTAAACCATTCAACCATTTCAAAATATCATTTTTTTAATCATCTTGATAAACCATCAAGCCCTTTTAAAAGATGGCCATTAGCCACTTTCTAAACATTCACCCAATAGGCCATCCATCCTTTTCAAAACATTACCATATTCCACTTTCAAAAGATTCGCTCGATAGGGCCATTGGGCCTTTTTCAAAGTTCTACCAAACTTCAAAAAAAAAATACAATAAAAACATAAAGCAAAGACCGAATTCCTTACTCAGAGGTAATACTTTGAATGCCAACAAAAAGGACTTTTAGTTAAAGAATGCATTGAATTAAACAAGGCCAACTACCCTAGCTCGAAGAAACCCTTCAAAGTAAACAACCAAGGGACATAGCAACTTCCATTTGAAGTCAATACTTCAAATGTAATTAACAACAGGCTACATCCTAATCAAAGGAATACTTCAATCTTTTAGCAGGGGCTAACTGACCACTTCAGAGTTACTACATCAAACACACAAAAGGGCTTGGACTCTATGCCATCCCCGTAAACTTCGTATAGCATTTGAAATTAGAAGTTTCAAAGGCTCTTTCAAAAGGCCTCATTTCATATTGGGATTTGGCTTGGAACAACACCAATATACACAAACAATTCAAACTGGATCTATCGCATGCAATCAAACTCTGTATGCATCATACAATGCCAAAGGGCATAAATTTGAAATCAAACACACTAATACAATTCAAATTATAATGGCGTGCAACATATCAATGCAACCATCATGCATACATAAAACTCAATTGCAATAGGTAATTCAAGCCAAATAAACTCTACAACATTTTCAAATTCACTAAGAAAACAATTAAGCCTGGCAACATCTATGCGTGCAAACATCATGCATTCTCCATGAATTCAATTCTAAATTCACAAATATGCAAAACACGACTTAAATTTATAATAATAAATAGAAATTCAATACAAAGATAGAACACTTATCTTCCAAACAAGTTGGTTATGAGCCCACCAATGTGAAGGAAATTATTCTCGGATACTTAGGTCACTCACCCAACCCAATTCCTCTCAGAATCAACCAAACTATTTACTCTGGAACTCTCCAAGAAACACTCCAGCTAGTCCATCCATGACACTCTCTTCACTACCCCACACAACATAAGGAATGTATTTCCCTTTTCTACTTAACAATCCCTTAGGGATCTTGTTCCCTTCAATGCCCTTCAATCTCTGCAGAAGGAGTCTAACCTAATGTCTACCTTTAAAATCATCTTAACAAAGTCATATCTTAACTCTTGAGCACATGGTCAATAGCAATCCACAAAGAAAATGGGTATGATTTCCTATCAACTTAGCCTCTATGCTCCTATAAAACCTAAATTTTAGCTTCCGTTAATACCAACATAGATCCATCTTAAACCCGAATCTATTAAACACCGAGAGGAATCCAATTTCTTGAGGTGTAAATTTTTATTGGATATGTAAAAAAATTTAGATAAAAAAAAATTACACCTCAAAAAATTGGATCCCTCTCATACTTAATAGATTTGGGTTTAAGATGGATCTATGTTGGTTTTATTTTTTTTATTTTATGAGTTGACATGAATTTTTAATTACTTTTTATTTTTTTATAAGTTATGAGTTGACAAGAAATTTTTAAGTACTATTTTATTTTTGCGAACGTTATGTTACATAATGTAGCGTGACAACATCTCCTCATACTAGGCTATAGAACACATCGCTACTCTCGATGCAAAAATAAACCAGCATAGATCCATCTTAAACCTGTATCTATCAAGCACCGAGAGGGATCCAATTTCTTGAGGTGTATTTCTTGTTTTAAATTTAAACTCAAGAAATTTGATATCTCTTGATTGATAGATCTGGGTTTAAGTTTTTAATTTTTTTTTATAAACAAACATTTTTTTAATTACTTTTCATAATATTTTATTTTATGAGCCAACATGGTTTTTTTAAATACTTCCCATAATTTTTTATTTTATGAGCCGACATGAATTTATTAATGGCCGACATAATATAATTTTTTACTTTTTACTTTCTTTTTTTACTCGTGTAATGTTACTGGACAAACGTTACAACATCTCCCTCATACCCGTATGTAACGTTACATAGACACACGTTACAACATCTCTCCCATACTGAGCTATAAAGCATCTCGTTTCACTTGGTGCAATAATACACATGTTAAAAAATACATATATAAATTTCCAAAAAAATAGATAGTTCAATATTACTGATCAAATCATTAATAATAATACTTTAATGCTTTTACAAAGTTGATACTTAATACTTTGTTACAAAGTATTTTATTACGAATGAGATTTATTCTAGGTAATGCATTAGATATTTGTTGTAAAGAAAATGTTAAAAGTATCATATAATAAAGCATTAGATATTTGTTGTAAAGAAAATGTGAAAAGTATAATACCATCATGCATACATAAAACTCAATTGCAATAGGTAATTCAAGCCAAATAAACTCTACAACATTTTCAAATTCACTAAGAAAACAATTAAGCCTTGCAACAACTATGCGTGCAAACATCATGCATTCTCCATGAATTCAATTCTAAATTCACAAATATGTAAAACACGATTTAAATTTATAATAATAAATAGAAATTCAATACAAAGATAGAACACTTATCTTCCAAACAAGTTGGTTATGAGCCCACCAGTGTGAAGGAAATTATTCTCGGATACTTAGGTCATTCACCCAACCCAATTCCTCTCAGGATCAACCAAACTATTTACTCTGGAACTCTCCAAGAAACACTCCAGCTAGTCCATCCATGACACTCTCTTCACTACCCCACACAACATAAGGAATATATTTCCCTTTTCTACTTAACAATCCCTTAGGGATCGTGTTCCCTTCAATGCCCTTCAATCTCTGCAAAAGGAGTCTAACCTAATGTCTACCTTTAAAATCATCTTAACAAAGTCATATCTTAACTCTTGAGCACATGGTCAGTAGCAATCTACAGAGAAAATGGGTATGACTTCCTATCAACTTAGCCTCTATGCTCCTATAAAACCTAAATTTTAGCTTCCATTAATACCAACATAGATCCATCTTAAACCCGAATCTATTAAACACCGAGAGGGATCCAGTTTCTTGAGGTGTAAATTTTTTTTGATATGTAAAAAATTTTAGATAAAAAAAAAAATTACACCTCAAAAAATTGGATCCCTCTCATACTTAATAGATTTGGGTTTAAGATGGATCTATGTTGGTTTTATTTTTTTTATTTTATGAGTCGACATGAATTTTTAATTACTTTTTTTTTTTTTATAAGTTATGAGTTGACAAGAAATTTTTAAGTAGTATTTTATTTTTGGGAACGTTATGTTACGTAACGTAGCGTGACAACATCTCCTCATACTAGGAACATCTCCTCATACTAGGCTATAGAACACATCGCTACTCTCAATGCAAAAATAAACCAGCATAGATCCATCGTAAACCAGTATCTATCAAGCACCGAGAGGGATCCAATTTATTGAGGTGTATTTCTTGTTTTAAATTTAAACTCAAGAAATTTGATATCTCTTGATTGATAGATCTGGGTTTAAGTTTTAAGTTTTATTTTATAAACAAACATTTTTTAATTACTTTTCATAATATTGTATTTTATGAGCCAACATGGTTTTTTTTAAATACTTCCCATAATTTTTTATTTTATGAGCCGACATGAATTTCTTAATGGCCGACATAATATAATTTTTTACTTTTTACTTTCTTTTTTTACTTGTGTAACGTTACTGGACAAACGTTACAACATCTCCTTCATACTCGTGTGTAACGTTACATAGACACACGTTACAACATCTCTCCCATACTGGACTATAGAGCACCTCGTTTCACTCGATGCAATAATACACATGTTAAAAAATACATATATAAATTTCCAAAAAAATATATAGTTCAATATTACTTGATCAAATCATTAATAATAATACTTTAATGCTTTTACAAAGTTGATACTTAATACTTTGTTACAAAGTCTTTTATTACGAATGAGATTTATTCTAGGTAATGCATTAGATATTTGTTGTAAAGAAAATGTTAAAAGTATAATATAAGAATGCATTTATTTATTTTATTTTAAATGAAATAATAATTTACATTAATGATATAATTTACAATGTTTTTTATTTGGATAAAAAGGCTTTTGTTATTCACTTATATCGACAAAGAAGAGCCTTCGCCGCCCAAATCTAAGCTGCCCACGAAATCCCAACATCACTCCAAGTCTCTGCCCGGAATCGCGCCGAGACCACCGGGATATGCCCACTAACCCAAACTTATAATATTATTATATTTATATTTTATTTAGATTCAAAATAAAATCGATTCAAGGAGTTTCATATAGATTCAACATTCATGATTTGATTAAAACATACATTTATTTGAGGGGTCGTAGATGTCCTATATTTCTAGGGTGTAGGTATTACTATGAATAATTAGGAAAAAAATTATGCATGGTACATAGTAACAGAGCTTCTTAAATCACAATACATAAATAATTTTATGATCTTTAATGATTCCTTATTAGTGATTAAGCAAGTGTGGAAAAAATGCATTAAGGAAGGGGTTATTTAAAGTAAATTATTTGAAAGAATTGCTTAGAACCTCGGCAGCTTGGACAAGGTCAAAGTATTCTATGTTAACTAGGCTAACAACATCTTCGTCAATCGATAATTCAATGTGACAATGTATCTTGACAAGGGGTTCCTGGTTAAAAATGGGGAACCCCCTCAAAGGAAGTGGCTCCCCTAAGTTTGTTAATGAGAACAATAACGATTAAAGAGATCATTAATCCCTTTCCAATCACTTTGACTTAGGAGGGAAACTATCCACTTTTCTCTACCAAATTGAATCAAGGCATGCAACTCTTTTCAATTTAAAGGACGACAAGAGAGCCATAACACTCCCTTGTGCCTTAGGCTCCCTCTGTTCTTTATTTGATATTCTTATTGTATCTTCCTTTATGGCACTTGTACACAAGATCGGTTGTAGAGGTGGGATAATTGATGGGAGCTTGGAGGCTTATGAGGTTCATCCTATGGGTGAGAAGGGAGTTTCACTCAGGTTTGATTGCCAACGACCGTTGGAGGGAGATTTCATGCACCTTATGGTGTTTGATAGAGGTAATTCAATCCTCTTTGTTCTATCTAGATGCACATAGTTGAATCTTGGGGCTTTGTTGTCACACTAGGCACTAGAAATTGTTGGAATTTCAATTTTTTTCATAGGGTGAGAACATTGTTTGTCAAAATTTTGACCTACCCATTCTTGTTATATTGTAGTTGTGACTAGGCCTTTATTGGAAGCCATCTCTGCCAGGGGTTTTTGTTTAAGTTTTTTTTCTATTGAAAATTGCCAACGCCCCAAATTCTAACCTGGTTGATGTTGAAGGGACAACAAGAGATCAAAAATATTCTTAGGTGCATGAACAATCAACTTAAGGGCATGTGTCAAGCTAGTGAATACCTTAGTATCCATCTAGAGAAGCAAGAGAATAAGCATGAATTGATGGAGAGAAATTCAATGGAACAAGGAAAGAAACTTAACAAATTATTTTCATAGATCAAGATGCATTATAATACTATTATGGGATTTGTTGATGCCTCTCATTTTGCTACAAGTACACCTTTCATTTCCACTAGTTCTAGGCACATTGAGGAGGAAATGGTGCAACAAACTACTATGGCCAAGATAGAGAAAGCCTATTCTCAGGGTGCTCAAGGACCTGAACAGGGTGACTAGGTCATGGAGGAAGGCCAAAATGGCCATCATTTCAATTAAATCCATCTTTAATTATCGTCATTTTACTTGTGTTTTGTTGCTTGCTTAGTTTGTAAGACATTATAGTTTTAGGTTCTACAAGAAAGTAGTCTTTTTGGCACAGTATGAACAAGCTATCGAAGCTTTTGCATGTATGCTCAACCTAAAAGAGCAATTTTGAATTGGATCTAAATTGTATGTATCATAATTCATTTGGTTATTTGGTTTTCCACGGTCCTCTTTTAATATAAAATCACAACCATTCTTGTACAAAAAAAGCATGTGTTGATCTGAACAACCTAATTCTTGAGATTGAAGAAATAAAAATGGCATTTCCAATGAATCAACTTTCATAGTTTTTTTTACACTTGTAAATTCGTAGGTGACACATAATGTAGATTTTGATCAATCCATACATGTTGATTCTAACACTGTCTCATAAAAAATCAACCTCGTCTCAAAAAAGTATTCTTGAAGAACTTGTGTAACTAATTAAAAAATAGTTCATATTAACAAAATAAAAGTGTAACCACAACAATCACCAACTTCTTTTGTATGTGAACTTATAAAAACCAGCATATATCCATCTTAAACCCGAATCTATCAAGCACTGAGAGGGATCTAATTTATTGAGGTGTACTTTTTTTTAATTTAAACTCTAGAAATTTCATCTCTCTTGGTTGATAGATTTGGGTTTAAGTTTTATTTTTTTATTTTATGGACGGACATCGATTTTTTTAATTACTTTTCATATTTTTATTTTATTTTATGAGCTGACATGCATTTTTTAATTACTTCTCATAATTTTTTATTTTATGAGCTGACATGAATTTTGTAATTATTTTTTTGTGCTATGTTACGTTATGTTAACTTATGTGAGAACATCTCCCCCACACTGCATTGTATAGCACCTCGCTCCTCTCGGTCCAATAAATAAATCAGTTTTAAAAAAAAGTGTAATAAAGAAGGAGCTTGATAGCTCCTATCCGTCATACCATTGATGATCCATGAGGATCTCCACAGTCGAAGAATGCAAAAGGTTTTCATTAGCACCAAAGGCATTCAATCGACAACGAGCTTGCAGAGAGCTTCATAATGCAATTTGAATGGGATTGAATGAACTTCGTTTGTGAAAGAAATTGCATGTTGAAATTACGGACAAAAAGGAGGTTGTTTTCCAACAAAAGCTCACAAGACATTGAACACGATGTATTTCACATTAAAATTGAAAGTTCAATGAAAACTATGTAAAAGGGGAATTATATGAAAGTGCTCATACAAATTGTCATTTAATTTGTAAAAATAAAATTAAAAAGGTGTGAGAATACACCTTACTAGTTGTTTTCGTAGTCCTAAGGGAGTGTGGAGATCTTCATGGAAAAAGATGAGACCATTTCTCCACCTATCTTTTAAGGTGTATCTTGATCCTAATTTAGGGGATCATGGGATAGATATTCTCCTTAACATGTGTGATGAGTAATCATCTGTGGAAAGGCTATAAAATCCTCTCATTTGGAGAAGGAAAGTAAGTTTTTGGGAGAAAGGCTTTCTAGTAAGCTTTGTATGAGAAATTTCATCCCAAGATGAGAAAAGTAGTTCAGTTCATGTGAGAGCCTTAGTTCTTCTTAGTGAGGAAGGGAAAGGCATCCCAATATGGGAATGAGCCACTTGAAGTGAAGATCATGCAATTATACTTATGAAATCCATATATCTTTGAAGGAGATAATAAAGCGACTCAAAGTTTCAATGAGTTTGGAGATGTAGTCAGGAGGCCTGACGAACTCCGTTAACAATTCTGGTTTGCATATCTTTTTCATGTGCTTGTTTTGTTAATATTCAATTTGTTAAAGATTAGAATTGATTACTATGCCAATTTATTTATGAATAATGAGGAATTGAGAAATTTGATTAAGTATTCGTTAATGGAATAAAACGTAAGTTTACCCATTTTCGGATCAATTGAAGTTGTAGGTTTTTAAGCAATGGTGGTATGGATTTAATATAGTTGTACACTGACATATATGTGCACTATTATGTCGTTGTTATAGTATGACTAGCATCAACATATAACATTGGTATTATATCCTCACTCATAAATGAGAAGGTACATCCTGCAACCATATGGCATATGGATAAGCATAAAAACCTGCATCTCAAAGAGCTCCAAAAAGAAAAATTGTATCCTTGATTGTAACAATGATTGACAATTTTGGATAGGTTCCTAATATTGGATTCCATATCGGATGCTCGAATCGAACTAACATCTAGCATCATGTCGGTGGTTGGATTAGATCACTAGTCGATATGCTTGCAATGGTATCGAGTTGGAATCCATCTCATAAAATCGTTTAGGTTTGAAAATTTATGGCTTTCGCACCCTAACTTCTAAGAAACTATTCAATAATGGTGGGAGGAAATTGAATCCCAAGAGGGACTAAAATATATATGCTATAGTAGAAGTTAAAATTCCTTAAAACTAAACTAAAAGTCTGGAACAAGGAAGTATTCAGAAATATTTTTGGGGAGAAGAAGAAGCTTGAGGAGCGCATGAGTGAGCTTCAACGGAAATTTATTCTCTCGCGATTTACCAAAGAAGATGTTGCAGAGGAAGCTACTCTCCAAGTCCATATGGAAGAATGGGAAAGGTAGGAGCATACCTTATGGAGGCAGAAGTCCAAGATAAGATGGATGAGAGAAGGAGAGATAAATACCACATTTTTTCACTGAACCACCACGCAACACTAACAACGCAACAGAATAGTCTCACTAAAGAATGCTCAGGGAAACCATCTAACAAAGCATGAGGACATCGAGGAAGAGTTGGTTTCCTTTAAAAAATATATGTTGACCAAGCCTAACCTCCATACAACTACATCCATTAATATAATCATGCAGCACATCCCCTCTATAAGTATGCAAGCAAAAAATTATAGTTTGATGTGGCCAATTAACATGAGTGAGGTTGAGCAAGCTATTCAACAAATGATAATGGAGAAGTCTCTTGGACCGGATGGATTTAGGGCAAATTTCTTCCACAATTGTTGGAACATGATTAAACAAGAAGTATGGGTTATTGTGGAAGACTCTAGACTCTCATAAGGAGTATTGCCAGTTGTTATACACCAAAATGTCACACTTGAAGTCATTCTTAAAGCGTCATACTTTTACGACCATGGAAGGTGTGTATCATGGTCCCTAGGTGTGTTATAAAGGAAACCTAATATTTTTCATGATCCCTAAACATATTGGAAAGAAGAATCTATCATTAAGAGGTCAAAACCCCATCTTCCTACCTTGATTTATGCCCTTTCTGAAGGATCATCGCCCTCCCTGCCTTATATAGGGAGAGATGAAACCATGTCATCTCTCCTTGCACTGTTATAGGGGAGCGATGAAGTCCCACTTCATCTTTTTGTTCCTAGATTTGGGGGAGTGTTAAAGTTAGTTTGACTACTCCAACTTATATGTAGGATCTATATTTGTGAGGATTTGGTTGGTTGGGGTAGGGATTCAAGCCATCCTGTATCCTTCTATCCTAAGTACGGTCAATATCACTTGATCCAATAAATCCTCTCTTGATCCAAATATTTCTCCATGATGGTTATGCTCCCAAATCCTATATAATGATAGCCATTTTCCATTCAAGGACATGAGAAAAGGTGAGAGCGTCACACTTATGATCCTAAAGACACTTTAAGGGGCCAGGAGGAGAACATGGAGGAGTTGCTATTGGATCAAATTCATGGTTGTAAGTTCGTCTTGTTTTGCATTCAATTAATACAAAATTGGCCTATTCTCCTCATTTATATCTCTTATGTTGGGTACATTAATGTTTCTATCTTTTGATATTTATCTCTATGCTTGGTATACTTGTGATGGAAAGGGATTGGTCTTGTTTTGTGTAGGATTCCATTTGCATCTGGAGCTTGGATCAATTAGTAGCTAGATCAACTAGGAGCGGCGAGGAAAACCATCTGAAAGATAGGAAGGCCATCTACTTCCTTTTCTCTTCCTTCTACTTTTATTGCTTGTCTATGAGTTAAGTCCATGAGATGTTAGTGTCCATATGTTTCTTTTCTTTCTTGGATTGAAGGAGTCACAATCCAAGAGAGTCTTCACCTACCCATAGGGGAAATATTCCATAACAGAAACTGATGACTCCGTTGGGGACCTTTCCCTGGTGCTTTCTATCCTTTTGAGTGTTTATTTGTCACTTGATCTTTGTAAGTGTGATTTGTATTTTGAACTTCTTCAATCCTCTCATCATTTTTTAGGAGATCCCTAATCCAAAAGCATGACCCCATGTTGAATTTGAACAAAACTTGTGTTTTTCCAAACACTTCTAGACTTCATCTTTGCCCCAGAAGGGCCCACGGGACGATCATACTTGCTTCATATCTCCCTTCCAGTGTAATAGGGGGGAATGAAACCTACTTCATCTCTTTGTTTATAGTGTCAGAGGCGATGATCTTCAGTCTAGGTCAAATTTGACCTTCTCTTGCTTGTTTTCTCTTGAGTTTTTGTCTCAGGATCGGGTGTCAGAACCTTTGTTGCTTTCTTAAAGACTTATTTGATTTTGGATTGAATGAGTGCCTTTTGTTTTTTTATTTATTTCTACATTTTATTGCTCTTATCAATTGTTGAATTCATTACATTGCTTGAGGTTAACTTGATCCTCTAGTTCAGTCCATGCCACTGCCAGCCCGATTCCTCTTTTTCCTGAGCATTCAGATCTTTGCAATTCTGACTTTGAAACCTTTCAAACCTTCTTGGCTAATTGTGGAATCTCTTTTATTGATGTGAGAGATGGAATATTGTGTGTTAAGCCTATTTTGCTTGAATTCTTGGTTCTTGTTTTTGTGAAAAACCTCCAACAATTAATTAATGAAAATACACGAGATAACAGAAATAACAAAACTCATAATCACTTTTATTGATCGCAGGCCACTTCAAGGGGGCAAACTCCTTTGAGCAAGCTCAATAAAAATAAATTCAGTGAACCTTCATTGGTCTCAACACAAACTTATATACTAAGTCTAGGCGCCAATACCATGTGTCAATACAAACCATAGGCCAATACAAACTATGGATCAACAATTACTACGGGACGACTTACAAAGCATATGCGTCCAACAACAATAAGACAAACTATGGATCAACAAATACTACGGGATGACTTACAAAGCATATGCGTCCAACAACAATATACTAACAAAGTAAATAGAAGGGTTGACATGTGTTCCTATCATCCCCTCTCCCTTAGAAAAAGCTTTGTCCTCAAAGCTTTAGATGTGGAAATTGATGCAGAATCTGAAGGAGTGGTTCCCCTGTAGCATCCTCGGGTTGCATTCCCAGCCACTGACGCCTTTTCAGTTTTAGGGAGGGTTGCTTGGAAGGTTGTAGACGAAGAAGAACCATATCAGCTACATGAAAAGTGTGCTCAGAATGGTGCTGATCGACTTGTTGTTCCAGTCGAATTTTTGCCATGTGAAGATTGTCCTACCGAATGAGAAGAATCTGATCGTGGTTTCGAAGAACCGAGTCAATTGCCTGAATTGGGGAGCTGCTGAGGGTGTATGGAAGAAGACCTGGTGGTTCCTGTCCATAGACTGCTTCATATGGTTTCCTTTTAGATGTGGTATTGTACCACTGGAGCACTTCTAGGAAATCCATAGAAATAGTTGTCCAAATCTGTGTAGGGATGGGAAAGGATTCAAGCAGTCCTGAAAGGAGTGTCGTTTCACCCTTGTTGACCTGGAAAGTATCACAGTCAGCCACCATCTGTTGAATTGTCATTTTCAGTACCTACCAAAAGAAGTTACATTGTTCCCGGTCATACATTTTGAGGAACCCAAAGTGCCCTGCTGATGAAGAAGCATGGAGTTCATAGAAGAGATAGCCCTGTTGAACAGATTGCAACCAATTTGGAACAAGCAGAGAAATAGCTGTAAGAGTAACTGGGTCATCAAATGTGCGAGAAGGAGCATTTGCCACCATATTGTCCTTACCCTTCTTGTAAGTGATCACATAGGCATAACCCATGAGTTGGATAACCCATTTCAGGTGTGCTGGGGAGGAGACCCATTGTTCCAGGAAATTTTCCAGACTCTGGAGATCAGTCTTGATGCAAAAATAATTCCCTAATAGGTATGGCTGCCACTTCTGTAGTGCATGAAAAATAGCCAGCATTTCCTGCTGAGATGTAGATGTGGCTAAATTCTTACCGGAAAGGTCTCTTGAAGGCGACAAGCCCACTGGTTTAGCAAAGACACCTACATATCTATCCAAGGAAGTAGGGGATACCGTTGATGGGTGCATCTGAAAGGAATGGAGTTGAGCGATGACACCATGTGAATTCTTCTTAAGGATCTTTTCCAGGCGATGTGAATTGATGATGCGGAGAGACCCTTGTTGTAAGCCCTTAAATTTTTGTTGTTTCCCATTGACTGAAAACTGCATCCAAAGTTCAGCAAAATCCCATAAGATGGGACCAAGTGTGCGTAACCATTAAACGCCCAAAACCACATCACATCCGCCTAGGGACAAGGAAAACATGTAAGAGCACAGGTTATAATCTTCCAGAGAGATACGCACATTGTGACACTTCCCCTTGCAAGGTAAGGTGCCCCCATTGGCAACCATGACTTCAAAGTTGGAGCAAGGATGGACAAAACAATCAGCCTATTTGGCGATCCGAGGGTCAATGAAGTTATGAGTGCTAGTAGAATCAATGAGTCTTGTAAGAGGAAGCTTCTTGAAGTAACCCCTGACCCACATTGTTTGGGGGGTGGTGACGCCAGATAAAGCATGGAGAGATATCTTTGGTTGTTCATCCTGAGATGGGGGGTCAATAGGCAGCTCCTGAATGTCAACCTGATCATCCATTGTATCTGGAGCTTCTTCACCAATTTTAGAGGTAGGCGGAGAATCCATATCCAAGAGATAGAGCTTTTGTTGAACACATCTATGTCCCCGAGTGAATTTCTCATCACAATTGTAACAAAGCTCATTTTCTCTGTGTGCCTGAATCTCTGTTTCAGACAAATGCTTGATAGGAGTTGGTTGAGGAGATGGCGGGATGGGAGGTCGTTGAGAACCCATATTTCGGAAGGGAACAAAAGTGGGTTTGGAGCGTTGTTGGACTACAATGTTGTCTTCTGCCAACTTAGCCAACCCTAGGACTTCCATCATTGTATTGGGACATAACATTTTAACCTCTGACCGGATTTCATCCTTAAGACCACTGATAAAACAACTCCTGCAGAATTCATCAAACAATCCTTCTGTGTGATTGGCTAGTTTCTCAAATTCTGTCTGATACTCTCTCACAATTCCAATTTGACGAAGTTTAGTGAGTGCTCCGGTGAAGTCATCAAAAGCACTAGGACCAAATCGTTGCAAAAGAAGTTGGCAAAAATCTATCCATTTTGGCTCGTGATGAGCCTTGATGTACCAACGGTACCATTGAAGGGCTTCCTATTCCAAATGAAAGGATGCTAGTGAAACTTTTTGAACATCAAAAGTATTATGCAGACTGAAATACTGTTATGTACAATAGATCCATCCAGTCGGATCAATACCATTGAAGCGAGAAAATTCAAGCTTCGGACCACGAAAATTGTTGGAAGAAGAGAACCCATTGGCTGCAGAAGATTCTTGCTGTCAGTTATTGTTCATGGCTGAACTAAAGATGGAGGCTGAGAAATTTTTCATCCAGATCTTGGAGTTTGGTTTGGATGGCTACAAGTGCTTCCTCCATGGTTTTTGCTCCTGCGCGGGTGACAACCATAACCATGAGTTTTTTTTTTTTTTTTTTGGGGGGGGGGTTTGGTAATGGATAGAAAAACACAAACAAAAGCTTATTTAGTAAAGGGAAATTTGGATTTGGGAAAAACGCGGATGGGTAATTGGGGTTTGACTAGGTTTTGGACACTTTCTGATGGACAGGGAAGCAAAAAAAATGAGGATTTCAAAAGCGGGGTGAAAGAATGAGAAAATTTGTCAAAGAGGGACAAAGAAGCAGAAATAGGGAATGAACACGGTGGCAAAATTTGGAGGTGAGTGGGTAAAAATTGAAGAAGTTATGGAAAACCCTAAAAATAGACAAATGTGAGATTTATGGCTCTGGGAAGTAGAATTTGGGATAGGGTCCTCAGGAATGAAATATGCAGAATGGGATTGCAGGGGTGTCTGGGAAGTTTCAAGGGAAATGGAGTTAAAACAAGGGAGATATGGAGAAAAAATGGAGTTTCAAAAATGGATCTGCAACGACGCGGAAGGGATCAGAACAATTGGATCTGAAACAGCACGGAAGGGATCAGCAACAGATGGATCTGAAACGGCGCTAAATGGATCGAAAACGTTGGATCTGAAATGGCTTGGAATGGATATGAAACGGCACGGAAGTGATCGACAACAGTTCATCTGAAAATAAATATGGACCCCAGGTATGTTCGGCTTCCTAACAGTTCAGGGGTTTCACTCGGCCACCAATGTTGTCTGACGACTTGCGTATTGGGGCACTACCCCTCACTCCATGGCTCAGATAAAACTGATAACCGCTTTGCCACAAACGACAGCTCTTGGTTTACCTCACGGGTGGGAACTAGTCAATCAGGTAGGGGTCGTTTCCCTTTTCGCTGGCAGGTCCTCTCAATGGGCCAGCTACTTTGGGGTTCTTGTGGTACTCCTCACAATGAGTTTTAGGGCTTATGCCCAAGTACTTCCCATAGTTAAGCGGATAGGGATTATTCCCAGATCCGAATTTTCAACAGATGCGAAGAAAAAAAAAATTGGCATAAATTCCACCCAACGAGCCCAAAAAAGTGCTCTGATACCAAATGTGAAGAACCTCAAACAATTAATTCATGAAAATACACAAGATAACAGAAATAACAGAACTCAGAATCACTTTTATTGATCGCAGGCCACTTCGAGGGGGCAACCTCCTTTGAGCAAGCTCAATACAAATAAATTCACCATACCTTCATTGGTCTCAATACAAACTTATATACTAAGTCTAGGCACCAATATCATGGGTAAATACCACGTGTCAATACAAACCATGGGCCAATACAAACTATGTATCAACAATTACTACGGGATGACTTACGAAGCATATGCGTCCAACAACAATAAGACAAACTATGGATCAACAAATACTACGGGATGACTTACAAAGCATATGCATCCAACAACAATATACTAACAAAGTAAATAGAAGGGTTGACATGGGTTCCTCATAGTTTTCTTGGGTAAACATTGATCCCTTACAAGTTTCTGGATTCATTGGATTCACTTTCGGATTGAATCTTTAAGGTTTTTTTTTGGAAAGGCCCTCTCTTATTCTTTATTTGATTGGTTTGGTCTTTGTTTAAAATCTTCAGTATTTGTTTGTGAATAACAAGCATTAAGGACATTCGTGTTAGCTTGAAATTTCTTGATTCTTGTTAGCTTGAAATTTCTTAATTCTTGTTAGCTTGCTTGGTTCCTTGTTTTCTTGATCCTCTTTGTGACTAGCATTGAGTTCTTTCATTTGAATTGAAAGAAAAAAGCAAAGGAGCTTACATTTCAAAAAAAATCATGTAATTTGGAATATTTGAAAGGAGAAAACAAAAGAATGTTTGCATTCTATTTGCATTAGTCCAGTCTGTTGGGATTTTCCTATACTCCACCCTAGTACTAACAACATTTTCTATTTTTTCATTTTCAGTCATGCATGCATTTTGCATGCAATCATGAAATTGCATGCGGGCATGCAATTGCATGCATCCCAGTCATCAGTCCCAGCACCTAGCCCTCAGTTAGCTAGCCCCGGGAGCTTCTTTCTGATAAAATTTATCCCTCCTAGTGCTTAGTGCACCCTCCTTTCACCTACCACTTGTGAAAGGCGCCCTCTCTCACCTACCACTCAGTTGCACTTCAGTTAGTTGAGTTATCTTTAGATCTTCCCTTGATTTAAGGCTAGATTGACTCATCAACTGACTATATCACTCCGATGGACCTCAAATGAGACTAGACTGCCTATTCTGCCTCCAGTTAGCTCCTCATGTTCCCTCCACTGAGCCTCCTTCATTCATTTAGTGCCTCCATGTTCCAATTACATCTACCACACTCAGTTAGACTCAGTTTGACATCTAGTTGACAGTTACTTGTGCATTGATGACTCCACTGATGATGATCAAGACTCCTAGTTGTGCTTTGATGACACTCCACTAATATTTTGATCTATCCATGCAGGATAATTCGAATTACACCCCTGGTATTCAAATCATGTGCATTGTATCATTATTGTTGATTATTCAGATTAATGTAACATGTGTGATTATTCTGCTCCTATCTGGTTTCTATTGCATCTTTGTTCTGCTGCTCATTCTTTCTGCAATTCTTTCTTGTGAGGCATTCATCAGCTCTTAGATCTGCTATGGGAATTTCACATGGTATCAGAGCATGTTGAGAGTATAGTGTATCTCCATTCTTGAGAGTTTTTGTTTTGCAGGTAATTTGAAGTTCCAGCAGTTCCAGTAGTTTCACCTTGTATTCGCTCTAGCAGTTGAGATGAGCAATTCGAACACTCCTCTCACTCCTAGAATAGTTACTCCTTTCAATTACTTTGATTGAAAGATTGATATGGAAATGTCCTTGAGAAGCAAATCTCTACACAGGATAGCAATGGGAAGAGAAACCGAACCCAATTTAGCTGTGGAGAGAACCAAGCATCTGAATCGATTAGATGAAGCCTTTGGTTACATGTGTATTCATATTTCTAGAGATCTATTGTTTCATCTCGAAGGGTTGAAGACACCAAGAGAGTTATGGTTGAATTTAGAGGCCCTCTTTGGCAAACAAGATGAGCTAAGAGGCCATGCTCTCGAGAATGAATTGGTTTCCCTACAACCAAGCAGTTTTGAGACCATTCAAGAATTCTTCTCGAAATTCAAAGCTTTGGTTATGCAATGCAAGCAGTGTGGCATTGAGAAAAAGAAAGAGCAATTGGTGCTCTCCATTCTAAGCAAGGTAGGATATGAATTTTATGTCTTTGTATCTACCTTCCACTCTGGATGAATTTCAATCCCTAGATGGAAGATTCCCACCTTAGAATTTTTTACTGCAGCCCTCATCCAAGAACAAGACAAATTGATACAAATGGGTGCCATCAGTGCCTCCAAGGATCAAACTCTTTTAGTTGGAGAGGAAAACAGTGCGAATGATAAAGGGAGGCATAAAAGCAAGGACAAGAATCCATCTGAACCTAAGACAAATGCCAAGTCAAGTCAATCAAAAGGGGCCTACAGCTCCAAAAAGGACAAACAGAAAAGATCTGATGGATCTAAGTGTCCCTACTGCAAGAAAGGGAACCACCCTAAGAGATCTTGGATGCACAAGAAAATAGATCAACTAAACAAGCTTCTTGAACAGAACAAACTTGCTATTCCAAAATATGCAAAAGTGTTTGATTCTGAAAGTGGATCTGATGGTCATGAGGATTTCCATGCATTGATGGCTGGATTTTCAAAATCAAGGGCCCTCCTCATAGATTCTGGAGCCTCCAACCACATGGTTTCCTCTGAAGAATCATTTTCTTCTTTAGATCTCAAAGATAGGCCTACTATTCACATGGGAGACAAGTCTCAAATCTCTGCCAAAGGGTTGGGTACAGTACATATGGAGCATGGAAAGTTCAAGAATGTTCTATTTGTTCCCTCCTTGACAACAAATTTGTTGTCTGTATATTAGATGACTCACACCGGATCACCAAAGAAGGTTACTTTTGGTCCCGACACAGTTGAGATTATAGAGATCTCTACTGGGAAGACTATAGCGAAAGGGTTTGCAAATCATGCCTCCAAGGCATATGAGTTCTCACATTTTCTGCCCTTCTCTCTTCCTACTCCTTCAAAATCTGATGAATATCCGAGTGACTCTTCTTCTAATGAAGATCAAGATCAAGATCTTGATGTTGAGATCAAAGTTCAAGAACATTCAAATTCAGATCCAGAACCAACACATGTTCTCAATCCAGAGCCAAGGCCAATATGGGCTCACACAATCCTTTCAACTACTGGGAACACAATTGAGGATTCATCTGATCATAGAACTACCAAATTTCAGCATCATGCCAACCTTGCATTATGCCATCTACTTCTTCCTTAGAGATGCAGCATGATGGTGGGGTTCACTCTTCCATCCCTTTAGAAGACTCATCATGATCCATTCGTTCCAGTAGCAAAAAGGTTTCATGAAAGACTTCCTTTGTCCAATACATCCTCTACACAGTGGGAGGCACATCAGAAGACTAGATCCAGATCTAGCACCTGCATTGGCATCCTACAGAGGATCAGCTTGCAAGTTTTTTGCAAACGTTTTCACTGAGGAAAGCTTCTTCCTTTTCTGCCTAGTATGATGGTTTTTTTATTTATTTACTATTATTTTGAGGGGGGGTATTTTTCCCATGAGGTTTTCCCCATTTCCTCGGTTTATGGACAGTTCTTATTTTTATCATTTATTTGATTGTATGGGTGACCTTTGGTCCTAGTTACCAGGGCCCGGGATGGATTAAGGGGGGGGTGTTGAGATTTTCCTATACTCCATCCTAGTCCTAACAACATTTTGCATTTTCAATCATGCATGCATTCTGCATGTAGTCATGAAATTGCATGCAGGCATGCTTGCATGCATCCCAAACATCAGTCCCAGCACCTATCCCTCAGTTAGCTAGCTCGGGGAGCTTCTTTCTGATCATTTTTATCCCTCCTAGGGCTTAGTGCACCCTCCTTTCACCTATCACTTGTGAAAGGCGCCCTCTCTCACCTACCACTCAGTTGCACTTCAGTTAGTTGAGCTATCTTTATATCTTTCCTTGATTTAAGGTTAGATTGACTCCTCAACTGACTGTATCACTCCGATGGACCTCCAGTGAGACTAGACTGCCTATTATGACTCTATTTAGCTCCTCATGTGCCCTCCACTGAGCTTCCTTCATTCAGTTAGTGCCTCCATGTGCCAGTTACACCTACCACGCTCAATTAGACTCAGTTTGATATCCGGTTGACAGTTACTTGTGCATTGATCACTCCACTGATGATGATCAAGACTCCTAGTTGTGCTTTGATGACACTCCAATGATCTTTTGATCTATCTATGTAGGATAATTCGAATTACACCCCTGGTATTCGAATCCTGTGCATTGTATCATTATTGTTGATTATTCAGATTAATGTAACATGTGTGATTATTCTCCTCCTATCTGGTTTCTATTGCATCTTTGTTTGTGCTGCTCATTCTTTCTGCAATTCTTTCTTGAGAGGTATTCATCAGCTCTTAGATCTGCAATGGGAATTTCACAGAGTTTTGGTGTGTGTTTAAAAAAGAGCTCATCTTGCATTTGTTTCATATTTCAAAAAGTATTCCTTGCATAGTTTAGCATTCTCTCTCTCCATGTATTTAAAGGAAAAGAAAAAATTGCATGGAATTGAGTGTTTAGTTGCATTGAAATGAAAAATAACACCTTCCCTTTATTTAGATAGAGTTCATCTAAATGAAAGATTGTGCACTTCATTTTCTTGCATGGTTTGTAGGCGAGTCACAAACATCACTAGTTTGACTCCCACCTACCCTACTGAGTAAAAAACAACCATTAAAATTAACCAACATGCTTAATAAAATTAATTAGACATTTTTATTTTATAGCACACCCACAGTAGTATAGGGATAGGGATTTTGGACTAGGAATAAGTGAGTAAATTGTCCAAAGCTTCTAAATTAGACTATAGAACACTAAAGAGTGAGAAATACAGTAGTAGCAATTGATGTGGTCGGAAATATCCTCTCAAACAGGATTCAAACATGAGGTCAAGAAAAGTGATCAGTTAATATTTCCCCTCTTCCATTCACATAGTGGGGCTATTGCAAGTTTGGGACTTTGAAGGAATGGTAAATCCTTGGGGTGATGTCTTTTTATTCTTAGATGTGGGTCATATATGTGTGTTCAGCATACCCATGCCTATTTACTAGTATTGATTTTCGATTGTCTCTACCTGGATGTCCCTTGTGAATTGGAAAACATAATAGCCTCTATATAAGGTTCCACACAGGTGACTATGAGGGGATTCCTTTTGCAAAGAAGGTTCTTTATGGTACCTGGGACAAAATTTCAATCTCAGCTTCAGCAATCCGGGAGGGTATTTACCTATGGTAACTTACTTGTGCCTTGGGGGATTGTTGCGTGAAGGTTATTGTAATTGTTTCTTGTATCTTTGTTGGTGGCTTGATATACCATGTTCGAAAGATCCCCTTTTATCCATTGTTTGCTTGGTTGATTATATTTAGTTCTTTATTACAGGTGTGTTCTCCTCACATTCGTAGTTGTCCTTAAGGATCATTGTTATTATTATATTTTAACCCTATCCGACCAAGGTCTGTGAAGATCTTGTAGAATCAAAGGGTTGGACCTTGAGGAGCAAGAGCCTCCACATCCACAATATTCACAACACTCTTCTAATGAGGGAACTAGGCAACGAAGAAATCCCTTTTGAAGTTGGAAGTGTAGATCCCCTCAACGATCATATTGAATGAGAAGTTGAAACAATTGAAGAAGTTCATGTTCCTCCCGCAAATACCCCTTTTACTAGAACTACCAATCAAGTACTTGTAGAGTTAGCATCTTCAAGATATTTTTGATGCTTTTTTGTCTTATCATTTACTACCCAACACACACAATAGGCGATCTTCAGATATGGACATGAATACACTTAACCCTTTGACAGGTTTATTGTATCACCACCTCTATCTACCACCACTATGGTTGATCCTATCATAGCCACTTTGGCCTAGACCGCATGTTAACGCCTAAAAGTCACACAAATGCGAAATTTCGGTGATTCATCTAGTAAAGAGTCATCAACATAAAGAATGCATCTCACCACATGCATACTCAACAGATCCAAAACACAGCATGAGTCCAAAAGTTCCAAGAAACAGTCAAAACAAAGGGTAGTGCGGGTATTACATAGTTGACACATGCTATAATGCAAGTTACCTGAACAATTCTCGCGCTACACCCGCATAGCTTTCCCTTTGATAGTCGTTCTACTATCAAAATGGCTAGACCACTCACACCCAATGGTGAATTAAAATCTCAATCCTTCCCATGGATTAGAATTTGGCTCCTCGCACACTTGGTGGAATTAATCAGCCCCCTTGTGTACCGTGGAACTGGTTCATGAAAGAGGAGAGTTCACATTTGTATCTAGTTGTTTGTTGGCCACCTCTTGGCCTATAAAAGGAAGACATTGTCATACATTTGGTAGAGAGAAATTAGAGAAAGGTTATGCTGTTGGATTTGAGTTGGAGCTTCCTCATAGCCCACCATTTCATACCATTGTGAGCATTCCCAAGCTTGCTTTCCAACTACCATCAAGGGGCAAGTGTTTCGCTCCATTGTTCTTCCATCTACTTAGCATTTAGTTTGGGCAAGAAAGGCCCCCCTCAGGGAGATTGGTGGCTTCCCTTGAATCCTTCACCTGCTAGGTTTTGTACATCTATTCCATTGGGAAATACAAGAGTGGTTTAGAATATCTTTGGTTGTTCTTGGAGTTTGCATCTCCCCCCCATCTAATTCATTTTATTTTCATCAATATTTTCATGTTTGGATGTGAACTACACTAAAAATCTCTTGCAAGATCACTTGGAGGAATACCTACCACCATCAAAAGGGGATCCAAGAACTGAGGCCTTGAGTAACCTACAAGACTTAGCCCCTCACCAAGTGGAAGAGTGCACTTGTGCAATTTTTTCCATAATAGTTCTAATGGATACCATACTTATTCTTGTTCATTTATTTTTAAACTATGTTCTTTTATGCTAAGTATATAGTTCTGGGTGTTTTTCACTTGCGGGAGAGAAGGGTATTCCACCTCTTTCTTCCAAAATTTGGCCCCATCACGACCATAGGACATTTTTTTTTTCTGCAACTGTGCGCTTCCCGACGTCTCTATCGCGTTCATAGCATGGAATCGACTCTAACAGTCGTGTGTATGTATAGGTTATTCGTTCAAAACCCACTCTACACCGCTCATTGTGACCGCACGGAAGGTCAATGCATTACTCGCGCATTTGTTTCGTATTTACCCGCATTGTACGCGTGGTAGAGTGTGATTTATCCATGCTACTGTTGATTATTTGTTTTTTATCTGCATAGTTTAGTTTTGCAGCAAAACTGCTACTTACTAGTGAACTTAAATTAAGGATAATTCACCCAATTACTTATTTTTTTAGTAATTAGTGCACCTAGACCAATATTAGAAAGTAAAGTGTACATCTCTCTCGAAACTTAACTAGGTAACCAACTTTGAGGATTTTAACGGGCCTCATTGTTGTCACTAGTATTCAAGACCATTTCTTGTTTATGCATCAATCGACATGTTGTTTTTAGTAGTATTGCTAGTGTAGAAAACACTTGTTGCACACAAGCAAGGACCTAAAGACACTTGTCACCCAAATTATGCTCTTCACCTAGCACTTCATGTGATATTGGTGAATCAGGAAAAGGGTGAGAAGTGTGAAATACCTCCATTCCACACTGGTCTATTTAGTTAGAATAATTTGTTTTTGTAAAGCGCCATGGGCATCTCTTAGAGTTAAAAGTACATATTGCTTGATATACTCTTCTAGTTAATTTGCCAACAAAATCATTTGGTTTTTGCTTTGATCACATGTTTTTTCCCCACTATAGCACAATAAGAGGCCTAAAAACCCTTCCAATCCAAGTATGCTCTTCACCTCGCGCTTCATGTGAGCTTAGTGAATCAGAAAGGTAGGGATTGTGAAATATCCCTCTTACACTCCATAAGTGAAACATGCAAACCCTTTAAAATCAACATTGTAATTATTTTAACCAACTACAATCCTCCACAGGAGGTCACAAAAGAACATTTTAGTTCGATAGGAATGATTGGGATAGGCATCCATGAGTTCCCACCAATCTAGTTTCATTAAGAACATTTTTGAAACATAGCATTATTGTCCTTTAGCGTACTTACAAAATCCTGCTATAAGCAAGTGTTAAAAGAGAACCCGGATCAGAAGTGCGACATGACCAAGGAGGTGAACGTCGAGGTATAGTTTCCCTTCTCTCCCCTACAAGCCACTCAATTTGTTGTAGGGAGGTGAAACTATATCATGCAGGCCGAACCACTGATCATCACTTGACGCAAGGTAACTTAGTGGCCCAAATTAGGATACCACCAAGGAGCAATTGTGAGTGCAATTGAATCCTGAAGTTAGATGTTGTTGGGAGGTGTTTCCAAGTCTTCTCGATTGGATCATTGGCCCTATCACCGATAGAACTAGCTCTTTGCTACCTCCATTGGTCGATTGGTGTGTGGATACCATTATCACCATCAATTGTGCTTTTGGGAGGCCCAGTTACATTTGAGAGGAAGGACATTAGGTCTTCTAGGGAATTTTCATTTATTTTCTTTTTAACTACAAGTTCACTAACCTGTAATAAAAAGATCCTACATGTGGGAACTCATGCACTAAAACCAATATTGCACATATCACTCACTTATCGCACCATTCTGCATCTGTTATGGTTGGCATATTTTTTGCATTTGTTCAATTCTGTTTATTCCACTATCACTCTTATTTGACACAAAGTCTTCACCATTGAGGAACAAAACAACATCCTAAGATAATATCCCTTTTTCAATTATGCCATAACCTTGGTAATGATCCAACCTTTGAGCTTGTTACCCTATCCTTGTCCTGCGAACTCTCTTCTTGGTATTTTTCATACACTTGGCAATTGATCCCTGATTCTAGTTCGGTGGTTGGTTCACGGGTTGATGCACGTTCTGATTTGCATTCTAATTCAGACGCTTATTTTTGTTCTGCGACTGGTTTTAATTCTTCCCTGGTTGTTGATTCTGCAACTAATTCTGATTATGCAATTGCAAAACATTTCCTACTTTCCATCTCACGTTCAGCTGTGGACAGTTCTCAACCGTGTGATCAATACCAAAACAATATGTACACTATGTTTGCAACTATGGGAAATCTCTCTGATAGTGTCCCAATACTGCGCAATTATAACATTGGATAGGTCCACGACCTCATCCTCCTCCTCGACCAAAGCCTCCACCGCGTCCTTTGCGGAATCCGCCACAGAATACTCCTTGCTGCTAATATTGTGATTGATTAAATTGTTGTTGCAAGGGATTTGGTTGCAACTGAACACACTGCCCTGGCTAAACATATTGCCTCGGCTGAACATACTGTGGCTACTGCGGAGCCATCTGCATTTGATTGTATTGTGGTTATGGCATAAACTGTTGTTGTGGTTGTGGCTGCGGTACAAATTGCATATGTGGTTGAGGTGGTGGCTAAGCCACCTATGGCTGCAGCTGCGACTGCTGTACTGCACGATGGTCATCCTTCACATAGTATGAGTCGTACGTTCTTTCCTGAAGTAGGCCATATGCAAGGAAATCCTTATCTTCATGCCCAACTGACTTGCAGAATGTACAATACAAATTCATTGGCTTTGTAACCATCTTCTACATGTATTGACACTCCTCATGTCAATGCCCATAGACCTGATATATGCGGCACCATGGCATACCTCCACCACTCAGTGGATTCAGCGCTCCAGATACCAGATAGTTGCGAAAATCTGGGAAGTTATCCTTGGTATGCCCCTCTGCATGACATTGTGTCCACCATGCCTCTTCACGGTGTTCTTTACCCTTCTTAAGATCTTGTAACTGAATTGTCATGTTGGCCAGCTGTGTCTAAATCTGAGACATACCAACTGCATTCTCACCAACCAGCGAAGCTTCTAGTCGCATCGCAATCTCCAAAGCCTCGCTCGGTGTCGCAATGTCTTGTTGCATTAATGGGAGTCGAATATGGGGTAGTAACGCCGCGATGAACCATTATTTATGCTAAACATCGCTCATCTCAAAGCTGACTCTTTCCATTAGCGTTTTGAACCTTTGGTCAAAGTCCCACACAGTTTCAATTGGATACTGCTTGATCTCCTTTAGTTTCGTAATGTATTGTGCTTCAAACTTTGGTTTTCTGAACTCTGCAATTAATCCTTTTCTGACTTCATCCAATGTCTTCTATGGGCTGCCCACAGGAACCTGCACGAATTTCATGAACCAATGCAATGCGCAACCCTGAAGAGTCGTTTCCAATTGGCCTTTCTTGGCCTCATCATCCATAATCTGCTTAACAGTCGACACATCTTCACATAAAAATCAGTATTGCTCTAGGTTGTCAGTTCCATTTCCATGGAACAATGGTAGCTTCACGTATTCACACGCCATCGTGGGATTACTTCCTACAATCGTTGATCCGCTAGTAAGTAAATGTTGTTGGGTCACATTTATGGACAGTTTATGGATTGATCAACGATCATCTGGAAAATCTGACTCATGTTGGAGCGCTGTCGGGAGCATCAGATATCGTTGAACTTGAAGAAGTGCATCTTCTGTGCACCATTCGGTATGTTGTTGGGTCACATTGTTTGCAAATAGGGATTGTTGGTTGACCCAACAAAGATTGTGCTCATTTTGAGATTAATACCGCCTACCAATGTCAAGCAGTTGAGAGCGACGCTGGGGCACACAGGGTACTATCGCAATTTTATCCAAGGTTATGCAGTGATCACACCCCCTATGGAAAAACTGTTAAAGAAGGATGCGGTATTCTTATGGAGTCCAGAATGTCAATTCAGTTTCGAGACATTGAAGGATAAGATGGCTTTTGCACCAATATTGGTATTTCCGGATTGGAGCAAGGAATTCCATGTCCATGTGGATGCATCATCGATCGCGCTAGAAGTAGTGCTCGTGCAACCAGGGGAAGGAGATCTAGATCACCCAATTGCATTTGCAAGTCGCAAGTTGTCATCTGCAGAGAGAAATTATACGACTACCGAGAGGGAAGGTCTGGCGATGGTATATGCGCTGCAGACGTTTAGGCATTACCTGTTGGGAGGTCACTTCAAGATGTTCACAGACCATTCTACCTTGAAATATCTGGTCAATAAGCATGTGTTGGGGGGAATATCTGTCGTTGGCTGCTTCTCTTTCAAGAATTTAATTTTGAGGTAATTGTGAAGCCAAGTCATTTGAATGCAGGGCTAGATCATCTATCACGAATTGAGACAGGGGAGGAACCAACCAACATTGAAGATGGGTTCCTTGATGCACAACTATTTCGAGTCGAAGTGGATGATGACTACTATGAAGAAATAATTCATTTTTTGGCGACAGGAACCACACCGGAGGAGTTCATCACAAGTCATAAGAAGCAATTGGTGGTGAAGGTTGCAGATTTTTAGTTAATCGCCGGACAGCTCTATAAACTGGGACCAGATGAGATCTTGAGGCGTTGTGTCCTACCTCATGAGCAAGGGAAGATATTGTCAGAGGAACATGCAGGAGTGGATGGTGGACACTATGGCGGTCGTGCTACTGCCAGGAAGGTGCTTCGCGCAGGGCTTTGGTGGCCCACTCTTCACAATGATGCAACAGCATATGCGCAATCTTGTGATGTTTGTCAATGAACTGGAAAACCCTCTAGGAGGGATGAGATGTCGCTAGTACCTCAAGTAACATTGCAACCATTTGATAAATGGGCTTTGGATTTCATAGGACCTATCAACCCACCTGGGAAGCGCACTGGTGCAAGGTACATAATCACAACGAAAGATTATTTTACAAGATGGGCGGAGGCTGCACTAGTTGTAGATTGCACCACTACGACAGAAGCACAATTCTTGTTTGACCATATTGTTGCTCCGTTTGGATGCCCGAAGATATTGATGAGTGATCAGGGGAGTCACTTCATCAATCGCACCATCAATGCATTGATTGAAGAACTTCAAATACAACACAAAAAGAGTACACCGTATCATCCGCAAGCAAATGGAATAGTGGAGGATTTCAACAAAGTGTTGGAACATGCGCTTACAAAGGTTTGTAACGTTAATCGCAATGACTGGGATTTGAAGTATCCAGTAGTCTTGTGGGCATATCGCACAACCTGTAAAAGATTGACGGGACAGACACCCTTCAAATTGGTGTATGGGAAAGAGGCGGTTATGCCTATGGAGTACATTGTTCCGATTCTGCGCATAGCGACAACGACAGATATGGATGATGAAGCAGCGTTGGCCAAACGCCTGGAGCAGCTGGTACAGCTTGAGGAAGACCGCTTTATTGTAGGTTTTCACTAGTGTGTGGAGAAGGATCCGCAAAAACTTGCCATGATCGCCATATAAAAAACAAACAGTTTTAGCAAGGTGATTTGATGTTGTTGTATGATAGCAAGTTCATGAAGCATCCAGGGAAGTTACAGATGCATTGGCTCAGCCCATATTGCATTAGTTGCATAACTTCAGGAGGTGCAGTACAACTGCAGCAGTTAGATGGAGTGATGCTACCAAAGCTAGTAAATGGTAGCAGGTTGAAGCCCTACAGGACGGGCTCGAAGCCACGCAATGCCTGAACAACATTGTGCAAAAAAATGTAGGATGCTAGGTGGTAGGATGGTGCACCAGCAGGAGTAGAATGCACAAGTTGGAACGATAATAGTGCGGTTAGGGAGCCATGCCGTGACAACTACAGGGTCGCAACACAGTCGAATCAGCAATAAATGCAGACAGTTAAATGCAGTTAATTATCGACACTCAGTGAAGGGATGCATGTTTATTACGGATCCAACAGTTCGATTCGCAGGATCGACAGCGGATTTGGCTAATTAATGCGTGCTTTGGTCATAATCATTGGCGTGATTTGGTCATAATGACGAAGGGATTGATTTAGTGCTACAAGAACAGGCCGAGGCTGGTCGAAAGCTATTATTTTGCAAACAGTGAGTAGAGCCAAGCATGGTCGAGCTGAATTGTGTAAGGTTGAGTTGTGTTGCAGAGTGGAATTGTAGTGTGTTGAGTGAGTTTCCAATTCGGGTGAGGTTGGGAAACACTTGGGCGTTGTGGTAGTTGAGTGCGGAATGCCAGGTGAACCGGATACGGTTGATATTTCGAGCGAAGTAGAGTCACCCATCATCCCTGTAACTATTGAAGAGGAAGTTGCTAGTATGTTGGTTGGGTCTTCTTCAGTGATGCGGAAGAAGAGGGGGGGACGCATCCTAGCTCCCTGCCACCAGAGAAGTGGAAGACCCGATCATCTGCACAAGTGTTGGAAGAGATACCTGAGGCGAGTTCGTCGAGCTCAGGCATTGTGGAGTCCACGACTTGAGCAGGGGTATCTGCTGCGGATATCCTGTGCTATATACCTCCCTGTCAACCCAGTGCGAAGCCCCGAAAGCCTACCAAGAACCAGCGGCACCAAATCAGGATGTCGACGCTCCCACCAGGCATGCTCTGCACTACCGACATTGTGCCTATGCTAATGCATTTGAAGTATGACGATCATGATTTGTTGGCGCTGCAGGACGTTATGAAGGAACCTTTTTTGCCGAGAGCAGCTGGAGAAGTCGGGCCGACACCACGGATTCCACATAATTAGGTGAAGGGATTGGACAAAGCGGGATTATTGGGATTGATCAACATGTCGCACTTTGGGTGGTTGAAAGAGGCAAATGCCTACGTTAAGAAGCTTTTGGCCTGCTTTCATGATGGAATTTTGTGGTTGGACAGACCGGTCACCGTTACAATTGACCTAATTTTTGAGATCACAGGATTTTCGAAGGATGGACAGGACCCTCCGCAATATTTCAGAGGGAAGGAGAATGATAAAAAGTGGGCAGCGAGGTTGCTACAACGTTACGTCTTGGAACGCGACAGTCGTGCCTACCGCACTGACAATATTAATGAGACAAGGTCGGTACCATTGGAAAGCTCTTGGAGAGATCTATCCAATGGTGGAATCTTTGCCCCATCTGAGCACTTTTACCATGTCAAATTCCCCATTGAAGTTCTATCCATAACTCTGCCAAAATGGACTTCAACCTTCTTCTTGCCATGATCTTCCTTTCCACCTGACCCACATAGGGTTCTGAAACATTGCCAGGGCTTTCCCCTCCATCCCAAGGATCAAATGCAACCATACAACTCATTCACAGGGTTAATCAAACCAACCACAACATATCATAACATGTAAAATGCATTAAATTAGAACTAACAAATACATCTATCACATGCAAGACTTATAATGCATTAAACTCATGCAATACAATGATATTCATATGACAATGAACTCATCCCTTTACTCAGGCATGCACATGACTTCTTGTTAACCAAATTCATACAAACATACGTTCCACAATTGCACAATTGAACATAAGCAACCATTTCATAACCATGAAACACCATCAATTATCATAACAAGAATACTTATCTTTCAATTTTCGAAGCAACTGGCTAAGTGAGAGCAACGTTCCACCGAACCGTAGATCTATGTCCATCCTATACTCTTTCAGCTAAGATATCACCCCCGATCTGGGTTGTGTATCCACTAAGAAGGGCTATCAGGTTCTCTCACATTCAAGGTTCCATCCCAATGCTAAGCCAATATGTAGTTGGGTTTATCAAGCATTTTAGGGCACCTACCCATGCTAAGCCAACCTACAGTGGGTTTATCAAGCATTCAGGGACATACTGGTCATGCTAAGCCAACTTCCAGTTGGGTTTATCAATCATACCATCAGCAGCGTCATGCCAACCCAGCATACAGTTGGGTTTATCAAGCATACTAGGCTAGCTAGTCATGCTAAGCCAACCTACAGTGGGTTTATCATGCATACCAAACAATAAAATCATGCCAAGCCAGCATACCATTGGGTTTATCAAACATATCAGACAAGCCAATCATGCTAAGCCAACGACAATGGGTTTATCAGGAAAACAGGGACAATAAGGGAGGCATTACTAAGCCAGTGAGCTCAACCACAGAGCTACAGGCATCTCAACACTCATCCGACCTGGAAACCACATTACCTACCATCTTTTCTTGATTCTGGAAGTGAGTCTGATGGTCATGAAAGATGCCATGCACTGAAGGATGGATTTTCAAAATCACAAGCCCTCCTCATAGATTCAGGATCCTCCACCCACATGGTTGCATCCAGAGAATCATTTTATTCTTTAGATCTCAAAGATGGTCTGATTATTCACATGGGAGACAAATCTCATATATCCGTTGAAGGGAAGGGAACAATACATATGGAGCATGGGAAGTTCAAAAATGTTTTATTTGTACCTTCTTTGTCAAAAAAATTGTTTTCTGTATATCAGATGACTGACACAGGTTCACCGAAGAAAGTGGTATTTGGTCCCGACACAATTGAGATTGCAGATATATCTACTGGGAAGATTATAGCGAAAGGGTTTGCAAACCATGCCTCCAAGGCATATCAATTTTCACATTTTTTTCCATACTCTTTGCCTACCCCATCGGAATTTGATCAAGATCAGAGTGATATTAATTATAATGAAGATGAGGATCAAGATCTTGACGTTGAGAATAAAGTTCAAGGAGATTTAGATTCACATCCAGATTGAACACATGCTCCCAATCCATGGACAAGGCCAATATGGGCTCACAAAGTCCTTGTAGCGGCTGGGAAAACAATTGGGGATCGATCTGACCATAGAACCAGTAGATCTCAGTATCATGCAAAACTTGCACTATGTCATGAAGATCCACTTCTCTCAAAGAGGTGCTACATGATCGTGGGCTTTGATCCACAATCTCTTGAGGAGACTTGCCATGGGGGATCTACAACCAAGTACAAATCTCAGTTGTCTTAAAAAAGGTACTTAGAGGTTCATGATTTGGACCACAATGAGCCATTCGCTCCAGTAGCAAGAAGGGTTCTTGAAATAATTGTTTTGGCAAATACAACTTCTACACAGTGGGAGGTACATCAGAGGAGCAGATCCAGATCCAGATCTAGATCTAGCACCTGCATTGCTATCCTACAGAGGATCAACATGCCAATAATTTTGCAAAGGCTTTCATTGAGGAAAGTTTTTTCCTTCTCTGCTTAGTATGAAGGTTCTTTGAGTTCCCTACTACTGTTCTTTTTTAGGGGCGGTATTTTTCCCATGAGGTTTTTCTCCATTTCCTTGGTTCATGGATAGTTCTTTTTATCATTTATTTGATTGTATGGGTGACCTTTGGTGATATAAACCTGTCTCCCAACATGAATACACTTAAACCTTTGATAGGTTTATGGTATCACCACCTCTATCTATTACCACTATGGTTGATCCTATCATAGCCACTTTGACCTAGACCACCTGTTAACACCTAAAAGTTACACAAATGTGAAATTTCGACAATTCATCTAGTAAAGAGTCATCAACATAAAGAATGCACCTCACCACATGCATCCTCAACAGATCCAAAACATGGCATGAGTCCAAAAGTTCCAAGAAACAGTCAAAACAAAGGGTAGTGCAGGTATTACATAGTTGACCTCTGCTACAGTGCAGGTACCTGAACAATTCCTGCGCTACACCCGCGTAGCTTTCCCTTTGATAGTTGTGCTACTGTCAAAACGGCTAGACAACTCACACCCAATGACGCATTAAAATCTCAATCCTTCCCATGGATCAGAATTCGGCTCCTCGCACACTTGGTGGAATTAATCAGCCCCCTTGTGTACCGTGGAACTGGTTCATGAAGGAGGAGAGTTCACATTTGGATCTAGTTCTTTGTTGGCCACCTCTTGGCCTATAAAAGGAAGACATTGTCATGCATTTGGTAGAGAGAAATTAGAGAAAGGTTATGTTGTTGGATTTGAGTTGGAGCTTCCTCATAGCCCACCATTTCATACCATTGTGAGCATTCCCAAGCTTGCTTTCCAACTACCATCAAGGGGAAAGTGTTTTGCTCCATTGTTCTTCCATCTACATAGCATTTAGTTTGGACAAGAAAGGCCTCCCTTAGGGAGATTGTTGGCTTCCCTTGAAGCCTTCACCTGGTAGGTTTTGTACAGCTATTCCATTGGGAAATACAAGAGTGGTTTAGAATATATTTAGTTGTTCTTGGAGTTTGCATCTTTCCCCCATCTCTTTCATTTTATTTTCATCAGTATTTTCATGTTTGGATGGGAACTACACTAAAAATCTCTTGCAAGATCACTTGGAGGAATACCTACCACCATCAAAAGGGGATCCAAGGACTAAGGCCTTGAGTAACCTACAAGGCTTAGCCCCTCACCAAGTGGAAGAGTGCACTTGTGCAATTTTTTCATAACAGTTATAATGGCGACCATACTTATTTTTGTTCATTTCTTTTTAAACTATATTGTTTTATGCTAAGTATCTAATTCTGGGTGTTTTTCACTTGCGGGAAAGAAGGTATTCCACCTCTTTCTTCCAAAATGTGGCCCCTTCACGACCATAGGACATTTTTTTTCTGCAACTGTGCAGTTCCCGACGTCTCTATCGCGTTGATAGCACGGAATCGACTCTAACAATTTTGCGTACGTACAGGTTATTAGTTCAAAACCCACTCTACATCGCTCATTGCGACCGTGCGGAAGGTCAATGCATTACCTGCACATCTGTTTCGTATTTACCCGCATTGTACGCATGGCAAAGTGTGATTTATCCATGCTACTGTTGATTATTTGTTTTTTATCTGCATAGTTTAGTTTGGCAGCAAAATTTCTACTTACTAGTGAACTTAAATTAAGGATAATTCACCCAATTACTTATTTTTTTAGTAATTAGTGCACCTAAACCAATATTAGGAAGTAAAGAGTATATCTCTCTCGAAACTTAACTAGGTAACCAACTTTGAGGATTTTAACGGGCCTCATTGTTGTCACTAGTATTCAAGACCATTTCTTGTTTATGCATCAATCGACATGTTGTTTTTAGTAGTATTTCTAGTGTAGAAAACACTTGTTGCACACAAGCAAGGACCTAAAGACACTTGTCACCCAAATTATGTTCTTCACCTAGCACTTCATGTGAGATTGGTGAATCAGGAAAAGGGTGAGAAGTGTGAAATACCTCCATTGCACACTTGTCTATTTAGTTAGAATAATTTGATTTTGCCAAGAACCATGGGAATCTCTTAGAGTTAAAAGTACATATTGCTTGATATACTCTTCTAGTTAATTTGCCAACAAAATCATTTGGTTTTTGCTTTTATCACATGTGTTTTCCCCACTATAGCACAATAAGAGGCCTAAAAACTCTTCCAATCCAAGTATGCTCTTCACCTTGCACTTCATGTGAGCTTAGTGAATCAGAAAGGTAGGGATTGTGAAATATCCCTCTTACACTCCATAAGTGAAACATACAAACCCTTTAAAATCAACATTGTAATTATTTTAACCAACTAAAATCCTCCACAGGAGGTCACAAAAGAACATTTTAGTTCAGTAGGATTGATTGGGATAGGAATCCATGAATTGCCACCAATCTAGTTTGATTAAGAATATTTTTGAAACATAGCATTATTGTCCTTTAGGGTACTTACAAAATCCTGCTATAAGCAAGTGTTAAAAGATAACCCAGATCAGAAGTGCAATGTGACCAAGGAGGTGAACGTCGAGGTATAGCTTCCCTTCTCTCCCCTACAAGACACTCAACTTCTTGTAGGGAATCGAAACTACATCGTGCAGGATGAACCACTGATCATCACTTGACGCAAGGTAACTTAGTGGACCAAATTAGGTTATCACCAAGGAGCAATTGTGAGTGCAATTGACTCCTGAAGTTATCTATTGTTGTTGGGAGGTGTTTCCAATTCTTCTCGATTGGATCATTGGCCCTATCGCTGATAGAACTTGCTCTTTGTTACCTCCACTAGTCGATTGGTGCGTGGATACCATTAACACCATCAATTGTGCTTTTGGTAGGCCCAGTTACATTTGAGAGGAAGAACGTTATGTCTTCTAGGGAATTTTCATTTACACCATGTCTTCCCCCATCATAGGTATTACCTCATTGGCTTCTCCCCAAGGAGATCCCTCAGATCCCTTTGACCCATCCTCTCTCATAAGATGTCATTCATTGTTTACAACACCACCTAGGTCTCCCCCTCATGTAGATCACATTCCAAACAGAATGGAAAGACTCGTTCGTCCCTACCTTACCATTTATGGCCAGTTTAAATCTACCTGATTTGGCCAAACTGACAAATTACCCCATCACTCATGATGCGACATGGCTAAATATACCAGACAAGCTTCCTTTCGATATTCCCAAATTCTAAGGAAACTAGGGAGACAATCTTTCCAACCATGTTATGTCTTTCCACATATGGTATTCATCTTACAGCAGCGTACCCTCACTGGAATAGCAGCAAAATGGTACGTAGACCTACAAAGTGGCACCCATTCCACATTTGCAACATTGGCCACCGCATTTCTTACGTACTTTCAACTTCCAATCCGACATGACCTAGGCCTCAAAATTCTCACTGAGTTTCATCAAAATACTTCCACCCACATTGCGGACCACATCCACGAGTGGCATAGACGCTGCACACTATGCAAGAACAAAATACAACCTCCCTTTTTGTTAGATTGGTTTATCAAATCTCTCCAACCCACCATAGATAAATATGTTTCCACCTCCATTCCACAAAGCGAGGAAGAGTCTATTATGAAAGAAAAATAGTTCGAACTCATATATGCACAGTCTGGATATCTTTACACAATCCTTTCTGATACCCCGCGGCATCGGTCGTTGGATCATACACCTTTGAGATTGTCACATTTGGAGGAAGGGATTATTGGGTCCATTTCCCCTTTAAGAAAGGTTGTTCCCACCACATCGGTACCATTCAACATAGTTCTGTATTACCCATCCCTTCCACCTGCGTTGGTACCCCCTACACTGGTACCAACACCATCAGTTAGTCAATTACAATATGGACCATATAGTCCTACATACCAAAATGTTAGCCAAACAATGACGGTTCCTACACCTCCATTAGCGATAGTCGCCCCTACATCCACCTCTTACGGATCACAAATGGAATTTATCCCATCGCCAGGATATAATCTGTATTACCCTTTCCCATGCCTCACTAGTCAGCAACCTTCCCCCCACATGGGGGTTAACCTAGTTCAACCTACTTATGTTCAACAAGCTCAACAATTTGAGCAATTGAACGCCACAAACCCCCCGAATCCATAGACTCAAGGGAAGAATAAAGGTAAGAACAGGAAGAACCAGTAGTCGGAGCAAGGGGGAAATCCCCCCCCCAACAAAACCAGAACATGGGTGATCCAAATGCAAGGACTAACAATCCCCCCAAACAAGGGAATAATCCTACCCTGAGAACCAATTATTATTGCTCCATTTGCGGCGATTATGTTCATTACACACATCATTGTCCTCTTATCCTACACTATAAATAGTTAGTGGAATCTAAAAAGAAGATGCTAACAAACCCTCCTTAGTCACTGAAGCCTCCCCAACCACAAGCAATAGTGTTACAGCAACCCTTTTCCAATCAAGGGGTAGTTACAAAAAAACAAGATCCTCTCCCACCCAACGATGGCTCTTTACAAAATATCTATACGTTGGATATAAACCGTCAAACATGATCCAAGGGTTATGATGGGCCTCCCACCCCCCAAGTGGAAGACGTCTCTATCCCCTCAGGGGGCCTCTGCAAATACCATGCCCGAATACCGAACAAATCCCACGGATTCCAAAAGTTCCGCTTCGGCATACCCCTAATAACCCTCAAATGAAATTTTCCCACAATTACAATATTGTGGATGACTTGGCTCAATCCCCCGCGGATATGTCCACATTAGAAATGCTACATTCCTACCCAACACAAAGGAAGACATTACTCAATGCACTTGGTGCGGTCGATCCATCTCACTCACACCTCATGACCTTTGATGTTTACAAAGGTGATCCGTGACTACCATCATCAGTCACATATCAAAGTTCCAATCATGGTTAAAAACGTCATGATACATCGATGTATCATCGACGAGGGCGCATCCACTTGTGTTATGTCCATAAAAGTATGGAAATTATTAGGATCCCCTGAGTTGGTCCTCTCATCTATCGCTCTTCGCGCATATGATGGGAGACCATCCCAACCAAGATTATTGTACCAAAATGTCCCGATAGAGCTGGGGGGAAAGATGGTTATGATCGACATCGAAGTAATCAATGTTGAGATCGACTACAACATCCTCTTGGGGCATAGTTACATGTACGCTATGAAGGCGATAGCCTCCTCAGTATTATGTATCATGATGTTTCCCTTAACTGGGAAGATAGTTACCCTTGACCAGCTTAACTATTATGACCCTAATACCACAAGCAATCTCGACGACGTATTACCAACTATACTGGGCGATGATCAACCATATGTTGACATTGCCCCCGGTATGTACAAGGACTCCAATTTGTTAGGATAATATTTAGGACCACCACCAAAGACCCCTGAATATATTGATGACCTAATGTGCACAATTTTCACCACTGAAAATGGAGTCACCTCCACCACAACACCATCATCAGCACAACCGTTGAGTCATGGCATTGAACAAACATTAAGTCCATCGATACCACTGATTTTTCAAATCCCATTCTTGTATCCCCCCATGGATGTACAAGGGTGGCCAGTTATGGATCAATTAACTCTACCTGGGCTAACTTTGGGAATCCCTGTGTCGTACCTAACACCACCCTTCCCAGATATGGCTTCCAAGCTAGTCGCCCATTATGAGTTTGTCCCTGTATCGGCTAGTATGGCTACAAGGCCAGTAACATGAACAGTTACGACAGCCCAACCTATGACATCTGCAACTACCCCATAATCGGTCATCACTATGGCCGGCAATGGGGGCACCAAACAACCAAAGTTGAAATTTTCCCTATTACCAAACCCTGCATCCAATTTAGTAGAAACTGCTAAGCCTAAAGTAAGGGGCATAAAAAATCAGGAGTTAAAAGCCCCAATTATGTTCAATACTCCCACCCAAAGGGTCACACAGTCGTGTTCTCTTTGGGGGAATCAAGGCGACGCAACTAACCTATTTCCTACTCTACTAGAGCTAAAGAATCTTCTTAACGCTCCCGTTAGCATCACCCATAGTCAACCAACAGTGAAAGGGGGCACCCCTCCCTCACCCACTTCTAAGTCCAAAACATTACATACAAATCACGCATGTTCCATTTTTTCTCAGTATGGGCACAATACACATCATTGATATGACCTCCCTCGCTATTAGGAGGCCTTGGAAACCATTCTCTTCACAAAACCCTTGGAATCCTTACCTCACCTCCCTAATCTCCAGAAGAGGCTCCTATCAGCATAAGTACTATAGTGATCTCGAATAGTCCCTCCCCACGGTGGACCGATTCCATTCCCGACCAATAGTCGCCATGACGTTCACAAAGCCCGACCATTTTTTTAAATCATATGAATGCCACCCGACCATGTCTCTCATGCAACTTAATGTCTCACCACTCATTCCAATACCCTCCTATTGCCACATTTTTCACTTTGCAGACAACCCAAATCCGATTAGCTAATAACCTCACCCTGTGTGGAACTACCCTCCCTACAGTGATCGAAGAGGATACCAAACCAACATAGCATAAATGGGACAACAACATGTCACATTCATAAGATACCATGACAGATCTTGATCCCCCATCACCAATTTACCGTGAGGTGATAGACCCCTTAATCTTCCCTCAAGACGAAATCCTAGCACCCACCATAGCCATCCCTGAGTACCTTGGCATCCTGCATGTCGATTCAATTTCTCTTTATTCCCATAATGAAGACCTGGGGTCTTCAGATGAGGATATATTAAAAGAATACATATTCACCATATATGAGGAGATAATCGAAGCCATGAATGCTCTTGAACCCCCATGGGACTCTTTCCATCACGGATCCTCAACAAAAAGCAAACAAGAACCACACACACTCCCTACTGAACAATTATACACCATCGAATCAAAAGACTTTTTACCCTCTAGTCACATCGATTGGGTCAAAAATACTATACTCACCCCAGATGCATTCGAAGATGGTAACCTTGACAATATATCCCCTACCATATAGGTTCATATCTCCATCACACCAGGAGTCGTCGAAAACATATCTATCGGGGCTTCCTGCTCGCCGCAGGAAGCTATTGATTTCACCTCTCTATTTAAAGAGTTATGTGACATCTTTGCATGGTCCTATGAATAAATTTCGGGTCTTGACCCAACAATTGTCGAACATCACATTGATACTTGGATCGATGTCATTCCCATCCGACAAAAACAGCACCCAGTCCACCCTTCTAAGGCCCCCGTGATCAAAGATGAGGTCGAAAATCTCTTGTAAGCCGGATTTATTTTTCCCATCGCTTACACATCATGGGTATCTAACCCCGTCGTGGTTAACAAAAAACAGGGAATTATTCGTGTCTGTATCGATTTTTGAGACCTCAATTTAGCCTTCCCCAAGGATAATTTTCCCATGATATTCATCGACCAAATAGTTGACTCATGTGCTAGTAGTGAAATGTTGTCCTTCATGGATGGGTTCTCCATATATAACCAGATACGCATCTACCCCTAGGATCATTATAAAACTACATTTACTGCACCATGGGGCACCTTTGCTTACAAATTCATTCCCTTCGGTCTAATAAACGTTGGCGCCACTTTTCAACGAGTAATGGCATATGTTTTTAATGACTTGGCTCACATCATCCTCGCCTTTTTAGATGGCCTCACAGCCAAGTCCAAAAAATTATGCAAACACCTTTAAGACCTCTGTACCATCTTCACAATATCTCGCGATTATAATATACGCTTAAACCCCCTCAAGTGTTCATTTTGCATCACCGTGAGTCACCCATTAGGATTCATTATTTCCAAAGATGGTATCACCATCGACCCCTCCAAGGTTCAATCCATCTTGGAATTACCAGCACCACAAACATGATGCCAGTTGTAGAGTGTCCAAGATAAGGCCAACTTTCTTCGTAGTTTTGTCCCCAACTATGCCACTCAGGCCCATGGATTTTTACGGCTTCTTAGAAAATATATTCCATTTAAGTGGGATGACTATGCCCAAACTGCATTTGTTGCCCTTAAACAAGCACTGTCATAATCCCCCCTCATCTCTCCTCCAGACTTTGACAAATATTTCATCTTGTGTATCTTTGTGTCATATTCTATTGTATCCATCATACTCGACCAACCGGCCACAAACCATCAGGAACATATCATATATTATGTCAGCAAAACCTTCACCGGACCTGCACTCAACTACACCTATGATGAGAAGCTTTCCCTTGCAGTCATCCTTTCTATACAGAAACTATGCCACTATATTTTGTTCTGAAAAACAACTATTGTCACTTATTCCAACCCTATGCAATACATACTTATCCATAGGCTTATCAATAGTAAGTTTTCATGGTGGAAAGTTATTTTACAAAAATTCGACCCCAATTTTTTAATTCCTAAAATAAATAAATCCATGGCCTTAGCCAAACTCATTACAGGTCTCCCCCCCACCACCACCAACGAATCCTTCCAGGACCAACTCCCCAATGAGCATCTCTTTCTCATTACAACTGAATATCCCTGGTACAACGATATCCTCATTTATCTCCACACCCATAAATTTTCTCGCCACTTATCCTGCGACGATCGCCACAAAATACACTACCAGGCACCACGATACCTCCTCATCGGAGACATCCTATATCGTCGCGGCATCAACACTATTCTTCAACAATGTCTAACACATGAAGAAATCGAACAAGTTCTCAATGATTTCCATAGCAGCGTGTGTGGAAGCCACCTCTATGTCTTATCCACTACCTAGAAAATCTTATGAGAAGGGTAATTTTGGCCCTCTGTATTCAAATATTGTGTTTACGTCGTCAAAAGGTGCACCAATTATCAGGTCTTTTCCTGCAAAACGCACTCTCCCTTTGCACCCCTCCACCCGGTCATCACTGCGGTCCCATTCTACAAATGGGAAATTGATTTTATGGAATGACGTCCGAAATCTGCCCAAGATCACCACCATATCGTCATCACCATGGACTAATTCACCAAGTGGACCAAAGAAATGCCCACATTTGATTGTAAATCAATAACCGTTGCACAGTTCTCCTTCAACCATGTCATCTCCCGCTTCGGCGTTTCCAAGAAACTTGTCTCCGACAACGGAAGATACTTACGCAGTGAAAAATTTGAGGAACTGTCATGGTTGTTAGTCTTTTAACACAAATTTTCAACCTCTTACTACCCTCAAGAAAACAGTCAGGTTGAATCTGTTAACAAAATACTCAAAACTATGCTCCAACGCACACTGGATAAAGACAAAACTAACTAGCACCACATGCTCTTTCCAGCCCTGTGATCCTACTACACTTCCATCAAGGCTGTAAAGTTAGTCACAGCAGATCTAATGAACAAATATATCAGTCACAACAGATGAACATAGAAGAAATGGTGCAAAACTGTGCAAAACATGCAGCAGTGCTCTCTATCCCAGAAAAGGGTGAATGAATTACAATACAAACTGTTACAATGAACAGAGCAATTCGAATTGCCTAAGGAGGTCATTCGAATCACTGAATGGAGTAGCTTGACTCAATCTAGGAGTCCTCATCAATCATCGGTGTTGCTCATCAATCACAACAACCAGTCATCTAGGTGTCAAGCTGAGTCTAACTGATCATAATAAATGTAACTGAAGTGTGTAGCACTGATATAGGATCTGGAGGCTCAGTGGGGGCACATGGGAGGCTAACTAGAGTCAGAGCAAGTCACCTAATCGAACTGGAGGTCAATCGGAGGTGAAACAGTCAGTCAGGAGTGAAATCGGAGTGAAATCAATCAGAATCGGAGCTAACTGAATGTAACTGGAGTGAATCTGCAGTGGTAGGTGAACAAGTGCGCCCTTCTCTGTCAGTAGGTGAGAAGAGGGCGCCTTTCAGCTTAGGAGGGCTAAAACTCTGTGGAAAGTGGCTCCCGGGTGCTAGAAGAAGGTGGATAAGGTGCTGGAGGCATCAAACTGGTGACTGGACTGCATATCCTGAAATAGATCATGCAAGATCCTGAAGTAGATATGTATCCCGAAATAGATGATCCTGAAATAGATATGTATCCCGAAATAGATGATGGATATCCGAACACCCCCCCTCAAGCTAGACTATGATGTGCCAACTAAAATAATGTGGGGCCCTGGTAACTAAGACCAAAGGTCACCCCAATACAATAATCCAAAAAAATGCTGAAAAATAAACTAAGTGAGGAAAGAGGGAAAACCCAGTGGGAAGAAAGCCCCCCCTCAAGTCTAAAGCATAATAATGAATCAATCTGTCTCCACCATGATGGAACTCACCCCCAACAGTGAACGGAGGTAAGAGAACTTCTTCTCAGTGAAGCTCTTGGTGAAGATGTCTGCAATTTGCTCATCAGTAGGGCAATATTGCAGAATGATGGTGCGGTCATGCACCAACTGTCGAATGTAATGCATATGAATCTCAATGTGCTTGGTCCTCTGCCGCTGAACTGGATCTGTGGAGATCTTGATAGCACTTTGATTGTCACAAAATAGGACAGTCGAAGTAGTGCCACCAAAACCAAACTCGGAAAGAATACCCTGCAACCAAACTGCCTGAATGCAGGCATTGACTGCCCCTCGATACTCTGCCTCTGCTGAAGAAAGTGCAATGGCTGCTTGCTTTTTGCTGGACCAGCAAATAGCACCATGACCAATCATGAAAACATAACCGGAAGTGGACTTCCGATCAATGCTATCACCTGCCCAATCTGAATCAGTAAAACCAATGAAATCTAGCTCAGAATCTGCAGCATAATGTATGCCAAACTGTCTCGTACCTTGCACATACTGCAAGATCCGCTTGGCTGCTCGCCAATGAAGCTCATGTGGCTGCTGCATATATCTTGACACGGCACTCACGGCATATGAGATATCAGGCCGTGAATGTGTCAAATAAAGTAGTGAACCAATCAACTGTCGATACATACTGCAATCTGCAAGCGGTGTGGAATCTCCCTCCTCAAGACTGATTCCTGAGAGGAATGGGAACGGGGCTGCCTTACATTCAGCCATATTAAACTTCAATAATAGGTCGGAAGCATATTTTTGCTGAGATATAGTGATCCCATCGAAATTTTGAGCTATCTCCAAGCCCAAAAAGTGACTCAGCAAGCCCAAATCGCTCATGTCAAAAGCTAGATTTAAGGCAGTTTTTAGCTTGTTTATTGAAGTAAGTGTGCTACCAGTAATAAGCAGATCATCAACATAAAGTACAATAACCAACAAATTACCTTTAACTCGCTGAAGATAGACATTCGGATCAGATTTGCATCTTTGGAAATTCTGAGAAAGAAGGAAGGAGTCCATCTTTGCGTACCAAGCTCTTGGGGCCTGTTTTAACCCGTACAAAGACTTCTTCAATCTACAAACCAATGATGGATCTGATGTATAACCCTCTGGCTGCTGCATATAGACCTCTTCATCAAGGTCTCCATGTAAAAATGCACTCTTCACATCCATGTGATGCACCTCCCAGTGCTTGGATGCGGCAATAGCTAAAACAAGGCGGATGGAATCCATCTTTGCAACCGGTGCAAAGGTCTCTGTGTAGTCCACTCCTTGGACTTGGGAAAAACCTTTTGCCACCAACCTTGCTTTATATTTGCTGATAGTTCCATCAGCAGCAACTTTAGTACGGTAGACCCATTTACACTTCACTAATTTTCTTCCAGGTGGAAGAGAAACTAGCTCCCATGTATTGTTCTTTTGAAGAGAACTGTACTCTTCATCCATGGCATCTTTCCATCTCGGATCTCGATGGGATGAATAGTATGATTGGGGATCTGAACCAGCCATCAAATAACAAATCTCAGGAAGAAATGGATCAGCAATAGAAAGAGCCATACCTGCCCTTTGAAAGTCTCCTCTTGTTCGTCTCGGATCAGCAGGATTTCCAAGATTCGAACCAGCAGATTGTAGAGTATTTTGGGCCCACTTTGGTAACTGAGGGGGATCTGAATGGTCGGATTCCGAACCTGATATGTCATGATCATCATATGCTGCTACAATATCAGAAATATCAGAACTCATACCTTCATTATCGCTGCTCGAATCTTCTTCTGGTGAAGGCGGTGAATCGGCAGTTTTCTCCTCAACTAGTTGCAATTCTTGAAGCGGTTCTTCAAACTGCACACTGCGCTCTATGAATATCTTTTTAGATATGATATCCATGAGTTTATATGCTTTTGATTCTTCCCCATATCCTATCAATATGCACTCGATACTTTGTGGATCCAAAGCTCGTCTCTTCTCAGAAGGAATTCTAGCCCATGCAGTAGAGCCAAAAACTCTCAAATTTGACACATCCGGTTTGTGACCAAAGAATGCTTCGAAAGGAGTCATACCTTTCACGGATGAATGTGGAACACGGTTCTGTATATATGCAGCAACATTGATTGCTTCAGCCCAAAGATTTGCAGCCAAACCTTTTGATTCAATCATGCATGTAGCCATCTCTTTCAGTGACCGGTTTTTCCTTTCCGCTACACCGTTCTGCTGGGGTGTGTAGGGAACTGTATGTTGGATCTTGATTCCGCTTTGGGCACAAAGTTGCAGCAACTCGGACTTGATATATTCCCCACCATTATCAGATCTAAGAGCTTTGATCTTGCTCTCAGTGGTGGTCTCAACAGAAGCCTTAAAATCCTTGAATTTTCCAAGCACTTCTGACTTGTTTTTGAGAAAGAATACCCATGTAAAGCGAGAATAATCGTCAATAAATGTCAAAACATACCTTGAACCATTTAATGACATATGGGGCAGCGGACCGCTGATATCAGAATGGATCAATCCCAAAATAGTAGAGGCTCTGCTAGCCTTGCCGCGGTCGAATCTGTGCTCGGGGTGCTTCCCAATAATGCAACCGGAGCATATTCCCTTCGAGGAACGGAGTTGTGGAAGCCCATCAACCATGGATTTATTTGATAGCAGCAAAAAATACTTATAATTTAGATGTCCAAATCTTTCATGCCAAAGCCTACTAACCTCATTACCATGTGTGCGAAGAGCAGTGGGCTTTGCAAGCGGAATAAAGTGTGAAAACTCATAACATTTAGCAGTGTGGTTTGCCTTTCCAACCGCAACTAGTCTTCCACTTTTGATATCAGAAATTTCAACTGTATTAGGGCTGAATGTGACTTTCTTTGGATCACCAGTATGTGTCATTTGATACACAGAAAGGAGATTCGAAGCTAAGGAAGGCACATAGAGAACATTCTGAAAGCATCCATGATCTACATGAATCGTACCTTTGCCCTTTGAAGAAATTTTTGAGTCATCTCCCAAATGGATGGGGATGGAGCTGTTTGGATCGAATGAGGAAAAAGAATCAATATTTGCAGCCATATGATTTGATGCACCCGAATCTATCAAGAGAGTGGGCTTCGAAACCGTTGCCATGAGTGCTTGTCCTCTTTCATGATCGTCATTCCGATCCTTCTTCCTTGCACCGTCAGGAAGGGTTATGTTGTTCTTTTCCAAAAGGAGGGCCATTTGATCTATAGTCTTCTTCATACATGAACTTTCGGGATGAAAGCCACGGTTACAATAAGTACATTTAGATTTTTGGTTACCTTCTTTGCCCTTTTGCTTGGATTTCGAACTGGATGGTGCATCCGTTTGCTTGCCTTTGTCTTTTTGCTTGTGAGGCTCGAATTTGGGCTTCTCCTTCTTTAGCTTTCCTTTACCATTCGAAATCTTGGGTCCTTGAACAAATAGGGCTGAATCTTTGGAGCTTATGGACCCCATTTGAATCAACTTGTCATGCTCTTTCGTAACGGACTCAATGAAGGCATTCAAGGTAGGCATCTTCCAATTCGGGGTAGTTAGCCGACCGGAATTGAAAGTGGAGACAAATACCGAATAATCTTTCCCAAGCTTGCTTAGAATGGAGAGGATCAACTGTTTATCCTCTTTGATAACACCACTGTTCTTCAATTGCAAGTTCAAGTTCTTGAATTTTGTGAAGAATTCATTGATGCTCTCGAAATTCTCAGGATTAAGGCCAATCAATTCATTCTCTAATTGAAAAGCCCTAAGCTCATCCTGCTTGCCGAATAGTGTCTCAAGTTGCTCCCATATGGCTTTTGGAGTCTTCAATCCGCTGAGATGGAAGTGAAGATCCTTGGAGATGGAGAGACAAAGAAGACCGTAAGCTTCATCAAGCTTATTGTAGTGTTTGGTTCTTTCTGCCACATTGTTTGGCTCCAATTCAAGACCAAGAGTGACTCGGTAGTATCCTTTTGAACGTAATATGATCTCCATATCATCTTTCCAATCAAAATAATTGAATGGGGTGAGGATAGGATTTGAAGAAGAGTATTCCATTGCTAGGAGCGAGTCAAATGATGAAGAAGAAGCTTGCATGCAGACTATAGCGAATGGAGATGCTGTAGGGAAGCTTGCATGCAGAATGTAGCGAGTGCACTTGGAGGAGATAATTAACCTGCAAATCACATAAGAACAATCACAATAAGGTCGAACAATCCACCCTTTGAGAGTTGCATCACACCTGGGATTGGATTTCAAGCAATGTTGAATAGGTCCAATGTATCAGATCCAGGAATTATGTGGTAACTCAAGCTTCTGGAGTGGTATTGGAGTATTTTTCAAGCTTTGCATGCACAGGAGCGAATGCCCTTGAGATATCTCATGCCAAACTTTTTGCAATTTTTATTTTTTTTTTAGCAATTCAGTCAAATCTTCTTGTATAAACACCTGTAGAAAAGAGATCTTGTCCCTGCAATGGCTCTGATACCATGTAAAGTTAGTCACAGCAGATCTAATGAACAAATAAATCAGTCACAACAGATGAACATAGAAGAAATGGTGCAAAACTGTGCAAAACATGCAGCAGTGCTCTCTATCCCAGAAAAGGGTGAATGAATTACAATACAAACTGTTACAATGAACAGAGCAATTCGAATTGCCTAAGGAGGTCATTCGAATCACTGAATGGAGTAGCTTGACTCAATCTAGGAGTCCTCATCAATCATCGGTGTTGCTCATCAATCACAACAACCAGTCATCCAGGTGTCAAGCTGAGTCTAACTGATCATAATAAATGTAACTGAAGTGTGTAGCACTGATATAGGATCTGGAGGCTCAGTGGGGGCGCATGGGAGGCTAACTGGAGTCAGAGCAAGTCACCTAATCGAACTGGAGGTCAATCGGAGGTGAAACAGTCAGTCAGGAGTGAAATCGGAGTGAAATCAATCAGAATCGGAGCTAACTGAATGTAACTGGAGTGAATCTGCAGTGGTAGGTGAACAAGTGCGCCCTTCTCTGTCAGTAGGTGAGAAGAGGGCGCCTTTCAGCTTAGGAGGGCTAAAACTCTGTGGAAAGTGGCTCCCGGGTGCTAGAAGAAGGTGGATAAGGTGCTGGAGGCATCAAACTGGTGACTGGACTGCATATCCTGAAATAGATCATGCAAGATCCTGAAGTAGATATGTATCCCGAAATAGATGATCCTGAAATAGATATGTATCCCGAAATAGATGATGGATATCCGAACAAAGGCTACCATAGGTTTTACCCCATTTCACCTTGTACATAGAGTAGAAGTTGTCCTACCAATCGAGTGTCAAATCCATACCCTCCAACCTGTCATCGAGTTGCTACCAGATACCCCTGCTCTGTAACAACGCTCATTTACTTTGGAACACCTTGACGAGGAAATGCATGGCTCTCTTCAAGAGAATGAATCCATGAAGGTCCAATCCAAAGAACACTACAATCAACAAGTGCGACCACGCACCTTCACCGAAGGTGACTTTGTCCTTTTGTTTAATCCCAAGGAAGATGGTAAACTAGGACCCAGGAAGTTTGTATCTAAATGGTCAGGCCCTTATGTCCTTAAGAATTTTCTCCTAAAAGGAGCCTATATATTAACCGACTATGAAGATACTACCCTCAACAACACAGTCAATGGGTTGTATCTCAAAAGGTTCTATCCTTGACTACCAAGTACCCCATAGGAACACAATGTTTTCGTTATATGATTTATGCATTGTCAATACCTCGGTTATGTCCTTTATTACACTTGTGTATGTGCGTCGTGTGTGTAGGATTGTGATCAGAATAGCATGGAGCTTCTTGTTTACCCATTATATGCATAAGACTTCAAAGCTATAGAGGGTAATGCAACCCACCATAGGTATCATTCTGAAACTGGCATATAGACTCTATTTACCCTCCATTTATAATGCATATCCCAGTATTTCCACTGATAACCATAGGACCCCCCTTCATGGCCTTGATGTGCCATAAAAATCATCCCCCATGGGTGTGCACACCACTTCCATCCCTGTCATCAATTGAAATGCATGATGTTGACCCCTCACAAGTACGAGGAATCTGACCAAACTTGAAAAGACCCTCCCTTAGAGTATCATTTATGCATCTGGTCATTTACTCCACCCAGTAGACACTCATCAGATTCTTCGGCACATGTTACAAGAAATATTAATAAATCCCCGTCATACCTCCATAATCACTTTACCATTCGTACTCCCCCTTGTATCATCACCTCCGCAAAGACACCTATGGGGAGCCCACCCTCAGAAGTAACCAGTTCTATTCAGTTATCCCGCAGGAATATGCAACATAACATCGTTTCCTGGGGCACCTATCTTTGCATCTACAAATTGTACCTCACTTCATCATTCGAAAGTGTCCCCCGATCCGTTCAAAACCATGGGGACTCCACCTATCATCAAATCTCCCCCCCAACACACATAAAACTGTGGAGACCCACCAACATCCTCTATGTACAAACAGTTCCCGCATCACCTCACATTTCAGGCACACCATATTATTTTGGCAGCAACCCATGGTCACCTTTGATCGATGTATTTGAGTCTCCATATGTTCAGCAGAATTTTTTTTATCGGTCACCGTTAACCTTATTTTTTCGTCTCAATCAAAACCCTTTTCATTTATAGTGTGTCTCCATCCATTGCAACCTGTGTCATTCTGAAAGAAAATTTGTCGTCCCCACTCACGATTTTTACATCGATCAAAGGAATTTATGAGCCCCATGCTTATCAACCAGTCTTGTGTCAAGTCTGTTCATCCACCCGTTGGTTACAATATGATCCCAGTTCTTAGGGTAGGACTTTCATCCTATCCGGTACTTCAGCTCCCGTCGATGTCAATTCACTATATTTCGAGAGTTGCAGTAGTTTCAGTTGTACCTTGGGACCCCTTTCAAACACTATAAGGGATCACCTCGAACTTAGTAGGTAGAGTCATTAGTGCTCCCTACCTAGGTGGTTTCCCCTATGCTCGACGTCAACACATCATCGCATCAGGGGGTGACGTACTTTTGAAGGTAGCAGCGTTCACATTTGGAAATCATGATAGAAGTCTATTTGGTACATTACAACCCTTAGGAAGAGTTACATACCAAGTTTAGTCCCCCACCATAGTGGGTTCATCATGGTCACCAGTCATTCCACTTATTCAATATATTACAGTAGCTCCAGGGGCATTTCATATAACATGGATTGAAGCCACCTTCATCCATGTCTCAGCAGTATAGTAGAGTCGACACCTTTCTCCCCTCTCATTGTAATCACTTTGACAGCATTTAACGAGCATGGGTATGCCCGCCTCATTTGTATAAAAACCATTCTTTATTACAGCTCCAATCATCGTTTCCAACACTCTTCCCCCATGGGAGAACCTTATTTTGTACACATATGCTTCGTCCTACAAAAACAAGAGAGAAACAACCTAAAACATGATGCATTATCATCCCTATAGTACCCTCTGAACCTCATACATTAGGGAGCATATCTTCACGCCTAAAAGTCGCACACATGCGACATTTCGGTGATTCATCTAGTAAAGACTCATCAACATAAAGAATGAATCTCAACACAGGCATCCTCAACAAATCCAAAATACATCATGAGTCCACAAGTGTCGCGTCCCCTCCCACCATCTTGACCCACAGAGGGAACACGATTGCATCATGGGGGTGTCTAATTATTCCCCAAAGCCATAAGATTAAATTGCAACTAAAATAAAATGCATAATTAAGTTATACAGTGGAATTAAAACATATTAACACACACACAAACTGGAATTCATCAGCATATCAATTCCAAGCAGATGATGAATCAACATGTAGAAAATCAATCCCATTCTTATGCTATGCACAGAATTCATATCAACTATATTAAGACAATCATTTCATTCCATTAACATGAATAATTAACATTCAGAACATAACACAGAATGATCATAATTTAATCCACAGAGAATACTTATTTTCAAAACGAATTGTCCAAGCAATTGGCTATGTGAGAGAAACGTTCCACCCAACCATAGATCTATGTCCAGCCTATATTCCTTCAGCTGAGAGATCACCCCCGAGTTGGGGTGTGTATCCACTAAGGAGGAACAAAACAGGCTCACTCATAGTTATGGTTTTACACAAACGGTCATGCACACCCAACACAAGGAAGGTCCCCTTCTCTGCTGCACAGTCCCTCAGGCGCCCCTTCCCTCCAGTTCAATTCAAGGTGGCATAGAAAGTTTTAGCTGCTAATTCCTTGAGATCCTATCCTTCACTAGGTTTATCAAGCAATCCCAACCTCTGTTCAAACATTCACACTTGGATTTTCACAATTCGGTGACCAAATAACTCAATCCCGTAATTGGATTTCTGGGCTCTAAAAACTGAGTTTTCCAATGGATTTTGGGATATCTAATACTCTCAATTTCGCCTCAAGCTTCATATCTATGGATCTCCATTAGATTTCACTATCAATACCAAATTTTGGGTAATTATGGCACTTCCAAACGTGAGTTAATTCACAGTTGCGATTTCTGGTTTTTCTCATTGATGGGCATTCGTAATGGATGAAAATTGATGCTGGGATGTTCAACCATGGAATGGGAATGAGGAAGAACGAATTCCCATGAGGTAGGGTAACTTGTGGTAGAAGAAAAATAGAGCCCATACCTGTCATACAAATTTCTGGGTTGTCCATGCTCCATTGAATCCATGGACTAATTTCTCAACAACTTTCTTACAACTGAATTAAATGTCAGCAAGGAAAGTCAAATGGGTTCTCAAAATGACATTTGGAAGCCTATGGTTCAATCCCACAACCCCCTCACCACTCCCTAGTGGATACACATGTCCCCCTCTTATTAGTTGCCTCCATAGCAAATTTTTGGTGTTTTATTGCATGATGTTTATTTACATCATCTTTACAATTTCCATGGCTTAATAGCACATGGGTAGTAAAATATCAACTACTTGCCTTTTTAATAAAATCCGAGCATACACTAGTGGGGTCTTGGCCTTGAGCTCCATGCTAGGAAACATACATCACATTTATACAATATTTACATTAAAAGCCAATATATCCTAAGGGTCAAAATGGGGGTATTACAATCCCCCCCCCTTAGAATAACATTGTCCTCAGTGTTCCAATACTTAGGAATATATATAAAATTTACACATGTCCAAAATTTTCAAAAACGATTGCAAGTCTTCCCTGCATTCTATCATTTGCTTTGAACTTTAGGACCAAGTCCTTTGGCTTCCACAAGCTGCTCCTGCTAATTCTGATCTTCCAGCTCATCCATAAGTCTGAAAATATTATGGTTGCTACCATTTTGATGTTGCTTTGTTGGGCAGTTGCGGAGGCAATGATTTCCTCCACATTTCCAACATTTCACTGGTTGCTTTATATTTTCCTGCTCAATTTCCTTTGAGTCTTCCCACCTGGAATGTTTCTTAGTGGAGTGATTGTTGATGTATATGTAACTTCGGAATGTATTTCATCTATGTATTTCATATATATTTATTGTACCCTTATTAGAGATGTGTTATTCCTCTATAAGGAAGTGTTGTCATATGGATTGACAAGTGTCGCAAGTGTGTGTACTTGCCGATGGGTTATTAGACCACCATGTGTGGGGTCGACCCTGAAATATATATATATTATAATGTGGATGTACCTAGCTAGACAAGTCGGGCCCATAAGGTCACTGGGCAAACAGGTTAGTATAAATAGAGATCAGGTGATCTCTATTTAGATCATTCGGAAAGTCATATCTCTCTCACTCAGAAAGTGGCGCACTAGTGAGGAGGAGGATCATCTGCTCTAGGAGACTATCTCAAGTGTATTTTGGTTGTACTTTGGTTGATCCATTGCTCTCTCTATCTCTGAGGAATTTGTGGGGTTTTTCACCTTAGGGTTTTCCCCACGGAAACTCTATGTCTCTTATCTCTCATGCTTTTGATTCTTGTGATGCTTGTCATGCTTATTGTGATTGTTATGCATTGATATACTATATATGTTATTCTCTCAGTAAAGATCCAAGAGTATTGTGAATTAATGCTCAAAATTTAACATGGTATCAGAGCTAACCTGAGAAGAAGACATTTTGCAGTGACGAAAACTTGAGTTTCTTGTTTATTGGGTTTCTCTCCATAGATTTTGGAAAAGCAGTATAGTAGATTGACTTTACTCATCAAGGTGCATCTATCTGTTCAATCATAATTCAATTCCAAGCATTTTTAGATTTGTCCCTAAACATTAGGGTTTCCAAAAAAATAGGAATTTCTGAAATCTGAAGACATAGCTGGAAGCTCCTTGCAAAAATCAAAGTTTAGAGCTTTGGATCGATATTTTTGGCTGGGTAGATCTCCGGGAAACTCAAACCCTGATTCAGGGCTCTCCCTAGTGAACCCAGGAGGACAAAAAGGCAAATCTGAAGGGTAAAACTTTGCTGATCTCAAATTCTGAATGCACTAGGATGATCAGCTCCTCAAAGCGCATCTTTCTATCCTTTCAGAAAATTGAAATTCACATTTTGAATTTTTAGGGTTTTTTCGACAAACCCTAATCCAGGACCAGATCCAATTTTCAGCATTTCAAGTGGTAAGACCTAAATATTTTCTATTTCCATTTGAAGTACTCTTTAAGATGTCTCACCATACCAAGCTTGAAGATAAGCTTGAAGGGGCTGATAACTTCCGAGCTTGGAAGTATAGGATTGGGTTAATCCTGGAAGAGAATGAGTTGGACTCATATATAAAAGAAGACATCCCTATCCCAGAGGATGAAGAGGCCAAGGTATTGCATAAGAAGAACTTGGTCAAGGCAAAGAGAATCATTGTTGATTCTATCAAAGATCATCTCATACCCCATGTGTCTTCTCTAAAGACACCCAAGGAGATGTTTGACTCTTTGACCAAGCTATTTGAGGGAAGAACATAAATCGGAAGATGACTCTACGGAATCAATTGAAAGGGGTCAAGATGTTGAATGGAGAAACCATTCAATCTTACTTCTCCAAGGTCTCTCAGATCAAGGAGCAACTTCAAGCTGTGGATGAAGTAGTGGACAATGGTGAAGTTGTTATGACCACTCTGAAAGGCCTACCTAGGTCATGGGACTCCTTTATTCAAGGAATCTGTGCAAGAAAGAAATTGATCTCTTTCAGTAAACTATGGGAGGAATTCTCTCAAGAAGAAGCTAGACTTGTAGCTCATGAGGAAAAGATTGGAGGTGAAGATCAAGCTCTAGCAACTCACACCAAAAGAAGCAAGCCCAAGAAGGAGCACTCTTGCTACAAAAGATCCTATCAAAAGAATAAGAGGATCTCAGATGCTTCACATGCAATGAGAAGGGTCACTTTGCTTCAGATTGTCCCAAGAACAAAAGGGATAATAACAACAACTTCAGCAAGAAGAAGAAGGGCAACAAAAGAAAGTTCCATGCTCATGTTGCCGAGGATGATGAACCTCCAAAGAAGAAGGCTAGGGCAGAAAGTAGTGATGATGACTCATCAAGTGAAGAAGAGTATGTTCTAATCTCTGCTCTCACAGGTACTATCTCCCATGGTTGTAATGATTGGTTGATTGATAGTGGGACTTCCAAACACATGACTGGGCTTAAGGAATCTTTTGTGAATCTTTCTGAACATGAATCACCCCATAAAATGAAACTTGGGGATGATTATCAATACCCAATCAAAGGAAGTGGTGAAGCCTCCTACTACGTAGATTCTGGAAAATATTTGAAGATGAAAGAAGTTCTTTATGTACCTGGGCTCAAGAAGAACTTACTCTCCATCTCTGCATTGGATGCAAAAGGTATGAGGGTTGCATTTGTGAATGGCCAAGTCCTAATGTGGCCAAAGGGAAAGACCATAGATGATGCAGTAGTGAATGGAGAGCAAGATGGAGGATTGTATAAATTGAAGGGACAACCTGAACATGCCATGATGCATGAATCCATGGAGCCGAGTGAACTTTGGCATAGAAGACTTGCTCATATGCACTATAGGGCACTTCCAATTGCAAGCAAGGCTGTAGAGGGTCTTCCTGAAATCAAGACCAAACATGAAGGTGTTTGCAAAGGATGTGCAAAAGGTAAAAACATTAAGAAGGCTTTCCCAAGCAGTGAAAGCAAGGCCAAAGATATCCTGGAAATCATCCAATCAGATGTATGTGGTCCTATGTCATCCAGTTCTCTTAGTGGGTATGTTTACTATGTCTCATTTATTGATGACTTCTCTAGGAAGACTTGGGTATACTTCTTGAAGAATAAAGATGAGGTGCTTGATAAATTCAAGGAATTCAAAACCTTGATGGAGAATCAAACTGACAAGAAGATCAAAACATTCAGATCCGACAATGGTGGAGAATTCACCTCAGGTGACTTCAAGAAGCTTTGTAGTGAGTCAGGGATTAAGAGGGAGTTGACTGCTCCTTATAATCCTCAACAAAATGGAGTTTCATAAAGGAAGAATAGAACTATCATGGAAGCAGCAAGGGCAATGTTGCATGACCAGGATCTACCCATGCATCTATGGGCAGAAGCAGCTAGAACAGCTGTGTATGTATAGAACAGAACACCCCATAGGATATTGGACAACAAGACACCAGAAGAGGTATTTTCTAGTAAGAAACCTGAAGTTAGCCATCTCAGAATATTTGGTTGTCCAGTATACACTCATGTCCCAAAGGAAAAGAGGAATAAACTAGATCCTTCAGGAAATAAGAGTATCTTTGTGGGTTACAGTGAAAGCTCGAAGGCTTACAGAATATACTTTCCAGGGTTCAAGAAGATTGATGTCAGCAGGGATGTAACATTTGATGAAAACTCAGCATTCATCAAATCAAGGAAGGCACCTATCGAAGTTTATGAAGAACCTAAGGAAACTAGATTTCAAGACACTACCATGACTGAAGCAGTTCCAGAAGTTGTTCGTGAGCTTGAAGATCCACAAGAACTTGTAGATCCACCCCGTGAGGATAACTCTCACAAGAGGAAACCTGCATGGGCTAGAGAGCTCATTCAAGACGCAGAAAGATTTGGCATTCCAGAAGAAGAACACAGAGCAAAGAAGAGAACCAGATCACATACTAGCTATGTTGCTTTACTCTGTGACATTATGAACAAAGAGCCTTCCAGTGATGAAGAAGCAGCGAAAAAGAAAGAATGGAAGGATTCCATGGTTAAGGAATACCAATCAATAATGAAGAATGATGTTTGGGATGTTGTCCCGAGACCTAAAGAGAAGTCTGTTGTGACTTCGAAATGGATCTACAAAATCAAGCATGCTACAGATGGCAATGTAGAGAAATACAAGGCAAGATTCGTAGCTCGTGGCTTCTCTCAGAAAGAGAGAATAGATTATGAAGAAACTTTTGCACCTGTAGCCAGGTATACTTCCATCAGAACAGTACTTTCCCTGGCTGCAGCAATGAAATGGAAAATACAACAGATGGATGTCAAGACTGCTTTCTTGAATGGTATAGTTGAAGAGGAAGTATATGTGGAGCAGCCACTCAGTTTCAAAATACATGACAAGGAGTCATATGTGTGCAAATTGAAGAAAGCCTTGTATGGATTGAAGCAAGCTCCCAAAACTTGGTATGGTAGGATGGACAGTTTCCTATCTAGTTTGGGCTTTACCAAGAGTAAAGCGGATTCCAACCTTTACTACAAGGTTGAGGAAGGGAATCCTGTGATTTTACTCCTGTATGTGGATGACTTATTTGTAACAGGAGATGATAGATTGATTGCAGATACTAAGAGGAAGCTTGATGCCGAGTTCGATATGAAAGATTTGGGAATGATGCATTATTTCCTAGGTATGGAGGTGTGGTAGAGTGCAGGTGGGATCTTCCTTGCTCAAGGGAAGTACACAGTAGATATCCTGAAGAGATTCGGGATGATGGATTGCAAGGCCATGGCCACACCTATGGCATTGAATCTGAAGCTTCTAGGTGATGCTTCATCTGAGCCGGTTGATGTCTCTATGTATCGTCAGATGATTGGATCCTTGATGTACCTGACGAACACGAGACCGGATATTTGCTTTGTTGTGAACACATTGAGCCAGTTCCTGACGGATCCGACGAGTGTTCACCTGGTTGCTGTAAAGCATGTTCTGAGGTACCTGAAGGGTACAGTGGATTATGGGCTCAAGTATGAAGCAAATCAAAAGTTTAACCTGCAGGGTTATGTTGATTCTGATTGGGCTGGCAGTGCTGCAGATAGGAAGAGCACATCTGGGTGCTGCTTCAGTATGGGATCAGGTGTGATCTCTTGGTTTAGCAGGAAGCAGTCCTGTGTAGCATTGAGTACAGCTGAGGCAGAGTATGTTGCAGCCTGTTCAGCTCGTTTTGAGGCAGTATGGCTACAGAAGCTACTGTCTGAGTTATTTGATCTTCTGTTGGATGCTACTGGTATCTTTTGTGATAACCAGAGTTGTGTGAAGCTGTCTGAGAACCCAGTGTTTAATGATAGGTCGAACACATAGAGATCAAATATCACTATATCAGGGATATGGTGCAGAGAGGAGCTGTGAAGATCCTATATGTTGCAATGGACGAGCAGATTGCAGATGTGCTAACGAAGCTACTAGCCAGGGTGAAGTTCGAGTACTTCAGAGAGAGGCTTGGCGTTCTTCAGATCGAGGACACTTCGAGGAAGAAGTGATGGTAACATTTGTTGAATCCATTCCAAGCATGTTGGAAGGAGGATCCTTCACATGGATGTGGATGTAAGCGCTGGATGATGAGCATCAGGATGATGTTCTGGTTTCTGCTTTGTATGATCAGTTGGATCATTTTCATGTATGTATGTATGCATCATGTTGGATGTTGGATATGATCAGTTGGATCATTTTTATGTATATATGTACGCATCATGTTGGATGCTGGATATGATCGGTTGGATCATGTGTATGTATTTTTGTATATGCATCATGTTGGATGCTTGGACCATGTATCTGTATATGTATCGGGTGGATACATATGATCAGGTGGATCATGTATGGTGATATGTATCATGTATTGGTATTTGTATCAGGTGGATACATTGTATGATTAGGTGGATCATGTATGATGATATGTATCAGGTAGATACTTGGTATGCATCAGGTAGATGCATTGTATGATCAAGATGATCATGGATGACGAGCTTCAGGATGTTGCTCCAGATGACATGCAGCAGGATATTGCAGTGATGATGATCAGGATGATCATGTGTACATCAGGATTATGTATGGTGAGTATCAGGTTGATACTCTATGGCCGTGGATCAGGTTGTGCAGATGAGCATATAATTTGGCCCTGGGAGATTTGCAGATAATATTTTGAGGTTTTGCCTATGGCATATAATTTGGCCCTAGGATATATGGCAAATGCTCTTTCGAGGTTTTGCTCTGGGAGGACATATAATTTGGCCCTGGAATATCTGCAGATAGTCTTTCGAGGTTTTTTCTATGGCATATAATTTGGCCCTGGGATATCTGGCAGATGCTCTTTTGAGGTTTTGTCCTATGGCATATAATATGTCCCTGGGAGATCCAATAGGTTGGGCTATGTGCCCGTAATAAGTCCTAGGATGCTCTTGCGAGGTTTTTCCATGACCACATATAATCTGTCCCTGGGACATCCTATAGGTAGAGTTGTGTGCTTGTAACAGCCTAGGATGCTCTTGCGAGGTTTTTTGGTGACCACATATAATCTGTCCTTGGGAGATCCTATAGGTAGAGTTGTGTGCTCGTAATAGCCTGGGATGCTCTTGCGAGGTTTTGTGGTGAGGTCACATATAATATGGCCCTGGAAGATCCTATAGGTAGAGTCGTGTGCTCATAACAGCCTAGGATGCTCTTTCGAGGTTTTGTGATGCATGTAATAAGTCCTGAGGATTCCACAGTATGGCCAGTGATGACGAAGACCTGCAGGTGGTGGGCTTACATATAGTATGAAAAAGGAATGGCTCTGTAGAACTTCCTATGACGAGTAGAGTCAAAGATTGGTTGAGATAGCAGCAATAGTGACGATGACGATGACGATGATCCCGAGAAGAAGACTTGTCTAGCAGATCTGTGTCGAGAAATACCTTCCTAGTTAAGAGGGAGTGTTGATGTATATGTAACTTCGGAATGTATTTCATCTATGTATTTCATATATATTTATTGTACCCTTATTAGAGATGTGTTATTCCTCTATAAGGAAGTGTCGTCATGTGGATTGACAAGTGTCGCAAGTGTGTGTACTTGCCGATGGGCTATTAGACCACCATGTGTGGGGTCGGCCTTGAAATATATATATTATAATGTGGATGTACCTAGCTAGACAAGGCGGCCCCATAAGGTCACTGGGAAAACGGGTTAGTATAAATAGAGATCAGGTGATCTCTATTTAGATCATTCGAAAAGTCATCTCTCTCTCACTCAGAAAGTGGCGCACTAGTGAGGAGGAGGATCATCTGCTCTATGAGACTATCTCAAGTGTATTTTGGTTGTACTTTGGTTGAGCCATTGCTCTCTCTATCTCCGAGGAAGTTGTGGGGTTTTTCACCTTAGGGTTTTCCCCACAAAAACTCTGTGTCTCTTGTCTCTCATGCTTTTGATGCTTGTCATGCTTGTCATGCTTATTGTGATTGTTATACATTGATATACTCTATATGTTATTCTCTCAGTAAAGATCCAAGAGTATTGTGAATTAATGCTCAAAATTTAACAGTGATTGGACGAATGCCTCCTCATTGATCCGTTGTCCTTTCCTCGGCTAATTGTTTTCAGAATTATTTTTACCTATCTATGCAGACAAACAGAGTCCTGCAAAACCTTATGGTTCATCTCATTCTGCTCTTTTTGTAGCTTGAGAAGCTCTCCAAGATTTTCTAAGGTCTTGGCAATTGTTTGAAGAAGATTTCTAGCTAAATCCATTAGCTCTTGGTTTGTTTCCATTTCCAATGTACACAGCAGCCCACTCTTTGCTCCCTAGTACCACTGTTTTTATAACCGTTACAACCAATTAAATTCCACTTCTCACCTGTGAAATACATCATTGCAATTTTTGTTATGCCAAGCATAATATAAACATTAAAATCAATCAATTAGTTTCCCAATTGACATGGGTAGTCCATGCTTTTTCCCTGAGACTTTCACCCTTTTCATTCTTTCCCAACATATACATGAACTTATTCATGTCCATCCTTTCACAGGGAATTAACTACTTCAACATTCACAATTTATTTCTAGCAAATAAACACACTCTACTTTCAGCCATAACATACATCCAACAATTTTTGTTTTTCATATGCATCAATAAAAAGGAAAGAGTAGAGTAAAGGTTTTCCCCTCTTAATCTTGCTCCAATATTGAGCCACACCACCACTGTGGTTCCATGCTGCTTAGCCTCTTTCACTTCCATGTGAATACTTGACTTGCCCTTCCTTGGCTATGACACTTAGTGTCTAAGGTCAATCCAAGACCTCTCAACCAGGGAATGCTAAGATCCTAGTGGGAGGCCTTCACTAATATCTCGAGGTTTTGGTGTAACGGTTCGTATCATTTGGTATCAGAGCACTTTCCTTGGCACAAGTGGAAAAAAAAATTTCTTTTCTTGGGCGGCGACTTTCAGATCAATTTCTGAAACTTTCTGCACAAAATCATAAGAAACCAATTAAATATCTGAATTCCTCTTTCAAAAATACGTAGTTTCAAAAAAAAAATCATCTCATTTGGAGTTCTAAAAGTGGAGATATCGCGGATTTAAAATCAGCAATTTTTCAGAATTTCGGTGACGGCCGCGGAAATTGCGGTGAGAAAATCTTTTGACTGAGTGCCCAGATTTCTATTCCGCTTCCATAGGAAGAAGCAGAGTGGTTGTTCCAGTTCTGGAAATATGCTATAATAGCGATTCTGAGCAATATAGATCCAGTTTTTGAACATTGGGTGGAATTTATGCCCAAATTTTTTCTGTTGCAGGTTCGGATTTGGGAATAATCCCTATCCGCTTAACTATGGGAAGTACTTGGGCATAAGCCCTAAAACTCATTGTGAGGAGTAACACAGGAACCCCGAAGTAGTTGGCCCATTGAGAGGACCTGCCAGGGAAAATGGCAACGACCGCTACCTGATTGACTAGTTCCCACCCGTGAGGTAAACCAAGAGCTGTCATTTGTGGCAAAGCGGTTATCAGTTTTACCTGAGCCATGGAGAGACGGGTACTGCCCCAATACGCAAGCCGTCAGACAGCATTGGTGGGCGAGTGAAAACCCTGAGCTGTTAGGAAGCCGCACATACCTGGGGTCCATATCTACTTTTAGCTGAACTATTGTCGATCACTGCTGCGCCGTTTCAGATCCATTTTGCAAGCCGTTCCAGATCCAGCCGTTCGGCGTTGTTCCAAATTCTTTCTGAGCCGTAGCCGCTCCAGTCTGTAATAAATTTAAAAATAAAAAAATAAAAAATAAATCAGTTTTTCCTCCATATCTCCCTTGTTTTACCTTTGTTTCCCTTAAAATTTTCAAGGAACCCCTGTCATTCCATTCTGCATATTTCATTCCTGAGGACCCTATCCTCAATTCCCCTTCCTACAACCCGAAATCTCACATTTGCCTATTTTTACGGTTTGCCATAACTTCCTCAGATTTCACCCAATCACCTTCAAATTTTACCATAGAGTTCCTTTCTGAATTCTGCTTCTTTGTTCCCCTCTGCCAAATTTTCTCATTCTTTCACCCCGCTTCTGAAATCCTCATTTTTGCTTCAGTGTCTATCCAACAGTGTCCAAAACCTAGTCAAACCCCAATTATCCTTCTGATTTTTTCCCAAATCCAACTTTTCCCTTACTGAAGTAGTTCCTGTTTTTGTTTTCCTACCCAGTCAACCAAAAAAAAAAAAAACCTGGTTATGGTTGTCACCTGTGCAGGAGCACACACCATGGAGGAAGCACTAGCAGCCATCCAAACCAAACTCCAAGATCTGGATGAAAAATTTCTCAGCCTCCATCTGCAGCATTCAACCATGAACAATACCAAACAGCCAGAATCTTTTGCAGCCACCAGGTTCTCTGCTTCTAGCAATTTTCGTGGGCCAAAACTTGATTTTCCTCGCTTCAATGGTACTGATCCGACTGGATGGATATACCGAGCAGAACAATATTTCAGTCTGCATAATACTTTTGATGTTCAAAAAGTTCCACTTGCATCCTTTCATTTGGAACAGGAAGCCCTTCAATGGTACTGTTGGTACATCAAAGCTCATCCCGAGCCAAACTGGACAGATTTTTGCCAACTCATTTTGCCACGATTTGGTCCTAGTGCTTTTGACGACTTCACAGGAGCACTCACTAAACTTCACCAAACTAGCACAGTGAGAGAGTATCAGATGGAATTTGAGAAACTAGCCAATCACACAGAAGGATTGTCTGATGAATTCTACGGGAGTTGTTTTATCAGTGGTATCAAGGATGAAATCTACTCAGAGGTCAAAATGTTTTGTCCCAACACAATGATGGAAGTCCTATGGTTGGCTAAGTTGGCTGAGGACAAGAGCGCAGCTCAACAACGCTCCAAACCCACCTTTGTTCCCTTCAGAAATATGGGTTCCCAACGACCTCCCATCACGCCTACTCCTCAACCAACTCCTATCAAGCATTTGTCTGAAATAGAAATGCAGGCACGCTGAGAAAAAGGGCTTTGCTATAATTGTGATGAGAAATTCACTCGGGGACATAGATGTGTTCAACAAAAGCTCTATCTCTTGGATGTGGATGCTCCGCCTGCCTTAGAACTTGGTGAAGAACCTACATATACAGTAGATGATCCGGTCGACATGCAACACCCACCTGTTGACACCCCATCTCAGGACAACCCACCCGAGATCTCTCTCCATGCTGTAACCGGCGTCACCACCCCACAAACAATGCGGGTTAGGGGATACTTCAAGAAGCTCCCTCTTACCATACTCATTGATTTTGGTAGCACTCATAACTTCATTGACCCTCGAATTGCCAAACAGGCTGATTGTTTTGTCCATCCTTGCTCCAACTTTGAAGTCATGGTTGCCAATGGGGGCACCTTACCTTGCAAGGGGAAGTGTCACAATGTGCGTATCTCTATGGAAGATTATAACCTACGCTCTGACATGTTTGCCTTGCCCTTAGGCGGATGTGATGTGGTTTTGGGCATTCAATGGTTACGCACACTTGACCCCATCTTATGGGATTTTGCTGAACTTTGGATGCAGTTTAAAGTCAATGGGGCACAACAAAAATTTAGGGGATTACAACCAGGATCTCTCTGCATCATCAGTTCACATCGCCTGGAAAAAATCCTTAAGAAGAATTCACATGGTGTCATCGCTCAGCTTAATTCCATTCAGATGCACCCATCAACAGCCTCCACTACTCCCTTGGATAGATATGCAGGTATCTTTGTTGAACCAATGAGCTTGCTTCCTTCAAGAGACCTTTCCGGTAAGAATGTAGCCACATCTACCTCTCAGCAGGAAATGATGGCTATTTTGCATGCAGTACAGAAGTGGCAGCCATACCTATTAGGCAATTATTTCTGCATCAAGACTGATCTCCCGAGTCTGAAAAATTTTCTGGAACAATGGGTCTCCTCCCCAACACACCTGCAATGGGTTATCCAACTCATGGGTTATCCCTATGTGATCACTTACAAGAAGGGTAAGGACAATATGGTGGAAGATGCTCCTTCTCGCACAATTGATGACCCAGTTTCTCTTACAACTCTTTCTCTGCTTGTTCCAAATTGGTTGCAATATGTTCAACAGGGCTATCTCTTCTATGAACTCCATGCTTTTTCATCAACAGGGCACTCTGGGTTCTACAAAATGTATGACCAGGAACAATGTAACTTCTTTTGGCCGGGACTAAAAATGACAATTCAACAGATGGTGGCTAACGATGATACTTTCCAATTCAACAAGGGGGAACCGACACTCCTTTCAGGATTGATCAAACCCTTGCCCATCCCTACACAGCTTTGGCCAACTATTTCTATGGATTTCCTAGCAGCACTCTGGTGGTACAATACCACATCTCAAAGGACACCATATGAAGCAGTCTATGGACAAACACCTCCAGTTCTTCTTCCATACACCCTTAGCAGCTCCCCAGTTCAGGAAATTGACTCGGTTCTTCGAAACCGCGATCAGATTCTTCTCATTCTGTAGGACAATCTTCACATGGCCGGAATTCGCCGGAAACAACAAGCCGATCAGCACCATTCTGAGCGCATTTTCCACGCAGCTGACAGGGTTCTTCTTCATCTACAGCCTTCCAAGCAATCCTCCTTGACACTCCGAAGGCATCAATGGCCCGAAATGCAAACCGAGGATGCTACCGGGGAACCACTCCTTCAGATTCTGCAACAATTTATCCAACCAAAGCTTTGAGGACAAAGCTTTTTCTAAGGGAGAGGGGATGTTAGGAACCTATGTCAACCCTTCTCTTTACTATGTTAGTATATTGTTGTTGGACGCATATGCTTTGTAAGTCGTCCCGTAGTATTTGTTGATCCGTAGTTTATATTAGCCCATAGTATTGACCCATAGTATTGGACGCATATGCTTTGTAAGTCGTCCTGTAGTATTATATGTCCCATGGTTTTGACTCATAGTATTGGGCATAGACTTAGTATATAAGTGTGTGTTGAGGTCATTGAAGGCACCGTGAAGTTAATTGTATTGAGCTTGCTCAAAGGAGGTTGCCCCCTCGAAGTGGCCCGTGATCAATATAAAAGTGATTCTATTCTGTTATTTCTGATAAATTGTGTATTTGCATTAATTAATTATTGCAGGTTCATCACATCTGGTATCAGAGCCTCCACCAAGGTTCAAGTCACAGAGCGGGTGGAAACATCGGCATTGCAGTGTTCGCCAGGGGCTCGTACGGCGCAAAGGGGACACCACCGTACGGGCGCACATCCAGCCCAGAGTCTGGACTGCGAAGCGTGGTGGGATGTTAAGATCCTAGTGGGCGGCCTTCACTAATATCTTGAGGTTTTGGTGTAACGGTTCGTATCAAGGAACCTTTCCCCATGGTTTGTCTACAAAACTCTTGGCTGCTAGAACCCACACAAATCCACTAGCACCATCTTTCATTGCTTCTCATATAGATATTTCTAGGACAATCATATGTCCAAATGTATCCTTTAGATGCCTTCATAGTGCTTGCTTTCCTACAATGACCAAAGATTCCAACATAGAAACAATAGTGTATCAGCTTGGTTGTCATAAGACTTGTTCATGAAATTTTCATTATCCAATATAAGTAATGATTGTAAATTAATTACTTATCTGTATTGGAAATTTCCTCTCTACTCCACAGGTTTCCTTCTCTGCTTTACAAGCCTTGGATCACATGTGGGGTGGATGTTTGGCCAGCACACATGCTGCTCCACAACATCAAGTAGTTAATACCCAACTAGTTTACTATCTGATTTTACCAAGCATTGGTGGTGCCAAACCAATCCCATACTTGGATTTCCCTCTCCATTTCCAAGCCAGCACATATGTCTGGGTCTTCAGCGAAGGGAAGGATACTGCACCAGGACCATTTATAGGTCAAGGCTCTACTATGGAGCCATAGGCATATAACAACCCTTCATCCATATCACCACACCTTCACACACACAAACTCCCCTTCATAACAACCCCTCACTACAACCTTTCATATACAGAAACCCTTCCACCACAACCCCTCACAACAACCTTTCACTTTTCTTTTTCAGTGTGCAGTACCGAATTGCATCTATTTAATCTGACAACACAAGATGGATAAGCAAACTCATTAGTATTGCTACTCTAAAATTGTAACCATATTTCATAACATTCACTATTAAATATTGAAACACCAGGAATGCGTCCATTCACTTAGGGTGTAGTCAATATTGACAACCTTATCATAACCCATCATCAAAAAAGTGTGTACCCCTTTCCGATGTGTGCCATGTAGGCCCTACTCATACTCAAGTAGTTTTCCATAATGGAAATAAAATCAAAAGATGCTCTTCATATTGACTCTAACAATTAGACGTGCATATTCTTAGCTAGGGTCACGGAACACTTATCCATTTGTAGATGTAGTCTTCTTCATTAATCAGGAATGGGGCTCCCTGCTCTGAGTTAGTAGTCCCTCGGTTTGCCACCCCAATCCTTTTTACATTCCATATCCCACATATACCTTCTGGGCATAATTTTACCATCTCACTCACATGGTTTTCCAACATGCATTTCAGCTGAGATGTCATCCTTAAAATATGCAATGGCGTTTCACCCTTAACCCATTTCCAAAGCATGGGGTCCTTCCCATGGATTTTGGCTTCTGCAGAGCATCACACATGGTCTTCCTGCAATGTGTCTTCCTAGCACACTTATCAAATAACCAAATAGTCAACAACATTTAACAATAAAATTCAAATCTGATTGTTCCATAACAAATCAATGGCACTAATAATTAAATTCAATATGAATTTGCAATTATGTCTGCTATAGAAATCTATTTGCTTAGTCATGAGGCTATCATCATATTGTTTGTCTCTTTCACATGGTAGATTCCAGGCTTCCTCATCGACTTACCCACATTTCCATGCCCAAAACAATCTACCTGAAATCTGAAACTTCAATCAACCAAACACTTTGTAAGTCTTTATGCATATAATATTTCATTGCCGCAAGAGTCACTTAAGCATTTTTACAATTATAATGCTCCAGAATTCAAACACTTCCAGCTGTTAACATATCAATATCACCAAAACTCATTTACTTCACATGAATCATTATCATACTAAAATTGTAAGGTAGAGTCACATCATTCATGCAAATTAATTAAAACTTTAGATAGTCATTATTTTGCAGTAATATGATTTATACAACTCTTCCCTTCCACGGAGTATTCTGACAGCCCATCGATCATGACTACCTTCTTCATGCACTTACTATTCTGCGTTCATAACAACCCATGAAATGATCCTAGAATTATCATCAATTCATCATCTCATCCATTATTTAGTTTGCAATAACACAAACACCCCTTCGTGCATTCATTGAATGCATCACAACATCTTCACCCACACTCATGCATGCACATTTACAACATTTACCTTATCTTTTAATGTGCATTCACTCAATGCAGCCACAAGATTTATAGAATATCTTAATGCATATACACTCAATACCACCTTGCATTGGTTCATGAATATTATGCATTCAAACATATTATGGCCTAACCATGACTACCTCATATAGCATAAATTACCATAATCAGGACCACCAGTCCTCACTTGCTTTGGTTATTAAGCTCATAACTGACATACACCTGGCATGATATATTTTTATATGAATGCAGTCTAAATTTCTAAACAGTCACATGGTATGAGGCCTCTTTCCTTCACCACTCCATGCTCCACCACACTATGGCAGTATGGCATTCACATGACTACATTCAACCTTATATGCATACCATTTTATGGTTACTAAATATGGTTTAAGGGATTCTTACCCAATCCCCTTTCAACACTTATGCAATCATCATAATTAAACCCTTACCTGCATGGCTCCCATTTACACCTTTGATGTTACCTAATACATTGGTCTCTTACAGAGGATTACAAAATCCTTCCACCAACATCTTGATCATGGATTTGTTTCCCTAACCTTTTCTTCATAAGGTTGTTGGTCACATGCCACAACATCATCAACATCTTTAGCCATGCTTCTGTTGTCTTTGGTCCTACAACCAATACCAACACCAACAATGATTATAAACCACAATATTTACCATTAGTGTTCATTGCATATGTAAAATCTCACTACTTTTACCAATATGTAATATCATATGCATGCAAAAACATCTTCTCATGCACTGTGCAATGTTTATTAATATGCCAATTAGTTCATATTCGTGCCATCCACGTAATCTCTTGCATTTCAGCATTCCCGTGCCATAATTTTATGTGCATCAAGCTCATAATATATAAATACAGTTAGCAAGACAAGGATTAAGGAATTCTCCCTTTCCAATCCCTCATCATAGCATGGAATTCCTCTTCCACATCATAGCTGGTCTGATTTCATGGCTTCTCATTCAAATTCTGGTGATGCACCACTGTTGCCTGCTGGATAATTTTTTCCAATGCCTATCCACATGCCTCATTCCGAATTCGGGTGTGGAAATCACATTACTTTAAAATGACAATTTTTACCAAAATTTTGCACTTTTACATAGATGCAAAATATCATTAAGTGTCAACTTCAACCACCTGTAGAAGCAAATCTAAAAAGATTCAACAAAACGTTTCTACCGGGAGAAGTTATTCCATACAAAAAGGAACACTCAGCAACTTGCGGATATTTGTTCTGATGCATCATTCATATTCTATAAAATTTTGGATTTGACTACTTTTCACTTTTAACTTTTTTCCAAAATTTCAAATTTTGCGCCAAAAATGGCTATTTCCCAAACTGTGCGTTTTTGGAAAATCTATGTCTAACGTGAATTCTTTGTTTTAATGAGAATAAGACATGTTGAGTTCAATAAATTTCTTTAATCTTTCATCTAAGGTCTCTTTCATCCACTGCGAGCTTTTCAAAATCTCTAAAAAGTGGTCCAAAATAGTGTTTTTTGGCCTTCTCACTCACCCCGACTCCACATCCATTAGAGTTTGGCTCAAAAATTCCAAACTTAACACTGTGTCTGCTCCATATTATTTTCAACTCGATCTGACCTTTTGTCAAGCGTCGGGACACCGATTTGCAAAATCCATTAATCCCAAATTTATTCCAAATTGGAGCATAATGGGCTCGGGATCTTCACTGGACCTTTCATGGCATTCGATAATGGCCTCAGAACGCCACTGAACACATCCAATTCTGATTCTGCATACTCCTTCTATGAAAAAATCAAATTTCGGGCTCTATACTCTTCTTCTTATTCTTCTTCTTCTTCTTCTTCTTTTCCGCAACCCGCAATCTGCACTGCGGGTGCGGAAATGCCAACTTTCCAACCCAGAAAATACACCTTTCTGCAATCCCGCAATCCCTACTACAGGTGCGGAAATGCCAACTTTCCAACTTGGAAATACACCTTTCTGCAATCCTGCAATCCGTACTACGGGTGCAGAAAGCCAATTTTCCAACCCAAAAAATACCCCTTTCCGCAATCTCGCAATCCGAAATTGCGGGTGCGAAAATGACAACTTTTCAACCCGGAAATACACCTTTCCAAATCCATACTGCAGGTGCGGAATGCCAATTTTCCAACCCAAAAAATACTCCTTTCCGCAATCCCGCAATCCACAATTGCGGGTGCGGAAATGCCAACTCCAAAATCCAAAACTTTAACGTTTCCGTAATCCCGCAATCCGCAATTGCGGGTGCGGAATTGCGGAAATCCAAAATGCAAAATTTGGAAATCCTCGTTTCGGCAATCCACAATTGTGGAATCACCTCTGTTCCGGCAACTTGCACGGCTCATATCTCCTTCGTCCCTTAACCAAATAAAGTGAGTCTAGTACATTTGGAAAGCTCTTGGAGAGATCTATACAATGGTGTGATCCTCTACCACACCTGAGAAACATGATACTGACAATTTCCAAATCAAAATGTCGCCCAAAACTTCATCAATACCACGCTAAAACACTCTGATATCTGATTGCAAACTCAGATTTTTTCCCAAGCAGCCCCAATGCTGCAACATGGGCTCTAATACCACTATGTCACGTCCCCTCCTGTCATCCCGACCCACAGAGGGAACACAATTGCATCATGGGGGTGTCTAATTCTTCCCCAAAGAAATAAGACTAAATTGCAACTAAAATAAAATGCATAATTAAGTTATACAGCAGAATTAAAACATACTAACACACACACAAACTGGAATGCATCAGCATATCAATTCCAAGCATATGATGAATCAACATGTAGAGAATCAATCCCATTCTCATGCTATGCACAGACATCATATCAACCATATTAAGACAATCATTTCATTCCATTAACATGAATAATTAACATTCAGAACATAACACAGAATGATCATAATTTAAGCCATAGAGAATACTTATCTTCAAAACGAATTGTCCAAGCAACTGGCTATGTGAGAGCAATGTTCTACCCATTCATAGATCTTTGTCAAGCCTATATTCCTTCAGCTGAAAGATCACCCCCGAGCTAGGTTGTGTATCCACTAAGGAGGAACTAAACAGGCTCAGTCACAGTTATGGTTTTACACAAACGGTCATGCACACCCAACACAAGGAAGGTCCCCTTCTCTACTGCACAATCCCTCAGGCGCCCCTTCCCTCCAGTTCTATTCAGGGTGGCATAAAATGGTTCAACTGCTAATTCCTTGAGATACTATCCTTCACTGGGTTTATCAAGCAATCCCAACCTCTGTTCAAACATTCACACTTGGATTTTCACAATTCGGTGACCAAATAACTCAATCCCGTAATTGGATTTTTGGGCTATAAAAACTGGGTTTTCTAATGGATTTCAGGGTATCTAATACTCTCAATTTACCCCAAGGTTCATATCTATGGATCCCCCATTGGATTTCACTATCAATACCAAATTATGGATGTTTATGGCACTTCCAAATGTGAGTTAATTCACAGTTGCGATTTCTAGTTTTTCTCATTACTGGGCATTCGTAATGGATGAAAATTGATGTTGGGATGTTCAACCATGGAATGGGAATGAGGAAGAACAAATTTTCATGAGGTAGGGTGACTTGTGGTATAAGAAAAGAAGATCCCATACCTACCATACAAATTTATGGGCTGCCCATGCTCCATTGAAGCCATTGACTGATTTCTCAACAACTTTCTTACAACTAAATTAAATGTCAAAAAGAAAAGTCAAATGGGTTCTCAAAATGACATTTGGCAGCCTATGGTTCAATCCCACAACCCCCTCACTACTCCCTAGTGGATACACATGGCCCCCTCTTATTAGTTGCCTCCATAACCAGTTTTTGGTGTTTTATTGCATGATGCTTATTTACATCATCTTTAAAATTTCCATGGCTTAATAGCACATGGGTAGTAAAATATCAACTACTTGCGTTTTTAATAAAATCTGAGCATACATTAGTGGGACCTTTGCCTTGAGCTCCACGCTAGGAAACATACATCACATTTATACAATATTTACATTAAAATCCAATATATCCTAAGGGTCAAAATCGAGGTATTACACTCCCCTCCCCCTTAGAATAACATCGTCCTCAGTGTTCTAATACTTAGGAATACATATACAATTTACACATGTCCAAAATTTTCAAAAAATTTGCAGGTCTATCATGCATTCTATCCTTTACTTTGAACTTTCAAGACCAAGTCGTTTGGCTTCCACAAGCTGCTCCTATTGGTTTTGATCTTCCAACTCATCCACAAGTCTAAAAATTTTATGGCTGCTACCATTCTGATGTTCCTTTGTTGGGAAGTTGTGGAGACAATGATTTCCTCCACGTTTCCAACATTTCACTGGCTGCTTTATATTTTCCTGCTCAATTTCCTTTGAGTCTTCCCACCTGGAACGTTTCTTAGTGGACTGATTGGATGAATGCCTCCTCATTGATCCGTTGTCCTTTCCTCGGCTGATTGTTTCTAGAATTATTTTTACCTATCTCTGCAGACAAACAGAGTCATGAAAAACCTTATGGTTCATCTCATTCTGCTCCTTTTGTAGCTTCAGCAGCTCTCCAAGATTTTCTTGGGTCTTGGCAATTGTTTGAAGAATATTTTTAGCTAAATCCATTAGCTCTTGGTTTGTTTCCATGGCCAATGTACATAGTAGCCCACTCTTTTCTCACTAGTACCATTGTTTTTGTAACCGTTGTAACCAATTAAATTCCACTTCTCACCTGTGAAATACATCATTGCAATTTCTGTTAGGCCAAGCATAATATAAACATTAAAATCAATCAATTAGTTTCCCAATTGACATGGGTAGTCCATGCTTTTTCCATGAGACTTTCACCATTTTCATAATTTTCCAATATATACATGAACTTATTTATTCATGTCCATCCTTTTACGGGGAATTAACTATTTCAACATTCACAATTTATTTCTAGCAAATAAACACGCTCTACTTTCAGCCATAACATGCATCCAACAATTTATGTTTTCTAAATGCATTAATAAAAAGGAAAGAGGAGAGTAAGGGCTTTCCCCTCTTAATCTTGCTCCAATCTTGAGCCACACCATCACTGTGGTTCCATGCTCCTTAGCCTCTTTCACTTCCATGTAAATGCTTGAATTTTCCTTCCTTGACTATGACACTTAGTGTCTAAGGTCTGTCCAAGACTTCTCAACCAGGTAACCTTTCCCCATGGTTTGTCTACAAAACTCTTGGCTTCTAGGACCCACACAAATCCACTAGCACCATCTTTCATTGTTGCTCATACAGAGCTTTCTAGGACAACCATATGTCCAAATGCATCCTTCAGATGCCTTCATAGTTCTTGCTTTCCTGCAATGACCAAAGATTCCAACATAGAAACAATAGTGTATCAACTTGGTTATCATTAGACTTGTTCATGAAATTTTCATTATCCAATATAAGACATGAATGAAAATTAAATACTTATCTATATTGGACATTTCCTCTCTACTCCACAGGTTTCATTCTCTACTTTACAAGCCTTGGATGACCTGTGGGGTGGATGTTTGGCCAGCATGCATGCTGCTCCACAACATCAAGTAGTTAATGCCCAACCAGTTTACTCTCTGGATTTACCAAGTATTGGTGGTGCCAAACCAGTCCCATACCTGGCTTTCCCTCTCCATTTCCAAGCCAGCACATCTGTCTGGGTCTTCAACCAAGGGAAGGAAACTTCACCATGACCATTTCTAGGTCAAGGCTCTACTACGGAGCCATAGGCATATAACAACCCTTCATCCATATCACCACACCTTCACACACACAAAAGCCCCTTCACAACAACCCCTCACTACAACCTTTCATATACAGCAACCCTTCCAGCACAACCCCTCACAAAGACCTTTCACTTTTCTTCTTCAGTGTGCAGCACCAAATTTCATTTATTTAATATGACAACACAAGATGGGTAAGCAAACTCATTAGTATTGCTGCTCTAAAATTGTAACCATATTTCATAACATTCACTATTAAATATTTAAACATCAGGAATGCGTCCATTCCCTTAAGGTGTAGTCAATATTGACAACCTTATCATAACCCATCATCAGAAAAGTGTGCACCCATTTCCGATGTATGCCATGTAGGCCCTACTCATACTCAAGCAGTCTTCCATAATGGAAATAAAAGCAAAAGATGCTCTGCATATTGACTCTAACAATTAGACGTGCATATTCTTAGCTAAGGTCACAGAACACTTATCCATTTGCAAATGTAGTCTTCTTCATTAATCAGGAATTGGGCTCCCTCCTCTGAGTTAGTAGTCCCTCGGTTTTCCACCCCAATCATTTTTACATTCCATATCCCACATATACCTTCTGGGAATAATTTTACCATCTCACTCACATGGTTTTCCAACATGCATTTCAACTGAGATGTCATCCTTAAAATATGCAATGGCGTTTCACCCGAAACTCATTTCCAAAGCATGGGGTCCTTCCCATGGATTTTGGATTCTGCAGGGCATCACACATGGTCTTCCTGCAATGTGTCTTCCTGTCACACTTATCAAATAACCAAACAGTCAACAAAATTTAACAATAAAATTCAAATCTGATTGTTCCATAACCAATCAATGGCACTAATAATTAAATTCAATATGAATTTGCAATTCTATCTATTACAGAAATCAATTTGCTTAGTCAAAAGGCTATCATCATATTGTTTGTCTCTTTCACATGGTAGATTCCATCCTTCCTCATGGACTTACCCACATTGCCATGCCCAAAACAATCTACCTGAAATCTGAAACTTCAATCAACCAAACACTTTGTAAGTCTCTGTGCATATAATATTTCGTTGCCGCAACAGTCACTAAAGCATTTTCAAAATTACAACGCTCCAAAATTCAAACACTTCCAGCTGTTAACATATCAATATCACCAAAACTCATATACTTCACATGGATCATTATCATACTAAAATTGCAAGGTAGAGTCACATCATTCATGCAAATTAATTGAAACTTTAGATACTCATTATTTGGCAGTAATATGATTTATACAACTCTTCCCTTCCACGGAGTATTCCGACAACCCATCGATCATGACTACCTTCTTCATGCACTTACTATTCTACATTCATAACAGCCCATGAAATGATCCTAGAATTATCAGCAATTCATCATCTCATCCATTATTTAGTTTGCAATAATGCATACACCCCTTAGTGCATTCATGCAATGCATCACAACATGTGCACCCACACTCATGCATGCACATTTACAACATTCACCTTATCTTTTAATGTGCATTCACTTAATGCAGCCACAAGATTTATAGAATATCTTAATGCATATACACTCAATGCCACATTGCATTGGTTCATTAATATTATGCATTCAAACATATTGTGGCCTAACCATGACTACCTCATATAGCATGCCTTACCATAATCAGGACCACTAGTCCTCACTTGCTTTGGTTATTAAGCTCATAACCGACACACACATGGCATGATATATTTTTATATGAATGCAGTCTCAATTTCTAAACAGTCACATGGTATGAGGCCTCTTTCCTTCACCACTCCATGCTCCACCACACTATGGCAGTATGGCATTCACATGACTACATTCAACCTTATAAGCATACCATTTTATGGTTACTAAATATGGTTCAAGGGATTCTTACCCAATCCCCTTTCAACACTTATGCAACCATCATAATTAAACCCTTACCTGCATGGCTCCCATTTACACCTTTGATGTTACCTGATAAGTTGGTCTCTTACAGAGGATTACAGAATCCTTCCACCAACCTCTTGATCTTGGATTTGTTGCTGACGAGCTCTTTTATTATTTTTTAATTAAATTGAAATGGAAAGTTGTTCATAAATTATCAACCCAGGGCCACAAAGGCTTATGAGCTACCAAGAAAAATATATGCCAGAGACTGCAACTTGGAAGATCTTACCACAGAGAATATTAATGAATTACTAAATCAAAATTAGGATGCAATCTTTTGGTGAATGGACTCCTAGGAAATTGCTAACTACAGAAAGGATCTTACAATCTAATGGTAGCATCTAACTATCAACGATATTCTGCTATACTACAGAAAGTAATTACTACCAACAACACTGTCAAATTACAGAAAGCAAATTAATTTCCAATTCTAAATTAACAAACTGAGAAATCCCTAATGAAAATAATTCAATGAATCGCAACTGTAATGGAGAAATTGAATAACTAATAGAATTGCACAATCTGCCTCTACCCTTACGCACTCACAACATAACTCTAAAATAACCTACTGCGTCCATTCACTGAAGAAATAATACTAACTTGGCATTCATCACTCATATGCTCCTCTGTAAATGATAATAAAAATAACTCTGTAATCCAATCGAACCACTCATTAAAGGATTCACACTCAACTATGATCAACACACAAATTCTGAATATCAAATAATTGAACCAGTCAACACTGCATCAATAATTAATCTATCAACCTGAACACACGTGCATAAAGGAAATAAATCCTACTTATAACATCACCTATTACAGAAGGGGCCCCTGCCTTTGGCAACAGGAGTTGAACAGCCTCTCAATCACACGAAATTGATCAACACATTTAAATCAGATAAACCAAGAATCTCTTATATAAAAACCTGATACAGTGTTCAATATATCTTATGCAATTGAGGCTAACCCTTTTGAAGAGTCCCCATGTCTTTTATACATCAACGCTTATGGGAAAATACAAGAAATCGCATAGTTCAACAGGTTTCCAAAGAAATCCTATCTTCAGATCTTCCAAGAGATATTTCAGGTATATACATCGTCGAAAGTGGAGATGATCCCAGGGATATCGGAGTGGTCAACTATGAGTCATCATTTACTCAAAATACTGAATTAAGTACAAAACCTCCAATTCCTGGATCGACTGCATCAGCATCTGTACACTAGATAGGTAACCAAAACAATGTAAGAAATACATCAATCTTGATGCCTTAGTGTGGTAGCTCGAGATTGAAATGCCTATCCTCCAAATCCCATAATCCTTCATCCTATAACCTGTAGGGAGACTGTTACTGAATCTTGAAAACACCACTTCTTTAGTAAGCAATAATGGCAGCATAACTCTATCCAATCATAAGCAATTGACAAATAGCAAAGAGGACAAGATCAATCCTTACCAAGGCCAAAATGTGCAAAATGTAAGCAAGAGAGGCCATGATAATATAGGATTGTGTCAAAAGAGTCATATAACAAGGTAAAATAAGGGAACAAAAAGGGTCATATGCACAGCCCGTCAGTTGCCCTAACCTTTTCTTCATAAGGTTGTTGGTCACATGCCACAACATCATCAACATATTTAGCCATGCTTATGTTGTCTTTGGTCCTAAAACCAATACCAACACCAATAGTGATTATCAACCACAATATTTACCATTAGTGTTCATTGCATATGTAAAATCTCACTACTTTTACCAATATGTAATATCATATGCGTGCAAAAACATCTTCTTATGCACTGTGCAATGTTTATTAATATGTCAATTAGTGCATATTCATGCCATCCATCTAATATCTCGTGTTTTCAGCATTCCCATGCCATAATTTTATGTACATCAAGTTCATAAAATATAAATACAGTTAACAAGACAAGGATTAAGGAATTCTCCCTTATCAATCCCTCAGCATAGCATGGAATTCTTCCTCCACATCATCGTTGGTCTGATTTCATGGCTTCTCATTCAAATTCTAGTGATGCACCACTATTCCCTGTTGGATAAGTTTTTCCAATGCCTATCCACATGCCTCATTCCGAATTCGGGTGTGGAAATCACATTACTTTTAAATTACTTTTTTTACCAAAATTCTACACTTTTACACAGCTGCAAAATATCCCGAAGTGTCAACTTCAGCCACCTGGAGAAGCAAATCTAGAAAGATTCAACAAAACTTTTCTACTGGGCAAAGTTATTCCATACAACAAGGAACACTTAGCAACTTGCGGATATCTGTTCCGATGCATCATTCATCTTCTATAAAATTATGGGTTTGACTACTTTTCACTTTTAACTTTTTTCCCAAATTTCAAATTTTGGGCCAAAAATGGCTATCTCCCAAACTATGCGTTTCTGGAAAATATCTGTCTAATGTGAATTGTCTGTTTTAATGAGAATAAGACATGTTGAGTTCAGTAAATTTCTTGAATCCTTCATCTAAGGTCTCTTTCATCCACTGCAAGCTTTTCAAAATCTCCAAAAAGTGGCCCGGAATAGTGCTTTCAGGCCTTCTCACTCACCCCGACTCCACATCCTTTGGATTTTGGCTCCAAAATTCCAAACTTAACACTGTGTTTGCTCCATGGCCGCTTCATATTAGTTTCATCTCGATCTAACCTTCTGCCAAGCGTCGGGACACCAATTTTTAAAACCCTTAATCCCAAACTTATGCCAAATAGGAGCATAATGGGCTCGGGATCTTCACTGGACCTTTCATGGCATTCGTTAATGGCCTCAAAACGCCACTAAACTCATCCAATTTTGATTCCGCATACTCATGTTATCCAAAAATCAAATTTCGGGCTCTATACTCTTCTTCTTCTTCTTTTTCCGCAATCTGCAGGTTCCGCAACCCGCAATCCCGCAATCTGCAATCCTTACTACGGGTGCGGGAATGCCAACTTTCCAACCCAAAAAATACACCTTTCAGTAATCCCGCAATCCGTACTGCGGGTGCGGAAATGCCAACTTTACAACCCGAAAATACACCTTTCTGCAATCCTGCAATCTGTACTACGGGTGCAGAATGCCAATTTTCCAACCCGGAAAATACTCCTTTCCTTAATCCCGCAATCCCACAATCCGCAATTGCGGGTGCAGAAATACCAACTTTCCAACTCGAAAATACACCTTTCCGCAATGCCGCAATCCGTACTGCGGGTGCGGAATGCCAATTTTCCAACCCGGAAAATACTCCTTTCCGCAATTCCGCAATCCGCAATTACAGATGCGGAAACCCAACTCGAAAATCAGAAAATTTAATGTTTCCACAATCCCGCAATCTGAAATTGCGGGTGCGGAATTGCGGAAATCCAAAACGCAAAATTTGGAAATCCTCGTTTCGGCAATCCACAATTGCGGAATCACCTCTGTTCTGGCAACTTGCGGGGCTCATATCTCCTTCGTCCCTTAACCAATTAAGACGAGTCTAGTACCATTGGAAATATCTTGGAGAGATCGATGCAATGGTGTGATCCTCTACCACACCTGAGGAACCTGATCCTGGCATTTTCCAAATCAAAATGTCACCCAAAACTTCATCAATACCACGCTAAAACACTCTGATATCTGCCTGCAAAATCAGAGTTTGGCCCAAGCAGCCCCATTGCTGCAACATGGGCTCTAAAACCACTCTGTCACGTCCCCTCCCGTCATCCCAACCCACAGAGGGAACACGATTGCATCATGGGGGTGTCTAATTCTTCCCCAAAGCCATAAGACTAAATTTCAACTAAAATAAAATGCATAATTCAATTATACAGTGGGATTAAAACATATTAACACACACACAAACTGGAATGTATCAGCATATCAATTCCAAACAGATGATGAATTAACATGTAGAGAATAAATCTCATTCTCATGCTATGCACAAACTTCATATCAACCATATTAAGACAATCATTTCATTCCATTAACATGAATAATTAACATTCAAAACATAACACAGAATGATCATAATTTAAGCCACAGAGAATAATTATCTTCAAAATGAATTGTCGAAGCAACTAGATATGTGAGAGCAATGTTCCACCCAACCATAGATCTTTGTCCATCCTAATTCATTCGGCTGAGAGATCACCCCCGAGCTGGGTTGTGTATCCACTAAGGAGGAACTAAGCACGCTCACTCACAGCCATGGTTTTACACAAACGGTCATGCACACCCAACACAAGGAAGGTCCCCTTCTCTGCTGCACAGTCCCTCAGGCGCCCCTTCCCTCCAGTGCTATTCAGGGTGACATAGAAAGTTCTAGTTGCTAATTCCTTGAGATCCTATCCTTCACTAGGTTTATCAAGCAATCCCAACCTCCGTTCAAACATTCACACTTGGATTTTCACAATTCGGTGACCAAATAACTCAATCCCGTAATTGGATTTCTGGGCTATAAAAACTGGGTTTTCCAATATATTTCGGGGTATCTAATACTCTCAATTTCGCCCAAGGTTCATATATATGGATCGCCCTTTGGATTTCACTGTCAATACCAAATTCTGGGTGTTTATGGCACTCCAAACGTGAGTTAATTCACAGTTACAATTTTTGGTTTTTCTTACTGATGGGCATTTGTAATGGATGAAAACTGATGCTCGGATGTTCAACCATGGAATGGGAATTAGGAAGGATGAATTCCCATGACATAGGGTGACTTGTGGTACAAGAAAAATAGAGGCCATACCTGCCATACGAATTTCTGGGCTTCCCATGCTCCAGTGAAGCCATGGACTGATTTCTCAACAACTTTCTTACAACTGAATTAATTGTCAGCAAGGAAATTCAAATGGGTTCTCAAAATGATATTTGGAAGCCTATGGTTCAATCCCACAACCCCCTCACCACTCCCCAGTGGATACACATGGCCCCCTCTTATTAGTTTCCTCCATAGCTAGTTTTTGGTGTTTTATAGCATGATGTTTATTTACATCATCTTACAATTTCCATGGCTTAATAGCACATGGGTAGTAAAGTATCAACTAATTTCATTTTTAATAAAATCTGAGCATACACTACCGAGGCCTTAGCCTTGAGCTCCACGCTAGGAAACATACATTACATTTATACAATATTTACATTAAAAGCCAATATATCCTAAGTGTCAAAATGGGGGTATTACAATCCCCTCCCCCTTACAATAACACCGTCCTCGGTGTTCCAATACTTAGGAATACATATACAATTTACACATGTCCAAAATTTTCAAAAAAATTTGCAAGTCTACCCTACATTCTATCATTTACTTTGAACTTTCAGGACCAAGTCCTTTGGCTTCCACAAGGTGCTCCTGTTGGTTCTGATCTTCCACCTCATCCACGAGTCTGAAAAATTTTATGGATGCTACCATTATGATGTTCCTTGGTTGGGAAATTGCAGAGGCAGTGATTTCCTCCACATTTCCAACATTTCACTGGCTACTTTATCTTTTCCTGCTTAAGTTCCTTTGAGTCTTCCCACCTGGAACGTTTCTTAGTGGACTAATTGGACGAATGCCTCCTCATTGATCCGTTGTCGTTTCCTTAGCTGATTGTTTCCAGAATTATTTGTACCTGTCTCTACAGATAAATAGAGTCCTGCAAAACTTTATGGTTCATCCCATTCTACTCCTTTTGTAGCTTGAGAAACTCTCCAAGATTTTCTTGGGTCTTGGCAATTGTTTGAAGAAGATTTTTAGCTAAATCCATTAGCTCTTGGTTTGTTGCCATGGCCAATGTACACAGCAGACCACTCTTTGCTCACTAGTACCACTATTTTTGGAACCGCTGCAGCCAATTAAATTCCACTTCTCACCTCTGAAATACATCATTGCAATTTCTGTTAGGCCAAGCATAATATAAACATTAAAATCAGTCAATTAGTTTCCCAATTGACATGGGTAGTCCATGCTTTTTCCAAGAGACTTTCACCATTTTCATGCTTGCCCAACATATACATGAACTTATTCATGTCCATCCTTTCACAGGGAATTAAATACTTCAACATTCAAAATTTATTTCTAGCAAATAAACACACTCTACTTTCAACCATAACATGCATCCAACATTTTGTGTTTTCTAAATGCATCAATAAAAAGGAAAGAGGAGAGTAAGGGGTTCCCCCTCTTAATCTTGCTCCAATATTGAGCCACACCACCACTATGGTTCCATGCTCCTTAGCCTCTTTCACTTCCATGTGAATGCTTGACTTCCTTGGCTATGACACTTAGTGTCTAAGGTCTGTCCAAGACCTCTCAACCAAGGAACCTTTCCCCATGGTTTTTCTACAAAACTCTTGGATGCTAGGACCCACACAAATTCACTAGCACCACCTTTCATTGCTGCTCATACAGAGCTTTCTAGGACAATCATATGTCCAAATCCATCCTTCGGATGCCTTCCTAGTTCTTGCTTTCCTGCAATGACCAAAGATTCCAACATAGAAACAATAGTGTGTCGGCTTGGTTGTCATAAGACTTGTTCATGAAATTTTTATTATCCAATATAAGACATCAATGAAAATTAAATACTTATCTGTATTGGGCATTTCCTCTCTACTCCACAGATTTCCTTCTCTGCTTTACAAGCCTTTGATCACCTATGGGGTGGATGTTTGGCCATCACACATGATGCTCCACAACATCAAGTAGTTAATGCCCAACCAATTTACTCTCTATATTTACCAAGCATTGGTGGTGCCAAACAAGTCTCATTCTTGGATTTCCCTCTCCATTTCCAAGCCAACACATCTGTCTAGGTCTTCAGCCAAGGGAAGGAAACTGCACCATGATCATTTCTAGGTTAAGGCTCTACTACGGAGCCATAGGCATATAACAACCCTTCATCCATATCACCACACCTTCACACAGACAAAATCCCCTTCACAACAAATCCTCACTACAACCTTTCATATACAGCAACCCTTCCACCACAACCCCTCACAACAACCTTTCACTTTTGTTCTTCAGTGTACACCACCGAATTGCATCTATTTAATCTGACAACAAAAGATGGATAAGCAAACTCATTAGTATTGCTTCTCTAAAACTGTTACCATATTTTATAACATTCACTATTAAATATTGAAACACCAGGAATGCATCCATTCCCTTAGGGTCTATTCAATATTGACAACCTTATCATAATCCATCCTTAGAAAAGTGTGCACCCCTTTCCGATGTGTGCCATGTAGGCCCTACTCATACTCAAGCAGTCTGCCATAATGGAAATAAAATCAAAACATGCTCTACATATTGACTCTAACATTAGACATGCATATTCTTAGCTAGGGCCACAAAACACTTATCCATTTGCAGATGTAGTCTTCTTCATTAATGAGGAATGCGGCTCCCTGCTCTGAGTTAGTAGTCCCTTGGTTTGCCACCCCAATCCTTTTTACATTCTGTATCCCACATATACCTTCTAGGCATAATTTTACCATCTCACTCACATGGTTTTCCAACATGCATTTCAGCTGAGATGTCATCCTTAAAATATCCAATGGCGTTTCACCCGAAGCCCATTTCCAAAGCATGGGGTCCTCCCATGGATTTTGGCTTCTGCAGAGCATCACACATGGTCTTCCTGCAATGTGTCTTCCTGTCACACTTATCAAATAACCAAACAGTCAACAAAATTTAACAATAAAATTCAAATCTGATTGTTCCATAACCAATCAATGGCACTAATAATTAAATTCAATAAGAATTTGCAATTCTATCTACTAACAAAAATCGATTTTCTTAGTCATGAGGCTATCATCATATTGTTTGTCTCTTTCACATGGTAGATTCCATCCTTCCTCATGGACTTACCCACATTGCCATGCCCAAAACAATCTACCTAAAATCTGAAACTTCAATCAAACAAACACTTCGTAAGTCTCTATGCATATAATATTTCATTGCCGCAACAGTCACTGAAACATTTTCACAATTATAACGCTCCAGAATTCAAACACTTCCAACTGTTAACATATCAATATCACCAAAACTCATTTACTTCACGTGAATCATTATCATACTAAAATTGTAAGGTAGAGTCACATCATTCATGCAAATTAATTGAAACTTTAGATACTCATTATTTTGCAGTCATATGATTTATACAACTCTTCCCTTCCACGGAGTATTTCGACAACCCATCGATCATGACTGCCTTCTTCATGCACTTACTATTCTGCATTCATAACAACCCATGAAATGATCCTAGAATTATCATCAATTCATCATCTCATCCATTATTTAGTTTTCAATAACACATACACCCCTTCGTGCATTCATGCAATGCATCACAACATCTTCACCCGCACTCATGCATGCACATTTACAACATTTACCTTATCTTTTAATGTGCATTCACTCAATGCAGCCACAAGATTTATAGAATATCTTAATGCATATACACTCAATTCCACCTTGCATTGGTTCATGAATATTATGCATTCAAACATATTATGGCCTAACCATGACTACCTCATATAGCATGCATTAACATAATCAGGACCACCAGTCCTCACTTGCTTTGGTTATTAATCTCATAATCGACATACACATGGCATGATATATTTTTATATGAATGTAGTCTAAATTTCTAAACAGTCACATGGTATGAGGCCTCTTTCCTTCACCACTCCATGCTCCACCACACTATGGCAGTATGGCATTCACATGAATACATTCAACCTTATAAGCATACCATTTTATGATTACTAAATATGGTTCAAGGGATTCTTACCCAATCCCCTTTCAACACTTATGTGATCATCATAATTAAACCTTTACCTGCATGGCTCCCATTTACACCTTTGATGTTACCTGATACATTGGTCTCTTACAGAGGATTACAAAATCCTTCCACCAACCTCTTGATCATGGATTTGTTTCCCTAACCTTTTCTTCATAAGGTTGTTGGTCACATGCCACAACATCATCAACATCTTTAGCCATGCTTTTGTTGTCTTTGGTCCTACAACCAATACAAGCACCAATAGTGATTATCAACCACAATATTTACCATTAGTGTTCATTGCATATGTAAAATCTCACTACTTTTACCAATATGTAATATCATATGCGTGCAAAAACATCTTCTCATGCACTGTGCAATGTTTGTTAATATGTCAATTAGTGCATATTTGTGCCATCCATCTAATCTCTCACATTTTCAGCATTCCCATGCCATAATTTTATGTACATCAATCTCATAAAATATAAATACAGTTAGCAAGACAAGGATTAAAGAATTCTCCCTTTCCAATCCCTCATCATAGCTTGGAATTCCTCTTCCACATCATAGCTGGTCTGATTTCATGGCTTCTTATTCAAATTCTAGTGATGCACTATTGTTCCCTGTTGGATAAGATTTTCCAATGCCTATCCACATGCCTTATTCTGAATTCGAGTGAGGAAATCACATTACTTTAAAATTACATTTTTTACCAAAATTTTGCACTTTTACATAGATGCAAAATATCCTGAAGTGCCAACTTCAGCCACTTGTAGAAGCAAATCTAGAAAGATTCAGCAAAACTTTTCTATCGGGCGAAGTTATTCCATACAATAAGGAACACTCGGCAACTTGCGGATATCTATTCCGATGCATCATTCATATTCTATAAAATTTTGGATTTGACTACTTTTCACTTTTAACTTTTTTCCCAAATTTCAAATTTTGGGCCAAAAATGGCTATCTCCCAATCCGTGCATTTCTGGAAAATCTCTGTCTAACGTGAATTTTCTGTTTTAATGAGAATAAGACATGTTGAGTTCAGTAAATTTCTTGAATCCTTCATCTAAGGTCTCTTTCATCCACTGCAAGCTTTTCAAAATCTCCAAAAAGTGGCTCAGAATAGTGCGTTTTGGCCTTCTCACTCACCCTCACTCCACATCCTTTGGATTTTGGCTCCAAAATTCCAAAATTAACACTGTGTTTGCTCCATGGCCGCTCCATATAAGTTTCAGCTCGATTCGACCTTCTGTCAAGTGTCGAGACACCGATTTGTAAAATCCATTAATCCCAAATTTATGCCAAATTGAAGCATAATGGGCTCAGGATCTTCACTAGACCTTTAATGGCATTCATTAATGGCCTCAGAATGCCACTAAACTAATCTAATTCTGATTCCGCATGCTCCTGTTATCCAAAAATAAAATTTCAGGCTTTATACTCCATCTTCTTTCTTTTCTTTTTTTTTTCTTCCGCAATCCGCAGGTTCCTCAGGTTCCGCAACTCGCAATCCGCAATCCGTACTGCGGGTGCGGAAATGCCAACTTTCCAACCTAAAAAATACACATTTCCACAATCCCGCAATTCGTACTGCGGGTGCGGAAATGCCAACTTTCCAACCAGGAAATACACCTTTCCGCAATCCCACAATCTGTACTGCGGGTGCGGAATGTCGATTTTCCAACTCGAAAAATACTCCTTTCCGCAATCCCGCAATCTCACAATCCACAATTGCGGGTGCGGAAATGCCAACTTTCCAACCCGGAAATACACCGTTCCGCAATCCATACTGCAGGTGTGGAATGCCAATTTTCTAACCCGGAAAATACTCATTTCCGCAATCCCGCAATCCCCAATTGCGGGTGCAGAAATTCGAACTCGAAAATTTGAAACTTTAACGTTTCAGCAATCCGTAATTGCGTGTGCGGAATTGTGGAAATCCAAAACGCAATATTTGGAAATCCTCGTTTCCGCAATCCGCAATTACGGAAACACCTCTGTTCCAGCAACTTCCACGGCTCATATCTCCTTCGTCCCTTAACCAAATAAGGCGAGTCTGGTACCGTTGGAAAGCTATTGGAGAGATCTATGCAATGGTGTGATCCTCTACCACACCTGAGAAACATGACCCTGACATTTTCCAAATCAAAATGTCACCCAAAACTTCATCAATGCCACGCTAAAACACTTTGATATCTGCCTGCAAACTCAGACTTTGGCCCAAGCAGCCCCAGTGCTACAGCATGGGCTCTGATACCACTCTACCACGTCCCCTCCCGTCATCTCGACCCACAGAGGGAACATGATTGCATCATGGGGGTGTCTTATTCTTCCCCAAATCCATAAGACTAAATTGCAACTAAAATAAAATGCATAATTAAGTTATACAGTGGAATTAAAACATAACACACAAACTGGAATGCATCAGCATATAAATTCTAAGCAGATGATGAATCAACATGTAGAGAATCAATCTCATTCTAATGCTATGCACAGACTTCATATCAACCATATTAAGACAATCATTTCATTCCATTAACATGAATAATTAGCATTCAGAACATAACACAGAATGATCATAATTTAAGCCACAGAGAATACTTATCTTCAAAACGAATTGTCCAAGCAACTGGCTATGTTTGAGCAACGTTCGACCCAACCATAGATCTCTGTCCATCCTATATTCCTTCAGGTGAGAGATCACTCCCAAGCTAGGTTGTGTATCCACTAAGGAGGAACTAAACAAGCTCACTGGCAACCATTGTTTTACACAAACGGTCATGCACACCCAACACAAGGAAGGTCCCCTTCTCTACTCCAGAGTCCCTCAGGCGCCCCTTCCCTCCAGTGCTATTCAGGGTGGCATAGAAATTTTCAGCTACTGATTTCTTGAGATCCTATCCTTCACTAGGTTTATCAAGCAATCCCAACCTCTGTTCAAACATTCACACTTGGATTTTCACAATTCGATGACCAAATAACTCAATCCCGTAATTGGATTTATGGGCTATAAAAACTGGGTTTTCCAATGGATTTCAGGGTATCTCATACTCCCAATTCGCCTCAAGGTTCATATCTATGGACCCCCCATTGGATTTCACTGTCAATACCAAATTTTGGGCGTTTATGGCACTTCCAAACGTGAGTTAATTCACAGTTGCGATTTCTGGTTTTTCTTATTGCTAGGCATTCGTGATGGATGAAAACTGATGCTGGGATGTTCAACCATGGAATGGGAATGAGGAAGAACGAATTCCCATGAGGTAGGGGGACTTGTGGTACAAGAAAAATAGAGCCCATACCTGCCATACGAATTTATGGGCTTCCCATGCTCCATTGAAGCCATGAACTGATTTCTCAACAACTTTCTTACAACTGAATTAAATGTTAGCAAGGAAAGTCAAATGGGTTCTCAAAATTAAATTTGGAATCCTATGGTTCAATCCCATAACCCCCTCACCACTCTCTAGTGGATACACATGGCCCCCTCTTATTAGTTGCCTCCATAGCCAATTTTTGGTGTTTTATTGCATGATGTTTATTTACATCATCTTTACAATCTCCATGGCTTAATAACACATGGGTAGTAAAATATCAACTACTTGCATTTTTAATAAAATCCAAGCATACACTAGCGGGGCCTTGGCGTTGAGCTCCACGCTAGGAAACATACATCACATGTATACAATATTTACATTAAAAGCCAATATATCCTAAGGGTCAAAATGGGGGTATTACAAAAAGTGCCAAGAAACAATCAAAACAAAGGGTAGCACAGGTATTACACGGTTGACCCGCGCTATAGTGTAGGTTACCTGAACAATTCACATGCTACATCGAAGCAGATTTTCCTTCGATAGTCATGCTATTTTCAAAACAGAGGGACCACTCATGCCCAGTGGTGCATTAAAATCACAATCCTCCCCAAGGATCAGAATTTGGCTCCTCACACACTTGGTGGCATTAATCAGCCCCCTTGTGTACCTTGGAACTGGTTCATGGAGGAGAGTTCACATTTGGATCTAGTTGTTTGTTGGCCACCTCTTGGCCTATAAAAGGAAGCCATTGTCATGCATTTGGTAGAGAGAAATTAGAGCAAGGTTATGATGTTCAATTTGAATTGGAGCTTCCTCATGTCCCACCATTTCCTACCATTGTGATCATTCCCAAGCTTGCTTGCAACCTAGCATCAAGGGGCAAGTGTTTCTTTTCATTGTTCTTCCATCTACTTAGCATTTATTTTGGACAAAAAAGGCCTCCCTAAGGGATATTTTTGGCTTCCCTTGAAGCCTTCACCTCCTAGGTGTTGTACAGCTAATTCATTGGGAAATACAAGAGTGGTTTAGCATATCTTTGGTTGTTGTTGGAGTTTGCATATTTCCCCCATATATTTCTTTTTTTTCATCAATATTTTCATGTTTGGATGTGAACTATACTAACAATCTCTTGTAGGATCACTTAGAGGAATACCAACCACCATCAAAAGGGGCTCCAAGGACTGAGGCCTTGCAGCAACCTACAAGGCTTATCCCCTCGCCAAGTGTAAGAGTGCACTTGTGCAATTTTTTCCATAACACAGCCACTACTAATGCTTCTCATTTATGGGGAAAATATTTCTCCCCAAACATCCCCCATCTAGGTCAGGTGAATACAACCTTTCCATATATGCACATGAACCTCTCCCATTTGACCTAGGTTATGTTCCCGCCACTATAGCCATGCATATGCTTACACCAAGTGATTTTCTTAGTGGTCCTACACTACATCCCTATAGTCATGTGGCCCATAATGGTTTCACCTCAAGTCCTATCGCAAGTAGTTTGGTTCTTCCCTCCCTCCCTCAAGCGGGTAATACTATGACAGTTACACAAATTGCCAAACCAATACATGCACCCATTTTAGTAGGGAATCAATCCATGCATTTCACTGGAGTGCAAATTTTAGCAGGGGGATCCCACCCTATGGGGAAAACTTGAACATGGGGGAAACAACCAGTTTGGGGAAAATCCCTTATTGGGAACCAGCCACCGGCTGGAGGTAAATCCACTCAGACAAACCCCTCCATTGCCATTCCTACAGGCCTCCTTATAGGATTACCATATCCCGAAGCTACAAAAACTTCGTGGGGCCAACCTCATCCGACAGCCACCCCTTCACAAGGATTTGTACCCCCCCAACCCTATTATATGGGAGGACCATTTGGATTTAATATTCCACCACAAATACCCTATGGTCCTACTGGTATTCCTATGCCGCATCAGTACTAGTAGTATCCAAAATCAAAACGGCAACTCCCATTTTTGGATACTTTAGATCTACCCGATTTGCCACATTTGACTAATGATCCCATTCAACATGCCCCACAATAGCCCCCAATCCCATCCAAACTACCCTCGAACATCCCAAAATTTAACAAGAAATCTTGAGAAGATCCAAATAATCACGTGATGACCTTCCATATTTGGTGTTCTTCGAACTCCTTGATGGATGACTCCATTTGTTTGTAACTTTTCCATAGAACCCTCACAGTTTCAGTAGACAAATGGTACATTGAGTTTCCAGACAGTTCTTTGGTGACTTCAATTCGCTCACCATGGAATTCCTGACTCACTTCTACTTGCCCATCTAGCATGAGACCAATACTGAACTTTTGACCTTGCTTCGGCAATCGCCCTCACCCACATATTAGATCACATTCATGAATGTAAACGGTGGTGAAGGTTGATTAAAGCCACCATTCCAGACCAATTTTTGGCATATTGGTTCACGAAGTCACTCTTGCCACCCATTGCTCGAGATGTTGCTATGGGAGGAGTTGTCATAGAAGAGCAAGCGATCACTCATCCTCAATATCTGGATTTGGTGTATTCCCAATTTGGCATGCTCTATAATTTGATCCCCAGCACTCCCCGTCCCTTAAATTAATGACCCAACAATACTATCCATGGAAACCCACACCGATGGTGTGGTAGGCTCCATAAGACATAGTATGTTACACAACCAACTGGGCAACAAGGCCAACTAACCTCTACCCCATCATCATCATAGACTAGTACCAACACCAAAACTGCGCCTTCTCCTACACAACCCTCCAAGGTGAATTCGGCTCAATCCAATTCATCTCAACAATATGGGGGTAAGAATAAAAACAAAGGTAAATCCAAAAAATATTCAAACCAATGGGAGAATAATAAATCCCAAGAAACAACAATTGAAACCAACCCAAAGAGAAAGGTAAAATTTCCCTGATTAATCTATGGAGATGACCACTACACCAAGGACTGTCCCCATCATGAAGAAGTCACTAAATTTTTGAAAGGAAACTCCCAACCTGCAGTGCTAACTAACCCTTTCCCACCCTGGCAACAACAAATGGTTTCTAAAAATCCTACCCCTCTACAAGGAGGTAATGAGGGTCATCCTCCAAAAGGAGATGCTTCCTCAAGTGCCAATGTTTTTATGTGTAACTAGATGGTTAGGCCGACGACTGGGTCCCAAACATAGGGTCCCCCTCCAAAAAATATTGCCAACGAAAGTGCTCCTGATAATTCCTCCACCTCCACCACCCCTCCACCTCCCGTCCCTCTTCAAATAGAGAATCCAATTTCTGACTTAGTGGTGCACCCACCCAAGAGAACAATTCAAAAATCGGCATTTAATCCAAGTTCCAATACTACCCAAAACTACAATATTGTAGAAGATTTGGCATAGGCACCTTGTGTTATGTCATAGCTCAAAGTTCTACAAAATTTTCCTACGCAACGTAGAACCATGTTGTCAGGCATAGGAACCATAGACCCAGAAATTTGCAACACGATCATGTTTAATCTAGAGTATTCCAACCTAAGGCTCTCCCACCAACTTGCATTTGAATTTAACACTCTCATTTGTGGAAAAAATATACAACGGACCATTTTAGAAAAAGAATTCTCGACTTGTGTTATGTCCTTATCATGTTGGATGGTCATCGGCTCTCCTGATCTTAACCAGTCTCCCACCACTCTTAGACCATTCGATGAACATGATTTCAAGCCTTACGAACTTTTACAATCTTTATACATGGAATTGGGGGGGGGACTATTTATATTGATGTGGAATTGGTAGACACCCCTTGATTATAACCTATTGCTTGGTCTTAGTTGGTTTTACGCGATGACCGTCGTCACATCCTTGATTTTTCGCCTTTTCCATTTCCCTCGTCAAGGGAAAATTGTGACTATCAACCAACTCGATTATTGCACACCTGATATTTGGAACAATATGACCAATAATGTCCCTTTCTTAGGAGATTCCACACCTAATTATGAGAGCGTAGGGGTAGGTCTCCTTAAGGATTCCTCACTTATGGGAACTTTTCCCTTATCCACCCTAGATCCCCCACACCATGTTTCCACGGTTAATATGATTTAAACTACGCCACAATAATCCCTTGAATCTTTTGACCCTTGAGTAGTACCTAATCCGTCTGAACTTAAAACCCTTGGTGACACCATGTCGCTCAGTCCTACTGAGGCATTATATCAATCGATTCAATCTACCTCTTCTGACCCAAACTCTAATGGCTAACATCTCATGGCATCAGACCCTTATTCTCTACCATCCTGGTTAGACTCTTATGCACCCTATTTGGACTATCTCTCACAGTATTTCTCGTCAGATGAATCCACAATGGAAATTATGAACATAGACGAGTCCCTATGGGAAGATAATCACCATCAATCATCTTTCCATCCACTAATGGACATGGTAGAGAATGATATCAAATCCATTTTTCCACCCGATATTATCGAAAACCCTCAATCTCTTATCCTTACTCAAGACACTATGTCTAAATGAAATTTAGGGAACATTACACCCACCATTTCAATCAAAATATCAATGAAACCTGGTATCGTGGAAAACATCCAACTTGGACAAAATTGCTCGCCTTAAGAGGTTAAAGCATGTACGGCCTTGTTTAGAGAATTATGCAATGTTTTTGTTTAAAGCTATGAATAAATTCCAAGTATTGATCATTCCATCATGGGTCATGAGATCAATACCTACCCAAGAGATAAACTCGTTCGGCAGAAACTCCGCCTAGTACACCCCCGTAAGACTACTTCCATTAAGGCAGAAGACGAAAAACTTTTGAAAGCTAGTTTCATTTATCTTGTACCATTTGTTAGGATATTTTAATACTTCATCATTATCCTACCTAGCATTATTTCATTTTCCTAGTAGTTGATGATGTCATTTCCCCCTAGTGGTGTGCAGATTGCATCCAGGATCCATCTACCACCTTCTGAGCCCTGCATTAATCATTTTAGGACACTTTAGTCAGTTCCCTATTTTATAGGAACCTACTCAGTGTTCCAGTTCAGTCCACCTGAGTTAGATGACTCTTGTGGGGGGTCAGAGCTACGAATGCCACTAATTGTGGATGTATGCACCCTTTTCTAACTATTTTGCATGAAAAAACCACTAACGCGCCCTCCTTGGTTAGTTAACTGGTTGGGTCTTCAGTTAACTGATTTTAGGTTCAGTTCGGTTGATTTTGAGTATTCCGAAGCACTCCAGTGGTGACAATTCCTATGCCAAACCAACTGAGGTTCAAATTCTCCTATGTGATTCGAATTCTCTCCATTGTAACATCATTTTTCATTATAATGATTATTGGATCATGTGACACTATTCTTCTCCTATCTGAGTTCTTATGCATAATTAATTGTCTGCTCATTTTTACTGCAATTTTCACTCTAATTCAACTTTTCTGCTCATTATTTCTCTGTGAGGTATACTCAGCTCTTAGATCTGCTGTGATTTGGAATTTCACATTGTATCAGATCCATTTGAGCATAGTTTGAGTAGTTTCTTTCAATAGTGCATCAGAAGCCTCTGGATTTCCACAGCAAATCCTGGTGCCATTGCATTGAATTCATTGGAGAAATTATTTGAGGTCTATCTAGGTGTGAAGGATCTGAAAAAATGTGCATATTGTCCTAAAGCAGTGCTCAGTAGTAGTCTATCTCAAAAATTGATATTTTTTTGCAAGTTATTCAAAAAAAAATTGAGTGTAGCAGTAGCAGTAGTTTCACCTTGTATTCGCTCCAGCAGTTCTCATGGACAATTCGAACTCTCCTCTCTCTCCCAGGATCCTGACACCCTTCAATTACCTTGATTGGAGGGTTGATATGCAAATGGTCTTGCGCAACAAGTCACTGTACAGGGTAACAATGGGGAAGGATTTTGAACCACAAGCAGATGTGGAGAAGGTCAAGTATCTAAATAGATTGGATGAAGCATTCGGTTTCATGTGTATCCATATTTCAAGAGATATACTCTTCCACCTTGAAGGATTGAAAACTCCAAGAGAGGTATGGTTGAAGTTGGAGACCCTCTTCAGCAAACAAGATGAGCTAAGGGGCCATATTCTCAAGAATGAGTTGATTTCTCTTCAACTGAGTAGTTTTGAGACCATCTAGAAATTCTTTTCCAAATTCAAATATTTGGTCATGCAATGCAAGCAGTGTGGCATTGATAAGAAGGATGAGCAGTTGTTGCTATCAATTCTATGAAAGCTAGGTCCTGAGTTCTCCATATTTGTCTCTACCTTCCATTCAGGGTGAATGTCAATTCCTAGTTGGAAGATGCCATTCTTAGATGTTTTCACTGAATCTCCAATTCGAGAACAAGACAAATTGATCCATATGGGAACCTTGAAGGCCTCTAGAGATCAAGATCTTGTGGCTCGAGAAGCAAAAAGTGCGAATGGAAAGGGAAAGCACAAGTGAAAGGAGAAGAGGAAATCCGAACCCAGGAAGAATGCCAAGTCAATTCCATCGGAAGGAGCCTCCAGCTCCAAGAAGGACAAACAAAAGGGATTTGAGAAATCTAAGTGTTCCTATTTCAAGAAAGGAAGCCACCCAGAGAGATCTTGCATGCAGAAGAATATATACTAGATGACTGAGCTTAGTGAACAGCACAACATTCCCTCCTAGAAGGTGCAAGAGAGACTGATTCTGGAAGTGAGTATGATGGTCATGAGATATGCCATGCACTGAAGGATGGATTTTCAAAATCACAAGCCCTCCTCATAGATTCAGGATCCTCCAACCACATGGTTGCCTCCAGAGAATCATTTTCTTCTCTAGATCTCAAAGATAGTCTGATTATCCACTGATCCGGATATTGGGGGATAAGACCCGGAAGACTTGAATGCCGAGAGAGGAGGAGAAGAGATAGCTTCAAAACTGAAGTGAACAATGAACCAGCTATGAGAAAGACAAAGTAGTGAGATCTGGGCTATGAATAGCATAGATGGAAAAACATAGAATAAATATGCCATGTGGAGGGGTGAGGCTCAAATAAGGTTCTTTGAGCCTCACCTCTCAAACTATACTAAGAAAGACACTTAGAACTAATACCCCAATAATAACTCAATAAAATAAGAGAAATGTAGGATAGAAACCAAATGCATAACTTGCTATCATGATAAGGCTTGTTAGGCCTTTATATAGAATTATTACAATGTGTCTTGAGGCCATACCATGGGCCAAAACCATGTGCTACCAAATACCATGGATATGAGAGGGTGGCCTCTCCATTTAATGCTTTTATGATAAATGAGAGAGGGTGGCCTCTCCATTTAATGCTTTTATGGTTTATACATCCGAATTTAGACCATATGCCCCCTAAAATTCGGATCATTCCTCCCCCCTTAGAAAATGATGGTCCCCATTATTTCATGCTAAAAAGAGACCTATGATTACAATGTGCTAGTTACCAATGAAGAAAAGGGTTTTGTGTGGTTGACCCATAACCGTGGGTTTTGCGAGGTTGACCCATAACCATGGGTTTTGCAAGGGTGACCCATAACCATGATGGCAATGGCAAGCTTGATTTCAATGAAGAGAAGAGTTTTGTGTGGTTGACTCAGAACCATGGGTTTTGTGTGGTTGACCCATAACCGTGGGTTTTATGTGGTTGACCCATAACCATGGTGGCAATGAAAAGCTTGTTTTCACTAAAGAGAAGGGTTTTGTGTGGTTAACCCATAACCGTGGGTTTTGTGTGGTTGACCCACAACCATGATTACAATATATAACTGTGGGTTTTGTGTAGTTGACCCATAACCATGAGTTTTTTGTGGTTAACCCATAACCATGGGTTTTGTGTGGTTGACCCATAACCGTGATTACAATACATAAATGTGGGTTTTGTGTGGTTAACCATAACCATGATTACATTAAGATTTAAAAACATTCATGATCTTTGGTGCAGTTGATGTCTTGCTGCAAATTCATTCATAACTTCTGATGCATGTACTAAAATTGAATTCCATTGAAGACCCATTTGATATCTCGAAGAGACCTTTCCTCCATATAAAATACTTGCTCTAGGGTCGCCCAGAGATTGAGAAAATGTTTGTTGAATTTTTAGAGACGCGCGCACACTATTTTGCAGACATGTGTTGCTTCAATCAATGATATCTCTCAAACTAGAAAGCCAAATGGAAAACCATGAAATATCCATTTTAGCTGACAGAAAGAGCTTTCCAATGAGTTATGGTATAGCCTCTGAGCCATTTTGTGGAGTCTGTAGCACTTGTTTAAAGGTGTTGTACGTCCGACTACATTGTGTACAAACATGTACTACTTCAAACAAACATATCTCACAAACCAGAAAATGAAATGAAATTCCGTGAAATACCCATTTTAGCTGACAGAAAGAGATTTCCAATGAGATATGGTAGATCCTATGAGACATTATGTGGAGTCTGTAGCACTTGTTTAAAGTTGTTGTACGTTCGGCCGCATTATGCACAAACATGTGTTACTGCAAACAAGCATATCTCACAAATCGGGAAACGAAATGAAATTCCATGAAATACCCATTTGAGATGAAGGAAATATATTTCTGATGAGCTATCGTAGAGCCTCTAAAACATCCTTTTCAGTCCATGGAACCTGTTCAAAGTTTGTTGAATGTGAGAGTGTTGAGTATAGAGATGCCAAGGGTTTGTAGAGAAGCATGGGTTGTTGTAGAGGTTGTGGAACCTCTGTTGAACATGCATCATGCTTCAAAATCGTGTCCCGATGGAGAGCATACCTACTCTGATACCACTGATCCGGATATTGGGGGCTAAGATACGGAAGACTTGAATGCCGAGAGATGAGGAGAAGAGATAGCTTCAAAATTGAAGCGAACAATGAACCAGTTGTGAGAAAGACAAAGTAGTGAGATATGGGCTATGAATAGCATAGATGGACAAACATAGAATAAATATGCCACATGGAGGCGTGAGGCTCAAATAAGGTTCTTTGAGCCTCACCGCTCAAACTATACTAAGAAAGACACTCAAAACCAATACCCCAATAATAACTCAATAAAATAAGAGAAATGTAGGAGAGAAACCAAATGAGTAACTTGTTATCATGAGAAGGCTTGTTAGGCCTTTATATAGAATTATTACAATGTGTCTTGAGGCCATACCATGGGCCAAAACCATGTGCTACCAAATACCATGGATATGAAAGGGTGGCCTCTCCATTTAATGCTTTTATGGTTTATACATCCAAATTTAGACCATATGCCCCCTAAAATTTGGATCATCCACATGGGAGATAACTCTCAGATCTTTGTTGAATGGAAGGGCACAATACATCTGGAGCATGGGAAGTTCAAAAATGTTCTATTTTTTCCTTCTTTGTCAGCAAATTTGTTGTATGTATATCAGATGACTCACACAGGTTCACCGAAGAAAGTGGTATTTGGTCCTGACACAGTTGAGATTGCAGAGATCTCTACTGGAAAGATTATAGCAAAATGGTTTGCAAACCAAGCCTCCAAGGCATATGAACTCTCCCATTTTTTTCATACTCGTTGCCTACCCCATTGGCATCTGATGAAGATCAGAGTGATAATATGGGCTCATAAATTCCTTGTAGTTGTTGGGAACACAGTTGGGGATCCATCTGACCACAGAACCACCAGATCTCAGTATCATATAAAACTTGCATTATGTCATGCATATCCAATTCTCTTAGATAAGTGTTACATGATGGTGGGGTTCGATCCACAATATCTTGAAGAGACTTGCCATGGGGGATCTACAACCAAGTACAAATATCAGTTATCTGACAAAGTGTACTCAAAGGTTCATGATTTGGAACACAATGAGCCATTCGCTCCAGTAGCGAGAAGGGTTCCTGAAAGAATTGTTTTGGCAAATACAACTTCGACACAGTGGGAGGTACATCAAAGGAGTAGATCTAGATCTAGATCCAGATCTAGCACCTACATTGCTATCCTACATAGGAGAAAATTGCCAATATTTTTTCAAATGCTTTCACTTAGGAAATGTTTTTCCTTCTCTGCTTAGTATGAAGGTTATTTGAGTTCCCTACTGTTGTTCCTTTGAGGGGGGGTATTTTTCCCATGATTTTTTTCCCCATTTCCTTGGTTCATGGACATTTCTTTATTTTTTATCATTTATTTGATTGTATGGGTGACCTTTGGTCTTAGTAACCAGGTCCCAGGATGCAAAATTATAAATTAAGGGGTGGTGTTAGGATATTTTAATACTCCATCCTTGTCCTACCTAGCATTATTTCATTTTCCTAGTAGTTGATTATGTCATTTTCCCCCTAGTGGTGTGCAGATGTCATCCGGGATTTATCTACCACCTTCTGAGCCCTACATTCATCATTTTATGACCACTTTATTCAGTTCCCTATTTTATAGGAATCTACTCAATGTTCCAGTTCAGACCACCTAAGTTAGTTGACTCTTGTGGGGGGTTAGAGCTCCGAATGCCACTGATTGTGGCCTCATACTCCCTTTTTCTGATTGTTTTGCACGAAAAAGTCATTATGTTCCCTCATTGGTTAGTTAACTGATTGTGTCCTTAGTTAACTGAGTTTAGGCTCAATTTTGTTGAGTTTGAGTCTTTCAGAGCACTCAAGTGGTGACAATTCCTATGCTAAACCAACTGAGGTTCAAATTCTCCTATGTGATTCGAATTCTCTACATTGTAACATCATTGTTCATTATAATGATTATTGGATCATGTGACATTATTTTGCTCATACCTGATTTCTTATGCACAATTAATTGTCTGCTCATTTTTACTGCAGTTTTCACTCTAATTCAATTTTTATGCTCATTCTTTCTCTGTGAGGTATACTCAACTCTTAGATATTTTGTGATTTAGAATTCACACCATTAACAGAATAGGTATCTAATATTGTCTCGATTATGAAAAAACAAGCAACCATTAGAGTTTGTGTCGATTATAGGGACCTTAATAAGGTTTGTCCCAAAGACAACTACCCTGCCCCCTCTATCGACCAAATCATCAACAATTGTGTCAGAAGCATCATATTTTCATTCATGGATGGATTTTATAGCTATAATTATATCAATATACTCCCATATAACCAACATAGGATAGTTGTCATCTACCCTTGGGGAACATTTGCTTATCGCAAGTTACTCTTCGGTCTTAAAAATGTTGAGGGCACTTTCCAACAGGATATGTCATATGCCTTTCACGATATCAATCATAATGTGGATCCTTATCTCGATGATTTACTTGCTCATTCAACTCATTGAGAAGATCATATTTAGCATCTTAGAGCTATTTTTCTTCGATGTCGCCACTACAATATTCGCTTGAATCCAAAAAAATGCATTTGTTTGTGTCAAAACGGGTAGACTCATGGGATCCTTCGTCTCCAAATATGAGATCAGGATTGATCCCTTCAAATTTGAGTCTATTATGTCATTCCCTCCTCCTACTTCCCTCCTCCAACTTAAAAGTTTGCAAGGGAAGGCAAACTTTGTACATTGTTTCGTCTGTAACTACATGGAACTTACTAAAGGATTCATGCGTTTGCTAAAAAGGGTGTTCCTTTCATTTGGGATGACAAAGTTGAACGCTCATTTGATTCCCTAAAGCACACACTGACTCACGATCCCAACTATACGCGATACTATATCCTTTATCTTTCCACACCCACTTCCACCATTGGAATCGTATTAGTTCTAGAAGACGTTAATGGCCATGAACATGTGGTCTACTACTTAAGTAAGATCCTTGTAGGCCCTTAACTTCAATACTCCCATGTTGAAAAGTTTGCTTTGGCAGTTTTCATCGATGTCCAAAGGTTTCATCACTACATTTTTCTTCGCAAAACCACAATTATTGTAGATTCGAACTCCATGTACCACATTTTGACCCAATGAGTACTAGGGAGTAAATACTCACATTGGAAAATATTCCTTCGGGAATTCGATCTGGAATTTTCCAAGTCTAAATCCAAGAAATTATTGGTTTTTGTTGAGCTAATGTGTGACCTTCCCCATCCTAATGAAGAAACTGAGCCCATCGACTCTCTTCTTGATGATTCATTGTTCGTCATTAGCACGTCTGGCCCGTGGTACGGAAACATCCCTTTGTATCTCCAAACCCAAAATTTTTGGTCGGAATTATCCCATGAATATTGTCGTCACGCTAAATATTATCTCATTGTAGGTGACACGTTGTATCGCCGCAGTGTTGATTCTGTCCTCCGACATTGTTTGACCCATGAGGAATCCGAACACTTTCTGAATGATTGTCACTCTGGAGCATGTGGTGGTCATCTTTCTAGTATGCCTATGGCATAGAAAATATTTCACTCTAGGTACTTCTTCCCATCAATCTTTAAATATTGTATGTAGGTAGCTAAGAGGTGCCCCCTTATCAAGTCTTTCATACAAATAAATGCTCTCCTCCCGCTCCACTTCATCTAGTAATTACCGTTGGCCCTTTTGCAAAATGGGGCATTGATTTTATGCACCATAAGCCTATCTTGGCCCAGGGGCATGGTTATATTATATTCAGAGTTGACTATTTTACTAAATGAGTCAAGGCTATGCCTACATTTGCAAATGATGGAAACACTGATGCCTTGTTTGTGTTTAATCACATCATTGCTAGATTTGGAGTCCCTCAATCCATCATCACTAATCATAGTTTGCATTTTTGAAACTGTATGGTGGCCGAGTTAAGCGCCAAACTAGGTTTTTGCCATGAAAAATAATCCCCATATTATCCCCAAGAAATGGAAAAGTAGAGGCCATTAATAAGGTGTTGAAAACTATGATTCAACGGATGGTAGGAACACACAAATCAAGTTGGCATTTGAAATTTTTCTCAGCACTTTGGGCTTATAAGAATTCCATGAAAACTACCACTAAATTTACACCTTTTCAATTGGTCTATGGTCTAAAGGAAATATTACCTATCGACTGTGAGATTCCATCACTAAAAATGCTCATTGAAATCCTGCCAAAAACTTACGTCAAGGAAGAACGGTTCTTATATTTGGAAGAACTCCATGAGACTCGTTGTGATGCTGCTCTCACCAATGAGACACAAAAAACACATCAAAACCCAATATGACAAATCCATCTATCCTTGTACCTTCAACGAAGGTGACCTAGTACTAGTCTACGATCAAGACAGCGATGAACTAGGAACAAGCAAGTTTGAACCCATGTGGTATGGTTGTTACATTGTAAAGTGAGTATTACAAAAATAACACATATGAGCTGGTAGATTACGATGAAACTACATTAGGAAATCCCCAAAATGGGATTTACCTAAAAAAGTACTATGCTTAGGGTTATCCTACGTTTGTACTTTGTATATTAATGTACCATAAATTTGGTGTGTTTTGGTGTGGTGTGTTTTTCTTTTGCGTGTAAGATCTCATTTCACATATGACCTCTTATCTCGATTTGTGCTCGAATGTGCAGATGTTGGAATCCTTTTCAATGTGCTTTGGATTTGTAGACGATGCTAGTAGACATGCCCAAAACCTTGCTTCTGCAGCTTGGGTGGTATATTCCCCCACTGACAAGTTAGTGAATTCGGGAGGGATTTTCCTCAACCCCACAACTAATAATGCAGCGGAAGTATCATACTGTGATTGGAATTTTGACCGAGGATTCCTCTTAACATTGATTCTAAACCACATTTATTCCATCTGTGATCCTAGATTGCTTCGTCTTTTTTGAAGGATATGCCTCCTTGAGATATTATTTGATTGTATCCAATATCGATATATACCAATGGATTTTAACACTGTGACTAACTCACTAGCTAATTTTGTGTTAGATTGGCATCTATCACATACATAAAACATTATATAATCACAAAGCATGTAAAGAGTGTAAATAACAAAAAATCATCATTCAATTAAAACATTTAGGAATAACCAACCGAAACAAGATCCATATATATTATATATATAGTAGCAAGAGTTCTTCCCACATCATAAAGTCCAAAAAGTACATAGGGGGGGAATTGGGATACATCGCCCATACATCACATATCATGTCACAGAAATTAGAAAATATGAGAACATCACATCCTACTCATCATCCTGCAGCACATTGTGCTCATGATAGCACACGACTTCTTTGGCTACTTGCTGCAGGAAGTGACTAATACTCTTAGGAACTCCTATTGTATGCCTATGAAGGCGGTATGGAATCTCATGCATATGCATGGGGGGGGAGCATATTACGTCCCCTAAGGTTCCTCTCCATGTCACGAAGCCCTCTAGCTTCATCTTCCTCCACCTAATGAGTCGCCCCACATCAGCGCAATGGTGACATAGTCGTCAGTCGCTCCGCTCCTCTATCTATGAAATGAAATGTGTACACAGTTAGATCCCCTTGTGTACAACAAAAACGTTAAAAAATTAACAATGAAAAAAACACTGACACGGGATCACATACTTGATGCATCTCATCATGCTCTCTCAAGCAGCACTAAATCCATGTCGCCTAGGAAATCCATCCTCACATATGGGAAAACTTCTATCATTGGGATCTAGTTCCTCCACCATGCGAAGAAACCAACATCAAATATAAAAACCTGAGGGCCATCCAACCGATATGCGTGACTGGTCTATCGCTCCATCCATGGCTCAGATGAAGTTCAAATGGACATCTCTATTTGCATATGCATCAGCGGTAACCACTCCAAGAAGAAGGTTACCAAAAGAGATCCATACCCAAACTATTTTTGCTTTCCCGATCTACATTTGGCGATTTTATCCTTCATGTTCACCAACACACCTTCACACCAGTTGAAAACTTTGGGCTCGATACACTCAATAGTGTATTCCATTTGTTCCTTTGAAGCAAGATGACTCCCTCTTCTCCCCGCTAGCTTTGTAATAGTAAACATGATCATACATAGTGGGCGATCGGTAACTTCTTTGATCAAAACCTTTCCACTACTTCTCTGGGATCCATCTCTACAATATTGGGCCATGTATTCTTCACTAGAAGTGCCCTGATGGCCAGTCAAAGTAATCGGTGCTACCCACTTGGAGAGCCCCATCAAGAAATAGATGTCCTCTAACTCTATGCCAATATCATCGGAGCCCACATTAAAAACTTGGTCATTTACATTCCACATATTTATCAAATGGTTCAATAGAAGCACTTGCTTCCTCATGCTTTGAGTTTTGAAGAACTTGAGCAACCCATAGTTTCTTAAGATGACCATGGTGTTTGGATCAAGCAAAGCATCCATATCTTCAGCCTCATATTCACACTCTTTCCACTCAATCATTTTTCCCAAAGAGATCCTACATATCATCAAAGGAACCATTGGTCAAAATTTGAGTAAAAATCATGGGTTATTTAGTGAGCTATGAGAAAAAAAATTGGGCCTTGCGCTCATCGCCCCCCCAAAATGTGTTACACTGCGATGAAGTCCTTTGCTAGTGTATCCAAAGTGATGAATTCCCACTTCATCACCCTCCTCAATTCACCAGGGGAGCGATGAAGTAGGAAGGCGCTATGAAGACCCTATATAGGCTTAAATCATCCCAAAACTTGCATGAAACAAGAAATCAAGACCATGAAATGAAAGAGTGTAGTGAGGAGACCAACCTAGTTCAAACGGTTCCTCGAATGGCCTCCCGTATCTCCCAAAATTAGAACTTCATAATATGCTCCAAAAGAGGGGAAAACTCCACCAAGGTAAAATTGTGGGCTAAAAATGACTAAGAAATTTTACTTCTTGTTCTTTTAAACCACTAAACTAGTTATTCTTACCCCTTTTTCACATTGTCTTTTTCTTCTTATCATCTATTTTTTTCATAATTGAGTTCATTTTAAAGGGATTTATAAAGGTCTCTAACATGATTGTGGTCAAGGCATGACTATTTTTCACAGGACTTTGTGAAGATGAGTTCTCTCTTCTAGCAACCTTGTTTATGAGAGCACATTTGACTTTTTCAAGCTCCTTAAAACAATGAATATTCTTCTTTCGAGGGATATTTTACCCATTTTTTGGCCTCATGAGACTAATTGCGAAAAAGGAACCATTTTGGAATCTCCTTTAAGCTCTTTTCTGACTCCCTAAATATGAAAATATTTTCGAGGGAGCTTGTTTTCTTTCACACTCATTAAATTATTTGAAAGGATGTTTGTCTAGTGTAAGTTTACCCATTTTTTGGGCCAAATGGACTAATTATGAAAAAGCAATACTCTAGTCAAATTTGATTAGAAGAGCTCTCCCTCATATTGTTTTATGCTTTTTCGGGCATAGGAGACTAAATTTATGAAAAATAACAACCACGAAGTCTTCTTTGAGTTCTTTTTATACTCTCTAAATGCTAAAATACTACCGATTTTATCTTCTTTGGACTCGTAAAAACCATACATTGAAGAAACCATATCGAATCAAACCCCTCCTTCTTCAGGTTCGTTAAAAATATGATGAGGGACTCATCAAAGATTAACCATACCTAGGATCTATTATCCTCCTCAAACTCGTTAAAAACAAAGAGGTACTAAACAATCATGGTTGGGGGGAATTTTGGAGGTGTAGGTCAGTTTTTGGGAAGCATTATGGAAGTTGTTTGTTGTTGTCCTTAAACATGGCACATGTTTGCATCTTGTCTTACAGTTGGGTAATCTACTTGTCTCTGATTCATACCAATCCAATGAATCATTATACTCCTTCGGCTCATCCGAAGAGTGCCCTTGTTATCATTGCACTAGGTTTTGGTCCATATCTCATTGAGTCAATGCTACCAAGTCACTTGTCGTGCCTCGCAATGTTCATGGGAATTTTGAGCCTAAATCAACCATTCTACAGTCTTTTCAGTCTTTCATCCTTGTGTGAGTCTCTACTCATTTGGTCCATTATCTTACATCACTATCCTATGATAGTTTCGTGTCAATGATGGGGAATACATCATATCCCTCCTTTGATGAGTCTGATCCTGTCGACTTCAACTCATTATCTCGGAATTAGACTTAGAAACCAATTAGTACCTTGGACCTACATGCCTCAATGGTAGGTTTCCTCACTTTTTACGATGGGTTTACATCATTGACCTCTAATCGAATGATTCCATGAGTGCTTGACTTCAAAACATCTATTCACATTTGTTGGAATGTACTAGGGTACCTTGGGAATCATTGTCATCATTGGTGTTTTCCCTCCCACTTGTTAATAGTTTACATGAATGATCGATAATCAAGTGGTTTCTATCATATTCGAAATTAGTACATATATTCACATGGATAGAATCATACCATTTCGAGACTGGGATGAAGACCCTGCAAACCTTTGTTATGTGCTTTACCAAGTTTGCAATCGAGATTTTATGAGTATTTAGCATATTCCAATATGGTCTGCATGCTGGAAATCTCATTGATGTATATATAGTCATACAAATCCATTTTGTATTGGTCCATGGATGTGTCTTTATTTTATCGTGGATCCACTATGTATTCTTCCATGGCTTCAATCTGATATAGTCATGGAGGTAGGGATCTACATTGTATTTTTGGTGGCCATATCCTTAGTCAATGCTTTCATAGATCCGTAGTGTATTGGTCGGTGGCCATGCTTTGATTCATTTTATTCCAAGCATGGGTATGCCTACCTCAAGGATGATACATGTATACTGATTGATGTTTTGCTTGTAGCTTCCATTAATCTCTCCTATTCTATCACCCCTTTTTTTGTAAAATGTTTCGACCATTAGTTTCCTTTTCTCACCTCACACTTTAGGGGGCACCTATTATACACCAAATGTCACACTTTAATTCATTCTTAAAGTGTCATACTTTTACCACCATGGAAGGTGTTTATCATGGTCACTAGGTGTGTTAAAAAGGAAACCTAATATTTGTCATGATCCCTAAACATATTAGAAAGAAGAATATATCATTAAGAGGTCGAAACCCCATATTCCTACCTTGATTTATGCCCTTTTTGAAGGATCACCACCCTCCCTACCTTATATAGGGAGAGATGAAACCATGTCATCTCTCCTTGCATTGTTATAGGGGAGCGATGAAGTCCCACTTCATCTCTTTGTGCCTAGCTTTGGGGAGTGATGAAGTTGGTTTGACTACTCCAACTTATGTATAGGATCTATATTTGTGAGGATTTTTTTGGTTGGGGTAGGGATTCGATCCATCACCTATCCTTCTATCTTGAGTAAGTTCAATCTCACTTGATACCAATAAATACTCTCTTGATCCAATTCTTTCTCCATGATGGTTATGATCCCAAATACTATATAATGAGATCCATTCTCCATTGAAGGACATGAGAAAAGGTGAGAGCATCACACTTATGATCCTAAAGAAACCTTAAGGGGCTTGGAAGGAGATCTTGGAGGAGTTGGTGCTACATCAAATTCATGGTTGTAAGTTCTTCTTGTTTTGCTTTCAATTATTAAAAAAAATGGCCTATTCCCCCCATTTATGTCTCTTATGTTGGGTACATGAATGTGTCTATCTTTTGATAGTTAGATCTATGCTTGATATACTTGTTGTGTTGAAAAGGAGTTGTTCTTTTTTTTTTGCAGGCTTCCATTTGCATCTTGAGCTTGGATCAACTAGGATCAATTAGGACAACCATCTAAAAGAGAGGTAGGTCATCTACTTCGTTTTCTCTTCCTTCTATTTTGATTGCTTGTGTATAAGTTAGGTCTAGGAGATGTTAGTGTCCACTTATTTTTTTTTTCTTGGATTGAAGGAGTCACAATCCAAGGGAGTCTTCACCTATCCATGGGGGAAATATTCCATAACACCAGTTCTAAACTCTGCTTTCTTAGTGATCATTCCCAATGAGACTAATGATGAGAGTCCTGGTAAGTTACATCGTATTTATTTATGCAATATGCTTTATAAAATTATAACTAAAGTTTTGGAAAATTGGCGTGAATCGCTCCTACCTTATTTAATCTCCCTAGAGCAATCTAGTTATGTCGAGGGTATACAAAACTTAGATGGAATAATTATTTCCCGTGAGGTGATTCGTTCACTCAAAACAACCAAGAACCATGGCATGCTGCTAAAGTTGGACATGTACAATTTTTTTGATAAGCTTAGTTGGGAATTCATAGAAAAAAATCTCCTTGCCTTCAATTTCAACTCTTCTTGGATGAATTGGATCATTTCCTTAACTTCCTCTGTCTTCTTCTCGATCCTTGTTAATGGTTCCCCATATGTTTCCTTCAAACCTTCGAGAGGGATTCAACAAGGTGACCCGCTCTTTCCTTTCCTCTTCATATTTATGGCAGAAGGCCTTATCCGAACAATAAAAAACATTGGATTCCTCCCAGGAGCTCAGAGGCCTCAATTTATTTCCCCAAGAAAACCCCAACACACATCAGCAATTTGCAGATGACACTTTGCTCATGGGCCACTAATCTGTAAGGTAGGCTCATGTCTTCAAATATTCCCTTGTCATATTCATGGAAGCCTCTAGAACCTCGATTAACTATGAGAAATCTAAAAAAAAAAATCTTCAACACTCTGACTATTGCTCAGAGAAACGTTATTCGCATTATGGGATTCTCTGGAAGCACCCTTCCATCCAAATACCTCGGGGATCCCCTTATTGACTCAATGTTAAGACGATATTCTTGGGAGGATCTTCTTACCAAACTCTCGAGAAAACTTTCTAGTTGTACTTTTCACCCCTTAAACCTTGACATTCACCTCATCCTAGTCAATTTGATTCTCTAATCAATGCCTCCTTGTTGGGCGTGGCCCAAGTGGGCACAATTTTGATGAAGTACAAGTTTTGGGAACTGCGCAGTTCGGACAGCGAGGTCAGTTGGCACAATTTTGTGGGATGTGTAGTTCGGATTGCGTAGTCAGTTTTGCGCAGTTAAGTTGATGCACAGTACCAGCGTAGCAACTATTTTGGGTAAAAAGTATAGGGAAAGGTCGAGCTGAGAAAGTGACCATTTTGAGTGTGGCGCCTCTAGGATTCCTGGCAGTGGGTAGGGAGCGGCATAACGGCAGATGAAAGAAACTGGTCAAGAGAGTGGTGGCAAATAGTTAAGAAGCTAAGCCATGAGGTCGATGGAGACAGGTAGGCTAAAGGGGTGAAAAGTGACAAGCAACGATGGGGTTGTAACCGTTTTGGTGATGACTGCAATTGTCAGAAGAACATGTGAGCCACGAGTGGCCCAGGAAGGCAACCTGAAGCGAGTGGAGTAAGCTATCAACGTCGATAGGCAGGGTGGAGGGTAATCGCACCAGTTTTGGGGAACCTTAGGGTTTTTGAGCCTATGCATTGTAAAGACGTGACCTACAGGCACGATCTATAAAAGGGCACATTTTGTAGGGGAAATGGTAATGATTAATCTCTAGTAGATGAATAATATTCATTGTAAAATATTCTAAGTGTTAAGAAGTGAATGCTATTGTAAAAGGCTCTGCAAGCTGCGTGCGCAGAGACCTACAGAGAGAGAGAGAGAGAGTCTGCAACTGAGTGTGTAGACTGAAACTGTTGTACCCTTCCCAAATATAATATAACAACAGTTCATGTGGACGTAGCTCCCATCCTGGGGGTGAACCACGTTAAATTCTGTGTTATGTGATTCATTGTATGCATTTGGATCCATGTATTTGCTTATGTGAATGGTTAAGACCCTGTTATGAGTTCATGTGTTTTCTTTTATATGTATTCACCATAAGGATAATGATGGGGATAATATGTTAAGTAATCACATGTATGAACGAATGTCGAATGCACCAGTATTTCGCAGTTATATGAATGCATGAACTAGTCGGATAACACTTAGCGCGGCACCTGAGTGCACAGTGATATTATTGTTGTCATTATTGGAGTGTATAAGATTGCAAGGTTCATTATAGCATGCTTGTTGAATGCGTCTTATAACACTACGTAAGATCCATTAAAGTGGTTAAGTACCAAAGAGGAAGCGCAATCTCTGTGGTGTTGTCCTGTTGGTGAAGAACCGTCCTGCATCGCATAGTCCTTGGATGCGTGATAGTTTAAGTATTCGTCGCGAAGAAGTGGAGCTTCGCGCAGTCCGAAGTTCGCAGCGCGAGTCCCGTAACACGTTGCTTTCCAATTTGTTTAAACACTCATCACCTGGTTGTGGAAACCTAATTCCACACCCCCCCATTACTTCGCCTCGGGTGAGACCTCAGTCTGTTCGCAGGCTGTTGCCAAAAGGGCCGGTGAAAAGGGGTTTTGTTGGTTCCTCAAACCGCGCAGAACCTAGGTCTTTCTAGTAAACCTCAAGAACAGTATAAGCAGCCAACACTCCTTATCTCTTTTCGGCTTTAGAATCGCCCAAATCTATCATTAAGAACATTATAAATATTCAGAGAAATTTTCTTTGGGTAGGCTTCGAATCCCACCACAAATGGCCTCTTTTCAAATGGGACACTTTATGTAAACCCAAGCTTGCAGGAGGTTTGGGCCTATGAGACCCGAAAATTATGAGTCACGTGCTTGGAGCGAAGATGTGGTGGAGGTGGATTACTTATTCATCTAAACCTTGGGCTATGTTATAGAATAAAAAATATGCTTCACAATGTGATAAACAAAACCTAATATGATTTTCGAAATAGGTGGAATGATCTCTCATTTGGAAACTAAAATCCCAAAACATACTACTTAGTCAACAACATAGTTTATGTTAAATAAAATATGGTCATTATGCTCTCTTTTGGGATGACTCATGGAAACATCAACCTAGTCTCATGCATTCTCATCCTCTCCTTGACACTCAATGTCATTTAGAAGGAAATGGAATGTACAGGTTCATCAGCATTGGATTGATGAAGAAGAAAGCAACTTTTGCTTATGGACTCCACCAAATCATTAGCCACAAATCAACAACCAAGAAGACATCACTTCTCTTTGGGAAGAAATCCAAGAAAGGCTCATTTAAAAACAACTAGGTAGTGACAAGATTGGATGGGGATACCAGCCAAGTGGCTAATATTTAGTCAAAAAATCATATTACCTGAAGTCCCACCAGGGGGACCTACCTTGGGACAATATATGGCTTATGTTTTAGATAGCTAATATGTATCCAAAAGTGGCAACTTTTCTTTGGCTCATGGCTAAGGGACACATCCTCACTTGGGACAACTTACTCAAGCGAGGTTTTATGGGGCCATCTCAATGTCCTCTTTGCAGGCAAGAACCTAAATCCATAAGCCACCTATTGGACACCTGCCCCTTCACCTCTAAACTCAAGGAAAAAGGTGTTGATATTTTCAGACGAACTAATCATGAACGTGGAAATCCTACCTAATTGATTTCCAACAGGGTCACTAATTCTTTCAACAATACCATCTTCAACAAGAATTGACAGATTTTCCCTAGGTTTCTAGTTTGGGAAATATGGAAAGAATGCAATAGCAGAATATTCAGAGACCGAGGCAATGTAACACCCCATTTTTCTATTGGCTTCAATGTAAATACTGTGTATATGTAGTATGTGTATTTTTCCTAGTGTGGAGCTCAAGGCCAAGGCCCCACTAGTGAATGTTTAAGTTTATTGCTTAAGCAAGTATTTGGACAGTTTGATTATTCATGGGATGTTAAGCCATGAAGAAATGTAAATGATGTAATTATTATTAATGAATAAAATAACCAAGAAGTTGGCTAAGGAGGCAACTAATGAGAAGGGGCCATGTGTATCCACTAGGGAGAGGTGAGGAGGTTATGGGATTAGTTTCCCATGTTTCCACATGTCCGATTGTGAACCCGTTTTAACTTCATGCTAACATTAATGTGGTTGCAGAGGGTGGTTGAGAACCCTGTTGCTAAAGCCGATGGAGTATGGAGCATGCCTGCGATTTCGTGTGGCAGAGCATGACTCTGCTTGCTTATCCAGAAAGACACTCAACGCTTGAAGCTGGCAGAGCCTGTTTGACTACCGTGGGTGGAAGGAAACAACCACCACATTCATTCAGACATCGACGATCCATTCACATGCTGGCCATTCACGATCCATCGCCCCACAAAGAGAGAGAGAGAGAGAGAGAGAGAGCCCATGCGTTCCTGCATACGCAGAGCCAACAGAGCGGTATGACTTGAAGATAATCATGTTTTCTTGTGTAATAGATATAACATATAACTGATAGCCATGAGAGCTATGTGTGTAAACCCAGTCTACCGGTGATAGAGTGCTCCATGACAGATTGGTAAGAACTCGTGAGTAAACTGCAATTCTGAACAGTGCAGAGAAACCATGAGAGCTTGAGTTTGGACCGCAGAGGATAGATTGCGGAACAGGGCCTTGTCCACAAGCCTGGAACGAGTTAGCTTGTTGAACTGTGGAAGAAGGTTGGGTTGCTTGATAAACCCAGTGAAGGTTGTAGTCTCATAGAACTAGCGACTGGATCTTTCTATGCCCATCCTGGAATAGCACTGGAAGGGAAGAGGCCTTGAGGGATTGTGCAGCAGAGAAGAGGGTCTTCCTTGTGTTGGATGTGGTAGGTAATGTTGGTGCCAGGTTAGATGAGTGTTGAGATGCCTGTAGCTCTGTGGTTGAGCTCACTGACTTAGTAACGCCTCCCTTGTTGTCCCTGTTTGCATGATAAACCCACTGTCATTTGGCTTAGCATGATCAGCTTGTTTGATATGTTTGATAAACCCAACGGTATGTTGGCTTGGCATGATTTTATTGTTTGGTATGCCTGATAAACCCACTGCAGGTTGGATTAGCATGACCAGCTAGCCTGGTATGCTTGATAAACCCAACTTTATGCTAGCTTGGCATGACCCTACTGATGGTATGCTTGATACACCAAACTGGAAGTTGGCTTAGCATGACTAGTATGTCCCTAAATGCTTGATAAACCCATTGTAGGTTGGCTTAGCATGGGTAGGTTCCCTAAAATGCTTTATATACCCAACTACATATTGGCTTAGCATTGGGATGGAACCTTGACTGTGAGAGAACCTGATTACCCTCCTTAGTGGATACACGGCCCAGATCGGGGGTGATATCTCAGCTGAAAGAGTACAGGATGGACAACGATCTACGGTTGGGTGGAACGTTGCTCTCACTTAGCCATTTGCTTCGGAAATTGAAAGATAAGTATTATTGTTATGATAATTGATGGTGTTTCATTGTTATGAAATGGTTTCTTATGTTCAATTGTGCAATTGTGAAACGTATGTTTGTATGAATTTGGTTGAAAAGAAGTCATGTGCAGGCCTGAGTAAAGGGATGAGTTCATTGTCATATGAATATCATTGTATTGCATGAGTTTAATGCATTATAAGTCTTGCATGTGATAGATGTATTTGTTAGATCTGATTTAATGCATTTTACATGTTATGATATGTTGTGGTTGGTTTGATTAACCCTGTGAATGAGTTGTATGCTTGCATCTGATCCTTTGGATGGAGGGGAAATCCCTGGCAATGTTTCAGAACCCTATGTGGGTCAGGTGGAAGGGAAGATCATGGCAGGAAGAAGGTTGAAGTCCATTTTGGTAGAGTTATGGACAGAACTTCAGTGGGGAATTTGACATGGTAAAAGTGCTCAAATGGGGCATAGATTCCACCATTGGATAGAGCTCTCCAAGAGCTTTCCAATGGTATTGACCTTGTCTCATTTGGACGAAGGATGGAGAAGTTATGCCCCTCAGAAGATGGTGTGGAAAATTACCATGACATAGGGTATGGTTCCGCATGCCCGCATCCGCAATTGCAGATTGCGGATTGCGGAAGTGACAGTTGTTGGAAGTTGGGATTTGGAAATTCTACATCCGCAATTGCAGATTGCGGATTGCGGGTTGCGGATTGCGGATTGTGGAAAGGTAATATTTATGGTTATGAAGCTTGGCACTTCCACATCCGCAATTACGGATTGTGGATCCGTCGTTGCGGATTGCGGATTGCGGAAGTGACAGTTGTTGGAAGTTGGGATTTGGCACTTCCGCATCCGCAATTGTGGATTGGGGATTGTGGGTTGCAGATTGCGGAAAGGTAAAATTTCTGGTTATGAAGCTTGGCACTTTCGCATCCACAATTACGGATTGCGGATCCGCCGTTGAGAATTGCGGATTGCGGAAAGGTAAGCTTTCCAGTTATGAAGTTTGGCACTTCTGCATCCGCAATCGATGATTGTGGATTGCGGATTGCGGAAAGGTAAGATTTTTGGTTATGAAGCTTGGCACTTCCGCATCCGCAATTACGGATTGCGGATCCGCCGTCGCGAATTGTGGATTGTGGAAGTGACCGTTGTTGGAAGTTGGGATTTGGCACTTCCGCATCCGCAATTGCGGATTGCGGATTACGGGTTGCGGATCCGCCATTGCGGATTGCATATTGCAGAAAGGTAATATTTCCGGTTATGAAGCTTGTCACTTCCGCATCTGCAATTGCAGATTGCGGATCCGCCGTTGCAAATTGCGAAAAGGTAAGCTTTCTGGTTATGAAGTTTGGCACTTCCACATCCGCAATTGTGGATTGCGGATTTCGGATTGTGGATTCACATTTGCGGGTTGCGGGTTGCGGATCCGAGTCATTTCAACTATGTGTGTGTATTCAGTTGAATTTGGGGGAAAAAATGTATCAAGGTCTCCTGTGGCCATGGAGGTCAGTGGGGACATGACAGACAAGGTTATCATTCCATAAGGATAAAGTACATAAGTTCTAACTCTATGTCCTATTGCTCACCCCATAAACCATAAAATCATTGACACATAAAATCCCCTCTACAATTATCCCAATCAACCAATACTCTTCCCCCTCAACCTACACAACACCAAGAATGGGATCTCCTTCTCTACAAGAGGTCCCTCAAGCTATCCCAATTCCCTTCTAGTACTCTAACACAAGTTGGCCATCGAAACTCATTGTTGGGACTCCTAGGATTCTCAATTGTAGCCATATTTCCTCTCATAGTGGCACCATAATCATTACTAGCAAATCCTTTGGCATTGACATGAGCTTCCCTGAAAGTATAGTGCTTATCTCCCACAAGTTATACAATCCAACATCCTAATGTAATGAATTAGTGAATGATTATTCCAAATTCTAACATTATATTTGCATAATCCTAACTCTCCACGTGGTTGTCATGAGGAGCCCATGTTTTCCCCCTTAATCTTAGCTTAGGATAATAATAATAAAAAGGGATTAAATAAATCAACATTAGTAATCATGGGTTTTGGAGACCCTAGGATATATCACAAGCTAAATGTTATAGTCAAGGTCTAAGTGCTTAGGTTTAGCCCCCTTTCACTTTCTCTGCTAGTGAAATCATAACCTCCCATCTCTTTTTAATCCTTGTTCACTAGAAACCATCAAGGTTTTTTATATTATATATAAATGTACATCGTTTACAATATCTTTGGTCATCCTATACCATATATGTTTGGCTTCTAACCACTTTGTAATTACATACACATTTACATTCTAAGGTTAAAAAAAGTGGTGTTATAGTTAGGGATGGATGAGGCAAGGGTCATAATTAGGATGAAAGTATCTTGAAAACAAAATTGAAGAATTGAGTAGAAGAAGGAATGAGACAAAAACATGGGATTTTTCCCATCAAACAAATTTTAAAAATAAAGTGGTAAATGGGATATCAAGACTAAAAACAAGGAGGAGAGAAACCATGGAGGGGAAAAGAGAAATATAATCAAAATTGGAGAATTTATTTTTTACCTGATATAATCACAAATTGATAGAAAGCTAGTAATAAAAGCAATATGTGTTATGATTCCTATAATAAATTTAGAGGATAAGAATTGCATATGATAAAGCGAGGACTTTGAATGCACAAAAGGGATTGGACTCAATGCCGGTCCCACAAGCTTTGAATAACATTTGAACTTAGAAGGTTTGAAGGCTCATCTGAAAGGCCTCATTTCATATTGGTTCTTAGTCGACAACCATGTTGATATACACAAACAATTGATCTAGTTCGACCCATGCAATCCAGCTTCGATACATCACACATTGCCAAAGGGGATAACATAAATTTGAATACAAATCCACTAAGGCAATTTGAAGTATAAAGGTGCGCAACCATCCTACATACATAAAACTTGAATGCAAAAGGAAATTTGAGCCAAATAAAATCGATGGGGTTTTTTAATTAACCGAGCAAATAGTTAATCCTTGCATCAACTATGCATGCAAACATCATACATTGTCTGGCATGAACTACATTCTAAATTAACACGTAAAAAAACTATAGATTAAACTTAGAATTATAAATAGGAATTCAATATAGATATGCAATACTTACCTTTTGAACAAGCTGGTCCAAGGGAATAGGTTAATGGAAATCAATTTTTCACCCAACCGTAGGTCATCCATTATGGATGCAACCCCTAAGTCAGGTTATGAATCCACCATGGTGAAAGAAATTGGTATAGAACACTCAATTCACTCACCCAACCAAATTTCCCTTGAGCTCAGCCAAACTATTTACCTTGGATCTCTCCGAGTTGTTTTCTAACCAGTTCAACCATGACACTCCCTTCACTCAGCACTGCCCCACATGACACAATAAAGATATTTCCCTTCTCTACTCGACAATCCCTCAAGGATCATATTCCCTCCAGTTGTAACATACCCGCTATCCTCGGTGCGATCTTGAGAAAATAGGGTGCAAAAAAAATAACTTCCTTTGCCTCATTCAACAAACAATTATGTTAATATTGATAACATTAATCATCATAGTAAGTATTCTCTATTGACTTTCACATGGAACCTTTTAACTTGAGATTCATTAAACCTAATCATTGTTTAGAATATTTTATGATAGCCTATGAAAGCATGACACCTTAAGTTCATCAATATCATGATACAAAATAATAATTACTTTGTGTATCAATCTATAAGGGAACATAAAATAACAACCTTCATAGATTCTTCATTTGTTTTAGGAATAATTCCCTCATGGCCACATCATGCAAGATTAAATACAACAAATGTATAACTACTACACAATCATCATGTTAATGGCATTAATTAATCAAATATAAATGCATATCTTTTATAAGGTAAATCACCCACATATCCTTACGCAACCCTCATAAACCAATTACATATAAAGATGCAAGATTAAATACAACAAATGTATAACTACTACACAATCATCATGTTAATGGCATGAATTAATCAAATATAAATGCATATCTTTTATAAGGTAAATCACCCACATATCCTTACGCAACCCTCATAAACCAATTACATATAAAGATGACTATCGTTATTATTTATTTCAATCAACTTATCCTAACAATCGCACATATGAATGAACATCGGCTAACACGCAACTCATGATGAACATATATTCATATATAAACCTGAAGGAAATAGAACAATTGTACATCATACATACTACCATTATGTTAATAACATGTATTCAACCAAATATTAATGTACATTCCTTCTTAGAGTAAATCTGATTATCATAAGGCTAATCTCATGAATCACCTAAATACGAAGTATGCGACCATAATACAAATCATTAATGCAACCAATATAACATAACATCGACGTAAATGAGTACAACCAATCAAATGTAATTTCATGACAATGTTTACATTTATGAACCTGGCATTCTCCAACACGACGCAACAATGAAAAAATTTGTTACTAACAACTTGTATTCAAATAAACCTTAGTTTATAGAGTACGCAACTTACATGTACGTATGAGAGTCCAAATAGGCCGTAGTGTTGTTACTTTGCTCTGATACCGGTTTGTAACACACTTGATATCCTCGGTGCGATCTTGAGAAAATGGGGTGCAAAAAAAATAATTTCCTTTGCCTCGTTCAACAAACAATTATGTTAATATTGATAACATTAATCGTCATAGTAAGTATTCTCTATTGAATTTCACATGGAACCTTTTAACTTGAGATTCATTAAACCTAATCATTGTTTAGAAGATTTTATGATAGCCTATGAAAGCATGACACCTTAAGTTCATCAATATCATGATACAAAATAATAATTACTTTGTGTATCAATCTATAAGGGAACATAAAATAACAACCTTCATAGGTTCTTCATTTGTTTTAGGAATAATTCCCTCATGGACACATCATGCAAGATTAAATACAACAAATGTATAACTACTACACAATCATCATGTTAATGGCATTAATTAATCAAATATAAATGCATATCTTTTATAAGGTAAATCACCCACATATCCTTATGCAACCCTCATAAACCAATTACATATAAAGATGACTATCGTTATTATTTATTTCAATCAACTTATCCTAACAATTGCACATATGAATGAACATTAGCTAACACGCAACTCATGATGAACATATATTCATTTATAAACTTGAAGGAAATAGAACAATTGTTCATCATACATACTACTATGTTAATAACATTTATTCAACCAAATATTAATGTACATTCCTTCTTAGAGTAAATCCGATTATCATTAGGCTAATCCCATGAATCACCTAAATACAAAGTATGCTACCATAATACATGTTGACGCAGAGTCTATCGACATGGGTTCACTCCGCACTGTCGCCAACAAACTATCAACCTAACTCCCTTATACACCGGCCCGAAAAGGTGTAACCCTTTCCAGCAACACTTGCAAAGCAAGTGTAATCTCACTCGAGGTGGATAAGAGGGTTGTTGGAACCAAGCTTCCGCAATTGTGAAGAGGATATGTGCACATTAACCAGAGATTACAACATTCATCACAGTCCATTAACCAATCATTCGCATCTTATTCATAATACATACATTCAGAGCATATTCACCAACATATTCGCACTAATCAATAGCAATATATATTCGCATTAATCAACAGAAATCATTCACATAACCCATCATTTATCACCGCATCATTGCACAACAATAGAATCTGAACATCTTCATTCATTCATCAAAACCTGTGGAACAAACCTCACAGAAACAGTTAAGTCATCATATCGCGGATACAACCGAACCCAAAAGATGGGATTAATCTCCAAAACTCCGATGCCCTTAGGCTTACAATCTTACTTTATTTATATGCTTTCATCTTATTACAAAATGGTCCACATGACCGACTCGACTAATCTAACAAATATTATACTTCTGCAAGAGCCACAAAAGGTCCCTTTTTCCGCGAAATGACCCTTTCACACCTGTTAGCTTTCGCACTTCCTGCGGATCTATCCCGTGCCAACAGGCCCCCAACACAAACTTGTGGCTGGTCCCAAGCCACCTCAGTTGGACGCTGATGGTGTGCACCCATCCTGCGCTGTGCTCTGTCGCTGAAACTATTCTTGTAGTTTGGAACTCACCGTTGTGTACTTCTCATCCCCCATCGTCGACTTCTGGTTCGTTGTCATGTACTTCTTGCACTCATCCTCCAATCTCTGGAAACCTTCATCATCTACCTCTCCAGAGTTTAGTGGTTCGCTCTGCAATCGTTCCCGCCTGAGAAGAAGGTTATCAACGTCGCCAAGGTGGAATACAGGCCGACTACTCCAGCACATCTATTTCACACCTTGGATTGCTTCCTACCGGGGCCAGGGGGCTGCCTCCCCTGTTCTTATGGTGTTCACTGGGACCATGAAGCTTCGAACTACTACCACATACTTAGACATCTCGGTCAAAACCTCGTCTCTGTGACACTCAAGTGTCTGGGCTGCTTTCTGCTCAAGGTTCTCATGCACACTCGTCGTTTGGGCCCGCAGTGCCCTTGGTGTGCTACCAAATGAAATGAAATGGATCATTTCCACAGCCTCCTTGGAATTCCTAACTTATACAATGACCTGACCTGCTCACAGCATGTATTTCTCGCTTCTAGTAAATACCTCATTTATCGCTTCTAGTAAATACCTCTTTACTCTACTCAATCTCTAATGCATGTATTTATGTGTTTCCATTGTCCAGGATATCTGCTTCGAAAAACCCTCGCGAATCCGTTCACCTAATGCGCTGATGCTGTCATCATTTCTCCTGTGTGTGGTGATCGGGCTTCCTACGCGTGTGATGGGTGACCATATTGCTCCCAGCTATTATGTGTGTCATCCCCGTGCAAACTGTCATCCGTGATGCCACCGGCCACACTGCCACCGTGTGTTGCTTTGTGCCAAATGTTCCTGGTGTCGGCGCCGATCCAAGCCAACTAATCATCATTCTTGTCCAAAAGACCTATCATCCCAAAAAGTCCCATCTGCTGGTGATTCAATACTGATTTGATTGGGTCATAATCCTCCCGCTGTCGCAGTCCAAACCCCAAGCGGCGATACAACCCCTCCTTGTGCACATTCTCCTCCAGCTGGTGCGCCATCTGCCATCTCATGTATATATATATATATATATTTTTTTTTTATTTTTTTTTTTTTGAGTCATCATCCACTCTACATTGGATCATGGTGATAGGGCTTCATCCTACTCCCATTGACTAATTTAGGTAACAGTACCCCATCCAAGCTCTGTAACTGTACTGCGCCTCCATTGGTAATAAAAGTGATGACATATGGTCCCAACCAGTGCATTTGCAACTTTTCAGGGTGTTTCGCAAATTTGATATCATACAATAGAACTGTATCCCCCTTCTGTAGGTGTTTCGTCTTGACATAGCGGTCGTACCACACCTTCTGGCAGTCCTTTTCTACCTTTTGTATTAGTTTTTTCAAGCGTTCCTCTAGCGCGCTATCGTCGCTCATCTCTGTTGATGCGGTAATGTGCAAGCTGGGTACTATGTATTCCATTGGCATCACTGCCTCCTGGCCGTAGATGAGTTTAAATGGAGTCTGTCCGGTCAATCGCTTGCATGTGGTGCAATATGCCCAAAGGACCGCTAGGATTTTTAGGTCCCAGTCGTCGCGGTTCACATTGCACACCTTGGTGAGAGCATGCTCCAAGATCTTATTGAACGCCTCAATTGTCCCATTCTCCTGAGGGTGGTAAGGTGTACTCTTCTTGTGTTGGATTTGAAATTCCTCAGTCATCGCAACAATTGTTTGGTTAACAAAGTGTGTCCCCTGATCGCTTAGTAATACCTTTGGGAAACCAAACCTAGTAACCACATTGTCAAAGAGGAATCGTGCTGCAGTCACAGCAGAACAGTCTTTTACCGATGCAGCTTTCGCCCAACGCGTCGGGTAGTCTGTCGCAGTGATAATGTAACGCGACCTTGTCCTCTTCCCAAGTGGGTTGATGGGTCCCACAAAATCGACAGCCCATTTGTCGAAGGCCTGCAGCGTTACTTGTGGTACTAGTGGCATTTCGTCTCGTCGCGAGGGATTCCCGGTTCGTTGACACACATCGCAGCTTCTGGCATAATCTGCGGCATCTCCATGCAAGGTTGGCCACCATAGCCCTACACGAAGGATCTTCCTTGCAGTTGCTCGTCCGCCATAGTGTACCCCATCAATCCCATCATGGGCTTTCGACAAAATCTGTTCCTGCTCATGCAGAAGGACACATCATCGTAGAATCTCATCTGGGCCCATCTTATATAACTCTACTGCAATTAGTTGAAAGTCTACAGCTCGGACAACTAGTTGCTTCTTTTGGCTGGTGGTGAGCTCAGCTGGTGCCTCCCCTGTTGCCAAAAATTGAATTATTTCTTCATAGTGATTATCGACCATACCAATCCTAAAAAATTGAGCATCTGGCAGTCCTTTGTCGATGCTTTTTGGTTCCTCTCCTGATTCTATTCGTGAGAGATGATCAGGTCCTGCGTTCAATCGGCCCGGCTTTACGATAATCTCAAAATCAAACTCCTGAAATAGTAATAGCCAACGCCAGAGCTTCCCCCCCCAACACAGGCTTGTTCACCAAGTATTTCAATGCAGAGTGATCGGTGAACATCTTAAAGTGGCCTCCCAAGAGGTAGTGCCTAATTTATGCAACGCATAGACCATTGCTAGCCCTTCTTGCTCAGTGGTCGTATAGTTCCTCTCCGCGGTAGACAGTTTTCTACTGGCGAATGCTATCGGGTGGTCGATGTCACCGGTTCCAGGTTGGGCCAGGATAACACCCAGTGCGACTGACGACGCATCAACGCGTACGTGAAATTCCTTCGTCCAATATGGAAATGCAAGGATTGGGGCTTCGACCATCTTTTGTTTCAGTATGTCCAAAATTTTCTGACACTCCTCAGTCCATTCAAACTTAGCATCCTTCTTTAGTAGCTTCTCTATGGATGTTGTGATAGCTGCATATCCTCGGATGAATTTCCGGTAGTAACCTGTGTGTCCCAATGTCGCTCGCAATTGTTTAGCCGTTGTCAGGGGTGGGAGGTCCACAATGAATGAAATATTTGTCAGATCTACCAACATTCCTTCCCAGCAGACAATGTTTCCCAACAGTATGCCGAACGAAGCACAAAAGATACATTTCTTGAGGTTCATGTAAATCTGGTGCTGTCGGCAGCGTTCTAGCATGAGTCTTAAGTTTGCGACATGATCTTTGACTAACCCATATACCGTCCAATCATCCATTTAAATTGCAACGAACTTATGAATATAATCTTTGAAAGTTGCTACTACTATTCTGGAAAATATTGTAGGAGCATTCTTTAATCCAAATGGCATCACCGTGTACTGAAAGCATCCCCACTCGGTGACGAATGTAGTCTTGTGTCGATCTTCTTTTGCAATCTTGATTTGGTGGTAGCCTAAAAATCCGTCCATAAAGGAATATATCTCCTGGCCTCCTACGCCTTCGAGTACTTCATCTATGAATGAGGTTGGAAATGGATCATGGAGGCAGGCATCATTCAGTTTCCTTAAGTCGACGCATATTCGTACTTCACCATTTTTCTTGACCTAGACAACCATTGGACTGATCCATTATGATTCTTCCACGGGTTCTATAATGCCTGCCTCCAAAATTCTTTCGAGTTCGGCTTGAATTCGTTCCTTGTATCTCGGGCTCAATCGATATGGCTGCTGCTTAACCGGCTTCACGTCGGGTTTCAGGGGGATCCTCATCTCTCCTAAGTCTCCAGAAATTCCCTTCATCTCTGAGAACTTTGTTGGAAACAAATCCTGAAACTCATGTAGTAGGTCAGTTATTTTTGCAATGGTCGATTCGTCCCAGTAGTCGCCAATGTTTGTGAATTTTGGGTTGTCCTCTGATCCAATGTTCACCTTTTTAATCTTTAATGGTTGTTGAAATTTGTCCGCCGGTATATCTGGTGCCACAACACTGCGACTACCCTCTGACTCAAGTACATATGTAGCCCTGGGGTCATCATCATCTTCGGGTTCTCTAGTGACGTTGTAACACTCCATCAACATTTCTGGTGTCGTCGTCCATTGGAGTGCCATTGGTTGTCCGGTTGGTACAGCTTCAAATATCTTTCTGTGGATTTCCTGTAGCACGGTGTGGATTAAGGGATTTATATTTGCGAATGAGAATGTTTGGCTAAAACCAATCGTAAGCTGCTCCCAAGATGTTGTCCCACGTCGCAGTTTTGTTGTGACATACCAGCTCCGCGGTACCTCATCCAGTGTGTGTACGAATGCATGTACCCACTCTTGTCATGCTCTCGATCCCCATCGGTGTTGACAGGAATTTAGATGTGCCTTCGGGTCTCCCTGTTCTTCATATCACATCTAGTCATCCTTTGAGGCTTCGCCGAACCAAACCTCCATGAGGCATCGGCATAGTGGCCAAGATGTGATGTTTGATTTATGCGCTACCCACCATCACACAGGAGTAGCCTTCAGGGCTTGCTCCAAGTCCAGAAGATGATATGGCTCTGCCACCTTCTCCTCAAATTCGGTGAGAAACGTGTCCAAGTTGGGCAATCCTTCATAGGTAGGTAACGCATACTCCTCCTTAGCTACCATTCGCAAGGATTGTGTTATCCGTGCGCACCTTCGAAAAGACACTTCATGCAACCAGTTCTGCCAATTCTCAAGGGCCTCGTCTGAGTCGAAGGATGCTGAACTGGTGTTGCGCCATTCCAATTCACCATCCGTGGTGGGGTTAACATAATCTTCAGAGATGTTATACAGACTGTCCCATCCTTCCGTAAATTCATCTCTAATTGGCTCCATATAGCGCAACCCCTCCGTCGGATCTAGTGGTGCGATGACTTTCATTTCCTGATTCTCGAACGACATTATCCTTTTCTTAAGGTTGATAAACGATTGGCTCTCCATTGCCCAAACTATCCCCATCAGTACCGGATAGGAGCTGGTGTTATCTACGATCTCAATAACATTGAAATCCGCATATGTTCTAAGCCCTTCAATTTCAACCGAAAGTTGACATACCTGACCTAGCGAGGTGACTTTGCTCTAGTTTTCCAATCGCAGTTGTACCAGTAACCAGGTCATCCGTGGCTTTCCCATCGTCTCCCATGTTTGTTTATTCAGGATATTCACATCCGAACCCAAATCCAGAATGATGGAGTCGACATCAAATTATCTGATTTGTGCCGACATCCGCATCTCCCTGCCTATCTTTCTTTTATATATGCGATTGACTTTCTGCTCCAGTCGTGCACCTCCTCATTATCGTAGTAGACTAGCTATTTATTCCAATATCTATGGATCCTTTGCCAGGTCTAGACAACTTCCTATGAAGGCTTTTAGGGTGGTTTCCTTCCTTCATGACTTCGTGTGGTCAAACGTTGGTGGCATGTCATAGATTTCTTCTTCCAGAGCTACCCGTCTCTTATTCCTCATTGCCTCCTATTCCTTTGAGAAGATGTCCTTTTCCACTTCAACGCCCTCATTGACCTGCTTTCATTTTTTTTGTGTTGGTCTGAAATTGGTGTGTGGCTTATCGGCCCTGGTCACCGTTCCTCCTTTTGTCACTATCCCCACCGTAGCGTGGTTGCCTCTGGCTTCTGTTGAAATCATTTGTACCGCAGGTGTTGTCTTTGGATTATTTGAGTTATGGTTCTGCTTGGTTTTCCATTTCGCAATAAGCTGAGGGCAGTCTTCTATGCTATGATCTGTAGCACTGCAATATGTACACTATGGCGCTGGATTCGAACAGACTCTCTGGTAGTGCCCCTGGTGCCTGCAATTGTAACAGATGATTAGACCTCTTCCATGTCCAGCAGCGCCTCCACGTCCAATACCTCGACCACCGCGGAATCCTCCAAAACCTACGCGCGGTGGTCCATATTGTTGATACTGTGGTTTCCCGTATTGTGGCTATTGATACTGTTGTTTCCCATGCTGCAGCTAGCCATACGGTGGTGGTGGATACTGTGGGTTCCCATACTGCAGCTTCCCGTATTGCCCCTGGTCATATTGTTGCAGCTGACTATACTGCGATTGTTGTTGTTGTTGCTGGTCATATTGTTGCAGCTGACTAAACTGACTATATTCTTCCCCCTTCATGAAATATGTGTCAGTTGTCCGATCTTGCAGCAAATCATAGGCCCTGCAGTCCTTCTCATCATGGCCAACCGATCGGCAAAACTTGCAGTATAAGTTTTTTGGCTTTGATACCATCTTTTGGAAATATACGCACTCCTCCGGTCGATGCCCTCCGGTCTGACAGACAGTACACCATGGCATGCCTCCCTGGCAAACTGGGTTTGGTGCCCCCGCCTATAAATATTCCTGGAACTTTGGGAAATTGTCCTTATGGTTCCCCTCATTTCTACATTGGGTGCACCATACATCTCCGCGGGTTTCCTTGCCCTTCTTGATATCCTCCAGCTATAATGTTAAATTGGCCAACTGTGCCTGAACTCTGTCCATTCTCATTCCTGCTTCACTGATTGGTGAGGTATCCAGCTTCATCGCGGTTTCTAATGCTTCTAACTGTGTTGCGACTTTTTGTTGCATCAACGGCCCTCAGATATGCGACACCAACCTTGCGATGAACTATTCTTTGTGTTGTAGCTCATTTATCGGAAATCTCACTTTCGCTATTAGCGTCTTATATCGCTGATCGATTTCCCGCACCGACTCATTCGGGAATTGTTTAATCTCCTTAAGCTCAGTGACATATTGCGACTCAGATTTTGGTTTCTTAAATTCGTAAATCATCGTCGTCCTGATCTGCTCTGATGTTTTGGCCGTTGTTCCCACCGGAACCTTTGCAAACTTCATGTACTAGTCTAACGCCCGACCCCTAAGGGTCGTCACTAGCTATCCTATCTTTATAGCATCGTCCTTGACCTACTTTATAGTCCAGACTGCTTCGCATACAAACCAATATTGTTCGGGATCCTTGGTCCTATTCCCCTGAAAGGTGGGAATCTTTGCCTCGTCTACCATTCTAATGTTGCTGGTATGTTTTATTTACTGAAGTGCTACTCTTTCCACTGCACGTGGGGCAACTCCGTGAATAGTTTGGATTTCTTCCTATAATATTCGGAGTAGTGCGCGGGGTTGAAGGTACGTGGTAACTTACGATCTGACCTTCCTCTACCTCTGGGGTAGCCTGGTCGACGTCTCCTTCACAATAAGGTCGCTTCCTCCCATGTGGTCCTGTTCCGCAGTTCTCTATTCCGGTCCTCTCAGGAGACTCTCTCTCAGTCCTCCTCTTCTTCTCAGGATGTCGGAATATTGCTCCACTCCTCAAGAGACCACACTCTTCGTTAACTTCCCTTTCAAACTCCTCGTCGCTCATGTCTGTCTACCACATCTTTGCGTCAAACTTGCATTTACGCGATACCTTCACCTTCACACACTGATTCTTCTACTCATCAGAAGACATCCTCAATATTCATTTTTCGCAGACCAGCATTTTAATCCACAGTTTTAACGATGACAAAAATCTTCCCCTTGGTCCCCTGAAGAAATTTCTTTCAGCACCGCTGTATGACTTGATAGTATCTACCGCGAACTCAGTTACGTACCCTTTGAAGATACTAACTACCCAAAAATCAACAACTCGCGATACATTATTATCGACTTGCTTCAACTGTCGCACCAATTCTGGAGTCCAACAATCCAGTTCAGTCTTCTAACAGTGGTTCTTGCGGAACGTCAACTGTGCTAGCCACTCATGCAATAGCACCGGGAATTCGCAAAAAAATATTTCATGAATATCTGAGTAGATGTATCTTTCTAACCAACTGGTCGATGTCTACTTAGGATCTCGCTTCTCGCTTTCTGCGAATTCCTCCGCCTTCTTATCGAACCACTCTTGGATCTCTGGTTTAGTCGGGTGCCACAACATATCCTCTTTTCTTCTTCCTTAGGGTCCCGGCAACGGAACCATTTGTTCACGCAGAGTCTATCGACAGGGGTTCACTCCGCACTGTCGCCAACAAACTATCAACCTAACTTGCTTATACACCGGCCCGGACAGGTGTAACCCTTTCTAGCAACACTTGCAAAGCAAGTGCAGTCTCACCCGAGGTGGATAAGAGGGCTGCTGGAAACAAGCTTCCGTAGTTGTGAAGAAGATATGTGCATATTAACCAAAGATTACAACATTCATCACAGTCCATTAACCAATCATTCACATCTTATTCATAATACATACATTCAGAGCATATTCACCAACATATTCACACTAATCAATAGCAATATATATTTGCATTAATCAACAGAAAGCATTCACATAACCCATCATTTATCATCGCATCATTGCACAACAACAAAATCCGAATATCTTCATTCATTCATCAAAACCTGCGGAACAAACCTCGCAAAAACAGTCAAGTCATCATATCGCGGATACAACCGAACCCAAAATATGGGATTAATCTCCAAAACTTCGATGCCCTTAGGCTTACAATCTTACTTTATTTATATGCTTTCATCTTATTACAAAATGGTCCACATGACCGACTCGACTAATCTAACAAATCTTATACTTCCGCAAGAGCCGCGAAAGCTCCATTTTTCCGCGAAATGACCCTTTCGCACCTATCGGCTTCCGCACTTCCTACGGATCTATCCCGTGCCAACAATACAAATCATTAATACAACCAATATAACATAATATCAACGTAAATGAGTACGACCAATCAAATGTAATTTCATGACAATGTTTACATTTATGAACCTGGCATTCTCCAACACGACACAACAATGAAAAATACTTATTTTAGGAAGTAGACAAAGACGACTGAAGGATTGACTGCAACTTTCCTCCCAACCATTTGTCTCTATGTTCGGTGTATATTACTGCCACCGAGAGGCCACCCCCGAGCTAGAAAGGAATCCACCAGAGCGGTAGAGGTAGTGTTTTTCTCGTATTAAAGGGTTAGCTTGATATCTAAAAGTAACTCACAATAGAAGTATATCTATAAGTGTGGATCTTAGAGGCAATACCTCTTTACAGATTTACATAATTTACCAAGACAGATCGCAACATGTAAATAATACTGAATCTCAACATACCCAATCGTAAGCATGCAATGAATATCAAATCGTCAGCATGCAAAGAATACCAAATTTTTTAGGATCAAATTCTACTATAGAGCTGTTCCATCCCCTTTCAGCCATATAAACATAATTCTTGGGATTGAGCTCTGCTATCTAGTCGTCCTATCCCATTTGGTATTTAAACATTTGACAGGCTAACTCCTTGGGATCGAGCTCTGTTATCGAGCCGTCCTATCCCAATCGAAATATAAACATTGATAAGTGAAAACATTGGGATTGAGTTCCCTATGGAGACTGCCCCATCCCATATTTATAACAAAGTGTAAATATATATCTACATGCATTGACTATTTAAGCATGGGAATACAATGCACTGCAGATATTGTTGATCTCTGTCGAGGGCATGAGGTTATTTACAAATAAGAGATACAGCGAACCGCAGAGATCATTGATCTCTGTCAAAGGATACAACATGCAGAATATAATATATATATATATTACATAGAGATTAGACGGGTCACATATCTCTATCAAGGGATACCAATATGTAGAGTACTATATATATATATATATTACACAGAAATTACACGGGTCGCATATCTCTATCAAGGGATACCAATATGTAGAGTATAATATATATATTACACAGAGATTACATGGGCCGCATATCTCTGTCAAGGGATACCAGTTATGCAGAAAATAATATATATCTCTGTCAAGGGACAGGGGTCGCATATCTCTATTATGCGATAAATAGAGTATAAAAACTTTTATTTTAAAGGATTTTCTCTGTAAATGCCAAGCAGCTCTTTAAAATAAGCAATCACCGGGAGTCACTCCGCACCTCTTCTTGATGAGGCTTGGATCCATATAAGGAGATTGCGGCTCTTCAAGTCCTCACAAGACTAGTTGTCTTATTTCATGATCGATCACTGATTTTAGAACGTCAAGGCTTTGTTTTCCTTAAATAGATGAATGGATGTAAGTGACATGATGTTCTTGTTAAGCCATATTATAATGATTGTATTTCAAGCTTTCCTTGATTCCTTCAATTCCTTCATAATAGCAGAAAGATAATTTTTCCCCTGAAAAAAAAGTAGATAAATGAATGATACAACCGAAATAAATAAATAAATCTTCACCTGTTAGGTGAAAATTACTTATGGGTGAATGGCATAATATGCCATGCATAACAAAAGAAACTATATATATAAGAGACATCATAAGTAATACTCAAAAGAATTTGAATGATTACCTAGTTCGGATAGGGCTTCATACTGGTGGAATAAGAACCTTAAAATATTTATTCTGAAAGTCCGTCTATATATATATATATAATATTTATATCTTCTTTCAAATTAAATATGTGTAATCATATTTATAAAACAATATATTATACAAAAGTATATTTGTATAAATAATTATGATCATTTCTATAATGATTACCCTTCTTAAGGTAATTATAAACTCTAGTCTTTTAAAATGAAAAGATTAATTTTAATTAAAAACCTTATAAATAACTCTTTGGCACTTAATTCCCTATTTAATATAATTAGGATCCTCGCTTAATATTATTAAGCTTATAATAATAATTAGTTTCACTATTTGATAGTGGCAAGTGGTAATTAAGTCTACTCAGGATTTACCTCTCTTTAGGATGACACCTAAAAGATTTAGACCATCAAGTGAACGTTAATTGCTTACTTTTCTTCATGTTCCTAAGGTACCATGATGAGACCGGTCATGAGTAACTTGTTCTCCATGGTTTCTTAGATGCCAACCTTCCCCCCCTAGTGGATCCATGCCCTCGTCGTTTAAGTTGCGTCATGTCCTCAATATCCTAAGTTTAGGATTCAGAATTACAACTTGGAAATAAATAACAAAAACTTACGAGGTTTACTGGTGGGGCCTTGGTCTTGAGCTCCTCACCAGAAACAAGCATACAGTTTACATTTTCAATTACAAAAAGTAGGTGTGAAAATATCTCCGAGTTGTTTTCTAACCAGTTCAACCATGGCACTCCCTTCACTCAACACTGCCCCACACGACACAATAAAGATCTTTCCTTTCTCTACTCAACAATCCCGCAAGGATCGTATTCCCTCCAGTGCTCTTCAATATGTGCAGAAGAATTCCAACCTGTGTTTGCCTTCAGGATCAACTCAGCAAAGTCATTTCTTGGCTCTTGAGTACAAGGTGACCAATAATTTATAGGGAAAATGTGTATGGATTCCTGTCAAACTGAATTATATTCTCCTTTACAGCTTTCCACCTCTCCTCTCAGATCTACAACCTTCAGTTCCTTATCTTACTCTTCTTAGACTCACAACCTTCTCTTCTTTTGCTCTCCTTAGTAATTTACAAGTTCCAATCTAAATGCTCCATTCGTAGCATGGGAATGCATAGAATGAATAATGATAGTCGAATGGTTGGAAGGATGATTAAAATAGAATAGTCAATAACATTCCATCATTACAACATTGATTTACAGTTTGGCCCAAGGGCTAAAACATCCAAAGGTCAAGACCATGATTTTACAATGTTCAAGAAAAAAATCAATTTAATGAAGAGTTTGTAGTTGTGTTGAAGCAAGAGAAGAGGAGTTCAGTGATTTTTTGGGGTGTGCCTTTAATTTAATGGCCAGAGACTATTTTTTTTTTGTTGGTTGCAATTATGCTTCCAAAACAATATCATTCTCCTAATAATTTGGTTCATCAAAACCTCTAATGCATGATTGTCATGCTTGTATAAAGTATTGGGTTCTTCAAATTCAATAAGTATTGTATAATCTTATTCCTCGTTGATCATGAATAGTGGTGTTTGGTCTAGGTAACAACATGTCCATAAGCGTGTATAATCTTATTCCTCACTGATTGTGACTAGTGATGTTTGGTATAAGGTAATAACATGTTTTTATAAATCAGAGTTAATAATGAAGAGTGGGAGAAATATTCAATGCATATTTGGAAATTGGAAAGATAATTGAGATTTGTTTTCGAGTATAAAAATATTTGGAATATTCAAATATGTTGTTTCAATGAATTTTGTAGAATTCGCTCGTAGGGGTGTAGCATAACCAACGATTTGCTTGATATGAAGGACATGTTGTAAATGGAGGTCACGAGTTCAAATCACCTTGGCTTATCCATGCCCCATGCTTGCAGGTTGTGTGGGTGCACCTAGGGATATAGTGGTAGTAGACGAGATTGGACCCTTGAACCCCATGTCACGCGAGTACTATCCCCATTCCAGTTGTCGGTTCCCCTAGTTACAAAAAAATACAGAATTCAGTTATGCAATATTTGCCCAATTGTAATTTTGAATTGATAAAGTTGTTATTTTTAATGCATAAATAAATTTATAACCCTTAAATACCCCTAACGCCACACTTAAAAAGGTTCATTCAAAGCCCAAGTTGAGTGAAAAAGCCAAATAACGACGTGGTTTGAGTGGTAAACCATGGGAATCGTTATAGCGTAAATGAAGGAGATAGATGTTGACCTGCGCAGCCCAAATCTCATGCTGCCCACGGGAATCGCAACACCACTCCGAGTCTCTGCCCGTGATCATGGTTGGCCGCTAACAACCCAAACCATCATGATCTATGGAATCTGTTTACCACGCCTAATTCCCTCGTTCATGAAATGTAAGGCCAAGGAGAGGGACCACATGTTAGAATGGTCTTAACTGCCATGTCACATCAAAGTGCTATGGCCCTTTGCTTCCACGTCATAGAACAATGCGTTCCAATGTGGCAAGTTTGTGCCAAGGTCATATAACTATTAAACTGTTTCTTTGATGGATTGAATTCATTAAACTATCCACAAGACAAAATGGCCATACAAGCAATAAAGTTTACATTTTGTGTGCTATTTTTCAAGAAATTAACATAAGAAAATATGAAACCTTACACTAGTGATCCAAAAAACGAAGGGAATGCATCCTTAAACAAGGTTTTACAATCATATATAGGTCTTACAATCATATGCCCATTTACATGTCATTAACACACAATTCCATAAATAAATGTTTAAAATTGTATGCATGAGCATTTAATGCTATGAAACATCAACATGTTTCATTTTCGCATATCTCTTTATCGATATCCAATACATAAACTGAGAAATTTTTCATTTGCTCAATGTTTGTGTGCTACCACTACAGCATCATCAACCATCATGAGCCCTTTCCATCCAATTCAATTTTCAATTGCATATTCACCCATAGCAAAACCATTTCCATAACCACAAGCACCAAAAACAAATTCATACACCAAGCAAGCATCCTTCTCTCAACATCCCACCTTCTAAAACAAGAAAAGTCAATAGATTCACAATATCCAATGGATCAAACACATTATGAAACAAGAGTGCCATACTCTCTTCCTTGATGGATCACAATACCATACCACTCTCATGAGAGGATCCAAGTTTACCAAGCTATGATCCACCATCTAGGGAATATCTAGTCCATTCTCACTAGAGAGACTAGGCCTCTAGGCTCTAATACCAAATGTTAAAACTAAAAGAAGGAAAAATAGCACAGTGATAGAGGCACAAGTAATACAAACAAGCACATAGAGGTAGTATACCCGAGAAAGCCTTTACCAAGAAAACCAACATCAAATAGATATATATTATTTCATTGGCCAAGTTGACAAAACACCAAGTTGCTTAAGGCACTTTACAATAAAGTATGCCAATCCTCTTCAAAGGCTTCATCACATCACATACCGTGGGTCTATTAACCACCAATAGTAAACCCATCATTGACCAAATAAAGGTTATCTTAATTACTCTATGATCAAGTCAAGATTAACCCAACACTATTGATCTTGAGATCGGCACAAAAAAGGTTAAGTAGTTGAAATCCACATTAATGGATGAAGAGCATCGAGAAAGACCCATTGATGAAGAAAAAAGGAAATTCACAAGGTTGGAATCGCATGTAGTTGATATTTCCAGTAGCATGGCAGTACTCTTGAGAAGATTATCGACCCCTTTTCAAAGAAGTCAAAAATCTCCAAAGAAGCCAAAAAATCATGAGGAGCGGAGGAAAGTGAAGGAATAACTGAAGCTTGAAAAGGTGACTCTAATGACTAGTCTTCCCAATACCTATTAAAAAGGAAGAAAAGGTTGATATCAAAATCTATGAAGGCAGGGTTGATGCACTTTAATCCAGACAATGGTTGCATCTATTAGAATTCTATTTCATTGTGCATGATGTACGTGAGTAGTAGGAAAAAAAATTGCTAAACTAAAGCTAGAATGCCATGCACAGACTAGGTGGGAGAGAAACACCAAATCATGAGGAGCGAAGGAAATAGAAGGAAGAATTGAAGCCTAAAAAGATGACTCTAATAACCAGTCTTCCTAGTATCTAGTTAAAAAGGAACAAAAGGTCGATATCAAAACCTATGAAGGTCGATATCAAAACCTATGAAGGTAGGGTCGATGCACTTCAATTGAGACATTGGTTGCAACTATTAGAATTCTATTACAATGTGCATGATGTACGTGAGTAGTACAAAAAATATTTTGCTAAACTAAATCTAGAAGGCCATGCACAAACTAGGTAGGAGAGACACACCAAGGCCCTTAGGCTAGGGAGAGACCACCATAGCTAAGAGGGAGGTATTAAAAAACCTCAACATATCCTAGTTTTACCCTATCATGTATGAAGAGAACGAGATGATTTGATGGCATTATTATTGTCAAAGGAAAGGACAGAGTGTACAAGAGTACACTACAGAGTTTCAAATGCAAGTTGTCTTGTTGGAAATAAGTCGTCATGACCCAAATGTGGTCTTCAAGTACCTAGGTGGTCTTTGTCATATAAGAAGGAAAGCTATGTTATTTAACCCCGAATGGAATACTGAGAGGGGGGATGAATTAGTATTCGCACAATTGCCACTTTTGACCACAATATATAGACATTCACTTTATTAGCAATATATTACTACATTCAATATATCATGAGAATTATAAATCAATAGTACACAATAAACAACCACAGATGCACAATACACCAGAATTTACGTGGAAACCTAAATGGGAGAAAACCTTGGAAAGCTTTCTTATATATATCAAGATTACATTCAATTTATTTACCAGCACCAACTGGAAGGAAGCATCAACTCCCTTATTTTCTAGCACCAACTAGAAGGAGGCTCCAACCCCCTGATTTACAGACACCAACCTGAAGGAAGCTCCAACTCCCTTATTTACCATCATGATTAGAAGGAGGATCCAAACCCTAATTTACAGGCACCAACCTGAAGGAGACTTCAATCTCCTATCTTTTCCCTGTCTTGCCACCCTTGTTATGAATGAGAGAATTGATTTATTACTGTCACTGTCTATGTCAATTAGTTTGTTCCAAGATCAGCTACGACTTAGCTTAGTACTTCAACAAACTCTACTTTGAATTTCTCAATCTTCTACATATTAACTGGTTCTTTCTTACCTTCACCTCATTCAACTGCAGCGTGCAACTTGATTATGTGCTTATTTCAAATTCAGTTACGATCTTTCGCTTCTTTTGGACTGTAAATTACTTCGACTTCTCCAATTGAGACATCTGACTTGATTTAGTGCTTGCTTCAAATTCAGTTTCGATCTTTCACTTCTTGGGCTGTAACTTACTTCGACGTATCCAACTATGACATGTGAATTGATTGTGTGATTTCTTCACATTATGCTTCTTCTCCGAATGAACCAGCCATTGATTTTCTTTCAAAACCCCGAAAATTAAAACTTCATACCGTCCACAATCGCACCAGCCTCTCACACACCTATCTCCCCAAGTGCATTAGTCATTGTCTACTTATAGTTTTTCTCATGTCCACATGAGAGTCGACATGTTTGATTCATTACCCAAATTTGTACCACGATGAGGGGCTTATAACCCATCCTTCTTCAATACTTTGTCGTCTTGTTACTTTGTTGCGCACTATGACCGATGTACTACTTGCTTGTTATCTTTGACTTATCTATTATCTGTGCACTTCGACACACAACTTTCTTCGACATATCGACTGTGTGCTCACTCTGACTATCTGCATCTGCTTCAACATATGTACCATTACGCACTTTCTTTGGTAACTGTTGCTCTGACTATTTGCATCTGCTTCGACATGGGTACTTCTTCGTTGAGATTGTATAGCCTTGTAATGTATACTTCTTCAAACTAGCTTCAAGGATTCTCATAGACCACCTCAACATTCTGTCCAACAATCTCCCATTCGTCATCCATGACAACATTAAGTTCAACAATCTCTCACTTGACATCAATGACAACATTAAGTCCAACAACCCCAACACCATAGATGAAGCCTCTATATAGGCCCAATACAGTGAATTTCACAAGAAGAAGAGGCAACTAAATGTTTTAAAGAAACGAGACCATCACGGAGATTCCAATAAGGGTGAGAAAAAAAAAATGAAGAGGAAAAAATAAAAATACTTCCACCACTACACATGTCCAAGGACCCTAATAACCATTGACCATTGCAACATTAATGATCACACAAAATAAAAATGTTGAAAACTGCATCCAAAGTTAAATCCTAGGAGTTGCAAGCAGAAGAATTCCAAGAAGAATATTATTCTAATAGAAGCACGAAAGGAAATAAAAATTTGCTCAAATGTGGACAAAAATATTGTCTATGTGATAGTGTAGAAGGAGGTAAAGTTGGGTAGCATCCATACCAAAGAGTAGTAAGAGACAAGAAAGTTGTTACATATCAATATTTAGATCAAGAAGAACAAGGTAGATGCTCTATTCAATTTTGGTGCACATAAGAACCTCATTACAAAGGACCTAGTAAGTAACCTTGGTTTAAAGATGCATGAACACCTTCATCCATACCCTTTGGGTTGGTTGAATAAGTATGTAGAGCTAAAAGTTACCAAACAATATAAGCTTAGATTTGTTATCAATGCAAATTTTATTAATGAAATGGACTAGTACATCTTGATATATTTGGTGTAATGTTTGGTAGCCCCTATATGTATAAGGAGGATGCTATCTTCATGAGAAGGTCCAACCAACATCACCTAATCAAATATGGTAAATCATTTATCATCAATGCACACAACAAGAAGTCTAAGATCTCTTTATTGACTACACACCAAGCTTCGTAATTGATCAACGCAACTAAGAAGTGTGTAATTTTTTTAGACATAAGCAGAACAAGAATTCTACAGGTGTGAAAGCATACTTTGAAGGATGTATGAAATAATAGAAGCACCAGCTGGAAGAGTTATTACAGGAATACAAAGGAGTGCTCCAAGATTTGAAAGGAATTCCACCCAAGAGGGAGGTGGAGCACAAGATACAATCACTACCAAATACTCCTTTACCAAATATAGGCTTGTACTAACAATTCATATTTATGACTCAAATCAAGTTAATAATTAGTTGCAAGAATGGTTGGAGGAAGGAGACATCATTCCAAGGACATCACCATGCATCTCCATGATCATTTTAGTTCAAAAGAATGATAGGACTTGGAGAATGTGCACGGACTACAAATCTATAAACAAGATCACTCTCGAGATTTGATACCCTTTTCCCTGGATGAATAACATGTTACATCAGTAACAGCATGCAAAGTACTTCACCAAGCTAGATTTGAAATTTGGATATCAATCATTTTGGATCAAGGAAGAAGACATTTGGAAAACCACCTTCAAGACAAAGCAAGCTCTTTATGAGTATTTAGTAATGTCTTTTTGTTTGATTAATGCACTAGTTATTTTAATGTGTTTAATAAATGATGTGTTGTGTCAATTCCTAGATTCATTTGTTTGGACAATATTTTGATCTTCAATTCTACTTGGGAGGAGCATGTGTTACATATGAAGAAAGCAAGTAGAAACATTGAGGAAACATCAACTACTAGACTCAATATTAATATCTATGAGTTTCCTAAGCAGTCCTTAATGTTAGATTTTCAAAATTTATTCAATAGATATCTAGGATCTTACTGAGAGAATAACAAGCACAGCATAAACACAAGAGACACAAAGTTTTTCCTCGAGGAAAACATAAAGGAGAAAACCCTGCAACTTCCTCAGAGATAGAATGATCACCAATACAATGTCACAAAAGTAAAACCCAAAAATAGAAATGTTCTTCATCGGCTTCTCTCTTCTCCACTTGTGTGAACTTGTCCTTCTGCTCACTAATGCGAATTTAGTGAGTGTGAGTGAATGAATAAATAGAGATCCTAGCTCTCTATTTATACTTTACCTTTCACTTTACCTTTACCATTTGACAAGTCGGCCTCAACTAAAGTTGACTGGGCCGACTCCTCTAGGGGACTTAAACACCCCAACACAAATGAAACTAAGGGAACTAATGCCTCGACTTACATGGGAGGATTTACCTCAATGACTTTACATGACCCAAATACAATAATGACTTTCTCGACCGGAGGAATAAACATCTTTGTTAGAGGTACAATAATAAAATACAAATACAATATAAAATATACAAGTGAATATCTTCTGAAGTTACAATTACATTAACACTCCCTCTTAACTAGGAAGGTATTCTCTTGACACAGTCATCAACACAAGTCTTTGTCATTGGATCAACAATTCTGGAACGTCATCATCAACACTAGATCGTTGTTGTCACTGCTGCTGCAATCCCCGTCATGTCAACCATCGATTGGTGCTATCTCTCGGTTCTAATCATCATAGGAAGTTCTACAGAGATATCCCTTTTTCATGCTGGATGTAGGCCTAGCCTCAATGTAGGTCTTCATCATCTCCATGAGCAAGCCAACAAGTAGGTATAGCCTGCGTCTCCTATTGTCGCCTCATCACGACCATATCATCTCAATGTCAATGGAGCACAGCCCAGATGCACATCACACAGCACTTACATCAACCGACATGGGAGGAAAAACCTACCACCATTTGGGAAAGGCTCGACACATACATAAACGGCAATGGGAAGACAAACCTCAACCATGCTGGAATGGCACAGCACTTACATCAACATCCATGGGAAGACAAACCTCTACCATGCTAGAGTGGCTTGGACACATACATAAACAGCAATGGGAAGACAAACCTCAACCATGCTAGAATGGCACAGCACTTACATCAACAGCCATGGGAAGACAAACCTCAACCATGCTAGAATTGCTCGGCACTTACATCAACGGCCATGGGAGGACACACCTACCACCATGTCGGAATGGCCCTAGCACTTATATCAACGACCATGGGAGGACACACCTACCACCATGTCGGATTGGCCCCAGCCCTTACATCAACGACCATGGGAGGACACACCTACCACCATGTCGGAATGGCCCTGGCACTTATATCAATGGCCATGGAAGGACACACCTACCACCATGTCGGAATGGCCCCAACCCTTACATCTTCACCATGGGAGCACACACCTACCACCATGTGAGAATGGCTCCAGCCCTTACATCTACACCATGGGAGGACACACCTACCACCATGGGAGGACACACCTACCACCATGTGAAAATGGCTCATGTGCATTTGTGTCTTCCGGACTCATCACTTCCCCTTGGAAGGAACCTCGATCTGGAGTACACCAGGCTTCTCTCTGAAGTACTCAAACTTCAATCTGGCTAGCGTCTTGGTCAACACATCGGCTATCTGCTTGCCCGTCGCAACATACTAGAGCTTCACTACTCCTCTCTACACCATATACTTGATATAGTATTACTTGATCTCAATGTGCTTCGACTTTTCATGGAACACTGGGTTCTTAGACAACTTCACACAACTCTGGTTGTCACAAAATATACAAGTCGCATCCTACTGAAGATCAAACAAATCAGACAATAGCTTCCTCATCCATAATACCTCACAACTAGTCAAACAAGCTGCGACATACTCTGCTTCGACTGTACTCAGTGCCACGCAGTACTGCTTCCTTCTAAACCAAGATATCACACCTGATGCCATACTGAAGCAACACCCCGAAGTGCTCTTCCTATCAGTGTCACTTCCTTTCCAATCCGAATCAACATAACCCTCCAATTTAATCTTCTGATTCGCATCATACTTGAGAACATAATCAACTGTACCCTTCAGGTACCTCGGAATATGATTTGCAGCAATCAAGTGAACATGTCTCGGATCTGTCATGAACTGGCTCAATGTGTTCACAGCAAAGCAAGTATCCGGTCTCGTATTTGTCAGGTACATCAAAGATCCAATCATCTGACGATACATCATGGCATCAACCGAATCTTATGAAGCATCACTCAATAGCTTCAAGTTCGATTCCATAGGTGTAGCCATGGCCTTGCAATCCATCATCCTGGACCTCTTCAGGATCTCTATTGCATACTTCCCTTGTCCAAGGAAGATTCCCTCCGCACTCTGCAACACCTCCATACCTAGAAAATAGAGCATCATACCTAAGTCCTTCATCTTGAACTCGGAAGCAAGCTTCCTCTTCGTCTCTACAATAAGCCCATCCTCACCTGTCACAAACAGGTCATTTACATAAAGTAGAAATATCACTGGGTTCCCTTCCTCAACCTTGTAGTAAAGGTCGGAATCCTCTTTACTCTTGGTAAATCCCAAACTAGTCAGGAAGCTATATATCTTGTCATACCACGTCCTGGGTGCTTGTTTCAATCCATACAAGGCCTTCTTCAATTTTCACACATGAGTCTCCATTTCATGTGTCTCAAATCTAAGTGGTTGCTCCACATACACTTCCTCTTCCACTACACCATTCAAGAAGGTTGTCTTGACATCGATCTAGTGTACCTTCCATTTCATCACTGCAGCCAAAGAAAGCACTGATCTGATGGAAGTGTATCTGGCTACAGATGCAAATGTCTCCTCATAATCTATCCCTTCCTTCTGGGAGAATCCACGTGCCACAAACCTTGCCTTGTGTTTCTCTAAGCTTCCATTTGCAGCATGCTTGATCTTGTAGATCCATTTGGAAGTCACAATAGACTTCCCTACTGGTCTCGGGACCACATCCGAGACATCATTCTTCATTATCGACTGATATTCCTCGATCATGGCATCCTTCCATTCCTTCCTTTATGCCACTTCTTCATTGTTGGCAGGTTCCTTTTCAATAATGTCGCACAACACGGATACATAACTGGAGTATGGCCTCAGTCTCTTGCTTTCTTTATGCATTCCTTCTGGAGCGTCATATCTCTCTACATCTTGAATTGCTTCTCATACCCATGCTAGTTTCCTCTTGTGAGAATTATTCTCACGGGGTGGATCTACAAGTTCCTATGGGTCTTCCATCTCTCGGTCTTCATATTCTTATAGGGTTGCTTCATTCAATGTTGTATCTCGGATACTGGGTGCTTTTGCTTCTTCAATGTCTTCAACAGGTAGCTTTCTAGATTTGTTGTAGGCTGAGTCTTTGACAAATGTCACATCCCTGTTGATGTCGATCATCTTGAACACTAGAAAATATATCCTATAAGCATTCGAGCTTTCACTATATCCCACGAATATGCCCTTCTTTCCTGAAGGATCTAGCTTTGTCCTCTTCTCCTTCGGAATATGTATGTACACCGGGCAGCCAAATATCCTGAGATGGCTGACTTTTGGTTTCTCGCCGGATAAATCTTCTTCTGGTGTCTTGTTTTCAAGTACTCTATGTGGGGTACGATTATGTACATACATCGTTGTCCTTGCAGCTTCTTCCCATAGATGCATTGGAAGATCCTGGTCATGAAGCATCATTCTTGCTGCTTCCATGATTGTTCTATTCTTCCTTTTTGCAAGTCCATTCTGCTGCGAATTGTGTGGAGTAGTCAACCCCCTCTTAATCCCTGAATCTCTACATAATTTCTTGAAATATTCTGATGTGAACTCTCCGCCATTGTCTGATCGAAAGGTCTTGATTTTCTTCTCTGTGTGGTTCTCAATCGAGGCTTTGAATTCCTTAAACTTGTTGAATACTTTATCTTTGTTCTTCAAGAAATGTATCCATGTTTTCCTAGAAAAATCATCAATGAAAGAAACATAATATACATACCCACTCAATGAACTAGATGACATCGGACCACATACATCAAAGTGGATGATTTCCAAGATTCATTTTGCCTTGCTCTCGCTACTTGGAAATGTCTTCTTTATGTTCTTTCCTTTTGCACATCGTTTGCAAACACCTTCGTGCTTTGCCTGGATTTCTCGAAGACCTTCAACTGCTTTGCTGGAAAATGGTAGTGCTCTACAGTGCACATGTGCAAGCCTTCTATGCCATAGTTCACTTGGCTCCATTGAGTCATGGACCAAGGCTTATTCAGGTTGGCCCTTCAATTTGTACAAACCTCCCTCTTGTTCTCCAATCACAACTGCATCGTCTATAGGCTTTCCCTTTGGCCACATTAGGACTTGGCCATCAACAAATGCAACCCTCATGCCTTTTGCATCCAATGCAAATATGGAGAGAAGGTTCTTCTTGAGTCCTGGAACATATAGGAGATCCTTCATCTTCAAAGACTTCCCAAAGTCTAGCTTGTAAGAGGCTTCACCGCTTCCTTTTATGGGGTACTGGTAATCATCCCCAAGTTTCACCTTGTGGGGTGACTCATGTTCAGATAGGTTCACAAAAGATTCTTTAAATCTTGTCATATGCTTGAAAGCCCTGCTATCTACAAGCCAATCATTGCTTCCATGTGTAACATGTTAATAAAAATCAGGCTGTAACAGCCATCTCAACGACTCAGCAACCTCTAGATTTTAGACTTAGGCTACCATTAATTAAATGACATAATAGACATTTAAACAATACATAACAAGATGAAACACACTAGCTGAGATAATGAAGCAACAGAAAAGATAAGAATAACAGCAATCTGAAATTGTAATGCATAGTGAGATTTGGTCAAAACAGAGACTGGAAAAACCCCCACTGGGGAAAACTAGTCCAAGAGAAAATTTCATTAAGCATTTCCAGGCATAAAAAATAGAGTTACAGCAGCATTTAATGCGGATTTTAATGACTGAACAGCACCTCGATTTATGTGCTCAGCAATACCTCAAAATTTGTGCCCAATAGTACCTTGAAATTCATCCCATGCAGCACCTCAAAATTTGTGCCACCATACGATTGTACGGACAGTGCAGAAAAAATTCTCGAAATATGTGCCCAGCAATTTCTCAAAAAACGTGCCAGCTGATAAGTACAGCCCAGTTGTTTGTCCCAACAAAAAATTGCAGCAGATCTTCCTTGGGATTCGAGCCACCTTCTATTTGGGATGAATCCCTCTCCTAGGGAATCGAGCCACCCAAAAGAACTCTAGCTCTTACTCTCAAAACTCACAAATGCCCAAAAATGATGACTCTTGGAAAACTGTGTCTTTGCACATTGCCCTAGGCTTGCTCTTATAGCTTGAAAGTGACTTTCCACCTTCCCAATCCCTAAATCCAACGGTCAAGATCTAATCTTGTCTTGACAAGATCAAGGGATGAAATTCACTCCCTCCAAAATAATTCACTTACAATTTTTTAATAAAGTATTTTCACTTTATGAAATATGTGCACTTTTACTTCATAAAGTCGCTTTATAAGAATCACTTTATAATGGACTAGGAACATTACATAAAAGTCACTTTATCAAAAGAGTCACTTTATTACAACTTAGAAAAAAAAAGTCAAGTGCCTAGGTAATGTAAATGCAAGGTGACTTCCACATACAAGACAAAATTATGCGGAGTGCCTTCCGAGCTAAAAAGCTAACATAACAGTTCCTGTGAGAGCTGAAATCAGAACATACTCTTCATCACTTGAAGAATCTTCACTGTCTTCTCTGGTTCTCTTCCTTGGAGGTTCATCATCCTCTGCAGTGTGAGCATGATGTCTTTTCTTGTTGTTCTTCTTCTTGTGGGAGCTACTTTTGTTCTTGGGACAATCTTTGGGGTAGTGTCCCCTTTCATCACAAGTATAGCATCGAATGTGAGATAGATCTTTCTTGAAGTTCCCTCTTTGGTTATGGTGGTGATGTCTTTCCTTCTTGTGATGAGGATGCTCCCTCTTGGTGTTATTCTTCCTAGTGTGTGTTGTGAGAGCTTGGTCTTCATTTCCCATCTTCTCTTCTCGAGCTACAAGTCGAGCTTCTTCTTGTGAGCATTCCTCCCACAACCTATTGAATGAGATTAACTTCTTTCTAGCACAAATCCCTTGAATGAAAGAATCCCATGATCTAGGAAGACCATTCAAGGTGGTCATCACAATTTATCCATTTTCTACATATTCTCCCACGACTTCAAGTTGCTCCTCGATTTGGGAGACCCTTGTAAAATAGGACTGCATGGTCTCTGCATTTTGTATCTTCACATTCTTCAACTGGTTTCGCAAGGTCATCTTCCGATTTATATTATTTCCTTCAAATCGCTTGGTCAAGGAATCAAACATATATTTGGGTGTCTTTAAGGATGACACGTGTGGGATGAGATGATCCTTAATAGAATCAACAATGATCCTCTTGGCCTTAACCAAGTTCTTCTAGTGTAAGTGTTGGAGAGAACTTCCGCAGCATTTAGGAAGCTACTAAATTTGGGAAGGATAACTAATTTTGGAGAGAAAGTACCAATTTTGGCGGTAAGACAAAGATATCGCCGTAGCGCAAATTCCGACGGGAATCACGGCGATAGGTACAGAAAAGTCAAGGCATGTGGTACAAAGAAGAGGCCGAAGGGAGAGCTCAACCACCGTAATAAAGGCGCCGAAGATGAAGAGAGGGTTTAGCTACCCTCATTAAGAAGAAGGACTACAGTCAGCACTGCTTGAACCAAGAAGAAGCGACGGGCCGATGCATTAAAGACTAAGGACTGCAGGAAGCGGCGACGAGACAGGAGGCGGCTACGGAAGTACAGCCAGTTGACTGTAAGTGGTTAGGGTTGAGTCACTGTTGGGATAAGGCCCACAGTTTTGTAACTGCGATGAGACCTTCGGGCCATCTATATATAGGAGTCTTTTTATATGATAAGGGGTTGGCCACATAGTGATAGAGCCATTAGGTAGAGGGTAGTCAAGTCTTTGTTGATGCAGAGTCTGAACATCCCTTAGAGAACAAGGGCCGACCTGTTGAGAGATTGTGCAATCCGCAGGGATTGAGAGAGGAAGAGAGTGCATTGTAAAAGGCAGGAAGAGAAAAGAGGTCTATAGAGAAGGGCTCCCACTGAGGTGGAGTTTCCCAGAAGACCCTTGTTGTAAAGAGTTGGAAAAGAACTGTGTTTATTCTTCAGAATTGTTAACAAGAACCACATTTCCCTTGGGCGTAGTTCCCGCCCTGGGAGTAACAACGTGCTTATCTAAGTAGCACTATTGTATTTGTGTAGCTGTTGTTCTCATTCACTTGCCTTTATTATACACGAATGCTTCATTCTGTTATAAGTAATGTATATGGTCATCAGTTTAAGTTCTGATTGATGTATAACAATTGTGATAATCATAGCTAAAATTCTAGCGAACTAGATAATTGTTAAGCAAAGGATAATGTGCGAGTATGGACTGAATATAATGCATGAATGGTTCACTTAGACAGTGCTCAAAGTAATACTCTACTCAGTTACATTGTTGCGAGATATCAAGGGTCAAGCTCATTAGCAAGGGTTATGCTTGGAGATTAAATGTTATTACTAACTGCAGTAATAGGATAAGAATGGCTGAGACCACATATTAATCCAGGAAGCGGTCAAGAATCGCGTACCGCAGGGACAAGAAGGGGAAGATATCGCACCTACGATATCTTAGGTATCGCTAGACGGGCTCACATAGAGGGAAGAATTATCGCATTCCCTGCGTAATGCAATAAGACAGAGGCGTAGCCGGAGTAATAGAATGAGATAAGTCAGCTCATGAGGAAAGGGTTAAGGTGGGTTTAAACACCCTGGATGCCTCGGAACCCGGTTGAAGACACTTGAGTCTTCTGCCACCCATTAGAATCACTTCGGGTGAGACTTCAGGTTGCTTCTGCGACCTGTTGCCGAAAGGGCCAGTGAGCTAAGGGTTCTGTTGGTCTAAAAGGTACCGCAAGCCCGGGTCTACCCAGAAAGTCAGGGAGCAAACCAACAGTAAGGCTTTAGCCTCATCTCCCTCTGGAACTGGAACCTCTTCATTCACATAGGTGTCAAATTCATTATCTTCTAGGACACTCCCAATCCTATACTTCCATGCTCGGAAGTTATCACCCCCTTCAATCTTATCCTCAAGCTTGGTGTGGTGAGACATCTTTAATTAGAACCTCAAAAGGAAATAGAAAAGCTTTTAGGTCTTACCACTTTGATTTGCCAAAATTGGATCTGGAGTTGGCTAGGGTTTGTCAGAGAAACCCTAAAATTTCAAACTTTGAATTTCAAACTTCTGTCTGGATAGAAAGATGAACTTGACTGAGGCGAGCAAGCTGGTACACTTGGTTTTTGAAGATTCCAAAAATTTACCCCTAAAAATTGACTTGCGAAATTCTGATCTGCAATTTCTGGTTTTTTCTGGTTTTCTAGTATTTCTGGTCCAGAGTCAAATTAAGGTTGGAATTTTCGAGAGTTTTACCCAACCAAAAACTTCGATCTTGGTCTCTAAATTTTGACTTTGATGAGGCGCACTTCCCTATGTTGATAGCACCCCAAAATTCCACTTTTGTGAAAAGCCCTAATTTCCAACAGTAGTGACGGGCCAAAAAATGAAAATGCTCAGAATCACTTTCTGCTTCGACATAAAGATGCGCCTTCATAAGGCGAGTTATCCTAGCCTCTTTTTGTTCATGATATGTGGAGAGAAACCCAAAAATTAAGAATCCCTATCTTCTGCAGCTGCAAAATGTCTTCTTCTCAAGTTAGCTCTGATACCATGTTAGATTTTCAAAATTTATTCAATAGATATCTAGGATCTTACTGAGAGAATAACAAGCACAGCATAAACACAAGAGACACAAAAGACACAAACATTTTCCTCGGGGAAACCATAAAGGAGAAAACCCCGCAACTTCCTCAGAGACAGAATGATCACCAATACAATGTCACAAAAGTAAGACCCAAAAATAGAAATGGTCTTCGGCAGCTTCTCTCTTCTCCACTTGTGCGAACTTGTCCTTCTTATCACTAATTCAAATTTAGTGAGTGTAAGTGAATGAATAAATAGAGAGCCTAGCTCTCTATTTATACTTTACCTTTACCACTTGACAAGTCGGCCTCAACTAAAGTTGACCGGGACGACTCCTCTAGGGGACTTAAACACCCCAATACAAATGAATCTAGGGGAACTAATGCCCCGACTTACATGGGAGGATTTACCTCAATGACTTTACATGACCCAAATACAATAATGACTTTCCCAACCGGAGGAATAAACATCTCCGTCAGAGGTACAATAATAAAATACAAATACAATATAAAATATACAAGTGAATATCTTTTGAAGTTACAATTACATTAACACTTAATGTACGTGGGACATGTGATTGGTGGAGGTGAGTTAAATATTACTCTTACAAAGATAGAGGCCATTCTGAAATTGCCCACTCTTACTAAAATCACAAAAGTTGGGAATTTTGTGGGAGTTTCCCAATGTAAGAAAGTTCGTAGCATCATTTTCAGATGTTGTAGCACCACTTAATGCTATAAGATCCAATGGTAGTATTTTTTAGTGGGGTAAGAATTAGTGGACATCCTTTGAAGAACTAAAGAAGAAGATTAGTCAAGCCCTATTCCTAGCACTACATAAATTGCAAATTTCCTTTGGAATAGAAACAAATGCTAAGGGTATGCTATGGGATAAGTATTAATGCAAGGGGGGAGACCGTTTTGCTATCATTTGGATTTATTCGATTTAGTACAATTAAACTACCCTACATATGACAAGGAGATTTATGTCCTAGTTCAAATGGTCAAGAAGTGGAAACACCATATGTTGGGTAAGGAGACCATCATCCATATTGATAATTGACCTTTAAAATACTTGAAGGCTCAAATTAAACTCCAACGAATAAGGTACTATATATGTATGGGAATTTTTCAACAATTTCATTTAGTGATTAAATCGGAAGGGAACAACCAACAAGTTGATTGGTTTTCTACCCAAGCCACAGACACCAAAGATTAAAAATATGGGAGTCCTTCAAGAGGTTTTATTAACAACTGCAAGACAAAAAAACAGATATTGATTACCATCTCTAAGATGGATTACTCTACAAAGTGGGTAAGCTTGTGTACCAAGGAAGATAGAGTACAATTGATAAGTGAGGCTCACACCTCCAAGGTTGTTGATCATTTTGATGTCAAGAAGACTATGGCTCACTTGTATAGGTGTTTAGTGGTCCAAGATGCAATAAAAGTATCTATTACCAAAGCTTGTATTTTATGTTGTACAATCAAGCCTAATAACAAGAAGCAAGAACTATATAGTCCACTTCTAGTCCCTACAAGGCCATTAGAAAGCATGTCCATGGACTATGATGGTTATTTTCCAAGAAAAATAAGAGGGCATGACTACATATTTCTATTAATAGGTAGGTTCAACAAGATGTGTGGTTTGATGGCTTGTAAAAGACCATCAAAGGACAATAAGCTACAAATTTGTTCTTTTAAATTATTTGGGAAAAAATTGCGCTTCCAAGGAGCATCATTTCTTATAGAGACACTAGATTCCTCAATATATGTTGGACTTCACTATGGTATAACCTAGATACGAAATAAAATAAATCCACTACCTTTCACCTAGAAACTTATAAGCAAACAAAGATAGTAAATTAGAATTTGGTTCAACTTTTGAGATGTGACAATAAAAAATCATCTAAAGATTTTGAATGAAAATTTGGTTTACATACAACATTTTTTTAATAGAGATGTCCACACTTTCACCAATGAGTCTCCTTTTGAAATTTGTGTTGGATATTTTCCAACATCATCATTGTATATTGTATATGGACAAATAAAGCAAGTGTAACAACCTCAAGTGATGCATAATTTGAAGGTAGAAAATATCATAGACGAGATAATACAAATACACTTACAAGCTCAAGATAAAGTGAAGAAGCCTCAAGAAGTAAAAGGCTAGGTATGATAAACGCAGGGTTGAAAAGACCTTCCAAGTAGGAGAGAGAGTTTGGTTGAACCTTAATAAGACAAAGTTACAAGGACCACGGAAGAAAATCAAATCCTTGAGATATGGACCTTTCGAAATATTGAAAAAGGTAGGAAACAATGCTTATAGAATCAATATTCAACCTTATATGCACATTTACCTAGTACTAAATGTGGATAACCTGAAACTCTACAAACCATCCATGCTTATGAGGAATATGAAGAGGGTCAAGTCTTACCTTCCATTAAATATTGGGTACTAGATGCACAAGTAGAATTACTAGAGGACATAATTCTACAGAAGAATATCATAATGACTTGAAGGGATCAACAAGGACTTTGGTAAGTGGGATTGAAGGGTAAGTTATCAACCAAGGCATAATGATATTCCAAGGAGAAATTTGAGGAATTGTTGGGCCTCATCTCCTTCAAAACTAAATCTTTTAGAGACCAACTCCTCCCCAAATGCAGAGATATGATCCAACGTGGGTCTACATAGGTATAGTATGAATGTATTGATGCTTTAGAAGGGTGATACTAGACTTTTAGATATGTCATCGATGGTGTTTATTTTGTCAAATTCATGTCATCAATTTCTCATGCATTTTTTAACCCCTAAACAATTTCTTTTGTCCCAACAACAATGTCGGGTTTCCATAGCTATTCTTAAGCCTTATGAACATTTATTTTTCTCATTGACACCTTTCCAACGAGTTATCGTATTCCTAAAACAAAGTTCATATGAGAAATTCGGGGCTCTAGTAAGGTAACAATTCAAATATTCCCCACATGTTCGAGTGGTGACCATGCCATCTCATCTTACTTTGAATATGGAGAATTAGTAACATGGGGAATCCACCAAAGTCTTCTAGAATAATCATGTAGGTTCCAAGAGGGTTTCAAAACCCTACACCTAACCCTACCGTAATTCTAGCTATCAAAAGCCTAGGAGCAAGAGGGTTCACATTTTCATTGATTATTATTTGTTCCATTCTATGAGCAAGATTATGGAGGAGGTGTGAATAGAGCAAAAAAAAGGCATATTGTAGAGGACTACAAAAGACCATAGTGCCTCATATCTTCATACTAAGCTTGGAAAGCTTTGTATTATGCATTGTCATCTCCATAATTTAAGAAGATGGAAGGCACAATCCTTTATTGTATGTTGGTTTTGTCATATTGGTTAACAAGGTAAATATCCATATTCCATTTTATGTGTCTTACTATTGTATTCTATTTCATATCGAAATGGCATTAGAGCAAATTTGGGGTCTAAAATTGTTAAAAAATCCTAATTCCAAACTCAGTTAATAGTTTTGATCATTTATTGACCCTCAACAATTACATTCAATCATTAACCGCTGGAAAAATGACAACTGAAAACACATTGGAATCTTGACTTTATATGCACAGCAGAAATAACACAGAAAATCACATCATTTGACACAAGTATTTTACCCTGGAAACCCAACCTGGGAAAACCAGCATTCAAGTGTATCTTTCCATTTTGATCTTAAAGAAATACAGAAATTACAATCTCAGAAACTTGATTGACTGATAAAATCATAGCCAAATCTACTGCCCTAGCTCCGTTTCATATTTTCCAAGTGTAAGATGCTTGAAAAAGAGGCAAATATGTTAAAAGAGTACTTATTATGTAAACTTTAGTGGTTGGTTAGACAACTATCCTTCCTTATACATTGTTAAGAATGAATGAATGGAGGATGGAGATTCCATGTTCAAAATCTTCATTGTCTTCCTTTGTTGTTATCTCAATGTTTGTGCATGTTAAATATGTGTCTCCCATAAATGCATGCAAGATCAATTGAAATGTGATCAAAAGTAGAGAAATAAGTTTGCAAAGAGCATAGTTTGGATGCTATGTGATCAAAAGTAGAGAACTATGTTTGCAAAGAGCACAGTTTGGAATGCTATGAAATTACGGAGGTAACTGTTATCAAATTATTTGTCAAACAAGTCTTAACTAAAGATGGAAAGTACCTTCTAGTAAGTGAAAAGTCGTCTTAGCTAATGATGGAGAGTATCATTTAGTAAGTGAGAAGTGGTAACAATATTTAATCCCTTGGTAATATGACGCAAGATGTGAGCCCCTAATCCATGGCAACCCAAAGGCTCCTATACAAATAGATATTCATGTACCCTCTTGGTTCATGGAAAACCACCCACAAAACCCATGGAGATTCCCTCTTGTGGTCTAGTAGATACAAAATAAGGGGTGGTATAAACCTTGCTTTCTAGAAATGGGTTCATTGATACAACAAAGTGTGCATCCTCTAATAAATCAAGTTATTTTTTTTGCATTATGGGCTAATATACATACATCTATAAGTTGGTCATTATTTTTCCAACACCAAAATATCCTGCAACTTTGGAGGAGTAAGCCTCTATGACAAGCTGTAATCTTTCTCCTTTAGGAGCATGGAGTTTATCTAGCTTGTAAATCAACCCATATTGAAGATGGTAGTTTGTGTTTTTAACACCTTCTTCTACATGAACTTAGCATTGTAGCCATTGAAATACATCTTTCAAGTCCTCATATTTTTTGTATTCCTCTATGTAAGCATCATGGATAAAAGGTTCCATATGCAAAAGAGTACTCAAAAGTTGTGATTTTATTTATGGGTGACCTTGAAAGCATGTTTTTTTATTGCCCGTGTTATATTTGATGATAAGATGAAATTGTTGTAAAAGCCCCATCCACTGTAAGTGTCTTGTTTGTTAAAACTTACTCTATGCCTACACATATTGTAGTCACTTGTGATCAATGTGAATATTGGTTCTATTTCTTAACCACTTAGAGCAGGACATAGAGCTCCTTGTCATATGTAGGGTAGTTTAAGACTCCACATGGAATATTTCAAAATGATAACATATTGGCTTAGCTCCTTACATCAAGACTATTCCCATGGCATATCATCTCATATCCATCTCCACTTCAAAGGGATTTTGTGACAAATTGGGTGACGCAAGAACTGACACTTGACTAATTTTTCATTTTAACTCTTCAAAGGCCTTTTTCTAATTTTTTCTCCACCGGAAACTTGTCACTATCTATTGTGGCAAGGGATGGTGCAGTCATAACTTAAAATGATACTATAAACTTCTGAAGGCACTATGTTGCTCCCAAAAAGATCCTACCTTCAATGGCATTGGTAGGAGTTGCCCGCTTGATGATTGTTATGTTCCAAATACTTCATACATCATAAGAAACAAAAGTACACCAATGTACACGAAGATATGAGCATAGAGCACAATTCCAAATAGACAAGAGATGAGATCCACAATTAACTTTTTAAAAAAATAGGAAAACCTCCTTCAAATACCCCTATACATTCATATATCCAAATAACATATTCTCTTATAGCGAGAGGAAATCTACGGTAAGAATTATATAAATTCGACAAGTTTTGAACCTTTCAAGCAGGTTCATCCTCAGGAGAATGAGATTCTCACTCTTTTTTGCACGGGATGTGAGAGATAAATATTGATTTTCAACCCATTTTCTTTTATTGGATTTAGGGCAAGGTCGACTCAGCTTAGGTTTAAGGTATTAATATATGTAATTTCTCAATGATTAGGTTAAGTATTATTATTTATCTTTTATTTATCTTTTAATATCTATTTAATAGTGTAATTACTCAATGATTAGGTTAAGTATTATTATTTATCTTTTAACATCTAATAGTGCAATAATGACAACATGACCTCTATATATGCATATTCAATCATTGCAAATTTTATTAGGTCGGCCATATTACATATATCGTTTTTCCCCATATATGCCTCCTTTGGGGTCATATCATAGTACCCTCCTTCAAAAAGATTTGACCCCAAATGTTATGTTCCAAATACTTCAAACTTCATAAGAAACAAGAGTACACACAACATACGAAGGATATGAACGTGGAGCACAACTCCAAAATAGATAAGAGATATGAGTTACACAATAACTTATTAAATAATAGGAGACTATCACAACCTCAAAGCTTCAATGTCATGTGCTTTCCCGAACTTCAACGATCACGCGGCACCACCCAATTTCATCCCGAGGACTTGGTCACCCGAAATTAATTTTCAGTGGACTATGCCTCTTCACTCACGACATGCACAAACCTTATCGGTCATCGAAAGCTCCATGTCCATGCTTGATCCATCACCACCCTCGGTTACCCTGCATGCTCTCAGAAGTGCCCAAATTGGCCAATCCACCTCATGGTTGTGCCAAGTGTGTCGGTTTCCCATGCAGCTAAGCTACCAATGGATGAATACGTGCAGGGTTGTCACTTGCCGAAAGGTAAGGATGTTGTAAATGATTCAGCAAGGGGAGCATCGGTAAGGAGCTTTGACAGTCAACAAAGGCTTCGATAGAGAAGGATTCGACACGTAGAAAAGTGGAAGAGATGCCATCAAGTCCATTTTCCTAAGGCGTGGTGGTAAGACACCCCGATAAGGGAAAAAATGGTTGTACACCACGTCGAGCACATGTGGACGCCATCAGCACAACAAATGGGCTCATGGAAAAAGGGGCTTGTGTGCATCTGGAAAACAGTCAAGAGAGTGGAGTATGCATGCTGAAAGGGTATCAAGAGAAGTGCCCAAGAGATGGAAATCAGGTCAAGAGATTTACTGAGGGGCCTCCAAGCTAACCATCTGGGAGAGCACCTAGATTTATTAGCGCTCTTATGGAGGATCATCCAAGATCTAATCGAGTGGATGAAAAATAGACAGCAACCAAGAAGAGAGTTCGCAGGCCAAGGATAGGGTAACAAGCTCTAAGGTTGGATCATTACCAAGGTTATGGCAGAATCGACAAAGGGACCAATCACTGGGAACAAGCTTGGGTTGGGAGCCCAGTGAGAATTTGTTGTGTACTTGGGTAGCAAGCTTTGCATTGCACCATACTTTTGTAAACTGAGGCGCCACCATTGTTGGGCCTCACCCGATATGTAATCTTGAACTCTTTGTAATACCAAGTTTATGAGTGTCAAGTTGGGCACCTATGTGCATATTGTGTTTGTTTTGTTATGTTGGTTGCATGACCGTTAAATTCCACAATACTACACACACTTAATAAGTTTAAGGGCTCAAGTATATTGGGAAAGTTCGTCGAGTGTCGAGAGGTTCAGGCAAGCAGGTTGTTCACGGAGGAAGGTATGAGCGGCCTATGAGCAATGCAGCATGGTCTGCCGATAAGTAGCACAAACAACTAAGGTCTTTGGGGATGAACGTCGGATTATGCCACATAATTGTGAGGGTCGGTATGTCTAAGGGCACAAGGTCTTGGGGTTGTGACAAAGACCCTCCTCCAAATACCCCAATATATTCATGTATCCAAATCACATGTTCTCCTCAATAATGGGTACATGGACTCTATATATACATATTTTCTCATTGCACATGTGAGCCATTTATTAGGTCAACCTTATTACATATACATTTACCTCATTACTATTGGAACATGCAGTGATACTGAGAGGGGGGGTGAATCAGTATCACACACTTTTATCAATTTTTCACTTCTTTAGTCATGTACCATTAAAATATTCATCAACATGAAAGCACAGTACACGGAATCTTTATATGGAAACTCAATTTAATAAATTTATAAAACCATATATTACAATGAATTGTAGGAGACCAATCTCGAATGATGGTGTGAGCATCCACTCACAAATTTTGCAAAAATCGATCTGACAAGGACACCAATCCCTTGTGCAGGCACCAACCTGTGATGACACCAATCCTCTTATGAGCACCAACTCATAATCAACAAGCACCAACTTTCACTTAGTAGGCACCAACCTGTTCAAGGGATGAGGACATCAATCCTCTTGAGCACCAACTCAAATTCACAACCACCAACCTGTTAAGTGGATCATGACACTAATCCTCTTGAGCACCAGCTCAATCTTTCCTTGTAAATTATTTCTTAAGCATGTTCTTCAATCCTCGCTTCAAATTTGTCCTCTAACTGTCTTAAATTTTTGTCCAGCTATCTTCAAATCTGATGCAAGATAGTTTCCAACGTAGCCCTCAAAATACGTCAAAATATATCCTCAAGACAATCTTCAAAAATTAGCCCTTATATCCATGTTCCTTCATTATGTTGTCTTTGTTGCCAACAAACGTTGCCCCTAAACAGTCCACAAAATCTGTCTACCAATAACCCTTAACCAGACTCAAAATTGTCCAAGGTCAAGCACAAATTTGTTCTTTAAACAATTCTCAAACTCTGTAATCAATCCTCAAAGACAACACTTCAATTCTGCAATATCAGTTCCTAAACCGACGTTGAATCTTCATGTTACAAAACTTAGATTTGTGCCTTCAAAACTTCTCCACAAGTATTCATTCTCTACTGCAAAAATCATCCTTCACTGCTACCTCAGATCCCCAAAACTTCAATGTTTCAAATTTCCTTTTTAGATCATCTTACTTCCACGTTTTTCTTTCACACTTAGGAGGGCGAACTCACCTCTTATATATATGAGTCTTGCAACCCAACCTTTTAGCATATTCTTTCAAGATGAGGTTGACCTGTCTTTAAAAATAATGAACATCTCATTTATAGGAGACGACTTGTAACTTGTGGTAGGAATTCTTAGTAATTTTGTGAATGATTTCATTACTGAAAGCACGAAATCATTTTCTCCATCATCCAGCGTACTTTTAGTTTGATTATTCATGACACTTCATCAATGCATCCCTGTCTTCATTTGCGTACATTTGTTGGTTAGTTGTGTGAGCATTCCATGGTGGCGGGCATTACATAATAGCGAACATTCCATGTGTTGCAGGCATCTTGCATGCTTGTGCGAGCATTTCCATAAGCTTGGTAAGGCCTCCGGGCATTTTCTTGAGGCATACGGGAATTTTTTACACTGCTATGGGCATTTTCTTCAATGTGTGTGGGCATATTCTAGTGCCAAGACGGCATTTTCTTAATGCTTGGCTTTAACATTTACTTGTTCATTTTCTTCCAGGGGTGTGCGGGCATTTTCTTGATGTTTGGCTTTTGGACATCTATTTGTCCATTTTCTTCAAGGTGTGCAAGCACCTTCTATGCATAGCGTGAGCATATTGTAAGACATTGCGGGCATTTCTCAATGCCTGCTGCATGCATTTTCGACGGACATTTCTCAATTCTACTCTTCACTTTCCATATCAAGTCATTTCCATGTCATCATCTGCCACCTCATTTCAGCCATATTGATATTCATCTTCGTCGCCATATTGACATCAATGATAACACTTCGGCCAACAATTGCATACACATTTACCCCATATATCCCCACTTGGAGTCATATCAATGATGGCCTCCATCATCACAAGATCAATTGCTTAAGGTTTCTTAGTAGTTAAATTTTTATCAAGATCTTGAACACCTGATCGAGATGTGAAATATACCCTTCCCAAGTAGAGATAAAAATTAAAATATAATTCAAGTACATTATTACAAATGAATCTAAAAAGAGATGCAATACATCATTCATCAAATGCATAAACATGATGCATTACATAAACCAAAAGAGGTTACCAAGCATTCACATAGACCTTTCCTCGTCTTGAAGGTGATCTTCCAAGTGTCTTATTCTTTTATTCACGCAATGGTGTCCCAATTTGAGATTAAATGTGGTGACATAGTTGACATGCTGAAATTGACCTAGCAAGTCATCAGTCCTAGGAAAAGGGTATCAATTCTTGAGAGTGATCTTATTCAACACTATGTAGTTGATACACAATCTTCAGGTCCCAAGCTTATGGATGATATGATGATAGGTAACCCACATGGTGAGGTGTTTCGTTGAATTACTCCTTGTTCTAACAATTGCTAGAACTATTTTTTTACTTCACCCACTTCTAGTATGGACTATATGTACAGTCCTATGTTTGGAAATGGGGAGTTATGCAACAAATGAACCTCGTGACCCACTTCCATTTTAGGTGGTAACCCTTTAGCCTATTGGAACACTTCTCAGTGTGCTTGGAAGAGCTTCTCCAACTAGTGTTTCTATGCTTTGATACATCCCTCCAAATATGCCTAACCTTTACCTATTAATCTCCTTGTTGATTTTGTCTCGAGAATAGCAATACTTTCTACTTGAACTAATCAATTTCTTAGGACTTACCAAAGAGATCTTGGATTTACCTTTGTATGCCATAATGATGATGAATGACTTCCATCCTTCAACTGGTATTGGTTTGCTTTCCTCATGAAGATAATGTCCCTCATGCACATGTAGGGGCTTCCCTACACTACAACACACATAGCAAGTGATACTACATCTACCCCCACTTCATCAATATAGTTTTTCACTTATTGAAAATTAGATCTCGCATTGCTTAGTGACCTAAGCTCTACATCCTTATTTACCCATCTCAATGGGCATGTTGACATAGCGACTATCGACAAGGGTTCACTTCGCACTGTTGTCAACAAACATCAACCAAAATCCCTTAAACACTGGCCCACAAAGGTTTTACCCTTTCCAGCAACACTCGCAGAGCGAGTGAAGTGTCACCCGAGATGATTAAGGGGGTTGCAGCAACCAAATTTCTGCAATGGGGGGAGGACATGCATCAATTCTCACTCTACAGCTACAGAAACCAGAGATTGTGTCTTTGCATCATACTTAACAGCTCATACATTCGTTCATCCTTTGCATGTTCAGTGTATAATCGACATTCGCATTAACATGGTAAACTAACATTCGCATCAACATAATTTACCAAATCACGGAGCTTTAAACATATCACAACTAGCATTTGCATTCATCATTTAACATGAACAGAGACAAAAACATAGCGGAACATCTTCATGCATTAACTCATCAAAAACCTGCGATACAACCTTTGCAGAAACAGTTCAAAACACCTTATCGTAGATCCATACAAAACTGTCGAAAACAGAGCAAAACATTACAGAGTTCATCCGCACATCTATCGATCACTTATGATCTCATTCTAGGATGTCCTTAGGCTTACAATCATATTCATATTTATAGCAAACTAAAGTGGTTACAAAATGGTCCAAATGACCCATTCTAACTAACTTAACCAATCTTGCGCTTTCGTTGGCTCCTTGTTCTTCGTGAATGGTCCTTTCTTCCGCAGATGGTCCTTCTTCATTGTTGTCCGCTTCCGCACTTTATGCGGTCTAACCCTGTTCCAACAGGCCCCCAACACAAACTTGTGGCTCGCCCTCGATCCACCTCAGCTGGATACCTCTCGTGCATTCACCTGCTGCTTGAAATCATCATATGCATTTTTTATCTAGTCGACCACTTCCTTTGCTGATGCTCTGAGTTGTGTACATTCTTCCACCTGCTGATCTGTTGGGTGTTCGCAACTTTTCTGTTGCACCTCCTCGAGTTGTTGCTTGACCTATTTCATTGCTTCCATTACCTGTGCTGCAAGGACTTTTGCTTTTGTTTGGAGCTCATCCAAGTGTGTGGCCCTTCTTTGCTGCCTTTCGCGTGCCTTGGTTACGCATTGCTACATGCCTTTTAGTTCCACATCCTTCGTCATCTGTATCAGTGAGGGCATCGCTTTGATCAATCCCTTCAAGGACTCCAGCTATGCTTCTACTTCACTAAATTGCACCTTCAGCTCAGTTAGCTAGTCATCCTGGACTAGGCTTCCCCAAAACTCTGTGACGCCCTCGGCAACTGTCTGGGTTGTCTTTTCCATCTCCACGATCTTTGTCACAGCTTCCTCGATCGCAATCTGTTGACTCTGAATCTGTTCCCGTGGTGTGCTAGGTATCACTCTAGCCTATAGTTCTGCATTCTCTTTCCTTAGTTCAGTGATAGTTACACCTAATAAGATAGCTTGCGCTTCTGGTAGTACATCCTGATCTACGTTCGAGGCTTCACAGGACATGGCTATCACCCATTCTAATCGACCTCTATCTTCTAGCGCCTTCTCTTTCTTGACCAATGTTTTGGATTTCTCTTCTTGGAGACATTGTGCCTCCATCTCGGTGGTGCGCACCTGCAGCTTATACTTTACCATCTTGTCATGCATCGCGGCCTCACGATCGTGGATCTCTGCACTTCTTGCGACTTGAATCCGGTGTAATGAAAACATCGATAGTAAATTGAAATTGACCGTGATTGAATCATGTCCCCTTAGTTCCAATTCCAAGACCTCATCACCTGTTGCCATGGCGTTTGGCTCGATTTTTATTATCCTCGGTTGTGTGCCAAATTCTACTTCAACTCTTCTTATTGACAAACTTGGTGGGACTTCCCCATGTGGAACGCTTGACTCCACAACTGCATTGGCTAGTGTGGAGAGCAATTGGGTTACCTGGTGGAAGTATTCTGTTGAGTGCTGTGTGGTTTTCGCATGGTTTTCTTCCATGATTTCTATTATTTTCTTTAGGAGCCTGTTAACTTGATCTGCGGGAAGACCACCACTTGTGCTTCCTTCTCCATTGTCCATCATATGCTTTGTTCTCATTTCTTCGCGTTGTGCCTCTAGGTCAGAATCCGTCTGTGTGGTTTTTGAGGCTCCATCATGACTGGACATATGCGACTATTCTTTCGCAGGATCGTCTTCTCATGTGCCCTGTTGTCAACTGACTGAGCCCGTATCTTCTTCTAACTTCTTTTTCGATTGGTCTTTTGCGTGATCCGATAAATCCTACTCTACTGCTAGGAATTTCCATTCTATCGGCCATCCTTCTATGATGGTGTCCAATTCCTCGTCAGTGAGAATATACCATGTCGGTAACCAGTGCTTTTGTCTGTCTGCTCTCGTTGGCTTGAGACTTAACTGATATTCTTGCAATTAGGTGACGCTTCTTGCTTCTTCTTCTGTTATCCGCGGTATTACTTTCGCGTCTAGCCTCATCATATCTAAAAATAAGTAAAATTGCACATTGTTGAATGCTTGTCGTTCTTTATCAGTCGTTGCCCACAAATTTTGGTACCTTGCGCCCTCTCGTACCCTGGCCTCTAGTGTCTCCATACCTTGATAGTGCTCTGGCTCCCTCCATCCTACTAATGTGACTAGCATTAACAGCCATGAATATGTGAATTCCTTCGATGTCTCCTCTGCATCAAAAGCGTCCTCCACCAACTCACTTAGCAGGAATTTGGACCAGTTCATTCGCATTCCTGCAGCACATAGTTCTGCAGAGGCGATGATGCCTAATGTGCATTCCTTCGCCTTGTTCTTCCGCGCCATCTTAACGGCAAGTATCTTTGCTCCGACCTTGACAGATTGGTTCTGAATTTTGTTGATGAGGTATCCTCGGGAATTTTTGTCCATCCAGTACTTCGTTTTCAGATTTGTCGCAAGCTTCTTATCGTTGTCCTTTCCTTGGAAAAATTGGAAAGGGTCATCGCCATCCTTTGGAAGTCCGGTGATTCTTGAAATCAAGTCAACTGTGACCGGAATCTTTTCGTGCAACCATAGGTATCCTCCATGGAAACGGGCGAGCAATTGTTTGACGCACGCATTCACCTCCGTCGTCCTTCCAAAGTGCGGTATTTGGGTGAGGCCCAGTAATCCCGATTGCTCTAATCCTAGCGCCCATGACGTTGGTTCCTGCATGACCGAGCCTCCTTCTCCATGCTAAACATTAACGTATGCTTCTGTGCATTCGAGATAGTTCATTAGGTCATGATCGCTATACTGTAGTTTCTGCAGGTTTTCTACGATCTTCCCAGCTTGCGCAACCCCTTTCGGTATCGGCGCCATTGTGATCTCATATTTTGTGTTCTTCCCTATGCGAACCGCTGGTGTTCCCACCTTGCTTGAAGGCACATACCCTGGTATCATTGGGCCATGGTTCCCTCTTCACAATGTTGGTTTATTTTGGGTAGCACCTATCATGCCTGCTCCTTCGTCCGCCAGGCATGTTGAATTCCTGGTCCTTTTTTTCGGCGCTCGGCCGGTGTCTAGAGGCCGATTGGCGCTCTGCTTCTTCCTGAATGGTATTCCAGACATGACTTTCGGTTGCTCGTGCAGAACTAGAATGGGATGCGGTCGTTCGGTGCTGGTGCTCGAAATGTAAACTTCCATGCGTAACTTTGCAGGCTCTTACTTAACACATGGTGCATGAAACTGTCCCTTTGCCCTACATTTATAGTGGTGGTTGGCTACATCCAACCGATTTTGGACCATGATTACCAAATCCAGCATCGATTCACCAAATCTGTCGCATGCGTCGAGTATTAATTGTCGTTTTTTCATTTTTTTCGTCATCCATCGTGGCTTAACTGCTGCATTTATGACCGGATTTGACTTGCTTTCACTGAATCTTGCCACTCTGCGATTCCCTTGTCGACAAATGCTAAACTTCGACGTATCTGCTGTACTCTGTGGTAACCTTCAAAATATTTCTTCTTCTTCTTTTTCTTCTTCTTTTTTTTAAGTCGTAGGGGATTCTGCAGCACCAGTCCTTCGCTGGAGTCGCTCTCGTTCATCTGTGTCGCGCTCCTGGGGTTGTACGTCTGATAAGGTGGTTGCTTTCTTAAGTCAACACAGATTCAGACTTTGCCAGTTTTCTTATCTTGGACCACCATCGAGCTGATCCACTCTGATTCTTCCACTGGTTCTATAATTCTTGCGTCCAGCATTCTCTCGAGTTCATCTTGCACCCGCTCCTTATACCTCGGATTCAACCTGTAGGCTCGCTGCTTTACTGGTTTCGCATAGGGTTTCAGGGAGATTTTCATTTCGCTTAAGTCCCCAGAAATTCCTTTCATCTCTGAGAATTTCGTCGAGAACAAGTCCTAAAACTCATGCAATAGGTCAGTCATCTTGGCGATGGTCGAGTCATCCCAATAATATCCAATACTCGCAAACTTGGGATTCTCCTCCGACCCAATGTTCACTTTCTTGATTTGCAATGGTTGCTGAAACTTATCGGAAGGCATTTCTGGTGCCTCAACACTGCGACTGCCTTCTAACTCCAATATATACGTAGCCCTCGGCTCATCCTCATCATCTAGTTCTCATGTTATGTTGTAGCATTCCATAGGCGTTTTCGGTGTCGCGGTCCACCGAAGTCCCATAGGTTTCTCTGTCGGAACAGCTTCGAATACTTTCTTACGGATCACCTGTAATGCGTTGTGGATGAAGGGGTTTTCGTCGGAGAAACTGAACGTTTGGCTAAAGCCAATAGTTAGTTGTTCCCATGAGGTTGTTCTGCATCGTAGTTCTGTTGTAATATACCAACTTCGCAGTACTTCATCCAGTGTGTGAATGAATGCATGGACCCATTCCTGTTTCGCCCGTGGTCCCCATTGGCTTTGACATTCATTCAAATGCTCCTTTGGATCTTCTTTTCCGTCATACTTCTTTCCGCCATATCCTGCAGTGTCGTTGAACCTAACCTTTATTAGGTGTCGACATAATGGCTAGTTTGTTATACTTAACTTGTGCGCCACCCACCATCGCGCTGGTGTAGCCTTCAGGGCTTCCTCCAAGGCCAGTAGTCGTTGTGGTTCTACCACTTTTTCTTCAAATTCAATGAGAAATGTAGTCAAGTTGGGAAACCCCTCATATGTTGGCAGTGTGCACTCTTTTGTGGCTACCCATCGTAGCGATTGTGTGATCCATGCACATCTCCTAAACGATACTTCATGGAGTCGGTTCTGCCAATTTTTGAGTGCCTCATCCGAATTTGATGATGTCGAACTGACGCTATGCCATCCTAACTCTCCATCTGCAATAGGGTTGATGTAATCTTTGGATATGTTGTATAGACTGTCCCATCCCTCAGTGAATTCATCCCTTGTCGACTCAACATTTCGCTGTCCTTCTGCGGGATCAAGAGGTGCGACTACCCTCATCTCGCGGTTTTTGAATGACATAGTTCGTTTCTTGAAATTGATGATGGCCTAGTTCTCCATCGCGCAGTCTATCCCTAGCAGCACTGGATAGGGGCTTGTGTTGTCAACAATCTCTATCACATCGAAGTCTGCGTATGTTTTGAGTCCCTCAATCCCAACTGGAGCCTGGCATAATCGACCAATCGGAGTAACCTTACTTTGATTCGCTAGTCGCAATTGTACCAGGGACCAGGCCAACTGTGGTTTCCCCATTGTTTCCTAGGTCTGTTTGGTCAGAATGTTTACGTCCGACCCCAGGTCTAAGATGATCGAGTCGACATCAAATGCTCTAATTTGTGCAGACATCCGCATTTCTCTTCCCGTCTTCCTCTTATGTATTCGATTGACTGTGTGCTCATGTCGTGCACCCTCCCTTCGATGCAACAAACTAGATATTTCTACCAATGCGTCCTGATCTTTTTCCAAATCCAGACAGCTTTCCAAGAAGGCTCTTAAGGTGTTAGTCTTTCTCTGCGACTTCGTTATGTCGAATGTCGGTGGCATGTCATAAGTAACTTCTTCCTTGTGAAGAGGTGGTTTCCTCCTCTGTCTCATTGCCTCCTGTGCTTTCAAGAAAATATCCCTCTCTGCTTCTGCATCAAATGTTATCTGCTTTTTTGCTGTTGGTCGGACGCTAGCCTATGACCTGTCTGTTCTTGTCACAGTTGCTCCTCAGGTCACTACTCCAATAGTCGCAATTGACTTCTGACCTCTGTTGATATCTTATGTACCGCTGGTGGCGTATTCTGGTTCTGATTCTGATTTGGTGGAGGCGGGGGTAGGTTCTCAGTTTGCCACTTCGCGATGAGCTGCGAACAGTCTTCAACACCATGGTCCATGGCGTTGCAGTAAGTGCACTGTGGTGTTGGATTCGAGCAATCCCTCTGATAATTCCCCTGCTGACCACAATTATAACATATGATTGGTCCTCGACCTCATCCAGCAGCCCCTCCCCATCCTACACTGGCACCTCGACCTCTGCAGAACCCCCTCTAAAACCTACTTGCGGTGGCCCATATGGTGGGTACTACAGTTGACTGTACTATGGTTGTTGATATTGTGGTTGACCATAGAGCGGCGGTTGGTATTGTAGTTGTGGATATTGCAGTTCACCATACTGCGATTTCCCATACTACCCTTGATCATATTGTGGTTGCTGGTTATAGTGAGGCTGCTGTTGATTATAATGCGGTTGATGTTGTACCGTTAGTTGCTCTTCTCTCTTCATGAAAAATGTATCTGTAATCCGTTCTTGGAGTAGGTCGTAAGCCATGCAATCTTTTTCGTCATGGCCAACCGATCGACAGAATTTGCAATACAAATTCACTGACTTTGATACCATCTTCTGTAGGTACACACACTCTTCCAGTCGATGTCCTCTCATCTGACAGACGTGACACCAAGGCATCCCTCCCTGACTGAGGGGATTCGATGCACCTAAGTGCAAATACTCTTGAAATTCTGCGGACTGATCCTTATGGTGTCCTTTTGTTTTACATCTACTGCACCATATATCTTCACCAGCTTCTTTTTCCTTCTTCATATCTTGTAACTGAAGCATCAAATTTTCCAACTATGCTTGTATCTGATCCATGCCTATGCCCGTTTCATTGTGAAGCCTCCAGCTTCATCGCAATCTCCAGCGCTTCGGCTTGAGTCGCTACCTTCTGTTGCATTAGCGGTCCACAGATGTGTGGCACCAACCCTGCAATAAACCACTCTTTATGTTGCATATTGCTCATCCTAAAACTCACCTTCGCCATTACCGTTTTATACCGTTGATCAAATTCACATATCGGCTCGTTCAGGTATTGCTTGATTTCCTTGAGCTTGGTGATGTACTGTGACTCCGATTTTGGTTTTCTAAATTCATCAATCATTCCCACCTTGATCTATGCCAATATTTTGCCTGGCATTCCTGTCGGTACCTTAGTAAACTTCATAAACCAGTTTAGCGCACGGCACCTGAGGGTCGTCGCTAGCTGTCCCTTTTTGATATTTTCATCTTGGACCTACTTCACAGTCCATACCACTTCACATAGGAACCAGTACTGTTCGGGATCCTCGGTACCCTTCCCCTGGAAAGTGGGCATTTTTTCATCGTCACCTGCCATTCTTACATTCCTACTGTTATTGTTTACTGATGCGCTAATCCTACCGCTGCACGTAGGACAACTCTGCAAATAACTTTTATTTCTTCCTGTGAAATTCTGGGTAGTGCGTAGGGTTGAAGGTATGTTGTAACTTACCATCTGTCCCTCTTCTGCTTCTGGGGTAGCCTGGTCACCTTCTTCTTCGTTGTAATAAGGTCGCTTCATCCCTTGTGGTCCTGTTTCGCAGTCTTCCATTCCAGTCCCCTCAGGAGACTCTCTCTCAATCCTCCTCTTCTTCTCTGGTCGTCGAAATATCACCCCACTCCTCAAGGTACCACAATCCTCCTCGGCCTCCCTTAAAAATTTGTCGCCGCTCATGTCCATATACCCTGCATCTTTCAATCAGATCCGCATTCACACGATACCCACAACCTCCACACACCGATCTTCTACTCGTCGGAATTCATCTTCAATATGCCTTTTTCACAAACGAGCATCTTAATCCACAATTTTAGCAATAGTAGGAATCTCCCTCTAGGTCCTTTGAAAATTTTCCTTTCTGCGTCGTTGTATGATTTGATTGTATCAACTGCAAACTCAGTAACATATCCCTCTAAGATACTGTCTACCCAGAAGTCAACAGCCCTCGATACCCTATTGTCAACCTGTTTTAACTGTTGGATCAATTCTGGAGTCCAATGGTCAAGCTCACTCTTTTGGCAATGGTTTTTCTGAAATGTCGGCTGCGCCAACCACTCGTGCAGTAAAACCGGGAATTCGCAGAAAAACACCTCATGGATATCAGAATAGAGGCTTTTGCAACCAGCTGCTTACTGTCTGTCTAGGGTTCTGATTTTCGCCTTCCGCGAATTCTTATGTCTTCTTGTCAAACCAAACTTGAATCTCCAGTTTCGTCGGGTGCCACAGCATGTCATCTTCTTTCCTCTTCAGGATCCCGTCAATGGAACCATTTGTTGACACAACAACTATCGATAGGGGTTCACTTCGCACTGTTGTCAACAAACATCAACCAAACTCCCTTAAACACGGGCCCAGAAAGGTTTTGCCCTTTCCAGCAACACTCGCAGAGCGAGTGAAGTCTCACCCGAAATGATTAAGAGGGTTGCAGCAACCAAATTTCCACAGTGGGGAGAGGACATGCATCGATTCTCACTCTACAACTACAGAAACCAAATATTGTGTCTTCGCATCATACTTAACAGTTCATACATTCATTCATCTTTCGCATGTTCAGTGTATAATCGACATTTGCATTAACATGGTAAACTAACATTCGCATCAACAGAATTTACCAAATCGCAGAGCTTTAAACATATCACAACTAGCATTTGCATTCATCATTTAACATGAACAGAGACAAAAACATAGTTGAACATCTTCATGCATTAACTCATCAAAAACCTACGATACAAACTTCGCAGAAACAGTTTAAAACACCTTATCACGGATCCATACAAAACTGCCGAAAATAGAGCAAAACATTACAGAGTTCATCCACACATCTGTCGATCACTTATGATCTCATTCTAGGATTCCCTTAGGCTTAAAATCATAGTCCTATTTATAGAAAACTAAACTCGTTACAAAATGTTCCAAATGACCCATTCTAACTAACTAAACCAATCTTGCGCTTCCGTCGGCTCCTTGTTCTCCGCGAATGGTCCTTTCTTCCGTGGATGGTCCTTCTTCGCTGATGTCGACTTCTGCACTTTCTGCGGTCTAACCCCATGCTAACAGGGCATGGAGGAGGATAGGCATGAACATCAAATCCAAACTCACCATATCCTTTGTTGTGAGGTTGGCTTGAGAACCAAAATCATATAAAGCATCCACCTTTGTATTATTGATCGAGATCTTGATATGGAAGAGTTTAGTCATCCACACATTTACAATTTATACATACTCTGATCCAATACATTCCAAAGGTCAAAATCAAGGTACTATAGATATGTTTTATATCACAGTTGTTAAAGAATCTTATTGATGTGTTTTATTTTTGATAAAGCATTAAAAATACAAAAGATAGTCCAGCATAGGTACACTAAAGTAGCTTTAAATTTATATTTGTTTTGTTGAGCCGAACATTGGAATATCAAAGGTAGTTTACAAATCATCCAAATAGTTGCTCATGGAAAATGTGGGAGTAACTCAAACCCATCAAATATATGGATGATTCAAGATTTTGGAACAAGTGGGTAGAAATGCATTTCACCTAGAATTGTTGCCTTACATTGGGTATTTATTCGGTGGTGAGCGTTGATATGGTGAATTTTTTGTGAACCATAGTTGTTCCAAGCTTATAAAGGTGTTGACTCGATTTTCTCCACCATGAATGAGTTGATTCTAGACCAACACGATGTTAGATGCTAATCATCCACTAGATAGGAAGCATTGAAGGAGTCAATGGTGTGATCCGAAGTTGTACATGATTGGAAAAAAATAGTACATCGCACAAGAAGTTCAACGATTGCTTTAGAAGTTGCAAATACTCAAAGTTGATGGAGACCATCAACCTCCCCACTAGGAGGTTTGATTTGGCCACTCTTATTGAAAATACCTTCATAAATTGGTTGAGTTCCAATACAAAAGGATTTGTCCTATATGGATCAAGCAAATCCAAAATATAGAGATCAATGGAAGAAGGTCAACGAAAAGGGCACTAATGAGGATAGGTCAACAATTGAGGGTTTGAAGAATGAAGGGTTTGACCAAGGACTTGCCAATAAATAATTTCATCAATGTTGAGCTCATCAACATACCCCCAAACAAAGGCACACTGATAGCAAACCCTTTAGCTTGTAATGTCCCCATTCAAATAAGTGCATAGTAAGACAATCACATCAATCCTATTAGTTTCCTAGGTTGGATGGGCACATGTGGGATGGTAATAAGGAAGCTAATAAATGATACTTAGACATTAGAAGGGTTCAAGCATTTAATAAATATGGTGAATAAATAAATTCAAAAGAAATGCTAAGTGGCAAGTGGTTTTGAAGACATATGGAGGTGGTGGGACCCACACTAGCTTGATTTTTCAATGACACATGGCAACTCTCTCTTGCCAATTCGAATTCATGGGAAGGTGAACACTCTTGGGTGAGTTGGTAAGTCATAACACATGGCATTGAGCATCTTAGGTCGAAATGGGATGGAATAGTAACCTCCATGGGAGAGGAAGAGTCAAATTGGAGACTAGTGGACACTTGGGCTAGATTCCCTAGTTTTATGACAACAATAATGAAGCATCTATGACATTTATGACAAAATTCAGACCTGACTTCTTACACCCGACCATTATGACATGTCAGCCCCAAAAATAGGCTCAAGGAAGGCGCTCATGGAGTTGGGGGAAGCTAAAGAGACTCAAATTCGAATTTGGGGAGAAGATGGAAGGTTGGAACTAGGAGACAAGTGGCAAATGAGGAATATTTTCTAAATGAAAATTTATTGAATCTATTGAGAGGATTTCGACCCCTTGAATACTAATGTTGGTTATAAAATGTAGAAATAAAGTATGAGAATGGCTTTTGATGATTTGAGAAAAATTGCATTTGTGAAGAGAGAACTAGTGGATGACTGGTTTCTTGCCTTAGCCAATTTCGAGGGTGAAAGATTCCCATCCAAGTTGGTGTTTGGAAAGGCCACTCAGGTCTTTCATGGTGCTTTAATGGAGTTTTATTTGCAAGTAGCAGCTACAGGAAGCTTCATGGTTTGGTTTAATGCAACACTTTCTCTCCACCATTTCCAGTTTTGAAGGCATATTCGGGCTCCTTGAAGGATTGCGCTTTGGGTGAGATCTTGCACTCATTGGGAGAGCTTCATATGATATTTTTCTGATTGTAATAGCTTCATATCCTCTGTTATTCATATTCAGAGACTCTCAGGTCGAAATACCCATTGATTGTATGCAAAATTATTGATTAATGAGCAAACAATGTCCATTTCCCCAATGCTTTGATGTATGACACTATAATGTTGATATTTCGAATGGATGGATGATTCTCTGATACATTTGTGATTCATATACTGCGATGGATATATTCTACAAGTTTCATGTACTGTACTTGAGCATTTGAAGCATTTTTACTCAGTTTGTTTGTATTGAGAGGTGAAATAGTGCCATTTCCCCAAGGGTCAAATTGGGGGTTTTTGTTGTTGAATGTGAGAGAGTTAGAACAGTAGTAAAAATCAATTAATGGTGCATATGAGACCTTAATCACATAATTAACACATTATATACCTCTATTCATAAATTCGTGGGAGTTTGGAGGCATTTGGAAGGCCATTTGCAGTGTTCCCCGGAGGGATTTGATGCACAAATTACTAGTCAAAATTACATATATTGATCAAAATACAAATCAAGTTTGCAGAAATATTTGGAGGGCCATAAAACATCCCTGAACCTAATATTCAAGTCTAAATATCATTCATACACTCCTACAGAATATTTGGGAGCATTTGGGTTGATTTGGAGGTCAAAACAGTAAAACTAGTCAAAGGTCGAAATTGGGGAAAAAGTGGAAAAATTGACATTTTAATAAAATTTTGAAAAATGGTCATTACAAGTGGTATCAGAGCATGTTCTTGGCACCTGATGGTCTTAACAAGAAGTCAAAAGAATAATCCACCACCCTTAGAACCAGTAGTTGAAAATATTTTTGTTGAAGAAGAGGTAGTAGAAGAAGAGAAGTATTTTACTGAAATCATGGGTAGAGAGGAGGACAAAGCAAGATATAAAGAGGAACTTATTGCAACCTTAGATCCATGTTTCTCTAAACTTTCAACAAACATGGATAGGATAGGTGACAGATTGTTGCAAGGATTCGAATTATTGATTAGCCAGCTTCAAAGCAAAGAGATGATAGGAGATAATAGTGGTTCACACTCAGGGGAAAAGATGAAATGGAATGAGCATATTTTCTCAAGTACAAGACCTCATAATAGACCTGGTGAATTTCAAAGCACACAAAGGCATACTGCACCTAAATTTCTCACACCCAAAGAAGAGCTCAATCTTGAATTGGATTACAAGAAACTAGTAAATGATTTGAATGATTTGAATGAAGAGTGTAAAAGAGGTGTACCACTCAGTGACTACATTGATGCTATGCAAAAGATTAAAAGGAAGGGAGACAATAGGATTCCATTCCAAAACAAAAAATTAAATAGTGCTATTAGAAAAATGTCACTTCCTACTTTTGATGGTTCTTCTCAAAATTCTGCTAACACTTGGGTGCAAAAATTGGATGTATATTTTCAGCTGAATCCTATGTTGGAAGAGGATGCATTAAAAATGGCAATTTTGCATTTGGAAGGAGATGCCAATGAATAGTGGTTTCATGGGTTGAAAACCTTGGGTCATAATTAGGTTAAAACATATGGAGAATTTGTTGACAGGGTACTAGAAAGATTTGAACAAAAAGATCCAGAATTGTCTTTCAAATAACTAGCTCAATTGAAGCAAACTGGGTCCCCTACTGAATATATGTTAGACTTTCAAAAATTATCAGTCAAGGTGGCTGATGTATCTATGGGAAGATTAGTATTGTTGTTCACTGAAGGTTTGGCTGAACCCTTAAGAGGTTTGGTCAAAGCCCACAAGCCAACTACATTAAAAGATGCAATGAGCTTGACTAGGGATCTCCAAAATGTGCTTCCTAGAACGAGATTTCCTCCTAAGCCTAGCGACAAATTTGAAAAGAAACATTGGCAAAGGGATGGATATGATAAGAAACCTTGACAAAGAGAGTCATTTGAGAGGAATTAAAAAGAGGGACTAAACAGGGATGAACTTAGAAAAAAGAAACTGTGCTTCACATGCTTCCAACCATGGACACCGGGGCACAAATGTATCAAAAGAAAGGCTCAATACATAGAAGTATTTTCTGATAATGAGGGGTATGATGGGGGCATGTATGAAAATGGACATATTTCAGATCAAGAAGAGGCATATGAGATAGCAGTAGAAAAGGAAAGACCAGAAGAAAATCAACCTTCACTAGACAAAGCAAGAATGGCAGTGCTTTCAGCAGTACCTCGCTATCATACTATTCGATGCAAAGGTGTGGTACAAGGACAAAGAACTTCAGTTTTGGTAGATGGAGGAACCACTCATAACTTCATTGATGCAAAGATGGTAGAGAAAAGAAAGATACCTATCGAACCATTTTATGGCTTCACAGTTGTCATTCCCGGTCACAACACAATGCAATGCAAAACATGGGTTCCAAAGCTACAAGTCACCGTAGGTAACTATACTTTTGTTAATAGTTTTTATGTGTTTGATGTTGCTGATACTAATGTGGTTTTGGGAGTGCAATGGTTGTATTAAATAGGAGAGCATACAGTAAATTATCAAATTCCCGAAATGAAATTCCAAGATTCAAAAAGAGTACAAAGAATTGTGAGAGGACAACACACTTATCCAAATCAAGTAATGACTTGCAATAGTATGAGATCTATATTGAGGCATGGGGATATAGAATGGGCTGCTGAATGTCATATTACATCTCCTAAGCCAACTATAAATATTGTCAAACACCCAAAGGAGATAGAGAGACTTTTGCAAAAATATGAAAAGGTTTTTAGAGACCTTCCACATGGTAGGCCACCGGATAGGGGGGTTGAGCACAGTGTTATTTTGGAGGAGGGTACTTCACCCATTCAGATACCACCTTATAGACATCCCAAAAAGTTCAGAGATGAGATTGAAAAAGCTATCCAAGAACTCCTAGAGTTGGGACTCATTAGACCAAGCTCTACCCCTTATGCTTCTTCAGTAGTGCTAGTGAAGAAAAAAGATGGAACATTGAGAATGTGCATAGATTTTAGAGCCTTGAACAAAAAGACTATCAAGAATATGTATCTTATTCCTAGGGTTGATGAGCTCATGGATGAGCTACATGGGGCCAAATACTTCTCAAAAATTGACCTTAGATCAGGGTATCACCAAATTCGAATGAAAGACGAAGATGTACAAAAGACCGCTTTTCGATGTCATTTTGGCCACTTTGAATTTCTTGTCATGCCTTTTGGGTTAACTAATGCTCCAGCCATCTTTCAAGCATGTATGAATAGGATATTTTGTAAGCAACTAAGAATGTTTGTTTTGGTTTTCTTTGATGATATTCTCATTTACAGTAAAACATGGGAAGAGCATTTGCAACAATTAGAGATTGTGTTGAAAATTTTGCAAGAAGAGTCCTTATTTGTTAAGTTATCAAAATGTGAGTTTGGGATGAAAGAACTACTGTATCTTGAGCACATTATTGGACAAGAAGGAGTGAAGGTACACATAGAAAAAATCAAGGCTATCTTGGAATGGCCATCACCAAAAAATATTACCAAATTGAGAGGCTTTATTGGCATATGCACCTACTACAGAAAATTTGTGAAAGGGTTCTCCAAGTTGACTTCTCCACTCACTGATTTGACTAAGAAGGATGCTTTCGAGTGGGATGAAGAGGCTGAAAAGGCCTTCCAAAAAATGAAAGAAGTAATGAGTAATTGTCCAATACTTGCACTCCCTGATTTTACTAAACCTTTTGTTGTGGAATGTGATGCTTCAGGTGGAGGAATAGGGGTTGTCCTAAAGCAAGGCCAACACCCCATAGCCTTTGAGAGCAGAAAGTTGCAGCCTCATGAAAAAATTTACTCCATCTATGATAAAGAAATGTTGGCCATTATTTATGCATTGGCCAAATTCAGACAATACTTGGTGGACAGCAAGTTTGTGGTGAAAACTGACCACAATAGTCTAAGACACTTTCTCACCCAAAAAGATCTCAATGAAAGGCAACAAAAGTGGGTAAGCAAGATTCAAACTTATGATTTTGATATTGAATATGCCAAAGGAAAGAATAATATAGTAGCAGATGATTTGTCAAGAAGGCCTTCTTTTTCTCTCATGGATATTGCCAAGGATTGGAAAAACATGCTACTAGTTGAATATGCCAAAGACAAATTTGCTTGTGATGTGTTGGATGGAATCAAAGGGGATAATAATTATAGGATTTTGAATGGGCTGATATATTATAAGGGAATAATTTATTTAGTTCATAACTCCAAGCTCAAGTACCGAATTTTGCAAGAAGCACATGATTCCCCACTAGCGGGCCATCCGGGGATCTTCAAAACTTATAGACAGTTGAGACAAAGATTTTTTGGGAAGGGGCTGAAGGAAGATGTTCAGAAGTATGTGAATGAATGTAAAGCATGTCAACAAAACAAATCAGAACTTACATGTCCAGTCGGCCTATTACAACCATTGCCCATTCCGGAGCAAAAATGGGACAGTATTTCCATGGATTTCATCACCGGATTGCCTAAATCCCCGCGTAAGGATTGTATCTATGTGGTAGTTGATAGGTTGACAAAATTTGCTCATTTATTTGTTGTTACATCATCTTTTAGTGCTGCACAAGTGGTTGATATTCTTTTCAAAGAAATCTTCAGATTGCATGGGCTCCCCAAGAGCATTGTCAGTGATAGAAATAGTAGATTCATGGGTGCTTTTTGGAAAGAACTTTTTAGATTGGTAGGCACTCAATTGACTCCAAGTACCAGCTATCATCCACAAACTGATGGACAAACAGAGAGGGTAAACCAATGGTTGAAATGATACCTAAGAAACTATGTGGGAGGGCAGCAAAAAGTATGAGCAAAATGGCTACACTTGGGTGAGTTTTGCTCTAACACCACTTATCATATGTCAATAGGAATGTCTTCTTTTAAAGCATTATATAGTTATGATGCACTTACATTTGTTGACATTATATTTGGTGATAGTAGAGCCCCAAACGCTAAAGATTGGGTAGAAGAGAGCCAAGAATTTTTAAAGTTCTTGAAAGACAATTTGCAAGTTGCTCAAAATCAACAAAAACAATATGCTGATAGACATAGAGAAGAAAAAACATTTCAAGTCAATCATTTAGTATATTTAAGGTTGCAGCCTTATAAACAAACATCTCTCAAAGAGAATGAAACAGAAAAATTAAAACCAAGGTACTATGGGCCATACAAGGTAGTGTGGAAGGTTGGAGAAGTAGCATATGAACTAGAACTTCCGGAAGGGAGTAAAATTCACAATGTATTTCATGTTTCTTGTTTCAAGAAAGATCTTGGTCAGCAAATCATCACTTCAGAAATACTTCCTCCTTTGGATGATGAAGGTCAACTCACACTTGTTCCAGAAAAGATTTTGAAGACACGGAAAAAAAGATTGAGGAGTAGAATCATCAAAGAATATTTAGTACAATGGAAAGACTTACCAAATGAAGATGCCACATGGGAAGAAGAGAAGATTTTGCAGCATCCAAATTTAAAATTGCTTGAAGACAAGCAATCTTGGGTGGAGATAACTATAATGTCCTCATTCAAATAAGTGCATAGTAAGACAATCCCATCAATCCTACTAGTTCCCTAGGTTGGATGAGCACGTGGGATGGTAATAAGGAAGCTAATAAATGATACTCAGGCATTACAAGGGTTCAAGCATTTAATAAATATGGTGAATAAATAAATTCAAGAGAAATTCTAAGTGGCAAGTGGTTGTGGAGACATATGGAGGTGGTGGGATCCACACTAGCTTGATTTTTCAATGACACATGGCAGCTCTCTCTTGCCAATTCGAATTCATGGGAAGGTGAACACTCTTGGGTGAGTTGGTAAGTCATAACACATGGAATTGAGCATCTTAGGTCGAAATGGGATGGAATAGTAACCTCCATGGGAGAGGAATAGTCAAATTGGAGACTAGTGGACACTTGGGCTAGATTCCCTAGTTTTATGACAACAATAATGAAGCATCTATGACATTTATGACAAAATTCAGACCTGACTTCTTACACCTGACCATTATGACATGTCAGCCCCAAAAATAGGCTCAAGGAAGACGTTCATGGAGTTGGGGGAAGTTAAAGAGACTCAAATTCGAATTTGGGGAGAAGATGGAAGGTTGGAACTAGGAGACAAGTGGCAAATGAGGAATATTTTCTAAATGGAATTTATTGAATCTATTGAGAGGATTTCGACCCCTTGAAGACTAATGTTGGTTATAAAATGTAGAAATCAAGTATAAGAATGACTTTTGATGATTTGAGAAAAATTGCATTTGTGAAAAGAAAACTAGTGGATTACTGGTTTCTTGTCTTAGCCAATTTCGAGGGTGAAAGATTCCCATCCAAGTTGGTGTTTGGAGAGGCCACTCAGGTCTTTCATGGTACTTTAATGGAGTTTTATTTGCAAGTAGCAGCTATAGGAAGTTTCATGGTTTGGTTTAGTGCAGCACTTTCTCTCCACCATTTCTAGTTTTGAAAGCATATTCGAGCTCCTTGAGGGATTGCGCTTTGGGTGAGATCTTGCACTCATTGGGAGAGCTTCATATGATATTTTTCTGATTGTAATAGCTTCATATCCTCTGTTCTTCATATTCAGAGACTTTCAAGTCGAAATACCCATTGATTGTATGCAAAATTATTGATTAATGAGCAAACAATGTCCATTTCCCCAATGCTTTGATGTATGACACTATAATGTTGATTATTTCGAATGGATGGATGATTCTCTGATACATTTGTGATTCATATACTGCCATGGATATATTCTACAAGTTTCATGTACTATACTTGAGCATTTGAAGCATTTTTACTCAGTTTGTTTGTATTGAGAGGTGAAAAAGTGTCATTTCCCCAAGGGTCGAATTGGGGGTTTTTGCTGTTGAATGTGAGAGAGTTAGAACAATAGTAAAAATCAATTAATGGTGCATATGAGACCTTAATCACATACTTAACACATTATATATCTCCGTTCATAAATGCGTGGGAGTTTGGAGGCATTTGGAAGGCCATTTGCAATGTTCCCTGGGGGGATTTGATGCACAAATTACTAGTCAAAATTACATATATTGATCAGAATACAAATCAAGTTTGCAGCAGTATTTGGAGGGCCATAAAACATCCCTGGACCTAATATTCAAGTCTAAATATCATTCATACACTCCTACAAAAGATTTGGGAGCATTTGGGTTGATTTGGAGGTCAAAATAATAAAACTAGTCAAAGGTCAAAATTGGGGAAAAAGTGGAAAATTGACATTTTAATAAAATTTTGAAAAATGCTCATTACATAGCTACACATAATTCTATCAATGTCAACCTTGTCGACGCAAAGAATCTGTCAATATCCAAGTTACAAACATCTCAAATACAGAGTCAAATACAGAAACAACAATGACTACCACACCAAACAATTTGACACAGACATATAAAAGTTTAACCGCCTATCACTATTTGTTGCAAGGCTTCGAGTTTCAAGCAAGTGCATGATCATGATGGGGTACTCTCCTCATTCTTCCAACACAGTTTTATTTGAGTTCTTCCACTCAACCTAGCAAACCATTCCAATGGTTTCGATATGGTGCAATTGTTATTACACATAGCAAGGTTTTGATCGCTAGAAACATTAGCTCTCCAAAGGCTTGAGGGTTCAATTGTATTTTAATTGTACCTCCATGTTATCAACAAAATCCTAGAGTTTTTACACCCCAAAAGAGTTTTTACCAATTCTAAACATGTATTTATATATTTCATGTGCTTCTTGTGCTTGTTGTTGAGGTATAAATGTTAATGAAATGTGTCAGAATTAATTTTGTTAATTCTCTAAGAGCCTCTTCCCATCACTAGTTGGGGCCCTACCTCGAATGACCATGATGATCCCCCTCCTGATGTGTGAATTCTTGTTTAGTATTTTATATATTACAATGAAGTCCTTATGGCACCTTCCTCATGTTTATCTTTTACTCTTGTGATTAATTGCTCTCAATGGTTTTGACATGAGCTAACACAATTTTTTAGTTCACTTTCTTTTTGCTAGTGCTAATATTCGTTGCTTATATAGACCATTCATTCTATATTAAAGTGACGTATATTTTATTCTATTAATAGTCAAAAAAAGCTTTAACATCAAAATTATAATAATTGTTCTTTGTAGAGCCATTTCTAGTGAATAGAAGAACTCTGATATTCTACCCTGATTTGCAAGGTTAGCTCCACACTTATAAATATTCCTAAGTTGGACCATGTCGACCTACTTGGTATGAACAAGTCTATTACAAACTAAAACTTTACGTAAGTATAATTGTCCATTTCCCTTCTTAACCCCACTTCCAATTCTTCAACATGTATACATTTTGTGGAAATAGAAAAATATCCAACCTAAACTTTGTATTTTCTTTTCTTATTTGACAATTCCGATTAAGACTGGCTGATGTTGCATATGCATATATGCATTTCAAAGAAGAAGAAAAGAGTTAATCATTGTAAATAAAGATTAGGTTTAACACCTTGAACAAACGATAACAAAGTAATCTGGTAGATGATTAGGAACGAGTTTACAATAACCAGCCCATGAGTTTTATTTAGCATATATATGGTCTTTGAAAGTCTTTACAAGTAAATCAACAAGTTAGTCTTGTTAGCGATAGTTCAATAAAGATTGGGCTTCATACCTTGAACAAACAAAAACAAAACATTCTCTAAATGTTAGAAAAAAGCTTACAATAACCAACAAAAACAACCCATGAGTTTTGTTTGCATAAAAATACTCACTGAAATTCTTCATAATTAAATCAAAAGTTGGTAGGGGACGCCCCTCCTCAAGGCAAGGAAATATGACCTAATAGGTCTAGGATTTCTTATAATAAAATATTTACTTTAATTATTAAATCAAGAGTTAGTAGGGGACGCCCCTCCTCAAGGCAAGCAAATATGACCTAATAGGTCTAAGATTTCTTATAATAAAATATTTACTTTAATTATTAAAATAAATAATATTTACAATGCATTTAAAAATAAATAAAAGGGTTGCTATAAAACAACCACGACGGGCATGAGTATTTGGTCCAAAATAAAGAGAACGACACCTTGACGGTTTCTACTTTTCTTCTTCTCACATGAGTATAAAATTTGGAGATCATCAGGTGGAGACCCTGCCCTTGTTAAGGTTGATATGTGCTCCCAAGGATGTGCACAATATAAATGGAATGATGCATGCGTTTGTGGAAAAGCATTATTGCACTGAGTAGTGAGGTGTTTTACAGTTCATTATGGGTGAAATGTTGTCACATTACATAATGTAACATAACATTACCAAAAATAAAAAGTAGATAAAAAAATTTATATCGACTCAAAAAATAAAATAAAATAAAAACCAGCATAGATCCACCTTAAACCCGGATCTATCAAGTACCGAGAGGGATACAATTTCTTGAGGTGTAAAAAAAATTACACCTCAAGAAATTGAATCCCTCTCGATGTTTGATAGATCTGGGTTTAAGATGGATCTATAGAAATTAATAAAAATTACAAAGATAAATGGTAACCTTCAACAACACAAAATTAAAAAAGAAAAAAAGTTTTATGCAATTCAAGCCACATACTTCCCAAAGCTTTACCTAAAGCATATTTTACATGACAAACTATGAGTGGAACCAGAAATGGAAAGCATAATACACATACATCCAAATACCTAAAGTGGTATATCTATTAGGGAAATGCTAATATACAAATATAGATAAACAAATTTTCATTTTATTAAATGGTTAAAAATACATTCAAAATAACTAAAGACATGTTGTGTTAATGCAACCGCTCAATTTGATTATCAGTTTAATTCTAAGAGGAGGCTAAAAGATGTATTATTATTATTGATCTCTTTCAGAGGTATATATAATATCATTCGCATGGCATGCACTTTTTTCACATTTGAAAATAGAGAATGCAAAAGTTCTCTGTAATGAAAAGAAAAGCATAGTAGGAACTTAAATAAGTCCTAGCTACACAAGAAGTATGCCCTTATTATTATTATCATTGGTCTCAAGAAGTATTCCCTTATTATTATTGTTGTTGGTATCTTCCAGAGAAGGGGATGTCCCTCCTAGTACCATAGTTACAAATACCTAAAGTGAAAAGCATAGTAGGAAGTTAAATGCACCCTAGTTACATACAAATATTCCTCATTCAATTACTGTTACTTGAAAATAGAAGATAAGGTACCTGAATCTTGTATCCATGCACCTTATCAGACATGAAAAAGAATTACATCAAACACTTTTAACCATAGCATCGAATTGGATCATTGCAACCTTTGGCTGCTGATTGTTTGAAGCCAGACCGCCCACCCTTTGCAAGGTATTGCTGATGGTACTCTTCTGCCCTGTAAAATTTCTTTGCAGGCAGAATTTCAGTAACAATTTTTCTGTTCAGCACCTTCTGTTGCTTTTCCATTGTTTCACGTGCAGCTTTCTCCTGTTCTGGCGAATAGTAATAAATTCCAGATCTGTATTGCGTACCTACATCATTTCCCTGCCAAAAGATTTCAGAAGCAGATCAGGTTCCGCACACACCTGTTCCTTTCTACAGATTGAATTTAGTATACCACGCTATGAGTGACAATTATCGGTCAAAGACAAGATATCAAAGCTGTATATAATCTGTATCTTCATTATGTAACAGACCAAGTACCCTGTTTGCAAGATATTTGCTCGGATAAGGCCCATCATGAAATAACAACTATCAACATTTCCATATTTCTTCGGATATTTCTTCGGAATTTGAAAGATTGGATAAAGACCACTTGTGACCAATTATTTGGAAAACAAGAATAAAATCATATGTTCCCTTGTGACTAATTTAAAAAACAAACCTGCAGAAAAAATTGCAACAGCATAACTAGAATTTTAGCAAGTCAGTCATAAAACACATTTTTTCAGTTCAAATCGGAGAAAAGAAACAAACAGTCATAGCTGAAAAGCAGATAATTTTTTGAGGTTGGAAAAAGTTCAACTCCCACAAAGAATCATAATGAACATCGAAACTGAATTTCAGTACATCCAGAAAATATCAGCACACCCAAAACTGAATATCAGTAGATATTATGTACAGATAAATGCTCCCTCTCTCCCCCCTCCTTCCCAGTTCGAGAAAATATCCTCGGTTGTAATAACTTGACTTACAGGCAACTAACAGAACATAACAATCTGCGAGGCTTTTTTTTTTAAGGAAAGTTTTCCTCCTGACATGTCAAAGGACTGGGAAATCACTTTAATGTTGAAAAATTGGCATAACAAAACAAACATACAAAGGAACAGAAAAGTTTAAAGGGGCAGAAAATAAACTCTCCATTAAATTCAAAAAATGAAGACAGTAGCAGCAGATTACATAACTCACTTTACACACAAACCAATAAGTCTCTACTCTTATGTACTAAGCAACCTATGGCTATGCATTTTCCGTACATGAGAATCAAATCATTTCTTAATATCAGTTACAAATGATCAATAGATATTTTAGTTGCTATATCAATATCCCATTTGAGTTATGATATTCTTCCAAGGTTTGTCTTCGCTTAATTTGTGAAAAAAATAAGCATAAACTCCAACATTGAAGGCCCCATCAAGGTAGCATATTATGCTTTGGAATCACAAGCGGAGACCATTTTGTTGACCATGCTTAGAATCAAAGAAATGTGGTTATCAGGTACTAACAAAAAAGAAGCTAACCAACATTACATGTGGCAAACATTGCAAATGAAATATTTACATCACCAATAGTCATGCTAGTCTCAAAGCATATCACAATTCAACGTGCCAATGAAACTCCATAATATGTTATTCCATGGACTTTCAAAACAGCAAAAAGCTCTAAGAGTGAAGCATGAAGTTTGCCTACCATTATTACTGATCATTCCTTTTCGTCCATGATTGATAAGAATTCTAAGATTAGAAATCCTGATAGAATATAGATGATATAATGGTCATATCATAATGTATTATACTTTGCACAGAATTTTTATTTGGAGTCAAAACATGTGACTTAATTCGTTAATTAAGTCATGCCTTTTTTAGTTAGATAATGTTGGTTGCCATCAACTTGCGTGTCTCTCATGGGACCTCTCATGTGACACGTCATTTTGATGTTTCTTATTATTACAAATTGAATAGTATATCAAAGTTTTTCTTTTTATTATTATTAGTTACAAAGTGATGTATCTTCTCATTACTTAGCTTTTATGTTTTTAGGAGTGTCCCCATCACTCCCTTGGTCCATGCCACCATGGATCATCGATTGTACTCCATAGTCCCATTGAACTTTCCATGGGAAACACTGCAGTGAATTCTTTGACAGCAGACGACAAATCCAGGAGAAACTGATGCCAACAGGTTAAAAGTTCTGCCCACTATCTTGCTCATGTGCAACAGAATTAGTATCAGCAAGAAAAATTAGAATATAATGCTTATTATGTAATAGCCACTTTGATTTTAAGTTGAGCTAATGTTCACTTTATGTATAAGGCAGTTTATCCCACATTCATAAGTGGAAATAACTTGCTCAATGTACATTAGTATATAAGGAGATGAACTCCATTGTAATAGGTGCACCAATTACTCATAATACAATAGTGTGTTATTTTGTGTATCTCTCACGTGATTAGGGTTTCTATGTTTTTGTAACATGGTGTCAGAGCAGGAGAGTGCCTAGGCCTAGTCCACGAAGTATGCTCTTCTCTTGCATTGTGGGATGATTTGGAGAATTAGAAAAATGTGATTAGATTGTCAGATAACTCCTGGATTCATTTTATTAATGAGCAGACACCTCTTATTTATACATTGCATATGTGACTGTTGGGTTTCACCAACCAACAGCTCTTTGGCTTTTCCTATGGAGACTCTTCATCTCCTAATCCTAAATATTTACAATTTAATATTGGAACCATAAGCACATAGGATTAGGTTTCCAACATTCCCTCCCTTAATCCGAAGGGGTGTTTGTACGTCCGAGCATTTTTCTAAACCTCTCAAACTCTTCTCATCCAAGCGCTTTAGTGAAGATGTCTGCAATTTGCTCATTTGTGGAACAATGTCGTAGATGACCTGGCTTGGCCTCTACATGATGTCGAATCAAATGGTACTTCGTGTGGATGTGCTTGGTTCAGTCATGGAATATGGGATTCTTGGCCAACTTGATTGTAAAAGTGTTGTTGATCAATAAGGGAGTGGAGTTCTCTTGTTTCTCTTGCAAATCTTCGAGTATCTTCCTTAGCCACACTATCTATTTCGTTGCTTCAGCAGCAGCCACATATTCTACCTCTGTTGTCGAATCTGCTGGAACTGATTGTTTGAGTGATCTGCAAGAGATAGTTGTTGATTCAAGACTCATTGTATATCTAGGAATAGACACTCCAGTCTCTTTGTCGCCATGAAAGTCTGAATCAGAGTACCCTATAAGTTTGAAGTCATCCACCTTAGAGTATTTGAGTCCAAAGTCTCGAGTCCCCTTCAAGTATTTAGAGCTCTTTTAGCAGCAGACCAATGTCCTTCACAAGGTTTGTGCATGAACCTTGAAAGGATGACAACAACATATGAAATGTTCGGTCTGGTGGTTGTAAGGTAGATAAGGCTTCCCACAAGTTGTCGGTACTTGGTTGCATCCTCGAATTATTTTCCTTCAATCGATGTGAGTTTCAGCTTTTGTTCCATTGGAGTTGAGAGAGGGTTGCATTTTGAGATGCAAAATCTGTTCAACAATTCTCCAACATACTTCTTCTGGGAGATGAATATGTACTTAGGAAGTTGAGTGACTTCAATTCCCAAATAGTAGTGAAGATGTCCCAGATCTGTCATTTCAAATCCCTTCTTCAAATATTTCTTTATGGATGCAATATAACTTTCATTGTTCCCTGTCATCAAAAGGTCATCTACATACACCACAAAAAACACAATAGCTCTTCCAACTTTTTTACAAACAATGTTGCTCATCAAGATTATAATATTTGGCATTTAGATTCAAAAGATGCTCAGTTAGCTTTTCAAAGCATGCTCAAGGTGCTTGTTTCAAGCCATACAAGGACATGACGAGTTTGCATACCTTTTGTTCTTGTCCCTTCACAACAAAACCTTCTGGCTGAAATATGAAGACATTTTCTTTGAAGTCTCCATTCAAGAAAGTTGTTTTTACATCCATATGGTAGACTTTCCACCAATTTTGCAGCCAAAGATAATAAGGTGCGGATGGTAGCACATTTTGTTGTGGAGAAGAACAACTCTTCATAGTCAATTCCTTCTTTTTGTGCATAGCCTTTCGCCACAAGCCTTGCTTTGTGCTTGTCAAGTGAGCCATATGATCTGTATTTGTTCTACCCACTTGCAGCCAATTGGTTTGGTTCCAACTAGAAGGTCAACCAACTTCCAGGTTCCATTCTTCATGAGCGCATCATACTCATTATGCATGGCTTCTTTCCACTCATAACGAGTAGCAGCCTCTTCAAAGGATGTTAGTTCACAGTTAGCAGATACATTCAATTCACAATCAAATGACACATCCATGTCACCACCTAGTTATCTGCATGTCCTCTATCTTCTTGTCTAGTTGAGCTTCTTGTTCTCATCTTTCCAACTTCATCTGGTTGGCCACTTTCAAGTGTTTTGTGGCCCATTTAGGAACTTTGCATGATGGCCCAGGTTGATCAGCTGATGGTGCTTCATTTTCTTCAAGATTCAATCTTCCAATCCTTTCAATCACGTCATCCAATTGAACCTCATGTTCAGGTGAAGTGCCCTGAACTTCTTCATGAGTTTCTTCATGAAGGGGAGTTGGTGCTTCAAAAGGAAATTCCAGAGATTGATCCAAGATAGGGATTCCCCCTTCAAGATGTGGAATTTTATTATGAACTTCATATATGTCTTTAGATGGGAGAATTTCTCCAAACGATCAAGTTGTCTATCAATAGACTCATCATTTTTATTAGTTTCAAGAAAAATGACATCTCTGGAAACAACAAACTTCTTGTTTACCTCATCATAAAGATGATATGCCTTCAAGATTCAATCTTCCAATCCTTTCAATCACATCATCCAATTGAACCTCCTGTTCAGGTGAAGTGCCCTGAACTTCTTCATGAGTTTCTTCATGAGGGGGAGTTGGTGCTTCAAAAGGAAATTCCAGAGATTGATCCAAGATAGGGATCCCCCCTTCAAGATGTGGAATTTTATTATCAACTTCATATATGCCTTTAGATGGGAGAATTTCTCCAAACGATCAAGTTGTCTATCAATAGACTCGTCATTTTTATTAGTTTCAAGAAAAATGACATCTCTGGAAACAACAAACTTCTTGTTTACCTCATCATAAAGATGATATGCCTTGGAGGTGTCTAAATATCCCAAGAAAATGCATTTTCGACTCCAAGCTTGTCTCTTTGCTCCTTTGGTATCAAGGCATAGCAGGTGGAAACAAAAACCCTAAGATGCCTCATCGAAGGGATGTGGCCATACCACATTTCATGTGGAGTCTTATGTCACATGGTTCGAGTTCGAATTCGAATTCGGTAACCTTGAAATTCGGTTCGAATTCGTATTTTTTTATGAGATTCGAAATGAGGTTCAACATTGGGTTCGCCAATATACATACATTTTTATATTTTATCAATAGTTTCTCAATAGAAAAATTTTATAACATTGTACTATAATATAAATTATTACCATTATTATAATATGTATAATTATAAATATAATATATATATACCATATAAACTATTTATTTGTGTTACCTTATGCTTTTACCTAATTAAAATAAAATATAATTGATGACAAAATTACAAATTATGGAACCCTTTAGTATTTACTAATTAAAATCAAACAAAAATTAAGGTTGTTAAAAAAAGGGCTTCCCCGATTCTTCGATTTGGATAGTTGCTTGTAGTCAATCTCAACCTCGCAATTGTAAGGCCCAGGCACAAGCCTGTTACCCTCTAGGAGCTCAATCACCGGACCTGTGCGAGTGTAGTGTGGAGTTGTGAACTTGTCAAGTGTGAGTGCGGGCAACGGAATGAGTAGGGGCGATGCGACACGCAACGAACACGGGCAACCGCATGAGCAACGAACACGGGCGGTGAAATGAGCAAGGGCGGCAGGGTGAGCAACGAATGCGAGTGACTGACTAAGCAAAGAACGTGGGCAGACAGCAATGGCAGGAGTAGGTTAGGGTTAGAAATTCGCCGAATTTAATCGAACTCGATTTTTGGGGGGAAATTCGTCGAATTTCGAACTTCAAGGCCGAAATTCGGCGAACCCTGTGACATAGGTGGAGTCTTGTGAGACACCACCATTTCAGTGTCATATGGAGTAATCTATTTGGAGACCTACTGTGAATGCTACAACTCTAATTTTGTTTAGAAAGTGGAATTGGTTCAATGAGATATTGCTTATGCTTTGTAATTGCTACAAGTAGACACTGACAACACTGTCTTACTGCTGATATCTTATCATACAGACCTGAAACAAGTGTTAGTCGCCAATTACTTGAAGTGTTTAAATATATGATATTGGACCTATTATACTTCTTTGCATTATTGCTATTTGATCAGCATATTGTATTGGTTGTCCATAAATATTAGAGTTGATCACACATTGACTTTTATATTTACTTTGTTATTGATGTATGATCTCACTAACATACGAAATTGCTATTGATTATATTTTCTTTGTTGTTAAGTGATCTATAGTGACACTCTTTTTATGTTAATTGATGATTGGCTACTCTTACTCATACATTGACTTGATACACCGAGTGCATAATTGTATAGTTTGTCTTCTTCATTCGCATAAATACATTGGTTAAGGCACTGGTCACTGACATTGTTGTCTAGAGGCATAGATTTTAAGTGTTTTTGTAGATCACAGAAGGGCTCTCCCCTTGGAGGTTCTGACTCTCCGAAGAAGTTGGAGAAATGGCTAAGGTGACAGTGGTCACTTTCTCTTGCATTTGTTCATCGGATACTAGCCCTACTAGTTCATCCGGTAATAGAGGGCTTTGCAAATCACTTTCGAGACAGCGGGAATTCCACCAAAGGAGGATGTCTCAATGGCCCAGGGCTCAAGCAGCGTATTTTTATGATAAGTATATGAAGGCTGCTTACTCAAGTGAGAATCTGAAAAAGCAATTGGATTCAATGTCCTTACTAAACCAATTATTGTATGCCAAAGTAAAATCACTTGAATCAGAAAAAGACAGGATGCAAACTAGCTTAAGCCTCAATTGGGAAAACAAGGCAAGAGACCACTGAGGTACTTTCCCTACTCCAATTTAAAGATACACGGATAAAAGTGCTAGAGAGTACCCAAATAGTTCCTCTTTTCCTAGTCACCCAGCAGATGATAGAGGAGAAGCAAAAACTGATTGAAGAGTTTAATTTTAAGAAAAGAGAAAATGCCTCACTAACAGCTCAAAACCAGGTAATGGAGAGGAGGATTAAGAGCCTTGAGGCCATCTAGAGCAAGGCATCTGACCTGATCTTCAAGATAGACGAGGTCAATGAAGTGATTAATTCCCTCAAGCTTGAGCTCACTAAGGCCCAAAAAGAGAAAGCATTGTCCTCCCTCACAAGACATCAAAAGCCCCCTACATAATCAGAGTCTCAACTCCAACAGCAAGTGGATCAGCCAATGAAGGAATTGTCATAATGGAAAACCAAATCTGAGGATAGTACCCTCAAAACCCTTTCAACTGAAAATTTGGCAGAAAAGAAAAAGAAAATTTTAAAAAGCAAGGGCAGAAGCTGGATGAAACTGAAAAAGGATGGCATGTGCAGCAGAAGTAGATGGCATCCCTGAAAGAAGAAAGGGACACATGGAAAATTATATATGATGAAGCTATGATCGAAGCAAAGATGGTAAAAACATTAAAAGGTGTCAAGAGCACTATTTGGGGGTATGTAATCAAAGACATACCTAGGATAAGGAATCACCTCAAATTTTATCTAGAATTTGACTCCCTGCACAAACAATAAAGAACAGGATTGCTAAAGTGGTCAAAGGGGTCATAAACACAATCCCAACTAATGCCTTAGATTTATTAGGTGTAACAGGTAGGACCTGAATCTCCATGGACATAGACCAGGTAGGACCTCAATATCCATGGGCATAGACCTTTGTCTGAATACAAACACTTGTCACTAGCTAGAGGATCACTAACAAGAAAGCATTAGAAGCTGAGCAACCCATCAAAGCCTTCCTAATAAACATTGACACCATGATTAATCACGACTTGCCATTCCCATGGGATGATCAATTGAAGTTGCACCTAAAGTGATGTGTATCATAAAATTGTGCAGACAGCTGTCCCCTGCCTAGTTATAGTGCCAGGTAAAATTGCTATTCCAATTCCTACAGAAACGTATGATCAACTGTGTCTGTCCATTACCACTTGGACCCTCCCATCAAGACTAATCCATTCATTGGGAACCATCGACTACACCCCTCTAACGAGACTAGATAAATCCTTCGGAATTTTGAAAGGGGCAAAAACACTAAGTGAACATGGGTGAAGACTCGAAGAGTGATCAGCATAGTACATGACTATGCAGAAAAGGATAGCAAGGGAAGACAAGCCCAAATCTGTACTGATCAACCAGTATCCTCACAACCTCTCCCTTCAAAAGTGGAAAGATCAAAAAGGACGTGAAGTTAGAAGATGGTCAGTCTCAATCGCACCAGCACATTATGACGAAGAAAGCGTGGTAGCCGTAGAACCAATTAGGGGATTAACTTGCTCAGCTACCACCAGTACAACATGCAAGAAAATTGAAGAAAGAAGGGATAGAAGCAACAGACATCCATTTTTGGGTTTTTGCTCAATTTGAACCCTCTGATTTCAACGACACCCAGTAAAGGATGGGCTCAACTGCTTAATTGTATCTATGGCGTAATATTTATGAAGCCGTGTACTTCTTCAGGGTAGAGAAAGGTCTATAAAATACAGCCTCGTCATCAGAACAAAAGATCAAGAATTTCCATACCAACAGGCTGCCAAAATTTGATCAGAATCAACTGTAACAGGATCTACAACATCAGTGTCATTTTTCTTCTTCATCTCATTCTCCTTTTTCTCTGTAAACATTATCTGAAGCCCAAATTTTGGGAAGGAAAGCAATAGGCCTAGGATAAAGAATCTATATACCCTCTTGGTGTACTCCACTATAATCAAAAGAAATGTTGTTCATTTTATTGTGAAATCAGGACTGAGGTAGTTTACCACTAGATGAAGCAATAAAATCTAAAGCAAGTTATGCTGGTTTCCTTCAAGGGATATATGTTCATCTTGCCCATTTGATTTTGTCTTCATGAATATGTTTTAGAAGAATGTATGCTTAGCTTCCGTCTTCATTATATATTCATGATCTTATATTTATCTTCAAAATATGAAGCTGCGATGAAGGTACCCCTGCCACACTAAGTTCCTGTTCTTAAGAGTTGGTTGTTCTCCCTGTGTTTATATCCTTTCACCTCAAAACAACTTTCATATCCTATACTAAATGACAGAGACCCACGTAAGCACCACAATCACTGCTATAAATTTATAAAACCAGTTGAAGCCTTTGCATAGTCCAATACAATCATCCTGGGTGACAGACCGGGATTTTCTACAAAAGGAAGCTGAGGCTACCCCTCTCTGGCCCAAGAACTAGCTTGAAGGCCTAAAGTGCCACAGGTGTGTCCTAAACATTATGCCCTGGCCTTGTGCCTCTTCCTAATCCTACCCTACACCCACAGAGTGCAATATCCAACTAGTGGGTGTCCCAGAAAGGGGCTCAACCTACGCTGTTGGGAGCGGGGAGCGGGAGCGGGAGCGGGAGCGGGAGCGGGAGTGGGAGTGAAAAGCGAAATTTTCAAAAGCTTCCGTTTTGGGAGCGTTTTTTATATAATATATATTTTGATGCATATATATTAAAAAAAACATGTATTATGCCAAATTAGCTATAGAAAACATGAAAACATAGATATTCATATAACCATTTAGTACACATTGATATAACATTAATCATCTAGGAGCTATAACTTATAACATTGTCATTAAATGATCATCATCAAATCATCAATCATCAACAACATCAACGTTCAAATTTCAACATATAATATTTGCCATCAAACTAGGCCATAATGTTTACAAAATAGGCCAAAATAAACATGAAAATGAAATACAAAGTACTATGAATCTATGATACTATCTACTAAGATTTCCGCTTGCCACGAGAAACTTCCAATTTCTTTTCTCGTGGTCTAGGTGGAATAGGTGCTGCTGGAAGTGATCGTGGAACATGAGAAGAAGATGAATGGCCCCCACAGGCTGAACTTGGACGTTGTGAAGCTAAAGGCAAAACTCCTACATCCAGAAAGCTGCTGCTGGTTGGGGGTGGTATCTCTGTACAGGTACCTGTAGTATGAATTGGATCATCATGATCACCCAATAGTTCAGCCTCCAGGCGCTCTAATGCTATGGCTCCATCCTCCACATTAGCCTCCTCTGGATTGTTGTCCCAAGTCAAATATGTTCTATCATTCTTGGCCGCCTCACAATAATGGGACAACAACCTCAAGTTGTAGTGCACATAAACCAAGCTTTCTGCACGATTGACATTCAGACTGCTTCTCTTTACACTGTGGATGAAGTTGTAGGTGCTCCAACACCTCTCTGCAGAAGAGCTATTAACAACCTGTGATAGCACCCTCACCGCCAATTTATGCAAATATGTGGCTCCAGAGCCATGCATGTTCCACCAACGGATAGGATCCAATCTGTCTCGATCTTTGGTTGCATACAGGGAACCAAAGGCTCCATGCTCACTAATGTATTCGCTCAATTCACTCCGTACTTGAGCACACTCATCCTCATCAGGCACCAACTTGTCTAATGCAAGCATATACCCAGTTTGCACCTCTGGATCTGTGTGGGATTTTTTCCTAACTCCACCCCAAGGTGCAGGTTGGGCCAACCAAATTGGAGAATAGTATTTTGGGGTAAGGACATATGCAAGAACATGGAGTGGAACATTTAGATTATCCCACCTTTTGACCACATGTTTATGAATATGGTCATACAAGATTGCATCTCTTTGCTCAACAATGTCTTTGATTTGACCAAGCATGTTATCCATCTGCTCATATACCTCCCCAATCACCGGCTGATCTGTATCTGCAAAACGAATCATGTTATAAACTGGCTTGGTGAACTGCAGAACATACTTAACCTGTGACCAAAAATGACCTTCAAGAACGGTGTCCTCCACCTCCTGAAAGTCATGTCTATCAGCTGCGCTTGCACATCTGTCTTTTAGTTCTTGCCATGGATCACTTGAGACCATACTAGCCAATGCCTCTCTTACCTTCAAAAGCCTCATGAAGGTGAGGTAGTAGCTAGCAAATCTAGTCTTTGCAATCTTCAATAGCTCCAACTTAGAGTGATTGAGAAAAATGTGGTGGGCCATGCTATGATTGGTCATAAATTTGATCATTTTCTTACCTCTCTTGTACAAGGCACCAATCCATCGGTAATTAGGGTCCTTCATCTTAACAATATCATGCATCAAAAGGTTCAATGTGTGAACCAAACACCCTGAACAAAATATGTTGGGATACTTATCCTCAATGATTGCTCCTGTTGCCTTACAATTAGCAGCATTATCAGTGATGACTTGAATGAAATTGTATGGCCCAATCTCCTGAATGGTTTTAAGTAAAGGTTGTCCAATATTAATACCGGTCTTGTAGCGATATGAGTAGTCATGGGCTGAAAGGAAGACCGCACCGCTAGCAGAAACGCCAAGAATATTTATCAATGGCTTGCCTTTAACATTTCTCCACCCATCAGATACAATGGATACCCCATAGTTGGACCAATCATTTGTGAACTTTCCAAGAGCACCATTGATTTTGGCTCTTTCCTTGTCAAGTCCCACGGTTCTAGCTTTGTCATACCCGGGGCTTATGTATCCTTGAGGGGCACCATTGATGGCTTGTACCATTTCATGCCAATAGGGTGAGCGAAGAATATTGAATGGCACACCACATGCATAGAGAAACCTATAAACTTTTGAACCCACATCATCTCTACAACCTTGGTCAAGGAAATCAAATAATGTTCTTCGCATAGGCGAGATTCCATGGGGAGATGAGGGTCCCGATCAAGCCGATATGATCTAGCTCCACTACCAAACATTCTCTGTGAGGATTCATATTCAACCCTTGATCTCTTGGAGTTGTTTGGAGCGGCCTCTTCTTCCATCTTGTATTTGCTTCTCTCTTTAGCTCCCACTGTCACAAGTTTTGACTCCATGAAACTTACCTTCATCACATGGCATAATCCCACACAAATGCTTTCTCACCCGGGTATATGAACCTGTGTAAGTTTTATTACAATGGGGGCATGTAAACTTTGTAAGTTTTATTACAATGGGGACATGTAAACTTTGTAAGTTTTATTACAATGGGGGCATATAAACTTTGTGGTTCCACCCCCTCTCCCTCCCCCAAGCCTTGTCACATACTTCCACAAAGGTGTTGTGTCTTTTTGTTTTTTCCCTACATCACTCTCATTCTCATCATCATCACCCTCTTCCCCTTCCTCCTCTTCTCCATGGTATGTGTCACTCTCTACCTCTTCCCCCTCATCACTACCACCACCATATCTACTTCCCAACACCATCATAATGAGAAGAGGTGGAATGAAAATCCAAAACCACATACCCATCATGTTTCTTGATTCAAGATGAGAGTCACTTGTTGCTTGCAATAGAATGATGGAGAAGAAGAAATTGGAAAGAGTAGGAGAAGAGAACATTGCAAGGTTTACATTCTTTAACATAGTGAAAAAAAAATTCAAAAACAAACAAAGATGAGTTTTTAAAGCCTACCTTTTAGCTCTTCAATGGTGGTTGAATGTCTCTATGGAAGATTCAATCTCCCTTGCAAGCTCTCCCCTTCAATCTCCCACTCAAAGCTCAAAGCTCAAAGCTCTCAAACAACTAGCAAACTCACTCAAAGCTCTTCCCAATCAATGAAATGAGTAATGGAATGAGTCCAAATGGACTCCAACACCCTTTATTGGCCCAAACTAACCCTAGCCCATCCAAAAAAAATGCAAAAATCGAAATTTTCGTGGTTGAGTCCGCCAACCTCGTGGGAACGTTTTCGGGTTCGATTTCGGGAGTGATTTTTAAGCCCGGGATCGATCAGGAATCGATCCCTAAAAAACCAGGGATTGTTTTTTTCATGAAGGGTGCGCGAATTACGAAATCGATTCCGAGAGGAATCGATGAGGAATCGCGATTCCAGAATCAATTCCGGAATCGATTCCTTCCGGATCGCGAATTGGGATCGATTCGAGGGGGTGCAGAGTGATTCCCAGCAGCGTAGGGCTCAACCTAGGGAACAACACACTCCTCTATTCTTGTTGGACAATTACATACTCCTCTCTTATTCTATAAAAAGAGATGGGGCCGCACTAGCAAAGTAGTCATTTGTAATAATTCTTTAAACATTAATGAGAATTTTTGTGATTGCTCTTACAGATTTCTAGCTTGGTTTTGATTTACAGATTTAGTCTACACTATGTCACTTGCCGGGTTCTCAGAAATTTTGATATGCAGCTTCTACACTCCTATGCATTTAGTTTTTTAAATCAAAAATTTGTATTAGTGTTTCTTAAAGTTTTTAGTTTCATCTGTAGAATAAAATACTAAAATATTTGACTGCAGATCTGCTATCATGAGTTGAAACTTCGACATCTATAAAGGTTGAAACATATCATCACCCACATTACCAAATAAAGTTTACAAGGAAATAAATGTAAGACTATAGACACCCTATTATTGTGGAAATCAACAAGCAAAACAAGAGAATATGTATCAACACTCATATTAATATATAATCGGTATCCATGAGAAGAAATAATCAATGTAACGAAAAACAATATGATGGAAAACGACATAAACATGAATACAATGGAGTCAAAAGAATAGTAATTATATGACAAAGTTGACTCCAAGATGCATTAATTATAAAAGGATGAATGATCATGCATATAAACAATTGAGAGCATTTATAAGAACATCTTATCAATCAATCTCATCAAATGTTTCGGGAATGAAACATTTTGAAAAGTACAGAGTATGTTAGGTATCTCACATAACAATATATCATATTTATCATAGCTGGGCCCAAGCGAGCCCTCTTCACAAATGAGGATCGATCTATATAGGATTAAGAAGTTAGTAAAGAATATCAAGCTTGATTGTGTTAGGATCTATTTGGCAATAAACTCCGATACCACCATTTTTATGGACCACCACAGACCAATATTGTTTCTGCTATACTAGCATTGCTTTCCTAAATTTTTCCTGGTCTCCTGGGGTGGTAGTCTAAATCACTCATCTGTTGCATGTTCTGTTGGGTTACTTTCATGCACCTGCAACAGCAACAATCTTCAACAGTTGCTTTGCATAGATATGTGTGCTTGTGAAACAACAGTTGACATTAACTGAAGAAAACAGATTCTTAAGTTTTTTGATGAGGCCATCACAAGAAACACAAATAAATCCTTCACACAAAATACTTGCACAATGTATTGCAGAAAAGCTATAATGTTAGCTAAAAAACTGCAAGACTATACACATATAGCAGGTGAGTGTTGGGTGTACGGCCTAGCACTCACTCAATCAACTGGTTTATGACTTAATGGCCATGATACAAATATACAACTAGATCCTATGGCCTACTTATAAAACATTGCTCAATGTTTTACAGCTCTGGAGTTTCACCCATACAGTCTCGCACGACTGCTAGGACATGATCTATATATGGTAATTATCTCCATAAGTGACTTATACATAAGCATAGCCCTATGGAGACACTAACTAATTGATTCAACAGCTGCTTAACAGGCCAACTAACCTTGTTCAGAGTTTTATCCCTTACATTTATCCTGTGTTACCGGATCCACCACCCCAATGTCTAAGATCCGTGGTTCCGCGGATCCAATACGTATCCGGATTGGATACACCTAGGATCCATCATGGAAACGTATCCCCTACAGAAGGAAACGTATCCTGGTCCTATGAAATGGATCCTGTGAAAAATCAAACATTTCCTGAAATTTTCAAACAGATCCTGAAACTTCCAGTGCTTCTATGACCCATTGATCCCCCCCAAAAATTGTTTTCTAATGAAAAACTTAAAAAACCCTACAACTAATGGCTAAAACTGTAAAACCCATTCCTGCTCAAGGTCTGATCTATCCTTATGTCAAGATCTGCTCTTGAACTCTGATATATCAATATCATGATTTATCTTTATGGTCAAGGTCTACTGTCAAGGGCTGATCTATATTTATGTGCTATGTTGTTGCTCACTTCACCTACACTGTTATGTAGTCTTGCCATAGCCTTCACGAAAACCACTTTATTCCCTGCTGATAGTGTTGGATTTTGTGCAACTACGGAAGATATTATTATTGTATTTGATTGTACCTCCTAAGGGAGTTGAACTTGATGTAATTAATCATGTAAACCCTTGAAAGAATCAATGTAAACCTTGGGGTGAAAAGCAAACAAAAGAAAAGATTAAAATTAATTTATTAATTGTCCCCCAAGAGAAGCCGGCCCAGTCAACTAGACAAGTCAGCCCAGTTAGGGAAATAGCCAGTTTGGCACTTGTATAAATAGAGGGAAAGTTCACCTCATTATTCACTCATCCACTTCACACAAGTTCGCATCACCCAAAGAGAGATTCGCACCAGCAGCTAGGAGAAGACTATTTTTGGGGTTTCTACTTGGAAAGTATTTCCATCCTTTCTCTTTGTTCATTGTACTCTAATCTCGGAATTATCATCTCTATACGAAGGTTGTTGGGTTTTCTCCCGTTTGGGTTTCCCAAGATAAAACTCTTGTGTTATTGTTTTTGTGCTTCGTCTTTCTTCTAGTGATCCTATTGAATTTTTGCAATTTTATTATTATGCTATAATTGTATGAAAATCTAACATGGTATCAGAGCGGTACTAGAAGAAGCCATTGTCGGAACCCTGTCGGAACTAGGGTTTCATCTTTCTAAGCCTTCACTCAACTTTTTGGAAGAAAAAGAGCATTGGGAATTTCGCTCTAAGGAGGGCGCATCTTTTGGTTCAGACAAAATTCCGTTCTGAGATTTTCCAATTTTTGACCTAATTCTATAGCTGCAGCAGAAATTTGGGTTTCAGTTTTTAACCCATTTTCTCCACAGTTTTGGCTCGGTCCTACCTCTACTAAACTCACCTTGCTAGGGCGCATCTACCTGTGGAGTCAGTTTTCCAAAATTCCAACTTTGATTTTTGACCTAGCTCCTGCTAGGGTTTCTAGTCCAAATCTGCAGATAAGATGATTGACATGAAGGCTGAGGATCGGCTAGAAGGGGCTTCAAACTTTATCTCTTGGAAGTCTAGGATTCTTCTTCTACTAGAAGAAAATGACCTTTTGCAGTTTGTCAATGAGAAGGTTCCAGAACCAAAAGCCGAAGAAGACAAATCCCACTGGAGGAAGAATGATGCCAGAGCAAGAAGGATTTTGGTGGACTCAGTTAGAGACCATTTGGTTCCTCAAATCTCAAGTAAGAGGACTGCTAGAAAGATGTTCAAAACCATAAAGAAGTTGTTTGAATATAGTAGCATCAATGTATCCATTACATTGAGAAATCAACTATCAAACATGAAGATGTCCAAATCAGAATCTATTGCCTCATATTTCATGAGGATTACAAAACTAAGGGACAAGCTTAGTACCAGTGGAGATCCTATTGATGATAAGGCGCTTGTCATCGCTACTCTAAATGGTCTCCCACCATCTTGGGAGTCTTTCATCCAAAGTATAAGCGGTAGATCCAAGCTACCCAAATTTTACAAGCTATGGGCAGATTGCACTCAAGAAGAGACAAGAATAGCAGCAAGACAAAGACTTCATGGCACTCAACCTGAGGAGAATCAAGCATTCGTATCCCATGCCAAGAAAGGCAAGGGAAAAGGAAGAAAGTTTTACAAACACAAGCACCAAGGTAGGAGACCAAGTCCACCTCTAGATCGGAAGAAGGAGAAGAAGGATTTGTCTCAGATACAATGCTACAGGTGCAAGGCATATGGTCATTATGCCAATAATTGTCGAAGTTCAATCAAAAGGGAGCATGAAGCCTCAACTGCTGATGTTGAAGAAGATACCCCTCACAAGAAGTCAAGGAATGATGATCGTTCAGAGTTCTTCTTCTAGGAGATATGAAGATCCAGACTGCAAGAACAGAGATCTCTTGGTTCCCACAAGAAGGCAGTGGGAGCCCACACACAAAAACAATAAGAGATAAGTATTTGGTTTTCTTGCTTACATAGATCCGATTGGTCTTATATGTCTCCATAACCATTATATGCAGATCTATCAGGAAGTGTGTTGAGCAATTGATATAGTTTACCTTCTTGTATTTATTATGCATATGAGCCACACAACACTTCATTAACACATAATGGAGCTAGTCTAGATGATATCTCCTTCCTGCATGCCTAGAATAGTGCACACTCTTGACGGCATGTTCTAGTGGAGATAGCAGACATCTAGATAGTTCCCAGATGTATTTAGAAGACATGTTTATGATTGCTCTGCTAAAGTATTAGCCAAGATGCTCGTGTAAACTATTATCATTGCATAGAAATAGAAATTGGTTAAATTTGATTATGCAATGTCACTCATCATTAGATGGGATTTGACTTGTAGGGAAAAGACCATGTGATTTGGTCTACAAGAAAAGGATGATGAAACTTGTTCCAATGGACACATGAATCCCATTGATGTTCAGTAGGAAGCTTCTAGGAATACGACTCTCAACCTAGAAGGATGACCTCGGAGGAAGCTTTAGATATTTGGTGTCCAGTCTACATACATGTGCCCAAGAAGAAAAGAACGAAGTTAGAACCTTCAGGCAAGAAGGGAACTTTCGTGGGATACAATGAGTCTTCAAAGGCTTACAGAATCTAAATCCCAAGATCCAGACAGATTAAAGTCAGTAGGGATGTGACCTTTGAAGAAGAGATCGCTGTCAGGAAAGGCAGAGGATTAGACATGGAGATCGATGATGAAAAAATGCTAGAACCAAAGGAGATGAGATCATATCCCCCTCCAGTTCAGAGGGAGTTAGCAGAAAAGGATGAACCCATCGATCCTACTGATTCAGTTGATGTCCCCAAAGATATTGCAGTAGGCCGGAAAAGACCTAGATGGGCACAACAGACCTTGCAGGATGCAGAGGAGCATTAAGCATGAGCCATTGATTTTGGTACTACATGTTGATGACCTGTTTCTCACTGGAAATGAGAAACTTATCGTATGGTGTAAGAAGAAACTCGCCTATGAGTTCAAAATGAAGGATCTTGGATTGATGCATTACTTCTTGGGATAAGAAGTATAGCAGAGGCAGAAGGAGATTTTCCTAGGTCAAGGAAAATATACGATAGATATTCTGAAGAGATTCAAAATGTTGGACTGCAAGTCCATGGCTACTCTGATGGATGCAAATTGGAAGAAACTGAGGGAATCCGCTTCAGGTTCAGATTTGATTGATCCCACTATGTATCGCCAACTGATTGGGTCTTTGATGTATCTGACGAACACCAGACCAGATATATGTTTTCCTGTGAATGCTCTCATCCAGTTTATGTGTGAGCCAAGGCAGATTCACTAGATTGCTGCAAAACATGTACTCAGATACTTGCGTGGCACTGTGGGATATGGTCTAAGATATGCTTCAAAATGTGACTTGAGATTGCAGGGGTTTACATACTCATATTGGGTTGGATGTGTTGCAGATAGGAAGAGTACTTCTGGATGTTGCTTCAGTTTGGGTTCTGCAGTGATTTTCTGGTGCAACAAGAAGCAGAACTCAATAGCACTCAGTACTGTAGAGGCCGAGTATATGGCTGCTAGTACAGCAACCCGAGAAGCAGTATGGCTTCGTAAACTCCTTGCAAGATTGTTTGGCCATATTCCAGAGCCAACCGTGATTCACTGTGATAACCAGAGCTGTGTGCAAATGTCAGTGAATCTTGTATTTCACGACAGGTCGAAGCATATAGAGTTTCGATATCACTTCATTCGTGATATGGTGTAGAAAGGTGCGGTTGAGTTACAGTATGTTCCGACAGATGACCAGACTACAGATGTTCTCATCCAGCCTCTTTCCAGGATGAAGTTAGAATACTTTCGTGGAAGACTTGGAGTAGAAGAGAACGTGTCCCTCCTTGAGAGGGAGAGATGACAAAGAGATGTTTACCGTGCTTACACCCATGTACCTCTACTAGTCGAGGTTCTTAGCCAGGTATGGGAGAAATCCCATCGGCAGATGAGACAAATAGATAGTAGATGGTCAAGTTCACACAAGTGCCTCTGCTCGTCCAGGTTCTCAGCCAAGTATGGGAGAAATCCCATCAGCAGATGAGATGGACAGGTAGTAGATCGTCGTGTGATGATTGCACAGGTACCTCTACTCGTTCAAGTTCTCAGCCAAGTATGGGAGAAATCCCATCGGCAGATGAGACTACAAGTAGTAGATGGTCATGCCTCTGCTCGTTCAGGTTCTCAACCAGGTATGGGAGGATCCCATCGGCAGATGAGACGGACAGGTAGCAGATGGAAAAACATATGGTAAAAGCCTATCTCTCGGACATCCAAATAGGATGGAGAGACTCTCTTGGACTCACCGAAGGACTGGTGGAGATGATGAATGAAGACACTTCTCGAAGGACTGAGACTGTGTTGACAACCTTCAGTATGTATAGAGATGATGGAGACAGTATAGATGTACAGATGAAACCCAGATGACCGTGATGCTGATGAAGACCGAAGAATACCTTCCTTATTGAGAGGGAGTGTTGGATTTTGTGCAACTTCAGAAGATATTATTATTGTATTTGATTGTACCTCCTAAGGGAGTTGAACTTGAGGTAATTAATCATGTAAACCTTGGGGTGAAAAGCAAATAAAAGAAAAGATTAAAATTAATTTATTAATTGTCCTTAAGAGAAGTCGGCCCGATCAACTAGACAAGTCGGCCCAGTTAGGGAAATAGCCAGTTTGGCACTTGTATAAATAGGGGGAAAGTTCACCTCATTATTCACTCATCCACTTCACACAAGTTCGCATCACCCAGAGAGAGATTCACACCAGCAGCTAGGAGAAGACTATTTTTGGGGTTTCTACTGGAAAGTATTTCCATCTTTTCTCTTTGTTCATTGTACTCTGATCTCGGAATTATCATCTCTATATGAAGGTTGCTGGGTTTTCTCCCGTTTGGGGTTTCCCAGGATAAAACTCTTGTGTTATTATTTATGTGCTTTGCCTTTCTTCTAATGATCCTTTTGAAGTTATGCAATTGAATTATTATGCTATAATTGTATGAAAATCCAGCAGATAGGGACATGTGGATGCAGCTAACAAAAACACTATTATGATCTTCTTCAAGTTCATGCTGAAATGGTTTTTAAAATTATCAATATCAATCATGGTTACAGCTCATCAGATTATCAGTTATGGTACATGAACTCTCTTTTTTGGCAATAACTTATAGTTACACTGATTTGATGAGCTAAATAGCGTTGACCATTTTCACTATGTCAACCAACTGCTTCACCTGTGTTGTGTCAACAACAGATTGTCGACACACCACACCATCCCAGCTACAGATATCCAGCTTAGATTTCCATTGGTGCAAATCTCTACTACAGAAGGGTTTACATTATTTTCAACAAAAATGCATTGTGCACATTAGGACTTTCCAAATACAGAATGACAGATCTATTATGATTTGGATATGAGTGAGTTGTTTTACTCGGAGTTACCAAACTCGGCTAAGACTTGCCAAGTCTGCCAAATCTGGCCGAGTCACGTGCCAAGCGAGTACTCGGCTGAGACTCGACCCCCAAACTCAGGACTCGCCAAGTCTCGCCCAAACGCGCCCCACTCGCTGAAACTCATGGAGACTTAGCTTGGACTCACGAGTCGGTACCCAACACGTGTGCCCTCTCTCGTCCACACGTGTGGGTTGACTTTGACCCACGGATTTCACTTTGGGATTGAACTTTTGGAGAGAAATGGGTTGATTAAGGGATTAGAAGCCTTTAAGAAAGCATTTCTTCCTTCATTCTCTCATCTCATTTCACTACTCTCTCATTCCATTTCAATGTTGTGTGCTTTGACTGTGAGCAGGCCCATTAATCATCAACTTCCAAGGGCAATTGAGGTTCAGCATCAAGATTCAAAAATGGTTACTGCAAGCACATCAAAGGAGAAGATTAGGTTAGTGGTTTTCAATTTCACTAGTTCAATTTTTAAATTTTGTTTTAAATTTTATTTTTGTTTTTAATTTTTGTTTTTGGTAGCCATGGAGGCTGCCATCACAGCCTACAGCGCAGTAGGTTGTGATGGAAGCTTACACAGGCCTCCCCAGGCCTGTAGGCTATAAAAAAAAATCATTTTAATTACAAATTTTAATTTACAAATAAAATTTTCATTTTAATTTTAAATTTTAAATTTTAATTTATTTTTTTGCCACTACAGTCCATGGCACCTAAAGGCAAACCTAAAAGGCCTCTTGATAAAGCATGGGAACATTGTGTCCAGTTGATCCCAGGGGATGACCATCAAGTGTAATTATTGTCCAACAACTATGTTTGGGGGCATAAACAGGTTGAAACAACACCTAGCTAGAGCCGGTGTGCAAAGATGCCTGCAGTTGTGATGGTTGCCCTGAAGAAGTCACAGCCGAAATGCAAGTTGCTTTGGAAGCTATCAAAGAATAAAATACCAAGAGATCTAGGCTAAGGTTTCAAACTGCAGGGATGGGTAGATCTCAAATGGGACCTCCAGGTAGTTGCTCATCAAGTGTTGCACCAAGTCCAAGTATCACCTCTCCTTTCTTCCTTCCTTGTACAACCCCAAAATCTCAACCAACCTTGGGCAGTTATAACAAAAGGAAAAGGAAGGAGGCAGATATGGCAGTGAGGAGATTCTGGTACCATGACAGCCTCTCATTTAACCTTGCAAGGTCTCATTTTTATCAGCCCATGGTAAATGCAATTGCAAGCGTTGACCTTGGATACAAAGGCCCATCTTATTGTGCACTTAGGGGGAAAGATCTAAATGAGGAGTTGGAGTGTGTCAAGGCATAGTTGGAGAGCATTAAAACTAAAAGCTCATGGGAGTTTACAGGTTGCACAATCTTGTCAGATGGGTGGACAGATCAGAGGAGTAGAATAATCATAAATTTTCTTGTGGCTTGCCCTAAAGAAACCATGTTCCTTAAATCTGTTGATAAATATTCACATGTGAAAGATGCAAATATGATATATACATTGTTAGCAAAGGTTGAGGAAGAAGTGGGGGTCAAACATGTGGTCCAAGTAATCACAAACAATGCCGCAATTATGTGGCAGCTGGTAAATTGCTATGTGCAAAATACCCTACTAGTTTTTGGACCCCTTGTGTTGCCCACTGCATAGATTTGATTTTGGAGGACACTGAAAAGTTGGAGTGGGTGCAAGATATTGTTCACGAGTGCAAACAAATAACCAAGTACATTTATTACCATGATTGGGTGTTGAGCCTTATGAGAGAGTTCACAGATGGTGAGCTTAGTCGTCCTGCTGTCACACGCTTTGCTACAAACTCTCTCCCTCCAACGCCTTCTTAATAAGTACCAAGCATTGAGACAGAGATGTTTTGTAGCCAGGAATGGCTATAATGGAAAGATAGCACAAAACCAATTGCAATAGTTGTGAAAGTGTCTCTCTTTAAAGATAGTTTATGGGAGGAAGTCATTGAGATTGCCAACATGACAACCACTTGTGAAAAGTGTTGAGGGTCATGGATGGTGACAAACCACCAAAGAGGCCATCAAGACCTTCTATAAGGGGGGTTCATCTAAATATCTCCCTATAAGGGATATTATTGATTCCGAGTGGAACAAGTAGCTACATTCACCATTGCATGCAGCAAGAGCATATCTTAATCCAAGCATATTCTATAATGAGGGCTCTAAAATTCAAAAAAAAAGCGAGGTGATGAGAGGCATGATGATATGCATTGAGAAGATGTATCCCAATCAAGACATTCAAGACCAAATCAAAATGCAGCGAGATGTGTGTAGAAGGAATCATCTGGCATGTTTGGATTTAGCTCAACCCAATGTCTGAGGGAGAAGAATATGCCATGTAAGATTCAATTTGTAAATCTTACATTTTATTTTGCTGGTTTTATTTTTCAAGTTTGACATTGCAAAACTTGTAATCTTTGTTGGTTTGCTTTTTGTAGTAGCCCATTGGTGGACGGATTGTGGCTCTGAGTCACCACAACTACAAGAATTCGCCATCAAAATCCTGAGTCATCCTTGCAATGCTTCAGGTTGTGAGCACAATTGGTTAGTATTTGAACACATCCACACCAAAAAGCGCAACAGGTTGGAGCATGAGAGGTTGGAGAAGTTGGTCTTCATATACTACAAACTTCGGATGCTCACAAAACAACTGCAGGCAAAGGATTTGGATCCAATTTTATTGGATCAGATTGATCTAGTCTCTGATTGGGTAGTGGAGGATGAATCTCCTACTACCAGTTTGAGTTGGCTTGATGAAGAGACTAAGGGTCCCTCTAGTGTACCATTTTCCAAAATGAAAACACCAAACACACCTGTGTCACAGTTGTTTCAATCTAGCGTTCTACTTCTCGTAGTCATGCATGAGACTCGAGATTGGACTTGGAGACACTATCTCTTTTGATTTTCTAATTATGTTTTGAGTTATGTAATTGCACTTGGTACTATTTGAGAATTTGTTCAAGGAACAATCTTTCAGCTCACTATTTTGCATACAAATATGGTGTCAAATGTTGTATTATCATATTTAATGAGATGATTTAATGAATGTATGCATAGAATGTGGTTTTATAACTTCTATGAATGAGAAATGTCATTAGTATATTTTTTGTGCACTAATTTGTTTCTATTTGCAGAATCTTTGTCAAGTCTTATCCAAGTCGCCGAGTCCCAACCCAACCAAGTCTTTGCCAAGTCCGAGTCTGACAACATTGGTTTTACTTCCAATGACCTAAACTACAACATGATTTGATGTTATATAATCCATGATGATGTAAAATTGTAACTATGCTACAGAAGATTTTACATTATTTTCAACAATAATACAGTGTGCACACTATGATTTTCCATATACAGAATGACAAATCTATTATGATCTAAATGTGAGTCAGTTGTGTCACTTTCATTGAGCTAAACTACAACACGATTTGCTGATATATAATCCATGATGATGTAAAATTGTAAATCTGATGGCATTCCCATTTGGATTTCATATTTTGGTTTTTGAAATGGAAAAGAATTTCTTAAATACAATGGGGGAAGGGCGGGTTCAGTGCTCCATTCTTATTATGAAACTCTTTAGCCACTATTTCTCATTTTATTGTCATTTTTTAATCATATTCTTGCTTCTTGTATGTGCTAACATTACGTCTTACATATGAGTACAATGATGAATTTACCTTAATCGCATTGGTCACACAAATTCAGATTTGGTAGGTTGCATAAATGAAAGAAAATCTACCACGGGTTATATCCGTTCAAAATATATAAGATAAGATAAGATAATTTTATTAATATCCAACTAATGACCACAAAAGTAGGTCAAAGGGACTGCTGAGTACAATGATGTCAATACAATGTAGGAGTACCAAAAGGTCTCCTATAAACGGCGAGATGCAAAAAGATAAGAGTAATAGAAAGTGAAATCTACTCTAAAGCATGAAGAACCCTCAGCCTCGAGCTTAGATATCTGCACTGATGATGGGGTGTATCGTAGGAGAAGATCCAAGTACAAGAGGAACCATAAGAACGAAAGTAGATCTGTCATGGAATGAATCCATCTCTCCTACCATTCTAGGTTGAATGAAGAAAGTTGAGTATAGTCGAATGTCCCAAGGACGACCTGGTTGGGCACCTGGATTGTTCATTGCGTTGCTGACTGGTAGAGGTAGTGCACCAATGAGGTCTGGGGAATCTCATTCGTCTCCTGAAGGGAGGCTTGGTCTAGCCATGTCACAAAAATCTTGTGAGACGAGGGAAGGTCCCACGGGTCCACAATGATCTAGAGTTTGAGGCCACGCTGGTGTCGATTTATCTCTTAGTGCCCCTTCCTAAGGGTAGCACCAAGAAGAAGGAGGAGATCCCCTGAATTGGGTCTAGTCTCGTAGGAGGCCAAAGAGAATGGGCTTGAAACCTGAGGGCCTCTTGTATGTATAAGGCTAGACATTGTTGATCTAGATATCTGAAGAAGCCCATAAGGGGTCCCCCTGAATAAGCAAATAAACTACCCCTTGAACTTATAGTAAATGGGGCATTGGAAGATGAAGTGCTCCTCAATCTCGAATTCCTATAGTTGGCATAGCTAACAAATCATGCTTGGTCGGTCGATCTAGTGGTTTGTCTCTACCTAAGTTTTAAAAATTGGTGAAATCGGAATCGAAATCGACCGATTCACCGATTTAAGGCAAGACCAGTTCAAACCGGTCTCCAAATCGGATCGGAGGACCGGTTTGGTACTGAACCGGCCGATTCAGTATCAAATCGGCTGGTTCGGTACCGAACCGGTCTGGTCCACCGATTTTTTGGTGTGGGCCATTAAATATGGTTTTTTTTTAATTTTTTTTGAATTTTTAACCTATATCCCCATGGTGCTGCAGTACTTGGTGATACTAATGGTAATGTTAAATTCTTAAAGTAAAAGTGACATTCTCCTTATCTTTTATTTTCCATCCTTTCTCCTTATCTTTTATTTTCCGTGACATTCTCCTTATCTTTTATTTTCCATCCTTTCTCCTTATCTTTTATTTTCCATCCTTTTACTTAAATTTTTAACATTACCATTAATTGTTTCAGGATGTTTGAGAGTGGTTCCAACTTCATCGGACTTCATATGCAAAAAAGTAGATTTTTAGATCCCATTCAAAATTCATCAGACTTAATAGTTTTTAGGATTTTAGGATTGCAAGGTTTCCACCAAATTCTATCATGTATGAGGGTATGGAATTGGCATTTAATCAAGCACATCAACCCCTATATGTACCTTGATGTTGGTGGTGTTGATTGTTGAATTCCTCTGTCATGACCTTAATAAAAATGTACTCTTCACTCATGCAAAATCACTTATCAAGCATCGAAAGCTTTTTCTACGTTATTTTAGCGATTGGATTAGGAAGTTTCATCAAAATTGTAGTGTGTTGAGTCGTTGACTAATGTCCTTGGAGGATCAACTTTGAAATTCGAGTTAGAGGCAAGGGCTAGAGCCTAGAGGAGGGACGCATAGGGTGCTATTGATGAATAGGATCCCAATATAGGCAATGATTCGTTGACATGTATGATTGATGATTTATATTTCACATTCATTTTTGTAAATGTCTTTGCTAATTTATTAATTTAATATATATATTGCATTTCCTCATTTCCACAATTTTGGGGGTCACGTTTCCCCTGTTTCGAAGTTTCTCTGTTTCGTCCTCGTTTCCCCGTTTCATGCAACTTAGGTTGAAGTTGTTCAAACCCTCGTACAAAAATTTTGAAGCAAACATGTGCTTGTTATGACCTTTGTAGCAGTAAAAAGTCATGAAAATCACCTTAAAGGCTAAAAATAAATTGTGAGCAGTACTGTGGATGAAAGCAGCCCCTAAACAACAAGTAAAGGTGCTCTTTAGCCTTCAAACAACAGGTCTAGGTCATAACAACAGTCCTAAAATCTTGAAAATGTTGTTTTTCTTTAAAATTTAAATATTTTATGTATTTTTGAGTAAACCGATTCATTAAATTCAAATCGGCCAATTTATGACCGATTCATTACCGATTCCGATTCCGATTCCGAGTTGACCCTCGACCGATTCCGATTCCGATTCCGAGTTGACCCTCGACCGATTCCGAGTCCGATTTCGATTTTTCAAACTTTGGTCTCTACCTGAAGTCTATGAGAGCTCACTTTGAATTGGCCTAGATGAATGCGAAGAGCATGCACCCAATGTCAGAATGTATATTGTGGTCAAACGATGAGCCCATCCCTAAGCTCCGAGAAATGCTCAGCATAAAAGGCCATCTTTGGGTGTAAGTTGTAACACACCAAGAAGGTTAACCCAAGTAGTATGGATAAATTGCCTATAGATGTCATCTTTAATGATCTTATTCAGCACCTGTCTGGTCGATAAGAGATGTCTAGGCGCATCCAAGGAATACTGAAATGGAGGGAGGCGATCAATCTAAATGCCCACAGACCCTAAAAGGTCTGAAACCCATGCAAACCGACCTCGAGCTCGACCCAATGAGCTAAAGAGGGCAATGGTCTCAAAAGAGCAATAAGCCAAGTACAGGTACCGGACTTGCCCCTTCACCGAGTCGGCTAAGTCTCAGATGCGATGTAGAAAAGAGAACAGTCCAAACACCGTCTCAAGTCGGAAGGGCCAAGCCCCAAACTCTACTAGGATGATGTGATGAGGCACTGTCTGCTTGCATCTAATGATGCGTCGGAGGAGAAGGGTAGCAAAAAGCAATCAAACTTTCTTTGACCGTTACAAAAGAAGAGTACAATGCAACTGTAGCAAACACAAATATATAAATAATAAACATCAATAATAACAATAATAATAATAATAATAAATAATAAATGAAGTAACACATCATACCAATATATTAGGAGCTGATTCCATCATAGTGATTACCAACGACTTGTCTCAAATGCCAACAAGACAAGTCATCAATGCTTGATCGATTATACTAACAGAGATTAGTTTGGCATGTATGATCAAAATATACTAACAGCTTGTATGTCAAGAATTAGCACTCAAACACGAGGTTCAATGTGGATTGGTTAGTGAATTATTGAGAGCAAATCTAATGTCAAATATTTGCATTAAGATATAGACAACAACAACGTACCCCTTGAGATGTCTGAGATCTGAAATGTGCTAACAGCCCTTGTTAACAGAGATTTTGTGGCTGCGATATAGTGTGATGAAGGAGTAAGTAAAGCAACGAACCAACACTTGCCAGATTTAATAGGAGATTTTCATCATAAATTACAGTAATCACCTAATATATCAGATCTGAAGTATTACGTAGCTTAGAGATTTGCTTAGGCTTATGAGTTGTGAAGCAATGATAAATCTCACTCAACAATGATCTGCAATGTATAACCAATCAAAGAGGACTTGTTACAGTGATTAGTGCAAGTGAATCAAGAATTAACAGTAACACACTATTCAGGCCCTAATCGAGATTCATCTATGCCAATAAGGTAACGATTTAACCATTCAGTAAATCAAAGTGATACAGCTCAGCATTTAGGGCAAATTAGTATCAAGGATTAAGGTATTATTAACCATAGTGAACATGTAAAAGATTTAGCCTTTGAAAGTTGGATCATTTACACAAGGTTAATGTAGTTTCTTATATGCTCATTCTATACTAAAATGACCAAACAAATCAGATCAAAACCAGCAATTAGGAAATATTAGGTAAATGGAAAATATTCAAGAAAAAATTACCTATGAAAAAGTACTTGGATGAGATGAATAAGAGGCTCACTTTAGTGCTGGTTTATATTTAGGGTTTATCTAGCTCCTTAGGTTTTGTTGATAGCAAATATGTGACTAAGGAGAAAATTTTGATTTCCTCAATGACCCCTTTTTGAGATTTGATCCAACCACGTACAAAAACATGAGAAGACGAGTATATTTTGAAAATAGTGAAAAACTGACAAATGACACAAATTAAAAATCCAAACCCTAGACTAGTGCCTTGAGGAAAGCATCAAGCTTGGACATATGTGTTGATTTTTCCTGAGCAACATCGAGTGCCATTCTCTGGGAGAATGGAGGCACCTGGTCAGTTACCAGGATATTGACCCAGTCTGGGACTGGGAACTCAGCCTAGGGCTGAGAGCCATTCTCTGGGAGAATGGAGGCACCTGGTCAGTTACCAGGATATTGACCTAGTCTGGGACTGGGAACTCAGCCTGGGGCTGAGAGCCATTCTCTGGGAGAATGGAGGCACCTGGTCAGTTACCAGGATATTGATCCAGTCTGGGACTGGAAGCTCAGCCTGCGGCTGAGAGCCATTCTCTGGGAGAATGGAGGTACCTGGTCAGTTACCAAGATTTCACTGTAAGCCCTAGACCGGGTCTGGGCAAGTGGTGTACTCCTCCACTTGGACTTGGTGACCACAGGTGGGTGAAGTAAAGCAATTAATTTATCTTCCTATGATGATGTACTTGGAGTGGACATGAAGACCTTGAAGAACACCTAGATGATTTATTGAAGAACCATAGAACCCAAGCACCACTTGACTTGGTCCATGAACCCACCAGTTAGAAGAAGAAGAAAAACTAAATATGTATTTATTTATGTATTTTGGGTCAACTCATTATTGGAGGAAAGAAAAATTAAAATGATGAATGATGTAAAATATATATGTTATATATATATGATGTAAAAAATAAATATGTATTTATTTATGTATTTTGGGTCAACTCATTATTGGAGGAAAGAAAAATTAAAATGATGAATGATGTAAAATATATATGTTATATATATATATATTGGAAAGTCGGCCCCAATGTTTAATGGCAAATTAATGCAAGTCGGCCTCAATGTTTAATGGCTAAATAATGCAAGTCGGCTCAATGATTAAATTAATTTTTAATGGCTGAAATAAGAGGACAGGTCGGCCCCAATAAAAGTGGAATTTATTCCACTATAAATAAAAGGTGAAAACTCATCATTCAAATACAATTTCGTGTGGTGTGAGGACAGCTCTGAGGACAGTTCGGTGGTGTCAAGGAGAACAGTTCAGTGGTGTCAAGGAGAACAGTTCGGTGGTGTTACTGCTGGGTTATATGCTACTGGTTCTTATTGCTGTGCTAACTCGAGCCCTGTTAGGGCATTCTTTCTGTACATTCAAGGGTGATCTCTTACTGCTGGGTTATCTCCATACTGTTGGGTTATCTCCATACTGCTGGGTTATCTCCATATTACTGTTGCTGCTGAGTTCTCTCCACACTATTGTTACTGCTGGGTTCTATTGCTGGTTCATGGTTCAATACAGCTGAGTTTTATTCAGGGTCTGTCCCTAACCTTTTGGCAGCCATTACAACATAGTCTACAAGTCACTACAGCCCTGGAAAAGACTACAACAGACACCAATGAACAATGAAATGTACAGGATTGGTTAAACAAGGTTGAGACTGCTTCAGCTACAGTTCAACAGGGTTCTTCTTGGTAAATGAAACAATTCTAATTGTTGGAGAGGCTTGTTTAGCCTGCTGTTGTAAAACTCAGACATCTCATATTTAAGGAAGATATTCTTGCTGGGGTTTTTATACCTTAAAAGGTTTTCCCCAGGGTAAACATCTGTGTTCTTGTGGGTGCATGTTGTTCTATTTTTATTTACAGTTAGCTATCTCTGCATTTTTATATTTACAGTCTGCTACTGCTATCATTTCTTAATTTTTAACAATATGGAGTCAAAATTGATATGAGAATTGAATAAGGAACTTCAAGGGAGGGTGGAAGATACTCAATCCCCCTCCTTTTCTAGTTGAGGCAATCCAATAGATCCCCTACTCCAAATAATCCTTGGTCACATGTAAGCATCAAGAAAATAGTCTATCTACACACAAGCACCCAAGAACCATTAAGTTAAAGTTATAGTGATTGAAACCCTAGCATGAACAAAGGAGGTTGCAGCAATCAATTGAAACATGAAAGGAAATTGAATATGATAAACAAGGTTATAGCAATTACCTTTCATTTTACTATAGCAAAGCATAATCACCATAGATTTACCTCAAATTAGTGAAGCCATATCCAGCATCATTCAAAAAATCACCATAAGCTTGCACAATAATAGCCCCAAGTACACCAATAGAGAGCAAGAGAAAAATATTTGTATTGCATTATCAACAATTCCAACCTTTGAGAGGAATTTGCCCCCCTTTAAATAGCCAAGGAGGGTCGATTTCCCTCTTGGAAGAGTTCTAGGGTTTCTAGAAAGTTGATACAATGAGTTGTTACATCTTGATGATCTCAATGAGGGTGGTTACTAGATCAAAGGCCTAGATCCAACCCTCACACAATAAAAAATGCCATAAACAGCCAAGTCGTTGGGCAAAGAAGGCGCCCTCTTTGGTCTAAGGGTCAAAAATATTACGAAAATGCCCAATACCATGTGTCTCTTTAATACAATAAAAGAAAACCGTGTGTTGTTTAAGAGACAATAAAAGAAAACAGTGTGTTGTTTAAGAGACAATAAAAGAAAACCGTGTGTTGTTTTGCAAAACCATTGCTTGTTTGCTTAGACCATGGGTTGTTGTCTCCTCTTCAAGGATTTGACCAAAAACCACCTTTGAATCCAAGTCGTTGGATCCCACGGTTTGCTCTAAGGAGATCGATCCATGCTTTAGGAGAAGAGATCAAGGGCTAGGAATTAATTTGGAGTTGAGATTTCCTTTAAATGCCCTTAAGATGCCTTCACATGTACTATAGTGCCACACCATCTTATTTTTCCTCCACATGTGTGCAACAAGCCAATTTGAGCAAAACAACTAAAGCTTTTCAAGCTAATTAATTCCAGAAACGTAAAAAGTGCATCCTCAACTTGAAATCAGAACTTAAAGTGCACTTTGTTAGATTTTCATCATTTAATTCAATATGATCTAGAATCTTATCTGAGAGAATAACATGCACAGCAAATCAAACACAAGAGACAAGAGACACAAAGATTTTCATCAGGGAAACCATAAAGGAGAAAACCCCGCAACTTCCTCAGAGATAGAATGAGCAACAATACAAAACCCCAAAAGATAGAAATGGTCTCCAGTAGCTTCTCTCTTCTTCACTTGTGCGAACTCCTCCTCTCTCTCACTAATGCCAAGTGAGTGAGTGTGTGAATGATCAAATAGAGAGGAGCACCCTCTCTATTTATACTTTACCTTTCACTTAGTCTTAACCCCAAACAGGTTGGCCCCTAAGTGTAACTGACTTGGCCGACTTCTCTAGGAGAGTCTAATAACCAATGTTCCCCCAAGTTTCCGGGACGCGGGAGCGGGGAAACGCACGTTGGGGACGTCTGGAGACCACCCCCAAATTTTAGGGAAATTCGAGGGGGACGGGGGGGCGGTGGGATCATAAAAATTATTAAAAAATATATAAATTATAAATGATAAATACTAACAATGTAAATTAAATCTAACAAATTACTAATACCATTCAACATTGTGCAATGTAAATCATAAATTAATGTAATTCAACATTTAATTAAATCATAAACTATTTGTGTAATGTAAATTAAATCTAAAAAACTGGTAATTACTACTGTAATTGAACATTTGTCATTTGAATCTTGATAATTCAACAAATTAAAAAAAAAAACTACCTCAACAGCAATGTGGGCTCTCTGTCAGTCGTGGGCTTTCCTATTTGCACTATTCACAGCAGCCGACAACTACAACACCTCAACGGCAGGTGGCTACAACACCTCAACAGTCAACATCGGGCTCTCCACCTCAACACCAAGCTCTTCACTGCTCTAAACCGCGGGCTCTCCACGAGTCAACTACTCAACACCGGGCTCTCCACCTCAACACCAACCTCTCTACTCGTCAAAATCATGGGTCCTGCACTCCTCAACGCTGCCAACCTCTCCACGCCTACACACAACGAGCTCTCCACTAATACACACAGCGACGGTCTTCACTATTCAAAGCGGCAAGGACTTCAACCGGTGGCTTTGTCTTCACTCACAGGTCAACCAAATGAATGGTAAAAGGTATATTTAGGTTTTAGTACTGTTTTACATTTTTTTTCTTTTGTTTTTTTAACCCCACAAGCAAAATCGTGGGGGGGCGTCTAGAAGCCCCCCACTTGTTGAAAGAAGCGCCTAGGAGCCCCCCACAGTTGAAACGAGCTTTAGGAGGTAGGGGCGCGCTCCCCTATGCGTTTCGGCGAGTTTCGATTTTTTGGGGGCGCAGAGAAACGTTTCGGAGGAAGCCCCCAAGCCCTCGGGGTGTGGGGAGCGAGGGGGGCGAGCTCCCGACCTTGGGGAGCGAGTCCCCGTGGAACACTGCTAATAACCCATGATGACTCAACTCCGGGGTCTAATGCCCCGTCATACAATGGAGGGTTAACCTCACTGACTTTACATGACTCAATTACAATAAAGACTCTCCCGATCGAAGGAATAAACATCTCCATCGGAGGTACAATAATAGAATACAAATACAATATAAAATATACAAGTGAATATCTTCTGAAGTTACAATTACATTAACACTCCCTCTTAACTAGGAAGGTATTCAACACAAGTCTTCGTCACTGGATCATCATCAAAGCTGGATCATCATCGTCACTCTTGCTGCTATCTCGACCATCAATCTCCAATCTACTCGTCATAGGAAGTTCAACAAAGCCAGCCCTTTTTCATGTTGGATGTAGGCCTAGCCTCCATGTAGGTCTTCATCATCTCTGCGAGCAAGCCATCAAGTAGGTACATCTCAGGCCTTATTATATGCCTCTGCAAAACCTGCAAGATCTCCCAGGACTAATTATATGCCTCTACAAAACCTGAAGGAGCATCTCAGGACTGATTATATGCCTCTACAAAACCTGTGTACCCTACTGTCACCTCATCATCTTCAGATGATCTCATCATCAACGGAGCACAGCCCAGATGCACATCACAATGTCTCCAGTATGGGAGGACTTTCCTACCACCATACGAGACCTCGTCTACCAGCATGGGAGGCACAAAACTACCACCATGAGAGACCCAGCCCTTAAATCTACCAACATGGGAGGCACAAACCTACCACCCTACGAGAATGGCTCAGCCGTTGCATCTACCAACATAGGAGGCACAAACCTACCACTATGCAAGAATGGCCCGGCCCTTACATCTGCCAACATAGGAGGCACGAACCTACCACTATGCGAGAATGGCCCATGTGCATCTGTGTCTTCCGAACTCATCACTTCCAGTTGGAAGGAAACTCGATCTAAAGTACACCAAGTTTCTCTCTAAAGTACTCGAACTTCACTCTGGCTAGCGGCTTGGTCAACACATCGGCTATCTGCTCGTCCGTTGCAACATATTGGAGCTTCACTGCTCCTCTCTGCGCCATATCCCTAATATAGGGATACTTGATCTCGATGTGCTTCGACTTGTCATGGAACACCAGGTTCTCAGACAACTTCACACGACTTTGATTGTCGCAATATATACAAGTAGCATCCAACTGGAGACCAAATAAATCAGACAGTAGCTTCCTCAGCCATACTGCCTCACAACTAGCCAAACAAGCTGCAACATACTCTGCTTCGGCTGTACTCAGTGCCACGCAGGACTGCTTCCTACTAAACCAAGAGATCACACCTAATCCCCTACTGAAGCAGCACCTCGAAGTGCTCTTCCTATCAATGGCACTGCCTACCCAATCCGAATCAACATAACCCTCCAGGTTAATCTTCTGATTCGCATCATACTTGAGCCCATAATCTACCGTACCCTTCAGGTACCTCAGAATATGCTTTGCAGCAATCAAGTGAACATGTCTCGGATCCGTCAGGAACTGGCTCAATGTGTTCACAGTAAAGCAAATATTTGGTCTCGTTTTCGTCAGGTACATCAAAGATCCAATCATCTGATGAGACATCGTGGCATCAACCGGCTCTAATGAAGCATCACTCAATAGCTTCAGGTTCGATGCCATAGGTGTGGCCATGGCCTTGCAGTCCATCATCCTGAACCTCTTCAGGATCTCTACTGCATACTTCCCTTGTCCAAGGAAGATTCCATCCGCACTCTGCCACACCTCCATGCCTAGAAAATAGTGCATCATACCCAAGTCCTTCATCTCGAACTCGGCAGCAAGCTTCCTCTTCGTGTCAACAATCAACCCATCCTCACCTGTCACAAACAGGTCATCTACATAAAGTAGAAGTATCACTGGGTTCCCTTCCTCAACCTTGTAGTAAAGGTTGGAATCCGCTTTACTCTTGGTAAAGCCCAAACTAGTCAGGAAGCTATCTATCCTACCGTACCACGTCCTGGGTGCTTGTTTCAATCCATACAAGGATTTCTTCAATTTGCACACATGAGTCTCCCTGTCATGTGTCTCAAATCCGAGTGGTAGCTCCACATACACTTCCTCCTCTACTACACCATTCAAGAACGCTGTCTTGACATCCATCTGGTGTACCTTCCACTTCATTACTGCAGCCAGAGCAAGTACTGATATGATGGAAGTGTATCTGGCTACAAGTGCAAATGTCTCCTCATAGTTTATCCCTTCCTTCTAGGAGAAGCCACGTGCCACAAATCTCGCCTTGTGTTTCTCTATGCTGGCATCTGCAGCATGCTTGATCTTATAGATCCACTTGGAAGTCACAACAGACTTCCCTACTGGTCTCGGGACCACATCCCAGACATCATTCTTCATGATCGACTGGTACTCCTCGATCATGGCATCCTTCCATTCCTTCCTTTCTACTGCTTCTTCACAATTGGCAAGTTCCTTGTCAATGATGTCGCACAGCAGGGCTACATAACTAGAGTATGGCCTCGGTCTCTTGCTTTCTCTATGCATTCCTTCTAGAGCACCATATCTCTCTACAGCTTGAATTGCTTCTCGTACCCATGCTGGTTTCCTCTTGTGAGAATTCTTCTCACGTGGTGGATCTACAAGTTCCTATGGGTCTTCCATCTCGAGTTCTTCATATTCTTCTGGAATCGCTTCTTCCATTATTGTATTTCTGATCCTGGGAACTTTATGTTCTTCAATATCTTCAATAGGTAGTTTTTTTATGTATGTTGAGTCTTTGTCGCTTGTTCTTCGAAACAAGTCTCTCTTGTAGTATACGATCTTTCCTACAAGTCAAGTTCAATTGCATGATTAGAAACGTCTCATAGTTTTCAAAACAAATTCTTATGCATAAAGACATAGGTCATACAGTCACGCAATTATCTTAGCCAATGCTTCAATACAACATTTATCCATATCCCGTAAGTTTCTATATGCCTTCCATCTCTACCAGAACATTGTTAAGAGTGTGCACTACTCCCAACATGTCATCAAAGAGGTTTCAATCTAGATAAGTAGCAATGGAGTGTTGTACAGTACCATAGTCCACTTACCCATTACTTGCATATTAGTAGTATCTTGTTCATTAATGCAACTTTTCTAACATGCATAATATACATCCTAAATCTAGGAACATAAGTATGTACATGATTGAACAACATCATTTAAGTAATCATATATACAAGAAATGGCAATTCAAATACTTGTCTTTGTTTGGTTGTTGGGTGGACTCCCTCTGAATCTTTGCTTCCTTGCAGGAACTACTGGAGTGTGCTCCCTCTTGATCTTTGCTTCCTTACAGGAACTACTGGAGTCTCTGATAGTGTGCACCTTAAGCAATGCTGAAAAATGGATGAGAGGTTCTTCCATTGATTATTGATCTTTATTTGTTTTATGGAGTCCAACCCTGCAGTAGCTTCTTCTACTCCTTTCATGTAATACTGAAAGTCATCTCTAGCTTCACCTTATGAGGTGGAACCTTCTAAATAAACCCTTGTAGCTAGTTACCTTCATTACAATATATATTCTTCATCACTTGAAGAATCTTCACTGTCTTCTCTGGTTCTCTTCCTTGGAGGTTCATCATCCTTTGAAGTGTGAGCATGATGTCTTTTCTTGTTGTTCTTCTTCTTGTGGGAGTTGCTTTTGCTCCTGGGACAATATCTGGAATAGTGTCCCTTCTCATCACAAGTATAACATCGAATGTGAGAAAGATCTCTCCTAGATCCTCCAAGGTTCTCCCTCTGATTCTGGTGGTGGTGTTTGCCCTTCTTGTGATGAGGATGCTCCCTCTTGTTGTTGTTCTTCCTAGTGTGTGTTGTGCGAGGTTGGTCTTTATTACCCATCTTTTCTTCTCGAGCTACAATTCGAGCTTCTTCCTGTGAAAACTCCTCCCACAGCCTACTGAAGGTGATCAACTTTCTTCTTGCACAGATTCCTTGAATGAAGGAATCCCATGACCTGGGAAGACCATTCAAGGTGGTCATCACTATTTCTCCATTCTCTATATCTTCTCCCACAGCTTAAAGTTGTTCTTTTATCTGAGAGACCCTTGTAAAGTAGGATTGCATGGTCTCTGCATTTTGTATCTTGACATTTTTCAATTGGTTCCTCAATGTCATCTTCCTATTTATATCCCTCCCTTCAAATAAGGTGGTCAAGGCATCAAACATCTCTTTAGGTGTCTTCAGAGATAACACATGTGATATGAGATAATTCTTGATAGAATTTGCAATGATTCTCTTAGCCTTAACCAAGTTCTTCTTGTGTAAGGCTTTAGCCTCATCTTCCTTTGGAACTGGAACCTCTTCATTCACATAGGTATCCAATTCATTCTCTTCTAGGACAAGCCCAATCCTATACTTCCATGCTCGAAAGTTATCAGCCCCTTCAAGCTTATCCTCAAGCTTGGTGTGGTGAGACATCTTTAATGAGAAACTCAAATGGAAATAGAAAAGCTTTAGGTCTTACCACTTGATTTGCTGAAACTGGATCTGGAGCTGGTTGGCCTAGGGTTTGTCAGAGAAACCCTAATTTTCCAAAGTTGGAATTTGGAACTTATGGTTGGACAAATAGATGTGCCTCCTCAAGGAGAGTTGTCCAATGTACTCACTTCCATAAATCAGTGAACAAAAACCCAAAAAATCAGATGCCCTAGTTTTCCTCCGGCAACAGTGACGAGCCGAAAAATGAAAATTCTCGGAATTGAATTATGCTTTCACAAGAAGATTCTCCTGGATGAGGCGAATATGCTGGTGCACTTGGATTTTGAAAATTCCAAAAATTGACCACTCAAAAGTGACTTGCAAATTTCGGATCTGCAGTTTCTGTCAATTTCGGGTTTTCTGGTTTTTCTGGTCCAAAAGTCAAATTAGGGTTTGACTTTCCCGGAGATTTACCCAATCAAAAAATTCGATCTTGGTCTCTAAATTTCGATTTTGAGGAGGAGAACAATCCTGTGCTGAGAGCACTCCAAAATTCCACTTTTGTCAAAAGCGCTAATTTCCCGCAACAGTGACGGGCCAAAAAACGAAAATGCTTAGAATCCAATTATGCTTTGATAGAAAGATGCACCTTCCTTAGGCGAGTTAGCCTAGCCTCCTTTTGCTGATGATCTGTGGAGAGAAACCCAAAAATCAAGAAGCCCTAGCTTCTGCAGCTGCACTGTGTCTTCTTCTCAGGTTAGCTCTGATACCATGTTAGATTTTCATCATTTAATTCAATATGATCTAGAATCTTATCTGAGAGAATAACATGCATAGCAAATCAAACACAAGAGACGAGAGACACAAAGAGTTTCATCGGGGAAACCATAAAGGAGAAAACCCCGCAACTTCCTCAAAGATAGAATGAGCAACAATACAAAACCCCAAAAGATAGAAATGGTCTCCAGCAGCTTCTCTCTTCTTCACTTGTGCGAACTCCTCCTCTCTCTCACTAATGCGAAGTGAGTGAGTGTGTGAATGATCAAATAGAGAGGAGCACCCTCTTTATTTATACTCTACCTTTCACTTAGCCTTAACCCCAAACTGATTGGCCCCTAAGTGTAACTGACTACGCCCACTTCTCTAGGAGAGTCTAATAACCCATGATGACTCAACTCCGGGGTCTAATGCCCCGTCATACAATGGAGGGTTAACCTCACTGACTTTACATGACTCAATTACAATAAAGACTCTCCCGACCGAAGGAATAAGCATCTTCGTTGGAGGTACAATAATAAAATACAAATACAATATAAAATATACAAGTGAATATCTTCCGAAGTTACAATTACATTAACACACTTTTAGCCTCTTAATGAATTATTAAACACAGCTTAGGCCTTTTTTAATGAAAAACCTTAGGTGTGCCATCAATTAATTCATATTTAGCCTAAAATAAAATTGTAAAATCCCCATGTGCCTGGAAAAGTGCCCAGATGGACAACGCTTTGCTTGGAGTCAATTGAATTGAGTAGTATGGCCCATTGGGTGGCCAAAAATATCAATTCATTGCCAAGATAGTGGTTGGGTCTTTCCCATGCACGTTCATGAAATTTTCACACAACTCACTAACACTAAGGAAGGGCCCCTATGGAATCTGGGCAATCTGGAGGAGCATTCTGACATCAAAGGTTGGAGGTTATAGAAGGGCCAATTGGGTGCCCAAATCTACCCTTGGATCATCAAAATACTAAGTACATCAACCCCATGCACATTCATGAATATCAACACTGCAGTCTCTAGGGAAAAGCCCACCACCTTTTTGGAAGTCATTGATCTAAACCACTAATGACCAATCTAACTTCATGTGCCTAGGTATGTGGCCAAATAGGTAGCCAAATATGCTTTTACATCTTTAATATACCTTTTAGAACTCAAGATATGGATACACCACCTTTAAACCCCCCAAGGGACTGATACACTAGCTCTGCAAGCTCTGATATATTGAAGATGACCCAATACATCATCTATGCCATTGAACAAGATATACTAGGATCACAATTTGTCCCTGGTGGACCAATAGCAAAGGGTGTCCACATGGACCAATACATAGCAAATGACATTAAACATAAAACTAAATCATCATACAACTAGTCATGTATACATGATTGTATACCTACACTGCGAGTATCTTCAAACAGGTTTCTAAGAAGCAAGATTTACCTACTAACCATATCCATGACAACATTCAACTACTTGCAAGGACTACTTTCTTCAATGGGGTGAGTTAGATGGAGAGACCAAGGTTAGACAAGTGAAACTTATTGGTCAAAGATGTCTTGGTTGACTCAAGATGTAGGAAGAAGGAGATCTCTGTGATCTTTACCACTTAGGAAAACACTAGGGAAGTGTCTCACAAATGGGTGATTGTGTAATGAGATAATACCCCAGTTAGCCATTAATACATCTATTAATGGCTAATTTCCATACCTAAGTTAACTTGGGATAATTTTTCTCCTGATGATGAGCCTTACTTTGTGGCCCGAAACGTCGAGAAGTTTAACTACCTAACGCGGTCTCCTTCTGATCTTCCCACCTAACCATCAGCAATCGAACTTCCCCTATTTGACTTTAACCTTTTGATTTAGATCTTTCTTGGACTAGTCTTCATTTATTTCTTGGACTCTTCAATCTTGTACCTCTTTTGTTTCTGGAGACCTTGGCTTTGGATTTTACTTGAAGGCCTTCTTCATTGGCAAGTTTTCAACTTGCTTCTTCATTTTCTTTATTTTCTTTATTTAACTTGGTCTTCAGCTTTTTTGACTTTGACTTTGCAAGTACAAGGAGTCTTGGACTGGGAGCTTCTTTTCATGCCCTCGTTTATTTTTCGGGCATAGAAAGAAAAAGGACTTTCATGCCTCAAGTCTAGAAAGATCAATGCTCCGTGAAAAGTCTCTTTGCTTGATAAGTAGTTAACCCCGGGGATTTAACAAGTAGGCCTCCCGAACCGTGACAAGATTGTTACTACACAACATTGCCCAAAACACAAAGGGAAAATGGGAGGCCTTCCTGGTGAAGGGTCACAAATGGGAGATCAAGAGCTCAACTTCAACAACCTTGGACCAAGGATGCAGACCAAAATTATGGAGTGGAATGGATGGATGGATGGTCATAATATGGACCTAGAGAAGGGAGTACAAGTCCTTGTAAGACACTTAAACATTACCTAGGTTCAATGGTACATAAGTAAATCAAGGGTCTACTACCCCCGTCAACTTGAAAGTGTGATACTACTAGCTATACTCATCAAATAGTCAATACATCAACCAATTCAATAGCATCTAGTACATCATTTTACAATATCATCATCATGGTATTGGCATAGCAATAACAACATTGCCATATCACTGATCATCACATACATCTCTTCTTTCTAAGGGGAAGGCCCAAGCGCAGCAAAGATAGGCCTCAATACTCTAGTTTGCATCTTGCTCAAAATTCAAAAATTTGCATTAGAAAAGAGGTGCCCGACAAAGTGTGGCATAACAGGACAACAGGAAGAAAATGCGAGAAGATATAAGCAATATGTTCACTTAATTCATAGTGGGAAAAGGAACCATGAAAGAAAACACCTTGAAGAATTAGGGTGAATAAAGCAATGAGTTCAGAACAAAAGAGCTCTTAGGAAAGCCCCAAACTTTACATGCACACTCCATCATTGCATCTTTTGAAAAGTGATAGCTCAAAGTTTGATGATCTATAATAGTCCTTGTCATAAAAACAAGGACTGCAAAGGCCTAAAATTGTTGGAATAACCATGCCATACCCAAATTCAAGGATTTTCAATTTATCGACTATAAATAGGAATCTAGTTCAATAAAAAGTTTGAAAAACATAACTGAAATCCTAGAAGCACTCATTTGATTTCATCTAAAGAGTCACAAATGAATATACCATTTTGTTCACTGTATTTAAATGATCGGGTTAAGAAAAAGCGCCATATAAAACCTCTCAAATAGCTCTTAATAAAGCAATGAGTTCAGAACAAAAGAGCTCTTAATGAAAATGGAAAGCCCCAAACTTTACATGCACACTCCATCATTGCATCTTTTGAAAAGTGATAGCTCAAAGTTTGATGATCTATAATAGTCCTTGTCTTAAAAACAAGGACTGCAAAGGCCTAAAATTGTTGGAATAACCATGCCATACCCAAATTCAAGGATTTTCCATTTATCCACTATAAATAGGAATCTAGTTCAATAAAAAGTTTGAAAAACATAATTGAAATCCTAGAAGCACTCATTTGATTTCATCTAAAGAGTCACAAATGAATCTACCATTTTGTTCACTGTATTTAAATGATCGGGTTAAGAAAAAGCGCCATATAAAACCTCTCAAATAGATAGCCTTTTTTCAAAATTAAATCTGTTTCAAATATATACACCGTGGATTTTTACTTCTGAACAGTGTCTTGAGGATATACTTTAGGTCTAAGTGGCACAAAACTTACATTATCTTGCATGAAAATAAGAATGATAGCTTAATTTGCAGGTAGGTCTAGAAACGGATTAAAGGTTAACTCATCTTCATATTCCATAAATTAGGGGGTTTTAGACTTCCTATAATTCCCATGCCCCTCATGGGCACTTGAGTGAGTCCAGATTAAAAAATATGCTGAAACATGGGAAGTTTCATGCTCAAACACCCTGAGACATACCATGCGGTGTTTCTGAGTCGTGAAACGCCATACAGTACAACTCGGGGCATTTCCGAGATATTTTGTACCCATTTTGGCATTTCAGCAAGTTTCCAGTACCAGTATATGGGTGGGATAAGGGTTTCCTGCATCTTATCTTTAGATACTTTTCCCATGATAGATAGATAGATAGATAAATAGATATATGCACACACAACAATTTCCAACCTGTCCTCAATCAGACATGAAAGTGATTTAGGGTGATATGAGAGACTCCAAACATTGATAACATAATCCAATATCGATTCTCTTTCCTCAAACGGGGCATTCTAACAACTTAACACTGTATGAACCTGCAGGTTTTTCCAGTCAAGTAAGTGTTCCTCTTGTTCTTCACATGTTTAGGATTTTGATGACTTTTCCCAGGAATGACCCACTTGAAAAGTAATTACCTAATCTACTCATATAAATGTTTAAAAACAAACTCTAACAAACGCATACAAGATAAGCATACATGTAAGAACTTGGCCAGGGGAGAGGATCCTTGACTTTATACAGACCTTCAAAAGCTTAACGCCTTAGGAAAAATAACAAAGATGGTTAACAAATAGGGATCTTTAAAGTTTAAATCATCCAATGGCTCAACCAAAAAATTCAAGATCTTTAAAGCTTAAACCATATCCCATGACACAATCCAAAAATTCAAGCCAAGACAACTTCCCTTCCAATAAATCAGCAATTGTTTTCATGTAACTTAAAACACTATGCACAAAAATGAAAATGAAGGGTTCTCTCTTAGCAACGAAATGGCCAATATTCAGTACAGGAATAACTCTCAACAAGCATTGTTAGATTTTTCAACTGGGTAACCAACATTATATAAATAAAATTTATGCCAACCAGTCTTAGGCTCACTCATGAGGTTGATGGAAGATTAAGCCGTCCACTAAGGCTCCACTATCGCTGTGGTCTGCCCCACCTGAATGGCGTTTCTCGAAAAGGAATGAGACCAGTTGCAAATGCTGGATGATTTTGGTAGAATAGTTATATATTAGACCTGGCACCTAAGCCTAACAAAATCTGTCTTATGAGATGCAGCCCTCAACCTTGGGGTGTGTTTCTCAAAACAACTTCTATAAAGAAGTTAAAAATAGAAGTGAAAATCATATATTTAAAGACGACAACTGAGAACAATTATGCTATAAATCTGTTTCAATTTTATTTTCTTGTGAACTGCAAACAAGAATGCAATTATCAGAGGAATTTTCAATTCAAATAATACAATTACAGCATGCGTCACTGTAAAATCACAGCATATAATTACCCGGGCTGTAGAATGCACCTTGTTTCAATTTTACTCTTCTTCTGAACTGCAAACAAGAATGCAATTATCAGAGATATTTTGATTCAAAGAATACAATTACAGTATCATTACTGTATAATTGCACCAAGAAAAACAAAGTGCATTCTACAACCCAGGTGGGGACACAGGTAGGGATGATCCATCAATTATTCATGTATGTACCAGTGTGGAATCCATCAAATCATGTAGCAAACAGTCCTCTCCTTCAAGCAACTTGATGGAATCCAGCCATGAAAAACTGTAATTTTGATTATGAAGATCTACGACTTTGTAAAATCTGACACTGCAGATGGATTTCTGGGCACCATTTTTATTGGAACAATTCCATACTGCCATTTCAGTAATCTACATCTAAAATTTGCAAATTTATACGGGATTTAGAATTAAAAAGCACTGAAAAAGGAGGTGGGAATTGCAACAAGATCAACTTATTCTGCCCATGTGTGGAGCAAGGCATTGAGTATCGACAGCACATTGGCTGCATTGAATATAGACACTAGCATATACCCATCTAAACTTAGGTTAGATATACACATAAAGGTTATGTTTCTCAAGTTTCACAGCCTTTCGCACTTGCAAAACCGTACATTGACTGGGTGTATTGAATATGGACACTAGCACAAACCCATGTAACCCAAGTCTGGTATGCACGAATTTCAAATTATCTAAAGTTCCAACGTTTGATAGGTTGGCAATTTGTGTGAACTTGAGATATGCATGTTCATGGTCCGGGGGCTTAGATAAGTTCTTGTTACTATCAACTTTAGTTGGATTGAACACTATTACTCTATGGAATTAAATTCAATTGTTCACCGTTACAACCATATGATATTATGAAATTTGAGGCATACCTGGCGATTAAGAGTGGTAGGATCATGTCGAGCCCAAAAAGCATCCAGCAAATTCTGATAGGAGCATTCCTTGGGGTCATATTGAACCCTCACAACCTCCGAATGCATGGTATTCCCAGAGCAAACATCCTCGTATGTGGGTTTATGCGTAAGACCCTGCGTATATCCGACCTCTGTCTTGGTAACACCCGGGACTCTCTGGAACGCGAGTTCGACTCCCCAGAAGCATCCTGCGCCGAATTGGGCAAACTGTTGGCCGGGGGCTGGGACATTATCGTCCGGGCCCTGGGCAATCGAAGCCCCCTCTGTATCGATTGCCCCGCTGCTCCTCGAAGCTGCTCGGCCCCCGAATCCGAGTTTGCTCAGCCACCCGTCCATCAAATTATTTACAGGAGAAACTGTGTTGATTCTTCTTCTTGGGCTCAATGGAGAATAATTGAAGGAAGGGTTGAGAGAATCCCAATTGTATGCAGAGACCAATGAAAGGATTGGGTGAAGGGATTTTTTAGGCGAATTCCTGAATTGGGTCGTCGCAAGGAAGAGACTAGAGGCCGTAACAAGAGACCCCGCCTGAACTGCGAAGGACATTTCTGCTCGTTATGTCTATATTTAGGAACTGTTTACCACATACCATCCAAAATTTTGTCTGCGGAGCTCTCAATATGTTGCGTGTGGAGTTTGAGTCTGTGGCAGATTTTTGGCCACGGTGGCACATTTACGGAAAAATCTATTTCAAGGATAAATCAATAACAAGTGGTAGTGGTAGAGCAAATTAATGCTATATATGGATGAGTATCAAATATTTTTTTTTAAGAGTTTGCACTCATTTCAAAATATTTGTAGTATTTGTATGGTGTTATTAAATGTTATTGCATTAAATGTATTAAACGTAATCTATTAGATGGATGAGTATCAAGTATTTTTTTTAAGAGTTTGCACCCATTTCAAAGTATTTGTTTCTTTTTTGATATCCGAGGAACTAATCGAGATCCCCCAGTGAGCATCGTCGACCGGGCGGGGCGGGTACAAACCTCGAGCCGGGGTTAGCCTTAATTTGGAATCAGTTCACCAGCAGGTGGGAAGGTATAGCGCGTTCAGAAAAGACAGCGACAGGTCCTGCAGGGTGGGCAGGAGTTGAACCCTGATCTCTGGCGTAGGGACCATCTGGACCAGCCACTGGGTCCGGAGCCTCAGCCCCAAATATAACTACTTAATTGTTATTAAAGGTTATTGCATTAAATGTAACTACTTAATTGTTAACGTAATCTCAAATATTTAAATATTTTGAATGAATTTGAATTTTTTTTTATGCTTTAAATTGTTTATTAAAAAATTAGTATTTGTTTTTTGAGGGGCAAAAGTGAACTTTGGTAGGAAAAGAGTAAAGTTTGTAACATTCTCAAATTACAAAGACATAGGCACTCAACCCATAACAAAAAAGAATGTTAAGTTCATCAACACAGGACAAGAGACAAGAGAGAGACAAACACTAGTCTTTATTATTCATCAAGGGCAGAACCATACATAAACAGATCTTAGTTAACCATTACATTAGCTCAACAGCCTATATATAGATGTTTACATTCAGTTATACAACTGTATTGTCGGTGTAACCGACCGACATATACCGACTGGTCGACGTGACTTGTCGACTTATATTGCAAACAGTCAGGCGGAGGGCCTAGTCGACAAGCCGACTTAGGCTCCTCTAAAATCTCCCCCACGTCAAAATCTTTCTTCGTCCCGAAGAAAGGAGGAGATGTGCAAAATTACTGAACAAAACTTGTGTATAACTGTGCTTTAACTGATAAATGTAGATGTTATGACTTGTCTGGACTGGAATTCACTTCTATCATCTTGCATATCGTGTTGGCCTTCTGACTACGAGTCTACTGCCTATTAGCCGCCAATGATCCTCCAGCTGTTAGCATTTTGTGAATATCAACTCATCTTTAATATCTACATTGATCAATCTTAAGTTGACGACTATGTTGTCGACCAAGAGCAAATTGAGTATGGCCATCACTTCAAAAGTTTGTGAGTCGACAGTCGACCAGAAAAGATTAGCCGACAGGGTGCAGTCGACCAGCACTTATCCTGACCAGGAAAGATTAGTCAAAACCTTGCAGCGACAATGCAAGGAAAGAATTGGGTCATGGGCAGTTGGTCGGTTGACAGTGCAATGGTCCACTAGGTCTTTGCAGTCGATGACGACATGGAGGAAGTCGATCGGTGCAGTCGGTGGTCGATGATACTTAGTCCTAATTAATAAAAAAATTCATGAGAAATTAGTTAATTGAGACTTTAACATTCATGAAATATGTGTCATAGATTAATGATATGCTTTATGCAGTTAATCTAAATTGATATCTCATATTTTGGATTATAAACCTTAATTGTGGGAAAAAATCCAAATAAACTTGAGTCATGAGAATTTTGAAATAGTTTCACTACAATAAATGCTAAATCAATTATTCAAAAACCATAAAAAAAAATTAGTTGTAAATTACTCACAATTGAAAATATTTATAATATTTTTTTACCTTTCTTTTGACACCCAAAATTTATCCATTATTAAATTCATATACCTAACATATATATATTTTTGGATTTGTTTCTAAGTCACACAAATATCTCTTTAAACATAGAAATGTATCAATAAAAAAAAATATAAAATAAAATAAACATCTATCCATCAAAGATAAAATTAAAATTCTTAAAATAATTTTTTTTTACTGTATAAATATCTTTATATGGAAAGATGTTTTTAGATAACCATAATATCCAAGAATTTGTCATTTAAAATATTTTTTTCCAGCGAAAAAAATCTACTATTGATATTCAAAAATGAATCAAATAGTACAATGAAGTTCGTGATTCAACTGTCGAATCAAGAACTAGTGGTCTGCACAGCCAAAAAGATCATGATCTTTCCTACAGTCTCCAAAAATAACCATTATGGCCCGAAACAGCAACTATCATCAGTACATAATAGTACTACATATAAGCAAAATAAATAAAACATGAACCCAGCAGCTCAAAACAGTCCCTGAGAATACACATATAGGATCAGTCAAAAAAATAGTTGGACCCACAGTCCTGGAGGCAACTATCAAACCATTCCTCCCAAATCAACTGCCCTTCAATTCCGGATAATGCTTGTTTAGAGAGCTTGTCAGCAAGTGAGTTCTGTTCTCTGAAGATATGCTCAAATGTGATATTCTGTTGTTTTGATATTTCATATTGAGTCCGGAGAGCCCAATGTCGCAAATGCAGAACATTGAGGTTGAATTCACCCGCTGCCCATTTAATGGTAACCCTGGAGTCACCATAAACCTTGATATTAACCAATCCAAAGATATTGGCAACTTTAAGTACGCACCAGAGGGCCATTAACTCCGCTTTCATGTTTGAACCAGATCCACAGTTGAGTCTGAAGGAGAAAAAATGAGCCTCATTCAGATAAATAACACCTCCTACTGCACATAAACCAAATTGTGAAGCACCATCGAAGAAGAGAATAGGCTGATCCACTTTAAGATTAAATAAGCTAATTCTGTCAATCTTTGATGTATGCTCATCATCCTTACATAAAGCAAACATATTTAATGCAGTCATGCTACATTGTAGAGCCTCGGGAGTTTTATTCTGAAAGATGGCGTAGTTTCTGAAGTACCAAATTGCCCAAGGGATACAGATAGCAACATAGAAATGTTGCTTACATTGTCTGAACCAATTTAACAAGCACTTGTTAAAATCTCCAACATCCCAGCACTGTGAAATGTTCAATGCAGAAGAAATCATATCCCAGATTTTACTAGTGAAATCACAAATGGACAAATAGATGTTGTTTAGTTTCAGCTTCTTTTTTACAAAGAATACATATACTAGGTCCACTCCAACCACGTTTGCACATATTTTCCCAAGTCTTCAATTTATCTTGGATTAATAGCCAACAGAAGCATTTGAGTTTTAAAGGAATAGACCAACGCCAAAGCCTCTTATACCACCAATCTTGAGGGTATACGTATTTGTCTTGTGCAATTCTGGAATAAGCAGTTCGTGCAGTAACATTCCCAGCAGCAGGATTTCCACCCCATACAAGATGGTCTGTATCTTGATTCAAACTGACACCGGCAGAATTTAAATTATTTATGTAAGTATCCCAAGAATGGGCTAAAAAGCCAGAAAGACCCAGATCTCTAGAAGTCATCCACTTAGTATTGTGTTCAATACCAAAACTGAGCAGATGTATTTTATTCAAGGTAGTCAAACCTAAGATCTGCAGATATCGAGTGATGGAAGACGGGAGCATATAGCTATCTTCCATTCCAATGATGGGGTCAACCCCAACCCTTATCAATTCTCCAGATCCAACCTGCCACACAAGATCAGATTTGATCCAATGAAATATCTTCATAAATCCCCGCCACAAAGGAGAAAAATTCCAACTTGTTAATTTTGGATTTCTAATCCTGCAGAAGACATCCATATTTATGTATTTGCAATGTATGAGACTGGTCCAAAGAGTATTTCCAAACAGACTTCTCCAGAGACTTTTTAGTCTAAGAGCAATGTTGAAAGTGCCCAAGTCCTTAATGCCCCATCCGCCAAATCTATAAGGTCTAGTTATAGCATCTGCAGCTACCATGGAGATTTTTTCACTGTTTGCTGACCCAAACCATAGAAAATTGTAGCAATATCTATTAATGGTCTTAATTATGGAAGAAGGAACCTCCAGCAATGAGAACCAATATACAGGTATACTGCATAGTACTGACTTTAATAAGATGAGCTTACCCCCTCTGGACAAATACATGTAAGACCAATGTGCAATTCTAGCCTCTTTCTCAGCAACCAATACCAATCCTTGACTTGGTAATTGTTCGGTTTAAGATAAAATCCCAGATACTTAAAGCCTTGATCCAAGTGACAGCATTTATATGGCAGGATCGAAACTATGTCACTAAGATGCCCGTCATCTGTAGTTAAATGATAAAAATTGGATTTGTCTGAGCTGACTTTCATACCTGATGCACTGCAGAAAGTCTGGATGATATCTTTGTAAACAGACCACTCCTCAATAGTGTCAACACCAGCAACTAAAACATCATCAGCAAATAAAATGTGTGTAATCACACAATCTTTTGTTATCTTAATACCTTTTATTTGTCCACCCAATAATGCTTGATTGATCATTGTGCTGAAACCGTCCATGACCAAAGTAAATAGAAGAGGAGAAAGGGGACACCCTTGTCTAATTCCCCTGGAGCAACTGAAAAATTCAGACGGACTACCATTAATAAGTACAGAGATGTTCATGGAGGTAATGCAAGCCATTATCCACTTAATGATCAAAGAGGGCACACCAATTTTGATGAGGATCAGTCTGAGAAAAGACCAATTAACCCTGTCATAGGATTTCTCCAAATCCATTTTGAGTAACAGAGCTTTCTTCTTATATATCTTAATACTATGCAGCAGCTCCTGTGAGATACCTATAGCATCATGTATCTGTCTACCAGCCAGAAGTCCAAATTGTTTAATGGAGATATGCTGAGAAAGAACTGGCTTTAATCGATCAGCAATAATTTTTGAAATAAGTTTATAAAGCAAGTTACAGAGAGCAATAGGGCGATAATCACCAAAATATTTTGGCTTATCTTTTTTGGGAATGAGGGTAACAAAGGTGGAATTTAAACCTCCAGAGATAAATCCATTGAGTCTGGAAAAGTTCACCAAATCTTTAAGTTCTCTCCCCATCAGATCAAAAAAGTGTCGATACAGCTCCACCGGCCACCCATCAGGCCCGGGGCTTTTCTCTTTAGCGAAGATTTTCAGAGTTTGTTCTAATTCTTCCAGGGAGACCTCATCTTGAATACTGTCAGCGTCTTGCTCATTAAAGAAATGAGGATATAGGGAGGCAATTTTAATCTGCTCTGCTAAACAACAATCACCAGGATCACTATAAATGTGACCAAAAAAAGCAGCAGCTTCAGATTTAATATTATCAAGCCCAGAATGTTGAATTCCTCTGTCATCCTCAATTTCCCAAATAAATTTCGAGTTCCTTCTGGCTAAAGCAAATGAGTGAAAGAATTTTGTATTCTTATCACCATGAGATATCCAAATGGCTCGACTTTTCAATCGCCATTCTTTTTCAGCTTGGATAAGCAATTCTTCTTTTTTCTTCTCAATCTGTCTCATAATTTCGAAATCATAATATGATAAGGAACTATAAATATTTGCAGAGATAGAATCCTGTAGCTTCTGTTCAAGAAGAGATAACTCCCTTTTATCTGCCTTCTTTTTATCTTTGATCCAATTGGTCACAGTCTCTTTTAAGCCTTTTAATTTATGACAGAAGTTCAGAATCGGATTAGTGCCAGAATCATCACAGTTTATCCAAAAATTTCTAACCATGCTGCAAAAGGAGTCATCTTCTAGCCAATTGGAATTGAACTTAAAGGGCGAAGCCAGTTTCTGTCCCAAATCATCGAGTTGAAGGATAATGGGCCAATGATCCGAAAACTTGTGCTCAAAAACCCAGGATCTATGTTTCTGAAATGTACTCAACAGCTCAGAACTGACAAGGAATCGATCCAGTCGCTTATGAACACCATCCATACCATACCTACCATTGGTCCAGGTAGGAACCAATTTATGTGGTTGAACATCTACCAAGTCTGAGTTCACTATTAGCTAAGAAAAGAAATCTGTTAAATCATCCAACCTAGCAGAAGCTCCCCAAATTTCATAAGCATGACAAGTAAAATTTAGATCACCTGCAATAATCAAGTCGTCCAAGTTCATAAGGCCAGAACCCTGTAGAGATGTCCAATATCTCTGTCTCTCCCTATAGGGAGCATAACAATTGAGAATGGAAAGTGTGTGCTTATGTCCACAGAAATATCCGTTTAAAAGTATTCCCCAGGGTGTTGAAAAGGCCTTAAAATCAAAGACTTTTGGATCCCAAGACACAACTAAACCCCCAGATAAGCCACAGGAACTAACAGTAGACACCTCCCAAAATGGTAACAGCTTACAGAGTTTGTGAATAGCAAGGTTTTCATCACACATGGTCTCTTGGAGTAATATAAGAGCAGGGACAGTAGAGTTAAATAGATTGGCTAAAGCCTGTTCCCTAGACACCTTAGCCAGTCCTCATACATTCAAAGACAAAATAGTCATCGAATAACAGTTAAATTGGGGGACGACGCTCTAAGCCCCCAAAAATCATCAGGAATAGACCTATCCACCTCCTCTAATCTCTGAGAAATCGGAGTGTAAGAAGCTGATGAAGGAACATTCTTGTCTATGTTCTTTTTCTTATTGCCCTTCCTAATAGTGACATTTTGGAATTGTAACGATTGAACAGGTTTAGCCAAAGACCCACTCCCCGGGTTCTTTGAGTAGGACAGTAAAGGAGGAAATTCCTCACCAGCTGCCGAAATTTGATAACCACTATCGGCTAAAATTTCATTATCTCCCGAAGTGGCAGAGTCAACTGTGCAATCTAAAGGCTTATGAGTAACCATGCTCTGTCCAACTTCACATCCCATATTCACAGAAGCAATTGTAGAAGTACCAATAGGGGGAAATGAACCCAATCTCAAGCTATCAGTATGTGTAGACAGGTGTTTTAAGGTGTCAGGGGGAAATGAACCCAATCTCAAGCTATCAGAATGTGTAGACTGGTGTTTTAAGGTGTCAGGGGGTGGAGTCTCGTCAAGGGGAGGGATTGCTAAATCCAAAGCAGATCGAGTCGAAGAATTCCCTAAGACAGAAGAAACAGCTACAAGATCATTAAAAAGCTTACGACCAGCTTTTGGACAGAGGGCATTATCCACCGAACTAACAATAGGTAAACCCGTCACCAGGTCGTGTCGCATTTGAATTTCGCCCTTGGAAATACAACTGGAAAGTAATTTTTCAAAACTTTCAATAAAGACAAGATCATCCGGGGTTAATTCAGGATAATTAATAGGGGTTTTGCAAATTAACTTACCCGAATGGTCCCATAATGGCTGCCGGTCACAAATCCTAGGAGAGGAGTGCTCCAAAGCAGATGAATCCACCCTATTCGAACTGCTGTAGGGACAGGAGGCTCGAACGTGACCAAGCTGCTTACAAGAAAAACAACGGAATGGGATTTTGAGGTAGTCTGGCGTCTGATTCCAAATTTTAGACCCCCAGGCAATTTCAATTTCAGCCGGCAGACCACTCCGCGTATCAATTTCCACCATGACTTTTGCATAACGGCGGTACATCCCAAAGAGGTTTTGCTTGTTAAGGCGCACAAATCTCCCAACGGCATTAGCAAGAACCATGAGAACATCTTCTGTCCAGAGCACGATAGGAAGGCCTGGAATAATCATCCAGAGATGCCGAACAGGTTGAAATTCATGTAGAGGGTTGAAATTAAGATGCCATCTCTTTATGAATAAAGAACCCTGTTTAAACTCCCAGAAACAAGACAAGATCTTGTCTAAATGAGTCGAATCAGCGAAGGTGAACAAAATCCACCGATTCATGAGTAGGTTAATACGAGGGGCCATCCCTGTAAGAGGAAGCCAATGTTTAGAAACCCACTCCGAAATTTCTATCTTACTACCCGAAGTGTTACTCCAGCCTACCCACCAAAGCCCGTTCAGCCAGAATACCTATTTTATCAAGATTATAATCCTCATCAATGTCAAAATGGACGAGATCAGCTCTGGCTTTAAAAGTCTTTATTTGTCGTCTGGTCTTAGCCTTCAACCCACGGAGCTTGCCGCAAGAAGGAGCAGTACGCCCAGCCCTATATTGGATATCACCCAACACAGTCAACGAAGGAAGCAGGGAAGGGTTTGGGGAAAAGGGAGACTCCCCCATAGTGAATCCCGCCGCCAGCTATAGAAAGGAGAACCCCCAGCTGTTGGTATCTGTCAGACAGAAAGGGACAGCTGTCGGGGCAAGTGGAGCCAACTCCTGGGCCAAGAAGAGCCAAAAAAGGCGTCAAAAGTGGAGACCCCTAAAATTGACAGAGACCCAAATCCAATCTAAAGCTGTGGCCAAATTTAGAACTGAATCCACCGGAAAGACCACTAAAACAAGAAGAGTCCCAAGTCCATCCAAAAAATGGAGCCAAAAGCAAACACTTAGACTATATGCAGGAAACCCGAAAAATCAAGTTGAAAGGTGGAGCGGTAGCCTACGACCATAAAGTTTATTCCCACTTTTTTTAACCTTGGTTGGTACTAGACCGATTCTGTGAATCGGCTGGACTCCAAGTTGTCGCAGGCCACACAACTCGATCAATCAACCATCAAGATCAGAATATCCTGCAAAATCGCTGAAAAACCGTAACAATCTTCGCTCCATTTGCTATTCGCATGGTGTGGGTATGGATGATTAATCCCATTTAAAATATTTATTAATAAAAAACTTTATTAATTTACTTTTTTTTAATCTAATGCAAAATTCATTTTTTCTTATATTTAAAATATAAAAAAGTTATTTATATAAGATTATAAATAATATTATATGGAAAGAAATTTGTATAAACCATGCTTAAATACTTGCAAGCTTAAAATATTTAAAGTTTTCTTTTGGGGAATGATGTTAAAAACAATATTTAGTTTTCAATTTGAAGTTATTTTTGCCCTTAGTTATTTTTAAACATTTTTTAACCGATTTATTTTTAAACATTTTTAATGATTTCCAAACACACCCTAATATAAAAGTATGTGACCAAGTTTACTCTCGGTTGTCAAACACACCCTAATATAACATCTTGACATTATTCATATAAAAAGGATGGAGTGTGATAATAAGTAGTAAATTTTAAGTTATTTTTAAATTATCCAAAAAGAATTATGGGTTAAGTTTTTAAATTGACATTATTCATATAAAAAGGATGGAGTGTGATAAAAAGTAGTGAATTTTAAGTTATTTTTAAATTATCTAAAAAAATTATGGGTTAAGTTTTTAAATAAAATTACATTTTCAAATATCATTTGAAAACAAATTCCAAAATTTGAATTTATACATTTATCAAATTATTCTTTAATCCAATAATTAAGTTTTATGCATTGTTTTAAAACAAATTTTTAAACTGTATCATCACTCTTTTAAGTCATCTTTGACTTGGATGCCATACCTTTAATAAAATAAAAAATAAACTGTATAAGCTATATCTTTGACTTAGATGCTATAGCTTTAAAAATATAAAAAGTATATACTACATCATTACCCTTTTAGCCTATCTTTGACTTATATGCCATACCTTTCACATTCTTTATGTCGTGCAGTTCATCCACATATACTGGGGAGAGTATTTGGGTGATATTCGGGGCGAACCTTATACACCAAGATTAACACTATGCATTGGTTGCGTCCACTATGCCATGGCTATGCTTGTCTTCCGTCATTCCCAACATACACATACGACCCCTTCTCCTCTATCATTCCCAGCATACACATACAACCAGAATCATTACAGATTGCAGCAGTTGATTTGACACACCTCTATGAGCCACAAAAATCATCATTGACCAATCGAGATAATTCTCTCGAACTCTCTGACTTTTCTTAGATTTGCACATCTAGCGCCCATTCTCAAACTGTACCCTTTCTTGGTGGATTTTCATCTAGCACCATGATTATACATGACTCAATGGACACAATTAAATTCAATTGGCCACTTTGACTATTACATAACCATCGACCATATTTGAGAAACCCTACTACACCGACCATACATATCAACTTCGACCAAAAAATATTACAACTTGTATATGTCAAACTTCGACCAAAAGCATCAGGTGACCATTTTTAAATTTCCAACCATATAAAGAATCGACCATAATATAACTTTTCAACTAATAATGCTTCGACCAAAAAGCACATCGACTCAACTTCTAAGACTGACCAATAAATATCATAGTCGACCTCTCTTCAATCGACTCAAATCAATAATTGACTTCCGACTGGACTTTATAGACTCGACCACATGGCTCCATTTGACAGCCTCGACTAGATTTAAAACTCGACATGAATAGTCGACTAAATGTAATATGGACCCTATTTACAACTGGCTACTTTTTAACCGACTAAAAGTTCATCGACCGATTCAATAAAAATGGTAGGCTAACTGTGTTAGCACATATTTTGACACAACCGACTAAAGAAAAGGTCGATCGAAAATTAATTCATCCACGTGAAGAGACATAAAGTGAAAGTACATATGCAATGTGTCACCAACATTTAATACCTTAGGTTATACTCCTTTTAGCATTGTGTTCGTTGATGGACTGTAAATGATGAGTCATTTGAACTACAACCATCGAAAGGATTTGGTCAACCAAAGTCCTGGTCGCGGAGTCGATAGACTTATTGTCACGTGGTCAATGTATCGATGGCCAACTACACTAGTCATTGGTTGACCGCCAAAATTGAATTATGCATCAGATTATCTGGGAAAAAGAATGGTAGACGCTGGAGACAGTCTGCTACTCGATAGGCCCATATTGATCAGTGAGGTACTTTAGTCGATGGTTTGCTTACTCGACGAGTGGATTGTAATAACAGGATGTTAGACGTTAACTGTTGCGAATGGTTGACTGATAGGTGTATTGTAGTCGACATAACGGTTGGTCGGTTGCATCTCGTTGATTATCAATTTGGTCTGTAAAATTCTAGTTGACTGCAGGTGAGATAGATATAATTCTTCAATCGCAATCTCCCAATGCCTCTAATAATGATATAATCCAATGGATTATGTAGTTGATAGGCAGTATTTAGGCTCTCTTATCATTTAAACGTCGACTTCTGTTGATAATGTATAGCATCCACGATATCTATTACATGTATCAATCGGTATGGATCCATTAACATCTTTGGAGGAGTTGTGGGAAGATGGGTGTGTGAAGCTGAAGAGCATATGGGGGTTGGAGCACGCTGGGAGAGGTGGGAGAGTTTCCAAATTTTAAGAAAGTGTCACTTATGATTATACATGACTCAATGGACGCAACTAAATTCAATTGGCCACTTTGACTATTACATAACCATCGACCATATTTGAGAAACACAACTACATCGACCATACATATCAACTTCGACCAAAAAATATTACAACTTGTACATGTCGAACTTCGACCAAAAAATATTACAGCTTGTACATGTCGAACTTCGACCAAAAAATATTACAACTTGTACATGTCGAACTTCGACCAAAAGCATCAGCTGACCATTTTTAAATTTTCGACCATATGAAGAATCGACCATAATATAACTTTTCAACTAATAATGCTTCGACCAAAAAGCACATCGACTCAACTTCTAAGACCGACCAATAAATATCATAGTCGACCTCTCTTCAATCAACTTGAATCAATAATTGACTTCCGACTGGATTTTATAGACTCGACCACAGGGCTCCATTTGACAACCTCGACCAAATTTAAAACTCGACATGAATAGTCAACTGAATGTAATATGGACCCTATTTACAACCGGCTACTTTTTAACCAACTAAAAGTTCATCGACCGATTCAATAAAAATGGTAGGCTAAGTGTGTTAGCACATATTTTGACACAACCGACTAAAGAAAAGGTCAATCGAAAATTAATTCATCCACATGAAGAGACATAAAGCGAAAGTATACTTGTCTGCAGCACAGGTTCATCGCGATTTGACAAAAATATAAAACACTCTATATATAGACAAGAGAATTTATTAACGGAAACATAAATTTCCTGAACTAACGTTACCTACAAATAGTCTGAAAATGCTTCATTACCACGACGTGATTTTGTAAATTCTCGGCATGCCAGATCAGTTATACTAAACAGAAGCTCCGATAGGCCATTGGAACCATTGGAGCCATTGGAATTTCGGCATCAAACTACGCTTATGTTGAGCGCTGAGTTGCGTTTCTGTTTTTTTTTTTTTAATATTTTATGGTAGTTGATGTCGAAACATGTCGAAACACGACGTGATTCTGTAAAATTCTCGGCATGCCAGATCAGTTATACTAAACAGAAGCTCTGACAGGCCATTGGAACCATTGGAGCCATTGGAATTTCGGCATCAAACTGCGCTTGTGTTGAGGGCTGAGTTACGTTTCTGGTTTAAAAAAAAAAAATTGTATGGTAGTTGATGTCGAAACCTATTGAGACTTGTCGAAACGCAACGTGATTCTGTAAATTCTCGACATGCCATATCATTTATACTAAACAGAAGCTCCGACAGGCCATTGGAACCATTGGAGCCATTGGAATTTCGGCATCAAACTGCGCTTGTGTTGAGGGCTGAGTTGCGTTTCTGGTTTAAAAAAAATATATTGTATGGTAGTTCATGTCGAAACTTGTCGAGACTTGTCGAACCGCGACGTGATTCTGTAAATTCTTGGCATGCTAGATCAATTATACTAAACAGAAGCTCCGACAGGCCATTGGAACCATTGGAGCCATTGGAATGTTGACATCAAACTACACTTGTGTTGAGGGTTGAGTTGTATTTCTGGTTTAAAAAAAATATTATATGGTAGTTGATGTCGAAAGCTGTCGAGACTTGTCGAACCGCGACGTGATTCTATAAATTCTCGGCATGCCAGATCAGTTATACTAAACAAAAGCTCCGACAAGCCATTGGAACCATTGGAGCCATTGGAATTTCGGCATCAAATTGCACTTGTGTTGAGGGCTGAGTTGTGTTTCTGGTTTTAAAAAACAAATATTGTATGGTAGTTGATGTCGAAACCTGTCGAGACTTGTCGAACCAGAACCTGTCGGATTCGATAAGTCTTGACTCAAACAATCCCGACAGGTTCCGATTCGACAAGTTACATAGTTAATGCAGAACTCAAATTAATTTCTACAGGTTCGAATAGGTAGAAAGAAAAAATATTTTAAACTTTGCTTCTGTGTTTGTGTTTTTATAAGAAAGCGAGCCATAGGCCTTACGCAGTCAACGAGGCTAGTCCTTAAAGTTTCTTGTTTTAACTGCGGGATATTATTAACTTTACGCAACAAAAGAATGTAACTGAGCATCCTCAATGCTATCCACAGTGGATCATTTCCCTTTTTATTTTATTTTGATGGAACTTTATAAAGGACTTCCGATTCGACAAGTTTTAACTCGACCAAACCCGACAGGTTCCGGTTTGACAAGTCTTAACAAGTTTCGAGTTCGGCACACCAAGATCGATCTCAAGTCTTGACGATCGTTTCTGGTCCCACAACGCTCTGACTTCGACAATATTCGACAAGTCTTGACTCGAACAATCCCGACAGGTTCCTATTCGACAAGTTACATAGTTAATGCAAATAAATCCAGCGCGAGGGCTTCTATCCAATGCTTACGTGAAGGCATCCCACATTATCTCCTCCTCCACACGGCCATCAGAGTTTGTTCGTCTAAAAAAATCTATGGCATCCAATAATTTTATCCCTCGTAGAGATGCTATTTACCTAACACCGACTCAACCCAATAATCACATAATAGCATAAAGGTGGAGAAGAGAGGATATGAATGAAAAGTTTTCATTTCTGAGAACGATTTTGCCGAAAATAACAAAGGTATGAATAAGTTCTTTTCCAGTACATTGTTATTTTTTATGTTATATCTATCCTTTGTATTTAGAAGCACTTATTAGAACGACAAAGCCTCAATGAATGACAGACACAATAAATTATGCAGCCAATAATCTGCTCCTGAATCCTGAGCACCATTTATGCTAATCAGTCCACCCCACTTGTTGTCATAAAGGAATGAATTTCCTTGAAAGCTCCCATCAAGCCACGGAGTAATGGATTCCTCCAAAAATTCTCGCACATGAGAAATGACGTCTAAGTAATGAGCTTCTTCGGCTATCAATGCAAATCTTGCAGCTCTTGCAAGCTGCTTCCCATAGAAATAAGTAGAAGAGGTTTTAATAGGTTGAAGGTTTGCAACATCTTGCTTTAGAGCACCGATGGCATGGTCTTTTGCTTCCTGGTTTTGGAATCCTTTTATGGAATATCAATCTACAGCAATTGGGGTCTCATCTAGAACCCACGAATCTCCCACAATACCCAGAAGCTCACCATCCATGCTAGAATAGTTGAGTTGGTGATAATCATGTTAGGTGCAGGGGATGCTAGGATTTGTCTATGCACTAAATGGGAAAGCGATCTAACTGCACAGGCGGACCATTGACATGATGCCTGTGAGAATGAAGATGTTCTCTTATGAGATTCATCTCAAGGCCAATACTCAAAAGAGACAATCAGTGGTTGAGCATTAAGTCCTACGATAGCCATAACAATCTACAGCTAGACAGAAACGCAACTCAGCCCTCAACACAAGCGCAGTTTGATGCTGAAATTCCAATGGCTCCAATGGTTCCAATGGCCTGTCGGAGCTTCTGTTTAGTATAACTGATTTGGCATGCCGAGAATTTACAGCATCACGTCCTGGTAATGAAGCATTTTCAGACTATTTGTAGGTAACGTTAGTTCAGGAAATTTATGTTCCTGTTAATAAATTCTCTTGTCGACACTAAAAAAAGAGAATCAGGAACTCGTAGAGTCATAAAGCACCATCCACGTGGCAGGATTCCATTCGCTCTATGAGCGAGGAATCTAGCCGACGTGGAAGGTTATGCTTCTTGTTGGTGAAAGCCTACAACGTAAATATATATTATCAAATTTAAAATTATTTCAAATCTAACTTGTTTATTAAAATATATATTATCAAATTTAAAATTATTTTAAATCTAACTAATTTATTACAATATATATTATCAAATTTAAAATTATTTCAAATCTAATTATATATATCACATTATATACAATACTAATAATGATAGGTGTATAATGTTTATCTTATTGATTGAAGGAAGGAGTGACCTAAATAAAGTGAAGAAGTACACTATGATATCAATTATAAAAAATTTAAAAAATGAAAAATATTATTAAAACAATTCAAAATAGTTATGTTTAGAGAGTACATCAGCATCTCTAACTACAATTCCTAACAAATCAAATTTTAAATTTGTTGAGCAAGTGAAACTCAAAGCAAATATTGACTTCTCTATAAAAAGATTCAATTATTATTAATTTTAGTAATGTTTAAATCTAATAACTTAATGTGTTAGGGCGAGATAGAGGGTTTGACAGGGAGTGTTCAATAAGTATTGGAATGATCTGGGTCTTCAAATGGGTAAGAGTGAAGTCAATCTATTTCTAAATGTGTGTTGGTTAAGATTTGTTATGTGGACTTTGTGATTCAAGTCATGGATGGTAAATATGAACTCACATGTGTGTTTGAGCATTGGATGGGTATGCAATGAAGCACGTAGTGAAGGCATAATCATACATTGGATGGACAAACGGTGAACGCTATGCTTGGCCATTGAATGCGCATACAGTGAAGCACATAGTGAAGGTACATCCATACATTGGACAAGCAAGTGGTGAAGGTTATGTTCCGACATTAGGCAAGCACATGACGAAGCATATGGGGAAGGTTGTGTTCATACTTTGAATGGATAGGCAGTGAAACACATGTTGAAGTCAAAAATTAACTTTGTTGAATGCCCAAAAAAAACAGGCTTCTATTATTTATGAGATATTGGACAATTGTCATTATCGTAATTTTCTCTTAATAGAAAAATATACACAACTCTTCTAAACATTCCACGTACATGACAATTTCCAATGCTAACTAATGTAGCATAGAACCATCTGAACTTTTAATCTATACAAGACATAAGAAATGACATATTCTTCACCTCTTACTAAGCTAGTGCACAAAATTACAAATACAACAACATTATATAAATCTTTAATTATGTTGGAAATCACCTCCCAAATAAAATTCATTATTTAAAATTTTAAATGTATATAGCCATATATATTAGGTGGTTGGGAGCATTGGTTATGATACTCTTCACTTAGGTTCAAATCTAACTCATGACATATTATGATGGACATTGAGAATACCTTGATTCTTCATAAATAACAGGAATTACATATTTATAAGTATGTGTAATTTCACCTCTTTGTCACATTGATGATTCTACATGCATTATTTGCCGTTTACTTTCCCTCTCACATTATCCATTTGTCTTACTTTGATCAATTGTGTTTGAACCTTCACATGACAAGGAAGGTGAGAAATTATGCATAGTCCTTTGAACCTGGACATCACACGAAAGGTAGGGAACTATGTACATCTCTAGATTATGAGAAAAAAAATATTCTAAAAAATTGATGATGAAATTATGTTTATTGGGAAGGTTTTATATTGATATTTTTGTGAAAAATAAAAGCAAATTTTATAATTATTATGTTATAAATATTGTGAAAAAATTGAAAATAAAATGCATTTATTGTGCTATAAATTTTTATTATCTTTTTTAAAATTATTATTATAGTTAAATGTTTTCTTTTTATATATTTCAATCTTTTCCTGATTCAATTTATTAACTTTATAGATGTGACACATCTACTTATATTGTGGATCCACGTATTTAATCTTTATGCAATGACTATTTTGTTTGAGTGTAAAAACAATCCCAAAAAGTAAGGGAGACTACAATGTTGTCATAAAAACTGGTTTTTTATGTCAAATTTGGGAGGTTTGGGTTGATTCAATAATACCTGGGGTTTGTGTTAAAGCCTGCAAGTTGTGGCATCGAAGATTAGGGATGGTTTATTTGTAAAATCAAGAGGATACATTTTTGGTGCCATAGATGGTTATCTAGGAGTGGTAGGAGTGGTAGGTTGAACTTGTTCAAAGCATTATTATAAGTGATTAGGAGTGGTAGGTTGACCTTGTTCAAAGCATTATTATAAGTGATTATTGTATACTAGTTTTTATTAGCTCACATTTCCAGAGGAGACATAAACATGATAGAGTTGACTTACATCTGGAAAAATGGTATCATTTGGCTAAACCAAAACATGAGGGTGGTTGGGGTCTGAAATAGATATTCTCTTTTGGCAAGTCCTTGGCAACAAAATTTTTGTGGAATTTGAATTCCAAAGATGGTTTGCGAAAAAGAATTTTAGTTCAGAAGTATTTGGTTGTTGCTACAATCTTAGACTGGATTTGGAATCTTGTTAAGACTTTCAAAAGTGCTTAAAATCATTAAAAACCTTGGTGTTGACTTTCCCAATCACTAGTAATCACTTCACTTGGCATGTTGGATGGATGTTATAATGCGTTGCAACAACAACATTTTTTTGCTTGATGATCTAGTTCAACATTTACAGTGACAAGGTATTTTTTCTTTAAATAATTTAGTTGATGTTAAGCAAACCAATATTTGGGAACGAGGGTGGTTAAGTGTTGACAAAGTAACACCCCTATTCATTAATGGGTGTTATTTACTATTATTATCTAACTAATGAACTAACTACCATTCTAATGTTATTTTTGAATTCATGATATTGCATATAAAATTTATTTCCTTTCTAATAGCATAGTTCCTAAATTTCTTTGTACAACTTTAGTAGTTCAAATTATGTTTCTCTTAGTCTATCTTACAACCATGAATTATAATCTAATCAAAATTCATCTACAATATAGTCAATTGTAATAATTTCAACAATGTAATTGAACAACTTAATCCAACGTAAAGATAGTAAATTTACCTTTAGAATCTAGTTGATTTAGATGTCCAATCCATTCTTTAGTAGCAATTCCCCAGTCCAATATTCAACAGTGCATTACCCAAACAAGGATTTACCCCCCTAGCCAACTAGCAGCTCAAGTGTTAGTTCTAGGAAACCTATGAGGTTTCCTAGCCCTCTGTGCCCACAACTCTAACAAAATTAATAGCACTCTAGTGTTCAACCTCCTCCTCAAGGTTTCAATTCCAAATTACTAACAAGTAATCATCCTCTCAGTTTCCTTCCCTCTCCAACCCAATTTTATTTCAATTACCAACCCATCAATCATCTCCAAAATCCCCCGTTTAACAAGCTTGCCCACCACCTTCCTAGCTTTCTCAATAAGGGCCCTAGGAAGGTCAAATATCATAAAATAATAATTCACCTACCAAACATAAGTGATCTCAGAATCCACTCATCAAGGCAAGTTTTCACATTAAATTCAATTCACATCTAATAAGTCAAAATATAATAAAATATTCATTTATCATAAATACTTTGAAGCAAGACGGGTGGCAGGTGCGGGAGGGGTCATTTACGATCTCGGAGGAAATAAGTTATTCCAGTACGCTTGGGGATTAGGAAGGAGAACTAACAACCAAGTTGAATGGGCTGCCTTTCTTCAGGGGGTTGAAATAATGGCGTCCTCGCAAAAAGACTCCTACTCTGCCTTTGGAGACTCCAAGATCGTCATACAGAAAATTATTAACATTCAAAAAGGGCACGATAAGAATTTCAATAGGATCCAAAAATGAATTGTTTCAACCATCCAAGATATCTCCAGGATCCAATTTTTCCACATTCTAAGGCACGACAATATTGTGGCAAATCATATGGAAAACCAAGGATCTAGGTTAAAACAAGGTTATATAGCCTTGAATCAAGACCCCTCGTTCATAAAATGGTATCATTGCTTCTAAGTAATCACCCCACCCTCTCCTTCTCTTGGACAAACATGCAGCGGCCCCCTTTCGTGTGCTTGACAGGTGGTTTCCACGAAATTGGGGTCTTTAAAATCCACCATCGGGCAGTCCCTTCGTTCATTAATGGTGGTAGCTACGTTTTGAAGATCGAAGCATGTGAGTTTAAATTGTTCCCTCGAGGCTCTCGTTCGCATGTGGTGCAGCAAGTGGGAAGGACATGGTTTTATATGGAGTCATCTAACAATGCAGTCACAACATTCGAATTTTCTTTGTCTCCCAGCTTTGGCTATCATCTTCCTCTCTCGCTTCTCTCTGTTAGCCTCGAAAGAGAAATTATGGACAGTTTGATAGGGGAACTCTGGGAGATAAAGGTTGTGCATCAAGACACCAGGAAGAACGCTCGTAATTCTTTTGAAGTTGTCAAAGCAACGCTGGAAGAATGCAGACAGATCGTTTGGACATCTCTCGCATGGATTCTCGCCTGGAATACATGGAAACCAATGCTCGCATCCATGTTGGTGAGTCAGAAGAGATGCAGAAAGAGGTTGGGAGCATAAAATATTATCAGAAGGTCAATTTCGAAGGCCTTAATCAATTCTTGTTCATTATGAAAGGACAATTGTTCAATTCTGTGCCAAAAGGGAATGAAAAGATAGAGCTTCATCTCGATCAAATAGAGGGTGTGTTGAATTACCTAAAGGAGGAACTCGGGAAGCAGAGCGAGCCATGGGATCCTAAAGCTCTGCATGAAGGTAGTTCCTTAATGGAAGACGAATCTCTTATGCAAGATGAAACTACACCCGCACAGAATCAGGAATGAAGTTGCGCACTCCCCCTGTCTTTTTGCTAAAAAAAATTTGCATCAAACTCTGTAATCAGTATGTTAGGATTTACACTGTTAAAGGTAGAGTTAAGGGCAGATAGAAGACACAGTTATAATTTTTGAACAGCTTAAGATATCAACCTGGAGGACTTAATGCCCAGGATATGGTTTACCCTTCATGGAAAGGGAATTTTGCAAATTATCCTTTGTTTAATATATCTCCTTTTTCCCGTTCTTGTTAAAAAAAAATTACTTTGAAGCAAGATAAATTCCAATCACGTCGTATTATATTTGGTAAGAATTAAATGAAGTAAATCATAAAATGAAATGCAAATGAAAGGTAAATGACCCTAAATGAAATGTAATGAAAGGTAAATGAATTTAAATGAAATGCAAATTAACCCAATGAAAGGTTAACTATAATTATATACTTTAACCCTTACTCCACCCATCATGCTTCAACCATTGATAATAATAATAATAATAACTAATATATACTAAACAATACTAGTGTACGCATGCAAGGTATGTATGTGTGGCCAACATACACATAGCTTGTGTGTGTACTAAAGATAAGGCATCACCAGGGCCTCTAATACATAGGTCTTGAATGATCATAACCACGCATGCAAGACAATAAGTATACATAACATTATACAAAGTGTAAATAAACACATCATTACAATCTTACTTACCAAGTCAAAATTCACCAATACCGATTGAACATTATACTCATATATATTCTTAATGAGTTAAACAAATGTTTTAAACACAAAAGGAACCAAGCACAAAACTAAAGTGGCATATCTAATTCTCAAACAACATCCATACTACTCTAAATAATCCTTCCTTCCTAACCTACTTCCATCTTCCACATCATATATGTTCCTATGTTGGAATATGTTGGAATGTCAACTGTATTTACCTAACCCCAAATATAACCAGTAAGCGGAAAAGTCGACTAAATCGACCTAACTTCCCTAGCAAGCAATTTATAGTCACCATCACACAAATTTGAAAGTGTGGCTTAACATGTTAAGCCCTATATATTATGACATTACATTTCTATTATTATATTAGTATTGTCCTTATTGATCATCTAGGACCTTAATTGTAATTGTATGGTCGGTTAGAAATGTAATTGTACCCTTTGTGTGTGTGTACCATGGAGAACTAGTTTTGGGATCATCTCATATTGTCTTGTGTATTTGGTACATTATATAAGGAGGTTTTCCCCTCGAAGAGGCGTCTTATTCATCTCTTTATTTTATTCTCTAGGCATTGGGTTACTCTTTCTTTCTATTTTTATGCTATTTTGGGAATTTGGTGCATATCATTTGGTATCAGAGTCATTTTCATTATAATTTTTTTTTTTGGATGTATCATATAAAAAAAAAATTAGGAGCCACGGGAGACATATAGTGAAGTATCAGTGATAAAAAATTCAAGTCTTGGTTCTTTATAAGTTCAGAGTTATAGTCGGTAGAAGTTACAATTGTTTAGTAATCCAAAAATTAGTCTCAAATAGGTGTTCTAGGTAAAACTATTATATCTAAAGCTTGCGAGATCCAAATTGAATGCCACCTCTTGAAGACGGACTATAGTGTTTGTGGTAAAAATTTTAGAAGAAGAAAATGAAAATCATACACAAGTCAGTATGTACAAGTTTGTTCTCCTAAAAGGGACAAAAATAGCATTTTTTGGAAAGTTTCCATAACTCTCTCTTGGCACATCATAAATGGGTCAAACATGTGAAATTGAAGAGAACACATACCAAGCTACTACAGGACAAAATTTTAGACTCAGAGGAAACCAAATCAGAGATAATCCAAGAGCAATGCCAGTCAACATGACAACATACAAACCAAGGTTTTTAAATCTATGTTAACTTGAAACTTGCATAAATTTTTATTATAATATTTGTTTTAGGTGATTCAAAGGTGCGATAAAGAGTAAATAGAGAAGAACTCTAGTAAATATCTGTGTGATCAAATGTCAAGAGGTGGAGCAAAAATTTCTACACCCAATAAACTTCCTAAAGGCTCATCCATGACATGAGATGAGCATGACGACGTAGACTTTGGGGTGTCCAAGCTTACCAAAAGAGTAGAGAACATGGAAAATGCAATGCTAAAAGGTGGACATCATGAATATGGTAAATAAGGATGAATTCCAAACATTCAATGATGATATCCAGAAGAACTTTGAAAACAAGATGGCCAATAAAGAGGATCTCAAAGTTATGAAGGGGCTAATTCTCAATGAGATGAGACATCTATTTCCTCATAATTCAGATCCTAGAGAAGAGGATAAGCAGAACAAGAGGGGCTTGTCCCAATCACAAATTAAGAAAATTGAAAAATAATTAGAGAACAAGAAGTTTGAGTCCCCAACATTTGATCATTCATCACATCATCATGAGTTCAACTCATGACCAAGGAACTACTTCATTCCCAAGACTGATATGAGAAAGTTTGATGGCAATGATCCAATAACATGGATATTCTATGTGGAGTGATTTTTTTATCTACACCAAGTGGCAACTTTACAAAAGGTAACTATTGCATCCTTGCATTTAAAACCTGATCAATTTATATTGTATGAATGGCTTTGTGACTGTAAAAAGGACTCTATTGCCTCTTGGTTTAGATTTATGGATTAATTGATAGCATATTATGGGGATATTAAGAGAAACACCTTCTTTAGTCAATTAATGAATCTCAAGCAAAAAGGTCCAGTTATAGACACATTAAGTAGTTTCAAAACTTGAGTCTTAGAGTAAAGAACATTCAAGAGGATAATTTGTTGGATCTCTTTATGGGCACTTTAGAGGATATAATTCAACATGAGGCATGTCTCTTTGAACCTAAATCATTGGAGAATACTTTTTGATCCGGATTTTATGAGCAGAACGAAATGAATACAGATTATTATCAGATGCTTAACGCAAAATAACAGAGATACAGTAAAACTGGTTTTCTATTCAATAAGGAAATAAGCTAGAACTGTAAAATGCAGCGGAAAACAAGCTTGCTGGAATGGTGGCGGCTTATCTCTGAGAAGAGATGTGACGGCTGCGCTCATTTCGCAAGAAGATGGTTACAATGAGGCTCTCAAGGCCTTTTACAATAAACATGAATGTCAAAAACCCTAGACATCCAAAAACCTAACCCTAGGAGATGAAGTGCCAAAAGTCATGTGGGCCCCGTTTGGGTAAGTTAGTACATCAACTTCCCTGGGTCGTAACTTTTGCATACGATCTACGTTTGGGGCGCTCGGTAGCCCATTGGAAAGGTCTATCCGAGATTTACAACTTTCGACTGGGGCCAAATGCATGCCGAAGGCAACCATTTGGCCCCCCAAATTGCCAAAAAAGGTCGTTTAGGGCCTCAAAACGGCCCCGAAAGTTCAGGACCCGAAAAATTGCTAGAAATAGTACAATACCAAAATTGCCATAAAACTGTTTTGAGCCAGTTGGAAAGGTGGCTGGCCACCAATATCGACCTGGATCAATCCTCCCTCCTTAGGAAGCAATGGTCTCCATTGCGTTGAGTTCCCCCATCAGATGAGGAAATTTCTGCTGAATTTGGCCTCGGGTGAGCCACTTGCCTTGGTGCAGGAGCTTCCCTGCTTTGACAACTCGATAAAGCTGGATCCTTTGATGTTGAGTGCCCTTGATCTATGTGTCTGCAATATGATCATTGGATGCTTGTTGTAGGCAGTCAGGGTTGAGCTCTGTTGGTGTCAACTTCTCTGCTATCTCTGAGGTGTCTAATAGTGGTGGGAAATATGGCCGAAGGAGAGCCACGTTGAAGACTGGATGCAGACCAAGGAAGGGGGGAATGTTGAGCTCAAAAGCATTGTCACCCACCGCTTTGGTGATGGTGTACGACCCATAACGGAGTGGGCGAAGCTTTCGATGGGGTCCTGTAAGGCGTTCTTTTTGCAAATGCAACCAAACTTTGTCGCCCACCTGAAACTTATGTGGCACCCGATGTTGATCATGGCGCTGCTTGTACTTGGCATTAGACTTCTGTAGAATATCCTGAACCTGTTGGCGGATATGCTGGATCCGTTCAATGAACCGGGCGGCTTTGTCAGCTTCTGGGGACGAGTCGGTCGAGGTGGTCGCAAGGGGAAGTGCAACATCCATGGGGCCCAATGGTTGGAATCCCAACCCCACCTGAAAGGGGTTGCGGCCAGTTGAGCTATGCAGGGTTCGGTTGTAGCTATGTTGGACATAGGGGAGACTCTCATCCCATGTGCGGGGGTGTGTTGAATTGTACATGCGCAGGATATGTACGACCATCCGGTTGACGACCTCCGTTTGTCCATCGGTCTGGGGGTGGAAGGCAGTGGATTTGGTGAGCTTGGTATCCAGCAGTGAACAGAGGCTTGACCAGAATGAGCTGAGGAACCGACTGTCACGGTCTAAGATAATGGTCTGTGGGATCCCAAAATGTACCCATACTCGTTCAAAGAAGAGCTTGGCAGTGGCTTCTGCTGTGATGTTCTTCTTGTAAGCGGCTAGAATCGCCATCTTGGAAAAGCGATCAACAACCACGAAAACACAGTCATTTCCCTGCTTGGTGGACGGGAGGCTCGACATGTAGTCCATTGAGATGGATTCCCATGGCCTGTCAGGAGTAGGCAGAGGGGTGTATAGGCCCTGTTTCTTAGTGGTCGGTTTGGCAATAGCGCAACCGGTGCAGGACCTGATATACTTGCCGACATCCTGTCGAAGTTTCGGCCAGTAGAAATGTTTCTGCAACACTGCCACTGTCTTTTCGACCCCAAAGTGTCCTGCCACCCGACTGTAGTGAGCTTCCCAAATCAGCTTTGTGCGCTCGCTTGATGGAACGTAGAGATGGCCCAGACGACACAACCCGTCCTGAAGATGGAAATTAGCAACCATTGAGTTGGTGCCCAACATTTGATAGGTGGCGGAGAAGTCAGGGTCTGTCTCGTAGAGGTGGGGCCATCCGGAGGTCTCGTGGCCACAAGAGTCTAACACCGTGGTAAGTGCCGCGATTGGAGGTCGACTGAGGCAATCAGCAACTCGGTTGGTACTCCCTGTTTTATATTTGATGTTGAGGTGGAACTGCTGTAAATATGTTGACCACTTCTGATGGCGGTCATTCTGCAACTTTCCTTGGGTCTGCATGAACTGTAGTGGCTTGTGATCAATGTGGATGACTGTCTCCTTCCCAAGAATGTAATGTCTCCACTGGCGGCAGGCTTGTACAATGGAGTACATTTCTTTGTCGTAGGTAGGGTACTTGCGGACAGCATCTGAGAGTGTCTCACTATGATATGCCACGGGGTGGCCGTGTTGAGTGAGAACGACGCCCATAGCATAATCTAAAGCATCTGTCTCGATCTCAAAGGGATGTTACAGGTTTGGTAATGAGAGTACCAGCGATGAGCACAAACGCTTCTTCAAGTCATCGAAGGCTTGTTGTTGGGACAGGCCCCACACAAATTTTGCCTTACCACCACCCCTGGTCACTTGGCTGAGGGCCCATGCGATATGAGAGAATCCCAGCACGAACCGGCGATAGAAATTGGTGAGGCCCAAGAAGCTCTGAAGTTCAGTGAGTGTGGTTGGGGATGGCCAGTCACGGATGACCTGGATCTTGGCTGGATCCACATGCACAGATTGTCGATCAACGATGTAGCCTAAGTAATGGACCCTGTCCATGCCGAAGGAGCATTTTTCCAAGTTTGCATATAGTTTGTGCTTCCGCAGGGTGTGCAGAACCTGCTGAATATGCTGCAAGTGTTCCTCCCAAGTCTTGATGTAGATGAGGATGTCATCCAGATACACCACTACAAAATTGTTGGTGAAAGGTCGTAGGATATCGTCCATCATCCTCATAAAAGTTGCTGGAGCATTTGTCAAACCAAAAGGCATGACCAACCATTCAAAAAGACCTCCTTTTGACTTGAAGGCAGTCTTCCATACATCTGTCTGTTCTATTGGGACCTGGTGGTAGCCAGACTTCAGATCAATCTTACTGAAGTATTTGGCCCCCGTGAGCTGATCAAGGAGGTCGTTGATTCGGGGAATCGGGTACTGGTTGCGGACTGTGATTTTATTCAGGGCCTGATAATCAATGCAGAGTCGCCAGGTCCCATCTTTCTTCTGCACCAGCACGATTGGGCTCCCACAAGGTGATGAACTGGGACGGATGTGCCCTTTGTGGAGCAATTCTTGGATCTGCCTCTTGATCTCCTCGTTTTCCAACAGAGAGCGGCGATAGACTGGCCCATTGGGTAGCGGTGTGCCTGGGGTCAGATCGATGGGATGCTTGACCTGGCAGTGCAGAGGTACCTCGGTCGGAGAGGAGAAGATATCTGAGTATCCTTCCACCACCTTATCCACTTGCTTTTGTTGTGTGGATAGATCGGTCATGGAGGCTCGGGATGTGGCTGCAATCTTTCTTTCACTCTGAGAGCGAATCACGAAGAAGACAAATTTCCCGGTCTGATAGATGAAGCGCCAAAAGTCACGTGGGCCCCGTTTGGGTAAGTTAGTACATCAACTTCCTGGGGTCGTAACTTTTGTATACGATCTGCGTTTGGGGCGCTTGGTAGCCCGTTGGAAAGGTCTATCTGAGATTTACAACTTTTGACTAGGATCAAATGTACGTCGGAGGCAACCATTTGGCCCCCCAAATTGCCAAAAAAGGTCGTTTAGGGCCTCAAAACGGCCCCGGAAGTTCAGGACCCGAAAAACTGCTAGAAATAGTACAATACCAAAATTGCCATAAAATTGTGTTGAGCCAGTTGGAAAGGTGGGTGGCCACCAATATCCACCTGGATCACTTTTAGTTTGGAAAGGAAATATGAAAGTAAAAATATGGCTACCTAGTATAGAGAGGGGAATGTTTCATCCCCCAACCTCACTTAACCTACAAGGTTGATGCCTCAACAAGTGGAGGAAATAAGAGCAAAGGGACTATGTTTCAATTGTGACAACAAATACAATAAGGGGCATATGTGTAGTGAGAAGAAATTATTCTATATATACTATGAAGAGGAAGAAGATCTAGAACCGGAACATTCTTAAGAGGTAGACCTAAAATATTATACCCAACCATATCTTGCCCTGCATTGCCCAACATTATCACTCAAAATCTTGATATATAAGAATACATCAAAGAGAAAAAGGAAACATTGTTGATTGATCCTGATAGTACCCATAACTTCACTAATTGCGGATTAGCCAAACTTCTCAACTGCTTTGTTTATCCAACACCAAATTTTCAAGTAATGATTGCAGATGGAGGTACCATAAATTTTTCATGGAAGTGCCATAGTATTAAGCTTACTATGGGGGAGTATTTATTGGATAGTCCAATGATTGCAATCCAATGGGTAGTATTGATTGTATTAGGGTTCCAGTGGCTATAATCATTGGGAACACTAGCTCTTAATTTTCGGGAACTTTTCATGAGATTCTCCTTAAAAGGAAAGGAAATTGAACTCATAGGTATTCCATGGAAACCCTCTAAAGTGATAAGCCCCAACAACATGCCAAAATTCCTAAAAAGGGACATCAAGGAGTAATTGCAAAATTGTGCTCACTAGATGTTCAAGCATCTATACCCTCAATTTGTGTGGATCTCCAACAAGTTATCAACAATCATTCCAAGGTATTTAAAGTGATGCCTAAAGATATTCCACCTATTGAAGATCATGACCATGATATTCACTTGCAACCAAGAAGTGTACCACCTAACATCAGACCCTATGAGTACTCATATGGACAAAAGAGTGAGATTGAAAATATGTCTCAAGAAATGTTAGATGTAGGCATCATTCAACCTAGCCAAAGTGATTACTCTGCACCAGTGGTGATGGTCCGCAAAAAGGAAGGTTCATGGCATATGCGTCTAGATTATAGAGACCTCAAAAAGATTACCATTAAAGATAAGTTTCGTATTCCTGCCATTGATGAATTATTACATGACTTAGAGGGATCAATTTTCTTTATGAAGTTGGATATCTATCCTAGATATCATCAAATCATAATGAGGAAAGAAGACATTATGAGACCACATGGAGATCATTATGAATTTTTAGTGATGCCATTTAACCTTACCAATGCACCTTCCACATTTCAAAGCTTGATGAATTATATTTTTAAACCCTTCCTCATAAAATTTGTGTAAGTATTTTTTGATGATAAACTAATATATAACAAATCTCGGGATGAGCATGTACACCATGTTGATAGGATCTTAAAACTATTGGAAGAGCACCAACTATATGCCATTGCCTTTGAGGGTTTCCAACTTAAAGGAGAAAACTTACTCAAACCAACTTATGAAAAGGAAATGTTGGCAATATTGCATGCAATTAAGAAATGACACCCTTATCTAATAAGAAGACACTTAAAGGTAAGAACAAATCATGAAAGTATTAAATACTTATTGGAACAATGACTATCTTCATAAGAGTAAAAAAAATGGGCTACAAAAATGTTAGGTTATGAGTTTGACTTTATCTAAAAAAATGGAATGTGGTGGCAAATGCATTTTCGATAAAAGAAGATGACACAAAGGGTTTACCCTGTGTTATTTCCATTATGCAATATGATTGGGTGGAAGAAACAAGGATGGAATGGAAACAATATTAGAAGGCATGCACAATAATTCAAGAACCACAAGAGGACCCTAGTTCACTAGATAAATTTGTGTGGAAGAATGATTCAGTATGGTGCCAAGATCACCCATATTTATATAAGAATTATCAACTCAAACAAAAGGTCCTTTTCGAATTGCACACTTCTCCTATAGGAGGACATTCAAGATTCTTAAAATCTTACCACAATATCAAGAAGGATTTTTCCTAGGAAGATCTTGAAACTGATGTCCAAAAGTTTGTGCTAGATTGTTGGTTTTCCAACATAACAACTGAGATAAAATCAAGACACCGAGTCTTCTACAACCATTAGCCATACCAAGTCAATGTTGAGAAGAGGTCTCATTGGATTTTATCATAGGTCTACCAAAGTTAGAAGGAAATATTTTCATCATGGTAGCAATGGATCCACTCACAAAGTATGCCCATTTTTTCTATCTTTCTCATCCTTTTAAAGCAAGTACAATAGTTGGAACAATCATGGAAACAATTCAGAAGCTACATGGAATCCCTAAGATTATTGTAAGCAATAGAGATCCAATTTTCACTAGTAATTTTTGGAAGGAAATATTTTCTTGTTTGGGCACTCAATTGGCTCACAGGTTCTCTTACCATCCTCAATTTGATGGCCAAACTAAGATTGTGAATAAATACTAGAATGGTATTTTCATTTATTTGCATATGATAAACAAACATAATGGGTCAAGTGGTTTCCCTTAGAAAAACAATGGTACAACACATATTTCCATACTTCATAAAAAATGCCACCATTTATGGCACTTTATCGCTATCATCATCCTTCCATCACATCATCCTCGAGAGACAAAGCCAAGTTTCAAGTATTGGAGGATTGCATAGAGCACTGACAAGAGGTTCCCCAATTGTTAAAAGATAACTTGGCTATAGCAAAAAATGTTGAGAAACAACAAGAAGAACAACATCGTACTGAATGGAAATTTGAAGTGGGGGATTGGGTATGTTTTAGACTACAACCATACAAACAAATGTCCCTCAAGCAACAAAAGAAGGGCAATAAATTAGCACCCATGTACTATGGTCCCTATAAGGTGTTGCAAAGTATTGAATGTATGGTTTGCAGATTGAATTTGCCTCCATCTTCACATGTACATCCAGCCTTCCATGTTTCTTTCCTAAAAAAGGTAAATGGTGACAATTCCCAATCAAGACTATTTTACCAGAGATTTATGAAGAAGGGAAATTGATACTAGAACCTGAAACAATCCTTGGCACAAGGATCAAGCAACTGTGAAATTGAGCAGTTACTGAGTACCTCATCAACTGAAATAAATTTCCAATAGAAGGGGTGACATGGGAAGATGAGTTCTTCATGCAAAAACATCTAGAGTTAATAAAGTGTTGAGGACACACTTGTTTGAAAGGGAGGGGCATGTTAAGCCCTATATATTGTGACATTACATTTCGATTATTATGTTAGTACTATCTTTTTTGGTTGGCTAGAATTGTAATTGTACCCTTTGTCTCCTACATGTATACCAAGGGAACCTAGTTTTATGATCATGTCATCTTGTCTTGTGCATTTGATACATTGTATAAGGAGCTCTCCCCCTTTAAGAGGATTCTTATTCATCTATGTATTTCATTCTCAAGGCATTGTGTTACTCTTTCTTTCTATTTTTATGATATTTTGGGGATTCATTGCATAACATAACATGGCCCTCCCACAACTTTAGGTTTAAAATGATAAACGCTGGGTAATGCCTCCACCCCTCCCATTGGAATTAGAGTCAACACCCTATCAATAATCATATTGTGTTGTTATTGTTGTTCTTAGAGTTGTGTCATCGAATGACTAGTTTGGGCAACCCGGTTTCCTATAAAAAATTGCAATAGCCCACATATTATACAATGCAGTGAACTAACAATTAATTTGCAAACTAATGCTTCATAGCTTACCCTTTTCTCTTTTTATCTCAATGACATTAGGGTCATTTAAGTACCACAAGTATATTGCTATTACTTAGCGTCGCTAACGTGTGGGTTAATCTCGTCAAAACTTAAGATCATGCATAATCTTTTACCATTTCCAAGTAATTACCAAGTTATCACATGTCAAACAATGTAGACAAGCTAATATATTTATCATATGCATGACATCCATTTATTCTTTCAATCATAACGTAAATCATTATCCATGTACCCTATCCTTCTATTTAGATTTGCATGCTCAAAGTAAAATACACAATTGTCATCATTATTAATATAAACAATAAACTTAAAACATAACTTCCACACATAGGTACGTTCATAAATACACAAATATAGTTTTCTCAAATAAGTCGAGTCCAAAAAATAATAAACAAATAAATACAAAACAAATCATAATGTTGTTTAGTTGTAAAGTCAAAATATGGGGTGTTATAAATAATTAGGTTTAGTAGGAGATCAAGTTGATACTCGGGCAAAATATATTATTGAACTCGAGAACAGGTTACATAAGACTAAGTGAAGATTTGGATGAGCTTGCTTGGAACATGAATAAGATGGGATGTTTTTATAATATTAAACTTGGTTATGAATTGTTGATGGCCTCGAAGGGAAAGCACAAAGTTGGTGGCGGTCTCTCATTAGGAATATTAGAGCACCCAAAAAAGACAAAGGTTTTTATATGACTTGCCCTTATAAATAAGGTTCCAACCTAGGATTTATTATAAAAGAAGCAGAAACACAGTCCAGGCATTTGTTACTGTTGTATAAATGAAGATGATGATGTATCACATCTTTTTTCTCTTTGTCCCTATGTTTTACAAGTTTTGGAAGATATTGGTAGGTGGATAGGCATAAACACTGCTTGGAAAGGTGATTCAGTGGAAGAAGGTTTAAGACTATGGTTCCAATGACACAATTCAAAGGATTTTTACTTGTCTATTTTATCTCAATCTAGGACATCTAGTTGGTGCACAATTGATCCAGTCTTTTGAAGACATATTACTCCCAACTTTTCAGATATTTTTCTCATATTTGTGCTATTGCACAACTCTATAAAACTCAGGGGGAACTCACAAAGTCATGAGATATTGGGAATTTAATTGTAGATAGGTCTCTTCCTTGGTTTTTTTTTGATGGATCATACCAGGAAGCAGACTATATTTGAAAAATTGGCGAGATTATATTTCTTCAGGACCATCACTATTTTCATTTCTATGCCAATGCAAGTTGAAGTACAAACACTCGTGCTAAGTTTTTAGCACTTCAAGCTCTCATGAAACTGGTGTTGCACATGAATGTTTCTCAACTACAGGTTTATGATTATTCTTCTCTAGTTGTAAAGTGGATGAATACTGAATGGGACATTATTGATATCTCTCTACAGTGTTTAGCTGCTCAAATAAATCTAGCCTCTATGCAACTCACTGATCTCTTTTACTTATATTTATAGAGATTTGAATATGACTACTAACACACTTTCAAAAGAAGGTTTGGTTAAGGCTCAAGATCTACTTCATATCAACGAATTTGATGTAGGGTTTTCCACTAAATATAATTGGGATTTATAATCTTGATGTTTTTCTTCCAAATGCTAAAGGAGGGCTATCTATTCTAACGATTAGTGGATGTTTTTTGAACTAGAAGATTATATAACCTTTTGTTTCTTTTTTTAACATGATTGGAGTTTATGGACCTATTTTGGGTACTAATATATGTGAGAAAGTCTATGTTTTATGGCTTTAAGATCTTATAACCATTTGGTTTTTTTAGCTAGAAGGACTTAGAAATGTAAAAGTCTTTTTTAATCTATCCTACTATACTTTCTTTAGTATACTATAAGGATATGCTACATTGTGAATTAAGCGTCTTAAAAATATGTTTTCATTCTCCTATGAAAATAAAATATGGTGGGAAAATGGTAGAAATCAATTAACAAATCTAACCTTAAATCCAATTATGACAAGAACTTTGGAGGCAAAAACACAATATGAAGAAGTCTCATTTGCACATATCAATTGGGAATTCAATTCCAAAGCTTACAGTCTTTCAAAAGGATCCCTTTTAATATAGGAAGGAACCTTGGTTGAATAAGAATTTAGAGGAAATGTACTTTTTTACTAATATGTTAGGTCATTGTTTTAATACACAAATACATCAAAAGAAAATTAAAAAAAAATTAAATTAAATTAAAAAATACAAATACAAGAATTAAAAAAAAAACTAAGGAAAAAAACTATTAAGAATAATAATAATAATAATTTAAAAAACAATTAAAATTATTTCAAAATTTAAAAATTAATTTAAAAAACTTAAAAAAACAATTTAAAAAACTTAAAAAACAATTTAAAAAAAAATAAAAATGAAAAAAAACCCTCTCTACCCCTCCCGCTCCCCACTATCAACCCCCTCTCCCTCCTCCTCCCCTCTCTGCCACCCTTCCCCGCCCTCCCCCCTCTCCCTCATCCTCCCTCCCTCCCAACCCCCTCTTTGTCCTCCTCCCTACCCTCGCGCCCCCTCTCATCCCTCTCCCACACCTGATGCAAGGGCATCAGAGCCTAGAACTAGAAGTCGCAGATAGACAACCTGAAGGCATAGGGGACAGTCGACGACCTCCACGAATAGGGCGATAGTCGACAGGAGGTGATGAAGTCATGGAAATTTCGACTAAGTGTGGTTGACGATAAGAGACAAGAAACATAGAAAGATGTCGAAGGTGGTACCGACCAACTGAGGGAGAAGTCGTGGACCGATCGACGACGATGAGTATGACTATCGATTCTGACGACGAGTATGACTATCTAAGATTAGACTCAATTTGTATTTATCTCTTGTAAAGAGATTGTGTCATTTTAATGAAAGCCATAATTCTTGGCAACATGTGTATGTGTGTTGTTTTCGTTGTGTAACTGATACGTAGCCGACCCAGGTTGTGACTGCATCAGTTGGTATCAGAGCAAGAATTTAATCATGTGTGGTGAGTCCAATTGTAATTGGATGAGGGGGGCAACTCCAGATATGGTTGGGTAGAGTTGCAGAAGACAGAGAATCCCGGTTGCGATTGGGTAGTGGGAGTTCAGTCGGTAGAATAAGTGACAATGGCTGAGAGAGGCGTAAATGTCTGTGGTAGAGGACGAAGGCTGCGCAGAGGTGTAGGGGTCACAATTGATCATGAAATGTTTGAAGAATGCATCCAGACCATGATGAGTCTAAAGAACGAGCTGGCTGCAGTAAAGAAATCCCAGAAGAAAGGACTGGATATTGCCACCCTTGACCATAGTGGCAATGAAGTTGAGGATGAAGAACATACTCCTAAGGATGAACGAGAGGAAGGCCCAAGAGATAAATTGTTGAAGGTATTATCTGAGATGAAGGGTAGTTCTAAGATGGAGGCCTCTACCTACTCAGTGAGCTTAAACCCTGAAGAGTTGATAGACTGGAACAGGGAAATGGAAAAATACTTTTATATGGAATAGATAGAAGACCCCAAAAGGGTGAAGGTTGCTTGTCTGAAGCTGAAAGGTCATGCCTCATTGTGGTGGGACCATGTACAAACTGAAAAAATGAAGAAAGGAAAAGAAAAAGTGAAGACTTGAGACATAATGGTCACCAAGTTGAAGGATAAGTTCCTTCCCACCGACTGCATGATTTCCCTACTGAGGAAACTGCAAAACCTGAGACAGGAGGAGATAACTATGAAAGAATTCATAGAAGAATTCTATCGACTATCTATTCGGTTGGGACAAACTAATGAAGGAGAGGAGGCAAACACAAGGTATGTAAACGACCTAAAGTACACTATTCAAGACGGGCTAAGTCTTTCAAGGTTCAGGATAGACGGAGAATCCTATCAGCTAGCCCTGAAGGGAAAGGATAAATTGTTGCAAAAGGCTTCGGTGAGCAGGGGAAATTCGATTGCTCGAAGACAAAAGTTTGCCTCCACTAGAGGACAGACCAGTGGGTCAAGGAAGGTGGAAAGTTGTGATGATCGACGAGAAGAAAGCATGACCAAAGACAACATAGATGAACACCGACAAGGAGGAGAGAACCCTAGAGGTCAGGGTGCCTACGGTTGAAGAGGAACTTTCGGAGGAAGATGCGCAAACCAACCCAAAATCGTCTCCTATAAGTGTTGAGCGCTGAGACACAAGGCATATGAGTGCCCATAAAATCTACATACCACAAGTCGATCAGAGGCCAAAAGTCGGGGTATGGATGATGAGACTGGCCTAACTGTGAAGGGAGGTTTGGATGAAGTCGCATCGAATGGAGGTCGAAACTTAACAACCCAACGAACATTGTTGCAATAAGTGCGACACGAGGAGAGGGATTCAACGCAGAGGAAGTCCATTTTTTGGACAAAGGTGAAGATTCGGGACAGAAGTTCAGTATGACCATTGTCGATGTGGGCAGTGCAGAGAATATGGCCGTCTCGACATAAGTGATCAACAAGCTAGGTTTGAAGTGCCAACCACACCCAAATGTTTATAGGGTGTCATGGTTACACAAGGGTCACCGTGTCAAATTGACACAACAATGCCTGATCAATTTCAAAATTGGTGGGTTACAAGACAGTATGTTGTGTGACGTGATTTCGATGGTCACATGTCATTTGTTGTTGGGATGGCCATGGAAATACGACCAGAACATGGTATATGACGGTCGTAGAAACATGGTTACAGTCAAGAAAGACGGCAAGAGCTTCCGACTGATTCCCCTAGCCGAGGAGCAAAGTAGCTAGGAGAAGGAGAATGGTTACTAGGAGAAGAGAGTGTTGATGTGTTCAACTAAAGAATTCCTAAAGGAGGAAAAGAAGCAACAATACACCTTCGCAGTCATTCCCAAGGGCCTGAGTATTGATAGACCGACAGAATAAATCCTGATGAAAGTCGGAGAGGTGTCGTCAGAGTTTAAGGTCATAATGGTTGATGAGATGTCAACTGGGTTCGGTTGCCACTGACAAGGTGTGTATCCCATCAGATCGACTTAATTCCATGGTTGAGTCTTCCAAACAAGGCACTGCATAGCATGACAACGATGGAGAATTCTGAGTTGAATCGACAATTCCAAGAGTTGTTGGACGGAGGGTTCATCAAAGAGAGCTTGATTTCGTGTGCAGTACCAGTTGTACTAGCACCCAAGAAGGGAGGAGAATGGAGGATGTGCACCGATTCAAGGGCCATCAACATGATTACTATCAAGTACCGGTTTCCATTACCAAGGATGGTTGACTTGATCGAATGCTTGAGTGGAGCGACATACTTTACCAAGATCGACCTGGAGAGTGGATACCACCAGATCCGGATCAGGGACGATGATGAATTGAAGAAAACCTTCAAGACGAAGGAAGAGTTATATGAATGGTTGGTTATGCCATTTGGGATAACTAATGCACCAAGCACTCTCATGAGGTTGATGAACGAAGTGTTGAAACCATTTTTGGGGAGGTTCGTCGTGGTGTATCTCAACGACATATTAATTTTCAACAAGACAAGGGAAGAGCACTTGTCGCATCTTCGACAAGTTTTGCAGAAGCTAAGTGAAGATAAGATGCTGGTAAATTTGCAAAAGCGTTCCTTCATGCAGAAGGAGTTAGTGTACCTTGGATTAGTTATTTCCAGACAAGGGTTGAAGATAGATCTAGAGAAGGTAAGGGTAATTCTAGAGTGGTCGGAGCCAACAAGAGCCACTGAGGTAAGAAGTTTCCATAGACTTGTCAATTTCTATCGGAAGTTCATAAGAGATTTTAGTCGAATATGTGCACCATTGACGATGTGCATGAAAAATGGTGAGTTCAAGTGGACGAAAACTGCCCAATGAGCATTTGAGAAGTTGAAATAGAAAGTAACGGAGAGTCCAGTCTTAGCTCTCCCAGATTTCGACAAGGTATTCCAAGTCGATTGCAACACGAGTGGGTTAGCAATTGGAGTTGTGTTGAGCCAGGAGGGCCGACCAATTGCATTTTTCAGTTAGAAGCTGGATGATGCCAAGCAGAAATATCCAGTCTATGACCGAGAGTTCTATTCTATTGTCCAGGCATTGAAGAAGTGGAGACATTACTTGGTAACCAAGGAACTTGTATTGTTTACCGACCATCAATCTCTAATATACCTGAACACTCATACAAATTTGAATCAGAGGCATATGAAATGGGTCGAGTTCTTGCAAAGTTACACATTGTATTGAAACATAATTCAGGGAAGACTAACAAGTTAGACGACGCGTTAAGTTGAAGAGTCGCATTATTGCGGATGACTATTGTAAGATCGACAAGGATAGAGTCGATGAAGGCCGAATATGAAGTCGACGAAGATTTTGCCGATGCTTGGAAGGCGTTGAAGGGACCATGGAGTGGCGAGAGAACTCCATACTTGGATTATTTTGTCCAAGAAGGATACCTATTCAAGGGGCATCAGTTATGCATCCCCAGAGGATCAATGAGAGAGAATATTATCAGGGAATTGCACAGTGGAGGACTAGGAGGACACTTTGGCATCGGCAAGACCAAGGTAATGGATCCGACAGTGTGGAGTATGTCAACATGCCAAAGGGAGGAGTCAGAATATGGGACTATATGCACCATGTCCAATGTTGATTATCCCATGGGAAGATATCGGCATGGAATTTGTGCTGGAATTGTTAAAGAAACAGCAAGGCAATGACTCCATCTTTGTGGTAGTCGACATATTTTCCAAAATGGTACACTTTATTCTGTGCCGGAAGACAAGTGATGCCACAGGTATTGTTGTTTTATTTTTCAAAGAAATTGTAAGGTTGCATGGGTTCCCGAAGAGTATCACTTCAGACAGAGATACCAAGTTTACAGGTCATTTCTTGAGAACCCTCTCGAAGAAGCTTGACACGAGGTTGTAGTTCAGTTCTGCATACCATCCAAAGACTGATGGGCAGACTGAAGTCGTGAACAGGAGCTTGGGAAATTTGTTGAGGTGCTTGACTGCAGATCGACCAAAGCGGTGGGAGAATGTGTTAGCGTAGGTGGAATTCATGTACAACAATTCAATGAACCGATCAACGGGAATGAATCCATTCCAAATTGTTCAAGGGAGAAGTTCACATGGATTAACCGACTTGGACGATTTGCCGATGGGAATGCAAAAAGTGTGCAGACAAAGAATCGTTTGTCGAGCACATGAAGGAAGTACACGACAAGGTGAAGCGACTGTTGGAGAAGATCAACGCAATGTACAAATTGAGCGCCTACGGTAAGAGATGAATGCACTCATTTGTAGAAGGAAACTTAGTATATGCACACTTGGGGAAGGAAAGGTTCCCCAAAGGAACATACAATAAGCTGAAGTCGAAGAAGATTGATCCATGCAAAATCTTGAAGAAGATTTCAGACAATGCATACGTGTTGGAGCCACCAAAGGAAATGGACATATCACCGGCATTCAATGTTTATGACATGTACAAGTTTGAAGAAGGGTCGACGAGTGGGAATGAGATGATGGAAGAATGGTAAGGGTAGATACCATTTCATTTGGTGGAGGAGGTCATAGAAGTGTTCGATGAGCAGGAAGTTGGGAATAGTAGGAGTCATGAAAGAAATGAATATTTGGTCCGGTGGAAGAACCGATATTTGGAGGAGGCGGCCTAGATTTCAAAAGATAAGCTCGAGGAGTTGCAGAACCGTGGGAATAGTTCTTTTCAAACTGGGGAGGTTGATGCAGAGGCATCAGGGCCTAGAACTAGAAGTCGCAGATAGAAGACATGAAGGCCTGGAGGATAGTTGATGACCTCTAGGAACAGGGAAACAGTTGATGGGAGGTGATGAAGTCGTGAAAATTCCAACTAAGTGTGGTTGACGATAGGCGATAAGAAACATAGAAAGAGGTCGAAGGTGGTACGAACCAAATGAGGGATAAGCCATGGACCAACGACGACGATGAGTGTGACTGCTTACTGAGACAGTTGGAGTCCCGAGGAGCTGAGTCGTTGGAACAATTGCAGAAGCAGTTATGGCGATTGTTGCAGAAGAATAGGTGGTGATATCTGCTGAAGAGAGCTACGTGAAGTATTTAATGAAGTATGGCCATGCCTGGAAGCAAGTGAAGCTTCGAGAGGACAAGCCGAATGGACTAAGTCCATGGACGAGTATAAATATCAGTTAGTGATCTTAGATAAGGGACTTTTGGGGTTATTGCTTGGGAACTCCTCTAAAATTTATGGTCGTTGTAACTTAAAGAAGAAGGTTGGTGCTTGAGGGCGAAGAATTACCTCATGCCTGTGTGTGTGTGTTACCAAGTGTTGAAAATTCGATGTTCATTCCGACTTATCCGAGCTTAGACTCGAATTGTATTTACCTCTTGTAAAGAGATTGTGTCATTTGATTGCAATCCATAATTCTTGGCAACCTGTGTATGTGTGTTGTTTCTGTTGTGTAATCTAATATGCAGCCGACCTAGGTCATGACTACATCAACACCCCTCTGCCATACCCCTCTCCCATGCTTCCCTCCCCTCCGCCCACTCCCCTTTCGACCACCCTCCCTCCACTGTCCTCGGTGAGGACTCACTTCCTAGAATCAAGTCTCCATCGGGGAGAGTGGAGGGAGTGTGATGGAAGGGGGAGCGAGCAGAGGAGGGGCGGCATAGAGGCGTGTGAGCGAGGGATGGGAGGGAGCGTGAGGTAGAGAGGAGGAGGGAGAGGGGGTTGGGAGGGGTCAGGAGAGTAGGGAGGAGGAGGGAGAGGGGTTTGGGCTAGGCAGGGAAAGGTGGGGGAGAGGGGGTTGGGAGGGTCGATAGAGAGAGGCAGGACGTGGGTAGATTGGGTTTTATTTAATTATTTAATTTGTTTTAAAATTATTTTTTAAAGTTTTTTTAAAATTGATTTTTAAATTTTAAAACATTTTGAATTTTTTTTTTGTATTTTTTAATTTTTTTAAAGTTTTGTATTTTTTTTTTTTTTTTTAATTTCAAAATTATTTTCAAAAAATGGACATTTTAAATTTTTTAAATGTATTTTTCTTTTTAATTTTTTTTCAAATTTATCAAATTTTTTTTTGACAAATTATGTTTTTTAATTAAAATTGAGCTATCTTGTTTTTGAAATTATTTAAAATTATTTTTTTAATGTCATGCATGGTTTCAAAATGAATGCAATTGTAACTCGGCAGAAGAAAGGGGTGTCACCTGTTGCACGACTTTTCGATTCAAGGGTTGATTTTGAGTTTTGATTGCACTGACATTAACTGAGGTTTCCAAAAAATCATAATTTTAGCTCCGAAATGGTGCTATTGGTAACACCACTTTTTGATTCTGGGGTTGATTCAAGGTTTTGATTACATCAACACTAGTCGTGGGTTTCCAAAAATTCATAATTTTAGCCCCGAAAAAAATGGTGATATCAGTAGAACCACTTTTCGATTTGGGATAAAAATAGCCACTAAATGCAACCTATAAAAAAACAAGATCTCTCAAGAGTTCTCGTCAAGTTGTATAATATGTTACCGATGGGAAGTTGGGGTTGAGCGGGGTTTGTATCTAGGACATTCAATCAGAGTCAACGTAATAATATGGTTTGTGAAACAACAATCCTTTATCCTCCCTACTGGAGTTTCCAAAAATGTCAATCTTAACTCCCTTTAGCAATTCTTCAATATACTCTCATAGTGGTGACACGGTTATATATTGCTTAACTCTTGCCGAAAATAATTCCTCTTCAATCTCTTGTAGCTCAGAATATTGTTGATAAACATCGTTCACCCAGTCATCATTTTCATTTATGTAATTAACTAACCATGATTTAATTTGTTCCTTGGAGAAACTTGAGAGGTTATCAAACTGATTTATCTGTGAGACTTTGAGATTTCCCAATTCATTTCCCATCTAGTATTTATATATTGACATTGATTCAACAAACATGGGGGTCCTTGAAGTTGTCTAATTAATTCAGTAACCTTAATAAATACCTAGCTTCTCATTTCATTAAGTGTGTCGCAGGTATCAATTAGATGTCGAAGGACATCAACTCTTTCTATGATCCATCTTGCTTTTATCTCTTTCAAACAATTCTTCAATGGGAGACTATGTTCTTTCCTGTTAGCTTCCATCATGCTCGTTGATCTTACTTCAAATGTACTCACAATTTTTTTATCCTGCTTTTATCGATTTCAAAGAATTCTTCAATGGGAGACTATGTTCTTTCCTGTTAGCTTCCATCGTGCTTTTATCTCTTTCAAACAATTCTTCATTGGGAGACTATGTTCTTTCTTGTTAGCTTCCATCATGCTCGTTGATCTTGCTACAAATGTACTCACAATTTTTTTATAAAAATGCTCATCGGTTTGAAGGTCCTTTTGCAAATATTCCTTAAGAGATTGAATCCTTCCAGTTAGTATGCCCGAGTTTACTGCAATCTCCCAAGACTCCTAAATCAAATCAAGCCTTCTTTTGTAATATCTTCTATATAATTCCTGATGATGGAAAGAAACTCAACAACTTTCATCACTATATATTTTTCTCCTAATGCCTCTCCTTGAAAACTATCTAGAACAACCATAGACAGTGGCTCATGAAAAAGTGGCTTAGAGTTAAGAACAACTTCCAACTCAAATACTGTTTTCTTTAATATGACATTCTCGAGCTCCTATTCATTAAATAATTGGGCCAAAGCTTCACCCGTATCTTGATGTAATCCTAGGACTTAAGAATTTTGAAGTCTTTGCATCTCAATCTCTGTGTCCATTGCTTGGTGACCTTTTTATTTTTGACATAAACCCTCTTTATTTGGAGCATTTTGGTCTCCTAGTCATAGTTTGTACGATGAAGGGTGACATATTTCTCTTCAAAAATAGATGGTCCTTCATGGGTCAACTAATCATATATGAGTTTACTTTTAGCCAATTGAATAGTTGCCCAAACGGGCAGTTCATCAATATCATCAACTTCCAATATAAAATTATGGGTATCTTCCAAAATCTCGAGCTCCTAAAGGCTCTTATTAATTCCAAAATGTTTACTCTTAGGTACAGAGGGTGTAGCATGTGCAATTTTCAACTGGTTATGAGGGGGGTGTTCACCATTTCCATCACCAACACAACGAACCCCATCATTGTGTGTTCCTATGGAAACTTTGACCAACTTGAGGATTTGGTGAGGGACTATTATGTAAGAGGTGAATAGCACCTACGCCAACATTATTGGCAGACCTTCCTCTTTGTTTATGTCTTTGCACCTACGCCAACATTGTTGGCAGACCTTCCTCTTTGTTTATGTCTTTGCACCTACGCCAACATTGTTGGCAGACCTTCCTCTTTGTTTATGTCTTTGCTGACTAGCTCCTTCTTGGAGAAGAACTTCCCTTAGCCATGAACTTGCACTGATACGTGTGCCTGGGTCATCGAAGGAAGCAGGTCCATCCCTTATGGGAAAGTATCCATTTGTTATGCCTCCCTCATTGTCGTCTACCCCCTCTAAATCACTTATATCCCTGATAAAAACTGAGGTGTAACCAATTGATAACATATGTGTTGTAAAAATTCCCTCTAGGTCAAAACACGTAATGGCTTGATCTTGCTTAAAATGGAAAGAATCAAACCCTTGATCCATGTCTAGCACAAAGGATGCATTCTTCACTACTATGTCTGACACCATAAGGGGTGTAGAAATGAATTGTCGCTTCCTTTACCTCTCAAAGGAGCCACACCAATGATTGTATTTCCTGCACACCTCAATTACAAAAAAATTATCACTAACATAAAAAGGAAGCAAGAATGTCTCTCTTTCAAAACCAAATAGTTTGATAAAAGTGAACTCCTCAACAATGCATAATCCCTTTCCAACTAAAAAATCTCTTGCCGGCTTGAAAAGACAGTACAGGTCAGTTCCCATGAGAAGACATTTGAAATTACTTACAAAGATTTCTTGGACTTGATAAACATGAGCATGTGCCTTATGCCTCCACAAAGCAAGATACCAGAACTGAACCGGGTCCATTTCAAAATTCATATTTCCCTTTGGAGGGAAATATTCAAGAGCATTACAATAAAGTAAAGCAAACACCAAATAAGAAGTCATGCAAAATTTTCGGGTCTGAGCAAAAGTCGAAAGTCGTTGGGAAATCTCATTCGAAATTATATACCCCCAATCAAATGTAACTCCATTGTGCATAGAAATATGTAATACACACAAGACATATTTAGGAACATGAGAAGTTGAATCATGCCCAACCAAACGTGCAAAGAGCCATGCAAACTCCTTATAAGGCCCGACAAGTGTACATATATCAATTTGACTAGGGTCTGATGGCCAAATAGGGGCTTGGGCGAAGAAATCCTTAATCAATGTAACCTTGATTTTGTATATTTGAAACATAGTCCTTGCCTTGGCTTTAGGGACTTTAGTAATTGGTGTGTTGCTTTTTTTATTACATTGCACACAAGTTGATGTCTTTTTAATATTTTAGCCTAAGTTTTCCACTATGCATAATATTTTCCCTAATCAAATGGTTTTTCACCTTGTTTGGCCTTATATCGAGGCAAGTTTGATTTATGAATGGATTTCTTATGTTTCAAGTTAGGAATTTTAGAAGATTTCCCAAACAATTAATGCTAAATGTGCATATGTGAATTAATATTATTTGCTTGTAAGCACTATTTTTGTAGCACTTTACTATATGAGGTTATTACATGAATTTTTTTTATGACTTAGGTATGTGCACAACTATGTGTTGTTTCTCAACCATTGTTGTTGCTTGTGACAATGTTGTTTGCATTTCTTGGGACGCTGTCGTATAGATGTCACTTGCTGAGACAGTTCTAGAAGGGCCTAGAAATAATGTTGAGTAAAGGAAGTGTCCATGGGTGTAGGAATGAATTCAAGTAATGTTTGTCTACTCTCTTGTACCTGGAAGTGAAGGGCTTATGAATGAATAATTCATAAGTCATTGTAACATTGAGGTTATATTTGAGCGTAGTGTACTGATGAAAATTGTCTTCCGGATCCATTGCATTGGTTTACCAAGTATCGACGTTTCAGACCAATCTAGCATGGTCCAATCTAGTGTGTTATCTTATCAACCCTTTTCTAGTGTATTGTATTATCAACCCTTTTCTCTTGCTCGCAATGGTGGGCTTCTCTAGACTATTCAATTAGTTTGGCCACTCTATATTAGTATAGGGTTATGCTTTAAAGAATATGGTTCCATCTCTATTTCATTGGTTGATGAATTCTCAGGCGAACAAGGGAAACAATTTGACAATTGCTTCAAAGAGAATTAGAAAATCAACATCAGTTATTGCATGTGCTTTATGAAACTTGATAGAATGTTTACATGAAGTGGAAACTAATGTAGAATTTGTGCAAAGATCAAAAGCCATACATAAATCAGTTTATTTCATTCTAGAGAAAGCATCATGCTCCACCATATCACCCAGTAGATCTAGTCATAATGCACTCAACTCGTTTAATATTGTGAGAGGAATGGAGAGGAGCATAATTGCATGAATCAACTATCAAGCTAACCTTTCTAGTTCGTACCAAACTTTTATCGAAGTTAATAAATAAGAAGGCATAGGATAAGCCTAGTTCTTTGCAAATCAAAGGCTTAATATCATTCCTCAAGGTAAGATCCCGAATTCAATCGTTGGTGCCAAGCATTTATTTCCCCAACCTATTCTCAATCGACCTCCTCATTTTGTGGGCTCCTAAATTGAGAAGCGACATGTAGCAGGCTTGATCTTGCCCTCTGGGATAGAAACTGAAACTTCGATATTTCATGGATTGCCTATGTCACAAGGAATCGCTTTAAAAAAGGAAGCCTACATGCCAAAATTGAAAACTAAAGGACATCCTTCGCTTAATTGCATCGTATGGACAAATTATAGTTTGTTTGTGGTAGACCCACCATGTCATTTGTTTTATCCCTTGCAACATATCCCTTCATCAATCATTAAAATTATTCCTCATTATCTCCTTATTCCCTCCCTTTCCCTCAATGTCTCGTTTTGGGAGACTTCCTTTTGTGCCCCTATTCTTGCTCATTCTTTATCCACATGAAGAACCTTTTATCATGGCCTTTTGTAGTGGACAAAAATCCCCATTACTAGTGACACTACATTATGATGTGTTAATGCACTGCTTAGAGTCACATGAATTGGGTGCTTTCTTACGATTTGTTTGCAGAACATATCCATGTGTTCCTAAATGCGATGGCATGTGTTCCAAGTGCAAATAACAATGGCATGTATTGGAACATATGTGCCTTTAAATATGTTTTCATATAGTTACCTATGGTTGGTCTTTAGACACATGTTCACCAATTTCGATTTAGCATATCAATGAGTATATGCTTCGATTGGTCTGGTCACTGGTTTATACATCACTAAGATTGGTCAGTCATTTGGTTATACATCACTAAGAGATGCAATTGGTTGACTAAAAATATTGTGGTTGACTAAAAATAACAATAGTACTTGGCATGGTTTTAATAATAAAAATGGTGGTATATTTGACCCATGAAGTAGTTTTTACCCTTAACGTGGATTCTTAAACATTCTTTATGAAATTCTTATATAAGGAAACCGGTATTTTGATAAATTCAATATAAAAAGAAAGGTAACTTTCGATAAGGTCATTATACAAATTTAAAGATAAACACTATCTCATTGTTCATAAATTAATGTTAACACAAAAGGCTCGCTTGTTCAACATTATTATAGAAATAACTTGGGAAATTAATGTCAAATACTAAAATCTCATTTGGTCTACATCCTTGAGTAATTAACACGGAAGAGGAAAGAAAAGGGAGTCGAAGAGGACCATTAGACGGTTGTCGTTTGTTTGTAAGTTTAAGTTGATTGAGGCGTTAACATTTGCTGCTATGTATCTTTTATGTTTTGCTAAATACGATGGCATGTGTTCCAAGTGAAAATAACGATGGCATGTGTTGGCATGTCTATGCCTTTAAAATAACAATGGCATGTGTTTGGCATGCCTATGCCTTTAAATGTGTTTTCATTTAGTTGCCTATGGTTGGTCTATGGTTGGTCTTTAGACGTGTGTTCACCAGTTTTGAGGATTGACATTGATTGCAACTAGTTATTATCTATGTTATCCTTATTGGTAGTAGGCCATATATAATAGTAAAATGCTCTTAGTCTTTTTAGTCAAACACTCTTACATACTCAAGTAGTTGTCGATAGAACAAGCACTAATAATCCATAAAGGGTAGAGGCAAGGACTTGATGCTTATGCTTAGTAGCTTTCTTTGGGCAAAGGGAAGGACTTGATGCTTAGTAACTCTCCTTGTTTCTCGATATATTTGATATTTTAATTGTATCATCTTATTGATTAATTGCTAAAGTCATAATGTCTATACTTTTCACTGCTACAACATGAGGCTTTGGTGTTGTTGATTCATGTTGCTATAGCCCTCAACCTCATTGGTTGTGTTTTTTTGCTAGTGCACGTTGGATTTTCACATTGATTTTGTGTTGTATTTGCATCATCATTGCACCATAGTCACGATGCTCAATATATTAAAAATGATGTTATGTTTTGCATCATGTTGTGTCGTTTTGACATCACTCATGTGTCACATGAATCGATGGTGCATCTATTACATCATTTTTGTATCATTTAGTGTCAAAGTAGCATCTTATTCATAGCCATATAATGTCATACTAATGTCACTATGAATATTGTGATAAACACACACACACACACACACACACATATTGAGGGAGTTCCAACTAATAATTCACAAAAGTACAATCTACAAACTCTTATGTGAAAAATCATAAGGTAAACTTTGAAAGGAATGATACAACCTAATGTCAATGATCATAAGGTCATTGTGAAGGTAGTGGGGTGGGAAGGCAAGGAGAGAAAATAAATAACCTAGGGAAGGGAAGATTTAGAGGAAATAATAAATCCATAACTTATATGATTTGATATGGTGAAAATGCATCACACTCAACACACCAAATATATTACAACATGGGATAATATATGTATTTCTATGAAAATATGTCGTGCTACTGCTCCATGAAGCAAGATTGTAATTGAGCAATTAATAAAACATACATCCTCCTTGTAACCATCTGTTATCTTCAAAGTTCAAGCTAATACATCACATTGAAGAAAAAAACAACCACCATTCAAGCTATTTCTAAGTACCTAGTGTTGTGATATACCATCTAACCTAAATTCATGCCAAACAATTATTCCCTATCAACTTATTTTATTTTGGTGCGTGTCATAACACCTTCATATTCTCAAATCACAACCTCTAAATTTCTTGAGGACTCGAGCATTGTTGAGAATACATATTTGCTAAAAGTACTCTAAAAGAGTTAATTTTTTTGTTATTTTGTTTTGTGTCATTTTAGCTTTGTATTGCATTGTACATATGTCATTCATGCATCACTTATAACATCTGTGTCATTTTCATCATTTTTCATCGTGTTGTGTCGATGTAGCGTTGTCTTAAGAATATAGAGTTGTATTAATGTCATTATTGAGTTTTGATAATAATAAAATTATGTTTGACGAAATCGTTATCATATTTACACTTCCAACGTCACTCTTCTAGGGAGTTCCAACTGATCACTAACAAGAGTATAGTTTACAAAACCTGATGTGAAGAACCATACGATTATTAATGTGAATAAAAACAACCATTATTTAAATTGTTGCTAAGTACCTAGTGTTGTGATCTACCACCTAGCCTAGATTCATACAAAAAAAAATTCTCTACAAGAATACAAAGGGAGTATATAAGAATAAAGAGGGGGCATGTTTTCGTTTGCAATCCAATTGTCTTAGTGTTTCGACCATCTTTCTTTCTATTTTTTCTAGCTCTCCACATGGTTAGAAATTTTTTTTATGCATGCAGGAATTAATTAATTGACTAATAAATCACACTACATCAATGTCTAGAGCATTTGCGCACGATTTGATGGATTCATTTTGATTCATAAATATCTAACCATTTACATGAACATTTATCACTAATGCACTGTCTTAAATAAGTAGTTTATATTTTAGATCCTTGCTAGCACTATAATTATTATGATTAATGAATGATTGGATTGAATGTAAAGATTTTGTTTTTGTTTTTGGTTGACTAGGATTAGGGGATCTATGGGATTTGGAAACCAAGCCAAGAAATGTGTTATTTTGTTTACGATTTATATATTTTAGAGTAGAAATCATGTTGAGGACAATTATTGCATCACTTGTGCGTTGCTTATATTGATCCTTCATGGACCAAATTAATATTGTCATATTAGTGTTTTCTTCGTAGACATATTGTCATGATAAGGTCTGCAATTTTTTTTTTATGTTTTATGAAAACGTTGTCACATTTGTACAAAATTTCAACAACATTCTTTCTAAAAGTCCCAACTGATCATTGACAAGAGTGTGTGCAAAACTTGATGTGAAGAATCATTAGATAACCATGAAGGGAATGATATAACTCAATGTGAAGAATCACAACTTAACTATGAATTGGTGGGGAGGAAAGGAGATGAAACAAATAAACTAGGGAGAGGAAGCACTTGACATTCAACTCATTATACAAATAAAGTATGAATGTATTCAAATCCTATATTATTATTATGCAATAGAAAACATTTATTTATCAGGTGTGGATGAAGCACTATTTATTTTACTAATTGCTTTTAAAGTAATATTTCATGACTTTGTTAAGTCATCTATGTAATATCTGAGTGTTGTATATTGAAGCCTAAACAAAAGCCAAGCTTCAAGCCTTGTTGTCATCTTTATAGATACATAAACTGCCTAAGTTCATTGCAAGACTTGAAATGGGTGAACACAAGTTTGATTATAAGCATATAGAGATGGTGAAAGGTTCTTTACATGATTTTTTAGGGAATTACAACACAATGACAAAGATATGTTAATCAACTTTAAGTCATTGTATTGCTAGTTGTTAAAGCTGCATGTAGGTACACTATTTCGAAAGAGTTTAATGCTAACATTGAAGCTATTAAATCTAAATTGGATGAAAAGGGTACTAGTTTAGATTTTCTACCTTAGTGTGGCTAATGGGTATTATTATCATTGTGAAACATAATTGCATACTTTATGAGAATCATGGCCTCAAAACGAGAAGTTTAATCCTAAAAACCCATATTTTTTAATCAAAATCAACCTCCAAACCAAAAAATTGTTCTCCAAAATCACCCATTTTTTGAGTTAAAAATTGCAACTTGTTTAAAGCCATAGTCTTAATAACTTATACCATTGCAACCAAAATCTTAAAATCAACCCTCGAATTGTAAAGTGGTGCTTTCAAAATCACCTTTTTTTGCAGTCATAACTACATTTTTTTGAACCATGGTCTTAACAACTAATATGGTTGAAATGAAAACCTTGAAATCAACCTCTAACCTCGAAAAGTGGTGCTCTTAAAACTACCTCATTTTTGGGGGAGGTTAAAATTACATATTTTTTTAAACCACAGCCTTAACAACTAGTACTACTGCAACAAAAACCTTAAAATCAACCTCTAAATTGAAAGGAGGTACTACAAAAATTACTCTTTTGGGGAGGGTTAAAATTACAACTTTTTTGAAACCAGACTTAACAACCGATATTATTGCAACTCAAATCTTAAAATCAACCCATGAATGGGGGGGGTGCTACTAGTAGTACTCTTTCTCTTAAGGTTACAATTACAAATTATTTGAAATTGTGGCTTTAACAACAATTGGCACTAGTGCAACCAAAATCTTAAAATCAACTCTCAGATAGAAAAGAGGCCCTAATGAAAGCACCCCTTTTTTCCTCGAACTTAAAACTATGACAGCTTTTAAAACAATGAATTAAAAAACCAATACTATGGAAACATCATAAAAAAGGAAATAGATAATAAATGAAAGGAATAATAGATAATAAAGGATTAAAAAAAATATAGAGCAACCCTAAATTTACGGAGAACGTGTTTAAAAAAACAAAGAAAAACATTTTTAAAAAATAAAAATAAAACGATAATTTGAAAATAATTAAAAGGAAGAAAAAAAATGCCTTTGCTCCCCCTCTCTCTTTATATATTAAAAAAAACAAAAATATTAAAAAACAAAAAAACAAAAAAAAAATGCCAATTAAAATGAAACAAAATAATTTTTTAACAAATTCAAAAAAATCAAAACCAAAGAGAAAAACAACCAATAAGTATAGAGTTTAAAAACAAATTTAATTAAAAATAACACACCTACAAAACAAATTAATTTAATTTTAGAAAAAACAAACATGAGGATCGAGGGGTGGAGACAATTCTCGAAATCACCCCCCTATCTTATCCCTCCCCCACATCATATACCGCCCATCGGACCTCTCAACCCCTTCCTTTTCCTATCTGAGCCTCCCATAACCCCATGCTCCATGCTCCTACTTAAATGTTCAATGAGTTAAGCATGATGTTATGAAAGGGGTGGGTGGGTAGAGTACAAAGGTTGGGTTATATATTTATTCCACTAGCATTGTTCTTATAGCATATTATTGGGTCCACTTTTGTATAGAGTAACCTCAAACCCACTCTCTCTTCTTCCATCTACCACTAACACTAGGGCATGCACACTCACTTGGTACCCTCTCTTGTATTTATGCATGTTTACGACACTTATTTATTAGATGGATATATCAAAAATCATATTTCCCCTAATGATGAGCATTCATTGGTGACATTTCTTCATGATTTGTTTATAGAGTGCCATACGCCATACGCCATACCCAGACTTCGTTGTCTCCTGATGATGATCCCATAGTAGGGATCGAAACGTCGAGAAACTTTCATTAATTAACGCATATCCTCTCTTTGCTCTTAAAATTTCTTCATGAGTTGAGCAATTTTATGTGGATGATGGTTAGGTAATCATAAACCCTTCCATGTTTGTATTGAGTTGGGTCATCACAAACCCACTTTGTCTTAATACAACTATTAGTTGTCTTTCTATTGAATCAGGTATGCCCAATGCTTTTGTGCACTATCATCTTCTTCATGTCCTCATGCTCAAATTAAAGGAGGTTGTAAATAATGGTAATGTTCAATTGTGTCATTTAATGTTAAACACCCTCATTATTGTATCACAAGATATGACTTAAGAATCAAGTTAGTCAATTCTATTTTTTTCCTTCAAGAAGCTAAAGCTAACCTAGTCATTAATGTGGAGCCATAACCCCCTCATGGGGAAGTTGCCTCACCTCATGAGTTGGGTATAAATACAAAACTCATGCCTCATTTGTACACATTCTTTCATTCATTATTTCAAGTGATAAAGCCTAAGGGCGCTTCTCGAATTTCACTATACTTGTAGATATCTCTCTTATTGCATCTCTATAGTATCGATGCTTTGGTTAGGTAGCACAACTATTAGTATGATTTACTCTAGTTAAGTGTTATAAATCTGAAGTGCTTTAGTTTGTTGGATTAGGGTTTGTTGAAATGTTCTCAACAATGACCTTTCTTAACAATTTTACAACAGCCCTAAGATATGATTGAGTTGGATTAGGGTTTGTTAAAGTGTTCTCAACAATGACCTTTCTTAACAATTTTACAACAGCCCTAAGATATGATTGATATTGATTGAACTTAGCTCAAGGGCATTGTTATTTTGGGTTTGATGATGAATAATTTATATGCAAAAACTAGTCATTCATGCATTTATTCCACTAGGCTTTCCTATAAGGTTCATTTATGGGTTTTTTTCCCTAAATTTAAATGAAAATAGGTGAAGTGTGAACATATAGCTATTATGATAAAATATCCAATTTTGTGTTTTGGGAATGGCTTGAAAGCTAATGTTGATATCAATGGGCAAATCCGAAGGGCATTCCCACCCAATTCCTTGTAGTCAAGAACCCCCATATGCTCCCAATGGAGTGGGAAATCTTGCACATTCACACCCACGTGAACCCAAAAAAATGCCAATAGGGACTTCCTATTTCAGTTTTTCAAAATATCCTAAACTTATCCTTAACTGCAAATTTGTGTGACACTTTTAACCATACAAAATACTCAGATCCACATTCTGTGTGTCCCTGCGTTCTGTAAAGTTGTGGAACACACCTTTTTTTATTGCCGATAAAATAAGTAGTTTTCTTGCTTATAGGTAGAAATGACCAATTTATATAGTTGTGGAACATACCTTTTTTTATTACAAGTATTTTTCTTGCTTATAGGTAGAAATGACCAATTTATATAGTATGCCTCTAGAATTGATCGAGACTTGAACATTCTAGACTTGTTCTTTGTGGGCGGTTGTAAACTGCCATTTTGCAATGCTCATCCCTAGACTCGGTTTCTTTTATTGTTGAAAGAGGTAAATAGTATAAACATGGGCTGTAAACTGCCATTTTGTAATGCTTATCTAGTTTAATAAAATTTGTCATTACCCAGTGCCATTTTATAGAGATAAAAGTTGTTCTGACGAGAATTACAAGTCGATGATCCTCGCACTTTAGGACTCGATTTTTGCAAGATGCAATGAAAAGGAATAGCAAGACGTCCAGTGGAATCAACTCTCAATTCTCTACACATTAAGCTCCTAAATTCCCACATCTTATAGTTTCAATTCAGTCATTGGGATGCCCACCATGAAACATAACCTATCAAATTCCTAGATGCAAGATGTTAATTCGACGACAGTGATAATGACAACAAGCTAACCTTATGCTCATCATTTGTCATTCCAATGCCAATCTCATGTTCACAATCGAAGAACTAGCTCAGAACATGCCACTTTTGCTCAAAACAAGCTCCTGGAAAGCCACATTTGGAAGGATTATTCCTAGTGAGGAGCTCTAAGGAATAAGTACTGCAGATAAAAAATAACATATAGAAAATGATATTGAACTAAAATCAAACTTGGTGCTCTCTCTACCAACTTCTCTCCTAGTGCAAATAAACACATGTATACCTTGTAAAAAACTGTTTATTCAAATGATATTAGCAAGACTCGAAACACGTGAATGTATCCCACTAAAACTAGATAAAGAATTGAACTACACAAAATGTTGACATTATAATACCCTACGGATACCATCATATCTTTCAAATCCTTCAGACTAGTTCCTAATCAGTAACATTTTTACTAGAAAGATTAAAAAAAATGTGACTAGATGTTTAGAAGTTTAGGTAATCATATTATTTGACATTCAGTGAAAAAGCGACAAAGAATACTGAAACTTGAATTCAAAGTTCTTGTGGCAATAAGACGTTTTTTAACATAAATATCATCCAAGCACTAACTTATACCCTGGATTTTCTTTTAAAACACTAGCTTTCATGTGAACCTGCTTCTGGAGTGGACAACGAACATTGTCATTAAATGTCGACTGGACTGATAATAATAACCTCACCAAACTGGCCAACATTCTCAGAAATGTTATCAACGTATAAGGCAGCATGTCTCAGAGCAGATTCATTTTAAAAAAATGAATGTCACTATCTTGTATTAGAAATTCATACTAGAAAGTGCGCCCCAAAGGCATATGCTGTCTCCCTCAAAGAACATGAATACATGATTATAGCTTTCTATTATGTTAGAGAGCACTAGAAGGCATCAACATAAACCTCAAAGGCCATGGCAAGAAAAAAAATGCCCCAGGTTGAGTGATACAAGATACTAAAAGTACACAAGCAAACAAAAATTGAATTAGGCAATAATGTATCCAAGCCACATGAACAATGGAAATTGAGCAACTGCTATGAAAAGCAAAAGGTAGTGATGCCTGCTTGAATCTCTGTCATAACTCCTAGCCTCAGCAAACAAGATTCTCTTCATGGTTTTAACCAAGAAAATTCCCATGCACAGGCATGTCCAAGGCATCACGACATAGTACGAATAACTCCAGAGAATCCGTGCCAAAACAGAAAGAGCTATGCCTACAAAAGCATAGCCCCCATATGCAACAAGGTCTAAAATTGGAGCTTCTCCATGTAATGTCCCTTATTAGGAATTTTATTAAAATTGCAATTTTCCACTTTTTTCCCCTAGTTCGACCTTTGACTAGTTTTGATCTCTAGGTCCCAAATTTGCTCCAAATGATCCCAAATACTCTGAGAAGGTGTATGAATGATATTATAACATAAATATATGAATGATATTATAACATAAATATGTGTTTCAGGGATGCCTTTGGACCTTTAAAATACTTCTGCAAATCCTCTTTCATTTCTGATCAATGTAGGTAACTTTACTAGTGATTTTCCTTTGACTAGTATTGGTCTCTAGGTCTCAAATTGACTCCAAATGACTTCAAATCTTCAAGGAAGGTGTATGAATGATATTAGAACTTGAATATGATGTTTATGGATGAAATATGTCCACCAAAAGACCTCTGAAAACTCTCTTAAGATTCTGGACCAATTATGCAATTTTATTAGTAATTTGGGGTTCGAATCCCCCTGGGGTAAGTACTGAAAATGGCTTCCCAAATGCCTCCAAACCCACTCAAATTTATGAACAGAGGTATGTAATGTGTTAAGTGTTTTATTAAAGTCTCATATGCACCATTAATGGATTATTACAACTATTCTCACCCTCTCCCATTCAACTGCAAAAATCCCCAATTCGACCCTTGGGGAAATGGCACTATTTCACCTCCCAATACAACTAAACTGAGTAAAAATGCTTCAAATGATCAAGTACAGTACATGAAACTTGTATAAGACATCCATGGAAGTATATTGATCACAAATATATCAGAGAATCATCCATTCATTCGAATTCATCATCAATACATTGGCTCACAACAAGGTAGTGGGGAAATGGCATTGTTCTTCCATTAAAAATGAGATTTATACATTTCTACTTGGAATTTCGACCTGAAACTTTTTGGAGATGAAGAACAGAGTATTTAATTCATATTAAAAAATAAATGGGGCATTAAAATCTCCCCCAAAGAGTACAATAGCTCACCAAAAACGCCCTCCCTCAAGGATCAAGAATACGCCATCAAAACTGGAAATGGTTGAGAGAATGTGCTGCAATAGAAGAAACCATGAGCTGCCCTGTAGCTTACAACTGCAAATAAAGACTCCATTAAATCTCCAAATGAAAGGTCTAAATGGCCTTTCCAATTACCAACTTGGATGGGAATCTTTCACCCTCGAAATTGGCTAAGGCAAGAAACTAGTCATCCACTAGCTCTCCCTCTACACAAATGCAATTGCAAATTTTACAAATGATCAAAAGCTGGTTTCATTCTTTGTTATTGAAATTTATAAACTTCTAATGTCCTCCATGGGTCGAATTCCTTCCAATAGACTCATGCCAACTCAAGTTGGGAAGAGATTCCAAAGAACGCCACTTGTACAACAATTCCTAGTCTTCCACTTCCACCAAATCACATGTGGAAGCATCTTAGCTGCCCTAACACCCTTGAGCGCCCTATTGGAGTCTATTTTTATCCTTGACATGTCATATATGTCATATGTCAGCCTTCAGGTCTGATTTGTGTCATAGGTGTCATAGCATCTTCATCATTGTTGTCATAGAGCTACGGAATCTAGCCCAAGTGTCTCACTACCTCCAAATTGCCTCTTCCTCTTCCATGGGAGTTACTCTTCCTCTATATTTCGAGCTTGGATGAGTCATGCAATGAATAATACCTTTTGGACTCCCCCAAGTATGTTACCATTCACCTTGAATTCGAATTGGTGAGAGAATGATGCCAAGTGTAGTCGGGAAATCTAGCCATATGTGGGTCCCACTTCCTCCATGTGTCTTCATGATGAAATGCCACTTTGATTTTCACTTGTATATATTTATTTAGCTCCTTTATTAAATATTTATGCCATTCTAATGTTCAAACATCATTTATTATCCCCATTATTCCAAATCCCAAAGCTTCCACCCCAAACCTAGGAAACTAGTAATTTTCCTCCTTGGTAATTATTTGACCTTTAGCATCAATTTGACAAAATCTAATGAATAGGTCCAATGTGATTAGGCCATTGTGACCCAATACCAAATTTGGGACATGACACTCCACCACCAAGTGCATATAATGACAAACATAACAGAAATAACTGAGCTAACCAACCAAGGAGACCCTTTGAGAAGTGAATGCTCAATGCCTCGGGACTGAACCTGCTCAACATAAACAATAGATTGGAAAAGCAGATTTAATGATCTATACCTTATAAAATCTTTGCTTTCTCAAAAAGCCACAACACTAGATACCAATACAACAAAAGTCTAAATTTTTTTCAAAACACAAATCTCTATTATTGATTTGGAGAACAATGACAACCATCTATCACTTCCAATATAAATTTAAGTTAGTTATGCATTGAATGTAGAAATATGTAGTTTATTTTTTTTCAATTTTTTGAAGTATATTTAAATTGGTATAGGTCCAGGTAACACAAAATTTGAGCAAACTGATGATGAATTCTGTAAGAATTTAGACCTATTCGCTAGTATGTGGCATTGTGCAGCAACAAACAACCCTGTTCAGAGGAGGACCTCAATCATCAAAGGAGCGCAGCTTATCATGTTTCCATTTCTAGCAGAGCAACAATTTACTATTGGAAACAAAGCTAGCTCAAACTAACGAGATCTGAAAGCAAAAGCCTGAAGAGTAGTCAATTCCAACAACTGAAGATGGATTGAAGGATGCATGGGGCAAATATGGAAAACGTAGATAAAAGAATGAAGGATAAGAAAGAGAAGAAAAAAAAAAGTTTATATCATTTCTGATTCCTTGCATTGCATATCAGGAGAAGAAAGGCTGAAAAGACCAGTTTGATGCATATTATACCAGGCTCTAGATGAAACCAGTAACGCGGGATAAGACCAAAAATCACTGTTTAAGCGTTATACAGGGAAGGGAAGGATACTTACTTCCCAAGCAGACCTATTGTGAGGCCACAGAGTACTACATAAGTTCCAAATGCCATAAAGGGAATATATAAGTCCGGAGCATTTATATCATAGATAGTTGGCTTGTGTGTGAGACCACCTGGAATCTGCTCAGCTATCCTTGTCCAGTGCCCCTAAAAGAAACACGATGAAAACATACAAAAAATTTGAAGTTAATTATAATTTGATCACAAAACATCCTTAAAGAAGATGTTACCACTATGGAGAATGAGATTTCAATGCAGCCAAATACTTTCTGACTTACCCTGTGCAAAAAAGGAAACAGAATTACTTTCAGCTTGTTCTTCACGTATTGACTGTTGACTTGAAAATAATATTGTGGATCGGAAAAATATTTGCTGACCTGCTCATGTAAACCATCACCTCTGCTTATTAAGAGAAACTTCGCCAACCAGAAGAAATTAAAAAATATTGTTCTCGCTGTAAACCCCTATCTATGGAATCAGACTGACTTCTCTGTAATTTTAAATGGATGCATATAATAATTTTCAAGGAGATTCAACCAGGATAAAGGCGTAAGTCATACATTGCTTTGCACATATTTTGTGCCAGTTCCAAAAATTCTCTCCCCGTATGCACCTAATCCATCTCGAATAAATCCTGAACCAGCCCCATAAAATGCATTATTAAATGGGTTTGGTGCTGTGTTAGATGGTAGTCTCTGAATGCCAGGCTATGGTCCGAGCTCATCATACATGACTTTGGGTACCTGTAACAAACCAGGTAAAATAAAGTTAAACAAATCAAGCTACGACACATGCTTAAAAGCAGGCAAAAGATGCAATGTCATGAACTCCGCTTCTATGGAGATAAAATAGGGCAGAGATGGGTCAGATTCCTTTCGATATCTGGCTGGTTGGAAAATATGCCATGCTTTAATTTGTTGGTAAAAATGCATTTAGTGAGTCTAAAAATGAGGAAACCAGTACAAATACATGTACAGACTAATGAGAAGTTCAAAAAAGTAAACTGAAAAGTTAGAAGTTAGAACCCATGAAAGATTGGATTTAAACCTAAAGATTCCATGCTGTCTTTTTTACCAGGAATAGCAATCGCATGCTACATGCCATCAACAATAAGTTATAACAGAACAGTAATTGTCCATTGTGTAAAAAGCACAAACTTCAATGCCTGCTTTTAAGTATGTGCTCAGGCAGGTGAGATGGTAAGCCCAACATGGGAAGAACCTGCATGAAATAGGAAGTGGGTATCCTGTTGATGTATATGTAACTTCGGAATGTATTTCACCTATGTATTTCATTTATATATATTGTACTCCTATAGAGATGTGTTATTCCTCTATAAGGAAGTGTCGTCATTTGTATTGACAAGTGTCGCAAGTGTCGTAACTTGCAGATGGGTTATTAGACCACCATGTGTGGGGTCGACCCTGATTAAGTTAACCATGGGTCATTATGCTAAGCTAGACAAGTCGGCCCCATAAGTTTATTGGGCAGTCAGGACAAGTATAAATAGAGATCGGGAGATCTCTATTTTAATATCTCATTATCTCACTCTACATCACATGGAAAGTGGCGCACATGTGAGGACGAGGATCAACTGCTAGGAGGAGACTATCTCTATGTACTTGGGTTGTACTTTGGTTGTATTATTGCTCTATCTATCTCTGAGGAAGTTGTGGGGTTTTTCACCTTAGGGTTTTCCCCACGAAAACTCTGTGTGTCTATTGTCTCTTGTGTTTGCATCTTGTGATGATTGATATGCTTGCTATGATTGATATGCATTGATATACTGTACATGTTATTCTCTCAGTAAAGATCCTAGAGTATATTGAATTAATGCTCGAAAATTAACATGTCTGTGCCCAACACGATAAGCAGATGACAGTATTCACAAGCATAGAGTTTACAGAGTTGTGTAAATGCAAGTCTTGCAAACCGTATGTTACTGAAAATATGCATTCATTTAGGCCTTCCTTTAATTAGAAGAGTAGGTGATGATGGTAGACACTTGCTGCATATCTAGATCTAAATCATAGAGAATATCAAACCAGTTCCTTGCCACAGTTCTATCACTGAAACATTGCTCAATTGTGTTCTAATGTATTTTTTTTCGAACACATTCAACAAGCGCCAAGTCTCACTGAGAACAGTCAAAGACTGGATTACTCCTATGTTAACCAGGTTACTTTTGTATACTACTGCCCTTTTGAAAAGAAATGATCTGCAATATAATTGCCCTTAACAAAGTTACTAAATACTGAAGAGCAGCCACAGTTCGCTTCTAACAAGCTCCCGAAACTTTATAAACATACAACTTATGGACAACTAACCGTGTTACGATAAAATGCATTTCAGATGCTCAGGGAAACAATACTGTATCCAATTTTTCTAACACTGGTCTTCGGAAAAGAATGATCTTCAATATAATTCTCATTAACACACAACTACAAACTGAAGAGCAACAACAGTTGGCTTATAACAAGGTATCCAAAGTTCCAAACTTTATCAATAATAAATATAACTTATCAATAGGTAACTCACTAACTGTTGTAATGAAATGTATTTCAGATGTTCAGGGAAATAATACTGAGCAAATTTTTGTTTCAGTTAGTTTTATTCGTTACATTTTCATTCAAATTTATTACAAAAAAATAACATTCATTGTATGGAAGTTCTGTATTAGTGCTAGATAATGCATTACATTCAACTGAATTTCAAAGAAATTAAATTAAGGCATTGATCTATCAATTAACTAGCACGAAAAATTAGGAATACACACCAAATTAAAGTAATCCTATACTTGGGTCGGAAATAGTAAACCAGCATAGATTCATCTTAAACTCGGATCTATTAAGCACCTAGAGGGATCCAATTTCATGAGTTGTAAATTTTTTTATCTTTAATTTTTTACAAATCAAGAAAATGTTTACACCTCAAGAAATTGGATCCCTCTCGGTGCTTAATAGATCTGGGTTTAATATGGATCTATGCCAGTTTTAATTTTTTAATTTTACAAGCCGACATTAATTTTTTAATTACTTTTTATTTTTGATAAGTTAGGAGCATGGGAAAGCTACATAATGTAACCTGACAAACGTGACAACATTTTATTTTTCACCATACTGGATTGTGAGCACCTCACTACTCTTAGTGCAAATACAGATACAATACATCATACATGCATATTTGAATTTAACTGATGATTGATTTTCACACTAAATATATAAACATAGCATTTGCAAAATCTCAGTGTTATGAAAACAGGCTAGACTGGACCAGTTCACTCTCCGTGGTGTCTAGACCGGTTTTCAAACTGGACCGGTTGGCCAATTCCATCCCAAACTGGCCGGTTCGGATCTAGACCAGCCCTCATCCAAACGGGCGAATCTGGGCAGCCACGTAGACCACAAAACGAAAATAAAAATTGCATACATTATGCATTTCTAAGGCAACCGTTCTTCCACCCAGTTTTCCTGCAAGCTCCAGTGCAGTCCCAGTCCGACCCTTGGCTGGTTCTAGTGCAGTCCGAATCTACCCCTGTGCCTGTTACAGTTCAGTTTCTGATACCATTGCTATAAATATGCAGAAGAGAGGTTATGATATGAAATTCTGTACTTCACAGTAATATTAATGTGGAATGAAATCCTCAACAAAGGTATGCCACTATGAATTTAATATGCTTACAACTAAGGTGTCGCCGAGATAAAGGAAGGGATCCACAAGTGGGGGGAGAACACAGACTTGCAGCCCAAAGCCAGTTTCCAAATATTTACTAATTTGTCATGTACAAAACTAAACATATCTGTCTAGCCATATTTCGAAATTTCATATATCTCTAACAAGCAATTCAGCTTGAAAATTTACAACCAACAAACGGTGAAAACATAGAGTTATTGATGTATTATTTGTTTCTACGCACTCCCAATAGCCTCCAGAGCAATACAATCAGACTAGGGCCAACGGGAAGAAAACCAAATCTTACTGAGAAGGCAAGGCAAATTCAAATCTGCTATCCACAATGTTCTAGAAAACCACGACGATCTTGACTAAAGAAGAACTAGGGTTTAAAAACATAAATTAACTATAACTTCCGTGCATCAATGGCTTTAGAAGTAGGGTTTGAAAACTTGAATCCACTAGATTTGTGTCCAGTGTTTAGGAGTTCATACAAAAACAGCGGAAGAAATAAAACACATTCGAACCCTAAGAGAGTATTCTGCAATATGGCGTTTAAAATCAAAACAGGCATACGTTGAATATACATACAATTTTGGGGTTTCTTCAAAGAAAAACCTAGATCAGGTACAGAAATGAGATTTGACAATAGATGTAGATGATTCAACCAACATTGAAAAATTTAATTGAGAGAAAAAAAATTACATGTGGGATGTTGGCTGGACGCGGATTCCACGCCATTGCAAATCGCAGAATGCTTCGCTACCACACCTCCACTCTTTTTAATATCCAATGCTTTCTTCTTTTACCAGTTTTCCTCTGCTATTAATTACTTCCAAGTTGTCTTTTCATCAATAGATGGAAAAAAAGATCGAATTACTGGCGTTATGGAGGAGATCTCCTATGTTAGTGGGCTTCTGCTTCCCGGAAGCAGTGTCGGAATTAATAAGTCTTCCATCAGTTAACGCCAACGTCAATTAGCTGTGACAGTGATGAGAACAGAATTAAAGTGCCTTCCTTTATTTTGGAAGGCAAAACTGCTTGTTACAAGGGACACTGAACCAGATCTTTCCTTACCTTATTTATTATTGGGATCGAGTGGCCTTTGCCTTTCCTTCACCTGCCCACCATATTGAAAAGTAAATATCTTGCTAATTAACCTGCCCCGGTCAACTGGAAACGGAAATAAACGAAATTCTTATTTTGATGTTGAATCCCCGTGGAATAATAAGAATACAGATAGGACTGCCCAGTTAGCCTTTTCTTTTATCTTGCTATCCTAGTGTTTCGCGGAAGATAGGCACTCGTTGAAGTTACCCATCTAAACTTGAAGACTAAACTTGAATACATACATTGGAGCCATCCAAATGGTTACTTCAAAATGTAATTACACTTTTTATCAGCTGACTTGACCTGCTGTGTCTCTTATTAGATGCTCGCATTTGCATAATCAGTCGAAGGATCAGCAGTCCAAGTAGAACCAGTTCCCGGGGCATCAAAGGAGAGTAGGAGGCGCCTTTTTTGTGGAGATGATTTTCTAGGGTTTTGCTCTTTCGACTTGAATATGCAACATGCCAATGGTTATTATCATGTAAGTGTTTATGTTTATCTTAATTAGGGTTTTATCTGTACAAAAGGACAAGTTAGAGAGATCAAATTAGTCATTTCCCTCTCCCTCTGGTCGAGTTTTACCCCCCCCACATTGTATGGGGTATTTTATCCAGTCGAAGGCCTTGCTAGGCAGGTTATACTTCGAGTATGATAGCTTTGATGACATCTTTTTATAGGTGGATGAGGGTGTTAAAATCCTTCCATTTTTAATAATGTCTCATATGAAGTGGTAAATATCTCTATGTGTTTGAATCTATTATGAAACACTGGATTCCCAGAGAGTTTGATACAACTCTAATTATCACAAACGTAACCTATCCAAGTGTAAAATTCGCGAGAGAAAAGGTAGCCTATGAAGGGCAAGATCTCGACCTGGAAGGGATGCATCTGGCTTTTTATTTGTCACTCGTGTTGCTTATAGCTTTGCTACTGGATATGAGATATCTGGATTTGGAAGGCAAAACTACTTGTTATAAGGGACACTCCCCACCTTTTAGGCAAATTTTTTTTGATATGAATATGTTAAGGTTTAATTTCGGTGGGGTAGGGTTTCGGCTTAAGCTGACCTATGAGTTATTGGTATATGTGGTTTGCTGGTTGTTGCATATATTCTTGGGAGGTTGCTAAGTTCCCATAGTTAAAAAAAGAATATGATCAAGCTTCGGATGTTTCCATAAATAATGGCTCAGCCTAATATGAGTTTTGAAAGAAAAAAAATTCAAGAAGAAAAAGGTTGTACTTTTGCTATTACTTAGAATAAAAAAGCACAATCCCACAATATAAAAAATACACCATCATGGCCAATGTCATCACAACAGAACTAGCAGGTGTTAAGATCCTAGTGGGCGGCCTTCACTAACATCTTGGGGTTTTGGTGTAAAGGTTCGTATCATTTGGTATCAGAGCCTCCACCTAGGTTCAAGTCACAGAGCAGGTGGAAACGTCGGCATTGCAGTGTTCGTCCGGGGCTCGTACGACTCAAAGGGAACACCACCGTACGGGCGCATATCCAGCGCAAAGTCTGGACTGCAGAGCATGGTGGGATGTTAAGATCCTAGTGGGCGGCCTTCACTAACATCTCGGGGTTTTGGTGTAACGGTTCGTATCAGCAGGACAAAGAAAGCCAAACAAGGGACTTTCCAAAAATACTATCCAAGATAGCTAAGATATACAAAACTCATACTAATAACTGAAGCATAGACAAGACATAAAGACAGCTCACCTACAACATAAGGAGATTAGTCCTTAAAAAAACCCATGGATCCATAATAGCCAAAGTACCATCAACCCATTTGAGACAGCCTTCTTCTCCATTTAATGCTTCCTTTGAAAGTGCGTCGGCAACATCATTGTATTCTCGATATGTCACGTACCCACCCATTTATCCAATGCAAGGCAGGGAACATGATGCCGAATTCAGGGCTTTCACATGATCTCAACCCATTAGTTAGATTCATATAAATAAAAATATGAATGTGCAGATGTAAAACAAATAAACTATGCACAGCGGAATTAAAACAACATCCACACACGCTTCATGCTCATCTAGCATATCAAAATAATCATTAATTAAACATTGCAGAAGTAAATACATAGACTTAAAAACACTTATCTTCATTATGCAACTGCCCCAAGCAACTAGCTATGTCGCTGCAACATTCCACCCAACCATAGGCTCTTCGACAGCTTATACTGAGTCCGTCCGAAGGCCACCCCCGAGCTGGGCATGATTCTCACAAGGAAAGGGAACATTCCAGCTCACACGCAGTCCATTAACCATTTCATCTCAGCCAAGCCAGTTCAACTGGGTTTATCAGGCTACACTTGAAGAATGGATGCTTATTCTCAAGCTCAAGCCAGAACAATGGATTACCCATTACCCATACCCCAACATACTCTTTCTTCTCACAGCAAAACAATCATTGACAGGGTTGCACATTTACAACAGAGGTGTTCACAAAACAGGGTCCACATTGGCTCTCCCAACTCGTGGTTCATCCAAGTGAACTGTGGAATTTCGATTTCAACCCCAGGGAGCAAAACCGATTTCTCTCCACTGGTTAGGATCCTTTCCAATGGCCTAAACGACCTCCAGGAAGACTCACAAATGTTATGTTTTCTTCCCCACTGGTAATCAATACAAAAACGCCCCTTCCCAGGTAAAAAGATGAAGGGAAAACCAGAAAACCATGGAGGAAAACGCCCAGGCAGCTAGAGTTGCGTGAGGGAGCAAGACTGATGGTTGCATCCCGGCTTAGAGAGAAATTTCGTGGCTCTATTCTTGCCCAAGGATACCAACACGATTTTCCATGAAGGGTGGCTTGCCCATACCCGAATTTGGACAGCCATACCTCTCCATTCCCAAGGCATTAACTACCCCAACCAACTCTTGGGAGAAATCAATGGTTGGGTACAAAAGTCAACATGGGTAGTTGAGGGTTTGATGGGTTCCCTCATTGACACTTGGCTTGACTCTATTGGCTCAAGGGTTTGAATGTTTTCCCTCCCAATTCCTTGTGAAATCATGCCCCCATCTCTTTGTTGCATTGCATAGCTAGTTGTGAGTATTTTATTAAAATGCATATTACATGATGTTGAAATTCCAATGTGCCTGGCTAGCACGCAAAGCATATGCATCAATAAATCAATGGCGGGGCCTTGGCCTTGAGCTCCTCACCACGATTTCATAACAATATTACATCATTTAAAATGTTAAAGTGGTAGGGTCTAGATGGGGACGTGACACGATAGATATGATCAATGGAAAGATCATAAAAGGAAGTCTTCAGAATTTCAATTCTCCTACACCGATGAGATAAATTGATGGTATTGAGTTTATATTTATGCTTAGCCCAATTGACAACCACAAGAGAATCACCAAATATATGTAAGTCATCGATACCAAAGATGTTGGCCACCTTTAATAGACCCAGGAGTTCATATTTCATAGTTGTACCCAACCCACAGGAGAGTTTGAATCTGAAAGAGAGGACCTTATCGATTATCAAGAAAAATCTAGCACCGCAATTTCCTTCTACAGCCGCGCTATCAAAAAACCCTGTAGCACCCTTTGTTGATGAAAGATATGGTATAATACATGATCTCTGATATTTGAAGATGACACTGTCATTTTTATAAAAATTAAATAGACTGGAGAAGTGATTGACTGCCCAAAGAACAAAGTGCGTCCCATTTTGGAAGATAACCCGATTTCTAGTAATCCATATCACCCAGATAATTAACGCCGACAAGTTGATGAGATTCCCATGAATTTGAGACCATTTCAAATAGGATTCTTCAATATTATGTGATGCCCAATTGTCACCAATTCTTAGTTGTCTGCATATTTGAGACCATAAACAAGTAGTAAAATGACAATTGATAAATAGGTGACTGACTGATTCACTATCACTACTGCACAAAACACAGATACTTGGGCCTTGAAATCCTCAGCAGATTAAATTATCCCAAGTCAGTATTCTATCTTCAAAGGCGAGCCACATGAAACACTTTACTTTCAATGGAAGATTCTATTTCCACAATTTTGTGAACCACCATTTCACAGTACCTTGAAAATGAGCCTCTGTGATAGAAAGATATGTAGATTTCATTGTAATTTGTCCAACGTCTTTATTCTTGCTCCACACCAACGAATCTTTCTCAGAGGTGAGCTGAATGTCTTCAGAATTTAATTTTTGTATATATAAATTCCATCCATCTGCCCATATGCTACCCAATCCCAATCTTTTGTTGTTAACCAGTAACATTGATTAAAAGGTATCCAACTCGGTCTTCTTATTTTATCTAGAGTATGGAACCCCAGCTCAGCAAGGTAATCCCTGGTGGAGTTGGACAACTTGTATGTTGTTTCATTCCCAATAAAGGGATCTATACCAATTATAATGCTTTCTCCATTTCCAATTTGCCAAGTCAAATGGGAACTAATCCATGGATAAATTTTTAGAAAACCACCCCAGAAAAAAGGAAGAATTGTGATGTTTTTTGATAGGCCTTCTAATCCAACTGGCTAAGTCTGACTTTATATACTTGTCATGTAAAACTTCAAACCACAAGCCCGGTCCTTTTAAGCCCTGCCACATACTCTTCATGCATAGAGTTGTATTAAACCAACATACATGTTTTATATTCCAACCCCCCATCTTTTTGGGGAGAGAGATCCTTTCCCAATTTATCAAGTGGAAACATCCTCCATCAGAATTTCCTTCCCATAGGAATCTCACATCATACTTGATTCTCTTTAAAATAGATTGAGGCAATTGTGCCAACAAAGACCAGTAAATAAGCATAGCACTAAGCACAGTTTTGATTTTTTTTAATCGGTTCATATTGTTAAAAACTTAAAAAATGAATATTCTAAATATTAAACAATTTGGATCTCCTTTTCCATTATTTTGCTCCAAAATTTGGCTAGAATTGTTGGAATCATAGATATAAGGTCTTGAAAAAGGGTTTATGAGTGGGTTGAATTTATTTTTGCAATAAAAAATGGATTTCGAATAATAAAAAGTTATGGAAGTCAAAATTGTTTAATCTTTAGACAACTCCTTTTAAAAAAAAATGATTTGATTGATTATAACTTAAAATATAATATTTAGTGTAAAGCTAACTCGAAATGAGGGATTTTGTGTGCTAGTTATCCCACTTGTTTCAAATACCTTTATAAATTTAAATATTTTAAATATTCCTATTTTTATGACTTTTATAACTTTTAGTGTAACTTGGGGTTATATTATTAGTTTACAAATTTTGAATCATTATAATCTAAGTACTTAATATTCTTGAGTGGGTTTCATACACTTTGTATAGCTCAAGTGGGCCTAAGGGTTATGAACATGTGTTTCCTCCTAGGAGGTCATAGGTTCAAATCTGGAGGGGGTAGGGTATGTACAGCTCTGTATACTTTAATAGTTACATCGTTGCGTAGAGGGGGGTCCCTTGTCCCACAAACAAAGGGGTCTCATACACCAAATTGGTGTCTTGCTTGGTTCTGACCTTAAAAATAGATTATTATTATTAAATATGATTATTTAATACTACTGCTAATAATAATATTTTAAAAAGTGGTTTAATTGGAAGTGAATGGTAAAAATTCATTAGTTCACCTCAACGTGTTTGAAAACAGACCCTACAAGTACGAGTTTGATTCATTGAACTCAAGATCAACTCCTTATGGATATGGGCCCTTAACCATAGTGTTAGATTGAGGTATTTAACAAGGTACCCATGCAAGTGGTAGAAGCTCAATCAATGGATCTATTTGTGGAGTCGTGGCAATGCACGAGCACTACAAGGGGATTGTAATCAAAATGAACTTCTTACGAATAAGGATCATGTTGAACTCTTAACATGTCCATACTAGAAGTATGGGTTCACTTTGATTTTTTTGGCCTTTTAGAGCTTTAGTTCTTGGTAGGTCAAAATCTATGTCCTGGTATGTTTAAGGTTTTGTTATGCCTAGGTCAATGTTATCGATTTTCTTTAGTGTATTTAACCCTTAGGATAGGTTTAACCCTAAAATCTTAAAGGCATATTCATCTTTTAAATCCCTGAAAGCATGAGGAGTGTTCATATTAGTTCTTGGAGTGGATTTGGCATATATGTTCTTCAAAGCCACATTTTTGGTCTCACATAAATGTTGAGACTATTGTCTTGAGATTTGGAAGCCCTTTTCTCTTTTGACTGTTAGCTTTTTGAGGGATTCTCTCTTTAGATCCCCAAGGGATTTGCCCTCAAACCTTGAAGATACTTATAAGCTCTCATACTTAGAAACCAAAGAACTCAATTCCACTTGAGTAAAAGCATTGAGAAATAATCATTGGAGCCATGGGATCACTTTTGTTTCTTATGTTTTAAATCCTAGTCAATGCCATGATGGCCTATTAGGGCATGCCTTGGAGCATCATTAATTGCTCTAACTTTAGAGACTTTCCCCATCATGTAAATCCACTTAATAGAGGGCCTTAGACCTCAAAGTGTTTTAAGTGATAATCATAATAAAAAATGGGACATGCCCTAAAACCCTAGCACTAAATGTCAGAACTCGTATAGTTTAAGTATGAATCAAAGTCCAAAGTGAATGAGGTGCTAGCTCCGTAATGGTTGTGGAACTCATTAAATTTAGCCCCTTTATGGATAAGTCTCAACCCTTTAAATTTGGGGTAATTTTAGTAGCATGTCACAAGTGAAAAATGTTTTTTATTCCTATACAACCGAGGGTTGACATGGGCCTTGCCTCCCAAGCATAAGACCTCATGGACGAGTTCGAAGTTAACTATATTTAACCCTTTCCCTAGTCCCACCTCAATGCTTGATTCCCTATTGGTGTGAATTGGGGGCTTGCATACGTTGATGTAAGCCTAACCTATAGAAATGAGCCTCCATCCTTCGGTGCTCTAATGGTGGACCAATCCATGCTATGGAATAATTTAACTTTAGAAGGTCAAATCATTACAAACTAATCCAAGCATAAAATAAACACATGATTGACCCCCAAATTCCCCAAGGTAGGACACGCCTCCTCGAAAAAACCTTTGCTCGTAAGTTTTAGGCCTCATGGATCATGGTTTTTTAGTTGTTATGCTGTGATGACAAGCTCCTTTTATCCTTTGATGTTCAAAGCGGGGCCCTCATCCCAATCCCACTATCAAGTCTCAAAATTGAATGGGAAATTAACATTTTAATGACCTCTCTCTCCTCTACTCTCTAATGCCTTGTGGTAGGACCCACCTCTTTAAGGCTTTTGTGCACATGGCATGACATTGGAGACTTTGAGCATCATCAACCTTTGCATTGCACATAAGAAAACCATTAATGGGAGATGGTCAAGGAGGAACCTACTATTGTGAACTTCTCTTTCATCTACACAAAAGGAGCATTTTGCCAAGAAAGTCTTCTCCATCACAGTTCACTACTTCGTTCCTTTTTTTTCTCTTAAATTAATACTAAGGTTTAAATAATTTTAAATAAATCATTTTTTTTTAACTAAAACAGAGAGATGGTATTAAAAAAAAAATGGTTGAGTCGTGGCTAGAGCCAAAACCGGCTGAATACAATGATAAAAAATTCAGTAGCAAATTGCTACGAGGTGAAATTTTTTTTATTTTTAAATTTGATTTCTGTAGGCCATGATGATGATCCTCTGTTGATTTTGAAATCATATGGATTGATCCATATTCAAAGCTTTTATTTGTTTGACCAGGAGAGGAATCGATCAATTGATGTAGCTCAATGTCCATTGCGAATTCCTTATAACCATTTGCATTCAGATTATAAATGCTTCATATTCTCATGCAGCTACAAAGTATCTCGATATTTGTGTTGAGTATAATTGTCATTGATGCCAAAAGCGTTCATTAATGACAAAGGATATGATGATATGGAATATATGATGACGTGGCATGAGTGATGAGTATGCAAATCCACCTGATGGTGTTCTATTACCTTCATGATGTCATTATTATAGTTTGACCTATTTATTATAGTCATTATTATAGTTTGACTAAGTGTTGGAAACTTGGTCCAAATGACCTCAGGAAAATGCCCACCATACCTCATAAGAGAATGATAAAAAGTATCTGAAAATATCAGGCTATACCTTGTTGAATAGGCTATCTGACCATGGTCTCATTTCTCCAAAAGAGTGTTTTATGACAAAGTTATAGGTCTGCCAAAAGTACCCTCTGGATTGATTTGCACTGCTCCAGTAAAATGCCCGCTAAGGAGAGAGAATGAGGTTTCATAGGATGAAATTGGATTGGATGGAATCAACATGTTGTCCCCTATGATTTGGATGTTTCATATTTCCAAGTTGGTGAAAAGAAAAATTAACCTCATGTTGACTTAGGGTTTGATAATCTTGTCTAAGTGTTAAATCAGTAGTTTAAGAGGCCATTTTCAAATGCCCACCAGATGATGTGTGTGTGTCAATAAATTCAACAAATGACATGGATCCGTTCCTTTTCGAATTGTTTATCCAATCATGGTTTCATTTTTCCCTGTGGAGGTCACATGTGTGAGAAATGGACCTTCCAAGTTGAATAAAAATCATGTCTACATAGCTTACAGTTATGCTCGCAAGGGGCTTGCCCGCATAAAGACTTATGGTTATGCCCGTAAGTTATGCCCACAGAAGCTTATGCCCGTAGAAGCTTATGCCTGCACAAAGGCATAAAGATATGCCCACAAGGAACATATGCCCGTAGGAAGAAGAAGCATATGCCCGCAGGCTCTAGTATGTGCCCGCAAGCCCTTATACATGCCCGAAAGGCTTACAATATGCCCGCAGTCTCTTGCATATGCCCGTAGGCCCTTGTACATGCTCGCAAGAGATAATAAACAAAATACATTATTCATTAATTAATAAACAAAGATCTAGTTCATTTGGAAAGACACGATTGTGAAAAGACACGAGTTTTAGCATGAAGAGATGCGACTGTTAAAAAGGTGAGATACATGGTGTTATATAAACATATATTTGAAGGGGAGGAAGGTGTCTCTGCAGTCGAGATTGAGGTAGCAGCAAGAAAAGACAAAGACCAAGAAAATGAAGAATAACCTGTGACAAAATGGAAGAAAAAGAAGATATGGAAATATGATAAAAACAAATAAGGGTGGTTGGGAGGTGCAAGGATAGGCTGCAAGCATGTAGGGGGTTGTAGCCTCCTTCCAGTTGTTGCTGGTAAACAGGGTGTTGGTGCATCCTTCAGTTTTAGCTGAGAATTTGGGTGTTGGTGCATCCAGCTGTTACCGGACAATATACAGAAAGCGGACTTAAGGCATGATCTCCTTAGTTCAATGCGAATCTAGAACAAATCAGACAAAACACAAATCTACCTTCCTAGATCAAATTAGAGATTAAGTGATGTAAACATCTTACCTTTTAGATCTGTAAATATTTTCCTCCTTTGTCGCTCCAGGCTCCACGGTCGTCAGATTTGTAGTTGCAAGACCTGTCAGAACATGCAAGAGACAAACAAGCAATAATAGTACATCTACACGATAACTGGTCTAAGTAAACGGTTAAGGAAGTAAACTATAAATATCAATGAACAACAAGACATTTATGGAAAGAGTTTTGTATTACCGTATAAAAGTGGGAATACAGAGAAGAGAGAGGATTACAACCAAGCCCTAATGTCGCAATCTTCCTCCAACAAGCCAAGCCAATGCCCCTAAGGAGAAATGGGTGCCTCCAAGAGATGAATGATGATCTCCTAAGCTTATTCCACCAACATATGGATGCTATAGCCTTCCTCCCTTTGGAATGGAGAGGGGCTTCATATATATAATACTAGGAGGATATAATAGGTTGAGAAATAGTGGGAGAGGACTAAGGGATCCTCCCAAGGGGTTAGAGAACCGAAGGCCATCTCATCTACAAGCTAGGGATAGAGATCCAAGACATACACCTTAGAGAAATCGCTCGAAGATGCCCTTTATACACATTAACTGACATCGGCACAAGTCGTATTAGGACAACCTGCGCCTGATAGGGACGGTGCATGGTGTACAAAGGTAACATGGGCCGACGACGCAAGCTATCAGGAGACCACCTGCACCTGACCTAGCTGAGCGCAAGTTGCTAGGGAGCAACCTGCGCCGGCCCAACTAGATCCTATGGCAAGGCGTCAGCAACTTCTCCAGTTTGACTTCCTAATCATGGAAACCTCAGGGATTTTTGCATTGAGTTAACATATGTCTTATGATGGCGAGATTTTAGGTGTAATAGAATGCCCCCCAAATCATGAAGCTGATAAAACTAGACAGGTGAAATGCTTTGATAGAAGGATGGCAAGGACTTGTCGGATGGAAGATGTTGTTGCAGTACAACTGACTCTGAGAACACAGTCTCGTATGACTCACAACATGGTTGCCAACCAATACAATGCAGATCCATGGTAGTAAAGACCAACTGAACACAATCATGGCTACTAGACACAATCGTAGATCCATGATGAGATGATAACACAGCCAAGACCAATACAAAGTGGATCCGTGTAATATAACTCAAACAATCTCCATCGCAACCTGGGTAGAATATGACATCCCCAGGGTCTTCAAGTCGAACCCGCAATGATACAAATCTATCCATGTGATTAAAATGTTTTGGAGTCGAACATGGTAGAAACCACTTGATTACCGGTCATTAATGTATACCGTTAACAAGCGCGAGGGAAATCACCATTAATGTCGATGAACCCCAAGGTATCATAGTACATATCACCAAGTGCATATAAGTGAGTGAAGTCGAACGCTTGATGAAATCTTTCAATCAAGAGTCAATGATGTAAACTCATGGTGAAAGCAAGGTAACCTGCCATTGAGGCATGTAGGCCCAAGGTACTTGGTTGGTTTCTAGATTCAGTCCTCGGATGATGTGTTGAAGTCGACAAGGATGAATCCGTCGAAGGAGGGCCATGATGAATCCCCCATCATCGACACAAAACTTGATAACAGATGTTTGGAGTAGATCGGATGGTATAGTAACATGCAAGACTGACTCGGAGTAGACCGACATGATAGAGGGTGTACTGACTGCAAATGATGAGCGGTGAATGTATCTTGAACATGGGCATGGCACGACTTGGCAGTATTGACATGACGAGAATGATGCCAACTCCTAATGCAATTGATGGTGGAAGTATTCTTTGGATGACCCAAAGGAGTAACAAGACTCATGAAGTTAGCTAGATTCGATGACAAACAGATTACTCAAGTATTGAATGTAAATGCAAATGAGTGCCATGTTCAAGAACGACTAAGTACTGCCACAGGTTAAAGTGTAACACAACAAACTTTCATTTTTCCCCATCATGACTGATGAGTGCCTCACTTGTTTTTAACGAGATTGAGGAGGGTAAACAGATGCTCGGTATAGCTCATCTCATAGATGAGTCCATTCCCAAACATTTTTCGAACCTGGGAAAGGAGGGGTTCGTCCCATAGCGGGCCCTTCAATGTTGAATTTTAACGAGTCCATAGAAGGTAAACTCGGCATCATTTAATATCTAGAGAGTCTGAAAAGAACTAAAGAAGACTCCAAAGGTCCTTTTTTTCGTAAAGTTAGCCTCTTCGCCCGGAAAAGGGTAAAACAACGTGAGAGAGGACTCTTCCAGTCATGATTGGATGGAGTATTCCTTTTTTATAAGTAGTGCCCCCTGGTCTGAAAAAGGGGTAAACTATCACCAGGAAGACGATCATTCAAATACTTCTACAAGCATGAACGTATCAAGTTCGCTTGGCAATCCTTTCATATTTAGAGAGCCTGAAAAGATCTTAAAGAAAGACTCCAGGGGGTTATTTTTTCGTAGGAGTTTAACAAGCCCAAAAAAGTGATAAACTATAGCTCGGTGACTTATTCTCATCGTTTTACGAGCACGAGAAAGAATAAAGAGTTAGCTCGATGTCATTAATAATTTGAATTTAACAAGCGAAATAATGACATAAAAAACGCTCGATGAGTTGTTCATACCTGATAATACTTGTGAGATAATCACCATGACGAAAAATGGTATTAATTAGGCACCTAACTTCACCTGCAAGCTTAAAGACGAGGTCAAAACAGTTAACCGAGTGTTTAAATGCAGAAAATAATTCAAACTATAGTAAATAACCCACTAAAGAATCAAATTAAAAAAGGAGTATTCCCTTTTTAGTTATAAAATGGGCAAAATCGTGAAAAAGAATCACAATTGTTTTTTACCAAGTTGGAGAGGTGTGAAGCGTCGTTTGGAGCCATTTTTTGCTTGTTGATTCCGGGAGCTACAGTCGACCGTTTCGCATGCCGTCAGAGATAGGTAACCTTAACCTTTGCTATTTAACTTTCTAGTGGATTACATTTATGTTTTTGTTGCATTTTGGTGGGTTTTGAGTTGGTTTTGTGGGGGGGCATGCGCTCGCGCGTCAGCGCAATCCCTCCTTACGGGATCTGCGCTGGGCATTAGCCGACGCAAAACCCGTAAGGGTAATCTATGCCGGTGGTGCCCTGTCAGCAATGACATCCTGCGCTTGCGCAAACCCCCAAATACAACTCAACGCCCAACCCAAAAGAAAATATTTTGATGATTGGAAAGGGTTCTACTGATGTTTAAATGCCCTTTTTGACAGGTTCACGGTGACAGCTATGGTTCTTGAGTGGCGAGAATGAGAGCACAAAGTTGATGATGCTCAAGCTGAGAATGACCCTCAATGCATTACTGCATTGAGGCACTGTGGGTTGCTCAAATACTTCAGAGTGCCGGGCATGAGGGCCCAAGTTTCGTTGTTGATGCACATGATCCAATTTTGGGATCCGATACAACAACATTTTGCGATCGGAGTGCATACACTGAGCATAGATGTCGAGGACATCTATTTCTTGACAGGGTTATCCTAGCGGGGAGAGCCTGTATCTCTTACCGGATCACGAGGAGGTGATCAGGCAGTGGATGATATGGTTGACCAGTGGTGTACCCCAGGCACTTTGGCTATTGGTGGGAAGATCCCCATCAAAGATATCCGAGACCGTGCTCTTCACCATAGTGAGGGTAGCGGGAAGTTGATCTGCTCACCTCGCAAGAAAATCACAGTTGATGTATGCGGAGGAGTGCATGGCTCCTAGGGCATTCAATTGGTGTGAGGGACTCCTCACCAACCTCCGGAGTCAGTTGACCAAATGTCGACGCGGGGCGCTGAAGCAGTTTGGCTATGGGTTGGTGGTGATATCATTTCTATTAGAGCGGGTGCCTCATCTGCGTCCGCAGGTGGACTTGAATGACTGAGATGCTTGGGATCCGCACATGACCAGGTGGTTAGAGGTGATGGCACGCCATGGTGGTGGGGGTCCCATCATAGGCTTCGGTTCATGATTTTTCACTTGGCTGGAGGGACAACTCCTCATGATAGAGGATTATCCATACAGCGGGACAGATTTTAGAGGCGACCCCGACCTGGTGCTTCCTGAGGGACCACAATGGGGTGATATTGGTAAGAACGACAACTATTTTGTTTTTTCATTTTATGCATGTATGATTTTTTTGGAGTAGTGCTGATGATTCAATAATGTTTTGTGCAAATGTGGGTCCATCGCGACTAGTTGGGGTCTCACTCATTGCGAGGAGAGGAGAGGTGCCAGTCATGGGTCCCGCGATGCGTGATGCCATCAAGGAGATGGAGGAGGTCCATGAGAACCTCCATAGGCTGACACTAGACATCCCCGAGCCAGGTGTCCATGATCTACCCCGGGGCTATCAAAAGTTCACCGTCGGGGTGTCCTTATGTTTCGGTACGCTGCTCCATAAAGTGGCGAGGGCCATAGTCTGCTATCATGAGAAACCTATGGGTTAGGCTCATGTTTATGTATGTACTGAAAGCTTATGAGCTTCAGATTTTGTTAGAGACGACTCTTACTGAAAGCTAGTATGCTTCAGACTTTTGTATTAGCACTACCATTTTGTATCGATTGATATATACAGACACTATTGGCGGTTTTATACATTTTGTGTTCTAATGGTGATTTATGAGATCTTGTCTACACGTTTGCTTATACAATGGATAATTTACATGTTATGTCTATCTTTATATTTTATGCATATGTTATGTGTGTGCAATGTACCAATCCAAAATGAATTTGGCCATCGAGTCAACAACTGTATTCATGTCTCGTGGAATGTGCAGGTATTGAATAGACTCAAAGGACCTTTCTAGAAGATGAACTCGTCGGAAGAGACGGAGTAGAGTGGGGTCGTGGATAGTGTAGATCCGGTTAAGATGAGAAACCACTAGTTGCGAATCTAGGTGGACAACAACGTGGTTCATACCCAAGGAAAGAGTGTCGGTTAGGGTTCCAATCACTGCCTGATACTCTGCGGCGTTATTAGTCGTGTATCCTAGACAACTTCCTCCTGAGCTAATGAGCTCGCCAGTCGGGGAATAAAGTACCCAGGTTGCCGAAGCAAGGTTACGGGTATGCCGGCTAGCGCCGTCTGCGAATCCATAGCAAGTTTCCATCTGCATAGGCAGACAAAACATGGTATAAGTAGCGAAACAAGATCTAGACACACTAAAACAAAGTTTCACACCACACAAAAACACACGCCATGTACAGTATATACAACACACCTATGCGTGAAAAACTCAGGCATAGTACCTCTTCAGGTAGATCCCATTGTGGGGCTCACTCAAAGATATCCCATCATAATCCTCTAGTTCGTAGGCTCCCTTCTCCAGAACACATTTCACTATGTACGGTCCGTGCCACATGAACTCAAACTTACCTGCCCCCAGCTTATCGTGCCTTTGGTCATTTGTGAGGACCAAATCACCTTCGTTGAAGACGCGAGGTTTTACCAACTTATCATATTATGCTTTGATGAGTTTCTTATGTGCCTCATTGTCAAGAGCAGCATCGCGGTGGGTCTCATCGAGTTTTGTTAGGTAGAGGAAGCGTTCTTCCTCAGCAGTGGTATTCGGAAGAAGTTCAACTGCGAGTTTGAGAGATGGAATCTCGCACTCTATTGGTAGGACTGCCTCCAATCCGTAAACTAATTGGAAAGGTGTAAATCCGGTGGCAGTCTTAACGGAGATCCGATAAGCCCATAGTGCGGAAAAGAGCATGTTGTGCCAGTTTTATTTATGCGTACCCACCATGTGTTGGATCATGGTTTTCAAGACCTTGTTAATGGCCTCTACTTGTCCATTGGACTGTGGGTAGTAAGGGGTTGAGTTTTCGTGACGAAAACCCAGTCTGGCGCTCAATTCGTCAACCATATAGTTCTGGAAGTGATATCCATGGTCGGTGACTATGGCTTGTGGAACTCCGAACCGTGAAATAACATGATTAAACATGAAGAGTGCGGCGGTTTTGCCGTCTTCGTTGTATGTAGGCATAGCCTTGACCCATTTTGTGAAGTAATCCACGACTACTATGACGTAACCATGCCCCCCGGCTGAGGTAGGCTTACAGTGCATGAAATCTATGCCCCATTTTGCAAAGGGTCCAACAACAATAACCGGGTTTAAAGGGGCTGGGTGGGTGCGCTTTTTCGTTTGAAAATGCTGGCATGGGGGACATTTTTTAACGGCCTCAATGCAATCTTTAAAGATGGATGGCCAGTAATATACCACGCATAGTATCTTCTAGGTTGTAGCCATCTTAGAGAGATGACCGCCACAAGCCCTAGCATGACAGTCATTCAAGACGTGTTCAGCCTCCTCATGTGTCAGACAACGTCGAAGAACAGAATCAATACCGTGATGGTACAAGGTATCCCCGCTGATCAAGTAATACTTGGCGTGGTGGCGTATACGACGACGGTCGTCACGAGATAGTTGGGGGTTGAAACGTTGGGTCTGAAGATATAAGGTAATATCTCCATACCATGGGTCAGCCGTGCTGATAAGGAACAATGACTCATCTGGAAAAGAATCGTTGGACTCAAATCCTGCATCAGCATGGGGAATATCACAAATGAGCTCGGCAAACACCAAAAACTTCTTGGACTTGGCCTTCTCGAACAGGAGATCAAATTCCTGAAGTATCATGATCCAGCATGAATACTTTCCCCCAAGTACTTGACGTGTCAAAACGTGGTACATGGGATTCGAGTCGGCGATAATGGTGGTGGTGCGGAGCAGTATGCAATGACGAAACTTTTGGATGGCAATGACTGCCGCGAGAGTGAGCTTCTCGACATGTGAGTAACGAGTTTCAAAGTCAATAAGACCCTTACTTAGGTAATAGATCACATGTTCCTGGGCGTTATGGTCCTCCTGCACCAAGACCATGGCGATCGTGGTGGCAGAAGCAATGAGATAAAGGATGTAATCTCGGTAGTAATTGGGCGATTGGAGCATAGGGGCATGGGTAATAGCGTGTTTAAGACTATCAAAGGATTGTTACGCTTGATCGTACCATATGAACGGGATGTCCTTCTCAAGTAGTCTCATATAACCCTATGTCTTCTAAGCGAAATTACACACAAAACGTCGTAAATAAGTTGCCTTCCCTTGGAAACTTTGAAGTTCTGTAATGTCAGTAGGAGGTGGGAGAGTGAAAATGGCTTCCACCTTCAAGGGATCAATGCGGATCCCATCTTTCGAAACGATAAAAACTAGGAGGCGTTCATAATTGACGCAGAAAATACACTTGTGAGGGTTCAGACGGATGTTATACCGTCTGCATCTGAGGAATACTGCCGTCAGATGATCAATGTGGAACTCACGATGCTGCGAATGGGAAGGGAGATCATCAAGATAGGGTTCCACAAAGTCCTTCACATCATGAAAAGCACACGACATGGCCCACTGGAATGTGGCACCATCATTTTTAAGACCAAAAGGGAGTTTATGATAGCAAACGTACCCCAAGGGCAGATGAACGCAGTCTTGTGTTAGTCGGCGGGGTGGATCTCAATTTGGTTGTAACCGGAAAAGCCATCCATGAATGAGAAGATGACACTTCCAGCACAATTGTCAATGATCTGATCAATGAAGGGAGTCGGGTAATTGTCCTCAGGACAAGCCTTGTTGAGATCCCGATAATCGACGTAGACTCAGATGGTGCCCTGCTTTTTAGCCACAGGGACGACATTTGAGACCCATTCTGTTAATGGAACAAGGTAGATAAAGCCAACCTTCAAGAGATTTTCAATTTCTGCTTTGATTGCCGTAGTTTTTCTAGGGTGTATCGGTCGTAACTTTTGACGGACTGATTTAGCTTTGAGATAAGTTTTAATTTCGTGCGAAACAATAGCAGGGTCTATCCCGGGCATTTCCTCGTAGGTCCAAGCAAACACATCTCAAAATTGCTTGAATAAGGCCATGAAAGTAGTAATCTCTTCAGGGGAACATTTCTGGCCTAAACGAATATGTTCCACTACACCAGGGGTAATTGAGATGTCAATTGGAGTGGTGGGATCAATGTTCTCCAGGTTGCCCTCAGCGTTTGTATGACATGTGAGTATCGAGGACTAGGGGAAAGGGTAGACATTCGGTGTGAAAATGGTGGTGATGTTATTCTCTACAGAATCCAATGGGGGAAGGAAAGACGATCTATGGTGGAGGTCTTCCCACGGAGGGTCATCCACACTCATAATTTCCATGATGGACTCGTCAGAATGAAAAGTTTGGAGCAGAGGATCGGGTAAGGACGACGTTCGCTGTAGAGAATAGGATGTAGAGGCCATAACCAAGTGGTACTCGGGTGCTGACTGGATAGCCTCGTAAGTGAGTTCAGTGGGTTAAAGAGGTATGGTATCTCCATTCAGATGCATAGTGGCTTCATTGGGTACAATCCATTGATCGTTAGAGTTGGGAAAAGATGAAATCGTGGAGGAGATCATATTCACCGTGGCAACATGATTACGGGGATTCAGGGTTGGAAAGACGCCCATAAGAGATGAATCTTTTATGAGGTCGACCCCCATGCCCTCATATAACTGCGAAGATTGTCCGAGTAATGGGACATTATCACCAGGATGAGTGGCGGTGTCTAGTGTATAGAAGTCCAGTTGGTCGACAGTGACAATTCAGCCTTGGTGGGGGAATTGCACTATGCAGAAGACAGATGATACGACCGCAGTCATGGCATAAAACCAATTACGACCAAGTAAGAGATTATAATCTAAAGGGGCTGCGACTACTTCCACGTTAATGGTTGCGGTCTTACCCCCCAACTCGACTGCTAAGGCTTGTATTATCCCATGGGGTTGAAAGCCACCACCGTCGAATGCTTTCAAGGTGGTGGGAGAACTGTTCAATTCGGGAGAACCAATGGCTCTCCAACAAGATAGCGACATGACCGAGGTAGAAGCCCCTTCGTCTAGTATAGTACGATGGACTGTCTTCCTAGCAACGTTCGTAGCAACTTGAAATGCCAGCTGATGGGAAAGCCTTGGTTTAAAGTACTCAAGTCGAAACATGATTTTGTTCGAGGAATCCGGATCTACCATGCCAATAGCAGCAAGAAGAGTCTTGTGTTGGTTGGGACAATTCTGCAAGACCTCTAGCATCGACATGGCACAAGGAGCTTGTGCCAAGTCCTCTACAATATTGTAGTTTTCAGCTGCCCAAGCATTGGGATTGAAAATTGCTTTCCGAATCATGCTCTTAGGCGGACGCAATACTGACTCTAAAGAAGGCTTCTCAATGGTGAGGGAGGCCGGCGGTACGGTAACATCGGGCATAGAAGTGGAATCTTTTTCAGAATTACTTCCAACGGGTTCCTTCGGAGGGACTGAGTCACATGAACGCGATCGTGTGTTCAAGTTAACCGTCTCACTATGCATCATGAGAACATGCACGGTAGAGGATGCCTCTCCATGTGAAGGAGAGGTTTGAGCGATCAGTTGTTGGTTCTGAGTGGGGAAGGGATCGTTGAGAACTGCGAGAATGGGGTTTCCCTTGAGAAACTTCTGTACTTCATCTCGGTGGGGACATTCCTTGGAGAAATAATTGCCACCACACAGTAAACAAGGATACTTTAGCTTCCTCTTCTGTTTGGTGTCTTCAGGGGTGGTCTTGGACTCCTGCTGGTTAGAAGGTTTCTTGGGTTTACCTTTGTTTTTCTTCTTGCCACCGGACTTTTGAGGTGAAGCTGATTGAACAGAATTCACCTCTTTGGTGGAAGCAGGAGTGGGTGATTTGGCAGTGTTGTTGCCAGCCTGTGGTGGGGATGTGGAAGAACCCTGGGGTTCGATGGTCCACCCATTTAAGTAGGAGGCTGGGAGTGAAGGGAACCAATAATGTCGTCGAGATGAGGTCCCTTGGGTGGTTTTGTAGGGTCATATGTAGGTTGGGGTGCATCGTGAACAATTTCATACAACATGTCGGATTGAGCATAGACCAGGTCTAAGTAATGGGCACAGGCAATAGCTTGTTCCTCAGTGACGACCCCTCCCATGGCCACGTCTCAAGCTACGTTAGACAAAAGAGACTTCGTGAACCAGTCAGCTAAGAGTTGGTTTGGAATGTGAGCCTTAATGAGTTGTCGTCTTTGCCGCCACTCATGGATATGGTTTGAGATATGAGTTGCGGTATTCTGGCGAAGAGAGGTCAACAAGTCTGTACAAGTCTCATAGCGAATGGGAAACTGGAAATGGGTCAAAAAATACATAGCAAGAGAACAAAAATTGAGAAAGGAGTTCGGTGGTAATTCAATATACCACTTGGCAGCTGGGTCGGTGAGAGTCCATTGGAATAACCTAAGGCGGATCGAGTCGTTTATCAAGGAGTTGGATGAACACCATAAATGGTATGTCACTCACATGATTTTTTGGATCCTCACCAGGTTTTCCATCCAATTTGGGAATATCAGATGGTAGTTTGAAGGGAATTGGTGTCAAATTGTATATGTGGAAGATGGGGTCATTAGTCAGACGAGACAGGTCAGGTAGGTCCAAAGTGGCCAAGAATGGCAGTTGTTGATTCGGCTGCGGGTACTGATAGTACTGATATGGCATATATGGACCAGTGGGACCTTGCATTGACTGGTTGTAGGGTGTTCCCGGAGGAAACTGACCATAAGAGGGTGTGGCGCCTGGACCATATGTAGGTCCACCACCATAATAGGGTGGTCCATTACCATAAGGTGGGGGTTCACCGCCGCTGCCAGGAGGGAGTGGGCCTCCTCCAAAGGGTGGAGGTTCATCGCTGTCGCCGGGAGGAGGAGGGGGTCCGCCGCCGCCTCCAGAATAAGGTGGTCCTCCTCCACCTCCATCGGGAGGGGGTGGTGCTCCACCTCCTCTACCAGAAGGGTGGGGGCCTCCACCACCTCCACCAGAATGGCGGGGGGCTCCACCACCACCTCCACCGGAAGGGTGTGGTCCTCCTCCGCCACCTCCACCAAAATAGGGTGGTCCTCCACCGCCGCCATTGTAATAGGGTGGTCCTCCACCTCTGCCACCAGAGTGGGGTGGGCCATTGTCGCCAGAATGAGGTGGGCCTCTGCTAGAAGGTAGAGGTCCGCCTCCTCTGGAATTGTATGGGGGGTCGCCGCCTCGAGAGGGAGGTGGAGGGGGACCAAATGGGGGTGGTGGTACTTGAGGGACGGTTGGTGGGGGTCCATTTTGTAAAACATTTTGGTTCCCCCATAGAGTGTATAGATTTCCAAGATAAGGTATCATGTAGAGTGCATTTATGGGATTGAATTGTCCCGACACAGGGTTAAGATAACTTGGATACGCTTGACTCCATGGTGGTTGAGTTGAATTAGATGGTCCCCCAATATGAGATAAATCCATGGTGGATCCCAAAGTGGGTAAGGAAGTTCCAACGGAATGACCGATAGGAAATCCTCCGCTCGTATTATGGTTAGGGAATAGGGGTTTCCCCCCAGTAACAACATGCTGACCACTAATCGATGGTTGACCTATAATGGGTTGTTGATTATTTGCTATGGGATGAACATTACTCGTAAGAAAATTAGGGGGTAAAGAGTATCCTCCCCACGAGTTTTGGGGTGGGGGAGGGGTGGGTAATGTTCCCATAGTAGTAAGAGGGGTGTTGGACTGTTGTCCTTCAACAAGTTGAGTCATTTGGGGTATAGAACCGGTCTCCTGTCTAAGTGGTGTACTTGCAGGAAATGAGGGTTGACCAGGTTCATAAGTGGTCATGTTGTGGATGGACGGTTCCGGTGAATCATAAGATAAAGAACGAATCGGGATATGTCGATATGTGGGTACCTCTGTGTCTTCAACCCTTCGTAAGAGACTTTGTCTTCGAAATTCGTTTCCCATGGCACGTAATCTGTCCAGGCGATTACGAAAGGGTGCCAGAAGCACATCAGGAGTAGCCCAAATGGGTGGGGGTGAAATGGAAAAATGAGCCACTTGTTGACCTAGAGATGTTTCCCAAAAGGGTGTAGTTGGACCAAATGTAGCGGATATAGGGTCGTCCTGGGATGAATTTAACCATTCTAAAGATCCAGGCTCTCCCGACAGAGCGCGAGGGAGATATGTGTCTTGTGAAGTGGAAGTTTATGCCTCTTCGCCCCTTGAGGGGTTGAAGGTTGGTGAGTCTGGAGGAAACATATGTGCTCCCGATTCCATAGTAGGGTTTTCTACTTCATGTGACACGACCGTGACGTGTGGGTCCATTCTTACCCTCGAAATTACCTCCTGATTAAGGGGATATTCAGGTGGTAAGTTTAAAAATTCTACGGGATCTTCTCCAAGGAAATTCAGCTAGAGTGACCGAACCAGAATTTCTCCTAAGTGTATTCTAAACAAAAGAAAAGCAGTCCAGAAAAATCTACACAAACTAAGGCCGAAAGCAAACTTATGTGATAGGTGTGGATTCAAAAGTCTGGAACCTCACGGCATTGTCAAGGCTTCGCAACTCGCGATATACTCCAGGGTCCAACAGTTTTACTTGGCCCAATATTTCATAGCACTAACCAGGGAGGATTAGGACCGTACCCCTGACCATATAACCCGACTACCTGATAGTACGTGCGTAGTAGCTCCCTGAGTGTTGTTCTCGGTGTATTGCTCTGCCAAGACGGCCAAATGGTTAGCTTAGTTGGTTTCATGAATCTTAAGGGTGTCTCTTGATATACACAAGGTATGTGGAAGTTCAAATCCGTAGTGGTATTGTCTAATGCACAACCGTACGGCAAGAGCCTTCCGATATACTACCGAGTACGTGAAACACCTTTCGATATACGTTGGGTACGTGAAGTTCCTTTCGATATACCCTAAGGTACGTGAAAGAGCCTTCGATATACCGGTAGGTACGTGAAAGAGCTTCGATATACTGGTTGGTACGTGGAAGAACTACAATACCCCCGTAATGTAGTGCAGGCAAATAACGACAGCTGCCACGTTTTACGATGCCGGAACATGTCTCTAACTTAACACACAAGTTACTAAAAATTTTACCATAGTTCTACCGTTAATTTTATCTAGACGGTTAGGTGAATGCATGAGGTGAGTACATAAACGTAACCATAATGCAAACCCTAACTACATGAAAAAAATGCACTTTTTTCTTTTGATGAAATCTATGTACGGGAAGGAGAAATCTTTTTTCGAGTGGTTTTACCAAAACAACAAATTTCAACAAAATCCCAAATCTACCAAAAATGACAATGAAAGTACTCTTTTCTGTTTTTCAAGCAAAACATGAAAATCAACAAACATCAAATCCAAATCAAAGCATTTTCTTTTTGTCTTTTCAATTAGAATGAAACTAAGTGATGAAAAGGGAGAATTTCTACTTAGAGCACACTAACTCTTCAATTTTCACTATGATAGCCTAAAAGCAAGAAAACCAAAAATGCATATAACTTCTTCAAGCATGGAAACACTTTTGCAAAAATTTGTCTTCACTTGGATTTTTCAAGAAAATGAATAGCTCATAATTCGTGAAAAACACAAACAATTAACTTCTTTTTCAAACTTTCCAAAAGATCAATGGATGATGAATTCCAATGCATGAGACAACTTTTACAACAATTCTCAAATGAACTTGAAAAATGGTAAAAATGAAGCACTTTTTTATTTTCCAATGAATGCACCAAGAAAACACTTGATAATAATAATGCTTTTAATTGCAAATAGCTGAAAAGAAGAGACTACTTGTAGCACTCTAATCACTCAGAAATTCTCAAAAAAATGACAAGCACTCCAATAAACTAAAAACACACAAGACACTCAAAATCAACCAGATGCAAGCAAAACTAGATGATGTGTGCAGAAAGAGGTCTGGAATCAGATCTAATACAATGACTAGATCAGGTGAGGAGAGGAGGGAATGCAAGGTCAAGCGGATGAGGGCGGGGGATTCTAAAGTTTCCACCACTACCAAGTCTCGAGCTTTTCCAAAATGGAAGCCAAAACCAATCCAAACAGGTCCAAACACTATCAATGCAAAATCAAAAGATCTTTGATTGGAAAGTGCAGTATAGAGAGGTTTGCAAATCAAACCAATCTCAAAAAGTTGGAGAGGGGATGTCCCAAGCACTAAGCTTGACTACTCGGCACATCCTGTGGTTAGGCTTAGAGCACTTGGCGAAGGTGATAGGTATATGGTTTGCGCCGGTGGCGCAAGATACAGATCTAAGCTAAGCGCTGGAGGCATAGGTTGCAGGGAAGAAGAATGTGCCCATGAGGGTATGGCACTCTGGTTATACTACCCAAGTGCGCCGGGCGAAATCCCAATGCAAGGATAAAAATATCTCCAAGAATGAGCAACTAAAAGGTTTGATGATTATACACATAGACTCAAAGAAAGTCAACAAACTCTTCAAAGAGAAGATCTGGTGGTGAAAAAGGCGTAGGAGGCAAATGAAATGGCTCACAAAGAAATCAAAGAAGATGAAATTCAAATTGAAATCTTAAAACAACGTACGTATTCCCCAGTATGGTCGCCAAATTTGTTACCGGACAATCTACCGAAAGCTTACTTAAGGCATGATCTCTCTAGTTCAATGCGAATCTAGAACAAATCAGATAGAACACAAATATACCTTCCTAGATCAAATTAGAGATTAAGTGATGTAAACATCTTACCTTTTAGATTTGTAAATATTTTCCTCCTTTGTCGCTCCAGGCTCCACGGTTGTCAGATTTGTAGTTGCAAGACCTGTCAGAACATGCAAGAGACAAACAAGCAGTAATAGTACATCTACACGATAACTGATCTAAGTAAACGGTTAAGGAAGTAAACTATAAATAAGAATGAACAACAAGACATTTATGGAAAGAGTTTTGTATTACTGTATAAAAGTGGGAATACAAAGAAGAGAGAGGATTACAACCAAGCCCTAACATCGCAATCTTCCCCCAACAATCCAAGCCAATGCCCCTAAGGAGAAATGGGTGCCTCCAAGAGATGAATGATGATCTCCTAAGCTTATTCCACCAACATATGGATGCTATAGCCTTCCTCCCTTTGGAATGGAGAGGGTATTCATATATATAAGACTAGGAGGATAAAATAGGTTGAGAAATAGTGGGAGAGGACTAAGGGATCCTCCCAAGAGGTTAGGGAACCGAAGGCCAGCTCACCTACAAGCTAGGGATAGAGATCCAAGTCATACACCTTCGAGAAGTCGCTCGAAGATGCCCTTTATCCACATTAACTGAAATTGGCGCAAGTCATATTAGGACAACCTGCGCCTGATAGGGACGATGCATGCTGTACAAAGGTAACATGGGTCGACAATGCAAGATATCAGGAAACCACCTGCGCCTGACCTAGCTGGGCGCAAGTTGCTAGGGAGCAACCTGCACTGGCCCAACTAGATCCTATGGCAAGGGGTCAACAACTTCTCCAGTGTGACTTCCTAATCATGGAAACCTCAAGGATTTTTGCACTGAGTTAACATATGTCTTCTAATGGCGAGATTTTAGGTGTCACACCAGCAAGTTGGTTCTTGCAAACTATTTGTAAATATAATTTTGCAGTAATAGAAAGTATTGGTGGTTTTCCCAATTGGGCTTCCACGATAATACTATGTGTTCTATCTTCTTTGTTGATTCTGTTTTAAATGTGATAAAATTTTGATGTAGGAGCATCGGGGCCTAGGCAGATCAGTCGAAGTTGATCGACACGAGCAGTTGACCAGGGGGAGTGTTGACGACCATTGGTGCGAAGGAAGATTGGCTATCGAAGTCAATAAGTCGAGTAGGAGCAGTCGATATGCGATCAACAGAAGATGTGAAAGGTCGAGAGTTGACATGTCAAAGGTCGACAGACGACAGAGTTGCAGCGGAAGGTGTCGTAGTTCGACAGGTGGTCGAACTGCGACACCGATAGGTTTTGAGGTGAAAGCCAAGCGTGGAGGAAGGGGTGGACTGCTGAAGCCTTAGAAACAAAGTGAAGCCGATGTGTAAGTCGAAGGATGACGCAAGACAGTATGGTTGAGATGTAGGGCCGACTATTGTAGTAGTGTCAGATAAGTTCAGAAGCATAGGCAAGTACTTGGCATCCGTTCGGGGTTCCTAAGGAAGTTATGAGCAGTTATTGATGGTGGTTGGGATCGCGACAGATGTCACCACATGCAGAGATTGTGCAGCATTGCAGAGGTCACTGACAATTGCAGGCCTGCAGGATCTGGGGGTTTCGGTGGACAGAGGAAGAGTGACTCGGGGGTTGGAGTAGACCTCTGGATGTGCAGCAGAGGACCAGCAGGGTAGAAGACCAGTGCGCGGGCATAGTGTGAGGGGGAGAGTTCGGGAGTGGATGAGTAGATTGGAGAGAACAATCACACATCAACCGAACGCATGAGAGATCAGATCCATAGCTCAACGAGTGCTTCCATTCAGCAGAGGCCATGAGACGGTGAAGGTCGACACACACAGAGAACACACCATTACTTCTGTAAATTGTAATAGGATGAGGCTGACATAGTTTAGTTGTTTACATTCCTTGCATTTCACATTGTAACCGATTTGAAAAGAAGTAATGGAATCCAGCTTCTGGCATCCTGTTTACATCTATTTCTTGTGAACGCATGTGTGTTGTGTGTATTTGTTAAGCAAGAACCCTTGTCGGGTTACCTTGTGTCAAGTGGTATCAGAGCAGAATTTATCATGTGATAAGAATGATAGTTGATATCGGATTCAGGAGTTGGAATCCGGTTGAGCTGGTTGTGAATCCAGTGTTGAGTCCGTTGAGTCAGAAGATCCTGCAAGTGTGTTGAACATCTCCAGCTGTGGTTGGGTAGATTTGTGCACGACTTGTGAAAGTCCGGTTGTGACTGTACGAGTGGGAGTTTCAGCCGAGGTTGAAAATGTCTCACAGAGGCGTTAATGTCTGAGGAGTTGGGCGAAGAGAGCATGGTGCAACAGTCACAGTTGATCGTGAAATGTTCGACGAGTGAATGCGAATAATGCAAAGTTTGACTAGTGAAGTCACAACAATCAAAGAAAGTTAGAGACGTGGATGCATTCCCGATGTAGTAGACCACAACAACGAGGAGGTCGAAGAGGTGGGAGCACGGGAAGAGGCATTCGAGGAACCAGAGGATAAATTCATCAAGCTTATGACGGAGATAAGAGGTCGGACAAAGATAGATGTGCGTACCTAATTAGGAAGTCTGGACCCAGAGGACTTGATCGACTGGTTCAGAGAAATGGAGAAATACTACGACATAGAGTAGATCGAGGATCCTAGACGGGTTAAGACTGCATGTCTAAGGTTGAAGGGTCATGCCTCATTGTGGTGGAACAATGTACAGGCTGACAAAGTCAAGAAAGGAAAGGAGAAAATCAAGCCTTGGGACAGGATGGTCACCAAGCTGAAAGGGAAGTTCTTGCCAGGTGACTATGTGATTTCCTTGTTTCGGAAGTTGCAAAACTTTCGACAGAAAGAGATGACCGTGAAGGAGTACATGAAAGAGTTCTACAGACTGTCTATTCGGTCGGGGCAAACTGGCGAAGGGGAAGAAGCTTTAGCTAGATATGTGAACGGCTTGAAATATGCGATACAGGACGAGTTGATCCTGTTAAGATTCAGAGCGGTCGGTGAAGCCTACCAGTTAGCTCTAAAGGCAAAAGAGAAATTGTCGAGGAAATATGCATCGACCAAAGGCAGGATGATTGGTCATGGTGCGAAGACTGTTTCCACAAAAGGCCAAAGTAGCGGAACCAGGAGAGAATCTGTCGAAGAAAACCGCCGTGCGGAAGGGACATCGACTAAGGAGAAAGCACAAGAAAACCGACGCAATGGTCGAGAGAACCGCGGTGGAGGTGCGTATGGTCTAAGTGGTCCATTCGATAGAAAAGGAGCTGACAAACCAACCATAGTTTGTTATAAGTGTCGAGGAGTTGGACACAAGGCATATGAGTGCCCAAAAAACCTACATGCTACAGAGGAGTCGAAACCCAGACATCGAAGAGAAGCAAGTCGACGAGAGGGCAGAGTCGGCATCCAACAATAGTGAGGATGGGAAAAGAAATAGTTGAGCCATGCCGACTAGGAGGACATTGGTTCAAGAAGACCGACGCGTAGAGAAAGAGCCACTGCAATGAAAGGCTATCTTTCGAACCAGAGTGCGGATCGGTGACTGGTATTGCAAAACCATAGTTGATGGTGGCAGTATGGAGAATATTGTGTCGACAGAGGTCATCGACAAAGCAGGTTTGAGATGTCTGAAACATCCAAATCCATACAATATATATTGGTTGCAGAAAGGACATCATGTCAAGGTAACCAAACAGTTCCTGAATAACTTCAAGGTCGGGAAGCTTGAAGACAGCGTACTGTGCGACATAATCCCAATGGACGCATGTCATCTGTTGTTAGGGAGGCCATGGCAATATGATCGGAAGATGATCTATGATGGTCGAGCCAATATAGTCACAGTGTGGAAAAATGGCACGCGGAGAACTCTAAAGCCAAAGCGGGAGGAGAAAGCCAAGTGCAAGCAGGGTGAGAGCAATTATTGGGAGAAGCGAGTGCTGATGTGCTCAGCGAAGGAATTCCTTGTAGAGGAGGAAAAGCAATTAGGATGTTTCGCCATCATTCCGAAGGGACCATGTGTGAGAGGTCGACAATGGAGAGGATTTCGATCGAAGTCGAAAAGATGCTTGATGAGTTCATGAGCATAGTAGTCGACGAAGCGCTGACAGGATTTACACCGATGAGAAGCATATCCCATTAGATCAACTTGATTCCAGGATTGAGTTTTCCAAACAAGGCACCACATAGAATGACTCCAGTAGAGGATCGGGAACTCAATCGACAGGTCCAGGAGTTGTTGGATAGAGGATTGATCAGAGAAAGTATGAGCCCTTGCGCGGGTACCAGCAGTATTAGTGCTGAACAAGGGTGGAGAATGGAGGATGTGTACAGACTCCAGAGTTATCAATAAGATCACGATCAAGTATCGGTTTCCATTTACCAGAATGGACGACTTGATGGATTGTTCGAGTGGAGCAAGATACTTCACAAAGATTGACCTGAAGAGCGGTTATCACCAAATTCAGGTTAGAGAACGAGATGAATGGAAGACAACATTAAAGACGAAAGAAGGATTGTATGAGTGGTTAGTCATGCCATTCGGATTGACTAATGCACCTAGTATGTTCATGCGGTTGATGAATGAGGTACTGAAACCATTCTTGGGAAAGTTTGTCGTAGTCAGCCTAGACAACATTCTGATTTTCAGTCGAACCAAGACAGAGCACTTGGAGCACATTCGACAAGTATTGCGAAAGCTGTAGGAAGAGAAGCTGATGGTGAACCCGTAGAAATGCTTCTTCATGAAGGAAGAACTGGTGTAATTGGGATTTCTAATCTTGCGTAAAGGGTTGGTGATGGACCCAGAAAAGGTGAAGGCAATATTGGATTGGCCTGAACCGACAAGTGCGAAGTTTCCATGGACTTCCTAGTTTCTACAGGAAGTTCATCCGGGGATTCAGTCAGATATGTGCACCTTTAACGGAGTGCATGAGAAAAGGGGAGTTTAAGTGGATGGAAGCTACCTAGAGATATTTTGACAGGTTGAAGGAAAAGGTCACTGAGAGCCCAGTGTTAGCGCTCCCAGATTTCGACAAAGTTTTCCAAGTCGATTGCGACGCGAGTGGGATGGCAATTGGAGTAGTGTTGAGCCAGGAGGGACGACCTATTGCATTCTTCAGTGAGAAGTTGGATGAAGCGAAGCATAAATATGTTGGTGTATATAACTGAGCTAGAGGTTTCCAATGTAGACCCAGGTACTTGGCGGTTCGAGGAACCAAAAAAACCCCTATTCATCGAGGTCTCACCGACAGGTTTTGAGGCGAAGCTGAGGGGGTGGTTGCAAAATCATGTTTCCATAACCTGGTGATGAGAGTGTAAAAAGGAACTGATGGGCAACGCGGTAAAGGACTCTTGCTGCGGACAGACAACTGCGCGAAGTCTTTACTTCACATCGGATACTTCAGCAAGCTGAGGCGCTTGTGCAACCAGCGCATCCATAGACTACGCGGTATGGAATACTTCCAGTGTTACGACAATAAGCTATCAACAACTTACCTCGCAGCACTTACAATGGGTCAGCGCGTCAACTGGACCACGCGTCTACTTCAAGACTTGATCAACTCTATTCAACCTTACTTAACAACCTTTATCCATTCAACAACACTTAGGTTATTATCTTTATGGTGTATGTAAATGAATAAAACATACAATACTGTGCGCTCCAACGCTACACTCAAATCCAGTGTTCAACTATGCGATTATCCAACAGATTCATGCATTCGAAGACTTAAAAGTGCTGAATACTTAACATTCATCCACACATGTATTACTTAACATATTATTCCCATCATTCCTGCGGCGAATACATATAAAAGCAATCACATAACATATAATTGTGGTATTAAACATCCATACTAAGCAAATGAACAGTTGCAAACACAAAACATTCACACGACACAAAATTTAACGTGGTTCACCCCCAGGATGGAGGCTACATCCACAAGAACTGTTGTAAAATTGGTCTTTGGGAAGGGTACAACAGTTCTTAGTCCGCGCACTCAGCTGCAGACTCTCTTCTCTCTCAGATAGGTCTCTGTGCACACAACTGCAGAGCCTTTACAATAGCTTCCAAGCTCAAAGATTCTAACAATGCTTAACAATGACTAACCCTTCCCTTACAAAATCATGCCTTATTTATAGATCATGCCCGTAGGTCATGTCTTTACAATTCATAAGCAAAAACCCTTAGGTTTACAAAACATGGCGTGGCTAACTGCCAGCCTAACTGTCGCTGTTGACATCCTGCTCCACCTGCTCCAGGCCTTCCAGCTGGGCCACTCGTGGCTCACACGCTCTTCTAACAGCCGCAGTCACCAAATGGTTACAACTCCATCGTGGCCTGTCCCTTTCCGCATCTTCTGCCTGCCTGTCGCTGTCGACGTAGTGTCCTAGCTTCTCAACTGCTTGCCGCCACTGGTTTCTTTCTTCTTCCTTCCACCTGTTCCTTACTCAAAATAGGTCACGTCCCCATCTGACCTTTACCTATATCTCGTACCAAAAATAGTTTCTGCATGAGTTCTGCGCATCTGCATACTGCGCAATCTTTCCTCAGCCATTGCCGCTGCGCGCGCAATTCCCAAAACTGCCCGTAGCCTGCCGCAGCGCACGATGCGCACTTTCCTGTACTTGTGCATATATTCCAACTTGGGCCCCGCCCAACAAAATATTCAGTCTATGACTAGGAATTCTAAGCTATTGTCCAAGCATGGAATAAGTGGAGGCATTATTTGTTACCCAAGGAATTTGTGTTGTAAACAGATCACCAAGCACTGAGATATTTGAACACTCAGTCGAAGTTGAATCAGCGGCACATGAAATGGGTCAAGTTCCTACAGGGATATACCTTCATGTTGAGACATAAGTCGGGCAAGTCGAACAAGGTTGTCGATGCGCTGAGTCGAAGAGTTGCATTGCTGAACACGACGACAGTTCAGGCAACAAGAATAAAGTCGGTGAAGATAGAGTATGAGACTGACAAGGATTTTGCGAAAGCATGGGAGGCTTGTCGTGAACCATGGAGTGTCGAGAGAACTCCATACTTGGATTATTTCATCCAAGAGGGATACCTGTTCAGGGGACAACAGTTGTGTATTCCCAAAGGATCCGTAAGAGAGAATCTAATCCAAGAATTGCATAGTGGAGGATTAGCAGGTCATTTTGGCATTGATAAGACCAAAGCATTGGTCGAAGAAAAGTATTATTGGCTAGGAATGATGACAGATGTCGGTAAGTGGGTACGATGGTGTCGAGTTTTTCAGTTGGAAAAAAGAAGAAGTTAGAATACGGGGTTGTATACTCCAGTACCAGTACCGAATACCCCATGGGAGCACCTGAGAATGGATTTTGTGCTAGGATTGCCGAAGACGTAGCAAGGAAGCAACTTAATCTTTGTTGTAGTCGACATATTTTTGAAGATGGCACACTTCATTTCATGTCGGAAGACAAGTGATGCCACAAGCATTGCTGTACTATTCTTCAATGAGATAGTTAGATTGCATGGGTTGTCGAAGAGTATCACGTCAGACAGAGATACCAAGTTTATGGGGCATTTCTGGAGAACCCTTTGGAAGAAAATGGACACGAAGTTGCAGTTTAGCTCGACATATCATCCAAAGATAGATGGAAATACCAAGGTGGTGAACAGAAGTTTGGGAAACCTTTTGAGATGTTTGACGACCGATAGACCCAAGCAGTGGGATAATGTGTTGGCGTAAGCGGAGTTCGCGTACAACAATTTTGTGAATCGGTCGAGAGGTTTGAGTCCATTCCAGATTGTTCAAGGATGAAGCCCACATGGAGTGGTAGATTTGGTCGAGTTATCGACATAAATCAGGAAAAGCGCGGATGCAGAATCATTCGCAGAGCATATGAAAAAAGTGCACGAAGATGTGTGAAAGCGCATTGAGAAGAGCAACGTGACATATAAGTTAAGGGCCGACAGGAAGAAGAGGCTACAGTCGTTCAACGAAGGAGACTTAGTATATGCACATTTGCAGAACGAGAGATTTCCGACAAGAACATATACCAAGCTGAAGCTGAAGAAGATTGGACAATGTAAGATTTTGAAGAAGATTTCAGACAATGCTTATGCGTTGGAGCTATTGAAGGACTTGAGCATTTCACTAACTTTCAATGTTTCAGATCTGTACAAGTTTGAAGAGGGCTCAAGCAGCGGAAGCGCGGAAGTGTCAAACATCGACTGGACAGTGCAGATTCCAGATCGACACAAAGAAGAAATCGCCAAAGTAATAGAAGAACGCAAAGTCGAAAGGACGCGAAGTTCGCGAAGGAAAGAATACTTAGTGCGATGGAAATATGATGAGTTGCAGGAGGCGACATGGATTTCCGAAGAAGAGTTCAGGAGACTGGCGGAGTAGTTAAGTTATTTTTCACATGGGGAGTCTGATGTAGGAGCATTGGGGCCTAGGAAGATCAGTCAAAGTTGATAGACATGAGCAGTCGACCAGGGGGAGTGCCGATGACCACTGGTGCGAAGGACGATTGGCTGTCGAAGTCAATAAGTCGAGCAGGAGCAGTCGATATGTGATCGACAGAAGATGCGAAAGGTCAAGAGTCGACATGTCAAAGGTCGACAGATGACAGAGTTGCAGCGGAAGGCGTAGTAGGTCGACAGGTGGTTGAACCGTGACACAGAAAAGGTTTTGAGGCATAATCCAAGCATGGAGGAAGGGGCGGACTGGTGAAGCCTTAGAAGAAAAGTGAAGTTGACTGGTAAGTCAAAGGCTGACGGAAGACAGTATGGTCGAGATGTAGGTCCGACTATTATAGCATTGTTAGAGAAGTTCAGAAGTCGAGGTGAGTACTTGGTAGCCGTTTGGGGTTGCTAAGGAAGTTATGAGCAGTTATTGATGGTGGTTGGGATCGCGACATATGTCACCACAGGCAGAGATTGTGCAACACGGCAGAGGTCTCTAACAATTGCAGGCTTGCAGGCTCTGGGGGATTTGGCGGACAGAGGAAGAGTGTCTCAGGGGTTGGAGTAGACCTCGGGATGCGCAGCAGAGGACCAGAAGGGTAGAATACCAGTGTGCGGGCACAGTGTGAGGGAGAGAGTTCGAGAGTGGATGAGTAGATTGGAGAGAACCATCACACATCAACCGAACACAGGAGAGATCGGATCCATAGCTCAACGAGCACTTGCATTCAGTAGAGGCCGTGAGAGGGTGAAGGTCGACACACAGAGAGAACACACCATTACTTCTGTAATTGTAATAGGCTGAGGCCGACATAGTTTAGTTGTTTACATTCCTTGCATTTTGAATTGTAACCGATTTGAAAAGAAGTAATAGAAGCCAGCTTTCGGCATCCTGTTTACATCCAGTTCATGTGAACGCATGTGTGTCGTGTGTATTTGTTAAGCAAGAACCCTTGTCGGGTGACCTTGCGTCAAATTTTAAGAGATATCCTAATACTGATTCACCCCCCCTTCTCAGTATTGCTTGATATTACAACAATTGGTATCAGAGCAGGCTCTTCACTAAAAGTTTAAAACACTTGAAGAGATTTTTTTTTTATCACTATGGATCAACAAGTAAAAATGTCCTCCAAGGTTCCAATATTCAATGGAGAAGATTATGCATTCTGGAGCATCAAGATGAGAAGCTATATAATGTCTCTTGGATTAGATGTTTGGATGTCTATAGAAACAAGGTACACATATCCCAAAACCCCTCCCACAAATCTTGAAGGAATAAAAAAAATTGGAAGCAATGCCAAAGCTGTCAATGAATCTTGGCTGGATTAGCCAGAACAGTCTTTTCCAAAGTGATGCATTGCAAAACAACGAAGGCGATCTGGGACAAATTGCAGACTATCTATGAAGGAGACACCAAGGTAAAAAGGGCAAAAATCTAGACTTTTAAAACCCAATTTGAAAATCTAAAAATGAAGGAAGAAGAAAACATTTCAGAATACTTTGAGAGAATTGATGAAATTGTAAATGCAATTCAAGGGCTAGTAGAAGAATTTTAAGAAAAAGAAATAGCTGAAAAAGTACTAAGATCACTTCCAATGATTTACAATCCTAAGATTTCCACACTAGAAGATAGAGAAAATCTTGACAAACTCACCATGGAAGAACTATATGGACTTCTCATAGCTTATGAAATGAGGATTGGGAAAGACAATTCTCAAATGAAGGAAGCAACTTTTAAAGCATCAAAAGTAGATAAGAAATCTAAAACGAAGTTTCAATCAGAAGACTCCGATGATGAAGAAGCACTTCTTGTTAAAAATATTAATAGAGGTATTGGAAGGTTCAAAGGGAAATTGCCCTTAAAATGTTTTAACTGTGGGGGAATTGGTCACTTTGATTCCAAATGCCCTTATCCCAAACAAGAAGACGATGATGAGTGCCCTGATAACTTCAAGAAAAACAAACAGTTTTTTAAGAAAAACAAAAATAAGACCTTTTATTCCATGGATGACAATTGCTCAAATGAGTCTAGTGAAGATGAAGAAGCAGAAGTCTTATTCATGGGAGTAGAAAATAAAGTATTTGAAGAAGAAGTAGAAGGTGTGGTAGATCTTAAAACAAAACTTGAAAGTGCTATCGAATAATTAGAAGGAATTATTATTGACTTAAAAAATCAGCTTCAAGAAACCAGAAAGGACAAATACAATCTAGAACAACTCAGAAACAAGAAGAAAAAATAGAAAAGCTTGAAGCTGAAATAATCTTGCTTAGAAAGATGACTTATGAAGAATCCTTTCAATAAAAATTTAAGAGCAGCTCAAAAACTCTAGATGACATCCTAAGTTCTCAAAGATCATTCAACAATAAAACTGGACTAGGTTATGACAAAGGAAGGAAGTCAGAACAATCATCTTGCATGAATAAAGAAGGAAATAAAAAGAGTTATGCTGATGCACTTATGAAACCAGTTGTGAGGGAATGCAGTAAAAAAATTGGTCACTCTCAAAGCAGGACAGACAATGTGCCAAGTAAACATCAACAACTCTTTCTGGGAAATTGTTATGCCTGTAACAATTTTGGATAGATAGCTAGAAACTGTAAACTAAATGCTCCTATTGGGAAGGGACTTACATCACAATATCTATTGTATAAGAAGAATGGCACTGTAAGTAATCCAAAAGGAAGAAGCTACAACTCTTTTGCTCCTCTTCAGAATTATAATATAGAATGTTACAAATGTGGTAACCTAGGACATATAGCTAGAAATTGTAAACTAGTGATACCTATGAAGAATGATACCACAAAACCTTAAGACAATGAGGAAAAGAAGGTTTGGAAGAAGAAGGAAGATTTGAAATGCTCAATAGCTCTATGTGCAACTGAAGAAAAAAAAAATATATGGCATGTAGATAGTGGATGTTCAAAACATATGACAGGAGACCCACATAAATTCATAAGTCTAAAAAGAAATCAGAAAGGAAAAGTCACTTTTGGAGATAACCTATCCTCTAAAATAATTGGGAAGGGTACAATGGCTCTTAGAGACAAGATGAAAGCTGAAAATGTTTTACTTGTAAAAAATTTAAAACCAAATCTTTTAAGTGTAAGCCAAACATGTGATCAAGGACACATATGTATATTTGATTCCAAGAAATGTGAAACTAGAAAAAAGGATTCAGGAAAAATTGTTGGGACTGTTGTGAGAACTCCAAGCAATGTGTGTATTCTAGAAAATGAAGAACAATGTCATATGAGTCAAATTGATGAAATTTTTCTATGGCATAGAAGGATGGGACATTTGAACTCTGACAATATTGTAAAATTTAGTAAGAAGGGCGCTGTAAGAAATATCCCAAAGATCATAAAACCACTAAGCCATGTTTCTAGACACTGTCTTCATGGGAAGCAAACAAGAACAAGCTACAGGGTCAAAGAGCATACAACCTCTCAGCCATTAGAAATAATTCACACTGATCTTTGTGGGCCTACAAGGACTAAAAGCTTTCAAGGTGAATATTAATTCATGTTATTAATTGATGATTATACTAGGATGACTTGGGTGGCATTTCTTAAAGAAAAATCAAAAGCTTTCATGAAGTTTAAAGCCTTCAAAGCACTTATTGAAAATGAAGCAAATCTCAAGATTAAATGTCTAAGATCAGATAATGGTGGTGAGTTCACCTCAAATGAATTCAATGAGTTTTGTGAAAATCGTGGAATCAAAAGGCAATTTTCAGCCCCCAGAACTCCTCAACAAAATGGAGTGGTGTCACATACCCCAATTTTGATAAAATAATTACATTAACATGTCAAAACCCGAAAATTTCCGAAAAATTTAAAATTTTTAAGATAGCAATAAATGTTATTAAATGCATTCCTGGATCTGTTTGATTTAGTTAAGGGATCACAACTATGTCTTAATAATTTGTCATTGTACTTAAATTTTTATTGTGAGTCTTATTTATCGTTACTGATGGTTTTTCTGTTTTCAACCACAAGGGGGAGTTGTCATCGCAGACTGGGCTTACTTAGCTTCCGAGCTAATGCATCCAATTGTCTTTCATTTACAGGTATACAGGTAAAGTACGGGTCGCTGCAAATAATTTTTAAAGCATTATAATTCCTTTAACTGTACCAAAATGTCCAGTAAAAGTCTAAACATGCGATACAGGTTGTCAAGTGTGAAAAGGTAGAAGTTCCTTCCTGTAATATTCATGTATTCTTACTGATAGAAAGTTGACAATTTTTCATGAGAATAAGATAGATATTATTCTTTATCAGAATGTCTTAAGTACCACCATGGAGTATTGTTCTTTGGTATTATTATTGTGTTGCAATAATATCTCTTATCTAGCGTCGTGTAATGTCACGGGAAATATGGAAATCAAACCATTTTGTTTATCTGTTGTTACTGTGTGATTTACGATTACACTTTCAAGGATCTAGAAATTTTCAATGTATAATTTACTTATTACTTGCACTGTATAATAATCTGTCAGTTCGTATCTTTTTATGATACTCCTTTAGGGTTTGCTTTGGTTGCACTACTATTCCTATTTCTGGAATAATAATAATCAAGGCTTTCAGCTATTTTAAGTGACAATGATAAAGTAGAATTGCAAGTTATATTATTTGTCTTCATCTTAATATTTTGTAGGTTCATAGATTTTGATGTACTTGTTACATTGTTCTATGCCATTTCAAACTTACATTACCTACCTACTCAAAATAACCTTTATAAAGTCACTCACTCCCTCTATGTCTAGAATAATACATGACTGAGTTTCGATCAACGCCCATGTTGCATGAATTGCTGAGTCAAGGTTTAATCTACAAAAGAAAATAGAGACTCAAAGATATTATCTAATGTCTTGATTGTTTAAAGGATGACCTAGGAACTATGTCAAGTCAATCTTTTAATGATTCCATGCAAATAAATCTATTACTCATGCTTTAATATTTTATTGACAAAACAATGGGGTAATCCATCGGAATCTTTGATATCAATGACATACGCATGATTGTAATGTTTGTATGGCAGGTATTGTTATACACTATGCGGATTCTATAGCATTGTGTTCATTGTGTAAATGATAGCAATTCTAAGTGTGGTATCACGACTTTAAAGAAAAGGTACCCATGCCATGATTGTAGTTCATCCATTGCGATTTTAATTGAAAGTAGAAAATGATTGGAAACACAATAGACTATGGAACTTCGACCCACATCATGCAAAGATTAAAAGGCTACGTGTATTTTCCTCCGCCAAGTGTTGAAGGTATTTAAGTGTTGTCTCAACCCTAAACTCGGCATTTTTCCATTGCCTTCGGGCTTTGTCCTTCCGTGGAAACCCTCCTGTCCGAATCCGAACCCTACTGAGATGTCAAGAGCACAGCTCTTCTGCAACTTTGAATCCTTCGTGCTTATTCACCTCGTTACAAGAGAATCAATGTGTTTTTGTTAATGGCGACTGTGGTTGGGTAAAATCCCAGGGTTTTATCCTTTTCATGTCAAAGTTTATCCCTGTCTTCGCATTGCCATTACTCTTGGCTAGGTCCTGCTGAAGTTTTCAATGTAGTAGCTATCTTATTTCTGCCAGTTCGTGGCATTTGTTGTCGAGGATTGGAGTTCTTACATTTCCCTTGCTACAATTAACATGCTGAATACAGTGTTTAAGTTGCTCCCCGAAAATGGTAAGTTACAGGACTTCACCCTTATCGTTATAGTTTAAAGATTTGGATTTTATATAACCGCGTTTATTAACTAGTACCAAAATGTGAATGCAGGACCTGTCTGCTCGCGATGGTGTACAGGGCGCTTCCCTCAATTCGGTGGGCTTCTCCGGGTAAGCCTGGTCGATAGCCATGGCATTCCTCCTTGTTGGTTGTAGGTTTTAGGGTCTGTGTTGCATGAAGGGATATAGGGTTTACAGCAGCATTTGTTATGTGTTGTAATGAAAAGTTAAGGGCTTAGATCCCGGGTCGTATAGAATGTTACGGCCATGGTTCAAATTGTAATTCTAGTTTTTGTTTTTGTGTTGATAACTCCTGTGGAGGGATTACTGTAAAGACTTTGGAGCCAGCCTGTAGATGACATTATGGCCTCATAGTTTTTAATACCGGGCTCAAACAATTGCACTCAGGGTTTGTTAATACGTTTTTGATATTAGAATTACCTATATAAACGAGTTTTGTTGAAACCTTGTATGAGTTTCTCCTGTATGATTTAACTGGTGTTTAATGCATAAGTTTGTGATTTCTAAGCTCTTATAGATGCTTATATTAGCTATTTAAACTGCTTCCGTAGGTTAAACTTGTTGTCTGCAACCCTTGTGTTTATTTTTAAAAGAAAACGAAAGTAGAAAGGATAGGGTTCCACACGACCTCCACCGTCGTGGATGGTTTTTGTGATTGTGAAAAATAATATGAATAAAAAGAACTCGATACTGAGTTCGGGATAAGGATTTACTGTTTCGGCGTTTTGTTTTTAATAGTTGATGCTATCGTCATGATTTTCTTCTGTTGATAGTCATGAAACAAACGAAAGATAATGTAATGCTAAAGGAGCTCGACAATGAGCAAAAACTACCGTTCTGAGTGTTTGAGTTTTGTTGTGGATTTAAATATCCAGGTTTGCCTCTGCTGCTAACTTCTAAATGTCAAAAACTTGGACTAAAAAGGGTTTGAGTGAACACACCTTCGTATTTTGGTTTAGTTACTTGTTTAATTTTGTAATTTGACTCTGTCAAGTAAGTGAGTCAATGGAAGTTAATAATACCTTGAATGAGCTCGATGCCGAGCCTAAGAGGTTCCTGCTAACCCTTTTGTTTTATTTATAAAATTCTCAGTTAGGGTTTAATGAGAGGATTGTAATGTAACGTTTTGTTGAAATAAACAAGTAGGATTTTGTGATGAAAAGGAAGCTCGACACTGAGCTGTAAAACTGTTCTATCTGTTTTGTTTGGTTTATGTTTTCTCTGCTAAATAAATTTTCATTGTTAAAACAGTGGAATGATCAGTTTCCATTTAACTCCTCAGTCGTGATGTCATCTATTGTTGTGTTTTAAGATTCTGTCGTGATAGGGAGCTTAGAGTAAGATATTATGGTGATGTTTAACTTGGCAACAGAGTTCTGTAGGGTTTCTGCACAATCGTTTTGTTTGATAATAACTGAATGAAGAAAAGTTAACTAGGTTTTCATGTAATAATTTGTTAACTCCTGACTGGGGTTTGCACCCTGAGATAGAGATTTTATTTGTGCTTACAACATCTCCTATAAGGTCTATCGACCTAGATATGATTTGTTATAATATCTATGTTTAGGTTTACTGTTTGTCTCCTATGACTGTATAATAAATTTTTATAATATACAGAGTACAAATACTTGATATGCCGCCCCTATTTGTCTGTTCAAAAATATAAATAAACTAGTTTTACAATTATAACTTATACATCATTACATAAAGTATGAATAGTTTTTCCGTATAGATTATAAATACATTAATATAAATAAAACAGAGATTAAATCATACTAACAATACAGAAGACACAGTAACTTTTAACAATCTTACTTCTGATATTCTAGGATATTCGACCTACTAATTAATTAATTACTACTCAGACATATTAACAATAAATGCAGCATACATTCATTCATCCTTAAAGAACATAGAGGAGTAATTAGCAGAACATGTCTTGATTTGTGGACAACAATAGCAATGGGAGGCTGTTCCTCCCTACCAATTCCTGGAGAGTGCCCAGACAACACTTCTCAGGACCCCCGAGCTTGCTCTGGTCTTCCTGGCTGGAACTAGGTGCAGCAAAACAATTCACTCAGCCAAACAGCTAAACTGGAACCAAGTTACTGCAGCATCCCATATCAAAACACTCCCTTACTGTATTTTCCCTCTTCCTCAATGGGACTCCTGAATAGCATTCACCTGAATGTATTCTCCCTCCAGAACAATGTTGAACCCCCAGCTCAGTTCATTGAGTACTATTTAAAAGATTGCCTAGGTCTTTGTTGGGTTAACTGTCATTTATGAGCCACCTGCTCAGATTCCACTTTCCTGGGGAATCATGACCCCAAAATATAGGGAAGTTGCCACCTGCAACTTAGGAAGTGTTTGAGGATGCTGCCACTTGTCTTTTGCCTTTCCACCTAGTTCCATCCACCAGTTAGACCAGTAACCTCTTTTAACAGCTCTCCCATGCTGTTGTCTCCATAATTTATTTATTAATAATAAAATATTCAGAATTACATTCCATTTCTAGTGACTCTGCTGAGTCATCAATTTCTACTAAGCATTAAATTTAACATAATGTCTTAGAAATATGATAAAATAATTACATTATTTTCACAAAATTGGGGTATGTGACAAGTGGTCGAAAGGAAAAACAGGATTGTTCAAGAAGCAGCTAGAACTATGCTAAATGAAGCAAAAATTCCTGATGGCTATTGGAGAGAAGCAATATATACAGTTGTCTATGTACAAAACAGAGGACAACTCAGAGTAAATAGTGACACAACTCCTTATGAGCTATGGTTTGGAAGACCAGCTACAGTTAAATACTTTAGAGTTTTTGGAAGTAAGTGCTACATAAAAATAGATGATGATAATCTAGGGAAGTTTGACTCTAGAACAGATGAAGCTAGACAAGCGGACCAAAGCAGTTCATTTTATTCCTTTTAAGTCCACATACAAAGCTGTGGATATTGCCAAGATCTTCATGAAGTATTTTCGGCTTGAATGATCATCGAATTCACAAACCTATACAATATATACTGACATATTAGTAGCTGCATCAAATAAATTACCTGTAATACAGTTATTAGTTTACTAAAAAATAATAATAGCATACATCTTTGTAGTTACTACTAACATTCTTCCACCAAAAGAGCATACAGATGATATAATCTAAGGTTGCACAAGATCATAGAAAGTGCAAATGTAACTATAGATGACACTAAACCAAGAAGGATACAAATCCAAGAAAATGTGGATGTTGAAGAAATTGATGATGAAATAGATGATGAAGAAAAAGAAGAAAGTTCACAAGAAGAAGATATTCCTAAAAAGGAAGAATAAGAGAAAGAAGAGAATGAAGACTCCCCCAGATCAGACACAAAAACACCATCCAGACGAGTTCAAAAGAATCATCCTGAAAGTCAAATTATTGGTGACAAAAATTCAAGAGTTTAAACAAGGAGAAAATTGTTTTATGATGAAGAAAGAGCACTGCTTTCGATAATAGAACCTAAAAACTTTAAAGAAGCTTGCAAAGGTGAGGATTGGATCAATGCTATTAATGATGAACTTGATCAAATATAAAAGATCCAAACTTGGGAACTTGTCCCAAGACCTAAGGACATGAAAGTCATTGGGACCAAATGGATTTTTAAAAACAAGTTCATTGAGGATGGTCATGTGATAAGGAACAAGGCTAGATTAGTGTGCAAGGGATATGCTCAAGTAGAAGGTGTTGATTTTGAAGAAACTTTTGCACCTGTGGCAAGACTTGAAGCCATTAGAATGTCCTTAGCTTTTGCATGCTACAAGGAGTTCAAAGTGTATCAAATGGATGTAAAATCTACATTTCTTAATGGAGAACTTGAAGAAGAAGTATATGTAGAGAATCCTGAAGGTTTTCTATTATCAGAAAATAGAGATTATGTTTGCAAACTTAAGAAGGCACTCTATGGTCTTAAAAAAGCTCCAAGAGCATGGTTCTCAAGACTTGACAAGTATTTAAAACAACAAGGATATAAAAGAGGGGCTACTCACAACAATTTGTACATAAAGTTTGAAAACAAAAATATGATCATTGTTGTAGTCTATGTAGATGATATCATATTTGGAAGTGATCTACAAATTCTAACTGTTAACTTTGCTTCGGAAATGAAGAAGGAATTTGAAATGTCAATATTGGGGGAACTAATGTTCTTTCTAGGTTTACAAGTATCTCAATCAGAAAAATGGATCTTCATCTCTCAAACTAAGTATATCAAAGAGATGTTGAAAAAATTCAAAATGGAAGAATCCAAACCCGTTAGTACTCCTATGGTCACTGGTTGTAAATTGAGCAAGGATGATGAATCTTTAGAAGTAGATCATACTATGTATAGGTCAATGATTGGTAGTTTATTATATGTAACAACCACAAGACCAGATTTAATGCAGGTTGTAGGTTTGGTGTGCAATCTGATTCATAGGGCTTGTACCAACAAGCCACCTTGCGTCCACCCTAAATTCATTGTCCACCCTGAAATGGATTGCAACAATTTTCAAGAAAATATCACAATATCCATGAGAATATGGGAAGTATGGTGAAAGAATTAGGAGCTAAACAATGCAAGGAAACTAAAGACAGCGAGGAGACAACTAATTATAAAGAAAGCACAATTAGAAAAGCATAAGGGAAATTTGTTTTTTATTGGAGGTAGGAGAAGAATGTTAAAAAGTAAATCTTGAAGAGGGAGTAAAAAACTTAAATGAGTTGCAAGACAAATTCCTCCGTTTAGAATCAGAACAAACACTAGGGTTTGGAGAGCTCAGAAACTATGTCTCTCATGAAGATTTAGTGGGTTCACCTCAAGTGGCTAATATGGAAGAGAAACAGTGGAACATAAATCATAGAAGAATAGAATACAAGTCATTTCCTACCTGGCATTTGTAGCAAGTAAGAGAAGGCCTAGAAACCATGGGCTTGTTTAAATTTCTTTGATATATTATCATGTTTTGACTATACTTTCTTTTATGTTAGGTTAATATATAATAATGTACACAAGTCATAGTATGAATCATAGGAAGACAGTAGCTAGACCAATGCATAGAATATCTTTTTTATGATATGACGTTAAAGGAATTACCCGTAATACTTTGGAATCACCAAGCCATGGACTTAAGCACCTATAACAACAAAAACAAGGAAAAACCTCGGTTCCTGTATCCTATCGACCCTCAAAGGAGAGCCAAGCTCACGCAAAATAGAATTCGCTAGAAGAGAATTCGAAAGACAAAGTTAGCATGGTGAGTATGACTTCTCATTAAAAAGATCGGTACATTTTCCCAAGTATCAAGCATTAGAATGACGTCTTAATCGAACTTCACCTACTGCATTTACTATTTACTGGTTGCATTTATGTCGTGGGAAGAGAGGGGAGTAATATCTCCTCTATAAGCTCTTTAACACTCCATTCATACATTAATATGAACCATCGAAGGGTTACAACTTTGGTAAGGTATGTTGTGACTCATCCATCGCTTAGGTTATAACTAGCATACCCCCTAAGTGGGGGAAATGAAACGCCGAATAGAACTTCAATATGTTTCAAAGTGAGAGAAAGTTGTGTGTATGTAGATAATACAATTTTATGTGTTGAAAGCAAGTCTAACAAATGTATTTGTGGAAGTAGGCAAGGGAGTGTTATCTTATAGGAAAGGGAGTGTTATCCTTCAATTGTAGGAAATTATTTTTATACATATAGTGACTTGATTACTAAGGCCAATACATTATCTTGCCTTGGAAAAACATGGACCTCCTACATACTTATAGGTATTCAGAGAGCTAAAGCACTCAAGATGGAATGTCCCATGGGTATAATTAAAGTAACATCACTCGTGGACGTTGATTACAAAAACACATAATTTCTCCCATAAACAAAGTGAAGCAAATTGGTATACATGGAGATCCAATATCACACGACCAACACCATTGAATATTTCTTGGAACAATAGTCTCGTGTAAGGGCTTGGAGAATTAAAACCTTTGTTTTGGTTTTAAAATGAATTTTAAAGTTGCTTCCTTGGTTTTGGGCTTAAATATGAATATTTAAAGTTGCTCCCTTTGTTTTAATTTAAAGATGAATTTTAAAGTTTCTTTATTCAAGATAATGGTAGGTCTGTGTTGTTCTTTTTATACTCTTATTGAATAAATAGGCAATAACGAAATTTTGGGGAATTAATACGGTTACTGAAGCAGATCCTATTTCCCAAACTTTGATGGAGAATTCATAAATGTCATGGTACCAAAGATGAAGTGATTAGGTATTTGGGAGCTTTCTGGTTGTCTGGTTATTTTAAATTAGGAAAAGCATGTGACAGCTCTGAGGAATATTCACGTTCTAAGATAATGCGGAAGCTAGCTGAGACGCCATCAAAGGCTTGAGAATTGATGATTACAAGATTATTTTAATTCATGGCTTCAAAAGTGTAGTGTAATCTGTTGCTACTCCTCTGAATCCAATGCTAAAAAAAGATGAGTCAATGTCATGGTTGATGATATAATATATACTTGTTGGATAGATATATCATGTACCGATAGTAGAAAATCTAGATATTTGGCAGTCTCGTAGCAGTCAACATTGGCAATCAAGTTTCCATTGTAATGCAATATATATAAATATTTATTGCATGGTTGGAAAATAACATTGGGATTGCAGTTTGAAATTTCGATACCAAACATTATTAATGATTTTTTTAGAGCTATTTGAAAGCGTTATCTATCTTCTAGTGACAAATAGAATCTCCACTTCAAATGTGGTGAGATATTTATTCTCGTACAAAGTAAATGGACTCAATATTTCCTCTTTTATATTAAGACAATTCCAATGAGACCAAAAGCACACTTCTTCATAGCTAGGCCCACTACAACCTTTCCAACAATAAATGTAAATCAATAAATGAATGTTTTATATGAGTAATGTTGTAATGGAAAATTAGGGCATAAACATTAAAGTGTCAAGAATAAGACAACGACAATGCTAGATCGGTTTATGCTCCACCATATTTAACATATGAAGCAACATTAGTGTTTTCATTTGGTACACTGGAGTGCAGGGATTGAGGGATGCAATTTTAAGTGTGAAAGGGACAGAGAATGAAGGTGTGCCTCTTCCTTTTTGTGAAATGTGACATATGAAGTGTCTTTCATCTTTTCATAGCGTTCAAAGGAGAACGATGGTGCAATTCACATTCCTTCTAATGTTGTTGTGCATGACATTACCGTGAAGGTCAAGCCTTGACGTTCAATGTTACCAATGTCAATGGTTGACCTTGTTAATGTTAATCCTTGAGATTCATGGATAGTCAATTCCTAAGCCATCTTGATGGGGATTTGTTTCTTGTTACTTCGATTTATGGGTGGAATCAGCATGTGATTTGGTTGAGATTGGTCCCATGGAGGGCCAATGTATTTATCAAATGCCACGACAACATAGGCTAGCAACTTAGGAGGGATAGATTCAATGTGGCTAATGCAAGGCTCGTGAAATGGACGGCATGCCATTGCCAACATGAATCAAAGTGAGGCAACAATGGTCTTGTGATAGCCGACAACTTGGGGTTTGGACAGGTTGCAAGGCAATTAGTATTCATGAGTTGTCTAGTGAAGACTATGATCCTCTTTGAAATGACCTGTGGTGACATGCATGTAGCACAAACCTGTGCGTGTTGATCACAAACCGTCTAGGGTTGATCACCTAGCAGCTCCACTCTATGAACCCCCTTAATATGTGTGAGATTTTTTCTTTTCGATCAAACCATTTCTTTCTAAACCATTGATTCTCCCGTGATTGGTTAGAGATCTGTATGTCCAGAGAACTCTGTGAGTCAGTAATGGTGTCTAGACTGCATAGATTTGTTCCATGATATATGAATCATATAGATGTCATAGTGAGGTTTTTTATGTTTGCCAATCAATGATCAGGTTGCATGCTTGATCGTTTTCTGCATTTTGCTTCCTACTACGAGCTTTTCTTAGTATTGGTTTAGGCTACACTGTACGTTTTCTTTACATTTCCTCTTATTCAATGCATAACATTCTCTGGTTGGAGGATATGGATTTGTAGTAAAAATTTGAACCATTGAGGATGCAATAAGAAGCAATAGTTGTTGGAAACCATGCAATGGGATTCATGGTCATATTTGCATTGATAGTTGGAGTGGTGGGAGCGGCTTCTTCCCTTTCAGGAATTAATTACATCATGTCATGGACAAATCACAGGTTAGGCTCTGTTGCATCAGTTTCCATGACAGCCTAGGAAATTACTCAATTAGATGCCATGGCGTATATCTCATATATTTTTATTTAATGTCAGGCCTTTTTCCTTCCTTCTTCTGGTACACTCCCCCCTCTGTACCATTTTGAAGAATCAAGTGTTGTTTCCATGGTATTTTGAATTTTCAACTTCTTGCAACTGAACAATGCTATCCAGAACACATATTGAGGAGGGTATCGTCACCACATATCATGTGGCTCAACTGGTACAAGTGTGGAAACCCTTTCCGAACTTATTGGATTCCAATGAAGAACTTAATAGTTTTAGAAGTAGCAGGGGAGAAATTAAAATTATTGTGGTAGCATGATTCTCATGTATGCTTATTTTTCTTTCTTAATTTCATTCCATTTTGTAGGCAAAAGTCAGTGTTTACATCTTTCTGATAGCTAAAGTGCAAACATTACAGGCTCCTCTACAATTGTGAGAGCTAAAAATCTAGGCTCCCTCGTTTTTCAGATTTTTCTAGGTCCGTAAGGCAGTTGAAGCAGCTCAAAAAAAGTCCATTTTTCATGCATTAATAAAAATCATTCCAGAAGAATTTGGTGATTTGTGCTCCTTGAAATACCTTGAGTTAATTGACTCCTTCGTATATCGATTTGTATGGTGCTTTGAGTTTGATGTTGCTTCCCAATTTATTTAGGAATTTAACTTGACACGAACATCTGGGGTTGAGAGATTGTTCCAGTTTGACCTTCTCTAACGAAATATTACCACCCTGGAACATAGATATTTCAGGTTGTAGCTGTGTGAAAGAATTGCCTCCCAAAGTTGCACATCAGCGGTCCTTTGCACATCAACGATCCTTGCAAATATTAGATGTGTGTAAAACGAATTTAAAATAAATGTCAAGCATCATTGGAGATGTGTGCAAATTAGAAGCTCTAGAATTAGGAGGGGAGTCGTTGTTAGAAATCCTACCAACTTTGACATACATATATAGTTTGATTTGTTCCTATGTTTTTGAAAGAGAATCTGCTCGCTATAGTTCTATTCTCTGGTGTATTCTGTTTTCTTCGATCTTAAGGAGAATCATCTCGATAAAGTCTCTGGTTTTGGTTGATTATGACTATGGAATCAGATCAATTAGGCTTTGATGAGAGGCATATTAGCTAGCAGAAAATCCCCTTTGGACTGGAGTCCATGAAAAAAAATCCTAATAGAAGGTAAGATTTATATCTGAATTTTTTTTCATGTTAGATCATTCCTTGCATTGTAAGATCATGTTTTAAACACAATCATGTTTGGTATCAAGCATTCCTGAGTTGTAAATGGTCTTTGGGTCATAATGAAGACCTCATCTAGATATGGCATATGGCATGATACATTGGGAGAAACCATTGGAAGGCCCAACGAAAGAGAATCGAATCATACTGGATTTCTTAGATCCTAATCAAATCGATGGTTCCCATTAACATTTCACAAATATAAATAGTGTAGAGGCTCGTAGTGAATCGTTGACTGTGTAATTCAATATCCCCAATTTGAGTGCAATATAAGATTGACGTATTTATTTGATTGTTTGTGAGTAAAGTTTTGGCATCCTAATTTCATTCTTTTAAGGGGATGGTTCCTCTCCAGACTTCGTCGTCTATTAGGAGCCTATGAGGAACCCACCCCTTGTCAACTCTATCAACACTCCATACACGCGGCTCTTCATTATATCATTTTCCGAACAAGTTTGTGATGTGGTGGGGCACGTATAGCTCTACATTTATATTGCACATGTTGACTTTATTGACACATGTTGAAATCACCTCGTTCTTAGAAGACCAGGGCCCAAGTGTCAGAACAACAGAATCCCCCACCGTTTTTCCATCAACAACCACCCCACAAACCAAATTCCCCCCCTCCAATTCCAGCTTCTGAACTTACCCCATGACCACGTTAACCTTATAATTCTCAACCACAACTGAGAGAATCGCACTGGTAAAGAGATGGGGATGAACTTGCGTAGTCGTTTGAGAGGTTCCTATGGATATAGGATTAGTAGCACCATCTCCATCGATCGTTTCTTGAGCCAGGTCATTGTTTTGGTTACCCCTTCCCTCATTGGCTCACATGGTTGTGGTTGTATGGTATCCTGCATGGCCATGGAAGTTATGGACATGCCCTTAGGGAATGACCATGGATTCCATGTCCTGCGGCCATGCAACCCATCTGCTCACACCCAAGATGATTTGTGCATAATACCCCATTGGCTCGAATGGCTCATGTGGATTGCGGCTATGTGATATGAGTATGTGGGTCATGTGAGATGGGTTTGGTTCTTGGATTCATGACTCTTTGGATATTTGAATTGTTGTATGGAATTGGGATTGGCACTTGGTGCTTGGGCCTTGACTTGGTGATAATATTGTGACATGGGGTTTGGTTGGTTATCATATATGGGTTTTTCGTGCTTGATTTTTGGTCTTGGTAATTGCACGAGAGTAACGAGGTGCTTACAACTCAGTATGGGGGAGATGTTGTCAAATTTGTCAAGTTACTTAAGATGGATCTATGCTGGTGGGAATTAAAATCTGAATTCAACTAAGTGATTCCCAATAGGTTGTGCATGTTATATGACATATGGTGATATAGGAATGGTACTTTAAAGTAAGGGTTTTGAGGTCTAGGTGAAAGCTCATATATTATCCGGCTTACTTGTTGGTTCGCTTGGCAAATGAAATCGTTGAGCGGCATTGGATCACTTGGTATTGTTGTTTTGGAAAGCTTACAAGGTTTGGGTTAAAGCGTGAACATCAATAGGTCACACGTTAAGTACCAAGTTCTATGAACAATTTATTTGTTACTTATTCTCCATGCTTAGTTGTAATCACTTGTTGTCTATGCCTCAACTACCTATTACCTTCTTTAGTTAAATGGGTTGTTTGTCACTATCTATTATCCATGCATGAGCTATGAGTTATCCATTCATCAACCACTCATTATTTTATATATATATATATTTAATATAATTGTTTATTTTGAATTTTGAACAACACCCATAAAATCAATGTGGACAGTACACTTGTCCCATCCTCCTTCAATCTAGGAAAAACATAGATGGTATTCCACCCCAAATTATAAGATATTAACACCTATCCTTGTAATCAACAACCACAACCAAAGCTCTTCAATACATCACATAGGCTTCAGGCTGAGTGGCTGCCCATGGTATTAGATTTTGAGTAAAAAATTATCCCCAATTTAAATTGAGCATTAACACATTGAAATTAATATTAAAGGCAACACATTGAAATTAATATTAAAAGTTATCTAGTAAGAAGTCAAAAACAAATGGATTACTAAGTTTTTACATTATTACTATGCCAAAGTGGTGACTAATAATTTTGTGTAGTCTAAACAAGTGAAGATTTCACTTGTTTCAGGTGAATTTTTTTGGCTTCATTTGAACAAATCTAGCATAAATTTTAAATATTTAAATAACAGTGTTTAAATATTCAGAATTGTGGATATTAGATGACAATCATACGGAGTGAAATCCAGGGGTGGTTAGGTGGCCATGTGCCAATGATTGAAATGATGGGTGATGGGATCCATCCTTATGCAACTTTGTCAATCTTTCGCTTTGCGAATTTGTATTTATATATCTGGGATGAGTTGATTCCCAAGCTCCGACTAGTACTGGGAAACTAGTTGGCGAACCAACAACCATTCTAAGCCAAAAGATCAATTGGGAATTTGGGAGGACGGGCTAAAAGTGAGGTGTACACCAGGGAAAAAAGAAGGAGCCCCATTTCCTCCAAAGCAAAGTAAAGAAAAGGTCCTAAGGAAACTCAAGTGATTATAATTTTGTGTTCCGCTTAAATAAATGTTTTAACTAAGTTTTAAATAGTCTACAAACTTCCCCATGATTTATGCCTAGAGATCATCCCTCTTGAATATTGCGAAGGATTATTCAACATGTGGAGTTGATACGTAGTTGGCAGCATTTAATTTACTCCGAGCTTTCACGCAGATCAAGCTCCACCTAGTATATTGACACACAGTTAATGTTATCTCTCCCCACTTGTTAACTTATTAATCCTTTCGAGTATTTTATTTAATTTACCCTGAATTTGCATCCATATCAAGATCCACCTAGTATATTGACACAGTTAACGTTATCTCTCCCCACTTGTGAACGTCTTAATCCTTATGAGTATTTTATGTGTAATCCTTAATTAAAGGCTTGAGAGTTATCGAGTACAATCCCCTCGAATTTGGCGATGACTTAAAGCATAACAACTTGGTTCATTCTTATCACAGATTCTTTACTAGGTTGAGGCTTCTAGAAGACCGAGCTCTCGGTTCTATTATCTCAGGATGCACTCCTGAGCAAGTCTTTGGTCCTCGAGAGTTTTAGTTCTTGCACTTCAAGCCAACATTGAATCATAAAAGAGCTTCCCTTACCTATTAGCTCAATCCTGCTCTTTTCTGAACTCAATTGAGAGTACGGAGTGGGATGCAATCTCTATCCGGCTTCCATTTATTTGAGGTAGTTTATTGTTTAAGCAATCTCAGGTTATTGACGATTTTGTTCAATACATTTCGCTTATTGTTCACATGTCTGTTATAATTTGTTCATTGTTATGATTTTAGTTTATTTTCCTTTTGTACAGGAAACCCGTGGAGTCTGCAAAAAGGAAAAAGGATTAAACTTGAAGCGCAAACTGGGTAATCTTTCTGTAATAACTCAATAGATTAATTAGCCTTGAATTGTTTGCTTCTATGACGTTTATAAACCCTCTCAAAACTTATAGTTATGTGTTAAACATAAGATCTATTCCAATGACTCCGTTCTGCTCTTTCTTGAATTGAATTGAGAGTATGGCCTAGCTCCCGTTATTTGAGGTAGTTTATAGCTTTAACAATTGTGTTTGTTTGTTCTAATTTGTTCACTTTTCTGATTTTAGTTTATTTTCCTTTTGTAAAAGAAACCTGTGGAGTCTGCAAAAAGGAAAAAGGGTTAAACTTCAAGCGCAAACTGGGTAATCTTTCTGTAATAACATGATAGATTTATTATCTTTGATTTTTTTTGCTTCTTTGACGTTTACAAACCCTCGCCAAACTTATACTTATGTGTTAAAATGGCACAATAAATTTTGTGTGTCTTCACTCAATCACACATCTTCATCTCAATCTCCACAGGTAAAGAGACATGCTCATTCTGTGTGTCTTCATGTGAAGGTTGTGTTCAATACTCTTCAGTTACAAGTGTGAACTCTCACGGATTCAATGGTTCTCAGCATACATCTCAATCCCCCAAAAAATATACTTCAACGCACATAAAACATGAATGGAGAGATAGAAACATAAAAATTTCGGTTTGAGATTACTCTTGGTAGGTGATGGGGCGTTGCTACTGTCACCTCTAATCCCACATCGATTTAGCAATTCCATACAAGTTGCAACAGTTATATAGTAGTAGCTCGTCGCTTGTCTCCAAGATCCTTCCTTCAATTCACAAACGTGGCCACCAACGCGTACTCATTCATTCATAGTCAAAGGGCCTTCTACCATTATATGCATATGCGAATCCCCCCACTGGGTGTTCTACCAGAAGAATCCAACAATGTTTCATTCATAAAATGGTGATTCAGAATAGAGCCTATGATTTCATATCCATTGATTTTATTATGTGTCCACTGAAGGAGAGGAACTTAGGGTTTCAGAATGTCAATACAGTCTTCAACAAACATGTGGAGCATGTGTAGGAACTTCGCGCTTCAATGCACAGCTCGGTGGAGAATTTTAAATTTATTGCTGGTTTGACAGGGGCGGCTCCTCATAGGCCGTCAATAGACGATGAAATCCTGAGAGGAACCGTCCCCTTAAAATACGCCTTCGGCGTAATGAAGTTTTATAACATGGCCATAAAATTGTTATATGAGTTGGGGGACCATTAGGTTTGTGCCCGCCATATCATTGTATACAAATCTATAATGAAAAATATAATGCCACTACCATTTAATTATTAACATGATACAATTAACGTATGAAACAAAAAGTATGCTAAACCAAAGCAATGGAAGACCATTGAAGGCCTTTAGAGTGGCCAACGTAATAATATGATAGGAATGCTAACTCTCTTCACTAAAAGTGTATATGGGGCAACCAAATCATAAGATCTAAACAATTTGTTTATTGTCATTGCAAGTAAATAAATTTGAATAGATTTAAGAGTCTTACATGCTCATCAAACTAAATCAAGAAATGAAAACAAAGTATTGCGAGAGAGATGACCAAAACAATCATAGAACTAGAAGTAACACATATAATGTATTTTCAATACTTACCCTTTATTGAATCCAATTGTATATACAACATAAGAGTGGAGAAGAGGGATTTGGTTCAATGTCAAGTGAAATTCATTAGTGGTCTGAATACTAAGTATCAAGCCAAGTATTACTTCATCAAGAGCATGTGCTTTTTGCATTTAAGTAAACAAAAGAAATTCTGAGGTAACTAGACAGATTGCACAAAATAAATAAATGTAATTTAAAAAAAATATGTGTGTTGTACTTGGAATCAGTGACGTTACAAAATGGTATTAGGGCCTCAGGTTACAAAACTTGGACCTTATAAGCTCATCAACAAATTTTTAAATGCAAAAAACTAACAAGTGTTATGTGGCTATAGACCTTGCATTATGAAGAAGGTATGACTCAACCAAACCCTCTTCAACCTCACTTATAGGACATATTTGTAGATCAAAGGGAAATAAATTATAGTTATATAATTTGGCCATTGATACAGCGCGAACAAAAGAATATTTGGAAAGGACTTGGGAAGCCTTAGGACAGTAAGAAGAAGATAGAAATCCTAGAAGGAATCCAAGAAGACAACAATAGAGGTGAAATGGAAGTAGCTCCTAGCCAACAATCCTACAAGGAAAGGTACCGAGCCATCAAGGGGTATTTAAGAAGGAAATTAGATAAGGAGAACTGTTTGTGAATTTAAATTCACATAGAGACAAGGTGACTCCATCTAAAATGATGGAAACTGTATGCATCCTTAAAGCTGAATCACAAAGATTTAAAGCAAATAATATAAGAATGTAAGAAGAGCATAGATAAATAAATGCTATGCTACTATAGACTTTGATGGAGAAGAAACTCAGTCCATTATCAACACATACGACCAGTAGTGCTAAGGAATCAACAACTAAGAAAAACTCCAAGGAAAAGAAGAAGACTAGTCGAAAGGATATTACTTCCAATAGTGAGGAAATTTCTGACAATAATGGATCAAACAATGATAGTTTTGAAAATTCTCTGCCTAAGAAGAAATCTCGTAAAGGATCAATAGGGGACTTGCAATGTGAGCTTAAAAAGATAAATCCTCCCACCTTTAATGGAATTGTTAAAATTGGAGAAGAAGCAGAGACATGGATTCTAGATATGGGTAAATACGTGCAAAGTTGTGGTCATTTCAACCACATGAAAGCAAGAATAGGCATTTATAACGTGCACGGTAAATCAAACTTATGGTGGGACGAACTCAAAATCACTAAAAACATTAACGAGAAAAATGTTAGCTAGAAGACCTTTAAAAAGTTTTTCAAATAGAAGTACCTATATTTTTTTTCCAAGGAAAAAAAGCGTAATTTCATTTCAGCAGAGGTGAACAAAATTACATTCTATATATGCATTTCATTTAGTGTCACAGCAGTTACCAGACCATAGTCTTCATCAAATGTCTTTCAATTTTACATAGTATGTTTGTAAATGAAAACATCATCATGTGCCAAAAAAAAATCTCCCTGAGCATCTAGAAATCCGGGATAAGTATGTCCGGATAGTCAAAACATAGCCATCAGCATCCACCAAAAGTGGAGATGAAAAAATGAAACCAAAAATATATAACAGCAGAGATCCGAGCAAGTGTGAATAAATAGGTACTCAGGGAGCAGGTTCAATAAATGGTCGATGGTAATATTCCTGCACAACCCCATCCTTGTGTTCTTTCACCTTCCAAAACCCCAAAGCCAATTGCAAGCCCTCCTTCAAGGCCGAGTCCACTTCCTGGTTGTTTTCCCTATAAACATGTCGGCATGTAAAAGAGTCAAATAAAAGCAGCAGCTCTCAGATGTTCAAAAATAAATTTTAAATTATGATGTCTCTGCATTGTTGTGTCCCATTTATCCAATTTATGACATTCAAAAAGTCTCCATATAAGTTGAGGTTTTGACACCCTTTCTCAGTGGAAAAGATAAGTAGTAGTTTAAGGCTCATCAATTCTGCATAATTGTTTCCACCTTCACCCAGGCCCATGTATAAGATGAAAAAATGAGAGGCTGAAAGGAAAAGAACAACCCCCCCCCAACATGTCTCATGTTGTGATGCCCCATAAAAAAAACCCTAAGGTACCGATCTATCAATTTCCAAGGAAAGAACCTCCCTCTGCTTTTCCGCTCTCACATGCTGTGGAAAAGCATTTAGGATACCACATGATAGAGCTGCAGTGATAACCAATGTACAGTTCTTGTCTGAGAAAATGTAGTTGTTACGGGCTAGCCAAATGCCCCAACAAACGAGAAGAGGAAGAACTTTCATAGAGTGTGGACAGGGTCCCTCGTTCCAGTTCTTCCAGGCATGTATAACCGAGTTCCCCACCCAATTCAAATGTAGACCCGTGATCCGAGTGCACTCATCCCATACGTCTCTCGTATAAGGACACTAGATGAATAGATGTGTCACAATTTATTCAGTATATTTATAGAGGATGCACCATCCAGGTCCATGCTTATTCTTTTTTTGTAAATTGTCCGACGTTGGAATTTTGTTTTCCAAAGCGTTCCACATGAAGAGTCGGTTTTTTGGTGGGAAATTGAGTTTCCAAAGTTGCTGCCACCACCAAACAGAATCTCTATCATTTCCCAATGCACTAAGGCAGATATAACCACCTTTCGGTGTATATCTACCCCCAGGATCTCCTTCCCACAGTAATTCATCTTCCCTATCCCTCAACAGTACCTGGGAGCGAGTCAATTCCAGAATATAATTGGATATTGCTTCATGATGTTGTACAGGAAGATCCAAAGAATCCACCACTCTCGACGCCTGGAACCATCGCCTGTCCTGAACAGCTAGCTGGTACAAATAAAAGATACCACAAGCCCTCAAAGCCTCAACCATATCCCCTTGCAAAAGGTGGTGACCAACACAACCAAACCATGGGTCCTCCCCAACCCTGAGACACCTCCCATTTCCAACATTCCAAATGAAATTTGTACCAATCACAGGAAAGGAAGTGACCACCGCCTTCCAAATGACTGAACCCCCCACATGAGTCTTCCCAGCGTTCCAAACCTAGTCCAAAATCGTACTAGGGGAAATATATTTCTGAATAACAACCTTGGTCCATAGACTAGCAGATTTTATGATCCTCCATCCCCCTTTGGCAGCCAGTGCTTTGGAAAAAAGGAAAATAGTCTTTAATTCCCACCCCCCCAATGATTTGGGAACCACAATACACTGCCAATGGACCCAGGGGGATACGGAGGAATCATCTTTCCCGCTCCACAAAAACCTGAAATAGATTTTTCTAATAGTCTCCAAAATTCCCTTGGGAATCCAGGACAGTGACATCCAGTAGACCGGGATGGACTCCAGAACAGATTTGACTAAAACGAAGCCACCAGCCCACGATAACCACTTATGGCTCCACACCTTGAGTCGCTTATGAATCTTCTCAAGAAGCTAATTCCAATACTGCTTCTTATAATCATTTGGCTTTAAATTGAAGCCCAGGTATTTCAATCCATCGTCAACCCCAAGGAGTCAAAAAGGGAAGACCCCCCTGAACGCCCTAATATCCTTAGCCCTGAGCAAGTTTGTAGTAAGGGTAGACTTCCCTACATTTATATCCATCCTAGTGGATTTTGAGAAGAGATCAAGTAAGACCCGCAGAGTTGCAGCATCCCTGACAGAGTCGGTGCAGAAGATGAGAACATCATCTACAAACAATAGATGTGTGATGAAAAGATTTGGAGCCACCTGAATACCATTTAAAGTACCTTGCCGTTTAGATTCCCTCAGAGCCCTGCTGAGACCCTCCGCCACCAGCAGGAAAAGTAATGGAGACAAGGGACATCCTTGTCTGAGTCCACGCTCAGAGTGAAAAAAAGGGGAGGCCGATCTATTGATGAGAATAGAGAAAGAAACAATAGTTATGCAGCTCATCACCCACCTAATAAAACCAATGTGAAAACCCAAATGAGTAAGAAGCATACGGATGTAGAGCCAACTTACTTTATCATAGGCTTTAGAGAGATCAATCTTACGAATAGCCCCTTTCAATTTTTTAGTCTTGATGCTATGCAAGCCCTCTTGAGCAACACCAATAGCCTCATGGATATGATGACCCTCCAGAAACCCAAACTGTTCATCAGAGATATTCCTGGACAGAATACATTTCAATCTTCTAGCAATGATCTTAGTCACAACCTTCTAAACAAAATTACAGAGTGAAATAGGCCTAAAATCATTGAGTGAGGAAGGATTGTCAGTCTTGGGAATGAGAGCAATAAAGGTGGAATTAAAGCTAGCCAGGATCCTTCCAAAGAGTCTGGTGTCCTCCACCACCTGTAGTAAATCATCCCCCAAGAAATCATATAGAGCCAGTAGAAATTCAACAGACCAACCATCTGGTCCCGAGCTCTTATCTTTTTGGAAACTCTGAAGTGCTGCTTTGAGTTCCTCTTTCGAGATCTCTTCCATCACGGCAAGGTTATCTTCAGCATCCACAAATGAGGGAAGAGTTGTGTCACTCTAATCACCTTCACCACAGTAGCCTGATTGGGCGCCCGAAATAAATTTTGAAAATGACCAACCCCTACTCTATGTTGATGTATATGTAACTTCAGAATGTATTTCATTTATATATTTATTGTACTCCTATAGAGATGTATTATTCCTCTATACGGAAGTGTCGTCATTTGTATTGACAAGTGTTGCAAGTGTGTTAACTTGCTGATGGGTTATTAGACCACCTTGTAAGGGGTCAGCCCGGATTTATGTAATATATGGTTATTGTACCTAGCTAGACAAGTCGGCCCCATAAGGTTATTGGGAAAACAGAACAAGTATAAATAGAGATCGTGAGATCTCTATTTGGATCACTCAGAAACTCATTCTTCCTTCACTCGGAAAGTGGCGCACTTATGAGGAGGAGGATCAGCTGCTAAGAGGAGTCTATCTCTTGTCCTTTGGTTGAGCTATTGCTCTATCTATCTCTGAGGAAGTTGTGGGGTTTTTCACCTTAGGGTTTTCCCCACGGAAACTCTGTGTGTCTATTGTCTCTCATGCTTTTGCTTCTTGTGATGATTGACATGCTTGTTATGATTGATATGCATTGATATACTGTACATGTTATTCTCTCAGTAAAGATACTAGATTATTGTAAATTAATGCTCAAAATTTAACATGGTATCAGAGCTAACCTGAGAAGAAGACATTGTGCAGTGACGGAAACTAGGGTTTCTTGCTTATTGGGTTTCTCTCCACAGATTTTGGAAAAGCAGTATAGTAGATTGAATCTACTCATCAAGGAGAATCTATCTGTCCAATCATAATTCAATTCTGAGCATTTTCAGATTTGGCCCTAAAAATTAGGGTTTCCACAAAAATAGGAATTTTTGAAATCTGAAGACATAGCTGGAAGATCCTTGAAAAAATCGAAGTTTAGAGCTTTGGATCGAGATTTTTGGCTGGGTAAATCTCCGGGAAACTCAAACCCTAATTCAAGGTCCTCCCTAGTGAATTCGGGAACACAAAAAGAAAATTCTGAAGGGTGAAGCTTTGCAGATCTCAAATTCTGAATTCACCAAGCTGATCAGATCATCAAGGCGCATATTTCTATCCTTTCAGAAAGTTGAAATTCACTTTTTGAATTTTTAAGGTTTTTTCGACAAACCCTAATCCGGGACCAGATCCAGTTTTCAGCAAAACAAGTGGTAAGACCTAAATCTCTTCTATTTCCATTTGAAGTACTCTTTAAGATGTCTCACCACACCAAGCTTGAGGATAAGCTTGAAGGGGCTGATAACTTATGAGCCTGGAAGTATAGGATTGGGTTAATCCTGGAAGAAAATGAATTGGACTCCTACATTAGCTCTGAGGTCCCTATCCCAGAGGATGAAGAGGCTAAGGTATTGCACAAGAAGAACTTGGTCAAGGCGAAGAGAATCATTGCTGATTCTATCAAAGACCATCTCATACCACATGTGTCATCTCTAAAGACACCCAAGGAGATGTTTGACTCCCTGACCAAGTTATTTGAAGGGAAGAACATAAATCGGAAGATGACTCTGCGGAATCAATTGAATGGGGTCAAGATGTTGAATGGAGAGACCATTCAATCTTACTTCTCCAAGGTCTCTCAGATCAAGGAACAACTTGAAGTTGTGGATGAAGTAGTAGACAATGGTGAAGTTGTTATGACCACTCTAAATGGCCTACCTAGGTCATGGGATTCCTTTATCCAAGGAATCTGTGCAAGAAAGAAGTTGGTCTCCTTCAGTAGACTGTGGGAGGAATGCTCTCAAGAAGAAGCAAGGTTTGTGGCCCGAGAAGAAAATATGGGGAATGAAGATCAATCTCTCACAGCTCACACCAAGAGAAGCAAGTTTAAGAGGGAGAGATCTCATAACAAGAAACATTCTCACCCCCATCACAAAAAGAAGGATATATCTCATGTTCGATGTTTTGAATGCAATGAGAAAGGACACTTTGCTTCAAACTGTCCCAAGAAGAAGAAAGACAACAACAACAATTTCAATAAGAAGAAGAAGAACATCAAAAGAGATATCATGCTCATGCTGCTGAGGATGATGAACCTCCCAGGAAGAAAGCTAGAGAAGAAAGTGATGATGATGACTCATCAAGTGAAGAAGAGTATGTTCTAATCTCTGCTCTCACAAGTACTATCTCTCATGGTTGTAATGATTGGTTAATTGACAGTGGGGCTTCCAAACACATGATTGGGTTTAAAGAATCTTTTATAAATCTATCTGAACATGAATCACCCCATAAAGTGAAACTTGGGGATGACTATCAATACTCTATCAAAGGAAGTGGTGAAGCCTCCTACAATCTAGATTCTAGAAAATCTTTGAAGATGAAAGAAGTTCTCTATGTACCTGGGCTCAAGAAGAATCTACTCTCCATCTCTGCATTGGATGCAAAAGGCATGAGGGTTGGATTTGTAGAATGCCAAGTCCTAATGTGGTCAAAGGGTAAAACTATTGATGATGCAGTGGTGATTGGAGAACAAGAGGGAGGATTGTATAAATTAAAAGGACAACCTAAACATGCCATGGTGCATGATTCCATAGAGCCGAGTGAACTTTGGCATAGAAGACTTGCACATATGCACTACAGAGCATTACCAATTGCAAGTAAAGCTGTAGAAGGTCTTCCTGAAATTAAGACCAAGCATGAAGGTGTTTGCAAAGGATGTGCAAAAGGAAAGAACATAAAGAATGCATTTCCAAATAGTGAAAGCAAGGCAAAAGATATCTTGGAAATTATCCACTCCGATGTATGTGGTCCGATGTCATCCAGTTCTCTGAGTGGATATGTTTACTATGTCTCTTTCATTGATGACTTCTCCAGGAAGACTTGGGTTTACTTCTTGAAGAACAAAGATGAAGTGTTGGATAAGTTCAAGGAATTCAAAACCTTGATGGAGAACCAAACTGATAAGAAGATCAAAATATTCAAATCCGAAAATGGTGGAGAATTCACTTCAGGTGACTTCAAGAAGCTATGCAGTGATTCAGGGATTAAGAGGGAGTTGACTGCTCCTTACAATCCACAACAAAATGGAGTTGTAGAAAGAAAGAACAGAACAATCATGGAAGCAGCAAGGGCAATTCTGCATGATCAGGATCTACCTATGCATCTCTGGGCAGAAGCAACTAGGACAACTGTATATGTGCAGAACAAAACACCCCACAAGATATTGGACAACAAGACACCAGAAGAAGTCTTCTCAGGTAAGAAACCTGAAGTCAGCCATCTCAGAATATTTGGTTGTCCAGTATACACTCATGTCCCAAAGGAAAAGAGGACCAAGATAGATCCTTCAAGAAAGAAGGGTATCTTTGTGGGTTACAGTGAAAGCTCGAAGGCTTACAGAATATACTTTCCAGGGTTCAAGAAGATTGATGTCAGCAGTGATGTGACAATTGATGAAAACTCAACATTCATCAAATCAAGGAAGACACCTGTTGAAGTTTATGAAGAACCTAAGGAAACTAGATTTCAAGACACTACCATGACTGAAGGAATTCCAGATACAGTTCGTGAAATTGAAGATCCGCAAGAACCTGTAGATCCACCCCATGAGAATAACTCTCACAAGAGGAAACGTGCATGGGCTAGAGAGCTCATTCAAGATGCAGAAAGATATGGCATTCTAGAAGAAGAACACAGAGCAAAGAAGAGAACTAGATCTCATACCAGCTATGTTGCTTTACTTTGTGACATCATAAACAAAGAACCTTCCAGTTATGAAGAAGCAGTGGAAAAGAAAGAATGGAAGGGTGCCATGGTCAAAGAATACCGATCAATAATGAAGAATGATGTTTGGGATGTTGTCCCAAGACCTGAAGGGAAGTCTGTTGTGACTTCCAAGTGGATCTACAAGATCAAGCATGCTGCAGATGGAAGTATAGAGAAATACAAGGCAAGATTTGTAGCTCGTGGCTTCTCTCAGAAAGAGGGAATAGATTATGAAGAAAATTTTGCTCCTGTAGCGAGGTATACTTCCATTAGATCAGTAGTTGCTCTGGCTGCAACAATGAAATCGAAGATACACCAGATGGATGTCAAGACTGCTTTCTTGAATGGTGTAGTTGAAGAGGAAGTATATGTGGAGCAGCCACTCGGTTTTGAAACACATGACAGGGAGTCATATGTATGCAGATTGAAGAAAGCCTTGTATGGCTTAAAACAAGCTCCAAGGACTTGGTATGGTAGGATGGATAGTTTCCTATCTAGTTTGGGCTTTACCAAGAGTAAAGCGGATTCCAACCTTTACTACAAGGTTGAGGAAGGGAATCCTGTGATTCTACTCCTGTATGTGGATGACCTGTTTGTAACAGGAGATGACAGATTGATTGTCGATACAAAGAGGAAGCTTGCTGCCGAGTTCAATATGAAGGACTTGGGGATGATGCACTATTTTTTTGGAGGTGTGGCAGATTGTAGATGGGATCTTCCTTGGACAAGGGAAGTACAAAGTAGATATCCTGAAGAGGTTCGGGATGATGGATTGCAAGGCCATGGCCACACCTATGGCATCGAACCTGAAGCTTCTATGTGATGCTTCATCTGAGCCGGTTGATGTATCTATGTATTGTCATATGATTGGGTCCTTGATGTACCCGATGAACACGAGACCAGATATTTGCTTTGCAGTGAACACATTGAGCCAGTTCCTGATGGATCCGAGGAGTGTTCCCTTGATTGCTGTAAAGCATATTCTGAGGTACCTAAAGGGTACATTTGATTATGGGCTCAAGTATGAAGTGAATCAAAAGTTTAACCTGCAGGGTTATGTTGATTCATATTGGGCAGGCAATGCTGCAGATAGGAAGAGCACATCTGGGTGCTTCTTCAGTATGGGATCAGGTGTGATATCTTGGTTCAGCAGGAAGCATTCCTACATAGCATTGAGTACAACTGAGGCAGAGTATGTTGCAACATGTTCGACTAGTTGCGAGGTAGTATGGATTCAGAAGCTACTGTTTGAGTTATTTGATCTCCCCCTAGAGGCTACTGATATCTTTTGTGACAACCAGAGTTGTGTGAAGCTATCTGAGAACCCAGTGTTCCACAACAAGTCGAAACACATAGAGATCAAATATCACTATATCAAGGATATGGTGCAGAGAGGAGCAGTGAAGCTTCTGTATGTTGCGACGGATGAGCAGATTGCAGATGTACTGATGAAGCCATTAGCCAGAGTGAAATTCGAATACTTCAGGGAGAGGCTTGGTGTTCTTCAGATTGACGACACTTCGAGGAAGAAGTGATGGAGACATTTGCTGAAGCCATTCCAAGCATGTTGGAAGGAGGATCCTTCACATGGCTGTGGATGTAAGCGCTGGATGATGAGCATCAGGATGATGCTCCAGTTACTGCTCTGTATGCATCATGTTGGATGCTGGATATGATCAGTTGGATCATTTATGTGTATGTATGTACGCATCATGTTGATGCTGGGTATGATCGGTTGGATCATTTATATGTATGTATGTGCGCATCATGTTGATGCTGGATATGATCAGGTAGATCATGTATTTGTATATGTATCAGGTGGATGCTTGTATGATCAGTGTGATCATGTATGATATGTATCAGGTAGATACTGTGTATGCATCAGATGGATATATTGTTTGATCAGGGTGATCATAGATGACGAGCTTCAGGATTTCGCTCCAGATGATACGCATTAGGTTGATGCTATGATGATGATCAGGTTGATCATGTGATGATGTACATCAGGATGATGTATGGTGAGTATCGGTTTGATACTCTGTGGCCGTGGATAGGTTGTGCAGGTAGCATAGAAAAGATCATGGGAGATCCTATAGTCTGCACTAGGATGCTCTGAGTAGGTTTTGCTATAGTTTCGCATAGAAAAGATCCTTTAAAAACCGGACAGGTAGAGCAGTGTGCTCGTAACATCCTGGGTTGCTCTATCGATATCCTATAGTCTGCGCTAGGATGCTTTGAGTAGGTTTTGCAAAATTTCACATAGAAAAGATCCTTTAAAATCCGGACAGGTAGAGCGGTGTGCTCGTAACATCCTGGGATGCTCTATCGAGATCCAGACAGGTAGAGCGGTTTGCTCGTAACATCCTGGGATGCTCTGAGTAGGTTTTGTGAAGGTCAACATGTAAAAGAACCTATAGTCTGCGCTAGGTTTTGTTGACGCACATAATCAGTCCTGCGATCCACAGTATGGCCATTGATGATGAAGACCTGCAGGTGGTGGGCCTACATCTAGTATGAAAAAGGACTGGCTATGTAGAACTTCCTATGATGAGTAGATTCAGAGATGGTTGAGATAGTAGCAGCAGTGATGATGACGATGATACATGCATCGATGACGATGATCCAGAGAAGAAGACTTGTGCTAGCAGATTTGTGTTGAGAAATACCTTCCTAGTTAAGAGGTAGTGTTGATGTATATGTAAATTCGAAATGTATTTCATTTATATATTTATTGTACTCCTATAGAGATGTGTTATTCCTCTATAGGGAAGTGTCGTCATTTGTATTGACAAGTGTCGCAAGTGTGTTAACTTGATGATGGGTTATTAGACCACCTTGTAAGGGGTCGGCTCGGATTTATGTAATATATGGTTATTGTACCTAGCTAGACAAGTCGGCCCCATAAGGTTATTGGGCAAACATAACAAGTATAAATAGAGATCAGGAGATCTCTATTTGGATCACTCAGAAACTCATTCTTCCTTCACTCGAAAAGTGGCGCACTTGTGAGGAGGAGGATCAGCTGCTAAGAGGAGTCTATCTCTTTTCCTTTGGTTAAGCTATTGCTCTATCTATCTCTGAGGAAGTTGTGGGGTTTTTCACCTTAGGGTTTTCCCCACGAAAACTCTGTGTGTCTATTGTCTCTCATGTTTTTGCTTCTTGCGATGACTGACATGCTTGTTATGATTGATATGCATTGATATACTGTACATGTTATTCTCTCAGTAAAGATCCTAGAGTATTGTAAATTAATGCTCAAAATTTAACACTCTGTCCATTCCGTCAAAGGAAGTGTGAGAATTCCCATTATCATTGACCAGGCTCCACACAGTATTGGAAGCCTTCCTCCCTTTAGCATATGCATGAAAGAACTTTGTATTCTCGTCCCTTGCCTCCAACCATGTCGCCCAACTATTAAGGCGCCAAGTTTCTTCCTTCTCCATCAGCAGTGTATTACACCTTCCCTCCAACCTAACCAAAAGGTATTTAGAATCTTCAGAACCCAAGCCACCACCCTCACCATCATAAATCACAACCAGTTCCACTTCAATCTGCTTCAGTTCAACCTCTTCGCGAATCCTCTTTTCATGGACCCACTCTTTAATGGGTCCTTTGATCCTATTAAGATTAGCAGCGAACTGAAATGAGGCTGACAGGTTCATTCGAGGATTGTAAGGAATCCAAAGAGACTGAACCAGAGTAAAAAAGGAATTATCCTTCAACCAAACCTTGTTGAACTTTAGAGGACCGGGAGGTTTAGGAGGTCCAGGGCAAAGTTACATGAAGATAGAGAAATGATATGAGGCACCCCCAGAGCCAACCCATTGTCGCAGAAGAAAAAACCTGTCCACCAAAGATTTCGAGACCAAAAACTGATCCAACCGCTTAGCCACCCTACTCTCACCAGTACGGTTGTTTCTCCGGGTAGGTTTGAGTTTTATGGGTTCAATATCAATTAGATTTTTATCAGTCAGTCTTTGAGAAAAATAACCAATCAATGGATCCGTCCGAGCTCTAGGCCTCCAGACTTCTGACTAACCCAAAGTGAAATTCAAATTGCCTCCTGGCAACAGAGAATCCCCTTGTACTAGGGGGTTGTTGAGAAGAGCATCCCAAAAAGGAACATGATTGAGATAAGGTCCATAAACATTCACCACAGTCATGATTTCCCCTAAGTCTAGAGCAGTAAAAGACAGACCAAGCACATAATCCATACCCTAGATAGTATAGATATTAATAGTCCTGACATTCCAACCAATAGCCAGGCCACCAAAGCACCCACGAACATCCAGGGTAACAAAGGACCAATCCCCAAACCAACTCTCTAGATGAGACTTAATAGAATCACCATCACCCAAAGTTTCTTGTAGTAAAATAATATCAGGGTGGTCCAGTGAAACCACCTGACGCAATGCTGATATTTTATGGGGACTAGCCAGAACCCGACAGTTGAAGGACATAATTTTCATCATCGACCCTTCTTATGGGTGCGCACCGCTCTAAGCGCCCGTTCAATAGTTTGTTGTTTGCCTTCCAAAAGATTTGGTTTAGCGTTGGACTAAGCCTTTGAGATAAGTGTTTTTCGACCCCTAAACTTAGCAGCCTGTACCTTCCCACAGCCCAGTCCTCTAGAGGCCAGTTTGGTAGCAGAGCAAAGAAAGTAGTCTAAGTCTGTAGACTCCGTCGGGGAGGGTGGGGGAGTCACTTCCTTCATGTCAGGATCAAGGGCCGAAGTCAAAGAGGGCATCAGTTCAACCAGAGGATCAGGGGGGGGATCAATGAGTTTTATAGTACCCGGGACAGGTGGTGTAGAGATCTTCAAGTTTTTAAGTGCCTCCACCCAGTCCAAACCAATAAATGTAACATGATTCATAACAAAATTTAAAGAGGGGGTAATTTAAGGAGGAGGAGTACCCGTAAAATGAAAACCATGAGTGAGACACAGTTTTGAAGGTCCTCCGATGTCATCCCCTGAAAGAACCATGACCGGTTCCTCCTCCGAAGAATGTTCAACCTCCTGTTCGAGCCCAGGGTCCTCCCGTTCCTTACCGAAGTCCTCCTGACCCTCCGGAGTACAAGCAGGTGCAAAATTTCCAACAGGAACTGACTTTCCCACCCCATCCAACCAACGGTGTCGTCCCCCATTCCAAGTCCTAAGTGGGAGTTTACATTCCGCAGCCAGGTGGCCATATACATGACAATGTCTGTAGCGGAAAGGGACATTTTCATAAACAAGTTTTTGAACATAGGAATAGGGGCTCCAACTCAAAGTAATGTCCTCAGCAAGTCCATCTCTGACATTCAAGCTGACAAGAACCCTCGCAACCTTCCTCTGTCTGGTATGAAGGAAGGAATAGTCCCCCTCCAGATAAGTACCAATCAGATTCCCAATACCCCTGAAATGGCGTTCCGACCAGTAATGTAAAGGTATCCCAGGAAGGCGAACCCAAAGAGGAACCACGTCTAGTTTTTCCCTGCTAGCATCAAACATGGGATGCCAAGATTTAAGCAGAACAGGGCAGTGGTCCCATGTCCAATTACGGTGAAGAACCCAAAGAGCATGTTAAGCAGCAAGAAAATTAAATGCAAACCAGTTCCTAGTAAGCTCCACATTTTCAGGTACGTATCCCAATTGAGCCATCCAGTTGGCTTCAATCCATCCCACGATGGTCCTCATGGAAAAAGACTGACCCAATGCCTTCCCCACCGACGTCTTATCCGTCATCTGTAAAATCTGATGCCACTCTATATCTTCACCAAGGGCGTAGTTGTATTTGGTACGGCTAGATTTTAACCATCTCTTCTGGCCTCGCTTCCCAGCAGACTCCACCCCATCAGAAGAACTGCCTCCCCCATCTTCAGTGCTCGATCCAGAGCCAATATTAGGGCTGGAAAACCCTTGTATTTCTAGTGTCCCAATACTTCTCGACACAAAACCCTTTTCCGCAGCCCCGCTATGACCCCCGGGTTCCAGAGACACCGCAGGAACGCTCGTCAAAACACCAGCAGTCGTTCTAACCCTAGTCCCCTACTCATCGCCGATCACCGAGCTGCTGCATCCCTCAAAAACCTTCGCTACATGACCCGGAGTCCCTAAAGGGACATCAACATCACTTGGGAACGAAAAATCACCAGAACCATAGACCAAAGGAGCTGGCGCCGGTGACGAAGAGGAGACTAGAAAACCACAGGGAGAGAAACCAAACCCAGGATGGGGGATTTCACAAAATAAAGATGACCCTCCGTGAGCCCCATTCAACCGTAAACCACCCACCTCATCCCAGGCAGTGCCAGGTGGCAACTACTAGATCACCTCATTATCACTCTAATTGAAGGAATAATCCAACTGTTCATCCATCCTTACAATCAGAAAAATAGGGAAAAAACAATAGCAGGTAAAACTTCAGACTAATGAGGTAAAAAACCCGTAACTGCAAACCTTCACCGTCAGTGACCTTGTCAAAAGATAAAAAGGGGGTAAAGAAAACCTACAGTTATCCACGTGTGAGACCCACACCACCCATCAGTCTATCGGTAGTCACCGGCCCAAGTCTTGGGACTGAGAAAACTGACCGCAGTTAGGAGCCAGAGTTCACAGCCCGGATGGCTGCCATCTTTGTCCTCCATAACCCTAAACTCCACACAATTAGAAGTACCTATATTAAAGGCACTATGAAAGAAAAATTAAATATTTTTACGAATTAAAGTTAGGATGACAAACCATGGAAGAGATAATAAATAAATTTATGGATTTATTGAAATATTTTCATTACATTAAGGAAGAGAAAGTTAAAATCCATCATTTCATAAGTTGTCTACCTCAATACTTCAAAGATAGAATTGAATTAGACAATCCAAAAAACTTAGAAGATACTTTTTGCAAAGCAAGATTGTGTTATGAACAAAGAAAGAACAAGGAAGAAATATCAAAGAACTGGAAAAATAAGAAGAAAGATAAACCTGAACAACAAAAGAAACGATTTAATCCAAATACTTTTAGAAATCAGCCCAAATCTGCCCAATACAACAACAATATGGGGAGGAATAAGACACAGTCAAATTTTCCTACGCAAAATAATAATAAGTTTGCTAGAAATTTAGGAAAGAAAACTGAAGGAACAGTTCCGAGGCCAATAAATTGTTGGGGATGCGATGGAAACAATTGTTTAAGCGAAATTCCACACCGCAGTGAAGTTGTACAATCTATGCATAACATCCAAGAGGATTCTATAGTTTAGGACATTGCAAGAAGTCCAAAAATTTGTGTGAATTTGGACAACTGGCAAGCAAATTATCACTAGTTATTCATCATTGAAGTGGAAGGTAAGATTGTTGGAAAACCTATTTCTATACTTATTGATTCAGGTGCATGCAAAAGTTATATATCCCCAAAAATAGTGGAACGATGTGCCTTAGAGAAAAATAAGTATAATCGATCCTGGATAGTACAGCTAGCTACATGAATGAAACATAAAGTATCGAAGATTATTAAAGATTGACCCTTAGAATTAAATGGGTTAAGTACTAAAGCTTATTTGAATATTTTTCCCTTGGGATCCTACGATCTACTTATAGGCATGGATTGGTTAGAAGGATGTAGAGTAATTTTAGATTGTTACACTAAATCATTCACATGTGTTAATGATGAGGTCCAAATGCAAACAGTTAATGGTATACCCCGAAAAGTATCTATACGACAAACTTCATCCCTTCAGATGAAAATAAGTGCCAGAAAAGTTTGTAAATTGTACACAGTACAAGTAACATATTTCAATGAAGGAAGTAAACTAAAATTGAATATTTCCCTATTTTAACTGGATTTAAATATGTGTTCCCTGATGAGATACCAGGCCTACCTCCTAAAAGGGACCTAGAATTTATAATTGATATTGTCCCTGGAGTTGTTCCTATTTCCAAGATACCATATAGAATGGGTACACCTGAATTGGTGGAATTAAAATTACAGCTGCAAGAGTTGTTGGACAAAGATTATGTTCAACCGAGTGTTTCCTTGTGGGGAGAACCTATCCTTTTTATGTAAAATAAATATGGAACTCTTAGACTATGTATAGATTACAGACAGTTACACAAAGTTAACATTAAGAACAAATATTCCTTACCTAGGATTCATGACTTGTTTGACCAAGTCACATGAGCTATAGTGTTTTCTAAGAAAAATTTATGATCTGGATACTGTCAAGTGTTGACATAGCGACTGTCGACAGGGGTTCACTTCGCACTATTGTCAACAAACGTCAACCAAAATCCCTTAAACACTGGCCCAAAAAGGTTTTACCCTTTCTAGCAACACTCATAGAGCGAGTGAGGTATCACTCGAGATGGTTAAGGGGGGCTATAGGAACCAGATTTCTGCAGTGGGGGCAAGACATGCATTAATTCTCACTCTACAACTACAGAAACCAAAGATTGTGTCGTCGCATCACATTTAACAGTTCATACATTCACTCATTCCTTCGCATATTCAGTGTATAATCAACATTCACATTATCATGGTTGAACTAATCATTTGCATCAACAACATTTACCAAACCACAAAGCCTTAAACATTTCGCAACTAATACTTGCATTCAACATTTAACACGAACAGAGACAAAAGAGATAGACATAACCGAATAGCTTCATGCATTCATCAAAAGCTGCGATATAACCTTTGTAGAAACAATTCAAAAACATTATCGCGGATCCATACAAAATTGCCGAAAACAGAGCAAAACATAGGATGATGCTAAAACATCTTATGCCCTTAGGCTTACAATCATACTCCTATTTATATCAAACTATATGGTTACAAAACGGTCCACATGACCCATTCTAACTAACTAAAACAATCTTGCACTTTCATCGGCTCCTTGTTCTTCGCGAATAGTCCTTTCTTCCGCAGATTGTCCTTCTTCGCTGCTGTCGGCTTCTGCACTTTATGCGGTCTAACCCCGTGCCAACAGGACCCCAACACAAACTTATGGATTTCCCTCGAGCCACCTCAACTGGACACCTCTGGTGCATTCACCTGCTGCTTGAAATCATCATATACATTTTTTATCTGGTCGACCACTTCCTTTGCTGATTCTCTAAGCTGTGTACATTCTTCCACCTGCTAGTCTGTTGGGTGTTCGGAATATTTCTGTTGCGCCTCCGCCAATTGTTGCTTGACCTGTTTCATTGCTTCCATTACCTGCACTGTAAGGACTTCCACTTTTGTTTGGAGCTCGTCCAAATGTGTGTCCCTTCTTTGTTGCCATTCGCGTGCCTTGGTTACATGCTGCTTCATACCTTTGAGTTTCGCAGCCTTCGTCATCTGTATCAATGGGGGCATCGCTTTGATCGATCCCTTCATAGATTCCAACTAGGATTCTGCTTCACTGAGTTTCACCTTCAGCTCAGTTAGTTAGTCGTCCTGGAATACACTTCCCAAAAACTCTGTGACACCCTTGGTAATTGTCTGGGTTGGATTTTCCATCTCCGGGATCTCTGTCACGGCTTCCTCGATCGCAATCTACCGACTCTGAATCTGTTCCGGCGGTGTGCTGGGTATCTCTCTCGCCTGGAGTTCTGCATTTTCTTTCCTTACCTCAGTGAGAGCCACTCCTAACATAATGGCTTTCGCTTTTGGTAGTACATCCTGATCTAGCTCCGTAGTTTCACATGCCTTCGCGAGCGCCCTTTATAGGTGGCCTTGATCCTCTATAGCCTCATCTTTCTCGGCTAGTGTTTTGGATTTCTCTTCTTGGAGACGTTATGCCTCCATCTCACTGGTGCGCAGTTGCTGCTTATACTCGACCATCTTGTTATGCATCACGACCTTGCGGTCGCGGATCTATGCACTTGCTGCGACTTGAATCCGGTGTAATGTCAACATTGGCAGTAAATTGAAATTTACCATGATTAAGTCGGACTTCCTTAACTCTAGGTCCAGGACCTAATCATCTGTTCTCATGGCATGTGGTTCCATTTGTACTATCCACGGTTGTGTGCCGAATTCTACTTTGAATCTTGGTGTCGACAAACTTTGTTGAACATCCCCGTGGGGGACGCTCGAGTTTATGACTGCATCCGTTAGTGTAGATAGTAGTTGGCTGATCTGCCCAAAGTGTTCGGTGGAGTGCTGTGTGACCTTTTCACGGTTACCTTCCACAACCTCCATTATTTTCTCCAGGAGCATGTCAACTTGCTCCGCAGGAAGACCACCACTTATGCTTCCTTCGCCAGTGTCCATTCGGTGCTTTGTTATCATTTCTTCGCGCTGGGCCTCCAAGTCGGAATCCGTCAGTGTGGCTGTTGAGGCTCCATCATGACTGGACATCTGCGATTGTTCTTTCATAGGATCGTTTTCTCCTGCGCCCTATTGTTGACTAACTGAACCCGTATATTCTTTGACTGTTATGCCTATTGGTCTTCGTGATTTTATAAATCCTTCTCTGCGGCTAGGGATTTCCATTCTATCGGCCATCCCTCTATGATGCCATCCAGTTCCTCGTCAGTGAGCTTATACCACGTCGGTAACCCGTGCTTCTGTCTGTCTGCTCTCGCTTGAATGTAGATTGTTTGAGACTCAAAAGATATTCTGGAAATCCATCGATGCTTCCTTGCTGCCTCTTCGTTTATCCGCGGTATTGCTTTCGCATTTGTCCTCCTCATATCTAAAAACAAATAAAATTGCACAACATTGAACGCCTGCCGTTATTTATCAGTCATGTCCCACAAATTTTGGTACCTTGCGCCCTCTCGTACCCTGGTCTATGGCATCTCCATACCCTGATAATGCTTTGGCTCCCTCCATCCTACTAATGCGACTAGTATGAGGAACCATGAATAGGTGAATGGATTCGCTGACTCCTACGCGTGAAAAGCATCCTCCACCAATTGACTTAGCAGGAATTTCGACCAATTTATCTGTGTTCCTGCGGTACATAGTTTTGCGGAAGCGATGATGCCTGATATGCATTCCTTCAGCCTGTTCTTCCGCGCCATCTTAACGGCAAGTATCTTTGAGGCGACCCTAATGGCTTGGTTCTGAATTGTATTGATGAGGTATCCTTGAGAGTTTTTATCCACCCTGTACTTCGTTTTCAGAGTTTGCGCAAGCTTCTTGTCACTGTCCTTTCCTTGGAAAAACTGGGAAGGGTCGTCACCATCCTGTGGAAGTCTGGTGACTCTTGAAATCAGGTTGACCGTGATCGAAATCTTCTTGTGCAACCATAGGTAGCCTCCATGGAAACAGGCAAGCAATTGTTTGATGCACGCATTCACCTTCGCCAGCCTTCCAAAGTGCGGTAATTGGGTGAGGCCCAGTATTCCCGATTGCTCTAACCCTAGTGTCAACGATGCTGGTTCTTGCGTTACGAGGCCTCCTTCTCCATGTGGAACATTAATGTATGCTTCTGCGCACTCGGGATAGTTCATCAGGTCATGATCACTGTACTATAGTTTCTGCAGGTTTTCTATGATCTTCCCGGCTTGCGCAACCCTTCTCGGTATCGGTCCCATTGTGATCTTGTATTTTTGGTTCTTCGTGATGCGAACCACTAGTGTTCCTGCCTTTCTTGGCGACACATACCCTCGTATCATTGGGCCCTGGTTCCTTCTTTGCGATGCTAGTTTCGTTTGGGCAGCACCCGAAGTGCCTGCTCCTTCATCCACCAGGCGTGCTGAATTCCTGGTCCCTTTCTTCGGCGCTCGGTCGGTGTCGGCTGGCCGATTAGCACCTTGCTTCTTCCAAGGTACTCCAAACATGACTTTTGGTTGCTCCTGCAGGACTAGCGTGGGTTGCGTCCGTTCGGTGCTGGTGCTCGAAATGTAAACTTCCATGCGACTCTACATGCTCTTGCTTAACACACAGTGCATGGAACTGTCCCTTTGCCCTGTATTTATAGCGTTGGTTGGCCGTATCCAACCGATTTTGGACCATGATTACCAAATCCAGTAGTGATTTTCCAAATTCGCTGCATGCGTCAGATATTAATTGCTGGTTTTTTCATTTTTGATGTCGTCTGCTACATTTATGACTGGATTTGACCCGCTTTTGTTGAATCTTACCATTCTGCGATTTCCTTGTCGACCGATGCTCCCTGGTCGACAGATGCTAAAATTAGTCATATCTATTGTAATCTCTGGTAACCTTCAATTTTTTTTATTTTTTTATTTTTTTTACTGCACTATCCGATTAGCAACGCAGCCAACTCTGCTGCGTCGATGCTTTGCACTATGTTTCCTTTTTCCCATTTCTTGTATTGATCTTCTTTCGTTGATCCCTTTCGATTTCTCTTCGTCGTTGTTGGGTACTTCTCAAACTCATCTGCCACTGGTTCTATAATTCCTGTGTCCAGCATCCTCTCAAGTCAGCTTGCACCCGCTCCTTATACCTTGGGTTCAACCTGTAAGGTCGCTGCTTGACCGGCTTCGCATCGGGTTTCGGGGGGATTTTCATTTCACCTAAGTCCATAACCCATGCAACAGATCAGTCATCTTCGCAATGGTCGACTCGTCCCAATAATCTCCAATACTCGCAAACTTCAGATTCTCCTCCGACCCAATGTTCACTTTCTTGATTTTCAATGGTTGCTGAAACTTGTCGGAAGGAATTTCTCATGCCTCAACACTGCGACTTCCTTCTAACCCCGGTACATACATAGCCCTCGGGTTATCCTCATCGTCCGGTTCTCCTGTTATGTTGTAGCACTCCATCAGCATTTTCGGTGTCGCAGTCCACCGAAGTCCCATTGGTTGCTTTGTCGGGACTGCTTCAAATAACTTCTCCTGTATCACCTATAATGCGTTGTGGATGAAGGGGTTTTCGTCGGACAAACTAAACTTTTGGATAAATCCAATTGTTAGCTGTTCCCATGAGGTTGTTTCGTGTCCCAGTTCTGCTACGATATACCAACTTCGCGGTACTTCATCCAGTGTGTGAAAAAATGCATGGACCCATTCTTGTTTCGCCCGTGAGTCCCATTAGATTTGACATTCATTCAAATGTTCCTTTGGAACTCCTCTTCCGTCATACTTCCTTCCGCTGTATCCTGCAGTTTCATCGAACCTAACCTCCATTAGGTGTCGACATAGTGGCCAGTTTGTTATACTTGACTTGTTCGCCGCCCACCATCGCGCTGGTGTAGCCTTTAAGGCTTCCTCCAAGGCCAGTAGACGTTGTGGTTCCACCACTTTTTCTTCAAATTTGGTGAGGAATGTAGTCAGGTTGGGAAACCCCTCGTATGTTGGTAGTGGGCACTCTTTTGTGGCTACCCATCGTAGTGACTGTGTGATCCATGCACACCTCCTAAACGATACTTCATGGAGTCGATTCTGCCAATTTTCAAGCGCCTCATCCGAATCTGATGACGCCGAACTGACACTGCACCATCCCAACTCTCCATCTGCGGTAGGATTAATGTAGTCTTTGGATATGTTGTATAAACTATACCATCCCTCAGTGAATTCATCCCTTGTCGGTTCAACATATCCCTACCCTTCTGTAGGATCAAGAGGTGCGACTACCCTCATCTCGTGGTTTTCGAATGACATAGTTCGTTTCTTGAAGTTGATGATGGCCTGGTTCTCCATCGCCCAGTCTATCGCTAGCAACACTGGATAGGGGCTTGTGTTGTCGACAATCTCTATCACATCAAAGTCTGTGTATGTTTTGAGTCCCTCAATTTCAACTGGAACCTGGCACACTCGACCAATCAGAGTAACCTTACTTTGGTTCGCTAGTTGCAGTTGTACCGTTGACCAGGCCAACTGTGGTTTCCCCATCGTTTCCAAGTATTTTTGGTTAGAATGTTGACGTATGACCCCAGGTCTTAGATGATTGAATTGACATAAAATGCTCCAATTTGTGTAGACATCCGCATTTCTCTTACCGTCTTCCTCTTATGTATACGATTGACTGGGCACTCCTGCCGTGCACCCTTCCATCGATGCAACAAGATGGATATTTCTGCCAATGCTTCCTGATCCTTTTCCAACTCTAGGAAACTTTCCAAGAAGGCTCTTAAAGTGTTAGCCTTTCTCTGCGACTTTGTTGTGTCGAATGTTGGTGGCATATCATAGGTAACTTCTTCCTGGTGAAGAGGTGACTGCCTCATCTGTCTCATTTCCTCCTGTGCTTTCAAGAAAACATCCCTATCTACTTCTGTAGGAAATGTGACGTCCTTTCGTGCTACTGGCTGGATGGTAGCCTGTGACCTGTCGACTCCTGTCACAGCTCTTCCTCGGTTCACTACTCCAACAGTCGCAGTGTGACTTCTGACCTCTGTTGATATCTTCTGCACCACTGGTGGCGTATTCTGAGTCTGATTGTGTGGAGGTGGGGGCAGGTTCTTAGTTTTCCATTTTGCGATGAGCTACAGATAGTCTTCGACACCATGGACCACAACACTGCAGTAAGTGCACTGTGGTGTTGGATCTAGGAAATCCCTTTGATAAATCCCTTGCTGCCCACAATTGTAACATATGATCGATCCTCGTCCACGTCCAACAGCTCCTCCTCGTCCTGCGCCGACACCTCGACCTCTGCAGAATCCTCCTCTAAAGCCTCCATGCGGTGGCCCATATGGTGGGTACTGCGGTTTACCATACTGCGGTTGTTGATATGGTGGTTTCCCATACTGTGGCGATTGATACTACGGTTGCGGATATTGTGGCTGACCAAACTGCAATTTCCCATACAGCCCTTGATCATACTGTGGTGGCTGGTTATAGTGAGGCTCCAGTTGATTATACTGCGGGGGATGTTGTACTACCGGTTGCTCTTCTCCCTTCATAAAAAATGTGTCTATATTCTGTTCTTGGAGTAGGTCGTAAGCCCTGCACTCTTTTTCGTCGTGGCCAACCGATCGACAAAATTTTCAATACAAGTTCACCGGCTTCGATACCATCTTCTGTAGGTACACACACTCTTCCAGTCGATGTCCTCTCATCTGACAGACGCGACACCAAGGAATCCATCCCTGACTGAGGGGATTCAGTGCACCTTACTGCAAATACTCTTGAAATTCTAGGCAATTATCCTTATGGTGTCCTTCCGTCTTGCATCTATTTCACCATATATCTTCGCGGGCTTCTTTCCCCTTCTTCATATCTTGTAGTTGAAGTGTCAAATTGGCCAACTACGCTTGTATCCTATCCATGCCTATGCCTGCTTCGCCGATTGGTGAAGCCTCCAACTTCATTGCGATCTCCAACGCTTCGGCTTGAGTCGCTACCTTTTGTTGCATTAGCGGTCTGCAGATGTGTGGTACCAACCTTGCGATAAACCACTCCTTATGTTGCATGTCATTCATCCCAAGCTCACCTTCACCATTAACGTTTTATACCGTTGATCAAATTCCCATACCGACTCATTTGGGTATTGCTTGATTTCCTTGAGCTCGGTGACATACTGTGACTCCGATTTTGGTTTTCTAAATTCATCAATCATTCCCGCCTTGATCTGTGCTAGTGTCTTTCCTGGAGTTCCCGTCGGAACCTTAGTAAACTTCATAAACCAATCTAGTGCACGACCCTTGAGGGTCATCGCTAGTTGTCCCTTTTTAATATCTTTGTCTTGGACCTGTTTCACATTCCATACCGCTTCGCATAGGAACCAGTACTGTTCAGGATCCTTGGTCCCGTGCCCCTGGAAAGTGGGCATTTTTGCGTCGTCTGCCATTCTTACGTTCCTACTATTATTGTTTACTGATGTGCTACTCCTACTGTTGCACGTAGGACAACTCTGCGAATAACTTGTGTTTCTTCCTGTGAAATTCTGAGTACTGCACGAGATTGAAGGTATGTTGTGACTTACGATCCGTCCCTCTTCTACCTCTGGGGTATCCTGTTCACTTTATTCTTCGTCGTAATAAGGTTGCTTCGTCCCTCGTGGTCCTGTTTCACAGTCTTCGTCCCTCGTTTTAGCCGTCGAATTAGTCTTTTGGTAATGGTTCTTTTGAAATGTCAGTTGCGCCAACCACTTGTGCAACAATATCGGGAATTCACAGAAAAACACTTCGTGGATGTCAAAATAGATATGCTTTTGCAACCAACTGTTTACTGTCTGTCCAGGGTTTCGATTCTCTCCTTCCGTGAATTCTTTTGTCTTCTTGTCAAACCACTCTTGAATCTCCGGTTTCGTCGGGTGCCACAACATGACCTCTTCTTTTCCTCTTCAGGGTCCTGACAACGGAACCATTTTTTTACACAATGACTGTAGATAGGGGTTCACTTCGCACTACTGTCAACAAACATCAACTAAACTCCCTTAAACACTGGCCCAGAAAGGTTTTACCCTTTCCAGCAACACTCGCATAGCGAGTGAGGTCTAACCTGAGATGGATAAGGGGGGCTACAGGAACCAGATTTCGGCAGTGGGGGGAGGACATGCATTAATTCTCACTCTATAGCTACAGAAACCAGAGATTGTGTCGTCGCATCACATTTAACAGTTCATACATTCACTCATTCCTTCGCATATTCGGTGTATAATCAACATTCGCATTATCATGGCTGAACTAATCATTCGCATCAACAACATTTACCAAACCACAAAGCCTTAAACATTTTTCAACTAACACTTGCATTCATCATTTAACATGAACAGAGACAAAATAGATAGACATAACCAAACATCTTCATGCATTCATCAAAAGTTGCGATATAACCTTCGCAGAAACAGTTCAAACACCTTATCGCGGATCCATACAAAATTGCCAAAAACAGAGCAAAACATAGGATGATGATAAAACATCTGATTCCCTTAGGCTTACAATCATACTCCTATTTATATCAAACTAGATGGTTACAAAACGGTCCGCATGACCCATTCTAACTAACTAAACCAGTCTTGCACTTTCGTCGGCTCCTTGTTCTCCGTGAATGTTCCTTTCATCCGCGGATTGTCCTTCTTCATTGCTGTCGGCTTCCACACTTTATGCGGTCTAACCCCGTGCCAACATCAAGTCAGAATTGAGGACCAAGACATTCACAAGACCGATTTTAGGACTCGTTATGGGAACTACGAGTTTGTAGTCTTGCCTTTTGGGATGACTAATGCACCTGCAATGTTCATGTGTCTCACGACCATATTTTTAGCAAATATATTGATAAATTTGTGCTTGTCTTCATAGATGATATTCTTATCTATTCAAAGACTAAATATGAATATGAAGAAAATTTAAAAATTATAGTTTTTAAGAGAACGAAAATTGTACAAAACATTTAGTAAGTGTGGCTTTTATAAGGGACAAATCCAATATTTGGGCCATGTAATTTCTACCCAAGGAATTGTCATAGATATGGAAAAGATTAAATCCATAATGGAGTGGCCTACACCTATAAATGTAGGAAACATCCATTCCTTCATGGGCCTCGTTGGTTACTATAGAAGGTTCAAAGCAGATTTTTTTAAGATAGCTTATCCCATCACTTCTGTCCATAAGAAAGAAACCAAATTTGTGTGGTCTACAAAATGTGAAGAAAGTTTTAAAAAATTGAAACACTTACTTACTACATCTCTTATACTAAAAATTGCAGACCCTTACAGAGACTTTGTGGTTTGCACATATGCTTGCAAGGAAGTACCCGAAGGTGTCTTAATGCAAGATGTCCTTGTGGTTAGCTATGAATCTTGAAAGCTAAAAATTTGTGAAATAAATTATGCTATGCATGACTTAGAGTTAGGAGCAATAATTCATTCATTAAAAATGTGGAGACATTACCTGTTGGGAAAAATATTTTTACTAGAGAGGGATAATATCGAGTTAAAGTATTTGTTTGATCAATAGATGTTGAATGCATGACATATAAGATGGTTGGGTTTTCTAAGTGAGTATGACTTTGAAATGAAGCACACAAAAGGAAAAGAGTACAGAATTGCTGAAGCTCTAAACAGAAGCATCCACAAGATTTATTTGATGACAACAAGTCATTATGAAATTGATATTAGGATGAAGATAAAGTCAGGTATAGAAAATAATGAAAATTACAGGCAAATTTTACAAAAAATACAACAAGAAGCTAAAGGAAAATAATATGAAAATTATAACTTGACTCATGATGGACTGTTAATGTTTAAAAACACAATTTATGTCCTGAATTCTATAGATTTAAAATAAATTATTATGGATTAATTCCATAGAAAACCTTATTCAAGACACCCTGGTTATCAAAAAATGCTAACAACCATTAAGAAATTGTAATTTTGGCCTAGATCAAAGTCTGAAATTGCTAAGTATATTGCTAAATGCATGGAATGTCAACAAGTTAAGGTGGAGCATCAACATCCAACTGACTTATTGCATCCCCTACCTATACTAGAATGGAAGTGGGAAACCATATCAATGGATTTCATTACATGTTTTCCTAAATCTAGTAAACAACATGATCCAATTATGGTTATAGTGGACAAATTAAGCAAGGTTGCTCATTTTATTCTAGTCAAATCTACTTTTGAAGCCATAAATATTGTTGACATTTTCTTAAAAGAAATATTCACGCTGCATTGAGTTTCTAAAGTTATTATTTCTAGCAAAGATACAAATTTCACTTCTAATTTTTGGAAAGAACTATTTACAGGTTTTGGAACCAAATTAAATTTTAATACTTCTTATCATCCTCAAATGGATGGATAGATTGAAAGAACAAATCAGATTCTTGAGTATATGTTGCATTTATATGTGATGGATAATCCTAAGAACTGGGAGGATTACCTTCACTTGGCAGAATTTTCCTATAATAATGGGTATCATGCCTCTACAAAAATGAGTCCATTTGAAATTATTTATAGTAGGAAATGTAACACTCTAGTTACATGGGATGGCCCTGTCGATAGAATCACGTCGGAGCATAATTTGTTGAAGGAATTAGAGCATATTGTTGACAGAGTCAAGGAAGATCTTAAAATAGCTCAAGACAAACAAAAAAGTTATGCAGATCTACATAGGAAACAAAAAGAATTTGAAATTGGAGATCATGTGTATCTCAAAGTGAAAGCTAAGAAAAATTCCATGAACCTAGGAGGATGTTCTAAATTAGCACCAAGATATTGTGGAACTTCTATATCTTAGCTAAAGTTGGACCTATTTCTTATCAGTTATCCTTCCCAGCTAACATCACAATACATAAAGTTTTTCATGTCTCTTTGTTAAAGAAATGTGTATATGATTCTAAACATATTGTAAATTAGGATGTGACATAGGTCGAATCAGAAGGGGACTTCCAGCCAAAACCTTTATGTATCTTGTACAGGAAAGAGGTGGTGCTCTGGAAATCAGCCATCACTTAGGTAAAGGTCCAATGGGAACACTTTGAGCCTAAAGAAGCCACCTAGGAGATGGAAGACAAGATGAATGAGGCATATCCATCTTTAATTGAAAACTGAAAAAAGAACTTTGAATTATGTTTTTGAATACTGAGGACGGTGTTGTTTTAAGAGGGAGGGGAATGTAATACCCCATTTTGTGAAATCCCCGTAAGTCATTATGTACTTGTTCACATTTGAATATTTGATTAATACTTATGAAGTAAGATTAATATTATCTTTTGATAATTCAATTGGACAAGCCTAAAGTAATGAGGGGGTCATGGTTCCTATAGGATTAGGAAAACACATAAACATATGTGACTTAGTGATGCATTCAAACTTTAGAAACTTAAAGAAAAATAAAGAGCCTAAAACCCTAACTAAATGGTAGGTGGAGCCTCTTTAGAAAACCTAAAGAAGATTTATGAAATTAAACAAAAGAAATAGAAAATACAAAACTTCTCAGGTTCCAAGAGGAGGCTATCGTCTTCTCATTTTTTTGGAGAAGAGGCTAGAGACACCATCTAACTCCAAGAGGAGAGAACTCTTGGCGAGACACAAAATACAAAAAGACACTTTTTGAGAGAGGAGGATAGTTTGGGTATCTGTGGAGGGGCAGATGACCATTTTGTTTAAGTGCATCATGGTTTATTGATTAGCACAGAGGTGCTAAGATAGGAGTATTATATGTATACATTAAGCAGGAATATTGTGGTATACTTGAAACTATTAAGGGATGGTAAGATTTATTAAACAAGTTGATAGCAGAGACATAGATTCCCTACATCTTTCTTTCGTGAGTACAGTGGGGATGCAAGGCAGAGATTTGTATGGGTGTGTCCTTTATCTTTTCTGAGATTGAGTGTGAAACTAAACCTTGAAATTCTAGGCCTAGAGGAACCATGACTTAGCTCGGGGGTGATTGACAATAGACTAAGAGATAAAGAGTCTATACCAATCTGTGATTGGGTGGTTTGTGAAATTTTCCAACACATTTTCCAAAAGAAATTACAAATAAATAATATTATTTCTGTAATATGTTATTGTTAATAAATAAAATAATAATTCTTCTCTGGTTGCAATCCAATATTACACTGTTTATTTTCTTGAGGAAAAGATTATGAATGTACATGCCAAAAAGAATGATATTATGTAGAATGATTAGACATGCAAGTAAATGAATATTTATAAACTATTTGTTTATGTTTCCTTTGTTATGGGATAAGTATCCATGAAATTATTCTTCTTCCTATTGAACAGAAAAATTGCATAAAGAATTTCATAAATTTCTTATCATATCTAAGAAAGACTTGTTTATAGCCTTATATATTTAGGGATAAATATATATGTTTATATAGAGATCTTGCCATACAAGCAAACAAAGAATTGTCGAATAATAGTAATGTAAACCATCCATGCTACATGGCATACTCATTCTATTACAAAAGTAAAGATAAACAAAAATGGCTTGATAGGGCATTGTATACAAGAATTTTTTTTCAATATATAAAGAATCATATCCTTAAAAATTATGTTTCAAGGGGTTAAATAGTGAATTTAAATAGTCATTAGTGCATATGTCATTCATTTTAATCATGGAAACAATCTAAATATATGCAGCAATTGTGTGAGCGTGTGTCTATATATATATGTATACACGGGAAATGAGAAAGGACATTTCTGGGTCAAGCTACCCTAGGCTTAATAATCCTTCAAATCCGTTAAATGATTGTATAAATATTTATATATAGTGCAAATGTGTTTGTATAAATACATAGGAAATAATAAAGGACATTTATGGGTCAAGCGAACCTAGGCTTTTCAATCCTTCAAAATCCATTAAACTATTGAATAAATATTTTTATGTAGGGAAAGACAAGAATGGAAACATTAAACGATTCATTCCATAAACAAATAACCAATATATTTTACATATCATGCTCAAGTCGAATCAACCCACTATATGCAAATAATTTAATAATAAATAGAGTCAAACTTATAGAAGGTTTCATATTGGTTTATAATGAAGGCAGGTCGATTTGGTCATAGGATGAGCCACCTACACTTACAAAAGTACCATACACACATACACATACACATACACACACATATATATTTCCAACACAAAGTAAATACAATAACTTCGGATGGTTGTCAACCAAGAATTTAAATGAACGTCTCTTTCATTGACTCAAGACCGTAAGCAACTTAAAGAACTATGTAGTAATGACCAAGGTCATTAGGATTGATACCCTATACTTACATAAAACGATATGAAGGAAATTTAATACAAAGTTTGTATAAATAAAATCTAACTAAGTTTATATGGCCTTGGGATACAAACGAAAAAGGGCAAATACACAATGAAAAATGTGGTTAAGATTACTATTTGAATCATACATAGAGTCACCATACTTAGCCCCTTTGTACAATCAATTAATAATAAAACGATATGTATAATGGCCCTAGGTTTGGGCATTCAAATCAAAACATATGTTCATAATTCCATTAATATGAACCATCGAAGGGTTACAACTTAGGTAAGGTATGTCATGACTCATCCATTGCTTAGGTTATAATGAAGTTTTATAACATGGCCATAAACTTGTTACATGAGTTGGGGGACCAGTAGGGTCACACCACCATATCATAGTATACAAATTTATAATGAAAAATATGATTCCATTAACATTTAATTATTAACATGATACAATTAACTTATGAAACAAATAGTATGCTAAACCAGAGCAATAGAAGACCATTAAAGGCCTTTAGAGTGGCCAACGTGTATGATAGGAACGCTAACTCTCTTCACCAAAAGTGTATATGGGGCAACTAGGTCATAAGATCTAAACAAATTATTTATTGGTGTTGCGAGTAAAGAAATTCAAATAGACTCAATAGATTCTTACATGCTTATCAAACTAAATCAAGAAATGAAAACAAAGTATTGCGAGAGAGATGACCAAAACAATCATAGAACTAAAAATAACAGATAATTTATTTTCAGTACTTATTCTTTATTGAACTTAGATGTATATACAACATAAGAGTGGAGAAGAGGGCTTTGGGTTTGGGTCAATGTCAAGTGAAATTCATTAGAAATCTAAATACTAAGTCTCAATCCAAGTAGTACTTCATCAAGAGTACCAATCATATCACGAGCAATTATTAATTAACACGTCTTTTCTGCATTTAAGTAAACAAAAGCAGTTATGACGTTACTAGATAGATTGCGCAAAATAAATAAATGCACTTTAAAAAAAATTATGTGTTGTAGTTGGAATTGATGATGTTACACAAAGTGAATTATGTGGCAAAAATTTCAAATTTTGTTTCACTATAAATTTTTTAATTTAGTCATATAATCTATGGAATTTAGGGTTTTTTACTAATCTAAAGAACTAGTCTCAAACAGTGTAAAGAAAAATATGTAGAAATTTTGCACAACATAGATCTAGACATGTGTGAAATATCTATTCATCATTGGTAGGTTTGGCAGTACCTCAAATCTTGAAGATTCCAAGAAACATTAAGAATCAAAAGTTCATAATGTTTGTTTATTAAGGTAGTACCCATAACTTTGTTGATAAAATATCAGTAGAGTTCCTCAATTGTTTTGTGTATCTAGTGACAAATTTTCAAGTTTTGATTGTTGATGGGGGTAAGTATTGATTGCGGAGGACAATGCCATAACATTAAACTTAGTATGGGATAATATAACTTATAAATCACAATATATGCCATTCATATTGGAGGAGTAGATGTTGTTTTGGGGATTCAATGGTTGAGAACGTTGGGTATGGTTTCTACAAATTATATTGAATTGTTCATGAGATTTAAATTGGAAGGAGTTCAACATGAAATCAAAGGGTTAAAATATGCACCCTATCAGGTCATCAACACTCATAAATTGGAAAAACTCCTAAAAAGGGGCAATAATGGAGTTATTGTTAGACTTTATACTATGGAAGTAAAGTAGGAAGATGAAAATATTCCAAAGGAATTAAAAGATACCTTGGAAAAGCACCACAAGGTATTCCGAGAAATTCCTAAGGGGCTACCTCCATCTAGAGATCGTGAACATCAAATTGAACTTATACCTAAAAGTACTCATAATAAAAGGCCTTTTAGATATCCATGTCAACAAAAAGGGTATATTAGGAAAATGGTACAAGACGTGTTGTATGCAAGTATTATTCAACCAAGCAGGAGTTCGTTTTTAGCATAGTAGTGATGGTGAGAAGAAAAGATAATTCTTGGAGAATTTGTCTTAACAACAAACATCTAAACAAAATCACCATCAAAGATATATTCCCTATTCCAAATATTAACGAGATTCATGGTGTGGCTTATTTCATAAAGTTGGATCTTAAATCGAGATACCACCAAATCTTATTAAGAGAATAAGACATTCCCAAAACAACTTTTATAACACATGAAGACACTATGAGTTCTTGGTTATGCCTTTTGGAATCACTACTTCCCCTACTTTTGAAAGACCTATAACAAAAAAATTGACCTCATCTTATAAATTTTGTGTTGGTTTTCTCTAGTGAGATAATTATCTATAGAAAATCATGTGAAGTACACATTAAAATTTGGCTCAAGTCCTACAAATTCATGAGAACAATCAATTGAATGTAAAAAGGTTCAAATGTACTTTGGGTCATATTGTTTCACAAAAAGAAGGTGGACACTCAAAATGTTCAAATGTACTTTGGGTCATATTGTTTCACAAAAAGGTTCAAGGTGCAATATTTGGGTCATATTGTTTCACAGAAAGGGGTCAAGGTGGACACTCAAAAGATTCAAGCTATCACCAAATGGTCCATTCCTAAGAACACAAGATTCTTAGAGAATTTTTGGGTCTTACAAGATATTATAGAAAATTTGTTAAGAATTATGCACGATTGTAGGCCCACTTGCATCTCTCTTGAAGAAAAAATCATTTGTATGGAATGGAAAGGATACCTTGGCATTTTCACTCTTAAAGGATGATATTTCTTCTACACCAATATTGACAACACTTGATTTTGGTAAAACATTCATAGTCGAATGTGATGCATCAAAATAAGTAATTAGAGTAGTATTGATGAAAGAAGGGAGATTGTTCGATTTTAAAAGTAAAGAATTCAAAGGAAAAGACTTGGCGAAATCTACATATGAAAAAATAGATTGTAGTAATTTTACATGTAGTAAAAAAAAATGCCAATATCTCACTAGGAGGCATTTTAAATTCAAGACAGACCATGATATCCTAAAGAACTTTTTGGAGCAAAGATTGTCATCAAAAGAGCAACGAAAATGGGTAGCAAAAATGTTAAGGTTTGATTTTGAAATGATCTACAAAAAAGTGTTACAACGTAATTTTCCACCTTGTGAGCATCAACATTGATCGGCCCTCAGGATCCATTTCACAAACTCAAATTCACTTTATGTCCTCGAGAAAACACAATTTTTCCCTATTTTTCTTCCTGTACTCTTGCTGTCCCATTATAGCCAGCGTACACGCAGGCTATTCCACTATAGCCCGCGGGTACCAAGTAAAATGGTAAAAATGATTAGAAAATTACTTTTTACTCCCAAAAAGCGGTCTTAGGGTGACCTTTGGCCCTCCATATGCCCCGAAACGCCTCGATGTGTCCTTTCACTTACCTTTGGAAGGCTATATATTGAGCTCTTATGGTGTATGGAAGGGAGGAGAAAGAGATAGCAAGATAACTCAAGTGGATTTTTGCTGTGACTTGAGTCTACACTCATTGATCCTTGTTGTTGTGAATTCCTTATATTCACCTTCCAAACTCCTTTCATAGTTTGAGTTTGCCATTACATGGAGGATTGAAGTATTACTTTTTACTCCCAAAAAGTGGTCTTGGGGTGACCTTTGGTCCTCCATATGCCCCGAAACGCCTCAATGTGTCCTTTCACTTACCTTTGGAAGGCTATATATTGAGCTCTTATGGTGTATGGAAGGGAGGAGAAAGAGATCGCAAGATAACTCAAGTGGATTTTTGCCGTGGCTTGAGTCTACACTCATTGATCCTTGCTGTTGTGAATTCCTTATATTCACCTTCCAAACTCCTTTCATAGTTTGAGTTTGCCATTACATGGAGGATTGAAGTGGTGGAGGCACAAGTGGAGAGACCCAGTTCTTGGTTCAGATTGGTTGCCAGAAAGAGGTTGTATATTGTACTTCTTGTTATTCATTAATGGAAATACTCATTTTCTCGTCCAATTGATGTTGTGAATATTGTTAAATTACATTGGGTTATATTTGCTTATGATATCATGGATCATGCTATTGATTATGCTAATGTCTTTCACATGTTATATGCACTTGCTTGTACTTGTTATTGAGACTAATCTGTAGATTCAAGTGTAGAGGTTGAAATCTCAACGGGGATCTACTTCAAACATCCGGTTGAAGGTTAGTCCTGGTAGTCAGCTGTCTGTTGTGGTCTGCCCCAAGCCCTAAGAAGTTTTCTCCGTAACAAAAAGGGAAGTACAATGTGGTAGTAGATTCCTTTTCTAGAATAAATGAAGCCTCCCACATATATTCCACTACATATTCATTCCTGGTGTGTTTGGAATAATCTTTCTAGGAATGGTAAGAAGACAATAGTACTAGACAAAAAATACAATGAATACAATGTCTAGAAGAAGAAAATATCTCTACAGAAAATTGGGAATAGAAAACATATATCCTTTGGTACAAGGGTAGAATATTTGTATGCCCTCAATCAAAATTGAAATAAAAAGATTAGTCTCATAACTCTCTAATTGTGATACATTCAAGGTTCCTTAAAACATATCAAACGATAAAAAAATAATTTTTTGGGGGGGGCAGTGAAGAAAGATGTTCAAAAATTTGTAAGATAGAGGCAGGGGCTCGAAATGGATAAAGGAGATATAGTCAAGCCTACAAGGTTAATTAACATTTACACATACCCAATCAAATATGGGGAGATATATCAATAGAATTCATTGTAAGGTTACCAAAATCAGAGGGTAATCATGTCATTTTTGTGGTCGTGGATAGACTCATAAATATGCACATTTTTGTGGAATTAAAAGTGCATATACTGCAAGAAAAGTGGCGGAAGTGTTGATGAAGGAAATTCATATACTTCGTGGTTTTGTTAAGTAATAATAACTGACAAAGATCCAAAATTCAAATGAAAATTTTCGAAATATTTATGGTAGATATGGGAAACAACACTAGTTACAAATTCATCATAACATCAACAAATAGATGGTCAAACAAAAATAGTTAACAAATGTTTAAAGGATTAAATTTGTTGTAATTCTTTAGACAATAAATCTCAATGGGTCAAGTATCTTCCTATAGCAGAATGTTGGTATAATACCACCTATCACACATCTACTAATATGTCTCCATTTGAAGATAATTATGGATATCCAATTGCTAGTATCACATCCTTTTTGAATGACCATTATAAAGTAGGGGTAGGAGACTCACATATGGAAAAGACTAAATAAAATTTACAAATTCTTAAAGAAAACCTTCAAATGGCCTGAACAAGATGAATCAACAAGTACATTATCATTGGCGTGAAAGATAATTTGAAGAGGGTGATTGGGTATTTTAAGACTACAACCTCATAAGCAATTTATTATCGAACAAAATAAGAATAAGAAACTAGCTCCAAAATTTTATCAACACCAAAATTCTTCACAAGATTAGAGAAGTGGCTTATAAGTTAGATTTTCCTTCTTCTCACATTCTTAGGTTTTCATCTATCTTGTATGAAAAATGTTATTGGAAAAACTCTTCCAGTGCAAATGAAACTTCCAAAATTAGATGAAGATGGGAACTTGATTCTTGAACCGGAAAAGGTTAGAGATTGACCTTCTCTATCTCTTTGAAAAAACCCCACCATGGAGTACCTAATCAAGTGGAAGAATTGCCTCCAATATAAGAAACCTAAGAAAACGAACAATTCATGAAGAAACACACTCAATTACAAGCTTTGAGGGGAAATATTTTTAAAATATAGGGGCTATGTTCAATCCCTAACCCTAATTCATTATTAGTATCTTAGATATGGTTAGGTCAGCTTCATGGTTGCATCATGATCACTTTATATCCTATTTATAATAAATGAGTTTCATTTGTATAGTCATATCATATTATCTTGTGCATTAGATATATTGTAAAAGGAGGTTCCCCCCTAGAATAGTCTTATTATTCATTGACCCGTTATCATTCTCAAGGTGTGGAGATACTGTTCTTTCTATATTTATGCTATTTGGGTAATTTGGTTCATAACAATTAGGGTGATTTTTGTAATAATATGTGACACAACAAGGCGCTCACTTGATGCAAGAAATATTTCAATGCCATATTTTTTGCCAATAAGACAATGCCTTGTAGAGTGCACGTTGAAAAATGTGACATAGAAATGTCACCGTGATGCAAAATTGATGCAAATCACATTGCCTCTAATAGATTTGTGTTTTGCATCATCCAAACTTGAATTTTTCTCAAAAAATGCACTAGATGACGATTCTAGATCATGGTATTATAATAGTAATATCTAGTGCCCCATTTAAGTAGAAACCCCCTCAAACCCTAAGCTACAGATGGATCAAGACCCTTACCCTCAATTCCTTTCCTCCCCTTCCTAGTATTTTTTGCACACCCTTCCATGTATACACCCATCCCCAACCAATGCTATTGGGGTTGATTTAAGGGAACCAACTCTAAACTAACATAGAATATAGAAAAGCAAACAAGCATATTTGATGAAGAGATTTGATATGTAGAGAATGGTTCAATCATCATTATACCTCAAGTTGTGACATCCAAATAACCATCAATCTCTTCCATATGCACACAATGGATTCAATTCAACATTTTATCTTTCAATGCTAAGGAAAGCATCTTCTAAGACATTCTACTAACCTCAAGTTACTTTATGACATGTTTTTCTTCCATCTTCTCTTAGATTTACCCTATGCACTCAACCTCTACCTTTTATCCCATATCCTTCGCCATGGTGATTGGGTTATCCCCCATAAACCAAAATTCTTACTCATTCTTCCTCATCCACTCTCTTTAGATAATTTAAGTAAACAATCATTGGATAAATTACCAATACCATATAGAGCATCAAAACATAATACCCACAAAGTCTATGGTGTATATCTGATGCCATCTTCCAAACTCAATTTCAATAACCTCCGACAAATCCTCCTAAAATTCCATTTCCACTAAAATTCAAGACATTATTATGGAAGACTTCCTCTTATAAATTTCATACAAATATATGAAATGCCTTATGCTATCTCTTATATTAAAAAATTTCCAACAATTAGAGCTCTAGTCACAAACTTGTTGTTTTGACTTAGTTAAGTTGGGTTGAAGACCTCTTTGTTCATGGATCGAAGTCTGAGGTCCACTTTTTCACTGATAACATTGATGCACCCCAAAACCATCTTGAATCCATAATTTCAGATGCATCTTCTTCTCATTTAAAAATAAATTATAGCCATCCCCTCACCAATATGTGAAAACCTAGCGAATATATGAGCAACATACTGTAGATTCAAGTTATCCATTCTTCTAAGTTTTTCTCTAAAGTTTGCCTTCCATAAAATGGATCAATCAATGATTTGCTTTCTATTTCCACAAATTTATCCATCATAATGTCTTCTCCCATGAATAACTTTGCCTTTTTATTTGCACATTTTTACACACTTTTGTCCCTCCCTCCCGAGATTCACTTTTCGGATATCCAAATCCCTCTCTATAGACATTGGACACAAATCCTCAGTACTTAATGACTCTAGAAATTTCAAGCATGTACCCATAGCTCTTTTCCTTTATGTTCCCATCAAACCATTCTTTAAGTCTTCCTTCCTTCCCACTGCATTGATCGTCCTCTTCTCTAAGGTTCAAAAAACATGTGGGAATATATCTCCAACCTTTTGGATCAACATCTAGACCTTTCAACAAAGGAATCATGGTGTTAACCAATGGCTTACCTTACCAATATCTAAGTAATCCCATCACCTTTAATTATATTATCCATTTAGGATAATAGTGATTTATCCTCAAATGATGACTAAGTTAGTTAAGATAGCCTAACGTAATCACCATGCAAGGTTTTAGGATCTAGGGCATACGTCTCTATGAGGTGGAATCACCCATCGTAGTATATATTTATAGCTTTGGTAGCAATATTATGAGATTTGTTCAGTGAGCGTTTTCCGTCATCTTGTTTTTCTTGTCCACATTTTATCGTGGTAGTTAGAGCCTCTTTAGACTCAAGGGTATTGGTAGATCCTCCATGGTAGTGATCCATGAGAGGTGTAGAGAGGTGTAGCCAATATTATGAGAAGTTGGTGTTAAGGAGTGAAGGGAAATAAAAGAAGTTGACGTACAAGAGTTGCCTCATTGAGAGTTTGTAGATCAAGTTTCTTCTCAGCACACTTTTCTATTCCATCATCAATTCAATTCAGATTTGAATTGATGCATGCTTGTTGAATGGATTCAAACTCATTTCACACAATGGAGCACTAAATTTGTTTCATAAATTTGTCGGATTCTAGATTAGTGGAAATCACAAATGAAGAATTCATGTTTGAGTTAGCTTTCTAGTTTGGAAGGAATTTCCTCTTATTAAGTGCACTCTAATCTGTCATGGATTGTAGTTTTCCAAAGTGTTCTTCTTAGGGATTGGTGCATGTTAGAATTTTCATTTCAAGATTATTTTTCTCCAAATAAAATGACTTTGGTAATGGTGATTCTGAAGACAACGATTGATGCAAAATGGATCAATATATAATTTTTCATTTGTTTTGGTTCGTTTTGGGTGGAAAATTTGATGAATTGGCTTGTAGGGCCCATTTGAAGAGCATGTTTTCCTTTGCATATTTGGGGTCTAGAACCTTTTGAGGCCCATTTGAGGACTTAAACAATGTTTTTGGGGGTCAAAATTTTATAAGCATAGCCCTCAACTCCTCAATGTTGTTGTACACTATGAGACCTTTCTAACGGTGCAAGATTTTCCTGAATCAGAATTCGTATGAGGAATTTATCCCTCTCGCAAGTTGACCTATCTAGTTGACCACCAAAATACCGAGTGGATTCCATGTGAGCTCTCATTCCCCACACATGTGGATCTATACATGCGTGGAATTTCAAGAACATTATAGAGGGTATGAAACCCTAACTCTAATCGGTAGTTGAGTCATGTACAAACCCTAAAACTAACCCTAGATGGATATCATGCTATGTTAAATATCGGGTCATTAGGAGGAAAAGTGGTTCCATTCTGATGAGTTTATTGTATTGTTCCATAGCTGAGCAATTGTAAGAGAGTGGATATTAGAGAAAAATAGAAGAAGTATGAGATCTTGTAGTAGTCATGCAAGGAACAGTGTCAGAGGTAACTCCATAGTGAATACCACTTTCTCTATATTTGCATTACATATTAGAGAAGAGAAGAGCAAGGCATAGTCCTCACTTATGGTTGGTTTTTTCCCCATAATGGTTTTCTAAGGGTATATATTGTGTTATTTGTGTGGATGCATTGTTTTTATCTAGTTATTTTCCTTTAAAATCTAGTTTATTTATCATTCTGTGGAATTAAGCTAACACAATGAATTAAGTTGTAATATCTGTTGTGACGAACTATTCTAGTGTAATATCCACAACAGTTTACAGATCATATTGGTAAAAGAGCAGTTTTCTTTTGGGTTTTGTGGGAAATTGCAAGATATAGCAATTGGAAAAGTAAAGAAAAAGTATTCAAACCCTAGCCATGGCAGATAAGTTTGGTGAAGAATCAAGGGGTGAATATGAACAACGATTTACAAAGTTGTAAATATAAGTCATTGTTATCTCACGCAATATGTCAATCCTCATGGAATCTCTAGAGAGCAATTATGGGCCTTTTGGTGATTTTGGAGGCTGTAACTTAGAGATAATATTAGAGGGGAAATTGGGAGATAGAAAACACAGAAAAGGAGCCGAGGAAAGAGCCCAAGAAAGATCATCCAAGTTCTAGTTCCATTACCACTTCCCAGTCATTATTTAAGATGGAAGCAAAAGTGGATATCAATCCCTACCAAGGTGAGAGTGATGCTTTAAAATTGAATAATTGTTTGCAACAATTAGAGGTATATTTTAGTATCCACGACATATATGAGGAACAAAATATTTAATTTGCTCGATTGAAATTAGAGGGTCATCCATTAATATGGTGGGAAAGCAACACAGAGGCACTTAGGTTGGAGGGTGATCTACTAGTAACTAAGTGCGAGGATTTCTAAACCCTCATAAAGTATCAATTCTACCCTATCGGGTATGTAGAGGACCAATGGATCCAATGGAATTACTTCAAACAAAGGCAAGGGTAGAGTGTGAAAGAGTACATCACCAAATTCAGGAAGATGGATATTATGTTGGGTATCTCACCCAGGAATCCAGATGTACTCAAGTATCTAGGGGTCTACATATTCATTTACGAAATCAAGTGATGCTCTTTAGTCCCAAGACAATTGATAAGGCATGTGTGAAAGCACGGTACCTGGGGAATATAGGCCACAAGAAAGGACAACCAAGTGGTTCCAAACAAAAAGAGAACCAAGGCACTTCCAAGGATGGGAATAAGGCATGGAAAGGAAAATACAAGAAGACTACATCCATGGAACAATAGTGCAAGGATCTGAAACATGATTGTAATCATTGTAACATCGATGGCCACACTAAAGAAAAGTGTTGGAAATTTCATCCAAATCTTAACCCTAAGAACCAAAAGAAGGATGCTGAGGAGAATAACCTTCTAGCCATGTATTCAAGCCAACAATTAGAGAACATCTTAGATGTGGATGAGAAAATTGTCTTCTCTTCATTGTAGAAGGAGGTGAATCTAAGTAGCCTTAATCACAAGGAAGAGAAGGAGAGTAAAAAACTCTTCCATATCAAGATCCATATCATGAAGACCAAGGTAGATGCTCTATTTTATTCTGGTTCACAAGCCAACCTCATAGCAGTTGATCTAGTTAGAAAACTTGAGTTGGAGGTTCATGATCATCCTAACCCCTATTCATTGGGATGGGTAAACAAGGATACAAAGATAAAGGTCATGAAACAATGTAAGATCAAATTTGTTGTAAGTGTGGATTTTGTTGTGAAGTGAGGTTAGATGTAGTACACCTTGACATGTGTGGTGTGGTGTTTGGAAGCCCATAGATGTATATGAGGGATTCAGTATTCATTAGGAGAGTAAACCATTACCTCCTGATTAAGTGTAATGTCCCTTCTTAGGAATTTTATTAAAATGATAATTTTTCACTTTTTTCCCTAGTTTGACCTTTGACTAGTTTTGATCTCTAGGTCCCAAATTTGCCCCAAATGATACCAAATCTTCTGAGAAGGTATATGAATGATATTAGAACATAAATATGTGTTTCAGGGATTCCTTTGGACCTTTAAAATACTTCTGCAAATCCTCTTTCAATTCTGATCAATGTAGGTAACTTTACTAGTGATTTCCCTTTGACTAGTATTGGTCTCTAGGTCTCAAATTGACTCCAAATGCCTTCAAATATTCAAGGAAGGTGTATGAATGATATGAGAACTTGAATATGATTTTTATGGATTACATATGGCCACCAAAAGACCTCTGCAAACTCTCTTAAGATTCTGGACCAATTATGCAATTTTACTAGTAATTTGGGGTTCAAATCCCCATGGGGTAAGTACTGAAAATGGCTTCCCAAATGCCTCCAAACCCACTCAAATTTACGAAAATAGGTATGTAAGGTGTTAAGTATGTTATTAAAGTCTCATATGCACCATTAATGTATTATTACAACTGTTCTCACCCTCTCCCATTCAACTGCAAAAATCCCCAATTCGACCCTTGGGGAAATGGCACTATTTCATCTCCCAATACAACTAAACTGATTAAAAATGCTTCAAATGCTCAATTACAGTACATGAAACTTGTATAATACATCCATGGTATTATATTGATCACAAATATATCAGAGAATAATCCATTCATTCGAAATCATCAGCATTACATTGATTCATAACAAGGTAGTGGGGAAATGGCACTGTTCTTTCGTTAAAATTGAGATTTATACATTTCTACTTGGAATTTCGACCTGAAAATTTCTGGAGATTAATAATAGAGTATTTAATTCATATTAAAAAAGAAATGGGGCATTAAAATCTCCCCCAAAGAGTACAATAGCTCACCAAAAATGCCCTCCCTCAAGGATCAAGAATATGCCATCAAAACTAGAAATGGTTGAAGGAGTGAGCTGCAATAGAAGAAACCATGAGCTGCCCTGTAGCTTACACCTGCAAATAAAGACTCCATTAAAGCTCCAAATGAAAGGTCTGAATGGCCTTTCCAATTACCAACTTGGATGAGAATCTTTCACCCTCGAAATTGGCCAAGGCAAGAAACTAGTCATCCACTAGCTCTCCCTCTTCACAAATGCAATTGAAAATTCTACAAATGATCAAAAGCTGGTTTCATTCTTTGTTATTGAAATTTATAAACTTCCAATGTCCTCCATGGGTCGAATTCCTTCCAAGAGACTCATGCCAACTCAAGTTGGGAAGAGATTCCAAAGAACACCACTTGTACAACAATTCCTAGTCTCCCACTTCCACCAAATCACATGTGGAAACATCTTAGCTGCCCTAACACCCTTGAGCGCCCTCTTGGAGTCTATTTTTAGCACTGACATGTCATATATGTCATATGTCAGCCTGTAGGTCTGATTTGTGGCATAGGTGTCATAGCATCTTCATCATTGTTGTCATAGAGCTAGGGAATCTAGCCCAAGTGTCTCACTAGCTCCAAATTGCCTCTTCCTCTTCCATGGGAGTTACTCTTCCTCTATATTTCAACCTTGGATGAGTCATGCAATGAATAATACCTTTTGGACTCCCCCAAGTATGTTACCATTCACCTTGAATTCGAATTGGTGAGAGAATGATGCCAAGTGTAGTGGGGAAATCTAGCCATACGTGGGTCCCACTTCCTCCATGTGTCTTCATGATCAAATGCCACTTTGATTTTCACTTGTATATATTTATTTAGATCCTTTATTAAATATTTATGCCATTCTAATATTCAAACATCATTTATTATCCCCATTATTCCAAATCCCAAAGCTTCCACCCCAAACCTAGGAAACTAGTAATTTTCCTCCTTGGCAATTATTTGACCTTTAGCATCAATTTGACAAAATCTAATGAATAGGGCCAATGTGATTAGGCCATTGTGAGCCAATGCCAAATTTGGGACATGACATTAAGGATGAGAATTTCGTCATCATTAATGCACATAAAGGTAAATCAAAGATATCACTGGTAAGTTCCAACCAAGCCAAAAAGTTGATTAGTGTAAGTAATAAATATATTTTGTTTTTCTTACAAGAGAATCAGTCGAATGATGAATCCGTAAGAGTAAAGGCATCCCTGGAGGGATGTACCAAAGAGAAGACACATCAATTAGAGTATTTGCTACAAGAATACAAAGTGTTCTAGGATACTAAAGGGATACCACCTAAGAGGGAAGTAGAGCACAAGATATAGTTGTTGCTTGAAGTAGATGAAGTGAAGAAGTAGTTGCAGCAGTTAATGGAGCAGGGGGTTATTTGACCAAGCACATAACCTTGTGAGTTATCTATCATCATCGTACCCAAGAAATATGGGGCTTGGAGGATGTGTATCGAATACGGAGCTTTGAATAAGATTACACTTAAGAATCGATACGCTCTGCCTAGTATTGACGATTTGTTAAACCAGTTGCAACATGCCAAGTAATTCACCAAGTTGGATCTCAAGTTAGGATGCCACAAGGTACATGTCAAAGAAGAAGACTCCTGGAAGACCACCTTTAAGAAAAGGAAAGTTTTATATGAATGTTTTGTCATGCTTTTTGGTTTATGTAATGCACTAGCTACATTTATGAGACTTATGAATGATGTTTTGCACCCATATTTAGATTCACTTGTTATAGTGTAGATGATATAATAGTTTATATCTCTACCTGGGAGGAGCAAATTTCAAATCTGAAGAAGGTGTATGAGACTTTGAAAAAAAACCAGCTGATGATTGTTGACTCAAACCCAGTCGATAGGGGTTCCCATCGCTGTCGACACCAACCTACCGCGATCTCCCTGAGCACCGACCCAGACAAGTTTTACCTTGTCCAGCAACACCTGCAGAGCAGATGAGGTCTCACCCAAGGCGATCAAGGGAGAGTGGACGGAACCATGTTTCTGTCGAATGAAGGAGGATGATTGCGGCAACAATCACTTAACTTATCGCAACATTCAAGACAGATCTATGCATTCAAGTTTACCATCATTCAACAGAGACATTCATTGCAACAAGTATAACATTAAAGTATTAACTGCAGCAAGAAATCATAGCATCAATAGTGAATCGCAACATGCATTATCATGACAAGAAAAGGTACATAGGGAATTTCACCAAACAGTTCCGTCATGTCATATTACTTCAGCAAAAACCCTAATACAACATCTCCGCAAACCCAGATCTCAACAATATCTCTTGATCCCACATACAAACTCAAATATGCGCATAACCAACATCCAAAGATCCGCACTCCAATCAGGTCCGGTGTCTCAACTCTTACAACCTATGTCTATATATAGGCTTCCGCCTTTACAATGCTTGTCCACTTACTAGCAACTTCCTAACCGACACTTGGACAAATGACCCAAAACCTAACTGACGCGGTCCAAATGACCAAAAAACCCACCTACTGCAGTACAATTAACCCAAAATTACATATCATATGGTCTGACGACCCAAAAACCTGCATTCTGTGGTACAATCAACTCAACAATACATAAAATAATCTAGCCTGCGACTTCTTCTGACGTGTCGCAGCATCCAAATCTTAACCCTAAGAACCAAAAGAAGGATGCTGAGGAGAATAACCTTCTAGCCATGTATTCAAGCCAACAATTAGAGAACATCTTAGATGTGGATGAGAAAATTGTCTTCTCTTCATTGTAGAAGGAGGTGAATCTAAGTAGCCTTAATCACAAGGAAGAGAAGGAGAGTAAAAAACTCTTCCATATCAAGATCCATATCATGAAGACCAAGGTAGATGCTCTATTTTATTCTGGTTCACAAGCCAACCTCATAGCAGTTGATCTAGTTAGAAAACTTGAGTTGGAGGTTCATGATCATCCTAACCCCTATTCATTGGGATGGGTAAACAAGGATACAAAGATAAAGGTCATGAAACAATGTAAGATCAAATTTGTTGTAAGTGTGGATTTTGTTGTGAAGTGAGGTTAGATGTAGTACACCTTGACATGTGTGGTGTGGTGTTTGGAAGCCCATAGATGTATATGAGGGATTCAGTATTCATTAGGAGAGTAAACCATTACCTCCTGATTAAGTGTAATGTCCCTTCTTAGGAATTTTATTAAAATGATAATTTTTCACTTTTTTCCCTAGTTTGACCTTTGACTAGTTTTGATCTCTAGGTCCCAAATTTGCCCCAAATGATACCAAATCTTCTGAGAAGGTATATGAATGATATTAGAACATAAATATGTGTTTCAGGGATTCCTTTGGACCTTTAAAATACTTCTGCAAATCCTCTTTCAATTCTGATCAATGTAGGTAACTTTACTAGTGATTTCCCTTTGACTAGTATTGGTCTCTAGGTCTCAAATTGACTCCAAATGCCTTCAAATATTCAAGGAAGGTGTATGAATGATATGAGAACTTGAATATGATTTTTATGGATTACATATGGCCACCAAAAGACCTCTGCAAACTCTCTTAAGATTCTGGACCAATTATGCAATTTTACTAGTAATTTGGGGTTCAAATCCCCATGGGGTAAGTACTGAAAATGGCTTCCCAAATGCCTCCAAACCCACTCAAATTTACGAATGTAGGTATGTAAGGTGTTAAGTATGTTATTAAAGTCTCATATGCACCATTAATGGATTATTACAACTGTTCTCACCCTCTCCCATTCAACTGCAAAAATCCCCAATTCGACCCTTGGGGAAATGGCACTATTTCATCTCCCAATACAACTAAACTGATTAAAAATGCTTCAAATGCTCAATTACAGTACATGAAACTTGTATAATACATCCATGGTATTATATTGATCACAAATATATCAGAGAATAATCCATTCATTCGAAATCATCAGCATTACATTGATTCATAACAAGGTAGTGGGGAAATGGCACTGTTCTTTCGTTAAAATTGAGATTTATACATTTCTACTTGGAATTTCGACCTGAAAATTTCTGGAGATTAATAATAGAGTATTTAATTCATATTAAAAAAGAAATGGGGCATTAAAATCTCCCCCAAAGAGTACAATAGCTCACCAAAAATGCCCTCCCTCAAGGATCAAGAATATGCCATCAAAACTAGAAATGGTTGAAGGAGTGAGCTGCAATAGAAGAAACCATGAGCTGCCCTGTAGCTTACACCTGCAAATAAAGACTCCATTAAAGCTCCAAATGAAAGGTCTGAATGGCCTTTCCAATTACCAACTTGGATGAGAATCTTTCACCCTCGAAATTGGCCAAGGCAAGAAACTAGTCATCCACTAGCTCTCCCTCTTCACAAATGCAATTGAAAATTCTACAAATGATCAAAAGCTGGTTTCATTCTTTGTTATTGAAATTTATAAACTTCCAATGTCCTCCATGGGTCGAATTCCTTCCAAGAGACTCATGCCAACTCAAGTTGGGAAGAGATTCCAAAGAACACCACTTGTACAACAATTCCTAGTCTCCCACTTCCACCAAATCACATGTGGAAACATCTTAGCTGCCCTAACACCCTTGAGCGCCCTCTTGGAGTCTATTTTTAGCACTGACATGTCATATATGTCATATGTCAGCCTGTAGGTCTGATTTGTGGCATAGGTGTCATAGCATCTTCATCATTGTTGTCATAGAGCTAGGGAATCTAGCCCAAGTGTCTCACTAGCTCCAAATTGCCTCTTCCTCTTCCATGGGAGTTACTCTTCCTCTATATTTCAACCTTGGATGAGTCATGCAATGAATAATACCTTTTGGACTCCCCCAAGTATGTTACCATTCACCTTGAATTCGAATTGGTGAGAGAATGATGCCAAGTGTAGTGGGGAAATCTAGCCATACGTGGGTCCCACTTCCTCCATGTGTCTTCATGATCAAATGCCACTTTGATTTTCACTTGTATATATTTATTTAGATCCTTTATTAAATATTTATGCCATTCTAATATTCAAACATCATTTATTATCCCCATTATTCCAAATCCCAAAGCTTCCACCCCAAACCTAGGAAACTAGTAATTTTCCTCCTTGGCAATTATTTGACCTTTAGCATCAATTTGACAAAATCTAATGAATAGGGCCAATGTGATTAGGCCATTGTGAGCCAATGCCAAATTTGGGACATGACATTAAGGATGAGAATTTCGTCATCATTAATGCACATAAAGGTAAATCAAAGATATCACTGGTAAGTTCCAACCAAGCCAAAAAGTTGATTAGTGTAAGTAATAAATATATTTTGTTTTTCTTACAAGAGAATCAGTCGAATGATGAATCCGTAAGAGTAAAGGCATCCCTGGAGGGATGTACCAAAGAGAAGACACATCAATTAGAGTATTTGCTACAAGAATACAAAGTGTTCTAGGATACTAAAGGGATACCACCTAAGAGGGAAGTAGAGCACAAGATATAGTTGTTGCTTGAAGTAGATGAAGTGAAGAAGTAGTTGCAGCAGTTAATGGAGCAGGGGGTTATTTGACCAAGCACATAACCTTGTGAGTTATCTATCATCATCGTACCCAAGAAATATGGGGCTTGGAGGATGTGTATCGAATACGGAGCTTTGAATAAGATTACACTTAAGAATCGATACGCTCTGCCTAGTATTGACGATTTGTTAAACCAGTTGCAACATGCCAAGTAATTCACCAAGTTGGATCTCAAGTTAGGATGCCACAAGGTACATGTCAAAGAAGAAGACTCCTGGAAGACCACCTTTAAGAAAAGGAAAGTTTTATATGAATGTTTTGTCATGCTTTTTGGTTTATGTAATGCACTAGCTACATTTATGAGACTTATGAATGATGTTTTGCACCCATATTTAGATTCACTTGTTATAGTGTAGATGATATAATAGTTTATATCTCTACCTGGGAGGAGCAAATTTCAAATCTGAAGAAGGTGTATGAGACTTTGAAAAAAAACCAGCTGATGATTGTTGACTCAAACCCAGTCGATAGGGGTTCCCATCGCTGTCGACACCAACCTACCGCGATCTCCCTGAGCACCGACCCAGACAAGTTTTACCTTGTCCAGCAACACCTGCAGAGCAGATGAGGTCTCACCCAAGGCGATCAAGGGAGAGTGGACGGAACCATGTTTCTGTCGAATGAAGGAGGATGATTGCGGCAACAATCACTTAACTTATCGCAACATTCAAGACAGATCTATGCATTCAAGTTTACCATCATTCAACAGAGACATTCATTGCAACAAGTATAACATTAAAGTATTAACTGCAGCAAGAAATCATAGCATCAATAGTGAATCGCAACATGCATTATCATGACAAGAAAAGGTACATAGGGAATTTCACCAAACAGTTCCGTCATGTCATATTACTTCAGCAAAAACCCTAATACAACATCTCCGCAAACCCAGATCTCAACAATATCTCTTGATCCCACATACAAACTCAAATATGCGCATAACCAACATCCAAAGATCCGCACTCCAATCAGGTCCGGTGTCTCAACTCTTACAACCTATGTCTATATATAGGCTTCCGCCTTTACAATGCTTGTCCACTTACTAGCAACTTCCTAACCGACACTTGGACAAATGACCCAAAACCTAACTGACGCGGTCCAAATGACCAAAAAACCCACCTACTGCAGTACAATTAACCCAAAATTACATATCATATGGTCTGACGACCCAAAAACCTGCATTCTGTGGTACAATCAACTCAACAATACATAAAATAATCTAGCCTGCGACTTCTTCTGACGTGTCGCAGCATCGGCAATGCTGCGATTCTTCCTTACCAAACCACCTGCCAACAGGCCCCCAACGCAATCTTGTGGCTCGCCCTCGAGCCACATCAACTGAACATGGTGTACTCTGTGGTCTTCACTTTGAAGTCATTGTACTGCTGCTCGATGGTCGTAACCATCTCCTTTGCTGCCATCATCGCCTCCTGACTGTCGATGACGTCCTGGGGCGATGGGTGCTCGATCAGTTTCGCAGCCACCTGTTAACGATGTCCCTGTACTGCTTGGAGAACTTCGCCAGCCTTCGTCATGAACTGGCCACCAACATCCTGGAACTCCTCCAACTGCGTGGCATGCTTCTTCTGTCGCTCATCGGCCTTGGCGACATGCTGCTGCAGATCTTTCAAGTTCGCAGACTTGGAAACCTGCTCCATAGGTGGCATCATACACATTGCCCCTTTGAGTGTCGCCAACTGCCCCTCCGCTTCCTACCGAATCTTCATCAGCTATTCAACCTGTTCATCTTGAATGATCCGGCCCCAGAACTGCACAATGTCGACTGTGAGCTTTTTTGCTGCTATTTCCAGCTCCTCTAGCTGGTTTGCTATCTATTCAATCACTCGTTTGTGGTTGTCCACCTCTTCTTGTGGTGTTCTGGGATTCACCTGAGCTCGCAACTCCTGATTCTCATGTCGCAACTGGTCGATAACATCCCCCAGTTGCTGCACATGCTGAAGCATATCCAACCCTTCAGCAGGCTCCGACACATGTTGATAAGCTTCCTCAATGGCCCTCTCAACCCGCACACTGTCATCCCACATATGGGCCTTTTCTACGATGAGGCGGTCCTGTTCTTTCTTTAGCTCTTTAATCTCACGAGCCTTCTCAGCTCGTTCCTTCTTGAGGTCTTCCTCGAGCTCATCCATAGCCTGTCATGCTGTAGCAGTCTGTCCTGTCAACTCTGCAATGGATGCTTGTGCAGCTGCCTCGTGCTCCTGCACCCTTGTGCACTTAACACTGATCTCGTGCATTCTGTCAGCTATTTCTCGGCTAGCAACCATTTGCATCGTTGTCAATCCTTGCACCGGTAATGCATTAACATTGATGGACACCTTCTGTAACTGCTGCATCAAGGCGTTCACAACCTCATCTTCAGTCACAATCGCAATCGGAGGAATCTCCACATTCATGACCCGTAGCTCGGTGCTGATTGTGCTAACTTGTAGTGCCACTGCTTCGTTCGGTGCTCTCCGCAAAACCATGTCATACAAAGAGTCCATACAAGCAGTGAGCACATGGAATCCTTCATCTGTCGCCCTTGTCATCTTCTGAGCTGCTGCAGTGGATGCATCAGTGATTGCTTTGATAAGTCGACCCAAGTGCGCTTCCCTCGGCAGGGGCAACCCATTGATGGTTGCCGGGTCTTGGTGTCCTTTCGTTCTGTTTTCTTCTAAGGCTCGGTCGCTGTTGTCATCCGTCAGTGTTTTGATGGACTCTTGATCGGAATTGTGATGACTGTATGGGTCTTGCGCAAATATCCGATCATCTGGACCCATCGTCGACTCTCCAGCCTCAATCTCGGTCAACACCACAGGTTCACGCCATTCCGGTGGCCAATCATTCACAATGGCATCCAGTGCTTCCGTCGTTACCTTGTAAGGGGTCAACAACCACTGTTGACCAGGGTCACGCCTTGCTTGCACATAAATAGCATGCGGTCGAACTGCAAACTACATGATCGGCTTAAAATTTTCCACAGTGTCTTTGGATATCCATGGTACCTTTGTCGTTGCATCACAAAGCATCTCCCAATAGAGCCAAAAGAGCAATTGGCAATCCCGGATTCGCTCTGGCTCCCGTACATACCATAAGTTCTGATAACGCGCACCCCGCCGCTCTTTTGCAGCCGCAACTTCCATACCCTGGTACGTGTTGGGCTCCTTCCAAGCCACAAATGCAATCAATAGCAGAAGCCAACTATATGTGAATGAACCCTTACCTGATTGAACCGCCACAACATCCTTCGCCAATTGATTTAATAAAAACAAGGACCAGTTCATTTGGACGTCCTCCGCGCATTGTACTGCACATGCGACAACCCTTGAGTTGCACTGGTTAGGACGACCACCCTTGACCACCTTGTAGGATAGAATCTTGGTGCCGGTGAGTACCACCTTATCATTGATACTGCTGGTGCGATACCCACGGCCATCCATTTCCAAGCCATATTTCTTCACCAGCTGACCCGCCCGCTTTTTGTCGTTCGCCTTCCCTTGGAAGTATTGCAACGGATTCAATCCATCTTTAGGCAGTCCAGTAATGTGCGAAATCAAATCAATAGTGACCGGGATTTCTCTGTCCAGCCACAAGGAACCACCATGGAAGCATGCAAGCAGCTGCTTCACACACGCATTAACTTCTGCCATCCACCCGAAATGCGACATGTTAATGAGCCCTAACAAGCCGGCCTATTTCAATCCTCGTGCCCAATCCTGTAGAATCGACGTCGCAGTAAGTTGTGACCCGGGCACATATGGGGCCGATTCAATTTATGGGTAGGCCACCATATCATGATCATCGTATCGTAGGTGCATCAACGCCGGCCCAATATCACCAGAGAACTCCATTCCAACAGGGAGCACCTGCATCTTCACACCATACTTTTGCTTCGAGTTCAGCTTGCGCGGGGTTGCATCTGATCGACTGGGAGGGATATACCCAGGGATGTCAACAGCCGACAGTCCCTCCCATGGGGCAGACTCGTCAACGTGGCGACTGGATTGCCCTACCTGTACCTGATCTTATCCTACCACCACGGTGAATGATCTAAGTTGCTTCTTGCTCTGCAGTGACTCAGAATGCTGACCCCCTCGACGCTTCTTGGCGATTACTGATGCTCCCACCGGCATGTTTGCAATCTCGGCCTCAAGATTGACGTCTCCCGCAGACTCAACTTCTTCCTCAATTACAATCCCGGTGAAAGGAGACTCAACCTCACTGCTAATCTCAACTGTTCTAGCTCTCGTGGCATACCTTACCCAGGTGCTCTCAACTGATAGCTTCTCCGTCGTAACGGCACTTGGCAAGTTCAACTGAACCTTTCCCAACTCACAACTGCACTCACCAAGCTATAACAATACTCTTCAGCTCTGCATAGACACTTAACAACTAAAATCTTGGTGCCTTCCGACCAATTTCTACCCGTTTTTATAGCGTCCAGCCGAATCCTCCATAATCATCACTAAATCCTACATTAACTCAACTGAAATCCTGTATTAATGACACAAATCCGTCGTCGATCCTGTCAGCCGATCAGTCGGATCCGCCATTAATGCCCATCATTTGAACAAGCACCGTTAATTAACTATTTTAACTTTTCACATTTATTGTTGATTTGACCCAGTCACGACCCTACCACATGTCGCAGACCGCTCCTAAATTGCGGCACAAGCCTCCCTGCTTCCGCATTCTATTCCTATTGGTGTGCCATCCTGCCACCGATCAATCTACACACATTTGTTTTTCTTTGTGATGCAACTCAGGCATCGCGCTGTTCCAAGCCCGACCGATAGGGCTTCAACCTGCTTCCATTAATCAACTTGGGGAGCATCGCGCCATCCAACTGCTGCAACTGTACTGATCCTCCTGAAGTTATGCTATTGATGTGATACAAACCAAGCCAATGCATCTGTAATTTTCATGGATGTTTCATAAACTTGCTGTCATTCAACAGCACCAAGTCACCCTGTTGAAACTATTTGTTTTTGGTGTGGCGATCATGCCAATCCTTCTGGTGATCCTTCTCCACACCCTGATGGAAACCTGCAATAAAGCGATCTTCCTCCAGCTGCACTAACTGTGGTAGACGTTCCTCCAATGCTACCTCAGAATCCATTCCTGTCATTGCTGCAATGCGCAGACTTGGAACAATGTACTCCATTGGCATGATTGCTTCTTGTCCATACACCAGCTTAAATGGCGTCTGACCCATCAACCTTTTACATGTGGTGCGAAAGGCCCATAATACTACTGGGATTTTGAGATCCCAGTCGTCGTGGTTCGCATTGCACACCTTTGTCAGTGCATGTTCCAATATCTTATTGAAAGCTTCCACTGTGCCATTTCCCTGTGGATGATATGGAGTACTCTTCTTATGTTGTATCTGCAGCTCCTCTGTCAATGCATTGATGGTGCGATTGAGAAAGTGGCTGCCTTGATCACTCGGCAATATCTTGGGGCAGCCGAAGCGAGTGATAATATTGTCAAACAAAAACCCCGCAGCCGTGGCTGCAGAACAATCAATGACTGGTGTAGCTTCCGCCCATCTTGTCAAGTAATTTGTCACCGTGATGATATATCTGGCACCAGTACGCTTACCCGATGGATTGATTGGTCCCACAAAATCCACTGCCCATTTGTCAAATGCGTGTAGTGTTAACTGAGGCATTTCATCCCTCCTGGATGGCTTCCCAATTCTCTGACAGACGTCGCAGGACCGCGCATAGTCTGTCGCATCATTATGCAGTGTGGGCCACTAGAGCCCCACACGAAGCACCCTCCTGGCAGTCGCCCGACCGCCGTAGTGCCCTCCAGCCACTCCTCCATGTGCTTCTTCCAATATCTGTGCTTGCTCGTGTGGCAAGACACACCGTTGTAATATCTCGTCTGCACCCATCTTGTATAACTCTCCTGCGATGAGCTGGAAGTCGACAGCTTTAACCACCAACTTCTTCTTTTGACTAGTGGTGAGCTCTTCTGGTGCAGTACCTGTTGCCAAAAACTGGATGATTTCTTCAAAATAGCCATCGGCTACTTCAACCCTAAACAATTGCGCATTAGGAAACCTGTCTTCAATGTTGGTTGGCTCCTCTCCTGTTTCAATCCGCAATAGATGATCAGGGTCAAAATTCAACCGCCCTGGATTCACAATTACTTCAAAGTCGAACTCTTGAAAGAGAAGTAACCATCGACATATCTTCCCCCCCAACACAGGCTTATTGACCAGGTACTTCAATGCAGAGTGGTCTGTGAACATCTTAAAATGTCCGCTCAATAAGTAGTGTCGGAACTTTTGTAGCACATAGACCATCGCCAATCCTTCCCTCTCAGTAGTGGTGTAGTTATTTTTTGCGTATGACAGCTTCCAACTGGCGAAAGCAATAGGGTGATCAAGATCCCCCTCTCCTGGTTGCGATAGCACCACGCCGAGTGCAATTGACGATGCATCAACATGGACATGGAATTCCTTACTCTAGTCCGGGAATACTAGTATCGGTGTCAAAGCCATCTTAGCCTTCAGCTGCTCAAAACTATCCTGACACTCAATGCTCCATTGAAATACTACATCTTTCTTCAATAGCTTCTCCATAGGGGTCGTGATCGCTGCATATCCCCTGATGAACTTGCGGTAATACCTAGTATGTCCTAAAGTCGCCCTCAGCTGCTTGACAGTGGTCGACAGTGTCAAACTCAAAATAAGCGCAATCTTTGTTGGATCGAGTAACAACCCTTGCTTGCACACAATGTGACCCAGCAATATCCCAAAGAGCGCGTAAAAAAAGCACTTCTTCAAATTCAGCAATATCTGGTGCTGTCGCCCCTTCAACATCAACCACAGATTAGCCAGATGATTGTGGATCAACCCATACACCTGTCCAATCATCCATATATACCTGCAAGAACTTCTGGATGAAATCCTTGAATGTTTGAACAACAACCCACGAAAATATCGCAGGTGCATTTTTCAACCCAAACGGCATCACGGTATACTGAAAACATCCCCATTCTGTCACAAAAGTCATCTTGTGGCGGTCTTCCTTTGCAATACGGATCTGATGATAGCCTGAGAACCCATCTGTGAAAGAATACATCTCCTAGCCACCTACTCCCTCAAGTACTTCACCAGTAAATGGTGTCGGAAATGGATCATACAAGCAAACATCATTCAACTTCTGCAGATCGAAACAGATGCACACCTTACCAGTCTTCTTGTCCTGCACTACCATAGGACTAATCCATTCTGACTCTTCAACCAGTTCGATGATACCAGCATCCAACATGCGATCAATTTCTGCCTTGACCTTTTCCTTATGTCGCGGATTGAGCCGATAAGGTCGCTGTCGGATCGGTTTAGCATCTGGTTTCAAGGGAATCTTCATCTCGCCTAGATCACCCAAAATACCTTTCATTTTTTGAGAACTTCGTAGGAAAAAGGTCTTGGAACTCATGCAACAACTCAGTGACCTTTCCCATCATATCATCATCCCAATAATCTCCAACATTCGCTAACTTTGGAGTGGCCTCCATCCCAATATTGATCTTGCGAAGCTTCAAGGGCTGACTGAATGGATCACTTGGCGCACCAGGTGGTACCACATCGCGACTTCCTTTAGACTCCGAAATATTGACATTCTGCGGATCATCGTCGTCTTCGGGCCCACCAGTGATATTATAACATTCCATAATGGATTGCATCTGGCAATGCATATGCGGATCCACCGGGTATGCCACAGGCACAACCTTTAGAACCACATCGCGAATGATCTGCAGAGCATTATGGACATCCGGGTTGGGATCGACAAAACTGAACGTATGAGTAAAACATATGGTCAACTCCAACCAAGTAGTGATTTCTCCCCATAACTCAGTTGCAGTATACCATGACTGCGGCATTTCATCCAAGGTATGGATAAATGCATGGACCCACTCATCTCTTGGTTGCGATGCCCATAATGTCTGACACTCCATCAAATGGCCTCCAAGATCATTTCGACCATCATACTTCCCTGCGTGGTAGACCTCAGTATTGCCTAAGTGTACCATCATCAATCTTCTGCATTTCGACCATCCATCAATTGATGCCTTATGTGTCGCCCACCAGCGTGCTAGAGCAGCCTTCAGTGCTTCGTCTAATGCCAGCAATCGCTGTGGTTCTGAAACTCTTTCCTCGAAATCCATCAGAAAGTCAAACAAGCCAGGCAGTCCTTCATATATTGGTAGTGTGACCGTTTCAGTTGCGACGCGACTGTGTGATCAACCCACACTTACGAGGCGACACCTCATGCAAGCGATTCTGCCAGTGTTCCAATGCATCATCAGAGTCGAAAGACGCAGAGCTGGCACTGCGCCATCCTAGCTCACCGTTGACAGTTGGATGAATATGGTCTTCAGAAATGTTAAATGCATGGTCCCAGCCACTGGGATCGTCGTACTTTACCGGCTCAATGTATCTGCGACCTTCAACTAGATCCAATGGGGCTATGACTTCGAGATCACGGTTTTCAAAATTCATCATCCTCCGCTTGAAGTTGATTATCGCTCCACTGTCGCTAGCCCATCTGATCCTCAGCAACGCAGGATACGAACTTCCTCCTTCAACCACTTCGATGACATCGAAGTCATCGTAGGTCTTCATGCTCTCAATGTCCACCACCAACCGGGGGACTCTCCCAATCGGCATCACTTTAGCGTGATTAGCTAACCAGAGCTATATAGGAGACCGGCTCAATGGGGGGCTCCCCATTTTTTTCCACGCCTGCTTGGTTAAGATGTTGAAATCTGAACCAAGGTCCAGAATAACTGAATCAATGTCATAATCTCCAATCTGGATATTCATTCACATCTCCTTACCTTTCTTCCATCGCTGTAAGGAGTTTGTTGCAGAATCCTGTCATCCCTTAGCTGGATGCTGTAACAACCCTTCAATCTTAGCCAGGGCCGCGGGATCTCTTGCCAACAATAAACAACTCTCAAGAAACTTCTGTAAAGTTCTAGATTGCGCTGATGGACCTACCTCTGAAGTTGCATCAAACACAGGGGGCATGTCGTAGATGATAGATTTACCGCAGTCCTTGTCTAATGCCCAACGTGCTTGGAAGAATGTATCACGCTCGGACTCAACATCAAATAGTACCTTCTTTTGCCCGGCCTTGCGAATGTATCCTCCTGTTGCTGCACCTCCTTGTGTAATGACTGCGATCACCACATCCTATGGTCTTGGCTCTATAGAAATTGTCGCAACATCCGCGCCCTAATTCTCATTAGGTGCAGGATTCCCTTGTTGGTTCATATTTGGATTAGCGTTTTGGTTCTGGTTCTACACCGGTTGCTGCACCTAATTCTGTACTGGATGCTATGCCTGTTGACCAACGCGACCTCGGTCGACAGGGGTTCACCTCACTGTTGACACATATTGTAGTCTCCCTAAGCACCGGCCCAGGCAGGTTTGAGCCCACCTAGCAACACCCGTAGAGCGGATGAGGTCTCACCCGAGGCATCTAGGAAGAGCAGACGGAACCATCTTTCCACAGAGGGAGGAGGAGAGTTGTGGCTGCACAGACTAACTCTATTGCGGTACTTAAATAGAAACTTTAAACATTCGGCAAGGAATTATAACATATTAATTAATTGCAACATTTATCATCATAGCAATAATAAGCAGACATTGCATCAAGAAAATATAACAACATTCATATATCGCAACATTGCACAAAGATCGTACCAAAACATCATCATTATATTACTGTCGCAGTCATATACCAGAAACAAAACATAGATCTCTGTACACATATATCTCCTTATCTCACGCCTAATATTCTTTCTGTCTTCTCACTATCTCCGTATCTCTGTATATCCGTATATCCCCTTAACATTTACAACTCTCATCTATTTATAGGCTTCTGCCATTACAATATTTGTCCACTTACAAACGAATTCCTAACCAACACTATGGACAATTGACCCAATATCTAACTAACTTGGTCCAAATGACCCAACAACCTGCATATCGCGGTACGATTGACTCACTATTACATAACATATGGTCTAAGTGACCCAAAACCCGCCAACTACGGCATACTTTAGCACAAAATACTCCTTTCGTGCCCTCATCCAATGTGTCGCAGCATCGGTGGTACCGCGACATTTCCCCATCGAACCACCTTCCAACAAGCCCCCAACACAATCTTGTGGCTCGCCCTCGAGCCACGTCAACTACTGGACATAGTGCATCCAAACTAAACTATGTGTCGGTAACTGTTCTTGCTGTCTTGATCACCCGGTGTTGTCCTACTCCTTCTGCTACACTGATCGTCGACTCATTGTCATGTATTTTTAACCCAAAATGGTCATCACCCGACTTGCTGTCATGTACTTCTCAAACTCATTCTCCAATCTCTTGGAATGGTATTGACGGGAAGGAAAAGAGGACGAACAGTACCAAGGTGCGAAATTAGCAGATGACTCTGGCATATTTGTTTCACACCGACAAACGGCTCCTACTATGGCTAGGGAGCCACCACCCCAACCATCTCATTGGTCAAGAGAAGCACAATCCTTCGAACAACTACTACGTACTTAAGCATGTTGGTTCGACCCTTGGCTTGGTCATACCACAGTGTAAATGCACCTGCCGTATCAAGGCGCTCAGGGACGCTCATCGTTCGGGCTCGCAGGGCCCCTGGGGTACTTCCACGGGAAATGAAGTGAAGTATTTCCACAGCCTCCTTGGAATTCCTCACAACTCAACTCACAAACCAATCTAACAACATAACCACGCTATGTTGGAAAGACTTCTTTGTACCGAACTACGGACGGCCTCTGCTACTTATAGCCAGACCATGATTGGGTCACGACGGTGAGAATGATGCCCCAGTACCTCGCATCTGCGTGTGTGAACCCATCAACTGACGCAGCGGGTGGCAACCATACTGCCACCGAAGATCCCATGTGTCGACATGTGATCAATCTCCTCACATCTTCCTGATCGTACCGGCCCAGTGTGCCATGTGCAAAACATACTGTCGTCATGTGGTAACCAGGCTAAATCTGGCAAGCAAAATCATGTATAGAGATGATGGCACAGGGTTGCAAGAAGTTAGCGGGATAGTAGGCACAACACTGCCCTATACCCCCAAATCCTTTGTAATCATCACAAAATCCTGCATGTACTCAACCAAATCCGTCGTCGATCCTGGTCGCAACGCTGTCATGTGTCTCCGACTGCTCCAAACTTGTGGCACAAGCCTCCCTGCTTGCGCATTCCTTCTTCTGTTGGTGCGCCATCTGCCACCAAGCAACCTGCAACACACATTTTTTTTTCTTCGATGCGACTCAGGCATCGCACTGCTCCAAGCCCAATCGATACAGCTTCAATCTGTGACCATTTACAAGCTTGGGAAGCATCACCCCATCCAATCGCTACAACTGAACCGTTCCACCTGAAGTAATACTATGGATGCGATATGGACCCAACCAATGCATCTGCAATTTTCCTGGATGTTTCATAAACTTGTTGTCGTATAATAACACCAAGTCACCTTGCTGAAACTGCTTACTTTTGATGTGGCGATCATGCCATGCCTTTTGGCAATCCTTCTCCACCCCTTGGTGAAAGCAAACAATAAATCGATCCTCTTCCAACTGCACCAATTGCGCTAGACGTTCATCTAATGCTGCGACATCATCCATGCTTGTAACAGCCACAATTCGTAGACTTGGAACAATGTACTCCATTGGCATAATTGCATCCTTCCCATATACTAGCTCAAAAGGTGTCTGACCAGTCAACCTTTTGCATGTGGTGCGATAGGCCCACAATACTGCTGGGATTTTCAGATCCCAGTCATCGCAGTTTGCATTGCACACCTTTGTCAACGCATGGTCCAATAACTTGTTAAACGCCTCCACCGTTCCATTCGCCTGTGGGTGATAGGGTGTACTCTTCTTATGTTGTATCTGCAACTCCTTCATTAATGCGCTGATAGTGCGATTAAGAAAGTGGTTGCCTTGATCACTCAGCAATATCTTGGGGCAACCGAAACAAGTGATAATGTGATCAAACAAAAATCGAGCAGCCGTTGCGGCGGAGCAATCAACTATGGGTGTCGCCTCAGCCCATCGGGTCAAGTACTCTATCGCCATGACAATATACTGCGCACCTGTGCGTTTCCCTGCTGGATGGATCGGTCCTACAAAATCCACAGCCCATTTTTCGAACGGTTGCAGTGTCACTTGAGGTAGCAGTGGCATCTCGTCAAGTCCTGACGGCTTGCCAGTTCACTTACAAACATCGCAAGACTGCGCATAGTCTGTCGCATCATTATGTAATGTGGGCCACCAAAGCCCTGCACGCAGTACCTTCCAGGAAGTCGCCCGACCGCCATAGTGTCCTCCCGCTACTCCACCATGTGCCTCAGCCAATATCTGCGCTTGCTCATGCGGCAAGACACATTTGCGCAATATCTCATCAGCGCCCAATTTATACAACTCTCCTGCGATTAGCTGAAAGTCAGTAGCCTTGAAAACCAATTGCTTCTTTTGAGTAGTGGTAAAGTTAGCGGGCGCGGTGCCAGTCACCAGAAAGTGAGGGATGTCATCAAAATATTGATCAGCGGCGGCAACTTGAAATAGTTGGGCATCCGACAACCCATCTTCGATATTAGTCGGTTCCTCCCCTGTGTCAATCCGTGACAAATGAGCTGGTCCAGCATTCAACCGCCCCGGTTTCACAATGACTTCAAAATCAAACTCCTGAAACAAAAGTAGCCAACATCAAATCTTCCCCCCCAACACAGGCTTAGTGACCAAGTATTTCAAGGCAGAATGATTAGTGAACATTTTAAAGTGGATACAAAACAAATAATGCCTGAATTTCTGCAGCGCGTAAACCATGGCCAGACCTTCTCGTTCCATGGTAGTGTAATTGCGTTCTGCAGAGGACAGCTTCCGCCTGGCAAAAGCAATGGGATGATCAAGGTATCCTTCTCCAAGTTGAGCCAACACAACACCTAATGCAATTGATGAAGCATCAACATGGACATGGAATTCCTTACTCCAATTTGGAAAGACCAAGATTGGTGCCGACGCCATCTTCACCTTGAGCGTTTCGAAGCTATCCTGACATTCCGGGCTCCACTGGAATGTTGCGTCCTTCTTAAACAACTTTTCCATAGGGGCAGTAATCGCAGCATAAACCCTGATAAACTTGCGATAATATCCCGTATGACCCAAGGTTGTGCGCAACTGCTTAACGGTGGTTGGCGGTTGCAACCCCAAAATGAGTGAAATTTTGGTTGGATCAACCAGTAATCCCTGCTTACACACGATATGACCTAGCAATATCCCAAATGGTGCACATAAAATACATTTCTTCAAATTCAGTGATATCTGGTGCTGTCGGCATTGCTCAAGCATTAATCTCAGATTGGCTAGATGATCACGGATCAATCCATAAACAGTCCAATCATCCATATATACCTGCAAAAAATTCTGAAAAAAATCTTTGAATGTGGCAACAACGACCTGGGAGAATATCGCAGGTGCATTCTTGAAACCAAACGACATTATCGTGTACTGAAAGCAACCCCATTCAGTAACAAAAGTTGTCTTATGGTGATCTTCCTTGGCAATGTGAATCTGATGGTAGCCAGAGAATCCATCAGTGAAGGAGTACATCTCTTGGCCACCCACTCCTTCAAGTACTTCATCAGTAAACGGGGTCGGAAAAGGGTCATGCAAGCAGGCATCGTTCAACTTCCGTAAGTCGACACAAATGCGCAATTCGCCCATTTTCTTGTCCTGCACCACCATAGGATTGATCCATTTGGACTCTTCCACATGTTCAATAATACCAACATCCAACATGCGATCAAGTTCTGCCTTGACCTTTTTTTATGTCGCGGATTCAGTCGATAAGGTTGCTGTCGGACTGGCTTAGCATCTGGTTTTAATGGAATCTTCATCTCTCCTAAATCACCCAGGATTCCCTTCATTTTGGAAAACTTCGTGGGAAACACATCTTGAAATTCATGAAGTAACTCAGTAACCTTACTCATCATCTCATTGTCCCAATAATCCCCAACATTAGCAAATTTGGGAGTAGCCTCTGTGCCGATATTCGTCTTGCGGAGCTGCAATGGTTGACTGAACGGGTTACTTGGTGTAGCAGGTGGGACCACATTGCGACTTCCTTCAGATTCGGGAATGCTAACATTCCGAGGATCATCATCATCCTCTGGCCCACTGCTGATGTTGAAGCACTCCATGAGAGACTGCATTTGACAATATGTGTGTGGGTCGACAGGGTAGGCCGCCGGAACAACCTGAAGTACCACATCCCGGATGAGCTGTAGGGAATTATGGACATCAGGGTTGGCATCCGCAAAAGTGAATGTATGAGTGAAACAGATCGTCAACTCCCCCCATTTTGTAATGTCTCGGCGCAACTCGACTGCAATGTACCATGAGCACGGCATCTCATCCAAAGTATGGATAAAAGCATGGACCCAATCATCTCTGGGTCGCGCTACCCATAATTGTTGGCACTCCATCACATGTTCATTGGGATTAGTCCAGCCATCATATTTTCCAGTGTGATAAACCTCAATCTCGCCGAACTGGACCATCATCAACCTTCGACACTGTGACCAACCATTAATGAATTTCATATGTGTCACCCACTAGCGTGCTGGAGTAGCCTTTAGAGCTTCCTCCAATGCCAGCAATCGCTGTGGTTCTAAGACACGGTCTTCAAATTCTGTTAAAAAGGTGGTTAGGCCGGGAAACCCCTCATAGATAGGCAATGTGATCATTTTTGTCGCAACACGACATAAGGATTGCATAACTAGGCCACATTTTCGGAATGGTACTTCATGCATTCGGTTCTGCCAATGTTCCAAGGCATCATCAGAGTCGGAAGACGCAGAGCTCTCGCTGCGCCACTCCAACTCACCGTAGGCAGTAGGATGAATATAATCTTCAGAAATATTGAATGCAAGGTCCCATCTAGCGGGATCATCATCTTTTATAGGCTCCACGTATCGGCGTCCCTCAGCCGAATCCAACGGGGCTATGACTCTGAAATCGCGATTCTCAAAGTTCATCATGCGCTTCTTGAAATTGATTACAGCTCCACTATCGTTAGCCCATCCAATCCCCAAGAGCGTCGGATAAGAGCTTCCTCCCTCAACCACTTCAATAACATCAAAGTCAGCATAAGTATTCATGCCCTCAATATCGATCGTGAGCCATGGAACTCGCCCAATGGGTGTTACCTTCGCATGGTTAGCCAACCGGAGCTGCACAGGAGACCAACTCAATGGGGGACTCCCCATCTTCTACCACGCCTTCTTGGTTAATATGTTAACATCCGAACCAAGGTCAAGAATCACAAATTCAACATCATATTCACCAATCTAAATATTCATTCGCATCTCCTTGCCAGTCTTCCGTCGCTGTAGGGAGTTTACTGCTGACTCCTACCGTCCTTTCAAAAATTGCTGCAACCATCCTTCAATCTCAACTAGGGAAGTCAGGTCTTGGGCCAATAACAGACAGCTTTTAAGAAACTTTTGCAATGTCCCCAGTGGTGGCGGTCGATCAACGTCTGATGTAGTATCGAAAACAGGCGGCATCTCGCAAACAATAGCCTTACCGTGGTCTTTCTCCAAGGTGCGACATGCCTCCAGGAATGTCTCCCGCTCCATATCAATGTCAAAAGGTACCATCTTTTGACTAGCCAACTGAATCAGTGGTCGCGAACCATCTTGCCTCCACGAGTGACAACAGCCACCGAAGCATCTTATGGTCGCAGTTCCGCAGAAATGGTCGTAATATTTGCACCCTACGTCTAGTTCTGTTGTAGATTTTCTGGTTGATTGACATTTGGATAGGCATTCGGCGATGGTCGCGGGGGTTGGTTCTGTACTGGTTGTTGTACCTAGTTTTGTACTGGTTGATGTGGCTGGGCCTGATTCTATAACTGCAGAGCGTTCCTAGCCTGCCATCGTGCAATCAGCTGTGGACAATTTTCAACTGCGTGATCATTACCAAAATAGAATGTACACTGATTCTGTAGTAGTGGGCAGTCGATCTAATAATGCCCCCATATCGCACAGTGGTAACATTGAACAGGTCCACGAACACCTCGGCCTCCTCCTCCACGACCAAATCCGCCACCGCGTCCGCCCCTGTATCCTCCTTAGTAGCCACGTTGTTATTGGTACTGAGGTTGGTTAAACTGTTGCTACATCGATGCTGGTGGTATCCCTTGCCCTTGTGGTACATATTGCGATTGTTGTACATACTGTGGCTATGGGGGGGTCATCTGCATCAGAGTGTATTGCGGCATGAACTGCTGCGGTTGCTGTTGCTGTGGTGCAAATTGCATCTGCGGTTATGGTAGTGGCTGGGCTACCTGCGGTTGTGGTTGTGGTTGTTGCACGGCACGCTGATCGTCCTTGACATAGAATGCATCACACATCCTCTCCTGTAGCAACCCATATGCATGGAAATCCTTGTCATCGTGACCTACCGACTTGCAGAATGTGCAATAAAGATTTCACGGGGTTGTGACCATTTTCTGCATATATGGGAAATTATCGTGACTATGCCCAAACACCTGACAAATGCGACACCACGACATACTGCCACCATTCAACGGGTTTGGCGTACCTGAGACCAAATAATTACGGAAATCCGGGCAATTATCCTTCGCATGCCCTTCTCCTCGGCATTGCGTACACCATACTTTCTCGCGATGTTCCTTATTCTTCTTCAAATCTTGCAATTGTATAGTCAGGTTGGCGAGCTGTGTCTGTATCTGCGACATCCCGACTGCATTATCTCCAATCGGTGACGCCTCCAATCGCATTGCAATCTCTAGAGCTTTGCTAGGCGTCGATATGTTTTGCTGCATCAGCGGCAGCCAAATGTGGGGTAGCAATGCCACAATGAACCATTCTTTATGTTGGACGACGCTCATATTGAAACTAACCTTTGCCATCAGCGTCTTGAATCGTTGGTCGAAATCCCATACCGTCTCATTGGGATACTACTTAAGTTCCTTCAATTCAATAATATATTGAGCTTCCAACTTAGGTCATCTAAATTCAGCAATCAGCCCATCCCGAATCTCATCCAGTGACTTCTCTGGAGCCCCCGTAGGGACTAGAATAAACTTCATGAACCAATCTAATGCACGACCTCGCAGAGTCATGGCTAACTGTCCTTTCTTAGCATTGCCATAAGTGATTTGTTTCATGGTCCAGATCGCTTCACACAAAAACCAATACTGTTCTGGGTTGTCTGTTGCACTTCCGTGGAACAACGGTAACTTAGCATCATTTCCTGCCATTATGGGCTTCCTTCCTCCTGTCGCTGTGCTACTACCAATTGACGAACTTGGCGGTGTCAAAGTGGTATTTCTTACTGTTTGTGAGTTAGTGAGCGGAGGTGTGGGTGCATTGGTGTCGGGGTTTGGTCTTGCCTCTATCCTGGGCATAGCCTGGTCGTCCCTATCAGGACTATGAGGTCGCTTCGTCCCGTGTGGTCTTCCTTCGCGGTTTTGCAATTCGATTGCAGTAGGACCTTCTCTTTTTCTCTGCCTCTTCTCCTGTCGAAACCTCGCTCCTCCTCTTGTAAGACCACTTTCTTCCTCGACTTCGCTCATAGTCTCCTCATGGTCTGCACCCATCTACGCCTTAAAATTCCATGTACCATTCACCAGCAGTCACGGTACCCACGGTCTCCACTCACCAGGCTGTCTACTAATCAAGGTGCATCTTTAATATACCCTTTTCGCAAATTAGCATTTTAATCGATAGTTGGAGCAACAACAGAAACCTTCCCCTCGGTCCTCGGAAGAAGTATCTTTCGGCTTCACTATAGGATTTCTTCGTGTCGACCACAAATTCAGTGATATACCCCTCCAAGATGCTATCGAGCCAAACTTCGACAGCCCGCGATGCCTTGTTATCAACTTCCTGCAGCTCCTGAATCAATTCCGAGGTCCAAGCCATCGGCTCACCATGCTGGAAGTTCCTCTTCTGGAAGGTCAGCTTTGACAACCACTCGTACAGAATTACCAGGAATTCATAGAAAAACCATTCGTGTGGACCGTCGTGAATATATCTTCCCAGCCAGTGATCTACTGTTAGTCGCGTGTTCCGGATTTCTTCTTCAACAAACTCCCACAATTTCTGATCAAACCAACTCTGTATCTCCGGCTTCGCTGGGTGCCACAACATGACCTCCTTTCGCTCTGCACATGGTCCCGGCAACGGAACCATTTGTTGACCAACGCGACCTCGGTTGACAGGGGTTCACCTCACTATCGACACGTACCGCAGTCTCCCTGAGCACCGGCCCGGGAAGGTTTGAGCCCACCCAACAACACCCGCAAAGTGGATGAGGTCTCACCCGAGGCGTCCAAGAAGAGCAGACGGAACCATGTTTCCGCCGAGGGAGGAGGAGAGTTGTGGATGCATGGACTAACTCTATTGTTGTACTTAAACAGAAACTTTAAACATTCGGCAAGGAGTTATAACATATTACTTAATCGCAACATTTATCATCATAGCAACAATAAGCAAACATTGCATCAAGAAAATATAACAACATTCATAGATCGCAACATTGCACAAAGATCGTACCAAAACATCATCATTATATTACTGTCGCAATCATATACCAGAAACAAAACATAGATCTCCGTACACATATATCTCCTTATCTCACGCCTACTATTCTTTCTATCTTCTCACTATCTCCGTATCTCTGTATATCCGTATATCCCCTTAACACTTACAACTCTCATCTATTTATAGGCTTCTGCCATTACAATATTTGTCCACTTACAAACGAATTCCTAACCGACACTATGGACAATTGACCCAATATCTAACTGACTTGGTCCAAATGACCCAACAACCCGCATACCGCGGTACAATTGACTCACTATTACATAACATATGGTCCAAGTGACCCAAAACCTGCCAATTGCGGCATACTTTAGCACAAAATACTCCTTTCGTGCCCTCATCCAATGTGTCGCAGCGTCGATGGTACCGCGACATTTCCCCATCGAACCACCTGCCAACAATGCCTGGTTCTGTAATTGTGGAATATTCCCTTCCTGCAATCATGCAATCAACTGCGAGCAGTTCTCCACTATATGGTCTGTAACAAAGCAAAATATACATTGCATCTGCAGTAGTGGGAAATCGCACTGATAGTGTCCCCATACTGCATAGTGATAGCACTGAACAGACCTGTGACCCCCTTGTCCCCCTCCTCAACCAAATCCTCCGCCGCGTCCACCCCAGAATGTTGATGTATATGTAACTTCGGAATGTATTTCATATATATTTATTGTACCCTTATAAGAGATGTGTTATTCCTCTATAAGGAAGTGTCGTCATGTGTATTGACAAGTGTCGCAAGTGTGTTTACTTGTCGATGGGTTATTAGACCACCATGTGTGGGGTTGGCCCTGAAATATATATTATATTGTGGATGTACCTAGCTAGACAAGTCAGCCCCATAATGTAACTGGGAAAATAGGTTAAGTATAAATAGAGATCGGGAGATCTCTATTTAATCACTCGAAAACTCACACTTCTCTCACTCAGAAAGTGGTGCACTTGTGAGGAGGAGGATCATCTGCTACTAGGAGACTATCTCAGTGTATTTTGGTTGTACTTTGGTTGAGCCATTTCTCTCTCTATCTCTAAGGAAGTTGTGGGGTTTTTCACCTTAGGGTTTTCCACACAGAAACTATGTGTCTCTTGTCTCTCATGCTTTTGATTCTTGTGATGGTTGTCATGCTTATTATGATTGTTATGCATTGATATACTGTACATGTTATTCTCTTAGTAAAGATCCTAGAGTATTGTGAATTAATGCTCAAAATTTAACATGGTATCAGAGATAACCTGAGAAGAAGACATTGTGTAGTGACGTAAACTAGGGTTTCTTGTTTATTGGGTTTCTCTCCACAGATTTTGAAAAAGCAGTATAGTAGATTGACTCTACTCATCAAGGAGAATCTATCTGTCCAATCAGAATTCAATTCTGAGCATTTTCAGATTTGGCCCTAAAAATTAGGGTTTCCACAAAAATAGGAATTTCTGCAAAATGAAGACATAGCTGGAAGCTCCTTGCAAAAATCGAAGTTTAGAGCTTTGGATCGAGATTTTTGGCTAGGTAGATCTCCGGGAAACTCAAACCCTAATTCAGGGCTCTCCTTAGTGAATCCGGGAAGACAGAAAGGCAGTTTTGAAGGGTGTAGCTTTGCAGATCTCAATTTATGAATACACCAGGTTGATCAGCTCATCAAGGCACATCTTTCTACCCTTTCAGAAAGTTGAAATTCACATTTTGAATTTTTAGGGTTTTTTCGACAAACCCTAATCCGGGACCAGATCCAGTTTTCAGCAATTCAAGTGGTAAGACCTAAATCTTTTCTATTTCCATTTGACGTACTCTTTAAAATGTCTCACCACACCAAGCTTTGGGATAATCTTGAAGGGGCTGATAACTTCCGAGCTTGGAAGAGAATGAGTTGGACTCATATATAAAAGAAGACATCCCTATCCCAGAGGATGAAGAGGCTAAGATATTGCATAAGAAGAACTTGGTCAAGGCAAAGAGAATCATTGCTGATTCTATCAAAGACCATCTTATTCCCCATGTGTCATCTCTGAAGACACCCAAAGAGATGTTTGACTCCCTGACCAAGTTATTTGAAGGGAAGAACATAAATCGGAAGATGACTCTGCGGAATCAATTGAAAGGGGTCAAGATGTTGAATGGAGAAACCATTCAATCTTACTTCTCCAAGGTCTCTCAAATCAAGGAACAACTTGAATCTATGGATGAAGTAGTGGACAATGATGAAGTTATTATGACCACTCTAAATGGCCTACCTAGGTCATGGGACTCCTTTATTCAAGGAATCTGTGCAAGAAAGAAATTGATCTCTTTCAGTAAATTGTGGGAGGAATGCTTTCAAGAAGAATCTAGACTTGTAGCTTGTGAGGAAAAGATGGGAGGTGAAGATCAAGCTCTCACAGCTCACACCAAAAGAAACAAGCCTAAGAAGGAGCACTCTCGCTACAAGAGATCCTATCAAAAGAATAAGAAGGATCTAAGATGCTTCACATGCAATGAGAAGGGTCACTTTGCTTTAGATTGTCCCAAGAACAAAAGGGATAACAACAACAACTCCAGCAAGAAGAAGAAGGGCAGAAAAAGAAAGTTCCATGCTCATGCTGTCGAGGATGATGAACCTCCAAAGAAGAAGGCTAGGGAAGAAAGTGATGATAGTGATGATGACTCATCAAGTGAAGAAGAGTATACTCTAATCTCTGCTCTCACAGGTACTATCTCCCATGGTTGTAATGATTGGTTAATTGACAGTGGGGCTTCCAAACACATGACTGGGTTTAAGGAATCTTTTGTAAACCTATTTGAACATGAATCACCCCATAAGGTGAAACTTGGGGATGATTATCAATACCCAATCAAAGGAAGTGGTGAAGCCTCCTATAACCTAGATTCTGGAAAATCTTTGAAGATGAAAGAAGTCCTTTATGTACCTGGGCTAAAGAAGAATCTTCTCCATCTCTGCATTGGATGCAAAAGGCATGAGGGTTGCATTTGTAGATGGCCAAGTCCTAATGTGACCAAAGGGTAAAACAATCGATGATGCAGTAGTGATTGGAGAGCAAGAGGGAGGATTGTATAAATTGAAGGGTCAACCTGAACATGCCATGGTACATGACTCCATGGAGCCAAGTGAACTTTGGCATATAAGACTTGGTCATATGCATTATAGTGCACTTCCAATTGCAAGCAAGCCTGTAGAGGGTCTTCCTGAAATCAAGACTAAACATGAAGGTGTTTGCAAAGGATGTGCAAAAGGTAAGAACATTAAGAAGGCTTTCCCAAGCAGTGAAAGCAAGGCAAAAGATATCCTGGAAATCATCCACTCAGATGTATGTGGTCCTATGTCATCCAGTTCTTTGAGTGGGTATGTTTACTATGTCTCGTTTATTGATGACTTCTCCATGAAGACTTGGGTATACTTCTGGAAGAACAAGGATGAGGTGTTTGATAAGTTTAAGGAATTCAAAACCTTGATGGAGAATCAAACCGACAAGAAGATCAAAACATTCAGATCCGACAATGGTGGAGAATTTAGGTCAGGTGACTTCAAGAAGCTTTGCAGTGATTCAGGGATTAAGAGGGAGTTGACTGCTCCTTACAATCCACAACAAAATGGAGTTGCAGAAAGAAAGAACACAACAATCATGGAGGCAGCAAGGGAAATGCTGCATGACTAGGATCTACCTATGCATCTATGGGAAGAAGCAGCTAGAATAGTTGTATATGTGCAGAACAGAACACCCCACAAGATATTGGACAACAAAACACCAGAAGAGGTCTTTTCTGGTAAGAAACCTGAAGTCAGCCATCTCAGAATATTTGGTTGTCCAGTATACACACATATCCCAAAGGAAAAGAGGACCAAGCTAGATCCTTCAGGAAAGAAGGGTATCTTTGTGGGGTACAGTGAAAGATCGAAGGCTTACAGAATATACTTTCCAGGGTTCAAGAAGATTGATGTCAGCAGGGATGTAACATTTGATGAAAACTTAGCATTCATCAAATCAAGGAAGGCACCTATCGAAGTTTATGAAGAACCTAAGGAAACTAGATTTCAAGACACTACCATGACTGAAGCAATTCCAGAAGTTGTTCGTGAGTTTGAAGATCCGCAAGAACCTGTAGATCCACCCCGTGAGGATAACTCTCACAAGAGGAAACGTGCATGGGTTAGAGAGCTCATTCAAGATGCAGAAAGATTTGGCATTCCAGAAGAAGAACACAGAGCAAAGAAGAGAACCAGATCACATACCAGCTATGTTGCTTTACTCTGTGACATTATGAATAAAGAACCTTCCAGTTATGAAGAAGCAGCGGAAAAGAAAGAATGGAAGGATGCCATGGTCGAGGAATACCAATCAATAATGAAGAATGATGTTTGGGATGTTGTCCCAAGACCTAAAGAGAAGTCTGTTGTGACTTCTAAATAGATCTACAAAATCAAGCATGCTGCAGATGGCAGTGTAGAGAAATACAAGGAAAGATTTGTAGCTCGTGGCTTCTCTCAGAAAGAGGGAATAGATTATGAAGAAACTTTTGCACCTGTAGCCAGGTATACTTCCATCAGAACAGTACTTGCCCTGGCTGCAGCAATGAAATGGAAAATACACCAGATGGATGTCAAGACTGCTTTCTTGAATGTTGTAGTTGAAGAGGAAGTATATGTGGAGCAGCCACTCGGTTTTGAAACACATGATAGGGATTCATATGTGTGCAGATTGAAGAAGGCCTTGTATGGCTTGAAGAAAGCTCCCAGAACTTGGTATGGTAGGATGGACAGTTTCCTATCTAGCTTGGGCTTTACCAAGAGTAAAGCAGATTCCAACCTTTACTACAAGGTTGAGGAAGGGAATCCTGTGATTCTGCTCCTGTATGTGGATGACTTATTTGTAACAGGAAATGACAGATTGATTGCAGATACAAAGAGGAAGCTTGCTGCTAAGTTCGATATGAAGGACCTAGGGATGATGCACTATTTCCTAGGTATGGTGGTGTGGCAGAGTATAGATGGGATCTTCCTTGGACAAGGGAAGTATACTGTAGATATCCTGAAGAGGTTCGGGATGATGGATTGCAAGGCCATGGCCACACCTATGGCATCGAATCTGAAGCTTCTTTGTGATGCTTCATCTGAGCCGATTGATGTCTCTATGTATCGTCAGATGATTGGGTCCTTGATGTACCTAATGAACACGAGACCAGATATTTGCTTTGCGGTGAACACATTGAGCTAGTTCCTGACGGATCCGAGGAGTGTTCACCTGATTTCTGTAAAGCATATTATGAGGTACCTGAAGGGTACAGTTGATTATGGGCTCAAGTATGAAGCGAATCAAAAGTTTAACCTGTAGGGTTATGTTGATTCAGATTGGGCAGGCAGTTCTGCAGATAGGAAGAGCACATCTGGGTGCTGCTTCAGTATGGGATCAGGTGTGATCTCTTGGTTTAGCAGGAAGTAGTCCTGCGTAGCACTGAGTACAGCTGAGGCATAGTATGTTGCAGCCTGTTCAGCTAGTTGTGAGGCAGTATGGCTACGGAAGCTACTGTCCGAGTTATTTGATCTCCCATTGGATGCTACTGGTATCTTCTGTGATAACCAGAGTTGTGTGAAGCTGTCTGAGAACCCAGTATTTCATGACAAGTCGAAACACATAGAGATCAAATATGACTATATCAGGGATATGGTGCAGAGAGGAGCAGTGAAGCTCCTGTACGTTGCAATGGACGAGCAGATTGCAGATGTGCTGACGAAGCCACTAGCCAAGGTGAAGTTCGATTACTTTAGGGAGAGGCTTGGTGTTCTTCAGATCAACGACACTTCAAGGAAGAAGTGATGGGCACATTTGCTGAAGCCATTCCAAGCATGTTGGAAGGAGGATCCTTCACATGGCTGTGGATGTAAGCACTGGATGATGAGCATCAGGACGATGCTCCAGTTACTGCTCTGTATATGCATCATGTTGGATGTTGGATATGATCAGTTGGATCATTTATATGTATATGTATGTACGCATCATGTTGGATGCTGGATATGATCAGTTGGATCATTTATATGTATATGTATGTACGCATCATGTTGGATGCTGGATATGATCAGTTGGATCATTTATATGTATATGTATGTACGCATCATGTTGGATGCTGGATATGATCGGTTGGATCATTTGTATGTATTTTGTATATGCATCATGTTGGATGCTTGGACCATGTATCTGTATATGTATTAGGTGGATACATTGTATGATCAGGTAGATCATGTATGTTGATATGTATCATGTATGATCAGGTGGATCATGTATTTGTATTTGTATTAGGTGGATACATTGTATGATCAGGTGGATCATGTATGATGATATGTATCAGGTAGATACTAGGTATTCATCAGGTAGATGCATTGTATGATCAGGATGATCATGGATGACGAGCTTCAGGATGTTGCTCCAGATGATATGCAACAGGATGTTGCAGTGATGATGATCAGGATGATGTATGGTGAGTATCAGGATGATACTTTATGGCCATGGATCAGGTTGTGTAGATGAGCATATAATTTGGCCCTGGGATATTTGCAGATAGTCTTTCGAGGTTTTGCCTATGGCATGTAATCTGGACCAGGGATATCTGGCAAATGCTCTTTCGAGGTTTTTCTATGGGAGGACATATAATTTGTCCCTGGGAGATCTGCAGATAGTCTTTCGAGGTTTTGCCTATGGCATATAATTTGGCCCTGGGATATCTGGTAGATGCTCTTTCGAGGTTTTGTGCTATGGCATATAATCTATCCCTGGGAGATCCGATAGGTTGGGCTGTGTGCCCGTAATAAGTCCTGGGATGCTCTTGCGAGGTTTTGCCATGACCACATATAATTTGTCCCTGGGAGATCCTATATGTAGATTTGTGTGCTTGTAACAGATTGGGATGCTCTTGCGAGGTTTTGTGGTGACCACATGTAATCTGTCCCTAGGAGATCCTATAGGTAGAGTTGTGTGCTCGTAATAGCCTGGGATGCTCTTGCGAGGTTTTGTGTTGAGGTCACATATAATATGGCCTTGGGAGATCCTACAGGTCGGAGTTGTGTACCCATAACATCCTGGGATGCTCTTTCGAGGTTTTGTGATGCACGTAATAAGTCCTGAGGATTCCACAGTATGGCCAGTGATGATGAAGACCTATAGATGGTGGGCCTACATCCAGTATGAAAAAGGATTGGCTCTGTAGAACTTCCTATGATGAGTACAGTCAGAGATTGGTTGAGATAGCAGCAGCAGTGATGATGATGATGACTATGCATCGATGACGATGATCCTGAGAAGAAGACTTGTCTAGCAGATCTGTGTCGAGAAATACCTTCCTAGTTAAGAGGGAGTGTTGATGTATATGTAACTTCGGAATGTATTTCATATATATTTATTGTACCCTTATAAGAGATGTGTTATTCCTCTATAAGGAAGTGTCGTCATGTGTATTGACAAGTGTCACAAGTGTGTGTACTTGCTGATGGGTTATTAGACCACCATGTGTGGGGTCGGCCCTGAAATATATATTATATTGTGGATGTACCTAGCTAGACAAGTCGGCCCCATAGTGTAACTGGGTAAATAGGTTAAGTATAAATAGAGATCGGGAGATCTCTATTTGATCACTCGAAAACTCACACTTCTCTCACTCAGAAAGTGGCGCACTAGTGAGGAGGAGGATCATCTGCTACTAGGAGACTATCTCAGTGTATTTTGGTTGTACTTTGGTCGAGCCATTGCTCTCTCTATCTCTGAGGAAGTTGTGGGGTTTTTCACCTTAAGGTTTTCCCCACGGAAACTCTATGTCTCTTGTCTCTCATGCTTTTGATTCTTGTGATGCTTGTCATGCTTATTATGATTGTTATGCATTGATATACTGTACATGTTATTCTCTTAGTAAAGATCCTAGAGTATTGTGAATTAATGCTCAAAATTTAACACGGAATCCACCCTGCGGTTGGTTGTACTGTCTCTGCATCGGAGCTGGTTGCTTGCCTTGCCCTTGCTGCGCATACTGCAGTTGCTGAACGTACTGTACATACTGTGGATGTTGTGGAGCCATTTGCATCAGGGCATATTGCGGCACAAACTGCTGCTATGGTGGCTGCTGCAGTACAAATTGTACCTGCGGTTGAGGTAGCGGCTGGGCTACCCGTGGTTGCGGTTGTTGTACAGCACGCTGGTTATCTTTTACATAGAATGCGTTGTACGTTCTCTCATGAAGCAACCCATATGCCTGGAAATCTTTGTCATCATGTCCCACTGATTTATAGAAAGTACAATACAGATTCATCGGCTTAGTGACCATCTTCTGCATATATGGACATTATTCATGGCGGTGCCCAAATACCTGACAAACGCAACACCATGGCATGCCACCAGCATTCAACGTGTTTGGTGCTCCTAAAACCAAGTAGTTGCAGAATTCGGAGCAATTATCCTTAGTATGCCCTTCCCCTCGACATTGCGTGTACCATACTTCTTCGCGCTGCTCCTTTCCCTTCTTCAAATCTTGCAGTTATATGGTCAAGTTAGCTAGCTGTGTCTGTATCTGCGACATCTCGGCTGCATTTTCTCCAATTGGCGACGCCTCCAACCTCATTGCAATCTCCAGAGATTCACTGGGCGTCGTGATGTTTTGTTGCATCAATGGTAGCTGAATATGCGGTAGCAGTGCCACGATGAACTACTCCTTATGTTGGATAGCACTCATATCGAAACTAACCCTTGCCATCAGCGTCTTGAACTGCTGGTCAAAATCCCACACCGTCTCATTTGGATACTGCTTAATTTCTTTCAATTCTGTAATATATTGGGCCTCAGACTTGGGCTTCCTGAATTCTGCAATCAACCCATCCCTAATCTCATCTAGTGACTTCGCCGGAGCTCCTGTAGGGACTAGAACAAACTTCATAAACCAATCTAAGGCGCGACCTCGCAGGGTCGTCGCCAGCTGTCCTTTCTTGGCATCATCATCAGTGATCTGTTTTACGGTCCATACCGCTTCACACAAAAACCAATGTTGTTCTGGGTTATCTATCCCATTCCCATGGAACAATGGTAACTTAGCATCATCGCCCGCCATCCTGGGCTTCCTTCCTGCAGGTACTAAACTACTAGCAATTAAGTTTTGTTAACCCGGTGGGGTCGAAGTGGTGTTTCTCGCTGGTTGACAGATAGTGAGCAGAGGTGTGGGTACATTGCTGCTGGGGTTAGGTCCTACCTCTATCCTGGGCGTAGCCTGTGCGTCCTTGTCCAGACTATGAGGTCGCTTTGTCCCGTGTGGCCTTCCTTCGTGAACTTGCGGTTCGATCGTAGCAGGACCTTCTCCTATCCTCTGCCTCTTTTCCTGTCAAAACCTCTCTCCTCCCCTTGTAAGACCACTCTCTTCCTCGGCTTCACTCACAGTCTCGTCGTGACCCGCACCCATCTACCCCTGATTATTCCATGCACCGTCCCCCCTGCTGTCGCGACACACCACGACCTCTATCCATGAGGTTGCTTACTGATCTATTTGCATCTTCAATATACCCTTTTCGCAAATAAGTATCTTAATGGACAGTTGGAGCGACAGCAAAAACCTTCCTCGGGGTTCACGGAAGAAATATCTTTCGGCTTCACTGTAAGACTTCTATGTATCAATCGCGAATTCAGTGATATACCCTTCCAAGATGCTATCAAGCCACACTTCGACAGCCCGCGACGCTTTATTGTCAACTTCCTGCAGCTCTTGGATCAGCTCCGGGGTCCAGGTCGTCGGCTCACCACCTTGGTGGTTCCTCTTCTGATAGGTCAACTTTGACAACCACTCGAACAAAAGGACCGAAAATTCACAGAAAAACCATTCGTGCGGACTGTCGTGAATATATCTATCCACCCACTAATCTACCGTTAGTCGAGTGTTTTGGCTCTCTTCTTCAGCAAATTCCTGCAATCTCTGATCAAACCAACTCTGTATCTCCAGTTGCATTGGATGCGACAACATATCCTCCTTTCACTTCGTACACGGTCCCAACAACGGAACCATTTGTTGACTCAAACCCAGTCAACAAGGGTTCCCATCGCTGTTGACACCAACCCACCACGATCTCCCTAAGCACCACCTAGACAGGTTTTACCCTGTCCAGCAACACCTGTAGAGCAGATGAGGTCTCACCTGAGGCGATCAAGGGAGAGTGGACGGAACCATGTTTCCGCTGAATGAAGGAGGATGATTGCGGCAACAATCACTTAACTTATCGCAACATTCAAGACATATCTATGCATTCAAGTTTACCATCATTCATATTCATTGCATCATTCAACAGAGACATTCATCGAAACAAGTATGAAATTAAAGTATTAACTGCAGCAAGAAATCATAGCATCAATAGTGAATCACAACATGCATTATCATGACAAGAAAAGGTACACAGGGAATTTCACCAAATAGTTCTGTCATGTCATATTACTTCAACAAAAACCCTGATACAACATCTCTGCAAACCCAGATCTCAGTAATATCTCTTGATGCCACATATAGACTCAAATATGCACATAACCAACATCCAAAGATATGCACTCCAATCAGGTCCGGTGTCTCAACTCTTACAACCTATGTCTATATATAGGCTTCCGCCTTTACAATGCTTGTCCACTTACTAACAACTTCCTAACCGACACTTGGACAAATGACACAAAACCTAACTAACGCAGTCCAAATGAACCAAAAACCTTCCTACTGCGGTACAATTAACCCAAAATTACATATCATATGGTCCAACGACCCAAAAACCCGCATTCTTCGGTACAATCGACTCAACAATACATAAAATAATCTAGCTTGCGACTTCTTCTGATGTGTCGCAGCATCGGTGATGCTGTGATTCTTCCTTACCAAACCGCCTGCCAACATTGATTAATATCAAGAAATGTGAGTTTGTTTAGTAGTCATTGGTGTATTTGGGGTATGTGATTGGTGGATAGGAACTCAAGATAGACCCTACAAATATGTAATCCATTATAATATGTCTAGTTCCAACTAATGTCACTAAGGTTACGAGATTTTTTGGGGTGGAATAGTACCTACGGAAGTTTATCACTTCCTTTTCAGTGGTGGTTGCACCAATCCATGCCATAACAACAAGCGATAAGAGTTTCTGGTGAGGAAAGAATAAAAAAAAATCTCTCAACAAGATAAAATGAAATATTAGTCAAGCATCAGTTCTCACATTTCCTAACTTATTGAATCCTTTAGAAGTGAAGACAGATGCAAGTGGGTATACCATGGGAGCAGTCTTGATGCAAGGAGGTGCGGCCAGTATGCTATCATTCTGAAGTATTTCATGGGGAAGTCCTAAAATACCATACCTATGATAAGGAACTCTATGCCCTTGTTCAAGTTGTTAAGAAGTGGAAGCATTATTTGATGGGAAAGTAAACCATTATCCACACATATCACCAGCCACTGCAATATTTGTAGGCATAAAGTAAGCTGCAACAAACCAAACATTACTGAAGTGAATGAGTTTTTTGCAACAGTTTCATCTAGTCATCAAGTATAACAAGAGAAACACTAATAAGTTGGCAAACATGATTTCAAGGCCGCCCACATCCAATATTACATATTTGGGAACTCTTATGCAAATGGAACCTTTTACCCATGATACATATAAACAGGGGTACATGGAAGATGAGGACTTGTTGTTGCAGCAACATCCCCCCCCAAAATTTTTTGTACATATTGGGGGGCCCTCCTTTTATTTTTAAGAGGTTATTTCTCCTTTTTACTTTGTTTTCAACTGAAAATCCTGCTTTGAAAATTTCAAGTTTTTCTTCTAAGGATAAAATTCATCAAATTCTCCTTAAGTTGAGGAACCATTTGAGAAAGCCTCGCGAAACTGCGAAAGTATTCAAATTTGTCTCCCGAAATCCCGGAGAGTTTTTCTCTTGAAATTGCGGAACCTTCCAGGTTATCCTTCCGAAACTGCGGGAGCCATTCGGGTTTTCCTCCCGAAACTGCGGGAGCCATTCGCATAAGCCTCCCGAAACTCCGCAAAAGACTTAGAAGTTATTTCTCGAAGCTGCGGAAGCTATTTGGGAAAGTCTCTCAAAACGACGAAAAATCTCAAGAAAGCCTCCCGAAGCTGCGGAACCATTAAGGTTTCCCTCCCAAAACGGCGGAAGCATTCACGTTACCTTCCCGAAACCCCGCAGAAAGACTTAAGCTTTTTGCGGAACCATTTAAGAAATCTCTCTCGAAACGACGGAAGAATTCAAGAAATCCACTCGAAACAGCAGAAGCCATTCGCCAATCCTTTCTGAAGCCACCGAAGGACTTAGTGTGTTTCCTCTCGAAGTTGTGGAAGCTATTTGCAAAAGCCTTCCGAAATGGTGGAAGCATTCACGTTATTCTCCCGAAAACCCGCCGAAAGACTTATACTTTCATTCAAGTTGCGGGAGCCATTCGCCAATCCTCTCCAAAACAGCGGAAGCTGTCAGGTTTCCCTTTCGAAACTGCGGAAGCGTTTGAGCTCTTTTCCCGGGGACCATTCAGGAAAGCCTCCCGAAACGGCGGGAACCTTCGCAGAATTGTTCTGCAATTGCGGAAGCAATTGGCATATCTCTATCGAAATTGCAGAAAGAAATCCATTATTCTCCCGAAACTGCGGGACGACTCAGCAAAACCACTCGCAACAAGTTTCCAAAGGTCGCATTTCGGAAGGATTCACCAATCTCTTCCGAAACGCTGAGGGAGTTTTCCATAACGTTCTGCAATTGCGGGTGAAATTCGCAAGTCCACCCCGCAAGTGACGGTTGCGCACAAATGCCGAGATGGCTTGAAAAGACCGCACCGTACAAAATTTAAAACCCGTTTTAATGGCACCACCAATCGGTTTAAGACCGCACGTGTCTAACCTTTTAAAAGGACGGTGGGGGTTCGATTGGTCACATTGTTAGTTTTCGTTCAAACAAACGCCGTTGGGAAGACTGTGCCGGACCGCTCCAACTCAGCTCGTCCATGACCGCGTCCACCTCATTCAGCCACTATCTCGTTGTCAGGTAGGTTTTTTAACTGTTATTTTTTGTCTCATCTCCACGTCAAGTTACCCTTGGGATTTTTTCCCGTCCATAACGTGGCCATATGTCATTATTTTTTGTTTTTTAAGGCCGCCGAAGCCCCTTTGGTTTCTCGTTTCTACCAGCTAAAAGCCATAACTATGACCACCCAAGTTTTTCATCGGTCATACTCAGGCGTCGTCACCCTCATTCAAAATTTGAGCCAGCCATACAACGCCTCGTAAATATTACTAATAACAGTAGTGGTCAGCTGAACCCCATCACCTTTTGATAAATGTGGAAAGCGGTCCCGTGTTTTGTCATAAGATTGTTTCAATCCAAGCTCACCCACCATTGACCATTAGGGGTGCAACGATGAAGGATACCCTCTCTCCTAGGGCTAGATGGGAAGCAGGTTGTTTCCACGTCGTATGCTTTCCCTTTCGGAAACATTCCAAACTTTGTCTCCTTAGGATAATCAAGTCTCAGAACTATATTTCTTGTTTGGAGTGTTTTATTTTGCTTCCCCAACATGCAGCTTCATAGTTTGTCTATATCTATCATTAGCATGTTGAATTGGTCCTTCTCTTTGTTAAAATCTCATAACAGGTTGCACATTTTTATAATGACTTGTTTTTGGTTGCTAGCAGGTATAAGCCAGGATGCCAAAAGGTGGCAGAAAGAAAGCTAAAGTGATGGAGCCAGAGCCAATACCACTTAGGACTGAAACTATGTTCCAAGATACTAAGTGTACCACCGGCATTCCTCCCGAAGTCCGATGGGGTGATATTTACAGGATGATCAGGGACCAGGATATCCCGGATGCATTATTGGAAGAGGAATAGATCTACCGCAACATTAGAACTTCAGGCATAGCTAGGGATTCTACCCGCCCTGAATTGTTCCCATGTGCTGAAGTGATCGGGTGGATATTGGAACATACTAACGCGGAGACAAGAGTATTACATGACAGCAAGGGAGAAGCCATCGCCTCATTCCACCCAGCATATATTGCTGCAGCCTATAAGTTCTCACGTCCCTAGCAAGCCCTGAGTGATGAATGGTTGGGCCAAATGAACAATATTGAGATGGCCAAAAAATTATTGGTCGCAGGCAAGCACTTAAGAAAGAGAGGTAATGATGAATACGATGTTCAGAACCTAAGACCTCCTTTTAGGTTAATCGCCCTGATGCTGTGCAGAATTTTCGGCATGCCCGATGGCACTGTATACAGGATACAGTGGGCTCCCATCATACACTTCGTAGCATTCAAAGGGACTGTGTTTGACTGGGCTACTATCCTTTCAGACAGTTTGGCATCCACGGTGGCTGCTGCAAGAGAAGGTCTGGCCTTTAAAAAGTCAGAATTTTACATGTCTTCCTATCTCATCGACTGTGTTTTGGCCAAACTATCTTTCCCCAGCTTAGGTTGCACATGGGATAAAGCCAAAACCCCGGTCTACACTGCTTACAAGATAATGTGGGCTCAAAATTACAGAGCTAGCTATAAGCTCATCTGCAAGGAGTTCATCATGCCTCTGTATGAACAGATATTCAAGGAAGAACCTAACTGTCTGTTAGAAAATGCCATGGAGATCCTGGAAAACTATGGAGATTTTTATTTTTCAGAGAAGGGCACCTACATCAGGATGTTCGGAGGGACTAAAGCTCCATACATTCTTCCCAAGTACGCCACTGACTATGTAGTCCTCAAGGAAGCAGTAAGACAAATTTTCCTTGATGGAATCGGAGCGGTGCTTAATAAGCAGCATAAGGCTTCTTTCCCTCCTTTACCCTTCTGCATGGGAGCCTACAAATTCTCAGGGGTTGCATCAGCTGAGGAGTTTGTTCAAGAGCTGAAAGCTTTCCACTTTGGCGAAGTAATTTTCCATAGGAATGATAGGCAGGGGAAAGTTGCCGAGCATTGCAAAGAAATCTATGCTCATTTCGAATATGCTCATTATTATGATGCCGAGGAAGAGGCATTCAGAGGCATCAACAACATGACTGAGTTGTTGATTTGTCGTCAAGGCAATGGAGCAAGCTCTAGCTCTACCAAGGCCCGAAAAACCAGCTAGCAGAAAGAGAAAGAAGCAGCTGATACCCGAGCCCAAGAAGAGCAAAGGTTAAAAGAGGAAGCAAGGTTGCAGCAAGAGGTTGAAGTTGCAAGATTACAGCAAGAAGCTGAAGATGAAAGATTGCAGCAAGAAGCAGAAAATGAAAGGATGCAGAAAGAAGCTGAGGAAGCCCAGCAGCAGAAAGAAGCAGAAGATGCGAAGCAGGCGGAAGAAAATGAAAATCAGCCGCAAGCTGAAGGAGAAGAGAGAGGGCAACAAGCTAAAGTGGGGAAAAAGATGGAAGAAGAACTCAAGACAGTTGAAGATTCCCAAATAGGTGGCTCCGGCACCCAGGATATGGAAATAGACATATCTCAAGCAGGTGTCTCCGACACCCAAAATGTGGAGGCGGACACAGCTCAAGCAGGTGTCTTCGGTACCCAAAATGTGGGAACAGATTCAGCTCAAGAAGTCCAGACCCCACCCACAATCGTCCCTTACACTCCATCAGAAGAGCATACGGTGTCTCGATGGGATGAATTTGTGTATGATAAGAAGAGAAAGGCAGTGGTCCTAAAATCAGAAGAGAGGATAAAAAGACTCTTCCAAGAAGATATTGTTACCCGGCGGGAGACAACAATAATGAAAAATACAAATAAGGCTCCCTTAGCTATGGCATCCGCCGCTGTAGAAGTAGCAAAAGCAACATAGGACAATGTGGTTGATGTAGTTAGAGAAGTTGAGTTGACAAAGAGGAGATCTCGCATGTTACAACATACTGTGGCTAATGAGCAGGCTTACATGGATCTCATGGTGAATAGGTATAATCGCCTGTCTGTTGAGCATAAGGAAGTATCAGACAAGTATAACCACTTAGAAGAAGAAAAGGAGCACCTGGCAGTCCAGATGATGGTTTTGGAAGCAGAAGAGAATGATGCAGAAGCTAGAGTGTCCCATCTGGAAGCAGATAAGCAGGCATTGGTTGAGCAATTAGAGCAGGCAGAGAGCAGGGCAATAGATATGTCTCCTTTCCATGAGCTGTCATGTAGCATCCTAAAACAAATTCATGACACTCAAGAGCTGATTTCTGAGGAAGTGTGCAAGCTCAAAGCCATGGTGGTTAGATTAAAAGAAGTTAATGCAGAGGCCAATAGGATTAAGGCTAAATATACTCGGGTTAAGGAAAACATCCTGAGCCAGATAGAATGGAGAGAAGGAAAGGTGGATTTCCCCAAGCATCTCCCATTCAAATCTGTAGATGGTTTTAATGAAGACATAGCCCTTTTGGAATTTTGCAGAAACTATAGCCTTAAGCTAATGGCTAAAATCCAAGGAACAATGGATAAAAGTAATAGTCTCTATCAAAAAATCCATGAAGTGCATGATAAGTGCAAGTTGAGTTTCCCTCAGTCCCTTGATGAGTTCCCGAGTAAAGAGCAACGTTTGTCTAACTTGAGGGAGGAACTGGATATCCAAACAGAATATGTGAAGAAAATTGATGTCTTAGCCATTGATGATCTCCATCATTATATTGGGATGTCATCAATACACAACCATTTGCTTAAAGAAATCCACCAAGCAGCAGTTGTGGAAATTCAGGGCATTGGAGCAGAGCTTAGTAAAGATGTGACTTCCCAGAAAATCTTGCTCCCTTCCGCAGCAAATGTAGTTATCAAAGACACTGGTGTCTGGTTCAGTTACATTGCTGAAGAAGAAAAGAAAGCAGCAGCAGCAGCAGAAGTAACAGCCAGCCCAAGTGCTTCTCTCCCAACAGCAGCAGAAGTAACAGCTAGCTCGAGTGCTTCCTTTCCAGCTGGAGCGCCTACCCAAGAGTGAACACGCTGATATTAAGGCGTTGATTCCTATTTTTTGTATTTTCGCTTTCATATGTCTAAAAGCGTAGAGCCATTGGACAGCTGTCCTTTTCTTTTTTAAGTAATTTTCTGTTAAGAAAGGGTCACGTTTTTTGTCTATTAAAAGGAAAAAAATCTGTAGGAGACAAGTGTAAAGAGCTAGGTGGCAGCCCAAGGGGAATTTTGTAATATTATAAATAGAAGTCTGGGAAATAGTGTAATGGACTTTTGGCAGGGAAATAATTTTCTGAACTTGTACGAGCTACCTTGCACTTGTTTCAAGAAAATAAAATCTACCTAATAAGAGCCTGGAGAGGACGTCTTTTGCATGGAAATGGAGTTTGGATGCATGTTGGATTATTCTTGTGACTTCTATACTTTACTGTGAGATCTTTCTTTACTGTCTTGAATTATTTCTTTGTATTGAATGATCTTACTTCTCTCTGTGCAAATGAATTCTCTCTTTCATGAGTAATAGAACATGTTATATCTGTATTATAAGCTATCTTCTAATATCTCCTACTTCTGTTGTGGATTTATCTTTAAGATTTAATGGTTGTCTGTCGAATTTTAAATAACTCTTCCAGCATATTACTCATATTCACAATTTGCTCCTTGTAGGGATAGTTTAGATTTATTTCAGTTTTTTTAGACATAGATTTGTTTTCCAGTTCTGCATTTAGATTAAATTAGTCTAGGCACTTGCATATCATTCTAAAACATAAAATCAAAAGAACAGTGGATCGGGCCATAACCGGTATAACTGGAGCAAATCTCCAAACCCACGGTCGTCGGAACCGTTAACCAGACGGATTCCCCACACCAAACGGTGGACAATCTAATTGGGATAGTCTACCGGGGAGGATTCCTTTCTGATTGATATTGCGATCTTCGGGGCATCAACAAGTCTTCAAGGAGGTGTTTTCATAGCTACAGGGACAATTTCATATAGAATAAGTTAAAAGTAAGGATGAATATCATCTCTGGAATGGGTTACTCTACAATCTAGACAAGCTCTACATTCCTAAAAGGTGAAATATTGCAGCTTATCAGAAAGGCGTACACCTACAAAGTTGCAAGGAATTATGGTGTTGGGGAGACAGTTGCTAACATACAAAGGTATGTGTATTGGCCCATAATCCAAGAAGATGTAGCACAATATATTATAGGATGCATAATTTGATGTACCAAGAAGCCAACTAATAGAAAGAAAGGTCTATATCATCCCTTACCGGTACAAGTTTGCTCCTCTAAGAAGGCCAAAATTAGCAAGTTTTGGGAAAATTACCTTAATTCTTCCTTAGCACATCATAATTTAGTCAAATCTATCACATTGAAAGGTAGACATATCAAGATACTACAAAACATAGTTTTAGAACCAAAGGTACAAACATTTCAAAGTTACCAAAGCTTCAAGGTCAGCTTGCAAGACCATATCCAAATCAAGGTTTTACAACGAGTTGACCTTATTTCAAAATTTTGGGGTCAAACCCGACCTTGAAAAGTAAGTTATTTTCTAGAAATTGTAGAGCTCTTTATGGGGTTAGAGAGCTCAATTTTTCAATTTGTTATTTATTTTAGACACATGTTCTGTCCTCTTTAAATAACACAAATATCTGTCATTCAGTAAGTAAACCTGCAAATGGGGAAGCATACACACAAAAAATACAAGTGGTACTAAGTCACATTGTTGGACACCCTTGTAACCTCTATTGGTACCCCTTCGAGTAGTATCGCATTAGACAACACATGTATATGGAAATTGATTTCCATGTACCCATGGGTATATTGAAATTCCCCTAGGTATACTTGGAACCAACTTAGGTAAATTGGTCGGTCAACTTGTTGTTATAGTACAATGAGAACAACACTCAAGGGTGTCACACTCCAGTACCTAGGTAGTCGAGTAGTATGGATAAGGGCACGGTTGAGCCTCCTTATCACTTCTAGATATTGGGTAGAGTACCATTGTTGGACCCTGGACGTATATCAGAGAGCTACAACACCTAACACTCTCTTGTCTTTAAGACCTAACAAATCCCATCCATGGTGGATACTTGTAAACCACCTCACACTAAAATCACAAACAATGTGACCACATGGATAAGTCAGAATCTCAATACACAAATCTTAATGGGTATTTTCAACACCTTTAGCAAACCATCAACATTTTGGATCAAACATGGGATGAGAAGTTGGAGGCAAAAATAGACTACTCGGAGAAGATATTGGATGATAAGTTTACATGTTTGAGACTTAGTGAATACAAGCATAAGACCGTGGGAATGCACAAGATAGTAAGTTGTAGCAGGAAGAAACTTCTCACTAGGGACTATCTAACCACCAGCAACTCCCTTATGGTCATCCACCCTCGATGTATAATAACACCTGGAGTCGTTTTGCTAAAGTTGAGTTGAACAAGTTTGATGATTCTAACCCATCAACATGGGTCACTCAAATGGAACATCACTTTCCCATTCATGGTATTAATAATGACATGATGAAACTTAGGGTAGGGGTCTTCTATTTGGATCTGAAATGATTGCAATGGTGGGACTAGCATAAGAAATCATATGGGCTCTATGTTTCTTGGAGCCTATTTGTTAAAGATCTCCATCAGCGTTACAAGCAAGATCCTCACTATTTGGGGTGACTTACCAAGTTATGCGAAATAGGACCAGTCACAAACTTTATCTCAACCTTTGAGCAATTAGCCATCTATACAAAGAAAATCATTGATTTTCTATAGTGACTGTTTCATTAGTGACCTAAATGAGGCAATTAAATAACAAGGAAGAATCCATCATCCTGCTATCTAGTTGGAGGAATCCCAGAGGGATCTCGAAGCATAGGCATTGATAAATGCACAAACCAACAAATCCTCTTTCATTCCCCACTCCCACTCTGCACAGGTCACTTCCTCAAGCATAATTCCTTTCCATCCCTTAAAAGTATAGAGGTTGTCCCCAACAAAATGTAGACCAACAAAGACAAGGACTCTATTATAACTGTGATGAAAATTATGTCTGGTTCATAAATGTAAAAATAATATAAGTTAATTAAAATTGATTTGATAACTCCTACCCATTCCAAAGACATCATTACAGAATATACCCCTATGTTTGAAGCTAATGACCAAACTCCTCCCATGTAAGAAGAGGTGGAACATGAAGTCCATCAAGAAGAACCATTTATCTCTCTTCACGTTTTATCTAGTATTTCAACCCTGCAAACCTTGAGACTTCTAGGTTACATCAAGCAACACAAAGTGGTAGTGATGGTTGATAGTGATAGCACCCACAAATTTATTCATCGACAAGTGGCTAAAGAACTCCACTGTTATCTCCATGTGGTTCCCAACTTTCAAATTATGATAGTTGATGGCAGGAAGATGAAATGTGTGGGGCATTGTGAAAATGTGGGACTCCAATTGGGTGAATATCATCTCAAAACTCATATGTTTGCCATAGATATGGGTGGTTTTCATATAGTTTCAAGGGAAGAATGGATACATATATTGGGGCCAATTATCATGGACTTCAAGGAATTATACTTAAGTTTTACTCAAGACTCTCACACTCACACCCTCGAAGGGATCTAGGAAAGATTCCCTAATATCATAAGTTCTCATTGGATGGAAAAATTATTGAAGAAATACCACTCTGGATTTATTCTCACTTTCATGCCATCTTGGCTCTAGATACCATTGCACCTAAAATCCATCCTGAATTGCAAAGGGTTTTTGTTATAGAATTATTTTCCATACCTTATGCAACATGGCTTGATGGCCTTTCCATGTACCTATGCAGACTCAGATCATCCCTCCTTAGAGAAACCCCTTAAAAACACATTTTTGTTGATGTACACACCCTAACAGCACTATAGCCTACGTATATGCATGCTACTCCACTATAGCTTGCGTACATCGGGTTTTGTGCTAAAAAAAATATTTGAAGTTTTCCTTCGCAAGTAATGACCATATTGATCCTTGGCCTTCCATATGCTGGAAACGCTCTGATTCGACCCTCCTCCTCCTTTGAGGGTTATATATTGAGCCATTGTGGAGCATGAGAGGAGGAGAAACTTGAGAGAAAGGAAACTCTTGAGAAATTTTGCCTCGTTTCCATTACCTTGAGTCTACATCCCTTTATCCTTGTTAGTTGAACTCTTTGATGTTCATATCCCAAGCTCTTCTATATGTTGTGAAGGAGAAACTCATTTACTCCTTGAACTTGCGAGCTTGCCTTTGCATGGAAGATTGAAGTGGTGGAGACCTAGATGGAGGAACTTAGTTCTCGGTTCCGACGAGTTGCCCACATAAGGTTGTCACTATGTACTTATGTGCATTTCATTAATGAAAACACTCTTTTTTCGTCCATTACATTTTCCAAATGTTGATGTTGTTTTCCTTGGGTATATTTGTTAAATATGTTAATGGATTATGCTAGTTTTTATGCTAACATTTTATATCTATATTCCATATGCTCGTATATATCTTTTGTTGAGGACAAGTTGTAGGTAAGGAGGATTGGATTTCGAGCTCAACGGTGTTCCTATTTGAGCATCTGGTTGAGGTAAGAGTTTCTCTTTTATTGTCAACATTTTACATTTATCTAACATACTTGAGAATTGAGTTGGTTTCTTCAATGTCTGTTGTGGTCCACCCCAAGCCATAGGAAATTTTATTTGTAATAGAATTGGAGACCATACTGGGGACCCTCCATTTGGGGTCTTTTTGGGCGATTTATATTTCTTCTTGCTCTCTGTTTTTTGAGTTTCTATGTCGTTGGTAGCTTGATAACATGTTCATTGCTTTTATCCTAGGGAATTTGGCTTTATTCTTAATTTTTTCAGCATTTTTCTCCACCCACACGGGATGGCTTACTCCTTCTTGCGTACATACACGCTCTTCCTGTGTTCTAATCGCGTGCATTGTAACATCCCGTCCCATGGACCCAATTAAAGGAAGGGAACATGATACCAATCTGTGGGGATTTTACATTAACTTATCCCATTCATTAGATTCATACAAGTAAAAAACAAAAGTGTGCAGATGCAAATCAAGCAAATATGCACAGCGGAATAAAACATCATCCACACACATTTCATGCTCATCCAGCATATCAAAATAATCATCAAATTAAACATTGCAGAAGTAAATACACATAATGAATATACTCACCTTCATTATGCAATTGTCCCCAAGCAACTAGCTATGTCGCTACAACATTCCACCCAACCATAGGTCTCTACCCAGCTTATATTCTTTCAACACTCAGAGACCACCCCCGAGAAGGGCATGATTTCTACAAGGAAAAGGGGACATTCATACTCATGCACAGCCCAATAATCACTACATCTAAGCCAAGCCAATCCACAACTAGGTTTATCAGGCTAAATCTGAACCCTCTTCATTTATGGATGCTTGCACTCAAGCTCAAGCCAAAGCAACGGATACCCATCTCAACCCCAAAATTCTCTTACACATAGCAAACTCAAAAACTGGGCATGGATACACATTTCCAACAATGGGATTTACAAATAGGATGGCCATGGGTTTTCCCCAAATTGTGGGCACACCAAAACGGACTGTGGAAAGGGGAATTCGACCACAGGGAGAAAAACCGATTTCTCCCACAAGTTATGAGAATTTCAAATGGCCCAAACGGCCCCCATCAAACCCCAATTCGAGCTCCCTTCTTCCCAACAGTTCTGCAACACCAAAAACTCCCTCTTCCCAGCTAAAAACAAGGAAACACAGGAAAAACGTGGAGGGAAAACACCTAGGCAGCTCCAAAAACGTGAGAGAGACAAAACTGGTTGATGGGTAATAGCTTGGGAAGCAATTCATGGCTCTTTTCTTGCCCAAGGTGCAAAACACGTTTTTCCATGAAGGATGGCTTGCCCATACTCGAATTTTGGATAACCATACCTCCCATTCCCCAAGGCCTTAACTACTTCACCCAACTCTTGGGAGAAATGAACAATTGAGTACAAAAGTCAACATGGGTAGTTGAGGGTTTTATGGGTTCTCTCATTGACACTTGGATTGAATTGATTGGTTCAAGGGTTTGAATGTTTCCCTCCCAATTCCTTGTAAAATCATGCCCCCATCTCTTGTTGCATTCCAAAGCTAGTTGTGGGTATTTTATTAAAATCCATATTTACGTGATATTTGCAATTCCAACGTGCCTGGCTAGCATGTAAACCATATGCATCAGTAAATCAATGGTGGGGCCTTGGCTTTGAGCTCCTCACCATGATTTTATAATAATATTACATCATTTACATTTTAATGCAATGGGGTCAAACTAGGGACATTACATGCATACGCTGATGTGGGTCAAATAGTCGCGTACACCTCACTTTTAATCTTATATATTGGGTTTGGTGTTTGTTGGGTGAATTATGAGTGTTGATGAATCTTCTTGGGCCTCTGTGCGGTCTGTTTGGTGCCTTTATAGTGACTGGAAACTCTCTTCTTATTTGTTTTTATTTGATTTAGTTTTTGTGATTTTTTCTCATTCATGGATTTTTGGCTTGCTTGAGTCATGCTTCTTGGTGTCTTGTCGGGTTAAGTTTCTTTATACTTGCTGCATAATTTGAGAATTTCATGGTTCAAAATTGCATTTTCATTCATATATTTTAAAAATACAAAAATACTTTCATTTTGCATTTGAATTAAGCACTTGCATTTATATTTGGAGTTGCATTAGTCTTGGTATCTTGGGAAAGATTGCATTGTCATTTGAAATTAAAAGAGATCGTAGTTGCATTTCATTTAGTGGCATACAAATTTCTTTTAAAAAACAAGTCTATCACTTAGCAATGTTTTTATGTATGCTTCCTTTTCCTTGTTGAGTCACAACATCATTAGTTTCACAACCATATCCCCTTGAGTAAGCACAACAACTAAAATTAATGCTTAATTTAAAATTGATTAGAAACATTTTTATTTTATAAGGTGCACCAACAAGTGTAGGATTTAGAGTCTTGGAATAGGATTGTGTGAGTAAACGTCTCCAAGACTATGAAACTAAACATTATGTGTCTGACCAGGGAGTAGCGAAACCCATTGTATAATGGTGTTCTAAGGAGGCTAGCCTTACACACAATTTAAGCACAAGATGACGTGAAATTTGGTTGAGGAGATATCCCTCTACGACCTTTATAGCATTGGATATGTATCCTGGGTTTATTCGTATCGGGGGGTTCATGGAGCACCTACGTGTTTCTTGAGCTTTGGGATTTTCTACCCTACCCATATGGTGGATCCGACCTATGATTATTCGCTTGAGCATTCGGTTATACGTGGTGACCATATTTGTCTTTCGTAGGTACCACACAAGGTACTTGCAAGGGTTATTTTGTCAGTGTCCTGAGCCAAATATTGGTCGGGAAGCACATTGCTTTATGCATTGAAGTTGAGGGACCTTATAACTAGCTCTTTTACCTTTGGTTGTAGTTCGGGAGTATCAGGACACTCCTGGGAGAGACATAACTTCTATAGTGTCAATATTCCCTTTAGTCGCTCTCTCTATTTGTGTGAATCTTGGTTTAGCTTCTCTAGGAGTGTGCTCATTTTCGATTAGTTGGCCTTAGGGATCGATTTTGTTTTTTGCAATTCTTTGGAGTCATCGTGGATCGAGTTCGGGCTATTCGTCATTCTCGTCATTTAGCGGGTTTACCAGTAGGTGATCCTTTACAGCCTCTCCATAAGAGGCATAGAGAGACAATTGGTGTTCCTTATATATCACCCCACGAGCTTCAGAGAATTCTCACTATGAGCTCTGCATCTGATACTTCAAGGATCTGTTCGACTCCATTATCGACAGGGGGTGGAGGAGTCCATGGGACTCCTTTCTCTTCTATCTCATGGGTCCTCGGGACTCCCGTTTTCACTGGTTCTCACACGGCGGTTTCATCCCAACCCATCAGTACGAATCCTTTTGAGAATGCTTGGTGTTCTGATCATGTATCCACTTTCTCCTTAGGATCATCGGGCGATGATGCTTCACCGAATCCTGAAACCACTAATATGTTCTCATTTGGCATGCCCAATCCTTCATCCAGTTTCCCATATTCCATACCCAATTCTAATAGGACCTCTAGTGTTGGGTTTATGGTCATCTTAGCTCCCTTCACTAAATATCAGTTCCAGAATGGTCATATCCCTCCTTCTTCTCCTTTTGTTGGGGGATGGCCTCCCCCTTCATCAACCCCCAATACTAGTTTCAACCCTTTCTTAGGTGGAAGTGGGCACACAAGTGGTGGTTCCACTTCATATATTCCATCTATTTGCTTATCCTCTACTGCACCAGTCCCTATGAATGCCTTCCTTATGGAGAATCCTCCTCCTGGTTCGTTCCTCTCCTTGGGTGGGAATGTTTCATTTAATATAGGTCACCATTCGGTGGTTGTAGTTCCTTCGTCGGGTGGATATATGCCTCCCCCTTCGTCAAGGGGAAACGTGTACAATCCTATGGGAAATTTTGGAAACATTGTGTTTCTTTCCCAAGGGGTTCCTCTATGCAAATATTGATCCATCCTTATATGAATCAATTGGAGGAGGATACTATCCTACTGGTCAGGGTCATGGTCTTTACCAAAATCCGTCGTGGCTCACGGTCTCAAATACTATTCCTACGGGAATGTATCCACAAGGTCAGTCTTTCCTGGGAGCTTGGCCTAAAGCTTCACAACCACGGCTCCCATTTTTAGCCACTTTGAACTTACCAGACTTATATATACTTATGAATGATCCGGTGTGTCATGACCCGTCATGGCCTCCGGTCCCCACTAAGCTTCCTTCGAACATTCCAAAATTAGAAGGTAAGAAGGGTGAGGATCCTGGTGATCACGTTACAACCTTTCACCTATGGTGCTCATCAAATTCATTGAATCACGACTCCATTCGATTGAGACTATTTCAATGCAACCTTATTGGTCCAGCCGCGAAATGGTACATCGAGTTTCCTGGGGGCATGTACCAGACTTTTAATGATTTGGCCTTGGTTTTTCTTAACCACTTATAGTTTCTGGTCCATTATGACGCAGGCACAGAGATCCTATTGTTGTTCAATCAAGACAAAGCCACGCATATTTCTGATCATATTCAGGAATGGTGTCGACGAAATAGGTTGATTAAATCCAACATTCCACCAGAGTTTCTCTTGGAATGGTTCCTTAAGTCACTTTTACCTTATATCGTGAAGGATTTTTCGACATCCATAGTTACGACTAAGGAACAATCCCATCTTTAAATATCAACAATTAGACTTGATATACGCTCATTCTGTGCTTCTTTATGATATTATACCAGAGGCATCACGATCTAGCCATGAATTGAAACCAACACCCGGGCCTCATGCCGATGGCATCGTAGGTTCCGCAAGTGCAAAGGATGTAGACAAGTGACAAACCATATGCAAAACTTGTCTATTAACCAGTATGCAGTAGGACAAGCTACAGCTTCATCCTCTCCCACCTAATCGTTGGATCTACACTTCGTGTAGTCGGTGAATCCTAAGGTAACCAGATACCCAGAGGAAATAAGAAAAAGGCGAAGAACAACCATATGGGTGGGAATAATAATAATAATAAGGGAATTGCAAATCATGAGAAGAATGAAAATAATGCTAGTGGGGACAAGAAGCTGAAATGTAAGGTGAAATTCCCTTGTAAGCTTTGCTTGCAAGTTCACCTCACTCACTTGTGCCCCCGGGATGGATGAAGCCTCGAAGGTCATTGCAAAGAGCCCAGTTGTGTTGACTAATCCCCTTCCTCATAACCAAAACATGACTTTAGGCTTATGTTGCTTCTACCACTGGAAATGGGTCTGTTGGAGCTTCGAACCCTTTGACTCATGATGGTGGTCATGGATGCATTAACATGGTTCAGTCGGAGGTTAATGTCGCCACTCATTCTCATTATTACAATCCTCTGCATCCCTCTATGGGGAAGGAGCCTCCTCCTTCGAATATCCCCATATAGATTGATAATCCCGATCTCATGCCACATATTCCGAAAGCATTCCTTAAGCGCTCGGCTCACAATCCTAATGCTCGAGCCGCTGAGAAATATTCTATTGTTGAGGATTTGGGCCAAACATTGTGCGCTATGTCAGCCCTTGAGGTACTCCATATGTGTCCTTCACAAAGTAATGCCTTTTATCTACTTTGGGAGCTCTCAATTCTAGTGGCCATGCTGTGATCAAGTTTGATACTACTGACATGTAGCCTCGCTTACCTTACCATGTGTCTTTTCAAGTCCATGTGGAGTGTCTTTCTATGACTGTTAAATGCATTGTCATTGATGAAGGTGCTTCCACATTGGTGATGTCGTTATCTTGTTGGAATTCCTTTGGCTCGCCTCCTTTATCTAAGTCTATGACCATGTTGACCGCATTTGATGGACGTTCGTTTAGACCACATGGTATTATTACCTCTCTTTAGGTCCAGTTGGGTGAGAAGTCTGTGCCGGTAGAGGTCAAGGTGGTTGATGCGCCCCTTGACTACAGTATTTTACTGGGTTAAAATTGGATCTACACTATGAAAGAGGTCATTTCATATGTGTTTCAAGTGATCTTCTTTCCTCATGAAGGTAATATCGTAACTGCTGACCAGTTATCCTTTACTAGTTCCATTTACACTGCATCGCCGGTAGCTATGGTCCCTAAGATAAAGAATTATCAGCTAGTGTCAAGATGCATTCCTCTCTCATGGGCACCTTTAACATTTCAGTGTGAATTTCGTTTATATATTTCATTTTTGATGATGCCCCCTCTTCGTTGGGGTAAGTGTCATTTTGCACGTCATATTTTAACGATCCATGGAATCTCCCTTCCACGATTGCATCGTGCGAAGGACATACACACATCAGAATGGAAATTCCACTGTCTGCAGCTGAGGTTGCTTATCAATTTGTACAACGTCATTGCAGACCCCGATCCTTCCTCTTCGCAAATGAAGGAGGATCTTGCTCTACCGTTGGCTTGGGAGGTCAACTCATCTTCTTCACATGATTGCCTTGATGATACTTTACCTTCATATGAATCCATTATTGATGCCATGAATGGTCCCAACAAGCCTTGGGAAGATCTTCATCATCGATCCTATTTCTTTCCTGAGCTTGAATGGATTGAGAAAGAGGAGTTTCGGTTGACTCTAAGTGAGAAAGTCAGTCACCCTGTGGTCCCTTTGGATATGCATGGAATTTATGTTGAAGGGAACATGACTAACATCTCTCCCACCATTCCAATCGACATTTCTCAAACTCCCAGAAAAGTGGAGAATGTATACATCGGTGCAGACTGCTCCCTTGAAAAAGTTCGGATTTACACCGATTTTTTTAAAGAATCCCGGGATGTGTTTTCATGGTCTTATGAAGAGATGTCAAGTATAGACCCCAGCATTTTCGAACATGATATTAAAACTTACCCTCATGCTAACCCTGTTCGGCAACACATGTAGGCGGTGAATCCTAGGAAGGCACCCGCTATCAAAGCAAAGGTAGAGAAGCTCCTCAAAGCTGGCTTTATCTATTCAATTTCATTAACCGAATGGGTATCCAATCCCGTTCTCGTAGACAAGAAGCAAGGAACCATCCTTGTGTGCATATCTTTTAGATATATGAATAAATCATGTCCTAAAGATAACTTTCTCACACCATTTATTGATCAGCTTTTGGATGAGTGTGTGGGAAGTGATATTTTTTCTTCCATGGATGGATTTTTAGATATAATCATATCCAAATTAAACCTAAGGATCAACAAAAGAATGCATTTATTTGTCCTTGGGGTACTTTCGCATACCAAAAAATTCCCTTCGGCCTTAAAAACACTGGAGCAACCTTTCAGCAGGCAATGACCTTTGCATTTCACGATCTTAAACCCATTGTGGAGGCTTATCTTGACGATCTTGCCGCTCACTCCCGTAACAGGGTGGATCATCTGGATCACCTCCACCTTGTATTCGGAAGGTTTAGTTGTTATAAGATCCAGTTAAATCCTCATAAGTGTATAATTTGCGTGAGAACTGGTCGCCTTTTAGGATTCATTGTTTCAAAGGAGGGGATTAGAGTCGACCCCTTAAAGGTTGAGGCAATACTTTGGTTGCCTCCCACGCACACGATTACTCAACTTCAGAGTTTATAGGGGAAAGCTAATTTTCTACGTCGTTGTGTAGTAAAATTTTTCATCTTGACTAAGGGTTTCATGCGCCTCTTGAATAAGGATGTTCCTTTTATCTAGGATGAGTGAGCCCAACAGTACTTCGATGCTCTTAAGAAAACCTTGGTATCGGTGCCTCTGCTGTGTCCTCCAAACTACAGTAGAGATTTATTGCTTTATATCGCAATTTTTAATGTATTTGTAACTTAGGAAGATATTCACTTGTATATTGTATGTATTACATTTGTACTTTATTGTATCCCCGACGGAGATGTTCTTATTCCTCCGTTCAGAAGTGTCGTCATTTGTATTTGCAAGTGTCGCAAGTTATATTGTAAGTGTCGTAACTTGTATTTGATGGGTTATTAGACCACATTAGAGGGGTCGGCCCAGTATGAGTTAAGTGGTAGGGTTATTAGACTCCCCTAAGGGGGTGATCTTTGTATTGGTGCTTATTCTATCTCTGAGGAAGTTGCAGGGTTTTTCACCTTTATGGTTTTCCCCGATGAAAACTTTGTGTCTCTTGTCTCTTGTGTTTGATATGCTGTACATGTTATTCTCTTAGTTAAGATCCTAGATCATATTGAATTAAATGATGAAAAACTAACATGGTATCAGATCTAGCCTGAAGGAAGGCATTGTATGGCATTTACGGCACTTGTTGCACTTGCGACAAATTGGAAGCTCAGGCTTGGTATAGTAAAAACTAGTCATCATGGAACATTAACTATAAATCCGTTTTGGCGAAGGTTCAGGATCTGAAATTTTTACAGGACGAATATCAGACATGGATGTACTCTGTGTAAAAATTTCAGCATCATATTCGTTGTACTTTGTGAGATATGATCCGTACAAGTTAGGGTTTCTGCCTCTTCCAGAATGCAGCCTTAAACAGGTGACCTAGGCACAAAGGTCATATCTCGGGCTAGGAAGATCCAAATGGAATTCCATAAAAAGTGACAGTTAGGGAACAGACTGTAGTTTCACAGGTACAAGTTTCAGAGGCTGAAGTTGAAACAGTGACACGTGTCACTCCGTACAAGTTCACTATGTTGTTTCATCCCATAAACAAGTCATGTTACGACACTTAGCAGATCTCTCTCATGGAGAATCCATTGAAGCTCAGATCTGAGGGGTTGGAAAGATGATAGGTCAGTCTACCACAGGCCGAAGTTTCAGACCCTAAGGATCTGAAATTTTAGATATTCACCAAAAACAATATGGCATATTTTTCTGTCAAAACATAATTGGATTCTGAGCATTTTCATTTTGGCTTGTCACTGCTGCAGGAAATTAGGGATTTTGACAAAAGTGGAGTTTTGGAGTGCTCTCAGCATAGGATTCCTCTCCTTAGCAAAATCAAAATTTAGAGACTAAGATCAAACTTTTTGATTGGGTGAATTTCTAGGAAAGTCAAACCCTAATTTGATTTTTGGACCAGAAAACCATATTTTGACAGAAGTTGCAGATCCAAAATTCGTAGGTCATTTTTGGAGGGTCAATTTTTGGAGTTTTCAAAATCTGAGCACACCAGCTTGCTCTCCTCAGTCAATTGCATCTCCCTGTCCAGACAAAAGTTTGAAATTCCAAGTTTGGAATTTTAGGGTTTCTCTGTCAAACCCTAGCCAGCTCCAGATCCAGTTTCAGCAAATCAAGTGGTAAGATCTAAATATTTTATTTCCATTTGAGTTTATCATTAAGATGTCTCACCACACCAAGCTTGAGGATAAGCTTGAAGGGGCTAATAAATTTCGAGCATAGAAGTATAGGATTGGGTTAATCCTAGAAGAAAATGAATTGGACACTTACATAAGTGAAGAGGTTCCAGTCCCAGAGGGAGATGAGGCTAAGGCCTTACATAAGAAGAATTTGGTCAAGTCTAAGAGGATTATTGCAGATTCTATCAAAGACCATCTCATACCTCATGTGTCTTCTTGAAATACACCCAAGCAGACATTTGATTCCTTCACCAAGCTATTTGAAGATGACTTTGCGGAACCAATTGAAGAAAGTGAAGATACAAAATGCTGACTTCACAAGGGTTTCTCAAATCAAGGAACAACTCGAATCCATTGAAGAAGATATAGAGAATGGAGAAATAGTGATGACCACCTTGAATGGTCTTCCTAGGTCATGGGATTCCTTCATCCAAGGAATTTGTGCTAGGAAGAAGCTCATCACATTCAGTAGGTTGTGGGAGGAATGCTCACAGGAAGAAGCTCGAATTGTAGCTCGAGAAGAAAAACATGGGTAATGAAGACCAGGCTCTCACAGCACACACCAGGAAGAATAACAACAAGAGGGAGGCTTGTACAAGTTGAGATGGTTGTAATGGTCCTGGTTTAGGAAGATGATGAGTTCTAGGAGCATGTTATGTACTATCTTAGTCGAAATCTAATAGACGATGAACTCAGGTACACTCACGAGGAAAAATTGGCGCTTGTGAATGTCTATACATCCCAACGATTATGTCATTACATTTTACTCTGGAAGACCACTGTTATGGCTTATATCAATCCATTTCAATTCGTCTTGCCACAATGTATGATGGGGGGGAATTATAATAAATGGATTGTCATTCTACAAGAATTTGATCTTGATTTTGTCTCGGTGAAATCCAAGAAGTATTTGGTCTTTGTGGAATTGATGTCCGACTTCCCTAGGCTTGATGAGGACATAATTCATGATGACCCATTCGTGGATGAGCATATATTCCTCATCGCGTCTGCATACCCTTGGTATGGAGACATCATTCTAGACCCTCAAGTTCCCTCCACATATTTCGAGGGATGGACGACGCGATATTTTACATCAAGCTAAGAAATACCTTATCATTGGTGACACTTTGTATCGTCGAGGGTGGATTCCATATTGCGATGTTGTTTGACTTACGAGGAGGCATGGGTTGTGCTTAATGATTGCCACAATGGGGTGTGTGGTGGTCACTTATCCGGGCTTGCTACAGACCAGAAGATCCTGCGAGCCGATTACTATTGGCTATATATCTTTAAATATTGTGTTAACATGGTTAAAACATGTCACCCTTTCCAGGTGTTTTCTCGAAATATGCACTCGCGTCCTGCCCCATTACATCCAGTCGTCACCATCGGTCCCTTCACCAAGTGGGCGGTGGAATTCATGAATTGCAACCCAGCCTCGGATGGGGTGCATCATCACATCATCGTGGCCGTATATTATTTTACTAAGTGGGTTGAGGTCATGCCGAATGTCAAATCCGATGGTGCGACTGTAGCTCACTTCGTGTTCAATCAGATTATCGCCCAGTTTGGAATCCTGAACAAGATTTTCACTATGGCAGTCACTTCCAAAACAAAATGATGATAGAATTAGTGTTAAAGCTTGGGTTTAAACAAGATCATTCGTTGTCTTATTATCCCCAAGCGAATGGTCAGGTCAAGGAAGTCAATAAGTCCCTTAAGGCCATTCTACAAAAAACTGTCAGACAAAGCAAGTCTAATTGGCATATTATGTTATATCATGCTTTGTGGGTATACCAAACTGCGGTTAAGACTTCCACCAGTTTCTCACCTTTTCAATTGGTTCATGGTATGGTAGAAGTTTAAATTTTTACTATTTCTAGAAATTTTTTACTCACTTTCTCTAGTTTGACCCTTTCTTTTATTATTTTATGAGTCTAATGGACTAATTCCTTGATGTAAGGTGCTTTTTTGAACAATTTCTTCCGACGATTACCAGTTTCAGTCTTTTTGAACATGATTTGCACCTTTGGAAGGTATATTTCGTCCCTGTCATATAGGTTAGGAATTCAATCTGCATGCATTCTTGCATTGACCTATGACTATTATTCATAAACCTTAGGTGTGATTCTATTTTTTATCGACACAAAACCTTCCACCTACTTCTAGATGTGTTGTTATTTAATCGGTAGGGCCTTCCCGACCATGGGTACCCTAGTTAGGACCTCTTTTGTCATTTGGTTCCCATGCTGCAGTGCCTCCTTAGGTTTGGGAGTCTCGTGTAGTTCCTCCAGGACTTTGTATCTATTATTTTCTTATATTCTAGCTATCACCCATAGGGACTCCCGCTTATGTCAAGTTGTAAATGCATATCATTGACCTGCTTTCCTTTATGAGCTTGGTGTTGGCTTCTGCTTCGTTGTTATAAGCCACATTTCCAAAGCACATCTCAGTAATAGCAAGGCAGAGCTTAGCAGTTATCCTTTGCAACTTGATTACCTTGCGACCCTGAGGGAACATCCCCCTGAGTGTCCTTATCCTGCATTTGTTTCCTTGCATTGAGCATAGTTATGTTCCACTGCATGGAACTAGTTTGATTTCCCGCAACATTCATTCCCTCACACTCGTATTATAAGCACTCTTTTATTCTTTTTGGGGCTTTATAATATGAAAAATAAAAAATAAAAATTCGGACAGGAAATGTCTTCACCTTTTATTGGTAGATTTCGTGTCACCTTTGAACAAAGCACAAATATTGAGTCCATTCATCAATGGTTTGGATTTAGTATGGCCTTAGGAATATGAGCTCATTACTTGGAGATTACTCCTCTGACTAGTTAAGCTTCCAGTCCCTATGTATATTTTGTTGATGCCTCCTGCATCGCAGAATTGTGTCAGTATTCAATCTTAAGTCTATGTTGCCCGAGTCTCCATTTGTCTCATGCTCTGGTTCAAACTTTAGTTCATAAACCTGAGTCGGGCATTCCTCAGATATCTTGACTTTGCATGTCGGCCATCCTTGTATCAGTACATTCCAATCACATGACACTTTTATTCCTACCTAGCACCTTGGGCCTACTTTCATCATTGGTAGGTGACCTTGAACTCAACAGATGATACTTCATCTTTGGTCATTGTCTGAGTGGTTTCCCTTGTGTTTGATGGTAAGACATCTATTCACACATTGGGGTTCATGCTATGCCTTGGATTCCATTAGACCCTATTGGTGGTTTCCTCGCTTATGTTAGTAGTCTTCATCATTGGCTACTATTCATAGGTTTCTTCTGTGCACTACTTGCATCCAATATATGCGAGAGATGCACTTGGTTCTTGGTTTGTGTCCAACCAGTTCATATGAGTTCTTCCAAATCCTTCAGCCTATTTTTGTACTTCGTGTTGGTTGATGAGGGATTCATCAACACCCTCCTTCTGGCGGATCTCATTCCATCGACTTCAAATCATCTATTCTGGAATTGAGATCTAGAGTCAGATGAGTACCTTGAGACTTGTAGTCTTCAGTGGAAGGTCCTCTCATCATCAACCATTTGGAATTCATTAATTTCACTTGATCGATGGATTATACAAGTGTTCGACCTCAACACCATTATTCACATTTGTAGAGTGTACTCAGTGCCTTGACACCCATTTTCATCATCGGTGGGTAGTCTCGGGTCTATTAACGGTATACCTTAATGACCAGTAATCAGAAGATTTTTCATCATGTTTGAATCCAATACCTTTATTCACGTGATGGGACATGCACCATCGACAGTTTGTGTAGAATACTTCAAGCTATAGTGGCATCATTCTATATGCTACTATATATGATCGTGACATTATCTATGGGACTCTAGTTCTCATGGCAGAGCATTTTGTACCCCAGGTTGTACCATATTTCTTCATTGCAATTGAAGACTAGACCTCACTGTATATGATTCATGGTTGTGACATATTATGACATATATCTATGATGTACTGCATACCCATGGCCATTGTATCAAACTGTTATGCACTTCAATTTACTGATATGTATACAAAGTCAACATTGTAATATTTTGATGAGTGGCTAGTTCTTCCGGATGGGTCTCCATCACTCCACTTATGAGGGTTGTAATGTATTTTGGCCATCGTGAGCTTCCCTTGGCCATTGTGATCTTCCCTATGACCTCATACATTAGGGGGCATATTTTATAGCATGATTTTCCACACCTTATGCAACATGCCTTGATGGCCTTTCAATTTCGCTTTGTAGACTCAGATCATCCCTCTTGCTCAGAGAAACCACTTAAAAACACATTTTTGTTGATGTGTGCACCCTAACAGCACTACAGCCAGCGTATACAGATGCTACTCCACTACAGCCCACGTACATCCGGTTTTGTGCTCAAAACAAAAAATATTTGGAGTTTTCCTTCCCAAGTAATGACCATATTGATCCTTGGCCTTCCATATGCTGGAAATGCTCTGATTCAACCCTCCAACTCCTTTGAGGGTTATATATTGAGCCATTGTGGAGCATGACAGGAGGAGAAACTGGAGAGTAAGGAAACTCTGGATAAATTTTTCCCCATTTCCATTACCTTGAGTCTACATCCCTTTATCCTTGTTAGTTGAACTCTTTGATGTTCATCTCCCATGCTATTCCATATCATGTGAAGGAGGAACTCAATTACTCCTTGAACTTGTGAGCTTGCCTTTGCATGGAGGATTGAAGTGGTGGAGACCTAGGTGGAGGAACTTAGTTCTTGGTTCCGACGAGTTGCCTGCAAAAGGTTTTCACTATGTACTTCTTTGCATTTCATTAATAGAAACACTCTTTTCTCATCCAATACATTTTGAAAATGTTGATGTTGTTTTCCTTCGGGTATATTTGTTAAATATGTTAATGCATTATGCTAGTTTTTATGCTAACATATTATATCTATATTCCATATACTAATATATATTTTTTGTTGAGGACAAGTTGTAGGTAAGGAGCATTGGATTTCGAGCTCAACGGTGGTCCTCTTTGAGCATCCGGTTGAGGTAAGAGTTTCTCTTTTATTGTCGGAATTTTACATTTATCTAGCATAATTGAGAATTGAGTCGATTTCTTGGTTCAATCTGTCTGTTGTGGTCCACCCAAATCCATAGGAAGTTTTTCTATGCAACAGTTTTGGACAACATCAACAGGTCTTTTAGACATTAAAGAGTTTACCCCCATTTAGAGGAGAGAATGATCATGGTATTCACTTGCTTCCAAGTATTCAACCACCAAATGTTTGACCATATAAGCACCCATTTGCAGAAAATAATGAGATTGAAAAGATCAATCAGGAGCTACCAGAGACAAGAGTCATTTTCCCCAACACTAGCATGTATTCATCCCCAATGGTCATGGTTTTAAAGAAAGAAGGAACTTGGTGCGTGTGTCCTAATTTCCGTTCCTTCAATAAGTTGGCCATCAAATATAAATTTCTAATACTAGTCATTGATGATCCTTTGGATCAACTCCATGGTCCCAAATTTTTCACCAAACTTGACCTTCGTTCGAGATACCGCCAAATCATAATGAAAGAGGAAAGTACTTCGAAGACAAATTTCCACAAACATGAAGGACATTATGATTTTTTGGTAATTCCCTTTGGACTTTGTAATGCTCCCTCTACCTTTCAGAGCATCATGAATAAAATTTTGAGGCCATATCTTTGTAATTTTGTGTTAGTTTCTTTGATGACATTTTTATTTACGCTAAAACTTAGGAATTCCATGTACAACATGTTGATAAAACCTTGCAACTCCTTCAATACCATCAGTTGTTCATCAAAAACTCCAATTTTGCTTTTGGGGTCTCAAAAGTAGAATACTTGGGTCACATTGTTGGACAAGATGGGGTGAGACTGGACCCCAAGAATATTGTGGCAATGCAACAGTGGCCTTGCCCTTAAAAAATTGAAGGGATTAAGTGGGATTCTAGGCCTAAGAGTCTACTATAGAAAGTTTGTGAAGAACTATGGTAAAATTGTAGTCCCATTGAAAACCCTGCTAAAAAAAATGCCTTTGCATCGAACAAAGTGGCAAAACAAGCATTCTCAATTTTAAAGCAGGCCATGTGCATGACCCTAGTATTAGTTGTGCCTAATTTTACTAAGAATTTTGAATTGGAATGTGATTCTTCTCAAAAATGTTTGTGAGCAATTTTAGTGAAATATGGAAGACCCTTAGCATTCACCAGTTAGCAATTTTGTGACAGGAAATTGGGCAAGTCTACCTATGAAAAAGGAATGATGACCATCCTACATGTAGTTGAAACATGGTGGCCACATCTTTAGGGAGACACTTTTGTATCAAGACCAATCACCACAACCTAAATTATTTTTTGGAACAAAGGTTGCCATCCGTAAAGCGACATAAATGGGTCAATAATATGACTGGATATGATTATGATATCATCTACAAAAAGGGAAATTACAATGTTCTAGCAGATGCATTGTCAAGAAAACATGAGGAACAAGGATCCCTCTTCTCCTTGTTGTAATTGGTACCTAAATGGTTAGAGGAAGCACGAAATACCTGCAACCACCAACAACCACCAACAAGCCATAAATACCTTCCACAAAACCTTGATAGCTATGATCGATGCCTTATCAAAGTCAAAAAATATCAAATTTAGACACAAGAATCATATATAAATGGATTTATTTACTTTATCACAAATTCCAAACAATGTCATGCCTTTCGAGGCAATTTCATGCATCTAAGGCAATGTCATGCTTCCCAAGGTAGCCACTTCAAAAAGTGTGCCATCAAGGGAAAGAGGACACTTGGACTAGGGCGAAGATGGAGGACAAGCCAAAAATATCACACCCTCTAATTCATGAATTACAAGGGTTTCACAAATCCCAATGCACTTCCTCATAAGAGGATGCCCTCTAGGATTAGTGGCTAAAACCCTAGGGTCAAATTTTAGGGTGGACCAGAAATACCAAATGACGTCTAATTCACCGATTACAAGGTTTTTACGTATCCCAATGCACTGCCTCAGAAGAGGATGACCTCTAGGGTTTGTGGTAAAACCCTAGGGAATTTTTTTAGGGTGGATCAGAAAAACGAATTCACAACTACTTTTTGGATTTTTGAATTTATGTAGGATTTTAGGACTTTTCTGGTGTAAAAATATTTCTATGCATAAAATAAAATAAAAGACATGTAAAATTTGATAAAAAGAGGATAGTTGAAGGATAGGGCATTAGATTCTTGTCTCCAACCCTAGGGCTATAATGAGAGATCAAGGCTAATGTCCCTCCTCTTAAATTGTCTTCCAATATTTCCAACTAGGGAAAATCTAGCAACCATCTAGGGTTAGGTAGAAAAACCCTAATTATGGAAAATAGAGAATTCCAAGGCCCAATAAAACCATGGATAGATCCTTGATAGGAAGGCCTCCTCAAGCAAGTAGACAAAACACTAGCAAACTAACCCTACCTTAGTCCAAAACACTTCAAGAATGATGTTAATCTAGGGTTAGGAGATAAGCTTACCAAAATTAACCAAGGAATGAGCAAGGAGATGCACCTTAGGTCACCCTTGAGCATGAGTTATCACAACTATTCTTAGCATTCACTTAGCATGTGACTAAAAATGCTTCCATTCACCATTCATGCAAAAGAAAAAGACATCCCAAGAGAAGTGCATCTAGCTTCAAATGCTCTCATAAACCAAGAGAAAGATAAAAGAATACATAATTTGAACCCTTGTCCATATTTTACAAATGGGGCGAGGATGAATTATTTATATGAGACAACCCTCAACCTTTTACAAATTTGAGCCCACAAGTTAATGACAAAATATAAAAATATGGGTCGGCGCAACCACAAACTTGGGGACTAAACCACACAATGACATAAAATAACAATGAAAATGTGAAGTTGGGCTCCACCAAGTGCAAGGTGAGCCAAAAGCAGGACATCACGCCCCAACTAACCCCAATAGATGCTTGTCCCTCAATGCACTCCTTTTTAAACATGTAGGCTTATTTTTTAAGGAATGGTGTCATTGGTATGGAGACCATGTGGAGGGGTTTTCTATCAAAACAATAGGTCCAAGTGGGAAAAATAAGGTGTGTTAAACTGGGTATGACAACCCTTACATTGATAATCACCTCTACAAAGCAAAAAAATATGAGTGGGGTCACGTGTCCTAATGGGCCCACTCCAAGAAGAATTGGATACCAACCCAGGGCCCAAGTGGCCCAACAAGATGGGGGATTTCCTCCCATCAAGAGGCAATCAACAATGCCACTAAGCCAACACTTCCTAGAATGAAAACTAAGAGGACCTATCATGACCTGATCAAGGGTATTTAGCCCCAAAATCAACACTCATATAACCCCCAAAACTTGGCCTTTACAATAAATAAATAAAAAGAAACCCCTCTCTCTGGTGTGTCTAGAATCAGGCACTCTAATGCATAAAATCTAGCTCCAACTGTGGGACATGCACAATTCTCGGGAGTGTATGAGAACCCACTAGAATCTCATGGGTACCTATAGACCTACACACACATCTAACAACAAATACATTAAATGCATCGGAGGCAGACACTTCCATCCTACCTTGTTTGAAATGAAATGCAAATGAAATAACAACAAGTGCAATGCATAGGTAACAGTAAATGTTGAACTCAAATGAAACTAAATCTACGTTCTCTAACCATGGTGAAAAATATAGGTTAAGTGAAAACATACCACCAGTGCAGCAACCGAGCATGTTATTCATGCCAAGGTTTCTTCCGTTGTATTTGGAAGCAACCCAAGACAAAACCACATCAATGATAAGTGGAATAGATGGCACTACCTCCATTGAAATAGGGCTGGAAAGATGGACAATACTGGGAACCTGCAAGCCTCCAAACTCTGGCCATGGGGAAGGATCACCTTCACAATATTTTTCTATCCCTCTCTGAACCGAGCTCAAGTAGAAACTAACACCATTATATATCTATCTTCCAGAATCTATTTGCCCCAAAGGACCTTCAAAACTATCAAGGAACCTTGCATAATGAGGTTGAAACAATTCTTCCATGTTGTCCATAAACTTAGGCATCTACTCATCGTCATAAAAAATATGGCAATCTTCACAGTTTTAAAGAACAAAGACTTGTAAATAACTTGAACTATTTTGGATTCTATGACATATTTGGTTGGATAATGAACAAAAGCAGAGACTACTAGGCAATTGGTCAGTTGATTATGATCTCTGGGAACCACCTACAAAGATAGTGCATCGAAACGTTTAGTGGTCAATATCACTGCATCCTTGTACCTTTTTAGTCTTTGATTTTTACATACGAATTTTCCTTTGATTTGAATAGAAATTAGTTCAGAGTTACCTATAATCTTTAAGAGATTGATACCATAATATTTGGCTATCTAAATACCATGCAATAGGGATTCATACTCAGTCACATTGCTAGTACCTTCAAATTCTAGGAAGAAAAAAAAATAATGACTATCAACATAAGGAGAATTTAATACAATACATGCACCCATACCTGACTGATACTTATCCCCATCAAAGTTCATCCTCCAAAATTGATTAGTAAAATTGCTAGTGAAGGTTGTAGATGACATGATATCGCTTCAAGAGAAAACAATTCCATTCCTTGGATCTTCAGGTTGTCCAAAACTTGCATCAATTTATGATAAGCATGGCTGAGAGTATTGGTTGAGATCTACCCTAGGAGAGGGTAAACCCGATTGATAAAGATATGTAATAGAATTCTCCATATGAAATCTTGTATCATCCTAAATGGTGAATGAGCATGGTCAAACCAGATCATGAGGTATCTCAAAGTTATGTTTCCCTAGGTATTCAAAATTTAGACTTCCCTTACTGGAGAATTCACGTATGGGTTCTTCAACCAATTTTTGACAATCCATACCCACAATGTCATCATCAGAAGAGAAATGCACATCATTATATCCATGGAAACTGTATTCTTTAACTAAAATGTCCTCAAACCTCGCATCTTCAAAAGATCTGTCTATATGGGCGAAAGAGAAATAAAGGTCCACCAAATTGTCATCATCAAAATGACAAGGAGAAGCATCCAACACACCTTTATAATCCATATCTTCATCATATTTTTTGGATGGAAGCAATTCTTCGAGAAATATCTCTTCATATTCCGTGAAACCTGTATGAAAATCAGGATCGAATTGATATATACTAACCTATATTCTTTTCTAAATGGTGGGAAAGGTACATAGATTTCTTCTAAATTTTCTGATATAACACTACCAGCCCTCAAAGAGTCATACATAGGAGGAGAAACAAAATTCCAATAAATGTCGTCTTCAAGGATCTTTTCACTTTCTTTCAATAGGCCCAAGACATCATAAGAATTTTTGAAATGATGATAACAAGAACTTGTCATTTTCTCGTGATATTTAGTTTCTTCAATCATGCCTTCTCCATCTTCATTTTTTTGAGCCTCGTCATATTCATCTTCAGGAGTACCTTCTTCTTTGGACATAATTCCCAGAACAATATCGACAATATCTTGATCAATGGTTTCTTCAAACAGGATTTCTGAGGCTCGATCTTCATCATGGGTTTCTTCAACAAGTTCTACTTCATGTCCTTTAAGTATCGAGACAATATGATCATCTTTGTTATGTTCCTCAAGAACTTGGTCTACTTCCTGGATTTATTTCTTGGATAAGATATTTACTTCTTCTATGTAGGGAATCCATCTCTTGCATTTTTCTAGGCACCAATAGCTGCAAAATACCTCTATCAATTATGTAAGAGAGGATATTGAACCTTTGTCCAGGCTTATAAACCAAACCAAGGCCTTTTCTTGCAAGTGCAACACAAATCACTTCATGTAAGTGTCTTCATCTTTTCGAATAATGAAATCTGGATCGTTTTCCAAAAAAATCTTTGACATGGTTCAAGGAATCATCATCATGAGAATTCTATGAAAAAATTCTCTGGCAACTCATCTGAAGTGTTCAAAAAATCAAGAGGATCAAAAAGGGTTTCAAGTATTTCTTCGACATGCACCTTTTTGGGAAGGGAAATCATGGCCTCAATAGTTTCTTCATTGAGATTAAGATCCCACTCTTTCATGAATGCTTTGACCAATTGTAGGAGTGAAGGTATCACCTTAAGAGGAAGGTCATCATACCAATCTCCTACGCCGTTGTTGTTCTGCAAATCAAGAGAGAATACGAACCTCTTCATTATGAGATCCTCATCCATAGCATCCCATGCCACAAGAAATTATATGAACCTCATAATATGCTTTGCAACTATATCTTCATATTCATGAAATATTGGGATGTACTTGGTCCACCAAATTTATCTAGATAATTGGATATCTTGGAATATTTGAGAAATCCAATGGAGCACACCAATTATTGTGCATTTGTGTTTCATCAAAGGACACCATATAATATTCTTATTAATATTTGAGGTTTGTTGTTTCAAATTGCACTTCTTTAATTTGTTTTCTTCAATGGAGTTTCCAAATAGGACCTGCAAGGTCAACCTTTAACAATAATTGTATCAAAGTAAAGCAAAACTTACCTCTTGGACCCGTTCTTGTAAAGTACCTCTTTATTTTTCTTTAGTGGAGTCACCAAGTGAAACCCGTCAAGTTAGATCAAAACAAATCTCACCAAAGTACAAAACAAGAATGTACCTAAGTCACAAGAAATATGTCGGATGTTTCTGAAAAATAAATGGATTCAACCTAGGAATACCTCTTCAATGGAACTTTGAGGTCCTCGACAATGGTGCGAAAAATGTTATAGCGTTGTCAAACACCACGAAATTCATTTTTACAAAATCTAGCGTTCATTCCAGGGAGATGAAAAATTTGACCTGAGCAATGCGCCCCAACTATTATGCAACAATCCTCAAGCATCCCTGACAACAATGCCAAAAATGTTATTGCTCAAACTAGCAGCTCTTTGTGAATCAAGGCTATGTAGTCCTAGTACTATATATGGTAAGCTCATGAGATAATTAAACCCAATGTCACCACAACTAAACCTCTTAACTCTTCGGGTAAATCCAAAACCCATGGGGAGACCCTAATCAATGAAAGATACATGCAACCACCAACAAGCCACAAATAGCTTCCACAAAACCTTCATAGCTATGATCAATGCCTTATAAGATTCAAACAATATCAAATATAGACACAAGAATCATATATAAATGGAGTTTTTCACTTTATCACAAATTCCAAACAATATCACACCTTTCGAGGCAATGTCATGCTTCCCAGGGTAGCCACTCCAAAAAGTGCACCCTCGAGGAAAAGAGGACAATTAAAATAGGGAAAAGATGGAGGATAAGCCAAAAATATCACACACCCTATGATTCATGAATTACAAGGGTTTCATGGATCTCAATGCACTTCCTCAAAAGAGCATTCCCTCTGGGGTTGGTGGCTAAAACCCTATGGTGATATTTTAGGGTGGACCAGAAATACCCCATAAATTTGCCCTCTAGGGTTTGTGGCTAAAACCCTAGGGAAAATTTTTAGGGTGGATCAGAAAAACAAATTGACAACTACTTTTTGGATTTTTGAATTTATTTAGTTTTTTAAGGCTTTTCCAGTGTAAAAATATTTCTATGCATAAAATAAAATAAAATACATGTAAATTTTTATAAAAGAGGATAGTTGAAGGATAGGGTATTAGATTCTTGGCACCAACCCTAGGGCTATGAGAGATCGAGGCTAATATCTAGCCTCTTAAGATGGATTCTAATACTTGCAAATAGGGAAAAGCTAGCAACCATCTCGGATTAGGTAGAAAAACCCTAATTAGGGAAGATAGAGAATTCCAAGGCCCAATAAAACCATGGAGAGCTCCTTGATAGGAAGGTCTCCTCAATCAAGTAGACAAAATGCTAGCAAACTAACCCTAACTTAGTCCAAAACACCTCAAGAATGACGTTAAACTAGGGTTAGGAGATAAACTTACCAACATTAATCAAGGAATGAGCAAGGAGATTCACCTTAGGTCACCCTTGAGCACGAGTTATCACAACTATTCTTAGCATCCACTTAGAATGTGACTATCAAACCTTAAAAAACCTTCCATTCACCATTCATGCAAGAGAAAAAGACATCCCATGAAAAGTGTGTCTAGCTTCAAATGCTCTCATAAACCAAGAGAAGGATAAAAGAATACATAATTTGAACCCTTGTCCATATTTTACAAATGAGGTGAGGATGTCTTATTTATATGAGACAAACCTCAACCTTTTACAAATTTGATCCTATAAGTTAATGACAAAATATAAAAATTTGGGTAAGTGCAGCCACAAACTTGGGGACTAAACCACACAATGACATAAAATAACAATAAAAATGTGAAATTGGGCTCCACCAAGTGCAAGGTGAGCCAAAGGAGGATGTCATGCCCCAACTAACCCCAACGGATATTTGTTCCTCAATAGCCTCCTTTTTAACCATGTAGGCTTCTTCTTTAAGGAATGACATCATTGGTTTAGAGACCAAGAGGAGCGGTTTTCTATCAAAAAAATAGGTCCAAGTGGGAAAAATGAGGAGTATTAAATTGGGTATAACAACCCTTACATGTGCAATCACCTCTACAAAGAAAAAATATATGAGTGTGGTAATGTGTCCTAATGGGCTGGGGGCCACTCCAAGAAGCATAGGACACCAAACCAGCGTGCAAACGACCCAACAAGATGGGGGACTTCTGCCCGTCAAGAGGCAGTCATCAATGCCACTAAGCCAACACTTCTTGGAATAAAAACCAAGAAGACTTGCCATGATATTATTAGGGGTATTTAGCCCCAAAATCAACACTCTACATAATATATCCCCAAAAACTTGGCCTTTACAATAATAAAAAGAAACCCCTCACTATGGTATGTCTGGAAAGGATGCATCAACCACTCTAAGGAATAACACTACACCATCGCAACCAAACCTTAGACAATGATATGCCATTTCCTCCCCCAAGCCAACAACATTAAACAACCAACTTCCCAATGTATGAAAATGATATCGCTCATCTATCCCAATCCCTGATGGTTCCCAAAGGTCATGTCCCAGCTTCGCTCGACAAAATACCTTAACTGCATCTGTCGACGATATTATCCTAGCATGGTTGACACACCGCACATCATCGTTTCCATTTTCACCATCCTTCACCAAATCCTTCCAATTAGCGCCTCATTACTTGTCCTGTCCAACTCGACTAGATGTCCTTGGTCCTCCTAGACAGCACGCTAGTGCACCATCCTGACTGTCTCATGGATTTCACCCATGATTCGGCCACCAAGGATACCAAAATCATATGATCTTGTTGTGCACCCTTAGTCATGTCTTCCCATCGTTCCCTCCATCATTCCATTGCCAATGGTGCTAAACATAGGGTCATGACACACTCCCCCACTAAAAGATGTTGATGTTCTTGTCAACACGTCTCCATCGACACATCCAATGAAAATTGATTTAGTGGTGAAGAGACACTTCCGTGTATGAATAATCTAGCATGGCTTTGATACCGTATTGCATGGTGACTAGACTTATCATTTCTCTTGAGCATACCATACCATCCAAAATCCTAGTCATCGTGTGGCATCGAGGCGAAATTACTAGTTGGGCATGACCATCAACCACAAGTATCATCCGGAATACTCCTCATTGATACTTCCTGAATGAGCCCAAGCCAGAAACCTTAGAGTGTGTGGAATTTCAAGTGCTCATTTCATCCTAGGTGATGCTACATCATCGCCACCCAAGCTTAGACAAAGCTACTCCATTGCCTCCCTTGAGCCAACATCACTTGAACTATCAATTGCTCAATGTATGACAATGATATCTCCCATCTAGTCCAATCCCCAATGGTTCCTAAAGGTCATATCAACGTTATTGTTCTAGCATGTTTGAAACACTACACATCACATTTCCATTCGATCCATCCTCCGTTGAAGCCTACCAAGCAATGCCTCACCGGTTGTCTCATCCTACTTGACTAGATGTCCTTGGTCCTCCTAGCTAAAACAATAGTACACTGTCCTATTCATCTCATGGATATCACTCATGAGCCATCCACCAACGATACCAAAATCGTATAGACTCATCGTGCACCCTTATCCATGTCTTCTCGATGTGTCCTCCATCACGCCATTTCCAATGGTGTTCAACATAAGGTCATGACACAGTTAAAAATAACTCTTTATTGTGAATATATTTCATACAAGAGATTTTTTTTGGGTTGTATCTTCTCTCTCTTTTGTTTTACTATGTTTTCTCTTAATCTCTAGGTTTAAGTATATTACATCATCACATAATCTTCCTCTTTATATTCTCAAAGAAGTGATATGTAGTTAACAATCCTCACCCATACTATGATTTGTAGGAAAATCATCCTTGATCTGAAATATTTTCCAATATTTGCTAATCTTCAACATATATTTGTTAATCATCTTTATCAGAAATTGTTTAAAAGTATCTCTCAAGTTTTCATCAGCAATGTGTTTTGATATCCCGCTTATGAAGAGCTTTGAAGATGGATCCTTCAATTCTATCTCTTATGGTCTCAAGGACCTCATAGAAATTTCATGGTTGTCATCAAGTAGATGAGAAACAACATATCAAGTCACGACAAAAGTGACATACAACATGGAGGCAATTTGTTTTTTCTTTCTCCTTGATCTCTACATAAGCAAATGGAAGAACATGGGAAATTTTACTTAAGAAGTCGTACAACAACACTTCGGTGATGGTGGTATCCATATCTCCAGCACACAAAGAATCATTCTCCATTCTAACTCTTTGTGAATGGTGGGCATAATCTTGCATTCTCTAGTTGGTGTTCCATAGCTTGTGAGAAATTTAGAGGCAAGGTGAGAAAAAATAATGGGAGATGTGTATCCATTGTCTATGTGAAGAATCTTAGGCTACAAATATTTGTAATTAATCATAGGAAAATGTTCCTTGAATGGTTATCTATCAATGCAACCAGTGAGTTCATAGCATTGAAAATATTATGCTTAAGCATTTCTAGTAAAACATTTTATAGAACTCGGGCTTGCACTTCATTAGCATGAATGGGACATGCTTGATCAAATCCATAGCTTTCTTGTCACATTCGATGGTATCAATGCTTATATTGTAACACCAATTTTTTTACCTCATAATGTAATTAAGTATGTAATGACGAAGTGGCTAGAATCCATACATATATGATCTAGGGTGACCAATTATTTTAATGATGGACATTATATATAATATAAAAACTTTGACCAGTACAAACAAAGCAAGATGAAAAAGAGTTGAGGGGCTATGATTCCACAAGTGGGGGGAGTGAAAAGGAGGATAAGGACATAGGACCAATTGAGTTATTAACTTAAGCACTTAGACCTTGACTATAAACCTTAGCTAGTGATATATCCAAAGTCCATAAACCCATGGTTACTAATGTTGATTAATTAACCTTTATGTATTCTTATCCTAAGATCAAGAATAGAAAAGGAAAACATGAGCTCTTCATGAAGACCACATGGAGAGTTATAATTATGCAAATATAATGCTTAGAATTGGAACATTCAATCATTCTTCATTCAGATGCTTACATGTATGAACTATAGGGGAGAGGAAAGGACAACAATTATCAATAATCTAAGGATTTTACTTTCATGGGAGATTATACCATTTCCAAGCAAATAATTGTTGATGATCATTATGGTGCTATTGTGAGAGGAAATATGGATTATAATTAAGAATCCATGGAGTCATAGTAGTGAGATTCCCTAGCCAACCTATGCTAGAGAATTAGAAGGGAATTGGGATTGCCTTAGGGAATACTTGTAAAGAAGGGGGTCCCAATCTTGGTGTTGTGTAGGTTGAGGGGGGACAGTGTTGGTTGATTGGGATAATTTTAGAGGGAATTTCTACCACTAGTAAATTTTATCGTTTATGGGTTTAGCAAGAGGACCTAGAGCTAGACCTTAGGGAATTCACACTTGTGGAATGATAGCCTCAGCTCAAAGGTGGCTTCTGTCATAGAGAGGTTAAGCATGACATAGATACCAAGTCTAAGAGGAACGTCCTTTGTTTGCATTCAGTTGGAGGATTATATCTAAAAAAAATAAGTTATTTAAATGTGTTATGGAATGTCATGTTTTGTACTTATTTATTTTATAGTTACGTAAAAAAAATGTACATGAATTTAATGATCATAATTATGGATGAATTCATGGTAGGATTGCATACATATTTGGGATGGGAATTTAATTAATTGGGCTATTGCAGTTTTTATTCCATTGTTAAGTTCTATAGTGAGCTAATGAAATTTGAATTGGATATTAGAGAAAAAAAATTATATGTGTAAATTGAATACCTAGTAGCCTAGACAATGTCAAGAGGAAACTGGGTACATGACATATACTATCTTGGACTAACTCCATACCCTCCTCTCTATTTGTTTGAGGCATTATTGCACCTCTTAATAAACTATTTTAAAACTCTCAAAGAAGTGATAACAATTGACTTATTGCAAAAAGATGATGTGTGAGAGGAGAAGCACAATAAGTCCATTATCTTTTGTAAGGTTTATTGCATTTATTGATTTTTTTTTATATTTGAAGCAACGAATTGTTTGATTCCAAGTTTGGGATCTTAAAAGTGCATGCTCTTCTTTATCAAAAATGCTTGAACATGTGCATGTTCAAGGGGGTTCTGCTGTAATATCTTGGCCATCTTTTTTTTCCTTAAGACCTTGATCCAACCAAAAATTTGAATAGGGAGATCAAAGGTGTTTTGTGTGCTTTAGTGCCATTAGGATCCCACTATTCTTCTAGCCTAGTCATTGCTTCATGATTTTTGCTTCTATCATTAGCGTGAATTAAAGGCAATCAAGGCATTGAATTAAGCATCATCATTGAAGCAATTGACACATCAAGCTAGTAATCAAAGCAGCAATTAAATTTCAAATCAAGGTACTCATCCACATCAATTTAGCAGTGTACTTGCAATAGTTCTATTTTTTAAGTATCAAATCAAAATTTACTTATATTGCATTGTAATTATTGGGTACATTCTAGGTTGAACCAGACACCCTCCAGTTCTTGAGTCTAATTGAAATTTTCTAGTCTTATTTTCAAAGGGTGGATTTGCAAGAAGCCCTATTTTTGTCAAGTCAATTGCGATTGGGATTTACCTACCCAAGAAGGCCTCATTTAGTCTAAAAGTGGATCCAAGTCAAGAATTTTTAGATTTATTGAACACTCTAATACTCAATGTTGTCAACAACATAATCACAATCAACAAAGGAATTCTTAACTTTGCTCTAACTTGTTTGCAAGTTTAGAAAGGCAAAGTTGACCTTCATCAGACATAGTCACGACTCCAACGTGATGAAATACAACTGAAGAATCAAAAACTTCTAAAGCATTTTGAAATAGTATATGTTTAGAACAATAATTTCTTTGAATTTGTTGTCCAACAATTCCAAATTCCAAATTCCAATCAACAGTCAGCACGGGATCAACACGGTGATGGAGCTACAAATGCAATAAATTAAGATGAAGCTATTTATGAACCTGCATTTCAATAATTTTCTTTTGAGATCACTTATGAAAACCTTTCAATGATTCAACATCATATGATAAATTAGCTTCCACATATTTTAAAGCAACATGTTCAGAATAATATTTCCAAGCTTATCATTGGACCTTAGGTAGAAATAAACTACAACAAGTGAAGAACAAAACTTGGATATGATAAGAAAGTTTCCTTTCATATTCCAGAATATTCCAAACCAATCCAGATCCAAAGTCTAGATTCCTTCAAGAAGATTCAATTTCACATGTTCCAGTCCAACATCAAAATGCTAAGTGCCAACACTGTCACCACGTTGGTCATATGGATGATCAATGTTTTGATATTCATCCTTGCTAGCATTGCAACAAGCAAAATCATTCATCAGATAATTATTCCACACAGAAGAAACCTACAAGATTAAAGATTTCATTTTGGGTGGATCAATCCTTGGCATCACCAACTACCAATAAATTATATTAGTCTTACCAAAGAATTCATTCCCAAGTAAAGCCCCCTCTTGCAACAAATACAATTTCAGAACTCTCTTGCACCTTAAGGGGGAATAGTACATTGATCATGTAAAAATGGTTAGTGTTCATTCAAAACCACCAAATACATGGTACCATATATTCTAAACGTGTACTTGACTGGGTTAATATCATTAATGACAGTCATGCTTCAAGTTTCGAAGTCTTGCTAATCATACAATTGGTCTCAATAATTATCTATAACTAAATCAGGAATTTCAACTTTGAATCTGGGCTCCTCTTCAAATCATCATCAAATCAGTGTTCAGGAAGTTCAACATACAATCTAGGATCCTCTCAATGCTCTTAATTATCCAATTGTGATACTTTGGGATGTTATTTGTTGCCTAATTGTGTCTAAATCAATAAAGCAATTCAATGATTTGTTGATAATAGAGTGGTGATACTACATCTTCACCAATTAGAAAAAGATGCCAACTTCTTCTAGCTAAATTACTCAACAAATGATCAAATTGACAAGTAATTAGGAAATGTTTAGACATTGGTAGCTATCCACTTCTAGATTTCATCTCTCTTCTAGTTCATTTGAGATGAACCATCCAACATCCAATTTTGATAGTTTTTCGAGAAGATTCTTCATTGAAGCTCAGATTAGGATATTCTAAAAAATCTAGCATATCAACATTTGCATTAATGTTTATTTCTTAGTAGATATATATTGCTAAAGTTATAGTTTAAGGGGGGAATGTTAGCCTATGGCTTACCTCACCAATTACTAAGTCTTCATGTTACATTTTATTGTATTATTCATTTAGGATGATAGTGATTTATTCTCAAATCATGACTAAGTTAAGATTGCCTAGCCTAATCACCATGCAAGGTTTTAGGATCTTGAGCATATCTCTCTATGAGCTGGCATTGCCCATTGTACTATATATTTGTAGCCTGGTGTGCATATTACGAGAGTTGGCTAGTGAGCCTTTTCTGTCATTTTGTTGTTCCTACCCACATTTTATCAAAAGGGAGAACTTTGCAAACACAAAGATGGATTTAAACTTACCTTTCCATGGGTCTTATCATCAACCAATACAAACTTCATCTTTAATTATCTAACTATTATACTAACAATACTATCACATCCACATGTCAAAATGGTGATTTTCCTTGAATCATGATAACATATAAGCTATGAATGTTATGATGATCTATTAGTAAAATGTCTTCCAATAACCTCTATACCCTCTAGAGTGTTTTTACCATAACTACCCCTAGAAGGAAAGCTTTTACCCTAGCTACTCCCATGAGTCCTATCCATCAAACAAATTATACACAAGATGGAGATGGGTATAACTTCAAGAGGATCTACAAGATGGAGATGGGTATAACTTCAAGAGGATCTACAAAATAGACCCCATGAGTCCTATCCATCAAACAACTTTTACAATAGAGGATAAGGATAACTTTATGGGGATTTGTAAAATAGACCCATGAATCCTATACATCAAACAACTTATAAAGAACATACGGATAACTTCATGAGATAGATTTGTATTATATCTTTAAGGTTTATATGAGCATCACTCATTCCATCCTCCAATATCATCTTCTCGTTATTGAGAAACTTTCTTTCCCTACTCTTTAAACCATGATTTCATATTTTTTTATTTATAATTTATATATAATAATTATATATATAATGTTACATAGTATCTTGCTAAAACAATACATCCTAAACAAAAATCCATTCCACATAATACCTTTTTCCTCTTGTCAATTTCATTACACAAACACACTTTATAATTTTCGTGTCATATTCATAATGATGGGTGAGAGATGATATATATAATAGGCATTGAAAGAAAAATATAAATATAAATATAATAAGCATTGAAAGAAAAATATAAATATAAATATATTTTTGCTTACTTTGAGAAAAGTCACCTCTGCAATAATCTACACTCGTTCATTGAATCATGTGCAAGCATCATGTGGATTCATTTATCTATATGTACATTCTCTTCGCTTAATGCATTTATTTTATTCCATTTACTTAGATCGTGGTTTAGCATACGATGGAATTTAAGATTTATGTTCAAGATATCTTTCATCCTAACACAATAGAGGTGTATAATATTAATGTAATGAAATATAAATGTTTATAATTAATAAAATTAAAAATATTAATTTAGAAATAATTTATTATTTGTTATTTCTAATTTTAAAATACAAAGTTATGAATAAATTTAAATTTATTTTAAAAAATTTAAAACTTCCATGTATTAATAGAGAATAAATCATAAATATTTTAGGTTTGAGCATGAGAAGTTTGTGCAAAGATAAAGTTAAATCAAATTAAGAAAAAATCAGAGACAAAAATAACTTGGACATAACAATAGGACATAATTTTAAAAGTGTTAATTTTTTTGATCTTTAAGTTGGAGCTGCAATAATACTTGAAATTAAATAACAATCATACATATAAGCAATCACATTTGACACATGAATTTACCCTGGGGAAACCCTCTATGACTTGAGGGAGAAAACCCCAGCAAAACCTTCCTTAGTATATTGATAGATAGCAGAGAATGTCTTTTACATCAAGCACCCTCGATGCAATTACAGAGGAAGAGAAAGATGAAGAAGAGAGACTCGGAATAATATCCTACACAAAGAGAAACGCATTGCCTTCAAGAGAGAAGTGAATTTGCTTCACATTGAATTCCCCAATCCTGTATAACATATTTATACATTCTTCGCATGCATCGACTTCTGTTTTTATCTTCTGACTTCAGGAAGAACTCGCCCTCCATGTAGATGCATCAATCTTGAATGAAGAAGTGTGGCCCACTTCTCATGCAGTGCATTAACTCATTGAATTGATTCTTAGGATGAACTCGCCCCTTAACTGAAAGCTTGCCCACTTGGTTAGGTGGCTAACATAAGTGTCGTCATGCAAGTGTTGCAACTCAAGTGTTGTCTTTTAGTTTAACATAAGTGTCATTTTTTAGTTTAACATAAGTGTCATGCACTAACACTTAGCTAACTAGATCTTCTTTGTTATCACTTAGTTGACTCTCTTAATTGATTCTTTCTTGTTAACATCATTGTAGTGATCAATTCGAGTTCTCCCTTGATTTATTAAAGTCTTCACTGGAGTTTAACAATTAGAATTTCTCTCTTAATTAATTATTTTATGTGCAAATATATTATATCTTATCACACCTTATCTTTATCTTTTGTCTTATCTGCATGGTGCACATGTGCTAGCTTAATTATCATATCAAATATACTAAGGATATTTTCCCAATGATGTGATCATATTGTTATACTATCATTCCAAGTGGTTATATGATAAAGTAATTCACTCTAGAGGTGGCCAGTCTCTAGAGGAGACTTAATAGCTCAACCATGGTTAGTAGTACATCACACACTATACATGCTTCGACATGCAAAGCATCACCTCAACACATGAGGATCTGTCTTGACACACAAGACCTGAGCCTTGACTAGCAAGACTGTACAACATCATCACTTTGACATACAAAGCAATTGCCTCAACACATGAAGCTTAACTATTCTTGAGTCCAACTCGAGATTCTTCTCCAAGTTTCCCGAGTCTAACTCAGGATCTTATAAGGAACTACCTCGACACACGAGGCTCAATCTTGACACACACAATTGACCTGGAGAATGACTCATGATGTTGTAACTTTAACAAAAAGTGCATGCAATCTTGAAGAAATTGCATTAAAAAATGCATGTGATGTAAGGTGTGAAGATGCCACAAGTTGATGAATGATGAGTGCTTCGAGATGATTTAGATGTTGAAACACTAAGGTATACGAAATTATGCATAAACAAAATGGGTAAGATGGGAAGAACAATGCAACACAAAGCACACAAACTAGCACAGAAGTAAGATGATGTAGAAGACAATTTGGATGTTGCTAAAGGGTTATAGCAATATTTGAAGAGGTGGAAAGGAAGCCAAATAGTCAAGCAAGTTAATGAATTTTTGAAATTGAAGTCACATGAACAAATAGTTAAAAGAGTGAGTGGACTGAGTGAGTGAATTACATTGTAGCTCCGAGTCATTGAAGAACCATGTCGGAGAGTCATGTGTAGGGGAGCTCTTGGTGCTTCTCCATCTTGATTGTCACGGAAATTTGAAAAAAGGTATGTGGTGCCACTAGGTTGGAATGCAATGAAGAAGTGAAGGGAGCATTCATACTATTTCCCCCCTTTGCCCATTTAATAAATTGGCAAGTTCCCCACACTTGTGCTTGTCATTTCTAATATTAAAATACACAATAACTTAATAATTATTGTTAGGAACATATATTGGTTGACTTTGAACATATTGTGAACTGTTGGGGTTGTCCCTTAAGGACCATGATGATTTGCACCCTAAACCTGGACTCTTTCCAACTACTATGTGATGATATTGGATTTATTGGACTCATATACCATTGTATTGGCTAGGATCACGGGATGGAGATAAGCGGACTCGAACCGCTAACATCCGCCACGGGGTAAACCACCGTCTCTCAGGCCTCCCCGACTGATTCTACCATAGAGGCCAACGATAGAGAATAACTCCCCCCCGAACAAAGCTCACAACTTTCATCGTACTGTGCTCTTCAAAGAGCAACTCTTCCCAAAAGGTGCTGAGTTGAAATCCCATTTCGGGGATTCTTGTAGTTATGGGCTATCCAGCTACAAGAGAACTAGGAACGGGGAGTTCTCTCCCTTTTCCACCCAACTCTTTGGTCCTAAGAATGATTTCCCTTCTCTGACCCTTCCTATCCAACCGGAGGGGACAGCTAATGCGTTCCACTCCTCGAATTAGGGTGGGTATATGGTCGATTTGTGACCCCTAGATGAACCACACACACATATACTCAGTGTTATGTTATAAACTTCTCATATTACTATTACTTGCCTATCATTATATATGTGCATTGTTTTTTTCAACAGAAACTGATATTTTTATATATTAAAAAGAAGTTGCACTCTAACCGTCGAGCATAGAGATGCAAGAATTTCAGAATGAGAGATCATCTTTTATTTCTTTCCTCATCTCGAGAAATTCAGAGGAGAACATTGAGAGATCGTCTTTTAGTTCTTTACCTCCTCCTAGGAAAGTATTGGGAGGAGAAAATTTTGTTCTTTCTCTTACATGAGTACTTTTTTTCAAAAGCACGAGAGTTGGAATAAACTCTTACATATCGATTGCAAAGCAATATACAAAAATAGTACATGATTAAATAGGATTTCAATAATGTCTTTTTATTGTTGGACACACCGAGCACACTGAGAGGGGGGGGGGTGAACAGTGTGTGTAGCTTTTATTACTTTTTCAATTTTAACAACCATTGGCAGCTTTTTCAATATTATGCAGAGTACGTAATTATCACATTATCATTATATCATCATCAGCATTATTAATAACTACATCTCATCATCACATATCATCATCACATATCATCATCACATAGGAAGCATTGCAAAACACAGTACACAATATTTTTACGTGGAAACCCAAGTCCTGGGGGAAAAACCACGGAAGCCTTTATAATAATAATTTACCAGCAACAACTGGAAGGAGGCAACAACCCCCTTTGTTACAAAGACTTCAATTCTCCAGCTACAACTGGAAGGAGGCTACAACCCCCTGCTTTACAAGCTACAACCTGAAGGAAGCCTTAGATCCCTAGATTTCCTTGCCCCGTCCTACCACCCTGATATGAAGATAGATACTGCTGAATCACAACCGCACTGATCCTGCAGACCTACTAACCAACACCTGTACCACGCTGCACCACACTGCTCAACCACTGTCACTGCTCATCAACTGACCACTACTCATCAATTGTTCACTTCTCATCAACTGTTCACTGCTCATTCACTGCTCATCAACTATTCACTGACCACTGCACCACAACTGTGCAACACTTCTCATCAACCTTTCCAATCTGGCTGTACCAATTAAATTGTACACATCATCCCACTCCGTCAATCTGAGTTTAACCAACTATACACGAGACTCAGTCCACCTGAGTCAAACCAACTGCTCATACAATTCAGCCAATCTGAGTTAAGGAATCTGCTCATGTAACCTACTCGTTTGAATCAATGTACTCGCTGCTCATTACCACTGTTCATCATAGTACTATTGTCGTCATATAATTGTATATCATCACACATTGTGTTTTCATCATACATCACTGAGTATCATTGTGTAAACATCACTGAGCATATCAAACTAAGCACATCACCGTGTAAACATCTCTCGCACATCATACATAAACTGAGCATCTATCACTGTGTTTCATCATACATATATTACTGTGTACTAATTGTCATGCTACTGAGTGTATTTTATTGAACATACCACTGTTTAAATATTACTAAGTACATATGTATATGCCACTGTGTAAATATATCATGCATATATCATTGAACATACAAGTTACTGTGCATACCACTGTCATATCATCATATCACTGAGTAATCTGAGCCTACTGAGCATATCACTGACCATATCATCATATCACTGAGTATATGTTACTGTGTGAAGAATACTAAACATACCACTGTTTCATCACTAAGCAAGTCATTGTGTAAGCATCACTGGATCACTGAATATATATCATGCTTTTACACATCACTGTACACTCACTGTACATTCAAATATATATACTTGTACTGTTCATAATCTTTTATACATACCTTATTACTATAGACAACCTCAGACTGTGTACATACTTCAAATCACTGTAAGGAGCTTGATTTCAAACCAGAACTGCTAGAACCGTTCACTCTTCAAAAACTACAAAAACAGACTTATGTGAAAGCTACCACCAAAATTCCTCAGACCAAGAGTTAGAGCACACTCTTCTGCTGCAATAGTCACCACCGAGACCTAGCTGCTAGGGGTTTAATAAGACCATCAAATTTCAGACTGTCCATAAGTGTCCACTGACCAACAAATTTCAGACTGTCCACAAGTGTGATAATTACATACTGTCTGCCTTCGGATTCATCTAGAGGCCTTGTCCAATTGTGAAAGTAAGAGATAATACATAAACCACCTAAAATATTTAAGAACCAGTCATCACCGAAATACTACTGTCCATCTTCCTTCAGCGAATTTCAAAGCTATATACACCAACAAATTTGCCTCAGTCAAAATTTTTGAGCCAGTTTTTTTTTTTTTTTTTTTAAATGAGTTTTCCTTTGTATTTACACACATTTCCAAAATATGTTACTGGGCCGACATGCATGGTTTAATAAAATATATTTTAATATTAATTAAATTTTATTTTTGTTTTTATCACACACACTTCTTAATGAGGCCGACTTTACCATTTGAATTTTTTTTTTAAGTGTTTGATGTAAGGTTTCACACATAATTTAATTTAAAAGCAAGATTTACTTTTAAAATAATAAAAGTACTTTTTCCTTGTCCCCCTTTAAAATTTAATGTTAATAATAAAAGTACTTTTTCCTTGTCCCCCTTTAAAATTTAATGTTAATAATAAAAGTACTTTTTCCTTGTCCCCCTTTTATTAATGCTTTAAATAATATTCTATTACTTATTTCATTATTAAAATTTGTTAATAAAGATGGGCCAATCATGTAATTAATTTCAAATTTAATTTTAATTAAAAAACTTTTAAATTAAGAAATCTTTTATTAAATATTAAATACATTAAAATTCTTTTGATTTAAGAATACTTTCACTTAAGGGCTTTCAACACGATGTGGCTTCATAACCATATGTCAAGTGCATGGTCAAACTTCAACGTGACCACTAGTGTATGGGCTTCAAGGCATGACTCCAAGTAGGTCAAATTTTTCTTTGTCACTTCAAACTTGGAGGGCTTCACCACCACATGTATGGGTTCCAAGGACTTCGTCATTGGCTTCTATGAATTGTCCAAGAGGGCTTCTTTGTGGGCTTCTTCCTGCTACACCTATTAACCTTAGGGCTTTTCTATGCCACGTTGAGGACTTACTTTCATCAAGTGTGTCATATTCAAGAGCATCATGTGTGAGGGTTCTAGGACCTTTAACAATGGTACAAGTGTATCATAGGGGCTGCAAATTAGCATACATAAGGATTTTAAGGTTTAAAGGTCTTCAAAACCATAGCTATATGTCCAAGGGCTCCATATTCCAAGTTTGTGGGCTTAAGGACCAAATTAACACATCATCCAATCATGCAACATAGAGACCTTCAATCAACAGACAACTAGGAGCAGGGGATACAACAATGGACTCAACTGGGACCAAGATATAGCTTAGGGGCACTTAACCAAGTTAATGGTAGCCAAGGCTTTTGCCATTGCCCCAAGGCCTCCAAGGGCTTCAAGCTTGGGCTTGGACAAAGTCAAAAGGTCTCCTCTTGACACAGACAACCACAAACCAAACACTAACCCTTAGGGGCTCCACAAGGGGAACCAAGACGCAACTGTTGGCATCAATGGCTAGGCACTGTTGGCATCAATGGCTAGGCACTGTTGGCATCAATGACAACTTAATCAACAATCTCCCCCTTTGTCATTGATGACAACACTCAAGCTCCCCCTGAGAATAGTCTCCCCCTTTGTCATTGATGACAACACTCAAGCTCCCCTTGAGAATAGTCTCCCCCTATTCACAACTTCTCTCCCCCTTTGGCATCAATGGCAAAGGGTACTACCTTGAAGTAACGCTCCCCCTCAGGGCATGCTCCCCATGTCAACAACTTCTCTTCCTTTTTGCATCAATGGAAATGAGAACTTTCGTTAGCAATACTACTCCCCCTATCACTGGGTACTGTTGCTGCTTGTATGCTGGAACCAACTATGATCGTTGATCTCAATCCATGATAATTAGGTACATAGCTCCTTTTACACTTCATAACACTGATCGATAGTCTTCAAAATGGTATTGGGTTTTTCCCAAAAATTTCATCTTTCCTGTTCTGATCAACGGTGCAATCTACTGACTTTCTTCTCCATATCGTGGTAGACTGATTGTTGTTCACGTCATTTGAATCAAATTCAGTTCAGTCATGAGATTGAAGAGAAACTAAGAAGAAAACAAGAAAGTGAAATAAAATCCTTAAAGATAGAATTACGAAAGGTATGTCTGACAAATTTTGAATTTGAAAAGGAACTCACAGAGATCAGAAAAGAAAATCAAGTACTAAAAGGGCGACTGCAAAAATCTCATGAGGAAGATCAGAACCCAAAAGGACAGATGGAAGACAGTATTATTGATCTAAAAAGCCAGGTAGAAGAAGTCAAGAAAATTGAAGAAGACCTAACAAGACAACTCCAATAAAAGATAGAAATTTGTCAAAAGCAAGAATTGAAGATCCTCTCTCTAAAGGAAGATTTGAACAAGACAGCTGCTCAGTTGAAGACAAATTCAAAGATTGAAAAGAACATTGAAGAAAGTGAAAGTTCTAGGGAAAAAGAAGAAAAGGCTAATAGTTATATAGATATTTTCAGTAGATCCCATGATCAGCAAGATTCAAGGAAGAATAGAAACATAGAAGTTGCATCACAAAGAAGATCCTTTGCTCAGGTATATCCCATAATGTTCAGCGCCTGGCCATTGATGCCAACAGTTGCGTCTTGGTGCCCCTTGTGGAGCCCCTGAGGGTTAGTGTTTGGTTTGTGGTTGTCTGTGTCAAGAGGAGACCTTTTGACTTTGTCCAAGCCCAAGCTTGAAGCCCTTGGAGGCCTTGGGGCAATGGCAACAGCCCTGGCTACCATTAACTTGGTTAAGTGCCCCTAAGTTGTATCTTGGTCCCAGTTGAGTCCATTGTTGTATCCCCTGCTCCTAGTTGTCTGTTGATTGAAGGTCTCTATGTTGCATGATTGGATGATGTGTTAATTTGGTCCTTAAGCCCACAAACTTGGAATATGGAGCCCTTGGACATATAGCTATGGTGTTGAAGACCTTTAAACCTTAAAATCCTTATGTATGCTAATTTGCAGCCCCTATGATACACTTGTACCATTGTTAAAGGTCCTAGAACCCGCACACATGATGCTCTTGAATATGACACACTTTATGAAAGGAAGTCCTCAACGTGGCATAGAAAAGCCCTAAGGTTAATAGGTGTAGCAGGAAGAAGCCCACAAAGAAGCCCTCTTGGACAATTCATAGAAGCCAGTGACGAAGTCCTTGGAACCCATACATGTGGTGGTGAAGCCCTCCAAGTTTGAAGTGACAAAGAAAAATTTGACCTACTTGGAGTCATACCTTGAAGCCCATACACTAGTGGTCACGTTGAAGTTTGACCATGCACTTGACATATGGTTATGAAGCCACATTTTGTTGAAAGCCCTTAAATGAAAGTATTCTTAAATCAAAAGAATTTTAATTTATTTAATATTTAATAAAAGATTTCTTAATTTAAAAGTTTTTTAATTAAAATTAAATTTGAAATTAATTACATGATTGGCCCATCTTTATTAACAAATTTTAATAATTAAATAAGTAATAGAATATTATTTAAAGCATTAATACAAGGTTTATTAAAAAGTTTAAACTAAAGGAAATAATTAACATTAAATTTTAAAGGGGGACAAGGAAAAAGTACTTTTATTATTTTAAAAGTAAATCTTGCTTTTAAATTAAATTATGTGTGAAACCTTGCATCAAACACTTAAAAATAAAAAATTCAAATGGTAAAGTCGGCCTCATTAAGAAGTGTGTGTGATAAAAACAAAAATAAAATTTAATTAATATTAAAATATATTTTATTAAACCATGCATGTCGGCCCAGTAATATATTTTGGAAATGTGTATAAATACAAAGGAAAACTCATTTAAAAAAAAAAAAACTGGCTCAGAAATTTCGACTGAGGCAAATTCGTTGCTGTATATAGCTCTGAAATTCGCTGAAGGAAGATGGACAGTAGTATTTCGGTGATGACTAGTTCTTAAATATTTTAGGTGGTTTATGTATTATCTCTTACTTTCACAATTGGACAAGACCTCTAGAGGAATCCGAAGGCAGACAGTATGTAATTATCACACTTGTGGACAGTCTGAAATTTGTTGGTCAGTGGACACTTATGGACAGTCTGAAATTCGATGGTCTTATTAAACCCCTAGCAGTTGGGTCTCGGTGGTTACTGTTGCAGCAGAAGAGTGTGCTCTAACTCTTGGTCTGAGGAATTTTGGTGGCAGCTTTCACATAAGTCTGTTTTTGCAGTTTTTGAAGAGTGAACGGTCCTAGCAGTTCTGGTTTGAAATCAAGCTCCTTACAGTGATTTGAAGTATGTACACAGTCTGAGGTTGTCTACAGTAATAAGGTATGTATAAAAGATTATGAACAGTACAAGTATATATATTTGAATGTAGAGTGAATGTACAGTGAGTGTACATTGATGTGTAAAAGCATGATATATATTCAGTGATCTAGTGATGCTTACACAGTGACTTGCTCAGTGATGAAACATTGGTATGTTTAGTATTCTTCACACAGTAACATATACTTAGAGATATGATGATATGATCAGTGATATGCTTAGTAGGCTCAGATTACTCAGTGATATGATGATATGACAGTGATATGCACAGTAACTTGTATGTTCAATGATATATGCATGATATATTTACACAGTGGCATATACATATGTACTTAGTAATATTTAAACAGTGGTATGTTCAGTAAAATACACTCAGTGGCATGACAATTAGTACACAGTAATATATGTATGATGAAACACAGTGATAGATGCTCAGTTTATGTATGATGTGCGAGAGATGTTTACACGGTGATGTGCTCAGTTTGATATGCTTAGTGATGTTTACACAATGATACTCAGTGATGTATGATGAAAACACAATGTGTGATGATATACAATTATATGACGACAATAGTACTATGATGAACAATGGTAATGAGCAGCGAGTACATTGATTCAAACGAGTAGGTTACATGAGCAGATTCCTTAACTCAGATTGGCTGAATTGTATGAGCAGTTGGTTTGACTCAGGTGGACTGAGTCTCGTGTACAGTTGGTTAAACTCAGATTGATGGAGTGGGATGAAGTGTACAATTTAATTGGTACAGCCAGATTGGAAAGGTTGATTGCACAGGTTGATGAGAAGTGTTGCACAGTTGTGGTGCAGTGGTCAGTGAATAGTTGATGAGCAGTGAATGAGCAGTGAACAGTTGATGAGAAGTGAACAATTGATGAGTAGTGGTCAGTTGATGAGCAGTGACAATGGTTGAGCAGTGTGGTACAGTGTGGTACAGGTGTTGGTTAGCAGGTCCGCAGGATCATTGCGGTTGTGATTCAGCAGTATCTATCTTCATATCAGGGTGGTAGGACGGGGCAAGGAAATCTAGGGATCTAAGGCTTCCTTCAGGTTGTAGCCTGTAAAGGAGGGGGTTGTAGCCTCCTTCCAGTTGTAGCTGGAGAATTGAAGTCTTTGTAACAAAGGGGGTTGTTGCCTCCTTCGAGTTGTTGCTGGTAAATTATTATTATAAAGGCTTCCGTGGTTTTTCCCCCAGGACTTGGGTTTCCACGTAAAAATATTGTGTACTGTGTTTTGCAATGCTTCCTATGTGATGATGATATGATGAGATGTAGTTATTAATAATGCTGATGATGATATAATGATAATGTGATAATTACGTACTCTGCATAATATTGAAAAAGCTGCCAATGGTTGTTAAAATTGAAAAAGTAATAAAAGCTACACACACTGTTCACCCCCCCCCCTCTCAGTGTGCTCGGTGTGTCCAACGATTGGTATCAGAGCGGGTCCTTCACAGAAAGCCTTACCAACTTGAAGTAGATCCTTGACACACCATGGGGTTCTCAGTGAATGGATTGTCTTGTGGGACAAATTACTTGATTTGGAAAATAAGAATGCAAGGTTATCCTGAAGCAGAAGGCAGTGGAGTATGGCAGTCAGTGCTTACTGGGTGCAATCATCCGAAGAAAGTGAAAACAACAGCTCAGAAGGAAGCAAGGAAAAATAATTCAATGGATATGGAATCCATTCTTGAAGGCTTATCAGATTCCATAAAAGAGAAGATTGGAAAGTGCAACACTGCTAAGGAACTATGGCTCAAAATAGAACATCTCTACTCCTCTAAGGAACATGAAGAAGAAGTTATGAAACTCATGACTGCAGATCTGACAGATCTCCAAAAGAAGAAAATAGGAAAGTGCAACTCAATTAAAGAATTGTCACTGAAGTTAGATCAACTCTACTCCATTGAAGAACAAAAAGCAGAAGACAACTCCATAGAAAGGTCAGTACAAGATCCAGGTAAGTATGAAGGTAAGTCTATTGAACACCATGTTTGTAATGTTTTTGAAGAAATATGTCTAGATGCTCAGTTTATGTATGATGTGCGAGAGATGTTTACACGGTGATGTGCTCAGTTTGATATGCTCAGTGATGTATGATGAAAACACAATGTGTGATGATATACAATTATATGACGACAATAGTACTATGATGAATAGTGGTAATGAGCAGCGAGTACATTGATTCAAACGAGTAGGTTACATGAGCAGATTCCTTAACTCAGATTGGCTGAATTGTATGAGCAGTTGGTTTGACTCAGGTGGACTGAGTCTCGTGTACAGTTGGTTAAACTCAGATTGACGGAGTGGGATGATGTGTACAATTTAATTGGTACAGCCAGATTGGAAAGGTTGATTGCACAGGTTGATGAGAAGTGTTGCACAGTTGTGGTGCAATGGTCAGTGAATAGTTGATGAGCAGTGAATGAGCAGTGAACAGTTGATGAGAAGTGAACAATTGATGAGTAGTGGTCAGTTGATGAGCAGTGACAGTGGTTGAGCAGTGTGGTGCAGGTGTTGGTTAGCAGGTCCGCAGGATCAGTGCAGTTGTGATTCAGCAGTATCTATCTTCATATCACGGTGGTAGGACGGGGCAAGGAAATCTAGGGATCTAAGGCTTCCTTCAGGTTGTAGCCTATAAAGCAGGGGGTTGTAGCCTCCTTCCAGTTGTAGCTGGAGAATTGAAGTCTTTGTAACAAAGGGGGTTGTTGCCTCCTTCCAGTTGTTGCTGGTAAATTATTATTATAAAGGCTTCCGTGGTTTTTCCCCCAGGACTTGGGTTTCCACGTAAAAATATTGTGTACTGTGTTTTGCAATGCTTCTTATGTGATGATGATATGATGATATGTGATGATGAGATGTAGTTATTAATAATGCTGATGATGATATAATGATAATGTGATAATTACGTACTCTGCATAATATTGAAAAAGCTGCCAATGGTTGTTAAAATTGAAAAAGTAATAAAAGCTACACACATTGTTCACCCCCCCCCCTCTCAGTGTGCTCGGTGTGTCCAACGATTGGTATCAGAGCGGGTCCTTCACAGAAAGCCTTACCAGCTTGAAGTAGATCCTTGACACACCATGGGGTTCTCAGTGAATGGATTGTCTTGTGGGACAAATTACTTGATTTGGAAAATAAGAATGCAAGGTTATCTCGAAGCAGAAGGCAATGGAGTATGGCAGTCAGTGCTTACTGGGTACAATCATCCGAAGAAAGTGAAAACAACAGCTCAGAAGGAAGCAAGGAAAAATAATTCAATGGATATGGAATCCATTCTTGAAGGCTTATCAGATTCCATAAAAGAGAAGATTGGAAAGTGCAACACTGCTCAGTGCTAAGGAACTATGGCTCAAAATAGAACATCTCTACTCCTCTAAGGAACATGAAGAAGAAGTTATGAAACTCATGACTGCAGATCTGACAGATCTCCAAAAGAAGAAAATAGGAAAGTGCAACTCAATTGAAGAATTGTCACTGAAGTTAGATCAACTCTACTCCATTGAAGAACAAAAAGCAGAAGACAACTCCATAGAAAGGTCAGTACAAGATCCAGGTAAGTATGAAGGTAAGTCTATTGAACACCCTGTTTGTAATGTTTTTGAAGAAATATGTCTATCAGGGATAGAGGATAAGTGCTATTCAAAATTAATAGATTGTAATACATCAAAATGTGATGAATCTCATTGTTTCTTGATAAATGATGGAAATGACTGTTTAAACAATGATATTACTAATGCTTTGCAAAAGGTTGAGAAACTTTGTGAACAGAACCAGGTATTGAAAGAGCAATTGGACAAATCTGAGAAGAGGAATCAAGAAGAATGTGAGAAGGCCACACGGACTATAATTAATCTAAACCTCCAAGTTGAAGAAGCTACCAGAATCAAAGAAGCCATATCTAACTCTCTGAAGGATCAACTTGAGAAGTCAGCTGCTGAAAATAAAAGGCAATCAGAAGAAATTGACAGGCTCAAAAGACAGCTAGAAGATAAGGAGAAAGAATTGACTCGCAAACCTCAAGACAAAGATAGTGAGATTAGTACCTCACTTGAAAAATTGCAGAAGGAAAGTACCACCAGTCAGAAAGGAGATTCAAGTGACAAAAAGGAAATTCAGTTTAGTCATGAGATTGAAGAGAAACTAAGAAGAAAACAAGAAAGTGAAATAAAATCCTTAAAGATAGAATTACGAAAGGTATGTCTGACAAATTTTGAATTTGAAAAAGAACTCACAGAGATCATAAAAGAAAATCAAGTACTAAAAGGGCGACTGCAAAAATCTGATGAGGAAGATCAGAACCCAAAAGGACAGATGGAAGACAGTATTATTGATCTGAAAAGCCAGGTAGAAGAAGTCAAGAAAATTGAAGAAGACCTAACAAGACAACTCCAAGAAAAGATAGAAATTTGTCAAAAGCAAGAATTGAAGATCCTCTCTCTAAAGGAAGATTTGAACAAGACAGCTGCTCAGTTGAAGACAAATTCAAAGATTGAAAAGAACATTGAAGAAAGTGAAAGTTCCAGGGAAAAAGAAGAAAAGGCTAATAGTTATATAGATATTTTCAGTAGATCCCATGATCAGCAAGATTCAAGGAAGAATAGAAACAGAGAAGTTGCATCACAAAGAAGATCCTTTGCTCAGGTATATCCCATGATGTTCAGTGCCTGGCCATTGATGCCAACAGTTGCATCTTGGTGCCCCTGTGGAGCCCCTGAGGGTTAGTGTTTGGTTTGTGGTTGTCTGTGTCAAGAGGAGACCTTTTGACTTTGTCCAAGCCCAAGCTTGAAGCCCTTGGAGGCATTGGGGCAATAGAAAAAGCCCTGGCTACCATTAACTTGGTTAAGTGCCCCTAAGCTGTATCTTGGTCCCAGTTGAGTCCATTGTTGTATCCCCTGCTCCTAGTTGTCTGTTGATTGAAGGTCTCTATGTTGCATGATTGGATGATGTGTTAATTTGGTCCTTAAGCCCACAAACTTGGAATATGGAGCCCTTGGACATATAGCTATGGTGTTGAAGACCTTTAAACCTTAAAATCCTTATGTATGCTAATTTGCAGCCCCTATGATACACTTGTACCATTGTTAAAGGTCCTAGAACCCTCACACATGATGCTCTTGAATATGACACACTTGATGAAAGGAAGTCCTCAACGTAGCATAGAAAAGCCCTAAGGTTAATAGGTGTAGCAGGAAGAAGCCCACAAAGAATCCCTCTTGGACAATTCATAGAAGCCAATGACGAAGTCCTTGGAACCCATACATGTGGTGGTGAAGCCCTCCAAGTTTGAAGTGACAAAGAAAAATTTGACCTACTTGGAGTCATACCTTGAAGCCCATACACTAGTGGTCACGTTGAAGTTTGACCATGCACTTGACATATGGTTATGAAGCCACATTGTGTTGAAAGCCCTTAAATGAAAGTATTCTTAAATCAAAAGAATTTTAATTTATTTAATATTTAATAAAAGATTTCTTAATTTAAAAGTTTTTTAATTAAAATTAAATTTGAAATTAATTACATGACTGGCCCATCTTTATTAACAAATTTTAATAATGAAATAAGTAATAGAATATTATTTAAAGCATTAATAAAAGGTTTATTAAAAAGTTTAAACTAAAGGAAATAATTAACATTAAATTTTAAATGGGGACAAGGAAAAAGTACTTTTATTATTTTAAAAGTAAATCTTGCTTTTAAATTAAATTATGTGTGAAACCTTGCATCAAACACTTTAAAAAAAAAATTCAAATGGTAAAGTCGGCCTCATTAAGAAGTGTGTGTGATAAAAACAAAAATAAAATTTAATTAATATTAAAATATATTTTATTAAACCATGCATGTCGGCCCAGTAATATATTTTGGAAATGTGTATAAATACAAAGGAAAACTCATTTAAAAAAAAAAAAAAACTGGCTCAAAAATTTCGACTGAGGCAAATTCGTTGGTGTATATAGCTCTGAAATTCGCTGAAGGAAGATGGACAGTAGTATTTCGGTGATGACTGGTTCTTAAATATTTTAGGTGGTTTATGTATTATCTCTTACTTTCACAATTGGACAAGACCTCTAGAGGAATCCGAAGGCAGACAGTATGTAATTATCACACTTGTGGACAGTCTGAAATTTGTTGGTCAGTGGACACTTATGGACAGTCTGAAAATCGATGGTCTTATTAAACCCCTAGGAGTTGGGTCTCGGTGGTGACTGTTGCAGCAGAAGAGTGTGCTCTAACTCTTGGTCTGAGGAATTTTGGTGGCAGCTTTCACATAAGTCTGTTTTTGCAATTTTTGAAGAGTGAATGGTCCTAGCAGTTCTAGTTTGAAATCAAGCTCCTTACAGTGATTTGAAGTATGTACACAGTCTGAGGTTGTCTACAGTAATAAGGTATGTATAAAAGATTATGAACAATACAAGTATATATATTTGAATGTACAGTGAATGTACAGTGAGTGTACAGTGATGTGTAAAAGCATGATATATATTCAGTGATCCAGTGATGCTTACACAGTGACTTGCTTAGTGATGAAACATTGGTATGTTTAGTATTCTTCACACAGTAACATATACTCAGTGATATGATGATATGATCAGTGATATGCTTAGTAGGCTAAGATTACTCAGTGATATGATGATATGACAGTGATATGCACAGTAACTTGTATGTTCAATGATATATGCATGATATATTTACATAGTGGCATATACATATGTACTTAGTAATATTTAAACAGTGGTATGTTCAGTAAAATACACTCAGTGGCATGACAATTAGTACACAGTAATATATGTATGATGAAACACAGTGATAGATGCTCAGTTTATGTATGATGTGCGAGAGATGTTTACACGGTGATGTGCTCAGTTTGATATGCTCAGTGATGTTTACACAATGATACTCAGTGATGTATGATGAAAACACAATGTGTGATGATATACAATTATATGACGACAATAGTACTATGATGAACAGTGGTAATGAGCAGTGAGTACATTGATTCAAACGAGTAGGTTACATGAGCAGATTCCTTAACTCAGATTGGCTGAATTGTATGAGCAGTTGGTTTGACTCAGGTGGACTGAGTCTCGTGTACAGTTGGTTAAACTCAAATTGACGGAGTGGGATGATGTGTACAATTTAATTGGTACAGCCAGATTGGAAAGGTTGATTGCACAGGTTGATGAGAAGTGTTGCACAATTGTGGTGCAATGGTCAGTGAATAGTTGATGAGCAGTGAATGAGCAGTGAACAGTTGATGAGAAGTGAACAATTGATGAGTAGTGGTCAGTTGATGAGCAGTGACAGTGGTTGAGCAGTGTGGTACAGGTGTTGGTTAGCAGGTCCGCAGGATCAGTGCGGTTGTGATTCAGCAGTATCTATCTTCATATCACGGTGGTAGGACGGGGAAAGGAAATCTAGGGATCTAAGGCTTCCTTCAGGTTGTAGCCTGTAAAGCAGGGGGTTGTAGCCTCCTTCCAGTTGTAGCTGGAGAATTGAAGTCTTTGTAACAAAGGGGGTTGTTGCCTCCTTCCAGTTGTTGCTGGTAAATTATTATTATAAAGGCTTCCGTGGTTTTTCCCCCAGGACTTGGGTTTCCACGTAAAAATATTGTGTACTGTGTTTTGCAATGCTTCCTATGTGATGATGATATGATGATATGTGATGATGAGATGTAGTTATTAATAATGCTGATGATGATATAATGATAATGTGATAATTACGTACTCTGCATAATATTGAAAAAGCTGCCAATGGTTGTTAAAATTGAAAAGGTAATAAAAGCTACACACACTGTTCACCCCCCCCTCTCAGTGTGCTCGGTGTGTCCAACGATTGGTATCAGAGCGGGTCCTTCACAGAAAGCCTTACCAGCTTGAAGTAGATCCTTGACACACCATGGGGTTCTCAGTGAATGGATTGTCTTGTGGGACAAATTACTTGATTTGGAAAATAAGAATGCAAGGTTATCTCGAAGCAGAAGGCAATGGAGTATGGCAGTCAGTGCTTACTGGGTACAATCATCCGAAGAAAGTGAAAACAACAGCTCAGAAGGAAGCAAGGAAAAATAATTCAATGGATATGGAATCCATTCTTGAAGGCTTATCAGATTCCATAAAAGAGAAGATTGGAAAGTGCAACACTACTCAGTGCTAAGGAACTATGGCTCAAAATAGAACATCTCTACTCCTCTAAGGAACATGAAGAAGAAGTTATGAAACTTATGACTGCAGATCTGACAGATCTCCAAAAGAAGAAAATAGGAAAGTGCAACTCAATTGAAGAATTGTCACTGAAGTTAGATCAACTCTACTCCATTGAAGAACAAAAAGCAGAAGACAACTCCATAGAAAGGTCAGTACAAGATCCAGGTAAGTATGAAGGTAAGTCTATTGAACACCCTGTTTGTAATGTTTTTGAAGAAATATGTCTGCAGGTATAGAGGATAAGTGCTATTCAAAATTCATAGATTGTAATACATCAAAATGTGATGAATCTCATTGTTTCTTGATAAATGATGGAAATGACTGTTTAAACAATGATATTACTAATGCTTTGCAAAAGGTTGAGAAACTTTGTGAACAGAACCAGGTATTGAAAGAGCAATTGGACAAATCTGAGAAGAGGAATCAAGAAGAATGTGAGAAGGCCACACAGACTATAATTAATCTAAACCTCCAAGTTGAAGAAGCTACCAGAATCAAAGAAGCCATATCTAACTCTCTGAAGGATCAACTTGAGAAGTCAACTGCTGAAAATAAAAGGCAATCAGAAGAAATTGACAGGCTCAAAAGACAGCTAGAAGATAAGGAGAAAGAATTGACTCGCAAACCTCAAGACAAAGATAGTGAGATTAGTACCTCACTTGAAAAATTGCAGAAGGAAAGTACCACTAGTCAGAAAGGAGATTCAAGTGACAAAAAGGAAATTCAGTTCAGTCATGAGATTGAAGAGAAACTAAGAAGAAAACAAGAAAGTGAAATAAAATCCTTAAAGATAGAATTACAAAAGGTATGTCTGACAAATTTTGAATTTGAAAAAGAACTCACAGAGATCATAAAAGAAAATCAAGTACTAAAAGGGCGACTGCAAAATCTCATGAGGAAGATCAGAACCCAAAAGGACAGATGGAAGACAGTATTATTGATCTGAAAAGCCAGGTAGAAGAAGTAAAGAAAATTGAAGAAGACCTAACAAGACAACTCCAAGAAAAGATAGAAATTTGTCAAAAGCAAGAATTGAAGATCCTCTCTCTAAAGGAAGATTTGAACAAGACAGTTGCTCAGTTGAAGACAAATTCAAAGATTGAAAAGAACATTGAAGAAAGTGAAAGTTCCAGGGAAAAAGAAGAAAAGACTAATAGTTATATAGATATTTTCAGTAGATCCCATGATCAGCAAGATTCAAGGAAGAATAGAAACAGAGAAGTTGCATCACAAAGAAGATCCTTTGCTCAGGTATATCCCATGATGTTCAGTGGTCACTGCTACAAGTGTAACAACTATGGTCACAAAGCCATCCATTGCAGAGCTCATGAAAGAATCACTCCAGAAAGAAATCAAGTTATGTTTTTCGTTCAATGTTATAATTGTTATCATTGTGGTCATTTTGCAAAACATTGCAAGATGCAGGGAGAAGTTAAAGTTTGGGGAAGAAAGCAAGTTCAATCGAATTTCATGAACAACACTTATCACCTTTAGCTAAATGGTAGTTGATTTATTCTTTGTTGCTACTGTCCATGCTTCCTCCAAATTTGATGTGTGCAGCTAGGCCTTTGGGCTTATCCCGAGGTTTCTAAACAAAACTCATCCTCCTCAGGAATTAAATCATTTGCTTCTACTTGGTATGCCCAACTCTCGGTATGCTTGATTTGAGGATCTACAATATAAGGGGGTGGAGTTGTTTCTTCCTTTATGGAGAGAGGATCTAAGTCCCACGACATGGTTTTTCCTTCTAATGAAAGAGAACCATCCTTCTTTCCCTGGGGGAGATCACTATATTTCCCCTTAAGACAAGCTTCATCTTCATTGGGGGAATTCAAATCCAATGAATCTTCCTTGTTGATAAATTGGTGCTCCTCCTTTCCATCAATCCACAAAGTGGGCTTTCACTGAGACCTCTTGGATCTTCTAATAGTTGAAGTTTTTGGACCATGCTCTTCTAAATGCCATGTTTTAAAACAAGCTCTACAAAGAAACAGAACCTACTCGTAGTCTAGCTTTTGGGTCTAGGACTAATCTTTTCCTACCAAATTTATTTATGTCAAAAAACCTTTGTCGAAATCCATTTCTATGCATATTCAAACGTAACTTGTAATGGAATGATTCTATGATTTAAGACTTTTGTAATAGAACTTCTTGGGGGCATTTCCAGTGGCATGAAGAGAAGCTAGGCCCCAAAAATGCATAGCAAGTTTGGGAGCCCAACCCAAACAAGGGTAGAAGAAATATAGTCTAATGAAGGATCGAACAACCCCAAAACCAAGGACCAAAGCTTAAAATGAAATATATATCCTTAGTATAATCAAACCCCATAATAAAAAACCTTTCACATAAGGAAAGATGAAATCACCCCCCTTAATTAAAGGCTTCCATTCAGAAGAGGTCCAATTATGTAGATTAACCAAGCAAGGCCATAGACCATTCAATCTACATACTAAACCATGAGCACTGAAAAAATATGCTTGATCAAGAGCGTCTTAGGCAATGGGGATGGAAATCATTGGAGCCTCATGAAACAAGCCTGAAGAGGGGGGAAAGGTTTGTCACAATTTTCACCACGTCCCTAAAAGAGGGCCAACTAAACCAAGAGAGGATATGAATTTAAGCTCAGAAGGGCCCTAAGAAGGAGCTCCAAAAGATATTAATGGAGTAGTTCTCGTCACCATAGGAATTCTGCAAAAACCCAAAACATAGAAGAAAGCATGTGGGGGGAGGGGCCTGCATCATAGATAGAAGGAGGATCAATGCTTCAAGGAAGTAAGGGACAAGGGTAACTGATCATGACCTAGAGAAGATCGCAATAGGAAGCTAGGGAGAAACCCTAGTTGTCACATAGGAGAGGCTCTTTGACATGATTCTTTAATTCATCATTTGTTACCACAAACCCTAAATCTTCATTTTCTTCCTTAGCAACAAATCTTGGGAAGAATTTTACCAATTTAACAATCTATGCTATTAAGGATTTAAATTTTGGTCGTAGCCATAACAATTAGTATTCGATCTTAAGGATGACAAAGAGGGTGGACTTTGATCCATTTATGTGCGAGCGGGAGTGAAATTTAAGCCTCACATGTTTGACCATTACCTCCTTGTGCCCCATGGAAACCTTAGAGGCCAAATGCCCTCATGGGAATTGAAACTTGGTCACCAATGAAAACCCCTCATTTTTCACCAATGGATCCAACCCCTTTAAGCTTATACTCATTATCATTTTGTAAAATTCTTATGTTATTATTACTTACCTAAAGAGTCAAAAAATATCTGTGATAATTCTATTTATAACCCTTTATATATATATATATATGAATGACCTCATGGAAAACCTTATGAGTACTTCTCCATGATTCATTAATAGTTAATGGAAGTGAACCGTCAAACCTAATTATGGAACCTAATCTCCAGGGAATCAAGAGAGTTGAACCCATGGACTCTCCAATTTTGGGAGGAGAGATCTCACGTCTTATTCATAACCACTTGAGCTAACCTTCAAATCTATATAATAATTGAAGATTTTTTATTATCAAACAACATATTATCTTTATATTAATAATTAAAGTACTTGTGAAAAAAACAATGTAGTAGGAGAGTGATATTATCTTATGAAAATGTTTATTATTATTATTATTATACTTTGTATTTAAAATATTGATATTTACATGAAAAAATATTATTTTGAAATTATGTGTTTGTTTTAAGTATGTTAAAATGTTATTATTATTATTATTATACTTTGTATTTAAAATATTGATATTTACATGAAAAAAATATTATTTTGAGTTTATGTGTTTGTTTTAAGTATGTTAATTTTTGTGCCAATGAACATTAATTTGCAGGCAGCAATGGAATTTTTTGTTTTAAGTATGTTAATTTTTGTGCCAATGAACATTAATTTGCAGGCAGCAATGGAATTTTACATTTGATTGGAATGTTTTTGTTCAATTTAAAAGTGTTTGCAAGTGGGTTTGGTAGGAAATAATCAAAGTACATGTGAAACAAATTGGTCTATCTTTAGATTGTTCATCATTTTTCCTTTATAAGTATGATGTGTTATATATTTATAAGAGTTTTGAGAATGCCAAGTGAGTAATGATACGATGGCAACTTTATATTTGCAAATTATTTAAATTTTATCACATTCATCATCAAATTTTTTAGTTAGATTACTAAGTGAGTAGCAACACCGTTACAATCTTAGATTGCAAAATTCAAATTTCACTACATTCATCATTAAATTAATTTTGGTTCCTTTGAAAAGTAATGGATTAAAGAGGAGAAATTGGAATATTGGAGATCAAATGAAATACGAACTTGAAGCAAGGAGGAGATTTTCAACATGTTGGGTCTCAAGCATTAAAACTTTGTAGGCATCCTTGTCTATTAGTTTTTTTTTTTCAACAATTTAGCCAAACAAATATATGTCACAGTGTAACAATAGAAAGGACACCAGGAGAGGGAGATGAAAGTGGAAACACCAACGACTTACCTATAATGCCACCTTTGTGAAGATGGGTCTTGGCTTCCTTACATTCGTTTTCAAATTTATTCAAGTAAAGATTTGTCATTTCACAATCTGACTCTTACTTTATAACTTATAAACACATATTATATCAATATATAAGTAAATTTAACAATTGAAAAAAAATTTATGAATAAAAATACTCTTCCATAAATCTTTTACTCATTAAATAAAAGTCCAAAGCCTGTGAAGGATACAGTGGTTCGTTGGTGGGGATAGATGGATTTCATTCCATCCACCCGGATTCAATTCCGTTGAGGCATCTTTTGGCTTGGATGACCTGTTGACGATTTGCTCGACCTACCATCCACGATATGTGGGGAAGTTTGTTGGGATTTCCCGTGCGTGTTAGCTTTCCTTGATTCCTTCGGAATAACAAGAAGGTGGTATTTTCCACATGAAAAATAATAATAATAATAAAAGTCCAAAGCCAAAAAAGCATCCTACGAAACATCAAGTTTGAGTGCTACTCCAAACGTTGATAGTTGACAACGTTGAGGTAACTACCTATTTCTCCCTTGAATTTTTTTAAACGCAGTTTCCAGTTACCCTAATACGACAAGTTCACCCTTCAACAATCCAAAAGAGTCTAAGATCACTATACCCAATGTAAAACATTCAAATCAAAGCCCTTTGACTAAGGCATCATGAGTGAGGGGTATATACTCTACAAAAGTCGTCCAAAAGTTTAACTTGGCCCCACCTCTATCACAAGCCAATGTGAGAACAACAAACCTAAACACATTCAAGCCAATGTGAGAACAACAAACCTAAACACATTGAGTAACGACATGAATGTCAAAGGAGAAATCACAATACCTCACTTTCACTAACTCGACATCGATATGACGTAAATGACTTTTCTTACAATAATTCTTGCAAGGACTCTTCCCGAAGGAAGTACAATACAAATAATACAAATAAGAATATCTTCCAAAGTTACATTCTTCAACACTGCTATCCATCCTACTCTTTCCCAACGATATGGTTCTCCTAGCCTCATCTCCAGAGGGGTTACAGGGACAATACAACATTCAAATCAAAGCCTTTTGACTAAGGCATCATGAGTGAGGGGTATATACTCTACAAAAGTCGTCCAAGAGTTGAACTTGGCCCCACCTCTATCACAAGCCAATGTGAGAACAACAAACCTAAACACATTGAGTAACGACATGAATGTCAAAGGAGAAATCACAATACCTCACTTTCACTAACTCGACATCGATATGGCTTAAACAACTTTTCTTCCATATTTTTATATAATTTCTAAATTTTTATAAATATAAATATAAATATAATTAAAATATTTTATTTTTTAAATAAATAAATAAAAACATCAAATTTCAACCTTGGACACATGGCAAAAATGGAAAACACCACACCAAAGGCTATGTCACACCAAGGGCTATGTCGTAGTCATATGAATTAATAATTCACATAAATTTGGCCATAAGAAACCTCTAGAAACTGTATGCCCTTTCAGAGACATCCATGTCCATGTGGGTCCCATCATGATGGAAGACATGCCCTTGGCCCCCATAGGGCATCTACATTCCACCCACCGAATCTATTTGAACTTCCCTAGCACATGCCCGAGGGCCAAGGTGCATGTATTGCTAGGAAAGTCGAGCCCCAGCGCAAAAGCTAAGGGATTCCTAGAGGGTCAAGCAACCTAACTAGAAGGTTAAAACACAACTCCGGTTACATAATAAAATAAATAAATAAATAAGATATTTCTGGTGATCCCATCGTACGGACTGTATCTTGCCATGTCAACGGAAAGGTGCCTACTGCCTAGTCAATGGTTTAGAATGATTTGGAGTACCATTTTGAGGGGTAAATCGAATCAAAGGCGGCCGAATATGTACGCTGCCGTATGAGATAAGATCGTGCCGCCAACTACGATATGCCACGTCAAGAATTACGTAGCTAGATAGGGCCGTCCACATCCCGCACCAGCCGCCAGATAAGATCAGTTTCGCACTCCTCGACGCGATTTTTTAAAAGCCGACCATCGATCGGATATCGCCACGTAGGCCTGATGTGCCTACGTGGACCCGGTTGACCGCTGGCATGCATTTCTTTCTGCAGGAACTTCCTTTCATGAATCCACGAACAAACGAAGGAATGAACCTCGAACCTCTGTGTTTGTTTTCAGCTTCTCTTTGAACACTGAGCGAGGGCGAGTTCTACTGTTCATGAGCGGGCTTATTAATCTGCGTTGAATCCCATTGACATTCTTCGCCAGCGTGGATCTCAGCCATCGATCTGCCAAAGTGTGTATCGTTTAATCGATTAGCCCTATTCCCAGACCCTCACAGGATTCGATCCGGGGACATATAACGCTGCGGGGGTTGGGACAATCTGACTTAAGTAAACTCAAAACCTGGAGGTCTGGTGTTCTAGACTTTGTGACCCTCGTCTGTTCGAGGTTAGTTACATGATTTTTTTCTAACTTCCCATTTCAATGATTTCAGTGTTTTGTAATTTTCAAAATACCAATGCATAGGGTTTTTTTATGCTGATCGATTTTCTTGAAAAATCATCATCACTGTCATTTTAAATGGGATGGACTGGCTTGCAGTAAATTTCTGAAATTGGCGATTTCTGACAATCTAATCGATCTAATTTGATGTTTGATTTTAGCATGCTGTATTCTATGTATTTGTGTCTGATGGGTATATTTTTATTTTTATTTTTATTATATGCACAGGAATGCATACCAGGGTTTCTGTAATTTCTATTAAGGGTTTCTTTTACTTTTTCCTTAAAAGCTACAAATATTTATCCAAATCGATGTCAACCAGGCTGCTTTCTTTGACCAACTTATCAAAAATGGGAGGAACATAGTTGCCCAAGGATTTGATTTTTGTGCAAATTAATTTTTTCCTCATTTTGCTACTATGTCCTCCACAGAGGCGTCGATATTAAGGTGCTTCTGATCAGTCTTACCAGATTCTTCCTAGTCCAAGTCGACCATCAAGTATGACTGCTGTTTGAGAAAACTAAGCTTAGACAGTCTCGCAAGTGAAATAAGGTCTTTTAAAGACCTGGAAAAAAAAACTCATTTTGCCTTTTTATAAACCCCATTTCACAGCAGACTTGTCAACAGTCTAAAATCCATGGCCTTTATTTTCTTACCGTATTATGTCTTGGCTGTTTGCTCCCCTGATGATGTGTCTAGTATTTACCCAAAACGTTGTGATTTCAAATATTTCCTAAGCAGCTTATCCAAAAGTACTCATTTTTCCCTCCTGTAAACACCATTTCACAGCAGACTTGTCAACAGTCTAAAATCCACGGTCCTTTATACGGTTACTATTGTTTTGTGGCTTTTTAGTTCCCTGAAGATGAGTCAAGTGTTCACCAGAAACATTGGGATTTCAGATATTTCGAAAGCATGTTATCCAAAAATATATATATACAATTGATAATCTGTGAAAAACTAGTCAAATTTTTTGAATTCAGTTGAAAATTAAATTTGCACTTTGCACTGTCCTTTACGTTGTTACTACAATTTCGTGGCTTTTTAGTTCCCTGAAGATGGGTCAGGTGTGCTGGACATGTTGGGATTTCAGATATTTCGAAAGCATGTTATCCAAAAATATACATATACAATATGATGATCTGTGAAAAACTAGTAAAAACATTTGAAATCAGTTGAAAATTTGCATTATATAGACACTTCAAACTTTCATATAAATGAAATACTTTTGAGTCAACTCCCCGGTTTAGATACTCATAGTCATTTTTTGGTATGGTTCAAATGCATACTATGCTTGTGGTATCATGATAATGGACTAGTACTAACTATATTGGAGAATGTGGTGATGGTCAAAAAGTATTTTGCTTACAAAAGTCAACTCATGAGCTTTCTGAGTAAAATGAATGATTGTTTAGAATTACTCTTCTAATGTGCTTCCATGAGATGATAATGCCACTGCAGCAATTGGTATTTTGTGGGTTTACTGGAGATTTTTGCTCATACTCCCCATGAACTTAACTTGCAGGGAAGCCATTTGCAGCACTTAATCAGTAGTTTGCTGCATCTCCGATGCTCAGAGTCAACGTGCAGCTGGAGTCGTAAAGAGCAGCATGAGTATTTTCTGGTTTTAGGTTCTTCAATTAAACGGAAGTTGAGATTCATGATTGTCACTGAAGGGAAGCTTTTGTCTTCCAACCAGGCAAAGTACCTTTCGGGTGGAATTTTGCCTGGTAAGTCATCTGTAAGCACAATAGACGCTAGGAAAGCTCGCGCTTCCTACATGCCTTCCAACTTGGACTGTCCTGTGAAAACTCAAATGGCTGTCGTTGTTGGAGATGGGGTTGCAAGCCGGGAATACCATGGCGGCCTCAAAAGCTTGGTGGGAAGACAAACTTGCAGGAGGCGTGTATTTGTTCAAACAGACACAGGAAGTGTGCTGGGCATCGAGTTGGATAGGTCAGACAATGCAAATACAGTAAAAAAGAGGATGCAGATCGCATTGAATGTACCAACTGAGGAGAGTGCTCTTACCTTCGGTGACTTGGTGCTAAAGAATGATCTCAGTGTAGTCAGAAATGATGCTCCTCTGCGTCTCACTAGGGGCCTCATTCAGAGAAGCTCTTCTACTCCTTGTCTTTCTCCTAATGCTGATAGTCAGCAACAAAGGGATAGGAGTGGACCTCTGGAGATCATCGGCGGTTTGAATGGCTGCTCCAAAATGAAAAAATTGATAAAGCAAGCAATTGAGGGAATTGAATGCGGTGTAGATCCAATCCCTGTTCATGGAGGGCTTGGTGGAGCGTATTTCTTCCGTAATTATAGAGGTGAAAGTATAGCTATTGTAAAGCCTACAGATGAGGAGCCCTTTGCACCTAATAATCCTAAAGGTTTTGTTGGAAAGATGCTAGGGCAACCTGGCCTGAAGAGTTCAGTTCGCGTGGGAGAGACAGGTATCCGAGAAGTTGCTGCTTACCTTCTAGATTACGGAAATTTTGCAAAGGTGCCTCCGACCGTGCTTGTTAAAATTTCACATCCAATTTTTCACGTTAACAATGAGATGACCACAAACAAAAACCCCATAAAAAAACAAAGTATTAGTAAAATTGCTTCATTTCAGCAGTTTGTTATACATAATTGTGATGCCAGTGACCATGGGACATCCAGCTTCTCTGTTGCTGCTGTACATAGGATAGGAATTTTAGATGTAAGGATATTAAATACTGACAGACATGCTGGCAACATCCTTGTAAAAAGGTTGGAAAAAGATTTTGGCAGATATCCTCAAATGAGTGATGCTGTTGAGCTTATACCTATAGACCACGGTCTCTGTCTTCCAGAAACGCTGGAGGATCCTTTCTTTGAGTGGCTTCATTGGCCTCAAGCTTCTCTGCCATTTTCAGAGGATGAGTTAGAGTATATAAATAGACTTGATGGAAATAAAGATGCAGATATGCTGAGAAGGAAGTTGCCTATGCTGAGGGAGTCCTCTTTAAGGATTCTTATATTATGCACTACATTCTTAAAAACTGCTGCTGCTGCTGGTCTTTGCCTTGCAGAAATTGGTGAAATGATGAGTCGCGAGTTTCATGGTGTAGAAGAGGAAGTGAGCGAGCTGGAACTAATTTGTATCCAGGCTAAGTTTCAGGTTGATCAACAAATGTCTATTACTAGTTGTGAATTGGTCTCTAATTTCTCAGAAGCCTTCCCTGAGAAGGAACATACAAAAGATCAGTTCCAATTTGACGATATGGAGTATGAGGAAGATTTTCAGAATGTTGCAGACTCTGTGACATTTGTAGAGGATGACTTGAACTTTGGCAGAATGCATGTTCCTCAGAAGTCAAGTAGGTGTAATACCCTACCTAAAATACCTGAAGTAACTGGACTTCCATGCTTGCTATCTCAATCTACTTTCCGAGGTCACTACCCTGAAAGAAATGATTTCCAGCGTAATTCGGCTTTGAATGGGTCATATCATGGTGTTGTTTCCAAAGATTTTTCTGTAAATTATCCTTCATCTCCAAGACTTTTGAATGGAACTACTGGAATGCCTTTTCCATATAATTGCTCCTCTCCGAAAACCACCAGAGGCTGCCCACTTTCGAAATTGGAAGAGATTCCTTATTTAGAAGGGGAAGAATTGCAGGAAGAGCTTCACGAGAGCGAGCAAGAAATCCATGTTTTGAAGCAACAAGGCCCATTGCATGGACAGTTTATATCACCAAGGAGTATTTGCCTCCCTCAGCAAAATCAGCTCTGTCCAAGCCCTAAAGGAGTATGGAAAGAGCATTCAGGGCAAGTTGTTTCACCTTTAAGAGCAACGCAAAGTGACCATGAAATGGGTGTGGTGGCTCCAAAAAGCATAAAATTTTCAGACATGAGTGAGGGGAATTGGACCTTGTTCAATAAATTTTTCCAGGAACTTTTGTCAGAAGCAATTGCATCCAGAAGATCCAGGACCACAAGCCACATGCAGAGACTTGGAACTTCATGCCAGTTTTGACTCTTGAGGACTGATCTTCTCAAAAAGGTTTTGAGACCTGGAACTTCATGCCAGTTTTGACTCTTGAGGACTGGTCTTCTCAAAAAGGTTTTGAAAGCTGCATGGTGGATAGTTGGTTCCTAGTGTAATATATTGTACAATATAGACTTATGAAGAGAACTTTAGAAGTGGTTGAGCCAGTTTATTTTGTGGCTTGCTACGTTGTAATGCGTTTTCCACACATACTTTATGGGTGGGATGACAAGGTTTCAAGGTGTTTTGTCCACAGGCAAAATAACAAGCTGTTTATTTACTTCCGCAGTTACATTAAATATCTGTGTGTGTCTGTGTGTGCCCGTGTGCACATGCGTGTATCCAGTTGAGCATGTTCATTGTTAAAAACCCGCTAACTTTAGAAGTGGTTGAGCCAGTTTATTTTGTGGCTTGCTACGTTGTAATGCGTTTTCCACACATACTTTATGGGTGGGATGACAAGGTTTCAAGGTGTTTTGTCCACAGGCAAAATAACAAGCTGTTTATTTACTTCCGCAGTTACATTAAATATCTGTGTGTGACTGTGTGTGCCCGTGTGCACATGCGTGTATCCAGTTGAGCATGTTCATTGTTAAAAACTCGCTAACCTTTTCATTGCTTGAAGTTTTAGAGAAAAACAGATCGACATGAATGGCCGATTCAATTTCAGGATTTTGTTCATGATCTCCTTTCAGAATGTATGAGTTAGCATGACTCTAATTTGCAGAGAAATCAGTGTTCCAAAGCATATCCTAAACTCCTGAAATGGCTTGATGTGAAATGCTTCAGCTCTCTCTATTAATTCTTGAAAATGATGCTTCAGTTAATCTGTTTAAGGTACAATCTTCCTTCCAGACCCCATGGGCTTGGGGGATATTCACACCCTGATTATATACAGATGGTAGCCCGATGCTTAAAATTTTAAACCACCAGTCAGCAAAATCAACATAAATAAAACCGACCCCCAGAAATCCATAATACAAAATTAGAACAAAAAAATGAACCCAAGGCTAGAGTCCAAGATCTTTAAACAAATTTAAATCAGAAGGGCATGCGGAGATGCACAAATATTTCTTCAAAGTACAGTCCCATGCTTAAAATTTTAAGCCAGTCAGCAAAGTCAACATGCATAAATAAAACTGACACCTCTGTAACCATAATACAGAAAAGGAAATGGAGTCTAGAGTCTACACCATGAATATATAGAGTCTTTCATGCTTTAGAGTTTAAACCACTAGTCAACAAAGTCAAATACATAAACAAAACTGACCCCTCTGAGAACTACAATAAAAAAAAATTAAAAAAAAATAAAACTGAAGTCTAGAATCTAAGATTCCAATATCATTAAACAAATTTAAGCACTTTAAAGGGCAACCAGTTCCGCTGCAAATGGCAACTAGCTATTTAGGGAGCATGAGCTTTTCTACATTGAATGATTTCTTTTTTCAGCAGAAAAAAACATATTATTGATATTTGATAAGAATCAAATAGTACATAACTGTTCAAGTCTTTAAAAGACTTATCAAATAAAACTTTAAATATTTCTTTTATCTCATATAGTTACAACTTCCAAAAACTTTTCACCCAACCTATGTTGTCCAAAAAATCAAAAAGACATGAAACATATCATTTTTCAAAAATATTCACAGAGCCATCATCACAGATATGTTGGCCCTAGAATTCTTCCCACATAATAACTCCTTCGGCGCTTTCCATTGCTTGTTTTGATAACTTATCCGCTAATGAGTTATGTTGTCGATAGATGTGCTCAAATGAGAGATTTTTGAACATTTGTATTTCTACCTTGATTCTGTAGCACCAGTGAAAAAGAGAAGTAACATTCAGATTGTAGTCACCACAGGCCCATTTAATAGTAACCCGAGAATCCCCAAAAACTGAGTTCACCGATACCAAAAGAGTTTGCCACTTTCAGAATACACCAAAGAGCAAGAAGTTCTGCTTTCATATTCCACATTGAGTGATTATTTAACTAAAACATCCACTTTCATCTATATTTCTTATTTTTTGTGTTTTTTTCCCAACTTTTTGTTTGTTTGAATTTAGAAGTTATAATTTTATTATTTCAAAAATACAATTTTATCAATCTTAAAATGTAATTAAAATCTTTTAAATCCATTCAAAATGTCAATAACACAATACAACAACAGATTTGTCATAAATTACTTTGCCAAATTCCAGCAAATGTTGGGAACATTTTAATGTCTACCCCTGTTCACACCCCAGCCTACTTGAGACAAACATGAGGAAGAACTTGAGACAAACATTAGGAAGAGTGGAGATGGGTGTTAAATGCATACATGAGGTGTATTATTGAAGACATTAAGAAGTGACTGCATCTATCTTATAGTGGAAATTTGTGTATTATTGAAGACATTAAGAAGTGACTGCATCTATCTTATAGTGGAAATTTGTGTTGCATAATTTTTGTTCATCAAAGACCAATAAAACCAAATCCTGTTGTTATGCTAAATTTTTACTAAACTCTGTCCACAATCACTTTTGGTCAGTGATTTTCCTTGGTCAACACCTTCATGGCAGTGAGTTTGATTTCTAAGCAGTTAGTTGAATTGGCATCATTGTTTTACCATAAGTGTCTCTGTCAACACTTTGTCTATGACACCTCGATAACTTGGTGACTTGAGTTTATGCCAACTTTTGGTTGAAAACCTTCTAGAAGCTTCACCTTAGCGTTTATTGGCATAAGCTCAGGTTTTCTTCAACTATTGACTAATTGCCACAAAGTACTTGACCAAGTTTCGACCTTCATAATCCCAGCAAATGTTAGGGTGATCCTTTATCAAGCTTTTGATAATTACATTCCTTTGACAATTATGTTTTTGTCTATTTCAAAATTACTTTTGATACTGTCATAGGTATTAGGGAGAAATTCACGGAAATGGTTTTTAAAAGGGGTTTTTTTAAGATTTTACAATGATATTGGGTTAAATAGGGTTGTCCTCTTTCTCCGTACTATTTTTATTTAGAGAATTGAATAAATATGATATGTACTGGTGGGGTGAATATAGTCAAGATTATGATAAAGATATTTCATGATGTGACATTAATAATGAGAACTCTATGTAAAGTATAGGATCATGTAAAGGTTTGACATTAATAATGAGAACTCTATGTAAAGTATATAGGATCATGTAAAGGTTTTGAAGTTCTTTTCTGAAGGTTGGGATATATGTGAATACGTGTAGTCTTTTTACTGTAATGAAGAATAAAATAACCATGAACTAATATGGAAGGCGACCCACTAGAGATAACCTAACTTTTTAAATATTTGAGACAGGATTTCAATGAGATCATAGGATGGCACACATGTATGAGATAAACATCGGAAGGAGGGGAGAGAGCATTATTCCTATTACAAAATAGATATAGAACAACACAGGTTTAGTACTATTTCAAATGTTCATAACTCCAATATTTTCTTAGGGATGTGAAGGATGGAGAATAAATATATCCAAAACAAGATGAAACCCAGTTGAGCGAGTGCAAAAACCCTTGATAATAAGTTGTTTAAGAGTAAAAAGAAGCACCCCTTACAAAATATTTCTTGTTTAGGCAAGAAGAAACCCAATAGAATTGAAGGCACTAAGAAAACTAATTGCATATAAATGCAAAAAGGTGGCAATATACAATGACCAAGATTTGGTGCAAAGATGAGCTAAAAATGAGGAAGAAAGCATAGCACTAACAATGTTGAGAATGGCTTAAGGAGTGAAATATAGAAGAAGAAAAATACCCAATGGAAAAAAAGCCACTAAAATTCCATGTGAAAGAATGCTATAAAAAGGGAAAACGAAGAGACCATACTAAAAGAAAACGACGATACTACATAGACAAAATCAATAAGCATGGGAAGATCAAAGTGCAAAATGACTTGAGGTTCAATATCCAGTGGCATAAAAAATGGGGATGGCACAACTAAGAACCAACTCACACAAGTTGAGACGTGAAATTGGAAGATGGGAATAACTGAAGGAATCATGAGCAGAAGGTTATGTTGGGTATAGATATGGGGAGGTAGAAATTGGCCAATGGTGTCTTTGTAACATCCCGAATTTTCATAAAAATTTAAAACTTTTAAAAACAAAATTAAATGTAATAATTACAGTTGTGGAAATAATAAATGCTTGATAAGACGACAATGATTAAAAAAGTAATTAATACTAAACATAACTTAATTACGGAGTCAAAAACATTTTAAATGATAGCGACACATCATACTTCTGAAAAACATGCTTATGACAATAATTGCTCAAGTTAATTGAAAAGTTGGAAATATGATGTGAACAGGTTTCTTTTTGACAAGACACTGACGGTTTGTTTTCTTGATGTCCAAGGGTGTCCTAAGAGGTACCCTGGAGTATACTTAGCTGCAAAAGCTAAGGCATTTGCAATGTTTCTATGTGCATCCAACAGATAAGAAGTTCTACAATCACATGATTTAAGAGTACGCGTGTCTTTCAATTCAACGTCAATGTAATAATAAAACGTTATGAACTCCTTTGCAAAACAAGTTACTTGTAGGTATGAATACTTAGTTCTAATACTAGTTCAAGTGTTGACTCGCATACCCTTCTAAGTTTATTGAAAAGGTGTCATCTATTTATTTTTTAAGATACCACATTTATTGTCATGAATATCGTCATTAATGTGAAGAACATTACCAACATCTCAAGGTAATTCTAATTGTATGTCGTAGATATAGTATTTGCACCACTAGTTTATCAAAACACTTTACAATAAAAAGCTATTACGCGAAATATAATTATTGCGCTTATTGTTTATGTTATTAATTAGCCTTATAGTCTTGCTTGAGAATTTTAACATGTAATCCTACTCCCTATCTATTGTTTGCAATTTAAACAATATATAAAATATATATAAAGAATATATATTGTGTTATAATCTAACATTATAATTTGTATAAATAGGGATCCTAACTACCTATAATCTCTATTTATCAAAATTGACAAAGGTTGGCTATTATACAAACGTATAAGCCTTACCCTATATGACTCAACACCATAAAACAAATGCAATACAAACAATATAAGTGTCATAGCATAACTCTAATGTTACGATGCCATAATATTAATTTGAAACTATGCAAATGTAAATATAGAAACTAACATAGTAATGAATTCGATTTTGACAGGAGTTTAATACCCGGTACTTGGCATGCTTTGCAACCTGGCAACAATAGTGTTCTGTCCATGCATTAATGGTCCAGACCAAACTACGTACTGGAAAGTGTTGTTGGCACTCCACGTAATATCACCCACGTGAACTTGGTAGATACAGTAACTGTTAATCTTGCTGTACATGGTTTCCACGTCTACTCTCCTCTGAGCTGGATACGGTAATGATCCTTGGTATGCAATGCTGGCACTGTCGTGGTTGTGGTAATTTATGCAGCATTAAATATGATGGTTTCCCGACCTCCAAGGTAGTTTGCTAGCACCTTCTTGCTCGTTGATTGTATTAGATCTGGGTCGTTGATTTGGTAACCCTAGAATCTCGTTGTAAGTGTTTGATGGAGAGTTCTCGGTTTTCATTGTTATGCTGGTGTTTGAGTGATAAGGCCGACAGGCTGCTGGAAAATAGGGTTTAGACAAAGTAACTCAGAGGTTTCGACCTTGAGACCTGTGGGTGGTGATTTTAACAGTAGTAGGTTTACATTTGTGTGCCATGGAGCTACGATAAGGTTATCAAAATTGTAATTGGTTTATCCCTTTGTCAGTTGATGAAATCATAGTTCGATTCCTTCAGTTGGTGAAAGAAGAACTTCTGTAAAAGAGTTCGTGGTTTCAGTCAAAAGTTATCAGGATTCGTCGTTTTTGTTGGGTGATGTACCAAAACTCAGAGCTGCAAATCTAGAGGTAAGAAATCATTAACACAGTAATATCGTGTTTAAAAGTTCTTATAGTTGTGATTTTCTTGTTTTAAACTCTTCGACTGTGTTTTTGGCAGGCACCGGTTTCAAATGAGATTGTTTGGCAAAGGTTTTGGAATGGAATGCATGCATCCAATTCCTGGTAAGCTCCGGTGGTCCTCAAACCTCATAGGTGCCTTTGGACTTAGTTTTGATGATGATTCTGATGCCGAGAGTCAAAACTGTTCGATCTTGTTTTTCGGTGATGGTCGTCTGTCGAGTTTTTAAGGTCTTATGTTGACATAAAAACTGTACAGAGGGTAACCCTCGAATGTTTAAGTTGCTACTTGGTCGTTTTGATGCCTAGCTCGTCGTTGATAAGAGCTTAGCACTCGTTTTCATAATGCAAAGAGTCAAGGGTATAACCCTGTGTAGTTTGAGGATAAAATGTTCTCGTTTGATGTTTGTTGAAAAGGTTTAAGCTTCTACGTACTATTTGGAAACTTGATAGGTCTGAATGTGAACTCTGTTGAGTTTTTGGTTGTTTCTGTTGAGTATGGAACTAAGAGCTGAGGGCTCAGTTATCTCTGTAAACCATGGTTTGTTTCTTGCAATAGAAAGTTATGTTTAAAATAATCGTTGAGATCACTATGTAAAAATAATTGTTTAAGATTTGCCGAGCCATGATATTTGTCTTTGGCCGAGGGTTTATAGTTTGCATAATGTATGTCTGTACTTCATTCTCTTTGTTGATAACTATAATTTTGGAAAATTGTTGAGGTAGTTCGAATGTTAAATATTTTCGAAAGGGTTATGCCCCCATGTTCTAGTTTTGATTTTTACAAAGGATATCTTACCTGTAACTTCAAATGCTTTCGGGCTTGTGCTAGGGTTTGTACCCAAGATTAAATTGTTGACCAGATAATTTCGATAATGCGTATGTTTAGATACTAGAGTTGTAAGCTAAGTTTTAGACATGAATATGTAATTTGTGCCTTCGGCTAACTTTTAGATGATTCATAGATAGTAACTTACCATACATAAAAGATAATATGGTTATGGAAAATAATGACTAGGGTTTAATAAGTCATAAAAGTTATCATTATTTGAATAATGTCTACAGTTTATCTTTGAGATAGAAAATATGATGTTTGTATACAAAGTTAGGGTTTGCAATGTATTAGGTTTTGATACTACTGAAACAAACAGTTGATACATAAAATCAAACAGAAACCGGTGAAGAAATAAAGTATGTATAAAGATAAGAAAACTATATATTGATTAGTTCTTGCAGTTGTTAAAATCCTTGGAAATACTATTACTTGGAAAACATGATATGTATGATTTTAATTGCATTTGTTTGCTATTTTAAATGAATAGAGATAAGAGAAAAATATATGACTATACAGAAGTTAGACTATATTTTTCTTTCATGAAATAACAAAAAAATTCTATATTACTGTTGATACTATACAGTAAATTTTTACTATGTTTAGATATAGGACAGTATTGTAAACATAACACTTACTGTAATTATTTGTCCAATCAATGGCAATTTGCCTATCTCTCATCTATCATTTAATTTACTTCTCTATACTAGAGTACGATGCAAATAACATGTGGAAAAATATAGAGATGGTTATCTAATCAGATCTTTAACAAAGCTTTATCATTCAGGTTTAAACAAAGATCAGAAAATAAATTCATTTACAAAACAGAGTTTGATAATTTTACTAAACAGAAATATTAAACTGTAAACAAAATAGGAACAACAAAACCTGGTTAACTGTAGGGAAACAAACAGCCCAAGGAGCCTATTCCACCCAACCAATTCCTGAAGACAACCAAGTTACTTGCCTTAGGACCCCCGAGCCTGTTCACTAAACCACCAGGAGGAAGAAACTTAGAATATTAGGACCTCAACTTGCAGTAGCAATAGTTATCCAGTCTTAAAGACTTAGTAGTCAAAGGGACCTGCACCAACACCTCTGGTTCTCCTTCTCAGAATAATTTGCAGACTTAGAGTTGCACCTTCACATAGCCTCCATATTCGAATCTCTCAGTGATCACCTGATGCACATGAGGAATATTTCTGCAGAAAATATTGTGTAAGAGCTGCCTGCTCAATTCGAATTTGTCTTATGTAGGATGCCTAGGCCTTTCAGTTGTTAATTGGTCATTAAATGAGCTGCCTGCTCACTCCCTCCACCTCGGAGATAACGCCACATTTGTAGGGGTTGTTGTCCCATAACCAACAGCTAGTGGTGAAGTGCAATTGCTGCCATCTGTCCCATGCCTTCTAACAACTTCCATTCCTCCTAGTGGGTTAGTGAACACTCATTTAACAGTTCCCTTGGGTGTTTGTCTCCTACTTTAATTTATTAAATAATAATAATCAGTAATTACATTCATCATTGACCAAACTTGGCCATAATTACAAAACTTTGTAATTAAAATTTAACATAAAGTATTTTGCCAATAAAATAGTATTTTCAGAATTTGGGTAGGTGACATACACCCCCCCTTAAGTCTCAACATCATTCTCTATGTTGGTTAATCATTGTCTGAGTGTTCCTAAAACAGAGTTGGGTATGTTGCCTGCATACTACTCTCTAACTCCCAGGTTGCCTCTTCCGGGCTAAGGTGCTTCCATTGCACCTTCACTTGCCCAATGGTGCGATTCCGGAGCAGAGTTTCCCTCATTTCGAGGACACAGTTCGGTTCCACCTAAAAATCACTGTCTTGTCCCACCTGTACATCATTCCAGTTTACAACAAGAGTAGCATCGTGTACATACTTCTTTAAAAATGATATATGAAAAATATTATGTATTTTTAAATTTGGTGGCAAAGCCAGTTGGTATGCCACTGGTCCAACCTTGGACAATATTTCGAAAGGACCACAATACCTGGGTGCCAACTTGGCACAGCTTCCTAATTTCAATGAACTCTTTTTTGGTCTTACCTTGAGGAACACATGTTCACCAACCTGGAACTCTTTATGAGTCCTTTTGAGATCCGCTTGACTTTTTTACCTATCTTGGGTAGCTTTTAAATTTCCTTGTACTTGTTTCACAATTAATTCTAACTCCTGCAACAATTCAGGTCCTAAAACAACTCTATTTACTGGGTCATTCCAAGAAACAGGTGTATCACATTTCCTACCATAAAGAATTTCAAATGGGCTAAGTCTGGATGATGCATGATAATGGTTATTATATGTAAATTCTGCTAAATGCAAGTAGTCTTCCCACTTACCAGGGTGATCCTTAACATACATTCTCAGTAAGTCTTCCAAAACTTGATTCACTCTTTTTGTCTGTCCATCCGTTTGTGGATGAAATGCTGTGCTGAAATTTAAGGTTGTATTCAACCCTTTAAAAAAAGACCTCCAAAAGTTTCCAATAAAATTAGAGTCATGATATGAAATTATCACTTTCGGTATACCATGTAGTCGAAAAATCTGTTTCATGAAGATTTCTGCAATGTATGGAGCCTTATGAGTAGTCTTCACAGGTATAAAGTGTGCTGCTTTGCTCAGTTTGTCTACTACCACCATGATAGAGTCATTTTGTTTCTGATTTTTGGGTAGTCCAGTAATAAAGTCTATGCTTATCACTTCCCATTTCCAACTCGGTATAGGTAATGGTTGCAACAATCCGGCAGGATTTTGGTGTTCAACTTTCACTTTTTGACAATCCAAACATTTAGCTATGTGCTCTGCTACTTCATCTTTCATTTTGGGCCAATAGTATTCTTTCCTTAGCATAGTAATGGTCTTCTGATAACCTGGATGGCCAGAGTAATGGCTTTTGTGCATCTCACTTAAAATTAGAATTTTTACCTCTGGTATGTTAGGTACATACAATCTGTTTTTGTATAGCAATAGTCCATTTTCCTTCATTCTGTAATCTGCCATAGACTTTTCAGAACTGTTATTTGTTGTCTTTTTCTTTAATTTTCTGTATTCTTTATCCATTTCACTCATTTCAAGGATCTGAGTTTCTAAATTTGTTGAGTAAGTATTGATGGCTGAAATAAAATTCAGTTTTGCTTTACGACTCAATGCATCTGCAACCTTGTTCTCTTTCCCTTTAATATGCTGAATTTCGAAATCATACTCACTTAAGAAAGTTAACCATCTAGCTTGTCTAGCATTCATATTTGTCTGATCTAATAAATATTTCAGACCCATGTTGTCTGTCAATAAGGTAAATTTTCTGCCAATAAGGTGGTGACGCCACATTTTTAAAGCATGAATTACTGCTAATAACTCTCAATCATAAGTCGAGTAATTATTCTCATGTATTTTCAGCTTTCTAGATTCGTATGCCACAGCATGCCCTTCTTGTGTTAGGACTCCACCGAGTCCGTCATTACAAGCATCTGTGCAAACTATAAAATCCTTATTAGGATCCGCTATCCTTAGAATAGGTGTTGTAGTCAATAATTCTTTTAACTTCTTAAAATTGTCTGTACATTTTTTATCCCACACAAATTTATTCCCTTTCTTCTGCAAGGAGGTTATAGGGTTTGCAATCTTTGAAAAACCCTCTATAAATTTTATTTAATATCCAGTAATACCCATAAATGATCTTACATCCGACACATCCTTAGGAACCGGCCAGTCATTAATGGCCTTTATCTTGTCAAGGTCAACTGAGATTCCTTCTTTAGAAATTATGTGTCCTAAATACTGAATTTTGTCCTTGTGGAAGTCACACTTACTAAACTTAGCGTATAGTTGATGATCTCTCAGAACTTGTAAGATAATCCGTAGATGTTCATCATGCTCTTCTTTACTTTTAGAATACACTAAAATGTCATCTATAAACACAACAGCAAACTTCTCTAAGTATTTGTGCAAAATATTGTTCATCAAACACATAAATACAGCCGGGGCATTAGTCAAGCCAAATGGCATGACTACGAACTCGTAATGTACATATCGAGTTCTGAAAGCTGTCTTGAAAATATCTTCATCCTTAACCCGCACTTGATGATATCCTAACCTTAGATCAATCTTTGAAAATATCGTTGCTCCACGTAGCTGATCAAATAGATCATCTATGCGGAGCAACGGATATCGATTCTTGATTGTCATCTTATTAAGCTGGCGATAATCTATGCACAGTTTTAGGGTTCCATCTTTCTTCTTAACAAATATAACAGGTGCTCCCCAAGGAGACATGCTAGGTATTATGTAATTCTTATCAATCAGTTCCTTTAACTGTGTTTTCAATTCGTTTAATTCCAGTATATTCATCCTATATGGAGCTTTAGAGTTTGGTACTGCTCCTGGTATTAATTCGATGGTAAAATCTAAATCTCTTTTAGGAGGTAATCCTGGAATCTCCTCAAGAAAAACATCCTTGAAATCCTTTATGACATGTATGTCTTCTAGTTTCAGTTTGTCCTCTTTACAAATAAACTTGTCATTTGCTACATTTATTGAAAACAACTGACATCCTTTCCTAACTGCCCTCTTAACTTGCATGGTTGAAATCTGTCTGAGGGTTACCTTTCTTGGAATACCTTTTACTTCTACAGTTTTTCCTTCATCATTTAAACATGTAAAACTTTTTTCATACCAGTTCAGAATGACATGATGGGCTTCTAACCAGTCCATTCCGATTATAATATCATAGGATCCTAAAGTGTAATGTCCCCAGTTTGACCCCATGGCATTAACATTATAAATGATGTAATATTGTTATGAAATCATGGTGAGGAGCTCAAGGCCAAGGCCCCGCCATCGATTTAGTGATGCATATGATTTGCGTGCTAGCAATGCACATTGGAAATTCAAATATCATGTAATATGCATTTTAATATAAATACCCACAACTAGCTATGCAATGCAACAAAGAGATGGGGGCATGATTTCACAAGGAATTGGAAGGGAAAACATTCAAACCCTTGAGCCAATCAGGTCAATCCAAGTGTCAATGAGAGAACCCATCAAACCCTCAACTACCCATGTTGACTTTTGTACCCAATCATTGATTTCTCCCAAGAGTTGGTTGAGGTAGTTAATGCCTTGGGGAATGGGAGGTATGGCTGTCCAAATTCGGGTATGGACAAACCACCCTGCATGGGAATTCACGTTTTGCTTCTTGGGCAAGAAAAGAGCCATGAATTTCTCCCCCAAGCCATTATGCAACCATCATTCTTTCTCCCTCACGAGTTTAGAACTACCTGGGCGTTTTCCAGGCATGTTTGCTGTGTTTTTCTTCATTCTCCCAGTAGAGAAGGGCGTTTTTGTGTTGTATACCAGTGGGGAAGAAGGGGAAATCGAATGGGGGTTCAATAGAGACCGTTTTGGGTTGTTGAAGGCTGAGATATTTGGGGAAGAAATCGTTTTTCCTCCCTGTGGTTGTTTGCCCCATCCCACAATCCGTTTTTGTTGGGAACGTTTTTGGGAAAACCCATGGCCATTTTATTTGTAAATCCCACTGTTTAAAATGTGTATCCCTGCCCCCTGTTTGTGCTTACTGTGTGAGAGAAGAGTATGTTGGGTATGGGTATGGGTATCCATGGCTTGGGCTTGAGCTTGAGTGCAATCATCTAGGGTTCAATTGTAGCCTGATAAACCCAGCTATGGACTGGCTTGGCTCAGATTGAATGATTAATTGATTGTGAGAGAGTGAATGTCCCCTTTTCCTTGAAGGAATCATGCCCAGCTCGGGGGTGGCAGTTGTGTTGAGAGATTGATGAACACAACTGGCCTATGGTTGGGTGGAACGTTGCAGCAACATAGCTAGTTTTTTGGGACAATTGCAAAATGGACATAAGTGTTTTTCTATCTATGTATTTACTTCGGTCATGTATTAATTTGATGACTGTTGATATGTTGTATGTATGAGTAATGTGTGTGGATAAGTTAAATTCCGTTGTGCATACTTGATTAGTTTTACATCTGCACACAAATGCTTTACTCATATCATTATAATGAATGGGCTGATAGAATGAGAAAGCCCCACATATGGTTATCATCTTCCCTCTCTTAGTGGGTCAGCAGGTGGGTACATTACATTTTGGTATCAAAGCTGCTGGTTACAGCATTGGACCTCTATGGGCCAAATCCAATTATAGTCACATGGGAAGGTCCCTTCCTAATCACCACAGATAGCAACATAGGGCCTAAACTGGCTGAGTTGAATAAAAATTGCAGAGGTAAAGTTACCTTCTACTGAGCAGCATTCATCACTGAAAGAAAGAAAGATTTCAAATTTTTCCTAAGTGTTTTGAAATTTTTTTGTGTAAGACTATTTCGGAAAGAATTCCCAAATGTTTTCTGAAACCGTGGAAGCATTCCGTGAGTTTTTCCGCAACGCGGAAGAGTTCGGGAAGTCGCCCCGAAACTGCGGAAGGAATTCTCTTCCGAAATTACGGAAGGATTTTTCTTCCGAAACTGCGGAACGGTTCCGCAAGTCGTCCCGCAATTGTGGAAGACTTCGACGAATCGTTCCGCAACGCGGAAGAGTTCGGGAAGTCGCCCCACAATTGCGGAAGGATTCCGCGAATCATTCCGCAATGCGGAAGAGTTCGGGAAGTTGCCCCGAAATTGCGGAAGAGTTCCACGAACCGCCCCACAACTGCGGAAAGAATTCCGGAAAGTCTTCTGCAAGTGCGGAAAGAATTCCGGAATGTCTTCCGAAATTGCGGAAAGGTTCCGCGAGTCATTCTGCAATTGCGGAAGCGTTCGGCAAACTACCCCGCAATTGCGGAAGCACTCGGCAAATCGCCCCGCAACTGCGGAAGAATTCGGCGAATTGCTCCGCAACTACGGAAGCATTCGGCAAATTGCTCCGCAATTGCGGAAGACTTCGGCAAACCGCCCCGAAACTGCGGAAGGAATTCTCTTCCGAAACTGCGGAAAGAATTTCCCAATGTGCTCCGCAACTGCGGAAGCATTCGGCGAATTGCTCCGCAACTGTGGAAGCATTTGGCGAGCCGCCTCGCAATTGCGGAAGCATTCAGCAAACTGCCCCGCAACTGCGGCAAGATTTCTTAAAAAAAAAAAATGAGGGCGCTGCCCTCGACCCGCCCTGCAGTGGCGGCCACAAGGGGGCAAGCCCCCTTGACCCCTGTCGTTCCCCAGAAGACAGTCGTTGAAAGTGTGAAATGCATTCTTGGGATGAAGAGCAAGAATTTCATAGAAGGTTGTGGAACCCTCAGTAAGAGTAATGGGTTGTAATACTCTTATAGAGGATGAAAGGGGAAATTCCTCACCTTAAACTATCTTTGTTTATAGCATAAGAATGGCATAATGAATGTTATATACGTATGTATATACTGAATTGCTAATTCGTGAGAAGATCATAGCTAATGATTCCTTGTGTGCTTGGTAGGGAAACCAAGAAAAGGATCAGCTATGACGTGGAGAAGGGACCCCATGTCATGCTTGGAAAGGGATAATTTCTTAACTCCGCTATTGCTATTGTTTTTTTTGTATTTTACAAGTTATGGCATAGGAATGCTGGAAATGCAAAAAGGATATATAGATGGCATATTGCACAAGTGCATGTGAAAATGTTTTTGCATGTATATGATATTGCATATTGGTAAAAAGTGAGGATTTACATGTGCGATGAGCCACTTAAGATCAAATGATGGTGGTTGCTAATAATTAAGTTGTGTACGTATGGGTTGTAGGACCAGAGACAACCGAAGCATGGCCAAAGCATGTGGATGATGATTGTTGCATACAACCTCATGAAGAGAGGATGGTGCAACAAATCCATGATCATGATGTTGGCAAAAGGACTGAGTAGCCTTGGTAAGAGGCCGACTGATCAGGTAACATCAAGCGATATTAATAACAACCATGCAGGTAATGGTTATTTATGCTTAATTGCATGAATGTTGAAGGAGGATTTAGTAAGATCCCTTCAACTACAGTTAAAATATGATGATTTGATTTGCATGTGGTATTGAGTGCCTAAATACGAATGTTAACCTACCAAGTATGGTCAGGTGTGGGTAAATGAAGGTAAGGAGCCTTACACCCTATAGTTTCTAGAAACTTCAATGCATTCATATGAATTCATATCATGCCATTGGTGAATATTGGTTGAGAGTTTAACAACCAAAGCAACTGAGGACTTATGGACCTACTACGGTTAGGCCATAGTATGTTTGAATGCATAGTATTCAGGAAATTATGCAAGATGGCATTGAAGAGATGTGCATTGAAATATTCGGTAAATGTTGTAAACATGCATGCATGTGTAAGTACACATGTTGAAATGCATTGTGTGAATGCATGGGTATGACATATATATGTTTCAATGCAGCTAGATAATAGATGAAATGGTGGGCTATTGCTAATCCTAAGACCATTCCATAAGCTGCTATGAATGTAGGAGAAGGATTGCATGAAGAAGGTGGACATGTGATGGGCTACCAGAGCACTCTGTTGGAAGGACAGAGCCGCATAGAGTATGAAGTAATGAGTATTTACAGTTATTTAAATTGCATGGATAGTGTGACTATGTCTTGCAATTTTATTGTGATAATGATGCATATATAGAAATGTATATATATTTCATTGCATTTCAAATGTTAAACAGCTGAAGGTGTTTGAATTATTGAGTATTCTAATTTTGAGATCACTTCAGTGACTGTTATGGCAATGAATGATTATGTGCATAGATACTCACAACATGTTTGGTTGATTGAAGTTTCAGCTTCCAAGTAGAAAAGTCTTGCGTATGGCAATGAGGATAAGTCCATAGTAAAGACCGAGATCTACCATGTGCAAAAGCCAAAGGTTATGAGAAGGTTCTCATGGTTGTAAATTTATGCATGAAACAAATCTGAAAATTGTCTGGTTTAAGTTTATGAGAATAGTCTCATAGTTGCAAATGTAATTTCTGTAGGAAAACAGATTTACATATTTCATATTTGAGAATTTGCTTATAATTGCTAATGATTGTTTGGCTTATATAGAATTGTGTCAGGAGGACATGTTATAGGTGGATGTTCATGTATGGTGGCAAGGGTGAAACCATAATGGGCAGAGTGATACCACTTATAAGAGCCAAACAATATGAGGAGAGACTCATTGCTAAGCAAATCAATTTCTGTAGGAGACATAATTGTAAATTCATATTGAATTTAATTATTAATGCTATTGATTTGTTATGGAACAATCATATTTGAAGCTTATTGCTAAATGTTGCTGAATGTTTGGCTATTTGACAAGGTGTGCCAGGATGACACATTGCAGGAAGACCATGTGTGATGGCTTGCAAAAGCCAAACTAGATGGGAAGGATCCCATGCTTTGGAAATGGGTTTCGGGTGAAACGCCATTGTAAATGTTGATAATGTCTCAGCCGAACTGCATGTTGGTAAAGCATGTGAGTGAGACAGTAAATTATGCCAAGAAGGCATGTGTGGGTTATGGCATGAGAAAATATTGGGGTGGCAAACCGAAGGACTGTTGACTCAGAGAAGGGAGCCCCCATTCTTCGCAAATGAAGAAAATATACATTTGTGAAACGAATGAGTATTCGGTAACCCTAACTAAGGATATACATGTCTGGTTATCAGATTTAATATGCAGAGCATGTTTTATTATTTCATTATTATTCTAGACTGCTTGAGTGTGACTAAGGCCTACATGGATCACATCGGAAAGGGATGCATACCTTTCGGGTGATGGGTTATGTTAGGGTTTTCAATATTGACTACACCCTAAGGGAATGGACGCATTCCTGGTGTTTCAATACTTGATAGTGAATGATATGAAATATGATTACGATTTTTGAGCAACAATACTGATGAGTCTGCTTATCCTTTTTGTGCTATCAGCTTACACAGATGTAATTTGGTGTTGCACGTAAGAGGCAAAGTGAAGAAAGAGTGCTCAAGAGGACTGTATGGGCAGTGGTAACTTTTCTACGCTCACACTAAAGGACACTAGAAGAGGTGGATGGGCCCGAGGAGCTGTGTTGCAGAAAAGGGGTATCATCCTTATGTAGTGTGAGTGGGTATTGTGGGGCCATGCTAGCCTGTAGTCAAGTGAGTCACGTATGGAGTTCCTGGAAGGAACCACTGGTTGCATAAGAGAAGGAGCCACGTAATCATGTTATGTTGTTCATATTACCTGATAAACCTAGTCGATGTACTGGCTTGGTAATGGTTGTTGGATGCCTGATAAACCCAGTCGGTATACTGGCTTGGCATGTTGTTAGATTGATGCTTGACAAACCCAGTCGGCGTACTGGCTTGGCATTGCCTATTTGCATGTTGTGGAGGTATTGGTTATTTGGGTGTTATTTCCTGACCAACCCAGTCGGAGAACTGGCTTGGAAATGATTGTCGTGTGCTTGATAAACCCAGTCGGTGTACTGGCTTAGCATACTGATTTTTTTGAAATGCTTGATAAACCCAGTCGGCATACTGGCTTAGCATACTGATTTTTGGGATGCCTGATAAACCCAGTTGGTGCACTGGCTTGGCATTGCCTATTCGGATGATGTTGTGGAGTAGCAGGTGTGCTGGCCAAGCATCCACCCCACAGGTGATCCAAGGCTTGTAAAGCAGAGAAGGAAACCTGTGGAGTAGCGAGGAAAGTGCACAATACAGATAAGTATTCATTTTCATTTATTTCTTGTTTGGAATAATGAAGACTTCAGGTATAAGTCTTATGACAACCAAGCTAATGCACTGTTGTTTCTTTATTAGAAACCTTGGCCATTATAGGAAGCAAGGACCCTGAAAGAGCTACAAATGCTTGGTAAAGCCAGAGAGTAACTGGTTGAGAGCTATTAATGCTTGGTAAAGCCAGAGAGTAACTAGTTGAGAGCTATAAATTCTTGGTAAAGCCAGAGAGTAACTGGTTGGGCGCTATAAAATTCTTGGTAAATTCAGGGAATAGTTGGTGGGAACATTAACCACTTGATGTTACGAAGCAGCCGGCGTGCTGGCCAAACATTCCCTTAAACAATTGATAAAACCAGTCAACGTACTGGCCTTGCATTGCCTATTCGAATGGTTGTGGAGTAGCCTGTGTGCTGGCCCAACATTCATTGTTGTATCCACGAGAAATCCAATGCTTGGAAAGCGAAGAAGGATCCTGTGGAGTAAAGTGAAGACATCCAATACAAATAAGTATTTGGTTATCTTGCAACTTCTTGCTTATGAATATACGTGTGTATATGATTTGATTATGATTTTCTCAAACTCTTGTCTAGAGATGGACCCTATGAAAATACACTAAATATGTGAATTAATTCAATGTTTGAGTGTAGGTATTGTTGGAAGCAAGGATTATGAGAGCATATGGAGGATGCATGCGGACATATGACTGTCCTAAAGAGCTCAGTATGAGCAGTAATGAAAGATGGTGCTAGTGGAACTGTGTGGGTCCTAGCAGCCAAAGGTTCTGTAAGCAACAACATGGAAGGGTTCCCTAGTTGAATAGCATTAGACAGACGTTAGACACTAAAATTTCATAGCCAAGAAATGGCACGCCAAGCATTCACATTGAAGTGAAAGAGGCTAAGGAGCATAGAACCACAAGTGATGGTGTGGCTCCGGATTGGAACAAGACTATGAGGGGGAAACTCTTACTCTTCTCTTTCCTTTTGACTGATGCATCTCAGAAACAAAAGACTGTTGAGTGCACGTCATAAATGAAAACAATTTGTGTTTAATTGCTTGAAATGAATTGTGAATGCTGAAATGGTCATTTTCCGGTGAAAGGATGAACATGAATGAGTTCATATTTATATTGGGAAGGCGTGAAATGTGTGAAAGTCTCATGAGTAAAGCATGGACGTTCCATGTCAATTGGGCAAATAATTGACTAATTTTAACATTGTGTTATGCTTGTCCTAACAGGAATTGCCATGATGAGTCTCACAGGTGATAAATTGAAAGCCATTGATTACAGCTATTACTAGCCAAGTGTTGCTGGTGAGAAAAGAGAGAGCCATATGTGCACCGTGATCATGGAAGCAGACCAGAGACTATTTGTTTTGAGCTGGAAATATTCCTCAGATAGTTGCCGGGACAACAAAAAAGATGGCATCCATGGAATTCCAAACGTGTAGAACAGCTGGAAGGTAACTAAAAGAAAGGGATCGTTGTAGGGCAATGCCCACCTGCAGAGATAGCCGATCAAGCCAGCAGGAACGATTGTGGAAGCCAAAGGAATTGGTCCCGAAAGCTCAAAGTAAAGGGATGAAACACAGGACAGACCTGTCATATTTTGTGAATTTTGAATCATGTGTAAAGTGGGTATATAGTCCGAAGTGTTGGAACACCGAGGACGGTGTTATTCCAAGGGGAGGGGAATGTAATGTCCCCAGTTTGACCCCATGGCATTAACATTATAAATTATGTAATATTGTTATGAAATCATGGTGAGGAGCTCAAGGCCAAGGCCCCGCCATCGATTTAGTGATGCATATGATTTGTGTGCTAGCAATGCACATTGGAAATTCAAATATCATGTAATATGCATTTTAATAAAAATACCCACAACTAGCTATGCAATGCAACAAAGAGATGGGGGCATGATTTCAAAAGGAATTGGGAGGGAAAACATTCAAACCCTTGAGCCAACCAGGTCAAGCCAAGTGTCAATGAGAGAACCCATCAAACCCTCAACTACCCATGTTGACTTTTGTACCCAATCATTGATTTCTCCCAAGAGTTGGTTGAGGTAGTTAATGCCTTGGGGAATGGGAGGTATGGCTGTCCAAATTCGGGTATGGGAAAACCACCTTGCATGGGAATTTGCATTTTGCTTCTTGGGAAAGAAAAGAGCCATGAATTTCTCCCCCAAGCCATTATGCAACCATCATTCTTTCCCCCTCACGAGTTTAGAGCTACCTGGGCGTTTTCCAGGCATGTTTGTTGCGTTTTTCTTCATTCTCCCAGTAGAGAAGGGCGTTTTTGTGTTGTATACCAGTGGGGAAGAAGGGGAAATCGAACGGGGGTTCAATAGAGACCATTTTGGGTTGTTAAAGGTTGAGATATTTGGGGAAGAAATCGTTTTTCCTCCCTGTGGTTGTTTGCCCCATCCCACAATTCGTTTTTGTTGGGAACGTTTTTGGGAAAACCCATGGCCATTTTATTTGTAAATCCCACTGTTTAAAATGTGTATCCCTGCCCCCTGTTTGTGCTTACTGTGTGAGAGAAGAGTATGTTGGGTATGGGTATGGGTATCCATGGCTTGGGCTTGAGCTTGAGTGCAATCATCTAGGGTTCAATTGTAGCCTGATAAACCCAGCTATGGACTGGCTTGGCTCAGATGGAATGATTAATTGGTTGTGAGAGAGTGAATGTCCCCTTTTCCTTGAAGGAATCATGCCCAGCTCGGGGGTGGCAGTTGTGTTGAGATATTGATGAACACAACTGGCCTATGGTTGGGTGGAACGTTGCAGCAACATAGCTAGTTGTTTGGGACAATTGCAAAATGGAGATAAGTGTTTTTCTATCTATGTATTTACTTCTGTCATGTATTAATTTGATGACTGTTGATATGTTGTATGTATGAGTAATGTGTGTGGATAAGTTAAATTCCATTGTGCATACTTTATTAGTTTTACATCTGCACACAAATGCTTTACTCATATCATTCTGATGAATGGGCTGATAGAATGAGAAAGCCCCACATATGGTTATCATCTTCCCTCTCTTAGTGGGTCAGCAGGTGGGTACATTACATAAAGGTGAAATATTCAACTTGATTTGTGTCTTTTCACTGATTCATGGATAAAGCACAACTTTCAATAAAATATGATACTTTCCTCTTTGTTCCTATTGCCAGTCTAACTAACCAAGATTTACTGAAATTTTATGTTTTTAATTTAAGTCTTTCCACAATATCTGGCGATATATAACTTAAGCTAGCACCTAGGTCAATTAAAATAGTAACAGGATGATTTTGTAGCATACCTTCAATCTCTACCATAGAGATTTGATGATCTGTTTTCCTGATGTCGAGTACTGCATTGATTCTAGGCATCTCCCTCGCCACGTCTCCAACAGTAGGTTCAGTTTGAATAAAGTGAATGTTGTTAGTTGTCTGCTTACTCTTGGGACATTCTGATGCATAGTGAGGACCTTGACACTCAAGACATTTGATAGGTGCCTTTTGTTCATTGGTCCTGGTATTATTGGGAGCATTTCTGGGTGCTGTAGAATTCTTCTGTTGACTGTTTCTGAAATTATTTCTTGAAAATTCCAATTCTAAAATTTTTTCTTTTGGAAACCGGAATTCCCACTGAACCTGAAATTTTTCTTTTTCAGCTCAAAATTGTTGGGTTTATGACTTTTCCAGTTTGACATTCCTTCTCTTTTCTGATTAGTGTCATAACAAAAAACTGCCTTCCTCATAGCCTCTTCCAAGGTCTTTGGATTGTCATACTCGATTCTGTCCTTAATATTGAAAGGTAGACAACTCAAGTATCTTTGAATCTTCGATTTTTCTTCCACGAGATATGGCACATATCTCAATAAGTTCAAAAATTTACTGTTCATTTCCTTCATGTTCATACTTCCCAGCTTTAAATCGTAGAATTCTTTGGATTTTTCTTCATAGTAATGTTCAGATAAAAACTTCTTCTTGAAGTATCGTTTAAAAGTACTCCAGATTACATCCTTATCCTTGATGCCCTTTACTCTTTTGATGTCCTACCACCAAATGTCCGCTTTTCCGATCAAGTTATATATAGCCATTTTTGCTTTCAAGGATTCTGAATAGTTATAAATCTAAAAATATTTCTTCATGCCGGATAGCCATGCTTCAGATGTCTCACCCTTCTCAGTTTCTCCATTGAAAGTTGGAGGTCTAATCTTTTTGAACTCCCCAGAAATATGTTCATACTCTTTGTGGCTTTTTTTTTTCTGGGTTTGTAATCTCCTTTACCGCTATCGCTTGAATAGTTACGTTTCTTTTTACGTACTTCAATAGCATCTCCCGATGATGTTGACCTGCTATTCACATCATCGGTTTTCATTTTCTTACTTTTGTTACCATGAGGCAGATCCTCAACCTTGGAGATATCTTCATTTTCTCTCTCCTGCTCATCAATTGGGCATTGTTCAAACAACACTTGGTTTAACTCTTCTTGTGTCTTCAGAATTCTTTCATTGTCTTGTTTCACAGATCTAATTTCTGCCTTTAACTCCTGGAACGCACGTAACAATTCTGACGAATTGTCATTCAATTCACCGTGGCCTTCTTCTGCATAGTGTTGTCCCGTGCTTTGGCTATTTGGTTGAAATTTGTCTTCTAAATGTTCAGCTGAATTCTCCATACCTGTAACTTAAAATAATTTATGTATAACACAATAGTTTAAATTTTTAATTAGTAAGATTTTCTGCTGTAATAAAATTTTATGTTGCGCGTTCTTGGACCTTTTTCAGACCTAGAGTTCGAACATGAGCTCTGATACCACATGTAACATCCCGAATTTTCATAAAAATTTAAAACTTTTAAAAACAACATTAAATGTAATAATTACAGTTGCGGAAATAATAAAGGCTTGATAAGACGACAATGATTAAAGAAGTCATTAATACTAAACATAACTTAATTACGGAGTCAAAAACATTTTAAATGATAGCGACACATCATACTTCTGAAAAACATGCTTATGACAATAATTGCTCAAGTTAACTGAAAAGTTGGAAATATGATGCGAACAGGTTTCTTTTTGACAAGACACTGACGGTTTGTTTTCTTGATGTGCAAGGGTGTCCTACGAGGTACCCTGGAGTTTACTTAGTTGCAAAAGCGAAGGCATTTGCAATGTTTCTATGTGCAGCCAACAGGTAAGAAGTTCTACGATCACATGATTTAAGAGTACGTGTGTCTTTCAATTCAACGTCGATGTAATAATAAAATGTTATGAACTCCTTTGCAAAACAAGTTACTTGCAGGTATGAATACTTAGCTCTAATACTAGTTCAAGTGTTGACTCGCATACCCTTCTAAGTTTATTGAAAAGGCGTCGTCTATTTATTTCTTAAGATACCACGTTTATTGTCATGAATATCGTCATTAATGTGAAGAATGTTACCAACGTCTCAAGGTAATTCTAATTGTATGTCGTAGATATAGTATTTGCACTACTAGTTTATCAAAACACTTTACAATAAAAAGCTTTTATGCGAAATATAATTATTGTGCTTATTGTTTATGTTATTAATTAGCCTTATAGTCTTGCTTGAGAATTTTAACATGTAATCCTACTCCCTATCTATTGTTTGCAATTTAAACAATATATAAATATATATATTGTGTTATAATCTAACATTATAATTTGTATAAATAGGAATCCTAACTACCTATAATCTTTATTTATCAAAATTGACAAAGGTTGGCTATTATACAAACGTATAAGCCTTACCCTATATGACTCAACACCATAAAACAAATGCAATACAAACAATATAAGTATCATAGCATAACTCTAATGTTACAATGCCATAATATTAATTTGAAACTATGCAAATGTAAATATAGAAACTAACATAGTAATAAATTCGATTTTGACAAGAGTTTAATACCTGGTACTTGGCATGCTTTGCAACCTCGCAACAATAGTGTTCTGTCCATGCATTAATGGTCCAGACCAAACTACGTACTGGAAAGAGCTGTTGGCACTCCACGTAATATCACCCACATGAACTTGGTAGACACAATAACTGTGAATCTTGTTGTACATGGTTTCCACGTCTACTCTCCTCCAAGCTGGATACGGTAATGATCCTTGGTATGCAATGCTGGCACTGTCGTGGTTGTGGTAATTTATGAAGCATTAAATACGATGGTTGCCCGACATCCAAGGTAGTTTGCTGGCACCTTCTTGCTCGTTGATTTTATTAGATCTGGGTCGTTGATTTGGTAACCCTAGAATCTCGTTGTAAGTGTTTGATGGAGAGTTCTCAGTCTTGATTGTTACACTGGTGTTTGAGTGATGAGACCAACATGCTACTGGAAAATAGGATTTAGACAAAGTAACTCAGAGGTTTCGACCTTGAGACTTGTGGGTGGTGATTTTAACAGTAGCAGGTTTACATTTGTGTGCCATGGAGCTACGATAAGGTTATAAAAATTGTAATTGGTTTATCCCTCTGTCAATTGATGAAATCATAGTTCGATTCCTTCAGTTGGTGAAAGAAGAACTTCTGTAAAAGAGTTTGTGGTTTCAGTCAAAAGTTATCAGGCTTCATCGTTTTTGTTGGGTGATGTACCAAAACTCAGAGCTGCAAATCTAGAGGTAATAAATCATTAACGCAGTAATATCATGTTTAAAAGTTCTTATAGTTGTGATTTCTTGTTTTAAACTCTACGACTGTGTTTTTGGCAGGCACCGGTTTCGAATGAGGTTGTTTGGCAAAGGTTTTGGAATGGAATGCATGCATCCAATTCCTGGTAAGCTCCGGTGGTCCTCAAACCTCGTAGGTGCCTTTGGACTTGGTTTTGATGATGATTCTGTTGCTGAGAGTAAAAAATGTTCAATCTTGTTTTTCGGTGATGGTCATCTGTCGAGGTTTTAAGGTCTTATGTTGACATAAAAATTGTACAGAGGGTAACCCTTGAATGTTTAAGTTGCTACTTGGTCGTTTTGATGCCTAGCTCATCGTTTATAAGAGCTTAGCACTCATTTTCGTAATGCAAAGAGTCAAGGGTATAGCCTTGTGTAGTTTGAGGATAAAATGTTCTCGTTTGATGTTTGTTGAAAAGGTTTAAGCTTCTACATACTGTTTGGAAACTTGATAGGTCCGAATGTGAACTCTGTTGAGTTTTTGGTTGTTTCTGTTGAGTATGGAATTAAGAGCCGAGCGTTCGTTTATCTTTGTAAACCATGGTTCGTTTCTTGCAATGGAAAGTTATGTTTGAAATAATCGTTGAGATCACTGTGTAAAAATAATTGTTTAAGATTTGTCGAGCCATGATATTTGTCTTTGGCCGAGGGTTTATAGTTTGCATAATGTATGTCTGTACTTCATTCTCTTTGTTGATAACTATAATTTTGGAAAATCGTTGAGGTAGTTCGACTGTTAAATATTTTCAAAAGGGTTATGCCCCCATGTTCTAGTTTTGATTTTTACAAAGGATATCTTACCTGTAACTTCAAATGCTTTCGGGCTTGTGCTAGGGTTTGTATCCAAGATTAAATCGTTGACCAGATAATTTCGATAATGCGTATGTTTAGATACTAGAGTTTAAGCTAAGTTTTAGACATGAATATGTAATTTGTGCCTTCGACTAACTTTTAGATGATTCATAGATAGTAACTTACCATACATAAAAGATAATATGGTTATGGAAAATAATGACTAGGGTTTAATAAGTCATAAAAGTTATTATTCTTTGAATAATGTCTACAGTTTATCTTTGAGATAGAAAATATGATGTTTGTATACAAAGTTAGGGTTTTCAATGTATTAGGTTTTGATACTACTGAAACAAACAGTTGATACATGAAATCAAACAGGAAACTAGTGAAGAAATAAAGTATGTATAAAGATAAGAAAACTATATATTGATTAGTTCTTGCAGTTGTTAAAATCCTTGGAAATACTATTACTTGGAAAAAATGATATGAGATAAGAGAAAAATATATGACTATACAGAAGTTAGACTATATTTTTCTTTCAGGAAATAACAAAAAAATCCTATATTACTGTCGAGACTATACAGTAAATTTTTACTATGTTTAGATATAGAACATAATTGTAAACATAGCACTTACTATAATTATTTGTCCAATCAATGGCAATTTGCCTATCTCTCATCTATCATTTAATTTGCTTCTCTATACTAGAGTACAATGCAAATAACAGCGTGTGGAAAAATATAGAGATGGTTATCTAATCAGATCTTTAACAAAGCTTTATCATTCAGACTTAAACAAAGATCAGAAAATAAATTCATTTACAAAACAGAGTTTGATAATTTTACTAAACATAAATATTAAACTGTAAACAAAATAGGAACGACAAAACCTAGTTAACTGTAGGGAAACAAACAGCCCAAGGAGCTTGTTCCACCCAACCAATTCCTAAAGACAGCCAAGTTACTTGCCTTAGGACTCCCGAGCTTGTTCACTGAACCACCAAGAGGAAGAAACTTAGAAGCTTAGGACCTCAACTTGCAGTAGCAATAGTTATCCAGTCTTAAAGACTTAGCAATCAAAGGGACCTGCACCAACACCTCTTGTTCTCCTTCTCAGAATAATTTGCAGACTTACAGTTGCACCCTCACATAGCCTCCCTATTCGAATCTCTCAATGATCACCTAATGCACATGAAGAATATTTCTGCAGAAAATATTGTGTAAGAGCTGCCTGCTCAATTCGAATTTGCCTTATGTAGGCTACCTAGGCCTTTCAGTTGTTAACTAGTCATTAAATGAGCCGCCTTCTCACTCCCTCCACTTGGGGGATAATGCCACATTTGTAGGGGTTGTTGTCCCATAACCAACAACTAGTGGTGAAGTGCAATTGCTGCCATCTGTCCCATGCCTTCTAACAGCTTCAATTCCTCCTAGTGGGTCAGTGAACACTCGTTTAACAGTTCCCTTGGGTGTTTGTCTCCTACTTTAATTTAGTAAATAACAATAATCTGTAATTACATTCATCCTTGACCAAACTTGGTCATAATTACAAAACTTTGTAATTAAAATTTAACATAAAGTATTTTTCCAATAAAATAATATTTTCAGAATTTGGGTAGGTGACAGTCTCCTACATTGTGCACCATACTCGCAAATCTAGGAGAGGCCGAATTTGCATATTGAAGATTTGGAATGAACGTTTCACAAAAATCTAGCAAGAGTACAACAAGGTTTGTTGAGAAATTGATGTGAAAAATAAGTAGATGGTTGAGAGTAGAGTCAATGGAGCAAAGACTGTTTGATGCAGGGTGAAGGGAACCTGATCCAGATGAGTAAACCAATTCCATGATTTGCGTCCTATAATTACATTACTAGCCTTAATTATTCTAATTTTCTTGTTTTCATTTTTAATCTTGAGAAATATCACATAGAATCTATTACTAGTCCTTGTTCTCTCGTAATGCCATTCAATTTCATGGACGATATATGTTTATGTATCTATCTATTTATTGAATTTAAGCAAAGTTCATGAGGTTCTTATTATTTTATTAAACAATAAGCTATCCACATATTAACAATTATGGCATATAACTAACTCTGGGAAACACATCCAAAAAATATATATGCTAGAAAGTAAAGATACATTGAATCTAGGTGGTATCCACCCAACCATAGGTATTCCCTCACTAATATACCACCTCACAACTAGGGCCTTGATTTGACAAGGGGACTAGGGCTCAAAAACTCATGCATGGGGTCCTCACATATCCATAGGCCATACTTAGTAAATTTACTGCTTATAGAGGAGAACATGAGAGAGGGGAATAGATCTTACAATCATAGAACAATTCCAAGGCATCATAAGATAAGTATATTTGACTGTTGTTTCACATACATGCACCAACACAATACATCCCATAGAAGAGCCATGGAAGGTTAGACAATGAAGCATACTCCTCCCATAACCAATTAACTATTGTGTTATTAGGAGTCACCACTCTCTTATGGCTACCCCAAATGGTGGAAGGATCATGGTATGGTGAGACTTGCATGATGTTATGATAATAGATAATTATTATCATTGTACTAAAATTAAATAGGTAGAGTTAATTATCAAAGGACATGTACTATTAAAAGTCATGTCTCTTAGAAAGGTCATCGTGAGTGTTTATATACGGTGCCCATTGTAAACATTTATTCATCATTATTATTCTATCAAACAATTATATATACATATTGTCATTGAACAATTAATATTTAATATCTTAAGCTTTTGCAATATTGGTGCTTCACATGCAATTACCAACCAACCCTCATAACCAATGCGGGATAACGCACAAGGACGAGAAGACATTTTACAGTCATAGAAACAATTCCAAGACACCACAAGATAGACATATGCAACTGTTATTTCACACACATGCACCTGCACAATACATCTCATAGAGGAGCAAGGGAAGTCCAAGCAAAGAAGCATACTCACCCCATAACCAATCAACCATTACGATAGTAGGAGATACCACTCCCTTGTGGTTGCCCCCATTAGCATGCAAATCATGGTATGTTGGGACTTGTATGTTGTTGTAGACCATCAAGAATCAATGTGAGATAACACACAAGGAGGGGAGATTTCTTGATGTTGAAACAATTCCAAGATGACCGAAGATAGGTGTAACAAATCATCATTTCATACATGCCCCGCATAATATGTCCCATAAACAAGTAAGAGAAAGTCAAACAAGGAAGCATACTCATCCCACAAACATTCAACCTTCATGTTAATAAGAGACTTCACTACCTTATAATTTCCTCCACTGCATAGATATCATCGTTTGTTGTGATTTAAATACTATCGCAAAACAAATGTCACAACCCAATGCAATGCCAACGATATAAGATATCCATAAAAAAACAAACAAACAAAACAAAAAAAATATTGCTACAACTTTCCTTACTAAAACTTCCCACAAAATTTTAAACTTAACTCTTCACATAATTTCATAACCCTTTTGACACAATCCAAAACTCACCCTTTTACAACATGCTGAATTCATTTATCTTTTCAAAACCATCTTTTGTTTCCATCTCCTCACAACTACACTCACTAGCCACATACACACTCTTAAAACCTCACTCAAACTAACATGGAATGAAGAACAACACGATGGCAATACCACTCCCATAAACAATAATACACCAACCTCTAAAAGTTTTGTCCCCTCTAGTTATGACATGACACAAATTCCACCCCTTATCCGAAAATGTTTTCACTCCCATGACAATAACACTCCAAATTCACAAGGATTTTTCCCTTGGCTTTGATATAAAACTTCCTTCAAGGACTGATTTGTCTATGGCTCTTGGGAAGTAAGTAGATGGTTACATGCCATTTGGTAGATTGTCAAATCAATACCTAACTTTCTGTTTTCTTCTTGAAAAAGCAGTTGGATTTGTTTTAGCTTTATTCGCACCAAAATCTTGCTTATATCCAAGGTGTATTTAAATATTCAAAGCAACATTTTAAAGTATATACATTTCAAAGCACTGGCCTCCCATTCCCATATATATAATTAAGATGTCATTGTTTTCGTAAGATTGTCATCTTCAATATAATAAAATATTGAAAATGAGTATTATAGTTCCCTCCCATGAAATAGAATATCAACCTCTCAATGTAACGTGGAAACCATTATGTTATTATGTTAGGGTAGTGTTTTAAAGTAGTTTTTTATTATTATGTACTTGAAGGGGATCATATATGTATAGCTAGATTTCTATTATTTAACTTTTAAAATTTATAAATGTTTCCTCGGGATTATATATAAGTTATAGTTTGAAGTGTATAATATTTTGTGTAATTTTTAAAATTGATATTTTTCAAAAACATTATTGGTTGCAGGAGTGTGACGTTATCCTCGATTCTCCCTTCCCAGGAGGGGACGACGGGCTGATGTCACATAGGCTAGGAGGGGACAATAGGCTGATGTCAGTATCTGTCTTGCTTAACATAGGTACGCCTACCCTAGGTACACGCTCGAGCCCTTGATGAACCGTATCAGAAATCCGTTGTAAACGTCCACCCTGCAGAAACAGAAACTCTCGGGCTCCATGTCCCGCAGCTTCTTCCTTTTACTTATAGAGTTAAGGGAACATAAGCACTCGCAGACAAACTATTGGATATCTCCCATCAACCGGTCTATGGGGCACTTAGCTTCTCTGGAAACAACCATCATGCATTTATGTATGTATTTTCTCTGTCACTTCTAAATATAGTGTGTTTTTAAGGTTTGACGGTCTTTTTATTAATGGTAGGTGTACTAATTGAAAGTCAATTAAAGTAGAAATGTTTTTTATCACGATCCATTTAAACTGCATGGGAATATATAAAATTAAAGTCGAAATGTTTTCTATCAAGAACAAATATATAAAATAAGAAAAAGTAAGTTAAATTTTGGAATTTAAATAAAAATAATAATTAACAATGATTGTTTGTGAAATTAGTTAATAAATTAGTAATAAATAAAATTGGAGAAAATTTGCTTAATTGTTTGTAAAATCTATTAATAAATAAAATTGAATAAATTAGAATTGAAAATAAAGATTAATAAATAAAATTGAAGAAAAGAATTGAATAAATAAAATTGAAGAATATTTGCTTAATTGTTTGTGAAATCTATTAATAAATAAAACTGAATAAAATAATAAAATTAAAAGAAATAGTAAATAAATTGAAGAAAATAATTAAATAAATAAAAATGAGGAAAAAATAGATTGCATTAGGAATAATACGAACATTACCTTTTGAGAAAGTTTTTTTTTTTAACTTATATAAGGGATGGTAATTTTAGCAATTGAAGTTGCTTTATGTTTTGACTTGTGAATTCAAAAGCACATTAATTTGAGTTATTGGAGCCTGGAGCTACTTTATAGAAAGGGAATATTCAAAGTTTCTATAATATAATGTTGGGTATATTTTGAAAGTCTAATGTGTAGTCTTCTAGTATTATATGTATGTTCAGTATTTAAAGTTAGTATTTGATCATGTATGTAATTTATCTACTAGTTTCAGAGGAAAGAGTGCTTGACTGATATATATTTATTTCTTTGTATTTACCAATATATGTTTCCTACTAATTTGGGTAGATAATTTTCACCGCAATAGTTTTTCTCTCTTAGAAAAGTTGGTCCTTCCATTCCACGTTCTTTTTTCCATTCCTTGTACTTGTTTTCACTGCAAGTAAACGATGCACAAACTTGATCCATATTACCAGTCTTAAACTGTAATGTTGCACTTAACAAAGTAGGCTTCTATTTTGCAACTCTTGCATGTATGCACCATAAATGTTTGTGGTAAGACTCTTAAGCATATTATTGCTTAAAATAGTACTCTTTTTCCAGATTCTTATATCACTACATGGCTTTTCGACATTTGGAAAATCTAGATGATGATGATCTTGTAATCTTCACATCAGTGAATTTGTCTACAAAGGTGTTGAGATAGGATGATGCGCTATATTATTTATCATAAGATTATTGAGAGTGCTTGGGAAAATACTTCTCAAGAAAATGTTTATTGGTTGAGAATTGAATTTTATTTATTCAAGTTCATTTATAAGATTATTGAGAGTGCTTGGGAAAATACTTCTCAAGCAAATGTTTATTGGTTGAGAATTGAATTTTATTTATTCTTAAGTTCATTTTAGGCAAAGAGACTAATTTGAGTGGTAGCTATTTGATGGACAAACAAATAAGATATCATTCACATGTTTGCATTGATGTTTACAATTATTTTATTTTATTTCTTAAATGTTTTTTATGTTTTTTTTGGAACATTTTTTGAAATATATAATTTTTTTTCTATAAAGATATAAATATATTTAGTTGACAATTTTTAAAAATTCAAATTATTTCAGAGAATTTGAATTTAAAAATGAAAAGATAATAGACATATTTACCTTTGTGGATGATATATTAGTGATTTGTTTCAATCTCCATATTGTTATGAGTACCTTGAAAGAGGTAATTGTTTCATGGATTTTGTTTCAATTTCATAGTATTATGAGTTTTATGGTGTTCATTATATTTATTTCTAAAAAAACATTTTCATTCCTTTGAAAGTAGCTTGGTGCATATGAATGTAAACAAGGTCACAATATTTTTTTATTTTTTGTAAACATGATGATAATGTCGAATTCTTTTATTCGAGTCTAGAGAGAACTCTTTTGGGAAATGTTGGAATGATTTATAAGGATGAGACATTAAAAAAAGGTTGTGAAAAATCCAAAATAGTCCATAGAAGTATAAGATAAAAGGAAATTTAAAATTTATAAAATTGTAGGTTTTTAAACAAAATTTAAGTTTCTTGATTTACAATCTCCAAGATTCTTGTTGTCATTTCTAATAGCGTACAATATTATAAATAATTATGTCCAACATTCTTGTTATTTGTTAGGTTTTTAAACAAAAGATAAGTTTCTTTGTTGATTATATCCAAGATTCTTGTTGACATTTCTAATAGTACACACTATATTATCATTTCTAAGAGTCTACACTATTACATCTCAAGGGAACAAAAAGCAAATGATTATTTATAGGTTTTTTTTTTATCATTTCTAATCTAGTGTAGTATTACATATTGACCAAGTAAAAAAACACAAGTATGAACCATTATAAGCAAACATCATTACTCAAATTATTTGTGTTGATGTAGACTAGAGAATGTGACTCTTAAACTTTCCAACTTCAAGCAAATAAAGCAGGTGGCAATGTCGGGAAATAAAGCAGGTAGCAATATTGATATCAGTAAGTTTTCTCTTTGTGTGTAATGAAGGCCCTGATTTTTGAAATCCTGAAAATAGCCATTGTATCGTAGAAGGAGAGACCCAATTGTACACATTAGGGCCAATACTTCCTTGCTTGTTGGACGACTTACTGTGGAGGGGAGAAGATGTCAAGCATTTTCTGAATTGGGTGGACAGGTTAATTGGATGAATCAGTAAATGGAGGTGGAGACATGGAGGCCTCGAGGACAAATGTTAATCTTATAGTACATTACACAACATATGGAAAAGGTTCTTTGAACATATGTCTGTTATGTAGAGAAATTAATGAATAATTGACAGTTTCCATGTAGTGCCCCGCATGCATGGAAAACATGTTGTTATTATATTCTTGGGTTGGTTCGAGACCAAGGTAATAAAATAAACACGTCTGGTTGGTTCCAGACCAAGGTAATAAACTAAACATGTTTTTCTATTTTCCCGAAGTCCGCCTTTGCAAATTGCACCAAGGTTCGCTGCATTGCACTTTTCTCAAAGTCCAAATTGCACCCGGGTTTTTCAGCTGTGGAGTTTATTTCAAGTTATTAGACGAAGTATATGTTCAATATTTTTAACCTAAATAAAGAATAAACAATGACAACCATAGCTTCTTCGACACACATTTGCTTTCTACCTAGACATTTTATTTTTTGTTTCAGTATGTCTTGTAGCCATCGAGACTGAATTTTTCATGCACATTTGGCATAAATATATAGCAGGGCCCCAACAAAAACGCTGATAACTATTCATTTCCGCAGGAACCAGAATCGCAGTTGTGGGACCATTAAATTCAGAAAAGCATATGAGTATAAATATGAGATGACTATAAATCTGTTGTTAGTCATTTATGTTGTTTATGTTCCTGTAAAATTATGTGTCATGTCCCCTCCCGTCATCCCGACCCACAGAGGGAACATGAACACAACAACATGGGATGGGGGTGTCTAATTCTTCCCATAAGCCCATATGATTAAATTTACAATTTAATCAAATGCATAATTAAAATTACACGGCGTAACTAAATCTGATTAATGCATCTACAACATGCAATATTAACAACATATTTAACACAATAAAAATGATGAAACAATCAGATATGAACCAACCTCATGTTCAGGCGTTTACATAGGCTTACTACTAATTAATTCCATGTGATCATTTCATTCAAATTGAATTGAAACAACAGATAATCATAACATAGGAATTAGCATAATTTAGAACTACAGAGAGCACTTATCTTTTAAGGAAGTTGTCCAAGCAACTGGCTACGTGAGAGCAACATTCCACCCAACCATAGGTCTCTGTCCAGCCTATATTCTTTCAGCTGAGAGACCACCCCCGAGCTGGGCTATGTATCCACTAAGGAGGAACTAAACATGCTCACTCACAGCCATAGTTTCACACAAACAGTCATGCTAATCCAATACACAGTTGGGTTTATCAAGCATGCAAAGAAACAAAGGAGGAGGATGCTGAGCCAGTGAGCTCAACCACAAAGCTACAAGAATCTCAAACTAAACTCAAACAACCTTGGCACCCACAATACCTACGACACCCAACACAAGGAAGGTCCCCTTCTCTACTACACAGTCCCTCAGGCACCCCTTCCCTCCAGTGCTCTTCAGGGTGTGCATAGAAAGGTCTAAGATGCTAAATCTTTGAGATTCTAGCCTTCAGTAGGTTTTTCAAGAAATTCCAACCTCTATTCTATCTTCTTCTCTGTCATTCATGCTTGGATTTTCTCAATTCTATGGCCAAATGACTCTGTCCAGTAATTGGATTTTCGGGCTATCAAATCTGGGTTTTCCTATGGATTTTTGGGCATCTAACACTCTCAAATTCGCCCCAAGTTTTAGGTCTATGGATCCCCCATTGGATTTCATTGTCCACCCAATTTTCTGGGTGTTTTTAGCACCTCAAAACGTGGCTTAATTCTAGGTTGCGATTTCTGGTTTTTCTCACTGTTGGGAATGTGTAATGGATGAAAACTGATGCTTAGATGTTCAACAATGGAATGGGAATGAGGTAAAACAAATTCCCTTGAGGTAGAGTGATTTGTGGGTCAAGGAAATAGATCCCATACTCTGCCATACGAACTTTTGGGCTTCCCATGCTCCATTGAATCCATGGACTGATTTCCTCAACTACTTCCTTACAATAGAATTAATTGTCAGCAAGGAAAGTCAAATAGGTTCTCAAGATGACATTTGGTAGCATGGGGTTCGATCCCACAACCCCCTCACCTCTCCCTAGTGGATACACATGGCCCCCTCTTATTAGTTACTTCCATAGCCAATTTTTGGTATTTTATTGAAATATTAATATTTACATCGTTTTACAATGTTCCATGGCTTAATAGCACATGGATAACATAATATCAAATTATTTGCCTTTTAACTAAAACTGAGCATCCACTAGTGGGGCCTTGGCCTTGAGCTCTATGCTAGGAAAACATACATTGCATGTATACAATATTTACATTAAAAGCCAATATATCCTAAGGGTCAAAATTGGGGTATTACATTATGAACCAAGCACATTGTAAGTTAAATATTTCAGTGAGAGTTTAGTTACATAAATAATGTTCTTATTATTCATTTCATGATTATTGTTCTTAATTATTGAACGAGCAATAGAGAGGATTTATAGGAATACATATTTATAAAGAGTTCTCTAAGTAGATATATGTGTATCTCGTCAAGATTAGTTAAATAAGACTTTTGGTTGTTTTATGAATCTTAGCCACCATACTTTTAAAATAGAGAATTAATATTGATACCTAGTAAAGAAACTCTACGAGTATTTATGTAGGATAAAAGTATAGACAATACACATTTGGTACAGAATCTTAAAATAATGTTCTATCACTCAAACAAAACAAAACGTGCAAACAACATAGAGATACATGAAGAGTTTTCAGAGCCTTTGCTTACAAAGTTCTATTACTCAAACAAAACGTGCAGAAAACAAACAGATACATGAATAGTTTTTAGAGCCTTTGCTTACAAAATCTACATAGATAGTTGTGTATAGTGTTATAGGTAAATGCATAACAAAAGTAAATAGTTTGACCTCCACAACCAATATCGGATTTGACAGTACATACAATTAAATCTTCGGCGATAAATACTGTGAAGAATCTATAGCAAAAATAGTTTAATGTATAAATATTTACATGGTAGTTCGACTACATTAATCGATTCAAAATTATTGCTTAGAGGTTTATCCACCTTCACCAAACTTCACAGAGATTGGGTTTTAGGATATAATCCAGCACTTGTAAACCTTTCTACATAATGGCCAGAAGTAAACCTCATAATACCTAAAGAAATGCAAATATAAACGTTTGGCATGGCCAAATGAAACTAGAAGTAAACCTCATAATACCTAAAGAGATGAAAATGCAAACGATTAGAGTGGCCAAACGAAAAACCTCGAACCTTGCAGGGTCTAATCCAGGCCGAGAGTGCAAGGGTCGAACAACGAGGATGCCAAATGGGCATAATACCAAAAAATAAAAACTTGATACTACACTCTTCAACCTTTGTGAAGTCGAGTACTGTTACAGTAGATGGACTCCAAGTGGATAAGTTACATCTACCACCATTAATATGTACCAGTGAATGTAATAGAAGTATCATATATGAATTACATATGCATGTGTATGCATAGGTGTATAATGCATGGGATTGACAAGTGTTCTTAAGTACAATCTATTTAATGCAAAATATTTGTCTCGGGAAGAGGCAATTCATCTAGGATTACAACCATTCATTCATTCACCCCAGCTGGTGTCCACTCAGGCTGGTTAGCATTTAAAGCAGTGGTGTAAGAACATCATCAAGTTTGGAACCCCATGACGTTTGCAGGCCACCCCCTCTTGGGAAGGGAAAATCGAGGCAGACATCATGTTGTCCGACCCAATGAAATGCAAGATAATTATAGTTATGAAAATAGCTTTAATTAAATAAATTAAAACACTAATGTTTTAACTATAGTTTTTAAAAAAATTGTGTTGTACAAACAAGTTAATCCTACCTTACCGATCCATATATATCCCCTCTTGGTATCTACAAGTACTTGGTTAACTAGTTCGTCTTCTTCATTCATAGAAATACTGAGATAAAGGCACTGGTCATTGACTTGTTATCTAGAAGACATAGCTTTTGTTGTCTAAAGTATTTGCAGATCATCAAAGGGTTCTCCCCTTGGAGGTTCCGACTCTCTGAAGTAGTTTGGAGGAGATATTAAGGTGACAGTGTTCACTTTCTCCATACGTTTGTTCATCAGATACTAGCCCTGCTAGTTCATCTGGTAACAGAAAGAATGGTGACAACCAAGGAATAAAAACCATTCATGATTTGTTACTATGGGATGAAGAAGACACTCGATTGATAGGTTGGGCACCACTCTTCCCACCGACCCAACTCTCCCCTCTTCTTCCAATCTTGCTTTTATTTAAGAGGTTGGAGTATGATCTACCACGATGGGATGAAGAAGACATTCGATGAATAGGTTGGGCACCACTCTCCTCACCAACCCAACTCGCCCCTCTTCTTCCAATCTTGCACTCATTTAAGAGGTTGCACTCCAATGGAGAATGCAACCCCAAACTTGCTTTTATTTAAAATGTTGGAGTATGATCTACCACCATGGGACGAAGAAGACATTTGATGGACTAGTCAAATAAACAATGGAGATGCAATCAATCCTAGAGTTACTGTTGAATAGTTGCAGAGATCTTAAATAGATCTTACTGCTATTACAGTCTAGTAGGCTCCATTGGTCTGGAAGGACGTTAAAATTCACCTTTAAGAAGTTAAAATTTGAAATAAACATTTGTAGGCTTGGTAGAACAGCTACATACCTGTGAGTGGAGATCACTTTCATGTAAGGGAAAATGGCTTTGTTTTAGACACAAGCAGTATATGGTGGTTGATGGACTAGTCAAATAATCAGTGGGACTAGTCAATTGCCTGTTTAATATTCCCTACCAACCTCACACGGAATTTAGCGAACAAACCGATGCACCTGGTGAATGGTTACGACGGCCTGCACAAGGAATTTGGCGAATCTGACGCGCCGCATCATTGAACAGCAAAGACGCAGTGAAAAAACTCTTACTGTGTGCCACGAGGCAAGATCACACTATATAACTTATTGTTAAGGGTTTCAGGATACTCCCTGAAACTGCAGATGTCGAAGCTCCTCGGTGGCATCAACCTCTATCGGATCTACCCCTGCGGAGATTTCATCTTGTTATGCGTATGCAGGAACCCCACCAGCGCAGGCCTGCATAGGCAACACGAAAATCGAAAAAAGGCAAGGCCTTGTCCTAATGTTTCCAATTGTATCTATTGCAAATTATAAGTTATGGATTGATTCATGTCCAACCAACTGTTTTTTTTGTTTAATTTAATTGCAGGTGCTTTCTCGATCATAAAGGACTTCCATTCCGAAGCTCCTCGGTAGAAAAACCTCTGTCGGATCTATCCCTGCGGGAACCCCACCAGCACAGGAAACACAAAAACCAAAAAAAACACTACATTAACTAGCCTTTGCGGAATTGCCGTCAGCCCGCAACCCCCTCCGGAGAAGGGAGAATCGAGGCTGACATCAATATCCTGCCACCAATAAGCTTTTTGAAAAATATTAATTTTAAAATTTCAACAAAATATTAAACAGTTTCAACTATAGATTTTATATAATCTAGGGAAAATTTATAAGTTTAAGAGCCAAAATAATAGGAGTTGGACGAAACATAGATGACCCCCTTCCGATGTTAGCCTGTTTAATATTCAATAGTGATTGCATATCCATTGTTTATTTGACTAACCACTAATACAAATTGATGTTGGAATTAAGTGTCATGCAACTGCCAATACTGTCATATCAAGTATGAAATTTAATCACATGTGACGGTCCTAATTGTGGATAAATGTGAAAGCTAGATTAGTTACATTGAAACCATTTATTGCATACATTTATTCTTAGCTTCTTGTTGTTACGAATTATTAACATGTTGTACTATATTCACCGAGACACTACATTGTAGCGGTCCTTAAAATATGACAGTGAAAGTATGTTAGCCCCATCACATGCTATTGTTATCATTTGGTGATTTATGGTTGATGTTAATCGTTGATGGATGATCTCACTTATACGCTAAAGTATCATTGAAGATTCTCTAACATTGAATGAAATCCATTGATTTGGTATGCTCATATTTGGTATCTACAAGTACTTCATTAACTAGTACGTCTTCTTCATTCATAGAAATACTGAGATAAAGGCACTGATCATTGACTTGTTATCTAGGATACATAGCTGATGTTGTCTAAAGTGTTTGCATATCATCTTGAAGGGTTCTCCCCTTGAGGTTCGGACTCTCCGAAGTAGTTTGGAGGAGTGATTAAGGTGACAGTGGTCACTTTCTCCATACATTTGTTCATCGGATATTAGCCCTGCTAGTTCACGGTTTATTAGGTTTTTAAACAAAATTTAAGCTTCTTGATTGACAATCTCGAGGATTCTTGTTGTCATTTATAATAGTGTACAATATTATAAATAATTATGTCCAACATTCTTGTTATTTGTTAGGTTTTTAAACAAAAGTTAAGTTTATTTGTTGATTATCTCCAAGATTCTTGTTGTCATTTCTAATAGTGCACACTATATTATCATTTCTAAGAGTCTACACTATTACATCTTAAGGTAAAAAAACAAATGATTATGTCTAGGGTTTTTTTTATCATTTCTAAGAATGTACTATTACATATTGACCAAGTAAAAAAACACAGGTATGAACCATTCGGAACACACATCATTACTCAAATTATTTATGTTGATGTAGACTAGAGAATGTGACTCTTAAACTTTCCAACTTCAAGCAAATAAAGCAGGTGGCAATGTCGGGGACATTGCCACCTCGTGGCTCTTGTTATAAATTACAACCAACTTATAAAATTTTTTCCAATTTATCATGTTTTAAAATATTTCGTTCCTTATTTTGAATTAGTTGACTATTATTTTATTTGTCTATGCTTTCGTATTGGTAGGTACTCTTGTAATCAGTTTGTTATTTGTCTCTACTTTCATGTTGGTAGGTGCTCTTGCAATCAATTTGTTATTTTTTCATTAAAATGACACGCAAGTCAAAGATTTAATCTTAGGTTTTCATTCTCAACCATTTCGCTCAGCCCCTTCATATGACAAAATTTGTTTTTCCACCATTGAGCAAATTCAACCTTTTATTTGGCCTCATCTCGAGGCAAGCTCATTGTTTTCCTATGCTTTGGATGCATAATACGCTTTGGATGCGTAATACTATATGTAACTATTAGTTTATAGATTCAGGAGTGAAAGGGAGTATATTAATGCTAGCATTAGTTTGGTATTTCATGTTTATGAGCTAGATCAAGCCTCTTGTTCTCCTTCACAACCACCTTCACAAGGATGCCACCACATTCATAACGATGCCACCAATGCCACCGCCTTTGCTACTTTATATGATCTTCACTCTCATGCTATCCACACCATCACTGCCTTCACACCGCTTTCGCTACATTTCACTCTTTCTAATATATTTATTCTCATGCTCTCGCCATGATCATCCACTTGGGTCTCACACTCTACACAATATAATCATCAAAACTCTATAAGTATGCCTTTAGAAGAATCCACACACCCTTATTTCTGAATATGAGATTGCTATGAAAACTTTGTAATTGTTCACTGATTTAGTATTTTATATATTTTATGAAATGAATTTGCTCAAAGAAAGTTTGATAGAACTAAATTTGCAATGCTTGTCTAAATTAATTATTAATGTAGTGAAAATAAAATTGATTATTGATAGGGAGCTCTAAACTGAGATAAACCAATAAGTTTTCATGCAATCCTAGTACTGGATCAACTATTAGTTAGTTAAAACTTTACCTAGCATCATAATCTTCATATCGAGAAAGTCTCTTCATCTATAGGTTTCGTTCTTGCCTTTGCTTAGAGATTATGTTCTTGCCTTTGCTCAAGCGAATAAACATTTGACATACGTCACCATCTTCTTCACGGTTGATATCACTGTTGAAATGAACCAATACACGTTCAACTTTATTTCAATTTTTCATGCATTATACCTTGAAACCGAAAAAATGTCTAACGTCAAGGAAGGATAGAATATGGCTTAAACATTTGTTAATATCACTGTTCAAAATAATCTTCTTCACGATTAATATCACTGTTCAAAATAATCTTGACCTTTCAAAACGCTCAAAGCTAGATTAGTTAAATTGAAATTTAATCTAGGATAACTGAAATTTGATCACATGTGACAGTCATAATCGTGGATAACTGTGAAAGCTAGATTAGTTACATTGAAACCATTTATTGCATACATTTCTTACTGCTGTTACGAATTATTAACATACTGTTGTACTGTATTCACTGAAACACTGCTTTGTATCGGTCCTTAAAATATGACAGTGAAAGTATGTTACCCCCATCACATGTTATTGTTATCATTTGGTGATTTATGGTTGATGTTAATCGTTGATGGATGATCTCACTTATACGCTAAAGTATCATTGAATATTCTCTAACATTGAATGAAATCCATTGACTTGGTATACTCATATTTGGTATCTACAAGTACTTAGTTAACTAGTACGTTTTCTTCATTCATAGAAATATCGAGATAAAGGCACTCTTCATTGACTTGTTATCTAGAAGACATAGCTTTTGTTGTGTAAAGCATTTGCAGATCATCAAAGGGTTCTACCCTTGCAGGTTCCGACTCTCCGAAGTAGTATGAAGGAGTGATTAAGGTGACAGTGGCCACTTTCTTCATACATTTGTTCATTGGATACTAACCCTGCTAGTTCATCTCGTAACAGAAAGAATGGTGACAACCAAGGAATCAAAACCATTCATGATTTGTCACTATGGGATGAAGAAGACACTCGATTGATAGGTTGGGCACCACTCTTCCCACCGACCCAACTCTCCCCTCTTCTTCCAATCTTGCTTTTATTTAAGAGGTTGGAGTATGATCTGCCACGATGGGATGAAGAATACATTTGATGAATAGGTTGGGCACCACTCTTCTCACCAACCCAACTACTCGCCCCTCTTCTTCCAATCTTGCACTCATTTAAGAGGTTGCACTCCAATGGAGAATGCAATCCCAAACTTGCTTTTATTTAAAATGTTGGAGTATGATCTACCACCATGGGACGAAGAAGACATTTGATGGACTAGTCAAATAAACAATGGAGATGCAATCAATCCCAGAGTTACTGTTGAATAGTTGCAGAGATCTTATATCATAGATCTTATTGCTATTACATTCTGGTAGGTTCCGTTGGTCTGGGAGGACGTTAAAATACACCTTTAAGAAGTTAAAATTTGAAATAAACATTTGTGAGTCTGGTAGAACAACTACATACCTGTGAGCGGGGATCACTTTCATGTAAAAATGGCTTTGTTTTAGACACAAGCACTATATGGTGGTTGATGGACTAGTCAAATAATCAGTGGGACTAGTCAATTGCCTATTTAATATTCCCTACCAACCTCACACGGAATTTAGAAAACAAATCGATGCACCTGGCGAATGGTTACGGCAGGCTGCATAGGGAATTTGGTGAATCTGACGCACCGCATCATTGAACAAGAAAGACACAGTGAAAAAACCCTGACTGTGTGCCACGAGGTAGGATCACACTATATATCTTGTTGTTAAGGGTTCGCAGGATACTCCCTGAAACTACAGATGCCGAAGCTCCTCGGTGGCATCAACCTCTATCGGATCTACCCCTACGGGGATTTCCTCTTGTTATGTGTATGCGGGAACCCCACTGGCGCATGCCATCACAAGCAACACGAAAACCGAAAAAAAGGCAAGGCCTTGTCCTGATGTTTGGAACCGTATCTCCTACAAATCCTAAGCTATGGATTGTTTAATTTAATTGCAGGTGCTTTCTTGATCATAAAGGACTTCCATGCCGAAGCTCCTCGGTAGAAAAACCTCTGCCATGTATACCCATGCGGTAACCCCACCAGCGCAGGCCTGCACAGTCAACACAATAACCGAAAAAAAAACTGCATTAACTAGCCTCTGCGGAGCTGACGTCAGCCCACATTCCCATTCTATTTCAAACGATTCAATACCGATCTTTAGGCAAATCTACGTAATAACTTTCATTGCTTCAAGAACAATTCAACACAGCTCTGTATATATTAGTTGACCAATCTATTGAAAAATAACACATTCATAATAATCAATGGAGCTAGCATGTAACCACTCATATATAATTTAATCAAAAACTTTAACATGTAATAGACATGTAATAGTATATTAACATGAAGTAATAGGCATGTAAGAAATGCATGGAATGTAACCAATCGAGCATAACTTTTTAAACTTAAATCCATATCTACAATTTAATTAGTGTTGGATATAATTTTTTAAACTTAAATCCATATCTACAATGTTGGATATAATTTTTTAAACTTATATCCACATCTACAATTTAATTAGTGTTGGATACATTCAACACATACCAACTCTTGCACAAAAAAAATCCAATATAACAAATAGATAAGATCCCACTGAATAACAATCGTAGTACTAGCCAGGATAATGACTAGCCTCTTGGTTAGTGCAAAACATGTAACATGTTAATAAATGGAAGAGTATATATAGTTCATTTTGATATTAACTGGTTTATTTGTTTGCAATTATATTTTGTTTTATGTAGATTCTTATATCTTAGTAGCACAAGGGTATTAATTTTTATAGTAAGAGAGTAATATTATCTACATGAATATGGAAGATGAGAAATCGGTTAAGTGATAAATTGCATTGTTTAAATTGTAGTTTTAAGGAGTTAGTTTTAGTTTTAAGGAGTTAGGCATTGTTGTAGTGGTAAAATAGTTGACTAGTGTTCCAATATACTAAATGTTAATAGCAAATTGATTAGCATTGCTCTTAGCGATTGCAAATCACCAACCAACTCATTGCCACCTCGTGGCTCTTGTTAGTCCCTACCGTAGGCAGGAGACTATATGTTTCAGTTGTTTCTATTAGTTGCAATCAATATATTGTTTTTACTAAAGTTAGATTAATGTTAACATAAAATTTGTATTTTAAATTAGTTAGAAAAACAAAATTACTATTTTATAATTGGACAATCACCTTGAATTAACTATTTTTTATCATTGCGAAGCATTAAAATAAATTAAAAGATTAATAAAAAATAAAATCTTATGTTCAAACTTTACCACCATACAACTTCACTCTCCAATTTATCTTGCATGGCAATTAATCCCCACCTTCTCTCCACCTCGCAATGCTCTCCACATTGATTTATGTGTGCATGGATTTATGTCTACAGTTGAATGCATGTCATCCACCTATACGCTATGTATCGGGAGGGTTTATCAAGCCTACCTAGCCTCCAGAGGTTGCTTTAGTTCGAGCATGGAATTCGTGAGGCTCATTGAAGCAACTGAAGACGGTCCTTACTATTATGGTTACAGGTTCAGGGAAATTAGAATTAATACATTATTGTTTAGTGTTTTTTTTTCCTAATGGATCATGATATGAGGAATTAAAAATTGGATTCGTGTTTTTCCACGCTTTAGATTTCGTAATCAGTGAGGTCCAGAAAAATGGCATTTGACTTATCCTAAGCTTGTCTAATAATTGGAATGCATTCGGAGGGAAGTCCCAGTCTCAGAAATGGGGAAACAGCACGGGCTTGAACTTGAGTTATGAAGATGCATTCTTTTCTCATGCCACGCTCAAGGCTTACTTCAAAAACCACATCAAGGTGCATGCTCTAAGATAGATTGAGTAGTTCTTCTTCACAAAATTTTGTGAAACTTCCGGCCAATAATCCAAATGTTTTTATTTTATTTATACTCATAGATATTCTCCGGTTTGTACAAATTTTTAGATTGAGTAATTTAGGTTTGCAAAAATTGAGAAAATCCATGGAAAATTCAAATCTTAATCGCCAAGATTTCCTGTGATTTATACAGTTTTCTTTTTTATACGCCCCATTTTATAAGCGCAGATTTCAATGATCCTATTCATGTTACATTCGTTATCTCAGAAGGTTTTGACGAGAGTAAACACTGTGAGCAACATCACGTACAAGGAGGACCCAACCATATTTTCCTGGGAGCTCATGAACCAAGCTCACTGCTTGTCTGATCCCTCCGGTGACACATTTCAGGTAGGGACAGAGATCGGACTACAGGCAGGAGTTGTGCCTATGAACTTTACGGAAGGAGTGCAAACTAGCAGTTTAACAACAACCCCGCCCCAAAATCTATGCGCAAGTGGAACTCCACTCCAGAATCTATGTGCAAGTATAAAAACCAGTAGTATATGGAGCTCGGTTTAGTTTCTGTTTTGTTTTTTCTCTTGCTTGACAACAACTAATGGATTGGTTTCTTTTAAAAACGGCAACAACTAATTGATTTACTTCATTTAACTACTTGTTGATTTCAATAGGTGGCATGATCCCCTTAACACCTACCCATTACCTATAATGAGATTGCATCTCTGCGCTTGCTTTTGTATCGAAGAAAGCTTTAAAGTTAAGCTGAAAAACTCCTTTCAGAAACTAAGCGAGGAATCTTTTGAGGAAATCGTCAAGCAGGTAGCTAGAAACTTAAAGAGAGCAGTAAAGGCCATTTTAGACCGCCATAACCATAAATTGATTGCAAGAAAGACGAAGAAGCGTATGAATCTATGGCCTAGTGCTTGTATTAATCCCTCTTTCAGCCAGGATAGATAAACATGTGGCTTCACGACATGTTTTGAACTTTTCCTGAATATATTTGAAGGTACACGCTCTTCTTTCAGTTCTTCCTGCATGCTTATCTAGAATATTTTTCATAGAATTTTTATTTCTATGACAACATTTCAATTGAAGTTTTTAGCTTTCTTTGGCTTTGTTGGATTGTGTTCCAAGGTTTTTGGTGTTGATGTATATGTAACTTCGGAATGTATTTCATCTATGTATTTCATATATATTTATTGTACCCTTATTAGAGATGTGTTATTCCTCTATAAGGAAGTGTCGTCATGTGGATTGACAAGTGTCGCAAGTGTGTGTACTTGCCGATGGGTTATTAGACCACCATGTGTGGGGTTGGCCCTGAAATATATATTATATTGTGGATGTATCTATATAGACAAGTCGGTCCCATAATGTAACTGGGAAAACAAGTTAAGTATAAATAGAGATCGGGAGATCTCTATTTGGATCATTCGGAAAGTCACACTTCTCTCACTCAGAAAGTGGCGCACTAGTGAGGAGGAGGATCGTCTGCTACTAGGAGACTATCTCAAGTGTATTTTCGTTGTACTTTGTTTGAGTCATTGCTCTCTCTATCTCTGAGGAAGTTGTGGGGTTTTTCACCTTAAGGTTTTCCCCACGGAAACTCTGTGTCTCTTGTCTCTCATGCTTTTGATTCTTGTGATGCTTGTCATGCTTATTGTGATTGTTATGCATTGATATACTGTATATGTTATTCTCTCAGTGAAGATCCTAGAGTATTATGAATTAATGCTCAAAATTTAACATGGTATCAGAGCTAACCTGAGAAGAAGACATTTTGCAATGACGAAAACTTGAGTTTCTTGTTTATTGGGTTTCTCTCCACAGTTTTTGGAAAAGCAGTATAGTAGATTGACTCTACTCATCAAGGAGAATCTATCTGTCCAATCAGAATTCAGTTCTGAGCATTTTCAGATTTGGCCCTAAACATTAGGGTTTCCACAAAAATAGGAATTTCTAAAATCTGAAGACATAGCTGGAAGCTCCTTGCAAAAATCGAAGTTTAGAGCTTTGAATCGAGATTTTTGGCTGGGTAGATCTCCGGGAAACTCAAACCCTAATTCAGAGCTCTCCCTAGTGAACCCGGGAGGACAAAAAGGAAAATCTGAAGGGTAAAGCTTTGTTGATCTCAAATTCTGAATACACCAGGCTGATCAACTCATCAAGGCGCATATTTCTATCCTTTCAGAAAGTTGAAATTCACATTTTGAATTTTTAGGGTTTTTCCGACAAACCCTAATCCGAGACTAGATCCAATTTTCAGCATTTCAAGTGGTAAGACCTAAATCTTTTCTATTTCCATTTAAAGTACTCTTTAAGATGTCTCACCACACCAAGCTTTAGGATAAGCTTGAAGGGGTTGATAACTTCCGAGCTTGGAAGTATAGGATTGGGTTAATCATGGAAGAGAATGAGTTGGACTCATGTATAAAAGAAGACATCCCTATCCCAGAGGATGAAGAGGCTAGGGTATTGCATAAGAAGAACTTGGTCAAGGCAAAGAGAATCATTGCTGATTCTATCAAAGACCATCTCATACCCCATGTGTCTTCTCTAAAGACACCCAAGGAGATGTTTGACTCTTTGACCAAGCTATTTGAAGAGAAGAACATAAATCGGAAGATGACCCTGCAGAACCAATTGAAAGGAGTAAAGTTTCAGAATGGAGAAACCATTCAATCTTATTTTTCTAGGGTCTCCCAGATTAAGGAACAACTAGAAGCGGTAGATGAAATGGTGGAGAATGGTGAAGTTGTCATGACCACTCTAAATGGCCTACCCAGGTCATGGGATTCCTTTATTCAAGGAATTTGTGCAAGGAAGAAGTTGATCTCCTTCAACAGATTGCGGGAAGAATTCTCTCAAGAAGAAGCTAGACTTGTAGCTCGTGAGGAAAAGATGGGAGGTGAAGATCAAGCTCTCGCAGCTCACACCAAAAGAAGCAAGCCCAAGAAGGAGCACTCTCGCTACAAGAGATCCTATCAAAAGAATAAGAAGGATCTAAGATGCTTCACATGCAATGAGAAGGGTCACTTTGCCTCAGATTGTCCCAAGAACAAAAGGGATAATAACAACAACTCCAGCAAGAAGAAGAAGGGCAGCAAAAGAAAGTTCCATGCTCATGCTGCCGAGGATGATGAACCTCCAAAGAAGAAGGCTAGAGCAGAAAGTGATGATAGTGATGATGACTCATCAAGTGAAGAAGAGTATGTTCTAATCTCTGCTCTCACAGGTACTATCTCCCATGGTTGTAATGATTGGTTGATTGACAGTGGGGCTTCCAAACACATGACTGGGTTCAAGGAATCTTTTGTAAACCTATCTGAACATGAATCACCTCATAAGGTGAAACTTGGGGATGATTTTCAATACCCAATCCAAGGAAGTAGTGAAGCCTCCTATAACCTAGATTCTGGAAAATCTTTGAAGATGAAAGAAGTCCTTTATGTACCTAGGCTCAAGAAGAACTTACTCTCCATCTCTGCATTGGATGCAAAAGGTATGAGGGTTGCATTTGTGGATGGCCAAGTCCTAATGTGGCCAAAGGGCAAAACAATTGATGACGCAGTAGTGATTGGAGAGCAAGAGGGAGGTTTGTATAAATTGAAGGGTCAACCTGAACATGCCATGGTACATGAATCAATGGAACCAAGTGAAATTTGGCATAGAAGACTTGCTCATATGCATTATAGGGCACTTCCAATTGCAAGCAAGGCTGTAGAGGGTCTTCCTGAAATCAAGACCAAACATGAAGGTGTTTGCAAAGGATGTGCAAAAGGTAAGAACATTAAGAAGGCCTTCCCAAGCAGTGAAAGCAAGGCAAAAGACATCCTGGAAATCATCCACTCAGATGTATGTGGTCCTATGTCATCTAGTTCTCTGAGTGGGTATGTTTACTATGTTTAATTTATTGATGACTTCTCCAGGAAGACTTGGGTATACTTCTTGAAGAACAAAGATGAGGTGCTTGATAAGTTCAAGGAATTCAAAACCTTGATGGAGAATCAAACTGACAAGAAGATCAAAACATTCAGATCCGACAATGGTGGAGAATTCACCTCAAGTGACTTCAAGAAGCTTTGCAATGATTCGGGGATTAAGAGGGAGTTGACTGCTCCTTATAATCCTCAACAGAATGGAGTAGCAGAAAGGAAGAACAGAACAATCATGGAAGCAGCAAGGGCAATGCTGCATGACCAGGATCTACCTATGCATCTATGGGAGGAAGCATCTAGAACAGTTGTATATGTGCAGAACAGAACACCCCACAAGATATTGGACAACAAGACACCAGAAGAGGTCTTTTCTAGTAAGAAACCTGAAGTCAGTCATCTCAGAATATTTGGTTGTCCAGTATACACTCATGTCCCAAAGGAAAAGAGGACTAAACTAGATCCTTTAGGAAAGAAGGGTATCTTTGTGGGTTACAGTGAAAGCTCGAAGGCTTACAGAATATACTTTCCAGGATTCAAGAAGATTGATGTCAGCAGGGATGTAACATTTGATGAAAACTCAACATTCATCAAATCAAGGAAGGCACCTATCGAAGTTTATGAATAACCTAAGGAAACTAGATTTCAAGACACTACCATGACTGAAGCAATTCCAGAAGTTGTTCGTGAGTTTGAAGATCCGCAAGAACCTGTAGATCCACCCCGTGAGGATAACTCTCACAAGAGGAAACCTGCATGGGCTAGAGAGCTCATTCAAGATGCAGAAATATTTGGCATTCTAGAAGAAGAACACAGAGCAAAGAAGAGAACCAGATCACATACCATCTATGTTGCTTTACTCTGTGACATTATGAACAAAGAGCCTTCCAGTTATGAAGAAGCAGCGGAAAAGAAAGAATGGAAGGATGCCATGGTTGAGGAATACCAATCAATAATGAAGAATGATGTTTGGGATGTTGTCCCAAGACCTAAAGAGAAGTCTGTTGTGACTTCCAAATGGATCTACAAAATCAAGCATGCTGCAGATGGCAGTGTAGAGAAATACAAGGCAAGATTCGTAGCTCGTGGCTTCTCTCAGAAAGAGGGAGTAGATTATGAAGAAACCTTTGCACCTGTAGCCAGGTATACTTCCATCAGAACAGTACTTTCCCTGGCTGCAGCAATGAAATGGAAAATACACCAGATGGATGTCAAGACTACTTTCTTGAATGGTGTAGTTGAAGAGGAAGTATATGTGGAGCAGCCACTCGATTTTGAAATACATGACAGGGAGTCATATGTGTGCAGATTGAAGAAAGCCTTGTATGGCTTGAAGCAAGCTCCCAGAACCTGGTATGGTAGGATGGATAGTTTCCTATCTAGCTTGGGCTTCACCAAAAGTAAAGTGGACTCCAACCTTTACTACAAGGTTGAGGAAGGGAATCCTGTGATTCTACTTCTGTATGTGGATGACTTATTTGTAACAGGAGATGACAGATTAATTGCAGATATTAAGAGGAAGCTTGCTGCTGAGTTCAATATGAAAGATTTGGGAATGATGCATTATTTCCTAGGTATGGAGGTGTGGCAGAGTGCAGGTGGGATCTTCCTTGGTCAAGGGAAGTACACAGTAGATATCCTGAAGAGATTCGGGATGATGGATTGCAAGGCCATGGCCACACCTATGGCATCGAATCTGAAGCTTCTATGTGATGCTTCATCTGAGCCGGTTGATGTCTCTATGTATCGTCAGATGATTGGGTCCTTGATGTACCTGACGAACACGAGACCAGATATTTGCTTTGCTGTGAACACATTGAGTCAGTTCCTGACAGATCCGAGGAGTGTTCACCTGGGTTTTGTAAAGCATGTTCTGAGGTACCTAAAGGGTACAGTGGATTATGGGCTCAAGTATGAAGCGAATCAAAAGTTTAACTTGTAGGGTTATGTTGATTCAGATTGGGCTGGCAGTGCTGCAGATAGGAAGAGCACATCTGGGTGCTGCTTCAGTATGGGATCAGGTGTAATCTCTTGGTTTAGCAGGAAGCAGTCCTGCGTAGCACTGAGTACAGCTGAGGTAGAGTATGTTGCATCCTGTTCAGCTAGTTGTGAGGCAGTATGGCTACGGAAGCTACTGTCTGAGTTATTTGATCTCCCGTTAGATGCTACTAGTATCTTTTGTGATAACCAGAGTTGTGTGAAGCTGTCCGAGAACCCAGTGTTTCATGACAGGTCAAAACATATAGAGATCAAATATCACTATATTAGGGATATGGTGCAGAGAGGAGTTGTGAAGCTCCTGTACGTTGCGACGGACGAGCAGATTGCAAATGTGCTGACGAAGCCACTAGCCAGGGTGAAGTTCGAGTACTTCAGAGAGAGGCTTGGTGTTCTTCGGATTGATGACACTTCGAGGAAGAAGTGATGGACACATTTGCAGAGGCCATTCCAAGCATGTTGGAAGGAGGATCCTTCACATGGATGTGGATGTAAGCGTTGGATGATGAGCATCAGGACGATGCTTTAGTTACTGCTCTGTATATGCATCAGGAGGATGCTGGATATGATCAGTTGGATCATTTATATGTATATGTATGTACGCATCATGTTGGATGCTGGATATGATCAATTGGATCATTTATATGTATATGTACACATCATGTTGGATGCTGGATATGATCGGTTGGATCATTTGTATGTATTTTGTATAGGCATCATGTTGGATGCTTGGACCATGTATCTGTATATGTATCAGCTGGATACATTGTATGATCAGGAAGATCATGTATGTTGATATGTATCATGTATGATCAGGTGGATCATGTATTTGTATATGTATCAGGTGGATACATTGTATGATCAAGTAGATCATGTATGTTGATATGTATCATGTATGATCAAGTGGATCATGTATTTGTATTTGTATCAGGTGGATACATTGTATGATCAGGTGGATCATGTATGATGATATGTATCAGGTAGATACTTGGTATGCATCAGGTAGATGCATTATATGATCAGGATTATCATGGATGACAAGCTTCAGGATGTTGCTCCAGATGATATGCAGCAGGATGTTGCAGTGATCATGATAAGGATGATCATGTGTACATCAGGATGATGTATGGTGAGTATCAGGTTGATACTCTATGGCCGTGGATCAGGTTATGCAGATGAGCATATAATTTGGCCCTGGGAGATTTGCAGATAGTCTTTCGAAGTTTTTCCTATGGCATGTAATCTGGCCCTAGGATATCTGGAAAGTGCTCTTTCGAGGTTTTGCTCTGGGAGGACATATAATTTGGCCCTGGGAGATCTGCAGATAGTCTTTCGAGGTTTTGCCTATGGCATTTAATCTGGCCCTGGGATATCTGGCAGATGCTTTTTCGAGTTTTTGTGCTATGGCATATAATATGTCCCTGTGAGATCCGATAGGTTGGGCTGTGTGCCCGTAATTAGTCCTGGGATGCTCTTGCGAGGTTTTTCCATGACCACATATAATCTGTCCCTGGGAGATCCTATAGGTAGAGCTGTGTGCTCGTAACAGCCTGGGATGCTCTTGCGAGGTTTTGTGGTGAGGTCACATATAATATGGCCCTGGGAGATCCTATAGGTAAAGCCGTGTGCTCGTAACAACCTGGGATTCTCTTTCGAGGTTTTGTGACGCACGTAATAAGTCCTGAGGATTCCACAGTATGGCCAGTGATGACAAAGACCTGCAGGTGGTGGGCCTACATCCAGTATGAAAAAGGACTGGCTCTGTAGAACTTCCTATGACGAGTAGAGTCAGAGATTGGTTGAGATAGCAGTAGCAGTGATGATGATGATGACGATGATCCTGAGAAGAAGACTTGTCTAACAGATCTGTGTCAAGAAATACCTTCCTAGTTAAGAGGGAGTGTTGATGTATATGTAACTTCGGAATGTATTTCATATATATTTATTGTACCCTTATTAGAGATGTGTTATTCCTATATAAGGAAGTGTTGTCATGTGGATTGACAAGTGTCGCAAGTGTGTGTACTTGTCGATGGGTTATTAGACCACCATGTGTGGGGTCGGCCCTGAAATATATATTATATTGTGGATGTATCTAGATAGACAAGTCGGCCCCATAGTGTAACTGGGCAAACAGGTTAAGTATAAATAGAGATCGGGAGATCTCTATTTGGATCATTCGGAAAGTCACACTTCTCTCACTCAGAAAGTGGCGCACTAGTGAGGAGAAGGATCATCTACTACTAGGAGACTATCTCAAGTGTATTTTGGTTGTACTTTGGTTGAGTCATTGCTCTCTCTATCTCTGAGGAAGTTGTGGGGTTTTTCACCTTAAGGTTTTCCCCACGGAAACTCTGTGTCTCTTGTCTCTCATGCTTTTGATTCTTGTGATGCTTGTCATGCTTATTGTGATTGTTATGCATTGATATACTGTATATGTTATTCTCTCAGTGAAGATCCTAGAGTATTGTGAATTAATGCTCAAAATTTAACATTTGGTAGTATAACGAAGAAAGCTCTTTCAATGCGTTTGAAGATACTTTTCTTGAAGCAGAAGTCTCTAACGATTTTGGAGCTCCCTGGAATCCAGTTAATTATGAAATTCGAAAATACATTGCCCTGATTGTAACAAAGGCTTAAGAGCACTGCTGGTAGTATTGGTGGCCTGCAAGTTATTCGTTAAAGCTTAGGTTGTAATTGTGTTTTGGGACCGGTTAAAATCAACTATTAAAGCTTCTGTTGTAATTTTGTTTTGCGTCAGGTCATTTTCAACTATTAAAGCTTAGGCTATAATTTTGTTTTGCATTCAGTTAAAATCAATTTGAATGAGGGTTTTTCATCTCCCATTTCTGGCCAAGTGTGTCAAAAACATTTCAATCCTATCTTTTCATCTACCATTTCTGGCCAAGCATCACAAGATGTATTATTCCTAATGAACGTCAAATGGAATGCCATGGCTCGAATAGTTGTTTGAACAGTATTCTGTAAGCGCTAACTGAACTTTGAAAAAAATTGTCATTCCTAAAGAACATGAATTATAGTACAAGCCCTATTCCACAGCTTGAATTACAAGGGATATTCCATAAAAAGAGTTGTTTTATCCAGGCATATTACATAACCAGAATAGTTGTTTTATCTAGGCATATTCCATAACCAGAATTGTTGTTTCATCATTTTTTTCTTACTCACTTGTCTCCTCTCTATTCCACTTCTTCAACTCTCCCCTCCCTTCTGTGATCAATATCAATCCCACTGCTTTCACGTCTCCTGTGATCAATATCATTACCCAATAAAATAAATGCTCAATCCCACTTCTTCAACTCTCCCCTCCCTTCTGTGATCAATATCAATCCCACTGCTTTCATGTCTCTTGTGATCAATATCATTACCCAATAAAATAAATGCTAATAACCTTGACGATATAATAAAACTGCTCAAATTGATGAAAAAATGATCATTCTAAAAGTTTCTCTGGCAGAAAGTTCTGTCATATGCGTTAATGATAGAGTCCCAAAATGATATTTCAGTTTCTTGTGGTACAAATGCAGCTCTGAAGAGAATTTTAGAGATCATGAGCATTCAAGGACTTACACGAGAGAACATTGCAAGCCATTTGCAGGCATGTACAGAAATCATCTTAGAGCATGTAGATTTTTACAGTTTATCGTGCATATTTCCGAGTCCGATGTAGATTTTCACAGTTTATTGTGTAGTTATTGAATTTCTAGATATAACAATGTAGTTATTGAATTTCTAGATATAACTGTGTGTGCATATTTCAGAATCCGACATTTAAAATAGTCATTCCATCCATCTTCTTTTCACAGTTTATTGTGTAGTTATTGAATTTCTAGATATAACTGTGTAGTTGTTGAATTTCTAAATATAACTGTGTGCATAACTGTGTGTGCATATTTCAGAATCTGACATTTAAAATAGACACCCCATCCATCTTTTGAGAAGAGAGAACACGAAAACTCAATATACACACAGTTATATCCAAAAAAATCAATAACTATCTTATAATTCACTTGTCAATTCATTAATTAACTTTAACTTGTTGTTTACAGAAATACCGACTCTACTTGAAGCGTTTGAGTGGGAGTCTCTCGGAGCCACACGTGAGCCACGCCCAGTCACTTGTTTATAGAACCCTCTGTTTCGGTTTCTGTGTATATATGGTCTCCAACTCGCCTAAAAACTCTTGGGTTGGCGATTAATCAAATCTCAAGCTAATTACACTTTATGGAGAGCTAATTACATATTTTGGAGACGCAGATTTGAATTTGTGCAATCTATATGGAAACTACGACAATCTGTAAGTTCAATTTTTTTTGTGTTGTAGAATGGAGTAGGTATTTTCTTCAAATTTTCTTGTTGCTCGATGCTCTGAGTCTTCAATACTTTGAGCACCGCTTGGACCTTAGTAATCTTGGTTTCTATAGGTATATTTCTGGGGCTTCTGTCTCATCGGTGGGAATGCATAAGTATAGATCATCCACTGCTAATGGCTCTGCTACTAATAGTACTTCTACTACTAGTGTTGGCTTTGGATATGGGTCTTTAACTGTATCTGTCTATGGCTTTGGCTCCTAGTACTCGTAGTGCTGCTAGTGCTGCTGGTTAGAAAGCTTCTTATATGACTGGCTTTACCCCTGTTACATATGCTAAATAAATAAATATAGGTACTATTTTATAGGTGAGAACAAATGATATCCTACCTGGGCTGGACTGCGCGGTTGGGCTGATCAGTTGGACTTGGATACTCAACTTGGCTTAACGGTTCAGAACTGAGTAATACATTTTCCATGAAATCCATTCAAGGTAGTGTGTTCCGTAGCAATATAAGTGAGGTCAAGGTATGGTTTCGAGGGCAATAGCTGCTTTGAGCTATTATTTTTAATGAGGAACGAGGATACGAGCCACAAAGAACCACTGGTCACTGGATCATGAACATTGAAATATCTTGCCATAATAGTCATACCAACCGTAACAACCATGTCATAACTGTGACGGATTTGGTTGTGCGCAGACATTTATTTGCCATGGATGTAAATGGTTTCTTGTTACATTGTGATAAGCAGTGTTGTTTCTGCGCTCGGGTTCTCATCTAATCTTAATAAATTTAATCATCACTCGATTAAATGTTTTGTTTGGTTAATCATGCTAGGATCAATAAAATAAAATTCACTAATTACTCAAAAAAAATTCCTTTGTTTGTGTAAATGTTTTTATTAAAACGTGGGACGTTAAATTTTACTGTCGAAAACTATATTTAATTGGATAAAACAATTTTTGCTCCTTTTAATATATTTTTAAAATAGCGACAGGAAGATCAGCCTCCGGTGCCCTCACTCCCGCTACCTCTGTTTCTTATGTGGTCTCTGCCCTTGCTCTTGCTTGTCAGTTGAGTCTACTAATTTCACATTTGTTTTATAGGGTTTCAGTAATAAGGGGCTTGTTCTTTATATAAAGGCTCCAGAGTCGGTATATAAGGTGCCAATTTTTACTCCCACCTAAAGATGCCAGGAGTTGCCATAAGGATATTGGTCCCATCTTATGTCAGATCTTGTGAATTTATTTTATGCAAGTCCACAGTTCAATTTCTTATGTTATCAATGTTTTATTTTATGTTCATGGGATTTATTTTAAATTGCCCAGAAGCATGAAACCCTGTCTTGATTTTCAATGTTGAAATTATGTTTGTTATCCTTTAAAATTTCTGCAGCATAGTGCCAATCCAAATATCAATAACAGCCCAGAAGATAAATGCCTCTTTACTCCTCTCAAATCATATCTATGTACCACCAGTGGTAATCTCATTACAATGGCAGCATGGACATGTACAGGAAATAATGAGATCCTTCTTGTCATACTATCAAACAATTTTTGGTTCCTTCCGCTTGGAGAATGTCTCATGATTTGATGATTGCCACATGAAGCTATATTTTCATGCTTTACTATTCATAGTACAACCACTATCTCAACCAGAACCCTCGCTCAGCAAAATCCCCATAAAGATCTCATCCTTAATGCTCAGAAAATGTTACCGATCTGTTACATGTTCAAGCAGTAATTTTTGGTTAAGAGATACTATATTTTGAATGGGATGTAGCACATGTTAATGTTGTAAAAGGTGTATAACACATGGGTTGGGATTCCATTTTTTTTAATGTTGTAAAAGGTGTACAGCACATAGTCTAGGCTTTCATTTTTTTTTAATGTTTAATAGATTAAGAGGTAAGATAAATTTATGCTAATTGGTACCACAAACTATTCCCACATCAATCCAACATCAATCTGGATTCCTCTCAAGGCGGAGGATAGTCAAATGGGCGTTTTGTTCCTTGATTACTACCTGAGGAAATCTCTTATTCAAATCATCCTGGCCACGAAAGAATATCGTTTTCTATAATCAACCATCAATGGGAAACTAGCGTACATTTGTGTGCTAATCATATGGCTACAATATGATATGGTTGAGTAAAGACTTGCAACATGCACCTGATTCAGCATGGTTTTGGTTCAAAGGGAAATCCCAAAGAGGAAGCTGCTGGGGTCTCGACAATCTATGACAATTGGGATGTTGATGATGCAATGGAGCCATGACTGAAAGGGGAAGAATTTGACATCTACCTGTACATCATTGTCATTACTCTTGCTTCATTATTGGCAATACATTCATTAGATTGTTTATCCATTATTTATCTTTCCATAGTAAGTTAATATTGTTCTTTTAACATATATAGTTTCTATATCCACTTCTTTTGACATTCCAACAATTGTTCATGTGCATTACTCATTTGTGATTTGTTTTCTGAACATGAGATTTACTCACCTATAATTTAAGAAGTTTGAACATAAACATTTATTTGCTCTCACCAACCATTTATGTCCAAGTTATATTGGGTGACTTTTAGGTAGAAAGAAGTTCACTTGTGTTTTGTAAATAAAAGTCTATAAATGGAATAGTTATAAATGGACTAGTGGCTTGGAGATTTTGGATTAGGTTCCACTTTTATGGCTTTGGGTACATTCTCGTAGGTGGTTGTCAAGGCTCTCTGCAACTATTTTAATCAATGTTAGAATTTTCTTTGCATCCATACCCATTCAAATATTCCTCGTAGATAATGCTTTGTTTAAAAATGCCATTAAATAAAATTTCTTTGTCAAAGAATTTTCCCTTCAACAATAAATTGTTATTCAATAATTTGTTCTTCTTATTTTCTTTATCTTTTAACCTAGAAGGCAGGGACTAAGCTGCACGCAGCTCTTGTTTTGGATTTATATATTAGTTGTCATTAATACATAAAATTAAAATTTTCTTTACATATTATAAAGTTTATATATAAATATGTTTTTTATTATTTATTATTTTTGATAAAAAAAATATTTATTATTTTTAATAAAATTTCATTTTTAATTATATTTTTAAAATTCTAGATGGTTAAATTTTAATGATGTAATTGGTTTTGTGGGTGAAATTTGAAGTAAATGGATAAAATTTAATTTAAAAATTTGAAAAAAAATGTCATAAATTAAACTAGGTGATTCCAGATTAGTGACCCATGAGACAACATGCTAGAAGTACAAAAGGCTACTCAAAGTGGAATGAGTATGCCCATGAAAATGAGAGGAACAATAATGAGGGAGGTTGCAGCAATTGAAATTATAATTTTAATTTAGTGGTGTGTTCATATGTACCTAGAAGGTTAAGCCCTGAGGGGTAGCTTAGTTGTTAAGATCTTCCAGGACGAAGACGACACATGGTCAAGGCCAGGGGTTCAATTCTTTGGGTCCTTCGGGGTTAGGCACCAAAGTAATGTCGACAGGGTGAGGCCCCTTGGATTATATCCGTGGATGTAGCGAGCTCCAAGGCCGTGAACCACATTGAAAAGAATGTACCTAGAAGGTTTGTGGCTGTGAAAGGAATGAGTTCATTATGATTGTACTCGTGACAATGCTAACATTCTCAACACTGATTTAGTTTCCTCTACCTAGATCGGTGTATATAGTCTCCATTGACTAGTTGTGCAGGGATCCTCCTGGACATTATTGTTTGCGATGGTTGGCTTGTCCCAAAGCCTCACTAACAAACCCACCCAATTATTAAATAAGCATAGAATGCAATACTTCATAGACTATTTAATCTTTACTTAAATTTATCATGTAATTGTAAATTTTGACTATACAAATGAATTCAAGGGTTTCTAAAATTCTTGTTATTTAATCTTTACTTAAATTTATCATGTAATTGTAAATTTTGACTATACAAATGAATTCAAGGGTTTCGACAATTTTAATTACATTTAAATTGTATATACAAATTTAATATTTAAAATTTCATTAAAATAAAAAAATTTGATTTAATTTTATTCATAATAATTTAAATTATAAAGAGATTCTACTTGCATTATACACTTTATGGATTTTATATGAGCAATATTTGATTTTCTTCATAAATCATCATTTCCTTAACTTTATATTCAAATTATAAAATATGTGATGTGATGCATTCGATATATTTAATTTCATATTAATAAATTTGATATGAACAATTTATTTAAGCAAAAATAATTTTAATTTAATTTCCTCAAGGTGTTGACTTACTTTCGGATTACTAAAGAAACAATGTGGTGCATTGTTATCATCTTCCTTGAATTAGTTGATAATGAAATTCAAGAAGAAGAAAAATTTGGTCGATAAAGAACTAGGAAAAAAACAACTAGTGAATTCGTTATATTGTAATTTCACACACCCAAAGGTTATTAAAGAAATATTCAATTATTGGAGTTGTTCAATGTGTTGAACCAATGATACTATGAAGTAGACGTTAGAGAGCATCTTGAAATCTATGGGTAGAGGCAACTTTCAATTCTCAATTCAAGTTATTTAGCTAGATCTTGCATCTACAAGAGAAGAAATCTCAAGTTACTTAACCAGATTAAGAACTACAAGAGAAAAAATATCAAGTTATTTAGCTAGATATTGCATCTACAAGAGAAAAAATATCAAGTTACTTAACCAGATGTTGTGTTATTAGTATATATACCAAAAAAAAAGTAGCATTCATGGTTTATATGTGTAGATATACACCATGAAATACATTTGTTGTATATGTATCTAAGAATAAATTATAATACATAATGTTTGCCCAAAGAAATTAATTGTGAACATACCTTTGAAATCTACATCACACTCGTCGATGGAATCTTGTTACAATACTTGAGAAAGCATAAGATTAATACCATAGAAGTAGGATAACAAATCAAAGTTTTGGATGTAAATTCATCCATAAAATAAGAATTTATAACTTTAGTGTATATTTTACACATTGTTGTTCAACAAAATAATTGGATCACCAGATTCGGAAGTGAAAGCAAATAGGAAAGAGGGATTGATCAAGTCCGTGTATTTGCACCCTAAGGATATAGTAAATGAGATTCAAATACTCAGGCGAGAGGGCCTTTAGGGGAATTTCGGTGGGGAATGAGCCATGAAAGACATAAGAGAGGTACATGTTGCTCCCCGACATGAGAAACTTGATCATCTAGGAGCATAATCGTAATGGAATGGTACATGGGAGCCACAAAGGTTGCATTTTGCAGTTCAAGTCATTGCCCGAGAGGTGAGAGGGGCTTGTAGACGACTAAGTAGAGAGCCAGGAATTTGTTCTCTCCATTAGAATTTGCTCCCATAGTTCTATGGACTCTCTAATCTATGTTTTCAGGGATGTCCTCTTGCATTTGCTCCTATCATTATTTGAACCCTCTAGCCTATGTTTACATCGATGCCAAAGGACACCTGGTCAAGCATGTTTATGAGATGATAGATGAATGGTGGAGATGGCAGACAAATGGACGATCTAAATACATTCAATCGACGTTTTCTCAATCACTTAAAAAAAACCCATCGATATAAATATACTCAAAATCTATAAAATAACATAAATGCACTAAATAAAATATAATGGCAAAGGCATTGCTCCGAAAGCGATAAGTCCCAACTTTTATGATCAAAATTGCATAAACCTTATATTACATTAGAATATATCAAAACAAACATAAAATATAATGACAAACACATTTATTCTAAAGTGCTCAGTCACAACTTGCTATATACGTGTTAAAAAACCCTATATTACGTCACAATATACTCAAAATCCATAAAATAATGCTAATGCAATATATAAACGTAAGGGGAAACAAGTTGCCTTTGAAGTGATGGGTCATAACTTGCGAAAATCTAAGTTGTACAAATCCCTAGATATTACATCACAATATACCCAAAAATCCATAAAATGACATAAGTGAAGCATATAACACATAAGGGGGAACACATTGTTTCTAAAGTGATGCATCACATACTAACGTTAGAAACTAATTGGGGACAATTTACCAACCAAAATAGATATACAATTACTTTTGAAAATCTATGAAATATACTTGAGAAATGATTGTCTAATAATTAAACTTGATGATAAAAGACATTTACTTATAAAAGAAAGGCATTTTAAGTCTAGAGATAATGATTAATGCAACTAACCATGATAATATGGGCAATTAACAAATTAACAACTTAGTAGATCACATAAAATTACTTGAATGATCGATTACATTTACTTAGATTGATTACATTTACTTACATGAATAAATTAACCTTTATACGTAAACCCATAACAACCAACATGAGAACCATAGTATATGTTTTACATGTTCTATGTGCACGTGCATTGTGCAATAATTGAAGTTTGAAAGCCACAAAGTGTGCATTGTGCAATAATTGACGTTCGTGAGCTCTCTAAGTAACTCAAATATTATAGTTGTAGAAGTCATCTAGTAATATTGGCATGGAGTTCTATGTGATTGCATGCATAAAGTTTAGACATTGTCTGCAAGCTTATTTGAAAGCATTGAAACGAATCGTTGGAACTATACAAACACTTTCAATCGAATTGCTAATGACTGCAATAGAACACATCTAAAATTTTATTTTTTATTCATTTATGGTAATAATCTTAATGTTAAACTATTGTAAATAATGATTTGTGTCAGTTGATATGCATTCTCAAACCTTCTTTGTGTAGAGGAACTAGGGAGACTTATGGCCATTTTGCATGATTGTCTCTTATTGAGCAATAATATCACCAATACATACATTTCCCAACCATTCAATAAATAATTCAAAACATCTAAAAATTTCTCAAAGTGTTAGGTGGTGGACCTAATAACCGTGTTGCATATCAATTGTGTCAAATTAGAAAATGTATCTACTTTGAAATTAAAGGCTTGATTAATGCTAATCAATGTGAGGAAAAGACCAACCACTGCCCAATGCTTAATCTCTTTGAGCATGCGTGTTGCATGATCCCCCAACTGAAAAATAGTTGTGATTTAACTTGTTAAGTGAATGTGCTACACGGGAAAGATGCATAGTAAAATCTCTCAAGTAATGCACCATTCCCACGAACTCTCACAAGTGATGGATATTGTTTTTGGTAGCCAATCAATAATAGCCAATCAATAATGGTTGAAATATTCCTCAATTTAATGTTCAATCATTTTGATTCAGACATAGTCTAAGATAAATGAATTCATGTTGCTCGAATCTTATTTATGTTGACCAACCATTTTTGTCCATGCAACACTACAAATACTTGGTTTAAATGATGTGTTGAAGCAACAATATCTCTCCAGGCAACACTACAAATACTTGGTTTAAATGGTGTAAATGATTCTCCAAGGTAAAACATATATGTTTCCTAAATACAAGATCATGAATGAAATATGACAATCTTAGCACTTCATTTATCATGCTTGTGAATGTTGTAGGGGCACTAGTATGGTCCTTGTCACGTCTTGAAGGTTGTTTTGCTCTTATTCTTTAGCTTTAGGCATCTAGTGGCTTTAACCAAACTTGAGGTAAATCTTACTGAAGAATTTCACTTCTAGAGATTAAATGTAATAGGGCATTGGAAGTAGGCAATGTGCACCGATTTTTAATGGTGATACTATTCAAGACAATAATCTACACATTTTCCACATGCCATCCTTCTTTGGGACTAATACAATGTTAGGGCCAAAAGGCCATGATGAGGTGGGGTGTATGTGCCATCTATCCAAAAAATCTTGAATTTGCCCCTTAATTTCTTCATTTTTTAAGAATGAATCCCTACATGAAGCCTCATTTGGCATACCAACCCTATATTGCAGGTCAATCCCATATTCAATAGGATGGATTGGATGTATATGATGAGGTTCTCTAAAAAACTCAAGATAACACTGTAATAGTTTGTCCAGCTGATTTGTTAATTTGACCTTTCCTATTAAACTAAAACTACGTCTGATGAGTTCTCTTGGTCTTGATGACAATTAAAAGGTGCCAATTTCTCTTCCTTTTGGGGTCATAAAGCGAGCAAGGAAAACTATTAAGAGGCATTTAGCAGTCTTTGAGCTTCAATGCCAAATGTTAGTGCTAAGGTGGTTGGGCCTTTTTATGTCATCACCACAAATGCTTGGCCAGTTTTAGTAGTCACTATTGATTCTTTCATAGTCAATAGAATGCATCTGGATACCTTTTTCTTCCAAGAAAAACTTTCTCAAGGATTCTCACATTTATTTAATGGCACCTAGGGTAAATGTTGTTGACATACAACATGTATGCCTAACCTCAAGGGATTGGGTGGATTTTGGCTAATACAACTTCAACATGGCAAGTCAAATCACTTGAGTTAACCCTAGGGGCTTTTTGCATCTCACTAACACATGTATGGAAAATAACTCTACACACATTTAGTGGAAATATGTCGATCTCTATTTCGTAGATGTAATCAACTAAGATGGAAAACTCCACATTGCATTTTCCTAAGATACAAATATTTTCTCTTGTTGAGCCAACAAATGAGTGGGGATCACAACATGTGCTTATAGATAGATTGCTTATTCAATACCTTGTTCAATTAATTAGTGAACTTTGACAAAAATTATTATATAAATCAACACAAACATTGGCATGTCTATATTGGCAACGAATCAACTCCACGTTCCCATTAAGTTTATGAGAATATATAATAAGGTATGGACAACTTGAAGTCGAGCAAAATACCCAAGCAACTAACTATTCAAGTAATCACAATATGAAGATTGACATTTATCTTCTAGTTAAGGGATACTAAAGTTTTGTCTTCTATTCTATTATACTGTCTATATTGAACAAAGTAAAAAAAAATCCCAAAGAGGAAAAGACAAACAATGAAGATGATTCGTCTTGGCTATTGGTATTCCATGCACAAATTGTTGAGCTCTTCAACTACATGAATCAATATGTCATGTTGTTTGGTTGCATGTCTACAACAAGAATCAATGCACAAGGTTATGCATATCACATGATTGAAATCTATGCCTATGTGACTAGGTCACAACACCACTAGTGTGGACAAAGAATATTAGTGTGTCCATAACACAAAGTTTAATTATGTCAAATATTGACCACCACAATGTAATTCTAGTGTTGGTATCTCTATGCTCATGTGCATATCAAAGACAACAACCAAATCCCCGTCAACGACACCAAAGATGTTATCGCTCAAACTCTATCTACCACTAAAATGTATCTCATCCAAGACGGTAGAGGAGAGGCCAGTCAAGTTGGCGACACTTCAAGCACTAAGGCCACCACTCCAATGAGCGGTTGTCACACCAGACAAGGCGTTTGTCACTTTAGACGAGACACAAGGCCAAGTCAAGGGTGAGACCCTGTTCAACCAGTAATGGTTAAGACTCAAAATAAGACACCTACAACTCCAAAATAAAAAATGAAGCACGAGAAAGAAGTGCCTAAATGTCCTAAGACCATTTTCAACCAAAACACTAAAATTTATATGAGATAGAAGCATTTGATTAATTAAACAATATAATTATAGTATTGGTATATCTATACTCATATGCATATCAAAGACAAAAATCAAATCCACCCCTCTCATCAAGTCGATGAATCAATTATGAACTTATTCAATCTCTCGATCCCACTTGAACAAAAAAAAAAAAAATTATTACCACTGGACAAAACAAAAACTTGTAAGACCATACCCTCCCAAATAAATGCAAAACCGTTCGAGAGTGACAGAGGTTGTCCTCACCAAATAAATGCAAAATCGTTCGGGAGTGACAGATGTCGTCCTCCCCAAAATAAATGCATATAAAATATTTTGAAACCCACAAAGAAACCGAGTTTTCAGAACTCTGCCCCACATAAATCTCTCCATCGCTGCCGATTTCCCGAGGGATGAGTTGCTCGGTCCATCATCGGAAGGCAGTCCATTCGCGTTGCAGGGCGACATTTCTGTGAGTCCAGGTTTTGAATCTTCCTCTCTTTCTTTTGCCGTTCAGCATTTAGTTTGTCCACATGAATTGTTAGCATTTAGTTTGCCCACGTGAATTTCCACTAGTTTATAGGTGGGAAGTCTGTAATGCCTAGCTAATTCTAATGAGTAAATTATATTTGATGGTGTTTTCGTCTGTGGTTGTTCAAATTCGAGGCTTAGGCTTCCTTTAATGTGTCTCTCATAAAATTTGTTCAGGGTTAGAGTTCTTTTAATATTTCCACTACAATTGTCTTACAAGCTAAGAGCTGGCTGTATTGCATAGAGCTGGCTGTATTGCATAGTCTTAGAAAGAAAATATCGTTGCAGATCAATCTTCAGTTCATTTTAACCCTGGATTTTAAGTAGGGTTACACGTTGTTCTCCCATTATTACAATAAATATTTTTTTAGAAAGAGTACATTACTATTAGTATTGCCTGCTCTCTTTCCGGACCGGTTGTGTAGTCTTTAATGGGAAAGCCATCAAATTGCCAATCCACTACTCACTTGCACCGAGTCTCGGTGCTCTACAGCCCAGTATGGGGGAGATGTTGTAACATTTGTTCCTAACAAAATAATTAAAAAAATTCATGTCGGCTCATAAAATAAAAAATAAAAAATTATGGAAAGTATTTACAAAAAATTCATGTTGGCTCATAAAATAAAATATTATGATAAGTAATTAAAAAATCGATGTTCTTTTATAAAATAAAAACTTAAACCTGTATCTATCAATCAAGAGAGATCAAATTTCTTGAGTTAAAATTTAAAAAAAGAAATACACCTCAAGAAATTGGATCCCTCTACTACTGTTGCGCATCCGTTATGCCAGTCAGGCTTGCCCTGACTCTTTGATGGGTGATGAAGTTGGTAAAAAAGACAAGATGTCTGCCCAAGTCAGTAGGAAACATATATTGGTAAACACAAGGAAATGGAAATGAATATATACCAGTCAAGCATCCTTTCATTTGAAACCAGTAGATAAATCACATACATGATCAAATACTAACTTTAAAGATTGAACATACAAGTAATACTGGACGACTACACATTAGGCTTTCAAAATGTGCCCAGCATTATATTGATTGCATTTTACGATTAATTTTTGTAAGGACTTTTCGTGGGAATCAATAAATTTTCTTCTTGGAATGGCCTGGAGCTGTATCAGCTCTGGGTACAGACAACAATCAACTTGGAAACATACCCTAAATAAATTTGTCCCTAAAATGGATATGGGATGGGTATGTAGAATGATTACGTTTTTTGTGAACCTCGTAATTTTGTGAAGTATGATGCCTTTCGGTATCAAAAACCATCGCTATAAAGTCTAATGCAAAAGCCAGGAAATGAATACCACTAAGCTGTAAACAAGAAGACAAATCCAATTTTAAAAAGAGCAATCAGTTGGCTGAGCATTAAATCCTACAATAGCCATAACAATCATAACAATCTACAGCTATTAGCATAGATAGAAGCCTCTATGCAAAGCAGAAAGGTGACTAAGGTATTATCTCAGAATACACTTATTGTAACTGTCCGGGCAAAAGATTTGTTTTGAAAGGAAACATCAATATTTTTTAATAACCAGCAAATACACGCAAACATGCAACTAGCGTAAATGCCAGACAAATTACATTAGTAAATTGGACATCAACTACCATACAATATTTTTTAAACAAAACCAGAAATGCAACTCAGCCCTCAGCTCAAGTGCATCAAGAGGTGGATGGGCAATGTTTAGGTCATTATTGATTATTGTGCTTCTGAAATATGTAGATCAATCAAAAAATAGAAACCAAAATTCAAGATGCTGATTATGATTCCCCAGATCTAAAATAATGGCATATTTGATGCATTTCAAGACGGATCTTCTAAACACTAAAATAATTGCAGAACTTGGAAAGCAGAAGAAACAATAGAGAGAACCTAGGAAACAATCCTGGAGTTGGTTTGGCAACAATAGGTAGAGGTTGCAGGTCCCAATCATTCTCCATAGAAGGATGATATACTTGACAATGCAGGTATGTTTCACACGTTGCAATCCCAATCAGCCATGCAACCCAATCAGCCATAGACGACCAGTTCCTCCATATCGAGCTAATAATTGGCTCAATTTAATAACAACTTGTTGCACAGAAGATGAGACTGACAACCCTATCGATGCTCCTCCTGCCTTGGGCTGCTCTACAAGCCACTTTAAATCAGCCACGTTAAAACAAACACCCTTCCACCATTTGGTCCATTTCCCTGAACTTCATAGCAATGTGGTCTTTATCTTTGTTTCCGGAACAGAAAGCGGATATTTCTGTTTCAATAGGAAGGATCTGAAGCTGCGCCGGGGTTTCACTTTTTATATTCTCTGCACAAGTATTTTTGTTATAGCTTCAGTCTCTTTCCCCCCTATGAGAACCAGATTCTTCTTTTTAACCTTTAGAAGGAATTCTATGAGTCTTTTAATCTCATCATTTCTATAGCCGGTGGCTTCAGCACCAACCCCTAAACTTTGAAGTCGCAAACTAGCAAGCCTGGCGCAGATGGCTAGTAGGGGCTGCCAAAAACGTCGCAGCGACATGTAGAGGAATCGTTCGGCCGTGCCCGTGGCGACGAGCTTCTGCTATGGTATGATTTAAGATGGTCGCTGCCTCCGGTGTTAGCGTCTGTTGCACTGTGCTTAGCCCTGCTCGCATTATTGCCGATAAATTTAAAAAAAAACTTTCTTGATAAGTAAATCAATCTTCGGAAACTGTCTTGAAATCTCTCTTAACTGAGCAAAATAAATTCTCAATGAGGGACTTCAAATTCAATCATACAGTCTTTGATTTCTAACATTCCCCATAAGCTTCTTGTGCAATTAAATTTAACTCGTTGTCTTTGACCCCTCCCGCTAGGGTTTTCATCGTTTCCCATATATATCTTTTTGTTTTGATGATGATTCCCCTGCCGTCTAGAGCCTGACAGAACTCCAAAAATTGTCTCCCACTGTGGGAAATCGCAAAGCTCCTTCATTCCACGACACTCTGCCAGATCAATAGCTTCTTCTTCCCAGTATTTCCAGTGTTATGCTCATTCAAGTGTGGAATTTATCTCGAGCAAAACTTCTTCGTGCAAATAAATCCCCTTTTATTTCCCCTTTCTTCGATTTAATTGTTAAAATCTCAATCACCTGGGCTTTTCTTTCTTGCATATAGCTAAATTCATCTGCGTTCCCCAACAAATCTCTAAATTCTTCACCTAACACTCTTCTTTAATTTAATCTATTCTTATAAACCAGTTTCCTCCTGTTTAGCATTCTCTCTACCTTTCAAGTGTTTCCAGACTGCTTTCATTTCAACACTTCACTTCCCAGGGCTACGGTTGAATAGTTACAGAGATCTTTAATCATAGATCTTACTGCTATTACAGTATGGTGGGCTTCGTTGGTCTGGGCGAACGTTAAAATACACCTTTAAGAAGTTAAAATTTGAAATAAACATTTGTGCATAAGGTAGTACAGCTACATACCTGTGAGTGGGGATCATTTTCATGTAAGGGGAAATGGCTTTGTTTTACAAACAAGCACTATATGTTAGACTACACAAATTTAACGCTGGGGATTCCATTGAAGGCACATACTTTGATGCCACCGGTGAATGCTAACTATGAGAGCTGAGGACGAGATATTTTTTGTTTGATTTCTTAATTATATGATAATTGTTTTGCTTAAATGGGTTTCCATACTACATGACATCTTAAATGGATGTTTTTAGTTATGTCTTTCAAGTTTCAACAGTATTATGTTTGATTTCCCAGTGGAATCAAATATTCTATTTCGGGATCAATAGAATTGAGCATCATCTTCAATCTTCTTATTTTTGTATGAATAGATTTGAGGCATCATCTTCACTCTTCTTATTGCCGCTATTTGAGGCATCATCTCTCAATTGTCCCTTTTCTGTAATAAGATAACTTTTTGTTGCAGAGATCTTGCGGATTTTCTGTTTCTTTCAGTGCATTAAAATTATGGGGAGTGGGGAGAGTGCTTGGCATTTATTCCACCGTGATGGAGGCTCTCCTTGATCATACGTTATTTGATGTTCCTATTTGAGTAAGTTCTTCCTATTTAAAATTTTGGGGAAGGGGGTGCTCGGGGGTTGATTTTGAGCATGATGCAGGTTCTTTTTTACCCTTACTTTAGTCGATGTACCTATTTGATAAAGTTCTGCCTATATAACATTTGTACAGCCTATGTTAAGGATTTTATGCTGCTTTTTACAATCTGGTTTTGCTTTTATATGTAGTTTGTAATATTGTATATCACCTTGTTTTTCATTATATCTACTTTTTTTAAGAATATTTTCATCTTGTTAATCTATATTTCTTTCATATATGACTTGTACAACATATCTGCAGTGGATATGTTTTTTTTCATTATGTCTACTTGTTTTAAAAATATTTTCATCTTGTCAATCTATATTTATTTGATATATGACTTGTACAACATATCTGCAGTGGATATGTTTTTTTTCATTATCTCTACTTGTTTTAAGAATATTTTCATCTTGTCAATCTATATTTCTTTGAATATTTTCATTTTGTCAATCTATATTTCTTTGATATATGACTTGTACACCTGCACTGGATATGTTTTTTTTTTTTCATTATGTTTACTTGCTTTAACTTTTAAGAATATTTTCTTCTTGTAAAGCTATATTTCTTTGATATATGACTTGCATTGAATGTGTTTTTTTGCATATTCTTAATTGCTTGCGGTTATATCTGTAGTTTCTTGTAGGTTTTTAAGAATGATCAAACCATTTCTTTGTGTTTCTTTTGTGATGAGTCTGTTCTCTCATGCAACTTCACAGAGTCTCATGCAACTTCATGGAGTTTTTAATTCTTAAAGATGGGAAATTGCTGAAAAGAAATTACATGGTTGGAAATGTGTAGTGATGGGTTGTTTTTCCAAATATATAATTTTTTGATATGGAGGGTTTTTAAACCAGTGATGCTTTGTAATATCTATAAATTGTATTTGGAAGTTTTAGAAATGTAGTCAAACTACTTATCTATTTGACTGCAGAAATCATGCGGATCATCCAATTATTGTCTTTTTGGAAATTGTTAGTCTATTTACTTTTTTCCAGATTAACAAACAGGTATCCGTTTAAGTAGTATTGGACTATGAACATAGGAAGGATTGCATGACAGAGAGACCGTTAGGACCTACTTCATTAGCTTTGGCCTTTGAATAAGGCAGAAGTTATTAATTGTGAGACTTCAAAGTTTATTGACGAAGTGCCAAAGTGTATTAATGTAGGTTCACACTGCGAGACTTTGGTATATGACTTGTACAACATATCTGCAGATATGATTTTTTTTTGCATATGCTTAATTGCTTGCGATTTTTAGTATATCCGTCGTCTCTTAAGAGTAAGGTTTTTTTTAGAATGATCAGACCATTTTTTGTGTTTCTTTTGTGATGAGTCTGTTCTCTCTTGCAACTTCATTGAGTTTGTAAAGATGGGAAAATGTTTAAAAATACATTTGATGGTTTGTTTTCCAAAATATATATTTTTTCGATATGGTCTGGTTTGTAAACCAGTGATGCGTTGTAATATCTATAAAATGTATTTGGAAGTTGTAGAAATGTTGTCAAGCGACTTATTTATTTGACTGGTGAAAATCATGCGGATCATCCAATTATTGTCTTTTTGGAAATTGTTATTGTCTATTTACCTTTTCCCAGATTAACAAACAATCATCCATTTAAGTAGTATTGGACTATGAACATAGGAAGGTTCTCATAACAGAGAAACCATGAGAACCTACTTCATTAGCTCTGGCCTTTGATTAAGTCAAAGTTATTAAATGTGAGACTTCCAAGTTTATTGACGAAGTGCCAAAGAGTATTAATATAGGTTCACACTGTGAGACTTCTAAGTTTATTGACGGGTGCCGAAGTGTATTAATATGGATTAATAGAAAATCATGGGAATGTTTGTTGTTGAAGCGTAATAGACCGTATTGTTGCTCTTACTCCAATAAATTTGTCCTTTTCTAAAAACAGTAAACACTCATCCAAAGTGGAAGTAAAACAAGGAGATTAAATCTTATGTTAGTGCATGCCGTAATTGTTGGGAGATTGAATCTTATGTTAGTGCATGCCGTAATTGTTGGTAGAGGATGCACCGGTATTTAATTTAGACTATTATTTTAAAGTAGCCAAAGTCTATTTAGATAGAAACTAAGTATACTTAACCGCAATTTTATAATGAAAATGAAACGAGAAGATTAAATCTATGCTTGCGTGGCATAGATTTTTTTGATAGAGATACAATATGAATTTTCATTGTACCTACGTGTGGGAACTATATCACTAATAGTAGTGTCAGTTTTTGTGATTCTTTTCTTAGTGGGTTGTATCTAAGACTTAGTGTTTAATATTTTTTTTTGGGTCATGGTAAGCTTTTTTTTTAAATGGTGGTTCACCGTTAGTTAGATGGCTAGTCCACTAGGAGAATGCCAACTGCTCCTATTCTAGGAGAATCAAGGTATGGCCAGAAATATAATCATACAATAGGGGCTCAACAAGAGCAACATGTCACTTATAAGAATTGAACCTGGGTGGGGAGGGCAATAATCTTCCTCCCAACCACCCAAGCTACAACCGATGGACTCGTGGTAAGCTTAATCAAGTAAAGTTTGTTAGAATTAGCTTTGCTATTTTACTTTCTTAGATTTTGAGTGGTTGATATGTTGTACGTTGTAGTGGTATGATACGCTCAATTATGCAAGAAATATATGATAAAAAACAGGTCTGGATCACGAAAGTAATAATATGGACCGCGATCTTTATCTATATTGTATCTATCCAAGAAATATAGGATAGAAAACATAGAATTTCCAATGCACACAACATTATGGCATCACTGGATTTCTTCTTCTATTCTTAACAAAGTCAAAGCTTCTATGGCATTGTTGGAATTCTTCACAAGTGTCTAGAAACACAAATGTGCCAAGGAAATTTTTCACAAAGCCAAGATTTCAATATACAAAAATATTAATTCTCCACATTGCAACAAAAACCTATCCTATCCATCTTTATGTTGTTTTTGTTGGTTGTTAGAATAGAGATCGAGTACCAAACTCACTCATGGTCAAGGAGAGACCAAGTGATTGGTGAACAGAGAGGGAGAAGTTGGTCTTGTGGCTATAGAGGTAATGTCTCAATTGAGATGTATGAGTATTGAGAGAAGGGAAATTTCATTCCCAACCAAAGACATGTACCAACCTAGTGAGGGGCACCCGAGTGTTGAGAGAAGGGAAATTCCATTCCCAACCAAAGACATGTACCAACCTAGTGAGGGGCACCCAAGTGTTGAGAGAAGGGAAATTCCATTCCCAACCAAAGACATGTACCAACCTAGTGAGGGGCACCTACAGGTTTTGAAAATCATTGGATTTGTACCCAGAGGTTCTAAACCTTGTTGGAATTAGAAGCCTATATGTCATTGTCACCACAAGATAATTCATTTGTAGACCAACATCCAGGGTGTTAGAGCCCTTCGCTAAACTATTTGTAACGAACCAAGCAATAATCCCATCTTTACATTAAACTTCATGCTTACTCATTAAATCTCTTGTGCATGAAGGTACGAGATTTATGATGTTCATTGGATTTGCTTCATTATGCGACTGACCCTACCACCTTTGAAACATGGAGGACATGCAAAATCTCAATTTGAGCATACTTAAAAACTATGGAATGGGGAAGAAGGAATCCCTTTTCTAACCCTTAGAATTCCCTCCTCCAACCGAGACCCCACATTTGCTAATCAATCACCCTTGAGATTGATTGAGCTCTCTCAGAGCATGGTAATATGGTAGGATACATTAAGGTTATACCTGATAAGTTTAGTGATCAACAAAATGGGTCTCCCTTCAAGTCATTATCCTTTTTAAAGTTCTAATACTAAATAGTTTTGTATCGACTTGCCTTCCTTTGTTTTTTGAGTATTGCCATGCAAGTTTGCCATTCGATGACGATTTGATTACAATTGATTGTTCACAAGTCTTGACTATAGTTGAGTCACCTAGGACAATAATATTACTTATTTGTCTTGGATCAAGAATTTTTAGTCTTGGGAAGAGTGCTAATGTGTCTGCTTGATTGTTTGTTGTTTTCCTAACCCCATTCAAAGCTCGTTTCTTGATTTTCTTTGAGGTCAAAGACAATTGCCCTTGTGCCTACCACCCTGCATTTCCCTTTATAGCTATATCAAAGAAAATAATAAATTTTCGTTGAGAGAATTGTCATTCTTTGAATTCTTCCATTCTTATTCTTTAATTCGGATCTACTACGAATTTGGTCTTTGGTTGGGTTTCAAAGTACTTTTAGCTAGGATACAACCCCCATATGTCTTTGAGACAATCTCTTTCTTCTTGCTCCAAAAGTAATGTGCCATACCTTTTACTCCTTTTACCCTTATTGCTTCAAGCAAGAGATCGGGTGCTTTGGTAGCAGTAAGATTGGATGTGGCACTCTCTTGTTGGAATATGGACTTGTGTCCTGCTAGCTATACCTTCCAACGAATGAATTCTAGCATGGATAGCCAACCTCTTTTGGGAACTAGCTTCTTCAAGAAGGATAATTTTGTGTCCAATTTCTTCAAAAGAAAACTTCCAAACCTGTCTTTTATATAGGCATTCAAAGAATATGTCTTTGTGAGACTCTGTAGATTTGCAGAGAGCACAACTTGATGGCCCTAGGTTCTATTATGAGCCATAATACAATATAATGTATTGATTTTAAGCAATCCCTCGTCATGTGTTTTCATAACTTTGAATGGGAGAAGAGGAAGAAGCAACCCAGTAAAGAAAGCAGACAAGAGCTAGCAAATATGTGAAGATCGCAACTCTGTGAGTTGCGGGAATCTCGCCTCATCCAACAGACTGACCGACGCATGCAGGAGCAAGGCCGTTGCAATCATAAATACAGGCGATATGACTGTTACTCCCTCACCCCTTTTGACTTCTGCACTTTTTATTCTAGCTCGACTTTGTATGCACAATGATTTAGACCCCATCCTTTGCAGTTTAGGGTTGTGTTATCCATTGGAGTGCAACCTCTTCGTCATCGTTTCAAACATGTTTCCATAACTTTGGAAGGGGAAGGGGAAGAGGAAGCTTTGACTTATGCACTTTTTATTCTAGCTTGTCTTTGTGTGTGTTAGGCGGTACCAGTATCTGCTCATTTTCAGATATCTGCCCAGGGAGGGGTCATTTTTTTCTTTTTCAGGTCTAGGATAGGTGTATTATTTGCAGTTTTGAGGGTTGGTTATGGCCGGACTCCTTGATTCTCCCTCTAGGAGTACTATGACTTAGTGGCATTGCTAACTACAAGTCGTAAGGTTGGTGTCTAAGGCTCCTAGGGGCAGGCCACTGGGTCACATGACCCCTTGCTTGATCTCTTCATTGATGTTGGTGCTTCACTCAGAGGCACTTACCTCCTCTTCCAGTCACTCCAGGCAACCCTCCTGGTCTCCTTTCAACACAATGCCCTCTCTCCTTGGGCCTAGAGCATTGATGACATCATCCTAGCTCCTAGGCATGCATGCATGATTGAGGGTTTTTCAGTACATTTGGGGTTATATGGGGCATGATGTTCTCTCCCTACTCACTCCATCCTTAAGAGTGGAGCCATTTGTTCAGTTTTAGCTATTTTCATCAGTTTATGGTAACTATGGGGAAAATACCCCAAGTTAAAATTAGAATATTTTAATATTACTTTTGTTTTAATTTTAAATTGACATGTAGGCTTGGATAAATCAAAAGTCTTGTGATAAGATGGGTATAAATAGACCATCTTAATTCATTTGTAAAACACAAGACTTGGGGATCAAATATACTTCTCTTTTTCTTATTATATGGGTTTATGATGTGATGCTACCTCTTGGACAATGTCTTTCTTGGCTTGTGAAGTGAAATGTGGATGAATGCTAGGGTTACCTTTGCACATACATGTTGATGCTAGAATGGTTGGTTGAACTCACGCACAAAGGTGATCTAGGGTTTGCTTTGTTCATCTTTGTTGAATCTTGGTAAGATTTTCTTTATCTCTATTGAATGGTGCTATGCTAGTACATTCTATTTGTTGGTTAGGGTTTAATTATCAATATTTTATCAATTTTGTATGGTTAGAAGACCTTCTCTTGAAGAAGTCTTCTTTGTAAAGGGCATTGGATCTCTACCTTGCTTTTGTTAGGCCCTCCCAGTTTGCTTTGTTCATCTTTGTTGAATCTTGGTAAGATTTTCTTTATCTCTATTGAATGGTGCTATGCTAGTACATTCTATTTGTTGGTTAGGGTTTAATTATCAATATTTTGTCAATTTTGTATGGTTAGAAGGCCTCCTCTTGAAGAAGTCTTCTTTGTAAAGGGCCTTGGATCTCTACCTTGCTTTTGTTAGGCCCTCCCAACGAACCCTAGGGGTTGTTGGTTGATGCCCTAATTTTCTAAGTCTAGAAGAACTTTCCTTGTAGGGATGCTAAACATCGATCCCTTATGCCTTGGGATTGAGGGGAGGATCATATCCCTTCTCTTGTCATCTTTTTATCCAAAATTACTTACATTTTCATGGTAGAACTAGGTTAAATTTTAGGTCCGCAATTTTGATTTTCTGAAAACCCTAAAACGTCATATCAAAAAAACCTTAATTTTTTTTAAAAATTTTCTAGACCTCCCTGAAATTTTGGCCTGCCATTTTAGAACCTAGAAACCCTAGGGCGAAATTTGTGGTAGCCAAAAAAACACATAAAAATTTAAAAAATCAGAAAATACATTTAAAAAAAAAATTGAAGTCCAAGGGTCGCAACCTCATTGGCTTATCCCATAGCCCTAAGGGTGTCTTCCTTTTGGGCTGGTCTAAAACTGCAGCAGCTGCCCTAGAAACTCAGCCTCCCCTTTATCTTGCTGCAACCCTAAATAAAGCCCTAGCGTTCCTCTCGTTGACCTTTGTTTCCATCTAAACATCTTCCCAAGGCTAAGACCGAGCCTTTAGGGGGCTTTTCATGGTGATCTTCCAATCCTAGAGGTTGCTACTCCTTGCATTTCAGACCTGCACATCAATGAACATAAGTTAGAAAGGATAATACAATCAATAAATTGATGGTTTAGATGTCCTCCTTATTCATGCTAGGCTGAATGATACTGCTTGTTAGTGCTCATGCTACTCCTAGATACCTAAATCACGTTACTCTAATGCTGCAATATCTATGTTTGGGTGGTGTTGGAACAAATAATCTAAGTGTCTAGCAATTATTTGAATGCCATATTGTATGTCTCAATCTACTGTTATGTTGCTAATACAAGGCAGAACCAAGTGTTATTGTTGCTAATGTTACCGTATTATCATTTTGGAATGGTTGGATGTTAACTCAAATAAATGCACATGATGTCATATTGAGTGGAACTTATAAGTGTTAATTCACCACCTTAATTACTCCTCCATATCATGCAACTTGATGCTTATACAACACAAGGATTTGGACAATCCATTTAGATAAATGCACTTATTAATTGCACTATGAAATGCTAATTATAAATGATGGTTGGTAGTTCGTGAATCTAGAACTATATATATTGCAACCTAACATATGCATAATCACATTGTTGAATTTGTACAACTGGTGCGTAAGTAGTTACATCTCATTACTGCTCTAAACACTCATATGTCTTTTTCATTCTCTACATGACTCCATAAAGGCATTGATCTATACATGAGGTTGTGGAAGGTGTTTAGTGTAGATATTGACAAGTACACAAATAAGGGCCCTCACCTTGGAGGTCAAGACTCTCCCAAAAAGTTAAAGGGTTGTGATCGAGGTGACATTGGGTCACAACTCTCTACATATGCTTATTGGACATTAGCTCTGCTAGTTTGTCCAGTAACAGTGTGCACAACCAATTAGACCACATCCTTTGCAGTTTGGGGTTGTGTTGTCCATTGGAGTGCAACCTCTTAAATGAGTGAAAAATTGGAAGAAAATGAGCGAGTAGAGAAACATAGTAACCCCCTCATGCCTCATTATCGACCTTTTCTTACCCCCACCAAAACCGCTAATTTAAAATAAATTAATAATTAATTAATTAATTTTTAAAAAATAATTAAAAACATATAAATAAATTATTAGTTAAAAAAATATACTTTTCCCGCCCCCTTCTCACCCCATTTTCCTACCATCAAACTACTTTCCAAATCCCCCAAAACTTTAGTTTCCCTCTTGGATCCATTGCCTTGTTGATTTTTGTACCTAGGAAGTTGTTCCCTTAGTGACTTTGTGCCTAAGTCACTTAAAGGGGGGAAATAACATGGCCATTGTACTAAATGACTTGTATTTCACTTTAGAGATTAAAGTGACTATTTGATAAATTTAAGTTGTGGTTGAGAGAAAAATAATTAATGGAGAGAAAAGGTGTATTTATTATCATCCATTGATCTAAGTGCACCAAAGCCAATGTGGGCCCTTGGATTTGGTGACCCCTCGGCTACGTCCATAATCCAAACAAAAAGGCAAGGCAACCAAGAGAGGCACATTCATTGTTTCATGAGCATTTTGAGCAAGTCACGTTTGATATTTGGAGCAAGTCAAGTTTGAGAGAAGAGAAGAATTGTTGGCATGAATTCCAAGATGTTGGTACAACTCGAATTCCAAGGACAACACAACAACATTTAATGAGCACAATTTTCAAGAAGAGGCTAGGCATTAGATTGACATTGGTTGGCACAAATTTTGAGGTCATCTACAACAACAATTAATTTTAGATCGTAATGTTTGGGCTCGATTTTCCAAGCAAATTGTGGGATCGAATTTCTTGAGTAGTTGACATGCATTTCCAAGCAGCTCATTGCTATTATAGTGGGCACATAGATTGAGGTGAGGGACAAAATTCAAGGCATAGACTGTGAGCAGACAGTTCGTATAGGTAGAATTTGGCATAGTTTTCTATGTTGTTTAATGTACTGAGCATTAATCATTCACGGCTACGGAATTTCCAAAAATGAAGACCGTCTTCAAAGGGTTGAGATAAGTGGTTTCACTATTGTTTTACTATTGTACATTTCATATTTAAAGAAGGAATAAACACTCACTCTCTCTCACAGGTTTTCCCCTTGGGGGGTTTTCCTAGGCACTTTGCCAAAAATTTATGGGTCTATAATTTTCATGGTGTGAAATTATTTTTATTTTTGCTCATAGAATTTGTCACATTCTCCTAGTGTTTCTTGTTCAAATTGTTTATGAGAAAATAGTCCATTTGCAGTAGACATGTTCATTGGGTTGGGCATTAAACAATGAGAAAAATGACGAAATCAGGCTGGGGAATGGACAAAAAAATTTACATGTCTAACCTCATTTCCCCCTCCCTTTTCTCCTTTCTCATCCCCCTTCTCCCACTCCCTTTTTCTTTCTCCACCTTTCCCTTCTCTCACTCATGAGGGCCCATCCACTTGTTAAATCTACAAGCATCGCAAGAGAAATAAAAATAAATATCAATTAAACACACCACAAATGAAGATATTTTTACCTTGGAAACCCTTTTACAAAAAAGAAGAAGCAACCAAAGATATCTTCAAATATCCTGACCAGTCCAATCAACATCGGCCACACATAGGAATCTTCCAATGGAGTACCCAAGCCTTTAAATAGGCTTCATCACATGCTAATACAATGGGCAAATACCATGTGTTACCATATACCATGGGCCCGTGAACCATCAACCATAAACCTATTATTAACTAAATCAAAGCTATCTTTAATCATTCTATAACCAAGTTAAGTTTAACTTAACATTCCCCCCTTTAAACTTGACATAAGGAATGTTGGAATATCTAATGATAACGTGTGGTATTGTTGGTTAAAAAGGCATAAATAACTCTAATATTATAAAATAAAGTTATCCCATTTTCTTATAACCGTTCTTTATATAAGAGGGGTGGAAAGTTATTTATCCAACACGTGTTATGAAATGTAAATATTCCACACCTTTAGCTATATAATAGAGGTGAATGGACCCTTTTGGTCATGTGTGATATATTGTGAATGTTATTCATCACACATCACATGTTGTGTATGTTATTTGTATACACATGATTGTGACATGAAGTGTAGATGGACTGTGATATGATGCTTATGTGAGATGCCATGTATTGTAAAATGGAGATTTCTGAAGAATAAATAAGACAATATGTTTCTTGTGGATGTTTCCTCATTTAAGGTTTTACCACATATACTCGGTGTATCTTTATTTTCTCTTGTTTATTACATGTTTATTTGTTGCTTATTATTGATAAAAGGACAAAGTAGTAAATTCTTGTTATTGATTTGCATGTTAGTAAACATATTGTTGTATTTTCATGCATATTCTCAAAATTCTAACATGGTATCAGAGTGGGTTGTTATGTTCTACTTTTTTCGGTAAATTTTGTCATTTTTTTTCTTACAAGCAACATTTTCTTCAAAATTTCTTGGGCATTTCATATTTAGTATATTTGTTATCCGATCTATCAAACCCTTGTGTATTTTTCTTAGATATGGACATTTGCTACATGTTTGAGATTTTTTTTTCAAACCCCAACCCTCGTCATTAATTTTCAAAAAATTTCATAATTGTTTTCAAGTTTTTCTTGATTTTTTTGTAGATCTGAATTGAAATCTATTGTAGACTAACCTATAATCAATTATCTATCTCTTGGTTTGGAAATCTGGTGGTTTGTCTATTTCTGGTTCTGGTTTTTACAGGTTCCCTGCCAAACGACTTCGGCTTCGACTTCGATGTTGTCAACATTTTCTGGCCTTTGACAAATAGAAATGCGCCCTACCTTCAACGAGGACACATCTACCTTGGATCCAGATGCCCCCTACCTTCAGCTAGGGAGCGTCTTCCTAATTTTTGGCAAAAATTTTGTTATTCGGTGATTTATTTTCGTTGTTGGTGTTGCAGAGTTGCAGATATGTCAGTTACGTACATTAAGGTTTCGACATTGGTGATAAATCATTCAGTTATTCATCTCTTGTCTTGAAATTCTTGTCATTATCTCCTCGTCTTTTTGCATTAGGGTTTATGTTCTTAGTTTAATCATCATGTTTCTTGATGTTGTTTTGTTCTTGTTTTACTTGTCTCTAACCTTCTTGTGTGGAAGATTTTTGACATTTTAAGGAGCATGTATCTTTAGTGCGCTATCATGGTGACCCCAAGAAATGGACCTATGCGTAAGTCTTAGTTGCTTAATAGATATATTCCATATCTATAAGTGATCGTTTTTTATTTGACCATATTTTGCTCAATATTCTATCTTGGTATCATATTTTGCTCACTATTTGTATTATCTTGTTAACCCTTGTTTGTGTAAAGCAATTTCATATGCTCCTCTATCTCTCATATATCATGTCACATATTTTTTCTTGATCATTATGAGCTTATCATGTTCATTATATGCTTTACTCTTCGAATTTATTTATGCGGATTAGCTATCTATTTACTTCACTTTCTCCACATGGGTGTTTGTGAAGAGTTATGGGACAACTTGATTATGTCATTCATTTCTATCTTAAGCATATTGTTGTGGTTTAGTTCTTCAAACATTGTTCCTATTTTCAGCTTATCTTTTACAGCAACAAAGTTGAAACCTTTTGTTCTCCACAATGGTTGAAGTTGTAATTAAGAAGGAATGTAATGTAATCAACTACCATGTCATATCACTATATTCAATTAATAATGTATGAAATGAGTCATATCACTATATTCAATCAATAATGTATGAAATGAGTCATATCACTATATTCAATTAATAATGTATGAAATGAGCATCCATCTTCTATTGTAAGTCATGATGATTATCTGTGGGACAAACATTTTGATGGATAGACCATTGAGGTTTTGTATTCATAATGTAATATTCAATAGAGTTCTTTGGTTATGAAAGTTGTTTGTTGGAAACATCTTGATGTATAGATCGGTGGTTCTTGTATTCGCCATGTGGTCTACTGCAAAATTTGTGCAGCTTTCATCTTGGTTGTAAAGACTAATTGCTTGACACATTCTTGATGTATAGGCCATTGGGGTCTTGTATTCACAATGTCATCTTCGGTAGATTTATTTGGTTATGAAGATTGTCTGCTAGAAACATTTCGATGTATAGATCTGGGATTCTCATATTTGTGATGAGATATATTGCAGAGTTCTTTCAACTATTAGTTGAGATACAATTGTGATGATTATCCACGAGCCACATTTTTTGTTGTATTGGCCATACATTGATGTGGTGTTCTGCAAGAGTTCATTATGTAGCTTGGTTCGGGTGCAATTTCATGATTCAATGAGAAGTGGTTGTTATCTTCATCAAGTCCATGAGGCGAAGTTGTCAAAGGGGGATGTTAAGGTAATGCCACCTTCCTCCATTTATATTCTCTCCTAGTCATCATTAAGGGGGAGTGTTGGAATATGTAATGATGACTTGGTATTGTTGGTTAAAAATAATAAATAAACATTATTAAATGAGTTATCCCACATGCGTCATGTAATTATTCTCTTATAACCATTATTTATATAAGAGAGGTGGAAAGTCATTTATCCCACATATGTCATGGGATGTATGTATTCCACACCTCTAGCTATATAATAGAGGTGAAGGAGACTCTTTGGGTATGTGCGTTGTGAATGTTATTCATCACATGTGTATGTCATTTGTACACACATGATTGTGACATGAAATAAAGATGGAGTGTGATGTGATGCTTATGTGAGGATGCCATGTATTGTAAGATGGAGATTTATGAAGAATAAAGAAAACCACGCATTTCCCATGGATGTTTCCCCATTTGGAGTTTTACCACGCATATCCGATGTATCTTTATTTTCTCCTGTCTCTTGTTTCTTACATGTTTATGTATTGCTTGTATGGATAGAAGGCTAAACTAATAGATTCTTGCTATTGTTTTGCAGGTTAGTAAACATATTGTTGTATGTTCATGCATACTCTCAACGTTCTAACAAGGAAACCACCAACCATCTCAAAGTTTTTAATCGGGTATCTGGAAAAAAAACATGCCACATGTCACATAAGTCTATATCTAGACTTTATATTGGTGAATCAATAAACCGGGGGTACGCATGCTTAAATAGGTCTTACACCTGTATGTCATTTACGTTGTGATTAAATCCAACTCCATAAGAAATACTTATAGTACAGTGAGTCGATTACTTCAACCGCAATCTTTTGTGCTTCTTATGCTAATGTTTCATATAGCTCCATGCCATCAATTTTTTTCATGTGCCATTTACCTATGACTATACGTCATTTCCCAACTTGAGAGTTCATCCCAAATGCTCTCTCATGGCTCCAAGCATCAAACCACTCTTTCCATGGAGTCCGGCTCTGCTCGACTTTGATACCAGATGTTAAATCTACAAGCATGGAAAGAGAAATAAATTAAATATCAATAAAAAACACCACAAGATGAAGATTTTTTTAACCCCGGAAACCCTTTTGCGAGAAAACCAACAACCAAAGATATATTTGATTATACTTGACCAATCCAACCAACACTGACCACACATAGGCAAATTACAATGGAGTTACTCATGTACATGCTAATACTATGGTCAAATACCATGGGCCCGTAAACCATCAACAATAAACCCATTATTGACTAAATCAAGGTTATATTTAATCAGTCTATAACCAAGTCAAGATTAACCTAATATTCACCTTAATTTATTGAAAATGAACAAGAGCTCAAGATTAACCTAATATTCACCTTAATCTATTGAAAATGAACCCGACCTCATCGTTCAACAAAGGTTCCTATTGTTTTCTGACGACGAGGCACACACCCCCACCCCAACCCCCTCCACCCACCCCCACCACCCTTACAAACTTGATGCAATGCATCAAGTCTTTAATGGGAGTGTGGGGGAATGAGGCCACATGTTATTGGAAAGAGGTCAAATCCCATCGTTAAAGGTGGCCCCATTTTATTTTTATTTTTGTAGTTTTTGTTAAATTAAAACCCAAAGTTTGTTTGTTTTTTTGGGAATTAGGGAGGAAATACAAAGCATACAATGGGATTTTCATTTGAGATAGAGGATTGAGAGGTGGGTGAATATGTTTTTGTGAGAGAAAGAGCTTGAGAGGTGGGTGAATATTTTTTTTTGTGAGGGAAAGAGCTTTAGATATATTTGCATATTTTAATTGGTATATATATTTATGTGATATCATTTTTATTAAAATAAATGGTTTCTGTTATAATTAAATCATATTTTAATTTGAAAATTCAAAAACTTTGTATTTTACATATATAATTTTTTATTCCACAAAATTTTATAGTATTTTGCAAAATAACATTTTTTAGAGCATGATAATTTTTTATTATACACAATTATGTCAATTCAAATCATATTTTTCCCTCTAATATTCTAATAAAAAATAGAAATACCATTTTTGCAAAATGTGATTAAAAAATAAAAAAATAAAATTCCAAAATAAATTCCCTAAATTTTTCACTTTGCATGTATTCTTTAGAGAATCTAGGAAGCTTTCCTAAGGTTGTCATTATGCTCACAAACTTGTTACTATATTTGCGATGATGTTTAAACTTACTTAACACTTTCATATTTGCGATGATGTTTAAACTTACTTAACACTTTCTATTTGTTCCCTCCATCTACGGTCTTGTATATTGTTGTATATCTAGTTTATATTAGTCATAAGGATTAACTCAAGAGATCATAAGCCAAACATGAGATCTCTCCTCCAAAGTTGAGGAGGTCACATATTCAACTCGCTTGATCCACTCGAAATTAAACTCTTCATTAGAGTCGATGATTTACTTTCTTTATTAAATTTCTTGTTAGTTGTTATTGTAGTAATTAATATTAATATATTCATTATACATAAATTTTAAAAGCCAAAGTCATTACAATAATTAATCTCTTAAATAACTTAGTAGCTCCCTTCTTACATCAACTTTTTCTTTTTCTTTGTTATGGAAACAAAACTTTCTTAATTTTATATTTTACCTTAAGGAAATCTATAAGTAATTGTTCTATTCATGTTGTATAAGTTGACTTAGCTATGGTAATTGACTTAAATATTAAGTTAGATGAAAAGTTAGATGAATTAGCATGTCCACAGGAAATACATTTTTGTCAAAAAAATTGTTGTACATAGAAATTAGCTAATAAGTTGTTAGTCGATCTACCTACCAGCGAAACCAACAATTTGTCAATGATGCAATTGTGTGTTCTCCAAATCCACTATATAAGATAGATGAATAAAGATCATAAAGTTTGATAGTTTCGAGTAATTTGAAGTAATTTTGTGACTTTCAAACATAGTGTATCATTCTTAGTTAAGGTTTATAGTTAAATCTTAGATTTTTCAATATAATTAAAGGAACCTTGGTAAGAAGGCCAAAGCCCCACAAATCATCAATGAACTAATAATTGATTTGGAGTTAATACAAAGAGTATTGATGATGAAAGCCTAGTGGATTAACTCAAGTGGTTGTGTTGTGAATTACCAATAGGATGTCACCAAGTCAAATCCCCAGGTTGACTACTTCTATGAATATTGTGGACCTCACTTGAAGTCCACACCGATTAGGTTGTCAAAATTGCAATCGAACAGTTTACCCCAAGTGTTTCCCATGAAGTGCATTTCGTCAAAAAAGAAAAATTATTAATCATTTTATTGTGCTTCCAACTACCCGTCTCATTTCTATATTAATGTATGCATTGCTTATGAATAAACATTCACATATACCTTGTAGATTATAATTGTTATATTTATATGGTTTTCCAACATACAATTTGATTATTTTATCTTGTGTAACTAATCCAAGACAACGACAAAAGATTAAAAAACAAATGAAAATGAAAATGTATAGATCTTGATAGTGAGAGGTATTATTCCATGGTGGAAATGAAAGGTCCAAAACTACTTGGCAAAATAATCTCTCTCTAGCACAAGCAACCTATTTATGATATGATAGAAACACATTAGATATTTCTTGAATATTTTTTTTTTATAACCGAGGAACTATTCGAATCCTCCCTTTTGAGCATCGTCAACCGAGCAGGTCGGAGTACAAATCGTTGGTCAGGGTCAGCCTTAATTTGGAACCGGTTCACCAGCGAGTGGGAAGGTATAGCGCATTCAGAGGTGATAGGGGCATTTTCTAGGAGGTGGCAGGAATTGAACCCTGGTCTCTGGTGTAGGGACCATCTAGACCAGCCACTGGGTCCAGAGCCTCAGCCCCAGATATTTCTTGAATCTATCCCATAAGAGATCAATCAATTAAATGATGGTAACGCATGATTAGAATGGGGATTGATAAACTCTCGTCAAGCCGATTTGTACGAGTGGTTCAATAAAGTAGCAGAAGAAATTTTGCCAAGGAATGGCCCATCGAATAGAGCGAAAAGAAAAGCTTTTTATAGAGCTAAGTAGGGGTTATTTTGTATTCTAAAAACTCCATTGAATATGCTCTTATAAAAAATGACAATGGACATATTGTTCATGAATGACCTCCACTTGAGTACACTAAAGTTAAATCCATTAAACACATGAACCTTCACTTGAGTATACTAAAGTTAAAATCTAATAAACACGTGTTGGACACTCATATCAAAACGACATTTGGACATATTGTTCATGAATGACCTCCACTCGAGTATACTAAAGTTAAACCCATTAAACACACGGTAGATGACACTTAGCTTGAGAGGGCAACATATGAATTCTACAAAGATCATGGAATAAGGATGCCATCTTCCCTCAAAAGTGATATGACTTTGTTGTACCAATCTAAACAGAAGTGTTTTCTATACACTATCAACGCTAATATACATGTTTATGATTGAACATAACTTGGGTCACACATGGCTAAACATTTTATGTGAATCAATGCCAACAATGGTAGGTGTCAATCCATGAGACGAAAGAGAATGATCATATTTGTGATTGAGAGAATACTAGAAAGAATAAAGTAGTTGCAAAGATTACCAAGAGAGGTTGAGGATGAAGGCAAAAACAAGTACAAAACAATCAACAAGAGCTTCCGATCAATGAAGAAAGAAAGGAAAGGAAAGAGGAGTATTCAAAGCAACATAAGCGTTTTCTCAACTTGTAGAACATTGAACAAGAGAAACAAGCATAGATAAGAGTAAAATAGAGATAGATCTCTAGTAGAGAAATTGAACATTAGTTAAGGAGAAGTTTATTAGCATAGGAACTATAGGACAAGGACTAGTTGAATGTGTCTATATCGATTTATGAAAAATCGAATCGATGAAGAGGATGTTTCCTCATTGGTTTCTGTAGAGAGACTCAACAAAGACCGTGGTAGTACAATTGACCTCAACACTTGACCCTGAGGCACCCACATCAACATTGATGAAAACCTATTAGAGAAGTAGAATGGAGACTAATACGATATAATAAGGATGCTCATCAAAGAAGAATTTGTGTAGAAACCCTTTGATAGAGGTTGCATCTAAAACTTGATACACATCAATTTGGGTTTGACTACATGGAAATAACTTTCCAAATATTGAATAATATCATGATATAGCTACCTTGAGAATACCCTAAATAGGGAATCTAGAGTGCAAATCCAAAATTTCTTAGACATACCCCATGTCTAATTTAACTGAATAGATAAAAACAAGAGGAGAGGACTCCTATTACCATATCAAAGAAGCAAGTATAATTGAGAAAGATAGTGAAAGAGCAGAGCCCATTATAACTGAGTTAGTTAGCAAAGCTTGCCAAACAAAATCTAAGTGTATGAAAGAGCAACATTGTGATATCTAATTCTAGGGTGTTGTTTAAAAGCTTGAGGATGAGGTAGCATAATTAACTAGGGATTGGAAAGTAGTGTAGGGGGGCATATGTTTAGGGCATGTCAGTGGGAAAGGAGAAACTAAATAGGGTTTAGTTACTCAAGTGGCGGATGTAGCAAGACTAATAGGTTCAATGTAGGTTTATTGATCATGATGAGGTGCGTTTTTGTTGTAGCCAACATATAATAGTTTATTGTATTAGTCTTCGAAGTATTGCGGCTGAAAAACAAATTATTAGGAAGTTTAATCCACATGCCTATTGATCTATAGATCATGAATTCATGTGCAAAAATATAGGTTATACAATATTCACTTTACAAGTAAATTATTTGCTTACAATGTAGATTTAAATTATTTGCTTACAATGTAGATTTTTTTCTTGAGGCTCGGAATAGTGGGTTCCCTAATTTGTTATTGTAACACTTGAATATTTTCTTTTGTTATTATAAGAATATCCAATGTGCCATCATAACATTATAATGTTATCAATTGTTGAAGGCCTTTGTATGTGCTTGTTTTTAATTCATACAATGCGAGGAGAATTGTTGCTAGGAAGGATCAAAGTATCCATTGAGTGCTTTGATATTCCAAAGTGTTTGTTGAACTCCTTTCAAAAGCTTTTCTTAACATATCATCAAACTCACTTAAGGTATCACCTTGTTTCAATGGATATGCACGAGTGAGGGAATAGTAGAAGGTTTACCATCTCACTCCATTTTCATAAAAACTTATCATTCACTTTCGAAAAGGTGGTTTGTTTAGGTGTTCTCATTGGTGAAGAGTGTGCTTCCCTAACTTCTCTAAAAATATGAAATTTTAAATTAGTCAATGAAATTCATTGGAGGGAAAAAAATCATATAATTATGCACTTTGATCATGGTATTGCATCCATCATGTTATCCATCATATGGTGGAATACGTGAATTCGATATATTTCTCACGACAACTAATATTAGGTCAACATAGATTGATTACAAAGTCTCGCAATGAGGGTTATGCTTGGATGAGATTTTTTGCAACTATAAGGTTATCCTCTTAATGTGCACTATGATCAAGATGATGGGCATGTTACAATTTGATAAGACCATTTGCTTCTACTTCATATGATGATGATGTATGATCACTCCATAGTTCTATGTAGATGATAGTTATCACACGTTTTGTATTTTTTGATATAATGGTTCATGATTGCTACAAATCACTAGAAATATTGTATGGAATAACCTATATGAAAATGTGTTGAGAAGCGTATTCATCATCATTATCTTGTTATGACATTTTTGGCATAGTGATGATTATGTATGGTTATGTTTCACTTGGTTATTACAACTCTTCCAAATGCAAATTATGAGTGGATGGATATGCAATGGTATGGGTTGTTCACAATGTTTTTATTGTTGATATGGCGTGTCTTCATATTTGTTTGAGTTAGTTTGGTGTACTTGCAAACAAAGCAAGACATCGTTTGTTGGTAAACATAGTGTTGTGCGTATAAATGTGATATCCTAGACCTAATGCAAGCTTGTTTTATGCCTTAGTGCCTCACTATTATCTAAGAAGCTTGGAAAAATTGATTAAAGGTCGAGACCTTTTCTCTCAACCATTTCAAGGTTGATATATATATAAATATATATGCACACAAGGTCAAGCCATATGTAAGTTTTAAACATGCAAACAATATGCATTTTTGGATTGTAAACACATTGGCATTACCCTACCTTCCAACCTTGATTACCTTGGGATTTGTTATGGAAAATGTTTGATGTTTGTGATGCCACATGGCCGCAATAGACAACGCATTTAAGTTTGTTTTATGGTGGTTGTTGCATACATTTGATAAACTATGATCTCAACCCTCCATTTAAATCTGATAGTGGTGGCTTCATGGTGGAATATTTTTTTGGATTTTCCCTAACATTCACATGCCATTTTCACTTTCCATTTCTTCTAATCGCTCTGTTCAAATCGACCTCTTCAAGTTTGTGTTGAGGCTAAGCATTATGCACATGTTTTGAGATTGTTCGTGTTTGGAAAAAGGGATACCCAATTCATTACTCTTCTTCAAAGGTTGGAAACTTTGGTTGTTCATTCGATATAGGATCTCCTCTACCAGTTTATTGAGTTGTCTTCCCTTGAGAGAGAGGGTTGATCTCAGTAGATTAACATGAGCTCACATTGTCTGTTGGAAGCAATTTTTGATGGTTTGAGCTCATATGGTTTGTCAATTTGAAATCCATGGATGCAAAGTAGTTTGCATAGCCCGCTAGTGATGAGAAAAGGTAAGCATGACCCATGGAAGCAACCATTAATCTCCTTCATTCTATGTGTATTGCATGCTTGGGTGACAATTAGTAGTGTTGTTGCAACCATTAATCTCCTACTAGCCTAGACGTTACCATGCATTTGTCATTTTGAGTAGATATATGTCAAAACCAGGGAAGGAACATTGGACAACTACAAATAGGGTCTTTAGATATTTGTGTGGCACTTCAAATTATGCAATCCACTACCAAGGAAGGCCCAAACCCAATAGGGTACCAAATGTACAAGGTCTTGTTGTTGCAAACTAGGTTGGAGATCTTGACCACCGAAGATCCACAAGTGGTTATGTGTTTAACTTGCTTGGTGGAGCAATGTGATGGATGAGAAAGAGGTGGGTTGTAGTTGTACAGTCAGCTATAGAAGTTGAGTACATCACAATCACTCGTGCAAATAAGGAAGTTATATGGTTATAAAGAATGTGTTCGAATGTTGGGATTTATCAAGGTATACCATTCATTAATCACATTGGTTTACCCAAGGAAAGGGCCCAATTAGACCTTTCTCCAATGAAATTAGCAAACCCCTCAATTTATGGCCTCTACTGACATTTATTGTTTTGTGATTTTAATTTTAAATCCAAAATGCAAGATGTGAATACAAAGTGTAATCCTACAGTTAAACTAATCTAGTCTATCCTAGCTAGGAAATAATAGGAACAAATATATGTAGAACCAAGAGAAATAAATGCAATAATAAGAAGAAAATAATTCACCCAATTTAAAATTACAAGAATTTCCAAATATTAACAATAATTGAGACAAATTTACAATTGTAGTTGAAAGCTACACCTCCATCTCCATTATGTTAGCATGATATATTAAAGGAATAAAAGCATATATCAACAGAATAATAAAATTCTATAGCTATAATATCAAATCTTACAAAATTCCAGCTAATCGTGAGCAACAAAGAGTAGTCCAAACTAGCACATGACACCATAATTCTCCACAGAAACATGGCCAACAAGGCTTATCATTTTTATGCAAAAATATCATTCTTCTAAATATTAATCTTATTTGTACAATCAAGATAGCATGCAAAGTTGAAATATTTCAACTTCCTAACTCTCGCATTCCCCACTTAATCCTTAGAAGATTTCCCATCTACATGTGTTGTATGTTTGACATATTATTTCCGAGCCTCATAAACCTTTTGGATTTCAAGAGAATGTGGATAGTTATGTTGTTCGACTAGGGATCGGTAGAGATCTAAGTTATGCTCTACTTTATCTAATTTTTCTATAACATCACTTTAGAGGTGTCAATTAAGCTAATTTATTTAGTTGTAGTGGTGTACTCTTATTCTTTCCCTACTAATTATAGGAATATATTATATTGTATATCTCTCTCGTATTTGTCCTTTTTCCGATGCTAACATTACTTCAACTTGAGGTCAAATGCGTTGTCATCTATGAAAGAAGGTAGACAGAATTTCTCTATGATTTTCTCTACAACTTGCAAAAGTTGCTCATAGTCATCGAATATATCTTGGATATCCTCATTCGGTTTTTGGCAGGCCTCTTTCCAACATCCAAGCCTAATTCATTTATGAGGATATCTCTATCATTCTTTTTAGGAACATCCAAAAGAGCATCTTCTTCATAACCTTGCTACCATTGTCTTAGGAGATCAAAGCATCTCTCCCATCCCTTATGTTTCCTTTTCTAGTCCATTATGTTAGAGAGGGTGAGCACTTCTTGGAATTACTCTGGAAGTCTTATATCTCTTATAGAGATTTCTTTCTATATGATCACCTCATATAGATTCAATAGCTTTCCTTCAACAACCCCAAACATTGTTTGCAGAAAATTCATTCTTATACAAGAGCAAAAAATGATCACATATCTTTGAGTGATGTTACCTGTTCTTGTGTTCCTAGAGATCCTAGCATTATACTTGTACAGTTAAACAATTGACATCCCATCTCCATCCTAACCTAGGGAATGTATGTGCAACACACACAATGCCCAAAACGTATGAAGACATATATAACTTTGGTTGGGTACCTAGTATATGTACTTAACCCTAGTAATTGCATCAATTATTGTATGGGATATGATTTCAACCTAATTGAAATCCTTTCCTTCCTCGAATATAGCGTGCAAAAGAGGAACTTGGTCCTATTTGAAATGTGGATCATTTTTCATCATACAGTCTACTTACTAAGGCAGCCTAATACATGTAGGGCACTCTTCGACTTGTAGTGGGGTATATTTTCTTATCCCTAGATTTGAACTGCCTGCCCTCATCATAGTTGTTGACGATTTTATGGCAACCATTCGTTGAAGCAAATCCACCCCCCACTAGTCATGTGTAGTTCCACTCTAGAGAACATGTAATATGCCTCGAGGTTACTTGCTTGGAACGAGGCTACACATTTCCCTTCATCGTTGATTACTATTTTGCATCCATTATGCTCAATGATCTATCAGATCATCTCAACACAGGGCATCACCATTGGTCTAGCAGCCCACATTATGTAATTGCAATCTTCTGAAATTTTCCATGATCATATCATTCTCTCACTCTTGAGTTGGATCAAAATATGCTTAACTCACGTCTTGTCCTTAATCAAACAAAAAAATCATCCATATTGATGGTCTCCCTAAATGTGTGTATGGACGGAAATGCTTGAATAAAATGTCATATTGGTTCTTTAGGTTGGTGTTCCATGTTGATGGTTTTGACATGCTTCATCTTCTGTTTTCTTTAGTAGCCATATAAAAGGTTATGCAATTCATCCATTTCAAACAAAACATGTTAGTGGAGTAGGCTAGACATTAGAGGTTTCGCAAGGCCTAGCTTGGATTCTTGATAAGCATTTGAATTTTGGAAACACGGTCTCACCTTAGCTTGAGTAACATTTTCTTTTGAATGAATTGACAAGCATAAATTTTACCAGTACTAATCTCTATGAGCCAACAAAGGTAAAATTGAAATGGTGACTTCTCATTGGAATCAAAGAAAAATTTGCTAGGTTTCCACTTGAATCGTTGGAATTTCAAATGAAATGGTTCTTCCACCAATTTAGAGTATAAGAATTCAAAATATAAGGAACATGCAAATGTAGGAGAGGGAAATAAGAACTCAAATACAGAGCCTAAGAAGAATTCTTATTCAAATGCTAATGAAAGTTATAGTACGGCATATTTATTATCAGAAATTACTTAAATAAATGAGCACATTCAAATTGTAACATTGAACAATCCACATACATGGGAGCACAAGTAATTGTTTGGCATAAAAGGACCTACCTGGTGATGTGCTAAATGATTTGGGGGCTCAGTTAGAATGAATCTGGAAACTTGCAAGTCCCTTACAACTTTCGAACATTGGCAAGTGTCACTTACATGCTCGTGGGCACACCTACTCTTTCAAACTCTCTACTTACTTTGCAATCGCTTGTTTAGAATGTTAAGGAAATGGTATTCATTTTAAATGCTCAAGGCTCTTTAATAAGCATTGGGAAGCCCATGTGCCACCTTGAATTCGAAAATGGGAAAAAAGGGTCTTCACTAATTCGAAAAATTCTTTAGTATGTTCATGCCTTTAATTCAAACAATACCTAAAGATATTTATTTTACTTGAAACGATTACACAACAAGGAACTTAAATGCAAATTTTGAATGCTTGCATGGACTCAAGAACTATCAAAGTCTTTGGAAAGGTTTAGCCCTTTGAAATGAATATTGGGATTTACCCATCAAGTTCATTCAAAAAATTAACAACGAAGTGTTTATTTTTCTAACCCCGGCACTAGATCAACAATTCCTAATGATTTTTCTTTGCTAAAAAGTAAATTTCAGCTCGCTAATTTATTTATACTTGTTGGGATCTATTAATAGAAATTTAAATACCGGAAGCAATTTCAATAGAAAACATATGCACAAAATTTCTGCCTTTCAAATGAACTTTTCATTCATTAATTTCCAAGCTTACAAGGGCTCCTTTAATGGGAAAATGACCTAAGAGAATACACTACAGCAAACCTGGCAAATTCTTCCCCACAACAACCTGCCTATTGCCTTATATGGCCATTGAACGGCCCTATATCGTCCATACGACTATACGGACTTTGATGTATGGCCCTGTACAACCGATCCGTACAGTTGTACAATCAATCCATGCGACTATACAATCAAGTTGTACTGATCTATATGATTGTACGGAATCCCTATACTGTTGATATGTACCACTGTTCGAACTGTTCTATACAGATCTGTGTGACTGTATAGAACCCCTGTATCACTGCCCCTGCAAAAAAATGACCTCCGCCTAATTGGTATGGCCCCATACAAATGTCGTCCTGATTGTTGTCCTCTCTTTGCCAAAAATACAAAGTAGAATGTCCTTCTTCTCTCTCCAACTCAATGCATGAGTTTCACTCTTGTGATGGTGTGTCTTCTCCTCTCACCTTGGCTACTTCTTTTTATACTATTGAGATGAACCAAAACCCTAACTCCAATGATTGAGATTAGATCTCACTCATTTGAGATCAATCGCTAAGATTCAATTAATTAACTTCAATCACTAATGCCAAAAACTTGGACATTTCTCCAAATTAACTTCAATTAATCTAAAAAGGCATTCACTTTAATACTGACTTTAATAAAGTGAATTTCCTAGGTTCTTGAGAGGTATTAATGACAATTTCCATAAGTAAGACACAAACTCATGGAAATACCTACCTAAGCTACAAACATCAACACTCCCTCTTAGTGAGGAAGGTGATCTCCACCACACCTAGCTTATCTTTGAAGAAGATAGACTTCTTTTTCACCAAGGGCTTGGTGAGAATGTCTGCAACATGCTCATCTATGGAAATGTACTGGAGCTTGACTGCTCCCTTCTAGATCGTGCCTCGGATGAAATGATATTTGATCTCAATATGCTTGGACCTGTCATGGAACACTATATTCTCATAGAGTTTGATACAACTCTAATTATCATTGTGAATCATCAGAGACTCCAACTCCTGACCAAATAATCCTATAATCAATTTGCAAAGACAAAGGGCTTCACAACTCACCATACTCGATTCCATGTACTCTTCCTCTATTGAACTGAGTGTTATTGAAGTCTGCTTCCTATTGGGGCCAAGAAATCACTTTTGAGCCCAAGTTGAAGTAGCACCCTAAGGTGCTCTTTTGATCTGATGCACTTCCTACCTAATCTAAGTATGAATAACCCTGCAGACTCACTCCATCACCTCCAAGATACCTCAACCCATACTCCATTGTGCCCCTCAAACATCTGATCACATGCTTCACTACTACCCAATGCACCTACCTCGAATCCATCATGACATCACTCAACGCGTTCACAACAAAACATATATATGACTTGGTGTTGACCAAATACATCAATGATCCAATCAGTGGTCTGTATACTCTAGGATCCGCCCACTCTGAATTTAAAGAACTAATCTTCTTCAGTGTTGATGTATATGTAACTTCGGAATGTATTTCACATATATGTATATTGTATTCCTATAGAGATGGTATTATTCCTCTATACGGAAGTGTCGTCATTTATATTGTAAGTGTCGTAACTTATACTTGATGGGTTATTAGACCACCTTGTTTGGGGTCGGCCCTGTATAAGTCATGTGGGTCAAAGAGTTATTAGACCACCCTATTGGGGGTCGGCCATGTGGGTCAAAGGGTTATTAGACCACCCTATTGGGGGTCGGCCCAGTCAGCATTATATTATGTAGTTAAGTTCGAGCCTACATGAGTTAGGTAAAAAGGCAAGTCAAGTCAAGTATAAATAGAGTGCGGGAGGCACTCTATTTACTCACTCACTTCTCACACATGCACTCAAGGAGGAGTGGCGCACTTATGGAGGAGGAGGATCTGCTGCTAGGTTGTGTCTATCTCTCATGGTTGTATCATTGCTCTATCTATCTTTGAGGAAGTTATTGGGGTTTTTCACCTTTATGGTTTTCCCCAAGTAAATCTTTGTGTCTCTTGTGTGCTTGCATTATTGTCTCCATGATTGATATGCTGTAGATATGTTGTACATGTTGTTCTCTCAGTTAAGATCCTAGATCAGATTGAAGTAAATTCTGAAAATTTAACATGGTATCAGAGCTAGCCTGAAAGAAGGCATGATATGGCATGTATGACACTTGTTGCACTTACGATGCTAGGGCTTGATATAGCAAAAACCAGTCATCGTAGCACTTTCGCTATAAATCCGTTTTGGAGAAGTTTTCGGATCTAAAATTGTTACAGGCCAAAGCTAAGATCTCCAGGTACCTTGTGTCCAAAGGACAACCTTTGATTCGTTGTACTTTGTGATTTATGATCTGTACAATATAGGGTTTCTGCCTCTTCCAGATCTGAGTCAAAATCAGGTGACCTTGGGAAAAAGGTCATAACTTGGGCTAGGAAGCTCCAAATGAAATTTCGTGAAAAGTGACAGGTAGTACATAGACTGTACTATCTCAGAAAACTTTTTCAGAGGCCGAAGTTGAACCAGTGACACGTGGCACTCCGTACAAGTGCGATCTCCTGTATTATCCCATAAACAGGTCATCTTGCGACATTTGGCATAACTCTCTCTCAGAGAGTCCAATTGAGGTCAGACCTGTCAGGATGGAAAGGTAACAGGCCGAGCTATCTCAAGAAACTTTTTCAGAGGCCGAAGTTAAAACATTGACACGTGGCACGCCGTACAAGTTCGCTCTCCTGTTTTATCCCAAACCAGGTCACGTTGCGACATTTGGCATATCTCTCTCTCAGAGAATTCAATTGAGGTCAGACCTGTCAGGATGGAAAGATAACATGTCAGGCTATCTCAGGAAACTTTTTCAGACCCTGTGGATCAAAAATTTCGGAGTTACACCAGAAACAATCAGGTACATATTTCTGTCAAAACAGAATTATTTTTTGGTACCTTCATTCATGGCTTCCGGAATTTAGGGCTTTGGAGAAAGTTGGAATTTTTGTAATCGGAGACCACGACTGGATGCTACTCATCAAAATAGAAATTTAGAGACCAAGATCAGAATTTTTGGTTGGGTAGAAGGCCGGGCTTGATTAGACCCTAGTTCGGGACTTTGATCAGAAAAGTGGAAAATTAGAGCTTCTGTAAAAATGGGAATTTTTGAAATTTGTGACCACGGCTGGAAGCTCCTCAGAAAAATAGAAGCTTAGAGCTTTGGATCAAACATTTTGATTGGAAAGAAGAGTGAGCTTCATCAAACCCCAGTTCAGGGTCACGTCCAGTGAATCCAGAAGTTTGAAAAGCAAAATTGAGGAGTGAAACTTTGCAGTTTTCAAATTCTGAATATACCAACTTGATCAGCTCATCAAGGCACATATTTCTATCCTGTCAGAAGTTTGAAATTCAAAGTTTGAATTTTGGGGGTTTCTCTGACAAACCCATATCCAGCTCCAGGTCCATTTCTTGCAAATCAAGTGGATAGGGTTAATCCTAGAAGAAGATGGATTGGTTACCTGCATAAGTGAAGGAGTTCCTGTTTCAGAGGGAGATGAGGCTAAGGCCTTACATAAGAAGATTACAAGCGATCTCGACAGGTATGACTCATCGAGGTATGTTTCGATATTTGTCCATGATTAAGTTTATGGTATGTTTGTCTTCATGTTATTACGGTTAGTACAATTTTGATTTTAGATTTGTCGTATCACCTTAACAAAATTATGAATGCATGATAGAAGATATTCATTGGTTAGGGTGTTGACACTTATGATTGTACTAATGCATTATGGTGTTGTATGAGGTTTATGTTGTCTACTAACATGAAAGGTACACCAAGAAAGACAAATCATGTTCTGGTCCAAGAACATATGATCATGATAACATGAGGACAAAGATTCATCCATTGTCATGGATCTCATAGAAGATCCATTTACGAGGTATGTATAACTTGGTTTTGTAATGGCTAACCTATGAGATATACAGGTTACTAGCACAAGTCATTGAAGAAGAAGAAGAAGACATCATGTGAGTATGTTAGACATAACTAGCTAGCATGCTAATCCAGGTATGTTTTTTTCTATATCAAGCTAGAATCCTACCTTGTGTTAGGATCTCATACTGTTGTTGATAATGATTATTCCTAAAGAGTCATAAGTTTGAATAATCATGGTTGTATGCATATTATGTTTCTTGCCATCATTGATGATATGACTAACCAGAAGAATCATGAAGGTATAGGTTTGAATAATCACAAGTTTTATGCATATTATATCTCTTATCTTGTTTGATGATTCAACTAACCCGAAGAGTCATAGGTTTGAGTAATTATAGATTTAGACATGTTATGCTTCTTATGATTTGACTAACCATAAGAGTCCTACATAAACCTTGAATAATAATGCTTACTATTTCTGTTTGAAATGATCATGACTATACATGCTTGAGATTATTGTGTTTTAATAGTATACTAATGAATGTATGATTTTATATTAGACCTAGAGGATAACACATGATGATACTAACAAGCATGCATAGGGATCGAGAATGTATATAAGTTCAAGGACAGGTAATCCAGGGAGCAAAGATCAAGAGGGAGTACACTCCAGTGGTTTATGAAAGGATGCAGATATTCAAAGGGAGTTGACCATCTCTCTACATTTCACAACAAAAGTTGTAGAAGAGGCTACTGCAGATTAGGACTCCAGTAGCTCCTGCAAGAAAGCGAAGACTCAGAGGGAGTCCACCCAACAAACAAAGATAAGTATTTTAATTTCTTGCATATTTGTCTGTTTAAATAAAATTGTTCAATGATGTATATGCTCATGTTCCTAGACTTAGGATATGTATTGTGCATATTAGAATAGTTGCATTAATGAACAATATACTACTAATATACATGGGTAAGTGGCCTATGGCACTGTACAACATTCCATTGCTACTTATCTAGAATGAAACCTCTTTGCTGACATGTTGGGAGTTGTGCACACTCTTAACAAAGTTCTGGTAGAGATTGGAAGGCATCTAGAAAGTTATGGGATATGGATAAATGTTGTATTGAAGCATTGGCAAAGATAATTGCATGATTGTATGACATATTTCTTTATGTGTAAGAATTTGTTCTGAAAACTATGAGATGTTTTTCTAATCATGCAATTTAACTTGCTGTGTAGGAAAGTTCGTATGCCATCTCCTACAAAAGAAGAACTACAACATTTGTTCCAGCAACAAAGATATCTATTGAAGATATTGAAGTTCCCAGGATCTGGGATGAAGAAATGGAATGCCATGATCCGTCGATCATGAAGAATAATGTTTGGGATGTAGTCCCAAGACGTGAAGGGAAGTTTGTTATAACTTCCAAATGGAACTATCAGATCAAGCATGTTGCAGATGGCAGCATTGAGAAATATAAAAGTGATGAAATAGAAGATGTACCAGATGGATCTCAAGACAGCATGGTGTAGTCATATATGTGTGCAGAACTTGGTATGGTAGGATAGACAGTTTTCTATCCAGTTTGGGCGTTACCAAGAGTAAAGCAGATTCCAACCTTTTCTACAAGGTTGAAGAAGGCAATCCAGTGATACTACTTTTGTATGCAGATAACCTGTTTGTTACATGTAAAGATAGATTGATTGCCGACACGCAGCGGAAGCTTTCTGCCAAGTTCGAGATGAAGAACTTGGGGATGATGCACTATTTGTTTTTGGCATGGAGGTGTGGTAGAGTGCATATGGAATCTTCCTTGGACAAGGGAAGTATGTAGTAGAGATCCTGAAGAGGTTCGGGATGATGGACTGCAAGGATATGGCCACACCTATGGCATCGAATCTGAAGCTTCTATGTGATGCTTCATCTGAGCCGGTTGATGTCTCTTTGTATCGTCAGATGATTGGGTCCTTGATGTACCTGACGAACACGAGACCAGACATTTGCTTTGCTGTGAACACATTGAGCCAGTTCCTGACGGATCCGAGGAGTGTTCACCTGGTTGCTGTAAAGCATGTTCTGAGGTACCTGAAGGGTACAGTGGATTATGGGCTCAGGTATGAGGAGAATCAAAAGTTTAACCTGTAGGGTTATGTTGATTCAGATTGGGATGGCAGTGCTGCAGACAGGAAGAGCACATCTGGGTGTTGCTTCAGTATGGGATCAGGTGTGATCTCTTGGTTTAGCAGGAAGAAGTCCTGTGTAGCACTGAGTACAGCTGAGGCAGAGTATGTTGCAGCCTGTTCAGCTAGTTGTGAGGCAGTATGGCTACAAAAGCTACTGTCTGAGTTATTTGATCTCGCGTTGGATGCTACTGGTATCTTCTGTGATAACCAGAGTTGTGTGAAGCTATCCGAGAACCCAGTGTTTCATGACAGGTCGAAACACATAGAGATCAAATATCACTATATCAAGGATATGGTGCAGATAGGAGCTGTGAAGCTCCTATATGTTGCGACGGACGAGCAGATTGCAGATGTGCTGACGAAGCCACTAGCCAGGGTGAAGTTCGAGTACTTCAGAGAGAGGCTTGGCGTGCTTCAGATCGAGGATACTTCGAGGAAGAAGTGATGGACACATTTGCTGAAGCCATTCCAAACATGTTGGAAGGGGGATCCTTCACATGGCTGTGGATGTAAGCGCTGAATGATGAGCATCAGGATGATGTTCTGGTTTCTGCTTGGATATGATCAGTTGGATCATTATATGTATGTATGTACGCATCATGTTGGATGCTGGATATGATCGGTTGGATCATGTGTATGTATTTTGTATACGCATCATGTTGGATGCTGGATATGATCAGTTGGATCATGTGTATGTATTTTGTAGGTACGCATCATGTTGGATGTTGATGGATACATTGTGTGGATCATGTATCTTTGTATGATCAGGTAGATCATGGATGCTGATGGATACATTGTGTGGATCATGTATCTTTGTATGATCAGGTAGATCATTTATGTTGATGGATACATTGTGTGGATCATGTATCTAGGTGTGCATCAGATGGATGCATTGTATGATCAGGATGATCGTGGATGACGAGCTTCTCCAAATGACATGCAGCAGGATGTTGCAGTGATGATGATCAGGATGATCATGTGTACATCAGGATGATGTTTGATGAGTATCAGATGATACTTTGTGGCCGTGGATCAGGTTGTGCAGTTAAGCATGTAATTTGTGCCCTGGGAGATTTGCAGATGGTCTTTCGAGGTTTTGCCTATGGCATGTAATTCGGTGCCCTGGGACATCTGGCAAATGCTCTTGCGAGGTTTTGATTGGGAGGACATGTAATTTGTGCCCTGGGAGATCTGCATATAGTCTTTCGAGGTTTTGCCTATGGCATGTAATTCGGTGCCCTGGGATATCTGGTAGATGCTCTTGCGAGGTTTTGTCCTATGGCATGTAATTTGCTCCTGGGAGATCTGGACAGGATGAAAAAGGCCTCAGATGCTTCAGCCAGGTTTTGCCATGACCACATGTAATTTGCTCCTGGGAGATCTGGACAGGATGAAAAAGGCCTCAGATGCTCCAGCCAGGTTTTGTGGTGGACCACATGTAATGTGCTCCTGGGAGATCCGACAGGTAGAGCTGTGTGCTCGTAACAGCCTGGGATGCTTCAGCCAGGTTTTGTGGTGAGATCACATGTAATGTGCTCCTGGGAGATCCGACGGGTAGAGCTGAGTGCTCGTAACAGCCTGGGATGCTTCAGCCAGGTTTTGTGATAGGTCACATGTAATGTGCTCCTGGGAGATCCTACAGGTAGAGCTGTGTGCTCGTAATAGCCTGGGATGCTGCAGCCAGGTTTTGTGACGCACGTAATAAGTCCTGAGGATTCCACAGTATGGTCAGTGATGATGAAGACCTGCAGGTGGTGGGCCTACATCCAGTATGAAAAAGGACTGGCTCTGTAGAACTTCCTATGACGAGTAGATTCAGAGATTGATTGAGATAGCAGCAGCAATGACGATGATGATGACTCGATGACGATTATCCAGTGACGATGATCCAGAGAAGATGACTTGTGCTAGAAGAACTGTGCTAAGAAATACCTTCCTAGTTAAGAGGGAGTGTTGATGTATATGTAACTTCGGAATGTATTTCACATATATGTATACTGTATTCCTATAGAGATGGTATTATTCCTCTATACGGAAGTGTCGTCATTTATATTGTAAGTGCCGTAACTTATACTTGATGGGTTATTAGACCACCTTGTTTGGGGTCGGCCCTGTATAAGTCATGTGGGTCAAAGGGTTATTAGACCACCCTATTGGGGGTCGGCCATGTGGGTCAAAGGGTTATTAGACCACCCTATTGGGGGTCGGCCCAGTCAGCATTATATTATGTGGTTAAGTTCGAGCCTACATGAGTTAGGTAAAAAGGCAAGTCAAGTCAAATATAAATAGAGTGCGGGAGGCACTCTATTTACTCACTCACTTCTCACGCATGCACTCAAGGAGGAGTGGCACACTTATGGAGGAGGAGGATCTGCTGCTAGGTTGTGTCTATCTCTCATGGTTGTATCATTTCTCTATCTATCTCTGAGGAAGTTATTGGGGTTTTTCACCTTTATGGTTTTCCCCAAGTAAATCTTTGTGTCTCTTGTGTGCTTGCATTATTGTCTCCATGATTGATATGCTGTAGATATGCTGTACATGTTGTTCTCTCAGTTAAGATCCTAGATCAGATTGAAGTAAATTCTGAAAATTTAACATTCAGGTTAGGAACCATAGTTGTAGCCATCGATCTACAATACTCCATCCTAAATATCTTCAGGATCTCTATTGTGTAGTTCCCCTGACCAAGGAATATCTCACCCGATCTTTTCCATACCTCTAACCCCAAGAAGTAATGCATCAAACCAATGTCCATCTCGAACTCTATGGCCAAATATGCCTTTCACCCCACTATAAGCCCCCCTGCACCTGTGAGAAATAAATCGTCTACGTACAACACCAAGATGAGTGGCTTAGATCCAACAAGTATGAAGTACAAGTTGGGATCTTCCTCACTCTTGGTGAAGCCCATGCTCTACAAGTATCCATCGATCATGGCATACCACTCCATGGGTGCTTGCTTGAGTCCATATAAGGATTTCTTAATCTTGCACACATGAGACTCCCTCCCATGTACCTCGAATCACTAAGGAGACTCTATATATACTTCCTCCTCAATGATGTTTTTCAGGAAGGCGATCTTCATGTCCATTTGGGGAATCCTACACCTAATGACTGAGGCAATAGATATCACAGCGTAAATGGAAGCATATTTGGCAACTAGAGCAAATGTCTCTTCATAGTCCACTCCCTCTCTCTGATATAACCCTCTCGCCACAAACCTCACAATGAACTTCTCGATGCTTCCATCTGCAACATGCTTGATCTTGAAGAGCCACTTGGAAGACACTACAAACTTCCACTTTGATCTAGGCACAATATTCCAAACATCATTCTCTATGATGGAGGTCTACACCAAAATGGAATCCCTCCAAACCTACTAGTTGATTTCCTGCTCATAACTAGAAGGCTTGGAATCAATGATATTGCTCATCAATGCCATATAGTTCGGAAACTTCCTAGGAGGCCTACTCTCCCTGAATGATCTCTTGGGATCCTCAACATGCTCCCAAGTATTCCTCAATGTCTTCTCAAACCATCTGGGTTTCCTGACAGAACTAGAAGTAGCTAACTCCAACTCCCCACCTGAAGGTTGACTCCCTCAACTGGAAGTCTGTGAACTTTGTCCTCCCTTCGGAACAAATTGCTCCTCGTTCGCTCCTACTAGTGGTAGCTCATTAGACTTCCTAGATTCCAAGTTCTCCTCAAACTTAATATCTCTGCTCACAATTGTCTTATGTTGTGTTGGCATGAAGATCCTATAATCCTTCAAGGTCTTCTTGTACACAACAAACACATGCTTCTCTCTTGAAGGTTCAAGCGTCAACCTCTTCTCCTCGGACACATGGATGTAAACCAAACAACCAAGATCCTATAATCCTTCAAGGTTTCATTGTACACCACAAAAACACCCTTCTCTCTTGAAGGTTCAAGCTTTGACCTCTTCTCCTCAAGCACATGGATGTAAACCAGAAAACCAAAGATCCTAAGATGCCCAATCTCTGGTTTCACTCCTGAGAATGCCTCCTCGGGAGTCTTATCATCCAATATCCTGTGAGAACTCATGTTCCAAAAATATATTGTTGTGATACATGCCTCTGCCCAAAGAAACATAGGAAAACCTTGGTCATTAATCCTAGCCTTTGTAGTACTTATGATGGACCAGTTCATTCTCTCTGCAACCCCATTCTATTGAGGGTTCATATGAGACTGTCTTCTCCCTCTTGATCCCTACCTCCTTGCAGAAATCCTTGAAGTCATTTGAGGTGTACTCTCCCCCATTGTCTGACCTCAAGACCTTGATCTTGTTTCATGTCAAGTTCTCCACCTGAGCCTTGAACTCGTGGGACCGACCAAAGATCTCATCCTTGGTCTTCATAAAGAAGATCTAGGTTTTCCTAGAAAAATCATCATTGAACATCACATAGTACGATGCTCCCTACACAGATACTATGGACATTGGTCCACACACATCTAAATGAATAAGATCCAAGATACCCTTTGACCTTCTCTCACTATTTGGAAAAGCAATCTTGGCATTCTTTCCAAGAGCACACCCTCTGCATACTCCCTACTGCTCAACATTGAAATATGGAAGACCAATGACAATCTCCCTCAAAATCAGCAAAGCCCTATAATGCAAGTGTCCCATCCTCATGTGCCAAAGCTCGCACAAATTGTCATTGTCATGTACCAAATCATGAATAGGCTTCCCTGCAACCTATATAAGTTGTTGCATCTAACCCCAATCCCCATTGTAGTGCTAGGGCTAGCTCCCTCTATATGTATAAGTACTTGCCCTCTCTTAAAGATAACGACAAAACCCTTGTCCTCCATAACTGAGATTGAAAGCAAATTCTTCTTCAGTCCTGGTACAAATAGCACATCCTACACATCAAACAAACCTCCTAACTCAAGCTAGAACGAAATTGTTCCCCCTCTCCTCTGACTACATACTCAGCATCATTGCCAAGCTCCACATGGATCCCTGAGTCTAACTCAACTAAATAGTTCTTATGCTTATGTCATATGACAAGATGCACCATTTTCCAAGTACCATGCACTCCTAGCAACTGTGCTGGTAGAAAGGCAGGAAACTAGTGAGAAATCACGCTCAGACTTCGCAACAAATCCACTCAACTGAGTCTCTACATATGTTGTTATTTGTTGCTATTTTGCTTTACTTTTCTTCCTCTCCAGACACTAACATGCATAGTATCCATTCTTGTGGCACACGAAACACTTGATTTTACTCAAGTCTTTCTTCTTCCTCGGTTGTGAGGCTTCCCCCTCACTATTAACCTTCTTACCATAACTCTTTCCTTTTCCCTTTCTTGCCTTGTTGACAATAACCAAGTTCTCATCGCTACCTCCCTGGTTGCATGCCCTAGACTCCTCCCGAGTCTCTTCCTAGATAAAATCATCCCGTAGCCTCTCCTAAGTTGGGAGTTTCTCTCGAGCACAGAGTCCTTTCACGAATGGTTCCCAAGGTTTGGTGAATCCATTCAATGCTACCTGACAAGCTCCGCATCGACTACTTTCTCCCCAATGGTTGCAAGTTGATCACGTATCTAGGTGATCTTCATGAGATAGCTAGTAACACTGTCAAATCTGGTCATCCAGACATCTCTCAGCTTATTTCTCATAATAATATTCTTGTTCATGTTATCACTATGGAATAAATATGTCAGAGCTTTAAACATATCTCTAGCCAATGTCTTTTTTGTCACGTGAGGAATTAGGTGATCCTTTATAGCATCTAGAACAATCCTCTGGCCTTTGATGCCCTTCTTCTCATGAACTACCAAATCCACTAGATTCGTCGGTGTCCAAACAACCTTCTCAATAATCTCCCAATGGTCATGTTCCTTCAAAAGAAAAGTTACCCTTGCTTTCCAGAAAAAGAAGTTAGATGCCCCATCTAACCTGTCTTCAAATCTAAGACTAGATGTTGCCATAACTAGATCTGCACAAAACAATTGTCATGTGCGTATTCCTTCAAGCACCCACCAAGATCTACTACTGTAGACTTCAAATATGCTTCCCTTTCAGAGTGTAGGCTCTGATACCATATTAATTTTTCTAAACCCGACACTAGATAAACAATTCCTAGTGATTTTTCCTGGCTAAAAATTAAATTTTAACTCACTGATTTATTTATACTTGTTGAAATCTATTAACATAAATTTAAATAGCAAAAAGGATTTCAATATAAAACATATCAACTCAATAAAAACACATGTGAAAAATTTATGCCCTTCAAACCCGCTTTTCATTCATTAATTTCCAAGCTTACAAGGGCTCCCTTACTGGGAAAATGGCCCGAGAAAATACACTAAAGCAAACCTGGCAAATTCTGCCCCACATAAGAAAAATCTCCAACTGCAAAACTACCCCTGAAAACTTCAGCAACTTGTATGTTTCCCTATACGGTCACTAAAGGGCCCTGTACAAATTTACGGTATGTGTCATACAGGCATGTACGTTCGATCTATACAGAATCCATGTACGCATGTACTGACTATTCTATATTGATTTGTACGACTGTATGGAATCCCTACAGAAAACTAACCTCTACCTAACTGGTATGGCCCCCTGCAAATGTCTTCCTGACTGTTGTCCTCTCTCTGCCAAAACTAGAAAGTAGAATGTCTTTCTTATCTCTCCAACTCAATGTTTGAGTTTCACTCTTGCGATGGTGTGTCTTTTCCTCTCACCTTGGTGGCCTTTTGAGACTAGATCTCACTCACTTGAGATCAATGGCAAAAGGCATTTCTCCACAAACTTAGACATTTCTCCACCTTAACCTCAATTAATCTAAAAAGGCATTCACTTTAATAAAGTGAATTTCATAGGTTCTCGAGAGGTATAATGACGATTTCCATAAGCAAGACACAAACTCATGGAAATACCTATCTGAGCTACAAACATCACCATGAAGTTCAAAAGAAGCACGATGAACTATTGGGGCATTTCACATGATGATTAGATCTTCAAAAGAGGCTCAATTGAGATTTATCATGATGTTGCAAAAGGATTTTGTGGAAGATGTGCACAATGACCCAAGAATCATCGGGTTCACCCCAAATATGCTCTTTGTGAAGTTTGAGGATGGCTCGATGAACTATTGAGTGCATTTGAAAGATGTGATCATTCAAAGTGATAAAAGGAGCTTGATGAACCATTGAGTGGTTTCCAAAGATGTTCTATTTGAAAATATCATAAAACAAGACCCATGACACATTGGAATCATTTTCATCTTTGAAACATTTATCTTTGGATGGCCCAATGAACTATTGAGCTAGTTCGAAAGATATTTTTTTCAAAGATAAAAGGTCACCCAATAGATTATCGAGGCAATTCAAAAAAGAAACACAAAAACATGAAACGTTGCTTAAAAGGTCACTTATAAGGCTATCGAGGCAATTCAAAAAAGAAACATGAAAACATGCCCAATCAACTATTGAAACTTTTTGAAAGAGAAAACATTTGAATGTGAAAAATTACTCGATGGATGATTCAAAGCAAAGTTGTGTTTGAAAGAGAAGATCGTCTAGTAGTGTATCGAGGCATTTTGGAAGATGTCATGTGAAATTGTAAACTTACCCAATGAACTATTGAAGAATTTTAAAAAATGCTCGATAGGAAGTCAAATAGGCTCGATGAACCATCAAGGGAATTTGCAACTTATGAAGGTTGGATCTCAAAAAGTGCATCGATAAATTAGTCATCAATTCCCTTTGAAAAGAAACCAATTTCAAAAGTACGAAAAGCCTAGATGAACTATCAAGGAGATCCTTTATTTTTTTCAAAATAAGCAAATTCAAAAGAGATTTTATAGTGTATTGGGCTACTTTCAAAATCATAACTTCAAAAAGTAAAATAAAATCTGATGGATCTATTTCAAACAAATCACACCATTAAAACTCGAGGCAAATTTAGGATTCCAAAACCCCACCAAGCATAATCATAAATAAAAAGGAGATAAAAACTAAATAGCAAGGCTCATGAAATGAAGTACAAGGTGAATAGCTAAAAAACATTAAGAAAATAGGCAAGTCCCCAAGTCTAGGGACATGGAGCAAATTGAGGCATCAACAAATGGAAACACATTGGATAAAGCCATGAAAATCTAATATGAACTGTCAAACCATGAAACAAAAAGTGGAAAGACTTTAATCTATTTTTAATAAGGATGTTATCGCTTATATAGTGTGGATGCTTGTAAAAGCTGTGGATGCTTGTAAAAGCTCCTCCTTGTGAGGGAACCTAATAAATCCTATGCATAAGTTGCAATGACTTACCAACTACATTCAAAGGATAATATTAATATCCATTTCCTTTAAACATGATCCAATAATTTAAGTCAGATTCATAGTCACGTGGTTTATCTAAAAATGGGGTAAGAAATTACCTAAAAGCATATCTTTTAGTATCATTTTAGTGTTGCTCCACTATTTATAAGTGTCCATAGTTGTAATGGAGTCACCTCAACATCATAGACATTTCTTCATTGTCGATGAGCATCCATAAGCCCAAACATAGATATTTGCACGGGCCCTTAATAAGTTGGACTTCCTTTCTTAACCCTTTACCTTTTATATATTAGTTAGCAATCAACAAGTGGGGGAAGCAACAACCTTTTACAAGCAAGTGAGGATGATACATGTTATTGGGGATGAGTTTATTCATTGACTATGTTGAAGTATATCGATATCCCCTCAAGATGTTACAAAATGGACTTGAATGTCTAACTTTTCACATTTCCCATGGATAGATCCCCTCAAGAATGTGTGATATGACCCAAGGGGGGAATCATATAAGGGAGTAAATGTATGACACCAAGAGGAGCATATATGGAGGTAAATGTATATGTAATAGGGTTGGCCTAATAAAGGGGCCACATGTACAATGAATATGTATATATAGAGGACATGTAGTTTTTATTGGAGGGGAACATGTGAATTGGATGTATGAAAGTTTTTTAGTATTTCGAGGAAGTTCTCATATTCTTTAAGGATTTATTGTATAACTCATCTCTGTTTTCCACCTTGGACTTGTGCTCCACATTTACATTGGTGTACATGGTGTGTACTCTTGTTTCTTGTGATAATTTAAGGATTTGTTGATAATTCAAAATCAACAAAGAGTCGATCACTGCTTAGAATAGTTTAGCAATCCTTATAGTTCCCATTTGAGTGTTCTCCTCATGAAGATCAAAACATAGGCAATGCATATGGAGTTTCCAAGGCTTGGTTGGATGCACCTAATGTCCAGGTACTCAAAATTGAAAGAAATAAACAAGAAGTATGAATTATCATCAATGCAATTGAAGCCAACCTTTCTATGGATTTCATAAAGAAAAGAATTGCAAATTGAGAGATTATAGTGTTAGGATATTCCTATACTCCATCCTAGTCCCACCAGTATTTTGATCATTTACATTTTCAGTCATGCATGCACCTTTTAGGGTTTGCATGCATCCCAGTCATCAGTCCAGCACCTAGCCCTCAGTTAGCCAGCCCCTAGGAGCTTCTCACTATTCAGTTTTAGCCCTCCAGTTGCTTGGTGCGCCCTTCTTCCTTGATTTTAGGGAGCAACTCGTCCTTCTTCACCTACCAGTCCAGTTGTCACTCAGTTACACTCAGTTACAGTCAGTTACACTCAGTTACATTGAGTTACAGTCAGTTACACTCAGTTACATTGAGTTACACTCAGTTACATTGAGTTACAGTCAGTTACACTCAGTTACATTGAGTTACACTCAGTTACACCTACCAGAGTTAGTTTGACTGATGGTTGACAGTTACTTGAGCATTGATGACTCCACTGATGATGATGAAGACTTCCAGTTGCGCTCCGATGATCATGAGGACACCTAGTTGTTCTCCGATGACACTCCAGTGATCCTTTGATCACTCCATGAAGGCTAATTCGAATTGCCACCTTAGGCATTCGAATTCCTCATGCATTGTATTATTTATATGTCCATTTGTGATTAATAATTTAGTATGACCGAAGTATTATTGCTTCTATCTGAGTTCTACTGTACCACATTATTCTGTTGCTCATTATACTGCATGTATCACTCTTCTTCTATTTTCTTGCTTAATCATAATTATTCTCTTGTGAGATACATCATCTCTTAGATCTGCTGTGAGGATTTTCACATATAGATATTAAAAAAAACTTTCAAAATCATCAAATTAAAAGCTAAATACTTCAAACTAAAAATAAAAGCAACCTAAAACATCAATCTTAAAGCAAGAAAACGCAAGAAATAAAACCTACTATATACAAGCGATTTATCTCAAGGACAAGCTAACTAAAACATTGCTTCAGAATTCAACCATTGACAGAGAGGAGATCTAGGTCTCCTCCCATATTTTGCAATCAATATGTGCCAATGCAATTTTCTCAACCACTTGGAAAGGTCTGAGCCAACGCTATTGAACTTGATGTGCTTTCCTCCAGGCTCACTCATTTTGTCCCATTTGAGAACCAAATAACTGACTTCAAAATCTTGTTTCTAGATGCAAACCTATCAAACCAACATTTGACAATTTGGTGATAGATGCAAATTTATATTTTTCGCTCTCTCTCCTCTCCTAACTTTACTAAAGTATCAATCATGGTCAAGACAACATAAGAGTTCTCCCCTCATGTTGTTTGAGACAATTGCAAAGAAGATTAAAAAAAATCGAAGGTAAAATGGCTTCTTTTGCATATACGAGGAAATAAGTTGAAGTGCCCAATGCTACTTTAGTTCTTACACCATCTGCTTATAATGCATTTTAAGGGTGCAATGTGTCGATTACAATGGTGATCAATCACATTTCTCTTTATGATCCATATCATATTTTTATTCATAGATTCAACTAACCCAACCTCTTGTAGATAGTAGTTAGTTGTGTAGTGCAAAATAACACCCTTTTCCAAAGCAAATTCACATAATTACATAGAATAAAATTATGAAATATTGTAAGAAACTAACACAGATGAAATACCAAATGTGGTAATGAAATGTTGCCTTATAAATTGTATCAGTGTTGTTTCGTTCACATTGATAAAAGGAACAGCTTTCATACATCTAGTGAAGTAATATGGCAGTCAATGTGTAAATATGTTGCTTTGAAGAATGAGCATTTATCTACACCAATAATATCCAAGCCTTGCTAATCAAAATCTCTATTAATAGTAACAAAATGCAAGGGTATAATTTATTTCTTCTCTTTTCCAACATGCATTTAGCTTGCTCAACATCCTCTAACATATGCATGTGCATCTTTAAAGAGTGTTGGCCAATAATACACAACTCTTTGAATTTTGTGAGCAATAGTCTCACCTAAGAAGTGTCCACTAGCTAATACATAGTCTCACCTAAGAAGTGTCCACAAGCTAGTCCATTGTGTAACTTTTTAAGACCTTTCTGTCATCATCTTTTTCCAAGCATCTAAGAAATAGAGCATCATAATTATTCTAAAAAAATTTGATTGATGAGTTGATATGGAGTTAGTTTAAGCCTCATTCTATATTTCACATCCAGATAACTGGGATTAGATCCATGTTGTAGATAATATTTCAACTCATTATACCACAAATCATTTTTTGAGAGATAAAGAACATCGTTTGCATCTAGAAATATTCATTTCTCCAACCTCTTTCATCATTGTCAACTTGATCGTGTGCTTCAACTACTAACTTGCACACCTTTGTCCTTGAGCTATGGTGACAAGTGTACTATCCAAATCATACTCCTAGACAATCATGATCATCTAGTTTCCTCTTCTCTCACCTAGTTCTTTATTTATGAATAAGGCCCTTACAGTTCAATGGGAAATAATGACCTTTGTGTGTCCCTTTAAGATGTAAGGGTTGAACTATTTGACAACCGCTTAGGAATGATCGAACGTAAAATTGTAGAGGAAAAGTATTTATTAAAATCATGATTGCTCAACGTTGATGGAGTAGCAATAGTAGCCTTAATCTTCTCGAGAGGGCTTCATTATTTTAGAAAAATAAAAAACAAGTTCTTATCAAATCAATTTTTCTGAAGGGCAACATAGCCTTCTTGTTGTGGGGGTAATGGAACCAAAGTGATTTATTTTGTTCTTTCTAGATCCACTAATATGCCATCTACTTTCAATAATAATGAAGATGTTTTTCTAAAAATTTAAATTAATTCTATAACCTTTACATCTTTCGAAAATATGAATTATATGTTGAAGGTGAATAGAGCATTTTTTAGAAAAAATAGTTGTCATCCATATAAACAACTACACTCTAATTGATCAATCCTATAAATGTTTATCCATAATGCATTGGAAAGTTGTTCCACGGTCCACCATTCACTAGATCAAATGACATCCTTTTATAAGTGTAAATTTCCCACTTGGTTTTAAAAGTTGTTTTCAACCTATCATGATCAGAATTTGATTGTATCCAAATAATCCATCCAATAACAAAAACATTTCAAATAATGTCACCAGTGCTAGAATTTGTTTCCATAGGAGGAACAAGGTAATTGTCTTTCTCTAAGTTCAAGTTCAGATGTCTAAAATCTATGCATATTGTGATTTCTCCATTATTTTTTGAACCAGTAAAACATTTACTCCCCATGAAGATTGGCATACAACAAAAATGATTTTTTTGTAAAGGTATTTTTTTAAATCTTCATGTACTTGCAATACTAATGTTGGATGAATTTTCCAGATATTTTGTTGAAATGCTTAGCATCTTTCTTCAAAGGTATCACATTTTGAATTATTTTTTTCATGCCTTCAAGTTTTTGTATGTCCAAGCAAGTACATCTTTACATCTTTGTATTGTTTGAATAGGCTTATGTAAGCCTACTTTTCACTCTCCACAGCAAGACCCAGAGTTGATATTCTTTGTGTGAATGCTAATCATTATCAGTTGTTCCTCTCCAATAAAGATTAGCATCAGGATTGGGAAAGACCAAGAGGGGCTAGTACTTAGGCTAAGAAGACTTGACTAAACTCCTAATGCCTAAGTCATAATGAGAAATTAGAAGAGAAGCTTTTTAAGTTGTTTTAATAATCAACTTAAAAGTCAAGTAGTTTTTGGATCGTGATATTTGTAGACACGTGGTATTTAACCATTGTATTAGTATAATGAAAAATTATAAAAGTGAAGCTCATACCATTCACATGATTATCATTGTAAGCAATTTCTCCTTCATTAAATCATTAGCATTGGAACTCTCTTGGTGATAAGCATTCACATTATCAGTTTGAAGGCAACGAGTGCTTATGTGGGTATTCCAGGCTTCTCCTAAACAAACCCATGACCACGTCAAGGGCTGAGAGGACAGATCAGGGCCCCACGTGTGCAGGCTGCAGGCCTAGATCAGGCCCGCAGGGTGGTCGCGTCACGGGATAGAGGTCGAGAGGGAGGTCACAGGCATATCTCAATGTTGTGGGGTTTTGTTGAGGGTCGTAAGGGCCATAGAATACTCTGCATGCAAGGCCATAAGGGTTAAGACCCAATCAACAGCAGATCGAGCCTCCTACAAGGATCATGTTAGCCCCACGAACCTCCATGTAAACAGATCGGGGCTACTCCAGTAGGCCGAGACCTCCCCACAATAGATCGGGACTTATCCTTAGTAGATATGCCCTCCAAGTAGCAGATCAGCCCTCCTCTCAGGAAAATCAGGGCCTCAATAGTAGGCCACGGGCCCGACAGGCCTCCCAATCAGTAGATTGGTCCCACAAGGGCTGACGTCAGCAAGTTGTAAGCTTCTCGAGCATATAGGTGTTCCTCTAAGAAAGTCTTCAACATTTTTCTCTTGGTCTGTGTATGCCCTAGTGGCATTTACTCTCTGATGTATAAGTCTGATGTAATGTGCTCAGGAACTTTGCTCATTGCCATCTCAATCATCAATAAAGGAAGATTTTCTATTGTTGTGATTTTCCACCTATAAAAGGATTTCCCTGGGTAAAATTTGGGTGTTCATTGTGGATGTGTTTAACATTATTCTCTGTTAGTTATTATACTGCATCAAATCTGTTATTTGTTGATTATTCAAAGTTCTCAGTTTATCAATGATGGTATATTAGATATGAAATCAATCAAAAGAAGTCATTAAATTTTGGTTCTATTACATAAAAATCAAGCCTGCAATAAAATTATCAAATCTGCTATAAAATTCAACATGGTATCAAAGATGAGGGCATGAAAGAGCTCAGGTTAGCATATTACTGTAGCCTACGTTGACCCTGAGAAATTTATTACAGCAGATCTAAGACCGAAGGACAGACTTGAAGGGGCCTCAAACTTTAACAAATGGAAGGCTAGGGTTTTGAATATTCTAGAAGAGCATGATCTTGATGAACTAGTCACCAATGTTGTAGAAGAGCCTACAACAAATGCAGGGAAAGCAACATTCAAAAAGAAGCAAGCCAAGGCAAAGAGAATCATCTACGATTTTGTCAAAGACAGATTGATGCTTGTAATAACTCCATTGAAGACTACAAGGGAGTGTTTTGATACTTTAACAAATCTGTATGAAAAGAAAGCTTATAGTCAAAAAAGGGCCTTGAAAAATAAGCTTCGTACTTTGAAGTTGGAGAAGGAAGTGTGGCTTCCTTCTTCACAAAGATCTCTCAGGAAAGGGACCAACTCTTAGCTATTGGGGTATCAATGGATGATGATGATATTGTTCAAACTGCAGTAGATGGTCTTCCAAACACATGGGAGACATTCCTATCCGTTGTGAATGGTCATGAACTCCAACCAGACTTTGAGAGGATGTGGCATAATTGCTTGCAAGAGGAAGGAAGAATGCAAAGTAGAAGTGGTGTCCCTAAAGAAGGAAATCTTGCTCTCACTACTAAGACAAGGAAATGTAAGAAGTTCTTTCATCAAAAGAAAAAGGACAAAAATCCCCAAGGTAAGCACATTGACTGGTCAAAGGTAAGATGCTTCAATTGCCAAAAGATAGGGCATGGTCATGAACTCCAGCCAGACTTTCGGAGGATGTGGCATAATTGCTTGCAAGAGGAAGGAAGAATGCAAAGTAGAAGTGATGCCCCTAAAGAAGGAAATCTTGCTCTCACTGCTAAGACAAGGAAATGTAAGAAGTTCTTTCATCAAAAGAACAAGGACAAAATTCCCCAAGGTAAGCACATTGACTGGTCAAAGGTAAGATGCTTCAATTGCCAAAAGATAGGGCATTATGCAAGAGATTGTAAAAAGAAAAAGAGAAAGCACAAGGATAGGTTTCATGCATCTACTGCTACAGAAGAAGAAAAGCCTCAGAAAAAGAAAACCAAAGGATCTACCAATGATCAAAATCTAAGGAGAGAGTACTATCTTGTTTCAGCTCTCTCCAATTCCATCACCAATAGTGTTGAGTCTTGGTTGGTGGACAGTGTTGCTTCCAAACATATAAAAGGATTTCGAGGAGCTCTTGCAGACTTCAGGAAAAAGAAGTTTTCTGCTCAAGTGGAACTTGGAGATGATGCCACCTATGAAATTAAAGGAATTGGTTCAACATCCTTTCAGCTAGACTCGTGGCCTATCTTGCATATCGAGAAGATATTATATGTTCTTGGCCTAAAGAATAATCTCCTCTCTATTGCAGTTTTAGAAGAAAAGGGTTACAGAGTAACCTTCATGGATGGACAGGCCCTCTTATGGTCAAAGGATGGAGAGTTGAGTTCAGATATGATGATTGGAGTCCGAGAGGGAGGCCTCTACAAGGTACCTAGGCATTACATTCAAGCATTGGTCCACGATACAATCAATCTATGTGAGTTATGGCATCGAAGGTTTGGACACCTTCATTACAGAGCTCTTCCTGGTCTACAAAAGATGGTAACAGGTATGCCTGAGTTTTATTCTGAGCGTGATGATGTTTGTAGAGGTTGTACTCTTGGCAAGAATGCCAAGAAATCTTTTCCTAACAATAGCAGAAGATCCAAAAGGATCTTGGATTTGATTCATTCAGATATATGTGGACCTCTGACAACACCTTCCATGAGTGGTTGTTTATATTATGTGATATTCACAGATGATTGCTCTCGCAAGACTTGGATCTATTTCCTAAAGGCTAAGAATGAAACCTTTAGTAATTTTCAAGAGTTAAAGGCATTAATTTAAAACCAGACAGGGAGACACATTCGTGCCTTGAGATCAGATAATGGGGGATAATTTGAATCTCATTAGTTTGATGATCTTTGTCAAGATGTTGGGATCAAGAGGGAGTTGATTGTGCCTTACATCCCTCAACAGAATGGGGTTGCAAAAAGGAAAAACAAGACAATATGTGAAGTTGCCCAAGCTATGTTATGTCACCAAGATCTTACATCGTCTCTGTGGGCAGAGGCTGCCAGTACTGCTGTATATATTCAAAACAAAATCCCTCATGTTATTTTGGGGAAAAAGACTCCAGAAGAAGTGTTCACCGATAAGAAACTAGCATTTAATCATATGAGAATTTTTGGCAGTCGTGTCTATATCCATGTACCAAAAGAAAAGAGAACAAAGTTGGAGCCTTCCAAAAAGAAAGGTACATTTGTTGGATACAGCGAAACATTGAGGTCGGTAGAGATGTGATATTCCATGAGGAGGTTGTGTTTCATCGTTCCAGAGAACTTCCCAGTGATACAGAGGCTCCCATTACAGAAATCCCAGCTCCTAATTCTCCTCATTCAGACGATCAAAGGGAGGAGGCTAATGAGCCTTTAGTTCCAGTTGATTCCATCGAATCAGAAGAGTCTACAGAAAGGCTGCTAAAGGCACCTTTTTCCAAAAGAAGGCATGCCTGGTTTCGAGAAACTTTGCAGGAAGCAAAGAAGCATGCAGCTCCTTCAGGAACTTTCAGAGAAAGCAAGAGACCATGGAGATATTCTGGACTTAGAACTCAGCTAGGCCACATCATTGATGCAATACCTTCCACTTATGAGGAGGCAGCCAGGCATCAGGCATGGAAAGATGCAATGGTAGAAGAATACCATTCTATTATGAAAAATGATGTGTGGGAAGTGATCCCAAGACCAAAAGGGAAGTCTGTGGTGACTTCCAAATGGATTTACAAAATTAAACATGCAGCTGATGGAAGTATTGAAAAATATAAAGCAAGGTTCGTGGCTCGTGGTTTCTCACAAAAGGAAGGAATAGATTATGATGAAACTTTTGCTCCAGTTGCCAGATACACCTCCATCAGAGTTATTATCTCCCTCGTTGCAGTTCTGGGTTGGATGCTTCACCAAATGGACGTGAAGACAACATTCCTCAATGGAAAAGTTGAGGAAGAAGTTTATATAGAGCATCCAAAAGGTTTTGTGGTTCATGAGAAGGAGTCCCATGTATGCAAGTTAAAGAAATCCTTGTATGGGCTTTAAGCAGGCACCAAGGGCTTGGTATGGAAGAATTGACAGCTACCTTCATAGCTTGGGTTTCTCCAAGAGCGCTGCTAACCCCAACTTGTATTTCAAGAATGTTGAGAACCATTCTTTGATCTTGGTTCTATATGTAGATGACTTGTTCCTTACTGGAGAGGAACAACTGATAGCTCAGTGCAGGAGGGAGCTCACCTCAGAGTTCGAAATGAAAGATATGGTTTTTATGCACTACTTTCTTGGTCTTGAGGTGTGGCAGAGGTCAAATGAGATCTTCCTTTCACAAGGGAAGTATGCAGTTGATGTGTTGTTGAGGAGATTTGGGATGTTGGACTGCAAACCCATGATCACACCGATGGTGTCAAACCTCAAGAAGCTACATGAGTTAGCTTCTTGTTCAAATCCAGTGGATCCTACTATGTATCATCGACTCATTGGATCATTGATGTACTTAGTACATACCAGACCAGACATATGATATGCAGTGAGCGCACTAAGTCAGTTTATGACTGAGCCAAAGCACATGCATTGGGTGGTTGCTAAACATGTACTTAGATACTTGTGAGGCACTATTACTTATGGGCTCAAATACACTTCTAGTGGTGGAGTGATGTTACTTGGTTATGCAGACTCTGATTGGGCTGGTAGCGCAGTGGACCGAAAGAGTACATCCGGTTATTCCTTCGGAATGGGATCGGCCATGATCTCCTAGTACAGCAGATGCTTGCCGAGAAGAAGTGTGGCTTAGGAAGCTACTTGTTGATTTGTTTGGTGAGAAGCTTGAGCCAACCATTATCCATCGTGATAACCAGAGTTGCATGAAGCTCTCAGAGAATCCAGTGTTTCATGACAGATCCAAACACATTGAGATGAAGTATCACTTCATTAGAGATATGGTCTAGAGAGGTGCCCTGAGACTTTAGTACATTCCGACAGATGAGCAGATAGCAAATGTGTTGACCAAGCCTCTATCCACGACAAAGTTTGTGTACTTCCGAGCAAGCTTGGCATAGCAGAGAATGCATCTTTCACTGAGAGGGAGAGTTGATTTTTTAGCAGCATCGAGAGCCATTCTCTAGGAGAATGGATTCAGTTTGGGACGGAGGCACTTGGTTTGTTACCAAGATGTTGACATAGGTCAATTTGATTCAACTTGGGGCTAAGGTACCTGGTCAATAACCAGGGCATTGATATAGATCAACTTGAGAAGTCCTAGACTGGGTCTAGGAAGATGATGTGTGACATACTCCTATCCTTGGTCATTCGAGATGGTTGAACTATGGGACCTCCTCAAGGGACTGGCCACCCCTTGTTGGAGTAACTAGCATATGACTTTGGTATTAGTGGGAAGAACAAGATGATCACATCATCTAGAGAAAATATTCCTTGTATATGATTATGAACTTTGAGATTGGCACGTGTGGATCATATAGACCAAGAGGGGCTAGTACTTATCCTAAGAAGACTTGACTAAAGTCCTAATGCCTAATTCATAATGAGAAATTAGAAGAGGAGCCTTTTAAGTTGTTTTAATAATCAATTTAAAAGTCGAGTAGTTTTTGGATCATGGTATTTTAGACACATGGTATTTAACCATTGTATTAGTATAATGAAAAATTATAAAAGTGAAGCTCATACCATTCACATGATCATCATTGTAAGCAATTTATCCTTCATTAAATCATTAGCGTTGGAACTCTCTTGGTGGTAAGCATTCACATTATCAGTTTGAAGGCAGCGAGGGCCGGTGTGGGTATTCCAAGCTTCTCCTAAACTTAGCCGTGACCAATCAAGGCTGAGAGGAAAAATCAGGGCTCCACGAGCCCCACGTGTGCAGGCTACAGGCCTAGATGGCTACAGGCATAGATCAGGCCCACAGGGTGGTCGTGTCAAAGGACAAAGGCCGAGAGTGAGGCCGCGAATATATCTTAGTGATGTGGGGTCTTGTTGAGGATCGTAAGGGCCATAAAATACTCTGCAGGCAGGGTCATAAGGGTTAAGACCTAATCACCAGCAAATCAGGCCTCCTACAAGACTCACATTAGCCCCACAAACCTCCACGTAAGCAGATTGGGGCTACTCCAATAGGCCGAGACCTCCCCACAATAGATCGAGGCTTATCATTAGTAGAGTTGCCCTCCATGTAGCAGATCAGCCCTCCTCTCAAGAAAATTAGGGCCTCAGTAGCAGGTCGCAAGCCCTACAGGCCTCCCAATCAACACATTGGGCCCACAAGGGATGACATCAGTAAGTCGTAAGCTTCTCAGGCAGATAGGGGTTCCTCTTGGGCAGTCTTCAACATTTTTCTCTTGATATGTGTATGCCATAGTGGCATTTACTCTCTGATGTATAAGTCTCATGTAATTTGCTAAGTAACTCTGATCATTGTCATCTCAATCATCAATAAAGGAATATTTTTTGTTGTTGGGGTTTTCCATTTGTAAAAGGTTTCCCCAAGGTAAAATTTGTTTGTTCACTATGGATGTGTTTGACATTATTATCTGTTGGTTATTATACTGCATCAGATTTGTTATTTGTTGAGTATTCAAATTTCTTAGTTTATCAATGATGGTATATTAGATCTAAAATAAATCAAAATAAGTCATTAAATTTTGGTTCTATTACATAAAAATCAAGCCTACAATCAAATTATCAGATCTACTATAAAATTCAACAGTGGAGAGTGTTATTGTTCTTTTCCAAACAACTGTACCATTGTATAGTTGTAAGCCAACTATTGGAAATTGTAAGCTTATGTAGGTCAATCATTATCTACCTACTCATGATAGATAGTATCCTTCATAAAGTTGGACCTTGTCCCATTGTTAAGGGGTGCCCAAGCCTAAGGACTTGGAGGCCTCAACAAGCTCCTACATAAATTTCTTAGGATAGGTTGCGACAATCAAAATGCTATCTTTCTAAAAGGAACATTGTTTATCATTTTATGACAAAGCATATTTTGTTACTACGTGGGCCCCGTTGCAAGGTATTCAAAAAGTGAGAGTTCATTGGATGTGTTGTAATCTTTATAGGTCTATAAAGTGAGAGTTTGTTGGATGTGTTGTAATCTTTATAGGTATAGACTACATCTTGACACATTTTTGCAGGGCACATGGTTGCCCCCTAGAGAAAAAATATTTCGCTCCTTATGTTTAGTAGGTTGTTATAGGTGTAAACCCATTGTAATTTAATCCCAGTTAAGGGATTGTGATTGTAATCTAATCCTAATTAGCATATTACAATTAATTATTGTTGTGGAATACCTAGGTATTGTATTGTGAACAAATAAGTTAATACTATGAGATACAGAAGTGTGATTGTGAATTAGGCTAGTTTTTCCAATTAAGGGTTTCCAAGGTAAATATAGTGTATAATGTGCTTGAATTTGCCAATGTTTCTTCGCTTTTAAGATTTTGTTAGTATTTCTTCTATTGAAGCAAAGGATGGTCAAAATGCAAAAATTGAACAAGGTAATTTCTTAAAATTTTACCTTAGTTCTGGTATCTCTTTGATTTTGATGCATCAATGCATCTTTTTGTATAGCACATTGGTGCTTTTAGACAATTATGGTACACTATAGCACTAATTTCCTATTATGCCCACCATCTCCACTAAAAGCCTTCACTAGATCAAATGAGGGAGAAGAGACTCCAAAAGAGACACTAAGGCAAAAAGGACACTAAAACCTTATTAGATAAATGGTATATTTGATCAATTGTTCCATATTGTGTATATTAATTGTGATTTGTGATGGACATAAAACTAATTATGTATTAAATGTTTTTGTCTAAACATAGCTAGTATCAAGAACAAAGTGTCCTTTGCCATGAATTGATAACTAGTTTGACCGAATGAGATAAGCAAAAAATTTCTCAAAATTAGACTTAAGATTAGGGCATATCCAATTCCAAATAGAGAATGAAGATATTTACAAGACAACTTTTAGGACACAATATGACCAATAGGAATTCATAGTGCTTTCATTTGGGTTGACTAATGCACTAGCCACCTTCATGAGTTGATTGGAGGACTTTTACAAGTACCCAAACAAGGCTATACTTATACTTCTTGATGGCATTTGATCTATTATGGATATGACGAAAAAAATCAGGATTACTTGCCATTAGTAACACAGGTGTTGAGAGGAAAAAAAAGGACCTTATGCAAAGCTAAGAAAGTATGGTTTCTATCATAAACGAGTTCAACATTTGGGTCACAACATTTTTTGGGAAAGGATATTAGTGGATCTAGAGATGATAGAGGTCATTATGGGATGGATCACTATAAGAAATATATTTAATGTAAAATCATTTATGGGTCTCGCTAGGTACTATATAGGAAAATTGGGCCGAGGGGTTGGCTCAATTGATTATTAACAACATTGTTGGGCATTTGGTTAGCTCTATGCCAATAGATGACCAATCTCAATCACCATGGGTGAGGTGTATTAGTCTACACCGATAAGTTTACTAGGGATGCCATCCACGAATGTGCGGTAGCATTCCTTGGGTTTCCTGTGAAGTTTTTCTTTAAATAAAAAGTATTATAGGAAATTCATAAAAGCATTCTCCAAAATTCCTATCCTAAAGTTTGAATGGACACAATGATGGGAAGAAAGTTTCTAGCTATAAAGAATATTTCTCACAAGTACAGTCATTTTGAAGATACCAAACCCTAATGAAGATCTTGTTGTCTGCAAGGATGCATATATTGATATATAGATGTATATGGGCACATTGACCTCTAATCTACGTGATTATTTTATTTTACAATGGTATAAGATATTAATATAGGACTAGCGAGAGATCATACAAGAGGGCATGATGAGTGTTGAGAAGTAGGTTGCCTGAGAAGGCTACGAGGGCATGGGTTCCTTGAGTTAGCACGGAGGCGATGGATGGCTATGGAGGCATTGATTTTGGAACATAGGGGAAGTCACTGAAGGTTTTGCATGCAAACAAGAGTAAGAAGTGATGTATTCAGATAGAGAATGGTGAAAATAGGGTTTCCTTTCCTCACTCTTGGATTCTAGAAGGTGTGGATTTGCTTTGGGGTAGAGCTTTGTATGGTATCTTTGTGGTTGTAATCCCTCTCATTCCCACTTGCAGATTTGCAATAGTCACATGGGGGGAGTTTGATTCTAGGGAAGGTGAAGATATCCCCACTGGATAGGGTTCTTTCTCCTTCATTTTCAATAAAGCAGAGGAATGTGAAGCAATTTTGAATGCGGGTCCATGATGTTTTGGGAATGTTGGATTAGTTCTCCTTCCCTGGATAGATCATTTTGATTCTTCTTTGGCATTTAAAGATAAGTAGTTTCTCTAGGTGTGGTTGACGAAGCTGCCTCTTCATTTATGGAGCTTGAAATCCTTAAAGGCAATTGGTGAATCTCTGGCATTTTTCAAAGAGCAACTCCAAAAACCCTAAACATGGAAGGAGTTGCTCGTATCTTATTATTGTTGGATATGAATGGTGGTTTACGTAATAAAATTGTACTCGAATGCGGTGAGTGGTTGAGGTCTCAAGAATTGGATTATAAAGGTATTTCTTTTAGGTGCATATTTAGCCACATTATAGGGCATATTCTCAATGATTTTCCTCAAAGGACCTTAGCATATAAGAAGCAAAGGTCAGATAGGGGCTTGGGCATCATAGTGATTTTGTTGGTCATTAGGTGGTCGACAATTCGATGGTTTAAAAAGCAATGGGCGATGCCCCCATCTAGTCACCTCCTTGTGCCTTAGATTCATTGGAGGTGGCTTCCAAGGTGCTTGTGTGTAATGTACTTGGGGAGGATAATATGGGGTTCCTAGGGAGGTACCCATGGGAATAATGAATGTAATGTGGCCATAATAATGGAAAAGGCCCACTATGTTGTTAAAAGAAATTATATAGTAACAAGGGGTAGTTGGCATAGACCCTTTAGGAATATTCATGGTACATATATTATGGGGTCGCGTATTTCTAGGGGTGACGGTTAAAACCAAAACCAATTTGGTCAAAAACAAAAAAAAATGTCCTCTAGACTAAAATTGGTGCATTATGCATACACCAATAATATGATAAGTCCATTAAAAAAAGAATAAAAAAGAACCCTCAACCCAATTCGAACACTCAAATCCCAATGCCCCTGTGCCAAGTGACTTAGCTACTAGGGTAGTCGAGAAGTCTCAAATAGGCACTTTTAGCGATGGTGTTTCGAAGGTTGATGTTTTTGCACTAAAATAGGAATTGGACTCTATGCTTCAAGCACTAGAATTGTTCTTAGAATTTATCCATTACCATAAATTCAATGGGCTCAAAGCCTCTACCACAAAGGTGGAGGGTTGGGTGGATAAATCATAAGGTGAGTTGTTGTGTACTTAAATTCTAATGGTTTTTTATAGTGTAATTTGAACATTACTAAGGGCCTCTAGCTTTGCAATACTTTGGGTCTTGAGAGCATTACTAAGGGCCTCCAGCTTTGCAATACTTTGGGTCTTTTCTTCAAGCCCTAGTTTTTTTTTTAATTTGTTCCTATCCAAATGAAAATCATCACAACTCCAATGTGGGTTTTGCTTCAAATTTTGCAAGTACATCTTTAGATGGAAGAGGTATATGTAATGTACTAGATCTGCTCAATGGCACATTAACTCAAAATATATGCAAATAAAACACACAGTAGATCTCTAGGAATCAAAACTAGCTGGTTTGACAAGGACTAAAGAAGAAAATTTTAAACCACTACAGACTCTTTCAAAATTCTCACCATAAATAGGTTAGGACCTGCTAAGGTTGTGGATCAAAAGAAAAACATGTCAGGATTTTAACAATGGCACTTTTATGGGTACTTCATGCCTGGGTAGACCCCTTGGGCTAAACCCAAGGGTACAAAGCAATTGTCCATGGGACTTCTGTGGAAACCCAAGGCTTCGGGTGCTCACTATAGATAACCAGACCTGGGTAGACTAATTGGCTCATATTAGACTTGCTACAACAGAAATACAAAGGTTTGGTAGCAATTATATCAGTTTTGGAGGCCAAACTAGCAAGGGCGCTACCTAGGACCGCACAACTAGTCAACTTTCAAAAGACTCCAAACACCACCAGAGGGTCACGAATTTCGAGTTTAAAGATATGGATGGATAAATCAAAGTCTTAAAGACCTATAGCAACTTATAGACTGAGAAAAGGATTTGCAGATATCAATCCATTACAAAATCTGTAAGACTAGTCAATTTTAACATGCAAAGGACCAAGCATTGAAACAAAACTTTACAAACAACCTCAATGGCTCACAAATTCATCACCAGCACTGACATATGAGATCAAGGGCATGTAAATAAACAACAACAAACTTATGTCAGATATTTATAGCAGCAATGAAGGTTTAATTAATCCAAACTTACAACCCAATCACCATCTTCCATGATTTTACATAAAAGAGCAAAAAACTTATGTAGAAGGGAGAAAGGAGAAGATGGAATTGTTGGATCAGAGTTATATTCAAAAGGAGAGCAAGTTGGTTGCTCATGGAAGACTCTAGAACATCAAATCTCCCTTACAGAGGCGCATTCATTGTCATAGCTCAATCATCCAGATGGATCTCTTCACCGATATCACCTCAAGCTTGTACAATTCACTGCATCAACACTAGGAGCTCGAATTCTTTTTGAGGATGGATGGACCAGACCTACAACACGAGCTCTAATGGTTGCTCTGGCACTAAGAAATTGACTGGAACAAGTTTGCTATCAGGCACATCTCCCAAAGCATGGCTAGGGGCACATCTCTCAGGCCTCTTAGAAGCTCAAGACAAACAATAACACTAACAAAAGATGTGAGTGGTGCGCACTCCTTTTATAATCCAAATGATCACTTAGATACATTGAATGTGGCCTCTACCTTCACTCATGCGCCCTCCTTGACTAGATTTAGCATCTATGATTTTGCTTGCTTTTACTCTTGCTTTGTTTCCTTTCCTCTTTGGACTATTTTTCTCGCTTTTGGCATCATCCTGTTTTTCCTAGCTTTTCTCTGCTTTTCTCTGCTTTTCCTGTTTTTGCCTGCTTTTCTGTTCTTTCCTGCTTTGTGGACTTTCCTACTTTTCCTGCCTACTTTTTGCTTTTCTGAACTGGTTGCTTTTGTGTTGCGTTTATGTTGCTTTCTATCTTTTTGTGGCTTTGTAGATTTTTTCTGGATTTTCTCATAGTTGCCATTTGGGTTGACAACTCACTAGATCCACTTGACCCCAGACATAGCTCAACCCAAAATCTACAATGCCACGCAAGTAACAAAGAACATGTTTTGTTGCGGTCCAATGCACTCTCCTAGGCTCAACCATAAACTGACAGAGTGTTCATAGCTAAACAAATATCTGGTCCAGTGTTGATTAGATACATCAAGGACCCAATTAGCTGACGATACATGGGTCCTTGATGTATCAACCAACTTTGGCTCAGAAGCATCAAGTTTCTTCAAGTTGGTCAACATGGGTGTCTACATAGACCTGCAATCCACCATCTCGAATCTCTCCAAGATCTCAACTACATACTTCCCCTGTCCAAGAAAAATATGACCTGGACTCTGTCACACCTCCAACCCCGAAAAGTAATGCATTAGACCAACATCCTTCATCTCGAACTCTGTAGCTAGATCCCTCTTGCATTCTCGGATGAGCTATTCTAACTTTATAAGAAAGAGGCCATCCACATAAGGATAAGAATAAATTCATCCTCACCAAGCTGGATGTAGTATAGATTTGGATCTGCCTTACTCTTCACAAAGTCCAACTGTAACAAGTAATTATCAATCCTATCATACCAAGCTCTAGGAGCTTGCTTGAGTCCGTAGAGAGCATTTTTTCAATCTACACACATGAGACCCTCTCCCATGCACCTCAAAGCCCAGTGACTGTTCAATATACACTTCCTCTTTTATGATGCCATTCAAAAATGCAGTCTTCACATCCACTTGATGAAGACTCCAACCCATCTTTGCTGCAATGGACATGATAGCCCTAATATAAAGTGTACCTGGCTACTGGTGCAAAGGTCTCCTCATAATCTACTCCCTCTACCTGAGAGAACCCTCGAGCCACAAACCGAGCTTTGTACTTCTTAATGTTGCCATCCGCAGCATGCTTGATTTTGTAGAGCCACTTGGAAGTCACTATTAACTTCCCCTCAGGTCTGCAAACAACCGCCTAGACATCATTCTTCATGATGGATGCGTACTCTTCCATCATGGCATCTCTCCATACCTTCTAATCAACTGCATCTTCAAAAGTGGAAGGCTCCCGCTCACAGATATTGCTCATCAAAGCCACATAACTACAGAATCTATTTGTTGGCCTGCTCTCCTTGACAATCCTCTTGGGACTCTCCACATAATCATGTGCATCCTTCAAAGTTTGTTGAAGCCATCTCGACTTCTTCTACCCTGATGGAGCCTCCGATGGTGCAGGTATCTCCTGCTCATCCCTGTCATATGAAGACTACGATCCCGAAGCCTGAGCACCTATGACCAGTGTACCTGTAATACGGGAACCTATAACCCCTAAAACCTATAAACCTGTGCCCTATGGCCTCGTAACCTGTGGTACAAGTGAACTCTGTGGAACCTGTAAACCTGTACTTGTACCTATAGGAACTTGTTGCTCCTGCCCCCTACAGAAGATGACTCATGTGACCTCCTTAGTGCCCTCTCATCCTCGAATCTCACATCCCACCTAACTGTTGTTTTCTTCAATGTAGGAATACAAATTCGGAAGGCCTTCGAAGTCTCACTATATTCAACAAAGATCCCCTTCTCTGCAGTGGGCTCTAACTTTGTCTTCTTCTCAAAGGGACATGTGAGTAAGGCACCAAAAGATGTGAAGGTGCCCCACCTCGAGCTTCCTACCAGTGAAAGCCTCCTCGGGAGTCTTCTTCGCCAACACTCTATGTGGGCTCCTACTCTGCACATATATTGCAGTATTGCGCGTCTCTGCCTAAAGAAACAATGGTAGACCATAGTCATGCAGCGTGGCTTTCACAACCCCAACTATGGCCCTATTTTTCCTTTCCGCAACCCCATTCTGCTGAGGGTTGTAAGGAACTGTCAACTCTCTCTTAATTCTCGTTGATGCACAGAAGTCCTTGAAATCATTGGAGGAATGCTCATTGTCGTCGTCTGATCTCAACACCTTGATCTTCTTTCCCATTTGATTCTCCACAAGAGCTTTGAACTCTTGAAATCTGTTGAAGACCCCATCTTTGGTCTTCAGGAAGTAGATCTAGGTATTCCTATAGAAATCATCTATGAAGGTGACATAGTACTCGTATCCACACAAGGACACCACTGGCATGGACCCACACACATCCGAGTGTATCAACTCCAATATCCGCACGTATTGTCACTACTAGGAAAAGTTTTCTTGCAGTATTTTCCAAGTACAAACATCCTGCTGCTCTAATCTGAAGTCTGGAAGTCGTGTCACAATCTCTCTCGGTATGGTAAGAGCACCATGATGCAAGTGTGCCATATGTCTATTCCAGAGCTTGCACAACCCACTGCCACTACAGTGTATCAATGCCCGTGTTGGCTGAAACATAAGCCTATAAAGCTTCCCACACTTGATTCCAATCACCTTTGTTGTCCTCGAACTAGACCCTTTCGGGGGGATAAGCACTTGTCCATCTCGAAAAATCACTGCAAATCCTCGATCCTTTATAGATGATATTGAAATTAGGTTCTTGGCCAACATCGGAACATATAAGACCTCCCTCACCACCAAAGGCTACTGGAACTCCCTTTGAAATGACATTGTTCCAAGGCAAACAACTATGACCTTGGAATCATCACCCAACTCAATATCCACATCCACGCTACCCTCGAATAACTCTATGAAATGCTCACGTACCCCTGTCATGTGACTAGAGGCACCATTGTCTATGTACCAAATACTAGAGGAATCTGAACTAGAAGTAAGACAAGTCACCAACAAGAACTCATTCTCGAACTTGGCAGAAAACTCATCTACCTCAGCTGATGCTACTACCTATGACTTGTTCAAACACTCCCTTGCATAGTGCCCGAACTTGTGGCAAGCAAGCATTTAACTTTGCTCATATCCTTCTTATGTTCACCTTTCGCGCTAGACCCATCACCAGGGCCTTTCTTGGGCATTTTCTTGCTCTTCCCTTTGAGAGAAACATTTTCCTCATCACCCCCATGCTGCTGACCTATGTGCCTAGAGCCAATTCTCAACTCCTCCTATATGAAATCGTCCCAAAGTCTATACAATGTAGCCATGTTCTCCCTGGAAACAATTGCACGAACAAAGTCCTGCCATGGTTTTGAGAAACCATTCAAGGCAGTGCTAACCAACTCTGCATCCTCCACCTTCTCTCCAACAACACTTATCTCATCATGTACATGTGAGATCTTGGTAAAGTATGATGTGATATTGTCAGTCTTGGTCATCTTAGTATTTCTCAATTTTTCCCTCAAAACCAGTTTCCTATTTTGATTGTTGCTTTGGTACAGCTTTGTCAAAGCTACCCACATGTCAAAGGCATTATTTTTATTGATCACATGAGGCATAATATGGTCTTTCACTACATCAAGAATGATTCGCTTTGCCTTCACATTCTTTTTGTTATATTCATCCAAAGGATCAAGATCAGTAAGAATCGTGACAGCTTTCTCAGTTATTTCCCATAAATCACATTCCTCCAACAGCAAAGTGATCCTCACCTTCCATGGAATGAAATTCGATGCACCCTCCAACCTATCCTCAAACTGCAAGCCAAAAGTCAAAGACGCACTTCATTGACCAACCTACAACTCAAACCCACACTGCTGGGTGAAATAAATCAACAATACTCTTGTTGCCCCTTGTGTCAAATGCTAGTTTTCTTTGTCCAAAGCTCTCATACCATGTTAATTTTACTCAAATTTCAACTTGGTTTCAATTCTCAAATAGTTACCAATCAAATTAATGCCCATAATTCATTTGTATTCAAATCTGAAACTAGTAAATTGAAACACAAGAAATTTACTCAACTACTTGCAGTGAAAATAGAACAAACCATGAAATTTGACACAGATTTTTGGGTAAATTACCCCTGGAAAAACCCCGAAGGGAAAACTAGTTTAGGAGAGAATTTTCATTAATGAGCTCATAGAAAATTTGTGGTACAGCACAAAATAAATAGCATTAAATTCAATTGCACTTTCCTAAAAAATCGTGCCAAGTGCCTTGAAATTCATGCCCAACTTGTTGTACAGTCTTTATGACCCTGTGTAAACCATCAACAACAATCAATTTCTCAATTTCTATACCCAAAGCTCATGTTGTACAATACCTCAATTTTTGTGCCACCAATCTAGTGTATGGCCCCTCGAAAATCGTGCCACTCTCTGTTGTATGGACCTTAAAATTTGAGCCTCTTTCTTAGTTGTACGAACTAGAATTCTGTGTATTTAATGGTTGTAGAATCCTTGGGATCTGTGTCATCTTTCCTCCTTGGGATTAGCACCCCCTCTCACTGCTCTTCTTCAGCTCTCCCGGTGTCTCTTCACTTTGTGTCTAGACTCTATATCTCTCCTAGAACTCCTTTTGCCTATTTATAAATGAGAAATGACTAACTCTTCATCTTCCAAGATGGATGGCCAAGATTTAATATTGGGGTCTCAAGATCAATGGTTGTGATATTTTTGTACTTTATCACAACTTAAGTCATTTTCACTCACCATAAAGCAAGTCACTTTAACTTTATAAAAATAAAGTTAATGTCCAGGAAAGTCACTTTTGGTAACTTTCTACATGCTTTAGACACCAAGCCTATGTGGAAGACCATCCGAGTTATAAAAACTCAACAAAATGAAAGCAAAGAAGATGACATGCACTAGAATTGTGTGGAGTTAGTCATAAGCAAGGATGCACCATAAAGTAACCAATTCGGTATTTTGGGGAAATTGTGGATGTAGCCTTTGGACTATGAAAACGTTATTTCTAACATTGGATCTAAGCACAAAAACATTCTTAGGATTTTCCCTTTAAAGGTACCTTTAGATGGTGCAAACTCTAGAGTGGGCAAATTTGGTGTACAAGCAATTGTCTACAAGTTGAAGGTTCAAGGGGCCCCCAAATGGAACTAGTAGCTTATGGTTTAGAAATTAAGCATCCACTGGTGTCTAAGGAGGTTGTAGAATCCATCCTTTACCTACTAGGCATCGCACAACATCCCCTCAACAATGGGGCAATGGATATCTTCAATGAAAATAAGTTATCTTAGTAGGCACCACTTATGTTGGAACTTGGGAGATTTGGACAATAAGGCATATCCAAATGCTAAAGATAATTGCAAGGATGGCATATTGGTTAAGAATGATCCTTCTCACTGTGAGAAGGACAATTCGAAATCAAAACCATCAAAGCTTACTTATATAGTAGATTGCAATGAAGTTGTAATCCAAAGGAAAAGGAAAACAAAGAATGCGAAGGATGAGAATTTTGATATTTCAAATGGTATGATCTGGAAATCAAGAAACGAAGCCTTTGGATTCTCTTCTTTGGTAGTAAAAAAATGATAAACAATGCACTACATATGATGTATTGTAGATATGGTGTTGCCAATCTAATCCAGAGCTTTCACATAATGAGTAATATTATATGTTTGTGTGTTTTTCATGTGCATGCATGTGTTGTAAATTTGTAAATTAAAGCTCTATTGTTTTGTGACTTGGTATCGACAATCAACACCCTATAAGCCAAATGAATGTTTTTCAAAACCAAAATGAAGGAAAGAAAAATAAAATATATCCATAAGAAAATTCCTTCCACTAAAATCACAAAGTGCCAACTCTAAATAAGCAAGTTTTTTCTTGAATGGTAAACTAACTCTTGTGCATATATATACACGAGATGTGAGAAGAAAATGTTGATTTTATCACTATTAGAACAAAAAGGGGATAAATATAAGGTTGGATAGAGTGAGCTCTATATTTTCAAGATACATTCACAATTTGATTTGATAGATATGAATTTCCTTCACATTTTTTAGCTCCTATGGAAATTGCAAGGCCTTAAATACTTGGCAAGAAATAAGTAATCACCATAATATGTATGACACATTTGAAAAAGTTTCCCCCTCTTCACTAGTCTATCCAATTATCAAACTATAATGCCCATTGTTACCGGGCAAACTAGCAGGGTGGCCCAGTAAGCATATATGAAGGATGTGACCCAATATCACCTCGGTCACGTTCCTTTGACTACTTCAGAGTGTCTTGACCTCCAAGGGGAGAGCCCTTTTTGTATATCTGTAAACACTTAAACACCAAACTCCAAATCTTCCTAGGCAATTGTATTAGTGACCAGTGCTTTTAAGGAGTCAACTAGATAATGAATAAAACATACTATATGAATATGAATGTAGTAGATGTTATCAAAGCAAAACGTGTATATCAATGTCAATAGCAAAGCATTATTCACACAACATTTATCATAGACATGTGATCACTTCACTTAGGAAAGGAGGAAGATGTACTGTTGCAACATTGATGATTAAAAGTAACTTCAATAGTAAATTCAACAATATTAAGCAACTTATGACAACAGTAGATAGTGAAGTAATCACCAAGCAATTATGATATCCAAGCAGTGGTTAGTTTCATGAAATATGTGCCAAAAAATATTCAACTTGAAAGAACTATCCTGTAGAAATTTAAGCACTTTAATTGAGGTTTGATATATCAATCATGTAGTAGCAAATTTGACCCCAAAACATTATTAATACTGCCCTATTATAGCAGTCCCTCATTCAACAACAAAAAAAATGTTCGTAACCGCTTTTTGTTGTTTGGAATGTTATCTTTTGTGACAGGTTTTGATGAGCAACAGTCAAGTTATAGGCTGCCCTTTATGACAGTCCTGAGAGGATGGGTATGACAGGACTTGGAGAGAGAAAGGGAGGCTGTTACATCCTGAGAGAAGGTTGCCAAAGGAAGAGTGAGGCTCGAAGAGCAGGGTAGAGACCCTTTAGGAGCAGGCCGAGGGTTTTTTAGGCCTGTAATGGTGAGGTCGAGGTCTGAAAGAGGGTGACCAAGGGCTGGGCAGGCCTAGCCGAGCCCTAGAAAGGACAGTCAAGGTCTAAGAAAAGGAGGCCAAGGGTTTTATGGGGCAGGTCGAGGGTTTGAGGATAGACCTGAGGGCTTGAGAGGGAAGGCTGAGGGTGTAGGGAGGAGGACAAAGGGAGGTCGAGGAGGAAAGAAGGAATCCCTAAGGCTGTTGGGTGAGGTCGAAGACCTAAGATGAAGGGAAAGAGGGGTAAGATGAAGGGAAGAGGGGTAGGTCTAGGATAGATTTAGGATTTTTTTAGGTTTTAGGTTTTTTTATGATAATAAACATAAATAAAAACTTAATAAAGAACAGTAAATAAATTGCAGACCTAACTAGTTAACCTAAATTAACATGAAATGCAATAATTACACATGAATATGCAAGAAGAATTGATAAAAATTTACTAACTAGGGTTTTGATGGATAAAACCCTAAACCCTAGGCCTAGAGGAGAGGTGACCAGCCTCCCTCTTGGAGTAATTTGTCTTTGACTACTAAACTAGGGCTTCCTACAACAACCTCTAGGGTTCGTTATAGGAGCCTAATCTAGGACAAATTAGAGATCCAAGGCCAAACTAGGGAAAACCTCCTCTAGGGAGCGTTTTCCACCATGCAAGGAAGATAAAAGGCAAACAAGAAGGCCCTAATCAGAAAAAATGCAGCTCTATGGCCACGATTCAATCATCAAGAAGCAAGAAACTCACCTACCTTCACCAAGCAAGGTTAAAACTAGACTTAAGCTTTGTGTTGTTCCAACAATTCCTAGCATCCACCATGCAAGAGAAAACCCTAGAAATGAATCCAATTTCACCACAAGCCAAAGAAGAGAAAACTTCAAGAGGTGTGCATCACATCCAAAGAGCCTATCTTGGGTAAAAGAGCAACATAATATGTTTTTATCTCATATGTTATGATTTACAAATGAAGTGATGAGGCTTATTTATAGTCTTCTCAACTCGCTTTTACAAAATAACCAGGCCGACAAGCCAAATATAATGTCAATGTAAGAATATAACGTGAAATAATATAAAATAGTCTAAAAAGTGGCTACCTGGGGTAATTTTCACCAAAGGTGACCAAAAACTAATAAAAATAGCTAAAACTGAACAAGTGGCTTCACTCTGAAAGGTGGAGTGAGCAAGGGGGGTCGTCATGCCCCATCTAACCCCAACTGTGCTAAAAAAACCCTCAATGTCCCCCCTCTACAAGCCGGTGGGCTTGCTAACCAAGGATGATGTCATCACTAAAAATGCACCATGGAGAGGCGGCGCTCTGCTAGAAAGGGACCAGGATGGGTGCATAAGGTGACCAGAAGAGGAGGCAAGTGCCTCAGAGCTAAAACACTGTCACCTATGTGGAAAACAAGTAGGGGGTCATGTGCCCCTAGGAGCCTCGGACACCAACCTCAGAGCTACAAGCCCCAGAATGAGGTAGTCGGCAATGCCACTAAGCCATAGTACTCCTAAACGAAGGATCAAAGGGTCTGGCCATAACCACCTCTCAGAAAGTGTTGATAATACCCCATCATGACCCTGAAGAAAAAATGTGACCCCTCTCCTTGAGCAGATGCCTAAAAGTGAGCAGTTTCAGGTACCGCGTAAGACCCACTTAGGGATATCACTATTACATAGTGATTTGATTGTCCATGGTAAACGGACAAAAAATAGTACACTTTCTGCTGGCAAAATCCAATTTATTTCAACGAGCTCATAGATGCCTTGTTTTGTGCTTTCTAAAAATTATAAGATCCACGATAATGCAATCTCTTAATGTGAAAAAGGTGTGCCCAATAGATTGCAATATTTTGAGCTTTATAGCTGTATGGAAACTCCTCATGCTAAAATAGTTGAAGCATAGTAGCTCCAAAAGAACTCTTTGACAACCTCAAGTATCATAGGTCAGGCAATGGGAGCAAAATCTCTTTTCCAATTGAAAAAAAAGATTTGTAAAATCCTTTACATGGTCTTTTAAAATAAAATGACTCGAATGACCAAACTTCTTCGGTGAATGTTGGATTGAAAATTTTCCTAACATAGCTTGGCACCAAAACGAGGCTTTTTAAAGAATATACTAAAATTCAAATTTATAGAACCTTAGGACATAACGATATGATATTTTTAATGTTTTCTTCCTTTGGTGAAAAAATTAATCTAAACCATATTTTGAAATAAATATTGCAACTAGAATTGAAGAGGTTGCAACTAGAATTGAAGAGGAAGTAGCATCGAGAGGTCAATTCCACTTTAGAAAGAATGGAGCAAAATCTCAGCCAGCATCCGGTTCAAAACCCACACCTGGTCAATATCTCTGTGGACACATATTCTTGTGCGATCGTATCCTGAACAGAATGGGGTACAGGTTCCTGGGTCCTCCCCTTGACATTAGAATGCATCCTCTGCAACAACTGAAATGTCACCTGGACTTCACCTCACCTCAGCACAACATGAGCATGACTGGAAACTGTTCGATCACTGTTGCTCACCTCCCATGTTGTCCTCAACTTCAAGATTAATGGAGATAAGAAAGCTCATTTACAGCTTTAATTCCCTACATCTTTTTGATAATTTGAATAGCTGAGCTCAGGAAATCATACTTTTATTGCTACTCTGTACATAGACTACATTATTTTATAATTATGTGACATGTCTTATAGACTGGTACTTTGGCTTCTAGTAATCAGAGTGATCTTACATGTTTTGGATATGCCCAGATTGGACTGAGTTTAATTTGGACAAACAGTGCTGGCCCTTTTTTTAACATATAAGACCCGAACTCATTTGAAGGGCACGAGGACTTCCAATTTTCTAAGAATGAACTTTGGTGAATATAAAACTGTTTTTTCTTACCAAAAGAAAACAGCACCTAGAATAATGCACATGCTGCAATTTATTAATTTCTTAATGATGGGAATCATGAATCTTCTCCTTAGCAGTTTAAAAGGGCATTGGAAAAATGAACTATACAGTAATAGATGGTTGGGAATTTGTGTCACGAGTTAGCAAGTAGTTGCTATCACCTACCAAGACAAGATGGAAGAATGGTAGAGGAATCCATGGTTGAGGAGGGTGACAGGCAAAGAACACAATGAAGGTTGCAAAGGTCATATAGCCAAATGGATAGGACAAAGGCAAAGAACACAATGAAGGTTGCAAAGGTCATATAGTCAAATGCATAGGACAACATATGGAGAATCAACGTAGGACAAATCCCTATGCAGAATGGGATTTATCAGATAAATGAGATGAAGCTAATTGATGTTAATAGAGTTTACATAGAAATGGAGAAACAAGTCACAAAAACACAGATCATGGACACAATAAGATAGGAGCAAGGACTTAATTTTGATTTAAATCATATGCTATGTAAATTTTGTGGTGCTGACACATGCAAGAAACCTAAGATGCAGGAAACCCCTGTCCCCAGCAATTTGGCACTGGAAAATGCTCAGAAATGCTTGGAAGTGTTTCCAAGTTGCTACCTGGTCATTTGATAATTTGGAAAAGCTTCTAGGTTGTTTCTCGACTGTAATGCCCTTATAGGGAGCATTTATGACCCCCTAATGCCTTCTACCAAACTGCTCCTACAACTTAAAGAAAAAAGACATTGTGATAAAAATAAAGAATAATAACAAGAAGGACAGGTAGAATATATATATATATATTACAATTTTTTAATAAAAGAAACAAAGCATAAGAAACCCTACAAGTTCAGTATCCATCGTTTTCAGCATCCTTCCTTCATTTCTAAGCATACTACAATGAATACGCCCTGCATAGCTACCACCATCCACTGCATGTAAAGACAGGTTGCATATTTTGGCAGAATTCTGTTAGCATTCATAAGAAGGCAGGTGGTTTGGACTCACCTTTTTGGTATTTTCAATAGATTCCCCAAGTTGCAGGAACTCATAATGGTTATAAGTTTATAACCCTAAATTTATTGTCTTCAATTATTGAGAGATAAGTGAATTTTTTGTATAATTCATTTAATATTTTGGCACATAACCTAACCTGAGGTTAATTTTGAACATTGAATAATGTATTGTTATATGAAATTTAATATATTAATGGGATTTTATTAATTTGTTGACTATGTTTATCATTTTTTTAACAGAAACGATTAAAGTTTGTATTAAAAAGAGCTGCTGCCAAGCTGGATAGCTTGATAATACAAAGCTTGACAGGAAAGATTCTAGCTTACAGTTCTAACTTCTTTCCTCCCCTTTTGAAACGAATGGAGGGAGAGAATCTGACCTTTTCTACAGAGACTTTTCCTATTATAATCCTGAGTACAAGAGTAAATTCATACCAATTGATTACATAGAAGTATGCAAAAACAATACATGATTATCGTTTTTGGATTATAATTTATTATCCCCCCTTTGATCAGAGAGAAATCGAGAGTTAATTGATGACCTAAGAGGATGTTTGATTCCACCTCATGTTTTCGATTAGATTTCCTACCCAGAGGAGGGATTTGGAGCTTTCTTTAGTACTCCAACAAAAGTGAGGGATTTAGAATCATGCGGATGGGGGTGCAGCTCTTGCTTTCTTCGCACTTTCTCCACCTCTTCCTCCTATGTTTCCTCTGCTTCCTCTTCATCCTCCTCTGATTCCTCTGCTTCCTCCTCTTCTTGTTCTACTTTCTTCTTTTCGAATCCCGGTGGAGTGTTAACCTCTGGATCTACTTTGGATGACCTATGGATCCCCTTCAGATGGATTCGAATAGCCTTCAAGATGCAATGAATCTGCTAGAGTTTTCTCCTTTGCTTCATTTTCTATCTCCATATCATCTAGGTTCCCAAGAGCTTCAAATTCGTTATTACTTGTGTTGGATGGCCCCACATGGGGTGGATTTGAAGACCCCATGCACTAAGGCTTCCTTCTCCTACTTTGAACCATCCTGAACACTAGATCTTTACTTGATAAATGCTTTCGGATGGGCTGATCCTCTTGTATATTTGGTCATTTTTTTGCAAAATGCCTATAAGTATGACAGACAATACACAAGGGAATCTTCTCATAATCGAGGGTTTGTTGATCACTCCATCCATCAATATTGATGTGCAAGAGAATAGGTTTCTTTTTGTTTCTACTCAGTCAATAAATCTAAAATCAACCCAGCTTATTCCTAGTATCTCTAAGGGAGCTATCGTCCAAAAAAATCAAAGGTAGGTGAGGAGACCTAATCCACATAGGAGCTTAGGTAATTTCCTCCTCTGGACAAATACATTTCCCTGGAACCCATAAAATAGGGTCCTGAGCATAAAATCAAGTCACTGTCCTTCATATTCACAAAAAGAAATACAAAATAACCTCAATCAGATGCAAATGACAATACCTAGCCTTGAATCTTCGGAGTCCATTGTTCTTCTAAGTCTCTACAGCTTTTGGACTAGGCTAGAGGCCTGTAAACTTTCCAACTAGTGCTTACTGTGGAATGCCTTCCCGTCGTTTTACAAATCCACTTTGTCAAGGCTTGTTTCCTTTAAGTGGCTTGGGAGAATTAATCAGAGAGTCGAAAACCTCTATCTCAAACTGAAGGACATCACCCATGTATCCAATCTACCAATCCAGATCCTTTGGATTGAGGTCCTTCAGCAACAAGGCACGAGTCCCTGCATCTTGGCTCTAGCCAGCAATAAGCCATGATCCATACATTCAGATTTGGAAAACATATGGAAAACAATGGAAATGTATGCTACAATGCCTGGAGGATGGCAGCAGCTAGGGTAAAACCCTAGCCACTAACAAAAAATTGAGCTCTTGACATCCTCTCAACAGAATCTAACTATTTTACTATAAAATTTGTGGCCATAGACTTAATGGTTAATGTGCGATCTTAAGGATGACAAGAGGGTGGGCTTTGATCCACTTATGTGTGTGCAGGGAGTGCAATGCAAGCCTCGCACATTCGACTACTACCTTTGGGAGCCCCCATGGAAACCTCGAGGGCCAGATGCCCTCATGGGAATTGAAGCTTGGTCACTGGTAAAAATCTCCTCATCCCTCACCAATGGATCTAACCCCTTTGGGCATGTTTATCATTTCAATTTTCCTTGATAATTTGTTATTTTTTGAACTTTTATCTATTTCTTCTAAATTTTTGGTTTGTCATTTTCCCTGTACAAGATTTTTTGGGTTTTTTGGGTTCATGTATCCATGTCATATTCCTTTTCAAAACCACACATGTTTCCAAGTTTCATGCCACCTAGCAGGAAACACAGGAAACAAATGTTTAAAATGATGATTGGCCAAGGTCAATAACAGGCTGGGTACACAAGAGCAAACAACATATAGCATACATGCAATGAGAAGAACAATGCTCTGAAGAGAACAATAATAAAGACAAAATGAAATCCGGGATATCGTAAGGGGGCAGGTCTAAAGGCCAAAATAGTTAAAAGCAGCAGATGTGAGAGGCAAGTTTCATCCTGGTATGCTCCAAAATTGTTAGGGGTCAGTAGTCAAAACTATGTAAATAATGTTAGAATTCAGCATCTTGTGCTTGGGCCAAATATTCTACTGAGATACTTCAAACTATTGTATCTGCACCAACCTGTCCCACGGGATAAATAAGGTTCACCTTCAAACACAACTAATAAACCAAAAGTAATGGTCAAAAGATTACTATTGCAACTGAGAACAGCTTGGGAGAGAGCACGAAGACCCAAAGCATTCACTACATTACTTGACGACTTTCAAAAGCTTTAAGATCTCTGGTACAAACATCCCTAATGATTTGAAAGACACTGGATGTTCTTGGCCAATAGAACACTCATTAAAAAGTAAATTGCAGGGCTCCTACAAGTTGTTTCCGAGAATCAAAACTTGTAATAGTGGATATTATTGTGCAGAACACTTCCAAAAGAATGTAATATAAGACTTGTTCAGCACATAAATAAAATAATCGTAATCAGCAATTCATTGGCATGGGTTCTGAAAAGATTAAATCAGGAAATAATTGGGAAATATTGGCCAATCTTGGCACACCTCTAGTCTTAAATGACATAATTGGGATTATTTTGAAATAATTGTTTCGTTGATTGCATCAGGATTAATCAAATAATCGGAGATTATTAAATCTATGGTTCAGCATAAAATAAATTTAGCACCTTTAAAAAACATCTAGCACAACTTTGGTCCATCTGTGATTACTGAACCAGGCTATGATGCCTCGTATACACAAAATTCTTCACAACTTTAATGCAAAGCTGAACTTGGAACAAACCTCATCTCTTTCAAGTTTTGCAACAAAGCATATACATAAATAGCAGAATGTACAGACAATGACCGAATCTGGTATTTAACAGATTTGCAAGAATATAACCTATTCATGCATCCATCAATTAACCCATACTTTAAAGCATGAAGACTTCTACATGGCATGAATAGATAAACACAATGTTGTATGGTGAGCTTCTTCAGAAAAATGGAGGTTCGGTTCAGTATCCCCCCACAAAATATGGCAGTTCTATTGAACTGTTTGAACTAGAATGGTTCCACAAAACCATAAGGATTCCCCATATTTGGTTGATTTTTCATGTACCCCTATTTTGGTTTATTGCCAAAGGGAAGATTAAATGATGTGGATAAGATGCTAACATGGTTGCAATGGTTGTACGATTTCTCTTAGCATCTTGCATCTTCCTATGTTAGATCAAGACGTAGGGTAGGATGAATAAGCTTTAGTGATCAATATAGTAGGAGTAGTTGTTTATTTCCATGTTCCCTTTGACAATTTTATTCACATCTTGATTTAGGGCTATTTTTTTATGTAATGAACTATATAGACATATTATGGTGTATGTGGGGTTATGGGATGAGAGTATTGCACCTATCCCACCACGTGTTCGTTCTTTCTCATTCTTATGACATTTCTAGCAGGAACCAGAGATCTAAGGTTCTCATACACTCTTCACAAAGAGTGCGTGTCCCCACATGGAGCTAGGTGTGAAGAGTGTGTGTCCCCATATGGAGCCGGGTGTTACCCCCTGATATAGCATGAGGCATTTGATCCAGTTGAAGACCCTACGAAGCAGATTGTGAATGGAGTGTTCTGGCATTTTTCCATATCTTGTTATCAGATGCACATATCAGTGATGATAATTTAGTTACCATTATCTTCACACTGGATAGATAAAGGCAGGGTTATTGTGTAGAGCTTTATGTTTTATTGAGGAGCATTATTGTTTGTGTTCACACTCTCGTCGAGACTTCCCTTATAACATTGTCGACTACCTTTGGTGGGTGTGAGGTATCTTCAGGAGAGTTGTCCTTTGCACACTTATTTTCCTATTGTCGTTGGCCCCTAGAGAACATCACCATGGGAGGATTGTTTCTGATGGTTTATTATTGGTATACCATGGTCAGATGATGTGCATTGTCTTCCTTGTTGGCATCATCTCTTGTTTGGAAGCTTGTATCATCACATAGTGTTTGAGGGTCTTGTATAGCATTGCTCACACATTTGATTGACCCCATATGCCCTATTTGATACTTGGCACTAGTCTTGCCCCATCAACCACCTTTAAAAACAATTTAATAAACACAATAAAAATATGTTTTACTACCTCTTTTCATTTCACCTTGAACCCATATAGTTTACGTCTTAGTAATCCTTAGGGATACACCCCTTGTACCGCAGGAGAGCCAATATTAAGTGAGAAGAGGGCTTGTTTGGTGACATTGACATTCCTCTTGAGTTTCCCATTGACTAGTACCAATCTTGGACTTCTGATCTCAAGTGCTAATTTGATTGGTAATAGGTCTCATGCATACTTGGACACTTTCTGCTCTGCTTCAGGTGTTGTGGTCAGCAACCACAAGACAAACTTTTGGTTGGTTTGGTTGGACTATCCACTGGATTAGATCCCTACAACTTGGACATGCATTCGCTCCGAGGTGATTGTTAGGTATTTGCGTATTCCCTTCAGTTTGGGATTATTGCCAATATCTATTTGGGATTGGTGTTTACAGCAACTTCAAAACAAACTCCATGTCTGACATCTTAAAGATCTCCCATTTGTTGGTAAGCTCAAAGTTGTTGTGCACATTCTTCAAGCCTCACATGCTACGCTATTGGGAGCGGGGTTGGAAGCGGGGAGCGAAGCGGGGAGTAGGAGCAAGGAGAGGAAGCGGGAGCGGGAGCAAAAAGCAAAATTTTCAAAAGCTTCCGTTTCGGGAGCGTTTTTTATATAATATATATTTTAATCTATTTTGATGCATATAAATTAAAAAAAACATGTATTATGCCAAATTAGCTATAGAAAACATGAAAACATAGAATCTAGATATTCATATAACCATTTAGTACACACTACACATTGATATAACATTAATCATCTAGATTCTAGGAGCTATAACTTATAACATTGTCATTAAATGATCATCATCAAATCATCAATCATCAATCATCAACAACATGAACCTTCAAATTTCAACATATAATATTTGCCATCAAACTAGGCCATGATGTTTACAAAATAGGCCAAAATAAACATGAAAATGAAATACAAAGTACTATGAATCTATGACACTATCTACTAAGCTTTCCGCTTGCCACGACAAACTTCCAATTTCTTTTCTCGTGGTCTAGGTGGAATAAGTGTTGCTGGAAGTGATCGTCGAACATGAGAAGAAGATGAATGGCCCCCACAGGCTGAACTTGGACGTTGTGAAGCTAAAGGCAAAACTCCTGCATGGAAAGTTGCTTCTGCTTGGGGGTGGCATCTCTGTACAGGTAACTGTAGTCTGAATTGGATCATCATGATCACCCAATAGTTCAGCCTCCAAGCGCTCTAATGCTATGGCTCCATCCTCCACATTAGCCTCCTCTGGATTGTTGTCCCAAGTCACAAATGTTCTATCATTCTTGGCCGCCTCACAATAATGGGACAACAACTTCAAGTTGCAGGTGCTCCATAAACCAAGCTTTCTGCGTGATCTACATTCAGACTGTTTCTCTTTACACTGTGGATGAAGTTGCAGGTGCTCCAACACCTCTCTGCAGAAGAGCTATTAACAACCTGTGATAGCACCCTCACCGCCAATTTATGCAAATATGTGGCTCCAGAGCCATGCATGTTCCACCAACGGATAGGATCCAATCTATCTCGATCTTTGGTTGCATACAGGGAACCAAAGGCTCCATGCTCACTAATGTATTCGCTCAATTCACTATGTACTTGAGCACACTCATCCTCATCAAGGACCAACTTGTCTAATGCATGCATATACCTAGCTTGCACCTCTGGATCTGTGTGGGGTTTTTTCCTGACTCCACCCCCAAGTGCAAGTTGGGCCAACCAAATTGGAGAATAGTATTTTGGGGTGAGGACATATGCAAGGGCATGGAGTAGAACATTTAGATTATCCCACCCTTTGACCACATGTTTATGAATATGCTCATACAAGATTGCATCTCTTTGCTCAACAATGTCTTTGATTTGACCAAGCATGCTATCCATCTGCTCATATACCTCCCCAATCACCGGCTGATCTGTATCTGCAAAACGAATCATGTTATAAACTGGCTTGGTGAACTGCAGAACATACCTAATCTGTGACCAGAAATGACCTTCAAGAACGGTGTCCTCCACCTCCTGAAAATCATTTCTATCTGATGCGCTTGCAGCTCTGTCTTTCAATTCCTGCCATGGATCACTTGAGACCATACTAGCCAATGCCTCTCTTACCTTCAAAAGCCTCCTGAAGGTGAGGTAGTAGCTAGCAAATCTAGTCTTTGCAATCTTCAATAGCTCCAACTTAGAGTGATTGCGAAAAATGTGGTGGGCCATGCTATGATTAATAATAAATTTGATAATTTTCTTACCTCTCTTGTACAAGGCACCAATCCATCGGTAATTAGGGTCCTTCATCTTAACAATATCATGCATCAAAAGGTTCAATGTGTGAACCAAACACCCTGAACAAAATATGTTGGGATACTTATCCTCAATGATTGCTCCTGCTGCCTTACAATTAGCAGCATTATCAGTGATGACTTGAATGACATTATATGGCCCAATCTCCTGAATGGTTTTAAGTAAAGGTTGTGCAATATTAATACCGGTCTTGTAGCAATCTGAGTAGTCATGGGCTGAAAGGAAGACTGCACCGCTAGCAGAAACGCCAAGAATATTTATCAATGGCTTGCCTTTAACATTTGTCCACCCATCAGATACAATGGAAACATGATACCCCATGGTTCTCTAACCGAACATAGTTTCGACGACTTGAGCAGATCCTTCAGTCCTATTTGTGGTCTAAGTATGGTGGAGAGAGGAGCCTTCCTTTGGTTCCATGGGATATGTATATGATGCCCAAGGACAAAGGAGGGCTTGGTCTGATTGATGTGACCACTCAAGGTAATATCCTCGTGGCCGACTGGGTGGTTTGTTGTTTAGAGGGCTTTGCAACATGGTAAGTCTTGTTTCAACATCCAATGATGGCTACCCAGCACTCCCATAAAGTTTGAGGGGCATTTGATTTATGTGGTATTATCTCTTCACCTCACTTGTTTCAGGTGTCGGAATCACTCGGCTTCAAGAGCATATGGTCAAGTTGGAAAATAATTGCAAGTTTGGTCCATTGGAATTAAGAGGGCATTAGGGTGAGTTGGGATTTAACATGTCACCCCATTTAGAGTTGGAGGCTACAAGGCTTGTGTGTTGCGGAGATACCTCGCCTCCAGGCATGCAAGTTGAGTAGGAAGGGCATTTTCTTCTTGGGGGATATGTCCAATGCATTCTCGCATGCCAAGACGGATTGGCCCCCTTTAGCTCGAGAGTATGGATTGATTACCCCTAATCAATTATGGCGTTAAGCGTACTCATCGTGAAGACTGATATTTTCAAAATGACTAGTGGGATGCCTAAGCCTTTATGGAGGGATTAGAGATGCAGTTTTGGTCACCTTCTATTATAATATGATTCCATACGACTTTATTCGATATCGGATCATTAACATTTGTTGTCTTTGATCCTTAATGAGAGATGTGTGTCTTTTGACTAGAAGCATAGATGGGTTCGTCGACTTCATAATGTCTAGTCCATTTGCCTTTCCTATAAGCTACAAGTTTCTGAAATGTTGTATGAGGGGATCCCATCCAAAGCCCATTTGGCCAAGAGTGGGCTTTCGGATGGTCTTTGCCATATCTATCATCGTTCACAAACAATGAATCTCATCTTTTGGAAGTGTTAGTTTGCTCAAAGTTGCTGACAATATTTACAAGATCGATATCAATTCTATTTCAAGGCATGGTTTTGGCTTGCAACCTTTTTGGGTGATTATCGATACCTGGTTCATTCTACTTTTATAGGGATTTGGCACTGCTCAAGGATTTAAACCTTCTTCATTCTTTGGAAAATCAAGAGTAAATATGCTATTGAGCATGAAGTTAGCTCACAGTCTACTTTTTGAACCATGTGGCATGATGAGGTACGCCACCAACTCCTATCCAAGGGCACGTTGTTGGTCAAGGATGCTCAATCATTAGATCCCTTAGCTTATTCCGGTTTTATTTATGTTCTAGTTGCATTATAGAATCAGTTATAATCTCCATTGTATAACCCTTCCTCTTTTGCTTTGCAGCTTGTAAATGTTAAAGTTACAGCATCATGGGGCATTCTCCAAGTCAATCTTGTGTGTTAAGATTGAGCCTCGTGTGTCGAGGTAGTGCCTTATAGGAGCCTAAGTTGGACTCAGGAAACTTGGAGAAGAATCTTGAGTTGGACTCAAGAATGAATAAGCCTCATGTGTTGAGGCAAGTGCTTTGTATGTCAAAGTGATGATGTTGTACAGTCTTGCTAATCAATTCTAAGGTCTTGTGTGTCCAGACAGATCCTCATGTGTTGAGGTTGTGCCTCATGTGTTGAGGTGATGCTTTGCATGTTGAAGCGTGAATGGTGTGTGATGTACTACTAACCATGGTTGAGCGATTAAGTCTCCTCTAGAGACTGGTTGTTGAAGAATGTAACTTCGAAAGATATTTTTATTTGTATCATTTGTATTATTTGTATTGTACTTCCTTCGGGAATTATTAATGTAATATTTGATCATGTAAAAGTCATTGAAAGAGTCAATGTAAACCCTAACTATTAGGTCGGCCTAGAAGAATCCAGAAAAGAATATTTTATTGTAAACTGGACAAGTCGGTCATGTTAGGAGAGTCAAGTTGGCCCTGTTAGTGAAAAAGGTCAAGTCACTGATCAGTATAAATAGGAGGCTCACCCTCCTCATTTGGATACCTCACTCACTCATCAAGTTCGCATGAGTAGAGAGATAGAGTCAAGAAGAGTAGTTGCTTTTGGAGACTTCTTGTTTTGGGTTATTACATGAGGTCTACTATTGTACTTTCTGATGAATCTATATTGAAGAAGTTTGTTGGGTTTTTATGCCCCACGAGGGTTTTCCCAGGATAAATCATTGTGTACCATTGTTTATGTTGTGCTTGTTTATTTTTCAGTGATCCTTTATGTTACTACATTTAAAATTCTAACATGGTTTCAGAGCTAGCCTAAAAGAAAACATTGTGCAGTTGCTACTATCGGAAGTGAAAACTAGGGTTTCTCTTTCTGGAAGCTTTTCTCCACAAATTCGTTGAAAAAGAGGGTCAAGGCAACTCGCCCCAGTAGGGGCATCTTTCTATGGAAGCGGAATTCAAATTAGAGAACTTTCATTTTTGGGCCTACCATTATAGCCCGGAGAACTAGGGCATCAAGATTTTCCAAGTTCTGCCCACAGAATCGGAGAAAAAATACCTTTGCTCAACTCGCCTTGGGGAGGTGCATCTTTTCTTCCACTCAATTTTTCAAGATCCTGAAGTTGAAAAATTAGGGTTTCTCTAACAAACCCTAGGACCTCTTGAAACCAGATCTCAAAAATCAGTACTTGGTTGGAGCATCTCATTTGGTAAGTTATACTATCTCCATTTCCATTTGAGGTTCTCATTTATCAAGTTTATCAAGATGACAAACCATACCAAACTTGAGGACAAGCTTGAAGGAGCAGACAACTTATGTGCCTGGAAGTAAAGGGTGATGCTCATTCTAGAAGAGAATGAGTTGGATAATTATATCAAAGAAGAAGTTGTGGAGCCAGAGGGAAATGAGGATAAAGCCAAGCATAAGAAGAACCTGATAAAGGCCAAGAGGATCATTGTTGATTCCATCAAGGATCACTTGATCCCACACATCTCATCTCTACGAACTCCGAAACAGATGTTTGATGCACTGAAGAGATTATTTGAAGAAACAAACATCAATAGAAAGATGACCTTGACAACTCAACTCAAGGCTATGAAGATGCAAAGCAATGAAAGCATTCAATCTTACTTCACAAGGGTCTCACATATCAGAGACCAACTAGAAGCCATTGGAGACCATGTTAAGAATACAGAAACAGTGATGACCACCTTGAATGGACTTCCAAGGTCATGAGAGTCATTTATTCAAGGAATATGTTCCAAAAAGAAGCTCATAAGATTCAATGCACTTTGGGAAACTTGCACCCAGGAGAAAGCAAGGATTGACGCCAGAGAAGAAAAGTTAGGTGATGAAGATAATCAAGCTCTGGCAACACATGCCAAGAGAAGCAAGAAAGAAGATCATCATCACAAGTCTAACAGATCCCACAAGGGTCTAAGACCTCCTAGAGACTATTCGAGTATCAGATGCTACAATTGTGATGAGATGGAACACATTGCAAGAAATTGTCCCAAGAAGAAAGGCAACAAGAAAGGAAGCAAGAAAAGACATCATGCCCATACTGCAGAGGATGATGAACCAGCAAAGAAGATTCTTCAACTGATGAAGAATATGTTATGATCTCAGCACTTACAGGTACGGTCTCACTTGACAACAATGATTGGCTTGTTTCAAGGATGCTCTCAACAACCTCACAAAAAGGACTCACCTCACAAGATGAAACTTGGAGACGATTACCAATATCTCATAAAAGGGGTAGGAGAAGCTTCTTACAAGCTTGAATCAGGGAAGCCTATTAAGATGAAAGATGTCCTATATGTTCCAGGACTAAAGAAGAATCTACTTTCCATCTCAGCATTAGATGAGAAAGGATTCCGAGTGGCATTTGTTGATGAACAAGTACTTATGTGGCTTGTTACCGGTTGAATTGGCAGGTCAATTCAATGATAAGCAAATGCACAAAGGTATCCCAATGTCACCTTGGATACAGTGTGCAACTTCTTCGGAAGCCAATAACCTCCAAGGGGAGAGCCCTTAGATAGATCACCTGTAATAAGCTAGATGGCCCAACACAAATGTCTACATGAAAGATATCAAATGACCAGCGCCTTATGGAGTCAAAGTGGGTTAGGGATACTAAAGAGTGACCGTCATAAAGCTAAGCAACAACCAAGCTTACTTGTCAAAGCAACCAGCTATCAGATGTGAACGATTGTAAATGTCACAAATAACAAGGAAAAGACTATGAATGTAAATTTTCATGTACGAAAAGAAGATCCCATAACCATGTGTAACCAATCAATATATTAATCATAAGATATAATTATAATTAACCAAATGAACCATGAATGCAAAAATATGATCCCAAATAAATACCTACTGCAGAAAATCAGTTTCAGTACTATAAGTGAGGCAAAGACACAGTATGTCAGTAGTAAAGTGTATATAAAACAATGTGTATATATCATCCAGATTTGACTTTCATGTTAAGTAATGCACACACTTACTCAAGTAGAGGACCTTGTGTGATCAATATTTTGCAGTAGTATCCATCAACCAAAGGATTATTTTCTAGCTAAACAACAACTATATCATAACTGCAAATGACAGAATTACTATCAACCTTCAAATCTTTCTAAGATATAATCTCAGATTTAGCATCACACAGTAAATGGTGTAACTTTGATATTGTCAACCTGAGAGAAAATGAAATACGAAAGCCAATAGGTAAACAATGAATTATTTCAGAGATCAGATCAAGATGTGATGTTACTTTCCAGAGTTATGCAAGCAAAGGAGTGTTAGGTACCAACAATCCCTTTCAATCACGTTTAATCAACAATTCAGGTCCTTCACCAATGATATACTAAGTAGTATTAACTGACATAAAAGATCCTCTTTGTTTCCCATTTTAACCACGTGACAGTTTTGCAAGATATAACCAACGCTTTGTTAGATTATGACAACTGAGGAAGGTCTGCTGTGCATGCATGTGTCCTTGCATGCAGAAGACATTAATTGGAAACCAATTGTATTTAATTAACTTTTCCTAAGTTTTAGAAAATTAATTAAAGTGATCTGATTATTAATTAATTATTGGAATACTTTTTTATAAAAGTAAAAGTGAAAAATAAAAAGTAAATGGCTGATTTAATCTTAGCCATTGATCTCACCGGAGGATCTCATCCATAGATCTATAGTGAGATTAGGTTTTTCGCTTAGCCAATGATTATAAAAGAAACAATTGGTGGAGAGGACACTCATTCATTCCAACGGAGATTGAGAGAGAAGTTTTTGAAAAGAAGACAGAGGAGCAGAAGGCAGATTTGCAGAGGCAGACTGACAGAGTGAGAAACAGCAACAGGCAGAGGTGACAGTACGGAAATCCGTACTGTACAGTCCGTACAGTCATACAGCAGGCCGTACGGATCCGTACATCAGGCTGTACAGCAGCAGCAGCACTGCTGCGTTGGGATCCATGCCCACTTATAGGTTTTTCTCACTGTTTTTCTGTGTGTTACGATTTTGCCATTGTGGGCTGCAATCGATTTTCTGAATTGTACCGCTCCATATTTTCTTAATAAAATAATATCTCAGACTGTTGTACCGGTTTTCCCATCTTGGGTTTTGTCTGGGGGTTTATACCCAAAAATATTGTGTTGTCTCTATTGGTGTGTTTGATTGGTATATCTCTCAGTGTTTTATTTCCGTTGCAATTTATGAGTGAAGAAACCCTTGTGTGATTAAAAGTAAATAAACTGGCATGCTTTTAGTTCTAGCTGGATTTTAAGGAAAATTTACATGGTATCAGAGCTCTTTTGAGCAGACTGAGAGATAGCAGCAGATTGCTTGGATAGATCACTGCATATCTATCCAAGGGTTACAGGTACTATTCATTATGGTCGTACAGTTGAGAGTTGAGGATAGACTCCAGGGGGCACAAAACTTTCCTACTTGGAAAGAGAGGATCACCAGCATCCTTGATGTCAGTGATGCTGTAGAGCACATTGATGATCAAAAGGTAGCTCCCACAGATCCGGATGAGTTAGCAAAATGGAAGAAGATAGATTCCAGAGCTATGTTGATCATTCTAGATGGGGTGAAGGACCACATAGTCCCTCACTTGTCTGGGAAGAAGTCCGCATTAGAGATGCGGAAGGCTTTGGAGAGTATTTACCAGAGCAAGAATGAAAACCGGAAGATGGTACTGCAAGAGATATTGCATAGTACCAGGATGGCCAAGGGTGAAGGAGTGGTGCCTTATCTTACAAAGCTCACACAGATTAGGGATGAGCTTAGAGCAGTGGGCTCTAAGACAGAGCATGAGGAGCTAGTTCGTATAGCTCTCAATGGCTTTTCTAAGCCATGGGACGTCTTTGCTAAAGGCGTGGTGGCTAGGGAGAAGCTCCCTGACTGGTAGAGATTGTGGGATGACTTCGCACAGGAAGAGACCCGCATGGGTCAAGGTTCAGCTTCATCCAGCGGTACTACACAGATCGTGGATGAAGAGGCTCTAGCCCTATCAAGCAAAGGTAAGGGGACGGCAAAGAAGAAGAAAGGTGGCAAGAAGAACTTGGACATGGAAAAAGTCAAGTGCTTCATTTGTCACAAGCATGGACACTTTGCTTCCCAGTGCCCAAAGAAGAACAACAACAACAATAACACTCAGATGGCAAGTTCAGCGGAGGTGGTTGATTTCAGCAAGAATTTTGAGGAAGACTTTTGTTTGATAGCTTGCATGGCAAGCTCCATCAGTAGCAGTATCTGGTATGTGGACAATGGTGCATCTTGTCATATGACAGGACATAGGTCCTTCTTCAAGAGCTTGAAGGAGGGTGGAGTAAATCTCCATATTGAGTTAGGAGATGATGCGCGGTATCAGGCAAAGGGTGTTGGCACTGTATCATTTCAGAGGGAGTCTAGCAAACCTATCAGCTTTGTTGATGTGTTATATGTCCCAGGGATGACGAAGAATCTCATATCAATTTCCACACTAGCAGACAAGGGTTTTCTAGTGACTTTCTGAGACATGAAAGTATATATCAGGCCACATGGGTCAGATCAGAGATTGGACAGGATGATTGGGGTTCGGAGTGGGAAGGTTTACAGACTACAGTTTGAGCCTGCAAAGGCTCTGGTGAGTAGCACCAGCAGTGATGGTGAGTTATGGCATAGGAGGATGGCACACTTACATCATGGTGCACTAAGGCATCTGAGATAGGCAGTCATTGGATTTCCTTCAGTACAAGAGGACAAGCACAACCACTGCAAGGGTTGTGCGTTGGGGAAGAACATCAGGAGACCTTTCCCACATAGTGAGCACAAGTCTGAGGGAGCCTTAGACTTGGTGCATTCGGATGTATGCAGACCGATGAGTGTACATTCATTCAGTGGTTACAGTTACTGCGTCACATTCATTGATGACTATTCTGGGAAAACCTGGATCTATTTTCTAAAGGCCAAGTTAGAGGTCTTCGATCGGTTCCGAGAGTTCAAAACTCTTGTGGAGAACCAAACAAGGAGAAAGATCCAGATATTGAGGACAGACAATGGTGGTGAGTACACTGGCAGAGAGTTTGTGGAGCACTGTGCATCAGAGGGGATCAGGAAGGAACACACTGTTCCTCATACCCCGCAGCAGAATGGAGTGGCAGAGAGGAAAAACCGGACACTGGTGAGTGCAGCTAAGGCCATGTTATTTGATCAGGGATTACCTCTATTCCTATGGGCCGAGGCATTTCGGACTGCAGTATATGTCCAGAACAGGTGTCCCCACACAGCATTAGGGAGGAAGACACCTGAGGAGGTATTCACAGGTACTAGGCTAGATGTGAGTCACTTACGCATACAGCATTGGTAGTATCTGCCATTGTCACATTCATGCTGACACTAGGAAGAAGCTGGATCCTTCTGGAGAGAAGGGGCTTCTAGTCGGGTATAGTGAGACTTCCAAGGCTTATAGAGTTTATATCCCAGCTCACAAGAGGATCATTGTGAGCAGGGATGTCCAGTTTGATGAGGACCGAGCCTTGAGAAGATCTATGGACTTACCAGCTCAAGAGCAGGCAGCTGAGGACTCGGGAGGAGTCAAGTTGGAGGAGTCACAGGTACAGGTTCAGACACAGGGCACAGGTTCTAGCAGTCAGAGGAAGTAAGGTGGACAGGAGCCTCCTACCTTTGATGGGGAGGATGAGCAGCAGCAGGAGGAGGATATCCAACAGCCGCAGCAGGCAGACACTAGGCCACGGCCTAAGTGGTATAGGGCCACTGTTCAGGATTCCAGACAGGTGAGTCTTCCACAGAGATCTTTCAGACGGAGCGTACCACCAAATAGACTTAACTATATGGCACTAATGACAGAGTTGATAGACTTTGAACCTTCTAGTTTTGAGGAGGCTGCACAGCTTGATGTGTGGCAAGAGGCCATGGTTGAGGAGTATGACTCAATCATGAAGAATCAAGTATGGGAGGTTGTGCCAAGACCAAAGAGTAAGAAGGTAGTGGGTTCCAGATGGATCTACAAGGTAAAGCATGCAGCAGACGGAAGTGTGGATAAGTACAAGGCACGCTTCTTGGCGAAGGGGTATTCACAGAAGGAAGGTATTGACTATGAGGAAACCTTCGCCCATGTCGCTAGGTATTCTTCTATTCAGACTATCCTATCATTGACAGAAGAGATGGGTTGGCACGTTCATCAGATGGACGTAAAGACAGCTTTCCTCAATGGAGTTATTGAGGAAGAGGTTTATATTGAGCAGCCAGAGGGGTTTGAGGTGGAGAGTAGAGAGTCTCATGTATGCAGACTACAGAGAGCTCTTTATGGGCTCAAGCAGGCACCTCGAGCATGGTACTCGAGGATTGACAGCTATCTACGAGAGATGGGGTTCCAGCGGAGTGAGGCAGACCATAACCTATACTTCTTGGCAGGTGAGGTACCTCTCATACTGGTTCTATATGTGGATGATCTCTTTCTTACAAGAGATGAGGAGTTGATCAGGGACTGCAAGTCCAATTTTGCAGTGGAGTTTGAGATGAAAGACCTTGGGTTGATGCATTACTTTCTAGGTTTGGAGGTTTGGCAGAGAGATGGGTGCTTCTTCATTGGACAGGGTAAGTATGCAGTAGAGATCTTGAAGAGATTCAGGATGGAGAACTGCAGACCTATGGCTATACCTCTAGTTTCCAACTGGAGGAAGATTGATGTATCGGGATCAAAGGAGTTTGATCCTACACTGTATAGGCAGCTTATCGGGTCGCTTATGTATCTGGTCAACACTCAACCAGACATTAGCTTTGCAGTCAACTCTTTGAGTCAGTTCATGGTGAACCCTCAAAAAGTACATTGGACAGCTGCGAAACACATAATTCGCTACATCAAAAGTACAGTGGAGTATGGATTGGTTTATGAGCGCAGTGGGAGTTTTCAGTTGGCAGGGTTTACAGATGCTGACTGGGCAAGATGTGTAGAGGATCGAAAGAGAACTTCAGGTTGTTGCTTCAACATTAGATCAAGCGTTGTCTCTTGGTTCAACAAGAAGCAGAAGTCAGTTGCATTGAGCTCAGCTGAGGCTGAGTACATGGCTGCATGTGAGGGGATGTGGCTGAGGAAGTTGTTCTCAGGATTGTTCGAGAGTGAGATAGAGACTACTATAGTTCACTGTGATAATCAAAGTGGTGTCAACCTTTCTGAAAATCCAGTGTTCCATGACAGGAGTAAACACATTGACATCCGGTATCACTTCCTCAAAGATTGTGTTCAGAGAGGAACCATTCGGTTGGAGTACATTCAGACAGATGAGCAGGTGGGAGACATATTCACCAAGGCACTTTGCAAACTCAATTTTGTGAAGTTCAGAGACAAGTTGGGGTTGTTACCGAATCCCTTCCTCGTTGAAAGGGAGTGTTAGATTATGACAACTTAGGAAGGTCTTCTGTGCATGCATGTGTCCTTGCATGCAGAAGACATTAATTGGAAACCAATTGTATTTAATTAACTTTTCCTAAGTTTTGGAAAATTAATTAAAATGATCTGATTATTAATTAATTATTGGAATACTTTTTTATAAAAGTAAAAGTGAAAAAATAAAAAGCAAATGGCTGATTTAATCTTAGCCATTGATCTCACCGAAGGATCTCATCCATAGATCTATAGTGAGATTAGGTTTTTCGCTTAGCCAATGATTATAAAAGAATGGTCAATTGGTGGAGATGACACTCATTCATTTTGACAGAGATTGAAAGAGCAGTTTTGAGAGAGAGAAGTTTTTGAGAGGAAGACGAAGGAGCAGAAGGCAGATTTGCAGAGGCAGACTGACAGAGTAAGAAACAGCAGCAGGCAGAGGTGACAATACGGAAATCCATACAATCTGTACTATACAGTCTGTACAATCGTACGAATTCCGTATAGCAGGTCGTACGGATCCGTACATCAGACCATACAGCAACAACAGCACTGCTACATTGGGATCTGTGCCCACTTACAGGTTTTTCTCACTGTTTTTCTGTGTGTTACGATTTTGCCATTGTGGATTGAAATCGATTTTCTGAATTGTACTGCTCCATATTTTTTAATAAAATAATATCTCAGACTATTGTACCAGTTTTACCATCTTGGGTTTTGTCCGGGGGTTTATACCCAAAAATATTGTGTTGTCTCTATTGGTATGTTTGATTGGTATATCTCTCAGTGTTTTATTTCCGCTGCAATTTATGAGTGAAGAAACCCTTGTGTGATTAAAAGTAAATAAATTGGCATGCTTTTAGTTCTAGTTAGGTTTTAAGGAAAATTTACACACTTTCCAAAAATTTAACCTTTCGTCTTTGATACAGTGGCTGCAGGTGTCAAGGCTCCGTGGGACAATGAAAGTTAGGGCTGCAATTTTATTGCAAAATCTGAAAGGGAGTCTTGTTGGCCCAGAAAAGGGGATGCCAAGTGAAAGCGAAGTTTGGGAGGAGCCAAAGGGATGAGACCGAAGTTGTTGGAGGGAAGAAGCGAAGGTTTTGGTATAAGGGAGAAGGTAGGGATGGAATAAAAGGAGAAGGGGTGGAGCAAGGAGGAAAAGAGAGGAAAGGGGCAGGCCCGAGGAAGGGAATTAGGGCTACGGATAAGGCAGAGAAGAGAGGAGAAGGGAGAAAAGGCAGCAGCAGGCCCAAGTGTTGGAGGAAAAGGGCAGCGAAGGAGAAGAGGAAGGGGCCGAGGGTGTAGAATAGAAGAAAGAGGGAGGTCGAGCTAGGAAAAGAGGGCGAAGGGAAAAGGAGCTGGGAAGGAGGGCCGCTATGGCTAGAAAGGTCTCTGCAGTTAGGGTTTTGCACAGGAATTTGGGGCCTTTTTAAGTTTTCTTATAATGAAAATACTTAGAAACTAATGTAAAATTAAGCCTAAATTACCAAAAACAAATAATTCAAGCTAACATAATATCTACAAACATACAAACTCAGAAAAAAGGCTTAAGGAGAAAGAGAAAGAAAACAAATGCAAAACCCTACCACAACCTAGGGCATCTAAGAAATGACTAACCAATCTCTAGAGAAGCCTAATCTAGGTTTTACAACTTGACCTTAAAGCCTTGAGGTTTTAACTCTAGAAGGACTCCTAAAAGGATGTGCTTCTTCAACAAAAGTGACTAAAAGTTGACAAAGACTTAGCCAAGACAAAATGTAGCCTTAATGGCTACCATCAAGCCTCATGAACATGCATCATTCATCAACAATTAACAAAGAGAGATCAAAGAAGAAACTATAGATACCTCCTTGTGCAGTGTTTAACAAACAAATCAAAGCATCACCTTTGCACGAGCATTCAACCAAAGAAACTTCAAGCATTTGTCATCAAAACCCAGAAAAATACTTCCTCAAGAGTGGCGCATCACTTCAAAGAGCCCTAGTTGGGTAAAATAGATGCATAGTGTTTTATCCCATAAGTTGATGATAAAATGAAGTGAGGAGAAGATGTATTTATACCTTTCTAACACTCACTTTACAAAAATAAAATATATCCAAGCCGACATGCCTTTTTAAAATGTCAACTTAAAATTAAAACAATAATAATATAAAATAATCAAATATGTGGGTAATTTGGGGCATTTTCCCTAGAATTTACCCACACATGACTAAAATAGCTAAAAATGAGCATATCGATCTGTTCTAAAGGCCAGACTGTGGAGGGGGGGGGTCGTCATGCCCCAACTAACACCAACAGAACTGAAAATCCCTCAACGCCCCCCCTAATCAAGCATCACAACCTGGCTCCAAGGATGACGTCATCATCAAAAGGAGGCCCCAGAGAGAGGGCGCTGGTGAACTGGAGGGCTAGGTGGGTGTTAAGGTGACCTAGAGGAGAAAGAGATGCCTCAGTGCTAAAAGAACCGTCACCGAAATGCTAAATCAAGGTTGGGGTCATGTGACCCAATGATCCACCCCAGGAAGCCCCGAACACCAACCTCAGGGCTTCAAGCCCTTTCATGAGGCAGTCAGCAATGCCACTAAGCCATAGTACTTCCAAGGGAAAAACCAGAGGGTCTGGCCATAACTCCAACCCAGAAAAAGCTGGCTAAACACCCCTCCTGCTGAGAAAAATGACCCCCTCTCCCCAGGGCACTTCTGCAAGTGCGCTGGTACTGGTACCATCATAACATGGCCTAAAGGTAAAACTTTTCATGATGCAGTAGTGATTGGAGTACAAGAGGGAGGATTGTACAAACTCAAGGGACAACCAGAACAAGCATTGGGTCATGAAACTATGGAACCAAGTGAATTATGGCACAGAAGGTTTGCTCACATCAACTACAAGGCATTGCCAATCGTGAGCAAGATGGTGAATGGTCTACCCGAGATCCAGACTAAGCATGAAGGCATATGTAAAGGATGTGCGAAAGGAAAGAATGTGAAGAAACCATTTCCAAGCATTGATATCAAAGCCAAGGAGATTTTGGAGCTTATACACTCGGACATTTGGGGACCTATGTCTTCCAACTCACCAAGCAGATATGCTTACTATGTTTCTTTTATTGATGATTATTCTCGTAAGACCTGGATCTATTTCTTGAAATCAAAAGATGAAATATTTAGCAAATTCAAAGAATTCAAAGCCCTTGTAGAAAATCATCCTGAAAATAAAATAGACCTTAAGATCAGATAATAGAAGTGAATTTACCTCGGGGGACTTCAAAACATTATGTAAAGAATCAAGGATTAAGAGGGAGATGAGCACTCCCTACAATCCACAACAGAATGGTATTTCAGAAAGAAAGAATAGAACAATAATGGAAGCAATGAAGGCCATGATCCATGATCAAGACCTTCCAATGCACCTATGGGCAGAAGCAACAAGAACAACAGTATATGTTCAAAACAAAACTTCACACCGTGTACTTGAGAACAAGACACCTAAAGAGATGTTTACAGGAGAGAAGCCAGAAGTTAGTCATCTCAGAATATTTGGTTGTCCTATATACATACATGTTCCAAAAGAGAAAAGAACTAAGTTGGAGCCCTCGGGAAAGAAGGGCATTTTCGTCAGGTACAGTGATTCATCAAAGGCCTACAGAATCTATATACTAGGCTTCAAGAAGATTGAGACCGACAGAGATGTTACCTTTAATGAAGATACAACTTTCAACAGATCGAGACAGATTCACTCCGACGAAGCACATGAAGAAGAACCTGAGACTCCTAGAGTTAGAGATACAGTAATGGAAGAGATGACTCCAGAAGAACCTAAAGACCATGATATGACTGAGCCACAGAGACCTGTAGATCCACCGAGAGAGGTGAACACTCACAAGAGAAGACCATCCTGGGCACGAGAGATTATTCAAGATGCAGAAAAGTATGTTGCTCCAAAAGGGACTTCCAGAGAAAGCAAGAGACCTCGACCATACTCTAGTTATGTGGCATTGTTGTGTGACATCATTGATGCAGAACCTTCCAGTTATGAAAAGGTAGCTAAAAAGAAAGTATGGAAGGATGCTATGATCGAGGAGTATCAGTCAATCATGAAGAATGATGTTTGGGATGTGGTTCTAAGACCAGAAGGGAAGTCAGTAGTGTCTTCCAAATGGATCTACTAGATAAAACATGCAGCAGACGGAAGTGTCAAGAAATACAAGGCAAAATTTGTGGCTCGAGGATTCTCCCAGAAAGAAGGCATAGATTATGAGGAGACATTTTCTCCCGTGGCTAGATACACTTCGATCAGATCTATACTTGCTATAGCCAAGTGATGAGTGGAAGGTACATCAGATGGATGTGAATATTGCTTTCCTGAATGGCGTAGTAGAAGAGGAAGTGTATGTGGAGCAGTCACTAGGTTTTGAAACACATGACAAGTAGACTCATATGTGCAAAATGAAGAAGGCCTTGTATGGTTTGAAATAGGCACCCAAGACATGGTACAACAGGATTGATGGGTTTCAGACAAGCTTGGGCTTTACCAAGAGTAAAGCGGATTCCAACCTTTCGTACAAGGTTTAAAAAGGAAATCATGTGATTCTACTGGTGTATGTAGAGGATTTGTTTTTGACAGGTGATGAGAAGCTCATAACAGAAACAAAGAAGAAGCTTGTCGTCGAGTTTGAGATGAAAGACTTGGGTATGATGCACTATTTCTTAGGTCTTGAGGTGTGGCAGAATCTAGAAGAAACTTTTCCTAAGTCGAGGAAAATATGCGGTAGGGATCTTTAAAAGATTCGGGATGATGGATTGCAAGGCTATGGTCACACCTATGGCATCGAATCTGAAGTTGCTAAGTGATACTTATTCAGAATTGGTGGATGCCACGATATACCGGCAGATGATTGGTTCGTTGATGTACTTGACAAACACGAAGCTGGATTTATGCTTTGCAGTGAACACTCTGAGTCAAGATATGGTAGAACTAAGACGAGTTCACCTGGTTGCGGCAAAGCATGTGTTGAGGTACCTAAGGGGTACAGTTGATTATGGCCTAAGATATGCATCAGATTCAAAGAATTAACCTACAGGGTTATGTTGATGCGGATTGGGCCGGTAGTGTCATAGATAGAAAGAGCACATCAGGGTGCTGCTTCAGTTTGGGATCTGGTATGATCTCATGGTTCAGTAGGAAGCAGACGAGTGTGGCACTCAGTATAGCCGAAGCAGAGTATATGGCAACTTGTTTGACAAGTTGTGAGGCAGTATGGCTTCAGAAGTTGCTTGCAGGTTTGTTCGATCTCGATTTAGAGGCGACTTGTATTCTCTATGACAACAAGAGTTGTGTGAAGTTGTCTGAGAACCCAGTGTTTCATGACAAGTCGAAGCACATTGAGATCAGGTATCACTATATCCGGGATATGGTGCAGAAGGGAGTAGTGAGGCTCCAGTATATAGCAACAAAGGAGCAGATAGCCGATGTGTTGACCAAGCCTCTGTCGAGAGTGAAGTTTCAGTACTTCAGAGACAAGCTTGGGGTGGCCCAGATCAAGAGGGAGTGATGAGCACAGACGGGTAGCAGGTAGTCGCGGGTTATGTGATGTAATTGAGTCTCCTAGGCTACGAGATGATCTGGACATGTAGTGAGGTAATGCAGGTAGTTGTGGTGTGCAACGTAATGTACACTTTTGAGCTGGACCCACCGGATGGCTTGCTCGGTTCATGAAAGAGGGCTAATGTCTACATCCAGTATGAAAAAGGACTGGCTTTGTAGAGTTGCATCCAATATGAAAAAGGACTGGCTTTGTAGAGTTGCATCTAGTATGAAAAAGGACTGGCACTGCAGGCATAGTTGCATCCAGTATGAAAAAAGACTGGCTCTGCAGGATAGCTACATCCAGTATGAAAGAGGACTGGCTCTGTAGAGGTACATCCAGTATGAAAAAGGACTGGCTCTGCAGGATAGCTACATCCAGTATGAAAGAGGACTGGTGTTGATGTATTTGTAACTTCGGAAGATATTCACTTGTATATTGTATTTGTACTCTATTGTATCCCCAACGGAGATGTATTATTCCTCCGATTAGAAGTGTCGTCAGTTGTACTTGCAAGTGTCGCAAGTTATATTGTAAGTGTCGTAACTTATACTTGATGGGTTAATAGACCACCTTGATGGGGTTGGCCCTGTATGAGTCATGTGGGTTAAAGGGTTATTAGACCACCCTAGTGGGGGTCGGCCCAGTCAACATTATGTGAAGTGGTTAAGTTGGGGCCGACCTAGTTAGAGTTAAAAGACAAGTGAAGTACTATATAAATAGAGAGGGTGTCTCTCTCATTTTACACATTCTCTCATTCACTCACTTCGCATTAGTGAGAGAGAGGACGAGTGCTCACAAGTGGAGGAGGAGTAGCTGCTGCAGTCATCTATCTCTTGGGTTTGATCTTTGTGATCTTTGTATTGGTGCTTATTCTATCTCTGAGGAAGTTGCGGGGTCTTTCACCTTCTTGGTTTTCCCCGGTGAAATGTTTTGTGTCTCTTGTCTCTTGTCTCTTATGCTTGATATGATGTACATGTTGTTCTTCAGTTAAGATCCTAGATCTATTGAATTAAATGATGAAAAACTAACATGGTATCAGAGCTAGCCTGAAGGAAGGCATGGTATGGCATTTATGACACTTGTTGCACTTGAGACAAATTGGAAGTTAGGGCTTGATATAGAAAAAACCAATCATCGTGGCACTTTCGCTATAAATCCATTTTGGCGAAGGTTCAGGTTATGAAACTTCTACAGGTCGAAGATAACATCCCCATGTACCTTGTGTTCGAAGCACAGCATCTAATTCGTTGTACTTTATATTTTATGATCCGTACAATCTAGGGTTTCTGCCTCTTCCAGATCTCAGTCATAAACAGGTGACCTAGGCAAAAAGATCACAACTTGGGCTAGGAAGCTCCAAATGAAATTCTGTAAAAAGTGGCAGTAAGGGCACAAACTGTAGTTTCACAGGTCCTCTTTTCAGAGGTCGAAGATGAACCAGTGACACGTGGCACTCCGTACAAGTTCGCTATCCTGTTTTATCCCATAAACAAGTCACGTTGCGACATTTGGCATATCTCTCTCTCAAAGAATCCATTTGAGGTCAGACCTGTGGGGTTGGAAAGAAGAGGTCAGGCTACCACAGGCCAAAGTTTCAGACCCTATGGATCCGAAATTTCAAAGATGCACCAGAAACAATACGGCACATATTTCTGTGAAATAGAATTGGATTCTGAGCATTCTCATTTTTGGCTTGTCACTGCTGCAGGAAATTAGGGCTTTTGACAGAAGTGGAATTTTGGAGTGATCTCAGCATAGGATTGCTCTCCTCAGCAAAATCGAAATTTAGAGACCAAGATCAAAGTTTTTGGTTAGGAAGAACCTCGGGCATCATCAAACCCTAGTTCGGGATTTTTATCAGAAAAGTGGAAAATTAAGGGTTTCGGCAAAAGTTGAAATTTTTGGAATCTAAGACCACGGCTGGAAGCTCCTCAGAAAAATCGAAGGTTAGGGTACAAGATCGAACTTTTTGGTTGGACAAAAGACCGAGCTTTATCAAACCCTAGTTCGGGATCCTGTCCAGAAGATCCGAATGTTTCAAAGGCAATTTTGAAGGGTCAAATTTTGCAGTTTTCAAAATTGAAGTATACCAGCTTGATCAGCTCAGCAAGGCACATATTTCCATCCATTCAGAAGTTTGAAATTCAAAATTTGAATTTTTAGGGTTTCTCTGACAAACCCTAATCCAGCTCCAGATCCAGTTTCAACAAATCAAAGTGGATTGGATTAATCCTAGAAGAGAATGAATTCGATACCTGCATAAGTGAAGAAGTTCCAGTTCCAGAGGGAGATGAGGCTAAGGCCTTACATAAGAATGCTACAAGCAATCTCGACAAGTATGACTTGAGGAGATACAGGTATGTTTTTTAAATCTGTTTATGATTAAGGTTATGATATGTTTGTCTTCATATTATTGAGGTTAGTACAATATTGATTAATTTTAGACTTGTCTTATCACCCTAGTAAAAGTATGAATGCATGTGAATGATAGAAAACATTCATTGATTAGGGTTATGACACTTATGATTGTACTAATGCACTGTGGTATTGTACGAAGATGATGTTGTCCACTAACATGAAAGGTACAAATCAAATTCTAGATCAAGAACATATGACCATGGTGACATGAAGACAAAGACTCATGGATCACATAGAAGCTCTACTTACGAGGTATGTATAAGTTGGTTCTACAATGGTTAACTTATGAGATATGCAGGTTACTAAACACAAGTCATTGAAGAGAACAAGAAGACATTGTTTGGGTATGTTAGACATAACTAGCTAACATGATATTCCAAGTATGTTTTTTTTTCTATATCAAGTTAGAATCCTACCTTGTGTTAGGATCTTATATAAGTATACTTTTTGTATGATTGATAATGATTATTCATGAAGTTATAAGTTTGAGTAATCATGGGTTTATGCATATTATGTTTCTTACTTTGATTGATGATATGACTAACCAGAAGAGTCCTATGGTCAAATAAGAATATGCATGAGTAAAAGAAGTCTTCCCTGAAACCTTGAATACTAACACTTATTACCTATGTATGAAATGATCATGACCATACATATTTAAGATTATTTAGAATCATAATGTTTTGATAGTGTTGAGATTATACTAATGAATGTATGACTATGTATGAGATCTTGAGGATGACACTAGTGCACACTTAAGCATGCATAGTGGTCTAGGATGGATATAAGTTCAAAGACAGATAATCCAGGAAGCAAAGATCAAGAGGGAGCTCACTCTAGTAGTTCCTCCAAGGAAGAAAAGATTGAGAGGGAGTCCACCCAACAACCAAACAAAGATAAGTATTTGAATTGTCATTTCCTGTATATATGATTACTTAAATGATGTTGTTCAGTCATGTACATACTTATGTTCCTAGATTTAGGATGTATATTATGCATATTAGAAAAGTTGCATTAATGAACAAGATACTACTAATATGCAAGTAATGGGTAAGTGGCCTATGGTACTGTACAACATTCCATTGCTACTCATCTAGAATGAAACCTCTTTGCTGACATGTTGGAAGTTGTGCACACTCTTAACAATGTTCTGGTAGAGATGGAAGGCATCTAGAAAGTTATGGGATATGGATAAATGTTGTATTGAAGCATTGGCTAAGATAATTGCATGACTGTATGACATATGTCTTTATGAGTAAGAATTTGTTCTGAAATATATAAGATGTTTCTAATCATGCAATTGAACTTGTCTTGTAGGAAAGATCGTGTACCATTACCTACAAAAGAAGGACTACAACATTTGTTCCAGCAACGAAGTTCAAAGAAAACTATCTATTGAAGATATTGAAGAATCTGAAGTTCCCAGGATCTGGGATGCAGTAATGGAAGAATGCCATGATCAAAGAATACCAGTCGATCATGAAGAATGATGTCTGGGATGTGGTCCCGTGTAACATACTCTTTAAGCTGGAAAACATTTTGTGTTTAGAAACATTATGATAACTTTTATTGTAAAGTTATATTGGACAGGTGTCCAAGGATGACTGTAATTTGCACAATATATTATTATTTAATAAATAAAATAGAAGACAAACACCTAAGAGGACTGTTGAAAGAGTGGTTACTGATCCACTAGGTGGAATGGAATCCGCGGTAGAAGGCAATGGACAAGTGGCAGCATCCTGATGCAACTAACTAGCTGTTGGTATGGGACAACTCCCTTGAAATGTGGTCATAGTGCCCTGAAAAATGGGACTGGAGCTTGAGGCTCATTTATTCTAAACTGACCACTAAAAGACCTAGGCAGTCTATATAATAGCCATCAAATTATGAACTGAGGTTCATCACTTTTCCTGACGAGGAAATTTACCTTGGGGTTTTGCTGTGTTTGCACCCAAGAGATTTGATGAGGGGATATGTTGTTGTTGATCATGTTGTGAGTCTGCCAAAACTCTTATTGAGTTCAGGAGGTTGATGCTGAGTGGAGAAGGCATTTTTCAGGAGGTTGATACCGAGAGGAGAAGGTATTTTTGAGTGCCTTGCTTCTACACAGATTCCACCCACTTACTGGATCAGTAAACAGGCTCGGGGGTTCATTAGAAGTCAGCAGTTGAGCTGCTTCTTCTGAAGCAGGTTGGGAGGAACAGGCCTCCTTGGGTGTTTGTCGGCCTATCGTCAGTTACAGGTTCTATTTGTCTTATCTAATTTATTTCAAGTTTTGTTATCTATTTGGTATATTTACAGTTCTGTTGTTTTTAACTTTCCCTGTTTATTTAATAAATTTATTTCAGTTCTTGTGCAAATTAATAATTTTGTATGAATAAGAAGTGATTGAATAAATATAATTTCTGAATTTGTCCCCATGCAAAAAGGAATAGCATCGTACTCCAGTACGGAAACAGATTAAGATCGATAAGATAAGATAGGCATGCTGCCATGGTGATGAATGTACTAATTTATATGTTCTGTAAATTAATTGCTAATAATTATTTAGTATTGTCTACTGCATTTTACTAACAGTAAATCTTTTCCACCGAAATAACAGAGTTCATACTGGTTAAAGAAATCATTTCTATTCTTTACATTTTTGTTTCTTAAACGTTTATTTCCAAGAATAACCACAATTTGCTATTATTATTACCTATAGAACAGATAAACAAATAAGAAGTAACATATTACAAATCTAGGGTTTGCTTATGTTATTTTTAAACCATTACCAGTTATTTTATAACCATAAAACATTGTTAATTCTTCTCGGAGTTGTAGCCAACGTTTTACAAATCTTTTTAAACAGAAGTATCATGACAGATAGACTCAAATGCCATTACCACAATAGGAATAAAGACAAGAACCAAACATTCACCATAAACATGCCTGTAGATCGAGAAAATTATTTCATTATCAGTTCGAAGGTTTTTAGACATTACAATTCCTGTATAAGCAGAGTCAACGAATACACAATAGACATGACTGTAGATCGACTAGTTAGGATTGAGTTAACAAAGCAATCGCAGGAGATTTACAAACAATTTAGTGAACCCAAGTTTATGCCGAGAGCTCATCATAGAGCTTAGTTAAAGCTTTTTATTTTCAAATCAAGGGCTAAACCCTAGCACAGGAAACACTTCTCTATTCGTTTAAGACACAATAACAGCTTAGAAACAAAACGAAGCATATACAGGCTGTAAGCCTTGTCAACAATTACATTTATCCATTATTCCTTTAAAAACAAACAGTCATATTACAGTTTCACAAAAACATTCACTCATTGATTAATAACCTATATAAACACAAAGGTTGCCAAATACATTGCTTATTCTCTTATCATCGACGAGTTACAGATCTTGTTCGCAGGTCAAACCCTAAACGTGGGATCAGATTTATAACATAAAACAAAACTTCATACAGGCCGTAAGCCAAACCTAGATACAAGTTATCTAGTCTGTAGCAAACAGACGCATTGTTTTACAGACTTTAAACACTTATATTTTTAACCTTAGTCTTATACAAAGAAAAACGATAATAGTAGTCGTGAAACACCTTGAGGTACTCTATTCAAGTCTGAGGGTAAAACCCTTGTTTATAAAACCATTGCAAGCACGGTCGTTGCCTTATGGATCGAGGCACATCCTCCCCATACTTTTAAACAGCATGCAAAAACCTTTATCTACAAAACTCTCTGAGTTATATAATACAACAGACAGAACACTAAACAGTCGACCATCTCATCTACACAGGGTCTCAAGACATTGCCAAGGCTTACCAGTTGGGTATAGCTGTAGCCAACCTACGACACCAAACTGTAGCATAACCAACGAGTTGTTACCCTGCAACAACAACATCATGATGGTGGTTAAAACCATTATCTTATCAAGGAATGAAGACTCAGATTGAACAAACACTTAAAGATCAAATATGAAAGTTACAGGAGGAGTTCGAACACTTTACCAGGAGATTGAAAGTCGTAGTAGCTTCAACGCTAAGCCTGAGGTAGTTGCAACCAAACCTTTGTATGGACGAATGCCAGTGAAATTGAGCCAACACTTATTCGATACAGTGAAACAACACCGAGAAGAGGTAGCAAGGTCCTCTGACCAACGTTGAAAAAGTCGGACTCGGCAAAAAGTCGGCAAGGGTCCCGAAAACAATTTCTCGGCAACATCGGCGAAAAAATCGGAAAAAATCGGAAAAAGTCGGCAAACATTAAAAAATACAAAATACATTCATTTTTTTCAGAATTTTAAACATATAAAGCAACAATAACATCAGATAAACACATTGGAACATAAATATGTAGAAAGCACTAATATATAGATGTAGTGGATGCAAATAACTTGGAGTGGTTTGATTTCAATGACTCGGACTGTTAAAAAATACATAAAATTTTACAATTTTAATGAAAAAAATATATATTAAAGATTCCAAGCTATGATTCCAAACCATTAGAGACAAAATATTATCAAAATGGCACCAAGTGCAATACATATCTAAATCAAAATTGAAAAAACATAATCATCAAAATCATTATCTATGTCGAGATCATATTCATCAATAGCACCATGTTCCCCCACCTCTAGGCTCTAGACTTTGCCTCTGCTTCCAATCTCGAAGTTGATCCTCCAAGGACATCAATTAACACCCTACAATTTTGTTCAAACTTCTTAATCCAAGCGTTAAAATAAGGTAGAAAGAGCTTCCCATGCTTAATAAATGATTTTGCTTGACTGAAGGGTACATTTTTTTATTAAGGTCATGACAGTGGAATTCAAACAACTTTAACAATCAGGCATCGACACCACCAACATCAAGGTACATAGAGAGTTTGATGTACTTCATTAAATTCCAATCCCTTACCCACATACATGATAGAATCCACTAGAAACGTTGGAATCCTGAAATCCTGAAAACCATTAAGTCTGCTGAATTCTAAATGGGATCTAAAATCCTACTTTTTGCATATGAAGTCTGATGAGGTTGGAACCACTCTCAAACATCCTGAAACAATTAATGGTAATGTTACAAATTTAAGTAAAAGGATGGAAAATGAAAGATAAAGAGAATGTCACTTTTACTTTAATTTTAACATTACCATTTAGTACTGTTGACATCAATGTTACATGTACAAAACTCATCAAATTTATAATAAAAAAAACCCGAGTTTTTAAAACTCTGAAAAAGCCTGGGCGATTTTTTCCTTCAACTCGCGATTTTTTCGAAAAAATCGCTGATTTTTTGAAAAAGTCGGAAATCGCCGATTTTTTAAAAAATCGCGATTTTTAACCGCCGATTTTTCGGCAGGGCCTTCACCTCGCGACTTTTACAAAAAGTCGCGATTTTTCGGCGATTTTTTCAAGTATGCCTCTGACCATACATTACAAACCCAATATCAAACTAAACAAACCCTCAAACAAGTCAAGTATCGAATCCACCTAAAAGATAAATTCTAAGATGGATAACAGCAATCTTCAACACTGTATAAATTAGATAAAGCTCGGCTCCATATTATCAGAGATCACGAGTTCGAAACTCAGGAAACTACGCCTCTTGGGGAAGAACATCAAGGCTAAAAACCAGCAGCCTGTCGGCCGCGTAGAACCACCACCACCAAATGACTCTAACACATTAAAACTCATAGAATACAGCAAGGTAGGGTTTAACCACAGCATTGAAATCCCTGCCAAGATCAACGGCGTAGATCATTGGTGAGATCTACGAAATCACCAACCTGCCATCACATTTATTAAGCCATTACTATCACAGCCACGGTGGAGCCTAATCACCAACGTTCAAAGCATCAACGAGTTACAACTCAGCACTCCGAGGTTACACTAAGACACATTCACGTGAACTAATTACAATATGCCATCCACGGTAGACTTCCACTATTTTCTTGTTAGATGTGTGCATTCAATGCACAGGAGACATTACCTCCGCTAGCCTGTAATGCACATTAACGTTCACATCAAGAGTTAATACAATAGGGTTACATTTATGGTAAGGTCGAGACTCATTACTCTGGTAGCATTTAGTTAAGGGTTGGAGGTATTTACATAGGCCACATAGAATGCATATAATTCAATATAGATCTCATCAAGACTATATGTTAGACCACGAAATTACACACACCAATATAATACTTGGTTAGCATTTCAATACTGTATTTAATCCATAATATTTGTACATAGTTTGTAAATCACTTGTATCTATTTGCATATTGTATGTTATCAAATAGATAGCATAGTATCCCATGGTGCCATATTAACATACCTTTACACAATGCACATTGTTTGCACATAGATAATAGGATTTGCATATAATTCATATTAATTTCAAGTTAGTCATTAAGAATTAAAGAGTGGGGTATACAATGGAGAACATAATGTGTATATAGTATCATGTAAGTACCACGTAGGGTATTACAAGGCACACCACTCACATTATATAAATGTGATAGTGGTTAAAAATGCCAACAACTCTATTCTTGCAAGGATTGGATAGTAATCTTGTAAACACTTTAAAACAGACCTTAGAGACATACTTTTTGAACGATTGTAGACATACACTTATATACTTTATAATGCATGAAGAAAGAGAAACATTTCAGATCATATTATCATCGCAGGTTATAGACCTTAAAACAAGTTAACAAACAGTTGTACTTGGAACTTCCACAAATTGCCACAGAGGTAGAAGGTAGGCTGTTACATACAGAAAACATGACGGAAACAAATAATTCTGGGTACAACACTGTGATACGAACATTCTAGATCTTCTTGATAAACTTTTGATTCCTTTCGCAACTTTTATCTCTTACCTGTCAATCTGTCACAAGTACGAATTCACATGCTTTAGCACGAATGCTAAGTAAGCCTTGGGGCGTCCGAACGACCCCTTCATCAACCAAACAAAAGTACATTAGTCAAACAGTGGTATCAACTTTCGTAAACAACAACAGAAGAGATGTATAGCAGCACAACTAAATATAGATAACATTTCAGGCATTGTTCTATTTCCGCATTATTAATTAGCATTTATTTTCACATAGAAAAGTTTTAAAATTTTGCAATTTTCCGAGATGTTACATCCCGAGACTAGAAGGGAAGTCTGTTGTGACTTCCAAGTGGATCTATAAGATCAGGCATGTTGCAGATGGCAGCATAGAGAAATACAAGGAAAGATTTGTAGCTCGTGGCTTCTCCTAGAAAGAGGGGATAGATTATGAAGAGACTTTTGCTCCTGTAGCCAGATACACTTCCATCAAAACAATACTTGCTCTGGCTGCAGTGATGCAGTGGAAGATACACCAGATGGATATGGTGTAGTCGAAGAGGAAGTGTATGTGGAGTAGCCACTCGGTTTTGAGACACATGACAAGGAGTCATATGTGTGCATATTGAAGAAAGCCTTGTATGGATTGAAGCAAGCATCTAGGACTTGGTACGACAGGATAGACAACTTCCTGTCCAATTTGGGTTTTACCAAGAGTAAAGCGGACTCCAACCTTTACTACAAGGTTGAAGAAGGCAATCCAGTGATACTTCTGTTGTATGTGGATGACCTGTTTGTGACAGGTGAGGATAGATTGATTGCCGACACGAAGAGGAAGCTTGCTGCCAAGTTCGAGATGAAGGACTTGGGCATGATTCACTACTTTCTAGGTATGGAGGTGTGGCAGAGTATAGATGGAATCTTCCTTGGACAAGGGAAGTATGCAGTAGAGATCCTTAAGCGGTTCGAGATGATGGACTGGAAGGCCATGGCCACACCTATGGCATCGAACCTGAAGCTATTGAGTGATGCTTCATCAGAGTCGATTGATGTCACGATGTATCGTCAGATGATTGGGTCCTTGATGTACTTGACGAACACGAGACCAGATATTTGCTTTGCGGTGAACACCTTGAGCCAGTTTCTGACAGATCCTAGACATGTTCACCTGATTGCTATAAAGCATATTCTAAGATTGGGCAGGCAGTGCTGCAAATAGGAAGAACACTTCGAGGTGCTACTTCAGTATGGGATCAAGTGTGATCTCCTAGTTTAGCAGGAAGCAGTCCTGCATAGCACTGAGTACAGCCGAAGCAGAGTATGTCGCAGCTTGTTCGGCCAGTTGTGGGGCAGTATGGCTTAGGAAGCTACTGTCTGAGTTATTTGATCTCCCATTGGATGCTACCTGTATCTTTTGTGACAACCAGAGTTGTGTGAAGTTGTCTGAGAACCCGGTGTTCCATGACAGGTCGAAGCACATCGAGATCAAATATCACTATATCAAGGATATGGTGCAGAGAGGAGCAGTGAAGCTCCTGTATGTTGCGACGGATGAGCAGGTTGCAGATGTGTTGACTAAACCACTAGCCAGAGTGAAGTTTGAATACTTCAGAGAGAGGCTTGGTGTTCTTCAGATAGAAGATACTTCGAGGAAGAAGTGATGGGACACATTTGCAGGAGCCATTCCCAGCATGGTGATAAAAGGGTCCTTCCCATGGCTGTGGATATAAGCGTTGTGTGATGAGCATCAGGACGATGCTCTAGATGATGTTTTGCATGATGTTGATCAGGATGATCATATGTGACGATATGCATCAGGTGGATGTTACATGATCAGTTAGATCATGTGTGATGATATGCATCAGGTGGATGCTTTACATGATCAGTTGGATCATGTGTGATGATATGCATCAGGTGGATGCTTTGTATGATCAGTTTGATTATACGATGATGATGAGTATCAGGACGATACTCCAGATGATATGCATCAGGACGATGCTATGATGATGATCAGGATGATCATATGTGACGAGTATCAAGACGATGCTCCAGATGATATGCATCAGGACGATGTTGTGACGATGATCAGGATGATCATGCGATGATGATGTGCATCACGGTGATGTACTATATGATGATGATCAGTATGATCATGAGTATCAGGTTGATACTCTGTGGCCGTGGACAGGTTGTGCATGTAGCATAGAAAAGATCCTGGGAGATCCTATAGTCTGAGCTAGGATGCTCTTTCGAGGTTTTGCTACTAGAGGCATGTAATCAGCCCTGGAGATCCTATAGCCTGTGCTAGGATGCTCTATATAGTTCTTGCAGGTTGCAAGACACTCTTTTAAGGTTTTGCCTAACCACATGTAAAAGATCCTGGGAGATCCTATAGTATGAGCTAGAATGCTCTTTCGAGGTTTTGTGGTGGGGGTCACATGTAATCAGCCCTGGAGATCCTATAGTCTGTGCTAGGATGTTCTTTAGAGTCCACATGTAAAAGATCCTGGGAGATCCTATAGTATGAGCTAGGATGCTCTTTCGAGGTTTTGTGGTGGGGGTCACATGTAATCAGCCCTGGAGATCCTATAGTCTGTGCTAGGATGTTCTTTAGAGTTCTTGCAAGTTGCAAGACACTCTTTTAAGGTTTTGTGACAGTCAACATGTAAAAGATCCTGGGAGATCCTATAGTCTGAGATAGGATGCTCTTTCGAGGTTTTGTTGACGCACATAATAAGTCCTGAGGATTCCACAGTATGGCCAGAGATGATGAAGACCTGCAGGAGGCTAGGCCTACAACCAGCATGAAAAAGGGTTGGCTCTGTAGAACTTCCTATGACGAGAAGAATTATGGGACAGCTTAGTGTTCGAGATGACGAGTATAGCAGCAGTGACGATGATGCTCCGTGATCCAGTGACGATGATCCAGCTCCAGAATTAAAGACTTGTGCCTATATGTATTGATGACCTATGTCAAGAGAATACCTTCCTAGTTAAGAGGGAGTGTTGATGTATTTGTAACTTCGGAAGATATTCACTTGTATATTGTATTTGTACTCTATTGTATCCCCAACGGAGATGTATTATTCCTCCGATTAGAAGCGTCATCAGTTGTACTTGCAAGTGTCGCAAGTTATATTGTAAGTGTCGTAACTTATACTTGATGGGTTATTAGACCACCCTAGTGGGGGTCGGCCCTAGTCAACATTATGTTAAGTGGTTAAGTTGGGGCCGACCTAGTTAGAGTTAAAAGACAAGTGAAGTACTGTATAAATAGAGAGTGTGTCTCTCTCATTTTACACATTCTCTCATTCACTCACTTCACATTAGTGAGAGAGAGGAGGAGTGCGCACAAGTGGAGGAGGAGTATGCTGCTGAAGATATATATCTCTTGGGTTTGATCATTGTGATCCTTGTATTGGTGCTTATTTTATCTCTGAGGAAGTTGCGGGGTTTTTCACCTTCTTGGTTTTCCCCGATGAAATGTTTTGTGTCTCTTGTCTCTTGTCTCTTGTCTCTCATGCTTGATATGTTGTACATGTTGTTCTTTCAGTTAAGATCCTAGATCTATTGAATTAAATGATGAAAAACTAACAACTGGCTCTGTAGAGGTGCATCCAGTATGAAAAAGGACTGGCTCTGCAGGATGGCTACATCCAGTATGAAAGAGGACTGGCTCTGTAGAGGTGCATCAATGTGAAGCAAACTCTCTTACCTAATCTCTGTAAAGGTGCCAATCTCCCACCTAACCTAGATCAACATTTTTTATCTCTCATACTACTTTCTACAACGTCTCGAGGTAGCTTCCAATGTGCATCGCTTCTTCCCCCTCTTCCTACTATATATTCTCTCATGGCAGCATTAGGAGAGTTATCAAGATATGATCACCTCACAAGGTCTCAAATCAGGGAGGCTTCTAAACCAAGTTCCTTAACATGGAATTGAATTTATAGATTTCCACATTAGTAATTTGTTTAATCATGTTGCTTGATCATGTTTCCTTCCATCATGGTCCCCCCATATCATCCACTCCATTTCTAAATCAAAGGTTACTTCAAACCCTAACAATTGCAAGACCATCATGATTAGACACACATTCACTAGGCTCTATGGCACAATCCTCCATATGTGGTTGTCAAGAGAGTTAGAGAGGAGTAACCTTAGGGCCAAAGGACAAGTAGGAACTCGCCAAGAATACAAAAGCATCAACCATATCTTCACTACTTGTGACATTATTGAGGAGGCTCATCATTGCTCCTCAAATGTCCTATGTTGCTTTGTAGACTTTCAAAAGCTATTCGACTATGTTATGAGAGAGGCCTTGTTCTAGAGTTTACGTAACAATGGTATTTTAAAGACCCTTATGGTTTCCATCATGCAACTATATGAATCAATGCATGGTCATCTTCGCACTACCCGCGAACTCTCAAACTTCATCAAGAACAGCATATGGGTCTAACAAGGTTACCTTCTGTCACCTACTTTCTTTGGGATCTATATTGATGAGCTAGAGTCCTTCCTTAGGGAGCACATGTAGGATGGTGATGTTTGTCTTCTACACCACATCTTGATCTCCTCGATTTTATTTGTCGACCATGTGATCCTCTTGGCCTCCTCACTTGAGGGGTTATAGAGATAAATCAATGTTTTATCTATCATTTGGAGCCTTAAATGGTTGATGGGTAACCCTCATAAAACTAAGGTTATGATCTTCAATGTATCTTAGCAGGCGCTCATCAACTACTACTACTTCGAAGGGAACAATATTGAGATTACCATTACTATGGCATGCACATATTTTGGGGTTTGGTTCTCAAGGCTTCAAGTCAATGCAAGGAATGCTTTCCAACCTTGACTTAACAAGGGATATGGTTCCATCACTCAACTCGACACAAAGATTTCAACTTCAATTCCATGATATCTCGTTCTAAAATAAACCTCTTCGATACAATCATCAAACCCATTGTCCTCTATGGGTACGAGATCTAGTGACTTAGCATGCTTCGCATTGATTGGGCTAAGACAAAGAGACTCCAGATCCTTCTATTACATTGCATCATCTATTGCAATGGAAAATTCCCTAATCCATCATCCAGGCTAAGTTCGAGGCCCATCCTTTGCACCTTGAGGCCATCTTTAGGCTTGTCTCCTTTCTTCATAGACTCTGAACCCTAAAAGACTCTGCGTCTAGTACTAAACAATACCCCTGCCTAGCTCTATACTCTTCAAAGGATACCGCTTCTACAAGCCCCCTAAATGAAGCCATTGTTGGTTTTCAAATGCTACCTAGTTGCTTCATTCAATGACCATCTCTATCGGTTAATATCCCCCTTTCAGATACTCTCTGGACACTCCTAGTCACCTCTCACTGTCCAAATAAACCCTAAACCAAGTGATTAGAGAAGGTATCTACAGACAATACATCCAAGTCACTTGGATCACACCTCATTGCAAAGGTCCTTAGGCCTAAGATGGTATTTTATTTCGAGCACTTCATTACAAACGAGGGATGGTCTTATTGTTAGACATGAGCATACAAGCAGAAATTGGATGAATGGCCTCAAGATTCCCCTTTGTCAATTCAAAGTAAGCTCCCATCAGCTTCAGGTCGACACAAATCCCAACCTCGTACGCCCCGAGAGGACTTGCCAACTATTTTGCTTACAAGGGCAGAGTCCAAGGAACACCACATCTTCAGATGTCCCATCTATTATAAGATCAAAGGGTAGTTCCACTACCTCTACCGAGATTCGAGAAGCTCCCTTTCCACCTTCTTCCATTATCCATACCAAAGATGCATGGCTCTTTTCATGAGGTACTAGACCACTTATCTCAAACCCTATGTGATCCTCCCAAACCAAATCCCCTCAGGAGGATCAACTCCTTCCTTGTTGTCCACTCCACAGGGGGCAACAAAGAACAATCTAAGGCCAAAATCACATCAAAAATTATATAAGTGAGACATCAAACATCTTCTTGACCGCCTGCACTAATGAGTTAACCAACCTCAACAAGACTTTGAGGAGCTCCAATTCCAAGTCCCACCAAGCGAACAAACAAACCCACGCTAAGAGATCCTATCGTTGAAGTTACTATGTACAATGTACTGCTCTCTAAGTTTTCTCAAGTAATTGTTCTCTCAACCTCTCTAAATGGCTACTGAGATTTAAAGGACCAAGCACCTCATCAAATTTCACATCTCAGCTCACTATTGTCTTTTGCTATGATAGAATATAGACTTGGTAAGCCTTGGAGAACTCACTGTAACCAACAAAGACAACATGGATGCTAGAGGGTTCCAATTTAGTTTTCTTCTCGTCGAGAGAATGAATATACATGGGATAACCAAAAACACAAAAGTGAGACACCTAAGGTTTCTCACCAATAAAAGCTTTGTCCTGTGTCTTGTCCTCCAATACCCTATGAGGACACTTGTTTAGAATGTAGACAATTCGACTACAAGCTTTTACCCAAAGACACATGGGTAGATCTAGATCATGAATCATAGCCTTAGCTTTCTCTATCATGGACTCGTTCTTCCTCTCTACAACCCCATTATGGTTAGGGTTGTAAAGTATTGTCAACTCCCTCTTCATCTATGCATTCTTGCAAAAAGCATTAAAATCCTTGGAAGTAGAATCCTCTCCATTATCGAATCTTGAAACCTTAATCTTCTTACCTGTATGAGTCTCCAAGAGAGTTTTAAACTCTTGGAATTTACTAAAGACATTATCATTAGTCTTCATAAAGTAAATCTATGATTTACTAGAGTAATCGTCAATGACAAAAACATAATAAGTGTTACCTACCGAAGAAGTTGAAGTCCTTAGTCTACAAATGTTTAAATGGATTATATTAAGAATCCCTCTTGATCTAATGCTCACAGTTGGAGAAAGTAGTCTCCACATGCTTGTGAAATGCACAACCTTTACACACTCCTATCTTCTCGATATTGAAGTCCGACAATCCTTACACCGTGTCCTTCAAAAGAGGTATGCTCCATCAGTGCAAATGACCAAATCTCATGTGCCAAAGCTCGCACAATTTGTCACTATCATGCACTAAAGGTCCATGTTTGATCAAATCAACAAGCAACCTGTAAAGGCCACCTTCTCACATACCTTTGGCCAAATTTTGACTAGGGTCCTATTAGATATCTTTAACTTGATGATCATCATTGTCAATCGGGTCTAGCCTATTTGGTTGTTGGATGGAGTGTTATCCTCCCCACCCAGAATCTTTTCTCATAAGTGACATGTTGAGCTCACAATGAGTAAATTGTTGTAACAACAAAGCCATGTTGTCGACTTGGCCTTGTGCCTTGAAGAATCTAGGGTTTACCCTGGGTAACATCCTTGAAATGAGGGGAAGTGCCCAGAAGTTTGCCCTGAGACAATTACCAAAAACCAAAAAGCAAAAAAAAACTTGATGATCATCAAACTCAACTTACCTCACTTATTGTTCATCAAAGGCCATTTCCCTAACAACCCCCCCCAAAGTGAGTTCATTGTTGGTTTTTGAAGGCCACCCCACCTACTACAGTCAATTGGAATTTCTATGGACTACTCCCTTTGTTCAAGTATTCTTTGGCTCAAGTGTTTCAATGGACTACTCCAACTCCTACCATCCAAGCAAGACCTGAGAAGGATTAGCGAAGATCAAATTTACAAGCAATGTACCCAAGCCACTTAGATTGCCCTACCATGCATGTTGAGTGGCAAGGTGACCTTCTATGTAGAGCATTTTATGGGGCTGAGGGGCAGACTCATTGTTACAACCTCGTATGTGCATCGTAATTGAATGCATGCTCTCAAGATTCTGATTAGCCAGTTCTAGGTGGGCTCTCATCAACTTCTAGTGGAGGTTGAGCATCACATGCCACAAACAGACAGGACCTGCCAACTCTACCATTTTCAAGAGAAAAGGCCAAGGAGCATTTCATCTTCTATTGCCCCATCTACTATGAGATTTTGGGGCGATACTATTATCTATTCAGAGATTTCACAAAGCTCCCTTTCCATCTTCTTCCAATCCGAATCAAAGATTCCTTACCTTATTCATGAGAGAGGCCTTGGTCTCAAATCTCAATCTCTTTAGCCACTCCCTCGATCAAACACTCTTGTGATGATCACATCTTTCTTCATGATGCTCCCATTTGACAAGGGCACCAAGAGGTAGGTCGAGAGTAGTGCCATCACAACTTCCAGATCCGTGAGACCTTAAGGGGTAAATCGCCCCATGCCAATGAATCATCCTATATCTCTAAGACCCCTACGAAAGTGTCATCTCAAACTGGCAAAGTTTCTTCTCTAAGGCCTCAGATGTTAGAAGTGATGACCATAGTAAGATTATTGGTTTTGTGGAGGGACATAGATTTAGGCCTCCCTCACAACCCCATGCGATAGACCCAACGGGCCTTGATTCTCACTCTCTTGCTACATACAAGGAATTCCTCTAGAGGTTTTCGCCATCATAAGTAACATTTTTAACTGTATTTCTATTTTGCACTTCTTTTTCTAGAAGGATTCCCTTTCAGCTTTGTTCTTAGATACCAGATCTCAAATATTAGATTAGATCTGTTTTCCGCGTGCTCCTATAGGAGTGGCCCTTGTGCTCCCTCTTTGTATCGACATTGTTGTACTTAGCAATCCCATTGACCTACCTTTGTGGTCATTTGTTGGACATTAACAAAATTATCGTATCTTATCACCCAATGTCAATTGGTGTTACCAATATGTGCATCATCTGATGTTTAGCAAAATGAGTCTTGGCTCAGACATCCTCAACAATACACGATTGCAAACAGAAAGAACACGAAAATAGTCACGATGGCAAGGAGCATGTTTCAAGTCATAAATCCTTTACCTCTTTTGTGAAAAAGCAATCTGTACCGTGATATTTTTATTAATAGAAACCCAACAAAAGATATCTGAAATATCACACCAAATAAAGTACGGAACGAGAGAAAATTTCACATAAGTCATCTCAAAGGTTTTGGTAGTGTTGCTTATGTATATGTGCCAAGAGGGGAAAAAAATGCACAAATTAGAAGCTGGGAATCAAAGGTGTTCATTGTTAGGATTTTATCAAAACTTGAAAAGTCTAAAACATGTCAGCTTATTGTTCCAGAAAAGAGAAATGTAATTATAAGTAGATAAGATAAGACAAGATAATTTTATTAGTGTCCAATAAATAACCACAAAAGTAGGTCAATGGGACTAAGATAGTATATTCAATGCTAGTGCAAAAGCATCTTCTGGATCTATGTTAAGAACAAGTTAGAATCTAGAAGCAAGTCTTGCTAGTAGAAGACATTTGATAAAGTTTATGAGCGTATTAATGAAGAATGGGTCCTCTTATCATGGGCTAAAGAAGAAAAAGTTTATCTAAGAAGGATATGAAAGAAAGCAACCAGTTAAAATTCAGTGCAGTTCCAAGTAGTAATGAAGAGGGTAGTTTTTAAATTTTCAATTCATGGTAAGTGGACCTGCACTTCTACAACCTGAAAACTGAAAAACTGAAAACTCTGCTAGAAATAATGCTAGATCTAAAAACACATGGATCTAAGAAGGATATGAAAGAAAGCAACCAGTTAAAATTCAGTGCAGTTCCAAGTAGTAATGAAGAGGGTAGTTTTTAAATTTTCAATTCATGGTAAGTGGACCTGCACTTCTACAACCTGAAAACTGAAAAACTGAAAACTCTGCTAGAAATAATGCTAGATCTAAAAACACATGGATCGTTGAAAAATATGAAGTACTAGGATTCTGAAACATTCAATAACATTTGTTTCTTTGTTGACTGGAAAAGAAAATTGTACAATGTAATCACTCCAAAACTAGGGTTTACAAGGCAACACCCTAACCCTGGGCACCTAGAATAGGCTGCCCAGCCTGCATGAATGCATCAACTGGACTTCCAGATGGCTGTGCCTAAACTGGAATAGGACAAAACCGCATGCAGTGCACCCGCTTCTAATCTTGGGATCTGCGCACTAGTCTAAGAATGGAATCACTCCATAACTCATCCACACTTCAGCTAAAATTGGAAAAGCAATATGAAAATAGAAAAGATACTTTCTAAATATGAACTGACAACTAAACTAGAAATAGCCTGAGATTGCTGCATGCATGCTGGAGGCATTTTGTACAAGTGTAGTGAGGAATCCGTAGAAAATTTGTATGTCACCTATTTTTCTTCAAAAGTTCTGTGGAATGAAATTTTACATAATATCAAATCGAAGAAATAAATGGAAACAGAGAACTCTAGAAGATTTTGCCTTTACTCATGGATTTCTGATAAGTCTGAAAAAGCTTTCAAGGCATTGCCTTGCTTTGTTATATGGGGTATCTGGTTATCAAGGAATAATATGATTTTTCAAGGTCTCGATATGACTCCAGCACAAGTTGCTCGCAAAATTAGAATTTCATTTGAAGGGAACTAGAAAGCACCAAAAGAAAAGGCTGAAAAAGTACTAAAAGAACTGTGTATTGATTATGGCAAAGCCTAGGGCTTCTTCAATGGAGCATGCCACGGGATCCCAGGTATGTGTAGGGCAGGAGCTATCCTTTTCTTTGAAGCAAATTATGATATACTGTTGAAATATGCTGCTGGAAAAGCAACTAATAATCATGCTGAGTTCTATGCTTTGTGGCTTCTTTTGAAAACAGCATGAGACAAAGGCCTAAAAGTCTTGCAGGTATTTGGAGATTCCAAAATGCTGATTGATTGGATGAATGATAATTGTAGAATTAAAAACATGCTGCTAGGTCCAATCATGAATCAAGTTCTGGAGGTAAAAAGCAGTTTTGACAATGTCTCTTTTACACGTATTTATAGAGAATTCAACCAAAAAGCTGGTCAGCTAAGGAAGCATTATTAATGCAGGAGGGGGCTGTCTAAGCAAGAATTTAGAGGGGGGTCTCGAATTCAATCTCAAAAATATCTCTTTATTAATTTAGGAGTGTAAGGCAGAAGCTATCATTTTCTTTGAAACAAATTATTATATACTGTTGAAATATGCTGTTGGGCAAGGAACCAATAATCATGTTGAGTTCTATGCTGTGTGGCTTCGTTTGAAAACAGCAGCAAACATAGGTTTAAAAGTCTTGCAGATATTTGGAGATTCCAAGATGCCGATTGATTGGGTGAATGATAATTGTAGAATTGAAATGAATCTAGTTTTGGAGGTAAAAAAACAGCTTTGACAAATCTCTCTTTTACATATGTATAGAGAATTCAACCAAAAAGCCAATCAGCTAACGAAGCCTTATTGATGCAGCAGGGGATCCTATCTGAGCAAGAATTCAGAGGGGGAGCTCAAATTTAAATCTAGGAAATCTCTTTTTATTGATTTAGGAGCTGGTAGATGTTTTAATGCTGTCATATACAGTCATTGTCATGTTTCGTGCTTTTTGCTAGAAGTCGAAGAACCTTAGGGCTGGAAAGAATGATTATGAAATAGGTTTTGAAAGGCTTACCTGGAGAAGCCATGGATCACTGTAATAATTGGTAATAGAATCGAGAAATGTTATCAAACCCGGACCGGTTATCGAACCAGTCAAGCCCAAAAATCTGAACTGGACCGGAACAGGAAAAAAAGGGGAAAAAAACAGACTAAAAAACCGGTTGACCAAAAATAACATAAAATATTCAAATTTTGGAATAAAACATATTATTCATGCACATCCATATGAATGCAAACCATTATACACAAATATGCAAAGTTTCTCATGAATATAGAAAGTAAGAGTGCATATAATTAAAATAGCATCGAATGCAATCCATATCTGACCCAAAATACATAAACAACGAGGCTCTAAATGGCCTCTAGAATCCAAAAAAAAATCATGCTACGACAAATAACTACATATCATCAAAATCATTGTCTTTACTGGAGTCCTATTCATCAATAGCACCCTGTGCCCCCCTCCTCTAGGCTCTAGCCCTTGCCTCTACCTCAAATCTCGAAGTTGATCATCCAAGGACATTAGCCAACACCCTACAATTTTGATGAAACTCCCTAATCCAAGCATTAAAATAAGGTAGAAAAAGCTTCACATGCTTAATAAGCGATTTTGCTTGAGTGAAGGGTACATTTTTATTAAGGTCGTGACAGAAGAGTTCAACAATCAGCACCACCTCTATCAAGGTAGATAGAGGGGTTGATGTGCTTGATTAAATGCCAATCCCGTACCTCATACATGATAGAATCCAATGGAAACATTGCAATCCTGAAATCCTGAAAACTGTTAAGTCTGTTGAATTCCTAATGGGATCAAAAATTCTACTTTTTGCATATGAAGTCTGATGAGGTTGGAACCACTCTCAAACATCCTGAAACAATTAATGGTAATGTTAAAAATTTAAGTAAAATGATAGAAAATGAAAGATAAGGAGAATGTTACTTCTGGTTCAAGTACAAAACTGGCCAGTTCAGTATTGAACCGACCATTTCCAGTTTATTGGACTGGCTGGTTTTGCAGGTTCCGGTCTGATTCCGATAACACTGGGACAGAGAGAGAGACTGTTCAAAAACAAATATAAGACAGTATTTTTTGTGCCTATTAAGGTAGTCATATGTATATTTTGAATTCACATTTTGAAATATTGAATATAAAGATTTTTTTCTTGGAACCAAAAAAAGCTTTCAGATTCGCAACAATCGTGTTAAGAATTAATAGCAAATTTAACTTTTAACAACCCATTTATCACAAATTCCTAATATAAGAGAATCATATTTAACTGTAAGGGAAATATATTTCAAATAGAATACTGCATATAATTCAGATTCGTGGCAATAAATATTCTATTCTAAATATAAGAAAAATTAAATTTTAAATATCATATTATAATTCTCTTATATTAGAATTTTGAGTATGAGTCTAATAAATTTAATCGCCTGTGCTTGAAATTCTGCGAATTATGAAAAATCACCAATCTAGTGAATTTAATGTCCGGCATAGAAGCTTTCTGTAGAAACATTTTCAGACACGTTATTTCTAATATGTGCATAATGAAGCTTTGTTTCACTAGAAGTAGTTTTGCTCTCAATTTGGTCCCATTAGAATAAAGGCAATTTACCTGGATAACCAGATATGCTTTACAAATTCAGGTGAATTTTTTTATTCTTCAGTATTTTGTCCAAATAAAATTACTTGCCATATTACTTCTACAGAAAATTTTCGTAATTAGGAACAGGAACAAAGCTCAAATATTCTTACAGAGATAAAATGATTTCAGTCATTGTTTGAAAACATGTATCATGTCAATAAGGCTGCCAGTTTCTGTTGAACTTGATCGGCGCTGAGACGCGGGGACATTCTGGGGAGGGTTTCCTGTCAATAAGCAGACAGAAACAGAATTAGTATTTTCCTTAGCACTCCACAAACTACAAAGAACTATTTCTAAGTATTTTCTTTGAAGCATTACAAACTGTCCCAACGAGATCGAAGACAGAAATTGCCTTTTCCTCGATACCAATCAAAGTGCCATGACACTCCGCAAAGTGTTTCAGACCCATTTTCATTTTATTTTGCAAAGCTTTCGCATTTACAAAAGTTGTGCAAGCTCTACAAAAACCATTCTCCAAAATAAACAAATTCAAAGCATAATTCAAATACTTAATTCCAATATTTTGATTTCACTACACATTCAAGCTTGAAGCATTTGGGAACCAAAAGAAAAGCATTGCATTCTGGCCAGGAAACGTCGAAAACTTGCAGTAAATTTTGAAATAAGCAATAGTGTTTAGTTTACCTCGGAGCCATCAGCGAGAACTCGTGCCAAGACGGGGATTTCATATTGGTATGCCTTCTCCCATTGGGGGTCTGTGGAGATGTCTCTCACCTGCAAATGCAAATATAATACTAAATATCTAGGCTGTTGCTCTAGATCGAATGGCGAGGGTAGATGATATTGAGATTTAACCCTAAAGCCTAAACTAAACCCTGGACCTCAAGTTGGAGGTCGGCGAGAGAGTGGTTGCCGCCAATCATGAATGCAGTGTGCAGCTTGTCCTTGAGCGCGTCGCAGAGGCAGCATTCCTTCTTGCTGTAGAGCACCAGTTTCCTTGTGGGAAGGGGTGTTGGGTTCGTTTCGCTTAAGCTTCTTATGATCAAATGATTGTGCTTCCGGGTAGGAGTAAGAGAAGGGAATGGTGTTCTCAGAGAGAAAAACAGGGTCCTCCCTGCAAGGCCTGCCATTTTATTTTCCCGGATATGGTGTGGACACCAGGTAAGGTTGACAACGGATTTTGTTTAATTTAAATATTTATTGGTGTGAAGGCAAAAACCCGAAACACAGAAACCCAATTCTTTTTTTATGTTATCTTTCATACTGTAACTTGAATTAGGGTGGGAAATCTAATCATCTTTTATATTTTGGTTGGAATTTTGTTAACTTACTTTTTTAAGGATCACAAAAAGATGAGCTTGTAACTTGAATTAGGGCTGACCAAGTGGTAAGCTTCACCGCTTGTTTCGAATGGAAGCTTAGCTTCACATCTTTGAGGGGGAATTGTAGTTGTTTCTTGTGGGGGAGGTTGTCATTCTTTGGCCCTATTAGCATTCTAGCTTAAGCTGTCTGACCCACACTAACTCCCATAGGGCTTCGCATAGTAGCATAGTAAAGATTTAGTAGCATAGTAAAGATTGATGGTCCCCTTTCTTTTCTCCCCTGCCCAGTTAATCACTGACGCTTATGGCTCCCCACTCCCTTCCAAATGGTTCCGATCGAAGCAATTCTTCTTCCCCTCGTCCGATCTCTCAAGCAAGAATAAAAGACCAGCCGTGTCATACCTTAAATAAAGCAAGATGATATAACCTATTTACCCACCTTGTGGCCTTGTGTGACAATCAATTATTATTATGTTCTTCTTGATTAGAAGAAAAAAACAAACAAACAAACTTGAATTAAGGTAAACTTTCATTATCTTTTATATTTTGGTTGGAGTTTTATTAACTTACATTTTTAAGGATTAAAAAAAGGTGAATTTCTATATGTTCGAGATTTTTTTTTTTTCCAACAAAAAATAAGTTCTTTGCTATTCATATTTGAATCAAAAGAACTACAAATTTGGCCTATCCCTTGGAAAGTAATCTCGAAATACAATAAGATTTCTAACGAATATCTATCATTCTATTTACTATGAAGTAAATATAATTATTTCTACCAATGTTTTGTATTACATTGTTTTGAACCATATTCAAAAATCTTAATATCCATATATACATCTACATATCATTCACTTTAATATATATTCGAGATCACAACAAAAAAATGAGAAAGTCTTCAATATATTCTGAATAATTTCTCAGATATATGTCGACCCGCATCAAAAGAGATGATCTTTACCATGCCTTCATCTAATAACATGCTTGATTTTGAAAGTGCATCCGCTCGTTTATTGAATGATCTAGGAATATGCTTGAAACATGATGAGTTGACACCCTGAAGAAGTTGGCGTGTCCGACTCGTCCAATATTGCATAATATTGGCATGAAGAAGATTGTGTCCGCAAATCCAGTCAATAATAGCAATGGAATCTCCACATACCCGAAGGTTGTCAACAAGATAAGTCCTGGCGAAGAATAATAACCCCCACAACGCTAGCAATTCATCTTTTGTGTTGTTGTCGATTTTGCATCCCATAGCAGCCTCGATGTAATGTTCTTTGTCCATAAATAAAAGGAAACCAGCACCACACTTGCCGAGTTGCTTCGCTCCATCAAAAAAACCCAACGATTGCATCTCAAAAAATACAAGTGGGTTCTTCAGTGCGGATTGCACTTGAACTGCTCTCAGATCTTATCCAATATAAAGGTGAATTATGGATTGGCAGACAATAGGAAGTGTGAATGAACCTCCTTCAAATAAAAGACGATTACGATATCGCCAAATCCTCCATATAAATTTTATGGGAAAGGACAAGGACCCCTTAAGATTCAGTATCCAATGTGCAAAGCAATCTTCCACTGATATACCGGTCCATTGTCCAAAAATATAAAGTCCATACGTGACCTCCTCCCAAATCTGATGTAACAAACATAAATAATGTGTAATTAATAATTAAACTTAGGATATTGTTATTATTATGAAAAGGTGCCTATGTTGAGACACAACCTATTACTAAGGTCACCTTAATAGCCTATAAGAACCAAAGCCATTTTCTCATTGTAATCATTTGTTTTCTTTATACAATATCATATACATATATATTTATATTTATACACTTTTGTATACTTAATTAAGCTTCTGCGTTTATAAGTGCAACATTGGTATCAGAGCTTTGGAATGTTCCTATGGAAGAAATTTGAGAGTTGGTCTTACAATTATAAGCGAGCTTTGATCATGCAGTTGAAAGGAGACGTGAATCAAGAGCAAGGGAAGAAAAGGCATTTGGAGAAATTCATAAATTAATACATGAAATAAAAAGGGATTTTAAAGGTATGATAAATATCTATCGGGATTTAAAAACTAAAACTATTCCTAAAGCTTAAGTATGCAACATGGAGAATTCAATAATTCAGCATCCACACGCTGATTTTTTACCGATGCCAGTGAAGATAGATTTAGAACAAGAAAGTATGAAGTCAATAAAAATAAATCCATTGAACGCGGAGTTAATAGAATGAAACCGGCATTTAAAAGCCGAAATAAACATCAGTTTTAGTAATGGTAGTGATGGTAGCGAGGGAAAATTCCTGAATTCCGAAGACAATGAAGCAAGTGGCATTGATTTTGACGAAGAGAAGAGAGATGGAAGTGTCGAGGATGGTGGAGCCAATCCATGGGTGGTGCTGCTAACCAAGGAAGAACAACCATCTAGGAGTTGAATGAGCAGTGGTTCAATCAAGAGCTCTCTATGGGTTTTAAAGACGCCTGCAATGAGGGAGACATTAAGTCTGACATGTCAAAAGGAGGTCAAGATGTTGAATCATTGAAAAAATCATTGGGTGAAATCATATGTAAGCCCGACAATAAATCCAACAAGGAGAGCATTGTTATTCCAGTCGAGTCCAAGGTTTTGCAAGACAACAGATCTGGGCCAGTGAGAGATGATGGCTTTGAAAAAGTTCCTTTTGCATTATCTAGCTCAAGTGATGAATCTACTTTAGAAGATGAATCGGATTATGACATTGATTCAAAAGCATGAATTTTAGCTTATATTCAAATAAAATCTCAAGGGAAAAGCAACGGGCAGAGATTCACTCAGCTTCAGTGCATCACTTGGCTTCTGGTCAAGGCATGATGGAGGCCATCAATGCAAAGAGATGGGGTGAGTACCCGAAAGATAACAACCATAACAAGGTCTTCAGCTCAAGCGAGTCACACGTGTTCGTGCACTGCTATGCTCTAGTGTAATGTCCCCTCCTATCATACCAACATGATAGAGAGGACGTGATGCTAAAACTAGGCATCTAGCCCCATATCCATTAAGTAAAAAAAACTCATTGATAAAAAGACATATACATGTGCATATTATAGAAACACAGTGGAATTAAAAATCATGTTTAATATCTAACATACATTCAACATTTCTGTGATAGCCATTAAATAAGGACATTGCAGAATTTATAAAATAGAATACTTATCTTAACAAAGTAGTCCCAAGCAACCAGCTATGCATCTGCAACGTTCCACCCAACCATAGGCCAGTTGTGCTTATCAACCTCTTGATACAACTGCCACCCCCCGAGCTGGGCATGATTTCTGCAAGGAACCAGGGAACAATAGACTCACACCTAGCCAAGCATACACCAAGATGAGCCAAGCCAATCTACAATTGGGTTTATCAGGCTGCTAGGAAATGGAAAGGAAGAGTTGCTAAGCTAGTGAGCTCAAACACAGAGCCAGGGATAACCTTACAAGATCTATCTAGCTTGGCACCCACAATACCTACACACCCAGCACAAGGAAGTATTCTTTTTACTGTTGTACAGTCCCTCAAGCCATACCTTCCCCATCTAGTGCTCTCAAGGTGTGCATAGAAGAGTAGCCAAATCCCTCTTAATCTTCTTGAGAGGTTGTCTCCCCCACTAGGTTTATCAAGCCCTCTCTGTCCACCACCACTCCAATCTCTTGCTTACAGTCTCCCAATCAAACATGGATGCAAATAATCAACTAACTACAATGGTTGGACAGGAGAAAAACGTTTGTACAGTGATAAGCATGAAAATGACTCCCTGAGCTTTAGAAAAAACGTGGGAAGGCTAAAAATGAACAATGGAGGTTTTGGGAAAACCCCAGGAAGTAGAAATCGTTTTTAGGAAAAATGCCCATGGCAATTCTGGGACAAAACAACCTCCATACGGTCCCAAATCGCAGCCCCTTCTTCCCAGCTACTGTCCAAAACCAAAAACGAGTTTTTGAGCAAGGAAAACCCTGCATTTTTTATGAAAAACGTGAATGTAACTTCCCGCAATCTCAATCTGCATGAGAGGATCAAAGCCCTTGGTGAGGAATGGCTTTTGGGTACCATTTCGTGGGTGTTTTCTTGCCCAAGAAGCAAAAATACGAATTCCCAGGTTGATGGCTTGCCCATGCACGAAATTGGCTTCCATACCTCTCCATTCCCAAGGCATTAACTACCTCAACCAACTCTTGGAAGAATTAAATGACTGGGTGCATAACCCAAAATGGGTAGTTGGTGTTTTATGGGTTTTCTCATTGACACATGGATTAACACCATTGGCTCAAGGGTTTGAATAATTTCCCTCCCTATTCCTTGTAGAATAATGCCCCCATCTCTTTGTTGCATTACATAGCTAGTTGTGGGTATTTTCATTAAAATTCAAATTTACATGATGTCTTATTTACATTGTGCCTATCTAGCACAAGAACCATATGCATCTATTTCTTTAATAACCGATACATAAAACGCTAAATCAATGGTGGGGCCTTGGCCTTGAGCTCCTCACCATGATTAAATATCAATATTTACATCATTTACGATTTAATGCGAAGGAGGTCAAAATGGGGACATTACATCTAGTGGAAGCAGAGAAGCACCAAGCGTCGATAATGGCTAGATTGGTATTGTCAAACTCCTCTCGGGATAATGGTAAGAACCAAGGTAACAAAGAAGAAGGCCTAGGCAGGCCTGAGGCGTATTCATATGCCTAGGGCGGCCAAGGAGGTGGAAAATGCAAAAGGCTACTTTGATAGAAAGATATAGCCAGACACCAAGTCCAGGGTCTCTAGCATGGAACAAAGAGTGAGCAGCAAGAGGTAGAACCTAACTATGAGCCAATTGACTAATGAATTGGGTGGCATGGTGGAGAATAAGGGGTCAACCAGGACCCGCGGAACATGCTACACTTGAACCCTGGGTTCAATGTGGAATATGAAGACTCTATTCAGTCTTTCCTTGGAAGAAATGGAAACCTGCAACAAGGGAAAGGAGCATGTTGGGGCTACTTTAGAAGAGCGTATGGATAGGTTGAGGCCAGGTTGAGAAGAATGGTGTAGAATCAACGCATAATGGATGTCAGGCTCGATGGGAAGTTGAATGATCTTGCTCGAGAATTAAATGGAAAAACATTTGGAGGGGTTCTGTTAGCATCACCTAAGGCTACCCAAATGATCTACAAGAGATTCATGCCAGCCTGCAAAAAATTAGCCATGCATCCATTCAAGAGAGAGACTCATATTCAGACAACCCAGGTTCCAGATGTTATTTTGGTTTATGATGATTAACAGTTTAAAATGTTGCTGAAAATTAGTAGAATATTAAAACTCTTATTAGGTTTTTGTTTGGCTCTCCACTGGATTTTTTTGGCCATAACCCCCGGCCTGTGTGGGATGACAATGCTTCTAGCCAGACATTCTCAAACTCCTTGGATAGTAGGCTTCACTCTACCTATATTCATACAGAAAGCACTAGTAACTCATGGGTAGCCTAGTAGTGACTTGTTGTCACAAACCCAGTACCCTCACAATGCTAAGTTGGTTAGGAAACACCCTTAATTTTACCCAGGAACACCCATGCTATCACGAATTCGGATTTCTATTGGTTAAATTGATGTTTATAGTGGAATTATGATTGTATTTAGGAACTACGGTAATTTAAATATGAAGAAAACAAATGCAAGTATGCAAGTATATTTGCTACGAATACACATCCTCAAATGATAGTAATTCAAAGCAATTAAGTAAAAACATTCAGCAGATAATATATTAAGCTCAATTCAATAATTTTCCACAACAAATTTCATTCACAAATGAATACTTATCTGGAAGAAATGAACCGACTGTCTGCAGACCAAGGACGTTCCACCTAGCCATAGGCTCTGTCAAGCCATATCTTACTTTTACAGGCCACCCCTGAGTTGGGACTATCAATCCACATGAAGGTGTTGACTTCTCTGGATACAACTATCCCTCAGCCAAGGAATGGGGCTCCCTTCTCTAAGTTAATAGTACCTCAGGTTTGTTACCCCGAATTCCTTTTCCAGGCTCAAGGGAGTTCCGTTGTTATAAGTCTGCTCTGTGTGCAAAAGGGTGAGGGTGGTATGGAATGGTACCGAATGGAAGTAAGGGTGACAGGGTTCACAGGTAGATAGTGCAGGCCTAGAAGCTAGCAGAACTCTCTCTGACATCCCAGAATAATGGAATGGTGGCTTTCTCTTCCTATTTATATGCATGCTTGAGGCTAGACAAGTGGCATAGAGAGTTAGACAAGTGGCATGGAGAGGTAGACACTTTTCCCTGGACAGGTGGCACACATGGGTTGGACACACTTTTCCCCTTTTTGTGGAAGGATAGTCCCCCATCCCTTCTTTTTGTCCTTTAGTCTGCAGCAACCATGGATTTTTATATTAAAGAGTGGAAATTTACAAATTTGCATATCTTGGTGACTCTAGACCATGCACATTTGGCTCCCTTTCATAAATATTTACATTTTTATACATATTGGGGTAAAAAACGGGGTTTTACATCCCCCCCCCTTAATTTATGCACCGTCCTCAGTGCATGTTACACTATTTACATATACAAAATTTTAAAATAGATGCAGGTATGCTTCTCGCATAGTATCTGCAAGCTCCCACGTTGCTTCCTCAGGGTTGTAGTGTGTCCACTGGACTTTTACCTGACCGATGGCCCTGTTTCGGGGCAACGTGACTTTCTTGTCTAGGATACATACTAGTAGCACCGATATATCTCCTTCTTGTTTCACCTGAATCAAGGCCCAACTAACAATGTGGTCAGATCAGGTACATACTTTTTCAATAAAGATACATGAAACACATTATGCACTTTTATGCATGCAGGTAATGCAAGTTCATATGCAATAGGCCCTATTCTAGTTAATATTCCAAATGGCCCACAATATCTAGGCGCTAACTTAGGACATATCCCAAGCTTTAGTGGACTTTTCTTTGGCCTAACTTTTAGATACACATGATCACCAAGTTTGAATTCTCTTGCTATTATTCCTTTGCTTGCATAACTTTTCTGTATGTCCTATGCTATTTTCAAATTCTTTCTGGTCTTAACCATTTGTTCTTCCATTTCTTTGAGCAATTCTGGCCCAATAACCACTATGTCTGTTGGATTATCCCAGCTGATTGGAGTATTACATTTCCTTCCGTATAAGGCTTCAAATGGACTCATCTTTAAAGATGCATGATATCCATTATTGTAAGCAAACTCAATCAAATGCGAGTAATCTTCCCACATTGATGGTTGATCCATCACATACATTATGAGCATATCTTCAATAAATTGATTTACCCTTTCAGTTTGTCCATCGGTTTGCGGATGATATGTTGTACTCATATTCATATATTTATTCCAAATCCTTTGAATACTCCCTTCTAAAAATTTGAAGTAAATTTTGGATCTCTATCTGAAACAATTACTTTGGGTACTCCATGTAATCTTGCAATCTCCTTCATATAAATTTATGTTATGTTGGTTGCCTTATGAGTTGATTTAATTGGGATGAAGTGCGCAACCTTTGTTAGTTTATCCACCACTACCATAATTGAATCATGTTGTTTTATTGTCCTGGGTAATTTGGTGATGAAGTCTATTGTCACCACATCCCATTTCCATTCTGGAATTGGCAATGGTTGAAATAATCTCGCTGGATGTCCATGCTCGACTTTCACTTTTTGGCATTCCATACATATTGATATGTAATCAGCTATATCCTTTTTCATCCCTATCCAAAAGTATTGGATTATTGCTGTTGTAATAGTCTTTTGATAACCAAGATGTCCTGCATATGGCACCTTATGTATTTCATCCATTAACATCTTCCTTAATTCCATAGAATTAAGAATGTAAATTATGTTATTATTCATAAGAATCCCATCATTTTGCAACTTGTATTCTTTGAATTTATGTTGTAAATTCTCATGTCGTAATCCTTCTTTCACATGTATATAATGTTGGTCTGAAATAACAGCTTCCAAAATTTTGACTTTTAAATTTGATTGGCACATGCTAATGGCTGCAACATGCATTGTATGTGCTCTTCGGCCGAGTGCATCTGCAACTTTATTCTCCTTGCCTTTAATATGTTTGATTTCAAATTCAAACTCACATAGGAATTCCAACCATCTTGTCTATCTTGCATTTAGATTCTACTGCTCAAATATATACTTCATTCCACTGTGATATGTTCTTAATTCGAATTTTATGCCCATGAGATAATGTCTCCACATTTTGAAGGCATGCACTATAACATCCAAGTCTAAATCATGTGTGGCAGAATTTTTCTCATGCTCCTTCAGCTTCCTAGATTCATAACAAACCACATGCCCATTTTGCATGATTACGCCACTAATTCCTTCTTTACAGGCATCTGTACATGCCATAAAATTTTCATTTGGATCAACAATTTTGAGAATTGGTGCATTGGTAAGTAATCTCTTCAACTCTTGGAAACTTTCTTCACACTTGGTTGTCCATTCAAATTTGACTCCCTTCTTTTGCAAAGATGTAATTGGATGTGCTACTTTTGAGAATCCTTTTACAAACCTTCTATAATATCCAACTAGTCCCATAAATGATCTAACTTATGTTACATTCTTGGGTGTATGCCACCCCATGATAGCTTCAATCTTCTTTGGATCCACTACTACCCCTTCCACTGGTATGATGTGTCCCAAGTACTAGATTTGTTTTTGATAGAATGAACATTTACTTAGCTTGGCATATAATTGATTCTCCCTTAATACTTGTAAAACTAATCTCAAATGCTCCTCATGCTCTTCCACCAATTTTGAGTAAATAAGAATGTCATCTAAAAACACAGTTACAAACTTGTCCAAATACTTTCTAAATATGCCATTCATTAAGCACATAAAGGTAGTTGGTGCATTTGATAATCCAGATGGAAGTACCATAAACTCAAAATGACCATATCGGGTCCTGAAGGTTGTTTTGCTGATATTTTCAACCTTTATTCCCACTTGATGATATCCTGATCTCAAATCTATCTTGGAGTAAATCCTTGCTCCTTTCAGCTGGTCAAATAGGTCGTCAATTCTGGGTAGAGGATATTTGTTTTTCACTGTAACATTATTTAATTGCCTGAAGTCGATACATAATCTTAAGGTCCCATCTTTCTTTTTTACAAAGAGTATTGGTGCTCCCCAAGGAGACACACTTGGCCGTATGTATCCTTTCTTCAACGACTCTTCAAGCTGCATTTGTAATTCTTTCAATTCAGGCGTACTCATTCTATATGGTATTTTGGAAATTGGGGAATCCCCAGGCACCAAGTTATTAGAGAAATCAATATCTCTTTTTGGTGGTAATCTTGGTAGTTCTTCAAACACATCTGCATATTCATGTAATACTGGGAAATCTTCCAAGTTAGGAGCCTTATCCTTTTCTGGTTCCTCCACGTGAGCTGCATACATCTGACACCCTTTCTGAAACATCTTTTTAGTTGTACAGTTGAAACCTACCTTATGGAAATTGGCCTCGGAACGCCTTTCACTATCTTATGCTTTCCTTCTTCATTAAGGCAAGTGAGAATCTTGTTATGGCAATCTAACATGACATGGTGTGCATCCAACCATTCCATTCCAATAAGTACATCGTAAGAACCAAGAGGTATTATGTTCAAATCTACAGTTGTATGGAGTCCATTCATATCTAAGGAACAACTTTTTACTATCTCATTGATTCTTCTTTTAGTTCCAGTAGCCAACTGTACCATCCATGACTGATCATGTTTGATTTTCTTTAACTTAAATATTTCAACCAAATTGGGATCAATATAACTATGACTTGCCCTGAAGCAATTAAAATGGCAATGGGTTGACCATTAATCTTACCTTCTATCTCAATCATATTGGACTTGTGTTATGCCTGCTTGCTATCTAGAGTTGCATAGATTATGGGAATATCTCTAGCCACATCTTCCACTGTGCTTGCTTCTTGTATATTATGCATAGTTTTCATTTAGTCTTCTCTATAAGGACAATTTTTGAATGTATGATTCCCTTCACATCCTCAACATTTAAATGGGGTATTTGTCCTTTTTCCTTGGGACTCTGCATTATGTGGTCCTTTCGGGCTGGAATTGCTCTACTGAAATGAACTTTGTTGATTTCTTAAGAATGGAGGTTGGAATCCTTTCTTCCTTTGATCCTGCTCATCTCTTTGCTTATCCCTCCAATAATTTTTTTGTAGATTCTCTACCTCTATTATGATCATATAGATGCTTAGCCTTTTGAATGGCCTCTTCAAGAGATTTTGGTTCATCATATTGGATTTTGTCTTTGTAAAATGTAGGAAGTCCACTTAGAAAGCTCCGAATTTTTACTTTTTCCCCCTTAATAAACCCCACATACCTCAAAAACTCTTTTCCTTTCATAATCCTCCATACCCATAGCTCCCAACTTGAGCTCAAAGAACTCCTCCATTTTCTTCTTATAATAATGTTCAGATAAGTATTTATGCTGGAAATACTCTTTGAAGTGTTTCCATGAAATTTTTTTCTCATTGATATGCTTCACTTCCACTTGTTGATCCCACCATATGGAGGCCTTCCCCTGCAGGTTATCAATGGCAATTCTAACCTCCATATTTGAAGAGTAATTATGCAAGCGTAGGTATTTCCTCATCCCTAATAGCCTAGACTCAGCATCTTCACCTTTGTTGTTCTCACCATCAAAAGTAGGTCGTTTAATCTTCCTAATTTCTCCTTGTAACACTTCTTCCAGATGTCTTCTTTTATGATGCCTCCTTGGAGACATTTATGGACTGTTGCTAGAATCCTCTGTGGTATAAGATCTCATATTTGCATGAGGTGGTGAATGATGATGTCCATGACCTCTAGTAATAGTCTTAGAGAGTTTGTATTTTTCATGAGATCTCTTCTTTGAACTGACCCTATCTTCCTTCTCAGAGCTTGAAACTGATCCAACCTGCAGTCGCCTCTGTAACAAGTTCAAACTCTGCATAAGTTGAGTATTTAACTGATTCTATTGCTCCTTAGCCCTCAACATTCTCTCATTATCAGCTTTACAAATATGTAGTTCCATCCTCAAACTTTTCATTGTTTCCACTAGATCCACTGATTCTAAGTAGTCTCTGTGTCCATTAGATTATGTTTCTTCATTGCCTATACTGATATTCTGCCATCTGGCTTCGTCTCTCAAATTGCCTAAAATTTATATCCCTTCCATCTTTACTGTACAATTATGTTTGTGTGGCACTGAGCTATAAACCTATAAATTGTAGAAACTTGCTACACAAATATTTGCAATGTGTTCAATTAATAAAAACTGTTAGACAAATTCCTTCCAAAAATTCACAATAAATTTTATGCATAAAAACAAATTATGGAAAATTCCCCTTTTAGACAACTTTTGTCAAAAGTAAGCTGTAGGCTCCTTTTTCTGTTAGATTTATGGAAATTTAGAAAATACTACCCATGTTCAGTACTGGTTTCACCACTGAGAGTTATATCTCTCTGAAAACACAGTTTCTGTTCAATTTTACTCTCTTTTTTGTAGCTACAACTATGTTGAACAACCACTTTTGGAGACCTGTATAAGAAAAACAGTAAGGAACTGGAATTTTTTTATATTAGACATTGATAGCCCATATAATAGTGTGCACATGTACACTTACACTGTTCGAATCTGATTCTCTTATCAAAACTTACAAAATCTTGAAATCACCAACATTTAATTTCTAACATTCTTCCAGACTTGGAATTTTTTACTAAAACTGCTATCTTCCAAACTAAGCATTTTTGGAAAAATTTCCTCTAAGCAAATTCATTCGTTTTGGTGAGTAGAACAAATGTTGAAATCCGTAAATTTTATGGTTATGCGTTATGGGGCCACTTTTGCCTTCTTCAAGTTTTCAAAAATTGCACTTTCGTGTGCCCAAATAGTGGATTTTGGCCTTCTTTCAACCCCCAGATTCACATCTTTTTGCATTTGGACTCAAGGCTCCAGAGTCATCTATGTGTCTAGATCACAACTGCACTGTAACGATTTGAGTCTCAACCGGGCCTCCATCTATTCGTGGGCTACACACTTTCCAAAACCATTAAAATGAAATTTATGCCCAATCTGAGCAGAATAGGTCCTTGTCCCTCACTGACGATCCTGTAGTATCCTTTAATAGTGTCGAAATGGCTCTAGTCTCATCAGTTTCTGATTTAATTTGCTCCTGATATGGAAAAACAAGATTTTGGCTCCAGACTTTTTTTTTTTTTACTTATGTAATTCTTTCATTTTTGTGCAATCTAGTGCATGAGATCACTGTCATTTCCCGATCTTGGGCACCCAAAAATCAGCTACGAAAACCCTTCTCTTTTTGGTCTACACCCTTCAAATGCCAACCATATCGCCTTACCAGTTGTCAATGATAAGTGGTTTCAGGCTCCAGAAAGAGTGGTTTCATGAAACTATTTTTATGAGCCCGAATGCATGAGTGGGTGACATGTTACAAGGTGGTTTTTGTCTCAAGATCATGCCCATTGTTTATCTGTCGTGCAAGTTCGTAGGCTTGAATCAATGTTGGTTGATGATTAAATCTACATGATATTTCACAGTTTACATGATTGATGAGGGTCCCACCTTTCCTGACGTTGCTATGTGTCACATATCCCCGTGTCACATCACTTCCTATCAGACCGATAGTGGTTTTAGGTTTAGGGAAAAGTGGTTTCCCGAACTCGTTTTCATGAGCCTGAATGTAGGAGAGGGCGACATGTCATAGGGAATTTTACCACTTCAGGGTCGTGCTGATTAGTTATACTATGTGCACCTTCATGATCCTGAAATGTTGTCAGTCGTCGATCTTGATCTCCACCATCCAACGGTCAGATCTATTCTCCTTCACTCTCCATCACCTATGAACATGGATATGATGTGGTTGGTTCGTATCACACATTGTGCCCACATGGTCCCTCCATGTCGGACCTCTTTCCCACGTGGCTCCTCCATGTCACCCATCCACATGGCTTCTCCATGTCACTCATCCACATGGCATGAATGGGGCCCGAATGAAATTTTCCATTTTTTTAAATTTCGTAATTATGCAAAAAAATTAATCAGACAATAAGGGGAAAATTTTGAAATTGATTTGAAATTATTCCTGACCCCTTCTCTGTCACTTAACAGAAACTAATTTCCCCATAACCAATTCTGATTTATGCATGCAAATTTGGATTTATGGCCCATACAACTCCAGTATTGCAACCTAGAGCTCTGATAACAAACTGTCACGAACCTAGTACCCTCACAATGCTGATTTGGCTATGAAATATCCATAATTTTACCTAGTAAACCCATGTTATCACATATTTGGATTTCTACTAGTTGAATTTATGTTTATAGTGGAATTATGATTGTATTTAGGCACTATGGTAATTTAAATATGAAGGAAAACAAATGCAAGTATGCAAGTATATTTGCTACAAATACACATCCTCAAATGACAGTAATTCCATGCAATCAAGTAAAAACATTTAGAAGAAAATATATTAAGCTCAATTCAATAATTATCCACAAGAAATTCCATTCACAAATGAATCCTTATCTGGAAGAAATGAACCAACTATCTGCATACCAAGGACGTTCCACCCAGCCATAGGCTTTGTCAAGCCATATCTTACTTTGACAGGCCACCCTCGAGCTGGGACTATCAATCCACAAGAAGGTGTTGGTTTCTCTGGCTACAACTATCCCTCAGCCAAGGAATGGGGCTCCCTTCTCTGAGTTAACAGTACCTCGGGCTCCCTTCTCTGAGTTAGCAGTACCTCAGGTTTGTTACCTTGAATTCCTTTTCCAGGCTCAAGGGAGTTCCGTTGTTATAATTTTGGTTCTCTGTGTGCAGAAGGGTGAGGGTTGTACGGAATGGTACCGAATGGCAGTATGGGTGACAGGGTTCTCAGGTAGATAGTGCAGGTTTGGAAGCTAGCATAACTCTCTCTGACATTCCAGAATAATGGAATGATGGCTTACTCTTCCTATTTATATGCATTCTTGAGGCTAGACTGGTGGCATAGAGAGGTAGACAAGTGGCATGGAGAGGTAGACACTTTTCCCTGGATAGGTGGCACACATGGGTCAAAACCACTTTTCCCCTTTTTGTGGAAGGATAGTCCCCCAACTCTTATTTTTTCCTTTAGTCTGCAATAGCCATGGATTTTTATATTAAAGAGTGGAAATTTACAAATTTGCATATCTTGGTCACTCTGGATCATGCATATCCGGTTTGTAGCCCTTTCATAAATATTTACATTTTTATACATAGTGGGGTAAAAAACGGGGTGTTACACTTGTACTTTCTCTGTAAATATATCCTGTACATTCTCTTTTTGTTAGTAATATAATTTTCGAATATTTACAAAAAAAAGTATAAAGCACTAAAAGTAGTAAATAACATTGGACCTAGAGTGAGACCTAAAACTACTTATGATTGGCTAAGAATTCATCTTCCTCTGATGTAAGGAAATATGTTAATGGCCCAATACTCAGAGGCATCTAGTAGAAGTGGAATTTCCTCCCCTTACAAACCACTGGTGGGTTATTTTAGATCGCATAGTTTTCCTCAAATAATGGTAATGATTCAATCACATTTGCGGATAGGAGCCAATGATGGTTGTCCTCACTGCCATTTTGACAATAGAGTTATGATAGGTTTTTTCATCTTCGAAAAAAATAAAAACAAAAAAACGAAAGAAAAAGAAGAAAATAAGAGAAAATAAAAGAAGAAAAGGAAAAGGAAAATAAAGTAGCAAATAACATGTTTCCTTTTTCTTTTGTAACTTTCTATATTATGGAAACTTAAAAGTTATAATTTTTATAATATATAAATTGTGAATTTTTTCAATGTGTAATTTTCTTATGATTCATATTTAGTTTTAGGCAACTCCTAGCCTTGAGTCAATATCTTAGTTGTATTTGTGATTTCTTTGTAGTGAGCAAAATAGTTACTTACACGATATAGGTAACAACATATTTCTAAATTGGAGCACGCTGCATTGGAGAAAAGGTGATTGAAAAACCTCAGTGAATCTATGAAACCTACTAAAACATATGAGTATAAGTTTAGTAAATAATTACTACGCGCAATATTGCCACATGGTGGAAAGAGGTAGCCATACACAAGGGATATTTGTTGCATAGATCCCTAAAGAGATTAAAAAAAACTAAAAATCAAATTAAGACAACGAAATAAAGAAATCTTTGGGAATATCTTCAAAGCTAAAAGGAAAATAGAAGCAAGCATGGAACAACTTCAACAGAGGATGATCATTGAAGGATGAAAAAATCCTCTCATCAAAGAGGAGTCCACCTTACAAACCTAGTTGTACTTGAGGGGAAGGAAGGAGGAAATATCGTGGAGACAAAAATAAAGAATAATATGGATGAAAGAGGGGAAGAGAAACTAAAAAACAATTATAAATCTATGATCCAACATCGCCACCACAACTAGATCACTTCCATTCAAGATAGCCAAGGTAATACTCTTATTAAACATGTAGATATTGAAAAGGAAATAATATTGTATTATCAAACCTTGCTTACTGAACCTCAGGGGGATTGCTTGGAGGCTATCCAACAAATCACTCAGCATATCCCAAAACTAGTAACTAATGAACAAAACGATAGACTACTAAGGAAAATCACTATTGAAGAGGTGGAACAAGCAATAATGTAGATGCCAAAAGGTAAGTCTCCAGGGCTAGATGGGTTCACTATGGAATTCTTTCACTAATGTGGTCGATTATCAAATTTGAGGCCTAGGAGGTGGTTGAGGAGTCGAGACAAATTTATAGGGTTCTACCTACACTCAACTCAACCTTCTTCACATTAATACACAAGGAGGAGAGAACCAACAATCCATGCAAATTTTGTCCCATTTCACTCTGTAATGTCATCTACAAAATCACCACTTAGCAAATAGGCTTAAGCCTCTCATACCTAATCTTGCTTCAATGGAGCAAACAAGATATATGGAGGGGAGGCAAATTATGGATAGCATTATTTTAACCCATGAAAATATTAACATGCTAAAAGCAACTAAAAAGGAGGGTACGTTATTGAAATTGGATATGTCCAAATATTTTAACAAGATAAGTTGACAATACATTAGGTAGATTATGTTAGCCTTTGGTTTCTCAAATAATTTCACAAATTGAATCTTATATTTAACCTTAAATGCTTTCTTCTCAATATTGGTAATACCTCTTATACCTTTTCTCACTCGAGAGGTGCTATATAAGGTGATCCTCTATCCCCTTTCCTCTATATTATGATGGAAGAGGGGTTGTGGAGGAGTATGAAAGTTATTGCTTCAAAGGGAAAGACCAAAGGTTTAAAACTTCATGGCAATTATCTAACTTCCTCTCACCTTCAATTTGTGGATGATACCATGCTTATGGGAATCCCTACTGTGAGAGAATCAATAGTAATCAAGAAGGTCTTAAATATATTCATGGAGTCTTCGAGCATAGCTATTAATTATGGTAAGTCTCAAATCTTCTTTTTTAATTCCCTCCTGTTGTCCAGCACAATATTCCTCAAATTTTAGGTTTCCAAATAATCTCCCTTCCGTCTAAATATTTGGGTGCTCCACTGGTTGAGATTGCTCATCGTACTGTCTGCTTGGAAGAGGTTATTTCCAAATTAGAGAAGAGTCTCTCTAGTTGGAAATTTACATCCCTAAATATCATAGAGCAATTGACACTTATCAAATTGGTGCTTAAAACAATGCCCCTTTATTTATTTTCAACCCTAGCAGCTCCAAAGTATATTCTCAAAGCTATTCAGAACCTATAGAGAACCATTTTGTGGGGTGGCACCAAATCTAAATGTAAATGGGCCATCGTGGGATAAAGTTTGTATTCCAAAATCTACAAGTGGATCAGGTTTACATGATCCAAAAATTGAAATCTCGACCCTAGGAGACAACTTTGTGGAGATAGTTAAACAACAAGGATGAATTATGGGTCAAGCTCTAGAAGAGAAAATATGCTACAAGAATAGCAAATCATGATTTGATTGGGATGGAAGGAAACAAGAATGGCTCCCTAATTTGGAATAATGCCTAGGAAAATTGTGCTCTAATCCAAGACCATTGTTTATGGGAAATCAAAGATGGAAAAACAACCCTCTTATGGGATGATGCATGGCAACAACTCCTTAGGATTAAAGAAAACCCAGACCTTTAGGAGCTAAGAAACATTCTTCTTGCTTATAATAAGATACAAGTTGGTCGATACTAGGATACTTACAAATCTGATTCGAGATGGAGATCTTGGGAACCTAAGGAGGAATGGCCAAATCTTGCTCCCAACCTAGATCAAGAGGGGATTTGGTCTGAATTGCAACAAAGATGAGTCGGAGTTAAAATTGGGCCTACTAAGCTTTGATGGGGACACAAACTTGGGGGAAACTTTAATCTAAACAAATCCTACTTTCTATCAGTAGGAAGCACTAATGATGTTGGGTGTGGGATCTAGGAACAAATATGGAGACAAATGCTACATTTGAAGATCTCCACTTTCCTATAGTTGGTAGCAAGACAAAAAATTATAACTTGGGACCAAATTATTAGAAGAGGATTTGAAGCCCCCTTATGGTGTCACCTCTGTAGACTAGAAGAAGAAACTATGGAGCACCTTCTAAATCGATGTTCTTTTGTGTTTGACTTATAAAACAAGGGGGTGATTATCTTTAGGCAGACAGATAGGAACCGAGATAGCATAAAATAAACAATAGAACAATGGAGGAGGGAAACTTTTAATAATCCCATTCTAAACTGAGCTTGACAATTACTCTTGGGATTTCTCCTTTGGGAAACTTGGAAGGAACAAAAAAAAAATTCAAAGTCTTATAGAAGAACAACAATAAAATATAGTTCAAAATAGGGCAAGATAGATTGGAGACACTCTAAATTACCCAATGGTTTGAGAAGGATTACAAGTTTCGAAAGATGGAAATAAACATTATGTAGGCATGTGGCTTCAACCCAAATTTTATAGTGATTTTATACTAGCCAACATTAACCGTAAAAAATCTCTCATCCCAAGCCCTGATAAATGGTCTCCACCTCCCAAAGGTTTTAAAATATTAACTTTGATGGTGCTTCAAGAGGAAATCCTAGACCGCTAGGATTTGGTGGACTCATTCAAAATGATTGAGGAGAAATAATTTGGACCTATGTGAGTTCCTTATGAATAGAAACTAATACAACAACAAAACTACATGCTCTACATGGACTTCAAATAGACATTGGCTGATGATTTCCCAAAATTATGGTTAAAGGAGACTCCCATATCATTATTAATATGTCAAAGAAACTACATAACAACTCATCCATTAGTAAAGTTTCCACAAACTAGTAGCTTGAAGAGAGATTCGAATGCCTCACCGAAATTTTGCATCAAATCTCGACCCTAATCTCTTCTCACATTCACAGATCAACCAACAAAGTGGTTGATCGCTTAGCCAATGAAGGGGTGGAATGCAAACATAATGACTTGGACATATAGTGCAACAGGTTTCCCCCTCCGCCTTAGTTGATGTTTGTCTAAAAATCTCCAACAATGATTATAACTCCCTGAATATGGTGATAGGAAGACAGGGATGATGGGAGGGGCTACCTAAAGGCCAACGCATATAAATGACACATAGATACCTTCTTACATAATGCTATTCAAGGACACATGTGGCGAAGACAAGAAATCAAGCCACATGCAATATTAAGAACCAGGTAATCAACAGGTATACCCAAGTACTAGGCATGCATTATGGTTGAGAATGGCATCTGCAAGATAGAAGGAGAATGTAATGCAATGTCCCCCCATGACAATGTTTACAATCGTGAAAGGTCAGACAATATTATAGTGGTTTGTATTTTTTTACTGCATTTGGAATTACAAGATGAGACAACAGTTAAGTGATTGACCTTAAAATTATGAGAGAGGGAGGTGCATGCTTCAACCAATTTGGGACAAATCATATCTTGAGTTTAAAGCTCAATTCGATCAATCCATCAATCACACCCTCTCCTAAAGTCTGTCGGGTTCTTTGATTTGAGTGGGGTTGAGACTTTCCAGTATGGGCATTGCCTTCTTCATTGGTTATCTCGAAATCTATTGGGTACCCCATCCCTGGGATATAATCTTTTCTCAAGATTTAATACTCATGGTAGGAAAAGGTCGAGGGCATCATGGGTGTAGAGGCAAGGGATGAAGTCCACATCCAAGGGTCATGTAGGAAGCAATGGATTTAGAGGTAACCTATTGGTAGCAAATTCCATTTAATATCAAATAGGAAATTTCCAAAGCTAAAGACTAGGTAAAAACATAGCAGGGTTGCATTTGGAATGAGTAGAATGAGAATGAGATGTGCCCATGGGTCCCCATTATGGGTACCTCTTGATTTTGAGAAACCAAGTAATTCAAAACGGTGACCCTTTAGTTGCAACTAAAGTCACTCTTAGGTAAAGTACTCATGGATATCATGGAGGAACGCAATGAACTGATGTTGCAAATGGATGAAACACAAAAACAATTTCAGAAGGTGGATGTTAATCTCAACATACTTGTCAGAGCTACCACCAGACTCAATTTTACAGCAAGAGATCCTGTGACTACTCAAGGACAATAGGTGCCCATGATCTCCATCTCCGATGATGATCCAACTACTTAGATTAGTCTTTGTTAAAATCTCCTTTTTGATTTCTAGATATTCTAGTCTTTGTCTAGTCATATCAAGATATCATTGGTACTATCTTAGCTTAAGGAACAATGAATTCAAGGCTAATAGGACGATAGTGTTTATAAATGAAAATTTATTATTTTGCAGCTGGTTTGGTTTCCCTTGTGGCAGATAAGAGAACTAATTTCCTATACATTTCCTTTATATCAATATAAATATAATATAGCTTAAAGAAATATTACTACACAATTTTATATATTACAATGAAAATTATAAATGAGTTTTAACTGTGCAACATTTAAAGTTGATTTTATTTGGATATGTTTCAGAGATAAGGTAATAATGGAGATTCTCAAGAATAGCCCTCCAATAAAAGAAATTGAAGAATTTCATCTAGCAAGTTGGAGAAAAAAAGTGAATTTGAGTGAAAGGGTTCAATAAATTTCTTTACTATTTAAATTACCAATACTGAAAAATTCCACAGTTAAATCTTAGTATTAAATAATATTAATTACACGCAATTTTATGTTAAATAGTGGTTGTGTGTGTGCGCGCGCGCGCGTGCGTGCGTGCGTGTGTGTGTGTGTGTCTCATGTGTGACAATTTTCTCCCAATTTATTAGGCCAGTGTTTTTTTTTAAATTATATACTCTTTGCTGGGATTGTTATTTAAATTCTAGAGTTGAAGGGATTTTAAGAAGAAGAATAAGCAACCCCTTAGATCACACTTTACTACCTACTGATTTGGATGATTGAAATTTGAGATTACAATTGTGTAAAATTTAGGTCATACAATCATGGCTCGAGGGTCAATATTTATTATTGGTGAAATTACAAATTTGGATCATTGAAATTTGAGGTTACAATTGATCAAAATTTGGGTTGAATAACCATGGTTTGATAGTTGGATGTTGGCATGTCAATGTTTACAATGGCAACAACATGTTCCAGAACCTTCCATGATCTTGATTCCTATCCATCATCTTCTTAATTTCTCATGACTGAAATTTCATTGCTATAAAGCAAAGTATTCCTATCTCTTGCATATGTAAGATTTGACATTTTCGTATGAGGCAAGATATGAGAATTCAGTTTTCAATATGGTTATTATAAATGTTATTGGAAAAAAAAGATTGCAATGATCATTATGACGAGCAACATGAATATTTAGATGTCGCATTCAAAATTCTTCACGTGCAAGGTAAAACATCAAATTTCAACCTTGGGTTAGATCCGTAGTGAAGGGATTCAATGGTGAATGACCCCCAATAGATAATGAAAAGTAATACATATATGATCTTGAATCTAGTGTCTTGGTAATAAGGATCCAATTATTTCACTAAGAGTAGTGAGGTGCTCTACAACCCAGTATGGGGGAGGTGTTGCCAAGTAAGTAACATAATGTATGAGACAACAACAACAACAACAAAATAAAGCTTTCTATATGTCAACTCAATTTTAAATTTTCCACAAAAGATTAAAAAAGTTAAAAACGACATAGATCTATCCTAAACCAAAATCTATCGAACATTTAGAGGGGCCAAATTTATTGAGGCGTAAATTTTGTACACATCAAGAAAAAAATTACACCTCAAGAAACTTGATCCCTCTTGGTGCTTGATAGATCTAGGTTTAAGATGGAAATGTTGAGATAAGAATGGAAAAGATCGTGGTCTAAAGGTTCTATGAATTTGCTCTTTTTTTGTCACTCCAATTTTAACTTGAAATCTAGAAAGAATCATTTTGAATTAATTGAATCGTGCATATTAAATGTTAACATTGTTCAATCTAATTGTAATAGAGGTATTCAAGAGCATTAAATCCATTTTTAAATTAAAAAATAATAATGTTATCAATAAAAAATTAAAATTTCAACAACAAAATCATTATTAAATTTTTGTGATGTCAAACTAAAAAAAATAAGTCAAATTCCTAAAACAATTAACCTTCTTCCTTGAAAATTAAAAAATAAATACAATGAAAATTAAAATTTGAATTATAGCAAGAGCTACAAGTGGCAATGTTCGTGACCTGAGTGAAATGGAAATGCAAGAGGAACAACACAAGCATGGGTGCAGTTGCAATGATTATGATTTGCCATTAGTCATTTGGAGTAGCGATGGTTAGCAGAGCAGTGCCATAACTGCAACAAAATAATGGTCTATGTAAATACATTTATGACTATTGATAACAATTTTATGCCATACTTATAACAAGAGACAATGAAAACATGCCAATTATGCGTGCAATGACAATTATGAGAAGTATCAATGCAATTGATAAAACATGAGCAAATTAGATACACAAAAATCTTATGGATAAGTATATACGCTTCTTTTCACTATGTGTAATCAATAAATTTAATGTGATAGATCAATGGAATAATTTAACACATTTACAACTATATGCTATATTCATAACAACTATATAAGATATTTATAGCCAAAGACAAGGATATCATACTACACAAAAGCTAGAAACACTAACCAAATAGGCTCTGTGTGCAATGACAATTTCAAAAACTATTAGTGCAATTGATAAAGTATGAGCAAATTTGATATAAAAAAATTGATGTGCATAATTGATAGAAATGGCTGTGTGCATGGTCAATTCTAGAGAATTGACCAAACAGTCTGTGTGGAGTCTTGCCTCTGTTGCATATATGTGTCCCTTTAGACCCTCCTGCAATTAAATGGCCTGCTAACTTCCCGCCTAGCTCCCGCAATCGAATAGTGGAAATAAACTCTTCCTTAAAAGTCAATAGTATTCTGTATTGGATCAAGACCATAATTACTTCTTATGAAGTTCCATGTGTATCAATTAGGAAAGCACCTTCCTTGATTCCTCTTGTGATGTAAAAGCTAATAAATCTGTACTTAAAAAAAAGAAACTCTCCTTGTTTCTCCTTATAGATTTTATAATAGCAAATTAAAAAAAAAACACCAATATGTATTAAAACAGAATTTACCCATAAATGTGTTCCACATAATCACATGGAAGATGAAGAAATTTTACAGAAACTATAGCTCAAAATAAGAACTCTCCTTGTTTCTTCTTGCAGATTTTATAGCAGAGAATTAAAAAAAAGACACGCCAATATGTCATTGCAAACAACACTAGAATATAATTTCCATTGTAAAAGAACCACGTCAACAAGAAAGAGATATTTTGCAATTTTTTCAATGTCTTTGAGAATGTCGCAATATCAAAAGTAAGGTGTTCCAAGGCAAACTTACAAAGCCACAATGTTGGGAACTCTCGCAACAAAGATAAGCACACAACTATTTTGACACTATCCCAATAGTCTTTGTCGGGTCTAGGGAAATAGGCATGGTCAATTCAATAGTTCTAACCATCACAAGTAATTAGGTCAGATTGTTTTTTTAAACACAGTAAATGATAAAATAAAAGAAACAAAAAGTAAATATTGCTTGTCTTTGATGTGAGCGTGATGCATATGGCTCCGGCAAAAGGGTTGTGGATGTGTTGGGAGCCCGATGGGAAGTTTACCGGTAAGTTGTTTAATTGCAAGAGGGTATATACATGTTTGCTAGGATGGATATTTGGGCGTTGCTGGAGTTAATGTGCGGAGGATTGAGTTTAATGGGCGCCTACGTGGACGCAGGTTGAACCAGCTCACAAATCTTAGAGAATTAAATCTTAGAAAATTCCATGAGATACTAGACTCACCACGTATGGAAAATCTAAGCTCGTTAGAGAAGCTAAATGATAGTAGATGCAAAAAGCTCCAAACTTTAGAAACATTGGTGAAGCTCACAAAGCTTACAGAACCAAACGTTAGTGTATGCTATGAAATACCATACCTACTAGTGAAGGAACATTTGTATTCATTGAAGATATTAAATGTTGGTGGATGCCAAAAGATCCAAAGCATGCATAACTTAGCCCAACTTATAAAGATTAAAAAAATTAGATGTTAGTAAATGCCATGATTCACCAGAGCTCCCAAGTGTGGAAAAATTGACTTCTTTAGAGTTGTTGAATGTTAATTGATGTGAGAATATTGAGATCATAGCATGGTTGGCATTGATCATGATTCTTACAGAACTAATTGTTAGTAAATTCCATGGGACACCTTCGCACAAGCTAAATGGAAGTGGTTGTGAGAAGACCAAGAGCACACAGGGGTTGGAGCAACTCACAAAGATTAGAGAAATAAATGTTAGTCACTGTGATGCAATAACTTAGTTTCCATGTGTGGAATATTTTATTTAATCACAAATTTTTAATTTCAATGGATGCAAGAAGTTCCAGAGCATACAATGGTTGCAGTAGCTTATAAAGCTTTAAACACTAAATATTAGTGAACGCCATGAGATACCAGAGTGCCAAGTGTGGAAAACTGGACTTCTTTAGACATGTTGAATGCTCTCAAATGTGTCAAAGTTGAGATCATACAAAGGTTAGGGAAACTAACAACACTTAGAGATCTGTTGTAATATCCCTAATTTGAATGTTTACACAATTTGGCCAATTTTCAAACCTTGGACTAGCGAAACCCTAAACTATCCCAAATGGTCCCAAATGCTTTCAACTTTGGGAAGGAAGGTATTGAGAGGGAATAAGACACATTAATACATTTATCAGACACCCAAACACCTGCTATACCCATCCACGCTCTACAATTTGCAAGGAGAGAATACTTGGGACAAGACTAGTCAATTGGATTAATGGAAATCCCCCCTAGGTCTGCCACTATTCTCCCTTCCAAACACTATACGGCCTTCACTGATTATTAATATGAGACTTGGATCTATTATGGGACATCAATTACAACATATTTGCAGCATTATATCAGGTTTTAGGGTCGATTAGGTTTCCCAAAGAACAACAACTTCTAGAGTATAAAATTTGGGGTGAAAATGGTAGACAAGGAGCCTCGAATTTGGTCACAAACTATAGTAACACTTTAGGGGTCTCAAAAAATTATTTGGGACATAAAATTAAATTCATATGCAGCTCATAACATGGAAAAAAATATCATAAATCTCTGATATAAAATAGGTACAACACCATCCCAAAATCACCATGAAAATGCTATGAGGAAAGTGGCTCGAATCTCAATTTTAATTGGAAATGTCACATGAAGTACTTGGTATTTCGATATGTGGTTCTCACGATATGTCTATTAAAGAGTTATTTAGAAACTAACATTCCCATAAGGTCTAAATATAAATCCTCCATTAGCTAGATGCAACAAGAAGTGCGCCATCACACTTTTACAAGACATTGAGAGAAAGAGGAAACTAGCTCGAATATCAATGTTACTTGGAGAAATAGTACATGAAGTGCTTAGTATTTCGAGCTGTATCTCTGATGATCTATTCATTACAGATTTATGCATCCATTAACAAGTTCATAAGGTCGAAACAACAACCTTCCATCATCTATATGCAACAAAGAGTGTGCTATCTCACTTTACATGAACATTGAGAGAAAGATAGGAGAATGAGAGTAGAGAAGGAAGAGAGAATATGAACTCAAAATACGATGGGGGTTGAAACTGGATCAAAAAATCTCCATGAAGCTCTATCGAGAGGTCTGAATGGCCTCTCCATCAACCAAATTGGATGGGAATCTTGCACCCTCAAAATTGGTTATAAGACAGGGAGGATGAACATCCACCATGCAGGGACAAGCTTGAAGCTCTCCAAAATTGCAAATATGCAAATGACAAATGACCAAAAGCTGTTCCATTTGAATTTGCCTCCTTTTAATAACTTTATTTGACTCATTTGCCTCCTTAGAACTCAAATTATCTCCTAATTACTCATGAAATTCGAATTAGTGGGAGTTATGACCCTTCATTGGCCCCACATGACACTTGGCTCATATTTTGTCTCCATCTCCTCCATGAATTCAAATTGGGGAATATTTTGGATGCTTTGGAGATGTGTAACTCCTCTCATGTGCCCTCTTGGTCTATTTTTTACTCTTACAGTGTCATAGATGTCATAGAATCTGTCATAAGTGTCATAGGTGTCATAGAATCTGTCATAAGTGTCGTAATGTTTGTCATAGTTGTCATAGAATCTGTCATTGCCTATTTTTAGCCCTATGACTCTTCCTCTTCCTTCATGAATTTTACCTCTTCCATTCCAACTCGAATTTGGGGATGGATCCATGTTTAAAGGAGGAATATTCTATCATGTGGACCCCAAGTCCAACTAGGACCTAATGCCACTTTGTTTTGGATCATTTAACATTTATTCCATAATTAATTGGCCTATTTTTCCACCATCAATTTATGATATTGAATTTTCATGAGAAACTATAGACCTTGGGGTTAAATGTCAATATTTTAATTCTTCCACATAACCCTTAGGAATTGGCTAGGCCAACTTAATTATTTATCTGAAAACCATTTAATTGGGGACATGACATCTGTATGTTAGCAAATGCCATGGCATACCAAATCCAGTAACTATGAAACACTTGACTACTCTCGAGAAACCGAAACCTAGTGGATGTGCATATACGAAGCTACTAAGATGTTCATACGATCGCAAGATGCCACCTTTTCGAGCTTCTAAAAGGTTGTTCCATGGTTAGGCTTTGATAAAAGCGCCTTAAAAGTTGGTGCAAGGGTTTGTATTGACATGTGCCCGCGTTGAAGTTTGTGTGATTGCAGAAAGCTCGATATGCTTGTGTTTGATGTGGACTTTGTGTCATCTGCTTGTATTTGAGTGGGCATGTTTCATATGACCACGACGAGAGGGTTGTGGGCATGTTGTTTCATTTCATTGGTTAGGAAGTTCAGTGGTGGGAGGCATACCAACCCCACACGAACAAAAAAACAAGCAATGAAAGCCCTGCTACTATGTAATAGTGTAGGATCAAATGCTCAACAACCAACAATTCCTAACATCGAGTTCTCTAAGCTTTGTGAGCTTTCACAATCCTTGCATGATCTCAAGCTAAAATGATAGATCAAGTCCAAACCTTCTCCCTGGAATTGACCTCGAGGTAATGAGCCTAGGCTCACTATGGCTTGAAACAATTGTCAATGATTTATGTGCATGTATATTTATTTTTATATAATGCTTAACCTTTACTCACTCTTTATATAGACTAGATACAATTTCTAATTGCAGTGAAGCAATTTGCTTGTTGTTGCCTCGTTGGCTTACTCCGCCAACTAGAATGTTTTTTCCCACCTTATCTAAGCTAGTCAGGATAAGGTTTCACTCGTGGCATTCCTTGCTTGTGAGGGGGCATACTAGGAAAACAATTCAGCTTTTTATTGTAATAGGTTTCCCGGATTTAGGAAAGTTGCTTCCTCTTTCTTTTTAGGGGCTAATCGAGAGTGATTATACTGCCATTAAGTGTGAACGTTTCCTTCTTCAAGCTGCAACATTGCCCATGATTTTGCCTTTTTTTATACCTTTACTGTTGAATTAGGACACAACCATAAAAAATATGGGGGTGAGAAAGAATTCAAATAATTATAATGTGAATGAAGTTGATTGGGCGCAATGTGAACTTGTTGTTGAACTTTATAATTGTTCTTGCTTAAGTGCTTATACTATTCTCTCATGCACTCATACCGTTAATGCTTGTTGTTATTGTTGTTATAATTCTATTAGAAAAGTGCAGTGCACATAGTATTTGTATATCGTAAATAACTAGATGTTGGTAATTAGAATTGCAGCAAAGACAAAATACCCGGAGGTAATTTTTTGTGTACCTAAACACAACATGCTTAATATTCAAGTACATGACCCATTTAATATATAGGCTCATAATTTTGTAACAATGTTTTTCTCCACATGCAACGAAAGCCCACACAACTTAGAGAAATTGATCTTATGGATTGTGATGAGAAAGAAGAATTGTCATATGTTGAACATTTGAAGCTACACTATTACATAGTAACATAGATTTCATTGCTTTATGTTTTTTTCATCTACCAATACATCTATGGATGTATATAGTAGCAGGCCTTGTAATGGCCATGATCTAAAAATCTTTTAGGATCTTTTTAACCATAAAATAACAAGTGAAATTTACATGTTAATCCTTATGAAAATGGCTTTAAAGATGAATTTTAAATGCTCAAATCAAACACATAAGTAAATAAATAGATATGTAAACCAAAAATTGAAGACAACAGATGATAACGGAGTTCACCCTTCTTGGGCTACATCTCCGGGCCACTTCCAATGAGAAGGTCGATTGTATTAAGTCTTCAAAGCTTACAAATATGAGTTTTTGGAAACACTACTGAGTTCTGTTAGTCAAACTCGGAAACAGACTGCACCACCACATTCCTCTTGAAATTCTGAGAAAAAAGAGTATAAAGTCGACTATATATGCATGAGGATTCCTCTGGCACACAAATCGAGACAACCTCTACCTGCACCTATACAGATTGTACGGATTCCCACCTCGAGAAGCACTCCCATTAATTCTTGTACAGACCTCAGGAACTGTGCTTTGAATCTTCTTGGATCTATGCAAATAACTCGCATGTACCTTACCTTTTCGTGGCTCCAAAACGAGTTTTATATATTGGTTTTGGGTGGTTCTTTGGGCGCGAATTTGACTCTCCCCTTCCTTCATGGTTTTTGTTTAACCGTTTGAATGGTGGCATTTGGTCTGTGGACCGTGGCTTGGCTTGCGTTGTATTCGTTGTTGACTTGTCTTGTTGGCATATGACTTGGCACTAGTTCTTGGTTGTGGTGGAATTAAACTTGTGACTTGACACTCTGTTCACGGCCTCAGTGTTGGCCTAGCCCTCGATCTCGCCCCCTTTTCCCATTAAAATTCCTTTCAACTTCATATAGAAGTTATGCACTATCCATGTTAAGAACTATTGTTGGAAGCTCTGGCTAGACGAGCTTGGTGGAGACGCTGGAGGCCTTGAAGGTTATGGGTTCGATTCCCATGGTCTCCCATAGTTTTGGTAAAACATAGAACCAGTGGCCAACAGGGCGTCCACATGGTAGTCCCTGATTGGACCACATATGTGACATGTTGTCAAAACCTGTCCATGTGGAACCCTGTAGGGATGAAACTTGTCTATAACACTGACTTGTACATGCCACGTGGCACCATGTGGGTGTGCCACGTGGGCCCCTTTTTTCCTTTTTTATACATCATTTTCACCCTTTTGCCGAATTTTAGAAACTCAATATCTTTTGCGTCCGGAGGCCATTTCACGCGAAACGAGTGTTGCCGAAAAGTTGTTGAGGCTCTCTATGCGTATGTAAGGTTATTTACAACTTTTGAAGACTTTCATTTTGATCGAACTCTGAGATCCTCCTGGATCAAGCCAATAACAATAACATCCTACAAACACACAAACTTCGAGGTTTAAGTGCATTGTACTGCAAGTGTTTAGTGTAGAGGGCTATGGGTGTATTGTATTTGTTTTGTTTTACTAGGTAGGATCCCCATGGTATGTGCAATAATGAAAAGTACACAAACCAATGGTTTTGGCACGTTCATTGAATGTTATACATTGATTTCTGAAGTAGCATAATGGATATTTTATTGTTCACCATAATGAAAGGATAAGACGAGATTTGTCCCACAATGGCACTGACAGCCTTAGGCTTTGTTTCAAAAGTTCATTTTTTATGAAAGAAGGTCAACATGGCTTGATGATAGTTCATTCATTGGTTAATGGTTGTAAAGTGAGAAAAGTTAACAGTTGCGAAATCTAGGGTTGGCATGAATGCATGTTGCGAAATCTCGACTTTTCACTCTATTTGGAATTTTGTCCATACCAACTCCAAGATGCAACATTTTTTTTATTGAATTTGCAAAGTTTTTTGCATGAATCAAATTTTCTAAAGTCACCTAAGAAGTTGGAGCAACAGTTTGCATTGAGATCTGTCGACCTTGAAGCTAGTAGCTTGTTGCAATTCACTTGGATTAGGATTTTGTTGCAATGTAACTCACATTGCGGTTGATCCCATCATAAAAGATAAATTCACTATCTCTCTGATGGCCCAGGATCCATCAATGGAAGATATATGCTTTTATAATATCAAATGAATTGTTATCAATAGAAAATTAGCAGAAGCCAAGAGAAACTATTGTTAAACTAGTTGGACATTGCATAGTAAAGTCTTGGGGAGGATCCATTCTAATAGTATGTGTTGGAAATTTGCCAAGGCAGTAAATCTACAGGAATAAATGTTAGGAAAACTAACGACACTTAGAGAACTATATGTTAGTGAATGCCATGGGACACCAAATCTGGTATTTGTGGAACACTTCACTTCTTTCGAGAAATTGAAACTTAGTCAATGTACAAAATATCAAGGCCATACGAGGCATGGGAATGTTCACAAAGCTTGTAGAACTAAATATTACTATCGTGAAGTGATATAATCCCCCTTACTATACTCGTATGTATATAGATGGATACACGAACAAAACATGAAGCAATAAAATCCCTGCTACTATGTAATAGTGTAGGCCCAAATGCTCAACAATCAACAATTCATGTATCTCATAACAATTGATAAGATAAAGTTATCTAAGCTTTGTGAGCTTTTGAAAGCCTTGTGCATGCTCTCGATCTAAAGTGATTGATCGAGGCCAAAGATAGACCTTGGAATTGAACTCAAGTTAAAAGGTTTTAAAGAGCTCTATTGTAGTTGTTATGAATTTGTAGAGAGTGTCTTGGTATATTGTTGTCACAAAAAAAACTGCTTATTTTCCATCCAATGCTAAGTACTTCTCCTACCCAATGCAAAATGGTCTTTAGATAAGGCATGAAGGCATATGCATGCATGTTTGATAACAACATAAAAATGGCCTTGTAGGAGACACAATAGACCTTATTCTTTGATATAACACAATTAGCTTGAACTCTAGCAAACTTCACCTTCAACAACCTTTGCTTGCATAGGACTCAAGCTCTTGCACACTCGAAGCATGAGGCTACTTGGAAAACCTGTGAACAACAAAAACCATGCCATTTGTCTTCTAGTTGATTCCAATGCCTTCGCAAATGTTGATAGTGTTGATGCCTAGGAAATCAATTGTATGCTCATACACATAATTTCTCAATGCAGTTGTGCACGAATGGAAGAAAAATGACACATTAGTAATGACAGTTGAGGAGACCTGCCAACTATATGTCGATGGCATGTCAGTTGCGCACATATCCAAGCAAATGATACAATACTATTGCTATTTGGGGAACCAACCTTGCTTTGCATCACTATGCTACAACTAATAGCCTCTGGTACTAGTTTACAAATTGGAAAACTCTTTCCCAGTGTGCCTTTTTGCATTATAGCAGAGTTCCTTCATACTAATACTTTTTTTTTGTCCCTTGCCTATTTATCTTATACAAAGAAATGTTGGTTCCCCAAATAGCGATAGTAATGCATCATTTGCTTGGATAGGTGCATACTTGACATGCCATCAACATACAATTGCAAAATGGTCTTCAGAGAAGGCATAAAGACATATGCATACATGTTTGATACCAACATAAAAATGGCCTTGTTGGAGACATAATAGATTTTATTCTGTGATAGAACAGGATTAGCTTGAACTCTATCAAAATTAGCCTTCAACAGCCTTTGGTCCCATAGAACTGAAGCCCTTGCACACCTAAAGAATCAGGCTACCTGGAAAACCTATGAACAATGGTAATAATGCCATTTGTCTTCTAGCTCATTCGAGTGCCTTCGTACATGTTTGTAGAATTGATGCTTACAAAATCAATTGTATGCTCATACTTTTACAACTAATGATTATGTAATAATGCTATCAGAAAACTGTATTTTGTAATTCTATTATATTTCTGAATGCAACAAGGAACGCTATGCAAGAGTCCCCAAACTATAAACTAGTAGAAGAGGTTGTTACATATACATGTTTTCTATTTTTTTCTCATAGTCTTTTGATATACGAAGATGGAAATTGATAAAATATGAGAAAATGAGATACAAAAAAAAATCCTATGGATAAGTATATAAATATGTGTAATCAATAACCATCAACAAAGCCTCTCCCCTTTTGATATGCATTCCCAATAAATGACATTTAATTAAAAAAAGGTTTAAGATACACAATATGCCAATCAATGTGTTTCCGTACTTGTTTCTTAACCTTTCTCTGTTATATGCGACATCAAAATTAAATCAATAAAAACTGAATTACTGCAGAGGCTTATTGCAATATGCATTCAAGATCATGAATGCCTTAAATAGTCTGGGGATAACCTACATGATATCTTGGAAAAGTATTTGGAAGATACACAACAGACCCAAACGAACGTGGTGACTACCACATATGACATAAAAATACAAGAGCCATACAAAATCTACCTGCAAACAACTCAACAAAAAAAAATCATTATGCATGAACAATAAATTTCGTACAACAAAATAAATGAATCTACATCATAATTAAGAGTCGGATTATCACTAGAGAAAACCCTTTCTAGGTAGAAAATTCTAGGACTATTAATATAGAGAATGCATTAATAACATCTCCAAGGGCAAAGAGTGGCAAGTTTATAGCCTTTGCTTCTTCCATAGTTTGGACATTATTCACTTCCACCTAAATCAACCATCCACAACTTGCTTGTTATGGTGTATGAATCATCAATCATTGAACCTCTAATGGCAATCCTCATCAAGTTGAAAAGAAGAACAACTCCCATGAGGAAAATATTCCTAACCTACATTTTCTTCACCAAATTACGAAAAACTAAATGAAGCTTCCTTGTGTCTCCCTTTGTTTTTCCTTGGGTCTCCCTTTTTATCCTTTGACAAGAAGTTATAGGTAGTTGTGAACTGCCTTTTAGTTAAGATATCTAGTTAGGATAAATAAATAAGGCAACTTAATTTAAATATAATATGATAAAGGGATATAATATAAATAGGTGGGACCCCCATCATATCCAATATAATTTCCCATTAATCAACTTGTTCCTCCAAACATAAAATATGAGATATACTGACAACCAAAATAATTTATACCATAAAGTGCAAGCCAAAATTATAATAAGTTCCATACTGGCTCAAAACTTGTCAAACATAATTGCAACTCCGCCCCTTTTTAAACATAGTAAAAAAATGTGTATGCATCAGCCAAAAAAAAATAAAAGTGTTGCTCATCAAACCTAATTAAAATGCATATTTTTTGTGAGAGGCAATTGTTTCTTTTTCACTCCCTTGAGGAGTATCCTTTTTGCTAGATTTCCCTCTTTGTTTTATTGATTATGTTGCCTGATTATCTGATTGCACATCACCTAGAGTGATGTCTCTTGTTCCAACATTATCCTTTGGAAGAATGGGATGATATGTAACAGAATGAGACCAAGCTTTATAGGAGCTTGACTTAGCAGGATTTGCAAGCCTTTTTCCTTTGGACCTAAGTGGTTGACTAGGAGATGCTTTGGGTATATCAACATGTTGTGGGACTTAAGCATGAGAAACTACAAAAGCTACTCAATGATCAGTATTTTTCTCAAGAGGTGGAGGTTGAGGCAATGGCAGTGAAAGGGTGGGCCATCCACGAATACCTGATGGTTGATTGAGAACAATCTAGTTCCATCCATCATTATTTTTAGGATTAGGATGCATGGACACATGCGGAGGAACAAGTATTTCAAGGATTCTTTGATGAGACTATACATGACGTATGACACAAGGTTGGGCGGCTAGGAGATGGCCTTGACCGGCCAAATTCATAAATCCAGTCTTCAAAAGATGATTAAATTCCTGAGAGTTTGCATCAAAATATATGGAGAACCTCAATATTTTATTTTTGCCTTCTTTCCAAAGAGGTTGCTGACCTCTTCCCCAATTTCCTCTATTATCCTTGTTATCTCTATTGCCCCTATGTCCTCGTCTACTGAAGAAACTCATCTATAGGGTCAGAAGAAGCATGATCAATACATATACACAATAGTAAAAAGATTTACCAAATAAGCTTGCAACTTAAGACAATTCATTAATGGCTTTGTATCAAGTAGAAACCATACATGTAATCATATTATAAAGGGAATAGGGCAATAGGAACACTACAACATACATGAATATTCTTATTTCCAATACTGATAACATTCAAATCTGTGAAGCTTTTCTTTTTGAACATGGGAAAAACGGTTTATTAGGAAAGTGAGGGGAAGTGAGTGGATAAACTGATGAAAGCAAGTGAAGGGAACAACAAGCAATATATGTTGAAATTATGCAATAACTTCAACCATCCAAACAATATCCATCTATCATGATGATCAACCACTATGAATTTTGATGAACAAATACTTTATTATTGCCTTAACATTTCACACATGCATTTGTTATGATTGACATTCTTTCACTTATTTCATCATCCAAACATGTCAATAACCATTTCCACTTTTCTCAAACATAACCAAACCAAACTCTATATTCAAATGAACATTAACTAGTGAAGCACTTTTGAAAAACCAAGCAAAACAATACTTGTGACTTACATATCGGTCATTTGAAGCTACATGTGCATCATGTTGTAATTAACAGTACATAAAAATCCACAAGGCTTATCATACAGAATGATTTCAACTTGAATTTGAGTCACATACAATGAAACATGCCATGCATAGCCATCAACATGGGCTTCCACATTTCCATACAAAAAAGGCATTCCATTTCAGATTGGTGGATGAAGTTCAGAAATTGATGCATAATCAAAATATGAAGAAAACATTGACAAATTTTCTAGCAAGTCGAATGTACAAGTGGCTTAAAACAAATACCTTCATAAATCCTTTTATATTGGTTGAGTTCAATAGGTATGTTCAATCCTTCATGAGAATCATACAAAGCTTAAGCATGATTTTCAATTACCCACATCCCTTCAAATACTAAATTCATCACCAACTTCTGAAACAAAGCCTTTATCCAATATTTTTGATTCAAGGAAAAAAGCACATGGAAGAATACAAGCTGATTGCACCCTCAACAAATCCAAGAATACATTGCATTGCAAACTGAATACTTGATAAAGTAAAATATTTTTAAGCTACATACCTTTCAACGCCTAGAACCCCCCTCAGAGAGTAATGCAAATGGTTACAGTCCTCCAAGAGTGAGTTGCAAGCAATGCAAGTGCAAAGAAAACTTAGAAATAATGGCAACACAAACCTCCAAACCGGGTGAAAAATCAAGAAAGTTGGCATTAACACCCCACGTATAGGATCATTCAATGCTGCAATATGCGCTCATGGAAACCCTAGATTTCGTAGCTGCTAGATTTTACCACTTTGCAACCATTAACCAATGAACGAGCTATCATATAGACATGTCAACATGCGATGTCCACCTTCTTCCATAAAAAAGAAAAAGAAAAAAAAGAACTTTTGAAACAAAGGCCAAGGCTATTAGTGCCATGATGAGACAAATATCTTCATATCCTTTGATTACGGTGAACAATAAAATATCCATTATGCTACTTCGGAAATCAACGTATAGCATTCAAGGCATACAACAAGTCCACCACCTTTTCATAAGTTTTGGAAACCACTATAGCCCTCCCGTCAAAGCTATATGCAACACACCCACAAGCAGACAACACAAAGCCCACATCAAACAGAAGCACACCAATCTTAAACCTCCCACCATCACACAAACTCCAACATAGACACACGCCAATCTGAACCATTGCTCCAACTTTCGAGGCACATTTATCAAAGCTTAACCATAGAACAACCTTGCAAAAGCCCGAAAATGTGGCATCTTGCCATCGTACGTCCGACCTAATAGCCCCCAAAATGATTGCAAGATGTCACACAAAATGATTTTAACTTGAATTTGAGTCACATACAATGAAACATGCCATGCATAACCATCAACATGGACATCCACATTTCCATAAAAAATTCATTCCATTTAAGATTTGTGGATGAAGTTTAGAAATTAATGCATAATCAAAATATGAAGAAAACATTGGCAATTCCATTCTTTAAAACACAGTTAGACATATCACTGATAAACAACCACTGTATATTCCACAACCAATGATATCATTTTAGTCAAAGAGAACATAGCATATGTGCAGACCATCTCCCAAAGGAAGGCCTTCAGTCTGCTATATGAAGAATAGATATTGTTCATACTAACACACAAGGAATACAAAACTCCAACTTCCATCTTCAGGAGATGTAAAAAGAAATTCAACGTGCATACTTGGTTTTTACCTTCACTACAGCTAAATGTCCTATTTTTTTGTAATTTTTGGCACATATATGTACACAGAGGATGCTACATAAGAGATAGTAATTCCTATGTACAACCATTTCTTTAGGGTTTAACCTGAATGCCATTTGTCCCGAAGATTGTATTTGTGTTTTAACTTGATGAAACAATTTGTTTTTACGTGTGTGTGTGTGTGTGTGTGTGTGTGTGTGTATATATATTATGAATGATGAAGAAGATGAGGTTATAAAGAGGTTTTGTTTTTTTAGGCTCTAAGAAAAGAGGAAGAAGAAAAAATATTTTTTATTTTATTTTTTGAATGGGAACATAATTTTTTGAATTTTTTTTTGGTTTTTGTGAGTTGACAAGTTATGAACAAGTAGTGCTCCAATTGGTTTGAAAACAAGACCTAATGCATGTATAAGAAGGATGCTCCATGACAGGTTTTTTCATATTCCTCTTTCTGAGTACTACAAAACTTATGGATTCTTTCTTCCCATGTTTTTTAAGTGCTAGTGCAATGTTAGCTTTACTATGTACCTTGCAAGATTTTTCTCTTATTTTCATAATATTAGTTGTCTTCTTCAAACTAGTAACAATAAAAAGTGATGAGTCCAATTTCCAGGTATTTGATAACCTTTTTCCCGCAATAAAGCTCAAGCAATGGCGAAGAAACACACTCATTTGTGGGAAAAATGTTTTACCTTCATTATTTAATGAAGTTGTTTTTGACGATTATTCTTGTATGTTTGAAATGCGTATTCAATAAACTAATTCTGTGGGAATCGAGCGTGATTGAGTAGGTTCAGGGGCATTAAAGGACAAACACGTAGAAGACTGAGGGATCATGCAGCTCAGCGGCTTTTTCCTGATTTGTAGAGAACGCACTCCTGTTCAAGGAGAATCGGCATTTAGACATTTAGTTAGGTTCAACATTAAGAATTATATAAATATGGACCTCTCGGGTAGCGAGAGGTCTCTATTGACATTTTTGGAGAAACATTGTTTCACGTTTTTGCACTATTGAGATACTTTTGAGTTATAGACCTTTGTGAAGACATGGAGTTTATATTTTAATAGAAGATTGATGTTAAATCCCAGTCAGCATCTATAAGTTTCGTTCCCTCCTGAGTACAGGTTGGAGAGAGCCCCTCCAACACGTAAGTCATGGGATTTCCATTTTTCAGGTATTTCCGATTATGTATTTTACAGTGATGAAAATTTATATCGCATATGGAAGCATTTGAATGATGTCTTGATTCTGTAGTAATTTATAACACGTTCTGTAGTTCAGCAATACGGTTTCAGTAGCCCTGTAGCTGCTTTCTTCCAATGCACATTTTAAACAACGATTCCATATATATTAGCATTGCCTTCAAAAATCATGGTTTAGATCTAAGGTTTATGAATGTTTCCCATCATGATTAATTGCTTCTCAAGATTGATTGCTTTGATTTCTTAATAATAGATGTGTAGCATGAGATGTTAGATTAGAATTCTAGTTTTATGCGTAAGTAATTACAGACCTTGCTTTCTTTAATTTAGAATAGATCTGTTATGGCAATTCACTTTCATAGTCCAGATTCACCATTCTGCATTAGGTAGATTCATAGGAATATCTCTTTCACTTTCAGCATTTTTAATTCTTTAAAATAGATTTATTGCTTTTAGTATTTTAATTCTTTAAAATAGATTTACTGTTTCCCAGTATTTAATTCCCTAGTATAAACAATTTTATGTATTGAGTAGGAAACCCTTAAAACATTGATATCGATACCCAACCGTGACAAAGATTATCCTATAAGAGCACAGATAGTGCCTGCACCTCTAAAGTTTGTATGTCCCCTGGGTTGATAATTAAAGTAGGCTCCTAGTACAACTGCCCTCATTAGGCATCCATATTGGGAGCTCACCAAAAAGTTAATTTTGTTAGCAATGGTTTGTTTTGTTGGTGAAAGTGGGGTACTAATTTCGTGCCCACTAGGTTCAAGACTCTCCAATGACATGATTATTATTATGCTTGTTCCCAAGGCACCACTAGAACCAAGTGAATTGACTAGTCCTCTATTGACCTCTTGCTTGGATCTTAGCCGACTCCTTTACAAACTTTAGTTGACCCTCAACTTAGTTGTTTCACATATTCTTTTAAGACGAATCGATCTATCAAGCAACATTGATGATTCAAAACACATTACAAACAACACCTTGAGTAGTCAATAGACATAATAAAAGCACCATCGGCAGGGTGGTGTGTGTGTTTCCCTCTTATTCTAGCTAAGATCTAGAAATAAGTCAGTTGGTCTTCCACATTTAGTTCTCTTACTAATTTGTGACTAAAATGTTGTAGAATGGGCACCCAAATGTCCCTCAAAAAATATATAAATGCATTTAAGCTCACAATGCAAAGGGTTCTTATCATTTCACTTTGATAGACCTTTGTTTCTCTATATTATTGTATTCAAGTCTATTATTTTGGTTTAAGTATGCTCAAGTTTATTGCTTATAGCATTTTGAAGACTAACTTCCAAAGGCAACTAATTAATACATTAGAGCTTTCCCCTTTTGGGTTTATTCATTATCAATTATAGATTTACATCTTCATGTGATTAGTATTGTTATTGTTTTTCATCTAATTTTGTTTGGTTGTTTTGCTTTTAAAAATAATCTAGATTTTACATACATCTTCCATAATAGAGTTTGATTGATTAAGTTGACTCTATTATCTACTGTCCTCACTTGGGAAACACAAATCATTGGTATCAAAGTGAAACTTTTGGTAATGACTTTATTATCAAATTGTAATTCTCTAGCCTTGCTTAACATTACCTACATAGTTGGAAACCCTACACATGTTCAAAGAGAGCCGAATATTCAGTTGTTTAACCTACCATTACCTTTGACTTTTGAGTATTTATTTACTCGAAACCCTATACCAAAAATAACAAATGAAACAAAGAACATAAATACCTCTAGTGAGACTAAACAACTACTAACATGATATCCCACTAGACAAAGAGAAGAGATATATTATCGTTCAATGAAATTCTTGCTTGAATTACCATTAGCATGAGCTCTACATCAACTAGTGACCTAACATGAACCATCTCCATTGGGGTTAAGCCCTTCAAAATTCAATTGAATTTAGACATTGCAAAACTAAAAGGAAAGATTGATGTAGAAGAGAAGCATAATTTAATACAACAACTTGAGTCCTAATTTTGTGTCAACAAGCTTTTTGAGGCTAAGATGATCACCATTGCTTCCTTCAAAAAAAAATTGTACAGTATTGATGGGGAATTTTTTTTGACTAAACAAGATGAATTAACGAATCACATTGACAAATGAAATAAATTTTCCAAGCATGTAAGGCAATATTTTTATGCTCCCAAGTACATGGAACAATAGTACAAGAAATGACAATAATTAAGATAATGGAAAGATCAAAGCTTACAAAGTTATATTGTCGAACCCCACCAACTAGTGGCTCTAATTAGAATAAAATAAGAGGACAAGTTACTCATCTCAAAATACATCTGTCGATTACCTCCTTACACCCCACAAGAGACGGAATTCCTTTTATTGATACTCTTGCAAAAGCATTCCTTTACATATCTCATGAGTCGGAATCTATTCTCATGTTGACCTAAACCCATTGTATGGAACAAGCATTGAGAATGTTGGTGAAGTTTTACTGGTTCAATTTAATGCCTCCCCAAAAAAATTGAGCAAAATATTTACCTTTAGACCCCCCACGATCATTGCAGTCCATGAAACCAGACTTTGTTCAGACCATTATTTTCAAACAATTGGATGAATTCGCTTGTTCTTGCATTGTCATAATATCCTGCAATCATTGTAGTCCATGAGAAGGTGTTCCATTATGGCATATTATCAAGAAAATAGTATGGTTCATCTATTCTCATATTCTAGGCATATTATATGATCATTGTATTCCATAAAATAATATTTTGTTATGTGCATCCTCTATTCTCCCATTTATAGCATATCCAACAATCATCGTAGTCAAGGAAACCATATCTCGGTTAGGAATTTTGTCTAAATTATGTGAGCACAAATCATTCTTTCATTCTTGGCTACATTCTTTACCTTGGGATACACACCATTTCTCTCATCGTGGGCAATAGTTCTAGCTAAGTCAATTTTGAACACTGATATCAATCCCCCCACCACATTTTGTTTTTCACACCATCACAAATTACAAGCTCTACAATGGATTTATAACAAATGTTACCAACGAAAATAAGGTGGGAATTGAAATTATTGGAGGTTGCAGATGAATAAAACATCATGCCCCTTAAAGCTCTGCTTTATCCTCCTAGTTTTGTACAAGTTTTGATTAAAACTCCACACTTTTTTCCTAAAATGAGATGATGACTTATGTTAATACAATTATTGAAGGTTGTAGTTGGGGGGGTGATTTCTGACCTTGGAGGAAAATTGAATCCGAACTACTTGTGGGGATTGGGAGAAATATCAAATAATCAAGCTAAAGCCCTTGCTCTTTGGCAAGGCCTCATGAACAACATAAGACAATTGATCATAATGGGAGACTCTATGATAGTCATTCAATACCTAATCATCAAACAAGCTCCAATAGATGGCCCTTTGACTCGAATATTAAAGAGAATATCACACCTAATGTCAGAGTTTGAAGATGTAAATATCTTTCATGCTTTACGTACTCTAAATCTTCTAGCTGATATAAATGTTATCTTGGCTTCTAATATTGAACAAGGTAAGTTGATGATATGCAAAGAAGTAGAAGGTTATTGTCAAATTATTTAAAATGACTTCGACTTTGGTTAATAATGCAATGATGAATCCCAATGGATCTAAAGCCTTGGAATCCGGCTGGTAGGTTATTTGCATGCAATTGAATTATAATCAATACCTTGTATTAATGAATACCAACGATAACATGTTTGGTAGAAAGTTCGAGTGTGAGAACATGTATGGAAAATATCCCTCTCGCATGTTCCAGACTGGAAATTTGATGTCTTTGGTATGAGGTAATCAATTACAGATCAAGGAGGACATTATGGAAGGCCCTAGATGCTTTATTAAGATTTTCATTTTAGGCGACCTCATTTTATGGTTTGCTCCTTACTGGAATTGTCGCTCCCTGTATACTCTGCAAGAGATTTGGTATGGTAGTAATTCAAGGAGAGGGGTTTGTGAGAAGTCTGGTAGCAATGCAATTATCTACTAGTCGTGTAGCATATCATCCTAGCCTGGGATTGGAGTTCAAGTGGTAGTGCTTTTGTTTCAAGTCTCTGCAATTGAGTTCTTTAGTTGTTTATCCTTCGAAAAGTACAAAGTTGTTTTTCAGAGTAGTAAGAGGTTGATTTCCTCTAAGATTCTTCTTCCTTCCTAGATAGTAGAAAATGTTTCGAAAGACAAAGATAATGGTGGTTGCAATGACTTTTACTCTATAGGGACTATTTTGTTGCATCTCTATACTTCTGAAAATTGGTTTAAGATTTTCATTGGACTTCTGAGTCTTGCTCTAAGTTTTTATTTTAGGTAAATTCTCTTTGCAATAGTATCAAACTCAAGATCGTAGAGTCTGTGTCACGTCCCATTCCATCAATCAGTGCAATGGAGGAAACATGACCAAACATACCGGGCTTATTTGACAATCTCAGCCCCATACATTACTAAGATATTCATAATAAATAAAAACTTATGTATCCAAATTCATACTCAATATAAACACAGCGGAATTAAATCATATTTGCACATATACAATTGTAATGCATCAACATATCTATCACAAATAGATGATGATTCAAAATGCAGAGAATCAATCCCCTTCTCATGCTATGCACAAACTTCATATCAATTCCATTAACATGGATAATTATCATTCAAAATTAACACATTGCAGAACACAAAATGCATATAATTTCAACATAGAGAACACTTATCTTTGAGATGAAGCTGTCTAAACAACTGGCTATGTGAGAGCAATGTTCCACCCAACCATAGATCTATGTCCAGCCTATATTCATTCAGCTGAGAGATCACCCTCAAGTTGGGTTGTGTATCCACTAAGGAGGAACTAAATGGTCTCACTCACAGCCATGGTTTCACTCAATAGTTATGCTAAGCCAACACACAGTTGGGTTTATCAAGCATACAAAAGACAATGGAGGAGGATGCTAATCTAGTGAGCTCAACCAAAAAGCTACAAGCATCTCAAATGAACTCAACAGTCATGGCACCCACAATACCTACCACACCCAACACAAGGAAGGTCCCCTTCTCTGCTGCACAGTCCCTCAGGCGTCCCTTCCCTAGTGCTCTTCAGGGTGGGAATAGAAAGGTCCAGCTGCTAATATCTTGAGATTCTAGCCTTCACTGGGTTTATCAAGCAAACCCAACCTTTGCTCAGTCATTCACACTTGGATTTCTCACAATTCTGTCATCAATTAACTCAATCCCGTCACTGGATTTCTGGGCTATAAAAATTGGGTTTTCCAATGGATTTCAGGGTATCTAATACTCTCAATTTCGCCCCAAGGTTCATATCTATGGATCCCCCATTAGATTTCACTATCAATACCAACTTCTGGGTGTTTATGGCACTTCAAAACGTGGGTTCTTGCAAAGTTGCGATTTCTGGTTTTTTTCACTGCTGGGAATTCGTAATGGATGAAAACTGATGCTGGGATGTTCAACAATGGAATGGGAATGAGGAAGAACCCCTTTCCCATGAGGTAGAGTGACTTGTGGTACAAGAAAAATAGAGCCCATGGACTAAATTCTTCAACAACTTCCTTACAACATAATTAAATGTCAGCAAGGAAAGTCAAATGGGTTCTCACAATGACATTTGGCAGCATATGGTTCACCCCCACAACCCCCTTACCAATCCCTAGTGGAATACACATGGCCCCTTCTCATTCGTTGCTTCCATAGCCAGTTTTGGTATTTTATTGAAATATTTAATATTTACATCCATTTACAATATTCCATGGCTTAATAGCACATGGGTAACAAAATATCAAATGCTTGTCCATTCTAAATAAAATCTGGACATAGACTAGCGGGGCCTTGGCCTTGGGCTCCACGCTAGGGAAACATACATCGCATGTATACAATATTTACATTAAAAGCCAATATTTCATAAGGGTCAAAATTGGGGTATTACAGTCTGTGTGGAAAGTAGAGGACAAAATTGTTTGATGCTCTAAGATTGGAATTGTTTTAAGTCGGTGTATTGAGATTGGGTTGCAAGGAAAAGCTCTTTGCGGTCAACCTAGTCTGTGTTTTTCATTTTTCATATCTTTTAGCATTGGACTTTGCTACTAGTTCCTCTATTTTATCACTTCTTAGGTAAATCTTTATCAGTCTATAGTTATTGTTGTAATGGATCCATAAATTGGAAACAAGGATAATTCTTAGCAGTTGTATGATAACTTAGTCATGACGGGCAAAAGCGAAATATAGATATTGATAGAAAAGCTTTAATGAAAAGGTAGAAGGCTTGGGAGGATTGCAGTGTCAGCGGCCAGTTGCTTTCCCATATCCAACATGATTAGCTAGAAGCATAGGTCAATCAAATGAGAATGAGACTGATAAATGCTAAAATTGAGATCGAATTTTGGAAGGTAAATTGAAGGATTTTTAACAAGAACTCAAAGAATTGAAGAATAATGGGCTCATCAAGCCAGAGACTTCCTCGATGATATATGCTTACCAATGATTTTTTTTGCTTATTCTTTCAATCCATCAAAATTTACCACTAGTGGTGCACTGTGGTACGTTCGAATTCCAACTTTTTGAAGGGATTGATTCTTTGCAGTCCAACTTCCATTCTCTGTGCCCATTTCTTAAAATCTCTCCAATAGTTATCCCAATTGGTCTCTTCTACTTTTTCATTTTTTACTCTGCAAATTCTACGTTCCAACTCTGATTGTGGGCTTGAATTTTCTGTTTGTTTATGTTTTACTCCCGTTGGCTTCTGCTTCAGTATATCCATTGGAACCTTCATCTTTGGTGGCATTTATTTTCTATGCCCGTGCTCCCATATGTATGAATTTCTCCTATGCTCTATTCTATCGCTTGACTTCCTTCCCACTTATAAATTTGATTTGAATTACGTTGTGGGTTGGTTGGTTATATTTATTATTGATTTTGGAATGATGGCCACAAAAATTGCGATAATTTGGTTCGTGCGACATAAAAATTTGATCGTAATTCATGTGTACGACCATTTAGATTTAGCAATTGTTCCACTTGTGTGAATTCTACTTGTCAAACTGATCTGGTTTCGATCATGGGTTAGTTTTAAATGCTCGCATGAATTGTAGGGATGAGCTGTCATTCTACATTTTTTTTCTAGAGAAAAAAATATATAATCTTAATATTATGAGACATAAAAATAAGATTACATCAAGAAGTCTAAAGACAACGGTCTTTCATGTAGTGAACTATGGCCAAAATCCTATAACCAAACAATGATAACAATTCCCAAACATTCGTTGTATGCTGAATACCAAAAGGCAAGCCCAGAACTCACAGTCACCAGACGACAGAAGCTCATAACTAAAAACCAAGTTATTACAGCATACTCCGGACATTTGCAAAAAGATGGCAGCTGAAAAAATCCTGAATTAACAGGCCGCCGAGAAGAAAAACGAGGGGAGGCTCGCACAGAGCAAAAACAGAAAGGCTGGCTCGATCAACTAAAGGCAATACAACATGAAACCTGAAATAGCTTAGAAGCACCGAACTCTGCCATGATTGACCATTATCCCATCTTTTGTTTCGCTAAAAGTTAAGAAACCATCCATCGGGATGATCCCTGTCTTCGAAAGCTTATCAACCACCGATTTGGCCTCACGATAGATGTGATGGCAGCTGATCCGGTTAAAAGTAGAGCGCGGATGCTTTATCTCCTCCATCCAAGGTTCCATAAAAAGAGCTCTGATCGAATAAATTTGGTTGAACCAGTTAACGACCAGCTGAGAATCACCAAATAAAGATAAACACTTGTAGCCCTTCCTCCTTGCAAACCATAACAGACACCTGAGAGCCAGAAGTTCCACTTTTAGCCCATCACCACCTCCAAATCCCACCTGGATCGAAATACAGTGAGAGTTGCTGCAATGAAAATAAATCCCTCCTCCACAGATGCCCTGTCGGGATGCCCCATCGAAGAAGCCGTAAATAAAACCTTCCTCCAACACTGGATGAATTACCCTTCTAGTTTTAACAATTCCTTTCCTCTCGGGGAACTCATTCCATTGGTTTAAAATGAAGAAAACAATGTCTTTTATGGCTGGCAGAGAGTCATAAAAAATACCATAATTGCGGGCTTTCCAAATACCCGCAATAACGAAAAAAGGAAGTGTGCTTTTGTTCCCGTTGGCACCATGCCACTTAAATAAGCAATCCTCCAACTCGGGACATTCCCATTCCTCAGGATCATATAGCCTCCCCCGAATGACCTGCCAGACAATGAAAAACTAACAGAAAACTAAGAAAAGTCGACGAACTTCCACATGCTTCTAACTTTTTATCGACTCCTTCATTCTACATGCTTCTAACTTTTTATCGACTCCTTCATTATTTTTCCACTGGAAGTTCGTCGACTTTTCTTAGTTTTCCGTTAGTTTTTCATTGTCTTGTTGCTTCAATTAGTTTGTTCTTTTGTCTTTTGAGTTTCTTTGATGTTTCCAGAAATTTATTTCTTGTATCTATTTACATTTTTTTACACTATGTACAATCGTTGACACTTTAGTTTTATGGATTGTACCGCTTAAGTGGAGCAATGTTTACTAATTTATCAAGCAGTCAACCTCGTAGTGCTCTCGTTTGCACTTCCCTACTTGATCGTATGTCCTCGACCACATAAGGTCCTAGCCATGTTGTTTCTAACTCTCTTGGTTTATCTTTTACTTTGCTATCATATAGTAATACCAAATCTCCTATAGATATATCCTTATTCCTTAGGTTTCTGTCATGCCATTCCTTTTGATGTTGTTTGTGTATCTCTTGATGATCCAGGGCGATTTGTTAGTCCTCTTCCAATTTATGTAACTGGAATATTCAGTCATCTATTGCTCTTGTTGTGCCCAGTCAAAGTACTTTGGAAACATAGTGGGTGTGCTATCGAAATCATAATGGAACACTTGCTCCTTGTCTATATACTAGTTTAAACAATGTTTGTCCCATCGATCTCTTGTATGCCATTCGATGTGGCCATAATACTAAGAGACCTTATCTTCTTAATCGTCTAAGTTGTTGTCACAAATTTTTGTCAGTCTCTTCATTGATGTTTTGTTAAATGATTCAGTTGCTCCATTGGATTGGGGATGATAAGTGCTTCTTCCATGGTGATTACCATGAATTCCTTCAGTAATATTTCAATAGTTTTATTTATGAAATGTGTTCCTTTGTCACTTATTAGGACTAGGGGACAACCAAACCTTGTAATGATATTCTTATAAATAAATTTTGCGGTAACTTCTTTTGTACATGTTTCGACTATATCAACTTCCTCCCATTTCATTAAGTACTCTACTCATGTTATAATGTATGTCGCCCCCGTCCTTCCTTGTTTAGGAAATGGTCCCACAAATTCGATTGCCCATACCTAAAAAGGAAGATTATAATTAATTGGTACTAATGGCATTTCGTCTCTTTTATGTCGTCGACCAATTCCTTGGCATCTGTCACACTGACTTACTGTCATTCTGTAATCTTTGTGAAGGGTGGGCCACCAAAGACTAACTAGTAAAGTCTTATTGTTGTAGTATGTGCAAGATAGTGTCCTCCAGTAGGTCCTATATGTACTTCGTTAATAATGTCTTGTCTCTGATGTTCAAGTACACATCTTTTGAGAATATCATCAAGTCCTCATTTATACAGATATCCATTTATTATTGTGAATGGGGCGACATTGATTGCTAGTATTTTTATTTTCTTTTATGGCATATCGACAGGTGCTATCCGTTCTTCAAGGTATCCTACTATGTTGGCCAGTTTGGTTGGAGCAACTTCTATTCTGAAAAGATTTGCATCACGAAGGTTGTCATCAATTCCTATTGGTTTTTCTCCTGTGTCCAGTCTCGACAAGTGGTCTGGTCTTACATTCTTTTTCCCTAGGTAGAAAATGACTTCAAATTCGAATTCTTGTAATAGTAGCAACCATTGACAAATTTTTCCTTAATGTAGTGGTTTATTGACTAAGTATTTAAGTGCTTGATTCCCAGTATAAGATAAATATGGGTTTGCTAAAAGGCAATGTCGATATTTCTGGAGGGAAAATATCATCTCCAAAGATTCTATTTCTGTTGTAGAATAGATTTTCTCATCCTTATTTATTTTTTGACTAGGGTAAGTACTGGATAATCGAAGTTTTCCTCTCTTGGCTATGCTAAGACCGCTTTGATTGCTATACCTAATGCGCCAATGTGAACATGGACTTATTTTGTCCAATCGGGGAATCGTAAGATTGGTGCTTCAACTAACTTCATTTTTAATATTTCAAATGACCCATTACATTCTTTTTCCATTTGAATTATATATCTAACTTTAAGAGTTCTTCCAGTGGATAAGTTATATTTGAGTAGTGTGTTATGAATTTTTTGTAGTACCCTATGTGACTTAGAAATACTCGCATCTGCTTCCACATAAATCAATAACAACCAAATATACCATATTAATGTTTTTCTAACCAAATAAAATGAAATAGAGTATAGTTCGCATACAACCTATAACATAAAACTTATAAATAATTAGACTATAGAGTAAGCCAACGATATAATATATAGAAACTTTGGAATCCATACATCTATTCAGCATCCAAATGGATTGGAGTGCCTAAAATCTTTACAATTAATAATTATACTTGACAAAAAAATTAATACAATTTTCCAAAACTTTCGAAAGCATTGATGAGATAAGAATTTTATAAAAAATAACCTAGAATTCATTTCCTTTAATGAGAAGCATCCACAAGTTAATCTTTGCCCAAGATTTCCATGTCCAATTTTTTTCATTCGAAAAAAATAACCTTTATTAGATAAAAAGTTGTATCATGGATACAGATTGTCAAGTTATACACACTTTACTCCTTATATTTTTTACATGTGGCGATCTGGAATAGTATGACCTTGAACTTTAAACAATCTCTTCTTGAACCGAGTCCTCGATATTTTAAGTTTTAACTCCTTTTAGCCCACAAGATATTTTGTAAATAAATTAAAAATTGATGTTAAACATTTAAAATAATAAGCATTTAAAGTCTTTTTGTTGTTTTAGTTGCAAAAGATTGAAAACAATGTTCAAAATAATATTTCATTGGTAGATAGTTGAGAAGTCAAACATTCCTATTAGATATGAATCTCTTTACAAGTTTTTATCTGTGTGTAACGGCTCTCACATTGAGTTCTTATTTATCAATAAAAAACAATTTAATCTCATGCTCTAAAAGGAAAGGTTCATTGTCACTTACACCTTATGGGCTCTTGAATATACATTTGAGAAACAGTTTAATCTCATACTCCAAGAGGAAATGTTCATTGTCATAAGGAAATGTTCACTGTCACTTACACTTTATGGACGCTCTTGAATACACATTTGAGAAACAGTTTAATCCCATATTCCAAGAGGAAATTCTCATTGTCACTTACACTTTATGGGCTCTTGAATACACACTTAAGAAGATTCTAACTTGACTCTTCTCTATTCTTTAAGATAAGACCATTACCGATAGTGCTTACCTAGATCATTGAACATGAAACCAAGATTTATGGTAATGTAAAGCTTGTTCGAAAAACTTATGTGGATCATAATTTACATTGTAACATACTTTGAAGTTTAGCCTTTTATCTATGGGTCAGGCCAAAGTCCATCCCATCCTCCAACCACAAAGAAAGGGTAATTCGCTTTCGACCAATTTCAACTTCTAATCCAATTTAACCTATATAAAGAAAAAATATATGATACTCAATATTCAGAGAGACTTATAATGCTTTCCTTGATTTTAAAAGAAACACTTTATTGAGGGCTCATTGAAACTTTGGCTTTATCTTCAAGTATTGTCATTCTACAATGATACAAATGAGTATACAAACCAACATATTCAACCATTTTATTAAAGAAGAACATTATTTGAAAAGATCACACTTGACAATCACTACCCAAAGACTGCAACATTAATTGGCAAAAGGCCCAAGAAAAGAGTAAGGCAACATCAAGAAGGCACAAACCCAAATAAAAGCAATTAAGGCATAATAATTTTACATCCAATAGACCCTATGCAAGGGAGAAGCATGCATGCTTAGATTTGAACCATGGTCATCTTCACAATAATTACTCCAAGTTGTTGTTGAACTACATATCGATGGGGATCTTTATTTTATAGTTATAAATAACTATATACTATAAAATTTCGGAATATAATAAAACAACACTTGATCAAATGTTATATGGAGTTATGTCGTCTTTTTATTATCTATTTAATTGCAACAATGATACAAATCAATATGTTAAAGCAACACTTCAATGTGTAAGAGGCTTTGGAATGACTCCCCTAACTTGGTAAAGACTTGTGTTGACCATTATAAAAATTACTAGACCCTTTAAGGACTACCCTAGAATTTCCTGGGCCATTAAAAGACTTATGTGGACCATTAAAAAACTTCCCTAGGCCATTTAAGGACCTCCTTGCAGGATTCATCTAATCTTGTACAAACTTCCCTCTTATTACTAGGATAAGATGACATAGGGAGTTAGAGTTTCGAAAAAAATTGATTGATTTTTCAAGGATTTGAGTTGATTCATAATTAGGCAAGATCCTTAGGGGCATTGTTCCACCATTAATAAAACTTAGATAAGGTGAAACTCCTATCATTCATAAAATTTATGTTGGATTCTTGTCATATTTGTGGTTGAAAATAGGGTCATTTTGCTACAATAGTAACTTCCCTTGGTACATAACTCATATAATAGTTGAGTTATACAAACTTCTTCCTATTTACCATTAATAGACAAAGCATTATTTCCTTTTTCAAAGAAAGTAACGTAGGATCCCCCTCTCCCTATAGTAAACACTTCATGTTTATTATGATTGATAGAAATAATTATGCAAATATATATAAGAATATATTGAGTAATGTTTGATTGATAAGAATTGAAATGATGATGATTACAATGAAACTCATGACGATGTACTTATATGCATTGACTGGTCACGAGGTGAAGTATATGGTTCCTTTGACCTTTCATTAACCTATTATTATTATTGTTGTTGTTGTTGTTGTTGTTGTTATAACATTGCCACCCCCATAAGGATTGCTTTGTCCTCATACAAAGTAAATATAATTCTCTCTATATAAGCACATTTTTGTGGTGGCATCAAATTTTTCTAGTTATAGTGTTTTGACTTCATTCCTACTTCGAGTGTTGGTGAGGTTCCTCTGTATTATTTGTATCGTATCTTGAAGTCTTTTGACATGGTTATATAACATGAAAGCTTTATGCTTCTTGGTGATGTATTTCCCTTCCTTCCATTGTTGTATGTTTGATTGTGCTTATTCCTATATTGTGTAATTCACCTTTCTTGAGAATAGAACCATATAATTTATAATGTTAACCTTACCAATTAAACTCCATGAATTGTTCTTCAAGGTTTGTGCAATCATAGTGCCCAACTACATCAATCATTATGCACCTAGAACCATACCCATTTATGAGAGTGCTAGAGTGTAGAATCATGTTTGTATATATAGTTCTTGTATTTGAACTGGGACTTTATGACATCTTCCTACTTTTTGAACCTTTTGTCCATCATCAACCATGATTGCAAGGTGCATAGTTGAGTACGCAATTTTTTTAGTTGTTTAGCAACATCGATGCCTATACAGAATCTACGAGTACCATTATCCTTGAATTTTTGTACTTGTCGAGCTCTGAATTATAACCATTAATAATTTCGTTTGTTGGGTTTGAAATTCATACTTTACTTTTGTCCACTATTTTTCAAATAGTGTAGTGACTTGTCCTCACATAGATGTCGTGGACTCCATCTTCTACAACATTCATAACAAATATTTTCCTTCGTATTAATTCTAGCCATCGTCTTTGGTAATATTCAAATAATTTGTCAAATTGCTCTTGTTTCCTATTAATTTGTTAGTTTTTTCCCTAGTTCTTTATGTGGCTCTAAAATTCGATCTATACTTTGTGTAGCGCTATTGGCTATGTGTTCATAACGATGATCCTCTGCTTGCACTCATCATAATAAATCATTTTGGTGGTGGTTTTTTACTAGACACACTTTAATTTTACAATCTATACTATAGAAGGTGAGGAATTAAACTTTTATTGAATTTTGACTGTATAAGCTAAACCCGACTTGAGATATAAATGCCAAAGTTTAAAAATTTTATGAATGAAGGGGTGTGACTTATTTAAGGAGAAGTTTAAAGTCACATGTGAAATAAATGACAACAAGAACAATTAATGGGTGTATGGATTTCCAACCAATAGGTGACACGTATGCAAAAGTACATAACACTGTATGAAATGACTTATATGGTTAGTTTGACATGAAGTCACAAATTGTAGGGCAACTGTACAATGACAACAAGTAATTGTTTCAGAAGAAAAAAAACAATAACTTGCTATTTAGTGGATTCAAAGTTATTTGAACAAAAACAAGAAGGACTATCTAGATTAAGTAATCTCCAATGATACTCATGGCAATACCAAAATAAATTAGCATGAACTGTAAGCCAATCGACCAGCTGGGAGGAAAGAGCACTCCCATACAGTATGTAAATGGCCAATCAATGCTAGACCCTATAAAACCACAAACATGACCAACATTATCAACACCAACAAATGAGGTTACAAGACTATACTAATCCCCAAAAACAAACTAATTTTTATAGGTAAAAGTAAATCCACTAAATGCCAGTAAAATCAAAACCAATTTTACATACAATAAGTTACCCAAAAAACTGACAAGGAGCAACTAAAAACTAATGAGCCCTAAATTTACCAAAGTCAACAATCTGGTTGTCGACATATTTTTCAAAAAAGATAATACCTTCTCCTACTCCAAGGGATTTTTTTGACAGATGATCAACAAATGAATTATTTTCCCTGTATATGTGAGAAAAAGTGATAGAAGGCATTCTTGAAATATCTTCCCAGGTCTGACTGCACCATTGATCCACTTCTGCCACCAGCAAAGTCCCACGATTCTTGGCCCAGTCCACCACAAATTTTGAGTCCCCAAAGACATGAATGAGGGGAAGGTGCTGAAACTGAACAAACTGAAATAAACCCCATAGATCAAGTATCTCAGCCCAGGTATTAGATCCATACCTAGCCCCCATCCAAAATAAAAAAATAAGATTGTGCACTAATCCTCAAATACATGCCACATCCACAATTGTTATTAGCGGTGGCTCCATAAAAAAACCAGAGACACCATCTTTAGGGAAGATAAAAATAGAAGGTTGTCTAGTAGATTTCTTAACGCGAGGCTTATAGTACTCCATGTAAAGTATTTTTATAGTAGTATTATGAACCTATGCAGCAATATCATCATAAATACAAAGGTTTCTTGCCCTCCAGATGCCCCAACAAACAAACGAGGGCAACTCCTTATGTCAAGGAAAATGTTGGACCCATAGTCTTAGACAAGCCTCAAAGGAATCCTTCATCCATACAACATCGATATTTAGTGCAGAAAGAACCTCATCCTAGACCACATAAGTGAAATGACAAACAACAAACAAATGAAAAAGATCCTCAAAGCTAGATTTACATAAGCAACATAGGCTTGGTCCATAGAAACCCCTGGATAAAAGGTTATCCTAGGTCAGAATTTTAATATTCAGACATAGCGAAATAAAACACCTAATTTTAAGAGGCATGTTCCAGTTCTACAGCTTCTTGAACCAACAATTACACTGTATATCCACGGCAGCTGAAGAAATAATCTCATAAGCAGACTTGGCATAGATATGACTAGTGGAAGTGTTCCCTTCCTAGAAAAGAGAGTTTGCACCCTCCAAGAGTCTAATGCCAAGATTGTTAAGGCCATTAACAAAAGACTTCCATTCATCGGCAAGAGTACCGGTTAGTCCTAATAAATCTGATGTTAACGAGTATGAAGAGTCATCATGCAAAACATTCCTAACACGAAAGTCTATGGAGGCCATGCTTAGTTAACCAACTTACCATACAACAAGTAATGTGATATGATGGACAATGGATGGGTTTCAATGTAGTAAACAATTTTTGTTTATTGCGATTGATAGAAATACACAGAAATAGTGTGTATATATATATGATTGATAACAATTGATTAGAGGATGATTACAATGAGTCCGATGACGTTATACTTATATGCATTCCCTGGTCATGAGGTGAAGGGGTATTCATTGGTCATGAAGTGAAGGGGTATGTGCCCTGTGACCTTTCTTTAGCATAATTATATTATTAGTATTATGCTTATAAGACTTCCTTGAAATATCTACACGGAGGGCGACCTAATTATCAATGACAATAGCCATTGGTAATCTCGAGGGACTCAACCATATTTGAACCTATTACCTATGTCATCCCTATCTACATTATATTTTCAGTGAATGGTTCAATCGATTTAACTAACCCTCGAGGCTAATTAATAAATACAACTTTGTATAAAGAAATACCTCCTCATTCTTTAGACATACAATGAAAAGCACACAAAATTTATGGAAAATTTAAGGAATCAAGGATCCATACTTATGTTAAAGTGTAAAAAGCTTCATGTATTTTATTGATTCTCAAAACTAGTAAATTTTTTTGACAATATTTATAATTTTTGAAAAAATCATTAAATTTCCAATTTTTTTTATATATTTTTGAGAAAACTGTAGTTATTTTTAAATAAAAAACTGTTAAATTATAAAATTTAAGTAAATCATTAAAAGAAAGGAAATTAATAATTTTTTTTAAACATGGAAAATTATTTCAAACGATATTGTTAAAAAAACAAAGTCAAAACTGTTAGGATATTCCTATACTCCATCCTAGTCCCACCAGTATTTTGATCCTTTACATTTTCAGTCATGCATGCACCTTTAGGGTTTGCATGCATTCTAGGGTTTGCATGCATCCCAGTCATCAGTCCAGCACCTAGTCCTCAGTTAGCCAGCCCCCAGGAGCTTCTCACTATTCAGTTTTAGCCCTCCAATTGCTTAATGCGCCCTTCTTCCTTGATTTTAGGGAGCAACTCGCCCTTCTTCACCTACCAGTCCAGTTGTCACTCAGTCACACTCAATTACAGTCAGTTACACTCAGTTATATTCAGTTACAGTCAGTTACACTTAGTTACATTGAGTTACACTCAGTTACACCTACCAGAGTTAGTTTGATTGATGGTTGACAATTACTTGTGCATTGATGACTCCACTGATGATGATGAAGACTTCGAGTTGCGCTCCGATAATCATGAGGACACCTAGTGGTGCTCTGATGACACTCTATTGATCTTATGATCACTCTGAGAGGCTAATTCGAATTGCCACCTTAGGCATTCGAATCCTCTCTACCATTGTACTATTTATTTGTCCATACTGTGATTAATTAATTAGTGTGTGTAAAGTATTATTGCTTCTATCTGAGTTCTATTGTACCATATTATTCTGTTGCTCATTATACTGTATTGTTCACTCTTCTTTTATTTTCCTGCTTAATCATAATTACTCTTGTGAGGTATACATCATCTCTTAGATCTGCTGTGAAAATTTTCACAAAAACTAATAACCATAAAACCTATTTTTTAGAGTTAACTAGTTTGTTGAGTTGTGACTTCATAGTTGGATTAAGCAACGACATAGAAACACTTATATTCAAATTTTACTAATGTAAATCAATTTTTTTCAATATTTATAAATAAAAAACTTATAATTAAAATAAATTTACAATTTGTTTTTGTTTTTTTCCCTTAAATATCTGTAAATCGAATTTTTTCAATATTTATAAATAAAAGACTTACAATTAAAATAAATTTACAATTTGTTTTTGTTTTTTCCACTTAAATATCTCCATTTTTTTTGTTTTTTCCCTTAAATATCTCTTCGTGAATATACTCACATTGAATTATATACTTAACACGTGGACGGGTCAAAAGCCTCAAATTTATCGTTGGCCTCACGTTGTCCCACTAATATCAGTTTTTAAGTATGAAGTGACCACCTCCACCTGAAATTTTATTTTGCGAGAAAGACGCCGCATCATCTTTGTCACGATCGATCTGAACAAGGGGACAGAATATTTTCCTCCATCGGCCTTAAGAGGGACAAGTGGCGATACAGTGCTTTCGCCACGTGGCGATAGCAAACAATTTGGCTTTTAACATAAAAGGGTAAAGGGATGTTTTCACACAGAACGCTCTCTTCAAAGCCCGAGGTGGACACTCTACTCTCTCTGGCTCTCTGGCTCTGGCAGTAGCTGTAGCCTGCTATCGCTAGCTCTAGCCATGGCGACCACAGGATTCGAACCGGGGCCGTTCAGCCGCATCCGCAAGATAACTTTGAGCTTCAGGCTTCCATACTTCACGCAATGGGGCCAGAATTTGATGGTCTGCGGGTCCGATTCTGCTCTGGGAGCGTGGAAAACGAAGCAGGGACTGCAAATGACGCCTCGTCTTCAGGGAGCCGACGTTCTTGTTTGGCATGGAACCCTCACCGTTCCCCACGATTTTTCTTGCGATTACAGTTATTATCTCGTTGACGACCAGAGAAATGTTTTCCGGTCGGAATCCGGCAAACGCCATGCCTTTGCTCTTCCTCACGGCCTTCCCGACGGAGCCTCTGTCGAAATTTACGATCTCTGGCAGGTATTTATTATTATCATTATTTATAATTTCCATCTTTTGTCGAGTTCGAGAATAATAGCCCTAACTTGCTGCCAAGTTAGTAACCTCAAATTCAAATTCGAGTCAGCAATTAATCGCTTCAGCAATGTTTAAAAAATAGGGTTTAAACAGGGTTAATAACTGTTTATTGTCTTAGTGATGTATTATTATGTTTTAAATCTTAAAAAACTTATTTATTTATTTATATATACTTAGAATTACGTCTGCAAGAGAAATTAGTGATGTATTGTTATGTGATATTTTTTTAATATATAAATTACGTCTGCAAGAGAAATTACGGATCTTTTACCTTTTCAACAATATAACATTACTTTTTCCAAACTTTTAACCATTGGACAACGAGAAAGTGAGAAATTACGGATCCTTTACCTTTTCAACAATATAACATTATTTTTTCCAAACTTTTAATCATTGGACAACGAGAAAGTAGCATTCTAAGCCATCAACTAAGGAATCCATTTTTTGTCGCTTTGGGAACATGAACATCTTCTATTAGTGGTAAAGTATATCCCAGCTCTTAGTTTTATGAAAATGGGGTATGTGAGGTTGTGGGAGGGAGATAAATATAGGATTCTGTTTTGCAAAAACGAGCTAAGTATGTTAAATGCAGAAATTTGTTACGTGTGGTGAAGTTATACAATTCTCATAGGACGACATAATGGGCAAACAAAAATGAGGTGCTCCTACAATCCAATATTAAGAGACATCCTTCTTTTTCACAATTAATTGTATATTCAAAATTATTTTCTTATGGCCAATATCATTTAACTTGATTTACTAATGATCATCTCCATCATAACAAAGATGTGAAATGGCATGCAGATTAACACTAAAAGAGCGTATCATGTCAACTCACAACAATGATGTCATCTAACAAGCGGGTGCCATGTTACCAATAACAGTGGAAAAGATGGTCATTGCAAGAATTGACCTTGAATTGATAAGGCATTTAATTGCCATTGATTTTCAGGCCACTTCAATTGCTTGTAAAATAAGATGGTTGGTAAAATACAAGGGCAAGATGCTATAATGGCTAATGAGCAACAAACACATCGGTAATAAATATCAAACTTATTTATTTTTTAATTCAGTGTTCTAGAACTAGGAGTCTATAGGGAAAATTGGATAGAATTCATACAAAATCAACACTCAATCAAAGAAGGAAAATTGTAACATTTTTCACTAACTTTAGAATAAGCATAAGAGAACAATAAAATAGAGTTATGATTTGGATGTTACAAGGTTGGAAAATGAGATGGTTGGCATAGTGAAGAGGGATATCTTATAAAATCCATGATTGAGGACTGAGCAACAAACACATTGGTAACAATTGTGAATTTTATTTCTGTTTCATTTTTTAAAATTATTTATTTTTCTTGAACTCGCACTTTGCACACAAAACTAGGGAGAATATTTTCACTTTTATTATGTATAGGTAACTTTGGGTGGTGTATACAAGTAGAGTAACTAGAATATCTTTTGCAAATGATAATATCTCCTTTTTTACCAATTCTTAATAGTTTATGAATTTTACTAAACATGTTATAAACATAAAGATCATATAAGATTGTGTTTTTGTATTTCTATGTTCATCAATGTCATTAGAACAAGTTATAAATACAAAATCTACGTGTTTCCTCTTAAAAAGAAAGAAAAAGAAATAAGCAATTGTCACTTTTTTTATAAAACTATATAAAAATGATCAACGAATGGCTAGAAATGGAAGGTAAGCGAGCTAAAGGCCAAGCAGGTTTTAGAAGAAATCATTCAACCACAGACCACCTCGTTACACCGTTACACTTAGGGATTTTTGTAGAGGAATGCCGTAATAATAAGTCTGACCTTTTTTGTTGCTTTGTGGACTTTAGGAAAGCTTTTGATACAGTGCCTAGAAATAACCTATGGAATAGACTAAAGGAGCTTAATGTTCCTTTTGAGTTGAGAGCTGCTGTGATAAGGTTATACGAAAAAGTCATTGCCAAATTTAATAACAATGAGGGCTGGTCAACTGATATAAATTGTAATATTGGAGTTAAGCAAGGTTGCCCCCTCTCCTCTACCCTTTTTGGCATTTACATCGATAAACTAGAAAGATGTTTAGAAGAAGCAGGTTCTGCAGGCACGATCTTAGCTAGGATAGTTATCATCCTCCTTCTTTATGCTGATGATATTGTTCTTATGGCAAGGTGACTCTTTGATCTCGATAAACAATTAAGAATTCTCAAAGATTTATGCTCTAACATGGGTATGATTGTTAACACCGACAAGACAAAAGTTATGATAATACAATCTAAGAAAGACACCTACTCAAATTTTATTTATGATAACAATAAACTGGAGGAAGTGAATTCTTACAAATATATTGGAATTGATATTCATCACAAGCTCAATTGGAACCATAGCATTGAGAAATGATTAATGGAGGATGAAAAGCTTATTTTGGTCTTGAAAATAATTGTAAATCAACCAACCTGGTCACGTGAGATTAAAAAAAGTTCATCTTTGAAACTATTGTCATTCCTGTTATCTTATACGGTTGTGAAGTATGGAGGTGCAGAATTTTTAGAGAATCTTGGAGAAAGATTGAGCAAATCCAGAAGAGATTTATAACTTATAACCTCAAAATTAAAAGCAATGTGCCTTATCTTGTTCTCCTCATAGAAGTGGGTCTTTCCCCCATCGAGAGCATGGCTATGATTAGGTACCAAATGTACAAGCACAAGATAAATAACATGGGAAACGAGAGGCTTCCTAAAATTGCTTTAAATTCAAGTCAAAACCAACTACGCCTCGAGCAGAGTTGGTGTAAAGATACGATGGCTTGGTTAGACCATTGGGGCATTGATGAAAATGACACTTTACAGAATATTGATAATGTCAAAAATATTCTTACCTTCAAGTTTAAAGAGAAATTGTGGTGCAAGGAAAAATTAGCGGTTAAGAGAAAACTAAGATACTATAAGGAGGTCATTAACCCTAATTTGAAAGATTAGAAATATTTCTCGATAATAACTAGTTCAAAGAAGAAAATTAATATAACCAAGATTAGAATGAACTCCTATGAGCTTCACAGCGAAACAGGGCGTTGTTTTATTCCCAAAACTCCGTGGGCAGAAAGGGTTTTCCATTTTTGTAAGTCTATGAGCGTTGATGATGAAAATCACTTTTTCTTAGAGTGCCCTGCTTACACCCACATTAGATATGAGTTTCATAGTATTTGCTACAATACAAACCTTACTAACCTTCTAACTTGCCAAAACTATAGTGAACTTGGAAAGCTTCTTACCAAGCTTTTTGAGCATAGGAACAAAAGTTTAAAGCAAACCAAGTAATAACTTTCTTAAGGTTCGATAGACCAAAGTTGGTCTCAATGAATGTTAATCATCATCATCATCATCATAAAAAACAAATAAAGTAAATTAATTAACGGAAAAACTTAACATCTTTTTATTGATATTTTTATTTAAATGATAAAATTTTTATGTGGATTTATAGTTCCAAGTGATTAATAGGAACTTTGGCCTCAAAACTTTGGTCTTGGGGTTATCTCCCCTTTTAAAACTATCAAGATCATTATAATTTTGAAAAACAAAAAAATCTAAATAAAATTTTATCTCAATGAATTTTTTCCTCCTCGATTTTTTTTATCCACTTATTAAATTACTCTATAAAGTATATATTTGGCATGAATTTATAGTTTCACGTGATTAGTAAGAAGAACTTTGACTGGGAAGATCTTTGAGATTAATGTCCATTTTAAAACTTTACCATATTAAAAAAACTAAAAACAATTGCTCATTTATTAACTTACTCCATAAATTATATATTTCTCAAAAGAATGACAACTTCTACCCCATTATCAATAAAAAAAAACAAAAAAAAAACCATACATGTTATTATCACTACCAATATCATAAAAAGTATTCCAAATCTTTACAAATTCCGTTATCAACATAAATTTTCCTACACATTTTAATGAGTGAACAAGAGCTTATTCCAAAGGGATTCTAGGCAATCAACTAAAAAATCCGTTTTCTGCCATCAATAAAAATTGTCTCGAGTATATGCGCTAAAGTACAGAGAAGAAAGCATGCTTGCTTAGGAAAGCATTCCCAAGATAGGTAAAATTTCCAAAGTTTTTTTAAGACAGTTTCAAATTGATGTTTATAGTAAAGCATTTCCCATGCAGGACAAATTTGTAAATAAGGTTTATGTGTGACAAATTGATATTTTGTTGTGAGCTTGTGGTTAAAAGATTACTATATTGTTAGATTAAAAAAAAAAAGTTGATAATTGAAATTATAAATGGTTAATAAAAATTGTTTAAGTTTAATAATTTATTTTAAGTATTTTAAAATATGTTAAAAATGTCATCTAAAATTATTGAAGTACTAAAATTATTGAAGTATTAAAATTATATGAAAATTTTGAAATAACATAATGGTATGAAAAAAGAGTAAACAATGTTTGATAATGATATTTTATTGGTTATGCTTTTTTTTTTTTTGAAAAAAATGATATTTTATTGGTAAATATCTAAGTAGTGCATCCCTTTTATTGTGAGTTTCTTCACAAGTTTTTATATGTGAAAAGTAATAACGATGCTTACCAGAATTCATATGAATATGCAAATCAAAATAATAAGAAGGACCATTTTAAACACCATACTTGACAATCATACTCGATAATCACAACCTTAAGACTATAATAATAATTGACACAAGTCCCAAGAAAGTAGTGAAGCAACATTACTAAGGCACAAGCCCAAACTACATCAAACAAAGCCTACACGAGGAATGAGCATGCATGCTTGGATTTGAACCTTAGACATCTCCACAAAAATCACTGCAAGTTGTCATTAGACCACATCCCAATGCACTTTATTGTTATTATATATATATAACTTTAGAGGTGTAATAAAACAATACTTGAGAGATGATATATGGAGTTATGTTTCTCTTTATGCTATCCCTAGTTACTGAAAAATATGAGTCAATACGTTAAATCAACACTTCTTACTTAGTGATTATGCAGATATCTATTTAGTTGTAGAAATGATACGAGTCAATATTTTAAAGCAATACTTCGTCAAATAAGAAGCTTTGGAATGACTCCCTTAGATTTGTAAAGACTTTCATGGACAATTAAAAGACTTTCTTTCTATTTAAGGACCTCCCTAAACTTCCCTAAACTTTCTTGGGTCATTAAAATAATTACATGGATCATTAGAAAACTTCCCTAGGCCATTTAAGGACTCCTTAGCAAGAGCCGTCTAATCTTGTAACATACTTCCCTCTCGTCGCCGTAGTTAGATGACACGTGGAAGCTGAATTTCAATTGATCCAAGACGTTAATTGATTTTTCGAGGATTTTGGGTTAACTCAAAATTGGGCAAAAGCTCCAAGGGTGTCATTTCACCATGCACAAAATTGAGATAATGGTGGAACTCGTGTTAATCCTTTTTTTTTTTTATTCTTGTCATATTTGTGGTTGAAAATAGGGTCATTTTGCTACATTTTTAGCTTACTCCCCCTTTACATAACTTGCACAGTAGAGTTAGATCGAATCCTTCCTATTTACCATTAATATATAAAGCTTTATTTTTTTCCAAGAAAAAATCGTGAGATCCTCCATCTTCCCTAGAATAGCCAAATGGGGAGTGACTTAATTGTCAAACACAATAATAGTTAGTAACCTTGATGGACTTGATTCGATTTGAATATGTCACCTATGGTCCTTTCGTCAATGACATCCCTTGGATGGCCGGTTCAACCGATTCAATTGACCCCTAGAACTAATTAATAAATCAAACTTTATATAAGGAATACCTCCTCATTCTCTAGAGATACATTGAAAAGTGTTCATCCAATGATTAAAAATGGAAAACATAGTCTAAAACTCATACCCTATTTAAAGAGAATCTTGTTTCATCCTATTAGAACCTCGTTCATGATATTCTAATTTGTTTGTGCTTTTGTAACCAGTAAGAAAAAAGAAATCAATTAAATTTTTTGATTTTCACAATCATAGCTCAAACTTATTTAACAATACGGTCACATGCAAAGGTGGTTCATTTTTTTTACTCATGGCTTGGTAGTTGGAATCGAGCACTGCCATACAAACAACTCAGATTCAAGTTTTATTAGCATAAACACAAATTTCATAAAACTTAAAAAAGGAAAAAAAGATTACTATAAATCTATACTAAATGTTATTATTATTATTATTATTTTTCTTTGAAAGTAACTTCACGAGAAACCCCTTCAACACTTTGATGTGAGGATGTTACCCAAAGTAAACAAAGTTGTGTAGATTAAGTGTGGCTAACCCCATAAATATAGAACCAATATGCTATATAGTGTGTCAAACAAGAGATGCTTGCAACTTAGTCCTTGCCTTATGTAATATATTATAGAAACACAAATCGATATTAAATATTAGTAAGACACTCTAAAAATTAAATAAAATAATTCACAAATTCAATATAATTTAGTCATGATGACCTTCGTAATAGTCTCATATCACCCTTAAACATATATATAAAATAATATTATTTATTAATAAAAATTGAATGTTAATGGTACTATTTAAATATAAACATATGGATTTAAGTTGTATAAGTTTTTAGAATGGATAGAGAATATGATTTTATATATGTGTGTGTGGGGGGAAGGGGACTGAATATTCTATGTTTTCAACTTTTTTGAGTATATTTTCCGTCTTGACTATTCAGAGTCCCGATGGAAATATGTAAAAAATATTAGAATCACATATTTTAGCTATGGGATGTCATGAGGGTATTTGAGGATGTTGAATCTATTTATGTATTTAAAAACACAATTTGAACACTTCAAAATTTGGATTTTCCCAAAAAAAAATTGACGGATTTCGACAAAAACCCATCGGAAAGTCCAATACTCACATAAATATTTCATGAACTTTGTAAAGTTTTCATATTATGTGTAATTTTTATTTTTATTTTTATCTTTATCTTTATCTAATATGGTCACTAATAAAATTAGTCTTATCAAAACCTATAAACCAATCAAAATTCAACACATATAAAAATAAATTAAATAAAAATAATTAAAAACAAATTAATATAATTTTCACACATTTTAATTCCTTGCATTTCATTGTGTTACTATCCAAACTAATAAAGTAAGCTGACACATATAAACATTAAAATAACCACCGCAGAAATATAATAATTATCACTTAAAAAGCAATATAAGTAGCCTTACGTTAACATGATTAAAATAAAATAACCACCGCAAAATATAATTCTATCCTTAAAAAGCAACATAAGTAGCCTTACGTTAACATCAAGATATTCCAAATCTTTTGCGATAAATACAAGAAGCGTGTCTCGTCCGTAAAACAACCTCGACGGATCCTTTACCTTTCAAACAATACTGTATGACTTTTTCCAAACCATTAAATCATTGGACGACGAGAAAGTGAGCAATCTAAGCCATCAACTCAGGAATCAATTTTTTGTCCCATCAAAGTTGAGAATGCGAAAATGAACACTTACTACTTTTAATATTTTGCTCATCTTTCAAAGTTGAAATGTGAAAATGAATACTTATAGTTTTAAAGTTACAAGTTATGTCCAAGAAAGGGATCGACTCTAGAGTAGGCATTCTATTTTCATAATTGAATATGGATCTATTATATTATATTAGTTTCACTAACTTGACAAATCTAGAAGGTTGATGGTAATGCTTTGAACTACTTGTGAAGCAATTTTGTTTGATATTTTTCTTGCTTGCATAGTTTTGAAATGTCTTTGTTTGAATAATAGTTTGTGTGTAATATCATGTTATTGATGTCATTGTAATGGTGCTATTATTGGTTTATTGGGGACTGTTATTTTTTTGGTGGCTTCTCACTTTATTTACAAAGGTTTGAAAAATTTCGGTTCAAATATGGGATAGTATGTTATAACATGCTTTTGGTGTCATGTATTGCTGTCAATGCCGGAGATATAGCCAGTTTTTAGTTTCAGGTTTTGATCTCCATAGACAATGGTCTCTTTGGATTTCAGGTCGAGTCAGGCTCATCGATGTAACTTTGATTTCTCCTTGGAATAGCAAGTTACAATTTCTTTTCACATGAAAAAATAAGTTACAAGTTATATCCTAGCTATTATTTTATTGAAATGGGGTATGGGAGGATGATATATTTTCTTTTTCCACGCATTATTCAAGATGTAGGGATTTTGGCAATGGGTATGGTTGATTATTGACACTCTAATGTAGGCATTATGATGGCGATATCAATATGTGACATTGATGTTTAATCTAATTAGGCTATGAGTTAGTGGTGGGGTTTTATGGCTGATATGATGGAAGCCCAGGTTCGATTCCCTACGGGGGGCTACTATATGTTTCTTGTGAGAGGTTCTATAGCCCTTCAACACCTTGTGCAACCATGGTGATAGTTCTACTTGCCACTGGGCAAATCATTCTCACTTTCAAACTAAGGTTGGGCCTATCTTAGGGTTTCTATCATCGTGAAGAGGTTCGTTTGTGGGACAAGCGACTCCATTTGTACAATATTATGACTACTAAAGTTTATGAAGGTATACATATCCTACTTCATCCGTATTTAAAACTTGTAAAGAAACACATATTCTTAACCATTAGACTCATTCAAGTACTTGTAGAAAAAAGTTATATCAAATTTATAAAATTAATTTGATTCAAAAATACTTAAATTATTTAAAAAACACTATAATCTATCATATCTATGTTAAACTACACATTAATAAAAAAATTACATATTAATAAAAAATTATAAAATAAAACCTTTTAGTAATGAGTGTAATGTGATTAAATAAATAATGAAATATATTACTTTCATATAATACAAAATGAAACTTTGTAGTAACCAATTACACAATTTGTAGCGTGATAAAATAGATAATGAAATATATTACTTTCATTAATACAAAATGAATTCATCATCGAAACAATGAGACAAATAAAGAAAACGAAAAGTATGCGACATATTCTTCGAGCGTACCATACATTTGTTATTCTAAAAGCTAGGGGATAAAAAGATAACCCCTCAATGATGGGTGATTTTCTTTGGAAAGTTAGTACATTAGAGATTTCAACATCCCACTTCATTGATCTAGTTGTAAGCCTGAATCCATACACTTGTTGATTCTAAAAGCTAGGGGATAAAAAGATAATTCCTCAATGATGGATGATTTTCTTTGGAAAGTTAGTACATTAGAGATTTCAACATCCCACTTCATTGATCTAGTTGTAAGCATGAATCTTGTGAAGTTTTTGTATTCTAAAGTTTGCCTTATGGAAACATGAACTAAGTATACTAAATACAAAAAAAAATTGCTCAACATGGTGAAATTATAAAATTATAATTTTTTTTGGTACGCTGAAATGGGCAAATAAAAATTCATGATGGGGTAGTGATAACTAAAATAAAATAGTTACATGAAAATTGAAAGTTGTAACCAAATTTTTGTGATATGAATTATTAGGGTTTTCCTCGTAATAATTGTAATAATAATATTTTTTTAAGGTCATAACCAAGCTAGACACTAATTTGGTGTATGATAACCCCTTGTTTGTGGGACAAGGGACCCCCTTTGGGCATCGATGTAATTGCTAAAGTTTATAGATGTGTACATGCCCTACTCCCTTTTAGATTTGAACCAATGACCTCATAGGAGGAAATACATGTCCTTAACCATTAAGCCCATTCATGCTGTATTCTAGGATCTCAAAGGAATCAAAGTAAGAACAAATGAGAAGAATTAAGAACAACCATCTCAACCCAACCCACTATGGGGGAGATGTTGTTACGTTTGTCAAGTTATGTAACTTAACGTCCCCCAAAATAATTAATTTGACCAAATTTGGTTTATTGGACCTTAAATTATTTTTGACAAGTTATGTCGGCTCATAACTTATCAAAAATAAAAAAAAAGTAATTAAAAAAAGAGTAGTCTATTTATTCTACGTTTTGGACTTTACAGTGAGTTTTGGGGTAAAATTTGTTTTGGTAAAATCAAAATTTGGAATTGTTTAAATTGTGTTTTTGAATTCATAAATAGATTCAGCATTTTGGAATACCCACATGACACCCAAATTATGTAATTTCCATAACTAATATATGTGATTCTAAGATTTTTTTAAAAATTTCTAACAACAAAATAAAACTGAATTTTGAAAAAGTTGAAAACTTGAGTATTTAGAGTACACCATAAAAAAAATTCATATTAATTTATAAAATAAAAAAATTAAAACCTACATAGATCTAGTAAAGATCGAAAATGATTCAATATTTTGAGTTATAATTTTTTTACATGAAAGAAAAAAATTCAACCTATACTCGTTAGGTCTAAAATTATTTAATTATAACATTTTAAAATTATTAAAATTACAAATTTCCACTTTGAGACGAAATTTGTTTTGAATTTATTCAAATAATGCTTACATTTTAAAATGATTAAAATTACAAATTTCCACTTTCACAAGTAAATTGAGACTAAAGGATTCATGTAATGACGATAGTTGCACGTGTGAAAGGCCGCACCTGTTTGGTTTGGAATTGTATAAAGAGTAATTAAAACGTTTTTGATTCGCCCGAATTTGGTAGAGTAATTCTTGTCACAATCATAATTTGGAGTATTCAGATCGCAATTTCAGTTATCTAAGTATTTTTAAAATTAGATCCCAATTACTAAAATTATAAAATTGCAAAAAACTAAAATTACACAATTACAAAAATAACAATTTCCAACAAAAATTTTAACGAGTTTTTATCCCAAAATCGCCGGTTATCCCAAAATCGCCGGAATCCTACACGAATCACGAATCGACTCACGATCGATCTGGACACCTGGGCGGAATATTCCCGTCCATCGGCCTTGGGAGCAGACAGGTGTCGATACAATATATCCGCCACGTGGCATAGCATTTGATTTCCATCCGTGGATTGCCTTTTAACGGAAAGATTAGGCGCATCTGTGGGATTCTTCCCACAGAACTCGCTCTTCAAAGCTTGAGGTGGACTGTGTACTAAATCTGGCTTTGGCAGCAGCTGTAGCCTTCTATCGCTACCAGCCTACCGCTACCTCTACCTACCAATGGCGAGTACAGGATTTGAACCCTTGCCGTTCACCCGCATCCGCAAGGTAACCTTGAGCTTCAGGCTTCCATACTTTACGCAATGGGGCCAGAATTTGATGGTCTGCGGGTCCGATCCCGCGCTGGGGGCGTGGAAAACAAACCAGGGACTGCGAATGACGCATCATCTTCAGGGCGCCGACGTTCTTGTTTGGCATGCAACCCTCACCGTTCCTCACGATTTCTCTTGCGATTACAGTTATTATGTCGTTGACGACCAGCGAAACGTACTCAGGTCGGAATCCGGCAAAGGCCATACCTTTGCTCTCCCTCAAGGCCTCCCCGACGGAGCCTCTGTCGAAATTCACGATCTTTGGCAGGTATTTATTATTTTTATGATTTCTATCTATTGTCGAATTGGATAATAATATTCCTAATTTTGCTGCCAGGTGACTAACCTCAAATTCGATTTAGCGACGAGTTGTTCCAGTCCTGTTTCCAAGATAGGGTTAATAAATTGGATAGATTAACACTGTGGATTGTGTCAGTAATGTAATGCTTTGTTTTATTATTATTATTATTATTATATATTAAGTGGTATTTACTATTTTCAGCATGCTCGCGCTTCCCCATTGCCGAAATTATCAATTAAGGTAGCTACCTTACAATATTCAAATAACATTCAAATATTCAAATAACATTCAAATTAGAGTGAGGTATCTATTCTGTCAAATTCGCCTGGCTCGGCCTCACACACCAGCACAAGCAACATCCACACCTGTTTTGTATCACATATCCTCCGGAAAGAGCTTCTAGCTTAGAAGGTTGTTGAATTTCTGTATACTAGATGATGCCATGCATGTGGAACAGAGATGGTTTATAACTTATAAGGCATTACCGGCATCAAAAGCTTTGCCAATCCGTAAGCTTGCTTTGGGATGCAAATCTTTATACTAGATCATGTCATGCATAACAAAAGTTGTGGAACAGAGATACTTATAAGACATTACCCGTACCAAAAGCTTTTTCCAATTCATAAGCTTATACTAGATCATGTCATGCATAACAAACGTTGTGGAACAGAGATACTTATAAGACATTACCCGTACCAAAAGCTTTTTCCAATTCATAAGCTTATACTAGATCATGTCATGCATAACAAAAGTTGTGGAACAGAGATACTTATAAGACATTACCGGTACCAAAAGCTTTTTCCAATTCATAAGCTTGCTTTCTTTGGGCTGAAAACCGTGAGTTGATGTGGTAGCATCATGCCTCGAGGACCATCTTTGGCCTGTGGTTTTTACCTATGTGATCTTCCAAGCTATCTTATAAGAGTGGCATATGCCTATCTTCCATGCACACTGGTTTTGTATCTACAGATTCTCAGGAAAGAGCTTTTACCTTAGAAAATTGTTGAAGTTCTGTAAATGAGATCTTACCATGCATAACAACAATTGGAGGATAAAGGAGTGACTTTGATGGCCCATATATGAAGCAAAGTAAATTCATATGCAGATCTGTTTGTGGATACTTGCTAATCGAACAAATGTTTCTATAAAAAGATTACAAATTATGATGTGTGGAGGAAGCTCCATCCTTCTCACCATCGTCTCATAGGAATGGAGTCTAGATGTTTCTGAGCACCCTCTAATATGTTTCTGAGCACCCTCTAATAGGAACTTTCAAGTTGATAATTCTATGATTTTGATGATGATAGTTACGAACGTCCATTGAGACCAACTTTGGTCTATCGGACCTTAAAAAGGCAAGGGAGTCACTTGGTTTTCTTTAGAATTTTATTTCTATGTTCCACAAGTTTTAAGAGAAGCATTCCTAAATCGCCATAATTGTGATGTGTTAAAAGTTTAGGAAATTTTCCTTTTGTTTAGGAAAATTCCAGATTACAGAAATAAGAGAAGCATTCCTAAATCATCATAATTGTGATGTGTTAAAAGTTTAGGAAATTTTCTTTTTGTTTAGGAAAATTCCAGATTACAGAAATTGCAGTAAATACTTAAATAAAAAATTATAAATAGTGTCTAATCATGAAACAAATACTAAATCTCTCAATCTAAATGATATTCAATGAAGGAAAAAGATTATTTTATATATTTTATGGATTTTATTGTAAAATAAATCTGAAAATGAAGGGTTAACGGTAACAACAATTTCCAAATTTTTATTTTGTGCTAATTTTCCCAAATAAAATTATCTAGCATATTTCCAAGGAATAATTAACAATTTTCTGAATTTTAATAAATTTTCTATGGAAGGGGAATGAAATTCGGAATATCAAAAGAACTACTTTAGATATTCTAATTTCACAAATAGATCTAAGTGAAATTCAAAATATTTTTAGAGTTTTTCTTTCAACGTTAGATTTCACCAACTAAAACAAAGAAAATTAAATAGATTTTATTTTGATTTATGGATAGTTGCAAGAGAAATAAGAAAGAAAAGTGCCTTCCCTTTTTTTTTGCTACGGAGTCAACAATGAATTTCTCCAATGAAATTGTTCCACAAAGATCACCTAGAAAGAGTTGCTACGAAGTCAACAAAGATTTTCTCCAATGGAATTGTTCCATAAAAATCACCTAGAAAGAGTAAGTGCTCAAAGCCACCAACCCTTCATAGATGCATTAGAAGCTATAATAATGTAAAATCACAAAGGGAGGATAGACGACTCCTCTACTTCTCACTTGAGTGAAACCCTACACTAAAAGGGGTTATATTTCCAAAATCTTAATGGACATTAGTACAAAGAAAAACCTCCCCCTATGCAAAAAAAAATCAATTGAACCTGTCATAAATCCTTACCATACATCCAATCCCTTTGGACAATATTACTCCTAAAGAAGCTCAAGAGAAATAGAACACAATGTTAACACAATATTATCTCCAATATAAGAACCATGAACAAGAAAAATACCATCACCAATGAAAAGCTCCAAGATATGACCTCCAAAGCCAAATAATTTTTTTATTATAGGATGTCTTGTACAACGATAGTTCTCTTGTAGCACCAACAACTAACAAAGAAAATGAGAGAAGAGCTTTCTTTTTATAGCTTTAGAAACTCACCTCTTCTCATTAAGCAATTAATTTTTCTTTCTAGAAGACTCAAAACCCTAACTAAATCCTCTTGATGCTGTAAAACAATAATAAAAATATTTTCAAGTGGTTGAGACAAGTCATAAAGGAGTGCACTAGCCTAGAGAAGGGGGACAAATTGCTTGAGGGAGGGAGAATTAGTTAAGAATGAAAAAAAAGACTCATACAAGGCTCAAAAGAGAGTCACAATTTAAAAAAAAATGGTAGTTTTGGGTTTTCCAACTTCCTCAATATTTATCGGATTTTCTATTATAACCATTTTTGAAAAATCCCACGGCCACTTTGGATCTAATGGCATTGGGATGGCACAATTCTGGGCACTCAATAAAAATATATGAGGTGTCTTAGGTGGACTACATGGGGATATGTGAGATTGCATAAAAATATGTCGAGGGTTTCACAATTAGAATATTAAACCCAAAGTTAGACTTATCGAAAAGGCAATCCTAATATTCTAACTTGTTTTTAACCAATAACACATTTAAATTATTGTAAACCATGTGCAAGAGGGACTCATAAGGCCTTAGACTCTAACTTGACATTACATAAGTGTCCATGGTGACCAACATACACGAGATGTTTATATTACATTGACTCATAGGGCTCAGGTGCTCTAATGTATGGCGTGTTGCACCTATGGAATGCCCTTGGGCTAGAGGATTTCAAGTGAAAAAACCTTGGATTATTTATAATTGTGAAAATGTAAATAATCCTTAGTAAAAAAACACTCAAGAGACATTCCCTTTGTGCAACTGTCATAGGAGAGCTGAGTATAAGTTATAACTAGCCCTTTACATATACAAAATACATCTCAGTTACATCATTACATTACATTACATCACAACCATGGATCACTTGATACAGTGATACAATTTGCATAATTGGCTTAGACAAGCCATACATTGAACTTTATCTGAATCGTCAACATCTTTTCCCCTTGAATAAACATTGTGCAATTTGAGGGGTAATATGTTGGAGGAGAGCCAGCTAAAGTGAGATGAAGAGTTGTTGTGGTGACAGTGGGCAACTTTCCTAAGTGCCTTTAGGGTTGCACTTGATTTTGGGACTTCAAATATCTTTGAGTGCATATTTGGGAAGTACCAAGCTGTATTTATAATTTTAAATGATTTTGTGAATGAGAGTCTTTCAGTCAAGGGACAATGATTGGATGTTGAAATTGAGGAGAAGCAAATTGTTGATAAGGTTTAAATGTCAATTTACCATTATAATAATTTTAATTTTGGTAGGAAAATCAATGCAAGGCTCAATGTATTAGACACCAAGAAATTTGTTGTTGCGAGGATGCTAAATACTTAATCAGAATACTTTCAGCTTTTATATATTTTTAATAATTTGTGTTGATTGTGTTTCCTACTTTTGGGCAACTTTACCCTTTCTACAAATTGAATCCATTCTGCCAAACATACTTTTGCTAGTTTATGACATTGGTTTTCCTTTGAATCCATTCTGCCAAACATACTTTTGCTAGTTTATGACATTGGTTTTAAGGAATGAGTAAGACAAGTAGAGGTGTCTAAAGAGTCCATTGGGCTGTGGTTTAGTGGTTGAGACATGGTGTCATCATACTAAAGACCTAGGTTCAAACCCAGGGCAATGGGCGTAGAGCCCTGAAAATTAAGTTATGAGCCAAGTTTGACGGTGATATTCATTAAAAGAAATGTAGAGGTGACTAAAGATTGAAACTGAACAAATTGTAATGGCAAACGTTTCTTTTATCTAGTGAAAGTTCTAACATTTGCTTAATAAGTTTGTATGAAGTTATGCTGGCTTAAATTGTAATGGCAAACGTTTCTTTTATCTAGTGAAAGTTCTAACATTTGTTTAATAAGTTTGTATGAAGTTATGCTTGCTTAACAAGTTTGATCCTTTTTTACATGGTATGAGTGAATCCAATTTTCTACAGTAGGAAGATTTAATCCCAGATGATTGGAGGCTATCTCGTGTCGTTATCCATTGATGTTGTCAAAGAAATATATATGGTTTTGGTCATCCATGATAACTAGGCGTGACACTTACGGAAAATTATGATTTGTCTACTTTAATCTAAAAGAATTCAATTCTATTCCAGGATGGTTCGGCCCCAGAATCTCTCCTTTCTAGAAGTGCCTTTCAGAAGGCCATCTTTCACCAAGATGAGAATGAAGAGAACTTTGAGGATACCAAAAGAAATATTGAAGAAGACCATTTTCCTAAAGAGAATTTCAATCAACAAGGTTAGAACTAGTTTCTCTTATGATACAATTTGAATATAGTCTTAGTGAAAATGTTTACACAGATACTCCAGTATATGCCATAGGTTAATTCTTTAGGCTTACTTGACATCTTGAGTGTTTTGTATGAAGCAACATGCTGCTTTTTCCAATTTTCACTAATCTATGTTATCATGCCAGCCTTTTCTGACAGCTGTGATTTTTGATTGATAGATTCTGTTGTTGTTCGCTTCAGAATTTGCTGCCCGCGATTGGAAAGGGGGAAAGCTGTAAGTTTTAAAGTGAACATGCACTTGTCTAATAGTTCAACCCATATTCATTAGATGTAGTTGGCTACAAATTTCAACTCATTTTTATTTGTTGTCTCTGTTTTTTAAGGTCACGCAGGCCTCTAACAATTACATTTCTATATTGTCTTAAAATCTTATAGGATAATGATGTTCTGTTAAAGTGAGAAAGTATGTGTGTCACAGGCATACTTAACTGGTAGTGCATCGGCATTAGGAAATTGGGAGTTGAAGGAAGCTGTTAAACTCTCCTCTTTTGGAGATGCTTATTGGCAGGTAGATTGCACCATAAGGAAAGATGAGTTTCCAATTAGATATCCTTTCCATACGGAGAATCACTTTTTGTCCTTTAAAGTTGGGTGATATATTAGGTTAATATTCTATGCACTACTAACTCTGAGCTATGCTTCGAGTGGTGAGGTATTAATGACTTGTTTATCATCTATCTTTTATCTGTGACAATTTCAAAATCCAATAAATGGCAACTTGTTGTCTAGCTTATGCCTTCTTATGGTGTATTTCACACCCAAAATTATCCCAACAATATATGCGTGATCGTGGATAAGGTTAACTTGAATCACTTTATTTTTATGCTACTCTTCACCTTAATATTTTCCTTAATTATTAAAGGGCACATATAAGTATGTTCTCAAGGACAAGAGCACGACGGTCATTCCTGAAGTTGGTTCTGATAGAGAGCTTAGCTGCGATTCTATTTCAGGGAAGCTGGCTACAATGATTCTTGTATCAGATGGAAGCTTCAGGGTAAGGTCATATGTTTTATAACATCCTTTGAGAAATTAACTTCAATAAATTTCAATTGGAGAAAAATAATGACAATTATATAAACTGATGCTAAACTTACAGAAGGCGACACTTTCTTTTCCTCTTGCAGGAAACACCCTGGCGGGGTGCTGGAGTTGCGATTCCAGTTTTTTCTCTTAGAACACAAGACGACATTGGAGTGGGTGAATTTCTTGACTTGAAGTTACTTGTTGACTTATGTGTCAAATCTGGTCTTCACTTAGTTCAGTTGCTCCCAGTGAATGATACTTCTGTTCATCAGATGTGGTGGGATTCCTACCCATACAGGTACATAGACTTGGGAAGAATTCAAATTGTTATGGGGAATTAAAGCTATCATTAGAATTCTGAGTTTATTATTTTGTTGCACAGACTTTTCTGCTAAATGAGATGGTTGCATGATGAAGATTTTGGTTAAAACAATAGATAAGATTAGCACAAACAAGTTTTTAGCAAGAGCTTTCACTAAATTAACTTCACTAACTCTCAAGTGCCTTTAAATGGTTTCCGATTGGGTGGAATTTGCAGCTCCCTTTCCGTATTTGCCTTGCACCCATTATATTTGAGGGTACAAGCTCTATCACAAAAGATACCTGAAGAAATAAAGGTATCGGTTCTTTAAACTTTAAAGTTCTTAGTGAAATTCCTGGTCATGCTTGAGGCTGCAAGAATTGCCATATAGTTGGTTGTTAACAAGATATTTCAAATTACACAGAGCCTTATCTTCTGATGTAAGTGCTTGTATAAGAGAAAAAATAGTTTAACATGTCTCTCATGCTTGCAGCAAGAGATAGAGAAAGCCAGAGAGCACCTTAACTTGAAGGTCAGTTCGAGTAAATGGTGTTTTAATGTCAGGACGTAACTCTAGTCCGCAGGTGTCTGATTGTTGATTTCTGGGATGTATTCTTTATGGTGTTTTTATGTCAGGACATAACTCTAGGCTGCAGGTGTTTGATTTTTTATTGTTGATTTCTAGGATGTATTCTTTATGTGCCATGTCAGCTCTCTACACAGTCAAATGTATCTATGCCAGGATATCTCCATGGATTATATATGAACCTCTATTTATTGGATGATTTTGCACAGGATGTAGATTATGAAGCTACCGTGGCTACAAAACTAGCAATTGCTAAAAAGATTTTCTACTTAGAGAAAGATGAAGTGCTTAGTTCAGATGCTTTCCAGAAGTTCTTCCAGGAGAACAAGGTGACTAAAGGAGGGAATTTAACATAGTTATATTGATAGATTCAAATTAGTTGATTTATATATCATTTGCTTATATAATTACTAGGCATCCTTTGTTACTTTGGTTATAGGGTAATCAGTTCTTGTGACTGAATTTATTCCTATGTAAGTTTGTTATGAATTATACACCTTGGATTGTGTCTAGACAGCAAGATTCCCATATACATTGGTGAATTTGATTTTATGTGAAAAAATTAGTAGATCTTTAATAGATTGTAAACTAATTGTGCTATGTTGGAAAGCAGTTTATTTTTTCTTTAATATAAGTAGCAAATTCAGCATTTTGATTGCATCTGATATTATGCAATATAATATATGAATTGGAAGAGCATCAAGGAATCTTGTCATCCTGCATTTCTTATACTTTTTCTTCAATTGAATCCTTTTCTGTGGCTAATGGACAGGCCTGGCTGGAACCGTACGCGGCATTTTGTTTTCTCCGAGATTTTTTTGAGACATCGGATCATAGCCAATGGGGTCGCTTCTCTGAACTCTCCAAAGCAAAGGTGCCTTGTTTAAACATGATTATAGGGGTTTTATAATTATTAAAGTTTTCAAATGCTGTGTAATTGCATTTTCACATGGATGTTGATGTGTACTCTTAAGATTCTAAAATCATTCTACTATAATCTTGTTAAATGTTAGTGAATCATTCAAACTTGATGTTAGGATGAACATGTATTTTTAGTTTGTACAATCTCTCAAAGCTATTATAATAGTTTCTTTAGATTCTGCTATGCTTGTTGAGCAATTTTTCGTTTATTTTCATGGATGGATTTCTATTTAACAGTTAACTGGCAACAAGGAGGAAGGGAATGGAGAATGCCTTCAAAGAAATCTGCTAACATTTTGAACCTTAATTTTGTTCACTTGACTTAGAGTATCTCAGTTATTTATTAAAAACCACCTGTAGATTTTTAATCATGAAAGCTAAAGACTTACTTGGAAGTTTTTACTTTGTTAAAAGACTGCAGCATGGAATTTTAATTCCTAAAATTACAAGGTTTGATGAATTTATCATAGCCAAAATCCATTTTAAATAACTTCTGGAGTAATCCATTTTAAATAACTTCTGGAGTATGATTATTTTCATGACATCGCATGTAAATTCGGTAGCTCTTTAGAATCATATTCTTTGTTTTCTTTTTCCACCTGGCAATATTTACATACTATGTAGAATCTACGTTTTCTTCTGCATACTTTTTCAGATATACAGGTTTCGTTATTTCTGCATCTATGCTATATCGTCACACATAGTTTGTAAAAGGACCATCATGAAGTTCATGTAAAATCTTATCCTTAAGAGTAGTTATCTCAACTGTTACCAATTTGTGAACATGAATTTTTTTCCAGGTAACATATCACAGGGAAAACCTCTCGGGCACTTCTCCTTATTCTGAGGGTGGTACCCAGGGTAAACCCTAGATTCTTCAGGGCACAAGGCTAGGTCAACAACTTATGAATATAACATAAATAGCTTATCAACAATCGACTCAGTAACAGCGAACATGTCACAAAGTGAGATTTCGACTTGGGTGGGGAGGGTAAGAACTTTTCCTCAAAACCACTCAAGCTACACCCAATTGACAATCTGTGGACACCATTATGATAAGCAGGATGATGATAGAAACTGTTATGCCCCAAATTGCACATAAACTGATACTATAGCATAATTTTCCCTAGATAACAGAAATATAATGAAATATTCAGAAATTAATGGCACTATTCAGAAGCATAGCATGAATTGTTACAAACAATGAAGAAAAATACATAAGATAGTGGAAAACACTGCTTCCAAAGAGACAGGCCACACACTGCTTGCCCTAGGAATGTAAACATTGCACTCTGCCATCTAAAATAGGTATTCCATGCACATCTCGTGGCATCTTGGAAACTTCTATCACTATAAAATCTCCTCCTCATGCCTTAGACTTCAAAACCCATGGAATTTAACAGAAATAATTGTTCAATCATGATGATTGCTGCCTTAGAATGTTAATTTTCAGGGTTACTACGAAAGTGTTAACACCATGTTTGGGGTGCTTCATGAGATTTCGGGTACATGGTGTATGTTCAGCCCCTGGATGGTTTGAGATAAATTGTAGCATGGGATATGGTCCATGATGGATATGCACAGTTAAGATAGCTTGCTCAGTGGATGCTTGAACTCAGGAGGGTGCTGGCTTGTCTTTCTTTCCTTAGGCATTGGACATCTCTTGCTTGGATGGTGGACATCCTTCATTTTTGCCACATGAAGAGTTAACCTCATTGGAGAGCATCTGACATGGGATGAGGAGCGTGATGCATCTTGGAGGAGGGCTTTAGGCCCTAGTTGGCATGTGGCAGCTTGGATTCCTATTTGGAGGATTGGATATGGCTTGGGGATGCCTGGGGCTTCGACAGTGTTCTTACATGGGATAGCTGACCCAATGGAGTGCATTTCTTAGGAGGATCGATGGAGTTTGTGGTATTACAAAAACCAAACACACAAAGAAACCAAGAACACAAAGAGAGTGAAGTAAGTATTTTACTTGCTCAATTTCACCGAGAATAATATATAAATATATATATATGATTGCATAATGACGATGAATTTACTTACAATAAGGGGTCCCGCATAAATATTCCTAAGTGGGTGCCTTAAGTACCTTTTCATGAAAAGGTCATGTCTTTTGGTTATAAATTATAATTAACTTTATTATATTCTTTTATTATCTTTTCATTTAATATCTTATTTATATTTATATTTATTTTTATGTTACTATTTATATTTATTAATTATATTTACTATTGTGTATGTAACATTGCCTTCCCCATTAGAAATGCTTTGTACTCAAAGCAATTTTGGATGATTTTGTCTTTCGTTGCTGAGAGATCTTGATATCGATTTGTGGTTGAATATTTGTGAGGTTTGTTTTGTAGCGGAAGTGTGAGGTTTGCGAGTTCTTTATTGGATGATGTAGGCTTCTTGACCCATATAATTTGTAGTCCTTCCCTTTCCATTTGAATTTCATAAATTGTTTTTGGAGTTTCTTGGCATAGGTGCCCAATTGCATCAAACCATTCTGCTCCTAATACCATGTCCATCCCATTGGGTGGTAAGGTATACCATCCAATTTGTAATTCCAAACCTTGCATTTGTATGGAGACTTTTTGACACCTTCCTATTTTCTAGACTGGTTTATTGATTTCATACTTTGGTGGATCGTTGGATATCAACTACTACAAGTTACCAGTGGAGATATGTATGACTTAGTACAATAAGTGATCAGTTGGTCGATTAAGAAACCCAATTAAGGTCGCGATTTTGAAGCCCATTTGATAAAAAGAAAGAGAACCAAGAAGAGGCCTTGGAATTATAGCATTGGAGCGTAAAAATCTTCATAGGTCTGTGATAGGGGATGATAATGCAAGGGGATTTATTGTTGTAACAAGACTGTATTGGAGATTATCGCAGTGCATAATTCATCTTTGGATATGTGGTCTCTGCATCTCTCCTTAGAGGGCCAAAATTGGAAGGCATTGTTAGATTAGTATGCCTACGGCTACTTTAGTTCCTATAATTGTGGATGTTTTTAATTTGAAAGCAAATTTGGAGATTTGTGTATTGAAGCTTGGAGCAATATGAACCACTAATGGAGTTTTAGTTTACATTCCTTGGAAGCTCATTTGCATGGTAGATGGTTCTCTCACTCCACATTCAAAATCATTTGCGATTTTGATGGCAATGTTGTTACATAATGGGAATCATGATATCAATGCAATGCAAAAATTTGGTTGAAGTACCAAGTGACAAGTCAAATTGTTCTCTCCAGTAATTGTTGTCAAGACAGGCCATTGACAAGGAGGCTTGATACCACAAGTGTTCTACCATCTCAACACTTGAAATAGAGTATTGAGATTAAGGTCATTGCATAAAATTTGTAAATTGAGTAAGCAAGCTGTAATTGCACAAAAAGGGAGACTCCTCTTCTTATTGGAAGGAAAATTGATTATAGTAGATCACCTTGGGGTGCATGCTTGGTGGTACCCAACATCCCTACAATTTTTGTTGTTTGAAAGATGGGTTCATGATTGGTTGTACCCAACACCCTATTTGTTGTGTTGGTTCTTTGACAAACAAGCATGAGCCATTCAACATTTATAATGGGTAAAGGAAGAAATGACTACAAAATGCTAGTCATGAAATTGAACTACAAGAAGATCTATACGATGCTGTCCAAGAGATAGACTGTTGAAGAATGTAATTTCGGAAGATATTCTTATTGTATTTTTATTGTACTTCCTTCGGGAAATATTCATATTGTATTTGATTTTGTAAAAGTCCTAAAAGAAATCATGTAAAATAGACATGTTGACTCAGTGGGTAAACTGCCCCAAACAATGGGCAGCGTGCCCCAAACAATGGGAAAAACTGCCCCAGTCAAGTCGGCCTAGTCAAGGAAAGTCAAGTCGGCCCAATTAGGTAAAAAGGCCAGTTTGTGACTAGTATAAATAGAGTGGCGCCTAGCTCATTTGGGGCATTATCTCACTCAAGCAAGTTCGCATGAGTAGTGGCAAAAGTACAAGTTCGCTTGGGAAAAAGAGTAGCTGCATTGAAGAGATCTTTTCTTGGGGTTTCAATTGTATCTTGTTCTCTGGTTATTGTACGAGATTGACATTGTACTTTCTGATGAATCTATACTGAAGAAGTTTTGCTGGGTTTTTCCTGTGAGAGGGTTTTCCAAGGGTAAATCTTTGTGTTCTCTTGTTATGCTGTGCTTGTCTATCTTTCAGTGATCCTATTGCATATGGTTATTATGATAATAATATAAATTGTTTGAAGATTGAACATAACCATCCTGGAAGTATCAAAATTCTAACATGGTTTTAGAGCTAGCTTGAAAGAAGACCTTGTATAGTAGAAACTGTTGAAAGTGAAAACTAAGGTTTCTCATTCTGGAGGCTTTTCACCATAGTTTGGCCTGAAAAGGAGGTCAAAGCAACTCGCCCTAGGAGGGCACATTTTTCTGTGGATGCAGAATTCAGATGGGAGAATTTTCATTTTTGGCCCTCTCTCTCTTGCTCGGGAAAATTAGGACATCAAGTTTTTGGCAGTTTTGTCCACAAATTTGGAAGAAAAGGAGCTTTGCTCAACTCGCCTTAGGGAGGTGCATCTCTCTCTCCATTCAGTTTTTCAAGATCCCAAAGTTGAAAAATTAGTGTTTCTCTGACAAACCCTAAGCCTACCAGAAGTCAGATTTCAGAAGGTATTGAAGCAAGCACTTGATTGGAGCATCTCATTTGGTAAGTCCTATACTATCTTTATTTCCATTTGAGGTTCTCATTTTATCAAGATGACAATTAATACCAAGCTTGAGGATAAGCCTGAAAGAGCAGATAACTTCCGTGCTTGGAAGTATAGAGTAATGCTCATTCTAGAAGAGAATGAGTTGGACAACTATGTCAAAGAAGACATTGCGGAGCCAGAGGGAGATGAAGACAAAGCTAAGCACAAGAAGAACTTGGTTAGGGCCAAGAGGATCACCATTGATTCCATCAAAGATCACTTGATCCCAACAACTCATCTTTGAAAACACCTAAAGAGATGTTCGATATATTGAAGAGTTTATTCAAAGGGAAGAACATTAACAAAAAGATGACCTTGAGAACTCAACTCAAGGGTGTGAAGATGCAGAGTTCCGAAAGCATTCAATCTTACTTCACTAGGGTCTCCCAAATCAAAGAATAACTGGAAGCTTTTGGAGATCATGTTGAAAATGCAGAATTAGTAATGACTACTTTGAATGGTCTCCCAAGATCATGGGAACCATTCATTCAAGGAATATGTTCAAGAAAGAAGCTTATCCGATTCAGTGCACTTTGGGAGACGTGTACTCAGGAAGAAGCCAAAATTGAAGCCAGAGAAGAAAAGATGGGTGAAGATGATAACCAAGCCTTGGCAGCTCATGCAAGGAGGAGAAAGAAAGAACATCATTCTCACAAGTCTAGAAGATTCCATAAGAATCAATCAAAGACCTCCCAAAGACTACTCAAACTTCAAATGTTACAATTGTGGTGAAATGGGACACATTGCAAGAAACTGTCCTAAGAAGAAAGGCAACAACAAGAAAGGAAATAAGAAGAGACACCATGCTCATGTTGGAGAAGATGACGAACTAGTTAAGAAGAAAGCAAGGGAAGATTCCTCAAGTGATCAATAATATGTCTTGAACTTTTGATGATATAGAGGGAGGCTTATACAAGTTGAAAGGACAACCGGATCAAGCATTGTTTCATGACACTATGGAACCAAGTGAACCATGACAGAAAAGGATTGCATATACATACACTACAAGGATTTACCGATCGTAAGCAAAATGGTGATGGTCTACCCAAGATCCAGACAAAACATGATGGTGAAGAATTCGTTTCCAAGCAAAAGGAGATCTTGAATCCAGTACATGAGGACCTGTTGTCCGCCAAACTGCACACCAGCAGCGGAAATCTTTCGAAAGCTGTCTCCTTCACTGGAAAGTGGGGAGAGGTGTGGCCTTGGGGGCAAGCAATGAGCCAGGTACTGTCACCTGAATCCTAGCTCCTCCGTTTAGGCTAACTCCTAACGAAGCCAAGGGGGGTAGTCCCTACAAAGAGTTGTCTAAGGCTCTTGTGTTTTTAAGCGTTTTTGGTGAAATGATGTGGATGGGTGTTGTTTAGGAGTTTTCTTGTGATGAGACCAAAAATTTGTAAAGATGAACAACAGATAATAAGCAATCCACGTTGCAAGATAAGATAACAAGATGGCAGTATGATTTCAAGATTTGACAAATCACTAAAGCATTCACAATATGAAATAAACACAAGGACAAATGGTCCTGATCAATATATAAACTTTTAGATAACCAGTGGCTTATGGAGTCAAAGAAAAGTAAGGATTGTGATCCTGAAAGTGTGGGTCTTGAAGAAGTGTTGTTCGTGAGATCGTTATGCAGATTATCTTTGTAAATTGAAGATTTTAGTGGTCTTGATTATTAGGATAAAACCAAGGGTATCAAGAGAGTGTCCTGAAAGACAGTATCAAGTGCCTCCGTTCAAGGACATGTCGGACCACCCAGTGCTCTAGTCAAGTCGCGCAATGCTAACCAGCAAACTAGAGGCTGAACATAGCAATCCGGCGCCCCCAACTAGGAGATTACCCACTGAACTTATCTTATCGCTCAACTCCGGATTGGTTGGTTATGGGGGTGAAAGTTTTATTAATTATCACTTATGAGCTTAACAAGTCTTTCACCTTTCTGAGTACTAGCCCAACCGTTTCCGGTTGGCAGAGCATACGGGTGTTGGACAAACGACCAAGATAAATTAATTAAAGGGGGAAATGTGGATTGAAGTGTTTTATTATTAAGAGCACTTGTTCAACTCTCCGACAGAGAGCGCTCTTGACTTAGTCTTAAGACCACAGTTCAAGAGACTTCCTACTTTAAAATGCCTAATGCAAGAGGAAAGTGCAAAACTAACAATGCTCTCCGACAGAGAGTGCTCTTGATTTGGATTTGGCCAAGTTCAAGAGGCTTTGTTTATTTTAAGAAAGAAAAAGCAGTTGTGAAAAAAGTTATGAAGCTTTGTAGAAATAAACCATGTGATAGCTCAAATAAAGTAAGACACAACTAGCATGTTACTTGCAGAATGAAATAATGCTGAAAAAGACTTAGTGTTCTACCAACAGTTTTACTCTAAGGTGGGATCAACCTCCGAACAAGGTCAACCACTAGAACCGCCTGCACTTGAGAACCTCCAGCTAGCTGAAAGCTCTACCAAGGAAACCGACGGGGAAGGAAGAGTAACCACAAAATAATGTGGTCCTGCCCTTGAGATTTCATCTCAAGGATACAACTTCCGGTCAAAGGCTTTGGAAGAGAGATACAAGATGAAACAAAAGACTACTCTAAATGCAAAATTGAAAGATCTAATTTAACCAAACACCACACTCTTTCCCAAATGGGGAAGAAAACCAAAAAAGTGGAGGCCTCCTCCACTTGAACTTTTATTAATCTTGTACAATTGCCTTGGGTTTTAAAACCTTGAAGGACTTTGAAGAAATAAAACTTGAATGAAAAAAGGTGAAAACTCTTATGAGTTTGTACAAAGGATAGTGGTTTATTTCAAATGACATTCATGGTTTGCACTTCTCCTTGGTTCAAAATTCACTTGAGCTTCTCTTTGGCTCCTTCTTGGATATTGCTTCTTGAAAGCTTTTCAAGTTCTCTTCTCTTTCAAAACACCTACACAAGTCTCAAAACAACTCAACAATGCATCCATTAATCATTAGGAAAATGAAACAAACTTGAAACTAGTTAAGTCTAGATTTAAAAATTTAACTCTAAAATGTGAAATGTATGAGATTTTGACATAAAACCTTAACTATGATGAAACGGACCAGCGAACAACAAACTCTTAGAATGTAGTGGGAAAGAGATCTAAAGTATAAAAATTTGAAATATTTTTTATGAAAAATTTTCTATCTTTCAAATGGAAACTAAAATTAAACAAAGAATGCTTCTAAGATCTAACTTTTCAATGCATAAGATGATGTATGAGAAGCAATAATACTAGAGATCTAAATCTAACAAATTTCTTTTGCAAACTAAGAATGAAACTACAAACTAACTCATACAATTCGTTTTTGGTGTTTTGGGCTTGTTTTAGGGCTTTTTTGAAGTGGACGAAAAGAGCTTGAAGAGGAAGGGCGAATGGAGGATAGAAGGTGAAATGGAAGATGAGCTTGGGAAGATGGGCAAAAAAACAAAATGGATGAGAAAAAAGATGGATCTAGGGCAAAACGAATGGATGAATGAGAGAAAAGGCAAAACGAATGGGTGAGTGAAGCTAGTCTAATAGGGATGGGCTTGAAGAGGTAAGCTAGGTAACCAAGGTTTGTTTTGAAAGTGTGTTGATGGAGGAAGAGGCCAAAAACTCCTACTTGAAAGTTTCTTCCTTTGAAAAGAAGAGAAGAGCTTGAAGACCTGTAAGACAAACTGATTAGATGCCAAGAACCACTGTTAAGTGAAGAGTGACTTAGTCTTTAATAAGCCTTTCTCCACCTTGGGAAATCTCTGCAAAAAACTTGTTATGAAGCATACAAAAACCAAAAGATGTATTTCTAATCAAAGTTAAAACATACATCTAATAATGAAATTGCATGAACAATGAACAAATGAAAGAGATATCACCAATAGTGTGAAGAACATCCCAACTTGCTCTAGCATGGACCTCCAAAGTCTAGACTTTATTCAATATTAAACAGATATTACAACAATATTTTGGCAGAGTGTTCATGCTCAAAATCTCCATGAAGAACAAGCCTAAAAGGCCTTTCTTAAATAGCAAAGGCTACATACTAAAACCCTAGGTTGAATTGGCATTCATAAGAGAGCCAAATGCCAACTAACACTAGTCATATTCCAATCACATCTAGTCCAACCAATCGAATTCCAAGACTTGGAGTTTCACCTAACAACAAGTCGAGTTTGTGGATGGGGAGGTGGCCTCCACCTTGGCAAGGCGCCCCCCATCCCACTTTGGAGACACCACCAAGCCAATAAACATATGCCATGTGTAGAACTCGCATTCCCAAAGGAGATTGACGTGAGTTGAGGTAGGTGGCGTGAGTTAGATTGGTAGAAGCTTGGAGTTTGACTACCAATCGTGGTAGTTGAGAGTGGGAGGTGGCCTCCACCTAGGCAAGGCGCCCCCACTCCTCATTTGATGCAAATCACACCAACCAAAACTCATTTATTATGAACTCCACCTCACCAATTCGCAGATTGCATGAAGGAGGGCGAATTCTCTTTGGGAGATAAGCTTGTGCTGACTGTATCTTCAACTGGATGAACTTGGAGTTGATTGGAATCATCATGAGTGTCTGTTGCCATGTCATTTAGCCTTTTACTTTATTCCATTTGGACTATTTTGGAGAGTTTTGGATTTTCTCCAAAATAATAAAATTTATTAATTTAATTAATATTTTCTCAGTAATTGGGTTTTTAGAGAAAATATTAATTATGAGGCCTAAATGACATCCGAAACCTGGGTTTAGCTGGTCCATAGGTCATGTGTGATTTTTGGCTTATGAAACGAGCCATCAACCACTGAATTCGGACCCCGGACGACTGACATATTACAAATTATTATTTCTCTATTTAAGAGAAATTTATTAAAATTTAAAAAATAATTAAAAAACCCAAACTCGACGGACTCGGTAAAATTTTTTCTGAGGGTCCTAGAGACTGGGGACATGACCAGAACCTATTCTAATAGTGTCTAGTAGGCTTATATACATTAGTTGGACTCTAATAACCCCCCATGGCTAAAATTTTCAAAATCGAGCATTCCAGCTTTGGAGGAGCGGGAGAAAACCTTATCGATTATAGCTCGGCTATAAGCAAAGTATAATTGACAAGGGAAAAAACTCCTTGGAATACCTTAGTTGCTTAATCAAGTCATGGGGAACCGAGACACTCAGATCCTACTAGCACACTTTATTACAAACCCCCATGGGGCTATGGTCATGTCGACTCAAAAACAAAATTGGCTAGCCAAAACTGGCTAGTCACAAATGCTGGATCATTTGATACACTGGAGTCAAACACTTATCATGTTTGTCAAATGGCGGCTCTTCAGATAATCCAACTATGGTACAAACAAGTTGGTAACAGGACCAATGATGAAGACTTCAAAAAGTTCCAGACTAGACAAAGAAGATCATAACAGTTACATGTAGATTTGTGATACAGTTGTCTTTTATGCATTTATATATGAAAGATTGACTAGCAGTAGGCTCATGTAGTGCATGTTATGGGTAAGTGGCCTATAGTGCTGCACAACATTCCATGAGCCCCTGATGGAGCTAATCTAGGATGAAACCTCTTTGCTAACATGTTGAGAGCAGTGCACGCTCTTAATAGTATGTTCTGGTAGAGATGGAAGGCATCTAGATAGTTACCGTGTGTATATGGGATATGGATGAGTGTTGTGCCGAAGCATTGGCTGAAATGCATTGTTACATAATTGTGTGAATTATGAATTTGTCAATATGAATTGATGACTATGAAATGTTACTAATCATACCACTGAATTTGACTTGTAGGAAAAATTGTGTGCTATGACCTGCAAGAGAAGGATGATGAGATTTGTGATGAACTTCAAGAAGAAGATTTACAAATTCAGCATGCTACAGAAGTACAAGGCAAGGTTCATGGTTTCTCTCAGAAAGAGGGAGTCAATTATGACGAGATGTGTGCTCCTGTAGCAAGATAAACTTCGAATAGAGCTATACTTGCGATATCTACAGTGATGAAGTGGAAGGTACACCAGATGGACATGAAGACTTCCTTCCTGAACGACATAATAGAAGAGGAAGTGTATGTGGAAGAACCACTAGGATTTGAGACACATGACATGCAGACACGTGTGCAAATTGAAGAAGGCCTTGTACGGTTTGAAACAGGCACCTGGGACGTGGTGTGGGAGAACTTTTCCCGAGTCGAGGAAAATATGCGGTAGAGATCCTGAAGAGATTCAGGATGATGGATTGCAAGGCCATGGTCACACCAATGGAATTGAATTTGAAGTTGCTGTGTGATACTTCTTCAGAGATGGTGGATGCCACGGTATATAGGTAGATGATTGGTTCGTTGATGTACTTAACGAACACAAGGCCGGATTTATGCTTTGTGGTGAGCACACTGAGTCAGTACATGGTAGAGCCGATACGTGTTCATCTGGTTGCGACAAAGCATGTGTTGAGGTACCTGAGGGGTATGATTGATTATGTCCTCAGATATGCGTCAGGTCAGAAGATTAACCTATAGGGCTATGTTGACTCAAATTGGGCTGGAAGAGCACTTCGGGATGCTGCTTCAGTTTGGGGTCTGACATGATATCTTGGTTCAATAGGAAGCATACGAGTGTGACACTGAGTACAGCCGAGGTAGAGTACATTGCAGCTTGTTTAGCTAGCTGCGAGGCAGTGTGGATTAGGAAGCTACTTGCAGGATTGTTCGATCTCGAGTTAGAGGTGACTTGCATTTTCTGTGACAACCAGAGTTGTGTGCAGTTGTCCGAGAATCTAGTGTTTCATGACAAGTCGAAGCACATCGAGATTGGGTATCACTATATCCGAGATATGGTGCAGAGAGGAGCAGTGAGGCTCCAGTATGTAGCGATAGAGGAGCAGATAGCCGATGTGTTGACCAAGCCTCTGCCGAGAGTGAAGTTTGAGTACTTCAGGGACAAGCTTGGAGTGGTCGAGATCAAGAGAGAGTGATGAGTAACATAGCACGTGTGAGACACAGGTAGTCACGTAGTGACGTAATTGAGCTCCTGGGCGTGTCTCCACTTGAGATTGAGGTTATAGTGGGTAGTCACGGGCACTGTGTGTGATGTAATTGAGTCTCTTGAATGCAGTGCTATGTTGGACAACACACATGTGCGAAGATGCAGGTTATGGACCTAGGCTGTTCTCCACATGAGGTGACGTGGTAGCGGGTAGTCACTGGTTATGTGACATAATTGAGTCTCCTAGGCTACACTCACAGAGTTGTGTTGTCCCGATGATGAGATGTGACGTGGTAGTAGGTAGTCACTGTGTGTGACGTAATTGAGTCTCCTAGGCTACACTCACGAGATGATATGGACACGTGGTGAGGTAATGCAGGTGGTCGCGGTGTGCGACGTAATGTAAGCTCTTGCGCTGGACCCACCGGATGGCTTGCTTGTTCATTATACAGGGTAAGGTAACGTAGGTGGTCTTGGTGTGCGACGTAATGTACGCTCATGGGATGGACCCACCGGATGGTTCAAAACTTCTAGTAGGAGCATGATAATAAGCAATATTGATTAATAATAATTAGGAGCATGATAACAAGTAGGAGCATGATAATAATAATAAGCAATATCTATTATTGATTAATCTAAACATGCGATCAAGGAAACAAGTTCTGAAGATTCAACACATATAATCTTTATGAAAGAGTATATATTATTGTATCAAAGCAAGTACAAAGGGAGAGATTACAACCGTGCCTTGACGTTGCAACTTCTTCCAACAAGCCTTTTGCCTTGAAGATCCAACCTTGTTCCTAATAGAGAAGGGACACTTAGTTTTAAGATGATTTCAGCAGCATTTGGATGCTCTCACTCCTCTCTCCTTAATCCATGAAAGTGAGCTTGCATTTATAGGCCAAAGAGGATAGAAAGAGTAGAGGATTCTAAGGAGAAGGTTAGGGGATCATCCCAAAGGGATAGGGGTTCAATTGGCACTTATGCAGATTTGTAGGGATAAGCCTCCACAAAAGCTTCGTTCTAGAAGACTCTCGAAAATTCTCTTTTTTGCCTTTCAACCAACACTGACGCACCCTGTCAGCTAGCATGCTGCAAGAAGGAAACACGAGTTAGTGACGTACTTTGTCAATGTGCAGAGTGCGTCATCATGAGTCTGACGCATGTTGTAAACATGCAAGGTGCGTCAGTGCTCCAAAATTGGGAAAATGAGAAGGCAAAACCTCTTCTCAAGTAACTTGGCACTTACATTTCAGGGATTAAGGTAAATCCAAGGGTACACACCTCATTACCAGGATGATGACGAGATTTTGGTGTAACAATCCTAACAACTTGTGTGAAGAAAATTAGGTCTGGGCTAGTTTCTGAAGATTCTGGGCACTTTTGGGCCTTGTAACAACAGTAAAGCCTTTTATTTTTGGCAACAAGTGTGACAATAAAACTCATCAGTTAATGTTCTGGGCTCATACTAGGCCTAAAGATCAATTTTCAGACTTGTTCTAGGCACTTTGGTGTTAGAAATTATAACTCTGGAGGTCCTTTTTGTGTTTTTGTGTTTTATCATGGGGGGACATAAGTTGTATTTTTCCTAGACAAATTTATAATGTAAAGTGACTTTATGTTTTAAAAATGAGTTTGTAATTTATCATTAAAGTGAGATTTAAGTTGTGGGGTCCAAATATTTAATGTGCACTTTAAAAGTTTGTGGCCAAGAGCCGGAATCAGAAACGAAGCTCTGATACCAATGAAATGAATGATAGTTCATTTACTAACAAATATCGAACATAAGGACAGGAAACAGAAATCCGTATAAGATAAGTAATAAAAGTATATAATAAATGAATCGTAGAATGGATTAGGATGCTTTCCAATACCCTCCGTGACGGTATATATACACATTGACTTGTCATATGGTTGAATGATCATGTCCCTCAGGTCATGTATCACTTTATTAATTATTATTTATTTTATATATATATATATATATTACGTTCTTCTGAATGTAACTCCCATGAAAGTCTGGATGTTCTGTGTAACTGACCTGACATCTTCATGTAACTGACGCCCTCTCCATTTTTGGCGTCCTGATATTCTATTTATTCTAATGAAAAGAGTATAGTTTGTACAGTTCGGCAGTTATCTTGTGTCTTCTTTCGTTTTTCTCGTCTGTCTGCTTTTCCACTAGTTTGCACTTTTCACTTAGGCTTTACCATCTCCGTATTGCCTTCCTTGCTAACTTGGAACTTGGATAATATCAAGGATTATGCTTTGTAAAAGAATATTATTATTTATGATGATTTTTGGTTCAGGATGTATTTTTCCCATTTTGCAGTTTTTTACAGTTCCTTCCTTTGCTTATAAGAACTTTGTTATTCTAGGTCTTCTTTAAACTAAATTACTGGTTTGCATTGCAGTTGGAAAAGTTGGTGTCAAAGCAGAGTGAGAGTTACAACACAATTGCATTTCATTTTTATGTTCAATTCCATCTGCATTTGCAGGTTAGTCTACATTGTTGAAGTTTCTTTACCAAACAAATGTGGTTTCCAGAAAATAAGGATGCAAATATTTCAACGTTGTTATGAATTATATAAATACTTGCACATGTGATTTCATTTGTTATGGTTGCTATTCCAGCTTTCAGATGCTGCAGAATATGCTAGAAACAACAAAGTAGTTTTGAAAGGAGATCTTCCGATTGGAGTGGATCGACACAGTGTGGATACATGGGTTTACCCAAATCTATTCCGGATGAACACGTCAACTGGTGCACCACCAGACTATTTTGATAAGAATGGGCAGAACTGGGGCTTTCCTACTTATAACTGGGAGGAAATGTCTAAAGATAATTATGCCTGGTGGCAATCACGACTGGCGCAGGTTGCATTGTTTTGGTTTCTGATATATATTGGATACATTACTAGCAATTTTACAAATATTACAACATATATCATACTTGTCTTGACTGGTTTCAGCTTCATTTCTTAACTCTGGAGATGCATCCTTCATTTCAAAAATATTTTTGTAAAATATATTTACAGGACAAAGCATTTATTTTTGCGTGCTACAAACATTGATGTTTGCAGATGGGGAAATATTTCACAGCATACAGAATAGATCATATTCTGGGCTTTTTTAGAATTTGGGAGCTCCCAGAACATGCAGTAACTGGTCTCATGGGAAAATTCCGACCTTCAATTCCTCTTAGTCAGGTATTTCAACTTGTATTTGGTTAGGTCTTTTGATGAGGAGGAATTTATTTACATAGTGAAAGAAGCTCTCTACTAACTGTCCCCAGTAGGGAGAAATTAAAATCATCCTTGGATGAAAGTAGAAATTAAATTTTGAACATCACACTTTTAGTTATTTTACGCTTTTCAATTTATGTTCACATTGTATAGCATTTAAATATTTATGTTAGGCATCCTTATTGATCGTTTTCTTTCTCTTGTGGAATAAAATACTTGTCGGTTAAATTTGTTTCTTTGGCTATTGGGTCTGGAGCTTAATTAATAATGTTTATCTGTTTGTTAGCTCTGAAGTTTCACTGGAAGCGTTCCCTTGTGACACTTTAACTCTCAGGGTTTCAGCACATTCATGCCAAATATTTGAGAAATATATAAAAGCCTTGTCTATGATATTGCATTTGAAGCAGGTTACCCTCTATTCATATTTCCATTAAATGCCTGTGTGATGATGTCCATTGAATATATGTGATCTTGTAGGAAGAGCTTGAAAAGAAGGGTATTTGGGACTTCAATCGTTTGAGTCAACCTTATATCGTGGAAAATATATTGCAGGTTTGCTCTTAGTTTCAGATTTATCATATGATTTTATTCAGCAGATAAAATAATTAAAACCCCATTGTCTGTGTGTGTGAAGAAAAGCACAGCAAACCTGATCTGCATTTAGAATTTTCAGCTTCTTTTGCTCATTTCAAAATACTTCATTTGCATATCATCCGTATGATTGAACACGTTCTGCATTAATTTGTGTATTCTTTACGTGTTACTTTCAGGGTGTTTTATTATACAAGTTTATTTTATTGTGATTTTTCAGGATAAGTTTGGAAGTATTTGGATGGATGTGGCTTCAATATATCTCAACAAAAACGAATATCAACGTTATGAGGTGTGTTGGATAATCGTTTGGTTTTTATTATGTAATTCGGTGGAGTTATATTTTTAATTTATATTAAATGGCTTACAATGGTAAAAAAAATCGGAATAATTTTCTTTATAATCACATGCATTTGTAATGTGTTTAAAACTACACTTTATTGTCAAAGAGAATGTGTATGGAAGGTTTAGATCCCATGGAAGAATCCAATTATTATTCTAGTAGATCTTATACTAGAGACCTTGAGGCTTACATAGCTTTAGAGAGAACATAGATTGCAACCTGCGATATATATGAGCTGGACTACAAACAAAATTATTTACAAAAATTTTTAAACGTCAATCTACCTTATATGTGTTTTTTTTTTTAACAGAAACAGGGGAAATATATATATATTTGAAAAGGCTGTGCACAGCCATAGATTACAAAACTTGAGACAATTTTTCTGAAACAGAGATGGGAAAATAGCAAGCTATGAAAATATTCGTGTCTCTAGAAGCTCTATACCTATGCTTACTGTAAATTCTTCTGATGGCATTGGGATAAACCCTTACAAACTGTTTGTTTAGCAGCAAGCAAAAAAACATTCAGAGAATGTATATCAAAAAAGAACCTGAAAGAAAGGAAGAGAATTATCCATAGTTCTGTTGCTGCACCGAGGCCGCATCCACCATTTCCTGGTTGACAGTAGGAGCTTCCTGCACTTGACTGCATTGGGTTTTGCTTGTTAATGCTGAGAGATCTTCTTTGATTATGTCCACTTTACCCATCAGTTCAAAGACATTTCGCTCCAGATCATCAAAATCCTGGAGTCCTGGCATGAGAGCTGGGAGGTATTGTATATGACTTCAGTAGCTGACACTGGTACAAACGGCCGCATACGTCTTGCAAAGATACATCTTGACCTCCTCGGTAGTTCTACTCAATGTTGCAATGGCAGCCTTAACACTGTCCATAATGCAGCCGGGATGGTGGTGGGGAAGAAAAAGGGCCGTGCAGAAAGCCGAGTGAACTCAGAGCTGAAAGAAGGTGAATTGGGTGGACTGGCCATAGCGAGAGGTAAAGAACAAGACAAGGATGGAAGAGTTAATGCCGGCTCGAGCGAACTGACAAACGTAACAAGGGCCATGTGAAGGGCACATGGGGGATAGCGTGTCAACATCAGAGGGACGGAGATAAGTTCATTCCATAACCAAAGGGAGGGGTCGAAAAAAGAGAACTTAAGGTGGCAATAAATTAGAAAGACCTTAGGGAATAAATGAGAACCCGAAATTGCCATTGTTATGATTAACTTGGCCACATTTCATCAGGGCACCTTCATTAGCAGCAGCATCCGCTAGGGAATTATTCTCTCTCAAGATGTGGAAGTGTTGGATGTCTTTGGGAAGCGATAGAGAGCTAATTCTGCTTTGAATTTGATGGCTCTTAGAGCCCTTTGTTTTAGCTCCATGCCGCATGATTTGTATGACGTGCCTCGAGTCTCCATAAACCTGTAATTTTCCTATATTGAGAGAAGAAGCAAGTTCCAGGTAGTGGTACAGAGCAAGCCATTCGGCTTCATTGTTTGTTCTATTGCCTAATCCCCATGGAAAGACTGCGACTTTGTTTCCTCCAGGATCGAAAATGATCCCCCCCGCACCTGCCTCCCCAGGGTTCCCTTTGGAAGCCCAATCGAAGAAAATAGTGTGACTTTCTTGTTCCATACACCATTTTTTGAAAGAGACCTCTTTCCTAATTTCCCAATCATAGCGGGGAATGGAGTTCTTGGACTGAAGAGAACTCACCTTGATGAAAACTTGGCACCACTGAAATTCGGACCAGGATAGAGCTTCGTGGGCTGGGATTTTTACCTCTTTTGAAGAAAGGGCTTCAGAGATCAAAGAGATAGCTTTGTCGGCAACTCTGCATTCATTGGTCTTTCTGCCATCAAATACACATTTGTTTCTTTCCAGCCAGATTTGCCAACAGATATTCATGGGAATGAGCTTCCAAATTCTTGCCATAGTTGGTTTAGACTTGCTTCCTCCGGGGAGAGTATTTATCCAATTGTCTGTCATTTGATTTATTTGCCTAGGGATGTTGGAATTCTTCCAGTGAGGACCAAGAACAGAGACCCAAACTTGTTTGGAAAAATTATAGTCGAGAAAGATGTGTTGGGAGCTTTCTTCAGCATTTTGACATAGGGAGCATCTGGATGGTCTTCGATGCCACGAGTTCTGAGATTATCTGCCGTTAGTAGCTTGTTATGGGCCAAAAGCCAATAGAAATAATTGATCTTGGGAATGCAGTCGGAATTCCAAACTCTTGCCCATCTCTTTTGGATGGGATTGTTGTTCAAGGTGAGGCTTTCATAACCTACTTTGACGGTGTAGCTACCTGCTTTCCCCCAACCTCTACTATCCTTAACTCGAATACTGACGGGAGCTTTCCCATGGAGGAGATTTAGGAATTTGCTGTAACTGTCTTTAAGATTTTTTTTAGGGACCATCTGCTTCCAATCTTTCCAGGCTCCAGAGGGCTTCCAAATTACAATGTCCTCAAGCTTCTGAATACCATCGTTTTGCAGCCAGAGCTTGACGTTATGAAGATCAGGAATGGTGCCAAGTGGCTGTTCTCCATTTATGCTATCTTTGCAAAGATTGATTTTCCTCCCATTGCCAAGTATCCAATAGAGATTGTCTTTTATCAGATCAGCAGAAGAAGAGATGAGATTCCAAATAGCAGTGCCTTTTTTAGCTTTCAAATTGTCCATGCATCTCAATCTCGAACTTCTAGTATATTTCTTCCTGATGGCCTCTTTCCACCAATCTTTTTTGTCTGTGACCATTCCCAAAGCGACTTTAGCTACCATGGCTTTACTCATTAAAGCAGGTTTGCGGATACCCAAACCTTCTCTTCTGCGACTTTCTTTGACAATTTTCCAGTTAACAAGATGAAATTTTTTACCTTGAGTTTTCCCCCCTTGCTAGAGGAATTTTCTTATCTCCATGCTGATATAGTTCATGACGAAGGAAGGGGCCAACAGAATAGCACTAGTGAACACAGGTAAGGAGGAGAGAACAACCTTGATCAAGGTGACTTTACCAGCTAAATTTAGCCAACGGGTACCCCAAGAGTTGATTTTACTTTTTATTTTTTCGATAATGGCATTCCAAAGAGAGGAGGAAGCTTTTTTGTGAGATATAGGAATGCCCAAGTAATTAAAGGAGGCCCAATCAGGACAAGGATTGAAGTGAAGGATTGAGGCAAGATTCCCAAGGGTGGTGGTTCTGCAGTTCTAGCTATAGATGTTGCTCTTGTTGTCATTGGTTTTGCTCCCGTATGCATTGAGATAAAGATCTAGGGTGATTTTGAATCTTGAAGCAATTAAGGATGAAGCGCATCCAAGGAGAATGGTGTCATCGACAAACTTAGCGTGATTTATTGGAGGGACGCCTCGAGAGATTACCAGTCTAGGGAGAGAACTGGAGGCAAGAAGATTGTTGATTTTTCTGCTAAGAGAATCCGCCATGATAACATACAGAAAAGGTGAGAGGGGACATCCTTGTCTCAGACCACGAGATAGACGAAAAAAGGAGGAGGGTCTATTATTTACCAATGGGGCAATCCAGGGGGTGTCTATAATAGTGTTTTATCCCCCTAGCTAATACATCATGGCCCCACATGCCAACAAGACAACAAAATCGAATTGCCCAAGTGGAGAAAAAATGCCCCCATGGGCAATTCGTCCAACCTAGAGAGCTGGGCAAGAGAGGGCCCCACAATACATAAACACCATGTCAAACATTACCATTTTACCTTAGGAATCACCCTTTTATTTGCCAACCATTGATTTTCACCCTTTGCTATAGTTGCCTTTGTCAATTTTAATATTCCATTTATTTTATTGCTGGTTTATACTGCTGAAGATGTAATTTGGGATTTTGACCCATCTAAAGTGCCCGGATTGCCGAACCGTCTGCTGCAATGTGATCGTAGACCCCAAAAATAGTAGGAATGACCACTCGAACGACCCCAATCCATCACTTAGGCATTATTTGCCCAAGATCCATGATTTTTAATTAAAACAGGTCATTGATGACCAGTAATAATTAAAAATATCACAAACGCCTCGATCTTTTTGCATTCTGTAATCTGGTGGCTCATATGGGTCCCCTGTAGATAATAATTGACCAAAATTGAAATTCCGGTTACAACATTTTTTCGGGCCCATTTTTGGCCTGGTTAACCTAGTTTGACCAAGTCAAATCTGGTCAACAATAGTGCTAGCTGAATACCTATATGCAATCATGAAGCGAAAGGCTTCCTTATACAAGTTAGTACATTACTAAACATCAAGATAATAATATGGTGATAAAAAATTGCATTAAATCTCGGAAAATACAAGGCCCTGAGTGAGGTGGGCCCATCTCATCCAAAAGACTCAACTACTATGCACAACCTATAGACTTGACCACCTAGCTGACTTTGGGTGATGTGGAATACATGGTGAAGGATAAGGGATGACAAGGATGAGGATCATGTGACCTCTCGGATAACTCGGGGAAGTAGGGTCCACTGAGATAAGTATACCATGACACAACACGGGGAAGGGCAGTGCCTCACAAATGGGTATAGTGTAGGGAAACTGCCACTGGTCATCTGACAAGTATCTCACAACTCACATTCGTGCCCAAAGACTCTGTGAGGTTCTTTTCTAGAGTCGCCAAACTGGGTGTCCGCCAAACTGTAACTTGAGACTCTAGGGGACAATCTTGAGTTTGTCCCTTGCTCCCTCTCACCTCCTTGCCCTGCAGGACTAGGTGAGGAATGACCACTACAAATGCTGACATGTATGGCTGACCTGTGTCCATGTGTGTTTACAAACACATTGCATGGATTTTACAATGAGTTTCATACTTAGCCCTTTTTTGGCTAGATTTACATTTACAAAAAGCCTTTTTGGCTTGCTTTACATTTCTTTATTTCTTCAATTTACATCAAGGCCCTTTTGGGCTACATATCTCAATAGATATAATCATGGTGCTCATACTGCAAAGTAATGGGGGTGAGCAATACATGCTTCGATGACCAATGGGGAACACCCGGTGAGGCTACACAATCCTAACTGCATTGCAACATCGGGGGCAACCGACAGGAGCAAATCCCAGGTTTGAGAGTGCATCTCACACACTAAAGAGCCAAGGCACAATAGACAGGGTATCATGGCATACTCAGAGATCAGTTGGGAAAGGGATCCTCAAGTCACAAATTGGAATCCAAGTCGGGAAAGAATGTCATGTATGAGTCAGATGGATGGAGAAGGTGAAGGTGGATCCAAAGTCAGCCGCCTAGGGGGATTAAATGACCAAGTCTATACCAAAGGTAGGGGTGTAACCCGGTGTGCATATAACATGAGCCTACTAGGAAGGGGTGGACTGACATCACCAAGGGCCCAATCACATATGATAAAAAATAGCTAGATCACCAAATCAATCATCATATGTAGAGTTAGTGTACTATCATGTATAAACAAGTCTAAGCAACAATCATGAGCAATATACATCAAATGCAATACCTGCCACACCATATACTTGCTGCTGAGGCTGTCTCTGAACTGGATCTCTGCTGAATCCGGGCACAAATAGTAAACCAGCAATACTCTGTGATAGTCTCAATCAAAACAAGACTAGGCAACTATCTCAATGGGCTCATATCAAAGCCTGGCATGGAAGGGTGACCCTGTGGTAAACGTTAAGTGACATGTCTGTACCACTGTACAACCATCTGTCCCCTTTGATATATCTGCTTGGGGCAATCTGAACAAAACTGTGTGCCTCCTCTGAAGGCGTCGGATCTTTGATCTGGAAAAAAAAGTACTGTGCGGTCCTCGGCCGCACAGTCTGTAGTATGGTAGCTCCAGCTAACATAGATGTGATAACAACTCTGTTTGCAATTACTTTGGTGAGAATTTTGTAGGATGAATTGCAAAGGGAAATTGGTCGATATCTTCCAATGGCTGAGGGGTTTTTATCTTTAGGAATTAGAGCAATGAAGGTAGAATTTGTGGCCCCTCCGATTCTCTCTCTTTTCCTATTCCAGTTGAGCATTCTGATGAGGTCTTTTTTTAGCCAATGCCAACATTTCCTATAGAACTGGATGGAAAATCCATCCGGACCAGGGCCTTTTTCCGGGTGGAAGGTCCATATTGCTTTCTTGACTTTGTCCTCAGTAATCTGATCCACTAGCTTCTTATTATCTGCTTCAGAAATGAGGTTGGGAATTTTCATGCTCATTTGCTCCATGTCCTCCTTGGAGACATCCTCTTCTTCATTGTAGAGTCTCTCGAAATGGTTTTTAACCTCAGTCAGAATGAGATCCTAATCTTCAATTTTTGTCCCATCCTCCTTTGAAAGACTCAATATATTATTTTTCCTGTATCTCTCCTTGCACTGCGCATGGAAAAACTTTGTGTTTCTATCTCCAGCTTTTAGCCATAGGCTTCTGGAGCGAAGTCTCCATTCCTCCTCGTCCTTTTTTGCAAGATTCTGCACCTTGGCGTCGAGGTCTTTTTCTTCCCTTAGCATACCTTCGGTGACTGTAGCATGCTCCATATTGTTTTGGAGGTCATCCAAATCCTTTTGAAGTTTTGCCAATTCCTCTCCAGGTTTTTTGTAGTTCTGTTTGGCCCACTTTTTTAAGATCCCTTTCACAATTTTGAGCTTGGTTTCCCAAATGTATCCTGGGGAACCTGGGATAAACTGCCGCCAAACGGCTTCAACTTCTTTCAAACAAATCTCATTTTTGAGCCATGCAGGGTTATATCTGAAAGGGAGGGGACCCATATTTCCAAGGATGGTGAAGAAAAGGGAGATAGGCTGATGATCAGAGGTAGCAGAAGCAAGGATCTTTGAGTCGGGGAGGGAGGGCTCGGAAAGAAATGTTGAGCTAACCAAAAATCGATCCAGTCTTGCTGCAATATGACTTGGACTACTTCTTTTGTTATTCCATGTGTAATTGCCATGCTTTGGCTTTATATCAATCAGATTCCATAGGGACATCAAGTCTTCCATCCTTTCTCCATACGGGTCTCTGACTTTAGATCCCCCCCTTCTCTCATTGGCTGAAATAGTGACGTTGAAATCCCTTGCCACAATGCTAGGAAGAGCTTCCCTAGCATAACGCTGGTCCATTAACTGATTCCAAAAGTTCTCTTCATGCCCATAAATGGTAGGTCCATAGACATTTCCAACCCAAAATCTTTCATTTTTTGAGAGATCTTCAAGTTCAACAAAAATTTAGTGTCTATTGAAAGTGAAGGAGTGACATTTGTACATACCTTTGTCCCACCAGGTGATGAGTCCTCTTGAGGCTCCAGAGGCGCTGACTGATTTCCCATCTTCGTTGGGCCAAATGTGTTTCATAATGCTAGTGTTGTCTGCCTCTTGCATTTTATTCTCCTGGATCATAAGGATTGTGATGTTTTCCACCTTTTTAATTCTTTTAATCGCTTTTGCTTTTTGCTTTCCGCTTAATCCTCTACAGTTCCAGGAGACTATCTTCATTATTTTTTGATGGGTTGCGGGCCTGCTCTTTCTTTCTTTTCCTCCGGTGCTCCTTGATTCTGCTTTCCGCTAGATAATATTCTTAAATGCTGATCCAAACTGGTTTGCTTACCGCCACCTTTTCTCTGGCTGCTTCCTGCTCCCTTATTGTCTTGTTGAATCTTCTACCTCTTTTGGATAGAGGTTCCTGTTCTTCCTCTTTGCTTTTTGATGTTTCTTCTTGGAATAGTTTTGCGTTTTCTCTAGTGATGGAGCCTCCTGAGTTTAGGGATGTTTCGATTCCCAGAACTTCGTGCTGATGAGTAGGGTTCTTAAGCCATTTCCCCCTCTTTTTGCTGAATAATACTCTCCTGTGACTCCTCTGCATTATTGTTTTTTTCTTGTTCCTCTTCTATTACCTCATTGGATAAAGCCTGGAATTTATTGGCATTTTCCTTGTTTTTGGGTGGAGATTTAGAAGGGATATTGTTGTTGGGCTTACCTCCTTTTTTCCTTGTGACCTCGTTCCATTCCCCACCTTGAACTTCCTCTACTTTTGGAGATTTCCTTTTGGGGCATAACTTTGCAAAATGCCCGTATTCATGACAAACTTTACATTTGAAGGGGATTTGCTCATAGTCCACTGTTTGCATATGGTTCCATCCATCCATTGATAGATTTATGGCTTCCGGTAGGCCTTTTTCAAGGTCCACCTCGACGCAAATTCTTGCACATGAAAACATGGGAGGTTTTGGCTCTGATTTATCAATGTATTTGCCCAAGGAGTTACCGATGGCTTTTAGATCTTCATCATTCCAGCAGTGTAATGGGAGGTGCGGCAGTTTGACCCAAACTGGAACAGTCGAGGGTATGTCCTTTTCTGGGTCAAAAGAGAGATCCCACTTTTTGATATACATCCCTCTTGGGCCCATAAAATAGGGACCATTTTTGAAGATAAGGTCTTGATCCTCTTTTTTTTCGAAATAAAACATGAAGAAGCCCTTGCCACAAAAGATTTGCTGAACTTCGCCCTGAATAAGGGGTAGCCAATTTTTGTTGAGCCAGATTTCAATGGAGCGGGGTGAAGGCCATAGGCCAGTGAAATGGCCTACCAATCTCTTTTCTGAGAGAGCTACTGCTTTACACTTCGAAGCTGTTGAGGAGAGCTTGACTTCTGGCACCGTTGATTTTTTGACAAATTTGGAATCGCTGGGGGCTGAGACCTTCGATGAGACTGGTAGATTAGAGAGAGGGGGACGAGCCCCCACCAAACCATCACAGCCGGGATCCGGGAGAGGATCCTTGGACACGAACCATAACTTCCTACTATGCTAACCTTAATCCAGAGCCCACCCTTTCTTCTTATCTACCTTATATATGTTGGGCATGTAGTTCTTGGTATTTATTTGTTACTTTGTGCTAATTAATATCACTTTTGGTCTTCTTAAAGTCTGGATTGGTTACATTCCTTGTGTAGTGTGTTGGTGTATGTCCTAAGCATGCTCACTTCCCTAAAAATGTTCACATAACGTCCTTTAAAAATGCTTTCCAAAATTTATGGACAAGGCCTTGGTGATGTGTTCTTTTATTAGTAGACATTGATGCATTTTGAGCACCTTCATATCTATTAAAAAATCTAGAGAATTTTGGGGTAAAATTTTGCAGTCAATAAATGCTGATGATTATGAACCCGATTTGGGTGGCCAAAGTCGTTAAAATGTTAGTAGATGATGTGATACATTGTTTTTAACTTATGTCCTTTTTCTAAGCATGGGCATGGAGAAATGTTTTGTTGGAAAAAGTTTTACACATGAATAGATTTATCTTTAGATTTATTGACGTATTCATTCAAGTATACAACATACTTTCTGTCAATGTATTCAAACCAAAGTTACAAATATTTTGTTGGGAAGTGTGAAACCCTTCCCAACACAATATTTGACGCTCGAGTTACAAATATTGAGTCACGGTACTTGGACAATTTGACGCCCGACTAAAAAGGTGGAGACCAAAGTTACAAATATTGTGTTGGGAAGTGTGAAACCCTTCCCAACACAATTTGATGCTCGAGTTTGTCTTCTTCCCCGAAGAAGACAAACTTCCCCTCCCCAAGGATTTCATCAGAATGTCTGGCACTTGCTCATCAGTGGAAATGTACTTTAACTCCACAACTCCTCTCTGAACATAGTCACAGATGAAGTGGTACTTGATCTCTATGTGCTTTGACCCTTTATGGAAGATTGGATTCTCAAAGAGTTGGATGCAACTCTGGTTGTCACAGTAAATAACTGTAGGCCTCAACTCCTGACCAAATAAATCCACCAACAACTTGCGAAGTCACATGGCCTCACAACTAGCCTGACTGGCTGCCATGTACTCTGCCTCTGCAGAACTCAAAGCAACGGGGTTTTGCTTCCGACTGAACCATGACACTGCTGTGGAGCACAAACTGAAACAACAATCGGAAGTGCTCTTCCGGTTCGTCACACTACTTGTCCAATTTGAATCCGTGAAGCCAATCAAACTAACACCATCTGTCCTCCTATATTCCAAACCATAATCCACTGTCCCAACAAGATATCTTAAACACATGTTTCGCGGCTACCCAGTGCACTCTCCTAGGCTCCACCATAAACTGACTAAGAGTGTTCAGCAGATACATTAAAGAACCATTGAGTTGACGATATAAGGTTGGATCCACCAACTCTCCCTCAGAAGCATGAAGCTTCTTCCGGTTGGTGATCATCGGAGTTGCCATCAGCCTATAGTCCTCCATCCGAACCTGTGACCTGTGTCCTTGAACCTGAAGCACCTGTAACCGGTTGACCAGTCACCCCTGATACCGATGAGCCTACACTCCGAGTGATCACCTGTGGTGTGGAATCCTGCTGCTCCCGCTGCTCTGACTCATGAGACTTCCTGAATGTCCACTCCTCCTCAAATCTCACCTCCCTCCTCACAACAACTTTCCTCTGCAAGGGAAGACAAATGTGAAAGGCCTTCGAAGTCTCATCATAACCCACAAAGATTCCCTTCTTTGCAGTGGGCTCCAACTTTGTCCTTTTCTCTGAAGGGACATGAGAATAAGTCAAGCAACCAAAGATCCTGAAATGGCCGACCTCAGGCCTCTTACATGTGAACATCTCCTCAGGGGTCTTATACCCCAAGGCTCGGTGAGGACTCCTGTTCCGAATGTAAACAACTGTACTGCATGCTTCATCCCAAAGAAAGAGTGGAAGACTCTGATCATGTAGCATAGCTCTTGCTGTTCCCACAATGGCCCTGTTCTTTCTCTCCGCCACTCCATTCTGCTCTGGAGTGTATGGTACCCTCAATTGCCTCTTAATGCCCTCCTGTGCACAAAACTCATCAAATTCATTGGAGGTATACTCACCCCCATTATTTGATCTCAATACCCGAATCCTCCTCCATGTCTGGTTCTCCATAAGAGCTTTGAACTCTTGGAAATTCTGCAAGACTTCTTTTGACTTCTTGTTCTTTAGAAAGTAGATCCAGGTCTTCTTGGAGTAGTCATCAATAAATGAATCATAGTACTAAAAACCAATCAACAAAACGAAAGACATAGGACCACATAGGTTAGAATGTATCAAGTCAAGTACTCCTGCTGATCTGTTATCACTGTTAGGAAAAGTGGTCTTGGTGTACTTTCCCAAAGCACAACCATGCATACATCACTGTGCTCCGTGCTGAACTCAAGCAACCCAGTCACCATATCTCTCAACATCCGGAAAGCTGGATGACGCAAGTGAGCCATCCTCCTATGCCACAACTCACATAGATCATTGCTATTGCTGTGTGCCAAGGCATGTAAAGGCTGAAATACGAGCTTGTACAACTTCTCACATCTGAATCCAATAGCAAAAGAAGTAGATGGTCCTGATGCCTTGGGAAAATCGTGCACATGTCGATTAAGGAAGTACACCCCAAGTCATCTATCCTCGATCATGGAAATTGAAACCAAGTTCTTCTTCAGTCCGGGACATACAAGACATCCCGCAAAGTCATGGGACTCATAGATTCCCTCTGAAAGGTAACGGTCCCACGTCCAACTGCTCTGACAACTGTGTCATCCCCCAACACTACCTCCACATCCAAGCCTATCTGTGTGAACTCTGAAAACATCTCCCGTGCACCTTGTTGTCCTCCGAAATGGCATGCGTGTCGTTTGAAAGCCCAAAATGCAACACGCCAACCGAAATGACAACTCTCTCAGGAGAGAGGCCAATGTCACCACACTCCTCTCCTCTTCGCTTCAGGTTGGCTCTTCTCCAACACTAGGGGGGTATCCCTACACTAGGATCGCTAAGGCAGGTACAGTAACGGGCAAGGTGAATGGAAAAGGCTGCCTTAGGGAAACAGAAGTAACAAAAGATAGTTTTCAAAATGGGTGATGGAAAAAGGAAGGGAAGATCAATCCTCAAGGAAAGACCAGTGCCAGTGTCAGAAGGGGAAATGGAGTCAAAAGAGGGCTCATGGAGGCTTTATGCTTCATAAAAAGTGAGACGAATCTAGAATGCATAAACAGTCAAATCTAAATCGACATTTTGTACAACCGAATACTGATGTCCATTGAGAAAATAATTGTTCAAGCATAATTAACCAAATTAATCCTAAATGGCTAATCTATTGTGCTTGATAAAGCCCTCACAAGCTAGATTCATTCTACAATTTGAAATACATCACACAAGCACATGAATAATACTCGATCTGTCCACAAAACCAGCTGATTTTTTCATTAAGATCGACAGGGAAAGAAAACCCAAAAAATTTCCATCATTGCAATAGAGAAGGATGGCCTCTTTATAGGCCCAAAACCTCCTATTCAGAAAAAATAATAATAAAATAATGAAACAGGTGGATCCTAGATCCACCTTTTTCTCCACCGAATACCCAACAACTGACATCTTGTTCAAAAGAAGAAATAATAATAAAATATATGAAAAAGGTGAATCCACCTTTTCCTAACCCGTCGAATATGGAATTGCTACTGTGGACATTCGTTGTATATTCACGGAACTCCGAGCTCCCAACTGTCAAAATGACACACGGGTCAAACAAAAACACCGCCACGTAAACCCAGCGAGGAGTTTGATATTCCGAACAACTACATACTTGATGCAATCGGATGCCAATTCTCCAGTTCGGGCAGGGCTTAATTATGACGAGTGTCTGCTTCACTCATCTTCCAATTGACTGATAAACGAGAGAAGAAACCGAGTAGTACTCCGAGTACGAGAGAAAATTCTGCCGCATAAAGGAAAAATTTATTAACTGGTTGTCACATACCCTATTCTATGCCCGGTCCAGAAAATCCGTGTGTCAAAGCATACCCAGGTGGCTACTCGGGGAACTTCAATCTGCCGCCGATTGTCTCAAAGAAAACATGGATCATCACAAGCAACTCGGTTATTAAGAAAGTGACCACTGATTAGCATAATTTCACCAACGTGCTGAATAATACGCTAAAAAATGGAAAACAATTGGCCGCCAGCTGAAACATCCAAATAGTAATTTATGTCATCGGTGTCGCTTAATAAATCCTCCGGGATCTCGAGCTGGTGGTTCACCACAAAATCAAGGACGCCGATGCCTGCAGACTTGTTCGTCCACGCGCCTGGTTCAATCGAGATCATTCACACGACGCGAATCGGCTGTGGGTGAATGCTGAAACCTATGAATCGACTGCCAAATTAAATGATGACCTGTGAAAAAAAAGGCGGATCCACGCAAAACGAACCGGAACTGACAATTATGGGCTCCGAGCTTCATATTGTGACTTCGTAATCGACTGCTGTGAAACTCTGTATTCGGCGCAATTGATGATTAATCTGTATCAATCAAAATCGACTATGGCTTCAAACTTTTTAAACAGGTGTATAAACCTGACTCACTCAGCATTGGCCCGATCAACGGTGATTTTGGCAAGATAACAGCAATTTCCGGTGAAGATGTGCCAGAGATTCTCGATACTCTGCAGCTAAAACGTAAGGTGCATTCATCTCCACAGTTCGGCTATGGCACCCGATCACATTCAAGTTTCACCGCGCTAATTAATTCATTTAAAACAGAGCTTGACTAAGATAGGTGCTGGTTCGCAAGAAAACCCGAGTTGTTGGCTCTCGGTAGATGCTTAAAATTTGTGCCGGTGAGCCACGGAATGGAAGGTAAACCCTTCTCTATCATTCGCTTCAATGGTTTTTCCACACAACCGTGTGATCAACAATTAGAACCAGGGATTGCAGCACCCCCGCGACGTTAAATTTGATGTTCGGGACCCTGTCCTTCCTATTTGCTTCTCATAAAATCCATGTGAGTGATGATTGGTCACTGCAGACAGTTGGTTGAATACACGCAGTGAAATTTTTTTTTTTTTACTTTGATACAGCCTGACGAACCTCATCGGCAGTCCGTTTCGCAATTACTTGTATTTGCAACAGAACATCTTCTACACGCATTGCTCGAACAAATTTCAGGATTCTTGTGTTCAAACTCTGTATATGACGTATTCTTAGGGAACCCCTTTTTTTTTAAGATGTTCCTCTGCCTCTACCACGGTTGATGCTGAATTTATGTGTGAACAAGACTTCAAAATCCAGCAGTGGCCCGAGCCTCCCGTAGATTTGTTTACTGCAAAAATGACCTCTGATCGGCTGTCACCTGTGGGCGGAAAATGGGCAGGGGATGTGAATTTTATTGCTGCGAATCCCTTCAATTCACGAAGCTTTGTTGAATATGTGTAAATTTTCAGAGCAATAATATGCAGAGTATGAAAAGGCAGGATTTAAAGACATTGATCCACTGCTCTGGAGTTGGCATGAGCTTTGAAATCCGAATATATGACAGCCACAAAAATAATCTCTTCGCTGAGTGACCAGTGACTTGTCTATGCCCAGATCTATTGTGGACAGACAGAGGATGAAGCTGTCCTGAAAACTCAAAAAAGGAAGTGCATTTTGAGGGGTAACATCTGGCTCCAACTGTGGGACGTGTGCTCGCCATCGGTGAGTGCATGAGAACACCAGCTTCTCGGTTATCGTAGACCAATTCAAAACAAAATTGCAGAGTGGGGGGATGGCTCAATTCACATCCCAGACCCACAGATTTATTACACAACAGAAAGAAGCATACTGAAAAAAATTTTAAATGCTCTTGTAGGAGCTTTATTTATGCTACCTACCCTAACCTAACACAAGACAAGAACCAATCAAGTGTATGCCCACAACCAGTGGAGCCATTCCAGCGTATTATCACTGCTAAACTGCTTTTCCATGTGTTTGTTTAGAGACAGCGACAGGGATATATTTGCCCTAAAACAGTGCTGTCTCGCAGCGTGCTCATGAATAAGTTTGAATATCAGATTGTCAAAATAGAAGAAATCACTGAAACTTTGACCAAAGGTATCAGAAAATGCGCAAGAAGCTTCTATCCATAGACTGACAGGGCTTAAATGCAAACCTCCGTTATAAAGCTGCTCCGGCTGATCTATGAAATGAGTACTGCTATCTTCAACAAAACGAATCTGAGGCAGCTCCATCTTTTCATTGTTTTTTATTTCAGCAGAAGGCTGCTCAGCTACATCCTCAAACAGGGACCCCTGTATTCCTTCTTCAATAAAATCTTCAATGTCTTCTTTTAATTCAAGATGGAACCTAGGGATGAGAGCATCATATTTTTTAGCCAGCTTCTCAATCTCATCGACAGGTCCATCATGCCAGCGGAAGAGAAATCTATCAAAAAACTCTGCCAATGAATCTATGGATTCATCCAAAAGACCAAAGAACCAATTTTCTGCATCTCCTTCTAAAGTTAAAGTAAAGATGATCATAAGGTCATCCTCACAATAAACATTGAAATCGACCATAAATTTGCAGTAAGAAGCAATGTGATAGATGGCTGAAACATCATTGTTTCCATGAAATTCTGGAAAAATATCATGTACTTTTTCATAATCATAGCACTCATTAGGAAATCCATGGATTTTCGAGAAATCCAATGGGGCGTAAGCTTCGTGCAAAAGAGCAAGATGTTGTTCTTTTTTATCGTCCATAAGTAAAAATCTTGAGGTACTAAATCTGAAACATGCATGTAATCATACCTCATACCAAACTGTGGAGTCGCCAAGGTGAGCTTGAAAGCCTTCCAACGGGTGTGCTCACCTCTACACCCAATAGGATCTTCAAATCTGCAAAAGGACAAGGGCTCTGTCCCTTCGTGGAGTCGCCATGTGAGAAGAAGAATCCCACAAATGTCGTTTTAATGAAGCATAGTCTTCAAATTTCGGGAACTGGACTTTGTCCCCGGCAACGACGCCAAAATGTTGTCCTCCGAAATGGCATGCGTGTCGTTTGAAAGCCCAAAATGCAACACGCCAACCGAAATGACAACTCTCTCAGGAGAGAGGCCAATGTCACCACACTCCTCTCCTCTTCGCTTCAGGTTGGTTCTTCTCCAACACTAGGGGGGTATCCCTAAACTAGGATCGCTAAGGCAGGTACAGTAACGGGCAAGGTGAAATGGAAGAGGCTGCCTTAGAGAAACAGAAGTAACAAAAGATAGTTTTCAAAATGGGTGATGGAAAAAGGAAGGGAAGATCAATCCTCAGGGAAAGACCAGTGCCAGTGTCAGAAGGGGAAATGGAGTCAAAAGAGGACTCATGGAGGCTTTATGTTTCATAAAAAGTGAGACGAATCTAGAATGCATAAACAATCAAAATCCTAATCAACATTTCGTACAACCGAATACTAATGTCCATTGAGAAACTGATTGTTCAAGCATAATTAACCAACTTAATCCTAAATGGCTAATCTATTGTGCTTGATAAAGCCCTCACAAGCTAGATTCATTCTACAATTTGAAATACATCACACAAGCATATGAGGATTGCTCAATCTGTCCATAGAACCATCTGATTTTTCATTAACGCTCAACAAGGATAAAAAACCCAGAAAATTTCCATCCTTGCAATAGAGAAGGATGGCCTCTTTATAGGCCCAAAACCTCCTATTCAGAAAAAATAATAATAAAATAATGAAACAGGTGGATCCTAGATCCACCTTTTTCTCCACCGAATACCCAACAACTGACATCTTGTTCAAAAGAAGAAATAATAATAAAATATATGAAAAAGGTGAATCCACCTTTTCCTAACCCGTCGAATATGGAATTGCTACTGTGGACATTCGTTGTATATTCACGGAACTCCGAGCTCCCAACTGTCAAAATGACACACGGGTCAAACAAAAACACCGCCACGTAAACCCAGCGAGGAGTTTGATATTCCGAACAACTACATACTTGATGCAATCGGATGCCAATTCTCCAGTTCGGGCAGGGCTTAATTATGACGAGTGTCTGCTTCACTCATCTTCCAATTGACTGATAAACGAGAGAAGAAACCGAGTAGTACTCCGAGTACGAGAGAAAATTCTGCCGCATAAAGGAAAAATTTATTAACTGGTTGTCACATACCCTATTCTATGCCCGGTCCAGAAAATCCGTGTGTCAAAGCATACCCAGGTGGCTACTCGGGGAACTTCAATCTGCCGCCGATTGTCTCAAAGAAAACATGGATCATCACAAGCAACTCGGTTATTAAGAAAGTGACCACTGATTAGCATAATTTCACCAACGTGCTGAATAATACGCTAAAAAATGGAAAACAATTGGCCGCCAGCTGAAACATCCAAATAGTAATTTATGTCATCGGTGTCGCTTAATAAATCCTCCGGGATCTCGAGCTGGTGGTTCACCACAAAATCAAGGACGCCGATGCCTGTAGACTTGTTCGTCCACGCGCCTGGTTCAATCGAGATCATTCACACGACGCGAATCGGCTGTGGGTGAATGCTGAAACCTATGAATCGACTGCCAAATTAAATGATGACCTGTGAAAAAAAAGGCGGATCCACGCAAAACGAACCGGAACTGACAATTATGGGCTCCGAGCTTCATATTGTGACTTCGTAATCGACTGCTGTGAAACTCTGTATTCGGCGCAATTGATGATTAATCTGTATCAATCAAAATCGACTATGGCTTCAAACTTTTTAAACAGGTGTATAAACCTGACTCACTCAGCATTGGCCCGATCAACGGTGATTTTGGCAAGATAACAGCAATTTCCGGTGAAGATGTGCCAGAGATTCTCGATACTCTGCAGCTAAAACGTAAGGTGCATTCATCTCCACAGTTCGGCTATGGCACCCGATCACATTCAAGTTTCACCGCGCTAATTAATTCATTTAAAACAGAGCTTGACTAAGATAGGTGCTGGTTCGCAAGAAAACCCGAGTTGTTGGCTCTCGGTAGATGCTTAAAATTTGTGCCGGTGAGCCACGGAATGGAAGGTAAACCCTTCTCTATCATTCGCTTCAATGGTTTTTCCACACAACCGTGTGATCAACAATTAGAACCAGGGATTGCAGCACCCCCGCGACGTTAAATTTGATGTTCGGGACCCTGTCCTTCCTATTTGCTTCTCATAAAATCCATGTGAGTGATGATTGGTCACTGCAGACAGTTGGTTGAATACACGCAGTGAAATTTTTTTTTTTTACTTTGATACAGCCTGACGAACCTCATCGGCAGTCCGTTTCGCAATTACTTGTATTTGCAACAGAACATCTTCTACACGCATTGCTCGAACAAATTTCAGGATTCTTGTGTTCAAACTCTGTATATGACGTATTCTTAGGGAACCCCTTTTTTTTTAAGATGTTCCTCTGCCTCTACCACGGTTGATGCTGAATTTATGTGTGAACAAGACTTCAAAATCCAGCAGTGGCCCGAGCCTCCCGTAGATTTGTTTACTGCAAAAATGACCTCTGATCGGCTGTCACCTGTGGGCGGAAAATGGGCAGGGGATGTGAATTTTATTGCTGCGAATCCCTTCAATTCACGAAGCTTTGTTGAATATGTGTAAATTTTCAGAGCAATAATATGCAGAGTATGAAAAGGCAGGATTTAAAGACATTGATCCACTGCTCTGGAGTTGGCATGAGCTTTGAAATCCGAATATATGACAGCCACAAAAATAATCTCTTCGCTGAGTGACCAGTGACTTGTCTATGCCCAGATCTATTGTGGACAGACAGAGGATGAAGCTGTCCTGAAAACTCAAAAAAGGAAGTGCATTTTGAGGGGTAACACACCTATCATATGGCTCGAAGCTCCACTATCAATGTACCAAGTGCCAGTGGTGGTGGATGCACCCAAAGAATGGGCAACCAACAATGGATACTCTCTCTGATCCTCCATATCTGTGATGGTAATAGATGCTCTCTCTGGATGACCAACACAGAGAGAAAACTCTCTCTCAAATCTAGCTGCATACTCATTGATCTCGGCTGAAGCTGTTGTCTGCTTCTTCTTCTTCTTGTTCGGGGACTATCCAGCATACTGCCCAAACCCCTGGCAAGCAAAGCAATTGAATTTGCTCAAATCTTTCTTCTGTCCACCATGCTGCTTAACCCCACCCTGCTTGGGGCCCTTCTTAGAGTTCTTCTTCCCCTTGGCTGTCAAAGCCACATTCTCCTCATCCTCCTTACTGTTCGAAGAACTCCCCTGCACAAATCCTCTCCGGGTCTCCTCCCGAACAAAGTCATCCCAGAGACAATCCCAAGAAGGCATGTTCTCTCTGGCAACAATGGCCTCCACAAATACAGCCCATGGCTTGGTCATGCCATTCAAGGCTGTCCGCACTAGCTCACTGCCAGCCACCACCTCCCCAACCTCTTCAAGCTCATCCCTCACCTAAGAATCCTAGTAAGGTAAGATGTCACATTCTCAACTTTTGGCCATTTTGATACTCTTCAGTTTCTCCCTTAGTACCATCTTTCGGTTTTCATTGGAACTCTGGTACAAATTGCTTGAGGCATCCCACATCTGATAAGCTCGATTCTTAGAGGTCAAGTGTGGGATCACATGGTCCTTCACCACATAAAGTATTATCATCTTTGCCTTGATGTCCTTCTTATTGAAGGCTGCCAACACTTCTGCATTTGTGGCTGCGGGTACTTGAACTGAATTAGCTTGAGCATTGTTCACTACTCCATCCCACAATTCATTCTCCTGAAGTATCAACACAATCCTTGCTTTCCAAGGAATGAAGTTGGTTGTCCCATCCAGCCTATCCTCCAACCTCAACCCTGTGGCCATCTCACTGAAATTTCAAAGTCCAAAATCTGCCCACTGAATAAAAGTAAGTCTCTCTGAAGGTCTGAAAACCACAGTCAACAATTCTGCCCCCCATGCTTTGATACCATGTAAATTTTTACTGTGCTTTCCCCAGCCCGGTTTCAAGTTTCAATTCACATAGTTTAATGCCCACCCATTGAACATGACAACTGCAAACGGACTTTGCTCATAAACTAAACAATATTGAAACACTTTGAGGAAAATTTTTACAATAAAATAATGAGCAGAATCAAAAATTCATTCACACCATGACAAATGCAGGCTCATAAATTTTTGGCTAATAACCCCAGGAAAAACCCCCAAGGGGAAAACTTGTTTGAGAGAAAGATTTTATTATTCTTCTTCTTCAAAAGAGATGTACAACAAGCTAATTCAACAAGCAACAGACAAGCTTATCTTACAACCATATTTATTGAGCAACATTGAAAAACGTGCCAACTGATAGAATGACCCTATATGGCCTCCTCGTTTTTTGTGCAAGTATGATTGAAGTTTGCCTCGAATTCTATGCCCAGGATAGTCTGAAAACTCATGCCAAGAACAATTTGCTCACTGTACGGCCTTCACAGAATTAAATGCACAATAAATGTTAGAATCTCCTCAAAATGTGTTGTCTTCCTCGAGAAACGTGCCCAAAATAGTTAATGTTGAAACTCCTCAAGATGCATGCCAGTCTATTTTTGAAAATCATGCCTCTATCTTTGAAAATCATGCCCCTGCTGTACGGTTCCAGTCTAGGAATTCGTGCCCTCTGTTGGTTTTCTCTTCTCTCCAAAACTCGACTTGCTCTCCAATTGCTCATGAAGAATGAGAAATGAAATGCTTAACCTTGCCTTTTTGTGTTTCTCATGGGGGTAGTTGAGGGGTCACCAAATCCAAGGGCCCACATTGGCTTTGGTGATTTAAGATTGATGGATGGGAATAAAAACACTTTTTCTCTCCATTAATTATTTTCTCTCAACCACAACTTAAATTTATCAAAAAGTCACTTTAATCTCTAAAGTGAATTAAATGCTCATCTCAAGTCATTTAATGCAAGGGTCATGTTACTTTTCCCCTTTTAAGTGACTTAGGCACAAAGTCACTAGGGGAACACTTCCTAGGTACAAAAATCAACAAACTAGGGCGCACTTGATGATCCAGTTAGAATTGCCAAAAACCCCTCAGAAACCCTAATTCAGGCAAATTCACGTTTCCCAATGCATCAAGGCAATTGGGGATGCCCTCAGAAATCCGTGGAAAAATCCACTAGGGAAAATTTGATGGGTGGACCAGAATTACGAACTTACAACTATCTTTGGAGTTATGAATTTATTTAGATTTTTAGGGTTTTTTTCAATATCTAATGAGGACGCCCTCAGAGATATGTGGATAAATCCACAATCCACTAGGACGAATTTGATGGGTGGACCAAAATGATCAAATTCCAAATATATTTTAGGTTTTTGAATTTATATGAATTTTTAGGGCTTTTTACAATATTTGATTTTTAGGGCTTTTTTGCCAGAAAATTCTAACAAAAAATAAAGACAAGTAATTGATGAAAGAAGATTAATTTTAGTGACAAGCAAGGGGATATGATTCTTGTCTCAATCCCTAGGGCATTGAGAGATCAGTGGTCAATTTCCCTCTCTTGAAATGTCCTTCAACACTTGCAAGCTAGGGCATCACCTATCAACCTCTAGGTTTCGGTAGGAGATCCTAACTAGGGCAAATGAAAAAGTCCAAGGCCCGAAATAGCAATAGAGAACTCCCATGGAGGATGTTCCCTTCATACAAAAGTTGACAAAAAGCCCTAACAAATCAACAAAATGCACCATAAAAGCACCATTCAACTAAGCTAGGAGCATAACTTACCAACATTTAACAAGAATGAGTAAGGAAATAGACCTTAAGTCACACTTGTGCATGAGTTCTTCCAACTAGTCTAGCATCAATCATTTGAACCCTAAAACATCATTCATCCACCTTCAAGCCAAAGAATTCATCCCAAGAGAAGTGTGCATCACATTAATGATTCATAGAGTAGGAGAAAGAGAGTAAAAACCATATTTGAACCCTTGTCTTATGATTTTACAATGAGGCGAGGTGATCTATTTATATGATTTCATCTTCAACCTTTTTAATTTTTGAGCTTACAAGTCAACATTAAATTAGAATATTTTTAGGATAAATTCCCCACAAGTTAGGGAATAAGCCCTAAAGTAGACCTAAAATAGCAAATCAGACTAAAATAAAGGCATCACTTGATGGAATAGTGAGAAGGGGAACATCATGCCCCAACTAACCTCAAATTGTTGTTTATCCCTCAACGCCCCCCTTTCCAAGCTTGTAGGCTCAATTATGGAAGGATGACGTCATAGGCCAAAGAGCTAGAGGAGGACTTTCTCTATGCTGGAATAAAGTCCAAGTGGGTGAATGAGGTGTGCTAAATAGGGGACAACAACCCTTTACAAAACACAATCACCTCTGCACAATAAAAACCAAGGTGGTCATGTGCCCTAGTGGGTCACCCCTAGAAGCCCTGGACACTAACCCATGGGCTTAAAGCCCAGCATGGTGGGGACATCCACACATTGAAGGGGCAGTCAGCTATGCCACAAAGCCAAGTACTTCTAAGAGTGAAACCAAGGGAGCCTGCCATGACCAATCCAGGGGGACAACAACCCGTAATCCAAATGTCCATACAATATAACCCACTTTGTCCTTTACAATAAAAAATTTAGACCCTTTTCTCTAGGTTTGGCCGTGCTAGAACGCTACAATAGCTCTGAGGCGTAACAGAACTCATTAAAATGGTGTAATAGCATGTGAAAATCCCTCCAAGGGGTCGCTCTCCATCAATAGAGCTCAAAAGACATGAATGCTTCTAAAGAAAATGTGTGCTAAGGTGGAATGAAGGCCCTCAATATGTGACGTCCCTAGGCCTATCATGAAAAATTGTGCAAAGGCACCCCTGCAAGTGGAGCGCTCCACTCCAAATCATGTGCCATGTGTCCCCAAGGTCCGAAGTGAATCAAACCCTAGAATGCTCCTCCAAAAAATGCAACAAACTCCCAAAAATGTGGCATGTGTGGAGTGTCTAGGAGGGACGTCCCATCAAACAAGTGATAAAATAATGTTGGGAGGGAAAACTAATGTGTAATTGCTCTAAACTCGTGCCAAGGGTCTAGCATGTGCCATTAGGAATCAACAAGGTGCCAAATCATCTCCATGTGCTAGGGAATGCAACCATCTCATCAACAAGGAGGGGATGACCCCATAGAATGCCCTCTAGGCTCCCATGTGTGCCTCCAAATATGTTAAATAAGGGGAGCACTCATCCAATAGAGCCTAGTCATCATCCAAGTGTATCATAATGAGTGTCAAATCATAGAAAGAAGCTAGGGCAGTCATGTGCTAGGAGGTCCATCCCACATGTGACTAGGAAATGCCTCTAAATATGAAGAAATGACATGAAATAATCAACAATTACACTTTTCTAGTGGCTCAATAACTTATTTAATTTTTATCCAATTAAACATTAGGCTTATCATGGTGTGATCAACATCAACCCCTATTACATGTGAAACCCCTAAGTTAAGGTGCATTTTATAGGTTCTCAAGCTAGGTGATGGTGATGAAGTGAAGTGTGAATTAACCCTCATAGAAATGAGTGATAGGTCTACCCCTTAGCTTTTAAGAACTAGAAGTTATAGATTTTTCTTCCAGATGTGTGCCTTGGGAAGGGAGTCCTTAGAATGAGTTACCCTTTCCCTGTGCCTTTTTTGTTCCCTTTATTTCATTTTTCTTTTTGCTTTGTCCCTTTCTCTTTAGTTTTAGCTTTGATAACCATGGGAGTTAGGGAAAAAGATTTTGGCAGGGGAGCATGGCTCATGTACTTTACAATTTGATTTAACAACATCAACCATGAGTACTTTGACTCCTTTATGCTTTGATTCAGGCATTCATACATGGGAATATTTTTGAGACCTTAAACTATTAAATATGATAGATTAACCACAAAGGGGAAACTGATGAAAATGGATGGTAATGCTAGTGAAATGACAAGGCATGGAAAAATGGCTTGGTGAAATGTTATGAAATGAGTTTAACACCTATTTATTTCACTAGGGATACAACTTTAACCTTCAAGATGACACATTTGTTTAAGGGAAAATTATGATTAATCCATGATACATCTTAGTAATGAACAAGAACTTAAGTGTTATAGGCCACTAAAGAGCATAAAAGTGACCTCCCATGGTCTTCCAACATAAAAGAAAACATCCCCATGTGCCAACAATGGTGAAATATATCATAGCACTGGCACAACTAATACCATCTCCATCAAGCAAACCCAAGCACAAGACCAATTTGAGCATGCCGGGACAGTCTGACAATGGCAATCCACAATCTCCTCTCTGGCAAGCAGTTTGTGATGAAATCACAAACAAAATTGATCATCATGTAATCCCTGCAATCTAGGGGTAACATTGCTCATCTTGTTCAACTAAGCAGGATTCTGATAACAGGACTTGTCCAGCACCTACTTCTGATAGTAAATATTCAAGAACTGTTGATCAGGAGTTCAAGAATGAAGATGGAACTCAGGAAAAACATAAAAAGGTATAATCCAAATTAATGAGAAACTTGTCCAACCTGTGTTCAATAATGTCATACATGTGATTCATCACAATACGTTTAGAGTTGGCTGCGAACATTCCGAGATACAGACAAGAGACATTGATGTACAAAATCTGGAGCTTGGGTCATTGCTGCATTTGAAATGGATGACTTAGGAGTACTAGCAGTACCTTCTGCAAGTACTTAGAACTTTGTTGTGGACCTTGCCTAGAAGGTATTAATCTGCTCTGAAAGATCCCAAAAATTATTTTACTCTCCTTCCTCCAAATTCTCAGGCCATTTAGAAGGATGTTTCCACTTTTTTCCCCAAAGCTTCTACTATTTTATTGGTTTGGTCATCGCCCTTCCTGAAAATCATGCCTGGGAAGAAAATATCTAGAGTCTAGACTACTCAAATGAAGTTGAATCATAAGAGCATGTTGTATTCAATGCCCTGTTTATTATGACATTATGGACAAGTGGTGTTCTTTGTTCGGACTTTTGAGGTTCATCCTTACATTCTAACCTCAGAAACAGGACATGTCTTCACAGCCCTATGTGTCCATAACCCACGTGTCGGACACAGATACATAAGGACACTTGTCTGACATGGGTTTGGCACATGTCCTGTGACAAGACACGTGCCAAATCCATGTTGGACATGTTCCTTAAATGTGTCCCGCGTGTTAGACACGTGCAATGGAAAGAAGTGACCCACGAGCCTCTTAAACTGTGATTTAACATTCATTTTTTCACATTCTTGGTTGAGGGAGAGAGCTGTAATAGGTTTGCACTTTGCTAGCAAAGTGATTTGAAGAATTTGCAAGTGCATTTGAAGGATTTACGAGTGCATTTGGAGATGGATTTGCAGGCATAGTTTCCAGGTTGTTTTCTTCATTTATTCCACAGTTTTCGTGGTTCAATCATCAAAGGCAGATGGTAAAGGTCAAAGGAAATGGAAGAATGTCCCTGTTGGTGTGCCCCCCTCCTCCAAGCTCATCAACCTCTGCTGCTGCTAGTGCTCCATTTGTTGTAAGTGGAGCTGCTTCCAATCTTGAAAGAAACCATGTTGTAGCAAGACAATAGGCTCAAGAAAAGAAATATCCATTGTGGAAGTATGTGACAAGACAACAAAGGCCTGGGGAAAAGCTTGCTGGGGGTGTGAATGTTCTTTGGGCATGTAGTTTCTGCAACAATACATACAAGAGAAACTACTTCTGAGTTAAGGGCCATCTGTTGGCCACTGGTTGTGGACTTGGACCATGTAAAGGGTTGAGTGCTACCAAACGAAGAGAAATGGAAAGAGAGGATAAAATTGGCTCGAGGAAGGTGGTAGCAGGAAGTAGGAAACAAAAAAGTGAGGATCCTCTTCCATTGTTGAGGAAACCTACTAGCATATTTGGAATACTTGTATTTGGGATCCATGTCCTATGCCTGTAAAAGTCCCCAAGGTAATCAAGTCTTTGTTCTAAACCATCTCAACTAGTGGGGAGTTCAAACACCCAGCAAACATAATTGGGATAGACAGCAACAAACTAGTCAAGCATTGTGCTCTCACTTGTGCCACCTTGAGATTGACTTATCTCTTCAGTTCTAGAGTAGCTTCTTGTCAAAGGAGAATTTGGAGGGGAGTAGATTATGGATGGAGATGCCCACTGTTACGCCTCAGATTATCTGAACCCTGCCGTTTAGGATGTACTAGAGTGAGTGTGCCTTTCGCCATTGTAAATGCCCAAGTCTGGGCTTTCTGATGTAAAAGTGTTGGTCTATGGTTGCCTCAAGACCCTTGGTCTGGTCATGGCATGTCCTCTTGGTTCTCGTACAAGGAGTGCTGGCCTAGTGGCTCTGCTGACTAACCCTTGATGGGTGGAAGTCCCTCATCATGTTGAGCATTTATGCCCTAGGTAGGTGTCTGGTGCACCTTGGGATAAACCCATTAGGACACATGGCTCAAGGGCTCCTAGCCACACTCATGATTATGTTTTGTAGAGGTTCTTTTGCATGTAAGGGTTGTCATACCCACTTTAGCACACCTCATTTACCCACTTTAGCACACCTCATTTATGCCCACTTGGTCTTTCCTTTTGATGTTTTACCCCTCCTCTTGGTCTCTATGTGCAAAAATGATGATGACATCACCTTTTGAAGAAGGCCTTATCTTGCTAAGATGGAGGATGTTAAGGGAAAAGCACATCATTGGGATTAGTTGGGGCATAAAGTCCTCCTTTAGGTTCAACGTTTCATTTGGTTGAATCCATTTGCATCAATTTTTTATTAATTTATGTCTTTTTAAGGTTTAGTCCCCAGCTTGTCGATGACAAACCCTAATTTTGAATTATGTTTACTTTTAATAAGGTAGGTGTTATCACACAACTTGTAGTTTCCATAAAGATGATCCTATTCAGGACGGTAGAGGAGATAGGTAACTAAAGAGGTGACCTGAGAGGGCCTCGATCCCTAGATGGATTGGTTGTCACGCCAATCGAGGCACTCTTCACTTTATGCTATCCGATCCCCAGATAGCAAAGGGGGAGACCCTGATCTACTCCCGAAAGGAGAGATCTAATTCAATCACCAGGTCAAACTATAAACAAGAGTACGTAAGGTGAAGGATGTCAAACCCTAGATCCAAGGGATGAAGTCACTGCAGAGGCTTAGGGGAGATGAGATATTGACTTGGATTGCTTCAATTATAGTAACTCATAAATTAATAATGGATCTAGGATATAGGTGCTAAGACAAATGATCAAATCTAAATGCCTTGGGAAACGTGAACTAAGATTAGGGAAAATAGTCCAAGGTAGTAGATCTGAAAGAATTAGGGCTTTCTAGCACAACCTGGTTATAGATCTGACAATGTTAACACTCACAAGCTTGAAAATGAGTCTTTTAACAACCCGGAAGATAGACAAACCAAGGAGGGCGTAAGGCTTGGAATATCAGTGCCTAGGGAAAGCACAGATGGAGTCCACAGAGGGTGACACTCTAGGAAACCCACCTGGGGCTAGGCCTAAAGATAAAAACCCAGAAATGGTTCACCGAAATTCTAAGTTATTAAACCCAAAGAATTTTTATAAATTTTAGACGTTAGGTTTTTAATGCAGTAGTTGCTTAGACCAATGGATAAATTATCAAAGATAAAGAAAATAAAAAACAATCACTTACCTGATGTCCGAAGATGAATGCCGTATGGTGAAGACTAGTCCCAACAAGATCAAATGCAAAGCTTGCGTACCCACATCCACAAAACGCCCAGAGAACCAAGTGCGTCCCACTTAACCTGCATAGCTGAGGACAAGATCAAACAATAATGCAAATAAATGGGTGATAAAACAACAAGAGATAGCATAAATGATGAGTAAATGGTCAAAGACAAAGTCACTCCCTGTATAAACCCCCGATCCGGAAGAGGGAAGCAAGGTGAGCTTCCTCTGCAAGTGCGCCCCTCTCCAAATCGGCCTCACTGCCAACAAGAGATAGCATAAATGATGAGTAAATGGTCAAAGACAAAGTCATTCCCTGTATAAACCCCCGATCTGGAAGAGGGAAGCAAGGTGAGCTTCCTCTGCAAGTGCGCCCCTCTCCAAATCGGCCTCACTGCTGCAAATCAAAGATGGATCTCCAAAAATAATGAAAGGTACAACAATGATCTAATAATGCAAGAGAGAACTAGCATTCAGTCACCACATCTCACATTCAATCATGGACACAAGAATTTGATGCAAAAGATTTCTTTATTTCCAGTAATTTAGAGCCAAAAGTCCCCTTTACAATGAGGGGGGTCTCTCCTTTAAATAGGATCTAGAGAGACCAAAACTCTAACCACTTTTCAAATGAGTGGTTGAGATCAAAAGATATAACAATAATAATCAACGGCTAAGATGAGCCAGACAATACAATACATGGATCACTAAAAAAGGGGGACGTGTTCCCTCAATGACGCCCTAGGGGGGATGTATAACATAAGTAACTAGGAACACAACATAACATCATGTTGAGGGGGTTTAGGAGGTAATAATATCTTCACTAGACCAAGCCCCAAGTACATCCAACATAAGATACATGAATAAATGATAAAAATCACTAGGATGTGTTGTCCCCAATACATAAGAAGACGCCCTCATCTGATGACTAGGAGGACATGTGGACCCCATTGAAGCTGCAGACCGTGTCAGAAGGTGTTGGATGCATCACAATGAGTCTGTGGTAAAACCTCATGCCATTTCCTTGCCTCACTAAGCCAAATCGATTTCCTTGGTAGCCATTTCTTTATTTTTTTATCTGTTGGAATGTCACCTGTAAAAGATAAAAATGCCTGTAACTCTCTGCCAAGTGCTCCGGACACCAAATTGATTACACCAAAATGTCTGGGGGTAGGGTAATATGGTAATAAGTAATAACAAGTGCTTGGACCCTATGCCCCCTCTGTAGCACCCTAGGAGAACTTAAATAATCTCTGACAATGCTGAACATGACATTTTTACATGGCAATATGTTGTAAAGTGATAAACTGACCATATCATCAACTGTAAGTGCCTGAAACTGATAACTAAGTGTCCCAATGAACTCAGATGGTCCAAATCAAGTAAATATGAGTACTCATACATCATGTGACCATTAGGATAATCATCTATAAGCTCATCCATGGTCGGACAATAAAAATAGTGGTCTATAAATGTTGATAATAATAAAAATTCAACAAACCATCACTTGAAACCTCTGTCTGATGCATGGAACCACCTAATGGGCACCATAGGACCATGAATAATCAATCTCGAACATCATTGACCCAACTGATCTTAGAACCTGCTGTTGACTTGGTCAAGCTGGGTTGACCAGGTCAAGAATGATCAAAATGATGACCCAGCTAGAAATAACTGAAGTTGCAAGTGCAAATGGATAAGATATGCTCCTTTAAATATTTCAATAGCAAGACCAAAGTATAAAGTGGCATTATACCGACGATTACTCACAAAACCATTAAATATAAGTCTAGAGCAAAGCAATCGATTACTCAAAAGAAGAACCTCAAGTGTAGACTCATTTATGGACATGGCCATTTTGCTAGAGATGGGTGGAGGTGAAAGAAACAAGGCTAGGATAAGGGAATGACTTTACAACCTCAACACTGCGACTTCTTGGATAAGGGAATAAGGGAAGACCACCCAAACATATGCTGGACAGAAAACACACAGGGAATTGCGGTGTCTCACAAATGGAATAAGTTGATTTGAGGAGTGTCCGTTCAACTTTAACAAATATCTACAGCTCACATCCAAGTTAAAATCAAGCTCCACGAGGATCTTTTCTAGAACCAGTGTGACTAGGTGCACAATCGACCACAACTCTGAGGTTCTAGGGGACACTTAGAATTAGCTGTTCCTTACTCCATCTCACATCCCAACCCGTAGGCTCCTTCAAGAAATAATCATTACATTTCAAATAATATGGCCAACAGTCTTTAGATTTAGCATTTGTTTACCCACTGCTTTTAGGCCTTTTTCAATTTCATTTCATAGTGCTCTTTGTTGTGCTTACAAGCACAGTTTATTAATTATTTTCAATTTCACCATGGGCTTGCATTTCGGAAGACACATAAATGAATCACATAAATGCATGTAATGATGGTAGTACAATTTGCTTCAAGTTTTAGTTGACACAAATCTGGCAACTAAAGGGGATCATCCACAATCATGACCAAACATCGGGGGCAACTGACTAGAGAGGTCAAGGCTTCAGAATCCCAACTCACCTACGCTCAGGACCCAACACCATCGGGTTCTCCTAGCCCAAAAGGGTCAAGGCTTCAGCAAGTTTTGTTGCACAACTCAGAGCCAAGACACATAACAACAAGGAGTCTATCCAACACAGAGGCATAGGTGGTGGAGTCCTCAATATCACAAGCTAAGGTGTAAGTCAGGATACAACCAAATACGGATGGATGGGGACAGTGACAGATGATGCCATATTAACAAACCAAAATGGGAGATGACCAAGTCCATACTACTACAAGGGCATGACCAATGAGTATACACAAGAATTTATAGTTTAAAGCAACTGAATTACTTCTATAGAACAACATAAAGATATTGCCAAATCATGACCACTCTATACCCAGTCAAGCTACCAAGATAAGTAAAAGAGCACAATATAGAGATCCATTGCATAACCATATACTTGTTGGGTCATATACCTGTATGCACCATCTAAACCACTGAAAAGCAACTGGAACACTACTGCGGTATAAACCATAGGCACTATCATCATGTCTGCTCTAAATGAAGAAAATGGCTAACTCAGTCATCAAATCTGGGGTCATGAGGCTTAGTCATGGCATAAGGCTGAAATTGTATGTGCTCTGGGTCAGCTGAAAATATGAGTGATCATAGAAGAACTGCTCATCAAATGCTGATTTCATGCATGTCATAGAAGAACTGCTCATCAATTGCTGATTTCATGCATGTCATAGCAAAGGACTGGCTCGAAAAAAGTACTGAAAACTGGTCTGAAGACATGGTAGCCCCGGCTACTATGGATGTGATAACAACAGGCTCTAATATTAAAGAGGCTAGGTCGCTCCATATAAATAAAGCACCTCCCTCTCATTTGTAACAAGAACAAGGGTTCAAACATGATCTTATTACTTTTTCTCTTGGTTTACATGAGTCACAAGGCTAGCAGACTTCTCTTTTTGGCTTATTCTCTTGCTTTGAAGGATGAATGGTGAATATCTAGGGTTTTGCTATCTCTCTCAAGGTTGATCCATGTGAATGATTGTGATAACTCTTGGCTAAGGAAGGATCTAAGGTGACTCTTGCTTTTTTCTTGGTGGCGTTGGTAAGATCTTCTAATCTCTTGTCTTGATTTGCCTATTCTGCACCTTGGCAAGTGAATTAGGGTTTTTATTTTGCATCTAGTTAACCTTGTTTGAGGAGATCTTCCTCTTGAAGGAGCTTTCCTAGTGGGCCTTGGAGTTCATTATTTGCCCTAATTAGGCCAAGACTACTTTGACATATCTAGTGTTACTAATATTTGCCCTAAGTCGTAAATACTGAATTGCTAAATTGAGAAGGGACATTAACCTTGATCTCTTGTTGCCCTAGGGTAAAGAATAAGTTATAATCCCTTCTCTTAATTTTTATCAAATTTCTGTTATGTATATATCTGAAAAATACAAACAATATAATATTGTGAAAACCTTAAAAATTGGAAAATAGAAAAATGCAAAAAATATTTATCAATTGGAAAAGGTAATCCTCCCAAAAGTTGCGCCTCCTAGGTTTCCTGGAGGATCCTTAAGGGTGTCACCCTTCTGTGGCTAGATTGTGAGATATTGATATATTTGTGGAAAGTACTAGTTTTTTTCAGATCTTATATAGCAGGTATAGTAGTCAAATCACCAAATTTTGAAGTGCCTGAAAAAGCTGGAATAAGGCCTAGTATCACCCCTAAGGGGGTTGGGCATCTACTGGAAGAGTTTAAGCGGGTCCACCATCTATTTTGAGGGCTGGTTAGGGCTTAAACCAGATCTGGTTAAACACCTTAAGGTCTGATTGAGAGCCTCCTTTTACCCTCTTGAGGTATGTCCTTTACCCTAACCCAAAGGGTACATCTTGTATGGTAAGTAGGGGAAATTTGGCTGGATTTTCATCTATTTTTGAAGTGTTATTGGCTGCTTTTCTGTCATAACAGCAGTAAGATATTGAGGTTGTGAGCTTGAAATTGATATAGCTCCTACCCTCTCCTAGTGTCATCTAATGTTCTATTGTTTTGACCTCATAAAGCACTGGTTTTAGTCAAGAGGTTGTTTGTGAAAGTTATTTGTTTTGTGTTTGAGTTATTTGTAGATATCCTTCGTCGGTAATAGGGACTCCCCCTTGGACTTAGGAGTTGACCTAAAGTGTTGAGAAGCTGGGCTGTGGTGACATTGGGTGCTAGCTGACCTGTGCTTACCCCTCATAGCACCGGGATTCGTGACCTTAATCAGGGTGTTAGTTTGAGTGGTAACACCCACTATCGACAAAAATGAAGACTTGGCATACCAATAGTTTGATTATTTCTGTTATGTATATGCTAAGGGAATTTCAACTCCCTTTTGGGTATCATTATGGGCTCTTTGAAGTTTGAACTTGAAGAGCTTTTAATTACCATATCTGTTTCGATAAAACAACTCCAAGTACTACGTTTGATGAGAGCAAGAAGTTGTCTTTATCCTTATTCTGTGGAAAACTTGAATGACTTCAGTGCTTATAACTTTATAATCCAACTTTTGTGATTAAACCTAAATTTCTTGATTTGAGTTCATATAGCAGTATGGTGTCTGAAATCATGAAGTTTAGAAGACTCACCTTGGCCTTGTTTGTTGTTCCATGAAATACAGAGATCACTTTGAAACAGGGATCTTGGGTCTACATCTTAGCTAACTAATTGCAAACAACTTTAAAATTTCCTTGCATAGCTAATGATGTAAAATCCTTTTATTCCTGGATCTTTTTACTAGCTTAAGCTTCTCTATGTTATTCTTCTTGAAAATATAGTATTACCTGGAAGCTTTTACATTGGTATGTTACTAGTTGAGCTGTTTATTGTGCAGTGAAGACCAAAAGCATAACTTGTGTGAGAAGTATTTTGGGAAAAAACATTCAATGCTGATTTATATTTTGTAAAACATTTTATGGTTATAACCTTTTATTTATGCAGGCTGAAATTTTTAAAAAATGGCTATTTGCAGTTTAAGGAAGAGTATGCTACAGAGAAGAAGATCCTTTCTAAATTGAAGGAAAATGAAGAGACTCCAGAAGGGCTGCAGAAAGCAGAAAAGTTGAAGAAGTGCCTGTTTGATCTTCTACATGTAGGTCATCCATGTTCGTTTCTTAGTTATTATCCTTGTCTATAAAGGCAATGGGGAAGAAGTGTGGGATGGATTTACAGAAAACCATGAAAAAATGAGAAAATCTGTATCCATAGATGACTTGCTAGGTCCAAGTATAGTGTTTTTTAATTTTTTTTCTAACAAGGGGTGCCTTTATTTCCTCAATTTCCGGACAAGATTCTGCACCCTAACTCACACTGTTTCTTTTAGATTTCCGTTTCTTCTCATTATTATGATCTTATCCTACATGTCTTGTAATCTTTTTCTGTTTGCATATTTTATATCTATATATAATGATCTATGTTAGATTTTTCTCTTCAAATCCGTGTGATTAATGTTGTTCATCTTTATCTCTGGTAAATTCAGGAGATTGTTCTAATCAGGGATCCAGAAGATCCAGGGAAATTCTATCCTCGATTCAGTCTTGAGGAAACTACTAGTTTCAGAGAATTAGATGATCACAGGTAATATGGAACCTGTAACTGTAGATCTAAATGATAAAACATACATCTTTGCCAAAACTCGCTTTTCTTAATATTTCTTCCTAAGCATATAAATAGAATCACCTTTTTCTGGAATTAATGAGATTTATTATTAGGTTCCGGCAAAGTTTAAGTTTAATATTTTTTGAAGTTTTAACATCATACCAAGCTAATCGCCTCATGTTTTGCTTTCTTGTTGCAGTAAAAGTGTTCTAAAAGAAATGTACTATGATTACTATTTTCATCGGCAAGAGAGCCTTTGGCGACAAAATGCATTGAAGACACTTCCTGTTCTATTAAATTCATCAGACATGTTGGCATGTGGGGAAGATCTTGGAATGATTCCCGCTTGTGTGCATCCTGTATGTTGATTTGATCTAGGATATTGTATATCTGTCCTTTTATAACCTTGATTTTTTGCAAGTCTAGGCCTGTTGACATTGAGCTTTCTTCAGGTTATGCAAGAGTTGGGTTTAATTGGTCTCCGCATTCAACGGATGCCTAGCGAGTCTGATCTAGAATTTGGTATCCCTGCAAACTATGGTTATATGACGGTAAGGATACTATCTAGATTTCCCTTTGTAGAGAGATCTTGTAGTCGAAAGTAAAGTTTCAGTTGGTCTTAGGCAAGATGGTCAAGTATCGGTAATGATTGATAAAAAATTTCAATTGAGCTATTTTTTATTGGCAATAATGTTGATGTATCGAAATTTAACTGTCTAGGTGTGTGCCCCATCATGTCATGATTGTTCTACTTTACGTGCTTGGTGGGAAGAGGATGAGGGAAGACGCATTCGTTTCTTCAGGAATGCGGTAGGGTACAGTGAAGTACCACCTACTCAGTGCAATCCTAAGGTTTCCCGTGCAATAATCCAGCAGCACATTGAAGCTCCATCAATGTGGACAATTCTTCCACTCCAGGTAAAATACCTTTTATCCATTTTCCCCCTTTTTTCTTGAGAACAGATATGGTTTCAACTTTTTTATCTTTCTATTTATTTTGTTTGTTCAGTCTTTTTGCCATAAGATGCCTGTTTGCATCTCTAGGTGTTTGTAACATGTTAAGCATTAATAATTTTTTTCTTTAAGTACATCCATGTGACAGTAAGTTGATATTTAATCTTTTGTGGTCAGGATCTTCTAGCATTAAAGGAAGACTATAGCAAACGCCCAGCAACTGAGGAGACTATCAATGACCCAACAAATCCTAAACACTATTGGCGCTTTCGTAAGTAACATTCTTGATTGTCCTTTATTAATTGCTTCACCTTTGTGTATTGCTCTGATGCCAGTGAATGTTGTGGAAGGAAGGGAACTATGGTCTCATGGGACCTGGTGTAACTAATGGATAAAATTATACTTATTATGATTTTTAGCAGATGGTCATCTTAAGTGAATTTTCTGGAGAGTCTCATAGGAAGGTAAGCTGAAAGAAGGGAAAATAGGAGTTGGGAGCAGCCAGTAGGGTACAGAGTGGTTTGCTTAGTAGTCATGAAAATCTGCACTGGTCCTGAGTTGGTCTCAACCATGTCACCATCCAGCCTGAACTTGCATTCAGGGCATGCCCTGGAGTGCTACTTTTTCCTTATTTTAATTTTTGAGTATTCTGATGTATTTATTCAATATACCTTGTGATGGTAAACTAGAGGACAATGTTTATAGTGTATATACTATAGACCTGTATTTGAAATTCATGTATTGATATTTTTTCATTTGTGGTCAAGTGGATTGACGATGAATGAATAAGACAAGTAGGACACACACAGGATTCATGGCTCATTAAATAAGCACAATCTTCACAAAGATTAGCAAGTGACATTTATGGTAAATCACTGCATGATGTGGGTTATGGGCTATGAAACAAGATACATCCCTTAGGGGTTCTGTGTCTATATTTCTCATGTTGGACACGAATACACTAGGACATGTGTCTGACACGTGTTTTGGATGTGTCCTAAAATAGGACATGTGCCAAACACGTGTTTGACATGTGCCATAGACACGTCCCACTCTAAAAACTCTTTTCAATGTGTTTTCCTCACTTTTAGTTTTGGGAAAGAGTTGTCATAGTCTCTCATTGTGTAGGTTTTGTTGTCCGCTAGATTGCACACCAGCAGCGGAAATCTTTCGAAAGCTGTCTCCCTCACTGGAAGTGGGGAGAGGTGTGGCCTTGAGGGCAAAGCAATGAGCTAGGTACTGTCACCTAAATCCCAGCTCCTCCGTTTAGGCTAACTCCTAACGAAGCCAAGGGGGGTAGTCCCTACAAAGAGTTGACTATGGCTCAATGTGTTTTAATGTTCTAAGTGTATGGTATGATGCGGATGGGTGTTGTTTAGGAGTTTTTGTGATGAGACCAAATTATAAATGTGATAAACAAGATAAGATGCAATCCACGTTGCTAAATAAGATATCAAAATGACAGTACGTTTCAAGATTTAAAGTTAAAAAATGCATCCACAAGATGAAGTAAAAACACAAGGACAAATGGTCTTGATTAAGATATAAAATTTAAGATAACCAGTGCCTTATGGAGTCAAAGAATAATAAAGATTGTGATGCTAAATGTGTGGGTCTTGAGAGGTACTGTTCGTGAGATCGTTGTGAAAATTATCTTGATAAATTACAAGTTTTAATGGTCTTGATTATTAGGCTAAGAACAAGGATATCAAAAGTCCGGAAATAATACTGGTAACCTCTTAGATGATAGGTCGAAGCCACCCAGATTGCAAAAGGGTAAGTGTTCAATTGGGTTGACCACCCTTGAGTCTGACAATGGGATTTCGGCACCACCTGTTTCAGGAAACTTCCTCAGTAAATCTCGAAAAGCAATGCCGGTTCGTTGGTTGGGGTAAAGTTTTATTTAGTTATCACTTGTGAGATTAGCAAATCCAACACCTTTCTGAGTACTAGCCCAACCCTTTCAGGTTGGCAGAGCATACGGGTGTTGGATAATCGACCAAGATAAATTAATTATGAAGGGGTGTGAGTTGGAAAATCTTATTATTAGAGCACAGTTCAACTCTCCGATAGAGAGTGCTCTTGACTTAGTCTTAAGACCAAAGTTCAAGAGACTTTAATTAATCTAAATGCCTAATGCAAGGGAAATGCAATGACTAAATGCTCTCCGACAAAGAGTGCTCTTGACTTGGATTTGGCCAAGTTCAAGAGACTTTAGTTCCTTTTATGAAAAAGAAGCAGTTGTAACAACAAATATGAAGCTTTAAAAAGACTGAAAATAAAAAGATGATAGCAAGATTAACAAGATGCTTGAAACAAACTGAAAGCAAACTTAGTGTTCTACCAAACAATACTAATCTAAAAGTGGGATCTACCTCCGAACAAGGTTGATCACTAGAACCACTAGTCCTTGAGACTTTCCAGCTAGCTGGAACTTCGGCAAGGAGGCTAATGGGGAACGAGAAGCTACCACAAAGCTATGTGGCCTTTGGGATGCAATCCCAAAGTTTGCTTACTCTAGTCAAAACTTGGAAATTGAGTACAAAAATGAAATATTAATCTAAGAACTAAAAGAGAAAGGGAGATCTAAGCTAAGCAAAGCACAACACTCTTCCCCAAATGGGGAAGAAAAACCCCCAAAAGTGGAGGACTCCTCCACTTAGCTTTTTATTAACTTGATACAATTGCCTTGGGAATGAGATCCTTGCAAGGTCTTTTGAGAAGAATGAAATAACTAATGGGAACTTTTAAACCTGGAAACCCTTGAGGGCTTTTTACAAAGGATAATGCTTGTAGTATTTGTCTTTCTTGGTTTAAGTCTTCTCTTGGGTTAGATCTTCTTGAGTCTTGCTTTCCAAAAAGCACCTCTTCTTCTTCAAAGTAACCTACACAAATCTCAAAAAAGATCTCAACAAACACCCATTAGATGTTAGTGAAAATCAAAGAGAACTTAAAACTACTTAGATCTAGGATTTATAAAAAGACTTCTAAAAGCTATGTGCATGAGATTTTATTTCAAAAAAGTGCACAAATGTAAAACGGACCAGCAAACAACATATGCCTAAAAGATGCTAGGAATGAGATCTAAAACATAAAAAATTTGAAATATTTTTTGTGTAAAAAAAACTATCTTTTTAATGAGGAAAGAAAATTCAAACAAGTGCAAGCTACATGCAATATTTCACTACCCTATATGCTTAATAAACTTTTCAAATGCAAGATCTAAACTCCTAATATGAGATTTAACTACTATGAGATGCAAATAAAGAGATCTAAGATTAAAACTTTGAAACTTTTTATGAGATTTGAATACTTCAAGAGACTAGATGCAACCTACAACAAATAAAACTAACTACTAATACTCTAACTTGTTTTTTGTTGTTGCTTTTTATGAAACTAGGGCTTTCTTGAAGGTGGACGGAGAGGAGGAAAAAGGAAGGTTTTGAAAGCAAAAACGAATGGATGAAGAAAGCTTAAGGAGGTTGGACGAATGGAGTGAAAAGTAGAGATGGCAAGAGGAGGTTGGACGAATGGATGAAGGGCGAAAGCTAGAGGAGGGGCTCAGAACGAAAGTAAGAAGAAACTTGGAGGGAGGAGGATGAGGCTTAGCAAATCAAGTCAAAAAAGGGAGATTCAATGGAGAAAACTAGATAACTAGAGGATGGAAGCTGGCAAGAGGAGGTTGGACGAATGGATGAAGGGCGAAAGCTAGAGGAGGGGCTCAGAACGAAAGTAAGAAGAAACTTGGAGGGAGGAGGATGAGGCTTAGCAAATCAAGTAAAAAAAGGGAGATTCAATGGAGAAAACTAGATAGCTAGAGGATGGAAGCTAGGGTAACCAAGGTAACTTGTTTTGAAAATGCTTGTTGATGGAGGAAGAGGCCAAACTCTCCTATTCGTTTATTCTCTTGAGATAAAAAGATCTTTTGGGAATCTGCAAGAAAGTTTGATTAGGTGCTAATAACCATTGGTATGCAAAGAGTAACTTGATCTCCAAGTCGTTCTCCACCTTGTATGAATCCTGCAAAACCCTTACACATTAAACAAGCCAAACCGAATAGTACATTTCTAACAATTATAGAACATATACTAAATAATGAAAAGCTTGAAATAAGGAATAAGGTGAGAAAGATGTCACCAAGCAATGTGAAAGACAACCCCAAAGAGCCTTGTATGGACCTCCAAAGTCACTATTTTATTCAAGAATCAAACAAATGTTACAATAATATTTTGGCAGAGTGTTCATGCTCAAAATCTCCATGAAGAATGAGGAGCCAAGCACCTCATTATATACAAAATACAAGCTCACTAAGCCCAAATTCGAATTGACTTGAAGAGAGACAGATGGCACCATGAGTAAAAACGAATTTCAATCAAAACCTCCAAAAATCAGGCTTGGAGTGAGATCTATCCATAAACATGAGTTTGCATTGATTGAAAGTGGGGAGGTGGCCTCCACTCTCCCTTGGAACTATCACCAACCCAATACGTATGAGCCACCTCACAAATTCGTGAGCCAAAGAAGGAGAGAGTGAGCTACTTGAGGAGGGCGTGAATGCCACATGAGAAAGCTTGGAGTCTTGATATTAATGCTAACTCTAGCTTGTAGGTGCTAACTCATGTGATGTGGCCTTGAAATTAGGAGTGCGCCCACCATATTATAAATGCAATCTCAACCAACCATTAACTAAATGCCAAATCCTCAACTTGTGAGAGCTAGCCGTACGGCCAAACCATGCTCACATCATTCATTCCATGTCATTCGTATATCCTAACTTTGATATGATATAACATGTGATTTGTCTTTAATATGGTCGTACAACATATTAGAATTCACTTCAACCTTTTAAAAAAACATTTTTTAATGTTTTTTGGACTTAATTGATTTTTGGACTCTAGTGCATTTTGACCATTTTTAGCAATTAAGTGCCAAAATGATGCATTATTAGCCGAAACTCCTCCAGAGGTGACGTAATCACCCGGAAACTGAAGAAAGAGGGTGCTAGGGTAAAGAGGATGCTTTGAGCGTCAAAATGATCCCACGCCCAATTCCGCCTCCGGATGAGGCTTTTATCACATTTTAAATTTTTTTAATTAAACCATTAAAAAATGGTCTAATTTATGGAAAAAATTATTTTTGCCGGAATCAAACGAAACTCCTAGGGGACCCAGTGCATGTTCATACGACTCAATCGAGATGGCTAACACGTAAAAAATCCTAGACACAAGGCTCTAATAACCACCTTAGGTTTTGACCACCATGGGAAATACTCCAGCTTTGAAGGTTTGAGTGAAAAATTAAGGGATTATACGCCACTGATGAGTAGCACATAATTCCTAAGGAAAAAACACTCTAGAGTATCCCCCAAATGGCTAAACCTACGGATCGCCGAGTCTTTTATAAAAGGATCCCGTTTAGACCAACTTTTTACATTTTCCCCATGGGGGTATGAACATGCAGTTATTACAAATGGGGCAAAATTGCCCTGAAAATGACTTCTGAACCTCTGAACACTGATGATGAACATGAATCATGTTCAATAAACTGGCGGCTCACAAGAAACTCAACTATTGTACAAAATAGCTGATAACAGGTTTCATAGTCTCTCATTGTGTAGGTTGTCATAGTCTCTAATTTGAGATTGTGTAGGTTCTATCAAGTGTGGCCACTGTAGAGCACTTGATCTCTTCTTTGGAAAGCATTGGGATTGACAATTGCTAGATTGAAGTTGAAGGTGGCAATGAAGTATGAGAAAATATTTGTTTCAAACGTTGTGTTGAGTACTATTTTGAAATTTGAGCGACTTAGTATAAGTTCTTTCTTGTTCTACGAACTTGATGAAAAGAATGGGGTGTCAAATTTTTTGTTTCAAATATTTTGTTGAATTGTGTTTGAATGGGGATTGACAACTACTATATCGGAGTCAAGGGTGTCAACGAGGTATGATAAAACATTTTTTTTGGATGTTGTGTTGAATACTATTGTGAAATTGAGTGAGCTTTAGTATAACTTCTTTATTGTTCTAGAAACTTGATGATAGAATGAGGTGTCAGAAAGGATTTGTTTCAAATGTTTGTTGAATTTTATTTGAGTGGTGGTGGTTAACGTCTGTATTGAAGTCAAGGGTGGACCTTATTTTTCTAAGTTTGTATTTGAGGTAAGAATATTTTTCTATGTTGCATGGGGACTTGTCCCCCCCCAAAAAATGCCCCGTACCCATTGTCCCCACATTCTGGGTACTTGGAGACCCCTAGGAAATGTCCTCAATGTATTGGGGGGACTTCATTAGGGACCTGGGGACTTGCTGGATATACCTAAAACGTTCCCAAAAGATTTCAGGGACTTCTGGGCAGATTTTGAAGACATTCCAAGTAGATTGACATTCCAAGTAGATTTCAGAGATGTCCAAGGCATATTTTGGAGATGTTCTAGGTATGTATCTTCAGTTTTGATAGTGGATGTTGATGATTGGACAATATTATCATTTATCCCATCCACATTTTTCGTATTATTCTGAATCTATACAAGCTGTAGCTCAAAATATGGGTTGTGTATGATGGATCTTGATTTGGGTTTCTAGTGATTTAACTATTGTCTTTTTAGCAACACCATTACAAGCAACAAAGCCTCCATGTCAACGAACCAAGAAATGCAACAACTCAAAGGTCTGATCCTTTTGGGTATTGCTCTTGTTCTTCTAATTTTTACGGTCATCTTAGCTTTTACATATTGTACATAGGTGTCCAAGAGTTGAATTCAAGTTCTACTCTTTCCCCATCCCAACCTCAAGCATCATGAAAACAATTGGATAGTAAGACTTGGATTGCATACTAAACATTTGAATAAATTGCTATTCAATATCTTTCTTAATCTAAAATATGAATCTAATCTCTTTACCAAATGAAAGCATGTATATCCCAAAGTGATTTGTAGTGGTTTTCAACACAGCTGTAAAAATATGCAGAACCTGTTCAGAAGGGAATGCCTTTTAACCTAATCATCATAAAGAAGAAATATAAGAAAAGTTGTTATAGAGGCAAGCATTCTTCTCATAGACCCTTCATGGACCTTATTGCAGATTGAAAATAGTTACACTTAAGTTTCCTAAAGCTAAGCTGCTTTTTTCTCATGTTCAAGTGCCAATAATGAAATGTCACTTAGTCCTTTTCTTATTTCCTTGGGCTTTTTCAAAACTAGCAAGTGTAAGGGATGTGCATAATCCTATATAGTATAGACTATTGTGCTTACAAGCAACTACAAATGTTTATGGGCAATTCTAACTTTTTAAAGTTTTTCAATCAATCAATATATATATATATATATAATTGTCGTCCCCAACTTCTTGTCCCCTAAAAAATTGGCGGTGCGCTCTGGCCGTCCCATCCCCGCCGTTCCCCCATCCCCAAAACCAGTGCAACATAGATATTTTTGGAGTATTATTTGTGGTGAGATTAGTTAGGACTAGGGGGACTGTTGTCACATATATAGTAGCCGGGCTACCATCCATTATTTTTCTGATTCCAGTACACTATTCAGCCAGTTCCCTTACATTGAGATGCTGAGATGAGCATCTATATTTGGATCACTATCAGATTTTGGACAGTAGTTGTATTCCCCATTGCCATGACTGAGTCTCAGGACACTCAGAGAGAGGACCGATATAGCCATTATACCATGTGTATAGAGCATTCAGTAGTGCCCAGAGTTACAGCAGCAGTTTCAGAGGACAGATGATGGTTCAGATGATGAGCATTCAGGTATATGACTGAGCAGGTATATCATAGTGTTGTGGTTATATTGCTTTTATACTTATGCTTATAGCATGTCTTAGCACTTAGTATCATGATTTGGCGATCATATAGATATGTGGACCTGGTTGATCTTATTATATATATTATATTGTCCCTACTCAGACTTAGAAGTTCACTATTCATACTCATTGGTTGTACCCTCCTTAGGGAGAATAGAGGTGATCATTCCACCATACCTTGGCTTGCTAGTGTTGGCTACATTATTCATTGTCTTCATCCATCCATTACCTACCTTTTAGTTTATCACCTTGACTTACTACTTGACTAGTGACATGGAGGATTTTTTCCCCACTGTAGCCTCTGTATTGGATTAGCTTCCCTGTTTATTGTGTCTCAGTTCTGAGTTGGTGACAAAACTTACCTATGGTGAGTTGGAGTTCCTTGTGAATTCCCCCTAGTCACCAAAGTTGTGTTGGTTAAACCTGAAACTTTTAGTGCTGCCATGAATACGAAATCTAGAAAAATGAAATGCTATATCTTGTATGAAAAGCCCGTTCATGTAATGTGTTTTTCAACACACATGAATGAAAGGCATGCCAAATGAAAATGGCCATGAAAATAAAATGTTATATCTTTTGGAAATGTAAATACCTAGGTAAACAAGATGTCTGTGACACACCTAGAAGTGCTCAGGTAAACAAGTTCCTTAAAAACACACCTGCAGCAGAAAGCCTAAAATAAATGAAAATCTATGCAATGTGTTTATAAACACACATAGATCAAGGCTGTGGAAACTTCAGGCCCTAAAAGCAATGGAACTTAGATGCTATATCTAAATTATTGTTGGCCTCATTTGTATTATGGATTGTGCGTATCTGTGAAAGGTGAATAAACCCTTTTTAAACAACTCATCCATTTGTGAGACACCGCCATTCCCTGTGTTGTTGCTCATTCAGTACATACTATGGTGTATATTCCCTTTCCCTTTGCCAAAGTGTCACAAAGTTAAGTTAGTCAAGTCATCCCTTAGCCTAGCCAGTTATTTCAGCCTTCACCCTTCACTAGCAAATTGATCACAGCTATGAAGTGAGTATGGTCTTGAAAGTCTAGTCTGAGTAATAATAATAATTAATGACATTATATATATGGATTTAGATCGCCAGTAATGATTACTTTGTGTTATAATTGTTATTTGAATAAGTTGTAGAGCATGCATTAACCTTTGACACTTTGCCGCAGCTTCTGATGATGGTCTGAATTATATTTGGTCATGTTGACTTGGTCAAACCTAGTTTGACCAAGGTCAACCATAGGACATGAGATGGTTGGACCTTGTGATGATATGGATAGATGATATATGGTCTATGTACATATACATGATGATTCTTTGCAGCAGATACAGGGATATGATGATGATTCATGGGTTACAGCATTATTTGATCATTTACAGATTATTATTATTTCACCTGTTCCGGTGTATTGGATATATTTTATGATCATGCAGAGACTCATATGGTGTATGAGTACACATATTGGATGGATTTGGACCTTCTGAGTCCAATGAGACAGTCTGTTTTCAGTTCCGGGCACTTACAGTGATGATTGAGCCTCAGTAGGCTAACCCAGTGCAGTTTTGGTCTGTCGGAGACCTTGTCAGAGCAGAGAGGATTTTTATTTGGTTGACCTAGGGCGCTGTACTTGGAGGGGGTGGTCCAACCACTTGTTTTTACCATATTACCCCCCTCCCGGACACACTGGTGCCCTCCCTCACCTTGACAGCGCAGGCACTCTAGGAGGCAGTTTGGGGCAGTTTCACGCTTCCCGAGGCATTTCAGGATTGGTAGAAATGGCTATTGAGGAATTCGATTTGGGCTACTGAGGCAATGTCTTGGCATGGGATGATCAGTGATGATGGATTGATGTCTTCCACACCTCCTCCAATAGTTTTAGCTTCATCGGGACCCGCATCCATCACTTATGGCATTTTTTGATGATTTCTGAGGCCTTTTGAGGCCTACGATTTGTCCATAGGGGCACGATTTGGCATATTGATGACTATTTTATTATTATTGTGCTATGGGGATTGACCAAGGGTGGCTAAAATTACCCCTTGGACCCACCATAAGCTTCTTATTATATTTTGTCATCATGATATGGTGGGATTCCCCTCTCCTAGGGCGATTTTGTCCACTTATGTTATATTTTATTAGTGATCCATGTATTTATTTGTTGAGCTCATCTCAACCATTGATTAGACATTTGTATCTTTTAATCTTAGCCACTCATTCAAAAAGTGGTTAGGATTTTGATGCCTCTCCTTCCTATTTAAAGGAGAGAGCTTCTCATTTGTAGGGGGGACTTGTGGCTTTGGATTATTGGAATAGAAAATTATTATTGTATCTATCTCCAGTGTTGTGGTGAATGTTTTTGGTGTTCGTTCGTTGGTTCTTCCTTTGCACTGAGTTATTGGAGATCTTGTTTTGCCATATCTTTTGTACCACGTTTTTGCATCTACAGGTGGAGGCCGATTTGCTTTGAGGAGGAAGTATTGGTAGGGGAAGACTCTCCCTACTTCTTCTTTGGATCTCTTCGTTGGTAACAGGGAGTATTACTGTCCCAGGACCCTTCTATTTCATGTTACTATTGCATTTCTCTTGTATTTCCTCCATACTTGACCTCTCTGATTGAAATCGATTTTCCTTGGATTGACAGGTAGAGGAGGGCGCACTTGTGGGCTAGGGCATCAATTTGGCAAGCAAAATCAACAATCTCTCATTTGATCTTTGCGGGAATCTTCCTCAACATCAAGACATCTCTCTTCATCACTCAGGTATGATCTCAAGGTAATTTCTATCTCCATGATCTATCCACTTGTCTAAAATATTTCAAACCCTAATTAATCAAAACCCCCATTTTACATTTTCTCAGATCTACTAAGATCTAGTGGCTTCTTGGGTAAGAAATTTAAAACCCACCTCTATAGTATCCACGACATCTCGGATCTATAGTTTGGTGAGGATTGGCCTCCATTTGACCCTCTTCCCAAGGCACTTAGCCTCTCCAAGCAAGGGCGCACTTCTTGGTTAGGGTGAGTTAACCTAGATCTAGTATGTGGGTAGTTGAGATTCCACTTGATTCGTAATATACACATCCAATAATTTACCCCCAGATTGTCACTTTTCTGATTTCTACCTTGTGGGCCCTATTCCACATTTTGAGGGATTTAATCCCATTTTTGGACCACTTGGTATCTTACAACTAAGATCTAGTAAGATCTAGCCATCGGATTGCGGTGAAATTGTAGATCCATACTTTTACTTGATCAACCTACTTGGATCTAAATTTTGGATGCCATTGGACTTGTCTTGATCCATTTATCCCCATTTTTACCCTCCTTGGGCAAAGTCGCACTACCTGGGGGATTGGAGTTTGTCCACTTCTAAGACGTGGGTACATGAGATTTTAGTGGATTTGGAATGAGCACAATTCAAAACCTAGGTCTAGTTGGTCACTTCATCAAATCTTGCCTTGGGGATAGCATTCCTTGTTTTAAGGGATTGTGGTCCACTTAGGTCAAACCTTGAATCTCTAGATCTAGACCTATTCATCCATCAAGACTTTAATTGCCCACTTGTCTCATGCAATAGCAGCCATCAACCACAAGTTAACTTCACTTTGACACCATTATCCCAATTCCCAAGGCACTGGTCTCTCTCCAAGTCAATTCGACTTTCCTAGATTGTTGGATTAACTTGTGGTTTGACCCTTGTGTGGTGGACTAAACCCTTTGATGTTATCATGCTTCATGATCAAGCTTGTCACTTGTACTAGTTAGCCCCAATTCAACCCCTAAACTACCCTGCATTGGACACGGTTCCCAAGGCAGTGGATTTTCTCACATTGAACTAGTACTTCAATCCCGTAGAACCCCTCCTTTAGGGTCCCCTTGAACTGAACCTGAAACTCTAAAAACTTCATACAAACAAATTAGCCATCATAGTTATTGGAAAAATAAAATGAAAAGCGTGAATAACTTAACAAAAATAAGCAAAACTTTAACCTGTCAACCCGATCCGGGTGGGTCCATTGTCGCCTTCGTCTTCCGTAGGATCCCTCCAGCAAAACTCGTTTAACCATTGGCGAAGCAACCGTTAGCTTCGCCACCCAACCATAGGCTCATGCTTTAAGTCGCATGGCCTCCCCCGAGCTTTGGGTCATAGAGCTCACACAAGTAGTTCAGAAATTCAGCTTGGGCTTCCCTTCCCACCAGGATTTCTAAGCCAAACCCTTAGATAGCAGCAAGTCTTTGAGGCATTCGAAAATTACGACAATCGTCCAAATTATGGGCCCTTTACCCATTCCCCAAGTCTTCCTTATAAAGGAAAATCTCATGCGACACATGTCGCTTCATGCATAATTAAATATTTTTAATTAATTATTTAATTAAAACATTCACCCATCCAAGTGTCATTTTCTCTAGGAAGTGCACCAACACCCCTAAGTTTGCTCCAGTTTGTCCCCCAGATATTTTAATTAACTCCTAGCTTTTAGTTGACTAGGTGTCTAATCTTAGGATTCTATTTTGCTCCTAAATAATGATTTCTATTATTTTAAATGCTCAACAAAAATAACTATTCATGTGCAAATGCCTAAATTATTTTTATGCATTTGCTAAGTAATGATCTAGAGTTATTCTCATAAGTTTTTATGCAGTTAAATTTAACAATCAAACTCACTAGGATCACGGTGCCGCGCCGTTGGGCTCCTAGTTCCTTAATTTTAATTCCTTGACATGGCACCACTCCGTCGGGTCCATTCATCCATTGTTTCCATTCCTTGGCATGGTACCGCATCGTTGGGTCCTTACATCCATTCTTTCCGTTCTCGACAGGGTACCGCATCGTCGGGCCCTTCTGCCACCATCTTTCCGTTTTGACTTGCGGGAACTCTTGTAGGGATTTTAGGAATCGTTACTGTTATCACACAACTTGTAGTTGCCCCTAGAGGTATCCCATCCGGGACGGTAGAGGAGTTAGGCAACTAAAGAGGTGACCTAAGAGATGCCACGGTTCCCAATGCAATGCGGGAGTCACGTCAACCGAGGCACACTTCGCTTTAGGTCAAGGTATAACTAGACCAAGGGGGAGACCCTATACCCCAATCACAGTTGATTGGGCCCAAGCAAAGGTTTCAAAGGGTGAATAAATGATGAGTTACGGAAACCAATGCAAGGCTAAGTGGACCTAATGTTTAAGGTATGGTTGAAGGTGGTATAATGGATAGTTAGTGTTTCAACCTATGTATGGTTTAGGCCACTTGATGGAGTATGATTATTAAGTATAGTACCGTGTGTTTACACAAGTGGGTCTTGTTGCCTTGGGAAGTGTGAAATGGTTCTAGAAAGACCCACAAGGTGAAGTTAAGTGTGAAGATGGTACTATAGGCTAGATCTAGGTTAGATCTACAAGTTAGAGTTGGTTCTAGGATTACCCATGTGCTAGATCTAGGGTTTGACACTAATCCCAAGAAGTGCGCCTTGCTTGGAGAAGGACTAGTGCCTTGTTGGATGGGCTAATGGAGTCAAGAAGGATGTCAAAGTGTAGATCGGGACACCTAGAAGCCAAGTCAAGTGGTTTGGATGAGATCCAATGGTTGGATCTTACTAGATCTAGGTTTTTAAGTGATGACCAAAAGTGGACCACAATTCCTTAAAACAAGGAATGCAATCCCCAAGGTAGATCGGGACAAAAGGACAGTCTAGACCTAGGTTTCAAGGCATGGGCATTCCAAATCCACAAAAATCTCCAACACCCACTTCCTAGAAGTGGTCCAACTCAAAACTTCAAGGGGGTGCGACTTTCTCAAGGAAGGGCAAAAAGTGGGTTTGGTGGACCCAATCAAGTCCAATGGCCACCAAAATGTAGATCCGGGATGTTAGTGCCCCGATCTATGTTCCTTCAAAGTTTCAAGTAAATCCAATGGGTAGATCTTAGTAGATCTAAGTTTCAAGGTACTAAGAAGATCAAAAGGGGGTTTCAACCCCTCAAAACATGGAGAGATGTCCACAAGGTAGTTTTCACCAAAATAAGGATATGGGTATAGGTTATCAAGTGTCTAGATGTCAATTCAAGTGGGATCTCACCTACCCATGTGCTAGATCCTACCCAACAAGCTTCTCTTAGGAAAATCGATTTAGGTTCAAGAAGGCTTTTTACATTGAAAAGTGTGTCAATTTTTAGCCAATCACCACCAAACTATAGATCCAACTAGGGGTGGATCCTATAGAGGTGGGTTCTTAATATCTTTTCAAATGCAAGGGTGGATCTAAGTAGATCTAAAAAAATACCAAAATTGGGGTTTTGATTTAATTAGGGTTTTATGACCAATGGAGATAGAATGGATGAAAGAGGCACATACCTTGTAGATCTTACCTCAATTTGCTTATGGCCACCTTGCAAGTTGATAGCATTCTCCTATGTTTATATTCAAGAGTGAGATCCAAGTGCTCCAACCAAATCTCCCTTCTCCAAGATAGCCAAATCGTCCTCCTCCTACAAGACAAGATCAAAGAAACAAGTCAAGCAAGATGATTATGAAAATGGTAGAAAGATGTAATAGAAAGCATCAACTATGTCACAAAGATACAATAATGATACTCCCTGTCACAAGATCAACCCAAGAGAGAATATGTGGATCCCTCCAACAATAACCCTCCAAAAGTCGCCCTCCTCTCTCCAATTCGACTTTCCTGTCAAAAGGTTAGCAAAAACACAAAAATCCACAATGATACATAGAAGAGATACTTTATATTCAATATGCAAGAGAATCCACAAGCCAAGAGAGATGTGCTCCACAAAAAATCTTCTATTCCAATATTCCAGAGCTCCAAAGGTGAGCTTTACAATGGGGGGTCTCCTCCTTATATAGGATAATAAAGACCAAAACCCTATACCACTCTACAATACTACATCAAATGAGTGGTTGAGATTATAAGATCTCATCATACAATCAATGGCTAGGATGAATCCATAACATAATATCACATGGATCACTCAACATAACAATAGCGCCCTCACTAAATGGTACAATGAGGGTGACGTCATCCCATAAGAGGGGTATAAAGTACAATAATCCACCTCATGATGACTAGGACAAGATAAAATAAGCACATGGTGGGGCTAGGAGGTATAAATCCTTGCTAGCTCACCCCAAGGCACAATAAAATAATAAAATATGCCCAATATAATGATAATGACCAAAACTGTCCTCAGAATCCATGACAGTCAAGCAGTAAATGTCCTCCTGTGATCAATCTGGAGATACCCACATGGTGAAAACTGACTGGAAGATAGTGAGATCACCCTGGAAGACCTCTGTGAAAACCAAATGCCAAAACCTTGCCTCAATTGCCCAAATCGATTTCCTCAGTGACCACTTTATCCCATTTTTTAACTGCCTCGGGAACTGTGAAAATGCCAAAACTGCCTCCTAGGGTGCTAGCGCTGTCAAACTGAGCCCACCAGGCTCTCCGGGAGGGGGGATAAATGGTAATAACAAGTGGCTGGACCACCCCCTCCATCATCAGCGCCCTAGGTGAACCGGCCTCTCGGGGCCCCTGCTGCTCAGGCTGGGAAATCAGCCCCAAATCTGGTCAACAAGTGTAAAACTGCATCAATCACTGTCAAAAGTGCCCGGATCTGAAAGATAAGTGTCTCAATGGATCCAGAAGACCCAAATCCACTAGGAATGAGTACTCATACACCCTGGGTTGCCCTAATGGGCCAGCTGTAGGGTCCACCATATATGGACAATGTATAATCTGCTGATCTGTAATGATAATAACCTGCTGAACTGGATCAAACATCATCTGTATCATATGTCCATCATATGATATCATCATCAAACATGTGGGACCATAAATCATCATCAATAATCATCCATACATGGTCCACATCATCACGGATCCCAAGAATATATATAATCAAGGATAAATCACATCAGTAGACTAAGACAATGCTTTTTTTTATCATTTCATAGCTAAGCTCAAAGTACAAATTCCATTCAGTGGCATTAATTATATTAACATATTCCGTGGTTATAATAAATCACTTGCACCATAGTTCAAATGACAAACTCACCCATTGGACATGGTCAAACTGCTAGTGAAGGATGAAGGCTAGGTAGCAAGGTTGGGCCAAGGGTGTGACTTGTCTAACTCAACTCAAAAATACTTTGGACTGGGAGAGGGGGAAGCTACAAACTCTGTGTTGGACAAAAGAACACGGGGAATGGCTGTGCCTCACAGATGGATAAGTTGTTTAGAGAGTGCTTATTCAACTTAGGCATCATGTCTACATCAAGTTGATCCAAGTTCATTAGGATCATTCAATTTATTTCCATGGCCTTTTTGGCCTACATAACCCTTCGGATTTCAGATGTGCTGAGAAGCACAACTAGTTGCAGCTTGCATCCAGGGCATGTTTTTCATATTTTCACAAGGTCAGCAATTGTTTAGATATAGCTTTTAAGAACTATTGCTTTTTGGACCTTTCTTTATACTCTTCGAGGAGTATTTTTTTTTTAGCTTTTCATTGCTCTTGCCCTCTTTTTGTTTCCATGGGCGAATTTATTTAATTTCCACAGGTAGAACATGAGCTTTCAGTTTTAGCCAACAACATCTCAAGTGACTAGGGGGAGTTCGAGCCAAGGCCTACAATCCAACTCACCAAAGGCAAGTTCTGTCACCAACTCAGAGCCGAGACACTGAATAAACAGGGATGCGGTCCAAACACAGAGGTAGAAAAATGGGGAAGTCCTCAGCATCAGAAAGTCAAATAAGACAAGTCAGGGTTTAAAGTCAAACAGGAAGGTCATGTATGGATGGAGACAAGTGGGTATGGAGCCTACACTAGCAGACAAAAGGTGTCGGGAAAGACCATGTCTATGTAAGGTGAAATACCAGTAAGTTTTGTTAGATGACCTAAGAGTGCAAGCAATTGTCCATTTTAAGGTTTACAGTTCATTTTAAATATTTTGCCACATCAGGAATAATATACCAAGCACATGCTATAATCATGATTAAATTAACAAGCTAATAATCCACAGTCAGTGAGAACAATATCCATAGATCATACAACATCATCATCATAGCAATCATCATGCATCATCTGAAACACTGCTGAAGTAAATCTCTAGGCCCTGAACTGAAACTGTAATGGGAAAAGTGGTCACATCAGTCATCAAATATGAACTCTCAAGGCTCAGCCTTGACACAAGGTCATACAATCTGAATAATGTACTGCTCTGATCATGAGTGATCCAATATATGTAGCCATGCTCTGGAATAAATGAAGCTCTGGAATGTGCAGATATCTGCTGTACAAGCATAGTAGCCCTGCTACTATGGTGTGATAACATCTGGCTCCAGCTGGGACAAGTGCTCTAAGGGAGAGAGCGCTTGAGAACCTCAGAATCTCTGGTCTCGAACTGCTCTGCATCAATCTTCAATCCAGCACTGCACCATCCTTGCTTTCAGCTTTTATCTTGCACCTGTTCCTGCTCTCATAAAAACTAGAATACCATCATGGAGCATGTATGGGATAAAAATAAAACAAAGCTGAAAACTAATCTAAAGCATAAACTGAAAAATGCATCAAAAAATATAAATTTAAACTAACATGGCATATATTATTATCACTTATTTACTGTGCAGGAGGACAAGAGTATTTCTTTAATCAGGCAATCTCAACTTGCACAGGCAGCCAACAACATAAATGCTAACTATAATTTCTTAAATGCATGCAGGAGGAGCAACAAGCTTAGGAAGGAGCAAGGCTCAACTCAATGACAGAAAACAAGCAGATACTCTAAGCAGAAAAAGCAAAAGGGACAGTACTCAGCACACAGAAAAAGAAAAATCACACAAGTCCTACTGCTCAAGTGAGCTTATTCAGCAACTACCTACTCTAAACATGCAAGGCAAGAAAAAGTCATTCAAAAGGGATAAGGGGGTAGTAGTGTTTCAACAGTACCCCATTTACTGGCAGCTCCAATTCACATCCCTCCAATGTTTCCAACCAAAAGGAATTTTTACCTGCAACTCTACTTATTTGATAGGGGCCCATCCAAATCTTTTCAAACTTGCCATGGTTTCCAGGTTTCTCTTTGTTCTTATCCCATAGTAGAACTATATCACCAACTCCAAAATTTATGTCCCTGCTCCGTTGATCAAAGGTTCCTTTTATTCTTTCTTGTTCCAAAACCATTTTATCCCATGCTTCCCTTCTGTTTTCATCTAGTTCTACTAACTTGTCAATTCTTGCTTGCATGGCTTCTTGCTCAGTGGAACATTGTCGCAATAGTTCATACACAGGGATTTGAAGATTGATCGGAAGCCTACAGTTTTGTCCATATACTATTTCAAAAGGAGCTTTTCCTGTTATTCTTTTAACTGTTGTTCGATCTGCCCAGAGGGCATACTTAAGCTTGACATCCCAAGTCCTTTTGTTTTCGCCGACCATTCTTTTCAAAAGTCTGATTAGGTTCTTGTTACTTGACTCAGCCAATCCATTTCCCTGGGGGTAATAATTGGAGGAGTGGGATAGAGTGATGCCATGGTCTGAACAAAAGGTTGTCATCTCCGTCTTGCTAAAAGCTGGGGCATTATCGGTTGTGATTTTACAAGGGCAACCATATCTGGAAACGATGTTTTCTTCTAAAAATTTGACCACTACTTCTGCGGTGCATTTCTTGGTAGGGATAGCTTCAACCCAGCGAGTAAAATAATCTGTGCAGGTCAAGATGTATTTATATCCTCCTGAAGAGCTTGGGTTTATTGGTCCTACAAAATCCATTCCCCATTGTTGGAAAGGAGCTTCTACAATAACTGGGGTCAAAGGCAAGGAAGGTAGTCTAGGTTTTCCTGAATAAAATTGACATTCTTGACATGTTCTAACAAACGTGTGCACATCTTTGAACAAGGACGGCCAATAATACCCAGCTCTCATGATTTTAGCAGCTGTGGTTCTAGGTGCATAATGTCCTCCGCATAATCCAGAATGCATTTCCTTGATGATTCTCTGGGAGTCATCATGATTTACACATTTGAGTATGATTCCATCTGGATTCTTCCAACCCAAACCATCTTCAGTTAAAACATACTTAGATGCTTTTAGCCTCAACGCTCTTCTTTGGTGGTCTACAAGGTGGTCTGGACAGGTCATATGTTTAAGGTAGAAGATAATGTCTTTGTACCACTCGTGATCTTCATTAATATAAAGGATCATGTTATTTTGCTGCAGTTTGGAATCAGTTAATAGCTGCGCCAACCCTTGCCCTTTCACTATCTTGATTGGTTTGATTTCAATGTCATACTCTTGAATCCTAGAAATCCAGTTTCCCCTAACACCTATGCCATCAGGCTGAGATAAGACATCTTTTACCGCTTGATAAGGGACGTAAGCCATAATTTTGGAGTATCCGATATATGTCCTAAAATGTTTTAACGATTTGACCAAAGCATAGGCTTGTTTTTCAGTGGTTGTGTAGTTTAGTTCCGCATCTCTAAGGTTTTTACTCATAAAGGCAACCGGTTGTTCATGGTTTTCTTCATTCTTTTGCAACAACACCCCTGCTATGGTGTCCTCGGAAGCATAAGAATAGATCAAGAACTCCTTATTGTAGTTGGGGCTTACTAGGACAGGTGCAGAAGCAATGGCTTTCTTTAGAGACTCGAATGAGGTATCACATTTCTTATCCCAAACAAATTTCACATTCTTCTTCAGCAAATTATTCAAAGGTTTGGCCAATTCGGCTAAGTTAGGGATAAATCTCCTTACGAAGTTTATTTTTCCGAAAAATGATCGTAATGAGCTGACATCCTTTGGGGGAGTTATGGCTTGGATTCCTTGCACTCTTTCCGGATCAATTCTAATGCCTTCTTTGGACACAATGTGACCTAACAACTTCCCTTCATCCACCCCGAAGGTAGACTTTTTAGGATTCAAGGATATTCCAAATTTCCGACATCTTTCAAATATTCTCCTTAAATGTTTTACGTGATCTCCCCTGTCTTTCGAGAATACAGTTAGATCATCTTGATAAATTGCAATGATTTTGCCAATTAGGCCCTCAAATGCATGATCCATTGCCCTTTGAAAGGTTGATCCTGCATTCAAAAGCCCAAATGGCATTCTTATATACTCGAAGGTTCCCCACGGGGTGGTGAAGGTTGTCTTCCCACGATCTTCCTTCTTGATTTGGACCTGGTTGTAACCAGAAAATCCATCAAGTAAGGATAACATGCCAGCCCCTGTTACACTTTGCAACAGATTTTCCATATTGGGCAAAGGATAGTTGTCCTTTAGAGACGCTTGATTTAGGTTCCTAAAGTCAATACAAATTCTAATCTCCCCGTTTTTCTTCCTTACAATTACAGGATTGGATACCCAGGTTGTATGTCTGACTGGTCTAATGATACCTGCTGCCAACATCTTTTCCAATTCCTTTTTAACTAAAGGAGCTAACTTAGGGTTCATGTTTCGCAACTTTTGTCGATATGGTTTGGCTCCCTCTTTAAGAGGAATAGTGTGTTCTATAATGGACTGGTCATAAGTTTTTAAATCATCATAGACCCACGCAAAGATGTCTTTATACTCTCTGATTAGTTCAATAATTCTTCTTCTTTCTTCTCCTGAGGCATTTATCCCAATTCTAATCATTTTTGGAGAACAAGCAGACCCTACATTTATTTCAATGACCCCATCTACAGGTTCAGCTCTTCTACCCTTGTATTCATCATGCCTGTTGAAATTTCTTTCAAGGGGGAAAGCTATTTCTGTGACATCCATACCTTCAATTGTATCACCTTTTATCTCATCCTCGAAATTTACCATTGGGGTTCTAGAAGCATTTAAAAATCGTATAATTTGGGCATCATTGTCAAAAACTTGCCAATGGTCTTCATTATCAGGGACAGAGGGTCTGAATAAAACTTCAAGTTTGCAGTTTTCTTGTTTTAGAGACTCAGAAGTTTGAAGAGTACTGGCCATTACGGATAGTTCATCAGCCAAAGTATTTAGTTCTCGGGGAACAGCCTTGATCCCGAAGGCATCGAAGCATTCAATGGTGTCCCAAACTGCATTTCTATAGTCTCTAAGTCTATTATTTTTAGCGGCGAATTTGTTTTTTATTTGGGACACAATGAGGTCAGAATCTCCTGTGACAGATATTGATTTGATTTTTCTTTCTCTGGCAATTTCCAAACCTAGAAGTAATGCTTCATACTCGGCTACATTGTTAGTGCAATCGAACTCTAAACGGAAAGAAAACAAGCTCTTTTCTCCTGATGGTGAAATTAAGACTATACCGGCTCCTGCACCATGTCGGGAACGGGCCCCATCAAAATGCATTTTCCAGACTTGTTCATGTGAAAAAGGTTGCTTTTTAACCTCCTCCCAGTAATTTGCTAAAATCATGAAGTTTCCAATTTCATCACTTGAATACATTGCTTCAGTGAATAAGTGTTCAGGTGTTTCAACATGTTCTCGCATAGGTGGTTCATTAAACAGAGTTATGAATGAACCTTCTTTGGTTGGGATTGTGGCGTAGGTTAAATCCATTTGGACACTTCCCCCCAATCTTGCCGACCACTCCCTGGATAGCAACATTCCCCATGCATCAGGGATATCTAGGACTAAAACATTCATTGAGAGCTCAATGTCAGAGCAGGCAGCTAACCTAACGGGCAGGTTTTCAATTATTCCAATAGATTTCACAGGTTTGGAATCCATGCCACATACATTTCTGTAGGGTCTTGTGGGTACTAACTCAAGTTGTTCCATGACTCTTAAAGGCATGACACTTACTTCAGCCCCTGAGTCCAACATGCAATTATGTAGTATTAAACCATTCACTTCCAACGCAACATAAAAGGGTGGGAAGTTTCCAGAGTTGTCACCAGAGACACTTTGGATCATGACAGGGGAATCCCTAATCTCTGCAACAGCTTTCTTAGGAGCTTGCTTCCTTGTTTGAATCCCAAGATGAGTAGTAGCTCTTTTGTGGAATGAAGGGATCTTAAAAATTTCACAAAATGGAATAGGCATGTTTATCTTTTCTAAGAAGCTTGTAATGTCTATGTTTAGGTTGTGAGGGTTTTCCTTATCCTTTTCATTTGTACCTAATCCTAGGAATTTCATAATGTCATGTTTAACAGCCGGGATCTTGATTAGGTCTTTTAGAGAAACCGAAGCAGATGAATTGGCTAGCTTACTTGGAATGTTTGTTCTAGGGAGTTCCTTGTTAGGTTTTAGAATCGTGGGAGGTTTTGGTTGCTTTCTCCAAAGGGTTGCTTTGGGAACATTAGTTTTAGGGGGAGGATCAATTTTTATTGCTTGATCTGTCTTTTTGTTTGCAGGAGGAGATTGGCTAGTGTTGGTTACAGTTTTACCCTTCGAGGTGACCTCAGGAGAAAGCTTTGGAGCTTTTGGCAAGATTCTTCGGACAGGTTGATGCACTGTCTTGCTAGGCTGTGGGTCAGTCGTTTTAGGTTGCTGAGTCTTGGGAGGACTAGCCTTTGGAGGAATTGAATTGCTATAGATGGATTTTAACATCTCTTTGGTTTGTTGATCACGTCTTTTGAAATCTTCATCTTGATTCTTAAGATATGTAGCAATGTTGGTGACCATTTCACACATGTTTGTCATAAATTCCATGGTCATTTCGGGAGAGATGTTATTTTGATTAGACATCTCTTTATGGGTTCTCTTCTCAGCGGAGTCACGATTAGGAGTCGCCAGGTAGAATTTTAAACTCTACTACCAAGAGATATGTCGTTTGAAGTGCAGAAAGGTAGTGAGACACAAAGATGTGTCGAACCAAGGTAGGCCCCTACCTTCCCCGGCAACGGCGCCAAAAATGTTATCACACAACTTGTAGTTGCCCCTAGAGGTATCCCATCCGGGACGGTAGAGGAGTTAGGCAACTAAAGAGGTGACCTAAGAGATGCCACGGTTCCCAATGCAATGCGGGAGTCACGTCAACCGAGGCACACTTCGCTTTAGGTCAAGGTATAACTAGACCAAGGGGGAGACCCTATACCCCAATCACAGTTGATTGGGCCCAAGCAAAGGTTTCAAAGGGTGAATAAATGATGAGTTACGGAAACCAATGCAAGGCTAAGTGGACCTAATGTTTAAGGTATGGTTGAAGGTGGTATAATGGATAGTTAGTGTTTCAACCTATGTATGGTTTAGGCCACTTGATGGAGTATGATTATTAAGTATAGTACCGTGTGTTTACACAAGTGGGTCTTGTTGCCTTGGGAAGTGTGAAATGGTTCTAGAAAGACCCACAAGGTGAAGTTAAGTGTGAAGATGGTACTATAGGCTAGATCTAGGTTAGATCTACAAGTTAGAGTTGGTTCTAGGATTACCCATGTGCTAGATCTAGGGTTTGACACTAATCCCAAGAAGTGCGCCTTGCTTGGAGAAGGACTAGTGCCTTGTTGGATGGGCTAATGGAGTCAAGAAGGATGTCAAAGTGTAGATCGGGACACCTAGAAGCCAAGTCAAGTGGTTTGGATGAGATCCAATGGTTGGATCTTACTAGATCTAGGTTTTTAAGTGATGACCAAAAGTGGACCACAATTCCTTAAAACAAGGAATGCAATCCCCAAGGTAGATCGGGACAAAAGGACAGTCTAGACCTAGGTTTCAAGGCATGGGCATTCCAAATCCACAAAAATCTCCAACACCCACTTCCTAGAAGTGGTCCAACTCAAAACTTCAAGGGGGTGCGACTTTCTCAAGGAAGGGCAAAAAGTGGGTTTGGTGGACCCAATCAAGTCCAATGGCCACCAAAATGTAGATCCGGGATGTTAGTGCCCCGATCTATGTTCCTTCAAAGTTTCAAGTAAATCCAATGGGTAGATCTTAGTAGATCTAAGTTTCAAGGTACTAAGAAGATCAAAAGGGGGTTTCAACCCCTCAAAACATGGAGAGATGTCCACAAGGTAGTTTTCACCAAAATAAGGATATGGGTATAGGTTATCAAGTGTCTAGATGTCAATTCAAGTGGGATCTCACCTACCCATGTGCTAGATCCTACCCAACAAGCTTCTCTTAGGAAAATCGATTTAGGTTCAAGAAGGCTTTTTACATTGAAAAGTGTGTCAATTTTTAGCCAATCACCACCAAACTATAGATCCAACTAGGGGTGGATCCTATAGAGGTGGGTTCTTAATATCTTTTCAAATGCAAGGGTGGATCTAAGTAGATCTAAAAAAATACCAAAATTGGGGTTTTGATTTAATTAGGGTTTTATGACCAATGGAGATAGAATGGATGAAAGAGGCACATACCTTGTAGATCTTACCTCAATTTGCTTATGGCCACCTTGCAAGTTGATAGCATTCTCCTATGTTTATATTCAAGAGTGAGATCCAAGTGCTCCAACCAAATCTCCCTTCTCCAAGATAGCCAAATCGTCCTCCTCCTACAAGACAAGATCAAAGAAACAAGTCAAGCAAGATGATTATGAAAATGGTAGAAAGATGTAATAGAAAGCATCAACTATGTCACAAAGATACAATAATGATACTCCCTGTCACAAGATCAACCCAAGAGAGAATATGTGGATCCCTCCAACAATAACCCTCCAAAAGTCGCCCTCCTCTCTCCAATTCGACTTTCCTGTCAAAAGGTTAGCAAAAACACAAAAATCCACAATGATACATAGAAGAGATACTTTATATTCAATATGCAAGAGAATCCACAAGCCAAGAGAGATGTGCTCCACAAAAAATCTTCTATTCCAATATTCCAGAGCTCCAAAGGTGAGCTTTACAATGGGGGGTCTCCTCCTTATATAGGATAATAAAGACCAAAACCCTATACCACTCTACAATACTACATCAAATGAGTGGTTGAGATTATAAGATCTCATCATACAATCAATGGCTAGGATGAATCCATAACATAATATCACATGGATCACTCAACATAACAATAGCGCCCTCACTAAATGGTACAATGAGGGTGACGTCATCCCATAAGAGGGGTATAAAGTACAATAATCCACCTCATGATGACTAGGACAAGATAAAATAAGCACATGGTGGGGCTAGGAGGTATAAATCCTTGCTAGCTCACCCCAAGGCACAATAAAATAATAAAATATGCCCAATATAATGATAATGACCAAAACTGTCCTCAGAATCCATGACAGTCAAGCAGTAAATGTCCTCCTGTGATCAATCTGGAGATACCCACATGGTGAAAACTGACTGGAAGATAGTGAGATCACCCTGGAAGACCTCTGTGAAAACCAAATGCCAAAACCTTGCCTCAATTGCCCAAATCGATTTCCTCAGTGACCACTTTATCCCATTTTTTAACTGCCTCGGGAACTGTGAAAATGCCAAAACTGCCTCCTAGGGTGCTAGCGCTGTCAAACTGAGCCCACCAGGCTCTCCGGGAGGGGGGATAAATGGTAATAACAAGTGGCTGGACCACCCCCTCCATCATCAGCGCCCTAGGTGAACCGGCCTCTCGGGGCCCCTGCTGCTCAGGCTGGGAAATCAGCCCCAAATCTGGTCAACAAGTGTAAAACTGCATCAATCACTGTCAAAAGTGCCCGGATCTGAAAGATAAGTGTCTCAATGGATCCAGAAGACCCAAATCCACTAGGAATGAGTACTCATACACCCTGGGTTGCCCTAATGGGCCAGCTGTAGGGTCCACCATATATGGACAATGTATAATCTGCTGATCTGTAATGATAATAACCTGCTGAACTGGATCAAACATCATCTGTATCATATGTCCATCATATGATATCATCATCAAACATGTGGGACCATAAATCATCATCAATAATCATCCATACATGGTCCACATCATCACGGATCCCAAGAATATATATAATCAAGGATAAATCACATCAGTAGACTAAGACAATGCTTTTTTTTATCATTTCATAGCTAAGCTCAAAGTACAAATTCCATTCAGTGGCATTAATTATATTAACATATTCCGTGGTTATAATAAATCACTTGCACCATAGTTCAAATGACAAACTCACCCATTGGACATGGTCAAACTGCTAGTGAAGGATGAAGGCTAGGTAGCAAGGTTGGGCCAAGGGTGTGACTTGTCTAACTCAACTCAAAAATACTTTGGACTGGGAGAGGGGGAAGCTACAAACTCTGTGTTGGACAAAAGAACACGGGGAATGGCTGTGCCTCACAGATGGATAAGTTGTTTAGAGAGTGCTTATTCAACTTAGGCATCATGTCTACATCAAGTTGATCCAAGTTCATTAGGATCATTCAATTTATTTCCATGGCCTTTTTGGCCTACATAACCCTTCGGATTTCAGATGTGCTGAGAAGCACAACTAGTTGCAGCTTGCATCCAGGGCATGTTTTTCATATTTTCACAAGGTCAGCAATTGTTTAGATATAGCTTTTAAGAACTATTGCTTTTTGGACCTTTCTTTATACTCTTCGAGGAGTATTTTTTTTTTAGCTTTTCATTGCTCTTGCCCTCTTTTTGTTTCCATGGGCGAATTTATTTAATTTCCACAGGTAGAACATGAGCTTTCAGTTTTAGCCAACAACATCTCAAGTGACTAGGGGGAGTTCGAGCCAAGGCCTACAATCCAACTCACCAAAGGCAAGTTCTGTCACCAACTCAGAGCCGAGACACTGAATAAACAGGGATGCGGTCCAAACACAGAGGTAGAAAAATGGGGAAGTCCTCAGCATCAGAAAGTCAAATAAGACAAGTCAGGGTTTAAAGTCAAACAGGAAGGTCATGTATGGATGGAGACAAGTGGGTATGGAGCCTACACTAGCAGACAAAAGGTGTCGGGAAAGACCATGTCTATGTAAGGTGAAATACCAGTAAGTTTTGTTAGATGACCTAAGAGTGCAAGCAATTGTCCATTTTAAGGTTTACAGTTCATTTTAAATATTTTGCCACATCAGGAATAATATACCAAGCACATGCTATAATCATGATTAAATTAACAAGCTAATAATCCACAGTCAGTGAGAACAATATCCATAGATCATACAACATCATCATCATAGCAATCATCATGCATCATCTGAAACACTGCTGAAGTAAATCTCTAGGCCCTGAACTGAAACTGTAATGGGAAAAGTGGTCACATCAGTCATCAAATCTGAACTCTCAAGGCTCAGCCTTGACACAAGGTCATACAATCTGAATAATGTACTGCTCTGATCATGAGTGATCCAATATATGTAGCCATGCTCTGGAATAAATGAAGCTCTGGAATGTGCAGATATCTGCTGTACAAGCATAGTAGCCCTGCTACTATGGTGTGATAACAGTTACCATCCATCCTCCGTCTACATGCTATCTAGGGACTAATGGCGCTGAGGAGTGAGTCCGTTCTCACTGCGCGCCCCTCAACTCGTACGTGACCAGCTCCGTCGTGGCCCACCTCGTACGTCCTCACGCATTCCTCTTGAGCAAGCGGATCAATGCTTATCTGCTCATGCGTGGTATTCTTGTCGGAAGTTGACATCGTCGTCGCTTCCCCTGTGTGTGATTTACCCGTACTCTACGACCCTCCATGTTCCTTTGTGTGTCCGTTGGTGAACCGTCTCACTTGTTTCTACACACACTTCTCGCAACAAATTATTAGTAGCACTGTTCTCAACAATCATCATCTGGTTTCTAACTCTAGCATTGTTAAACATTTATGATTTATTCAAACTGCTCATTCATCTTTATCAAATATACATTTCGTCGCCAAATACATAATCACCATACAGCTAGTCGTTAAGCATTATCCATCAACATAATTTTCCATAGTCATAGCTAATCGTTTAACATATGCAATTATTCATTTACCTCAACAGTTCAGATACACATACTCAAAAAAATAAGGTCAAAAGGTTATTTAATTAATGTTTCAATCAGCCGGGTCACCCAGCAGGTGCCCTCAATGTCTACACAAGTCTAGGGGCACTACAAATCCTGGATCCCATTTCAAATATTATAAGTCACTCTCACATAAACAATGAACCAAAGCTATACTCATTGAACCCCTCACTTGTCTTGTGACTTCATCCTTAGGTCTAGGATAAACCATACACCGTACTTCACGTAGAATTAACTTGATTTGGTGTCTTGGTTTTGATCTCTCCTGTCGGGAGTAGATCGGGTCTCCCCCTTTGTTGTTTGGGCTAGATAACATAAAGCGAAGGTTGCCTCGACTAGCGTGACAACCATCTATTGGAGGTCGAGGTGATCGTGGTTGCACCTTTTGAGTTGCCCTTCCCTATTGCCATCCATTAATGGATACATCCATAGGGGTAACTACAGTTTAGGTGATAACAGGGACCTAACATGTCCTTTTACTAAAACAAGCTCAAACCCTTATCACTAGGTATTTGTGTCATTTTTCTCAAACATCTGGAAGCTACCAAGAATTGAGTTTTTTAAGGGATTTGATTCATCGCAGTTCTTTGCATTCCAAGTCAAGTTGTAAAAAGATATAACATTCAAGGCAATATATATTATATTTCAAACAAGGTAAAACCTGAATTGAATCTTTATATTAGAATATTAACAACATTTTATTCTGGTCCCACATTCAAGTTTCAGTTGTGAAACACTATGGTTATAGTTGTGAAGTTTAGTAAATTCTTCCTTAAAATTGTTATTCTTTTAAGCTAAATAGCATGGGTACTTGTACCTGGGGGTAGGGTATGCATACCCGTATTGGATACCCATACACACATACCCAAAACGGTATCAGAGACGTCATAGTCATACACTGCCATACTCGAAACTTGGCCGAAGAACTCCAGACAATTGTCATGGATTCAAGAAATGTTGATTGTAGAGGGGATAGGGTACCCTCGTTTTGGGGACACCGAGGGACCGGTTTTTGTAGAGGGTACCCCTGTTCTGGGGATGCATAGGGATGAGTTTTGTATGAGCCCAAGCAGTTTCATACAAGTGACATTAAAGTTAGTAATATTAAATCGTAATATTAAATGCTTAAAGTACAAGTGACATTCTCCTTATCTTTCATTTTCTATCATTTTACTTAAATTTTTAACATTACCATTAATTGTTTCAGGATGTTCGAGAGTGGTTCCAACCTCATTGGACTTCATATGCAAAAAGTAGAATTTTAGATCCCATTCATAATTCAACAGACTTGACAATTTTTAGGATTTCAGGATTGCAACGTTTCCATTGGATTCTATCATGTATGAGGGTATGGGATTGGCATTTAAGGAAGCACATCAACCTCTCTATGTACCTTGATGTTGGTGGTGCTTATTGTTGAACTCCTCTATCACGACCTTAACAAAAATGTACCCTTCACTCAAGCAAAATCATATGAAGCATGGGAAGCTTTTTCTACCTTATTTTTAACACTTGGATTAGGAAGTTTCATCAAAACTGTAGGGTGTTGACTATTGTCCTTGGAGGAACAACTTCGAGATTCAAGGTAGAGGCAAGGGCTAGAGCCTAGAGGAGGGGGGTACAAGGTGCTATTGATGAATAGGATCCCAATATAGGCAATGATTTTGATATGTAATTATTTGTTTTAGCATGAAGGATTTTGGACTCTATAGGTCATTTAGTGTAATATTCCAGCCAAGATTTGGCCAAAATATTATCTCCAAACTCAGTGTTTTATCAACAATTTACTAGACAATTTTTAGGCAATTTCTTAAACTGAGCAGGATGTAAGTGACAGGGACTGAAACAGTGAATGAGGATGGTAGGGATGAAATTAAGTTCTAGAATTTATATGGATTGAGGTGCAGCAGCAAGTCGAAACTGATATGGCAGTGAGTCCTATGCACAATGTACCAGAACCATTCACTTTTCAACAACAGTGTGAACTGTTGCCTACTTCGAGGCTTCCTGGGCATCTGGCATATGCATACGAGACTGGGTGGGGTTCCTGAGAGTTAATGAAAGAGATATAACAGTCAAGTGAGCTTATAGGATGCAATGGAAAGTATTCAAATGAATTTGGAAAGGTTTGGAGTGATTTGGGATTCAAGTGCACAATGGGGATTGCTGAGCTCGTTAAATTCGAGGCTTTCCAAAATGAAGTTAAATTCATCCAAATTCTTAATACAGGGACTGATATGGAATGTATATTGAGTTATTAACCTCCTACAACTGATAGGGACTCAAACTGATGCTCAGAATTGAATTAGCAGTCATAACTGTAAAACTAGTCTAGAATTAATAAACTCTGTTATGATATGAATTAATGCTCTGATATATGATATTTAGCAGAAATAAGTCGAAATAGAAACTTCAGAACACTTCTTTTAATTATCTGATTGCCTTCCAAAGTTACAATGCCTCACAGGCTAGAAATTCATTACAATAGATGGAGAATGAAGATAAGAAGTAAGGAGATTACTTTGGCTCTGTTCTGGAGTTGTTATCAGACCATCTACAGGTCATATGTTTGATATTTGCTGCACACTGAGCTGATGATCTTCACTGGGGTGCATTTACCAAACTATCTCTCTCCTCCAGGGAAAAATCCTCCAAATCTAGCTGAGAAAGATGTAGGAGTGGGAGAAGAAGGTAGAGATCAGATCTGAAGTTGATATCTGGACATGGGTAGCCTCTGATCTCTGCAAATAATGGTGCACTGGGCTCTCTGAAGTTCTTGGGCGCATTCACTGATTACTATCTCCTTCTTCTAGTGGTTCTCCTCCAAATCTAGCTGCAAATCCATTGTAGTAGTTATCTCCTCTTCAAGCTAACTGTAGATCTTCATTGATGGACTGATATGGATGTTATTGGCTGCAATAATATCTTCTGGACCTGAATATTGCTTACTGGAAACTAAAGGGCCTTGGGGCACATCTCCCAAGAAAAATGTTGAGGCACATCACTCAACCAAGAGAGGCTCTGAGTTCTCAAGACAAAATTCAAATGGACAAAAGTTGTTAATGGGAGTTGGAAGCATTCTTTTATAGAATTCATGTTGACCTGTTGAGCAAGTTAATTGGCTTGGTGACCTGTGAGAGTGGGTCAACCATGAGTGGATATACTTGCTTACTTTTCTTCTTACACCTTGTCTCTCCTTTAGAAACTGTGCCCCTTTTGTCTCAAGGTGTTTCCTTCCTTGTTAAAACTTTCTTTCTTTGTAATTTGAGTTCTCTTTTGGAAATTTCAACCTCCCTTAGCTTTTTATGGTTTTTTTCCATTTCTTTCTTTTTGGTAACATCTTACACCTTCCCGCTTTTCATCCCTTGCTATTTTCTGACCTCCAGTTCCGATTTAACAACATTGCCCTCAAGAGGATTCCCTCTTGGCCCACTTGCACACATCACCCACTTGCCAAAATATTAATAAATGAAGATAATTAATAAAATAAATTAATTCCTCACTCCAAAATCCAAAATTATTAATTATTTAATTAAATTAATTAATTAAATAATTCACCTTAGCACTTAGTTTGGGGGTTAATATCTTCAGGGGGAGGCCCACCTTATCCATTTAATCACCCACATACACCCTTAGGCACATTCCATAAGTTAATTTTCACATTCATCCATTAATTAATTAATTAATGCCTAAGTGACTTAGGCCAAAATCACCTCCATGGACCATAGCAAAATTTGGGGACGTGACATTTAGCCTCTTTGTTTATGTATTTTGGGTCAGATATAGATTGCACTTGATGTTTTTTAGTTCTATGCGCCCTTGCTATATACATGAGAAACTTTGCATATTTGTGTATAATGGTTTGGATTCATATGGATGCACATGAATATATATGGACAGTGAAAATGATTTAAATTTCATATATATATATATATATATGATTTAAATTTCACATATATATATATATCCCCGACGTACGCAAGTACCCTGTTTCAAAAAGTGGCTTCTCCGCCCCCACACCCGGCCCTGTACCCAAGTTTCCTGGCAACTTAGCAAGTTTTAAGTGAAACTGCATAATGGCCTCTTGAAGTAGGCTGGCATAATTTAATATTTAAATGAAATGCAGCTTTCTTTGTAGAATGACTTGATCATTCCTCTGTTATATTCCCATGACCTGTTTGAGGAATTCTCTTTTCTTGGATACCAGTTGGTTTGATTCACTTCTGTTGTTCATGTTGTTCTAAGTTCTAAAACTTTTAACTGTTTTAAAATTCATTTTTCAGCTATTTTAAGCTGAGATTGGGAAGGCAGGCACCTTGTAAAATTGTATCTTTGCACTTTCAAATTTATGAAGCATTTGGTGTGGACCAGTGAAATTTGTTATTTGATTCATCCGAGCTTGATTACACATACATATTGACATGGGCCTTAGCTCTTGGTTTCAGGTGTACATGTTAGTCTGGAGTTGCTTCTGGCGGATTCTGAATTTCAGAGAATTATTAAAGATATGGTCCAGAGTAGTGGAAGAGCATACCCTCCAGGGGGAAAAGGTGATATTCAAAGTGACGCTGATGGAATCACATACTCAATAGAAAGGGCAACGCTAATGGATAATGGACGTGAAAATGGTTGTGCACCCTTGAATTTGACAGAAGCCCAAAAAATATCGTGAAAATTTTGAAAAAATGGCAGTTATTGACAACATAAGTGGAAAAGCTTTCTGAATGTAATTATTCAGAAATTTGGTATTCCAGGAACTTATTGCATCAGTAAGATTCACATTCTATGGGCACATATTTATCTTACCTACGGTATAAGCTCATTAATAATAAATTTGATTTGAAGCAGTTACCTCCCTAGAGATCAGAGGAAAGTGGAGGCTAACAGATCGGTTAGGGATAGAGAACTCCAGAGGCCGACAATGGGTTCCCTTAAATTAGGCATCAGACAAAAGCTGCGGGCGATGGAGATTAGTTTTTTCCTCTAATAATTAGGAGTTTGAGACCTCCTAACAGGGAGTTCTATTAAAGACACTATTCCAAATTTATTTATTCTGTTTGGTTGATTTGTTTATTCCAATATAATCTGATTGAGGATGTCTACTGTAAACTTATCTGCTGGATATTGGAACATAGTTATTCTACCACCAATTGCAAATATAAATTCATTGTAAACTTGAGAGCCACCTCTTGTTTAGTGTGTCGACTCAAGTGATTACCACCAAAAGAATGTGATCATGAATCATGTGGTATCTGTTCCTTTTTATTTGCGTGCATAATATTCCTGTTAGCCTGTTCTTAACTCATTTATTTGTATCATAAGCTGTTGTTTTCTTCCAAACGGAGGAAAAGGGAGAGGGGGTTCAACTGTTTAATATATGTGTTGCCAGTGGCTCTGCACACGAGCCAACTGTGTATTTTAGTATTTACAAATCATGAAAAAAAATTAGATTCGAGATAACAAAGTAGTTTGAAGGAATCGATATTATGTGGAAACCTCTGATCAAATCGAAATTTTCGACCCTTAAATTACTCGACTTATAATAGTTCAAACAATTGAAATTGATGAGATTTTGTTTTTTATTCTTTCAATAGGCGAGAAAGCGTTTGTGTGACACAGCTGTGATCGCGTCAATATAAACTTGCATGTTTTAAGCAGTAGGGATAATTCAAATGATCTGGATTTTTCACTATTCTATAGTTTGTTTGATAGGATTGGGAAAGTACATATGCTTTATGGAGACATTTTTTATTTTTAGGTTGACTGGAGAAACCCTGGATGTATTGTTTTCGACAAGGGTTCAACGATCACGTGAGTTGCTCAAACAATCCCAGTCGGCTCCTTTGAAAGTAGAATAACAAATAGCTACTATGCAAACTCGGACTACATTTGGACTATGCAACCGCGTCTGAGGGGCATCTATCAAAACTTGCACCTTGCCTCGTGTGCTTGAAAATGGAGTATGCCCAGTGGCGGTTGGACCCAGGTCATCATCATATCAAGTACTCTCTGCCTTAACACTGTACCGTGTCCTGCTGGATATTTGGTTCGGAAGTGTTGTAATCAGTAGAAGCTTTTCCATAAATTCCAGAGTAAATGGGTAGCATAATACACAAGCTCATTGATTCAAGAGAGAGAGAGAACTCATAAAAGCCGAAGGACAAAAGGAAGGATAGGGTTTGAATAGACTTAAGTATCTATCTTTGCAAACATGGGCAATGCATTAGCTAACTCAAAAACTGGATTCTATTGGTAGCTAGCTCGGTTAAGGCTTTCGCTTTCGAAGGGCATGGCATGAGAGAACGGAACTTCTGGTTTGCAATTGGTGATTTGGACAATCTGGGCTTGAACAATGGCCATTTTCACATTGAGGACTACACCATATTTAACGTAAAGAGTATTGCCATGGATATCCATTGAATAGCTATTTATTGTCCATTTAAGGTCTATTGGAACAGGGTTCTTCACTCAACTTATTATAAAGATTATCCAAAATGGTCCTGAAAATTCCATCCTCACAAAACAAAAATCCAAGTTTCACTCGATCTGATGGTTTTCAAAATATCCAAGGACCTGGGTCAGCCATAAAACCCCCAGACACATTGAGAAAACTTCGCTTAGAACTTTGATCCCATGGAACTATGATCGGAAAACTTGTTTTCTTCACCTAAAAAGGATGGTTTTGGATAATATTTATCCTACACCCTCTTTACCCCAATCCAACTCTAAAAATGTTGTAAGAGAATAATGGATGTTCTTAACAAATCCCAACTTTTCGATGCTTCAAAGAGATTATTGGTTCAATCAAAACCCTACTAAGTTGACCGTATCTTTGAGTGAGCTCATGCAAGATTTTGATAGACTCATTTTGATAGACTCGTTGCACTGAGATTTTGTAACGTTTGTCCATGTTTGTCCTTATAGTTAGCTATAATAAATAAAGTTTGTCTTTAACATACCATAAACGTTTGTCTTTATTATTGTTGACCATTAATTAAAATGTAAAAAAAAAGTAAAATGTAATGGAAAGTATTTAATGAAAAGTAAAAAAGTAAAATGTAATGAAAAGTAAAAAAGTAAAATGTAATGAAAAGTAAAAAAAGTAAAATGTATTGTCGGCCATTAATTAAAATGCAACAAAAAGTAAAATTATGGAAAGTATTTAAAAAAAATCCATGTCCACTCATAAAATAAAATATTGTGAAAAGTAATTAAAAAATAGATGTTTGTTTATAAAATAAAAAATTAAAACTTAAATCCGGATCTATCAATCAAGAGAGATTAAATTTCTTGAGTTTAAATTTAAAAAAAAAGAAATACACTTCAAGAAATACATGATTCATTCATTCATAGATTTAATTTTCCAAGATGGCCATTACACTTATGTATAACTCTATTAAGAACAAGTATGGTCCATTGCACTTACGTATAACTCTATTAAGAACAAATATGGTATGAGAACAAAATTAGACGATTACTTCATAAGCCTAATTGCTTTTGCAAAGCCATTTGTTACACTTCGCAACACGATGTCAAGGTTTAGTGCAAACATGGTGTTAACGTTATGGTATGTATTTAAAGGAGTTAAGTTAGTTGTAAGGGAAGAATATGTTCATTTTCCTTTGAATGGTTGACCATTTTTTATATTATTTCCAGTGCAAACTTTTGGAATCATAACAAGAACATGGTGTGGTGTTATGTTTGAAACTCAAGTCTCACTAGCCACTCAAAAAAATAATGGCTGCAAATCCTATTTGATAGGAATCATAACAAAAACATGGTATGGTGTTACGTTTGAAACTCAAGTCTCATTAGCCACCCCAAAAAAATAATGGCTACAAATCCTATTTGATAAGAAGTCAATGTACATGTTAGGAGACAAATCAGTTAATTTAGGGGGTGTGCATGTTTCTTATTCAATTTCTTTACTCACATAAAGACACTACAAATATATATTACAAGAATATAAGTTCGAAATTGCAGAGCTTTAAGTTACCTCAAAATGTGTTGTAGTTTTAAAGGAACAAATAGATTTGCAAGGTAGGAATTTTCTAAATTTCAAGAAACAATTAGATTTACAAGGTAGGAATTCTAATTCCAAATATCACCTTTCTATTTTTTTTAGTGTTAGGACATTTCAACATTAAGAGATAGCTTAAGTTCAATTTGGTGTAATGTGTATGAATTATGCATGGAGAATGAGTGATAGACTCCAATGGATAGGAGAGGGTTGGTGAAAAGGCATCTAACATTACTTATGACCATAGAATGATGGACTCTTATAGTTGTCATAGAAAGTATTTTTTAAGCAGAAAATAAGTAATTTGATATTCATTGAGAATCAAAGTTACATCATTCAGTAATCTAGCAAACCCTTGTCTTTGGAATAAGCAAATATCTAAAATGACATATATTGGGCCGTCTTTCTACACAAATAAACAAAACTCTAAAGAATCAAGATAACCCAAAATCATCACAAAATATAAATCTTTACAAGCAGTTGAAAAAAGAAACCGAGAAGCAACTAGATAAAAGAGAAAGATCCTTTATCTATGCAAGTGTCATCAACATACTCTTCGAACCAAAGTATGCCATCAAAGAGACCCACTACATCTTTTGATAATCTATCTACCTCCACGTTGAATTCTCTGTAAATATGGGAGAAATAAAGACTTGACAAAAAATCCTTTAGTTCAAGAATTATGCTTTTCCACACAGATAATTGAAGAGCAGATAGAAAATGAGAACCATTTTCCCAATCAATTATTAACTTTGAGTCGCCCGCAACCGGAAGATTCTGAATACCTCATTTTTTTGCATACCATAAAAGCCCCCAACAGGCCATAATCTCATCTTTATTATTTGAACCTGGGCATGTTGACATTTTAAGCTTGCAAAAGAAACCAGGTTTGATGTGAATATATATGCCAGCACCACCCAGATCATCCTTATAAGCTCCATAAAAAAAGCCAACTGATAGAGACACATCAAAACTAGGTCCACTGATAATCCTCTTTTTTGATAATATAGAGGGATTGCAATATTCAAACAAGTTGTTTAATGTGCAAGAGCAAACATGAGATGCATGAGTGCTAATACCTCCAAAATCAGCGTATTTCTTCTTTTCCATATTTTCCCAAATGATAAATAAAGGAAGTTCCTTATAATTTGCATTTTTGAACAACCAATTTTGAAAGCTTTCATGCAAGTCGTTCGATATCCATCTAAGATTTAAACAAAGAGCTTGATTGTAGAAAGACCAAACCGCAAAACTATAAGTGCATCTGATGAACATGTGATTTACTGATTTTGAATCTGCCAAACATAGAGAATAAATGCCCGGTCCTTTTAGTCCTCTTTTTAATAAATTATCCCATGTGAGCACCCGGTTCTCCAGACATAGCCACATGAAACATTTTTTTTTTTTGGGATCTTCCACTTCCAAATATTAGCTGCAAACCAATTTGAGGACAAACCTTTTTCAAATAAAAGATAATCATATGCCAACTTTGCACTTATGAAGCCATCTGAGCCGAGCCAATCCCACACTAACCGGTCCTGTTTATTTGAGAGTTTTAAACATGCCGAAAATAAGTTTAAAACATAATTGTCCCATTCTTGCCCAAGACTGTCATACAGACCTACATTTGAAGCAGTAGCCAATTAGCACTCGAATCTCCAGCAACCATATCTTTTTTTACCTGGGACATAACATAAATATTTTGATTATGCAGCTTAAGGATCAACTCATTTGAAAGACCAAAATTGTTTCCCAATCCTAGAATAGGATTGATACCTACAAAAACCCGTACACCCCAACTAGGATCCCAACTTAACCTCTGCTTAATGATACTCAAACACTGAAAAAGCCCTTTCCATATTACTGATGAATTATTTGAAATTTTTGGACTTCTGAGCCAATAAGCTAAAATAGCAGATTTAATGTATTTCCTATTTAAAACCCGCGACTAGAGAGTATTTCCAAATAATCCGCGCTATAAATTGTTTGCTCTAAGATCATCATTGAACCATAAAATCTGCTTAATCGCCCATCCACCTAATTTTTTGGGCAAAGCAATAATATGCCAAGAAGTAAGATGAAATTTGGATTCATTTTGATTTCCAATCCATATGAAATGAAACATCCTTTTCCTCACTAACTCCAAAATAGATTTTGGAACCATAGCTAAAGAAGTCCAATAGACTGGAATGCTTTGCAAAACTGAGTTAGCTAAAACTAACCTCCTTACCATAGAAAGATATCTGTAAGACCATTTGTCAATTTTTTTTTCAACCCTCCTCACCAACCACAACTAATATGCCTTCTTATATCCATTTGGATTTAAGAAAAAACCAAGATATTCAAAACCTTCATCAAGCTTGTACATCTAATATGGGATAATAGCATAGATTTGCTCACAAAGTTGTTCAATTGTTGGATCAATGCAATTGTATAGGAAAGTTGACTTTTGAGCACTAACCACCATTCCAGAGGCATTACAATTTTTTTGATTAAAATCATATACTGTTTCCATTCTTGACCAGTACCTCTACCAAAAAGTAAAACATCATCTACAAACAATAGATGTGTGATATGTATCAAAGAAGTCACCCTTATACCTTGCATATATCCTTCCTTTTTTTGTTTCTGAATGAATCAACAGGCCGAGACCTTCTATCACCAATAAAAACAGGAGAGGAGACAATGGACAACCTTGTCTGAGACCCCTGAAGCCTTTGAAAATTGAAGTAGCTTGACCATTAATGAGAATTGAATAATTTGCACTTGTAATGCAAGCCATGACCCGGTCAGTGATCTCAAGGGGAAGCCCAATTTGCAGCAGAATTAACCGGAGATATGACCAATCTACATAGTCATAAGCCTTTATTAAGTCCATTTTGAGTATAAAAGTTTGTAATTTTTTCAATTTAATGCTATGTAAGCATTCTTGAGCTACCCCAATAGCATCCAAGATTTTACTGTTGGTTACAAAGCAGAGCTGTTCATGAGATAAACACTTCTCCAAGTAAGGTTTTATCTTGTTTACTATAACTTTTGCAATCAACTTGTATGCCAAATTACATAAGGATATTGGCCTGAAATCGTTGAAAGAAGTAGGCTTATCCTTCTTAGGAATTAAGGAAATATAAGTAGCATTCAAACAATCAAGAATAACACCCAGTCATCTAGATTCCTCAACCATCTCCACATGGTCTCCACTCATTAGGTGAATGAAATGTAGGAAGAATTCAGAAGACCAACCATTAGGGTCAAGGCTCTTTTCCCTAGCTAATTGACTAGGAACAGATTTTATTTCCTCAACAGTAATTGCCCTGCCAATTTGAGAAGATTCTTCACCACTGAACATTCTTGTGAAGAGATTTATCACATCTTGTTGACTTGAGATATTTAAAGATCTATGCTATGAATAAATTTCTTTGAAAAAATAAATATCATTATTTATTAGGGTTTCTTGATCAATGATTTTATTTCCACTTTGATCTTCAATATCCCATATGGAGTTTACTATCCTTCTATGATTAGCAAAATTTTGAAAAAAAATAGTATTTTTGTCACCACTCTGAATCCACACAGCTCAACTTTTAAGTCGCCATGTCTCCTCTTCTTGCTACAGTATTTTCTGTCTAATAGGCTGCAATTCAGAAGTTCCAGTTCTCCTAACTTAAAAAAAAAAGACCGTCATCCAAAGTCTTAGACAAACTATTCAACTTGAATTCAATCTTAAGGAGCTCGGCTTCATTTGTCTTCTTTTTTTACTTTTCCTATTCCAAAACATAATATTTTAGTTTTTTCAATTTGTATAACAAAGCTTGTATAGGGGATAAAAAAACTTTCGAAGAATACTTCTTCCAATTTTCTGAGATCATACTACATAAATCTCCGTCTTGAAGTCAAGTGTGATTAAATTTAAAGGGATATTGCAATCCCCTTTTTCAAAATCCAATTGCAAAAACACAGGTTTGTGATCAAAGATTCCAGAAGAAATGGACCAGGATTTGTATCTAAAAAACTCTTGACATAGGCTTTTTGACATAAAGAACTGATCCAATCTTTTGGCCAAACCAACATTGCCAAGGCAACCATTGAACCACGTAGGGACATTACACTTGGAGTAATATCAATAAGCTTTGAGTCATCAAAGATCTTCTTAAAAAAGATAGAAAGTGGGTCCATGTACAAACCCAAACCCTAGACCTCATTAGAAGAAAGAGTCATATTCAAGTCACCTGCAAGAATTAGATTTGGATCATTTAGAATACCAGACTTCACGACTTTATCCTAGAATTGTTCCCTCCGATTATAAGGACCATAGACGTTTAAAACTTTTATACATCTATTTATCCCTAAAATCCCACCTTCAAGTAAAATGCCAGCAACTGTGTTAAAAGGCATGATTTTTTTTTTTGTATGATTCCAAGAAACATGTAAACCTCCAGACAAACCATCTGTATATAAACCACAAACATTCCAAGTGGGGAAAAGTTTAAGAAAAATCTCACAAGCAAAGGCACTAGAGATCATGGTTTCTTGTAAAAGGATCACATCAGGCTTAACATTGTGTACAATTCTTCTGAAGGCAATTTTTTTGGGTGAACTGCTACACTACCTAATGTTAAAGGTCATAAGTATCATTGAGGGACCTCTGACAGGGGCAAATTCGCTCTAAGGACCCCAGAGGAAGTATCTGCAGAAAGAGAAGTAGAAATAGGAGTAATGACGGATATCCCAGATTTATTATTTTTTCAGAGGAGTGAAAACCCTGACCATCCCTTTTCCCCTTTTTTTCCTAGTCGTGACATTCATAGACCTAATGGAAGAAATAGGTAGGATTGAATCATCAACTAGTTTGGACGAGAAAGTTGGGATCATTTCTTTTGATGCTGGATCAAGACCCTTGTTTGGAATCTTGTTGGTATGTGTTTCAGAGGAGGGATTATGCGGAGATACCTCAAAATGCGTAGTATTTAAACCATTTATGAACCCATAACTCTTTGGATGGGAAAGAGGAAGTTTCCTTGCCCTATCCTCAGGAACAATAGGGCTAGATACAACTGGTTCCAAAGCTTCATAATTTAAGCCCTCAAGTCCTGTAGCCCCAAAATATTCAAAATTCTTATCTTCAAGAGCTAAAATCGGATGAATCTGAGCAGGGGACGGAAACCCCAGAGAAGAATTTCCTTTAAAGGAAGACAAAATAATATTCTCCAATTCATATTGAGGCACGAACCTAGCTATAATGGAAAGAGTGTCTTGTAACATACCCAGAGCTGCTAAAGCAGAACTTCGATCAAGAGGAATATCTTGTTGCAGACGAGGTTCCGAGTTTTTTGAGTCGCCCATAGAGGAAGATGATCAGGATTGTCTTCAGAGTAAAAATCTATTCTCGGACAACGATCTCTTGTATGCCCCACTTTATGACATGAAAAACACCTAAAAACAACCTTCCAATAATCAATTCGTTGTATATAAGAGCCCTCATTCCAAACCACTACAATCTTAGCAGGAAACCCTTCTGTCATGTCTATTTCAACAAGAACTCTTGGCAACCTTCTGTCACAATATAAAAGTGTCGATTCCTCCACCATGATAAACTTCCCTATGGATTTTGCTACTAACATAAATCCCCCAAAAGACCAACAGTATAAATGGAAACCCAGTAACAAAACCCACAAGTGTCTTTTTGTTACCTTTTCCTTCCAAGGATTGAACCCAACATGCCATCGATGAAAAACCAGAGAGCCTTCACCTATGACCCAATATCGTTCTACAATTATCTGTTGACTATCCTCCGTAAAAAAATGAAAGCTGTACCAACCATTAACAAGAAAATTTACCCTAGCAATATAGTTTATTAGGGGTTTCCATCAATTCGACATCCATTGAACTATAGTAGGCCTAGACATTTTTACATACACAAAGTGACCCAAAAGGGTGCGTTTAGTAAGCCCTAAAACCATGTCAAAGGTTACATCCCTACCCAAAGTGCACAGGGATCTATTTTTCCTCGCTTTCACCTGTTTAATCTTTCTTCTACGTCTAGTTGCAGAGACGAACCTTAAACCCCTAAAACTATAATTTCCCTCACCTATTGACTACTCACAGAGGTTTCCATCAAATGGTTTCAGCTTCGACGGGGAAGGTTCAGAATGAGACGGAAGAGAGGATCTAACTGGAAAACCAATGTCTTCCACCACAACTTTAGTGTTTCTAACCCTAGAAACTTCCATCGACGCTTTAGGATTTGTCCGGATAGGACACATAATGAGATTTGTGTGAACCCCCATATGTCCGTCCAAAGTAACGCCGACAGATTTGTTAGGACACACTTTTGTCTCAAAAGTAGAATTTACTTTTGGATCTGAAAAGTCCAACTTTTCCATAATTGAAAACTACAAGACATCACAATAAACCCAAAAAAGAAAGAAGAAAAGAAGACTGCAAAAACAGGGAAAATGGTAAAACCCTAGCCAAAGCAAGAAAAGAACTATAGTAAAAATAAAAACTTCCCACTTTTTTCTGTTGGTTGGTACTAGATCGACCAAGAAGATCGACGAGACTCCAAGTTACTGCAGAATTTATCCTTCCGCTAAGCAAATTAACCAAAAAACCACTGCAAACACACATCTCCAAAACCCATCCTTCACTTCACCACCAAGCCGTAACCCACACTAGCTTGATTTTTCATAATACATGGTATCTCTCTCTTGCAAATTCGAATTAATGGGAAGATGGACACTCTTGGGTGAGTTTATAAGTCATAACACATATCATTGAGCATCTTAGGTCGAATTGGGAAGGATTGGTAACCTCCATAGAAGATAAAGAGTCAAATTGGGAGTTTGTGGACACTTGGGTTAGATTCCCTAGCCCCTATGACATCAATGATGGAGCATCTATGAAAACTATGACAAATTGCAGACCTGACCTCTGACATCTGACCAGTATGACATTTCAGCCCCAAAAATAGGCTCAAGGAAGGCACTCATGGGAGTTGGAGAATCCAAAGAGACTCAAAATCAAATTTGGGAGAAGATGGAATGTTGGAACTAGGAGACAAGTGGCAAATGTGGAATATTTCCTAAATAGAAATCTATTGAATCTATTGAGAGGATTTCGACCCTTAGAAGGCTAATGTTGGTTATAAAATGTATAAATCAAGTAGGAGAATGGCTTTGGATGATTTGAGAAAAATTGCATTTGTGAAGAGAGAGCTAGTGGATGACTAGTTTCTTGCCTTAGCCAATTTCGAGGGTGAAAGATTCCCATCCAAGTTGGTGTTTGGAGAGGCCACTCAAGTATTTCATGGTGCTTTAATGGAGTTTGTATTTGCAGGTAGCAGCTACAGGAAGTTTCATGGTTTGGTTTAGTGCAACACTTCTTCTCCACCATTTCCAGTTTTGAAGGCATATTCATGCTCCTTGAGGGATTGCGCTTTGGGTGAGCTCTTGTACTCATTGGGAGAGCTTCATATGATATTTTTCTGATTGTAATAGCTTCATATCATCTGTTCTTCATATTCAGAAAGTCTCAGGTCGAAATACCCACTGATTGTATGCAACAATATTGATTAATGAGAAAACAATGTCCATTTCCCCAATGCATTGATGTATGACACTGTAATGTTGATTATTTTGAATGGATGGATGATTATCTGATATATTTGTGATAAATATACTACCATGGATGTCTTATACAAGTTTCATTCACTGCACTTGAGCATTTGAAGCATTTTTACTCAGTTTAGTTGTATTGGGAGGTGAAATAGTGCCATTTCCCCAAGGGTCGAATTGGGGATTTTTGCAGTTGAATGGGAGAGGGTGAGAACAGTTGTAATAATCCATTAATGGTGCATATGAGACCTTAATAACATACTTAACACATTACATACCTCTATTCATAAATTCGAGGGAGTTTAGAGGCATTTGGGAGGCCATTTTCAGTGTTACCCCAAGGGAATTTGATACACAAATTACTAGTCAAAATTGCATATATTGGTTAGAATATAAATCAAGTTTTCTGAAGTATTTGGAGGACCATAAAGCATCCATGAACCTAATATTCAAGTCTAAATATCATTCATACACTCATACAGAAGATTTGGGAGCATTTGGGTTGATTTGGGGGTCAAAACAGTAAAACTAGTCAAAGGTCGAAATTGGGAAAAAAAGTGGAAAATTGGTCATTTTAATAAATTTTGAAAAAGGGTCATTACATATTTTTTTAGCAAGGTTCCATGTCCTTATCTTTTAGCTACATCTACAATACATTTCTCTTCAAGGCCACTTTGTGTTGTCGCTGGTTATATTGGACAACAATGATCAATCATTCCTTTGTACTACCTTGGAATGCCTCGAAGGCCTTTAGCATTTAAACACAAGCATATTACAATCATTAAGGAAAAACATGCTCATCATAGCCATTTTAAGCAACAATTGATCCATTAATAAAGATTCAAGTTTCATAATCGAAGCATATATATTCATAACACAAGATAAAGTATGAAAATAAAATCAATATTTATCTATAAGTACGTATCTGTAGTGTCCCTTTTTAAGAAATTTGGATAAATCGGAAAATTTGCAATTTTTGGCCAATTCGACCCTTAGACTAGTTATGACTCCAATGCTTCCAAATGGCTCCAAATGATTCCAAATTGGGTCTGAAGGTATTTGAAAGGTATAAATACATAAAAATGAGTCTGATGGATGCTTGGACACTCTCAAAATACTTCTGCAACATTCAATTATAATCATGGAAAGATAGGGCAATTTACTAGTCAAATCAAGGTTCAAATCCCCCAAGGGTAGCGGTCAAAGATGGATCTCCAAATGTTGTACGACCCTCCCAAATTTAAGAACAGAGACATGGTACTGTTAAATGACTTCAATGGGATCCCAAATATATCATAAATCAGCTTCTAAAGGCTTCTGCAACTCCCATAAATTAGAGGTTGTGGACATGTCTTCACATAGGGGGAAATGCTAGTAAACTTCACCACTTTCTATGAAATTTGAGATTTATGTTCCAAAGGATTATGCAATGTATATGAAACTTCTTTAAGACATTAATTACTCTCCATACATCATAAAACTCACAGAGATGAACTGATACAAATCGAAATAAAGCAACTTCAAGCTCTCACAACAAGATGTAGGGAAAATGGCACAATTTATGCATTGTTTGGTATTTTTACATAGTTACACTTGGTATTTCGACTTGAGAGTCTTATGAGAATTAAATATAGATTATATATATCATAATAAAAATAAATGGGGCCACAAGAGCTCCCACAAAGAGAACATCATCTCACCAAGTGCACCCTTCCTCCAAGAGCAAGATTATAGAGAGAAACGTGAGAAAGGTGTAGAAGAAAGTTGAGGATGAGAATGTCACGAGCTTCCCTGCAGCTTCAACCTGCAACAAATGACTCCATTTTATCTCCAAATGAAATTTCTGAATGGCCTCTCCAATTTCCAATTAGGATGGGAATCTTTCACCCTCGAAAATGGTACTAAGGCAAGTAGAATAAACGCTCCACAAGCATGGAAAAGCTATGCTCTCCAATATGAAAAATGAGAAACAATCAAAAGCCATTCTCCTTATTTGTTCTTGTCTTTTATAAAATTCTCAAGTCCTCCATGGGTCGAATTCCTTCCAAAATCCTCATGCCAACTCAATTTGGGAAGAGATTCCAATGTGTGCCACTTGTCCAACAATTCCTAGTCTCCATCTTCCCTCAATTCGAATGGGTGTCTCTTTGGCTTCCCTAACTCCCTTGTGCACCTTCTTGGAGGATATTTTTATCCCTAACATGTCATATATGTTAGATTTCAACATTCAGGTCTGATTTGTGTCATAAGTGTCATAGCATCTTCATCATTATTGTCATAGAAGCTAGGGAATCTAGCCCAAGTGTCTCAATATCTCTCAAATGCCTCTTCCTCTTCCATGGAAGTTACTCTTCCTGTAACATACCCTTTTTGCTGAAATTTTTTTTTATGTTGGAAAACATTATGTTAACTTTTATTGTAAAGTTTTATATTGGACAAGTGTCCAAGGATGACTGTAATTGCACAATATTTTATTATTTAATAAATTAAATAGGAGACAAACACCTAAGGGGACTGTTGAAAGAGTGTTTACTGACCCACTAGGTGGAATGGAATCTGGGATAGAAGTCAATGGACAAGTGGCAACATCATGATGCAATTAACTAGTTGTTGGTATGGGACAACTCCCTTGAAATGTGGTCATAGTTCCCTGGAAGGTGGGACTGGAGCTTGAGGCTCATTTATTCAAAACTGACCACTAAAGACCTAGGCAGTCTATATAAGAGCCATCGAATTATGAACTAAGGTTCATCACTTTTCCCGATGAGGAAATTTACCTTGGGGTTTTGCTATGCTTGCACCCAAGAGATTCGATGAGGGGATATGCTGAGTTATGATCATGGTGTAAGTCTGCCTGTTATACTACTGAGTGCAGAAGTTACATTGCTGAGTGCAGAAGTGACATTGCTGAGTGCATAAGTCATATTTTGAGTGCAGAAGTTATATTACTGAGTGCCTTGCTTCTACACAGATTCCATCTACTTAGTGGTTCAGTAAGAAGGCTTGGGGGTCCAAAGGAAGCAAGTAGTTTGGCTGCTTCTGCTAGAAAAGGTTGGGAGGAACATGCCTCCTTGGGTGTTTGTCAGCCCTATCTTCATTTACAGGTTCTAATTGTCTTTTTTAATCCTAAGTAGTTAAAATTTCTATCTGCAATTATTGATTTACTGTTTCAAGGATATTATTATACAAATGCATTTATTTTACTTTCTAACCTAATTAGGATTATGTATAGTAATGATTATGTAAGATGAATTGAATAAAAATATTTCTCTACATTTTTCCCCATGCTAATGTTTCTGCATCATACTCTAGTACAGAGAAGGAGATTAAGGTAGATAAATTGATAGGTAGATTGCCAAATGAATGAGAAGATTAATACTGTTGTATTTCATTAGTTTTTCTTACCATAAATAATATATGCTTAGGTTCATAAATTTTAAAGGTATATAGCATAACAGGCACTATAATTATTCTTGCTTTAAAGATAAATTCTATGTCTTTCACTTATCATTCCCTTCATCAGTTAAGTGTTTAAGGTTCACTGTATTTTTCTTTCACCAATTTTTATTGAAATAATAGCTGCAAAATAATTATTTCCTAAGTACACAGTACTGTTATCCAATGCTGCTAGCAAGTATATCTAATAAAAAAAACAAACAGAACTCTTTCTATTTCAAACAAATGCATGATTATTTAACACTAAATTTTTATGCACAGTATTCCTAAAGTAGACATTGTAGCAGTCCTGTTACAGGATACACTTGATAGGTATTCTTAGATTATTTTCTCTCTCAAAAGCAGTATAATATTACACTTCATTTTATCTTCTTTTGTTAATAATTACATCTTAAATAACTACAAAGATACATGTAACAGAAATTACAACATTTTTTATTTCATTTCTACCTTGGGCAAGAATGGTAAAATCTAGAATCTAGGTTCTTCTAAGTTTTCCAAAAAGACTCATATTTTATTCTGTATCATGCCCTATTTCAATAACAAAACGAGTATTGTTTTACTATTGTGTTTTTTAACTAACAAACCAAATAGAGAAAACATAGCATGAGTCATCTGGACAAATAGCTTACACATATACAAATCCTTTCAACATCATCATTTAAAATAGAATAAGAAAATAGTTACAATCTCATTACATAACTGCGAATAGAAAACATTGACTCTCGTCTCTCGGCCAACACTTAAATTCGACAGACATGAATAACAAGTGACACTTTCAATACCATCAGCATAGGCACAAAAACGATTATCATATACATTCCTTAAGAATGAAAATAAGAGCATCTCGACATCAACATGAGACTACCGTATCATGTTTCAATTGAATACCATTAACCATAAAACCATACGATTATCCACCTTCAGAGTTAAACATTTTTTATCATTACAGCAAAAGAAAAATACTATCAAACAACAACGTGTTAGGGTTCGACTTCTCAGCACAAGGCTAAACCCTTGGCTCCCATTATTCCACAAAAACACAGTAGATTGCAAACGATAAGTTTCGCTTTCTTTACACAAAATGGAGCAACGCTCACGGTATCATCCACACAAACACATGTCGTATGAAAACACAAATTATTTCATTTACCAAAGAAGGTAGAAGGGTAAAACCCTCTCCTCTGATTATTTTCTATTATAGTTTTACTTGAAAAACAAACACTACAGAAACAACGACGAAGGGGTTGAGGATTTCATCCTCCCCAAGCTGTCAAACATCTCACAAGCATTTCGACGAAGATCACTCCTCAAAGCCCAAGAAAATATGAAGTCTCGGTAATAATACAGGAAGGTCCATAAGTCACCTAACCGAAGCAACAGAGTAACCATTGAGGCTTACTGTATTCTTTTCGCAGCTGCCGGTTTTCAAAACCTAAGTATGGGTGTCGGTTGACGAAGGAACCTGCCATTTACACAAAGTAGTGGTCAAAATGAGTTTTGAAAGAAATCATTACATGCAAAATATCAATAACTGAAACTCTCAACAGAATAGAAGATACAAGGTTCGAACCTGAGAACATTATCTTTTAAGATTATCACCGAAGCAGAATGCCAAAAACCACTGCAAAAATGTAACCATCACTCCACCACTGAATGCAAAGAAGGGTGGAAAAAAACTCTGGAAAAACTACCACTGGACAGACAAGAAAAGACGATTATCGAATCAACTACCACGAAGAATTTGTCACTCACCCTGGAACTTTGATTACAAGCTGTCACTGTAAAACACCATAAGAGTATCAACCTTAAAGCTATCAACAGGTCATGGTTTCAAAACATGGGAAATCACCACAAACACCGGCTATCGAAACCCTAAAGGCTCTCGGCCTGTCAGCCTCTCCTCAGAGACACTACACTGAATTCCAAGGAACACTAACTTCGAAAAACATAGTGGTGGTTAGGGTTAGATCCCAAAGCTCAAAACCCTGTTTGATCAACGGTGGAGATCACTCAAAGGGTTTTCACGTAATCCCAAGCAACAACCATAGTAAATAAACCATTAATACCCTTAGCCACCAAGGAGTACAGCTCGGATATCTTCGAAACAAAAACACATACAACTCATCACATTATTTGACCCATCACCATACCTTCACGTGCCTAGCACCACAACGATGTCCACGGAGACATTCCACTGTCTTGACAGTTGGGAGTATTAAATGTAAAAGGAAATCAAAGTGCCTGCCAGTACGAAACCATCGTAATGTTAATTCTTAACCATCCTTGTAATGTATTGATTCCTTGGTAAAATGCACAACTATGTCATGTTATACACCTTGTGTTATGACAAGGTTGTATTCATTTTCGTTGCTAGGATTCCATAATGTAAAAGGGTCACGCGATGCACACACAATTATGTAATTATTCATTATTCATAGGATAAGGTTTAAGCCATTGCATATAGTTCCTACACTAGATTTTAAATAGGAATTTGTATAGAATTCCTAAGATAAGATTTTAAATATGAATTTGCAATTAGTTCCTAGGCTAGAAATTGATCATGAATTTGTATATAGTTCCTAGGCTAGAATTTGAATATGATTTCGCAAATAGTTTCTAAGTTAGAAGTTAAATCAAATATTGCATGTAATTCTTATACTCTAGAGCATACAAGGTTGCATATAGATATTGCACGCTAATGGTACTTAGCCATTACATATAGAATTTGTTTATCCTTATAGTTTGCATGAAATAGAATCTCACAATATTAATATTTGGATCCTATCTAGTGATTGTACAAAGTAATAAAAAGGTTAGTATAGGGTTATAAATTGTACAACTGACATACTTCTGTTTTATAAGCTAGGCTAACTGAAGTTTCTCACCCGATGGAAATTTCAACACTTTGTCTCTAAAACCATTAAGACTTGGAGATTACTGAAATTGGTTAGAAACTCTTCGGTCACATGTCGTAAACACTAAAGCTCTTACCTGTAATCTGCGAAAGAGAACGATTCAAATGCTTTAGCACAAATGCTAAGTAATCCTCGGGGCATCCGTGGGACCCCTTCATCATCAAACAAAAGAACAATAGTTAACATTTATAAACTTTATATCATTGGATCAACAACAAAATAATTGTGAAAATAGAGTTGAGTAAGAATAACATTGAAAACATAGATATTAATCATCTTGTCGAAAACATTACACTTTTGACCAACACAACATTTAGTACAACAAGACGACATTTAAGCATTTATTATATTTCCGCACAGTTAGATTATGCAGTAAAAGCTATATCGAAAAATTTTAAATTTTTGTAAATTTTGGGATGTTACACTTCCACTCCAATTCGACCTTCATTGAGTAATTCCAAGTATTTTGATCTTCCAACTCCCAAGAACATTAGACTCCACCTTGGATTCAAATGGGTGAGAATAGGATGCCATGTGACATGAGGAATCTAGCTTTGTATGGGTCCTACACCACCAATGTGTCTCCATGACCAAGTGCCACCTTATTTTCCTATCATAAATATTTATTTAACCCCTTTTAATATATTTATGTCAAGCTAATGTCCATTTGGGGTTTTATAGTCTCCTTATTCCAAATCTAATGTTTCCACCCCAACCTAGGAAACTAGTAGATTGGTGGAATTTTCTCTTTTGAGATTTATTTGAATGGGGACATTACAGTCCTCCCCACCCAATATTGCTTGTCTTCAAGCAATTTCGAATATGTATGTTGAAGAACCTACTTCATTTCCAAAAATTTGCTTCCAAAACTCTCTTTCCCAAAAAAATTTGAAACCAATGAGATTAAAAATTATTCTAGGGTCCCCATTGCTTGTATTGCACTCCAACAATTATGAGTGCTCTCCAACCCATACCATTAGGCAAGAGAATTTCCGAATCCCATTTCCTTGTATGCATTCTTCCAATCATCATAAGTACAAAAGATATATCATCAAAGTACATAGACACATAATAAAAATGTACATGAAAGAGGTGCCTCATCAAAGAATCATGAAAGTGCTTATACCTCCAAGCAAGTAGACCACCATTTTCCAAGTGCATACAAGCATCAAGTGACCAATCAAATCTGCTCCAATGACATAGGTGAGGATCCCATGTCCTATAATTCTGCTTCGAAAATATGTAGGATGCATTAAAATAATTAGCCCTGTGTTCTTTCGTCCAAGAAGTGAATGAATAATCTCCATTAAAATATGAACCAAGTAGGGAGCAAAGAAAACAATGAGCCTTCAAGGGGCTCACATAAGTACCATTTATGCATCCATGGATATGTGTATCATCAAGAAATAAAATGGTATGTTTATGCCAATAAACATTCGCTCCAATCATATATCTCTTCACCCATGTAGTTAATGAAGTTCCTCCAACATCAATTGAACTAAGCAAGGAGCAGGGAAAATCATGAGTCTTCAAGTGACTCAAGTAAACATCATAAGTGCATCCATGAATATATGTATCATCATAAGGTAAAAAATGATGCTTCTACAAATGTAAATAATGAGGTGCACTAGTCATGTCATCATCAAAAGAAGAGGTAGGATTTTCACACTCATGTGGCACCATAAAAAAAAACCTTTTCACCCATACTTCATTAGGATGAATGCTGCAAAATAGGGAATTGTAAGATGTAGGAGAATGAACCAACTCACCCAAATGATCAGAATATGCAAAATTTTCATCATTTGTAGGCTCCATAAGGGTAGGATGGTGCACATCCCTCAAAAGGGAAAAACTTTCCTCTTCCTGTACTACTTCTTCTACTTCACCTATTTCAGAACTAGGTGGCTCATGGGTCTCCTCCTTTCTCTCCTTCAAGCAATTTGATGCATTTTTCCCCTTGGTTTCCTTAAGATCAATATATTTGGAATATATTTTTGAATAAAACCCAAAAACTCTCTTCAAGTAGGAAATACATGCATTCCCTGAAGCTTCATATTTTTCACTGCTCTTTTCACTCACGCACATATGATTTTCTCTCCAAGGTATTTTGCAAGAAAGGCACAGACCTTCATTTACTAACACCACATCTTCATTTTTGGTCCTATTTTCAAACACCCAATCCGCAAAGTCTTCAAAAGGAATGGCCTTTTGTGTATCTCCCTTGTACACATCAAGATATGCCTGATATCGTTGGGGCAATGTTTTACATGTTGCTATCAATCTTTGTAATTCATTCATAGAATTATAATTTGGTAGTGTGACACACTCATCTTCATCAGATTCAAGGTCATAAGAATAACCCTCATTCCTTATGAAATTGTAATAAGTGCTACATGATGGCACCTCTTCCTCATACCATTCACATTCTTCGTCGCATTGCTCATAAGCATTGTACTCATAGGATTCATCCTAATAGTAAGACATGGATGCCAATTATTATTCCAGGTATGATATTAATTCACAGGTTCAAGTACCATGCTCTGATACCACTTGTAGTGTCCCTTTTTAAGAAATTTGGAAAAATTGGAAAAATTGCAATTTTTGGCCAATTCGACCCTTAGACTAGTTATGACTCCAATGCTTCCAAATGGCTCCAAATGATTCCAAATTGGGTTTGAAGTTATTTGAAAGGTATTAATACATAAAAATTATGTTGATGGATTCTTAAACACTCTCAAAATACTTCTTCGCCATTTAATTATAATCATGGAAAGATAGGGCAATTTACTAGTCAAATCGAGGTTCAAATCTTCCAAGGGTAGCGGTCAAAGATGGATATCCAAATGTTGTACGAACCTCCCAAATTTCAGAAAAGAGACATGTTACTATTAAAGGACTTCAATGGGCTCCCAAATACATCGTAAATCAGTTTCTAAATGCTTTTGCAACTCCCATAAATAAGAGGTTGTGGACATGTCTTCACATAAGGGGAAATGCTAGTAAACTTCACCACTTGCTATGAATTCGATATTTATGTTCCAAAGGATTATGAAATGTATATGAAACTTATTCAAGACATTAATTACTTTCCATACATCATGAAATCACAGAGATGAACTGATACAAGTCGAAATAAAGCAACTTCAAGCTCTCACAACAAGATGTAGGGAAAATGGCACCATTTATGCATTGTTTGGTATTTTTACATAGTTCCACTTGGTATTTCGAACTGAGATGCTTATAAGAATTAAATACAGATTATATATATCATAATACAAATAAATGGGGCCACAAGAGCTCCCCCAAATATAACATCATCTCACCAAGTGCACCCTTCATCCAAGAGCAAGAATATAGAGAGAAAAGTGAGAAAAGTGTGGAAGCAAGCTGAGGATGAGAATGTCACGAGCTTCCCTGTAGCTTCAAACTGCAACAAATGACTCCATTTTATCTCCAAATGAAATTTCTGAATGGCCTCTCCAATTTCCAATTAGGATGGGAATCTTTCACCCTCGAAATTGGTACTAAGGAAAGTAGATTAAACACTCCACAAGCATGGACAAGCTATGCTCTCCAATATGAAAAATGAGAAATGATCAAAAGCCACTCTCCTTATTCGTTCTTGTATTTTATAAACTTCTCAAGTCCTCCATGGGTCGAATTCCTTCCAAAATCCTCATGCCAACTCAATTTGGGAAGAGATTCCAATGTGTGCCACTTGTCCAACAATTCCTAGTCTCCATCTTCCCTCAATTCGAATGGGTGTCTCTTTGGCTTCCCTAACTCCCTTGTGCGCCTTCTTGGAGGATATTTTTATCCCTAACATGTCATATATGTCAGATTTCAGCATTCAGGTCTGATTTGTGTCATAAGTATCATAGCATCTTCATCATTGTTGTCATAGAAGCTAGGGAATCTAGCCCAAGTGTCTCAATATCTCTCAAATGCCTCTTCCTCTTCCATGAAAGTTACTCTTCCACTCCAATTCGACCTTCATTGAGTAATTCCAAGTATATTGACCTTCCAACTCCCCAAGAACATTAGAATCCACCTTGGATTCGAATGGGTGAGAATAGGATGCCATGTGGCATGAGGAATCTAGCTTTGTGTGGGTCCCACACCACCAATGTGTCTCCATGACCAAGTGCCACCTTATTTTCCTATCATAAATATTTATTTAACCCCTTTTAATATATTTATTTCAAGCTAATGTCCATTTGGGGTTTTATAGTCTCCTTATTCCAAATCTAATGTTTCCACCCCAACCTAGGAAACTAGTAGATTGGTGGAATGTTCTCTTTTGAGATTTATTTGAATGGGGACATTACAATATCTTTGCTCAACATGGCTTCCATGGGTGAGATTCAACTCAATATCTTCTTTGACATATCCAAGTATATATATGCATATATGCAATGCCTTCTTGATCTCATCTAGTAGATAACATGAATATCTTACAATAGATTCATTCAAGTTGTATCTTTCTTATAGTCACTCACCATCCAGGGGCCTAGGAATCCCTTCTCTACTAGATAGTCTCTCGGGTGATCCATCATTTTCCAAGGCTTTGTTGCACATGAAGAGCACAAACTTGTAGAGACTTACTTCAAAGGAATCCCACTGGAAACCTCTAATGTAAAATAGCTCATGGTGATCCAAGTATATCATAGGGTTTCAGTGTCATTATAGTAGTATTCTCTCATTTTCTTGTAAGATTTTAGCAACCATCCTCTATCCTCATTAGATATATCATCATCTCACCTTTATTATACACATATAGTTTCCATGAGATATCATCATAATAATTTCATTTAGAAAATTTACAAATATGTTTCATACAGAAACCAAATTTCACAAGTATGAGACCCTTGTCATAATTTTTTTCCTTTGCATGTGGCAACATCTAGTCTTGATTGTGGATTTACACTCTTTGCTACATCCAAGAAAATTGTACCTACAATATGAACTTTTCAATCAACCAAATAAATTATGAGCATTCATGCATACAATCATTTCATTGTAACATTTACAATAGCCCATGAACTAATCTCAAAAAGTATAACACGTAAATAACTCAATCACTATCAATTGTCAATATCTCAATTGCAATGAAATGCCTTCACTATATATGTATTAGTAGCTTAATAAAATTTACAAAATGCAATAACATTATCTATTCAATCAACAAATATGTCAATACTCATGGTTACACAATCACACTCTTCAACATATTCATTTTTTAGAATGCATTATTAATTCCTTTATCTTGGCTTGTGGGGTGATTAATTTTTTTATTTTATTTTTTATACTTTCACTTATTCATACCACTCTTTTACTTTCAATTGTGTAGGCAATAGTGCTTGTCTTCATTATGGCTTACTTTCACTTCAAATAGGATCATAGGTCTTGACTTGCCTTGGTTATTCACTCATAACTAACACATGGCGTGTTATTTTGTTTCGCGTGAATGTATTCTAGATTATAAACAAACATATAGGTATACGTCTTTCTACCTTTACCACTCCATACCATATCATTACCATGTGGGGTATTATTTACATGGATGCATTCAAATATTACAAGCATACCAATTTATGATATTTTAAATATGGTTGAAAGGATCCTTACCCAATCCATTTCCAAAGACTTATGCGATCAATGCAAATAAATCCATACATGCATGGCTGCCATCGACTTATCTAATATTACTTGATCAATTGGTGTCTTTAGGAGATTTCATAGCCTTTTCACCGTAACCTCTTGGTTGAGACTTTAGTGTCATTAAATTTTCTTTACAAGGATGACTTCCATATGTAGTAGTATCATCAACACTTTCAACCATGCCTCAATCATCTTTGGTCATGATACAACCATCATCAAATACAATAATTATTATTATGCTCATTGCATATGTAATATCATACAACTTTTACCAATATGCAATATCATATGTGTGCACAATATTCATATGCATTATGCATTGTCTCTTAATATGGTCAATAGTGCATATGCATTCTAGTCAATGTGTTCTCTTGTATTTTCAACATTCTCATGTCTCATTTATCTAGTCATATAACTAAAAAAAATAGAAAGAGAAGAGTTAATAAATTATCCCTTCCAATTCCTCTGCATAACATGGAATCTCACTTCCACATGGTAGTTGATCTAGTCCATGGATTTTTTTCCAAGCACACAATGGATCGTTGACTATGATTTTCTCTCAAAGTAGAAACTCACTAATGTCTAAATATTCATACTTGCTACTTTCAAAGAATGCATTTTTTATTTGCTAAAAAAAATAAGTTTAAGGTGTGAAATCCTCCTCTTTATCAATTCTGCATGGTTAGCATTGTTCTCCAATTCCCATTACATCAATCTTCTTATCCTTATGTAGATTTATTGCTCAGGTTCTAAATATAAAGATGCAATAATTACCTTTTGTAGATTTGAAACCTGGTATATATCAAATAATTGCTCCATCTAGAATATCGTTATAAGGTCCTTGCCATCAAACTTCCTCATGTCAATATTGGGGAGTTGGATACCCCTTGGTGACCATCCCTGATTACTTCCATTATTAGAATCAAATCCTCCTGGAGTATGCTTATTATTAATGGAAGGTTGCTCAACATGGAAAGTATCTTAATTATCTTCCTGAGTAACCTGGGACACATCTTCACTTTTAGGGTTATTTTCCTTTGGATTTTGTATGAGATCATCAATCATTTCTTTATTTTCCTCTATATTATTCATCTTATTCTCTAAATTAACTAAATAAACCATTCTCACAGTCCCTTTAATCAGATCTTCCAACTTGGACACCCAAAAAGATAGGTCTTCACTTTCATCAAAGGTCAAGGATTAATCCTCTGGTGGCTTGAGTGGAGTATATATATATATACACACTAAAATTTATTCAAACTTAAAATGGCATACCTTTTTCAAACCCTAATTTGGAGACTGATTTGCTAGCCGACCTTCTAGTTGAGGTAACTCTGAAATTTCATCCCTTCTAAGTCTGATTTTTTTTTCGACAGTAGCCTGATATGTATTCTCTTCAATTCCACAGGTATGACCTAATTCTGATGTGCCAATAAAAATATATGGCAATTTTCCAAACACTTGCTATTTTTGTCCCTTTCAGAAGAGTGAAAGTGTATGGCCGCCACATGTCCAATTTTTTTGATCTAATTATGAAATTGATACCAAATATATTGTGGTCCGTATTCTTTCTGATGCAATAGGTATTACTAAATTTGGATTTCGCATGCTCCAAATATAACATTTTTTCCTAGAACACATGTTTGAGACTGGTTTTTGGATTAGTCAGAAGCCCTAAATTACAAAGGGTATAACTCTGAACCTGTAATGAATCATGATTTGAAACTCGTACCATAGATAGTTCGATTTTTCCTCTACGTCCCTTGCGAGTTTCTCTTTTTGAAATTTGCTATAAAAAAAATTGTAGCAAAAATTTCAAGATGACTCGTTTTGGAAGTGTCGAAGCTCTAATACCAAATGTTATGCAACAAATTCCACAAAAGAGCATAAATAGACAAGAGAGATTAAACCACGCCTTAATAATGAAGAAAAGAGATGAATATAAAGCCTCTTCAAGGGAGCAACCTTCTTATACAATGTAATGAATACACAAGACAAGACAATATGTTTCAAAAGAAAAGGTCTCCTTCATATATATAGGAGATAAAGAGGTACACTTACAATTAATGGACCCAATCCAACATCAGTAATATAATAATACTAATGACAATTACCACTACTGGACCCAAACTGATATCAATAATATGGAAATACTAATGTAATGCACCACAATATAGGGGGTAATGGGCCACCATCTAGGACTTAACAAGAAGATTCCAGAGAATGGACAAGTTATGTTTCTAAAGCCACATATAGGATATGTAGTTAAATCACAAAGCACAATTGATGAAGATATTTATGAATGTGGATCATTTGCAATGAAGATTGTTCTTGTGGGACAATGAAATGAATTGTTGGATTTGGGAACACATTGTATTGAGCAGTCTAATTTTGATATGGAGTTGGTGTATAACATTGACACCATGAGATTTCAAGAAATGCAAAATGAATTCCTTGAGGATGATGACATTTATGGTATCGACAAAAGTGCTGCATTCTAGAAGAAGAATGCGGAGGATGGAAAATGTGCATTGTTGATCCTATTACACCAGGAGGATGGGGAGGAAATATGTAATATGCCCAGTTGGGAATGCATTTTTGAAGTCTATAAGCCTTGTTGAGAATGAGTTTTTTCAGAGTGTAATCCCTATTGGGTTTGCAGATAGGTTATGGAAAGAGGAAGAAGAAGCGACTAGGGAAATTTCAAAAATCCCTTTGAGCAGGATGCTCAAAATTTTCTTAACCAGGGTGATCCGGATTTATGTGGGAACGAAACAAAAGATAGCACATACAGAATCATATACAGAGATATATTGCAAAGAACAAGTGATATAGTAATCACATATTCTATTAAATAGCGGAAATAGAACAGACTGTAAAATACAATAGCTAGAATGGTGGTAGCTATCTTTGAGAAGAGATGTGGCCACTATGCTCATTCATGCCAAGATGAATACAATGAGGCTCTGAAGGCCTTTTTACAATAAACAAGATTTTCAAAAACCCTAGACATCCAAAAACCTAACCCTAGGAGATGAAGCACCAAAAGTCATGTGGGCTCCGTTTGGGTAAGTTAGTACATCAATTTCCCGGGGTCGTAACTTTTGCATACGAACTCCGTTTGGGGCGCAGGATAGCTCGTTGGAAATATCTATCCGATGACTACAAATAAAGAAATATAATGTAACAATGGAATTTTGCGACCACAACATGCCCAAAACAATGTTGTTTAGGGCCTCAAAACGGCCCCACAAGTTTAGGACCCAAAAAATCGCTAAAAATAGCAAATTACCAAAAGTGCCAGAAGGCTGTTTTGAGCCAGTTGGAAGAGGTGGGTTGCCACCGATATCCACCTGGATCAATCCTCCTTCCTTAGGAATCAATGGTCTCCATTGCATCAAATCCCTTATCATATTTCAAACTGTGTGTTGAGTTGAGCTCTGGGTGCAGCATTTGCTGAAGCGAAAAGGTTTCCTTTCTTTGAAATCTTTAGAGGGTTGTAATTGTTGTTGTTGGATGCGCTGGAGTTGTTCAACAGTTTTGGTTGTTGTGGTATCCTTCGTCTGTACTAGTGTGGATGGTTTCTTTTTAGAGGAGCACCTTGAATGCGTGGCCTTGCACTGCAGAGGTGCTCGAATAGGCGATGCTGCAATGAATTTGTGTTCTTCTTGATTCTGCTGAGTAGAGGGATAATGTGTAGAGGTTGTGGATGTCTCTGCGATCTGATGTTCTCCTTTAGTGGCAATTTTGAATAGGGAAAATTTCCCAGTGTGAGAGATTATCTTCCTGCCCTGCTTGGTTGGGGTAAGTGAAACTGTCTCTAGTATCCGATAGAGTTGTCCTCCCAAAGTGACAATGACACTGTGAGGTCATGATTCATATACAGCATGACGCTTCCACATATATGGTTGTCCTAAAAGAACATCACATACTTCGAGTGGGGCCACATCACACAATGCCTCATCTTTTAAGGGCTTGATGCCATATGGTAGGAGACATTGGTGACTGACGCGGATCCCTCATCCTTGGATTAGCCATCCAATTGTGTATGGTTGTGGGTGTGGCGTTATTGGTAGCTCCAATCTCTTGATGAATTCTTCTGAGATCAGGTTCTTTTGGCTGCCGCTGTCCACAACAAAGTGTAGGGGAATTCCCTTCACCCACATCTTTGAGTGGAAAAGGTGTTCCTCTGCCTCCGACTCTTTAGGTTCCACTGGTTGAATCCGTGTGGTGGAAACAACGACACTGGGTTATGTATTAATGATATGATTCCCTTTTTGCGCAGCTGTGAAATTAGGTTCTGATTCATAATCAGAACTGGGATCTCATTCTGAAGCTTTGATCTCAACCATCAATGTCATGTCCCAAATTTGGAATTGGGTCACAATGGCCTAATCACATTGGCCCTATTCATTAGATTTTGTCAAACTGATGCTAAAGGTCAAATAATTGCCAAGGAGGAAAATTACTAGTTTCCTAGGTTTGGGGTGGAAGCTTTGGGATTTGGAATAATGGGGATAATAAATGATGTTTGAACATTATTATGGAATAAATATTTAATAAAGGAGCTAAATAAATATATACAAGTGAAAATCAAATTGGCATTTGATCATGAAGACACATGGAGGAAGTGGGACCCACATATGGCTAGATTTCCCCACTACACTTGGCATCATTCTCTCACCAATTCAAATTCAAGGTGAATGGTAGCATACTTGGGGGAGTCCAAAAGGTATTATTCATGACATGACTCATTCAAGGTCGAAATATAGAGGAAGAGTAACTCCCATGGAAGAGGAAGAGGCAATTTGGAGCTAGTGAGACACTTGGGCTAGATTCCCTAGCTCTATGACAACAATTATGAAGATGCTATGACACCTATGACACAAATCAGACCTGAAGGATGACATATGACATATATGACATGTCAGGTCTAAAAATAGACTCCAAGAGGGCGCTCAAGGGTGTTAGGGCATCTAAGATGCTTCCACGTGATTTGGTGGAGGTGGGAGACTAGGAATTGTTGTACAAGTGGCGTTCTTTGGAATCTCTTCCCAACTTGAGTTGGCATGAGTCTCTTGGAAGGAATTCGACCCATGGAGGAAATTAGAACTTTATAAATGTCAATAAAAAAGAATGAAACCAGCTTTTGATCATTTGTAGAATTTGCAATTGCATTTGTGTAGAGGGAGAGCTAGTGGATGACTAGTTTCTTGCCTTAGCCAATTTCGAGGGTGAAAGATTCCCATCCAAGTTGGTAATTGGAAAGGCCATTCAAAACTTTCATTTGGAGCTTTAATGGAGTCTTTATTTTCAGGTGTAAGATACAGGGCATCTCATGGTTTCTTCTATTGCAGCTCACTCCTTCAACCATTTCTAGTTTTGAAGGCATATTCTTGATCCTTGAGGGAGGGCGTTTTTGGTGAGCTATTGTACTCTTTGGGGGAGATTCTAATGCCCCATTTATTTTTTAATATGAATTAAATACTTCGTTCTTCATATCCAAAAAGTTTCAGGTCTAAATTCCAAGTAGAAATGTATAAATCGCATTTTTAATGAAAGAACAGTAACATTTCCCTACTACATTGATGTATAGCATGATAATGCTGATGATTTCGAATGAATGGATGGTTCTTTGATACATTTATGATTAATAGAATGAAATGGATGTATTTTACAAGTTTCATGTACTATACTTGAGCATTTGAAGTATTTTTACTCATTTTAATTGCATTGGGAGAAGAAATAGTGCCATTTCCCCAAGGGTCGACTTGGTGATTTTTGTAGCTGAATGGGAGAGGGTTGGAACAGATATAATAATAAATTAATGGTGCACATGAGACATTAATAACATAATTAATACATTCCCTACCTCTTTTCATAAATTTGAGTGGATTTGGAGGCATTTGGGAAGCCATTTTCAGTACTTACCCCAGGGGGATTTGAACCCCAAATTACTAGTAAAATTGCATACTTGGTCCAGAATATTAAAAGAGTTTGTAGAGGTCTTTTGGTGGCCATATATCATCCCTTAACATAATATTCAATTCTTAATATCATTCATACACCTTCCTTGAATATTTGAAGGCATTTCGAGTCAATTTGAGACCTAGAGACCAATACTAGTCAAAGGGAAATTACTAGTAAAGTTCCCTACATTGGCCAGAATTGAAAGAGGATTTGTAGAAGTATTTTAAAGGTACAAAAGCATCCATGAAACACATATTTATGTTATAACATCATCCATATACCTTCTCAGAAGATTTGGGAGCAATTGGAGAAATTTGGGGACCCAGAGCTCAAAACTAGTCAAAGGTCTAACAAGGGAAAAAAGTGAAAATTTGTCATTTTAATAAAATTCCTAACAAGGGACATTACAACCAATGATTGTTTTGAGCGACATTCATCAGTGTTGTGCCAGAGGATTTTGTGAAACTCACACCACTTCCCTGTGTCCTTCTTTGTCTTTTCGTTACCCTTCTTTGCTTTTGGTTGGGACTGGTTGTCCTTTTCCTGCTCCATGTTCTGTGAGCCAGAGTTTCCCTTGCCCTGCTTCTGCGCAGGTCCGAAGTCACGCTTGTTATTTTGCTGAAATTTCTGCTCAATTTTGACAGCATATCGATAGGAGTATCCGGGTGAAGAGATTCCCAGGAAATCCATCTATGTTCGTATGTAGCGGTGTAGGCCACTGCGATATTACAGTACTAGGTGCCACTCGGAGTCCTTGATACCTAGCTTTGTGCGCAAGGTATGCAATTTGTTGGTGTACTCCAACATCGTTTGGTCCCTCTCTTGGTGCAGAATGGTTCATTTTGTGTACTGGTCATCATAGTTTACAACAGGTTAATATTGTTCCTTGATGGCATCTATAAAAGAGGCCCAAGTGGGATTGGCATATTCAAACAATCCAAACTCGTCTGATGAGTTTTTATCACAATAAGTTTCCCACCAATTTTGACATGGGGGACGGCCTTGAGGAGCGCAAAGATGATCTTTTCCCTGTCGAAAAATTTGTGGACAGAGAAATATCCGTCTAGTAGATTCAACTAGTTATCTATGGCATAAACATCGATATGGCCTTCAAATAAAGGGATATCAAAGTTAACTTGTACCTCGAAGGGAGTCGCATCTCCGAAACGATTGCATGTCGAAGGTGTATCTGTCGCCGTCGGCATGCACCGAAGGATCTAGGAGAAATTATCCATCATCTCGTCCTCTGCCGTGTGAGGGCTTCCTCGAGCAACAACCTGATAGGATCTCTTGCTCCGTCGTCTCTCTTTTCTCCCGCCATGGGAGGCCGTTTGGCGCGGCAAGAGTGGTCTTCCCCAAGTGAAACTAGTTCGAGACCCAACTCTCTGTATCCTGACCTCGTCGGGGACATGCACCGAGAAACAATCAAAGAGAAAACTGCTCTGATACCATTGATCCGGATTTATGTGGGAACGAAACAAAAGATAGCACATACAGAATCATATACAGAGATATATTTCAAAGAACAAGTGATACAGTAAACACATATTCTATTAAATAGTGGAAATAGAACAGACTGTAAAATACAATAGCTAGAATGGTGGTAGCTATCTTTGAGAAGAGATGTGCCCGCTGTGCTCATTCGTGCCAAGATGAATACAATGAGGCTCTAAAGGCCTTTTTAAAATAAACAAGAATGTCAAAAAACCTAGACATCCAAAACCCTAACCCTAGGAGATGAAGCGCCAAAAGTCATGTGGGCCCCGTTTGGGTAAGTTAGTACATCAACTTCCCGGGGTCATAACTTTTGCATACAATCTCCGTTTGGGGCGCACGATAGCTCGTTGGAAAGATCTATCTGAGGACTACAACAAAATAGATGAAAATATAACAATGGAATTTTGTGACCGCAACATGCCCAAAAAAACGTCATTTAGGGCCTCAAAACGGCCCTGGAAGTTTAGGACCTGAAAAATCGCTAAAAACAACAAATTACCAAAAGTGCCAGAAAATTGTTTTGAGCCAGTTGGAAGAGGTGGGTCGCCACCAATATCCACCTGGATCACAGGGTGTATGATGCAGTATCATCCTTGGCCTTATACGATTTGCATCACCCAAAAACATTTCAATTATGAACAAGTAGAGTGTAGGATAAATAAAGTGGCTGCAACTCTCTAGTTATTGATCCATTATCACCTACCCAAATTTTGAGACTATTTATTTTATTGCAAAAACATTATATTAAATTATAATTACAAAGTTTTGTAATTATGACCAAATATTGGTCAAGGATGATTGTAATGACTGATTATTATTACTTAATAAATTAAAAATAGGAGACAAACACCCAAGGAAACTGTTAAATGAGTGTTCACTGACCCACTAGGAGGAATGGAAGCTGTTAGAAGGCATGGGATAGATGTCAGCATTTGCACTCCACCACTAGCTCTTGGTTATGGGACAACTACCCCTAAATTTGTGGCATTATCCCTTAGGTGGGTGCAAGAGAGATGATGGCTCATTAATGGCCAGGTTAACCACTAAAAGGCCTAGGCAGCCTAGATAAGGCAATTCGAATTGGGCAGGCATCCCTACATTATTTTCTACAGAAAATAATTCCTCAAGTGTATCAGGTGATCACTAAGAGATTCCAATAGGGAGGCTATGTGTAAGTGCATTGTGAGGCTACTGAAATATTCTGAGGAAATAACCAGAGGTGTTGGTGCAGGTCCCTTTGACTGCTAAGTCTATATGACTGGATGAGCTACTTTGTAGCTGCAAGTAGATGACCTAAAGCTTCTACAAATTCTTCTTCCTAGTGGTTCAGTGAGCAGGCTCGGGGGTACTAAGGCAAGTAATTTGGCTGTCTTCAGGAATAGGTTGGGTGGAACAGGCTCCTTGGGTTGTTTGTTTCTCCTACAATCAATCAGGTTCTACTGTTCTATCTTATTGTTTATAGTTAAATAATTTTATGAACTTGTAGGTTTAGTATGTACAGTTAATGACATATAGAAGTAATTGTTTTCAATTTCTAGCCTAGAGATGATTTTGTTTAAGGATGATTAAGTAATGAGAAGATAATTAAAGGAATCTTTTCTGCATTTTTCCCCATGCGAACTTTCTGCATCGTACTCCAGTATAGAAAAAGGAAAATTTAAGATAGAAGATTTGATGGGCATAATGCCAAATGAATGGATAGAATAACTATGTAATGAATTCTTTTAAATTTTGATTTATTAATTATTTATGTCTAAACTCATAAATAGAACAATTTGTCATAGAAACCAGACTTATAGTATCTTCCCTTACTTAGAAATAAAATTAAAATAATTCATCTCTGCACAAGTCTAGGTTTTCAAATCTTTACTAACCATTCTTTTTGCTAATACTTTGCAATCTACTATTATTTCTTTCCAACATGAAAGTGTTATATTTCCACTTATTCTAGAAATTTTAACAGCTGCAAATATTCATCTATATAGAGTTGTTACTTACAAACGATAGATAGAAACATATCATACTCATCACTAAATATTACTATTTTATTACAGTATTTGTTTCTCATATTCTGATTTAGCATTAACTACAATCACTAAATTTTAAACACACTCATTATAGATAGAATCCTAACTCTGTACTATTGTTAAATTTTTTTTTACCTTCTTTTGCAAAACTTTAAACATAGAATCGAAACCCTTAATAGAGAAAACAAATCATTACAGGTTCATTTTGGTTCGATGATAAAACCTCATATTTAGAATGGTAATACAAATACCAATAGTCTCCAGTTAGATTATGATTTCATGCTCAAATATCATGGAATAATTACACGAACTTTAAATGAAAACAAAAACATAGAAATACATCAATACTGGATCTTAGTTCCAAGTTGACAAAACAAAACATGGAGTTGGCTCTCGGACACTAACCAAACATTAGCATAGTCTTTTGTTAATGCAGTAAAAGACAAAAACTACCAAACGAAACCTACAAGGTAGGGTTTCGACTATTGGAATAAGGTTGAACCCTGTGGCATATAGCCATTTATAAACACATAACAGTTCGAGTTTCATATTATCACCATTCTAAGCTTAAACTTAAACAAAATGAACACAGGGTTTCCCTTTGAGAAGTAGGTTATTCTATGGCTCTCGGCCTTTTTCCAACACTGTGTTTTCTACTCAAAATATCAATCTTTATAAACAGTGAAACCGCACAGTAACCATTTAAAATTTTAATCAATGAAAACTCAGTCTTTTGTCATCTTTTAAAACAAATGACTTAACATTGTAGCAGCATAACTTCTACTTCACACAAACGAGTCAACCCATGGCGTTCAACTAACCAAGACACTGTATTAAATATTATCTATCGATGAATTGAAACTTTTACATTTCATAGAAAACTATTTGAAGTTTTAACATTGTTCTTCCATTAAAAATAGCGAGGGTTCATCCCTTTAACCTTACATTGTAAAACAAGGGTTTTACTACAACGAAAATTTACAGTGAAACACTGCGAAGCATAGTAACAAGACCAGCCGAGGATCTTATCCTCTAGCATTTATTCATTTGGTTCTCAAAACATTAACACTAGCCAAAACTCTGCCAAGAACCTAATACATTCCATCTTCAAACACCAAACATCGGCCATGATAGGCCAGGAGAACCTACGAAGTAGAGAATCACCGAGGCTTATCGGTGGTTGAGCAGTGTTCCTTCCATAAGGTTTCAAGCCACTGTAACCCTTTGACAAAGTGTAAAATCTGCCACAAAAACCATTCTGAGGTTAAACTATAATTGCAAAGTTTTTAATAATAAAAAACAATAGATAACTCTAGCACCGTTTTATCGAAACGTTACCTGCGTATTGAAGTTATGAGATAAGAGACACCACTTGCAAACAAAATCAATGAAGCCATCTATCCAGTACATCGAAGAGAGTTCCAGTTCCGTGCACAATAGTTTGTCATTGTATGAGAATCAAACATGGTTCAAATCTTTGAGACGAAAACCCCGAAGAACTACTCTCTCAACCATACACAGAAAAGACGACCATAAACTCAACCCTTCATCGTCTTTAATTACTGCAAACACTCACAGAAGGCTCAGCTTCCTGGCGTAACCCCCTTTAGCAGGTTAACACTCAACAGGTCGAGGTTTCAAATCTTGGAACCTCTACAATCAAAACCCTAGAGTTGCTCGGCCTGTCGGCCTCTCCACAGAGCTACTCCCAATGCAATGAATGACAAAGGAATTAACAACCGCATAGACATAGTGGAGTTTAGGGTTTCTAGTTCAAAGTCCAAGGTCTTATGAGATCAATGACGGAGGTGAATCCAACAAGGCACGTTGAGAATCGAGCATCAACAACTTTAAACACCATATTTATTATCACATCTACCACATTGCCAACCTAGCAAACCATAGGTCAAAGTATTGTACACCTCGGCAATTATAATAGTGTTCGGGATAGTTATCAAGTGAACCATAGCCACAAAGGCACCAATTCAGATTTCCACTACAGTTAGTAGATAAATGACTTAAATGCCAAGATCGGCTCCAACTGTATACCTACATCGTAACACTGTCCTATTCATTATCCGGTCATATCACCTATCAATATTAAGCTATAAAGTTACAACGTATAAATACATTTCGGAACCAAAACATTAGTCATTGAATGCATGTGTTTATGTCAATACAAAGACTTAGGTTTGTATCATTCATTTCTTTGTAGTTCGAGAGTATAAAGTTGACACCAAATTATGTAATACATTTCTAATGTTTGACTATCAAATGCAAGGTTGTATTTATTGATTTCTCAAAGATGATATAGGTTTTATTTCCTAGAAGATTTCAATACTTAGTATTTGGTTAGAATTTATATTGGTATCTTGTAATGTTTGCCACCCCCTTTTATAAAGTCACATAATTTATCACAATGTATAAATGCTTAAATAGAAAGGTCTAAACCTTTAATGTGGCAAATTCACAATATATTTTATCTTAAATATGATGGTAGTAATGTAGTCAACATTGCCATTTATTATAATTGTCATACATTATAATTTGAGAGGTGTATAATACAATATAAATAGGATGTCAGGTCAATCCAAGCATTTAAATAAACTTTTGGCTCATAGCCTATAGTATAGAACTTTATATAAGTCGAATTATTCATGAAATTACCACACCTGCCTAATGGAGAACTTACGACAAGAATCTTTTAACACTTATAGAATTTTGGACAAAGATCCATACCTTATTAACTTTCATAACCAGAGATACTTAGAGTTTTTCACAAGCACTGACGGCTAATTGAAAAACATAATCAAAATTACTTGTAAGCAATTGAATTGTCGTATTACTCTTACCTGCGAATCTGCGAAAGAGGAACAGGTTCAAATGCTTTAACTAACATAGCTAAGTAAGCCTCGGGGTACCTCGCAGGACCCCTTTTATCATCATCCAAAAACACACAGTCAGTATTATGTTTGGATAAAATTCATCGCAAGAAAGTTTAATTACAGCTAACACACACAAAACTAATATTGTAATTATTTTAAAGAAGTATGATGTGTCGTGATCGTTAAACTGTTATTAGTTAAGAGATTCAGCAATTATTATTTTTGTATTGGTATTTTCGACATTTAATGTTGCTTTTAAATTTTTTATGAAATTAACGGGATGTTACATGTGGTATCAGAGCTCATGTTCGAACTCTCGGCCTGAAAAGGTCCAAAGAACATGCAACAGAAAATTTTATGACATCATAAATCTTTACTAATTTAATTTAAATTATTTTTGTTATACATAAATTTGTTTTCTGAGCTACATGTATGGAAGGATCAACTGAACATATGGAGGGCAGATTTCGACCGAACAGTCATACAAATAATAGCACAGGACAACATTATGAAGAAGAAGTCCATGGTAAATTGAATGACAATTCATCATAATTGTAACGTGCATTTTAGGAGTTAAAGGCAGAAATAAGATCTGTTAAACATGACAATGAAAGAATTCTGAAGGCACAAGAGGAACTTAACCAAGTATTGTTCGATCAGTGCCCAACTGATGAACATAATAGAGGGATTGAAAATACTTCCAAGATTGAAGACTTACCTCATCGAGATAAGGGTAAGAAAGTGAAAACTGATGATGTGAACAACAGTTCAACATCATCAGAAGCTGCCAATGAAAAACGCAAAAAGAAACGTAATTATTCAAGTGATAGCAATGAAGGAGATTACAAACCCAAAAGAAAAATCCACAAATAGTATGAACAGATTTCTGGGGAGTTCAAAAAAATCAAACCCTCAACTTTCAATGGTGAAACTAAGAAAGGAGAGACAGCTGAAGCATGGTTGTCCGGCATGAAGAAGTACTTTCAAATCTATGATTATTCAGAATCATTAAAGGAAAAGATGGCCATATACATTGTAACGCCCCCTTCCATCACTCTCGTGCAAGGAAGGGAACGTTAACCAAACTACCGGGCTTTGGGCAGACTTAGCCCCAATACTTTGATTCATAAACACATGACATTTAAAAACTTATGTGTGCAGATTTAAACTCAATATAAACACATCGGAATTAAAACATTACACATTACATATGCATACAGTTTCATCATGCATTCGACATACAAACAACAGTCATTAATTAAAATATTTGTAGAGCATAGAATTAACATAACTCAACCACAAGAATACTTATCTTGAATTGTAACGGTCCAAACGACTGGCTACGTGAGGGCAAGGTTTCTCCCAACCATAGATCTCTATCCAGCCTATATTCCTTCAGCTGAGAGATCACCCCCGAGCTGGGCTGTGTATCCACTAAGGAGGAACTAGCTGGGTTCACTCACAGCCATGGTTTCGGTCAAGCATCCAAGGAGATAGAGGAGGGTAACGCTAAGCCAGTGAGCTCAACCACAGAGCTACAGGCATCTAAAGTGAGCTCAACATTCAGGCACCCACATTACCTACCACATCCAACACAAGGAAGATCCCCTTCTCTGTTACACAGTCCCTCAGGCAACTCTTCCCTCTAGTGCTCTTCAGGATGGGCTTAGAAAGGTCCAGCTGCTGATCCTTGAGATCCTAGCCTTCACTGGGTTTATCAAGCACACCCAATCTCTGTATAGTCATTCCCAACTTGATTTCTCACCATTCTGCTCACCAAATACTCAAATCCGTCACTGGTTTTCTGAGCTGCAAAAACTGGGTTTTCCTATTGATTTCGGGGTAGCTAAGGCTCCCAAATTCGCCCCAAGGTTCATGCTAATGGATCCCCCATTGGATTTCCCTGTCCCATGCCAAATCTAGGCATTTTTGGTCTTTCAAAATCTGGGTTCTCTCACTGCTGGCACTCGTTTTTTTTTGATGCAGAATGATGTTAGGTACCTCCACAATGGAATGGGGATCAGAATGAAGCCCCCTCCCATGAGGTTGAGTGACTTCTTGCCCAAGCAAACAGAGCCCATGCCTACCCATATGAATTTCAGGGCTGCCCATGCTCCATTGAAGCCATGGGCTGAAATCTCAACCACTTCCTTACAACAGTCATAAATGTCACCTAGGGAAGTCAATGGGTTCTCATAAAGACATATGGCAGCCTAGGGTTTAGTCCCATAGCCCCCTCACCACTCCCTAGTGGATACACGTGGCCCCTTCTCATTCGTTGCCTCCATAGCCAGTTTTGGTATTTCATTTCAATGTTAAATATTTACATCAATTTACAATATCCCATGGCTTAATAGCACGTGGGTAACAAAACATCAAGCGTGTCTAATTTAAATAAAATCCGAGCATAAACTAGCGAGGCCTTGGCCTTGAGCTCCACGCTAGGGAAACATACAACATGTGTATACAATATTTACATTAGAGCCAATATTTCCTAAGGGTCCAAATTGGGGTATTACATACAACTTGATCAATAAAGCATATATTTGGTGGAAGGACATCAAAAGAGTGAAGGGCATCAATGGCAAAGATGTAAATTGGAGCACTTTTAAATGGTACTTCAAGAAGAAGTTCTTATCTGAACAATATTATGAAGAAAAATCCAAGGAATTTTATGATTTAAAATTGGGAACCATGAACATGAAAGAGCTGAACAACAAATTTCTGAATTTGCTAAGGTATGTGCCATATCTTGTGGAGGAAAAACCAAAGATTCAGAGGTATCTGAGCTGTCTACCTTTCAACATTAAGGACACAATAGAGTATGACAATCCAAAGACCTTAGAAGAAGCCATGAGGAAAGCAACTTTCTGCTATGATACTAACCGGAAAAGAGAAGGGATATCTAATTGGAAAAATCATAAACCTAGTCATTTTGAGCTGAAGAAGAAAAATTTCAGGTTCAGTGGAAATTCTGGTTTTCAAAAGAAAAACTTTCCAAATCAAAATTTCCAAGGAAACAGTCACAGGAATAATCAACAACAGAATTTACAGCTCCCAGAAATACACCCAGTGTTACCAGAACTAATGACCAGAGGGCACCTATCAAATGTTTTGAGTGTCAAGGTCCTCATTATTTTTTAGAATGTCCCAAAAGGAAGCAGACAACCAATAATATTCACTCCATACAAGCTGAACCTACCGTGGGAGACTTGGCAAGAGACATGCCCATAATTAATGCAGCTCTAGACAACAGGCAAGCTGAGCATCAAGTCTCTATGGTAGAGATTGAAGGTATGCTACAAAACCATCCAGTTTCTATTTTGATTGATCCAGGAGCTAGCCTGATTTATATATCTCCTGATATAGTAGAACGTCTTAATTTGAAAACAGAAAAATTTAATAAATCCTGGTTAGTTAGACTAGCAATAGGAACGAAAAGAAAAGTGTCTGATTTTGTTGAAAGTTGTGTTTTATCTATGAATCAGTTAAAGACACAAACCAAGTTAAATGTTTTACCTTTAGGATCCTATGACATCTTAATTGGAATGGACTGGTTAGAAGCCCATCCTGTTATTTTGAATTGTTATGAGAAAAGTTTTACCTATCTAAATGATGAAGGAGAAACAGTAGAAGTAAAGGGTATTCCTAGAAAGACATCACTTAGACAGATTTCAGCTATGCAAGTAAAAAGAGCAGTTAGAAAGGATGTAAGATGTTTGCAGTGAATGTAGTACATGAAGAGTTAATTTCAAAAAAGGACAAACTGAAACTAGAAGACATACCTATCCTAAAAGAATTCCAGGATGTTTTTCTAGAAGAGATTCCAGGGTTACCCCCAAAGAGAGATCTAGATTTTACTATTGAACTAATACCGGGTGCGGTACCGAACTCCAAAGCTCCATATAGAATGAATATACTGGAATTAAATGAGTTGAAATCACAGTTGAAGGAACTGATTGATAAAAACAATATAAGACCCAGCGTGTCTCCTTGGGGAGCACCTGTTATATCTGTTAAGAAGAAGGATGGCACTCTAAGGCTTTGTATAGATTATCGCCAACTGAATAAGATGACAATCAAGAATCGATATCCGTTTCCTTGCATAGACGATCTATTTGATCAACTGCGTGCAACAATGATATTTTCAAATATTGATTAAAGGTCAGGATATCATCAAGTTCGTGTGAAGGATGAGGATATTTTTAAAACAACCTTTAGAACTCGATATGGACATTATGAGTTCGTAGTCATGCCATTTGGGTTGACTAATGCTTCGACAGTATTTATGTGCTTAATGAACAATATTCTACACAAATATTTGGATAAGTTCGCCATTGTGTTCATAGATGACATTCTAGTATATTCTAAAAGTAAGGAAGAACATGACGAACATCTGTGTATTATTTTACAAGTTCTGAGAGATCATCAGTTATATGTTAAGTTTAGTAAGTGTGACTTTCACAAGGATAAGATTCAGTATTTAGGTCACATAATCTCTAAGGAAGGAATTTCGATTGACCCCGATAAGATAAAATCCATTAATGAATGGTCGGTTCCTAAAGATGTGACGGACGTTCGATCATTTATGGGGATTACATGATATTATAGAAAATTCATAGAAGGTTTTTCAAAGATTGCAAACCCCATAACCTCCTTACAGAAGAAGGGGAAGAAGTTTGTATGGGATCAAAAGTGTGCAGACGGTTTTAAGAAGTTGAAGGAATTATTAACTATAGCACCTATTTTAAGAATTGCAGATCCTAATAAAGATTTTATAGTATGCACCGACGCATGTAATGACGGACTAGGTGGGTTCCTAACACAAGAAGGACATGCTGTTGCATATGAGTCTAGAAAGCTGAAAATACATGAGAAAAATTATTCTACTTATGATCTAGAATTATTAGCAGTAATAAATGCCCTGAAAATGTGGCGTCACCATCTTATTGGCAGAAAATTTACTTTGATGACAGATAACATGGAGCTGAAGTATTTACTAGATCAGACAAATTTGAATGCTAGACAGGCTAGATGGCTAACCTTTCTAAGTGAATATGATTTTGAAATCCAGCATACAAAGGGTAAAGAGAACAAGGTTGTTGATGCTTTAAGTCGTAATGCAAAGTTAAATTTAATTTCAGCCATCAGTACATACACCATAGATTTAGAAAATCAGATCTTTGAAGGGATTAAAACATATGAAGAGTACAAAAAATTACATGAAAAGACGGCAGAAATTAAGTCTGAAAATTCTATGGCAGATTTCAGGTTAAAAGAAAATGGCTTACTGCTGTACAAAAATAGGTTATATGTACCCAATGCACCTAAGATAAGAATTCTGATTTTGGATGAGATGCACAAAATTCATTATTCTGGCCATCCAAGTTATCAGAAAACCATCATTATGTTACAGAAAGAGTATTATTGGCCTAGGATGAAAGATGAAGTCGCAGAATATATAGCTAAATGTTTTGATTGTCAGAAGGTAAAAGTTGAACATCAGCATCCGGCTGGACTATTACAACCATTACCTATACCTAGCTGGAAATGGGAGATCATAAGCATAGATTTTGTTACCGGACTACCCAAGAATCAGAAACAAAATGATTCCATCATGGTGGTAGTGGATAAACTCAGCAAGGAAACACATTTTATACCAGTAAAAACTACTCATAAGGCTCCAGATATTGCAGAAATTTTCATGAAACAGATTTTTCGATTGCATGGAATACCAAAAGTGATAGTTTCATACCGTGATTCCTAGTTTACTGGAAACTTCTGGAGATCTTTGTTTAAAGGGTTGAATACAACCTTAAATTTCAGCACATCATTTCATCCACAAACGGATGGACAGACAGAAAGAGTGAATCAGATATTGGAATACATGCTAAGGATGTATGTTAAGGATCATCCTGGTAAGTGGGAGGACTATTTGCAAACTATAAAATCCTTATTAGGATCTGTTATCCTTAGAATAGGTGTTGTAGTCAATAATTCCTTTAGTTTCTTAAAACTGTCTGAACATTTCTGATCCCACGCAAATTTCTTCCCTTTCTTCTGTAAGGAGGTTATGGGGTTTGCAATCTTTGAAAAACCCTCTATAAATTTTCTGTAATATCCAGTAATACCCATAAATGATCTTACATCCGACACATCCTTAGGAACCGGCCAATCATTAATGGCCCTTATCTTATCGGGGTCAACCGAGATTCCTTCTTTAGAAATTATGTGTCCTACATACTGAATTTTGTCTTTGTGAAAGTCACACTTACTAAACTTAACGTATAGTTGATGATCTCTCAAAACTTGTAAGATAATACGTAGATGTTCGTCATGCTCTTCTTTGCTTTTGGAATACACTAAAATGCCATCTATGAACACAACAACAAACTTATCTAAGTATTTGTGCAGAATATTGTTCATCAAACACATAAATATAGCCGGGGCATTAGTCAAGCCAAATGGCATGACTACGAACTCATAATGTCCATATCGAGTTCTAAAGGTTGTTTTGAAAATATCCTCATCCTTCACCCGCACTTGATGAATCCTGACCTTAAATCAATCTTTGAAAATATCGTTGCTCCATGCAGCTGATCAAATAGATCGTCTATGCGGGGCAACGAATATCGATTCTTGATTGTCATCTTATTCAGCTGGCGATAATCTATGCACAGTCTTAGGGTTCCATCTTTCTTCTTAACAAATATAATAGGTGCTCCCCAAGAAGACACGCTAGGCCTTATATAGTTTTTATCAATCAGTTCCTTCAACTGCGATTTCAACTCATTTAATTCCAGTATATTCATCCTATATGGAGCTTTAGAATTCGGTACTGCTCCTAGTATTAACTCGATGGTAAAGTCTAAATCTCTCTTAGGAGGTAATCGTGGAATTTCCTTAGGAAAAACATCTTTGAAATCTTTTAGGACAAATATGTCTTCTAGTTTCAGTTTGTCCTGTTTACAAATAGACTCATCATTTACTACATTTACTGCAAATAATTGACATCCTTTCCTAACTGCCCTCTTTATTTGCATGGATGAAATCTATCTAAGGGTTGTCTTTCTTGGAATACCTTTTACTTCTACAGTTTCTCCTTCATCATTTAAACATGTAAAACTTTTCTCATAACAGTTCAAAATGACATGATGGGCTTCTAACCAGTCCATTCCGACTATAATATCATAGGATCCTAAAGGTAGAACATTCAACTTGATTTGTGTCTTTAATTGATTCATGGATAAAGCACAACTCTCAATAAAATCAAATACTTTCCTTTTTTTTCCGGTTGCTAGTCTAACTAACCAAGATTTATTGAATTTTTTTGTTTTCAATTCAAAACTCTCTACAATATCTGGTGATATATAATTAAGCTAGCACCTGGATCAATCAAAATAGTAACAGGATGATTTTGTAGCATACCTTCAATCTCTACCATAGAGATTTGATTATCTGCTTATCTGTTGTTGAGTGCTGCATTAATTCTAGGCATCTCCCTTGCGAAGTCTCCAACAGTAGGTTCAGTTTGTATGGAATGAAAGTTGTTAGCTGTCTGCTTCCTCTTGGGGCATTCTAATGCATAGTGAGGACCTTGAAACTCAAAACATTTGATAGGTTCCTTTTGATCATTAGTCCTGGTAGCATTGGGAGGGTTTCTAGGAGCTATAAAATTCTGCTGTTGACTGTTTCTGGGATTGTTTCCTTGAAATTTCTGATTCTGAAATTTTTTCCTTGGGAAACCAGAATTTCCACTAAACCTGAAATTTTTCTTTTTCATTTCAAAATTGCTGGGCTTATGACTTTTCCAGTTTGATATTCCTTCTCTTTTCCGATTAGTGTCATAACAGAAAATTGCTTTCCTCATGGCCTCTTCTAAGGTCTTTGAATTTTCATACTCGATTATATCCTTGATGTTGAAAGGTAGACAACTCAGGTATCTTTGAATCTTCAGTTTTTCTTCCACAAGGTATGGCACATATATTAGTAAATTTAGAAATTTATTGTTCATCTCCTTCATGTTCATACTTCCCAGCTTTAAGTCATAGAACTCCTTTGATTTTTCTCCATAGTATTGTTCCGATAAGAACTTCTTTTTGAAGTACCGTTTGAAAGTACTCCAATTCGCATCCTTGCCCTTGATGCCCTTTACTCTTTTGATGTCCTACCACCAAATATCTGCTTTCCCAATCAAGTTGTAGATTGTCATCTTTGCCTTCAATGATTATGAATAATCATATATTTGGAAATACTTTTTCATGCCGGACAGCCAAGCTTCTGCTGTCTCTCCTTTTTCAGTTTCACCATTGAAGGTTGGGGGTCTGCTTTTCTTGAACTCCCCAGAAATTTGCTCATACTGTTTGTGACTTTTTCTTTTGGGTTTGTAGTCTCCTTCGCTGCTGTCACTTGAATAATTTATTTTCTTTTTCCGTTTTTCATGGACAGTTTCTGATGATGTTGAAATGTTGTTTGCATCATCAGTTTTCATCTTTTCACTTCTGTCTAGATGAGGTAAATCTTCAATATTTGAGGTATTTTCAATTTCTCTATTTTGTTCATCAGTTGGGCATTGTTCGAACAGTACTTGATTTAGTTCTTCTTGTGCTTTCAGAGTTTTCTCATTGTCTTGTTTTACAGATCTGATTTCTGCGTTTAACTCTTGAAATGCTCGTAACAATTCTGATGAATTGTAATATAATTCGCCATGGACTTCTTCTTCATAATGTTGTCCCGTGCTATGACTGTTGGGTTGAAATATGTCTTCTAAATGTTCAGTTGATCCTTCCATTCCTGTAACTTAAAATCATTTCTGTGTAACACAAATAGTTTAAATTTTTGAATTAGTAAGATTTCTGCTGTAAATAAATTTTTCTGCTGCGTGTTCTTGGACCTTTTCAGACCTAGAGTTTGAACATGAGCTCTGATACCACATGTAACATCCCATAAAAATACCAAAATTTAAAATTTTTTATAATAGCAATAATTATCGAAATCATTAATGAGGAACATATAAATTAATTAAATTTCTTAACTAAAATAATCAATAACGATGACACGTCATACTAAATAAAACATGATATATTTGTATTTGCTATTTTAGATTTAAATGGATGCTAAACTTCTTAACGAAAGATCTTTTTATGACTATGCATAAAAATACAGTTTACAGATTTGCTTTAGTTCTAAATATAATTACATGCTGTACATTGTTTGTACTATTATGATATTCTTAATGAAATGCTGACAGTTTGTTTGTGTGATGATGAAGGGGTCCTACGAGGTACCTTGGAGTTTACTTAGCTACGTTTAGCTAAGGCATTTGAATCCTGTTTCTATGTGCAGATCGTAGGTAAGAAATTCTCCGACAACATGTGTTCAGAAAACAAGTGTCCTTCAATTCATCGTCAATGTAAAAATTAGAATGTTAAGTACTTCCTTGCGACTCAAAATACTGGAGGTATGGATACTCGGTTCTCAATCTAGTTTGTATGCTGGTTTTCAAAATTCTTCAGTGTTATGATTTCACGTCGTCGAAGTACTTGTTATAACGCTGCAAATATTCTCATATGACTATCGTCATTATTATCAAAACAATGAGACCAATATCTATTGATAATATTATTAGGAAACTTGTAGAAATAGTATTTATACCTTTGAACTATAATTATATTTTGCGTCTGCAAAACTTAGACTACTCTAAGTCATATATTTAACAAATGAATACACAGTTAACATAAATAAAGCATAATGACTAGTGCTTGTACTAAGAACTTAGCTTTAGAGTGTATCCCATCAACACTTAAACTATACCTATGATGATACAAAAGTCTTTGCACTAAATTGCTAATTAAATGGAATTTATCATAATTATGGTATTTATGCTATGAACTAGCATTATGAAACTTCATTCTATTGCTTATACAAAACTATAGAAATGAAATAGATATATCTTATAGTTACTATGCATCTACATATTACATTGACATGTAATTCAAATATTACGATGCCTAAGTTCAAACTTTGAACTATATAAAATATGCACTAAACATTACAATGATATGGTTTTCAATATGCAACCCTAGCTATACTTTAGCACTATAAGATATTACCCTATGCAACCAAATGAATACGATGTAAACCAACCTTTGAAAGGTTAAGACCTTAATAAGAATAAACTATTGTATACAACCTAGCTCTTATTCTAAGTATCGATCGTATATGTTATTGCATTTTTCAACGAATTCGTTAAAAGGGTGATGAGTTGACAGGCATTAAATTTGTTATGGGTAGGTTGATAGTGTCCCGTTCAGTTATTAATGGCCCTAACCAAAACTCCATAGTGGAGAGTGTGGCTGTCAACCCACATACTCCATCCATGTGAACTTTGGTTGATGATACAACTAGGAATCCTAGATGTACATGGTTGCCATAATGCTTCTCCTCTGATTTGTACACGGTAATGTTCCATGGCATGCAGTGTTGGCGATGTCATGGTTGTTGTCATTAATGAGATGTCAATGCAATGTTTTCCCGATTTTCAACGTAGCTTGTTGGCCCATTCTTGCTCGTTGATCTCACCAGATCTTGATCGTCGAATATGGAACCCTAAACCTCGTTGTAAGCAATGGTGGGGAGTTTCTTGGTCTTCATTATTACGTTTAGAGTTGGGGCCGATAGGCTGCTAAAATGTAGTGTTGGAGGGAGCTTCTCTCAGGGTTTCGATCCTGTGACCTGTGAGAGGTAGTTTTTAATAGCTGCAGGCTTAAGCTCTCTGCACTTAACCCCTGATGCCCATATAGTGATGGGGTTTCTTCTGGCAGTGTAATGAATGTGATTCGGATAGGGTTCGATTCTCCTGTTGGTGAGAATGGTCTTTTGTGTTACTTAGGGTTGCTGTCAAGTATCAACATACTTCGTCGTTTACTGGTGTAGTGCGTTAATACTTCGAAGTATCATTTTTTAAAGGGTAAGTGTTTCGTGACAATGAAATAATACTGCAATGCTTGTTTTGATTTTTGCAGTTCTTGTTTTAACCTTTCCCTATGTGTTTTGGCAGGTACCCGTTAGTCTAAGGTTGCTGAGTGAAAAATTGGAGGATGGAATGTTGCTACTGCTTCCTGGTAAGCTCCGATGGTTCTTGAAAACCTCGTAGGTGCCTTTGATGGTGTTTTCTGTGTGCTGAGAGTTGGAACCATTCGACTTGTTTCAGTGATGGCCGAATGCAAAGTTTTAAGTTTGTCTTGTTTTGATTCAAACTATACAGAGAGTAATCTCTCAGTCTTTTAAGTTGCCACTTGGCTAAAAGATACCTGCCTGTGTTGTTGATAAGAACTTGGTTCTCGTTTTCGTGTTGCTAAAGTCCAGGGTGAAACCCTATGTAGTTTGATGTTCCACGGTCTCAGCTTAATGTTTAAAGATGATGAGGGTAACTCTCTGTACTGTTGGGAACCTTGTAAGGCCGTAATGTAATTCTCTGTTATATACTTTAAATGGAAACTAAGAACCGAGGGTTCTCTTGCACTTAAAAACAATGGCTTGTTTCTTTGCAATGGACAGTTATGTTTTTGAATAAAAGTTGAGAACACTATGTAAATAATGGTTACGGTGATGCCAAGCAATGATGGATGTCTTGGGCCGAGAGCTATAGTTTTCATAACTGTATAAATTGTTTTCCTGTACTTCATTCTCGTCGTTGATAATCATGTTTGGAATATTGATGAGATAGTTTGACTGTCAAGTGTTTTCTATGCTACAGTGTTTGATTTTGATTCACGAATGCGAACCTACCTGTAACTTTTGTTTGCTATCTGGTTTTTGTACTGAGTTTTGTACCGAGACTTAAACTGTGTATTACATTTTTTTCGATGATGAGTATGTGTTCTTACTAGGGTTATGAGTTATTGATAGACATTGATACGAACTTGTGCTTTCGACTAAGTGATAAATAATGCTTCGATGGTAAACTCGCCATGCACAAAAGATAGTATGGTTCTAGAAAACGATAACTAGGGTTTAGTAAATCATAATTGCTATAATTTCTGAAATAATGTCTAAAGTTCGCCATGAATGGCTTGATGAGAGGATTATGAACTATGTACTAAAAGAACGTTTAGATTCTAGGGTTTGCGATAAAAGGGTTTTGATACTACCGTGAATAGATTTGTATTTTAAATACTAAAATGAATGGATGATGAATTAATAGGTTTACATATAATAATTTTGTGCAGAAAATAGATTTTGTAGATGCTAAAATTATAGGCTATACTTTACTTGAAAACATTAGGGAAATAAATGTTGAATTGCATGATATTTCTATCTGAAAAAAGATGTATTTGAAATGGAAACATATAAATCTTATGCAGAAATTAATTCTTGCACCCGCTATTATTCTTGAAAATGCGATTGCTTGAAAAACATGAAATGTATAATATTGATGTGCATTTGCTTACAATCTGAAATAAATAGAATTAAAAGAATTATATAGAGTTGTGCAGAAACATACTGTGTTTTTCTTTCATGTATTAATTAGATGAAGTCTATACTGCTGTTTATACTATACTGTAATGTTTATTGTGTTTAAACATAGGACATAATTTTAACAATAACACTACTGTAATCATTTATCCAATCAATGGCATTCTACATATCTCTCATCTTTCCTTAATTTACTTCTCTATACTGGAGTACGATGCAGAGAACAGCATGGGGAAAAATATAGAGATGATTATCAATTCAATTATTTCACCAAGCTTTTTCATTCAGAATCATACTTAGATCAGAAAACAAAATAAATTCTTTTACATGACAGAGTTTAATAATTCTACTATGCAGAAACATTTAACTGTAAACAAAAGTAGGAACAGTAAAACCTGGTTGACTGTAGGAGAAACAAACATCCTAAGGAAGTTGTTCCACCCAACCAATTCCTGAAGACAACCAAATTACTTGCCTTAGGACCCCCGAGCCTGTTCACTGAACCACCAAGAGGAAGATTCTGTAGAATCCTTAGTACATCAGCTTGCAATAGAATGCAGATTGCCTAGTCATCAAGACTCAGCAGTCAAAGAGACCTGCACCAGCACCTCTGGTATGCCTTCTCAGTATAATTAGCAGACTTACAGTTGCACTCTCACATAGCCTCCCTATTTGAATCTCTTAGTGATCACCTGATGCACTTGAGGAATATTTTTGCAGAAAAAACTGTAAGTGGCTGCCTGCCTAATTCGAATTGCCTTATGTAGGATGCCTAGGCCTTTTAGTAGTTAACTGGTCATTTAATGAGCTGCCTGCTCACTCCCACCCACCTGGGGGATAATGCCACACTTTTAGGGGTAGTTGTCCCATAACCAATAGCTAGTGGTGAAGTGCAAATGTTGCCATTTGTCCCATACCTTCTAACAGCTTCCATTCCTCCTAGTGGGTCAGTGAACACTGATTTAACAATTCCCTTGGGTGTTTGTCTCTTATTTCAATTTATTTAATTAATAATAATCAGTAATTACAATCATCCTTGACCAAACTTGGTTATAATTACAAAACTTTGTAATTAAAATTTAACATAAAGTATTTTGCAAATAAAATAATATTCTAAGAATTTGGGTAGGTGACAGCTTCCTCGTCCAAGTAGGATAAGAAAGCCTGTTTCTGAGCCATTATACTTGGTCCACACAATTCGTAAGTATCCCCTTTACCTCTAAGTTGCATAACTGGAAGTATGCACTAATGGAGAACCTAGATGATCTGAATTTGTTGAGATGTAACTCTTCTAGTTTCCAGAGTATAGCTAAACCACCACCAACCACTCTCGCATCAATAGCTATCCCTTTACTTCCCTGCCACAATTTCCAGCCAATCTCCCGCATACTATCTGAACTGCACTTGGTTTCTTGAAGGAATAATACAGTTTGTTTTTCTTGTCTTAACTTGTTTCTGAGAGTCTTCACTTTCCTTGGGTTATTTACCCCCCATATGTTCCAGGTTATTATCTTCATTTAAAAGTTTCTATTGACTTCTGAAAAGGCCTCTTTTATCGTAGGATATTGGTTTGATTAAATCAGTCTGGTTCCAACCTCTTCTATTCTCCGTCTATTTGTTTATCTCCCTCGTTTCTCTCCTTCCTCTGGTAGTTTTCGTTTACTCCCCTTTGATGGATCACACTCTATGCCTAGATGAGGAGAGGCCTTTGTTTTAAGGATGGTTTGTTGGAGAAGTTCTAACTGCCTTCTGGAAACATACCCTTGACCTTTCTTTCTGCATTCCTTTTCGATCTCATCAAGATCCAAGTCCCCTAAGTCCATATCATCCATTTCCTCCAGAATTTCTTCTTCCATGTCATCCGCTAAACCTTCTACCTACATTTTCTTTGGGTTGGATGTAGATTTACACTCGTCCGCGACATGACGGTTATTTTTATCCTTGTTGTGTTCCTCCTCCTCGTTCTCATGTTGCTCAAGGTTTCAAACCTGTTTTCAAATTTTTATTTTTATTTTTATTTTTATTTTTATTTTTATTTTTTATTTTTTTTTTTTTTTTTTATTTTTTTTTTTTATTTTTTTTTTTTTTTTTTTTCTGGATTTTGCTTTGGTTGGTGTTGATGATTGGTCCTTTTACCTTGTCTCTTTCGAGTCTGAACTTGAGTGAAACCTTCACTATCCTTTTCAGCTTCCTTCTTCTCCTGTGTTGGGTTTTCTTTAGGGTAAAGGGTTGGACAATCTCTACTTAGATGACCATACTCATGACATTTCCTACATCCAAATGGGAGTTGTTCGTAATCAAGAGGTTGAACTCAATCCTCATCATCCCATGTTAAATTGATTGATTCCGGTAGTTCTTGCGATAGATTCATATAGACACAGATCCAAGCATATGTAGTATACCTTTGCATTTTTGTTTGATCTAAAACTTTCACGAATTTTCCTAGGGTATTTCCAATGGCCTCCATAATTTCTAGTTCCCAGTACTCACAAGGAAGAGAATAAAGCCTGATCCAGACTGGGGCTATACTCATGTCCTATATCTCAAGTTTGAACCTTTCTTTCCATGGCCGGAGGAATAAACCTGTCGAGTAGAAAAAAAGGTCCCCCCGTCAAAACCCTATCTCTGTCTTCCTGGTTGAAAAAAATGATAGTGAAGAAACCGTTTTCTCCAAACTGTAGATCATAGTGTCCTTTAGGGTTCCAAGTGATCTTTATCCATCTAATCAAATCCTTCTCCTTTGTCCATATACCAATGAATTTTCCAATGAGGGATGTTTCCTTCCACTGTTCCACTCATTCACGCAGCTTCTCAGACATGATCTGCAATGAGGGGTTTTCTTCAAATCGGGGTAGACATCCCCCTCTTTCCTTTTTCCTTTCCATCTCATGCTTCCTCTCGCTTGTTGTCTCACGATCCGGTAAGCTTGTTGTATGAGCCCGATTTCCTTCATGTTGGATCTGGGGATGGGAGGGGGATCCCCCCCCTCCAAACGACGCCATACCAGAACAAACCCTTATCACCTTCCCCAATACTCCCCACGGCAAGGTTGATAGACACTTTCCTGACCACCTTCCTTCACCTCTGTGCACCTAGCCTTAGCTAGGGTTTCCTCATACAAGCTATCGCTCTATTATTTGAACCACATTCACATGTGTGCAGGACTTAGTTGCAATGGGACCACATTATTTTTCCACACATGGCCATCTGTACAAATATAATTATTCAATCTAGCATATAGGTGATTTCACTTTGCTACATTGTATGCATTAAACATGTTTGTTTACCATGTTCATGTCTTTAAGAGCCCCACCGTACTTGGGCAAGTGTCCTAGCCCAATCGACATTGTATTCACCCTTACCTAACAATAGTGTCTTATATGCATGGGTTACCACTTACTAGTACCCCCCAAGCATTTTGGTACCCATGTTGTTGTTCCTCCATAAGGATGGGAATCTGTGTTGTCTTTAACATAGAATTTAGCCACATATGTACTTTAACCTCAATCATTGGATTAGCCGTAGACTCCCACAAAAGTTTAACATATATGGCATTGTTTGTTTCATTTTACATACCACAAGCCCTCTAATCCATCCATACTATAAAAGTTACATTATTTTGCCACCATTCATCCACCCTCAAGGAGATTTCCACAAGTTTCCTCCCTTAGTTTAAGTTATATTTTCCATCACACTCATAGTTGATCCAATTGATCATTTTTTTGGACATTTATCATTTTGATTGTCTCATTAACTACATATTCCCATTCTTTGGGAAACCATTAAAAGTGCTCCATAGCACTATTGAAAAATATATATGATATATTTTGGGAGTGTCCCTAGTTTCCTTTGTCCTAAGAATTCTATGATAAGTCACCCATGCAACCTCCTGATGTTAGCCTTTGGAACCCATTGATCTCAATGTATCATGCCTTTATGAGTATCACCCATTTCATTTATTTCACCTAGTTATCCCAATGTATCTCTCCTTCGAAATCATTTCACCATACCCTTGGATATTTTCCAAAGATTCATACATTTTCCACCTGGTCTACCATGATTCTATGTTTTGAACAAGGGAAGTATTGAGTCCACAACTCTTTGACCCTATACCCCCTTGTGTGAGTCAGCCCTAGTTTCATCTCACATCTTTGTATCATTCCTCATGATAATAAAGAAATATTATCTCATTACTTTATTTTTCAGTGCACCTCCCTATATTGAATTCAACACACTCATTCTAGAGGCATTCTATATATTGTCACTGTAATGTCCCCAGCTTGACCCTATTGCATTAATGATGTAAATATTGTTATTTAGTCATGGTGAGGATCTCAAGGCCAAGGCTCCGCCATTGATTTATCGTTCTATGTATCGGCAATTAGAATAGATGCATAGAGTTCTTGTGCTAGCGGTGCACAATGTAAAAATCGGACATCATGTAAATATGCAATTTTAATGAAAAACCCACAACCAGCTACGCAATGCAACAAAGAGATGGGGGCATGATCTTTACAAGGAATAGGGAGGAAAAATAACCAAACCCTTGAGCCATGGTGTTAAGCCATTTCATTGAGGAAACCCATGAACTCTCAACTACCCATTTGGTCTCATGCACCCCATCATTTAATTCTTCCAAGAATTGGTTGAGACAATTAATGCCTTGGGATGGGAGAGGTATGGCTGTCAATTTTCGCGTATGGGAAAGACAACAACCTGGGGAATCGAGTTTTGGTTTGCTGGGCAAGAAAACCCCCACGAAATTGTGCCCAAAGCCATTCTTCACCCATGGCATTCATCCTCCAACGCAGTCTGAGCTTGTTGGGGTTTTATCCTTCACGTTTTTCACCATTTCCGACATTATTCCATGTCTGCAAACTCGTTTTTGGTTAGCTCAGTGGCTGGGAGAAGAGAGCCATGATTTTTGGGGTTATGGAGGCCGTTTCTGCCCACGAAATGCCCATGAGCATTTTTTTGAAAACGATTCTGCTTTCCTGGGGTTGATTTCCCACTTCCTCCTTTTCGTTTTTGGTTGCCCACGTTTTTCTGGAACTGGCAGAAACCCACTGTTGGGAACTTCACTGTATAAGCGTTTTTCTCACGCCCAACACTCATGCTTTTGATGTTATATGCATCCATCTCTTAACAGCCTGAGAAACCCAACTGCTGATTGGATTGGATGATTCTGGTATACCTTTGGCTATGTGAGAGCCTGCTTTCCCCTTTTTCCTTGTGGAGATCATGCCCAGCTCGGGAGTGGTAGTGGTGCTGAGAGATTGAGGAGCACACTGGCCTACGGTTGGGTGGAACGTTGCAGAAGCGTAGCTGGTTGCTTAGGGGCTACTTGGTTTAAGATAAGTATTCTCATTTGATGATTTGATATTGCTTAATTGAGGAATGACATGAAAATATGGAATGTATGCTGGATGTGTGTTAATTCTGCACATGATTTACTTCTGCTGTGTTTGCTTAGATTTGTACATCTGCATCCCTGTCTTTTTATATATGTGGGTGTTTTATTTAGTAAGCATCGGGACCAATTGCCCGGTTTTAGCGCAATGATCCTCTCTATCATGCTGGTATGATAGGAGGGGACATTACATTTGGTATCAGAGCTGCTGGTTGCAGCATTGGGCCTTTATGGGCCAAATCCAATTGTTTCAAATTTTTTTTCCTAAGTGTGTTTTTGAAAAAATTCGTTTAAGTCTGTTTCGGAAAGAATTCCCGAATGTCTTCCGCAACTGCGGAAGCATTTGGTGAATTGCTCCGAAACTGTGGAAGCATTCCGCGAGTTTTTCCGCAATGCGGAAGAGTTCGGGAAGTCGCCTCGAAATTTGCGGAAGGAATTCCCTTCCGAAATTTGTGGAAAGAATTCTCTTCCGAAATTTGGGGAAGGATTCCGCGAGTTGTCCCGCAATGTGGAAAAATTCGGCGAAATGCTCCGAAAAAGCAGAAAAATTTTCTAAGTGTTTTAGAAAATTTTGTTTAAAGTTTGTTTCGGAAAGAATTCGGGAAGTTGTCCCGAAACTGCGGAAAGATTCCACGAATCGTTCCGCAACGCGGAAGAGTTCGACGAGTCGTTCCGAAGTTGCGGAAGACTTCGTCGAATCGTTCCGCAACTGCGGAAGATTTCGGTGAATCGTTCCGAAGTTGCGGAAGACTTCGGCGAGTCGTTCCGAAGCTGCGGAAGGCTTCACCGAATTGCTCCGCAATTGCGGGAGCGTTTGGCGAATCGCTCCGCAACGGGAGCATTCGCTGAATGGCTCCGCAGTTGCGGGAGCATTCGCCGAATGGCTTCGCAGTTGCGGAAGCGTTCGGAGAACCGGCCCGCAACGGCGGCGCGCGGAAAAAAAAAAAAAAAAAAAAAAAAAAAAAAAAAAAAAAAAAAAAAAAAAAAAAAAAAAAAAAAATTTGGATAGCAGGAACATCCGGACTCAGAATGGAATGATTCCTGTGGGGCTCGGAGGCCATTGACGAGGGCCATGAATGAACCAGTGAAGACCCCTAGCCCATTACACTCCGATTTGACAGAAAATGGATAATAGTGACTTTTGAAGGACAGACTCCCGAGGCTTGACGGAAGGTCGGTTTGATCTGAAATTGATCAGGCGCGGCCATGAAGCAGACACGATGTTAAGTTCAGAATCTTGGAGCCAAACTCCAAAGGATGTGGAGTTGGGGTGAGCAAGAAGGCCAAAAAGCACTGTTCCGGGCCACTTTTTCGGGATTTTGAAAAGCTTGTGGGCAGTAAAAGTGACCCTAGATGTGGGAATCAAAATTTTTACTGAACTAGACATTTCATATTCTCATTAAGACGGAAAATTTCCGTTAGACGAAGATTTCCCAGAAATGCATCGTTTGGGAGATAGCCATTTTTGGCCCAAAATTTGGAATTTTGGAAAAATGTGAAAAGTGAGAAGTAGCAAAACCCATAAATTCATGAAAGATGAATGGTGCATCATAATTGAAATCCGTGAATTGCTGAGTGTTCCTTGTTATATGGACTAACTTTGCCCGATAGATAAGTTTTTGTGATTCCTCATAGATTTTCTTCCGTAGGTGGCTAAAGTTGGCATTCTGGACCAAAATGCAACTGTGTAAAATGTGCAGAATTGTAGTGAAAGTTGTCATTTTTGAAGAGATGTAGTTTCCGCAACTGATGTCGGAATGGAGCATGAAGACATGCATTGGAAAGCTTGTCCAGCAGGGAACAATGATGCATTACCAGAGTTTGAATGAGGTCTACATATATCATATATATTTAGTGCAGAAGAGTGCCAGCGGCTGTTTTGACAAACAAATTTTGTTGTCAATATGGGCAATTTCTACAATCGCATGATATGGAAGAGGAATTCCATGTTACAATGAGGGATCGAAAAGGGAAGAATTCTTTAAACCCCTATTTTTTATCATGCTTATAATTATGAAATTTTCATAGGGCATAAAAATGTTAAAAATGTAAGGGATTACATAGATGTATATGCACTAGATGGCACCCTAATAAACATTGCATAGTGCATATGGAAATGCTTGTGCATAAATGAGATATTGCATATTGGTAGAATAATGAAGTCCGCTTATGCAATGAACCACTAATGGAGAATATTGTGGTTGATAATCACTATTGATGTTGGTATTGGTTGTAGGACCAAAGATAACAAAGAGTATGGCTAAAGGTGCTGAGGATGTTGTTGCATGAAGCCAACAACCTTATGCAGAAAGGATGGTGCAACAAATCTATGATCATAAAATTGGCAAAAGGACTGAGCAGCCTTGGTAAGAGGTCAACTGATCAGGTAACATCAGGCGATGTTAATGGTAACCATGCATGTAATGATTATTGGTGCCAAATTGCATGAATGTCGAAAGAGGATTTGGTAAGATCTCTTCAACCATGTTTGAGCTATGTGCATTGGGACTGTTAACCTACCAAGCTTGGTGAGGTGTGGTAAGTGAAGGAAATGATCCTTACACCCTATGATTGTTTAGAAATCTCAATGCATTCATATGAATTTATATCATACCATGTGTATGTTGGTTATGTGCTTAATAACCAAAGCAAGTGAGGACTGGTGGTCCTGATTATGGTAATGCAAGTTATATGAGATAGTCATGTTTCAATCATAATATGCTTGAATGCATAGTACTCATGAAACAATGCAAGGTAGCATTAAGTAGATGAGCATTAAGAAATTTTATAAATCTTGTGATGCATTGTATGAATGCACAAGGATGATGCATATGTTATTGCAAAATAAATAATGAATGAAATGATGAATTGATAATAATTCTAGGATCATTTCATGGGCTGTTATGAGTGCAGAATAGTAAGTGCATGAAGAGCCCAATCATGATCGATGGGCTGCCAGAATGCTCTGTGGAAGGACAGAGTTGTATGAATGATAAGACTATGAAATAATGAGTATTTACGATTTATTTAAGTTGCATGGATAGTGTGACTATGTCTTGAAATTCTAAAAATGTATATATATTTCATTGCATTTCAAATGTTAAACAGTTGAAGGTGTTTGAATTATTGAGTATTATAATTCTAAGATCACTTCAGTGACTATCATGGCAATGAATGATTATGTGCGTAGATACTCACAACGTGTTTGGCTGACTGAAGTTTCAGTTTTCAGGTAGAAAAGTCTTGCGTATGGCAATAAGGATAAGTCCATAGTAAAGACCGGGATCTACCATGTGCAAAAACCAAAGGTTATGAGAAGGTTCTCATGGTTGTAAATTTACGCATGAAACGAATCTGAAAATTGTCTGGTTTAAGTTTATGAGAATAGTCTCATAGTTGCAAATCTAATTTCTGTAGGAAAACAGAGTTACAAATTTCAGATTTGAGAATTGCTTATAATTGCTAATGATTGTTTGGCTTATATAGAATTGTGTCAGGAAGACATGCTGTAGGTGGATGTTCAGGTATGGTAGCAAGGGTGAAACCATAATGGGCAGTGTGATACCACTTACAAGGGCCAAACAATATGAGGAGAGACTCATTGCTAAGCAAATCAATTTCTGTAGGAGACAGAATTGTAAATTCATATTGAATTTAATTATTAATGCTATTGATTGGTTATGGAACAATCATATTTGAAGCTTATTGCTAAATGTTGCTGACTGTTTGGCTATTTGATAAAGTGTGCCAGGAGGACACATTGCAGGAAGACCATGTGTGATGGCCTGCAGAAGCCAAACTAGATGGGAAGGATCCCATGCTTTGGAAATGGGTTTCGGGAGAAACGCCATTGGTAATGTCTCAGCCAAACCGCATGTCGGTAAACCATGAAAGTGAGATGGTAAAGCTATGCCCAGAAGGCATGTGAGATACATATGCAAAATGAATGAGTATTCTGTGACCCTAGACAAGAACATTCATGTTTAAACTATTAGGGTTAATATGCAGAGCATGCTCTATCTTATTTATATCATTAGAAACTGCTTGAGTATGATTAGGGCCTACATGGTGCACATCGAAAAGGGGGTGCACACCTTTTTCTGGTGCTGGGTCATGTTAGGGTTTTCAATATTGACTACACCCTAAGGGAATGGACGCATTCCTGGTGTTTCAATACTTGATAGTGAATGATATAAAATATGATTACGATTTTTTAGCAACAATACTGATGAGTCTGCTTATCCTTCTTGTGCTATCAGCTTACACAGATGCAATTTGGTGTTGCACGTAAGAGGCAAAGTGAAGAAAGGGTGCTCAAGAGGACTGTATGGGCAGTGGTAACCTTTCTACGCTCACACTAAAGGACACTGGAAGGGATGGATATGCCCGGGGAGCTGTGTTACAGAAAAGGGGTATCATCCTTGTGTAGTGTGAGTGGGTATTGTGGGGCCATGCTAGCCTGCAGTCAAGTGAGTCACCTATGGAGTTCCTGGAGGGAACCACTGGTTGCACAAGAGGAGGAGCCACGTAATCATATTATGTTGTTCATATTTTCTGATAAACCCAGTCGATGTACTGACTTGGAAATGGTTGTTGTATGCCTAATAAACCCAATCGACGTACTGGCTTGGCATTGGTTATTTGGGAGTTGTGACGAATGGTTGTTGTATGCCTGATAAACCCAGTCGGCGTACTGGCTTGGCATTGGTTATTTGGGAGTTGTGACGAAAGGTTGTTGGATGCCTGATAAACCCAGTCGGTGTACTGGCTTGGCATTGGTTATTTGGGAGTTATGGCGAAAGGTTGCTGGATGCCTGATAAACCCAGTTGGTGTACTGGCTTGGCATTAGTTACTTGCATGATGTGGAGGTATTGGTGAAGGGTGTTATTTCCTGACAAACCCAGTCGGAGAACTGGCTTGGAAATGGTTATTGTATGCTTGATAAACCCAGTTGGCGTACTGGCTTAGCATACTGATTTTTGAAATGCTTGATAAACCCAGTCGGCGTACTGGCTTAGCATACTGATTTTTGGGATGCCTGATAAACTCAGTCGGTGCACTGGCTTGGCATTTCCTATTCGGATGATGTTGTGGAGCAGCATGTGTGATGGCCAAGCATCCACCCCACAGGTGATCCAAGGCTTGTAAAGCAGAGAAGGAAACCTGTGGAGTAGCGAGGAAACGCATAATACAGATAAGTATTCGTTTTCATTTATGTCTTGTTTGGAATAATGAAGATTACAGGTAGAAGTCTTTTAACAGCTAAGCTGATACACTGTTCTTTCTTTGTTGGAAACCTCGGCCATTACAGGAAACAAGGACCTTGAAAGTGCTATAAATGCTTGGTAAAGCCAGAGAGTAACTGGTTGGAACTATAAAATTCTTGGTAAATTCAAAGGGTAGTTGGTGGGAACATTAACCACTTGATGTTGTGGAGCAGCCGGCGTGCTGGCCAAACATTCCCTTAAACAATTGATAAAACCAGTCAGCGTACTGGCCTGGCATTTCCCGAACGAATGGTTGTGGAGTAGCCTGCATGCTGGCCCAACATTCATTGTTGTATCCACGGGAAATCCAATGCTTGGAAAGCGAAGAAGGATCCTGTGGGATAAAGTGAAGACATCCAATAAAGATAAGTATTTGGTTATCTTGCAACTTCTTGCTTATGAATATACATGTGTATATGATTTAATTATGATTTCTTAAATTCTCATTTGGAAATAAACCCTTTGAAAATACACTAAACATGTGAATTGACTCAATGTTTGAGTGTAGGTATTGTTGGAAGCAAGGACTATGAAAGCATCTGGAGGATGCATGTGGACATATGATTGTCCTAAAGAGCTCAGTATGAGCAGTAATGGAAGATGGTGCTAGTGGAACTGTGTGGGTCCTAGCAACCAAAGGTTCTGTAAGGGACAATGGGGAAGGGTTCCCTAGTTGAAATCCATATGCAGACCTTAGACACTAAGTGTCATAGCCAAGAGAGGGCAAGTCAAGCATTCACATTGAAGTGAAAGAGGCTAAGGAGCATAGAACCACAAGTGATGGTGTGGCTCCGGATTGGAACAAGACTAAGAGGGGGAAACTCTTACTCTTCTCTTTCCTTTTGACTGATGCATCTCAGAAACAAAAGACTATTGAGTGCATGTCATAAATGAGAACAATTTGTGTTTAATTGCTTGAAATGAATTGTGAATGCTGAAATAGTTATTTTCTTGTGAAAGGATGAACATGAATGAGTTCATGTGTGTGTGGAAGTCACATGAGTAAAGCATGGACGCTCCAAGTCAATTAGGAAAATAATTGACTAATTTTAATATTGTGATATGCTTGTCCTGACAGGAATTGCCATGGTAAGTCTCACAGGAGAGACATTGAAAGCCATTGTTGCAACTGTTACTGGCCAAATGATTGCTAGTGGGGAAAGCGAGAGCCAGTTGTGCACATTGATCATGGCAGTAGGCCAAAAGCTATTTGCTTTGGCTGGAATTCTTCCTTAGATAGTTGTCGGGACAACAAGAAAGATGGCATCCATGAAATTCCAGACTTGTAGATTACCTGGAAGGTGAATAAAGGGAAGGGATTGCTCTGGAGCAGTGCCCACCTGCAGAACTGGAAGATCAAGCCAACAAGAGAAGCTTGTGGAAGCTAGGGGACTTGATCCTGAAAGTTCAAAGTAAAGGGATGAAACGCAGGACAGATCTGTCACAGTTTGTGAATTTTGGACATATGTAAAGTGGGTATTTATTTCCGAAGTGTTGGAACACCGAGGATGGTGTTATTCCAAGGGGAGGGGAATGTAATGTCCCTAGCTTGACCCTATTGCATTAATGATGTAAATATTGTTATTTAGTCATGGTGAGGAGCTCAAGGCCAAGGCCCCTCCATTGATTTATCGTTCTAAGTATAGGCAATTAGAATAGATGCATAGAGTTCTTGTGCTAGCGGTGCACAATGTAAAAATCGGACATCATGTAAATATGCAATTTTAATGAAAAACCCACAACCAGCTACGCAATGCAACAAAGAGATGGGGGCATGATCTTTACAAGGAATAGGGAGGGAAAATAACCAAACCCTTGAGCCATGGTGTTAAGCCATTTCATTGAGGAAACCCATGAACTCTCAACTACCCATTTGGTCTCATGCACCCCATCATTTAATTCTTCCAAGAATTGGTTGAGACAATTAATACCTTGGGATGGGAGATGTATGGCTGTCAATTTTCGTGTATGGGAAAGACAACAACCTGGGGAATCGAGTTTTGGTTTGCTGGGCAAGAAAACCCCCACGAAATTGTGCCCAAAGCCATTCTTCACCCATGGCATTCATCCTCCAACGCAGTCTGAGCTTGTTGGGGTTTTATCCTTCACGTTTTTCACCATTTCCGGCATTATTCCATGTCTGCAAACTCGTTTTTGGTTAGCTCAGTGGCTGGGAGAAGAGAGCCACGATTTTTGGGGTTATGGAGGCCGTTTCTGCCCACGAAATGCCCATGAGCATTTTTCTGAAAACGATTCTGCTTTCCTGGGGTTGATTTCCCACTTCCTCCTTTTCATTTTTGGTTGCCCACGTTTTTTTGGAACTGGCAGAAACCCACTGTTGGGAACTTCACTGTATAAGCATTTTTCTCACGCCCAACACTCATGCTTTTGATGTTATATGCATCCATCTCTTAACAGCCTAAGAAACCCAACTGCTGATTGGCTTGGCTGATTCTGGTATACCTTTGGCTATGTGAGAGCCTGCTTTCCCCTTTTTCCTTGTGGAGATCATGCCCAGCTCGGGGGTGGCAGTGGTGCTGAGAGATTGAGGAGCACACTGGCCTACGGTTGGGTGGAACGTTGCAGAAGCATAGCTGGTTGCTCAGGGGCTACTTGGTTTAAGATAAGTATTCTCATTTGATGATTTGATATTGCTTAATTGAGGAATGCCATGAAAATCTGGAATGTATGCTGGATGTGTGTTAATTCTGCACATGATTTACTTCTGCCGTGTTTGCTTAGATTTGTACATCTGCATGCCTGTCTTTTTATATATGTGGGTGTTTTATTTAGTAAGCATCGGGACCAATTGCTCGGTTTTAGCACAATGATCCTCTCTATCATGCTGGTATGATAGGAGGGGACATTACAGTCACCATTGATGAGTTATCTTGGATCAACTAAGGGGAGACCTCATCTCCACTTATCTTAGTTATTTTTTACATGCTTTAATTCAACACATTATCACACCATTGAGAATTGCACATTATGGTTGATTTATTATCCCAATTTGGTTAAATACCCCAAGCATTCATGACTCCCTCAAGCTTGTTGAGTCCATATGGATGCCCTCAATTTCCCTACTGCCTTTTTGTTCAAGTTGAATTGGTGACAATGATCTAGTTTCAGTTGCAATTCCTTAGATCTATTTAGATCTCTATTACACTTGTTGAGCCACCTGTGATAAGTCCCTCATGCTATGGTTCCTTCTAGATCTTTGGCCCCTTTAGTAGTCAGCAGGGCTTGAATTGTTATGATTTGTTATCATGTTAGATGCCATTGTTCCTTCTCATGTATTTCAAATCAAACGTGATATGGACCACATTTATGTATTTGGATCGGGTCCCTCTTGGCCCTCATTTTCATGATGTGATTGTCCCAAAGAAGACATTCATGTACTCTTATCAAGCCCTGTGAGGCCTTGATCTCATAGCACCCATAATTTCATTAATTCCAAATTAGCCAAACTTCACAATTGCTTTATATATCCAACACTAGAGTTTCAAGTAATGGTTGGAGAAGGACACACCATAAATTGTTTACGGAAATGCCATAGTATTAATCCCACTGCGGGGGAGTATTTATTGGATATTCCAATTCTTACAACCCAAATGAGGAATGATGATGTTGTATTAGGGGTTCAATGGTTATAATCATTGGGAACAATGGCTCTTAATTTTTAGGAAACTCTCATAGGATTATCCTTTGAAGGTAAGGAAATTGAACTTAGAGGTATCCAAGGGAAACCCTCTAAAGTGTTAAGCTCTAACAACATGACAAAATTGCTAAAAAAACTACACAATGGTGTAATTGCAAAATTGTGGTAACTAGATGTTCAAACATCTAGACCCTTTATTCTCATGTGTTGGAAATATATCAATGAAGGTAAGCTTGATATGCATTTCGTTAATATGATACAAATATAAATACATTGAGATGTGACCTTTGGTTTCCTCTTCCAAGAGGTCTTTTGGACTCCACTATGACCCTTCCTATTCACCCGTGACTCTTCACATTAATAGTAATAATAATACAATATACTTTACCATAACCCTAAGTATTATGTTTCCAACATTCCCCACCTTAATATGAAGGGGTGTTCGTGAGTCCAAGCGTCTTTCTAAAACAAAGATTGAATATGGAAGTGGACAACTGCTAATGGATTACATTTTCAGTTTGATCATTTTCCAAGTTGGTGAAGGTGTAATATCATTGAAGTACCATCTGAATTGGTGGTTTTGGGATGACCTTAAACTAATAGCTAGCAGAAGCTGATGTATTCTACTAAATGGTGGCTTTCGATTACCACAAACCTATAGCTAGCAGAAGTTGATGTCTTCTACTAAATGGTGGTTTTGTATTACCACAAACCAAAAGATAGAAGGTGGTTTAGGATGACCACAAACCAATAGACAACAAAATCTAATTTCTTCTACTAAATGGTAATTTTAGGATGACCATAAACCAAATGTTAGATGGTGGTTTTAGGAATACGACAAACTAAAGGTTAGCATAGGATGATTTCTTCTGCTAAATAGTGGTTTTGGAATTACCACAAACCAAATGGATGCTTTGAAACATGGCTCTAACTTTATCTCCTGGCTACAAATATGACCTTGGATCAAGGCTTTAGCTACTGGCTCTGATTCTAGCTATGGCTTAGGAACACTTGTTCCCGCAGTGCATAAGCCTACTTACTAATTAGTAATATGTCTAATTGATAGGGCTTCAAAACTTGTTTCCTAACTACCAATCCATGATATCCCCCCTGTTAGTTAGAAGGTCAAAAGAAGGAATGTTTTCTAGTACAAGATGTGTCATTACTCAAGACTAAATTCTTATATATCATTGATATATATTCTTGGTTTTTGATGACCATCACTAATAATTTATCCACCCATACCGAATCTTTAATCTTGTAGGTTTATTTAGTGTTGAACATTTATTTGAAGAATGATTATGCTCCATACAATGATGACAAGGATAAAGATAATAAAAAATGGTCCTCCACATGTCAAATTTGATGAGAATGTTGGCACTGATGTTGAATTGGAACATGTGAAGATGAATCTTCTTGAAGGAATCTAGATCTTTGAAACTAAATTTGTCTAAAATAGTTTGGAATATGAAAGGTCACTTCCTTATCATATTCGATCTTGTTCTGTGTTTGTTGTTGACGATTTCTTCCCGAGGTATAAGGATAGGTTTGGAAAGATTAAGTTGAACTTGTTTATGATAACTTACATCTTCATATGAATATGATTCTAAAGTGGTTTCATTGAGTTGACCATGTGTTTATTGTTGATAGGAATCGTTATCATATTAAAAATGAGGGTTTTGTGAACAAGAACTAGTTGAGAATGTTGATTCCTTCATTGTATTTCATCATGTTGAAGTTGTAATTGAGTCTGGAGAGGTTCCACTTTGGCTTGTGAATCTTGCAATCAAGTTAGAGAATTAATTGGAGAGTTGCTTTGTTGATTGTGATTGTATTATCAACAATGGTGACTATTAGAGTGTTCATAAACTCCAATAATATTTTAGTTTGATCCATTTGAAAGAATGATTCAGACCTCAGAGGGATTCTTGCAACTTCCCCTTTAACAATAAGATTCAATCATTGAAATATTAACTCAGAAAATAAAGGGTGTTAGTTTCTATCGAGAATACACCTGATAAAATTTAACTCATTTTTTATTTGACACTCACAAAAATAACCGTTGCACGTATCAAAATACAAGTAAAATTACTAAATGACTATTTGCAAGCTACAATTTCATTAATTGTAGAATTGAATTGATCTAAAAAAAAATTATTTGCCGCTATGGAAATAATTTAAGTCTCTATAATCATAAATGAGTTGATATCATGTCTTTTCAACTGCCATTTGGAGTTGAATGCTCATGGCTCCAATGCTTAACTAGTTGTAGTGTCAATGTAGAAATCAAGCTTTTGGAATGGATAGCTCTACTTCTAATTTGGTTATAATCTGGGTTTTATTTTCTTGTGGTGCCAATGCAAAAATGTCACAATTAATTTGCAATTCAAATTATCCCAACAACCCAACAAAAAAAAATGGTACTCAAACTCCAACAATTTGTAAAACTTACCCATATACATTCATGATAGGCTATAGGTGTTTCCCATGCACAAGGTTGAGGAAGAATGCACGCACCAATAACTAGTTGGAAGACATATTATATAAATATATATATGGAAGCCCTATTTTGAAGTTGGGATACCAAGTGATCATGAGCTCAAGCAAACCAAAGCTTGGAAACACCACAACTTGTAGATGCCCCACAATACATAGAACTATTGGACGTTGTTCCCAGTTGTAGGGAGACTTGGTTCAAATAAGTTAGTATGCATGGATGGCCTATTTGAATTGATAATGACATTATGTAATCTATTGGGAGATCATTATTCAACCTGCGTTAGAACAATGATTGTTGCAGCGGAACCTTTGCTAACGCTTCTGCCGCAACAATCATTGCTCTACCTCAGGACGAATAGTGCTCGCCAATCTATTGTACATGAATCCACCTGGTTGAGTCACCAATTAATCATCAACGTGATCAAGCGAGCCACCACACATTGCTAATATGTAAAATGAACAACCACTGTCAATAGAATCTTGGATGAATGATATCAGGATCGTATCTAGTAGCTCATTTTCCATCCCAATATCTCGTGTTTTGGATGCTTGCTCATTCGCTCTTCAGTATCCTTGGTGTGGCCTCTAGGGAGAGATTCATCAACGACAGAAACCCTTAAGGAACCAATGATCACATGCCCATTTATAAACTATGGATTTAGAAACACGAATGGAAATGGAAAATAACTCCAATAGATTTATCATCCACACTCTTGATTCAGGAGGATATTGAATATGTTTTCAAATGTATGCAATCGGTTGAAAGAGAGATCCAAACTCTATAAATTTGATAATGTTGGACAACTCAACATGGTCCAATTAAAGTTCAAGCTTCCTCTGAATTCATCCATTCCCAAATTCAAGTCTATTAGAATGCGTGCAGTGTATCTAATTAGTGTCAAAATATTGCAATCTATCTTTCGATTCCAACAAAAGTTAATTATTTTTGTCAAACGATTCACATTACACACATTGCTTACTAGATTTATCCCTATAACTTTGTCATGTGGTGTGATTTGGACCTAGTTTGGTTTGTGTAGAATTTACCCATTCTTTCACCATTGGCTCTGAGAGTGACCCTTGTTGCTTCTTTAGAGGTGTTTGTAATCCAGTTGTATACGTAGACCAATTTGGAGGCAAAAAATAAAAAACAATCCCTCCACTCTAAGAGGGTGAATGCCTAGCGGACGAAGAGGAGGTTGCTTGAAGGAGAAATTAAGTTTGGACTTCCTCGACCGTGAGCTCCACGATAGTTCTAAACTAGGAAGCTAAAGACAATTACCATAGCTTCATTTAAGCCCTAATAACCATAGCGCTTTGATACCATTGTTAGGAAGCTATGAATGAATACTAACGTGACATGCATTTCATTAATATGATACACATATAAATACATTGAGATGTGATTTTTGATTTTATAATCCAAGAGGTGTCTTGGACTCCACTATGACTATTCCTATTCAACTATGATTCTTCATGTGAATAGTAATAATAATACAATATACTTTACCATAACCCTAAAAATTAGGTTTCCAACAAATTTCAAAATAGTTATTGAAAATAATTCCAATGTATTTGGATACATGCCTAAAGGTCTTCCACCTTCTCGATATCATGACCATGATATTCACTTGCAACCAAGAAGTGTACCACCTAACATCAGATGTTATAAGTACCCATATGCACAAAAGAATGAAACTGAGCATATGGTTAAAAAATTATTAGAGTCTAGCATCATTCGTCCTAGTCAAATTGCTTTCTCTTCTAGTAGTGATGGTTTACAAAAATGAAGGTTCATATTGTATGTGTCTAGAGCATAGAGAGCTCAACAAGATGACCACTAAACATAAGTTGCATATTCCTATTATTGATGAATTACAAGGAACAATTTTATTTACCAAGTTGGATCTCCACTTTGGATATCATCAAATCAAAATGAGACAAAAAAACATCCCCAAAAAACCTATAGAACACATAAAGGTCATTATGAGTTTTTGGTGATGTCATTTGGCCTTACCAATGCACCTTCCACATTTTAAAGCTTGATAAATTCTATTTTTAAACCCTTCTTCATAAAATTTGTGTTAGGATTTTTGGATGATATACTAATATATAAAAAAACTTGGGAAGAGCATGTACAACATGTTGACATGGTCTTAAAACTATTGGAGGACGACAATTATATGCAAAGCATTCCAAATGTGCCTTTGGGGTTCAAGAAATGGAATATTGGGGTCATATTGTATCTCATGAAGGTGTCAAAGTGGACCCTAAAAAAATTAAAGCTAAGATGGAATGGCCAATTCCTGAAACTTTGAAGAATATTAGAGGACTCTTAGGATTGACATGCTATTGCTACAAGTTCGATCATAATTATGATAAAATAGGAGCACCTCTAACAACATTATTGAAAAAGGAGGCATTTTCTTGGACTCAAGTAGCAACCAAATATTTTTGAAAAACTCAAGAGTAGTATGTGCACAACTCTTGTCCTATCCATTCGTGACTTCACAAAAATCTTTATTGTGGAGTGTGATGCCTCATGGCATGGTATTGGTGCATTTTTAATGCAAGAAGAAAGGCCCCTTGCCTTTGAAAGTCACCAATTTCAAGGAATCAATCTCACTTAAGCTAGCTTATGAAAAGGGAATGTTGACCATACTGCTTGTAGTTAAGAAATGGTGCTATTACTTAATAGGAAGACACTTCAAGGTAAAATAGATCACGGTAGTCTTGAGTACTTCTTGGAACAATGCTTATCATTAAGAGAGAAACAAAACTGAGTTACAAAGATGCTAGGTTATGCCTTTGAAATTATCTATAAACAAGAAAAACAAATGTGGTGCTACATGCACTTTCAAGGGAAGAAGAAGACAATGAGGGATTACTTTGTGTTATTTTCACTATGTAATCTAATTGGGTGGAAGAATCAAGGATATAATGGAAGCATGATCAAAAGGTATGCAAGTTCATTCAACAACTACAAGAGGGCCCTAGTGCATTAGATAAATTAGTGTGGAAGAATGATTCATTGTGGTATAATATCGCCTATAATTATGTAAGAATTATCAACACAAACAAAAGGTATTCTTGGAATTGCACACCTCTCCTATAGGAGGACATGTAGGGTTCTTGGAAACTTACCTGAGGATCAAGAAGGGTTTTTTCTTAGAAGGTATTAAAACTGATGTTCAAAATTTTGTGGCAGAATGTTTGGGTTGAAAACAGAATAAGGGATAGACAATCAAGACCACGTGGCTTCTACAACCATTATCCATAGCAAATCGATGTTGAGAATAGTTCTCAATGGAAATTATCACAAGTCTACCAAAGTCTGAAGGAAATTATGTCATCCAGGTAGTGGTGGATCAACTCGCAAAGTGTGCCAATTTATGCTATATTTCTCATCATTTTAAAGGAAGTATAGTAATTGGAATATTTGCATAAACAATCCAAAAGCTACATGGAAACCCCAAGATTATTGAAGTGGTAGAGGTCCAAATTTCACTGGTAATTTTTGGACCGAATTATTGTATTGTTTGGGTACTCAATTGGCTCATATCTCCTCTTATCACTCTCAATCCAATGAGTAAATTGAGATTGTAAATAAATGTCTAGAGGAGTATCTTCATTGCTTTGCATATGATAAACAAACACAATGGGTAAAGTGGTTTCCCTTGGAAGAATGGTGGTACAACACATCCTTCTATACTTCACAAAAAATGTCCCCATTTATGCCACTTTATGGCTACCATCCATCACACCAACCTTCAAAAGGAAAGTTAATTTCCAAGTAGTGGTAGATCACATAGAGGACCAACAAGAGGTTTTCCAACTATTGAAAGACATATTGGCTATAGCACAAAATATGACGAACCAACAAGGACATCAACATTGTAGTGAAAGGAAATTTGAAGTGGCAGACTGGGTATTTATGAGGTCAAAACCATATAAACAAGTGTCCCTCAAGCAACAATACAATGATAATAAATCAACACCCAATAAATATGGTCCCTATAAGGTGTTGCAAACGATTAGAAGTATGGCTTACAAATTGAATTTGCCTCCATCTTGATGTGTACATCCACTCTTCCATGTTTCTTTCTTGAAAAAGGTAATCACTGACAAGACCCCAGTTCATACTATTTTACCATAGATTAATGAAGAAGGGAAAACAATACTAGAACCTCGAGCATTCCTTAAAACATGGATCAAACAACTACACAATATTCAAGCAATTAATGGGCACCCCATTAAGTGGAAGGACTTGCCAATACACGAGGTAGTATGGGAAGATCAACTCTTCATGCAAAAACACCCACAACTAATCAAGTGTTTAAGGAAACACTCGTTTGAAGGGGAGGGGCATGTTAAGCCTTAGATACTGATGTATTAAATTTCTATTGATATATCATTGTTGTACTTATTCATTGGCTAGACCTTTTAATGGTTGGCTAGACCCTTTAATTGTAATTGTACCATTTGTCTCCTATATATACTAAGGAGACATAGTTTTTGAGATCATCTCATCTTGTGTATTTGTTATATTGTAAAAGGAGGTTACCCCATCGAAGGGGCTTCTCATTCATTATTTTTGTTTCAATATCAAGATGTGGAGTTACTTCTCCTTTCTACTTTTGTTGTATTTAGTGCAACATGGTTTCATGGCCATATAAAATTAGCAGTGTAGTTTGCTTGTATCTACTAGGCTAAAATGATGCAACCATCTTTTGAATAACCATGCTCTTCCATGCATTTGGGTTGACCATCATGCCTACTACTCTGTTGCATTTGTGCACATATGAATTTTGAGCACTTTTTATTGTTTAAACAAATAAAATCCCAACATTGATTTCCCAACTACATTCACACAATACATTATCGTGAGACATTCCTTACTTTCATATATAATCATAGGAACATTTGTTGTACCTTGTCGTATAAGCAATAATAATTCCACAAGTTTGTTATGCATGAAACCATGTTTCATTACAATTTCAAATTCTGTGAAGGCCATATGCATTCAATGCCTAAGATTGTAAGCATTTTTTTAGAAGAAAGATATTATGGAATGCTTAAGTTCATTGCTCTATCATGATTGAGAACCTCTATAGTCTTTAACATTGGAGACATTGGGAGTGACAATACTAGATTTGTTAACAATGCCTCTTTTTCCAATCTACACTTCAAGTTTTTTATCTTGCTAACACCAGTTTTGGATGTAGATGAATACAATATTTTTATCATATCCCACCAAAGTGAAAAGAAGGCATTTGTAGACTTCCTCTTCTATTGGAAGTTCATTGACCTTGAATATTAGGAGATGCTTTAATAATTAACTCATAATTACTATTGATGATAACCCAACGAACCCTTCTCAGCCTATATCACTCCTTTGTTGATATACTTAAGCTTAGAATTGACAACTTCATATTGATAGATAAAATAACAAGTTCATCCTCATAATCAAATGTAGGGTAATGGCAACTCTTGTACTCTATTATAAATAAGTGATCCATGATGGTTCTACCTTTACTACGTTAGTTGTATCATTTATTTTTTGTTTATTTATTTATTATCTCAATTTCTATTTCATTATTTTTATTAGATTCATTTTGAGTCTTATTGACCTATTTTAATCATTAATATATAATAATATAATTTCTAATTTTTTCCTTTCTAGTTCTACTATAAACTCTTATTTTCCTCTTCTAACATTCAATACAAACTTTGCAATCTACTTTCCTCTCTTCTTATGGTCTCACTCATTAAAAACTCTTATTATTCAATACAAACTTTGGAATCTACTTTCCTCTCCTCTTATTTTCTCACTCATTCCTAATCAATAGGTAATTTGGGTGTTGTTGACTCTAAGTGAGATATATAATGATTAGGATAAAACGTTGGTAGACATATTAACTATTAGCACAAATTAATTAGAGTGTAGGAGGGCAATATTTATGTGGGTTCATAAAATAAAAAATTATGAAAAGTATTTAAAAAAAATCCATGTTGCCTCATAAAATAAAAAATTATGAAAAATAATTTTAAAAAAACTTAAAACTTAAACTCGAATCTATAAATTAAAAAAAAAAAATTACACCTCAAGAAATTAAATCCCTAATATTTGATAGATCCGGATTTAAGATAAATCTATACTAGTTATTACTAATAATATATGTTAAAATAAAACCATATAAAACTATGAATGATTAGCTTTTTCATGATTCCATATTTGCCCATTCGTGATTCCACTCCACATTGTTAAACAATGATTCCACCATGTTGATAAGAATTGACCTCTTCATGGACCTTTCTATAGGTAGCTGGCATCCTCTTCTTCGTGCACTACACGTGCACGAGAGGATTCCAGATCACATGGGAGTTTTTGGAATCTGAGTACAGATTTCACGGGAGTTTTTAGAATTGAGAAATCTAAAATTTGTTTGATTACAGGGGAGTTTTTGGAATCTGAGTACCGATTTCACGGGAGTTTTTAGAATGTGAAAATCTGTAAGAAATCTAAAATTTGTTTTGTTAGTTACAGGGCTGTTGGCTTTTGTGATGGTTAGCATTGTAGCTCGGCAGGCCTACACCTCTTTTAGGGTTTCTTAAAATGGGGAAGAGGGTTTTTAGGGTTTTGTTTATTGCTTCTTTGTATGCAGTTGGAATAAGAACCTCTGCATCTTCCTTTCCTGTGTTCTACGAAAGTACTTAACGGGAAAGAGGGAAACAGATGCTGAAGTTTATTGGTAAACATTTTCCCTGCATTTGTTATTCCTCGGAATGGAATCCATACTTTTCCCCTTTCTCACAGGCATCGTTGGAAGGGAGGGCGACAGTCGAGAAACTTACAAAGTGATAGTGGTCGTGAGTGAACCACGTCGGCAGAAGGTACAGAAATTGGAAATCTCAGATTTCTCTGAAAAGTCTTGGAAGATTCACCGCCCACAGGATGTGCATATTGAGGGGGATGAAATGGTTTTGGGCCATGGTTCCTTCTACTATTTGATGGTTGATCTTGGTGGGTTGGGGTTGTTTATTACATGTTTAAGGATAAGAGAGGCTAGACATGGCTAATGGAAAATCTGATCCTGAACTATTGGCCTGCGGGTTGTAGACTCTAGTTGCAAGAGACATAGTCAGAGATGGTGGGTTGGGGTTGTTTATTACATGTTTAAGGATCAGAGTTGGGGTTGTTTATTACATGTTTAAGGATCAGAGAGGCTAGACATGGCTAATGGAAAATCTGATCCTGAACCGTTGGCCTGCGGGTTGTAGATTCTAGTTGCAAGAGGCATAGTCAGAGATGGGAACACGTTTTTGCAGGAGGTAATTATTTGGGAGTTTGAAAAGGTGAATGTGGACGACTCCTCAACAGAGCTAACGTATACACCTAATCGCGCTGGTCACTTCCCACAGGATGAAGGTCCTCTAAGATTGAGAAGAATAGTTGAGGAACAAATTGACAGATCTGGCAGCTGGTCCTTATTTGATGGTGCTTCACATGGCACACCTTCCATGGGAGGGAAGGGGTATTCTATATATTTTTTATTTTCATTGGATAAAGTTTTCTGCAGGTCCTGGTTTGAGTTCCAATAGAGCTGATGGCTTTAAAATTATCCTTGCTCACAGCTATCTGAGAAGCTTCAGGTTTTCGGGGATTCTAAATTAGTTGTTAACTGGATGATGTTTAAGAGGCATTGATGGATAATTATGCATTGATTGAGCATGACCCTGGCCCTCATCTGGATTGAACACTTCGAATTATGGAAAGAACGTTCCTGTGGTTAGATTAGGCATAGCAGAATCTAAAATACACAGGAATATAGCTAATCTGTTTTGTTTATTATGAAAACACAGTTCTTTGTGATCCTTTTGTGATCCTTTGTATGAGCTTTGGGCTCCGTTTTTTGTATAGTGATACAAGTAATTATAGCTGTTTTTGAAGTATATGTATATGCAAGGCCTACAGGGTCTTTGAACCATGACAGTTTATCCTTATGACAAAATATGTACTTGAAAGGCCTCATAGGTTTCTGAACCATGGCCGATTGTTTTTAATAAAATAAATTGCAACTTTTTTTTTCCTGAGGGAAAAAAATCGTTGAATCTGAGTCTTTTGCAGTTTCCAGTGTAGATATTGAATGGTGCCTGGAAGAATTAGTCTTCTGCCTTGCTTAATGGAAGCTGGAGATGGTAAGGAAGTGGTTGTTTACAGTTTAAGTAAAAAGGCATGAAACTGGCAATGTCTTTGAGCGGAGGGCCCTGTATGCAAGTCAGGTGAACCTTCGCATGCATTCCTTTCAATTTCAAAGTAAGGTTTTGCACATCGTAATATGATGCTGATGGACGTTTGAAAATGGAGTTTTAGCTATAAAAGAGTAACATTTTTCAACAAACAGTTGTGCTTGACATGAAAGCAGCAACCATGTTATCCTGCAATCTTGTGAATTCAATATCATTATTTCAATCATCTGAACATGCCATTGATGTTCTTATCTAATACCTAGGTTTTGCATATCGTAATATGATGCTGATGGACGTTTGAAAATGGAGTTTTAGCTATAAAAGAGTAACAGTTTTCAACAAACAGTTGTGCTTGACATGAAAGCAGCAACCATGTTATCCTGCAATCTTGTGAATTCAATATCAGTATTTCAATCATCTGAACATGCCATTGATGTTCTTTTCTAATACCTTAAATGGTATGATTGAAGTTTGGAACTTTACTAAAAAAAATATCATTGCTAATGGCAATAGTGCAATCATTTGTTTAAGGTTGTCAAGTGTTTTGGGACAGTTATAAACTTACAAGTTCACTAGCATCAATATTGTGTCAGGCTTGCTTTGATTTAGCAATACATAGAACTTATTTGCAATTGTTATCTTGGGTGCCCAAACTAAGGCGTCGAAGACCTTTGCTCTTATCTCTTTTAGGTTTCCACACAGCGCTTTATAATACAAACAATAACTGTATTTAGGGCTCAGTTTAAATTGCAATTTTATCAGAAATAGAAGTACAATGTAACGCTCTACTCATTTAAGTTCTATCATCGTTAATGTAAATATGTAGAAAATATTGAAGGCTTGTCAAGTATTCTTAGGCGCCCTACTATGTCTATTCATTGATAAGAGTCCTTGGAATGACCATCATTGCTGACACAGTATATCCAGTGTTTAAGTGATCTCCATATGATGGATTTAAGCTAATTTATTTATGAATGTTAACATTAATCAGTACACATCTCATCTATAATGGGCTATAGAGTGAGCTAAGAAAATTGGTTATCTTTACTGCTGAAATTTTGGCCGTTATCTTTTTTTTCACCAAGAAAAGTCTGTTCCTTGATATTCAGAGTTTGAATCAAAGAGAACAATACTTCAGCTCACTGTACATATATTCCAGTCAATTACAAAATTTTACAAAATGGCAGCGAAGTTCATATGGCACTCAGAAAACTCAGAAAGGAGCTATCTCCCACAGACTGTTTACATCAGATTTATTACAAAAGTTCCAGGTAATATGCCCCAGATCCTATGCCTCTCAAATAAAAGCTAGACTAGGGGCTGACACCCACAGGATGATACTTCAGATTTACAACAGACCTACAGAGCATATTTAAGCCCCCGTTCTTCCTGCAACAAAGATTTACTAAACACTGTATCTAATGAAGAGCAGAAGAAAGCATGCACTTGCTGTCAAAAACAAATTCCAAGTGCAATCATAAAGTTCAAAATAAGCTGGAATACCCACAGAGATTCAGACTAGTAAGCCTGAATTGTCCCCTTTGCTATCACGATTTGTTCCTTTATTTCTTCGTAGTGCATTTGTCCCTCCAGTAGTCCAATTGCCTTTTTGGACAAGGTATCTGCTTCGGAATTGCATTGCCGGAAAACATGCTTGAAAGTTAAGATATTGAGCCTCTAGATCCCTGATCCTCTGCATCCATTGCACCAGATTTGCCACCTGTATTTCTGATTTCCTGGCAGCCCAATCTATGACCACCCTAGAGTCTCCTGCCACCTGGATTGACACTATACCTTTAAGATGAGCAAAAAAGAGCACTCCCCAGAGTGCCAATATGTAACACCCTCTGGCCCAGGTTAGCGCTGTTATTGTAATTTGAACATTGTGGCTATGAATATGTACATAGCATGATAATATTTTAATAAAAATACCAGCTGGTTGCATGAGGAGCAATACGTTGAAGAGGAGATCCAGATATTAAGCGAGGGTTGTGAGGGGGTAAGGTTGACTTATGTACCTTGTTCCCTAAACCCTTGTTCTATAAACCTTATAATAAACCCAAAACCCATACCCCTAAGACATATTCTTAGTGGGGGATTAATTATTAATTATTAATTAATCTGGAGATTTAGTGGCTAATCGTGACTATGGATGGAGGAACGTGTTTCTTTGGGATAGCCACGTGGGATCCCAAAGGAGGACACGGGGTTGCCTCGGTGATCCGGGTGGAAGTGGGGCAGGCTGTTGTACGCACAGCCGGGGTGGTTGGACGTCAGTCCAGCGGGATGCACGCAGAGACAGGGACAGTGAAGGTGTCTGCTGAATGGAGGAGAAGTGTGTTGGGCACCATTTTTCACCTATTTTGCCATCTAAATACCTCCAGTTTTCTCCATACACCTTCATACTTGATCCATAAAACCTTAATTTCATCCACAAAACTTTGGTCAAAGGTATAAATGTCGTTGCTTCTTAATAAATTGAATTATGAGATTTTTAAGGCATTTAAATTAAGATTTTATTCAAAATTACAGAATGTGCTAACTTTCCGTAATTTCTCCCAGGTTGGATACTTGCAAGCCAGTTGGGCACAAACTGAAGAGTGGAAGAAGATCCTCGATATCCAAAGATGGTTAAACTTCTAACAAACTTGTGGTATGTTTCTCACAGGTGGTGAGTCAACGCTGGTCAACGATGACCACCTGTGCAGTCATCTAGCATAAAAACAGGGCAGTTTGATTTTCTAGCAATCTAGCCTATTTTCTTGGAGATGATGGGCGATTTTGAATATAGGAAGATTGTTATTTCTGATGTCATCATTAATTTTCCATAGATATAGCATTTCAGTTCAGAAACGAGGATATAACTATTTGTTTTGAAAGAGGAAAACCTCTGGGATGACGGACATATATTTTTGAATTAAGAATGTGAGAATTTCTGGAAATTTCACTGTGTATGAACTGTGCTTGGATAATGAAGTGACTGGGTATTAAAAGCTTGTAAATCTTTCATGCGTGTGTGTGAGTGGAGCATTGGAGGGCCCCCATTGCTGAACCTGCACACTTACTTTTCTTTACTGCGTCTTAGTACGATTAAAGGTATTCAGTAGAGTTGTTTTTCAATAGATAATTCATGCATTATAGTTCGAGTTAAATTATATATGCACAGAATCCATTATAGCATAGGGTTATGAGTTTTATTCAGGATTGAATGGTTAAACGTTGCAGGAGTAGTTTCGATTTCATTTCTAAAGCTTGATATCAAGACTGTTGAGAATAGCTGGACACTGTGAATCATTTTTCTTGTAAAAGAAATCAGTAGTTGATTATTTTCAACAGTAAACATATTGAGCATTGTAATTCACTTGTTAAAAATCTAAGTTTCTATTTGATTTTAGTTACAGAATGTTTCATGAACGAATTGCTGAGTAGATTAGAAAACCAAACGAAGTTGATTCTGTAAGGAGGATTTTGCATTTCTCATCATCAGCATTCTAGCATCTTTTAGGTTTATTTTATGAGCAACTGGATTCTCGACTAAGTCTAGGACTGATCCCTATATTTGGGATATGCCTCTAAGTTTTACAAACTCCGGATTGATTTAAACTGAAGGTCTAGTTTACACCTGTAGATTGGAACCCAACATTTTGGCGCCGTTGCCGGGGAGGCATTCTAGAAGCAGACTTAAGAAACTTAGTTCCCTTATTCAAAAAAATTCAAAAACACAGAGTAGGTTTTAGTTTTATGTCAAGACAGAGAGACGAAAAAAGAAGATTTATCAAAAACCCTGTTAACACCTAAAAAGTGCTCACTAGCTCATTTCCTTATTCACATGACCCATTTGTCCACTTTTCCACCCTCTGAGACTTTGAAGCCAACAAAAGGTCACCAAAATACCTTAGTACACCCCTTTTTCCCACTCAAAAAGATTATTTTTCCTAAAAAAACATAAAAAAAACCCTCAAAAAGGGTCCAAATTCCCAAAAATATTAAAAATGGAATAAAAATATTAATTTTATTCAAAAAATGAAAAAAGGAGGGAAAAGTACATAAACCATGTTGGTCAATACCATTGGTTTCCACAAAACCACAAATGGTATTCCCCACCACCAAAACCTATAAAAAGGTGGTAGGGGCTCCTCATTTCACATCCATCCATATTCCTATCCTCATGCTGCCAAAATCTCCCTTGAGTTTTGGCCATTGTAGCAACCTTGGAGAAAGGACCCATTGGAGATTGGAGTTGCTCACCATTGGAGCTATTCAACAACCTTCGTCACTTGGAGGTATTGTTCTTGCAAGCATTTGCTTGCCCCATTGTCAATACAAAAATTATTTTTTATCTTTCTTGTTTTTGTTTTTTAATTTGAAATGCACATGCTAGTTTATCTTTCTTGTTCTTGTTCTTGTTTTTTATCTTTCTTGTTCTTGTTTTTTAATTTGAAATGCACATGCTAGTTTAGTTTAGTTTAGATTTAGTTTATTGTTATTTATTTCTATTGAAACTGCTGCTACTAGTTAGCAGGTGCCCATAGCACTAAGCTTGGTTGCAAATCCAAGCCAACGGTTTTTGGCGACTCCGCTGGTTTTTGAATCTTTAGATCTCACTTTTGCTTTAAATCTTACTTTTTGATAGTATTTGTTAGTTTAATTCATAGATCTGCCACCCTAGACAGCAGATCCATCGCTGTTCTAGATCTTGGCCCATTTTTTAGCCATTAACAGCCCGAAATTCTCAATTTTCGGCTTCGTTTTTCGGCATCCGCGTACGGCTTTTGCCTCGCGGCTTTTTGCCCAACAGTCGCGCGGCTCATCGCGACTGCGCGGCTTTTTTCCGTGCGGTTCACCGCGGCTTCGCGGCCATTTAGCGCGCTGCACATCGCGGCTTCGCGGACCTTTTCCGCGCTGCACATCGCGACTGTGTGACGAAATCCCGCGCTGCACATCGCGGCTTTGCGGTCAAAACCCGCGCTGCCCATCGCGACTATGCGACAGAAACCCGCGCGGTCCATCGCGGCTTTTCTGTCAGAACCCGCAATGCTAATTTTTTCATTCGGCCGAATCGTTTAAAAAATTAATTTCTTACTGTATTTTCTGCCCACATAGCACATTTTCCAGTATTAGAAATCCTGCATATTTTACAGCCATAGAAAAATTTTACTATTTAGAATGCACATGTGAAAAAGTCTTTTTAAATATTTTCAGAAATTGAAAGAAGGATTTGATTGCATTTTATCTAGATTAAAAATTTTACTGTTTACTTCTTTGATATTTTTGCCCATAGCAGAATTTTAAAAGAAATCCATTTATTTCGCAAAGAAGTTTTATTATTTGCTTTCCTATTTCAAAAGATCCTTTGTTTTTTTAATAGTCCTTGAAAAGCATTTAATTTTCATTTATTGAAAAAGTCATAATATTTGTTTTTTATTTCAAATGATCCTTTGTTTTTTGAATACTTAGTATTTACTTTTTCAATTTCAGTTTAAAATATCACACGTGCACCCACTCAAACACTAATTTTAAACTGAGCCTTAAAACTTACCCTAATTTCAACCCACTTTTAACCCCACTTGGGGAACACTAAAAGAACTTTGTAGCTACGTAGTATTGAGGGGATAGGTGTTTCAATAACACCCCTCAGTTATTACATCTGAGACATAGTTGTTGTCCTTTAGGGAGCTAAAATCTCCTAGTATTTATTGGCACGGTCACAACCGGTTTATGGGAAGGCCTCTCCCCTAGGAGGGTTGAAGTCGCGAGGATGGTTCCGGAAGCCTGAATGGAATATCGAAATCCATTCAGTAACTGAAGGGATACCATTCGCAGTTCTCGGGATATCCCTGTATGGGGGTATTGCGATAAAGGACCAAACGGCAGATTTACCTTTTCTCAACGTGTCATGAACGGAGTATCCTAGTAGCCATTCTTTAGGATTGATTACCCGGTGTCCCTCCCGATAGGAGGATATCTAGCCGTTAACTCAACACTCATATTGTCTGACTTGGATTTCATCACCTTGCCGAGAATATCGTTTGTTGATTCACAATACTTTTAGTTAGGTGTTTGCATGATTCAACCCACCTTTGGTCTAGTTACACCTATTTTTTCTAGAAGCTGTTTGCATGTTGGTACTCTGACCATTTTTTGCATCCCTCCACTTATTATAGCACAACTGCTATAATAAGTGCCTTTTTGAGGTAGATTTTTTTGGCCTGAGAGCCTTCATTTTCACTCCCCTTCTTGCACCCTTGGTTGCATTAGGGTTTTGAGTTTTTTATACATTACCATTTTACACATACAAATTTTTACACAAAAACTTATTTCTCACCATTGAGAATTTTAGACGCTCTAGTCGTCTTCAGGGCGAACTCCCAGAGTTCAGTCTACTTGGCTCGCCACGTCACAGACGCCGAGCCTTATCCCTTGACTCGACACATCGTCGGTCAACCAGACAGTCATTCGATTCTGACACGCCTCACTTCACTTCTGATTCTGAGGCAGAATCCGAAAACCCCACTGCGTTTTTCCCAACCAACCTTATGGCTGGAACACCATTTGACCCACTCTTTACCAGCACCATAGGAGAGACGTCTACAAACCCTTCTACTGCGGTGCCATCAATGGCAGCAACCACCCCCTTGGGTATGCCTAATATGGGAAACACTCCACCCTTAGGAATGCCCAACATAGGGCCACCTCCTGTTATAGGAATCCCCAACACAGGGCCACCACCTGTTATGGGTATGCCCAACATAGGGGTCACACCCCCTCTGATTCCCACAACCCAGATTCCAGGAATCACCACTACTATTCCTAACCCAAGTGTAACCCATGTTGCACTTGGAAGCGCTGGCCCATACTAGACCACACCTATTGGAGGACACATACCTGCAATACCTAGCATACCTTTAGGCGCTACTGGACCCCTACATCGTACCACCATGACTAGGCATGTTCCAGTCCCAGTCACTACATCTGCTAGCTTACCGTACATGGCGAGTCTGAACTTACCAGACTTAGCCAGGCTCACCAATGACCCTATCAGACACGATCCTGCGTGGCCTCACATGCCCACCAAACTCCCCTCCGACATCCTTAAGTTTGAGGGCAAGGCAGGTGAGGACCCCTGGAACCATATCATGTCCTTCCATCTATGGTGTTCCTCCAACTCCATAGTGGATGACTCTGTCCGCCTCCGTCTATTACAGCGCACCTTCACTGGCTCTGCAGCCAAGTGGTATATCGAGCAGCCCCATGGGACGCATGCCACCTTTACCTCCCTTGCCTCGACCTTCCTGCGGTTCTTCCAGTTACCTGTCCGCTATGATGCGGGCGTCGAGATCCTACTGTCTTGCAGACAGAACACGGCCACCCACATCACTGACCACATTTATGAGTGGCGTCGACGCCGAAGCCTCTGCAAAATCAAGTTAGACGACCGTATCTTCCTAGATTGGTTTCTAAAATCCCTTCTCCCTCTCATGGCGAAGGATGTGGCATCCGAAAAAACCCAGTCTGAAGAAGAGGCCATCCTCAAAGCCCAACAGTTTGATCTCATTTACGCCCAGTCGAGTTATCTGTATACCATTATACCGGACGCCCCTCGGGGCGAGTCATCCCAACATGATGCGCCGGGGGAATCCCATGCCGCTGATGGTATCATTGGTCGTATGGCCTCGCATCCCCAACCCTTTTCCATTGCACATCCTAGCCATGGTCCCGACCTTTCGCGGGCTACATCTCAGTTTGGAGCAACCAATTCATATGCTCCCATGGCACATCACCACCATACCCATGGACCTTCATGTCCGCTTCAGTGCTTTGGTCATGCACCACCTGCATACGCCCCCCCAGCTGTACCTTAACCAGTATACTACCCACAACAAGCTTTGGCAGCTAACCCAACACCTCCAATAGCTCAGGGTTACCAACAACCCCAGCAGGTATCTGGTCCACTTCCAACCCCACCGGTGTATTATCCACCACAACCTGCTCCCGCACTTGCGGCAAACCAAAATCCTCCCATTGCTCAGGGGCAAGTGTACACACAGCACAACCAGCCCCAGAACCAAAACAACCAGCGCAACCAAGGTGCGCAACAGAACCGTGGTAGAGGTCGTAACCGCGGTAATAACCAACAACATCAGCAAGGTCCTCCACCTCCCAATCCTCCGCAGAATAGCAATGCTGCTCCTCCCAACCGCAATCCGGATCGGAATCCCAAGCAGCCTAGAAATAATAACCTCAGAACAAACCACCCTTGTTCTATCTGCGGGGTATATGGTCATTACACCCATTCTTGCCCACATTTGGAGCGATCTCGGCAACTCTGGACCAATGATGCCCATCGTCAAGGGCAAGTGGCTCCTCAGCCGCCACCCAACCCTCCACCACCTCAACATCAACCTTTGGTGCTGCAAAACCCCTTTCCAAACCAGGGTGTAGTAAACACTCAGCCGTTAGCTCCCCCTCAGGGCAACGTGCCACCACAGCAGATCACTTATGCAGCCCCTGATCAACCCATGTTCGAATCAGGTACTCACCATTTGTTGATGATGTCGACTGCCGATGCCAACCTCCAAACCCGTCGGAACCAATATGGCTCCACTTCTGAAGCCCCTCCCACCGACAAGAACACTAACGTTAATCCCACAGATCAAACGTTACGTATACCTCCGACTCCACTTGATGGCGCTCCCAAAGCACCTCGCTTCCCACTTCGCCACATCAACAATAATCCCAATGCTCGCGCTGCGTCGAATTACAACATTGTCGACGACTTAGCCCAGTCTCTTGCAGCCATGTCCGCTTTAGAGGTCTTGAAAAACTGTCCTTCACAGCGCAAGACTTTACTCTCTTCCATTGGTGCCATTGACCCCAATGATTCACAGCTGATCGCATTCGATTCAGACCAGTCTGAACCACGCCTGCCTTCCTCTTTAGCATTCCAAGTTTCCGTTTCTGTTCGGAATCTTGTCATCTATCGATGCATTATTGATGAAGGGGCCTCTACATGCGTCATGTCCACATTCGTTTGGCAGAAGTTGGGATCCCCTACTCTCCAGCAGTCCACCACTGCATTACGAGCCTATGACGGCTGTTCGGCTCAACCCCAAGGTATTTTAGCCAATGTCCTTGTCCAGCTGGCGGGTAAAACCGTACTCATTGACATTGAGGTCATCAATGCCCAACTGGACTATAACCTCTTACTTGGTCGCACCTACATGTATGCCAAGCGGGCGGTCGCCTCATCCGTATTTCGCACCATGCAGTTCCCCCATGAGGGACGCGTGGTCAAGGTCGACCAACTCACCTATTACGATCCCAAGGCCCCCGCCACACCTGAAAATGTTCTCCCCATGGTTGAACAACCTGTTTGTGGGGCAACTACCTCATTCATTTCCTCAGTAGGACCCGGACTTTACTCCGAGGCGCCGATGGCTTCTACATTCCAGGCCATTCCACCACCGTCACCGGAGACCCACGTCACAAACCTCTGTACTCTTTCACAGAATACACAAACACCCGGTAATCAACCACCCTTGTTCTCTAAACCACCATTGGTCCCTAGTCACATCGGTGTTACACCCATCCACACAATCCCCTTTCTATTTCCTCCTTCGGGTGTAGTAAGCGCCCCGGTTATAGCTACCCTTAGTCTCCCCGGATTAACATTGGGATTACCCGTGTGGTATATTTCGCCTCCTCGCCACTACTCACATCACTGTCCTGACATCCCAGATTACAAAGCAGCTCTCTACGAGATGAACAATTTGGACCTTGAAACGACACCCCCTACTATCGAGGAGATCTACCCTCCCGCATCATCCTCATCCGGAGAGATTAACACCATCTACATGATCTCTTCGACTACCACTACCTCATCACTTGATTTGACCACTCAAAGCTCCCGCAATGATGAAGAGATTCTAGAGGCTCCTACTGCCCTTGATTATCCCTGGGAAGACATGCACCATCGTCCATACTTCCTCCCGGAAGAGACTTCATCCACCACTGCTACCCAATCCGCGGTTGAGTCCAAAGATTTCCTTCCTACTAAAGTCGACTGGTTAAAGGATCCCATGGCCAATGTTTCTCCCGTCATCCACATTGACATCTCTGACCCACTTGGTGCCCTTCATACCATTACATTAGGAGCCTCCCACAGTAAGCATGAGATCAGAGAATACCAACAACTGTTCCAAGAATTCACTGATGTCTTTACTTGGTCAGATACCAAAATGCCTGGCCTTGACCCCGCCATTTATACGATCTCCACTGGATGCCCCTCTGTCCGGTCGGCCCCTTCCATTGATCCCGTTCATACACATGTTCCACTCTGCTACATTGGTTTCGCCGATGGTGCAAGCCGTTGGTCCCCCAATTTGGCCTCCGCAGCTTGGGTAATATATTCCCCTTCGCATGAGTTGATCCACATCGACGGAATGTGTTTGGGTGCTGCTACCAACAACCAGGCTGAATATGATGCCGTGACCGGTCTCTTGGCCACAGCTCTCCAAATGAGCATACGTCACCTTAACGTTTTCTTGGACTCACAACTCCTAGTTTCCCAACTCAACAATGATTACCAGGTACGCGATCCCTATCTGTTCAGAAAATTTGTGCGCACTAAACAAATGATTTGACAGTTTGAATCCATTTCATTCACACATGTCCCAAGAAACCTCAATAGTGTAGCAGACCATATGGCCAACAATGTACTTGACTGGTACACCAATCGCATCATACCATAAAAAAATAATGCATCCACGTGCATAACATGTGCCTCCACGGGCATATAACAAAACAAAATTTCCATCCACATGCATAACATGTGCCTCCACGGACATATACAAAAAACAAATGTGCATCCACGTGCATTACATGTGCCTCCACGGGCATACAGAAACTCAAAACATGCCTCCACGTCAAACATAAAGACAACAAGTGCATCCACGTGCATACACGACTATATACCATCATCAAATATATACATATATATACATCATCATATAGTCAGAACATGTCATAGGTTCCCTCAGCGCCCAATATACAAAAAATACATCAGCCGTACAAAAAGAGCTTCCCCATATGCTCATCAGCATTTGGGGGCAAATACATATCATCTAGTCATGAGGGTCCTTGGGCTCCTCTGGATCCTCCTCCGCTGGCCCCGCCGGATCATAGCGAGCCCGAACTCTCCGCTCTGCTGGCCCTGCCGGATCATCCTGAAGACAGATCCTCCTCTCAGGCGGCCCTGCCGGGTCACCCCGAGCACCATCCCTGTGCTTGGCCACAAAAACCGTTGTCCTCAACAGGAGCGACCGCCACTCAGGCGGCGCACCGAAGCAACGCTCCACGACGTCCCGGTCCAGGTCTCTCCAGCCATCCTCGGGGAGTCCAGCTAGAATCATGTCGAATGTCTGTCTGACACCCTCTATAGCATCATCTCGAGGGCCAACCCCTCGCCCACGAGCCGCAAATCCTCCACCACGTGGAGGTGGTACCGCTGCAGGTGGATGAGCGACCACCATCGCCCGCCCTTGACGAGCCACGTAGTCGGCCAATGGTACAGGCCCAACATCTGCACAATGCAAATAAACCATCATACACACATCTAACTATAATCATAAACAAATCACATGATATAGTATAAAACAAACCACAAAACATACCGTCTAAACCCCAGGCCTGTCCTTGGGCTCGAGGCATCTCTAGGTCCCCTCGATAGTCCATGCCAGCATACGGGTAATCCTCAATCACCAGGCGCATCTGCTCCCACTGCTCATATACCTCCTTAGTAAAGAACCCGCGCACACCACCACCACCACGAGGCATCATATGCCCCCACCGCACCATGCGCGGCTCACTCACCAGACCATCACGAATGGGCACCCGTGGTCGTAAGGTCGGCACCCGCTCAAAGAAAAAACAACATAGAAATGAGGCATAACAGAACTCTCCTCCCTAAACCCCAGAAAAAAGACAAAAGAACTATGATGTCTATCGGCCATACGATGAGCTCTTGCCCTCACACATCAGGGGGCAATCTGTTAACACCTAAAAAGTGCTCACTAGCTCATTTCCTTATTCACATGACCCATTTGTCCACTTTTCTACCCTCTGAGCCTCTGAAGCCAACAAAAAGTCACCAAAAGACCTTAGTACACCCCTTTTTCCCACTCAAAAAGATTATTTTTCCTAAAAAAGCATAAAAAACCCTAAAAAAGGGTCCAAATTCCCCAAAATATTAAAAATGGAATAAAAATATTAATTTTATTCAAAAAAGGAAAAAAGGAGGGAAAAGTACCTAAACCATGTTGGTCAATACCATTGGTTTCCACAAAACCACAAATGGTATTCGCCACCACCAAAACCTATAAAAAGGTGGTAAGGGCTCCTCATTTCACATCCATCCATATTCCTATCTTCATGCTGCCAAAATCTCCCTTGAGTTTTGGCCATTGTAGCAACCTTGGAGAAAGGACCCATTGGAGATTGGAGATGTTCACCATTGGAGCTATTCAACAACCTTCATCACTTGGAGGTATTGTTCTTGCAAGCATTTGCTTGCCCCATTGTCAATACAAAAATTATTTTTTATCTTTCTTGTTCTTGTTTTTTAATTCGAAATGCACATGCTAGTTTAGTTTAGTTTAGATTTAGTTTATTGTTATTTATTTCTATTGAAACTGCTGCTACTAGTTAGCAGGTGCCCGTAGCACTAAGCTTGGTTGCAAAACCAAGCCAACAAACCCCCCAAAAATAGAAGTAACGGAGACTTCTTTAACTGATCAAAAAGGATTCATTACAACTGTTGAAACTTTTGAAATGACTGAAGAGGAAACATCTAAGAAAGGAGGACTCACCTTCGAGCAACGTAGGGAATACGAAAGTAGGATGGAGATTGAAAATAAACGAAGAGAAATGGCTGAAGGAGAAACATTAAAAGGGCCAACTACAGAACAGCGAAGGGAGTATGAGAGAAGGATAAAAATTGAAAATAAACTAAGACAAGAGAGAAGGGAAGAAGTGTCATGTCCCAAATTTGGTATTGGGTCACAATGGCCTAATCACATTGGCTCTATTCATTAGAGTTTGTCAAATTGATGCTAAAGGTCAAATAATTGCCAAGGAGGAAAATTACTAGTTTCCTAGGTTTGGGGTGGAAGCTTTGGGATTTGGAATAATGGGGATAATAAATGATGTTTGAACATTAGAATGGCATAAATATTTAATAAAGGATCTAAATAAATATATACAAGTGAAAATCAAAGTGGCATTTCATCACGAAGACACATGGAGGAAGTGGGACCCACATATGGCTAGATTTCCCCACTACCTTGTTGTGAACCAATGTATTGATGATGATTTCGAATGAATGGATGATTATCTGATATATTTGTGATCAATATACTACCATGGATGTCTTCTACAAGTTTCATGTACTGTACTAGAGCATTTGAAGCATTTTTACTCAGTTTAGTTCTATTGGGAGGTGAAATAGTGCCATTTCCCCAAGGGTCGAATTGGAGATTTTTGCAGTTGAATGGGAGAGGGTGAGAACAGTTGTAATAATCCATTAATGGTTCATATGAGACTTTAATAAAATAATTAACACATTACATACCTCTGTTCATAAATTTGAGTGGGTTTGGAGGCATTTGGGAAGCCATTTTCAGTACTTACCCCAGGGGGATTTGAACCCCAAATCACTAGTAAAATTGCATAATTGGTCCAGAATATTAAGAGAGTTTGCAGAGGTCTTTTGGTGGACATATATCATCCATAAACATAATATTCAAGTTCTAATATCATTCATACACCTTCCTTGAAGATTTGAAGGCATTTGGAGTCAATTTGAGACCTAGAGGCCAATACTAGTCAAAGGAAAATCACTAGTAAAGTTACCTACATTGATCAGAATTGAAAGAGGATTTGCAGAAGTGTTTTAAAGGTCCAAAGGCATCCCTGAAACACATATTTATGTTCTAATATCATTCATATACCTTCTCAGAATATTTGGGATCATTTGGGGCAAATTTGGGACCTAGAGATCCAAACTAGTCGAAGGTCGAACTAGGGAAAAAAAGTGGAAAATTGCAATTTTAATAAAATTCTTAATAAGGGACATTACAAGAAGAGAGAAGGTATGAAAGGGATGAAAGAGCAGAAGAAGATCAGGAATCCACTTTTAAATTTCCCATCTTGGACACTAGCATCATCCTAGGAGAAGAGGTAAGGATGAAAAACATTCCACCATCTGCTCTACCAAATTTCTATGGCATGACTTCTGAAGACCCAAACTCTTTCTTATTTGAATTTGATATCTTGTGCCGTACTTATGGGTATACTGATGACACCCACAAACTTCGTCTCTTCCCTGCTACCCTTAAGGCAACTGCATTGAAATGGTTCATGGGGCTAGGAGAGCATTCAATAACCAGTTGGGATGATATGAGAAAAAAAATTCTTAGGAAATACCAAGCTTACTGTAGATCAAAAGATTCAGAAGATGATATTTTTAGAATGTTTCAACAGGAGGATGAGAGCTTGGAAGAGTATCTTGAAAGATTCTCATATAACTTGCAGAAGTCTAAATACAATTCTTTGACATTTGAGATCACCCGTGCAATCTTTTTGAAAGGAATAAAAGAAGAATATTTGGATATTTTGAATGTTATGGGCAAAGGTGACATCTCCTATCTACCATTCGAAGAGATTATAGACTTATGTCAGAAGTATTCTAGAGGAAAAGCCATAAATGGAAAGAGGGATGCAACTTCCAAAGTAACAAAATTTGCAACCAGTGGCATATCCAGAGCTGAACTTGGGAACTTGTGAGAAGATTTTAAGACTGATTTATTGAGTACCTTGGGAACACAGGTCGAAACATCAAAAACCAAGAAAAGACAAGAACAACAAGACCAACAAGATCAAGCCTTGTCTATTTTCTACCCTAAATGTAGAAAGAAACATCCATTAAGAGAATGCCCTCTAAATACTATTCAAATTTGTAGTTTATGTACTGAAAATCATAAAACTGATGATTGCCCCAGATTGAAAGAATTGCAAGCAGCTCGAATGGAGGAGAATCAAAGCATAGAGCCTCTCTATTTTATGGGACAACGAAGACCTTGGCAGCCACGATTTTCAGGTATGTCTCAAGATCCTATGCAGCAGTTTCATTCAAATTATCAAACTCCTGTTCAAAATTCATGGAGTGTACCCATGCCCTGGCAAACTTGGTCTCCTCAACAACAACAACAAGCCCAACCTGTTTCAAACTGGCAAGGGTATACTCATGGTAACCAGACATACCAACAGGCCTACCCACAGCCTTATCAACAACCTTTTGCATATCCTCAATACCAGCAGAATCAAACCCCATTTTTCCAACAACCTAATCTTGCTCCCCAACTAGGCCAACAACCTCAACAGCTTCAATTGCCATCCAACCAACCTCCACCAAGACCAACACAATGGCCAGCCTAGCCAATACCAAATCCAAATAATAAAATGGATAAACCCATGTACAATGTTGATGAAGGAATGGCACTCCCCTACTCAATCCTCCCACTTCAAAATATCAACTTAAGATCTGGAAAAACTTTACAAAAAGAATCCCCTGTTATTTTAGAAGAACAAACAGAAAATGAGAAAACTTCAAAAAAATCAAATATAGAAAAGCCAGAGTCAGAAAATCATAGTCAAAAAGGGAAAACATTAGTACCTCACATACCTCCCTTTCCAAAGAGGTTGGTCAAGGAAAAACTTTCAATTTCCCTACCTGATTTTGATGTTTTGAATGAGTTAACCAACGTATGTGTCAAAATTCCCCTACTGCAGGCTATAAAGGATATTCCAATCTATACGAAAGCAGTTGGGGAATTATGTCTCAATAAGAGAAGGAAGGATCCACCAACAATTCATGTGGTAGGCAAATTAGCAGGACTAATGTCTAACACTGTTTTTATTGAAAAATACGTTGATCCAGGAATCCCAATGGTCATAATAACTGTCAACAATTTTTCAATTCCAAAAACACTGATTGACTTAGGTGCTGCTATCAATGTCATGACACTAGAAACAATGGAATATCTACACTTGAAAAATCTCAGACCAACCACTACAGTTTTAGAACTAGCTGACAGGTCTAAAATCACACCTGAAGGGATCTTAGAAGATATCATCATTTCTTTAGATTCCTGGAAGTATCCTGTAGATTTCATAGTGCTGCAACCAAAGTCTAATTTAGGAGGGCATCCATTGATTCTTGGCCGACCCTGGTTGGCAACAGCTGATGCTTTTATAGGGTGTAGGTCAGGAAGCATGCTCATTTCACATGGGACGGAGAGAAAACAAATCACACTTTATCCTTCTGCCCAACGACCTTCTGTATCAGATCAATTATCATGGATTAATGAAACCAAAGAACAGGAAGAAGAAATCATTCAGCCCGTCCTAAGTATCAATCAGTTCTTTGATTTTCAAGAAGAGAACATCGAGGATTTGCTAGATTACTTCATTGCTGAACCTGATATCTCCGAGGAATTAAGAGACATGCAGTATGCTATCACAGATCAGGTTTTGGGACAGAATTTTCAGGAAAATTGCACAGTACATTCTTTAGCATTAGCACTTCATGATATTTTTAATGTTCATTCGATCACTGATGTGCAAAGCAAAATAATTGAAATCAGTCCAGGAAAACACTTGAATATCAGTGCACATCTTACCACATCACAGGAAGAACAGTTGATTGCCTTATTGAATAAATATTCTCATGCATTTGCTTGGGAATACACTGACATGCCAGGCATTCATCACGAAACATGCACTCACCACATTTACACAGATGATAAAATCAGACCTCTCAGACAACCTCAACGTAAAATGAACCCCATACTGAAAGAAATAGTTAAGGAAGAATTGCAGAAGTTATTAAAGGTAGGATTTATCTACCCTATCTCTGACAGCCAATGGGTTTCTCCCTTAGTTGTTGTTCCTAAGAAAAATGGCAAATGGCGGATATGTGTAGATTACAGAGAGTTAAACAAGGCAACACTAAAAGATTATTTCCCATTGCCATTTATTGATCAAGTGCTCGATGCCCTAGCTGGGAAGAACTATTTTTCATTTCTAGATGGTTTCAGCGAGTATAATCAAATTAGCATTGCAAAAGAAGACTAGGACAAAACTACTTTTACATGTCCCTGGGGTACATATGCCTACAAGGTTTTACCTTTTGGTTTATGTAACGCCCCAGCTACCTTTCAGAGAGTAGTCTTGGCCATTTTTGCAGATCTAATTCATGAATGTGTTGAGGTCTATATGGACGATTTTTCTGTGCATGGAAATGCCTTCGAAGATTCCTTATCAAACTTGGAGAAAATTTTAAAAAGGTGTGTTGAATCAAATATTTCCCTTAACAATGAAAAGTGTTTTATGATGATGACTGAAGGGATAGTTTTAGGACATTACATTTCTTCATCTGGAATAACAGTAGATCCTGCCAAAATTCACAATATTGTAAATCTATCTGAACCAACTACTCAAACAGATGTGAGAAGCTTTCTAGGGTATGCAGGCTATTATCGTAGATTTATTGAAAATTTCAGTAAGATAGCTCTGCCATTGTTTAAATTACTTTCAAAGGATGTCCATTTCAAATGGGATACTAATTGTCAATCTGCATTTCAAACACTTAAAGGGAAGCTCTCAACTGCTCCCATTCTAAGGGGACCAAATTGGACACTTCCCTTCCATATTTCTACTGATGCATCTGATACTGCAATAGGGGCCTATTTGGGACAAAAAGAGCAGACCATGACTTATGCTATTTATTTTATCAACAAAAATCTAACACCTGCAGAATTGAATTATACAGTAACTGAAAAGGAGATGTTGGCAGTAGTTCATGCTGTGAACAAATTTCATCATTACATTACTGGCTACGAAATTTTTGTCCACACAGATCATTCCGCTTTACGATATTTGATGAATAAGTCTATTACTAATGGCAGGATAACCAGATGGTTACTATTAATGCAGGAGTTCAATATCACTGTTTTAGATCGGCTTGGATGAGAAGATCAAGTGGCAGATTTCTTGTCTCGCTTACACAATTCCGGTGAGGTTGTTCCTGTTTTAGATAGTTTCCCTGATGAACACTTGTTTGCAATTTCTGTTATCACTCCTTGGTACGCTGATATCGCCAACTATTTATCATCAGGACAGCTACCTCCATCTATGTCATCCAAAGAAAAGAAAAATATTATTAAACAAAGTGCTAGACACATATGGGTCAATGGCGATCTCTTTTACACAGGATATGATCTAATTATTAGGAGATGTGTACGACAAGATGAAGTTTTAGATATTTTGAAAGCATGTCATGATGAACCGTGTGGTGGCCATTTTGCAGAGAAAAGAACAACATACAAGATACTCAATTTGGGGTATTACTGGCCTTCTATTTTCAAGGATTCTAATAAGTATGTTAGGAGCTGTGATACTTGTCAACGGATGGGACAGCCAGTACGATCTGATGAAATTCCACTCCAGCCACAAATCCTCATAGAACCATTTGAAAAATGGGCTCTTGACTTCATTGGTCCAATCAATCCACCATCACAAGGAAAGAAGTACATTTTAGTATGTACTAACTATGTTACAAAGTGGGTGGAATCCAAACCATTACCAAGAGCCACAGAACAAACAGTGGTAAACTTTCTTTTTGAAGAGATATTTGTCAGATTTTGGGTTCCTAGAGAGATTGTCACCGATCAGGGTGCACAGTTTACGTCTAAACTGGTGCAGGAGATAGCAGCAAAATACAAAATTAAACACAGAAAATCTACACCTTACCATCCATAAGCCAATGGACAAGTGGAGTCTACAAACAAAACTTTGGAAGGAATCATCACCAAAACTGTCCAGATGCATAGAAAGGATTGGTCAGCTAAGCTTACTGAAGCTTTATGGGCATATCGAATCACTTGGAAAAACAGTACTGGTTTTTCACCCTATTAGTTAGTTTATGGTAAGAAGGTCCTGTTGCCAATAGAATTTCAAATTCATACCTTTAAGTTAGCATCAGATTTGGGGATGAATCTTTCTGAAGCACAGCAAGAAAGTATACTACAATTGAATCAATTAGATGAGATGCGACAGGCTGCAATAGAACACAATATTTTGGTACAACAACAGAGAGCCCAATGGCATGACAAGTTTATCAAAAAGAAACAATTTCACATCGGTGACTGGGCCTTATTGTTTGATTCAAAGTTCAAAGACTTCAAAGCCAAGTTTACAACTCATTGGCTTGGTCCATATGAGATTGCAGAGGTATATGACAATGGCTCAGTCAAACTCCAAACAATCGATGATGAAGCACATACATTTATGGTCAATGGCCATCGGCTAAAACTCTACACCAAGCCTATCAGCAAAGAAGATTTCATACAGCAGATTTCACAGCAAAGGGAGATGGAAGTGCTGGATAAACACACTGGTGTTTCTCCTTCACTTCCTTCTTAGCCATTTTCTGATTCAATAAAAAGAAAAACAAAGAAAAACAAAGAAAAAAAAAAGGAAAAAAAAACAAAAACAAAACAAAACAAAAGAGGGAGTTTAGTTGTGAAAACTAGGCAACTGGCACAACATAAACTCGAATTTTCCTTGGAAAACCAAGTTTACTTGGCCATTGAAAATTCACAAAAACATTTTTACTTTTCAGCATCAGTTCTTTCATGGCTATCAGTAAAATAAAACTTTTTGTTTGACTTGAGGACAAGTCCATAAATAGGCCTGGGGGGATAAGCATTTCATGCTTTCTATTTTTTATATTTTTTTTAAAACCCTCCAAGCCTTCTTCAAATGCTAGAATTTCATTCCGGCATGAAGCTTTATTTCACAGATCTCAATCTTAGCAGAGGGACCTGACTTCCAGTCTTGTAGAAGGAATCTGAGACATTGCATCAGAAGACAACAGAAGGGACCTGAAAAGAAGTACATTTCTATTGAAATTTTCACACAGGGACCTGAGATGGTAGACATTTTTTTTAAAGAGAAGACATCACAAGGACATGTAACAAATTGTAAATTTTCTTCTCAATAGGAAAGCAGACAAGCTACATCAAATGGCAAGAACAACACAAAGGGATATCAAGCAAAGTCTGTAAGGATCTTAATTTTTATGCTTTAAAAGTTGCATGGTTCTTTGTTTTTAAGTAATGACATATCTACCTATCTTCATAAGCTTGACTGTCTACTCTATCACCTTCACAAATCCATGCCAACATCCCATTCACTTCTCATTATCCTACCATAGGTGTCAAAATGGTGGTCAGAATCAATCTCAGAAGCAAATTTTCAATTGATCAAAACCTAAACTGCATTCTACAGGAAGAAAAATGTTTTTTTTTTTCAAGAAAACAATGGAATTCAAATGTTTTTTATGTTTTCATATTATATACTCCAGGACAAAGATACTAGTGCATTATGCATTAAGTTAAAAAATATATATGGAATATATAAGACGGATCATAGAACATTGGTTAAGTGGCAGGTTAGCAATGAATCAGGTGGCATGTTCAGATAATTATTACAAAAGAGGTGGGAATCATAGTTGTATGCTCCCACGAAAATATTCATGTGCATAAAAATTGCACTGCCAAGTTTTATGACACTAGGATTGTATATCAGAGTGGTCATTTTGCTTTGATAATTTCCCAAGCGTCACTCTTCCACCTGTAGACCCGATTGTTGTACATTGCAAAAGCGTACAGGGATAATACTTCATAGTGAGGGAAAAGAAGGCGTGTATCACAGAGGAAGGGTGCGGGCACTGCTTTCTGAAGGATGCATACGCATAGGAAAAATCGTGAAGTAAAAACGCCTGAGGAAAGGTAAAACTCGAACTTTCGCGAAAAGAATTTGCCAGATCAATAGCAATCCAAGTTTCAGAGGACCGTTTTGAAATAGGAAAACATTTACAGAACCAATTGCAAAGCTAGGGTTTTCGGCTTCATATTTCTTTTCCAGTTAAAATTGCAAAATGGTATCTAGGTTGGAACCAGAGAAATTCGATCCCACTGTTATTCATGAGAAATGTATGGAAATTTTTGAGAGGAAGCAGTGGGTGTCTTTTTTTGAAAAGTTTGATGGGCACAATGATAATGTTAGCCTAGCCTTTGCTGGCTCATTTGATGGAGAGAGGACTACAGTAGGAAATTTGAATTTCAAACTGTCTGAAGATATTTTGGCACAGATCATTGGCTTACCACAGCAGGGGGAGAGATTCTTTAAAACAAAACAATTCAAGGAGAAGGCATGGACACCCTTTCTATGCAGGTCAAGGGCAAGTTCAGTGGAATGGAAGAAGGGAGTACCAAGGAGTTGGTTGGTTCATCCCTGGGATGAAATAGTATATATCATCCAAAGATTCATTGCCTGTGAAGGGAGATTTAGCATTGTATATCTTTATCACATCAAGATATTGCAGCTTCTGAGGGGTGATTGTGAGATTAACATGCCCCATTTTTTATTACAAATCCTTTCCAAGATGGCTAAGGTTGTTCAAAAGCGTGAAAAAGATAAGCTAACAAGCCTTTTCCATTGTGGGCTCATCAAAATAATCATCACATATGAGTTACAGAAGCAAAAGTTGACATGGCAAGAATTTATAATTCATAATCAGTTTGAAGAGCTAGAAGAGCTGCCTGAAGAAAGCTTGAAAGAAGACAAACTATTGATGATAACATACCCCAAGGATGAAGAACAGAAACCTGAAGCAACAAGCTCAAAACTGCTTAAAGGGAAAAAGAAAGAAAAGGTGTTGATGATCACAGATGATGAAGATAACTTTGAGGCAGCAAGACCAAAACAACCTCAGAGAAGAATAAGAACGAGGAGCATGATGAAAGAAGAAAGAAAGTTTCAAAAGAAAGATCAAATCTTCACCACTCATGAGAAGAAGCCAAGGAAACATCAGCAAGCTCGAAATAAGTCAGCACTAGAAGAGGATGATGAAAGCCATAAAAAACAGTATGAATACATACAATCCTTGGAAAGTCAAAAAGAAGGTCCAACATGTGAGTAAGGGCAAGTCCATGAAGAAAAAGATACCCAAGAAACTGAAAAGATTTCAGATGAAGTGATAAAGCAGACTAAAAAAATTAATCTTTTCTTTGATCAACAAGAAAAAGAAGAGAAAAAGCATCCAGGACAGGAAATTTCAGATGATCAAGCTTCTCCTTTCTTGGAGCAACAAACTATAGAAAAAGAAAAGAAGGGAGATTCAGTGCAAGAGAATGAAGAATTGGGGATGGATACTAATTCTGAGCAGCCTTCAATGAAGATGGAAAAGAAGAAAACTTCCAAAATCAGTAAAAAGATTAAGAAGTTGAAAATGGAAGTAAGAGAATTAGAACTGAGGAATGAAAAGTTAAAAGAAAAGAACAGGAAGCTTAAAGTTCAAAGGACACGAATCTCCAAGCATGCATATAAATGGCATAAACAAAAGAAGACTTACCAGACCAAGTATGAAAAACTGAAAGTTCTTTATGCAGCTCAAACTTCTACAGATGCATCATCTCAGACAGGAGGTACATTAGAGGATTAGAAGCAGAGGTTCAGCAACAAAATTTTGTTTAGGATATAAGCATGGTCAAATTTTTGGAAATACTTTTTGTGCATGAGGACATGCAACAACTTCCTCTTGGGGGAGATGTTGGGCACCATTTTTCACCTATTTTGCCATCTAAATACCTTCCAGTTTTCTCCATACACCTTCATACTTGATCCATAAAACCTTAATTTCATCCACAAAACTTTGGTCAAAGGTATAAATGTCGTTACTTCTTAATAAATTGAATTATGAGATTTTTAAGGCATTTAAATTAAGATTTTATTCAAAATTACAGAATGTGCTAACTTCCCGTAATTTCTCCCAGGTTGGATACTTGCAGGCCAGCTGGGCACAAACTGAAGAGTGGAAGAAGATCCTCGATATCCAAGGATGGTTGAACTTCTAACAAACTTGTGGTATGTTTCTCACAGGTGGCGAGTCAATGCTGGTCAACAATGACCACCTATGCAGTCATCTAGCATAAAAATAGGGCAGTTCGATTTTCTAGCGATCTAGCCTATTTTCTTGGAGATGATGGGCGATTTCGAATATAGGAAGATTTTTATTTCCGATGTCATCATTAATTTTCCATAGATATAGCGTTTCAGTTCAGAAATGAGGATATTTGTTTTGAAAGAGGAAAACCTCTGGGATGATAGACATATATTTTTGAATTAAGAATCTGAGAATTTTTGGAAATTTCACTGCGTATGAACTGTGCTTGGATAATGAAGTGACTGGGTATTAAAAGCTTGTGAATCTTTCCTGCGTGTTTGTGAGTGGAGCATTGGAGGGCCCCATTTCCGAACCTGCACACATACTTTTCTTTACTGCGTCTTAGTACGATTAAAGGTATTCAGTAGAGTTGTTTTTCAATAGATAATTCATGCATTATAGTTCGAGTTAAATTATATCTGCACAGAATCCATTATAGCATAGGGTTATGAGTTTTATTCAAGATTGAATGGTTAAACTTTGCAGGAGTAGTTTCGATTTCATTTCTAAAGCTTGATATCAAGACTGTTGAGCATAGCTGGACACTGTGAATCATTTTTCTTGTAAAAGAAATCAGTAGTTGATTATTTCCAACAGTAAACATATTGAGCATTGTAATTCACTTGTTAAAAATCTAAGTTTCTATTTGATTTTAGTTACAGAATGTTTCATGAACGAATTGCTGAGTATATTAGAAAACCAAACGAAGTTGATTCTGTAAGGAGGATTTTGCATTTCTCATCATCAGCATTCTAGCATCTTTTAGGGTTCTTTTATGATCAACTGGATTCTCGACTAAGTCTAGGACTGATCCCTATATTTGGGATATGCCTCTAAGTTTTACAAACTCCGGATTGATTTAAACTGAAGGTCTTGTTTACACCTGTAGATTGGAACCCAACAAAGTGCGAAATCCTGGGAAGGAGTTTCAGACACGAATAATGAAGAGGATCACTGTGTGTTTTGAGTTTTCAAAGAGTGAGGAAAACTTGGGGAAGAATCCCTGTGATGAACCTGAACCCGAATTGTTGAGTTAAACTGTTTTGGCCATGATTTCCCTTGGTTGCATACACCAGTCAATTGGCAATTAAGCATGAGACCCAGAGGGCATCCCAACGTTTGTAGTGAAGTGTGTCATTGTGCGTTTTGGGAAGGAACTCAGGTGGGTCAATTACGGAATTGACAAAGAATTGATTGCCAAACAGTTGTGTTGTTGAACCTTGTGTATATCTTTATCCCTATTATTTCCACCTTAGACTCTCAGAGTGAGTTGGGGAAAAATTGGTGAGATATCTCTAGTTGATGTCTGGATCTCGGCTTGGGGGTGAACTTGGGAGCTGAAATAGTACAGGCTGGACAAGTTCTAAGGTTGGGTGGAGCGTGGCTCACATGCAGCCAGTTGCCACATTCATGTGAATTTCAGATAAGTGTATCTGTGTATGAATTATTATGTCCATGTGTTTTATTATGCTTGTTATGTTCAAACTGTTGAATGAAGGTGTAATTATATGTAATCCATAATTATGTTATGCTTAAGCCTCTGTAGAAGGTTGTACTCTTGAATAATGTTTCCTTCAATTGCATGAGAAACCTGCATTATGGGTCTGGCATGTGAAATATGTATGGTTAAACTTCGTTTATGTATTACATGTATGCTTACGCTGTCACTACCTCATTGATGAATGGATGGCTCATGTCTTGTTCATAGAATGATATACATAAACCTGGTTATGAAGTTTGAATATCTGATTGAGAGTCTTTTGTAATTATGATTATGGGAAAATAATGAGGTTAATGAAGCTGTTAATTGGATGCTTGAAAGAAATTTTTAATTGCATGGGTTTACACTGTAATTATGTGTATATGTAATGAGGGTACTTTACAGATTGGTATCAGAGCAGCCAACAGAAGGTTACGTTACAAATTGGTATTAGAGCCCCAGTTGCATCTCTCGAGCCTCTGGAATTGAAATTGTTTTCCTAAAGAGATAAATACATGTATTCGAATATATGTTGTAGTTAATTTGAGACTAATGATCCTTGAAAAATTCAGATTGCTAGCATTATACAAGAATATTCAGTCATTTGAATTGCAAACTGTTAGTAAAGACAGGCAATCGGAACTAAAGAAATGGCAGAGGATCCCAAATTCTCTAATTTTGTTGAATAAATCGGTGGTGAAGTACATGGAAATGCATCCATCTGTCACTTAAGTGGGCAGGGACCGTGGATGTTGTGCAAATTCCGAAGGAATTGCAGGTTGGAAACCAAAGAGTTTTGCAAAGTTTGAAACAACAGAACCAAATTAATCAACATTAATGCAGAATTTGGTTCAGCTGCAAAATCAGATACATCAAGTGACTTCCAATGTGGGAAGAGGGAAAAAATCCTTAAACCCTATCTTGCCTTGTATTTACATTTTTTGAATCTATGTGCAGAAATTAGGGCATAGGAATGTTGAAAGTGCAAGAGATCATGTAGATGAAATGAATATGCACTAAAGGGCACATTAATGGACACTACATAGTGCATGTGAATGTGTAGTGCATGTGTGTGAGATTGCATGTTGGTAAAATAGTGAGTTCTACATATGCAATAAGCCACTAATGATAATTGTTGTGATTGATAATCACCATTGCTATTGGTATTGGATATAGGACCAAAGACAATTGAAGCATGGTTGAAGATGTTGCTGATGATGTTGCTCGTGAAATGAAATCTTACGAATAAATGTTGGAGCAACAAATTTGTGATCAAGAGGTCGGTGGAAGGACTGTGTAGTCCTTAGTAAGAAACCAACCGATCAGGTAACAACAGTGGGTTGATGGCAGCCTTGCAGGTAAGGTTCATTATGCTAATATTATTAAGTGATGAGAAAGGATGGGTAAGAATCCTTTAATCATGTTTTAGTCACCATAAAATGGAATGCATGTAATAGTGAATGCATTTGTGTGAATGGCATTCCAAAGGGCATGTTATCATGTGACTGTTTAAGAATTTTGAATGCATTCATATGAAAGTAGATTATGCCATGTGTATAATGGTTATGGGTTCATAATCAAGCAAGTAAGGACTTATGGTCCTATTGTGGTAATGCTTTAGTGCTGCACAAACCACCCATTAATTCCCTATTGGTGTTAAATTAAGATGAAACCTCTTGCCAATGACCATGGAGTGAACAAACTCAAGATGTGTTGTTGAATGGGGAAAGAGGGCATCAAATAGAAAACCAAATAATTGGAGAAGATGACTGGGCATGGTGTTGGAGCATTGGCCAGAATGTCCAACTTATCATTGTAGGAAACTTGTGTAGGCACATGGATGTTCTTGATCAATGTAGTAGTATATTGGGTGCATTTAGTAAATGTACATTAAAAAGATCTTGTAAATCTTGTGATTAAGCATTGAGTAAATGCATATAAAAGTTTGTGTACATGTTGTGATGCATTGTGCGAATGCATTATTGGGATATGTATGTGTAGTTGCAAATTAAATAATGGGTGAAATGTTGAATGAATGGTAATTCTGAGATCATTTCATGAGCTGCTGTGAATGCAGGAAGGATTAGATGGAGGTAGTCATGATGAGAGGGCTTCCAGCATACTCTATGGAAGGACAGAGTTGTATAAAGGTTATGACTAGGAAGTAATGGGTATCGAAGGTTTATTAAAATTACATACACAATGTGATGGTGTCTTTTAAATTTTATTACGATAAAGATGCATATAAAATACACCTATACATTTCGTAGTAAGAAGATGTTATCAGCAAAAAGTGCTTGAATTATTGGGTGATTATCATTTTGAAAATCACTTTAATGACTATTGCAATAAAAATGTTATGTGCATGAAAGACTCAAAGTGTTTGACTAGTTTGAGTTCAGATTTCAAGTAGATTGCTTTGGACAAGGCAAGGTGGGTAAGTCCATGATGAAGGCTGAAAATCTACCATGTGCAAGAGTCAAACCTCGTGAGAATGATCTCATGGTTGTAAACTTAGCTATGCAGATAATAGATTGTCCATTTCTGACTTGTAAATTTCAAACTTGAAAACTACTGATGATTGCTAATCATTGCTGGCTTGTATAGAACTGTGTCAGGAGGACATGTGTAAGTGGGTGTCCATGTTATGGTAACAAGCATAAAACCCAATGGGCATAATGGTGCCACTTGCAAAATCCCAACAGTAAGAGGATGCCTCATCTGCACTACATGGTGGAAATCCATGTGAGTGAGATGGTAAAATTTATGCCAAATAGGGCATACGTGTAATGTGAAAGAGATTGGGGTGGCAAACCGAGGGACTGACAACTTAGAGAATGGAACCCCACTCCTCGCAAAGGAAGAGAAAGTACATCTGCAAAAAAGAGATAAGTGTTCTATAACCCTAGCTGAGATATAGACATGTCTAGTTACTAGAGTTAATATGCAGAGCATGTTTTATTTTATTTACATTATTTCAGACTGCTTGAAGTAAGAGTAGGACCTGCATAGTTCACATCAGTGAAGGGTGCACACCTTTCTGGTGTTGAGTTATGTTAGGGTTATCAATATTGACTATACCTAAGGGAATGGACGCATTCCTGGTATTTCAATATTTGGTAGTTAATGTTATGAAATATGTTTACCACTGTAGAACATCAATACTAATGAACTATCTTGTTCATTTTGTCTGTCAGCTCAAACATATACAATTTGATGCGGCACATTCATGGAACACATGGACTACTCATCATGTGTTGAGCATAAGCTCTGGAGCACATGGATGACATATATGTGTTGAGCATAAGCTCTGGAGCACATGGACTACTCATCATGTGTTGAGTATAAGCTCTGGAGCACATGGATGACATATATGTGTTGAGCAGAAGCTCTGGAACACATGGACTACTCATTATGTGTTGAGCATAAGCTCTGAATAGCACTAGAGTGACTCTATTTAAAAAGGTTGAACATAATCTCGGGAAGCAACAAAACTTATTATATTACTGATGTTGAGCTGGGGGCTTTGGAGCATCAGTAATCAGGATAATATTAATTCAGGTTTGCTACTAATTATTAGGTTCCCTGGATGAGAGGCCTGGGACAGACATCAGACACTAAGTGTCATAGCCAAGAAAGCGCAAGTCAAGTACTCACATTGAAGTGAAAGAGGCTAAGGAGCATGGAACCACAGTGTTGGCGTGACTCTGGATTAGAACAAGACTAAGAGGGGGAAACTCTTACTCTCCTCTTTCCTTTTTAATTGATGCATTATAGAAAACAAAAAATTGATTGAATGCATGTTTTGGCTGAGAAATGATTGTGGTTGATTGCTTGAAATACTTGTGAAAGTTGAATTAGTTAATTCCTTATGAAATGATGAACATGCATGAGTTCATGTGCATGTTGGGCAAGCATGAAAAGGGTGAAAGTCTCATGGATAAATCCCGGGCTTTCATGTCAATTGGGCAATTAATTGACTGATTTAAATGTTATGTTATGCTGGGCCTAACAAAATTACAATGATGTATTTCACAGGTGAGAAATTGAAGTTAATTTTTTGCAGTTGTTACAAAGCAAGTACTACTTGTGAACAAAGTGAGAGCCAACTGTGCATATTGACCATGGAAACAGACCAAAGGATTTTGGATTTGGATGAAAACCTTCTGTAAACAATTGCCAAGACCCAAGAAAATCTTGGGGAGATGTTCAAGCTATAGAGGCAGCAAAATGAGATGAACCAAAAGGATTTGCGGGATGCTATTTGTCTACAAAGAGAGGTAAAAAGAATTCTAGGAACAATTAGCAGTGGAAAGGAAAGTGGATCAATGAGGAAGCATTTGTCCAATCGTCCCATTAAGAAACGTTCCAGGTGGGAAGACTCAAAGGAAATGGAGTTGGCAAAGGAATAGCAACCACGCAAATTTTGGGGATGTGGTGGTGATCACTTCTTAAAAAAATGTCCTGAAAGAATAAATGAAGGAACTAATGTGTATAATATGCAAGAAGCCTTTACTGTTGGCAATGTTGCTAGAAGTGTTCCTCACATCTATGCGACATTGGATAATCGCCAAGCTGATCATCAATCTTCTATGATTGAGATTGAAGATGGAACCTGAAAGGGAAATACAGGTTCAACCAATCTGCATATTGGATTGCAGAAGCAAGATACTCAGGAACAGAGTCATCGGACAGGTGAAGGTCCAATGGATCCACTACAGTCCTGAGGAATCTACTTGGGAATTGAAAGATAAAATGCAGAAAGAGTATCCACATTTATTTTGAAAATGTGTATATATTAAAACATTACTGCAGTTAATTTTTGTATATGTTTTGATACAATGTTAATCATCGAGGACGATGAAGACTCTAAGGGGAGGGGAATTGTAACAACTCCTGGCCAAGGTTAGAGTTGTTATTGTAATTTGAACATTGTGGCTATGAGTATGTACATAGCATGATAATATTTTAATAAAAATACGAGCTGGCTGCATGAGGAGCAATACCCTGAAGAGGAGATTCAGATGTTAACTGAGGGTTGTGAAGGGGTAAGGTTGACTTATGTACCTTGTTCCCTAAACGCTTGTTCAATAAACCTTATGATAAACCCAAAACCCATACCCCTAAGCCATATTCTTACTGGGGGATTAATTATTAATTAATTATTATTAATTATTAATTAATCTGGAGATTTAGTGACTAATTGTGACTATGGATGGAGGAACGTGTTCCTTTGGGATAGCCACGTGGGATCCCAAAGGAGGACACGGGGTTGCCTCGGTGATCTAGGCAGAAGTGGGGAAGGTTGTTGTACGCACGGTTGAGGTGGTTGGACGTCAGTCCAGCAGGATGCACGCAAAGATAGGGACAGTGAAGGTGTCTGCTGAATGGAGGAGAAGTGCGAAAATCCGAGAAGGAGTTTCAGACACAGACAATGAAGAGGATCACTGTGTGTTTTGAGTTCTCGGAGAGTGAAGAAAACTTGGGGAAGAATTGATGTGATGAACCTGAACCCGAATTGTTGAGTTAAACCATTTTGGCCATGATTTCCCTTGGTTGCATACATCAGTCAATTGGCAATTAAGTATGAGACCCAGAGGAAATCCCAACGTTTGCAGTGAAGTGCGTCGTTATGCGTTTTGGGAAGGAACTCAGGTGGGTCAATGTTGTGTTGTTGAACCCCGTGTATATCTTTATCCCTGTTATTTCCACCTTAGACTCTGAGAGTGAGTTGAGGAAAAATTGGTGAGATATATCTGGTTAATGTCTGGATCTCGACTCGGGGGTGAACTTGGGAGTTGAAATAGTACAGGATGGACAAGTTCTAAGGTTGGGTGGAGTGTGGCTCACATGCAGCCAGTTGCCACATTCATGTGAATTTCAGATAAGTGTATATGTGTATGAATTATTATGTTCATGTCTTTTATTATGCTTGTTATGTTCAAATTGTTGAATGAAGGTGTAATTATATGTAAGCCATAATTATGTTATGCTTAAGCCTATGTAGAAGGTTGTACTCTTGAATGATGTTTCCTTCAATTGCATGAGAGACCTGCATTATGGGTCTGGCATGTGAAATATGTATGGTTAAACTTCGTTTATGTATTACATGTATGCTTACGCCGTCACTACCTCATTGATGAATGGATGGCTCATGTCTTGTTCATAGAATGACAGGCATAAGCATGGTTATGAAGTTTGAATGCCTGATTGAGAGTCTTTTGTATGAATTATGATTATGGGAAAATAATGAGGTTAATGAAGCTGTTAATTGGATGCTTGAAAGAAATTTGTAATTGCATGGGTTTACACTTTAATTATGTGTATGTGTAATGAGGGTACGTTACGGATTGGTATCAGAGCATCCAACAGAAGGGTACATTACACAATAGTTATGCTCAGTATTAGTATCCTCACCACAGCCCATCCATAAAATGAACTTGTGATTGCAGCTGAATCTGATAGTCATTCATGTACCACCTTTTTCTAGCTGAGATGCTCCACCAAAAAAACCAATGGGTTCTGGAATCTATACCTATAAAGGAAGGAGCAGTAATGAGGCATGGAGGACTGATCACATAATTGCTTTTCTACTCTTTGAACAACCCCACAATGCTGGTACTTATACTGCAGATATTAATTTGTACATTCTCAAACAGGACCAGATTCCTGTGTCTCCAGATTCCCCAAATGAAAACCAGAGGCAATTCTCTAAGATTCAGATTATTAACACCCCAATGTTCTATACTGGCTTCTAAAGTGCCATGGGCCCATCTGCAAGTTGTATTGAGACATCTAGCAACTTCTGACCAGACTGAAAGAGTAAAAGGACATAGAACAAGAAGATGGTCCATTGATTATTCTCTTTTGCACATAGAGCACCGATTTGGCCCAAATCCACCCCTTTTGAAAAGATTATCCTAGGTCATTATCTTGTTCTCCAATGCCAACCAACAAAATCACTTCAATTTGATGGGTGCATTCCACTTCCACAATTGGTTATGCCACTGTTAGGCGGAAATATTATCATTTAATTCCGTTGTAGTACTTTCCCAACTATTTAATTTGTCGGTCTGAGGTTCGTAGGCTTACGAAGCACACGCAAAATATATGCAGGATTGAAGTTGAATTAAGCTAATCTAACCCCCCTTGCTAATTGCTAATTGCTAATCTAATCCCCCCTTAAGCTGAAACACACAACTGCTAATCTAATGCTGGAAGCTAAAACACACAGCTGAAAGTAAATTGCATAAAAGAAAGACAACATATGAAGAGCAACGAGACAACACATGTGAGCTCACATTAACAATAAAGAAATCTTAATTTACATCACAAGAATCAATGACAAATCATGAAAGCATCAAAACTAAGATTATGAACAAAAGCTAAGAATCCCCCTCTCCATATTACAAATTCAAAACTAACTTCTACAATCTGAGACTAATCTCCTCCTAATCTACCATTAATCTACTATCCCAAATCAAGAGAGAGCACTCTCTTTTATACATGAATTTCTTTGAGAAGCAGATAACCATCTCATAATGACAAATCCACTATGCTCTCAACCACTCTCAACTACTTTCCTATCATCACAAAATATGATCCCTTCAAATCCTCCACATGTCTCTCACAAATTCTCCACATGTCTCTCATACATCCTAGATAAGATATGCCACCAAATCTCCGTGATCTTCTCCTTGGAATATTCTTTGAATAACTATCTCCTTCAAATGGTGGAGGAGATATTCGAGAAGTCTTTTCTTTGAATTGATCCTTCACATATTCCTACACATTACAAAGCTCATCCATACTTGAGATATTAGTGAAAAACATGTTAATTTCTAATATTTAATCATGAATTCACTTATAATACTAAAATGAGTAAAGTGGAAAATAATAAGATGAAACTCAAGTATATGTATGGAAATTGTTAAAATTTAATATGCTAATACAGAAAATAGCAGCATTACATTCCATTTCTCAATAATAGCATATACAGGATCACTGAAGAAACAACAAGCACAGCATAAACACAAGAGACAGAGATTTATCCTGGGAAACCCTCATGGGGTAGAAAACCCAGCAAAGCTTCCTCAATATAGATGACCAGCAATATACAAAGATGAAACCCTGAGACATGATCTCCTCCTCCACAATAGCAGACCTCTCCTCCACAAGTGCGCTATCCACAAGTGAGTGAATGTATGTATAATGAGGAACACACCTCCTCTATTTATACACTTCTCTGATATGTATTTTACATAAGTACATGTAGGCTCGTATTTAACCATTAGGTTAAATACCCCATTATAACTTACTGGGCCGACCCCTCTAGGGTGGTCTAATAACCCTTTGACCCACATAACACATTTAGGGCTGACCCCCACTAGGGAAGTCTAATAACCCGAGTTACCACATTCCGATGGAGGAATAAACATCTCCGGATATACAATAAGATCTTCACGGAGGAATGAATCATCTCCAGAATAATAAAGTACAAATATAATATTCTTTGAAGTTACAATATCTCAACACTCCCCCTTAACGAGAAGGATATTATAACAGCATCTGCCCAAGCAAGGAGTCATCAACATCATACATGATACATCTATAAATCATTGGAAGCTTTCTCAACATCATTAGTAATTCAAGCAGTTACTGGAACATCGACATCTTCAGTATTGAGTCTTTATCTTCTACAGCACTTGAACAGCTACAACAATATCATCATCTGGATCCTCACAATACACGATCATCAGCATCGTCATCACACGATCATCAGCATCGTCATCACACGATCATCAGCATCGTCATCACACGATCATCAGCATCGTCATCTCACGATCATCAGCATCGTCATCACACGATCATCAGTACAAGTATTCATGCCAATACAAGTAACCACATCATCAATACAAGTATCCATACCGATACAAGTAACCACATCATCAATACAAGTATCCATACCGATACAAGTAATCACATCATCAATACAAGTATCCTATCGATACAAGTAACCACATCATCAATACAAGTATCCATACTGATACAAGTAATCACATCATCAATACAAGTATCCTACCGATACAAGTAACCACATCATCAATACAAGTATCCTACCGATACAAGTAACCACATCATCAATACAAGTATCCTACCGATACAAGTAACCACATCATCAATACAAGTATCCTACCGATACAAGTAACCACATCATCAATACAAGTATCCTACCGATACAAGTAACCACATCATCAATAAAATCACTTTCTCGGAGACCATTCGTCTACGGATCAATTCAGGAACTGAAGTCCGGGGATGATACAATCCCCATCACGTACATTTTGAACTAGCAGTTCCGGGATGATGCAATCCCCATCACGTACATTTTGAACTAGCAGTTCCGGGATGATGCAATCCCCATCACGTACATTTTGAACTAGCAGTTCCGGGATGATGCAATCCCCATCACGTACATTTTGAACTAGCAGTTCCGGGATGATGCAATCCCCATCACGTACATTTTGAACTAGCAGTTCCGGGATGATGCAATCCCCATCAAGTACATTTTGAACTTAGCAGTTCCGGGATGATGCAATCCCCATCACGTACATTTTGAACTAGTAGTTCCGGGATGATGCAATCCCCATCACGTACATTTTGAACTTAGCAGTTCCGGGATGATGCAATCCCCATCACGTACATTTTGAACTAGTAGTTCCGGGATGATGCAATCCCCATCACGTACATTTTGAACTTAGCAGTTCCGGGATGATGCAATCCCCATCACGTACATTTTGAACTAGTAGTTCCGGGATGATGCAATCCCCATCACGTACATTTTGAACTTAGCAGTTCCGGGATGATGCAATCCCCATCACCTACATTTTGAACTAGTATTTCCGGGATGATGCAATCCCCATCACGTATATTTTGAACTTAGCAGTTCCGGGATGATGCAATCTCCATCACTTTATTCTCGGAGACCTCACGTCTACGGCTCTCTTTAGGACTGAAAGTCCAGGGATGATCCAATCCCCTCAACTTTCCACTAAGGACTTCATTCTCGGAGACCTCATGTCTACGGCTCTCTTTAGGACTGAAAGTCCAAGGATGATCCAATCCCCTCAACTGTCCACCAAGGACTTCATTCTCGGAGACCTCACGTCTACGGCTCTCTTTAGGACTGAAAGTCCAGGGATGATCCAATCCCCTCAATTGTCCACCAAGGACTTCATTCTCGGAGACCTCACGTCTACGGCTCTCTTTAGGACTGAAAGTCCAAGGATGATCCAATCCCCTCAACTGTCCACTAAGGACTTCATTTTCGGAGACCTCACGTCTACGGCTCTCTTTAGGACTGAAAGTCCAGGGATGATCTAATCCCCACCTGTCCACTAAGGACTTCATTTTCGGAGACCATACGTCTACGGATCACTTTAGAACAATTGTTCAAGGATGATACAATCCCTACATGTATTCTCATTAATACATCTCATCATCAAAAGCATGTATTCTCATCAATACATCTATCATCAAAAGCATGTATAAGTAAAACTAAGTATTCTAAGTATAAGAGTCCTAAATCTAAATATTTCTAAGTAACTGGGTGTAGAGAACAGGTTACCTCATCATCGACCTTGTTGTTCGATGAGACAATCTCATCAGCAGTGACTATACTACTCCCCCTTTCGAGGAGGGTCCTTTTGAACTACACCAAGCTTGTCTCGGAAGTATTCAAATTTCACTCGAGACAGAGGTTTGGTTGGTAACTTCTTCACTTGACGTAGAGGTTTGGTTAGTACAACGGTAACCTGTTACAAATTCAAACTTTAGAGTTCCTTTCTGCGTCATATCTTGTTAGTTCCCTATGTTATTTGACTTATCATGGAACACTAGATTCTATGTCATCTTGATACAACTCTAATTATCACATAGGATCTCAGTTGGTTCTATCTCTAAGTCAAACAATCCTAAAGCCAAACTTCTTCACAACTAGCAGAGCAAGCAGCCATATATTCCGCTTGTGTTGAGAGCCACACTAGACTGCTTCCAGCTAAACCACGAGATCATGGCTAATCCCAGACAATAACATCCTCTCGATGTGTTCTTCCTGTCTGATACACTTCCTGCCCAATCAGAATCTGAATAGCCATCTGAAGTCATGATCTTCAAGATAGCATAGATCAAATTCTATCGTGTCCTTTATGTGCCTCATCACATGCTTTGCAACTATCAGGTAAACACATCTAGTTTCCACTAGATACTGACTCAAGGTGTTCATAACAAAGCATATATCTAACCTAGTATATGTTAGATATATCAAAGACCCAATAATTTGTCTGTTCAGAGTTATATCCACTAACTCTAATGAGTCATCTGCTAAGAACTTCAAGTTGGAATTCATGAGAGTGGCCATTCCAACACATCAATTCCTTTTAATATTTCTTAGCACACTTTCCCTGGTTGAGAAAGATTCCTTCTAAGCCTTGCCATACTTCCAGACTTAGGAAGTAATGCATCAATCTGAGATCTTTCATTTTTCATTTCTGCAGCCATCTTCTTCTTTCTTTTCATGATCTGTTTCTCATTCCCTATAAGAAAGATATCATAATAATAGTATGATCCATAGCCTTAAGGTAAAGGTTAGGAACAACTTTACTTTTGGTAAAGCCCAAGCTTATTAAGAAACTGTCAATTCTCCCTTTGTGACTGAACATCATTCACACTCTGCATTGAATGTTTTTCTGCATATCTATCTGTGCCATCTCTCGATAGATGGGTCTACTGATATGAGCCTCAATATTATTCGAACTCTGTGGTGAGTTCCTTCTTGCATCCATGTCATCTATGTATAAAAACCATATTCAACCTTGTAGCAAAGGTTGAGATCCACATCACTCGTGGTGATCATTAAGCTCATCAATTGATTATCGATCCTGGGTACCCATACAGAACCTAAATCACACTTCTTCTTTGATTACACCATTAAGAGAATGGTTTTATCTATCCAATTGGAACAAACATCTCATCATGATTCTCTTTCTCTTTTCTAAGAGAATCTTCTAGCCACAAGCCTTCTATCATTTGATTTGTAAATCTTTTGTTGAACATCCATTGCTTGTTCAGTGTTCATCATTCATCATGATCTTTCCTACAAATCAAAATTAAGTACAGGATTAGTAATACTTCATAATCATCAAATCATATTGACATGATAACCTATTATGCATACAGATATCATTTACATAGTTATGCAACTATCTTGTCCAATACTTTGGCACAACACTTTCCCATATCCTGTATGCATACAGTGGCTATCTAGATGCCTTCCATCTCCACCAGAACATACTATCGAGAGTGTGCACAACTCTCAGCATGTCAGCAAAGAGGTTTCATTCTAGACAAGCAACAATGGAATGTTTGTCTAACTTACCAATCATATGCATATTAGTAGTATACTGTTCAATGTTCTATGAATATTTACACTCAGCATGATACATTATAGGAATACAAATATGCATACAACCTATTACAAGTAATATCATTTACTATTTTAAATAACAACTCAAATACTTATCTTTTATGTTTGTGTGGTTGCCTCCCGCTTGATCTTCTGTATGTCTTTTGAACTTCTATTCATTTTGTACCACTGTGCATGTTCAAGTGTCATCCTCATGATCTCATACACAAACATACACCCATTAGTATGTTCTAAATGTTATCAAAACATTATAGTTCTAAATAATCTTGAAAATGTATAGTCATGATTATAGTTAATAAACATTAGTATTCGAGATTTCAGGGAAGTCTTATTTTACTCATGCATATCATCAATCAAGATAAAAGACATAATATGCATAATCCCTTGATTACTAACTTTATGAATAAGCATAACCAATCATACCAAGTATACTTATATAAGGGATCCCAATACAAGGTAAGATTCTTAACATGACATAGGAAAACATACCTGGATTAGTATACCTGCTTAGTTATGTACAACATACCTAAACAATCTCTTCAATGATTTAGAGATCCTGAGCTAGAACCTGCATGTCTCATAGGTTAAGCATAATATAATAAAGTCATACATACCTTGTAAGTAGAACACAGATTATGGATGAGTCTTTGTCTTCATGATGTCATGGTCATGGAACTTGATTTGTCTTTTGTGATGTACCTATATCTTGTTAGCAGACAGCATCAACCTCACACAACACCATAATGCATTAGTACAATCATATAGCCCTAATCAATGAATGTCTTTGATCATTCGCATGCATTCATATTGTTACTAGGGTGATAACACAATTCTAACATTAATCAAGATTGTACTAGTAAATAATATGAAGACAAACACATCATGAACTTAATCAAGAATTAGATTTCAAGACATACCTGAACCTCCTTAAGTCATACCTGTCGAGACTTCTTGTAGTCTTCTTATGTAAGGCCTTAGCCTCAACTCCCCCTGAAACTTGATCTGGAGCTTGATTAGGGTTTGCTAGAGAAACCCTAAAGATTCAAACTTTGACTTTCACACTTCTGAATGGATGAAAGAATATGTCTTGCTGAGCTGATCAAACTGGCATACTTCAATTTTGGAATCTCCAAAATTTGACCCCTCAAAATTGCCTTTGAAACTTCTGGATCTTCTGGACAGGATCCCGAACTAGGGTTTGATGAAGCCCACCCTTCTGCCCAAACAAAAGGTTCGATCCAAGGCTCTAAACTCTTATTTTTCTTAGGAGCTTCCAGCCGTGGTTACAGACTTCAAAAAATTCCAACTTTTGCTAAAGCCCTAATTTTCCATCTTTCCGATCAAAATCCCGAACTGGGGTTTGATCAAGCCCGGTCTTCCACCCAACCAAAAAATTTGATCGTGGTCTCTAAATTTTGATTTTCCTGAGTAGCATTCAGCCGTGGACTCCGATTCCAAAAATTCTAACTTTCTTCGAAACCCTAAATTCCAGAAGCCATGAATAAAGGTGCTCCAAAAATAATTTTGTTTTGACAGAAATATGCACCTGATTGTTTCTGCTATAAATCTGAAAATTTTACTCCACAGGGTCTGAAACCCTTTTTCTACAGTAGCCTGACCTTTCATCTTTCCATCCTGATAGGTTTGACCTCAATTGGGTTTTCTGAGAGAAAGTTATGCCAAGTGTCGCAACGTGACCTGTTTATGGGATAAAACAGGAGAGAGAACTTGTACAGCATGCCACGTGTCACTATTTGAGATTCGGCCTCTGAAAACTTTTCCTGAGATATATCGACCTGTTATCTTTCCATCCTGACAGGTCTGACCTCAATTGGACTCTCTGAGAGAGAGTTATGCCAAGTGTCGTAACGTGGCCTGTTTATGGGATAAAATAGGAGAGCGCACTTGTACGGCGTGCCACGTGTCACTGGTTCACCTTCGGCCTCTGAAAACGTTTTATGAGATAGTACAGTCTGTGTACTACCTGTCACTTTTTACGAAATTTCATTTGGAGCTTCCTAGCCCAAGTTATGACCTTTTTGCCAAGGTCACCTGAATTTGACTGAGATCTGGAAGAGGCAGAAACCCTAACTTGTACTGATCATAACTCATAAAGTACAACGAATCTGAGGGTGCCCTTTGGACACAAGGTACCTGGGGATGTTATATTCTACCTGTAAACTTTTCAGATCCGAAAACTTCGCCAAAATGGATTTATAGCGAAAGTTCTACGATTACTGGTTTTTTCTATGTAAAACCCTAACCTTCAAATTGTCGTAAGTAAAGCAAGTGTCGTTAGTGCCATACCTTGTCTTCCTTCAGGTTAGCTCTGATACCATGTTAAGATTTAATATGCTAATACATAAAATAGCAGCATTACATTCCATTTCTCAATAATAGCATATACGGGATCACTGAAGAAACAACAAGCACAGCATAAACACAAGAGACAGAGATTTATCCTGGGAAACCCTCATGGGGTAGAAAACCCAGCAAAGCTTCCTCAATATAGATGACCAGCAATATACAAAGATGAAACCCTGAGACATGATCTCCTCCTCCACAATAGCAGACCTCTCCTCCACAAGTGCGCTATCCACAAGTGAGTGAATGTATGTATAATGAGGAACACACCTCCTCTATTTATACACTTCTCTGATATGTATTTTACACAAGTACATGTAGGCTCGTATTTAACCATTAGGTTAAATACCCCATTATAACTGACTGGGCCGACCCCTCTAGGGTGGTCTAATAACCCTTTGACCCACATAACACATTTAGGGCCGACCCCCACTAGGGAATTCTAATAACCCGAGTTACCACATTCCGACGGAGGAATAAACATCTCCGAATATACAATAAGATCTTCACGGAGGAATGAATCATCTCCGGAATAATAAAGTACAAATATAATATTCTTTGAAGTTACAATATCTCAACAGAAATGGTATGTGAAAGGTTAATGGGATGATGAAATGTGAGGAATAGCAAAAGGTAAAGTGGATGAAAATATGACATTTCTGAGTCCCAACATACTCCCCAACTGAACTGGTTGCATGTCCTCATGCAACAGTGCATGGATCTTTAAGAACTTTTGGCATCTGAACTTTGGCTTTGATTGATGATGTCTTTCCGACAATGAATGTTTCCATGGTGTGTGTAACAGCTGACATTTTCTTATGGTTGGTTCTTGTGTAACAACCATGAATACAAAGAATGTTGGTTCTTGTGTTAACAACATTTATCTCATTATTTGTTTTCTTGCTGCAATAATAATTTAACCATATACTCCTTGGAAATGATAAGATATCAATGTGCATAAGGAAGCATCAATTTGTATAAGGAAGTCTTTTCTTTACCTTTATGAATCATGCCAATATGTGTATCAATGTGTATGAAGCAAAGTGCAACAGAGGATTTGTCGGAAAAGAAATGTTGGTGAGTGATAAATAAGATGAAAAATGGAGTGATGGTTGTGGAAAAATGGAATGATGGTAGCGAAATGATGATAGTGAATATAGTTCAAATTTGCAGCTGTGAAATGGAGAGTTTGGTGGAGTTGCAGCTGTGAAATGGAAAGTTTGGCACAGTTGCAATTGGTGTTGCAGCCAACTTCCTGAACTAATATCTCCCAAAATAAAAACTGGGTTTGGATGAAATTTTGCAATCAAGTTTTTACTAGTCCAATGCATCTCCACACTAAACATCAGAAAAACCCACATCACGGATTTCGAGAAAAATGCAAATTGGATGTAGGTGATGATGGCTGTTTTTTCAAAATCTGTGCATTGGATTGAGCTGAAACTTGCCAATTTTGTTCATCATAATATTATCCATTCCCTGTCCAAAAATCATGAGGATCCAATGTATGGTTTGTGAGATATACTCAATTCAAATTCTGCATTTTATATAAGGAACAATATGCATGAGAAAATGAATAAACTGCCACAAAAGATTTCCTATCCTCTGAAAATATGATTGCATTTGAGATCATATAGAGTGTTTAGCAACCTCTATCTCATCCTCCCCAACTGAACTTATTGCATGTCCTCGTGCAAATTGGCATGGGTTATGAAAGTGAAAAAGGAAATGGAGCATGGTGAGGTAATTTTCCAAATTATTCATTGCTAGCATGTAAGAAATTGCATGATTAAAGTTCAGAAAACAACATACCTCCACTTACCCAAGAATGATGATGAAATATGCAATAGGAACGTGGTTGGTGATGTTGCTGGTGCAACTGCTAGATCAGAGAAGATGTCACTGCTGCAGGATCATAAAAATGTAACTGAAATTGCTGCTGCTAAATTATGGAGAATGTGACTGTTGTGGCTGGATCGTGGAAGATGTCACTGCTGCAGGACCATGAAAATGTAATTGTAATGCTGCTGCAGCTGAAACTGGATCATGGGAAATGTTGAAGGCATAAAGTGGAACTGTGGTACTCTCATATAGCTGAAGTCATGTTGTTGTAACTGTTGAGGGAGTCATGAAAAAGTGTATAGTCTTCACCCGCTACAAAACCCAATGGTACAATTCTAGTCATGCGAATAAATGTGTCGATGTCGAGCATGAAAAGAATTCATTTGATTACCGTCCCTTGATGAATTCCGTTAACCAATGTGAGGCAACCTCACCATTGATGTCAATGAGTGCCAAGGTACCTGAGTACATCTTGTAAAGTGCAAATAGATGTGTTGATGTCGAGCCACTTGCAAGATATGACGATCAAGGGACATTGATGTATTCCCATGATTTTCAGTGAGAGAGCTTGCCATTAAGGCATGCAAGCCTCCAGGTACTAAAAAAAAAACTCTAGTCCATATCCCAGATAAGGTGTTGAGGTCGATGGGCAAGACTTGTTGAAAGGTGGGCCTTAAGGAATCCCACATCAATCAACGCGAGTTTTTACAAAAAGATTGGTAGGACTATAGGAAAGATCTTAATAGCAACAGTGTTTATGGAAAGGAAATGTAATTATGGAAAGGGAACTGGATGTTCTTATTCAAAAGGCAAAAAGGGACTGAAAAAGAAGGAAATTATGTATGCAACTTAGAAAGATAGGTGTGTGTGAAGTCACGACGAATAAGGCAATGGAAAGTGGACTTCAACATGGATGACTAATGTGCTTTGAAGGAGATATGTGGGTAAACATTCATGACGCAAATGGGTTTATGAATAGTTTATGTGTAACAGCAAACGTCATGATGTTTATGATGAGTAACAACTCCTTCAAGCTGTCTTATCAAAGCATGTTTCTCAAAAAAGTTTGTGATTTTTGAAAAATCACTTCAACAGCAAAATGCGAACATCTTCGAACCTGAAAAAACTTAGTACTAATCTTGCATGAAATTCATGAGAAGTTTGAAAAACATAACATGCAGAAAGAAGTAGGAATGCGGCAAATCAAAGTTCAAAAATAAAATGTGTTTTTACATGTTGCCGTTGCGCGCTTGGTTCTCCATTGATTGCTACGTGAAGTGACTTAAGAAAGACAAATTAGCGTTAAATGTAAAAACATGTTTTGAGATTGTTCAAGAATTATAGAATGTCCATTTGCAATTTTGAATTTTTACAATGTTTTTATTTTTATTTTTATAATTTTTATTTTTTCAATCTTTTCATTGTTTTATATTTTTTATTGTTTTTGTTTTACACACCAAAACTATGCAAATCTGCAAAAAGAAGATTGCATTATGGAAGGAATTTAATCGGTCAAGCAGATCCAAGCAAATTCGTAAGCACTGCACTGTCAAATCTCACAAGTCCATAGATGTCAATAATCTCAGAAGTTCAAATTCCTTCGTGTGGCTCGTTGTTCTCATCTCTTCTCTTTATTAATAGGCAGACATAGCATTTCATTATTTAATACAGACTATAGATAATTGCAATTTGAATTTTCTGCACCTGTCATTTTGGTCCACGAGTACCAAACTCCTAAAACTAATGTCACAACAAAGAGTCAATATCGTGCAGCAGATTTACACCATTCGTAACCCAGCAAAGAGAAAAGTCAAATATGTAATTATTTTTCCGTGTGATAACGTCAACCTTTACAATTTTATGGATGAAGTGACAAATTTCTCATTGCTTCTATCAATCATGTTCTTCAAGTTTGTGAACCAGGTTGTTAGTATCTAGCAAATAATGGGTTTGGTCCAAGAGATGTCTTTAACAGGTAGGGAACTTGCTCATGCCACTGCTGGTCTTCGTCATGTCGCTTCATATCGAGTACTCTCTGATTTGTCTCTATGTGTTGGGCATCATTGACGTCCTTTTGTCTTATGCCCTAAAACAATGCAATATTAAATTGTTGTCCAATGGAAAAAGCCGGCCATGCTATCCCCAGAGCTATGTTCGAATTACCGTGAGCCAATTTATGGATCAATTGACAGCTTCATAAGTTATGATGAGTGTCCAAGGCAAGTTTGGTAAACGTGGATCTGGAGCCCGAGAAGGAGAGGGTTGGGATTATGCTAATCCTGGAAATATCGATATCCCCGAACCTAAGTTGACATCCAGCTATTTTTGTAACAACCATATCTATTAATAGTTGGACGTTTTATTGCGACGGTTGGTAATCTATGGCAGAAGTGCCTCCCTCCTGCAAAACATTATCGAGGTTGTTGTAGGATTATTCAATTCCTTTCTGTTTTGGATGAAGCTGCAACAAACTCACCTAACTACCTAGGTCTAGGAAAGTAATGATTGATTTTCTTGTTGCATGTCTTTCTCCATGATTGAGATCTTTTTACAACTATCAATGAGATGAGCACGTCACCATTCGGTCAAGATGCTCGCCAAGCTGGCCGAGAGAGCTAATTGTTCCACTTCTTTATTCCAGGAAAGGAAAGATCAAAGGCATGCAATCTTGAATCTTGGGGGTCGAGTGATTAAATTATTCCATGCCGCCGTGTTTTGGTTGCAGGTTTAGGTATAAATTTAGGTGTTTCATTCAACCTCCAATTTTTTTTATTCGCAATCAATTCAGAGTATGCAACTAACAGTTCCTGTGTGCAGGTCAAAGGATAAAAATGAAGAGCTATAACAGACCGAAGGATAAATGCACCATTAGGATAAATGCACCATGCAGGTCAATTTCTTTTATTCGCAATCAATTCAGAGTATGCAACTAACAGTTCTTGTGTGCAGGTCAAAGGATAAAAATGAAGAGCTATAACAGTTCATTGAGGTTTGAAGGATAAAGGCAAGTCAAGGTGACTCCAACCAAAAATAAACCAAACCGAAATAGAATTCGAGTGGATAAAACAGTCAGATAAAGTTAACAAACATGAAATTATGTGCACGCAAATGGACGAGAAGCTTATAGGCGTGACACTGTTTCAGCTTTGGAGTTGTGATGTTTCAGTTTGGAGTTGCAACTATTATAATTTCAGCGACTGCTTTAGCTTAGAATGAAATTGCCACATAAATTTGCAGGCTAGTTTTATTTTACAAATTGAAAAAGTTTTAGCAAACGGAGATAAATGAATTGCAAATTAAAGATGAAATCGATTAGGCATGTTTGCAAAACATTAAATTATTCTTTCCTGAAAACGTTAGAAAACATCCTATTTTCTAATCCTCAGATCGCACGAAGCGTGGAGGAGAGCATACTTATTCTTAAGAAAAAACTTAAAATAAAATCCTACCTACTCTATGCTAATTAAAATTTAAAAATTAATCACGGGTAGGAAAACTTCCAGTGTAGCCATGCACGCAACAGCAATAGGAATATGTTAACTTTCAATTTCGCAGTTAAAAATCGGAAATATGTATAAGCATGCGAAATTAACTGTTGAAACTCTAAATTAACAAAATAAAAAGAAAAACTAAATGGAACTAACCTAGTAGTTGCTTGAAACCATTGTTCGATAAGGATTTCATAGGCACAATTTTCCTCGCTTAGATCATGTTGCAACTCCTCGTTGTCCTCCTCGACCTCCTGCTCGCATAATTGTTCGTCATTAGATGTGCAGGATTCTTCGTATGTTGATTCTTCATTTGTTTCTGGAGGAGTAATTAAGCTCTCAACTGTTGTCAGGATCTCCTCTTCGTGAGAAGAGGATATCCCTACTCTTGCAAGGATCTGAGTGAGTTGTTCCAAGCTTAAACTTATTGTTAAATCATTTTGAAAAATGGATTTTTACAGCACCTAAATCTAAATGAAGAAAATAAAAATAAAAAAACACTCCAGAAAAAAAACACTCTGTACAGAAAACAATTACTCTTCACACTTGCAAAAGCACACTTGCTGAAATTGAAATTCACACTTGCAGAATTGAAACACTCATTGCAGAAATCGAAATTCACACTCTAGCGTATGCTTACAGAAAATCAAACTAAACTTCAATCCATTGTGCTTCCCCAACAACGGTGCCAAAATATTAGGCGGAAATATTGTCGTTTAATTACGTTGTAGTACTTTCCCAAATATTTAATTTGTCAATCTAAGGTTCGTAGGCTTACGAAGCACACACAAAATATATGCAGGATTGAAGTTGAATTAAGCTAATCTAACCCCCCTTGCTAATTGTTAATTGCTAATCTAATCCCCCTTAAGCTGAAACACACAACTATTAATCTAATGCTGGAAGCTGAAACACACGGCTGAAAGTAAATTGCATAAAAGAAAGGCAACATATGAAGAGCAACGAGACAACACATGTGAGCTCACATTAACAATAAAGAAATCTTAATTTACATCACAAGAATCAATCACAAGTCATGAAAGCATCAAAACTAATATTATGAACAAAAGCTAAGAATCCCCTTCTCCATATTACAAAGTCAAAACTAACTTCTACAATCTGAGACTAATCTCCTCCTAATCTACCATTAATCGACTATCCCAAATGAAGAGAGAGCACTCTCTTTTATACATGAATTTCTTTGAGAAGAAGATAACCATCTCATTATGACAGATCCACTATTCTCTCAACCACTTTCAACTACTTTCCTATTATTACAAAATATGATCCCTTCAATTCCTCCACATGTCTCTCACAAATTCTCCATATGTGTCTCATACATCCTAGATAAGATATGCCAACCAAATCTCCATGATCTTCTCCTTGGAATATTCTTTGAATAACTATCTCCTTCAAATGGTGGAGGAGATATTCGAGAAGTCTTTTCTTTGAATTGATCCTTCACATATTCCTACACATTACAAAGCCCATCCATACTTGAGATATTAGTGAAAAACATGTTAATTTCTAATATTTAATCATGAATTCACTTATAATACTAAAATGAATAAAGTGGAAAATAATAAGATGAAACTCAAGTATATGTATGGAAATGGTATGTGAAAGGTTAATGGGATGATGAAATGTGAGGAATAGCAAAAGGTAAAGTGGATGAAAATATGACATTTCTGAGTCCCAACATACTCCCCAACTGAACTGGTTGCATGTCCTCATGCAACCGTGCATGGATCTTTAAGAACTTTTGGCATCTAAACTTTGGCTTTGATTGATGATGTCTTTCCGACAATGAATGTTTCCATGGTGTGAGTAACAACTGACATTTTCTTATGGTTGGTTCTTGTGTAACAACCATGAATACAAAGAATGTTGGTTCTTGTGTTAACAACATTTATCTCATTATCTGTTTTCTTGCTGCAATAATAATTTAACCATATACTCCTTGGAAATGATAAGATATCAATGTGCATAAGGAAGCATCAATGTGTATAAGAAAGTCTTTTCTTTACCTTTATGATGATAGCGAAATGATGATAGTGAATATAGTTCAGAGTTGCAGCTGTGAAATGGAGAGTTTGGTGGAGTTGCAGCTATGAAATGGAAAGTTTGGCACAGTTGCAGCTGGTGTTGCAACCAACTTCCTGAACTAATATATCCCAAAATACAAACTAGGTGTGGATGAAATTTTGCAATCAAGTTTTTACTAGTCCAATGCATCTCCACACTAAAAATCAGAAGAAAAAAAAACCCACATCACGGATTTTGAGAAAAATGCAAATTGGTTGTAGGTGATGATGGCTGGTTTTTCGAAATATGTGCATTGGATTGAGCTGAAACTTGCCAATTTTGTTCATCATAATATTATCCATTCCCTGTCCAAAAATCATGAGGATCCAATGTATGGTTTGTGAGAAATACTCAATTCAAATTTTGCATTTTATATAAGGAACAATATGCATGAGAAAATGAATAAACCGCCACAAAAGATTTCCTATCCTCTGAAAATATGATTGCATTTGAGATCCTATAGAGTGTTCAGCAACCTCTATCTCATACTCCCCAAATGAACTTATTGCATGTCCTCATGCAAATTGGCATGGGTTATGAAAGTGAAAAAGGAAATGGAGCATGGTGAGGTAATTTTCCAAATTATTCATTGCTAGCATGTAAGGAATTGCATGATTAAAGTTCAGAAAACAACATACCTCCACTTACCAAAGAATGATGATGAACTATGCAATAGGAACGTGGTTGGTGATGTTGCTGGTGCAACTGCTGTAACTACTAGATCAGAGAAGATGTCACTGCTGCAGGATCATAAAAATGTAACTGAAATTGATGCTGCTGAATTATGGAGAATGTGACTACTGTGGCTGGATCGTGGAAGATGTCACTGCTGCAGGACCATGAAAATGTAACTGTAAATGTTGTTGCAGCTGAAACTGGATCATGGGAAATGTCGAAGGCAAAAAGTGGAACCATGGTACTCTCATATAGCTGAAGTCATGTTGTTGTAACTGTTGAGGGAGTCATGAAAAAGTGTATAGTCTACACCCGCTACAAAACCCGATGGTACAATTCTAGTCATGCGAATAAATGTGTCGATGTTGAGCATGAAAAGAATTCATTGGATTACCGTACATTGATGAATGTCGTTAACCAATGCGAGGCAACCTCACCATTGATGTTAGTGAGTGTCAAGGTACCTGAGTACATCTTGTAAAGTGCAAATAGATGTGCTGATGTCGAGCCACTTGCAAAATATGACGATCAAGGGACATTGATGTATTCCCATGATTGTCAGTGAGAGAACTTGCCATTAAGGCATGCAATCCTCCAGGTACTAAAAAAAAAACTCTAGTCTATATCCCAGATAAGGTGCTGAGGTCGATGGGGCAAGACTTGTTGAAAGGTGGGCCTTAAGGAATCCCACATCAGTCAACGCTAGTTTTTACAAAAAGATTGGTAGGACTATAGGAAATATCTCAATAGAAACAGTGTTCATGGAAAGGAAATGTAATTATGGAAAGGGAACTGGATGTTCTTATTCAAAAGGCAAAAATGGACTCAAAAAGAAGGAAATTATGTATGCAACTCAGAAAGATAGGTGTGTGTGAAGTCACGACGGATAAGGCAATGGAAAGTGGACTTCAACATGGATGACTAATGTGCTTTGAAGGAGATATGTGGGTAAACATTCATAACGCAAATGGGTTTATGAATAGTTTCTGTGTAACAGCAAACGTCATGATGTTTATGATGAGTAACAACTCCTTCAAGTTGTCTTATCAAAGCATGTTTCTCAAAAAGTTTTGTGATTCTTGAAAAATCACTTTAACAGCAAAATGCGATCATCTTCGAAACTGAAAAAAGTCAGTACTAATCTTGCATGAAATTCGTGAGAAGTTCGAAAAACATAACATGCAGAAAGAAGTAGGAATGCAGCAAATCAAAGTTCAAAAATAAAACGTGTTTTTACCTGTTGTCGTTGCGCACTTGGTTCATCATTGATTGCTGCGTGAAGTGACTTAAGAAAGACAAATTAGCGTTAAATGTAAAAACATGTTTTGAGATTGTTCAGGAATTATAGAATGTCCATTTGCAATTTTGAATTTTTACAATGTTTTTATTTTTATTTTTATAATTTTTATTTTTTCAATCTTTCAATGGTTTTATAATTTTTATTGTTTTTGTTTTACACACCAAAATTATGCAAATCTGCAAAAAGAAGATTGCATTATGGAAGGAATTTAACCAGTCAAGCAGATTCAAGAAAATTCGTAAGCACTACACTGTCAAATATCACAAGTCCATAGATGTCAATAATCTCAGAAGTTTAAATTCCTTCGTGTGGCTCGTTGTTCTCATCTATTCTCTTTATTAATAGGCAGACATAGCATTTCATTATTTAATACAGACTATAGATAATTGCAATTTGAATTTTCTGCACCTGTCATTTTGGTCCGCGAGTACCAAACTCCTAAAACTAATGTCACAACAAAGAGTCAATATCGTGCAACAGATTTACACCATTCGTAACCCAACAAAGAGAAAAGTCAAATATGTAATTATTTTTCCATGTGATAACGTCAACCTTTACAATTTTATGGATGAAGTGACAAATTTCTTATTGCTTCTATCAATCATGTTCTTCAAGTTTATGAACCAGGTTGTTAGTATCTAGAAAATAATGGGTTTGGTCCAAGAGATGTCTTTAACAGGTAGGGAACTTGCTCATGCCACTGCTGGTCTTCGTCATGCCGCTTCATATCGAGTAATATCTGATTTGTCTCTATGTGTTGGGCATCATTGAAGTCCTTTTGTCTTATGCCCTGAAACAATGCAATATTAAATTGTTGTCCAATGGCAAAAGCCGGCCATGCTATCCCCAGAGCTATGTTCGAATTACAGTGAGCCAATTTATGGATGAATTGACAGCTTCATAAGTTATGATGAGTGGCCAAGGCAAGTTTGGTAAACGTGGATCTGGAGCCCGAGAAGGAGAGGGTTGGGATTATGCTAATCCTGGAAATATCAATATCCCCGAACCTAAGTTGACATCCAACTATTTTTGTAACAACCATATCTATTAATAGTTGGACGTTTTATTGCGACGGTTGGTAATCTATGGCAGAAACGCCTCCCTCCCGCAAAACATTATCGAGGTTGTTGTAGGATTATTCAATTCCTTTCTGGTTTGGATGAAGCTACAACAAACTCGCCCAACTACCCAGGTCTAGGAAATTATAATTCTAGTGGCTAAAACAGTCAGATAAAGTTAACAAACATGAAATTATGTGCACACAAATGGACGAGAAGCTTATAGGCGTGACACTGTTTCAGCTTTGGAGTTGCGATGTTTCAGTTTGGAGTTGCAACTATTATAATTTCAGCGACTGCTTTAGCTTAGAATGAAATTGCCACATAAATTTGCAGGCTAGTTTTATTTTACAAATTGAAAAAGTTTTAGCAAACGGAGATAAATGAATTGCAAATTAAAGATGAAATCGATTAGGCATGTTTGCAAAACATTAAATTATTCTTTCCTGAAAACATTAGAAAACATCCTATTTTATGATCCTCAGATCGCACGAAGCGTGGAGGAGAGCATACTTATTCTTAAGCAAAAACTGAAAATAAAATCCTACCTACTCTATGCTAATTAAAATTTAAAAATTAATTACGTGTAGGAAAAATTCCAGTGTAGCCATGCACGCAACAGCAATAGGAATATGTTAGCTTTCAATTTCGTAGTTAAAAATCGGAAATATGTATAAGCATGTGAAATTAACTGTTGAAACTCTAAATTAACAAAATAAAAAGAAAAACTAAATGGAACTAACCTGGTAGTTGCTTGAAACCATTGTTCGATAAGGATTTCATAGGCGCAATTGTCCTCGCTCAGATCATGTTGCAACTCCTCGTTGTCCTCCTCGACCTCCTGCTCGCATAATTGTTCATCATCAGATGTGCAGGATTCTTCGTATGTTGATTCTTCATTTGTTTCTGGAGGAGTAATTAAGCTCTCAACTGCTGTCAGGATATCCTCTTCGTGAGAAGAGGATATCCCTACTCTTGCAAGGATCTGAGTGAGTTGTTCCAAGCTTAAACTCATTGTTAAATCATTTTGAAAAAGGGTTTCTTACAACACCTAAATCTAAATGAAGAAAATAAAAATAAATAAACACTCCAGATAAGATAATAAAAAAAAACACTCTGTACAGAAAACAATTACTCTTCACACTTGCAAGAACACACTTGCTGAAATTGAAATTCACACTTGCAGAATTGAAACACTCATTGCAGAAATCAAAATTCACACTCTAGTGTACGCTTACAGAAAATCAAACTAAACTTCAATCCATTGTGCTTCCCCGGCAACAGCACCAAAATATTAGGAGGAAATATTGTCGTTTAATTCCGTTGTAGTACTTTCCCAAATATTTAATTTGTCAATCTAAGGTTCGTAGGCTTACGAAGCACACACAAAATATATGCAGGATTGAAGTTGAATTAAGCTAATCTAACCCCCCTTGCTAATTGTTAATTGCTAATCTAATCCCCCCTTAAGCTGAAACACACAACTACTAATATAATGCTAGAAGTTGAAACACACAGCTGAAAGTAAATTGCATAAAAGAAAGACAGCATATGAAGAGCAACGAGACAACACATGTGAGCCCATATTAACAATAAAGAAATCTTAACTTACATCACAAGAATCAATGACAAATCATGAAAGCATCAAAACTAAGATCATGAACAAAATCTAAGAATCCCCTTCTCCATATTACAAAGTCAAAACTAACTTCTACAATCTTAGACTAATCTCCTCCTAATCTACCATTAATCTACTATCCCAAATGAAGAGAGAGCACTCTCTTTTATACATGAATTTCTTTGAGAAGAAGATAACCATCTCATAATGACAAATCCACTATTCTCTCAACCACTCTCAACTACTTTCCTATTATTACAAAATATGATCCCTTCAATTCCTGCACATGTCTTTCATACATCCTAGATAAGATATGCCAACCAAATCTCCATGATCTTCTCCTTGGAATATTCTTTGAATAACTATCTCCTTGAAATGGTGGAGGAGATATTCGAGAAGTCTTTTCTTTGAATTGATCCTTCACATATTCCTACACATTACAAAGCTCATTGTCATGTCCCAAATTTGGAATTGAGTCACAATGGCCTAATCACATTAGCCATATTCATTAGAGTTTGTAAAATTGATGTTACGGGTCAAATAATTGCCAAGGAGGAAAATTACTAGTTTCCTAGGTTTGGGGTGGAAGCTTTGGGATTTGGAATAAGGGGGATAATAAATGATGTTTAGACATTAGAAGGGTTCAATTATTTAATAAATAGAGTGAATAAAGAAATTCAAGAGAAATCCTAGATGACAAATGGTTTTGGAGACATATGGAGGATGTGGGACCCACACTAGCTTGATTTTTCATAATACATGGTATCTCTCTTTTGCAAATTCGAATTAATGGGAATGTGAACACTCTTGGGTGAGTTGGTAAGTCATAACACATGTCATTTATCATATTAGGTCGACTTGAGAAGGATTGGTAACCTCCATGGAAGATAAAGAGTCAAAGTGGAAGTTTGTGGACACTTGGGCTAGATTCCCTAGCCCCTATGACACCAATGATGGAGCATCTATGACAACTATGACAAATTGCAGACCTGACCTCTGACATCTGACCACTATGACATGTCATCCCCAAAAATAGGCTCAAGGAAGTCGAATTTGGGAGTTGGAGAAGCCAAAGAGACTCAAAATCAAATTTGGGAGAAGATGGAAGGTTGGAACTAGGAGACAAGTGGCAAATGTGGAATATTTCCTAAATGGAAATCTATTGAATCTATTGAGAGGATTTCGACCCTTAGAAGGCTAATGTTGGTTATAAAATGTAGAAATGAAGTATGAGAATGGCTTTTGATCATTTGTAGAATTTGCAATTGCATTTGTGAAGAGGGAGAGCTAGTGGATGACTAGTTTCTTGCCTTAGCCAATTTCGAGGGTGAAAGATTCCCATCCAAGTTGGTAATTGGAAAGGCCATTCAGACCTTTCATTTGGAGCTTTAATGGAGTCTTTATTTGCAGGTGTAATCTACAGGGCAGCTCATGGTTTCTTCTATTGCAACTCACTCCTTCAACCATTTCCAGTTTTGATGGCATATTCTTGATCCTTGAGGGAGGGCGTTTTTGGTGAGCTATTGTACTCTTTGGGGAAGCTTTTAATGCCCCATTTATTTTGTAATATGAATTAAATACTCTATTCTTCATCTCCAAAAAGTTTCAGGTCTAAATTCCAAGTAGAAATGTATAAATCTCATTTTTAATGGAAGAACAATGCCATTTCCCCACTACCTTGTTGTGAACCAATGTATTGATGATGATTTCGAATGAATGGATGATTCTATGATATATTTGTGATCAATATACTTCCATGGATGTCTTCTACAAGTTTCATGTACTGTACTTGATAATTTGAAGCATTTTTACTCAGTTTAGTTCTATTGGGAGGTGAAATAGTGTCATTTCCCCAAGGGTCGAATTGGGGATTTTTGCAGTTGAATGGGAGAGGGTGAGAACAGTTGTAATAAACCATTAATGGTGCATATAAGAACTTAATAACATATTTAACACATTACATACCTCTGTTCATAAATTTGAGTGGGTTTGGAGGCATTTGGGAAGCCATTTTCAGTGCTTACCTTAGGGGGATTTGAACCCCAAATTACTAGTAAAATTGCATACTTGGTCCAGAATCTTAAGAGAGTTTTCAGAGGTCTTTTGGTGGCCATATGTTATCCCTGAACATCATATTCAATACCTAATATCATTCATACACCTTCCTTGAAGATTTGAAGGCATTTGGAGTCAATTTGAGACCTAGAGACCAATACTAGTCAAAGGGAAATCACTAGTAAAGTTACCTACATTGACCAGAATTGAAAGAGTATTTGCAGAAGTGTTTTAAAGGTACAAAGGCATCCTTGAAACACATATTTATGTTCTAATATCATTCATATACCTTCTCAGAAGATTTGGGATCATTTGGGGCAAATTTGGGACCTAGAGATCGAAACTAGTCAAAGGTCGAGCCAAGAAAAAAAGTGGAAAATTGCAATTTTAATAAAATTCCTAACAAGGGACATTACAGTGGTATCAGAGCATGGTCCTTGCACCTGTGTATTAGGTACATACATTTAAGAATAATTGGCAGCCATGTCTTACTATTATGATGAATCCTATGAGTACAATTCTTATGAGGAATATGCAGATGCTTATGAGCAATATGAAGCAGAATGTGAATGGTACGAGGAAGAGGTGTCATCATGCAACACTTCTTACAATTTCAAGAGAAATGAAGATTATTCTTATGACTTTAAATCTAATGAATATGAGTGTGTCACACCAACCAAGGATAATTCTATGAGTGAGTTCCAAAGATGGAGAGCAAAATATAAAACCTTGCCCCAACAATATCAAAAATATCAAGAATATCTTGCTTTTAGCAAAAATACACAAAATGCCATGTCTTTTGAGTACTATGCTGAACATGTTTTTGAAAATAGGCCCAAAAATGAAGATGTGGAGTTAGTGAAGAAAGGTTTATGCCCTTCTTGTAAAAACCCTTGGAGCGAGTATCACATATGTGTGCATGAAATGATGTCCTCCTTGAGGAGAGCTTTTGAGATTTATTCAAGAAGAGATTCCAAATATATTGATCCTAAGGAAAACAAGGGGCAAAATGCATCAGCTTGCTTTAAGGAGCAAAAGGAAGAGACATCACAAGAGCATGAAGAAGATTCTATTGAAAATATGGAAGATCATTTCGAGACACCTTCTAGCTTAGACATGAACCAAAGAGCATCTACTGATGGATGCTTAAACTATGAAGGAGTACCTACTGATGGGTGCTCACACCTCTATGTTGGTGACATAGAGATCACTTTTGAAAGTGTTTCTACAAGTACAAGTTTCATTAAGCATGATAATGAAGACCTTGTAGCAGTTGAAGAAGAACCAAGATCAACTTGCCCATCACCACTTGAGCTTCATGAAGTTGGTCCAAGCAAAATTGAAGAAGATGAGGAGGTTCATTTGCAAGAGCCTCATTTTCTTGAAGGGTCCTTAAAGATGAATGAAAATAAGATCCAAGAGTCCCTCAGCATTCTCCATGACACTCAAGCATTGGTGTCAAATTCTTGTTGGAGAGCTACTTCATTGGAGGAAACATCCTTCCTTGAAGACATGGAGAAGATTCAAAGAGCAATGTGCCACATCAAAGGTAATTTCATGTCTTTGCTTTTTGATAGAAACCATTTGTTTGAGCTTAATGAATTGTTACATGATGCATACTTGAAGAATAATGAGGATATTCATAAGCTCACAATTCAAAATGAGCAACTTCTTGAAAAGTTGCAAGATACTTGTTTTTCCTCCTTTGTTTCAGATTGTCAAATGGTAGATTGTTTGGATGATTCTCATGACATGGTGGATCATGAGAAATGTGAAAATTTGAATGTTCTTGATGTGTTTGAAGATGAACTTGAAGAGATCCAAACACTTGATGTGGTGGAAGAGGAATTTGAATTGCCTCTTGATGAAGGTTATGCAATTTTTAAAGAAGAGCATGATTCCTCTACATTGGAACCAAACTATGACAAAGAGTTCACACTTTTGAAGGAGCTTCATGATACTACCCACATGGATCCTTCCCATGATGAAACTCCTGAACTTTTTGATCATTTGGGTGAGTTAGTACATTCTCCTACATCCTACAATTCCATGTTTTGCAGTATTAGTCTCAATGAAGTATGGGTGAAAGGGTTCTTTTTGATGGTGCCACATGAGGAGTATGGAACTCCTAGATTTAACTTTTATGATGACATGGTTGGAGCACATTCTTATTCACATTTGCAGCAGCATAATTTGTCACTTTATGATGATTCATATCTACATGGATGCACCTATGATATGGATTTGAGTCACTTGAATACTCATGGTTTTTCTTGCTCAACACTGGGTTTATTTGATGTTAGAGGAACTTCATCCAACACTTGGATGAATAGATTTATGATGGGAGAACATTTTTGTTGGAAGCCACGTACTTTGTTACATCTTTATGATTCTCACATTCATGGATGTATGGGTGAGACTTCTTTGAGTCATTTGAAGTCTCCTTGTTTTTTCTGCTCATTATTTGGTTCAGATTCTAGTGGAGATTCTTCATTCACTTCTTGGATGAAAGAATACATGGCTGAATCTTTTGATGCATATCACATCCTTTTGGAGCAGCATTATAGGACATGTGATCCTCACCTATGTCATTGGAGCAGATTTGATGGGTCACTTGAAGCTTGTATGCACTTGGAAAATGGTGGTCTACTTGCTTGGAGGTATAAGCACTTTCATGACTCTTTGATGAAGCATATCCTTGATGTACATTTTCACTATGTTGTTATGTACTTTGATGATATATATTTGTTACTCATGATGTTTGGAAGAATGCATACAAGAAAATGGGATCCAGGAATCCTCTTATCTAATGGTGTAGGTTGGAGAGCACTCTTAATTGTTGGGGTGCAATACAAGCAATGGGACCCTGGAATAATTTTTGTCTCATTGGTTTCATTTTTTGGGGGGAAGCACGCAGCATGGGAGATGGATTCCCCACTTAATAAAGTGATTTTAATAAGAGTAGTGCATCAGCAAGCATGGTGGTTCCTCTCTAAAATATTCATGGAAACTCAAAGACTCAAGGTTTGGCAATTTAATGGCAACTTCAAAGAATTATACAGAAAGCAGGTTCTTCAACACCCATGTTTGAAATTGCTTGAGGACAAGCAATATTGGGAAGGGAGGATTTTTCATGTCCCAAATTTGGAATTGAGTCACAATGGCCTAATCACATTAGCCATATTCATTAGAGTTTGTAAAATTGATGTTACGGGTCAAATAATTGCCAAGGAGGAAAATTACTAGTTTCCTGGGTTTGGGGTGGAAGCTTTGGGATTTGGAATAAGGGGGATAATAAATGATGTTTAGACATTAGAAGGGTTCAATTATTTAATAAATAGAGTGAATAAAGAAATCCTAGATGACAAATGGTTTTGGAGACATATGGAGGATGTGGGACCCACACTAGCTTGATTTTTCATAATACATGGTATCTCTCTTTTGCAAATTCGAATTAATGGGAATGTGAACACTCTTGGGTGAGTTGGTAAGTCATAAAACATGTCATTTATCATCTTAGGTCGAATTGGGAAGGATTGGTAACCTCCATGGAAGATAAAGAGTCAAAGTGGAAGTTTGTGGACACTTGGGCTAGATTCCCTAGCCCCTATGACACCAATGATGGAGCATCTATGACAACTATGACAAATTGCAGACCTGACCTCTGACATCTGACCACTATGACATGTCAGCCCCAAAAATAGGCTCAAGGAAGTCGAATTTGGGAGTTGGAGAAGCCAAAGAGACTCAAAATCAAATTTGGGAGAAGATGGAAGGTTGGAACTAGGAGACAAGTGGCAAATGTGGAATATTTCCTAAATGGAAATCTATTGAATCTATTGAGAGGATTTCGACCCTTAGAAGGCTAATGTTGGTTATAAAATGTAGAAATGAAGTATCAGAATGGATTTTGATCATTTGTAGAATTTGCAATTGCATTTGTGAAGAGGGAGAGCTAGTGGATGACTAGTTTCTTGCCTTAGCCAATTTCGAGGGTGAAAGATTCCCATCCAAGTTGGTAATTGGAAAGGCCATTCAGACCTTTCATTTGGAGCTTTAATGGAGTCTTTATTTGCAGGTTTAAGCTACATGGAAGCTCATGGTTTCTTCTATTGCAGCTCACTCCTTCAACCATTTCCAGTTTTGATGGCATATTCTTGATCCTTGAGGGAGGGCGTTTTTGGTGAGCTATTGTACTCTTTGGGGAAGCTTTTAATGCCCCATTTATTTTGTAATATGAATTAAATACTCTGTTCTTCATCCCCAAAAAGTTTCAAGTCGAAATTCCAAGTAGAAATGTATAAATCTCATTTTTAATGGAAGAACAATGCCATTTCCCCACTACCTTGTTGTGAACCAATGTATTGATGATGATTTCGAATGAATGGATGATTCTCTGATATATTTGTGATCAATATACTTCCATGGATGTCTTCTACAAGTTTCATGTACTGTACTTGAGCATTTGAAGCATTTTTACTCAGTTTAGTTCTATTGGGAGGTGAAATAGTGCCATTTCCCCAAGGGTCGAATTGGGGATTTTTGCAGTTGAATGGGAGAGGGTGAGAATAGTTGTAATAAACCATTAATGGTGCATATGAGAACTTAATAACATATTTAACACATTACATACCTCTGTTCATAAATTTGAGTGGGTTTGGAGGCATTTGGGAAGCCATTTTCAGTGCTTACCTTAGGGGGATTTGAACCCCAAATTACTAGTAAAATTGCATACTTGGTCCAGAATCTTAAGAGAGTTTGCAGAGGTATTTTGGTGGCCATATGTCATCCCTGAACATCATATTCAATCCCTAATATCATTCATACACCTTCCTTGAATATTTGAAGGCATTTGGAGTCAATTTGAGACCTAGAGACCAATACTAGTCAAAGGGAAATCACTAGTAAAGTTACCTACATTGACCAGAATTGAAAGAGTATTTGTAGAAGTGTTTTAAAGGTACAAAGGCATCCTTGAAACACATATTTATGTTCTAATATCATTCATATACCTTCTCAGAAGATTTGGGATCATTTGGGGCAAATTTGGGACCTAGAGATCGAAACTAGTCAAAGGTCGAGCCAAGGAAAAAAGTGGAAAATTGCAATTTTAATAAAATTCCTAACAAGGGACATTACACTCATCCATACTTGAGATATTAGTGAAAAACATGTTAATTTCTAATATTTAATCATGAATTCACTTATAATACTAAAATGAATAAAGTGGAAAATAATAAGATGAAACTCAAGTATATGTATGGAAATGGTATGGTGAAAGGTTAATGGGATGATGAAATGTGAGGAATAGCAGAAGGTAAAGTGGATGAAAATATGATATTTCTGAGTCCCAACAACCACCATTTCCCCTGAATCCCTATAGCCGAATGAGTGATAGCTTCATAAGCCATCCTAGTGCTTACCTGTATTGTTGCTACGTTCCATGACCAAGCAATCTCATCTTATTGCTCAGAAAGTCTAATTCACAATGCTTCGCCTCTTCAAATAGTTCTCCCATTCAACCGCAATATCAACTTCCAGTCCCAGTTCCTCTGCAATTAACCAATATAGATTTTCAGTAGACCCCGAGTTGAGTCTTTTCACTTGATTTAAATGATAAACACTTATGTTTTCCAACGCCCTCACAGTAACAACCAAGAGCTTGTTTTTGATGTTCTCCATGGTTCCAGCATTGGGCAAACATTCTGCAGATCATTCTCTTGGATGGGTTCGCGACCCGCCCCACCATAGCCCTTGATTGTGTGTTTTATGGCTCAAATACTTAGCCTTGTCCAGTCATGTGTTGACTGGAGTGATAGTAGGCTAGATGTAAAAATATATCGATTTGAAGTTAGTTTCAGTACTTAATTTAATTTCCAACCCCAATAGAACAATCACTACTGCAATAGGAATTTTTACTCAAACAATATTGAAGCTTGAAACGCCATAAAAATGACAAATTCATATGAGCAAAATAAAAATATCAGCCACACACATGAAATTGCAGACTCGGATATTTTTGGCCAGTAAGCCCAGGAAAATAACGCCTAAGGGGAAAACCTGTGAGATTATTTATTTCTTCTTCAAATATGAAATGTACAGCAATCAAATCAATAGTGAGACAACTTATCTCAACCCCTTGGAGACAGTCTTCATTTATGGAAAATTTAATGACTGTAAAATGCTCCTTCTCAGCAATAATACATCATAGGAATTTGTGCCCTCTCAGCCTGTACGAATTGTCCTTTCACAGTCAGAAATTTTGAAGATTGTGCCCAATAAATGTAGTACTCTTCCTCGATATACATGCCCACTGTTACAACAGTGACCAGCCTGGGAATTTGTGCTCTCTCTGCGTGGAAACCCGTGTCCTCTCATTGCAAGGAAACTCATGCCTCAAACAAACTGTTCCATAATTAAATGCAGCAATTAATGACCTTGAAATTTGTGCCAGACAATGCCAATCTCATGCCCAACCTCTTCCTCGAACTTCATGCTCATTTAATGTGTTGTATGGCCATCAAATTAAGTGCCATAATCTCTCTAGGAATTCATGCCCTCCAGCTGCTCCACTCTCCTTGGAATTCATGTTGCTCTCTCTCAGCCTCGTCTTCCCAAGAAGTCGAATTGCTCTCCAATGCACATGGATGGTTTTTGAAAGAAAGAGGGAGTGCCAATTTATTAAATTTCCCTTATCTTTTGGTTTTCCTCATGAGGGCGGGTGAAAGTTCTCAAGATCAAGGGCCCTAATTTAATATTGAGATGAAAAGATCAATGGGTGAGAATAAAATCATTTATTCTCTCCATAAATTAATTTCTCTCACCACTCACTTAAATTTATCAAAATTCACTTTATAACTCTAAAGTGAATTAATTGCTCATCTCAAGCAATTAATACAAGGGTCATGTCACGTTTCCCTCTCTTAATGACTTAGGAAAAATTACTAGGGGAACGCTTCCTTGGTACAAATTTCAACACTCTCTCTTACCAAGGAAAGTGTTCTCCCTCACTCTCAACTTATTCCTGAAGAAGATAAACTGCTTCCCCACCAAAGCTTGTAATCTACTCATGTGCTTCTTGCACAATATTATAATCTACTCATGTGCTTCTCACACAATATGGAAGATGCCCATCCTTTCTAACTTTACTCTATAAGGGTCAAATCAAATGTCCCTTCATGTTAGGCATCATCACATGAAGGACATCCTGAGCTGCAAAGCTCAGTGCTTCCGCTTTGCGTGGGAAGACCTTCTGGCATGTCCCCTGCCAGAACACACTCTAGTCTCACATTGTCTTTGTAGAATTTCCCTCTATCTCTGGAAGTCATCCCTCTACAAGTCTTGTATCCTGCACTAATGCAACATGTCAAAACATCTCCTCTCACTCATCCATCAGTGACAAGTCATACCAGCTATTGCAACAGTATTTTTTTTATTTGATCGAGAAATGGCTAAATCCAAAAAACTGTTTTGAAATCACCTAAGCTTGGTGAGGAAGGCGCTAAAGGAAGATTTAGAGTTTCAAAGGTAAAATATCCCATATCACCGCCAGTCACGTCAAAGCAGAACCAAAAAAGGTTAAATTAATAGCTTGGGATATCACATAAAGGAATCAACGGTCCAGATCCTGGCAGAGGTAAGATCAACGGCGGATGCAAGTTTCCCCAGAGAACAAACAAGGTATATAACGCAGGTAAAGATTTCTGAAGTGACTGTTGAGGCATCGTTAAAAAGAGGGAACGATCAACGGTCAATTGATCGGTTGGGAGAGAGATCAATGACCCGTATCCATTTCGCACTGCCAACATGCATGCAAAAGTGAAATGGTTGGTGGTTGCAAAATTATAAACCACCATCCACGCGTCAATACCAAAACATTTCGCAAGTTGGAACGGTGGTAAGAGAAACCACCTTCCACCATTGTGAAACCACCATTTTCGAAAAGCATAAAATCCAAACGCACGTGAAAGGTTGACATTTGTCATCTAACATTGTGTGATTGGGACGTGCCGCGTGCAGAAAGAAGACGACAAGGGATACCTTTTCAGTGCCTCTGTTTCCAGGTAGGTATTTTCAAAAACCCGTGCAAATAGTTCAAAGGGTTTTACATAATGGAAAGCTCCAGTGAAGTAGGAATTCAGAGTGATGAATTCGTAAAATTAGAAGACGTTTTAGAGGATAGGGATGGAGAGATATATGACACTATGATGACCAAAAATTCAGTCATAGAGATAAAGAACAAGATGGAGGATTTGCTAAATCAAAATATAGATGTACATAATGCTCATAAATCCCATTTTGTTCACTTCTGCCCTGAGCAAACACTAGGTTTTCCCGACTTCATCTCCTGGTGCGCCAAAAATTACTCCCAGACTGAAAAAGTTGCCATGAATTTGTTAAGAACAAAGAATTTATGTCCTGTAAATTCGTCGGTCATTAAGAAGCCGTTAGAAATCCCTTTATCTTTCTCCCAAAACCAAGAAGAATTTTCCGAAGAGAGTTTGGTCAGCCTGTATAGACAATCCACCCCTGAAAGTAAGCAATATTTCCTATCAAACATACTTAAACCGGATATTGCAGTTGATAATACACCATTCCCATTAGACATTACCCTTTTCAATGTGAATACACAACTTGTTTTGTCACTAATTTGCCAGTTTCTAGAGCTTGATAATGACCTAGTGGTTACTGAAGTTCAATTAGGTCTTCTTTTTAGGTCGAGTTCAGATTTACCAGAATTTGAGTCCAGTCAAAGCCCATGTATTAAGTTTGATGAATTCCTAGCTGAGAATATTCATTCTCAGTTAGTGAATTTCCACACTACAAAACATTTCAGATTCCAAACATATTTGATGAAAATGTTTTTGCTTTCAAGTGAAGGAAACCTGCATTTTCTAGAAGCGGTCTTTTCAGCCACAGTTGAAAATAATATATTCAATTTTATGAATTTGGTGTTATCTGAGATTTATAGGGCAATGTTTGAAGAAAATTTTCCAAGAGTATTGCCAGAAATGCAAAACCTGTTACAGTTCAATCCAGGAAAAGCAGTGGGTGATTGGTTTTTTCTAAAACAACACACGGTAATCAGACTATATGGTTTTGTGAAAGAACCATATGTATTACCAACTTTCCTGACACCGAGGGTGTTCGCCTTAGAATTCATTAGACATAAGTTAATAGTTGAGAATGATCATTTTTTGGCCTTGAAAAAAGCTTCAAATATGAAATTCCCACTGAAAATAGGACCCTTTATCATAAAAAATAGAAATGCTCTTTCATTTTTAGAAAAACAGTTGCAGATGATGAACTTCAAAGGGGCCATTGTTGTGAATTATGATCCATGCCATACCATCTCACAAAGGAGGCAACAAAACAAGAGCAAAGCTTTCGATCATCAAGAGGTTGGAGGATTAGCTACAAAAGCTAATTTGTTACAATATGAATTTGATACAGATGTCTTAGAAAATTCAGAATCCAATCCTTCAGCATTGGCAGTTTCTTCAACTGAGTTAGTACCTACCCCTAGTTAAATTGAAATTATTAGCAAGAGAAATTTTTCTGAAACCATTGATATGGATGTGGAGGAACAAGGAGGAATCAAGAGATTGAAATTAAGCCAAGAAAAGGAAATAGTTATACTAGACAGTGGAAATAGGAAGGCAAAAAAAAGTTTGAAGGACCAAATGTTCAGTTGTTTGATTACAGGTTTAATGAAGCAAAGGCCACGGGTTCAACTGATAAATACCAATCCAAAGTTGAGCTATATGTCAAGTATGGCCAATATAAACAAGTTGCAATAGAGAAAAATAACAAGTTGTTTCCCAAAGTCAAGAATATATCAGATTCAGAAATCACTTTGATGACTGTCAGAGATCCTACAAAAAATACCTTGAATTTAGCTATATCTTCAGATGAAAAGGTTACTCAAATGAAAATAAATCTGCAAAAAATACCAGTCCCAAAAAAAATCCATTTGCATAGGAAAATTTGAGAAGTAATTTATACAGATTTAATGAAAGATACCCTGAAGATTGCAAAATTGCAAAAAAAAACAAATAGGTTGGAGGTTCAACTGAGACAAGAGAAAACTGAGAATAAGGCTTATCAACAACAGATAAAAAAGATACAGGTTGATTTGGTAGAATCAAATTATGAGCCAAATAAGGGACAGGCAACCAAGAAGCTTCTAAGTGAAAAATAAAATACCATCCAACTCCTTAAAAAGAAACTAAAAATTCCAGCAACCTAGTTGATTCAGGCATCTGAATTGACAGTTTTGGAGCAAGAGAGAGAATCCATGTCACAAGAGCTCGATGACTGTAAAGCGAAGCTAATTAAATTTGAAGAAAAAGAAGTACGCTGGGAAAAATACAAGTTAAATCTCAAGACTCAAGTTGAAGATTTGAAGGAAAAATTAGTAAGTGCAGTACAAGAAAAGCAGAGAACAGGGAAAGAAAGTCAGGAAACAAATACAAAGAGTCTGATTCAAGCTATGTCCCAAGTGAGCTTGAAAGAAGTGTAAATCAAAGAATTGAAGGAAGAAATTTAGAGATTGAATGAAGAAAACCGGAAGAAAGAAGAAGAAAGAAAGAGCTAGAAAATAAAAATAAAGAGCTACTTGATAAAAATCAGAAGCTGATATCTCAAGCTAGAGGACAGATTCCTTTTCAAGGTGGAAAAAATTTGATTTGTGATTCAATAATAAATGAATTTGGCAAATTCGGGCCATTGTTAAATTTTATGAAGACTAATAAAATAGTAGAAAATGAGAGTGTGCATATTTGTACAACCATGATGGAGACTTTGGATAAGAAGCCAAAGGAAACAACTCATAATACAATTAATTTTCTTAACACCCTGAAAGACGAAGATTTAAAAGCATTGGCAATCAAAAACAAGATAGCAGTAATAACTTGGGCCAGAAGAGTCCTTGGGAAACATTGTCGTGTTGAAAATGTCCAAGCCAAAGCAGATCAAATGAAACAATAGGCTCAGTCATTCAAGAATTCATTTGCAGATTTGATTCAGAAATGTCTTCCTTCCTTTTGGGATGAATAGAATAAATTGATCTCCCTGGATGAATATAAAAATTTGTTGTTTGAAATTAGGATGAATCATCAAAAATTTGAAGATATGACCCATGTTCTGATAGGGAAAATTGTATTGAAGAAGCTTTCAGATGACTTTAAAATTTTAAACCAATTGATGATGATAGGAGCTAAGTTGCCTCCAATATCTTTTGTAGATCATGTGGATATGAAGGTTTTGGTGAAGGAGATGACCAGCTATGAAATCCCTTCTTTAGAGCAGTGGAAAACAATAGAGAAATATGACAAATGAAGTATAATTTGCACGCTTGAAGACTCTTGTCCGAACAAGAGATTTGTACCAGAAGCTGTAGCCGATTAAAAGACAAAAGAATATTATGTTTTGAAACATGATATATACATTTTGACATAAATAATATGTAATAAGTAGTTAGACTTTTCTATTTTTAGAAATAGGCAGCTAGGTTTTGGCTCAAGAAGCCTTTTTAATGTATATATACACATTTTTGGCAATGTAATCGGGGTTGGAACCTATGGAAGAGACACTTATTTTGTATTGAGCTTCTTCAAGAATCAATATAAATTTCCTGCAGAGTTGAGCACATTTCCAAAAACAAAGATTCATGTGTTATTTATTTACAGTCTGTGATTTTCTCCCTCTTATGTGATTTGTCATTCCTGTAATATCTTTTCCATTATGTTTTCTTTCATGCTTAGATGAAATTTTACTTAGGTCAGAATTCATGTTGCCATGCCCTAATCTATGAGATCTAAGTATTCATAATCTTTCTTCTAAAGTTGGTGTTGGATTCATCTATAATCGGTGCCCAATATTAATGGATTGTTGTCTCTTTCTTCTATTTTCACCTGCAAATAGGAACTTGACTATGAAGCAATGATTACCTTGCCTTTGTAAAAAACTCAGATTGTTCAAACTCTGTTTAAATTTGAAAATATTTATGATTTTGACTCCATGCCCAATGGTATCCTTGTTTTTGATCCTTTTACAAAATTAAAACATAATCATTTTGACATATCTTTGGCCATTACATTTATTTTTGAGAGAGAGAGCCCTGTCTGGTAGGAAAAAACCAGTTTTCCTCCTAAAGATTGGTTTGAAATAGTTACCTTAGAATTGTCTTTCCACAACCAAGGGATAAATTCTCAATGCTAACACCAGCTGACCCTTTTTCCATCACTGGAAGAAGTAGCCTCTCGCCTACTCCCCTGAATCGAAGACAGATTACTTAGTACCACAATAATATCTGGAGCATCATGCTCTCTCCTTTGAACTGCGAACTGACTACTCGGTGCCACATCAATCCTGGAAGCATCTCACTCTCCATTTTTCTCAGACTCGGGACCTTTTATTCACTCAGATCGTCCTGTTGCAGGTTGTCCACGCACTACATAATCACCATCTCTCCGATGACCCATCAACACTGGATCAACCGGATCCACTCCGAATACATAAATGAAGATGTGTTCACTCTAGAACAACACCACATATCCTACACCTTCCAAGGCTGGGATTGAGAGTCTGCTATCCTGCATCCCTGGAACTTAGAGTACTCATGAAATCTCCAAAATCTAGCTAGACTCTGTACTCATCCCAATCCTATGACTGCATGCACTATGCCATCTCTATCTTGTACGGGCTGCTCTAGAATAGTCTCAATAGTGAGGAAGGAATATCGCCTCCCAGTCATGTGACTGCAATACGCACTATCAACAATCCACTTCTCAGCATCCACTAGTCCACTACTGCCTCAACTCGAAACAACTATGGCAAGAGAGAATTATTTCTCGAAATTTGCAGCATAATTCTCTATCTCAACTGTAGCTGCAACCTGTTCCTCCTTCTCCTACTTTCCCCTCTTTTTCTTAGGAGATTGGCCAGCATAATGGCCAAAATCATTGCATGCATAACACTTGAATCTACTCAGTTCCTTATTATGCTCACCTCTATGTTGCTTAGCCCCTCCCATAGGGCCCTTCTTGGACCTCTTGCCTTTAGCTGATAAGGAAACATTCTATACATCCTCTTTACTGTTTGAATAGCTCCCCTGCACAAATCCTCTTAGGGTCTCCTCCTACACAAAGTCATCCCAGAGAGGTTCCCAGGAAGGCATGTTCTCTCGTGAAACAATCGCCTCCACGAAGACTTCCCACTGCTTGGATGCTCCATTCATTATCGTCCTCACTAGTTCGCTTCCCTGCACAGCCTCCCCAATTGTTGTAAGCTCGTCTCTCACCTGAGTGATCCGACTAAGTTAAGAGATCACATTCTCAGATTATGCCATCTGTATAGTTTTCAGCTTCTCTCTCAATACCATCTTTCTATTTTCATTCGAATTCTGGTACAAGTTGGTTAAGACATCCCACATATGATAATCTTGGCTTATAGAGGTCAAGTGTGGGATCACATGGTCCTTCACTTCATTAAGGATGATCCTCTTTTCCTTGATGTCCTTCTTATTGAAGGCTTCCAACGCTGTTGCATCTATGGTTGTGATTACTTGCACTGGATTAGATTGAGTATTATTCACTACTCCATCCCACAACTAATTTTCATGCAGTATCAACACAATCCTTGATTTCCAAGGAATGAAGTTGGCTGCCCCATCCAGCCTATCCTCCAACCTCAACCCCGTGGTTATCACACTAAAAATATAAGTCCAAATTTGCCTCTGATGAACAAAAGAAAACTCCCTCTTAAGTTTGAAAAATCACAATCAACAATTATGCCCCTCGCGCTCTGATACCATGTAAAAATATCTCGGTTTCAAGTTTAGTTTCAGTACTTAGTTTAATGTCTAACCCCAATAGAACAATCACTGTTGTTCATAAAAAATACTGAAGCTTGAAACACCATAAAAATGACAAATTCATATGAGCAGAATAAAAATCTCAGCCACACGCATGAAATTGTAGACTCAAATTTTTTTGGCCAATAAGCCCAGGAAAAAACCCCCTAAGGGGAAAACCTGTGAGAGTGAGTGAGTATTTATTTCTTCTCCAAATATGAAATGTATATCAATCAAATAAACAGTGAGACAACTTATCTCAACCCCTTGGAGACAGTCTTCATTTCGTGAAAATTTAATGACTGTAAAATTCTCCTTCTCAACAATAATATAGTATAGGAATTCGTGCCCTCTTAGCATGTACAAATTGTCCTTTCACACAGTCAGAAATTCTGAATATTGTGCCCAACAAATGCAGCACTCATCGGTCTATGTGCCCATTGTTACAACGACGACCAACCTAGGAATTTTTTCCCTCTTAGCTTGGAAACCCATGCCCTCTCACTTCCAATAAACTTGTGCCTCAAACAAACTGTTCCATAATTAAATACAGCAATTAATGTCCTTGAAATTCGTTCCAGACAATGACAATCTCATGCACATCCTCTTCCTCAAACTTCATTCTCATTTGATGTGTCGTACACTCATCGAATCAAGTTTCAGAATCTCTCTCGGAGTTCGTGCCCTCCAGCTGCTCCACTCTCCTTAGAATTTATGTTGCTTTCTCTCATTCCCCTCTTCTCAAGAAGTCAAATTGCTCTCAAATGCTCATGGATGGTTTTTGAATGAAAGAGGGAGTGCCAATTTATTAAATTTGCCTTGTCTTTTGGTTTGCCTCATGAGGGAAGGTGAAAGGTCTCAAGATCAAGGGCCCTAATTTAATCTTGAGATGAAAAGATCAATGGGTGAGAATAAAAGCATGTATTCTCTCCATAAATTAATTTCCCTCGCCACTCACTTAAATTTATCAAAAGCCACTTTATAACTCTACACTGAATTAATTGCTCATCTCAAGCAATTAACACAAGGGTCATGTCACTTTTCCCTCTATAATGAATTAGGTAAAATTACTAGGGGAACACTTCCTTGGTACAAATTTCAACACTGGAGGTCACATTGCGTACTACAGGTGGGAGTGCTCCTTAGCCGGAGTGATATATTATTGTAGAGTGAGATGACTTGTCTATGTTACAAGGAGATCTTATCTCATTATATATTAGACAAAGTCTAATCTAATGTTGAATTTGACAATTGGCTCTAAGAAGTGTCTAGGACTTCTTAGAGTATGGTCAAACCAACATTAGAGCTCTACTGAAAAGAATGTGACCGCATGTGAGGAGATATAAGCGGGGATAACTTTTCTATGATGAAACCAAGGAGTCAAGACAATCCATTGAAGAAGTTCCATAGAAAGTGGAAAACAAGAAAGAGCACAACTACCCCAATAAAAGGGGTAAATTGACCCTAGAAGACAAAATGACAAGTTGGCTTGGAAGATAAATAAAGAATAAATAAAAGTACAAGTCGGCCTCAAGAGTAAAAATCAAGTCAACTGAAGACTATAAATAAAAGTGTTCTCACACTTCACTTGTCACATTCAAGCAAGCTCATCTCTCTCAATTGATACACACTTCTCAAGGAGGACAAGTGAATATTACAAGAAGCATAACTTTGGGGTTTCTCTTATCTCTTATCCTCTTGGAATATTATCTACCCTCACTAGGTTTTATTGTGAAGGAGGTCGAACCTATCTTGTGCTAAGGTTCATCTTCATGATTGGTATTATTCTTGTATTGGATTAATTCCTTATGAGAAACATTTGTTGGGTTTTCTCCCATTTGGGTTTCCCGGGATAAATATTTGTCTCTTGTGTATGGTTATCTTTCAGTGATCCTTGTTTTATTTTTTGCTGCAAATGAATGGTGTTATAATTGTGAGATGAAATGAATGATGAATTAAAAGTTGAAGGAGATTAAAATTATATTGCTAAGTTAAAACATCAACATGGTCTCAGAGTAGTTCTGAATAGATGTCATTTACAGAGACTATTTGTGCCCTAATATGGAAACTAGGGCTTCCAATTGTGAACACTTAATACCTCAATTTTGGTTCGATCTAGGTGCATTGGAACTCATCCGGAGGGCGCATATTTCTGTGGAGGCAAAATTCAATTTTGACAATTTTTCAGTTTTGACCTAATTTCTATTGGAATCAAGAAATTAGGGCTTTCAATCTCTAACCCTTATGACCACATATTGGGTTTGATCTTAGCATTTTGGAGCTTTCCTAGGAGGGCACATCTACTTGTGGACTAGGTTTTCACATTTGAAAAAAATCAATTTTGACCTAGCTCCTGCTAGGGTTTTTGGATCTGAAATTCAAAATGGTGTCCAGTCTTAGAGTGGAAGACATGATGGATGGTGCTTCAAATTTTAGATCGTGGAAGACAATAATACTTTTCATTTTGGAATAAAATGAGATCCAAGATCATGTAAAGAAGGATATATCAGAACCAAAAGATGATGGAGAGAAATCCAACTACAAGAAAAATGAAGCAAATGCAAATAGGATCTTGGAAGGCTCTATTAAAGACCGCTTGATTCCTCATATATCTAAATTGAAGACCGCTAGAGCAATGCATGATGCTTTAGTAGGATTGTTCGAAATCAAAAGCACCAGCAAAAGACTAGCCTTGAGAAATCAACTTCATTGCATAAAGATGTCAAACTCAGATTCCGTTGCTACTTATTTCATGAAGGTCTCCCAGTTGAGAGATCAACTTAAAGCCTTTGGAGACATTATTGAGGATGCGGAACTTGTTATGATGAGCCTTAATGGATTTCCTTCCACATGGGAATCATTTATTCAGAGTGTTTGTGGAAGAGGAGAGTTACCCAAATTTGATCGTCTATGGACTGATTGTGTTCAAGAAGAGGTCGAATTATTATCAAAGAATATCTCACAGGAGACTTAAGAAGAAGAAAATCAGGCTCTTGTAGCTCATGCAAGAAAAGGAAGAGGATGAAGAAAGTTTGAAAAGAAGAAAAATACAAGTGAAGGATCAGCCCTGGCTCAAAGGAAGAATGATCTTTCAAAGATAAAGTGTTTCAATTTCCAGAAATTTGGTCACTATGCTATCCAGTGTACTGAAAGGAAAAGGAAGTAAATTCAACATGCATCAACAACCAATGTTGATGAGCCTCCACCAAAGAAGAAGAAAGAAGATAAAATTGATGAAATTGTAGATGATCTCCAGAAGGAGTATTTCTTCTAGTACACTCAAAATACATGCACACCAATGACAATATCATCTTTGGATGATGTCTTGTGCTATGTGACTGTCATTGGTGATCTATTTCATGAAGAATTGAGCAAGTTTCAGAAGATCGGTATAAGATCAAGGTTGTCAAATCAGACGATGAAGAAGAGCACTCTACCAGAAACTCCAGTGATTTCTACAAGGAGGTAGAGATTAAGAGGGAGCCAACAAAATAATAAAAGATAAGTATTTTATACTTTATATGATAATGTTTATTTGCTCAAATTAATTGTTATCTTTATTGATGAATATCATGATTGTTTAAATTAGTGTTGGTTAACCCTTGTGGACATTTCTGTCATGAATAGGTCCATTGTAAATATTTTGGAGATGGAAGTCCTAACCATGTTCTTATAGGAAGATGCGACTAATACGGCAATTATGCTTAGATCAAGTGTCCTCACCAGCTATTAGATGACAAGACTACTGAGGAAGCATTCAAAGGAGTGGATCCCTGGTTGTCCTACATACACCCATGTGCCAGGGAAGAAGAGGATGAAGAAGGTAACCTTCAAGAGATCTAGAAGATTTCATATGGATTTTGATAGTGAGGAGCAAGAGGCTCCGAAGGATGATTTTCCATCCAATACAATTATCATCCTTCTATCAATAGAGACAGCAGAACAAGTGGATCTGCCAAGAGATGATGCAGTGATCAGGAAACGACCCAACAGGAAGCCATGATGTAAGAATATTAATCCATCATAAAGAATGATGTGTGATAATGCCAAGACCTGAAGGGAAGTTAAGGGTGACCTCCAAGTAGATCTATAAGATCTATCATCTAGTCCATATTAGCATATGAGAAGGAACATTATAGAGGCTATGGAGTTAGCCATTCTTGCAAAACCTAAGAAAGTATTAATGGTATCCAATAGAACCACTTGATGGTAGGTAACACAAATATATACATAGGGGTAGATAATCTTCCATGAACCTGAGCTATCTTGTGTGGGGATATTGGCTCAAAAGCAGAGTATCCATATGCAGTGAGAGTAGGATACTCAGATACAAAGAAAGCAGAGTGTCCAGTTGCAGAGGGATCATGACATTGGGGAGCAGTATGATTCCACATAGAGGGAGTAGATGCAAAACAACTTGTTGATTAAGAAGACTTAGTACGAACTCATGCATGCCTTCATATCTTGGTATGCCAATATTGAAAAATACTTGATGAGCTTGGGTTTCACCAAGATTGTTACAGATTCCAACCTTTACTACAATGTTGTTGATGGTGACCATTTGATCTTGATACTATATGATTGATGATTTGTTCCTTTATGGAAACATATAAGCTTAGTGTCAAGTGTAAGAGGGAGTTGACCTCTAAGTCCGAGATTATTGGGATTAGAGGTATTATGAGTTCTTCCTCAATCAGAGGGAGTACACAATTGAGATACTGAGAGATTTGAGATGATGGACTACAAGTCCATCTCCATACCTATGTAGGCAGATCTGAAGAAGCTGAGTGATTCTGCTTCATATTCAAATCTGATGGATCCCATGATGTGCATATATAGAGAAGTTGAGTGATTCCACATCATATTTAGATTTGGTGATGTACAAACAGTTGATCAAAATACCATGAACCAGATATCGTTGAGCCAAGGCTCTTCCATTGGGGTGTGGCAAAGCATTTGATGAGGTACCTGTGTGGTACAGTTGGGTATGATCTTAGAGATATCTTAAGTGATGAAGTGAAGATACAAAATATATACATATTCTGACTAAGAGGACTGTAGTATATTGAGAAGCATCTTGAGGTGTTGCTTCAACTTGGATCAATTATGTGAGAAGCAACCCTTGTGGCACTCAGTATAGCAAAAGTAGAGAAAATTTCAACCAATACTGCAGAACTATTTGATCTGGTGATCTAATACTACTTCATCCAAAATGTGGTGCAACAGGGAGTAGTGAAGCTCTAGTACATACCCATGGATGAGAAGATAGCCGATGTTCTCACCAAGCCTTTGTCCAAGGAAAAATTTGTATACTTTAGGGACAAGGTTGATGTGATGGAGAATGCCTCTTTGAGTGAGAGGGAGCGTTGATGGATGTGTAAAATCGTGATGATGAGCAACAAACATTCATATGAGAGATGAATGGCCTATACATAGTGATGATATTACAAATGATCGACAGACATTCATATGAGAGATGAATGGCCCAGATGGTTTTACAGATAAGTAGGAAGACATTCATATGAGATGAGTTTCCAAGACAACATGATGATTCGATAGATGAGTAACAGAAATTCAAGAAAGTGAATGGTCTATTATAGATGCAGTTGCAGCATATTAGTACTGATGTAGTTACAGTACATTTGATTCAGTACATGTACCCTACAGATGCAAATGCAATACATATGTAGTATTGAAGGACATTCTCACCAATATTAGCGGATTGACACATAATGTTTCCCTCGTTGAGATGGAGTGTTGATGTTCTCCATGGTTCCAACATCGGGAAAACATTCTGCAAAAAATTCTCTTGGATGGGTTCGGGAGCTAGAGAGAATGGCCCCGTCGTATCCCTCTTATGGCTCAGATGATTAGCCTTGTCCAGTCATGTGTTGACTGGAGTGGTAGTATGCTAGAGGTCACAATGCATACTCTGGGTGGGAGTGCTCCTTAGTTAGATTGATCTATTCTTGTAGAGTGAGTTGACTTATCTATGTTACAAGGAGATATTATCTCCTTGTATATTAGACAATGTCTAATCTAATGTTGAATTTGACAATTGGCTCTAAGAAGTGTCAGGGACTTCTTAAGGTATGGTCAAATCAACATTAGAGCTCTACTAAAAATAATGTGACCGCATGTGAGGAGATATCAACGAGGAGAAATTTTATATGATGAATAAATAACGAAGGAGTCAAGATAATCCACTAAATAAGTCCCAAATAAAGTGGAAAGCAAGAAAGAGCACAACTACCCCAATAAAAGGGGTAAATTGACCCTAGAAGACAAAATGACAAGTCGGCTTGGAAGATAAATAAAAGATAAATAAAGAATAAATAAAAGTACAAGTCGGCCTCACGAGTAAAATCAAGTCAACTGAAGAATATAAATAGAAGTGTTCTCACACTTCATATGTCACATTCAAGCAAGCTCATCTCTCTCAATTTATGCGCACTTCTCAAGGAGGACAAGTGAATATTACAATAAGCATAATTTCGTGGTTTCTCTTATTCTCTTATTCTCTTGGAATATTATCTACCCTCACTAGGGTTTATTGTGAAGGGTTTCAAACCTATCTTGTGCTAGGGTCATCTTTATGGTTGGTATCGCTCTTGTGTTGGACTAATTTCTTCTATGAACAATTTACTGGGTTTTCTCTCATTTGAGTTTCCCAGGATAAATATTTGTGTCTCTTATGCATGGTTATCTTTCAGTGATCCTTGTTTTATTTTCCGCTGTAAATGAATGATGTTACAATTGTGAGATGAAATGAATGATGAATTAAAAGTTGAAAGACATGGAAATTATACCGCTAAGTTAAAACATCAACACATGTATGATTCATCCACTCCAATAAATGGATCCATCCCCGGTCTCACCTGACACCCATTCCCCACTTTCCACGCAAACCATTTCCCAAGATGGTTGATAGCCTCAAACAATTCACTCCACATGTTAGAATCCACATAGCCCTTTTTGCTCCCCTTTCTGATCCAGTGAATCAATGGAATATTATGTAGGTAATTAACATTTATAGTCTCACTCCACAACACATTACCAAATAACCCTCTCCAAAGGCTCTTCATTATTAATTCCTAACTAAACCAAAAATATTTTTCAGTCCCCAGCCCTCAAATTTCTCAGGAAAGGAGATGTTTTCCCATATTACAAGGTGAACCCCATCTTTGTCCCTATTGCTTTAGCATAAAAACTAATCATTTTTTGTCTGATCTTGTTCAAAATGAATTTGGGCACTTTGGATAAGGATAGCCAATAAACTAGAATTTTCTCTAAAACACACTTAAGTAGGATCAATCCACCCTGCAAAGACAACCATCTATAACTCCAATTATCCACTTTTTTTCTATCTTCTTAACAATTCACATGTAGTCTTCTTTTAGATAATTGTTTGGTTTTAAATAGTAACCAATATACTTGAGACCAAAATCCAAAAATTCCAAGGGAAACGGAAAGAGACCTTGTACCTGATCCAGCACGAATTTTTCAACCTCATTCCAAAGAAAACTAGATTTATGGGATCTCATCTCCATCCCGAAGCATCACAAAAGAATGTTATAATTACTTGGTATTCTCTTCATTTATCAACTGATCCAAGACCAAAGAGAAGCATGCCATCTACAAATAAGAGATGAGTAATATATTATTTTGAAGGTATTCTAACACCTAATTCTTCCTTCCCTCTTGGCATGGTCAATTAACCTTTATGCCCTTCCAAAACCAACAAAAATATCAAGGGCGAGAGAGGGATCCCCTGTCTAAGGCCCCTACAACTTCTAAAAAAATCAGTTGGAGAACCATTTATGAGAATAGAAAAGTTAGCAGATGTAACACGTCCCATGATCCAGACTATCGCTTCAATGTTGAGCTCAATTTGGAGAAGGATTAATCTAAGGAAAGTCCATTCAACTTTGTCATAATCCTTAATCATGTCAGAAACTTCTAAAAAAATTAGTTGAAGAACCATTTATGAGAATAGAAAAGTTAGCAGATGTAACGCATCCCATGATCCAGTTTGTCACTTCAATGTCGAGCCCAATTTGGAGAAGGATTAATCTAAGGAAAGTTTAGTCAACTTTGTCATAAACCTTAACCAAGTCCATTTTCCAAATCATAGCTCCCAGTTTCTTAACCTTTATAGAATGGAGGCTCTCCTGAGCAACTCCAATGGTCGTTATCTTTATGGTGTTCAAAGTTTCAAACTTCATCTAGACAGTGTTTGACTTTTATTGCATTGGGTATGGTAAATGTCATGGATTGTTAGATGCAATTATTGATACTAATGGATTACATATCTTTGATAAGTCAAATCCTTGCATTTTGTCTGCATTGTTTCAGTTTTTATTTTTAGATATGATTTTTTTTTCCTATGGGTTTCTTTTATATTTTCTTTACATTGTTGAGTCTCATTATGTCAGAATTTTTATTTTTTTTACAAATAATTCATTTCTCGGATAGTGATATGAAGTGCATGCACTTTTTGCATGTAACAATTAGTAATAATGCCCGTAATATAATCAAATATACCATATTGTATAACTAACCATAATGCAAACCTAAATTTACACATGTTATATAGATATAGTTATTACAAAATTAGGAAGTTGTAAATGTATTTCATTTAGGTAGGCATTTGTATCATGAAACCTTTAATGTGTATTTTTCCAACAAAGCGACCTTGAAGCTATACCTCTTAAGGTTTTATCAATAGTCATGAGAGGTTATACCAGTGGAAACTAGATTGCATATGTTGATATAATTCATCATCATGGGATAAATATAGTATTGTATTTCCACACTATGATGAGCCTTGATCTCATATTATAAACACATCTACCCCTCTGGTTGGTTGGCTGTTTGCAGGTGAGTATCCATGACCCTTTTGAGGGGGGGATTCTTTCTCTTTGTCCGCTCTTACTCCTTATTCAAGTGGTATTGTTTTCCTATAGGTTGAAGAGACAAAAACATGTGATGCATTTTGTCCATACAATATGTTCCTAACTTCATACAACATGAAGATTGTTAATATCATACTTTTTCTTCCTCACTTTGTAATGAACATCATCACCTTTACACGTCATTTTCAACAGCATTAGCCCCATTTCCATCATCATATGACCTCAATATTGTGACAAAAAATTGATCGAAATGCTAATTTTGACCACGAAAGTTAGTTATATAATTTGTCTAAAAATATATGTACAACACACAATTTTTCCATAAAAAACTACAAAGCGGTCCCAAAATAAAAGAATGGTTAATTCATCAATTTGTTGACTTTCCAAAAATACATAGTGGATGAATGTGAACATCATTCATTCATTTGATCTAGTCTCCAATACTTATCACGGTCCCACTACTAAATCAATGAAAATGGGTTATTTACATTAGAGCGATTTCTAAGAGATGTCCACATACTTTCTTATAAATAAATCCCTCAAGGTCATTCACCATATCACTCAACACAAGTAAAGTTATGTTGTTGGGTTTATTAGAAAGAGAAAAAACTTACATATTTTTCCTCTTCTTTCTACCATTGGAGTCCATACTAAACTAACAACAACTTGGAGTGTATCACTAGAGGAGGAGAATAACTCTCCCTTGGGTTAGTTGTGGGGTCCACCTCTTCATCAACTAATATCAAAGTGTTGTAATCTAATTGTCTCTCGATTGATTAATACAAATTTATTCATTCTTTGTTATATATTGTGCTTGTAGGATTTGGCTTAAATTTCCTTCTATTAAGACTTAGATATTGAGTTATTATATTTCTATTTTTATATTAGTGTTGTTCTTATTGGTAAGCTAAACCCTTTAATTGTAATTGTACCATTTGTCTCCTATATGTACCAAGGAAACTTAGTTTTAGAAAGAATTCCATCTTGTGCATTTAATATATTGTAATAGGAGGTTTTCCCCTTGAAGAGGCTTCTTATCCACTCTCTTCATTTCATTATCAAGGTGAGGGGTTACTTTTTCTTTATATTTTTATGTTTTTTGGTCCATAACATTTGGTATCATAACATACAGTGCTTGGCTTGGCCCTTTCAAAATGAGATATCTTTCCATTTTCACTATATTTTTTTTTTTTGGGGGGGGGGAAGTTTCATTCAACAAAAATTTTGAGAGCCTTAGGATACATAGATAAGTACTTGTGGTAAAAAATTTAAGTTCTAGTTCACTATAAGTTAGGAGTTACATTATATGGAAGTTACGATTTTCAACTAGTCCAAAAACTAGTTTCAAATAAGTGTTCTAAGTAAGAATTTATATATGATTATTGTTCGAGATCCAAATTGAGTGCCACTAGTTGTATTAAAAATAATGTGGATCATTGTGTTTCTAGTAAAAATTTAGGAAACATATCCAAAAGATGGGGCATGCAGCAATTCGTACAAGTTCACTCCCTTGAAAGGGACCAAAACAACAAATTTTGGGAAAGTTACCGTAACTTTCACTTGGCACATCATAATTTGTTCAAACTTGTGGTGTTGGAGAGAAGACATATCAAAATACTATATGCCAAAATTTCAGACTCAAAGGGGCTGAAATTCCAGAGATACTTCATGAGAAAGTTTGGCCAACAAGACAATCAAGACCCTAGGCCTTCTATAACCAATAGCCATACCAAGTCAATATTATGAAGAGGTCTCCACGGATTTCATCATAGGTATAACACAACATAAATGAAATAATTTCATCGTGGTAATGGTGGATTTATAGAATTTTGGAGCATGCAATCTAGATTCTAAACAAGAGATAAATATTATGCAAGAGATCAACAATCTAACAAAATCATGTAATAAATGAGTTAAACATTAGTTAAAATACAATAGAAAGATCAATAAGACATCATATTCTTATATTACATAAAATTTACAAAGAATGTAGAAATTTATTACATATAGGAAATTTGAATAGTTCTTGGAGATAGTTTGAATTGTTCCTCTAGTGCATGAGATCCTAGCTAGGCTTAACTAGAGCCAAAACACCCTTTGTTAGCTATGCAAACTCTTTGAGGGAATTTAACAAACCCATAACCACAGTAAGTGGTCCCTAAGTCGACTCATCTTCCTAAATGCTAGTTTAAAATAAGTGTAGACTCGTGCATGTGGTCCTCATCCCTAAAAACACTCAACTAATGCCCTATGATCTCAAAGGGCTCTTAGGGTTAGTTAGGACCTTGATTAGTGGATTGGGAACTCGTGCATTACTCCCTAACTCGAATTGCACTCAAGATTTCCTGAAATCAGGGAAAGAATCCCTAATTTGTGGAATGCATCACAAATAGCTAGAAATAGAAGTTAAGGAGCTCAAAACTGGCTTATAAGCTTATAATAGTATTTCAAGACCCTTAGAGCTTAGTAGGAATCTCTAGGGTGACTCAGATGGCCAAATTGAATGGGAATTGGCTCAATAGACTCATGAGATCATAACCTAATTCCCTATGTCAGAGAATGAAGCTATGAAGAGGGTTATTATTCTCTAACACTCCCCCATAAGCCGAACTAGGTGAAATAAATGCAAAAGAAAATTGGGTCCCAATAATGTTGCAGTCATGTTAGGTACCCAATGTACATAAATATTATTTAAAATTGAGTAAGAGGGAAAACCACATGGGAAACGCCCCCCCCATAAAATAGAGTGTGAATGAGAAGGCTAAGGATCCTGCTCAGAAGATGTCTTCAATCCCAAAGAAGCTCTCAACTGGGTGAATTGCTTCTTGACGAAGGGCTTAGTGAAAATGTCTCCAATTTGCTCGAAGGAAGGGCATAATTGCAAGTATATGAGTTGATCATGTATCAACCCTCTTATATAGTGCAAATGGATCTCTATGTGCTTGGTCTATTTTTGATGACCATGCTCTCTTGAAATCTAAATGGTACTTTGATTATCACAAAATATGGCAGTAGGCCTATGAAACTCTAACCCAAACTCAATGAGAATGTGTTGCAACCAAATGGCTTGTGTTGCAGTATTAATTGTACCTCTATACTCTGCTTTTGTTGTCGATATATCAATGGTTGCTTACTTCTTGCTTGAACAAAACATAGGCATTGATCCCAAACTAAAACATAATCAGAGGTGGACTTGGAATCGGTGCCATCACCAGTCCAATTAAAATATGTGTATCCAACTAGATCCAATGAACATGATATTGCATAATGTATCCCATAGTCATGTGAGTGATTCACATATCAGAAAATCCTCTTGGAATCCTTCAAATGTATCTCATGTGGCCCTTGCATGTATCTGGAAACTGTCCCAACAAAAAATGAGATGTCTGATTGAAAGTGCGTGAGATAAAGAATACTCCCAACTAACTATCAATATCGGGTATTGTCCACCAAAGGTGTAGAACTACCATCTTCAAGCTTGACTCAAAGGAAGGGGGATTTATTTATTTTCAATCATCCATATGGAATCTAATGAGAATATATTGTGCATACTTGGACTATGCCAATGTGACTCCCAAATCTAATTAGGTGAATTGGAGTCCAAGAAAGAATTGTAACAATCCCAAATCAGTCATGGAAAACCTATTATGCAAAGTAGATATGAACCTTGTAATGGATGTGGTATAACTCCCTATGATGAGGAGATAATCTACATAGAGTACAATGAGCAACAGTGATTCACCCTTTTCGAATCATTTGGACATTCAGATCTGAATGACATCTCAAGAATCCTTGGGAAAACAAAAAAAGAATCCATCTTTACATACCAAGCGTGAGGAGCTTGCTTTAGGCCATACAAATATTTCTTTAGTTTTCATACAAGTGATGTGTCTTCGATGTACCCCTATGGATGCTCCATGTAGATCTCTTATGAAATATACCCATGAATAAATTCACTATTCACATACATGTGATGAATCTCCCATTGTTGCTATGCTGAGCACAAGTCGAACTAAATCCATTTTTTCAACTGGTACAAAAACAATCGTGTAGTCAATTCCATGCACTTGTGAGAAACATTTGGGCACCAATATTTCCTTGTACTTGTTGATGCATCCATTGGATTCCATCTTGGTCCCGTATACATCGAACCAACATCCTACCCTTAGGAAGGTGTCTCAAATCCCAAGTGTTGTTGTCAATGAGGGATCGATACTCATCCATTCCTTCCCAATGTGGATTGTCAAAAGCTCATGCATGGGTTTCAGGATAAAAAAAAATAGACACCATATAGAAAGGTGTGGTAAGAAATGGCTCTGTAGATATATGTATATGTGGTGCAGCATGAAATTGTGAGTGGGTCCTTCGTGCATCGGAAGGATCACCGCCTAGTTCCCTTGCTACTTCGAGAGTTTTCTTTGCTCAATGAGGCTGAATTGTTAGATCTGAAATAATATCTTCTTCAGTGTCCTCAATATCATCTTCTTGTGAATTTGAAGGTGCATTTGGGTCTGAAATTTTTGTTGAAATATCGGAGGAATCATTGGAAAGATCAATAGGAATGGCTAGTGGTGTATCGATAGGAGGACTAGTTGCATGCACGCGAACTTCTTCAAACTTTACACACTTTTCGATGAAAATATTTTCAATATTCGGATTGAGTAATCTATACCCCTTTAATCCTTCTATATAACCCACAAATATGCCCTCTTCACTTTGTGGATCCAAGGCCCTCATTTTCTTAGAAGGTATGTGAGCCCATGCCTAGGATCCAGACACCCTAAAGTGTTTTACTGCTGATTTTTTACCACTCCATGCCTAAAATGGAGTAACACCTTTCACACTCTTGTGAGGAACTCTATTTTGAATGTAATTGCAAAAATTTATGGCCTCAACCCATAACTTTGGATCTATATCCTTGGAATGTAGCATGCATGTGCCATTTCTTTCAATGTTATGTTATTCCTTTTTGCAACCCCATTTTGTTGTGGAGTATAAGGAACGGTATGTTGCACCTCAATGTTGGATATGGAACATAAATGGTGTACATATTTATTGACATACTCCCCCCCATTTTCTATGGGGAGGATCTTGATCCCCTTCCCTGATTGTTTCTATGCAAGTGCTTTGATGTCTTAGATACATTCAAATACATCATCTTTGTGTTTGAGGAAGTACAGTCATGTGTATCTTGAATAGTCATCAACAAAGGTCAATACATATTTGGTCTTGCTCATTGATGGGTGGGGGAATGGGCCCATAATGTCACTATGGACTAATTCAAGAGGGGAAGAAGCTCTCAATGCCTTCCTTTTCTCAAATATTTCTTCGGGATGCTTACCAAGTGTGCATACTAGGAATACTCCATTGGAAAATGAGATGGATGGAAGCCCTGCCACCATACTTTCCTTGCTTGGTTGATGCAAGTAACAATAGTTTAGATTCCCAAACCTCTCATTCCATAACCTACTAACATCATTAGAGTGTGTTAGTAGAACTAAAGTAGGATATTCAGGTAAAACGTTTGATAACACATATAACTTGCTTCCATGGTCCTCTTTCCCAAGTGGAACCTTTGACCCATCAACCATGTCGGAGATGAGTACTGAGTCTTTGGTGAACTCAAATAGCTTTCCTAGGACCGAGTGTGTGATTTGGTATATGGAATGAAGTTTATTGGACAAATATGGTATGCAAAGTACACCTTGAAATTTCCCATCCTTTTGTCGAATGTCCCCATGTCCTCAAATGAGGGCATGTGATTGGAAGCCATGGAATTAAGGATCCAAGAAGTTGGAATTTCCATTAGTGCATGTCCTCTTTCTGGATGAGTTATTTCACCTCCTTGCTTGCACTTTTTGCCTTCATTTTCTTCAAAATTATACTTGCAATCTTCTTCCTTATGAGGACCCTTCTTACAATAGGTACACAAAGGCTGCTCCTACTTGGTCTTTCCTTCTTTGGAGTGTGCCTTGTCATGTGAAAAACTAGGATTTTGTTCCTGTTTTCCTTTGTATGGAGGCTTTTGTTTCCTTGTGCTTCTTCTCCCCTTATTTGTTGCAAGTGCATGCTCTTTTGAGGTATTTGGGAGGCCCATTTGGGTGATCTTATCTTGATCTTGAAGGAGGGAGGCAACAAAGGCATCCGAAGTAGGAATTGTGTAAGAGGCTCCAACAACCAATCTAGTAGAATGGAAGGAAGAGACATACACACTATAATCTGGTCCCCATATGGATAGTATTGGGAGGACCATTTGAGTGCTATCCTTATCTATATTACACATCTTGAGCTGAAGTATAATTATATTGAAATTTTTCAAGAACTCTTGTATTGATTCGAATTCAGTAGGTCTTAAATTCATTAGTTCTACCTCCAATTGATGGCCCCTCATCTAATATTGTGTTCCAAAGAGGGTGGACAACTTGGTCCATATTACATTTGGAGTCTTCTCAGATTTGATGTGGTAGAGTAGGTATGGAGAAACTAAATCGCATAGCAACCTAAATGCTTCATCCATCATGTTCAAGTATTTTTAATTCTCAGCTATTGAATTTGGTTCTACTTCGGTTCCCATTGTGATCCTATAGAGTCTCTTCATCCTCAAGAGCATCTCTACTCTTGATTTCCATTTGAAATAGGTGAAGGGGGTTATAATCTATTGGGGAGATAGATCCATGGAAACATATGCACTTCTTGATGGCTTCCTTCAACCTACAATGTAACTTGATCCCTACAAAAATAGTACACTAACTAATTTAGAACTCCTAAAGCTCCGATACCATATAGTATTTTGGAGCATGTAGATATAGATTATAAACAAGACAGCAATACTACGAAAGAGATCAACAATCTAACAAAATCATGTACTAAATGAGCTAAAAATTAATCATAAGAAAATAGATATATCAATACCACATCATATTGTTATATTACATCAACTTTACAAAGAATGTAGCAAGTCATTACATATGGGCGATTCAAATAGATCTTGGAGACAATTCGAGTTGTTCCTCTAGTGCACGACATCCTAGATAGGATAAACTAGATCTAGAATTCCCTTTGTTAGCCATGGAAACTCTTCGAGGGAATTTAACAACCCATAACCACCCTAAGTGGACTTAGCTTCCTAAATTTTAGGTTCCACTGAGTGTAGGGTTGTGCTTGATGTCCTCATCCCTAAAAACACTCAAATAATGCACTAGGAGCTCAAAATAGCTCTTAGGGTTAGTTAGGGTCAGTTAGGACCTTAATTAGTGGACTCGGAATTTGTGCATTACTCCCTAATTCAAATTGCACTCAAGCTTTCCTAAAACCAGGGAAATAATCCCTAAATCGAGGAATACATCCCAAACAACTAGAAATAGAAGTTAAGGAGCTCAAAATTGGCCTATAAATGGAAGAAATCTTATAAATAACAATTTAGGACCCTTAGAGATTAGTAGGAATCTCTAGGGTGACTCAAATGGACAAATTAAATGGGATTTGGTCCAGTAGACTCATGAGATCATAACCTAAGTCCCTAGGTGAGATATTGGAACTATGGATAGGGTTATTAAGCTCTAACATGATTGACACAAAAAGTACGCCCATTTCTTCTCTCTTTCTCATCCTTTCAAAGAAAATACAGTACCTGCAACATTCATGGAAATAGCTCAAAATGTACATGGAATCCCCAAGATTCATGTAAGTGATAGAGATCCAATTTTCACTTGTAATTTTTGGACTCAAATATTTTATTTTTTTATACTCAAATTCCTCATATTTCCTCTTACCATCCTCAATCCAATCGGAAAACAGAGATTGTGAATAAATGTCTTGAAGGGTATATTTGTTTCTTTGCATCTAATAAACAAACACAATGGATCAAGTGGTTTCCCTTGGAACAATGGTGGTACAACATATCCTTCTATACTTTATAAAAAAATGTCTTCATTTATGGCACTTTATAGCTATAATCGTCCATCCATCACATCACCTTTGAAAAGGAAATCTAAGGTTCAAGCAATAGAGGATCACATAGAGCACCAATATGTGGTTCTCTAACTATTGAAAGGTGTTGAGATATTGTAACTTCAAAGAATATTATAATTGTACTTTATTATTCTGGAGATGTTTCATTCCTCCGTAAAGATCTTATTGTATATCCGGAGATGTTTATTCCTCCGTCGGAATGTGGTAACTTGGGTTATTAGACTTCCCTAGTGGGGGTCGGCCCTGTATTTGTTATGTGGGTCAAAGGGTTATTAGACCACCCTAGAGGGGTCATCCCAGTCATTTGTAGTGGGGTATTTAACCCATTGGTTAAATACGAGCCTACGTGTACTTGTGTAAAATATATGTCAGTGTAGTGTATAAATAGAGGAGGTGTGTTCCTCATTTGATACACACACTCACTTGAAGATAGCGCACTTGTGGAGGAGAGGTCTGCTATTGTGGAGGAGGAGATCATGTCTCAGGGTTTCATCTTTGTATATTCCTGGTCATCTATATTGAGGAAGCTTTGCTGGGTTTTCTACCCCATGAGGGTTTCCCAGGATAAATCTTTGTCTCTTGTGTTTATGCTATGCTTGTTGTTTCTTCAGTGATCCTGTATATGCTATTATTGAGAAATGGAATGTAATGCTGCTATTTTCTATCTTATCATATTGAATCTTAACATGGTATCAGAGCTAACCTGAAGGAAGGCAAGGTATGGCACTTACGACACTTGCTTTACTTACGACAATTTGAAGGTTAGGGTTTTACATAGCAAAAACCAGTCATCGTGGAACTTTAGCTATAAATCCATTTATGCGAATTTTCAAGGTCTGAAAAGTTTACAGGTCGAAGATAACATCCCCAGGTACCTTGTGTCCAAAGGGCACCCTCATATTCGTTGTACTTTATGAGTTATGATCAGTACAAGTTAGGGTTTCTGCCTCTTCCAGATCTCAGTCAAAATCAGGTAACCTTGGAAAAAAGGTCATAACTTGGGATAGGAAGATCCAAATAAAATTTTGTAAAAATTTACAGGTAGTACACAGACTGTACTATCTCAGGAAACTTTTTCAGAGGCCGAAGGTGAACCAGTGACACGTGGCATGCCGTACAAGTTTGCTCTCCTGTTTTATCCCATAAACAGGTGACGTTGCGACACTTGGCATAACTCTCTCTCAGAGAGTCCAATTGAGGTCAGACCTATCAGGATAGAAAGATAACAGGGCGAGATATCTCAGGAAAAGTTTTCAGAGGCCGAAGGTCAAACAATGACACGTGGCATGCAGTACAAGTTTGCTCTCCTGTTTTATCCCATAAACAGGTCACGTTGCGACACTTGGCATAACTCTCTCTTAGAAAATCCAATTGAGGTCAGACCTATCAGGATGGAAAGATGACAGGTCAGGCTACTACAAAAAACGTTTTCAGACCCTGTGGAGCAAAAATTTCAGAGTTATAGCAGAAACAATCAGGTGCATATTTCTGTCAAAACAGAATTATTTTTGGAGCACCTTTATTCATGGCTTCCGGAATTTAGGGTTTCGGAGAAAGTTAGAATTTTTGGAATCAGAATCCACAGCTGGAATCTCCTCAGAAAAATAAGTGTTTAGAGCCTTGGATCAAACCTTTTGATTGATCAAAAGGGTGGGCTTCATCAAACCGTAGTTCGGGATCCTGTCAAGAATATCTAGAAGTTTGAAAGGCAATTTTGAGGGGTCAATTTTTGGAGATTTCAAAATTGAAGTATGCTAGTTTGATCAGCTCAGCAAGACACATCCTTCCATTCATTCCGAAGTGTGAAAGTCAAAGATTGAATTTTTAGGGTTTCTCTAGCAAACCCTAATCAAGCTCTAGATCAAGTTTCAGGGGGAGTTGAGGCTAAGGCCTTACATAAGAAGACTACAAGAAGTCTCGACAGGTATGACTTAAGGAGGCTCAGGTATGTCTTGAAATCTAATTCTTGATTAAGTTCATGACGTGTTTGTCTTCATATTATTTATTAGTACAATCTTGATTAATGTTAGAATTGTCTTATCACCCTAGTAACAGTATGAATGCATGTGAATGATCAAAGACATTCATTTATTAGGGCTATATGATTGTACTAATGCATTATGATGTTTTGTGAGGTTGATGTTGTCTGCTAACAAGATACAGGTACATCACAAAAGACAAATCAGGTTCCATGACCATGAAAACATGAAGACAAAGACTCATCCATAATATTTGTTCTACTTATGAGGTATGTATGACTTTGTTATATTATGCTTAACCTATGAGATATGCAGGTTCTAGCTCAGGATCTCTAAATCATTGAAGAGATTGTTTAGGTATGTTGTACATAACTAAGTAGGTATACTAATCCAGGTATGTTTCCCATGAATCTTACCTTGTGTTAGGATCCCTTATGTAAGTATACTTGGTATGATTGGTTATGCTTATTCATAAAGTTAGTAATCAAGGGATTATGCATATTATGTCTTTTATCTTGATTGATGATATGCATGAGTAAAAGAAGACTTCCCTGAAATCTTGAATACTAATGTTTATTAACTATAATCATGACTATACATTTTCAAGATTATTTAGAACTATAATGTTTTGATAACATTTAGAACATACTAATGGGTGTATGTTTGTGTATGAGATCATGAGGATGACACTTGAACATGCACAGTGGTACAGAATGAATAGAAGTTCAAAAGACATACAGAAGATCAAGCGGGAGGCAACCATACAAACATAAAAGATAAGTATTTGAGTTGTTATTTGAAATAGTAAATGATATTGCCTGTAATAGGTTGTATGCATATTTGTATTCCTAGAATATATGATGCTGAGTGTAAACATTCATAGAGCATTGAACAGTATACTACTAATATGCATATGATTGGTAAGTTGGACAAACATTCCATTGTTGCTTGTCTAGAATGAAACCTCTTTGCTGACATGCTGAGAGCTGTGCACACTCTCGATAGTATGTTCTGGTAGAGATGGAAGGCATCTAGATAGCCACTGTATGCATACAGGATATGGGAAAGTGTTGTGCCAAAGTATTGGTCAAAATAGTTGCATAACTATGTAAATGATATCTGTATGCATAATAGGTTATCATGTCAATATGATTTGATGATTATGAAGTATTACTAATCATGTACTTAATTTTGATTTGTAGGAAAGATCATGATGAATGATGAACACTGAACAAGCGATGGATGTTAAAAAAAAAAAAAAAAGGATTTTCAAATCAAACACACTATAGAAGGCTTGTGGCTAGAAGATTCTCTTAGAAAGAAGAAGAGAATCATGATGAGATGTTTGCTCCAAGTGGCTAGATAAGACCATTCGCTTAATGGTGTAATTAAAGAAGAAGTGTGAATCAGGTTCTGTATGGGTTCCCAGGATCGATAGTAATTGATGAGAATACATGTGAGGATTGCATCATCCTTGGACTTTCAGTCCTAAAGAGAGCCGTAGACGTAAGGTCTCTGAGAATGAAGTCCTCGGTGGACTTGAGGGGATTGGATCATCCCTGGACTTTCAGTCCTAAAGAGAGCCGTAGACGTGAGGTCTCCGAGAATGAAGTCCTTGGTGGACTTGAGGGGATTGGATCATCCCTGGACTTTCAGTCCTAAAGAGAGCCGTAGACGTAAGGTCTCCGAGAATGAAGTCCTCGGTGGACTTGAGGGGATTGGATCATCCCTGGACTTTCAGTCCTAAAGAGAGCCATAGACGTATGTCTTCGTGAATGAAGTTCTTGGTGAACATGTGAGGGGATTGGATCATCCCTGGACTTCAGTCCGAAAGAAGAGCCGTAGACGTATGTCTTCGTGAATGAAGTTCTTGGTGAACATGTGAGGGGATTGGATCATCCCTGGACTTCAGTCCGAAAGAAGAGCCGTAGACATATGTCTTCGAGAATGAAGTCCTTGATGGACGGTTGAGGATTAAGTCATCCTTGGACGTAGGTCCTAAATGCACAGTTGAGGATTAAGTCATCCTTGGACGTAGGTCCTAAATGTACGGTTGAGGATTAAGTCATCCTTGGAAGTAGGTCCTAAATGCACGGTTGAGGATTAAGTCATCCTTGGACGTGGTCCTAAATGTACGGTGGAGGATTAAGTCATCCTTGGACGTGGTCCTAAATGTACGGTGGAGGATTAAGTCATCCTTGGACGTGGTCCTAAATGTACGGTGGAGGATTAAGTCATCCTTGGACGTGGTCCTAAATGTACGGTGGAGGATTAAGTCATCCTTGGACGTGGTCCTAAATGTACGGTGGAGGATTAAGTCATCCTTGGACGTGGTCCTAAATGTACGGTGGAGGATTAAGTCATCCTTGGACGTGGTCCTAAATGTACGGTGGAGGATTAAGTCATCCTTGGACGTGGTCCTAAATGTACGGTGGAGGATTAAGTCATCCTTGGACATGGTCCTAAATGTACGGTGGAGGATTAAGTCATCCTTGGACGTGGTCCTAAATGTACGGTTGTGGATTAAATCATCCTTGGACAGTAAATCCAGTAATTCCGAAAGGAAGGATAGTCCTAAATGAATTGAGTGGATTAAATCATCCTTGGACAGTAAATCCAGTAATTCCGAAAGGAAGGATAGTCCTAAATGAATTGAGTGGATTAAATCATCCTTGGACAGTAAATCCAGTAATTCCGAAAGTAAGGATAGTCCTAAATGAATTGAGTGGATTAAATCATCCTTGGACAGTAAATCCAGTAATTCCGAAAGGAAGGATAGTCCTAAATGATTTGAGTGGATTAAATCATCCTTGGACAGTAAATCCAGTAATTCCAAAAGGAAGGATAGTCCTAAATGAATTGAGTGGATTAAATCATCCTTGGACAGTAAATCCAGTAATTCCAAAAGGAAGGATAGTCCTAAATGAGATTGAGAGGACTAATCATCCTGTAAATAGATTGGGATTGCCTCGTCCCTAGACATGGTGAGATGTCTTAAAGTGATAAGGACTAATCATCCTATAAATAGATTGGGATTGCCTCATCCCTAGACATGGTGAGATGTCTTAAAGTGATAAGGACTGATCATCCTGTAAATAGATTGGGATTGCCTCGTCCCTAGACATGGTAAGATGTCTTAAAGTGATAAGGACTAATCATCCTGTAAATAGATTGGGATTGCCTCATCCCTAGACATGGCGAGGTGTCTTAAAGTGATAAGGATTGATCATCCTGTAAGTTGATCTGGATTGCATCATCCATAGACATGAGAGTTGTCTTAAACCGAGAGGGACTGATCATCCCGTAAGCGGATCAGGGTTGTATCATCCTTGGACCTATGTCCTAAAGTGAGAGGGATTGATCATCCCGTAATTGGATCTTGTGTGTTGCAGGGTATGCTGCTATTGTGTATACTTGTATTGATGATATGTATACTTGTATTGATGAGGATACTTGTATTGATGATATGTATACTTGTATTGATGAGGATACTTGTATTGATGATATGTATACTTGTATTGATGAGGATACTTGTATTGCTGATGTGTATACTTGTATTGATGAGGATACTTGTATTGATGATGTTGTTGATCGTGATGATCTAGATGATGATGCTGTTGATCATGTGATGACGATGCTGATGATCATGTGATGACGATGCTGATGATCGTGTGATGACGATGCTAATGATCGTGTGATGACGATGCTGATGATCGTGTGATGACGATGCTGATGATCATGTGATGACGATGCTGTTGATCGTGTGATGACGATGCTGCTGATTGTGTGATGACGATGCTGCTGATCGTGTGATGACGATGCTGCTGATCGTGTGATGACGATGCTGCTGATCGTGTGATGACAATGCTGCTGATCGTGTGATGACGATGCTGCTGATCATGTGATGACGATGCTGCTGATCATGTGATGACGATGCTGATGATCGTGTGACGATGTTGATGATCGTGTGATGATGATGCTGATCATCATGTGATGACGATGATGCTGATCGTGTGATGACGATGATGCTGATCGTGTGACGATGCTGATGATCGTGTGATGATGATGCTGATCATCGTGTGATGACGATGATGCTGATCGTGTGATGACGATGCTGATGATCGTGTGATGACGATGCTGATGATCGTGAGATGATGATACTGATGATCATGAGGATCCAGATGATGATGTTGTTGTAGCTGTTTGAGTACTGCAGAAGATAAAGACTCAGTACTGAAGATGTTGATGTTCCAGTATTGAAGATGTTCCAGTAACTGGTTGAGTTACTGATGATGTTGAGAAAGCTTCCAATGATTTATAGATGTATCATGTATGATGTTGATGACTCCTTGCTCATGCAGATGCTGTTATAATATCCTTCTCGTTAAGGGGGAGTGTTGAGATATTGTAACTTCAAAGAATATTATAATTGTACTTTATTATTCCGGAGATGTTTCATTCCTCCGTAAAGATCTTATTGTATATCTGGAGATGTTTATTCCTCCATCGGAATGTGGTAACTTGGGTTATTAGACTTCCCTAGTGGGGGTCGGCCCTGTATTTGTTATGTGGGTCAAAGGGTTATTAGACCACCCTAGAGGGGTCGTCCCAGTCAGTTGTAGTGGGGTATTTAACCCATTGGTTAAATACGAGCCTACGTGTACTTGTGTAAAATATATGTCAGTGTAGTGTATAAATAGAGGAGGTGTGTTCCTCATTTGATACACACACTCACTTGAGGATAGCGCACTTGTGGAGGAGAGGTCTTCTATTGTGGAAGAGGAGATCATGTCTCAGGGTTTCATCTTTGTATATTGCTGTTCATCTATATTGAGGAAGCTTTGCTGGGTTTTCTACCCCATGAGGGTTTCCCAGGATAAATCTCTGTCTCTTGTGTTTATGCTATGCTTGTTGTTTCTTCAGTGATCCTGTATATGCTATTATTGAGAAATGGAATGTAATGCTGCTATTTTCTGTCTTAGCATATTGAATCTTAACAAAAGGTAACTTGGCTATAGAAAAAACCAGATGAAACAACAAGCGTATCAACATTACAATGAAAGGAAATTAAAGTTGGGGATTGTCTATTTTTTAGGCTACAACCAAACAAATAGATGTCCCTCAAGCAACAAAAGAAGGATGATAAATTATCACCCAAGTACTATGGTCCCTATAAGGTGTTATAGAGGATTGGAGATATGGCTCACAAATTGGAGATATGGCTCACATCTAGTCTTCCATGTTTCTTTCTTAAAAAAAGTAATCAATGATAGGATCCCAGTTTATACTACTTTACTGGGGACTAATGAAGAAAAATCATGCTAGAACCTAAAGAAATCATTGAAACACGGATCAAGCAACTGTAAAATTAATCAATTACTAAGTACCCCATCAAGTGGAATAACCTACCAATAGAAGAGGCTACATGGAAAGATGACATCTTCATGCAGAAACATCCACAACTAATCAAGTGTTGAGGGAAACACTTGTCTAGAGAGGAGGGGCATGTTAAACCTTAGATATTGAGTTAAACCTTACATTTCTATTGTTATATTAGTGTTTTTCTTATTGGTCGGATATGTTGGAATATATTATATTCCTTGGAAGGTAATAATGTCTTTGTATTATGTCGGAATTTATCCACAATCTTATGTAAAAGAGTAATACGTTATATCCCATTTTCATTATGGTAAAGTATGCTATTAATATACATTGTTATATAAAGAGATGTTATTATGGAGAACTATATTATTCCACATGCAATATGTGAGAGTAGTTCCTCCACATCTCTTGGTATATAATAGGGTCAAGGGAGTCACATCATAACATACCATCATACTATTACAACACATTGTATTGTGCTCACAAGCTCTCTGCTATATTGTATTGGGGTTATTTTTAGTTGCTCTCTTGTAAGATTGAAGGAGATTTCTGGAGATAATAGAAGACAAGCTTCCCATGGACGTAGCCCAATTGGGTGAACCATGTATATCTGGTGTATTATTTTCCTTGTTCTCTTTCTGTTCTTATTTATGTTGATATGTTATTGATAGCTTAGATAGGTAAGCTAGTTTAGCTATATCTATAACTCTGACATGGTATCAGAGCTGGTTTTTATGATCTAGCACCTTGTATAGATTTCAATCAATAACTATTATCATTTGGGCATTGTTTATTCTTGTATATTTTCTTTCTATCTGGTAGCCATTAGGCTTCTCTTCAGACCTGGGCATGATTCTGCAAAAAAATTTATAACCCTAACTTTGTTCTGTAGATTTTTGCAGAAATTTTTCAAGGGTCTCTTGATTTTTTTTTTGTAGATCTATATGATTTTTGGATTCTCCTCAAGGATATCTTTCTTCTGGTTGTAATATATGTCATTTTGGTCCAAGTTCGGTATAATTTTTGCAGGTTTCGGTCAGCGAATTATCCGGCACTAGTTTCGACCTAAAACAGGACACCCGCGACTTTTGCTTCGGAGACAACGCGTGTAACTGCTACTTGCCTTACTGCGAACCCGAGAGTATACTTCAAACCCGCGACTTTCAGTGTACAGACCCGCATGTGCTACGACATACTCGCGCCTGCTCTACTGTAAACTCACGCTTACTTCAGTATACCTGCAACCCTCCTGTGCAGAACTCGCGAGTGCTTCGGCATAACCGCGACTTCACTGTGCAGAGACCCGCGAGTATCAGATCTAACCGCAACCTTGCCGTGCAGAGACCCGCAAGTATTCATGAGTTTACTCTGGCAGACCCGCAAGTGAATTTTCTTGGCACTTTTTTTTAAGGGGCCATAAGTAAATTTTCTGTTTTTTAATTTGTTTCTTCGGATCCAAACGGTAAAGTGTATCAATTTTTTGTTATTCACTTTTTTTCTCTTGTCATTTCTAGCATTTGGGTTTAATTTTCTTGTCAATATTTATATCATTATGACTTCAAAAGTAGCTTAGGTTCCTGAACTTGTTGGTCCTAACTATCTTACATGGAAAAGAAAAATGATTGATGTTCTCAAAAGTAAGAATCTATGGAGGATTGTTAATGGTGAATACCAAAAACCTGTTGATGCTAAAGATGTGGCTATATGGGAAGATAAATATGATCAAGCAAGTTGGCTCATTGGTCAAACGGATTCAGATAGTCTTCAGGTAAGTATAGAGGGAGAAGATAGCCCGGTTGAGGTATGGAAAATTCTTGCTTCTTTATTTAATAAATCTGATGATGTTTCTGCTTATTACCTTGAAAATAAGATTTTTGAGCTAGATTCTACTTTGAAAGAGTAGAATTATATCTTGCTGAAGTGAAAAATTTGAATGAAAAATTAAATAATTGTGGTAAATATTACAAGAAGACAAACATTGCTCTTATAATTCTTGTAGAACAAAAATTGTCATTTTGTTTTGACATGTTTATCCAAACTAGGAATAGGGCTCTTGAATTGCCTCAAAATACCACGAAACCTACTTTTGATGGTTTTTGTAAAGGATTGATAAATGATCAAGAAAGGTTGATTGTTTCAGGACAAGTCTCACCTAATAAGGATCTTACGGCACATAGTAAGAATCCTAAGAAAAGTTTTAATAATGCTAAAGGTTCTAGTTCACACACTTCAAATCACACTAATAAATTCGGTCATGCTTCTATTGCACATCATGAAAATAGTAAGAAGAAGAATGTGTATGATCCTTGTAAGCATTGTAGTAAAACTAACCATCCTGAAAAGAATTGCTTTAAAGCGAAACATATAATGTCTAAGGCTAAAAAGAAAGGTTATGGTGAATCACAAGTAGCTTTATGTGCATCTGTTGTTTCGTCTAGTAGTTATTCTTCTAATGTGGAATGTATAATGGATTCTGGTGCTTCTAAACACATGACTGGTAATGAGTCTTTATTTACATCTTATGACAATAATAAACACACATCTCAGAAAGTATCTATAGGTGATGGTAAACAACTTTCCGTAATTGGTTTTGGTAATATTAAAGTTGCTAATGGTCAATTGGAATATGTTTTTTCATGTTGAACACATGCCCATCAACTTGCTTTCTATTTATCGTGCATGTCAAAAAGGATATGAATTTGAAGCTTGGCCTGATAAATATGTTCTTAAAGATATCGATCACAATTTTAAAAGTAGTTTCTTCTGGTTTTGATGATCATATTGTTGGTTTATATAAATTTGTTGGTTTTAATTCAACTAAAAGACAACCCTTTTATTCCTATGTTGCTCATGCTAATGAATTAAGTAAATTATGGCATGAAATATTGGGTCATTTGAATTATGGTAAAATGCAAATGTTAACTAAAATGGTACATGGCTTGCCTAATATTTCGTCTACTAACGGTGTTTGTGAAGGTTGTGTACTTGGTAAACATCATAGAGAAATGTTTGATAAAGGCAAACCTTAGCGTGTTAAAGAATCTTTGCAATTAATTCATAGTGACATTTGTGGTCCTCTTGAAGTTCCTTCTATATATCATGCATTTTATTTTCTTACTTTTATTGATGACTTTAGTAGAAAATCATGGGTTTATTTTTTGAATTATAAAAGTGACAATTTTTCTAAGTTTCAAGTATTTAAATCCTTGGTTGAGAATGATTATGGTAAAAGAATTAAGAATTTCAGAACTGATAATGGGGGGGGAATTTGTTAAGAAATAATTTGAAGTTTTTTTATCTAAACATGGAATTCAACATCAAAAGATTGTTCCTTACACACCTCAACAAAATGGTGTTGTTGAAAGGAAAAACAAAACTTTAGTTGAAATGGTTAGATGTATGCTTTATTCTAAAGGATTACACGAGAAATTTTGGACTGAAGCCATAAGTTGTGCTAACTTTATTTTCAATAGAGTTCCTACAAAAGCTGTTAAGCATATTACCCCTGAGGAAAAATGGAATGGTATAAAGCCAGATATTAGTAACTTTAAGGTGTTTGGTTGTGAATGTTGGGCTCATATTCTTGATGAAAAACGGAAAAAGTTAGAACCCAAGTCTCACAGGTGTATATTCATTGGTTATGCTAAGGATTCCAAGGCTTACAGGTTATTTGATCATTCTAATCAGAGTGTCATAATCCGAAGAGATGTTCAATTTACTGAAGTCTCTCCACCACCTAAGTCAGTAGAACCTCATGTTACCCTGAATATTCAATTGTCTCTTGTTACTCCTTCCTCCAGTACTGTGCCTGTTTTTTTTTATCTTAATTCACCCAATTCTTCAAGTGTTCCACCTGAATGTCTTGAAGATCCTAAAGTGACTTTTGTTCCTTCTAACCTTCCTGTTTGGGGCCGAAAAACTCTTGAATATGTAGGTAGTGAGATCGGTAACCCTTCTGATACTCGTAGAACTAGATCTAATTTTTCTCTTATAACCAAAGTTTTGGCCACATGCGATCCTACTTCTTATGCTCAAGCTAAGGGTAAACCTCATTGGGAACAAGCTATGTCTGTTGAGTATGATTCTCTTATGAAGAACAAGACTTGGTCTCTTGTTCCTCTTCCTTCGGGAAATAATTTAGTTGGTTGTAAATGGGTTTATAAAACTAAGTTTATTGCAGAAGGATAGATTGAAAAATATAAAGTTATATTAGTTGCAAAAGGTTTTAATCAACTTGAAGGTATTGATTATATTGAAACTTTTGCTCATGTTGCTAAAATGAATACAATAAGAACCATCTTATCTCTTGCTGGGGGTTTTAGATTTTATTTTTATTTTTTTAATTTTGTATTATATAGTTTAGGGGGGGTTAGGTTTTAATTTTTTTTAAAATTTATTATATAGTTTGGGGGGGCTTTAGGTTTTAATTTTTTTTATTTTTTTTATAATATAGTTTAGGGGGGTTAAAGGGTAAGTTTACGTTTTTTAAATTAATTATTATATATGTATGGGGGGTTTAGGGGGTAGGGGCACTTTCGGCATCTTGCAGACATAGAAGACCCAATGGAATAGGACATTGATGTCCCTGAGGAAATTCAAGCTCCAGAAAATTCCAATTTCGATGAAGAATTTGGCCTGCATGATATTCTTGATTAGTTTCATGTTTTGAAGAAAATGTTAAATTTGACAATTTTTTGATAAGATATATTAGTAATGTTTTGACTTTCAGACTTTATTTTAAAAATAAAATTTCTATATATAATGCTTTTAATATGTTTTTTACAAATATATGGTATAGTTTTTCTTAAATTTATGTGAATCGTCACTTTTCTGAAAATAATATGAAATATTATCATTTTTATACAAAAAACCTCTGAAAATTCATTGAAAATGGTTTTAAATGTCTTTATTTTCTGGAATTTTTTACACTTTTGTCCTAAAAAATGTCTTATTTTGTCAATAAAAATGTCTTATTTTATAGAAAAATTTGCAAAATGTATATGTTTTTCATTATAAATTGCTTTAAAATGTATGTTATTTTGGTAAATTTCTAAAAACACACTTGAAAATAGAAATTAAAAATATTTTACGACAAAGATAATTAAAAGGCCCCAAAAAATGCCTCAAAATGAAAATGTGTGATACTGGTATCAACCCTTTTTTAAACGGAGGTAAAAATAACTACTAAAACTAAGAGAGAAAAAAACGAGAGCTGCGTCGAGTTCTCAGTTCATAGTATAAGTGATTTATGGAGAATTATATTATCCCACATGCAATATGTGAGACTAATTCCTCCACATCTCTTGGTATATAATAGGGTCAAGGGAGTCACATCATAACATACCATCATACTATTACAACACATTGTATTGTGCTCACATGAATCTCTCTACTATATTGTATTGGAGTTATTTGTAGTTGCTCTTTTGTAAGATTGAAGGAGATTTCTAGAGATAATAGAAGACAACCTTCCCGTGGACGTAGCCCAATTGGGTGAACCACGTATATCTGGTATATTATTGTCCTTGTTCTCTTTCTGTTCTTATTTATGTTGATATGTTATTGATATCTTAGATAGGTAAGTTAGTTTAGCTAGATCTATAACTCTGACATGATAGATCCTTTAATTGTAATTGTACCCTTTGTCTCCTATATATACCAAGAAAAACTAGTTTTAGAGATCAACTCATCTTTTTCATTTGATATATTATAAAATGAGGTTTCCCCCTCAAAGAGACTTCTTATTCATTCTCTTTTTTCATCCTCAAGGCATGGATTTACTTCTTTCTATTTTTATGTTTTTCGGGGGGATTTGGTCTGTAATGCCTTACTTTCATGGTATACAATATAGAAGAATGCAAAGTTCATTTTCATGACTCCTTTTGTCTAGATTTATCTATCTTATGCTTAAGCAACACAATCCTTACACAAGTGATTTTTAGAACATGTTGGGTATCAAACAGTAACATTAGTACCTAGGGAGATACCCAATGGGGATAATGAATGTAATGTGGCCATAATCATGGAATATGCCCACATATAGTTAGATGAAATAATATAATTAGAATGGGTAGTTGGCATAGATCCCTAGGAATACTCATGAGATAGTATAAATACACATGAGTATCATTTTATTGAGACATGTTGAAAGTTGGATGTGATTATTGTAGTGTAGAAACCATGGCTTCTAGAGTGAATCCTCCCGTAAATATTATTTGATGTTAACCTACCATAGGGGTTCTCTCTACATTCTTGTGTTGTTTATGGTGTGAATGAAATTTGGTATTTATGATGTTTAAGGGCTCTATCTTGTCTTGATTCAATTTTAAGGTTTAAGGATTAATACCCAAACTAACAATTAAGAAGTTATAATTATATTTCTCCCTATGGGATTATTATTTAGGACAGAAGACATCATGATTTTAGGTTGGAGATTTTGAGAATATTTTGGGTTATATAACAGACTATTGACCCTTTTGTTCTTTCAATATCATTCTCTTTGTCCCTTTATTTGTGATTTCTTTTAATATTTACTCTCTTTGTCCCTGTGATTGTGTATGTATATTATTATGTTGAATAGATTGTACTTTCTTTTAAAGAAAAAATCCTATATCTTTCCATTATTGCAAATATTTGAGTTACAATTGTAGCCAGCCATGAAAGGCACCAAGATCAACATCACTAAAAAACCAAAATATCGTCCATAAGGATAAGAAAACAATAAAACAACCATATTTTGACAAAAACATAAACAATCTCTTGAAAATGAGGTTACATCACAATCATTCTCGAAGGGATGATATCCTCAACCCCGTACTGAAAATAATTCACTAAGAGAGAACTTGGTTGTTCGTTGCAACCTTTGTTAGGATATAAGGCTTTCATGTTGTAATAAAATTCTCTTTATGAATTAGTTATGCTTTTATACTTTTTATTTAATGCAAATATATCCAGCTTTCATAAGCGGAATTGATTTACTTCAAGAGTAATCATATATAAGGAGGTGAACTCCTATGTACTAATTGCACCATTTACTCTAATATCATATTGTGTTATTGTGTGTAACTCTCTTATTTGTTGTGTAATGTAAACCTGTCTAGGATTTCTATTTTTTGTAATATGGTGTAAAAGAGGGAGAAACTCTAAGGCTAGTCATGCAAATTAGAGATCTGGATTTTTTATTGAAAAGATGAGTATGGTCTTGTAGTGTTTTCAAGCATATTTCACTAGTTTTCACAAAGTTCATGTTTCTAATGAAAATCCCATTAGAAAAATATTATGGGTTCAAAAATGATGAATACAAACCTATGGAGAATATTAAGAGGGACTAAGAAATCCCATTAGAAAAATATTATGAGTTTAATTTCCACACCTAGAAAGTAAAAAATCATATGCAAATGATGAATACAAACCTATGGAGAATAGTAAGAGGGATTGAAAATTCGCCTACAAATCCAAATAAATTACTAGAATGGAAGAGTAGAGACAATAAATTTAAAACCATTTTTTGCCTTTACCTCTCGTATTCAGAGTCACGTCATATAGCTCTGGAAAATTCATCCAAATAAATATGGGATAATATGAATACGGTGTTTGGAGAAAAACCAATAAATGCAATTTTTTCTTTGAAGCTTTAACTGTTCAAATTCAAGATGTTCACCAAAGTCATTATTGTTAGGATCATTAATACTCCATCCTTGTCCTACCTATCATTATTTATTTTTCCTGGTAGTTGATGATGTCATTTCCCCCATAGTGGTGAGCAGATGTCATCTAGGATCCATCTACCACCTAATGCACCCTGCATGCATCATTTTAGGACCACTTAAGTCAGTCCCCTATATTTTAGGAGCCTACTCAGTTTTCCAGTTCATTCCACCCGAGTTAGATGACTCTTGTGGGGGTTTTATACTCCGATTTCCATTGATTGTGGCCTCATGCGCCCTTTTCTGAGTGATTTGCATAAAAAACTCACTAATGTGCCCTCCTTAGTTAGTTAACTGAGTTTAGGTTCAATTTAGTTGAGTTTGGGTCTCCTGGAGCACTCCAGTGGTGACAATTCCTATGCTAAACACACTGAGACTCGAATTATCCCAAGTGATTTGAATTCTCTCCATTGTAACATCATTGTTGACTATACTGATTATTGGATCATGTGACATTATTCTGTTCATATATGAGTTCTCATGCATGATCAATTGTCTTCTCATTTTTACTGCAATTTTCAATGTAACTCAATTTCTCTACTCAGTCTTTCTCGGTGAGGTATACTCAACTCCATGATCTGCTGTGATTTAGAATTTCACATGGTATCAGAGCTCAGTGAGTGTAGGTTGAGAATATGATTTCAGTAGTGCACCAAAATCCTTTGGATTTCCACAGCAAATATCGTTCCATTGCATTGAATTCATTGGAGAAATTCTTTGAGGTCTAGATAGGTGTGAAGGATCTAGAAAAATGTGCCTATTGTCCTAAAACAATGATCAGTAGTAGTTTATCTCCAAAATTGAGAGTTTTTTTAGTGCATCAGTTGCATCTGTAGCAGTAGTACCACATTGTATTCGCTCCAACAGTTCTAATGGAGAATTCGAATGCTCCCCTCTATCCCAGTATCCTGACACCCTTCAATTACCTTGATTGGAGGGATGATATGCAAATGGTCTTGCACAACAAGTCACTATATAGGGTAACAATGGGAAAGGAGGTGGAACCTCAAGCATTTTTTGAGAAGGCCAAGTATCTAAATAGATTGGATGAAGCATTTGGTTTCATGTGTATTCATATTTCCAGAGATCTACTCTTCCACCTCGATGGATTGAAGACTCCAAGATAGGTTTGGTTGAAGTTGGAGACCCTCTTCGGCAAACAAGATGAGATAAGGGGCCATATTTTGGAGAATGAGTTGATTTCTCTTCAACCCAACAGTTTCAACACCATCCAACGATTATTTTCCAAATTCAAATCTCTAGTCATGCAATGCAAGCAGTGTGGTATTGAGAAGAAGGATGAGTAGCTGGTGCTATCCATTCTGAGAAAGCTAGGTCCTGAGTTCTCCATCTTTGTTTCTACCTTCCATTCAGAGAGAATTTGAATCCTTGGTTGGAAAATTTCATCCTTAGATGTTTTGACTGAATCTCTCATCCAAGAATAAGACAAATTGATCCAGATGGGCGCCTTGAAGGCCTCCAAAAATCAAGCTCTTGTGGTTGGAGAATCAAAAAGTGAGAATGTAAAAGGGAATCACAAGGGAAAAGAGAAGAGGAAATCTAAACCCAAGCAGAATGCCAAGTCTAGTCCATCGGAAGGAGCCTCAAACTCAAAGAAGGACAAACAAAATAAATTTGAGAAATCCAAGTGTACATACTACAAAAAGGGTAATCATCCTGAGAGTTATTGTATGAAGAAGACCATAGATCAAATGGAAAAAAATCCTTGAACAACATAACATTTCCCTCCCTGAAGGAACAAGGAAGACTGATCCAGGTGGCAAGTCAGAATATCGTGAGAGATGTCATGCATTGAAGGTTGGATTCTCACAATCCCAACTTTCCTTATTGATTATGGATCCTGATCTCCCAGATTCAGAGATATTATTATTCAGTCGTGTTTGTACCCCAGCTTTATATGATATGCAAAAGGACTGTACACTCACCCCAGCGGGGGGGGTGTGGAGGGGGTGAATCCTCCCCCACTGGGTTCCGGGCCCCCGAAGGAAATTTTTGGGGTTGTTTTATGGGCCCATGGTTTTGGGTAACCCGTGGTATTTTCCCATGGTATTCCCCTTTGTAAGAAAGACATTGTAATACGGCTAGGGTTGATGTATTAGGTATTATGCATTGTAAAGATCTATGAGATCGAAACGAGAGACTGTGAGACAGTGAAGAGGAAGTGCAGCGGATGTGTTGCAGTGTTAGGAACCCGTGTCAACCCTTCTCTTTACTTTGTTAGTATATTGTTGTTGTTAAATTTTTAGAATTTACTTCAATCTGATCTAGGATATTAACTAAGAGAACAACATGTATAGCATATCTACAGCATATTAATCATGGACACAATAATGCAAGCACACAAGAGACACAGAGTTTACTTGGGGAAAACCATAAAGGTGAAAAACCCCAATAACTTCCTTAGAGATAGATAGAGCAATGATACAACCAGAATACAAGAGATAGTCTTCTCCTAGCAGCAGAGCCTCCTCCTCCACAAGTGCGCCACTCTCCAAAGTGTGAGTGAGTGAATAGAATGATAAAATAGAGATATCCCGATCTCTATTTATACTAGACTTGACTTTCCTAATAACCTTTACTAGGTCAGCCTTAACTTAACCACATAACACAATGTTGACTGGGCTGACACCCAATAGGGTGGTCTAATAACCCTTTGACCCACATGGCCGACCCCCACTATGGTGGTCTAATAACCCTTCGACCCACATGACTTATACAGGTCCGACCCCAACAAGGTGGTCTAATAACCCATCAAGTATAAGTTACGACACTTACAATATAAATGACGACACTTCCGTATAGAGGAATAATAACATCTCTATAGGAATACAACCACTTCCGTATATAGGAATAATAACATCTCTATAGGAATAGAATATACATATATGTGAAATACATTCTGAAGTTACATATACATCAACACTCCCTCTTAACTAGGAAGGTATTTCTCGACACAGGTCTTCTAGCACAAGTCATTGTCACTGGATAATCGTCATTGAGTCATCATCATCGTCACTGCTGCTGCTATCTCAATCAATCTCTGAATCTACTCATCATAGGAAGCTCTACAGAGCCAATCCTTTTTCATACTGGATGTAGGCCCACCACCTGCAGGTCTTCATCATCACTGGCCATACTATGAAATCCTCAGGACTTATTATGTGAGTCACAAAACCTTAAAAGAGTCTCTTGACTAGCAAGAACCCTAAAGAGCATCTGAGGCCTTTTTCATCCTGTCCAGATCTCCAGGACTTATTACATGTGACTGTCACAAAACCTTAAAAGAGTGTCCCAGGAACGTTTATGTGCATAGCACGACCGGCAAGAACTCTAAAGAGCATCCTAGGAACATTTATGTGCCTAAGCATGACCGACAAGATCTCCAAGACTGATTACATGTGACCTCTGCTACAAACCCTCGAAAGAGCATCCCAGGACTTATTACGGGCACACAGCCCAACCTATCAGATCTCCCAGGTCTTACATGTAGCAGCCCACCACAAACCCTCGAAAGAGCATCCCAGGACTTATTACGGGCACACAGCCCAACCTATCGGATCTCCCAGGTCTTACATGTGATCCACTATCACAAACCCTTGAAAGAGCATCCCAGGCTATTACGGGTACACAACTCCAACCTATAGGATCTCCCAGGTCTTACATGTGATACACAGTGCCAGTCCTTTTTCATACTGGATGTGACCTAGAACAAATCTAGGATTTCCTTTTCACAACCTGTCCACAGCCACAGAGTATCAACCTGATACTCAACATACATCATCCTGATGTACACATGATCATCCTGATCATCATCACTGCAACATCCTGTTGCATGTCATCTGGAGCAACATCCTGAAGCTCGTCATCTATGATCATCCTGATCATACAATGCATCCAACTGATGCATACCAAGTATCTACTTGATACATATCATCATACATGATCCACCTGATCATACAGTGTATCCACCTGATACAAATACAAATACATGATCCACCTGATCATACCTGATACATATCAACATACATGATCTACCTGATCATACAATGTATCCACCTGATACATATACAGATACATGGTCCAAGCATCCAACATGATGCATATACAAAATGCATACAAATGATCCAACTGATCATATCCAACATCCAACATGATGCATATATACATAAATGATCCAACTGATCATAACAAGCATCTAATATGATGCAATGATCCAACTGATCATAACAAGCATCCAACATGATGCATATACATATACAGAGTAGTAACTGGAGCATCGTCCTGATGCTCATCATCCATGATCCTCCTGATCATCATAGCACCGTCCTCTTCAGATCATCTCATCGTCCACGAAGCACGGCCCAGATGCACATCATCTAGCACTTACACCACCGACATGGGAGAACACATCTACCACCATTCGGGGAAGGCTCCAACCCTTACTTTTTCACCATGGGAGAACACATCTACCACCATGTGAAAAATGGCTCAGCAATTACATCACGACCAAGGGAGAACACATCAACCATGTCAGAAAATCTCATGTGCATCTGCATCTTCCGGACTCATCACTTCCCTTTGGAAGGAACCTCGATCTGAAGTGCACCAAGCCTCTCTCTGAAGTACTCAAGCTGCACTCTGGCCAATGGCTTGGTCAATACATCTGCAACCTTCTCATCCGTCACAACATAACCCTGTAGGTTAAACTTTTGATTAGCATCATACTTGAGCCCATAATCAATTGTACCCTTCAGGTACCGCAGAATATGCTTTACAGCAACCAGGTGAGCACTCCTTGGATCCGTCAGGAACTGGCTCAATGTGTTCACTGCAAAGAAAATATCTGGTCTCGTGTTCATCAGGTACATCAAGGACCCAATCATCTGACGATACATAGTGATATCAACCGGCTTAGATGAAGCATCACACAGAAGCTTCAGGTTCGATGCCATAGGCTTGCAATCCATCATCCTGAACCTTTTCAGGATCTCTACTGCATACTTCCCTTGTCCAAGGAAGATTCCATCTGCACTCTGCCACACCTCCATGCCAAAAACAAATAGTGCATCATCTCCAAGTTCTTCATCTTGAACTCGGCAGCAAGCTTCCGCTGCGTATCGACAATCAATCTACCATCTCCTATTACAAACAGGTCATCCATATACAAAAGTAGTATTACTGGATTGCCTTCCTCAACCTTGTAGTAAAGGTTGGCACCCACGTTACTCTTGGTAAAGCCCAAACTGGATAGAAAGTTGTCTATCCTACCAAGTTCTGCACATATATGACTACTTGTCATGTGCCTCAGAACCAAGTGGCTGCTCCACATATACTTCTTCTTCAACTACACCATTCAAGAAAGCTGTCTTGAAATCCATCTGGTGTATCTTCCATTTCATCACTTTTATACTTCTCTATGCTGCCATCTACAGCATGCTTGATCTTGTAGATCCTCTTGGAAGTCACTACAGACTACCCTTTGGGACTGCATCCCAAACGTATTCATGATCGACTGATACTCCTCGATCATGGCATTCTTCCTAGATCCTGGGAACTTCAATATCTTCAATATTTTCAATAGATAACTTTGTTGCTGGACAAATGTTGTAGTCCTTCTTTTGTAGGTGATGGTATACGATCTTTCCTACACAACAAGTTAAATTGCATGATTAGAAAACATCTCATAGTTTTCAGAACAAATTCTTACACATAAAGAAATATGTCATACTGTCATGCAATTATCTTTAGCCAATGCTTCAATACAACATTTATCCATATCCCGTAACTTTCTAGATGCCTTCCAATCTCTACCAGAACATTGTTAAGAGTGTGCACAACTCCCAACATGTCAGCAAAGAGGTTTCATTCTAGATAAGTAGAAATTGAATGTTGTACAGTGCCATAGGACACTTACCCATGTATATTAGTAATATACTGTTCATCAATGCAACTATTCTAATATGCATAATACACAACCTAATTGTAGGAATATACATTATTGAATAACATTATTTAAACAAACAACTATGTAATAAATGACAATTCAAATACTTATCTTTGTTTGATTGTTGGGTTGACTCCCTCTCAATCTTTTCTTCTTTTCTGCAACTCCATTCTGATGTGGATTGTGAGAAGTGGTCAACTCCCTCTGAGTATCTGCATCCTTGCAAAAACTATTGGAGTGTGCTCCCTCTTGATTTTTGCTTCCTGGATTACCTGCCCTTGAACTTATATTCATTCTCGATCCCTATGCATGCTTGTTAGTATCATCATTGTGTTATCCTCTAGATCTCATACATAATCAAACATTCATTAGTATAATCTTAATATTATCAAAACACAATAATCTCAAGCATGTATAGTCAGGATCATTTCAAACACAGATAATAAACATTAGTATTCAAGGTTTCAGGGAAGTCTTCTTTTACTCATACATATTCTTATTTGATCATAGGACTCTTCTGGTTAGTTAAATCATCAATCAAGATAAGAGATATAATATGCATAAAACCCGTGATTACTCAAACCTATACCTTCATGATTCTTCTGGTTAGTCATATCATCAATTATGGTAAGAAACATAATATGCATACAACCATGACTATTCAAACCTATGACTTCATGAATAATCATTATCAACAACACAACAGTATAAAATCCTAACACAAGGTAGGATTCTAGCTTGATATAGGAAAAACATACCCGGATTAGCATGCTAGCTAGTTATGTCTAACATACTCGCATAATGTCTTATGGTTCTCTTCAATGACTTGTGCTAGTAACCTGGATGTCTCATAATTTATCCATTGTAGAACCAAGTTATACATACCTCGTAAGTAGATTTTCTAAGTGATCCATGACAATGGATGAATCTTTGTCTTCATGTCATCATGATCATATGTTCTTGAACTAGAACATGATTTGTCTTTCTTAGTGTACCTTTCATGTTAGCGGACAACATAAACCTCATACAACACCATAATGCATTAGTACAATCATAAGTCTCAACACCCTAATGCATGCATTCATAATTTTGTTAAGGTGATACGACAAGTCTAAAATCAAGATTGTTCTAACCGTAATAACATGAAGACAAACATATCATAAACTTAATCATGAACAAATCTCGAGAGATACCTGGATGAGTCATACCTGTCGAGATTGCTTGTAATCTTCTTATGTAAGGCCTTAGCCTCATCTCCCTTTGAAACGGGAACTTCTTCACTTATGCAGGTGACCAATCCATCCTCTTCTAGGATTAAACCAATCCACTTGATTTGCAGGAACTGGATCTGGAGCTGTATTAGGGTTTGTCAGAGAAACCCTAAAAATTCAAACTTTGAATTTCAAACTTCCGAAAGGATAAAAATATGCGCCTTGATGAGCTGATCAAACTGGTATATTCAGAATTTGAAAACTGCAAAGTTTCACTCCTCAATTTTGCCTTTGAAGCGTCCAGATTCACTAAACGTGGCCCTGAACTGGAGTTTGATGAAGCCCACTCTTCTGCCCAATCAAAAGGTCTGATCCAAAGCTCTAAGATTCTATTATTCTGAGGAGCTTCCAGCCGTGGTCACAGATTTCAAAAATTCCCATTTTTACAGAAGCCCTAATTTTCCACTTTTCTGATCAAAGTCTCGAACTAAGGTTTGATCAATCCCGGCCTTCTGCCCAACCAAAAATTTTGATCTTGGTCTCCAAATTTCTATTTTGATGAGTATCATTCAGCCGTAGTATTTGATTACAAAAATTCCAACTTTCTCTGAAACCCTAAATTCTGGAAGCCATGAATGAAGGTGCTCAAAAATAATTATGTTATGACATAAATATGTACCTGATTGTTTCTAGTGTAACTCTGAACCTTTCGATCCACGGGGTATGAAAATTGTTTTTGAGATAGCCCAACCTGTCATATTTCCATATCGATAGGTCTGACCTCAATTGGATTCTCTGAGAGAGAGTTATGCCAAGTGTCGCAACGTGACATGTTTATGGGATAAAACAAAAGAGAAAACTTGTATGGCATGCCACGTGTCATTGGTTCAACTTAGGCCTCTAAAAAGGTTTCCTGAGCTATTACAGTTTGTGTACTACCTGTCACTTTTTACGGAATTTCATTTGGAGCTTCCTATCCCAAGTTATGACCTTTTTTCCAAGGTCACCTGTTTTTTATTCAGATCTGGAAGAGGCAGAAACCCTATATTGTACAGATCCTAAATCACAAAGTACAATGAATTATAGGTTTTCCTTTGGACACAAGGTACATGGGGATCTGATCTTCAACCTCTAAAAGTTTCAGATCCGAAAACTTCACCAAAATGGATTTATAGCGAAAGTGCTACGATGACTGGTTTTTGCTATATCAAGCCTTAGCATCATAAGTGCAACAAGTGTCATACATGCCATATCATGCCTTCTTTCAGGCTAGCTCTGATACCATGTTAAATTTTTAGAATTTACTTCAATCTGACCTAGGATATTAACTGAGAGAACAACATGTACAGCATATCTACAGCATATTAATCATGGACACAATAATGCAAGCACACAAGAGACACAGAGTTTACTTGGGAAAAACCATAAAGGTGAAAAACCCCAATAACTTCCTCAAAGATAGATAGAGCAATGATACAACCAGAATACAAGAGATAGTCTTCTCCTAGCAGCAGAGCCTCCTCCTCCACAAATGCGCCACTCTCCTAAAGTGTGAGTGAGTGAATAGAATGATAAAATAGAGATCTCCCAATCTCTATTTATACTAGACTTGACTTACCTAATAACCTTTACTAGGTCGGCCTTAACTTAACCACATAACACAATGCTGACTGGGCCGACAACCAATAGGGTGGTCTAATAACCCTTTGACCCACATGGTCGAACCCCACTAGGGTGGTCTAATAACCCTTCGACCCACATGACTTATACAGGTTCGACCCCAACAAGGTGGTCTAATAACCCATCAAGTATAAGTTACAACACTTACAATATAAATGAGGACACTTCCGTATAGAGGAATAATAACATCTCTATAGGAATACAGCCACTTCCGTATATAGGAATAATAACATCTCTATAGGAATACAACATACATATATGTGAAATACATTCCGAAGTTACATATACATCAACAGTTGTTGGACGCATATGCTTTGTAAGTCGTCCCGTAGTATTTGTTGATCCATAGTTTATATTAGCCCATGGTATTGACCCATAGTATTGGATGCATATGCTTTGTAAGTCATCTCGTAGTATTATATGTCCCATGGTTTTGACTCATAGTATTGGGCATAGACTTAGTATATAAGTGTGTGTGAGGTCATTGAAGACACCGTGAAGTTAATTGTATTGAGCTTGCTCAAAGGAGGTTGCCCCCTCGAAGTGGCCCATGATCAATAAAAAAGTGATTTTGAGTTCTATTATTTATGATATCTCGTGTATTTGCATTAATTAATTATTGCAGGTTCTTCACATCTGGTATCAGAGCACTTTCTTGGGCTCGTTGGGTGGAATTTCTGCCAAAAAAAATTTTTTGCATCTGTTGCAAGTTCGGATCTAGGGATAATCCCTATCCTCTTAACTGTGGGAAGTACTTGGGAATAATCCCTAAAATGCATTGTGAGGAGTACCACAAGAACCTCAAAGTAGCTGGCCCATTGGGAGGACCTGCCAGCGAAAAGGGAAACGACCCCTACCTGATTGACTAATTCCCACCCGTGAGGTAAACCAAGAGCTATCGTTTGTGGCAAATCGGTTATCAGTTTTACCTGAACCATGGAGTGAGGGGTACTGCCCCAATATGCAAGCCGTCAGACAGCATTGGTGGCCGAGTGAATCCCCTGAACCGATAGGAAGCCGCACATACCTGGGGTCCATATCTATTTTCAGCTGAACCGTTTTCGATCACTTCCGCTCCAGATCCATCCTTTTCAAATCTATTCTAAAAATCGTTCCAGATCCAGACGTCGTTTCAAATACAGTTGTTTTTCAATCCCTTCCACGCCGTTGCAGATCCATCTGTTGCGGATCCCTTTCGCGCCGTCGTTGCCGATCCATTTCTGAAAAACAAAAAAAACTCCCTTTTTTCGGCCATATCTCCCTTGTTTCAACTCTGTTTTCCCTTAAACTTCACTGACATCCCTGCAATCCCATTTTGCATATTTCACTCCTGAAGACCCTATCCCAAATTCCACTTCCCAAGACCAGAAATCCCACATTTGTCTGTTTTTAGGGTTTGCCATAACTCCTTCAATTTTCACCCAAATGCCTTCAAATTTTTCCACTGCGTTCCTTTCCTAATTATGCTTCTTTGTCCCTCTCTACCAAATTTTCTCATTCTTTCACCCTACTTCTGAAATCCCCATTTTTTGCCTCCCTGTCCATCAGAAAGTGTCCAAATCCTAGTCAAACCCCAATTACCAATCCGAGTTTTTCCCAAATCCAAATTGTCCTTTACTAAATAAGTTTTTGTTTGTGTTTTTCTATCCATTTCCAAAAAAAAAAAACTCCTGGTTGTGGTTGTCACCCGCGCAGGAGCAAAAACCATGGAGAAAGCACTTACAGCCATCCAAACTAAACTCCAAGATCTGGATGAAAAATTTCTCAGCCTCCATCTTCAGCATTCAGCCATGAACAATAACCAACAGCCAGAATCTTTTGCAGCCACTGGGTTCTCTTCTTCCAGCAATTTTCGTGGGCCGAAGCTTGATTTTCCTCGCTTCAATGGTATTGATCCGACTGGATGGATATACCGAGAAGAACAATATTTCAGTCTGCATAATACTTTTGATGTCCAAAAAAGTTCCACTTGCATCCTTTCATTTGGAACAGGAAGCCCTTCAATGGTATCGTTGGTACATCAAATCTCATCCCGAGCCAAACTGGACAGATTTTTGCCAACTCTTTTTGCCACGATTTGGTCCTAGTGCTTTTGATGACTTCACAAGAGCACTCACTAAACTTCACCAAACTAGCACAGTGAGAGAGTATCAAACGGAATTTGAGAAACTAGCCAATCACATGGAAGGATTGTCTGATGAATTCTACAGGAGTTGTTTTATCAGTGGTCTCAAGGATGAAATCCGCTCAGAGGTCAAAAAATTTTGTCCCAACACAATGATGGAAGTCCTAGGATTGGCTAAGCTGGTCGAGGACAAGATCGCAGCTCAACGACGCTCCAAACCCACCTTTGTTCCCTTCAGAAATATGGGTTCCCAACGACCTTTCATCACGCCTACTCCTCGACCAACTCCTATCAAGCATTTGTCTGAAACAAAGATGCAAGCACGCCAAGAAAAAGGGCTTTGTTATAATTGTGATGAGAAATTCACTCGGGGACATAGATGTGTTCAACAAAAGCTCTATCTCTTGGATGTGGATTCTCCTCCTGCCTCTGAACTTGGTGAAGAATCTCTAGATACAGCAGATGATCAGGTTGACATTCAACACCCGCCTATTGATACCCCATCTCAGGACGACCCACCCGAGATCTCTCTCCATGCTGTAACCGACGTCACCACCCCACAAACAATGCAGGTCAGGGGATACTTCAATAAGCTCCCTCTTACCATACTCATTGATTCTGGTAGCACTCATAACTTCATTGATCCTCAGATTGCCAAACAGGCTGATTGTTTTGTCCATCCTTGCTCCCACTTTGAAGTCATGGTTTCCAATGGGGGCACCTTACCTTGCAAGGGGAAGTGTCACAATGTGCGTATCTCTATGGAAAATTATAACCTGCGCTCTAACATGTTTTCCTTGTCCTTAGGCGGATGTGATGTGGTTTTGGGCGTTCAATGGTTATGCACACTTGGCCCCATCTTATGGGATTTTGATGAACTTTGGATGCAGTTTTCAGTCAATGGGGCACAACACAAATTTATGGGCTTACAACCAGGGTCTCTCTGCATCATCAGTTCACATCGCCTAGAAAAAAATCCTTAAGAATAATTCACATGGTGTCATCGCTCAGCTCCATTCCATTCAGATGCACCCATCACCAGTCTCCACTACTTCCTTGGATAGATATTCAGGTGTCTTTGCTGAACCAATGAGCTTGTTTCCTTCAAGAGACCTTACCGGTAAGAATTTAGCCGCATCTACCTCTCAGCAGGAAATGATGACTATTTTGCATGCAGTACAAAAGTGGCAGCCATAACTATTAGGGAATTATCTCTGCATCAAGACTGATCTCCAAGGTCTGGAAAATTTCCTGGAACAATGGGTCTCCTCCCCAACACACCTGAAATGGGTTATCCAACTCATGGGTTATCCCTATGCGATCACTTACAATAAGGGTAAGGACAATATGGTGGTAGATGCTCCTTCTCGCACAATTGATGACCCAGTTTCTCTTACAGCTATTTCTCTGCTTGTTCCAAATTGGTTGCAATATGCTCAACAGGGCTATCTCTTCTATGAACTCCATGCTTCTTCATCAGCAGGGCACTCTTGTTTCTTCAAAATGTATGACCGGGAACAATGTAACTTCTTTTGGCAGGGACTGAAAATGACAATTCAACATATGGTGGCTGACTGTGATACTTTCCAGGTCAACAAGGGTGAAACGACACTCCTTTCGGGACTGCTCAAACCCTTGCCCATCCCTACACAAATTTGGCCAACTATTTCTATGGATTTATTAGAAGTGCTTTGGTGGTACAATACCACATCTACAAGGACACCATATGAAGCAGTCTATGGACAGACACTGCTAGTTCTTCTTCCATACACCCTTAGCAGCTCCCCAGTTCAGGAAATTGACTTGGTTCTTCGAAACCGCGATCAGATTCTTCTCATTCTGCAGGACAATCTTCACATGGCCAAATTTGACTGCAACAACAAGCCAATCAGCACCATTCTGAGCGCACTTTTCACGTAGTTGATATGGTTCTTCTTCGTCTACAGCCTTCCAAGCAATCCTCCCTGAAACTCCAAAGGCGTTAGTGGCCCGAAATGCAATCCGAGGATGCTACCGAGGAACCACTCATTCAGATTCTGCATCAATTTTCCCAACCAAAGCTTTGAGGACAAAGCTTTTTCTAAGGGAGAGGGGATGTTAGGAACCCGTGTCAACCCTTCTCTTTACTTTGTTAGTATATTGTTGTTGGACGCATATGCTGTGTAAGTCGTCCCGTAGTATTTGTTGATCCATAGTTTATATTAGCCCATGGTATTGACCCATAGCATTGGACGCATATGCTTTGTAAGTCGTCTCGTAGTATTATATGTCCTATGGTTTTTTTGACTCATAGTATTGGGCATAGACTTAGTATATAAGTGTGTGTGAGGTCATTGAAGGCACCGTGAAGTTAATTGTATTGAGCTTGCTCAAAGGAGGTTTCCCCCTCTAAGTGGCCCGCGATCAATATAAAAGTGATTATGAGTTCTATTATTTCTGATATCTCATGTATTTGCATTAATTAATTATTGCAAGTTCTTCACATGCAGGTTGTATCCCTTCATTTGTTGGATGGTATAATAATAAGGACTGGCAATTTCAGTGTGGACGTAGCCCATCTTGGGTGAACCACGATATATTGGTGTCTCTCTTATAATGTGTTTGTATGATTGTATTTGCATCATGTTTATTGTTTATTGCTCTGCGATCCTGTTTTTCTAACAATTGGTATCAGAGCCAAAGGTCTATTTGGCAGATAAACTCACAGGAAACTAGGGTTTCTGGTTCGAGTGGGAGCAATGGTGGAAGAAGGAAAGTTTAAGGTCGAGAAATTTAATGGCAAAAAATACCAGTTATGGAAGAAGCAAATGGAAGAATGTCTTTACCAGAAGGATCTATTCCTACCGTTGGGAGGAAGAGAAAACCAGCCATCGACTATGAAGGACGAAGAATGGGAGGTTCTTGACAGAAAGGCACTGGGAACAATACGGTTGTCCCTGGATTCATCGGTGGCTTTCAATATCTCAAAAGAAAAGACAACGGAGGGTTTGATGAGCGCAATGGTTAAGCTGTTTAAAAAACCCTCGGCCTCCAACAAGGTATTTTTAATGAAGCGTTTATTTAATATGAATATGTCTGAAGGTGGATCTGTTGCTGATCATTTAAATGAATTTAATACAGTTACAAATCAACTAAGTTCTGTAAGTGTGAACTTTGATGATGAGGTTAGGGATCTTCTAATCTTGTGTTCATTGCCAGAAAGATGGAATGGATTGGTCATGGTTGTAAGTAACTCTGTCTCTTGTTCAAACACCTTAATATTTGATGATGTTTTTAGTATTATTCTTACCGAGGAAATGCGAAGAAAAAGCACAGGTGAGACATCAGGTAATGCATTGACCATGGAGCAGGGGAAGACAAAAGGAGAGAGGAAAGAGCCAAGGTAATTGCAGCAAGTCTAAAATGGGCAGATCCAAGTCCAAACTGGGAAAAATAGAGTGCTGAAACTGTGGAAAGAAAGGACATCTAAAGAAGGACTGGAGATCTCTAAAGAAGAAAGGAAGTGGACAGTGGGAGACTATTCAGGAAGAAAATGTAGCAAGTGATGTGTTACAAAATGTTTTGATTATTGCATTAGATAATACTAGTGATTACTCGGTAGTAGATTCAAGGGCTTCATGTCATGCTACACCCCATAGGAAATATTTTCATGATTATGTTCCAAGTGATTTTGGACATGTCTTATTGGGTGATGATGAGCCATGTAATTGTTGGAATGGGTAAGGTATGGATAAAATTTAAGAATGGACCTGAATGGATGCTGAAAGATGTTAGGCATATTCGTGCTATGAAAAGAAATATGATCTCAACAGGGAAATTGGGAGATGGCGGCTGTCTATCTATGTTTGGAGAAACGTGGTGGAAGATCACTAAAGGATCAATGGTGATAGAAAAAGGAGACAGGGTAGGTACATTGTATTTATGTCCTCATAATACTGACCATTCTATCTCTTTAGCTTCCACAGGAACAGATACAACATTGTGGCATCACAGGCTTGGCCACATGAGTGAGAAGGAGATGCAGATTCTCCACTCAAGGAAGTTGCTACCAGATGTAAAAACTTTGTTTATGGAAAACAGAAGAGAGTTAGATTTCTCAGGGTTGGGAAACAAAAGAACAATGAAAAGTTAGAGCTTGTGCATACAGATGTATGTGGACCGGCTCAGGTACAATCTCTTGGTGTCTCTCATTATTATGTTACATTTATTGATGATGCAACTAGAAAAACTTGGGTTTATTGCATAAGACATAAATCTGATGTGTGTGCTACTTTTAAGAAGTAGAAAGCTTTGGTTGAGAATGAGATATGAAAAAGGTTGAAGTGTCTCAGATCTGATAATGGAGGTGAGTACTACGATAAGGATTTTGATAGTTATTGTTCATACCATGGGATTCATAGAGAGAAGACAGACCCAGGAACACCACAAGAAAATGGTGTGTCAGAAAGGATGAATAGAACGATCATGGAGTGTGCAAGGTGTATGAGATTGCATGCAGGGTTGCCCTTACAGTTTTGGGCAGATGTTGTAAATATTGTTGTTTATTTAATAAATAGAGGGCCTTCAAGTGCTTTGGATGGTGGTATTCCAGAGGAGGCATGGACAAGTAAAAAGGTAAACTACTCATTTATGAGAACGTTTGATTGTGAAGCATTTGTCCATATTGATAAAGAAAATAGAGAAAAGCTTGAAGCTAAATCCAAGAAATGTACCTTCATTGGATATGGGGTTGATGATTTTGGTTATCGCTTTTGGGATTATGAAAATAACAAAATCATTAGGAGTAGAGATGTGATATTCAATGAAAAGGTCATGTATAAAGATTAGTTGCAGGGAAAGAAATAGGAAAAGGAAAACACTGAGTACACAGTACTTGATGAAATTAAAGAAGATGACGTTCCAAAGGTGCCAGAAAAACAAGAACAACAGCAAGTACTTGAAACTCCTGCAAGTGTAAGAAGATCTACCAAGTTAAGTAGAATCCCTGAATGATACTCTCCTTCAATGTATTATTTATTGATGACTAATTCTGGTGAACCAGAATGTTATGAAGAAGCAATGTAGGTGGAAACTAGAAAGAAGTGGGAGCAAGGCATGAATGAGGAGATGGACTCATTGGTAGGAAACCAGACTTGGGATTTGGTTCAGTTGCCTGCTGCTAAAAGAGCATTGCAGAACAAATGGGTTTACAGGTTGAAGGAAAAATAAGGAAGCAAGAAGCGGTACAAGGCTAGACTTGTTGTAAAGGGGTTTGCACAGAAGAAAGGTATATATTTTGATGAAATATTTTCTCTTGTTGTTAAGATGACTCCAATTAGGACTATTTTAAGTCTAGTGGTGGTAGAAGATTTGCATCTTGAACAGTTAGATGTAAAAACAGCTTTTATCCATGGGGATTTGGAGGAAGAGATATATATGTAGCAGCCACAAGGGTATGAGGTCAAAGGGAAGGAGGATTTAGTATGCAGGTTGAAGAAGAGCTTGTATGGCTTGAAACAAGCTCCAAGGCAGTGGTATTTAAAATTTGGCAGGTTTATGATAGAACAAGATTATAGTAGATGTCATTCTGACCACTGTGTTTATTTCAAGAGGCTAGACAATAAAAGATATATTATCTTGTTATTGTATGTGGATGACATGCTTGTTGCATGGTCTAACATGTAGGATATAAATGTACTCAAAAGGAAGCTAGCTAATTCATTTGCAATGAAGGATTTGGGTGCTGCAAAGCAAATCCTTGGTATGAGAATAACAAGAGACAAGAAAAATCGCAAATTGACATTGTCTCAGAGTGAGTACATACAAAAGGTGTTGGAGAGGTTCAGAATGCAGAATGCAAAACCAGTTAGTACACCTTTGGCCAGCCATTTCAAACTAAGTAAGGAAATGTGTCACAAGACACAGGAAGAGATAGATTACATGTCCAAGATTCCCTATTCATCAGCAGTTGGCAGCTTGATGTATGCCATGGTGTGCACATGCAATGGGAGTTGTGAGCAGATATATGAACAATCCAGGTAAAGAACATTGGAAGGAAGTACAGTGGATTCTCAGGTATTTGAGAGGTACTACCACCTAGGCATTATGTTTTGGAGGTTCAGACACTGTTCTACAGGGATATGTTGATGTAGATATTGCAGATGATGAGGATAGTAGGAGGAGCACCACAGGGTATGTGTTTACTGTAGGTGGAACAACAGTAAATTGGATTTCGAAACTGCAAAAGGTTGTTGCACTTTCAGCAATAGAAGCAGAGTATGTTGTTGTTACAGAGGCTAGTAAAGAGATGATGATGATGGGGTCCGGGCCCCCGAAGGAAATTTTTGGGGTTGTTTTATGAGCCCATGGTTTTGGGTAACCCATGGTATTTTTCCATGGTATTCCCCTTTATAAGAAAGACATTGTAATACGGCTAGGGTTGATGTATTATGTATTATGCATTGTAAAGATCTCTGAGATCAAAACGAGAGACTGCGAGACAGTGAAGAGGAAGTGCAGCGGATGTGTTGCAGGTTGTATCCCTTCATTTGTTGGATGGTATAATAATAAGGACTGACAATTTCAGTGTGGACGTAGACCATCTTAGGTGAACCACGATATATTGGTGTCTCTCTTGTAATGTGTTTGTGTGATTGTATTTGCATCTTGTTTATTGTTTATTGCTCTGCAATCCTGTTTTTCTAACAGAATGCTTCAATGTTTTCAAAGCCTTAGTTGAGAACACTGCTGGAAGTAAGATCAAGGGACTTAGATCAGATAATGGAGGGGATTACATCAATAAGTATTTGTAGCAGCTGTGTGCTTCCGAAGGTATTCAAATGCAATATTATGTCCCATACACACCACAACAAAATGGTGTAGCGGAGAGGAAGAATAGGTCATTGAAAGAGATGGCTACCTGTTTGCTTGGAGAAAGAGATCTCCCATCAAATATCAGGGAAAAAACAGTAAACTGTGCCACATACATTTAGAATAGGGTACCCCACAAATCTGTTGATGGGGTCACTCCATTCGAAGCATTAAAGGTACATAAACCTAATGTCTCTCATCTAAGGTTTTTTGGATCCAAGGCATGGGCCAGAATCCCCTCTTCCAAGAGGAAATCTCTTAAACCTCAAAGTAGTGAATGCATCCTTCTTGGATATGCAGAAGATGCAAAGGCTTACAAGCTGATGGAGATTGCAACCAAGACATGCTTCATTAAAAGAAGTGTTCAATTCAATGAGGATCCATTGCATGATCTGCAACCAATTGAAGAAGAAGGTATAACTGATCTACCTATTCCAGTTGCTCCTAATGATGTTTCTACAGGTGATCCACATTCAGATTCTGAAGAAGAAGATCAATATGATTAAGATCTATATATTGAGCATGAAGATCTATTAGATCCAGATCCAGATCCAACACCCACTCCCAATCCAAATCTTAAATGGGCTCAAAAGATTATTGAGGCAACTAGGGACATTGCTGGAGATCCATATGACTACAGAAGAACAAGATCTCAATACCAAGATGCAAACATTGCACTTTGCTATACAAATCCACTTCTCCCTGAGAGATGCTTCATGATGGTGGGGTCTAATCCACAGTATTACAAAGAATCTTTCCATGATCCGAGATGGAAAGAAACCATGGATGAAGAACACGAATCACTGCAAAACAATGAGACATGGGATCTTGTCCCTCTTCCGCCATGGAGGAAACTAGTTTAGTGCAAATGGATCTACAAAACAAACCTTGCATATGATGGATCTACAACCAAGTACAAGGATTGGTTGGTTGGAAAGGGGTACTCATGGGTCCAAGGTTTGGAATACAATGAGACATCTTCTCCTGTGGCAAGAATGGATTCAGTGAGAGTTGTTTTTTCCATTGTAGCTTCGTATGCATGGGAGGCACATCACATGGATGTAAAGAGTGCCTTCTTGCATGGTGACTTGGAAGAAGAGATCTACATGAAACAACCTGAGGGGTACACTGATTATACTTCCTTGGTATGCAGACTAAGGAGATCACTATATGGGCTCAAGCAAGCCCCAAGGGCATGGCATGCAAAGATGGATTCCTTGTTACTGTTACTAAAGTTTGAAAGATGCAAATCTGATTGCAATGTTTACATGCAACAGAAGGGAGGATGTCTATTGTTGATTTTTTTGTATGTGGATGACTTTCTCATCACCGGTGGATCTGATACTGAGTTGAAGCACATCAAGTCTTCCTTGAACAAATCATTCGCTATGACAGATCTAGGACTGTTGAAACAATTCATTGGTCTTGAAGTAACTCAAAATGATTCAGGGATCATGATTTCATAGTCAAGGTATGCATCTGATTTACTGACAAAGTTTCATATGGCTGATTGCAAAGCTACATCCTTTCCCTTCCTATATGGCATTAGATTGGAAGAAGGTGGTTCCAATCCCTTGGTTGACAGCATTCTTTACAAACAGTTGATTGGTAGCTTGTTATGTTTGACACATTCAAGACCAGATCTATCATATGTTGTTGGTGTTGTGGTTAGGTACATGCAGGAGCCACATGAGCTGCATTGGACGGAAGCTAAGAGGATCTTGCACTATGTGCAAGGTACGAGAGAGTTTGGTATACATTATTCTGTTGGTGCTCAACTAGATCTGGTTGGTTTTACTGACTCAGACTGGGATGGAGACAGTATTGATAGGAATTCTACTTCTGGGTACGTATTCATGTTGGGATCAAGACCAATCTTCTATTCAAGCAAGAATCAAGCAACACTCACACTTTCTTCAGCAGAGGCAGAGTATAGAGGGGTTGTGAATGCAACTATTCAGGCAGTTTCGTTGCATGGGATCTTGACTGAGTTTGGAATTTGCACTTCTCCTTCAGTAGACCTTTTTTGTGATAATCAAAGTGCCATCAAGATCTCTAATGACTCAGTTCATAATCAAAGGACCAAACATATTGAGGTTCACATGCACTACATCAGGGAGCCAGTGCACAATAGGACCATATCACTTCATTATTTTCCTATAAAGGATATGATTGTAGACATATTCACTAAGTTTTTCACTCAAAAGAGATTTTTTTATCTCAGATCTTTACTTGGTGTAAAAGTTGTTTGAGCTCCCTGCTATCCTATTTTGAGGGGGGGGGTTTCCCATGAGGTTTTCTCCATTTCCTTGGTTTATGGAAAATTATTTTATTTTCATCATTTATTTGATTGTATGGGTGACCTTTGTTATTAGTAACCAGGGCTCAGGATGCACAAGTTTGGAATAAGGGGGGGTGTAAGGATCATTAATACTCCATCCTTGTCCTACCTAGCATTATTTCTTTTTCCTAGTAGTTGATGATGTCATTTTCCCCATAGTGGTGTGCATATGTCATCTAGGATCCATATACCACCTAATTCACCCTGCATGCATCATTTTAGGATCACTTAAGTGAGTTCCCTATATTTTAGGAGCCTACTCAATGTTCCAGTTCAGTCCACCTAAGTTAGCTAACTCTTGTGGGGGGCTTATGCTCCGATTGCCACTGATTGTGGCCTCATGCACCCTTTTCTAAGTGATTTACATGACAAACTCACTAATTCACCCTCCTTAGCCATTTAACTGATTTTTCTTCAGTTAATTGAGTTTAGGTTCAGTTGAGTTGAGTTTGGGTCTCCCGGAGCACTCCAGTGGTGACAATTCCTATGCTAGACACACTAAGACTCGAATTATCCCAAGTGATTTGAATTCTCTCCATTGTAACATCATTGTTGACGATACTAATTATTGGATCATGTGACATTATTCTGTTCTTATCCGAGTTCTCATGCATGATTAATTGTTTGCTCATTTTTACTGCACTGTAACTCAATTTATCTGCTCATTCTTTCTCTATGAGGTTGTTTCGCGGACAATCTACCGAGAGCGGACTCAAGGCCTGATCTCCCTAGCTTAACGTAAGTATAGAACAAATAAGACAGAACATAAAGTACTTTCCTAGATCGTATAGAAATTCAAATGTAAGAGTAGATCGTTTACCTTAGATTTGTAGATCCCTTTCTCCTTCGTTGATCCAATGCTCCAGCGCTGCCAGATCGCAAGTAGCTAAACCCTGTTGAACATGTAACAGACCACGAGAAGTGAAGGAATATATCTCATATGATAGATCTAAGCTAACAGTTAAGGAGGAAATCTCTAAACATCATCAAGGAGACAACATTTATGGAAAGCAATTATATTAACCGTATTGAAGAGTGAGGAGTACAATAGAAAAGAGGATTACAACCATAGCCTTAATGCTGCAAGCTCCTTCCAACAAGCAATACCAAAGCTCCTAGAGAGAAGTAGATGTTCCCCAAGCTAGAGCGTTAGATCTATTGGGCTTGATTTCACTAGCATAAGAGTATCATAGACTTCCTCCCTTAGGATGGGAGTGAGCTTCACTTAAATAGGACTAAGTGGATAGGGTATGGATAGGATAGGTTGAGACATGATAGGAGAGTCTTAAGGGATCCTTTCATGGTGTTAGGAATCGAGTGCCAGCTCCCCCAAGAGGTCAGGGATAGGGTCCCAAGTCAGCAAGCTTCGAGAAGAGACTCGAAGAAGCTATTTTTTCCTATTAACTAACTTCGTCGCACCCTGTAATGGAGCAAGGTGCGATGTCGCATGTTGCATGAGTGCAACCTGCGACAACCTCTCAAAACCTAGTACAAATGGGTACAAATCCTTCCAGGTCAATCACTCAGTCAAGGTAACTCTAGGGGTGTATACATTGAATCTCATGATGGGAAGATTTTAGGTGTAACAGAATGCCCCCCAAAGCATGAAGTTGTTGAAGATAGACAGGTGAAGTGCTTTGATAGAAGGAATGGCAATGGACTTTGTCGGACGAAGGATGTTGCTGCAGTATAACTGACTCTGAACTAACAATCTCATATGATGCACAACATGGCTTCCGACCAATACAATGCAGATCCATGGTAGTAATGACCGACTGAACACAATCATGGCTACTAGACACAAGCGTAGATCCATGATGAGATGGTAACACAACCACAACCAATACAAATGTGGATCCATGTGATACAACTCAATACAAAATCCATCGCAACCTGGGTAAAACATGACTCCCAATGATACAAATCTATCAATGTGATTACAAATGTCTTGACGTCGAACATGGTAGAAAACACTTGATTACCAATCATTGGTGTATATCGTTAACAAGTGCGAGGGAAATCACCATTAATGTCAATGATCCCCAAGGTATCACAGTACATATCACCAAGCGTGAATAAGTGAGTTGAAGTCAAATGCAAGATGAAATCTTTCAATCAAGATTCAATTATGTAAACTCATGTTGAAAGCGAGGTAACCTACCATTGAGGCATGCATGGCCAAGGTACTTGTTTGGTTTCTAGATTCAATCCTCGGATGATGAGTTGATGTCGACAAGGATGAATCCGTCGAAGGAGGGCCATGATGAATCCCCCATCAATTGACACAAAAATGACAAAAGATGTGTAGAGTGAATCAGATGGTACAGTAACATGCGTGATTGACTCAGAGTAAACCGACATGATTGAAGGTGCACTGACTGCAGATAATGGATAGTGAAAGTATTCTTGAACATGGGAATGGCATGACTTGGAAGTATTGACATGACGAGTACGACACTAACTCTTAATGCAACTGATGATGGAATCTTTCTTTGAATGACTCAAAGGAGTAACAAGGCTCAGGAAGTAAGCGTAACTCGAGGACAAACAGATGATCCAAGTTCTGTATGAAAATGCAGATGAGTGCCATGTTCAAGAACGACTAAGTATTGCCACTGATAAAGGTGTAATACAAAAACTTTCCTTTTTCCCCATCATGAATGATGAGTGCCTCATGTGTTTTTTACAAGCTTGATGAGGGTAACCAGATGCTCAGTATAGCTCATCTCATAGATGAGTCCAATCCCAAATATTTTCTGAACCTGGGATAGGAGGGGTTCGTCCCATGGCGGGTCCTTCAATGTAAGATTTTAAAGAGTCCATAGAAGGTAAACTCGGTCGTCATTTCATGTTTAGAGAGTCTGAAAAGAACTAAAGAAGACTCCAACCGTCTTTTTTCGTAAAGTTAGGCTCATCACTCGAAAAAGGGTAAAACAACGCGAGAGAGGACTCTTCCAGTCATGATTGGTTGGAGTATACATTTTTCATAAGTAGTTCCCCTGGTCTGAAAAAGGGGTAAACTATCACCAGGAAGATGACCATTCAAATACTTTAACAAGTGTGAACGCAACAAGTTCGCTTGGCAATCTTTTTGTTTTTCGAGAGCCTGGAAAGAGCTTAAAGGTAGACTCCGGGGCGTATCCTTTTCCATGGGAGTTTAACGAGTCCGAAAAGAGATAAATCGCAACTCGAAACTTATTCTTACAGTTCCAAGAGCACGAGAATAAACGAAGAGTAAGCTCATCATCATAAAATAATTACAATCTAACCGTTGCAAAATAATGACAAAACATTCAAGGGATTTGTCCATACCTAAGATGACCGTTGTAATGTGAGAAACAACACAAAAGACCACTTAACAACTCCTGCACACTTGGAAACTAGGTCACATAGTCAACCGATATTCCAAATATGATCAAAGATGATTAAAACTATAGAAAAAGACCTAAAAGCATCAAATATTTGAAAAATGAATATTCTATTTCATTTATAAATAGAAAAATGGGTCAAATATAGTCACCATTGTTTCATTTGCCAATTTGGGAGAAGAAGTGCCAATTTGGAGCCAAAACTTCACTTGTTGATTTCGAGAGCTACGAGCCGCCATTTCACCCACCGTCTGGAGCAGGTAAGCCTAAACTTCATCCAGCAAAATTGTAGTGGATTACATTTTGATTTTAGGTCCATTTTTTAGGTTTTTGATGGATTTGTGGAGGGCTATTGCGCCCTCGGCTCGTCACAATCTACCCTTTCGGAGCTGTGACGAGACCGACTCGATGCAAGTCTCGAAAACATGGAGTGCGACGGCGGAAACGCATACCCCAACCATCAAATTAAACCCAAAAGGTGGACTTTCTTTGGTTGAAGTGAGGTCTAACATTGTTTAAATGCCCACTTTGACAGGTTGATAGCAAGCAAACATGGTATTAGAGTGGCGGGAAAGAGAACACGAGGCGGAAGATGTACAAGCCGCCAATGATCCACAATGCATAAATGATTTGAGAAACTGCGGTTTTCTCAAGTTCTTCGAGATTCAGGGCATGAGGGCCCAAATCCCGTTGTTGTCACATATGCTCCGATGCTGGTATGCGGCCCAGCAACACTTTGTGAACGGTGAGCACATTCTCACTATAGATGTTGAGGACATCTATTTTCTTACCGGTTTGGCCCGGAGAGGGGACCCTGTAGTTCTCACCGGGTCACAAGTTAGTGATCGCACTATCTATGACATGGTGACACAGCATTGTACTGCTCATGCTCGATCCTCTAGTGGGAAGATTCCCATTAGGGATGTTGTAAACCGCCTACTGCGTGCCATATTGTTCACTATTACAAGAGTGGCGGGGAGCCAAGCCCCACACATGGCCACTCGGGCTCATATGCTCTATGCGGAGGACTATATGTCCCCCAAGATCTTCAACTGGTGCGAGGGTCTCCTCACAAACATCCGAGATCAGCTGACCAAGTTTCAGCGAGGAGAGCTCAAGCAGTTTGGATACAGATCGATAGTGATATCGTTCCTCTTCGAGTGGATCCCTCTCTTGTTCCCATAGGTATGACTGGATGATAGGGATCCTAGGGATCCTCACATGCTCAGATGGGAAAAGGTGATGGCCCGTCATGGTGGGGGCCCTATCATCAGCTTTGGTGTCGAGTTCTTCAACTAGCTGGAAGGCCAATTGCTCATGATTGAGGACTACCCGTACGGCGGTACGGATTTCAGAGAGGATCCTGACATAGTGCTACCCGAGGGTACAGCATGGGGAGACATCTGTAATAACAAAAACCCTTGTATTTTTTAGTTTTGTATATTTGTGATTTTTTTTGTTGTTGTAGTGATAACAAATATATAACATGTGTGTGCAGATGTGGGTCCCATATGGCCCGTAGGAGTCTCTCTTTTGGTGAGGCGAGATAGAGGTGGGGAAGCAGTTGTGCCCCCAGGTGCTCATGCTGCCATCGTGGAGATGGAGGACGTGTACAGGAACTTGTCCCAGATGATAGTGGATGTTCCTGAGCCAGGAGTAGATGACTTACCGAGACCTATGCAGAGGTTCGGAGGTCGAGCGTCTGTACGCTTCAATGCCTTACTCCGCAAGGTAGCGAGGACACTGGAGTGCTTCCATTCTCAGCGACAGAGAGTTGTCCATCCTAGGGGTGTACGAGCCAGGCGTCAGGCCTGATGACGTTATTATACTTGTACTGAGAGCTTAGAGGCCTCAGATTTTGTACTACTTAAAGCTACGAGGCTTCAGATTTTGTAGAGACTTACTGAAATCCATCATGCTTCAGATTTTTGTACCAGCACTACTTTTGATGATATATATATACAGACATTCCCGGCGATTTATACATTATGTGTTTCAAAAATGATGAATGATGTGATCTTGTTCATATGCTTTGCTTTTCATACAGTGCATTATTTACATGTTGTGAATGCTTTTACATATTATGAGTATTATGTGTGTGCGATGTACCAATCTAGAATGAAGTTGGCCATCGAGTTAGCAACTGCGTTTAACTCTCATGGAATGTGCAGGTATTGAATGGATTCAAATGACCTTTCCAGGAGACGAACTCATCTAAAGAGATGGAGTAGGGTAGGATCACGGATAGCGTAGACCCGGTTAAGATGGGAAACCACTAATTGAGAATCCATGTGGATGACAATGTGGTTCATACCTAAGGAAATAGCATCGGTTAGGGTTCCAATTACCACCTAATACTCTGCAGCATTGTGGGTTGCAAATCCAAGGCAACTTCCTCTTGAGCTGATGAGCTAGGCTGTTGGGGAATACAGTACCCAGGCTGCCGAGGCAAGGTTACGGGTATGCTGGCTGGCGCTGTCCGCGAATCCGTAGCATGTTTCCATCTGCACACGTAGACAGAACATGGTATAAGAAGCGGAAACAAGATCTAAAGACACTCAAAAGAAAACGCATCACACCACACAAAAACACACAAACACACCATGTACAGTATATACAAGAAATTCTATGCATGACAGGTTCAGGCATAGTACTTCTTCAGGTAAATCCCATTACGGGGTTCACCCAAAGATATTTTGTCATAATCTTCAAGCTCATAAGCTCCCTTTTCCAAAACATGTTTGACAATGTAAGGTCCGTTCCACATGGACTCAAACTTTCCTGCTTCTAGTTTGTCATGTTTATGGTCGTATGTGAGGACCAGGTCACCCTCATTGAAGATACGAGGTTCAACCGACTTGTCGTATTGAGCTTTGATGCGTTTCTTGTGTGCTCCATTAGCAAGAGCAGCATCTCGGCGGGACTCGTCAAGTTTTGCTAAGTACAGGAAACGTTCTTCCTCGACAGTAGTGTTAGGGAGAAGTTCGACAGTGAGTTGTAGAGATGGAATTTCACACTCTATCAGTAGGACAGCCTCCAATCCATACACCAATTGGAAAGGAGTGAAACCTATGGTGGTTTTAATGGAAGTTCTGTAGGCCCATAATGTTGAAAATAGCATATTATGCCAATTGGATTTCTGCGTACCTACCATCCTTTGGACCATATTTTTCAAGACCTTGTTAATGGCCTCGACTTGTCCATTGGACTGCGAGTAGTAGGGTGTTGATTTTTCATGGAGAAAACCCAATCTATCGCTCAGTTCATCAACCATATGGTTATGAAAGTGAGAACCATGGTCGATAACTATCGCCTGAGGAACTCCAAACTGCGCCATTACATGATTGAACATGAAGAGTGCGGCGGTTTTGTCGTCGTTTTGGTATGTAGGCATTTCCTCGGCCCACTTTGTGAAGTAATCCACAGCTACAATGATATAACTATGCCCCTCGGCTGAGGTAGGCTTACAATGCATAAAATCGATGCCCCATTTTGTGAAGGGGCCCACGGCAATAACCAAGTGTAACGGGGTGGGATGGGTGCGCTTCTTTGTATGGAAGTGTTGACATGGAGGACATCTTTTCATGGCCTCAATACAACCATTGAAGATAGTAGGAATATCCTGCGCGCAAAATCTTCTGGGCTGTAGCCATCCCAGAGAGGTGACCGCCACACGCCCCAGTGTGGCAGTCATTCAGAACGCGTTCATCCTCATCGTGAGTTAGACAACGTTGAAGAATTGAATCGACGCCATGGCGGTACAAAGCATCACTAATGATCAGATAATACTTCGCATGGTAACGTATTCTATGACGGTCGTCGCGAGACAGTTGGGGGCTGAAGCATTGGGTTTGAAGATATAACGTAATATCTCCATACCACGGATCAGTTGTATTGATGAGAAACAATGATTCATCTAGAAAAGAGTCATTGTGCTCAACTTTTGCATCAGGGTGGGGAAAGTCACAGATAAGCTCGGCAAGCACCAAGGACTTCTTAGACTTGGATTTCTCGAAAAGAAGGTCAAATTCTTGCAGTATCACGATCTAACATGAATACTTGACCCCAAGAACCTGACGTGTCAGTACGTGGTACATGGGGTTCGAGTCTGCAATGATGGTGGTGGTGTGGAGAAAGATATAGTGTCAGAACTTTTGGACGGCGATGACTGTCGCGAAAGCAAGTTTTTCGACATGTGAATATCTAGTTTCAATGTCACTGAGACCCTTAATCGTATAGTATATTACATGTTCCTAGATGTTTCGATCCTCCTGTACCAAGACCATGGCGATAGTGGTAGCGGAAGCAACGAGATATAATATGTAATCTTGGAAATAGTTTGGCGGTTGGAGCACAGGGGCATGCGTGATGGCATGTTTGATGCTGTCGAAGGATTTTTGAGCTTGATCATCCCAAATGAACGAGACGCCCTTCTTAATCAATTTCATATACCCTTGATTCTTCTCCGCGAAGTTACAAACAAAATGCCTTAAATAAGTCGCCTTCCCTTGGAGACTTTGAAGTTCCGTCACATTGGTTGGAGGTGGTAGGTTGACGATGGTCTCCACCTTTAAGTGATCGATGCGGATCCCAACCTTTGAGACTATGAATCCTAAGAGGTGTCTGGACTCAACGCAAAAGATACACTTATGAGGATTCAGATGGATATTGTACCGTCTGCATTTGAGGAAAATGGCCATCAGATGGTCCATGTGGAACTCACGTTGCTTTGAATGAGCAGGCAGATCGTCCTGGTAGGGTTCCACAAAGTCCTTAATGTCATGGAAGGCATATGACATGGCCCGCTAGAACGTGGCACCATCGTTTTTAAGGACAAATGGGAGTTTGCGGTATGCAAACGTCCCCTAAGGACAGATGAAAGTCATCTTATGTTGGTCTGCTGGGTTGATCTCAATCTGGCAGTAACCAGAAAAGCCATCCATGGATGAAAAGATGACGCTTCGGGCACAATTGTCGATAATCTGGTCAATGAACGAGGTCAGGTAGTTGTCCTTTGGACAAGCCTTGTTAAGGTCCCGATAATCAACACAGACGAGAATGGTACCCTATTTTTTGTTCACAGGGACGACGTTTGAGACCCAATCTGTCAACGGGACAGGATAGATGAAGCCAGCCTTTAACAGCTTTTCAATCTCTGCCTTGATCACTGCAGTCTTCCGGGGGTGTACCAATCGCAACTTTTGACATACAGGTTTGATGTCGGGATAGGTTTTTATTTCATGAGAAACAATCGCGGGGTCTATCCCAGGCATCTCCTCATAGGACCAAGCGAATACTTCTTGAAACCGCTTGAATAAGGCCGTACCAATAGTTATTTATTCAGGGGAACACTTTTGGCTATGCGAATGTGTTCCACTACACCAAGTTTAACCAAAATTTCTACCGAGGTGGTAGGCTCAATGTTGGCCAAGTTGCCCTCAGTGTCTGAAAGACAGGTGAATATGGGGAAATGAGGGAATGGGTAGACATGTGGTGAAAAGATGGTGGTAATGTTGTCCTCTATGTACTCCAAAGGAGGAAGAAAAGACGACCTATGGTGGAGGTCATCCCACGGACCATCATCAAAATTCATAACTTCCATGATGGACTCATCTGAATGAAAATTCCTAAGTAAGAGATCAGGTATAGATGATGCCCATCGTAGAGAACAGGATGGGGAGGCCATGGTTAAGTGGTCCTCCGATGCTGATTGGATAGCTTTGTAAATGCGTTCAACGGGTGAAAGAGGCATTGCGTTTCCAATCAGGTGTGTTGTGGCTTCGTCAGGTACAAGCCAAGTATCAGTGGAGTGAGATGAAATCTCTATGGAGATCATGTTCACCAAGGCAACATGATTAGGGGGGTCTGAAGTCGGAAAAACGCCCATGAGAGATGAATCTTTCAAAAGGCCAACCCCTATACTCTCATACTATTTTGACGTTTGTCCAATGGAAGGAACATGGTCACCAGGATGAGTAGTAGTGTCCGATGTCCAAAAATCTAATTGGTCAACAGTAACAATTCATCCTTGATGGGGGAATTGTACTGTGCGGAAGATTGAAGAGGCTACCGCCTGCATGGCGTAAAACCAATTGCGACCAAGCAAGATATTATAATCTATCGGGGCTGATACCACTTCCACATGAATGGTTACGGTCTTTCCGCCCAACTCAACTGCGAGAGCTTGTAGGAGCCCATGAGGTTGAAAGCCACGCCCGTCGAATGCTTTCAACATGGTAGGAGACCGATTCAATTTGGGAGAGCCGATGGCTCTCCAACAGGCGATCGACATGACAAAAGTAGAGGTGCCTTCATCCAAAGGGTACGATGGACAACTTTCCCAGCAATGTTTGCAGCTACTTGGAATGTGAGTTGATGGGAAAGTCTCGGCTTGAAGTAGTCAAGTCGGAACATGATGGTATTCGAAGAATCAGGGTCAACTGCACCGATTGCTGCAAGGAGAGTTTTGCATTGATTAGGACAATTCTACAAAACTTCCAGCATGGACATGGTGCAAGGAGCTGTTGGACACACCGAGCACACTAAGAGGGGGGTGAACAGTGTGTACAGCTTTTTATTACTTTTTCAACTTTAGCAATCATCAACTGCTTCTTCAATACATCATTCATTAATGTATTATCACATTATCATTATATCATCAGCGTTATTAACAATTACAGCTCATCATCACATATCATCATATCATCATCACATAGGAAGCATAGCAAAACACAGTACACAATATTTTTACGTGGAAACCCAAGTCCTGGGGGGAAAACCACGGAAGCCTTTATAATAATAATGTACCAACAACAAATGGAAGGAGGCAACAACCCCCTTTGTTACAAAGACTTCAATTCTCCAGCTACAACTGGAAGGAGGCTACAACCCCCTGCTTTATAGGCTACAACCTAAAGGAAGCCTTAGCTCCCTAGATTTCCTTGCCCCGTCCTGCCACCCTGATATGAAGATAAATACTGAACTACTAAACCACAAACTGCACTGATCCTGCAGACCTGCTATCCAACACCTGTACCACACTGCACAACCACTGTCACTGCTCATCACTATTGTGCCACACTGTACATCAATCTTTACAATCAATCTATCCAATCTAGTTGTACCAATCAATCTGTTGTTCACATTATTTAATTCAGTAAATGTGTGTTCAATCAACTGTATACCAAACCACCTTGGTCAAACCAACTGCTCATACAACTCAGCCAATCTAAGTTAGACCAACTGCACATGTAACCTATTCGTCTGAATCAATGTACTCGTTGCTCATAGCCACTAGTCATCATTTCATTATTGTCATCTATATATTGTTGCATACATCACTGAGCATATCTATATAATCCTGTGTTCATTACTGAGCATATTACATATCACTGAGTGTCTTACATTACTGAGCATATCATATCATTACTGTGTCATACATATCATTGAGCATATCACTGTGCAAACTGATCATTACTGAGCATACATATCTTCACTGTTTATATCACTATGTATATCATCGTTGCATAAACTCAGCATACATATCATTACTGTATAAACTGAGCATACATGTCATCACTCTGTGTATCATCACTATGTAAGCTGAGCATACTTTTCATCACTAAGCATATACACTACTGAACATCATCACATCACTGAGCATAGGTGTAGATATCATATTACATCATATTACTAGCACATCATATCACTGTCTAATGTCTGAGTGTAGGTATCATCATCATCACCGTATATAGCAATAGCATTTAGACATCACTATGTATGTATCATATCATCATACATATCATCACAGGCATATTGTATGCATCATTTCATCATGTGTACTGTACATATCATCACTGTCTTCATATAACTATCATCATCACTGTGTATATTACTGTGTAAGCATTGTCATGTATGATGACTGAGTACTATGTTAACAGGGTATGCAAGACATTACAAAACTTACATGTCATCACTTCTGAATGGATTGTCAAGGTACTTCAACGTGTCACTTCTTGATTGTCTTCAGATTACAACTTGGTGTTTGATATTTCATGCATGAACAGACTTGATACCTTTCTTCAAGAAGCTCATATACATACTCAGAATCTTCAGCTATTGGTACAAAAGTCCTTAGCTGTCATGATCAGAAAATCAGAGTTTTAGAGTATCTTCAATTGTCACCTTCGGAAGCCTCAACTAATGTTTGCCTGAGACATATTCTTTCAAAAAGATGATTTGTTTACAGCTGCAAGTATATCTTCAGATGTCAAAACAATATAAATGTCTTCAAGACTTTACTTCTAAACAAATCACCGGGACTTCCTTTCTTCACTATCAAGCACTTCATTGTCAATCACTTCAACTCGGACTTTCAAGCACTTTACTTTCAAGATTTCAAGTTCAAACTGTCCACACTTCAGCTGTCATAAACTTCAAAATTCAGAGCTGTTACATTGGGTAAACAATTCGAGACTGTTGGCCACTTCAAGAGTTTTGGAGCTGTCAATTGTTTGCAAAATTTCAGAGCTGTCACTGAGTATAAATTTGGGACTGTATAGGTTGCCTCTTGTCTGGTTCAAACCCCAAAAAAAAATGTTCTGCTGAAACTGTTTACCCAAAAAAAATTTCACAAAAAGTCTATCTGCTATTGCCCTAGAGATTGTGCACCCGAAAATAGAGAAAGAAAGAGACTAAAAAATTTATTCTTACTCCAGCTGCTGCCCCACAACAAAGATGAAAACAAAAATTGAAAAATGTTGTCCACTGTAGCTGCCTGCTACAGTACCCGAAAATTTCCTCAGAGCAGTCCAAATTTTTTCACCCTTTTTGAGTGGGAGATCAAGTTTATTTATACTAGTTTTTCAAAACAAAAAAAAATTGAGCCGACCTTGCAATAATTTATAATAATTTTTTAATTTGAATTTTTAATTTAATTTATGGAGCCGACTTGTAGGGTGACCAAGGTAAGTATTTTTATTTTAAATATTTTATTTGAATTTTATTTTGACTTTGAATTATCACTTCAATGGTCAACTTAGGAATCATTAAGCCTTAAGGCTTGTTACATGTATTTTCATTATTTTTATTATTTTATATTCTTCAATAGTTAACCATATCATTAAAATTCATGGGAGTGTGTCCTCCGCATCATCATAGGGTTGCATTCAAGCCACTAGGGCTTTCAACGGCATGCCATGTGCAAGGTGCCATCATGGGCTTCAAGCTTGTCACCATATGGACCATTGTTAGATTCAACATCAAGCCAATCATTGTGTGGGTTATCATATGCTAAGTTGTGCTCCATTATACTATCAAGGGTGTATTACGCCATTAAGGGCTTCAAGTGTTAATGTAAAAGTGCAATTGGCATCAATGCAACATTAGGGTATTATTAGTGTTTTTAGGGGCAAGGCATACATTATAGGGTAGATTATAGGCTTAGGGACCAAAGGTAAGAGTTTTAGGGTTTATTAATAGGTCATCAAAGTCACTACAAGTGAGGGTGAGCTTTATTATCCACCAAGAACCTCAACACAAAGTGTGGGGGTGCCTAGGCTTCTCCTAGGGTACCATGACCTTATTACAAACATAAATGACCACAGAATGGGTCATTTGGACTCTTCACTTCTTCAACCCACCAAGGACACTTTCTAGAATATTGGGGCATAGGTTGTGGTACTGGAAAAACAATCGGGGAACCAGAGAAACACCTTAGGGGTACTTAAACACTCTAAAGGGTGTTCAGGGCTTTTGCCATTTTCCCAAGGCCTCCAAGGGCTTCAAGCTTAGGCTTGGACAAAGTCAAAAGGTCTCCTCTTGACACAGACAACCACAAACCAAACACTAACCCTCAAGGGCTCCATAAGGGGCACCAAGACTCAACTGTTGGCATCAATGACCAAGCACTGTTGGCATCAATGACAACTTAATCAACAATCTCCCCCTTTGTCATTGATGACAACACTCAAACTCCTTTTCAGAACAATCTCTCCCTATCACAGTTTCTCTCCCCCTTTGGCATCAATGGCAAAGGGAACATCCTTTGACAATACAGCTCCCCCTCAGGGCATGCTCCCCCTGTCAACAACTTCTCTTCCTTTTTTCATCAATGTCAACGAGAACTTTCTTTAGCAATATTGCTCCCCCTATCACTGGGCACTGTTGCTGCTTGTATGCTGGAACCAATTGTGATCTTTGATCTCAATCCATGATAATCATGTACATAGTTCCTTTTACACTTCATAACATTGATCGATAGTCTTCAAAATGGTATTGGATTTTTCCCAAAAATTTCATCATTTATGTTTTGATCAATGGGGTAATCTACTGAGTTTCTTCTCCATACTGTGGTAGATTGATTGTTGTTCATGACATTCGATTGAACTTGCTTTCTTCTCCAAACTTTAACTTCTCCCTGCATCATGCAATGTTTTGTAAAATGACCATAACGATAACAATTATAACATTGAATGAAAAACATACCTTGATTTCTTTCTGGAGTGATTTTTTCATGAGCTCTACAATGGATGGCTTTGTGACCATAATTGTTACATTTGTAGCAGTGACCACTGAATAATATAGGATATCTCTGAGCAAAGGATCTTTCTTCTGTATAACTGTTAGTATTTTCTTCTTTTTCCCTGAAACTCTTGCTTTCTTCAATGTTCTTTTCGATCTTAGAATTTGTTTTTAGCTGAGCAGCTGTCTTGTCCAAATCTTCCTTCAGAGAGAGGATCTTCAATTCTTGCCTTTGACAAATTTCTATCTTTTCTTGGAGTTGTCTTGATAGGTATTCTTCTATTTTCTTGACTTCTTCTACCTGTCTTTTCAAATCAATAATATTGTCTTCCATCTGTCCTTTTGAGTTATGTTCTTCCTCATGAGGTTTTTGCAGTTGTCCTTTTAGTACTTGATTTTGTTTTCTGATCTCTGAGAGTTCCTTTTCAAATTCAAAATTCATCAGACATACCTTTCGTAATTCTATCTTCAAGGATTTGATTTCAACTTCTTGTTTTCTTCTTAGTTTCTGATCAATCTCATGCTGAACTGAATTTCCTTTTTGTCACTTGAATCTCCTTTCTGACTGGTGGTACTTTCCTTCTGCAATTTTTCAAGTAAGGTATTGATCTCATTATCTTTGTCTTGAAGTTTGCAATTCAATTCTTTCTCCTTATCTTCTAGTTGTCTTTTGAACCTGTCAATTTCTTCTAATTGTCTTTTATTTTCATTAGCTGACTTCTCAAGTTGATCCTTCAGAGAGTTAGATATGGCTTATTTGATTCTGGTAGCTTCTTCAACTTGGAGGTTTAGATCAACTATAGTCTGTGTGGCCTTCTCACAATCTTCTTGATTCCTTTTCTCAGATTTGTCCAATTGCTCTTGCAATACCTGGTTATGTTCACAAAGTTTCTCAACCTTTTGCAAAGCATTATTAATATCATTGTTTAAACATTCATTTCCATCATTTATCAAGAAACAATGAGATTCATCACATTTTGATGTATTACAAGCTATGAATTTTGAATAGCACTTATCCTCTATACCCGATAGACATATTTCTTCAAAAACATTACAAACAGGGTGTTCAATAGACTTACCTTCATACTTACCTGGATCTTGTACTGACCTTTCAATGGAGTTGTCTTTTTCTTTCTGTTATTCAATGGAGTAGAGTTGATCTAACTTCAGTGACAATTCTTCAATTGAGTTGCACTTTCCTATTTTCTTCTTTTGGAGATCTATCAGATCTGCAGTCATGAGTTTCATAACTTCTTCTTCATGTTCCTTAGAGGAGTAGATATGTTCTATTTTAAGCCATAGTTCCTTAGCAGTGTTGCACTTTCCAATATTCTCTTTTATGGAATCTGATAAGCCTTCAAGAAAGGATTCCATAGCCATTGAATTATTTTTCCTTTCTTCCTTCTGAGATGATGTTTTCACTTTCTTCGGATGATTGTACCTAGTAAGCACTGACTGCCATACCCCACTGCCTTCTGCTTCGAGATAAGCCTGCATTCTTATTTTCCAAATCAAGTAATTTGTCTCACAAGACAATCCATTCACTGAGAACCTCATAGTGTGTCAAGGATCTCCTTCAAGCTGGTAAGTCTTTCTGTGAAGGACCCGCTCTGATACCAATTGTTGGACACACCGAGCACATTGAGAGGGGGGGTGAACAATGTGTATAGCTTTTTATTACTTTTTCAACTTTAACAATCATCAACTGCTTCTTCAATACATCATTCATTAATGTATTATCACATTATCATTATATCATCAGCATTATTAACAATTACAGCTCATCATCACATATCATCATACCATCATCACATAGGAAGCATAGCAAAACATAGTACACAAGATTTTTATGTGGAAACCCAAGTCCTGGGGGAAAAACCACAGAAGCCTTTATAATAATAATTTACCAGTAACAACTGGAAGGAGGCAACAACCCCCTTTGTTACAAAGACTTCAATTCTCCAGCTATAACTAGAAGGAGGCTACAACCCCCTGCTTTATAGGCTACAACCTAAAGGAAGCCTTAGCTCCCTAGATTTCCTTGCCCCGTCCTACCACCCTGATATGAAGATAAATATTGAACTACTGAACCACAAACTGCACTGATCCTGCGGACCTGCTATCCAACACCTGTACCACACTGCACAACCACTGTAACTGCTCATCAACTGACCACTGCTCATCACAACTGTGCCACACTGTACATTAATCTGTACAACCAATCTATCCAATCTAGTTGTACCAATCAATCTGTCTGCATAAATCAATCTGTTGTTCACATTATTTAATTCAATAAATTTGAGTTCAATCAATTGTATACCAAACCACCTGGGTCAAACCAACTGCTCATACAACTCAGCCAATCTGAGTTAGACTAACTGCACATGTAACCTATTCGTCTGAATCAATGTACTCGTTGCTCATAGCCACTGGTCATCATTTCATTATTGTCATCTATATATTGCTGCATACATCACTGAGCATATAAATATAATCCTGTGTTCATTACTGAGCATATTACATATCACTGAGTGTCTTACATTACTGAGCATATCATATCATTACTGTGTCATACATATCATTGAGATATCACTGTGCAAATTGATCATTACTGAGCATACATATCTTCACTGTTTATATCACTATGTATATCATCATTGCGTAAACTCATCATACATATCGTTACTATGTAAATTGAGCATACATGTCATCACTCTGTGTATCATCACTATGTAAGTTGAGCATACTTTTCATCACTGAGCATATACACTACTGAACATCATCACATCACTGAGTAATCACTGAGCAATCACTGAGCATAGGTGTAGATATCATATTACATCATATTACTAGCACATCATATCACTGTCTAATGTCTGAGTGTAGGTATCATCATCATCACTGTATATAGCAATAGCATTTAGACATCACTGTGTATGTATCATATCATCATACATATCATCACAGGCATATTGTATGCATCATTTCATCATGTGTACTATACATATCATCACTGTCTTCATATAAATATCATCACTGTGTATATTACTGTGTAAGCATTGTCATGTATGATGATTGAATACTATGTTAATAGGGTATGCAAGACATTACAAAACTTACATGTCATCACTTCTGAATGGATTGTCAAGGTACTTCAACATGTCACTTCTTGACTGTCTTCATATTACATCTTGGTGTTTGATATTTCATGCATGAACAGACCTGATACCTTTCTTCAAGAAGCTCATATACGTACTCAAAATCATCAACTATTGGTACAAAATTCCTTGGCTGTCACGATCAGAAAATCAGAGTTTTAGAGTATCTTCAATTGTCACCTTCAGAAGCCTCAACTAATGTTTGCCTGAGACATATTCTTTCAAAAAGATGATTTGTTTACAGCTGCAAGTATATCTTCAGATGTCAAAACAATATAAATGTCTTCAAGACTTTACTTCTAAACAAATCACCGGGACTTCCTTTCTTCACTATCAAGCACTTCACTATCAATCACTTCAACTCATACTTTCAAGCACTTTACTGTCAAGATTTCAAGTTCAGACTGTCCACACTTCAGCTGTCATAAACTTCAAAATTCAGAGCTGTTACATTGGGTAAACAATTCGGGACTGCTGGCCACTTCAAGAGTTTTGGAGCTGTCAATTGTTTGCAAAATTTCAGAGCTGTCACTGAGTATAAATTTGGGACTGTATAGGTTGCCTCTTGTCTGGTTCAAACCCCCCAAAAAAAATGTTCTGCTGAAACTGTTTACCCCAAAAAAAATTCACAAAAAGTCTATCTGTTGCTGCCCTAGAGATTGTGCACCCGAAAATAGAGAAAGAAAGAGACTAAAAAAATTTCTTCTTACTCCAGCTGCTGCCCCACAACAAAGATGAAAACAAAAATTGAAAAATGCTATCCACTCTAGCTGCCTGCTACAGTACCCGAAAATTTCCTCAGAGCGGTCCAAATTTTTTCACCCTTTTTGAGTGGGAGATCAAGTTTATTTATACTAGTTTTTCAACAAACAAAAAAATTGAGCCAACCTTGCAATAATATATAATAATTTTTTAATTTGAATTTTTAATTTAATTTATGGAGCCGACTTGTAGGGTGACCAAGGTAAGTATTTTTATTTTAAATATTTAATTTGAATTTTATTTTGACTTTGAATTATCACTTCAATGGTCAACTTAGGAATCATTAAGCCATTAAGGTTTGTTACATGTATTTTCATTATTTTTATTATTTTATATTCTTCAATAGTTAACCATATCATTAAAATTCATGGGAGTGTGTCCTCCGCATCATCATAGGGTTGCATTCAAGCCACTAGGGCTTTCAACGGCATGCCATGTGCAAGGTGCCATCATGGGCTTCAAGCTTGTCACCATATGGACCATTGTTAGATTCAACATCAAGCCAATCATTGTGTGGGTTATCATATGCTAAGTTGTGCTCCATTATACTATCAAGGGTGTATTACGCCATTAAGGGCTTCAAGTGTTAATGTAAAGGTGCAATTGGCATCAATGCAACATTAGGGTATTATTAGTGTTTTTAGGGGCAAGGCGTACATTATAGGGTAGATTATAGGCTTAGGGACCAAAGGTAAGAGTTTTAGGGTTTATTAATAGGTCATCAAAGTCACTACAAGTGAGGGTGAGATTTACTAGCCACCAAGAACCTCAACACAAAGTGTGGGGGTGCCTAGGCTTCTCCTAGGGTACCATGACCTTATTACAAACATAAATGACCACAGAATGGGTCATTTGGACTCTTCACTTCTTCAACCCACCAAGGACACTTTCTAGAATATTAGGGCATAGGTTGTGGTACTGGAAAACAACTGGGGAACCAGAGAAACACCTTAGGGGTACTTAAACACTCTAAAGGGTGTTCAGGGCTTTTGCCATTTTCCCAAGGCCTCCAAGGGCTTCAAGCTTAGGCTTGGACAAATTCAAAAGGTCTCCTCTTGACACAGACAACCACAAACCAAACACTAACCCTCAGGGGCTCCACAAGGGGCACCAAGACTCAACTGTTGGCATCAATGACCAAGCATTGTTGGCATCAATGACAACTTAATCAACAGGAGGTTGGGCCAAGTCCTCAACAATATTGTAATTTTGTGCCACCCAAGCATTGGGATTGAAAACAGCTTTTGAATCGTTCTCTTGGGCAGTCGCAATATCGAATCTAAGGATGGCTTCTCAATGGTGAGAGAAGCTGATGGTACAGTGACATCAGGTAAGGAGTTGGAATATTTTTCAGTATTACTTCCAGCAAGTTCCTTCAAAGGGACCGAGTCGTGTGATCACGAGCGAGTGTTCAAATTGATCGTTTCGTTACGCACCATGAGAACATGCGCGGTATTGGATGGTTCCCCCTGGGCTGGAGGAGGTCGAGCAATCATCTACTGGTTTTGAGTGGGAAACGGATCATTGAGGACTGCAGGAGTTGGTTTACCCCTAAGAAACTGTCGACTTCGTCTCTATGGGGACATTCTTTGGAGAAGTGATCATCTGTGCACAGTAAACAAGGATACTTTAGTTTCCGTTTCTGCTTGGTATCATCAGGAGTGATCTTTTGTTCCTGCTGGGCGAAAGATTTCTTGGGTTTCCCCTTGTTCTTCTTCTTGCCACCGGACTTCTGAGATGAAGCTAATTGGACAGAATTCACCTCTTCAGTTATAGCAGGAGTGGTCGATTTGGTGGTGTTGTGCCCAGCCTGAGTTGGTAATTGGGAGGAACCATGAAGGTTCGACGATCGAACAGTGTTAGGAGCAGGCTGGGTGGTAAGGGATCCAATGATGCCATCAGTTTGGGGTCCCTTAGGAGGTTTCGTTGGGTCATACGTGTCGCGGGGTGCGTCAGAAAGAATCTCAAACAACGTGCCCGACTGAGCGTAGACCAAGTCTAGGTAATGGGCACGAGTGATAGCTTGTTCTTCAGTGACAGCACTGCCCATGGCCACATCTCGAGCTATGTGAGGAATGAGAGACTTCGTAAACCAATCTGCTAGGATTTGGTCTAGAATGGGAGCCTTAATCAAACGTCTTCTCCTTCGCCACTCATGTATATGAGTAGAGATATGAGTAGCGGTATTCTGGCGGAGAGAGGTGAGAAGGTCTGTACCAGTTTCGTACCGTATAGGCAGTTGGAAGTGGGTCAAAAATTTCATAGCAAGAGACCCGAAATCATGAAAAGAATTAGGTGGTAATTCGATGTACCACTTGACAGCCAGACCAGTGAGTGTTCGTTGAAATAATCTCAAACAGATCGAGTCGTCCATCAGAGAGTTGGATGAACACCATAAATGGTATCTCATCACATGGTGCTTAGGATCCTCGTCCGGCTTCCCGTCAAACTTAGGGATATCCGACGGAAGTTTCACCAGAATCGGGGGCCAGTTAGTTCTGTGGTAGATGGGGTCGTTCGTCAGTCGAGATAGATCAGGTAGGGCCAAAGTAGCCAAAAAGGGCAGCTGTTGATTAGGCTGCGGTTACTGGTAGTACTGATAAGGCAAGTAAGGACCGGTATGACCTCGTATCGACTGATTAAAGGGTGACCAAGGAGGAAACTGACCGTAAGGGGTGTGCCACCCGGACCGTAAGGGGGTCCGCCACCATAAGGTGGGGTTCCACCTCCACCACTGGGAGGAGGTGGAGTTCCGTCGCCACCATCGGGGGGAGGTGGGGGTCCATAACCATAATAAGGTGGCCCACCACCGCCTCTACCTGGAGGGGGTGGTGGACCACCTCCACCGCCAGAAGGATGGGGACCCCACCACCTCCGCCACCAGAAGGATGGGGACCCCACCACCTCCGCCGCCGAAAGGATGAGGGTCTCCACCACCACCACCACCATAATAATTAGATCTGCCTCCGCCCGGAGGGGATGGTGGACCACCTCCATCGCCCGAAGAGAATTGTCCTACCCCACCATAATAGGGTGGTCCTCCATCTCCTCCTCCTGGGGGGGTGGTGGACCATTCCCGCCACCACCGGAAGGGTGGGGACCATTGTTGGTAGAATGAGTTGGACCTCCGCCTGAAGGGAGGGGTTCGCCTCCTCTAAAGTTGGGTGGGGGTCCACCGCCTTCGATGGGGGGTGGGGGTGGATTGATTGGGGGTGGTGGTGCTTGAGGGATAGTTGGTCGGGGTCCATGTTGGAAAACGGGTTGTTGCCCCCATAGAGTGTATGGGTTTCCGGGATAGGGTACCCCGTATGGTGCATTTTCGGGGTTAGATTGACCCGGCACAAGGTTAAAGGAACCTGGATACGCTTGACTCCATGAGGGTTGAGTTACATTGGATGGCCCCCCAAGATGAGATAATCCCATGGTGGATCGTCTAGCGGTTTGGGAAGGTCCAACGGGTGGTCCGTTGGGGATTCCACCACCTATGTTCTGGTTAGGAAGCGGGGGTTTCCCCCTAGCCACAACGGGCTGACCACTAAATAAAGGTTGAACCAACATAGGTTGTTGACTAGCTACCGTAGTAGTAACGTTACCAATAAGATAATCCGGGGGAATGGAGTATCCTCCCCTCGAATTTTGAGGTAGGGGAGGAACTGGTATAGTAACCGTGGCAGTAACAGGTGTGTTGGACTGTTGTTGTTCAATTGGTTGGGTAGTAGGAAGTACCGAACTGGTCTCCTGTCTAGGAGATGCATGTGCAGGGATGGATGGTTGACCAGTTTCAGTAGTGGTCGCGTGTTGTGTGGATGATTCCGGTGACTCGAAAGATAAAGAGCGACCTGGTATCGGTCAGTCGTCGAACCTTATTTGAAATTTCTGACTTCGAAACTCCTCACCCATGGCACGTAAACGAGCCAATTGCTCGCGATAAGGTGTCAAGCGATCGTCAGGACTAGCCTGACTGGGTGGGGGTGCAACGAAAAAATGAGCCACTTGGTGGCCGATAGAAGATGTCCAATAAGCTGCTGAAGGACCAACAGCTACCATGGGGTCATCCTGGGGTTGATTTATCCATTCCAACGATCCAGGCTCTCTCAGCATAACGGGAGAGAGGTCTTGTGAAGTGGGAACTTATGCTTCTTCATCCTGCGGGGGATGAGAGGCAGGTGAATCTGGAGGGGTATGTGGGAATAAATGTCCTCCAATATTCAAAGTGGGGTTTCCCACTTCTTGTGACCTGACCCTGGCTTGAGGATCCATCCTTGCCCTCGAAATTACCTCTTGGTTAAGGGGATATTCAGGTGCTAAGTTTTGGATTCTACGGGACCTTCTCCAAGGAAAGTCAACCAGAGTGACTGAAACAAAATGTTTCTCCTAAGGCAAGCTAAAAGAAAAGCAGACCAGCCAAAACCCTATGCAAACTAAGGCCATAAGCAAACTTATGTGATAAGAGTGGATTCAAAGTCTAGAACCTCACAGGATTATCATGGCATCACAAACCGCTATATACTGCAGGGTCCAACAATATGACGCGACAAGGAGGATTGGGACCGTACCCTTTCCTGCATACCCGATTACCTGGACAGTACGTGCGTGCTAATCTCCCCGAGTGTTGTTCTCGGTGTATTGCTTTGCCAAGATGGCCAAATGGTTAACTCAGTTGGTTTCAGGAATCCTAGTGGTGTCTCCCGATATACGCAAGGTATGTAGGAGCTCAAATCCGTAGTGGTGTTGTCTGATGCACAATCGTTTGACAAGAGACCTTCCTATATACTACCGAGTACGTGATACACCCTTCGATATACGCCAAGTACGAATTATGGTACTTGGTGGGTACGTGAAGGAGCTCGATATACCGATAAGTACGTGGAAGACTACAATACCCCTGGGATACAGTGCTCGCAAATAATGACAGCTGCCATGCTTAACGACGCCGAAACACGTCTCTAACTTACACACAAGTTGCTATAAAATTTTACCTAGTTCTACCGTTAATTTTATCTGGATGGTTAGGTGAATGCATGAGGTGAGTACATAATCGGAAGCATAATGCAAGTCCTAGCTACATGCATGAAATATTCTTTTCTTTCGATGAATGCTACCTATGGGAGGGAGAAATCTTTTTCTTTCCAACAATTTCACCAAAGCAAATGCAACGATTCCCAATTCAAACAAGTTTGACTAAAAAAGCATTCTTTTCATTTTTGTATGAAACTCAAAAATCGCAACACTACTAATCCAAATCACAACATTTTTTCCTTTTCTTTTCCTTTTCAAAACGAAAATGATGCTAAGTGATGAAAAGAGAGAATTCTAAGATGGAGTATGCAAGCTTTTCAATTTCACTTTCAATGGCCTAAAAGCAGTGAAAATAAAAAATGCATCTATCTTTCCTTAGCATGGAACTAATTTTGCAAAAACTGAAGTATATTTTGGATTTTTTCGAGAAAATGAGAAGCTCATAATTCAAGAAAAACACAAGCGATCACACATTCATTCAATTTTTCCAAAAGATGCATAAGCAAAACATTCCAATGCACGAACAATTTTCTTCAACAATGCTTGAGAAATGATGGGAAAGAAGCACTTTTAATTTTTCAATGGATGCATCAAAAAAAGTAACTTGATAAAAACTACGCTTTTAGATGTAAATGACTGAAAAGAAAACACTACTTGCAGCACTCAGTACACTCAGAAAATTCAAGAAAAGACAAGCACTCAATCAAGCTGAAAGACACACAAGACTCAAAATCAGACAATAGCAAGCAAACCAAGCAAGCAAGCTCAAAAAATAATGCAAATGAGGTCTGGGAGCTGATCTAATGTAGTAACCAGATCAGTTAAGGAGAGGAGGGAATGCAAGGGTGAGTGGATGAAGGCGGGGGAGACAAGAGTATCCACCACTACCGGTTCTCAGACTTGTCCAAGACGGAACCCAAAATCAATCCAAACAAAACCAAACACTCAACACACAAATCAAAGGTGGGATCTCTGGCTAGATCTTGCAGCATAGAAGGAGTTCATATATCAAACCAAAGCTCAGATTAACAAATGGAGAGGGGATGCATGCATGCCAAATTTGACAAATCGGCGCACTCTGTGCTTGTACATAGTGCGACGTCGCGGTTCACCAATGCGGGAAGTGCGACGGTGTCGCAGTATACCAACGAAAGGATTGTGACGAGTGGCTAACAGACAAAGAATGGAGACCAGAAATGACACAGTGTCGCTATGTTTTCATTAACCAGGTGCGACATGAGAGGTCTAAGTTCAAAAATGAATCAGATCTCCGAGCAATGAACTATGAAATGGTTTTAAAATGAGTAGTACAAACTCAGAGGAAGCATATCAGAGTCTTCAAGATGAAGATCCAATAGTGAAATCAACTCATGAAGCAAATGACAAATAAAAGGCTTGTGTCAAGCAATCAACTGAAAATGACTCTCAGATTGACAACTACAGAACAAGATGTATTCCCTAGTATGGTCGCCAGATTTGTTTCGCGGACAATCTACCGAGAGCGGACTCAAGGCTTGATCTCCCTAGCTTAACGTAAGTCTAGAACAAATAAGACAGAACATAAAGTACTTTCCTAGATTGTATAGAAATGCAAATGTAAGAGTAGATAATTTACCTTAGATTTATAGATCCCTTTCTCCTTCGTTGATCCAATTCTCCAGCGCTACCAGATCGCAAGTAGCTAAACCCTGTTGAACATGTAACAGACCACGAGAAGTGAAGGCATATATCTCATATGATAGATCTAAACTAACAGTTAAGGAGGAAAGCTCTAAACATCATCAAGGAGACAACATTTATGGAAAGCAATTATATTAACCGTATTGAAGAGTGAGGAGTACAATAGAAAAGAGGATTACAACCATAGCCTTAACCCTGCAAGCTCCTTCCTAAAATCCATGCCAAATCTCCTAGAGAGAAGTAGATGTTCCCCAAGCTAGAGTGTTAGATCTATTGGGCTTGATTTCACCAGCATAAGAGTACCATATACTTCCTCCCTTAGGATGGGAGTGAGCTTCACTTAAATAGGACTAAGTGGATAGGGTATGGATACGATAGGTTGAGACATGATAGGAGAGGCTTAAGGGATCCTTCCATGGTGTTAGGAATCGATCTCCAGCTCCCCCAAGAGGTCAGGGATAGGGTCCCAAGTCAGCAAGCTTTGAGAAGAGACTCGAAGAAGCTATTTTTGCCTATTAACTGACTTCGTCGCACCCTGTAATGGAGCAAGGTGCGACGCCGCATGTTGCATGAGTGCAACCTGTGATGACCTCTCAAAACCTAGTACAAATGGGTAAAAATCCTTCCAGGTCAATCACTCAGTCATGGTAACTCCAGGGGTGTATACACTGAATCTCATGATGGGAAGATTTTAGGTGTAACAGAGGTATACTCAGATCCATGATCTGTTGTGATTTAGAATTTCACAAATATCTCTAACCACATAATAAATATAATATCTCTCATCAAGCAACTAGCATAAGCCAAAGCAATGGCAGAGGAAGTGGATGCTAAAGCTATCTTGTTAAACAATGTTCCTTTTAAAATATAACAATGTTAATTTTAATCTCAATCAACTATCTTCGCAAACTCTAGAAGCCGTGATCATTATTGTCTTAGCTTAAGAAAATAGAACCATTGTAGGAAATACAAAAGATGATTCTCAACATGAGACTACATTGTACTTAGGATACAATCATAGCATATCAACTAAAGAGAAGGGGTATATGGAATGTTACTATTGCAAGAAAATGGGTCACACAACTTGGAACTATAGATTTCGAACCAATGATGTTCTCAAGGGAAAGGTCAACGAAAAGCCACATCTAGATCATGTAACCATTGTTGAAGATATACCATATGTAGGAATGGTGATGAAATTGTTGGATAAATGTAATTTTACACATTTTAAAAATCTCACACTTTGAAAATAGGAAGGGATATAATGTAAATAAAGTTTAACATGGATGGTTTCTTAGATAGTTTGTAAATCTTGGGAATTATACCCGCATGAGGTTCATGAGACAGCTTGATGGAACATTGTGGATGTGTCTCAACATGGATGGTTGTCCGATCATTTTGGATATTTGTAATTCAAGATTTCAAGGAGGTGGAATCCAAGAATTCGAGAATTTAATTTTAGAGCTGCACCTTTATGAAGGTTATGAGGCAGCTTGATGGAGCTCTAGTTGGTCTAAGAACTATTTTCAAAGAAGAAGCTTATGAAAGAATGTCTAGTTTTGAATTACTTCTGATATTTTGTTTCTAGTCAATGTGTGTTTTCTTTTAGATAGTTTGGACTTTAGTAGTATAAGCCTTAAGAGAGAGTGTTAGGATATAAATCTTACATGTTGTAATATAAGTCACTTTATGACTTAGTTATATTTTTGTACTTTTTATGTAAAGTAAATCTATCCCACATTCATAAGTGGAAATGATTTTCTCAATTAGTAACCATATACGAGGAGGTGAAATCCTATGTAATAATTGCACCAGTTAATCATAATATCATATTGTGTTTTTTTTTTTTTTTTTCCTTGGAAAAAGTCGTAATTTTATTTCAAAAAGATGAACAAAATTACATTCTGCACATGTAATAGGATCACATAGATCCCTACATTGTCACATATTTACATTCCCATTTCAGAAATGAAAAATAAAAGTCACATATGAGTGGTTACAGAGAAAGTGCTCGAGTGCAAACCCTCATTGCCCAGAAAAATAAACAGAAAAAAAAACTGTAATCAGAACATTTCCGTCAAGACGGCAGACCCCAAACTCCAGAGAAAGGGTGCCCCACAAAAACCACCAGCCGATCCGCATCTCCCAGGATCCGTCTCCACTAATAGCACCTCTCCATTATGCATCCACCAACCTCCCCAGCAGCAAAGGCAGTCTTTAAGACAGATCTCCCTGCAGCGTGAAAGGAGAGGTGGAGACGTGAAAGGGAGCAGCACCAATAATAGGCAGCAAACCCTGAAAACCAAGAGCAGAGCCATCCCTCCACAAAAAATCCATCCCAGCTGAAACCCTCATCGAAGTATGTAGGATATCTATGTCTGTGGACAAGCAACAGGCACGATAGACCTCCCAAACCAGCGAAAAACGGCCAGCAAGCAGACCCCAGATGAAGAAAAAACTAGAGCAGACCACCGTTGGAGCCTCCATCGGAAGAAAGGGCACCGCCTTTCAGGAAACCAAAAGAGAACCCAGGAGAAAATGTTGCCACCAGAAGAAGAAACAGAAAACTCTTGAACAGCAGGAGAAAGTAGGGCCACCGATTTCAAATCTGGGCGCTCGTCGAAGGAGCAGCCAAGAAAAGAGCCGCCACCATCGAATGTAGCAGTCGCCGTCGAAGGAGCTGCCGCCGTCAGGATCCTGGAGGAGAGCCACCCCACGCCGTCAAGGGTGAAGCCGCTGATATGCCCCCACTACCACCGCACGCAGGGTCTGCTCACAGCCGACGCGCCCTGGAGCAGCCTTCCGCCCACTGTCGCGCCGACGCCGCCAAGCCTACCCACAGCAGCCGACCCCCCCCGCCGACGAGCCACCCGGAAACCGTCGCCGCCGCCACTGGATCTGTAGCTCACAGACCCAATGGGTCGCCGCGCAAAGAGCCGCCCTCTCTCCAAACTCGGAAAAACCATCACGCTTCGTCAATGATGCAAACGCAGGAGAAGGGCGACCATGGAAGAATCCATGGCCGCCAAGGTTCTGCCTACACAAACCCTAGCGGAGCTGTTTCTTGCTCATCCTCCTTCAAGTTTTCCGATATCTAGTTTCGTCGTTTCTATCCCTTCACTCCAATATCATATTGTGTTATTGTGTGCACCTCTCTCATTTTTTTGGTGATGTAACCCTATCTAGGATTTATATTTTTTGTAATAACTTGTTTCAATAATGTGTCAATTTCTCGATTAGGCTCCTTATAAATATGTTGGAATTGAGTACATTGTATGTTCTTTTTCTTCCCTTGATAATACCATCCACTCCATAACAAGCTTGGTATCCCCATATTTATTAATCTAGTTTATCCCTTTGTCCAAGGATATGGACATTAAAACACACGTGTTTAGTTAAGATGAATTATTGGTCCCTAGTGCCAATACACACTCTGAAATCCTCTGTGATTTTGAGATGTGTATAATGTTGCATGCAACACTCTACCTTATGTTTTGATTAGATCCTCCTTCAAAGAAATCATAGGGTGTGGTTTTATTTATATTTGTTTCACTAACTAGACTTTGTTTCTTTAGACTCATGCTTTTTTCATAGGTTTAGTATATTGCCTTTAATATGTAGAGCCTGCTCATTATTTTCTTGTTGATTGAGTGAAAATTCATGATGGAAGGGGATAGTTTTCAATGAATTTTGAAGTCGCTCCAATTCTACAAATAATCCATAATTCTCTTATATCATTATGTATATTTCTTCCAATTATGATTTGACTCTTCAAAGTCATATCTCTACAATTTATGATCTTGTTTTTTGGAAATAAGTCTTTCTCAATGAAAAAGGTACTTTAGACTTCCCAAAAGTATCCAAAAAATATTATATTTTGATAGTTTCCTTTCTTTAAATTTGTTGCAGCCTATCCGACAAACTGAGGTGAGTTTGACTACAACAAAACCTTGACCATAATATCCCTTTTAGCTTCCTTTTTTGCTTCCATTTACTTTTTAGTGATTTCTTTTGTAGCTTTTATGAAAATTGGGCATTATTTCATAAGATGGAACTAAAGTTGAGGTTATTTCCTATGTTGGCTTTAGCGTCAGGTTTAGTGCCAGACTTAGACCCAGATTTAGCAGAAAATTTAGAGCAAATGCAATGTTATATTTAGAGCCATATTCAATGTCAGAATTAGTGTCAGGTTTAGTTTAGCACTCATAATGTCAAAATTAGTGCTAGGATAAGTATGTTGTCGGTTATAATGTTTGAAACAATAATAAAAATTATATTAGGGAGAGGAAGTGAAACCCTAGCGGCCAAGATCAGGCAAGGGAAGAAGCATATGTTTCAGCAAGAAGAGATCATATCGGGATCTGAGGGGGATTTTGGGAGCGAAGGAAAGGTTAATTCGGTATGGCGGCGTTAGGAGGGGGTGGATCCCCATCCTATTCATATCACAAGTTGGTAGGGGCACAAGAAACAACAAAGAACCATGCCAAGATTGAAACAAAGGGAGAAAGGAGAAAGGACTTTGAGAAAAAAATATATTCAAGGGGGTTATTTACCCAGATCTGCAGAAAACCCATATTTGTAGATCACTTCATAGCGATCGAGGGAATGAGTGGAACAATGGAAGGAGAAATCCCTCATAGAAAAATTCATTGGTATATGGCCAAAGGAGAAGGACTTTCTCAGGTGGATCAAGGTGACCTGGAACCCTAAAGGACATTACGATCTATATTTGGGGGCTAAAGGTTTTTTCACCATCATCTTTTTCAACTAGGAAGATAGCGATCAGATACTGCTGGGTGGGCCATATTTTTTCTATTCAGCTGGATTATTTCTTCGTCCATGGAAGGAAAGGTTCAACCCTGACACTGAGGATATGAGTATAGCCCCAGTTTGTATCAGGCTTTATTCTCTACCTTGTGAATATTGGGAAACATAAATTCTGGAGGCCATTGGGAATACCCTAGGAAAATTTGTGAAGGTATTGGACCAAACAAAACAATAGAGATACACAACTTTCGCTAGGGTCTGTGTCTATATGAACTTATCGCAAGAATTACTGGAAGCAATCAATCTTACTTGGGAAGATGAAGATTGGGTACAACCTATTGATTACGAACAATTACCTTTCATATGCAAACAATGCCATGAGTATGGGCACCTGGGAAGAGACTGCCCAACTCTCCACCCCAAAAAAAGCCCGATCCAGGAAAGAAAAGAAAAAGAAAAGGACGGGGAAGGGTTTACACAGGTACATAATCGAAAAAAACAAGGAAGAAGTACTAACATTCAACCCTAGCCAAAGCATAATACTGAGAAGAAGAAACATATGGGGAACAGGTTTGAAAATTTGGGTCAGATGGAGGACGATGGGGAGGAAATCAATAAGGAAAAAAATGTTCACACATCATGGAAGGGAGTAAATCCCCAACTAGTCCAGAGAAAATGCAGATAAAAGAGCAGCGTGAAGTTATGGAAGAGGATATAATGAAGGAAGTGAAGGACATGGATCCAGGGGAGTTATATCTATATTAAATTGAGAAGGAATGTAGCAAAAAAGGAAAAGGGTACGTTTCCAAGAGGCAGTTAGAACTATTGCAGCAAGCGATCCTCAAAACAAAGGCATCTCCTCAATTGGGTATAGATAGACATCCGACAAAGGGGATCAAACGAAAACAACCCGAGGAACGGGATAAACAAGGGAGAAAAAAAATATACAAAGAATAACAAAGGTTGGAACAAGACTGGTTGAGTCAGGCCAATACCCAATGATCAAAGCGGCCTTCTCAGAAGTTAATAGAACTTCTCAATGAAGATAATAACTTGGAACATCCGAGGGGTCAATAACCTGCGGAAAATAAAGACTCTAAGAAAGAAGCCAAGAGTGGAAAAACCAACAGTGGTATTCTTACAAGAAAAAAAATGCAGCTATAAAAGTATGCAGGAGATAGGGAGGAAATTATGGAAAGGTAGTAAGGAAATAGAAATTGACGCAAGGGGTGCCGCGGAAGGTTTGGATATACTCTTGAAACCATAGGAGCTACACTTGAGCAATTTTCTGGAAACAAGGTTTTCACTATGTTCAGACTTTCAAATATGCAATTCAGAAGTTAAAGGGATCCTCACTAATGTCTATGGGCCAAGCATGATGGCTCACAAACTGACATTTATGTCTTTCTTGGTGACGGAAGCAAGAGAGATAGACAACCAACTTTGGATTTTGGGTGGATATTTCAACATGATCACTTCTCTAAAGGAAAATAAGGGTGGAAGATGAATACTAGAAGCAACTAATGCCGCTTTCAAAGAGTTCATAAATGAAAATGGACTAGTAGACGTAGAGACAGGAAATGGGTGGTTCACTTGGAATAATCGCAGAGGGGGAGAACACCATGTAGCATCCCACTTAAGACAGATTTATTCTCTATGAGGCCATGATAAGCAGGGAAAGGGATGTGACATCCATGTTCCTCCCCTTTGCAGGATCTGATCATTGTCCAGTTAGCTTGATACGGGATGATGGTGGGTCCACAATCAGGCGACCTTTCTGGTTTGAACAATTTTGGTTGGAACACAAGGAATTCAATGATTTAGTAAAATAGTGGTGGGAGGAGATGGAACCCCCAAGGGGAACATTGATGTAACAATTTTATAAAAAATTAAAGACCCTAAAATTCAAAATCCGTACTTGGAACAAGGAGGAATTCAGGAACATATTTCAAGAAAAGAAGATTCTCAGTGCATAATTGGACGAAATACAGCGGGAGGGATGAACTCTGGGTACATTGAAGCTCTGAAAAATAGAGAATGAGAAACCCTGGATCAACTCAATGCTCGAGAACGGGAGGAAGAGATTTACTGGAAACAAAAATATAGGAACCAGTGGCTTCAAGAGGGGGAGAGAAATACAAAAAAATTCACCATTCAGTGATCCAAAATCGACAAAAAGAAAACTTATGAGGCTAAAAAATGAGGATGGCCATTATGTGGAAACAAGAGAGGAAATGGAAACGGAATTGGTAAAGTACTTTGAGACAATCTAGAAGGAGTACAAATGTGACATAGCTGAGAACATAAGGAAAATCACAAGACATATCCCCAAGAAGGTTTCAGTAAATCAAAATGAAATCTTGATGAAACCAGTTGAGCTTCATGAAGTGGAGGAAGCTGTAAATCAAATGGCTGATGGAAAATCACCTGGTCCGGATGGTTTTACAACAAATTTCTTCCACCACTTTGGGGACCTAATCAAGGATTAGGTGTACAAAATTGTGGAAGTGTCACATCCCCGGTCGCCTCAATGTCCTTCAGAGGCAATGGGAGACCCTGATAAAAAAAAATTCCAACAATTCTTTCAATTTTTACATGCAGCCGCAATGGCCTCGGATCCGCAATCCACAATCGAAATTCAGAAGTTGGATTTCCAAACCTACGCTCTGTAGAAATCGCGCCCGCGACTTCCGCAATCCGTAATGCGGAAGTTGGAAGCTGAAATTCAATTTCACGGCTTCGAAGATTACCCATCCGACCTCCACAATCCGCATGCGGAACCCGGAACTCGGACCCTCAAATCATCGTCCTGGAAAATTTACCCCTCCAACTTCCGTAATCTGCAATCCGCGTTCTGGAAGTCAGAAATCGGAAACTCAATTCGTAATCCCAGGAAAAACCACCTTCCGTAATCTACAATCTTCTTGCGGATGCAAAAAGTCAGAAATCCAATGCGCCAACCCCATGGAAATCGACCTCCGACATCCGTAATCTGCAATCCGCTTTACATATGCAGAAGGTCGAAAATCCCATGAGCCATCTCCATGGAATTCTCCCTTCCGACTTCCACAATCCGCAATCCGCTTTGCGGATGCGGAAAGGAGGAATTATAGCCACGCAACTCCAACGTTCGGTCCCCGACCTTCGCAATCCGTATTGCGGATGCGGAAGGTCGGGACCACATACCCCTGCACCAACAACTTTTGAGGCTGATATCTCCTTCATCCTTGGGCCAAATTAGGCAAGTCTAGTACCGTTGGAAATCTCTTGGAGATCTATATGAATTGGTGTGATCCCCTATCACATTTGAGTGCTCTAACTTGGACATTTATCCAACGGAAGTCTTGCCTAAACTACTTCCATGCATCATTACCCTTCTACAAGGAACTTTGTCTACCTTCTGCCATGACTTCTCCCTTCACCTGACCCAAAGAGGGATCATGACACACAACAGGGAGGTGTCCACTTCCTTTCCCCAATTCTATATGAAATCAAGCAGTCCCTCATAAATTTGAATGCAATGCATAACTAAACAAATATCATGGAACTAAAACTAGTCAATGCATCTACAACATGCAAGGTTAGCATTACATTAAACTCATGCAATTGATGAAGTATTCAAACATGAACTCAACCTCATACTCAGGCTTATACATAGCTCCCTATTGATCAATTTCATGTAATCATTCATTCAATAACTTGAACATAGCAAGCATAACATAACATAAGGAAACTAACATCATTTTACACCACATAAAGCACTTATCTTGGAAATGAAGCTTCCCAAGCAATGGGTTAAGTGAGAGAAATGTTCCACCCAACCATAGGTATTTGTCCAGCCTATACTCTTTCAGCTGAGAGACCACACCCGAGTTGGGTTGTGTATCCACTAAGGAGGGCTAAATGGGCTCTCTCATAGTCAAGGCTCCACCCTAATGCTAAGCCAACATACAGTTGGGTTTATCAAGCATGTAAGGGAACATGGAGGATGATGCTAAGCCAGTGAGCTCATCCACAGAGCTAAAAGCATCGCAACTACTCCGCAAGCATGGCACCCACAATACCTGCCTCACCCAACACAAGGAAGCCCCCTTTCTCTGTTGCACAGTCCCTTAGGGCCCCTTCCCTCCAGTGCTTTTCAGGGTGGGAATAGAAAGGTCTAGCTATTACTTTCATGAGACTTTAGCCTTCACTGGGTTTATCAAGCAGATCCAACCCATGTCTTGCCTTCTTCTCTGTTATTTTTGCTAGGATATTCTCAGGGTTGCGACCGAAACTCTGTCCCGCAGCCCGGCTCTTTTGCTATCAGATCCAGGTGTTCTCACAGGTTTCCTGAGCTGCTCATGCTCTGTAATTCATCCCCAGGGTTTTATCTAAGGATATCCCCATCAATTTTCTTCCTACTCAGGGTTTCTATGGCATTCGGCTTTGCAAATTCGCGCTTACACAGAATCGCGATTTCTTCTTTCTCCTTCACGGTTGGGCTCTGCAATGCGTGAGAATTGAGGTTCCCTGGTCAACAATGGGATATGGGTTAGGGTGAACGAATTCCCATGAGGTTGAGTGGATTAAGGAACAAACAAAACAGAACCCTTCCCTACAGATCGCAGGGCCGCTCCATACTCCATCGACTTCACGGGAAGGTTTTCTCAACCACCTTCTTACAATAGAATTAATGTCAGCATGAGGAGTCAAATGGGTTCACAAATTGACATGTGGCAGCATGGGTTCCAATACCACAACCCCCTCATATCTCCCTAGTGGATACACATGGCCCCTTCTCATTGGTTTCCTCCTTAGCCAGTTTTCTTGGTATGTTTATTACAATATTTAATATTTACATCATTTACAATTACTTCATGGCTTAACAGCACATGGATAATCAGACTGTCAAATACTTTCCTTTTAAATAAAAACCTGAGCATCCTCTAGTGGGGCCTTGGCCTTGAGTTCCACACTAGGGCTAACACACATTGCATTTATACAATATCATTGAATCCAATAAACCCTAAGGGTCAAAACGGGGATGTTACAGGAAGACTATCGTGTGGATAAAGGCATTTTAAAAGCCTTCAATTCCACCTTCCTTACTCGTATCCCTAAAGAGGAAGGGGCTAACTCACCAAGTAAATTCAGACCCATAGCCCTATGTAATGTGATTTATAATATTATTAGCAAAATCTTAGCAAACAGGTTGAAACCCCTACTCTTGAATCTGGTTGCCTTGGGACAATCAAGATTCGTGGAAGGAAGACAAATCTTGGATGGAGTCATCTTGGTCCACGAGGTTATCCATTGTTTGAAAGTAACGAAAAATCCAGGTATGATGTTAAAACTGGATATCTCTAAAGCTTATGATAAACTAAGCTGGAAATTGATGAGAGAAATGATTGAGTCTTATGGGTTTCATTCGTATTTGGTAAAATGGATAATGAACATAACATCGACGTCATTCTTTTCCATTCTCATAAATGGAGCACCCAGAAGAACTTTTCGGACATCAAGAGGCATCGGACAAGGTGACCCTTTATCCCCCTTTTTGTTCATCTTAATGGTTGAAGGACTGAGTAGAGTAATCAATGCCAAGGTGTAAAATGGAAAGCTCAGAGGACTAAAACTTCATACATGTACTGAAACCATCTCACACCAGTAGTTCGTTGATGATACAATGCTGATGGGACATTCCTCAGTTTAGGAAGCTAGGGATATGAAGAAATGTTTGAATCTGTTCTCAAATGATTCAGGGCTGGAAGTCAATAATAAGAAATCTCAAGTCTTCTTCTTCAACACCCCGAGGATTACCCAAAGGAATATTCTTTTCATTTTGGGGTTCTAAGGAAGCTCCCTTCCGTCCAAATATTTAGGCGCACCTCTAGCAGATGGAGTTGTTAGGAAAAATTATTGGGAAGATATTTTGGATAGAATGAGGAGGAAATTAGATAAATGGGCATATAGACCCCTTAATTTGGAAAGCATAGTTGTTTTAGTTAAAGCAGTGCTTCAAGCTATGCCCATCTATCTCTTTTCAACTTTGGCAGCTCCAAAGACGGTCTTGAAACAAATTAGGACAATCCAAAGGAAGTTTCTATGGGGTTGCAACGAGGACAAACACTCGTGGGATTTGGTGAGTTGGGATCAGGTCAGTAAACCAAAGGCTCAAGGAGGCCTAGTCCTGAGGGACTTGGAAAAAAATAGCAAAGTCCTGGGTGCTAAAATTTGGTGGCACTGGGTCTCACACAAAGAGGAACCTTGGGAAAAATTATGGCACAATAAGTATGCTTAGGGAAAGCAGAAACAAGACCTCATAAGGTTTACTGAATCCACTCAAGGATCACACATATGGAATTATGCCTTTGAAAACAAGACTATAATATAGGACCATAGTTTCTGGGAAATTAGGGAAGGGAAGGTTGCAAATTTTTGAAATGACTCTTGGCAGTAGATGCCAAATATTACTCCCCAATTAAATATTTAAGCAAGCCTGACCAGGGCTAGGGAAATGGGATTGACTAAAATTAAACAATTCTGGAGAGAAGAGACTGATAATTCTGACTTTCATGAGTGGCGTCCCCAGGAGTGGTGGAATCAAAGATTTCCCGATGAAGATTTGCCTAATATTCAGGAAATCCTCCAGGAGAGACGCATTTGCATTCAAAGGGGGCCAAATAAATTAAAATGGGGTTATAAACCAAAAGGGCTCTACAATACTAGATATGCTTATGACCTAAGTTTTGATCAAGATGGAAGACAAAACAGTGAGTCCTGGCAGGCCATATAGAGCTTCAACCCCTGGCCTAAGGTGGCAACTTTTATATGGTTAGTATCATATAGACAAATTCTTACAAGTGAAAACTTGATGAAGAGAGGTGTGAATGGACCTTTCCATTGTTCCCTATGTGAACGGGAGGGGGAAACCATGAATCACCTGCTGGATTCTTGTTCTTATGCTTCATACTTATGGGACACCATAGCAGATATTTTCAGGAGGACGAACAGAGTTAGGAGCCAACCGCATCAAATGATAAAAAATTGGGATAAAAATTCTTTTAAGAATCCGGTCATCCTCAAAATTTGGCTCATGTATCTAGGGATCCTGATGTGGGAAATATGGAAAGAAAGAAATAGCAGAATCTTTGAAGGAAGAAAAAAATTGTACCAACAAGTGTGGACCCAAGTGAAGAAACATGTGCAGGAAACAATAAAGATCACTCAATGGAACGAGAAGGATTGGGAGATGGATGATAGCGAGAAGAGAATTCTGGTAGGTTGGGGCCTTGACTGTTCTTCACAAGGATGGAGAAAAACCAATCCCAAGGGGATGACTCTAGGAAGCCCATATCTTTGGCACCCTTTTCCAAAGGTCCATTTCAAGTTGAATTTCGATGGTGCCTCCAAAGGTAATCCAAGCTCGGCGGGCTTCAGAGGGGTAATCAGAAACGAGGAAGGTAACACCCTATTTATCTATCATGGCTACCTAGGTCATGACATGAACAATGTTGTGGATATTTAAGGCCTTCTTTACAGCCTCAAATTGTCAAAAAGCAATAGATGGGAGCCAATGGTAATTGAGGGAGACTCGCACATCATCATAAATATGGAAAAAATACTCCAAGGAGTACAACAAGCTTCCCAGGTGGCTAACAACTGGTGCATAATGTGTAGGGTTGAAAGGTTGGAAGACTACATTAGAGGGAAACATGCGTGAATCTTCAACCACGTCAAACGCGAAGGGAATAGGGTGGTGTACTTCTTGTCTAACATAGGGGAAAGGAGCAAGGAAAGGATAGTGGAGGGAAAACTGTCGAATATAGGGGATGGCTATTGGCTTAATCAATGCTTACATATGGCATCCCAGGACCTTAAGCATTATAGGGACATGAAAGTGTACACGAGTCATGAGGTGAATCACATGGAGGGCGCTCACGCAGCGGTACCATCAAATTCTTGGAACCATAATAGCCATCCTCTTCCGACAGATACTGGTACAACCATATTTAATCCAAATATGATTGCACTTTCAAATCCCCCATATGCAAACAATGAGGAAAGGTTATGGAAACGACCCTCGAACGGTGAGCATAGTACGTCGAACTAAGGAGGAAAGTAGGAATATTTAAAGGCGGTACCATGCGGACAGAGAGTAAGTACAAAGTTTTTAGCAAGGTTAACCGAATATGGATTGGAAAGATGGATATAAATATGGAGAACCATTTCCATTTCACTAGCATAGTGCAACTTCAGTTCTTGTGTTTGGATTCGGTGAGAGATTCTACCGGTATTGGAAATATATTTTCTCCTTAGCATTGGTTCCAATGGCTCCAAGGCGAAAAGTGGCGCGGGGTAAGAGGAATGGGGGGAAATATCAGAAGAGGGCTACCTGGGAGCTCAAAAAAGTGGGGCAGGCCGGTCATTTATTTAAGGAACGCATCCCTCCCATGATTAGAGAAGAAATTGAAAGGGTAGAGAAATATTTATGCAACCGGGTGAAGAATATGAATATGGAGAACGCAAAGGAAGCTGTTGAGGAATGGGTTAATGACCCAAGTACGACGACTGGAAGGATTTCAACTTATGACCATCTGATTACCAACTATTAGGTCACGAAAGGAATGTTGGCTCATGTCATGATGGACAGGGAAAATAAGGCGAGGGGCGACGATGGACCAGTCAAGGCATGGCATGAGCATTATTATGACAACAGGCTGATGCATAAAAAAGTAGACCTCATCGCCATGAAGTTGGGGATTCCGCTCCAACCTCTGGAGAATGACGGTTCAGAAGTTAGAACTTCTGTGGGGAGAATTTGGGAACCCTGCCCTATCCATGGTTCGAAGCGTCAGTCGGAAGCCACGAAATATGGAAACCATGGAGGTCTGCGTTCGGGGACCGTGCATCACCTGCACCAACTTCCAATTGCAAAATTATCTTTTGGAATAAGATTATGTCGGAGGGGTTTTTTCTGTAGTTTTGTCTTTTGCTCTATTTTTTTCTAGTTTATAGTTTATGTATGCTGTCAATAGTTCCTGTCCTTACAGTATATCGATTTTGAGTAATTTTAGGGTAGCAAAAGTTGATATGAATATCTCTATTTGTAATGGGAAGGGAAAGAGAAGTAATGTTATAGTATGGGGGAAGATGTTTGCTGGGGATAGCAAGGGAAAATTACAAAATTGTGAAAAGACTTATCTGGCAGCCCTGCAGAGTTTTTTAGTAGGCTAGTCCATGACTCTTTTGATATCCTTGTATTGAAGGCTCTATCGTAATATAGTTTTCTTGCTTATAAAAAAAGTAGGTTGTCGGTTATGAAAATTATATTTATTCCCTTGGCTATGAAAATGTTACTCTTATCGAATCTCATTTCCTTAAGAGTCTTCCATTCATATTAGCTAAAAGTATGCCACCTATGATATGTAAAGAAAAAACATTCATATAGTCACTTGGAATCAAATTGTTAATGATTTTTGATTGACTATTACATATCTCTACATCCGACAAAATACCATATCACTACATCCAACATAATGCCATCTCAAAAATTGATAAAGCAAAGTTCAAATCTACATATGGCAAAGCATTTTATGTTTGCTCACATTTTGGTTGGTGCTACTTTTGAGTGGTCTTGGCACTCACATAGATGTCTTCATCATTCTTTTTGTCTCCACAAATACTTTGGTTCTTCCTATCATCTTGGTAAGAATTATTTCAAGCATCACTTCCAACACATTGTGCAGCTAAAGATGAGAGTTTCTTATGCCATCAAAAAAGTTCATCTTGCCAATAATGTCATGAAAAATCATCCAATTTCTTCTTCTTCTATGAATATGTGACTAATCATCATTCATGGGATTACATTGTTATATATATGTTAACAATGTATATGATCATGAATAATTATACATGCATAATTATTCATGTATAATTTATAATTATGCATGAATAAATTGGTTTTTTGCAATAAGTCATTGTATTCTCAAGGTTAAGAAGGCTAATCATCAGGTCAAGTTAATGCCAAAATAAAAAAACCAAAGTTCAATATAGATCAAGCGCCAAGCCTCTAAAGGATAAATGCTCAAAAAGAAGAGTGTTAAGTGAAGTTTGGTCGGAAATACAGGTGACCTGGAGTCGTAACCCTATTTAAAGTTAAAAGGTTCTAAAGGCGTTGGCGGAAACAAAAGCAAAAGCGAAGTCGAAACAATAAATGCCTTGTTAAATCAATGGCGCGAATTTGGATCAGATTTCATTGACAATGGATAGGTTTTCCGGAGGTGAAAGGTGCACGAAGTTTAAAACTACAAAGTGGTAGCGAAATCCATACCCCTTACCATGTGGCAATAGTTTGTGAAGTCCACTGCAGAAAGCGGTTGAAATAAAGCCACTTTGTTGAGTTCCGGAACCACTTACTACTTATTTAAGGAATATTTTGGAAAAAGTCAAAGGTTATTTTATTCTTCGGAGGTGGATGTCTATGTCAACAGCGCGTCAACTTTCCTCATCAACCAAACTTCGACTATTTTCAACATTCTTCTGTAAATAGGTAGCCCGAAACCTTGTGAACTTCAACCTTTTTCTCTCATGGAGCAAGTTCAAGGATCCTTTTTTCTCTGTAAAGAATTAGGTAAAAAAGATGAACTTATAGTTTATAGAGAAGGATATATCTTTGACCCTATTATGTTTGTTGGCTCTGTCGTTTAGTCCAAATAATGGTTAAATGTACTTAAATCACAAGGAACAGATGTATTGAACGTATTCGGCTCCTTCCTTTATCACTTTAGTATTGAGAAAACCCTTCATTTTCCCGAGTTTGTTAATTGGTGTGCAACCAATTACTCACAGTCCGAAAGGGTAATTATGAACGCTAATGCGACTAAAATCCTTTGCCGAGTAAATTCACAAGTTGTCAGAGAATTTCTAAGATTACTTGAGTCTTTTCCTAAAAACCCTAAGTAGTTCAATGAAGAAGCTTTAGCTGAAGCCTGTAAGAACTGCAACCTTGAGGAAAAAGATAAATTTTTATCCCGAGTCTTAGAAGCTAGTCAATCAGTTGAAAATCTTTCTTTTCCTTTGGATATTAGTATTTTTCGAAAGGATGCTCAATTAGTCTTTCCCCGTTGAGTCAAATTTTGGGTTGTGATTATAATGACAAATCAGTGGAAGAAGTCATGTTGGGTTTCCTCCTAGAAATCAATTTGCCACGGTCAGAGTCAAGTTTGGTCAATTGCTTTAATTTTGATTAATTCTTGGCAGAAGCAATTCATGTTCAGTTGGTGAATTTTCACATGCTAAAACATTTCAGATATCAGGATTATCTTTTGAGTATCTTTTTATGCTCAAATGTACCAGAATTGAAGTTTATGGGTACAATTTTAGCCTCTGATCTTTCAAAACATATTGATATGTTTGAATTCATCAATGCAATCATGTCGTAGGTTTACATAATTATTTTTGATGTTGAATTACCAAGAGTGTTGGAGGATATGAAAAATATGCTACAGTCTTGCTTTTTGAGAGCCTTGTTTCAGAGAGCTACCCACATCTAGATTTTTTTGGTTCAGGATGAATAAAACTTGATGGAAGGGTCTTACATGGAGTATAAATTGAGTCCAATAAGCCACATTTGAAAATGGTTTCATGGGGGTGTTGAGTGTTAAGAATTGTAATCTCAACGGTTATGAGTTGGTTAATTAGTTGTGTTGGTTAGTTGACTAGGACACTTGGTTGTCCCATAGTATTGGACAATAGTATTGATGTGATGTAATCCTATATAAGCTTGAAGTTTATAATCAGAAGGCAATTAATATTCCCTTATGTGTTCAATATTCTATTTGTTCTTGTGTTCTATATCATAACATGGTATCGGAGCGTATGTCCTGATCCATACCTGTTGTTGTTGGGTAAGCCTTTTCACATAGTGGAAAGCACACACGTGTAGATCAAGATGGAACACATCGGCATGGAGGAGTAGCTTCACAACTTTGGGGCCACATTAAATATTTTTTTTCCTTTTTAACCGCTGACGCACCTAACCCTTTCGGGAACTGTAATGTCCCTTGTTAGGAATTTTATTAAAATGGCAATTTTCCACTTTTTTCCCTAGTTCGACCTTTGACTAGTTTTGATCTCTAGGTCCCAAATTTGCCCCAAATGATCCCAAATCTTCTGAGAAGGTATATTAATGATATTATAACATAAATATGTGTTTCAGGGATGCCTTTGGACCTTTAAAATACTTCTGCAAATCCTCTTTCAATTCTGATCAATGTAGGTAACTTTACTAGTGATTTTCCTTTGACTAGTATTGGTCTCTAGGTCTCAAATTGACTCCAAATGCCTTCAAATCTTCAAGGAAGGTGTATGAATGATATTAGAACTTGAATATGATTTTTATGGATGACATATGTCCACCAAAAGACCTCTGCAAACTCTCTTAATATTCTGGACCAATTATGCAATTTTACTAGTAATTTGGGGTTCAAATCACCCTAGGGTAAGTACTGAAAATGGTTTCCCAAATGCCTCCAAACCCACTCAAATTTATGAACAGAGGTATGTAATGTGTTAAGTATTTTATTAAAGTCTCATATGAACCATTAATGGATTATTACAACTGTTCTCACCCTCTCCCATTCAACTGCAAAAATCCCCAATTCGACCCTTGGGGAAATGGCACTATTTCACCTCCCAATACAACTAAACTGAGTAAAAATGCTTCGAATGCTCAAGTACAGTACATGAAACTTGTATAAGACATCCATGGCAGTATATTGATCACAAATATATCAGAGAATCATCCATTCATTCGAAATCATCATCAATACATTGGCTCACAACAAGGTAGTGGGGAAATGGCATTGTTCTTCCATTAAAAATGAGATTTATACATTTCTACTTGGAATTTCGACCTGAAACTTTTTGGAGATGAAGAACAGAGTATTTAATTCATATTACAAAAGAAATGGGGCATTAAAAGATTCCCCAAAGAGTACAATAGCTCACCAAAAACTCCCTCCCTCAAGGATCAAGAATATGCCATCAAAACTGGAAATGGTTGAGAGAATGTGATGCAATAGAAGAAACCATGAGCTGCCCTGTAGCTTACACCTGCAAATAAAGACTCCATTAAAGCTCCAAATGAAAGGTCTGAATGGCCTTTCCAATTACCAACTTGGATGGGAATCTTTCACCCTCGAAATTGGCTAAGGCAAGAAACTAGTCATCCACTAGCTCTCCCTCTTCACAAATGCAATTGCAAATTCTACAAATGATCAAAAGCTGGTTTCATTCTTTGTTATTGACATTTATAAACTTCTAATGTACTCCATGGGTCGAATTCCTTCCAAGAGACTCATGCCAACTCAAGTTGGGAAGAGATTCCAAAGAACGCCACTTGTACAACAATTCCTAGTCTCCCACTTCCACCAAATCACATGTGGAAGCATCTTAGCTGCCCTAACACCCTTGAGCGCCCTCTTGGAGTCTATTTTTAGCCCTGACATGTCATATATGTCATATGTCAGCCTTCAGGTCTGATTTGTGTCATAGGTGTCATAGCATCTTCATCATTGTTGTCATAGAGCTAGGGAATCTAGCCCAAGTGTCTCACTAGCTCCAAATTGCCTCTTCCTCTTCCATGGGAGTTACTCTTCCTCTATATTTCGACCTTGGATGAGTCATGCAATGAATAATACCTTTTGGACTCCCCCAAGTATGTTACCATTCACCTTGAATTCGAATTGGTGAGAGAATGATGCCAAGTGTAGTGGGTAAATCTAGCCATATGTGGGTCCCACTTCCTCCATGTGTCTTCATGATGAAATGCCACTTTGATTTTCACTTGTATATATTTATTTAGCTCCTTTATTAAATATTTATGCCATTCTAATGTTCAAACATCATTTATTATCTCCATTATTCCAAATCCCAAAGCTTCCACCCCAAACCTAGGAAACTAGTAATTTTCCTCCTTGGCAATTATTTGACCTTTAGCATCAATTTGACAAACTCTAATGAATAGGGCCAATGTGATTAGGCCATTGTGACCCAATTCCAAATTTGGGACATGACAGGAACTATGGTGCAACGCACCTGTTGCATAGAAGAGACGCGTCACCGACGCACTCTCTACACAGACGAATCGCGTCACCGACGCACTTATTGTTAAGGGAAAGCGCGTCGAACACTATTCATTTGCACAGATTTTTGTCCAACGCACTGTGTTAGCTAAAGAAGTAGCGGCACTCTGTTTAAAGGACAGTCATACAATATGGCAAGTACCAGCATGAAGCAGATCTTAGGACCAATGTTGACCGACACAAACTACGAGTTTTGGTCAATCAACATGAAGATGTTTCTCCAACTCAACAAATGTTGGGATATGGTTGAAAACAAGTTTACGGAACCAACGAAAACTGATGTGGCTGATATGACTAATGCTCTCAAGAAAACCATTGAAGAAAGTCGAGATCGAGATCTCACAGCAAAATGGTTGATCCAAAGCTGCATTGAAGAATCCATTTTCCCGCAGATCTCAGTAGCTACCATCGCATATCAAGCATGGAATCTCCTTGCATCTGCATACAAAGGTACCGACAGAGTTAAAACGGTAAGACTCCAAACCCTTCGACTTCAGTTTGAAAGTCTTAAAATGAAGGAAAGTGAAGTTGTAGATCAGTTCATGACTAGGGTTTCAGGTATTGTGACTCAATTCCAACTCTATGGAGAGGCTTTGGAACAAAAGGTTGTTGTCCAAAAGGTCCTCAGATGTCTCACTAAGAAGTTTGCTATGGTTGTTACTTCTATAGAAGAATCTAAATATTTGACCAAGTTTACCCTAAAAGAGTTAACAGGGTCCCTTTTGTCCCACTAATCTCGACTCAGTCAAGAAGAAGAGTCTCTGTCAAATGCATTCAGGACTCAAGCTTCATTCAGCATAGGTTGAGGCAGAGGAAGCAGAGGACGAGGCAGAAAAGGAAGAGGTTCTCATTCTAGAGAGGATAGAAATGCTCATGAACATTCAAATCACTTAGATCACTGTGATCACTCTCACAACTCTCAGAACTAGAGGGGGAGAGGCAATAAATGGACAAATAGGTCCAACATTCAGTGCAACTACTATAAGAAGTATGGCCACTATGAACGAGACTGCAGAAAGAAGAAAGCAGATCAGAAAAGTGGCAGAGCCCATGTCTCCAATTTGGAAGAAAGCTTAGAAGTCATGTTTCTCTCATGCCAAGCAACTGAAGAAGAATATCACTCAGGTGTATGGTTGCAAGACATTGGATGCAACAATCATATGACAGGTAACAAATCATTATTTTCCGATCTAGATCCATCTATTAATTCCAAAATCAAGCTTGGTGATCATGATCTTGTTCCTGCTCAAGGAAAAGGTATTGTACTTGTTCTTACCAAATAGAATGAAAAGAAGTCCATACATGATGTATTCTATGTTCCTAATCTGAAAGTCAATCTGATCAGTGTGGGTCAACTGATTCAGAATAAGTATGACACCAGGTTTATTGATTCTTATTGTGATGTCTATGATAAACCCCCCTAGTAGAAGACTCTTAGCCAAAGTAGAAATGACCACGAATATAATATTTCCACTCAATCTGAGAAGTGTTATCCTGTCACAGCCATATGCACATTCTGTTTCCAATCTAGATGAAACCTCGCTGTGGCACTGTAGGTATGGTAATCTACCCTTTCAAAGTCTCAGTCATATGCAAAAACAGTCCATGGTCAAGGGGTTACCAGTTATGAATGAACAGTCCAGTTCTTGTGAAGATTGTATCTTATGGAAACACCAAAGGGACAATTCCCCCACTTCTACATCTCGAGCCAAAGAACACTTTGAGTTAGTTCACACAGACCTATGCGGACCTATGCAAAACCAGTCCATAGGAGGTAGTCTATATTTTATGACCTTTATTGATGGTTATAACAGGAAAGTATGGATATACTTTCTCATACATAAATCTGATGCCTTCTCCAAATTCAAAGAGTTCAAGGCTTTGACTGAAAAACAGTCAGGTAAACCCACCAGAGTACTCAGATTAGATGGTGGAGGTGAGTATGACTCACATGATTTTGCAGAGTTATGTAAGCAACATGGCATCTAGCACCAGTTCACTACCAGATACACTCCGTAGTAGAATGAAAAAATCAGACCATCATGAACATGGCCCGAAGCATGTTGTCATACAAGAAGTTGTCAAACGATTATTGGGATGAAGCTGTTGCATGTTCAATTTACTTACTGAACATATCTCCCACAGTAAGTGTTAAAGATAAGATACCTGAAGAAGCATGGAGTGGCACTAAGATTAGTGTTTCGCATATCCGAGTATTTGGATGTGTAGCCTTTGCACACATACTTGATGAAATAAGGATAAAACTAGACAAGAAGAGTGAAAGATGTATCTTCACTGGTTACAGTGAACATCAGAAAGCCTACAAACTATATAATCCTGTCACCAAAAAGGTTGTGGTGAGCAGAGATGTTAAATTCCTTGAAGACAAATGCTAGAATGACACAACATATATTCAACAGAATGACAATTCATAACCACTCAAAATGCCCAGACTGGAGGTACAACATCAGCAGCAAGAAGCAACACCTGCAAAAAGTCCACCACAGAACCAGAAAACCAGAAGCTTAAGGGATTTATATGAACAGACTCATGTTATTGATGAACAACTACAATATGCTCTATTTTCCTGTCAACCAACATCATTTGATGAAGCAATAAAAGATGCACAGTGGGTACAAGCAATGAATGAAGAAATTGATTCCATTGAAAGAAATCAGACTTGGGATCTAGTTGATCTCTTATCAGACAAAAACAATATTGGAGTAAAATGGGTCTATAATACCAAACTAAATGAAAAAGCAGAGATTGAGAAGCACAAAGCAAGGTTGGTTGCAAAAGGATTTTCTCAACAATATGGTGTAGACTATGATGAAACCTTTTCTCCAGTAGCAAGGATGGACACCATTAGAGATGTACTTGCAATAGCAGCTCAAAACCAATGGCCTGTTTATCAAATGGATGTGAAATTTGCCTTTCTCAATGGCATACTTGAAGTAGACCAACCACCTGGTTATGCTGTCAAAGGTCAAGAACACAAGGTATGTAAGCTGAAAAAGGCCCTGTATGGTCTAAACCAAGCTCCACGAGCTTGGTACAACAGAATTGATTCTTACCTCATCAATAATGGGTTCAATAGGAGCAACGATGAACCCACTATGTATGTCAAAACAAATCAAGAAGGTAACATTCTACTTGTATGTCTTTATGTTGATGATATGATTTATACTGGAAATATGATGCTAGAAGAATTTAAGACAGTCATGAAAAAGGAGTTTGAAATGACTGATCTTGGTCTTATGAAGTATTTCCTTGGTCTGGAAGTTGACCAAAGTGAAAATGGCATCTTCATCTTTCAACATAAGTATGCTACAGACATTCTGCAGAGATTCAGAATGGATAAATGCAAACCAACAGAAACCCCCATTGCTACAGGAACCAAGTTAAGCAAGAATGATGAAGGACCAGAAGTAAACTCTACTATTTACAAAAGATTGGTAGGCAGTTTAATGTATTTAACTGCAACTAGACCTGATTTGATATATGCTGTAAGTTTAATCTCTAGATTTATGGAGTCTCCCAAAGACTCTCGCTGGAAAGTTGGTAAAAGAATTATGAGATATGTTGTAGGCACAATTGGTTATGGACTTTGGTACACTCATTCACTAGATAGTACTCTTATAGGGTACACTGATAGTGATTTTGCAGGTAGTATTGATGATAGGAAAAGCACATCTGGCTATGCTTTCCATTTTGGTACCAGTTTGATTTCATGGGCCTCTCAGAAACAACCCATTGTTAGTATGTCTTCTGCAGAAGTAGAATATGTCGTAGCAACTACAACAACATGCCACACAATTTGGCTAAGAAGACTTTCGAAGGATATGGGATACACAGAAAAAGAACCAACAACTATTTATTGTGACAATAGTTCTGCCATATAATTATCCAAACATAATGTGTTTCATAGAAAGAGTAAACACATTGACACTCACTATCACTTTATGCGTGAGTTAGTCAATAATAGAGAGATTACTTTGTTGTTTTGTGGCTCTAAGGAGCAATTGGCTAATATGTTTACCAAACCTTTGGGAACATCTGCATTTGAGTTTCAGAGGAAGCACTTAGGCATTGATAGTGCTAAGAATACCATCCCATTTGAGATTAAGGGGGTGTGTCAAGAATTATAATCACAATGGTTATGAGTTGGTTAATTAGTTATGTTGGTTAGTTGACTAGGACACTTGGCTGTCCCATAGTATTGGATAGTAGTATTGATGTGATGCAATCCTATATAAGCTTGAAGTTAATAATCAGAAGGCAATTAATATGCCCTTATGTGTTCCATATTCTATTTGTTCTTGTGTTCTATATTTTAACATTGAGTTGGGTCATCATTCACATTAAGCATTTTGTGGAAGCCCGGGGACATATCTATTCATGATGTCTACCATGTGTTAAGACAAGGTTTGATAACACCCATGATCTCTTATTGGTTTCATACCTCGTAACAGAATCTTGCTTGGATATGATTATGCCCTTATCCTCTTTGACGAGACATATTTGATTCGACAGTGCTCCCAAGCCTAGGGTTTTAGAACTTTGGATAAGAATGATTTGGGCCTCCTCATAGCCTTCCAGTAATTCCTCTCATGGTATAGTTACACCTATAGAATTTTCATGAAATATTCCCCCCTAGATTCTTAAGGCATCATCGATCCTAGACTCTCATTTCTAAAGAATTCCTCTTGTGAGGTAAACATAGCATCCTTTGTCAAGATTTCTAGTGGATCTAAGGAATGATACACCAAATATTCCTTCTCCGTAGCTTCCTTTACCAATCATACCTATATATTACCAAAAATAAATAAAATTACTTGTGAGTTTTCCCAACCTTTTTGTATCTCAACAAGACTCAAACATTGGACCTGGATAATCTCACCTATCGACATTCTTCACTATTCATTGTTGAAACGCAATCCATTGACAATGTTTGTTTTTTGTTTTTTGTTCTTTATAACAAAAACAATTATGATTTATATTAATGAATTGTGTCAGCTAAACTGGACATCATGAAAATACAAAAATGTTGAGATATTGTTTGGCATGACTCCTCAAACCAAAGCTTCATAAAACAATTGAGATAGTTTCTATCATCCTTTGCAGAGGATATTTTTAAAATATCACTTAAATAGATGCGACAAAAGACTCCTAAAAATAAACAAAATTTACAAAGCATATCTAGACAGGCTAAGGGCATACTTGCTTGTTGTTGATTTCTTCATGGTTGCATAAAGTGTCCACTTCCATGTTGTCTTGAACTTGGTGTGCAATGTCTTCCTCTTTGAGGTTTCTTGGGGCTGCATCCAATGAAGGGAAAGGATTTGAAGCTATAGAGTGAGAACCTTTACTTAGATTGCAATTTATGCATCAAGAACCTAAATTTATTGTTATAGGATAGCTAACACTTCAACCAAAGATGCATTATGAAGAGAACATTAATTTTCCATGTTATGAAGTTTAGAGGTCAACGAGAAGATGGAAGTGTTGTTCCCACTAATTAGTTTCTCATGCCTTTGAAGACCCTTTGTAAATCTTGAATTTTCCTACACACATTTGCTCTACATACCGAATAGTCCATGCCTCTAGTCTTGTTGTTAAATTCACTAGTCTCATCAGCATCCACCCGAAGAGTGCCTGACCCAATTCCCAAGTCTAATGGTCTTGGAATCACCTGGAGGTTAATAGGAATGAAAACCAATCCTAGGGTGACCATATTAATACTTGCTAATCTCTGAATTTCATAAGCTAAACACCCAAGCTGGAGAGGATGTGCACCTGGAAAGGAAAGGAATTTCACTATAATAAAGCAAACAAGTTATATGGAGAATGCATGAATCAAACCATGAGTCAAAGGTCCTAGAAAAACTCAAGGTCGAGCCTCAAAGAAAAACCCAAGAAATGGATTGAAGATGTGGAGCTGAGAACCTTCCCAAATTTCATAAAAGACTTGTAGCATTCAATTTCTTCCCACACCTAAGACTAGACATGAGGATTCCCATTTCAAAAATCAAGGTGCTATTACTCTCAACCATGTGACATAGCATGTGGATATAACTCGCATTTACAAAATGGTGGGAGGAGGTGCCACTTGTAGGACAATGGTTATGATTGTAGTGACACATAGTTTCTTTATGCAAATGGATATGGACCTTAGGGGATACAGTGTTAAAAATACTCCATCCTTAAAAAAAACCCAATCTATGCGTTGTTGCATTATTTGCTCGAAGATTTGTTTTTTTATTGTTGTTTCTTAATACGTGGAAGAACTGTACGTCTCTAAACCCATTGGCTTCTTGCTTGATCAAGATTATCAAGAGTATGAGATTGTAATCCTTAGGGATGGCCAGTAGTTAAGGTAACCAAATTAAAAGTGCAAAGTCTCCAATTACAATTAAGGAGGATATACAAGTGTTTGTGCTTAAAGAAGACCTTGGAGGAGAGCTAAAGCTTCAACCTAATCATTTGTTGCCTTCCATGCTCGTTCACAATGTAGTTCTTCTTTTCCTTTGTAATTAAGAATGATCCCAACACTTGCCACCCCTACAATCCATTGATAATGTTATAAAAAAATTAGATTCTTAAATGTAAAATGTTGAGATAAAATGTTTTAATAAGATTATTTTAAATGTAGATAGCTCTCAATTTACTTTTTTTACATTATTGATTTTGATGAAACAAAGCTTGGATTCAAATCGATAGATCTAATATTTATTCGATGCTTAAATTACTTCAACATAAATCCATCTTATTTAATAAGCACCTATATGCCAATTTATTTTATTATTATCATAATTTGTTTTAAAGTTCATTTTATGATTCGCCTTTAAATACACCTCATACTTTTGTTGTTAATTATTGTTACAATTTTATTGATAATAATTTCAAATCATTTTCCCAATCACCTCTTTCTAACTTGAATAATAAATAAAATTCATTTTGTTTAATTTAAATCTATAAATGGTGATGGACAATTTTTTTGATAATATTTTAAAAGCATTTTCCAAATCACCTCTTTCCAACCTGAATAATAAATAAAATTCATTTTGTATACTTTATTTAAATTTATAAATAGTAAAACCATTAATTCCATCTACGCATCTTCCGACGTATCTAAAATATAACGGTAACCCTACCCACATGGGTCTCAACCCCTCAAAGAATTGAAACATATTTGATCATCCCCTTCCATAGATTTATTCATGAATACAAAAACAATACTGAGATGAGAGCGTTTCAAATTTGAAAAACACAATTGACCGCGTTGTTGTTTCTTGAAAATTTAATCGAGTTTGAATTCCGAGCCTGTCAATTTCTATACATACCCAACCACTCAGCTGGCCAGAGCGCACTGTATTTTTAAAACTCAGCAGGTGCCTGCAAAAGCAAATGTAGGAGAGGCGGCCCACATAAAGATTACTTGCAGACCCACCAAAGTTCCTTAGCTGTTTCAATATCTTCTGGGTAAGTAGGATTTGAGTATGTAGCCGTTTGAATATGTTCGTTCTTTGAAAACTGTTTTGTTGAATCTGGCCATTCCTTTATCTGTTTAAAATACCCAAATGGGTTTATGGGCAAAGTCACATGTTAATGCGTGGATTACAGTGCGAAAAATCCTTGGCATTGTTAGTTTTCCTCTGTATTTGCTGGTCTAGGGTTTCTTTGTGCTGTTTCTAGGCCTCAATTTTGATGGGTTTTGGATATGAGTCATAATAGAGGTATCATATTTATTTTGTATTTAAGGTTTAGGTTTTTTTTTATCATTTTAAGGTTGTCTGAACCCTAGCTCTAATTGCCAAGTTCAAAACAATAAAAGAGTGGAAGTAATTTCAAGAGAAATTTATAGGGTTTTTGGTTTTAATATTGTTTGTCCCTAAAATCAGGTATTGGCCCAAAAAAAGATGATCGATGCTTGCTGAACTTCCTTCCCGCCTTTGACAATATGAGTCTCAGTGTATTCTACGGAGTTGTAATTTTACTATTTTCAGAGCTGCATTTTGTTGTGCCCTTTTCGGCTTTGAGATTGCATTTAGGTGTCTGATTGAAATTCTTCATATATAAGCTTGAAGGAGGAGGAGATGGCAAGGAAATATACATCCAAGGACTGGTTTTGAGTAGGTTGGCATTGCTGGGATATGGTCAGAGTAGTGATTGGGGAGTGAGAGGAGGAGACAGCCTTTGCAATGGCCGATACCATGGATATTGATGGGGATTCTTTGATTGGGATTATGGATGTGTTGCCTGATGCAGTAGTGCAGCACTTGCTCTCATTTGTCAAGAATGCCAAAGATGTGGCCATGTGTTGCTGTGTTTGTAAAAGATGGAGAGAGGCAATGGAAAATATTCGCGACCTTTATTTTCCGAGAAGTGTTTGTGATGAGAGAATCAGTCAGTCCGATGCTGTTGTAAGCCGCATGGTATTTTCGACATCTGCATTGGAAGGGCTGATTGTTTATTGCCCATTTTCTGGGAATAGCTTGCGAGCTTGGTTGTCACACACACGCAATTCATTGAAGCACTTGGAACTTCGACTAGATAATCTTACCGAGAAAAGTCCTGCACCTAATTTTCCCACGAAACTTGATTACATTTGTAATTCGCCTCATCTTGAAAGCCTCAAGTTATGGGGTGTTCATCTAACACAAGCACCAAATTGGAGTCCTTTCATGAGCATTCATACATTGGAAGTTGTTGGTGTTCGTGCACGTGATTTTGCTTTATCCAGCATGGTGCATGCATGTCCAATGCTGAAGTGCTTGGCTTTACTAGGTTGTGATGGTGTCAAAGTGGTTAACCTTGACTTGAAGCTTCTAGAGCAGTGCAGATTGGATTTTTATGGTATAGGTGATTGCTCTGTCAACATAACTGCTCCCAAACTCCAATCCTTTGAAGTACAAGGAGCTGCTTGGATTCGTGTAAAGGGAATTCACTCCCTACGACGGCTTTCAATAGCAAACAATGCAGGTTCGCAGATTACGTTTTAAGATGCTTTTAAACATTTGCTTTTAGTTCTTCTGTTTCATTTCATTTTCTTTAAAATCCGTTTTTTTATTCAAACGCTCTCACCTATTTTGGGTTTCAATAATTCAAATTATTCTATTTCTCTGTTTCTGGGGCCAGGCAAAGTAAACAAGGTTGAATGTGGGAAGCTTTTGGATTTAGAGTCGCTATCCATTCGGGGAGTGCAATGGTGTTGGGATGCTATAAGCACAGTTTTGCAATCTGCAACTGATGTGAAGCATTTGGTGATGAAAATTGAATTTAGTGGAGATGAAGATAGGTTGCAGCCCTTTCCCGAGATGGACTTAGTTGATTTTTTTAATAGCCATCCAAGACTAACGAATTTTGAAGTACATGGTGCCATGTTTGCTGCATTGTCACAAAGAAGCAGCCTGGCACAGGTAAGCTCATACATCTCTAGTATATTATTAGGGATGCCTGTTGCTACCTCTGCCTTTTATTCTCTGGTTAGTTTTTGTTCTTTTGGAAAAATGGAAAGGTCAGTTAAAGGTTTGTATTAATTTCTTCCTTCTAAAGTTGTGTTTTTTGATCTTGCAGTTGAACTCCTTATTCACCATACCTTGCCTGGAAAAGATTTTGATTACAGTGAGGTCACCTCTGAATGCTGAACATAAAATGATGACATTAGAGTCATTAGTCAAATATAGTCCACAACTAAGAGCATTAATTATACGAATTTCTCAAATGAAGAACTGCCACGAAACTGCAGACAAATTCTTTGAGCAGGTTATGAGGTTCAAGATTAGAAATCCACTTGTCACCATTGAGTAAGTCAATTCAGGGCTTTGAGGCTTGATGCATCTAGTTTACCTCTTATGGGAGTTTGCTGGAGGCAACACCAAAGCTACTACTTTAAACTTTAAAGGGGACTTGTGACTTTTGGATTTGGGGATTAACGCACCTAAATTGTTTTTGAGAATTAGAGCTGATGTGCTCTATTATGTAAATCTCAAATTGGCAATTGTTTAAGGATCACACTTGAGCTCGAGTTGGATTTGATTTACTTTTGTTGTTAGGGTAGAGCCAATGTGCTCTTGTGAGAGTTTGATGAATTGTTTGAGTCACAGATTTAAGTTTGCGTTGGATACGAGTCCTGTCGAAATCAGACATGCAGAAGTATACATTTTGGTACTTCTAAGGTGTCATTTTGCCTTTCTTTGATTTATAGCTTGGTGATATAAGGACATGCTGTTTAGGTTTCATTTTTAGTTTTTTATGTTCTTTGGACTTATAATATCAAGGAGTGCCCTTGTTATATCTTTCGTTATTTATGTGATCACCATTGGATGCCTTTCTGTTGGAGCCAGAATCAGTACTATTTGGAAAACATTATATAGATGGCAGCATATTTGGAGGTGATACTATTTTTGCTTGTTACCACAGCTTGTGTATTCTCCACTGTGTTTCTATCATTTACTGATCATAAAGCACCTAGCAATGGCAGGTTTCTCAGTGATTGATTATTTAATTATAAAAAGTTGTATAATTTCATGAATTCCATTCTTGATTAATGCTAGACATCTCTACAAAATCTATGGTTTTATAACTGTTTCATGTGATTTTTGATCATTTGCCTCCTGTGGTTTTCGTGTCATGCCTTATGGATCCTCTTTTTCTTGGGGTTCTATATATGATGCCCATAATAATTTAACGTCTTACTAATAACATATCCCATGATTGGGGTTTTGTCCAAACCAATACTCCTCCCTCGTCTCCTTGTGCGTCTTACTGCTTTTTTATTTTGAACTATATTGAATTTTGATGGCGACATCCAAATAAACATTGCATACTTTAAAAATGACAAATTACATTCTTGAAAAAGCATTAAGTAAGCATCATCGTGACAAAGATGCGAAGTTTAGTACATTAATTGCAAAATATGTCAACCTTATGGCTTAGATGACTATGACCATTAGATGTCTCTATGTGGAATCCGGAAGTACTATGAATTTATTTTATGGAAGTAAAATTGCCAAGCTATCAGCCATTTGTGGTCGAAGAATTTTAGAATAACCTGTTTATGTGGTAACAGAAAGCGTCTAGTAAAAAGGCCGAGAAACAGTCGATCTGTTGGGTCAGAGTTTAATTGTCAAGATATACAAATCAAATAAATATTGAATAATGGTTCAAACATTAGCTTGCTAATTTATTAGAAGGTATTCAAGGATAGGATACAGCAAAGAAACTGAAAAATGTTTTCCATCCAAAGGTCATCTTTTAATTCCCAGTGTCATATTAGTCTTTAATATTTCTGCATCAGAATTTAGGTGTAGCATTTAGCCGGTCTTAGTCAAAAGGATTATTTACAATGGGCTGTCGAACAATCATCTTTTATATATCTGTTACTTCTTCAGAGTTTCGGTGTAGCATTTAGTTGGTATTGGCCAACAGAGATTATTTACAATGCAGTGTCAAATTCATTTCTACATCTGTTTACCACTCGATAATAATCAATTATGTGAAGATTCCTGCTTTAGAGTATTTAGGTGTAGTATATCCGTCTACCATTCCCTTGATAATCATCAGTTGTGTAAATATTTATGCCTCAGAGTATTTAGGTGTAGCATTTAGTTGGTCGTAGACAAAAAGATGGTTGACAGGGCACTGTGAAATGATTATCTTTTACATATCTGTATACTATTCACCTTATAATCATCAATTTTGTGTTAAATGTTGCCCTGTGATAGAGCTCTTAAACCATTTACAAATTTCCTTGCCTTTGGGAATATAAAACTAAAATAAGGATCTTTTGGCAACATTAGTTTGTGTATTTAGAGCCATGATTTTTTTGTCTATATTGTTGTTATTGTTCACTGTCCAACAAAAATAAACTCAACTAGTTGCTAGTTGCTACTGTTCTCTGTCATTACTGGGTTGCTAACACTCCATCTCCTTTGCTGTTATAGTGCCATTATTGGTGGACCCCTGGTTTGTCTTGCCTTTGCTTGCTCTTCCTTGGTTGGTATTGCTCCACTGCAAATTTGTAAGTTTGGTGTTCTGGAGTCAAAAGTTTATTATTGATACTTTTTTTAAGCTGCATTTTGCAGTGTGTTGTCTTTCCAAAGAGACTTGGATATGTTGGAATTTTAGCACCATCAATATTTATTCATGAAACCCCACTTGTTTTTCCAACCAAAAAGATTGTGACGAAACCCAAGTGATGGTTCACCACATTTGTGGATGGCATTCATAGTAAACTTGTTGGTTTAGATTAATTTGTTTCACCTAGTGGGGTTTGAGTTGGGCACTTGTTGGCTTGGAACTAGCCAAATAGGCAACCATCCAATTAGCTAAGCCCCTTGGGCCTTTAAATCATACATGTGTTTTCAATGTTGGACAATGTGTCTAAAAGGGGTTGCATCATATGCTTACACTTGTTGGTGTAGATTAATTTGTTTCAACTAGCCAAAATGCCCAACAACATAGGCAGCCATCCAATGAGCTAAGCTTCTTGGGCTTTTGAATCATAGATGTGTTTTCAATGTTGGAATGTGTCTAAAAGGGGTTGCATCATATGCTTGCACTTGGTGTAGATTAATTTGTTTCAACTAGCCAAATGCCCAACAACAGGTAACCATCCAATGAGCTTAAGCTTCTTGGGCTTTTGAATCATACATGTGTTTTCAATGTTGGATAATGTGTCTACAAGGGGTTGCATCATATGCTTGCAAGCTACAATAGTTTTATAGACTATCTCCGTTGTTAAGGAAGTAGGGATAACTCCCAAGGCTATTTCAAACATGCATGCTTCCTTTGATGTGTGTTGGGGCCTTTTTAGAGGTCTATGAGAGCTTGTGCCCTTGACTCAACTTTGTGCCTTTTGCACATTATTCCAAGAAACTCAATGGGATTTCATTTCAAGACCTTTAACTTTTGTATAAGAGTTTCTATCAATTAACTCATGGGGCATAAAACCCTATTTGTATATAGGGATTCCCTAATTATTTTTTATATCAAGGGAAACCTTCTAGGCACTTCCCCTCATTTTGAGGATGCTACTTAGGGTAAACTGTTCACTGTGGTTTTGGCAACCTGGCTTGATGGGGATGTCAAGTGAGGCCCACAACATTCATAGAGGCAATTATTTTTGGGACTTGACCCTTATGGCCTATTGCTTGCAATTCGCAACACTCAACCACTTAATTTAACACATTGAGCTCGGGATCCCCAAACTTATTAATATTTTTTTATTCTTCTATTAGTTTGTATTAATGTTGACAAGTGGTAATTGTTAATTTTTATAACCCCAGCACTAGATAATTATTTTCTAGTGATTTTCTTCACACAATATTGAAATTGTAGTTTCATTGAATAATTTATACTTGTTAGAATCTATTGACATAAAATAAATAGCCGAAGCAAATGGAAACCGATCTCATAAAAACAAATACACAATTTTTCTGCCTTTCAAATATGCTTTTCATTAAATAATGTCCAAGTATACAATGACTCCCTTATTGGGAAAATGGTCCAATGAGAAAAATACAATAAGCAAACTTGGCAGATATGCCCCCATAGAGAAAAATCTGTCTTTTGCAATACTACCCTTGAGAATCCCTTGCTCTTGTTGCTGTACCGTACAGCTTGTATGGATCTGTATTGTATGTTGTACGATCTATACACCATACATGTATCTGTATGGATCTATTGTTGTTGCAGAACGACTTGTATGATTGCGATTGACTGACAAATGAGTTGTATGGCCCACACGTGGCTGTATAACCTAATTGGTTGCTCTTGCAAAATTTGGAACTCCTGCCCAGCTATATGATCCTCTTGCAAAAGATCTTTGCTGTTGCTTTCTTCTCCTTGCCAAATATGGAAAATGAAAGTTCTTCACTCTTCGAAAAAATCACAAACTCAATGCTCAAGTGTCTTTTCCTCACTTTGGTTGCCTTTTATAATCTTGAAATGAACCAAAACCCTAACCTCCTAAGTGATCAATGGTTGAGATTATATCTCCTCATCTGAGATCAATGGCTAAGATTCACTTAATTAACTTAAATCACTAATAACATAAACTTAGGCATTTAATTAAATTAACCTCAATTAATTTCAAAATGACATTCACTTTAATTAAATTATTAAAGTGATTTCCAAAGTTTTGAGAGGTATTAATGACGATTTCCATAGGTTAGACAAACCCATGTGGAAATGGTTGTTTGAGCTACAAACTTCAACAGTAATGGTGATGCTAATAAGTGGTGATGGTGATAGTGACCTAGAGATTGATGTGTTGAAGGTGTCGACAAAGGTGTAAGTTGATAAGGTAACCCAAGATTGATTAAAGCATTGATAGTCTCCATCATTTAGGTACGTAGTGGATAATGTGACAAAGGAAGTTCAAGATAGAAGGAATGGTGTCTCCATCATTTAGGTAGGTTGTCATAGTTGGTACAAGCAACTAGAGAGTATAGACATGGTGAGGAATTCCATTGAGCGTGGGATAAGTATTGGGCTTGTGTATCTATTTTTGATTGTGTAGTGTAGGTATTGTATTGTGTAACCCTTTCGACTAGAGAGTATTTAATGAGTAGACTCTTATGTTTCAAAATTTGTGTTTTATTGATTGGATGTTATATGGATGGTTAACAACATAGTCGAGGGGATCTTATATCTGTGTTGCTAGTTTTGATGTACACAAGTGTGTTTGGAATGTTAGCTTGAGAATGAACATGTTGGGTCAAATCTCACTCTCTTCCCACAATAGGTATACATACGATATTTTTTTAAACATTTGATATAAAAGTTATTTTTTTGCATTTGTATTTGATATTATAATTGAAGGTGAGTCTAGGTTTTCTTGGTGGTTGGGGTTGGTTAGATTAAATAATTGACATTGATGAGAGCTAATCTAGTGGGAGTGATGTAAACAAATTAGGATGATTAAACAACTTTTTGGAGGTGATGTTTGGAAGATTAGAATGGAGTCCTATTGTTTTGAGAATGATATATGGTTTGTGATTGGAGAGGAGAAAGATCTCAATACAAGTGATTGTGTTATCTCTTCAGGAAACTTTCCTAGGTTGTATCTCAGAGATGCCTGGTAACTTAACTAATAACTCAATGATGGGTATGTAATTGGATCAAGATGACTAACTCATTCACTCATTTCTACACTCAAGACAACTTAAGAATATCCAAGTAGGACAAGGCTTTCAAAAGCTATTAATCAGATAGTTTTGCTGAATTAGATGGCTGGAGAAAAACTAATTATATTAACCAGAACATACATATGATGGGTCAATAGAACTAGCAATAGTTACTTATGATCCTAGTTTACTAATATGAAAGTGAGATGACAACCACCAGCCTTTAAAAGTAAACATAGACAAGAGAACCTCTGCTCATAAGCACAGAAAGAAAGAAGAATATGGTCTGAAAACAACAATGAAAGAAGCTAGTATTGCTGGATATATCCAAAGAGGTCTTTCTATAAAAAAAAGTGTAATAGAGTATTCAAAGTCCAGCCTTTGTTCTACATAATTCACAGGCTTTATAGCCTTTACTAAACAGTTCAAGATCCTGAAAAACTGGATCGAATCTGCTAAAAATCGCTAGTTAAAACAGATTTCTGAAAAGTATGAAAGAGTCCTATTTAAAAAGGTAACCGCCATCTTGCTAGTCCTCATATCTTCGACAGTGGTAACAAGCCTTCAAAGGCTGATGAGTAAGGTTGAAACTGCCACCTGGAGGATTGACAGGCCATCTTTTGCCCAAAATAGACAAGAAGATTCCTCTTCTCACCTTGCTGGCGCCTTTCAATCTGGAACAACATCTTGAAACAAATCTTATCAATTATAATCTTCACTTTGAAACCATCCTCGTCCTCTTTGGAAGGACAAGACTCGGTTTTGTGCAAAAATGACAGCTTTCTGTAATATTTTGTATTTTCGATGGCTAGCAAAAATAGGATTTAATTTTGCTAGCTACCGAAAGCTCTGCTTTTGGTGGCTAATGAACAGTTCGACATGTTCACTTAAGCCACCGAAAGCTCTGTTTGGTGTAGCTTGCAAACTTCGCAAAAATGGGTGGCCCTGCACTTGACCAATCTTTTAAAGATAGGAAGATAATAGCAAGGATACAACCTCCAATGTCCCCATCTAAACAATGAGAAAACATCTTGGGGACTTTACCAGATATAGCTAGCTGTGAAATTATAGTTGTATTGGATTGCCCAAAGCCAAGAATTCCATCTAGGGCTTGCTCACTTGACTGCAATTCACTTGATTGTTGATACCCGCACCCAAATATAACACTTGTATTTGCTACCTTCGTGTTTGAAATTTTCGGTTACTTCGTTGGGCTGCAATGTATCCTTCACAAAATGCCCTGTAGTTGAACTTCCATCTCCATATTGTACATTACATGCACATGGTTGACCAGGCTGACAACCTTGAACACTTTGAGTTTGACTTGCTAAGTCACAAAATGGCTGATCACAAGCAATAGTGGATCCACTCTTTGATTTATCAGGATCATAAAGTGTTAGCCGTGCCCCAAGCCCACTTGACTTTGGGCATTTATCACAAGGGACACAATTACCCATAATATATCGCTGCCTGTATCAACTTGGACGTAGTATTGCTGGGGCGGGTTCCCTAATCCTAAATGAGCATAATAGAGCCCTGCTACAGATGGGTCTGCAGTGCCTCCAATCGGCATGTCGATACTTGACAGAATTCTGGCATGGCGTCGACTGTCATGCGCCTTATACTCCCCGAGAAACTGACTCGATTTAACCCTGTTTGCAAATTTGTGCTGCAGTCTGCCACGTGGAACAGCTCCTCAACAAAACCAGCTCGAAGAGAAAGCTACAAGGTAATGGTATTGGGCTCGACTTGATTTGAATGCGTTTGCTATTGTTTGACGTGTCGACTTGGCATGCAAATTAGAACTGTGGGTTAACCAGTGGCTTTGACTTAGCTTAGTTCATAGCTTGACTCGTGGGTTTTAGATCATGCTGTCTTCATATACACCAACGCTTTATATGATATACCGATGAGGTGTAGAGTATGGAGCGTGGCTTAACTTTTGGCCTTTTGGAAACTTTATTAACAATGTGTGTTTGTGAAATGTAGGCTAAAGATGGAGTCACAATGGGGAATTGGAAGTTATGAACTAGGGCAAATGAGCAAAAGGATTTGAAATTTTTTAGCACAAAGATGCTAAAGACATTAAAAAATTTTGATGAAAAAAATGAGTGTTAATAGATTGATTGATTGGAAGATGGATGATAGATCCAAGTGGATTACCAATTTGAATCTTGGTGGCGTGTTGCTTTTGGTGCATGGATTCAAGGCAACAAAAGATATTTGGAGAGAACTTGTTTAAATATTTGTTTTCCAAGGTAAAAATCATATGTTTGCTATTTCAAGTACTGAAATCAAAATATACATTCTTTCAAAAAAGCATGACCACTTTAAAAAAAACTCCATGAAACTGCTTCATGCATGCCTGAATCAATTGGGAGACCAATCAATAAAGTATTTGAGTGTGAACAGGGAGAGCTATGCCTGCCTTATTTTCTTGAACGTAGATCGAACCCTTCGAAAGAGGCAAGGTCTCCTTAGAGGGCAAATTTGCTGTTTTGTTAAACTTTCAATATGTATGGGAGACTTTTAAAGCTTGAAATTGTGCTCCAGTTTCTCGGATATGCATCAAAAAAGGGTTTTAAACATGACTATTCCCCAAGTACCAATCCACCTCCCCACACTTGAAGATTCCACACTCCTTTGTCTAGAACATATTTTAAAAGTACCCACAATAGCTCTGGAGTTAGTGCCAATCCTTGCATTGACCTTCAGAGTGAATAAATGTTCAGATGAAAGATAAAGAATAACACCTTCTTTGCATACTGTCAGTGTCCCTTGGCTGGCGTCGTTGAAAAATACCGAGGGACTTGATTATTAATATCTACCTTTTATAGCTGCCGCCCGAGCCTCACAATCAAAATTATATCCTTCTTTATATATATTTTGATTGCTGCAACATTAAAATCCCATCCAACTCCTTCCAACATAGCTCTAGTACGAACCAACCAAATACCCCCATAACACATAACAAGGAAGCGCTCTGCGAGACTTCGTAATGGGATCTAAAACCAATCATCAAAGCATTGTGTGAGAGAATCCCAAGACCATCTTCCCCCATAATTAACTTCTCTGCTCTAAGAACAATCATCCAAATCCACATAGCATATGTCCATATAACAAATAAATGGTTCAATGTTTATTCCTATAATTTGTACAAAGAACATCGATTTTGCCCTTGCTACGACCTCTTTTGAGCGTTGTCCAGGTCAAAACTTTGGAAAGCAATAAACACCCTGGACCCTATTGCCTAGTATTGAATGTTGTAGCAAGTGTTTTGCTGACGTTCAACAAAGCACCAGCCGCAGCATTAAATATTATGCAATCAAATGCTTATTACTCTCTCAAAATGAGAACATCATATCCAAGTTTTGTCGTGCGATCACAATTCTCCTTTCCACTCCCCAAGACATAATCATTATCCTTTAAAACCATAGCACTATGAGATAACTGAGTTATATATCCCGACCATTCTGTGGCTAACATCCCTTCCAAATTCAAAACTTCAGCCGATAACCAATTAGAGAACTTGTCTAAATATGAGACCTTAGCAAATAAGCAATAATTTTGACATTAGTGTAACCATGTTAAGTTGGTAGAAATGTCGATAATTCCATATTTGCACAACATGAAGAAGTTGGTTGATAAGTTGGCTTTCGTTAGTGTGATGAACTAGTAGATAAAGGTAGATTCACAACATACTTATTACTTGTTTGTTTAAATTATGAGAAACTACAAGTGGTTGATCAAAATGAGCCAATATGTGTAAAATTCTAGTATCACTAAGTTGGTAGGGTTTACCTTGCATTGGTTGCACATTTACAAGGATTTCTTTGACTTTACTTAATATGACAATTTCAACTTAGCTTTCAATGTAACCTATTATTTTCTTCAAGTCATTTTTATAAAGTTTTAGGATACTCTTTTTGGGTTTTTCAAGCCACTCATATTGGGTATTTAAACCCTTATGTCGAGTCTCAAGCTATTCATAACTCACATGTTGTATATCACACAACCACACTAAAGCAAAACTAAAAAATATAAAAAAATTCCACATACACAAAAGAAACTCAACAATGCATTTTAAGTGTGGGTGTGTAATACCATTAAATAATTTTTGATATTTGATATGCTTGATATATGTAATGGTTGATTATCAACCATATACAAATATACATACATGTTGTGGGTTCTCCAACGAGACCAGAATTCAACAACAAAACACCACTTAAGTAGATTAGATCCATGTGAAACATAGATGGACCTCACATGAAACCATTAACATTAGTGTAAATAATGTTTTAATTCCCGTTGTCATATTAGTCCATTTAATATTTATGTTTTAAAATTTTTAGGTGTAGGATTTAACTCATCTACGTTGACGCCAAAATTGAAATCCAAGCAATAACATGGCAAAACACACTTGTAGGGATCTCAAGCGGAAAAAGGAAATGGAACCCACGAGTTTTAATCCCGAGGCCAATCCACTATGTGGTTAGGTTGCTTAGTAAATTAGTTAATGGAGTCATTCTCCTTAAAGGTACTAATTCCCATACTAATCCCCTCTTTAGACGCTCATGTTAATTTTATGACATTCTTTAATGAGAATGTAGTTGTAGTTAGATTATAAATAAATGCTAAAGAGTGCAAGAAATGCAAAAACTAAAGCATATAAAGGAATGCAAGACAAACTATTAAAGAAACAATTGTCCAAAATAAATAATATAATATGTAAACAATCACTTTCTACACACTCAATCAACTGAAAACATGAAAACATGAATAAAATAGGTTGTAATATGCTTACATCCCGCTCATAACATTTACATATAGATATATGGAAATTATGCAATTATCCATCATGTAAACAACTCCAAGAATGGTGTGTAATAGAATATAAAATTATATGCTAAGTTAAATAGTGATTATGAATCCAATGGACAACTGCTAAAAAAAATACAAGGCAAAACATTTAATCAGCAAGTATTTTAAGCTATGAAATTGTACAAAGTGAGAAATGTGTAACCGAACATAAAATTAGATGTTAAGCGAAATAATGTACTTGAATCAAAGTTTATATGCTAAGTTAAACAATGAATATGAATCAAGTAGACAACTGCAAAAAAAATTACAAGGTAACTCATTCAATCATATAACCATATCATGTAATGAAATTATACAACATGAGAGAGACATGTAGAACAACCAAATATTTTATTAATAAAGTGTTTGTACAATTAGATAACCACAAAATGCTAGCAATTAGTTTGGCTTCTCGTGGATATGACGTTTTTAAGACCATGCTACTTGCAACATATGAAGAACCCAAGCTAGGTGAAGCTTTTGACAGTTTGAAGTTGTTATGAACTTCACATTTAGGTTGTCTACAAGGAATTTGCATTCATGATAGGATCAGTTTTAAAAAAGGTTTGCATGTAAATTAAAACATGAAGCAAATTAACTATATATTACCTTATGAGGGAAGCTTATCATCTTGCACTTTTGATGTTGGACCATGACATGTAGCCTTCCTGCCATTTCTAACACCGTTAGACAATTAAAGATGATGAGAATAAAAATTAAATAAAGTAGAATAAAAACATAAATTGTTCCTGCTCACTCCTCCCCCCTTTGATTTATCGCATATGCATCTTATTTTTGAGATATGCCAGTGATCCTTGGTCTTTCAAGTCTATAAAATGTTTGGATTTCCTTTGACGGCTCTTTAATTTCCTTTACATAATTGTCTTTTTGTTAGAATAAATATAAAAACATAAGCAAACGACAATAACAATAGAACATGAGATTTACGTGGAAATCCTATTGTGCGCAGGTAAAACCATGGCGCAATAGTAGCTTCAATATTTTATTATTACTCGACAAAATACTTACAATGCTTTCTTCTCTTGTGATACAATGCCAAGGGTCGCTCCCATTTCATACAACACATATGAGGGTTCTAGAAGGAACCAAAATACACTAGAAGGGTCTATAAATTTTCTCCTTCGGGGCTTCGCCCCCAGACCCTTGGACGAGGGGGCATAGTGCCCCCCCCATGAGCCATCCATGTTCCTGGAACATACATATCACATGATAGGATAGTGGTGTACCACTATGTAATAAAATGTCAGAGATATAGATACTAATTCACCTCCTAACAATTTCCAAGGGAAATTGTATTTAATATTACATGGCTTTTCATTACATGCGTTTCTTTTGAAATTTGTATTTTTCCCCTGTGAATTTCTGACAAATATTTGAAATGCACTTAAATAACAAAATTTCCCTACCCACCGAGAGTTGAATTTATTTTCTTAAGTTCATTGTTGTACTCAAATGCATGGATTGCTTCGTGTTAGGATCTCTGTTGAAATAATTTTGAATCTGAATATCTTTGCACATATTTCCACTATGGTGTATCGACTTTGAGAGTTGCTAACTTAGAACTCCTTTGATCTTAGTGACTGCCCTCCAAATTTCGATAACATTTAGTTGACATAAACCTACACAAAAAGCTTAATTAGATTCATCATTAATTTACTATTGACAACTTGTTTGCACCATTAATGAATAAAGAGCTTACCATTTTGATGAAACCATAAATTAATATACCTTATTGGTTGCACATCCTAACTATGGTAACAATAATCATATACAAAATTTGGTCAATGTTCCATTAATTTGAGTATAAAAATGATGAAACAATTCATAAGCTTTGAAAAATAGTCCAGGTATTTAAAAAAGATGTTCAAATGTGAGATGATCCCAATTTCTAAAGTGGGAGATGCTTATTTAAAACAACATTAGAAGGGCTTGATTCATTGATCGGGACCATTTTTAAAATCAGGAGCTCATTCTTTCAAAGTAAACATTTGGAAGGGATTGATTTTGAAATCAGGGTGCTAATCAATCGAATATTAATCAAACCAAATGGAGGAGGGGTTTGAAAGGGAAAGTATGACATAATGCATTGTCAAAAGAACTTTGATTGGACTTGGTTGAAATTCTTTTTGAATAATGGGTACTATAGTCTCCACTCATTAATATTTCCCAAAGGGGTCAATACATTTTGAATGAGAAACAAAAATTTGATGGAAGGCCCAACATGTTGATAAGAGACAATCAACAAATGAAGACCTTCTTTATATGTTATGTTGTTGAGGAGGCCACCTGATTAATATATTGGAGCGATAATTGAATCATGATGAATCCTTACCATTATGATAATTAGGAGATCCCCAATTTGGTAATCGAGACTGATCACCAAATCGGTGTGGAAGTTTGAATAACATGAGAAGATGGGAGACTCGATTTGGGAATTGGGTCGATTGATGAATTGAGGTGAAAGTACGTACTAATGAATCAAGTCCCCAAAAGCAAAGAAAGTCCAACTTACATAATTGAGTTGATCAATGAATTGAGAGGTGTTTCAAATTAGGATAGATGATGGAGTGCTTCATCCAGAGATTGGGGCCAATCAATAAATTAAGGACAATTTACTAAGGTTTGATACAAAGACTCTTGATATATGAAATAATTTTAAATCACATCACCAAACAGGTCTCTATTCAATAAGAACTAAAGACTTATATGACTGAAAAGGTCAGGAAACAATGCTTTACAGGTTGATATCAATAGGATTGATTGGGGAATTAGGGCAAATTGTGAAATTGGGGTGGAAGCTTAACTAAGAATAGAGGAAAATGTCTAATTTTTAAATATGGACTGATTTGAGAATTGGCCTCAATAAGTTATAAACAACCAAACCAAAAAATTAACTTCGAGCATGAAAGCATAGCTTCCTTAATCACTTAAGTGGGATGTTTTGGAAGGGCTCTAGTAAACATCTCAATGGTGGAATCAGATTATCCTTTTTTTTCTCCAATTCACAAGCTTGCGGAAAATCCTTAGAGTACTTCCCCATGATTCATGGATGGTAAATGAGGTAAACCGCTAGCCTTGATTACAGAACCTAAACCCGAGGAGATCAAGAGAGTTGAAGCTGTGACGTACCCAACATTTGTTGGGGAGATATCTCATATATGGCTTGTGACCAGTTGAGATAAACCTCATGGGTAGGATCATATTATCATTATATTAGGCATTCTAGTTATCAAAGGTAAGGTTCCCTTTTAGGTTATATGATGAAAAAATATTGAACATGCAAATACTAAAATTTAGTAATTAGATGAATGTTTAGTATCATCATTCTCAGAGAACAATGACATGAGCGAGTTTGCAAGTATCATATGCTTTTCAAAGAGAATGATGCAAGATATGTTTACAAAAATCACAAATATGTCACCAAGTTATGGAAGTTAGGATAATCATGATTTCTCCTTAGTTGTAGAACAAAGGATGCATCGTCATGAAACAAGCTTTCAAAATTTAGTAGGGTTCCCCAAGTTCTAAGACTTGGGGAAGTTGTTGGGCTCAATAAGGAGCAAAATCCATGGTACATTCCAAATGAAAAATGTAATGCATTGAATTGGGGGACACAAACCCAATCGACGGTGTAACGACCATAAAATATGATCAAATACATTACAAAGTAGAATGATTAGTTGTGCATATGGTAAAGGCAAGTCCAATTGACAATAGCCAATCATTACTTAAACAAAAACAAAAACGATATCAATTAAAACAAAGCATGGTTGATAATGATAGGTTGAAAATTTATAAGTGAGTCCACAAATGGGAAGACTTGGGGGGTTGTTGATTCCTTGACAAACAATGACACTCAAGGTGAAGCCATGAATATCTACTAGATACCTGCCAAATAATGAGCATAAAGTGCATATTTTCTCATATTTTGACCCTCCATTGTCATCTTGAAATTAACGCTTAGTGGTTCCCATAAAATCCTCCTTAGTGAGAGTTTTAGTAGTCATGCTTGCATACCAACTAACAAAATTTTATCTACAGTGTTAAGAGGGAAAAATAATGAGGATTATTTCATCGAAGCTTATATCAATGAACTAGGATGAATCCTCCATACTAATGCCTAATATATTTGGGACAAAATATTTTCATCACGTGTAGATATTCTATCCCTTGGGTGTTTCTCCACTGCTAATGAGAATCCATAGCCTTGATAGAGTCACCATAGACCTTGCTTTATTTCCATTGAGTGTCGATAACCCCAATGAATATGTATGCATGCCCCCTAAATTAATTTTACTTCCTTTCCTGATCCTTACCTTATTTTTGATATATGCTTTAGCAATCTATGGAGGGATGCAATAGTGGATTTTACAAGTTCAATAGGGGATCACTGCTAGCTATTGGGATTTATTTAATAATTTACTATGCTTAGTTATTAAAATGATTCCCTTTTTATTTTTAGCACACTGATTTAGACTCTTCACCTTTAATGTGATCCACTATTTAAATATGTGTGGAAGGATCCCTCACCACATTATTATTGTTCATTAGTCAATATTTTTTTTCTAGGAAACAACGCCCGTGGAAAATCCCCAGGTACTTCCCCTCATTTCGAGGCTAGTATGCATGGTAAACCCTATATTCTTCAACGCACAAGGACAAGTCAACAAGGGCATGCGGCCATTAGAACAATATTCTCATTATGAGCTCCACATGTCAGTTAAATTTGAACTTGGGTAAGGAGGATAACAACATCCCATAACCATTCAGGCTACACCCAATTGACAAGTTCATTAGTCAATATGCAAGAAAAACTGGTGGTTTATTTCTTAGTAAAACCATGGTCCAAATTCTTACACATTGTTTTGGCTCTTTTTTATATATGCACTCAAGATTGTCTTTCCTTCTAGCTCATAATACAACAAAAACATGCAGAGTTTTTCAAGATATTTTGTGTGTGATGTTGCCACTGTGAGGTGAAGAATGAAAATATCATGCACAATTAAGGAAAATCAATGGATCAAAACCAACTTGGTAAATATATACACATAAGGTCCTGTTGGGTACCTAATACTTTAGGATCATTATCCACTTGTAAATATTTGCATTCGTTTCGGTTTTTAAATAAGGTGAACAGTCACCCACGTAACTCTTGAAATGTGAAATCCAAGAGTCACATTCACAATGTATAAATAAGCGATTGAGATCAATGAAAAGCAATCGATCTTGGAGTTTTTTTCCCAAGGCCACAATGGTATTGGAGCCTTGGTTTGTCATAAAATCCATGTTTTTGTCCAGTCTTCCCTTCCTTGGCATATTTCTTGCACCTTTTCCTGTTCTCAGACATGCAACCCTAATGTTCCCTACTCCAGTCCTACATATTCCCCACCCTTCCTGCTCCAGTCCTGCCATATTCTTCTAGACTAATTCTGCATATTCCCCACTATTGTGGGAAAAATAGCCACAAGGGTGGACAACCTTCCCACAATGAGAGTATCCTTGAGGTTGCAGCAATGACCCAATATTTTTGTTTGAGAATTCAGTAACTAAAAACTCCAAATGTCCAAGAAAACTATTGATTAGAAACAAAAACAAAATAACAAGAAATAAACTGAAATAAAAAGGGGTAAGTGCTAAAATAAAACAAGATGGACCAAGAGTGTACCAAACCAAGTTTTTATTGCCCAATGGTCCAACTAAATACAATAGTGTCACTGAGGAGGTGCAAGCTTCAAGGGAATCCAACAATATCCCTTAGGGAGGTCCCTTTTGTCCACATAATTCCAATATAACTTGGATAGAAAAATGGAGAAACACTTGCCTCTTACGGGAAGAGAGCAAGGGAGGTTTATGTATGCCAATATGAGGTAGGAAGTTGATTGAAAGAGGAGTTCTCAATGTAATTCCAACAACATAACTTTTCTATGATTTTATCCTATGGAATGCATACCCATGGCTTCCTTTGATAGGTAAAATCGGGAGGCCAAGAAACATCTAGATCCATATGTGAACACTCCTTCTTTTGAACTGGTTTCCCAAGTACATGAGAGGGACTATTCAATGCTCTCAAGCATGCGAGGAGTCCATATTTCAATTTTGAAGCCAAGAGATCCGTTATGAGCCTTCAATGTGCCGCAAAAATAAGTGGTTTTGTTGTTTCGACAGTTGTGGGGTTTTGAGAGAAATCCCACGTGGGTAACTATACATAAGGGTCACGCTAGTAGCACGAATTTCCAGTGCTTTTAGTCGTACGATTTTCCATATTGACTAACTTTGGCATTTTGGGACTTAGATTCTCTTCTGGATCTGATGAGGATGTCTTCGGTGAGCTGCATTCTGTACGTTGATGACACCTTTCTGCAAGATTAGCCTAAATGTCGCATGTATGTGAGATTTAAGCATTTACATATGCCCCTTGATGTATGCAGTTCAAAGGGTTTTGTAGGGATAATAATGCATCATCATCTCTTTTCTCTCCATGTTCTAATAAGTTATCAATCATTTGTGGGTGAAAAATAACTGCCCATGGGGGAAGGTTGTTGGTGATGACCATTGAAGATGTAAAGAATAGTGGTGTTTTATATAAATGAGACAGGCATACCTATGCTCGTGAAATATTTCATAATATATTACAAAGAGGAGGGGACTGAGGGATCAAATCTTGATAATGTTGTTGCAAGGATGAAGGTGGATTTGATCCTTGATTGAGTAAATGAATCATGGAAATGATGTTACTGGTGTCGAAGAAGCATAACTATTGATGATCATGAACATACCACTAGGGTGGGGGACCGGAGCAATGGTGAAGTTGTTGGGATAACTTCATTGTATTGGTTGTGTTTCTATCATGAATCATAAATGTGAACATTACTACCACAAGAATGTACGACTCCCCTTGATGCGATGGAATTTTTGACGTTGAGCATAGGGGAGACCACTAAGTTAGGGAGAAATAATGTGTTCGAACATTATAACCATCTCAATTTTGGTTTTGCATGCATGCATGCAATCCATGCATCTTGCATGCATTCCATGCATTGGTAGTTGAGTATTCTAGCACCCAGTCCTTGTTTTTGCCCCCCCTATTGCTTCATTTTTTTCATCATTAGCCTCCTTACCCACTCAGAGAACCTTATCCAAATCATTGAAGTTTAAATGAACCATCATGCATGATTTTAGGAGTCAGTATAGTCAGTTCCATGAATTAAGGTGCCTTGTCCCCTTGATTACCTTGTTAACTGATTGTTACACCTAGTCTGACTGCAACTGAGTGTTGGAGTGCCTATTTTGACCACTACAATTCAGTTATTGTTAGGATATTTAGACACTTAGGAGTTAGTTAAGATAAACTTGTGTAATATATCCGTTAGGGATAGTGTGTTTCTTTAGTATGCATTAGTATGCATTTGTAAATACTTAATCCGACGATCACGATATGTTTCCGACATAGAGTGATCCGACGGCTCAACTTCTCTTAGATCAAACCTAACCTTGATCCGTGGCTTAACACCCGATTGGTCCATGATCTCTATTTAAAGAGCATGGAGGGTCATTTGTTAGTTGATCGATTATGAGAAGCTCATTTGTAACTTTCTTTCTTTGCATAATAAATTGTCCCGTAGAAGCTATTTGGCCGGGGCCGTGGAGTGTTTCCCTCAAGAGGGTTTAAACCACGTCAAAACATCGGTGTGTTGATCTGTGATCTGTTTGTGTGAAGTGGTTTCTCTTGGTGTTCGGTCCTTTGGTAGTACCCTGTGTACCCGAACATGGTATCAGAGCTTTTATGAAGTGCTGCTTCCGGTTATGATCTAGATCTTGAACTGCTGTTGCCGAAACTCGAAAGGGTTTCTAGTTCTGGTATTTCTGGGCCGTGGGAGATGTTCCATTGCGTCCGGAGCATCGTTTCCATTGGGAAATAGTTTTCGTTTGATCGAAAACGGTTCCCGGTTGTTCCAGAAACGCGTATTTTATCAGATCTGAAGGTATTTTTATTGTTAGATTTTTTTTTGGTTCGGATTGTTGCTTTCCCGTCTGCGTATGCTCTTTGCCGTGCACCTTGAGCGATCTCGGCAAATCAGAAACAGAAAGGGAAAGGGTTTTTCTCGGCTGCGTATGCTCTTTGCCGTGCACCTTGCGCGATCTCGGCAAATCAGAAACAGAGAGAAAACGTAGACTTTCTGGGCAAGCTAACAAGATCTAACTCCACGAGTGTGGAAAAGTTTTTTTTGTTTCGATTTGTGGTTTGTTTTGCAGGAAAAAGGGCAAGCACGCAAACCGAGCAAGAAGAGTTAAAAAAAAAAAAGCCCCCTTCCTCATTTCCATATTTTACATACCTTTTAATCTAGCTCACTTGGTTCAAAGTTGCTTTATTCCTTAATAGGTCTTGAGTTCAAGTCTTAGGAAGTTACTTTTAAAAGAAAAAGTGCATGCAATTCTATTTTCAAGTTACTTTATTGTAAAAGTGCATCTCACTTAAATAATAAAAATAAAAAAATACAAGTGAGTCACTTAAGTCCTTTTATTGTGGCACTATTTAAAAGTAATATCATTGTAAAAGTGGAATCACTTATTTTACAAAAGTGGTTCACTTAAAGCAACTTTCTTGTAAAGTGATTGTCAAGAGGTTCATCTTGGGAAGAGGGGGGTTCTTTTTTTTTGCTGGACATTCTCTAGCTGCCACGTCACTATTGGGGACATCTTCAACAGTTTCTTTGCTCAAGCATAACTTCATCATACAGAGTCCGTTTTCAGTGCCGTTTTTTTTGAAACCGCCTATTTTTTCGAGCTCTTCACATACAGACTATTGGTTTCTACTTTTACAGCCATTAATTTACAAATATGGCCGCCCTTTGTGATATTCTACTTAACAGTTCCAACTATTTCTCATGGAAATCTCGTATGGAGGATGTTCTACGAAGTAGGGGACTTTTCAGAATTATAACAGGGAAAGAAAAAGAACCCACTGATGATGATAAGAAAATAAAATGGGCAAATAGATGTGATGAAGCTCGTGGATTGATTGGGATGTCAATCTCTACTGATTTGCGATTCCACATATTTGGAATTGATGAACCTAATGCTGCTTGGGACAAGTTGGAAACTGTGTTTGGTAAACACAATGAAATTCGAGGTCATCAACTCGAAAATGAGTTGATTTCTTTAAATCCAAGTGACTTTTCATGCATTCAAGATTATTTATCTAAGTACAAAACTCTTAAACTCTTATGTGCAGAATGTAAGATTGAGAGGGAAGACAAACAGTGCATTTATCATATTCTTTCCAAACTTGGACCTGTATATTCTGTTTTTGTATCTACATTTTACTCCATGAAAGCGTCCTTGAATGCAGCTAGCTATCAAGAGCCTAGTCTTGAATCCTTTTGTGATTCCCTGATTAGAGAACAAGATAAACTCATTCATCTTGGAATAATCAACAATGCAGATACATCTGGGAAAGCCTTATTGTCCCAACAGAAAGAAAAGTCCAAGCCTCCCAAGAAACAAAATTTTCACAATAATAAGTCAAACAAGGGTCCAAAACCCTCTCAGTCAGCTCCTTCTTTAAAAAATGACAAAGGATCCAAGTCAAAAGGCAAGAAGACTGAGCGTCATTGCAACTATTGCGGGAAAGATAATCATGATGAATCTAAGTGTTTCAAGAAGATGGCAGCCTTGGAAGCAGCAATGAAGAAGCACCACATCAGCCTAGAATCGCCTTCAGAATCTGCCTCTCATGGACATGCACTTTGTGCTTCTGGTTATTCTTATAATGCATCTTCTTCTTCTACTTCAATTGAATGGCTCATTGATTCTGGAGCATCTTATCATATGGCTAAGGATCAAGCCATCTTTTCTACTATGCATGAATGTAACACCAAACAAATATTTGTTGGTGATGATAGATCTCTAAGTGTTGTAGGAGCTGGAACAGTTCCAGTAGATAATGGTCATTTTAGTGATGTACTATGTGTTCCAAGAATTTCCTGCAATTTGTTATCAGTGTATCAGATAACTCATTCTGGTGAAGGTAAAACTGTGACCTTTACACCTCACCAAGTTGTAATCAAGGATTTTAAAGATCCTCAACAGGTCTTAGCTACCGGAATTGTTGATGATATTACCAGGTTGTACAAGTTTAACAACTTTGGGTCATCACCTTTCCCTTCAGTTTTTGTTGCTCATAGTGATAACTTGATCAAACTTTGGCATGAGCGATTTGGTCACTTAAATTATCGCTCATTGCAACAACTATGTAAAGAAAATATGGTGACAGGTCTTCCGATGGTATCTTGCAAGGATGGTGTTTGCTCCGGTTGTGTACTCGAAAAACATCATCGGGACAGTTTTGACAAACGTGCCTCTTGGCACGCCTCGGTTCCCTTGGAGCTTGTGCATAGTGACTTGTGTGGTCCTCTTCCATCTGCTTCCTTTTCTGGTTTCAAGTATTTCTTAACTTTCATTGATGATTACACCAGACGCACTTGGGTTTATTTCCTAAAACTTAAGAGCGAAGTATTTAACATGTTCTTGGCCTACAAGGCCCTTGTTGAAAAACAATCTGGTCATCAAATTATTAAGTTAAGATCTGACAATGGAGGAGAATATGTTAACAAACAGTTCACTACTTTCTGCACTGAACAAGGCATCCAACAACAGCACACTGTTCCATATACACCACAACAAAATGGTGTAGCTGAGCGGAAGAACCGCACTTTAAAAGAAATGGTTAATTGTATGATCCAATCTAAGGGACTAAGTCTTCAATTTTGGGCTGAAGCCATTAATTGTGCAAATTACATAGTTAATCGCACCCCCACAAAAGCATTACAAGGTTTAACACCGGAAGAAGCATGGAGTAAAACTAAACCTGATGTAAGTCACTTTCGTGTGTTTGGTAGTGAAGCATGGGCTCACATTCCAGATGAAAAACGGAAAGCATTGCAACCTAAAAGTGAAAAGTGCATATTTGTTGGATATTCTGAAGATGTAAAAGGTTATAGACTTCTTCAACCACATTCTCATGCTATAATCATTAGAAGAGATGTTAAATTTGATAAAAATATCTTGGCCTGCGAGCCTAACTCGGTGAGTGTGCCATCTTTGGCCTGCGAGCCTGATTCGGCGTTTGTGCCTTCTTCTTCTTCTTCCAACTTCCTTGATAGGTTTCCAACTCCAGTTTCTGATGATGACAGTGAAGATGAAAATCCACCTCCGCCTGCTCATGTTCCTCCAGTTGCACCAGCACAAGTGCTTCCTCGATGGGTCCGTTCAACATGTGAAGCAGCTGGTGATCTTGCTGGTGATCCTAGAGATCAACGTCGAACACGTTCTCAGTTTCAGCGAGCCTCTTCTCTTTTGGCTCAAGTTTCTGAGAATCATGATCCAGAAACTTTTGCAGAAGCTTCAGGGAATCCAGATTGGGATGCAGCCATGGATGAAGAATATCGTTCCTTAATGGCGAATGATACTTGGGATCTTGTACCTCTTCCAAAAGGAAGAAAACTTGTCAAATGTAAATGGGTCTACAGAACTAAGTATGCATCAGATGGAAGTGTTGAAAGACTTAAGGCAAGGTTAGTTGCCAAAGGTTTTTCTCAAGTTGAAGGGATTGACTACAATGAAACCTTTGCTCCTGTCGCAAAAATGAACTCCATCCGCCTTGTTCTTTCCCTTGCAGCCTTACACAACTGGGAAGTCCATCAAATGGATGTCAAGTCTGCCTTCTTACATGGTGATTTACAGGAGGAAATTTACATGGAACAACCTCCTGGCTATGTTCAGAATAACTCTAGCCTTGTCTGTCGCCTTAAGAAAACCTTATATGGCCTTAAGCAAGCTCCTAGAGCTTGGTATGCCAAAATGGATAACTTTCTCCTTGACACTGGTTTTTCTAGATGCCATTCTGACCCCAATGTCTATACCAAGAAAGTAGGAAACCATCTCATCATACTTGTTCTATATGTTGATGACCTTATTCTTACTGGTAGTGACCCTAAGCTTATAACCCATGTGAAATCGAGTCTTAAACAAAATTTTGAAATGTCAGACTTAGGACATTTGCATTATTTTCTTGGTCTCCAAGTCCTACAAACCAAAGAAGGAATCTTTCTTTCTCAGTCTAAGTATGCTTGTGACCTTCTTCGTCGCTTTCACATGGAAGATTGTACACCAGCCCCTTCTCCCTTCTAGTCTGGAGTCAAACTTTCTGCCACTTGTACTTCACCTGAAGTCGATGCCACCTTGTATCGTCAGCTTGTTGGTAGTCTCTTATACTTGACTCATTCCCGTCCTGACCTTTCCTTTGCCGTTGGTCGAGTTGCCCGTTATATGCAGACACCTCATGAAAGTCACTGGAAAGCAGCTAAAAGAATACTTCGATATATTCGAGGTACAGTTCAGTTTGGGATTCATTACAGTACAGGGGGGAAACCTTTGTTGGTTGGTTTCACTGATTCAGATTGGGTCGGCGATCCTGATGATCGAAAGTATACTGCAGGTTATGTTTTCAGTCTGGGATCGGACCTATTACTTGGGCTTGTAAGAAACAACAAGCTCTTGCTCTTTCATCAGCAGAGGCAGAATATCGAGCAGCAGTTAATGCCAGTCAGGAAGCTTTATGGCTTCGACAGATCCTTTCAGAGTTTGGATTCGAGCAGCAGCAGCCTACTCCACTTTGGTGCGACAATCAAAGTGCCATCAAGCTTGCCAAAGATCCAGTTCTACATCAACGCAGCAAACACATTTAGCTACATATGCACTTCATCAGAAATCTTGTTCATGATCGGGTTCTTGAAGTGCTCTTTTTCCCTACAGATGATCAAGTTGCAGACATCTTCACCAAGTCTCTTACAGAAGCGAAGTTTTCTAAACTTCGATCTATGTTAGGAGTTCAGGAACTTGTCATTAAGGGGGGATAGGCTCTAATGCCTCCTTCCTTCTCCTAATAGTGTCACTTTTGTAAATCCTTCAATCCTATCCCAAGTTGTTCTTAAGGGGGGATGTTAGGATATTTAGACACTTAGGAGTTAGTTAAGATCAACTTGTGTAATATATCCGTTAGGGACAGTGTGTTTTTTTAGTATGCATTTGTAAATACTTAATCCGACGGTCACGATATGTTTCTGACATAGAGTGATCCGACGGCTCAACTTCTCTTAGATCAAACCTAACCTTGATCCGTGGCTTAACACCCGATTGTTCCATGATCTCTATTTAAAGAGCATGGAGGGTCATTGTTTAGTTGATCGATTATGAGAAGCTCATTTGTAACTTTCTTTCTTTGCATAATAAATTGTCCCGTAGAAGCTATTTGGCCGGGGCCGTGGAGTGTTTCCCTCAAGAGGGTTTAAACCACGTTAAAACATCGGTGTGTTGATCTGTGATTTGTTTGTGTGAAGTGGTTGCTCTTGGTGTTCGGTCCTTTGGTAGTACCCTGTGTACCCGAACAGTTATGAGCCTCCTTGGAGTCTCCTCCCCTAATTTCTATCCCCAATGACTTAGTCATGCGCTAGTCTACCTCATTTAACTAGCCATTCATCATTAGTGGCCACTAGACCTTGACGGGTGATGATTCCAATGCAAACTAAGCCTGCCACTTGACATGAATTTGAATGAACTCTAAGGCTTTTGAATTCTCTGTATTGTAACATATTTTTTTTACTATCTATTTGCTATATGATAGAGTGACAACAGTTTTTCATCTGAGTTTCAATTTCATGAGTGAATTTAACATCTTTTCTTCTTAATTTCTTCTATAAAAGATTTGTGAAATTAGTGAGGTTTGTTTAGATTTGTGAATCCTACTTGTGGAATTTCACATGGTATCATATCTTGTGAGAGCTTAGGAACCCTCCAAGATACATTTCCAAACTAAATTGAAACCTTTTTGCAGTGTTTTTGCAGGTTATTCCATCATCAGTAGTGCAAGCAAGCAGCTAAAATGGATCTATCTTCAATACCAAAAATATCTCCTTTTGATTTCTTTGAATGGAAGGATCATATGGAGATATTTATGCGCAATAGAGGTCTTCAAAGAGTTCTAAAAGGCATTGAATTTGAACCAAATGGTTCTTTAGATAAAGCCAAATACCTGAATAAGCTTGCTGAAGCGTTTGGATTGCTGTGTCTCAGCATCTGTAGGGATCTTGTCTTCCATCTAGCCGGTCTAAAAACTCCCAAGGAGGTTTGGAAAAAGATTGAATCTTTATTTGGGAAGCAAGATGATTTGAGAGAGCATCAATTAGAGAATGAGCTGATCTCTTTGAGCCCTATAAGCTTCAAATCCATCACATACTTCTTCACTAAATTCAAGAATTTGGTTGTGCAGCTAAAGATGTGTGGTATTTAGAAGAAGGATGAGCAGATAATTCTCTCTATTATGTCGAAATTGGGACTAGACTATTCTGTATTCGTATCCACCTTCCAAACAACTAAATTATCCATCCCAAATTGGAAGATGCCCACTCTAGATGCCTCCATTCTGTCTCTCACAAAGGACCAGGACAAATTGGTGCAAATAGTGGGAGTCATAAAGCCATCAAGGGATCAAGATCTTGCGGCCGGAAAATACATGAATGCGAATGGTAAAGGAAATAAGAAAGGCATGGAGAAGAAACAGTATGACCAGAAGAAAAAGGAGTTTCCCAAACAATCAGAGGGAAATTTGAATTCCAAGAGAGGCAAGCAAAATAAAAAAGAGAATACCAAATGTCCATACTGCAATAGAAGTTTTCATCCTGAAAGTGCTTGCATGAAGAAGACAATTGATCTTATGGATCAGATTCAAGAGAAGAACAACCTTCCAGAACTTACAGGTTCCAGGAGGAAAGAATTTGATTCTAAATCAGAAGATAAGGAGAGATTTCATGCACTCATGGATGACACTTCGAATTCATCTTCCTTCATCATAGATTCTGGATCCTCCAGACACATGTCTACATCCAAAGATATCTTCTCATAATTAGAACCTACTGTTGGGCCTTCCATCCTAACAGGAGATGATTTAGAAGTTCCTTCAAAGGGAATTGGAAGAATCAATCTTGATCATGGATACTTTAATGATGTGCTGTATGTACCTACCTTTCCACTGTAATCTCCTTTCAGTCTATCAGATGAACCATACAAGAGTTACAAAGAAAGTTATTTTTACTCCTGATGTTGTTGAGATAACATAGACGTCTTCTGGAAAAATCATTGCACAAGGAATTGCATATCACCACTCCAAACTTTATGAGTTCTCTCATTTCATGCCTTGTTCAACTCAAAGTGCACTTCTTACCCATGCAAATGAAGTTAGTAGGATTTGGCATGAGAGGTTTGGGCACCTCAACTACAAATATTTGCAAGAACTGCACAATCAGAACATGGTTGAAGGCCTCCCAAACATCAGATTTGATAAAGTTACTTGCCAAGGCTGCTTGATTGGAAAGCATCTAGAGCACAAGTTTGAAAAGGGAAAGGCAAAGAGAGCCTCATCTCCTCTCGAATTGATTCACAGTGACATATCAATACCTCTTCCTCACCTAGCTAGAATAATTCTAGATACATATTAACATTCATAGATGATTATTCGAGATTCAGTTGGGTCTATTTTCTAAAGTTGAACTCAGAAGTCTTTGAATATTTCAAATTTTTTAAAGTTGTCATAGAAACTTTCACTGACAGAAAGATAAAGGTCCTTCATACTGACAATGGAGGAGAATATGTGAAGAATGAGTTTCATCTATTTTGTGCAGATGAAGGTATTGAAATGCAACACACTGTTCCATACACCCCACAATAGAATGGTGTGGCTGAAAGAAAGAACAAAACCCTAAAAGAGATGACTACATGCATGCTTGAGTCTAAGGCATTGTCTCCTAGACTTTGGGCAGAAGATGTCAATTGTGCTACATATCTCCATAACAGAGTTCCACACAAAGGCATAAAAGGAAAAAATCCATTCGAAGCTTGGATTGGATACAAGCTAGATGTGTCTCATCTCAGAGTCTTTGGATCAAAGGCTTGGGCCAAGATTCCTTCAGATAAGGGGAGAGCCTTATATCCTCAAAGTAAAGAGTGCACATTGGTTGGTTATGCACATAATGCAAAGGCCTATAAAATTCCAGATTTTTCCACCATGAAGACCTTCCTTGAAAGAAGTGTCCAGTTTGAAGAATGGCCATTACATGATGCCCACCATTTTGGAGCAGAAATATCACCAACTACTCCACCACAATAAGTTGAACACGATAGCGAATCATCTGCCCATGAAAGTTTAGAATCTGATTCAGAAAGTGAATATGAGAAAATGATAGATCCAGATTCACAAGATCCAGTAGATCCTATAGATCCAAAACCACATGATCCAACACCACTTCCAAAATGGATTGAAAATACCATAGAAGCTGCTGGTAAGCTTGTTGGGAATCCAAAAGATCCAAGAAGAACTAGATCCCAGTATCAAAGTGCAAGTTTTGCACTCTCTCATACATATCCCTTTCTTCCCGACATATGATTTATGATGTTTGGATCAGATCCAAATTTTTTTCTTTGAGGCCTCCCAAGATCCAAGATGGATAACAACTATGGATGAAGAGTACCAATCGCTTTAGAAAAATGAGACTTGGCAGCTTGTTTCTCTCCCTCCTAGAAGGAAGCTTGTTTAGTGTATGTGGGTTTACAGAAAAAATATGGGCTTAGATGGAGCAACATGCAAGCACAATGATCACTTGGTTGCTAAAGGATTATCTCAGGTTCAAGGGATTGACTATATTCTAGTGGAAATGATGGACTCCATCCGTCTTGTTTTGGCTCTAGCTGCATCCAAGCACTGGGAGGTGCATCACATGGATTTGAAGAGAACATTTCTTCATGGATATCTAGAGGAGGATATCTACATGAAGCAACCTGAAGGATACATTGAGGATCCTTCATTAGTGTACAGATTAAGGAAGTCTTTATATGGGCTCAAGTAGGCTCCCCGAGCATGGTATGCAAAGATGGACTCCTTTCTACTGTCACAAGATTTTGAGAGATGCAAATCTAATTCGAATGTCTACATGAGAAATGATGGTAACTCCCTTCTCCTTATTGTTCTATATGTTGATGGTTTACTGATTATAGGGAGTCTATCTTCATGCATTAGAGCTATCAAATCAGCCTTGCACAATGCCTTCTCAATGTCAGATTTGGTACTTTTAAAGCAATTTCTTGGTCTTGAAGTCTCTCAGAGTGATTCATGAATCAACATTGCACAGTCCAAGTATGCAATAGATCTACTCGACAGGTTTCACATGAAAAAATGCAAACCAACAACATTTTATTTTCTTTCAGGTGTTAGTCTCGAAGATGGTTCTTCTTCACCATTGGTAGATAATACCTTTTATAGGAAACTGATCGGGAGTCTTTCGTTTCTTACACATACTTGCCTTGATCTATCCTATGCAGTGGGTGCTGTCTCTAGATACATGCAAGATACTCATGAGATTCACCGGAAGGAAACTAAAAGGATCTTGCACTATGTGCAAGGGACAAATACCTATGGTATTCACTATGCAACCGGGTCTCTAGTGAACCTTGTTGGGTACACAGATTCAGATTGGGTTGGAGACATATAGAATCATAATTCTACATCAGGTTATGTTTTCATGTTTGTATCCGGTCCTATCTGTTAGAGAAAAAAACAAGCAACTCTTTCTCTTTCATCAGTTGAAGCCGAGTACAGAGGTGCAGTGAATGCAACCACATAATGAATCTGGTTACAGGGCATCTTATCAGAGATTGGTATTCGCTACAGTACTCCACCAATCATCTTTTGTGCCAATCGGAGTGCATTTAAACCCTTATGTCGAGTCTCAAGCTATTCATAACTCACCGATTGTATATCACACAACCACACTAAAGCAAAACTAAAAAATATCAAAAAATTCCACATACACAAAAGAAACTCAACAATGCATTTTAAGTGTGGGTGTGTAATACCACTAAATAATTTTTGATATTTGATATTCTTGATGCTTGATATATGTAATGGTTGATTATCAACCATATACAAATATACATACATGTTGTGGGTTCTCTAACGAGACTAGAATTCAACAACAAAACACCACTTAAGTGGACTAGATCCATGTGAAACATAGATGGACCTCACATGAAACCATTGACGTTAATGTAAATAAAGTTTTAATTCCCATTGTCATATTAATCCATTTAATATTTATGCTTTAAAAATTTTAGGTGTAAGATTTAGCTCATCTACGTCACACCTGAGGCTGCTGCAAGATGGAGCACCATACTTGCATACATTAAGAGTTGGCCACAGACGTTGCAAATACCAAGGAGCATTCTTGTAGCATTTTGGTAACACAGTGGAGTTCTGGAACTGCATATATATTTGAATGTTGAAGAACTTTCCTGCCTATCTGAAATTTTTTCTTGTTTGTTGTTTAATGCAGGATGGTGATTTCATAGGTAGCAGATGTAGACACTGGAAATTGATCCCCATTTGAATTTGTCATGAATCATCATAGCTACACTTATTTAAATGGAGGCCAGCTTAAAATAGAGATATCATAACCAATTTTGATATTGTAGGACTAACATATATCCATACTCATGTTTTCCAGAGAACAAGAACATTATAACTCTTTACAACATCTTGAACCTCCAACTATCACTAAGTTGTTGAGTGACATCAAGGTATTCTAAAATTTGAATCACTTGAATTCTCTATTGATCATACTTAAAGAAAAACTGATCCTCCTTCAAATAGATTAGCATACCTTGTCACCTTTGATCTGGACTATAATTGTGAAGCAAATACAAATGATTTGATTAGAAAATAGAGAAATAGAGGCTTCCAACATGCCACCTTCATGCCATCCTCTGTATTATTTGAAAAATATGAAAATATTGATGCATCATGCTTGTACTAATTATTTGCAGCATTTATTGATATCTAGCTACTCATTGTCCTACCCTACTTGAGAAGAAGGGAAACCCTTCTTTCAAGTATAAGAGAATTTATAGTGAAGCCATGTGCGCAGTGGGATTACAAACAACTTCCTGTTCATATTTAAAATATAAATGCTGACATATACCTGAACATGAAGAACCAACTGATCCTCTTGATGTGGTGCCAAGAATTGTTGAAGGATGAAGTATTTCCATGACTTGAAGAATGTTTGCAACCATTCTTTTATATAATCATAAATTTGTTGATCTTCTTCTTCATCATCACTTATTTGTATGTATTCCTCTACCATATTCAATTGATGATTGGTCTCTAGAGTAAATGCAACATCTGACGATGTTTTTGTATCAATTGTGTTCTTTGGCTGCTTGATCTCATCCATATCTTCTTCTTCATGTTGGACATGGAATTTATGCTATGTTATTTTCTTGATAGCTGTTAAGTTTAAACCAAATAGACTAGCAAGATCATTGAAAGAAACATAATCACAAGATAGACACAGAATTTACCCTGGGAAACCCTCATGGGGTAGAAAACCCAGCAAAGCTTTCCTCAATAAGATGATCAACCAAAATACAAGATGTGCTCCAAGACTTGACCTCCTTCTCTACCTCCTGTGCAGACCTCCTAGACACAAGTGCACTACTTTTCTGAGTTGTGTAAGTGTATCTAATGAGGAGCTCACCTCCTCTATTTATACTAGTTCCCGACTGACCAAAATCCCTAATGGGGCCGACCTCTCCTGGAGAAGTCTAATAACCCCTAAAATATAAGATCAGGGCTGACCCCTACATGGTGGGTCTAATAGCCCTAGTTACCACAAACCATCGGAGGAATAATCATCTCCGGATACATAATAGGGTTACCTCGGAGGGATGAAACATCTCCAGAATAATAATGTACAAATATAATATTCTTAGAAGTTACAATATTCAACACTCCCCCTTAACGAGAAGGATATTATAACAACATCTGCAGGAGCAAGGAGTCATCGACTACATCATACATGATACATCTATAAATCATCGGAAGCTTTCTTCAATTCATCATCATCAGTAACTCAACCAGTTACTAGAACATCAACATCATCAGTATCGTCATCACACAATCGTCAGCATCATCATCATACGATCATCAGCATCGTCATCATACGATCGTCAGCATCGTCATCACACGATCATCAACATCGTCATCACACGATCATCAACATCGTCATCACACGATCATCAGCATCATCATCACACGATTGTCATCATCACACGATCATCAGCATCGTCATCACACGATCATCATCATCACACGATCATCAACATCGTCATCACACGATCATTAGCATTGTCATCACACGATCGTCATCATCACATGATCATCAGCATCATCATCACACGATCATCATCATCACACGATCATCATCATCACACGATCATCAGCATCGTCATCACACGATCATCAGCATCGTCATCACACGATCGTCATCATCACACGATGATCAGCATCGTCATCACACGATCATCATCATCACACGATCATCAGCATCGTCATCACACGATCATCATCATCACACGATCATATTACATGATGATCAATCTTGCTCTCTTTAGGACATAGGTCCATGGATGATACAATCCAGATCAAGTTCCAGGATGATCAGTCCTTATCACTTTAAGACAAGTCTCATGTCTAGGGACGATGCAATCCCATCATGTACATTTTGAACCCAGTTCATGGACGATGCAGTCCTCACACGTACCTTTAAGACAAGTCTCATGTCTAGGGATGATGCAATCCCATCACGTACATTTTGAACCCAGTTCATGGACGATGCAGTCCTCACACGTACCTTTAAGACAAGTCTCATGTCTAGGGATGATGCAATCCCATCACGTACATTTTGAACCCAGTTCATGGACGATGCAGTCCTCACACATACCTTTAAGACAAGTCTCATGTCTAGGGATGATGCAATCCCATCACGTACATTTTGAACCCAGTTCATGGACGATGCAGTCCTCACACGTACCTTTAAGACAAGTCTCATGTCTAGGGATGATGTAATCCCATCACGTACATTTTGAACCTAGTTCAGGGACGATGCAGTCCTATCTTCAATTCTCGGAGACATCAGTCTACGGTTCAATTCTGGGGTCGAGGTCCGGGGAAGATGCAATCCCCTACCTGTTCATTCAGGACTTCATTCTCGGAGACATCATGTCTACGGCTCTCTTTAGGACTGAAGTCTGGGGATGATCCAATCCTCACATGTCCACCAAGGACTTCATTCTTGAAGACATCATGTCTACGGCTCTCTTTAGAACATATGTTCAAGGATGATGCAATCCTTCTTCTTTCTCGGAGACATCTGTCTACGGCTCAATTCTGGGATCGAGGTCTGAGGAAGATGCAATCCCCTACCTGTTCATTCAGGACTTCATTCTCGGAGACATCATGTCTACGACTCTCTTTAGGATTGAAGTCCAGGGATGATCCAATCCTCACATGTCCACCAAGGACTTCATTCTCGAAGACATCATGTCTATGGCTCTCTTTAGAACATATGTTCAAGGATGATGCAATCCTTCTTCTTTCTCGGAGACATCTGTCTACGGCTCACTTTAGAACGTTTGTTCAAGGATGATGCAATCCTTCTTCTTTCTCGGAGACATCTATCTACGGCTCACTTTAGAACGTGTGTTCAAGGATGATGCAATCCTCACTTGTATCCTCACTGATACAAGTATCATCAAAAGCATGTATTCTCACTAATACATCTATCATCAAAAACATGTATCTTCACTAATACATCTATCATCAAAAGCATGTATTCTCACTAATACATCTATAAAAAGCATGTATTCTCACTAATACATCTATCATCAAAATCATGCATTCTCACTAATACATCTATCATCAAAAGCATGTATTCTCACTAATACATCTATAAAAAGCATGTATTCTCACTAATACATCTATCATCAAAAGCATGTATTCTAACTAATACATCTATCATCAAAAGCATGTATTCTCACTAATACATCTATCATCAAAAGCATGTATTCTAACTAATAAGTATTCTAAGTATAAGAGTCCTAAATCTAAAAATTTCTAAGTATCCGGGTGTAGTAAACAGGTATCCTCATCATCGACCTTGCTGTCGATGAGACAAACTCCTCATTAGTGATTATCCTACTCCCCCTTTTGAGGAGGGTCCTTTTGAACTACACCGAACTTGGCTCAGAAGTATTCAAATTTCACTTGAGACAGAGGTTTGGTCAAGATATCAGTAATTTGATCCTCAATGTTCACATACTCGAGCTTGATAGCTCCTCTCTGCACCATATCTTGTATATAAAAGTATCTGATCTCTATGTGTTTTGATTTGTCGTGGAACACAGGATTTTTTGTCATCTTAATGCAGCTTTGATTGTCACACATAATCACAGTGGGATCCATTTCTAAGTCAAACACTCTAGATAATAGCTTTCAAAGCCATACTGCTTCACAGTTGGCAGAGCAGGCAGCTATATATTCTGCTTCAGCAGTACTGAGAGCCACACTAGATTGTTTCTTGCTGAACCATGAGATCATGGCAGATCCAAGACCATAACATCCACCAGAAGTACTCTTTTTGTCTGAGACACTTCGTGCCCAATCAGAATCTGAGTAACCATGTAATCGAAGTTCATGACCTCCAAGATAATATAGACCAAAATCTAATGTACCTTTTAGGTACCTCATTACATGCTTTGCAGCTATTAAGTGAACCTTTCTAGGTTCTACTAGATACTGACTCAGGGTATTTACAACAAAGCATATATCTGGCCTAGTATTTGTTAAATACATCAATGACCCAATGATTTGTCTATATAGAGTTAGGTCCACTAATTCCGATGAGTCATTAACTAATAACTTCAAGTTGGAGTCCATGGGAGTGGCCATGGCTTTACACTCCAACATATCAAATCTTTTTAGAATCTCCACAGCATACTTACCTTGATTTAGAAAGATTCCTTTTGGTTCCTGCCATACTTCTAGACCTAAGAAGTAGTGCATTAATACGAGATCTTTCATCTCGAATTATGAAGAAAGCTTCTTCTTGCTTTCAATAATTTGTTTCTCATTTCCGGTTAGAAATAGATCATCTACATATAACAACAGTATAAATGGTTCATCATCCATCACTTTGAGATAAATATTGGGGTCAGCTTTACTCTTGGTAAATCCCATGCTTGTTAAGAAATTGTCAATCTTCCGTACCAAGCCCTGGGAGCTTGCTTCAATCCATATAATGCCTTTTTCAGTTTGCATACATGAGTCCTCCCGTCTTTAACCTCAAACCCTTGTGGTTGCTCTATGTATACTTCTTCTTCAATCACACCATTCAGAAAAGCTGTCTTAACATCCATTTGGTGTAATTTCCACTTCATCATAGATGCAAGTGCCATGATAGTTCTAATTGAAGTATACCTAGCAATTGGTGCAAATGTTTCTTCATAGTCACTTCCCTCCTTCTGAGAGAATCCTATGGCTACAAATCTTGCCTTGTATTTTTCAATGCTACCATCTGCAGCATGTTTTATCTTGAAAATCCATTTGGAAGAAACCACACTTTTATCCTTTGGTTTGGGAACTACATCCCAAACATCATTTTTCATTATTGACTGATATTCTTTTGTCATTGCTTCTACCCATTCTTTCTTCTGGGCTGCCTCTTCATAGCTATTAGGTTGTTGATCCACAAGATCACACATCAAGGCCATATAGTTGGACACTAGCTTTGGTTTCTTTCTTTCTCTAGTGGAGCCTTCAGGAGCTCCATATCTTTCAGCTCCTTGAATAATATCTCTAGCCCATGCTGGCCTTCTTTTCTTAGATAAATCTGTAATAGGAGGTTCTTGTGGTTCCAACATGTCATGATCCTCTTGTGAATCATATTCAGGGATGTGCACAGCCTCTGTGATTCTAGGAGGTGTATCTTCTTCATAGATTTCTTCAAGTTGGCACTTCTTGGATTTCTTGAGAGCTGCTTCTTCATCAAATGTTACATCTCTACTTATTTCTATATGATGAAAACCTGGTATGTAAATTCTAAAGGCTTTGGATGATTCACGATATCCAACAAATATTCCCTTCTTACCAGAAGGATCCAACTTGGTTCTCTTTTCTTTTGGAATGTGGATGTACACAGGACACCCAAATATTTTGAGATGACTTACCTCAGGCTTCTTTCCTGTAAACACTTCTTCTGGAGTTTTGAATTCAAGAGCACTATGGGATAGTCTATTTTGCACATAGACTGCTGTCCTAGCTGCTTCAACCCGTAGATACATGGGTAGATCTTGATCATGTATCATAGTCTTTACAGCTTCCATGATGGTTCTATTTTTCCTTTCAGCAACCCCATTTTGTTGGGGATTGTAGGGAGTGGTTAGTTCCCTCTTAATTCCGGCTTCTTTACAAAAGTCTTCAAAGTCCTTTGAAGTATGTTCTCCGCCATTATCTGTTCTGAGAATCTTGATTTTATTTTCTGAGAGATTTTCTATTAGGGTCTTGAATTCTTTGATTTTCCCAAAGACTTCATTATTACCTTTTAGAAAGTATATCCAAGTCTTCCTTGAATAGTCATCAATGAATGAGAGATAATACTCAAAACCACTTAGGGAAGTGGTGGGCATTGGTCCACATACATCTGAGTGTATTAGCTCCAAAATGTTCTTAGTCTTTGTTTCACTCTTTGGAAAAGGGTTCTTGACATTCTTCCCTTTCTTACAACCTTTACATGAGCCATTATGATCAACTTTCAGATCTGGTAATCCTATGACCACCTTGCTTACATAGGGTAAGGATTTGTAGTTAATGTGAGCTAGTTTTCTATGCCATAGCTCATTGGGGCTAGAGGTTTCATGAGTAAGGGCAACTTCTGGATGTCCCTTGAGCTTATAGAGACCTCCTTCTTCTTCACCAATGACAACTGCATCTTTAATTGATTTTCCTTTGGACCACATGAGTACTTGTCCATCTATGAAAGCCACTCTAAAACCTTTCTTATCTAGTGTTGATATAGAGAGTAGGTTCTTCTTTAAACTTGGTACATATAAAACTTCTTTCATTTTCAAGGGTGTTCCAGAATCAAGCTTGTAGCTTGCTTCACCAATTCCCTTGATGGGATATTGATAATCATCTCCTAGAGATACCTTTTGAGGTGAAGACTTTTCTTCAAGTCTTGAGAGAGTTTTCTTTTGACCTGTCATGTGCTTTGAAGCACCACTATCAATGAGCCATGTATCTTCTCTAGGAGACACAGATCCAGAGAGTGCAGAAAATAGGACATATTCTTCTGGATCTTCTTTCTTTACTTTAGATCTTTTCCTTTGAGGCCTTTCCTCTTCTTCTTCTTCTTCTTCTTCTCCTACTTCTTCTTCACTATCATCTTCTGCCATATGTGCATGATGACTTTTGTGAACAAACTTCTTCTTCTTCTTTTCTGGTGAAGTACAGTCTCTAGCATAGTGTCCTAGTTTAAGACAATTATAACATTGGACTGTGGAGAGGTCTCTTTCTGAGTTTGTTCCTCCTTTCCTTTTGAATCTATGAGAGGGTTGAGACCTTTTGTGGTTCACTTTCTTGAAGTGACCCCTCTTTCCTCTTTTGGTGTGGGTGGCCAGGGTTTGGTAATCCTCTTTGAGAAGAGCTTCTCTATTGGCTACCCTAGCCTCTTCTTGAAAACAATCCTCCCATACTATAACAAGCTTCATGCTTTCTTTTCTGGCACACATAGTTTGTATGAATGATTCCCAAGGTCTAGTGAGACCATTTAGAGCAGTCATCACAAGTTCATCTTCATCAAGAGTATCACCAATGGCATCTAGTTGCTCCTTGATTTGGGAGACCCTTGAGAAGTAGTATTGAATGGATTCTCCTTTGTGCATCTTGGTACTCTTCAACTGAGTCCTTAGGTTCATCTTCCTATTGATGATCTTTCCTTCATACATTCTTCCTAGGGCATCATACATTTCCTTTGGAGTCTTCTTGGAGGCCACTTGGGGAATCAAGTGGTCTTTAATAGAATCAGCTATGATTCTCTTTTCCCTAATCAAATCCTTCCTATGCTTCTCTTTAGCTTCATCTCCTTCAGGTTCTGCAACTTCATCCTTGACATAATGAGCAAGATCATTCTCTTCAAGAATGAGACCAATTCTGTATTTCCATGCCCGAAAATTTTCTATACCTTCTAGCTTGTCTTCAAGCTTAGTGCTTGGAGCCATCTTCTCTTGGGGGAGTCCAAGAGATAAGAGATAGAATAGTACTTACCCGGAAATTTTAACTTTTCACTTTTCCGGAATTGCAACAGAATTTCTGGTTTATCGCACTTTTGGTAAAACTAGGTTTTGACTTTCCCGGAGTTCTACCCAACCAAAAACTTCGATCCAAGGCTCAAAAGATAGATTTTTAGAAGGGCTAATCAGCCATGCAACTAGAATCCAAAAATACCGACCTTTTGTAGAAACCCTAATTTGGGAGAGAGAGAGAAATATAATTTCACCTTGTGAAAGATGTTCTATTCAGGCTAGCTCTGATACCATGTTAAGTTTAAACCAAATAGACTAGCAAGATCACTGAAAGAAACATAATCACAAGATAGACACAGAATTTACCCTGGGAAACCCTCATGGGGCAGAAAACCAAGCAAAGCTTTCCTTAATAAGATGATCAACCGAAATACAAGATGTGCTCCAAGAATTGACTTCCTTCTCTACCTCCTGTGCAGACCTCCCAGACACAAGTGCGCTACTTTTCTAAGTTGTGTAAGTGTATCTAATGAGGAGCTCACCTCCTCTATTTATACTAGTTCTCGACTGACCAAAATCCCTAATGGGGCCGACCTCTCCTGGAGAAGTCTAATAACCCCTAAAATATAAGATCAGGGCCGACCCCTACATGGTGGGTCTAAACCCTAGTTACCACAAACCATCGGAGGAATAATCATCTCCGGATACATAACAGGGTTACCTCGGAGGGATGAAACATCTCCAGAATAATAATGTACAAATATAATATTCTTAGAAGTTACAATATTCAACAATAGATGTCAAGATCTGTTCCTCTTGAATTGCATAAATATCCCTTGTTGCTGCCAAGATCTGAGAGATTTCCTTGAGCAACATTCTTCTTCTCCCAACAATTCTTGAACATTCTTAAATTTTTCTTGCTAATTGATAATCCTTGGCACATGGATTATTGCGGTGGGATTTTTAATTTGAATAAAAAATACAATTAGCTAGAAGAAACAATCACACACAACCACTTAAATAGTAACTCCTTAAGCACTTCCACGACAACAACGCCAAAACGTAGGGAAAATTATATGATATAATCCAACATATTAAATTATCAACCTCGGGACTTATAAGATTGTGAAGTGCTTCGCAAAATATATGCAGAATTGCATCTTAAAGTGCTTCAAAATCTATAAAGAAATAATCACACCTCAAACTATAAACTAAAGCAGTAAAGAAATATGATTTCAACTTTCCAAACCAAAAATATGATCTTTTGAAATTAGCACTATCCAACATGAACTATAAAGTAGGATGTTGGATCCCCTGTGGGTCCTTTCTTGTTGATGTTAACTTCAAACATATCAACAAACTAAGGTTTCTATAGAATCAACATTGTCCAACATAGGCTATCAAGCAGAATGCTAGATTCCCTGCAACCTTTCTCCCGTTGATGTTAACTCAAAATAATATAAAATAAATGAAAATATGAAAATAACTTCTTCAAGCAACCTGCAATATTTCAGAACCAATACTATCCAACATTGTAATATCAGCAGAGTGCTAGAATCCTTGTCAGCCTTTGAACTGTTGATATTAAGCTCCATCAAGGTAAAATTAGAAACCAAAACAAATATGGACCAACTCTTCAAGCAAAGTATATAATCTTTTGGAACTAATATTGTCCAACATGGATATGTGAGTAGGATGCTAGACCCTCTGTAAACCTTTGACTGTTGATACTAATTCCAAAAATACTCTAATGATAAGCCAACACACAAATGTAATCTACTCATAAATTAAATTGATACACACATGCATGTACATTCACAGAACTGAAAACAAAGAATTAAGGCATGCTATACTAAGATAGAGGGGGCAATGCTTCCCTTGGCATATACGACCAAGAAAGACTTATAATATTAGGATCACAATTTGCAACAAAAAGTTCTTTATTCCAACATAAATAAATTACATTATGATCTCACTCTTCAACCCCTCTCAACCTGCAACCTCTATTTCTACCTAATTCTTATCCATCCCTAATCTAATCCATCTCCCAATGAATCTCACATGCTTCTATGCTCTCTTATTTATACAAAAAGTTCTCCTTTAATAAAAATAAAAGAAGTTACAACTAGATCCAAGAAAAGTGGATCCACAACCAACCCAATATTTGACTTAGATAAATTAAAACAAGAATTGGTTGAATATCATTAAGAGCCTAACAATATTGATCCATATCTGAAATTCGTTGGTGGAAAAATAAGGCGAATTGCTAGCTATAGGAATAGTCAGACGTTGCATGATCAAACAAAGTTGCTGCAGGATCAAATACAGTTGCTGGAGGATCAAACACAATTGCTACAGGATCATGGATCATGATATGTTCTAGACATAAGGCGATCCAACAATTCATGTTCACCTTGATCTTAACAACTATTGATCTATGGCTCAACACCCAATTGGTCCATGATCTCTATTTAAAGAGAATGGAGGGTCATTTATTTACGATCAGGGTCATTTTTTTATGATCAATTGTGAAAAACTCATATGTAAAGTCTTTTTCCTTCTGCATTAATATATTGCCTCAAGTAGATTTTTGGTTGAGGCCATGGATTTTTTACCTCTCTTATGTTTCTAATGACATAAAACATCAATGTGTTGATTGTGATATATTTGTGTGAGTGGTTTCTTAATGTGTTCGACCTATGTTTAAATACCATATTCTAGTTGAACATGGTATTAGAGTTCTTATGAAGGGCTGAGAAAGGTGTTGCATTGCATTTGATGCAATGATTTCAATAATAATCACTTTTTGTTTCACTCAAAAATGTTTCTATTTGCCCAAGATACGACCATTTTACCATATCCTGAGGTATACTATTTACATTACATAATAAAAAAATAAATCTTTCTAAAAGTGCTTCATATTTCAACTTGTTTTTCTAGTTTATTCCTAGTTTGTTACCTTTTTGGTCTGTGTATGCTCTTTTCCATGTTCTACGTGACAACTCGACAAATAAAAATAGATCGAAAATGTTTTTCTTGACTACCTATGTTCTTTATGCAAATGCGGTAAACTAGAAATAGCAAGAAAACTTGCATTTTCTAGGTAAGTTAACCTTTATGTGTGGCTATGTAAAAGTGTTTTGTAGGCCAAAAAAAAGTGTTTTTGGGTAGTCACGCTCTCCAACAACACCAAAACGAATACCAACACCCCCATTCTCATTCATAATATTACTAAATATTTTGTTTAAATCACTTGGTCGAAGATCACTTCATTAAGTAAGAGGTATTGGGTCCAAGTCCTTATTTTGTTAAGTTACCTTTTGAAAAAGTTCATGCAAATTTAATTTATAAAGTAAATTCATTGTAAAATCGCTTCTCACTTGTTTTAGAAAAGTGTGTCACAAGCTTATTTTAAAAAGTAACTTATTTGTAAAAGTGAGCTTATAAACAAAGTTAGTAAAATGGGTGGAGGGGGGAATTATTTTCCATCACCACGTGGATAAAACTCTTCTTACCATGTGGCTCCTTGGTTCATTTTCTGCATTTTTTCTAGAAAAGGCATAACTTTAACATCCACGGTCATTTTTAGTGCCATTTTTTTTCAAACTACTTATGTTTTTGAGATCATTGCATCTAGGCCATAAATTTACACTTTTGAAGCCATATTAACCTCATATTTTAATATGTCTATTCCAAATGATATTCTTCTTACCAATACCAATTACTTTTGATGAAGATCCCATATGGAGGTTGCCCTACAAAGTAGGGGACTTTATTGGATTACCTTGGGAAAATAAACTGCCCCCCGCAGATGCCTCAAATAAATCCAAATGGGTTAACAAAAATGATGAAGCATGTGGATTAATAGGGATTTTCATCTCTAATGACTTACGATTTCATCTTCAAGGAATTGATGAGGCTAGGTGTGTCTTGGACCAAGTTGGAAACCGTATTTGGTAAACACAATGAGATTCAAGCTCACTAGCTTTAAAATCGACTGGTTTCTTTAAATCCAAGTGCTTTCTCTTACATTGAAGACTCTCTCTCCAAATTTAAAACCCTTAAAAATATTAGTTGAAGAATGCTAGACTCCTAGGCTATATACGCAATGCATTTATACTATTCTTGCTAATCTTGGTATTCCTTATTCTATTTTTGCATCTACTTTCACTCCACTAGAGAAGCTCTAAGGTTTGATTTCAAAGATCCCACTCTTAAATAGTTATGCAATTCTTTAATTAAAGATCAATATAATCTTACATAGTGGAGTGATTAGCACTGCTGGTATATCTAACAAGGCCTTAGTGGCACAATAAAAGGATATAAAATCCAAGAATCCAAAAAAGCAACAACCTTGCAACAATAAGAAAAACATATGCGCCAAACCCTCTTAGCAATTCTCTACACTCAACGGTGATAAAGGCACTAAATCAAAAGGTAAGAAGATTTAGCGATATTGCAATTTTTGTGGGCGAGATGGTCATGTGGAGTCTAAGTCACTGGAAGCCTTGGAATAAACAATGAATAAGAACAACATCAATCTTGATTATTCTTATAACTCTTATTTTCGTGGACATGCACTTTCTACTTCTAGTTTTCCCTTGAATACATCATCTACTTCTTCTTCTAATGAACGTATCATTGATTATGGAGCATCTTATCATATGACTAAGGATAAAACCATTTTTTCTTCTCTAAATGAATGTAACACCAAACAAATATTTGTTGGTGATGATAGATTTCTTAGAGTTGTAGGGTTTGGAACAATTCAACTAGACGATGGCCATTTCAAAGATGTATTATGTGCTCCAAGGATTTATTGGAATATGTTATCAGTCTATCATATCACTCATTCCAGTGAAGGTGATACTATAGAGTTTTCACCTTACCAAGTTGTAATTAAGAATTTAAAATATCCTAAGCATGTCCTAAGTTCTAGGGTATTTTTTAAGGATTCTAATATTATACTTACTTTAGTATCATAGGCGATTATTTTGGATTGAAAAAATCATGTATGTAGATAGGCAGGTGAATATTAAATATGAAACATACAATTTACTACTAAAACGTGTAAATTTTGGTGAATATTACGATAAAAAACATATTTTATGTAAATATAGGCGATATTAGAGACTAAAAATGACCAAATAGTGATTTGTTTTTTAAAAAAGCCCCAAAAATAGCCAATTGGCGAAATTTCGCCCCTAAAATTACCCTGGGACTCCTAACAACTTGAATTGTTGATGATATTACCAAGTTGTGCAAATTCGACAAATTTGGGTCATTATTCTCCCTAAGTTTTACTTGCTCATAGCGATGAATTAAGGAAGCTTTGGCACGAGTGATTTGGTTATCTAATCTATTTCTCATTGCAACAACTAAGTAATCCAAAAATGGTGATTGGTCTTCTTCTTGTTTCTTCCAAAGATGGTGTTTGTCTCGGGTGTGTTCTCGACAAGCATCATTGAGACAATTTTGACAAACATGCTCCTTGGATACTAAATTATTGAAAGTTATTTGAAGTTGTTTTATCCTCTAAATATGATTTTTCTGCATTAGTTCATTTCGTCAATGCCTTATGTGTGGCTTATAGCTAAACTTTATTAGGAAATGAGATATATTGCTTTTAAAATTATCTTTGAATAATTAAATGTTGTCTTTGCATTATTTGTCTTGCCCCATTTGAACTTCAACATTGAAAAGAAAAGATATTTAAAATTTTAGTGGTTATTTAACCCTGGTACATGTAGTGTGTAAAGTACTCATCATTTTGGCATGTTATATTGCTAGAAGCAAGCAGTATGGTCATATCTTTTTTGTACTCGCGACCTTGTAAGGAGCATGCCAATACCGTAATGATTAGTGATACTCATCTTTCCACACTGAATTGTCATTTATAAGATATTGTCATTACCAATGTTGATTCCATATTTTGTTGTACTGATTTAATATGCCATTTTTCCTCTTCATGATCTCCCACCTTTGATGTATGAAGTTCATACATATTGGGTTTATCTGAATAGAAGAAATATTATGCCAATTGTTGGAATTCCTATACATAATCATTTTGGAAAATTTTCTAATTGCATTATCAAAAATTTCAATTCTTAAATATAATCTCTTCACTAGCACAAAATGACAAATTTGTGACTAAAAAACAACAAAAATTTGCATATAAGCGATTTTTTTGAGGTGGCGACAAATAGCAGATAATTTATAGTCTCTTATAGTGTGACTAAAGTTTAGTCGTATTTCGCTAAGTCATTAATTGGTTGCCTTGATTCATCGTCTTGTAATATATTTACTCATTTATTTGGCATTTCTTGACTTCTCTCCCCATCAGAATTGGAATCCAAAATTCCATTAGGTTCATTTTCTTGTGTCTCCCACTCTTTCTTCTTATTATTTCCATCTTTTTCCTCCTCTATGGTTTTTATTTTTCCCTTGGTATTATAATTATGTCCTCAAGTTTTGGGGTTGACCTTTGGAATAGTGTACTTGAGATTTCAAAATGTTACCAAAAGATATCCAATAATAATATAGAAATGCTACAAACTATATTATCAAAACCCTTAAGGTAGGGAACACATTACAATAATTCATTTTATGGAAGGAATCCACTCATGTTCACTTGCCTCTTGAGGTTGGGTGACCTCTCTATACTCTATAACTAGGCTCTAATTGCAATATTTTCCCACACTCGTTCACAAGGAGGACTCCATCCTTATTTATTTATCACACAAGAACTCTAACCATAACAACCTTCTAACTACCTAAAGGACCTTTTTTAATGAGGTCCCATTACATTTATTCAATAATAACTACCATGGTGGGCCTTATTTAATAATAATAAACATAGTGGACCTAGTCCACCTTATATTGAATGCCCTCCACTATTATTACTCTAATGGGCCTTTCGACCTCCAATTACACCCTTAGGGAGAATCATAACACTGCACCCCTCTTAGAAAAGTGTTTCCCTCAACGCTTGACGTGAGGAGGTATAACCATAAATTAGGGTTCCATGGATGGATGTTGACTCTCAATGCTGAAGTAGGCCAAGGAACAAGGGTCCCATGTACAAGTGCCAAATTCTAGGTGAAGTAGCCAATGTCTTATGTGCAAGGAAAAATTGCTATATAGATGTATTCCAAAGGGCTTATCCATAAACACAAGTCCAGTGTCCATGTGCACCAGCTAACAGTACCCCATCAATGAAACCTAAGCTCCATGAATCTCTAAGTGTTATGATTCAAATTCCCATGATGGTCATGTGCATCTAAATAAGTATAAACATCCAAAGAAAAAAAATCCTTTATATAGCAATAAAAATATGGATCTAACATGAATAATATAGAAGAAGTATGTTGGAAATTAGTAGGCACCACCTGCTATTCCTCAAGTTTATTTTCATTGGTGGAGAAGAGTCATAAAAATAATATGGAAGTAGTTGTCTTCCCAAAAATCAAAACTATCCATATACCAATGCTCATAAGCATCTTCTAAATCATACCATGCATATATTTCTTGGTTATACTTGTCAATGATAAAAGAATGTAGCATAATACAATATATTATCACAATTCTCCTTGAATTCACTATGTCTTTGCTTCATGGATTTCAAATTTGCATGCATATCCTATAAATATATTTCCACCACCATTTGTTCCTCCCATGGCATGTTCCACCACTTGTCCATTTTGTAATTTTGTGAGGGTTTGAGAACATAATTTTGCAAGGGCTATAGCATATCAGATATTGGCTAGAAATATATCATATAATATGCTATATGAAATATGTGAAATGATCTATCCAATGGCATTCATCTCGTTGCAATATGATCACCCTGTCAAACGTTATGTCCTCTACAAGATCCTTGGCTATCACTAGAAGCCCCCCAAAAAAGTAGTTTTCAAATGGCAATATCTCCTTCATATGGACTCCAATTAGAGTGTTTTGTTTAATCTTGTAGTTTTCCAAGAGGAATTCATATATGTAACCATTTTCTGCAAATTGTTCCAAAAATATTCAGAAACTAATATGAGTGTCATGACCCTTTTTTTCTCTTTGAAAACCTACAAAATAGAAGCAAAACAAATAACCCTTTGTTTTTGGCCCTAGAAAGTTCTTTGATACCAATTGTATTGTACTTCAGATATGGAAGGGTTAACATAGACAAGATATACAAGAATAATATAGAAATTTTCCACACTATATTAATATCAAAACCATTAAGGTAGGGAAACACTTTATAATTGATCATTTTAGGGAAGGAATCCACTCTTGTTCACTTTCCTCTTAAGGTTGGGAGACCTCTCTAGAGATAAGCTCCAATTACAATATTCTTCCACACCCTTTAATAAGGAGGAATTCATCCTTATTTATAGACCACACAAGAAATGTAACCATGATAACCTCCTAACTACCTAATGGACCTTATTTGATGAGGTCCGATTACGTTTATTCAATAATAACTACCATATTGAGATTCATTTAATAATAACAAACATAGTGGACATAGTACACTTTACATTTAATGGCCTCCATTATACTCTAATCGACCCTTAATCCCCTCATTACACACGTAGGGAGGGTCATAACATTCTACTTCCTTGATAGATTCAACCTCATCCAAGAATTTGGTTTCTTTTTTCATATTTAGCATTTGGTGTTTTTCCTTTTCTTCTTATTCTCTTTTGTCTTCCTCATTTCTATCTCAATTCTTGCTTATTTTCCTTCTTGTTTGGTGTATGTTATGTTAGTGATCTAGGTGAATATCATTGGCCACCCAAGTCTTCTACTAAATAACAACGATTCTCAATATCCATAGCAAAATTCTATGGTTTTTCGGGTCCCAAACTTCCAAGGCCATTTTGAGCCCCTAAATAGTCATAGAAACTCCAAAAAAACACCTTGGACTTGGAAAAAGTTATTCTCTCTTCAAGACATTTCAAATGGGATATGTTATGCCCCAAATAGTGTTTGTATGCAAAATTTGTGCCCTCAGGAAGTTGATGTATCAACTAGCTACCTCGAGGCCCAAAAATCCTTTTGTCACTTCATCTCCTAGGGTTAGGTTTTTGGATGTTAAGGTTTTTGCCTCTTTATGCTTATGATAAAAAGGCCCTTTGCGGTGTCTTTGTAGTCAAATCTTGCGAATGAGTGTACCCGACACATATCTCATTAGAGATAAGCTACCACCATTTGATCTAGTTTGTATTACTTTGCTATTTATAATGTTTTTCCTCCCATTCATTAATAGAATTTGAGTTTTACTATATTATTGTGCTTCCATAAAAATATTTGTTTGTGTGTTTCCATTTTCTATTGATGCATTCATTTCACTCTCTAAATAATCCAAGCCAGTGGTATTAGAGCAATCAACTCTTGTTGTTTCTTAGTGCATGTCTCCAATGAGATCCGAATATTGAGAGTTGGGTCTCGAACTAGTTGATATTGGGGAAAACAGCTCTCATTGGCCCAAGAAACATCACATGGTGGGAGAAGAAAAGAGAATGGGATGATGGATAATTTTTACCAGAGCCTTTCGACTATCAATGATGATGGAGACACCTTCAATGAGCAACCATTTTAGAGGTGTGACTCCCTTCAACGTATAAGTTAACTTTGACATTCGCTTATTTGAATGCAAGATAGATGCAAATGCTTTGGATAAACGATTAGATATTGTTGGCTCTAGATGTGTTCTTTAAATTCAATGAGGTAGACCCAGGTTTTGCGCAGTTCGGGGAACCAACAAAACCCATTTTCACCGGCCCTTTCAGAAACAGTCTACGAGTAGACCGAGGTCTCACTCGAGGTGAAGTTATGGGGAGGTTGCAGAATCAGGTTTCCACAACCGGGTGATGCGCGCTTCAATGGAATGGGCGACTACGCAAAGTTTACCTCCTTCATAGTTAATACTTATACACTAGCACATCCATGGACTGCTCGACTCGGAATGGCTCTTCGACAATATGACAGCACAACTGAGACTGTGCTTCCTCTTCGGTACTTAACCCCTTAAATGGACTTTACCTAGTGTAAGTTATGCATTCAACAACATAATGGATTGCGAGCCTTGCTAACTTATACACTATAACAACAACACTGTAACTGCGCACTTCCGGTGCTGCGCTCAAGGAATCGCACTATATAGACTTCGCTGGCTAAGTGTTTACCCGATTAACTTATGCATTCATCTGACTTAGAAATACTGGTGCATTCGACATTCATTCACACATGTTGTTACTTAACATATTATCCCCATCTTTTATCCTTATGGCGAATACATATAAAAGAAAGAACACATGCATTCACAAATAAGATCTTAACCATTCACATAAGCAAATACACAGATATAAATGCATATTCAATCACATAACATAGAATTTAACGTGGTTCACCCCCAGGATGGGAGCTACGTCCATATAAACTGTTGTTATATTATTTATGGGAAGGGTACAACAGTTCCAGTTTGCACACTCAGCTGCAGACTCTCTTCTCTCTCAGTAGGTCTCTGCACACGCAGCTGCAGAGCCTTTTACAATATTCTCTCAATAGAGATTACTCTTCAATAGTTATCCACTATTCATGATTAGAGATTAACCCTTTCCCTTACAAAATTTCCCTTTATATAGAGATCGTGTCCATAGGTCACATCTGTTACAATGCATAGGCCAAAACCCTAAGGTTACAAAATGGTGCGGTTACCCACCGACTCGGCCTGTCGCAGTCGAGAGCTGCTCCACACACTTCTGTCCGTTCTGTTGGACCACTCGCAGTTCGCACGCCCTTCTGACATCCGCAGTCTTCACAAAACAGTTATACTGCATCGTGGCTTGTCGCTTTCCGCCTCTCTGGCCTGCCTGTCGTTGTCAGCTTCATGGATTAGCTTCTAACTATTTTCTGCCACTCTCTTGAAAGGTCGCTTTCATCTGCATTCATGCTGCTCCATACCCATTCCCGGGAATCCTGGAGTTTCTTCCTCAAAACAGGTCGCTTTCACAGCTCAGCCTTCCCTTATACTCTTTACCCAAAATAGGTGCTCTACTGGCACTAGGCGGTGCTGCCACGTCACGGAGCTGGCACTTAGCCGCGTGGTTCTTATCTTGCCGATACTGAGCTGCACTATAACTTCGTAGCTTCCCAAAATTGTCTTGACAAAAATGCCTTACTTGGGCCAGGCCCAACAGGCCCCTAACACTTACATGTGGCTCGTCCCCGAGCCACTTTCCACTTCTGGCTCCATGGTTTTCTCTTCCTCTTGCGGGGATATTTTCGTAGCAAATTCTTGGTAAGTTGCCCTCAACTTCGCAATTGTATCCTTGATGTCCTGCTCAACTGCTCTAATGGTTTCCAACACATCCGGTGTTAGATTTTCCTGAGTTTGTTCTTGTACTGACGCCCGCGCGTCGTGGAGTTCCTAGTGAGATCTAAGTATGGGTGCCTAATGAGGGCAGCTAGACTAGGAGCTTTACTTTAATTATCAAACCAGGGGACATACAAACTTTAGAGGCATTGGCACTATATGTGCTCTTCTAGGATAATCTTTGTCGAAGTTAGGTGTTTGTATCAATGTTCTTAAAGAACTGCCTAAGAAATATTAAATGAACTATAAACAGGATTGTTAATCTACGGGAGAGAAATTCCTATGCTAAGAAATCAAATACTGAAAGCAGGAAATAGATGGATAAGAATTTGAATGCAGGAAACAATCCATCTAATTTTAAGAATTAATTTGCTGAAAACAATAAAAATTATACTATGAAATTGAATGCTTGGAATTATAACATATCTATTCTAAAGAAATGAAAGTTTGACCTTTAATCTTACTATAAATTGAATGCATAAAACTCAAAGTCTGATCTAACATAATCTAAGGCTAAAGCTAAATTCGGAATGCCATTATCTAATGCTGCAATCTTTAATCAAATCATGTAACCAATAAATAATGAAAGGAATCAATCTCTATAAGCAGTTCTAATAATGAAACGAATACATAGGCTGAAGATCTAGATTGCTGCTTCAGAAATAAATGCGAGTACATAGAGAAATGGGTGTTTAATTATGCCTCAACGGAATACTGCTACAGGACTACAGACACAACATTATCATACTACGGAATGCGTTGTAATGAACTATGGAATCAGAAGTGATCAACCACTACATAATTTAAATCGTGTTATTTAGATGCTAATTAGAATACTCTCATTTGCAATAGAAATTCAATCAATGCACAACACATAATGAGAAATATCTGTACTGCAAGATCTCTTGACTTACGTGTTGGAGGGGCCCTCTCCAACTTGTACTCAGGAGTGAAAAGAACTTATAAATGCTGAATCATAGATAACATCAATCCTTTATTTAAAATAGAAACTTCATCGTTTAAAAACCAGGTCTGTAACACAATTGTCTTGATAGTCTGAAACTTAAACAATAATTCTTCAAAATATCAGCAGGGGGCCTCTCGCTACCCGATAGGTCCATATTTATAAAATCCTAATGCTTAACCTAACAAAAATGTCTAACTGCTAATTCTCTTTTGAACAGGAGTTCATTCTCTATAGATCAGGAAAAGCCGCTGAGTTTGGTGATTTTCTTCCAGTTCTTCACTTGATTCACGCGTTATCCTTGAGTACACCTACACTTGCTCATTCAACCTCATTTTACATGCAATTAGCTCATAGCAATGCTTTTCAAAACATAACAGAAATAATCTTTTAAACACTTCATTAAATAATTAAGGTAAATCATTTTCCCACTAATGAGTGTATCTTTTCAACCTCTCTTGTGTTTTCTGGTGGAAAAAGAAACTATCAGATACCTGAAATGGGGACTCATCATCTCCCCCATGCTTGAATTATTCACCCATCCTTTGGTGACATATTCTGCTCTCTGATGTTGTCTCTGATGTCCCATGTTTCCACCTTGGGGGTCCCTGCCTATCTGTGGTAGCCCATACTTTGATCTTCCTTAACCCATGCCCCCCTTTCTTCTTCCTCATTGACCTGTTCCTTAATGACCAGAGGGAGGAAGAATGGGGGGTTTAGCCTCATCCCTATCCACCTAAGCTGATTCTTTATCAATGACTCTTTGTAGAGCTTGGCTTTTACGAGAACATTTTCTAGTTTGGCAGGAGAGTGAAGTTCTTTTATTTTCAGGTCATTTGCCACTCTGCGCCATCTTTCACCAATAGACTCCTGAACCTCCTTATGTGTGCTCTGAAGAGTAAGATCGAAGTGAACCACAACCCCCTGCTGTTTCTCAAGGAGAATTGGGATATGTTCCTCATCCATGGTGAGATTTCTATGGTCATAGAATATCCTTTCAGGGTGAGATGCTTCTGCCTTGATCCATAATGGGGTCTGCCATTTTGCTGCCACATAAATGTGGTAGTCTTGAGCTCGTTCAATTTCATTGTTCATCCAAGAACATAATGCCCTTAACTGGAAATCGCTCATGTAAGGGTTTGGTGACCAGTTGGACGAGCTAGGAGCTACAAAATTGTGTACGAAAAACTCACTGAGCTGGTCCTTTTCCGACTCTATGGCCTTGAGAGATGCATCCACAAATTCCCTGGTTGTTTTGATTTCTATTGGGAGTCCCTGTGCCAACCTCTGGAGTTGGAATTTGCCCCACTTCTCTTGTAGGTAAACTGCATTAATTGCTAAAGGTGGCCTATTCTCCAATAGTTTACTGTATATTTCCGTGGTAGTAGCCAAGACATGCTTCAGTTGAACAATTTTCTGGTCCTTCTTGGCTAGTTCCCCTTGTGCCTCAGCCAACTTTTCTTGAAGTACTGAATTTCTCTGTTCCGCCAGTCTTAGCTCCTTTGCATGATGCATTCTTAGAATTTGTGCCTTCTCAGATGAGAACGGGGGTGATGCTGTCTGGCTTCCTGATCCAATTTTTCAATGCCGCTAGCTCCTTTCTGAGCTCTTCTAATTCTGCCCGTGCCTTAGCCAGCTAATTGACAACCCCAGGGTTTTCATTATGCTCAGGAGGGTCCCCCTGGGGGTTGACTTGCTCTTTTGGTTCATTCTGTTCTTCTTCCTCCTCCTGTTCTTCCTGTTCATCCTACATTTCCTGTTCATCCTGCTCCTCTTCTGTAGTGGGATCCCTATGATCTACCCACTGATCATCGTCCCCCATTCGACACATTTTGAACTATGGGACTGGGTTCCCTACTCTTTTCCTTGGTAACTGAGATTCAGGATGCTTGGGTGAATCTCTTACTTCTTCTTTTCGGCTCTTGATTACTGGCAGGAATCCTTGGGCTTTCCTTGGGGGAGTCCTCTCTTGAGTGCTTGATTTTCACCAGGGTCTCGACCACATGGTCCAGGTCAATTTTCCTCTTCGCCCCTAATGCAGAGGCGGTTTTGTTCATTGCTCCTGGTGGTATGCCAACTGCGGGTGTCCCCTTCATCCTTTGAACATCTTCGACGGATACCAACACGAACTCTTCCCATGAAAGCTCGGGTATCTGCGCCTTTAATTCCTTACAGACGATTAACTTGATCATTCCATGATGGGCCAAGGCATCCTCCTGACCCTTAGCCACCTTCTTGCTCATTTCTTCTAGAGATTGGAGCAGGTAATATGGGATACTAATATTGTTGTTTGGTGGACGATGGGTCTTGTGTCTTAACAGCTCTAGAATCCTAAAATGAAAGATGGGGATGTAGCTTAACCTACCAGAGCATGTGATGTACTTCTGAACGATTGCAGCCACGTCCTCTCATGGTGCTGGCATGGAGAGTCTTTTGACTCCGTTTTTGTCTTCATCATAGACCTCTCCTTGCTCGAAGAATGCTATTTTTGCTTCATGGTTTGCCTCCCTGTCATCCTTGCTCCAATGCAAACCTCTTTGTAGACCAGTGAATTTGGTAATTACATCCTCATCAATCTTGATACATAATCCCTTCACTCAGGTGACGAACTGTTCATCCTTGATATGTTTAAATTTTTTTGCAAACTCTAGAGCTACCCCTATGTTGTATCCTTTCAGTCCTAGGATGAAGGGCATCCAGCCTGCACTGCGGATGGTTGTTAATATTTGTAGGTTCTGGTAGATGGCGATGTGCTCCTCTGGTTCACTTTTCTTGAATCCTTTCGTCATCTTAAAATCTCTTCTACAATCGACAAAAACCAACTTTGAATGTGTCTTTTACCTCACTGGTCTGGATTGACTATAGGCTTGAGGCCGGATTGCTTGCTGCGCGACACACTCACTTTTGATGGCTTGCTTCCAGGAAGTGCTGAGATGTTATTTTGTTTGCAAACTGGTTTTTTTCTTTGACGACCATGCAGGCTTTACTTAAATGTCCTTCCACACTTATCCTTATTATTCTTCGCTATACTTGTTGATTGATCCCTTTCTTTTCATAATCAAGCTCTTCATTTCGCTTTATGCTTGTACTTTGCGGTTATTGTGAAGTATGGTGGTTGTATGCAGATTCATCATTTTTCGAAATGACGGGTGTGTGCAATCATGATTTTGTAATCTGAACCTTTCCCTCCGACTTTATCGAAAAGCTGTCCTCAACTTAAAATATAACCATTTTGGGGATAATGATTTGACCTTAAGAATAAAATGAAAATGTTCAGAGATTACCTTGCTATATTTTGTAGCGTACCTAAGTTCATGATCATTGTTGATTTGCATGTGTGCTGGATGCTATAGTAGAATTGGTGTAATCTGTAGTAATCTTTGGCGTGTCAGTAGTTATGTGTGTTATGCATTTTCTTTTTTTCGTGCCATTTTTTATTTGACTTTGATGATGCGTTGCATGAATTTGATTGCTTGTTGCTGCTTTTGGATGAATGTCTGGCTCGCTCAGGCTCGCTTGAATAAATGGCATCCTCGCTTGAATCAATTGTAGGCTCACTTGAAGTAGGGTTAGGCTCTCATGATCATATGGCAGATTTGATTGAAGATTGTGCTTGGATTTTCCTGTAGTGGTAGATAATTTTGTTGGCTCTCTTGAATGTATATCTGGCTCGCTTGATTGCTGAAAATGTTTGAGAATTCTCAGGCTCGCTTGAATTGTGTTTGATATTTCTCTTTGTAATAGTAATGCTGGATCTTCATAGTGATATATGTGGCCCTGTTATTTGGCCTGCTATTTTCTCTATCAATTTTTTCTTTTTCTTTTTTTTCTCTTTTTTTTCATTTTTCATTTTTGTTTTTTTTGTCATTCATTTTTTTCAATGCTTTTTCATATTTTCTATTAGCATTAGTTGTTGCTGGTAGAGTACATGTGTAAACTTTTCTTTTGATTTTGGTTTCTTGTAAAGTTTGAGTCGATGTCCATTCACTATCATGGGAAACTGTTGTTCATCTATTGTAATAATCTTGACTGCTCTATTTTCATAGATGTGCCCAATGATGTAAGGTCCTAGCCATCTGGTTGTTAATTTTCCTTTGAATGTGTGAAACCTGGAATCATAGAGTAGTGCCCAGTCACCTTCCTTGAAATTTTTATCTTTTAGGTGCTTGTCATGCCACCTCTTTCTTTGTTGCTAGATGATTTCAGTGTGGGCTAGTGCTTGTTGGCGGTGCTCATCTAGTTGATTCAATTTTAGCATGCGTTCTTGTTGTATTTCTGATAGTTCCATGTTTTCATAATGTCTTCTAGCATCCCTTCGGGTTTCACAATGGATGTGTCTACTAGTTGGAGTACTGTTGTGGTTGGTCTGACCATTGATTGGAGTCTTAGGTATAGCATGGTTTCCTTAGTCATTACATTGATCGCAGCCCCCAAATCTATTAAGATTTTATTTATTTGCTTGTTATTGATGGTGACGTTTACTACAGGACTACCTGGATCAAGATATTTAGGGTTTATTATAACACCTAGCATTAAATCTTCCTATTGCCCCACTACATTAATGGTTGGTGGGTCACGTTTCCTCCTTCCGGGTTTCTTTAGGCAATTTTCCCTAATGAATTTTTTGCAGATGGGAACATCCCTTATGGCTTGTAAAATCAAGATGTGGATGTTTAAGTGCTTGAATTCATTTAAAATTGTATTCTCTTCCTCTTCTTTTGTACTTCGTACTAGTTTTTTCTGGAAATGGAGGGTTTTTGTTGCGTGGGAGTGGTTGGGTTTCGTCCTCAGGAGGGTTTGGTTCATATGGATGCTGAACATAGGGCTCTGATGTTTGTTCTTGAGCTTCAGGTTGTTGGATATTGTTTGGGGATGTATTCTGCAATGTTTTTCCAGTTCAAAGGTTTATTTCGTTTATTTCTATGGTGTCTACGACATAGGTAGGGAATTGTGTGATATCAACATTATAAGTCTGTTGCTGTTGTGGAGGTCTGTTATTATTAGGATTTGGGATTGGTTGGGCTGGAATGGGTGGAGGTCTGGGGGGTGGCTGAGGTTGTGGGGGTGGAATAATAAGTGGCTGTTGTAACGGGGCCCTCCAATTTGATGGATGGGGGTATTGATTTGCATAATTTGTGGTGGATGGAGGAAAAGGTGGGGGGTATTGGGAATAAGATGGTGGGTAATACAATTGTTGATAGGATGGTTGATATGTTTGTTGATTCTGTTGCCATTGGTTTTGATTTGGCTGTGCTTGCCATGGAGTTGGTGCAGAGTTCCAATTTGGCTGTCCTTGATTATAGTAGGCCTGATTTCTCGGTTGATATGGTCTAACAAAATTATTCCTCCTATGATTTGTAAAACAGAGCTATTTTATTGCTCCTTCAACTACTGGGTCTTGAATAGCTACCTTACATGAGGGTAAGAGGGGACATTTATCAGTGGAATGGTCATTAGTGCAGATACCACATACTTCTATGGTGTTCAAGGTGCACTGCCCCTTCTCATGTTTTTTTCTACAACGAGGACAGAATACTACCAAGGCTTGGTTAATTTCATCCTGCTTCTTTTTAATTTGTAGTGCATCAAATTGCATGGCTAGAGATTGTAAGATGTAGGTCTTCATGTCATCTAACAAGTTTCCTAAGTCAGATTTTGTAATATTGGGTCCTGAAGATGACGAGGATCCAGTGGGTAGATGTGTGTTAAATTTTGAGCATTAATTCACAATACTCTAGGATCGTTATTGAGAGAATAACATATACAGTATATCAATGCATGACAATCACAATAAGCATGACAAGCATCACAAGAATCAAAAGCATGAGATACAAGAGACACAGAGTTTCCGTGGGGAAAACCCTAAGGTGAAAAACCCCACAACTTCCTCAGAGATAGAGAGAGCAATGGCTCAACCAAAGTACAACCAAAATACACTGAGATAGTCTCCTAGTAGTAGATGATCCTCCTCCTCACTAGTGCGCCACTTTCTGAGTGAGAGTGAGATACTTTTTCGAGTGATCTAAATAGAGATCACCTGATCTCTATTTATACTAATATGTTTTCCCATTGACCTTATGGGGCCAACTTGTCTAGCTAGGCACATCCACATTATAATATATATTTTAGGGCTGACCCCACACATGGTGGTCTAATAACCCATCGGCAAGTACACACACTTGAGACACTTGTCAATCCATATGATGACACTTCCTTATAGAGGAATAACACATCTCTATTAAGGGTACAATAAATATATATAAAATACATAGATGAAATACATTCCGAAGTTACATATACATCAACACTCCCTCTTAACTAGGAAGGTATTTCTCGACACAGATCTGCTAGACAAGTCTTCTTCTCGGGATCATCGTCATCATCATCGTCACTGCTGCTGCTATCTCAACCAATCTCTGACTCTACTCGTCATAGGAAGTTCTACATAACCAGTCCTTTTTCATACTGGATGTAGGCCCACCACCTGCAGGTCTTCATCATCACTGGCCATACTGTCGAATCCTCAGGACTTATTACGTACGTCACAAAACCTCGAAAGAGCATCTGCTAGATATCCCAGGGCATGAATTACATGCCATAGGCAAAACCTCGAAAGGTTATCTGCAGATCTCCCAGGGCCATATTATATGTGACCTCACCACAAAACCTCGCAAGAGCATCCCAGGCTATTACGAGCACACAGCTCTACCTATAGGATCTCCCAGGGACAGATTATATGTGGTCACCACAAAACCTCGCAAGAGCATCCCAGGCTGTTACGAACACACAACTCTACCTATAGGATCGCCCAGGGCACGAATTACATGTGGTCATGGAAAAACCTCGCAAGAGCATCCTAGGACAGATTATGGGCACACAGCCCAACCTATCAGATCTCCTAGGGACAGATTATATGCCATAGGACAAAACCTCGAAAGAGCATCTGCCAGATATCCCTGGGCACGAATTACATGCCATAGGCAAAACCTCGAAAGACTATCTGCAGATCTCCCAGGGCCAAATTATATGTCCTCCCAGAGCAAAACCTCGAAAGAGCATTTTCCAAATATCCCAGGGCACGAATTACATGCCATAGGCAAAACCTCGAAAGACTATCTGCAAATCTCCAAGGGCCAAATTATATGCTCATTTGCACAACCTGATCCACAGCCATAGAGTATCAACCTGATACTCACCATACATCATCCTGATGTACACATGATCATCTTGATCATCATCACTGCAACATCCTGCTGCATGTCATCTGGAGCAACATCCTGAAGCTCGTCATCCATGATCATCCTGATCATACAATGCATCTACCATCATCATGATACATATCATCATACCTGATCCACCTGATACAAATACAAATACATGATACATATCACCATACATGATCCACCTGATCATACAATGTATCCACCTAATACATATACAGATACATGGTCCAAGCATCCAACATGATGCATATACAAAATTACATACACATGATCCAACCGATCATATCTAGCATCCAACATGATGCGTACATACATATAAATGATCCAACTGATCATATCCAAAATACAACATGATGCATACATACATACATAAAAATGATCCAATTGATCATATCCAGCATCCAACATGATGCATACATACAAATGATCCAACTGATCATATCCAGCATCCAACATGATGCATACATATAAATGATCCAACTGATCATATCAAAGCAAAAACCAGAACATCATCCTGATGCTCATCATCCAGCGCTTACATCCACAGCCATGTGAAGGATCCTCCTTCCAACATGCTTGGAATGGCTTCAGCAAATGTGTCCATCACTTCTTCCTCGAAGTTTCCTCGATCTGAAGAACGCCAAGCCTCTCTTTGAAGTACTCAAACTTCACCTTGGCTAGTGGCTTCGTTAGTACATCTGCAATCTGCTCGTTCATCGCAACATACAGGAGCTTCACAGCTTCTCTCTGCACCATATCCCTGATATAGTGATATTTGATCTCTATGTGTTTCGACCTGTCATGAAACACTGGGTTCTCAGATATCTTCACACAACTCTAGTTATCATAGAAGATACCAGTAGCATCCAACGGGAGATCAAATAACTCAGACAGTAGCTTCCGTAGCCATACTGCCGCACAACTAGCTAAACAGGCTGCAACATACTCTGCCTTAGCTGTACTCAGTGCTACGCAGGACTGCTTCCTGCTAAACCAAGAGATCACACCTGATCCCATACTGAAGCAGCACCCAGATGTGCTCTTCCTATCTGCAGCACTGCCAGCCCAATCTGAATCAACATAACCCTGCAGGTTAAACTTTTGATTTGCTTCATACTTGAGCCCATAATCCACTGTACCCTTCAGGTACCTCAGAACATGCTTTACAGCAACCAGGTGAACACTCCTCGGATCTGTCAGGAACTGACTCAATGTGTTCACTGCAAAGCAAATATCTGGTCTCGTGTTCATTAGGTACATCAATGACCCAATCATCTAACGATACATAGAGACATCAACTAGCTTAGATGAAGCATCACATAGAAGCTTTAGATTCGATGCCATAGGTGTGGCCATGGCCTTGCAATCCATCATCCCGAATATCTTCAGGATATCTACTGTGTACTTCTCTTGACCAAGGAAGATCCCACCTGCACTCTGCCACACCTCCATACCTAGGAAATAATGCATCATTCCCAAATCTTTCATATCGAATTCAGCAGCAAGCTTCCTCTTCATATCTGCAATCAATCTGTCATCTCCTGTTACAAATAGGTCATCCACATACAGGAGTAGAATCATAGGATTCCTTCCTCAACCTTGTAGTAGAGGTTGGAATCCACTTTACTCTTGGTAAAGCCCAAACTAGATAGGAAACTGTCCATCCTACCATACCAGGTTCTGGGAGCTTGTTTCAAGCCATACAAGGCTTTCTTCAATCTGCACACATATGAATCCCTGTCATGTATTTCAAAACCGAGTGGCTGCTCCACATATACTTCCTCTTCAACTACACCATTCAAGAAAGCAGTCTTGACATCCATCTGGTGTATTTTCCATTTCATTTCTGTAGCCAGGGAAAGTACTGTTCTGATGGAAGTATACCTGGCTACAGGTGCAAACGTTTCTTCATAATCTATTCCCTCTTTCTAAGAGAAGCCATGAGCTACGAATCTTGCCTTGTATTTCTCTACACTGCCATCTGCAACATGCTTGATTTTGTACATCCATTTGGAAGTCACAACAGACTTCTTTTTAGGTCTTGGGACAACATCCCAAACATCATTCTTCATTATTGATTGGTATTCCTCAACCATGGCATCCTTCCATTATTTCTTTTCTGCTGCTCCTTGATAACTGGAAGGCTCTTTGTTCATAATGTCACAGAGTAAAGCAACATAGCTGGTATGTGATCTGGTTCTCTTCTTTGCTCTGTGTTCTTCTTCTGGAATGCCAAATCTTTCTGCATCTTGAATGAGCTCTCTAGCCCATGCAGGTTTCCTCTTGTGAGGGTTATCCTCACGGGGTGGATCTACAGGTTCTTGTGGATCTTCAAACTCACAAACAACTTCTGGAACTGCTTCAGTCATGGTAGTGTCTTGAAATCGTGTTTCCTTAGGTTCTTCATAAACTTCGATAGGTGCCTTCCTTGATTTGATGAATGCTGAGTTTTCATCAAATGTTACATCCCTGCTGACATCAATCTTCTTGAACCCTGGAAATTATATTTTGTAATCCTTTGAGCTTTCACTATAACCCACAAAGATACCCTTCTTTCCTGAAGGATCTAGTTTAGTCCTCTTTTCCTTTGGGACATGAGTGTATACTAGACAACCAAATATTCTGAGATGGTTGACTTCAGGTTTCTTACCAGAAAAGACCTCTTCTGGTGTCTTGTTGTCCAATATCTTGTGGGGTGTTCTATTCTGCACATATACAGATGTTCTAGCTGCTTCTGCCCATAGATGCATAGGTAGATCCTGGTCATGTAGCATTGCCCTTGCTGCTTCCATGATAGTTCTGTTCTTCCTTTCTGCAACTCCATTCTGTTGAGGATTATAAGGAGCAGTCAACTCCCTCTTAATCCCTGAATCACTGCAAAGCTTCTTGAAGTCACCTGAGGTGAATTCTCCACCATTGTCGGATCTGAATGTTTTGATCTTCTTGTCAGTTTGATTCTCCATCAAGGTTTTGAATTCCTTGAACTTATCAAACACCTCATCTTTGTTCTTCAAGAAGTATACCCAAGTCTTCCTAGAGAAGTCATCAATAAATGAGACATAGTAAACATACCCACTAAGAGAACTGGATGACATAGGACCACATACATCTGAGTGGATGATATCCAGGATATCCTTTGCCTTGCTTTCACTGCTTGGGAAAGCCTTCTTAATGTTCTTACCTTTTGCACATCCTTTGAAAACACCTTCATGTTTGGTCTTGATTTCAGGAAGATCCTCTATAGCCTTGCTTGCAATTGGAAGTGCCCTATAGTGCATATGAGCAAGTCTTCTATGCCAAAGTTCACTTGGCTCCATGGATTCATGTACCATGGCATGTTCAGGTTGTCCCTTCAATTTATACAAGCCTCCCTCTTGCTCTCCAATCACTACTGCATCATCTATGGTCTTTCCCTTTGGCCACATTAGGACTTGGCCATCCACAAATGCAACCCTCATACCTTTTGCATCCAATGCAGAGATAGAGAGTAAGTTCTTCTTGAGCCCAAGTACATAAAGGACTTCTTTCATCTCCAAAGATTTTCCAGAATCTAGGTTGTAGGAGGCTTCACCACTTCCTTTGATTGGGTATTGATAATCATCCCCAAGTTTCACCTTATGGGGTGATTCATGTTCAGATAGGTTCACAAAAGATTCCTTAAACCCAGTCATTTGTTTGGAATCCCCACTGTCAATTAACCAATCATTAAAACTATGGGAGATAGTACCTGTGAGAGCAGAGATCAGAACATACTATTCTTCACTTGATGAGTCATCATCACTATCACTTTCTGCCCTAGCCTTCTTCTTTGGGGGTTCATCATCTTCGGCAGTATGAGCATGAAACCTTCTTTTGCTGCCCTTCTTCTTCTTACTGGAGTTGTTGTTATTATCCCTTTTGTTCTTGGGACAATTTGAGGCAAAGTGACCCTTCTCATTGCATGTGAAGCATCTTAGATCCTTCTTATTCTTTTGATAGGATCTCTTGTGGCGAGAGTGCTCCTTCTTGGGCTTGCTTCTTTTGGTGTGAGCTGCAAGAGCTTGATCTTCACCTCCCATCTTTTCTTCACGAGCTACAAGTCTAGCTTCTTCTTGAGAGCATTCTTCCCGTAATCTGTTGAAGGATACCAACTTCTTTCTTGTACAGATTCCTTGAATGAAGGAGTCCCATGACCTAGGTAGGCCATTCAGAGTGGTCATGACAACTTCACCATTAACCACCATTTCATCTACTGCTTCCAGTTGTTCCTTAATCTGGGAGACCCTAGAAAAATAAGATTGAATGGTTTCTCCATTCTGAAACTTTACTCCTTTCAATTGGTTCCTCAGGGTCATCTTCCGATTTATGTTCTTCCCTTCAAATAGCTTGGTCAAAGAGTCAAACATCTCCTTGGGTGTCTTTAGAGAAGACACATGGGGTATGAGATGATTTTTGATAGAATCAGCAATGATTCTCTTTGCCTTGACCAAGTTCTTCTTATGCAATACCTTGGCCTCTTCATCCTCCGGGATAGGGATGTCTTCTTTTATATATGAGTCCAATTCATTCTCTTCCAGGATTAACCCAATCCTATACTTCCAAGCTTGGAAGTTATCAGCTCCTTCAAGCTTATCCTCAAGCTTGGTGTGGTGAGACATCTTAAAGAGTACTTCAAATGGAAATAGAAAAGATTTAGGTCTTACCACTTGAAATGCTGAAAACTGGATCTGGTCCCGGATTAGGGTTTGTCGGAAAACCCCTAAAAATTCAAAATATGAATTTCAATTTTCTGAAAGGATAGAAAGATGCACCTTGATGAGCTGATCAGCTTGGTGTATTCAGAATTTGAGATCAGCAAAGCTTTGCCCTTCAGATTTGCCTTTTTGTCCTCCCGGGTTCACTAGGAAGAGCCCTGAATTAGGGTTTGATTTTCCTGGAGATCTACCCAGCCAAAAATCTCGATCCAAATCTCTAAACTTCGATTGTTGCAAGGAGTTTCTAGCTGTGCCTTCAGATTCCAGAAATTCCTATTTTTGTGGAAACCCTAATTTTTAGGGCCAAATCTGAAAATGCTCGGAATTGAATTTTGATTGGACAGATAGATGCGCCTTGATGAGTAGAGTCAATCTACTATACTGCTTTTCCAAAATATGTGGAGAGAAACCCAATAAACAAGAAACTCAAGTTTCCGTCACTGCAAAATGTCTTCTTCTTAGGTTAGCTCTGATACCATGTTAAATTTTGAGCATTAATTCACGATACTCTAGGATCTTTACTGAGAGAATAACATATATAGTATATCAATGCATGACAATCACAATAAGCATGACAAGCATCACAAGAATCAAAAGCATGAGAGACGAGAGACACAGAGTTTTCATGGGGAAAACCCTAAGGTGAAAAACCCCACAACTTCCTCAGAGATAGAGAGAGCAATGGCTCAACCAAAGTACCACCAAAATACACTGAGATAGTCTCCTAGTAGTAGATGATCCTCCTCCTCACTAGTGCGCCACTTTCTGAGTGAGAGTGAGATACTTTCCGAGTGATCTAAATAGAGATCACCTGATCTCTATTTATACTAATCTGTTTGCCCAGTGACCTTATGGGGCCGACTTGTTTAGCTAGGTACATCCACATTATAATATATATTTCAGGGCCGACCCCACACATGGTGGTCTAATAACCCATCGGTAAGTACACACACTTGCGACACTTGTCAATCAACATGACGACACTTCCTTATAGAGGAATAACACATCTCTATTAAGGGTACAATAAATATATATAAAATACATAGATGAAATACATTCCAAAGTTACATATATATCAACAATGTGTATCTCTTGTCCCATTCTTGCTTTTCCTAGACCTAGAATGGTTCTTGAAGATCTGTAGTATTTGGTCATAAGTCTTCTGAAATATGTCTCCATCTCCCAAGAGGTTTAAGATCTCAAAATTGTCCTCTTTAATCCCCCTAAGAAGGACCAGTTTCAGCGATTCAGGGTCTAGGGTGCAATGGTTAGCTCGTTTGTAGCTGAGCTAAAATAACTGGGCATAATCTTCTAAGGATTCACGGTCTCCTTGATGCATCCTAAATATTTCATCCCTTGTATCTTTTGCTTTGCAGTAGTCCCTATACTTTTCTAGGAATGCCTGTTTCATTTGATCCTAGCTGAAAATACTATTTCCTTCTAAACTCATGAACCACCTAAGTGATAAATCTTTTAGTGTGGAAAGAAAAAGCCTCAGCTTTTGTGCATCTGTAGTATAATCGAAAGATCTACAAACTACCTCAAACTCAAACAGGAATGTGTCAGGATCTTCTGAAGTCAATCCATGGAAGTTTGGCAGATTGTTAGGGTTGATATTCTTCATTCTGGAATCTCCAAGAGGTATGCTAGTGGGAAAGGTGAAAAGCTCCCTGGGTTCTTCTTCTTCCTCATCCATAGTGGTGTTTGAGCTGGAACTAGCAGAGAAGTTGTCTCTATTTGGATCGTATGTGGAATCAATTTCGTTTTCAGAGCTTGGTGATCCAAACTGAGAGTGGTAAGAATTGTTGTCACCGTTATTGCTCATGGGATGCCTAGGCAGAAAGCGTCCAAACCTATCCCTTTGCTGACGAGGCATTCATTGGAAAAAAATATGTTTTTTTTGTTTTCTTTTTGTGTTGTTTTTAGGTGATGTCTCCTAAAAGATTTAGCACCTCCTCGAAAACGACGCCAAAAAGTGGTGAGCTCTAAGTATGGGTGCCTAATGAGGGCCGCTAGACTAGGAGCTTTACTTTAATTATCAAACCAGGGGATGTACAAACTTTAGAGGCACTGGCACTATATGTGCTCTTCTAGGACAGTCTTTGTCGAAGTTAGGTGTTTGTATCAATGTTCTTAAAGAGCTGCCTAAGAAAGATTAAATGAACTGTAAACAGGATTGTTAATCTATGGGAGAGAAATTCCTATGCTAAGAAATCAAATACTGAAAGCAGGAAATCTATGGATAAGAATTTGAATGCAGGAAACAGTCAATCTAATTTTAAGAATTAATTTACTGAAAACAATAAAAATTATACTATGAAATTGAATGCTTGGAATTATAACATATCTATTCTAAAGAAATGAAAGTTTGACCTTTAATCTTACTGTAAATTGAATGCATAAAACTCAAAGTCCGATCTAACATAATCTAAGGCTAAAGCTAAATTCGGAATGCCATTATCTAATGTTGCAATCTTTAATCAAATCATGTAACCAATAAATACTGAAAGGAATCAATCTCTATAAGCAGTTCTAATAATGAAACATATACATAGGCTGAAGATCTAGATTGCTGCTTTAGAAATAAATGCGAGTACATAGAGAAATGGGTGTTTAATTATGCCTCAATGGAATGTTGCTACAGGAGTACAAACACAGCATTATCATACTACGGAATGCGTTGTAATGAACTACGGAATCTGAAGTGATCAACCACTACAGAATTTAAATCGTGTTATTTAGATGCTATTTAGAATACTCTCATCTGCAATACAAATTCAATCAATGCACAACACATAATGAGAAATACCTGTACTGCAAGATCTCTTGACTTACGTGTTGGAGGGGCCCTCTCCAAACCATACTCAGGAGTGAAAAGAACTTATAAACGCTGAATCGCAGATAACATCAAACCTTTATTTAAAATAGAGACTTCAACGTTTAAAAACCAGGTCTGTAACACAACTGTCTTGATAGTCTGAAACTTAAACAATAATTCTTCAAAATAGCAGTAGGGGGCCTCTCGCTACCCGAGAGGTCCATATTTATAAAATCCTAATGCTTAACCTAACAAAAATGTCTAATTTTCGATTCTCTTTTGAACAGGAGTTCATTCTCTATAGATCAGGAAAAGGTGCTGAGTTTGGTGATGTTCTTCTAGTTCTTCACTTGATTCACGCGTTATCCTTGAGTACACCTACACCTGCTCATTCAACCTCATTTTACATGCAATTATCTCATAGCAACACTTTTCAAAACATAATAGAAATAATCTTTTAAACACTTCATTAAATAATTAAGGTAAATCATTTTCCCACTAACGAGTGTATATTTTCAACCTCTCTTGTGTTTTATGGTGGGAAAAGAAACTATCAGATACCTAAAATGGGGACTCATCAGTTCCTGCAATTTTTCTTTGATCTGCTGGGTTAGTTCATGGGCTTCCTCCTGCAGGGGCTGTGACTTATCTCCGACTTCAGCCTCCTATTCTCTTAACACTTGAAGTTCTCTTTTTAATTCTTTGACTTCTGGAAATCGCTGGAGTCTGTATGTTGGTAGTAGGGTCTTCATCTCTGCGTTTAGAGCGTCTAACGCTGCCTGCTTTTCCTCAAACTGGTTTGGACCTAGAATAGTTGAGGGTCCTCTTGCAGCGCAGTAAACACTCTCTTAGCTTCGTCCAACAAGTTTTGACACTTAGCCACTTAATTGGATATGCTCTCTATGGCGGCTTTCGCTTCTGCTGCTCTGAGCCCTACTTGATCTGGTGTTGTCTTTGGTTGATTCTCTGCTTCCAAGGCGACAATATTTGCTTTATAGTCTATCTCCATGTCTTCCATTTCAGACTTAAGATCACTAACTACCGAGCCGATCTTAAGGATAGTGTCTGCGAGCTCTGGCTGCTCGTCGGACTCTGGTATATCCGTGCAGACTGAAGTGATAGTCTGCTCTATTCTTCTTCACTGCTCCTATTCGCTTTCAAGTGCCTTAGCCTTCTTCACACTTGCTTCCTGCAACTGTTTATAATTAGCTTGTAATTCATGGTGTTGGTTCATAGTGACCATATTTCTATCATGGATCTCCTCCACAACCTGCAGGTGCAGATTGTGTAGGCCTTCTATGGGGAACATCGCGATGTCGATGTCCACATGCTTTGTGCTCTGCGTGCTACTTCATCGCGCAGTAAAATGACACTTAGTGGATCAATGCGGACAATGCGCGGTTTTGGTGCCATGGTCAAGGCTAAAGGTGTTTTCTTTGGCTGTGATGTGTTCCCTGACCTTCCTTCCGACTTTGATTCTCGAGTCAAAGCCAAGTCACGTTGGACTTGCTCAAACTTCGTCATTATGCCTTGTAGCGTGGTGAGATTCTATTGCAAAATTGCTTGAATTTCCTCGTTCTTACTGTCTTTAAGGGCCATCATGTCTTCTAGATGTGCAGTAACCTTGGACGCGATGATCTCATGATCATCATCATGCAACCTTACTTTTGATGGATCCCTTATGGCTTTCTGTTTCTTTTTCTGAACTTTGTATCTTTGTTGTTCTATTTGATCTGCGCAGCTACATTTTGAGCTTCGCAACTGCGCGCTTTTTCTTTTCTTTTCATTTTTTTTTATGCACAACTTCACTTCTTGCCTCGTGATGCGTAGTCGATGCATTATTTTCATCAAACTTCATGTATCGGAACAAAAATGTGTACAGACTCTTTTGAATTTCCAGTCTCTTTTAATCAATGAGGGTTCTACGAAGTAAGACTATCCTTGTAGGGTTTTAGTCTACTCCCATTAACCAAACTTGGTAAGTTATCTATGGCTAGCGTGGCTAGCTGAACTGCGCCACCTTTAGTAACATGTACAACAGTATATGGGCCAAGCCAATGCATTTTAAATTTGCCAGGAAATTTCATAAACTTGCTATCATACAGGAGGACAAGGTCACCTACATGAAAGGAATTGTTCTTGATGTGGAAATCATGCCATGATTTTTCTCTGTCTTTCTGCACTTGCTGGTGAAAGCCTGCAATGAAGCGATCCTCTTCCAATCCAACCAAGTGTAGAATCCTTTCTTCTATTGTTTCTTTGTCCTCCATGCTTGTGAATGCAACAATCCTTAAGCTCGGTACAATGTATTCCATTGGAATCACAACTTCCTATCCATAGGCCAATCTGAAGGTTGTATGGCCTGTCAACTTCTTGCAAGTTGTTATGTATGCCCATAATACGGCTGGAATGCGCAGATCCCAATCATCCCTGTTTACATTGCATACCTTTGTCAACGCATTCTCTAATACCTTGTTGAAATATTCAACAGTTCTATTGGATTGAGTGTTGATGTATATGTAACTTCGGAATGCATTTCATCTATGTATTTCATATATATTTATTGTACCCTTATTAGAGATGTGTTATTCCGCTATAAGGAAGTGTTGTCATGTGGATTGACAAGTGTCGCAAGTGTGTGTACTTGCCGATGGGTTATTAGACCACCATGTGTGGGGTTGGCCCTGAAATATATATTATATTGTGGATGTATCTAGATAGACAAGTCGGCCCCATAAGGTCACTGGGCAAACATGTTAGTATAAATAGAGATCAGGAGATCTCTATTTAGATCATTCAGAAAGTTATATCTCTCTCACTCAAAAAGTGGCGCACTAGTGAGGAGGAGGATCATCTGCTACTAGGAGACTATCTCAGTGTATTTTGGTTGTACTTTGGTTGAGCCATTGCTCTCTCTATCTCTGAGGAAGTTGTGTGGTTTTTCACCTTAGGGTTTTCCCCACGGAAACTCTGTGTCTCTTGTCTCTCATGCTTTTGATTCTTGTGATGCTTGTCATGCTTATTGTGATTGTTATGCATTGATATACTGTATATTTTATTCTCTCATTAAAGATCCTAGAGTATTGTGAATTAATGCTCAAAATTTAACATGGTATCAGAGCTAACCTGAGAAGAAGACATTTTGCAGTGACAGAAACTTGAGTTTTCTTGTTTATTGGGTTTCTCTCCACAGATTTTGGAAAAGCAGTATAGTAGATTGACTCTACGCATCAAGGAGAATCTATCTGTCCAAAGCATTTTTCAGATTTGGCCCTAAGAATTAGGGTTTCCACAAAAATAGGAATTTCTGAAATCTGAAGACATAGCTGGAAGTTCCTTGCAAAAATCGAAGTTTAGAGCTTTGGATCGAGATTTTTGGCTGGGTAGATCTTCGGGAAACTCAAACCCTAATTCAGGGCTCTCCCTAGTGAACCCGGGAGGAAAAAAAGAAAAATCTAAAGGGTAAAGATTTTCTGATCTCAAATTCTGAATACAGCAGGCTGATCAGCTCATCAAGGCGCATCTTTCTATCCTTTCAGAAAATTGAAATTCACATTTTGAATTTTTAGGGTTTTTTCGACAAACCCTAATCCGGGACCAGATCCAGTTTTCAGCATTTCAAGTGGTAAGACCTAAATATTTTCTATTTCCATTTGAAGTACTCTTTAAGATGTCTCACCACACCAAGCTTGAGGATAAGCTTGAAGGAGCTGATAACTTCCGAGCTTGGAAGTATAGGATTGGGTAAATCCTAGAAGAGAATGAGTTGGACTCATATGTAAAATAAGACATCCCTATCCCAGAGGATGAAAAGGCTAAGGTATTGCATAAGAAAAACTTGGTCAAGGCAAAGAGAATCATTGCTGATTCTATCAAATATCATCTCATACCCCATGTGTCTTCTCTAAAGATACCCAAGGAGATGTTTGACTCTTTGACCAAGCTATTTGAAGGGAAGAACTTAAATCGGAAGATGACCCCGTGGAACCAATTGAAAGGAGTAAAGTTTCAGAATGGAGAAACCATTCAATCTTATTTTTCAAGGGTCTCCCAGATCAAGGACCAACTAGAAGCAGTGGATGAAATGGTGGAGAATGGTGAAGTGGTGATGACCACTCTAAATGGCCTACCCAGGTCATGGGATTCCTTTATTCAAGGAATTTGTGCAAGGAAGAAGTTGATCTCCTTCAATAGATTGCGGGAAGAATGCTCTCAAGAAGAAGCTAGGTTTGTGGCCCGAGAAGAAAATATGGGAAATGAAGATCAAGCTCTCACAGCACATGCCAGGAAAGGCAAGTCCAAGAAGGAATCATCTCATAACAGGATATTCTCACACCACCATTATCATAAAGATAAGAAAGATCTCAGATGCTTCAATTGCAATGAGAAGGGACACTTTGCTTCAGATTGTCCCAAGAAGAAGAAAGACAACAACAACAACTTCAACAAGAAGAAGAAGAATAACAAAACAAGATATCATGCTCATGCTGCCGAAGATGATGAACCCCCAAACAAGAAGGCTAGGGCAGAAAGTGATAGTGATGACTCATCAAGTGAAGTAGAATATTGTTGTGGGGAAAATGCACCTATAGTTCAGGGGATAAACTACCAACTTACGGTGATAAAGATAGACTTACAAGCATTCTGCAAGTACAACAAATAAATGAAGAGATTAGGGTTTAGAGATGTAGGCACCTTATTCAGAAGGTTGATCCTAGATTTTCCTCTCTCACTCTTCAATACTTATCCAGTGTCGCGATTCCCAGACCTGCAAAACAACTTGATACCTTTCTCAAATACATTTGACTACATATATAATACTGATATTCATAATAGAAGAAGACATCAGATAATAAACAAATTGTAATCAAATCTGAGACACATTAATAGGTCATATTTGGAAAGAGAAGAATGTTTGATCTTTATTGATGAATGAAAGCAAGTACATACTGTTATACCTTCTTTCAAGCTTGGCACTTCACGAAACCTAGATTCAAGGTCTCCTGCTTCTGTTCTCCAAGGATTCCAGCCTCTAATCAACTGTGCTAGGGTTTACCAAAACTGAAGCACAAGAGAGGTGGATGAGGGTCTCCATTCCTCCAGCATAACTTTGTAATTGGGCTTGGTCCTCTCACATGGCCCTTCTACCCTCCTTATATAGTCAGTGAGGAATAGGAAAAGAAGTTACAACCGCTCAAGAGGTTTCCCAACCAACTTAACTTACTCGAATTTTGAGATTTTGACAATAGACAAAGTCTACAGCAGACAAAGTCGCGTACACACGCTACTATTTCAACAGTGGAGTCGCGCTCAGTAGGGTATACACACTACTATCATGCCTGTGTACCAGCGCTCATATTGAAAAATGGCCAAAAACAAGCTTTTCTGCTCATTTTCAGGAGATGGTTTGGTCTAGAAAAATGTTCCTAAGGGTCATATACATCAAATGGGTCAAGAATGAGGTAATTTCAACCATTTTTAGTGTCCCAAATGACTCCTCCATCCACAAATGTCCTGTTGTGTGACTGAAACTTGATCTCAAGAAGTGTCGTCATGCGACCAAGGGAAGCAAGTGTCGTCACGGACGGAGAGGTGTCATTTCAAGCTATAACAGATGCCCCCTAATGTATGAGGTCAGAGGGAGTACGGGAAACGATGGCCGAAATACATTATAAATAACAAAGAGTTGAATCATGGAGAAATGGAGAAACCAGGAATCATAGGCTCAAATGAAGTACCTGAAAGCAAAGGCAATGTTAGACAAACTTATCCTTGGGGTAACTGTCCATGTTCAAATGGTGGAACATGACCTCCAAGAGGATACAATAATGATCCAAATATTGATGCATATATCATGGCCACTAAAATACAAGCGTGGATCCATGAGGAACATAAGTGTAAACATAGCCACATAAATACAAGGTGGATCTATGTCAAAACTGGAGAACATAGCCATAGAGAACAAGCTGGATCTATGTCTCATCAAGAGCCAAAAAGAGTGTGGCTCAAGTCTTGCGCAACTTGGGCGATAACATAAATGAGGTGATGCTATCGAGGATCCCAAGGTCTTCATCCAAAAACAACCCAAGGTACAAACCTATCTATGCGAATAAATGAGTTGATGTCGAACATGGGAGGTATCGTTTGATTACCGGTCATTGATGTATACCATTAACAAACGCGAGGGTGTCCACCAATAATGAAAATGGAACCCAAGGTACCTAGTACATTCAAGCAAGTGTGAATAGATGGTCTTGCCATCGAACACTTGAAGAATCCATCGGATAGGAGACATTGATGTATTCCCATCTATCCAATAGCGAGGGAAACTGCCACTAATGACTGAAATCCCCAAGGTACTAACTGAAACTCTAAACTTCATTCCCAGAGTACAATGAGTTGAAGTCGATGGGAAGAAGCCCGTTGGAAGGGAGGCCTTAATGCATCCTCCATCATCCAACATGAGGGACACTCAAAAGGTATGAGCTGATTTGGAGTAGGAATAAACACATGATGAAACATACTGACACCAAGGAATGGCCGACACATGAGGTCAAGGCAATTGCAGAATGGCCGACACAGGTTTTATCCTTGAACAATGAGCACGACACAAGAGTGACTTAGGCAGCTTTGAACACAAAGAGACCATGATGCAAATCTGCAATGTAGGAGACATTAATAGTTTCTCCAAATGATTGGAAGACTAACCAAACGGAGGAGTAGGAACTCTGAGATCAGGTTTACCCTAAGGCCAATGCTAGAACCCAACTTTTTTGATAGACTCAAAACAGGTGCTTTGTTCAAGGAGATAGTTGACTTGCTCCCATCATATTGAAAGATATTTTAACATTCTTCCCTTCCCTTTCCTTTTTCATTTTTTAACGAGCTTGACAAAGAACTAAAGCATGCTCGATGGTATTTTCATATTTAAGGAGTCTGAAAAACCTAGAAGAAAACTCCATACACCTATCCGTGGATTTTATATCGAGCCCGGATTGGTCTGTGCTCAGCGGTGTTTTCTTGCTTATAGAGTTGAAAAACTTAAACAGTCCTCTATACACCTATCCATGGATTTTATATCGAGCCCGGATTGGTATGTGCTTGGCTGTGTTTTCTTGTTTATAGAGTTGAAAAACTTAAACAGTCCTCTATCAACCATCTCGTGGATTTCACATCGAGCCCGAGTAGGTGAATGCTCGCTTGGTGTTTTCACATTTTGAGAGTCTGAAAACCCTAAAGACGACTCCAAAGGTCCTTTTTCGTAAAGTTAGTCTCCTTCCCCGAAAAAGTGTAAAATGATGGAAAAAGAACTCTTCTAGCGCATACAAGAGTATACCTAGAGTATACCTTTTCCGTAAATAATCCACCAAGGCCCGAAAAAGGGGTAATTCTATACCTAAGTGGATGTCGGTTCAGTTATTTTAACGAGCCCGAAAAGACAACTATGCTCGGCAAACTTTTCCTATTTAAGGAGTCTGAAAAGGGCTTAAAAGAACTCCATAGGGATATTTTCCGTAAAGGTTTAACGAGTCCAGAAAAGTAAACTCATGACCTCCTTACTGTTTTTAATGAGCTCAAAGGAGATACAGAAAATGCTCACAACTTCCTTATTGTTTTTAATGAGCTCAAAGTGAAGATGAAAGAAATGCTCATATCCTCCTTACTGTTTTTAACGAGCTCGAAGGAAAGGTGGAAGAAATGCTCGTAACCTACTTACTGTTTTTAACGAGCTCGAAGTAAAGGTAGAAGAATGCTCGAAACCTACTTACTGTTTTTAACGAGCTCGAAGTAAAAGAAGAATGCTCGAAACCTGCTTACTGTTTTTAACGAGCTCGAAGTGAAGGCAGAAGAATGCTCGTAATCTACTTACTGTTTTTAACGAGCTTGAAGTAAAAGAAGAATGCTCGAAACCTACTTACTGTTTTTAACGAGCTCGAAGTAAAAGAAGAATGCTCAAAATGGGAGGAGACGAGTGTCAGGGACATCTGAAACTAGCTCCAAGCGCATGGAACAAAGCTATGCCTAATGCAAGGAACATGAGAAAGATAAGGACACTCAGGGTGTGTCTCCTCCAGGTAAAAGGTGTCAAATTGCAAAGGCAAAATGATACAGGGCTTAGCAGAAATGAGATCAGAGATGGAGGCTTATACAACGGGCTAAAAGCGTGGAAGCCGGCATCAGGCTCATTAGCGCAAGCAAGATCATAACAGATGCATATGCAATTTGAACACAAAGATGGGAGCCTTATCAGGGATGGCCAAAAATAGATGAGGAAGAAAGATATGAGGCTTCTTCTCAAAGTCATGGTAAATCTAAAAAGGCGCCCGAGCCTATGAGAAAAACTCAGCATGGGCACCAGAATGGCATAAGGGTGCTGACTAGGGTGACCCATGTTAGGTAGGCTCTGCTGTTTGACTAGTGCACAATGCATAAAGAGATAGCTAAAACACCAATATCCAACAGGTTCGACCCTATGGAAAATTCGGATGGCAAAAGGTTCAAATGCAACATAACAGTGGGGAAGCCTAAACCTATATGCAAGGTTCCGAATATACCTGACATGGTCGCACAAGGTGTCGAAAATGACCAGTAAGCAAGTATACATCCAGCTAAGAATCCTGTCTCCAAGAAACATTAGTACCAGGATCATATCTAAAACATATGTAAGGAAAGACCCGATACAATTCACTATGGTAGAAATACTTTCAACTTCACTATCATCAACAACAGGCATAAACAAGGCAGAGTTTTCAAATGAAGACTCTATGGTACCCAAGCCCGAGGACTTATAATCAACAAGATCAACTTCAGGATGAAGATCAAAGTTGAAGGACATGATGGAATCTGCAGCAACAAATTCATCATCACGGGATTTGAAAATTCTAGAAGCAGAATCAAACTCAGTAGGAACATCGATTTGCGGATCTATAGGAGAGTCCAAAGACTCAACAGTAGGAAGATCAGACTTTAAGGTCAAACCAAGGCTAGACATAACTGTGACTGGATCAACATCCAAGTGAATAGCAGACTGTACTATAGACTCTAGGAAAAATTCATCGGAAGGAAGTATATCATACCAGATAGAATACATATCTAAACATTTAGATGGAGGTGTCACTTGGTCAGAAGCTGGGACCAAGTCCCGAGAAGGTAAGCATGAATTCAGAGACTTATTCTCAGTAGCATTTGAACTCAAGGAACAATATGCCACAACATTCCCATGTGACATAGTAGTGCCTGATGACGAGGGATCAGACTGGTCTACAGTTGGGTAATAAGGAGGATCAACGAATGTAAGCTGGTCGATGGTGACAATGTTTTCGTTATGAGGGAAATGCATCACATGAAAAAGCGTAGACACCACAGCATGCATAGCATAAATGTAATCACTCCCGAGGATCATATCAAATTCCATAGGGTCCTTTAAAACCATAAAATCAACTAAGACTATTTTTCCACCCAAAGTAATAGGTGCCTGACGAAGGAATCCAAACGGTTCACTAGGTATTTTATCGAAGGTCAATGACCAATTAGCAGCTGGAATAACATTAGGGAAACCCAAATATTTCCAAGTATAAGCAGATAAGATACTAACAGAAGCACCTTCATCAACAATGCATCGATCAACCGTATGGTTCCCGATATCAACCTTTATCTGGAAAGGTGTTGAAGAAGGAAGACGAGGCTCGGCTAGACTATTCCAATCAAAGGAAACAATCCTAGGGCTTGGTAGGGGTTCACATGGCACAGATGAAGTGCCCCCTTTTTCATGAACATCCAAACTGGTAATGCAGAAGACTTCAGCAGTAGGTGCATCAATCTCTGAAGGACTGATGGGATCGATCGAAGATTGCATCGATTCAATCACTTCACTCTCCGAAGGAAGAGTGGGGTCAACCAAATATTGCATTGGTTCAACTGCTTTATCAACCAAAGGTTGATTTGACTGCAGGGAATCTATAGACAATTCAGGAACAGAGGTTCCTTCAGACATGGACCACACTCTTCTTGCCTCTGGAATGGCAGGGCATCGGTGAGTAAGGTGATCTCCCTTACAAAGTTTACAAGGGAACTTTGGTTTCCATCCTATAGGTTTAGACTCCTTTACAACGTCAGTACTCTCAGCATGACTGGAATTGGATGACAACTTGCCCCCAGCATGACTCACAGAGGCTGGTTGCTCATCAGACTTTTGAACTAAGGACCACACTTTTTGCACTTTTGGAAGTACAGGGCACAAGTAAGTAAAGTGATCTCCCTCGCAAAACTTACAAGGGAACTTAAGCTTCTGTTTGTTTGGTTTGTCGACAATGTCAACTCCCTCAACATGGCTTGCAGTGGCTGATCTGGTGTCTCCAGTATGACTCACAGGAACTGGTGACTTGTCATTAATATGACTAGCAGTGATCAATGACGTGTCCTCAACATGACTGACAGTGGTTGAAGACAAAATTTCAGTATGATTTTCAGTGACTAAAAGTTTTCTCCCAACATGATCTCCAGAGGCTGGGTAGGTGCCCCTTGCATGACTTGCATAGGTAGGGTGTTTTCCCCCAGCATGAATTGCAGAGGCTGGGTTGCTGCCCCCTTGTTTTGGCATCTTCTTCTTATTCTTCCCTCGTGTATTCCTTTTAGACTGCTGGCTACTAGTATTGCTACTTTCGCCACATGAGGTATAAGGAGGAGGAGAAGATGTTACTGGAAAAGGAGGCACAAGGTTCTGATGCTCTTGATTTGAGGTGCTCACAAAAGAAGCGTCAGGAGCATGCAAGGCATTCAGAATGGAAAACAACCAAACCAGCAGCCCAATAGTGAATCTAGGAAGATTCAGAGTAGCCATTAAGGGAGCACCAATGTTTCCAATGAATGGAACAGCACAAGGATCCCCCAGAACAGGGGTACCTTGATTGGCACTTGCCGGAATGCTAGACATAGTTTCCTTCTCAAATGAACAAGAAGTTCTCTAAGGCAAACTAAAATAAGTAGCACAAAGAGCACACCACTAAAAAAGGTCCTAGGTAAATCAAACCAGGCAAACAGATGCCTTCCGGAGAAGAGTCTGGGATGATGAGGGCACATAACAGATCAACGAAGGAAGAAAGACAGTTACCCGGGGTCCACAATACAATGACTAAGGGTGCAAGCGCTGGAATCACCCAACCGCCCTCCCAAAGACCTGCAAGGGATTTCCTCCCACATCTGTCCTAGGTACAGTAGATATACCCTCTGCTGTCACCTGTGTATGAACCTAAAGTCAGACACTAAGGATACCACAACACCGAAAACTCCTGGGGGAACAGTCGCTGGTCGAATCAGAAGGCATGGGCAGGGTAACTGAGCCTGAAACTCAAAAGAGTCCCCAAACGCGATCCAATCCTGGTATATGCTCGAAACAGAAAGTAGGAGGAGTATTCCCAACAATCTGATCTCACAAGACCTACTGCATAGATCCCAGGAAAGCTTTGAATGAAGTGGGTTTACCTGTGATAGTCGAATTACGATTTTTGCGTAATGTGTGATCTTGGGTGGTTTAAGGTGTTTTATACCCAAGATCCTAACCAAGACTAGTTGGTGTAGTGTAACCTAGAAAAGAAAATGTTACTAGTAAATTTTATTAGAGTTCATTTTAAAGGTTACTTGCTTACTCAAAAGGGTAGTGGGTGTGTGAGAGTGGTTATAATAGAGATAGAGTACTGAAAATGAAATATTTACCATCAAACAAATCTTTTTCTTTTCAATGCAAGTCTTAAAATTCTGATCTAGAATGCATGTGCAAATGCAATTTTTAATATTTCGAATGCAAAAAAGGGTAAAAATAAAGTCTAAATGTACAAAATTAAACTAAAAACCTAAGAATGCAGCTACTCAAGCAAATATGTATGCAAAAGAAAACTTGTTCTTTTTGATGCAAAGCACTCTAAAATCTTTTAAGCCACTTGCAAGGTACTCTATTCAGAAAATGAATCAAAATTCTTTATGCTTTTCAAAGGTAAGAAACAAAACTGAAACTAACCTACTATCAAAGCAAAGCAAAGAAACTTTCAGGTTCTCTTTATGAAACAGTAAAAGCTACCAAATATGACTTTCAAATTCTTATTGATGTAAGCATGCCAACCATTGGGAAAAGAGTACAAAAACTACTTTTAGACCCAAACGAAGCAAATGACCTACGAAGAAGTATGGTTTGGTAAAGTCAGGTCTGCACATAAACAATGCAAACAAGGTCTTGAAGAACAACCAAAACACTTGAGCTTTCACTACAAAAGAAAACTTAAAAGCATAAGGGAGGATAAAAAACCAATCTAAAAGAGAAATTTCACTCAAATAGATACAAACAGGGTCAAAAAGACTCAAAAGGTTTCAAATCCAGTGGAAATGGGGCAAGCAAGTTCAGTCAGACTCAAATTAGGGTACAAAACACCAAACAAGTCCACAACCCCCCAACTTGGGTCAACAAGCCCCAAAACTTTCCAAACAAGCCCAAAATGATCAAAAGAGGTTCAAATCATGAATGCAGGACCAGTACAAGGATGGGATACCACTTACAGTGGTTTAACTCAGACCTAGGGTCATCAGGGACCCCAAAAAATGCAGTCACAACCCCTAGATTTGGGTCCACAACCCAAAAAACTTAAAAATTTAAACCCAGATTTTGAGCACTACTGTGTATGAAGGAAACTAGCGCCCATAGCAGGATGGGCGCTACTGTGCAGAGGAAAAGTAGCGTATGGGCGCTACTGTGTTGTACAAACAGTAGCGTACAGGTGGAAAAAGTTGGAAAAATAGGGTTAAAACCCCCACACTTGGGTCCACAAGGGTTTGTAAGGGCTAGGAAGGGTCTGTAAGAGCCAAGGAGGGTCAAACAGAGCCTACTAACTGATCCTAATCAAGAAAATGAACAAATACCATCAAACAAGACTGAAGAAATGACCTTGGATACCCCTAAGAAGTTAGGCTTTCCCCAGTGGAGTCGCCATTCTGTTGTGGGGAAAATGCACCTATAGTTCAGGGGAGAAACTACCAACTTACGGTGATAAAGATAGACTTACAATCATTCTGCAAGTACAAAAAATAAATGAAGAGATCAGGGTTTAGAGATGTAGGCACCTTATTCAAAAGGTTGATCCTAGCTTTGCCTCCCTCGCTCTTCAATACTTATCCAGTGTCGCGATGCCCAGACCTGCAAAACAACTTGATACCTTTCTCAAATACATTTGACTACATATATAATACTGATATTCATAATAGAAGAAGACATCAGATAATAAACAAACTGTAATCAAATCTGAGACACATTAATAGGTCATATTTGGAAAGAGAAGAATGTCTGATCTTTATTGATGAACGAAAGCAAGTACATACTGTTATACCTTCTTTCAAGCTTGGCACTTCACGAAACCTAGATTCAAGGTCTCCTGCTTCTGTTCTCCAAGGATTCCCGCCTCTAATCAACTGTGCTAGGGTTTACCAAAACTGAAGCACAAGAGAGGGGGATGAGAGTCTCCATTCCTCCAGCATAACTTTGTAATTGGGCTTGGTCCTCTCACATGGCCCTTCTACCCTCCTTATATAGTCAGTGAGGAATAGGAAAAGAAGTTACAACCGCTCAAGAGGTTTCCCAACCAACTTAACTTACTCGAATTTTGAGATTTTGACAATAGACAAAGTCTACAGTAGACAAAGTCGCGTACACACGCTACTATTTCAACAGTGGAGTCGCGCTCAGTAGGGTATACACGCTACTATCATGCCTGTGTACCAGCGCTCATATTGAAAAATGGCCAAAAACAGGCTTTTCTGCTCATTTTCAGGAGATGGTTTGGTCTAGAAAAATGTTCCTAAGGGTCATATACATCAAATGGGTCAAGAATGAGGTAATTTCAACCATTTTTAGTGTCCCAAATGACTCCTCCATCCACAAATGTCCTGTTGTGTGACTGAAACTTGATCTCAAGAAGTGTCGTCATGCGACCAAGGGAAGCAAGTGTCGTCACGGACGGAGAGGTGTCATTTCAAGCTATAAAAAATATGTTCTAATTTTTGCTCTCACAGGTACTATCTCCCATGGTTGTAATGATTGGTTGATTGATAGTGGGGCTTCCAAACACATGACTAGGTTTAAGGAATCTTTTGTGAATTTATCTGAACATGAATCACCCCATAAGGTGAAACTTGGGGATGATTATCAATACCCAATCAAAGGAAGTGGTGAAGCCTCCTACAACCTAGATTCTGGAAAATCTTTGAAGGTGAAAGAAGTCCTTTATGTACCTGGGCTCAAGAAGAACTTACTCTCCATCTCTGCATTGGATGCAAAAGGTATGAGGGTTGCATTTGTGGATGGCCAATTCCTAATGTGGCCAAAGGGAAAGAACATAGATGATGCAGTAGTGATTGGAGAGCAAGAGGGAGGCTTGTATAAATTGAAGGGACAACCTGAACATGTCATGGTACATGAATCCATGGAGCCAAGTGAACTTTGGCATAGAAGACTTGCTCATGTGCACTATAGGGCACTTCCAATTGCAAGCAAGGCTGTAGAGGGTCTTCCTGAAATCAAGACCAAACATGAAGGTGTTTGCAAAGGATGTGCAAAAGGTAAGAACATTAAGAAGACTTTCCCAAGTAGTGAAAGCAAGGCAAAAGACATCCTGGAAATCATCCACTCAGATGTATGTGGTCCTATGTCATCCAGTTCTCTGAGTGGGTATGTTTACTATGTCTCATTTATTGATGAATTCTCCAGGAAGACTTGGGTATACTTCTTGAAGAACAAAGATGAGGTGTTTGATATGTTCAAGGAATTCAAAACCTTGATGGAGAATCAAACTGACAAGAATATCAAAACATTCAGATCCGACAATGGTGGAGAGTTCACCTCAGGTGACTTCAAGAAGCTTTGTAGTGATTTAGGGATTAAGAGGGAGTTGACTGCTCCTTATAATCCTCAACAGAATGGTGTTGCAGAAAGGAAGAATAGAACAATCATGGAAGCAGCAAGGAAAATGCTGCATGACTGGGATCTACCTATCCATCTATGGGCAGAAGCAGCTAGAACAGCTGTATATGTGCAGAACGGAACACCCCACAAGATATTGGACAACAAGACACCAGAAGAGGTCTTTTTTGGTAAGAAACCTGAAGTCAAGCATCTCAGAATATTTGGTTGTCCAGTATACACTCATGTCCCAAAGGAAAAGAGGACTAAACGAGATCCTTCAGGAAAGAAGGGTATCTTTGTGGGTTACAGTGAAAGCTCGAAGGCTTATAGAATATACTTTCCAGGGTTCAAGAAGATTGATGTCAGCAGGGATGTAACATTTGATGAAAACTCAGCATTCATCAAAGAAAGGAAGGCACCTATCGAAGTTTATGAAGAACCTAAGGAAACTAGATTTCAAGACACTACCATGACTGAAGCAGTTCCAGAAGATGTTCGTGAGTTTGAAGATCCACAAGAACCTGTAGATCCACCCCGTGAGGATAACTCTCACAAGAGGAAACCTGCATGGGCTAGAGAGCTCATTCAAGATGCAGAAAGATTTGGCATTCCAGAAGAAGAACACAGAGCAAAGAAGAGAACTAGATCACATACCAACTATGTTTCTTTACTCTGTGACATTATGAACAAAGAGCCTTCCAGTTATGAAGAAGCAATGGAAAAGAAAGAATGGAAGGATGCCATGGTTGAGGAATACCAATCAATAATGAAGAATGATGTTTGGGATGTTGTCCCAAGACCTAAAGAGAAGTCTGTTGTGACTTCCAAATGGATCTACAAAATCAAGCATGTTGCAGATGGCAGTGTAGAAAAATACAAAGCAAGATTCGTAGCTCGTGGCTTCTCTCAGAAAGAGGGAATAGATTATGAAGAAACTTTTGCACCTGTAGCCAGGTATACTTCCATCAGAACAGTACTTGCCCTGGCTACAGCAATGAAATGGAAAATACACCAGATGGATGTCAAGACTGTTTTTTTGAATGGTGTAGTTGAAGAGGAAGTATATGTGGAGCAGCCACTCGATTTTGAAATACATGACAGGAAGTCATATGTGTGTATATTGAAGAAAGCTTTGTATGGCTTAAAACAAGCTCCCAGAACCTGGTATAGTAGGATGGACAGTTTCCTATCTAGTTTGGGATTTACCAAGAGTAAAGTGGATTTCAACCTCTACTACAAGGTTGAGGAAGGGAATCCTGTGATTCTACTCCTGTATGTGGATGACTTATTTGTAAAAGGAGATGACAGATTGATTGCAGATACTAAGAGGAAGCTTGCTACCGAGTTTGATATGAAAGATTTGGGAATGATGCATTATTTCCTAGGTATAGAGGTGTGGCAGAGTGCAGGTGGGATCTTCCTTGGTCAAGGTAAGTATATAGTAGATATCCTGAAGAGATTCGGGATGATGGATTGCAAGGCCATAGCCATACCTATGGCATCGAATTTGAAGCTTCTATGTGATGCTTCATCTGAGCCGGTTGATGTCTCTATGTATCGTCAGATGATTGGGTCCTTGATGTACTTGACGAACACGAGACCAGATATTTGCTTTGCTGTGAACACATTGAGCCAGTTCCTGACGGATCTGAGGAGTGTTCACCTGGTGGTTGTAAAGCATGTTCTGAGGTACCTGAAGGGTACAGTGGATTATGGGCTCAAGTATGAAGCGAATCAAAAGTTTAACCTGTAGGGTTATGTTGATTCAGATTGGGCTGGCAGTGCTGCAGATAGGAAGAGCACATCTGGGTGCTGCTTAAGTATGGTATCAGGTGTGATCTCTTGGTTTAGTAGGAAGCAGTTCTGCGTAGCACTGAGTACAGCTGAGGCAGAGTATGTTGCAGCTTGTTCAGCTAGTTGTGAGGCAGTATGGCTACGAAAGCTACTGTTTGAGTTATTTGATCTCCCGTTGGATGCTACTGGTATCTTCTGTGATAACCAGAGTTGTGTGAAGCTGTCCGAGAACCCAGTGTTTCATGACAGGTCGAAACACATAGAGATCAAATATCACTATATCATGGTTATGGTGCAGAGAGGAGCTATGAAGCTCCTGTATGTTGTGACGGATGAGCAAATTGTAGATGTGCTGACAAAGCCACTAGTCGAGTGAAGTTCGAGTACTTCAGAGAGAGGCTTGGTGTTCTTCAGATCGACGACACTTCGAGGAAGAAGTGATGGACACATTTGTTGAAGCCATTCCAAGCATGTTGGAAGGAGGATCCTTCAGATGGCTGTGGATGTAAGCGCTGGATGATGAGCATCAGGATGATGCTCTGGTATGATCAGTTGGATCATTTTTATATGTATGTATGCATCATGTTGGATGCTGGATATGATCAGTTGGATCATTTATGTATCTGTATGTACGCATCATGTTGGATGCTGGATATGATCAGTTGGATCATTTTTATATGTATGTATGCATCATGTTGGATGCTGGATATGATCAGTAGGATCATTTGTATGTATTTTGTATATGCATCATGTTGGATGCTTGGACCATGTATCTGTATATGTATCAGGTGGATACATTGTATGATCTGGTGGATCATGTATGGTGAAATGTCTCATATATTTGTATTTGTATCAGGTGGATACATTGTATGATAAGATGGATCATGTATGATGATATGTATCAGGTAGATACTTGGCATGCATCAGGTAGATGCATTGTATGATCAGGATGATCATGGATGACGAGCTTCAAGATGTTGCTCCAGATGACATGACGCAGGATGTTGCAGTGATGATGATTAGGATGATCATGTGTACATCAGGATGATGTATGGTGAGTATCAGGTTGATACTCTGTGGCCGTGGAACAGGTTGTGCAGATAAGCATGTAATTTGTGCCCTGGGATATTTGCAGATAGTCTTTCGAGGTTTTTCCTATAGCATGTAATTTGTACCCTGGGATATCTGGAAAATGCTCTTTCGAGGTTTTGCTTGGGAGGACATATAATTTGTGCCTTGGGAGATCTACAGATAGTGTTTTGAGGTTTTACCTATGGCATGTAATTTGTGCCTTGGGATATCTGGCAGATGCTCTTTCGAGGTTTTGTTCTATGGCATGTAATTTGTGCCCTGGGAGATCTGAGAGGTTGAGCCATGTGCTCGTAATTAGTCATGGGATGCTCTTTCTAGGTTTTGCCATGACCACATGTAATTTGTGCCCTGGGAGATCCGATAGGTTGAGCCTTGTGCTCGTAATCAGCCCTGGGATGCTCTTTTGAGGTTTTGTGGTGACCACATGTAATTTGTGCCTTGGGAGATCCGATAGGTTGAGCCTTGTGCTCGTAATCAGTCCTGGGATTCTCTTTCGAGGTTTTGTGGTAGGGTCACATGTAATAAGTCTTGGAGATCTGGATAGGATGAAAAAGGCCTCAGATGCTCTTTAGGGTTCTTGCTAGTCAAGAGACTCTTTTAAGGTTTTGTGACGCACGTAATAAGTCCTGAGATTTCCACAGTATGGCTAGTGATGATGAATACCTGCAGGTGGTGGGCCTACATACAGTATGAAAAAGGACTCACTTTGTAGAACTTCCTATGACGAGTAGAGTCGGAGATTGGTTGAGATAGCAGCAGCAATGACGATGCATCGATGACGATGATCCCGAGAAGAAGACTTGTCTAGCAGATCTATGTCAAGAAATACCTTCCTAGTTAATAGGGAGTGTTGATGTATATGTAACTTCGGAATGTATTTCATATATATTTATTGTACCCTTATTAGAGATGTGTTATTCCTCTATAAGGAAGTGTCGTCATGTGGATTAACAAGTTTCGCAAGTGTGTGTACTTGCCGATGGGTTATTAGACCACCATGTGTGGGGTTGGCCCTGAAATATATCTTATATTGTGGATGTATCTAGATAGACAAGTCGGCCCCATAAGGTCACTGGGAAAACAGGTTAGTATAAATAGAGATCAGGAGATTTCTATTTAGATCATTCGGAAAGTTATATCTCTCTCACTCAAAAAGTGGCGACTAGTGAGGAGGAGGATCATCTGCTACTAGGAGACTATCTCAGTGTATTTTGGTTGTACTTTGGTTGAGCCATTTCTCTTTCTATCTCTGAGGAAGTTGTGGGGTTTTTCACCTTAGGGTTTTCCCCACGGAAACTCTGTGTCTCTTGTCTCTCATGCTTTTGATTCTTGTGATGCTTGTCATGCTTATTGTGATTGTTATGCATTGATATACTGTATATGTTATTTTCTCAGTAAAGATCCAAGAGTATTGTGAATTAATGCTCAAAATTTAACATTGAGGATGGTACGGTGTACTCCTATGATGGTAGATGTGGAACTCTTCAGTAAGGGATTCAATAGTTATGTTCAAAAAGTGGGTTCCTTGATCACTCATTAAAATCTTCGGGCATCCAAATCTGGTAAGGATGTTCTCAAAGATGAACTGCACGGCAGTAACTGCGCTACAGTCCTTCATCGGTTTAGCCTCTGCCCATCTGGTGAGATAATCCGTCACGGTGATAATATATCTCGTACTAGTCCTCTTTCCCAGTGGGTTAATAGGTCCCACAAAGTCAATAGCCCATTTTTCAAATGCTTGTAGTGTCAACTGTGGTTTTAAAGACATTTCATCTCTTCGTGACGGCTTTCCCGTTCTTTGACAGACATCACAACTTTGGAAATGTTCCTTTGAATCTTTATGGATTGTAGGCCACCATAGCCCTGCTCTTAATATCTTCTACGCAGTAGCTCTACCTGCGTAGTGACCTCCTGATGCACCTGAATGTGCATCAGCCAATATAAATGGCTTCTCATGTTCTAAGACGCATCTGCGCAGCACTTCATCTGGCCCCAACTTGTATAGTTGTCCTGCTATGATAGTGAAGTCTGCTGCTCTGACTACCAGGTGCTTCTTCTGCTGCGTAGTGAACTCTATGGGTGCCAATCCCGTAGTCAAAAAGTCGACAATATCTTTGTAATAATCATCTGCGATCTGTATGGAAAATAACTGCGCGTCAGGCATATTGTCTTCAAGATTGGTGGGTTCTTCACTTGACTCAATCCTTGAGAGATGGTCAGGTCCTAGGTTCAATCTACCTAGCTTAACCACAATTTCAAAATCATACTCTTGGAAGAGTAGTATTCATCTGCATATTCTCCCCCCTAACACTGGTTTATTGACCAGATAATTTAAAGCAGAATGGTTAGTAAACATTGAGAAGTGTGCTAGTGCTAGAATTTCTGCAGTGCGTACACCATAGCTAGACCATGTCTTTCTGTGGTTGTATAGTTCTTTTCAGTTGATGAGAGCTTCCTGCTCGAAAATGCAATGGGATGGTCAATGCCCCCCCTCTCCTGGCTGTGATAGCACCACACCAAGTGCAATGGACGAAGCATCAATGCGTACATGGAATTGCTTGTCCCAACCCGGAAAGACAAGGATAGGCGCAGCTACTATTTTCTCATTTGGTGTGTCTAGGCCTTGCTCACATTCTGCGTTCCATATGAACTGCGCTTTTTTCTTCAACAACTTCTCCATTGGTGCGGTTATCTGCGCATAACCCTTGATGAATTTTCTGTAGTATCCCATATGTCCCAATGTGGTGCAAAGTTGTTTCACTAAATTCGGTGCTGGCAGGTTCACAATAACTGCGATCTTCGCAGGGTCAACCATCAAACCCTATTTACAGACAATGTGTCCCAACAGAATTCCGTAGGGCACACAAAATATGCATTTCTTCAAATTCAAAGAAATATGATGTTGTTTGCATTTCGCTAACATCATTCTCAGGTTCTCATAGTGGTTCTTCAGTAAACCAAAGACAGTCCAATAATAAAAATAGACTTCTAAGAACTTATGGGTAAAGTTCTTGAATGCATCCACAACAACTCTAGAAAATATGGCAGGTGCATTCTTCAACCCAAATGGCATAACTGTATACTGATATGACCCCCATTCAGTAGCAAATGTTGTCTTATGCTTGTCTGCTTCATCGATCCTGATCTGATGGTATCCAAAAAATCCATCAGTGAAAGAATAGGCCTCTTTTCCTCCAACATGATCTAATACTTCATCTGTAAACGGAGTAGGGAATGGGTCATGTAGCTAAGCATCATTCAGTTTCCTCAGATCTACGCAGATTATTATTTCTCTTTTGGTCTTCTTGTCCTAGATAACCATAGGGCTTATCCATTCTGATTCTTCAACTGGTTCGATGATCCCCGCATCAAGCATCTTATCAATCTTTGCCTTAACTCTTTCTTTGTATCTGGGATTCAGTCTATAAGGCCTTTGCTTAACGGGCTTTGCGCTTGGCTGGAGAGGTATCTTCATGACCCCCAAGTCACCCAAAATGCCTTTCATTTTGACGAACTTCGTTGGAAACAAATCCTAATACTCATGTAGAAGGTTTGCAATCTGCGCGACCGTTTCATCATCCCAGTAATCTCCAATGGATGTGAACTTCGGCTCTTCACTTGTCCCAATGTTCACTTTCTTTGTCTTGACAGGGCCGCTCATATTTGGAATTTCTAGTGGAGGTCCCTCTACATCGCGTGCTCCTTCGGATTTAGGTATATTGATGTTGCGCGGATCCTCCTCATCACTCTCCTCTGCATCTTCGTCTTCATCTACAGAGAGGTTGTAACATTCAAGGGCATGTTCTATTTCTCTTTCCCATTCTGGTTGTAGGTTCACAAGTACTTTTACATCTTCAAGTATCCTGTCTTTGATTTCCTCTAATGCCTCGTTTGTACTTGGGAATTCTTCTTTGAATATCCTTTCTTTAATAATCTACAGAGCTTCGTTTATACTTGGATATTCATCTTCAAAACTGAAAGTTCTATGGAAGTTTACAGTCATGATATACCAATTTGTGGTTCCTCTACGAAGTTCAGCGTTTGTGTACCAATTCTTTGGAATCTACTCCAATGTGTGCACAAACAGATGAACCCATTATGTCTGTGGTCTGCTTTCCCATGCTTGTGAACAACTCTCTATGTGATCCCTCAGATCTGTTTGTCCATTATACTTTTCCATTGTCAGTGCGACTTCCTCTGTGAATTTTATTTGCATCATATGTCTGCACTGTTCCCATGTGGTCAAAGTCTTCTTATGTGAGGCCCACCATTCGGCAGGTGTAACGCGCAGTGCTATATCCAACACTGGTATGCAGTGTTTAACTGAAATTGATACAGTATATTCTTGCAAAAATGTATATATGTTAGTTGAACCATCATAAGTGGGGATTGGACTTACCTCTGTTCCAAAGCATCGCAGTGACTTCGTGATCTGTGCACATATTCTTGCAGATAATTCATGCATTCGGCTTTGCCAATTCTCCAGTCCTGTGTCGGAACCTGATACGCAAGAGGTTTCGCATCGCCAACTAAGTGTTCCATCCGCCGTAGGATTGATGTAGTCATCCTGATTCATAGTCATCTTGTAAATGTGATCAAGGTCTTGTGCTCTAGATTCTTCCTGTATTGGCTCACTATATCTTTCTCCTTGCGAGGGGTCCAAGGGTGCGATGACCCTAATATCCTGCCCTTCTAAGATCATCTTTTTGGTTTTTAGGTTGATGATCACGAGGTTATCCATCACCCAGTCTATCTCCAATAGTGCTGGATATGGGTTACTGTTGTCGGTCATTTCGATAACCTCGAAGTCTACTGAAATTCTGACTCCATCGATGTCCACAAGTAATTTTGAAAGCCTTCCAAATGGAATCACTTTCTATTGATTTGCTAATCTCAACTGGATAGGTGACCATGCTAGTATTGGTTTCCCCATCTGCTCCCATGTCTGTTCGCTCAAGACATTTACTTCAGAACCTAAATCAAAGATGATCTCATCCATCTCATAATCTCCAATTTGTGCACTTAGCATCATTTCTCGGCCTGTTCTCTTATGGCTCTTTATTTGATGAACTGCGCACTGGGCAGTATTATTGGAATTGCGCGGTTCATACTGGTCCAGTAAGTGCTGCAATTCCACTAAAGCATCTTCGCTCTTAAGCAATTTCATATAGCTCCATAGGAACTGTGCAACAAAAATCCTTGTTTTTGCTGCAATACTTGTTTGATCATACACTACTGGCATATCCTTCGTATGCACTGTGTCACTTCGCAACGGGATTCTAGGTGTCATAGGTGCTGGTTCTTTAAAGGTTTACCTTGCTTCTTCAAAGACTTCCTTGTTTCTTCAAAGACTTCCTTGTTTCTTGCCAGATCGAAAACATGTGTTTTCCTAGTAGCTTTTTTGATCCAGACCCCTTCAGCAGGAGTCTTCTTAGCTTGGCAATTCCTAGAAGTCGAAGCTTCTGGTTCTCGATCGCTCCCTGTGGCAACACCACTTCGCGTCATAGAATGAACATTTTGATCTCTAGCTCTTTTCTCTGCTGCGATCATTTGAACATTCGGGTTCAGTGCTTCTTGTTGTTTTCTTTCTTACATTTTTGCAGATAGCAGTGGGCATGCTTCAATAACATGATCAAAATATTTACAATAACTGCAGGTTGTACAAGCATTGGTACAATCTCTAGATAAGTGACCTGGCTGGCCATAGTTATAACAGATCATCTGGCCTCTTACTCTTCCTAATCCTGGGCCAATATTTCTTCCTCTTCCTCGGAAACCACCACGGCCTCTATATGCGCCTTGGTCATATTGCGTGCTCTCATTATGCTGCGGTGTTTCTTCTTGGACTCTATAAATGTCGTGTTTCGTTTCTATCATCAGCTCGTATGATCGACAGTTGGAGTCATCATGTCCAACTGACTTATAGAAATTGCAATACAAATTCTTGGGTGTTCTTACATATTTTTGGATTAAGTAACAATCTTCAGGGCAATGTCCTCTAGTTCTACAAATCTCATACCATGGCCCATGTTGCTGATTCAGTGGATTCGGTGCTCCACTTTCAACGTACTCTTGAAATAGAGGGCAGCGTTCTTTCAGGTGTCCCTCTCCCTTGCATCTTGTACACCAGATTTCTTCTCTTGTCTCTTTTCCCTCCTTTATGTCTTGCAATTGAAGTGTTAGCATTTCCAACTGATTCTAGATTTGGACCATGCCTTGACTTGTTTCTCCTATCGACGAAGCTTCTAGCTTCATCGCAATCTCTATGGCTTCTGCCTGTGAAGCCACCTTTTGTTGCATCAACGACAGTCTGATATGGGGAAACAACGCAACTATGAACCACTCTTGGTGCTGTTGCGGTGCTATGTCAAAAATGACCTGGTCTAACAGTGTTATAAACTTCTAGTCAAATTCCTAGACTGTTTCATTAGGTTTTTGCTTAATCTCCTTTAATTCTATTATACATTGGGATTCAAACTTTGGTTTCTTGAACTCTCTTAATAGCGCATCCTTAATCTCCACTAGAGTTCTATTCCGTCACTGAGAATACTTCATAAACCAGTTTAAAGCTCTATCTCTGAGTGTAGAGACGAGTTGTGCCCGCTTAACAGCATCATCCTGGACTTGTTTGACATTCCAGACGGCTTCACACAGAAACCAATGTTTCTCAGGGTCCTCTAGACCCATTCCTTTGAATATCGACAGCTTAATATCATCAGTCATTCTCCTTCTAGGTGCAGTGTTCTGCGCAGTGGTCTGTGCAATGTTAGGGATGTTACTGCGCAGAATGTTCTGAGTACTCACTCCCGCGGTGTTACTAGCATTGATACTCTGGGGATTAGGATTATTAACAACTGGAGGGTGCTGAACGGACAAAATCTGTGAAATAGGAGGCATAGTAGTAATGACTGGTGGATTCTGCGGAGTAATAGGCTGAGAGGTGGCTGATGGAGGTGTTGTCTGGCTATCAGTATCAGCTTGGAACTCAGTGTCTATGCAGAGTCCATGTTCACTGGAGTTCTTCTTATTTGTATACTTATATCTTTTTCCACTTCTTAAATTGTGTGTATCTTCGTCAGAATCACTATATGTGTTATCGACCATTACAGATTCAAAAGCTTCTAGGAATTTTACTGCATTTTTAAAACTCCTTTCTCAGCTAAAAGCATTTTAATATATAAGCTCAGATTGTTTAGATACTTACCTCTGAATCCTTTGAAGAACTCTGCTTCCGTTGCACTGTAGGACTTCAGGGTGTCCACAATGAACTCTGTCACGAAGCCTTGTAGTATGCTGTCAAGACAAAAGTCGACTGCTCATGAGAGTGGACTATCTACTACTTTAAGCCTCTGAATAAGTTCTGGGTTCCACTCGGTAGGTGCTCCTTCTTGGAAACAGTTCTTTTGTTCTGCGAGTCTTGATAACCACTCGTGCAACTCATTTCCAAAGGTTTCCCAAAAAATTTCGTGAATATCCTTCCACAGGTATTTATTTAACCAATCTATGCCAGAGAGATGCGGATGTCCATTCTCCTTTTTGGCAAAATCCCTTTCTATCCTCTCTACCTAGTTCCATATTTCAACTTTTTTAGGATTCCAATTTTTGGTGCTCATCACCAGTTCAAGCACGAAAATGGAACCATTTGTTGGCTCTAGATGTGTTCTTTAAATTCAATGAGGTAGACCCCAGTTCTGCGCGGTTCGAGGAACCAACAAAGCCCCTTTTCACTGTCCCTTTCGGCAACAGTCTGCGAGCAGACCGAGGTCTCACCCGAGGTGAAGTTATGGGGAGTTTGCAAAACCAGGTTTCCACAACCGGTTGATACACACTTCAATGGAATGGGCGACTACGCGAAGTTTACCTCCTTCGCAGTTAATACTTATACAGTAGCACATCCACGGACTGCGCGGCTCAGAATGGATCTTCGACAATAGGACAACTCAAATGAGATTGCGCTTCCTCTTTGGTACTTAACCACTTTAATGGACTTTACCTAGTGTAAGTTATGCATTCAACAACATAATGGATTGCGAGCCTTGATAAATTATACACTATAACAATGACACTGTAATTGCGCATTTCTGGTGGTGCGCTCAGGGAATCACACTATACAGACCTCGCTGGCTAAGTGTTTACTCGATTAACTTATGCATTCATTTGACTTAGAAATATTGGTGTCTTCGACATTCATTCACACGTGTTGTTAGTTAACATATTATCCCCATCTTTTATCCTTATGGCGAATACATATAAAAGAAAGAACACATGCATTCAAAAATAAGATCTTAACCATTCACATAAGAAAATACATAGATATAAAGGCATATTCAATCACATAACATAGAATTTAATGTGGTGCACCCCCAGGATGGGAGCTACGTCCACAGAAACTGTTGTTATATTATTTATGGGAAGGGTACAACAGTTCCAATCTGCACACTCAGCTGGAGACTCTCTTCTCTCTCAGTAGGTCTCTACGCACGCAGCTGTAGAGCCTTTTACAATCTTCTCTCAATAGATATTACTCTTCAACAGTTATCCATTATTCACGATTAGAGATTAACCCTTTCCCTTACAAAATTTTCCTTTCTATAGAGATCGCAACCGTAGGTCACGTCTATTACAATGCATAGGCCAAAACCATAAGGTTACAAAATGTTGCGGTTACCCGCCGACTTAGCCTGTCGCAGTCGAAAGCTGCTCCACACGCTTCTGGCCGTTCTATTGGACCACTCGCAACTCACACGCCCTTCTGACATCCGCAGTCTTCACAAAACGGCTATACTACATTGTGGCGTGTCTCTTTCCGCCTCTTTGGCCTTCCTGTTGCTGTCGGCTTCATGGCTTAGCTTCTAACTATTTTCTGCCACTCTCTTGATAGGTCACTTTCATCCGCCTTCACGCTGCTCCATACCCATTCCCGGGAATCCTGGAGTTTCTTACTCAAAACAGGCCACTTTCATAGCTCGACCTTCCCTTATACTCTTTACCCAAAATAGGTGCTCTACTGGCATTGCGCGGTGTTGCCACTTCGTGGAGCTGGCACTTAGCTGCGCGGTTCTTACCCTGCCAATACTGCGCTGCACTGTAACTTCGTAGCTTCCCAAAATTGTCTTGAAAAAAATTCCTTACTTGGGCCAGGCCCAACAAATATGTTAGAGGGTTACTTATTTGTTCAAACATTTTTCATCGATGAAAATATCACCTTTTCACTCCTTAAATCCCTCCCCCGTGTCAAATATTGGTGGGATGGTTATTGCGAGAGGCATGTCGTAGAGGAGTTTGTAATATACAAGACATAACCCACTTGGTTGGATATTTTCAATGCCATCAAGGATGAATTCTACCTTTTCAGAAACTAGGATGACTGGTACATGATATGGACAACTTTGTGACAGGAGAGAGATGAGATGGTGTCGGAGTTTAACAATATATTCCATACCCTACAATCAAAGATAAGTATCCGAGACTCCAAACAACACTTGGTCCTAAAGTACTGCAGTTTCCTATACATGTACATCCAGAAAGAGACATATTTCCTAGACATATCCTCACCAGGAGATGCTTATTTGTATGTTGTCAAGATTGAGCAAAAGTTTAAGCATAAGAATAAGTGGGAGTTTGGGTTTTCAAATCAACAATAGTAGAAAATTTGTAAAGGAGACCCTAACTCACATAATAAAGGATAGAGAAAGGATGGCCACCATCATGACAGCTAGGACAAGCCACATGTAAAGAAAGGTAATGAGGAATCGAAGAAGGACACCGACAAGTGGTGTGAGTTCCTCAAAATACCCTGGCACAACACTAATGAATGTTTCTCAAAACAATCATTGTTGGCTAAGATGAAATACTATGAGTTGGATTTTTGCTTGGACATTCAGAGCAAGAAAAGGGAAAGGAGATCATTGATGTGGAACCTAGTGCCACCATCTCAACCACAAATATTCGACCGGGAGAGTCAGAGGATCTAGAGGAATGGGATATCCTCTTCCATTCACAACTGTGGGTGAATGGGAATCTGCTACATTTCATTGTTGACAGTGGTATCTAGAAGAAATTGATCTCGGTCAAGGTCGTTGAGAGAATGAATTTTCCAATGATGCCACATCCCCAAACATTCACCATTGGTTTGTTGAGTCTGGGATGAGATATCTACATCAATCAATAATGCCACCTATCGTATGGCATCAATCCATTCAAAGATGAGGTATTATGTGATGTTTCCGCACTTGAAGTTTGTGATGTTATTTTAGTTAAACCCTATATGTGGAAACACCATGTTGTTTATGAGTCTAGGCACTGTAGTTTCATTGTCACTTTGGAGGGCCAATTATATAGGATACCCGAGGTAGTCCCAAATACCGCAGTTTCCTTGCTCTTCGCAAAGCAATGTCAAAAGGAAATCTCTTAGACTAGGAAATTTTTCCTCTTCATGGTTCGGTTGAAAGGTCACTAAAATCGCCACAACCTAAGCACAAGGTCTCTCTTAACAATATAAGTAGGTGGAAAATATTGTAAAAGAGGACATAGATATCTTTTCTTTTCCTAAATGGGTGCCTCTACACTTCCAGCTTAAACATTCAATTGATTTGATACATGGTGATCCTTTACCTAATGTCCCAATATATAGGTGCTCTCTTTTGGAAAATTAGGAAATAAAGTGTCATATTCAAGAACTCATCCAAAGAGGACACATTCGACTGAGCTCCTCACCTTATGGGAGCCCAATTGTGTTGGTTCATAAGAAGTATGGGACATGGTGACTCTATATTGATTGCAAATCCCTAAAGAAAATCATTGTTAAGAATCAATGCCCAATCCCTTGGATTGATGATCTTCTTGATCAACTTAAGGATGCAATTTATTTAGTAAGATTGATTTGAAGTCAAGTTACCACCATGTCCTGATTGAGCAGGACGATGTATGGAAGACAAACTTCAAGTCTAAACAAGGCCTTTTTGAATGGTTGGTCATGCCTTTAGGCTTGACTAATGCTCCTGCAACATTTATGAGGATGATGGATGATATATTGCACCCATGCAAAATCTATTTTGTGGTCATATATATGGACGGGATCCTCATATTTAGCATAACTTGGTTGGAATACTTGCAGCCCATTCGGTAGATACTTAGTACCTTGCGCCAACACAAATTATATGCCAATTTGGAGAAATGCTCATTCAACATGGAGCGAATTTAGTACCTAGAACACATCATGGATGAACATGTGGTGCATGTGGACCCAACAAAGATCCAATTCATTTGCTATTGTAAGCCCCTACTACTCTAATGGAGCTCCGAAGCTTCTTGGGCCTCACTAAATTTTACCACAAGTTTGTGTTGGGGTTCTCTCAAATCTCTTGGCCATTAAGCCAAGTGACCAAGGGTGGATCCAAAGCCAAGTTTTCTTGGGGTGCATCACAACATAAACCCTTTGAGGAACTCAAACGACACCTCTACTTGATGCTAGTACTCACTCTATCATACCTACAACAACATTTTGAGATTGATACAGATGTCTCTAACTATGTTATTGGTGCAATCTGTTACACCAAAATGTCGTCAACCTTGTGCAAGTGTTGCAAGTGTCATCATCATGACCTAGTGTCATCACCATGACTATTGCAAGTGTCCCCATTGTGACCCAGTGTCGTCATCATGACCGTTGTGACAATGTCTTCATCTTGACCATTGTGTAAACTCTTTGCTATAACCCCTAAACTCATTCTGGGCTAAAACACATCCAACTGAGAGATTCCCCTGTCCGCTTGACCTGTTTTCAGTAGGCTGTCGCACTTTGTCTTCCTAAAGGGTGAGATAGACCCCCTCTGTCACAGTTCTTGGTCAGCTAGGGTGAGACACTATCGCACTTTGTCTTCCTATAGGGTGCGATAGCCTCCTCTGTTGCTTTGTGTCCTCTACTAGGGTGCGATGAAGTTGGTTAAATCCTATTTTGGGGAGTCTCGAGGTATCTCTAGAAGTTTGTTGAAGTGGAGACCTATCCCTAGGCTCTAGGTGAGGTGAAATTTAGGTTCGTAACCTAATGGGAGGATCCCTTAACCATCTCCCCCTAATCCTCAATCTACCCTATCTCTTTAGCCCTATATAAACACCCACTCTCTCCATGGGAAGGGGAGGAAGTCTATAGTATATGCACGCTGGTGAAATTATCTTAGGAGAGATCTCTACTCATCCTTGAGAGATCCATCATCCCTTTGGAGGCTTTGGCATTGGCTTGATCAGAGAAAGATTGCTACGTTAAGTCATTGGTTGTAATCTCTTAATCCTATGTATTTCCCTTTTAATACAGTAATATAAGTGCTTTCCACCAAATCTCATTGTGTTAATGATATATTGTGTAGTTTGCTTACTTAACTGCTTACTTAGATCTATTATTGTGTAGCTGCATTTTACTGCTTGTCTTGTTTTGTTGTCTTGACAGGTTTTGCAACTTAGATCTGAAGACCATCAAGTTTGGAGCAACATTCAAGGAGAAAGGATCAGTGATTGAAAAGGTAAAGATGGATGAAGCTTCACGATGGTTGGAAGATATTACTAGTCCTCAGCAGGTGCTTCCAACAAGTGATAGTAAGTTGTCCCTCGACCCCCTGCTGGTTGACCAAGTGATCAATTCAGTTTCATCTGTAATTGATCCCACTCTTCCTTCCGAGAGTGAAGTGATCGAGTCGCTGTCATCTCCACTTGATCCCACTCTTCTATCAGACAGCATTCATACTGCAACTATCACCTTGACATAGTCTTCATCTCATCCTACTCTCCTCGATGAGAGTGGATTGATAACCACTTATGTTTTTCTAGTCAGTTCCGATCATGGGGGGCAAGAGTCCGTTTCCACGGGATCCCCTCCAAGTACTAAGGTCATTTCCTTTGATTGGAATGGTTTAGCAGAATCTCATCTCCCCTCAAATGTTCCTTTCCAGATATCTGTATGTGTTGCCGATAAGGAAATATTTTGCACTATAGTTCACGAGGGAGCTTCTGTTAGTATTTTATCCTCAAATGCTTGGAAAGCTATAGCATCTCCTCATCTTGTGCCGGTTACCCACCATATTTTGGCTTTTAATAGAAGGCCTACTGGACCTTTAGGGATTCTCCCGTAGTTACCTGTCACGTTGAGAGGTAAAACTGTTTATGTTGATGTCAAGGTTGTCCAAGGTCCTTTAGATTTCAATCTACTCCTTGGATGTGATTATGTCTATGCTATGAAAGCTGTCATGTCCACACTCTTTCGAGTGATGTATTTTCCCTATGATGGGAGGATTGTGACCATTGATCAAATTTCCTTCGTGACACCCAATCATCGCATGACTTCCAGTCATCATAATTCCCTGAACATTCCACACGTATTAGTGGTTTCTTCCTCTTAAGCATGAGGGGCATATCTCTAGCCTCTGGACATCATGCTAGGGGGCACACTACCAACCTATGGATAGGTGCCAGTAGAGCGAGCATAGTTTACCTTTGGATTCAAGTTCATTAAAAAATGAAACCAGTAGTTTGAGCAGAGTTTACCTTTGGCTTCAAGCTCGTTAAAAAATGAAACCAGTAGTTTGAGTAGAGTTTACCTTTGGTTTCAATCTTGCATAAAAATGAAACTAGCTTCACTGAGCATAGTTCCCTTTCTGTGTCAAGCTCGTTAAAAAATGAAACAGGTTCCCATGAGCACAGATTAGTCTTTGATTCCAAGCTTGTTAAAAAATGGAATAGATCCCCTAAGCATAGTTTACCTTTGGTCTCAGGCTTGCATAAAAATGAGACCAGCTTCATGAGCATAATTTCCTTCCTGTGTCAAGCTCTTTAAAAAATGAAACAGGTCTTTTGAGAAGAGTTCTATTCCTGTGTCAAGCTCGTTAAAAAATGAAACATATCCTTTCCCTTTGAGTCGAGTCTTCTCGTAGACTTAGTACCTGAACCTTGTTTTCACCCACCTATGCCTTAGGAGAATGAAATTAAGCTTGGGGGCATGCCTTCAACCTCTTGAAGTTATGTTGAAGTCAACTCGATCGCCTCTCAACACCACGTTGGAGCTAAGTCACTTAATTCTAGCAATCATGCTGGGGGCATGTACCAAAATCTGGATACCAGGTTGGGGAATAATCCACCAATGGGAACATTTTTCGAGCATACTTTCCTTTTTGGTTTTTGAACTCATTAAACCATGAAAATAATCCCAAGCTTTTCCTGTATCAAGCTCACTAAAAAATGAAACGGTACCTCTAGAAATCATACTAGAAGTAAGCCGTCAGTTTCTTGTGTTGGGGGAAAAATTTCCAACCTCTATCCATCATGTTGGGAAGAAACCTGCCAATGGGCATTAATCCTGAGCATAGTTCATTTTCTGTTACAAGCTTGTTAAAAAACTGAAGCGGACATCATGAGCATTCTTCCAACCTATCTTCGAGCTCGTTAAAAACACTAAGATAGTATTTGAGCTTACTTTTCACTTTTTTCGTGCTCTGGTTAAAACATGAAAAGTGGTTTGAGCTTACCTTTTACTTTTTCGTGCTCTGGTTCAAATATGAAAAATGTTCCGAGTGCTTTTGATACCATTATCATGTTCGTTAAAAAGTTGAGTAAAAAGGTGTGTCTACCAAGTATAGGTTTATCACTTTATCGGGCCTCACTAGAATATTTACGGAAAATGAACCGTGCTGAGTTTACTTTTTCATTTTTCATACTCGGTTATCAACCATGAAAAATTTGTTCATGTAGTCCTCTTTCATCTCTTTTCAGACTCCCTAAATAGGAAAAGATCACCAAGCGAACTTGATTCATTCACGTTTATAAAAGTATTTGAATGATCGTCTCCCTGGTGATAGGTTACCTCTTTTTCGGTCCAGAGGGCACTTTTTATGAAAAAGGAATACTCCAAACAATCATGACTAGAAGAGTCCTCTCTCGTGTTGTTTTACCCTTTTTCGGGCGGAGAGGCTAACCGTACGAAAAAGGACCTTTAGAGTCTTCTTTAGTTCTTTTCAGACTCTCTAAACATGAAATGACACTGATTTTACCTTCTATGGACTCGTTAAAACTCAACATTGAAGGGCCCGTTATGGGATGAACCCCTCCTTTGCCAGGTTCATAAAACACGTGGAATTGGACTCATCTATGAGATGAGCTATACCAAGCATATGGATACCCTCATCAAGCTCGTAAAAAACACATGAGGTACTCATCAATCATGATGGGGAAAAAGGAAATATTTTCCATTACACTTTACTTATGGAAGTACATAGTCTCTCTTGAACATGGAACTCATTTGCATTTACATTCAGTACTTGGGTAATTCGTTTGTCTCCAATTCCTATCAATTCCGTGAGTCTTGTCACTCCTTTGGGTCATCCAAAGAATGCTTCCACCATTAGTCGCATTGCGGGTTAGTATCATTCTCATCATGTCAATATTGCCAAGTCATGCCATGCCCATGTTCAAGAGATGTTTTGTTACTCATCATCTGCAGTCAGTACACATTCGATCATGTTGGTCTACCTTCAGTCAGTCTTGCACATTACTCTATCGTCTGATCTACACCAAACATATGTTATCGAGTTTCATGTCGATGATGGGTGATTCATCATGGCCCTCCTTCGATGGGTTTGTCCTCGTTGACTTCAAATCATCATCCGAGGATTGAAATTAGAAACCAACCAAGTACCTTGGGCCTGCATGCCTCAATGGCAGGTTAGCTCGCTTTCAAGATGAGTTTACCTCATTGACTCTTGATTGAAAGATTCCATTAGGCGTTCGACTTCATCTCATTGATTCACGCTTGGTGGTATGTACTGTGATACCTTGGGGATCATTGAAATTAATGGTGATTCCCCTCGCACTTGTTAACGATATACATTAATGACCGGTAATCAAGTGGTTTCTACCATGTTCGACTCCAAAACATTGTAATCACATGGATAGATTCGTATCATTGCGGGTTCAGCTTGAAGACTCTGGGGAATTTTTTGCTACCTGAGTTGCGATGGAGATTGTTTGAGACACACAAATCCACTTTGTATTGGTCATGGCTGTGTTGTCAGTTCAGAGTTACATAGATCCACTGGTCATGTCTGTGTTATCATCTCATCATGGATCTACAATTGTGTCTAGTGGCCAAGATTGTATTCAGTCAGTCTTTACTATCATGGATCTGCAATGTATTGGTCACCAGCCATGTTTTGTGAAACTTGTGGATCTCAGGTCATTTCTGCAGCAACTCCATCCAACCAGCAAGTCCTTGCCATTTTTCTTACTACAAAGCATTTCACCTATCTCATTCCGTCAGCTTCATGCTTTGGGGGTCATTCTGTTACACAAAAATGTCGTCACCCTTGTGTAAGTGTCGCAAGCGTCCTCACCATGACCATTGCAAGTGTCGTCATCATGACTGTTGTGACAATGTCATCATCTTGACCATTGCGTAAACTCTTTGCTATAACCCCTAAACTCATTTTGGGCTAAAACACATCCAACTGAGAGATTCCCCAGTCTGCTTGACCTGTTTTCAGTAGGCTGTCGCACTTTGTCTTCCTAAAGGGTGAGATAGATCCCCTCTGTTACAGTTCTTGGTCAGCTAGGGTGAGACACTATCTCACTTTGTCTTCCTACAGGGTGCGATAGCCCCCTCTGTCGCTCTGTGTTCTCTACGAGGGTGCGACGAAGTTGGTTAAAGCCTATTTTGGGGAGTCTCGAGGTATCTCTAGAAGTTTGTTGAGGTGGAGACCTAGCCCTAGGCTCTATGTGAGGTGGCGTTTCGGTTCCTAACCTAATGGGAGGATCCCTTAACCATCTCCCCCTAATCCTCAACCTACCCTATCTCTTTAGCCCTATATAAACACCCACTCTCTCCATGGGAAGGGGAGGAAGTCTATAGTATATGCACGCTGGTGAAATTATCTTAGGAGAGATCTCTACTCATCCTTGAGAGATCCATCATCCCTTTGGAGGCTTTGGCATTGGTTTGATCAGAGAAAGATTGCTACGTTAAGTCATTGGTTGTAATCTCTTCATCCTATGTATTTCCCTTTTAATACAGTAATATAAGTGCTTTCCAGCAAATCTCATTGTGTTAATGATATATTGTGTAGTTTGCTTACTTAACTACTTACTTAGATATATTATTGTGTAGCCACATTTTACTGCTTGTCTTGTTGTGTTGTCTTGACAGGTTTTGCAGCTTAGATCTGAAGACCATCAAGCTTGGAGCAACATTCAAGGAGAAAGGATAAACGATTCAAGAGGTAAAGAATCTAGTTCCTTGATCTCTAATTATATCTAGGAGAGTCATTTATGTTCTGTCTCTATTTGTTCTAGAATCACGTTGAGCTATGGAGATCAGGCCTCGAGTCCGCTCTTGGTAGATTGTCCGTCAAACAAATATGGTGACCATACTGAGGATATTACTACGCATGTATTGTCCAGGTAGTTGGGTATTCAGGAAAGGGTACAGTCCCAATCCTCCTTGTCGCGTTTTACTGTTGGAACCTGCGGTATATAGCGAGTTGCAAAGCCTTGATAATCCTGTGAGGTTCCAGATTTTGAATCCACTCCTATTCACACAGTTTTCTTGTTTCTCTTAGACTTGGGTAGTGTTTGATTTGTGTGGTACTTTAGAGACTCTTAGGAAGTTTAGATATCGAAGACTCTTCCGGGACTACCAACCAAGAGACCCTTTTCCAGGGTATGCCATTGTTATTCCCCCTTGTGGAACTGTTGGTCCTCCCTTTATGGCTACGGTTAGTCTTCCTGGATTGCCAATAGGATTACCAGTATGGTTATTCTCCAATCCGGTTACACCAAGTGCACCAATTATGTTGAACCTAGGTCCTTCACCACATGAGCATCAATCTCATGGTGACCCTTCTCCTTCTTCGTTGAAAGTTGAATCGGATTCCGTATCTTCCTCTTCTCCTACTGAAAACTCTGATGTTAGTAAGAAGGAGGAGAAGAATAAGAAGAAGAAAATGAAGATAAAGAAGAAGAAGGATAAGAAAGAGACCGAGCGTCAACCATCTGCCTCTGATGGAACTCATTCTATGAGAACACCTTGTAAGCCCAAGTTCCCTTACAAATTTTGCAAGGGTGATCACCTTCTCAAGGATTGTCCCGATCTTTCCCGTGTGTCAGAAGTGTGGTCTAAAAACCACACACCGCTTGTATCGTCAACCTCTGACCATCATGTTGATGATACTCCCTCGACCAGTGACCCGTTGGTGAAGGGTCGGAAGGGTAAAGTCCTGTATCCCTGTTTGATATGCAAGGGTATGCACCATAGTTTCCTTTGTCCAAGCATGGATGAAGCTTCACGGTGGTTGGAAGATAATACTTTCCTCAACAGGTGCTTCCAACAAGTGATAGTAAGTTGTCCCTCGACCCCCCGCTGGTTGACCAAGTGATCAATTCAGTTTCATCTGTAATTGATCCCACTCTTCCTTCTGAGAGTGAAGTGATCAAGTCGCTATCATCTCCACTCAATCCCGCTCTTCTATCAAAGAGCGTTCAGACTGCAACTGTCACCTTGACACAGTCTTCATCTCATCCTACTCTCCCTGATGAGAGTGGATTTATAACCATTGATGTTTTTCTAGTCAGTTCCATTCATGGGGGGCAAGAATCCATTTCCACGGGACCCCCTCCAAGTACTAAGGTCATATCCTTTGATTGGAATGGTCTAGCAGAATCTCGTTTCCCCTAAGATGTTCCTTTCCAGATATTTGTAGGTGTTGCCGATAAGGAAATATTTTGCACTATAGTTGACGAGGGAGCTTCTGTTAGTATTTTATCCTCAAATGCTTGGAAAGCTATAGGGTCTCCTCAGCTTGTGCCGATTACTGGCCAGATTTTGGCTTTTAATAGAAGGCCTACCAGACCTTTAGGGATTCTCCCGCACTTACCTGTCACATTGAGAGGTAAAACTGTTTATGTTGATATCATGGTTGTCCAAGGTCCTTTAGATTTCAATCTACTCCTTGGACATGATTATGTCTATGCTATGAAAGCCATCGTGTCCACACTCTTTCGAGTGATGTATTTTCCCTATGATGGGAGGATTATGACCGTTGATAATCTTTCCTTCGTGACACCCAATCATCGCATGACTACCAATCATCAGACTTCCCTGAACATTCCACACATATTAGTGGTTTCTTCCCCTTAAGCATGAGGGGCGTATCTCCAGCCTCTGGACAACATGCTGGGGGGGACACTACCAACCTCTAGATAGGTGCCAGTAGAGTGAGTAGAGTTTACCTTTGGCTTCAAACTCATTAAAAAATGAAACAAGTATTTTGAGAAGAGTTTACCTTTGGCTTCAAGCTCGTTAAAAAATGAAACTAGTAGTTTGAGCAGAGTTTACCTTTGGTTTCAAGCTTGCATAAAAATGAAACCAACTTCACTGGGCATAGTTCCCTTTCTGTGTCAAGCTCGTTTAAAAATAAAAAAGGTTCCCATGAGCATAGATTAGTCTTTGATTCTAAGCTCATTAAAAAATGGAATAGATCCCCTAAGCATAATTTACCTTTGGTTTTAGGCTTGCATAAAAATGACACCAGCTTCATGAGCATAATGCCCGTCCTGTGTCAAGCTCTTTAAAAAATGAAACAGGTCTTTTGAGCAGAGTTCTATTCCTATGTCAAGCTCATTAAAAAATGAAACATATCCTTTCCCTTTGAGTCGAGTCTCCTCGTAGACTTATTTCCTGAACCTTCTTTTCACTCGCCTATGCCTTAGGCGAATGAAACGAAGCTTGAGGGCATGTCTTCAACCTCTGGAAGTTATGTTGAAGTCAACTTGATCGCCTCTCTACACCACATTGGAGCTAAGTCACTTACTTCTAGAAGTCTTGTTGGGGGCATTGTTGGCGTATATAACTGAGCTAGAGGTTTCCATTGTAGACCCAGGTACTTCGCGGTTCAAGGAACCAACAAAACCCCTATTCACCAGCCCTTTCGGCAACAGGTTGCGCACATCCTGAGGTCTCACCCGAGGCGAAGCTAAGGGGGTGGTTGCAGAATCAAGTTTCCACAACCTGGTGATGCGAGTGTAAATAGGACTGATAGGTAGGCAGTGCGACAAAGGACTCTTTCTATGGATACTAGATTGTGCGATGCCTCTACTTCGCATTGGACACTTCAGCAAGCTATGGCGCTTGCACAACCAGTGCATCCAATGACTGCGCAGTAAAGGGTACTTTCCACGTTACGATGATAAGCTATCAACATCTTATCTCGCAGCAATTACAATGAGTCAGCGCGTCAACTGGATCACGCTTCTACTTCAAGACTTGTTCGACTCCATTCAACCTTACTTAATAATCTTTATTCATTCAACAATACTTAGGCTATTATCTTTATGGAGTATGTAAATAAATCGAAACATATAATACTATGCGCTCCAATGTTGTGCTCAAATTCAGTGTTCGGCTATGTGATTGGCCAATAGATTCATACAATCAAAGACTTACGAGTGCCGAATACATAACATTCATCCACACTTGTATTACTTAACATATTATTCCCACCTTTCCTGCGGCGAATGCATATAAAAGAAATCACATAACAGATAACTGTGGTATTAAACATCCATACTAAGCAAATGAACAGTTGCAAACACACAACAATCACACTACACAGAATTTAACGTGGTTCACCCCCCAGGATGGAGGCTACGTCCACAAGAACTGTTGTTAAATTAGTCTATTGGGAAGGGTACAACAGTTCTTAGTCTACGCACTCAGCTGCTGACTCTCTTCTCTCTCAGATAGGTCTTTGCGCACACAGCTGCAGAGCCTTTACAATAGTTTCAAGTTCAAAAGACTCCAACAATGATCAATAATGAAGAGCTTCTAACCCTTTCCCATACCAAAGTGCCTTATTTATAGATCACGCCCATGGGTCATGTCTTTACAATAAGTAGACCGAAACCCTAAGGTTTCCAAAATTGGCATGGCTAACTGCCATCCTAGCTGTCGCCGTTGACAGCTTGCTCCAGGCCTTCCAGCTGGGCCACTCGTGGCTCACACATTCGTTTGACAGCCGCAGTCATCAAACGGTTGTAGCTGCATCATGGCCTGTCCCTTTCCACTCCTTCCGCCTGTTTGTCACCATCGGTGTAGGGGCCTAGCTTCTCAACTGCTTGCTGCCACTCTCCTTGGCAGGTCGCTTTCTTCTGCCTTCCACCTGTCCCTTACCCGAAATATGTCACTTTCTTGTCTGACCTTTACCTGTATTTCTTACCAAAAATAGGTCCTGCATGATTCCTGCGCAACCGCATACTACGCTATCCTGTCTTAGCTATTGCTGCTGCGCGACATGTGCAATTTATCAAAACTATCCCCCATGCACTTCCGCAACGCACATTGTGCACTTTTAAGCACTTGTGCAAATATTCCAACTTGGGCCCCACCCAACAGGCCCCTAACACTCACTTGTGGTGGGTCCTGAGCCACTTCCATATGTGGACGATGGCGCGACATCCTCCGGTGTGCCTATATTTGAAGAAAAAATTTGCAGAGTAATTGCTAACTCTGCGACCATGTCCTTGGCCTTTTACTCGAATCCTTGAAGCCTCTCTAGGGTGGCCTGTGAGACCATTTCTTTGGCCACCTGCTCTTTCATGGTGCCTTCTGTCGTCTGAAGTTCCACGAACTTTTCATCGAATTGCTGTATCAATTTAAGGCCTTCTTGTTCAATGTGCTGCAATCTGTCAGATGCAGCAGCCTCTTTCTCTCTAAGTGTGGCCAATTCTTTCTGTAGGTCCTTGATTTCATTATATTTTTGTATTTTCTCCCTGGCCGGCATACTTTTCAATTCTGCATTCGCGGCTTCTACCTGTTGCTCTGTTCATTGCAGATCCCCCTTTGTCTTTTGCAGCGCAGGATCCTCATTCAACCCTGTCAAAATTGTATTTACTCCTTCGAGTAAATCTTGGCACTTCATCACTTCTGACGAAATGCTATCCATGGTTTCCTGTACTTCCTCTGCTGGAGCTGCAACCTGATCTGGCTGTATAACTGGGTGCCTAGCCTCCAGCTCTGTGATCTTCCCTTTGTAGGAAGTCTCCATCTGTACCATATCTGATGTGAGGGTTTCTACCCTAGCCCCAAGATTCTTTATAGTGTCCTCTACATCATCTTCTTCTGTGCATTCGTGGCTATTTGCGCAGACCGTTGACACAATTTCTTTGATCTTGTGGTCTCTCTCGAGGATTTCAGCCAGTTCTTGTTCTTTTTGCTCGAACTCCTTCCTAATCTCTTCAATATTTTCTTTCAACCAGACACTCTGGTCATATGAGGCCATGCCAATTTCTTGTATCTCTTCTGAAATTTGCAAGTGTAGCTCATTCAGGTCTTCTAGTGGTAATGACCCAATGTTGAGGCCGAACCGTGCCGAGTCTTTCGCTGCCTTGCACATAGTATCATTTGGGAATGTGAAATACATCCGCTCAATATGCGCAACCCTAGGGTAGGGGCTTACTACGTGTGGTGGCCTCTTCCGCGCACTCGTTCCTCCGACCCTTCCTTCGGAGTCTGATGATTGATGGCCCAAACTTAATTGGGTGACCATAGTCTTAACCATTTCCATAGCTTGGATCATGGTTATCTGTAATTGTTCCTGCCTGGCCTCCTTCTCCACGTGGGTCTCTTCCCAGGCTTCTTGTACTTTGGTCACGATGATCTCGCAATCATTTGGATGGAGTTGCGGGCCAAACTCTGGCTTCTCAGCCTTCCGCTTCTTGCGCGGGCCTTTTGATTCTGAATGGCTTTCAGTAGCCTTCCTTTTGCGCTCTGCCGACTGTGTGGGATCACTTTGAGCTGGGTCCTTTTCTTCGACAATGGGAGTACCAGTTGGTAGCCCTCCCTTCTACTTTCCTCATCGAAGTCTTTCACATCGATCTTCTCTGTGATGGGTTCAACATGTTGTTCATAGTCATATGCGTCATCGTGCGATGCAGGTACTTTCCAGTCCACTTCCCATTTTTCTATCATCTGCTCGATCGTGTTCTGATCCAGCTGATAAAATACTGGATACCACAATTGGTCTTCTATGTCAGCCCTAGGCTGAATGAATGACCGATGCCTCTTCGCGATAAACCTCATAATGCAAGTGTATGTGTTAGTCAATGGTTTTGTGATTTGCGATGTTGCAAGAATCGCATTACGCAGCTCGTGATAGAAAACATGAAATACTTCAGCTCTCTGACACTGCCTGGACACTTTCGAGCTTGCCCATAAGTTACTGAAGTGCGTCCCACGGCCCTGCCCTGTTAAAGTTGGGACGCCTTGATACCCATTTGGTTCTTTCCAGCCTACAAAGGCTATTAGTAGGAGTAGCCAACCAAAATGGAATGTTGTTCCATCATCCTAGGTGTCCTCAACGTCTGCTAGGAACTCATTGAGTAGATACTGGCACCAATTGTAAGGTGTTCCATCCAATGTTCTCGTGGCTAACTTGATCGCGACCGCCGGTACCTCAGGTGGTCTACACTTGCGCAGTACCTTTCCTGCGAGCAACTGAACGGTAAATTTCACCGTGCGATCGTTGATATCATTGGTTGGAAATCCATGCCCCTTTCGGACCACACCGAATTCCTTCGCAACTTCGGCGGAGAGACCTCTATCCTGCGCCCTCTTTACCATTAGTTCCACAGGGTCCTCGCCGCGCTTGTTCAAGTTCGTGATCTGATGTATGAGGTCGATACTAATATCGAGTATCTAGCCATAAATATCCTTTGTGCACGCAAGATAGCAATGTGCGCACTACCTCCCAATACTCAACATTTTTAGGAAAATGCAGCATTTGCAACAGATTCAATAATCCTAATGGTTGGAGGGGCTTTAACCAGTCCTGGAATTGGAGGCTTTCGGCACCAGTCTTCACATCCATTACCCGGTCAATGTATCCGTCAGGTCAAAACTACGAATAGTTCCTCGGTTTTTCCAATGCATTCTCTAGCAGGTCATAGTCCTCCAACTTAGAGTTCGACACTTCGCCTAGCAAGTTTTCCACAATCTTCACATGAGTAGAAATAACTACAATTGGTATTTCATATAGTGCATTTTTGTCCAAATGCATCGGTGGTGCATCATCCTTGCATGGAACGATATAGTCGGGCACCAGATAGATGGGATGGTTCTGAAATGCAGCCAACTTCTGTTTCACTGGTGTGGCTGACCCAGCCTGCTCTGTAGTTGGTCCCTCCCCCTTGATGGCCTCTCCCTGCCTTGCTGAACTTCAGGACGAAGCTCCCTTCGTTGCCGTCATAACTGCTGGAATTCTTGCTTGCTGAAACCTCCTTAGTATTTCCTGCAACTCAACCTGCTCGCTCATACCCTGTTCGGCTCACTCTGCTCTCTGGTAGCTCTAACAACAATGCACAATAGTTCGTAAAGTTGCTAAGTGGCCGAGTGAGGCTGTATTTATAGCCTCAGCTAGTTTGCAACGTGGCCTCCGGTGGTTGCCGAGGCACTAAATGCCACATTCAATATTACCTCGTTCCTACGATCTTGGCCTAGTCATCCAATCCTCATCATCATGCCGTTGCTGTTTCTTTAAATGCGAAAAGGTTTCTAGGCAGGCCAGCTCGTCAACTCCATCTAGTCAGCGTTAAATGTTCAACCTGCCAGCCGGATTCTTGTACTATATCAGTTATTTCGGCCTTTATGGTGCTCCAAAATGTCACATCCTCCCTTAAGATTTGATTGTACCAGTGCCGCCAATTTGGTTAACGGCCCACTAACTAGCTGACGATTGCAATGGTAACAACTTCCATCACGACGCGCTAGTGGTCTCATGCGAGTGTCACTTTTGTGCGCGTATGTTACTTTCTCTTCTACGCGGCTGCCGTTCCGTCTTGTCTGTGTGATTAGTATTTGGACTTGTGCTGCGCAGTTGCTTTCTTTGTTTTTCTCTCTTTTTTTTTGCGCGCAACTTCAGTAGTGTTGCGCAGTACGTTTCCCTTAATCATACAGAATCCTGCACAACCGAACTATCACGGTAAAGCTTTAGTCTGCTACCATTTATCATACTTGGAAAGGTATCTCCAGCTAATGTAGCTAACTGGACTGCGCCACCATTAGTAACATGCATTATAGGATACGGGCCAAGCCAATGCATTTTAAACTTTCAAGGAAATTTCATGAATTTGCTATTATATAGGAGGACTAGATCACCTACCTGGAAAGACTTGTTATTGATGTGGCGATCATGCCATGCTTTTTCGCACTCTTTCTGTACTTGTTGGTGGAAGCCTGCGATGAAGCGATCTTCCTCCATCCCAACCAAGTGTAGGAGCCTTTCTTCTAGGGTTGCGCGGTCTGCCATGCCTGTAAACGTAGCTATTCTCAAACTGGGAACAATATAATCCATTGGAATTATTGCTTCTTGCTCGTAAGCCAATCTGAAAGGTGTGTGGCCTATCAATTTCTTGCATGTAGTCCTGTATGCCCATAATATAGATGGAATGTGCAGGTCCTAGTCGTCCCGATTGATGTTGCATATCTTGGTTAGCGCATTCTACAACACTTTGTTAAATTCTTCAACAGTTCCATTCGCCTGTGGATGATAAGGCGTGCTGCGTTGATGATGAACATGGAACTCCTCGGTCAAAGCTTTGATGGTTCTATTCAAAAAATGAGTGCCTTGATCACTCATCAAAATCTTCGGACATTCGAACCTTGTAAGGATATTTTCAAAAATGAACTCCGCGGTTGTAGTTGCGCTACAGTCTTTCACTGGCTTTGCTTCTGCCCATCTGGTGAGGTAGTCAGTTGCGGTAATAATGTACCTCACACCAGTTCTTTTCCCAGGTGGGTTAATAGGACCCACAAAATCAATGGCCCATTTCTCAAAGGCCTGCAATGTCAACTGTGGATTTAATGGCATTTCATCTCTGCGTGATGGCTTTCCTGTCCTTTGAAAAACATCGTAATTCTGGCAATGTTCATTTGAATCTTTATGAATTTTAGGCCACCATATCCCTACGCGCAATATATTCTGCGCAGTAGCTCTCCCTGCATAGTGACCTCCTGCAAATCCTGAATGTGCATCAGCCAATATGAATGGTTTCTCATGCTCTAATACACATCTGCGCAGTACTTCATCTGGTCCCAGCTTGTATAGCTGACTTGCGATTATAGTGAAGTCTGTTGCGCGCACTACCAGCTACTTCTTTTGCTGCGTAGTGAACTTTGTGGGTGCGAACCCAGTAGTCAAAAAGTCTATGATGCCCTTATAATAATCATCAACAACCTATATAGAGAACAACTGCGCATCAGGAAGATTGTCCTCCAGATTCGTAGGTTCCTCTCCTGATTCAATTCTTGACAGATGATCAGGTCCCAAATTCAACCTTCCTGGCTTAACCACAATTTCAAAGTCATACTCCTGAAAGAGTAGTAACCATATGCATATGCGCCCCCCTAACATTGGCTTATTGACCAGGTATTTCAAAGTAGAATGGTCAATTAACATGGAGAAATGCGTACCAAGCAAGTAATTCCTGAAATTCTGCAGCGCGTAGACCACAACAAGTCCTTCTTGCTCAGTAGTTTTATAGTTCTTCTCAGAGGATGATACATTTCTGCTGGAAAATGCAATGGGATGATCAATACCTCCCTCTCCTGGCTGAGCAAGAACCATGCCCAATGCTATACATAAAGCATCAACATGGACATGAAATGGCTTCTCCCAGTCTGGAAAAACTAGGATCGGCACAGTGACCATCTTTTCTTTTAGTGTATCAAAGCCTTGTTTGCATTCTTCATTCCAGATGAACGACGTATCTTTCTTTAACAGCTTTTCCATAGCTGCAGTTATTTGCGCATACCATTTTATGAATTTCCTGTAATAATCGGTATGCCCCAATGTAGTGCGCAGCTGTTTGACTGAATTTGGTGTGGGCAAGTTTACAATGACTGCGATCTTCGCAGGATCAACCATCAAGCCTTGTTTGCACATAATGTGTCCCAAAAAAATTCCATAGGGAACACAGAAAACACACTTCTTCTAATTCAATGAAATTTGATGCTGTCTAAATTTTTCCAGCATCATCCCAAGGTTCGCGGCATGGTTCTTCAGTAGACTGAAAATGGTCCAATCATCAAAATAAACCTCTAAAAAATTATGTATGAAGTCTTTAAATGCAGCGACGACCACTCTAGAAAATATGGTAGGCGCGTTCTTCAGACCAAAAGGCATCACTGTGTACTGGAACGACCCCCATTGTGTAGCAAAAGTCGTCTTGTGCCTATCTATGCAATCCATCCTGATCTGATGGTATCCTAAGAATCCATCAGTAAAATAATACGCCTCATTCCCTCCAACATTATCAAGCACCTCATCTTTGAAAGGAGTAGGAAATGGGTCATGCATCGAAGCGTCATTCAGCTTTCTGAGATCCACACAGATCCTGATCTCACCCTTCATTTTCTTATCCTGGATAACCATTGGGCTTATCCACTCGGATTCTTCAATTGGCTCAATGATCCCTGCATCGAGCATCTTATCGAGTTATGCCTTGACTCGTTCTTTGTAGCGCGGGTTCAGTCTATACGGTCTTTGCTTCACAGGTTTCGCGCCATGCTTAAGAGGAATTTTCATCACTCCTAAGTCTCCCAATATACCTTTCATCTCTGTGAACTTGGTCGAGAATAAATATCGATATTCTTATAGTATACCCGCGACCTCTTCAACTGTATCTTCATCCCAGTAATCTCCTCTAGCTGCGAACTTTGGCTCTTCGCTGGTGCCAATGTTCACTTTTCTTGTTTTCACAGGTCAACTCATGTCTGGAATTTCCAATGGAGGTCCTTCTACTTCGCATGATCCATTTGATTCAGGTATATGTATGTTACACGGGTCCTCCTCATCATTGTCTGCTTTATCCTCGCATTCCTTAGCGATGTGATAATAGTCAAGAGCGTGCTCTAGCTGCTCCTCCCATTCTGGTTGTAGGCACGCAGGTACACTGTCTGCTCCAAAGAATTCTTCTAGTGTCATATTTCCCTGTGTACAGTCTGGTTTGAATATTTTTTCCTTAAGAACCTGCAATGTGTCATTGATACTCAGATGTTCATCTTCGATGATGAAATCTTGCTGGAAGCTCGTAGTTAGGATAGGCCAGTCTACTGTGCCTCTGCGCAACTCCAGGTCTAGGCACCACTTCTTCGGAATCGGTTCCTCCAGTGTGTGCACAAACAGATGCACCCATTCTGTCTGTGGCCTTTCCACCCAAGCTTGTGAACAAGCTTCAATATGATCCCTTGGATCCGTCTGTCCATTATATTTTTCAAAAGGTAGTGTAACCTTCTCGGCAAATCTGATTTGCATTTTAATTCTGCACTAATCCCATGTTGTCAGTGTCTTCTTATGTGCAACCCACCATTTGGCGGTTATCTCGTGCAGTTCCATGTCTAATGGTGATATACGGTATTCATCTGCAACTGCTGTAGTATATTCTTTGATAAAGCAATAAAAATTAGATAAACCATCAAAGGTAGGGATTGGAGTTACCTCTTTGCAATTCCAGCGGAGTGACTTCGTGATCCATGCACATCTCTTGGCAGATACTTCATGCAATCTACTTTTCTAGTTTTCCAGTCCTGCATAAGAGTCTAAAATGCAAGAGCTATCACAGTGCCAGCTGAGTGTTCCATCCGCAGTTGGATTAACATAATCAGCATCATTGGTCGTCATTTTGTAAATATGGTCCAAGTTGTGGGCTCCGGATTCCTCCTGAATCGGTTCAACATATCATTCACCCTACGAAGGGTCCAATGGCGCGATGACCCTTATATCATTGCCTTTGAATATCATTTTCATAGTCTTCAAATAAATAATGCCATAGTTAGTCATTGCCCAATCGATACCCAGTAGTGCTGGATAAGGATGGCTGTCATCCATGATTTCAATCACTTCGAAATTTGCATAGCTGCGCACTCCGTCAATGTCAACAATGGTGTTGGGTAACCTCCCCAAAGGTATAACTATCCCTTGATTAGCCATTCTCAACTGTAGAGGTGACCACTGTAACTTTGGTTTGCCCATCTGATGCCATGTCTGCTTGGTCAAGACATTTACTTCAGATCCAAGATCAAGAATGATCTCATCCATCTCATAGTCCCCAGTCTGTGCAGTGAGCCTCATTTCCCTTCTTGTTCTTTTGGGAATCCTAAGATTATGGACTGTGCCATTGGAAACCCCCTTCTCACCGCGTGGTTCATACTGCTTGAGTAGTTTTTCAAATTCCATGAAAGCATCTGCACTTTTCAGTAATTTCATGCAGCTCTGTAGGAATTGCGCAATAGATTTCCCTGCATCTGTTGCAGCGCTCGTCTGGTCATATGCCGCTGGCATATCCTCTATTTGCGGTACTTCACTTCGCAACTGGGTTCTCAGTGAAGTAGGTGGCGGTGTTTTGAACATGTCCCGTGCTTCTTCGAATGCTCCCTTATCTTTCTATAAGTCCAAGCCAGGTGTTTTCCCAGTAGCTTTTCTAATCCATACCAGTTCACCAGGATTCTGCTTAGGATTGCACGTTCCAGAATTCAAAGCTTATGTACCTCCATCCCATCCTGTATCAGCGCCATTGTGCGTTACCATGTTTACACTTGGGTCCGCAGTTCTTCTCTCTGCTGCGATCAACTGAATGTTGGGATTCGGTGGTTCTATCCTTCTTCGTTTCTGCATCTCTACCTCTAGTACAGGGTAGTCTTCAATGACATGCTCAAATGATTTACAATAACATGATGTAGTGCATGGGTTTGTACAATCTCGAGATACATGACCTGGCTGGCCATAGTCATAACAAATTACCTAGCCACGACCTCTTCCTTGGGCTGGGCCAACATTTCTTCCTCTCCCGCGGTATCCACCACCACGGCCTCTATATCCTCCCTGATCATAGTGGGTGTTTTCTTGTTTTGGCTGATTTTCTTCTTGGACGCGGTACATTCTAGCACCTCGCATCATTTCCATATCGCGCTTTCCTTCATTCATGAGCTCATATGCACGGCAGTTGGATTCGTCATGTCCAACTGATTTACAGAAATTATAATACAAGCTTTTAGGTGTCTTTACATATTTTTGTATTAGGTAACAGTCCTCAGGTCTGTGTCCTCTGCTTCTGCATATTTCACACATGGCACCTAGTTTTGATTCATTGGGTTTGGTGCACCACTGTTGAGATGATCTTGAAATAAGGGGCAATGTTCTCTGGTGTGGCCTTCTCCTTTACATCCTGTACACCAGACCTCATATCTTTGTTCATATCTCTGTTCCTTTCCATTCTTCATACCTTGTAATTATAATTTCACTGAATCTGGATCTGAGACATCCCCGAACTAGTCTCATCGATCAGTGAAGCCTCCATCTTCATCGTGATCTCTAAGGCCTCTGACTACGATGCAACCTTTTGCTGCATCAATGGTTGTTTGATGTGGGGAAACAATGCAGCGATAAACCATTCTTGGTGTTGTTGCAGAGCTATAACAAAGCTCACTTGGTCCAACAATGTCTTAAATTTTTGGTCAAATTCCCAAACCGTTTCAGTAGGTTTTTGCTTAATTTCTTTTAACTCTGTTATGCATTGCGACTCAGATTTTGGTTTCTTGAACTCTGCTACAAGTGCAGCCTTAATTTCTGTTAGGGTTCTCGGTTGTGCCTGAGAATATTTCATAAACCAATGCAAGGCACGGTCTCTGAAAGTTGTGATGAGCTGCGCTCTCTTCACAGCATCATCCTGCACTTGCTTTACATTCCATACAGCTTCACATAGAAACCAGTGCTGATCAGGGTCTTCTAGACCCGTTCCTTTGAATATCGGCAGTTTTATATCGTTATCTGTCATTCTCCTTCCTGGTTGTATAGCACCCTGAGTAGTATTCTGATTCTGCGCGGTGTTCTGAGCGGAAAAAGTAAATGTGGTACTCGGGATGGTGCTAGGGATACTACTCTACTGAATATTCTGAGATTGGGTATTCTGAACTGGAATAGTTTGAGTCGGAATGGTCTGAGCACCTACTCCTACGGTGTTACCAGTATTGATGTTCTGTGGACTGGGCTTTGCTATACTCGCAACGGGTTGATTCTGAGGTAGGGTTGCACGGTATTTGTAACTGGTGGGTTCTGAGGTGTAATAGGGTGGATGGTGGCCGATGACGACACAGTCTGATTTTTTAGGTCACATGGAAGTTCGGTATTCATGCAGAGTCTAGGTCCTCCGGGATTCTTCTCTTTATTAAACTTATATCTCTTTCCACTTCTCAGATTATGGGTTTCTTCGTCAGAATCACTAAATATACTTTCTACCATGATAGATTCAAAAATATTACTGCATCCTTAAAACGCCTTTCTCAGCTAAAAGCATTTTAATATTGAAAATATGATTGTTCATGTACTTACCTTTGAACCCTTTGAAAAAGTATGCTTTAGCTTGGCTGTAGGATTTTAGTGTGTCTACAACAAATTCTGTTACAAATCCTTCAAGTATTCTATCAACCCAGAAGTCGACTGCTCACGACAATGGGCTGTCTATTGCTTTGAGCTGCGCAGTGAGCTCTGGAGTCCACTCTGTAGGTACTCCCCCTTGAAAATAGTTTTTCCTTTCTGCGAGTCGCGATATCCAATTGTGTAGCTCGTTTCCAAATGAAGCCCAAATATCTCGTGAATATCTTTCCACAAATATCTGTTCAACCACTCTATGTCAGTAAGACGTGGGTGTCTATTTTCTTTCTTTGCAAAATCTCTTTCTATCTTATCACACCAGTCCCAGATCTCTTTCTTTTTGGGATGCCAATTGTCTGAACCAAACCGGAATTGGTATTCTTCGTCACACATTACTTTTCCAAATACATTATCACATCACTGGTCTTAACGCGGCAACAAAACCATTTGTTGGCATATATAACTGAGTTAGAGGTTTCCAGTGTAGACCTAGGTACTTCGCGGTTCAAGGAACCAACAAAACCCCTATTCACCGGCCCTTTCGGCAACAGGATACGCGCAGCCTGAGGTCTCACCCGAGGCAAAGCTGAGGGGGTGGTTGCAGAATCAATTTTCCACAACTTGGTGATGTGAGTGTAAATGAAATTGATAGGCAGTCATCGCGACAAAGGACTCTTTCTGCGGATACTAGACTGCGCGAAGCATCTACTTCGCGTTGGACACTTTGGCAAGCTGTGGCGCTTGCGCAACCAGTGCATCCAAGGACTGTGCGATAAAGGGTACTTTCTGTGTTACGACGATAAGCTATCAACAACTTATCTAACAACACTTCCAATGAGTCAGCGCGTCAACTGGACCGCGCGTCTACTTCAAGACTTCTTCGACTCCATTTAACCTTACTTAACAATCTTTATTCATTCAATATACTTAGGCTATTATCTTTATGGCGTATGTAAATGAATCGAAACATATAATACTGCATGCTCCAACGCTACGCTCAAATTTAGTGTTCAACTATGTGATTGGCCAACATATTCATACAATCAAAAGCTTACGAGTGCCGAATACATAACATTCATCCACACTTGTATTACTTAATATATTATTCCCACCATTCCTGGGGTGAATACATATAAAAGCAATCACATAACAGATAACTGCGGTATTAAACATCCATACTAAGCAAATGAACAGTTGCAAACACACAACAATCACATTACACAGAATTTAACGTGGTTCACCCCCAGGATGGAGGCTATGTCCACAAGAATTGTTGTTCAATTAGTTTATTGGGAAGGGTACAATAGTTCTTAGTCTGCGCACTCAGCTGTAGACTCTCTTCTCTCTCAGATAGGTCTCTGTGCACACAGTTGCAGAGCCTTTACAATAGTTTCAAGTTCAAAAGACTCTAACAATGATCAATAATGAGGAGATTCTAACCCTTTCCCATACAAAAGTGCCTTATTTATAGATCATGCCCATGGGTCGTGTCTTTACAATCAGTAGGCCGAAACCCTAAGGTTTCCAAAACTGACGTGGCTAACTACCACCCTAGCTGTCGCCGTCGATAGCCTGCTCCACTTGCTCTAGGATTTCCAGCTGGGCCACTCATGGATCACATGCTCGTCTGACAGCCGTAGTCACCAAACGGTTGTAACTGCATCATGGCCTGTCCCTTTCCACTCCTTTTGCCTGCCTATTGCCATCGGCATAGTGGCCTAGCTTCTCAATTGCTTGCCGCTACTCTCCTTGGCAGGTCGTTTTCTTCTGCCTTCCACCTATCCCTTACCCAGAATAGGTCACTTTCTCATCTGACCTTTACCTGTATTTCTTACCAAAAATAGGTCTTGCGCGATTCCAGCGCAACCGCATACTGCGCTATCCTGTCTTAGCTATTGCCGATGCGCGACATGCGTAATTGATCAAAACTTCCGCCGATGCCCTTCCGCAACGCGCATTGCGCACTTTTCAGCACTTGTGCAAATATTCCAACTTGGGCCCCGCCCAACAGGCATGTACCAACCTCTGGATACCAGGTTGGGGAAAAATCCACCAATCGAAACATTTTTCGAGCATACTTTCCTTTTTGGTTTTTGAGCTCATTAAACCATGAAAATAATCCCGAGCTTTTCCTATATCAAGCTCACTAAAAAATGAAATGGTACCTCTAGAAATCATACTAGAAGTAAGCCATCATTTTTTTGTGCTGGGGGTAAACTTTCCAACCTCTAGCCATCATGTTGGGAAAAAACTTGCCAATGGGCATTAATCCTGAGCATAGTTCATTTTTTATTACAAGCTTGTTAAAAAATGAAGCAGACATCATGAGCATTCTTCCAACCTATCTTCGAGCTCGTTAAAAACAGTAAGATAGTATTTGAGCTTACTTTTCACTTTTTTCGTGCTCTGGTTAAAACATGAAAAGTGGTTTGAGCTTACTTTTTACTTTTTCGTGCTCTGGTTCAAATATGAAAAAGGTTAAGAGTGCTTTTGATACCATTATCGTGTTCGTTAAAAAGTTGAGTAAAAAGGTGTGTCTACCGAGTATAGGTTTATCACTTTATCGGGCCTCACTAGACTATTTACGGAAAATGAACTATGCTGAGTTTACTTTTTCATTTGTTCTACTCGGTTATTAACCATGACAAAGGTGTTCATGGAGTCCTCTTTAAGCTCTTTTCAGACTCCCTAAATAGGAAAAGATCACCAAGCGAGCTTGATTTGTTCACGTTTGTAAAAGTATTTGAATGATCGTCTCCCTGGTGATAGTTTACCCCTTTTTCGGACCAGGGGGCACTATTTACGAAAAAGGAATACTCCATCCATTCATGACTGGAAGAGTCCTCTCTCGCGTTGTTTTACCCTTTTCCTGGTGGAGAGGCTAATCGTACGAAAAAGGACCTTTGGAGTCTTCTTTAGTTCTTTTCAGACTCTCTAAACATGAAATGACACCGAGTTTACCTTCTATGGACTTGTTAAAACTCAACACTAAAGGGCCCGTTATGGGACGAACCCCTCCTTTTCCAGGTTCATAAAACATGTGGAATTAGACTCATCTATGAGATGAGGTACACCGGGCATCTAGTTACCCTCATCAAGATCGTAAAAAACACATGAGGTACTCATCAATCATGATGGGGAAAAAGGAAAGATTTTGCGTTACACTTTACTTATGGAAGTACATAGTCGCTCTTGAACATGGCATTCGTTTGCATTTGCATTCAATACTTGGGTAATCCATTTGTCTCTGAGTCCTATCAATTCCGTGAGTCTTGTCACTCCTTTGGGTTGTCCAAAGAATGCTTCCACCATCAGTCGCATTGGGGGTTAGTATAATTCTCTTCATGTCAATATTGCCAAGTCATGCCATGCCCATGTTTAAGAGATGTTTTGTTACTCATCATCTGCATTCAGTACACCTTCAATCATGTTGTTCTACCTTGATTCAATCTTGCACATTACTCTACCATCCGATCTACACCAAACATATGTTATCGAGTTTCATGTCGATGATGGGGGATTCATCATGGCCCTCCTTCGACGGGTTCGTCCTCATCGACTTCAAATCATCATCCAAGGATTGAACTTAGAAACCAACCAAGTACCTTCGGCCTGCATGCCTCAATGGCAGGTTAGCTCGCTTTCAACATGAGTTTACCTCATTGACTCTTGATTGAACTATTCCATTAGGCATTCGACTTGAGCTCATTGATTCACACTTGGTGGTATGTACTGTGATACCTTGGGGATCATTGACATTAATGGTGATTCCCCTCGCACTTGTTAACGGTATACATTAATGACCGGTAATCAAGTGGTTTCTACCATGTTCGACTCCAAAACATTGTAATCACATGGATAGATTCGTATCATTGCGGGTTCAACTTGAAGACCCTGGGCAAGTTTTTTCTACTCGGGTTGCGATGGAGATTGTTTGAGATGCACAAATCCACTTTGTATTGGTCGTGGCTGTGTTGTCAGCTCAGAGTTACACAAATCCACTTTGTATTGGTCGTGGTTGTGTTATCATCTCATCATGGATCTGCGATTGTGTCTAGTGTCCATGATTGTGTTCGGCCGGTCTCTACTATCATGGATCTGCAGTGTATTGGTCGACAACCATGTTTTGTGAGACTTGTGGATCTCAGGTCATTTCTGTAGCAGCTCCTTCCAACCAGCAAGTCCTTGCCATTTTTCTTAATACAATTCATTTCACCTGTCTCATTCCGTCAACTTCATGCTTTGGGGGGCATTCTGTTACACCAAAATGTCATCACCCTTGTGCAAGTGTCACAAGTGTTGCAAGTGTCATCATTGTGACCTGGTGTCATCACCATGACCGTTGTAAGTGTCATCATTATGACCAAGTGTCATAATCATGACCGTTGTGACAATGTCGTCATCTTGACCATTGTGTAAACCTTTTGCTATAACCCCTAAACTCATTCTGGGCTAAAACACATCCAACTGAGAGATTCCCCTGTCCGCTTGACCTATTTTCAGTAGGCTGTCACACTTTGTCTTCCTACAGGGTGAGACACACCCCCTTTGTCACAGTTCTTGGTCAGCTAGGGTGAGACATTGTCGCACTTTGTCTTCCTACAGGGTGTGACAGCCACCTCTGTCGCTCTGTGTCCTCTACCAGGGTGCGACGAAGTTGGTTAAAGCATATTTTGGGGAGTCTCGAGGTCTCTCTAGAAGTTTGTTGAGGTGGAGACCTGTTGCTTGGTTTTGCAACCAAGCATGTGCTAAAGAGCACCTACTAACTAGTAGCAGCAGTCTCAATGTAAAAGTAAAAACAAATGTAAATAACTAAATCTGATCTAACATGTGCAAAGAAATAAAAATTATATTTAAGAACAATAAACAATGAGATCCATGATTAAAACAAGAAATAGAAAATTTGATCTTTTGTATTACGTCAAATGGAGAGGATGGTGAGTTTGAGCAGCTCCAAGGTTGAGGTGCTCCAATGTCCAATGGTCTCTTCTTCTCCAATGCTTCAATGGGTATCTTCAAACTCGAAATGGGAGGCAAGGGATCTCAAAGGGAATTTGGCAGCATAAGGATAGGATGAAATGTGGATGAATAGTGAGGAGCCCCTATCACCTTTTTATAGTTTTTTGGTGATGGGGAATACCATTATGGTTTATGGAAACCAATGGTATTGACCAAAATGGTTTAGGTTTCTTTTTCCCTCTTTTTCTTTTTTTGAATATTATTCCCTTTTAATTGATTTTTGGGAATTTTGGACCCTTTTTGAGGGTTTTTTGAGGAAAAATACATATTTTGAGGGGAAAAAGGTGTATTATGGTATTTTTGGTGACCTTTGAGGGTTTTAGAGGCTCAAGTGGTGAAAAAAGTGAACAAATGGGTCATGTGAATAGGGAAGTGAGCTAGTGAGCACTTTTTAGGTGTTAACAGATTGCCCCCTGATGTGTGAGGGCAGGAGCTCATCGTATGGCCGATAGACATCATATTTATTTTGTCTTTTTTCCTGGGGTTCGGAGGAGAGAAGAGACCGATTGTAGACTGGAACAACTGTCCCTTGCAAGCTGCAAAAACTGAAAAATACATGGCCTCAAAAATGAATGAGGAATAATCTCTGATAATGGACGAGGTGGGCATACCCATGCTCGTATCAAGACATAAAAATAATGAGCCCCCCAAAAAGGGGGACCTGATCAATACATAGAACCTGTTGTGTATATTATAATGGTCCAGAGGGGACACAATGCTGAGACATACTCATGGTCATACTATGACTGATCTGAATAATTGATACACTGGAAAAGAGTAACAACCATTCTGAATAAGGTATCCGAAGGGTTGATGAACTGCTGAATTTGAAGGTGTCCAACATCTGTAGGGACTCAATGACTGTGAGCCAAATTCTGAGGAATATATGTAATTGTATACTCGAGGGAGTATAAAACTAGGGTACATCTGAATACTGTCGCCAAGCGCAACCCAGATATCCATAGGAGTATGTAACTGGTTGTTTCTTTAACTAGACTCTCAAATGTGGTAGAGTCAGTTGATATCCGGGGTCTTCAACAAATAACTGAAAGGAGTGATACCTTGTACGAGTCTCATCGATGCGATCAAGGTGTTGACATCGAACATTTGAGAAACAATCATTTGGAGAGGCACTGAGGACTCCTTTCAAAATGATCTGTAGGAACTCATCATTAATGGTGATGAGTCCAAGGCATAGGGACCTCTAGGTCTATCCTCTAGAATAGATTTGGTTGGCGTCGACAGAGGGAGACCAAAAACTATCAAGGCAATGATGTTTCCTTGATAGGAGCACGAGGTGTACAACTGAAGTGTGATAGTACTAATGGTAGGACTGACATACTATGGGGATGGGGAATAACTGGGGTCATATAGTGGGTGGACTCAAACTTCCTTTGTTCATAGCATGATGACATGGTTGACCTGGCAGCATAGGAAACTGACTTATAGGTGTGGGGATCATAGCTCAAGGGATCAGGGGTATGTATTGCAGACTAGAGTGACTTTGGGGGACAAGTTGATGGATGCTATTGGGAGACTCTCAGGGTGACATACTGCAGAATACTCTAAACAAAAGCGACCATAATGGGGAAGCTGCCATATGAGTAGACATGATCTGTTGTGGCGCCGAAAAGCATCATTGGGTCCTTCTTCATGGTTTTAATGAGCTCCAAGAAGGGATAAAAGTGTGCTCTTAAATGGTACTTTCTTGTGGATTTATGCGAGCCCAGGACTGTTCATGCTCGTGACTGCCTTAATTTTAAGGAGTCTGAAAATGATAAGAAGACTCTAAATTGGTGGAGGAGTACCATCCTGTGGATTTGTACGAGCCCAAGACGGTGATTGCTCATGGTTGTTTTCAATTTTAGAGAGTCTGAAAGTGGTAAGTAGACTCCATTGGTGTTCTTTTTCATATGTTAGTCTCCAAGGCCCGAAAAAGCATAAAATGATGCAAATGGAGAACTCTTCTAGCTGATGTGACTAGAGTATTCCTTTTTCATAATTAGTCTACAAGGTCCAGAAAAGGGGTAAACTTATATCAACTAGATGCCCTTTCAAATACTTTTAGAGAGCAAGAAGGGAAGCAAGATTGCTCGGTGATCTTTTCATTGATTTAGGAGTCAGGAAAGAGCTTAACAGAAACTCCCTAAGTGCCTTTTTCGTAAAAGAGTTGTTTGGCCCGAAAAATGGATAAAATTATACCGAACAAGAAGATATTGGTGAGAGCGAGAAGTGGTCTCAAGCATCGTCACGAGTGCGAAAAACAAAATCCGATGATATGAAAAATGTTTTAAAACGGGTAATGGCCTATGTGGCATGCAAAACGAGGCGATGCGTGTGTGTGAAAAAATGTTCAAAAAAATATGGCGGTGAGAGCGAGAAATGACCTCAAGCATCATCACGATCGCGGAAAACTAAATCCGGCGATATAAAACTCGTAAAAAATGGACAACGACCGATGTGGCACACAAACCGAGGCGACGAGTGTGTGAAAAAATGTCCAAAAAAATATGGTGGTGAGAGCGAGAAATAATCTCAAGCATCATCACGAGCGCGGAAAAATGAATTCGGCAATATAAAACTCGTAAAAAATGGACAACGGCCGATGTGGCACACAAAACGAGGCAATAAGGGGCATGTGAAAAAATGCTCGAAATGAGGCCTGGTGGAAATGAGAAAAGGAGTGGACTATCGTGAATTTCTTGCCATGTTGATTCCAACCGTTTGAAAAATGGACGTCGTATGATGCCGAAATGGTTGACTGAAAATTTGTCAAATTTCTATAAATAACAAGTGGACCCAATGTGACATGTGTCATTTTCACAGTTGAGTTTTACAGAGTAAGTTGATTTGGTCAGAGCTCTTTCTTCATTTGTGGGAGATTCAACCGTCGGTTTTTCATTCCGTGAGTTTCAAGTAAGCGCATTCGTCTTAGCCTTTCAATTTGTTTGCTTTTGAGGGGTCTCGAGGTCTCATAGGTGGCGAATATTCCATGTTGGCTTGCCAACGTGGAATATCGTGGGTTTTGAGGCTTTTCACGTGATTCACATCACGGCTGTGGGCTTCATAGCCGCGATGTGCATTACAGCTGTGGGTTTTACAGCTGCGATGTTCATCGCGGTTGTGGGTGCTTACAGCTTCGATGTGCATCGTGGTTGTGGGTGCTTACAGCCGCGATGTGCATCGCGGCTGTGGGTGCTTATAGCCATGATGTGGATCGCTGGCTTTGGAAAAATTTTACTTGTATTTTTCTAAAAATTTTTGTGTTTGGTTTGGCAGGATGCTCAGGAGGTCGCAAGCATCATGGAGGGAGAGAGAGATCGATGAGGAGTTGATGGATACTATTTGGGTGAGTCCACATGTGTGGGTGGCGTTAGCTTTAGGCAGACTGCTGAAGTTCGTGCAGATTCCTCTTATGCGTTCGGTCAAGGACTTGATGAACAAGCTGATTGACTTCTGGGACCCAGAGGAGCTAGCTTTTATGGTGCAAGGTGAGCGACTGGATCTCACTTTGACTGATGTGTATTTCCTTACTGGCTTGCCCCGTTTGGGTGAGATAGGGGACACCCAGTCCAAGATTCCGGTTGGTATGGATATAGAGGATCTCCTAGAGAGATTTTGCCGTCGAGGGGCCCATGTGCAGAATAACACACTGAATGTTTCAGATTTGATACAGCCGGAGATGCAGGCAATGGCAGCTTGTGTTTTGTGGGTGCTTGGTGCACAGGAGCCCCATCGTTTGGGGGGGGGGCAGATGATGATGGTTCATCGAGTCATTACCGGGACTTATTTTGCTTGGGGTTAGATGTTCCTAGCTTGTGTTCGGCGAGAGCTGAACAAGGTGAGGCGTCAGGGAGGAGAGTTTAGCTATGCCTCTTTCCTGTGTTGCTTCTTTTTCGAGCAGGTACCTACCTTGCGGCCATGTGTGCTGGTTCGGGATGGTCTGAGGAGTGAGCCGCGGATGGTGTGGTGGGGGTAGATGATGCCCCGGGGTGGTGGTGCTATTCAACGTTTCTTCACGACGGAGATGTACGAGCAGTGGGATCAGATGCCAGTCGTGATTGACGACTATCCATACTAGGGTATGGACTTCCAGGGAGACATCAAGATGCCTCGAGCTCAGGGACAGCCTTGGGGGTTGTATGGTACGTCTTGTTTTTTCTGTTCTGTCGTATCATGTTTGTATGGTTTGTTTATTTACGATAGATAGAGATGTTTATATGATGTTGACATATTTTAGTGTGGGCTATTGCAGATGTGGGTCCGCTGCTACCACTGGATCTTCAGGGCCGTAGGGAACGGATGGTGGTGGTGGTACCTCCACCGGTAGTGGCACCTACGCCTCGTGCACGAGGGGTTGTGTGTCACCGAGATGATGCCATAGAGGATGTTCGTGATACCTTAGAGGTGCTGTTGGATGATGTATCAGATGATGGTTGGAGAGACCTAGATCAGCGCGTATTGGACCGTTGTTACGATGCTTCGCGTGAGTGGAGATCAATTCTGCAGAGGGTAGCTGTATTGACAGTTGAGAGGAGAGCTCGAGATTAGTATGATCCAGAGGAGGCGGCTGGCCATGATGATGAGGACTAGGTTATCTTGTACCTGCCCCCAAATGCTGATGAGCATATGGGAATGTTTTTGTTGATACATATTTTGTACGGTTGGTGTAATTTTTGTATATTTGGGTATTGAGGGCACTTTTGACATTGTGACTCTATGATGATATATATATATATATGCGTTTTTTATTATACAGTCATGTATGCACATGGATGCATATCTTGTCTTTGCTTTTATGTCTTGTTGCACGTGGATGCAATTGTATGTATTTTATTTGCCCATGGAGGCACCTTCTATGCACGTGGATGCAATATGTTTTGTCTTTTGTATGCCCGTGGAGGCACATGTTATGCACGTGGATGCAATACTATGATGGTTTATTTGTTTTTTTTTTGTTGATTTTTTTATTCCTATGTGATGCATGTTGTGATGTCCTACATGTTTTGGTTGACGTGCCAATCTAGAATGTTGTTAGCCATTTGGTCTGCTACACTATTTAGATTTCATGGGACATGGGTGAATGAAATGGATTCAAAGTGTCGAATCATTTGTTTAGTGCGCAGGAATTTTCTAAATAGACAGGGATCGCGTACCTGGTAACAGTTGTTGAGCTTGGAAACAAGGAGCTGGGAGTCCAGGAAGACGCTAAGGTGACTTATGCCCATCTGGAGAGCAGCGGCTAGTAGACCGGTCACGACGTCATACTCAGCTTGATTATTTTTGGCAACACCTATGCACACTTTGTCGAGGTGGATCAACTCATGTGAAGGGGAATAAAGTACCCAAGCTGCAGAGGCGAGATTTGGAGACCAATGACTTGAATCGTCGGCAAAGCCTATATGGTAGAGTGGAACAGGATCCATCTATGTTCATGCAGGAAAAAATGAAAATGTAAGGCTTTGAAAGTTTACAGTGAAAAAATGAATTAAAAATTGTACAATATGGACTGTGGTGTCCAGAAGATTTTTATGGATAGAATCATTTGAGTTACAACCCGTTACGGGGGTTGCGCATGGGGTTGCCTTCTGAGTCAGTCAAAATGTATGCCCCATGTCCAAGGCAAGTGTGTATGATGTATGGGCCTTGCCACATGGATTTGAATTTTCCTTTGCCCGTTTTATCATGGGCTTGATCATAAATGAGTATTAGGTCTTCTTCACTAAATGCTCGTGGGTGAACATGCTTATCGTAACTGAATTTGGATCAGATCTTTGCAGCTTCAATTGTTTGGAGAGCTGCGCGGCGATCTTCGTTGGCTTGCTTTAAAAGAAGTAGGCATTGTTCAATTGGTGAAGTATCCGGGAGGAGTTCGATGGCGATGTGCAATGTCGGGATTTGACACTCGATTGGGAGGACAGATTCTACACCATGAACTAAACGGAAAAGGGTGAAACTAGTGGCGGTTTTAGTGGACGTGCAGTAAGCCCATAATGCGGGGAAAAGCATGTGATTCCAATTGGACTTATGTCAGTCGACAGTGCGCTGGAGGATGGTCTTCAAAATTTTGTTAACAGCTTCAACTTGGTCATTCCCTTGGGGGTAGTAGGTGGAAGAGAAATGATGTTCAAGCTTAAGGAGTGTTGACAATTCTTGCCAAACAGAGTCCTCAAAGTGAGAACCATGGTCTGAGACGAGTTGCTTTGGTACTCCAAAATGAGCAATACCATGGTTGAGGAAAAAATGAGATGCAGTGTCGGCTTTGCAGTTGTAAGTAGGCATGGCTTTGGCCCATTTGGTAAAGTAATCAATGGCCACAATAATGTGTTTATGGCTGCCAGCTGATGCGGGATTACAATCCATGAAGTCAATGGCCCATTTGCAAAATGGTCCAACGGTGACGACTGGATGAAGGGGGGCGGGGGGTGGGGGGGTTCTTGCCTTGGGGGCAAAGAGATATAATTTTTGGCAATGTTTTACTGCTGTGATGCAATCAGTGAATAATGACGGCCAAAAATAACCTGCGTGGATTACCTTTTAGGCGGTGGCCATTCCAGAGAAATGGCCGCCGCAGGCGCCGCTATGGCAGTCATTAAGGACTTGTTTTGCTTCTTCCTGAGAAAGGCAACGTCATAGGATGGTGTTGACACCGCATCGATAGAGGACATCACCTATGAGGAGATAACAGGGGGCATGATGGCAGATGCGACGGCATCTGTCATGGTCGATGTTGGGTCAAAAATTTTGTGTGCGGAGGTAAACCAAAATGTCGATGTACCAGGGGTCGTCGGATGAGATGATGAATAAATGGGTGTTAATTAGATCAGTTTTGATAGCTGGTGATGATGATGAGGGTGGTAGGTCCGTAATGAGTTGAGCAAGTGCTAAATATTTGGTGCTCTTCGGGGTTTTAAAATTCAGTGCTCTTATAGGATAATCACCCATTTGGCAACACGACCTTGCAGAAGGCGGTGATTTAAGAGATAGACCATTGGGTTGGACTTTGCAACAACCGTGGTGTGGCTGAGGAGAATGCAATGGCGCAATTTCTGTATTGAAAAGACGATGGCGAGGGCCATTTTCTCTTCATGTGGGTATCGTAGTGGTGGGCCTGATAAGGTTTGGCTTACATAGTAAATGACATGCTCTTGACGAGCAGAGTCTTCTTGGACGAGTACTCCAGAAACGGAATAATCGGATGCCGAAACGTAAAGGATGAAGTCTCTTGTGAAATCCAGAGGAGAAATCATGGGGGCATTTGTGAGTGCTTTCTTCAGGTCTGTGAAAGCTCCTTCTACTTGGTCGTCCCATACAAAATGGGTATGAAGGTGATTCAAACGAAGGAAACCATGTACTGTCGTGGCGTAATCGAGGACAAAGCGACGGAGGAAGTTGGACCTCCCTTGAAGACTTTGTAGCTATCTTAGCGAGGTGATGGTAGGTCCACAATGTCTTGGAATTTTAAAGGGTCTATGGTGATCCCTTTTTCTGAAATGATGAAACCCAATAGACGGCCTGCTGGAACGCAAAAGACACACTTGAGTGGGTTCAAGCGGATTTGGTATTTGCGACAACGTAGGAAGACTTGTCGAAGGTCGTCTAGATGGTCAGATCGTTTCTTAGATTGAGCTGTGAGGTCATCCAAATAAACCAATATGATTTTAATCAGGTCATGGAAGCAATAAGTCATGGCCCACTGGAAAGTGGCTCCAGCGTTTTTAAGACCGAAAGGCATGATGCGATAGGCAAAAGTGCCCCATGGGGTGGTGAAAGTGGTTTTGTATTGATCTTCCTTGCGGATATGGATTTGGTTATACCCGGAGAAACCATCCATGAAAAACAATATCTCGTGCCACGCACATGCATCAATTAGCTGATCGATAAATGGTGTAGGGAAGTTGTCTTTGGGACAATCTAGATTGAGGTCGCGGAAATCAGTATAGACGCGAATGATGCCCACTTTCTTGTTAACTGGAACTGGGTTGGAAACCCAGGTGGTATAAGCAATAGGGTATATGAACCCTACTGCTCGAAGCTTCTCAATCTCGGCCTTAACGGCTGGAAGTTTGACGGGTGAATGGGGTATCGTTTCTGGCGGACAGGAGGTATGTTAGGCCAAGTGTCTATGTGATGTTCTACAATTGTAGGATCGAGACCAGGCATCTCAGTGTAAGACCAGGAAAAGACATCGTGAAACTCTTGGAAGAGTTTCTTCTAGGATTGAACTTCCTCTTCAATGCGTGATGCTCCTAAGGAGATAAGTTCAGGTTTTCCAAGTGTGGTGGAGATGTCAATTTTTATGATAGGCGAAATGTTGGCCATGTTACCTTCTTCAAAGGCATTTGGTGTTGGGATTGGATCTTTGAACCAATCTACCTTGGTTGGTAAGAAGTCTTTGGATTCAACGGATAGTTGGTTCGCCGTGGTGGAGGTAGATGTCTCAGGGATGAAGTATGATCGATGGTGCATATCATCCCAGGGGTAGTCCGATGCTGTAAGCGTTTCTAGGATTTCCTCATTGCTGCGGAAGTAGTGTGTCATGAAATCGATTGGTTCAGGCTTGTAGGTAGTTGAAATCATATAAATGGTATTGATTTCCTCTGAAGGGGAATATTCTGTGGGGAATATTTCCTCAATGAGTGGGGGGAATATCTCTAGGTTGGCATTATTCAGTTCATATAGTGCTGCTCTATAATATGGGAGATCAGGACAGTGATGTGAATAATGGCCATAGATTCGACAGATCGCACAAGGGTGGTTTGTACATAGTGATTTATCGCGAGGCTGAGGGGGTAGCTGAAGTTTAACAACTGGAATGTTCGTGTTGTCATCCAACATTTTCATGTGTTCTTGAAGTGCCGGTAATTGTGGACATAGATGGGTAGCATGGCCTATATCGTCGCACAAGGAGCACTTGTGGGGTATGCGGATTGTTGGGGGATTCTTCGCTAATTTGGGAGTCACTTGGGGGGTGCGAGTTGTGGGTCCAGTGGTGTAGGTCTGTGGACCTATTCCCCCTAGTGTAGCGATATTGATGGGGGACATAACTAGATGTTGATGTAGTGGCCCCTATTGGAGGTGGTCAGTTTTGGGGGTTTGGTACACCAGGTGGTGGACAGTTTTGGGGGTTTGGTACGCTAGGTGGTGGACGGTTCAAAGTATTGATGGGTTGTACTGGTTGTAAAACAATGGTCGGTGTCGGGGGAGGGGTTGGGGCAGGTAGGTACCATATAGGTAATCCTAATGTTAACCATAGAAGGTTAAGTGTAGCCATTACTGGCGTGCTGACAACTCCTAAAAATGGAAACAAGAATGGGATAGTGCGAATTGGTGTTGCTCCAATATGACTAGGCACTGTGGGTGGTTGTGGAAGTGGTTGAGGTTGTTGAGTATGCTGCTATGTGTTGTGCGAGAGGGTGCACAAATAAGATATTTCAGTTATTTGCAGAGGGGGTGGGATAGATGGGAAATTGGAGGTCATGGGAGTATCCGAATATATTCCGAGTTCGACTGAGGAGACGAACGATGTGGGTGCACTCTGAACATGTTGTTCGATCATAGGGAGAACATTTTCAGGTGTTGTGGGGGCATTAGGATCATAGTATGTTATCTGGTCGATTTTGACTACGCGTCCTTCGTGGGGAAACATCATGAGGTGGAAAACTAAAGAAGCGGTGGCTTTCATTTTATACATGTAGCTTCGTCCCAAAAGGATATTGTAATCAAGTTGGGCGTTGATGACCTCTATATCTATGAGAACTAGTTTTCCCCCAAACTGTATGGGTACATTAACTAAGAGACCCTACTATTGAGCTGCACGACCATCATAAGCTCCCAATGCGGTAGTGGATGGTTGTAGTGTTGGGGATCCAAGTTTCTGCCAGACAAAAGTCAACATAACGTAGGTGGAGGCACCTTCATCGATGATGCATTGATGAACGACAAGGTTTCGAATGGATACATAAACCTGAAAAGCTAGTGATGAAGGCATACAAGGTTCGGCTTTGTCTAAATCGAAAGCCATCATATTGGAGTCGTTAGGGTTTATGGCACCAATGGCAGACAACAACATTTTTCTCTGTGCAGGACAGGTTTTTAGGACTTCTAGAGCGGACATAGCAGTGGGGGACTAGGCTAAGTCTTCTACAATGTTGTAGTTTGAAGCTGCACAAGCGTTAGGATTGTTGTTGATCCGTTTTAAAGGGAAGCGAGGGGATTTTGGACCCCTGTCCATCGGCATATTAGGTATGTGTAGTGGTTGATTAGTTGGGAGGGTACTCGAAGATGGATCAGTGGGCGTGGTTTCAGGGGCTGAGCCGTATTGGTTTCGACGAGTTTGAAGGTTGACATCACTAACAAATGGTGAGTTTTGGACTTTGTATGCTGGTAATCGGTTGCCGCATAGGTAATTTTCTGTTGTGGTGCAGCGGATCCTTGTGGGGGATCCATTGGATGGGTGTTTACTACTCCTTGGTTGGGTAGAGGATTTTGCAATATCATGGGTTGCAGCTGAGGGGGTGGTGCTGCCTGTGCAGCATGTCCTTGTCGTTGGGCATCATTGGTCCAGAGTTGACTTGCTCAGTCCAAATGGGGGCAATTATGCGTGTAATGGCGGTATACCCTGCATATGGAACACGGGTGGTTTGTTCTCAAGTTAGGATTTTTGCCCTGTTTTGGTGGACGATCAGGGTTTTGATTTGCAGGAGCAACGTTATAGTTATTGGGAGGATTAGGTGGCTCTCCTCCTTGGTTTTGTTGTTGGTTATTTCCGCGATTGCGTCCTCTTCCGCGATTCTGTTGACCTCCTTGATTACGCTGGTTGTTCTGGTTTTGAGGTTGGTTTTACTGTGCGTATACATGCCCTTGGGTAGTAGGTGGGTTTTGAGGTCGTGCAAGCGCTGGAGCAGGCTGCGGTGGATAGTAAGCAGGAGGGTTCTGAGGTGGACCTGGTGCTTGTTGTGGTTGTGGGTAACCTTGAGATATTGGAAGTGTTGGAGCAGGTGGTGCTGCCTGTTGAGGGTAATAATCCGATTGGGCTTGTGGGTGAACCGGAGTTTGATTGGCCTGCTGGTTATAATATGGAGGTGGTGCATAAGCTAATGGTGCTTTCCCATAACACTGCGATGGACATGAGGGTCCATGAGTGTGGTGGGTGTGCATCACTAGAGCATACGAAGTTGTAGCTCCAGAATGAGATGTGAACCTAGAAAGGTCTGGGGCATTGTTGGTACTCATCATGGTGAAAGGTTTATTTTGTGTACTAACCTAGCCAATGATACCATCGGCGACATGGGATGCCCTCAGCACGTCAGTCCGGGATGGATCACCATGCGGGGCATCAGGTAATATTGTGTATAAATATCCAGACTGGGCGTATATCAGGTCGAACTGCTGGGCTTTTAAAATGGCTTCTTCTTCCGACTGGGGTTGTTCAGAAGCTACATCCTTGGCTCTGAGAGGAAGGAGTGATTTCAGGAACCAATCCAGGAAGATACGATCATCTAGCTTGATCTTGCAGAGACTACAGTGTTTACGCCACTCATGGATATGATCTATGATATGGGTGGCCGTGTTCTATCTACAAGACAGTAGGATTTCTACTCCTGCATCATAGCGTACAGGTAGTTGAAATAACTGTAGAAAATTTGAGGCGAGGGATGTAAATGTGGGGTGTGTCCCATGTGGCTGCTCAATATACCATTTGGCTACCGAGCTAGTGAAAGTTCTTTGTAAAATTCGGAGTCGAATAGAATCATCAACTATGGAGTTTGAGGAACACCATAGGTGAAACGACATGATATGGTTTTGGGGGTCTTCCCCAGCCTTCCCTTCAAACTTTGGGATGTCTGACGGGAGATTTGTGGGCATGAGGGGCCAAGTAGGGTCATGTCTAATGGGATCATTTGTTAGTCTTGCCAAGTCAGGTAGGTTAAGGCTAGCCATAAATGGCAAACTGGCGAAGGGGTATGATGTTGTCATGGGGGCATAAGTGCTAGTGGTAGCGTTATGTATTGGGCCACTGCCCCTTAGGGGGATATTATTTATGGGAGGTATGTGCCCTCCACCCAAAGGTGCGTGGGAGGGGCCCGCGCCGCCAAGTGCAACTTGAGTTATAGATGGGTTGGGAAGATGTCCAATTGGTGTTGGGATTTGAGTGGTAGCAGGGATAGTAGGTATAGTTCCTATTATGGGCATGCCTAGGTTAGGTGTGGATCCTGTATTGGGCAAGGGTCCCATGTTAGGAATACCTAAGGGAGTTGTTGTAGCAGTGGCCATTGTGGTGGCGGGGGTGGTGGATGTTCCACCAATAGTCTCTGTGAAGAAGGAGTCAAAATGTGAACCATCCAAGGGGCTAGTGGGTACTATGTATGTAGGACATTCAGATTCTTCCTCAAAGTCAGATGTGAAATGAGGTGCGTCAGAATCAGATAACGGGGCTCTACGTCGATGACGTGTAGAGTCGAGTGACAATGCTCTTCATCTATGACGAGTGGTGTCAAGTGAACCGTATTGTGGGGGTTCACCCTGGAAACGTCGAGAACGTCTCGGGGAATCAATGGTGACAGTTTTCAATTAAAACTACTAGGTGGTGGTGAGTGGAAAGCTCGAAAGCCCTAATGCAACCATGTGTGCAAGAGGGGAGAGTGAAAAATAATGGCACTCAGGCCAACAACCAACCTCAAAGCACTTACTATAACAACTGTGCTATAGTAAGTGGAGTAATAAAAAAATGTGGTCAGAAAACCAACATGCAAACGACTCCTAAAAATAGAAAAAAGGCGTACTCACTGACCAAAGGGAGGTAATGGAGCATGCAAACACCTAACTAAAAAGTATTATGACTCAACAAGACATATCCTCTGCAAGGTGATGAAATCCAAGTCAGACAATATGAGTTGTAAATCAAAGGCTAGATATCCCCCTACCGGGAGGGACACCGGGTAGACAATCCTAGAAGATAGGTCACTAAGATACCCCATTCATGACACGTCCGGTTGGGTGAATCTGCAGCTCTTGTTCTATCACAATTGTACTCCCACAAGGGTGGTACAACGAGAACATCGAGTAGGTATCCTTCGGTGACTGAATGGATTGCGGTATTCCACTCAGGCCTCTGGAACCAGTCTGGCTACTTCAACCCTCCTAAGGAAGAGGCCTTCCCGACGAATTGGTTTTAAACCGTGCCAACAAATAATAAGGGATTTTGGTACCCTAAATGCCAACGACTATGTCTCAACATGTAAGTGAGTGAGGGGTTTTATTTGGATACTTATCCCCTCAATCCTACCTAACTTCAATATTCTTTTTGCGTTCCCCAAATGGGGTTAGAATGTTGGTTGAGTTAAGAGAATTTTTAAGGCTCACTTGGATTTATTGTGACAGATTGTGTGATGGTGTGGTTATGTACTTAAAACAAAGATGCCTCGCTTGGGCGAAAAAATTTACAAATTAAAATAAGGATTTTAACTTGCAAAATAGACAACAATGTAAATATGGAAAACGATTTGAATGTAAATGCTTTTAAAAACTTTTCAAAAAATATGAGGAATTCTTTAAAAAATTATGGTAAAGCAAATAACATAAAAATAAACTCGCTTGGGCGAAATATAAAACAAATTAAAATTATGGTTCTAATTTGTAAAATATGAAATTTCTAACTACAAAATGCTTCACTCTTTTTCTTTCACTGAACTGAAATTTTTTAAAAAATGATGTAGCGAAGCATAAAATAGGAAATAAATATGAGTTTTAAATGCTGCAAAAATAAAATAGTGGGCTGTCCAAAAAATGCAGGAAAGATGGCTGGAAAAAATGGGTTGAAATGAGAAAAACTCAGAAAAAATGGGTTGTACAAAACAGGCGATATTGTGACTATCGGTGGTGAAACCACGATGTGGATCACGGCTTTCGGGCTAAAAGCCGCGATGTAGGCAAAACCTGCGCAGCAGATCGCGGTTATTAGGCTAAAACGCGCGATGCGCCCCGCGGGAACAAGGAAAACAGCCGCGATGTGCAGCATGGAAAACAGGCGGAAAGCTGCGATGTGAATCGCGATTGTCGGGCCGAAAGCCACGATGCGACGAACGAAAAACGTCGCCGAAAACGAACCCAAAAATTGAAATTTTGAGCCGTTTTAAGTTGCAGAATAGGCCGATGGCTAGGACAGCAAGGAAGGGGCTGACTAATATGGCAGATCTACAACTTTAAAGGGAAAAAGCAACTAAAATATAGATCTAAATCAAAGATTCAAAGTTCGAAAACGAGCGGAGTCGCCAAAAACTATTGCTTGGTTTTGCAACCAAGCATGTGCTAAAGAGCACCTGCTAACTAGTAGCAGCAGTCTCAATGTAAAAGTAAAAACAAATGTAAATAACTAAATTTGATCTAACATGTGCAAAGAAATAAAAACTAGATTTAAGAATAATAAACAATGAGATCCATGATAAAAACAAGCAATAGAAAATTTGATCTTTTGTATTACCTCAAATGGTGAGGATGGTGAGTTTGAGCAGCTCCAAGGTTGAGGTGCTCCAATGTCCAATGGTCTCTTCTTCACCAATGCTTCAATGGGGATCTTCAAACTCAAAATGGGAGGCAAGGGATCTCAAAGGGAATTTGGTAGCATAAGGATAGGATGAAATGTGGATGAATAGTGAGGCCCCTATCACCTTTTTATAGTTTTTTGGTGATGGGGAGTACCATTATGGTTTATGGAAACCAATGGTATTGAACAAAACGGTTTAGGTTTCTTTTTCCCTCTTTTTCTTTTTTTGAATAATTTTTGAATATTATTCCCTTTTAATTGATTTTTGGGAATTTTGGACCCTTTTTTAGGGTTTTTTGAGGAAAAATACATATTTTGAGGGGAAAAAGGTGTATTATGGTCTTTTTGGTGACCTTTTGAGGGTTTTAGAGGCTCAAGTGGTGGAAAAAGTGGACAAATGGGTCATGTGAATAGGGAAATGAGTTAGTGAGCACTTTTTGGGTGTTAACAAGACCTATCCCTAGGATCTAGGTGAGGTGGCATTTCGGTTCCTAACCTATTGGGAGGATCCCTTAACCATCTCCCCCTGATCCTCAACCTACCCTATCTCTTTAGCCCTATATAAACACCCACTCTCTCCATGGGAAGGGGAGGAAGTCTATAGTATCTGCACACTGGTGAAATTAGTTTAGGAGAGATCTCTACTCATCCTTGAGAGATCCAACATCCCTTTGGAGGCTTTGGCATTGGCTTGATCGGAGAAAGATTGCTACATTAAGTCATTGGTTGTAATCTCTTCATCCCATGTATTTCCCTTTTAATACAGTAATATAAGTTCTTTCCACCAAATCTCAATGTGTTAATGATATATTGTGTAGTTTGTTTACTTAACTGCTTACTTAGATCTATTATTGTGTAGTTGCATTTTACTGCTTGTCTTGTTGTGTTGTCTTGACAGGTTTTGCAGCTTAGATCTGAAGACCATCAAGCTTGGAGCAACATTCAAGGAGAAAGGATCTACGATTCAAAATGTAAAGCATCTAGTTCCTTGATCTCTAATTAGATCTAGGAGAGTCATTTATGTTCTGTCTCTATTTGTTCTGGACTCACGTTGAGCTAGGGAGATTGGGCCTCAAGTCCGCTCTTGGTAGATTGTCCGTTAAACACAATCCTCACTCAACATGGACATCGAATGGCCTATCATAATGAGACACTCCTTGATTTTGTTTGTAGGCATCCCACCTATGAAAATAAGATGTACTCCATTATTGCAGGACTATAGTCAATGGAAACATTACATCTTAAATAAGGACACCATCATCCACACTGATCAAAATCCCCTGCAGGTCATGCAGACGCAGGAAAAGTAACAGAATGTCTGCCATCAGAAGTGATCCACATACTTGTAACAGTTCCACTTGAACATCAAGTATAGTATGGGAAAGACCAATCACATTACATAATTCCTCAGTAGACCTCCATTTTCTACGTTGAATACCATGATCAACTTTTAAATACATGAGACATCTATGTGGCCCAAATTGCATGATAGTGACACTGAATTTTCTATTGCCTATCATACATTACAAGAAGGAAGATCGATCTCGAAATTTCATATCCAAGATGAAATTTTATGCCATCTCGAGTGCATCTCAACCACCTATGTGTACCTTAAAGTGAGTTTGATAAGTTGATTTTGGAGGCACATTGCAATCAAGTGGCAAGGCACTTCGACGTAGATAAGACAGTTGTAGTGTTGCATAAGTACTTTTACTAGTCAGATATCCAACAAGATGTTGTTAGGTACATTCAATCATGCACCACATGTGCAATAGCCAAACCTGCCATCGAGAAGCAAAGGTTGTACACTCCATTTCCTACCTTAGGAAGGCCCTAGGAGTCTACCTCAATGGATTACATGTCCGGCATGCCTTCAGCCAAGCACAAAAATGATTGTGTATTTGTGGTTGTTGACCGATTCTCTAAGATGGCAATTTTAACTCCATATAACAAGAGCATCATAGCATAGGCGAATAATAAGCTCTTCTTCAAGAGTGTTCGCGTTCATTTTGGCCTCCCACGGACCATTATTTCAAATTGAGATAGTAGATTCCTGAGTACCTTCTGGTCCAATATATGGTTGATGATGGATACCAAGCTAACCAAATCGACTACCTTCAACATTGCGACAATAGATCCTTTTACAACTCTATTAACCACAACCCTTTTGAGGTATGCTTGGGGTTTCAACCATTAGCCCCAATTGATGTATCACTTCCCATTGCATTTACACAGGAATAGCACTCCCATGCTTAAGTTGAGTCAGATCAGCCATCCAAATTTGTTGAGAGAATCCACCACATCCAAAAACAATTTCATTATATCTTGTAGAAATGCAATGTCAAGTATAAGCAATGACATGACCATCATTGGGTTACACATAAGTTTCAAGTTGGCGATAAGGTTTGGTTACATTTACAGAAAGAGCACCTCACAAGGACCCATCCAAAGCTCTTCCCACTTTGATATGAGCCTTACACCATCACCAAGGCTATGGGTGAGAATGATTTTGATTTAATTATTCCCCTTTCCTCGGCTTGCACCATGCCTTTAATGTGGATCTACTTCATCCATATTTTCCACCTCTCTTATAAACCTCAGAAGTAGTTGAGGACATGGCACCTTCATAACTCAATCTTGATTGCATTAAGAAGGCTACAATTGAATGGATCACAGACATTGAGATGAATAGCACTTTCCAATATAACATCCAACTATATCGGGTTGTTAAAGCATGGCAACTTCTTCACCGGGGAAACTAGCTTACCAGGAGTAAGATTCAACAAAAATTTCCTAATCTGATGGAGGAACTTAACACAATGGGAGCCATTTATCCCTAAGGGGGAGGACTTATCTAGGCGGATATTGGTGGCCACCCACCCATTCCACCTAGTTACAACGGTTCTTCATATTCTTGGCAATTTTGTACAGTGTTTTGGTTCCCAAACTCCCAAGGTCATTCTGAGGCCCTAAATGATGTTTTTTGGCCAGTTAGAGGGCTAAGGGTTTCCATGGCATTCCCCAACCCCAATCAAAATTGTAATTGTGAACTATTTATTTCCAATGACCTATCAAGCACCCTAAACATAGATCGTGTGGAAAAGTTGTGACCTTGAGAAGTTGACGCATCAACTAACCACCTTGAATCCCACAAATCCTTTTGACTCTTCATATCCTAGGGTTAGGATTTTGGATGTTAGGGTTTTCACCTATTTATGCTTATGATAAAAATTCCCTATGCGGTCTCTTTGTATCCAGCTCTTGTGAATGAGCGTAGCCAACACATCTCTCTTCAGAGAGAAGCTACCACCATCTGAGCTAGTTTGTACTGCTTTGTAATTTACAATGTTTTTCCATTCCATTCATTAATAGAATTTGGGCTTTACTGTACTATTGTGCTTCTGACCAAATATTTGTCAGTGTGTATTTTCATTTTATATTGCAACCTTCATTTTTTTCTCCAAATAATCTAGATCACCAATGCATAAATGCTCCAAGAAAACATCACCACAAACCATGTCTATATGTGAATGATGGCTAATAAGCAAAAGCGTTCTTAGGAGATAGGAATATCTATGCCATGTAGGAGACGAAACGAGCCCGAAATGATAGAAAGCCCCAATGTCACCACACCTGAACCTCTTCCTCTCTTTAGGCTATCTCTTCTCTAGAACAAAGAACCCGAGTCCCTAGGATAGGATTACTAGAGTTCTACAATGAAGCACAAAGTGAAAAGAAGAGTAACTCTAGCAAAACAAAGTGCTTTTGTAAATGTAAAAGATAAGAGTGTCAATGATGAAGGGGTTGGAGATCAGTGTCTTATCCAATGCTCAAATGGGGTCAACCAAGGATCACATGAGGATTTCTTTAGAAATATTGGAAAGGGATAGGGTTGTAGTGCACAAACCTAGCTTCTCTCTAATGGATGGGTTGATTTCAGAAATCAAACAAAGGGAAACTTCTAGAGCAATAAATTTCAAACATAATTAAGGAGGAAAGCTATCATGGAAGGCATTGAAAAAAACATAACCTAGAGGAGAAAAATGTGCACCTAAACTACACCTCTAACTTATAACAACTACATAACAGATAGAGAGCCTAATCCCTTATTACCTCAAAGTATTTAAAAATTTAAAGATCCATAAACCAACCAAGCATGAGAAATATGAAAACCCTTCAATGTAGCACTAACATCAACCATCCATGGGAGCCAAAAATATATTTCATTAAGTCCAATGGGATTTCTCCCCAAATCCAAACATGAAAAATGAAGGATAGAGAAAATAATTATATAGCTTTGATCTCATCTTCCTCCTACAATAAAATAATTATAAACTCCTTAATCTAGCCCAAAAAGGAGTAAATGAAACAAAATACTCTAGCTACTCCAACTAAATGGAATAAATAAGTTGGTAAAAGCCACATGTAAAAGTATCGAGAGAGAAAGAGTAGTGCACCTCGACAAATAAGGTACAAATACTAAGTCAAACCCCAATGTATGCCTCCAAAGGCTCTCGAAGTGTAGCGCTCCAAGAGATAAGGTCTAATAAGTATGCATAAACCCTAGTCTAGGGTTAGACCACCTAGATCTCTTCAAAACCTGTTACCAACTTATTTGTACCATAATTGGATTATCTGAAGAGACGCCATTTGACAAACATGATGAATGTTTGTACTCCAGTGCATCAGATGATCCAACATTTGTGCCTAGCCAATTTTGGCTAGTTAGTTTTGTTTTTCAGTCAACATGACCATGGCCCCATGGGGTTTGTAATAAAGTGTGCTGGTAGGATTCTGAGTGTCTCGGTCCCCCATGACTTGATTAAGCAACTAAGGTATTCCAGGGAGTTTTTTCCCTTGTCAATTATACTTTGCCCATAGCCGAGCTATAATTGATGAGGTTTTCTCCCGCTTCCTCCAAAGCTGGAATGCCCGATTTTGAAAATCTAAGCCATGGGGGGTTATTAGAGTCCAACTAATGTATATAAGCCTACTATACACTATTAGAATAGGTTTTGGTCATGTCCTAAGTCTCTAGGACCCCCAGAAAAAATTTCAAAATTTTTTCACCGGGTCCTCTGGTTTGGGGTTTTTTAATTATTTTTAATTTTTGATAAATTTCTCTATAGTTTAAATAGAGAAATTTCAATTTGTAATATGTCAGTCATTTGGGATCCAAATTCAGTGATTGAAGGCTCCAACCTTAAGCCAAAAATCATTTATGATCCCCAGACCAGTTTATCCTAAGTTTCGGATGTCAATTAGGCCTCATAATTAATAATTTCTCAAAAAACCCAGTTACAGAGAAATTATTAATTAAAGTTTTAAAAGTTATTATTTTGGAGATAATCCAAATCTCTCCAAAATAATCCAAATGGAATAAAATAAAAGGCTAATTGACATGGCACTGGACATTAAAGAAGATTCCAATCATCTCAGTCATCATTTAGTTGAGTATACAGTTAGCACAAGCTTATCTTCACCAAGCAATTCGCCCTCCTTCACCAAGAATTTGATTTGATGTGTTGGCACATGACTATTGGGTTGGTGGTTGCATTAATGGATATGGTAGGTGCCATCCTCGGATTTATGCAATCACGAGGCATTGGCTCCTTTCATAACTCGTGTTACCTCCACCCACTACACTCCAAGCTTATGTTATGTGGCATATTCGAATTCCTTGATATCCTCACGTCAACCTTTGCTTGGAGCTCGAGTTTACACTTGGCACATATCTATTCGCATGGTGATGCTTCCAAAGTGGAGATGAGGGGTGCCTTGCCTAGGTGGAGGCAACGTCCTCATCTCAATCAATGAGATTCGATTTGTTTGGTGGAGTTAACTCCAGAACTTGGCTTAAACTTGGTGTTGATTGAGATTTGATGGCAATTCGAATTGGTGTTTAGGGCTATTGGCTCCTTTCATTGCCAATTCTACCTAGGTGTTAGGTTTGGTCTAGTTTGCTATAAAGAGACGCCATTTTGGCCATTCTCTCATGGAGATTTTGAGCATGAACACTCTGCCCAAAAATCATTGTAATATTTGTTTAATTTTTGAATAAAGTAGTGACTTTGGAGGTCCATACAAGAGCTTTGGGGTTGTCTTTCACATTGTTTGGTGACATCTTTCTCACCTTACTTTTGTTTCAAGCTTTTCATTATTTAGTATATGTTCCATAATTCTTAGAAATATACTATTTGGTTTGGCTTGTTTAATGTGTAAGGGTTTTGTCGGATTCACACAAGGTGGAGAATGACTTGGAGATCAAGTTACTCTTTTCCCATCAATGGCTATTAGCACCTAATCAAAATTGTCTTGCAGGTTCCCAAAGGACTTCCTTATCTCAAGAGAAGAAACGAATAGAAGAGACTTGCCTCTTCCTCCATCAACAAACAAGCAGTAAAACTTTGGTTACTTCTTCTCCTCTTTCCTAGTTTAGTTTTTGCCTCCTCAACCATTCGTTTTTCCTCTTCTCCCTCTCCTTATAGCTTTCGCCTCCCCTCTTTTTGTCTTATTCTTCTAGCTCCTCTCATCCTCCCTCTCTTTCCCTTTGAGCCCTCTCATCCAAGCCTTCTCCTCCTCTCGTCCATGTCCCTTTGAGCCCTAGAAAACATCAAACAAGAAACAAGTCGTAAGCTAGTTAGTGTTAGATTTAGTTTATGCTTTAGATTTATTTTTGTTAGTAGTTAGATCTTTATTTTAGCTTGCATTTCTTCTTAGCATTAGATCTATTCTTTGTTAAAGATCTCTTTGAAAAGTTAAGTCTTGCATTTAAACAAGAATGAGCATATAGATTAGTTTGCTAAGTGTGGGTACTAGTTGGTGCACTTCCTTTATCAAAAGTTGGCATTTAGACATTTCATTTTATGCTTTGCAAAAGTTAGTGGTTAAATCTAATTTTTTCCATCTCACAACTAGATCTTGCACCCTACTTGCTTCCATTTAGTAATTTCTTTCAAAAAGATAAAAATTCCATACAAAAATATTTCAATTTTTTTTTTTATGTTTTTGATCTCTTTCCCATCATCTTTTAGGCATTTGTTGTTTGCTGGTCCGTTTTTACATTTGTTCATATTTCGAAATAAAATCTCATACATTTATTTTTTAAATTCCTTTTTATAGTTTCTAGATCTAAGTAGTTTCAAGTTCTTTTTTGATTTTCATTAACACTTAATGGGTGCTTGTTGAGATCTCTTTTGAGTTTGTGTAGATTACTTTGTAAGAGAATAAGTGCTTTGGGAGAACAAGACTCAAGGAAGATCAAAGATCAAACCAAAGAGAAGACTTAAACCAAGAAGACAAACCATACACACTATCCTTTGTAAAAGCCCTTAAGGGCTTCCAAGTTTGATTTCTTTATTTTCAGTTTGAAAAGACCTTTTAGGGATTTCTCCTAAGGAATTTGTAAAGTTAAATAAAAAGGCTAAGTGGAGGAGTCCTCCACTTTTTGGGTTCTTCTTCCCCATTTGGGGAAGAGTGTTGTGCTTTGCTTAGCTTAGATCTCTCTTTCTCTTTTAGTTCTTAGATTAATATTTCATTTCTGTACTCCATTTCCAAGTCTTGACTTGAGAAAGAAAACTTTGGGATTGCATCCCAAAGGCCACATAGCTTTGTGGTAGCTTCTCGTTCCCCATTAGCCTCCTTGCCGAAGTTTCAGCTAGCTGGAAAGTCTCAAGGACTAATGGTTCTTGTGATCAACCTTGTTCGGAGGTAGATCCCACTTTTAGATTAATATTGTTTGGTAGAACACTAAGTTTATTTTCAGTTTGTTTCAAGCATCTGGTTACATTTTATTATCATCATTTCATTTTCAGTTATTTAAGCTTCATATTTGTTCTTCAAGTTATAACTGCTTCTATTTTATAAAATGAACAAAGTCTCTTGAACTTGGCCAAATCCAATTCGAAGAGCACTTTCTATCGGAGAGCATTCCCACTGCATTTACCTTGCATCAAGCATATAGATTAGTTTAGAATCTTTTGAATTTCATCATAAGACGACGTCAAAAGTGCTCTCTTTCGGAGAGTTGAACAAGTGTGCTCTTAATAATTCATAAAATCATTCCAACTCACACCCCTTCATTAATTAATTTATCTTGGTTGTTATCTGACACCTGTATGCTCTTCCAACCTGAAAGGGTTGGGCTAGTACTCAGAAAGGTGTTAGACTTGTTAATCTCACAAGCGATAACTTAATAAAACTTTACCCCAACCAACGTACCGGCGTTGCCTTCGAGAATTACTGAGGAAGTTTCCTGAAACAGGTGGTGCCGAAATCCCGCTGTTAGACTCGAGGGTGGTCAAGCCAATTGAACACTTAACCTCTTGAAATCTGGGTGGCTTCGACCTATCATCTAAGAGGTTACCAGTATACTATTTTCGGTCTTTTGATATCCTTGTTTTTAGCCTAATAATCAAGAACACTAAAAACTTATAATTTACCAAGATAATTTGCACAACGATCTCATGAACAACTACTATCAAGACTTACTTTTCAGCATCCCCCAGCACTACATTCAATTATTTGACTCCTTCACCCAATGGATAAGACACTGGTTTTTTATATTTACATGCTTTAAATTTAAGTTGAAACCATTTGTTCATTGGAATTTGTCTATATGTGGATGCTATAATTTACAAGTCTTTATATACTGTTACATCTTGTCTCGCAACGTGGATTGCATTTTATCTTGTGTCTATTATAAGTTTTGCATCTTTCATCATTAAAAAACTCCTAAACAACACCCATCCGTATCACCATACATTTAAAACACTTAAAAAACATTGAGCCATAGTTAAACTCTTTGTAGGGACTACCCCCCTTGGCTTCGTTAGGAGTTAGCCTAAACAGAGGAGCTGAGATTTAGGTGATAGTACCTAGCTCATTGCTTGCCCCCAAGGCCACACTTTTCTCACAAGTAGTGAAGAGACAGCTTTCGAAAGATTTTTGTTGCTGGTGTGCATCTCGACAGACAACAAAACCAAACAATATTCATCATAAATTCAATAGAACACCTCCAAAGTGGATCATACCATCAATAATTTCTAATAGAAATTCTTGAAGGTAGAATGCCCCAACAAATAAGTCATAGGTGCATGTACTAACCAATCTCCAAGTAGGGTGCTCCATGACACACAAATACAAATGTGTCAAAGATGCTCCAAGAAGTGGATGTTCGTCAAATAAGGCATGAACACGTGTCTAATCAACCATCTCCATTCGTGGACTCTATCTTCTTTTGACCTTTTCAAGTTTCAACCCATAAAACATGTGTAGTGAACTCCCTCAACTAAATGATGTCCACATAATAACTAACTCATCAACCCTCACTATTATGTCAACAACGCATGCAAGATAGATCCATGAACCATGGAGTGCATCAATCCCAATAGAAATGTGTCCATGATAGATGTTCAATCCCATGAGGAAGGGGATGGCCTGTTCACCAATCAATAAAAACACACCTCCACACATGCAAAGAAAGATAAACCAAGGAAAGCGTTCCACACATAGTTATACGTAATAGTACTAATGTCATAGCCAAGTTTAGGAACAAGAGAGCACTCCAATAAAAACCAATCAAAAGTCACCATGAGTGCAAAACACCTCTAATCAACTAGAGAACTTCAAGTGAATGATAGTACATGCCATCCAATACATGCTAGAAAGAGGAATGATTTATGAAAAACTAGCAACAAATCCTCCTTAATCATCAAACAATCCACTTGGGCTAGAACACTCTAATGATTAAATCATAATCCATCCATAAGTGCAAAATATTACACTCAAGGAACTAGAACACACCAACCCTAAGTCATCTCCAATCACATATTACTCCAATCATGGAAATAGTGCTCCTCCAAAAATGATAGATATTGATGCCAAGATGCCATCCAAGTCTAGAAACAAGAGGGTTCTTGAAAAGAGAAGGCTAAGGCATGAACCATATACTAGAAAGCGCTCCATGATAAATCAACCATCAATCCTCCATAAGAGAAAAATACATCATAATATCTATAATGCTCTAAGGATTATCAACCCTTATCCATACATGAATGTGGAATACATCAAAAGTTCTAGCGTGCTCCATGGAACACCATTAACAATGTAATCTTAAGCATGAAACACGGCCAAAGAGTTAGTGCACTCCACTACAAACCTCAATATATGCCAAGTGGTCCACCATAATTGATAATATGTTTCATAAAGATATCATACCGAACCAATCATGCTAGGGTGCTCTCATGGACGAGCCTACCAATGCCCTCAAATAATACAAATGAGCCAAGCGCTCCATAGACAAAGATCGTCCATGCCATAAATATGCCAAGTATAGCAACCAATGCACAATAAATCCAAGGAAAGATCACCACAAATAATATCTATATGCGAATCATGCTAATAAGAAAGAGTGCTCTTAAGAGACAGGAAGATCTATGCAACGAAGGAGACAAAATAACCCCAAAATGATAGAGCACTCCATGGATAAGTGAACAATGTGTTGTTAACAATCAATGCATGAGTGAAATGTACCATTATGTTAAAGCTGGAAGGCCTCATACATCCATAATAAACCATAGACCATGCTTCAAAATGGCATTCACTAACACTTCTCACACCTTTGGGATACTCTAAATTGATGGGTTTCCTTTCCATGAATGTACAATTTTTTGGTAGATGATGAATAAGAATATTCCAAGCATGCCAACATCCAATATGAGAGCACAAAAGCATCCAAAGATCACAGAGAGATCTCATGGCAGAAATTCTAAACAAGCAAATCATATATGGAATCATCATCCATGAACCATAACTCTAGCAACTTATCATCAAGAACTTGTGATAAAATTACAAGTGAAAAATCTTTTAGTCACCCTCGCAAGATACGGGGTAATAGCTACCATTATGTCCTAGTCATGATTTCTAAAGAAGCTATGGTAAAGATCTCCCAAATAGATATGTCCTTGCACGCTTACATAGCTAGCTCTTCATATTTGTTCCTCTAGTTCACTTAGAAATCTTTGTGGTTGGAAGGCACATATTTATCTTAGAGGGCTGTAGAATTTTCTCCTCCAATCATAGGGTATCTTATGACGAAGATAGAGAAGGAGGACATGGCTCACTAATGTATGACAAAGATAGAGGAGAAGTATGGGAATCATGCTAACAAATTTTGGGTAGAGGGAACTAGGTGTTCTACCAATTGTTTTTCTCTAGTATTTTCCTTCCCTGTGGGAAGAATTCGGTCTTTGCTCATCTCCTCCCGCCCTTGTAAACAAGTAGCCTCAGTTAAATGAAGCATGACTAGTGGGATGGACAAGATGAAAAGGGATATGGGAGACGACCAACCTTCTAAGTATGGTCGAAGAGGTAGATGCAAGAAGAGGAACCTTGGGAAAAGTAGCTCCTCCAATAGGCCTTCCAAAATAGAATTAGAGGCCGAGGACACAACAATATAGTATCACATGATGTTTCTTTCTCATATTAAAGCCGAGGTTGATAAAATAGAGCAGGAGGTGAAAGAGAAGTGAACATTCCTTTAGAGGAAATTGATGTTGAGCTTGTGAAGTGGATTCCAAACACTAGCTTCTCACAAAGTAGGGAGACTAGTTATTTTTGGCAAATTAATGTTTATTGTACACATATCATTAAAGAGATTGGCTTTCAACAAAAAGCCATACTAACCAAGGTAGATTTCCTAGATTCAAAACATGAAGGTCTAGTAAAAGTTTTATGGGAAATGTAAGAAACACAAAGACTAGATAGAAACCTCTTGAGGTCAACCCATGGCATTTATATATGTAAATTTAAAGTCTAAACCTCTTAGACTAAGCAATATAAATCTCATCTTAATTTATTTTTGTCTTTTCCTTTATGATAATCAATAAAAAAATATTATATTAAGTTGTGGACTCAATCCTCCTTTTTATCGTGCTTATAATGTAGATATAGATTGAAATCACCATAAGACAACTATAGCATTGACATCTCTTTTGGTAACCACTGTATAAGACAACTATAGCATTGACATCTATTTTGGTAATTACTATCGACATAGTTTCTTTTATGGTAGACTACATTCTTAATAGCATTGACATCTCTTTTGGTAACCACTGTATAAGACAACTATAGCATTGACATCTATTTTGGTAATTACTATCGACATAGTTTCTTTTATGGTAGACTACATTCTTAATAATAAATTAAGGCCTTTAAAGTTTTTTTAAGAGCAAAACAAAATCAACTCATAAATCCAATACTTTATATACAAAGCTTTATATTTATATATATATATTACAACTTGTCATATTAAATTTTGCTATAAAAATATTGGATCAAAATGATTTTTCAAAAGATGCTGAAAGTACAGAAATGTCAGAATAATGAAAGGGCAAGGAGCCAAATTAAAGCACAGGGTGGCATTTGATTATCGGCAGACAATGCTCAATATTTAAATGTAACGCGATGCCATTTCGTCCGTCAACTGATGAAATTAAATTAGGGTTCTAAACAAATCTGATGGGCGCATGATATTTCATGAGGACAGATTCCAATCTGTCCAAGAACAAAATATATACACCAAAAGCAGTGTATATCTCCATCGATATATTCAAAGCAGTATCAAGATATTTATTCAATGTGGGTTTTACAGTTACAGCTTACGTTGAGAAGACAGGGATGGTCATGCAGTTTGAACGAGCATTCGTGGAAGAAAATTACTGGAAGCTGCATTTAAGCGAGTAAATGCCAAATGTAAGCCGAGCATTCGAATAAATTTATTGATTGCAGACAACCCATATCTTCCGGCGTTGAATTCAAATGTCCTACTGATGATCATAATAATTTAATGCCCGCTGCAAGGCCAGTCAATTGGACTAAACCTCTCCAGTTATCATTAAAAATACTTACGTATTACAACAACAGCAGCAAATCCAAATCGAATGGGAATTCCTGGAGCCAGAAACTTGTTTGAGCGCCATTGCTGCATCAACTGTAAATCCTTTTGACATTTTGATCGGCTAATTGTTGAATAAATTTGGTGTTCAGATAATTGTAGTTCTCTGAACTTTATTATTATTTCTTACACAGATCTTAAATACTAAACTACCTTATTTAATACTCTGCAACTCAATACTCAGCTTTCGACCCCAACTACTGCCCTGTATCCTTAATCGAGATTGAATTAACAATCCCTAGAACAGAAGCATGTACCATTTTAGTACTGGAACATGCAAGGTCTTGCTGCTGTTCCAGGACGGCTCTTGCGCTGACTGTAGATGTCACTTCTGACTCTTCTGTATCCCTTTCTCCAAACAGCTGGAATACACCATAGAGCCAATCATCGGATTGCGTCCCAGGGTCGGACTCGCAGCTCCAGGATCTTTTGATGTTAAACCGGACAGGAATCCTCTGATTGTAATCTATGCAGTATTCCAAACATGATGTTATTCCTTTGAAAATCTGATAAAAGTTTGACTCGATGGAGATACAGGTACCAATTCTGCAGGGGTTTGATAGCTTTTTAAAGTCCGGTGTACTCTACTGTAACAGTTTTACTTATAGCTCATTGTAGTCCATCAAATCCATCTTGGATTGACCAACGGATTAACCAAGATTAATCAATGACTTTGATACCATGTTCAAAATATGGGTAGAGATATAACAAAAGAGTTTTAAGCACAAAACTCTGAATTATTTATTTAATATTACACAATTGTATATATATGTTACATGCTTTGATGATTTAAGACAATACTAGTTAAGGGATTCTTAAACTAAATAACAAAATGTAACTAATAACTTAACTAATGAGATTACTACTTCTAACAATTTTCACTCCAATCATCAAATGCAACACCTTGGTAAAGAGATCCTACAGTTACTGTGATTTCCCTGATTAAAAAATAGAAAATAATAATATAAATTGCAAATATGATACAATATTTGAAAATCCCTAATCCATTTATATATTTAAAATGTATTTTAAGTAATGAATTCAGTTGATGATTAAACCACTTCTTTATTTATATTCAAGTGTCGATAACCTGGATCTCTTCTAAATTGTGTGCATTCATTGCCCTGTTCGAGAGGGTGATTGCTTGTCAATGTAACCTCCATTTCTTCCAACCTCCTACTGGTTACCTTCCCAGTCACCTTGAAGTTCTCAAGTCGCTGCTGGCTTTCACCAAGCTCTTGGGCTATTCTGTCCTTGATTTCCTTCATTTGCCTCCACCACCAAGCATCAGTTTGTACAACTCTTTCTTATGTTCTATTTGATCTTTCTATTGTTTGTTTAGCCGTCATAAACATCACTCATTACTTCCTGAATAGTGTATAGACAAGTGTAATGTTAAGATGAAACATTAATAATTAGTAGTTTATGGCACTTAATTTGTGACCTATCAATATTCACCAATTATACATTAAATGGTTATGCTAAAGCATCATCAAAAACACTATAAACAAAACAAACTATCTCTCTGATTGATATTGAAATGTCCAATCTCATATAATTTCATGTCTCATAAAGAAGTCAATATTATAATCAAACCATTCTTACACCTGTTCTTCATAAATTTATCTTTCATGTGACATAATTGATAAACAGATCTTTCCCAACTACGAAACCATTTTTGACACAATGAGAGACAAGGCTCACAAGTACTTCACCAACATATACCATTGTAAGATGATTTGATTGGTTATGTGCATGAAATAATGTAGTTTTTTGTTTTAAAGTGAAAGTTTCACTTTATACGTATGTAGATATGTAGAGATATTTTGATATTAAATTAGAAAAAGTTATTTTTCAAATAACTGAATTTTTTTATTTGTGATATATTTGAATTTAAAATGAATTTATATTAATAGATAAAAAAACATATATTTTATTTTAGTTTTAATAAAGATATGATAAATAAATCGGTTGAAAAAAAAATATGATAAATAAAAAAAATATATTAATTTTTCGATATAATATTTAAATTCTTTAATTTATATAATTTATAAAAAAGTTAAAAATTATTAGGACGACATCGTGGTGGAGGGATCATTTAGGGTCATTGAGGAAACTTGAGGGAACAATAGCTCTTGGCTTGGTTAAGGAGACCAACAACAAGGCACAAGCAATGTTATTGAGCCAAAGATTAATACTCATCTATGATATGAAGGTACCTGAAGTAGTTGTGGTAGGGGACTCAAGAATCATTATAGGTTTCATACACATCGAAAATCTCTCCAAGAATTGTGCTCTTTATCAACATCTAGTAAGAGAAAGACTACTTAGAAACCATTTCACTAAGATGGTGTTTAAATACAAATTACCTTAGATCTACAAGCAAACAACACAATATTACTCCTGGAAGGGGACTTAAGGTAGGAAGGGTTAACATACAAAACTCTCCACCTTCCATAATAACATCAAGCATTATAAAGTTGACAATTGTGTTGGCTTTAAAGAGGTGACCTCGCTCAAGCAGAAGTAGATTTGCCAATCATTATCATGAATCATTATCATGTATGATCATTGTCAGATAGCTAGGATTGCTAGGTAGGAGGTGTTGGTTGTGGAGCCTGATCTTCCAGTCTCATAGATGATGATTCAGCCGTGTTTGTAACCCAGGTTTGGTTATGATTCCGGCATGTGCAACAGGGGGTCCAGGGTTATTGCTGGATGGTATAATAATAAGGACTGATGTATTAGGTAACCCGTGGTATTTTCCCATTGTATTCCCCTTTATAAGAAAGACATTGTAATACGGCTAGGGTTGATGTATTAGGTATTATGCATTGTAAAGATCTTTGAGATCATGTAAGAGAGACTGTGAGATAGTGAAGAGGAAGTGCAACGGATGTGCTATAGGTTGTATCCCTTCATTTGTTGGGTGGTATAATAATAAGGACTGACAATTTCAGTGTAGACGTAGCCCATCTTGGGTGAACCACGATATATTGGTGTCTCTCTTGTAATATGTTTGTGTGATGGTATTTGCATATTGTTTATTGTTATTTCTTTACGATCCCATTTTTCTAACAGGAGACTCATCCAGAAGTACAACATATTAAATAGCTCTTGAGGGTGAATCCACAAATGTCGTTCACCATTTTTGGCGGATAGAATGGAAAAAAATTGTTTTTCGGACTCTTGATCGAGGTATTTTAGAGCCCTCGGTCGAGGTTTTAAAAGCTCGATCGAGGGTTTTAAAAGCTCGATCGAGGGCTCTAAAATACCTTGATCGAGGGTTTTAAAAAACCTCGATCGAGGGTTTAAACAAGACCTCGATCTAGCTTTTCAAAAGCTCGATCTAGGTTTTGCTCGATCTAGCTTTTGAAAAGCTAGATCTAGCTTTTCAAAAGCTCGATCGAGCTTTGAGCTTTTCAAAAGCTCGATCTAACTTTTCAAAAGCATAAAAAGGCTCGTTTTAGGCTCTCGATCAAGCAATTACCTCGATCAAGGGTTTTAAAATACCTCGATCGAGATGTTGTTAAACCCTTGATCAAGGTGTTGTTAAACCCTCGATCGAGGTGTTTTAAAACCCTCGATCGAGGTATGTTAAAACCCTCGATCGAGGTATTTTAAAACCCTCGATCGAGCAAATAGCTCGATCGAGGGCTTAAAAAACAGGCCGAGAGCCCTTTTCACTGCAGAATGAAAGTTTTGTCTACCTTCCACATAGACAAACCATGTCATTAAATGCTCATTAATGAGCGGACTTGATACCATTGGATTCGTCAATGAATCCTCTATCCAGATATATAAAATTTACGAATTTTTATCTTCATATGTCTTTTGTTTTTAAATTTCTACTAAAACTTGCCATAAAAAACCCTGTCGACAACTTCAATTAAGCTCAAAGATAAATTCACAACAATCAAAATACACATCCAAAAAATTTGAAAAAATACACAAGCCCTAGATAAATGCGTTCTCTTCAAAAGGGTATTTTTAGTTTTGCAAATTATGTAAACAATCAAAAGATTTTGTGCACAAACAAACATGTGTGCAAAATGCGACTGAAATATTCATTGGTTAGTTTCGAAAAATAATAATAAATATAATTTTTCGAGAAAAAATAAAAGAAAAATATGTAAGCCCTAGTGCATTCTATCTAGATCATGTTCACATATTTCATTTTTTAAAATTATTACTTTAACATTAAATTATCGTGCACGAACACAAACTACTTGTTAATTGCTCTTCAAATTTTTAAGTACACACGTTTCGTTAAATGAAATTTCGACATGATAAATGACATTGGTATATTTCGAAAAAAATATCATTGGAAAGCCAACATAATTCTCTACATTTTGTTTTTCAACCGCATGTCAAAATTCATTTGGCAAATACGAGTTTCGAGGGCTTCAATTTAATACATGGATAAAATTTCCGTTTTTCACCGTCATATTTGGCCAAAAAGAGTTACCCATCTTCATGGAATCACCCTTGAGCTACAGGGAGAAAGGAATGTCTATCAAGAAAATTCATTCGGGTCTTTTGGTGACAACACACACTAGTACTAGTTGGAAAGTAAATTTCTAAGAACAAGCTCGTATGTAGCCTTTGGTCAAGGCAAAGCACCTCCTGAGGTTTTCTACAAGATGCATAGTCAAATTAACATTAGGATGGCAGAAAACGTGGTTACCTTTGTTTTTATTTTAGCTTTATATATAGTTGCATGTCTAAAACTTGGATTTTCAAAGCAGTGATAACTATAAGTCTATGTTTTTATGTTTGTGTGAAATTTCCAAAAATAAGTTTTAGTCTTTAAACTATGACTTCTTTTATATAATCTTTTTGAATTTATGAATAAAGAAGACTATAATCTAAAGTTTTGTTAGAAACAAATATAAAAGTTTATATTTTTTTTTTTATGAATAGACAAGACTAAAAATTTGTTGTAGTTTGTATTATTGTTGAATTGTCATATAATAAATGTTAATTTGTTTGAATCTTGAGCATATGCTTCAAATACAAAACATGTCTCTCAGGTATAATGAAAGCATTGACGAATTCTCTATTGTCACTTTTGGAGGGTACCAACTTCTTATACATATTCAAATGATGCCTATTCAAATGATGACTTTTAATTAAAGAAAATTTGTTATAATTGAAATTTAGGTTAGTAATATTTAATGGATTAGAGGTTTAAGTTGATAAAATGGTTATTTTTAATATATACATAAATTTAATATTTTAAAATATTTAAATATATAATATTTAAAATTTCATCAATTTAAAATAATTTAATTTTAATTAAATTTAACATTTAATATATATTTTTACACCTTATATATATATATTCTACTATATATATTCTACTAGATACATCCACAACTTATAGAATACCAAACTGACTTGAAGGAGAGAAAGAGTTTTACTGGATGGAGCTTCCACAACTTATAGAATACCAAACTGACTTAAGGAGAGAGAGAAAAACAACAAATTAGCAAATTATTTTTTATGGTTTATTATTATTTATTTTTTTAAGTAAATTTAAACATAAAACTAAAACAAGCCATTTATGATATAAAGATAAAGTACAAGTTTTCATATCAAGTTCCAAATAAATTGACAATGATAATAAATATTTATTTAATGATTTTAATAAAAAGCCATACAAAAGATGCTGAAAGAACAGATATGTCTGAATAATCAAATTGAAAGGGCAAGTCGAAGCACAGGGTGGCATTTTAATATGGCCAAATATTGCTCAATATTTAAATATAAAGCGATGCCATTGAATCGATCAACTCAATTAAATTACAGAAATTAGGGTTTTATGCAAATCTCATTGCCTTGGGTATCATACAAAAAACTCCCAGGCATCTATTTCATGGGCACATATTCCAATCTGTTCAAGAACAAAATATATACAATCTGTTCAAGAACAAAATATATACACCAATTATATATATAAAGCAGTACCCAGATATTTATTTAATGTAGGTTTTACAGTTACAGTTTACGTCTGAGAGACTGGGATGGTCATGCAATTTGAAAATTAATGGAGGCATTTAAGCGATCCAATGCCAAGTGTAAGCCGAGCATTCAAATAAATTATTGATTGCAGACAACCCAGATCTTCCAGCTTTGAATTCAAATGTCCTACGAATCATAATAATAATAATAATGGCCGCTGCAAGGCCAGTCAATTAGACCAAACCTCGCAAATATTACATCCCAGTTTTTAGTATTAAAACTATCTACATATTTCAACAACAGCAGCAAATGATCCATGGGAAATTCATTCTCAGGATTTGAACCCATAACGTCGTATCTATGTAGCATAATTTTGTAAAAATAATAATTAGAATTCTCAGAAGAAGAGCGGGTTGGAGAATATGGCATTGTTCGCGCTGTGATGAATATCCCAATTACCCGCGTCGAATGCTGATTGAAGATGGTCGATATGCCATAATTGCATGTCAATTTCAGGAATCGATCCCTGGCCTCCTAGCAAGATGTCATAATTACCAGGAGCCGCGTTAATGGCCGATACATCGTTTGTCCATTCCAATTCTTGATCCGCTGAATTACTCGTCGAAGTTTCTATGACCGGGACATTAAAAGATGAACAGGGATTAATTAATGCCAGTTCATCGTTCAAACCCCCTTGAGATTTCAAAGGCCCTGGGATTACCATATCTTCTGCGAATTCCAGCAGGCTCTGATCGTCTGAGGCGGCGCCTCTCAACATTGCATTTCCGACGAAATCCAGGCCCGAATTTTCCAAATTCTGGGTCTCGGCTACAGGCAAATCACACAAATAAATTGTCGATGATCTGTCGTCAAACAGCGTGGGGATGGAATCAAAGCCGTAAGCTTCGTGCTTCACAGCCTGGACACTATCAATGCTCTTGTCGGCCTCCTCGGTTATCTCTGATTCATTCGATCGACATGATACTTCGGCCACAGCTTGTAATATTGCGGCCTTCTTGGAACCTGATAATTCCTCTGTTGCTTCGTTCAATGCAGCTATGCTCGGTTTGCTCTCGGCTTGATCGATTATTGGACGGTGCGTCACGGGATCGATACCCATACGCTTCAGCTTCTTCTTGATATGTGTATTCCAGTAATTCTTGATTTCATTATCTGTTCGTCCAGGCAAGTGTGCAGCAATCTTAGACCACCTGCAAAACCCCGTGAAATATATATATTCCTCAACTGCTTAGCATCAACAGTACTCAAGTTGCTCAAGTACCTGTACAACTCGACAATATTATTCAAAATCACCTGTTACCAAGCTGGGAATGGAGATCAATAATGAGCTGTTCTTCAGATTCTGATAAAACTCCTCGTTTCAAGTCCGGGCGTAGGTAATTCGTCCACCTTAATCTGCAGCTTTTACCACATCTAAGCAGCCCTGCAAGAAAAAATACTCTTATTAGCCCACAGATTCAGCAAAAGAAACCATATATTTTAAAGAAAAGAACAAAAAAACTATATATCACCAGCGAGCTTCGGGACTGCACGCCAGCAGCAATGGCCATTGTTGATAATGAAAGAAATGAGCTTCTGGTCTTCCTCGGCAGTCCATGGTCCCTTCTTGAGTCCAACCTTGTCACAGCACGGTTGTCTTCCCATCTCAGAAGTTCAGAGGCTGATAGACTCGAACTCGAGACCTCTTGCAGGCAGCTATAAGCTAGCTAGACTGATTGATATTTCTCTGCTTGGTCTATTTTTCTTTTCTAATTTTTTTTTTCCTTCGCGCTGCGTTTTCTAAGCCGCCGTGCTTCTCGCCCACGTGTGCAGCCCACAGATGCCACGTGGAGAGAGCAGCGTAAAAAAAGAGGAGAAATGTTGTCGCTGTAAGCAGTGGAAATGTCCGGTGATTGGCTAACTGTCAGGGGCGACGATGCCCCGGCCCCCGACCCCCACAACACATTTCCCTGTCGTGTGTGCCCGACGCCTCACCCGTGGGTCGTCTGCTCTTTTAAGCATTTAGCGGAACCTGGGCCCCGCGCTTCGGCAGCCCACCACTTAATTTATTCCTTAATTAATTAGCGCCACTTCACATTTAGAGGCGTTTCCGGCTCGCTGGCTATTTTAGCGGACGCTCTGCAGTTGGCGAGACGTGTCGTGTGAGCTGGCCCAAAATAGTGGTCCTCCCATATTTAACTATTTCCACGTGAACGCGGCGGAATCTTTCTCTTTTTTTGTTTTTTCAATGTAACGTTGGTTGACCCAGGCTACGTTAGTGAGTGGTCACATGGGGGTTTATCCTAGTCACATGTGACCTGTTCTCGTTTAAGTTGAGGGAAACTCGAGATTTAGTGTAGTCATGTCACCACCGGCTACATTCTTTTATTTTGATACTCGAGAGTGCTTCAATGTAACTTTATGTTCAAATTCTGGCTTTAAGTTTACATTGACTATTTATAACATTTCATTGGCATCTAATTTTTCATAAAGAAGTTTACATTATTTATTTATTACTTTATTAATCCATCCAAAATGATTAGTGTAGAATTTCACTTGGTTTCACTTCTTGTTATTTTGAGTTTTGGAAAATGGCCATCATTGTTTACATCTTCACTCATAACCAGCGAGACTAAAGGCCTACACACTTCTTACAAAATTATTACTTGCATTTTCTTTTGAGGGATGCTTTTGCATTGTTTTTTGGTTGATGTTTTTTTTGTACTGTGAAGCAACAAGCATGATCTTCTTAGTATGAGAATATATTCAATTTACAGCATTCAACTACTCAAGTTCATTCAATGAAGAAATAGAAGAAATAGCTTCTTCATCTTAGATGTTGTAGTGGATCATATCTATTTTGCCAAGCCACCTCAAATTGGCCCTTGGTCTCACTCACGATTATAAGTGTATGCATAAGCACATGCATGAAGAGGCTCACAAAGGGGCAAACATGTCCTTAGGGAGAATTGAATTTTGGATGGAAAAATGACAACACCTCATCTTTGTTGAAGAATGTAGCTTGGACAAGAACATCTGAACAAGTTCAGTGTGAACATGTCAAAAGTAATTCAAGTTGATTCTATTTTGTAATTTAGTGAAAGTCTTATTAAATCTATTTTGATACACTAGTGATTTAGATTCATCTCAACCTTACATTTCACTAATAGATTATGGTTTCAACTCAAGTATAAAGGTAGGTCAAGATAGAAAGTTTAGACACAGTTTTGTTGGACAATTACAACAACTAGAAGAGAGGAGAGAAAGTAGATTCATAGGAAGATGATCGACTTATAGACTTACAGGTTGAAGACAAATTCAATACAACATTGTTTCATATAGTCGTATGGACAAATATATATAGTCGTATAGATAGAGCTATACGATACAATAGCGATAGGGTCATATTAACAGTTCCTCAACTTTTGTGCAAGTGTACTTTTCTTTCGCAGGTTGTACACCTCAAGTTGGGGTGATTTTTGTTTATCATGCAACAATTGGTTTTAAGCACTCGTAGAGGTTGCTTTGTAAGCTTTGATTAACTAAATGATGAGTTGATTTGAAGGATAAATTCCTTTCGTAGGTGTGTAATTATATTACACGTTTGCTATTTACTTTCCATCTATTTGTGTGATCATTGCTATGTGAAGAAGTTAATTTTCTGCAATTAAACAACATACTTGTTTAGTTGAGAACATAAGGACAACAACCTGCACCTAGGGTTTGGAATTTCACAATCTTCATCTACCTAGCAAGAAGACATTGACATCACTTATGATTTTAGATTACCTATGTTTACCAACTCACAATTTCGTTGAGAGAAATTAAGGGTTGGGAAGTTAGTATGCTTGCTAATTTCCAATCACCACTTACGATTTGATTGAGAGACACTACTTATGAATGCTTGATTAGCCCTCTTCACTTGAGTACAATCAAGACCAACTTACAATTTCACTCGTTGTTATTAAGACTTAAAACTTACTTACTATTTTGATCACAATTTCACTCATTGTTATTAAGACTTAAGGCTTCCTAATTTTATCATCGCTATTAAGACTTAGAACATCTATTCAAATCCAGTATTTCCTATGAGGGTGTTAAGTTTGTATCTATGGAATTTTTTATCATCATAGTTTACCCCATTTCAATTAAATGACTCATAACACTCTAAATGTTCATATTAAGTGCTTGCAAATTTTACATAATGGCATCATACCTTTTCTAGCTTACTTTACTCATCATCCTTTACAAATATTTAATCACAACAACATACTCACTCATGTATTATTTAGCTCATAGTGGTTAGAAGCGGTGTATTCGTTGCTTACAAATTTTATATCATTAAAGTGTTGTTTGGGAGGTCGATATTGTTGGATACAAATTTTCTATCATCACACTTTGTTAAAAATCATATACTAATGTTGAAGAGTTTTGAACAATCATAATCATTACATAGACTCCACACATGGAGTGAAGAGGGGCGCCTATGAATTCCCGTTTTGAGGACATAACAAAAGCCAAAGCCCTTGTTCAACACACATGAATAAGCTCAAGCCACTCCAATAATGTACAATAAACGCGATACCAAATTCAAATTTTAAATAACTTGTAACAATTCTATTGGATGACAACGTCAATTCTTGCAGATGTCAAGTACTTTCTGTCATTTCTATTGAAGGATTTCTGATGGGTTAAGGCTGCACTATGTTTTGAGCTAGAATCGTCATAATTACACTTAAGCTCACCTCGAACATGCTAAATATGCTTTTTAACTTCATAAGCATAGGCTAACAATTTATCTACTTACATCAAAGTTTACACTAATTAAATATTTTGTTTTTAACAAATATGTGATCATCATGATTTCACAAACTGAAAATTTCACTTCCATCAAAAATGAAAATGAAAGTGATGCTTGGAAGGACAGAAAGGGCTTAGGGTTAGCGCCTACCCCATGTAGTTACGTCGAGATGACGCACGTGCTGGGCTCAGTCGTTTCGTAACTGACGGCGTTGACGGAGCGCGGGATAGACATTCAATTTATTTTATTAAAACATACTAAAGTCCGCGCACATTCCCGATTGGTAGAACTTTGTGAAAATTTGTCAAAGCCGGTGTTTGGTGAAAATTGGAAGGAATTTAACGCCTCCTTTCTTTACCTTCCCCATTTGAACGGGGGGATTCCGTTTTGACGGATGTCAAATGTCGGCCGTTGGTGGGAATAAAAATATTGCAAAATTGGGATTACGTGGAGATATTTTGACAAGGCCCCTCCAATCACGTCTCCGTCAATGTTTATATTTCTTGCATTGACGGCGCCGTCATTGGACGTTGGGGGGAGAGATGTGACTTGCACGCGAGGTTAAAGGGGTTGGGTGGGGTCTCTTCGCCCGGACTTAGAGTTCGAGGTTTTGCTGCAATTGATAAATACGTTGAGGTCCGGTGGAAAGTCGCCATCTTGGAAATTTTGCAAGGCTTATTAGTTGGGAGGACTTAATCAATTTAAAATTCCACTCAAAAGTCTACAAGATCCTATCCACTCCTAACTCCCCGGCTTGTTATCAACTCCAACTCCATTTGTGGCCCTCCCCATTTCATAAAGTCAAGTCATTTTTGATCTTGATTGTGGCTCTTTGTTTTGGATTTTTTAAAAATTAAAAAAAATATATATATTAACTAAATAAAAGAGAGTATTTATGTAGTAGAAATAATGTTAAATTTTAAAGATTAAAAAAAATATATAAGTAAAGATAAGAAACTTGAATTTATTTTTATATTAGAAAAAAAATTATAACTTAATATTCATATGTTGAATTAAAGTTATAATAACTTATACACAAAAGTTTAAACTATAGATATCATTATGATCTTCATCATTTGTGTTTATAAGTACTCAGAGAGCATTGAGATACAAAAAGAAACCATTTAATTAAAACTCATTGCATCATCTCTCATGATCTTGTCTCCACATATGAAGGAATTTTTCAATACTAAGCTGAACAAGTCAATTTACATAGAAACAACTGATAATTACAAAAATTGAAAACTTAAGAATGCTAATAAGCCTCAAAGGAATTTTTAGAAACCTTGATGAAATCATGAAATTCTTAAAAAAAAAAGAGGATGCCTGAATGAGCCCCAACAACTCTTTTTTGATAGATGATCAACGATTGAATTGAAATGTCTATATATATATGTGTGTAAAAGACAAAAGGAGTAAAAGAAGCATAAAGTTATTTTATCCGAGCACACCACCCTAATCCAAGATGGCAACTTGAAGTGTATCTTTTTGTGAAATGTATCTTTACAAGAATAGTTTGGCTTGAAGTTCTGGCATGTTTGCATATTATTGGTGATTGGTCACAGTCTAATTTTGATGAAAATTTGAAATATTGGGCAAAAAATATGCCTCAGCATAAGGAGTTGCCTTCTTTTGTTTGTTGGGGTATATGGAAATCAAGGAACAATAGGATTTTTGAGGATGTTCATCATAATTCTCAAATGGTATGCTATAAAATTTTGGGTATGTACAAATATTACCACAGGAAACATAGAATTTGTAAGGAGCCTATCCTTCCAGATGATTTGACTATTGGTTATTTTGATGGTGCTACTCAGTCTGGTCAATGTGGTGGAAGTATGATGATCATATTTTCAAATAGGAATTATTTCTTGTTATGGATTGGTTGTAGTATAGATATGAATACAAGGGATGAGTTATTGACCCTTTGGGACCTTCTACTTTTTGCTCATTCCAGGGGAATTGTGATACTACAGGTTTTAGGTGATTCAAAAACTGTTGTGGACAGGGCTGAGAATTTAAAATTTAAATTAAAGAAAAAGATAAAACCACATTTATTTATTTTAAATTCATGAACCCAAAATCTTTTTTTTTCCTTGGAAAAAAAACGTAATTTCATTTCATTTTTCGAGAGCCAAATTACATTGTTTGTCTACACTCTTTGAGAGTGTCATTTCGATCTTTGAAGATCATAAGATAGAAAAATACTATGACTGCCACCCTATAATTGTGACAAAGTTCAGAACTAAGAGAGAATACATACAAAAAATATAGGCCTAAGTCCTGTATTAGTCCAAAATAGCCAAAAGAAAACAGATATCTAGCCAAATATTGTGTCTCTTGTATGGTCGTGAAAGACGAACATGAGATAAAGCATTTGCATCAACAAAGCCCAAAATCTTATTTAGAATATAGTCACAATTAACAAATTGGAATCATTTTTACTGCGACACCACCATATTAGTACTTATGCATGATTTACTCCATTTGGTTCATCTCTATTTTGAAACCATTGTCATTAGAAGCATCACTTTTACCACTTCTCCAAATCCTCTTCATAGCCACTAAAGTCAACATCCACATCTATTTGTTTTTGAACTTTTTCCTCCTTCTGTAAAACCATGTAAACCTGAGAACAAAAATAATGAGAAACAATGAAAACAAGGAATGAACCAACCACCACCAACTCTCTCACTTAACCCTTTCATTATGTTATTAAGAGTTGGATAAGAGATGGGCATAGGAAAAGAGGGTAAAGAGAATGTGACATGTAAGCAAAGAGTAGATGAGGAGGGTATGTATAAGGGTCATTATAGTTGTGTAGAATACATATGATTTTGTTATCGCATTATTGTATATAATATTATCATTTTAAAGTTTGATGATGATGGTAGTTAACGTCCATTGGGACCAATTTGGTCTATTGGACCTTAAGAGGATTAAGATTACTTGATTGTTGTAAAAGTTTATCTCAATACTTAAAAAGCATAATTATTAATAATTTTATGATAGTGTTATAAATGTTTTGAAATTAAGACCATAAACAATATATTTGTCACATTCTTAATACTACAAATATATATATTCTTTATATATTTTAGGTTTTGTTGAGTGACAAATTTTAATTAACTAGCGTAGATCCATCTCAAACATCTCAAACGCGGATCTATCAAGCACTGAGAGGGATCCAATTTCTTGAGGTGTAATTTTTTTCGTTTTATCTTAAATTTTTTACACATTAAGAAAAAATTACCCCTCAAGAAATTGGATCCCTCTCTTTTAATTTTTTAATTTTTTAATTTTTATTTTTGATAAGTTATGAGTGAACATGAAATTTTTAATTACTTTTCATTTTTTATAAGTTATGAGCTGACATGGAAACGTAATGTGACAAATGTGACAACATCTCCCCCATACTGGGTTGTAACCTAACGTGACAAATGTGACAAATGTGACAACATCTCCCCCATACTGGGTTGTAACGTAACGTGACAAACGTGACAAATGTGACATGTGACATGTGACATCCGTTACAGGATCTCCCCCATACTACAAACGTGACAAATATGACATGTGACATCCGTTACAGGATCTCCCCCATACTATTACTTTTTACATTTTATTACTTTTGAAAACGTTACATGTGACATCCGTTACAGGATCTCCCCCATACTGGATTGTAAGCACCTCGTTTACACTCGGTGCAAAAACCTTTTTTTTCACGCGGAAAATACCACCTTCCTGCTATTCCGAAGGAATCAAGGAAAGCTAACACACACACACGGGAAATCTCAACACACTTCCTCACATATCATGGATGGTAGGTCGAGAAACCGTCAGCCGGTCATCCAAGCCAGAAGATGTCTCAACAGAATGGAACCCAGGTGGATGGAATGAAATCCATCTATCCCCACCAACGAACCACCGTATCATTGACTTAATTAAAAACCTTTCTCTTAATAATATTAATTTATTCTTTAATTTAATAATTTTATTTCTTAATCAAATTTCGCTAGCATAGTAGGTTTTGATAGCCTTGTTTTGTATGGTCTCGAGTTCGAACCTCGTAAAGTCGTTGGGAAGAGCCATTAAAAAATCTATCCATGTTAAGGATTGGTGTGACCTATGCCAATTGATTTGGACGACTTAAATGCCCATTGATCGTGCTTTCTTAAATCATAAGTTAGTCTCACAAGTTTGATTTTAACTACTTAAATGTCCATTGATCATGCTTTCTTAAATCATAAGTTGATCTCACAATACAAACACATCAAAATTAATAACTAAATAATATTATTTAATTTAATTCAAACACAATATTAACTCTCCATTTAAACCTTTTAATACTTTTAGATGTTGATGCCTAACTGACCAAACTAGAATCGCCGATAAATAACCGAGTACCCTAATGATAACATCAGCCTTGAAAAAATCATACATAAAACATATGGGAACATATTTAAAAGCCAAGTAAAGGAATCTTGTTTTTTTTCTCATGAGACAAGAGAAGAACCTTTGACAAGTTGGAGTGTAAGAAGAATCTTTTGACAAGTTGGAGTTTATCAACAAAATGGTCACTGCACGTCATTGAAATTTTTTGTTTTAATTCAAAACATTATATATCCAATCCCCTTTTTTTTAATTATTTACTTAATTATTAAAAATGTTGAGATTGGATAACCTTGTTAAGGGTGCCTTACAAGCTTATTTAAAAAATCTTGGAATCCGGATAATGTTTTAACATGTCAACCTTAGATTGGTATCACCACAAGTACATTGCATGACGTTATATGTACTATATATTTATGTATATATATAAAGTGCAAGTGGGACTTTTGAGGAATGAATATGTATATGTTGATAAATCTAAGGCCATCCAATGGGTGAAGACTATGGACTTTCCTCATTAGAGTGGATGTACACTAAATCTAATATAATAATAAATTTGACTTAGAAGCCTAGTTGATTGAGGAAAGTTTCAAACTTTCTCGGACATGGTTTGGTTTAATCAACCGGTCCTAATGTTTTAAATTACTATTTTTTTTCTCACAAAAAATTGTGTAGTTTTTTTTTTAAAGTAACCACATTGTACATAGGTATATAACATTGTCATAGCATAAACATAAACATAAATCTATTGTGTTATACAAAAAAAAATATCATATGTTTTTAAGGATTTTATATTGTGTTTTCATATACATAGATATATAATTTGGAAATAAAAAATCAATTATCACTCACCATCTAATTTGTAATTTATGATCTTTTCAAAAACAATAAATTGAAAATTGTGAAGGAGAAAAATAAAAGAAAACAGAAAGCAAGAAATAATTGATCATCTATGTGGACCATGTCTGCTATAAACCTGGAAAGGGTCTTGGATCTATCTTGACTAGGGTGTCACCCACCATTTCCCATCTTAAGTTCCCACTTACCCAGACATAGTTGTAAACCTGCCTTTGATAATTGATATGTTGTTTCATTATTTTCTCTGAAAATGTGTTTTATCGTGAAATCCTCAAATTCTCTTGTCAACAAAATGATTTCATCGTAAAGAGATCTGAGATGAATGTTCCTGAGAGGACGCTACAAACTAACTCAGTCCACTACAAGCTTAGAGTCATCAAACATTTGTAACTTGTGAATACCTTTTGTGACAACTATAAGCAAGGATAACTTAAGTGCCATAAATTATGCCTTGTTGTTGGTGCTTTGCCTCAAAGCTACCCTAAACTTTGTCCAATGTTCATTGTTTTCAAAGATCATACCACTAGCTCCCCCCATAGATGGTGTGCCTTGAGAGGCCCCATTGAAATACCCCCATCCACCTCTTTTATCAATGTATTCATCTTGGATTCTTCTGATCTTTTGCAGGCCATCAACTTGCGGAAAATGACTCATAATGGCCATACAATGTATAACATTGATTCTGGGATGAATATATATCTTCAAAAACTCCTTGTTCTTGTTAATCCAGACACCCCAGATAAGAACAAGAGGCAGTGCCATATGGTCCTTGTAGATATCATTATGATACCAGTTTGTGAAAGCACCATCCAGATTCTCACCTCCCCACCATAATTGTATACTTGTGACCTGAGACACATGAGCCCAAACTCGTGACATATACTTACAGTGAATAATGAGTCACACTTCCACCATTATCACCACAAAGAGGGCATTTATTGGGCCCTTCCCATAATTTTCACCGTAAGTTGTCCCAGACATGCACCTTGTTTAATAGTGCAAGCCAAAATAAGATTTTTTTTATTTAAGAGGACAATTTATCTTCCATAAAGATTTAAACCACCAGAGAGGCTCATTATGGTCCTCCTCCTCTCAAATTACCTTATACCCCAATCGAGGAGTAGGGTATTTTTTAAGTATTATAAAAGTATACTTAAGTATAGTATTCTGGGCATTTATTTTGGATTGAAAAAAACATATATATAGATTGGTAGGCGAATATTAAATATGAAACATACAATTTATTACCAAAACGTGTAAATTTTGGCGAATATTATGATGAAAAAACATATTTTATGTAAATATAGGCGATAATAGAGACTAAAAATGACCAAATAGCAAATTTATTTTTTGAAAAAAGGCCCAAAAATAGCCAATTGGCGAGATTTCGCCCCTAAAATTTTTCCTTTTGAGGAGTCTAAATTCCCCCTAATTTATTTATGGACCATAATAGTGTATCCTTTTCATCTGTAAGTTTGACATGATTGCTTTGAAGGGACCCAATATATGATTCCCATATAGCCTTTTCCACCTTAATGAAATCAAAGGAATATGCACTAAAACACATATTTCTTTAAATTTGGAATTAAACAGTGGATCTAGAATCACAAAATAACTAAAAAACTCAATTTTGCTAATGTCCTTGGAATAAAATGTTTCCAACTTTATTGAAATATGTGTTCTAAGCCACTCTTGTCTGAAAATAATAGCGCTCCTAACATCCCCAATCTATGCCAATGGATAATACCTTAATTGCTCATAGATGTGATCATACCAGCATGGAGATGATGGGATCCATCAATTCCTACCCATGGGTCCACCCCAATCCTCACTTTCTTGCCAGCACCAACTCTCCAAACTAACCAATCAACAATGATATCAAAATACAAAACCATGGCTTTCCAAATGATAGAAACATTCCTTATGGATTTATTTTTGGATTTGAACCACTCTATAATGGTGGATGGAGTTTTAAATTAGCATTTATATACAAATGTAAACATTTGTTCTTTAAATCTAGTAATAAATGATATTTTACAACTATGTTAATAAAATAGTCTATAACAATAGGAAATAAATATTTATAGTTTCTTAAGTAGAATAGGGTAGGAATCGGTAAAATACATGTAGACCTACTTGAGTTAGCACCCAAGTCTTGAGCCCTCTTCCTTCTGTTGCCATAGTCAATCCCCAAACTTGAGTTTCACTCATAGCCAGCTAGGAACAACCTATCCGACTCCCTAGCTCCAAGAAACTCGTAGGTTCCTTCGCCCTCCATGCCCAAAGACCCAAGAACCACAATAGCAATTAGAACTAGTATCCAACCTGGTAGTATATATGTGGAATAGATCTAAGATTCAATTACCTTTCTTCTCCTCCAACAATTTTTCCTTCCCCAATAATTTCCTCAAGTCTTTGACCCTCCCTAACCACTCTTTCCTTTCGAAGTAAGCTAATCATTAGAAGTTTTGCACTTTCCAGGCCATTTTTGTCTAAATCCAGTGACAAATCATTGTTGAAATTGCATTTTTTTATTGTAGAAATGGATTCACCGCCCTCCAAAACCCTTGGGCACCCCGATTATGCAATTTTAGCAATGTATATTTGCAATTTTAACAATTCCAACTGGATTTCGGCCAAAAAAATCACCAGGAAAACAATGTAAAGTGTCTAATGTTTTGCTTACTCCTTTGCTTTCTCCATATTAATCCAATTTTCCTTACCCTTTACCCAAAGTCCTCTCTCAACCACCTCCATTAATGGCTCATAAATCTCCGTTTCTCGATTCTAGGGAAATACTAATTAAATAATTTAAATAAAAGAACTAAAAATAAAATAAACATAAAGTAGAATGCAAGTCATGCGTACTAATGAAAATTGACCATTTTCCCCCAAAAACAATGACAAGCCACCATAATCATTTAATTCATCCTACCAACTAATAATTAATGTTGCTAGATATTTACTAGATATTTATATGTATGTATTTATGCTTTCCATAATCATGGAACCATTCATTGTGTAAGTAATAAACTATTTTAGTAACTAATACACCAAGTAATTGTACTAGCGTACATGTGTAATACATGTGTGTGTAGCTAGTGTACACATATATTGCCCATATACTTAGGATAAACAATCACTGCCTCTAATGCATCGTTCTTATATGCTCACAATAAAGCGTTGAAGACAATAATTCATTAATAAAGCATCAACAATTCCACATCCTATCCTTCCTTTTCTAGAATATCCCGGAGCATCAACTACGTTGACATAACCCCAGATAAAATCCGTAAGAGGAAGTGTCAACCATATCGACCAAGATTCCCCAATAGGCAACCGACAGTCGTCATCACACGTCTTGGGAAGCGTGACTTATCACAATCCTCCCACGACTCCAGGTTTTAGAGGATAAATGGTGTTAATGCCTCCACCTCCCCTAATAGAATCATGGTCAATACCCTACATTGGCATATTGCATTGCTATTGTTGTTCTTAGGGCTACATCATTGAATAGCCTATTTGGGAAACTATGTTTCCCAAAACCCTGCACCTGCCCAAACATCATAGTAATGAAAGCAATAATAATTCTAAAAATAATGATTCACTAGCATACCATTCCTCTTTCGAATTCCATGTCATCAACATCACTTTAGTACATATTTATCTGGCTATCACTTAGCCCATTTAACTTGTGGGTTAGTTTACCAAAGACAATATCATGCATAATCATATAATTGTTTATATGTGCTTACTATGTTACTAATTGACGAACAATGTAAACAAGCTTGTCTATGTACCATGCACTTGGTACCTATCTATTTATTCAACATTTAATTTAAACCAGGGTAATTTTTAAGGGTGAAATTTCGCCAATTGGCTATTTTTCGGGCTTTTTTTCAAAAAATAAATTCGCTATTTGGTCATTTTTAGTCTCTAATATCGCCTATATTTACATAAAATATGTTTTTTTATCATAATATTCGCCAAAATTTACACATTTCAATAGTAAATTGTATGTTTCATATTTAATATTCGCCTACTTATCTATATACATGTTTTTTTCAATCCAAAATAATCGCCTATGATACTATACTTCAGTCTAATACTATAATCCTTATAAAATACCCTAATTTAAACTGGTATCCATGTACCAGAATCTTCCATTTTAATTTGCACGCTGGAAGTAAATCACATAACTACCATCATTAATAACCTAAACATAAACTTATACATAACTTCCACAATACAAGTAGGCCCACACATCCATTTAATACATTGTAATCATTCTGATCAAGTTCCACATATAAGCAAAATACAAAATAGGTAAAATGTAGTTTAGCTGGCGAAGTCAAAACGAGGCTTTACAATTGGTATATTGTATCTTGGTTGAAAGGGTAGGAAACCTCTAAGTGGGACATCTCAGACCTAGGTTAAGGCTCAAGTTCCTATTAGGTGTGACTTGCATGTTATTGCACCTTGCCTAGGGCTTACAATGATTTGAACTTGGGTCTTATCTAGCTAATCCTAACTAGTTATTGATTCCCCTAGAACTAAAAAAGAAACATAAATAATTAAGTCAAGGGATATCTTCACCTTAGATTGAGATATAAATTTCATGTTAAATTTTGGTTTGCTTACTGTTGAAAACTAACTTAAGATTTATAATGACAATCGGCCAATTTTAAATCTAAGCCGCATCCAAGTAATCTTAACAAGTTATCAATTCCTTTAAATCTAAAAAAAATATAAACAATTAAAAAAAATAAAATAATAATAAAAATACATTTAAAATAGAATAAAATAATTATATTTATGATAATTTCATCCTACAATATCTTTGAAAATATGCATTCCATAGTCTCATTTACTATATTTTGAGAATAAAAATGCAATAAAAAAAATCACAGTTCTTGACATCTTTTTACATTGAATACATATTTATATAAATTTTATAGCTCTTTTACTCTAAAGAATCCAATCAAGGATACAATCCATGACATTCAATGCATATTTATAGAACAAGTTAATTACTCCATATGCTACTTAATCATAGCTAGATATATTAAACTTCATTTTTATAAGAGCATATTATGTACCCATTTACTTAATGATTATGCTTTACAATATTAAGTAATAACCCTACGTAATACAAACCTCCGTTGTTGCAACAAGTGGTCCTTTTTGAACAAGATTAGTTCATGGGAGGGGCATATGTTTCAATTAGTGAAAGTGTTATGTTCTAAGGCATGGTTTTGATTCCTTACCATTTTGTATATTTGTTATTATTGTAGTTTTTCAACGTTGTAGCCTTCAAGCTGAATGTTGAAAAAAAACATTTTGTAAAGGTTGCTTTCAAGAAGCTTTAAAAGATTATATATAGGTTATCATAGTGTAGAACTAGAGTTAATAGAAGACGATTTCTCAAGATCATTATTTTTGAAGTCTAAACTATATTCTAATTTCATCTTTGAAATATCATATATAATGATATTTTTTTTTTTGAAAAAAATTACATAATATAAGAGTGCATTACATCAACAACATATTGTATAATAAAAATACATGAGTTCTAGATACATAATATTACCTCTAACTTTGAAATGCAGTGTTGTTGAAGTATTAAATGATATTGAATAATATGATCTAGTGAGATTTGATACAAGAGTATCCTTCACGAAGTAAGCTATCTTGCATGTATTTCAATTCGTAAATTTAACATTACTATGTGGTTCAAGATATAGGTTGCTTTCAAGGAGCTTTAAAAGATCATATACAAATTGCCATAGTGTAGGACTAGAGTTAATAGTAAACGTTTTCTCAAGATCATTATTTTTAAGCTTAAAAAGGTAACATGATGTATCTTCTAATTTCACCTTTCAAATATCAAATATACTGATTTTTTTTCCAAAAAAATACATAATATAAGAGTGCATTATAGCTATTGATTTTGACAACTTAAATGCCCATTGATCGTGCTTTGTTAAATCATAAGTTAATCACAATACAAACACATCAAAATTAATAACTAAATAATATTATTTAATTTAATTCAAACACAATATTAACTCTCCATTTAAACCTTTTAATACTTTTAGATGTTGATGCCTAACTGACCAAACTAGAATCGCCGATAAATAACCGAGTACCCTAATGATAACATCAGCCTTGAAAAAATCATACATAAAACATATGGGAACATATTTAAAAGCCAAGTAAAGGAATCTTGCTTTTATTTTTTTCTCATGAGACAAGAGAAGAACCTTTGACAAGTTGGAGTGTAAGAAGAATCTTTTGACAAGTTGGAGTTTAACAACAAAATGGTCACTGCACGTCATTGAAAATTTTTGTTTTAATTCAAAACATTATATATCCAATCCCCTTTTTTTTAAATTATTTACTTAATTATAAAAAATGTTGAGATTGGATAACCTTGTTAAGGGTGCCTTACAAGCTTATTTAAAAAATCTTGGTATCCGGATAATGTTGTAACATGTCAACCTTAGATAGGTATCACCACAAGTACATTGCATGACGTTATATGTACTATATATTTATGTATATATATAAAGTGCAAGTGGGACTTTTGAGGAATTAATGTGTATATGTTGATAAATCTAAGGCCATCCAATGGGTGAAGACTATAGACTTTCCTCATTAGAGTGGATGTACACTAAATCTAATATAATAATAAATTTGACATAGAAGCTTAGTTGATTGAGGAAAGTTTCAAACTTTCTCGGACATGGTTTGGTTTAATCAACCGTTCCATATGTTTTAAATTACTATTTTTTTCTCACAAAAAAATGTGTAGTTTTTTTTTTTAAAGTAACCACATTGTACATAGGTATATAACATTGTCATAGCATAAACATAAACATAGATCTATTGTGCTATACAAAAAAAATCAATTATCAGTCACCATCTAATTTGTAATTTATGATTTTTTCAAAATCAATAAATTGAAAATTGTCAAGGAGAAAAATAAAAGAAAACAGAAAGCAAGAAATAATTGATCATCTATGTGGACCATGTCTGCTATAAACTTGGAAAGGGTCTTGGATCTATCTTGGCTAGGGTGTCACCCACCATTTCCCATCTTAAGTTCCCACTTACCCAGACACAGTTGCAAACCTGCCTTTGATAATTGATATGTTGTTTCATTATTTTCTCTGAAAATGTGTTTTATCGTGAAATCCTCAAATTCTCTTGTCAACAAAATGATTTCATCATAAAGAGATCTGAGATGAATGTTCCTGAGAGGACGCTACAAACTAACTCAGTCCACTACAAGCTTAGAGTCATCAAACATTTATAACTTGTGAATACCTTTTGTGACAACTATAAGCAAGGATAACTTAAGTGCCATCAATTATGCCTTGTTGTTGGTGCTCTGCCTCAAAGCTGCCCTAAACTTTGTCCAATGTTCATCGTTTTCAAAGATCATACCACTAGCTTCCCCCATAGATGGTGTGCCTTGAGAGGCCCCATTGAAATACCCCCATCCACCTCTTTTATCAATGTATTCATCTTGGATTCTTTTGATCTTTTGCAGGTCATCAACTTGCGGAAAATGACTCATAATGGCCATACAATGTATAACATTGATTCTGGGATGAATATATATCTTCAAAAACTCCTTGTTCTTGTTAATCTAGACACCCCAGATAAGAACAAGAGGCAGTGCCATATGGTCCTTGTAGATATCATTATGATACCAGTTTGTGAAAGCACCATCCAGATTCTCACCTCCCCACCAGAATTGTATACTTGTGACCTGAGACACATGAGCCCAAACTCGTGACATATACTTACAGTGAATAATGAGTCACACTTCCACCATTATCACCACAAAGAGGGCATTTATTGGGCCCTTCCCATAATTTTCACCGTAAGTTGTCCCAGACATGCACCTTGTTGAATAGTGCAAGCCAAAATAAGATTTTTTTTTATTTAAGAGGACAATTTATCTTCCATAAAGCTTTAAACCACCAAAGAGGCTCATTATGGTCCTCCTCCTTTCAAATTACCTTATACCCCAATCGAGGAGCAGGGTATTTTTTAAGTATTATAAAAGTATACTTAAGTATAGTATTCTGGGCATTTATTTTGGATTGAAAAAAACATATATATAGATTGGTAGGCGAATATTAAATATGAAACATACAATTTATTACCAAAACGTGTAAATTTTGGCGAATATTATGATGAAAAAACATATTTTATGTAAATATAGGCGATAATAGAGACTAAAAATGACCAAATAGCAAATTTATTTTTTGAAAAAAGGCCCAAAAATAGCCAATTGGCGAGATTTCGCCCCTAAATTTTTTCCTTTTGAGGAGTCTAAATTCCCCCTAATTTATTTATGGACCATAATAGTGTATCCTCTTCATCTATAAGTTTGACATGATTGCTTTGAAGGGACCCAATATATGCTTCCCATATAGCCTTTTCCACCTTAATGAAATCAAAGGAATATGCACTAAAACATATATTTCTTTAAATTTGGAATTAAACAGTGGATCTAGCATCACAAAATAACTAAAAAACTCAATTTTGCTAATGTCCTTGGAATAAAATGTTTCCAATTTTATTGAAATATGTGTTCTAAGCCACTCTTGTCTGGAAATAGTAGCGCTCCTAACATCCCCAATCTATGCCAATGGATAATACCTTAATTGCTCATAGATGTGATCATACTAGCAGGGAGATGATGGGATCCATCAATTCCTACCCATGGGTCCACCCCAATCCTCACTTTCCTGCCAGCACCAACTCTCCAAACTAACCAATCAACAATGATATAAAAATCCAAAACCATGGCTTTCCAAATGATAGAAACATTCCTTATGGATTTATTTTTGGATTTGAACCACTCTATAATGGTGGATGGATTTTTAAATTAGCATTTATATACAAATGTAAACATTTGTTCTTTAAATCTAGTAATAAATGATATTTTACAACTATGTTAATAAAATAGTCTATAACAATAGGAAATAAATATTTACAGTTTCTTTAGTAGAATAGGGTAGGAATCGGTAAAATACATGTAGAACTACTTGAGTTAGCACCCAAGTCTTGAGCCCTCTTCCTTCTGTTGCCATAGTCAATCTCCAAACTTGAGTTTCACTCATAGACAGCTAGGAACAACCTATCCGACTCCCTAGCTCCAAGAAACTCGTAGGTTCCTTCGCCCTTCATGCCCAAAGACCCAAGAACCACAATAGCAATTAGAACTAGTATCCAACCTGGTAGTATATATGTGGAATAGATCTAAGATTCAATTACCTTTCTTCTCCTCCAACAATTTTTACTTCCCCAATAATTTCCTCAAGTCTTTGACCCTCCCTAACCACTCTTTCCTTTCGGAGTAAGCTAATCATTAGAAGTTTTTCACTTTCCAGGCCATTTTTGTCTAAATCCAGTGACAAATCATTGTTGAAAGCATGATTTTTCATTGTTGAAATTGCATTTTTTTATTGTAGAAATGGATTCATCGCCCTCCAAAACCCTTGGGCACCCCGATTATGTAATTTTAGCAATGTATATTTGCAATTTTAACAATTCCAACTGGATTTCGGCCAAAAAAATCACCAGGAAAACAATGTAAAGTGTCTAACGTTTTGCTTACTCCTTTGCTTTCTCCATATTAATCCAATTTTCCTTACCCTTGACCCAAAGTCCTCTCTCAACCACCTCCATTAATGGCTCATAAATCTCCCTTTCTCGATTTAGGGAAATACTAATTAAATAATTTAAATAAAAGAACTGAAAATAAAATAAACATAAAGTAGAATGCAAGTCATGCGCACTAATGAAAATTGACCATTTTCCCCAAAAAACGATGACAAGCCACCATAATCATTTAATTCATCCTACCAACTAATAATTAATGTTGCTAGATATTTACTAGATATTTATATGTATGCATTTATGCCTTCCATAATCATGGAACCATTCATTGTGTAAGTAATAAACTATTTTAGTAACTAATACACCAAGTAATTGTACTAGCGTACATGTGTAATACATGTGTGTGTAGCTAGTGTACACATATATTGCCCATATACTTAGGATAAACAATCACTGCCTCTAATGCATCGTTCTTATATGCTCACAATAAAGCGTTGAAGACAATAATTCATTAATAAAGCATCAACAATTCCACATCCTATCCTTCCTTTTCTAGAATATCCTGGAGCATCAACTACGTTGACATAACCCCAGATAAAATCTGTAAGAGGAAGTGTCAACCATATCGACCAAGAGTCCCCAATAGGCAACCGACAGTCGTCATCACACGTCTTGGGAAGCGTGACTTATCACAATCCTCCCACGACTCCAGGTTTTAGAGGATAAATGGTGTTAATGCCTCCACCTCCCCTAATAGAATCAGGGTCAATACCCTACATTGGCATATTGCATTGCTATTGTTGTTCTTAGGGCTACATCATTGAATAGCCTATTTGGGAAACTATGTTTCCTGAAACCCTGCACCTGCCCAAACATCATATTAATGAAACCAATAATAATTCTAAAAATAATGATTCACTAGCATACCATTCCTCTTTCAAATTTCATGTCATCGACATCACTTTAGTACATATTTATCGGGCTATCACTTAGCCCATTTAACTTGTGGGTTAGTTTACCAAAGACAATATCATGCATAATCATATAATTGTTTATATGTGCTTACTATGTTACTAATTGACGAACAATGTAAACAAGCTTGTTTATGTACCATGCACCTGGTACCTATCTATTTATTCAACATTTAATTTAAACCAGGGTAATTTTTAAGGGTGAAATTTCGCCAATTGGCTATTTTTCGGGCTTTTTTTCAAAAAATAAATTCGCTATTTGGTCATTTTTAGTCTCTAATATCGCCTATATTTACATAAAATATGTTTTTTTTATCATAATATTCGCCAAAATTTACACATTTCGATAGTAAATTGTATGTTTCATATTTAATATTTGCCTTCTTATCTATATACATGTTTTTTTCAATCCAAAATAATCGCCTAGGATATTATACTTCAGTCTAATATTGTAATCCTTAAAAAATACCCTGATTTAAACTGGTATCCATGTACCAAAATCTTCCATTTTAATTTGCACGCTGGAAGTAAATCACATAACTACCATCATTAATAACCTAAACATAAACTTATACATAACTTCCACAATACAAGTAGGCCCACACATCCATTTAATACATTGTAATCATTCTGATCAAGTTCCACATATAAGCAAAATACAAAATAGGTAAAATGTAGTTTAGCTGGCGAAGTCAAAACGAGGCGTTACAATTGGTATATTGTATCTTGGTTGAAAGGGTAGGAAACCTCTAAGTGGGACATCTCAGACCTAGGTTAAGGCTCGAGTTCCTATTAGGTGTGACTTGCATGTTATTGCACCTTGCCTAGGGCTTACAATGATTTGAACTTGGGCCTTATCTAGGTAATCCTAACTAGTTATTGATTCCCCTAGAACTAAAAAAGAAACATAAATAATTAAGTCAAGGGATATCTTCACCTTAGATTGAGATATAAATTTCATGTTAAATTTTGGTTTGCTTACTGTTGAAAACTAACTTAAGATTTATAATGACAATCGACCAATTTTAAATCTAAGCCGCATCCAAGTAATCTTAACAAGTTATCAATTCCTTTAAATCTAAAAAAATATAAACAATTAAAAAAAAAAATAATAAAAATACATTTAAAATAGAATAAAATAATTATATTTATGATAATTTCATCCTACAATATCTTTGAAAATATGCATTCCATAGTCTCATTTACTATATTTTGAGAATAAAAATGCAATAAAAAAAATCATAGTTCTTGACATCTTTTTACATTGAATACATATTTATATAAATTTTATAGCTCTTTTACTCTAAAGAATCCAATCAAGGATACAATCCATGACATTCAATGCATATTTATTGAACAAGTTAATTACTCCATATGCTACTTAATTATAGCTAGATATATTAAACTTCATTTTTATAAGAGCATATTATGTACCCATTTACTTAATGATTATGCTTTACAATATTAAGTAATAACCCTACGTAATACAAACCTCCGTTGTTGCAACAAGTGGTCCTTTTTGAACAAGATTAGTTCATGGGAGGGGCATAAGTTTCAATTAGTGAAAGTGTTATGTTCTGAGGCATGGTTTTGATTCCTTACCATTTTGTATATTTGTTATTATTGTAGTTTTTCAACGTTGTAGCCTTCAAGCTGAATGTTGAAAAAAAAACATTTTGTAAAGGTTGCTTTCAAGGAGCTTTAAAAGATTATATATAGGTTACCATAGTGTAGAACTAGAGTTAATAGAAGACGACTTCTCAAGATCATTATTTTTGAAGTCTAAACAAAGCAGCACGATGTATATTCTAATTTCACCTTTGAAATATCATATATAATGATATTTTTTTTTTCGAAAAAAATTACATAATATAAGAGTGCATTAGATCAACAACATATTGTATAATAAAAATACATGAGTTCTAGATACATAATATTACCTCCAACTTTGAAATGTAGTGTTGTTGAAGTATTAAATGATATCGAATAATATGATATAGTGAGATTTGATACAAGAGTATCCTTCACGAAGTAAGCTATCTTGCATGTATTTCAATTCGTAAATTTAACATTATTATGTGGTTCAAGATATAGGTTGCTTTCAAGGAGCTTTAAAAGATCATATACAAATTGCCATAGTGTAGAACTAGAGTTAATAGTAAACGTTTTCTCAAGATCATTATTTTTAAGCCTAAAAAGGCAACATGATGTATCTTCTAATTTCACCTTTGAAATATCAAATATACTGATTTTTTTCCCAAAAAACTACATAATATAAGAGTGCATTATATCAATAACATATTACATCATAAAAGTACACGAGTTTTAGGTACATAATATTACCTCCAACTTTGAAATGCAACATTATTGAAGTAATGAGTAATGAGACCAAATAATATGATCTAGTGAGATATGATACAAGAGTATCCTTCACCAGGTAAACTATCTTGATTGTATTTGAATTCGTAAATTTGACATTGATATGTGGTTCAAGATATAGGATGCCTATATTGGAGATTTTCATGTAGTCTTGAATCCTTTATTTATCAATGGAGAGAATTTAATGATAAACTTTTTCTTAAAATTGTAGTAATTTATAATGTGATGAACTATTTTTTTATAACCCTTGAAATATGAAGTGTTGTGTTTGAACAATTGGGTAGTTGTGAGGTCACCAACCAAATATCACAAGCTTAAATATGAGGTTTGTAAATGCATAAAGGGCCTTTGTGCTATCATAGATTAGCCTTCCATAGTTGGGTCTGTGTAGAATCTAGAGGTTGTGATGGTTTCGTGAATGTATGAAATTCGAAAGTTGGTGCATTTCCATTGAATAAAGACAACAAAATTAATGTTTTATGAGTTATGTGTGTATATTTCTTTTCTTACATAGATTTATGTTCAAAGCATTATTTTTTGTGTGATAAATTCCATTGTGTCAATTTGATTGTAGCCCCACATGACATCAAGTGGTATCATGACAATCTTACAACTCTAGGAAAGGAAGATACCAACATATGAGATTGTTCGCAATGTGGAAAGTGGTATATTGATTTTTGGGAAATACTTATTCTTGTTGTGAACATGTTTTGATAATGGAGGTTATGTTCATAATAAGAAAATTGATAGGAAGAGCTAAGAACGAGACTTGAATAACTGTAAATGAGAAATGCTAGAGATATTGGAGTAGAATCAAATTCATAACTTGAAGTAGAATAAAGACAAGATAACTAGGAGAGACATTATGGTCTGCAATTGATCAAATTTATGAAAGAAAGAGGTAATGCAAGAGTTGAAATTTCAAATGGTACCCTAAAAGTTGGAAATTTAATTAATTGGATAGGAGAAGTATAAATGTATTTTGAATATGAGAAAGTTCATGAAGACCGCCATAGGGTGAAGTTTTATACCACCAAGTTGAAGTGGTGTGCAACTTTGTGGTGGGATTGTGTACAAAACGATAGAATTGATAATTATAAGGAGAAAACGAAGATTTAGAAGAAAATGGCAAGTAAAATGAAAGATACGTTATTACCTTAGATTATCAAAATATTTTGTGCAAACAAGCACAAAATTTGAGGCAAAGGGATACATCAATTCAAGAATTCACAAAAGAGCTCTTCAAACTATCCATCAAATTAAGCATCATGAAACCAAAATTCTAGAAAGTTGCTAGGTATGTTAATGGCCTAAGATTTAAGTTCCAGGGTGAAATGAGCACTCATTATTTTCATTCTATAGATGAAGCATACTGGACTAATTCTATTAAAATTAAATAAAAGTTTACTAGAAGATAACAAAGAGATAGAGAAAGAGGAAGTTAAGGTAGAGACATATCAAGCTGTGTAAGAATTCAAGCAAATGCAAGAAATGAAAAAGCGAGTAGTAGTAGTCATAACTATAGAGGAGGTAACATTGTTGGTAGATTTAGATGTTTTGCTAAAGGTAGAGGAAGTAGTATGCTCCTACATGTTACGAGTGTATTAAAGAAGGACACAAGATGATAGAACGTCCTAAGAATAAAAACTATGGAAGAAGGAATGAAGCAAGGGCACATTCATATCAAGAAAATGAGTCTTATGCTATTAGGGACAACATTGTAGAGATTCATCATGATCAAGGAGAAAATTTCATGTTTAGAAGGGTGTTGATCAAGACAAAGAAGAAAAATGTTGAAGAACCAAAGCATAAAAAGAACATCTTCAAGACAAAATGTAAAATACAAGGTAAGTGTTGTAATCTAATTATTAATGGAGAAAGCATTGAAAACATGTATTGGCATAAGTGATACAGATGTTAAATTTGAATGTATACCCCATACTAGTGCATACAAAGTTTCATGGTTGCAAAAAGGGCATTAGGTTACTACTTCTCAACATTTCCTATTGAATTTTAAAATAGGAGAGCGTGAATACCAAGTAGTGTGTGATGTTGTTGCCATGGATTCTTTGGCATGTATTGCTCGGTAAATTTTGGTTGTATGATATGGGATTTTTTCATGATGAGAAGAAAATGCTCACTAGTTTGAGAAAGAAGGAAGAGGTTTTAGATTACATCAATGCTAGAAGAGAGTGTTGGATACAACATAAACAACAAGATTAAGCTTTGTTCATTGAAATAATTTTTAGGAGTGAAGAGTTTGGATTGTTGCCTTGCAATTTTTCCAAACATGGTTTGATAAGAAGATAAGAAGAAAGTGTCAACAAAAAGAGAAAAATTGTTGAATAAATACAAAGAGATCATCATAGATGATATGCCAATGGGAGTGCCTCCAATTAGAGACATTTCACATCATATTTACTTTATACCTGGATTGAGATTGCGTAACAAATCTCTACATAGGATGATCCCAACAAAAATTCAAGAGGTTAATACATAGGGTCAAACATTTCTTGATGGAGGCATGATAAGATAAAGTTTGAGTCTTTGTGTTGTCCTATAGAATTATCACCAAAGAAGGGTGGATATTAGAGAATGTGTACGAACTCTAGGGATATAAACAAGATAACTATAAAATATATATTTCCATTGCCAAGAATAGATGATCTTGTGGATTGGATTATTTGAGTGGAACAATATAACTTTGAAATATTGACTTGAAGAGTTGGTATTGCAAGATTAAAATTATAGAAGGGATGAATGGCAGACAACATTCAAGACAAAGGAAGGATTGAATGAATAGATGGTTATGCCATTTTGTTTGACAAATGAATCAAGTACTTTCATGAGGCTGATGAATGAGGTACTAAACCCATTCTTAGGTAAATTTGTGGTTGTTTACTTCAATAATATTTTAATTTTTAGTAGGACAAAAGATGAGCATTTGAGGTATTTACAACAAGAATTGGAACGGTTGAAAGAGGATAAGGTACCTTTATGCAAGAAGAGTTGGTATACTTGGAGTTTTTGGTTTCCCATGAAGGTTTGAAGGTGGACCCATAAAATGTACAGGCTATAGTTAAATGGCCTACCCACAAAATCACTTTGGATGTTAGAAGTTTCCATGGATAGGCAAGTTTCTATGGGAATTTATATGATATTTTAGTGGTATATCTCCACCATTGACTAAGTGCATGAAGAATGGGAAATATCAGTGGATAGTATTAGAAGAAAAAAGTTTTTATATGTTGAAGAAGAAGGTTATTGAACAACCAATATTAGCGTTACCATACTTCAACAAAGTTTTCCAAGTGGTTTGTGATGTGAGTGGATAACAAATTGTAGCAATATTGAGGCAAGAAGATAAGCATATTGCATCATTTAGTGAGAATTAAAGTGAAACTAAATAAAGTTCTATATTGTGATCAAGACTTCTATTCTATAATTCAATCATTGACGAAGTGGAGACACTATATGTTCCTTAAGGGGTTTTGTTATATATTGATCGCCAAGCACTTCCATTTATAAATAGTCAAGGTAAGTTGAATCATAGACATATGAAATGAGTGGAATTCTTGCAAAATTACTTATTTGTTTTGAGTCATAGATAATTGAAGTCTAACCAAGTAGTTGATGGATTGAGTAGAAGAGTATTGTTAATTACAATTATTGTTGACGTTGTGGGTCTATATAATATGAAGGGGTAATTTTGCAACGGTTTGGAAAGATTGTAAAGAACCATGGAATGTGGATATGACTCCATATTTGGAGATTTTTACTCAAGAAGGACTCTAATTCAAGAATCATGATTTGTGCATACTAATAGGCTCCATGAGAGAGAATTACATAGTGGCGGTTTGAGTGGTCATTTCAGCAATGACAGTGACTATATATTTGGTTGACGAAAGATACTTTTGGCGAAGAACAAGGCGAGAATGTTGTCTGAGGTTGTAGGATATGTTGGATTGAAAAGGGAAAGATTCAAAGTACATGTTTGTATACACCTTTACTTGTACTCTAGAAGCATTGGGAAGATTTAAGCATGGTTTTTGTTTTGGGATTACCAAGAATTCAAAGAGGTAATGATTCAATCATGATATTTATGGATAGATTTTTAAAAATGTCTCATTTTATTCAATGCAACAAGACAAGTGATGGTACAAATGTTGTTGTTTTTTTCTTTAAAAAGATAGTTTGATTGCACAGGTTACCCAAGACCATCACTTCAGATAGGGATAGTAGATTCATAGGATATTTTTGGAAAATCTTGTGGAAGAAGTTGATATCTAGGTTACTGTTGCCTCATTTATACTTTGAACCATGTCCACTAAATTATTCACCAACAAACCCCAAGATACCGACCCTTTCGACATCAACCTGCAAGCAAGATGTCTCACCCAAGGTACCTATGGGAACTGCAGGAACCGGGTTTCTGCAGTAGCGAAGGGGAGTGTTGTAAATCTGCAACAATCAACATCTTATAGCTTCAATAGAACAACCAATATTTCCCAAATTCCATATAATTCAAACTTATCAAAATCCTCAGGATCATACATTAAGTGAAAAACAGGCTGAGTTAACCATCATGTAATATTAGATCAACATCATTGTAGTATTATAAGGCATAGAAACATAAAAGAGAATAAGAAACATCAACCATTCACACACATAAACACCATGAATTACGTGAAAACCCAAGACGGGAAAAAATCACGGAAGCGCTATTCTTATTCATAACTCGCAACAAATTTAACACTTCATGTCTGTGCACACAACCAATATATTTTCTCTCCTTGTTACAACATATCTAGGCACTAAGCTTGCATATCACTACAACCTCTCGCGACTTGCTTATACATTAACATTACACCAATCTCTCTGCGTACCCAAAACATATCAGTATTCAAACCAAAACTACATATTCTGTCTAAATCTAGCAAACCCAAAACTTCCCGACCCATTACATATATATAGGAATTATTCATAGTCCCCTTGCTCCCACTACTTGGAATTATTAATGTAAGTGAACAAAAAACTGTAATTGCTCTCAACTAACTCCATCGTTGATGAAGTCAAACACACCTTGTTCCTTATTCCTCGGGCGCTTCATCGAATTCAATCCTGCTATTGCAGATCACCTCTTCTTTTTTTCGTTCACACCCAAAACTAGTTTCCAAGCTCTATCAACCATACCAAAACTTTCCCTAGCCCAATTGTTACAGCTCAATTCTACATATCACCCTTAAATATATGAATAAATAAAAACTATGAACAAGATTCTTGGTAATTTGCTAAGATTTTGGGTGGGATATAAACTAGGGAATTGAGATATGATCTTAGCATAGATTGAATTTGTATATAATAATTTAGTCAATAGGTCTAGGATAGGGAAGATACCACTTTAGACTGTGCATGGAATATTACCAAAGGGAGTGATACATTTGGTGAGTTTGTCGATTGTAGAGCATGTGAAAAGTGTTTATGTATAATATGTGAGAGGTATACATGAGAAGGTAAGAAAACAATTGTAGCGGAGTAATGAGAAGTACAAAGAGAAGGCAGTTTAGAAAAGGATAATGAAGAAATTTGTAGAAGGAGACTTCATAATGTCTAGATTAACTTAGAAAATACTCTATCCATAATCCCTCATGAGAAAGCTCATGAAAATTTTCAACCAAGGATATCTAATGTTGGAGCATCCTTGGACAAGTAAGCTACCATACATGCATTTTAATTCATAGATTTGGAATTGATGCGTGGTTCTAAAAATGAAGGGTCATATGTTGATTGTGTTGGAGTACTTCACGTGACATTGGAGCCTTTAAAATAGTAATTATAATTTACAATGTGGCGAAATATATATTTCTTTTAGTGTTTTTAATAACCCTCGGAATACGAAGTGTTGAATTTGAATAGTTGGGTAGTTGCAATGCTATAAGCCAAGTATCACAAGCTTAAATATGAGGTTATAAATGAACAAAGGGCCTTTGGGTGCTCATAGATTGGCGTTATATACTTGGATATATGTAGAAACTAGAGACTATGATAGTTTTGTGAATATAAGGAAGCTAAAATTGATGAATTTATATTGAATAAAGACAACATAACTATGGCTTGATTAGCCTTGTGTAGGATCCATAAACTTCCATGGGTATTCCATTGGAACAGTTCGTCATAACTGATCTTACAACTTAATTCGTTGTGTTAACTTAGTTCCACACAATGATAAATAAATTAGAACTAAAAGGAAAATAACTAGAGAAAAACAAGACATCCACATGAATAACACAAGATATACCCTAGGAAAACCCACTATGGGGAAAATCCCAGCTAGAAGTGAGGACTATGCCTTGATCTTTTCTTCTCCAATATGTAATGCAAATACAAAGAAAGTGGTACTCACTATGGATTTGCCTCTAACACTGTGGCCCGCACAGCTACTAGAACATCTCCTACTTCCTCTATTTTGATCTAATATCCACTCTCTTATTGCTGCTCAGCTATCAAACAATACAATAACATCATTAGGATGGAACCCCTTCTCCTCCTAATGGCCCGATATTTTACATAACTTGATATCCATCTAGGGTTAGTTTTAGGGTTTGTACATGCCTCAACTCTTGATTAGGGTTAGGGTTTCAAACCCTCTAGAATGTTATGGAAAGTTTACATGTGACTAGCTCCACATGTGTGTGGAATGAGATCTAACATGGAATCCACTAGGTACTATGGTGGTCAATTGGATAGGTCAACTTTCAAGAGGCAAAACTTTCCCATATAGATTGCAATTGAGACGATTCTTGCACCATTGGAAATGTATCAAAGTGTAGAATAATGTTGAGGGGATATGATATATGATAACAAAAAATTGACTAAAGAAAAAACCATTTAATCCCTCAAATGGGCCTTGGAAGGTCTTGGACCCAAATATGCAAAGTAAGATTTGCCCCTAAAATGGGGGTCGTACAAGCCAATTCATCCAATTTTTCCACTTAGAAAGCACCAACATAGATGACAAATTTTATATTGATCCATTTTGGATTAGTGTACATATTTCTTTTTTTGTGTTGATTTATGTTCAAAGCATTTTTTTTTGTTTGATAAATTATGTTGTGTGAATATGATTGTAACCCAACACTACATCAAGATTTTCATACAATGTGTTGCTTGATCATCACTTATGCATACAAGATTTTGATTAAGGGTGGAATTTGATCAAATCCTTCCCAGGTTGCATGTTCTTTGGTTCTTCACACATCCATAAGTATCCTACTCGCAACTTGAGAATGAGAATGTTACTATATTTTTAGTGTTTTTACTTTTTGACTCTAATGTTGTTATTAGCTAATTTTACCACCTATATAGTTTGAGTAGTTTTACCCAGATACATAGTGGATACATCACTATGGTAGTCATAATCCACATTATGCATCACATTTCATCATTATATGACCTTATGGTTCCTCACTTAGGCAAGTCAAACCATCAATTGACCATTTTTTAGGTATGCAGGTATTCCTCCTTTTTCTATGTGCACGGTGTAGGAAATCCCTTGATTATTGCGAGACCATTCTTAAATGAAAAAATGACTCGTTGATGGATTATAAATGTGATCATGCTTGTTTATGCGGCATAGTGGGTATGTGTGGAATTTTTCAGACCCAAGTATTCATTAATACCATTGGTATAGTCTTTGATGATGTCCGCTAAACTTATAGATTGTCATTAATACATTGAGAGAATCACATGGAAACTAAATCCAAAGGGTTGTTTAAGTTCTCATGTATAAATAATGCTCATGGGGATTCATGTTAAATATAGAACAAAAGAGCAGAGTTATGCTACCAATTTACTTAGGGATACTTGAAGCCATCATTCTTGTCCCTTCACCATTAAGAATTTCTTGCATAGTAGCTAGCTTTCACCATTGTCCACCACAAAGGGATTTTTCCTCTTCCTACCCGATCTTAGAGTTAGAGCACACAAGGAGACAAATGACCCTTCAAACAAGAAGCTCTTGATAAAACAAATCCATCTCTCTAGGTGTATTAGAGTGAGCCTCTCTTGCCTTATCTGGAGTTAATAACACATTCTACTTTTCCCATCATAATTAATGCTTGAATGTTAGATTAGATTATTTTTATTATTTATCTTACATTATTTCATAATATAAGGTTTGTTATTGTGCTTGCATGTGATCCTTTGCTCATACTTTTACATTATTTTCATTATTGTTTGTATCTAATTTCACAACATTAAGTTTTCTCATTCTCCAGTTGTCCAAATCACTCACAACATATTGGTGACTCTACTAAGGATTTAGATCCATAAATATTACTCATAGTTGTGGGTGTTTTGATTTCTTCATTAATTGGTAGTTAGTAGGCTTAGTTTTTTATTAATGTCGTTGTACTAGCCACTTCGAAGTTGTTGTTTTATGTAAAACCTTAACTTTTTTGGTCTCAACTTTTGCTTATTTGTTTATCCATTAAAATAGACACACACACAATTGTTAGCTATATTTTTGGACGACCATGCATTTGCAACATTTTCTTCCATATTTCTTCTTTGATTTTTCTTTTTTTATAAATTGTTTTACCCTTTCCTACAGATTTGTTGATTATTTGACATTGTATTGTTGAGTTTTTAATGGGACATTGTAGGTAGGTAAAGGAATCTATGTGTTAGAAAACAAGATCATAGAGCAATAAAATAAATGCATAAATAAAACATATAAGAGAAAAATCAAGAGAGACACCAATATATGTGGTTCAATCCATATGGGATACATCCATGGGGAAACAACCAGTCCTTTCTTTTATACCATCCAACAAAATGAAGGGATACAACCCGTAGCACATCCACTGCAAACTCCTCTTCTCTCTCTCACTCAGTGACAATGATCTTTCACAAGATACAGTCTCAATAAAATTTCCTCATACGTGAAAAAGGGTTTCCTTCTAGGGAAAAAAAACCCTAACACAACTTCTACCATTAGATATGTGACCTAATGATGAACGATTTAGATTGACTATGGAATTTCAAGATTTTATAAGGCATTATTCTTAAAAAAATATTCGAGGCTCCACCCTCGGCTGGGGAGAGGGGAAAGAGCTCCCCCTCCCCCACCCCCACAAACCCCTCCTATGGAACTGGGATCCAAACACAATTGAAACAAGACCCTTGAATCAAGAAGATAATTAGGCTCCACAACCAACACCATGCATTCCTAGTACTTGTTACTTTAAGAGATTGTCTTGTTTGCTTCGCTATTTCATTTTCGATGTTTAATCAGAACCATTAAGTTGTTGTTTATTTCATTTGAAATTGTTTTAAAATTAAAAAAAAATTGATAAGGAAAAAAATAATGGCCCTAAGTGTAACAAGGTGGTCCACAATTGAATGATAGCTCCTAAATCTAGCACCTTTACCTCTTTTTCCATGACTTTCTAGCCATACACTGATATTTTTTCTAGAATAATTCCATATAAATTAGTCAAAAGAGGGTAATCATAATGGTCCTATAATTAGAGGGATTGATTTTATCTTGGATTTTAAAAATATGAACAATGAGGTTTTGTGTCCATGGTTTAGGGAAACCCTGCTTGATTGGTAAATTAAGGCTTGTGGTTGTGAGGGATGCGGATGGGTCCCACCAATTTTTTATTTATCCTTGGTATCCTTTGATGTCCTTATGTTTCCCTCTTGCGAGCACCTTAACCCCAAACTCTATGTCTTATAAGGAAAAAAATTCTTCCTCTATAGAAAGGGTTTGAATGTTGTCCACACCATCAAGGGATTCATAACAATTTTCAAGGTAGGAATTTCATTCCCTCTACGGAAACCATTATATTTTCTTTAGTTTTATAACTTAGAATTTGCCTCCTTAATTTCTTAGTATGTAGCTTAGATAGGTGCAAACACTTCTCTTTTTTTTTTTTTCTATTTATATAGTACTTCCCCCCTTTTAATTAGGGCTTTGTACCTAGAATATAGTTTGCCATATTTTAAGGACACATTAGAATTATTCCTAATGGATTTTATAGCATGCTTACACTCTTTATCATACCAAGGGTTGGCCATTCTATTTTCCTTTTTGCATGATAACTTGATAGAGATCTTGTGAATATAAGTGCGAAGGGTTTTGGTAAAATTATGATAGAGGTATTCAATATTCTCCTTATTTAATAGGAGATTTAAAACATTATTTAAATCCTTTAAAATTATATCAATTTTAATTTTATCAAATATCAAGTTCTTTTGGTTATCGTAATTCTCTATTATGGGTCTTATGCTGACTAAGTTTAGAGTTAGGGTTGCAGGTCTATGGTTAGAGTTGTGTTCATGGTCATATAAGATGTCAACATTTACTATTTGGATATATACAAGGATATTATATATAATTTAATCTACAACATTGCTACCAAACCCATGAATACGAGTCATCTAGTTGGATTGATATCTAAAATCTTCATCCATATGTATTAACCGAATTGATCTTTCTTTTGAAGCCTAATATGAGGAAAAATGTTCTTCTTTATGTAACAAGATATACCTCCAATCCCTCTGTGATATAATCTATTGTCCATACCAACTACAAGACAAACCCTTTTATGTTAGGGACCTTAGATTTTCATGCTCCCAAGTTTCAACAAGCAATATAATATCACTTTTCACTCAAGATCCAACTTAATATGGGATCTTTTCTCCATGGAAAGCCATAATGATTCCACGAGAGAATCCCAGTTGTTCCAAATTCCTATTTATTATTATCATTTTAGTCTCTATCTCTAATAATAATTTTTCTAATCCTAATTATTGCCCATTTTCTTTCCTTCTCGACTCCTTTACTTTTTATACTTTCTTTTTTAATTATAACTCTCCATAAAGATACACTTAATTCACAAAATATTTAATTAACTACACATTTCCATACATCTTCCAAAATTCAAATGTTTAAATCAATACTCACTAAATATATCTTAAATAAGAAATGAACAAAAAAATTACTTTTATATATAATGATATACCATATGGACTAGTGGTATGAATAAGATTATACATCCTTTTCTCCAACATTATTATATTTTTCTAAACAAGAAATTAAATTATATTACCATGATTTAAGTGACCATGTCACTTTTCAATGAAATAACATTTTTCAATGTGATGAGGATATATATTCCAAAGTTAAGTGAAGATTACTAAGTTGATTCTATATTTATAATTTTAATGGGTTTTTAATATTATTTTTGTTTTTATTTTTTAATTAAAATATATTGTAACTTCTTTTATTGAGAAAATAATATTTAAAAAATATTAAAATACACCACCATAACCTAAATATATATAACCATAATCAAGTGGCCATGACACCTTTTAATAATAATAAAAAACGGTATTTCAAATTTCAAACCTTAAGTGAATATTTATAAGTTGAGTCTATATTTGTAGTTTAGTGTGTTGTTGATATATATAAGAAAAATAAAGAAAACAACTATCTAACCAAAACTGCACTCATGATTTAAGTGATTCCTTGACTCATTGATGAACGACCAAAACACAACCAACAAAAGACAAGTTCTTGGATTTAGAGAAGCCAATGGTGGGTGGTCAAATCCTTTAGTGGAGTCCGTTCCCCAAAGCATTTTTCCATATTTTTTGGTTTGGTTTGTTTGTAATATGATCATATTCAGATTTTATTCTCTATAAATAAATGGTCAAAGTTTAGGAATTATGTTGGATAATCACGTTAAGATATATAATTTGTTTAATAAATAAATTTATATAAATATGTTATTATATTTAATACAAGGAGTTAAAGTATTTATCGTTTAAGGTATACATGCGTAGACATTATTCAATTTTATATTAATAATATATAAATATTAATTTGAACATTATTATGTTTTTTTTTAAATCTATAATGATTAAATCCCTTGGATGAGGTGTTAGTTGTTCAAAGCAATCATGTAATCTATGATAGGAGGAGGGGCGACGTGGTGTTGCATTCTTCATATCCTACATCTAGTGGGTGTCATCCTTTGTACTTTTGATATGAAGGTGGTTAATATCTTGTTTGATTATTCAATGGGTGTGATGGTATGTCAGATTTGGCGTACCCTCAATGTGATGGAGTTTGAAGTTGATAGTATTGCTGCAATGATGGATGGTACTTGGATTTCTAGGTGGTGTAATGTTGAGTTAATGATGGAGTGTGTTGGAAGACTTATGTTTGATGCTCAGAATTCTCTGGGTTATTTGTCGCGACTCCTCCTATAAAACTAATGGAAGTGTTTGCATGAGCGTCTTTATGTTTCAAGGCACTGCATTCCGTTATCTACGACCCAAATCCGACTCAAAGGGCGTTCTTGCAGAGGGAGAGAGTTGCGCCCTTGTCCGAATAGCTCATCGGGTGAATAGACTCTCACTATCTGGTCTCCTATTTGAGCTGGGATGCACCCTAGGTTGAGCACTTAGAAATTATTGGTAGTCCTACCATGATTGGCGAGGAGGTTCTGTGGGGCTGCATGGTGGAATGGTTTGATGAAAGTGGACACTCTTTGGGTTCAGTGATTGCTCAATGACTTCTAAGAAAACGAAAGACAAGAATTTGGTGGGTGACCCTGGTTACAAAACCAAACTTTGAATTCAGAATGACAATCCCGATCCTTTGGGTAACAAGCCTTCTCTAGAGCGCAGAGTTGTTTTCCTTGTTTCTACAATAATGGTTCTGTCGCTCCTTGACAGGGTTTTTGAAAATCGATAGGATGTGATGGACCTTCATCACGAGGTTGATTATATGGACAAAAGGATTTCAATCTTGATTTCTCTGTTGACTACTCCAGATCTCCGCCGACAAATGAGTGAAATGTCTACACAAAACACAGTCCTTATGAATGAATCCATTAGGTTGACCTCCGACGATCCAAATGTCCCAACAAAAAATGAAGCTCCAGGTGCATGCTAGTCTAGCTAGTGGTTTTTTGTCTCAGAATATTAGTATTTCTATGTTTTATTTTCTAGTTTAAGTTTATGTACGCAATCAAATTCTAGGACCCTATGTCACGTATGGTTGTTTTTCTCTGTACCAATGGGTGTTTTGGAAAACTTGTAATTTTTTTGTAAGATCTGATATTGGGTTGATTTCCTGTTATGGGAACCTAGTAGCCAATATGCTTGATGTACATCTTTTTTCCTTTGAAGTAATATAATGTCTTTCTTACTTACAAAATAATTATAATGATTAAATAATATGCAATATTTCAAAATACAGTAGTTTTTATGTTCTAGTTAGATATGTAATGTGAAGTGATTGTCACATTATTAAATTAAGGGTTATTAAATATAGGATGTTTGTTGGATTTGGAACTGTTGCTTAAGGGTTATTAAATATAGGATGTTTGTTGGATTTTGAATTGTTACTTAGTAAATATAGGGAAAAATAGTAAACAATAGAATAATGGATAAAAAAGAAATTATTGAGTTTTTTTCTTGAAAAAAATTGTTAAAACTATTTTTAAAATTTACATTTTTTTCAAATGCTTCATTAGCATGTACATATCATAAAATTAAAAAATATGGGTTATATTATTATTAGGAAACGACCAAAAATATATTTCATCTACTCTCCCATATATTGAATATGTCTATAGTTAGACAAAATTTTGGTCCATAATCTAAATATATATCCTCCCATAGGGGACAAAACCTAAATTTTTAAGTATATATGCCAAAATGAAAATGAAGAAAAAAACTTATGTAAGTGAGTGCAAGAAAACCAATAAGATAATGCCATATTTTATGTTAGAAGAGAAACACAACAATGAGCTTAGACTTGTGGAATTGTATGGAAGGGTGGAGGGTAATATTTTAAATGATGACCATCTTTGTATTCCATGATATACTAGCTCAAATAGACCATGTGCACTTTCCATCCTATATGTTAGAAGAGAAACACAACAATGAGCTTAGACTTGTGGAATTGTATGGAAGGGTGGAGGGTAATAGTTTAAATGACGACCATCTTTGTATTCCATGATATACTAGCTCATATAAAGCATGTGCACTCTAGATTTGGATAGTTATCAACATATGTGTTCCTTTCCTTGCAAATATGTTTGAGGAGAGAAACTAAAAGTCACACTAACCCTCAAAACCTCTTCCAATAAAGGAAATAAATGAAAATTGTTACATATTTTCTCTTCTTTCATCTATTTTATAACATTGATTGAGTCTCCAAATGCCTGTAATCTTAAAACACCTTTTTCATTAGCCGACAACAACAATAGTTTAAGGTCCATAAAATCTGCATAAGTATTTATAATTGGGCCTAAACCTACTTGGAATTTTATGCTATAACAATCAGTGATGTGCAGAAATATTGCTCAATAGGTTTGAGGCTCACCCTATGTAGCCCCATCAAAATAGGCCCAAGAAATATCCCTATTCCACAATTTCATTTTTGTTCTACCTAGAAGCCTTTTATTGCTTCTCTTATGGAAAATGTCTTAATATTCCAAGGCTTTGAGAAGCACATTGTATAGGAAGGATACATTTATCTTCAAACAGACTAACATTCATCACCAACCAAAATCCCCATGTTATAATCACAAGTAGTTCTTTACAATCATTTACCAAAGAACTACCACACCAATTTTTCAAACTATCTTCAATAGTAAAAACCCCTCCATACACTTTTTAAACCTGTCAACCCTTCAATATCAACCTAGACTTTTTTGGTATAATAACATTCCATTTCCAGGTGGTAGTTGGTTTCTTCACACATCTTACATAATGGACGTCTCCCTGGTCCAATCTTGCTCCTCTTTTGAAGAACATCTCAGGTTGGGACTTTACTATTTAACAAAAACCACATGAAATTCCAATCCTTTAAAGGGAAATTTAACTTCCAGATAAATTTCCACCACAACACATTCTATCTTTGATCATGTTCAATACTTAGAACAAGGAATGTTGGTTTTGGAGTATGCACCCCATTTGGATTGTTAGCCAAAACTAACTCATTTTCTTTTCCTACTAATCTTACATGATAATATCTCATATTATCAACAAAAGCCTCCATGAATGGAGATATTCTCCTCTAAAGGCGAATCCATCTACTAACAACCACCCTTGACCCCACAAGGTTGTTAAGTCTAGATCTCCCATTTGAGCATGACAAAAGAGTCCTAGTCTCTTAGGAAGTGGATCACATGAATAGGAAGCTAACATTCCATACCATTACCAAACCAAGGATATTCTCCCAAACACCTTATTCCCATACCCCACCTTCCACACCATCCCATCACCAATAAGAGGAAATGCCAATATCAAATCTTTCCAATTTAATCACAGATGCATTTGAAAGGCCCTTTTATGGTGTTCTAATCCACTCTTCAATTGATCCAGGATGCATATTTTTTGTGTACAACTAAAAACCATAACCCTTTACCTTTTATAAGCCTCCAAACACTTTTGTCTACCACTAACTTTGGGTGAAGAAAGATATTTTTGAGTCTCAAACCTCCTGGGGCCTTTGGTGATGCTAACTTTTTCCAATTAACCCAAGAAAACCTATTTTTTCATAGCTCCATGAATAAAGAAATCTAGACTAGACCCTTACCAACTTATATAGAATCCATTTTGGAATCTAGGAAAAATCCATTCAATAGACTAGGATGTCTTCCATAATTGTGTCTTCCCTAAGAAAGTTCATTGTTGTTGGCTTATTGATCTTAATATAACAAACTACTTGTGGTTGGTTCCACTACTACTTTTCTCTTCTTCTCTCCTTCTACGTGTGTGTTCTTGTATATTATTCTTTTGTATATTATGTATAGTTATGCATACTACTGGTAACTATTTCTATGTAATCCCAAACATTACAACGTTGGTTCTGTTGTCGGTAGTACATTATCTCAACTATATAGAATAACACAAACTTATGCTTATACTGAGAGGGGGGGGTGACTCAATATAATTTATTTTTTCTTACTTTAAACTATCATGTCCCCTCCTGTGGGTCCAAGACAAGGAAGGGAACATGACTACAGATCTTGGGCATTTTACCAAAAACTCAGCCCCATTCATTAGATTCCATACAAATAAAATGCATATGTGTGCAGATGCATAATCAAATAAACATGCACACTGGAATTTAACTATCCACATACCTTCCACATGCATTTATCGTAACTGTTTTCAAATAAAAACAATGTAGAAGTAAAACACATAAAGAATACTCACCTTGATGTAATGTTGTCCCGAGCAACTATCTACGCAATTGCAACGTTCCAGCCAGCCATAGGCCAACTGTGCTCATCAATCTCTCAGCATAATTTCCACCCCTGAGTTGGGCATGATTTCTACAAGGAAAAGGGAACACTCAATCTCATGCACAACCAAAGCAATGGATACCCATAACCCATACCCCAACATACTCTTTCCACACAAAACAAGCACAATGGTTGCAATGGGTAAACGTTTTCAACTATGGGATGCACAATACATGGTGTCCATGGATTTCCCAGATCGCGACACACCCAAAAACGAATTGTGGGAAGGGGAAATCAACCACAGGGAAGAAACTGATTTCTCCCCACGAGTATGTGAGCATTTAAATGGCCAAAATGGCCTCTATGGAACCCCAAATCGATTTCCCCTCTCCCCCACTTTTATATAATACAAAAACACCCTTCCCAGCTAGAAAAATGAAGGAAACCACAACAAAAACATGGAGGAAAACAACCAGGAAGCTTAGACTGCGTGAGGGAGCAAAGGTCATGGGTGAATAATAGCTTGGGGAGCAATTTCGTGGGTATTTTCTCGCCCAAGAAGTAAAAACATGTTTTTCCAAAAATGGTGGCTTGGCCATACTCGAATTTGGACAGCCATACCTCCCAATTCCCCCAAATAATAACTATTTCAACCAACTCTTGGGAGAAATAAATGATTAGGTACAAAAATCAACATGGGTAGTTGATGGTTCATGGGTTCTCTCATTAAAACTTGGATTGACTTGATTGGCTCTAAGGGTTTGAATATTTCCCTCCCAATTCCTTGTAAAAATCATGCCCCCATACTCTTTTTGCATTGCATTGCATAACTAGTTGTGGGTGTTTTATTAAAATGCATATTTACATGATATTCACAATTTCTATTGTGTCTGTGTAATGTCCCTTGTTAGGAATTTTATTAAAATGACAATTTTTCACTTGTTTCCCTAGTTTGACCTTTGACTAGTTTTGAGCTATAGGTCCCCCAAATTGCTCCAATTGTTCCCAAATATTCTGAGAAGGTATATGGATGATGTTAGAACATAAATATGCATTTCAAAGATGCTTTTGGACCTTTAAAATACTTTTGCAAATACTTTTTCAATTCTGGCCAATGTAGGGAACTTTACTAGTAATTTCCCTTTGACTAGTATTGGCCTCTAGGTCTCAAATTGGATCCAAATGCCTTCAAATATTCAAGGAATGTGTATGAATGATATTAGGAATTGAATATGATGCTCAGGGATGAGATATGGCCACCAAAAGACATCTGCAAACTCTCTTAAGATTCTGGACCAAATATGCAATTTTACTAGTAATTTGGGGTTCAAATCCCCCTGGGGTAAGTACTGAAAATGGCTTCCCAAATGCCTCCAAACCCACTCAAATTTCTGAACAGAGGTAGGGGATGTCTCAAGGATTTTATTAAGATCCCAAATGCACCATTCATTAGTTATTAATTATGTTCCAAACCTCTCCCAAACAACAACAAAGACCACTGGTTCGACCCTTGGGGAAATGGCACCAAATCTTCTCCAAATGTAAATAAACTGAGTAAAATGACTTCAAATGTTTGAGAACTGAACATGAAACTTGTATAATACATAAATAAAATTCCATTCATCAATAAAACATCAGTATTTTACTTATCCATTCCAATCCATCAACATTACATTGGTTCACAACAAGGTAGTGGGGAAATGGCACTGTTCTTTCATTACAAATGAGATTTATACATTTGTACTTGGAATTTCGACCTGAAACTTTATAGAGATGAATAACAGAGTATTTAATTCATATTAAAAAATAAATGGGGCATTAGAATATCCCCCAAAGAGTACAATATCTCACCAAAAACGCCCTCCCTCAAGGATCAAGAATATGCCATCAAAACTAGAAATGGTTGAAGGAGCGAGCTGCAATAGAAGAAACCTTGAGCTTCCCTATAGCTTACACCTACAAATAAAGACTCCATTAAATATCCAAATGAATGGTCTGAATGGCCTTTCCAATTACCAACTTGGATGGGAATCTTTCACCCTCGAAATTGGCTAAGGCAAGAAACTAGTCATCCACTAGCTCTCCCTCTTCACAAATGCAATTGCAAATTCTACAAATGATCAAAATATTCCATTCTTCTTTGTTCATGACTTTTATAAACTTCTAATTTCCTCCATGGGTCGAATTCCTTCCAAGAGACTCATGCCAACTCAAGTTGGGAAGAGATTCCAAAGAATGCCACTTGTACACCAATTCCTAGTTTCCCACTTCCACCAAATCATATGTGGAAGCATCTTAGCTGCCCTAACTCCCTTAAGCGCCCTCTTGGAGGATATTTTTATCCCTGACATATCATATATGTCATATGTTAGCCTTCAGGTCTGATTTGTGTCATAGGTGTCATATCATCTTCACCATTGTTGTCATAGAGCTAGGGAATCTAGCCCAAGTGTCCCACTAACTCCAAATTGCCTCTTCCTCTTCCATGGGAGTTACTCTTCCTCTATATTTCGACCTTGGATGAGTTATGCCATGAATAATACCTTTTGGACTCCCCCAAGTATGCTACCATTAACCTTGAATTCGAATTGGTGAGAGAATGATGCCAAGTGTAGTGGGGAAATCTAGCCATATGTGGGTCCCACTTCCTCCATGTGTCTTCATGATCAAATGCCACTTTGATTTTCACATGTATATATTTATTTATCTCCTTTATTAAGTATTTATCCCATTCTAATGCTCAAACATCATTTATTACCCTCCTTATTCCAAATCCCAAAGCTTCGACCCCAAACCTAGGAAACTAGTAATTTTCCTCCTTGGCAATTATTTGACCCTTAAAATCAATTTGACAAACTCTAATGAATATGGCCAATTTGATTAGGCCATTGTGACCCAATTCCAAATTTGGGACATGAAAAATCCTCCCTTCCCAATATTGCTTGTCCTCAAGCAATTTCAAACATGGGTGTTGAAGAACTTGCTTTCTGTAAAATTCTTTAAAGTTGCCATTGAATTTCCCAACCTTGAGTCTTTGAGTTTCCACGAAGATTTTAGAGAGGAACCACCATGATTTCTGCTGCACTACTCTGATAAAAATCACTTTATGAAGTGGTAAATCCATCTCACATACTGCTTGTTTCCCCAAAAAATTTGAAACCAATGAGATAAAAATTAGTCCGGGGACCCATTGCTTGTATTGCACCCCAACAATTAAGAGTGCTCTCCAACCCACACCATTAGATAAGAGGATTCCCGGATCCCATTTTCTTGTATGCATTCTTCCAAACATCATGAGTACAAAATATATATCATCAAAGTACATAACAACATAATGAAAATGTACATTAAGGAGGTGCTTCATTAAAGAATCTTGAAAGTGCTTATACCTCCAAGTAAGTAGACCACCATTTTCCAGGTGCATACAAGCATCAAGTGAACAATCAAATCTGATCCAATGACATAGGTGAGTATCCCATGTCCTATAATGATGATCCAAAAATATGTAAGATGCATCAAAACAGTCAGCCCTATATTCTTTCATCCAACTAGTTAATGAAGTTCCTCCAACATCAATTGAACTAAGCAAGGAGCAAGGAAGATCATGAGTCTTCACGTGACTCAAGTGAACATCATAAATGTATCCATGAAGATATGTATCATCATAAGGAAAAAAAATATTCTACTGCAAATGTAAGTAATGAGGTGCTCTATTCATGTCATCATCAAAAGGAGAGGTAGGAGTTTCATACCCCTCATGTGGCACCACTAGAAAAAAACCTTTCACCGAATTTTCATCCCCAATTGATGTGGCTGAAAAAGAAGTAGGGGGTGAGGAATTATGAACCAACCTTAAATATTTACAACTCTTACCCATCGAAATCTTTAATTGATCTTCCCCATAATTGGCTGGTCCAACTTTTGTGAGATCATGTGCCTCCTTCAAGACTTTGCAACTCTCTCCATGAGGCAACTCATAATCCCTGTGAACAAAGACAAGTGCTTGTCCTTCTTCTTATTTGAGTGTAGCATCTTCAAGCACCCGCATATCAACATGTACCTCATGTTCCACCATTACATGAGGTTCCTCCTTTGTGGCATAAATTATTTCATCCATTTCCTTCTTTTCCTTGAAAAGAGAACCATTGCTCATTCTTTTTTCCAAGTTGCTTTCAAGTTGACTAACTCACAATTCGAACCCTTGCATGAGTTGCCTCCACTTGTCTTCAAAGGATGGTTTCAGTAATTTTATAAACTCCTCATTCTCCTCTAAGGTTCCTTTCTCATCCTTACTCATGGCGACCAAGGAATGCACTTCTTCTCCTACTTCTTCCTTTTCACCAAAGTACATCCAGTTTCAGTTTCTAAGGGTGGTGGCTTATTTCTTTGACTCTTGGTATTCATTAATGTTCTACCACATCAGGTGCCAAGGTCATGCTCTAATACCATTTTAATTTCCCTTGTTAGGAATTTTATTAAAATGACAATTTTTCACTTGTTTCCCTAGTTCGACCTTTGACTAGTTTTGAGCTCTAGGTCCTCCAAATTGCTCCAATTGTTCCCAAATATTCTGAGAAAGTATATGGATGATGTTATAACATAAATATGTGTTTCAGGGATGCTTTTGGACCTTTAAAATGCTTCTGCAAATTCTCTTTCAATTCTGGCCAATGTAGGGAACTTTACTAGTAATTTCCCTTTAACTAGTATTGGTCTCTGGGTCTCAAATTGGCTCCAAATGCCTTCAAATATTCAAGGAATATATATGAATTATATTAGTACTTGAATATGATGCTCAGGGGTGATATATGGCCACCAAAATACATCTGCAAACTCTCTTAATATTCTGGACCAAGTATGCAATTTTACTAGTAATTTGGGGTTCAAATCCCCCTGGGGTAAGTACTGAAAATGGCTTCCCAAATGCCTCCAAACGCACTCAAATTTTTAAACATAGGTAGGGGATGTCTCAAGGATGTTATTAAGGTCCCAAATGCACCATTAATTAGTTATTAAGTCTGTTCCAAACCTCTCCCAAACAAAAACAAAGATCAGTAGTTCGACCCTTGGGGAAATGACACCAAATCTTCTGCAAATGTAAATAAACTGAGTAAAATGACTTCAAATGCTTGAGAACTGAAAATTAAACTTGTATAATACATCAATAATTTTCCATTCATCAATAAACCATCAGTATTTTACTTATCCATTCGAACCCATCAACATTACATTGGTTCACAACAAGGTAGTGGGGAAATGGCATTGTTCTTTCATTAAAAATGAGATTTATACATTTCTACTTGGAATTTCGATTTGAAAATTTATGGAGATTAATAATAGAGTATTTAATTCATATTAAAAAATAAATGGGGCATTATAAGCTCCCCCAAAGAGTACAATAGCTCGCCAAAAATGCCCTCCCTCAAGGATCAAGAATATGCCATCAAAAATGGAAATGGTTGAAGGAGTGAGTTGCAATAGAAGAAATGATGAGCTGCCTTGTAGCTTACATCTGTAAATAAAGACTCCATTAAAGCTCCAAATGAAAGGTCTGAATGGCCTTTCCAATTACCAACTTGGATGGTAATCTTTCACCCTCGAAATTGGCTAAGGCAAGAAACTAGTCATCCACTAACTCTCCCTCTTCACAAATGCAATTGCAAATTCTACAAATGATCAAAAGCTGACATTATTATTTGTTCATGACTTTTATAAACTTATAATGTCTTCCATGGGTCGAATGCCTTCCAAGAGACTCATGCCAACTCAAGTTGGGAAGAGATTCCAAAGAATGCCACTTGTACAACAATTCCTAGTTTCCCACTTCCACCAAATCACATGTGGAAGCATCTTAGCTTACCTAACTCCCTTGAGCGCCCTCTTGGAGGCTATTTTTATCCTTGACATGTCATCGACATCATATGTCAGCCTTCAGGTATGATTTGTGTCATAGGTGTCATAGCATCTTCACCAATGTTGTCATAGAGCTGGGGAATCTAGCCCAAGTGTCCCACTAGCTCCAAATTGCCTCTTCCTCTTCCTCTTCCATGGGAGTTATTCTTCCTCTATATTTCGACCTTGGATGAGTCATGCCATGAATAATACCTTTTGGACTTCCCCAATTATGTTACCATTCACCTTGAATTCGAATTGGTGAGAGAATGATGCCAAGTGTAGTGGGAAAATCTAGCCATATGTGGGTCCCACTTCCTCCATGTGTCTTCATGATCAAATGCCACTTTGATTTTCACTTGTATATATTTATTTATCTCCTTTATTAAATATTTATTCCATTCTAATGTTCAAACATCATTTATTATCCCCATTATTCCAAATCCCAAAGCTTCCACCCCAAACCTAGGAAACTAATAATTTTCCTCCTTGGCAATTATTTGACCCTTAACATCAATTTGAAAAACTCTAATGAATATGGCCAATGTGATTAGGCCATTGTGACCCAATGCCAAATTTGGGACATGACTGTCAGTATAGCACACAAACCATATGCATCAATTTTAACACTAAATTTATGGTGGAGCCTTGGCCTTGAGCTCCTCACCATGATTTTATAACGATATTACATCATTTACATTTTAATGCAATGGGGTCAAAATAGGGATATTAAAATCCCCTCCCCCTTAGAATAACACCGTCCTCGGTGTTCTCTTTATTTATGAATACTTACACATAATTTACACATGTCCAAAATTCACAAAATGTGGTAGGTCTGTCCTGCAGTTCATCTTTTACTTTGAAATTTCAGGACCAAGTCCTTTGGCCTCCAAAAACCGCTTCTTCTGGATGGGACCTTCCAGCTCTGCATGAGGGAATTGTTCCACAACAATTCCTTCCTTTCCTTTACCTTCCAACTGATCCACAAGTATGGAAACTCTGTGGTTACTACTCTCTTGCTGTTCCTTTGTGGGGCAGTTGCGGCGGAGATGATTTCCTCCACATTTCCAACATTTTAGTGGTTGCTTTATCTTTTCTTGCTCAATTTCCTTTGAGTCTTCCCACCTGGAACATTTATTAATGGACTGATTGGATAAATGACTCTTCACTACTCCACTTCTAGTTCCTTCCATAATGCTTTTTACCTCCCTTTGCAGGCAAATAAGTCCTGCAAAACCTTGTGGTTCATCTCATTCTGCTGCTTTTGTAGCCTGAGCATCTTTCCAAGATTTTCTTGGGTCTTGGTAGTTGTTTGAAGAATATTTTCATCCAAATCCAATAGATTTTGTTCTGCTTCCATGGTTAATGTGCACATCTGCGTACACTTTGCTTGCTAGCACCACTGGTCTTGTAACAGCTGCAACCAATTGATTTCAATTTCTCACCTGTGAAATTCATCATTGCAATTCTTGTTAGGTTTTGCATAACATAAGCATTACAAATCAGTCAATTATTTTCCCAATTGACATGGAGAGCCCATGCTCTATTCATGAGACTTCCACACTTTTCATTCTTTCCCAACATAGACATGAACTCATTCATGTTCATTCTTTCACGAGGAATTAACTATTTCAATATTCACAATTTATTTCAAGCAAATAAACACAATCTACTTTCAGTCATGACATGTAGTCAACAATTTTATGTTTCTAAGATGCATCAGTCAAAAGGAAAGAGAAGAGTAATATTTTCCCCCTCTTATTCTTGTTCCAATCCGGAGCCACACCACCACTGTGGTTCCATGATCCTTAGCCTCTTTCACTTCAAGGTGAATGCTTGTCTTGCCATTTCTTGTTTTGGCTATGACACTTAGTGTCTAAGGTTTGTCCAAGGACTTTCAACTAGGGAATCCCTCTCCATGGTCTGCCCACAGAACCTTTGGCTGCTAGGATCTACACAATTCCACCAGCACCATATTTCATTACTGCTCATGCTAAGCTTTTTAGGATAGTCACATGTCCACATGTATCCTTAGGATGCCTTCATAGTCCTTGCTTCCTGCATTGACCAATGTTTCCAACAAAAAAAAATAGTGTATGAGCTTGGTTGTCATAAGACTTGTTCATGAAATTTTCATTATCTGAAATAAAATAAAAAAATGAATGAAAATTAAATACTTTTCTATATTGGGCAATTCCTGTCTATTCCACATGGTCCTTTCTTTGCTTTACAATCCTTGGATCACATGTGGAATGGATGTTGGTCAACACACAAGCTGCTCCACGACATCTAAATAGTCAATGTCAAGCCATTACACTGACTGGTCTATTGGGAATTGATGGTGCCAAATTAGTCCCATACCTAGGTTTCCCTCTCCATTTCTAAGCCAGTACATCCGTTTGGGTCATCAGCCAATGGAAGAAAACTGCACCACAACCATTTCTAGGTCAAATGTCTACTACGGAGCCATAGGTATCTCAGGGTTTCGAGTCAGTCTCGGCACCCCACCTTACTGCTGACCCAATAGAGATTTTATGCCTTCATCAATATCACCACACCTTCACACACACATAAAATCTTCATCCACACAAGGATGACACTCCTTCTCCTATGAAAACCAGTGGTTCCCTCTAGGAACTCTATAGGTGACTTTCTTGATTGCAGGCTAGCATGGCCCCACAATACCCACTCACACTACACAAGGATGATACCCCTTTTCTACTACACATCCCCTTAGGCCTATCCATCCCTTATAGTGTTCTTTAGTGTGAGCGTAGAAACGTTACCAATGACCATACAGTCCTCCTGAGTACCCTTTCTTCACTTTGACCCTTAATGTGCAACACCAAATTTCATCTGTGTAAGTTGACAACACAAGAAGGATAAGCAAGCTCATCAGTATTGTTGCTCTAAAATTGTAACCATATTTCATAACATTCACTATCAGGTATTGAAACACTAGGAATGCATCCATTTCATTAGGGTGTAATCAATATTGACAACCCTATCATAACCTAGCACCAGAAAGGTGTGCACCCCTCTCTGATGTGAGCCATGTAGGCCCTAATCACACTTCAAGCAATCTGAAATGATAATGAAAATAATAAACATGTTCTGCATATTAACTCTAATAACCAGACATACATATTCTTAGCTAGGGTTACAGAACGCTTATCCCTTTTCAGACGTGTTCTCTCTTCATTTGTGAAGAATTGGGGCTCCCTAAACTGAGTCAACAGTCCTTCGATTTTCCACCCCAATATTTTCACGTTCCACAACCCACATATGCTTTCTTGGCATAATTTTACCATCTCACTCACATGGTTTTCCAACATACAGTGTAGCTGAGATATTATCAAAATTTACAATGGCGTTTCACTCGAAACCCATTTCCAAAGCATGAGATCCTTCCCATGGAGTTTGGCTTCTGTAGGCCATCACACATGGTCTTCCTGCAATGTGTCTTCCTGACACACTCCTCAAATAACCAGATAGTGAGTGGCATTTAACAATAAAATTCAAATCTGCTTGTGCCATAACCAATCAATGGCATTAATAATTTGCAATTATGTCAACTACATAAATTGATTTTCTTATCCATGAGGCTATCGTCATATTGTTTGGCTCTCGTAAGTGGTATCACTCTGTCCATTATGGTTTTACACATGCTACCATATATGAAAATCCACCTACAACATGTACTCCTGACACAATTTTATATAAGCCAAATAGTCATTAGCAATTATTAGCAAAATTTCAAATCTGAAATTTACAAATATGTTTTCCTATAGAAATTAGATTTGCAACCATGAGATTATTCTCATTAGGAGGTTTCCCAATGGGAAAATGAGCAGATTGGCTTGCACACATATCCAAATAAAAAATGAAGCACAACATAATAAGCGTGAAGGCACAATATATTTCATTAAGATATGCACATATAAATACAATAATATGTGACCCTTTGGATTCGTATTCCAAAGGAATCTCTTAGACTCCCAAGATGATTGTTCATCTCCTAACTTGACGGATTAATTTCCAACAAATCCCCCCTTAATCCGAAGGGTGTATATGAGTCCAAGAAAAAGAAGAGAGTTGAATAAGTGGACAACTGCCACTAGCTGAACATCTCCATCTCGAACAACCTTTACTAAGAAGTTTAGCTAGAAGCTTGAACGTGCTTTTGCTAAATACAATGGCTCTCTGAAGGGATGGTTTTTAGGTTGATCATCAACTGAAATAGGTTAGTAGAAGGATGAAATGTTTTACTATGTGTGTGGTTCAATGCTGACCACAAACTCTCGAACTTGGAGATAACAATCGCTCAGAGGTTCTTTGGAACTTGGATCGAAGGCTCAGAAGTTCTATCTGAAATGGTTGGGATGGGATGAAACCAAACCAACTGGAGAGCCGAAAATAAGAAGTGAACAACTGCAACTTGCTGAACATTTCCATCTTGACAATTGTTTGCCAAGTTAGCTAGAAGCTTGCACATGCTTCTGCTAAATATAAAGTGCTCTCGATACTGGTGGTTTTAGGATGACCACCAACTCTGGAGCTTAGTTGAACATAGCTCTTCACAAGCTCTCTTGTTCTGGATCGCTTGTACTTTCTTGCTTGTTACTAACGGTCATCATTCCCCCCTATCAGGAACAGTGTGAGGAGAGGAGAGTCTCATGGTGTCGCAACTAGACACAAAACATATGAGTACTCTATGTCATGTATATCTTTTGTCTGGCCTTTGAAACTGGATGTGGATCATGATTGTTTGATCTCACTTACTTGTAGAGGGCCATGGTTGCTTGTTGTTAGATGGAGGCTTCGAAACTTGATTCTTGACATCATATTCCCCCTTGTCATGTACAAGGTGAGGAGAAAAAATGTCTCAACTCCAATATGTGTCAATACTCGTGAATGAACTCTCTGGTATGAATTATAAATCTTCTTGGTTAATGATGACCATTTCCAAGAAGCGATCCACCCATAGTGAATCTTCTCTCTTGCAGATTTCTTCAAACTGAAACATCTGTCTGATGAGTGTGTATGTTTTCCACATTGCTTACAAGGGTGAAGATAAAAAAAATGATATTTCATATGGCCAACTCGATCACAGTGTTGGCATGTCAAACTTTGAACTAATGTGGATGAAGATGAACTCTTGTTGAGAAATCCAACACTCTAAAACTTGATAGGCTTGGAGAAATCAAGAATGTGAACCGTCACTTCCTTGTATCCAAGACCGATTCTGTTCTTGTTATGGCGGATCTCTTCCCAAGGTCTGATGATGGGCTTGGAAGGGACAAGCAGAACCTCTGTATGCGTATCTTCATCTTCATTTTATTTCACTTTTGATGGAGTGCCAGTGATTTGCTGATGTGCTTCTGAAGTGGCATCATTCTGTGTAGGATGCTGAATAAAATCATCAAGGGGATTCTTCTGAACATGAATAGGTTCAAAATGTCTTTCTTCTTGTTAAAGCTACAACTATATTTGTAGGAAATCAAGAGTGTCTTGTGAATCTTTTACACAATCTCTGATGTGAATGAGGGTCGTCTTGTCGATAATGACATTGTTTTTTAAAGAGGAAAATAGTAGAGTGGTCAGTAACTCTACAAGGCCATTTAATCTCGCCATTGAAAACTCACTCAAATACAAAAGGGCTTCTTGCAATTCCACCCTTTTAAAAACACTTGACAAACTCAGAAAATGACGGGTGTTGATCTCAGCCGAGAATGCACCCTATTACAACTCAAATAAGATCTTATTTGACACTTACAAAAAACAATTGCAAGTATCAAAATGCAATTAAATTATAGAAAATTCATTGTTTGCAAAATTTAAACATGAATTGAAGAAGGAATGCTGGAATGCATTACCTCTGAATTCTTGAGCAGATTTGATCACAAGTAAATAAGCTACTTTCTGCAGTTGTAGATCCACCAAAAGGAAAATAGACTACAAAGGGTGCTACAAACATAATAGCAAATTAATAATAAACATAATTAATTGTACTTAAAGAGAGTGGCAATGCTACGAATATAAATGACATATTAAATAAATAATAATTGTTAATCATTAAGTAGTTCATTATTAATGGGAAGGGACGTAACCCTTCACTACGAGTGCTCAAGCCATATATAAGGTGAGCTATGTTGTAATATTAAATCATCTTCTTATCTATTCAAAATATCTCTCTCTCTCTCTCTCTCTATATATATATATATATATATATATATATATATATTCCTCATTAATGGCTTATTTAATATTTCAGATGTTCTGGTAATATTCATTGTGTGAACGAATAAATATTCACTTCATTTGGTATCAGAGCCTCGTGCTTGATTCCAGCTTTTGGCTTTCCTTTGGTTTTTAACCATAAGATTATGGGTTCCCTTAAAATAGGACCTTGTTCTAAAAATAAAAGAAAAATTAAAAAGAAAAAGAAAAGAAAAGAAAAGAAAAAGAAAAAGTAAAAGAAAAAAAGAAAGTAAAAGAAGAAGAAGAAGAAGTAAAACCGCACATGGTTTTATGAAAGTGCATGTGGTTTTGTGAGAAGTGGGTTTGGTTTTATTCCCTAACAACAAACCAAAAGTGAGATTCGAACTTGGGTGGGGAAGGTAACAATCATTCCTCCCAACCACCCATTCTACACCATTTTACAAAAATTAAGGAGAAATGAAATTATAAAAGCACCAACACAAATAATTTTTACAAGAAGAATAATATTGAACATTGTTATTAAAAAAATAAAAAATAAAAAAAATTCAAGGAGGATTCTTTCCAAATTCAAAAGGGAAGAAGACAAAATCAAGGAAGACTCCCTTATCAAGAAGTCAAGTCAATGAAGACTAATTATTGTTAAAGTCGAGATCATGGAATCTGGTTTGCGATTACAAATAGATAAATTAGAAGCCAAGTTAAAGCGTTATCGAAGAGACAATGAAGATTTACGTGACAGGAATTCAAAGTTAGAAGCAATAATTGAAATACATAAGGTGGAAGAAAAGTACAAGGAACAAAAAATTTTCGATCAGAAAAATCGTATAGAAAAATTATTATGTGCTCAAATTGAGGAGTTAAAAGATAAAAACAATTTCAATCAGAGGTTTAAAAATCAAGATATAATGAAAGAAATAAACGATTATGAAGCATAAATAATACGCTTGACAAAATCGTTAGCAACAAAGATGAAGAACTAACGCAAATACGACATAAATTAGAAAGTCAAGAATCAGAGGTCGACCTATGTCGACAACAGATAAAAGTTCTTCAACAACAAAATGACGACTCTAAAAAGACACGTAAGTCAGAGATCACAAAGAGTAATAAAGTACTATCCAACAATTCCAAAGAAATTTTCAGGTTAAGAAATGATAACAAGACACTAGTCACAAAAATTAAGAAGTTGAAAAATAGTCGGAAGACAGAACAATCTACGGAAGACATTGGATGAAAACTTCTAGACAAGTAGAAAGAAAATAGTTGCATCAGAAGTTATAATGAAGATCTTAAGGAACAACTTAAGAAGTTTGAAAATGATAGAAAATCGCAAGTAGAAGTGATTAAGAAGTTTCAAAATGATAACATGCAGTTAGAAAACAAGTTGGAAAAGATATAGAACGAAACCTTAAAACCTCAAGGGACAGAAATACAACTTCCAACTCAAATCAATACTCAAAATACGACACTCGTAAAAGAAAATGACATTGTGAAAATTCCCTATTGACATCCCAACCATAAAAACCGATATTTTGAAAAGTGGGAAATGTCGAAAGATAATGGTACTAATGTGATCAAAGCTCCTGACGACATATCAGTAGGGAATCACAGCAGTCAGCAACAAATCAATTTGGGATGGATTGACCCATCCACATATCAGAAGTTATGCTCTACACCTAGCAGTTCGTATCGACATGTTTTGTCAGTCGTGACATCGCAAAGAACAATGCGACAAAATTATAAGGCTTTGAGGACAAAGCCTTTTTAAGAGAGTGGCAATGCTACGAACATAATAGTAGATTAATAATAAACATAATTAATTGTACTTAAAGAGAGTGGCAATGCTACGAATATAAATGATATATTAAATAAATAATAATTGTTAATTATTAAGTAGTTCATTATTAATGTGAAGGGACGTAACCATTCACTACGAATGCTCAAGCCATATATAAGGCGAACTATGTTGTAATATTAAATCATCTTCTTATCTATTCAAAATATCAATATATATATATATTCCCTATTAATGGTTTATTTTATATTCCAAGTGTTCTGGTAATATTCATTGTGTGAATGGATAAATATTTGCTTCAAAGGGCAAAGATACAGTGCCCCAAATCCACATCCAAATGAGGAGTTGTTTTCACCGAATGAGGGAGAACTATTGTGTGCCCTGAGAAACAAATGCAGAAGTGCTTTCTATCAAAACCAAACCGAGAATCTGATTCCCCAAATATGGATAGAACGTTGTCTCCTTTCCAATGTTTGAAGAAAACTATCTCTCAATCAATATGGAAATCGAATTCTGCAATAGTAGATGGATAAACCGCAACTTTAATGAATGATCCCGTCGCCATAAGCAAAGATGAAAATGATATTTTTAATGTTCCACCACATGGATTCCATCCTCCATGCACAATATAAAGTTACCACAGTTCACCGGATAGAATCTTGTGCAGTCCGAGGCTGCTGGAAGCTAGAATAGGTTTCACACATCTCTACGCAAGTGTGCCCACACTGTCTCCATAAGAGGTATTTTATGCACTACTTTATGTAAGGAGGAATTTCTCCAAGTAGCTGAAGATATATTGACTATTGGAAGAGGTATACATGTTGTGTCAATTTCATGTACAGGTCACGACGCTTCTAATCTTTAAAATGATTCTATCGAAGTGCTTCTATTCTTTAAAATGCAATACCAGTGCTTCTATTGAATTTCACACTGCGAAGATCGAAGATCACATCATTACAACATTCACATACCTCTTCAACGTGCCAAAGCAGCTTTGAAGATAGGTCGCAGCTTAGACTTCACACAAAGAGGGATGTTGTTGCAACAACTACACCGTCCGGTTCCATGTCAATTCCACAAATGGCGTTTCTCTTTCGATCACATCGAAGAAATATTTGAATCTTCCACAACACTGATCGTTGCAGCAGTCTTTGAAGGGACCTCTCCTCAAATATTTCAGTGAAGGAAATGCTTCCACACTGCCAGATCTTTCTCTCCGCGATCTTTACTCAGTCCCCTCACGCAGGTCTTCGGTATGTCTTTCTCTCCAATAAATCCAACAACGTGTAATGTCTCCCTCACAATATTCCAGGTCGCAGGTTGCCTCGCGATCAAGGTAGATCCAACAAAAATGCAACAATCACGATGGCTGATGATCTGATTCCAACAGCACTCGACTACGCTGGTCTCTTCATCGGATTTGGTTCATCACCTAGCTCTCAAAAACTCGACCACGCACATCTCTCCACGATGCATCTCCTAGAGATAGTTGAGAGGTCACAGCTGGAACATGAGAGCACTCTATAGTATATTCACAACGATGCTCAATGCATTATCCGATCTCCTTCACGCAATATGCAGCACAATATGCTCAAATCTCCAACATGTAGAGATATAACAACATGCATCTTGCAAGGTGTCAGTCATGCAACACTTTCAATAAACTCCAAGGCAGCCCAACTCGCATATATGAGGGAGAATGGTGCTCATGATCGACTCCCCAGCTCCATATTTGTCCACGCGCTTAGTTAAAAACAATATATATTCAATGCGAGAGCTCCACGATACAACGATCTTGGAGCAGTCGTGCACCAGCTCAACCTTCCACGCTGTTCAAAGCTCTTTAATTTCTTCTAGATCATTGATGCTCTTTGGATATCACTTCAAATCATTGACCTTTATGTAGCCATGGGCCACATTATTTGTGTTTTCTCCATCGCTCGGTGACCAAATGCACATCGTTTATCTGGATCATCCCACGTCGCAGCTCTGGAGAAATCGCAGTTCGCAGAGATGGTAGCTCACGATGAGGGCTCACGCAGAAGGAAGGTGATGACGCTCAAGCAAGATAAAGCTCACGCGCATAAGGTTAGTTCCACGTAGATAGAGAATGGATTCTCTTTTTCAATATGCTTCAGAGGTCGAGGCAGTCTTCTATCTGGGCAAATTTGCAGAAGGCAGGAAAAACGGAAAAGCTAGCAGACTAACAGCCAGAAGGGCGCAGAAGGAAGAGATCAGGAAGGCATTTCAAAAATGCAGGTGACCGTTCACATTCAGGTCTAAGCTCGGGCTTGGAATAATCCACGCAAAGAAGGCACAGGATAGACCAGCACAGGCCACAGGATTCACAATAGCTCTGATACCACTGTGAGGTGTAATCTCATGCAACAATATGCAACTCCATGTGTACTCTCATGCACAACTACCACACTTAGTCTCCACGATGCACACTCCCTTCATCGCAGTTTGCTTGACACTAGCGATCTACACCATTATGTCTCTTCAACGGAGGGAATTCCACGTTGGTTGTGTACCAAAAAAGTTGCAGAAATCGAGTCCAAGCAGGTGGATGGAGAAAGTGATGACTAGCTGCACGAAGGATGGCAAAACCTATGATTATCAACATAGGGGAGAGGCTCTTAATGTTGTGCGGGGACCGGGGACTAATAGTGGTCATGGTTCCCGTCACATCAACCACCCAAATATTGAACATTCCCATTTTAAAAGAAAATCACAAAACTTCATATTTATGCATAAATAGATATTATATTAAGTCCAAAAAGCATTTAATAGCTGATTAGAACCCAGGTGACAGTGGATAGTTTATTTAATGCCAACATTACAAACCATCAAGTCCAATTGAGAACCAAGCCTCTCTTACCATTAATACCAAATCTAACATCAAAACAGCCTATCATGCTCAATCTACTAAGTACACTCCGGGCATCACATCAGCCCTCATGAACCACAATTGGAGAAACAACAATCAAACAACAGGATGCAATGTTCCTGCAAGTGAAATGGAGGGTCAACATCTGGTCCATAATTAATCAACAACTCACACATGCAACCTCAATAAATGACACCCACCCACTGAAAAAATCAAATCACTCATTAAAATTCATGAAATCAAAAGGAGCAGCAAAAATCTACGAAAGCCCAAAATCAAATCATCCATTAAACTCTTAAATCAGCAAAACAAAATTCGCTGCCCAAGATCAAATCAAGCATTAAACTCAACCAAAGCACATAGATCAACAAAAACAAGCATTAATCGAATTCCTAGCTGCCCAAAATCAAATCATCCATTAAACACACTAAGAGCACATGCATCATGCAAATAGAATTCTCCAGCCATTGGATCGGTGCCAAATCAATCCCAGCCTCCCATTCCCAGAATTAACCTTGCAATCCATGTCAATTCCCCTAAGCAATCATTTTCAACATAAAAAAACTATAAACCAACCTCTTTGCACACAATTGAATCCATTTGCATTCCTTGGATTCATCTATCATTCAAGCAGTGCGTTTATCATCTATCATCCAAGACTCAACCATTCATCAATAGCCCAACAGTGTATGCACAGTGTCAACCATTCATCAACAGCCCAACAGTGTGTGCACAGTGTTTCAGGTATTGACAGTCACTTTTTTCATGTATCCATTTAATTAACCATCTAAGTTTTCACGTATCCATTAACATGTATCCATTAACTATCCTTTTCATAGACCCATTCTATTTCCTTGCATAGCGGATCAAATTTCCTTTACAATCAGATTAAAAATTTTAATGTCATTTCAGATTACCGAATTGGATTATGAAAATGTTAGAAATAATGTAGAAATGAGTTGACAATTGTTTGTTATTGAAATTATAATAAGTTATTACTGGATTTTAGTGACCATTAATTCTAGGTTGTATTAACTATTTTCAGAGGTCTAAATCCATTCTTTTAGAATCTAAAAAAATTATTCCTGATCATGATCCATTGTCTGAAATCCACTGATGGGATGAAACACTGTGCACACACTAATCAATTGTATCAAAAAATGATTCCTGATCAACCAGGACTCACCATTCATCAACATCCCACAAGTGTATGCACAGTGTTTCAGGTATTGACAGTCCATTCCAGTCACTTATCCATTCTATTAACTAGTTTAGAATATACTACTCACAGTTTGACCATTGCAAAATGATATATAATACTCACAAATTAATTGAATGGATATAATACCCTATTAAATGTTACATGTATGGATTGTGTAGATTCTCGTAGCCATGCCAAGAGTCAATATTGCCCATCGTACAAGGAAGGCAAGGAAGCAAGGTACCCAGCTACAATGCACATCATTGAATGAGGAAAGGGGTCGTGTTTCAAATGACAACATTGCTACAACAAATTATGAGAATGGTCCTGTGGAAGAGGTAGATGGTGTGGTTCCACCATCAATGACAGAGCCATCAACACCCACAGTGCCAGTGTTGCCCATATTGCCACCATCTTCCACAGTGCAAGGTGTCATTTCAACGAAGAAAATCAGTGCAATTAGAGGATGGACAAAAGAAGACATGCTGGCTGCAATTGACGATGTCGAATTCAAGGGGTTTTTAGTTAGAGCAGCGGCCAAAAAATATGGGATTGCACCCATGTCAATCCATTACTGGATAAATGGCCTGACCCATACCAAGAGGAGAGGTCCTCTTACAGTCATGACTGAACATGAGGAGGAGGAGGTGGTGGTGTGGTGTAAGGAGATGGCCGAATTGGGACATGGGATAGAGTTGATACAACTGAAATCAATTATTGCTCAAATATGTCAGGGGAGGCCAAACCCATTCAAAGATGGGTTTCCAGGTAAGTCATGGTGGGATGGTTTCAAAAAAAGGCATCCAGAGCTAGTGCTACGAACTGCAGAGGGCCTGGATAGAGACAGGGCATTGAATCTACACTCCACAATTGTGTCCAAGTTCTATGACACTCTTTCTTCTGCATATGAGAAACACTCTTACGCTCCAGACCATATTTGGAACTACGACGAGACAGGGTTACAAGAAGGAAGGAATTGTGGCATGCGGGTCATTTCAAAGAGAGGGAGCCGGAATGTGCCAAAGATTCTTCCCAAGAGCAGGGAGTGGATAACCATTCTATCATGTGTGAATGCAATTGGTATGGAAATCCCGGGATTTTATTTGTTCAAGGGAAAAACTCGGTTGCAAAACTATATCTTAAACTGTGAACCTGGGGCATGCATGGCTGGACATCCCCATGCATGGACGACTAAAGCAATTTTCCCGAATTGGCTTTGCCACTTTGCAGCATCCGTACCAAGCGGTGTCTCCCTTGAAAATAGACACCTGTTGGTTTTAGATGGCCATGGCAGCCACATTGCTGTGCAAACCATCGAGGAGGCAAACAAGTTGGGCATTGACTTGTTAACACTTCCTGCTCACACCAGTCACAGGTTGCAGCCCCTGGATGTGAGTTTTTTTGGGCCTTTCAAGGCTTATTTCAGGTCGGAACGTGCTGCATGGATGGTGAAGAACCCAGGGGTAGAGGTAAATAGGTTTGAGTTATCTGAGCTTGCAAGCAAGGCTTTCAAAAGGGCTCTCACATCCTTGAATATAAAGGCTGGCTTTAGGCGAACAGGTATCTGGCCATTGAATTATGTGCTCTTATGCATGACACCGGGTGTAGCCAAGCATTTATTGTGGATGGTCAAGAAGATGTGGCTGGCGAAGATCTTGAGGATGCGAGGAAGGTGCAACAGATGAACCAAAATTATGCAAGAGAAATGGAGGAAAGGAATGTGATGGCTAATACTTCAAGACAAACCGATGAAAGGAACATGATGGAAGGATCATTAGAAGCGTTTTCAAGCTGTGCACAATTCTACCAGGATCTTATTAACATTCAGATACCCCTCTATAATCAGGCAGGCTTACAGCCCACCTCTATTCCTACTAGTGCAAGGGCCCATTCTATGTTATATTATCCAACAACAACAATTATTCTAGGGGTCCCAAGCACAAGTCATGTCTATGGCTATTCAATTCCTCCTTGGTTGCAAGGAGTAAATTGGCCTCAATCTGTTTCCACCAACCCCACCCTTCCTAATCAAACATGCTTACTAAGGTCACCCTACTTGTCTGAAACTAGAAACCCGACAAGAAATGATGGGGGAGGTGACGAACCTCTTGAAGATAGGATATCCGGTGTATAGGCTAACCAAATCCTATTTTGTTTTCAAGGCATTTTCTTTTTTTGCAGCCTCAATCAAGCATGATGAGGGCTTGATATAACCTAAAACCTAGGTGATATTTTTCATACAGGCATTGTATTGACATCTACTACAAATAGAGGCATTGTATTTGTATTTTAGTACTATTAATATAAAGTGCAGTTGTTTTATTATAAATGAGCAGGTTTTATTTATTTATGTTTGTTTCCATTCTATGAATGTTGACCATTCCTTCCTGCCTACAAAACACAACAACTACAAAATCACAAGAACATATTAACGAAGCTAACAGCATAACCACCTAAAGGTAACCATAACACTCACTCTAAAAAAACATAAATTAGTATGTATGGTATCTCTCTCACATGCATTTTTAGTTTGTTTCATAATGTTAGTTTTGATGGCTTAAGTTTACTGTTTTAAGTCACAATTAGCTTGCTGCCCTAGTGTTAGTTTTGATGGCTTAAGTTTACTATTTTAAGTCACAACTAGCTTGCTGCCCTAGTGTTAGTTTTGATAGCTTAAGTTTACTGTTTTAAGTCACAATTAGCTTGCTGCCCTCTTTCATTTTAATTCTATGGATATCAATAGGTGTCTGGCCATTTGCAACTTTCATCTTACATGCATAAACCATCCAAACAACACTTTTAAATACCATACCTAATTTTCAATTAAATTCAAATCCATAAACAAATGAACCTACACAAACTAGCCAAACAACATTCTTAAGTACTATCTGTAATTTCCACTTAGACTCAAATCCATAAACAAATTAACATATTAACATGCACAAACTAGCCATACAACAGTCTTAAGTACCATATCTAATTTCCACTTAAGCTCAACTCCATAAACAAACGAACATGCACAAACTAGCCAAACAACACTAATAAGTACCATCTCAAATTTCCACTTAAATTCAAATAAATAATTAATATTGAGAAAAATTCACTCCATTAATTGCATCAAATGCTTATACTTTGTCAAATGCTTAAACTGTATACCAAAAAATGCTTAAACTGTGTCAAAGTTTCTGCATCAGTTCACTACAATTGATTGCAAAGCCATCATGAAAACAAAGACAAACATTCACACTAAATGAGGGGCCATGCCAAATTTCATATCCACAACAATTTCTTCTTTTGCAGCTTCAAACAATAATATAAAGATGAATATAAAGTTCAAAAACCTACTGTTGCAAAATTACCAAAATCATAACTAAAATCATATTACAATATTGCTCCCAATTATCCATGTTGCAATAATCTAGGCTAGGACATACCAATAATCTATTACAATGTATAATAAGCATAGCCAGAATGCATTACAATATTTCTGCCAAAACCGAAAGCAACAATCATTCATCCACACACAATATCGCATACCATGCCAAAATCCAAAAACCCTCAACCACCACATTTACAAACTAATGACCGCATATGCCTAAAAAATATGCACGAACAAGGGCCAAAAGCTAAATATAAGCTGTAGAAAAGCAGAGTGTCTCATACGAAACCCTCCAGTGCCAACCCTAAACAAAAAATATGTTAACAACTATATAATTGCCCAAACACAAACAAGTGGAAGCCAATTCAGGAACAGTTCTTCATTCATGTTTTTCAGACCCTGTCACAAATTACAATCTCGCAGAGCCAGAACCATAACAATGTCAAGTAGACACACTGGCCTTAGAAACAGAGACACCCAATAGATGTCAACAAGCTGAAAAATGCCCACAAGTAACAAGAACCACAATATACAATTGCAGACTGTTCAACACGCCATTTTGTCGGGGCTGCTCCAACTTAAAAAAACAGTAACCAGATAGGGTTCGAAAAACATAACAAAACTCACCCATAATCGTAGATGCAAACATACCATTACAATACAGCCAAACAAACACAAGCAACCATAGAGAAATCGAGCCAACCCTAACCTCTGCAAGATGCAAAGCCGAGGCCCGTCGAAACCACAAACCGAAACCACAAGCCGACACAGGAGCATCATGCAGGGACCAAGCCACTAACGACCACCAACAGGGAGAGCAATGCACAAAAGAACCACAATTACAAAACAACAAGACAAGCACAATGTAACATCCCCAAAAATTCACTAAAATTTAAAATTTTTAAGTAGCATTAAATGCTTGCATTTGTTGTGCGGAAGTATTTTTATGTTAACTTTAATATATATAAACACTATTCAATTGATTTCAATGACGACGACTTCTATAAATGGTTGTCGGTGGTTAAAGGTTTACAACGCTCATAAGCAATGACGATTGTCGAAACAATTGCTAACCTATTTCATTGTAAGAAAGTTACTTGAATGCTGTAATATCACTAAACATCATTCAAATGTCAAAATGTTTTATTATTACAATTGTTTACATTATATATTTAATGTTTGAAACTTGAATTGATTCTTGTTCAAAGTGCACATCGTCATTAATTGTTTTATGTTATAAATTCGATGCTAGAGACTAACTGATCGTCTCAATGTAATAAAGGGGTCCTTACGTACGCCCCGAGGCTTACTTAGTTATTGATAGCTAATGCTCTTAACTTCTATTTGCAGATTACAGGTAAGAAAGAGATTTCAATTGAAGCATACCCTGATATATTTCAAAATGGAACTTGTTGTACAAAGTTTAGCTTTTGATGTTTATTACGAAAGTATAGAGATCTTAACTTGTATGAGGGTAATACCTACCCTAGTTATGAGTATCGGACTCAGGATTTAATCATTTGAATATCAATTATAAGCATGTGTTCTCTGGATCCATATATTATCTGATTTCATTAGTATACTAAACATTTACTATTGTTCTTTTATGTTTTACCATTGCATCTCAATTGTTATTTAAATATGAGTTGTTGGTATAAATATATATATAGTTTTAAATATAAAACAACCATGGTTTTTATGCATACCTTTATAAGGAAATGCCACCATCATGAACTATCCTTTTTGCATTAACCAAAGGTGGAAATCCGACCTATCCATACTATGGAGTCTTTTCATTATAATAAAGTGTAAGCATTTCATACTATATGCCTACAATTTATATGCTTTACATTGTGAATCCAAAGTGATAGTGATATAATCTATTTGTTAAATAGTATAAACTATATGATATTAAACTATACGTTAAACAATATGCATACAACCTATATGCATATAGTCCAAATGTTATACGCTATGACTAAAATGCGAATAGTATGAATTATAACCTAAACTATTGTAAACCAAGAACCATATGTTATATGGCGTGATCCACGGTACTAACATGTAGTGGAAATGTGCATTGGTAGGGTACTGGGTTTGTAGTTGTAGTTTTAAATGTTAATTAATGAAGTTTGGTGGATCGTAAACTAGTCTACCATCGTGGCTGGCTCTACACTGTTGATCTTTTAGATGGTCTTAGGTTTTGGAATAAATCCTACCCCTGTATTGAAAGCCCATCACTCTTCGTAAAACACTTCATTTTGCAAGTATTGTGGGAGAGGCCGACAGGCTCTGCGAAATTCTAGGGTTTGTAAAAAAAAATGGATGCAGTCTCTCCGGGGGTTTGATGTTGAGACCTGCATCTGTAGAATGTTAACATTATGATTTAAGAATCGGGATCTTCACGGAGTTTTTGAATTCCTACAGGTTTCGATAATGAAACATAAGGTTGCTGTATCGCAAAGTTTGCAATAATCTCATGCTGGTTTGATGGTTAAGCTTGGCATCATAGATTTTTTACTGGGTCGGTCCAGATTTTAAGCTTCAGACAAGAAGGTAATGTTTTGATAAGAATTTTTAACATATTTTGTTATGGATGCCTTTATACAATGAGCTAACTCGATATCGTTTGGTGTTTTTGGTGGAAGAGGAACATGTTGTCTCCTGTCAAGCTTTCTTGGGAGGTAAAAATCGAGGATAAGGCTATGTTGCGTAAGACTACAGTAAGCCTCGGTGGTTCTTTGGCTCCCCTCATTGTGACTCTGTAAAGTGAAGGAGTCGTGAAAACTAAGGCATTGCTTCCAGTATGTAAATCTTCGTCAAGTTCTAGTTCGAGAATGCTCTTAAAAGAGTTTTACTATTGGCATTTTTGCATAATTTTTATGCCGAAAGGTAAGGTTTAGACTGGAGAGTTTTTAGCTCCTGAGCCCTAGAGCTCTCATTGGTTCTCAATGATTTTCCTTCGCTACAGTTTGTGTATAAAATTTTTATGAATTAAAATAATGTTTTTCCATAAATATGTATGGTATCGATTTCTAGTTGACGAGATACTCTCGGCTAAATTTGGTTATTTTACAGTGCTTTGTTATTTATGTTGTTAGGGAAAGGCCCATCGATGTTGGTGGATTAATGTAATGTCTTGTCTTAAAACTATTTGTAAATAATGGCCGTAAACCTGAGTTTGATACCCTGTCAAAAGAATTATTGTGCTTGTAATTAACCTGTGGCACTACTGAGGGTTTCGAACCCCAAACCTGTCACATATTTAGAAGATAAAAGATGGCTTTAGGAAAGTTTGGACTGTGTGGGTGAACCCTCACGGTATCAAACCCTATTCTCTTAAATACTCCTTTGTTTTACTTATACGAATTCAATGTTATCATGGTATAGCTAGAGAACAGGGTCTGGACCCTGGGACAGTCGACAGACTAAAATATGTTTATTGTTTGTTTATTGAAAACCCTTGTCTATTTTAATGGTTCAGATTAATGATAAATCCTTTTGAAATTCTTTACAAAGCTTCTGTGTAAAAGTATTTAAGTGAATATTTATGTGGAATATGACACACTTAGGGTTTCATTTTTAAAAGTGGTTTACTCTTATATTTAGACTTATAGTACGCTTCTGTAGTTGTTTTTAAACAATAAATCGATGATGGTTTTTATAATATTACTGTTTATAAAATGAGTTGTGTTTAAATTAAATTCTTTGTATTTATGTATAAGTTATTTTGATTTTGGTAGTTGTATTACTATCATTTATAGATATAAAGGAAGTGAATGGCTATGATTACAAGCTTGTAAAAATGATCATAAACTTTTATCCTATTTTATCATGTTTATAAAAACATAGGTTTGCATTAGTATTCTAAGCATAAACATAGTATGAACTTTGTACTAAAATGATTATCCAGATGTACAATGTTAGTTTGCACTAAAATAAATAGATTTGTTATGTCATATAATCATTCAAATTCTGCATAATGTATAGCATTATTTAATCTATTTTAAACCTATCTTCCCTGTACTAAAGTACGACACTAAGACAGTGTGTGGAAAAATTAAGGGAAGCATTTTTATTCTTTCATTCATTCATTTAACTATAATTATCCAAAATGAATTTTAACCTAACAGCTATATGGATTTTCATAATAGATAAATTGCAGGAGTAAAACATTCATTAGAAGTGCAGAATATCTAAGATTAAATAACAATAAAAACTCATAAAATAACATCAAGATCCTTAGTAATAATTTGACAGAAAGTAAATAAGATAACACAATTTGAACTTGGTAATTGTAGAAGAGACAAACAGCCAAAGGAGCCCATTCCACCCAACCTTCTCCTGAAGACAACCAAGTTACTTGCCTTAGGACCCCCGAGCCTGTTCACTGAACCACCAGGACGAAGATGCTGTGTGGAGAAATGGAATAAATTCATTTGCAACTCAACAGTAGCACTTGACAATAGTACTTCTGGTTTTAGCAGTATTGAACTCAACAATGTGGTTGCACTAGTTTAGAATGCAGTCTTTTTTCACTCAATCCCTTCTAACCTTCCCCTCATCGAATCTCTTGTGCTCTCTTGTCTTTCCAATTCAAAAAATTATCACAAGGTAAGAATGAACAACCTCCTGCTGAATTCGATGGGTAGATAAGCATGCCTAGGTCTTTTGGTCAGTTGTTTTTAGTTAATGAGCCACCTACTCAGTTCCACTTTCATGGGGAACATGACCATAACAATAGGGAAGTTTCCCCCTGCAACGATTAGAAGTGATTTTAGGATGTTGCCAAGTGTCAGTTTTCTCTCCACCCCAATCCATTCCTTCTAGTGGATCAGTGAACACTCATTCAACAGTGTCTTTTGGATGTTTGCTCCACTTTTATTTATTAATAATAAAATATTCAAAGTAATTAATTACAGTCATCCTTGAGCCCACTTGGTCAATATTCATAAAACCTTACAATAAAAATAAAACATAATGTTTTCTTCATGACATAAAATGTCTAGAACTTGGGTATGATGTTCCCTTTAGGATTCTCCAAGGCCTTCTTTGACAAGAAATCTGCTTCCGTATGATGTTCCCTATAAATGTGATAAAGGTATATTGCATCAAATGGCTCCTGAAGTTGCCTGATCCAGGATTTCCACCACTAAAACATATTTACTTGAAGATTGCACTTGTTAAGGGACCAATCAATAACTACCTTTGAATCTCTCGCAACCTACAAATGAGAGACATGTCTGAGATGAGCAACATATAAAATTCCCCACTAAGCTAGCAATTCAACCCTTGTATTTTGAGCTAGGGCCACAACCCATCCACATTTTAAACAAATGCCCTTCCTCCATAATAAGAACCATCCTATTTTGAGCTAGGGCCACAACCCATCCACATTTTAAACAAATGCCCTTCCTCCATAATAAGAACCATCCCAACTCCTCCTCTCTCCATGTATATCTATTCCAAAGTTAAGCGAATAATAAGTACATATTGTTTTTTAAGTTGACTTTATATTTGAAGAAAATAAAGAAAAAAGCTATCAAGCCCCAACCCTAAGAGTGCACTCATACTTTAAGTGGTCAGTTCTCAAAACACGCCTAAGCTTGAAATTGGAACTATTCTAAATGCATTTGTCTTTTTTTATTTGAAATAAAATACAATTTTAAAGCAAACCAAACAATTTCTCACAAAGTTTGATAAACCAAAGTTGGTCTTAATGAACGTTAATCATCATCAACAATATTATGATCATATTTCCTCTTGATATTTTAAGATTTTGTTCTATATATTCAACAATTTTACAATCATATTACCATTTTGTTTAAAAAGAAAGAGTTTAAGGAAAAAAAAATTATTTTTTATTTTATTTTGAAGAAGTAAATAAATTATAAATAGATTATATATCTTTTATCAATCATTATTTTATTAAAATAAAATATGTTACAAAATTTTAAAAAAAATCCTTTATTAATAATATTCGAGCTTAATCTATAATTAAGAATAAAGATTCATACATTGTAAGTATTTATTTAATAATTTAATTTTGAAATATAAACATATTCATCTTTAAAGCTAAAATAAAATCTAATAAAAAAATTAGACAATTTTCCAATATAAACCCTCAACAACACAGTTTTCCAATCTCTTTCAAATTAAAGTATTAGATTTGTTTAAATCCCGTTTGTAGAGTTCCATAAATGTGGAAATTGGTTATAAATCCCATGTGTAGAGTCATAAGTGTGGAAATGTGAGATAAATTCCTTTAGTATCTACAATATGATGGAGTTTTTGAAATAATTATTCTTCAACTTTACATGTAATTAAGGAATTATGTTTATTTAAATATTGAATTTTTAAAGAATATGTAGTGGGTATCTTAGTTTTAGGTGAGGTATTAGTTTTTTTTTTTAATGAAAAAAAGCATATTATTGTTATTCAATATTTGAATCAAATAGTACAACGATAACACTTTATAGCTGATTGATAGCTATAAATCAAGTATGACCATCAATATCAAAAATAGGGCCAATGTCTAACACTACCAACATGATAAAACTGTTGGTGTTACATCAAAAATCTCAGAAATGATCGATGTTGGAACTTAATCCAGAAAATATAAAGAACCCTGATTCAAAACAGCAGTATCCAGAATTTCCTCCCAGAACAATAAACCATTCTCCCCTTCAAGTGCCTGCTTTGAAAGTTTATCAGCTAATGTATTATTTTCCTGATATATATGCTCAAGAGAAATGTTGTGAAAATGACTAATTTCACATTTGATTCCGTCGCACCAATGGAGTAAAGATGTAACTTCCAGCTTATACTCACCCCGATCCCATTTGATAGTAACTTTGGAGTCACCGAAAACTTTGACATCCGCCAATCCAAATATATTAGCATTTCTCATAACACACAATAATGCAAGGATTTCAGTTTTCATATTTGTACCTTGACCACATCGAAGCTGCACAGTATAGTAATGATCCTCATTTAAATAGAGTACACCTCCAGTTGCACATTGACCCGATGTTGCAGCCCCATAAAAAAAAAGCACTGGACCATTGAAATGTAAACTGAGCATGCCAACTTTCCAGTAGCTCCCATGAACCTTTTCCGTATAATATGTTGCATAAAACTTCATAATCATATTGTATGACAGTGAGACACAAGGAGTCATATCTTTAAAAATAGACAGGTTTCTGTTATGCCAAATAGTCCAGCAAATAAATACCGAGAGGGTAGCATGGGCTTTGTAATTATTTATCCAATTATATAAACAAGTGATAACATTTGACTCCGTCCAGTTGTTCTTAATATTAAAAGTATTACAGATTTTCTCCCATAGTAACATAGTGAATTCACATTCCACAGAAAGATGTAATGAACTTTCAACACCTCTTTTGCACAAAGAGCATATACTTGGCCTATCCAACCTCTCAAGAGTATATTCTCCCAAGTTTTCAATCGATCCTAAATGACAAACCAAATAAAGCACTTAAATTTTAGTGGAATCTTCCATTACCATACAACTCTGTACCACCAGTGATTCAGAAAAATAGTGTTTGATTTGAAAGTTGTTAATAATTAATTTAGATTTTATAATGATAATTAATTTTAATTTTATAATTAATTAATTGAATTTAAGCCAATATCTCACTCAAATAATCCCAATTAATTATTAATTCCCTTAAAAATTAAAAAAAATAAAAATAAAATCTTAGAACTCTTTAAATTCTCTTCCCGTATATATTGAACATATTTATATTTAACTTACAAACACTTTTTAATAGGATAATGCCTAGAATTATTTTAAGTGATCTTAACTATAAAGAGAAAGATAAAATTTTATACTTTAAAGGATTACCACTCCATCATACCTTCCAGAGAGAATCCCAATAAAGTGAAATAAAAAGAGTAGGAGTTTAAACTCCTCTTAATACCAACGAAATATCTCGTATATAGAACATATTGATATTTTAACTTTGGATGATACATTCAAACCCCTCCTAATACCAATACCAACAGTATCCCTCGTGTATAGAACATATTATATCTAACTTTGAAGGATACTTAAAGTTATTTTAAAGTATATTAAAATAAGGTTGCATGGCAATGGATACCTGGCGAGGTTGCATAAGTAGGTCGAAGCTTCCGTTTGTTGAGTTTGGTTAGAGGATACAATGCTGTGGGTTGGTCCTTGTGTATGAGTTTGGTTAGAGGATGCGTTATGGGAGTTTCATATGGGCAGTGCGGTTATATTTCATATTTCAAAACTTCCCATTATTAACAAACAAAATTAGGGTGTCTTACACAGCTTATCATGCTACAGCAACCGACTTTCACATGAACAATGATCATTGATACAATTAGAAAATGGTGTGGGTGTGGTATACCATGCTAGCACGGGTACGATTTGGGCATGCATGCTCACTAAGTGGCCCATGGCATGCATGGTGACAACATGTTTTTATAATCAAGCCTGTCCCATATCACTCATTGAGCATATGTTTTTGTTATCTTATGGTGGCGGAGGTAAAGACAATGACATCTATCTTATTCACATCTATTGAGAAATATTTGATTATATGAATGAAAATTATGAAAAGTTGTCCCACTATCTGGCTTGCTTAGTGTTTGCATGCAACACAGTTGGAAAATTGGCAATATCTAAGGGTTAAAGCATTGATGAGAGGCTCATGCTGACATAGCAACTGTGGTGGTCAGATGCTCTAGCGGAGGGAGAAGCCGCCCAGGGAGAATCAGGAGAAGGATGTAGCAGGGCCTTTGAACAATTCATCCGTGAATTTCTAAAGAAATCCATAATGCATATTCAGACTGTGCATTTTTCATTGATTTCTTCAATTTGTGTTTTCTTCAAAAGATGTTCAAACTCTGTTGTAAAAACAATATGTTGAAACAAATCTTTCATGGTATCCAAGGCAACTCGAACTTCTGATCTGCATGCATGAGTTGCAACAATTTAAAAGTGTTGAGTATGCCCTTCTATGGTTACCGAAGCTCGATACCCATTCAACTTCTTGCTCTGCAAGCCACTCAAAACAACCCTGTAGTTGTTGCTACATATCCATTAGGTTTATAAGGATCGCCTGTAGCTGCTTGCTGCAACTCATATGAAGCCAAAAATCCCTCATTATTGTTATGCTCTATAGCAGCGCCAATCCTACAACAATGGATCAAACTTAGGTATTTGGTTCGTTGTCTCTTCCTTGAATGATTTTCTTCTAGTGATCTCTGACATCAAACATGTTACTGTGACTACAAATAAAGATGAAATCTAAAGTGCATGAATGCTACCCTCGATGCAACCAATGAGCTTGTAATTGTTGCATATTGAAAAATGGATGAACTTGCAGAGGCACAATGAATGTAAATTTCATAAAATCATGTGATTTAATAAAGGGACAACTGTGCTAGGTTAATTATGAAATCCCACACTAATTGGGTTTTAATTACTGTGTGTTATGTGTTTAAATTGTTTTGTATTTGGATAGTTGGTTAAGTGGACTTTAAATCCTATAGTGTTCTTGGTTAGTTCTATTTATGTGTTTGTGGCTTTGAGATCCTACACGGGATAAAAGTATGAATCCAAGGGCTTGTTGTGCCCTTGATTTGGGTTCTTATGTTGGCTGATGGTGAAATTTTGCAGGGGATTCTTGTCCCTTTTACATCACAAACCCAATGCTAGAAAACTTTCATATAGAAAACCCAAATCAAACAAATCAGTGATTGCAAAATTTGGAAAAAAAGCGATTTCTAATAGTAAAAAGTACAAAGATGCATATAGGACTCCGAGAAACAATAGCGAATATGGAAATACATGGGATACAGAGACAACTTTGATATCTCCATAGAAAATGGTAGAATAACTTACCGTATTTTATGGCTAAAAGCTTTGAATACAACGATTTTTTAACTGCAATTGCAAGCTTTATCCCTATGTATATCTTGACAATGATCATATTGAAGATTTTTTTTGTATTTGTTGCAGAAGAGAGTAAATACGTGTTCTAGTTGGCCTGGAGGGAAATTTTGAAAGGAAGATTACCATTGCATGAGCTCGGGAGAGCAAAGGCGACAACTGCATGCTCACATTGCTAAGCGAATTCTTCTCTGCTAAGCAACTACATGCTCACATTCTCATTGATCTTATCATTGGAAGAATTTCTAGATGAGAAGGCAAGCGATGATGAGAAGATGCAGGCGGTGCGATGAAGGTGGAGGCGATGCAGTGAAAACCATGGCAGTGACGAGGCAGAAAGTGTAGGAGGTGCCATGAAGGTGGAGGCAGTGCAGTGCAAACCATGGTGGTGACGAGGCAGTGTAGGTGCATGTCAAATAATTAATAAAGCTTGTCTAAAACCAAGAATAATTAAGAAGTATTTTTGAAAACCAAGAAGACCGTCATCGGTCTGGCAATAATACCCTCAACCTCTCAGCCAATTGCATGAGACATAAATTGACTTTATTTTGAAAATATAAATACAAGAAATGATACTTAATGTAGGACTTAGGATAAATGATATATATTTTTAATCAAAACACCAACTAATAGTGTTTGACCAAATATCGAAAACAATATACCAGGCCTTCGGCATGTATAATAAAGAGAGGCATAATCATTTTTATCTTACTCATCATTTATGTTAAAACATATCCTCAATAGAGCATAATAAGAAGCATTATAGTTCAAACACCTCCCAATACTAAGAGCATCTAAGTTTAAGCTACTCTAAGAAAAAATATTTTGAAATCTTTAAAGGGTTTGGAAACAACTAAAGGGTTTTGAAAGCTTTAAAGGGTTTGGAAACAAGTATCTATAAGGTGGCATGTCACATGGATGGGTGGTGAAGACACCTTTGACCTCATTGTTTAAGAATTATAGGTGTTTCAATGTTGTAGGTTGTAGGTGGTTTAGTTAGTAATAGGTGATGAAATCCCAATTTTAAGGTATTTGCGTGATTTTATAGAAAAAAAAACATATGTGATGATTGAATTTCCTTTTTACCAAGTAGTGAAAGAAAATAAAGGAAGGAAAACTTTAAGGAATAGAGAAGTGGAGAAGTACCTAGAAATTCTTCGAAGGAAGCCTTATCTTTTAAACCTTTGGCTACAATGATTAAAAATAAGCACAATCACACAAATTTGAACACCTTGACGACATTCCCTTACCTACAAATAAAAGATAATGGCATCAGTATTTAGATTACTAAAACTCATTCAAAAAAGAAAACAATCCACGAACCAAAAGACAATTTATTAATGCAAAAGTCATTTACACTAATACCTCTTACATTATCTAATAAATGGTCTTCCATGCTCTTCAAATATATAATAACATGGACCAATCAAGTTTAATACATATATTAATTGTCAATAATAGTAATTATATGTTGAAACATACGATCATTGATGTATGGGACATTATCGTGATTGTTGGATTGATAGCATACAAAATCCCACTGAAGAAAACCACTAGAATCACATTAGTCCTAAATCACATTAAACCAATTTGAACTTAAGGTAACTCCTAGTGTTTAAATATCCTAAAATTCCCCTTTAGAACAACTTGGGATAAGATTGAAGGATTTACAAAAGTGACAAAAGGAGAATGAAGAAGGAACTAGAGCCTATACCCCCTTAATGCCAACTTCATCAACTTGTAACATAGACCAAATCTTTAAGAACTTGGATTTTATCAAGGGTTTTGTCAAAGTGTCAAGAACTTGATCATTCACTTGGAAATAAAGCACTTAAAGGAATCAATCCCATAGAATATGTGTTTGCTAAGTTGATGCAAAAATGGATGTTGAGAAAATTGAATGGAACTTTGATTGTCACACCATAGAGTGGTCAAATGATGAAATCATAAACCATATTCGAAAATGATCTATATAACCCTAAGGGATTCTTGAATTACATGAACATATACTTAATACTCTACTTTTGCTTAAGAAAAAGAAAGTGCAATTTGTTTCTTGCATGATTTGGTAATATGTCCTAAACTAAGGTTGAAAACATAATTTATAGTAACTTCTAATCATTAGGGTCTTCAATCTAGTATCAAGATCCCACCAAACTTTATTGCATGTCAACTTGAGCTATAACTCTAGTATACCAAAATATCTATTTTCTTATTTTCAATGGATATCATGTGGATATACTATATACAAGGCAAGGAGACCAACAATAAGGGAAATGTCAAGGTGAGCATGAAGTAGATACAAAAGTCTACCAACTAACAATATATACAAAGTGGCATTCACTTTGGGTGAAATGTAGGTGGCAACACATTTTAGTCTAGGTGAAGGGAGATGGATCTAGTTCACATTCGTCCCTGTGAAAATGGAGAATGATGTCACAAAAATACTTAGGTTGAGAAATATAACTTTCTTCCTTTGTTTTCCAAACTTGGAGGTGAAGAAAATAATGCAGCAAACCTACCTATATTATTTTAAATTACTTTCTAAGGATGTACTTCACATGGTTGTGTAATTGGGGATTTCTATTAGTGAGTATAATATCAACATAAAATATAAGTATGAGAAGTTAGTCACCTACTTTTTGGTATAGACATTTCTTCTATCGTAACATCTAAAAAATCTTGACTCAAAAGAAATTGGTCCATTTTTTCATATCAAGGCTTAGGAGTTGTTTGAGGCCAAAACAAATTCCATACGTATTGCCTACATTAATAACTGACTCTTTATCATTGCATAAATATTTAATCCATATAAAATATCAAAAATAGAAAGTTGTCCTTCTATATTTTGGTTTTTCCATAATTAACTTTTCTATGCACTTGGATTGTAAACATACACTTGATAAACTAAATTTTGCAAATAATGATTACTTAAATAAAATTTTATAAAAAAATTAAATTAAAAATTATTTACATTATAATTTAATATAATAAATACAACCATAATTGAAAAATAATAATTTTAATTTTTTTACTTTTAAATATCAAATTTATAATTAAATATCTAAATTCAAACAAAAAATTAAGGTATCATTTTAAATTACTATCCATACCTATATTCTTCATTATCAATACATATATTCTCTATAATATGTAAGAATTTGATTATTAATATTATTATAAACATTAAAATAAGCTTCCAAAATATAGAATTAATATTAAAATATAGAATTAATATTACAACAATATTATTATTGAAGTGAGAGGCCATTTCATAAAATCCCACTGAGTAATATTTGGTTTGTTTAATTTAAAATTGCATTAAAATATTTGGTTCTTTAATTTAAACCTGCCTTAAAAATATTAACATATGGAAAAATATGTTATGCCATAAATAAGAATTTATTTCCCCTCTTCTGACATCGAGGAGTCTAATGCCTACTCAAAATGGTCAATGGTCACATTGCAGTGTGCACGTCTCAAGATCCATCATAGTGATATAACATTTGTTTCTATCAAACTTCTTTGTTTAATTAAAATAATAGTTATTGGGAACCTTGGATGGGATAACATTGTTAGAGGGAATAATGGGATGGGATTATTAATAATATGTATTTAATTATAATATAAAACAATTGGGACACTACAAGGGAGCATTGTTAGTACTTTGGTGTATAGTTGACATTCGATCTCTTAAAATATGGATTTTGATCCTACATGGTTATCTACTTCATAAATGATTATAGATTTAAAATTTAAAAGTTCTTATTATGATGATTTGGAATGTGTATTTTGGTTAATTTAAAAGTATCTAAGTTGTTGGATGTTTATGGGTTATATTTATTATAAATTATGAATAAAATAATAAAATAATAATAAATAGAGGTGGTGAATCTTAATGAATTGAATGGGAATGAAACTTGCATGGAAAATTGGGAAAGGATTTGGGATTTGGGATTCGGTCTGTGGCTTGAGTGTTGTCCGAAACTAGGGTTTGGATCTCCAATCCGGTTCGAGGTTGAGAGGGACTGATGGCCAAACCACCCAGGGGGTGAAGGCCCCTCCTACCGCAACATTGTTCGTAATCCTTCTATGGCAGCGGATCGAACACAAGGCACTGCCAATCATGCTCCAGATGCAAACCCCGTGTAGAAATCCAAGGAGATACCACAGAAACAAATGGGGAGTTCGAAAAATAAGGGAAGCAGCAGCGGACAAGTACCCCCAACAAACACTCACGTGATGCCAAGAGGTAAATGTTTCCCAAAAACCTATGAGATTCCCACTTTGGAAGTAACTTCAAACAAAGTAGTTGAATACAGGCAATATATGTGAGATCACGCCCTGATCTGCAAGTTTATGAGTTTATGGCCAACGGAAAGAACCCTCTAAGGTTGGATTAATCATAAGTGGAAACCCTAAGGGGGGTTTGATGTGAAGCTGGGATCAAAATGGTTTTTCATTGTAATATTCTCATAACCCAAAGAATGGGAAAGGATCGTGGAACAAGCCCCCCACTTCTTTAATAGTGTTGGGTTGTTTATGCACTATTGGAAAGAAAATTACAGCCCTACCACAAGAATATTGGGAGGAATAAATCCTAGCAGGCATTGGCAACAGCATAGGAACCTACATCAGAAGCTCTGAGATCACCAAAAGAGGTAGGTACACATCCTTTGCTCGAATATGTGTCCATATGAATGTATCCAAACCACTATCGGAAGCCATACGCATAAAATTCCAAGACAAAGAATGGATCCAAACCCTATACTATGAACACATCCCCTTTTGATGTTGTAAGTGCCATGAATATGGGAATTTGTATAGACACTACATGGAAGTTCAAATACATTCACCCCCACCCCCATCTCCTCCTCCCTCCCAGCCTAATCCATCAAAATTCACCCTAGTAACTCGCAGATCCAAGGGAAAGGCCCCTGGGAAAACCCAACCCCCACCCAAGGGTTTAAACAACTCCAATCAATTTGCTATTCTGGCGATAGAAGAAATGGAGCTTGACGAAGAAGCAACATACAAAACCCAAGATGACACAACAAATCAAGAAAGCAACGATCCAGATCAACCTAAGCGCAGAAAGATAGATCCTAAGGAAGATAAAATCGTGGAATAAGCGGAGGACCAAAACAATGGGGATGAAGATAAGGAAATGGACATAATAGATCATGAGATCCAAAAAATTATTGAAGTATTTAAACGGGGGGACCTCTCAACTATCCCTGCACTGCATATAAGGCTCATTTAAATATATATTCAATCTGCAATAGGAAAAGAAACCCCATCTTGGGATCCACAAAGCAATCCCCTAGGTATTCATCACTCCCAAAAGGGAAATATCAATCTGGGGGGAGGCAAAAAGGGAAGAAACACAAATCAACAGATATTAGTAGAGTTAGGTGAATAAATTATCGCATCAGGGAATTACAGGCCATTGTTTGAGTGGATGCAATCCCTTTCCACTTCTCATTAGTTTCCCCAATGAAAGCTATATCCTGGAATATTCGTTGTCTGGGAGGGGAAAGCAAGAGAAGAACCCTCCTATCCAAGATACATCAAGAAAATCCAGTTATATTAATGCTCCAAGAAACAAAATGCATGATGGAAACAATGAAAAAATGGGCATCCTTCTACTGGAAAGGATGTAATCTAATGGCCGTCGATGTGGTAGGAGTAGCGAGAGGCATTGAAATACTCTGGGATCACACGATCATACATTTGTCCAACTTATTTTCAATAAATTTTACCTTATCATAATTTTATGAGATCAGAGGCAACAGGACATCATGCACTTTAACCTGCGTTTATGGACTAACCAACCCAACACTGAAACAAGGTTTTCTAGACTCACTCAACTAGATCAAACCCATGGAGGGGAATTGGATTCTTGGGGGTGATTTCAACATGATCTCCACCACTTTGGAAAAAAAGGGAGGATCAGTCGCCTTGATTCGTCCAACATATATTTTGGGAAAATTATCAACACCTTGGATAAGGTTGATATTGTGCCAAAGAACGGAACCTACACTTGGAACAATAGGAGAGGGGGAGAAAAAAAAGTGGCCTCCAGAGTGGACCGGTTCCTTATTTCAACATATTTGGTCCCATTTGGAGCCAACATTGACTCTTTTATCTTACCAAGTGCTAGCTCTGACCACTAGGCTATTAGCCTCGAAATTGACCAAAATACAGAGCCATGCAATCAACCCTTCAGATTTGAGATGTTCTGGTTGGATCATCCTGAATTCATGGAGAACCTCTCCCATTGGTGGTCAAATGCTCCAAGAAAAGAAGGATCCAAAATGTACAATCTCCAACAGAAGCTAAAATGGGTGAAAGGAAAACTAAAAATTTGGAACAAGGAAGTTTTTGGCAACATTTTTGAAGCCAAAATAAAATTAGAGGAAGAAATGGCAAAGCTACAACAAACTGCAATAGCAGAAGGCTACACTGGGAAACTGCTTGAAGAAGAATCACATATACAAACTGATCTAAATCAATGTTTGGACCAAGAGGAAACACTCTGGAAGCAAAAATATTGAATAAGATGGCTAAAGGAAGGAGGATGGAATTCCAAATTCTTCCATGACTCAATGATACAATTTCAGGGACACAACAAAATTTCGTTTTTGCATTCCAATCAAGGCCAACACTTAACCACCCAGGAATACATCACGAAGGAATTGGTCAACTTCCATATCACCATCCCAACTGAGGACAATCCTAATCGGGAAAAAGCCATTAGCTCCATCCTCCAGAACATTCCAAGGCTGGTCACTCAGGAGCAGAACAACAACCTTCTCTGACTTATTAATTTAGAGGAAGTCTGAGAAGCTATCAAAGCAATGCAACCAGGAAAATCCCTGGGGCCAGACGGATTCACCACAGATTTGTATCAACACTATTGGGCCATTATCAAACATGAGGTATGGGAAGTGGTGGAGGAATCTAGACATCGGCTGAATGTCCTTCTTGCTCTGAATGCCACCTTCATCACTCTAATTATTAAAGAATATTCACCACTATTTCCAGGTAAATTTCAACCAATCTCCCTCTACAATGTCATTTATAAAATCATCACCAAAATTATTGCTACTCGGCACAAACCGATTCTGCCCCACCTCGTCTTGGAGGAGCAATCTAGTTATGTAGAAGGAAGACAAATTTTGGATCGTATCTTAACATCACATGAAACCATCCACATACTTAGAACTAAAAAAAAACAAGCATGCTTATCAAAGTAGATCTATCCAAAGCTTTTGACAATATATCATGGCAATACATGCAAAAAATTCTTCCGGCCTTTGGTTTACACCGTAGTGGGTTCATTGGATTATGACACTCACCTCCTCAACTTTCTTCTCTATTATTGTGAATGGCTCACCCTCCCCCACCTTCACTGCCTCTAGAGGTATTCGCCTGGGGGACCCACTCTCTCCCTTCCTCTTCATATTAATGATGGAAGTCCTAGGACGAACGTTGAAGGCAGTTTTTAATATTAATACTCTTTCCCTCCTTAACCCAGCAGGGGACAATCTCAAAGCCTCACATATTCAATTTGTTGATGACATAATGCTTCTAGATGCCGCCACCTTAAGAGAAGCCTGAACCATCAAATTTTTTCTCTCCCTCTTTATGGAGGCCTCTGGTCTAACCTTGAACAGTGACAAATTTGAGATCTTCTTCTTCAATTCCCCTCTACACTTACAATTGCGTATATACAGGCTCCTCTCCTTCAAAAGAGGAGTGTTTCCTTCAAGATACCTTGGAGCTCGACTCATATCCATCGCATCCCACAACAACTCCTAGTCCAAACTAGTTGCAAAATTGGAACAACACCTCACCAACTAGACCTTCCGTTCTCTTAACATTCCAAGCCGATTAGTCCTTCTCAATTCAGTCCTTCGTGGTATGTGTTGAAATTTGTTCTCAATATTTGATGCTCCGAAAAAGTTCTTAAACACAATCTGATCACTCCAATGAATGTTTCTTTGGGGAGGATCAAAAGAAAAGGGGAAAAATAAATGGGTCGTGCTCTCTTTTGATAAGCTATACCAACCCAAACTGAAGGGGGGACTAGGTTTGAGAGATCTGACAATTGAGAATCAGGCAATGTCTGCAAAACTCTGGTGGAGATGGATTACATTCCCAAATTCATTATGGGAAAAAATTTGGCATTGAAAATATGCTCCATATGTGCAATTCAAAGACCTTATCCATATTCAGGACTCGAGTGGGGGATCCATTATATGGAAAGCGGCATGGCATAACAAAGACCTTATCCAAAATCATTCCTTTTTGGAAATACACAATGGGAAAAAAACTATCTTCTGGGATGATGCATGGCAGCAACGACCAAAACTCAGCACCTTGGCCCACATCCATAGCTCGGACAATTTTCCAAGGATAACAACCAGATGCTAGTAGCTCAATACTAGAACCCACACCCCAACAATTCTCAGTGGAGACATTAGAAGCTCAGATAGTAATGGTAGCCACACCCAACCAATGAGAAATGGGATATTATAGAAAAATAACTCCAATCACGTAGAATCATATTGCATGAAGGTGAAGAAATTCTACGATGGGGACACACGAACAAAGGAACCTTCACCCTAAAAGAAGCTTGCAACATCCTAAGACAACACCATCAAATCCAACAAGAGGAGATTTGGTCTCAAATTTGGAAACAAAACCTATGGCCCAAAGTCTCCACTTTCCTCTGGCTTGTAGCATGGAAGCAAATTCTAACTTGGGATCGCATCCTCAAATAAGGATTCTAGGGACCCTCAATCTGATATCTCTGCTACTCCTCAGAAGAGACTGCGAAACACATTCATAACCAATGTCCTTTTTCTCAACAACTTTGGGACAGGGGAGCCAACATTTTCAGGAAGTCAGATCATGACAGATCCTGCATCAGAAACACAATATCTCAATGGAGAAAAAGTATAAGTGAAAACAACATAGTCAACAGAATTTGGAAACTCTTCCCAGGTTTCACACTATGGTAAATCTGGAAGGAAAGTAATAGACAGATCTTCAAGAAGCAAAATTAGGAGATTGACTATGTTTGGAAAAAAATTAAATCCAACATTAAATATACCATAGCAATAACCCAGTGGGAACCAGCGGATGGAAACCACCAAGCCCAACATCAACAAATTCTCCAAGACAGGGACATCAACATGCCCAACAACCAGCAAATGACTTCCATAAATAGAATTGATAACAATAGCCACACCAACTGGATGCCACCTGATGGGGGATTTATCAAACTTAACTTCGATTGGGCTAGTCGGGGAAATCCCGGACCAGCAGGATACGGGGGAGTCTGCCTCGACGACTAGGGAAATATCCTAAAAATATTTACATGCTACCTTGGGACAGAGAGCAACAATGCAACATAGTTGTTTGCAATGCTAAAAGGTATACAAATTGTAGAATATGTAGGATACCACAAGTTGATAGTGGAAGGTGATTCAATGCTTTTGATTCAAATTTTACAATGCCTTCTAAATGGATCCAGGTCAAGAAAAATCAATCATAGATGGAGGATGGAAACAAAGTTGGAATCTTTAATAGCCAATATTAATCCATCTCAAGTCCTCCTACCCCATCATGTCCGAAGAAATGCTAACAAACTTGCAGACAAATTGGAAAATTGGGGATTTGATAACCCAGATCATGAACTCGAGCAAAACTGGGATGTTGACGTTCCCTCACCACTTAGGGAAGATTGTACCTACGTGGCCAACCAGGATCACCTTCCCCACGATGGGTGAAATACAGTGAGCCACCCTTCTAGCCCGGGAGTGGGCCTGAAGCAATTTGAGATTAAACACGAGACCAGGCCAGGTGTCCATGTTGAAGGTTCAAACTACAACCACATGTACACTTCCATTGATAGGTCTGAAAAAATGCATGCATAAGACGAAAGGATCGCGGTCCCAACCTTATTTATCTTATTAATCAATAGATCCATCCTGCACCATGCATATCCAGCAACACCTGCAACCATTAAGCTCACTACGAATGAGGGTACGACACCCTCTGCTCCAGCCTACTCTTTACATCATGAATCGGGCTGACAATTGCTTCCATTATGGGCATGTATGGTGGCACATGAGACGTCTAATTGAAATTAATAAGGATTGATGGCATCCCGAAGCTTCATTCCAAATGCTCCTCGGCTTCCTCCATTCCTATCTGCTCTCAGGTGTAGCACACAATTGCGCTCTCCCCACCTGCTCTTATTCTGATAGCATCCCTACTCTTGGCACCTTTAACACAATGGTCCGCACCAAAACCACCATATGTCAGACTGCGAATGGCCCTCGTGGCACTCGTTGCTCCCAGGTGCCCCGTGCGAAGAAGGATTTAGAGAAGCTACAAGGATTATTTGAAATGAGAGTTAGCCAGCAAACCCAAGACATAATAGAGTGCTAGGAAAGAAGGTCAGGAAGGGAAAATCTATGCCCCAAACTGTAGGCTCTATGACAAATATTTGAAGGAATAATCAAGGACTCCAGTGCACTCGCACCAGAGAAACCAGACACACCGACACCCTCATCCTCTTATGGGAAATGAAGTCTATGATGTCTCTGGAATTTTAGGACTGCTTGGTTGGCTACATTCCTATGGAGGATTGTCCCCTCAAGGTTGATAAACTCCTGGAGCGCCTGGAATAAAACACCGTTGGCCTTGGCACAACCAGGTGGCTATTCATGAGATTGTGAACAAGATGAATGATCACGTAGAAGCTCTGGCGAAGGAGTTACTGGGGAATAAATTTTTCGGAAAGAAGTTGGTCTTCCGCTACGACCCAAAGGTGGTGGCTTGGGCTCCAGCGAAGGATGCGGCTCCAGGCTCGAATGACTGCAGCGATGAGATCATGGAAATACCGGATTAACCCTTGTTCTTTAGTTTGTTTGAAGCATTAGAACTTTAGTTTTCTCATTTTGCTTAATTTTGCCACCTATGTTATCAAGGCCATAACCCCTGGCTTGTGGGGGATTAGTCGAACTCTGTTAAGCTTATACTTTTATCTAGAAGACTTAGAACAACTGATATGGATGTCTGACTCAAGATCCACAAGCATAACAAAATCATTTTGATATCCTATGTACTTTTTTATCCCATGTGAATATAATTCGAACTTACAAAGAAATAATAATAAATAAAGGTGGTAGGTCTGGGGAATTTTATGATACCAAAAATATTTAAGGAACTTTTTTTATTTGGGATTCAACGTAAAAATGAATAACCAAACAAAATTATTAACACTATGATACGAGATTTTAATTACAAACAGATTGAGTACAAAGAATATTTTAGGTTTTGGGGATTTAACAATTGTGATATGACACTCGGTGGAGCAATCCTTTCCTTATGATCTAAAGCTCAATTGAATTATCACAACAATTCATGTTATCAAACAATTCTTTGGACCAAAGAAGTTCTATCAGGTCACAAGAAAATTAAACTAAGTCACCCACAAAAGAGAAAATAGAGGGTTTTGAATCCCTCTTGGAACCTTGGAAAAAATTCGAGAGAGAGGTTATTGCTACATATCCTAAGTTCTCCACCCACATTCAAAATTATGAATTTATTTAAGACTTAACTGCAATGAAAAGTAGCATACCATCCTCTTCATGCAATTGAGAGTTAACTACCACCCACTCCTCTATGCCGTTCATTTGATTCAATGTAAGGTTTGTATTATGAAGTCGTAGGTGATGGGATGTTGGGTGCATGCAGGATTAAACCAACCCAATGACACTCCAATTCTGATCCTTCTCTTAGTTCTTTTGAAAAATATAGAAGACACATCATTGCCAACATGATCTCTTTAGAAGGCTCTTAGAATTATGGGGAGAACCCATGAATTTTAGAGACCATATTCTTTGGCCCAAGCTTGTGATCTCATTAGTTGCATTTTGGAAAATTCTTAAACTATATTTGTTTGGGTTGGGTTTCTTCATTTTCTCTTGTGGTATTTTCTTCCTGTATCTATTTTTATTTTCTTACGAAGGAGTGGAGGGATGATTCTCATGGTTTCATGAACAAGCCACTTTAGAAACAAATCAAGCAAGATTTCCAGGTGAATCCTTTGGTCTGTATGTTTTGATTTTGGGGCATTGGGCTCCCTCTGTTTTTTCAAATACAATACCCTTTTCCGCGTTGTCCCAACAATGAAGATGATATTGGATAACCCTAGGCACAAAATAAAGGGAATTAATTTGAAAATTGTTGGCCGTGAAGAAAGATTGTTGCTTCTAATCTTTGGGTAGGATGGATTCACCCCATAGTCACTATAAGAGATGTGCCATCTATGAGCACACATACATGAGAAGAGTCATTATTCTGTGTGGGAAACATTGTTATAACTGCCAAGACAACATTGCTATGATTACTAGGAGATGCAAAACCCGAAGGAAATATTGAGAGTTAAACAATGAAAGGAAATTAAAGGCTACAAGAAGACAATTAATATTGATGAAAGTTTAGATAAAAAACAAAAAGGCAAGCTGACACTACTAGAATTGGAGAGGAAGAGGAAGTTGCAACAACCAAGAAGTTATAAGACAAAATCCTTCATCTAGAGTTGGAGCAAAAATCAATCTTTAAAGAACTCAATAATTCCATATCTCATAAAGCATCGATGGGTTCACCTCAATTGACTACTCTAGAAGAGCACATAGTAAAGTAGAAACAAGAACTAAAAGGACACCATGAACCTTCCTACTTGGCTTTAGTAGTAGGTCAGGGGAGGTTTAAATATCATGGGTGATCTAATTTTTCTATTAAATTACTATGTTTTGTAAATTAACTTTGTTTCTAAAATATTTTGTTAAACTATATAATAGTTAGAGAATATTTAAGTTAGAAAAATACAAGCCAAGATTATTATTTTAAAGTCGTCACCTATGATTTTTTAAGATTGATATATTTCAAATTTTGTATTGCCACGATGAGAGCATAACTCTATTTTTACTAATATAATCTGTATATATTTTTATTTAAAAACTAAAATAAAATAAAAATGAAAAAATGATTTTAAATGAAAAAATGATTTTAAATAAAATATGGTTTTCCCCATATAACATATGAATTCCATATATAACAAAATTAATTATAAAGTAGGTTTCATAATATAACTATTTCCATATATTTTTTAATATTTTTTAATTTTACAGTTGTAATAACAACTTAGAGAATTTCCATATATTTTTTAATTTTACAGTTATTAAATACTTATAAAAGAGGTTTTGAACATCATTAAACGCATTGATTTTACTTTTCATTAAAGAAAGTATGTTTTCAAACCCATTGATTTTACTTTTCATTAAAGAAAGTATATTTTTACGTATTGCCTTTATAAATATTAAGATATAATTTTTATAACTATAAAGGGTTATTATTTTTATGACTTTTATTAGTCTCTTCCAGGGACTATAGAAATTGCTTTGTGCGATTGTATTAGTCTGGGCACATGTTCCAATGAGATTTAACCAAAGTTTTTCATGATATATTCGGTTCTAACCAATCAATCAATCACGAGCCTTATTTGGCCTTTAATCGAGGCATACCCCCACTTGCTATGGCTATTGTTCTGTGCTATGACGGATAGCGAATGGTGGAAGTTGAACATGGTCCTAGTATGTTATACACAATGGGAAAACTACCCAAATAAATTCACCACGGACATGTTGCTATCAGGTATCTGTCATGTAAAAGTGCATGCATCAACCCACATGACGGACATGGGCATGCCTACATGCATGCAATTCAAACTTGATTTGTTGTTGTTGCGGGTGTCAAATTTTTAATGCTTCACGCATCAACCCACACGTTGTCCTCAATACAATTTCCAAAATCCCTTAGTGTTTCCTCCTTGTTTCAAACTGTTCTATTTTATTCTATTAAACCCTACATGATATCAATTCCTGAATCAATTTTCAATAATTTTGAACCACTGTTCGAAATTCGTTTGTTATGGACGGAAGGGTGTGAAACTCTGAAATAGAAATCGAAAGGGCGTTGCGAGAATAGGGATGATTTAGAGGTTTTCAACTTACTTTATTTGCAAAAAATATTAAATCTAAGCAGCTTGCGATCCGAAGTTACCCGTTCCCCTGTGCAATGTAGTTTGTCTTTAAACTGCTAGGATGCCTCCTCTATCTAAATGATTTTCACACAAACTTGAAAATCAATATGGGATGCTTCTTCTGTTTATGCTTAAACCCTATGTTATTTTCAGATCTCTGCAAATATGAGACGCCGTCGGTGAAGCGCGTTGTCGAAGACGTGGGCTCGCCTTTGAGTTGATCTCATGGGAACTCTCAGACCTAAATAACAAGATTGTTGGAACTTGAAAGGGATTCTTGAGTAAGGATTTTGATTTTATTCTATGAGAGTTATAGCATGAACTGGTAAATAATTTATGTGGTCCTTCTCACTGTCCCATAGTTTTAAATGAACCTGGATACCTTGCCATTGCTTCAATTTTAATTGCTTTCTCTAGCACTAGCGTTAAGTGAGTTCGAGGTAGAGGGTAGAGGTTCAATGTATGTTTGCTATGAGCTCTAGCAGGCTCTTCAACAAGCTATGGAACCAACTCTGCTCAGGAAACTAGGTAAACAGGTGGAACAAAAACATGCTGCTGGATATGCCACTGCTTTATATACTGACTCCACAGAATATACTTAAACAACAATGGTTGGTTGGCATCGAGTGATTTAAACACTTGGTATTGACTCTTGGAGCATGCATCCAAAGAAACCACGAATACCTTGGAACAAGGCACATATTATCCATATTATGCATAGCCTCCCTTCCACGTGTTATGCATACAATTGCAGGATTGCAACTTGTTCGGATGGAAATGACCTAGTCTAGCAGATTATTATTGTTTAACGAGCATACTTCTGATAGTATCAACGTGTCTTTAAACAGTATATCATGCTTTTCATTAAACTTTTTGCGATTTAAACTTTGTTGGTGTATCTTTACCGGAGATCTCCCGCCATTGATTTGTTAAGTGGGTAAGACAAGTTTAGATTTTCAAGCGTGTTAATGTAACATCAATTTGGCTTTTTGCATAAGCGCAGATGTTGTAAATTTCCAGAAGATTAGTTTAGATGCATAGTTTTTGTGTTCATACATCAATACAATAATTGATGAGTGCGGATGTTGTAAATTTCCAAAAGATTAGTCTAGATGCATAGTTTTAAGATAAGGTTGTTTTTTTCTATATGCATACATCAATACAATAAATGACCTGGAAAAGTATGAATGTACAGTGTACACATGAGCAAACATTTTAATTCTCAGGAGATTTTATTTTGTCTCCTTTTTAATGCTCATCAGTTGTTTTTTTAAATCACACCATCTTTTGTATTATTTCTTCCTTATTTTTTATTTTCCCATCCACAATGTAGTAACATTCCTAAGAAAAAATAAATATGGGCCTTTCAAGTTACCAAATCTAGACACAAAATTGGACTCAATTGTCAAGAACAATTTCTAGCATTTACCAGAAAATAACCAAAGGAAACTTGAGGGTAGAAATTGGTTGCATCAAATGAAAGATAAAAAAAGAATGTACCTAGCTTCTCAGAAGCGAAATAGATACACAAAGGGACCCATTAAAGCTATTATTGGCATAAATTCAGTGGCTATAGCCTATCAACTATTCAAATAGTTGAATATATTTGGATTGCTAAACCGTTACAAATCTGGGCCAACATGCTCTGATTTATGCAACAAATTGTCTTTGTGCAGTGAATCTGATGGATTCAGCATTTCGTTGCCACGGTATTCAGTTCTTTTGGGTTCTCATCTATAGCGTCACTTTCATCTTTGGAGGAATCTCTCTGTTCAACACTGGAAACCGATGATGATGAATAAACCCTGTCAAGTCTTACAATTTCATCATGGTTGATATCATTATAGGCTGATGGCTCTTCAGTTGATGCTCAAATCACTAGCACAACTACTATCAACTAATTTCGAAAAATAATAACAGACATTACTAAAGCAACAAAGTTCCATGTGTCTCAAGCAAATGCTCGCTAAACAAAATATGCGATACATGGAGGATTTACTAACAAGTGTTGTTATGAAAGAGAAGTGATTTCGTATAGTCAATTCTATTTCGTAGAGTCAAAGTGGCCTATCAGAACTAACCGCACAATGAATTGCGCCTCACAAAAAGTTAAACCAAATAGATTTAATTAAATTTAATCTGAACTCCAATATGTCTCATCTCGCTTTTCTATTGTGGTTTTTTAATTTTGATTGAGCATAAAAAAACCAATTAAGGATTAGGGTTAGATAGATAGGTTAGTGGTTTTTTAATTGTGATTGAGCATAAAAATAAAACAATTAATAGTCATATTTTTGTTTTCATTAGACAACAAACGGCATACAAACCATCCCAATCATTGCAATTACAGACTTGAACCCTTTGCACAGACTTATTAATAGACTCAGATTTCTGTTTGCATTACTCTATTTTTCTATGTTTTTTTGTTTAGTACTTTTATATCATAAGTTGCATTTTTGTCCTTTGTTAATTGGGTTATACTATGTTTTCATTTTCTGGTTTAATTTTGGCAGGGCTGGAAGCTTTGCTTCCATCTACCTTGTTTAATATATGCGGTTACAATACATAAAAACGTATAAAGATATCATTTTTATAAATATAAAGGGTTATTATTTCTATGAGCCTTATTTAATATATGTGGTTACAATACATAAAAACGTATAAGGGGTTAGGGTAGAATTATAATATGTCTTCTTCTTTAAAAAAATAGCATTGTCTTCACATATAGAGATGTGGAAATTGTTGAAGTATCTCTATTGGTTCTTATGTAGCATCCTCGGACCAAGTATCTTTCTAGTGGATCAAGACCTCTTGGAAGGTGCAATGGTGGAGACTATGTTCCTATTTGTCAAGGATGGCCTTTGGCTGCAACCAAATAGAACCTTCTTCATCCAATTCTAGAGGGATAATTTGAATAGGACAATGAGAGCCAACCACTTTGTTCAAGCAGGAGACATGAAAGATGGGATGAATCTTGAAGTCGTTGGGTAGATCCAATTTGTAAGTCACAGGGCCCACATGTTTGAGGATCTTATAGGGCCCAAAAAACTTAGGAGCAAGCTTCTAGTGGTGTTTGGACTTAAGTGAGATCTACTTATTGGGATGTAGGAAAATAAATACATGATCCCCTTATGTAAAATGGTGTTCTAAACAATGTTGATCAACCTGTTGTTTCATCATATTTTGAGCCATAACTAGATTATCCCTGAGAGTGAGGAGAATGTCGGTTTGGGTTGTGAGTGTTTTGTCAACCTATTATAATTTATATATTCTTGGTAAGTAGGATATTATTGGGGGAAAGTCGGGTTGTAATATCACCAATTTGAAAATTTACTCAATTTGGCCAATTTTCGAACCTTGGACTAGTGACACCCCAAACTGTCCCAAATGACCCCAAATGGTTTCGAATTGTAGAAGGAGGGACTTGGGAGGGCACAAGAAACTTTAATACAGTCATTAGATGCCCAAACAACTTATATACACATCCATGGTATGCAATTTACAAGGACAGAAGATTCAGGACAAAACTAGTCAATTGGATCGGTGGAAATCCCCCTTAGGTCAGCCATTGTTTTCACTTCCAAAAAATATATGACCTTCACTAATATTTTGTATGAAACTTGTCTCAGTTAGAGAACATCAAGTACAAAATGTGTGCAGCAATATTATATCGGGTTTTAGGTTCGAATAGGTCTCCCAAAGGACAACAACTTCTAGAGTATATAATTTGGGTGAAAATGGTAGACAAGGGGCCTTGAATTTATGTCACAAAATATAGTAACACTTTAGGGGTATTCATACATTATGTGGGCCATCAATTTAAATCCATATTCCGCTCATAACATATACAAAAATATCAGAAAGGTCTGATATAAGATAGGTTCAATATCATCACAAAATCACCATGAAAATACTATGAGTGAAATGGCTCGAATCTCAGTTTTAATTGGAAATGTCACATGAAGTACTTGGTATTTCGAGTTGTGGCTCTCATGATATGTCTATTATAGAGTTATGCAGCAAATAACATGTACATAAGGTCGAAATATCAATCCTCCATTATCTAGATGCAACAAGAAGTGTGCCATCACACTTTTACATGACATTGAGAGAAAGAGGAAATTAGCTCGAATATCAATGTTACTTGGAGAAATAGTACATGAAGTGCTTAGTATTTCGAGTTGTGGCTCTCATGATCTATCCATTATAGATTTATTCATCCATTAACAATTTCATAAATTTGAAACATCAACCTTCCATTGTCTATATGCAACAAAGAGTTTGCTATCTCACTTTACATGAACATTGAGAGAAAGATAGTAGAATGAGAATAGAGAAGAATAAGAGAATATGAACTCGAAATCAGATGGGGGTTGAACATGCATAAAAATATATCCATGAATTTCTATTGATAGTTTTGAATTTCCTCTCCATCAACCAACTTGGATGGGAATCTTGCACCCTCGAAATTGGTTCTAAGGGAGGATGAACATCCACCGTGCAAAGACAAGTTTGAAGCTCTCCAAAATTGCAAAGATGCGAATACAAAATGAACAAAATATGCTCTATTTCAACTTTGCCTCCTCTTAATAAATTTAGTTGACTCATTTACCTCCTTAGAACTCAAATTATCTCCTAATTACTCATGAAATTAGAATTAGTGGGAGTTATGACCCTTCATTGGCCCCACATGACTTGGCTCATCTTTTGTCTCCAACTCCTCCATGAATTCGAATTGGGGAACATTTTGGATGCTTTGGGTAGGTGTAACTTCTCTCATGCACCCTCTTGTTCTATTTTTAGCTCTTACATTGTCATAGATGTCATAGAATCTGCCATAAGTATCATAATGCTTGTCATAGTTGTCATAAAATCTATTATTGCCTATTTTTAGCCCCATGACTCTTCCTTTTCCTTCATGAATGTTACCTCTTCCCTTCCAACTCGAATTTGGGGATGGATCCATGTTTAAAGGAGGATTATTCTCTCATGTGGACCTAATACCACTTCATTTTGGAGCATTTAACATTTATTCCATAATTTATTGGCCTATGTTTTTTACCATCAACTTAGAATATTGAATTTTCATGAGAAACTATAGACCTTGGGGTTAAATGTCAGTATTTTAGTTCTTCCACATAACCCTTAGGAATTGGGTAGGCCAACTTAATTATTTATCTGAAAATCATTTAATTGGGGACATGACAGACCTCCCCACCCAATATTGCTTGTCCTCAAGAAATTTCAAAAATGAATGTTGAAGAACCGGATAGTCCTCATGTGCCAAATGCACACAAGAATCAAGAGTGAGACCATTGAATCTCAAAGGACAAGGGTGAAAGTCCCATGTCTCATCACCAAAATAGTAGGAATAATCCCACAAGAAAATATGTCCATGCTGCTCCAAAAGAATGTAATATGCAACACAATAATCAGCCATGTGTTCTTTCATCCAAGAAGTGAATGAAGAACCTCCACTAAAATTTGAACCAAGTAGGGAGCAAAGAAAACAATGAGCCTTCAAGGGACTCATAGAAGTGACATTTGTGCATCCATGAATATGTGTATGATCAAGAAATAAAAAAGGACGTTGTTGCCAATAAGAATTTTCTCCAATCATATATATCCTCACAAGTATTGGATGAAGTTCCTCCAACATCAATTGAACTAAGCAAGGAGCAAGGAAAATCATGAGTCTTCAAGTGACTCAAGTGAATATCATAGGTGCATCCATGTAGATATGTATCATCATAAGGTAAAAAATGATGTTTCTGCAAATGTAAATAATAAAGTGCTCTAATCATGTCATCATCTAAGGGAGATATAGGGTATTCATACTCGTCATGTGGCACCACCAAAAAGAAACTTTTCAACCATACTTCATTAGGATGAATGCTGCAAAATATGGAAGTGTAGGATGTAGGAGAATAAAACAACTCACCCAAATGATTAGAAAATGAAAAAGTGTCATCATGTGAAGGATCCTTAAGGGTGGGATCATGCACCTCCCTCAAAAGTGCAAAACTTTCCTCATAGGTTGGTTCCAAGGTAGTGGAATCATACACTTCTTCAAAAAGTGTGTAACCTTTTCCAAGAGGCAACTCAAGTTCCTCTTCCACCACAATAAGTGCTTGGCTCTTATCGAGCTCATATTCAAACACATCAATCACATGCAAGTTTCCATGTTTCTCATGATCCATAATGTCATGAGAATCCTCCAAGCAATCTACCATTTGACAATCAGAAACATAGGATGAAGAACATGTATCTTGCAACCTATCAAGAAGTTGTTCATTTTGCATTTTGAGCTTATGAATATCCTCATTATTCTTCAAGTATGCTCCATGTAACCATTCATTAATCTCAACCAAATTGTTTCTATCAAAAATCAAAGACATGGAATTACCTTCGATGTTGCGCATTGCTCTTTGAATATTCTCCATGTCTTCAAGGAAGGATGGATCCTTCAATGAAGAAAATATCCAAAAAGAATTTGATACCAATGCTTGAGTGTCATGGAGTATGCTAAGGGTCTCTTGGATCTTCTTTTAATTCATCTTTTATGACCCTTCAAGAAAAGGAGGTTCTTGTAGAGGGACCTCCTCTTCTTTGTACTTGATGCTTGGACCGACTTCATTAAGCTCAAGTGGTGATGGGGGAATTTATCTTGGTTCTTGTTCAACTGTACAAGTCCCTCATTTTCATGCTTAATGTAACTTTGGCTTGCAACAACACTTTCAAAAGTGATCTATACGTCACCAATGTAGAGGTGTGAGAACCCATCAATAGGTACTCCTTCATAGTTCAAGCATCCATCAGTAGATGCTATTTGATTCATGTCCAAAGTAGAGTGTGTATCAGAATGATATTCAGTATTTTCAATGGAATCTTATTCATGCTAATGTGATGTTTCTTCATATTTTCCAAAGTCACTTGGGAGTGACTTTTGACCCGCTACATGTAATGCTTCTTCTGCTTTACCTATTTCAAAACTAGGTGGCTCATGGGTCTCCTCCTTTTCACTCAAACATATATGATTTTCTCTCCAAGGTATTTTGTAAGAAAGTCATAGAAATTTCTTCACTAAATCCACATCTTCATTCTTGGGCCTCTATACAAACACCCAATCGACAAAGTCTTCAAAAGGAATGGTCTTTTGTATATCTCCCTTCAAAGCAAGATATGCTTGATATTGTTGAGGAAAGGTTGTACCTATTGCTCTCAATATTTCTAATTCAATCATAGGATTAGCCTTTGGTGGTATGAAACATTCATATTCATCAGAAATAGGGTCATATGAATAACCTTCATTACTTATGAAATTGTAATAAGTGTTGCATGATGGCACCTCTTCCTCATACCATTCACATTCTTCTTCATATTGATCACAATAATCTTCATACTCCTCATAAGAATCGTACTCATAGGAGTCATCATAATAGTAATACATGGATGAAAATTATTCTTAAATGGATGATATTAATGCAAATGTGAAAGGACCATGCTCTGATACCGCTGTAATATCCCCAATTTGAAAATTTACTCAATTTGGCCAATTTTCGAACTTTAGACTAGTGAAACCCCAAACTGTCCCAAATGACCCAAATGGTTTCAAATTGTGGAAGGAGGGACTTGGGATGGAACAAGACACTTTAATACAATCATTAGACACCCAAACATTTTCTATACACATCCATGGTCTGCAATTTACAAGGAGAGAAGATTCAGGACAAAACTAGTCAATTGGATTGGTGGAAATCCCCCGTAGGTCAGCCACTGTTTTCCCTTCCAAACATTGTACGTCCTTCACTAATATTCTATCCGAAACTTGTATATATTAGAGGACATCAAGGAAAACATGTGTGCAACATTATATGAGGTTTTAGGATCGAATAGGTCTCCCAAAGGACATCAAATTCTAGAGTATATAATTTGGGTGAAAATGGTAGACAAGGGGCCTTGAATTTACGTCACAAACTATAGTAACACTTTAGGGGTATGCATACATTATTTGGGACATAAATTTAAATCCATATGCATCTCATAACATAGACAAAAATCTCAGAAATACTGATATAAAATAGGTGCAATATCATCCCAAAATCACCATGAAAATACTATGAGGGAAATGGATCGAATCTCAGTTTTAATTGGAAATGTCGCATGAAGTACTTGGTATTTCTAGATGTGGAAATCATGATATGTATATTACAGATTTATGCAAAGAATAACATGTTTATAAGGTCTAAATATCAATCCTCCATTAGCTAGATACAACAAGAAGTACGCCATCACACTTTTACATGACATTGAGAGAAAGAGGAAACTAGCTCGAATATCAATGTTACTTGGAGAAATAGTACATGGAGTGATTAGTATTTCAAGCTGTGTATCTCATGATCTATCCATTAAAGATCAATGCATCCATTAACAAGTTCATAAGGTTGAAACAACAGCCTTACATTATCTATATGCAACAAGGAGTGCACAGTCTCACTTTACATGAACATTGAGAGAAAGATAGTAGAATGAGAATAGAGAAGAATGAGAGCATATGAACTCGAACTCAAATGGGGGTTGAAACTACATCAAAACATATCCATGAATCTCTATTGAGAGTTCTGAAGGCCTCTCCATAAACCAACTTGGATGGGAATCTTGCACCCTCGAACTTGGTTTTAAGGCAGGGGTGATGAACATCCACCGTGCAAGGACAAGCTTGAAGCTCTCCAAAATTGCAAAAATGGAAATAAAAAATGACCAAAATATGCTCTATTTCGACTTGGAATCCTTTTAATAACTTTAGTTGACTCATTCACCTCCTTAGAACTCGAATTGTCTCCTAATTACTCATGAAATTCGAATTAGTGGGAGTTATGACCCTTCATTAGCCCCACATGACACTTGGCTCATCTTTTGTCTCCAAATCCTCCATGAATTCGAATTGGGGAATCTTCTGGATGTTTTCGATATGTGTAACTCTTCTCATGCACCCTCTTGGTCTATTTTTATCTCTTACATTGTCATAGATTTCATAGAATCTGTCACAAGTGTCATAATGCTTGTCATAGTTGTCATAGAATCTATCATTGCCTATTTTTAGCCCTATGAGGCCAAATTTATGTAGAAATGGTTTAAATATTATGTCCACGTGTCTTTGGAAGTTGGAGGGTGTATTGTAAAGGACAAATAGCATCACCAAGAACTTGTAATGGCATGCATGAATGCCAAAATATGTTTTGGGAATATCCCCCTCCTTCATGTGAATTTGGTGATAGCCTGAGTGGAGATCAAATTTGGTGAAGAATTGAGTACCCTTGAGATCATATAGAAGGTCATCGATGATAGGAATGGGAAACTTATCCTTTATATTCAACTTGTTCAAAGAATGGAAGTCAGGACACTTATGCCAAACGCATTCTTTCTTGAAGACCACAACAACTAGGGAAGAATAGGGGCTTCTATTGAGGTGGATGACACCAACATTTATGAACTCTTGAATGATATTTTCAATTTCATTTTTTTAAGCTAGATGGTGATACAAATGTACATTGGGTGGGAGTTGTTGGGCACCATTTTTGACCTATTTTGCCATCCAAATACCTTCCATTTTTCTCCATGAACCTTCATATTCGATCCATAAAACCTTAATTTTATCCACAAAACTTTGGTCAAAGGTATAAATGTCGTTGCTTCTTAATAAGTTGAATTATGAGATTTTTAAGGCATTTAAATTAAGATTTTATTCAAAATTACAGAATGTGCTAACTTTCCGTAATCTCTCCCAGGTTGGATACTTGTAGGCCATCTGGGCACAAACTGAAGAGTGGAAGAAGATCCTCGATGTCCAAGGATGGTTAAACTTCTAACAAACTTGTGGTATGTTTCTCATAGGTGGCGAGTCAATGCTGGTCAACGCTGACCACCTGTGCAGTCATCTAGCATAAAAATAGGGCAGTTTGATTTTCTAGCGATCTAGCCTATTTTCTTGGATATTATGGGTGATTTCGAATTTAGGGAGATTGTTATTGCCAATGTCATTATTAATTTTCCATAGATATAGTGTTTTAGTTCAAAAACGAGGGATATATAACTATTTGTTTTGTAAGAGGAAAATTTCTTGGATAATATACGCATGATTTTGAAATAAAGATTGGAGTATTCGATAAATTACTGTGTATGTCTGTTTCTATATTGTGAATGCGATTGAGCTTTAGAGTTCTGTTATTTTCTTTGTGTGTGTAAGCAAAGCATTGGAGGGCCCCCTTTGCCAAGCCTACACACCTATCTCTGCATCGTTGCGTGTGGTATGTTTTAGTTGAAACCTGTAGATTCGATTTGTTTTACTTGATTTCTCATACATTGCAGAACGAGTTAGATCATATATTGCAAAACGCGTTAGATTATAGGAATAGGATCATGAGCTCTTTTATCTGAATGGTTAAACGTTGTAGAAATTATTTCAATTGCGTTACTTATTTGATCTTGCACTGCTAAAGATAGTTACACATTGCGAATTGTCTTCTTGTAAAGGAAATCAATGGTAGTCTGCTTTCAATAGTGAGATATTAGGCATTGTGTTGTGATTCATTTTTAAGATTTAGGTTCAACATTTTAATCTTAGAATATTTCATATATGGATTGTTGGTTAAACTAAGAGATCGAATGAAGTTGCTTCTATAAAGGAGGTTTTGCATTTCAAAGTTACATCATTCTAGCATTCAATAGATTTATTTCACAAGAAAACTGAATTTCTAGTTAAGTCTAGCTCCGAGTCTCTATATTTGGGATATGCCTCTAAGTCTTACAAATTACGGATTGACATAAACTTAAGGTCTAATTTACACTAGTAGATTGGAACCAACATTTTGGCGCTGTTGCCGGGGAGGTATTCTAGAAGCAGACTTAAGAAACTTAGTTCTTTTATTGAAAAAAAAAAAAAAAAAATCAAAAACACAGAGTAGGTTTTAGTTTTATGTCAAGACAAAGAGACGAAAAAGAAAGATTTATCAAAAACCCCCAAAAATAGAAGTAACAGGAACTTCTTTAACTGATCACAAAATATTCTTTACAACTGTTGATACTTTTGAAATGACTGAAGAGGAAACATCTAAGAAAGGGAATACGAACGTAGGATGGAGATTGAAGATAAACGAAGAGAAATTGTTGCCTGCTTTTTGGACAGACCCGGGTTTTAATGAAGCGCAGCAACAAAACCCCTTGGCGCACTGGCCCTCTCGGCAACGAGCTGCGCAGCAGCTCGAGGTCTCACCCGAAGTGGCTATGGGGGGTTAAGGAATCAGGCTTCCTCAACCTTGGCGATGCGGAGACTGCAGTCTTTTCCCCTCTCGCGGGAGTTCTCGGGCGGAATGGCTTACTCCTCTGTAGCTCTCAGCGTGAGCGCTGCAACTCGTACCAGCTTAACCGCGAGGTCCCTCGTTTCCAGCGCATGAGGCGATTACCCTCCGCGTCGATACCATATGTATCGTTCCTGCTTGCGCGCCCAGCGCGGTAACGCATGCCTCAATCACCGCAGCGACAACGTTCTACAGGTTTCTTCGACACTTAACAATTATAGCTATCAAGAAAGCTTGTGAACTTACTTAGCATATTCATAAAGATAACGCAACGTTCATGTACACACAGATAGTGAATCAAAACATACAATCACACAACACAGCGTCGCAACAAGGAAAATTATGAAGTTCACCTCCACGGGGAAACCACGTCCGCGGGGAGAGTATCTTATATTAATCACAGAATAGAAATTACAATCCTGCTGCGCACACAGCTGCAGCCTTAGATCTTTCCAGGAAACTCCACGCACACAGCTGGGAGCCCTTCTCTCGATCTAGTCTCTTCCTCTACAGAGATTACAATAGTTCAGACGTCGACTCAGACTGTCTGCAACTCGGGGATTAACTTCATGGCTATCCCGGCTCTAACTCTTGTCTTCTAACAACACAATAGAAGACTGAATGGCTAGCTTACTAACTGACTGACTAACTAACTAACGTCTAACCTTTACAATTACACATATATATAGGTGGCCATGACGGTCGCACCTTTACAAAACTGTGGGCCTTTCCCAGCAGTAATCCCCAAAAACCCTAACCATGGACATGGCTAGGTGTACTGTAGGCGCCGCTTGCAATCACGTTGTTGTTTCCTGCAGGTTCCGTGAATTCCGGCGCAGATTGCGGGTATGGGCGCCGCTTCATCGTTTACTGCTCCTTGTCCTTCGTCTTCAATGCTTTGGTCCGTTGCTCTTCCTTGATCAGAACAACCATAACTTCTGTACTTAACCTTAAATGAGGTTAGCTGAGCCCTCTACTCCGTCGCTTCATTTATTATGGTAGCTGAGCTCTCTACTCGGCCACATTCATTCTCCTTTGACATGTGCGCGCGAGCTCCACGATTTCCGGTCCGTAATCTGCGCTGAGCTCGTCCATCTGGCACCGTACTGCGCACCTTTTCCTTCTACCCAAAAATTGGTGTTTATTCAAAATTAGCACTTTCCTTCAATACTTGTGCTTTTTCCTCAAAATTCGCAGCTTTACCATAGCTGCGGCCTAGGCTCCAACAGAAATGGCTGAAGGAGAAACATTAAAAGGGCCAACTGCAGAACAACGAAGGGAGTATGAGAGAAGGTTAGAAATTGAAAATAAACTAAGACAAGAGAGAAGGGAAGAAGAGAGAAGGTATGAAAGAGATGAAAGAGCAGAAGAGGATCAAGAAGCCACTTTTAAATTTCCCATCTTGGACACTAGCATCATCATAGGAGAAGAAGTAAGGATGAAAAACATTCCACCATCTGTTCTACCAAATTTCTATGGCATGACTTCTGAAGACCCAGACTCTTTCTTATTTGAATTTGATATCTTGTGTCGTACTTATGGGTATATTGATGACACCCACAAACTTCGTCTCTTCCCTACAACTCTTAAGGCAGCCGCATTGAAATGGTTCATGGGGCTAGGAGAGCATTCAATAACCAGTTGGGATGATATGAGAAAAAAATTTCTTAGGAAATACCAAGATTACTGTAGATCAAAAGATTCAAAAGATGATATTTTTAGAATGTTTCGACGGGAAGATGAAAGCTTGGAAGAGTATCTTGAAAGATTCTCATATAACTTGCAAAAATCTAAATACAATTCTTTGACATCTGAGATCACTCGTGAAATCTTTTTGAAAGGAATAAAATAGGAATATCTGGATATTTTGAATTTTATGGGCAAAGGTGACATCTCCTATCTACCATTCGAAGAGATTGCAGACTTATGTCAAAAGTATTCTAGAGGAAAAGCCAGAAATGGAAAGAGGGATGCAACTTCCAAAGTAACAAAATCTGCAACCAGTGGCATATCCAGAGCTGAACTTGGGAGCTTGTTAGAAGATTTTAAGATGGATTTATTGAGTACCTTGGAGAACAGGTCGAAACATCAAAAACCAAGAAAAGACAAGAACAACAAAACCAACAAGATCAAGCCCTGTCTATTTTCTGCCCTAAATGTAGAAAGAAACATCCATTAAGAGAATGCCCTCTAAATACTGTTCAAATTTGTGGTTTATGTACTGAAAATCATAAAACTGATGACTGCCCCAGATTGAAAGAATTGCAGGCATCCCAAATGGAGGAGAATCAAAGCATGGAGCTTCTCTATTTTATGGGACAACGAATACCTTGGCAGCCACGATTTTCAGGTATGTCTCAAGATCCTATGCAGCAGTTTCATTCAACTTATCAAACTCCTGTTCAAAATTCATAGAGTGCACCCATGCCTTGGCAAACTTGGTCTCCTCAACAACAACAACAAGCCCAACCTATTTCAAACTGGCGAGGGTATACTCATGGTAATCAGACATACCAACAGGCTTACCCACAACCTTATCAACAACCTTTTGCATACCCCCAATACCAGCATAATCAAAATCCATTTTTCCAACAACCCAATTTTGCTCCTCAACTAGGCCAACAACCTCAACAGCTTCAATTTCCATCCAACCAGCCTCCACCTAGACCAACACAATTGCCATCCCAACCAATACCAAATCCAAATAATAAAATGGATAAACCCATGTACAATGTTGATGAAGGAACGACACTTCCCTACTCAATCCTCCCACTTCAAAATATCAATTTAAGATCTGGAAAAACTTTACAAAAAGAATCTCCTGTTATTTTAGAAGAACAAACAGAAAATGAGAAAACTTCGAAAAAATCAAATGTGGAAACGCCACAGTTAGAAAATCACAGTCAAAAAGGGAAAACATTAGTACCTCACATACCTCCCTTTCCAGAGAGGTTGGTCAAGGAAAATTTTCAATTTCCCTACCCGATTTTGATGTTTTGAATGAGTTAACTAACATATGTGTCAAAATTTCCCTACTGCAGGCTATAAAGGATATTCCAATCTATACGAAAGCAGTTAGGGAATTATGTCTCAATAAGAGAAGGAAGGATCCACCAACAATTCATGTGGTAGGAAAATTAGTAGGACTAATGTCTAACACTGTTTTTATTGAAAAATACGTTGATCCAGGAATCCTAATGGTCACAATAACTGTCAACAATTTTTCAATTCCAAAAACACTGATTGACTTAGGTGCTGCTATCAATGTCATGACACTAGAAACAATGGAATATCTACACTTGCAAAATCTCAGACCAACCACTACAGTTTTAGAACTAGCGGACAGGTCTAAAATCACACCTGAAGGGATCTTAGAAGATATCATCGTTTCTTTAGATTCCTGGGAGTATCTTGTAGATTTAATAGTGCTACAACCAAAGTCTAATTTAGGAGGGCATCCATTGATTCTTGGTCGACCCTGGTTGGCAACAACTGATGCTTTTATAGGGTGTAGGTCAGGAAGCATGCTCATTTCACATGGGACAGAGAGAAAACAAATCACACTTTATTCTTCTGCCCAACGACCTTCTGTATCAGATCAGTTATCATGGATTAATGAAACCAAAGAACAGGAAGAAGAAATCATTCAGCCTGTCCTCAGTATCAATCAGTTCTTTGATTTTCAAGAAGAAAACAACGAAGATTTGCTAGATTACTTCATTGTTGAACCTGATATTTCTAAGGAATTAAGAGACATGCAGTATGCTATCACAGATCAGGCTTTGGGACAGACTTTTCAGGAAAATTGCACAGTACATTCTTTAGCATTAGCACTTCATGATATTTTTAATATTCATTCGATCATTGATGTCCAAAGCAAAACAGTTGAAATCAATCCAAGAAAACATTTACATATTAGTGCACATCTTACCACATCACAGGAAGACCAGTTGATTGCCTTATTAAATAAATATTCTCATGCATTTGCTTGGGAATACACTGACATGCCAGGCATTCATCACGAAACATGCACTCACCACATTTACACAAATGATAAAATCAGACCTCTCAGACAACCTCAACGTAGAATGAACCCCATACTAAAAGAAATAGTTAAGGAAGAATTGCAGAAGTTATTAAAGCTAGGATTTATCTACCCTATCTCTGACAGCCAATGGGTTTCTCCCTTAGTTGTTGTTCCTAAGAAAAATGGCAAACAACGAATATGTGTATATTACAGAGAGTTAAACAAGGCAACACTAAAAGATTATTTCCCATTGTCATTTATTGATCAAGTACTCGATGCCCTAGCTGGGAAGAACTATTTTTCATTTCTAGATGGTTTTAGCAGGTATAATCAAATTAGCACTGCAAAAGAAGACCAGGACAAAACTACTTTTACATGTCCCTGGGGTACATATGCCTATAAGGTTTTACCTTTTGGTTTATGTAACGCCCCAGCTACTTTTCAGAGAGCAGTCTTAGCCATTTTTCCAGATCTAATTCATGAATGTGTTGAGGTCTATATGGATGATTTTTCGGTGCATGGAAATACCTTCAAAGATTCCTTATCAAACTTAGAGAAAATTTTAAAAAGGTGTGTTGAATCAAATCTTTCTCTTAGCAATTAAAAGTGTTTTATAATGATGACTGAAGGGATAGTTTTAGGACATCACATTTCTTCATCTGGAATCAAAGTAGATCCTGCCAAAATTCACATTATTGTAAATCTATCTGAACCAACCATAAAAACAGACGTGAGAAGCTTTCTAGGGTGTGCAGGCTATTATCGTAGATTTATTGAAAATTTCAGTAAGATAGCTTTGCCATTGTTTAAATTACTTTCAAAGGATGTCCATTTCAAATGGGATACTAATTGTCAATCTGCATTTCAAACACTTAAAGAGAAGCTCTCAATTGCTCCCATTCTAAGGGGACCAAATTGGACACTTCCCTTCCATATTTCTACTGATGCATCTGATACTGCAATAGGGGCCTCTTTGGGACAAAAAGAGCAGACCATGACTTATGCTATTTATTTTATCAGCAAAAATCTAACACCTGCAGAATTGAATTATACAGTAACTGAAAAGGAGATGTTGGCAGTAGTTCATGCTGTGAACAAATTCTGTCATTACATTACTGGCTACGAAATTTTTGTCCACACAAATCATTCTGCTTTACGATATTTAATGAATAAGTCTATTACTAATGGCAAGATAACCAGATGGATACTATTAATGCAGGAGTTCGATATCACTATTTTAGATCGGCCTGGACGAGAAAATCAAGTAGCATATTTCCTGTCTCGCTTACACAATTCTGGTGAGGTTGTTCCTGTTTTAGATAGTTTCCCTGATGAACACTTGTTTGCAATTTCTGTTATCACTCCTTGGTATGCTGATATCGCCAATTATTTATCATCAAGACAACTACCTCCATCTATGTCATCCAAAGAAAAGAAAAAGATTATTAAACAAAGTGCTAGACACATATGGGTCAATGGCGATCTCTTTTACACAGGATATAACACATATTTCATTAAATTTGGAATTAAACAGTGGATCTAGAATTCCAAAATAACCAAAAAACTCAACTTTAGGGTTGTTCATGTAATAAAATATTTCCAATTTTAAATAAATATGTGTTATATGATCTAATTATTAGGAGATGTGTACGACAAGATGAAGTTTTAGATATTTTGAAAGCATGTCATGATGAACCGTGTGGTGGCCATTTTGCAGAGAAAAGAACAACATACAAGATACTCAATTTGGGGTATTACTGGCCTTCTATTTTCAAGGATGCTAAGAGGTATGTTAGGAGCTGTGATACTTGTCAATGGATGGGACGACCAGTACGATCTGATGAAATGCCACTCCAGCCACAAATCCTCATTGAACCATTTGAAAAATGGGCTCTTGACTTCATTAGTCCAATCAATCCACCATCACAAGGAAAGAAGTACATTTTAGTATGTACTGACTATGTTACAAAGTGGGTAGAAGCCAAACCATTACCAAGAGCCACGGAACAAACAGTGGTAAACTTTCTTTTTGAAGAGATATTTGTCCGATTTGGGGTTCCTAGAGAGATTGTCATCGATCAGGGTCCACAGTTTACTTCTAAACTGGTGCAGGAGATAGCATCCAAATACAAAATTACACACAGAAAATCTACACCTTACCATCCACAAGCCAATGGCCAAGTGGAGTCTACAAACAAAACTTTGGAAGAAATCATCACCAAAACTCTTCAGATGCATAGAAAGGATTGGTAAGCTAAGCTTACTAAAGCTTTATGGGCATATCGAATCACTTGGAAAAACAGTATTGGTTTTTCACCCTATCAGTTAGTTTATGGTAAGCAGGTCCTGTTGCCAATAGAATTTCAAATTCATACCTTTAAGTTAGCAACAGATTTGGGGATGAATCTTTCTGAAGCACAGCAAGAAAGGATACTACAATTGAATCAATTAGATGAGATGCGACATGCAGCATTAAAACACAATATTTTGGTACAGCAACAGAGAGCCCAATGGCATGACAAGTTTATCAAAAAGAAACAATTTCACATCGGTGACTGGGCCCTATTGTTTGATTCAAAGTTCAAAGACTTCAAAGTCAAGTTTACAACTCATTGGCTTGGTCCATATGCAATTGCAGAGGTATATGACAATGGCTCAATCAAACTCCAAACAATCGATGATGAAGCACATACATTTGTGGTCAATGGCCATCGGCTAAAACTCTACACCAAGCCTCTCAGCAAAGAAGATTTCATACAGCAGATTTCACAGCAAAGGGAGATGGAAGTGCTGGACAAACGCACTGGTGTTTCTCCTTCACTTTCTTCTTAGCCATTTTCTGATTCAATAATAAATTAAAAAATTAAAAAAAAAAAAATAGGCGTTTAGTTGTGAAAACTAGGCAACTGGCACAACATAAAATCGAATTTTCCTTGGAAAATCAAGTTTACTTGGCCATTGAAAATTCAGAAAAACATTTTTTACTTTTCAGCATCATTCCTTTCATGCCTATCAGTAAAATAAAACTTTTTGATTGACTTGAGGACAAGTTCATAAATAGGCCTGGGGGGATTTTCACAGACCTCAAAGCCTAGCAGAGGGACCTGACTTCCAGTCTTGCAGAAGGAATCTTAGACAAAAAGTCAGAAGTCAACAGAAGGGACCTGAAAAGAAGTACATTTTATTAGAATTTTTGCACAGGAACCTGAGATAGTAGACAGTTTTTAATAGAAGACATCGGAAGGACATGTGTGGACCAGGAACATGCAAATTCTCTTTTCAACAGACAAGCAGACCGGCTACATCAAGCAGCAAGAAAACATAAGGGAATATCAAACAAAGTCTGTAAGAATTTTAATTTTTATGCTTTAAAAGTTTGCATGATTCTTTATTTTTAAGTGATGACGAAAAAATACCTACCTATCCTCATAAAATTGATCGTCTACTCTATCACCTTCACAATCCTTGCCAACAGCCCATTCACTTCTCATTATCTTACCCTAGGTGTCAAAATGGTAGCCAGGATCAATTTTAGAAGCAATTTTTGACTGATTAAAACCTAGACTGCATTCTACAGGCAGGTCTTTTCAACAGAAAGCAAAGAGAAAAAAAAATATGTTTTGTTTACCAAAGGAATTTGAATATTTTCATGTTTTCTTTCATATACTCTAAGATGAAGATATTATTGCATAATACGCATTAATTTAAAAAGAAAAGTGAGTATATAAAAAGGGGTCATGGAACATGGGTGAAGTGTAAAATCAACGGAGATTAAGTGGCCTGTTCAAAACATCATTGCATAAGAGGAGGGAATCATTGATATTACCTCCCACGAATTTCGCCCATGTATAGGGAAGCACAATCTACAAATTCAAAATTTGAAGTGATATTTCATATATTAGTAGTTGTCCAGTTGACCTGCTCTTTCCCAAACCTCACATCCATGCTGATTAAAAGAGTTGATAGATTTTTATTAATCTAAGGAGGAAACACTGGTTGCATTACAGTGGAGGAAAGCGCAGTTTCTCAACTCAGAAACTCGAAGCATATTCTTTCCTTTAAAAATCCTCGGTAGGAATTTTGGAGTGATGAAAAGAAACACCATTGGCATTAAAGAAGAAGAAATACAGATATGGGGATACGCATTTCATTCAGAATGTGCAAATCGAGGAACCACGCAGGCTAGGTAAGCTTGACACCCTGGTTTTTGCTAGCAATTCAGACTTTCAGAAGAACGATTGAAGAAAAGAGAAATTTTACAGAGTTTAAAATTTGAAACTGGAATTATAATCTAGGGTTAAGTCTTATTTGAAATCTTCCATTGCATAAAAAAAAGGATTTTTCCTGTTAAATTTGCAAAATGGTGTCTAGACTAGAACCAGAGAAATTCGATCCCACTGCCATTCATGAAAGATGCATGGAAATTTTCGAGAAGAAACAATGGGTGTCTTTCTTTGAAAAATTTGATGGGCACAATGATAATGTTAGCCTAGCCTTTGCTAGCTCATTCGATGGAGAGAGGGCTACAGTAGGGAATTTGATTTTCAGATTGTCTGAAGATATTTTGGCACAGATCATTGGCTTACCATAGCAGGGGGAAAGATTCTTTAAAACAAAACAATTCAAGGAGAAAGCCTGGACACCCTTTCTATGCAGGTCAAGGGCAGGTTCAGTGGAATGGAAGAATGGAATGCCAAGGAGTTGGTTGGTTCATCCCTGGGATGAAATAGTATATATCATCCAAAGATTCATCACCTATGAAGGGAGATTTAGCATTGTATATCTTTATCATATCAAGATGTTGCAGCACCTAAGGGGTGATTGTGAGATTAACATGCCCCATTTTTTATTACAAAGCCTTTCCAAGATGGCTAAGGCTGTTCAAAAACGTGAAAAAGACAAGCTAACAAGCCTTTTCCATTGTGGGATCATTAAAATAATCATCACATATGAGTTACAGAAGCAAAAGTTGACATGGCAAGAATTTATAATTCATAATCAGTTTAAAGAGCTAGAAGAGCTGCCTGAAGAAAACTTGAAAGAAGACAAACTGTTGATGATAACATACCCCAAGGATGAAGAACATAACCCTAAAGAAACAAGCTCAAAACTGCTTAAAGGGAAAAAGAAAGAAAATGTGTTAATAATCACAGATGATGAAGATAACTTTGAGGCAACAAGCCCAAAACAGCCACAGAGAAGAATAAGAACCAGGAGCATGATGAAAGAAGAAAGAAAGCTTCAAAAGCAAGATCAAATCTTCACCACTCATGAGAAAAAGCCAAGGAAACATCAGCAAGCTCAAAAGAAGTCAGCACTAGAAGAGGATGATGAAAGCCAGCAAAAACAGTATGAATACATACAATCCTTGGAAAGTCAAGAAGAAGATCCAACAGGTGAGATAGGGCAAGTCCATGAAAGTAAAAGCATCCAGGACAGGAAATTTGAGATGATCAAGCTTCTCCTTTCTTGGAGCAACAAACTATAGAAAAAGAAAAGAAGGGAGATTGAGTGCAAGAGAATGAAGAATTGGATAGGGATACTAATTCTGAGCAGCCTTCAGTGAAGATGGAAAAGAAGAAAACGTCCAAAATCAGTAAAAAGATTAATAAGTTGAAAATGGAAGTAAGAGAATTAGGACCGAGGAATGAAAAGTTAACAAAAAAGAACAGGAAACTCAAAGTTCAAAGGGCACGAATCTCCAAGCATGCATATAAATGGAATAAACAAAAGAAGATTTACCAGACCAAGTATGAAAAATTGAAAGTTCTTTATGCAGCTCGAACTTCTATAGATGCATCATCTTAGATAGGAGGTACATCAGAGGATTAGAAGCAGAGTTTCAGCAACAAGATTTTGTTCAGGATATAAGCAGGGTCAAATTTTTGGAAATACTTTTTTGTGCATGAGGACATGCAACAGCTCCCTCTTGGGGGAGATGTTGGGCACCATTTTTCACCTATTTTGCCATCCAAATACCTTCCAGTTTTCTCCATGAACCTTCATACTCGATCCATAAAACCTTAATTTTATCCACAAAACTTTGGTCAAAGGTATAAATGTCGTTGCTTCTTAATAAGTTGAATTATGATATTTTTAAGTCATTTAAATTAAGATTTTATTCAAAATTACAGAATGTGCTAACTTTCCATAATTTCTCCCAGGTTGGATACTTGCAAGCCAGCGGGGGCACAAACTGAAGAGTGGAAGAAGATCCTCAATTTCCAAGGATGGTTAAACTTCTAACAAACTTGTGGTATGTTTCTCATAGGTGGCGAGTAAATGCTGGTCAACGATGACCACCTGTGTAGTCATCTAGCATAAAAACAGGGCAATTCGATTTTCTAGTGATCTAGCCTATTTTCTTGGAGATGATGGGCGATTTCGAATTTAGGGAGATTTTTATTGCCAATGTCATTATTAATTTTCCATAGATATAGCGTTTCAATTAAAAAACGAGGGATATATAACTATTTGTTTTGTAAGAGGAAAATTTCTTGGATAATATGCGCATGATTTTGAAATAAAGACTGGAGTATTCGATAAATTACTGTGTATGTCTATTTCTATATGGTGAATGCGATTGAGCTTTAGAGTTTTGTGATTTTCTTTGTGTGTGTAAGCAAAGCATTGGAGGGCCCCCTTTGCCAAGCCTGCACACCTATCTCTGCATCGTTGCGTGTGGTATGTTTTAGTTGAAACCTGTAGATTCGATTTGTTTTACTTGATTTCTCATACATTGCAGAACGAGTTAGATCATATATTGCAGAATGTGTTAGATTATCTGAATGGTTAAATGCTGTAGAAATTATTTCGATTGCATTACTTATTTGATGTTGCACTACTAAAGATAGTTACACATTGCGAATTGTCTTCTTGTAAAGGAAATCAATGGTAGTCTACTTTCAACATTGAGATATTAGGCATTGTGTTGTGATTCATTTTTAAGATTTAGGTTCAACATTTTAATCCCAGAATATTTCATATATGAATTGCTGGTTAAACTAATAGATCGAATGAAGTTGCTTCTGTAAGGGAGGTTTCGCATTTCAAAGTTACAGCATTCTAGCATTCAATAGATTTATTTCTCAGGCAAACTGAATTTCTAGTTAAGTCTAGCTCCGAGTCTCTATATTTGGGATATGCCTCTAAGTCTTACAAACTCCGGATTGACATAAACTTAAGGTCTAATTTACACTAGTGGATTGGAACCAATAGGAGTCCACCAAGTATGAGTGGAATGGAATGATAATTCTCACCACAAGAAGAGTTATTCCTTTGGGAGTGTCAAAGATGGATTTGTGTTTGTTCAATACTAACTGCATGTCAGATTGAATAGGTTGAGAAGGGGTCTCGAAATATTTAATGGAATGGAAATGAGCCACAATTTTTGTATTTCCCTTTTTAAGAATATTTTCCGTATGACCCGAATTGATATCTCTGGAAATCTAGCCTCAATTCCTTTGAGAGTGTAGTTATGCATTTCCAATTGGAAACTCATGTATAAGGCACCAAAATCCATGGTGATAGGGCCTAATGTTCATATCCATTTAGCACCCAATACAATATCACAACCACCCATGTCAATATAAAACATGTGGTTTTTAAGGGAATACTCACCCATTTGAAGCCACAAAATTTCAAGCTAGCCACCACATTTCGTAGCTCCTCCATTTGCAATCATGAATTGGAATTTTTTCACAACATGGATATAGCAGTGTGTTTCTTGGGCTACCCGACAATGATTAAAGTTATGTGTGCTACCATGGACAATTAAGATGATGACTTGGTGATGTTTGAACTAGCCAATCAATTTGAGGGTTTGGAGAGCATAAAGACCTTTCAATGCAGGCAAAGATATCTATGGTTCATCCTCCCACAAATTAGGCTAGGGAGTGTCTTCCATAGGTGGATGAGGGACTTCATGGATGCTATTGCTAACTTCCTCATAAAAAATGTCCTATGAAATGGTCATAAAGATATTTTTTCTCCTTACGTTTATGGCTAGGGACTATTTCTCATCACAGTTGTACCAAAGACCTTTGAGTTGGAACTCTTCCATTTAAGCTTGGGTTAACTTTTGAATCAGGAGAGGTAGAGAGGATGAGGAGGTATTAATGGAAGGGAATTTAGGTGGATGGGGACAAGTTATAAATGGGGCCCTTTTATTTTAGAACTCGTCATAAAATACTCATCACCTTTTTGGATTCTCTAGATCTTTGAGTGGAATCCAACCAAGTAGTAGGATGAGCCATTAAGACTTGTACACATATATTTTCTTTCAAACCACTGATGAAACATTCATTGTAAAATGTATCAGACACAGCTTCAGTGCGAATGGATAGCTACTCAAAATAAGAGATGAAATATTCAACTATGCATGATTGTTTGAACTTGGTCAGTTTCCCAAAATAGTGAGTGTTTATTTTAAAACGTTCGTTCATAGAGAGTTGAAACAAATTATGTCCAAGCAATATAATGATTGTAGGATTTATTGCTCCATCGCCACCATTTCCAGTGTTCAAGATCTAAATATAAGATATCGACTCTAAGTTTAATCAGATCGTCTATGATGCCATGTAAGGAAAAGTAATGTTCTAACTAAGTGACCCACTCCATGGGGTTTGACCCATCAAATTTGGTGATATCAACTTTAGGAATTGTGTGCCACATTTGAGTCATTGGATCATGGACAAGTGGATTAGAGTGAGGCCCATTGGGATTTGATGAGTCAACACCTTCCTTATGGGAAGGATGGTTTTGTTCAGGGTGGCTTGAACATGATGAAGGAAAGAGTGTTGTGAAGTGGGTTATCCGATTAGAAAGAGATTCTAGTATGGTAATATTTCCATGGATCTCATCAATATTTTTCTAAGTAGAGGAGTCCTCACATTCTAACTTGTGTTTCAACTCATCGTATAGTATTTCCAATTGGTAAAATAGTGGATAAGGTCCTCTAATTCCCTCTATGATAGGTAGGACCTTCTTCTCCTCCTGATATAACATGGAAGGATCATAGAGTTTCAAGTTTTCCACCTTCACCACTAAGTAAATTCACATGCATAGGAGTAGATTGAGTTATAGGAACTATCTCCCACCTTCTAGAATACCTCAAAAGGGCCATAATGCAAATCCTTGATCTACTTACCAGACCCTGTAGTATTTCATTGTTCAAATATAACCAAACTCTATTCCATTGTTTGATTGATTTATCAACCTTGTGTTGGTCATGTCTGGCCTTGTAATTTTCCTATGATTTCTTTAGTGTCTCTTATACTTGTAAATGGATTTACCTGATATTATCAATGAATTTTTCATCTCTTAATGCTTCACCTATGGTGTCTTCCCTCAATCCCCCTTGTTTTCCATATACAACATCTAGAGGTGAAGGTGGAAAATATAAAAAACAAGTTTCAAAAAGGGACCTACCAATGAAAGAGTGAACTACTCTACTATAAGAGTGCTAAATATATATAAGATTTTCATCCCAACTCTTCATATGAAATATGCTTTTGATTGTAACCCTTGAAAATTTGCACCAAAGTACTATTGACTACTTATGTCTTCCCATTTGTCTATGGATTGAATTCTTTATATATCTTTAAATTTGTGTCCATCTTCTCCGAAAGTGTAGTCCAAATGGAACTGAGAAATATGGTACCCCTATATGAGATGATGCTCCTTGGTATCCCAAAGTGCACCCATATCTACTCAAAGAACATGTTCAACACTTCTTGTCCTTTGATGGTATTTTTGCAAGGCATAAGAATTCATGTCTTGTTTAATATTTCAACTATCACAAATAAATATTCATGTACCTTCCTAGTGGTCAGTAACCCACCCATAAAATCCATGGAAACACTTTCCCAAGGTCAAGTGGGTACAAGTAAGGGATAGTATAGACCTTGATTTCTATTATTGGGTTTTCTAGTACAAAAAAATATGCATCCTCTAATAAACAATGTTATATCTTGTTCCATTATGAGCCAATACACATACCTTTGTAAGTTAGAAACTGTCTTCCCAACACCAAAATTTCCTACAACTTTAGCGGTGTGAATTTATCATATCAGATGAAATATTTTACCTTTAGGAACACAAATATTGTCTAGCTTGTAGAGTAACCCAGTTTGGACATGATAGACAACCTTACTGTCAGCTACTTCCACATAAATTGATCTTGTAGCTATTGAAACACCTCCTTGAATTCCTCATCTTCTATGTATCCCTCTTTGTATGTATCATGGGTAAAAGGTTCCATGTGCATAAGAGTCCCCAAAGCTATAATATTGGATGTGTGTGGCCTTAAAAGCATGTCTACCAAATTATTAGTGTTTCCCTTCTTATACTTCATGACTAGATGAAACTATTGCAAATACTCGTTACACCAAAATATCATCATCATGAATTATGTGTCCTCTATATGCCCTGATCCCTAAAGTGTCTGGGCTAAAAAATCAGAAGACAAGTTGTTGTTCATCCTTTTAACATTATGTTGTCACCCCAATGCACCTTGATCTCTAGCAAGGTGTGTCAGACTTAAGGTGACGTGCTCTACACCTTAGCAGAGTGCGTTGGTGGCACATGGTACTCTTGGCATTGATCTCCCATTGACGCGTGTTTTCCTTGTACAAGTTGCATCGTTGTTTGTTAAAATGGATAAAGAGAAGCTTCGAGCAACTTCTTGAAGCTTGGATGGCATGGAGACTTATCCCTACATATCTGGAAAGGTGGCATTTGATCCCCTTGTCCAATGGGATGATCCCTTAAGCCTCTCCCCTAAGCCCTCAACCTCTCCTATCCCTTTATCCCTATATATATGAACCCCCTCTCCATTGTTAAGGGAGGAAGGATAGAGTACCTATATTCTGGTGGAATTTTGCTAGGAGATCCTCTTCATCTATTACAAGCTAAGCATTTGATCTTGAGGATAGGATTGTTAGAAGGAGCTTATGATGTCAAAGCATCGGTTGTAACACCTCTCTTTTTGTACTTCTTATTATTACATCTAATGAAAATTATTTCCATAAAATTGTTGTGTTAATAATGTTTAGGATTAACCTCTTTGACTGTTGATCTAGATTGATTCATAATCATGTGCTTTTATCACTTGTATGTTTCCACATGTTACTGACTGGTTTTGTAGCTTGAGATCTGAAGATCGGGACCTGGATCAGCAAGGAGAAAAGATCTGCATTTATAAGGTAAGACATCTCTTTCACTATCTTACATTTCAATAAATATAGGAAAGTTGTTTGTATTATGTACTTGTTTTGTTCTAGATCTAAACCATTCAGACTAGGGAGATCCATTTGAATCCGCTCTTACAGGTTGTCCATAAAAAAAATCGGTGAATATGTCGGGGATAGTAGTCCTTAGTTTTGATTTCATTGCATTTTTGGTTTCTTTGATTTCTTTCCAAATTATCCTTTAGCCTCTAATTTGTCTATTCTTCTTGGATCTAACCATCAGAGAGTTTCTGGGCCATCCAGACTCTGTTTAGGATCTTTATTGAGCCTTCTACCTTTTTATTCTTTGAGAGTTTTTATTTTTGTTGCTTCGATGCCACCTGACGCACCTGGGCAGTTAATTTCCCATGTCACTGTAATTCTGACGCATTTCACCTGTTAGGAACCTGCGTCACTGACGGTGTCTTCCATTTTGCAGCCTGCATCGCTGACGCATTTTTCCAGTGAACAGATCGTGTCGTTGGGTATTCCAATGCTCCGGTGCACCCTTGCAGGGTGCGACGCCCTTCATTATTTAGCATTGAGTGTAAAAATTCTCAAAGTTGGTTTTTGGCTTGATTTTTGAGTTATGTGGGTTTGTCCTTCACTGTTGCAGAACCTCCTAGGAACAACATACTTCATCCTTGGATTATTTTCTTAAGTTTGAGTATTGATTAGAGTCCTAGATAGTCAAGCGGGTGTACCCCTCATAGTGGGAAATTTCAATCCCCATGAGCACACTCAATCTTGTGACTCCTTATCAGGCCATTTGATCTGTTCAATCTAACTTCTAAGCCCTCTGTTGTAGTCCCGCAAGTCACGAGGTTACCAGAGATACATTATATATTATAAACAAGCATGCATAGTGATCCAGATACAAGAGACAAGATACCAATAGGGAGAGAGAAGAACAAGCCTTTATTAACCAGCCAGAGTAGAATACTACATAGAACAGATCTAACTTAGTCCAGTACACGGCTCAACAACATATATATATGCATTTACAAGCGGTTATGTAATCGTCTGGTCGGTTCAACCGATCGACACAACCCGACTGGTAGACCTGTCGACATACATTTACAGTAGGTCAGGCGGGGAGCCTAGTTGACAAGCCAACTTAGGCTCCTCCAACATCTCCCCCACCTCAAAATTTTTCTTTGTCCCGAGGAAACAAGGAGATCGAAAATCACTTAGACAAAAATATACTGTGGTGTAAGACTCGAACTGGCCGAAATATAATGTTGAGCGCAGACCTCAAGAATGGCTTCAGCTGAAACAAAAAGATGATGTTGAAATTCAAACCATGCACTCTGCATTTTCTGGATATCAATGGTGAGTGTAGTAAGGCTCAATAGGTTGTCTATCTTTTCATGTGTCGACATCTTCTGCAAGTAAATTAATTCGGGGCCGAATATACTAGTCTTTTCTTTGGCAGCTGCAAGTAGTCTTTGAAGTGATGGACAGAGTTGTTCGACTGTATTGAGGCTAGGTCGAGCCTGACTCATCCACTGATGTTCCTTCTTTTTGAGTTTTTCAAATTTTCTGTTCTCCATGTGGATTTGATCTTCTATGATTTGAATCAGGGACTAATCAGCTTCATGGCGTTGCTGGTGGACTTCATCAAGCAGTCCTTTGTCTCTTGCATTTCTCGAAAAACATTGTCGTAATGTGTGTACCAGTTGTGGAAGACATTGGTAATTGTAGATGCCTGCTCGTTGCATTTGACCAACTGATTATGATCGGAGGTGAATGCTTCATACTGCACCGACAATAAGGACGATGTTTCGGTTTCCTGTATCTGTCGGTCCTTGCTAAGTTCCTCTTGTAATCTCGACACGACAGACTAAAAAATTTGAAGTGTTGTGTCGAGTGCATTGGTCGTGTCAAAAGCTGCTGGAAGTGGGATAACTTGTTGTGCTAAGTCTTGACACTCAGCCAAAAATTGTGCTTGGTCCTCCTGTACCTTATTAGCTCGTTCTTCTACTTCTAGTCGGCGGTGTCTTTTCTCTCTTTTGATAGAATCGTCTAAAAATATCAAGTTCTGCTCGAGTCGCTTCCTGAGGATTATATGTCGATATGGGCCCAATTTGATCTAAGTGTACAGATAGCCCGATTTCTTGTCGAATATAGTCAAGATGTTTTTTCCGCCTCTGCTGCTGTTGTTCCTTTTCCTTTCGGCGTTTCTCCTTGCGCTGGTTCTTCTTCTGCTCTTGTAACTTGATTCCAACCTTAATCTGTTGTGATGTTTCTTTTTGTAACTCGGCTGCTACTGGTGGATTTTCTGCATCTTTTTGAGTTTTCTCGGTACTTTGTTTTGCTTCTGCTTGAATTGTTGGTTCAGTTTATTCGTTTGTTGTATTGGCTTCCTTGTTGGTTGTTGCATTGTCTTGTACAAGTACTTCAATGTCTGCTTCTATGACTTCTTGAACTGGTGTCTCTTTACTGATATTGCTGCAAGAACTGACATGGATCCGTCGGCAGGGGATGGAGATGACTTACTACTCACCACTTGGGAACTGGTGGTGACGACGATGAATTTTCAACTACTAGGGAGGAATGGGGATGATCGGAACTTCCAGATGGACCCGGACTGATGACAAGTGACAATACTTCAGGGATCAATTGTTCCATTTCATCAAGAAATTCTAACATTGACTGACTCTGTACTGGTTCGACAGGTTGTCGAGGAGGTGAGATGTTCTCCCCCGATGGGTTTACTGGGATAAAGGCTAACGTTTCTCGGGCCGTAAGAGGGATGGTCAAGTCAAAGCTTCTCTGAAGATGTCTGACATGCATACAGACTATTTGGGTTGATACAGAATCTGGATGGGATGATACGTCGACTGAAAAGGTGTCGGATGGGGTAGCTTGGAGTAAGGCAAGGTCGAGAACTGGTTTCTTGGTAATTATTTCTCACCAATTTGGGACAAGGGATGGGAGATTGGAAATAAATATATTGAGGGCATTATCATCCTGAAGATTTTGCTAAACAGGAAGGGGAAGGGTTTGTACCATACTTGGAATAAAAAGTGAATCTTCAGTTATAGGTGGATTAGAAGCCGAGGTTATGGCAAGATATGTTTCTTCCATTACAACAGTCGGAGATAGTGGAGGAGAACTAATTGTTAAGTCAACGTGGGGTTCTAATGTTACCTTGAGTTTCTTTTGGGGCTTTTCCGCTTCCACAAATTTCTTGAACTGCTCATCGACAGATACTTTGTTCTTTGCTGCGTCAGTTTAGCTTCATCCTCTTCTGTCGGCTCTTTGATGACCATCTTCCTTTTCCCTTTCCCTTTTGTGTCCTTGCCTTGTTGTGTCATCGATAGTTCTTCTGCAATCTGTTGAATATTTTCTCTTGTGAGTGCATAATCTGGATTATCAGACTGAGTTTCTTCATCTGAATGTTCGGTTGTATCTGGTGGTTCTTGGTGAGGTGTAAGAGTAAGTGCTATAGGTTGTGGCGCAAACGTAGGTTCAGATTGAAATGTAAAATTGCTCATGTATAAGCGGCTTTCATAGTCTTCCTCTTTTTCTGGTTCTATGAGAGGTTCGACTATGAGAATGCCGACCTCTCATGCCTTAGCAGGAATTATCAGTTTTGTGTTGGATTTCCTGCTGACCTCATTGAATATTTCATCGACTGAAGGGTAATAGTTGAGAGCTTGTGCGGCACCAGCTACGCCCTGCAGGTGCCAGACTGATATGTGATCTAGCACAAGTTGGATGTGCGCCGACGGAGGTAGACTTCGTCGAACATTATGGGGTACTCTCCATCTAGTCGACCGAATTTTTAGGTTTTGAAACCAAACTTCCAACCAAATCCTGACTGTGGAAGGTCCGAGTTGGTTGCGTCCATGCGTAAATCACCGAAATTTGTGCATCAAAATATTCTTTTCGGCTACAAAGTCCTTATTTCCAACTGGTCGGATGTGTGACATGGCTATCCAAATGATCAAGGATGGATATCGAATAGCCATACCATATTCTTGGCACTTGTAGCATATATTATTGATAATGTCGGCCATAAATTCAGCCCAATTGTATATTGTTTCCTTCGCCGCCATATTTATCACAACTTCTAACATGTCGGTCTTAAGATCTGAACCCCGACCGGAACTTGAAAGTGTAGTGGAAACAATTCTAGCAGCAATCCTACAATTTTCATATTTAATCTGATTGACAACTAATCCTCTAGAATTCTTACCGGTGGGATTGTCTATGAATTCTTTGATCAGCTCAGGATTCTGTAGTGTCGGCACATCTTCTCCTTTGTTCGATAAGCCTATGATTCTGTGAATAAGTTCACCATTTATTTCGACTAGGACATCGAAATAGAACTTCCCATTGTGGTATTAGCTGACTATGAACTGTGTTATGCTGTCTTTCAGTCCGGAAAAATGCTCCAGTAGAGGTGCGTTCATGTAGGGTAAGACTGTGGCAGCCCTAAGGTTGTCGGTTGGCTCTCTCCAACGACCATTAGATTCCTTCCCCCATTTACAAATATCAATCCAGGTTCTTATCCAATTAGGTTTCAAAACCTTGGCGTTCCGGATCAATTGAAGATGGGTTTCCAAGGGAGATTGAGCTCTCTCCAACTCTCAAACTTTAGTAGCAACAGACCGTGTTGTTGCCTGACCTTTCTTGGGAGCCATGGCTGATACAGGATTGTTTAGATCACAATCTAGTTCTGGTATCTCTGAGCTCTGGTTCTCAATCTTTCTGGAGAAGAGTAACCAGGAATCCTCGAGCTCTAGATTTATAGCGGCAAATTTTGGCACGGTGGGTTGGCAGGTCGATGGCCGCATTAAAGCTTGACTTGACGAGGAATTTAAGTGTAAATGACATATTAGCGACGCCTCAAGAACCGTGTCTCGTCTTTGTTTCTCCACCAGTCGGCCATCCCAACTGTTTCTATGTGTTGCTTCTACGTCGGGTTGATGCCAGTGTGTTTCTTTTGTGCTATTAGGTCGGCCAGACTTGGTCTGATGACGTCGATGAGTTCGCTCATCCTGTCGACACCTCTCATGTCGGCGGTCATGCGTCAATCTCTTGTTTTCACCAGTATTGCTTGTCCAATCCCTTTTCATAATGAATCTAATACATCTCGCGTTTGAATTAATTACTTAAAGTACTTTCTCTCCATGGTTGGTTACAACCCTTTTTTTTTAAATTTTCACAACTTGTGCCGTTTTAGTCGGGCGCCATTTATGAGTTTCTTGAAAACGCTACCTTGTAATGTGTTCAGTCGGACTGAGCCGTTGGTATTTATCATTTCGACAATATAGGGCCCCATCCACTCTGTTTGCAACTTTTTTGGTTTTCCTTTTATGTGGCTATTATACAATAATGCCAAGTCACCAACTATCAGATTTTTCCGTTTGATGTTTCTATCATGCCAAGATTTCTGTTGTTGTTTATGGATTTGTTGGTGTTCCATTGCCATGTGACGATTTTAGTCTAGTTTCGATAGTTGTAATAGCCGCTCTTGTCGTGCATCTTCGACATCAATGTGTAGTATTGCTGCGATTGTCAAGGCTTGTCGTCATAAATGCAGTGGAATAACTGCTTCTTTCCCATAGACAAGTGCAAAAGGTATTTGACCCGTCGTTCTTTTGTATGCTGTTCTGTATGCCCAAAGAACAAAAGGTACTTTATCATCCCAGTCGTCTTTCTCCATGTTGCACACTTTCATCAGTCCTCTTGTGAGTGTTTTGTTGAATGATTCCACGATGCCATTAGATTGTGGATGATATGCTGTGCTTATTCTATGATCAATTGCAAAATCTTTTGTTAAGGCTTCAATAGTTTTGCAAACAAAATGCGTACCTTGGTCAATATGCAAAGTTAGAGGGCATCCAAAATGTGTAATGATGTTTTCATAGATGAACTTGGCAGTGACTTCGCTAGAACATGTCTCGAGTGGTTCTGCTTCTACCCATTTGGTGACATATTCTACAGCAGTGATAAGACAACGTGCACCTGTCTGTCTTCCAATTACTGGAAATGGTCCAATAAAATCAATTGCCCAGATTTCGAATGTTCGGCTTGGATTAATTGGAACCGGAGGCATCTCTATACTAGGAAGCGGTCGTCCCATACATTGACATCTATCACATTTAGTTACAAATTATCGACAGTCTTTATGAACTGTCGGCCACCAAAGTCTAGCTTGCAGAATCTTCCTTGTTGTTATATCTGCGTGATAATGTCCTCATATCGGTTCGTAATGAGATTTTGAAAGTATACTCTGTAGCTCATGCTCAAGTGCACACCGACGTAATACATAATCTAGGCCAAGTTTGTAGAGGAACCCGTTGATAAGAGTATAAGGTGTGGCTTTCATAGCAAGGATCTTCCTCTTCTTCTCAGTCATTCCTTCAGGAGCTTTCCCATCCTCGAGAAATTGTGCAATTTCTGCAAGTTCTGAGGGGACAACTTCAATTTGACACAAATGTGCATCCGAAAAATCATCTTCTATTCCTATCGGGTCTTCTCCAGTGTTGACTCTCGACAGGTGGTCTGGCCGGACATTAGCCTTTCCTGGTTGGATTTTTACCTCAAATTCAAATTCCTGAAACACTAGAAGCTAGTGACACAACCTCCCATGGTGCAATGGTTTATTGACTAAATACTTCAAAGCTTGATGATCTGTATAAAATATGAAAGGATTAGCCAATAAATAGTGACGGTATTTCTATAGTGCACATACCATACCTAATGCTTCTCTTTCTGTCGTGGAATAGTTTCTTTCATCCTTTTTCAACTTCCAATTGGTGAAAGCATTAGGATAGTCCATTCCATCTTCTTCGGGTTGTGTTAAAATAGCGCCGACTGCTATTCCAGATGCATCAATATGAACACGAAATTTTACCAACCAATTTGGGAAACGGAGGATAGGTGCTTCAACCATTTTTATCTTCAATGTGTTGAAAGAAGTATCGCATCCCTCCGTCCACCTGTATTCCTGATTTTCTTTTAATAGCTCTTCGAGAGGATATGTTGTGTCGGAGTAATGTCTGATGAAATTTATGTAGTACCCCATATGACCCAATAGGATTCGCACTTGCTTTGGATTGACTGGAGGTTTTAGGTTGAGAATAATTTTCATTTTTTCATAATCAACCTTGATTCCTTCTTTGCATAGTAAATGGCCCAAAAATATACCAATAGGAGTGGCAAAAAATGCACTTTTTAATGTTCAGTGATAATTGAATCTGCTGACAACATTCCAACGTCAGTCGAAGCCATTTACAATGATCTCTTAACATTGTGTAGATTGTCTAGTCGTCAAAGTAGACAACCATGGTTTTGTAGATATACTGCTGAAAAGCCTTGACGACAATACAGGAAAAGACCGTCGTTGCGTTCTTCAGACCGAAAGGCATGACTTTATACGTGAATGACCCAAATTCGCACACGAATGTAGTCTTTTTATGGTCTTCTTTAGCAATAGGTACTTGATTGTACCCAACGAATCCATCCGTGAATGAATAACACTCATGCCCTGCAACTTCATTAATAATTTCATCTGCGAAAGGAGTTGGAAAAGGGTCTGTAAGTGTTACCTTGTTCAGTTCTTGGAAGTCGACACAAATTCTCAATCGTGTTGGGTCGTGATTCTTCGGCTGAACAACCATCGGGCTCGCCCACTTTGATTGGTCGATAGGATATATAATTCCATCTTCAAGCATACTATCGATCTCTTTTTTAACAATGTCTTATACTTGTGTGCGAGGTTATAGGGCCTTTTCTTCACTGGTCTAGCATCTAGTTAGATGTCAATTTTCATTTCACCCATCTCCTGCACAAGTCCTTTCAGGTCTTTATAATCACAGGCAAATACATCTTGAAATTCCTTGAGGAGGCTGGTGATTTATGCAGTCTATTCTTCATTCCAGTAATCACCAATTCTTTCCATCTTTGGTCGGTTGTCGTTTGAGATATCTACTTCTTTTGTTTTTATCTTTGCATCCATCCACTCTGGAGCACGACTGTCATTTATCAGTCTTTCGCCTTCCTTCATTTGTGTAAATGCAAGCAGAAATTCTTTCTCCGATAATCTTTCTGGCTCATCTTTCTCGACAATCTCTGTGTTAAAGATTGTTTTTACAAGCTTTGATGTGCTGGGGTGATCTTTTCTCCATTGAAAAATTTTCCCCGACTGAATTCTCCATTACTAATCTTATTCGTGTAGAATTCTAGATTTCCTTCAACGTTGTGTTATGACAGGAAGCAAGTTGGCGAACAGTTTGCTTCTCTTCTGCAGGTGCTAGATTTTCTGTCGACTGCAGAAATTCTTTTATATGTTTGCTCACTTCGACCAACTGCTCCTCCTTTGGAGAAAACTGGAAATCATTGATGAAGTTTTCTTTCAAGTATTTCCATGTAAATTTTTCTCCTCTTGCCTCTTCCATCTTATACCATTTATTAGGCAGATCATCAAGTGTGCTGGGGAAGAGGTGAAGCCACGCCCTTTCATCTTTATATCCCAATTTGCTCCATTATTTTTCAGATCGATCGATATGGACTTCAGGATTTTTTCCCTGTGTGAACATAGGGATGCCGTCTTGGATCGTCAGCTTCTTTCATCCAAATCTTTCTATGAAAAATGTAGACGCGTTGGTCCAGGTTTGAAGTCTCGACTGGTGTGTATCCCACCATCTCGCAGGTTTCCTAGTGAAACTCTCTACCATACTCTGTAGTCGGACTTTCTGTCTGACATGTTTTGAGACTTGTTCAATATGTACTGCTGGGGAGTCACGTTCCTTGTATCTCAGCACCGTATTACGTGTCTGTGAATTTTTTTCTGGTACAAGAGTCGGATATGCTCGAATTGTCCGCTCAAATATCTTGGGTGCAGATGATATTGAGAGACATTTCTTTATTTGCTTTTTTGAGATGACTTCTATCGTCCAGAATTCCTTTGCATGAAGATCGTAATTCTCTATCTTCCAGTCATAAAGCTCTGCGTCGGAATTATATCCGATTGAGATGGGATCTCCAAGGAGAATCTCTCCTTGAGAATTTGGTTCAATATGGTCTTCCTTATTTTCTATTCGATAGAGCTGTCGAATGTCATTATCTTCTTCTGCAGGTTCCGACCATGGTTCTCCCTGAGATGGGAATATTGGTACAATCACCTTCTAACCGTTTCCTTTTAGCTTGATGCGACCTTTATCTAATGAAATTGAATCCTTAATCTTTCGCCCCCAAGGTTTACCAACCAAGGATGGGAAAGAACTTGCATCATCTTTGGGATTAATGATTTCATAATCAACTTTTGTTGTGATTCCTTTAATAGATGTTTCAACTTCCTTCCAAACTCTGATCGCCTCAATGAGTCCTTGATCCACGAGCTTCAGATAAATTCCTAATTCTTGCAACTATGGTCGACCGAGTTGGTCCCAAGTATCACAAGTCATGATATTGAATTGGGAACAAAATGGCATACATGGTATCCATTTATGTCGAGGTCGAAAAGAAGGTCAGCATTATTTTTTTCTTTTTGGTTAAGTCGGAAAATGTTTTTGGTTTGTCTTTGCACAACGTGTTTATGCTTGACTTTATGCAACAAGTCAATCAACTTTCCTACAGCTTCATCATTTGTAATTAAATTGAACAATTCATTCAGTGCTTCTTGTCGTTTTTCTTCAGTGTCTTCATGGGCTGCCAATTCAGTAAATATATCGGATGCATTTTTAAACACAGATTGTTGTTTAACCGGATTTGGATAGTCTTCTTTGGTTACTATTTTTCTTATCTGTGGTCTATCAGGTCCAATATGGGTACCTTGTCGAGTAACAATTTGCAAATTTTTTGTACTAAGCACATCATATTTAGGTACACAAGACAAGACATGAACATTCTTTTTATTGATTTTTTCAATCATGGTAGGGCAATCCTCTAAAAAGTGATTGCCTACCCCACATTTGGTACAAAAATTTAGATCGATTCTTTCTTTGTATGAGAATTATGCATGTCGATGATCTTCACTAAGACATGTAAAACATAGACCAAGTCGATTGGGTCGGACACCGCGACCACCACCGCCATGACCACGACCCTGGTATCCTCCACGCTTGTTATAGTCTTCATATCGTCGATGAAATATGTGGTCACCATATCTGGGATATCTGTCGTTTCTGTTCCGATTGTATTGGTCATTTATTCCATCATTTCTTTCAAATCTGTCGTTTCTTATGTTTATGTCATTATGCTGCTTGACAGAGTTTGTCTGATACATTGCATGGTAATTTTGTCTATTCTTCAAATTCAGATGGCATTCGTCAATCAAATGGGTGTTGACTTCGCATATCTGGCACCATTTTTCTCTCTTGTTCTTTAGATTGTATGGGAAATCATTAGTGGAATGAAATTTATATTCTTTACACAGATCGCAAAAGCATATGGTTTGAGTAAGTTTGACTTCTTGTCGCGGATCCTCTATTCGAAAAGAGTCTTTAGTGTGTCCTGCGATTCAACATGTATTACACCATAGCTCTGGCCCTTTCAAATTCATGCTTTGAATTGCTTTCTCCATACTCTCAAGGCGTTCATCGACATGTCTGTCCATGGAGACTAAGGGATATCCTTCGTCCATTTCAATCTCCAGTGGCATCTTCAATGCATCTGCATAAGTATTGACATTTTGTCAAAGCACATGTATTTTAATTTTACTTATGAGACCGGCAATGAACCATTTAATTAGTAGCTTTTCTTCGGTCTCATAGTTAATTTTTCTCAAGAGGTCTTTGAACCTCTTATCATATTCCTTGACAGTTTCTGTCGGCTTCTGGACTGTTGTCTTCAGTCATTTGGCTTCCAGTTATGTTGCGTCTTAGTTTCATTTGTTGTTTTTGAAATATATCCCATATACCATGTCAATGCTCATTTTCTTAAAGAGTCAGGAAACTAGGCGAACTAACTGTAAGGTTTGTTGTTAAACCAAAACCTACAGATGTTGATGAACATTTGAAACCAAGCACAAGGTCCTATTACCAAGAGTGGTCGTTAGTCCACATTTTTATATTCCCAGAGGTGCAGTGGTTATACCATGTGGTTGTCCCAATACTCCAACACCCCCCTTCGACATAGCTCGGGGAATTGAACCTGAGACCTCAGCTCTGATACCATGTAAGGTTTGTTGTTACACCAAAACCTACAGATGTTGATGAACATTTGAAACCAAGCACAAGGTCCTATTATGAGGAGTGGCGGTTAGTCCACATTTTTATATTCCCAGAGGTGCGGCGGTTATACCATGTGGTTGTACCGATACTCCAACACTAACGTTCTTCACTAGTGAGTTGGTTGGCCGTCCATATTGATTCACAAATGAACCAGTGTCTTCTCGGATCATCATCACCTTCATAAAATGGAAGGTGTGCTTTCGAGTGAGACATGTTTGCTGATGTATTGACTTGAGAATTAGATGGTGGAGTAGGTGGATTGTTACCACAATCAAGACTTGGTGCTTCTTTGAATTCAACTAGCTGCTTATCAGGACTGGGTTCTCTACCTTCAAAACCAGTTTCTATAGCCTCTACTGCTTCGTTGGGTCTTGGAATTATGTCTGCTTCTACTGCTTCTGTCAAAATCCAAGAAAATTTCTGCTCGAACGGGACTTCGTTACTTATCGGATTCTCCGAAGTACTCAACGAGTCACTCAAGTCTGGTATTGGCAGGGGGGGTGCTTCTTCATGTTCTGAGCACATTAGATGAAAAAATTTGTTCGAAATTCTGGTTGAAAAGACACCCAATTTCCTTCCCCGGGTCGATGAATCAACAATTTATCGACTTCATCACCTTCTTCATTACGACGGTTCCAAATTCCCGATTAGCCAGCATGGAGACCAAGATTTTATTCGACAATATCTTGCACTCGAACACTTTGCGTTAGCTGAAACGGAGAAGGGGGTGTTAACCTCTCAAGTATCTGAACTTGGAGATCACTACCACTGTCTATTCACAAGTCTTAATCCATCGGTCACAGGTCTTCTTCGACACCCCCATCATCGCGGGCTCGACTTGGCTCGGGCAGATTTCCTCCTGCATCTATCACGATACTTGATCCTCGCTTCCTCCGGAGCGCATTTTCCTGCTGCCTTAGCTCTTCACACCGCTGTCTCCTTTTTTCTCTTTCAATTTTTTGGATATCTGGAGTGCTTTTGTGACTCATGGTTCTATCTTTGTCGGATATACCAGGTCCTCCACTGCCAGTCATGTCACCTTGTCATATGCCTTTTTTCATCAATTTTGGTACCTCAAAACATGTTTCGCCACCCCCCCAATGCCGGTCCGAAGCTTCTAGACCCCTGGGGAAGTACAGGCCACCATTTGTTCAAAAAGAACTCCCATTCATGCTCTTTCACAAATATTTCCCATTGGCTTTCTTTCTCCTCCCAGATAGAGTTCGGAAGGGGTGGGAGCAGCAATGGTCGTGTCTCGACAATATGCGCAATGACTTTGTCGATAAAAAATTTGAACAATAAAGTCGACAGGGAACACAGAAATTGATCAGCTAACTCGGTGAAGAAATTTTTTCTGACTCCATCTACAAAGACACACTCCTCAATCGCTTGCTCTTCACAGAAGTCATCCACAATATTTTCGCACCACTCCGACAGATTTGTGCATCCTCCATTGATCAACTTTGACAACAGCTTCCTCTCTTCTTCATCGACTAGTCTTTTCATCCAATAGCTTCTTCAGGGCGGTCGACACAGAATCTACAAATTTTTCATGGGTCTCTAAGAAGAATCTTTCCCTCACTTGAATAATTGTCAGCTTGTTCCATCCCGCATAGTTCCGCAGGTAGTTTGCGATTTTCTTCTCCCACCAATCCTTAATCTCCTGCTCTAAAATCAGATGTCATGCTATTATTTCTGAATGCATCGTCCCAGCAACGGAACCAGATGTTGTAGTCCCGTAGGTCACGAGGTTAGCAGAGATACATTATATATTATAAACAACCATGCACAGTGATCCAAATACAAGAGACAAGAGACCAATAGGGAGAAAGAAGCACAAGCCTTTATTAACTAGCAAGAGCAGAATACTACATAGAACAGATCTAACTTAGTCCAGTACACGGCTCAACAGCCTATATATATGCATTTAAAAGCGGTTATGTAACCATCTGGTCAGTTCAACCGACCGACACGACCTGACTGGTCGACCCATCTATCGACATACATTTACAATAGGTCGGGCAAGGAGCCTAGTTGACAGGCCGACTTAGGCTCCTCCAACACCCTCCAATATTTGATTGTTGTGATTTTCGCTCAATTTTGTGTGTTTTTTAGATTTTGGGTGATTGTATTTTTCGAGAGTTTCCAATCAGTTAAAATTTGCAGTAGCATACATTCTCTGATTTTCTGAATATAGGGTTGGAAACTAGCATAATTCTCAGATCTATTGGGTATATTGACTAGAAAATCAAAGTTGTTCATTATTCTCATTTCAAGCTCTATTTATTGGAATTGTTGTAGAGAATCTTTATGCTTTGGAATGGGTGTCAAAATATCTTTGAAAAGTTTAAAATATTATTATTGACTTGTGTTTTCTTGGTTCTGGAAATTCATTCATCATTTCCTTGAAAAGGTAAGTGCTTTTAGACTTTCTCAAAGCATTTCAAAGATAGCGAAAATTCTTGCATTTTTTATTTTCTTCCCGCTTTTTTATTCCCATTTCAGAATTAGGAGTTATTGCATTCAAAAAGGGAAATTCATTCTTTTCATTTTTCGTAAATTTGCTTAAGTTGAAAAGAGAAAAAGAAAAAACATTTGGATTTGGTGTATTATTCATTTTTGTTGGATTGTTGAAAGAGTGCTTTTGAGTCTTTTTGGTTGATTTTGAAAGTATAAAGGTACTTGTTCACTTCATTATCAAAAACATAAAATATTTCTCCTTATTCTAATTATTTTTCATCGAAGAGAAAAATAAAAGACTTGCATTTTCATATAGGTGAGATTTGCATCTTTTTAAATTCCAAGTCTTCACTCCATGGATTCACCTAACTATACAACTTAAAATCAAGTGGTAGCCTAGGTTAAAATTTACATAGAAACTCGTGTGTTAGGTTAGAGATGTGTTCCGGCCTATTTTAACGTGGCAGCTGTCGTTATCTTCCTACACTGCATCCCGAGGGTTTGTAGTTATTCCACATACCAAGTGGTATATCGAATGGCCTTTCACGTACCTTCGTGCATATAGAAAGGTACTTCACGTACTTGACAATATATCAAAAGGCTCCTGTCATGTAGTTGTGCATTAGACAACACCACAATGGATTGGAGTTCCCACGTACCTTGAGTATATCGGGAGACCCCACTAGGATTCCTGAAACCATCCAAGCTAACCATTGGCCATCTTGTCATGAAATACACCGAGAACAACACTCGGGGAGCTACTACGCACATACTGCCAGGTAGTCGGGTTATACAGTTAGGGGTACGGTCCTAATCCTCCCTATTTAGTGCTCTAAAATATTGGGTCGATTATAACTGTTGTACCTTGTAATATATCGCGAGTTGTGACACCTTGATAAACTCGTGAGGTTCCAAACTATTGAATCCCATCTATCACACAGTTTTCTTGCGGCTTTATCTTGAGTAGTTATTGGAGTGTATTTTTTCTTTTCTTTAGAAGACTATTAGGAGAATTTTTGCTTCAGCCATCCTGGCTGATCAACCTTTAAAAATATCTCGCAGGATTTTAAACTTGCCACCTGAATATCCCCTTGATCAGGAAGAGAACTCGGGAGAAATTATGGATCAACCTACCACATATGTGTCACATGAAGAAGGCACTTCTACTTTAGAACCGGGAATGAATTATTCACCTCCCACAAATCCACCTATCACTGATCCTATGGGGCCTTTGAGTGTGGAACAACCTACTTCACATGACACAACTTTTCATCATTCGATGGAGGGAAATCCTAGAGCCATGGACTAGAATTTCAGTTGGCCCCAGGACGACCCGATATCAACAACTTTTAGTCCAACTGCATCATTTTGGGACACTTCTTTAGGTCAACATGTTTCCGATTTTGGCTCACTTCCGATGGTGGAAACTCCACCTCATCGACTTCCTTCATGGATTCCCAATGACCTATTTCTCGCACATGTTTACGAGACTATTGACCATTTACGAACATTCAGTAACCAAATTAGATGACAGGGTTTCCCACCTAGGTCCAATCCGGAAGTACCAATTTTTGAACAACATTCCCCCATACATTCTTTATATTTTTCTTCACCGGGAATATATACACCTAACTTGACCACTTATGAACCAGGTCAACCATCGTTCTCGACGAGTATACCTCAGATTCAGGAGACAGGTTCTTCAACTTCTGTTAACTTCATAACTGGAGCATCATTACCACTTCCACTTCAAACTTCGAGTGGAATTTATCCTCTAGTTATTATTCAACAATTTAATACGTTTCAACCTACGATTAGTGGTCAACATATGTTTACTGGGCACACTCCTATAAGTGGATAATTTTCAACTGGGGGAAAACCTCTAGCTAGTGGACCTAATCTAACTAGGGAGCATCATCCTGTTAGGGGACACAACGTGAGTGGAGGAAATTCTTCACATATGAAATATAGTATGGTTGGAAGCTCTCTTCCAACCATGGGACAACTTACGTGGACACATCAAATGGGGGGACCATCTACTTGGACCCAACCCCCATGGGGAGATATCTATCTGGGCAATCATAATTCCGCTATAGGACAAAGTTATATGGGAAACCTTTTTCCTGGATTACCCTATCCCGAAAACAAGAACACCCCATGGTGGAACCATAATGTTCCACCGCCTAGACCTCCAGCCGGTGGACTAACCCCACCACCCCCACCACCTCCACCACCTGTCCCACCTCCGCCCCCACCAACTGGAACACCACCACCACATCCACCTGGAGGAGGATGTGATGAACCTGCAATAATTAATTAATGCAAATACATGAGATATCAGAAATAATAGAACTCAGAATCACTTTTATATTGATCACGGGCCACTTCGAGGGGGCAACCTCCTTTGAGCAAGCTCAATACAATTAACTTCACGGTGCCTTCATAGGCCTCAACACACACTTATATCCTAAGTATAGGTGCCAATACCATGGGTCAATACCATGTGTCAATAAAAACCATGATCCAATACAAAATATAGATCAACAAAACTATGGGCGACTTACAAAGCATATGCGCCAACAACAATAACACAAACTATGGATCAACAAATACTACGGGACGACTTACAAAGCATATGTGGCCAACAACAATATACTAACAAAGTAAAGACATGGGTTCCTAACATCCCCTCTCCCTTAGAAAAATCTTTGTCCTCAAAGCTTTAGATGTGGAAATTGATGCAGAATCTAAAGGAGTGGGTCCCCTGTAGCATCCTCGAGTTGTATTCCGGGCCACTGGTGCCTTTTGAGTTTCAGGGAGGATTGCATGGAAGGTTGTAGACAAAGAAGAACTATATCAACGACGTGAAAAGTGCACGCAAAACGGTGCTGATTGGATTGTTGTTTCAGTCGAATTCTTGCCATGTGAAGATTATCCTGCAGAATGAGAAGAAGCTGATCGTGGTTTCGAAGAATTGAGTCAATTGCCTGAACTGGGGAGCTGCTAAAGGTGTATGGAAGAAGAACTGGTGGTGCCTGTCCAGAGACTGCTTCATATGGTGTCCATTTAGATGTGGTACTATACCACTGGAGCGCTTCTAGGAAATCCATAGAAATAGTTGTCCAAATCTATGTAGGGATGGGCAAGGGTTTGAGTAGTCCCGAAAGGAGGGTCGTTTCACCCTTGTTGACCTAGAAAGTATCACAATCAACCACCATCCGTTGAATTATCATTTTCAATCCCTGCCAAAAGAAGTTACATTGTTCTTGGTCATACGTTTTGAGGAACCCAGAGTGCCCTACTGATGAAGAAGCATGGAGTTAATAGAAGAGATAGCCCCATTGAATAGATTGTAACCAATTTGGAACAAGCAGAGAAATAGCTGTAAGAGAAACTGGGTCATCAAATGTGCGAGAAGGAGCATCTGCCACCATATTGTCCTTACCCTTCTGGTAAGTGGGCTCATAGTCATAACCCATGAGTTGGAGAACCCATTTCAGGTGTGCTGGGGAGGAGACCCATTGTTCCAGGAAAGTTTCCAGACTCTAGAGATCAGTCTTGATGCAGAAATAATTACCCAATAGGGATGGCTGCCACTTCTGTACTGCATGCAAAATAGCCATTATGTCCTGCTGAGATGTAGATGCGGCAAAATGCTTACCGGAAAGGTCTCTTGAAGGCAGCAAGCCCACTGGTGCAACAAAGACACCTGCATATCTATCCAAGGAAGTAGTGGAGACCATTGGTGGGTGCATCTGAAGGGAATGGAGCTGAGCAATGACACCATGTGAATTCTTCTTAAGGATCTTTTCCAAGCGATGTGAACTGATGATGCAGAGAGACCCTGGTTGTAAGCCCATAAATTTGTGTTGTGTCCCATTGACTGAAAACTGCATCCAAAGTTCATCAAAATCCCATAAGATGGGGCCAAGTGTGCGTAACCATTGAACGCCCAAAACTACATCACATCCACCTAATGACAAGGCAAACATGTCAGAGCGCAGGTTATAATATTCCATAGAGATACGCACATTATGACACTTCCCCTTGTAAGGTAAGGTGCCCCCATTGGCAACCATGACTTCAAAGTTGGAACAAGGATGGACAAAACAATCTGCCTGTTTGGAAATTCGAGGGTCAATGAAGTTATGAGTGCTACCAAAATCAATGAGTATGGTAAGAGGGAGCTTCTTGAAGTATCCCCTAACCCGCATTGTTTGTGGAGTGGTGACGCCAGTTACAGCATAGAGAGAGATCTCGGGTGGGTCGTCTTGAGATGGGATGTCAACAGGCGGGTGTTGAATGTCGACTTGAACATCTATTGTATCTGGAGCTTCTTCACCAAGTTCTGAGGCAGGCGGAGAATCCACATCCAAGAGATAGAGCTTTTGTTGAACACATCTATGTCCCCGAGTGAATTTCTCATCACAATTATAACAAAGCCCTTTTTCTCAGTGTGCCTGCATCTCTGTTTCAGACAAATGCTTGATAGGAGTTGTTCGAGGAGCAGCCGTGATGGGAGGTCGTTGGGAACCCATATTTCTGAAGGGAACAAAGGTGGGTTTGGAGCGTTGTTGAGCTACAATCTTGTCCTCTTCCAACTTAGCCAACCCTAGGACTTCCATCATTATGTTGGGATAGAACATTTTGACTTCTGAGCGGATTTCATCCTTGAGACCACTGATAAAACAACTCCTGTAGAATTCATCAGACAATCCTTCTATGTGATTGGCCAGTTTCTCAAATTCTGTTTGATACTCTCTCACAGTGCCAATTTGGTGAAGTTTAGTGAGTGCTCCTGTGAAGTCATCAAAAGCACTAGGACCAAATCGTGGCAAAAGGAGTTGGCAAAAATCTGTCCAGTTTGGCTCGGGATGAGCTTTGATGTACCAACGGTACCATTGAAGGGCTTCCTGTTCCAAATGAAAGGATGTAAGTGAAACTTTCTGGACATCAAAAGTATTATGCAGACTGAAATATTGTTCTGCTCGATATATCCATCCAGTTGGATCAGTACCATTGAAGCAAGGAAAATCAAGCTTTGGCCCACGAAAATTGCTGGAAGAAGAGAACCAAGTGGCTGCAGAAGATTCTAGTTGTCGGTTATTGTTCATGGTTGAATGTTGAAGATGGAGGCTGAGAATTTTTTCATCCAGATCTTGGAGTTTGGTTTGGATGGATGCAAGTGCTTCCTCCATGGTTTTTGCTCCTGTGCGAGTGACAACCATAATCATGAATTTTTATTTTTTATTTTTTTTTGTTGGGGGGGAATGGATAGAAAAACACAAACACAAGCTTATTTAGCAAGGGGAAATTTGGATTTGGAAAAAACTCGGAGGGGTAATTGGGGTTTGACTAGGTTTTCGACACTTTCTTAGGGACATGGAAGCAAAAAATGGGGATTTCAGAAGCGGGAACTCTATGGTAAAATTTAAAGGCAATCGGGTGAAAATTGAAGAAGTTATGGCAAACCCTAAAAATAGACAAATGTGGGATTTCTGGTCTTGGGAAGTGGAATTTGGGATAGGGTATTCAGGAATGAAATATGCAGAATGGGATTGCAGGGATGTCAGTGAAGTTTAAGGGAAAATAGAGTTGAAACAAGGGAGATATGGCCGAAAAACAGTTTTTTTTTTTGTAGAAATGGATCGGCAACAGCGGCACGGAAGGGATCGAAAATGACTGGATCTGAAATGGAAACTGGATCTGGAACGACTTTCAGAATAGATTTGAAATGGCTGGATCTGGAACGGAAGTGATCGGCAACAATTTAGCTAAAAATAGATATGGACCCCAGGTATGTACGGCTTCCTAATAGTTCAGGTGTTTCACTCGGCCATCAATGTTGTCTGACGGCTTGCGTATTGGGGCAGTACCCCTCACTCCACGGCTCAGGTAAAACTAATAACCACTTTTCCACAAACGACAGCTCTTGGTTTACCTCATAGGTGGGAACTAGTCAATCAGGTAGGGGTCATTGCCCTTTTCGTTGGAAGGTCCTCTCAATGGGCCAGCTACTTTGGCGTTCCTGTGGTACTCCTTACAATGAGTTTTAGATCTTATGCCCAAGTACTTCCCACAGTTAAGCGGATAGGGATTATTCCCAAATCCGAAGCTGCAACAGATGCGAAAAAAAAATTGACAGAAATTCCACCCAACGAGCCCAAGAAAGTGCTCTGATACCAGATGTGATGAACCTGCAATAATTAATTAATGCAAATACATGAGATATCAGAAATAATAGAAGTCAGAATCACTTTTATATTGATCATGGGCCACTTTGAGGGGGCAACCTCCTTTGAGCTCAATACAATTAACTTCACGGTGCCTTCATAGGACTCAACACACACTTATATACTAAGTCTAGGTGCCAATACCGTTGGTCAATACCATGGGTCAATACCATGTGTCAATACAAACCATGGGCCAATACAAAATATAGATCAACAAAGCTATGGGCGACTTACAAAGCATATGCGCCAACAACAATAACACAAACTATGGATCAACAAATACTACAGGACAACTTACAAAGCATATGCGTCCAACAACAATATATTAACAAAGTAAAGACATGGGTTCCTAACAGAGGACCCCCGTATTATGGCGGAGGACCACCTTATTCCGGAGGAGGATCCCCTTCGGGTCCACCTCCCAAAACCAGGAGGCCCACCTCCATATGGCCAACCCCCTATGGGAGGACCTTGCGACCAATCAATCCATGGTCCTACTAGTACACGGATGCCTTATCAGTATTACTAGTATCCACAGCCGAACCAACAATTACCATTTCTGTCCACACTTGATCTACCAGATCTGTCGCATTTGACTAATGATCCCATTTAACATGGTATAAATTGGCTAATGATTCCTGTGAAGTTACCATCAAAAATTCCAAATTTTGATGGAAAACCTGGTGAGGACCTTAAGAACCACGTGATGACTTATCATTTTTGGTATTCATCCAATTTCGTAATGGATGATTCCATCCGTTTGAGGTTATTTCAACGAACCCTTACTGGTATTGCTGCAAAGTGGTACATTGAGTTTCCACCACATTCCTTTGTTCATTTTCAATCTTTAGCTATGTCCTTTTTTACTCACTTTCAGCTACCGATCCACTACAAAACCGACACAGATATTTTGACTTCTCTCCGTCAAACTACTTCCACTCAAATTTCCAATAATATTCATGAGTGGAGGAGGAGAAGACGTCTCATTAAATATCCCATTCCAAACCAATTACTTGTCGATTGGTTCACGAAGTCACTACTACCCGTCATGTCTAAAGGCGTGGCTATGGGTGGGGTTGTTATGAAATAACAAGCCATATCTCGTGCTCAGTATTTAGACCTTGTCTATGCCCAATATGGCACCTTATACAATATTATTCCCAATGCCCCCCACCCTACATATGATCCAACAAAACCACCTACGTGATCGCATGCCAATGTCATTATTGGTGCCATTCATACCCATCCGGCTATACAATCTGGTGGATCCCAGAACCCTCATAATTCAACTCCACCCTCTCCCCAAGCTGGAAACAACACTAATCGCTCACCCAGCCTTGCTTCCAATGAATAAGTGAATTCATTTCAATCTGCTTCACGTCAAAAATCCAGTGGCAAAAAGAAGAAAAAAGGAAAATCTAAAAAGTCTTCTAACCAATAAGAGCTAAAAAATAATCCTGAATACAACAAACAAAAGAAGAAGTTTAAATATCCTTGTTTAATGTGTGGTGATGATCACTTCACCAAAGAATACCCACATCGGGAGGAAGTGAAAAAATTTCTCAAGGGAAACCCCACACCCACAGTTTTAACTGATCCCTTCCCCACACAACAACAACAAATGGTTGCACAACAACCAAGTCCTTCTCAAGGAAAACTGTCCAAACCATTAGAGTTGGTAGAGAACGCCATTGAAAAAATTGTTTCACCAGATATCTTTCCTTACCCTCAATATCCTATTCTGACTTATGATACAGTAACCAAGGGAAACTTGGAAAACAACACGCCTACCTTTCCAAGTGACATCTCGGTAAAACCTGGAGTCGTGGAACACATTCACATAGGAAAAAATTGTTCTTCGGAAGAAGTCACCATTTTCACGGCCTTGTTTAAACAATTCCACGACATCTTTGCATTTAGCCTACGAGGAAATTCCAGGGATTGATCCTGCTATTTTCATGCACGAGATTCAGACATATCCCAACGCAAAACCTGTCCGGCAAAAACTTTGTCCTGTGCATCCTAGGAAAACTGCGGTTATTAAGACAGAGATAGAAAATTTGTTGAAGGATGGGCTCATTTATCCTGTTCCCTTAACATACTAGGTCTCTAATGTCGTCTCGGTTATGAAAAAATAGGGAACCATTAGGGTTTGTGTTTATTATAGGGATTTGAATAAGGCTTGTCCCAAGGACAATTACCCTACCATGTTTATTGACCAAATCATCAACAATTGTTCTGGAAGTGTCATCTTTTCATTCATGGATGGATTTTCCAGCTATAATCAGATTGAGATCCATCCTTCCAAAAAACATAAGACTGCTTTCATCTCCACATGGGGCACATTCGCATATCACAAACTCCCTTTTGGCCTTAAAAATGATGGTACTACATTCCAGTGGGCTATGTTGTATGCTTTCCACGATGTGAAGGATTTTGGGGAACCTTACTTAGATGATATCCTTGATCATTCAAATCATCACAACTTCCACATTGATCATCTAACGATTGTATTCCTCAAGTGTCGACGGTATAATATCTGTTTAAATCCTCATAAGTGCATTTTTGTGTTGAGTCTGGACGCCTTTTAGGATTCATCATTTCAAAGGATGGGATCTGCATTGATCCCATCAAGGTGAAAGCCATTGTTTCTCTACCAACACCTATGGATATTATGGAACTTTAAAGTTTGCAGGGGAAGGAAAACTACCTATGGCGTTTCATGTGTAATTTCTCAGATAAAATAGAGGGATACATGCGATTGTTAAAGAAGGACATCCCATTCATTTGGTATGACTATGCTCAACAATCCTTCGAAAACCTTAAACATACCATCACTCATGCAACCGTGTTACAACCACCAAATTACACCAAGGATTATATCCTTTATCTTGCTTCTTCCACTTCCACTATTGCTATGGTTTTGATACAGGAAGATAGTCATGCCTAGGAGCATGTGATATACTACCTTAGTAAGGGTCTTCTTGAATCTAAAACCTGGTATTCACATGTAGAGAATCTAGCTCTCACAGCAGTCATTGTTGTTCAGAAGTTACGTCACTATATCCTCCTCCGCACTACCACCATCATCGCCGAATCTAACCCCATGTAGCACGTTCTTAAACGTTGGGTACTAGGGGAAAATATTCGCGTTGGATTATGATTCTACAGGAATTCGACGTCCAGTTTGAGAAAGCCAAATCAAAGAAGTATTTGGTTTTTGCGGAACTTATTTGCGATCTTCCCCATACTGATTAGGAAACTGATCCCATTGAATCTCTCCCTGATGAGTCCTTGTTTCTCATCAGTACTTCAGACCCATGGTATGGATAGATCACATTGTATCTCCAAACCCAACGCTTTGGTCCTCAATTATCTCGTGATGAATGTCATCGTGTCCATCACCACGCAAAATATTAACTCAACATCGGTGATACATTTATCATCGTGGTATCGATTCCATTCTCCAACGCTGCTTAACTCATGAGGAGGCCGAGCATGTTTTGAATGATTATCACTCGGGGGCATGTGGCAGTCATCTTTCTAGGATGGCTACAGCCCATAATATATTACGTGCTAGATACTATTGGCCTTCCATATTTAAATATTGTATTGAAGTCATCAAGAATTGTCCTCCTTGCCATATTTTTCATTATAAAAAGCGATCACATCCATACCCACTACATCCAGTTATCGTCATCGGTCCCTTTTCCAAATGGGTCATCGAATTCATGCATTGTAAGCCTACCTTGGACGGGGGGCATGGTTATGTTATTTTCGTAGCCAACTATTTCTCCAAGTGGACCGAGGCTATGCCTACATACAAAGAAGACAGTGAAACTGCCGCACTCTTTATGTTTAACCATATAATTGTGAGATTTGGAGTCCCTCAAGCCATCGTCACTGATCATGGATCACATTTTCAAAACACGATGGTGGATGAACTAAGCGCCGGACTAGGTTTTCAACATGAGAACTCAACTCCCTACTACCCTCAATCAAATGGAGAAGTAGAGGCCATTAAAAAGGTCTTGAAAACCATGATTCACCGTATGGTGGGAACACACAAGTCCAAATGGCATACCATGATTTTTTCATCCCTATGGGCATATAGGACTTTCGTTAAAACTACCACTGGTTTCACACCCTTTCAATTGGTCTACGGAATAGAGGCAGTATTACCAATCGAGTGTGAGATTCCCTCGCTAAAAATCGATGTTGAACTTTTACCGAACACCCCTGCCGAGGAAGAACGATTTCTATACTTGGAAAAGCTCAATGAAACCTGTCGTGATGCAGATTTGGATAATGAAGCACATATGAAATGCATCAAGGCCCAGTATGATAAATGAATAAAACCTCATATCTTCAATGAGGGATACTTGGTCCTTACTTATGACCAAAAAAACAATAAGTTGAGGGCAAGCAAACTTGAGTCCATGTGGCATGGTCCATATGTGGTAAAACATCTTTTGGAAAAGCGATCCTATGAATTAGAGGATTATGACGGGATATCTTTCGGGGAGCATCGCAATGGGCTCTACCTAAAGCGGTACTATCCCTAAATCATTTACGCATTAGTACTTTGTATATAATGTACATGATGTGTGTGTTGTGTGGTGTGACACTTTGTTTTTAGTGTGTTAGGATCTTGTCAATGCGCTTATAACATGTTCTGCTTGGATGTGAATATGGAAACATGTTTTGGATTCATAGATGGAACTATCCGGCACACCTGCAACCTCACTTCGATGGCATGGGTACTTTATTCCCCTGCCGACGAGCTGATTAGTTCAGGAGGAACTTGCCTAGGTTTTGCAACCAACAACGCCGCTGAGTATCAAGAACTAATTGGATTATTGACCGACGCTTTTTCCTTGCGATTGGACCACCTTGTTATCTACCTCTATTCACAATTAGTGGTCTCCCATCTCAACCGTGTCTACACTATCCACGACCCCATATTACTCTATCTGTTCCGGAGAGTATGTCTCTTGGAGAGGTCCTTTGAGTCCATTCAATACCTATACATTCCAAGAAACATGAACACAGTTGCTTATTCCCTAGATAATTTCATATTAGATTGGTACATTGCACATTCATAAACATTTTTATCAAAAAGATGCATAAGATGACATAACATGTAATCTACTCATAGTGTATAGGACAACATCCATAAGATCCCAAATCATCATAGAAGACACAGTATATAAAACCGCAAAATATATTTTTGTATATATATCATCATGTCCGGTAAAATACAAAAAATGGTATTGATACAAAATCTGAAGCCCATAAGATTTCAGTAGATCCTGGCTACAAAATCTGTAGCCTATGGATTTTAGTACATATATCATAGAAAGAGATATCCCTAGGGATGCTCGTGATAATAGATAATAGACCGAGCTACCCGACGGAGCAACCAACCAAAGCGCCCCGAAACGCCAGTTGTACGGCGCTGGTAATGATGAGGCAAGTCATCGATGGATATGTCAGGAATATCCGACATCAATCTCTGGAGGTTCTCATCCATCTCATTCAGCTCCTCTGTTGTATCCTATTGAGCAGCTTCCATCTCTCGTAACAACCCTCTTATCTCAATCGGATAAGAACCTACCGGTCGAGACGGCCCAACATCTGCATGAAACATGTGTGAACCATCAGTACTACCCAAAAACATTTAAAAAACTACAAAATGCATAAAAAAAACAAGAGTTTCGTTCTTACCCATATCTCCCCATTGCTCCCCCTCTGGAAGAGCTAGATTTGGATCTCCTCTGAAGTCGGTACTAGCATAGGCATAATACTCAATCATGAGGAGTTGTCCCTAGAGCCACCTAAAGAAGGTTGTCCCATAAGTGATGATAAGTCCTCCGCCTCCATGGCAGGCCATCACCTCCGACCATCGGACCATCTGTGGATCTAGTGGATTGAGATCATCCAACTCTACTTGAGGTTGTAGTAGTGGAACTCACTCAAGGAAGAATGAGACCATGATGGATCTGTAGCCAAACTATTTCAACTCACCTCGTCTACATTTGGTGAGCTTATATTTCATATTCACGAGGAGTCCCTCGCACTAGTTGAATATTTTCGGTGACATACGCTTGATGGCATATAGGATGTGGGCCTTGGTGGCCTGATGAGAAGCTCTACTTCTCGTCACCCTCTCTACAGTGAAGAATACAGTTCTTAGGGGTCTATCTCATATGTTCTTGATGGGAATATTCCCAGCAAGCATTTGTGTCCCTGGTGTACATAACTATTCCACCAGACTCTATGTCGACTGATCACTACCTCATGGCCCGGATAGTGAAACTGGGGCTCCCCGTATGGATAACCCCGTTAGAAAGTAAATTTCTTCCACATCCAATGTAAGGATGTGGGCACTAACTCGAAAATGTTGTTGATCTGATTCTGATAGCCTGATCAGGTAATCTAGCAATTGTACTTGGACCCTCATGCCCTGTATATGGAAGAATTTTAAGATTCGATACCCTTGTAAAGAATTCATTGAATGTGGATCATTCGTCGCTTGGGAATCTTCGATTCCATGCTCTCTTTCCTTCCACTGGACCATTGTGTGGGTTGAAACCTGTGTAAACATCCATTAGACTATTTTCATGGACTTGGGTTGGTTATTCTTGGCCCCAATTATTATCTTTTGTTGTGGATGTGCACTGACGCACCCCTCTTTTGCGGATAGTGAGCTGACGACGCACTTTACCGTGGCTGAAGCGCGCTAGAGCACCCTCGACGCACTTCCCTCAAGGGAAAGTGCATCGCCTAGGGCACGCGCAATCCCCCCCAAAATAAGTCCAAAACCCCCAAAAATGACATTTAAACCAAAAACTAATCCATTGAAAAGATAAAGCATAATGTTGAGGCCTACCTATGACTGACGAGGCATGAAACAGCTGATAGTAGTGTCCGCGATCAACGTTGGAAAAACGAGCTCCAAAGGGGTGTTTTCACTATTCCAACTTGGTAAAAAATAATTGGTAAATATTTCTTTACTATTTGACTTTTTATATAAAAGAAATGGAATATTTTATTTTTATTATTTCTTTTATAGGTTTTTTACTATAGTTGGTGATCTGTTTACGTTTTAACACCTTATTATCAATTCTAATTTGGTTTTTGAAGTTCACAGATGAAGTAAAGTGGTGTTTTGATTTTATTGGCGACCATCATAATTTTTATCAAGTGTGAACGATTTTTCGAGCGTTTTCTATGTTATCATCACGCTCCTTAAAACCAAATATTGATGACGTCGAGCTTACTTTTTTTTCTTTCTCGTGCTCGTGAAACTATGAGAATAAGTCACTGAGTTATATTTTATCACTTTTTCGTGTTCGTAAAACTCCCATGAAAAAGGAACCCCTCGGAGTTCCTCTTTAATATCTTTTCGGACTCCCTAAATATAAAAATATTGCCGGCGAACTTGATTCTTTCACGCTTGTAAAAGTATTTGAAAGGTTGTCTTTCTGGTGATAGTTTACCCATTTTTCGGACTAGGAGGACTATTTACGAAAAAAGAGCACTCTAGTTAATCATGACTGGAAGAGTTATCTCTCATGTTGTTTTATCCTTTTTCGGATGAGGAGACTAACCATTACGAAAAAATAACCATTTGGAGTCTTCTTTAGTTCTTTTCAAACCCTCTAAATATGAAATGACGTAGAATTTTCCTTCTTTGGACTCGTTAAAATATGACATTGAAGGGCCCTTTGTGGGACGAACCCATCCTATCTCTGGTTCATAAAACATATGAGATCATACTCATCCGAAAGATGAGCTATACCGAGCATTTGTTACCCTCCTCAAGCTCGTTAAAAAAAAATAGGTACTCATCAATCATGATGGGGATAAGGAAAGAGTTTGTGTTTCATTGTAATTATCGAAGTACTCAGTCACTCTTGAACATGGTACTCATTTGCATATGCATTCAAAAACTTGGATAATCTACTTGTATTCGAGTCCCGCCCATTCCATGAGTCATTTTACTCCTTTGATTCATTCAAAGAATGATTACATCATCAGTTTCATTAGGGTTCAGTTTCATCCTCGTCATGCCAATGCTACCAAGTCATGCCATTCCCATGTTCAAGAGAGGTTTGTTCATCGAGTTAATCTCTGCAGTCGTTCTACCTTCTATCATGTTGGTCATTCCTGAGTCAGTCTCGATTGTCACTCTACAGTCTGATCTACTCCAAAAATATTTGACCCTGTTTCATGTCGATAATGAGGGAGACATCATGGCCCTCCTTCGACTGGTTTATCCTTCTCGACTTCAACACATCATCTGAGGATTAAACCTAGAAACCAATCAAGTACCTTGGGCCTGCATACCTCAATGGCAGGTTACCTCACTTTCAACAGTAATTTCACATCATTGACTTCTGATTGAAATATTCCACTAAATGTCTGAACTCAGATCATTGATTCACATTCAGTGGTATGTACTATGATACCTTGGGGATCATTGAAATCAATGGTGATTTCCCTCGCACTTGTTAACGATATATATCAATGACCAGTAATCAAGTGGTTTCTACCATGTTCGAATTCAAGACATTGTAATAGCATGGTTAGATTTGTATCATTGTGGGTTCAGATTGAAGACCCTGGGTTAAATCATGTATCTTACCCAGGTTGCGATGGATATTTTTTGAGTCATATTACACGGATCCACTTTTGTATTGGTCATTGCTATGTTATCATCTAATCATGGATCTACGATTGTGTCCAGTATCCATGATTGTGTTCAGTCAGTCTTTACTATCATGGATCTGCAATGTATTGGTCAGCAGCCATGTTATGTGTCAGTTGAGACATATATCTCAGATTCAATTGTACTACAATAATTTCTTTGTTCGTTACTCCAACCAACAATCCTTACCTCGACTTTTTTCCTATTACAAACCATTTCACCTACCTTATTTTTCCAGCTTCATGCTTTGAGGGGCATTCTTTTACACCAAAATATCATCATCATGAGTTATGTGTCCTATGTATTCCCTGATCCCTAAAGTGCCTTGGCTAAAACATCAAAAGATAAGTTGTTGTTCATCCTTGTAACCTTATGTTGTCACCCCGACACTCCCTGATCTATGGCAAGGTGCGTAAGACTTAATGTGGTGCGCTCTGCACCTTAGCAGAGTGCGTTGGTGGCGCATGGTGCTATTGCAGAAGGTGTGTTGATCTCCCACTGATGCATTTTGTCATTTTACAATGTGCATCGTTGTTGGTTAAAATCAATAAAGAGAAGCTTCGAGTGAATTCTCGAAGCTTGGATGGCGTGGAGACTTATCCCTACATATCTGGAAAGGTGGCATTCAATCCCCTTGTCTAGTGGGATGATCACTTAAGACTCTCCCCTAAATCCTCAACCTCTCCTATCCCTTTAGCCCTATTTTTTCTCAAATTTCGTTCTTTTAGCAAAATTTCCTTATTTGACATTATGTCCACATGAATATTGTACAAATGAAGGACATAAAAAATAAATCAATGGAAGTGAAGAACTTTGCTAGCCCTTGGATTCTTATGAACATTTTCAAAATGTTAGAGGTTTGCATAATAATCAGGTTCCCCACCTAGCTAATGATTAATGAGGATTAATTGAGAACCCATACATTTATGATATCCTTGCAAATCTTGGATTTTTTATCCTTTCACATATATTCATTCCTCCCAAATAGTCAGTAGTACTTATGACATTTTATGGTCCTCTTTATTGTCAGTCTGATTACTTGAATATTGTTAAATAAAAACATAGCATCCGGGTATAGTATGTGCATGAATGATTATGTATATAGAAACCTTAACATGAAGAACATGTTATATCTCGATGGTTTTCTATGCACTCATGGGAACATTGAAGGGTTCATAAATAGTTCTAGGTGCTCATTATTTAGTGCAAACTGTTCATTTGAGGAACACACCAATGATAATGAGTTATTTATGAAAAGAAAAACATCCATATTTGTTGTTGTGCATGCAATACATAAGTTGTCTCCTGATGACAAGTTGTTATAAACTATAACTTTTGTAGACCACCAACCACTCATCAAAGATGCCTTTCATTTGGACTACCTTTAGACATCCCCTTGGGGTGTAAGAAAAATATCATTGATTTTTTTAAATGGAATTAATGTAAATGTATTGCTCAATTTGACATTTTGTTTTATAAAGTAGTTGGTTTCACATGTACTATTGGAAGAAAAATTAATGATTTTTCTTATAATTGTTTGGTATGATGTTTGAACAAACTAATCGCACTGTGTTTACTAATATCATCGATGTATCATTCAATATTTTTGAAATTAGGATTCTAACAATAATCAACTTGTATACCATATTCAATTTATGTTGGAACCTAATCCTTCACGTTAAGTGGTGACCAATAGTCATGAGGAGTCCAAGGGATGGCTTGGAAGATGAAACCAAGCATCACCTTGAGTTGTATTTATAATAAACACATCTTAATAAAAAATATGAGCTTCCAAGTCTATTTTGTGTCTTTCATTGGATTTGTGTTTAGTCAATTGTCTATCTAGGAGAAGACTATGCGACGACCAAAACGCCCCGCATCGCCGAAATCCGATCGCTAGTAGAATTGCGAAAACTGGTATTTATATTGTTCAAATTTCTATTTGGGGGATCTGGGTTGGTTTAAAACATTCTTAAACTTCGGGATGCCAACAATTGAATGTTGTTACAATTTTGAAATCATCACGAGCGGATAAATGAAATCAATTGCCGTAAAGGGGGGTGTTTTAGTTAAAGCTTATCCCACATAATCTATCTATCCTATAAGGAACCTAATAGTGGTATTAGAGCTTATTGTTATTAGTCCTTGAGGAAATCTATAGATGTCTATCCCATAGAATTTGAGAGATGAGTCTGAGGATATGCCATATTCCCTGTTATGTTGAGGATATGTCCTATTCCCTATTATGTTGTCCCGCTGCTCTAGGCATGATTCTGCCATTATCAAAAAACCCTAATTTATGCATTAGAGACTATTGTGTATTGGAGTGAACCCTTGCATTGATTCTTGTGTTTCCTATGTTGATACTGTGGAGCAATCCTGAACAAGGAATTGTGGGATGGTGTGCAATGGACGACTCCATTGCTGCATGTGGTATTGGAGCTTCCTTCTCTAACACTTACCTGCGTCGAGCTAAGTGGCATATACCTATATCAAGTGCGTGGAAGTCCAGCATGAAGACTCTCCATTGTGCTGCTATCTCCGGCGTGAATACTTTTTGGTGAAGGCCCTCTACTTCTTTTCGTGACGGTGAGATTTGACATGCGCGATTTCTGAGTTGGAATTTTCACATCTTCACAAATGGCCGCAGCAGAAGAAGCATTCCTGCCACAATATTTCTCTGATTGAATAACACCAGCCTTAGTATTAATATTGCTAACAGTAAGTGTGGAGTGGAAATTCGAAACTGTAAGAAGTAAATTCATCATCTTCTTCATCCAATTTAACAATGGTTGGGCTTTGTCCATTTCCCGGATCTTTCACTGTTGAATTCAAATAGTGAATTGGATATAGAATGTTGAACCTAGTAAACATTTATAGCACAATTGAATAGGTGTTTCTTTTTTATGAAATTCTTAGACAGAATGTCTGATGCTTGAATGGATAAATCTCTACAAGCGAATTGGACCCCTGAATTTTGATTGCTTGATGTTGTTGTGGAGGACAATTATCTACAGGAGTAAACTAGAGTGGCACAGTGGAAGCATGTGTGAGCCCCATCTCTATTGAGTATAATCCCTATCTCCATCGAGCAAACTCATTCCACCTCCATGGCGTACCTATCTGCGTTGTTATTTATGTGCATGATATTTTTTCTGAGCATGATCTCCTAAGCTCAAGGTATAACCCTAGCGAATCATGAGAGTTGCTCGAGCTACGTAAAGGAGAATCAAGACACTATGAACCCAAGAAGTTTAGAGAAGATCACTGAAAAGAGATGATCTGTCGATGTCTTGAAGTCTCGGTCAACATTGTAGCCATATTTTCGACCACACTTCAAATGCGTCCACGACATCTACACCAAGCCATCTATAATATGTGCATGGACCACTGGTCATCCTCAAATTTAACTTCATGTGAGGCGTCAAATAAATTGGTTCTCTATCCATTTTGTGAAGACTTTACTAGCATAAAGACCTAGGGCGTGCTCTAGAAATTGGAGAAGGGTATAGCAGTCACATCAATCTCTGTGAATATAACATTGTATTAAAGAGCCTGAAGATTTTGAAGACTGTTGCAGAGATAGTAGTAGTAGTGTGTATCAACGAGCTTGTTGTGTTACGATAGACTGTGTTGTAAAGTTTGAGGATAGTGTTTGCCAGCATATATTACTATTGCTATTGTTTGCATGTTTAATAATGGTTTCACCCCTAGTTTTGTACTTCTACATGTGGGATGAAAAAGGAGATTGGACACTACCTACTCAGCCTCCTTCAGTGCTAGTTGATATTTGCAAAGATTGCTAATGCAGAGATAGTGAGGAAAGAAGTTACAACATTTTGATAGTGTTATAGAATACATTGGTTGATAGTTTGTCGCATGGCCTTGACACCACAACTAAGCATCATCGCCACATCAATTGCAATCATCAAAGGACTAAGAGTTAAAGAATTCAATTTCTAAATTTTAACTTGAGGATCATCACTTGCAAACAATTAATTTTTTATCATTTCACTTGTACTTCAATTATTTTATTAGTGTTGTAATTAAGTTGATTCTCGGCTGAGACCGACACCCTTCACTTTTTGAGCTCGTTTGTTGACTCTTGTTGTAAAAGGGTCGAGTTGAAAGAAGCTCTTATTTAGTTGACTGAATCTTCATTTTATTAATGGTGTGAATCAATGGTTTGGTAGAGTTACTGAAGACTCAACTTCTCTCTTATGTCAACAACATTGTCATGATCCACAAGACCATTCTCACTTGCATTCGCAATTGTGTACAATATTTGCAAGACACTATTGAGTTTCATCAGCTTGAATCACAAGTCTAGCATGATAAGATACAACAAAGGAAACGACATTCTGAACTTGTTCTTGTTCAAAACAATCTGTTTTTATGTGATTCATATCAACATCCTACACATGTCACTTTCAAAGCACATGATGCCACTTTAGAAGAAAAAGAAAAAGAATATGAATTTATGCATACATAGGTTATACTTCCTCTTTTCAATCGTGTTTCAATCCCATCATTAGACCATGGGAATAGGTCACCCACGACAAGCATAGAACCGGTCTTGGATACAACAAGGAAGTGAGATTTCACATTCTTGATTTCTCCAATCCAATCCAATGTTAGTGTGTTGGGTTCTTAAATGAAAGTCCATCTTCATCTACACCAATTCAGAGTTCAAAATTCCAACATTGTGGTCGAGTTGGCCATATGAAAGATCATTGTTTTGATCTTCATCCTTCTAATCATTGTGGAAAGCAAACCCATTCTCCAGACAGATGCTTCAGTTTGAAGAAACCTGCAAGAGAGAAGATTCACTACGGGTGGATTGCTTCTTGGAAATGGTCATTAAAAACCAAGAAGATAGATATGTCATATCAAATAATTCATTCTAGAGTAATGACACATCTTGCAGTTGAGAGATCTTCTTCTCCTCACTTTGTCCCTGATAGGGGGGATGACATTACCAAATGACAATGACAATCAGCAACAAGCGAGCTAGAACAAGAGAGCTTGAACCAGTGCCAGAGCCATGTTCCACTGAGATATAGAGTTTGTGGTTAGCCTAAAACCACCCAATTAGTAGAATGAATCAGATTCTACTAGCTTTTGGAATATTCTAGGAACCTATGAGCTTTAGAGCCAAGTTCTAGAGATTGTGGTCATCATTGAACCACCATTTAGTAGAATATTTCAGCTTATGCTAGCCTTGGGAATGTTCCAGGAACCACTAAGGAGAACCCGAGTCAAATCCAAGTTCCAGAGAACCACCGATCCAGAATCATATTTATCGCCAAGTTCCATAGTTTCTGGTTAGCCTAAAACCACCCACTTAGTAGAAGAATTCAGCTTTTTCTAACCTTTGATTCAGAGAGCTTCTTCAGCCCTTTGCAGCTATCCTTCTCCAGATTTAAGCTCTCTGCTTGGACTCATATACACCCATTCGGATTAAGGAGGAGATTATTGGAACCCAATCCATCCGGTTAGGTGGAGACTAATAGTCATGAGGAGTCCAAGGGACGGAATGGAAGATGAAACCAAGTGTCACCTTGAGTTGTATTTATAATGTACATATATTAATGAAAAATATGAGCTTTCATGTCTATTGTTTTTCTTTCATTGGCGTTGTGTTCATTCAATTGTTTATCTACGTTATAAGGCACCTAACAATTGCACCACACTACGATGTCAAATTGAGAGAAGGATTCAAAATGAGCACAACTTGGAGAGGCAATATACCAAGCATGGTTGCATCAACCACCTATTCAATTCTCACTACGTCATGAGTGTAGGTGCCATGGATGGAATGTTGTTATATGCATTCCAATAATATGAGCTAGGGAATAATGTTCATATCACTAATACCTTCTTCGAAAGCCTAAAATGTGCATCTACCACCTCTTTGTTTGATCATGGATAGTTAAAGTCTACACAACTAGGGACAAGAATGTTACTTTACAACTTGAAAGCAATGTATGGTATGGAAAGCTAGTGTTTCTCAACACCTTTTGAGGTAACTAATATTAAGTCCCCTACATTTTGAGGATTCTTGTCACACAATCAACATTGAAAATGGTCAATTTTAAGATTGTTTGATGATAGTGTACATTTATATTGCACACTAACTATAGGTTATTCAAAGATAAGGTACTTCCAAGTAATAATGTGTTACCCAATGATTGAGAAGACACAAAGCAAATGTTGAAAAGGTTGGGTGTTGAGTACATATCATATCATGCATGTCCAAATGATTGTATTCTATATAGAGGTGAAGATGCAAACAAAGAGATATTTCCAAAATGTGGGCATGAAAAATACCATAAATCAAAAACCAAGGGTAAAGCACATGGTCCTCCTTATAAAATATTGAGGCACATGCCTATAATCCCAAGGATTCAAAGGCTCTTTCATCACAAAGAATTAACTATGTTGTAGGGGCATGCCTCGCATATAACTACACTATGAATTATGTGAATCCCAATAGATTCAATAAACATGAAGCATATAGAGGATACATGGTTGGATAAATTCAAATATGAAGTATGAAGCCTTCGATTGAGCATAGATATGGATGGATTTAAACCATATTCCATCCAAAACACCAACTATTGTGTTTTCCTAGTAGTAGTGATCACTAATAATACCCCCCTATGGTTGTCTATGAAGAATGAAAATCTTAGTTTGGCTCTTATAGTCCTTGGTAGAAGGAAAGTGAAGAATATGAATGTATACCTACACCATTGGTCGATGAATTGAAGGAATTATGGGAATGGATACCTATATACAATGTATCAAGACCCATCCTAGTGGAGAGGTATTTTACATTTTATGGCATATGTGTGTACACCACACACGATTATCTGAGATTTAGGAATTTTATTTGTTAAGAATGTAGTTTGATTTTTTTTGCAACAATATTATTCATCATAGTTAATTCGATGCAATTGTCTTCTTCAACATTAATGTGCTCTACATGCAATAACATTGCAAGCCTTGTAACAAGAGGGTATCATGGATGTAAATGTTGTGGGCCTTCTATAAAGGCTAGGTGGTCCAACCACCTATGAAATCCAGTGCATGACTTCTCAAGGGTATTCCTCCGAGAATACCACATTATAGAAGAACAACATTTTCTTTCAATGGTATTAACCAAAGAGAACCTATAGACTTGAAATAATGACACTAGGTGGTTGGATTATGACATATGACATAGAGAAGGAGAAGAAAAATGAAAATTTAATGTTTGATTCAAATGGGGAACTTATGTTCAATGATCCTGAATTTTTTGACACCTAGCTATGTTGAGAAAATTCCTATTGGGATGAAAATAAAGTCTATATTTTATGAGCTATCATATTGGGATCATATTAATATTGACCACTTACTAGATCATATGCATATAGTTAAAAATGTGCCATACACATCATAAAAAAAAGGTGACAAATTGGGTGTTATAAGAGATATTTCTTTTCAGTGACAGGAAATCTGCGGTGAGAATTTTGCAATTCGACAAGTTTCGAACCTATTAAGCAGGTTCATCGAGATTCTTGTTCTCCTGAGGATGAACCTGCTTAATAGGTTCAAAACTTGTCGAATTGCAAAATTCTCACCGCAGATTTCTTGTCACTGAATATAAAAACTGTGGGTTAAGATGAACAACGAGATATTTCTTCTTCGAATACTGAGAAGAAGCATTTGCCAAGAAAATACATTAGAGGAGAGGTTGGTCCCTCTTGGTCTTTTAAAGAAGGTGGTGACCCATGGATTATGAATAAATATTATCTTTCTCTGGTGAAGGAAGTTATATCAAGTGTGAAGGTGCCTTCTTTATAAGTACTTACTCTATGACAATGCTTCACTGTAGAAGAACATTTTTCAAGGTTGAAATCACATTACCATTTGAACCTTAAAAGGGTATGTATGTAGAAATCATGTTCTTTTTCTGACATGAAATTAATTTTGTATGTGTTTATTTTATAGTGACGTTATCGTTTGCTCATGTGTGGGTGTGTAAACCATGAATTCCCCTAGGACCTACGACATGTCACATCTAAATTACCTACATTTGTACATTGGATCACATCAAAGGAGATTCATATGGATAGCATTCCATAGTGGCATCAAGATATAGTTGAGATTGTTTATATGTTTGTTCATGGACTTACCGGTTCATCTTCTAATTCACCTAGTTAATGAGGTTGAATTAGTCGGAGTGGTCTCATGTTGTTGGATGTTCTTCTTAGAGAGGTACATGAAAAAAATTGAATGGGTTTGTTCAAGAAAGGGAAAAACCTGAGCAAACTATGAGGGATGGGTACATACTATATGATTCATTCTATTATGCAAGTGAGTACACCAAGCGAATCGATGACACACCTAACATAGTGGTTTGAACAACAAATGGTATGAGTACAAAAGGGAAGGGGAGCTACTCCAAATGAGTAGAAAAAGGCACATGATAAAGAATAAGTCACTTTTGTTTTATAAAATTTATATAGAGTCACTATTTAGATTGAGCTTGATAATATATATTTTATATCATACTATTCATTTCAATTTCATAAATAAATTAGAGAAATCAAAAATTGATGTTACCAATAAATTCATTCATTACAATGTGAAGGAAACACAATTGTGAGTCGCATTGTATGAAGAGAAGAGAAGCAAATGGGACAGTAACAGGAAATAATGCATATGTATGAATAGTAAAAGCATGCCTTATCCTGTTCATTTAAAAGAAAATATGCCAATGATATGTCCCAACAGTTGGGTTGTTGACTAGATCAAATAGAAATATGGTGCATCTAGTTGTTACCAGCGTGGTGAAGAGGATGCACAAAACATAGGGATCAAGGAAGCAACTCAATCATAACCTATTTGTGTACATTTTTAACATTATAATGCACATTTGAATTATAACATCTATATTTTTTTATTAATGCTCGTCTTATTACACATACGACACCGTCATTTGTTCATTTTTTTTTACAAGTGCATTTGTTCCCATCTATGTGGGAATATTGGCGTCATTTTCACATTAAGGATGTTGATGATGGATGTTTCACACAAGACTGTGGAGTGGAAGTAGAGAACAACCAATCTAGGCATGCTATCCATCGCGATAAGAACATAATAAAGGGGAAGTTAAGTTACGTCGAAAAGATACCAAAGATCATTCAAGTGGACTTCCCATGTTTCTAATGTGTTATTTTTAGTTGCAAGTGGTGGGATCCCTTTGACTGGATTAATGCAAAGGAAGATCGCAATAATGGGATAATATATATTAACTCTGTAAGCATGTGCAATCACTAATGAAACTAAAGATCCTTATGTTTTCCCAAAACACTACAACTAAGAATTATTGTATCCAGATGTGTTGGATACAAATTGGTGGTTCATATTATCGCAACACTAGGATCATAACATATTTTTTAGAACAACAACGCTATTATTCCAAGCAAGGAAGATAATAAATACAATGGCAATGGAAAGTGATATCATGTACATGTTTTATTTCAAAAATTATAATGTGGATATATCTTTTTATTTTTGTAATCTATAATTGGTGAAATATGTTTTTCAATTCATTTTATGATGTTGGAAATGAAAAATTATCAACAATTTTTTAAACCATTTTAATTGGTTAAAAAATAATTTAATGTGTAATATATTAATCTCTCTAGTAATTTATGATTGTATGGTAGTGTTGATTGAAAAAGATTTATATTTCAGTAGAATGTCTTTTTATCTCATTGCATATTTAATATGTACTTTAGAATTATTTTTATGGTTTGATAGATTTTTTATTCAAACAAATTGATGCAAAAAATCGATCAAATATGATTTATAATTGCTTTCATGATTTAATATGCAATAGGTTATCACTATATAAAATTGGAGGAATAAAAATTGTTATATTATTATAGTTAGGAGATATAAATGTGTATTTTATTAATCCTATTTCATTGATAAATGTGTTTTATTTTATATAAATTATAATTAAATTAAATTATTTTGACTATAATTAACTATAAGTTTATGTGTTTTGGGAGGTCTGAAATCCATAGTTCAATAAAATGTTGTGATTTACATTATACATAATTCATAACTCTTCGTTAAAAAGTAAAAAAACATTTACCATTACTAAACATTGATCAATTTAATCTAAATCTTGCATCAAAGATTACAAATAATTGTTTGTAAGGTTATAGCCAAGAATACCTTTTATGATTTTTTAAACCATTTTAATTGTTTGAAAAAAAAATCAATTTAATGTGTAATGTGTTTATTTAGCACATTGTGTGTGTTAACACCAAAAAGTTGCACACCATTCTAATCCCTTAGTCACATCATCCCATTCTTCATTTTCACTACATTAAACCTTCACTTTCCCAAAATCCGGCCCACAATTATTATTTCTAAATATTCCCTCTCCATAATAGGGAAATTTGGCATATTTCCTCCAAAAAAGAAGAAAAAACCCCAAAGTAGGGATAAAATCGCCAAAAATACAAAAAATAAAATAAAAGGGAGAAAAACATTCAAAAAAATAAAAAAGAAATGGAAACCCCTAAATGGCATATGATACCAAGGGCCAATACCATAGTTCACTCAATACCACGGGCTATTACCTAGGGCCATTTTCCAATACAATAATGGTGAAGGTCCCTCATTTTGACATGATTTCTCCATTTTCTATCTTGCCATCACTCTGCCGAAATTTCTACCGAAACCCTCGAAGCCCCTTTTGTGCTTCCTTGTTTCACCAATTGTGGAGATTTCCCTACCCTTGTGAAGTGTGATTGGAGAGAAACCAAAGTTGCTTGGAGACCAAGGAACTGTTACTTTGGACAACTGCAAGGGTCCCCATTAGCTCCATTATTTTGAGGTAACTCTCGGTTTATAAAAACCCATTTTTATAATAAAATAAAAACATTCTTTCTCTTACCCTCTTGTTTGATGAAGAATACAAAAGAAATGTTAGATTAGATTTCCTTTACATGCATTTGCTTCACGTAGTTTAGATTTTATTTACTGTTATTTCTTGTTTTTTATTGAGCACATGCATTCCCATTTTAAACTGCTACTAAGATTTCCCCAAGTCTTAGTAGGTGCTTTTCAGCACATGCTAGTCTCAAAACACTAGCTATAGTTTTGGTGAGTCCAACTGGGTCGATCTCCATCGATATGTGGTTTGGTTAGACCACATTTTCCAAGTTTTTTCTTTTTTGTTCTTTCAGTTTATATTGCTCGGTTACTTTGTTGTTAGATACGTTTGACACCTTCTTTCAACTCTGGCATAATAAACCATATTGAACCCGCTAGTTTGGACTCTGTCATCGCGGTATTTTTCAAAAAAAAAAATTCTCAACCCATGTCGCACTTGTCTAACCCTTTTTAGTGACCCAGTCGCAAATTTTATCCTAGAGAGTGTGACACCATCACTTCCAAAGGCCCGAAAAGAATGACCTACCTCCCTCATGCCAAGTCACGCCTTTTCTACTCTTTAGTGCGACCTAGTCACACATTTTTCCCGAAGAGTGCGACCCATCGCCCCCAGAGGACCGAAAAGCATAACTTTCCTCCCTTGAGCCAAGTCGCGCCTTTTCGGCTGTTTAGTGTGACCCAATCATGCATATTATCCCATAAAGCGTGACCCAATCGCACCTTGTGTCCCAATAAGTGCAACCCAGTCTGTTTCTAGGTCTGTCACGTCTGTTTTCTAGGTTTGTGACTTCCAAGTCGCTTTTGTGCCTTGGACAGGTGCAACCTATGACTATTTCTGCATTTTTTCTACTATTTTAAACCCCTGAACCCCCTATTCAACCTCTTCACCTTGCAGGATTCTCTGTTTTTACACATACTTATGTTTGCAACACTCTACTTGTTCTTCTTGCATCCTTTTTTTTGCTTGATGTAGGATTTTCTGGGTTTTTATGACCATTCTGTAGCCAAAAGAATTTATTTTTTTAAATATCTACTGCATTTCATGAAAAGCCATAGATCCATTAAATTTGCATCTTTCTTGTTTCATCAAGTTCTCTGTTTAATTAATCAATACTTTCATTCATTGGGAATTAAATACTTGATTGCAATTGAAAATAAATCGGAAGAAAAAAATTGTTGCCACTCTATATTTTTGTTTCTACATTCAGCATTTATTTTCCAGTTACACACCACACACACACACAAAACACACCTTAATATTAAGTGCTTGGTTCATGATCCCAATCCCAACTTAACAATTAATCCTAACTCAACATACATTAACCTCGCTCGAGGAAAAGAAAAGAATTTGGTAGTTAGGTAGGACACTGGGGATAGGAATCTAAACAATTCCCCTTTGTCACTCACATCTGAGACATAGTTGTTGTCCAAATAGGAAGCCAAAATAATATTGTATTTATTGACATGGTTAAGACCGATTTGTCTAGGGTCCTCTCCTTTAAGAGGGAAAGTGGCAAGACTAGTTCCAGAGGTTTGGGTGGAATTCTGCTCTCCACTCTGTATTGAAGGACACCTACTCATTGTCTACGGATTGAAGTTGTGGTTAACCTTTATGCACATGCCTTGAATGAGGTAACTTAGTTTCCATTATTCTAGGTCTCTTTTACCCGGGATCCATCTCGGTAAGGGGATATCCCTTGACTATATTGGTCTTCCATTTCGTATCGTGTGACTACAGATTCCATCACCCTATAAGGGATACTATTTGTGAGGGATTCTATCATTTATTTAGGTGGCTACTTGTTCCCATACCTCGTAGGTTAGTAGGTCATTTTTATTTTCATAGGTAGTGATTCTTGTTGGACTTATGGCCTTTTTTTTGTAGCTCACCTGATGTGACACATGGTTGTAGCAGGTTTTTCGAGCTTATTTTTGTCCTAAGCACCCCTTTTTTGTGAGCTCTCCTCTTGCACTCTCAGTTGGATTGGGATTTTCAAGCATATCTTTATACCATACTTGTTTCACATTCACACACCTATCATTATTTCTTCCCCGAGATACTCTCGTAGACTTCAGGGGTGGTCACTGTAGTACGATTTTTCAGACTCCACTCGTCGGACCCCCTTCCAGTGCACCTCCCTATATTTGGAATATTTTTCCTAGGCACTCGAGTTTACTTCTAACTCTTCCCATTCAGAGTCACCCACACACTCACTTACACGTATCCCTATGGCTAGAACAGATCATGGCCCATTTTTCGGAGGGATCGTTGGTGGTGGGTGTGGAAATGGCCCTATAGCCACTATGACAACTAGTCCAGTTGTTGGTCCCATGGGAACCACTATTCCTAGTAGCATTGGACCTACTTCCACCACTACATCTCACACAGTTACTAGGTCTATACCCACTGGTAGCGGGATCATACCCATGACCACAGTCCATCCAGTCACTAGATCTATTCCTTGGGGCATGGGCCCATCCATCACACTCATAATGACACTTGTCGTTGGTTCTATGGACCCCATCATGACGACCATCGTCATTGGTCCTACCATGTCACATCCTACTCCTATCTTTCCTTTCATGGCCAGTCTGAACCTACATGACTTTGCTCGATTAACCAATGAATCTATTGGACATGACCCCACATGGCCCCTTATTCCTACCAAGCTCCCCTTGAGCATTCCTAAGTTTGAAGGGAAGGCTAGGGAGGACCCTCAGAACCATATCATGTCCTTCCACTTATGGTGTTCCTCCAACTCCATAGTGGATGATTATATTAGATAACGTTTGTAACAGAGAAATTTCATTGATGTTGTAGCTAAGTGGTATGTTGACCAGCTCCACAGGGCACATCCCACCTTTGTGCATCCTTAGACTCCATCTTCCAATAGTTCTTCTAGTTACTCGTTCGATATGATCCTAGCATCGAGATCCTTCTTTCTTGAAGACAGACTACTGCTACCCACATCAAAGACCACATTCATGAGTGGCATAAGCGGTGAATCTTATGCAATATTAAACTTGACGACTGAATATTCTTAGAATGGTTCCTAAAGTCTCTTATCCCATCCACTGCCAAGCTTGTGGAATCAGAATGTCCTCAAAGTGAAGAAGAGGCAAGATTAGTTACCTGGAAGTCACAGAAGTTGCATCTTCTGATCCAATCAGAATAAATCAACAATCTTTTATGGGCCCCTCCTCACAATCCCAACACTCAACAGTGAAAATGACATGTGGAAGGTGGGATCCCCCTATTTCATAGGCCTTTTTGGCCCTTTTTCTGCTTTTGACCATAGAGGATTCATCCAACATATGTTTCTTGCACCATTTGCATTGTCCGAATAAGCGTTCCATGCCTTTAATGATTATTAAGACCATTTTTCTTGATCATATAGATTTTCTCAGGCCATTCTTGACAAGTTATGGTGACACTCCTCTTTGATGACATCCTCCCCTATAGGTATCACATCTTGACTTGCATATAGGTCATATTCTTCATCTGAGTATCTTATGCATTGATCCAGTTTCTCCTTTAGGCCTGTAGGACCCCTCCCTTGTTCGAGTAAGTGGCCAAGCCTCGCCACCATTACATTTTCCCTTGCTCGACAGTAAATTCGGCCTTACATGGGCGACTATTTTAGCACCCCTTGAATTTTTCACCCATGCCACTCGAATCCCCATAGGATTGGCAGTCCTCGTAGTTTAGCATCCATAAATGAATCACATGTATTATTTCACATTGTCACTCATTACACAATCCCTCTAAACGGACTCTCGGCATGGAGTTTCTTTTAAGCCATTTTCTAACTCCTTAAAGAATGAAAATATTTTCAAGCAATCATGCTTCCGTTCACGCTTGTTAAAGTATTTGAAAGGGAATTTGTTCGATATAATTTACCCCTTTTATGGGCTAGATGGACTATTTACGAAAAAGGAATACTCTAGTCCCTTTGGTTAGAAGAGCTCTCCACTGTACACTTTTATGCTTTTTCGGGCTTTGGGGACTAAATTACAAAAAAGAATACTTACGAAGTTTTCTTTAGGTTTTCAGACTCTCTAAAATTGAAAACACCATCAATCATTTACCATCTCGGGATCGAAAAAAATTCACGAGACAGTATCGTATCGATCACAATTCTATCCCTTCTTTGAGCTCATTAAAAATGAAGAAGGCCCAAATGGTTCCTGTTGGATCCCCTGCAGATCACATATGGTCCATAATTATGGAAGAATCCCCAATATGGTCGCCTTTGTTCAGATTATTCTGCGATGAGTCACCCTTGGATTCCCCCTTATATCACCTATCATTCTCCCTCTTTGAGTATCCCACATTGCAGTTACAGTCCCGGGTATCCTAGTCATGTCCCTCCATGAGGTTAATTTCATAAATGTTACCAGGTCATCCATGTCGTCATACTTTGAACAAAGGAAGTTTGAATCCCATTACTCATTGGCCCTCATATCCCCCAGCAGTGTCTCAATCCCATGTCTAGTTCTATCATATCTTGGTCGTATCCCTCGAGCTCCTATCGAGGAACCATCACTTCCTTCGTTGTTGTAGGTCTCTATCTGTCGACACCAACCCATATATTGCAAAGGATAGACCTAGAGGTCCATGTACCTTGGCCTCGTCGCCATCATTGATGAGCTCCTACGTACCACCTTAGGGGAGTCATCATTTCCCCTTAGAACAGTTGTGTCTCATGTGCTCGACATCAACTACATCATCGCACCATTAATATTCGTATAGGGTTTTAATTCTTTCATGTTTTGGTCAAATGCCCTAGATGTCCCTTGAATCCAGCACAATAGTGAGTCTCTTTAGAACCTTTCTAGTGTTACCTTCCTAAGGATAATTGGGCTGCATTGAACACAGTGTTCGAAATTCCTTCAATTCTATTCTTCCTAGTGTATCTAGTTTAGATGCAATCCATTGTACCTCCCAGATTCAGACTCTCATTTGTTTGAGTCCTTCCAGTTGTTGGACTCCTTCAGAACCAGCAAAGCATAAGTTTTTGTGGTACGACATTCGTGATGAATGCCATGGTTTCCAATTTCATTTCTTCATATCATCGATGGTTGGACCATGATTACATTCTAGATTTGAGTCCATCTTGGACCATTATGGTGTACACAACAGTTATCCATGTATTGGTTAGGTCCCCTTCGAGCCTAGTCCTTATCTGTACATTGATACATTGATACGAGCATGGGTATGCCCGTCTCATCTATATATTTGATATTATATGTAGCTCATCCATTATGAGTGTTGTTTCTATAGCTTCGGCCCTTGTAGTTCATATGAAGAGCTTGTTTTACCCTCTAGTACAACTTGTGTTCTTTGTATCACCGTCACACATATTATCCCCTAAAAGAAGGAACCTATGATGTATATTGGCCATATAATAAGATCCTACCCTCACACATCACGGGGCAATCTGTTAACACCAAAAATTTGCACACCATGCTCATCCCCTAGTCACATTAAACCTTCACTTTCCCAAAATCCTAAAGTTAAAAACCCAAAATTGGCCCACAATTATTATTTCTAAATATTTCCCTCTCCAAAAATAGGGAAGTTTGGCATGTTTCCTCATAAAAAGAAGAAAATCCTCCAAAATAGGGATAAAATCCCCAAAAATACAAAAAATTAAATAAAAAGGGAAAAAAAGTCAAAAAAGTCAAAAAGAGAGGGAAAACCCTATATGCCATACAATAGTAAGGGAAAATACCATGGTTCACTCAATACCACGGGCTATTACCTAGGGCCATTTTCCTATATAATAATGGTGAAGGTCCCTCATTCTGACATGATTTCTCCATTTTCTACCTTATTGTCACTTTGCCAAAATTTCTATAGAAACCCTTGAAACCCCTTTTGTGCTTCCTTGTTTCACCTATTGTGGATATTTCCCTACCCTTGTGACATGTGATTGGAGATAAACCAAATCTACTTGGAGACCAAGGACCTGTTACTTCGGACAACTTCAAGGGCCTCCATTAGCACCATTATTTCAAGATAAATCTCGGTTTGTAAAAACCCATTTTTATAATAAACGAAAAACAGTATTTCTCTTACCCTCTTGTTTGATGAAGAATACAAAAGAAATGTTAGATTAGATTTGCTTTACATGCATTTGCTTCACGTAGTTTATATTTTATTTACCATTCTTTTTTTACTGAGTGCATGCATTCCCATTTTGAACTGATACTAAGATTTTCCCAAGTCTTAGTAGGTGCTTTTCAACACAAGCTAGTGTGAACTAGCTACAGTGTCTATGGTTGTGTAGCACATCAGGGCAATCCAACAATTTAAAATCACCAAGAAAAAAACTCTGCTAAAACCTATGGCTGCCCACCTCCTCTAGCAACCTCTTCTATAAATTAATAAATGAGACATTTTTTGGAGAGGTTTCGCAAATACCTCTAGTAGAAGGTGTTTTCCTTGTAGTGTATAAAGGTTAGAAATCAACCTTTGATGGAGTTAGAAGTTAATGATTACAAGGGTTACATGGGTTATGTTTTATAAGGGTAAGGATATTGTGGATATGTATGCAAAGGGTTAAGAGTTAAGTATTAGAATTTATATAAGTTCTATGTTGTTGGTTATATGGGTTAACTGGTAGTTTCTACAAATTATAGGGGCTAGAAATTAAATTTTACTGGGGTTAGGTGTTACAAGGGTTAGATATTATAAGCTTTATAATGATAAGGGTTTATCGAGATAATTGAGGTGATAATGGTTATATCTATAATTATGGTGACAAACAAAGTGATTAGGATTATAAGGGCTAGGGCTAGCATATAAGGGATATCAAGGGTAGTGGTTAGAGTTTATAAGGGTTATGTGTTATATAAGTTAGTGGAAGGGGGTTAGGGGTTATTAGGATTAAGGGTTATAAATGTTAAGGAATCCCATTGTTAGGAGGTTTGTATTAATAAGGGATATATGGATTATAAGGCCAAGGGTTATAGGTTTTATAGTGGTTAGGGATTATAAAGGATATAATAGTTAAATTTCAATGGGTTATAATAGAGATTTGTAGTTAAAGGAGTTAGGGGATTTAATGATTGGGTATTAGAATTTTGAAGTGTTTATAGTTATAGTTTTTAGGATTTTAGCAATTAAGGGTGATGATGGATTTATAACAATTATAAATTATGGAGGTTAGGGGTGGTACTAATATAAGTTATAGTTTTTAGTGGAAACATGTTATATTAAAGGTTATATAGTGTAAGAGTTATGGTTATAATGGTTCTTAAGTTTTACATTAAGATATTAAAGCTAAGTGGATGTATCAATTACATGTAAGAGTTCAAAAATATTATGTGTTAGGGATATAAGTTTATGGAGTTAGTAGTTATACATTTTATTATGGATAGGATTATGTGTTTTAGGAGATTCATAGGGAATCATTATGTGTTTTATTATCATATAAATTATAATTAAGTTAAATTATTCTAACTATAATTAATTGTAATTTTATGTGTTTTTGGAGATCTTAAAGAAATATTTCAATAAAATGTTTTCGGAGATCTTAGCAATTTGAAGTGTTAATAGTTATAGTTGTTAGGATTTTAGCAATTACCAGGGATGATGGTTATAACAATTATGAATTATGATGGTTAGGAGCGGTACTAATAGAATCTATAAGTTGTTGTGGAAACAAATTAGACTAAAGTATAAATAGACTAAGAGTTATGGTTATAGTGGTTCTCAAGATCTACATCAAGAGTTTTGAAGCTGAAGGGATGTATCAGTTACATGTAAGGGTTCAAAAGGATTTTGTGTTAGCAATATAAGTTTCTAGAGTTAGTAGTTATACATTTTAGTATGGATAGCATTATGTGTTTTATTATCATATAAATTATAATTAAGTTAAATCATTCTAACTTTAATTAACTATAAGTTTATGCGTGTTCATAGATCTTAAAGACATATTTCAATAAAATGATGGAATTTACATTATATATAATTTGTAACTCTTTATTAAAAATAAAAAAGTGTTTACCATGATTAAACATTGATATATTTCATCTAAATCATGTCTAAATCTTTCATCAAATATCACAAATAATTGTTTGTAAGGTTATAGCTAAGAATATTTTTTATATTTTTTAAACCATTGTAGTTAATTGAAAATCAATTTAAAATTTAATGTGTTTATCTATCTAGTATTTTGCAATGTTTGTGTGGAAGGCTTGATTGAAAATGGATTTCATTTAGTCAAAGAATACCCAAACAAAAAAATTTGTTTTGATGAAATCGAAATTTTAATTAAATTGAAAATATTGTTACTAAATTAATTTAGGAAGAGATTGGAATTAAATAATATTTAATTAACATCAATGAAGAGTATGAATACAATTTTCAATAATTGCAACATTGATATATCATTCATTATTTTCAAGATCAAGCAAACTTTAGTGATCACAACAAGGAAGTGTATGACTATAAACTTCAGTTTTTGCAACAGTTAAACATTATATGAGGTATCTCTATTTTAAATCACCAATAGATCTCCAATTTTATTTTGAAATAGATAAATCATTAACATATACAACACAATTTATAAACAACATCAACATGACATGAAAAGACATACTATACATGAATGTTAATCTCAAAATCAATATATATGTCAATTTTACATGTCAAATATGCCACCTCAAATTTGAATGAATGATACATCTCAAATTTAAGTAAAATATAGAAAAAAGTATTGTTGATATAAAGCATTAACATACAAACAATATAATATTTCATAAATGAAACAACGTCAATATCAACATGATATGAAAATGGAACATATAAATGAAAGATAATACCAAAATCAATATGTGTGTGTGTGTTTCAAATATGGATATAAAATAAAAATAAAAGTAAAATAATTATGTAAAATATACATCGTAGCAATTAAATATATACATGTGATCAAATATAATTTTTATAAGGTACATGGTACACCACTTGAGCCAGAGGCATTAATACCTCCACCAACAGAGCTAAAGGAATTATCACTGCCTCTTCCACCAAAGCCGGAGGCATCAATACCTTTATCACTAGAGCCATTGGCATGATTAGTGCCTCTTCCAACAAATCTAGAGGCAATATTAATAGCTCTACCAAATAAAAATGTAGTATAAAGTAGTTGGAATGGATATCCACCAAAAGTCATATCACCCATTGTGACCATCTTGTCTAAAGTACCAACGATTGAAAATGGGTGTCACAAATGATGGGTCATATAATAGAAGAGGAGTGGGTGGTTGGTCGGCCAGTGGAAAAGGAGATGGTTGTCAGTCAATTTGGTGAATAGGAGATATTTGTTTGAAGACATGTGGAGGAGGAGAGAGTGGTCAGTCGACTCAATGAGGAGAGGGTGGTTGACACCCTATGGAGGAGGAGAAGGAGGTCGATAGGCTCGATGAGGAGGAGAGAGTGGTCAGTTGTCCTATGAAGGAGAGTGGGATAAATTGTCTCAATGAGGAGAGGGTGGTTGTTCAACCTATGGATAAGAGGGTGGTTGATTGGAATATGGAATATAGGGTGGTTGGTGAGCTTGTGGAGGAGGAGGAGGAGGTGTTGGAGTTGGAGGAGGTGTAGGATCACCATTCGAAGCAAATCAATCAAATGAAGAATATTGACAGCAATGGAAACTCATCCTCCTCTTAAGTACGCTAACTGCATTAACAACATGACGCATCAATTTCATCATATCATGCAAAAGGGTCACCCACATTGCTAGATCTAGGTCTTGTATGATTTCTTTATCTTGTACTAGGCACACTCTGTGTCGAGCCATCAATCCATTAACTGAACTACCACCTCCTGATAAAATATAAAATATGACCTATGTAGCAGGCCTAGTTTTTGTAACTGAGATATCTCATCAGCCTTAGTTATCTTCTCATTAGTTTGGGGAGGTACCTCCCCAGCATATGTGCAAATGTATGCAAAATAGTATGGAACAATAATTATACAATTTAAATAATATTTTTCAATAAATCACATGTGCATTAAATAAGATAATAAAATTCAACTAGATTAATCAAAATAATAACGCTAATATTATGTCTAGTATATGTTGGCCCATCCTAGGTAAATAAGATGATGTTCATCAATCCTTTCCAGTACATCCCTACATATGGGTACTACACAAGATCCATTGTATGCTCATCTTCACTAGAGAGCATTTCCAGTACATCTGGAGTGATCCTACATGGGAAATTTGATTGGATCCTCTTGGGAAACATATGTCCCCACATGTGCATACACACTTTGATCCTTGCATAGGAGGGAGGAACTTGAATGAGATCCTAGTGGTTGGAAACCTCTCAAAAAATAACAAAAACAACTCTAAATAAAATGGGAATACTATCCTCCCATCAAACAAAGTTGTTTAAGAGAAAATGGCAAACCACCTAATACATCTAGGTCTTTGCACTAAAAACTTACATAATATAAATGGGAGCAACTAATGTGATTCCCATCAAAGGTGTGGTGGGCCACTATCGTAATCATAAGTGATAGGTGCCTAACCTCCTCTCCACTAAATGCATGTAAATCCAACTAGACACCAACATCTTGAAATATAAAAGAGGTAGTGATGTCCACACTGGCATAACAATGAACACATGCAAGTTGACTCTCTCTCGCAACACCAAGCGAGATATTGGGGAACTAGGGAAATAGGGAGCATAAATATAATATTTCATAAATAAAACAACATCAAGATCAACATGATATGAAAATGGAACATATATATGAACGATAATATCAATATATATACATAGATATATAATCCAACATAAAAGTAAAATAAATATGTAAAATATCCATCGCAACAATAAAATATATACATGTGATAAAATATAATTGTTATGAGGTAACTAGTACACCACCGAAGGCAGAGGCATCAATACCTCCACCAATAGAACTAGAGGCATGATAAGTGCATCTACTATTGGGGTTAACCTTGACTCGGGAATGAGTCAAATGATTTAGGTCTTAGCAAGTGTTTTTGGGGCACATGGTATTGGGTGACCAATGGTATTTGGTGGACAATGGTATTTGGTGGCCCATGGTATTGGCCTATGGTATTGCATGCAATGAAGTCTATAAAAGGCTTGGCACACTCCATTTTAATGTGGCTTGGAGGTGAGTGGTGGCTAGCTCACTTGGCCTGGATTGACTAGTTTAGGTCAAGGGAGATAATAGATCTATTATGGTGGTTTTCCCTGATTTTGGGTTTTCCACGTAAACATTATGTTTCTTTTGTTATGTGGTTGCTTGGATTATCTTGTATTATTTCTCTCTCATGTTTATTAATGCTCTTAAATATTTAACAATTGGTATCAGAGCATGTGGTTGGTGATCCTTTAGGACAGATTTTTACACATGAATTTTAATTAATATGTTGCGGGATGCATGATTGGTGGTACTCGACACCTCTACAGTTTTTGGTTCCTAGTTAGAATGTGATTTCCCTGGGTAGGCTTAGAAGAACGAAAAAAAATTTGAAAAAAAATCATTGTATCTATCTTATGTGCAAACTAGGGATGTGGCATCGAGTTGTGGAATGAACCACTAGGATAGGTATGAGGGTGGCAGGTGTACTTGTATCCTAGATTGATATAGAATCATAAAGGTTGAGTCTTCGATTGCGGTAGGAATGTGAGATGGTTTAATCTCAATTTTGGTACTAATATTGATGAACCATGTATGTGAAGAAAATTCCTATAGAACTCGTGGTTACAGCAGTTGAGGACCCATGTAATCCGGTAGATGGATTCTTTTTATATGGACATCAATGACAAGGAGGCACAGCAGATGATAAGCATGAAAAGGCGAGAGGATGAAGCAATGGATAATGATGGTGTAGTCACCATCAAGACACATGAAAAAAAATGGAGCAGTTTGCATGTAAAAGGGAATATGGATGTAAGACTTGGTAAGGCATGTATACCCCTGGTAACTCACCAATAAAGTCAGAAGATAGACCTAGGTGATAGGGGGATGTATGTTAGAAACCCAAGTCAAGCTTAAAGGGGGGATTGTTGGGTTTAACCCTGAATCGAGAATGACTCAAATGGTTTATGTCTTATCAAGTGTTTTTTGGGCACATGGTATTTGGTGGCCAATGGGATTTGGTGTTCCATGGTATTTGGTGGACAATGGTATCTGGTGGCCCATGCCATTGGCCTATGGTATTGCATGTAATGAATCCTATAAAATGCTTGGTACACTCTATTGTAATGCGGCATAGAGTTGAGTGGAGTCTAGATCACTTGGCCTGGTTGGCCGGTTTTGGCCATGTAATAAAGATATTCATTGGATGGTTTTTCCCCTCACGATATTTTCCAAGGTAAATTGTGTTGTGTTCAATGTTTCTATGTAACATCCCTCCAATTTGACCTTATTATTATTATGGTTATTATTATTTTTATAAATGTAATTGTAAATATGTAAATGGCCCTGGTGAGGAGCTCAAAGCCAAGGCCCCACCAGTGGACCTTGAAACTATCGTTATGTTCATAAGTGTTATTAGACTTAGGAGACTTCACAATGACGCATCTATAAGATGACAACTAAATTCACTATGAGAATGAATCGACGTAACTTAAGCCTTAGGGATAAAGGCAACATCTAGATGAAGAGACTAAAGAGTATAACTATCATGCTACAGTAGCCGAGTTCGACAAACTCAGGATAACTAAGCACTCACCTTAAGTCATTTGTATTATCGCCTTAGGTAAAACAATATTGATTATTAAATCACAAAGTGAACATTCTAGCTCCTATTACCTTTTATCAACAAGCTAACTATTATATTAAGTCAAGATTAAGTAGTCATTCTTATTATCTTATTTCATACCAAGATACACACTTAATATATATTGAAGAGGAAAAAAAAAAAAAATATATATATATATATAGGCCTATAAGTCATTACCTTTATATATTATGGTATTGGGTGAAGTTACCTTTATAAAGCATTTATTTGTACGAAACATAAAGTATATGTTTTAAAATTATAGGTTAGAAATGATAAAACCTATAATATATGATTATATATTTGGTTATATATTATGGTATTGGGGGAAGTTACCTTTATAAAGCATTTATTTGTACGAAACATAAAGTATAAAGTATATGTTTTAAAATTATAGGTTAGGAATGATAAAACCTATAATATATGATTATATGTTTGGAAATAATGACATCAAGTAAATATATATATATAAATATATAAATTGATAACATATTCGATAAACTTGACTTATTATTGGAGCTAATGTATACTAGTCAAAATTGGACACCGAACTATACCTAAAAAAGGGTTACTTGAACGGATTTATTTTATTGTCCACAAAGAGTTAAAAGGGATAATAATCCTTAAGGATGAAAGTTATTAACCTATTTTATTATGCCTTAATATGCTACATTTTGTTTACTAACAAAAGATATTGGTACTCTTGCTTTATATGCACTTTTATAATGACACTGGTCATATTGGAAACCAAATTTTATGGAACTTTTATTAAAAGAGACTAAAAAGGATATTTTGATATGTGAAATACTATAAAATTTAGTGAGGGAAAAACATATGGATTTGTATATATAAGTCAACAATGGACTTTTTAGAAATATTAAATACTACTTCTTATTAGCATCACTTCTAGGACGTTGTACATAAATATACGTATGTAAATTATGGTATACTAATTATAAAAACCATATCATGGGTTGAATTAACTTATGCGATTACTAATTGGTGATTACACCTTTCAAAGAGAAGTGAGTTCTCAATTAATTAAGATATGTCATACGCTACAAACTCAGTTTTGTTTCCTACTATGATAGTCGCGGCTGTGCATGCCAAAAGGGTTTTATATGGTAGATGAACCCTTTAAAAATAATAGTGGGAATTATAAAAAGGTTTTAAGTCATTATGTTATTTTTTTTATAAATGAATATCCTCAGTTAAGTCTATTGTCTGGTATTAAAAGGAACTTGGGTCATAGTGTTCACAATTTTACTTATGTCAAAATATTAAAATATAATTATGACCTTGTCTTAGTTAAAGATATTAATATGAAAAGGTTTTTTATATAATGTTGACAATATATAAGTATGAAGGTTAGGGAAATACCTATAAATATAAATATATATATATATTGTTGTTGATGAATACATAAATATAAATATATTAGGTTGACAAACACATAAGCATGAAGGTTTTGAAAGAACTTATTTATGTATGTTTTTAAGTTGACAAAGATATGGGGTGGACCTTTGGTGAGAGTGAGTTCTCTTGCTTGAGTATATAGTATTAGAATAGGACCTTATTAACATATTAAAATATAGATGTAAAGATTTGTAATTATGTCCCCACAAGAATAGTAGTAAGTACTATTTGAAATGTTAAGAGAGACATTAGGGATACAGTTATACTTGTCCTTATATATGTTAAAATGATGTTTAACTATATGTTAGTTCATGCATATTAATTGCACCCCTGTTGTTATGGGTGAGAAAAAAAAACGATTCTTTCTAAACCTTTTATTGGTTTATGACTATTCTTATTACCAAGAAGCTAACCTGGATCCATTTAGGAACATATATATATAGTGTTATTCATATTAAGCTCTATGTGCTAGAGGCTTAGAGAAAGAAAAAAAAAAGACCTTATGCAACAATCATGTTGTTGGATGTAATCCTTTGAACTTGATATTTAATAAAAAGATACAAAACCACCCTTTGTGGACGTAGCCCAAGATGCGGGTGAACCACGTCAAAATGGCCTCTTTTTGATGCATCTTTTATATGTGTATGATTTGTCTTCTTGTGTAAATGACTTATTGGTTCATGACCTAATTGTTTAAGCATTCTAATGTTTCATATTTATCTTGAATGGCAATTTTTGTTCCTAGAATTACTCACATTTACAGTAAATTTAACAAATGGTAGGGAGTGTGTAAACATGTTTTTATTTAAGTAAATAGCATATTATTGTCTTGATATTATTATTTTCTCCAAGGTATGAATTAGAAGTTGTTTAAGTTAATCTTTTTAAGAAGGAAACTGATGATGTAAATGAGTATTGGAATATATGGTTTAGGCATTTTTAGGTTACAAAGTATTGTTTGAAGACAAATAGAAATTATAGCAAAATAACATTTCATTATAAAGAAGTTGTTGGGTTATGGAAATGTATTTGGGAGTTTAGTAAATTTTACTAAACTCACAAATTAGGATTAGGACATATGTCATGAGACATAGGATTGAGTATTCCTCTAAATATCGTTAACGCACTTTTAAATTTATGATAGTCATAATTAATAATAACCGCAATTAAGCATATTTTCAAGCAGAAATAAAAGATGTGATTTAGTTGCAATTGTACTTCCGCATAGAAATTATAGTAATTAGGCTGTTTAGAAAAAATTTAAATTTTTATGAAATTTGGGGTTGTGACATTCTATGTGGTTATGATTATTATTGGTCTCTCATTATGTGTATGCTCATATAAACCTAAGATATACCACTAGAGACAAAGGCATCAGTACCTCCATCACTAGACCCAAAAGCATGATTACTGCCTATGCCACCAAATCCAGAGGAAATATTAGTACCTCTTCCAAACAAAAATGTAGTATAAATTACTTGGTATATCTCTCCACCAAAAAACATATCACTCAATGTGACCATCTCATCTAAAGCACCAACGAGTGAATTGGGTGTCACAATCGGCGGGTCATCTACTAGAAGAGGAGAGGGTAGTTTGTTGGCTAGTTGAGGAGGATATGGTGGTTGGTCAACTCAGTGAAGAGGAGAGGGTTGTTGGTCAACATGTGGAGAAGGAGAGAGTGGACAATCGACTCAGTGAGGAGGAGAGGGTATTTGATAAGTTGATTGAGGAGGATATATGGTCAATCACCATGTGAATGCAAATGGGGTTGTTTTAGGAGAGGGTGGTTGGTTGACCTATGGAGGAAAGGGTGGTCAATTATCCTATATACGAGAGGGCAGTTGGTCAACCTATGGAGGAGGAGGAGATGGTGGTGGAGTTGGAGGATCTCCATCTGAAGTGGATGAATCAAATGGATTAGACTGATAACGATGGAAACCTTAGCGATGGAATTGTAGGCCTAGTTTTTGTAATTGAGGTATATCATCAGCCTTAGCTATTTCCTTATCAGGTTGGGGAGGAACCTCCCCATCATATGTGACGATATTTGCAAAATAGTATACAACAATAATTAGGCAATTTAAATAAAATGCTACAATAAATCACATGTGCCTTAAATAAGCTAATAAAATTCAACTAGATTAATCAAAACATAATGCTAATATTACCAATGGCTCATCTTAGGTAAATTGGATGTTAAAACATCCTCTTCAGTTCAACCCTTCATATGGGTACTACACTAGATCCACATTAATCCTCACTATAGATCATGTCCAACACCCCTAGAGTGATCCTACATGGGAAATCTAATTGGATCCTCTTGGGAAACATGTGTCCCCACATGCGCATACACACATTGATCTTCATTCTAGGAGGGAGGCACTTAAATGAAGTCCTATTGGTTGGAAACCTCTCAAAAAATAATCAAAAAATCTCTTAATAAAATGGGAACACTATCCTCCCATCAAACATAACACAACATCAATCCAAAGCAAAAAAAAATTGTTCAAAAATATGGTAGACCACCTAATACATCTATGTCTTTGCACTAAATAATATACATAATATAAAAGAGAGCAATCAATGTGTTTCCCATCAGAGGTGTGTCAGCCATTGTCATGACCATAAGAGAAATGTTACTAACCTCCTATACATTAAAACATGTCAATCAAACTAGCCACCAACACCTTGGAATATAGAAGGCACAGTTATGTCCACATTGACATATCTCTGAGCATATGTGAGCTGCCTCTCTCTCGCAACGCCAAGCGGGATATTGGGGAACTGGGAAAAATACCCCCTTCTCCTAGACTTCCCAACAATGAAATATATGTCTGTCTATGTGGACTAGAACCACAGATCAGGATCGAATCTAAATGCATGTTTGGCATCATCCCAACGACAAGTCAACTATCTAAATAATGTTTTGTTTCCACTGAGGGATGTCACCTCCTCATAAATCTTGAGGATTTAACCATCCCTCAAGTGGTGGCAATTCCAGGTCGTAATAAGGCGAGGGTATAAATCCCTCTCCCTCTATATGTCCTCCTAATCTCATACAACATTGAATTGATTGGCCTATCCATGTTGTTGTTGTCATCGTTGTTGTGTTGTGTTAACATACAACATCCATCAAGCACACATACACATACACAAACATACGTACATATATCATAAAAAAATAATTAAATGACCATTTTTATTTATTTAAATCAAAATTATTATTTTTTATAAAAAAAACACTATCAATGAACTTTAAAAACAGTAACACACCGAAACTGGTGTATCATATTACTACATTGTACCACAATTGTGGTGTCGGGGTTTTTGTAACTAATATCGGTGCACATTTATTACAGTGCATCGTCAATAATGATGCACTTATAATACATGTGCAAAGCATAATCTATGGGTTTGTACCGGTTCGCAACAGTGCAATCAATTTTGAATTTTTGTTTTTTGAAAAATCTTGTTTCTTGATGTGCCTATAAAACACTAACTCACAATTAACAATGTGTATAATTAATTAACACACCATCAACGATGTGCCACTAACACTTTAACACATATAACATGCAATGAGTTTCTATAATGAATATTTTTTCATCATTACTAAAGCACACAAACTATAAAAGTGCGCTTATAATAAGCACACACACCATTTGGATTTTGTATTGCTTTATCAAGAATCCTAGGATGTCACTAAAGTTGTTTTTCACTATTTATTGTGCATAGAGTACAATAACACATAGTATGTGGTGTGAAATATACAATATATTGCACTGCAAATATGTGTATATTTTAAAAAACAAAACTGGTGCATCAATGTTACAGCGCACCACTCTCGATGCATATGAATTTTACAACACACCGCTTAAACATGTGTGTGTTCTAATTTTAATGAAACACTCACAGTTTGATTCAAATCTAACTATCAAGCAACATATTTGGTGCACATTATGTATTTATAGGGTGCACCGGTCTTTATGGTGCGTGATGAAAAAATCGACCACACTGTGTATATTTTTTTAACTAAAAAAGTGAAAATTAATGGTGAATTTTACTTTTTAATCCAATAGAAATGTAAATGAGGAAATAACAAAGATTTTACCTAGTCTCTTCCATGTCGTGGAAGCATGGTTTCCACATACTCAACATATGAGTTTTTTGGATCGTTTTTCGAATTTTGAAATATATGGTCATATTAGACCATGAAAGGAATCTAACAGGTAAACAACACTGAAGACAATGTGGTCAATCTAATAGGTTAACACAAGTGCTTAGGTGGTTTGCATCATTGTATATGTTGTAAAAATGAAATTATGTTTGGTAAAAAAATTATCTTTCCCTACCTCGGTGCGCTTTATAGATCTATTCCGTAGTGCATGTATGTTATTTATGCACATCGATCAATGGGTAAAAGAGAGACAGCCAGTTTGCATATTTGGTGTTTCATTCACCTCAGTATGAATTGGGGTTGTTTGTACATACAAACGCACCATATCCTATCTAATTTTTAAAATAAAAACCTATTTTTATTATTAAAATTTAAATTGTGATTCGGTGCTTTGTGTATATTTATGTGCATCAGGGTGGCTATATTATACAAGCACACCAATAAAGGGTTAAAACCATTAAAAATAATATTTTTAATTTTTATGTGTAGCGATCCAATTTTCACATCTAGTGCTCCATATACCTATACGCACTAGGGCATTTTGTAAATTAAAATTCTTCAAATCCTATTTTTATTTTTATTTTTAAAGTCAACTTTTTATTGTTAAATATTTTATTGTAATTCGGTGCTTTATGTATATTCATGCACCCCGGTGTGCTTTTTATATTTGGGCACACTGATAAATTGTTTAAAATGTAATTTTTTTTGTTTTATCCAATGCTCTGTTTAATATATACCCCAGGTCGTTATGGAAACAAAAACACTAGAGTCCTTTTGTTAATAAAAGTTGACTTTTATTGATAATTTTTTTATCATAGGTCGATGCTTTATGTATGTGGACACACCGAGGCACTTATATGCTTATGGAACACTAGATTGGTTTTTTGGAAAAATAAAAAAAATACATATTTTTCAACAAGAAAACAGGGTATTTTGATGTCGGTGCATTGTGTTATTTAGCACACATGTCTGTATGGTTTTGCAATGCACTAGCGCAGTCTAACAGTTTAATATCATCAACAAAAAACCTTTGGATTCCCACCTCATCTACGACTTTCGCTATAAATAGAAAAAAGGAGACATTTTTTGGAGAGGTTCCACAAAAACCTCCGCTAGAAGGTGTTTTCCTTGTAGTGTCATAATTGTCAACCTCTATATATAATTTGTTCATGCAATAGTTTAGATCTTTAATGTTATACCAGTTGCTAGTGCAACTCCGTTAGTTGATATTTAATTGACCCCTACTTATCTCTTAAGCATCAATAGTGGAAAACAATCTTCTTGGACTAGAGCCACAAAGACTTGCTTGTTACGGGTGGTGAAAGAACATTGTGTACAACCTATGATTTAAAGGTACAACCATGCTTGGCCAAAGACTCATGCAAGTATTTTTTGGTATCATTCACATGAATTCTATGATTTTAAAATCAGTTTAGTTGGTTGAACTTTAGTCCCTATCTTTACTTCCCATTATATTGTATAAGTTAGAAAAAGACCATATCTCCTCATATACTCAAAATTCTAAAAGCATTCGAAGGTTGTTATAATGTGAGACCTTTTTATCTTGTTTTTCTCTGATAAATGTATAATGTCTCGGTTTAAAAGGAGTTATGCCTTCACTTGCAATGACCCATAGGGTTTTCGTGGTCACCCTTACCGAGATTTGTTTTGGACCCTAGAAGGTGTCATCATTCTGTAAAACAATAAATATTAGAGGTTTGATTGAAATTGAGAAAAAAATTGTTACCGGCATGCAAAAATAAGTTCGAAATTATTTTCAAAATTACAATCTGAGTAGGGTTTTCACTCCAAATTTATGAAATCTAGGTGTTCCTTCTACATATTTAACTTGTGACACTTACCTATACCTGACCTTTGAAGGCTTATATTCCTCAACATAATGAAAATGTTATTTTAACCCTTCTTACCATATTCATAATATGTCATTTGAGCATGCTTGTGGAAACTTGATTATTGCATAGTGTTGTTGTTGATAAATCATAAATGTGATTATTTTATGCATTAGTCAGTCATACCCATCCTTAACCTGAATATGGCTATCATCAATTGAAAATTCCTTCGTTGACAATTTTAAACTGATTAACAAGTAATTAATGAAGTGTTTTGTTGCCATACTTTGCTTATATCCAATAGTTTAGAATTTAGTTTAAGCCAAATGAATGGAATGTGATCAATGTTGTTTGGTCATATATGATTTTTTTCAACAAAGGAACAAGAGGCTCCAAGAGAGGGAAAAGACATAGGCCTAATATAGTTTAACTTAAGGCTAAGAAGGAAGAGGAAATAGGTTGTTTTCCCATTTCAATGTTGATTTAGAATAATTTAATCAGCTTACACATATTGGTCATTTTCTTATGGGTGGACATGCTTGGCCACAACCTTCAAGGCTTACCCCATCCCACTTGCAGCCACACCTAAGCATCGTGGACCTTCCCCAAACACCTCCAAATGACATTAATGATGGTTGGACTAAAAATGTAGGTCAACCTTTTTCAGGTGTAGTTGGTTGGGTATTCCCTAATCTTGAGCAACAATATCATGCATCCTCGTCCACCATTACCTCTATCAATTCAGATACTCATTCCAAAATTCATGTTGACACATAATCCCCTTTAATTGAACAACATGTGAATGACAAAGGCAAACAACAATTGCTCCTATGCCTCCTTTGGATCCTGAGAAGCCATGAATAACCCCTCTCACCTCTACCAATATGCATGTTTGTCAAAATTGTCCCAATGATGTTTTCTAATCAATCACCATTTTCTTATTACATAGCTACTATAATGAGCGATAGTTTAGATGACCAAATTTCCCTTGCCAAAGGTTTCTCAAGTCATTTCTATGAGCAATAAAATATGAAGGAAAATATGATGACCCAAAGTTGTCAAATCAGTACATCCTGGTAATATCATCAACAATTTCAATTGCTATGACATGCTTAGGATCTTTTAAATCATTAATTACAACTTGGTGAGGTGAAAACTCTATAGTCTTCCATTCACCAAAATGAGTTATATGATAGATTGACAATATATTGCAAGAAATACTTGGAACACATAATACATATTTGAATTGTTCCAAACCCTACAACACTAAGAGAACTATCATCGCCAAGCAGCAAAAATGGATTTTATTATCCTTAGTCATATGATAAGATGCTCCATAATCAATGAGGCCATTAGAAGAAGAAGTATATGATGCATTAAGGAAAAACCAGAAGTTGAAAATACATATCCATGAGAAAAGGAGTTAGAAGAATAATCAATATTTATGGTGTGCTTCTTCATTGTTTCTTTCAAGGCTTCCATTTTCTTGAAAAGCTTATATTCCACATGACCATATTGCCCACAAAAATTGCAATTTCCCTTAGTCTTCTTATCTTTTTATTTAGTACCTTATCACCATTGGTTGTAGGAACTTGTTGAGAGGGTTTGGGGCCTTTGTTTTGCTTATTGTTGTGAGGTTGTTGCTTCTTTGGATGCTTGGATTTATCCTTCTATTGTGCCACTAATGATTTTCTAGATGTGTCGCCAGTGTTGGTCACTTCAATATGCAAGAACTTATCTTTCCCTCTAATTAAAGAATTAAAAAATTCTTCAAGAGTGGGATAGTCATAAGCAAACCCTAGAGATTCTCTGGTGGAGTGAAAAATAGATACAATAAAAAAGGACTGCCAAGGTTAGTAATTATAGCAAAAGTACATTGCTTTTCCAACTTAGGTATATTGCATTATTGAACTAAGAGTTTAAGGGTTTTGAATTGAGATAGATACTCTTTCATGCAAGATAAATCACTTGGATTTAAAGCAAGCAACCGACTTTCAAGCTGGTGATATTAAATCTCATTGTGTTTACCAAATACAATTTCCGACTTGGTCCAAACTACATTTGTTTTGTCAATTCTTTAAAGATGAAATTGTAAGTCATCAAAGATGGAAATCCATTAGTCATTTTGGGGTCTAAAATGGGACTCCTAAGGAAAATAATAATAAAAATAGTTAAAATATGAGTTATGAATTTTGGAGGAAAAGAGAAAAAAAACTATTTTTTTCATATTTTCAACTTATATCCCTATGGTTTTATTCAAATTTCGAGTGAGAACACTCATTGGATGTAGAATTCAATTCTACATCCAACGAGTACCCACAAAACATACTTTTGATGCACTACACCCCACGAAAAAATAGAAATACATTAAAAACGTATTACTTCAAGGAATGCGTTTTTTATGTATTTCTCGTTTTTTTCTGGGGTGGGTTCCATCAAAAGTATGGAGTTTGGGTACTCATTGGATGTGGGATCATAATTGAATTTTTCATCCAACCAGTGCTCCCACTCTAAATTTGAGTAAAAACACGGGGAGATAAGTTGACTATACGAATTTAAAAAGTAGTTTTTTTAATGACAAGTATGCCAACTCAACGATTATCATTGACTCATTTTCTTGAAATTCTATTGGTTCTTGAATTCCAACTCATCAATGGCTATTTTTCTTATGAGTCCCATTTTAGACAACAAATTGACTATAATGCCTATTAATCCATGTGCTTAGTCATTTTTACTATCCCATTTCACATTCTTTGAGGCATCAGTGGGGGGAGATTATTTTCCCAATGTAATATGATAAAGTCCCCTAATTTGTAGGACATACTCCATATAGGCCCTTCATGAAAAGTAGTTTGTATTGTTAAGCAAAATATCACTTGGGATAGCCATATTATAATATGTAGATAATATGGATTCAAATATAGAAATTGATGGTCTAGATGTAAATATTTCAAAACAATAGGCAGTTTAAAAAATTGACATTGAAAATGGATTTTGGAATTCAAAGTTATGCATTTTGGGAAAAAAGGAAGAAAAGGATCCAAGGATCCACAGCGGTAAGCAAATTTCAATCCACGTGGTGATGGGTGCACAATGCGACAAATAATTCCCCCATTTTTACTAACTTTGTCGATAAGCTCACTTTTACAAATAAGATACTTTATAAATTAAGGTTACATGAACTCTTTTCAAAGGTAATTTAACAAAAGGACTTGAACCCAAGACCTCTTACTTAATAAAGTAACTTTAAGCCAAGTGAGTTAAACAAAGGATTAGTAATATTATGAAGGAGAATGGGGTGGTTGTTGGTGGTGGTGTTGTTGCTGATGGAGAGTGTACCTATGCAAAAATATTGCTTTTGTCCTACAAGACACTTTTACACAACCACACATAAACAAAAAATGAAATTTCAAAACTGAAACTTGTCAAATTTGGGGTTAGACCTTGGTTAGCTTACATGGAAAATGCAATTTTTCTCATTATTTCTAGTTTTTCGGGTTTGCACAAAGTGCACAAAAAAGAGCATATGAAGTCAATAAAATCCTTTCTGCTCTATTTATACTTTTTCGAGATCACATAGAGCGCATGGAAAAGAGTATATGCAAACTGAAAAGGTAAAAAAAACGGGAATAAAACAATAACCAAGCTGAAATATGAAGCACTATGAGAAAGATTTTTAAAAATACCTATAAATGTAAATAGTATGACTTTAGATCTAGTAAAATGGTTGTATCTTGGGAAAACCCTCATAGAGGGAAATAGGCCATGGCCTCAACCAAATAGCTAATTGAGGCAATATATTAATGAAAAAGGAAAAAAAATTGCATATGAGTTTCTCACAATCTATCATCAATCAAATGACCATCCATTCTCTTTAAATAGAGTTCATGTACCAATCGAGTGTTAATTCGTGAATCAATAGCCAAGTAAGATAGAGGTGAAGATGAATTGTTTATCACTTTACATCTAGAACATATTGTGATCGTCGGATTACATAAGTACAAATGCATACTAAAGAAACACACTTTACATAAAGACATATTAAACCAAGTTGATCTTAACAAACTCCTAAGTTTCTAAATATCTTAACAAAAGATAAAGACACCAATTATGTGTGTGACCCATATACAAGGTTTTGTTTTGATATGGTGTGTTGCTTCAATTTGTAACCTACAAGGTAGCCCTGTGTGGTGAAAATTGAATCTACTTATTGTATAAGAAAGTATCTTGTTGTTAGATTGTTGTCATTACATAATGAGTTGTTATTTCACCATGTTGGATTGATATAGACAACCATGTATCCAAAGTATTGTCCTAGAAAACTGGTGAGCATTGTGGTTGGTTACTAAGTGTCTTGGAAAAAGGAAGTATGTCCATGGGATTGTGAGTTAATCAATCAATGTGCCAATGTTTGTCCTAAAGGTATGATTGGTTCCCAGTTGTTACAGATATAAAAAATCTGGAATTTTGATGAGTGTAAAATCACATTTCCAAGGAAAATCAAATAGTGTGAAGCAAAGTGATGCATGGAGAAGAGAATTTCTACGTGGGATTATATTTTGAACATAGGAATGGTGCCAAAGAGAATGCTAACCTTAGTGATGTTGTAATTCATTTGAAATTATTGTTGTATCTAAGTTTAAATGATGTAAATGAGGCATATGTTGTCTTAAAAGTTTGAGGTGCATCATTGGTTATACCCAACACCTTAGAGTCTTGGTCCAAGTTGGAAATCCTAATCATATGACAAGTTGTTATTACCAAGTTTTTGTAAACCCTATTATTCAAGCATGTGTGTTGTATTCTAGTAGTGCATGAGCATGAATTTAGGTGAAGTGAATCCCTATCATGCACAGAGATGATGTGATATCATGTTTTGGAATTAACCACTAGATAGGTACGGGGGTGTTCAAGTGTACTCAAATGCTAACTTGATGTTGAAACAAAGTAGATGTCTCTTTGATTAAAGTGGGAAGTGTATTAATATTAGATTTTTTGGGACCAAGTTATGAGTAAGGGGGTTCCTAACATGTGGTTCAACCATGTAGGTAAAAATGTTTTCTAGAGAACTAGCAGGTATAATGGTTAGCAACCCACGTTTCACAATAGATGGATTTATTTTTATATATGCATTGACAATTAGTACAAAAATTTCAAGTATGAATCCCATAATGAAGAAATACCAAATGAGTGTGCAATGTCAAAATAAATTAACCTAAGTATCCACATCATTTTGGTTCATGGTTCTCCGAAACTACTTGTATGGTTTAGGATAAACCAAAATACATGTTGTAATGGTTAGGGGTAAACCACAAAACCCACATATAATTGAATATATGTTAAGTGGGGGAGACAAAATGTAGTAGCAGTTACAAGGCTCAACAAAGATAATCCACCTTTGATTGAGGAGGAAGAGAAGAACTATGAGAAAAACCTCGATTGAAAATTGAAAAGAGAGATTATTGATCCATGCAGATGTAAAAAAAAAAAAAAATCTCGAGAAGAACCAATCCATATAGATATAATTCCAATGGCCAAATAGACCACAAGAAATCACAAAGATAATGTTTGGACTAGCCAAACGAGCACAACAAAGAAATCACAAAGATGTTGAAACAAGCACAACAAGCAAAAACAAGCAAGCACAAGTGAGGAACACACTCAAAGCAAACAATGTCCATGTATCTTATTGACAATTAATGAAGACAACTAAGCATATGAAGATAGAATATGACATATAAAGAGAGAAGATGAATATTAAACAAGCTCGAGGGTGAAGAAGATGCAAACAAGTATTTTTTAAGGGGGAGTATTGGAGAATCTAATTCACACTTTTTTCATAAGTGGCAACAAGTACAACAAACAAAAACAAGCAAGCACAAGTCAAATATGCACTCAATGAAAAAATAACCATGAATATCATTGACGACCAATGAATATGCCCAAGTAGATGAAGTTAGAAGATGATAGATAAATATGAAATATGAATATGAAGCAAGCTTGAGGACAAAGAAGACCAAAAATGAAAACAACAAGTATTCATTAAGGGGGAGTGTTGGAGAATCTAACTCACATTTGTTTTCATAAGTGAACCCATGACTTGTTGAGAAGGTAACTAAGAAACATCACCCATGAGAACATGTAATAAGCACATGTAATATCTAGAAGAAGATACAGTTGAGCTATATTAATTGGTAAGAAGATAAGTTGGTTGTAGATGATAAAGGAACTACCCAAATTGATATACATTATCCCCTGAAGTGTATTGAGATCCTTTGATATATTGTGTAGATCAATGGATGAAATCAATTCAAGAATGTATAAATACCCTTGGTGATGAATAAAACAAGTGTGTTCACTCTCTCTATATAAAACCCTCTCTCTCCCATGTCCCACACACACACGCACACGCACGTGCACACACAAACTCACACACACACACATACTCACGCACACACATAGACTCACACACACACACACACACACACACACACACACGCGCGCGCATGCGCGTGTGCTCGTGCGCTCACACACACACGCTCGTGTGCTCGCATGCGCGCGCGCACACACACACACACACACACGCGCGCGCGCGCGCACGCGCGCGCACGCACATACACACACATGTGCACGCAAATTTGTTATTTATGGATTATGTAGTTGTCTTATGGAGCTTAACCAAAGTTCCACTATATACTATAGAAGAAAACAAAACATAGATTTTTAGCCAAAGAAATTAGTTTTTTTGCATTTATTCATTGGTCCTTTTGTATTCTCTCATCATTGTTGAAGGATTCCATGGATTGATTTAATGCTTTGATGTTGGTATTAATACTCTAAATTAGAAATTTAGATTGTTATCGAACTTGTTTGGTGATTAGTGTAGTGTCCCTTAATTTGGACTAGGTATGGTTGTCAAGTTTTCACCATTTTAAAGTTCTAATAGAAGTCTAGTGGGGTAACTTAGGTAATTTAACCAAGCTTAGTTTATCCTACATTTGTTTCACTTGAATTCCTTGAAGAATTTCAAAACTAGTGCTATCCCATAGCCTAATTTTTAAGCCTTGCTCCTATCTATAAAATTTTTGAACATTTCCTTATGGTGAATTATCAATAGAATCCTTCAAATGAATTCAAATCACTAAACTATCAATTGTATGAATGAACCATTAGTATATCAACTTTGATACTAACCCGACTAATTGTGGGGTTTTATTGAAAAAATAAATTCAGTGAGCATTCAAAGTTGTTCCCAAATGAGAAGAACATTCATAGGTAAGTTAGAGCACCCTATAAAGAAAGGAATCTAGCACATGGAAGAGGAGAGGAAAGAGATATCCATCAAGTAGATCTCAATAATATACAAGAGATCATGTTCATACCTATCCTTATATGAGATCATTCTAAATTAAACATAATTCAAATCCATTCCAATGAGTGAGTGTTCATCCAACCAAAATATGAAAATCTCAAGGGACCATCCTTGGATATCAATAAATGTTACACTAATACAAGGGAGAATAGTGAAATGGTACAATCTAGATCCGTTTAGAATTGATTATGTTATCAAATAACATGCCATGAATTAATTATTTGGCAAGAGAATAAGTGAACATAAGCTAAATAATCTTTGTAGAGTATACAAAACATTGACAAAAGAATAAAAGCACAACTTTTTAAGCCAAGCAAGCTAATGATAACTTACATCATGTTTTATGTATCATATCTAAGTTGCATTGTTGTTCTCATGAGAAGAATTGGATTAGGACAAAGGATTATGTTATTAGTCAACAAAGAAGTTGAATAATCATAGGAATTGAATGTTATAAAGAAACCAAAAAGTAATGGGAAGTTGATTCTTCCCCATTTTATTTGTGTAGATGTGTGAACGAGACCCAAAACTAAGGATCCCAACTTTTGCAAGCAAACTATGTTGTAACAAACACTAAGGCAATGTTAGAAGCCTAATTTAATAAAGTTGGTGTTGTTTATAAATACAAGATATTATGAGATTTGAACATATAGATCTAGGTACATAAACTAAAGAGATATACAGTGAAAATCAAATTAGCAATCAACTAATTAAGTAACAAATGAGATATCATGGATCATTACACAAAAACTTAGAATAGAACAAAAGAAGAGAATGATATATTTCATGTAACTTGAATGAATGGAGGTGAACAAAATATAAAACAAGGCAAATCGAATTAGGTCAGGAGGCAATTTGAATTTCTCTTGCAATGCTAGGGATGTTATTCAGGCTTAACTAGAGACATACACCCTCAGTTATCCATGCACACTCACCAAGACTGAATTTAACTGATTGTAGGACTCACAAATCCCTAGTTCAATTGAAGAAGTGCATGCAAAACCATAAAATCACTCAAATGGGGCGCTAATGACCATTATGGGTTAGTTAGATTTATTTAGGGCCTATATTAGTGGAGAAAATCTAGTCCTTAGCTGAGTGCCACCTAAAATCGGGGAAAATACCCCAAATCAAGGAATGTGCCCCCAAATCAAGGAAGGCACCTCCAAATCTAGGATTTTAACTCATGGTTGATTCAAGTGGTCAATTTAGGTGTGGCTTGTCCCCTTAGATTCATCATATGAGGGTCTAGGTATCGAGTTAGGGGGTTATTTTCTCTAATACCCCCCATAAGCCTAACTAAGTGAGAAAAACCTAAGTAAAAAAATGGGTCTCGACAATTTGTAGCCATATTAGGTGCCCATATACACACAAAAAAATTATATGAACATTAGGAAAGAGGGGAAAAAACACATGGGAAACCCTCCCCCCAATAAAAGAGAATGTTAAAAGAGAGAAGAAAGCTTTAAGGAGCCTCCTCAAAAAGTGCCTCCACTCCCAAAGAAGCTCTCAACTGGTTGAATAGATTCTGGATAAAGGACTTGGCGAAGATGTTTGCAATCTACTCAAAGGAAGGAAAGAATTACAAATCTATGATTTGATCATGTATCAACCCTCTTATATAGTGCATATGGATATGTACATGCTTGGTCCGTTGTCATTAAACAGGCTCTCTTGAAATATGAATGTCCCCATGATTGTCACAAAAGATGATAGTATACCTGTGAAATTCTATCCCAAACTCAATACGAATATGATGTACCAAATGGCTTGTGTTTCAACATTAACTACTCCTCTATACTTTGCTTCCATTGTCGATAATGCAATAGTGCATAGTTTTTTTCTTGACCAACAAATAGTACTTGATCCCAAACTGAAAATGTAACCGGAGGTGGAATTGCAGTATGTCTCATCTCAATCACAATCAGAATATGTCTATCCAAATAGATCAAATGTGCAAGTTGTTGCATAGTGGATTCCATAGTCATATGACCCCTTCGTATGTTGGAGTATTCTTTGGAAATCATTCCAATGTAACTCATGTGGTTCCTGCATGCATCTAGAGACTACCCCAACAACAAAGAAGATATATGGTTGATTTTGCATAAAATAAAGAAGACTCCCAACTAATTGTTGTTACAAGGTACAATTAACCAAAGGTGTAGTACCTCCTTCTGCAAGCTCGATTCCGGAAATAAAGTGGAATGGGGATGGTGCACAATCATCCATTTTGAATCTAATAAGGAGATCATGTGCATAATTAGACTATGTTATAGTCACACTCCCAAATATTATTGGGTGATTTGGATTCCAAGAAAAAATTGTAACAATCCTAAGTCAGTCATGGAAAATCTATGATGCAAGGCAGATTTAAACCATGTAATGAAAGTGGTAGAACTCCCTATGATGAGGATATCATCCACATAGAGCACAATTAGCAATAGAGAGTTACCTTCTCAAAGAATATATACATTTGGATCTAAATTACATCTCAAAAATTTTGTGCTAACAAAAAGGAATCCATCTTTGTGCACCAATCTCGAGGAGATTTTTTTAGTCCATACAATGATTTCTTTAATTTGCATACCAGAGATGAGTCTTGAATGTACCCCATTGGTTTCTCCATGTAGGTATCCTCTTAAAGTTCCCCATGAAGAAAATCACTCTTCGCATCCATGTGATGAATCTCCCATTGTTGAGCTACTGCTATGGAAAGAAAAATCCTAACTGAATCCATTTTTGCAACTGATGCAAAATTTTATGTGTAGTCAATGCCATATATTTATGAGAAGCCTTTGGCCACCAATATTTCTTTGTACTTGCTGATAAGTCCATTGGCTGCCATCTTGGTCTTATAAATCCATATGAATCGAATCAATTTCTTTCCTTTATGAAGAGGTACCAAATCCCAAGTTTTTTTGTTCATAATGGATTGATATTTATCGTCCATGGATGCTTTCCAATGAGGATTATCGTAGGATTCCACATGAGTTTGAGAATCATATGTGGACATCATATAGCGTGAGCGGGTAGCAATGGATCTATGTCTGAAAGAGTGTGTGTGGAAGAATGAAAATCTGAGCATGCACTTAGAGTATTATAATATCCCCAATATAAATATCATAGATCTTAACTCAGTTGGAACCTCCAAAAACCATTAGAATTGAAACTAGGAAAACTAGTACAAATTTTGGCCCCAAAAACACTGTTTTTCCTATCAATTACAAACAGCTCCTAACCCATTCAAAATATCCCAAAAATCCTCACACTGACTCAGATACATACAAATCAATCCAAATGGCCTACTGACATACTTCATAAGGTTCTCATGAAATTTTTATGGACAAATACTTATGGTGAAACAACCCATTGATGCAGATTTTTAACATAGAAAACTAGTGTTAGAATACTAAACACCATATGGAGAAAATACTTAGGATTTTTATTATGAAATGGAAAACAATAGAGAGTACATATATGGATGTTACATAATTTTCAAAATCATAGAGAAAACTGCTATGAAGAGAGGAGATATGGCTATCATAAACCCGGAAGAAGAAGAAGAGGAAAATGTTGCTCCAAAAGTCAAATCTGCTTCAATGATGCTCCCTCCTTTTGCATATTTAGACCCCAAATTTTAGATATGACTCCTACAGTGCACCCTTCATAAAATATTGAATATATACATCCATTCCCATCGCACTCATAATATATTCACATAAACTGGTGCACCCTCCTAAAGCAAGAACTAACAAAACTCAATCTTCAATCCAGGAAAACACCAACAAATTGGACTGCTACAAAATGGGACCCCAAACACTTCAAATTGAACTTGAACCATCAAATGAACATTTGAAAAACCTCATCTCATTGAATCTCAATAGAGAAATAAGGGTTATTCCTCCTCTCATGCTAGATAGGGTGAAATCTTTCATCATCGACACTAGTTACAAATGGCAAGGGGCACGTCTCCCAAGCTTGAGAATCTCAATAGATCTACAATTTGAATAGGAAATGATCAAAATCATTTCCCTCGTGTAACTATAGCCTTTTTATAAACTCCATGGAGGATTTTTCCCCTCATTCTATAATTCTCTCATAAAAATAATCATAAAATTCAATTTAATGGATAGAATCACTGTTCATGACACATTAACTCACTTATAATGTTATTTGGACCAAATAGGGCCTTAGCCACCTTTGGAAATTCGAATTAGGGGCCCTCTTCCTTGATTTGGGGGAGTTATAATTGACTTGTGGGCCCAGTCTCCCATCATGCACCCTCCTTGGATAAATTTAGGACTTGGAGTTGTCATAGGTTGTCATAGGTTGTCATAACTTGTCATAGAATCTATCGTAAGTTGTCATAGATTCCTTTGGGGGTTACACTTCACTAATGTGCCCTCCTTGGATATTTTTAATCCCGATTACTCCTCATGAGATTCCTTGGGAGTTACTCTTCCCCTAGTGTGCCCTTCTTGGATATTTTTATCCCAATGGGTTACAACTCATGAGATGCCCTCATGATGGGATTCCTTCCACCTTGGATGGGAGTTACACCTCCAAAGGGGGGAATACATTATCCTATGCTCCCTCCTTGGATGGTTATACCATTTCCACCTCATTTATGAATTTATTGCCATTATTATTGCAAATTTATGACCCATATCACCCCTTCTTGATTTACATTTGGATTTACGTAGTGACTATAGGCCAATTAATTCCTTAGTCAATTTGAATTCCACTTGAACCTATGGAAATTAGATAGGTTAGTGGAATTTCCCATGGTACCATCATGGAGGGGATATTATAGTCCCCCCGCACAAGTTTGATTGTCCTCAAGAAATTGCAAACATGGTTGTTGCAACACCTATTCACCTTCCCATGTAGCATATTCGTTTGGTAGATCTTTCCACTGAACAAGGTACTCTCGAATGGTTATGTTTCTCAACCTTCTTTCCTTTACCTACAAAAATATTTTTGGAACCAAAATTATTTGTCCTTTATCATCTAATGGAGGAAGCTTTGTTGATAATTTCACATGTTGGCCAACTACTTTCTTGATACATGAAACATGGAACACATTATGTAACTTGCTTCCTTCTGGAAGCTCCAACTCATGTGTTGCTTCCCCAGCTCTCCTCACAGTTCTATAGGTTCCATAGAACCGTGGATTCAATTTTACATCCCACTTTTCCTTCATTGCTGACTTCTCGTATGGTTGTATCCTCAAGTACACCAAATCATCTACTTGGAAACTGCACTTTATTCTACTCCTATCTACATACAGTTTTTGTTTATTTTGGGTTGTTTGTAAGTTATCTTTGAGTGTCTTCAGGATGTCTTGGATTTACTAAATCCAATCTCTAGTTTTAGGTTCTCTACAGTCTCCAAAAACTTGGTCAACAAAAGTAGGAGATTCATAACCATACAATGCTTTAAATGGAGACATTCCAATGGACATGTGGTAAGTTGTATTGTAGAAGAACTCACCCAAATGCAACCATTTAATCCAATCTTTTTGCTGCCCTATCACATAATTTCTCAAATATTCTTCTAGCCATTGGTTGAATCTTTCATTTTGTCCATCAGTTTGGGGGTGGTTGCTAGTGCTAAAATCAAAATATGTCCCAACCAATTTGAACAGTTCTTTCCAAAAATCTCCTATAAACTTGTTATCTCTATCATTAATAAAAGCTTTTGGAAAACCGTGCAATCTGAAAATTTCTCTAAAGAACATGATAGCCACTTGTGTTGCAATATAATTAGATGGAATATCAAATAAATGAGCAATTTTAGTGAGTCTATCCACTACTACATATATACAATATCTACCTTGTACCTTGGGAAAACCGGTGATGAAGTCCATTGAGATGCTTTCCCATTTTTGTTTCGGAATGGGTAGAGGTTGTAGTAGACCAGCAAGATGTGTGTGCTTTGCTTTATTTTGCTTACATGTGTTTCAATCCCTCACATACCTCAATACATCATTTTTCAAACCCTTCCAATTGAACCTCTCTCTTATTTGTATATATGTCTTCAAGTATCCAGGATGGCCTACTAGTTGTGAATCATGAGTTGATTCCATAATATTCTTCTTCAAGGTTTATTCAGGGACCAAATAAATTCTATCTTTATAGTAGATGACCTCATTGCTGACTTTGTACCAATCATCCTGTATCAACCCATCCAACAACTCATAGGCAAACTTGCTTTTTGAGTATTCTACCAACAGTTGAGATTTCTAGTCTGCTGAAATTTCCATCAAAGAGATGGATGGTTTTTAAGAAAAAGCATCCGCAATAATGTTATTTTTTGTACTCTATGTCTAAAGCATAGGATTGTACCTTGTTGAACCACTTTTGTTGCCTATCATTCAACTCCATTTGAGTGATAAAATGCTTCAAACTATTATGATTTGTTTTGACCACAAACTTGTTTCCCACTAAGTATTGTCAGAATTTGGCCAAAGCATGCATAATGGCCAATATTTCTTTGTCATAAATAGAGTAGTGGTGCTCATGTGGCTGAAACTTTCTGCTCTCAAAGGCAATAGGGTGCTAATTTTGCATTAGGACAACTGCAATGCTTTCTCCGGAGGCATCACACTCAAGCACAATTGGTTGAGTGAGATATAGAAAGGAAAGGAATGGACAACTACTCATCACTTCCTTCATCATGTTGAAGGATTTTTCATCCTCATCTTTCCAAATAAAGGCTCCATTTTTTCGTGAGATCTGTCAAATGGGATGTCAACTATGAGAAGCCTTTGACAAACCTCATGTAGTATATGCAAATCCCAATAAATCCTCGCAGCTATGTTACATTTTTGGGAGTTGGCCAATCAAGGATGGCCTGTATTTTATCCATATGGACCTTAAATCCATATTGACCAATCACATGACCAAGATACAACATTTCATTCATCCCAAACTCACATTTGGATAACTTTGCATACAATGATTGTTCTGCCAAAAATTTAGGACAGCCTCCAAACGATGCAAATGTTCATCCCATGTCTTGTTATAAATTAGAATATCATCAAAAAATACCAACACAAACTTACGTATCTGCTTGTTGAATATTTTGTTCACGCAAGATTGAAATGTAGCAAGTGCATCAGTCAAAGGCATGACTAGGAATTCAAATTGACCATGATGGAAATGGAAGGCTGTCTTTTGCACATATTCTTCCCTCATTCAAATATGATGATATCCAGAGTGGAGATAAATCTTGGAAAATAAATTATCCCCATGCAGCTCATCCCTCAACTCATCAATACAGGGTATGGGGTATCAATTCTTGATAGTTTTCTTGTTTAAGTCCATGTAGTCTATGCACATTCTCATTGTGCCATCCTTATTTTTCACCAAGACCACAAAAGATGCAAATAGACTCGAACTTGGCCTTATGAGTCCCAACTCAAGAATTTCTTTTATGGCCCTTTCGATTTCATAATTGAACCTCTTGGGATTCTTGTATGGTTGGATGATGATGGGTTGAGTTCCCACCTCCATTTCAATGGTATTCTCAATTCCTCTATCTAGTGGAATACCAGGAGAAATGTCTCCAAAAACCTTCTCATGATTCTATAACAATTTCCCTATGTCTTTCAGATAATGGGATGTGTCCAATGTAATATTCTTAATGGTGATCAAACATTATGTTTCCCATTCTATGTCTCCATCCCTCACGACAACCCTCATATTATGTGCAAAAAACTCCTTATTATGATGAGTGTTCATACCCCTTAAGGTCACTTTCTTTCCATTAGACCATTTAAATCTCATTTCTAGAACCCTGAAGTTCATGGTATGTTCTCCAATGGAATACAACCATTGTACTCCCAAAACTAAAAAAATTTCAGCTACATCCACTACATAAAAATTATCTGTCACCATATAGTTACCTATGTGAGATGAAGTCTTGGAATCCACCTACAACAATCCATAGAATTATTATATGGGATGATCATAGTAAAACCACCAAATATTTCAGTCGGCAGGTTCCTTCTCTCCACCAGTGCGGCATCAATAAAGTTATGGGTGGTTGCTCCATCAACCAACATTGTCGCCTTTTGACCTTGCACCACTCCTTTGAATATTAGGTTTTGAAATCGAGGAACTCCACCGTATAGTATAGAAATGAAACTCTTTCTGGAATCAGGTTGGGGCTACTCCTCTTCTAATGTATTGTACTCTTCTTCTCGTGTTAGTTCATGCTCCTCACCATTTTCCTCCTCCTCACTATCAGCGAATAATTCTATGTAGTAGGCCTTCCCTTTTACAGATTTGTGGCATGGAACCCAAGGTTCTTGGTATGTGAAAAATAGCTTCTTCCTCCTTAGCTCATGCTAGATATTACTACCCTTCTTGTTTTTCCAGGTCGAATCCTTTTGGAAGGGCTTCTTGTCCCTAACTTTGGCTTGAAAAATTGTTTTTGGAGGAGAATTTTGGTTTTGGAAATTGCATCTTAAAGGTCTCGAGCTCTACTAACAGGTTTGCAGGTTTGTAAGCCTTCACCAATCCTCTCAATGACTCTACTAGTCCTTCTATAAAAAACATTTTTAAATGAGCCTCTGAGATGTTTGTGACCATCACTGCAAGACTTTGAAAACCTGGAATACAGGCCTCTGGTGTGCCTATCTACTTCAATTGGGAAAGCTCTCTGAAAGGAATCTCTAGGTATTTTCTATAATAACTATCAATGAGCCTCCTTGTAAAATATTCATAAGATGTAATATTGGCATGTCCCAAGGTCCTCATGTGAAAATCCTCACAGCAGATCTAAGAGATGATGTATACCTCACAAGAGTAATTATGATTAAGCAGGAAAATAGAAGAAGAGTGGTCAATGCAGTATAATGACCAACAAAATAATAATACAATAGAACTCAGATAGAAGCAAAAATACTTCACACACACTAATTAATTAATCACAATATGGACAAATAAATAGTACAATGCATGAGGATTCGAATGGCTAAGGTGGCAATTTGAATTAGCTTTCATGGAGTGATCAAAAGATCACTGGAGTGTCATCGGAGCACAACCAGTAGTCTATCTCATCATCAGTGGAGTCATCAATGCTCAAGTAACTGTCAACCATCAGTCAAACTAAGTCTAATTGAGTGTGGTAGGTGTAACTGAGTGTAACTAGAACTAATTGAATGAAGGAGGCTCAGTGGAGGGTGCATGAGGAGCTAACTGAAGTCAGAATGGAAATTCAAGTCTCACTGGAGGTCCATCGGAGTGATACAGTCAGTTGAGAGTCAGTCAAGCCTAAAATCGAGGAGAGAACTGAAGATAACTGAATGGTAGGTAAGGAAGGGTGCCTTTCTCATGCATTGGTGAAAGGAGGGCGCACTAAGCTCTAGGATGGCTGAAACTCAGTGGAAAGAAGCTCTGGGGGCTAGCTAATTGAGGGATAGGTGCTGGGACTGATGACTGGGATGCATGCAAATGCATGCAAACCCTAAATAATGCATGCAAACCCTAAAAGTGCATGCATGACTAAAAATGCAAATAATGAAAATGCTGCTAGGACTAGAATGGAGTATAGGAATATCCTAACACCCCCCCTTAATCCATCTTGGGCTCTGGTAACTAAGACCAAAGGTCACCCAATAAAATGAATAATAACAGTCAATAAACCGAGGAAATGGGGAAAACCTCATGGGAAAAATACCCCCCCTCAAAATAGACTGTAAGGCACACACAAAAATAAATGCTCCAAACTCAAGCAGGTGTGATGCTTGGTCATATGTCTGGAGGCATCTTCTTCTTGGTAAGAAGTGGATCGTGCTCAAAGGGCATGTGCTTGTACTTGCTCTTCAGATCGAATGTGATGAGAACAAATCCAAAAGGATGCGTATGATCCTTGAACCTGTGGTTCGAATTAGCTGAGGTAGGATCAAAAACATGAATGTGCAGATAGTCTTTTGTCTTCTCCTTCGAACCATCATGGGTGAGATCATGCCAAAAGGAACCATCATATGATTGCTTGAAATCCAAATCAGATTTAAGACTTGAAGAATAGTTTCTTGAGATCTCCTTTGAACCAGCATGGGTGAGATCAAAACTATCATATGCATGAGAAATTATCCCAAGTAGTGATTGCTTAGAATCCAAATTAGATCCAAGACTTGAATCATGGTTTCTTGAGATCTCCTTTGAACCATAAGAGGTGAGATCAAAACCAATAAATGCATGAGAAATTATCCCGAGCGAATGGTCATGGTTTCTTGAGATCTCCTTTGAACCAGCAGGGGTGAGATCAAAACCATGATGTGCATGATAAATTATCCCAAGCAAAGGGAAATGGCCATATTCTTCAATAACCTTCTGAAATCATGGAATAATGATCATATAGTAGTAAATAATAGGTGATTGCTTGAGGAGGGCGAATGCATTACCTCCAATAGCTGATTTTTCCTCTGAAATAATCATGTGATCATGATGAAAACCAACAGACTCTGGTGCAAGAGAGGATTTAGGACCTTCTGCAATATCTAGAGTGTGAGTTGGCTCAGAAAGAGAAGAAAGTTGGAGCATGAGTGTAGAATCTGCAAGTTCTTTATGGACAACTTCAATATGAGATGATACTGGTTCATGATCTGAGAGACCATCAAGGGGAGCGAATGCATCACTTTGCTTGCTTTTTAAAGGGTTTGGACCAAATCCTTCATTTTGTTTGCCGTATCTTTCATCCATATGGGCCCATAGCTATTTTGGAGTTTCAACATCATCAATGATTTGGTAAAACATGTATTCAGGCAAAGAAGACATCATTCTTCCAAAGGCCATGTCACCTTTATTCAACCAGTCAATATTCTCTTCAGAGGATTCAAACTCTCTTTAAAAATAACAATCAAAGAGATCATGGCTCTTCAAATATGCTATCATTTTTTGTTTCCATTCATCATAGTTGAATGGAGAAAGAAGAGGGATTCCTTATAAATATGAATACATGGAAGCTGTAGAAGACCTACAAAAACAATAGAGAATATCTGCAACTGCTACTACTGCAAAAATGGAGAAACTGTTGCACTCGAAATCTTGGTAATAACCTGCAAAAAACTCTCAGGAATGGAGATAAACAATACTCTCAAGATGCTCTGATACCATGTGAAAATCCTCACAGCAGATCTAAGAGATGATGTATACCTCACAAGAGTAATTATGATTAAGCAGGAAAATAGAAGAAGAGTGTTCAATGCAGTATAATGAGCAACAGAATAATAATACAGTAGAACTCGGATAGAAGCAAAAATACTTCACACACACTAATTAATTAAACACAATATGGACAAATAAATAGTACAATGCATGAGGATTCGAATGCCAAAGGTGGCAATTCGAATTAGCCTTCATGGAGTGATCAAAAGATCATTGGAGTGTCATTGGAGCACAACTAGTAGTCTATCTCATCATCAGTGGAGTCATCAATGCTCAAGTAACTATCAACCATCAGTCAAACTGAGTCTAACTGAGTGTGGTAGGTGTAACTGAGTGTAACTGGAACTAACTGAATGAAGGAGGCTCAGTGTAGAGCGCATGAGGAGTTAACTGAAGTCCAAATGGGAAGTCAAGTCTCATTGGAGGTCCATCGGAGTGATACAGTTAGTTGAGAGTCATTCAAGCCTAAAATCAACGAGAGAACTGAAGATAACTGAATGGTAGGTAAGGAAGGGCGCCTTTCTCATGCATTGGTGAATGGAGGGCGCACTAAGCTCTAAGAGGGATGAAACTTAGTGGAAAGAAGCTCCGGGGGCTAGCTAACTGAGGGCTAGGTGTTGGGACTGATGACTGGGGTGCATGCAAATGCATGCAAACCCTAAATAATGCATGCAAACCCTAAAGTGCATGCATGACTGAAAATGCAAATAATGAAAATGATGTTAGGACTAGGATATAGTATAGGAATATCCTAACACCTCATTCCATGGTACCACCAATCATTTGCTTCTCCTTCAAGATGTAAGGTAGCCATTTTAATGACATCTTCTGCCATGGGGTTTAGTTGGAATTAGGTGTCAATTTTCTACACCCATGATCTAGCAAGGCATTTGAAATATCCATCAAAACATGGAAGGGTGACCTTCCCAAGGGTGCATTGCAACTCAAAATTTTGTACATGAGTTCTATTGAACCCTTTTGGTCTATTTCGATCCTTGAAGCTGCAGTACTCGTAGAAAGACATGGATTCCTTGAAATATGCACTCATAACCCTGTAATTTTCAAAATAATACTCCAAGGACTCATCTTGCTCATTTGGCAATGTTGCTCCCACTGCTTATGATTCTAGTATTTTAGGTATTGTGAGCCTAGGTGTATCTTTGAACTCATACAAACAGTTATGTGGACCAGTACGAGAGAAAAAAAAAATATCCATGGGGTTTCATAGGTTTTTTGTCTCCATCATGAGAACCATTGCTACTCCCATCGCCATTTTTGTTTTTGAATGCATAGGTTTCCAGTTTGCCCATAAACTCCCTTGTCTCCTCTTAGCTTTTCCTAGCACTCTCTGGACCCTTGGCCAATCTATCTAAGGTTTCCAAAATACCCTTCATGAACAAATCCTCCTTATCCTTAGTAGTAACTTTCCCAGAAATAGTATCCATACTTCCCTCTACTCTCGAGTCTTCTTTGATTACACCTTCAGTGGAACATATTTCCTCTTCCAACCAAATATTTTCTCTGCTCCTATGGCTTATAGGGGGAATACTTTGCAAACTTCGATGGCTCATTTATATATTTCAAATCCCACAACTGTCAAGGAACATTCTTTGATACCATTGTAATATCCCCAATATAAATATCAAATATATTAACTCATTTAGAAGCTCCAAAATCTATTAGAATCGAAACTAGGAAAACTAGTACAAATTTTGGCCCCAAAAACATTGTTTTTCCTAAGAATTCCAAACATATCCTAACCCCTTTGAATTCTCCCAAAATGTCTCACACTGACTCAGATACATCCAAATGTACCACTAACATACTTCAGAATGTTCTCATGAAAGTTTTAGAGACAAATACTTATGGTGAAACAACCCATTGGTGCAGATTTTTAACATAGAAAACTAGTGCTAGAATATTGAACACCATATGGAGAAAATACTAAGTATTTTTATTATTAAATAGACAACATCATAGAGTACATATATGGATACTACATAAGATTCAAAATCACATAGAAAACTGCTATGAAGAGAGGAGATATGGCTGTCATAAACCTGGAAGAAGAAGAAGAGGAAAATGTTGCTCGAAATGTAAAATCTGCTCCAATGGTGTGCTCTCCTTCTGCATATTTAAACCCCAAATTTCATATATTTCTCCTACTGTGTTCCCTCCATCAAATATGGAATATATACATCCATTACCATAGCCCTCATAAGATATTCACATCAACTGGTGTGCCCTCCTCAAGCAAGAACTACCAACACTCAATCCTCAATCTGGTAAAACATCAACAAATTGGACTGCTACATAATGGGACTTGTTGGCCTCTGTCAAAAACAACCCTTTCATTTTTTGTAAATAAAATGAATGGGTCCCCAACTTACACTTTCTCAACAAATTCATCATCAATGACAAAAATGCCAAGTACTATTTACAATTTTGGTTGTTTAACTCTTTAGGATTTTCAGTCTTATAATTGGCATGTTTTGTATCAGTTTTTATCATTCACTTGTTTATCATGATGTGGGAATATAGGATTGAAATAAATTCAATTATGGACATTCTTAGTATCATTCATAATCGTTTTTCATCTTTGGATTCCATGACTGAAAGCATGGAATCTAAAAATGAAGAATATCTTATCTTTTCATTATCAATTATGCATCCCTCCTTATGTGATTGCAGCCTGGTGAAAAGGAGCTAATATTTTATGCAGACTGGTGACAAAACAATATCATTATCAATTTTTTATCTTGGAAAGTTATTGGCCATATTCATTTGATATTATTTTTAATTATGTCCAACTTTGCAGCTCTTCATTTTGCCAATCATAGCTTTTTTCACGAATAAGTTCAATGGTTTCTCATCCACTGTTTTGACAGGCTCTCTTGATATTTCATAACAAAAATATAATTATTGGCTTTGTTAAATCATCCATGTCTGTGAAACTCACTTGGGGATTATAGAAAAATAATTAGTTGTTTTGATCCCATTTTATAATTAATTTGGTATACTTAAATAATATTTGTTTACATATAAACAATGTATTTTTAACAAAGGATCAAAACTAGTTAAATTATATCCCAAGTTTTATTTATTATTCTTATCATTTTAATGGATGAGATTCTGATTATATCTAAGGTTTCCACTAATGTTGTTTGCAGGGTTAGAGCATGGAGATCGATACTTTGAGTCATTTATTTACCTAGTACAATTATAATTTGTTTGGATCATTTTTATAAATCTTACTTAGAGTAGGTGAAGTCATATATGATGGCTTAGTTTTATTTAATTTCCTTGGTATTGTTAGTTAATTTTTTAATTTCCTTATAAATTGAATATTATGTTTACCGAAGGTCATTTATAACTAAGCTACTCTAATTTCGACCTACCCTATCCTAAGTGCATTTCTAATGAACAAATAAAACACTTTGCCTTGCTTCCTAGCGCACCCCTAACACATTTGAACTTTGTATGTTCACATTATTATGTGAGAGGGATAGAATAACCCAAGTTCATGCACAAACACCTCACCACATCATAAAAAAGAAAAAAAAAGAAAAAAGAAGTAAAACCGCACATGGTTTTATGAAAGTGCACGTGGTTTTGTGAGAAGTGCGTTTGGTTTTATTCCTAACAACAAACCAAAAGTGAGATTCGAACTTGGGTGGGGAAGGTAACAATCATTCCTCCCAACCACCCATTCTACACCATTTTACAAAAATTAAAGGGAAATTAAATTAGAAGAGCACCAACACAAATATTTTTTACAAGAAGAATCATATTGAACATTGTTATTAAAAAAAAAATGAAGGAGGATTCTTTCCAAAATTTGAAAGGGAAGAAGACAAAATCAAGGAAGACTTCCTTATCAAGAAGTCAATTCAACGAAGACTAAATATTGTCAAAGTCGAGACCAGTATCATCAAAGAAGACCAAGTCAAAGAAGAACTTGAAGCAAAGACAAAGTCACGAATTATGGCGAATTCAAAATCAGAAATGACATCGCAGTAACAAGCAACACTAGACGATCTAGAGCAATATAAGGTGATCAATAAACATCTACAGGCTGAGGTTGAGACGCAGAAGTTTTTGAAAGAGTGGAAAGACGATGAGAATCATCACTTATGGAATCAAAATCGACAGCTAGAATGAGCCATAAGAGATAACAAGAAAATGTTATCTAATCAGGATAAAGAAATCTCCTGTTTAAAAATCCACAATCAAAACCTAGAAGACCAGATCAGAAAGTCAAAAAATGATGACAAGTCACCAGATGGAAGTGATAATGATTTAGAAGAAGAAATAAAGCATTTAAACCAGCTCGTCATGGACAAAGATGATAAATTGACCCAAGTCCAGAGGAAGCTACAAAATCAAGAATCAAACATTCATACGAACCATTACACCAAAACCTCGAGATGTTAGTGAAGGCCGCCCACTAGAATCTTAACATCCCACCACGCTTCGCAGTCCAGACTCTGGGATGGATGTGCGCCCGTACGGTGGTGTCCCCTTTGCGTCGTACGAGCCCCGGGCGAACACTGCAATGCCGACGTTTCCACCCGCTCTGTGACTTGAACCTTGGTGGAGGCTCTGATACCAAATTATACGAACCATTACACCAAAACCTCGAGATGTTAGTGAAGGCCGCCCACTAGAATCTTAACAGACATAGGTCAACAACAACAAAAGAATAAGGAACTCCAGCAGACGTACGACACTACTAAAAAGGCGCACAAAGTGGAAATTAAGAAAATCAATGACATATTAGCAAGCAATACCGAAGAACTATTTCGACTAAGAAGTCATAACAAAACATTACTTACGAAAATCAAAAGGTTGAAACATAGTAAGAAGATGGAACACTCCAATAAGGACCTAGAAGGAAAAATACTAGAACAACAAGAAGAAAACCATCATCTAAAAAATCGTAATCAAGAACTCGAGAAACAAATTGAGAAGTTTAAAGAGGACAAAAAGTCGCAAGACGAAAGGTTCAAGAAAATTCAGAATAATAACAATCTATTAGAGAAAAAATTAGGAAAATCCAGGAGGAAGCATCCAGACCCTCCGGAAAACAAAGTCAAGTTGAGGAGATAAATTCAGTCCTCGACACAATTCAAAAAGAAGTCAATCCAGCAGAAAAACAAACAGCAGGGACTCCTTACCGACACCCCAATTATAACCGTCATTTTGACCAACGATAGGGTCAAAATGAACATATATAGAGGAATTATGATGTCATACAAGCAAGTACATCAAATCAACATAGTAAGCAAAAAACGAAAAGAGCCATCCCACAAAGCGATCAAATAGCTTCGATAAAAATAGATCTCGGATGGACCACATCAGAAACGACACAACAGTTCTTTTGTGGAATTCATAACTCGTATCTCCTCATTTCCTCAAGTGTCACAAATACTAAAAGAAAGGATCTAGAGATGACAGTTCAAACAAAAAAATCAGATATAACCCTTGTCTTCAACAAAGCTTTGAGGACAAAGCTTCTCTTAAGGGGAAGGCAATGTAACAAACCTAAAATATATGGATATTAAATAATAATAGTAATAATAGTATATAGATATTAAATAATAATAGTAATTAACAATAATTATCGAAGGGACATAACCCTTGTGAACAACCATTAGAGCTGCCCTTTGGAATTGTATTTATATGGGGCCTCTCATTACATTCTAATCATCTTATCATCTATCAATATCTATTATTATTTACTAAAATGTGGGATTCAGATTGCCTATGGGCCTTTTAAATAATTTACGAGCGTAGAAAGAAGCTTTTATGTTTCAGCATGTTGTAGGATTCTTATCATCTCCACTCATGCTAGCTTATTTGGACCAATGTTGACATGCAAATGTCACCTTGAGCATTCAATCATTTGTCATCTCTCGTTCCCTCGACTATAGAGCGATAGACGTGGAATTATTTTCTCGCTTGATAATAGAGCCTCACTACTAGTACAATAATGTGACATCTCCTTTGACATTGTCATCGTAGTGTGGCATTCTTTTATGACTTGTTAGTAGAGCCTCGCTACCAAGGCGTGGGATAAATGGCACTCAAATCGCCCCGCTTTTCCTGTGATTTGTTCCCTAGATTCGGTTATAAAAACCGGCAGAATCGTAGTTCCACCCCATTTACTACAGAACTATGCCATGGAACTGTGCCTCTAGGGGTTTTGGCTCATTTTAAGACGACCCGGATCGTGGAAATTCCAAAAAAATAACGAGAAGGGGTGGAACTATGCCTCGCCGAAAAATTTTCCGTCGCCGACAGGGGGCTATTTGAGTGCCAGTTATCACACGCCCACTACCAATACCATAATGCAACATCATCTTTGACATTTTCATCATACTACATACCATTTACATCGAATGAACATATACAATGAATTTCATCATCATGCCTTGGGTTCTTCAATGGCTTTCCTTAGAATGGGTCATTTGTTGTTGGCCCGTTCAGGAACTTTTGCACCTCTACAGAACACCTTATGATTCCTTCCACCCGTTCCGCTGCCCTTACTTTTGCTCAAACTCTGCGTGCTCTCCATTGTTTTTTTTGCCATGATCCTTGTGGATTCATTTTCTCTCCAAACATGGGTTTCACTAACCGAGCAGAGCCCAAGAGTGTCAACTCTGTTGAATCCAATTCGTGACTGGTTTGGTTTTGATGGGCATGTTTTGGTGGCCTTTTATCAGTAACTTCTGTGGGCATAATAAGCTCGTTTCCCTTGAAGTTTCCCATTCATTCGATAGTAGTAAGTTCTGGGTCGGCGATATTGAGTTTGAGGTCGATGAAGGATTCATAGTTACCGCAATAGAGATACCATGTGTGTTTGAACATTGGTCTAGACACGTGATGATAAAAAATATCCCTTGGCTGCAACTTATGTGCAAGCCAACTTCTGCAATCCACAACCACAAAGGTCGTATTTCTCCTTTTTTATGAATGTTTTCATAGAATCATAAATTGCTATTAACCTGGCTTATAAATTTAGGCCTATGAATCACCTGTAGTATTTTAGTTTGCTTGACCAAAATTTGGATGTATGGAATATAGTAGCTAGTTTTGATTTATTGTTTTCTGTAGTTTTAATGTGTGTTGGTGTTACTGTGTGATTTTTTATGCTTTGTTCAAAGTTCATATCTTTTGTTTAAATTTATTATTTATAATTTTCTATTAAAACACATGTCTCCCCTGGGACTTGTCGTCCCATCCTTTTGTTTATAAGTGTAAATTTTGTACATATCCAGATTAGATTATTAGTTTGATTTAGAATATTTTAATTATTGTTTTAGTTAGTTTAGTGTTAAATTAGTTTAGATTAGTGTTTAGATTGTTAGTTTAGTTAGATTAGTTTTTTATTTTTGTGTATGTTAGATTTAGCTAGCCAATGGATCCATAAAACTCGTTGGGTTCAATACTTGAAACGATTAAGGGGTGCTTAAAATCCTTGGATCGGACTGATACCCCCTTGTTGACCACGGTGCATAATTTCCGATCAAAACGACCCCAAACACTTCAAATTGAACTCAAACCCGACAATTGAACACAAAAAAAACCTCATCTCATTGAAGCTCAATAGAGAAATCAAGGTGATTCCTCCTCTCATGCTAGCTAGGGTGAAATATTTCATCACTGAAACTAGTAACAATGGCAAGGGGCACATCTCCCAAGCTTGAGAAGCTCAATAGCTCTCCAATTCAAATAGAAAATGATCAAAATCATTTCCCTCGTGTGCCTATAGCATTTTTATAAACTTCATTGAGGCTTTGCCCCCCATTCTAGAATTCTCTTATAAAAATAATAATAAAATTCAATTTAATGGAGAGAATCACTATTCATGACACATTAACTCACTTCTAATGTTATTTGGACCAAATAGGGCCTTAAACACCTTTGGAAATTCGAATTAGGGTCCCTCTTCCTTGATTTAGGGGAGTTACAATTGACTTGTGGGCCCACTCTCCCGACATGCACCCTCCTTGGCTAAATTTAGGACCTGGAGTTGTCTTAACTTGTCATAAGCTGGCATAACTTGTCATAGAATCTATCATAAGTTATAATAGATTCCTTTAGGGGTTACACTTCACTAATGTGCCCTCCTTGCCTATTTTTAGGCCTAATTCCTCCTCATGAGATTCCTTGGGAGTTAGTCTTCCTCTGGTGCACCCTTCTTGGCTATTTTTATCATGTGGGGTTACAACTCATGAGATTCCCTCATGATGGGATTCCTTCCACCTTGGATGGGAGTTACACCTCCAAAGGGACCCATCCATCCTCCTATTCACCCTCCTTGGATGATTAGACCATTTCCACCTCATTTATGAATTTATTGTCATTATTATTGCAAATTTATGACCCATATCACCCCTTCTTTATTTACAGTTGAATTACATAGTGACTATAGGCCAATTAATTCCCTAGTCAATTTGAATTCCACTTGAACCTATGGTAATTATATAGGTTAGTGGAATTTCCCTTGGTAATGGTGGGGACATTACAAGTATCGGTGGGATCACCAACTAGTTCCTCGGTTTCTTCAAGTGTTTGCTTTTCTCAATGAGGATGAATTGTTGGGTATACGACACTCTCATTTTTAGTATCCTCGTTATCATCTACATATGAATCCGAATATGTACTTGACTCTAAAATTTATGTTGAAATGTTAGAATAAGAATCAAAAAAATCATTTTGAATAACTAGTTGTGCATTAGTAGGAGAGCTAGTTTCATACATTTAAATTTCTTCAAATTTTATACTTCTTTCAATAAATAGTTTTTCAATCTTAAGATTCAATAGCCTATAACATGTTATCCTTTAAGTATATCCAACAAATAGGCACTCCTCACTTTGTGGTTCTAAGGCCCTTCTTTTCTTGGGAGGAATATGAGCCCAAGCACGAGATCCAAACACCCTGAAGTGATTTACTGTTGGTTTATGACCAACCCATGCTTCAAAGGATTTACCCCTTTCAAATTTATGTCAGGTGCTTTATTTTGAATGTAATTTGAACAATTTATGGCCTCAAACCACAATTTTGAAGGATAATTAATTGATTCCAACATGCAATTTTCCATTTCTTTCAATGTTCTATTTTTCCACTCTACAACTCCATTATGTTGTGGAGTATAAGGAACAATATATTGCAGCTCTATACCATCTACAGAGAATAACTGGTGTACATATTTATTGACATACTCCCCCCATTATTCGTGCAAAGAATATTGATCCCCTTACTGGATTGTTTCTCTGCAAGTGCTTTAAAATCTTGAATACATACAAATACATCATATTTGTGAGTTAGGAAGTACACCCATGTGTATCTCAAAAAATCATTGATGAAAGTCAGTACATATCTAGATTTATTCATAGAGAGATGAGGAAATGGCCCTGTAATTTCATTGTGGACTAATTCAATAAGGGATGAGGCTCTCCTTTCCTTCCCTTTCTCAAATATGTCTTCAGTGTGCTTACCAAGAGCACATCCTAGACATGCTCCATCCGAAAAAAGAGATGGGTGGAATTCCTACTACCATGTATTCCTTCCTTTATTGCTACAAGTAAGGATAGTTAAGGTGCCCAAACCTCTCTTTCCATATTCTACTAATATCATTAGAATGAATTAACGGAATTGAAGTAGGAGATTTTGGTAGAAAATTCGAAAAAACATACAATTTGTTATTGTGATGAACTTCCTCGAGTGCAATATTTGACCCATCAACTATATCAAAAATGATTTCTTAGTATTTATTGAAGAGAACTTTCTCACCATGGACCAAGTGTGTGATTTGGTAGATATAAAGCACATTTTTGGACAAAGACGGTGCATAAAATACATCTTTAAATTGCCCATGTTTTTGTAGAATGTCCCCTTTTCCACATACCTCGATTAGAGCATTGTCTCCCATAAGGAATTTTTGAACAAAGGATGGATGAATGGAGGTAAAAATTTCCTCATATGATTCTATGTGATTTGATGCTCCAGAATCTAGGATCCAAGTAGCTGATTTTGAAGTTGAAATTGTCACAAGTGCAAGTCCACTTTCGGGAGGAAGTCTTGGCTTCCATACTTTGTCTTCTTTTTCTGCAAAAAAATTATTATACCTGCAATTTTCTTCTTTGTGAGGTCCCTTTCTGCAGTAGGGACACAAAAACATCTCCTCATCGGTCTTTTTTTCTTTGGAGGTGGTCTTGTCATAAGAAAACTTGGACTTTGCTCCATTTTTTCTTTGTAAGGAGTCCTTTTCTTACTTGCTCTCCTTTTGTCCTCATTTTATGCAAGTGCATGAGCATTTGATGTCCTTTGTAGGCCCTTATGTGAGAGCATATCCTGCTCTTGAAGAAGTGAGGCAGAAAACACATCTAAATAAGGCATGGTGAAAGATGCTCCAAGTGCTAATGTAGTTGAATGAAATGAGGAGACAGAAGTACTAAATTCATGACCCAATTTTGAAAGGATAGAGAGTACCATTTGACTATATTCTTTATCAATCTTACACATCTTGAGCCACAAGAGGATAGATTTGAATTTGGTGAGTAATTCTTGAATGGAATTGAACTCACTTGGTCTTAGGTTCATTAGGTCCACCTCCAAATGATGACCCCTGATTTCATCTTGTGCACTGAAGAGGGTGGACATGGTGGTATATACTTCATTAGGAGTCTTCTTGGATTGAATGTGGTAGATTAATTCTGGAGAAACAAACTAACAAAGCATCCCATGTGCTTCACCTATTCAATTTAGATACTTGGACTTTTCAACAAGTCATTGGTTCCATCTCAATTCCCATGGTGATCCGGTACAACCCCTCCATCCTCAAGAGCATCTCTACTCTTGATCTCCATTAAAAGTAGTTGAAGGAGGGTAGGAGCTGATTGGAAGGTATATCCATGGATGCTAATGCACTCTTTGATATCTACAAAAGTGCTTCCTTAATCTACAAAAGCTAGAGTCCTGACAAAAAATCACTAGAACACTAACTAGTTTAGTACCCCTGTTGCTCTGATACCATACGAGATTTGAACATATAGATCTAGGTACATAAACTAAAGATATATATAGTGAAAATTGAATAATAAATCAACTAATTATGTAACAAATGAGATATTATAGATCATGACATAAAAACTTGGATCATAGAGAAGAAGAGAATGATATATTTCATGTAAGTTGAATGAATGGAGGTGAACATAACATATATCAAGGCAATTTGAATCAGGTTAGGAGGCAATTATAGAAATTAAAATTTCTATTGCAGTGCTACAGAGGTTAACCAGGCTTAACTAGAGCCAAATACCCACAATGAGCCATGCACACTCACCAAGGCTGAGTTTAATTGATTCTAAGACTCACTGTGCACTAGTTCAATTGAAGAAGTGCATAAAAAACCCTAAAATCACTCAATTGGGGCTCTTATGACTTAATTGGAGTGCTAATGGTTGTTATGGGTTAGTTAGGACCTAGATTAGTGGAGTGCATCAAGCCCTTAACTGACTACCACCTAAAATAAAGGAAAAATCCCTCAAATCAAGGAATGCACCCCCAAATCAAGGAAGGCACACCCAAATCTAGGAGTTTAACTCATGATTGATTCATGTGGTCAATTTAGGTGTGTTTTGGCTCATTAGAGTCATCAAATTAGGGTCTAGGTAGCTATGTAGTGGGTTATTTTCTCTACATGTATGACACCTTTGGTTTTACTATGAGTTTGTAATATTGAATTGTTTCTTTTCTCATACTCTCGTCCTTATAATTTATGTGGACTCGGTTTCCAAATATGAATAGAAATGGACTATGTTTTGATATTTTTTATATCTTATTCATCTTTGATATTGTATGAATTGAAGGTGTGCTTTTGGATTTCTCTAGTATTGTGTTTCAAATCTTGTTTGATTTTAACTTTCTCCTATTTCTAGGATTTGATTTATACATTTTACTTTCTACAGTATAAAATAGAAAACTACATAAAATTAACAAACCCCTAAAATGAGTCTAGAAACAATGCCACAAAATGGAGTGTTTGAAAATAAAGGACAGGAATCACATTTTGAAGATTTTATCCTAGCGAATAAGTATGTGTTGACAAGTGTCAACAAATTAATGTTATAAGGGGCCATCACCATTATAGGGATTTAAACAAGAAGGCCCCACTATTTCCACCTAATGTCCAAATATTTGATACCTATCTAAATTTACTATCTAATTTAGACACAGAAACTTGGGCACACACTCCAAGAAATTTTGATTTCCAAATATTCCTACAAGTTCTAGAATTCAAAGAAAAATTTGGCCCAAGACCTAAATAGACTTAACCATGAGTGCATCAACAAACAGTCGTGGGTTTTTGATACCCATCATAATTAAACCTAGTTAACTTTAACCACCCAAATTTGTCATAGCACATAACTATGTTGAATATTGTAACTTCTAAGAATATTATATTTGTACATTATTATTCCGGAGATGTTTCATCCTTCCGAGGCAATTCTATTATGTATCCGGAGATGTTTATTCCTCCGATGGTTTGTGGTAACTAGGGTTATTAGACCCACCATGTGGGGGTCGGCCCTGAGTTTATATTTTAGGGGTTATTAGACTTCTCCAGGAGAGGTCGGCCCCATTAGGGATTTTGGTCAATCGGGATCTAGTATAAGTAGAGGAGGAGAGCTCCTCATTTAACACACTTCCACAACTCAGAAAGCAGCGCACTTGTGTCTGGGAGGTCTGCATGTGAGGTAGAGAAGAAGCACAATTCTTGGAGCACATCTTGTATTTTGGTTGATCATCTTATTGAGGAAAGCTTTGCTGGGTTTTCTACCCCATAAGGATTTCCCAGGGTAAATTCTGTGTCTATCTTGTGATTATGTTTCTTTCAGTGATCTTGCTAATCTATTTGGTTTAAAACTTAACATGGTATCAGAGCTATCCTGAATAGAACATCTTTCATAAGGTGAAATTATATTTCTCTCTCTCTCCCAAAATTAGGGTTTATGAAAAAGTTAGTATTTTGGATTCTGATTGCATGGCTAAATAGCCCTTCTAAAGATCTATCTTTTGAGCTTTGGATCGAGGTTTTTGGTTGGGTAGAACTCCAGGAAAGTCAAACCCTAGTTTTACCAAAAGTGCGATAAACCAGAAATTCTATTACAGATCCGGAAAAGTAAAAAGTTAAAGTTTCCAGGTAAGTACTATTCTATCTCTTGTCTCTTGGACTCCCCCAAGAGAATATGGCTCCAAGCACTAAGCTTGAAGATAGGTTAGAAGGTATAGAGAATTTCTGGGCATGGAAATACAGAATTGGTCTCATTCTTGAAGAGAATGATCTTGCTCAGTATATCAAGGATGAAGTTGCAGAACCTGAAGGAGATGAAGCCAAAGAGAAGCATAGGAAGGATTTGATTAAGGCAAAGAGAATCATAGCTGATTCTATTAAAGATCACTTGATTCCCCAAGTGGCTTCCAAGAAGACTCCAAAGGAAATGTATGATGCCATAGCAAGAATGTATGAGGGAAAGAACATCAATAGGAAGATGAACCTAAGAACTCAGTTGAATAGTACCAAGATGCACAAAGGAGAATCCATTCAATACTACTTCTCAAGGGTCTCCCAAATCAAAGAGCAACTAGATGCCATTGGTGATACTCTTGATGAAGATGAACTTGTGATGATTGCTCTAAATGGTCTCACTAGGCCTTGGGAGTCATTTATACAAACTATGTGTGCCAAAAAAGAAAGTATGAAGTTTGATGTAGTGTGGGAGGATTGTGTTCAAGAAGAGGCTAGGGTATCCAACAGAGAAGCCCTCCTCAAGGAGGATGACCAAGCCTTGGCTACTCACACCAAAAGAAGTAGAAAGGGTCACTTCAAGAAAGTTGACCACAAAGGATCTCAACCCTTCTCTAAATTTAAAAAGCGAAGAGGACCCAACCCAGTAAGAGATCTCTCCACAGTCTAGTGCTAAAGTTGTCTTAAACTAGGACACATTTCCAGATTTTGTCCTTCACAAAAGAATTTTGTCCACAAAAGACACCATGCACATATTGCAGAAGATGATAATGAAGAAGAAGAAGAAGAAGAAGAGGAAGAGGAAAGGCCTCGAAGGAAAAGATCTAAAGTAAAGAAAGAAGATCCAGAAGAATATGTCCTATTCTCTGCACTCTCTGGATCTATATCTCCTGGAGAAGATACATGGCTCATTGATAGTGGTGCTTCAAAGCACATGACAGGTCAAAGGAAGACTCTCTCAAAAATTGAAGAAAAGTCTTCTCCACAAAAGGTATCTCTAGGAGATTATTACCAATATCCCATCAAGGGAATTGGTGAAGCAAGCTACAAGCTAGATTCTGGAACACCCTTGAAAATGAAAGAAATTTTATATGTACCAGGTTTGAAGAAGAACCTACTCTCTATCTCAGCACTAGATAAGAAAGGTTTTAGAGTTTCCTTCATAGATGGTCAAGTACTTATGTGGCCCAAAGGAAACTCTATTGAAGATGCAGTTGTCATTGGTGAAGAGGAAGGAGGTCTCTATAAGCTCAAGGGACATCCAGAAGTTTCCCTTGCTCATGAAACCTCCAGGCCCAGTGAGCTATGGCACAGAAGATTAGCTCACATTAACTATAAATCCCTACCCTATGTAAGCAAGGTGGTCATAGGATTACTAGACTTGAAGGTTGATCATAATGGCTCATGTAAAGGATGTGAAAAAGGGAACGATGTCAAGAACCCTTTTCCAAAGAGTGAAACAAAAACTAAGAACATTTTGGAGCTAATACACTCAGATGTATGTGGACCCATGCCCATCACTTCCCTAAGTGGGTTTGAATACTATCTCTCATTCATCGATGACTATTCAAGGAAGACTTGGATATACTTTCTAAAAGGTAAGAATGAAGTCTTTGGAAAATTCAAAGAGTTCAAGGCCCTAATAGAAAATCTCTCAAAAAAGAAAATCAAGATTCTCATAACAGATAATGGCGGAGAATATACTTCAAAGGACTTTGAATACTTTTGTAAGGAAGTTGGAATCAAGAGGGAACTAACCACTCCCTACAATCCCCAACAAAATGGGGTGGCTGAAAAAAAGAATAGAACCATCATGGAAGCTGTAAAGACCATGATACATGATCAAGATTGATCCGAAAACAGGATCTTTGCTACTCTATGACGTTAACATGAATTGCATAAAGAGCATGAATGAAGCTCACAAATCCATAAGAAGAGAACCAAACAGCATAGACAATACGCACATAAAGACAACAAGTTGATAATGGAGTTTGTCCAGGATGGACTACGTCTCTGGGCCTACTTCTCAATAGGAGGGTCGATCTATAATCTCAGCATAAAGGCAAAATACATAGTAATGATACAATGATACCTTGGCGACAATGGCCAGGAAGAGAACCGCTTCCCAAAACACAACAAGACTGCTTCCAGCAACTCCGAAGCCTGAAGACGGTGTAAAACGAGTATAAACACTCATACCTTCCTCCTGCAGAGCTACGCAATCTCCCTTCTCTCCTTTAGCTACAAAGTCTCTACTCCAAAGCATAAGTGGCAAATGGCAACTAAGGGGGCTTATATAGCCATGACTTGCCCCTCTTCACATTTTCCTCATGTTCTCTTTGGTTACAACAAATTTTTCCCAAGAAGGCATATGGTTCCAACTCCCCACACTTGGTTAGGCTCTTCTTAAATTATGTAGTTGACATAGTTACAACTATGCCAACCACATTTTATATTTTTAGAATATTACAATAAAATTCTTTTCCCCCAAAACCACATGGTTCATTGAACCCACAATATGGTTTTTTTTTTTAAACAAATTTGTTATAACGTATCTTGTTTTAGACCCACTTATAACCCATTTCCTATAGTTTGTAATTCGACATGTGCTGAAATAGAGCGCGGGCTCCCGTGCTGGTCGGAGCTCCCGGTCACGTTGGAGGAAGAACCAGGGTCGGGGCTCGAAATGACACTTTAAATAAATTCATTTCCATACATTATATAAGGAACACTACCAGCGCAGTTGGTAAAGGCGCAGAGACAGGGTATGGGAGGTCAAGAGTTCGAAACCGGCAAAGCAGCAACATTTTGGTGAACTTCAATAAATATTGGCCAATCCAGTGTTGCAACGTGGCAATTCTGGATTGGTCCACCTCAATGCCCAGTCAGCTGCCAACTCATTTATCGTACTGCCAACTAAGTTGCGCAGTCACCTCCGTACTGACATGTGTCACATTCGGATTGGTCCGTACTGCTGACTGGATTGCCACCTCATCGTCTGTACATGACATGTGTCGCATCCTGATTGGACCGTACTGCCACCTGTCTGTCCGTACAACTGCCACATCATCCGTCCGTACTGTATGGATGCCACGTGTCACCCTGCCAGTGGTGCCACGTGGCACCCCCATTTTGCCAAATTTGCTTGTTTCATCAATACAACAGAACGTGATAACTTTCTCATACGGAGTCCGTTTGAGGTGAAACGAACGTCGTTGGAATCGTCTCGATGAGCCCTTTGATCTAACGCCAGTTTTGCTGAGATTGGAGGACTTCAAAAATTTTGCCTTCTTGGATCCTCCTGGATCATTCCTCCCCACTGAGAAGCTTTTGGCCTCCAAAATCCTTTACTAATCAACAGATAGGTGAGGGAATTGCTCCCTCGCTTTCTCCTTCTCGATCCACTTGGCTTTGCTTGGATGAGTGCCTCTGATTCCCACTCGAAGATACTCAACATCACCTCTACGAGAAGTCCTTGTCCTTCTGTCCAAGATGACATCTTCCTTTAGCTCATCCATGTACTTAGGAGCAAATTCATCAACTGATGGCAATGAGACATTCTCCCTTTCATCCATGATCATGGGAGGCTCATAGAGTTTCAAGTTCTCCACATTCACCACTGAGTAGATCTGCATGTATGGTGGTAGCTCTAAGCGAAAGGCATTCGTCCCAATCTTCTCCAAGATGGTGAAGGGACCATATCTGATGGGCTTGAGCTTCTTGCCTTCTTCGTTCAGTCCTAGCCTTTCCCGATTTGCAGTAGCCATTTGAGATAGAGACAGATGCCAGTGGATATGCCATGGGGGCAGTATTGATGCAGCACCGCAAGCCTATTTTCTACCATTCAGAGACTTTTACTCAAGCAGTGATCAACTACCCCACCTATGACAAAGAGTTGTATGCTTTGGTTCAGAGTGTCAAGAAGTGGAAGCACTACTTGATGGGTAAGGAGACGATCATCCATACCGATCATCAGCCGTTGCAGTATCTCCAGTCCCATACTAAGCTCCAGCAAGCTCGTCATTTCAGGTGGATGGGATTTCTTCAACAATTCCATCTAGTGATCAAGTACAAGAAGGGTACTAGTAACAAAGTGGCAGATATGCTTTCTAGACCTCCTATTGTTGCATCTATTGTTTTGAAAAATGATTCTTTATCCCATGAAAGTCATATTGAGCAGTATGCTACTGATGATTATTTCAAGGAGATTTATGAGAAGCTAACCAATGGCACACAGGTGGAAGACTACTATTTGTAGGGAAAGTTGCTCTATCATTTGGGCAAGCTATGTGTTCCTATCAGTGAAAGAGACCATGTAATACGAGAAGCTCATACTTCTCTTGTATCAGGGCATTTTGGGGTAGGTAAGACTTTGGCTCATTTGCAAAGACTCGTGTATTGGCCTCGCATGAAAGACATTGTAACAAAATATGTAAAGGGGTGTGTGATGTGCTCTACTTGTAAGCCCACTAATAGGAGGCTCATAGAGTTTCAAGTTCTCCACATTCACCACTGAGTAGATCTGCATGTATGGTGGTAGCTCTAAGCGAAAGGCATTCATCCCAATCTTCTCCAAGATGGTGAAGGGACCATATCTGATGGGCTTGAGCTTCTTGCCTTCTCCGTTCATCCTCTCCTTGCTGATGTGAAGCCACACTTGATCTCCCACCTGAAACTGATGATCAACTCTATGCTTGTCATGGAAAGCCTTGTACTTGGCTTGACTCTTCTCCAACTGCTCTTGCACTGCTTGATGTACCTGTTGAACTCTCTAAATGAACCTGTGGGCTTTGTCTTCATCCTTGGAAGTGCTTGAACCAACCTCTCTCCCATAAGTCAAGTCCAATGGATTCTTTGGAAAGTACCCAAAGCATGTCTCAAATGGCGAGCTCTGAGTGGAAGAATGCATACTCCTGTTGTAGGCATGCTGCACATACTGGATTTGTTCATCCCATAACTTCGGATGCTTGTTGCAATAGCCTCAAAGCAAATGGACAACTGTCCTGTTGACTACCTCTGTCTGTACGTCGGTCTGTGGATGGAAAGCGGTGCTCCTCTTCAGCTTGGTGTCCATCATACACCATAACTTGGTCCAAAACTCTCCAAGAAATTGGGAGTCCCGATTCGAGATAATGGATGTAGGAAGTCCAAAGTGAACCCATACATGTTGAAAGAAGAGAGAAGCAACCTGCTCTGTAGTGACCTGCTTTTTACATGGAATAAGAATACACATCTTGCTAAACCTATCCACGACCACATACAAGTAGTCATGACCCCTCCTAGACATAGGCAAACCCCCCACAAAATCCATGGAAATGCTTTCCCAAGGATGGGAAGGAACAGGAAGTGGTGAGTACAGCCCCAATTTTCTATTAGTGGGCTTACAAGTAGAGCACATCACACACCACATTTTATATTTTTAGAATATTACAATAAAATTCTTTTCCCCCAAAACCACATGGTTCATTGAACCCACAATATGGTTTTTTTTTTTAAACAAATTTGTTATAACGTAACTTGTTTTTAGACCCACTTATAACCCATTTTCTATAGTTTTTAATTCGACATGTGCTGAAATAGAGTGCGGGCTCCTGTGCTAGTCGGAGCTCCCGGTCACGTTGGAGGAAGAACCAAGGTCAAGGCTAAGCCCCAGCCCCTTTGGGGCTCGAAATGCCACTTTAAATAAATTCATTTCCATACATTATACAAGGAACACTACCAACGCAGTTAGTAAAGGCGCAGAGACACGGTATGGGAGGTCAAGTGTTCGAAACCGGCGAAGCAACAACATTTTGGTGAACTTCAATCAATATTGGCCAATCCGGTGCTGCCACATGGCAATTCTGGATTGGTCCACCTCAACGCCCAGTCAGCTGCCAACTCATCTGCCATACTGCCAACTAAGTTGCGCAGTCACCTCCTTATTGACACGTGTCGCATTCGGATTGGTCCGTACTGCTGACTGGATTGCCACCTCATCGTTCGTACATGACATGTGTCGCATCCTAATTGGACCGTACTGCCACATGTCTGTCTGTACAACTGCCACGTCATCCATTCGTACTGTACGGATGCCACGTGGCACCCCCATTTTGCCAAATTTGCTTGTTTCATCAATACAACAGAACACGATAACTTTCTCATACGGAGTCCGTTTGAGGTGAAACGAACGCCGTTGGAATCATCTCGATGAGCCCTTTGATTTGACGCCAATTTTGCTGAGATTGGAGGACTTCAAAAAAATTTCCTTCTTGGATCCTCCTGGATCAAAGATCTACCCATGTATTTATGGACTGAAGCAACTAGGACAACAGTCTATGTGCAGAATAGACTATCCCATAGTGCTCTTGAATTGAAGCCTCCAAAAGAAGTGTTCACAGGAAAGAAGCCTGAGGTAAGTCATCTCAAAATATTTGGTTGTCCTGTGTACATTCACATTCCAAAAGAAAAGAGAACCAAGTTGGATCCTTCTGGTAAGAAGGGAATATTTGTTGGATATTGTGAATCATCCAAAGCCTTCAGAATTTACATACCAGGTTTTCATCATATGGAAATAAGTAGAGATGTAACATTTGATGAAGAAGCAGCTCTCAAGAAATCCAGGAAGTGTCAACTTGAAGAAATCTATGAAGAAGATACACCTTCTAGAATCACAGAAGTTGTGCACATTCCTGAATATGATACACCAGAGGACCATGACATGATGGAACCACAAGAACCCCCTATTACAAACTTATCTAGGAAAAGAAGTCCAGCATGGGCTAGAGACATTATTCAAGGAGCTGAAAGATATGGAGCTCCTGAAGGCTCCACTAGAGAAAGAAAGAAACCAAAGCTAGTATCCAACTATGTGGCCTTGATGTGTGATCTTGTGGATCAACAACCTACTAGCTATGAAGAGGCAGCTCAAAAGAAAGAATGGATAGAAGCAATGACAGAAGAATATCAGTCAATAATGAAAAATGATGTTTGGGATATAGTTCCCAAACCAAAAGATAAAAGTGTGGTTTCTTCCAAATGGATTTTTAAGATAAAACATGTTGCAGATGGTAACATTGAAAAATATAAGGCAAGATTTGTAGCCCGAGGATTCTCTCAGAAAGAGGGAATTGACTATGCAGAAACCTTTGCACCAGTTGCTAGGTATACTTCAATTAGAACCCTCATGGCACTTGCATCTATGATGAAGTGGAAATTACACCAAATGGATGTTAAGACAGCTTTTCTGAATGGTGTAATTGAAGAAGAAGTGTACATAGAGCAACCACAAGGGTTTGAGGTTAAAGACGGGAGAACTCATGTATGCAAACTGAAAAAGGCATTATGTGGATTAAAGCAAGCTCCCAGAGCTTGGTACCGAAGGATTGACAATTTCTTAACAAGCATGGGCTTTACCAAGAGTAAAGCTAACCCTAATCTTTATCTCAAGGTAATGGATGATGAACCAATTATACTATTGTTATATGTAGATGATCTATTTCTAACCGGAAATGAGAAACAGATGATTGAATGCAAGAAGAAGCTTTTTTCAGAATTTGAGATGAAAGATCTTGGATTAATGCACTACTTCTTAGGTCTAGAAGTATGGCAAGAACCAAAAGGAATCTTTCTAAATCAAGGTAAGTATGTTGTGGAGATTCTAAAAAGGTTTGATATGTTGGAGTGTAAATCCATGGCCACTCCCATGGACTCCAACTTGAATTTATTAGTTAATGGCACATCAGAATTAGTGGACATAACTCTATATAGACAAATCATTGGGTCTTTGATGTATTTAACAAATACTAGGCAAAATTTATGCTTTGCTATAAATACCCTGAGTCAGTATCGAGTAGAACCTAGAAAGGTTCACTTAATAGCTGCAAAGCATGTAATGAGGCACCTAAAGGGTACATTAGATTTTGGTCTATATTATCTTGGAAATCATGAACTCAGATTACATGGTTACTCAAATTCTGATTGGGCAGGAAGTATCTCAGACAGAAAGAGTACATCAGGTGGATGTTATGGTCTTGGATCTGCCATGATATCATGGTTCAGCAAGAAACAATCTAGTGTGGCTCTCAATACTGCTGAAGCAGAATACATAGCTGCCTGCTTTGCTAGCTGTGAAGCAGTGTGGCTTCGGAAACTATTATCTGGAGTGTTTGACTTAGAGATGGATCCCACTGTGATCATGTGTGACAATCAAAGTTGTATCAAAATGACAGAAAATCCTGTATTCCATGATAAGTCAAAACACATAGAGATCAGATACTTTCATATACGAGACATGGTGCAGAGAGGAGCTATCAAACTCAAGTATGTGAATACTGAGGAACAAGTTGCTGATATATTAACCAAACCCCTGTCTCATGTGAAATTCGAATACTTTCGAGACAAGCTTGGTGTAGCTCAAAAGGACCCTCCTCGAAAGGGGGAGTAGTATCGTCACTGATGATGAGGATACCTGTTTACCATTCTTAGATATTTATGCTTATTTAGATTTAGATTTCTTACACTTAGAATACTTACATTATTTTTCTTTTACTTTGATGATATATGTATTGATGAGGATACATGTTTTGATGATATATGTATTGATGAGGATACATGATATATGTATATGTGCTTTGATGCATTGATGAGGTTACATGCTTTGATGATGATACTTGTATTATTACATATTGATGTATTGATGAGAATACTTGTATTGATGATATATGCACATATATTAATGTACTTGTATGGATGAAGATACTTGTACCTGTATTGATGTGAGGATTGGATCATCCTTGGATTACAGTCCTAAAGAGAGTCGTAGACGTATGTCTTCGAGAATGAAGTCCTTAGTGGACATGTGAGGATTGGATCATCCTTGGACTGCATTCCTAAAGAGAGCTGTAGACGTATGTCTTCGAGAATTAAGTCCTTATTGGACATGTGAGGATTGGATCATCCTTGGATTGCAGTCCTAAAGAGAGCCGTAGGCGTATGTCTTCGAGAATGAAGTCCTTGGTGGACATATGAGGGTTGGATCATCCTTGGACTGCAGCCCTAAAGAGAGCCGTAGACATGATGTCTCCGAGAATGAGGGTTGGATCATCCTTGGACTGCAGTCCTAAAGAGAGTCGTAGACATGATGTCTTCGAGAATGAGGGTTGGATCATCCTTGGACTGCAGTCCTAAAGAGAGCCGTAGACATGATGTATTCGAGAATGAGGGTTGGATCATCCTTGGACTGCAGTCCTAAAGTGAGCCGTAGACATGAGGTCTCTGAGAATTGAATGATAGGACTGGATCGTCCCTGGACCTCAGTTCAAAAGGTACATGGTAGGACTAGATCGTCCTTGGACCTCGGTTCAAAAGGTACATGGTAGGACTGGATCGTCCTTGGACCTCGGTTCAAAAGGTACATGGTAGGACTGGATCGTCCCTGGACCTCGGTTCAAAAGGTACATGGTAGGACTGGATCGTCCCTGGACCTCGGTTCAAAAGTTACATGGTAGGACTGGATCGTCCCTGGACCTCGGTTCAAAAGGTACATGGTAGGACTGGATCGTCCCTGGACCTCGGTTCAAAAGGTACATGGTAGGACTGGATCGTCCCTGGACCTCAGTTCAAAAGGTACATGGTAGGACTGGATCGTCCCTGGACCTCGGTTCAAAAGGTACATGATAGGACTGGATCGTCCCTGGACCTCGGTTCAAAAGGTACATGGTAGGACTGCATCGTCCTTGGACCTTGGTTCAAAAGGTACATGATAGGACTGGATCGTCCCTGGACCTCGGTTCAAAAGGTACATTGTAGGACTGGATCGTCCTTGGACCTTTGTTCAAAAGGTACATGATAGGACTGGATTGTCCCTAGACCTCAGTTCAAAAGGTACATGGTAGGACTGGATCGTCCTTGGACCTCGGTTCAAAAGGTACATGACAGGATTGCATCATCCATGGACCTATGTCCTAAAGAAAGCAGGATTGATCATCCTGTAATATGATCGTCTGTATTGTAGGGTATACGATGTTGAGATGATGATGACAATGATCGTATGATGACGATGTTGATGATCGTGAGATGACGATGTTGATGATCGTAAGATGACGATGTTGATGATCATGAGATGATGATGCTGATGATCGTATGGTGACGATGATCATGAGATGACGATGATGATGATCGTGAGATGATGATGTTGATGATCGTGTGATGACGATGCTGATGATCGTGAGATGACGATGCTGATGATCGTGTGATGATGATGCTGATGATCGTGAGATGACGATGTTGATGATCGTATGATGACGATGATGTTAATGTTCTAGTAACTAGTTGAGTTACTGGTGATGATGTATTGAAGAAAGCTTTCGATGATATATAGATGTATCATGTATGATGTAGTCGATGACTCCTTGCTTCTGCAAATGTTGTTATAATATCCTTCTCGTTAAGGGGGAGTGTTGAATATTGTAACTTCTAAGAATATTATATGTGTACATTATTATTCCAGAGATGTTTCATACCTCCGAGGCAATTCTATTATGTATCCGAAGATGTTTATTCCTCCGATGGTTTGTGGTAACTAGGGTTATTAGACCCACCATGTGGGGGTCGGACCTGAGTTTATATTTTAGGGGTTATTAGACTTCTCCAGGAGAGGTCGGCCCCATTAGGGATTTTGGTCAGTCAGGATCTAGTATAAGTAGAGGAGGAGAGCTCCTCATTTGACACACTTCCACAACTCAGAAAGTAGCGCACTTGTGTCTGGGAGGTCTGCATGTGAGGTAGAGAAGAAGGACAAATCTTGGAGCACATCTTGTATTTTGGTTGATCATCTTATTGAGGAAAGCTTTGCTGGGTTTTCTACTCCATGAGGGTTTCCCAGGGTAAATTATGTGTCTATCTTGTGATTATGTTTCTTTCAGTGATCTTGCTAGTCTATTTGGTTTAAAACTTAACAAACTAGCCCTCTACTTGGATGGAAAAGGATTATTTGCAAATACTAGGACCCTTTCACTACTACTTGAAAACTATCGAGAGGTACCTTCCTGGATTCGATCTCAATGACTCATTTGGTTGAAGATTATATTAAGGAATACATGTAAACATTCAAATTACTAAATATTGAATATGAAGCTTTACTTTGCAAACTTTTCCCTTTAAATTATTTGGCTAGAGCATCAGTAAGTTTTATAATACATCAATAAACACCAATAATAATTGGCTAGATTTCCAACATTTATTACTCGAAAAAAAAAAACTATGGTGACCAAAATCCAATGTCATTAATTTTATGACTCATTGAAATAAAATTGTAGTTGAAAGAAAGAGTTAAGGATTTTAACACTAGTTTTCATACCATATACCTCCATATGCCTACAAAGAAAAAGCCTACCTTGGAATTTTTGATGGAATTTTACCTTGATGAACTAAACCCCATTATATATCTCTTTATCAAGAGAGAAAGGATCCCAATTCTAACATTAGAAATTGATTATGATGAAGATATTGAAGTTGAAAGAGATATGCCCCATTTATATGCCATTCCCAACCTCAAAATCCAACCTTTTGCATACTCGCAATCCCAATAACTCGAAAGGGGTCGCCAATACTAGTAGTAACAATTCTAATATGATAAAGATAGAGAGAGAATGGTATATATTTTCTATCAATTTTTAACATGTCAAACAAGGACTCCCCATTGATAACCAAAATTATGTACCTTGGTAGGTTTGGCGACTTTAAACAAAATAACATGTTGCCCCTAAATTGAGGTTTTTAGTGATAAATCATATCATTGATCTCAACAAAGTTTCTAGGAAGTATTGATGTTGGATACACAAGAATGCTCATAGATAGAGGGAATGTTCAATGTTATTGAATGTATTTAATTCATTCAACAAAGACACAATCCAAAATTCGATAACAATAAAAAAAGTTGATAAACTAACCTTCTCAAATGAACAAAGTTCATTTAGTGAATATCCAATGTAGAAAGGAAAATAGGTTGAAATCCATATAGGATAAATAATATTTAATAATGAATATGATAGATAAATTGAATGATATAATGACATGTGACAATATACTTATATGCATTGATTGTTAGATATAGTGGTATCTCGGGATGTCATCCATGATTCAGATGCCTTGCATGGAGGTACATCATCAGTATAGGCATTAGTATGGAGTAGAGGGTGAGATGAACTCTACTCAGTGGCATGAATCCAGCAGTGGATGCATGCGTACCTTCTGGGGTGTTTTTCCTCAAGCATGCATGATTTTTGCATATACAGTTGTTAATTAAAAGATGCATGCATGATTTTTGCGTGTACAACTGTTAATTTAAAGATGCATGCAAAAGTGACTTTTTGCATGCACTGATATTAGGTTTTAGGTAAACCTAATTTATAAGTGAGATCAATATAAGAAGGCAGGAGATACCTGGTAAAGGTTACTCAGTTAGCTTATCAGAGAGAGATCAGTCGGAGTGAGAAGGGCGCATTGTGCATGCAAAGGGTGACTTTCTTAGAAAGAGAGGAGCTTTTGCATGGGGGAGAGTGAGGGGATCTGAGTTGGATTAGACCTCACTTGATCAAAGGCATTTGGTTCCTAGTTACTATGGACAGAGAGAGTTCATCAATGTGTTTTCTTCATATATTGGAGGAGGGCGACTATCAAAGGAGGAGGGGTGAACTTCCATAGGAGAGAGAAGCTCGTTATGCATCAAGTTGATCGATTGAGCAACTGAGACTTTCAGAGTATCCTTGCCTCAATATTTGAGGAAGTACTCTAATGATCAGAGCTCAGATTTGTTGAGATATAATTATGTACGAGATTATGACACTTGGATGGAGGGCACACTTTTCCATTCATAGAGAGGGGTGCATTCTTTAGATCTGAGGGGTGCATTCTTTAGATCTAGCAGTTGGCCTTCTTTTTTGGCTGAGTATATCATAGTAGTGGTGTGAGAGAGACAGTACCGACAAAGAGTTACCTACTGATCCAAGAGGATCATCTCATTGTATATCATATTTTAAGTCTTCAAACATCAGTTCAAAGGTTACCGTGGTAAAGATCTCGTTGACAGCTTTTCGTCAATGCTTGTTTCGTGCAAAACGGCCTCCGAATGAAGAAGTTGTCAGCATTTGAATTTTCGTCAAGGATGGTTAAAAGTGGTGAAAAAAATGTTAAAAGTGGTTAAAGAAATGGTTTTGGAGCCATGGGAATTGAACCCAAGACCTTCACCAAGGCCACCACTAGCTCCATTAACAAACAAAAATGGTTTAAATATTATGTTAATTAGTTTATATTGTAAAATGGGGGGGGCAAGGTCATACCCCATGCCAACACCAAGCACACACCAAGGCACCAATATTATTATACCATATGGTCGAGCCAAACCATATCAAACTATAGGTATAAACCATAGGCGCTAACCATATTACAACAAACCTTATTGGAGGACCTTAGCATAACGTGGACCGATCCATATAATATATGCACCATATCATAACCATTTAAACGTATTGTATACAAAACGCGCCACATTTCATATTATATAAACGTGTTTTTATATGATATGCCACCGCTCAAAAATAACGTGGAAGAAGGACCTCTCCCCACATAATGCAGCGCGTTACCATTGGGGCATCGCCCGACCGTTGAGTGCATATCAGCGCAAATTTGTTAGTAGGTTGCAGCGCAAGAACTTATAAAAAGACCACGATTTCCAAGCCACGGTCATGTTCAGAATTCGAAGTTCGGAGTTTTAGAATGCGCAGATTTTGCACAATAAACGAGGCAGGGTATAGGCACAGTTCCCAAGGTGTAGATGCAATTAATGGGAATGGATCCCGAGGTAGAATCCATACACAGTCAGTACTATTTTGTCTTATTTGCAGAAATGTTTCTCGAATTGCGTGCCAGAGGAGGTCTCAGGAAAAGGTATTCGAGTTTATACTTGTTTTTCTCAGAATTTTGAGACGAACGCAGTGGTGCAGTCTGTTTCTAAGTCTGACTGACATAACTCAGAAGTGTTTCCAGAACACTCAATTTGTAACCTTTGAAGACATAATAAGATCGACCTTCCCATTGGAAGCGGCCCGGAGACGTAGCCCAAGAAGGGTGAACTTTATTATCAGCTCTTGTCTTCATTTTCTGGTTTTCATATCTCTTTTATGTGTTTATGTGCTTCAAATATGCTTTAAATTTGTCATTTAAGCCCCTTTAATGGATCTTAGCATTTAAACATTCACATGCAAATATTGGTTATAAAGATCCTGGATAATTTTCAGATCACCTATAGATAGATCCAGATCCAATTGACAGTTAGGGCACATTTCCTGTGTGAATGCATCAGCTTGTTGCATGCAGATCTAGGGTTTTGACACTGTCAGGTTCGGTTTTTCCTTTTGAGGTATCTTGTATGTACTTGTATTCTGCTTAATTTTCTCTGGGCTCGAGATAGAAGAAAGCCCCATAGATAGTTGGTTTTCCCCATTTGGGGTTTCCATGGTACATCCTGAGTTGTGTGATTGTTGTGGTTTATTGTTGAAGTGTTAAGAGAACTATTGTGTTTGCATCTTAATTCATTATTGCATTTTTTATTTATAGAGACTAAAACCGCTTGAGTTCTCAGGGAATCCAGAGGGAGTAGTGATATCTGGATAAATTAACATGGTATCAAAGGCCTGGTAAGGGTTAGGGAGAACAATCACACTCAGATATGCAATTTGTACACCAGATCTATGTGGAGAACTCAGTAGGAGGTCAGATCTGTGGAGAGGGTGACTAGATCTGTTGTTGTAGAGGTCAGATCTATTAGATCTGTGGCCTGGGTGGATAGATATGAGATAGATCTATCAGATCTATGCGAGGGGAGGCCATATTTGTGATCAAGAGAGGTTCTTGTATCATTTTTGTGTAGTTTCAGTTCATAGTTTATGGCCACTAGTTTTAGAGTAGAGGACAGGTTGGATGGGGGCTCTAAATTCAGTGCATGGAGGGTACGAATTGTGCTTTTGTTGAAAGAGAGCGAACTGTGGGATGTTGTGGAGAGCACAGCCACAAATCTAGTCACAGTTTCATCAAATGCAATTGCCAAAACATCTTATGAGAAAAAGAATATAAAATCCCAGAGGATCCTCCTTGATGCAATCAAGGACCATGTTATCCCACATGTCTCAGCGAAAGAAAATGTATATGATATGTGGGATGCCTTAACCAATTTGTACCAGATTTCTAACACAAATAGAAAGATGGTACTCAGAGAGAAACTGAGAAGCATAAATATGGGAAAGGATGAGAGCATGTCCATATATCTTACCAAGATCACTCGGGTAAGAGATGAGTTGGGAGTTGTGGGTGAGAAGGTTGAGGATAGTGAGATGGTTCGACAAGCCCTGAATGGCGTGACCATGCCATGGGAATTATTTTTCCAATCCATCATTTCCAAAGAGAACCTTTCCAAGTGGGATCATCTGTGGGACGATTTCAACCAAGAAGAGATATGGAGGGGTTATATTCAGGGATCATCTTCCGCCATTCCTGAGGAGGAAGATGTGGCACTTGCAGCAAAGGGGAAACAACGGTTCAAACAAAAGAAGGATCTAAGCAAGATCAAGTGCTTTTCCTGCAATGACTATGGACACTATGCGGGACAGTGCCTGCTCAGGAAGAAGAATAAGCAGGAAAAGGATGAGCAGTTGGTAGCAACGGAGGAGGTGGTTGAGTTTACCTCTAGGTTTGAGATGGAGTTTTCACTTGCCTCATTTGTGTCAGGGCATGATAGTAGTCAGTCAGATATCCAGGTTGATGACAGATGGAGGGTTGACTACAAGCAGTGCAGTCACATGACCGAGATGCGATATACATTCCTCGTTCTTGAGCACAAACCTATGCAGATGATTCAAGATGTGCAGGGGACTAATCACTTGGTCACGGGAGTGGGTAGAGTTCATTTTCTACTTGAATTTGGAGAATTCCTGGGAGTATTAGGAGTATTGTTCATTCCAGGAATGAGAGGGAGTATACTCTCAGTGGTAGCATTGGATGTTGTCGGTTATTCAATGGTGTTCCAGAGAGATTTGATATTCACTTATCCAGAGGGAGTTGATCCATTCTTGATGGATCATAGGATTGACAATGAGTACTTGGTTCGGGGACAACCCACATCTGGCACATCAGGTTAGTTGAGTGAATCCTCTTCAGAGTCAGAGAGGGGTAGAGAGGGAGATTCTCACCATGATGATGAGGATCAGAGGAGTGATTCTTTTTATCTGATGGATGAGCGAGATGCTCATGAATTTGATGAGACACGGGGGAGTGATTCTTTGGACTCAGATCAGATGGATGAGCATGATGCTCATACAGGTACCAGTCGGAGACTAAGTTGGTATGAGATGACTAAGATGGAATTAGCTCAGGAGAGATTTGAGTCAGGTCAGAGACAAAGGGAGATCACCTACATGGAAGTATACCTGCTTGATGGCATATTGGGTGATTGATTACAGTAGATATTCAAAGGGATTTTGAATCAGAGTTTAGTGACAGAGTCAATGGTTGATCAGGGGGATTCTTCTAGATCCACATTAATGGAGTTAGATCATGGTACTATAGGTCAGAGGGCATCATTGACAGGTAGGAAAGTTGAGCCAATGTCAACAGCAGGAGACTTGTTGGATCCAGGCATCAGTGGTTGGACTTCCATCAATAAGAGGGAGTGTTAGAAATAGTGGTATCTCGGGATGTCCTCCATGATTCAAATGGCTTGCATAGAGGTACATCAGCAGTATAGCCATCAGGATGGAGTATAGGGTGATATGCACTCTACTTAGTGGCATGAATCCAGCAGTGGATGCATGCGGACCTCCCGGGGTGTTTTGCCTCATGCATGCATGAGTTTTGCATGTACAGTTGTTAATTAAAATATGCATGCAAAAGTGACTTTTTCCATGCATGGATATTAGGTTTTCGGTAAACCTAATTGATCAGTGAGATGACATAAGGAGGCGGGAGATCCCCGGTAAAGGTTACTCATTTGGCTTATCAGGGAGAGATCAGTCAGAGTGAGAAGGGCACATTGTGCATGCAGAGGGTGACTTTCTGAGAAAGAGAGGAGCTTCTGCAGGAGGGAGAGTGAGGGGATCTGAGTTGGATCAGACCTCACTTGATTAGAGGAACTTGGTTCCCATTTACTGTGGACAGAGAGAGTTCGTCAGTTTGTTTTCTTCATAGATTGGAGGAGCGCGAGTATCATAGGAGGAGGGACGCACTTCCAGAGGGGAGAGAAGTTGGTTCTACTAGGAGGGCGCACTTTTCCATGTAGAGAGAGGAGCACATTCTTCAGATCGAGCAGTTGGCCTTCTTCTTTGGTTGAGGATATCAGAGCAGTCACTGTGAGAGAGACAGTACCTACAGATACTTACCTGTAGACATATCCAGATCAAGTTGACAGTTAGGGCACATTTCCTCTGTGCGTGCATCAGCTTGTTGCATGTAGATCTAAAGTTTTGACCATGTGAAGTTCAATTGTTCCTTTTGAGGTATATTGTATGTACTTGTATTCTGCTTACTTTGCTCTGGGCTCAAGATAGAAGAAAGCCCCACATATAGTTGGTTTTCTCCGTTTTGGGTTTACAGGGTACATCCCGAGTTGTGTGATTGTTGTGGTTTATTGTTGAAGTGTCAAGAGAACTGTTGTTTTTGTATCTTTTTTTTGTAATGCTGCAAAAATTCTATTAAACTAGGAGAAATAAAGATACATTAATAGTTACAGTCTGAGGTGGTCTTATCATAAGTAGCCAACCTTGAAGATCAACAAAGTCATGGAGGTTCTGATCAAAATTATACAAAAAAACCCTGCCCAATATAGGGAGACCAGGGTAAACAGGTAGTAGAGTCATAGCCATGAAAGCTTGAAAAAAACTAGCAGTCTCATGCATAGTGAAACATACTAAAAACATAAAAAAAAAGCTGTTGAAAAACAAAGGGAGGAACCTCCTTAACAGGGTGCTAAAGGTGCCTCTGCATCTGAGGGAGTTTCCTCCAAGATGGGGTAGTTGTAGCATGCATCGTCCTCCAAGTCTTTCGCTAGTGGCAGAATTTATTTCACTCGTGGTAGAATGTTTTTCGCTGGTGGTTGAATGTCTTTCGCAGGGAGCTTTACAAGCAGGGGCACAATTTTCCTGTTGATGGGAGCACTGCAATCCTGCTCGTTGCGATTCTGTTTCATGAGAACTGGGCCCAAGGTGGAGGGGATGGGGAAGGATATATGAACCTGCTCCTTACCTTTCTAAGAGTCCAGCACCCTGCCGCGTGGAGGGACCAAATATTTTCCTTTCTGGGTAACCAAATCCTTTCCATGCGGAGTGACCAGGTTTCCAAGTGTCACATTGGTTTTGACAACTGAGGGTGTGAGCACTGCTTCTAGGATGAAATTCGTGATGGAGGTGACGGGTGGGGGCGTAGGAGTCCCAGCTAAGGGTGTTCTCCAGACTGCTAAGTGTGGCTGCCATGTTTGGTAGGGTAGCTCTCAGGGTCTGATTAGCGTGTCTTGCAGTGGCCCAATTGGAAAGCATATCATCCATGAGTTCACCTAGCATATTTTTCACCAGCCAGTAAGGATCCCAGGGTTGTTCCTGACTCCCCTTGGAGAGATTGTCTGCAATTATCCTTACTTCTCAATTTTCGACGAGTAAACAGATTGGAATTGAGACCTCTGCACCATAACCTTTCTTGGTTTGCCCTGTTTCCTGGGCTTCATTCTTCTTTCTTCCTCTGGTTCCTTTCGGCCGACCCATGTAGTCAATCCAGAGGATAGCGCAGATGTTGGCAAACGAGAGCTCGTGGAGCACAGGAGAAGGGGGAGCCCGATACAGAAGGACGGGAATGCAAACGAACATGTTTGAGGGCCGAGACAAAATGTTGTTGAAGAGACGAAAATTCCAGTCAGTTGGCGAACTGAACATCACATGCTTGAGAGCCATGGGGATGGTGCACGACATACCAGTCCAGGTTGGTTGAGGAGACGTTGCTAGCATGAGGATTAATGAAACCAACGAATTGACGTCGCTTCTATAGTGAGCCTGACATCAGCACTACCACTTGGTTGACGCTCGTGCCCAGATGTTATGTTAGGCCGAGTCCTCGTGGCGTTTCCCTTATCGTCACCCGCATCCAGGGTGTTGTTTTTCTATCTTAATTCATTATTGCATTTTTTATTTATAGAGACTCGAATTGCTTGAATTCTTAAGGCGTCCAGAGGGAGTAGTAATCTCTGGATAAATTAACATTGATTAGTAGCCATGAAAATAGTCATGTCCTTTAGATAGGTCATGTCCCTTAGGATGTGGCACTTCATTTATTATTAGTATTATTATTTATCTATTTGATATGTGTGTGTGTGTGTGTGTGTTCATCGCATCTCTTGTCCCTTCAATATGTTTTGTCCTCAAAACATTTTATGGATTCTTGTGTGTTTGTGTGTGTTCATTACATTACCTATCCCTTCAAGATGCTTATGTCATTGTTCTAGCTTGTAATGATTTATTAGGATTCTATGTTCTTGATTGGGATAGTTAACGATACGAGATGATGAGTTAGGAAATGTTGAATAGAGTTGTCATATTTTCAAAGAGCTGGGCCATCCTAATTCAATTTTTTGCAAAACTATGTGAACGATTTTTGCAATTTGGAAAATAATACGATTCCACATTGGAACTTCTCTTCAATATAATAGGATATTCATTTAGCTTCTCATATTGATTTTTTCTTTGGTTAGTTTGATGAATAATACGATGATTATTATAATTATGATGATGATAAGACATCATTGTATCTTGTGTCTTTTTTTTGGAACATTCACCTTCTAATATTTTTAATGATTTATTGGTTGATAAGATTTTGATATAAGCATATTATTCTTGATTTTTGATGTTGATTGGATGTGTATTGGTTCCTTTCTCCAAAGTCTATATTTTTACATCTAATGATTCTTCTACTTCAATTGGATCAATGATTGTTTCTTCACTTATCAATGCTTCTTTGTTGGTAAGTTGTTCTAACTTTTCCTATAGAAACCTCTTATTATTTTTTAACTTCTTAATTTGTGTAAGATTTGATTATGATTTGTTGCACATTATGTTAGTTTTTGAGCATTTAATTCAATAGATCTAGGATCTTAACTGAAATAATAACATGTACAACATATTAAGAATAAGAGACAAGAGATAAGAGACACAAAACATTTCACCGAGGAAAACCAAGAAGGTGAAAAACCTTGCAACTTCCTCAGAGATAGAATAAGAATCAATACAAGGATCACCATGATCAAACCCAAGAGATAGATATCTTCAGCAGCATGCTCCTCCTCCACTTGTGCGCACTCCTCCTCTCTCTCACTAATGCAAAGTGAGTGAATGAGACAATATGTAAAATGAGAGAGACACACTCTCTATTTATACACTAACTTTCACTTAACCTTTACTCAACTAGGTCGGCCCCAACTTGACCACTTAACATAATGCTGACTGGGCCAACCCCTACTAGGGTGGTCTAATAACCCTTTGACCCACATGACTCATACAGGGCTGACCCCATCAAGGTGGTCTAATAACCCATCAAGTATAAGTTACGACACTTACACTTATAAGTTGCGACACATGCAAGTACAACTGACAACACTTCCAATCGGAGGAATAATACATCTCCGTTGGGGATGCAATAAAGTAGAATTACAATATACAAGTGAATATCTTCCGAAGTTACAAATACATCAACACTCCCTCTTAACTAGGAAGGTATTCTCTTGACACAAGTCATTAATATATATAAGCACAAGTCTTCAATTCTGGAGCTGGATCATCAACACTGGATCACGGAGCATCATCATCATTACTACTGTTGTACTCGACATCTCGATCACTGGTGCTATCTCATAATTCTTCTCATCATAGGAATTTCTATAGAGCTAGCCCTTTTTCATGCCGGATGCAGGCCTAGCCTCCATGTAGGTCTTCATCATCTCTGCGAGCAATCCATCAAGTAGGTACACCTTAGGACTGATTACACTACCTCTGCAAAACCTGCAAGATCTCTCAGGACTAATTATATGCCACCGCAAAACCTGCAAGAGCATCTTAGGACTGATTATATGCCTCTGCAAAACCTGTGTACCCTATTGTCACCTCATCATCTTCAGATCACCTCATAGTCCACGGAGCACAACCCAGATGCACATCACACAGCACTTACACTCACCGGCATGGGAAGACACACTTCAACCATCCGTGAAAGGCTCGGCACTGATATCTACGCCATGGGAAGACACACTTCAACCATGCGAGAATGGCATCGCACTTATATCTATAGCCATGGGAAGACACACTTCAACCATGCTAGGAATGGCACAACACTTATATCGCAGCCATGGGAAGACACACTTCAACCATGCTTGAATGGCACAGCACTTATATCGCAGCCATGGGAAGACACACTTCAACCATGCTTGAATGGCACAGCACTTATAACGCATCCATGGGAAGACACACTTCAACCATGCTCGAATGGCACATCTCTTACATCAACGACCATGGGAAGACACACTTCAACCATGTCGGAATGGCCCCAACCCTTATATATGCACCATGGGAGGACACACCTACCACCATGTGAGAATGGCTCATGTGCATCTATGTCTCCGGACTCATCACTTCCCCTTGGAAGGAATATCGATCTGAAGTACACCAAGCCTCTCTCTGAAGTACTCAAACTTCACTTTGGCCAGTGGCTTGGTCAACACATCGGCTATCTGCTCGTCCATCGCAACATATAGAAGCTTCATTGCTCCTCTTTGCACCATATCCCTGATATAGTGGAACTTGATCTCAATGTGCTTCGACTTGTCATGGAACACTAGGTTCTCGGACAACTTCACACAACTCTAGTTGTCACAATATATACAAGTAGCACTCAGCTGGAAATCAAACAAATAAGACAGTAGCTTCCTAATCCATACTGCCTCACAACTAGCCAAACAAGCTGCGACATACTCTGCTTCGGTTATTCTTAGTGCCACATAGGACTGCTTCCTGCTAAACCAAGAGATCATACCGGATCCCTACTGAAGTAGCACCCCGAAGTGCTCTTCCGATCAATGGCACTTCCTGCCCAATATGAATCAACATAACCCTCCAGGTTAAACTTTTGATTCGCATCATACTTGAGCCCATAATCAATTGTACCCTTCAGGTACCTCAGAATATGCTTTACAGCTATCAGGTGAACATATCTCGGATCTGTCAAGTACTGGCTCAAGGTGTTCACCGCAAAGCAGATATCTGGCCTCGTATTTGTCAGGCACATCAAGGACCCAATCATCTGATGATACATCATGGCATCAACCGGATCAGATGAAGCATCACAAAGAAGCTTCAAGTTCGATGCCATAGGTGTGGCCATGGCCTTGCACTCCATCATCCCGAACCTCTTCAGGATCTCTACTACATACTTCCCTTGTCCAAGGAAGATTCCATCTGTGCTCTGCCACACCTCCATACCTAGAAAGTAGTGCATCATACCCAAGTCCTTCATCTCGAACTCAGCAACAAGCTTCCTCTTCGTATCGGCAATCAATCTATCTCACTTGTAACAAACAGGTCATCCACATACAGAAGTAGTATCACTGGATTGCCTTCCTCAACCTTGTAGTAAAGGTTAGAGTCCGCTTTACTCTTAGTAAAGCCCAAACTGGATAGGAAGTTGTATATCCTGTTGTACCAGGTCCTCGGTGCCTGTTTCAAACCATATAGGGCTTTCTTCAGTTTGCACACGTGTGACTCCCTGTCATGTGTCTCAAAACCGAGTGGCTGCGCCACATACACTTCCTCTTTGACTACACCATATCCATCTGATGTATCTTCCCCTTCATCACTTGCTTTGTATTTCTCTATGCTACCATCTGCAGCATGCTTGATCTTATAGATCCACTTGGAAGTCACAACAGACTTCCCTTCAAGTCTTGGGACTACATCCCAAACATCATTCTTCATGATCGACTGGTACTCCTCAATCATGGCATTCTTCCATTACTGCATCTTGTATCCTGGGAACTTCAAATTCTTCAATAGATAGATTTCTTTAAACTTCGTTGCTGGAACAAATGTTGTAGTCCTTCTTTTGTAGGTGATTGTACACGATCTTTCCTACAAGTCAAGTTCAATTGCATGATTAGAAACATCTCATAGTTTTCAAAAAACAAAATCTTACACATAAGTACATATGTCATACAGTCATGCAATTATCTTAGCCAATGCTTCAATACAACATTTATCCATATCCCGTAACCTTCTAGATGCCTTCCATCTCTCCCAGAACATTGTTAAGAGTGTGCACAACTCCCAACATGTTAGCAAATAGGTTTCATTCTAGATAAGTAGCAATGGAATGTTGTACAGTACAATAGGCCACTTACCCATTACTTACATATTAATAGTATCTTGTTCATTAATGCAACTTTTCTAATATGCATAATACATATCCTAAATCTAAGAATATAAGTATGTACATGACTGAATGACATCATTTAAGTAATCATATATATAATAAATAACAATTCAAATACTTATCTTTGTTTAGTTGTTGGGTGGACTCCCTCTTGATCTTTACTTCCTCGAGTGTTCCCTCTTGATCTTTTCTTCCTTGCAAGAACTTTTGGAGTGTGCTCCCTCTTGATATTTACTTCCTGGATTACCTATCCTTGAACTTATATTCATCCTGGACCACTATGCATGCTTAAGTGTGCACTAGTGTCATGATTGTGTCATTCTTAAGATCTCATACATAATCATACATTCATTAGTATAATATCAATACTATCAAAACATTATGATTCTAAATAATCTTAAATATGTATGGTCATGATCATTTCACACACAGGTAATTTATCACAAGCATTAGTATTCAAGGTTTCAGGGAGGACTTCTATTACTCATGCATATTCTTATTGACCATAGGACTCTTCTGGTTAGTCATATCATGAATCAAAGTAAGAAACATAATATGCATAAACTGTTGATTACTTAGACTTCTAACTTCAAGAATAATCATTCATACAAAAGTATAAGATCCTAACATAAGGTAGGATTCTAACTTGATATAGGAAAAACATACCTGGAATATCATGTTAGCTAGTTATGTCTAACATACCCAAACAATGTCTTCTTGTTCTCTTCAATGACTTGTGCTTAGTAACCTGCATAACTCATAAGTTAACCATTGTAGAACCAAATTATACATACCTCGTAAGTAGAGCTTCTATAATGGCTATGGATGGGTCTTTGTCTTCATGTCACCATGGTCATATGTTCTTGATCTAGAACTCGATCTGTCTTTCTTGATGTACCTTTCATGTTAGCGGACAACATCAACCTCATACAACATCATGGTGCACTAGTACAATCATAAGTGTCATAACCCTAATCAATGAATGTCTTCTATCATTCACATGCATTCATACTTTTACTAGGGTGATGAGACAAGTCTAAGATTAATCAAGATTGTACTAACCTTAATAATATGAAGACAAACATATCATAAACTCAATCATGAACAAATTTCAAAACATACCTGTATCTCTTCAAGTCATACCTGTCGGGATTGCTTGTAGCCTTCTCATGTAAAGCCTCAGCCTCATCTCCCTCTGGAACTGGAACTTCTTTACTTATGCAGGTGTCCAATTCATTCTTTTCTAGCATTAACCCAATCCACTTTGATTTGTTGAAACTGGATCTAGAGCTGGATTAGGGTTTGTTAGAGAAACCCTAAAAATTCAAACTTTGAATTTCAAACTTCTGAATGGATGGAAAGATGTGGCTTGCTGAGTTGATCAAGCTGGTATACTTCAATTTTGAAATACTACAAAATTTGACCCCTCAAAATTGCCTTTGAAACTTTCGGATTCACTAGACAGGACCCTGAACTAGGATTTGATAAAGCCCACCCTTCTGCTGAGCCAAAAGGTTCAATCCAAAGCTCTAAACTTTGATTTTTCTGAGGAGCTTCCAGCCGTGATCACAGACTTCAAAAATTCAAACTTTTGCAGAAGCCCTAATTTTCCATCTTTCCGATCAAAATCCTGAACTAGGGTTTGATCAAGCTCGGCCTTCTGCCCAACCAAAAAATTCGATCTTGGTTTCTAAATTTTGATTTTGATGAGGAGCATTCTACCGTGGACTCTGATTCCAAAAATTCCAACTTTCTCTGAATCCCTAAATTCCCGCAGCAGTGACAAGCCAAGAATGAAGGTGCTCAGAATCCAATTCTGTTTTGACAGAAATATGCACCTGATTGTTTCTTGTGCATCTCTGAACTTACAAATCCACAGGGTCTGAAACTTTGGCCTTTGGTATCCTGACCTGTCATCTTTCTAACCCCACAGGTCTGACCTCAATTGGATTCTCTGAGAGAGAATTATGCCAAGTGTCGCAACATGACCTGTTTATGGGATAAAACAGGAGAGCGAACTTGTATGGCATGCCACGTGTCACTGGTTCAATTTCAGCCTCTGAAAGCCTTACCTGAGAAACTACAGTCCATGCCCTACCTGTCACTTTTTACGAAATTCTATTTGGAGCTTCCTAGCCCAAGTTGTGACCTTTTTTCCTAGGTCACCTGTTTATGACTGAGATCTGGAAGAGGCAAAAACCCTATATTGTACAGATCATAAATCACAAAGTACAACGAATCAGATGTTTTTCTTCGGACATAAGGTACATGGGGATGTTATCTTCGACCTGTAAACATTTCAGAACCTGAACCTCCGCCAAAATGGATTTATAGCAAAAGTTCCACGATGACTAGTTTTTGCTATATCAAGCCCTAGTTTCCTATTTGTCGCAAGTGCAACAAGTCTCATAAATGCCATAGCATGCCTTCCTTCAGGCTAGCTCTGATACCATGTTATTTTTTGAGCATTTAATTCAATAGATCTAGGATCTTAACTGAAAGAATAACATGTACAGCATATTAAGCATAAGAGACAAGAGACAAGAGACATAAAACATTTCACCGGGGAAAACCAAGAAGGTGAAAAACCCCGCAACTTCCTCAGAGATAGAATAAGCATCAATACAAGGATCACCATGATCAAACCCAAGAGATAGATATCTTCAGCAGCATGCTCCTCCTCCACTTGTGTTCACTCCTCCTCTCTCTCACTAATGCGAAGTGAGTGAATGAGACAATATGTAAAATGAGAGAGACACACTCTCTATTTATACACTAACTTTCACTTGACCTTTACTCAACTAGGTCGGCCCCAACTTAACCACTTAACATAATGCTGACTGGGCCGACCCCTACTAGGGTGGTCTAATAACCCTTTGACCCACATGACTCATACAGGGCCGACCCCATCAAGGTGGTCTAATAACCCATCAAGTATAAGTTACGACACTTACAATATAACTTGCGACACATGCAAGTACAACTAACAACACTTCCAATCGGAGGAATAATACATCTCCGTTGGGGATACAGTAAAGTACAATTACAATATACAAGTAAATATCTTCCGAAGTTACAAATACATCAACACATTATAGTTCTTCATTATTTTCAAGCTTGTTGAATTTCTTCTTAATATCTTAACTCTTTGGTTTCTTATCTTTTAAACTTTTGATTTGTTTAAGCAAACCTATGATTAAGGTTCCTTAAGATAAAAAAAAATTATCACCTTTTTTTGATAATTTCTTCTCAAGATCTTGATTCCTCCCTTCTAATTTATGAATGCATTGCTTCGTATCCTTTGACTTCTTGACTTGTGCTAGTTTTTTACTATGATCTTTTAGGCAAGAAATTTCTTCGTCTTGTTTAGCAAAAACCTTGGGCAATTCTTTTTGGTAATCCTACAATTTTTGCATAGATTTTTGGCTATCTTGAATGATCACTTTTGATACATCCTTCGGGCCTTCTAAATGAGAGCACTATTGAGCATGACTTCAGTGTATTGTCCTACAACCTTATATTCTTCTTCTTATAGGAGAATGTCAAAAACTTATTCTTCATGGTTAAGATGAAAGTACCCAATGTTTCCATCCAAACTAAACCTAGAACTATGCCAAACTTCATTTCGATATATAATTGTAACTTTGAATTGGGATAAGAATTTATAAACATCAAATGTTAATTGTAACTGCCTAATTTCATATTGTTTCTCATCACAAGTGTTATTATATTCGATTATACTTACCTTTGGAACTAATAATTGATTAGCGAAGTGGACATTAATGTGATTTTCTCTTCATATAGACAAATAGCAATGTTAATATTCGTTACTTGAATAATCCCTCAGCTTTTAATAGATCCATAGCAATTTTATAAACATTTTAGGACATATTCCCTTTTTTCACTACTAAACTTCATTTTTTTTTTTTTTAACTTCTTTCAATAGTTACCACTTCTTCAATATGAAATTGGATACTTGCTTACTATATTTAAAACACACCACTTATGAGAAACTATTTTTCCATTTTTTTAATTGAATTTAACTTAGGCCTTCCTAGTTCACATGTATCAAAAATCAAATTGACTTAATATATATACATAACTTTATATATATATATATATATATAGATATAGATATAGATATAGATATAGATATAGATATATATTCAACGTCAAATTAGCAATGGCTTAATAATCTTTGACTTGAAAAATTATTACTCTTTAATCCACCTTTTATATTTTTTTACTTACTTTTCAATGATAATTAATGGGAATATAGATATTTATTTTGATTGTATTTAATCCTTGAAATTGGAACAATTTTTACTTTTGTAATTCATTATACCTTTCATTTAAAATATTGCAACCTTAATAATGTTGATAATGGAGCAATTAGTAATCAAGTGTCGTGACGACTGAACTTAGCTTCCTCGTTATGGAATTATTCTAACATGCAGTAAGTAATCTATAACACTGGCATCTAATAAGTCTCCCTGATTTTCTTTAACAATGTCGATAGTTTTATTTGTATTCCCATGATTTTGTCTGGTGGAAATAACAGTCTGACTATGAATTTGTGTGGCGATGTAACCTCGACAGTGGTTTGTGGTTTTGTGGTACTATTTCTCAATAATCTTTAGAATTCTAACATGTGGATTTAGATATTGTGCTTAATTTAACTCTCAGTGGTTATTAGGCCCTCAATTGACAACTCCTTCCCAAAATGGTGTGACAACCACACATATTTTGGGAATTATTCCTATGACGGATTCTTCACATAGACACTGGTGGTGCATCCTCACTTTTATACTCTTTTTTTTCTTCTAACACTAAGGTTATACAAAAACTTATGGAAACTATAGAAGCTGTAGGGGCATAGTGGTGTTATGTTCTCCAAATTGCAATAGAGATAATCTTTCTTTTAATAAAGATTATTTTTCCTTTAAAAATAAAGTGCAACAAACTTATTTTGTCTTCACTGTGATTTTTGAACTATAAATGGCCAAGGGCCAGCTTTTTGCTCATCATTAATTAAAAAAACTTTAAAAGGTTATGTGGTAAAAATTCAAGTCAAACAAGGTCTGAAAAATGTGGCTAGAGACCGGAATCAAAATGTGGCTCTAATACCAAATCAAATGAACAAACAGCATTTACTAAATATCTAGTGTAAAACAAACAATAGTTTGAAATCCATATAGGATAGACAATTTTGAATAATGAATATGATATATAATTTTAATGATGCAATGTCATGTATGTATACTTATAGCTTTTACTAGTCACCATGGTTGAAAAATCATGCCCTTTAGTTAAGTCGTGTCCCTTATTTAGGATGTGACACTTCACTTATTATTATTATTATTTATTTGGCATATACATATATGTGTATGTGTATGTGTATATATATTATAGTTTAGTAAACCTTCCATAAGCATCCTTTATGATTTTGTATGATTGTTGACTTTCTCAAATGTTGAAGCCCACGAAGAAATGAAGGGCCATGAAAAAGGATATGGCAAAATGGAAGAAAATCTTGAAGAGCATGATCAAAGCAAATAACATGCCAAAAATTATTTTCAAAGTCAAGGGGAGCACCCTAAAAAAAAAATCAAAACCCAATTAGCATAATATTTATGCATTTAGAAGTATCAATGTTAATATTGAGAATCATTTGAGGACCATTGAATGCCTTAGCATTCCAAAAAATCTAACATACCATTTCCACTTTGATATTGAAAATGAGAATGATATTATCTCCTTTGGCAAATCTCTTAGGGATGGTGAATTGTTGTCCACTCTTCATCATCCTTACAAATATGATCCAACTACAATTCCACTAAAGATGATACTTCCTATTACAGTTGTATAACTAATCTTCAACCAGAAACATGAGTCCTAGATAAAGACATTCTATAACTTTAAATTTCCCACTGAATCTACATTATAAGAAGGAATAGATTTTAGACCCTGAAACGATAGTCCTCTCATATGAGTACCTTGAATTTGAAGCTCTTCCATGTTGGGAGGAAAATCATGTGTTTCAAGAACATTGTGATGGTATTGACAAGGTACAGGCATCCATTCTTCTTACCCTTGGGCATCAGAATAACTAGAGTAATCTTACGACTATTCCATCCCATAATTAAAACCTTGAGCTCATATTTCGAAACATAATGTCTAGAAAAGGATAACATGTTAAGTTAGAAAAGATTCCATTTTTTATGGAATGCACGTTTGAAAATGTTTTCCCATCATGATCGTAGATTTGTTATTAATGAAATTATAGGCATAACTTACAAAAGGCTTTTTCCTTCTAGCGTGTCTATGAGAGCCAACAAATACATTTTGTTAATGAGGAATACATAGCCATCTCAACACATTAACAAGATCCTCAATTAGTTACATTAGCTTTATGACCATCCCTGATTATTTATATAATTTGGCAATGAGGTTAGCAAAGCCTTTAGCTTTATAATAGGATTTTGATGCTTGCTTTCTTAGTTTTGATTTCTTGTTTCCTTAGTGTAGTTTTTCCTTCTTGTGTTGATTTTATTTTTTAACATAGTTCCCATCTTTGGTAACACTTTTTGGCTTTTTCCAAAGATAATCTTGATTAATGCCATCTTTTATTCTAGGTTAAAGGTTTGAGGTATTAAGTGTTTCATTCAATATTTTTGAGGTGGATAATAGTTAGTAAATGATCTGGACTTTTATTAACCAAAATATTTATGTAGTTGTTCTTATGAGCCAGTTTAAATAACAAAACAATGAGCCTATGGAAATGTCATCTAAGTATTAAAGACCGATCTTTAAGAATGGGTCAAATTCAAAATCTTGAACTAGAATTAAAAAGGGTTTAATCTTATACTCAAGCATGTAAAATAATACAAAATCCGTTAAAAGGAAATCAACCCTCTATAAGCCTCCTCCCATTCATGATTAGATAAATGAAAGGGAAAAGAAAGGAAAGGAACTTAAGCAAAGAGGGATATGCATGTAATATTTATTGGGATTATGAAAGTTTGATTGGAAATGGAGAAAAGCCTATGAATCCATGGTGAGCACCAAGGCTATAGATGCCTTGCTAAAAATCAAACAACCATTGAGGGATACCTTATATCCATGCCTTGAAAAAATTTCACACCATGTATTTTTATTTAAAAGGTTGTGTGATTGAGATTGTAACTTGGAATGTTGGCTTGTTTTACTCAAAGTGCTAAAAAATTCTTGAGTAAGATGTGTTAAGTTCCTCAAGCTAGGTTACAGGAATCATCATAGTTTCAAACACAAAGGAAATTCCATTGAGTAAGCTTATGTTTTGATCCTTAGACTTTTTGAGAAGGGACATTAGTGCCATTCCACCTCCTATGATGTTTTGCTTTCAAATTCAAAGATTCAATGGATTCTACTAGTGTGCCACCAATCATTGATCCCTCAATAATGCCATGTTGAAAGACATAGGGCCCCGTGATTATTTTCCCAATCAAAAGTACTTTGGTAGGCCATCATAGCTATTTGAAAACCCATGTTCTTTATCCTTGACAATATTCCCATACCTATTTATTCCCATTAATCTCAGCTTGATAGGTGAAGTGGAGCCAATAAGGTATTGATGCTTAGAGCTCATGATCTAATCAAGTTTCTTGTTACCTCGCCTTAGGATACCTATGTTGATTAGGATTTAAACAATGGTATTGAAGGTATTATGGCAGGTAGATTGATGAATCTTGTTCAATGATGTTAGTGGCAAATTTTAACCCCTTTTCCTTTGTATGATCATATGCATAATAGATTGGGTCCTTCTAATTGAAGAGACTTCATTACATAAAGACAAAAAACTCAATAGGGCTAATGACTTTGTCATCAGGGCCTTGGCCTCCTTTCCTCAAACTTACACAATGATGCCATTGTTGCCTAGCCAGCTAATCAAAAGTCCACCATCTGTCTCTAAATAAGTTATATCAACCCAACTTTTGATATTGTGGTCTTAGTAGAGAAATATGTCAAATGGACAAAATGAAAGATGGCTGATGACATAAACATCAATCCATTGACCACGTTTTTTTTAATGTATCATGAAGGATTTGAGCTTGATTCTTCAAAGAGATATAACTTCAATTTTACAAGTTATATGCATCAAAGCTTATTGGAAAGAGTACTTTCAAATGAAAAGCATGTAATCCTTGGTTTGCTTAATAGGATTAATACTTCCAAGTTAAAAGCATCAATAACCATGATGGGTCGATGACCTATACCCTAATGTGAGACTCCTTGCTTCAACATTTTGTGGTAATTTTTTGGCTGAGAGGTGTGCCAAAATGATGATTCTAAGCAACCTTTGATTGGTAAAAGCACCAAAGAGTAGGTTGAACGAAGAGCTATCCATTGAACCTCGGGTGACCTTGGTCACAATTTTCTAAAAGGCGAAGTAACCCTCACTACTCTATGAGATGATGTAGGGCCTTCTCTTTGGAAGGTTTAAATGCATTTAATATCATGCCACTCTATACGTAGTGTTCACCTTTCATCGAGGCATTTGAAGTCAAAGATTTTTAAACGTGCCAAATTTTTTATGCTCCAATAATATGCCCACCTCTTGAAAATACTTTGATCACATAGGTTTTGAGAGTATATCAAGAATCAATTAAAGAAAAAGAATTTGAGTCTACTTCAGTGAGAAGAGCTTGATCCTTCTATGGATGGATGTACAAAAAGGAACTCAACCCAAGGTTGAACTATCGATGAATTAGTGACATGTATACGCAAGTCAAATATACATCTCTTCGCTAGACATCACACTTTTGAATTTTATATGTGTGTGTGTGTGTCATTTGTTGGCATTGTAGTTGTGTTTATGGATCCTAACTTAAGTCCCACTGTCTATTATAGAATAAAAGAAAACATATTTTCACAGCTAAAGAAATAAGCTTTTCTTGCATCTTTCATCAATCCTTTTGTATTATCTCATCCTAGTGATTCCATAGCTTGATTTAAACTTTGATGTTGGTATTACTACTTTGGATGAGAAAATGTAGAAGGTAGTTGAACATGTTTGGTGATCAGTGTGGTATCCCTTCATTTGGATTGGGTACATTCACCTAGTTTCCACCATTTTATAGACCAATATAAGTCTAGTGAGGTAACTCAAGCCGAACAAAACTCAATTTCACCTACCTATGTTGCCACTAAATTTCTTTAAGAATTTCAAAATCAAAGTGTAACACCAAATTTCCTAAAGAATTTCAAAATCAAAGTTGGCCCATAGCATAACTTTTAAACTGTGCTCCTATCTAAAAATTACTCAAACCTTTTCCTGTCGTGAATTATCATTCAAAACAATGAAATGAATTCAAATCACTAGATAGTGTAATCATATGAATGGATCATTTGACATATCAACTTTGATATTTACCCAACTAATTGTGGGTTGTTTGTGGAAAATGAAATTTTGTTAGTTCAAAGTGCCTTTGAAAGGAGAACATTCACAGGTACAGAAGAGCACCCTCAAAGGAAACTAACATGTGGAATAGAAGAGGACAAAGATATACGCTAAGCAACACTTTGAAATATAAAAGAGCACACTTTCATATAGAGTGTTGGAGGAGATCATTCTAAAGAAGCATAATTCAAAATCTTTCCATTGAGTATGCATCCATCAAACGAAAACATGAAAATATTGGGGGAACATTCCTAGGTATCAGTCAATGTTACATTGATGTATGAATGAAAATAGTTAAGCAATGCGAGCTAACTCGATTTAGATAATGATGTTGTCAAAGAGCATTTTTCAAATTAAATAATTAGCAAGAGAATATCTAAACACAAGCCGAACAATATTTGCAAATTATACATAATATTGACAAAATTTTGAATGAAAGTTATGCTTAAAATTCCATCTCAAAAGCACCACTTTTTAAGCTAACCAAGCCAATGATGACTTTCATCATGTTTTATCTTTTACTTTCATGAGAAGAACCAAATTACACTAGAGGATCATGTTGTTAGTCAACAAAGAATTTGAATAATCATAGAAATGGAAATTTTTACAGAAGATGAAAGTCATGGAAAGTTAATCACTTCAACTTCCCAATTTTGATTTTCCATAAGTGTGTGAACAAGAACCAAAACCAAGGTTCTCAATTTTTGCAAACAAATTATCTTGTAACATGCACCAAGTCATTGTTAGCAATCTCATTGCACCGAGAGAAGCAAGGTGCTTACAACACAGTATGGAGGAGATGTTGTGATGTGATGTAACGTGACATATTTTAATAATAAAAAATAAAAAGAACATGTCGGCTAAATAAAAAAACATGTTGGCTAGAAAAAATTTACATATATTTTAATAAAATTAAATATATATTATGTTAATCGAATAATCATGACCATTCTTTGAATTTTTTTTATCTTCAAATTTTTACATATCAAGAAAAAAATTACACCTCAAGCAATTGGATCCTTCTCAATGCTTAACAGATCCGGGTTTAAGATGGATCTATGCTGGTTTAATAAAGCTAAAATTGTTTGTGAATGCACCCTATCATCCTATCATCATTTCATGTATGACACCTTTGGTTTCATTGTGAGTATGCGATATCAAACTATTTCTTTGATCATAGGCTCATCTTTAAAATTTTCTGCTAACTCAGTTTTGAAACCAGGAGAGAGTAAGAATGTGTACACCGATTTTGCATATTTTATTCGCTTTTGATATTGTATGCATTAACAGTTATTGATTATTTGTGCTTCCGATTTAGCCAGTACTGTGTTCCAATCCCTGTTTTCATTAAATTTGTCCCTAGTGCTAGGATTTACTTTCGGAAATTTCACTTTCTGCAATTTAAAAGGGAACTACGTAAAAATTATAAACCCCTAAACTGAATCTGCAATTTAAAAGGGAACTACGTAAAAATTATAAACCCCTAAAATGAATCTGGCAATCAATGCTACAAACTGGGGGATCTAACAATAAAGAGTGGGAATGGCGTTTTCAGATTTTATCTTGTCCGTTGATGGAGGTCAAAAGCCTACATCAACAAATACTTTATAAATGCCAAGGTTTACATCTCAACCCTACATCTCACCAACTCAAAAAAATGAATAAATATTGCATTAGCTGCCAAAAACATCTCAATTTTCTTAACATTATATATTGCCCCTTTTGTTTCATGTAAACCTAAGAATGCCCTGATTCAGATACTCCATATCTGGCTATCATTAAGCTTTAATGCCATGACCTGTTTAAAAGTTTGAATTTCATGATTTCTTCCAATCTGTTGGAATGTGACAACCAATTGACGGTTTAGGTAAAGTTGGTTCACGGTGGTTTCACCAACGATAATATTAGTTATGTGTAACTAAAGGTTTGCTTAAATATGTGGCCCATTGAGACGGATATTGAACTAGGACTTTAAGCCCTCTCCCGGATAGTTTGTAAACTATTGTTGATGACAAATAAACACTGCCTGCCCTTGTCCCGTGGATGTAGCCCACATTCAATGGGTGAACCACGTAAATTCTGTGTCTTTTGTGTGATTGTTGTTATGTGTAAATCTGCTATACATTCTTGTTTTTTGTAATTACATATTTATAATATATGTGGGCTTAATGCCCAACAAGTGGTATCAGAGCTCAGGTGAAGAGCAGAAGGTTGCAGAGAACAAAAGGAGCCGTGAAGGTGCTCAGGATTGCATAGGAAGATGCTCAGGATTGCATAGGTGCTAAGGTTTTCGATTGCAAAGTTCAAGGTGGAGCATAGAAGGTGCTCAGTATTGCATAGGAAAAGCTCAAAGTAATCATTGTATGGCTTGAAGCAGTCTCTCAGGCGTATGGTACAAGATGTTGGATTACTTCATGGTGAGCCAAGGTTGGCGTTATGCTTGAGCTAGGACAAGCATGGTTTAAGATCAACAGGTTGGCTCAAGTTGTTGGACATTCTATATGAAGGATCTAAGAGTTGCAAAACAATCTTGAGCGTAAATGAACAAGAGATGGATTGATGATAAGTTTTGGTTATCACAGCAAGAGTACATGGTAATGATACTCAAGAAATGTGAAACTGGTAAACATCATAAGCTTTCTTCAGGTTGATGTCCACGTAATGAAGAAAAGGGTTATATGTCTCGTGTATGGTATGCTGGTGTGATGTATGCGATGCGATCTTTTCACATGTGGTTGGTGTTGTCGGTGGATACATGACAAATCCAAGGGAAGCAGTGAAAAGGGTGCTTTGGTATTTAGAAGCACAAATGGACAAGGGCAGGGCATCAAGTAAATTGTTGTCAAGTTGGAGATTGTTGGAATGTGACAACCAATTGACAGTTTAGGTCAAGTTGGTTCACAGTGGTTTCACCAACGGTATAATCAGTGATGTGTAACTGAAGGTTTGCTTAAATATGTGGCCCATTGGGACAGATATTGAGCTAGGGCTTTAAGCCCTCTCCCGGATAGTTTGTAAACTATTGTTGATGATGAATAAAAACTACCTGCCCTTCTCCCGTGGATGTAGCCCACATTCACTGGATGAACCACATAAATTCTGTGTCTTTTATGTGATTGTTGTTATGTGTAAATCTGCTATACATTCTTGTTTTCTGTAGTTACATATTTATAATATATGTAGGCTTAATACCCAACACAATCCAACTGAAATACTTCATTTCCACAATCAATTAAAATAAAGATTTACTAATAAAAGTGTATGCCTTCACTGGCGGGGAATTAATTTTTTATTTCAATGTAAATATGTTTTTACACTGATAAAGAAAAGGGTAGCTTCCAAACAAGCGTTTTAACAGATAACTTCTCTTAACCCTTAAAATGAGGTTGAAGCATTCCCTTTAAATTTGATATTGCGTAGGTTACAAAATGCAAACAAAGATGTAAGGCTTGGAATAAGGAGAATCTCAGAATAACAACAATGGCTAAGCATTGACCAGTAATGCTAAAAGTCAGAGGGAGCAGACGTTCATATTGTCGGTATCCAGCTTCAAGATCAAGAAATTCTACAATTAAATAAAATCCCATCTCGACATCTTGTTCACCAACAGTAGATGACCCACATTCAAACTATTAGTTAGTAGTGTACGTAATTCTTGAATATGAAGAGTAATGAATATGATGGTGGAAGACACTTTATTAGAGTTAAGTGGCGTTTAAAATTTTAATCATAAATGCAAGATAGCTAGATTTATGTCTTGAAGTTGAAATACAAATCACAGTGCCCTAGTAAGGCTCGGGAAATACCTCCGGCTATAACTCTTGCCAGGAATGTATACCCTGCAGCTACTTCAATCTTTCTGCTTCTAAAAATGGCCATAAGGCAGAGGACCTCGTGTTTTAGCCCTGCCATTAATCTAAATATTAAAAAAAATGTGTTGAATTACTTTTCTCAATGAGTACCTTACCCATATTCCGTTCAGTCTTCACTTCTGCCTGTACAAATTTACCAAATATCACCCTGTGAACTCCAACTTTTGTATTTCTTGCATTTCATGAACCTGAGAGATATTGTTAATAAGTATTTGAAATTTGGGGATATGGGGGCTAAAAAAATGGTTCAAGGAGAAAGGATTCCAGAGTTTATTTGACATTTCGGAATGGGACTTTTCAGGTCATTTGGCCTCGTGGAAGAACTAATCCACCTCCTCTGCATCTTAGACCTGTTTATGAGAGGTTACTCTCCTTTGTAAGGAGCTGCGCCAATTAGCTTAAACGTCAGAGATAGTCGTGGTTGGGGAAAAGGAGGAAGATACACAGTCAAGATGGGCTATGAAAAGTTAATTAAAGAAGTGCCGCTTCCTCCCTTTTCTAGACTCTGGAAAAGCATCTGGAATCAAGATGGGCTGCCAAAAGTCAAGGCTTTCTGTTGGGTTTTAGTGCCAAGAAGATCCTGACAGCAGAAAATCTCAAAAGGAGTATATCAGGCCCATCTCGATGTGTTCTGTGTCTTTAGCAGGAGGAGTCGATAAAGCATATGTTATTTGAATGCAATTCATCACTAAAGTATGGGAAATCATTCTGCAAGAACTAGGAACTCAAATAAGTCTCCCTGAAAATTGGACATGGTTCTTTTTTAATTGGAAAGATAGTTTCCCAGGAACAATTCGAAGTAAGCCTGCCCTTGCACGCATATGGTCGGCCCTCCCCAAATATGTTTTTTGTAAGGTTTGGACCGCCAGAAACAAGAGAATCTTTGAAGAAATCCCCTCATCCCCAGCCAAATCGGCTGTGAGTGCAAAATCTCTTTTATGTGAAACATTTATTGCTCGTGGGATTTCGGGATTAAGACAGGAACAGTTAATGGACGGTGAGAAGTCTTGAATCAGGGCTTTTTTTATGGAGAGCTCTCTTCAGTCCAAATTACCATTAAAAAAGAGGTAGGAGTATGCTGGCGAATTGATAAAGAGCCACATGAATTTCAGAATTAGATAAGCCAGAAAAAATGTTATAAACTCTTCTTTGATGGAGCCTCGAAAGGCAATCCTGGGGTGGCAAGCGCGGGGATCCTTCTTGTTCTGGAGAAACGTTAGAAACCTACGCATGGGTCCGGGCGTAGCTATGAATAATCAAGCAGAGAGCTACGCATTATTCTTAGGTCTGGAAACTTTGATTGCTATTAACACGCCCAACGTGCTCATTATAGGTGACTCGTTGCTTGTCATTTCGCAAGCACGCAAGCGCATAAGATCTCTGGATCCTCTTCGTGGAAGGATGCAATATCGAATTAATAACCTGATAGAGAAGTTCTCGGTTTATAATTTGCTGCATGTCAAAAGGGAAAACAATGCAGAGGCGGATCGCTTGGCCAACTTGGCAGCCACCTTGGCCAAGGGAACACTTAAGAAATGTGGAGCCAGTGGCACCAAAGGTGGCTCCCCTAATGAACTCGCTAACCTTGATGTGGTTAACCCCCCTTCTAAACTTGCATGTAGATTATACGCCACCTTGCAGTTCGTGAAGTTCAAGGGTGGGTGTGCATTTCTGGTGGCTAGCACAACAGGTCTCTCGATTATTCCGTGTGTTTAACTTGCGGGTGGGGTTTTGGAAGATGGTAGTCCTTGTTATTCTTCGGAGTGAGATCTCTGTCCTGTCTGCAATTCCTAAAGAGCGTGTGGTTGTATCTCCATGCTTGGTGTTGGAAGGTTGGGGGAGTGAGCTTGCAGTTGCGCTTGGACCAGGGACTCTCCTCCGGGTGCTCAGGGCTCCACCTTGGTGTGCAGCAAGGAGGCAAAAGGGAGTCTGGCATTCTCAGCTGGCTTTGAGTAAAAGCGAAATCATGAAAACTCTCGAAATAATGGTGTTGGAAGAGTCGGATTGGGGAGCTAACCTGGGTAATTGGAAGGGGGAAATTGCTGATTTGAGGGCAATTGTCAGGCAAATTTCTGAGCAGCTGGATGGCGTGGTGGCAGCCATCGCGTAGCTAACTTCTCATGTCTCCAATATGGATTATAGATTCGATGACCTGGAGGATAAGGTGAAGGTTCAGGACACGCAACTAGAGCAGATTACCCTTGAGGTGGACAGGCATCAGGAGCTGCTGCAAGGAGAGCAGGCATGGGATATCAGAGGTGTTGACTCCAAAGAGCTTGAGAAGTATTCGGTGCAGCAGCAGGAAAAGGAGTATATGGAAATCTCAAGCACTCCGGAGCCAGACCTCGAGCCCATGAAAACCCAAGAATGATCTGTTTCAGTCCTGTCCTTTTCATATAGTTTATGGTTTTTTCTGTGTTGCTTTTAGGGTAGTTTGTTAAAGTTTACAGCTTTCACGCTGTGGTAATGGTGGATGTAATAGTTAGAGACTGTTTTAGATTTGTTTATCCTGTCGGTGGATTGGTTGGGATCAGAGACTATTTGGGTCTTGCATTTTTGTAAAATTTCGGCTGTTTCTGCAGCAGTTTAATATGATCTAATACTTGTTCTTGTTATATATATATATTTGAAATTTGTATGGAAAAACATTTTCACACACACACACATATATATATATATATATTTGAAATTTGTATGGAAAAACATTTTCACATCTCTATGTATTGCAAGCAGTGATGTGTATAATTTATATGTAGAACCGTCCTTTATATATAGACACACACAGTTGTGTAACCAAACTTGTTTGAATTACCGACACAGAAGATTAATTGACCTCAAAATCATTATGTTCTACACATTAGATTGCCCATGTCAACCGGCATTACGTGCTGGTGCTTGATTTTACCACAGCATGGACAACCACCGAACATGGTAAAACCCTTGCAAAGAATATCATTATTCCACTTATGTCTCCCATAGTACTTCATAAATATCACCTGAAAGCCTCCTGAACAGGTTTGGTACTACTTGCTTCCCCACCGCTTGTTATACCGACAGAATCACGTGCTTGGTACCATTCATTATCTTTTCGAGTAAGAAAATATGCATCTGCATCAAGCAAAGAATAGAGATATCAAATGAATATTCAACAATGCTCCCCATTTGCTAGCATTTCCTCTGAAAATCAAAGCAATTATCAAACATAAGGAAAAGTGGTCTGAAATTATCTCAAATAATTCCATTTCCCCAAGAGACCCATTTCAGTAAATATATCAGAAATATTTAATGTATAAAGATTAAACTAAAAGGAGGAAAGAGAAAAATGACTACATTACATGGATATCTGGACGACGGAGGAGCATCGCAGCTGGGTATGTTTCTAGAAACAGCTGTCGCTAAAATGATAGTTGTAAGCTCTGTAGCAATAATTTGGTGGAGAAGCCTTCTAAAGGCATCATTCCATCATAACTATTTCTACTATTATTCACATGGCATATTTGATGTCACATCAGTTAAAATATTTAACTAATGGCATGTTTAAAACAACAGTAACACATTTTGACCTATGCCATGCATGTACACAAGACTCAACTTTTTTCTCTGCATCTTGCATCTTACTTAACCCTAGCAGTTCGCTCTTTAGTTTCCGTATGGACAATGGAAGTCCACATGAACAAATTCTTAATTTCCAGATCTACTCATTTTGCATCAAATTCTCTACCACGAAATCAGAATGATTCATAAGGATAAACCTTTCTTTGTAAACTCAATCCGCCACATATATCACCTAGATTACCCAATCAAGTCATTCATGAGCATGCCAACTGAACAAACCTTTCCTTGATACTAGTGCCTTTTCAAAGCACATGTGCAAGAGAAGACGAAAAAAAATTCAGTAGATTCTTTCTTATTTTCATGCTGTATAGGAATACACATTTATAATACAATATTTGATCCATAATTAGAGAGTTGAGAATAAGCATTATCATCCAGCAAGAACTAGGCCAACCCAAAATAAGTTCGTCTCCTCATAATTGTCACCCATATATTTAACTAACCTTATAGGACAAAAAGGAGACTAGCTAAAAATAGGCATTACACCTTTAACAAGCCCCCTTATGACGATTTGATTTTATTTTACACTGCATCTCCCTAAACTTTTGAAACTTCACTCTGCCCAAAACTTCCATGAAGATGTGTGTAAACTGATCTTTAGTTCTACAATACAGAACTTCATCTTCTTTGTTTTTTACCTGTTCCTAAAACATTGTGTGTGGAAAGGATTTGCCATCTCTGTGAGTCTACAAGCGTCGAGGACAAAAGTCACTTCCTCTTAGAATGCCCTACCTATACCCACATTAGATCGCAGTTTCACAATCTTTGTTACAAACCTCCCTAACCTTCTAAAATGTCAACACTATGGCGACCTAGGAACGCTTCCTTCTCAACTTTTTGAGCATAGAAATAAAATCTTACAGCAACCCAAGTAATCCTCTTAAGGTCCAATAGACCAGAGTTGGTCTCAATGGACGTTAACTACCATCATCATCATTATCAACAATATGGTGGTGGATCTCCATGTACTCAAACCCAGTGAAGCATGACTCGTCCTAGACTCGCGAGTACTCACGACTCTAGACGAGTGGACTCCTGTGCCGGTTAACCGCCATTAACTCGCCCCTAGACTTGCAGCTGCCTGCAAACTCGTCCCAACTCCTGGACTCGGTCGGACTCGAGCAAACTCAGGTGACTCGCGTCGAGCAAACTTGGGTGACTACAGCGAAAAAAGGGTGGAGGTCGACTTGTGGTGGTGGGCTCGTTCGTGGACCATCGCAACTTGCTCGAGCCTCAGCTGTCGTGGTGGGCAGGACTGCAGGTTAGTATTGTTTTTTTTTTGTTTTTTTTTATATTTGCAAATCGTGGCACTGTATTACAACATCAATACAATCTGTAATACAGTATTACTGTATTACGGATTGTATTAATACTACATAATACAGTATTTATACAATCCGTAATACAGTAATACAGTATTAGTACTGTATTACAGCATCAATACAATCTTACAGATTGTAATACATTGTAATACAGTATTAATACAATCCGTAATACAGTATTACAGATTGTATTGATGCTGTAATACAGTACTAATACAATATGTAATACTATATTACATATTGTATTAGTATTAATAATTTAATATGCTTATAAGTTATGACACTATATAAGCTATTTTCAACAAACGAATATTTTTGTTTTTTTGTTATTTTTATAAATCATAGGACTTTTTTAGTTTAATATTGTTTTACAATTATAAATTTAATATTAGAGTAATATAATATAATAGCGTTAGTAATTTTTTTTTAATTTTAAATTATAATTTGTTTTTAATTTTAAATTTATAAATTTGTTATGCGCAAATGCCTTGCGGGCCGTGGCTGCCATGTGGCTGAGTATCTAAGCAATACGGGGGGTGTGGGCTGAGTTACTCAGCCACAGGGCCTCCCTATGGTCCTTGTTGCTAAGTATCTCAGCCCACAGTCCATGTGTGGCTGAGATACTCAACCACAGGGCAGCCACTGGTGAAATGTATTATAATTTATCATATGGAACATTGTGGTATTCATTAACTGATAAAACTAGTTATATATCTTCTCTCTGAGTGGAAATGCTTTTAACCTCTTTTTTGTGCCCAAAATGTACAATATTTTTATTTTTTTTCCTATTTGCCGAGTCTGTCCCGAGTCTTTCCCAAGTTTTTCCCGAGTCCACGAGGCATATGCCAGCCGAGTCTTTCCTGAGTCCGAGTCGTGCAACATTGCTCAAACCTCACATGAAGCATTGTATTCTTTTACACTGAAGCACACTCCATTTGTCACGATAGAAGAGTGTGGCTTGAATCTACCAAAGATTCATATTGGCTACACTCCTGAGCCATACTGTTTTGCATGCCACATTTACTGTTACCTCGTATTATTCTTTCATCAAGGGCAATGGAACAATCATTTTGCTTCTTACTAATAAATGAAGTCACCCTCAATCTCATGTTCAAAGAGTATGTTAGGGCCCTAATCCTCATTCATTATTAGTATATTTTATATTAGATCGGCCTATACATCTTGTCCACTTTATCTCCTATTTATAATAAAGGAGATTCAATTGTATAGGCATCTTATCTTGTGCATTGGATATATTGTAAAAGGAGGTTGCCCCCTCAAAGAGGCCTCTTATTCATTGACTTTATCATTCTAAAGGTGTGGACTCTCTTCTCCTGTCTATTGATATTCTATTTGAGTCACTGGATACGTTACATTAGGTAGCAAGGGGGCTGTGTTAAGGCCCTAAACCTCATTCATTCATTAAAAGGGTTTTTTAAAAGAGGGGGGATATGTTAGGGCCCTAACCTTCATTCAATTCGTATATTAGTAATATTAGGGCGGCCTAGCGGTAGGATACATCAGGTCCACTTTATCTCCTATTTATAATAAAACAGATTCAATTGTATAAGCATCTTGTCTTGTGCATTGAATATATTGTAAAAGGAGGTTGCCCCCTCGAAGAGGCCTCTTATGCATCGACTCTTTATCATTCTAAAGGCATGGACTCTCTCATTCTTTCTATTTATATTATATTTGGGTCACTAGGTACATAAGAAGTAGCTTGTGAAATTTCTCTCATTGATGCAATCTGCCAGACTTGAAACTTCTAATCAACCAATTTAAAGTTATTACCCCATGTGTACTCAAAGTACATATGGTAGTGAACCCTTCAATTACCTCAAGATTCTCTTTGCTCCTTCCCAGTGAACATATTTCGCTGCATCTCTTTCTCCTCTCTCTTATTCCATGTCCTCTTTCATTTCATGCTAGTGGTCATTGGTTCACCAAAGTGAAGGAGGTTAATCAACCTTAGTTTCTCTTCCCTTCATTAATTTTGTTGGTATATTTGCTTCTTGTTGTTCAAGACCCAAAGAGAACTCCATAAATAACATTCCCCTACAACCCTAGGCCTCACATATGTTGAGATTATGGCTAATCTTCACTTAAGGCCAAGTGCCAATCCTCTATTTGATGTATTGGTGGCTTTAATAAACCTACATATGGGTAATTAACCCACCTTATTGCATTTGTCTATATTTGAATAAGTCAACCTAATCACTCTCTTTGGGCTAGGGCCTTAAAGTTTTAAACCCTAATAGAGTTGTATAAATCCATCACCCTCCTCATTTGTAAATCATTCACTCCAGTTGTTATTTCATAAAAAGTCTAAATGCAATCTTTCTCTGGTGTGCTTCTATTCTTCATGTTCTTGTGTATTACAGCAACCTCTCATATATATCATCAAGTGTTGTTTCTTTTATGCAGTGTTTTTTGCTTAGTTGGATTAGGATTTGGTGAACATTTCACTATAGATCCACATCTTATGATCTCAACATGGTATAAAAGATAGTGTTGACTCTTCCTTCACTGCCCAGCAATGTTTCAAACTTTCAAGGTTGTTTAGGGTCTGAAACTGGGATTTCCAAAGCTGTTTTAGGGTCATTTCAGGTTTAAAACTGGGGTTTCAGCACTCTATTTTGGACCAAATCTACTATCTATTTATCACATCACACACACCAATAAAAAAATGAAATTTTGGCTGAGCAGATGTGCTGTTAAAGGCATATATGACAAGTTCAAAGTTGTTTAGTCTAGATATTATGACGAATCTGAACATACATACAAGTTGGGAAAGTCTTCTTCACTCCCAACATCAAATATGGTGGCCAATGCAAATGATCACAGTAACCTATGGCACTTTCATCTTGGTCACACCAATTACGTATCTTTGAGACACCTTAGCCATCTTTGCAAAGTTGAGGTCTTCCACAGGTCAACCTTCCTCATGGTGTTAGCCAAGGATGTGTTATAGCTAGAGATGATTGAGAGTCCTTTCCAAAGGACAACTCAAGGCATGCCTCTAAGCCCCTTGAACTAATTCATAGTGATATTTGTTGTCTTATGGCCACTTCTTCTCTTAAGTACTTCCTCACTTTTACTAATGATTGTTCCCAGTTTCTATGGGTCTACACCATTAAATCTAAAGATGAGAAGTTTGGCAAATTCTAGTAGTTCAAAACACTTACGGAAGCTCAATATAAACAAAAGATCAAGTGTCTTCAGACTGATGGAAGAGGCAAGTACATTAGTAATATTTTCCAACAGTTTCTCTACTCTCATTGCATTGTTGGTAGAAGATTGTTCCATATGCTCCTAAGAAAAATAGAATGGCGAAGCATAAGAATAGGGCTATCATTGAAAAAGACCATTGTGTGCATCATTCTCAAAATATGAGGTTATCCTTTTGGGAAGAAGTCATTGTTTGTGTAGCATGTTACGCAGTACCAGTACCTGCTCACATTCAGATGTCTGCCCAAGGAGAGGGGGCATTTTTTTGTTTTTCTATTTTTTCTCAGAGCCATGATGGGGGTATTATCAGCTTTTTCCGAGGGGTGGTTATGGCCGGACCCTTTGATCCTTCCTTTAGGAGTACTATGGCTTAGTGTCATTGTTGAATGCCTCATTCTGGGGCTTGTAGCCCTGAGGTTGGTATCTGGGGCTCCTAGGGGCAGGTCACTGGGTCACATGACCCCCACTTGTTTTCCACACAGGTGACAGTGTTTCAGCTCTAAGGCACTTGCTTCCTCTTCCAATCACCCTATGCACCCATCCTGGCCCCTTTCCAGCAGAGCGCCCTCTCTCCTTGGTGCCTTCTCAGTGATGACATCATCCTCGGTCACCAGGCCCACAGGCTTGTAGAGGGGGGACATTGAGGGGTTTTTTTCAGCACAGCTAGGCTTAGATGGGCCATGACGATCCCCCCTGCTCACTCCACCTTTCGAAGTGAAGCCTTTGTTCAGTTTTATCAATTTTTGGTCACCCAAGGGGAAAATACCCCAGGGAGCCACCTTTTAGATTATTTTCTATTATTTCATGTTATATTTTTACATTGACATAATATTTGGCTTGTCGGCCTGGTTATTTTGTAAAAGTGAGTTGAGAAGACCAGAAATAAGCCTCCTCACTTCATTTGTAAATCATAACTCATGGGACAAATTACATAATGTTTCTCTTTTACCCTAGATAGTCTCTTGGAAAGTGATGTCCACCTCTTGGAGTAGCTTCTTCTTGGCTTGTGAATGAAAGTTGGATGTTTTTCTAGGGTTTTTCTCATGCATGGTGGATGCTAGGAATTCTTGGAACAACACAAAGCTCAAGTAAGTCTTGTTTAGGCCTTGCTTGGTGAAGGTAGGTGAGTATCTTGCTTCTTGATGATTGAATGGTGGCCATAGAGCTGCATTTTTTCTGATTTAGGCCTTCTTGTCTGCCTTCTATCTTCTTTACATGGTGAAAAACACTCCCTAGAGGAGGTTTTCCCTAGTTTGGCCTTGGATCTCTAATTTTTCCATAGATTAGGCTCCTATAACAAACCCTAGAGGTTGTTGTAGGAAGCCCTAGTTTAGAAATCAAATAGAAAATTACTCCAAGAGGGAGGCTGGTCACCTCTCCTCTAGGCCTAGGGTTAGGGCTACATCCATCAAAAGCCCTTGTGTAGTCAAAATCTCTTTTTTATCAAATTTTTGCATTTTGCATGTGTAATTATCTGCATGTCATGGTAGATTTAGGTCTGCATATTTATTTTTCAGAAAACCCTAAACAAAATTGAAAATTTAGAAAACCCAAAAAAAAATATTTGAAATTTTGAAATTTGGCCTCCACAACCAAATTCGCCCTACCATTTCAGCCCTAAATCCCAAGGGGCGTCATCATCTGACCTGTCAAATCCCTAGGGCAAATTCTGCAGTTGACTGTCAAACTCAGGTTAGGGTTCTGCATTTTTAAAATTTGAGAGGCAGAGTTAATTCGCCCTGCTTAGGTGATTGTTTATCCCATTGAGGCGAGCTGTTCTAAACTTCTAAGGCACCTAAAGCTTTCCTTTAGGGTTGTCATTCCTCGCAGGTCATTGTTACTGGTGTTGCCTGCCTAAAACTTGTCAAACAGATCTGAAATTTCACTAAATTGGGATCAATACTGAGGTCTGGGCAGACCCCAGTGGCACCATTCAATTCGCCCTCCCAAAAGGACTGCCTTCATGGTAAAGTGAACTTGGACAGGTCCTTGAAAAGGCCGCCTTTAGGTCTGGATAGTACTGCTGTTCATTTCTGATTTAATTCTGCCGACAGTAGTAGTTTCAGTTAGTTTATGGATGATAATATATGATGTCACATGCTAAGTAATGTCCTAAATGAATGCCCTTTTTAATGCTGCTACTTCTATGTTTGGTCACTGCTACATATAATGATCTAAGTACCTTGTATTGCATTGAATGTTACACTGACTAAAAGATACCAATCCAACTGCAAATATCAGTCCATTGTGGTATTTACTCCTTCCACGTCATACAACTACTGTTGAATAGCTAAAAATGCTTAGAATGCAGCTATACAATGATCTGATTTTTAATGCATTGAGTGTCATTGCAACCATTAACACTTCAATTAAACTGTCCTAGCAATGGTTCATAATTACCAAATTTTAAAGGCTGAATCTTCTTTGTTATGATCATTGCAATAACTGCTGCTCATTGCATTTTACAATTACTTCAGAACTGTTGTAGTCATATCATATTGAAACAATTTGTTGTTGGAAATGTTGTTATATGTTGAATAAAATAATTACTTTGCATTATATTCACTACCATGTTCACCGCTTGTTGGCACTATATACAACACCTCACTGATTGGTAATGAAACAACCATCATTCATGCTAGTTATTATATAGTCTCATAGACAACCTTGGCCACACTTTAAACCAAGTGTTATTTATCTTGCATATACGTTTGACTCCACCCAAAGGCACTAATCTTTGCATGAGATTGTGGAAGGTATCCAGTGTGATTATTGACTGGCACTCAAATAAGGGCTCTCCCCTTGGAGGTCAAGACTCTCCGAAGAAGTTACGGGTTGTGATCGAAGTGACATTGGGTCACGACTCCTTGCATGTGCTTATTAGGAACTAGCCCTGCTAGTTTGCCCGGTAACATTTTTGGCGTCGTTGCCGAGGACGTTTCAAAGATTGAAGTAGTTTATCTGGAGTCATTTACACCATTGGAAAAAACGACACTTAGGTAAGAAGTCAAGGTGAATCCTCCTCTGTACAATTGAAGTATATTTATTAGGACTAACCCTCCAGGTCTTATATGGCAGCTCCATTTGCAATCACTCCTGCCATCATCTCAGGTACGTACTTGTTTAGTACTTTGGTGAGATTTGTTTGAGTCTAACTTGACAGGTTTCTTTTGGCAACTCCTACTGAAGAAAATAAAAGAAGTATTCTACAAGGACTAGGCCAACTCAAGAAGGAAGATATGGCATCCTTTGATGAAGAATGGATGCACCATCCTTGGTTTGACCCACTGGATTTCTCAAAAATTCCAGGGTATCCAAATGTTGTGGATAAAGATGCCTTTTTGGCAATTCCAAAGTTTAAGGCACTTCAAGAATGGGCTATAGAACATGTGCTTGCATTCATAGAATATCTTAAGGCATGGGATATCGTGGATGAGAACATTAGAATGAAATTATTGGTAATATCTCTTGACTTCTTGATTAATCATCACGAAGAGAAATGGTATAAGAATCTTCCTCCCAATGGGATATCTTCACTTTATCAATTGGTTGAAGTGATCTGCAACGACGTGAGTCCCTAGATGTGCGAAGAAGTTACTGAAGCCCTAGACTCTCTTCCAAGGAAAGAGGAGGTCCAAGAGGTCCTTATTCCAGTCGATCCTATCAAAGAGGTACCAAAAGACCCGAGAACAGACCTCGCCAAAGAAATCCGAGAGGAAGATCAAGATGGTTTGTTCAAAGAAACTATTGTTCAAGACCTTGTGGATGACATCATAAGCCTTATGTTCGAAGATAAAGTTCCTCTTGAAGACGAATATGATAGTGAGCATAGAAATGAAGACCAAGAAGTCCTAGTTGAATAAATTGAAGAACAGAAGGAAAGGGTGAGTTCTCCTTGCCATCATAAAATAGTTTCTTATGATATCTTGGATCTCTTGAAGCAGAATGACAGGATTCTTGAAGACGATGATTATTGGAGGTTTATGGGCCCACCACTTTATGATTCTTCAAGACCTAACAGTGTTGTTTCCAGACCCTTCACTGACGAATACTTTGAAGAGGAAGTCAATAATTTTTTCTTGCCATTCACAGAAGAACCAAAAGTCAGTAAGGATCAGCTTGAGCCAGATTTTGACACTGTTTGGGATGAAGAAGTCATGATCACCTCAAGGAGGGACGTTGAAGACATAATCAGTGAAAGCCTTGTTGAACAAGACAAGGTTACTCCATCCCCTTATGATGCTAATGATGAAGATTGGGTTAACCCTTTTGCTCTTACATTTGATGATGAAGTACCTCAGGATGTGGGTCCTCTTGCCATTATAGATGAGCGCCATATGCAGATATTTCGATATGATGAAGGGGTTGAAGACTTTGAAAGCCTTATTCTTGATGAGATTCTATGAGCCCAGATCATTCGTGCATATCTAGCATCAAGAAGGGTGGAGTATGGCATACAAAGGGTTCCTTTATAAACGTTCTACACGTGGTATGCCCTAATCAACTGCATTTCTCGAAAGGCATTGTTCAACCCTTCATGTCAGATGTTGGTAAGTTTCCAATGATCCATTTCAACAGAACCACTGCAGGCATGTGGACAGGTATGTTATTCACTTTGCATTGCTAAAATAAGTATTGTTTATCTTTCCGATTGAAAAGTGAAGGTATGGATTATGTCGCTGATAACTTCAAAATTTTAAAGATTATTAGGGATACTAACATTGCAGCTTTGGAATAAATTGAGAATCTGAAAAATGTAAATGAAAAGCAAGAACGGGATTATCAAATTGCAACAAATCAGCAGGCCAAAAGACTGTGTTTGGCATTATAGAGAAAAGAAGAAGAAATTAACTCTCTCAAAGAAAAGCTTCAGAAATCAAATCTAATGTCTCAGCAAAAAGATAGGATTGAATTCACATCAACAAGGAAGCCTGCAGCAGAACAATCACTGAATCAAGAAATTCAGGAAATCAGTAAGACAATCTCTAAACTCAAGGAGAATATTCAGAAAACACAAGAGCCTCTAACTGAAGCACGGAGGTAGTTAGGTCTCAGGGAAAAGGAATGTGAAAAATTGCAAAAGGAAGTAATTCATCTAAGCAAACCGGTTGATCATCAAGTCAGGATGAGCCAGGAAGACAGGCCAAAGTTGGCTGCAACAAATTTCTCATTCCAGGAGTCAAGAAAACCAATATTTTCAAGGTATCAAAGTTTATTCTTTGGACATTGCTATAATTGTTATAAGTTTGGACACAAAGCCATTGATTGTAGGGCACCCAAGAGGAGTTTTACAAGCCCCACAAGGATACAGCATACCAAGAAGACTCACTCTCAAAATAACAACTCCTTCTCCGTACTGTATGAAGATTTTGAATGCACCCAAGTGCAAAAATTTTGGCCATACATCTGAAAATTGCAGGCTTGAGACTATTGGTAAAGAAGGGACAACAAGTGAAATTTGTGATCAAGCTCTTTGTGCTCAGAAGGATGAAAATAAATGGTACATAGACAGTGGATGTACTAAGCATATGACTGGAAATAAAGATAAATTTCTCACTCTCAAAAGAAATCAAGGAGGGGATGTATCCTTTAGTGACAATGGGACAGCAAAAATTTTGGGAAAAGGAACTGTGCCTCTTAAAGGAAGTGCAAAAGCTCAAAATGTCCTCTATGTTGAAGGATTGAAGCATGACTTACTAAGTGTTGGACAGCTGCGATGCTCATCTCAATGTCACTTTCTTCGCACATCATTGTGAAATACGAAGAAATGGGTCCAAACAAATCATAGGAAAAGGCGTGAGATCACCAGGGGGAGTTTTCACGTTAGAAGAAATAGAAGGAGAAAGATGCTATATCAGTCAAAATGATAATAGCTGGCTCTGGCATAAAAGACTAGCTCATCTGAGTTTTGACAACATTGTAAAAATCAGTCAAACAGAAGCTGTTCGAGGGATGCCAAAAATCTCAAAACCTGTGAACAAGTTGTGTGGATCATGTCAACATGGGAAACAGGTAAGAACGAACTTCAAGACAAAAGTATTTCAGTCCACATCACATCCTCTTGAAATTGTCCATACAGATTTGTGTGGACCAGCTAGAACCAGGACTCTTCAAGGTGAGTTATATTTTATGTTGTTTATTGATGACTTTTCTAGAATGACTTGGGTCACCTTTTTGAAAAACAAATCTGAGGCTTTTGAGAAATTCAAGATCTTTAAAGCCAAAGTCGAAAATGAGAGTGGACATAAAATTAAATGCCTTAGGTCAGACAATGGAGGAGAGTTCACATCAGGTGATTTCAAAAACTTTTGTGAAGAAAATGGTATCAAAAGACAGTTTTGCACAACCTACACACCTCAACAAAATGGCATAGCTGAAAGGAAAAATAGGACTGTTCAAGAGGCTGCTAGAACAATGTTGCTTGAAGCTGATATGACTGAAACTTTCTGGAGAGAGGCAGTAGGAACAGCTGTTCACATTATAAACAGAGCACAGTTGAGAATTAACAGCGATAAAACCCCCTATGAGTTGTGGACAGGAAGAAAAGCTACCGTGAATTATTTTAAAATCTTCGGGAGCAAATGCTACATAAAAATCATTGATGACAGCCTTGGAAAATTCAATTCGAGGACTGATGAAGGTATATTTTTGGGTTACTCAATTGAAAAGAAAGCATACAAATGCTACACTAAAAGATTGAAACGAATGGTTGAAAGTATAGATGTTGTCATTGATGAAAATCTAGCACAAAAATGGCCAGAATCTGAACCTGAGGACACAGATGATGACTTGACTGATGATGAAGAAACATCAAATAAAACAACAGAGAAACAGTCTGATAAAGAGGAACAAGCTGAGGATAAACAACTCCCCTTGAAAGGTACAAAACCCTCACTAAAATCTGTAAAAAGGGATCATCCAGAAGAACTTATTATTGGAAATATTGAAGAAGGAATACAGCTGAGACATACACCACAGAGAAGAAATGTGGCATTACTTTCAACAACTGAACCTAGAAGCTTCAATGAAGCCCTCACGAATGAACACTGGAATAATGCCATGAGAGAAGAATTAAGTCAAATTAAAAAGAGTGAAACCTGGGAGTTAGTTCCTCGGCCTGAGAACAAGAACATAATTGATACCAAATGGGTGTATAGGAATAAACTAGATGAAAATGGAAATGTCATTAGAAACAAAGCCAGATTGGTTTGCAAAGGATACTCTCAAATGGAAGGAATTGATTTTGATGAGACTTTTGCACCTGTGGCTCGAATGGAACTGATTAGAATGTTTCTAGCATTTTCATGTTATAAAAATTTTAAGGTCTATCAAATGGACGTAAAGTCGACTTTTTTAAATGGCACCTTGAAGGAAGAAGTATACACTGAACAACCTGAAGGTTTTGAAGAGCCTGGTAAAAAGGATCATGTCTGGAAACTAAAGAAGGCTCTCTATGGTCTTAAACAGGCACCTAGAGCCTGGTATGAAAGGTTGGACACATATCTTCTTCAACAAGGATTGAAGAGAGGAAGTGTCAACAACAATCTCTACTTCAAAATTGAAGATCATTTATTAATCACTGTTGTCTATGTTGATGACCTTATTTTTGGAAGCAACTTGGATAGGCTAAGTCAAGCATTTGCAGCAGATATGGCCAGAGAATTTGAGATGTCTATGATAGGAGAACTGTCTTTCTTCCTTGGATTACAGATTACGCAAACTCCAAATTTTATTTTCATATCTCAGACCAAATATCTATGAAGGAAATGCTAAGCAAATTTGGAATGGCTGAATGCTCTCCTGTGGGCACACCGATGGCAACGAGTTGTAAACTCAGCAAGGACAATGAATCTCCCTCAGTTGACGCCACACTGTACAGATCAATGATAGGCAGTTTACTCTATCTTACTGCATCAAGGGCTGATATCATGCAAGCTGTTGGAATGGTGGCAAGATACCAAGCCAGTCCGAAAGAATCACATGTAGCAGCAGTTAAAAGCATTTTCAGATATCTCAAAGGTACAATGGAACTTGGGTTATGGTACTCGAAGAACTCACATTTTGAACTCACAGCATTCTCTGATGCCGATTGGGCAGCTAGTTTGGATGATAGGAAGAGTACTAGTGGAAATGCCTTCTTTTTAGGAGATTGTCTTGTCTCCTGGATGAGTAGGAAACAATCTTCAATTTCACTATCCACCACAGAAGCTAAGTACATTGCAGCTGTTGAATGCTGCACTCAAATACTTTGGATGAAACAAACCTTGGCAGACATGAAAATTCATTTTGATCAGCCAGTTATAATCAATTGTGACAATACAAGTGCAATTAGCTTGTCAAAGAATCCAGTGATGCATTCCAAGTCCAAACACATTCCAATTAAGTATCACTTTCTACGAGAGCAGGTCAATGAAAAGCAGGTCAAACTCAACTATGTGAGCTCACAGGAACAGGTGGCTGACATCTTCACCAAACCCTTGCCCAAGGATGCATTTGTGTATCTTCGGCAGAATTTGGGAGTTATCTCCCTTCAAGATTAATTTTGCATAATGTACCTTGAGTTCATGGAGTTTTGAGGAACTCAAGGGTGAGAAAAGAGCAACTGATGGGAATATGAGACATTCATTGATTGTCTTCAATACAAACAAGGAAGTCATTATGCTACTGTCTTAAACTGTTAATGATGAAAGGGAGCTGTTCCAGCACTTATCCTATCGTTGGTGTAAATTCGAGTGGTATTTACAGCTTGTAAGACAATCTTTGTTCCATCAATGAGGTCAATCTGAATCAACAGTCAAGATATAACAAGGACATCCGAAGTTGAAGCCCTATGAAGGATGTTACAGCAGTACATGAAGTCTGTGTATAGTTCACACTTCTTTGAACTAGGATGATGATGGATGGAAAAACAATAAGAAGAACTTGTGTAACCTAATGAAGAATCTATGATGCAGATATAATACAGTAGGTAGACAAAGCCTGATGCTATCAAGCAGCCAAAAATCAAGCACAATTAAAGTTCTAAACAGCTACTGAAGGCTGCCATTCAGCTTCCACTTGCTCCATAAACTCTGAGTTCACTAAACATTCAGAAAATTCACAATGAGCCAGAATGCGTTATTTGGACCAAGTTCAAGGATAGTGTCTTAAACAAGACAGAGATGAAGTCTGAACCACGTATGATAATCCAAAGAAGTGGCATAATGATAGGGGGAGCAAGAAATCTATTTAAGAAAACAAGCATCCATAGAACTGAAGAAGACATGAGGAAGAACGCCATTTTGAGAACATTTTCAACCATACCAAGTGAAAGGAAGCCTCAATGATGTTGAACTTTTTGATATTTAATCTCAGCAGTCTATTTGAAAGGAGGAGAAGTTATGAGTGTCTATGAAATCAGCAAAGAAGGTGACAAGAGATGAATTCAAAAGTTTGGACATTGTATCAACCCTTTGTCATTAATGTCAAAGGGGGAGAAAGAAGTCGGTTGCCATCAATGACAAAGGGGGAGTTTGTTGAATATGGTTGTCATTGATGACAACATTAATGACAAAGGTGCAAAGATGAAGTGGATAAGGCTAATGACATAGAACACAAGCAAGCAGTGATGACATGAAGATGACAAAGTGGACATTGGACAAATGGCAAAGACGGCAAGACAATAAGACAAGACAAGTATGAAATGGCAATGCCAAGCAAGCGTAAGCTTGCAGGCATGCCTCATGAGGGCATCTAAAGGAGATCTTGTGGGAAGACCTTGTGGCATCATCCTAGAAGCTACGGGCACAGTAGTTAAAGGGAAAAACCCCCATTAGGGCACACCATCTGAAAGAAGGTCTCCCTATGAGGAATATGACAAGCATCTGCGGGCATTTAAAAGAAGATTGCGGGCATATCTATTGGGAAAATTAATGACCCCTGCGGGCATAAGAAAAGTGTGGACACATATGGAAGGTTAAGCATGATGGGTATAGAGGTATCATATCCACTTTGTTAATGTGGCAAAAAGACCAAACAAATATATATATATATATATATATATATATATATATATATATATGTATGTATATATTTGTTAATGATAATATGAAAGCAAAATATTATATATAATTAATAAAATATCATTTAATGTTGAAGTCGGCCTCCACAAGTTAAGAAGAATTTTATGGAATAAAATATTATTTGAAGAAGTCGGCCTCCATTTTATGTGGAAATAAAAAAATGTATTATCTAATGATGAACAAGTCGGCCCCTAATATGATGGAGAAATCAACTATAAATAAAGAATGAAACTCATTGTTTTGTGCGAGTTTTGATAAGTAGATCTCGTGGAGAAAGAAGAGCTCTGATTTCGGGGAGATATAAGAAGAGGAGGACAGAGCCGAGGACGGTGGCATGGAGCTGCAGCAACAACAACAATAAGTTGGTTTTTATCTCTATGACTGAGTTTGTTTGAGGCAGCTGGTGGTTGTAGACATGTTGTTTGGCTAATGGTTGACATGATGAAGATGTTGTGCATGACAAAATGTTGATAAAGTACAGAATGATGATTCGAGGTTGCTATAGTTGAAGAAATAGAATTGTGACATGTTTGGACAGAGTCATCTTGATATGCACTGAATTGCAATAATGCAATGTGTTTGTTTGGTGGATGTAATGTAATAAATTTGTATAGGGATGTTGAAAGACTAATTAAGTCTCTTAGCAAGTTGAAGCTTGCCTGAATACTGTAATATATCAGTCAGTTGCAGCTGACAAATATTATCTGGTGGGTAGTGCCACCTTTGGGTTGTAGCCCAAGCTGGAAATAAAAAGTCTAAAATTATAAAGTTTCTCTTTGTTGACAGTGTTTTTGATGTTTAGTGATACATTCATTAATGACTTGTGATTGATTTAGAAATCCAATATATAAGTTAGAATTTGAAGTAAATTGGTAAATGGTATATATCTGAAAGTTAAAGTAAAATTTCATTCCAGTGCTCCCTCACTGATTCACCCCCCCCCCCCCTCTCAGTGAGGTATTGTGGTCAACACACTTGCATGGGCAAAAGTCTTTTATTTCACACTTCAATGTCTTTGGATCAAGTGCATGAATCCACCTACCTCATCAAAGACAAGATATATCACCTATTCATTATACTCCTCCTAGGAATCTAGTTGGCTACAGTGAGACTTTAAAGGTATCATCTCTATGATCCCACTTCTCACCAAGTGACTGAACATAATGATGTTATCTTTGATGAACCTCTTTCTCATGGTCCACCAATCACTTCTTAGCAATAATGATTCTAGCGATGGTTCTCCACTTGTATCCAAGGATCATGTATCTACTCCTCTTGTTTGGTTTCCTGTAGATTATTCCTAGCTAGTTTTAGTGGACCTTCCCACATCTCCCTCTGATGTTGGTCCATCTATATGTATTTCTCCAACTACTTCATCTACAATTACGAGACAATCTACTAGAACTCCTTCATCTGGTCCCTCCTTTCTCCATGATGTATTTTTCTGTCCTCCATCTTAAACAAGGTTACTACCACCCAATTATGTCGAATAATGACGCTTCTTCGTCTAGTGATGCTCAAATCAATGATGACACTTTTGATTATGATGCGCAATTATCGAATGACAATGATCCTATTCACTCATTGTTCTCATCTCTGCCTAAGTGGGTAATTGCTACTCTCATCGATGCTATTGTTTTTTTTGCAAGTACTTCCACATAGTGGTCAGAGTCACCCCCATATTAGGTCTTTATTTCAACTGGCGCCTCCAAGATGAATGGGAGGGACACCTCCTTCAGAGAGAATAAATGACAAGTAAACCTCAATGAATGGCACCTCCAAAGGCCCTCCAAGTGTAGCACTACAATAGAAAGGGTCCAATAATTGTGAATGAAGGTGGATAAACCCTAGACCTAGGGGTTGACGCCCTAGATCTCTTCAAATGCCAAACGACTCCCATAAAATGTTCAACAAACCCTCTAGAACTCCTCCAAAGTGGAATGTTCCAATGAATAAGGCCTCAAAAGGTGGAGCGCTTCGCCAAAAATGGCAATAAATGACATGAGGGGCTCCTCCAAGGTGAATGCTCTCCATGAAAAGGCTCCAAAAGGCATATGCGGCCAAAATGAGATGCGGTTCTTTAAACAATAGTCCTAGAATTGCCAACTTCCTCAATACTTATTAGAATTTCTAAATATAACAACTTTTTGGAAATCCCATGGCCACTCTACATCTAATGGCATTGAGTTGGAATTATTCTGGGCACTTTATCAAAAGATAATTGCTCCTAAGGCTAGCACGCCCCTTGATCTAGGTGGATACTAGTGACCACCCACCTGTTCCAATGACTCATAATGATTCTCCATCTTGGAAATTTTTCTACAATTTTTCAGGTCCTGAACTTTCGAGGCATTTTTTAGGCCCTAAACAATGTTTTTTGGCTTTGCAACAAATTAGGGTTGTTGAAGGCTTCTCTAATACTTGACTGAAATTTTTCTTCCCTTTGAGATCTTTACGGGCGATTGTGCACCCCAAACGGAGTTTGTATGTGGAAGTTGCACCCTCAGGAAGTTGATGTATCAACTAGACTCCTCGCGGCCCACATTCCTTTTGGTCGCCTCATCTCTTAGGGTTAGGGTTTTGGATATTTAGGATTTTTGCCTCGTAGGGTTTGCCACTTAATGTTAAAAAGCTATTTTCAGCCTCTTGTAAGGGTGTTCTTGCGAATGAGCGTAACTAACACATCTCTCTTCAAAGATAAGCTACCACCAATCTAGTTAGTTTGTATTGATTTGCAGTTGATAGTCTTTTTCCATTTCATTCATTAATAGACTCTAGGTTTTACTATACTACTATGCTCTCTGCAACATATTTTTTATGTGTGTTTCCATTTTATATTTATGCCTTCATTTCGTTCTCTAAATAATTTAGATCACCCCTCCCAATGTCTCAATATCCAAGTGCCAACTCATCAAAACATGTGCAAAAGCTAGATCCATAGCACAAGGATCCCACCAATCAAGAGAGAAGCATAAATCCAAAAGCAAAGTCCCCACAATAGCTCCCCAAGTGAATGCTCCACCAAATAAGCATAAGAAAGGGTGCAAGAGACCCTCCAATAGTAGGCGCTCCTAAAAAATTAATGAATGGTGGCATGTTACAATGGTACCAGCACCAGCGTACCTGCAGAGGTGCCTCAGGGAGAGGGTGTCTTTTTTTTTACCAGGAGGGGTGTTGATCCAGCTCATTCTGAGGTAGGGGCATGGACAGACCCTCTGGTTCCTCCTCTGGAAGTACTATGGCTTAGTGGCATCGTTGACTACCTCATGAAAGGGTTTAAAACCCTGAGGTTGGTCTCTGGAGATTCCAAGGGTGGGTCACTAGGTCACATGACCCCGACCTTGTTTTATCACTCCAACGGCAGGTTCTTCAACACTGTGACATCTACTCTTCCTTCAGAGGACCTCTAGCAACCTCCTGGCCCTCCAGTTCACCAGCGCCCTCTCTCTGAGCCCTCCTGCAGAGGATGACATCATATTCTTGGGCAGATTGTATTGCTTGATAAGGGGGGGCATTGAGGGTTTTTCATCACTGTTGGGGTTAGTTGGGGCATGACAACCCCCCTACGCAGTCTGGCCTTCAGTTTCGTCAAAATTGGCCTTGTTCAGCCATTTTGCTCAAGTAGGGGTCAACAAGGTTTTAAAAATCGGAATCGGACTCGGAATCGGTCGAGGGTCAACTCGGAATCGGAATCGGAATCGGTAATGAATCGGTCATAAATCGGTCGATTTGAATTTAATGAATCGGTTTGCTCAAAAATACATAAAACATTTAATTTTTTTAAGAAAAACTACATTTTCAAGATTCTAATTCATGATTCCATAGCATTAGAAACAAAATATAATTTTAATAATTTCATTTGGACTCTATTTAATTTGAACCTTTTCTCATTTCTATATTTCTATGCCTTAAAAGGTTTTATAAATTGATTCATAAGCCCATTTTGAAAAGTATGTTAAAATGAGGTTTCATGTGTATGATTTCCACTTATCAAGGAGTCTTTACCCAAAATGACTTTATTGACTTTCTTTTATTTCACTCCATTCTTTATCCTCATTTGGATAATCTCCCTTTAAATAAAACTAAGTTTAAATTTCAAATATATATGAGTTAATTGATGTTTAATTTTATTGGGCACCATTTTGGAAAATACAATTGCAAAAATAATCGTGCACTTGAACTTACTGTCTATGTCTATTTTTATAAATTGGTGAATAGATAAAATCTTTTTTAACTTGAGCATGAAATGAGTTTGGAGGCAAGGATAAATGTTTAAAGTGATAAAAGTTTTATGATAACTTCATTCTTATTCATAACACTTGTTCGATATTCTTTGTTTTGGATCGCTTTAAAACAAAAATTGGGAATTACAACCATTGCGTCATCAGATTTAATGATCCACAGGAAAGGTTTCCACATAAAAAAATTTATTTATTTCTCTGCAATGTTACGTTACAAAGCATTTTATTTGTTATTCTTTTTTTATTGATAGGTAGTATGGTCATTACTAAGTTTTTTTTGGGTGCTAGCGTGAAGAATAAGATGTACTGGATACAAAACAACGATTATAAAAAACTTTGCATCGGTTATTTAAGAGGAGATTCGGTTCCATCAAATCAGGAGATTTGCGTCCACTGCACACTGGCACCATCCCACTGCACACTGGTCCAGCCCTGAGCCCACTACTACACCGTCCAGCTCACTGCACACTGCACAGACCACGATTCCCACGGCGTCCATGCTGCTCCGGAGACTCCTACACACACGGCCGCTGCTAACTTCTAAGTGCAAAATGCAATAGTGTGTAGGTTGAGTCAGGTTGGGTAGTTAGTAACATAGTTTAGGTTTAAAGTTTTAAAATATAAAAAAACTGTCTTAAGTTTTTAACCCCACGGGCCCACACGCATCAAATCGGACCGATTTTTTACATAAATCGGTTGAACTGGACCGATTTAGCTGGCCGGACCGATTTATGTAAAAAATCGGTCAAACCGGTCCCCCGATCCGGTTTGGATACCGGTTTGGACCGGTATGCTAATGAATCGGTGAATCGGCCGATTAGCAAACCGATTTCACCGATTTTTAAATCACAGGGGGTCAAATCTAGGGAAAACACCCCAATTTACCCACTACTTTGATTATTTTATATTATTTTTGTTTTAATTTTAAGTTGACATTTTTAATATTAAATTGACCTTATTTTATGTAAATGTGAGTGTGAGATCATATAAATTCAATCTCCTCACTTCATTTTTAGACATCAACCCTTGGGATAATTCATTATGTCTGTTAATTGCCCTAACTAGGGCTCTTTGAAGGGATGCACTCTTTGATGAAGGTTATTTTGCAAGTTTGAAGCATTTCTTGGAAGTTTTACTTTTGTTCATGCCATTGCTAAGGTGAGGCTAGAGTTGTTTGCTTAACACATGCACTTGGAGGTATCTATACTTTGGGTTTGATGTCTCTTAGTCAATTTGTATGAAAGTGATGCTTGTTGGAGTTGAATGGAAGCCATTATTGCTTCATTTTGTCTTGATTAGCATGTCATTTTTGTCAATGATCACCTATGCATTCAAGCTTGAGCTTTAGGTCTTCAAGTCTTGCCAAGACTAGGTTCCCTCAACGAATCCTAGAGATTGTTGGGTTAACCCTAGTTAGCTAAGCTTGCCAAGTACCATCTCAAGGAGGGTTGTCCCTCTCATTGATGCCCTAGGTTTGGTGAGTAGTTATCTTTTGAAACCCTAGTTGTTCAACTACTCTTTTTAAACCAAATTTCTGAGTTGTATACTTGTAAACATTATTGGTTAACCTAGTTTTTATTTTGTTAATTAATCTTTTATTTTAATGATTTTCGAGTTAGTTGTTTTATATGTTAAAATAGCTTAAATTTTAAAACCCTAAACCTAAAGTTTGATTTCTGTGTTTTTCCAGCCCTTTCTACTTCAACAACTTGCCCTACCTCCTTCCAAGCCTTCCCTTCCACCCGAGCTTTCTTCCCTTAAACCTGTTGGTTGTGGATCCTGATCTTCCAATCTCATCGATGATGTTGTTCCAGCCGTGTTGTACCCCAGGTTTGGTTATGATCTCGGCACGCGCCCCAAGGGGTCTGGGGTAGTGCAACCACTCCCCCGACTGGGGGGCGCGAGGGCTAGCAGGCCCATGAAGGAATTTTTTTGGGTTGTTTCGCCAACAGATTACGAGCCCATGGTTTTGGGTAACCCATGGTATTTTCCCTTTGTATTTCCCCTTTATAAGAAAGACATTGTAATACGGCTAGGGTTGATGTATTAGGTATTATGCATTGTAAAGATCTCTGAGATTGTGAAAGAGAGACTGTGAGACAGTGAAGAGGAAGTGCAGCGGATGTGCTGCAGGTTGTATCCCTTCATTTGTTGGATGGTATAATAATAAGGACTGGCAATTTCAGTGTGGACGTAGCCCATCTTGGGTGAACCACGATATATTGGTGTCTCTCTTGTAATGTGTCTGTGTGATTATATTTGCATTTCTATTTATTGTTATTGCTCTGCGATCTTGTTTTTCTAACAAAACCTTCTCCATCCCACCGCGGCCTTTCCTTCTCCATTTATGTTGCTCCACCCGCAGCCCTTCCTCCAGTATTCCTTCCCTATCCTCGCCACGCTGCTCCTTCTCCCGGATCCCCTCAATCCGTATTCGCTGGCCCTTTTCCATCCATTGCTGCCCACCTATGCCTAGCCGCGGCCCTTTCTTCCATACCCACGGCCTCCTATTCCTCCCATATCCTCTGCGCCTATCTTCTTCCTAACCCGCAGCCTCCAATTCTGCTCCTCCCAACAAGTTTGCGGCCCCTCCTATACCAATCCGCGGGCATTCTCCACTCCGCCTTTTCTTCTTCCATTTCTCCCTTGCCCACGGCCTTCTCATCCTTTGTTGCAGCTCCTTCCCAATCCGAGGCCCTTCCTCCCTTGTCCTCTCCATACCTCTGAGCCCTACCTTCCTTCCTTACTCATGGCCCTCGCTCCCTCTTCTATCCCCTTCTCCTCTTCTGCCCGCGGCCATTATTTTGTTGCCCCATCCGAGCCTCTTCCCCACTTCAGTCTGCGCCCTTCTCCGCAACTCCCTTCCTTTACCTTCCCAAACCCGCTCTGCTCTCTCCTTCTAGCCTACCTAGTTGCCATCCGAGCCCTTTACCTTAGCCACAGGTCTGCAATAAAATTGCAAACCCCATGTGCTTCTTCGCATCCATTTCTCTGCACAACCAATGAACAGAAAATCGAGTTAGTTTGTTAGTTTTGAGTTAGAATTTTGTTGTATTATCATTTGTTTTCATTATTTAGCGCTTGATCAAATAAATTATTTTATTAACACAGTTATGCATCTCTGAAAGTTCTATTTTGGTTAGATTCGACATCTGTTGGGAAGCACTTAGTGCTGTTAGGATCAATGTTACAAAAACCGAACCGGTGGTCGAACCGGCCAACATCAAAAACTGAAACCGGATCAGAACCGGTCCAAAACCGAGAAAAAAACCGGATCACAAAACCGGTCCACCAAAAATACATAAAATGTTCAAATTTTGAAAAATTATATATATATATATATATATATGTTCAACCATGTGAATCAAAACCATTATACACAAATTTGCAAAAAGGGATCCTTTATGTATTTTGCTAAGTGCCATACTGAGCATATTTCACTTGAATCATATGTCTAACATGCTGAGGAAACTGTTGTTGTTGAAAGGGTTGTTTCAAGGCTGTTGTAACAGACTATAACCTTGGAATATGCCCACAAAATTTTCTTTTAACTACACAGTTAGCTCAGAGTTGTTGTTAGGGGCCAGGGCTGCTCAAAGCCTCTTTACTGATGTAGGTAACTAATATTAGGTGTATTTTATTTATGATGATATAACCAGGACTGCTGTAGGTACTTAGCATACCCTTTCAAGGTTGCTACACTTCCCAAGAATGTCAAGAATGATTTTTAACTCAAAATACTCAAGTGAATATTGTGAGAGAAATAGAGCGGTTGGGGTTGCTTTTATAGCTTTCTTAGGGGTTTAGGGTTATCTAGAACCTTCCCCGCGCAACCAATTTTTTTATTTAAAAAAAAAAATTAAAAAATGGCCTCTTAAATGTCACTGTATAGTTCTATACTGAACCGGTCAAAACCAAAACCGAAACCGAAACCGGTCGGAACCAACAAAACCAGTCGGAACCGGCCGGTTCCGTATGGAACCGATCATTTCCAGTTTGGGACACCAGTGAGGCCTCTGAACCGGTCGGTTTTGCCGGAACCGGTCCGATTTTTGTAACATTGGTTAGGATACGATGATAGTGTAATGAAGTTAACATTTTAGTTAATTGGATACTTGTGGATATTGCCTCTTTGGCATATATACATTGACTAACACATGTTCTAATAGATGCTTATAATTTTGGCCTTTCTGGTATTTATATATGCTCTTGGTTTGGTTTTTGCATAATCAATTGGTGGTTATTGGTCATTCGAGATAGCTTTTGTATATTCTATAATTAATTACTTTTGTGATTTGGTTACATTGGACAGAGATCTACAGTTATGTGCTTTACTTGCTATTGATACATCTTTGCATGCCTAACTAGTGTAGCTGGTGGATGAGTAAAATTGATACCTTATTGTCTCCACTTGAACGCATTGATCTTACCAAGTGAATAACTTTGAAGACTACATTTCAATACATCATTGGTTAATAATTGTGATATTTTCTTAAGTGTTATGAATAGTCTTATATCCGATTAATGAATGACATTGACAACTAACACTTAACGCGTATTTGGTTATTTGGTTGGTGTTTTGGCAATATAGTCTTTTGATCCAATATTGGTTATTGTAATACATGTTTACATTTTTTTACATGTCATTGAATGATCTAAGTGGATTTATTGATCTTAATCATATCTTTTGCACTTAGTAGCATCGATCATTTATTGACTCCATTTAGGCACTGGTCTAACTATAAGATTGCATAGAAAATAGTTGGTTGGTTGTTCTAGTGTCTTTACAAGGTTCCATAAGGATACTTCTCCTTGGAGGTGTCGACTTCTGAAGAAGTTAGAATGGTGACCGAGGTGACATTGGGTCACTTTTCTTATTTATGCTTACTGGGAATTAGCCCTGCTAATTTGCTCGGTGCACATGTGAGTGTAGAACAAGTCAACAAGTGCAAAAGGTTGTCACCATACATAAAGGGGTCAAACCCTCAACCAACCAATAGATCCATGTGTAATAGCTCATCAAAGTAGGGAACAACCTCAACACGTGTGCACTGAATGTCCACATAATAACCAACTCAACCTCCAATGCTATCCCATTAATCTAAGGAGATGGCTCATCAACAATAGAAGCATCCAAATCAAAGGCAAAGTGTCCACAATAGTTAACCTCTCCATGAATAAGGAGATGGCCCCTTCTACAAGCCAGCGCATGCCTCCACACATGCCAAGAGTTATAATCAAGGAAGGTGCTCAAGCAAACATGATACCCAATTGTGCTATGATACCATCCATGTGATAAAAGGAAAGAATGAGTGGAATATGCCATCAAGCATGAGCTAGGAGGAGGGCACTCTATGGAAAGCTAGTCATAAAACATCCATGAGTGAAAATCACATCCAACAAGGTAGGGAACACACCTAGAATACCATCCACATGTCATGAAACCATCCATATAAGCAAAGCGTTCCTCCAATGTTGATAGTGCATGCCATAAAGAAGCTAAATGAGACCAAGAGCACTAGGGCACTCCACAGGAAATCCCTCCAAGTGCCATTATACCATGAAAACCAGCCAAGCATTCCATAGGAAAGGATACTTCATGTGATCAAGATGCTACATCAAACCATAGATGCCAGAGCACTCCATGTAAAAAAATGGCCAATATAACATGAGTGAGTGATGTACAAGTGGAATGCATCATCATCATATGACCTCATCAACAATCATCTTAGTTGAAGTGACCACCCTGAGGCTAGCTAGGGAAACTTGGAGATTAAACAGTCTTGTGAGTCATGGCAAGAGTCAAGGCCAACATACAAGCCTTGTGAGCCAGGACAAAAGTCAGGACGAAAGAGATGCTGCCAGAGATAGTCTTGTGAAGTCATGGCAAGAGTCCAGGCAAACGTACAAGCCTTGTGAGCTAGGACAAAAGTCAGAACAGAAACCTTGTGAGCCATGTGCAACAGTCAAGGTTAGCCTTGTGAGCTTAGTGCAAAAGCTAAGGCAAATCTAGCAATAGACAAAATGAATGTATAAATCCTGTGAGCTAGATTGATGTGACAAACAATCTTCCTTATCACTTATGCAAATAATGTAATTATGATGATCTAGTGCGTTAGCATGTGTCCTTATCCACCATGAGAAAATAACGAGTTGCCAAAGTAAAAGCCGAGTTATGAACTCTTGTGTAAAGCCAAGTGTCTAACTCACGAATCAAATCAAGTTGCCTAACTAAAAGTCAAGTTGCAAGAGTCACGCAAAGTCAAGTTGCAAAATACGAGTTACAAAAGTTGAGTTGTCAAAAGTCTAGTTGCAAGATTGAGTTGACAAGTACGAGGTTGAATGTCAAGTTGGCATATCGAGTTACAAGTCTAGTTGCAAGATTGAGTTGTCAAGATGTCAAGTTATAAAGTCGAGTTACAAGTCAAATCGAGTCATGCAAATTGTCATCCAAAATCAGTTACAAATCAAAAGCCGAGTTACAATTTCAGTTACAAACTCAAAGTCGTCATGCAAAATCAGTTCAAACTATAAGTCAAGTTGTTAACTCGTGTTATGAATTGAAGTTGTCATTTTCAGTTGCAAACAAAGTCGAGTTGTAAAATCTGTTAATCAGTCAAGCTGATTGTTTAAGGCGCTGATCTAAATCAATTTATAAAATCAGCATGATGCATGGCGATTTGAACTAGTAAAGCATGGCGAGTTGGGCAAGTTAAGTAAGGCGAGTTGTCAAGTCATGCAATCAGTTCAACGCTGAGCTAAATTATCTTTCTTCTGCGCCTAGTATATACAGAGATTTAGTCTCTTCATTATTCACTTTTGGATGCAGCGCATGAGAGAAGAGAAGAAGGATACTTTTGCCGGTAGCACAGAAAGGCTTTCATATACTGGCATACTCATTGAAGCACATTCTCATGGTGATATTGTAATCAGTTTGATCATTCATATTTTTGCTGATAAGGAAGATTGTTTGCTAGGGATTTCTCCCTCTTTGGGTTTCCCCAGGATAAATTCCTGTGTTATTGTGTGACTCTATTTTGTGCACTGTCTACTTCTGCTTTACAGCTTTCAGTTTCTGCATTATCTATCATTTAAGTTTTCAGATCTGTACATTATATTGAAGAAATTAAAAGTACATTGATTTCTGAATCTAAGCTCGAAAATTCACACTTTCCACGTTGAATACAACGACAGGGTTACACTGTTACAGGAAGGAGAATCATTGAATGAAATCACTGTTTAGTGTTTTCTGAATTTTGTATTTTCTTTTCATGTTTGGAAATGCCACTGACCCATTAGGCAAATTTTGAATGTAGCATGACAATGGAAGCATAATATAACTTCCACTTGATATCAAATTTTATTTTCCAATGTGAATGTTGAATGAATGATGAATCATTGAATTATGAAGAAATATGCATATGACATGTTTTTAACTTTTTAATTTAAATTTTTTGTTACAACCACTTATATATATATATATAGCACCCCAACAAACCCAAGTACCCTATTTCAAAAAGTGGCATCCCCGCCCCCGCACCCACGTTTCCTGGCAACTTAGACAATCATCCATATGAGATCAACATCAAAGCATCATGCCAATCAACATCCCATAGCTACAAGCATGAAGATCCATCAACCAAGCATGTGCTAGGGCATCATCAAAACATGAAGCAAACAACTAGCTTCAAGGAACCTAGGCCATCCATAGCTCCATCAACCTGCCACCCCTGCTATATGTGTGAAAAAATCACAAATGAAAACCCATGTCAAAATGGGGGGTAACAAGGAGCAAATTTTCAAGCTTCAAGAGCACCCCCGGAGTGTTCTTAGAGCACTCTGGGAAAATCGCTCCCCATGGTGGCAGGGAGCAGTCAAAATTTGAGGGGAGCACACTCCCCTAAATAACTCCTAAGAGGGAACGATCCAAAAGCACACTCCCAAGGGCACTTCTAGAACACTCCCTCTCATATCACACTTTAAGAGTGAAGTGTGGGGCGGGGGGGGGCACTCCCCCATAGCTTAGATTTGAACTGGTGGACATTGAATGACTAGTACAATTTTTTATCATGTCAATAAGACCTCCGCCGCTCATTAGCATTTATAATATTTCTATAGGTGCGCCCAATGGAAAGGCCCTAGACTAGGACTCTGAATACAAATGCCTGTATTCAATCAGCATTATCCTTTGCATTTAATTTATTTAACAAGCACTAAAAATTGGGTGGTTTATAGCTTACAAGACAAAAATGTTGAAGTGACGATGGGCGGCCAGCTTTGAAGAAAACTGAGGGTTGGTCCAAGAACCAGCTTGTAACCTAAAGACGACTCAAATGCCCTAGCATGGTTCTCATACCTCAGGGAACTTTTTGAGAAACAACATCAGGCACGTCATAGAGGGATATAGTATCAGAAAACATGGGTTGGGGATCTAAGTCAAAACACCATAGTACCAATACCAAGACGGTTGATGATGGCCTCGAACTGAAGTCTAAAAGAAAGAGCCACTGAAATATGATGATCGGTTGAAGGAGCAAACTGTTAGTTTTGTACCTAGGGAAGTGTTCCCCTAGTGACTTTTGCCTAAGTCACTTAGAAGGGGGAAAAAGTGACCCTCACATTAAAAGCTACTTAATGAGACTTTATAAAGTTAAAGTCACTTTTTGATAAATCTTAAGTGGGTGAGTGAATTTTATTTATGAGATTTAAATAAAAAGGTATTTTCACTCTCATTCAATCTCAACCATCAGATTAAATTTAATCTTGACCGTTGGATTAGAACTCACCTAGGGTTTGATCAAAAATGCTTGAGGGAGGCAAAGAGACTCACTTTTTACTTTTTGGAAAGTGAGAAGAGAGAGCAGAGAAGAAGGGCACAGAAATCGAGGCAAGGGTTTGGAGTTATTTCCATTGGCACGACTCCCAAGGCAAGTTCAGCCATTAATTGCAGGCACAGAAATCGAGGAGTGTATGGACTGCATTTATTGCAGGCACAGAAATCAAGGTGTACGGATTCCGTACAGTACTGATTTTTTGGGCACAGATTTCAAGGCACTGTTTGTGCACAGAAATCGAGATACTGTTTGCACAGATTTCGAGGCACTGTTTTGTGCACAGAAATCGAGGGCAGATTTGCACAGAAACCGAGGCAAACATTTTGGCACAGAAATCGAGATAACAGCCGCACAGTTTTCAAGAACATTTTTGGCACAGAAAACAAGGGCCGTACTGCTGTACGGACAGCATTAAATTTCTGCACAGAAATCGAGGATAGCTGGGCACGGTTATCAAGAAATTTCGAGATGAAATTTATGGTGGAGATAAGTTGAATTTTTCACTGTATTTCTGTTCTGAATATTTTGCTGAAGATAATAAAAATCTCTCTCTCTCTCTAACTGGTTTTCCCCGTGGGGGTTTTTCCAAGGCTTGATTTTGGCCAAAAATTTCTGAGTCTTTCATTTTCATGGTGTGAATGTTTAAATGTGTTTTGCAGCCTGTTAGAAGCATTTTACTGTGTGTTTAATTGTTACAGTAAATTTTCATAAGTAACCTACAGCCAATGCATAACCGGCTGTAAGTGAAAACCACAAAATGTTGACATAAACCAGCATACAGTAAAGTGCAGAAAATTCTACACAAACAAGTGCACAATTTGTTGATGAGACTGAAGCTGCCAATGATAGCGCACAATGAGAGACCAAGATCAAGTGGAGGTGCACAGAATCCATGATGTGATTCACTGAAATGCGTTGCATAGCACACCATGAGAGACCGAGATCACAGTGGAGGAGCACAAAATCCATGATGTGATTCACTAAAATGTGTTGCATATAGTATGTCTAATAAGGACAAATATCATAGTGCAAAAGACCAAGATCTACACAAACAAATTGATCCATTGAAAGAAGTTGAGAATCATCTATAGACTCATAGAGTCATCAAATGAATAAAGTGGAGCAAATCCTGTGGAATTGTGAGGGGAAATTGCATTAAAGGAGTTCAGAGTAGTGTCTCATCGCAAACAAGTAGTCATAGGCTTGTTAGTCACTATGAATCACTGCCAATAGTTGAAGAGTAGGCCTCACACCACCATCCACAATTTCCAATATAAAAGTATCTACCCTTGGAATATGGAGGTGTCTCCAAATAAGGTGAATTTAATACCAAGAACATCACTATCTAAAACAAACCTGTTTTGCAAACTACACCACCATATGTGTAGCAAAAAGATAGTCCATCTGGTCCAGCAAAAGAAAGTCTCTATGAAGGCTTCGAGCAAACTTGTTTAAGGGACCAAGATGGATTTGAAAACCTTTTAATACAAGATGATCTAGAAACCTAGTTCTACAGCCCTTGGTGTAAATCTGACTAGCCAATAGTCTCACAAATCAACTGAATAACCTATAAAATTTTGTTCCCAAGCAATTCACCGGATCAGATACTCTGAAGTGAACCCTCCTAAGAAGCCCGAAAAAATAAAGAAATCATGAAAACCCTGCAGATTTTCCACCAAAAACTTTGGATCTGTTTGGATTAGAGGCTGGAAAAGAGTGCTAGTGCAAAAGATATCAGCATGAACAGCAACAAAAGCCCCTGAAATATCCACAAAAAAGGACTGAAAGGATGGTCCAACAAAACAACTAGGACAGCAGCCCATGAGTTCTTTCAGCCAGCTAAAAGATCTTCCAGATCAGCAGAAAACAGGTCTGAAATAAATCAGCAAGAAAGCCCTGATGCTGGACATTCAAAAACTGTGTAGAAATTTTCAAATCAGCACATAAAAGGGGGCCAAGACAACACTAAATGGAGCACCCCTTCTCCAACAACCAAAAAGCAGCTACAAAACTCTGTAGGTTAGGCACAAAATTCCAAGCTAAATTCTAATACAGCCAAGTGGAAACCCTAAAACCTGCAATAGCTAGAGAAGATAGCAGCCCTCGGGCAGCACTTTTCTTAGAGAGAAAAAAATGCCCCAGTATAAGTGCACTATAGAGAGAAATCAGCCCAAAGTTGAAGTGATACCATGTTTTGACCACAAGAGATAAATAAGGATCGAATGGAACCAACCAGCAAACCCTAAATCAGCATAAAACATAAAGAAAAGAGAGATGAATCCATAAACAAGAGAAACACAAGATGTAGGTGCCCTTAGGCTAAAAAATCAATCACTAGTGAATGAACATAATATTACAAATGTCTCAAAAGGAGTGTATTTATACACAACATATGAGGTGGGGCACCTTCCCCCATAAGAGAGTTATGGGCCAATATAAATGCCACCTAGATTAATATAAAATAAAGTTGACTAGGTCAGATATTAAACCATAACCTAGTAACACAATGAGGGTGCTTAGCCATAATAGCAAATACCCACAAGTGAAGATTACCATCATTTTAACATAGAATAGGTGATATTTATCACTTAAAAATAATTCTTGGAAAAAATATAAAAACTTGTGCAATCTTCTTTTCTTTTGTCTTTCCTCATTAGGAGGTGCCTTAAGCACTCCATTTTCATTGTCCCTTCATGTAATTTCAGGTCCCATTGACCTAATTTGGTCATTTGTAGGCATTGGTCTTATTTTATTCTTTTGTTCATTCTGCTAGTTACAGACAAGTATAGCTGTTAAAAATCCTCTGGGAGACAACTATCTCTTTTAATGAGGCTCCTGGTCAAGACCCCTAAAGCCTTGTTCTTATTTTTCCTTCTGCTTCACCCAACATCTTCGTTTTTCCAAAACCATATTTTGTTGCTTAGCAGCCTTGACAGTATTTGAATTCTTTACATCCTACTTTTCTGCTTTCTGCAACTTTAACCTATTGTACAATGCAATAAAGATCCAGAAGAGATAAGCAGTGTGAAACCTTGTAGGAACAGCTCAAGATCCTAGTGTTAACCTTGTCTTTGAAGCTGGTCTGGCATGTACGTTGATACCTAATAACAAATTGACTGTCTTCTAAGATTTTGTATGTACATGGATGCAAGAAACAACGAATTTGTCAAGTCGCCACACAACATTCTCTTTGGGTTTCTTTATATAGAGACATCAGCAAAAAAATAAAATGATCTTTTAAGGTTATCATAATGACTGCAATGGGCAACATAGGGGCGAGAAATAAGTCTAGAATTATAATCTCATCCAGGAGGGTATCAATTAATATCAAGTAGCCGGGTGCAAACAATTTGCCTTATTCTATACCGTACAAGATCATCCCCAAGACACCCGCATGAATGCGATATCAGTTGGACCCAAATTATACTCTTCAAGCAGACTGATTACCAATACCATGACCACCAATAATCCATCCAAAATCACCATGTACCTCACTAATCATTGATGAATGAATGGCTCGCAGATGAACCGCAAACAGACCCTGTAATTGCTGAACATTTTTCAGTTGCTTAAGGACACTTGTTCAGATTACAACTTGGTTTGGAACACGTATTCCCTCCTTTGAGTGTCTAGTGATAGGAGTCGCTTTTGCACTTCCGCTATGTTCATATAAACCCCTCTAAACCCACCCAAAATCACATTTACAATTATGTTTTTAATATATTTAAATTTCACTTTTTAGAATTTTGTGCAGGATCCCCTATGACGTTCCCTAAAATTTAGGGGGTCCCTCAACACATACCCTGGATGCATTTCCAAGTTCCCGTGTCCCCACACTCCCTGAAAGTTGGTGGAACACTGGTTTATGTCGATCATCAGCTTTGTAATAACTTCATTCATGTTCTAAAAAGTTGGTCAGTGTAAAAGTAATAGAGTTGAGTGACGAGTCTGTTTCCAGTTCATTCTCTTTTCCTTCTTTCAGTGTCTTGTGTATCTTTCTTACTTGGTTGACATTTTAGCACCTAGGAGTGTTCTAGACACTCCCACAGTTTTGTGGCCATTGATTGTACTCTCTAGTTCCATTGACCTATTCCTTGGTCATTTGTGGACGTTAAAAAAAATACCTTACCTTATCTACCTTTATCCTGCTTTTACTGTAATTCGAGTCAGTAAGAAATTGGACCTTATACAGCCCTCAACAACAGCTGTGATACATGGACTATTAAACCCTATACAGCTAATGCCTGTGTGTGTCCGTGTCGGGCCTGCCATCTCTACACCCTGGACCATGTAGGCATGTAGTAATAGGCTTTTACCTTTCACCAATGTTGAGCGGGAACCACTCCCAACCATTGGGAAACCCATTTCCATGGCTCCCCCATTTCTTGAAGCTGGTGAACAGGAAAAAAAAATCCCAAATAACAAGGAACACTGTCAGGAACATTTCCGCACTACTGCCCTAACCCCCAGCCATTCCAGGAATCACTCCAAGGTTTTCCAGACAGAAGGGAGCTGCTGGATGCTCCTGAGCTGTCCAGGAGCACTCAGCAGCTCTTAGCACACATGGCCGAAATTGGGTGCCGAAACCGGCCTGGATATGGTTTGAGCACCCTGTCTCCATTCATTAGTCTGCATAATTTGTTCCAAAAAATGTTTTAACCCCATGTTTTAGTTTCTTCAGGTGTTTCTTTAGCAACGACTTATCTCCCTAAACTACCTCAAGGTTTGCATACAATCATTTTTTGGTACATTTTGCTCTCTTGGACCGATGAGTTATGACTATGTAGTATGCAGTGTTTACAAAATTATTTTTGATAGATGCTGATAGATCACTGCCGCTGCCAATTGACTGTGTTGATCTAGAATTAGAATCTGATCTGAATGCTTGTTGTTAGCCAATAGTTAAGACTGAGTTATCATGTAAACCCTGGGGCATGGTTGCTTAGCCAAACAGTCCCCAGCGTTTGACAGGGTGTTTTACCTGTGTTAATACAGAAAGTGTGTCTGTTTTAACCTTTTTCAGATGACTGCAATGGAGAAATAAGACTGTACTTATACACATTCCATAATTGTACAAAACCTATTAGAATCCAAGAAAACAATGACTATAAATATGAACAAACCAATACCCATTTGTCACTTGCAAATAAACCTAAAGTTACCCATAACTACAATTCAACATGAAATACCTACCACAGTAAATTGTTAAACTGTTCACTGAACCACAATAAAAAAATGACTTATGTGTATCTGACTGGACATGTTGGCATTAATACAAGACTTATTACGTATAGACTAGTAACAAACCTAAGTTTCTTTAAGATACAAATTAAAGACTTCAAGGTCAGTATCTTACAAACCAACTCTTCTACTGCTCCCCTATTTTTCCATATTTTCATCTCTTATTTTCATATTTTTTATATTTTTTTAATATATTTTTGTCATTCCCAAGAAATTTGAGGGGAGCTTCTAGCCATTCCAAATATACATTCCCACATCCAAATATACATTCCCGCATCCCCACTGTTCATGAAACTCATGCAACATTGAACATACTTGTTCACCCTCTCTGTGGAGCTGCTCGAGAAAATTTTCTTTGGAGAGGGTGATAAGGAGTGTGCCCATGGTCACTAGGACAACAATTTGTGAAACCATGCAAGTGGCCAGGTGCTGAACTCCCAAATTTTCCACAAGAACATGGACACCTGATAAGGGAGTCAGATTTGATCCCAGAGCTTTGCCAGCTCAAAATCAACAAATTAGTTTATTATACTCTACAGGGCACAAATAATGCTTTCCTTTGCTAGATCTGCCAAACAAATTATTTCATGATTCCTAATTCTGTTGTTGCAATTCCTTATTTAAGAGACATCATTGAGAAATCAACTTGCACCTTCTTTGCCTTCTGCTTTGGCCTTGATTTTCCAACTTTCTATTCTCTCCATATGGCATAAGTTCCATATTACTACAGTATATATTAAAATTTAATTTGCTACTATCCCTGCTGATTTATCATAATTCTCAAATATATCAACCAATTTCTCCAAGGATGTGACTCATTCCTCCATCTCCAGCAGCGGGCCACCTCTTCTAGATAGAAAGACATCCCCCAAGGCAGATCCAGCTCTTTGAGCCAGCCCTCTATCCAGAGATATTTCCTTCAGCCTCAGACGGTAGGAGAGGTGCACATTCAGCAGTGGATACTTCAGAGGAGGATGCTCCCTCCCACCCTTCTTCTTCTTCCAGCGGCAGGTACTTGGAGCCTTGAGGCTCTTTTTCTTATACTGATATGACCCAAGGGGGACATATATGGGAGTAAATCTAATGATATGAGCATGGAGCACAACTCCAATATAGATAACAGAGATGAGTTACATAATAACTCCTTAAAGAATAGGAGAACCTCCTCCAAATACCCCAATACATTCATATATCTCAAATCACGTGTTCACCTTAATAATGACTGCATGTCTTCTATATATACATATTTCAACTCATTGCACATGTGACCATTTTATTAGGCTAACCCTATTACATATACATTTACATATATTTACCCCCATATATACCCCACTTGGGTTCATATCATATACATTTACTCTCAGATATACCCCCCTCAGGTCATATCATGTACCCTCTTCCAGACCATTGCGTTTCACTTTAGCTTTGAGCCAGTAGTCTTAGATTTCATAGTTTAGCTTTGCTTTTCTAGTTTTTTTCTTATAGGAGTGGCCCTCGCACTCCCACAGTGTATTGCCTCTTATGTATTGATCACTCCCGTTGACCTACTTTTAGTCATTTGTTGGACATTAAAAAACTTATCTTATCCATCTAGCAAGGAACAAGAATAGAAATAGAGAACCTGCAAGAAAAGAGAACTAAATAATGAACTCACCTGATATAAATATATCACTATATTCATCGTCATCATAGATGAATTGTGGAGGTGCCGGATCACCAACCCCAACAATGGTGCTACCACTGCACCAAGAACCAATTAGAGTCAATATAAGTATAGCATCTACTTGCAAAAGCTTTAATTGCAACTAACCCAACACTTTGTTTTCTTTCACTCTATTCAAAATAGCAAAAATAATGAATTGTCCCTTAGAACCATAAAGTTACAGATTTCTAAACCTACCTACATTTTAAAAATAGGTCCAGACTCCAGAGTGATAGATAACATCCTATGTGTTTTTTTGGCAATAACAGTTAAGCAGTACCACAACCATCAAAGTGAATGATTCATGGACCCAATGGAAATAAGTAATAACAAATAAGTGATTTTTAATTGCAACTAACCCAACTCTTTGTTTTCTTTCACTCTATTCAAAATAGCAAAAATAATGAATTGTCCCTTAGAACCATAAAGTTACAGATTTATAAACCTACCTACATTTTAAAAATAGGTCCAGACTCCAGAGTGATAGATAACATATTAACATCCTATGTGTTTTTTTGGCAATAACAGTTAAGCAGTACCACAACCATCAAAGTGAATGATTCATGGACCCAATGGAAATAAGTAATAACAAATATGTGATTACTCATTTATAAAAGATTCTCGGTAAGAAGCAAAAATTTGAAATATCTGAATCACAACCTGTGTCTGTTACAGCCCAAGAAAGTTGTCAGCTATATTGAGAAAACAATCAGTGATTATAACCCTGCAAAATACCTTTTAAGCGCTATGAAAGGCTGCAGAGACATCCAGACAAAATTATGTTGATCTCAGAAGAAACAGGAGGTAGTATGAACAAGTATTAGGAAAAACCCAATTTTAGAGAACACTGGTCAACGAGGATCAACAGATCCCATGATACATAGTAGTATAGTATAGACCAACCTGGTTCATGGTCAGGCAGTTCATGGTAGTATAGTATACGCCAACCTGGTTCATGGTCAGGTAGTTCATGGTAGTATTACAAGCCAACATAGGAGTTTTCAGCACCTAGTTGGTATGTGTGTATGCGCATTGCACAGGCATGTGTATTGCACATGCACACACTTGTATGACCCTGTGTCAAGCAATTGACACAATCTTCAGGCCTTATGGGCCCTTATACAAATACATACTCAAACCTTTTCAAAACATATTTATACATAGGGAATTTAAAATTTGAATCTATATAAATTTAAATCTTACAAAAGTTCAAAGAAAAAGAAATGTAAAGATTCAAAAAAAAACACAGAAAATGAAAACTAAAATATAATAATATGAAAATGAAAAACTTTGCTACCTGCAACTGCGGAACCAGGGCATTTGGGTATGCAAGGGTTGTAGAGCAAGTTTGTTGATCTTTTGTGATCATACTATTGAAATTTCATTTCCATCAAGCAATTAATGCAAATTTGAAAATTCATCTTCTTCTGAAAACGTTCCCCAGATCTTAACCCTAGAATTTTCAGCCTTTAGGACTGCTGTAAATTATGTGTAAAACAACAGCAGAATAATCACAATAACTCACTTCTAGTAGCCCCAAAATCCATGGCAATTCAAGGAGAAAAGTTATGAATCATTCCAATGAATTTCCAGCCCTCTAGGGCAACTTCACATGCATAAACCAAATCTGAAAATTCTTCTTATACAGCAGATATAACAGCAAACACAACAGCAATACTATTAAGACCCTTAACAGTTTGCTCCTAAGTGTGTCAAATCAGCAAGACAATTAAAAGTTGGAAATAAGCATCTCAAGAAGATAAAATGCTGAAATCAAATCTACAATATACACAATATGTGGACAGCTGGAAATCTCATATATATATGCTTAATGAATGAAGAACATACATACCATAGCCTCCTCTCAAGGCTAGGACAAAATCCAACCACCCAAGATGCCCTATCTAGGGTTAGTCAACAAACACTACCTCCTCCAAACGCAAGAATACCTCCAAGGACCAACACTATGTCCAAGGCAAAACATCCTCCTCTTTTTCCCCAAATACATCCAAGGGTTTCCAAACCCTAATCTCTAGCCTCCAAGGATTGAAACCCTAACCCTAGAATCCAAGATACTCCAAGAGACCAAGAAACCCTAGTGCCCAAGAGAGATAAAATGTACAAAGAAGAAACTCAAGAGAGAAATCATCCACCTCCCCATACACTCCACAAGGGTTTCCTAATGAAACATAGCACATCACTAAGAGAGCATTCCAAAGAAGAGATACAAATGAATGTATGATATGATGTGTTATTTGGAAAAACTCTCTCCTTCCTCTATTTATATGAGATGAAAGGAAAGCCAACAATATATAACACAAGTCAACCTAAGCCTTACAAGCAAACCTAACATAATTAAGCCACACAAGTCAAGCACTCCACTCCTAGAGTACAGGTGTCAAGCTCCAATGATGATGTCATGTACAATATTGACCCAAGGTGATGTAGTTATTTGACGCAAGTCCACACCACTCCATCCCGAGCCTCCATGGACTCCATCCATGCTCCGAATCCAAGTACTCCACTGGGGCGGCTACCCCCTGCACGAACAATGTCGAAGCCCCCAAGCATTCCCAAGCCATCTCCAATTCTTCGAATAGGAAACCAAGCTACCACATGCCATCTAGGGCCTATAGCCATCCTCCACAATGCACAACACTCCTCAAATCATGTAGGGCATTCTCCCACCATCTGAATCCTCCATGTGGCCATCATGCATGGTGTCCACCATCCAGGCAAGAGATCTCCAATGCCCTAGGGAAAAACACTAAGTCAGTGATCATCTGAGGTCTGGCATCCACTGAGCAAGCTATCACAAATGTGCATATCCATCATGGACCATCTCTCATGCTACAATCCATCTCAGACCATCCAAGGGTTGATCATACACCATGCAACCCAAATCTCATGAAGCACCCCAAACATGGTGTAAACACTTTCAGAGTTAACCCGAAAGTCTAACACATACTAGGTGCGAGTTGTTGATGTTTGTAGCTCAAACAGGAACTTCCACGCAGGCTAGTGTCAAATGTGCAAGAAGTCATCCAAGTTAAATCTATTTTGTAATTCACTTTATTAATAAAGTGAGTTTATATTGGGCTATTAAGTCTAATAAAGTATATTTGTAATACATTAGTGATTTAGACTAATCTCAACCATACATCTCACTGAGAGATCAGGGTTTTTATAGATTAGGGTTTCAGCTAAAGTATAAAGACAAGTCAAGGTAAAGGGTTAAGACATATTCGTTATTTCACTCAAAGACAGGTTGGTCGTGTAGATTTAGAGTGCCAGAGAGGAGCCAGTTTAGCAACTAGGCAGAGGACAGAGTTCAAGTCCATACAAGACAAATCCATACCGTCATACGGATAGATTCGTACTATCATATGGACAGATCCGTACAGTCGTATGGAAAAAGTTCGTACAGCTATATGAAAGGCCTGCATAGCAAGCAGTGACCAACAGGCTATTTTCTCGGTTTTGAAGGGCAGATTTCCTTAGTAAGTGTGCAAATTTTGCTAAGTTTAAGTGTATCGTACAACTGTTAGTTTTGGAAGTTGTGGAGGTTTCCTAGTAAGCTTTGATCTGTTAATGAAAAGATGATTGAAGGAGTAAATTATCTATGTACTATGTTTATGCTTTCACTGTTCATTTTCCAGCTATATGTGTGAGTACTGGTATGTGAAGAATTTAAATTTTGCAAATTAAATAACTCTTTATTTATTTGAGAACGTAAGGACAGCATTCACCTAGGGTTAGGAAAATTTAAATCGTATAAGAGCTACTCTGACTGAGAGGATTAGAAGAGTAGGAGTTTGTGTGCAAACCAGAGATGGCACCAACTAGCCTCATGTTCAAGGACAAATTGGATGGTGCCTCAAATTTCCTTTCACAAAAATTTAGGGTAACTCTTCTATTAGAAGCGAATGATCTTTGGGATATCATCAAGGATGCAATGACTTTGCTAATAGATCCGCATCATTTGGAAGTTCACAAGAAGAAAGGAGTGAAGTCCAAGTGGATGATCATGGATGCTATAAAGGATCATCTGATCCCTCATATATTTGAGAAGAAGACGACAAAGGAGATGTTTGATGCCCTGGTTAGCATTTACTGAAGCGAGAACATTAACAGGAAGGATTACATAACAAACTCAAATTTGTTGAGATGACCAGATCAAACATCGTCACCAATTCTCTGATGAAGGTCACACAAATTCATGACCATCTTACAACAATTGGGGAGAAGGTTGAAGACAAAGAGCTAGTAAGCAAGGCACTAAATGGGTTCCCACCTCAATGGGAAACAGTTGTCCAGGGTGTTTGTGCTCAGGAAAACCTTTCCTCTCGAGAAAGACTATGGGATGACTTTATCCAAGAGGAAACTCAGATGGAGTCCAAGGCCGACAGGCAGGGAGGTGACAGTGACCATGCCCTAATTGGTCAAATAAAGAAGGGCAGAGGTAAAGGACCGAGCAACAATAAGATGAAGAGTGAGGACGAGTTGGCCTCACAACCAAGGATGAAGGACTTGAGTAAAATCAAGTGCTTCATGTGTGAGAAGAATGGCCATTATGCATCACAGCGTCCGGAGAAAAAGGGTATAAGGAAGCAACAAAAGAATCAAGCAGCAGCCTCAGCTGAAACTCAAATGAACAAGTTTGTCTCCAAATTCAAGAAGGATTTCTCAATGGTATCTTGCCTTTCTTCTAGCACAGTTCCAAAGAACGCGTGGTATGTTGACAATGGAGCATTGAGGCATATGACATCGACCCGAGAACTATTTTCAAGTCTAAAGGGCACGTCTCTGGAGTTCAGGTTGAGCTTGGTGATGATGCCAAGTATCTAATAGCAGGAGTTGGTACCATTCCTTTCCAACTCAACTCAAGTAACTCTTTAGACATTGATGATGAGTTATTTGTTTGAGGTCTCAAGAAGAATTTGCTTCCAGTTTCAGTCATGGAAGATAAGGGCTATGCAGTAAAGTTTAAGAACTAGCAAGTCCTCATAAGACCGAAGGAGTCTAGCGCATGATAAGCTCAAGTGATTGGGGTTAGAGAAGGCAATTTATATAAGTTGCAGGATGAACATGTCCAAGCCCTAGTGCATAACACATATAACTTGTGCCAGTTATGGCACAAGAGGATGGGGTACCTACATTACTAAGCGCTACCTATTCTAAGGGAGATCATCACAAGTCTTCCAGAGTTCAGCATTAAGCAACAAGGTGTATGCAGAGGGTGCATGCTTGGCAAGCATGCCAAGGCTATTTTCCCAAGCGTTGAGCACAGGTCTAAGGGGATCCTAGATATGGTGCATTAGGATGTGTGTGGACCAATGTGAGTAGCATCAATCAAAGGAAGCATGTATTATGTTTCCTTCATCGATGACTTCTCTCGTGAAACTTGGATCTACTTCCTAAAGACCGAGGATGAGGTCTTTAGCAAGTTTCAAGAGTTCAAAGCTCTAGTGGAGAACCAAACAAGGAAGAAGATCAAAGTTTTGAGATCGAACAATGGGGGTGAGTATACCTCCAATGATTTCGAGTATTTCTACAAGGATGCAGGAATCAACAAGGAGTTCACTATTCTATACAACCCACAACAAAACGGGGTTGTAGAGCGGAAGAACCGATCCATCATAGGGGCTACTAAGGCCATGATACATGATCAGGATTTGTCAATGTTTCTATGGGAAAAAGCATGCAATGCAACAATCTAAATCCAATACAAGTGCCCTCATAGGATTTTGTGGGCAAGACACCAGATGAGGTATTCACTGGTGTGAAGCAGGAGATGAGTCATTTCTGCATCTTTGGCTATCTAGTTTACATCCATGTACCAGTCAAGAAGAGGACCAAGTTGGAGCCCTCCAAAAGGAAGGGTTTGTCGGTTACAGTGATACTTCAAAAGCCTACAAGATCTATATTCCAGGGGAGAGAAAGATAATTGTAAGCAGGGATGTAAAGTTTGAGGACGACTTTACACCCAGAAAGTTTCATGAGCCTATTCCAATGGTAAAGGATGAGGAGAAAGAAGCTCCAAAGTTTGAGCCAAGGTCATTAGTGACTTCCAATTCAGGGAAACAACCTTCAAATGCGGAGGAGGAGTCACCAGCTCCTACCAACTCTGTCAAGAGAACTCGTTGATTCACACAGACATTGAGGGATGCTCAGGAGCATGTTGAGGCTCCTAGGAGTTCATTCAAAGAGAATAGACCTCCAAAGAAGTTTCCAAACTACGTGGCATTGATGAGAAGCATCATAGATTCTGAACCTTTGAAATTTCAAGAGAGCAGCAGACCAGCAGGTTTGGATGGATGCCATGGTGGAGTACACCTCCATCATGAAGAATGATGTTTGGGACATTATGCCTAGACCAAAGGGGAAATCAATAGTGACTTCCAGATGGCTCTACAAGATCAAGCATGCAGCACATGGCACAGCATAGAGAAGTACAAAGCGAGGTTTGTGGTGAGAGGGTTCTCCTCGAAAGAGGTAGTGAACTATGAGAGGACTTTTGCTCCAGTCGCCAAATACACTTCAATTAGAACTGTGATGTCTTCAGTCTCCATAATGAGATGGAGGACACATCAAATGGATGTGATGACAACTTTCCTCGATGATATAGTTGAGGAAGAAATGTACATAAAGCAGCCCCAGGGCTTTGAGATCAGTGGAAAGGAGTCCCATGTGTGCAGGATGAAAAAGGCCTTGCATGGACTCAAGCAAACACCAAGAGCATGGTATTCCAAGATCAATGGATACCTATAGAGCATGGGTTTCACCAAAAGTGAAGCAAATCCCAACTTATATTTCATATTTGTTGAGGCTAATCTGCTCATTTTGGTACTATATGTAGATGACCTGTTTCTCACAAGTTCAGAGAAGCTCATCGCAAGGTGCAAGCAGATATGGCAGTTAAGTTCAAGATTAAAGACACTGGCATGATGCATTGCTTCATGGGGTTAGAGGTTTGGAAAAGACCAGGGGAGATTTTCCTTGGGCAATGTAAGTATGCAGCCAAGATCCTAAAGAGATTTCGAATGGAGGACTACAAACCCATGGCCATGCCTATGATCACTAATCTAAAGAAGGTAACTACTTCGAATTCAGATATGGTGGATCCTACATACAAGAAACTAATAGGCTCTTTGATATATCTAGTCAACACTAGGCCAAATATATGTTTTGCGGTGAACACCTTGACCTAGTTCATGGTGGAGCCAAGGCAAGAGCATTGGGTAGCAGCAAAACATGTGCTCTGATACTTAAGGGGCACAATGGAGTATGGTCTAAGACATCTCAAAGATGATGAGGTGAAGTTGCAAGGGTATACAAACTCAAATTGGGTAGGCAATGCATCAAACAAGAAAAGCACCTTAGGGTATTGCTTTAGCTTGATATCAACGATGATATCCTGGTTTAGCCGGAAGCATATTTTTGTGGCACTTAGCTCAATAGAGGTAGATTATATGGCAGCAAGTTCAGCTATTTGTGAGGCCATTTGGCTTCACAAATTGCTTGTGGGTTTATTTGATCAGAAGTTGGATCCCACGATGATTTATTGTGCTAATCAAAGTTGTATCAAACTCTCTAAGAATCCAGTTTTTCATGACAAATCCAAGCACATTGAGATCATATATAACTTGGCCTACTGTTCATCAAAGTCTGTTGCCTCAACCAGCCCTTCAGGCCACACTCATTGCTAGTATGTGTTACGCTCAAATACGGAAGCTTGAATATTAAATATACAAAAATGTATAAAAATATATATATGATATTGAATAAAAAGAATGATATGATTACAATGAGGATAGCCTTGGTCTTTATAGGCTATGAAAGTGACCTTTCGTATTAGGTTGTCTTTACATAGACACCTTTTCATAATAATATTAAATATTAAATACAATTAAATAATGTAATATTTCCTATTTTATGTTCATAACATTGTCGCACTCTTAAAAACGTTGTCCTCAAAATGTCATAAATTGATCAACTATATCTTTAAATTGGTTTATTCCTAAAATAAACAATTATGTCTTTAGAATGAATACTCGGAATTTCCACAAATCTCATGATTTTCATCGACGTTTCGAGTCCACAACGGGACAATTATGTCTTTAATAATGCTTCTCTTCCCCTTCTTCTTTCTTCTTTAATAGATCTCTTTTTATTTTTTTCTTCTCTATTTTTGTATTTATTTATCTCTTATTCCACTTATGGTCTCGCCCTCACTTAATATTTTTGTATATATATATATATATATATATATATATATATTTCCATGTATACTTTTTTATACTTTCTCCTTTTTCATAAAAACTTAGGTATTAATATTAATTTTGAATACTTTTTCTTTTTTTATAATATATTATCCACTTCTTTAAAAAAATCATGACATCCTTTAATTTCCACTAACACCTTGTCTTTTCTCTTGCCATCTCTTTAAAGCGCTCCTCGAACTCAGAAAAGGCAACAAAGAGCTCCTCGGTCTGCCCATCCTCCTCGAGTTGCTCGACTGCCCTCTCATAACACCATTGAGCCTTGGCAACCTTCCCAATATTCAACTCAAACTTGGCATAACGAATCCAAGACTTGACAATAGGGTGGCATTGCACATACCTCTCATAGATGGCCCTGAGCTCAAACTTGATGTAGGCAGCCCAGCCATGGTGATCGGGTTCCCAATTCATCCACCGCTCAAAGACCTGGCGGGCACCAACCACACTGTCGAGCATGTCCTCCATGTGAATGTACTTATACCAGAGTTGATCAATGTAGGGCCGCAGAGATACAGCCTGGTCCCAAACATTCCTTGCATGGTTTAGAAACCAATGCTTCATCTCCACCTCGGCGTAGCGAAGCCAGAGAGTAGGGTTTTGGTAATTGACCTCCAGGGCCCTTTCCAATACTAGTCTCGCCCGAGCGAATTCCTTCTGACTTTCCTCCCACTGAGCGTATTTCACCCACACGCTCGTGTTCCATCTCACTCTCCTAAACAAGTCTTCGAATTCCTTCCACTTTCGGAGCCGGTAATCCACGACCTCGCTCTCGCCAGTGATCTTCTGGTTAGAAGGCCAGATTTTGGCCTCCTGTCGTTCACGGGCCTTCCTCAATATTTGTTCCGCGGTTATTTGAATGGGTGCAGGTGTTTTGTTTTTCACCCTAGTGGGTCGATCCAGCTTAACCTCAATTTCCTTCTTTGTCAAAAACCCTAATGATGGGTCTTCCAAAGACAACCCAACAAAGCCTGCTTCTGGTATAGGCTTCAATCTTGTCATTTCAATTGTGTCTAAAATAATGTGTCTTTCTTTACTAATTGGAGACCATCGCATGTCTTTAACACTCAAACTCGTCTTGTGACTATCGATAACCTTAGCATGTTGATGTCTTGTGGTAACCTCCACTTCATCTTCAGAATCAGCCACATCAACCATTTCCTTCTCCACTCTCCTGTGGATGTTGCCTTTGGTTCCTGGCTCGTTAGCCCAGCAAATTTTTAACTTCCTACCACATTTCTTAACTACCCCTTCTGGAATTTGTTGGGATGTGGAGGAAGAAGGTATTTATCTAATCTTAATGGCAATTCCCATGGACCCGAAACAAAATCATCAAGCCCAACACCATCTTTTGTGACTGCTTCCAATTCTTCTTGTGTGGCCTGTTGCACATTGGTGCTAAGAACCTTTTCTACGATAGTGTTACTATTAGTTTGTTGCAATTTAGAATCATCATTACTATCATTGCTAAGCGGCTTAAAATCATCTATCTGTCTTGGTCCCGGACCCTTCTTGACAGCAAGTAAGGAATGAATAGTTGGTTTTGCTTCATCAAATGTTGGTATGTTGAAAAAATCAATATCGTTGTCACCGCCAAGCTCCATAGAGAATTATGGAGATTCAGATATGCTAATTGGTTGGCATTCTTTTACTTGTACGACCTGTGTCTCATCATTACCATCTTTAGAGTTAGTTCCTCTTTTACGAATTTCATCTATCCTTGCCCTTGATTCACGGTCCCTTTTAATTGCACGATTTTTTGTTTTTATTAATTCTTCTACTAGATCTTGAATTCTTCGTATGTGTATGTCCATTGACATAAAACAGCTCTGATACCAATGTTACACTCAAATGCGGAAGCTTGAATATTAAATATACAAAAATGTATAAAAATATATATATGATATTGAATAAAAAGAATGATATGATTACAATGAGGATAGCCTTGGTCTTTATAGGCTATGAAAGTGACCTTTCGTACTAGGTTGTCTTTACATAGACACCTTTTCATAATAATATTAAATATTAAATATAACTAAATAATGTAATATTTCCTATTTTATGTTCATAACAGCATGCGGGGGTCTCAAATCGTTTGGAGTCTACCGGTATTGCGATGGATCAGCTTCCCCTGTTTAGATACTCCCTGGACGCACCTAGCCACCTCTTACCAACAAAGCAAGAAATGAACAAGATCATCCAAGATGATATCTACATGCGGCTTTTGCAGGTCACCTAGATCAACCCTCAGGGTGGGTTAAATCTGCAGATGACATTCTACACAGAGCACTTCATGGATCTAAGGGATAGGCTCGTTGTTCGACCCTATTACACACTCTGGGAGACCTCAACGACATTGCCAACCCTAGTCCCATATAAGCAACCAACCAATATATCATCTAGACTACAGAAACAAGCCCCCTCCTAGCAACAACACATTACATGGTCCAGCTCCTCTTCCAAGTCTTCTTCCAAACAGATTTCTATGTTGAGATTCCTCCATTCGGCTTCAGGTATTAGGAGAGATGGTTCTAGCGGACCATGACTGGCTGGTACCATTTATATCAAAGATTCTAGATCCATTCCCTTTATACATCGCACTCCCAGATCGACTCTCCATCTTTGGAGTTGGTTTTCCAGGATTTAAATTAGAATCATACTTCACTTTCTGCATCTTTCTTTTCATAGGATCGTTTTAGTGCTCCGACTTTGTATTGAGATCATTTTGTGCCCTATAGTCCCTTTGACCTACTTTAGTGGTCATTCATTGGACATTAATAAATTTATCTTATCTTTTCTACTCATATATCTCTCATGCTCCTCCCAAGATCACCCATCAAGGTCCTCGTAGCCCTAGGCACTCTTAAGACAACATCTTCAAATAGTGTATTGGTACCTTCGAAGCGAAGGATGCGGCAGCAAATACTTCTTCCTCCTCACTCTCTACCTAGTCATCTCGTTTTACAAACATCTAGTATATATTTCTTCTACTCTTCTTTTTCTTTTCTTTCTTTAATGTACTAGTTATTTCATGTATTTCTTTTGTTTTATGCTTTCAAAGTAGCCTAGGGCATTCCTACAGGTTAGTATGACTGATTGTATTTTTTGGTCCCATTGACCTATCTTTTTGGCTATTTGTTGGACACTAATAAAATTATTTTATCTAAAGCCTAAATCCTCAAAATCCAGAGTGCTAATTAATGCAATGAACAAAAAGTATGCTGAAGCAATTTGACATCAACAACAAAGCTCCTAAATAGAAAGAAGTATGCACAAGCAGAAAACCTTCTAGCAGGCCTTTAAGTTTTTAAAACAGGCCAACAGCTTAAGACTATGATTCCTAAGTTATCCTTGATCTCTACTCAGATACAACATCCATATCACAAAAAATAAAGGGAAACACTATGATCTCTCAAGAGTCTGTAATGTACCCAAACCCCGGTCTAGGCACACTATCTCTAAACTAACAACTTGGACTCACAAAGGATGGATTTGACACACCTACAAGACTTATTGGAAAGCGGGCTCAAGGTTCTTACTTCGACAGTTGCACATTCGGGAGTGCATCACACCTGGGTAAACTCCTTTCGCTAAACCAAAGGCTTCAAGGCAATGGCCCCAGGAATTATGTGGTAACTCCACTGCTTCTGGTGCAGTACTGGAAGTAACTAAACCACTGGTAGACTGATTTAAATATCCCCAACCTTATATGGATGCTATGGATGCTATTAGACTTGATATACAAAAGTTTGGCTAAAAATAAAGTAACTAGGAGCAAGGTTCGAAACTTGGCCTAGTGGTAGAGATAATTTCTAAATGAATTCGAATGCCATTAAGGGCTCCCTAATTTCTGTTCTGTGAGTGGGGATAGACTCAAATACTCCTGATTTAGCTAAATGGCCCTTCAAATCAGAATTTAGATGCACAGAAAACAGTTAAGATCTTCAAATAAAAGAATTGCTAGATTTCTTCTTCAATAAAACAAGCAATGGAACATTGACTTTCAAATAGCACTCAGTGGTCACGAATTCTGTAATAAACATTATAGATGAGGCCAACAACATGCCATTAAACAGCAGCACGCTTTAATCAAACATTCTGAGGCGCATTTAACAGTCAATGATAGCAGAACTTGAAGTATATCATAGATTCACTAGCATTTATAAGTTATAACATAGAAGCAGGAATAGAGTGTTTGAGAGCAAGGAATGGATCTTTTACTATTGGATCTGATAAATATGTAGAAGTACATCAGATTGCAACCCTTTAATTGCACATGAACAGCAGCTATAGATCACAGGGGAGCGCAATTCATCAATCCCCCTCTCTCTACTGTTACAAAATACTACCAATTGAACACTACTGATTCTGATGCACCAAACTGTAACTTGACCCCATTATTCTGGAGCTTAGGTCAGACCTGCAAATAACTTTAATGGCTGCAATATCCTCCATGAAAAGGACTGGGTGTCCTCTTCCTCAAACTCCAACAGAAGGATCTCACAATCTCTCAGTTGGATCAATGATTGCAAACAGGCACATCACCCAATGCTAGCAAGGGGCACACCAACCAAGCCTCTGAAAAGCTCAGAGCTCTTCAAGATCATGAAGATCACATAGTAAAAATGCCAAAAGATTCCTAAGGAGACTCTCATACTCCTTTTATAACCCTCTGGTGGCTTTCTTCCTTTCTCTAGAGCCTCCCTTCTCGAAATTCGAATTAGTGATGAGTGGAGACTTCTTTGGCAAGTTGCTTTTGCATTTGGACCCACTTACCTCATCAATTGCGCCCTCACTAGCTAAATTTGGCTCCTGTAGCTTTTTTTACTGTTGCTATTCCTTCTTGAGTGCAAAAATCAGGAAACTTCTGCCTTTCTGCTTTGTGTTGCTTTTCCTGTTTTTAGCTGCTTTTGCCAAGTTCCTGCTTTTAGGCTGCCTTGCCTGCTTTTAGATGTTGTTGCCAAATTTCTTGAGTGAGACAACTCACATGGCCCTATCCCTCCGTCTATGCGCCCCTTTGGGCCACCTAGACCAATTCTAACTCATAAAACAATTATTAGATAATCAAATATTTAAAATTGTGGTCCCACATTACCTTTTCATGACTTGAATTAATTATGCATGGTACTATAGGCCAAATTTGATGATTTTAATCAAAGTATTAGAATGAGAAATTAGTGGACATAACAGAGTCAAAACATATGCAGTAGTAGATTGCTAACTCGCCATTTATGCAAATCACTCCATGTGAAAAAAACATCAAGAATACATGGATTGATGGGATGACTCATAAAGATTGCTCAAAAATATTACATCCATAACTAGGCAGAAAACTAGCTCTATGGTTATAATATACTCATGGACATATGCTTAGACCTGGACATATCCATAAAATAGCTTTAAATAACACTGTGTTCATATGAATGCATTGTATACTGCAACGCTTGTAAACTTATAGTAACTATTCTAGCTTTACAAGTATGATATTCAAAATTAGTTACTCACAACACCCAAATATCTAAAAGGAATAAACGTGATTCAAATAAGAGAGAATGCAAATAACACTTGCACTAAAGTATATCAGTTCCATCAAAGAAACTGCAACTCAAGCAAAAGTAGAACAATAAAGCTAGATCGCATAATTACCTTCCAGACATGAATACTGCATCATAGTGGCCTTGATTTGCTCCAAGCACTCGTTGTTTTAGCTTTTTCAAAGATGGTAATACTTCAAAAGCAGGAGGTTCTATACAAGAGTAGATAATATGATTATCAGGTCTCCAAAGTCTAGATTGAACATATTAAAAGACTTAATGCAAAAAATATAAGAAAATGTGTGTTTAACAAATAGATTCAATACATTATAAACATAAAGAGTAGATTGAATTCGAGACATAAAAACAATCAGAAATTAAAACTTCACAAATCTGCCATTACTCACCTAGATCATTGATGCAGACATTTTGAGAAATTCCATTAGTCGAGATCTCTTCAAGCAAGCGAAGAGGATCTACTGTACTAGCTTTATTCAGCTGGAAGCGCTGCAACGGAAGCATAACAATTTAGTTGCAAAGTATCTCTCTGAAAATGATGAAGCACAGGTTTGTATTGCCTTTTAATTCGTAACATTAATATACCTTATATACTTCAGCAGTTGAACACTCCTCTTGTGGTTTCATAAGAACCATAGGAGTATCTAAGGAAATTGGAGGTGGGATATCTTGCACAACCTGACAATACACATAGGTTGTCAATACATGTAACATCCATCACATAGAGATTTTTTTTAAGCAAGCAAATATGTTCTTTAAAATTAAATCTAATAATTCACATTTTAGTTTTCCAATATGTGTAATAAATTTTTAATTTAATAAGCATAGGCCCAAAAATGTAAGGTCAATATAAGCCCCTGGTCCCTAGTTGGATATCTCATGTCTTCCACAAGCCTAGCCAAGAAAAAAGAATGCGGCGGAGATGCAATGAATGGAACAAAAAATTTCAGTTTGTGACTGGGTGAATCTATAACTACTGCTGTACAAGAAATCCTAAATTATAGAAACAGTACATAAAGTAATATAATTTTATTAATGTCCAACAAGGTGACCACAAATGGTCAAAGGGACGGCTAAGTACAATAGAGAACTACAATTAATTTATTTTAGACCTTAATTACAAGGAAAAATGTAACTTTAAAATATGAGCTTCAGTTGCCTTCCAGCAGTAGAATGCAGGATGTCGAGTCCCTAATTGCCAAATGAAACAGCAGTTAAATAAACTGGAAATAGCAAAACAGTAACAGTAACAGTGGGGGCACCTGCACACCCAAGGGTTGTGTTATAGATTGAACGAGTATGTGTGATGGGGGGACCATGAAGACTAGTGCCAATCCCCAAGGAAAAATGGAGTCAAAGGGAGCAAGACCAATGAAGGGGTAAGTTCATTAAGAGTTATTGGCTGATAAGTTGCCCTAGAAGGGGCTGAAACTTATCTCATTGATTGGTATCTTTTCTCCTTGAATTGCTGTGAAGTGTGGGGCTGTTTGAATGAATTATTGTGATATTTCTGCTGTTATTTTGTATTTTAATTTACAGCAGTCCTAAGACTGAAAATTCTAGGGCTAAGATCCAGGAAACTTTCTGAGAAAAAGTTGAAATTTCAGTTTTGCACTATGATACCAGACACGTCCATATCAATGTTGCACAACTCGGACTCGGCAAAGACTCGGCTGGCATGTGACTCACCGACTCGGGAAAAACTCGGGAAAGACCCGGGACAGACTCGACAAGACTCGGCAAATAGGATATAAAATTAAAATATTGTAAATTTGGGCACAAAAACGAGGTTAATGGCATTTCCAATCTTGAAGTTGAAACTTGATGACAGCCCTCGATTCTAATTCAAGCATTGTGATGAGATTCGAATTAAATTTGTTCATATCAATATTATTAAAACATAAATTATATTTTATTACATTTATTTATTAACCTATCATGTATAATTATATTTAATATATTTTACATATATTAAAAATAAATAGCACTTAATAAATATAATAAATAACACTTAATAAATAATATATCATAATTTATAACATAATGCAATGTATAAAACATATTGATAATAAATAACATTTAATACAAATATATCATAGTTTATAACATAATACAACGTATAAAACATATGAACATTGAAAAAAGAAAATAACATATATATAATATTATAAAGTTTATAATATTATAATATTATAATATAAACTAAATTGAAGTCCACTATCAATCACAATTCATTCACCATTCTGTCTACGCCGACTGTCCAGTCACTATTCTGTGGCCACCGGCCGTTGTTGCTCACTTGCAAGTTGCGACTCAAAGGGATAGAGGGAAATAGCATACGTGATTGCCATCGATTACCATCCACCGTCGATTAAAAATGATGAAACTCAGGGCAACAAACTATTTGCCGATTACCCATTTGACAAATCGCGAATTGTTAAATAAAAATCAGTAATTGAAATCTGAGCGTTGTGTTGTTTAACGAACCTCTGTACTCAACAATTCATCACCCATTACCCATTACCCATTTAACAAATCGGTTACCCATTAAATCGCGAATTTGCCTCCATTTCCGCGGTTTTTATTTTTCCTCTGTTTGTCGAGTACAAGCGATTCATCACGATTTAGGGCGAGTACGCCGAGTTTAGGGCGAGTACCACGATTTTGCCGAGTATGGCAAGTTAAAAGGCGAGTCTTCTGCGAGTGATCGGCGTGGGGTTTGAGTCGTCCTGACTCGCGAGTCTGGGGCGAGTGGTGCTTCACTGGTCCATATAGACCATCGTGTCCCGTGTCATTGTGTCGGACACAGACACATCCTGACACGGTGTCGGACTCGAGTCTTCTGTGAGTGCTCGGCGTGGGGTTTAACTCGTCCTGACTCGCGAGTACTCGCGAGTCTGGGGCGAGTGGTGCTTCACTGGTCCATATAGGCCATCGTGTCCCGTGCCATCATGTCGAACACAGACACATCCTGACACGGTGTCGAACACGTGTTTTGGACGTGTCCTGTTTCGCGAGTACTCGCGAGTCTGGGGCGAGTGGTGCTTCACTGGTTAATATAGGCCATCGTGTCCCGTGCCATCCTGTCGGACACAGACACATTCTGACACGGTGTCGGACACGTGTTTTGGACGTGTCCTATTTTAGGACATGTCCAAAAAACATGTCCAACACTGTGTCAGGACGTGTCCCAAAAACAGGACACCGTGTCTCTAAAACAAGACACTTCTCACCCAAAAAAACTGTAAAAAAAACAATTTTACCCTCATTCATTCACATTTTTCAGTAAGTCTTGAGCTCGAAGAGAGGTATTTTTTGTAGGTGAAGAGCATTAGAAGGTTTTCCATCTTGATCTACCCCTTTTTGTATTTTCCAATGGCATTCTGACATTTATGTAATATATTTTGATTTTGATGACTTAATGAAAAATATGATTCCAACATCTAGGACCACAAGAAGTAGTCTGGAGGACCACAAGATCACATCATCCAGTATGGACCTTCCTTATACAGTGATGATGAACTTTCAGGTTGTGTATGGAACATTTGTACATTTGAGAGAGAGATGATTGGTTGAACCGCACCTTGGTTGCTCACCCTTGGTCTTTACACTTTGTTGATTCTTGGTCTTGTGGTACCTTGTCTTGATCACTATTTTGACTTATGGTTAGTAGGGTCATCTACCCACCCTGAGGTGTCTTGATGTATACTACCTTCATGTTTTGGCCTTATGGATAATAGGGCTATATCCCCAACTTTGTGGTACACCATTTGGTCCTAGATGTTATGGGTCATGTACCCATACTTGTTTTAATGATTTGACTTGTACCATTTTGGTTGGTCCTTGTACCCTTTACTGTGACCCTCACCTAAAGACACCCTAATTATATTTCTGACTTTAATATGTTGGTGTCTTAATCTCTATGTGCTAGATACCCACCTAAGACACTTTATTTATATTTTATATTCTTTATAATTTGTGACTTTTATTATTTTGGTGTCTTAACACTTACTTATTGATACTTTCCTTGTTTAGTTGAACCCTAACTTAAATAAAGAATTTATTTTGAGACCCTTCTAGAAATATTAAGATTCTATATATTAGAATCCATTCTCATCATTTGAAATCATCCTATCTTTATTATATCAGCTCTGATATCTCTGCTGCTTGACGTCAAGGGTTTCTAGGGGTTATTACTGCTGCTTACTCGCCTGTTGAAGCGCCCACCTGCTGAAGTCTTTCATATACCTCAGATCTGATTTTTTGTTGACTGGTAGGGTTGATGTCATGGTCTATATGATGTTGATTACTTGTACCATGGGTCTGTTGAGGAATTGTTATGCCCAGTTATGCTACCCGTGATTTTTTTGGAGGACATTTCTGCTGCTGTAGAGTCTGATCTGCTAAATTGGGGTTTGGTTGAGTCCTGATATGTTTGCTAAGGTTCAATTGAAGTCTGTTCTGCTTACTTGGGTTTGTTTAAAGTCTGATCTGCTTGACAAGAGGTCCGATCTACCTGATAAGGGGTGCGATCTGTTTGTTGTGGTCTCATTGGAGTGTGATCTACCTGTGTGTGACTCAATCGTGAGCCTTGGAACTCTACTCTGCCACCCGTGAGTCCTTTCTGACTGCTACAAGGCTGTTTGAGGGTGGTCGCAGCTTGCTGCTATCTTGTTAGGAAGGGCCATGAACCCTACAGATCTGATCTGGTATGTTGAGACCCATTTAGGGCCAGATCTATGTACAATTGCAGAGGTCGTAAGACACTGGGGTGTGTCCTACTCTGCTGTGTAAGTCATGTGTGTTGGTGGACAAATCTCTAATGATCCAATCATGTTTATATGTTTGAGTCTTGCTCCTTTACCAGATCTATACTACTGGGATTTGCATTGACCATATCCATATTGTTGTGACTTGATTTGATCTATGTGCTGATCTTTTACGTCTGATTGAGGTCTTATTTTTGCTAGGGTTCAGACCTCTGGTGCTTATATCTATTGGACTTCTATTATGTTGGGACTTGATTGAGATTGTCACTGTTTTTTACTGTCATTAATTATCCCTACTTGACTGTACCTCAACCTGTCATCTCTCTCTCTCTGGTTTGTACTTACCCTCCAGCAGGGTCAGCTGGTTCCTAGTAATTGACTGGCCTCTAGAGGCACAGTCCTTTATGAAAGTAATTTATTCTGAGTATAAAATGTTAGAAAGTGACAACAAGGAAGGTCTTCCTGCATTGCATGTGTCCTTGCATGCAGAAGACTTAAATGAAAAATCCAAATTGTATTTAATATATTTTTCCTAAGTCTAACTTTGGAAAATATATTAAAGTGATCTAATTATTAATCGACTTAATGGAACACTTTTTATAAAGTGAAAGTGAAAAATATTTAAGTGATGGCTAATCTAATCTTGGCCATTGATCTCACTGGAGGATCTCATCCATTGATCTGTAGTGAGATTAGGTTTTTCGCTTAGCTAATGAGTTAAAAGGAGGATCAATTGGTGGAGGGGACATACACACATTCCGACAGAGAGAGTTCTTGCTTATAGCTACCAGCCAGAGAGCAAGAGAGAGAGCAAGTTTGCAGAGGAGTTTTACAGAGAAGAAGACGGAGGGATAATCATCCAGCCAGTGAGGCCGTACGGATTTCTAGAGGAGGCCACACACCAGCAGAGGAGCAAAACACCAGCTCGGCCGTACAGCAGAAGCTGAGGAGGAGGCCGTACAGGGTGACGCAAGCCGTACGGAACAGTCCGTACAGCTGACGCGGCAGCCGTACGTATTCCGTACAGTTCACGCAGGCAGGTCGTACAGCACAGCAGGTCGGTCGTAAGGTTGGTGGGGTTTCTCAATGTTTTACCGTCGTAAGATTTTGCCAACTTGGGCATAAATCGATTTCTGGATTGTACTGTTCCATATTTTCTTAATAAAATATCTTCTCAGACTGCTGCACTGGTTTTCCCATCTTGGGTTTTGTCTGGGGATTTATACCCAAAAAGATTTGTGTCTATTGTGTGATTGATATTTCTCTCAGTGTTTTATTTCCGCTGCATTTTATTTTGGTGAAGAAATCCATGTGTGGTTAACAGTGTTGATTAAGTTGTCATTGATGCCAACAGTGCTTGGTCATTGATGCCAACAGTTGAGTCTTGGTGCCCCTTGTGGAGCCCCTGAGGGTTAGTGTTTGGTTTGTGGTTGTCTGTGTCAAGAGGAGACCTTTTGAATTTGTCCAAGCCCAAGCTTGAAGCCCTTGGAGGCCTTGGGAAAATGGCAAAAGCCCTGAACACCCTTTAGAGTGTTTAAGTACCCCTAAGGTGTTTCTCTAGTTCCCCAGTTGTTTTCCAGTACCACAACCTATGCCCTGATATTCTAGAAAGTGTCCTTGGTGGGTTGAAGAAGTTGCAAGAGTCCAAATGAACCTTTCAGTGGTCATTTGTGTTTATTGAGGTCATGGTACCCCAGGAGAAGGTCTAGCAACCCCACAGGTGATGTCATGATGGATCTTGACCCTTGTAGGTCTCCTGGTGTGGTTGAGGTGGTTGAAGAAGCCTATGAAGCCCCTTGCTTGATGAAGAAGCCCTAAAGAAGTCCTTGGACCCACATTTGATGGCTTAATGGTCCTTGTCCCCTTAAAGGTGATGATGTGGTCATTATTGACTTGATGAAGACTTGGAACCCTTGATGAAGATCTTGATGCCCATGTATCCCTTGTTGGGGTCATGGAACCCTTGGAGATGGTCATTATGCATGAGAAGGTCTGGCACCCACATAAATGGCGGCATGATTACCCTTGGACACTATATGATCATTGATGGTGCATTTGGAAATGATTTGGGTCTTGGAATCCATACATATGGTGGTTTGTAAGCCCATGATTGTTGGAGCCTTTGATATGATAGAATCCTTGGTCATGATTCCCTCATCACTTGGCGATGGAGTCCTATGTGATGGGCTTGAAGTCCATGGAAAGTATCTTGTTTAAATATTATATGATATCCTTGAAAGAGTCCTTGAAACCCTTGCATGCGGTGCCTTGGGTCTTGAACCATGGTGATGTATGGTCCTATTTGTGGTTATATGGCTATTGGGATGTAGATGGAGGTAGATCCCACAGACGTGCCTTGATATGTTGAAGAAGACTTTGAAACTCTTGTAGTTAGTGGTATGGTCTTTGGCACCCTCATGTGTGGGGTCTTTGACGTCCTGGACACATTGAATAATTTAAGGGTATTAGACCAAGAATTTGCAAATAAACCCATCATAGGGAGATAGTCCTTGTCAAGCCATTTCCATTGATATGTGGAGCATCTTCTAACTCCTTATGGTTGAAGAGATATGAATTTTTGAAGTTGGTGTACCCCACCTTTTTGGGTGAGCCGACCTAACAAAAGAAAATTTAATTATTTGTAATTTTGAATTGCATGTCGGCCCTGTTTGAGGTAATAACTTTCCTCCACGACCTATATAAATAGAATATCAAACATTTCATTTGCTCATCAATTGGAATTTCGCAACTCTTGGAGAAAAGTGCGAAATTTTGTGGAGGAGAAATTTTTGGGCATCTTTACTAAAATTGGCATAACTTTCTCATACGGAATCGGAATTACAAAATTCTTGGCTCGTTGGAAAGCTTGTTATGAGGGCTATGTGATGACATGATCTAAAGTCTATTTTGGTTTGTCTATTGTTTCTTGACCTTATGATCTTCAAAAAGGTATGGCTCATGCTTCTGGGTTTCTCTTGTAATGGCACATGTCTCTCATGGATAGAGTTCATCTTTGATATTAGTATGTGAGCCTATATATTGGTATATATATTTGAAGTCATTATGGAGGATATGATGATGATGTTGCATACCTTTATGCTATGATATTATACACTTTATGATGATAATGCATGTGATAATGATGTACACTCTATGAAGTTGATGCACTCCTATACAATATGATGTACATGCATACAATAGTGTGATGATGCTCTCCTATGCATTATGATGTATACTTGATGTTGATGATGCATACACGGTGCACACTGAAGTGACAATTATGCATATTTTATGATGATGATGCATACCTATGATGATGATGCATGACGATGCATGCCTTATGTTCAATGGAAGTAGAGAAGGATTATTTGTTCAGTGACTGTGTATGACGAGGTGTACAAGGATGTACATGAGCAGTGTATGGCAGTAAAATGACTTGTTGGTATACATGGATGATTTGGCAGTGATAAGAGTGCAGAGGTTATCAACAACAGATTCAGGGTTTGGTGTGCAGTTGGTTAGACTCAGATTGACTGAGCCGGATGATGTGAACAACAGATTGATTGGTGCAGACAGATTGATTGGTCAGTTGATGAGTAGTGTGGAGCAGTTGTGGTGAAGTGGTCAGTGGGCAGTTGATGAGCAGTGAACAGTTGATGAGTAGTGGTCAGTTGATGAGTAGTGACAGTGGTTGTGCAGTGAGGTACAGATTGGGTACAAGTGTTGGATAGTAGGTCCGCAGGATCAGTGAAGTTTGTGGTTCAGTAGTTTCAGTTACTATCTTCATATCAGGGTGGCAGGACGGGGCAAGGAAATTGAGGGAGCTAAGGCTTCCTTCAGGTTGTAGCCTATAAACCAAGGGGTTGTAGCCTCCTTCCAGTTGTAGCTGGAGAATTGAAGTCTTTGTAACAAAGGGGGTTGTTACCTCCTTCCAGTTGTTGCTGGTAAATTATTATTATAAAGGCTTCCGTGGTTTTTCCCCCAGTACTTGGGTTTCCACATAAAAATCTTGTGTACTGTGTTTTGTTATGCTTCCTATGTGATGATGATATGATGATATGATGATATGTGATGATGAGCTGTAATTGTTAATAATGCTGATGATATAATGATAATGTGATAATACATTAATGAATGATGTATTGAAGAAGCAGTTGATGATTGTTAAAGTTGAAAAAGTAATAAAAATCTATACACATTGTTCACCCCCCCCTCTCAGTGTGCTCGGTGTGTCCAACAAACAGTAATAATTTGGGTTTAATTAATTAATCCAGCATACTCTAGCCCTAGAGTGGATTTTAAGGAAATTTACATGGTATCAGAGCTCTTCTGAGTAGACTAAGAGAAAGCAGCGGGTTGGTTGGATAGGTCATTGGCATATCTATCCAAGGGTTTACAAGTACTATTCATTATGGTTGTACAGTTGAGAGTTGAGGATAGACTCCAGGGGGCACAGAACTTTCCTACTTGGAAAGAGAGGATCACCAGGATCCTGGATGTCAGTGATGTTGATAAGCACATTGATGATCAGAAGGTGGCTCCCACAGATCCAACAAAGTTGGCTAAGTGGAAGAAGATAGATTCCAGAGCTATGTTGATCATCTTGGATGGGGTGAAGGACCATATAGTCCCTCATCTGTCTGGGAAGAAAACCGCATTAGAGATGTGGAAAGCTTTGGAGAGTCTTTACCAAAGCAAGAACGAAAACCGGAAGATGGTACTGCAGGAGAGATTGCGTAGTACCAGGATGGCCAAGGGTGAAGGAGTGGTGCCTTATCTTACAAGGCTCACACAGATCAGGGATGAGCTTGGAGCAGTGGGCTCTAAGACTGAGGATGAGGAGCTAGTTCGTATAGCTCTCAATGGCTTTTCTAAGCCATGGGACGTCTTTGTTAAAGGCGTGGTGGCTAGGGAGAAGCTCCCTGACTGACAGAGATTGTGGGATGACTTCGCACAGGAAGAGACCCGTATGGGTCAAGGTTCAACTTCATCCAGCGGTGCTCCACAGATCGTGGATGAAGAGGCTCTAGCCCTAGCAAGCAAAGGGAAGGGGAAGAAAAAGAAGAAGAAAGGTGGTAAGAAGAACTTGGACATGTCAAAAGTCAAGTGCTCCATATGCCACAAGCATGTACACTTTGCTTCCCAGTGCCCAGAGAGGAAAAAGAAGAACACTCAGATGGCAGGTTTAGCAGAGGTGGATGACTTCGGCAAGAGTTTTGACGAGGACTTTTGCTTGATAGCTTGCATGGCAAGCTCCATCAGCAACAGCATCTGGTATGTGGACATCGGTGCATCTTGTCACATGACAGGACATAGATCGTTCTTCAAGAGCTTGCAGGAGGGTGGAGTAAATCTCCATATTGAGTTAGGAGATGATGTGTGGTATAGGCGCAAGGTGTTGGTACTGTTTCGTTTCAGAGGGAGTCTGGAAAGCTCATCAGCTTTGTTGATGTGTTATATGTCCCGGGGATGGCGAAGAATCTCATATTAGTTTCCACACTAGAAGACCAGGGTTTTCTGGTGACTTTCCGGGACAGGAAAGTATATATTAGGCCACATGGGTCAAATCAGAGATTGGATAGGATGATTGGGGTTCGAGTGGGAAGGTTTATAGACTACAGTTTGAGCCTGCAAAGGCCCTGGTCAGTAGCAGCAGTAGTGATGGTGAGTTATGGCAAAGGAGGATGGCACACTTACATCATGGTGCACTGAGGCATCTGAGACAGGCAGTTATCGGAGTTCCTTCAGTACAGGAGGAGAAGCACAACCACTGCAAGGGTTGTGCGTTGGGGAAGAACAACAAGAGACCTTTCCCACATAGTGAGCACAAGTCTGAGGGGGCCTTAGACTTGGTGCATTGGGATGTATACGGACCGATGAGTGTCCATTCTTTCAGTGGTTACAGTTATTGCGTCACATTCATTGATGACTATTCCAGGAAAACCTGGATCTATTTCCTAAAGGCCAAGTCAGAGGTCTTCGAGCGTTTCCGAGAGTTTAAGACTCTTGTGGAGAACCAGACAGGGCGGAAGATTCGGATATTGAGGACTGACAACGGTGGTGAGTACACCGGCAGAGAGTTCATGGAGTACTGTGCATCAGAGGGGATCAAGAAGGAACACACTGTTCCTCACACCCCGCAGCAGAATGGAGTGGCGGAGAGGAAGAACAGGACACTGGTGATTGCAACCAAGGCCATGCTATTTGATCAGGGATTACCACTATTCCTATGGGCCGAGGCATTTCGAACTGCAGTATATGTCCAAAACAAGTGTCCCCACACAGCATTGGGGAGGAAGACACCTGAGGAGGTATTCACAGTTACTAGACCAGATGTGAGTCACTTACGCATATTTGGGAGTATCTGTTATTGTCACATTCATGCTGACACTAGGAAGAAGCTGGATCCTTCTGGAGAGAAGGGGCTTCTAGTTGGTTAAAGTGAGACTTTCAAGGCTTATAGAGTATATGTCCCAGCTCACAAGAGGATCATTGTGAGCAGGGATGTCCAGTTTGATGAGGACAGAGCCTTGAGAAGATCTATGTACTTACCAGCACAGGAGCATCCAGTTGAGGACTCAGGAGTCAACTTGGAGGAATTACAGGTACAGACACAGAACACGGGTTCTAGTAGTCAGAGGGAGTCAGGTGGACAGGATCCTCCTATCATTTATGTGGAGGATGAGCAGCAGCAACAGGAGGATAACCAGCATCCGCAGTAGGTAGACACCAGGGCACGGCCTAGGTGGTATAGGTCCACTATTCAGGATTCCAGACAAGTGAGTCTTCCACAGAGCTCCATGAGGCGGAGCAAACCACCAGATAGACTGACCTATATGGCACTGATGATAGAGTTGATTGATGATAGAGTTGATTGACTCTGAACCTTCTAGTTTCAAGGAAGCTGCACAACATGATGTGTGGCAAGAGGCCATGGTTGAGGAGTACGACTCAATCATGAAGAACCAGGTATGGGAGGTTGTGCCGAGGCCTGAAGGTAAGAAGGTGGTGGGATCCAGATGGATCTACAAGATAAAGCATGCAGCAGACGGAAGTGTCGAGAAGTACAAGGCACACTTCGTGGTGAAGGGGTATTCGCAGAAGGAAGGTATTGACTATGAGGAAACCTTCACCCCTGTCGCTAGGTATTCTTTAATTCAAACTATCCTATCATTGGTAGCAAAGATGAGTTGCCGCGTTCATCAGATGGACGTGAAGACTACCTTCCTCAATGGGGTTAATGAGGAAGAGGTGTATATTAAGCAACCGGAGGGGTTTGAGGTGGAGAGCAAGGAGTCGCATGTATGCAGGTTGCGGAGAGCTCTTTATGGGCTCAAGCAAGCACCTCGAGCATGGTACTCGAGGATTGATAGCTATCTACGAGAGATGGGCTTCCAGCGGAGTGAGGCAAACCATAACCTGTACTTCTTGTCAGGTGAGGTACCTCTCATAATGGTACTATATGTGGATGATCTCTTTCTTACAGGAGATGAGAGGCTGATCAGGGAATGCAAGTCCAATCTTGCAGTGGAGTTTGAGATGAAAGACCTTGGGTTGATGCATTACTTCCTAGGTTTGGAGGTTCGGCAGAGAGATGGATGCTTCTTCATTGGACAGGGGAAGTATGCAGTAGAGATCTTGAAGAGATTCAGGATGGAGGACTGTAGATCTATGGCCACACCTCTAGTTAACAACTGGAGGAAGATTGACATATCAGGATCAGAGGAGTTTGATCCTACACTGTATAGGCAGCTTATCGGGTCACTTATGTATCTGGTTAACACTCGACCAGACATTAGCTTTGCAGTCAACTCTTTGAGTCAGTTCATGGTGAACCCTCGAAGAGTACATTGGACAGTTGCGAAGCACATACTTAGCTACATCAGAGGCACAGTGGAGTATGGATTGGTTTATGAGCGCAGTGGGAGTATACTACAGTTGGAAGGTTTCACAGATGTTGACTAGGCAGGATGTGTAGAGGATCGAAAGAGCACTTCAGGTTGTTGCTTCAGCATTGGATCAGGGGTTATCTCTTGGTTCAGCAGGAAGCAGAAGTCAGTTGCATTGAGCTCAGCAGGGGCCGAATACATGGCAGCCAGCATGGCTGCATGTGAGGGGATGTGGGTGAGGAAGTTGTTCTCACGATTGTTCGAGAGTGAGTTGGAGAATACTATAGTTCACTGTGATAATCAGAGTGGTATCAACCTTTCTAAGAATCCAATGTTCCATGACAGAAGTAAACACATTGACATCCAGTATCACTTCCTTAGAGATTGTGTTCAGAGAGGAACCATTCGGTTGGAGTACATTCAGACAGATGAGCAGGTGGCAAACATATTTACCAAGGCACTTTGCAAACTCAAGTTTGTAAAGTTCAGAGACAAGTTGGGGTTGTTACCGAATCCCTTCCTCGTTGAGAGGGAGTGTTAGAAAGTGACAAGAAGGAAGGTCTTCCTGCATTGCATGTCCTTGCATGCAGAAGACTTATATGAAGAAGCCAAATTGTATTTAATATATTTTTCCTAAGTCTAACTTTGGAAAATATATTAAAGTGATCTAATTATTAATTGACTTAATGGAACACTTTTTATAAAGTGAAAGTGAAAAATATTTAACTGATGGCTAATCTAATCTTGACCATAGATCTCACCAGAGGATCTCATCCATTGATCTGTAGTGAGATTAGGTTTTTCGCTTAGTCAATGAGTTAAAAGGAGGATCAATTGGTGGAGAGGACATACACACATTCCGACAGAGAGAGTTCTTGCTTATAGCTACCAGCCAGAGAGCAAGAGAGATAACAAGTTTGCAGAGGAATTTTACAGAGAAGAAGACGGAGGGATAATCATCCAAAGAGTGAGGTCGTACGGATTTCTAAAGGAGGTCGTACACCAGCAGAGGAGCAGAACAGCAGCTCGGTCGTACAGCAGAAGCTGAGGAGGAGGTCGTACAAGGCGACGCAGTCCGTACAGCTGACGCAGCAGCCGTAAGTATTTTGTAATGTCCCCAATTTGAAATTTTTTCCAATTTTTCCAATTTTCGAAACTTGGACCAATGAAGCTCCAAACTGTCCCCAAATGATCCCAAATGGTTTCGAATTATGTCCAGAGTGGATTGAGGTGTATTAGGACACCCTAATACAACTATTATATGCTTGGACACCTTCTAAGTACTTCAGAAACTTGCATTTACAATTAGAGAATGAAAGGAAAAATTACTAGGAAAATCGATGTTGAAACCCCCAAGGGTAGATGGCTCCAAAAGACTCCTAAGGACTTCGAATTGGGACTGAGAGTGTTTAAAGGGTATTAGGAAATAAAAATGAACCTAATGGGTGCTTAGACACTATCAAAAGACTTCTGCAACATTCATTTAAGTCAGGAGAAAATAGGGAAATTTGCTAGTAAATTCGAGGTTCAAATCCCCCAAGGGTAGACGTCACTAATGGCTTCCCAAATGCAGTACAAACCTCCCAAATTTCATAACAGAGCCATGGATTAGTTATATGACTTCAATGGGCACCCAAATGCAACATTAATCAGTTCCTAAAGGCTGCTGCAACTCCCATAAATCAGAGATTGGTAAACATGTCTTAACATAGGGGGAAATGAGAGAAACTCTCTATAACTTGCTATGAAATTTGTGAGAAATGTTACAAGGACTTCCATAAGGTGTATTAAACTTCTTCAGTATATTAAGGGCTCTCCAAACAGCAATAAAACCACAAAGATTGATTGAAGTCTGATACAAGATGATAGAAACAACTTCAAGCTCTCTCAACAAGATATATGGGAAAATGGCTCGAATCTCTTCCTTGAATGTAAATATCACTTGAAATACATAATGTTTCGAGATGTGGCTCTCATGATATGATTATTACAGAGATATATAGCAGCTAACATGTCCATGAAGTCGAAATAGCAATCCTTCATTAACTATGTGCAACAACAAGTGCGCTATGCAAAATCTATGGGGGAAAATGGCACCATTCATACATAGTTTAGCATTTTTAAATGGTTTTACTTGGATATTCGACCTGAGGTTCATATGAGCATCAAATACAGAGTTTAAACATCATATTACAAATAAATGGGGCCCCAAGAGCTCCCCCAAAGAGATCAGCATCTCACCAAGTGCGTCCTTCCTCCAAGAGCCAAAATATGAAGAGAAATGTGAGAGAGATGTGGGAGCAAGTTGAATAAGAGAAGATCACGAGCAGCCCTGTAGCTTCAACCTACAACAAATGAATCCATTGTAGCTCCAAATTAAAGGTCTGAATGGCCTCTCCAATTGCCAATTAGGATGGGAATCTTGCACCCTCGAAATTAGTACTAAGGCAAGTAGAGTAAACACTCCACTAGCATGGACAAGCTATGCTCTCCAATTTGCAAAATGAGAAATGATCAAAAAACTCCTTTCCTTCTTTGTTCTTGTCTTTTATAAACTTCTCAAGTCCTCCATGGTTCGAATTCCTTCCAAAAGCCTCATGCCAACTCAAGTTGGGAAGAGATTCCAATGTGTGCCACTTGTCCAATAATTCCTAGTCTCCATCTTCCCTCAATTAGAATGGGGAAGCTTCTTGGTTGCCATAACTCCCTTGTGCGCCTTCTTGGAGGCTATTTTTAGCCCTGACATGTCATATATGTCATATGTCAGCAATCAGATCTTAAATTTGTCATAAGTGTCATAGAATCTTCATCATTGTTGTCATATGAGTTGGGGAATCTAGCTCCAAGTGTCACCATTCTTCTAAGATGCCTCTTCCTCTTCCATGGGAGTTTCTCTTCCACTCCAATTCAACCTTACATGATTCATGCCATGAATAATACCTCTTCAACTCCCCCAAGTATGTTACCCTTCATCTTGAACTCGAATTGGTGAGAGAATAACGCCAACTGTAGTGGGGAATCTTGCCACATGTGGGTCCCACAAACTCTTATGTGCCTTCATGATTCAATGCCACCTTATTTTATTTTTATTATTATTTGTTTGACCCATTTAATGTGAATTTATAAGTCTAAGGTCATTTTGGGTCTTGTATCTCCCTTATTCCAACTTTTAATGCTTCCACCCCCAACCTAGGGAACTAGTAATTTTCCTCCATGATAGTTCATTTGGATGGGTATAGTACAAACTTTGAATTGGGAGTTTTTCTCTTAATGTGAACCACCTTGTCCCTTTGGATCTAATTTTACATTATTACTAACTTGTACATCATTCTTGGTAATTATTTGACCCTTAGCATAAATTTGACAACTATCATGAATATGGCCAAGGGGCTTAGGCCATTGTGACCTAATGAAAATTTTGGGGACATGACATATTCAGTACAGTTGACGCAGGCAGGCCATACAGCACAGCAGGTCGGTCGTTCAGGTTGGTGGGGTTTCTCAGTGATTTACCGTGGTACGATTTTGCCAAGTTAGGCATAAATCGATTTCTGGATTGTACTGTTCCATATTTTCTTAATAAAATATCTTCTCAGACTACTGCACTGGTTTAACCATCTTGGGTTTTGTCCGGGGGTTTATACCCAAAAAGATTTGTGTCTAATGTGTGATTGATATTTCTCTCAGCGTTTTATTTCCACTGCATTTTATTTTGATGAAGAAATCCATGTGTGGTTAACAGTAATAATTTGGGTTTAATTAATTAATCCAACATACTCTAGCCCTAGAGTGGATTTTAAGGAACTTTACATAAAATAGGAAGGGTCCCACTACAGGTAAGTACCCTAACTTGTTAATTAGACTTGTTATTGTTAGTTAGTTTTTATACTGTTGATTACATGTTACTGAAGATTACTTTAACACGAGGACCTCTTGGTATTGTTAAAGGTGTAAGAGATGAAATTACGTTTTAAATTATACAGTCTGATTACTGTGTTTAGCTACTGTTGTACTATTATGCTTCAGCATAAATTTGATATATTGAATTTTGCATTAAAGTATAAAAGTTTTGATTTTTTTTGCATCAAGCCCTAACCCTAACCAAAATTTAACATGGTATCAGAGCTTAGGGCTTGTAGTTAACTCTGTTTTGCAGGCTAACAAAATCTACATAGATCATAAGGTAGGGTTTTGAGTACTAACCAACTTGACATTGAAAGATTCTTGGCAAAAGTTCATCAAGTTGGCAAGATGGGTTTAAACCTAGGTCAGAGAAATCAGAGTTGAATGGCCACATACAAGTATTTGGCTGGAAAACAAAAGATGTGGCAGTAATGTTGCTAATCCATATGACAGCAGAAAAGAGATGATGAAATTAGCAGACTGTGAACCTAGATTCTTTAAAGAAGGTATGTCAAGTATGACTAACTTTCCTAAAAGGTTTATCTCAGGTATGTATTTTTGAGGTGAGTACAGAGCCAGCCTAACTCTTTATATGACTTGATCTTCAGTAATCATGAGCTTACATGATCATGGTACCTTCTAGGAGTCTTTTGGTTCATTGTGATCTAAATAAGCAAGTGTAATGAAGTTTAGTGTCCACCCATGCATGAAATGATCATGACCTGATTTCTTATATCTAGGATTGTGATCTAACCTAGATTGTGCTAATGAATGTATGGTACTGCATGAGGATGATATGATGGCATTACACACCTAACAAGAACATGTTTAATATGATGACAAGATCATGATGCACAGGGGCATATATAAAGAGGGAGAAACATATTTTTATGACATGTTGCATATATGTGATTAATATGCTCTTGATGACATCTAGATAGATACTAAGACTATGTCATTATATGAATTTGATATTGGTTATTGCTGACTATCAAATTGATGTGACTTGTTCTAGTGACAAGTAATAAAGTTTGGAGATCTTGTTTATGCTTAGATTGAAATGTACAGTTCCAGAGGTAGGTAGCTGAGTACTCAGGTACAGAGGGAGTAAGTGGCCCCACAAATTGCAGGATCAGTTTCTCCCAAAAGAGAATCTGACAAGTATTTGTTTGTGATGACTTGTTCTTACTAAAATGGAACAACTAGAAAAATTAGAGATCAAGAGGGAGCCAACTGTGCTCTTCAATCCCCAGCAGAGTGGGATTGTAGAAAAGAAGTAAGAGATGTGACCTCTTAGTGTTATATGGAAGTGCAAGAAGCACCAATCCATGAGTCATCTTTCTCAAATGAGCAGAGGGAGGAGACCAAGGAATCTTCCAGTGACTCAGATATGGAAGACTATGAGACATCTCGTTCAGAGAAGCAGAGGGAGAAGGCCAAGAAGCCTTCAATTGATCTCATTGAGGAGCCTATTGAGAGGCTTCAAGGGTTCTCCAGTGAGAGCCATGTCACAGATACAGGATCATCCACTTATGTGGAGCCAACCAAACATCAGGTTTGAAAAATGCTATGATAGAGGACATCCAGTTGACAATGGATAATGACATGTGAAAAATGATTCTCAAACAACAGGGGAAGTCAGTTGCAACTTCCAAGTGGATCTATAAGATTAAGGTTCTTGCTGACATTCAAAGCTATTTAAAGCTCTCAGAAAGTCTTGTATTCTATGACAGGTCGAGACACATCAAGAGAAAGTATCACCATGTCAAGGATATGGTGCAGTTGTCAGCATAACAGTTTATTGATGTGTTGCCTAAGCCTTTGTCCTCGACAAGCTTAGTGTTGCTGAGAATGCCTCTCTTACTAAAAGGGAGTGTTAAAGTTAGTGCAGCTATGAGACCCATTCTCAGAGAGGATGGTACCCTAGTCAGTTAACTAGGGATCCTGGTTAGTTAACCAGGAAGAGTAAAGAGTAAATCCCTAAAAGGTACCCTAGGGCCCCCAGCTGTCTCCTAGGGTTCTTCGTCGAGGACCAAGCAGGTTGATGCCATGGCAAAGTCCCTAGCATGTGGCTAGGGCCCCTATTTGTCTCTAGGGTATTCTGTTCTGGGACCAGACAGGTTCTTGGTCACGAGGACCAAGCAGATCCTGCAGGTTGAGACAGAGACCTCCTGGTCTTGAACTAGGCAGATTCTTGGTCACGACGACCAAGTAAGTCCTGCAGGTGGTTGATCAACATTCAATCTGGGACTGAAAGCTCATCCTAGGGCTGAGGACCATTCTCCAAGAGAATGAAGGACCTGGTCAAGGACCAGGGGGTTGATCAACATGATTCATTCTGGGACTGAAGCTCAAACTAGAGATGAGATCCATTCTTTAAAAATGGTGGATCTTGGTCAGTGGACCAAGATGATGATGTGTGATGTCCTCCTCTCCTAGGTCTACGAGATGGTTGAGCTAGATGGTCTTCTCAAGGGACTGGCCACCCCTTGATGGAGCCACTAGCAATCGACCTAAGGAGCAATCTGGAGGACCACAGGATCACATCATCCAGTGTGGACCTTCCTTATACAGTGATGATGAACTTTGAGGTTGTGTATGGAACATTTGTACATTTGAGAGAGAGATGATTGGTTGTACCCCACCTTGGTTGCTCACCCTTGGTCTTTACACTTTGTTGATTCTTGGTCTTGTGGTACCTTGTCTTGATCACTACTTTGACTTATGGTTAGTAGGGTCATCTACCCACCCTGAGGTGTCTTGATGTATACTACCTTCATGTTTTGGCCTTATGGCTAATAGGGCTATATGCCCACCTGTGTGGTACACCAGTTGGTCCTAGATGTTATGGGTCATGTACCCATACTTGTTTTAATGATTTGACTTGTACCATTTTGGTTGGTCCTTGTACCCTTTACTATGACCCTCACCTAAAGACACCCTAATTATATTTTTTACTTTATTATGTTGGTGTCTTAATCTCTGTGTGCTAAGTACCCACCTAAGACACTTTATTTAAATTTTATATTCTTTATAATTTGTGACTTTTATTATTTTGGTGTCTTAACAATTACTTATTGGTACTTTCCTTGTCTAGTGGTGTAAATTTCCTTAAAATCCAATCTTGAGTTAAAGCATGCCAGTTTATTTTTTTTAATTAAACCCAAATATTACTTTTAACCACACATGGATTTCTTCACAATGCAGCCGGAAAATAAAACACTGAGAGAAATATAACATCAATCACATCAATAGAGACACCAATCTGTTTGGGTATAAATCCCCGAAAAAACCCAAGATGGGAAAACCAGTGCAGCAGTCTGAGACGATATTTTATTATGAAGATATAGAACAATACAATCCAAAAAATCGATTTTACCCAACCTGGCAAAATCGAACCACCGTAATTCAGCTGAGACAACCCCACAAAATCCGTACGGCACTACATCACACGTGCGGCTTCCTCTGTGGCTGCTGTACGGCCTCTGCAAATCTGTACGTCCCCTCTACGAATCCGTACGGCCTCTCTCTCCTTTGCCAAATCGCCCTGTCGATCCTCCAGATGAAAGTTCCTCTATCTTCTTCTTGGTAAAATTCTTCTACAAACTTTTCTTTCTCACTATCCGGCTGAAAGCTATGAGTAAGAAATCTCTTTGTATGTCTGTGTGTCCTCTCCACCAAATCAATCCTCCTTTTAACTCAATGCCCAAGTGAAAACCCTAATTTCTCACTATGGATCAATGGATGAGATCCTTCAGTGAGATCAATGGCCAAGATTAGATTAGCCATCACTTAAATTATTTTCACTTGAACTTTATAAAAGTGACTCCATTAAGTCAATTAATAATTAGATCACTTAATGCACTTTTCCTAAGTCTAAACTTTGGAAAAGACATTAATACATTTGGCTTATTGTTTTATGTCTTCTAGCATGCAAGCACACATGCAATGATAGAAGACCTTCCTTGTTGCCACTTTCTAACACTCCCTCTCAACAAGGAAGGGATTCGGTAGCAACCCCAACTTGCCTCTGAACTTCACAAACTTGAGTTTGCAAAGTGCCTTGGTGAATATGTCTGCCACTTGCTCATATGTCTGAATATACTCCAACTGAATGGTTCCTCTTTGAACACAATCTCTGAGGAAGTGATACCGGATGTCTATGTGTTTGCTCCTGTCATGGAACACTAAATTCTCAGAAAGGTTAATGCCACTTTGATTGTCACAGCGAATTATAGTAGTCTCTAACTCACTCTCGAATAACCCTGAGAGAAACTTGCTCAGCGACATCGCCTCACATACTGCCATGTACTCAGCCTCTACCGAGCTCAATGCAACTAACTTCTGCTTCCTGCTGAACCAAGAGACAACCCCTGACCCAATGCTGAAACAACAACCTGAAGTGCTCTTTCGGTCTTCTACACATCCTGCCCAGTCAGCATCTGTGAAGCCTGCTAACTGTATACTCCCACTGCGCTCATAAACCAATCCATACTCCATTGTGCCTCTGATATAGCGAAGTATGTGCTTCGCAACTGACCAATGCACTCTACGAGGGTTCACCATGAGCTGACTCAAAGAGTTAACTGCAAAGCTAATGTCTGGTCGAGTGTTGACCAAATACATAAGTGACCCGATAAGTTGACGATACATTGTAGGATCAAACTCCTCTGACCCTGATGCATCAATCTTCCTCCAGTTGGTAACTAGAGGCGTGGACATGGATCTACAGTCCTCCATCCTGAATCTCCTCAAGATCTCCACTTCATACTTCCCCTGACCAATGAAGAAGCAACCATCTCTATGCCAAACCTCTAGACCTAGGAAGTAATGCATCAACCCAAGGTCTTTCATCTCAAACTCTACTACAAGATTGGACTTGCAGTGCCTGATCAGCCTCGCATCTTCTAAGAGAAAGAGATCATCTACATATAACACCAGTATGAGAGGTACCTCACCTGACAAGAAGTACAGGTTGTGATCTGCCTCACTCCGCTAGAATCCCATATCCCATAGATAGTTGTTGATCCTCGAGTACCATGCTCGAGGTGCCTACTTGAGCCCATAAAGAGCTCTCTGCAACCTGCATACATGCGACTCCCTGCTCTCCACCTCAAACCCCTCTGGCTGCACAATATACACCTCTTCCTCTATAACTCCGTTGAGGTATGCAATCTTCACGTCCATCTGATGAACGTACCAACCCATCTCTGCTGCCAATGATAGGATAGTCTAAATAGAAGAGTATCTGGCGACGGGGGCAAAGGTCTCTTCATAGTCAATGCCTTCCTTCTGTGAATACCCCCTTTGCCACGAAGCATACCTTGTACTTCTCCACACTTCTGTCTGCTGCATGCTTTACCTTGTAGATCCACCTGGATCCTACCACCCTTTTACCTTCAGGCCTCGGCACAACCTCCCATACTTGGTTCTTCATGATTGAGTCATACTCCTCAACCATGGCCTCTTTCCACACATCATGTTGTGCAACCTCCTAAAAACTGGAAGGCTCGGAGTTAATCAACTCCATCATCAGTGCCAAATAGCTAAGTCTATCTGGTGGTTCACTCTGCCTCATGGAGCTCTATGGAAGACTCACCTGCTTGGAAACCTGAACTGTGGACTTGTACCACCTAGGTCGTGGCCTAGTGTCTACCTGCTACGGCTGCTGGATATCCTCCTCCTGCTGTTGCCCATCCTCCACAACAATGATAGGATGTTCCTGTCCACCTGAATCCCTCTGACTACCAAAACCTATGCCCTGTGTCTGTATCTATACCTGTACCTGTGGCTCCTCCAACTTGACTCCAGAGTCCTCTACTGGTTGCTCCTGTGATGGTAAGTCCATAGATCTTCTTAAGGCTCTGTCCTCATCAAACAGGACATCCCTGCTCACAATGATCCTCTTGCGAGCCGAGACATAAACTCTGTATGCCTTAGAAGTCTCACTATAACCAACAGAAGCCCCTTCTCACCAGAAGGGTCCAGCTTCTTCCTAGTGTCAACATGAATGTGACAATAGCAGATACTCCCAAATATGCATAAATGACTCACATCTGGTCTAGTACCTATGAATACCTCCTTAGGTGTTTTCCTCCCCAAAGCTATGTGAGGACACCTGTTCTGGACATATACTGCAATCCAAAATGCCTCGACCCATAGGAATAGTGGTAATCCCTGATCAAATAGCATGGCCTTGGCTACACTCACCAATGCCCTGTTCTTCCTCTCCACCACTCCATTCTGTTACGGGGTGTGAAGAACAGTGTGTTCCTTCTTGATCCCCTCTGATGAACAGAACTCGAAGAAATCCTTGGAGGTATACTCACCCCCATTGTCCGTCCTCAATATCTGAATCCTTCTCCCTGTCCGGTTCTCCACGAGAGTCTTTAACTCTCGGAACCGCTCGAAGACCTCTGACTTGGCCTTCAGGAAATAGATCCAGGTCTTCTTGGAATAGTCATCAATGAATGTGACACAATAACTGTAACCACTGAAAGAATGAACACTCATCGGTCCGCATACATATGAATGCACCAAGTCCAAGGTCCCCTTAGATTTGTGCCCACTCTGTGGGAAAGGTCTCATGATGTTCTTCCCCAACGCACAACCCTTGCAATGGTTGTGCTTTTCCTCCTGTACTGGAGGAACTCCAATAACTGCCTGTCTCAGATGCCTTAGCGCTCCATGATGTAAGTGTGCCATCCTCCTATGCCACAACTCACTCTCACTACTGCTGCTACTGACCAGAGCCTTTGCAGGCTTGAACTGTAATCTGTAAACCTTCCTGCTCCGGACCCCAATCATCCGATCCAACCCCTGATCTGACCCCTTGGGCCTGATAAACACTTTCCTATCCCAAAAAGTCACTAGAAAACCCTTGTCTTCCAGTGTGGAAACAGATATGAGATTCTTCGTCATCCCCGGAACATATAATACATCAACAAAGCTAATGGGCTTCCCAAACTCCCTCTAAAACGAAACAGTACCAACTCCTTGCGCCTGATACCGCGCATCATCTCCTAACTCAATGTGAAGATTTACTCCACCCTCCTGCAAGCTCTTGAAAAAAGATCTATGTCATGTCATATGACAAGATGCACCGCAGTCAACGTACCAGATGTTGTTGTTGATGGAACTTGCCATGCAAGCTATCAAACAAAAGTCCTCATCAAAACTCTTACTAAACTCATCCACCTCTGTTGAACCTTCCATCTGTGTGTTGTTTTTCTTCTTCTTATCTGGGCACTGGGAGGCAAAGTGTCCATGCTTGTGGCAGATGAAACACTTGACCTTTGACATGTCAATGTTCTTCTTACCACCCTTCTTCTTCTTCTCTGCTTTCCCCTTGCCTTTGCTTGTAAGGGCTAGAGCCTCTTCATCCACGGTCTGTGGGGCACCGCTGGATGAACCTGAACCTTGACCCATATGGATCTCTTCCTGTACGAAGTCATCCCACAATCTATGCCAATCAGGGAGCTTCTCCCTAGCCACCACGCCTTTAACAAAGACATCCCATGGCTTAGAAAAGCCATTGAGAGTTATACGAACTAGCTCCTCATCCTCAGTCTTAGAACCCACTGCTCCAAGCTCATCTTTGATCTGTGTGAGCCTTGTGAGATAAGGCACCACTCCTTCACCCTTGGCCATCTTGGTACTACGTAACCTTTCTTGCAGCACCATCTTCCAGTTTTTGTTCTTGCTCTGGTAAAGGCTTTCCAAAGCTTTCCACATTTCCAATGTGGACTTCTTCCCGGAAAGGTGAGGGACTATGTGGTCCTTCACCCCATCCAAGATGATCAACGTAGCTCTAGAATCTACCTTCTTCCATCTTGCCAACTCTGTCGAATCTGTGGGAGCAACCTTCTGGTCGTCAATGTGCTCCTCTGCATCACTAACATCCAGGATCCTCGTGATCCTCTCTTTCCAAGTAGGAAAGTTCTGATCCCACTGGAGTCTATCCTCAACTCTCAACTGTATGGCCATAATGAAGTGCACCTGTAAACCCTGGAATAGATATGTCCTTGATCTATTCAACAACTGTTGCTTTCTCTCAAATCTGCTCAAAAGAGCTCTGATACCATGTAAATTTCCTTAAAATCCAATCTTGTGTTAAAGTATGCCAGTTTTTTTTTTTAATTAAACCCAAATATTACTTTTAACCACACATGGATTTCTTCACAATGCAGCGGAAAATAAAACACTGAGAGAAATATAACATCAATAGAGACACCAATCTTTTTGGGTATAAACCCTCGGAAAAACCCAAGATGGGAAAACCGGTGCAGCACTCTCAAAAGATATTTTATTATGAAGATATAGAACAATACAATCCAGAAAATCGATTTTACCCAACCTGGCAAATTCGAACCACCGTAATTCACTAAGACAACCCCACAAACCTATATAGCCATCTTGTGCAGCTGTATGGCCCCTGCGTCACTCGTACGAAATCCGTACGGCCCTGCGTCACACGTGCGGCTGCTGTATGGCCTCTGCAAATCTATACGGCCCCTCTACGAATCCATACGGCCTCTCTCTCCTTTTCCAAATCGCCTTGTCAATCCTCCGGGTGAAAGTTCCTTTGTCTTCTTCTCGGTAAAATTCTTCTGCAAATTTTTCTTTCTCACTCTCCGACTGAAAGCTATGAGTAAGAAATCTCTTTGTATGTCTGTGTGTCCTCTCCACCAAATCAATCCTCCTTTTAATTCAATGGCCAAGCGAAAACCCTAACTTCTCACTATGGATCAATGGATGAGATCCTCTGGTGAGATCAATGGCCAAGATTAGATTAGCCATCACTTAAATTATTTTCACTTGAACTTTATAAAAGTGACTACATTAAGTCAATTAATAATTAGATCACTTAATGCACTTTTCCTAAGTCCAAACTTTGGAAAAGACATTAATACATTTGGCTTCATGTTTTATGTCTTCTAGCATGCAAGGACACATGCAATGATAGAAGACCTTCCTTGTAGCCACTTTCTAAAAAGTGGAACCCTAACTTAAATAAAGAATTTATTTTGAGACCCTTCTAGAAAATTAAGATTCTATATATTAGAATCTATTCTCATCATTTGAAATCATCCTATCTTTATTATATCAGCTATGATATCTCTCCTGCTTGACGTCAAGGGTTTCTAGGAGTTATTACTGCTGCTTATTCACATGTTGAAGCACCCACCTGCTGAAGTCTTTCATATACCTCAGATCTTATTTTTTGCTGACTGGTAGGGCTCACGTCATGGTCTATATGATGCGATTACTTGTACTGTGGGTCTGTTGAGGAATTGTTATACCCAGTTATGCTACCCGTGATTTTTTTGGAGGACATTTATGCTGCTCTAGAGTCCAATCTGCTAAATTGGGGTTTGGTTGAGTCCTGATCTGTTTGCTAAGGTTCAATTGAAGTCTGTTCTGCTTACTTGGGTTTGTTTAAAGTCTGATCTGCTTGAGAAGAGGTCCGATCTACCTGATAAGGGGTGCGATCTGTTTGTTGTGGTCTCATTGGAGTGTATGTGTGACTCAACTGTGAGCCTTGGAACTTTGCTCTGCCACCCGTGAGTCCTTTCTGACTGCTAAAAGGCTGTTTGAGGGTGGCCGCAGCCTGCTGCTATCTTGTTAGTAAGGGCCGTGAACCCTACAGATCTGATCTGGTATGTTGAGACCCATTTAGGGCCAGATCTATGCACAATTGTGGAGGCCGTAAGGCCCTGGGGTTTGTCCTACTCTGCTGTGTAAGTCATGTGTGTTGGTGGACAGATCTCTAATGATCCGATCATGTTTATATGCTGAGTCTTGCTCCTTTACCAAATCTATACTACTGGGATTTGCCTTGACCATATGCATATTGCAGTGACTTGATCTGATCTATGTGCTGATCTTTTGTCTAATTGAGGTCTTATTTTTGCTAGGGTTCAGACCTCTGGTGCTTATATCTATTGGACTTCTATTATGTTGGGACTTGATTGAGATTGTCACTGTTTTTTACTGTCATTAATTATCCCTACTTGACTGTACCTCAACCTGTCATCTCTCTCTCTCTGGTTTGTACTTACCCTCTAGCAGGGTCAGCTGGTTCCTAGTAATTGACTGGCCTCTGAGAGGCACAGTCCTTTCTGAAAGTAATTTCTTCTGAGTGTAAAATAGGAAGGGTCCCACACTGCAGGTAAGTACCCTAACTTGTTAATTAAACTTGTTATTGTTAGTTAGTTTTATACTGCTGATTACATGTTACTGAAGATTACTTTAACACAAGGACCTCTTGGTAGTGTTAAAGGTGTAAGAGATGAAAATTATGTTTTAAATTATACAGTCTGATTACTGTGTTTAGCTACTGCTGGACTATTCTACTTCAGCATAAATTTGATATATTGAATTTTGCATTAAAGTATATAAGTTTTGATTTTTTCTGCATCAAACCCTAACCCTAACCAAAATTTAACATGTATTACCACCTAGGATGGTTGAAAGGCCATCAACACTGTTCGAATAAGGCAACTATTTTGGAGGTGTAGATAAAGATAAATTTATTAATGTCCAATAAATTACCACAAAAGTAGGTCAATGGGGCTGTGTAGTACCATGATGTCAATACAAAGTGGGAGCGCTAAGGCAGCTCCTATATAAAGCAAAAGACGTAACACACTAACCTAAAACCAAAAAAGAGCAAACTCCTAACATGGAGAGCCAATCCAGAAGAGATAAGTACACAGAAAGCCGATACAAAATAAGAATGTACAAGGAGAGTAGGTCTGGGATCTGTAATACAAAAGTGGTGAATATGTCATGGTGCACTGGAAGCATCTCTCCTAACATTTGTAGACAAATAAAAATTGACAGCATACCCAAACTGCCTCTCAAAGTGCTACTAGGAAGTCGTCAGTCTACTAGAAGAAACCTTCCATCATAGTCGTATCTTCAAAAGTGACGGATCTGATTTTTTCTGAATATTATGTTGCTAGTAGCTGCCAGAACTTTAACTTTCGATGTATAGCACTGTTTTTCTTAAGGTGTGTTATGCATTACACATGGCCTGATGTACCTGATATTCCACTCCTATGAAATTCTTTATTTTCTGTGTATGCACTTCTATGACTAACATACTTCTATGACTATCGTTCCATTAATTTAATGCTGGAACCTAACTTTACTGCATCCTTCTATAGTGGCCCACAAGATTGAAAAGAAGTAGACTTTGTTTTCAGCTGTAATGGAGCTGCTTTGTTGCACCAAATCTCATGAGATTTAACTGTGTTCACTTGATGATAGACAGAAAGCTGAGATAAATCAACTAAACATACCTCACCCCGACCAGTACAGTATGCTGCCCCATGAGAGAAGAAAAAGGAGATGTCTGAGCCAATTTCTCCAGACCATTCCTGAAGCTCTTCGACACTGGCAAGGCAATTATTAAATTGATTTGCTGCCCATAGTGCAGTTGCTGCATTGCCACTTCCACCACCTAGTCCAGCTCCTGTGGGTACCTTTTTATCAAGTTGAATCTGCACATCAGGTAACATACTAACAACAGTTAGACAAAATGGTGTATAAAATTATAAATACAAAAATGCAATTCATATCTTCAAACTATTGTTTCAGTAGAGATTTGAAAATCAACCCGAATCAATAATAGCAAACATTGTCATTGGGTTTAAAGAGGCTCATTCAACTAACATTTTTTGGATTGAGAACCCTACCTGAAAAAATTGTTTACACCCTGTTTTCTTTCTGTACAAGTTAAGTGCTTTGATTATCTGCAAAAACAGTCAGACAGAAATAGACAGCAATGTAAGAAAGAGAAAAAGCATTATTTTTACTATTTAGCAATGAATTATGTTACTTGAAGATGTGCATTATTTTACTTGAACATATTAACAAGAAGCTAGCCTTATGCACCCCTCAGAAACACCTTTAAGAAGCCTTCTGACAGGCGCCAGACCTGCCCAGAACATTGAAGTGTTCAGTTCTTTGCCCAGGACCTTGCACATTTGCAAGATTTTGGGCAGGGAACCTGTCACTTCAATGTTCTGGGTAGGATTTCCCAGGGGCCAAGGATGCATAAGACTCACCTTGACAACATCCATACCAAACAAAGAAAGAGAAAGAGGGCAAAAACATCATGGCTGGCACTGACTCAAGGATAACAAGCTTGTATTTTCATGTAACAAAATGAACATTAATTTTGCTTGGAAATACTTCTATTAATTACTTTACAAATGAGTCAATCAGACATCTCTATACAACGTTAATCATTGATTCAGTAATGTCGTGAGATAAATTTAGATCAGACACAACTTACTTAGAATTTGAAGCAAAGTTTAGCAGCTAATCATTTGTGCAGAGAAGCAAGTGAAGTGAAGAGGACTTAGAACTTACCAAGTTCCTTTCATCAAGTGGAACACCTTGGGCATTAGTTGATAAAGAATCCTTTGTGCTCATAGGAGATAAAGAAAACTTAATTATATCTCCTAAGCTAATTACCTGTCAACAAATGAGGAATCCTGTTATTTATGGTAACATTATCAATCTCACAAAAGAAGCATCTGATGACAAATGATTTAACAAATATAGCATCGTATAATACATCTATGATTCGTCATTAATAGGACCAGGATATATTTTGCTCTTTCAGAGTCAACGCTATTAAAAAAATTCTTGTATTGTACCCTATATGATGCAGGATGCAACATAAATCCTTTTATGAAAACTATGCCATCCAATTGTACCTCAATTTTGGCAAGAAATCTTCTCACTTAATCATTTACTTCTTAGCTACTGTATCAATATCACACCCCATAGGAGATGAATCAAATAATGCAAAAAAAGAAACAATTTTTACAGCTGAAAGGCAACAGATACGAACATGAAACAGTGATGCCAGATCATGAAAACCATCAGCTCTCTTGTTTGTTATTCTCAGAAACACATTGATCTGTATGCCACGTGATAAAAAATTAGCTCAATGACCATTAATGCATCACACACCTAAATAATTGAGATGTTAATTCTTACTTGCAATGAAACGGCAACGCACAGGAGTTTAAAGGTGCACAGTACCTTTGATGGTGAGAACAGAGATAAACTGTGAGGACTTGGGCTGGTATCGAGCTGCCTGCACTTCTCTGTCGGTTCCATTGAATCATTAACAAACTGCACATACCCTTACCCTTAGTTATGTGTATTATTAATATATAAGTGTAATGCTAATTGATAATTGCAAGGTAGATTCTGTAAAGTTCCAAGTTATCCAAAACAGCACAATAAATACTAAATATGCCAAATATAAATGTGGAGCACAGTTCCAAAATATATGAAAATGCATATGTAACATTATGAAATAATCATATGCATGCCTCTGTTAATGAGTATAATAATCTCCTTTATAGTTAATTTCTCAGTCAGGCACAATTCCTGGGAAGCCTACTATTTACATAAATAAGTGGTCCCTTGTTAACACTAGAAGGATCACACCATATTCTTATTAACATTCATGTCAAATAAAGGGTGGATTCACTATGATGTTTATGTTAAACAAGATAAAGTGAATAACTGCCAGCAGGCTTGGAGCTCGCACACACACAGCCCTAAAACAGCGACGATAAAATAAAATTTTGACAGCGCCTCCAAGGGCAACCCAAGTCTTGTTAGGGCCAATGGGATCTTTAGGGATTGTCAAGGGAACATCATTGCAGTCTCTCAAATATTCTTATGAAACAGCCAAACTGAAATGGAAGCCCTAGCAATCGGTATCACTGACACTTTGAAAGCTGGGTTTCAAGATAATTATTTGGAAGGTGATTTGAAAGTTGTTATAGATCATCCGAATGGGAAAAATCAGCACTGTTAGGAAATGGTCAGCCAGTCATCTTGGATTATGCAGGTTATAGGTGCTTTTGACACATGCAGGTTTGAACACGTCAAGAGGTCAGCCAAACAGATTGCAGACTGGCTTTCCAACACGGCAATGACCATTAAAAATGATCGAGTTATGCGGCTAGCAAACAACCCCTCGGTGGAAAAAACAATTGGAAAGAGACCCTGGCTAGCATGCTAAGCCATGGGGGCTCCCCAGCCTCAACATTGAGGGTCCGCTCCCCATCTTGATTAATGACCCTCATTATAGCTCATTAATCTTTCATGATTGCAGCACTACCCCTGAAAGCAATCCTCCCACACTGAAAAATGCACACTTGCCATTGTAATCATAGGAAGGAATGCAAGTTGTCACTTTTTTGTATTCACTATCTCTGATCCAAGCACAAAAATGGAAGGACACATGGACCACCTCAGCACCCCCAACTGCATGCGCCAACCCCTGCACCCCCACATTTGAGTGCACAGAACCCATGCCGGGGTCCAAGGGGCAATGCCCCTAGCAGCCTCCCATTGAGGGGCAACATCCCCACAGGGTTCAGGGCAGCACCTAGAAAGCTCTACAACATTTGGCGCAAACAACACCGCACACACCTAGCTCCAAAGCATGCACGCCAAGTTCCAGTTCCATGCAGACATACTTCAGTGTTTTGTGTGCACTCCTACAACTGGGAATATCAATAGTTGCACAAAATTGTTATGGAATGCCAATTGTCTCTGTAACAGAGCTAGGGGGATTTGTATAAATACTTGTACAGACATTTTGTTAAGGCTTTAGATCTTTAGACACGTAGAGAACAAGATTCTGCCTCACAATTCTCCTCAGAGGGATATGGAATGCCAATTGTTTCTGTAACAGAGCTAGGGGGATTTGTATAAATACTTGTACATATATTTTCTTAAGGCTTTAGATCTTTAGACACGTAGAGAACAAGATTCTAGCTCACAATTCTCCTCAGAGGGATATCTCAATCTCTCCCTCGATGGTTGTTATTATCATGTATTTATCCCATTATGATGATTAATGGAAGAGCTTTAATGTTATATCTGTGTCTCAATTTTAAATGTGTATGTAATCGGATAGCATAGCTAGATTTCCACATGTTCATGGTTGTCTTTATAACTCTGAATTCTCCCGGGTTTGGAGTTGTCCTCAACGTCGCATATCCTGGGCAGTTAGTGCAAATCACTCTCGTTCAGCTCAATTTGCTTGCCAAGGATGGAGGAATTATCAAAGAAGGAAAGAATAGTCCACCCACGAACCACAGCTTCAATAGCCACATAGAAGGACCAGTCACCAGCCTGAAGCTGGTGGTTCGATAATTTTACATCCCCGCAGGGCCAAGGAGCTAACTCATCCAATGTTGACACTTGCCCCTGCAGATGCAGCCAAGTGTCAAATTCTAAAATCTATACCCATCTGGTACGGATGGGAGAATGAATGCCTTCAGGATGGGGATGAACAAGTTGTCCAGTTGCAGGGCGGGTTTGAGGAGAGGATGATTAACCTTCTGGAAGGCATTTGCGCAACCATCAAAAGCCACAATTTAGCCAAATCTGGGCTGGAGCAAGAATTCAAACAAAACAAAAAATCTCAGCTGTCTGGAAATCTTAGTAGATAACGCCTACAGTTGCCAGCCTCTATTGTTTATCAAAGAAGAACCTCCATCTCTGGACGATAAGATGACTTCAGGAAAATGAAGACCCCACAAGCACTCCGGCTTGCAATTCAGAATAATCAAAAGACATATTCTGTTCGGTAACTTTGTTTCTGCAGTTACTGTTTGTACTCGTTTTTTAGGAAAGATATGTATGTCTGTAATGAAAATATATGAAGACATTGTTATCCTTTTTTTATGCTAGTATAGACGTAGGAAAGCTATTGTCAGTACTGATGGTAGACTTCAGAAACTTCCCAGATTTTGGAAGAATCTCTTTGAACAGGAAAAATAATTATAAAATAAAAATAGCCTTTCTTCTTATAAATATAAACACGTTAAACAAGATAAATTCTCTACTGCTGCTTGTGGTGAACTATAGAATAGTGAAACCTGATTAAATGACACATGTGGACATTCAAAATGAAACTTATTTAATCATTCTTATGACTAGAATTTACTTCAATGAAACCATAAACCCTAAATCTACATCACCTTCATTTGTCTGGCGCTGTCATTGGAATCCGAACCCACGGCTTTTGCTGCAAAGCCAACGCGCAACTTGCAAGAAGAGCGGTTCCTCAGTCCTTTCCAATTCAGCTGACTGCCATGAAAAGTGGCCAGGGCGGGATTCGAAGCATGGTTATGGACATGGAATGTTGCAAAAGAAGAACAAGCAGCCATGAATGCCATGAATTACTTAGTGATATGGCCAGTTGAAAAGCCAGCATTTGGACTGGGATCCAATTTGGATGCATTTCTATTTAAACGCAGCAGACACTACCCGGTTACTGTTACCTACAATGCATACATGCCCACCACACGACAAACAAAAGAATCAAAGCAGGTCATTGGGCATAAAAAAGGGTATTATTAGTGAGCGATATATTACATGTGTAACTTGCCATGCTTGATCAGCATCATTTCAGTGATCTAATTATACAATTAATTAAGGATCCAAGTTCCCATCCTGCATATTCCAATTTGAACATGTTTTACACATGGTTTTGGATAATAATGTGCTTGTCATGTTTTTGGATTTAAAAAATAAAAAAGGGTTGAAATATATCATGTATATTGCTACCTGGAATAATTGTATATTTGAGGACTATACAAATCTTGAAAATGATTAGAGAATAATTGTATATTTGAGGACTATACAAATCTTAAAAATGATTAGAGAATACACGGTAGGGACAAAAAGGAATGTATTCAGAGGATTCCGAAAACTACACAGCATTTCAGTGGAGCGATAGGATTCTTTGATGGTGCAGCAAAAGATGGACTTTGTGCGATTGGGGCAGTTATTTATCTAAATATCACACACAAGTATACTTTTAAATTACAGTGTGGATTAGGTACAAATATGAAGGGTGAGGTGCTTGCTTTATGGTGTATTTGTAAATTGGCATCAATGTTTGGCATTGTCATATTGTTAGTTTATGGTGATTCAAGAGTAACCATACAATGGGCAAAAGGAGATTTCAATCCCAATGTTTTGGCTTTATATCCTTGGTGTTACAGAATTCAAGTTATCCTAGACTTTCACTAAAATTAGGTTGAAGCATATATTCATAGAGCAAAATATGGAGGTAGACAGACTGTCAAAGCTTGCACTAGCAGGAAAGGAAGGGTCTTCATCTGGGAGGAATTTTTGGAAAATTCAAAGATTGATGGTGGATCTTTTTATTTTTTGTTTTTTAGGAAAAATCATAGTTTTGTTTTTTGATGTGGTTGGTGATCAGTCCATCTTTTGGTATATGGAGGTCTTTTGTAATAGTGATTAGCAGTTTTCTGGACTAATTAGACACTTTTCATATTGTAAATTGAACAGACATATATCTATTTAGACCAGAAAGACAGTTTTTAGACTGTAATCTTGAACAGTTGTGTACTTTTTGATTCAATATGAATAGCAAAAGTACGATTTTTTCTGTTGAAAAAAATAATTTATTGCTACATTATAGTATTGTGACTTGTAATATAATTTGTGTAACTGAGCTTAGATTGGGTGGTTGGTAGCATTGGTTGTGTTACTCCCTCGTGAATATGAAATATCCCTTCTATGAAAGTTGCTCAAATTCACCCAATTTCAACTCTAGGAATGTTGTACACAAACTGTTCCAAACACCTCCAAATGTTTTCGAATTGTGGAAGGATGGACTTGGGAGGGAATAGGAAACTCTGTTACACCCTTTAGACACCCAAACCTTTGTTATAAACATTCATGGTATGCAATTTTCAAGGAAAGAAGACTTGGGACAAAACTAGTCAATTGGATTGTTGAAAATCCCCTCTAGGTCTGCCATTATTTTCCCTTCCAAACACTGTACGGCCTTCCCTAATCTTTAGTCTAAGAATTGGCTCTGTTAGAGGACATCAAGGACAACATGTGTGCGGCATTATATCAGTTTCCAGGGTCGGATAAGTCTCCCAAAGGACAGTAGCTTCTAAGGTCTACAATGTATCTGAAAATGGTGGACAAGGGAGCATGAATTAATGCCACGAACTATAGTATGACTTGAGGGGTATGAATACAATAGTGTGGCCATCCATTTAACTTCCATATGTAGCTTAAATCATAGGAAACATCTACATAAAAGTCCTATATCAAACTGATACAAAAAATGCTACAATCACCACGAAAATGTAGTGAGAAAACTAGCTCGGATATCAATATTACTTGGAGAAATATTACATGAAGTACTAGGTATTTTGAGTTGTGGCTCTCATGATATATCTATTACAGAGTTATGCAGCAACTAACATGTCCAGAAGATCGAAATAGCAATCCTCCATTAACTATATGCAACAAGAAGTGTGCCATCACACTTTTACATGACATTGAGAGAAATATAGTAGAATGAGAATAGAGAAGAGAGAGTAAATATGAACTCGAACTTAGATGGGGGTTGAACCTGCATCAAAACATCTCCATGAAGCTCTGTTGAGAGGCCTAAATGGACTCTCCATCAACCAACTTGGATGGGAATCTTGCACCCTCTAAATTGGTTCTAAGGCAGGGAGGATGAACATCCACCGTGCAAGGACAAGCTAAGCTCTCCAAATGTGCCAAATGAGAAATGATCAAAAGATGCTCTCCTTCTTCCTCCTCATCTTTTATTAAACTCCAAAGGCCTCCGTAGCTCGAATTCCCTTCAAGAGTCTTCTCCCAACTCAAGTTAGGGATATATTCCCATGAATGACACTTGTCCATCACTTTCTAGCCTTCCTCTTCCATCAATTCGAATGGGGGGAATCTTGGCTGCCATAACTCCAAGTGTCACAATTCTTCTATGATGCCTCTTCCTCTTCCATGGGAGTTACTCTTCCACTCCAATTCGACCTCCCTAGATTCATGCCATGAATAATTCATTTCCAACTCCTCCAAGAACGTTATACTCCACCTTGGATTCGAATGGGTGAGAGAAGGATGCCATGTGGAATGGAGAATCTTGCCTTGTGTGGGCCCCACACCACCTATGCACCCTCGTGGCCAAATGGCATCTTATTCTCCTATTATTGTTATTTATTTAGCCCCTTTAATGTATCTTTGTCAATCTAAGGTCCATTTCGCGTCTTATAGCTCCCTTATTCCAAGTCTAAATGTTTCCACCCCAACCTAGGGAACTAGTAGATTGGTGGAGATTTTTCCTTCATGAAATTTATTTGGATGGGGACACTACAGAATAGCAGGTGTCTAATCTTGTCGCGGATGTAGCCCGTGATGCCGATATATTTCAACCCTTTTTTATTTTTTAAATATAAAAAAATGAGAAGCACCAAATATATATAAAATGTAGCCCGTGATGCCGATATATATATTTGGTGCTTCTCATTTTTTTATATTTAAAAAATAAAAAAGGGTTGAAATATATCATGTATATTGCTACATTATATTATTGTGACTTGTAATATAATTTGTGTCAACTGAGCTTAGATTGGGTGGTTGGTAGCATTGGTTGTGTTACTCCCCACCAAAGTTCAAACCTAGCTCCCGACATGTTATGATGGACATTGGGCATACCTTGATTCTCCGTGAATAGCAGGTGTCTAATCTTGTTGTGGATGTAGCCCGTGATGTCGGTAAACCACACTTATATATATATATATAATTTGTGAAAGTTTAATCTTTCCAATTTTTATATTTATTGTCAAATTTTAATATTTTTTGAAAATTTGGATGAGTAGAATGAGAAGTTTGAACATTGAAGTGTGCATTAAGCATGAACTTAAAAGCAAAGATAATTTTTAATATGCTAGGTCACTATATTCATGTATTTGCCTTAAGATTCAGTGGTATTAAGACAATATTCCACCAATTTTATAGGATGTGGGACACATGAGCAAGGAAATGCACTTGGGGGACATGTATTTTAGGGAGCATCGTGGGGGACAAGGGCACATTGAGGGTCCCTAGCATAGGGAACCTCATCTCCAACTGGTTGTTGTTGCTGCCTAATATGCACTTCCAGGTGAGAAAAATATTGAACTCATTGGGTGCAGCCTTGGGGTAAGCCTCGAGTCGGGTAAACTATCACCTTGACACTCAACTCCTCTGTTTAGGCCAGCTCCTAAACGAAGCCAAAGGCATGATCCCTAAAAATAAAATTCTAAGTATGAATTGTTTTTTTCAAAATATAGAATTTTTATGAGTTTTTTCAAGAAAAAAAAAACAACTACAAAAAATAAATCTAATTTATTATTGCATAACACATAATAATATGAATTTGAAGACATGGGCAATTCAGAAAGCACTTACTTATTGGCACAAATTTAGTAGGAAAAGGGTTGGAACGTTTGCCTAATAGGAGTGTTGACTAGTTTCCCATTCTGAAGGTGCAAAGTTGTTGTTCAAAGGTTGTCTTGGGACTATCCAAAACAATGAGCAAGTGAATGTGGACAACGAGCAAAAATCAATTATAAAAGTGCCCCTAAATTACACCAAAAAGCGTGCTTGACTTGTGAAATTCAAAGGACACTTGGAGGCACATATTAATAGGTTAGAAATGCAAATAAAGAAGGATGTAAGTCTCTATAACGTAATATTTTCTCATTGTTCAAATAGCGGATAACAAGCAAAAGTATGCCAAAGATGGCAAATAAACACTTTTAATATGGCCTTTGATGGCAATATAACATACAAGCAGTATGCAAAACTTTTTATGCATGTATGTGATTATTTTGGATATGCATGTATCTTTCGATGACATGCGCAAACATGCAATACCTTAGCTAGATCTACTCTTAAGATATTCAATTGTTTATCAAAGAGATCTATGCTTGCATACACATCTACTTAGGATTTTGCTTGAAAAATATAGACTAGTGCATGCATGAAATAAATAAAGAAGGGAGTAAATTTCTTGTTGGAGCTAGAAGGTGAGAAGACAAGTTAGATAGAGTTGTGCTTTATACCAAAAGATCAAGCTAATGGAGTCACCGAGGAATAACCCTGAGGGCCTTGCTTTACTAGAAGAGTCACTGAGAGGGAAAGTTTGCTCCATTGCTAACCTCAAGTTGCTCAGAGGATGGGATAAACTGCACAAACAATATTAAAAGCATGCAAGGAGAAAGATCATCATTTCCTTCTTCTCTGAGTGCAGCTTATAGGGTGAGAGTGAATACAACATAATCCAAACTAGGCTTAATGCTAAAATCAAATTCCTTCTCTATCAACATACAATATAATCTACACTAACAAAACTATGAAGTAAGATCTTACTCCACTGGGGAGTAGTCCCCTTTTAATGGCCATACGAAGAAATAAGAAGCATTTACATTAACAACATAAGATATTGGTTACCTCCACATGAAGATGCTAAGCAAGATATTCCTCACAATTGACGAGCCACACCACAATTAGCCTCCAAAGCCTTTCCTTTATTAACATAAACGTGTTCTCAAAAGAGTATTACAATAAGCTCTGTGCTTCAACCAACCCCCAAAAGGAGGGAAGAGCACTTGCTTTTATAGCAAAAAGAGGAGAGGATGCACCCTCATGCATGTAAGATGGAGTGTGCATGCCTTGGAGATATAGTAGAGTTCAACAAACCCAGTGCACCACCTCTAGGAGAAATCAAGTCAACACTGGAGTGAACTAGGCCTGAGTAGGTTCTCATGCGCAAACACTGGAGAAAACTAGGCATAAGTAGGTTCTCATGCGCCAACCCTGGAGTGAACTAGGCCTGAGTAGGCCCCCATGTGCCACCTTTGGATCGAACTAGGACTGGGTAGGCATGCATGTGCCACCTTTGGAGTGAAACGTGGAGAGACGAGGACTCAAATGCACCTGACTAGATCGGCATGCAACATTTTAATAGTGAACTGGAGCTCAAATGGAGAGTGTCCTCAAAAGGAATATCCATTTCCTTAAATCAAGGAAAATGTCTCAAAAATGCCTTAATTTATAAAAAAATGCTTGAAAAGGCTTGCATGTCTCCTCTTGCGCATCCAAAGGGGGCTAGAAGGTTTATTATAGTGTTTAACGCCCCCCTTGACCACATCTAATAATATTATTACAATTTTACCCCATCAAGGGATTTAAAATGACATTTTTTACAAGGAAAAAACATTGTGACAGTCTCTAATTTTAACATCCGACTCTAAGGACTTAGACACCAGCCTGAGGCATCTATATTATAACATACTTTGGATTTGGAGGATTGAGTGAAGAAACCTAAATAAACTCCAATCACTATGATCTAAGTTCATCTAGGTGAAAAAAACACTCCAAAGTAGCCATAATACGAATGACTCACTCGGACTAGCCCTTTTACACACATAATGGATGTCAACAATTTTGTAATCATATCCCTTTGACCATGACAAAGGAAGTGTATGATACAAGAAAAAACAAAGACCCACTAAGTGTTTGATATGGATCATGGAACTGAGGGTTCCCTAGGTCTTTGTCATCTTCTGCCTGCTAATCATCCTATGTTAACTGGACGGTAACATTTGTAATGATCATCCTCGCTATTAACATCCGATATGTAGGTTTTACCTTGTCCATTAAATACTTAAACAATTAACACTTGGTTGTCAAACCTATTAAACTTAAGTTGTTAACAATTAAACCTAGGTTGTCCCAACAAAATCCAAAATCAGAATGATGAATCCCTTTGGTAGTTTGGTTGTAGCTACTAACTTAATCATGGCATCTTCGTTGTAACTTGTTATGCCTCCTCTTCGATGGCTTGGCAACAAGCAAGACCTTCTTCCTCTTCCTTGGGAGCTTAACACTCTTCACAAAGAGAAATTGAGAGCTCAAAGAGAAATTCCAAGTGATAAGTGTAAATGGCTACTGAAAATGAAAAAGTACATGTTGAGGTGTTATGTTAGGTGAATTATTTTTTCTACTCTTTTTACTTTTTTAATTTTTTGGATTTTTTCTTTAAATAGATTACAAAGTATCTATACACCCTTGTTTTAAAAAAGGTACATACAAACATCCTCTTTTAAGAAAGGGCACCCACAAACCCATTTTTTTAAACATACCCCACTATCCCAACGGCACAAGGAGCACGAGAACCATGTTCTTGACCTTCAAGAGTGCATCCCCATGTAAGAGTGCCTTAAAGTAAGTACTAGGTTCTCACTTGTTTTCAACGTTTTCTATTCAATATTTATTAATTGTGATTTACTACAACTTCTGCATTGTATTATTGAGGTCCATAGTCGATCATGTGCCTCACCTTTAATGCATGCAAATGTTAATGTTGTTTCTTACTAAGATAAATTTACAAAAGGCAATCACTTTTAAGCATGAACTAAATAGTCCACCATAAAAGTCCACACAAAATCGAGGCTTTATAAATTTATATGAATGTGAATTAAATGTGATAGAAAATATTTGGTTGTAATGAATTTTGTGTTAATAGAAATGTGATGAAAATATTTGGTTGTAATGAATTTTGTGTTAATAGAAAAGGGTGTACATTACGTTTCAACATGTAATTTAACATTCAATAAATTTGGTTTTCTATTATTTTAAGCAATGACTAATATTATTTTTAAAGAAAAAATAAATATTTTCAATTTAATGTAAACTAAAAATTGATTTTATTTTATCCAAAAGGGTTGGATCTATTGGTGAAGAGTGGGGATTTTTTCACCAGTGGGAAAGGTTCAATTCCAATGCGGGTCGAACTTGGAGCCATGGGGGCACCTTGAGGTAGTGGTCAAACGTGTGGTTCCACCCAGAGAGATTGTACTAAACGATCTCGTGACCTGTGGACACATAAGTGGATCAAATCCCACCCCAATGTCTTCCTAACATTTAAGTCAATTCTTGCTAACTCATTCAATTAAGGTGTGGTTCTCGTTAGCAAGGCGACTCAAGTTCAATTCCCCTTAGGGGTGAGCTAGTTGGGAGGAGACACCCAAAAATCCAACCATCATAAGGGTTGGTGTGGCCCAGGCCGGGTGCGATCCCTGAGTGACTTTGACAGCTTAGATGCCCCTGGGTTACGGTTCTTAACCAATGGTTCATTGTTACCGGCCCCGAGTGACAGGAAATCGAACAAAAAAATGATTTTATTCTAAATTAAATAATAATAATATACAAGCATCCTTGGAAATAGGAAAGGAATATTTTTTCACAGAAAGAAGTAGAATTTTTTTATACAAAAACTGTAAAATTTACATAAGAGGAGATATAAATATTCAACAAACCATGGTTTTCCTCTGCAACGGTTCTATTATATATAGTTCATATATGTTTCCTTCTATATTATGTCTTTTCCTTGACAAAAAATAACAAAGATTTAATGAATAAATTCTATAGAAAGTCCCCAAAATCAATATACAAAAACATTGGAGCATGGTAGTCTTCTAATTAAGGAATTTCTTGGCATTTCCCTTTGTCCTGATTTCTCCCCAACTGTTGAGTTTGTTAGCAACATCCTCTTTAGACTGAGCAGGAAAGTTTAAGTCTAGAACCTTGAACAAGTGTAAGTCAATTCTTCCAATGACATTTATAGAAGAGGGCATGGCTTGAGAACTTCTATTTTAGAATTGATTGCACCCACTTCATCCTCCAACCTTTTGAATTTTCCCTTTATGCTCTGCTATGAACTCCAGGGTAGCCATTTGTTAAGATTGTAAGCTCTGAATTTGAATGTGTAGCCTTTGAATGGTTATTTCTTCATCTTTTGCATTTGGAGTGGTTATTTGCTCTACCTTCCTCCTTTTCGATGCATGGTTCCCCTTAACATCAATTATTCTCTGTTTGGCACTGCAAACACTATTTTCCAAAATATCAGCCACCTTCACGACAATGGGGATGAAGCTGTTCGGAATGGGCCTTTGGTCTATGCCCGTCCAATCCTTATTGCACCCACTTCATCCTCCAACCTTTTGAATTTTCCCTTTATGCTCTGCTATGAACTCCAGGGTAGCCATTTGTTAAGATTGTAAGCTCTGAATTTGAATGTGTAGCCTTTGAATGGTTATTTCTTCATCTTTTGCATTTGGAGTGGTTATTTGCTCTACCTTCCTCCTTTTCGACGCATGGTTCCCCTTAACATCAATTATTCTTTGTTTGGCACTGCAAACACTATTTTCCAAAATATCAGCCACCTTCACGACAATGGGGATGAAGCTGTTCAGAATGGGCCTTTGGTCTATGCCCGTCCAATCCTTATTTATCACCTCCATCATTCCCTTTGTTGTCAAATTAATCCCCACGAATTGACTTGTGTGATTTAGGGTACTCAATTGATCATTACTTCGCTTGCTAACAAATCTGAAACGTGTGAACTTCAAATGCAGTCCTCATATGATGCAAGGGTGACACTACATTGCTGAGCGGATACAAGGATTCTTGAAAATAGAATTGAGAATCATGTATGTGGGCATAGAAAAAGATCTCAAGTGATTAATGATTAACATAGAGTCACCTAAGATTGCTAAAGATCTCCATCCTTTATCTTTTTCTAGACAGATACCCAAGTAAAGAGCCAATGCCTCGGATTGGATGTTTGTGGCTTGCCCTGTGTTCCATGCATATTTAATACTGGTAATTCCCCCTGGGAGATGATATCCCCACCCACACCTGCCTCCTTGTGGTTGCCTTTGGTTGCACCATCAAAACATAGCATATAATATTCTTGAGAGGACTTCCAAGCATTAAAATCAAGGATGGGAATGTGAAGTTGCCAAAAAGATATGGTAGAAACCACTGGTTGGATGTTTGCCCCTATGTCTTCAAGATTCATACTCATAATTTTTATCCAAATTGTTTCTTCTGAGGTGATACATGGGATGTCTCTTTTGTGCCTTTTTTTGTTTCATGAGTTATGCCAACATGCATTTACTTCTCGTCACCACCACCGAAGGGGTGGTGAGATCTCCCGAGAATAGAGCTTTATTCCTTGCAAGCCATATTTTCCACGACGTGAATTTGGCTATCCCCATTATGATATCTTTGAATATACCTTTTGTTATCGATTTTCTTTCTGTAATTTCTCTGCGTGTTATTCAAGAGGTTGGTCACACTATTTGGCCACTGGAAGTTGGGACAGAGATTTCTAATTGCTTTCCTCCGGACCTCCTTTGTGTACCCACATTCTAGGAATAAGTGATTGCTCGTTTCTTCATTTTTCTTACACAGAGCACACCTAAAAGGCCCATGGAATCCTCTTTTGAGAAGATTCTCACCTGTAATAATTATGCCTTGCGTTAAGAGCCAACATAAATAATTGACCCTTGGGACACCATCATTATTCCAAACCTTTTTCCACTTGTTTGCTTTTGGAGGCAGCTCGAGCTAGTTAAGAAGCGATTCATACCCTTCCTTAACAGAGTATTCCCCTTTTCCCCAACCTCTCGAGTCCACCAGGAATTAGGAAAAAGGAGCACATCCTCTTAGTTTACAACGGAGCTCATGAAATCGGTCCTACAACTCCATCGAGAGGTCTTTAATTTCCCATTCTTGCCAATTTCCTCCTTCGCTCCAGATTGTAATGTCTGCAAATTTAGGAATGTTCAAGTTTTGACACCAAAGTCTGTTCTAATATAAAGATTGAACCTACAACAAAGGAGGGTTACTGATTATGCTATCCTGCCATAATTGAATTGTCTTTCCATTTCTTGGGATCCATGTGATTTTGCTTTGAAAAAGGGGAAGAGAATATTTTACCAGCTTCCAAATTGGGGAGCATGTTTTCCTTGACAAGGAATTTTCCCCACATCTTAGTCAATCATTAAAAAAATATTTGTGGACCAAAGTTTTTCTCCACCAATCATATTTACCAGTAACTAATCTCCACAATAGCTTTGCTCCCATAGCAAGATTTGATAAAGAGGGATCTCTAATTCCAAGTCCACCATTTAATTTTGGGGCTTTGACTTCTTTTCGGCATACAAGACTCGTTCTATTGGTTGATGAATTTCCACCTTTTCACATAAAATTTATGATTCTTTTGATATACTTTCTTTAATGTGCATTGGACTCATTAACATGGAGAGCTAGAAAATGAGAAGGGAAGATCAAACAACCTTTATCAGAATTACTATGCCTACTAAATTTAACCATTGAGCTCCCCAAGAGGAGATTTTCTTTTTTATTTTGTCAATAATATGATTCCATTCAGATTTTTGTAGACCTTTGTAACATATCGGAATTCCCAGGTACCTAAAAGAGAACCATTCTTCTTTAGTGGGGAATTGCAGAATCCTAGCAATTGCATTTGTTGTTCTTCGGTTCATGTTCCCAAAAAATATTTGACACTTTTGTATGTTGGTTTTTCCCCCATAGGATTTCAGAAAAACCTCCAAGATCTCCTTGAACCTATGATCTATAGTTATTGAGGCTCCACCTAGCAACAAGGTATCATTTGCAAATTGGCAGTGTTTGATTCTTTTCACTCCTTGAGCTATTTTTATTCCCATAATTTTCTTTTCTTTCCTGGCCTTTTCCAATTGTCTACTTAGCGCTTTTGCCATGAGGATATAGAGTGAGGGGGAGAGCGGGCATCCTTGGAGGAGGCCTCTACATATTTTGAAGAAGTATGTGGGTCTTCCATTCACTAATGGGGCTATCCGCGAATTCCCAATACACGCAACGATCCAGGACATAAGATTAGATCCAAACCCAAATCAAGTCAAAACCGCAAAGATAAAACTATGTCTCACTTTGTAAAAGGCATTATCCATGTCGAGTTTGATGACCATTCCTTTTTCCCCTCTTTCTTTGATGGAGTGGATAGCTTCTTGAACTAAAAGGATGTGATTGAATATTTTCCTTTTATCCACAAATCCACCTTGATTCTTAGATATAAGTTTATGTAGCAGGGGTTTTAATTAATTGACTATTATTTTGGATATGATTGTATAGGAGACATTACATAATGAAATGGGCTAGAATTTGGAAAAAATGAAGGGGTTAGTTTTCTTAGGGACTAAGGCTAGAAAAGAAGAATTAGTACTACCTCCTATTTTAGCTAATTTTTTAGAGTATTGGATCATTCTTACCAGGTCTTTTTTTATGTTGTCCCAACAACGTGTGTAGGAGTGACTAGAAAGCCATCAAGACCTGGCGCTTTGTCTGGGTTCATATGTTTTATTTCTTTCGATACCTCCTTTTTTCTATAACTTGTTTCATCAGATTCTCATTGTCTTCTTGACTTATCAGCTTGGGAATATCATGTAGCAGTTGTTCCTGGGCATCAATATCTCCTCTGTCCTCATCACTGTAGAGGTTCTCAAAGAATTCTTTTCATGTTGCTTTTATCTGTTCATCGCCTTCTATCCTTGTACCATCAACCTTCTTTATTTCTTTGATTTTGTTTCTCCATAATTGCGCCTTTGCTTGCCTGTGGAAAAACTTGGTGTTTATGTCTCCTACTTGAAGCCATAATCATCTAGATTTTAACCCCCAAAATTCTTCTTCTTTCCTCATCAAAGCTTGGTACTCAAAGAAGTTCCCTTTTTCTTCAAACAATAGTTGAACAATGACTTCTTCTTCTTCCATAGCTCTCCTAGTTTCTTCCATTTTAGTATGTAACTCTTTTGCTTTCTCCCTTTCTGCTTCTTCGTTCCTTTTCACCCATTCTCTTAATTTTTTTTTGGTGTCTTTTATTTTGAATTCCAAATGCGGATGGACGATCCTATCACCCAGTTATACCAAGCATTCTTCACTACTTCCCTGAATTCAGGGACCATAGTCCATACTAGAGTGAATCTGAATGGAATAGGTCCCATATTTTCTTGTTAACTTATGTCTATCTTTATGGGTCTATGGTCTCAACCAACCCATGGAAGGATACTTGAAGAGATTGTTACCTGATCCTCCAACATGTTGCTACTTAATAAAAATATGTCCAACCTGAATGCTATATGCCTCGGCCCCGACCTTTTATTGCACCAAGTGAATCTACCAGTAGAGGGTTTAATGTCCATTAGATCCCAATTTGAGATGAAGTCTTCCATTCACTCTTTGTTTGGATCTCGTAGTATACTTCCCCCCTTTTCCTTGTTAGCATGCATGACAGTATTGAAGTCCCCGACAACTAGTAACAGAGAAGGACAACATCTGACTTGGCTATTAAGGGAGTTCCAGCATTGCATTTTTTCTTGTGCATTATTTGGAATATAGACATTAAAGATAGATATAGTTGTTTTAAAAGGAAGGTGAACTAACTTTACCTGTAACCAATTGGGGTTTTGGATCCAACTTTATGAGTTGAAGAAAGACTTGTTCCGGAGTGTGAAAATTCCTCCTGATGCTCCCCTATAGCTCACTGCTATTCCATTGCTTACATTCCAAAAAAAATTGCTTTCTTTCATGACTTCATTGTCCTACATTTTTGTTTCCTAGATTAAGAGGACTTGGGGATCTACAGTTCTCACCAAATTTCTTAGTTGACTTTTCCTTTCTCCACTGTCAAGACCTCTACAATTCTAGGAGATGATTCTGATCATTTAAAACCAATTTGGTTTGTCCCCCTTTCGTGGGAGGCGAACCTCGTACATTTTGTAGATTCCTCCCTTCCTTTCTAGTGTGGTCGTCTATTGTGGATTGCCTCCCCAATTTGATTTATTTCACAACCTCTTCTTCTCTCTTGTGGAAGATCATTTTACTACCTGATTTTTTCTTATGAGATGCTTGGCGAATGTCTGTCCCAGAATCCAATCCTATGCTTGCTTCTGAGTCTTCTTCCCCAACCTCTAAGTTGGGGTTCTCTTGGTCATTTCTAGATTGATTTTCTTCTTCTTCTTTTGAATTTTTACTCCCTTCCTTATCTTTTCTTTCGTAACTACTAGTATGGTTTTGGAAATCTCCTTGCTCTTCCCCTTGGATGGACAAAACTTCAAATTGATTGGAACTATTAATTCCTCTTTTCCCCTTGTCTTTCGAAGGCGATGTCTGAGTATTTTCTTTCAAGCTCTTTCCTTGAGTGGTGTTTTCAATCTATCCATTCTCTGGTTGTGTTCCTTGCCTGGTATTTTGCTTTTTTTTCTTTGGTTGTTTTTATTTCTCTTCATGCTCTCCTTCTTGTGTTTCCGCCCTCGCTTTAGGGAAACTTTTCGCAAAGTGCCCATACTTGTGGCAAAATTTGCATATGAATGGAATTTGTTCATAATATATTTGTTGTAGATATGACTATCCATCTAGGTTAAGTCGGATTGCCTCTGGAATCCCTTTCTCCATATCTATTTCCATGCAATTTTTTGTCATTCCTGGAGTCCATCCTTGGGTTATGATTTATCTATATATTTTCCCAATACATCCCTTATTGATTTCAGAGTTTCATCATTCCAATAATGGAGGGGAAGAAAAGGAAGTCTTACCCAAATAGGGACCACTAAGGGAATACCATTTTCTAGATTGAAATTCGGAGTCCATTTATTTAAATACATTCCTCTGGCTCCCATGAAGTAAGGGTCACTTTTGAAGATCAAATCTTTCTCCTCCTTTTCTTCAAATAGGAAGGCAAAAAAAACCCCACCACAGAAGGAATGAGAGATTCTACCTTTGATGAGGGGTTTCCAGTTTCTTTCTACCCAGAAGGCGACTGATCTTGGGGATGACCATATTCCCATGAATTGATCGATGAGCCTGTTTTCCGCAAGCCGGAGAGCTAGTGAACGCGCCTTAGCTTGAACTTGGACAAAAGGGATCTCATCCAACCTTTTCATAAAACACAGTAGGTCTTTCTTCTGAGGCTGCTGCACCATTGCCAACAAAGCCGCGAAGGATTCCTCTTCTAGGGAAGAGAAGGAGGGGGTTCCATCACCCCTACTCGAGGGAAACATGCACAGTTAGAAGCACGAAAAGCCTAAGAGTTGCAGAGCTAGTCTTGGCTCTCAAGAATTTGATTTATTACAGTTATGAAAATGAAATAGGAAAGGAATATTGCTACAAAATTGGGATGGAGATATAGGAGGTGGTAGGAAATAGATTATGATAAGCAACATAGATTCATCTTAACTTTGCTTCTATCAAGCACTGAGAAGGATCAAATCCCTAAAGGTGAAAACCCCTTTTAGAGTCCTAAACTTGAGGAAATGTTTTCACTTCAAGGGATTTGACCCCTCTCTATGCTTCTGGATCTATGTTGATTTCATCGAAACAATGTTGCTTAAAAACAACGATTATCACATTGAAATCATCTCATCCAAAAAAATAAAATAAAAAATATTTACACCATCAAAATGGTGAGTTGTAATAAAGTAATAATCATGTTCAATTATAATACATGTGAAAGAATGCAATGGAAGACAAATAAGCAAATAGGAAAAAGCCGCATTAATTAATTAATTATCAAGTAAAACACTTGAAATTTACCCAATTATTGATTAATTTGCAATTATTACAAAACTAATGTCTAACTTATTGTTCTATTATTAACTTAACAATACAAATCATATATATTTTCTATCACAGTCATCCATGTGCTGTTGACTCAAACCCAGTCGACAGGGGTTCCCATCATTGTCGACACCAACCCACCGCAATCTCCCTGAGCACCGACCCAGATAGGTTTTACCCTGCCCAGCAACACCTGCAGAGCAGATGAGGTCTCACCCGAGGTGATCAAGGGAGAGTGGACAGAACCATGTTTCCGTTGAATGAAGGAGGATATTGCGGCATCAGCTAGTTAATCTTATTGCAACATTTCAACAATAAATCTATGCATTCGCTTTGACATTATTGTACTTATAGCATCATTTAATGGAAACATTCATCGTTACGACAGATTATAACAGTAAAGCGACTATTGCATCAAAGAAACATTGCATTACCATCAAAAGACATAAGACACATCAGGATTGCACAGGAACAGTTTCATCTCATCACATTATTACTGCAAAAACCCAATACAATGCCTCTGTAGATTGCAGACTTCGGAAAAATCTCTTGTTCTTAGAACATTCGCACCAAAAACATACCAAAAGCTCTCTTGCTTGATCTTTCTCTACTTGATCTATATCTCTTCTCTACAACCTACAACTTCCTGTCTATATATAGGCTTCCGCCTTTACAATGTTTGTCCACTTACGAACAACTTCCTAACTGACTCCTGGACAAATGACCCAAAATCTAACTGACATGGTCCAAATGACCAAAAAAACCTGCCTATTGTGGTATACTTAACTCGAAATTACATCTCGTATGGTCCAATGACCCAAAAACCCGCCTATTGCGGTACAAACGACTCAAAAAATACATAAAATAATAGAGCCTTCTTCCTTCCGCGACCTCATCTGACGTGTCGCAACATCGACGATGCTGCGATTCTTCCTTACGAAACTGCCTACCAACAGTCCCCCAACACAATCTTGTGGCTCGCCCTTGAGCCACGTCAACTAGACATGGTGAACTATGTGGTCTTCATTCGATTAGGGCGAAACTATAGTTCTGCAACTGTTCTTGTTGTCTGGATCGCTTGGTGTTGTCCTGCTCCTTCTACTACACTGATCATCTGCTCGCTGTCATGTACTTCTTTCCCAAAAGTGGACTCTTCCCAGCTTACTGTCGCCAACCTTGCAAACTCATCCTCCAGTCTCGAGAGACTGATTGTAGATGGAGAGGAATTTTGCAAGCAATGCCAGGGTGTAAAACATGCCAGTAGTTCTGGCACATATGTTTCGCACCAGTAAGCCTACGTTACAGGGACCCGGGGGCGACAACCCCCCCCTTTTGTGTGGTCGCAGGGACCACGAGACTTCGAACCATCACCGATTGCCTAGACATCTTGGACAAGACCTCATGCTTGTAACCCTTGCGTGTTCGAGGTGCAGCTTGCTCTAACCGCTCATGTACACTCGTGGTTCAGGCCCTTAGCGCACCTGGTGTGCTCCCACAGGAAATAAAATGGATCATTTCCACAACCTCCTTGGAATTCCTAACTTAACTAGATGCCCGAGCGTCTCGTAACATAACCCCTCTGAACTGAAACAACCTTTGTGCTCCTACTATCCTTGGGTCCTATATTTATACATCTCATTCACCCGTTCATCTGCCTTGGCAATCCTGTGCACCACCTGCTCACGCTCCCGGGTAATCATAAGATTCCACTGCTCGGACGTCGGAGGTGGACGGAGCAATCATACCCCCGCTTGTCGTTCTGTGTGCAAAAGTGTGCGAAGCAGTCCTTCGGCCATGCTGTCGTGGTGGATGCCTCGTTCCAAACCTGCAAACCATCCCTCCAGGTGCCGTTGGCCATGCTGCCTCGGTGTATTCCTTATTCCAAACGTGTGTTCTTCTGACACGACCTGATTCGACTAATGATCATATCTGCCCCAAAAGGAAAAAGTGTTAGCTGCATAATGAGTTTTGATGTGACCCAATCACAACGCTGCCATTTGTCGTAGACCGCTCCTAACTTGTGGCAGAAGCCTCCCTGCTTTCGCATTTCGTCCCTATTGGTGCACCATCCTGCCACCAAGCAATCTACACTTGTGTGTGTGTGTGTGTGTGTTTTCCCGATGCGACCCAAGCATCGCGCTGTTCCAAGTCCAACTGATAGGACTTCAACCTGCTACAATTAATCAACTTGGGGAGCATCACCCCATCCAACTACTGCAACTGGACCGCTTGTCCTGAAGTAATGCTACTAATGCGATACAGACCAAGCCAATGCATCTGCAATTTTTTTGTATGTTTCATAAACTTGCTGTCATACAACAATACCAAATCACCCTATTGAAACTGTTTGTTTTTTATATGACAATCATGCCAAGCTTTCTGGCGATCCTTCTCTACACCCTGATGGAAACCGACGATGAAGCAATCTTCCTCCAGCTGTATTAACTGTGCAAGATGTTCCTCTAATGCTACCGCATCATCCATGCTAGTTGTTGCCACTATTCGCAGGCTCGGAATAATATACTCCATAGGCATAACCGCCTCTTTCCCATACACTAGCTTGAATGGTGTCTGCCCGGTCAGTCATTTACATGTGGTGCGATAGGCCCACAATACTGCTGGGATTTTTAGATCCTAGTCATCGCGGTTCACATTACACACCTTTGTCGGTGCATGCTCCAATATCTTATTGAAAGCTTCCACTGTGCCATTCGCCTACGGATGATAGGGTGTACTCTTCTTATGTTGTATCTGTAACTCCTCTGTCAATGCGCTGATGGTGTGATTGAGAAAGTGGCTGCCTTGATTGCTCAACAATATCTTGGGGTAGCCAAAGCGAATGACGATGTGGTCAAAGAGAAACTGCGCTATTGTGGCCGCGGAACAATCAATGACTGGTGCAACTTCTGCCCATCGTGTCAAGTAATCTGTCGCCATGATGATATACCTAGCACTAGTGCACTTACCCGGGGGATGGATAGGTCCCACAAAGTCTACTGCCCATTTGTCGAATGGCTGCAACGTCAACTGAGGCATCAATGGCATCTCATCCCGTCTGGATGGCGTCCCGGTTCACTGACAAACGTCGCAGGACCGTGCATAATCTTTCACATCACTGTGCAGCGTAGGCCACCAGAGCCCCGCTCGAAGCACCTTCCTTGTCGTCGCACGGCCACCATAGTGCCCTCCGGCCACTCCTTCATGTGCTTCGGAAAGGATTTGCTCTTGCTCATGTGGCAAGACACACTGTCGCAATATCTCATTAGCACCCATCTTGTATAGCGCTCCTGCGATTAGATGGAAGTCCGCAGCCTTGACTACCAACTGCTTCTTTTGACTAGTGGTGAGTTCTTCTGGTGCGGTACCTGTCACCAAAAACTGAATGATTTCTTCAAAATAGCCATCAGCAATTCCAACTTTAAATAATTGTGCATCAGGCAACCCATCTTCAATGTTAGTTGGCTCCTCCCTTGTTTCAATCCGGGAGAGATGATCCGGGCCAGCATTTAACCGCCCTGGCTTCACAATTACTTCAAAATTGAACTCCTGAAACAGAAGTAGCCATTGACAGATCTTCCCCCCCAACACAGGCTTATTGACCAGGTATTTTAAGGCAGAATGATCTGTGAACATCTTGAAATGGCCTCCCAGTAAGTAATGGCAAAATTTCTGCAACGCGTAAACCATTGCCAGACCTTCCCTCTTCGTAGTAGTGTAGTTTCTTTTTGCAGATGACAACTTTCGACTGGTAAAAGAAATGGGGTGATCAAGATCCCTCTCTCCGGGCTGGGCCAGCACTACACCCAGCGCGATCGATGAGGCATCAACATGAACATGGAACTCCTTACTCCAGTCAAGAAATACTAATATCGGCGCCGAAGCCATCTTCGTCTTTAGTGTCTCAAAGCTATCCTGACATTCAGGGCTCCACTGGAATACCACATCCTTCTTCAACAACTTCTCCATAGGGGTAGTAATCGCAGCATAACCCCTGATGAACTTGCGATAATACCCCGTGTGTCCCAGCGTCACCCGTAACTGCTTAATAGTAGTCGGCGGTGTCAAACTCAGAATAAGCGCAATCTTTGCTGGGTCGAACAACAATCCTTGCTTACACAGAATATGACCCAACAATATGCCAAACGGTGCATAGAAGATACACTTCTTTAAGTTCAACGATATTTGGTGCTGCCGACATCGCTCCAACATCAACTGTAGATTCGCCAGATGATCGCGAACCAAACCATAGACCGTCCAATCATCCATGTATACCTATAAAAACTTCTGAATGAAATCTTTGAATGCAGCAACGACAACCCACGAAAATATCGTTGGTACATTCTTCAAGCCAAACGGCATCACGGTGTACTGAAAGCGGCCCCATTTGGTAACAAAAGTTGTCTTATGACGGTCTTCTTTTGCAGTGCGGATCTGATGATAGCTAGAGAACCCGTCTGTAAAAGAGTACATCTCCTGGCCACCCACACCTTCGAGCACTTCGTCAGTAAATGAGGTTGGGAATGGATCGTGCAAACATGCATCATTTAGCTTCCTGAGGTCAACGCAAATGCGCACCTCGCCAGTCTTCTTATCCTGTACCACCGTAGGACTAATCCATTTCGACTCCTTTACTGGTTCAATGATACCGGCATCCAACATGCGATCCAATTCTACCTTGACCCACTCCTTATGTCGTGGATTTAATCGATAGGGTCGTTGCCGGATCGACTTAGCATCTGGTTTTAATGGAATCTTCATCTCCCCTAAGTCGCCCAGAATCCCCTTCATGTCAGAAAACTTTGTGGGAAATACATCCTGAAACTCATGGAGAAAATCAGTGACCTTGCTTATCAGCTCATCATCCCAGTAATCCTCGACATTTGCGAACTTTGGATTGTCCTCTGCCCCAATGTTAATCTTGCGGATCTTCAACGGCTGACTGATCGGATCGCTTGGCACATCAGGTGGTACCACAGCACGACTTCCTTCTGACTCTGGGATATTCACATTCCATGGATCATCACCATCTTCTAGACCACCACTGATATTGAAGCATTCCATGAGAAACTGCATCCGGCAGTGCGTATGCGGATCTGCAGGATATGCCACCGGGACAACCTGCAGAATTACATCACGGATGAGCTATAATGCATTATTGACCTCTGGATTGACGTCCGCAAAACTGAATGTATGGGTAAAACACACTGTGAGCTCCAGCCAAGTAGAAATTTCTCCTCGCAACTCAGCTGTAATATACCATGATCGTGGCATCTCATCCAAGGTATGGATAAAAGCATGGACCCATTCGTCTCTTGGTCGCGATACCCATAACTGCTGACACTCCATCAAGTGACCACCAGGATCGTTCGACCATCGTACTTCCCAGTGTGGTAAACCTCGGTATCACCGAAGCGTACAATCATCAATCTTCTGCATTTAGACCATCCGTTAATTGATGCCTTGTGTGTCGCCCACTAGCGTGCTGGAGCAACCTTCAGTGCTTCGTTCAATATCAACAACCGTTGTGGTTCAAAAACTTGTTCCTCGAACTCTATCAGAAAGTCAAATAAGCCAGGCAGTCCTTCATATATTGGTAGCGTAATCGTTTTAGTTGCGACACGGCATAATGACTGTGTGATCAACCCACACTTGCGAAGCGACACCTCGTGTAAGCGATTATGCCAATATTCTAGCGCATCATCAGAGTCGGAAGACGCAGAGCTGTCACTGCGCCATCCCAGCTCACCGTTGGCAGTCAGATGGATATAATCTTCAAAGATATTGAATGCATGGTCCCATTCGATGGGATCGTCATCCTTCACTGGCTCTATGTAGCGACGTCCTTCAGCCGGAACCAACGGGGCGATAACTCTGAGATTGCGCTTTTCAAAAGTCATCATCCATCGCTTGAAGTTGATTACGGCTCAACTATCATTAGCCCATCCAATCCCCAGTAATGTTGGATAAGAGCTTCCTCCCTCGACTACTTCTATTACATCAAAGTCAGCATATGTTTTCATTCCCTCAGTGTCCACCACCATTCGTGGAACTATCCCAATCGGTCTCACCTTAGCGTGATTAGCTAACCGGAGCTGTACAGGAGACCAGCTCAATGGGGGACTCCCCATCTTCTTCCAAGGCTGCTTGGTCAAGATGTTGACATCCGAACCAAGGTCCAGAATAACCGAATCAACATCGTAGTCGCCAATTTGAATATTCATCCGCATGTCCTTACTCGTCTTTCGTCGTTGTAAGAAATTAACCGTGAGTTCTTGTCGATCTTGGGCCGGTCGTCGTAACAAAGCTTCAATCGCAGCAAGAGCATTGGGATCTCTTGCCAAGGATAAACAATGTTCCAAAAATGCTCGAAGTGTGCTGGACCGTTGCGACAGGCCAGCCTATGAAGTAGTATCAAAAGTAGGGGGCATGTCGTACAAAACAACTTTACCTTGGTTGTTTTCTAGTGCACGGCGCGCTTGAAGAAATGCTTCCCACTCTGCATTAATGTCAAATGATACCTTCTTTTGTCCAGCTAACCGGATCAGTGAGCTGTCTTCTCTAGTTGTTTTTCCTCCGCGGGTGACCACAATAATGGAAGCATCTTGCGGTCTTGGCTCTGCAGAAATTGTCGCGATATTCGCACCCTGGGTCTGGTTCAGCGACGGATTCCCGGGTGGGTTCACGTTCTGATTCTGATTAGGCCGCATATTCTGGTTCTGCACTAGTTACCGCACTTGATTCTGGGAAGGCTGCTGTGCCTGGTGCTGGTTCTGCAATTGGGGAGTATTTCCTGCTTGCCATCGCGCAATCAATTGTGGAAATTCTCAACCATGTGATCATTAACAAAACAGAACGTACACTGGTTCGGCAGTAGTGGACAGTCTTGCTGGTAGTGTCCCCATACCACACAGTGATAGCATTGAACAGGTCCGCTACCACCTCATCCTCCTCCATGACCAAATCCTCTGCCACATCCTCCCCAGAATCCTCCCTGTTGTTGGTACTGTGGTTGGTTGAACTGTTGCTGCATTGGTGCCGGTTGCATTCCTTGCCCTTGCTGTGCATACTGCGGTTGTTGTACATACTGTGGCTACTGTGGAGTCATCTGCATCGGAGCATATTGCGGCTTGAACTGCAGCGGTTGCTGCTGCTGTGGTACAAACTGCATCTGCGGTTGAGGTAGCGGCTGGGCTACCTGCGACTGCGGTTGTGACTGTTGTACTGCATGCTGGTCGTCCTTTACATAGAACGCATCATACATTCTCTCTTGTAGCAACCCATATGCATGACAATCCTTATCATCGTGACCCACCGATTTGCAAAATTTACAATAAAGATTCCTCGGGGTTGTGACCATTTTCTGCATATATGGGAAACTATCATGGCTATGCCCATATACATGGCAGATGCGACACCACGACATGCTACCACCATTCAACAGATTTGGCACTCCTGAAACCAAATAATTACAAAAATCCTGGCAATTGTCCTTCGTATGCCCTTCTCCTCGACATCGCATACACCATACTTCTTTGCGCTGCTCCTTCCCCTTCTTCAAATCTTGCAGCTGTATAGTCAAGTTAGCGAGCTGTGTTTGTATCTGCGACATCCCAGCTGCATTTTCTCCAATCGACGACACCTCCAATCGCATTGCAATTTCTAGAGCTTCACTGGACGTTGAGATGTTTTCTTGCATCAATGGTATCCGAATATGTGGTAGCAGTGCCGCGATGAACCACTCTTTATGTTGGATGATGCTCATATCGAAACTAACCCTTGCCATCAGTGTCTTGAATCACCGGTCGAAATCCCACACTGTCTCATTGGGATACTACTTAATTTCTTTCAATTCCGTAATATATTGAGCCTCAGACTTGGGCTTTCTGAATTCTGCAATCAGCCCATCCTGAATCTCATCTAGTGACTTTTCTGGGGCTCCTGTAGGAACTAGAACAAACTTCATAAACCAATCCAATGCACGACCTCGCAAGGTTGTTGCTAACTATCCTTTCTTAGCGGCATCATCAGTGATCTGTTTTACGGTCCAGACTGCTTCACACAAAAACCAATACTGTTCTGGGTTGTCCATCCCACTCCCGTGGAACAATGGTAACTTAGCATCATCGCCCGCCATTCTGGGCTTCCTTCCTCCTTTCGCTGTAATACTACTGATTAAATTCTGCGGTATTGATGAACTTGGCGGTGTCGAAGCGGTATTTCTTGCTATCTGAGACATAGTGAGCGGAGGTGTGGGTACGTTGGTGATGGGGTTTGGTCCTGCCCCTATCCTGGGTGTAGCCTGGTTGTCCTTGTCAGGACTGTGAGGTCGCTTCGTCTCATGTGGTCTTCCTTCACGACCTTGCGGTTCGACTACAGCAGGACCTTGTCCCGTCCTCTGCCTCTTTTCCTGTCGGAACCTCGCTCCTCCCCTCGTAAGACCACTTTCTTCCTCAGCTTCACTCACAGTCTCATCATGACCTGCACCCATCTACCCCTTATCATTCCATGTACCGCCCCCTAACTGTCGTGGTACCCACGGCCTTCGCCCACCACGCTGTCTACTGATCAAGATGCATCTTCAATATACCCTTTTCACAAATAAGCATTTTAATCAACAATTGAAGCGATAGCAGAAACCTGCCCCGTGGTTCGCGGAAAAAATATCTTTCGGCTTTGCTATAGGATTTCTGAGTATCAACCGCGAACTCTGTGATATAGCCCTCTAGGATGCTATCGAACCACACACTTCGACAGCCCGCGACGCTTTATTATCAACTTCCTGCAGCTCCTGAATCAACTCGGGGGTCCAGGTCGTCGGTTCGCCACCTTGGAAATTCCTCTTATGAAAGGTCAACTTCGCCAACCATTCGAACAATAGGACTGAGAACTCACAGAAGAATCATTCATGCGGACCATCGTGAATATCTATCTACCCATTGACCTACTGTCAGTCGAGTGTTCTGGCTTTCTTTTTTAGCGAATTCCTGCAACTTCTGATCAAACCATTCTTGGATCTCCGGTTTTGTCGGGTGCCACAACATATCCTCCTTTCACTTCGCACACGGCCTGGCAACAGAACCATTTGTTGACTCAAACCCAGTCAATAGGGGTTCCTATCACTGTCGACACCAACCCACCGCGATCTCCCTGAGCACCGTCCCAGACAGGTTTTACCCTGCCCAGCAACACCTGCAGAGCAGATGAGGTCTCACCCGAGGCGATCAAGGGAGAGTGGACGAAACCATGTTTATGCCGAATGAAGGAGGATATTGCGGCATCAGCTAGTTAATCTTATTGCAACATTTCAACAATAAATCTATGCATTCACTTCGACATTATTGTACTCATAGCATAATTTAATGGAAACATTCATCGTTACGACAGATTATAACAGTAAAAGGACTATTGCATCAAAGAAACATTGCATTACCATCAAAAGATAGAAGACACATCAGCATTGCACAGGAACAGTTTCATCACATCACATTATTACTGCAAAAACCCAATACAATGCCTCTGCAGATTGCAGACTTCGGCAAAATCTCTTGTTCTTAGAACATTCGCACCAAAAACATACCAAAAGATCTCTTGCTTGATCTATATCTCTTCTCTACGACCTACAACTTCCTGTCTATATATAGGCTTCTGCCTTTACAATGTTTGTCCACTTACTAACAACTTCCTTATTGACTCCTGGACAAATGACCCAAAATCTAACTGACATGGTCCAAATGACCAAAAAAACCCGCCTATTGCGGTATACTTAACTCGAAATTACATCTCGTATGGTCCAATGACCCAAAAACTCGTCTATTGCGGTACAAACGACTCAAAAAATACATAAAATAATAGAGCCTTCTTCCTTCCGCGACCTCGTCTGACGTGTCGCAGCATCGACGATGCTGCGATTCTTCCTTACCAAACCGCCTGCCAACACGTGCCAACTATCCATTTTGGAATCCTACAAATAGGCAAAAATTGCATTGATTCATTCATTATGAAGTAAAATAGTTATTCTTAATCCGTAATGATTATGTTTTGAATATGTGTGTCTCTTGTAAACCAAATCAAGGAAAGACTAACTAATACATAAAGATTTAGTTGTCTTGTAACTATTTATCAAAATATTTATTAAAATGTGAGGATGCATTAATGGAAATTGAAATTGAAATTCAATGTATATTTATATAAATGTATTTTACAATCTTGCCAATTTGAATTTGGAGCTGACATGTACTTGGTTTGCATAGGCACATAGTTTCTTCTGTGTGTCGGGTTTTACAGTAGCATAATTATCTTAGAAATTCAATTTTTTAGATCCATTTGCTTGTCGAGGAGTAATATATGCATGTTGATTTTTCATAAATTATTCATTGTTGCATTAATATTGTTTTGACAAAAAGTTGCTCAAAGCTAAGGAATTCACATTAATAACTAACAAAATCATTTATTTCAAGTACCTGTCATGTATAGTTATTTCACTCTCAATAATTTATATTTTAGCATTTTTTTTCTTCTGCAATTTTCATTTCACCAACTTGCGCACACATTGAAGGACATGAAGCCTCTTTCATATCAAAGTATGCTCTTCACCTTGCACTTTTAGTAATCTGGGTGATTAAGAAATGGTTGAGAGAGTTTCATATCTACTTTGGCAATCCTTAAACGAAAACAACCATGGTTCATGCGACTAAGACAATACTTTAAGAATTAATGCATTAATCTAACCGACTAAATCCTCTCTAAACTAACCAAAACAATTTATAGTTTGGGTCATGACCATGGATTTAGCCATACAATGAAAACCCATGGCCATTTCTTAATGCAAAATGGATCATTGTATATTTTGTCATCTATTTTGATACTTTATCGGAACAAAAATAGGAGTTATTAGCTTGTAAGCCCATTTTATGGGCAGGTGCCACTTTGGTGATTTAGGATCCAAAACCTTCTGAGTCCCATTTGAGGCCTTAAACGACTATTTTGAGGTCAAAATTTTGCAAGTGTAGCCCCCATCCTCTTAAAAAATTTCATCACAGAAAGATCTTTCCAATAGCATGAAAATCGCCTCAATTAGAGGTCATATGTGGAAGTTATGCCTCCTACAAGTTAACCAATCATGTTGACCACCATGGTAACGAGTGGATTCCACATCAACTCCCATTACTCACATATATGGATCTAGTCAAGTGTGGATATTCAAGAAGATTTTAGAGGATCCAAAACCTTAACATTAATTGGGGTAGATTCATGCAAAAACCCTAACCCTAGATGGTTATCAATATATGTTAAATACTAGGCCGCTAGGAAAAGAAAAGGTTTCCATTCTTATTGTATTGTTTATTGTTGCATGGTTGAGCAAAGCATATGAACGTGGGTTATTAAAGTAGAACATAGGAAGTAGAAGATCATGTAGCATCCATACAGGTGACAAAGTCCATGGAAACTCTATGGACTTTCCCATGGTACATCTTGTGTTCATTATGTGGATGATGCGTTATTTGCTTATCTTCTTTCATTTCAGTCTTTAGTTAATTCAATATTTCATGCGTTAAGTTAGTTGTAATACCACTGGCCGAGACCCCTGAATTGATCATATGTATGATGTAAATATTAATATGCAAATGCCTGTATGGCAGACCAAATGTATATTTTGTAATTATTAATATTAAATCCACAACTGGCTGTGCTGAGGCGGAACGCTAAAGAGATCGGGGACTCATGTATTCGCCGGAGATAGTAAGGGGTGAAAAGTGGCCTAGGAGGAAACTATGCCATGACCCTTAGATACCTTTTAGAACCTTAAAATATCCCTAAAGTTTATCCTAAGTCATGGTTAAATATTAATCCCATTTTATTGAATTAAATAATTATTATGATTGAAGTGGGATTTTGGGGAAATTATGTGTTTGCATAAAGTAAGGAAACATGGATGAGGGATTCCACGTGGTTCTAGTTTTGCATGCATAAACCTATGCATGCAATTGGAAATGGGGATTATTATGGATTCCTTCATTCAGGGGAAGGGAATGCATGCATAAGGGAAGATTATGCATTATTCCATCATCTGGGAAGAATGGGGTGTGTGCGCAGATGCATGGAAGGTCTGAGCAAATAGAGAAGGAGTGAGAATTACGAGTGATAATTCCTATTTTGGAATGAATCTGTGATTGAATGTTGGGTTGTGGTCAATAAATGGTGAATTATGCATGAACCATTTTGGTGGAATTCCTGTGTACTGGTTAAGCAGTGATGGGTTTTCACTGTGATGTGATTGGAAGGAAACTAGAGTGGGGAATTGTGTGGCTTGGCATGGAATTGGATGTAACTTATTATTCCTGGATGCCTGTAAACCTGTGTTAAATCCCTGAGAAATTGTGGGACTGGTGAGATGTTTGTTTGGTGAATGCATGAGTCTCAGCTTGGGGGTGGCATTTTGTTGAGAGATAGACGAGCAAAATTGCCTATGGTTGGGTGGAGCGTGGAAGCCACACAACTAGTTTCCCATTTCAAGTGTTTTCAGATAAGTTTTTATTTCTCAATTTAGTTTAATTGATGAATGATGAATATAATTACATGTTTATAAATTCCTGAGTTGTTTGTTGAATTCATGTACATGGAATTGGAACAAGTTTATTTTTGCAAATTATTTGTTTTCTAGTTAAAATTTTGGGTTTTATTTCCCGTAAGAAATTAAATTACGTAGACCTGAAATTAGAGTTTTTGCGTGATAAATTATTAATTAAAGGGAAGGGCATTTTTTGTCTGTTTAGAGATGGTATGTTTTTCCATAGAATGAATTTATTTACAACACTTGTATGCTTTGGACTTGTTATTTCTTTACCCAGCTGTTAAAAAATCTAGCTTATTTACCTTTGACATGATGGTTGATGGACGTTCAACCATGAAATAGTTATTTTGTCATGGTATTTAATTATGGTTTCACGGGCAAATTGATTATTTCAATTTGAGTGTTGAAAATTACCACACATGAATTAAAGATGAAATTCATATGTAGTTCAATTTAATTTCATGTGCATGGAAATGGTGTGAATTTTATTTCAGTCATAAACTTATAAATAAATCTCTAATTTGCATGCTCAAATTATTATTGATTAATAGTTAAATTGAAAGATTCCTAGAGTTTAACTATAAGTAATTAGACCTCATTGCTTAATGAGTAATTGATTAGCCATGTAATGGGTTACTATGCATAACTCAATCCATTAGGGAAAATGAAATATTTATTAAGTAATGGTTTACTATGCATAGGTCAATTCATTAAGAAAAATAAAATATTCATGAAATAATTATTTTATGCGCAATATTTGAACCATGTTTGAATTATTATTGTTTAATGAATTCTTAAGAAGATAATTAACAACTGTTAAATGTTGTTATTTAAACTTAGCATAAATGGTATCATGGTTTTGGAAAACTGCGGGCTGAAAATATAAACCACATGAAAGTAATATGTGGTAAATGCATTAAGATGTACATAATTAACATTTATACTTAATTGGTAAATTGAAAACAAATACCATGTGTTAAGGCTTAATTAATATGCCTTGTAATGAATGGTATTTAGAAACCATGAGTTGCTTTTGCTTAACTAAATAAGTTTTGTTATCTTATCCCAATTATTAAATTAGAAGATTACATTCTATGTTTTGGAAGGAATGATATTTGCTATCCTATTTAATTTATGCATTTAACCTTACTGCGCAGTAAACATGTTGAGATACCATTCCTTACTGCGTGGTAAATACTTATTTTATGCCTGTAATCTTAGTGCGCAGTTAATATGATAATATATTAACTTCACTGCATAGTTATTTTATTGAATTACGCAGTAGGTTTAGTTAAATATGTTGGAATACTGAATTTTTGATATTTGAAATATTGGCTCCATAGTGCGCAATTCCTAGATAGTTCTTAATGTGCAATTCTTATAGTGCTCTACTTTAAAATATTTATTTATTTTGCTTTTGCTGTGCATTGTTGCGCATTAGCTTAAATAATGCATATGAACATTATGCAAGCTATACAAAAATTTAATTATTATATATGTTAAGTTAATGTGACACTGGGAGTGTTACAAATTGGTACCAGAGCTAAGATTTCGACACTTAGCCTCTGGGAATTGTATGAAGTGCTTAAATGTAGTTAATTTTTTTTCTCCTTGAACATTGCATTCATATGTTTGGGTTTTGTTATGTATGGATTACCGAATGGTATGTTGAATGCAGATTGAGGTATGTCTATTTGACAAGGTGTTCTTGTCATGTTGAGTTTTTGGTGATTGTTTGTGGCTTGTGTGTGGCCTATGTCTTAGTATTTGATGACACTATGTGACTTGTGTTTGGCTTATATTGGAGTCCTCAATGACTATTTGAAGCTTATGCTTGGTTTGTGTTTAAGTCCGATGGTAGATGGCCATATTGGACATCTAGCTAAATTTTTTGGATGGGCTTGTGCCTAAGTCTATCTATGCAAGAAATTTTGAAACAACAGTAAGTGTTTGAATTCCGTTGGATGTTTTCTTAATAAGATTGGTGCACTCACATGTTTCAGTGCAGGTCTGAATGCTTGAATTCTTGTTCACCATGCTTATGTGAGTTGTAAATGAATTGTTAATACTTCTATACTTATGCTAACTTATGAAAATTTAAAGTTAAGAATATGTTGCTAACTGAGATAAGTTGTTAGTTGATTATAAACTGTTAACTGGTTGTTAATTGAAGTTATCTTATATGATTTATTTGTATGTATATAATATTATTACCTGTAAGTGATGCAGAGAATGAAATTGCAAAACTAAAACTTTGGATGTAGAGAAAAAGAGTTCAATATTAGAATTCTCTAGGGTCATCCAAGAGGTTCTTCATCATGTTTGATTGAATAATGTGGCACAAATAAAGAAATTAAAATTTGCTCAAGCCTTGAAGAAGAAGGGAAATATCTTTACCTAACCTCAATTTAATATTGAAAATAATTTTTATTGGAGATAATATCTAGAAAATGTTTTACTTTGAAAAGATACTTAAGCTACAAGTCCAACCAACATGGCACACACCTGAAAGGAATGGACGCATTCCTAGTGTTTCAGTGATGAGAAGTCAATTGTGTAAATGATATGTTTTTAGTTTGATGATAATACATTTTGATAAATGTATGATACTGATGGGCTTTGCTAGACATTTTGTGTTTATCAGGTATATATGCAAGTTGGTTTCCGACATTGATTACATCGTAAATGAATGGACGCATTCCTAGTGTTTCAGTGATGAGAAGTCAATTGTGTAAATGATATGTTTTTAGTTTGATGATAATACATTTTGATAAATGTATGATACTGATGAGCTTTGCTAGACATTTTGTGTTTATCAGGTATATATGCAAGTTGGTGCTTTCATATTAAAGAAGAGAAGTGAAGAAAGGAGCAAAGCTAAAGAAGAAGAAGACTATGCAAGCCAAGGATGGGTTTCCTTTGACAGATTGCATTAAGGATATGATTCCTCTGATTAAAGTTATGCAAGCCAAGAATGGGTTTCCTTCGTCCGATTGCATTGAGGATGTGACTTCTCTAAAAAGTTGGTGTTGCAATAAAGGTTGAAGCAATACAATAAACTAATAAAAGAATTAAAAATTAATAAAATCCCTCACCTACTAACAAAAGCCGGAGGGGGAGGGAGGCGCCCGGTCTAACGAACGAACCTAATAATAAAATACAATAGAAGTGATTGATGATGTGGTATTTATGTTGATCCTGTTAGCTAAGAATCCTTTGAGCAAACCACGGGGAGCACCCCAGGTTGTAAGTTCTATGGATAGATTTCAAATATGAAGTGTCTTAGCTGGAACATGAACAAGGTCTGGGTGATCCTTATGCGCACACTGAATAGCACTAGAGGAATGAATACCTTCCTAGTGTTGTGTGGGACAAATAGTGTGGATCCAAACCTTGATGAAGACTAAGCAACTCGATCACCTGCATTTCAAAGAGAAAGAGGACAAGGAGCAGCGAAGCCACAATTGTGGAGCTCTAGATTGGGACAAGACTAAGAGGGGGAATTCTTACTCTTTTCTTTTTACTTATGTTATTTGCTTTCTAGAAAAGAAATTTATTGAAATGCATGTTATAGCTAAAAATTTGTTGTGTTTATTTTTGTTGAAATAAACAATAAATGTTGAAATAGTTAAATTTTTGGAAAATAAATGAAGATGAATGCAGTCGTCTATGAGAATATGTTGAGTATTCCGAGCAAAGAAAGATATAACTGTTTTTTCATAAAAGAGATGGCTTGAATGCATTACTATATTGACTTAATGAAATCATGGTAATTGATTGCAAAGGAAAATATTCATCTGAAAGTTGTTGCTACTATTATAAAGCTAAAGAAGGATGAAGAAAACCACACAAATTGAAGATAGCAACTCATTAGAAGTTTCTATGTGTTTTTCAAGAAATGTTTTGAATCAACTATAGATTCCAAAAGTGCCTAAGCAAAGATAGCAAGAATGATGGTAGCTGAAAGAAAGAATTGCTGAGGTGATCAGTCCATATGTTGACCTAGAAGGTCCAAGCCAGCAGAGGTCCGATCAACCTTACCTAAGTTTCAAAGTTCATCTTGAAAGATGTAGTGCAGGAAGAGCACTTGTAGAGTTTTGAAAATTTTGTTCATGTGTTTTGGACAAAGGAACAACGAGGACGATGTTGAAATTAATGGGGAGGGCAATGTAATACCCTTGGATGAGACCCTTGAATTGATCATATGTATGATGCAAATATTAATATGCAAATGCCTGTATGGCAGAACAAATGTATATTTTGTAATTATTAATATTAAATCCGCAACTGGCTGTGCTGAGGCAGAACGTTGAAGAGATCAGGGACACATGTATTCACTGGAGACAATAAGAGGGTGAAAAGTGACCTAGGAGGAAACTATGCCATGACCCTTAGATACCTTTTAGAACCTTAAAATATCCCTAAATTTTATCCTAAGTGATGGTTAAATATTAATCCCATTTTATTGACTTAAATAATTGTTATTAAAATAATAATTATGATTTAAATGGGATTTTGGGGAAATTATGTGTTTGCATAAAATAAGGAAACATGGATGAGGGATTCCACATGGTTCTAGTTTTGCATGCATAAACCTATGCATGCAATTGGAAATGGGGATTATTATGCATATCTTCATTCGGGGGAAGGGAATGTATGTAGAAGGGAAGACCATGCATTATTCCATCACCTGAGAAGAATGGGGTGTGTGCGCATATGCATGGAAGGTCTGAGCAAATAGAGAAGGAGTGAGAATTACGAGTGATTATTCTTGTTTTGGAATGAATCTATGATTGAATTCTGGGTTGTGGTAAATGAAATGGTGAATTATTCATGAACCATTATGGTGGAATGTAATGTCCCCATCCAAATAAATTTCATGAAGGAAAAATCTCCACCAATCTACTAGTTCCCTAGGTTGGGGTGGAAACATTTAGACTTGGAATAAGGGAGCTATAAGACCTCAAATGAACCTTAGATTGGAAAATGCACATTAAAGGGGCTAAATAAATAATAATAATGGAAAAATAAGGTGGCATTTGGTGATGAGGGCGCATAGGTGGTGTGGGACCCACACAAGGCTAGAGTATCCATTCCACATGGCATCCTTCTCTCACCCATTCGAATCCAAGGTGGAGTATAACATTCTTGGATGATTTGGAGAGGCATTATTCATGGCATGAATCTAGGAAGGTCGAATTGGAGTGGAAGAGTAACCCCCATGGAAGAGGAAGAGGCATCATGGAAGAATTGTGACACTTGGAGCTAGATTCCCTAATCTCTATGACAACAATGATGAAGATTCTATGACACTTATGACAATTTCAGACCTGATTGATGACATATGACATGTCAGGGCTAAAAATAGCCTCCAAGAGGGCGCAAAAGGGGAGTTATGGTAGCCAAGATTCCCCCCATTCGAATTGATGGAAGATGAAGGCTAGGAAATGAGGGACAAGTGTCATTCATGAGAATCTTTCCCTAACTGGAGTTGGGAGGATAATCTTGGAGGGAATTCAAGCTATGGAGGCCATTGAAGGTTAATAAAAGGTGAGGAGGAAGAAGGAGAGCAAATTTTGATCATTTCTCATTTGGCACATTTGTTGAGCTTAACTTGTCTTTGCACGGTGGATGTTCACCCTCCCTGCCTTAGAACCAATTTTGAGGGTGCAAGATTCCCTTCCAAGTTGGTTGATGGAGAGGAAATTCAGACCTCTCAATAGAGCTTCATGGATATGTTTTGATGCAGGTTCAACCCCCATCCGAGTTCGAGTTCATATTCTCTCATTCTTCTCTATTCTCATTCTACTATCTTTCTCTCAATGTCACGTAAAAGTGTGATGGCGCACTTCTTGTTGCATCTAGTTAATGGAGGATTGCTATTTCAACCTTATGGACATGTTAGTTGCTACATAAATCTGTAATAATATAATGAGAGACACAACTTTAAATACCAAGTACTTCATGCAATATTTCCAATTAAAACTGAGATTCTAGCCATTTCCCTCATAGTATTTTCATGGTGATTTTGGGATGATATTGTACCTGTTTGATATCAGATATTTCTGAGATTTTTGTTTATGTTATGAGCTTCATATGGAGTTAAATTGATGGCCCAAATAATGTACGCAGACCCCTAAATTCTTACTATAGTTTGTGACATAAATCCAAGACCCCTTGTCTACCATTTTCACCCAAATTATATACTCTAGAAGCTGCTATCCTTTGGGAGACCTATTTGACCCTAAAACCCAATATAATGCTGCACACATGTTGTCCTTGATGTCCTCTAACAGAGCCAAGTTTTAGACAGAATATTAGGGAAGGCTGTACAGTGTTTGGGAGGCCAATTAGTTGCTGACCTAGGGGGGATTTCCACCAGTCCAATTGACTAGTTTTGTCTCGAATCTTCTCTCCTTGTAAATTGCAGACCATGGATGTTTATAGAAGATGTTTGGATGTCTGATGATTTTATTAAAGTTCCCTATTCCCTCCCAAGTCCCTCCTGGCACTATTCGAAAACATTTGGAACAGTTTGTGTACATCATCCCTAGATTCAAAATTGGGTGAATTTGAGGACTTTGCACAATAGGGATGTCACGTGGAATTCCTATGTACTGGTTAAGCAGTGATGGGTTTTCACTGTGGTGCGATTGGAAGGAAACCGGAGTGGGTAATTGTGTGGTTTGGCATGGAATTGGATGTAACTTATTATTCATGGATGCCTGTAAACCTGTGTTAAATCCCTAAGAAATTATGGGACTGGTGAGATGTCTGTTTGGTGAATCCATGAGTCTTAGCTCGGGGGTGGAATTTTACTGAGATATAGATGAGAAAAATTTCCTATGGTTGGGTGGAGCGTGGAAGCCACACAACCAGTTGCCCATTTCAAGTGTTTTCAGATAAGTTTTTATATCTCAATGTAGTTTAATTGATGAATGATGAATATAATTACATGTTTATAAATTCTTGAGTTGTTTGTTTAATTCTTGTACATGGAATTGGCACAGGTTTATTTCTGCAGATTATTTGTTTTCTCGTTAAAATTATGGGTTTTATTTCCCATAAGAAATTAAATTGCGCAGACTTGAAATTAGAGTTTTTATGTGATAAATTATTAATTAAAGGGAAGCATTTTTGGTTTGTTTAGCTATGGTATATTTTCCATAGAATGCATTTATTTACAACACCTGTAAAATTGCTCGAAGGTTAATGTTTGAGTGTCCAATGGCCATAATATTGCTTTGGACTTGTTATTTCTTTACCCAACTATTAAAAAATCTAGCTTATTTACCTTTGACATGATGGTTATGGAAGTTCAACCATGAAATGGCTATTTTGTCATGGTATTTAATTATGGTTTCACGGGCAAATTGATTATTTCAATTTGAGTGTTGAAAATGGCCACATATGCATTAAAGATGAAATTCATATGTAGTTCAATTTAATTTCCTGTGCATGGAAATGGTGTGAATTTTATTTCAGTCATAAACTTATAAATAATCCCTAATTAGACGTCATTGCTTAATGAGTAATTGATTAGCCATGTAATATGTTACTGCGCATAACTCAATCCATTAGGGAAAATGAAATATGTACTAAGTAATGGTTTACTGCGCATAGTTCAATTCATTAAGAAAAATGAAATATTCATGAAATAATTATTTTATTGGCAATATTGGAACCATGTTTGAATTATTATTGTTTAATAAATTCTTAAGAAGATAATTAACAATTGTTAAATGTTGTTATTTAAACTTAGCATGAATGCTATCATGGTTTTGGAAAACCATAGTCTGAAAATATAAACCACATGAAGGTAATATGTGGTAAATGCATTAAGATGCACATAATTAGCATTTATACTTAATTGGTAAATTGAAAATAAATGCCATGTGTTAAGGCTTAATTAATATGCCTTGTAATGAATGGTATTTAAAAACCAGATTAAATTGGAAGATTACTTTCTATGTTTCAGAAGGAATGATATTTGCTATCCTATTTAATTTATGCATTTAACCCTAGTGCGCGATAAACATGTTGAGATATCATTCCTTACTGCATTTTACTACACAGTAGGTTTAGTTAAATATGTTGGAATAATGAATTTCTTATAGTTCTTAATGTACAATTCTTAATATAATGTTTTTACTGCGCAATTCTTATAGTGCTCTACTTAGTGTGGAGTAAACTTATTGGGAATAATGATATGGAAATAAAGTTATAATTTCCTTGTTCTATTTATGTGCTTGGTTCATAAGATAGATAAGCTAAATCTTATGATATGTTAAAACATGCCTAGTTTTTACTACGCAGTCCTTAACTTAGTATTTATTGCGCAAAAAATTATTACCGTGTAGGTTCTACTGTGCACGTTTGCCAATATAATAGATTGCAATTGCTAGTCTAATAAATCTAGTTGCCTATTAGTGTGCAATTCTTAATGGGGTTTTATTGCATGGTTTGTACTCTGCAGTTTTTAATAGAATATTTACTGCCCAGTTTTAGTAAATGATGTACTAGGAAAGTTGGTCCAAGTTTTAATTATTTATGGGTTCATTATAAGATATTTTTTTGGGAAATATTTAATAAGTGAATTATTGATGTTAAGCTTGCGCTAAAAGATTTATTTTTTTGCTTTTGCTATACATTGTTGTGCATTAGCTTAACTAATGCATATGAACATTATGCAAGCTATAAGAAAAATTAATTATTATGTATGTTAAGTTAATGTGACACTAGTAACAGTTAAATCTAGATATATAAAGTAATACGTTTTATAGTAAAGGATTTTCTTAATATTGTAAAACCTACTAAAAAATGTTCTAGTAGAATATCCACAACATTTTACATATCGTATTGCTATAAAAGCGGTTTTCTTTTAGGGTTTTTGTGGGAAGTTTCAAGATCCAAGAAGTGGCATTAGAAAGAAGTATTAAAACCCTGGCCATGGAAGATGAATACAGTAATAAGAATCCATGGGATGAGTTAGAGGAGATATTTTCAAATCTAGAAGAAAAATCCACCAACATCTCTCGCAACATAGGCACTTTCATGGTAGCTCTAGAGAACAAGTTTGGACCTTTCAGGGAGTTTGATAGCTCTAACTCAAAAGCTAGCTTAGATGGGAAATCTTGAGACAATGAATACCTAAAAAAGGAGCTTGAGAAAGAGAGACCAAGTTCCAATACCATCACTTATTCTCAATATACGTTTAAGGTGGAAGTAAAAATGGACATAAAACCCTACCAAGGTGAGATTGATGTTGTTAAATTAACTCGATGGTTGAAAGAATTAGAAGTTTATTTCAATGTTCATAACATAGGAGAAGAGCAAAAGAATTCATTTGTCTGGTTGAAGTTAGAGGGCCATACCCAAACTTTGAGGGAAAGTCACACATAGATGCTTAGGTTGGAGAGTGATCCCCCAATAACTAAGTGGGAGGTGTTTAAAACCCTCATTAAGTCTCAATTCTACTCTAGTGGGTATGAAGAGGACCGGTGGATCCATTGGCACTACTTTCAGTAGAATCAAGGGTAGGGTGTGCAAGAGTACACCACCGAGTTTAAAAACATGGCCACTGTGTTAGGTATATCTCCTAAGAACCTATATGTACTTTTCAAGTATCTAGGTGGTATACATAGTCATTTATGGAGGCAAGTGATTCTATTCAAACCTAGGACAACTAATGAAACCTTTGTGTAAGCATGATATCTAGAGAATATGGGTAATACTAGAGAACAACCAAGTGGTTCCGTGCATAAAGACCACTATGATGCTTCCAAGGAGGGAAAGAAGAAGTGGAAAGGAAAGGCTAAGATGACAACAACCACTGTACATTGGTGCAAGGATCAAAACAACCATTGTAACCATTGTAATATTGATGATCACACCGAATATACAGTGTTGGAAGCTACATCGTAAGCTGAATTTTCAGAATTGCAAGAAGGATGCCAAGAAGAAGAACATACTAGCCATGGAAAGTAGAGAGTAGCTCATATGTATATGAAAATACTGTTTGCACCACAATGTAGAAGGAGGTGAATTTGAGTATCTTTTGTTCCAAGGGAGTGAAGGAGATGAATAAAATCTTCCATATTAATATCCAAGCTGAGAAGAAAAAGGTGGATGTGTTATTTCATTCATGTTGATAGGCCAACCTCTTAGTAGAAGATATGGTCAACAAGCTTTGATTGGAAGTTCATGACATTCCTCGCCCATATCAAGTGGGATCGGTAAATAAGGATGTAGTGCTTAGGGCCACTAAGAAATGTAAGATAAAATTTGTTATAAGTGCATGCTATATTGACGAGGTGGAGGTAGATATGGTACCACTTGATATGTGTGGTGTAGTGTTTGTGAGAAGAGGACAAATATGGATACTCTATTAGATTATGGTTCACATGCCAATTTCATAACAAAAGATCCAGTCAACAAGCTTGCATTGAAATCCCATGACCATCCTCACCCATATCCATTTGGATGGGTAATCAAGGTGACTAAGAAATACAAGATCAAACTTGTTATAAGTGAAAGATAAATTGATGGTATGGAGGTATATGTAGTGCCACTTGATGTGTTTGGTGTAGTGTTTGGAAACCCCTACCAGTGTATATGAGGAATGCAATCTTCACGAGGAGAGTGAATCAGTACTACTTGATCAAGGATGGGAATTTTTTCATCATCAATGCACATAAAGGTAAATCCAATATCTCTTAAGTAATGTTGGCCAAGCCAAGAATTTGATCAATTCAAGTAGGCAGTTTGTATTATTATTTATAAGAGAGAATCATCCAAGAGATAAATAGGTAAACAAAAAGGCATCTCTGGAGGGAAGTACTAAAGTGCATAAACATCAATTGGAGGAGTTTTTGCATGCTTACAAAGGTGTTCCAGGAGCCTAAAGGGTTTCCCCCTGTGACAGAAGTGGATCAAGAGATATATTTGTTGGTTGACTCCCCATTGCCAAATATTAGGTTGTACATACAATCCACCTTTTTTTCCTCGGGACAAAAAAAACATATTTATATTTCTAAGATAGAAAGATAAATACAATCCTCATATAGTCCCCAAAACTTCAGTCCTCGTGGACTGTGACTATCAAAAAATTCCGAGAAGACATATTAATTCCTCCTTTTTCACTACACTATAAGTCCATCAACCTACTATTTGTAAATATAGATAGAGAAAGAAACAGTGCTGAAATATTGTCTTCAACATATACATCATGGTAGCTCATTTAATAAATACATCTCGATTCAAAACATTGTCAATACATGTATTATTATTTTTAAGAGATAATCATCCAAGAGATGAATAGGTAAACATAAAGGCATCTTTGGAGGGAAGTACTAAAGTGCATAAAAATCAATTGGAGGAGTTCTTGTAGGCTTATAAAGAAATGTTCCAGGATCCTAAAGGGTTTCCCCTTATGAGGCAAGTGGAGCAAGAGATATAGTTGTTGCTTGAATCCCCATTGCCAAATATTAGGTTGCACATACAATCCACCTTAGAAGTAGATGTAGCAATAAAAGTTAAGAAACAATTGTAGCAGTTACTAGAGTACGGAGTAATTTGACCAAGCACCTCACCTTGTGAGTCACCTATAATCATAGTACCCAAGAAGGACGGGACATGGACAATGTGTATCAACTAAAGACCTTTAAATAAGATCACACTCAAGAATGGATACCCTTTTCCCAAGATCAATGACTTGCTAGATCAATTGCAACATGTCAAGTACTTCATCAAGTTGGATCTCAAATCAAGATACCACCAAATATGAGTTAAAGAAGAAGAGACATAGAACACTGCCTTCAAGACAAGCCAAGGTCTATATGAATGATTGGTAATACCTTACAGTTTATGTAATGCAATGGCTACATTTATTCATTCGATGAATGATGTATTGTGTCCCTTTATAAGTTCATTTGTAATAGTATACTTAGGTGATATATTGGTTTATAGCTCTATTTGGGAGGAGCATATCTCATAGATGAATGAAATGCATGAAATACTCATGTAGGTGTTAGAGAGCCTGAAAAAGCATCAACTACTAGGAAACCTTAAGAAATATGAATTTTCTCAGTAGTAGTCATTGGCGTATGTGTGTCATTGGTGTATCTAGGGAACTCAATTACTTGTATGTGATTCATATAGGGAAACTCAAGATATATCTCACAAATATGGAGTCCATCCTCAAGTGGCCATTTGTTATTAATTTTATTAAAGTTATGATATTTGTAGGGGAAGCATAGTACTTGCATAAGTTTATAACATACTTTTAAACTGTAGTTGCACTACTCCATGCCACATTATCCATTGAAAAGAGTTTCTAGTGTGGAAAGAACTAGAATAATGCTTAAGATGAGCTAAAACAAAATATCAACCAATCACCAGTTCATGCTTTGCCTAATTTGCAAAATCATTTTCAAGTGGAGATGGATGCGAGTGGATATGATATGGGAGCGGTCTTGATATAGGGAGGTCAGATGGTATGTTAAAATTATAAAATGGTTCGTGCTAAACTCCTGAACTACCCTACATATGACGAGGAACTTTATTCTCTAGTTCAAGATGATAGGAAATGGAAGAACTATCTGATGGGAAAGGAGACCATCATCCACATTGATCACTATCCATTGAAGTATATGTAGGCCCAAAGTAAGCTTAAAAAAAATAGAGCCTGCAAGTGGATTGGGTTTTACATCAATTTAATCTAGTCATAAAATATAAGGACAACACTAATAAGTTGGCAGACATGTTTTAAAGGCCACCCACATCCAAAATCATAGCTTTGGTAGTTCATATACACATGGAAACTTTCACCAGCATGATGCATACAAAAAGGAATACCTTGTATAAGCAGGTGATAGTAAGGCTGACTACCATCTCTAAGATGGGAATAAAAAAACAAAATAGGGGAGATAAAAATAGGGGAAATAAATTAATTTATTCTTGTTACCATAAGCTTTTCATTACATCTGTTTACTGGTTCAACCAATAATCACTGTCTCCCTTTTTCAAAGCATCGATACCATGTCGTCCATGTTTATCCATTAAAATAGGTCCCATTGCTTTTACATCCTACTAAAACTATCTAGTCGATGTTATCACCATGATTCCTGAATTTTTTCTTATCATCCATTAAACCTCACCACTCTGATACTTGAGTCTCTCTCATGTTATTAGCTTGCATTTGTCTCCATGGTCTCCAATAAACCTTCAACATTACTCTTCCTCATGTCCCCACTTGGACTTTAGTAGAGTCATAATGTTTAGTTCATGGTTGTTACCCATGTTAGTCATCATATATGCTCTATTCAAGGGAATTCATGTGTGTTTAACCCATCATTTCCTTATCCCATTGTGTTAAGTCCAATTCCTTACACGTTTTCTGTGCCTCATGTTGGTTCATAGGGTATCATCATTTCACTTCCTCCAAGGGATCTACCCCTATCGACCACAAAACACTTTCTCTAGGGGTTTGACTTAGAGGCCTAGTACCTTGGTTACCTTTTTTTATCATTGGCGACTCACCTCGCAGGAAGTGGTGGATATACATCATTAACCCTTGCCTACTTGGTTCCTTTTAGTGTTTGAATTCAAAGCATCCTTCCACACCACATTGATATGTACTAGTATTGTGGTACCTATTAACATTATTGATGGGATATGTTACATATGGTAGTGATTTCCATTAGTGATTACTAACAAGTTGGTTTTTACCATGCTTGACCACAACTTATTATCACATCATGGAGATTCGTACATTGTGATATCGATGTTCTAGATCTAGTTGAATACCATGGACATGTATGGCTCATTTTGATCATTTGTTTTAAGCCTCCAATTTGAGATTTCCTCAATCAACTCTCAACATGTAACAAGCTCTATTTTAGTGGGCCTCCTTTGCCGTAGTTTTGTGCCCAAAGGGTGGAATTGTTCCATCACACATTTTAGGTAGAAGCGACATTCATTTTCTAATGTATCATGACCTTGCAACATAAGCTAGCATACCATAATGTACCTAGCTATACTATTTCACGAGCATGGCTGTGCATGCCTCATTAGTAAAGAGATTGTCAACATGCATCACCTCACAATCTTTGTTTTGTAAGTGACCTCCTCTCTCTCTCTCTCTAAATGTTTGCACCAAAAACACATGATGTATTTTGGATATACAATACTTTCCTAACCTCACGCATCAAGGGTCATCTGTTATCACAACAATTTCATCCACTCACGACACTTATGTGTTGTTAGTTGAATATATGACAAATCAACACTGACCCCAAATAATGCACCCAAATCCATGGAGGATATACTAATCATGCAACAAAACTAATGGTCAAACTTCAACTCTCTCTCTCTCTCTCTAAATGTTTGCACCAAAAACACATGATGTATTTTGGATATACAATACTTTCCTAACCTCACACATCAAGGGTCATATGTTATCACAACAATTTCATCCACTTACGACACTTATGTGTTGTTAGTTGAATATATGACAAATCAACACTGACCCCACATAATGCACCCAAATCCATGGAGGATATACTAATCATGCAACAAACTAAAGGTCAAACTTCAAAGTTGAATAAAAGAAAAACTACATGACCCCTCAATGCATAGGGAACACAATTCTATAATAGTGTAATTCATGCCAATTCCACAACTCATTATATGCCAAAGTCACTTCAGGATCTTGGTGGATTAAGGGAAGCCCATACCAGTCAAGCCTCCTCATTGAATTACATGGTACAAGGCCATACTTGAATTTAATTTAATCACATGGGTGAGGCATGAGGCAATATTTTACTCCTAGCTCCATTTCCCCCCATTTAATCTCCATGAAAATCTATAAATGAGATCTCCCATACTCCATTGCATTAAGATTTTTATGCTAAGTTTATGTTTCCAAGGTTGTGCTAAAATTTAAGAAGCACCTTTCTTCCATCCACAATTCTTGAGTTTCTTTAGCCTCATGCTTCCCATTCCCCCCCTCAAAGTATCCATTGCATAAGGAGAAGTGTTTCCAATTTGTTGTGAAATTAGAGAGAGCCTATATTGGAGGAAGCAAAGAACTCTCCCATGAAAAGAGATCAAAGACCACTTTTTTAAGACTCTCCTCAAATGATATCATCAATGTTGTATTATCTTTTTATTGGATAATAAGAAACTTCTCTTCTCCCCCCCCCAAAAAAGCTTTGTTTGATTCATTTTAATTCATATTTGAGCATATGTTTAGTTGATACACGTGCTTGAAGATATAATCGATAACATAGATTTATTGTTCACTTAATCATTTGTCTACCTCAACACAATAACTAGTTAGGAAAGGTCCTTTGGTCTTCCCATACACCAAAATACCTAAGCATCTAGGGCCCCAAAGCTTTTGTAGCGTCTTCGACCTACACAACTACTACAAATGCTTTGTAAATTTCTTGCGTCTTTTCATGAGCTAAGATTCCACCATTTTCTTTTGGATTTGGGGATTTCCCTAATTCCTTGAAGGTAGGAATACTTTGTCTAAGTTTGTTGCTTTCCCATCATATTTTTTTTTAACAAGAACGGTTATTTTTTTTATTGATCATTGGAAATAACATGGCTGGGCCGCAGCCTAAACAACCCTACTTACAACTTGTCATTTGTAAAAGAATACCTTACAATCTGTTACAATAGGAGAAAAGAACATTCCTTTTACGGAATTGGAGACCTTATAGAATTTTCAACATTCTTGATCAACTCTGAATGAGCTAAAAGACAACCCTTATTTGCCAATGCATCGGCTTCCTTATTATGCGACCGGAGAATATGATAAAAGGAGATAGAGTTGAAGTTTTGTAGCAGTGAACGGACCCTCTGCAAGATCTGATTGAGCACTGCATTTTTAAAGCTGTCTTTCATGATTAAGATTTTGATTAAAATTTCTGAGTCCCCAAAGATTTGAATGGCTCGTCCACCATACCTATGAGCCAGCTGACATGCTTTGAAAAGACCCAAAGTTTCAGCCTAGTTATTTGAGCTATGACCTAGACCCCAGCTAAATGTGTCTTTTCTTTGCCCATCTGAACCATAGAGAATTCCTCCCGCTCCAGAAATACCTGGGTTTCCTTTTGCTGCACCATCAAAGAAAATCGTGAGTTTGCCCTGTTTCCGCCACCACTGCTGAAATTCTATTTCAGTACTTCGGATTCGCCACAAAGGGTCATTGACAGGATGCTGATAGTTCTTGTTCCTGACCTACTGCAAGGGTACTCCAAGCCATCCAATCTCTTTAGGGAGGAGCTGCTTATCTTGGTGAGAGTGGCGACTATTCAAAGTTTCTATCAACACTGCTTTATATTTTGCTACCACAGTTGAAGGGGGGCCCAATTTGTTTTGGAAGATACCTTCATTCCTGGCTAGCCACACTTCCCAGCAAATGTATTTAGTGATAGCTAGCCAGATTTTTGACCAAAGAGATTTGCTTGTGATAGCATGTGGATACCGATCTTTCCAGGTAGAGAAAATGGTGACTATTGAGCTTTGCGAAGGCAAATGAACGTTGAGCCCCTGCAAAATCTGCTGCCAGACTTCCTGAGTGTATGGGCAATCAATAAAAATATGATCTATTGTTTCTAGCGCCATATAACAGAGAGGGCATCTGTGAGGTCCTACTATTCCACGCTTAATTAAATTCTCCCCTGTTAAAATCCTTCTATGCATAAGGACCCAGCTAAAGAAATTTATTTTTGGGATGGTGAATGGATCCCAAATGTGCTTCCAGAGAGCAGCTGTGTGAGTCATTGTTTTAATTGGTTGAAGAGCCGAAAACCCATGAGCAGCAGAGTAGGCTCCTGTCTGCCCCCAACCCTAGTTGTCTCAAGTTCGAGCATGCACTAGAGCTAGCCCAGACAACGATTTCATCAATTCGATTTCTTGGTATTTCATCTCTACTGGAGGACGTGGGAGGAGCCAGGCGATCCAGTTTCCTCCAGGATCCCATATTGAGATATCTGCCAGCTTATGAATGCCACGGTGAATAAGCCACTCATGCAGCTCAACAAACTCGACTGACTGCCCGAGAGGTTGAATTCCCATTATTTTATCTTCCCACAACCAAATGTGCTTACCGTTGCCAGGAATTCGGTACAGATGGGCTTTGAAGAACTCCCACGCTCGACTGCATAACTTCCAAATCATTGTTCCCTTGCTGGTGATGCCATCATCCATGCTAGACATGTTGAGCCCGTTCAGATATTTTTTAATTAGCATCTGGCTGACAGGGTGCCTTTGTTTTGAGAAGAGCTGCCACAGAATCTTACCTCCCATTGCCAGGTTTGCAATCCCTGGATCACGCACTTGAAGTCCACCTTCGGAGTAAGGCCGTTTCACCATGTCCCAACTAACCAAATGATATTTTTTATTGTTTCTATTACCTCCTTGCCATAAGAAATTTCGAATTAGCTTAGATATCTGTTCAGAAATCGATTTAGGCACCTGAATAAGTGAGGCCTGATAGATGGGAAGAGAAGAGGTTACCAATTTGATTAGAATGAGCTTTCCTACTTTGGTTAGCCACTGGCCCCCCCAGCCTGCCAATTTTGCTTTGATTTTGCTGAGGATTTCAAACCAATGAGTTGCATTCGCTCTGCACAAGGTTAAGGAGGCCTAGATACTTGATGGAATCCCACACAGCAAATCCCGAGAAGCCTAAGGAGTGTGCAATGCGAAGTATGGAGTTTTGGTCTGCCTTCTAGCCATAGACCATGCTCTTTCTCTTATTGACAAGAGCACCTGAGACTCTGCAGAAGCTTTGGATCATTTCATTGAAAGCCTTTGCTATTCTAACAGAGGCAACTCCCAATAGGAGAGAATCATCGACGAACAGGGCATGATTAATAGGTTCTAACTCTTTCACCACCTGGATACCAGGAGCTATCCCTGCTAACTTCGCAGCTGTCAATTTTCGGCTAAGAGAGTCAGCCATCAGGATATACAGGAAAGGGGATAGAGGGAAACCTTTCCTAATGCCCCTCAAGCCCTGAAAATACTTTGCTGGCCTGCCATTTACCAGGGGGCAATCCATGGCTTTCCTATACAAGCTTTGATCAGCCTAACAAAATCAGCACTAAACCCAAAAGAAAGGAGAAATTGGAAAAGGAAGGAGTGTCTTACTCGATTGAAGGCATTGGTCATATCAAGCTTAATAAGCATCCCTTGCTCCTGCCTTTGATAGCTGGAATGGATGGTTTCCTACACTAAAACCACATTATCCATAATGTGTCTGCTTTTGACAAAGCCGCCTTGACTGGGAGAGATAAGTTTTTCCAGTAGTGGCTTGATTCTATTCACCAGAAGTTTGGACATAATTTTATATAAAGCATTGCACAACGATATGGGTCTGAAACGCTCAAAGGTCCCAGGGTTTGAATCCTGGGGGATTAAAGCCAGGAAGGTCGAGTTTGTGCTGCCTCCCACCTTTGCTTTTTGGAGGAAGCCTTTGATCATCCGAAGTAAGTCCAACTTAATAATGTCCCAACAAACTCTATAGAAGTGAATGGAAAATCCGTCGGGCCCAGGAGCTTTTTCCGGCTCCATAGACCAAATGACTTTGCAGATTTCAATTTCAGTGAAGGGCTGCAAAAGATCAGAATTATCCTTCTCTTCGACCAGCCGGGGTATGTGTTTAAGAGAGGCAGAAAATTCCCCCTCACATCCCGTGCTTTCTTTAGTAAAGAGCTGCTGGAAATGGGCAGATGCTGCATCTTTTAATTGATCTAATTCCTTGTGAACTACACCATCCGAAGACTGAATTTCTTCTATGTGATTATGAGAAAGCCGGGCTTTGAACTGTTTATGAAAGTATTTAGTATTTCTGTCTCCCGAATTGAGCCAAAGACTTCTGGACTTAAGTCTCCAATAATCTTCTTCATGCCTATAAGAGCGGAGGGTGGAGAGTTGGGATGCTTGCTCAATCTGAATGTCAGTGAGAGTAATTTCTTTGTTCTCCAACTCAAATTGCAATTCGAGCAGCTGATTGGTAGACTGCTTTCGGCAACTTGAAGGAGAAATGGTGGGCTTTTTTATCCAATTTTTCAAAGCCAATTTGGTGTCTTTAAGTTTTTGTTCCCACACAAAACTGGGTGAGCCTGTGACAGGAATGCTCCAAGCAGTCAGAACCGTATCAGGAAACCCTTCTCTTTCAACCCAGAGAGGGTTGAACCAGAAGGGGATGTGTCCCAGATTTACCTCATCCTCAAACTGTAATACGATAGGCTTGTGGTCAGAACTCATCTTATGCAGAATTCTAGAGTAGATGATCTTCTTTTCTACCAGAAAGGTACTTTGCAAAAGGAATCTGTCCAACTGAGCTGATATATGAGACTCCCCAACTCTATTGTTTGACCAGGTATAAAGCCCTTTTTTTGGTTTAAAGTCTATCAAATCCCACTGCTGCACCATATTTTCAACAAAAGGGAGTAGATAATCTCTACTCATGATGCCTCCTCGCTTCTCCTTAGGTTCGAAAATTAAATTTAAGTCTCCGGGAAGAATTATATTCTTGGGAGAACGCAAATCTAAAAATTCAGCCAAAGAATACCAACATTCTTTCTTCTCAGCGTACATAACTGGAACATAAAGATTGACTAGGGCAAAGGTAATCTTACTGGTAACATGGCAGAGCTCAGTGAATATCCAATGCTGCGTCTCGTATGCGCTCTCTAAGTGAAATTTGTTGTCCTCCCAAAGAGTAGCCAACCCTCCGGCGGTGCCCCTTGCACTAACTACTTTCCCAACTTTTTTATTCCACTTCGATTTACTTATCTCAAGGAGGGATTCCCCTCCAACTTTGGTCTCTTGGAGCATGAGTATCTCAGGGTTTTCAGACTTCAACAAATTTTTTACAACATCAACTTTTGCGGGATTCCCCAACCCTCTACAGTTCCAAGAGATGAGCTGCATTATTTCCCAGGTAGAGGAGGAGTAGGGCCTCCCTTTCCTACTCTAGTTCTAGTTTTTCTGCCAATAGACATTTCAATGGTAGGTTGATTACCTTGCATTTTGTGTCTCTTCGCTTCTTCCTCTCTTACATCTTTGAGAGATTTTCTTCCTGCTCTCTTCGTAGGTTTGTCAAATGTCTCATCTTCAGATGAGCCAGAGTTTTGCACCGGTTTCTTCCTTGCCATTTCTGCATAGGAGAGAGGGGAAGAAGTTCCACTTGGGGAATGAGCTAGAGGTGTAAGATTATCAGTCCTTACTTGTTCCCCTTCGAGAGAAGTGGTCTGCTGTTCAGTGTCCAATGTTGCTGACTTTGGCATATCTTCCAAGGTGCTGAGAGTTGCAAAGGAATTTTTAATTGCTGTTGGAGCTTTCAGAGCTTTGACTTCTACCCTTGGTTTTACTGCAGTTGTGCTTCCATCACCTTGTTGCTGCCCTGCTGAAGATGCATTGGGCACTTTCTCTGTCTCTTTCCCCTTTTTACTATTGTTTAGCTTTGACTTGGTTGTTTTCTGCACTTGGGACCATTTCTCAACTTTATTTGTTGCCTCCTCTTCTTCATTTCTCTTCTTGCAATCCCTGGCAAAATGGCCATAACCATGGCAGAATCGACATTTAAAGGGAAGCTGTTCATAGTCCAGGTCTTGGATGTGAACCCAGTCTCCAATTGTTAATTTGATGGCTTCCGGGAGTCCGATTTCCAAATCAACCTCTACACATATTCTTGCGCAAGAATATTGATCCTTTCGGTCTGCTCGGTCAATGTATTTTCCCAGGGTGTTGCCGATTGATTCTAGTGACTTCAAATTCCAACAATGAAGGGGCAGGTGGGGTAGGCGCACCCAGACCGGAACCACCGACGGCACATCCTGCGTGGGATCAAAATCGGGAGTCCAATTGTTCAAATACAAGCCCCGGGGGCCCATAAAATATGGACCATTCCGAAAAATTAGGTGCCTGTCTTCTGCACTTTCAAAGACAATTACAAAAAATCCTTTGCCCACCATGTAACTTCTGATACCGTCCAACGTAAGAGGTCTCCAATTTCACTGAACCCAAGCCTCGACCGCTTTGGTAGAGGGCCATAATCCTGTAAACTGTCCTATTAAACCCCTCTCAGCAAGGTTCAGGGTGGATCTGCAAGTTTCGGCTTCAGGTAATGCCATAGTTGGTATGTTGTTCAGTTTTCTCACAAACTTCTGTGTCTCCTCCCATTGTTTCCTCTTGCCAGTGGTTGCTACCAACTTTCGAAATGCTAAGATCTCGGGTGGAGGGAGATCTCCCCCCTCAGGATGCATAAGGCCCAAAGAGAGCTCTAACCGAGCCCCATAATCCTCAAGAACAAAAAGAAGTTCCAATCTAAACCAGAAAAAAAGAACCTCAGAAATATCCCACACCACAACTCAACTCCCATGCAGAGGAGAGCTGGTCACCAAACCAGGGACTCACAAGATCAGGGGGGCACGTCTCCAGGAAGACAGCTCGGCTCCATGGGGTCTGATCTCAGACACAGTCTCCACAACTCGGCTCTTCTTGATCAATACCCCAAAAAACTGTAAAACTTCTCACTCCAGCGCACAGAAGGGTCCTCCACCAGACCTAGGAAAACTCCAGGGGGAAGCACAACGCCTCAGATTCTGAGAAAACCCTGCACCACGACCGAGCTCGGCTCTGATTCAAATCTTGGAGTGTTATTTGCATTCAAATTTGGAACGTTTTTTTGCTTTCCCATCATATTCCAATTAAATATTTATGAAAATTCTTCCCTAGCTCATTTGTTTTCCTAACTTATCATTATTCCACTGATAATTTAGTGCCATTGGGAATATTGCAGGTAACTTTGCTAGTTTTTCAAGCCATCTTTTCTTGTTGGGAAGAACTATCACCCACATCATGTTCGCCTGCAAATAATCATTTTCTTTGTATTAGTAAAAATACTACTATAATTGTTTTTTATTAATATGAAAGAGTTACAACTATTTCAAACACTTATTTAAAAAACTAAACCATAATTGGGAGTTGGTTGCACAACTCCCTGTCATAGTACAAGTACCTTGTTCAGTACTTGCAACTTCAACATTTTATTCCTCTAAATTGTTTTCCAAAAAATGCAGCCTTGTCACTTTGGGAATTTTTCTCATTTGGTTTCTCATTTCATTTCAATCTCTTTTTAGTGTGTAATTGACATGCTTATTAATAATTTGAAAGAACAATTCGATCTATTTAAGAAAAAATAATTATGGCACTATATATATAATACTCATTAAGAGCTCAACATGTCACTTGCAAGAATTGAGCCTAGGTGGGAAGGAAAACAATTACTCCTCCCAACCACCCAAGCTAGGCCCAATGGACATGTAGATGAAATATATTACTCACCAATTCATTAGTAATTTGTTGCCCTAAAATAAGGGATCACCTGTAACTACTTTCCTTTTTTCTTTATCATGTAAGGTGGCCTCCTTAGCCACAAATTTTTATGGGATTTTCATGTACCCATCTATCATTGTGTATGAGTGAACCAATTATGTTAGGAACTCATAAACTAATCATAATTTATGGAACTTATTACTTTCAATAAATATACAAAAATTATTCAAATAGACAAATAAGATAGAAGAAGTTCCCTTATTTCATGAAAAAAAAACTCACAAGGTAAAGTGATTAACAACTTATATTTTTGCTCCCCCTTTAATAAGTCTCATGACACCACATAAAGGAAATTTGAAGGGGTACAACAAGTTGCACTTAGCCTTTAATAACATTTCAAGCTTGCACATGTACAAGAATTATGCCAATACATGTTCCTTACAATGTGGTGATCAACAATGTAAAGCCAAAATATTTTTGTTTAATATCTCATCCCTTTTAAGGGTCTATGGTATTTGATTTTCCATGTGTAAAAATTGCTTTGGTAAGGCAAATTAAATATAATGATGGTTTACTAAATTAAAATTTCTCAAAATAGCTTTCATCAAATTGCTTAAGCTTGAAAAGAAATGGTTGAGTTAGAAGCAATTTTTTTGTTTTAAAGGTCCTACTAGTGTCATTGCCAAGGATGTTTATAATTACAATGGAAGTTTGGGAGATCCTTAAGTTCGAGATGAAGGTGAGTGAAATTGAAATTTGGATGATGGCATGTAAGGGGATTGCTTATTAAAATTTATAAAATATTGGATTATTTCACTTACATCTACATTATAGATAATTAGGCTTTTAAATGGCTCATGGAAATATAATGTATTTTTTGAGTTGAGTCTTTTGAGCTCTACATTGCATTGAAAGGGTAATTTCCTATGATCTACATAGCCTACATTCCCATTGTGTTTCGAATGACAATTTTGTAAAATGCATTTATGGACACTACAAGATGTGATAACAAGCACTATATACAACACTAGGTAAGCCTCTTAAGGATAGGTTCATTTAGTCCTAGTTAAATTTGGTTAAACTTTATCTAGATTTTGGGTTAAGATGTAGTCTCTCTTTTATTGTATTGTTAGGATTTACTAGCAACAACTAGATATATAACTATTGCTAGAGCCCAAGGCCCAATGGGTGGCCAATAGAGTTATACTTGGATTTTTTTGTTTATCTACTGGGGGGACCTACTAAGAGCGGTGGAGGAAGTGAGAAAGGAGGGAAGGGTTCCCAGGAATTTTAATTCAACCTTTATTGCATTAATTCCGAAGCAGGATTTCCTTGTGAACTTTGGAAGCTTCAGCCCCATCTCTCTTCACAACTATGTTTATAAGATCATGGCCAAAGTTATCTCTATGAGGATCAAACCTTTGTTATCTAAGTATATTTCTCCTGAACAATTTTTCTCTCTTGAAGGGATGTTGATCCATGAAGTTATCAAGTTGGCTCAAGAAGGACTACACTCTATCAAGCCACAATGCTCCCTAGCTACACTAATCAAACTTGATCTCTCCAAAATGTATGACAAGGTATCCTATATTTGCTTAAGACTTATTATCCTACATCTAGGTCTCTCCCTCCCCATGTTAAGAAGGATAATGGGATGTGTGACTATTGTTTCATTGTCAGTGCTTATTAATGGTGTTTCCTCCTCATTTTTCCAACCATCCAGGGGGATTATACCACAGTTAGACAAGGGTGCCCATTATCCCATTACTTATTTCTATTAGTGGCAGCAGCGCAATCCATAATGCCAGAAGACAGTAAATTATTAGGGGTTCTGGTGGGGAGAGGAATCTCAATTTCTCATCTCTTATTTCTTGATGATATTCTGTTATTTGGGCTGAGAACAAAGAGTGAATGCCAAATGCTAAATGGGATAAGAATTATACTCTTGTGTGTAGGGATGGAGATTAATATGGTAGAGTCTGCAATCTATACTTATGGTATGGATACCATATTATCTTACATGATTCAAAGAATTTCTCTTTCCAACACTTGGACCTTGCGGGTGGACTTAAATATCTCGGTTACACTTTAAAACCATACAATTATGGCAAGGAGGACTAGGGGTGTCTCCTCTCCAAGATAGATCCGAGGATTATCTTTTCGTGTAACAAGTGGACTTCGCGATGAGGTAGACTCATTTTGATTAAATATGTTCTTGAAGCCGTCCCTATTTTCTAGCACACAAGAATACTGGAAAAAATAAGAAGGTTTATGCGAACTATATTTGGAAAGGAAGCATAGAATATAAGGGGACTCATCTTGCTCGGTAGGATATTATTGATACTCCAAAGAAACTCGGTGGGATCTTGCCAAAATCAGGAATACTTATCTCTTTTTACTATGCTCCTACTTGGTACAGGTGGGGAAGGAAGTCAAAGATGTTTTGGGAATACAGAACCTATGGAACAAGGAGACTATCAATGATAATCTCAAGGATTGGTTTGCCGATAAGTTATCATAGGATGGAAATTCCAGTGCACCACTATAGATTATAGAATAAGAACATCAGGAGGGCACTGTATACAATATAAGGTCCTGTTTATTTTATGATTTTTAATGGGTATATAGATGGATAATGCATGTAAACAAGCTTGTTGGGAACTTTTTGGGGTTATTTTTGAAACATATGTGGGTGGAATTGATGTCATTCAAGTATGCTGCTGGGAGATGTTTTGGGTTATTTTTTCGCTGAGTATGTGGGTGGAATTGATTATGTAACATGTAATATCCCTACCATGAAAATTTGTTCAATTTTGGCCAATTTCGAACCTTGGGCTAGTGAAACCCAAATTGTCCCAAATGCTCCCAAATGCTTTCGAATTTTGTCTGGAATGGATTGAAGGGTCTTAGGAAATCATAATGCATCTAATAGACACTCAGACACTTGCTAAACGAATTTATTACTTTCATTAATCAAGGAGGAATGAAAGGGAAAAATACTAGTGAATTCAATGTTGAAACCCCCCATTAGTCATTGACTTTTTGGCTTCCCAAACACTATACGACCTTCCCTAATTTATGAAAATATACTTCGATTGGGTAAAGTACCTCAATGGAAACCAAAATGAAGCATTTATTATGTTCTATAATATGATATTACACCCATAAAACATAAAGTTGTGACACATACATTTTGCTTGGAAAATGTCAACAAGGGAAATGGAAATTGTTTCATAAAATTTAATAAAATGCCCAAGGGGATTGCATAAAGTGACTTGGTCAGATAAATCACATCAGAGGCTTCCCAAGAACCTGTAAAAACTTAGCTAAATTCTGATACAAACAGATGCATAATTACTCCAATAGACCACAAGTAAATATAGAGGGAAAACTAGCTTGAATGAGAGGTTTGCATTGGAATTTTTACATGATACACTTGATATTTCAAGGTATGGCTCATATATGCAATTCAATAGAGTGAAATACATATTATATTACATCCATGGAGTCACAAAGATACTCTCATCAAATTCTATGCCACCATGAGTGCTCCATTAACACTAGAACATAGACATTAAGAAGAGAAAGAGAGAAGAGATAGTAGAGGAATACATATGAGATGAGCTCAAACTGAAGAGGGACTCGAACCTGCAACAAAACACCTGATTTAAGCTCTGATAAGAGGTCTGAATGGCCTCTCCTCCAACCAACTTGGACATGGATCTTTCACCTTCGAAATTGGTTCAATAGCAAGGAAGGTAAACACCCACCGTGCATGGACAAGCTACGCTCTCCAAGAGTGCAAAACAAAAATGATCGAAAAGATGCTCTCCTTCCTCATCCTCTCCTTTTATTAAATTCATGTGGACTCATGAGGTCGAATTTCCCTCCAAGGCACTCACCCAACTCGAGTTAGTGGTTGCTTCGTTCATGAGACACTTGTCCTCTTGATTCTTGCACTCCTCTTTCCCCAATTCAAATTGGGAAACTTGGCTGACCATAACTCCCTCTATGCCCCCTCTTGATGGCTATTTTTATCCCTGATATGTCATATTTGTCATAGGTATTCCATCAGGTCTTATTTGTCATATATTCCTTCATTATTGTTGTCATAGATGCCATGGAATATTGCTACAAGTGTCACAATTTGTCTATTATGCCTCTTCCTCTTCATTGGGAGTTACTCTTCCACTCCAATTAGAGTCTCCATGATTCTTTCCATAAATATTGCCTCTTAATATACCCCAAGTATGTTACCCTCCACCTTGAACTCGAATTTGTGTGAGAATGATGCCAAGTGTAGTCAGGAATCTTGCCACATGTGGGTCCCACAACCTCTTATGTGCCCTCATGATCCAATGCCACCTTATTTTATTTTTTATTATTGTTTATTTGGCCCATTTAATGTGAATTTTTAACTCTAAGTTCATTTTGGGTCTTGTATACCACTTATCCCAAATCTTAATGCTTCCACCACAACCTAGGGAACTAGTAGGTTAGTGCAATTTTTCCTCGATGATAATTTATTTGGATGGGGACATTACAAAATTTGAATTGGGGATTTACTCTTCATGTGACCCACCTTGTCCATTTGGCTCTAATTTTGCATTATTACCAACTTGGACATCATGCTTGGAAATTATTTGACCCTTAGCACCAATTTGACAAACTATCATGAACATGGCCAAGTGGCTCAGGCCATTGTGATCCAATGCAAAATTTGGGGACATGACATATCGTGACAATAAAAAAATTGAGAGTTTATGTTTTATGGTCGAAGAATTTTGTATATAATTTTTTTGTTATCAAATGGGATAGGAAAAGAGACTTGGCATCACTACTGCATGTACAGCAGGGTCATGAAGATTGTATTTTTTTTTCATTGGAAATAAAATTACATTTTTTTCCAAGAAAAAGAATATAACTATTGCTATAATTTTATCATTTGACACTACTATTTTATGAATGAGAATGGAAAGCCCGAATGGCATTGAAAACTACACAACATGATCATCATAATACACCCTAATACTGCTTGACATGGATAGGAGAAGAACTATGATTTTGTATTACAACAATTATTCTCCATGCTTATCCATGCTTTAGATATACTATTCATTGCATGGGAATATGTATGATTAGAATTCTCTATAAATACTCCTCGTTTGGCACGACAATGATACCAGGTAGTTCAAATATGTTTTTCTTACAAAGAACCATGTAGGTTTAGGTATAACCGTAACTTCTTTATTCTATTGATAAAGGAGTTCTGAATCTATCATAAATAATCTGGCATATTCCAACATTATTGATTACAATGTCCAGACTAAGTTGAGGCAAGTCTAAGGGATTTAGTGTGGTGTATGTGTGAGAGAATCGACTCTATTCCAATATGTTTCTCTCGTTATGCAAAGTGAATTTTTCCCTAGATTGAAAATTCCCTTTTTACCTTAAATATTACTATTTTTTTGGCCCTAAAACCCACATTCCTTTTTAACCCTAAATCATGTCTTCTCCCCCCCACCCCCCCACCCCACTAAATATTATAACCCCATACTAACAAAAATAAAACAAATCTTGGAACTCACATGAGAACATCAATTCCATTGAAATATTGTTTTCACTATAAGATCGACCTTGAAGCAAGATTGTTCCCATTAGAATGTTGATTCTCTCAAACAATGCAATTCTTACAGGCCTCATCATGCCTTTTGGAAAGCCCATATGCGCCCTTCTCTTGTTCAAATAAAATTCACAAATTTTAAAATCCATCTCGTCTTTGATTGATAATTGTCCTCTTGTGTTGGTGGCCTTGGTAATAAAAATAAAGAAGCCAAGAAATTGAGCCCTACTTTCATTAAACAAAGAAAACAATCCTTGTCACAAGGATTCTATATTGGTAAAATACATACTTCATTTTTGAAATGGGCCAGATTTCAAGTTATTCATGGTTATATTTATTTATTTATTTTTTCCTAGGAAATGAAAATTATTTCATTTGAAATATTCTAAATTTCAGCTATTTTTTACCTCATATTCACTATTTTGATTGGAATATCAGCCATATTTCTGAAGTCTATTTTGAAGGATTAAATAACCTGTGAAAAACACTAATATGGTAAAAAAATTGAGTACAAGAGGAAAATAAACCCTAAGATCCTAAGTCCAACTCCTAAGTCTAAGTTATAGGCCAGGTCCCAGGTAAAAAGTCCTAATTCCTAGGTCCCAGGTCTTGAGGCCTAAGTCCTAAGTTGTAAGGCCCAAGGTCAAAGTCCTATGCCCTAAGTCCCGAGTCTATAATCTCCTAGTCATATATCCCAAGGTCTAAGCCTGTAATGTCATAGTCGTAGGTCCAAAGGCCTGAGTCTTATGTCTTCATTTAGGCATGAGTTTGAAGTCCTTTGTCCTTAATAATCATCCTAAGGATACCTAAATCCAAAGTCCTAAGTACTAATGAGTTATATAAGCTAAGTCCTTCAAATTTATTTTTTCATTTTCAATTACAAGCTTTTATAGTTTTCCACTCTAATTTATCATTTTTTACTTAATTGATTAAAAAATTTATTTTTCATGGACGAAAATTGCAGTGCCCAAGTTTTCATTGCAATTGGTGTGTGTATTTCTACATGTATGTATTCCATTTCTAACTTATTCACTCACATCATTCAATTGAACAAAATATATAAAATTTCCTTCAAATTGTTTGACTAGAATAGGGTATTTCCACACAAGTTGAACACCTTAAGCAACATCTCACACAATTAGATCACAAATTATCAACACACCAATGTACTGAGTGGTTAAACCATCTCATAATCCTTTTTCTTTATGTTGATGACCTTATTATTATTGGTAATGACCCTAAACTTTTAACCCATGTGAAATCTAGCTTGAAGAAGAAATTTGAAATGATTGACTAAGGACATTTGCATTAATTTCTTGGTCTCCAAGTCTTGCAAACCAAAACAATAATTTTTCTTTCGAAGTCTAATTATGATTGTGACCTTCTTTGCCACTTTCACATGGAATATTGTAAACCACCCTCATATCCCATTCAATATGGAGTCAAACTTGTTGCCACCTGCATTACACCCAAAGTAGATGCCACCTTATACTATTGGTTAGTTGGTGGCCTTTTGTACTTGACTCATACCCATCTTGATATTTCCTTTGATATTGGTATTGTTGCTCGCTATATGAAAATGCCCCATTAAAGTCATTGGAAAGCAATAAAAATGATAGTTTGGTATTCTAAGGACACACAATTCAGTTTGGGATTCATTACAGTTCATGGGGGACTCCTTTGCTGGATAGTTTCACTAATTCTTATTAGGCTCGTGACCCGAATGATTGAAAGTCTATTGTAGGTTATGTTTTCAATATTGGTTTCAAATCTATCTCTTGGGCTTGCAAGAAACAACAAGTTATTTCTCCTTTTTTAGTAGAAGCAGAGTATCAAGCTATGGTTAATCCAATTCAAGCAGCCTTGTGGCCTCAACAAATCCTCTCAAAGTTTGGATTGCAACATCAACATTTGACTACTCTCTAGCGTGACAATTAGAGTGCCATCAATCTCACCAAAGATCTAGTTCAACATGAGCAAAACAAACACAATGACCAACACATGCACTTAAATAGAAAACTTATTTAGGATTGCATTCTCGAAATGCTCTTTTGCCTGATAGATGATCAAGTTGTTGACATTTTCACAAAGTCTCTTACAAAAGTGATTTTTTCCAAAATTTGATCTATATTAGGAGTTCTTGAAGTTTCCATTAGGGGGGCATAGGCTATAATACCTCCTTCTCCTATTGTATCATATTTTTAAATTCTTCAATCCTATCTCAAGTTGTTTTTAAGTGGGGATGTTAGGATATTTAAACACTTAGGAGATAGTTAAAATCAACTTGGTCTAATGCGTCTTTAGTTAAAGTGTGTTTCTTTAGTATGCATTTGTAGTTATGTAATCTGATGATCATGATATGTTATAGACATAAAGTGATATGACAATTCATCTTCTCCTTGATGGCTATATTGTTTTGTGGGTCAATACCTGATTGGTCCACGGTCTCTATTTGAAGAGCATGGAGGGTCATTTGCTAGAAGATCAATTGTGAGAAACTCATATGTAAATTATTTTCCTTTGCATTAATATATTGCTTCAAGTGGCCATTTGGATGGGGTTGTGGATTGTTTCCCTCTTTGAGGGTTTTAACTATGTGATATATTGGTGTGTTGATTTGTGATCTGTTTGTGTGAGCAATTGCTTACAATGTTCGACCTATGTGGAAATACCTTGTTTTAGTCAAACACAAACCCATATGCCACTAACACCTAATAATGCTTACCCCCTAATCCCTCCCTACTAATCCACTAACAATTTACCCATAACCCACTAACCCTTATAACCCTTTAAGCCTATATGTTTATTTTAACCCAACCATAACTACCCCTAAACCCCATAACCTATAATCCCTATAATGTCAACTTACAACTAACATGGCCAAATCCTTAACTCACTAGGACTTGACTGCCTAACCTTTAAGAAATATAACAAGAAAGCACAAGCCAAAAAATGGCGGAAAATGTTTAATCCATTCTCTTACATTTATCTTCATAATGTTGACGATATTATATATTACAAGGATCATAGACACCTCTAGAATATCTCACTGCTAACACATTAGTGGATAAGTATGACAACTCATGAAGTGATAAGAATAACAACTCATATGAGAGGTGATCTATGGCATTTTGATTGTCTAGTGACTTATAGTTTAAGATCCCTTACTCAATCAAAAGTCTAAATAATTATATTCGTAAAACAACATGAACTAGTACCTAGGTTGGTATCATCTTCAATTTAAAACTTCTAAACTGGGCTTTGATGAAGACATTCTTGAAAAACCGACAATTTCGGATGTTGAATGGTTCATTTAAAATGAACTTTGAAAGAGAGCAAAAATTATGGAAGCGAACGACTACCATGTCTAAAAATTCCCTGTTTGCTGGAATAGCTAGAAGAAGTTTGTGTCTTCTATAGGTGAACAAATAGGTTAATTTAAACACTCTATGATTTTAAACACAATTAGGTGTCAAAAAACATCCCATGAATAGTTGATTTAATGTAGGTAGTTTTTTTAAGAGACTAGTTGCCATGCTAGAATTCCCAAATGTTGATTGGATTTTTCTTGATACGACTTTGAATCTTGAAGCCTGACTATCATCATTGATACCCCCCCACTATCGGTTACAAGGTGAAAAGAATGTGGAAGGGATCCAAGATTAAGCTTTGTATTCTTCTACAACCATTGAATTTTATACCATGTATCTGGTGGTTTTGGTTGAGCACTAACCAATTTCATCAATGTATGTGGTGGTTTTGGTTGACCACTAACCTTTTCACTTAATCAATGCACTCTCCCCATTTAGTTGAAAGAGAGTTACATTTTGTTTATTCAATGTACTCCCCCCCTTAAGATGCAAGGGTTCTCCTTTCAGTTTTGTACTCCACCCCTTTAAGGTACAAGGGAGTACCAATTTAGATTGCTATTCATTGTCTCAAATTGTTTATTTTGATAGTGATCTTTAAATTACTTGGATGAAAATTTTGAAAAATTAACCTCACATCATCTTCACATCATCTACAGCTTGAAGTTTCCATGATCATTAAATAAATACAGCTATGGTGTGAGGAACCTACAACAATTAATTGATAAAATGCACAATATATGAGATCACATAATATTTTTATTGATCGCAGGCCACTTCGAGGGGGAAACCTCCTTTGAGAAAGCTCAATACAAATAACTTCATGGTACCTTCATTGGCCTCAACACACACTTATATACTAAGTCTATGCCCAATACTATGGTTCAATACCATGGAACATATAATACTATGGGACAACTTACAAAGCATATGCGTCCAATACTATGGGTCAATACCATGGGCTAATACAAACTATGGATCAACAAATACTACGGGATGACTTAAAAAACATATGCGTCCAACAACAATATACTAACAAAGTAAAGAGAAAGGTTGAAACGGGTTCCTAACATCCCATTTCCCTTAGAAAAAGATTTGTCCTTAAAGCTTTAGATGTGGAAATTGATGCGGAATCTGAAGGAGTGGTTCCCCTATAGCATCCTCGAGCTGCATTCTATGCCATTGAATTAATACCTCTATGATAGATTGAGAGATAAGCTGACGCCTTTTGAGTGTCAGGGAGGATTGCTTGGAAGATTGTAGAAAAAGAAGAACCATATCACCTACTTGAAAAGTGCGCTCAGTGTTGATGTATATGTAACTTCGGAATGTATTTCACCTATGTATTTCATCTATGTATATTGTACTCCTATAGAGATGTGTTATTCCTCTATAAGGAAGTGTCGTCATTTGTATTGACAAGTGTCGAAAGTGTCGTAACTTGCCGATGGGTTATTAGACCACCCTGTATGGGGTCGGCCCTGATTAAGTTAACCATGGGTTATTAGGCTAAGCTAGACAAGTCGACCCCATTAGTTTATTGGGCAGGACATGACAAGTATAAATAGAGATCGGGAGATCTCTATTTGGACATCTCATTACTCACTTCTACATCACTCGGAAAGTGGCGCACATGTGAGGAGGAGGATCATCTGCTAGGAGAAGACTATCTCTTGTACTTGGGTTGTACTTTGGTTGTATTATTGCTCTATCTATCTCTGAGGAAGTTGTAGGGTTTTTTCACCTTAGGGTTTTCCCCATGGAAACTCTGTGTGTCTATTGTCTCTTATGTTTGCCTCTTGTTATGATTGACATGTTTGACATGCTTGATATGATTGATATGCTGTACATGTTATTCTCTCAGTAAAGATCCTAGAGTATATTGAATTAATGCTAAAAAATTAACATGGTATCAGAGCTTCCCTGAGAAGAAGACATTGTGCAGTGGTGGAAACTAGGGTTTCTTGCTTATTGGGTTTCTCTCCACAGATTTTGGAAAAGCAGTAACGTAGATTGACTCTACTCATCAAGGAGAATCTATCTGTCCAATCAGAATTCAATACTGAGCACTTTCAGTTTTGGCCCTAAAAATCAGGGTTTCCACAAAAATAGGAATTTCTGAAATCTGAAGACATAGTTGGAAGCTCCTTGGAAAAATTGAAGTTTAGAGCTTTGGATCGAGATTTTTGGTTGGGTGAAGCTCCGGGAAACTCAAACCTTAATTAAGGGTCCTCCCTAGTGAATCCGGGAAGACTAAAAGGCATTTATGAAGGGTGACACTTTGCAGATCTCAAATTCTGAATATACCAGGCTGATCAACTCATCAAGGTGCATCTTTCTATCCTTTTAGAAAGTTGAAATTCACATTTTGATTTTTTTAGGGTTTCTCTGACAAACCCTAATCCGGGACCAGATCCAGTTTTTCAGCAAATCAAGTGGTAAGACCTATATCTTTTCTATTTCCATTTGAAGTACTATTTAAGATGTCTCACCACACCAAGCTTGAGGATAAGCTTGAAGGGGCTGATAAATTCCGAGCATGGAAGTATAGGATTAGGTTAATCCTGGAATAAAATGAGTTGGACACATATATAAGTGAAGAGGTCCCTGTCCCAGAGGGAGAAGAGGCTAAGCATCTTCACAAGAAGAACTTGGTCAAGGAAAAGAGAATCATTGCTGATTCTATCAAGGACCATCTCATCCCACATGTGTCATCTCTGAAGACACCCAAAGAGATGTTTGATTCCCTGACCAAGTTATTTGAAGGGAAGAAAATAAATCGGAAGATGACCCTGCGGAACCAATTGAAAGGGGTAAAGCTTCAGAATGGAGATACCACTCAATCTTATTTTTCTAATGTCTCTCAGATCAGGGAACAACTTGAAGCTGTGGATGAAATTGTGGACAATGGTGAAGTTGTCATGACCACACTAAATGGCCTACCTAGGTCATGGGATTCCTTTATCCAAGGAATCTATGCAAGAAAGAAGTTGGCCTCCTTTAGTAGACTGTGGGAGGAATGTTCACAAGAAGAGGCTAGGTTCGTAGCCTGAGAAGAAAAGATGGGAAGTGAAGACCAATCTCTCGTATCTCACACCAAAAGAAGCAAGCCTAAGAAGGAGCACTCTCAGCACAAGAGATCCACTCACTATCATCAAAAGAATAAGAAGGATCTAAGATGCTTCACATGTAATGAGAAGGGTCACTTTGTTGTATATTGTCCCAAGAACAAAAGTGACAACAACAACAACAACCTCAAGAAGAAGAAGAAGAATAACAAAAGGAAATATCATGCTCATGCTGCCGAGGATGATGAATCCCCCAGGAAGAAGGCTAGAGCAGAAAGTGATGACTCATCAAGCGAAGATGAATATGTTCTAATCTATGCTCTCACAAGTACTATCTCTCATGGTTGTAATGATTGGCTTATTGATAGTGGGGCTTCCAAACACATGACTGGGTTTAAAGAATCTTTTGTAAATCTATCTGAACATGAGTCACCCCATAAGGTGAAACTTGGGGATGACTATCAATACCCTATCAAGGGAAGTGGTGAAGCCTCCTACAACCTAGACTCTGGGAAGTCCTTGAAGATGAAAGATGTTTTGTATGTACCCGGGCTCAAGAAAAACTTACTCTCCATATCTGCATTTGATGCAAAAGGCATACGGGTTTCATTTGTAGATGGCCAAGTCCTAATGTGGCCAAAAGGTAAAACTATAGATGATGCAGTGGTGATTGGAGAGCAAGAGGGAGGATTGTATAAATTAAAGGGACAACCTGAACATGCCATGGTACATGAATCCATGGAGCCAAGTGAACTCTAGCATAGAAGGCTTGCTCATGTGCACTATAGAGCACTACCAATTGCAAGCAAAGTTGTAGAGGGTCTTCCTAAAATCAAGACAAAGCATGAAGGTGTTTGCAAAGGATGTGCAAAAGGAAAGAACATAAAGAAATAATTTCCAAACAGTGAAAGCAAGGCAAAAGGAATCTTGGAAATCATCCACTCTGATGTATGCGGTCCGATGTCATCCAGTTCTCTGAGTGGGTATGTTTACTATGTCACTTTCATTGATGACTTCTCCAGGAAGACTTGGGTTTACTTCTTGAAGAATAAGGATGAAGTATTTGATAAGTTCAAGGAATTCAAAACCTTGATGGAGAATCAAACTAACAAGAAGATCAAGACATTCAGATCCGACAATGGCGGTGAATTCACTTCAGGTGATTTCAAGAAAATATGCAGTGATTCAGGGATTAAGAGGGAGTTGACTTCTCCCTACAATCCACAACAGAATAGAGTTGCAGAAATAAAGAATAGAACAATCATGGAAGCAACACGGGCAATGCTGCATGACCAGGATCTGCTTATGCATCTATGGTAGGAAGCAGCTAGGACAATTGTGTATGTGCAGAACAAAACACCTCACAAGATATTGGACAACAAGACACCAGAAGAGGTCTTCTCTGGTAAGAGACCTGAAGTCAGCCATCTTAGGATAATTGGTTGTCTAGTATATACACATGTTCCAAAGGAAAAGAGGACCAAGCTAGATCCTTCAGGAAAGAAGGGTATCTTTGTGGGTTACAGTGAAAGCTCGAAGGCTTACAAAATATACTTTCCAGGGTTCAAAACGATTGATGTCAGCAGGGATGTAACATTTGATGAAAAATCAACATTCATCAAATCAAGGAAGACACCTATTGAAGATCATGAAGAACCAAAGGAAACCATATTTCAAGACACTACCATGACTGAAGCAATTCCAGATGTTGATCGTGAAATTGAAGATCCGCAAGAACCTGTAGATCCACCTCGTGAGAAGGACTCTCACAAGAGGAAACCTGCATGGGCTAGAGAGCTCATTCAAGATGCAGAAAGATATGGCATTTCAGAAGAAGAACACAAAGCAAAGAAGAGAACTAGATCACATACCAGCTATGTTGCTTTACTCTATGATATTATGAACAAGGAACCTTCCAGTTATGAAGAGGCAGCGGAAAAGAAAGAATGGAAGGATGCCATGGTCGAGGAATATCAGTCGATCATGAAGAATTATGTTTGGGATGTGGTCCCAAGAGCTGATGGGAAGTTTGTTGTGACTTCCAAATGGATCTACAAGATCAAGAATGCTGCAGATGGCAGCATAGAGAAATACAAAGCGAGATTTGTAGCTCGTGGCTTCTCCCAGAAAGAAGGAATCGACTATGAAGAAACTTTTGCTCCTGTAGCCAGATACACTTCCATTAGATTAGTACTTTCTTTGGCTGCAGTGGTGAAATGGATGATACACCAGATGGATGTCAAGACTGCTTTCTTGAATGGTGTAGTTGAGGAGGAAGTATATGTGGAGCAACCACTTGGTTCCGAGACACATGACAGGTTGAAGAAAGCCTTGTATGGTTTGAAGCAAGCTCCTAGGACTTGGTATGATAGGATATACAACTTTCTATCCAGTTTGGGATTTACCAAGAGTAAAGCGGATTCCAACCTTTACTACAAGGTTGAGGAAGGAAATCCTGTGATACTACTGTTGTATGTAGATGATCTGTTTGTAACAGGTAATGATAGTTTGATTACCGATACCAAGAGGAAGCTTGCAACCGAGTTCGAGATGAAGGACTTGGGGATGATGCACTATTTTCTAGGCATGGAGGTGTGGCAGAGTACAGATGGAATCTTCCTTGGACAAGGGAAGTATGCAGTGTAGATCCTGAAGAGGTTCAGGATGATGGAATGCAAGGCCATGGCCACACCTATGGAATCGAACCTGAAGCTTCTGTGTGATGCTTCATCTGATCCGGTTGATGTCACAGTGTATCGTCAGATGATTGGGTCCTTGATGTACCTGACAAACACAAGACCAGATATTTGCTTTGCGGTGAACACATTGAGCCAGTTCCTGACGGATCCCAGAGGTGTTCACCTGGTTGCTGTAAAGCATATTCTGAGGTACCTGAAGGGTACAGTTGATTATGGGCTCAAGTATGATGCGAATCAAAAGTTTAACCTGGAAGGTTATGTTGATTCGGACTGGGTGGGCAGTGATGTAGATAGGAAGAGCACATCTGGGTGCTGCTTCAGTATGGGATCAGGTGTGATCTCTTGGTTTAGCAGGAAGCAGTCCTGTGTAGAACTGAGTATAGCCGAAGCAGAGTATGTTGCAGCTTGTTCGGCTAGTTGTGAGGAAGTATGGCTCCGGAAGCTACTGTCTGAGTTATTTGATCTCCCGTTGGATGCTACTGGTATCTTTTGTGACAACCAGAGTTGTGTGAAGCTGTTTGAGAACCCGATGTTCCACGATAGGTCGAAGCACATTGAGATCAAATATCACTATATTAGGGATATGGTGCAGAGAGGAGCAGTGAAGCTCCTGTATGTTGCGACGGATGAGCAGGTTGCGGATGTGCTGACGAAACCACTAGCCAGAGTGAAGTTCAAGTACTTCAGAGAGAGGCTTGGTGTTCTTTAGATTGACGACACTTCGAGGAAGAAGTGATGGACACATTTGCTGGAGCCATTCCAAGCATGGTGAGAGGAGGATCCTTCCCATGGTTGTGGATATAAGCGCTGGATGATGAGCATCATGATGATGTTCTAGTTTCTGCTCTGTATGATCAGTTGGATCATTTATATATGTATGTATGCATCATGTTGGATGCTGGATATGATCAGCTGGATCATTTATATGTATGTATGTCATGGATAATTTTAGGGGCGAATCTTAGCCCATTGGCGAATTTAAAGGGTTTCCAAATTTTAGAGGGTGAATTTTTATATGCAAAAGAATTTTAAAAATTTAAAAATTTCGTCCTAATTTTATTTAAAAAATAATATTTAACATGGCGATCGCCATCCATTTTCTATGGGGGAGAACCCTCGAAAACGGATTTCACCCTCGCAAAAAATTGTAAAATCTTTCATTCGCCCATGTAAATCAATTAAATTTGTCTTGAATGCCTCAATCGCCCTTGATTTATGGAGGTGGAGGTTAATACTAAGTGTTTCGCTCTATGTTTTACTTATAAATCCAAGATACCGCTATCATCGCCTGTGGATTATGCAATTGGAGAATTTTTTAACATAAATGAGTCCATATATCATGGAATTGGGGCAAATAGTAATGATTTTGCCCCTATATATAATTACAGAATTGGCTTTCAAAGGATAATAGGTTTCAAAGCTCTTGTGTTTAGAACTATGTAAAAATAGGGTTTCAAATTTCAATTTCAAAGGTTGTTCTGGAATTTGTGGAGTTACCGCTTTCGAGGCTTGAGCTTTTAGGTTTTTCTTGCAATCAAATATTCCAAAGCGCAGAACCACAGGTATGGATCTTTGATTACTTGCACATGTCTTCCGTTGATCATGCACTTACTCATCATATCTTTATTTACCAGATTAAGAGACCAGTCATTCATAAACTATTAACATGACCCCAAATCCATGTAAAATAGCTTCGGCTGGGCTCCTTCCTTGCTTATATGTTCTAATATCATCCATGTCCACTATGGGAAGCTTGTCGTGATTGTTGATGTTGTCTACCAAAATTGTGTATGTAGCCTTTGTCCCTTCTCCCTTGTTGGTATTCTAGCATATTGTAATTCTATTTGGTCAGTGTTATTTTCAGTTAAATTTACACACACACCCTACTTTAATTCGACATAATCACTAGCTACTAAAACAGACCAGCACACGATTTGCTGATGTCAGGCGCATCTCTCTGCTTGCAGAATCCATGGGAACTAATGCCACCCAATTGGACTATACACACAATAGGGGTGGTACTATCGCACTAGTGAAAGGTAGCGTTAGCCATAACAGTAGCCTAATTCTCTATTTAAGTAGCAAGGATAGCAATAACCATTTATATAGTAGCTGAATTCAATCTTGTAGTAGCGCGATCCATCTGGTTACCTAAACCTCTTAGACTATACCCTACTTCAACCTCCATTGGAGTATCAAGTGTGACGCTGCATCGACCGTTGTATTCTCTGTCCATTCTCTCTCAATACCTGCATGATACTCCAATGGACATTGTCAGTTGAACATATTAATTATACTAGTTTGTTACATTCTACTTAGGTGGTTTAGTTGAGTATCTTTTCTGCTTGTTGTGAATATTGATCCATTCAACCTATGTGCCTAGTGTACATTGTATTTGCAATTATTATTATTGTTTTTATGAGATGAGAGACTATCCATCTTGTGTATTTAAATTATCTGCCAAGGGCCATGAAACAAGACCGTGTTCTATCTAAATGGTGCATGCAATAGTTAAGCATTCGCATCCTATTTTCAAAATTCAAGCACTTGATTCGTGGGACCTGGATCTCTTAGTACAGCCAAATGCAGTCTTACCATCAAACGAAAATTAAAGTAGGGCCTCAATGTCACGCCAACAAATGAAAATGACGAGCTGCAATAAGTTGTTTTGGCATTTGGGAAATTTGAAGGAGTAGTATCATATCTATAGAAGATAAGCAACCTGGGATATGAATCAACAAATCATATCGAATACATCTGCTTGATGTTGTTGATTGTTTGAAGTTGTGTTAGCTTGAAGTTGCATTAGACTCTTGACTGAGATGGAGCTGTGTTGATGCTAAGTGGAGACTGATGCCAAGCTGAAGAGACACTCTCACTCTCCATCTGTGCATGAAGTGGTATAGTTGTGTGACTATAGCCGCGTATTGTTTTCTGTATTGAGTGGAATTCCTCATACAGTGAGACCGATGATGACTGGAGCTACCTCACGAATTTTTGAGTTGATGATTAATTGTTGCTTATTGAATAGACTCGTGCTTTCAATGGAGAATGGAGAATAGACCGACGTCTTGGGAGATACATTTTGAGAGTTGAGACAAGCGAGTCCAAGTCTGGCGTTGTGCCCGTCGTAAGCCGAAACCCTAATTTTTTGGCTCAACATTGAATCTCGTGGTACCTGTCGAATGCGTTAATGGATCTGCTGTGTGGAGCCTTTCGAACTTCCACTTAAACCATGGTTGTTGCATGCTATTTAGAGCTTGTGTTCGTTGAGACTTGTGTGCTTGATAATCACATTCAATGCAGCTCTCTCCTCTAGTGAACGTTACGTTAAATTGGATATAAATTGGTTTTTATAGGGTTTAACTTTCTAAAACTTTTTATAATATAAAGAAAATTAGTGGTATGTGCATGTAGGCTATATTCAAATGAAATCTTTAAAAACTATAACAATTTTATCAAATATAAATCTTGCATATCTCATTAAAAAATATCAACATTTCTTCTAATAAATTTAAAATGATAATTTTTTAAAAATAAACCTTGTTATGAGATTCTTAATGGCTATAAATCTTATTAACAAAAAATAACTTAATTTATAACAAACAAAAAAACTAAAATCTAAATAGGATCAAACTTTTGATCTCCCTTAATAGAAATAAATCTTATATTAATGAAAAAACAAATTCCATTCTTTAGGAGTTCAAATATGTCTCAACTCTAAAGAACATGCATTTAGAGATTTAAACAAGTTAACCTTGAATATATATACAATTAAGTTTCATTATTATCTTATATGAGCATATTTCAACATCATATGACCAAACTAACTTATCATCCAAAACCCTACTCAGTACCTATTTACAAATGGAAAACTCCCTACACTACTACATAGAGGGGGGTTTTGAGACATAACTCAAGAAAAAAAGTTTGTGTTTTGTTTTAAATACTGTTTTTAAATGAGTGTTTTAAACTATTGTCTCATATAAACAATAAAGGATATGTTAATTATGAACTATATTGTCTCAAGTTGAGACAAAAAAAAGTTATGCAAATAATTTTGTCTCTCCATATCACTTTTAACTCTCTAGAGGCAATATATAAATCAATGTATAAAATACATTTTTAATCATTTGAACATCAACTAAATATTATTTTCTTAAAAATAAACTACATTATCATGTATTATATTGATTTATGGTAGGGTAGGGTGGAATTGAACCACCAACCTTTTTCTTTTCATTTGCTTTGTAATATAGATGCTCTCCATTGAGATAACGCCCTTTAAAGAATTAGGTAAGAGAGGGTAAAAGAGACAAGTTGTTATGCAACCCATAATAATGCACAGTGATATCAAATATAAAATTATTATTTTGTTTCTTAAATGTTAATTTTATTAGTATTCTTCTACAATAAAAAGTGCATAAATATTTGAAAAAATGGTGTTAAAGATTATTAAAGAAAGGAACTAGTGCATAAACCATTTGCAAAGTATGGAATATGACTAGTTAATGCGGTAGGACACTATGAACTATGTTTTATGGGTATAATTTTTATTAGGATTTGACATAATAAATGTTGTTAATAAACTTCCCTAGAAATTTAGTAATGACAAAGATTAAGATCATATAGGTTTACCAAATGTAAAAGTACAAAATATCAAAGAATCCAAAATAAAAATAATCAAGGATGCTCTCTCAATCAAAATGACAATCTTTTGAACCATGAGAAAGGATCATAAATTTTTTAGTTAGAAATGGAGTCATCAAAAATGATTTGGGGTGTTATAAATTAATATTTTTAGTAGCAAGCAAGAGGATCACATCCAACCTAACAATGTGGACCAAACCTTATTTTATAAAAGATTAGAAATCTCTTAGTTTTTAAGAAATCCAAACTAAGATAATTGATGTCAACATTGATTGTTTTCTTAGAAAAATGCTAGAATTCAACTTGTTATCTAAAATCACGGGATTCACATCAAATGAGAATAATATGTTATTTAGAATAACATAAGGGGGGGGAAGAAAATTCCTTAATTAAATGATGGCAATGTGTGGTAAAGAGAAACATGCGATCCTTTGTCTTCTGCAAATGTCTAAGTACCTAGAAGTCATGAATGAAAGCACATATATCAAACTCTCATTAAATTTACTCTTGGTTTCTTTCATCTCATTATAATTATGCTTTTGTAGGGGTAGTATAATTTTATTTTTAAGAGTTTAAGCCCATTTTGCACATTTTCACTGATTTCCGATAGTATAAGTGAATTAATCCCCACTCCACAATAAATTTTCTAATGGAATTGAAAGCACTCAATTTCCCCTCGTCAATTCAGTGAAGACTGTGACCTTGTCTTTTTCTCTCAATCTCATGCTTCTGCTTTTCAAAAAAAGTCAAAAGATTGGATTTTATAGGCATCCTGTTGTGGGCCCATTTTGATACTAGAAAGCATGGTTGGATCATCATGGTCTCTATCATGGACCATGGTTGTACTAGATGGTTATATCATGAATCCAAACATGCTTTCTAGTACCATATGGCCTTCTGAAGGAAAACACCTGTCATATGCTTCAATATATATGGCCTTCTTCAGCACTATTGTCTTTGCATCATTTTTTTTCAATCATTTGTCATCCCATTATATATTCCATGCAGTTCGTCCTCTTTCATTTATTGCTTCACTTTAACAATTCATTATTATTTCACTTGTTTCTTGTTCACTATTTCCTTTCCTAGGGGACATAGGGGAGTGCAAAATTCATCTCACCCTGGGTCAATGGGGTCTAGCCTAGGTGGTTAAAGTAGGGTTTTTTGATCCTCTTGACCCACTTGTGACATGCTTTCCACTTGTGGGTCAATTTGTCTCCACAATATGCTATTTCATGTGGATGGGGCAAGGTACTAATATTGGGCAAGTTTGGTGGAATAGATCCCCCTAGTCATGACTGCTTAGCCAAGATTTTCCATCACAAATATGTGGGTGCAATTCCTTTATTGATCTAAGCAATTAAAAAAAATCATCTCCCAAGACTATTAAATAAGAACAAGAAGAAAACTCTACTAATTGTAGGGAGAAAACTACAAATAGAAACTCAAGTAGTAGAGGAAAAATTTGTAAGTAAGAAGAAGAGGAAATTGCCCTCATCATGTGAGCTATGAATGACAATATCCACCCCAATAACCCCTCTAATAATGTTCCTCCCTTCCATGTCCATGTTGAGCATATTCTAAAAGCATTGCATTCCATGAGACCGTATTTCACTTTGGCACTTGGCCAAACACTTTATGTGCATCCTCTAAACACCCACATTTAGAATACATCTCTCCAAGATCCACTCAACTTTGCTTGGATATGAATGCATCAATAAGGTCACTACCATTTAGTATTGAGACCAAAAATTAAATAGATCAACTGAACCCAACATTTGAAGAAGCCTTGAACTCAGAATTAACAAGCAGAGTGCCATTCAATGTGTTTTATAAATCAGTGAAAGATTCGCCAAATTTTTACAATATTTTATAATTCAGTGAAATATTCGCCAAGTTTTTCCTATATTTTATAATTCAATGAAATATTCGCTAAGATTTTAAAATATCTTATAATTTAGTGAAAGATTCGCCAATATTTTATAACATCATATAATAAAATGAAAGATTTGCCAAAAAATTAAATACGTATTTTATATTATTGATAAAATCGCCTTCAAACTTTCCTATATATCAGGGAGATTTGCCCATTTTTTATACATATAAATTTTGGGGGGGTTCTTAAAATCATCCCTGATGTATGTATGCATCATGTTGGATGCTGGATATGATCAGTTGGATCATTTATATGTATGTATGTATGCATCATGTTGGATGCTGGATATGATCAATTGGATCATTTATATGTATGTATGTATGCATCATGTTGGATGCTGGATATGATCAGTTGGATCATGTGTATGTATCTGTAGATGTATCAAGAGGATACATTGTATGATCAGGTAGATCATGTATGTTGATATGTATCAGGTATGATCAGGTGGATCATGTGTTTGTATATGTATTAGGTGGATACATTTTATGATCAGGTAGATCATGTATGATGATATGTATCAGGCAGATACTATGTATGCATCAGATGGATGCATTGTATGATCAGGATGATCATAGATGATGAGCTTCAGTATGTTGCTCCAGATGACATGCATCAGGACGATGCAGTGATGATGATCAAGATGATCATGTGTACATCAGGATGATGTATGGTGAGTATCAGGATGATACTCTGTGGCCGTGGAACAGGTTGTGCATATGAGCATGTAAGTTGACCTGGGAGATCCTATAGGTCGAAGCTGTGTGCCCATAATAGCTTGGGATGCTCTTTTGAGGCATTGCTCTGAGAGGACATATAATGGCGCCCTGGAAGATCCTATAGGTCGGAGCTGTGTGCCCGTAACAACCTGGGATGCTCTTGCGAGGTTTTTCCATGACCACATATAATAGCACCCTGGGAGATCCTATAGGTCAGAGCTGTGTGTCCGTAACAGCCTGGGATGCTCTTGCGAGGTTTTGTTGTGACCACATATAATAGCGCCCTGGGAGATCCTATAGGTCGGAGCTGTGTGCCCGTAACAGCCTGGGATGCTCTTGCGAGGTTTTGTGGTGGGGTCACATGTAATCTGTCCCTGGGAGATCCTATAGGTCAGAGCTGTGTGCCCGTAACAGCCTGGGATGCTCTTGCGAGGTTTTGTGACGCACTTAATAAGTCTTCAGAATTCCACAGTATGGCCAGTGATGATGAAGACCTGCAGGTGGTGGGCCTACATCCAGTATAAAAAAGGACTGGCTTTGTAGAACTTTCTATGATGAGTAGATTCAGAGATTGATTGAGATAGCAGCAGCAGTGACGATGATGATGATTCGAGGATGATGATTCGATGATGATGATCCAAGAAGAAGACTTGTGCTAGCAGATCTGTGTCGAGAAATACCTTCCTAGTTAAGAGGGAGTGTTGATGTATATGCAACTTCGGAATGTATTTCACCTATGTATTTCATCTATGTATATTTTACTCCTATAGAGATGTGTTATTCCTCTATAAGGAAGTGTCGTCATTTGTATTGACAAGTGTCGCAAGTGTCGTAACTTACCGATGGGTTATTAGACCACCATGTATGGGGTCGGCCCTGATTAAGTTAACCATGGGTTATTAGGCTAAGCTAGACAAGTTAGCCCCATTAGTTTATTGGGAAGGACAAGACAAGTATAAATAGAGATCGGGAGATGTCTATTTGGACATCTCATTACTCACTTCTACATCACTCAGAAAGTGGCGCACATGTGAGGAGGAGGATCATCTGCTAGGAGAAGACTATCTCTTGTACTTGGGTTGTACTTTGGTCGTATTATTGCTTTATCTATCTTTGAGTAAGTTGTAGGGTTTTTTCAGCTTAGGGTTTTCCCCACGGAAACTCTGTGTGTCTATTGTCTCTTATGTTTGCCTCTTGTTATGATTGACATGATTGACATGCTTGATATGATTGATATGCTATACATGTTATTCTCTCAGTAAAGATCCTAGAGTATATTGAATTAATGCTCAAAAATTAACACTCAGAACGGTGCTGATCGACTTGTTGTTTCATTCGAATTCTTACCATGTAAACATTGTCCTGCAAAATGAGAAGAATTTGATTGCGGTTTCGAACAACCGAGTCAATTTCCTGAACTAGGGAACTCCTGAGGGTGTATGGAAGAAGAACTGGCGGTACCTGTCCATAGATTGCTTCATATGGTGTCATTTTAGATGTGGTATTGTATCACCGGAGCGCTTCAGGGAAATCCATAGAAATAACTGTCCAAATCTGTGTAGGGATGGGCAAGGGTTTGAGCAGTCCTGTAAGGAGTGTCGTTTCACCCTTGTTGACCTGGAAAGTATCACAGTCAGCCACTATCTGTTGAATTGTCATTTTCAGTCCTTGCCAAAAGAAGTTACACTGTTCCTGGTCATATGTTTTGAGGAACCCAGAGTGCCCTGCCGATGGAGAAGCAGGGAGTTCATAGAAGACATAGCCCTTTTGAATAGATTGCAACCAATTTGGAACAAGCATAGAAATAGCTGAAAGAGAAATTGGGTCATCAAATGTGCGAGAAGGAGCATCCACCACCAGATTGTCCTTACCCTTCTTGTAAGTGGTCGCATAGGCATAACCCATGAGTTGGTTAACCCATTTCAGGTATGTTGGGGAGGAGACCCGTTGTTCTAGGAAATTTTTTAGACGCTGGTGGTCAGTCTGGATGCATAAATAATTCCCTAATAGGTATGGCTGCCATTTCTGTATTGCATGCGAAATAGCCATCATTTCCTTCTCAGATGTAGATGCGGCTAAATTCTTACTGGAAAGGTCTCTTGAAGGCGACAATCCCACTGGTTCAGCAAAGACACCTGCATATCTATCCAAGGAAGTAGTGGAGACCGTTGATGGGTGCATTTGAATGGAATGGAGCTGAGCAATGACACCATGTGAATTATTCTTAAGGATATTTTCCAGGCAATGTGAATTGATGATTCAGAGAGACCCTGGTTGTAATCCCGTAAATGTGTGTTGTTTCCCATTGACTGAAAACTACATCCAAAGTTCAGCAAAATCCCATAAGATAGGGCCAAGTGTGCGTAACTCGAACGCCCAAAACCACATCACATTCGCCTAAGGACAAGGAAAACATGTTAGAGCACAGGTTATAATCTTCCATAGAGATACGCACATTGCAACACTTCCCCTTGCAAGGTAAGGTTCCCCCATTGGCAATGATGACTTCAAAGTTGGAGCAAGGATGGACAAAACAATCATCTTGTTTGGCGATTCAAGATTTAATGAAGTTATGAGTGCTACCAGAATCAATGAGTATTGTAAGAGGGATCTTATTGAAGTAACCCCTGACCCGCTTTGTCTGTGGGGTGGTGACTCCAGCTAAAGCATGGAGAGATATCTCTGGGTGGTCGTCCGGAGACGGAGGGTCAATAGGCAGCTGCTGAAGGTCGACCTAATCATCCAGTGTATCTCGAGATTCTGCACCAAGTTCAGAGGCAGGCGAAGAATCCACATATAAGAGATAGAGTTGTTTCTCAACACATCTATGTACCCAAGTGAATTTCTCATCACAATTATAACAAAGCCCTTTTTCTCGACGCGCCTACATCTCCGCTTCAGACAAATGCTTGATAGGAGTTGTCCGAGGAGATGGTGTGATGGGAGGTCGTTGGGAAGCCATATTTCTGAATGGAACAAAAGTGTATTTGGAGCGTTGTTGGGATGTGATCTTGTGCTCTGCCAACTTAGCCAACCCTAAGACTTCCATCATTGTGTTGGGACATAACATTTTAACCTCTGAGCGTATTTCATCCTTAAGACCACTGATAAAACAACTCTTGTAGAATTTATTAGACAATCCTTCTGTGTGATTGGCTAGTTTCTCAAATTCTATCTGATACTCTCTCACAGTGCCAATTTGGTGAAGTTTAGTGAGTGCTCCTGTGAAGTCATCAAAAGCACTAGGACTAAATCGTTGCAAAAGGAGTTGGCAAAAATTTGTCCATTTTGGCTTGTCATGAGCCTTGATGTACCAACGGTACCATTGAAGGGATTCCTGTTCCAAATGAAATGATGCAAGTGGAACTTTTTGGACATCAAAAGTATTATGCAGACTGAAATATTGTTATGCCTGGTATATCGATCTAGTCAGATCATTACCATTGAAGCGAGGAAAATCAAGCTTCGGCCCACGAAAATTACTGGAAGAAGAGAACCTAGTGTTCATGGCTGAATGCTGAAGATGGAGGCTGAGAAATTTTTCATCCAAATCTTGGAGTTTGGTTTTGAGGGATGCAAGTTCGTCCTCCATGATTTGTGCTCATGCGCGGTTGACAACCATAACCAAGAGTTTTTTTTTTTTTGTGAATGGGTAGAAAAACACAAACAAAAGCTTATTTAGTAAAGGGAAATTTGGATTTGGGAAAAACTCTGATGGGTAATTCGGGTTTGACTAGGTTTTGGACACTTTCGAATAGATAGGGAAGTAGAAAATGAGGATTTCAGAAGTGGGGTGAAAGAATGGAAATTTTTTTCCAGAGAAGGACAAAGAAGCAGAAATAGGGAATGGAAACGGTGGCAAAATTTGAAGGCGATTGGGTGAAAATCGAAGAAGTTATGGCAAACCCTAAAAATAGACAAATGTGGGATTTCTGGCTTTGGGAAGTGGAATTTGGGATAGGGTCCTTAGGAATGAAATATGTAGAATGGAATTGCAGGGGTTTCAGTGAAGTTTCAGGGGAAACAAAGTTAAAACAAAGGAGATATGGATCTGAAAACGACTGGATCTGAAACTACTTGGAATGGATCGAAAACGGCTAGATCTGAAACGAATTTTGGAATGGATTTGAAACGGTTGGATCTATAATGCCGCGGAAGTGATCGAAAACAGATGGATATGCAACGACGCAGAAGTGATCGGTAACAGTTCAACTGGAGTTAGATATGGACCTCAGGTATGCTCAACTTCCTAAATGTTCAGGGGTTTCCCTCGGCCACCAATGCTGTCTGACGGCTTGCGTATTGGGGTAGTTCCCCTCACTCCATGGCTTAGGTAAAACTGATAACCACTTTGCCACAAATGACAACTCTTGGTTTACCTCACGGGTGGGAACTAGTTAATCAGGTAGGGGTCGTTTCCCTTTTCACTGGCATGTCCTCTCAATGGGCCAGCTACTTCGGGTTTCCTGTGGTACTCCTCACAATGAGTTTTAGGGCTTATGCCCAAGTACTTCCCATAGTTAAGCGGATAGGGATTATTCCCAAATCCAAACCTACAACATATGCGATTTTTTGTTTTGGCAGAAATTCCACCCAACGAGCCCAAGAAAGTGCTCTGATACTAGATGTGAGGAACCTGCAACAATTAATTGATAAAATGTACAATATATGAGATCACATAATATTTGTATTGATCGTAGGCCACTTCAAGGGGGAAACCTCATTTGAGCAAACTCAATACAAATAATTTCATGGTGCCTTCATTGGCCTCAACACACACTTATATACTAAGTCTATGCCCAATACTATGGTTCAATACCATGGAACATATAATACTACGGGACGACTTACAAAGCATATGCGTCCAATACTATGGGTCAATACCATGGGCTAATACAAACTATGGATTAACAAATACTATGGGACAACTTACAAAGCATATGTGACCAACAACAATATACTAACAAAGTAAAGAGAAGGGTTGACACGGGTTCCTAACATACGGATGCTAAAAACCAATACTTGAAATAGGTATCCGCAATGGTTCAAAAATAGTAGCGGAAACATATATGCAATTTTTGACATTATTCTTCACAACAGTGTTATGTTAATTTCTCAATAAATGAACCTGATAGATGCTCTTCACGACATCTTCATGCACAAATCGTCCAAGGTATTTAGTCCCAATCTCTAAAACAATAACTTGCATTTCATTTTCTGTGAAGAAGAACAAAGTCGCAATAGAGATAGTGGTCTTTGTGCCCTTGGAGATTGCTTTTCTTTGATAGAGAATGGTATTTGGAGAACGCCAACTCCATCACTCAAAATAAAAGAAATAGATACAAATAACGTATACCCATAAAGGCCTTTGAAAAATTCCTCTTAAAAAATGCAATCTCCATTGTTCCAATCCGAAAAGGATTACATTGTAATATATAGATTAATACACAACCCATCCAGCTGGCATGACATGAAATATGGCTGTAAAATAGTCTCAGTTGCACCTTATTTTTGGAGTTGAAATCGTCTTGTAAATTCCTCTTTTCAGACTAGTAATGTTCCATTTTATCTCGTTAATATCCCATATATTAACGACTCAAGATACACCACTAGGTCTAATATGACTCAAGATACACCATATATTAACGACTCAATATACACCATATATTAATTCGTGTACCCTCATATATTAAAGCAATATACAAAAAGTAAGTAGTGAAGGATGAATCTAATATGACGTTTGTGAGCTCATTCTTTGTTGGATATTTTGTGAAAATCCTCACAGCAGATCTAAGAGATGATGTATACCTCACAAGAGTAATTATGATTAAGCAGGAAAATAGAAGAAGAGTGAACAATACAGTATAATGAGCAACAAAATAATATGGTACAGTAGAAATCAGATAGAAGCAATAATACTTCACACACACTAATTAATTAATCACAGTATGGAAAAATAAATAGTACAATGGTAGAGAGGATTCGAATACCTAAGGTGGCAATTCGAATTAGCCTCTCAGAGTGATCATAAGATCAATAGAGTGTCATCGGAGCACAACTAGGTGTCCTCATGATCATCGGAGCGCAACTGGAAGTCTTCATCATCATCAGTGGAGTCATCAATGCTCAAGTAATTGTCAACCATTAGTCAAACTAACTCTGGTAGGTGTAACTGAGTGTAACTCAATGTAACTGACTGTAACTGAGTGTAACTGAGTGACAACTGGACTGGTAGGTGAAGAAGGGCGAGTTGCTCCCTAAAATCAAGGAATAAGGGCGCATTAAGCAACTGGAGGGCTAAAACTGAATAGTGAGAAGCTCCTGGGGGTTGGCTAACTGAGGGCTAGGTGCTGGACTAATGACTGGGATGCATGCAAACCCTAGAATGCATGCAAACCCTAAAGGTGCATGCATGACTGAAAATGTAAAGGATCAAAATACTGGTGGGACTAGGATGGAGTATAGGAATATCCTAACACCCCCCCTTAATCCATCTTGGGCCCTGGTAACTAAGACCAAAGGTCACCCAATACAATGAATAATAACAATCAATAAACCAAGGAAGTGGGAAAATTTCATGGGAAACATACCCCCTCCTCAAAAAATAGACTGTAAGGCACACATAAAAATAAATGCTCCAAACTCAAGCATGTGTGATGCTCGGTCATATGTCTGGAGGTATCTTCTTCTTGGGAAGAAGTGGATCATGCTCAAAAAGCATGTGCTTGTACTTGCTCTTCAGATCGAATGTGATGAGAACAAATCCAACAGTATGAGAATGATCCTTGAACCTGTGATTCGAATCAGCTGAGGTAGGATCAAATATGTGAAAGTGCATATAGTCTTTTGTCTTCTCCTTCGAACCACCATGGGTGAGATTATGCCAAAAATAACTATTACATGTTTGCTTGAAATCAAAATCATATTTAAGACTTAAAAAACAGTTTCTTGAGATCTTCTTTGAACCAGCAGGGGTGAGATCAAAACTATCATATGCATGAGAAATTATCCCAAGCAGTAATTGCTTAGAATCCAAATTAGATCCAAGACTTGAATCATGGTTTCTTGAGATCTCCTTTGAACCATGAGAGGTGAGATAAAAACCAGTAGATGCATGAGAAATTATCCCAAGCGAATGGCAATGGCCATATTCTTCAATGACCTTCTGAAAGCATGGAATTATGATCATATAGTAGTATAAAAGAGGAGATAGCTGGAGAGGAGCGAATGCATTACCTTCAAAAGCTGTTTTGACCTCTGAAATAATCATGTGATCATGATGCAAACCAACAGACTCTGGTGCAAGAGAGGATTTAGGACCTTCTGCAATATCTAGAGTGTCAGCTGGCACATCAAGAGAAGAAAGTTTGAGCATGAGCGGAGAATCTGCAAGTTCTCTGTCAACAACTTCAATATGAGATGATACTGGTTCATGATCTGAGAGATCATCAAGGGGAGCGAATGCAACATGATCTGAGAGACCATCAGGAGGAGCGAATGCATCATGATCTGAGAGACCATCAAATGGAGCGAATGCATCACCTTGCTTGCTTTTGAAGGGATTTGGACCAAATCCATCATTCTTTTTGCCGAATCTTTCATCCAGATGAGCCCATAACTCTTTTGGAGTTTCAATATCAATGATGGTCGGGTACAATATGTAATCAGTCATAGTAAGCTTCATTCTTCCAATGTGCATGCCACCTTTATTCAACCATTTAATCTTCTTTGTAGAGGATTCGAACTCTCTTTCAAAATAGCAATCAAAGAGATCATGGCTCTTTAAATATGCTATTATTTTTGGTTTCCATTCATCATAGTTGAATAGAGAAAGATGAGTGATTTCTTCTAATTCAAGATACATTGAAGCTGTAGAAGACCTGCAAAAACAATATAGAATAACTGCAACTGCTACTGCTGCAAAAATGCAGAAACTGCTACAACTGCTGCACTCGAAATCTGGATAATAACCTGCAAAAAACTCTCAAGAATGGATATAAACAATACTCTCAACATGCTCTGATACCATGTGAAAATCCTCACAGCAGATCTAAGAGATGATGTATACCTCATAAGAGTAATTATGATTAAGCAGTAAAATAGAAGAAGAGTGAACAATATAGTATAATGAGCAACATAATAATATGGTACAGTAGAACTCAGATAGAAGCAATAATACTTCACACACACTAATTAATTAATCACAGTATGGACAAATAAATAGTACAATGGTAGAGAGGATTCGAATGCCTAAGGTGGCAATTCGAATTAGCCTCTCAGAGTGATCATAAGATCAATAGAGTGTCATCGAAGCACAACTAGGTGTCCTCATGATCATCGGAGCGCAACTGGAAGTCTTCATCATTATCAGTGGAGTCATCAATGCTCAAGTAACTGTCAACCATCAGTCAAACTAACTCTGGTAGGTGTAACTGACTGTAACTAACTGTAACTGAGAGTAACTGAGTGTAACCGACTGTAACTGAGTGTAACTGAGTGACAACTGGACTGGTAGGTGAAGAAGGGCGAGTTGCTCCCTAAAATCAAGGAAGAAGGGCGCATTAAGCAATTGGAGGGCTAAAACTGAATAGTGAGAAGCTCCTGGGGGCTAGCTAACTGAGGGCTAGGTGCTGGACTGATGACTGGGATGCATGCAAACCCTAGAATGCATGCAAACCCTAAAGGTGCATGCATGACTGAAAATGTAAAGGATCAAAATACTGGTGGGACTAGGATGGAGTATAGGAATATCCTAACATATTTAAAATATCTCAAAGTATATACTATAAACAGGTATAAGTTGCAATTTATTTTTCTTTTTCATTAAATACTTCTTTTGCCTAGAGAAAATAAATCTTTATATAGATACTTCAAAGATTAAAATCAAATATTTATTTTCTGTCCAAAAAGGGATGCTATGCAAAGAAACTGACCCTATTGTCTTAGTGCTGAAAAGCACTATTTCTGTTCTACATAATGCAGTCTTCCATGATCAATTATCCCAGATAGTAGCCTTCTCAGCCCTTCCCCTTCGCGATGTGGGTCAACCTTCTCTCTTTTGTCATTTCATTCTTTTACTTGGCAATGTTTTCTTCAACACATCAACTCCATGAATTTTCAATGTCTTTTTAAGATTTCTTGGTGTTCATCTGTTTTCACATGAAAATTTTTGTTCACAAGTTCATGGAGGTCAATGATGTGTTTTTGGTTGCACACATATATCAATATAGAAGGCATAATCAACCAATTTTTATTGTGTTTCTTGCATTTTTTCAGGTAATGTTTCTTTCAGAGAGGGTGGTGGTGGGTGTAGGCTTTGATTGCAACCCTATGTTATTTATAGCAAACAATAGGGGCACATGGTAGAATGTTATTTTAATTAATGGTGTACTTGTAATTTTTGGTTTATTTTCGCTGCTATATAAAGCTCAATCTATGAAATGAAAGAAATCCATTACAATTTTATGTATATTTCAAATATTTATATCATATGATGTTTTACTATGACATGAGCTTTGTAAAATTCCTGGATGAAAGAAAATCCTCTCCATCCAGTTCTAAATATGGGTGATAGGTATGATCATCTTTGCTTGATGATTAAATGTATATGTATATTTTGAGGACAACATCCCATGAAATAACTTTTGTAGACCTAGGTGAGATTTTAAAGACAATCAACTTAGATATGGGAAATTAATAAATTATTCTCAATACATATTAGTTTCCTTTGTTATATTTGAAGGAGCAAAGTAAGCCATCCTTGCTTCTTTCTTCCATTTGATTTTAAAAATTTAAATCTTCTTAGGTTCTTTAGTTCTTAATTTTTATTAAGTCTCTTAACCTGCATAATTGGCTTCTAATTGAGCTAATTCTGTATTATATCCTCCAAAAGCTGCTTGCCATGATCTGTTCTATGTTGATGTCGATACATGAACTGTTTGTTTGGTATGGATATTGGTGGCTAGTTTACAAAAGGTTTGGCAACAATAACCGATGAATTTTACTTTTAAATCTATTGAAGAAATACAATTGATCTAAATTATCATTTCAGGTAAGATTTTATTGTTCATTATTTGGTTTGTGCCAACAGTTTTCAAAAGCTTTTGGAAATTTCTATGGTCAAGAAAAACATGGGAAAACATTGATTCAGTTGAGCCATCCAAGGCTCCTGGAGGTTCACATAAGAATTGCATAACATATTGACTCTTATCTTTATCAAAAATCTTTTAGAGAATTTCACCAATTGTTTCCACACTAGAGCATCAATCTTCTTAGTAAACTATTTTGCATGGTACTAATTACTTGTGTATTTCAGCCGCATTTTACCACTACCATACCCAGGGGAAACCACAGTAAAACATTTCAGTACCTCAGGTATTTTAATCATCCCTAGATATACATCAAAGGGGGCACTATCTAATATACTTTTAGGACATCTTCATCATTCTACCTAGTAGTAGGAAGTAGTTTTTGGTCAATTTTGCAGGTCTAGATGGTAAAGTGGTGATCTTGGAGCTCAACAATTTGAATAACCTCTTTTCACAACTTGCATTATAAGAGACCATATGCTGTCACTAAAAGATGGGTTTTTGACAAATCAACAAATGTTTATGCCCATCCATTTTATGTAACACGTCTATGTCCATTCTTTTACTGGGTTTTTCTCTTGGTGATTGCATGAGCATCTTAGTTGGTTGCAATTTTCCTCCCCTTTTGCTTGTTTTCTGGAAAACAAAATTCAGGCAATGTCATTCTTTATTATCCAAGTCATGATTTCCAGTTCTTAGCATTGGGTATTCAAAGACTAAGCTTTGTACACTTGTGTATTTATGTATATTCTTGTGAATTATGGTCAACACAAATACATAATTGATGATGTTTGAATAACTGACCATATCAATCCTTTGATGAGGTAGAAAACATGACTAGGTTTGGATCTATGAAATTTGATTGTCCATTGTTACATATTCATCAGATTTATTTTTCTAGGAGCATTATGTATTTACATTATAGTGTGTGTCCAAGGCGATCCTTTTCTCATCGATGTTGACGTAGGTAAGTTTAAGGTCATTGATATTTACTGTAATGAATTTCTGTTGTTGGGAAACTAAATATACTATTGTATAGCGTCATTATGCCACTTCAGGCAGGAAGAGTTCACATTTCTCACAATGTTAAAGGGGTATTTCGGCCAATCAGAAGCTGTTACTTGGGTTTGACATGCACAAAGAAAGTGGTTTGGTGATCTATATTGCAGTAATCTGTTGAAAAGAACTCCTTAAGTTCAACTATAAACAAACAATTTCATGGACCCTTAAATGCTCTCACAAACAATCTTATGCAAAGCGTTTTTTTTTTCCAGATTGTGTTAGTAGCCTTGTAGATGTCTCCCACTAGAGTCTAAGGATGAGCATAATTTGATACCATTTGGACTATAAACATGATTAACTTGAAAGTAAGCATCTTTATTAATTCTATTATATGTGCAAGAATGGCATCTATTGACAATCCCATAATTTAAGTTTCAGAATAATTTTCATATTATTACGAAGGCTTTAGAGTAGGTGTTCCTCGTTATTGGATAGGTAAAGCATTAAATTCTTTAACCACTGAAGTTTTGGAATTCTTTAACAAGGAGATTACAAGTAAGAATAAATGTTGGATAATCGAAGAACAAAGCTGAAATAGAGAAAATTTGATCACAACAAGTCTCAAGGTTAAAATTACCTAAGGATATGCTCTTGCCATAAAAATACATGCTCGCATATTCTGAATACACTATAATTCATTCAATAATCATGATAAAATATAAAAAAGGCTAAAATAGACGGTAGTTAGATCCAAATGCCGAAATATCATGTGAAGAGCAATAATCAGGGTTTACCATGGCCTGCGGCTTTGCAACCACGGAAGGAGTCGTTCGCTGGCCTTCTGCACTAGTGATGATGGTGGGATTTCCTCCTTCCAGCAACAGTCTCCCTAGCTTCCATGTTGCATCCATTTCTAAGAACATTTATGATTGACTATAATGCACCAGATTGCATTATTTTAGATTTGTTCCTCTCATAAATATATAAGGTTAGGAGTGCAGTTACCGCATTTTCTTGAGCTTTGGTATCTTGTGAATATATCAGCAATACAAGCAAAGGTATGGCTCCTGCCTCTGCAATGTAATCTCTATTATCCATCATGCATTTATCAAGAAGTATGAGTTCATAAGCAACCTACCTTTCTGCTTCAAGAGGTCTTATAGCAAGCTTTTCTACAAGGAACTCTGCAGCCATCTTTTCAGCTTCTAAAGATTCTTTCGTACTCACAATGCTTTCCATTGAAGAATGTTTCCTGTTGTTTTTTGGGTTTTCAAATGGCATATTATGCACATCACAATACTGAATAATAAGGCTCAAAAGAGCATGATTTGGAATAGTATTTGTGTGCAAAATCTTCTGCCCATTCTTTGGATAAGTATAGTGTCCTTCCTTGATCCATCTAGTAATGAATGATAGCTCATACATTTTCCTAGTAGACACAATGACTGGTTCTCTCATCAACTCAAGTGAGATCGGACATCTAAACTCATCTGGAATAACAGGAACATCCTTGGACTCTGTTATGGAAACTCTGTGTTCACTTGATGGTTGTAATTGCACACCAAATTCCATATATGTAAACCCCAAATAGGCTACTTGCAATAGCATGTAACACTCCCTTCCAGCATTCCCGTGCAAGGAAGGAAACGTTAATCAACACACAGGCTTTTAGATAGACTTAGCCTAAATAATTCTTGCCCATAAATTCCTAACAATTTAAGAATGTCCAAATGCAGATTCATTTCAATATCAACACAGCGGAAACTAAACATTACATGTGCATACAATTTCTTCATGCGTTCAGCATACACATATCAACCATACATGTATCAGTCATTAATTTTATTAATGCATGGACAATTATCATACTGCATAAGACATGATGCCTTTCGTTCCATTAATCATGAATGCATTGCAAAACACAGACTGTATATAAATTTAATCACAGGATACTCATCTTGAATTGCAACGGTCCAAACGACTGGCTATGGAAGGGCAACGTTCCTCCCAACCGTAGACCTCTGTCCAGCTTGTGTTCTTTCAGCTGAGAGGTCACCCCCGAGCTGGGCTGTGTATCCACTAAGGAGGACTAGCTGGGTTCACTCACAGCCATGGTTCTGGTCAAGCATCCAAGAAGATAGAGGAGGGTAACACTAAGCCAGTGAGCTCAACCACAGAGCTACAGGCATCTCAAGTGAGCTCAACAATCAGGCACCCACATTACCTACCACATCCAACACAAGGAAGATCCCCTTCTCTGTCACACAGTCCCTCAGGCAACTCTTCCCTCCAGTGCTCTTCAGGATGGGCATAGAAAGGTCCAGCTGCTGATCCTTGAGATCCTAGCCTTCACTGGGTTTATCAAGCACACCCAACCTCTGCATAGTCATTCCCAACTTGATTCCTCACCATTCTGCTCACCAAATACTCAAATCCGTCACTCGTTTTCTGAGCTGCAAAAACTGGGTTTTTCCATTGATTTCGGGGTAGCTAATGCTCCCAAATTCGCCCCAAGGTTCATGCTATTGGATTCCCCATTGGATTTCCCTATCCCATGCCAAATCTGGACGTTTTTGGTCTTTCAAAAACTGGGTTCTCTCAAGGTCGCGATTTCTGGTTTTTCCTCACTGCTGGCACTCGTTTTTGGATGGGAATGATGCTAGATAGTTTCACAATGGACTGGGGTGAGAATGTAGCAACCTCCCATGAGGTTGAGTGACTTCTTGCCCAAGCAATCAGAGCCCATGCCCACCCATACGAATTTCAGGGCTGCCCATGCTCCATTGAAGCCATGGGCTGAAAACTCAACCACCTTCTTACAGCAGGCTTTAATGTCACCTTGGAAAGTCAATGGGTTCTCATAATGACAAATGGCAGCCTAGGGTTTAATCCCATAGCCCCCTCACCACTCCCTAGTGGATACACATGGCCCCCTTCTCATTCGTTGCCTCCATAGCCAGTTTTTGGTATTTTATTTCAATGTTAAATATTTACATCAAATTTACAATATCCCATGGCTTAATAGCACGTGGGTAACAAAATATCAAGCGTGTCTAATTTAAATAAAATCCGAGCATAAACTAGCGGGGCCTTGGCCTTGAGCTCCACGCTAGGGAAAACATACAACGTGTGTATACAATATTTACATTAGAGCCAATATTTCTTAAGGGTTCAAAATTGGGGTATTACATAGCACATGAAACTAATCAAGCTATTAATAATTGGAACATTATGATCTGCGCCTAGCTTATTTTGATTTCTCATCTCTTCCTCCAATAACTCTATCTCTCTTAAACAATCCCTTACATTTCTTTGATGCAAATCATCTAAAATATTTTTGAGTTTAGATTCCTTTTGGGTCACCACCTTCTCGAACTCATCAAGAAAAGCAAGCACATCTCTATGGAGTTGTTCTTCAGAAATATCAATGTAAAGCTTCGCTCTTCTGGCCTGACTGTGAACCAACTCAATTTGCTCCTTAACCTCGTCTGAGATATCCAACGATATCAAGGAAAGTACATCCAATGCAATAGCTATGTCATGCATTAGAGCATACAATTTATTTGATATTTCTTCGGTTTGAGTTACCAACCAAGCACAACTTACATCACTGCTACAGTCCTCCAACAAATATTTTGTCTTCTGGAAAATAACTTATAGTTCTCTGAAGCATAACAATGCACAGGGAGAAAATGAACCCCCACATCTCTCGCTTCTTCAAAAAGCATAGACAAAACCTTATTTTTTGCGTAATGCAGATTGCATTTCTCCTCTGGCATCCTCTAGGCTTCTCGCAACATATTATTCCGTTTCATCAACTAATGTTAATACTATAAATAAATAGTATTAAGACATTGTAAGATTCCAGAATTGTATATATGTAAAATATTTCATGGAGATTTATGGATTTCATTCTTATGGTATGATCTACTTAATAATAAAAAGTTCTAATTTTTAATTTTCCTTATATTAGAATGAATTAAACAACCCTTTTCCATTTGACATTTCTTTATATTGATGTAATAGACATGCCCCTCTCCAAATTCTAAGAATCAATTAAACAACCCTTCTCCTTCTCCATTGTGACATTTCTTTATATTTGTGCAATAAGCATGCCCCTCTCCAAATTCTAAAGTATTTAAATTTCTCTTAGGAGAAGAAACATATAGGGCCTTTAAGAGATGTTATTGATAGGGTTGGATTTTATGTTTGATAGAAGGTCAACACATCATGATCTTCAAGACTTGATTAGAAATAGTTGTAAGGAATCTTGGACGCTTCCAAAGAATATCATAGCATTATAGGATGAGGTGGAGAACAAAATTTAGTGTGGTGCAAGTTTTCTTTACCTGGTGCATTCAAGTGTTTCCTTGCATCCCTTCCTTTTTAGTGGGGGTTAAAGTTTTAAACTTAGAGATACCTTCATTTACATTTTCATGTATGTGGCACTTTTTCAATGCCCATAATATGAAGACTTTGGCTTGGTTGCATTTCACATTACTGTTGGCAGCAAGCAACAACCTCTTCACTTCTTGACAAAGTGAAGAGAGATCAGTCCTTATGTGATAAATGAATTAAAAATTATATAGAGCTCCTTCAGAATCTTTGATTCTGAAGGTGCTCTTAATCAAAGGAAAAGTGGTTAATGACTCTAGAAGCTGATAGGGACTTGCCATCGAACTTGGCTTTTGAATGATGGATTGATAAGTTTCGTAAATTCTCATTAAAAATTGTTTAAAATATTGAAACAAGTTTATGTGACTTAAGGGTTCTGTGTCAAAGAAATATCATAAAACACATTGTTTAGGGTATTATTAATCTCGAGACTAAGTGAATTTGTGAATCTAATATCATAAGTAATATCCTATTATAAACTTTGTCAAAATCATACTTAATCGATAAATGATGGTTTATATAGGACGCGTTTCACATATGATAAATACCCTATGTAATGTTACATACTATAGTGTGTTAATAGCATGTATAAAGGTTTCGATTTAATGTTGTATATATATAGTTTGTACATATAAATAAACACCAAGCTGGCCATTTGATTAATACCTACTCAACCTTAAAACGCAATCTATGCTTCTTCACATCACGACGTAATATCATAGAACAACGATGATCGTTCGATGAACTGGCCATGCGCTAAATCAACGGTTAAATCGATAAACCTTTGGATCGGTGAGCTGGCATGGAAACGTGGCCTTCACCACTTGACAGACTTGACAATTGTATGCATTTGGTAAAACCATGTTGACAGTGTTAATTGCTAACACTCATTACGAACTACGCCATCGTACCTTATAATAATGAACCACTGTCAATAATCAATGATCGTAATAATGGTTATATCAGTTGTCATATCGCTGGTTCGCCAAGTTAAGCAGTCTTCGTATCGCCGGTTCGTTAAGTTAAGTGGTGATCACTACTTGGCAGGGTCAAAACGCAGATAAGTTGGCATAAGCCATGGTGTAGCATGAAAGTTGTAATATTTATCACCATCCCGCTAAAATGGTAGGTTCAGAGATTTGATTTTGATCAGATTTCAAGCATGTGAAGATTTTTCTAGCATGTCGTGTGTGTGGATACCTATTCCCTCTGTTTTCACTTTCCCTTTCATTCCACGACTAAGCCCAGACAGTGCTGAAGAAACCATGTCTCCTCTGAACCGTTTTGAATCTCGGGGTATGAAATTATTGAAGCTAATCGGGAGGTTGCTCAGAAATTCGAGAAAATGGGATGGACGCATTTCTTTCAAAGCTTTGATGGTCATCATGTGGAGATTACCAGAATGTTTGCAATGGGTTTTAAAAATGACAGGGTGCGAATTGGGGGTTTTGAGTTTGTTATCAATGAAGACAAAATTGCTGAAGCCACGAAACTTCCCCAGGTGGGAGAACGCTGGTTTAAAGGCCTTATGGTTGATAAGAAGAAGTGTTTGGCTTTGTTTACGCCTTTACCAGATAAAACGAAATTGAGAGTAGGCGTGCCTGTAAAATTTCTCAAGCCCGAGTGGAGAGCTTACTATGAAATCTTGGTAAGATACGTAACCTGTTGTGGACGTTTTTCCCATTTGCATTTGTATCATTTACGGTTGTTGTTAGCAGTAAAGGGTTATAAAATTAATTTGCCCTTCTATCTGTGGCAAAGCCTGAAGAAAATGTCACAGTCTGTAAGGAATTTCAATAACCCTGATAATAGTCTGTGTCACCATGGGTTGATTAAAATTTTACTGCAATTTCAATTATCCGCAAAAGGTCGGTCTTGGGATGAATTCCTAGTCGATTGTAAATTGGGGCCAACTCAGCATTGGCCTAATTCGTCTCCTCGAGCTCGTAGGAAACGAAAAATCATTGATCCTGAGGATGATAGCTCAGAGGATAATGAACCAGAGGCCATAAGCACGTCTGTAGACGATGAGGTAGATAAAGATGATGATAGGGTTTCAGTTCCTTGCAGTTCTAGGGAAATTTTAAATGAATCACAACCCGATAATAATGATAGCAACCCTGTAAAATTAAAAAAGGGATCAGCCGAAGACGAAATCGATAAACCTGCTGAATGTGATAAAATTTCTATGCATAAGCTGAACCATTTGGCTCAGGTTTGTTGTGATAAGGAAGGGTCGAAGGTTGGAAACTTATCATCTTCACGTAGAATCACCAGAAGCATGCATAGTCGTTATTCTACTCCAAGGTATAGGTCTGATCCACAGACTTCCAAATCTACTGCTGCCGAACCTGCAGTTGTCGATATTGAGGATGATATTCCGATACCTGTCCCTAGCGCAATGGGTGTAGGGAATTCTACCACTGCCCAGGGGAATGATGTGCCATCAGGTGAGGTCGAGGGTAATCAACCAGAAATAGATGTTGACACTGTAGAATTTGAACCATCACACAATCAGCGTTGTGATAGTCCTCGTTCTCCTCATGTAGCTAGCGAAGACGAAACCCTACAGCGGGTATTAGGAAATATCTATCAGGATAAAAAAGCAGAGTCTAGAGGAAAACGCAAACAGTATACGGTCTTGTTGGAAGAAGAAAATAAAACGTTCAAGAAGGAATTGTTAGAATGGATTGACAGGTGGAAAAAGGCCAACGTGAAAAAGAATCAATTCAAGAAATCTAAGAAATCCATATTAAAAACAAACCAAATGCTTTTGGAACGAATTGAAAAACAAAATGTCAAAATTATCAGGTTGAAGGCTAAATTGGCCGAAGCTAGAAGAGTAGTCGCTCTTCATAATGAAGCCTAATAGTTCTTTTACTTGTTGACAGGTAACGATTATTTTGATTTAGCATGTCTGTAAAATCGGAGATTTTACAGGCATGCATTTATAATTTTGTTTTAAAATTTCGGTTAACTGTGTTAAATCGTTTTTGATATAATGTATTTATCGAATTTAATGCAGGAGGGTTTTATCACCGCTTTCTTCCAGGAATGCAGGACATGGTGGATGCGTTGGCATGAAAGTATAGCTGATCTGTTACAAGTTGGAGTATTCTGAATGGCCAAGAATGTTCTGAGATGCCTCGACTCAGGCTAGTCGATTCTATTTTTAGTATTTGGTGTAATTAGATGCTTTTATGGTTAAGTAATTTCCTATAATGTTGCATGAAACATTTATAGCAAAAACCGACTCTCACTAGTATATGAAGGAAGATTTTTGATGAACTCGAGATGGATGAAGTGTAGAAGAAAACTTTTTTTGAAATATATTCTATTGCTAGTATTACTTCAAACTTGAAGCTGAAGCTTTGTTGTGGATGATACTGGGTATCTACGAATGATGCTGTGAATGGTATTCATTTTTGGGTTTTATATATACATATATTTCGGTTTGTGATCTTCTGTTTATATGCAAACTCTGTATGCTGTGTCATACTGATGTTTAAACAATTTCTCGCTTTGTCGTCTCAGGATTAGTTATTGAATGCATATGTCATTGTGGTTTGTTCATTAGTGGTTCACTATGAACATCAGCTTGAATGATATAACTTCTTGTTTATTTAAAGTTTCATTTGTATGTTAACGGTGAATTTTAAATAAGCATTATCTCAAATTTGAATGACTGTCTTGAACAATAATTATTAATCAGTTCTGGAAGTGAAATTTGATTGTGTGTTTTAGGTTGAATCTCATCTCCATTTCTATATAGCAGAGTAATTGTTGTTATAATTTTAACATGTTTGGTTTATATCATACTTCAATTTTCTGTTATAAGATTAATGATTAATCTTAGTTTCAAATCTGCTCTCAGCTGAGATAGGGTTAAATAGGTTAGATAGATTAGTTTTTTTTTTAAATTTATTTTACTTCTAGCATTGTTAAATCATTCTGCATACTGTAATTAAGCTTTCATACTTAGAAAATTTCACAAAAAATTGAAGTCTTTCTTTCCGAAAGCAGCTTTAGGACATTTGTAAATATATAGACAGGATAAACATTAGAATAGGTTAGATTTTGCTAGTTTTGAGGTTTCCTTAAGAGACAAACTAGCTGGTAGCAGGACCATAACCTGCGAGGTCTTGTTAATTTAAACACACCGGATACTGCTTTAAGTTGATTGTGTGGATAGAACCTCTTTATTGGCCCTGATTCATAAAAGCAGGCCAACAATTACTTGTAAGGCTTGACAAACAATTATTCTGATGTTTGAAAGACACTCACTACAATTATCTCAAATGCTACTAGTGGGTGTTTTCTAAACATTTCGCGGATTTTGTGCCTCATGGTTGCATCATGTACAACGGGCCCACCACATTTCTTTTGAGATAATGCTATTGAAAACTATATGGGTTTTCCTCTCTTAATGTTAATCTTATAAAACATTTTGCCTCTTATTTTTTAAGTTTTCCAAGAACTTGGTATTGTCGAGACATATTTTCCTTCAAGCTCTTTTCTTTATAATCTTCAACAATGCTTCATCCTTGTATTCTTCAATTATAACTTAGTCTTATTTTTGGTGCACCTTTTTCTTTGTGACCTTAGAAGTAAATGGTTCAAATTCCTTGTATGGAGATTTTTTTGTGTTAAGTTTTCCTATTGGACTATTTTGGAGATCACTGTTTTACACCATGGAATCCAAATACAATAAAAATATAAAACATAAAACTTTGTATACATTACTCTTGAATATCTTCCAATTGCTCACATGTGCAGAAGACATATAAACAAAACATTATAAACATATAAACATGCCTACATTACTCGTGAATCTCTTTCAATCTAAACAAAAATATATGCCTACATTACTCATGAATCTCTTCCAATCTACTAACCTAATACAATAGAAGAAACTTTCCACCTATACATTAAAAAAACCTATCATATCCATAAATGAAACATCATTACAAAATTGTTCATAATATTGATATTTTTAACAATTAAATGGATTTGAATATGTTCATTCAGCCTCACCATGCATTATTAACAGAAATGTTATGTACATTTAGGCTAAATGGAAACAAGCTCAAAAACTCCCAAGAATTCTAGGGCTTCAAAAATTGAATGTTGTGGAGTACATAACCTCCTTACAAGGTATGAAGGTAGAGGATTTGAGTGTCCACAAGTATCAATAAAGCTCAATATTTGGTGGGCCATTTACCAAAGCACCCATATGTTTGAACCATCCTAAAAACACTACATATACAAAATTGAGAGTCCACCATACAACAAACATGGTGGCCTTAGTTCCAAACATAAATAAAGAGTCATCAAGTTTCACAACATTGATGGAAAATCATCATGGGATCTCAACCTACACAAAAGACCTACTCTCTTTCATTTCATCACATCACTTTACTTCCCCTTTTTTTTCCTTTCGGCGTTCCTTTGCACCTTCTGGGGCATTTGCTAGTTTATAGTATATATCCGCTTGGTTTTTGGGTAGCAACTTAAACATCTAAACACCTTGTATCAAATTAAGAACATAGAGCATCAAGGTATGTTGGCGTGAGTTTCTAAGTAAAATATTGAATACAGTTTTAATTATTAATTTTGTTTTAAGTTTAGTCACGTAACTTTAAATATCGACAACATGGTATGGTATTGTAATCATAATCATAAAATAGAAAACTGAATATACTTCGAGGGTTTCCTATTATCGCTTTCAATTCAGTAGAGATTGAATATACTCAATCTAGAACAAAGGAATATAATCTTCTCCCGTTCTCGAAAGCGTGTTATCAAAGTTAGAACCTTTTTCCATCGAAAAATTTATCTTACTATTAATAATGCGTATCAAAGTTAGAACCTATACGATCGAATCAAAACATGTTCACCGGTCTTTTCCACCCAATTCAATGTAAAAAAATTATAACGTATTAAAATATAATAAATTTGTATATAGTATATCTCTTAAATAAGTTTGACAAAGCTTTAGATAGGAAGTATAGATGGTAAAATAATGACATTCAATAGGAAGTATAATGTGTATAAAAAATATTAAATATATAATATTTTCTTTAGATGTTATAAAATTTGAATTATTAACTAAATATGTGATTAAAATTATATATATATAATAATTCAATGTTTTATAAGAATATATAAATATATGTTAATATTATTATAAAATATATTCATGCAAGAGTATTATAAATGTTAGTACTAGTTTTTGTTTAATGTTTGTTGTTATTGAAATGATACTAGTATACTAACACAATGTAATTACAAAAAAATAGCAATTTAACAATAACAATAACAATAGATTACAAGTTTGGCAAGTCTACAATAAATAGTTCCAATGTGATATGGCTCATTTTTCTATTTTTATCTTTATTCAATGCAACTTTTACTCCAAATTTTAATATTCGATATTTTTCTAATTATTTTAAATACTTACATACCAACAATACCCTATTTTAGATGGATCATTTGGTTGAAAAATTCGTAAGCAACAATTGTTAAAACATTGCATCCAACCAGTATGCACAAGCTTATGGTTGGTTACTAGTAATTTGAAGGATTTATAAAGGAAAAGACCCCATACGAATCCATTGCTCATCAAACAAATGTGACAAACATCAAGAAACATAGATCTTATTGTAATTGATATTGTGCTAAACATTTCAAATGTTTGTGGCTATTGAAGGAGCCATTGAGGCATCTAGTTGAAAGTTTATCTAAATAACATCTTAAGGTCCTTACTTTGAGCACTATGAACCTCTTGATTAGTCATTAGTCTTACCATGATTGGTTGCTTGTGCACCTACACTTGTATTTGTTTTCACATTTTCATTTTAACAACGAAACACTGTGTTAGTCAACGTTTGTGTACTATTATTTATGTCCTTGAGCCCATATAACCCCAAGTGCTATAACCAATGGCTTTGATACCAATTGTAAAATATTGAAATTGCTTTAAAGCCATGTCAAGGGAATGGTTATTAGATTAAGTATTTCTTCTCTAAAAAATTATGGATGTTATAAGTCATATATCTTATTGAAGATAGAGGGCATCAAGATGGATTAATAGGTAAGCAGGAACAATATCATGGGAGAGCATGTTAGAGGTTGGTGGGTCAATGTGGTTAATATGGTGAACTATGTTCAACTATGGTCTACCACTGTTATATGGTAAAAAAGAATCAAGGTTTGATTAGTTAAGGATATTATTGAGTTACAAGACTTGTGGGTATGGTGGGTTAATGGGATTATTAGGTTATGAAGTTTGTGAATATGGTGAAGGGTTGATGTGTTAATGAGGTTATTGCCTTATGAGGTTTGTGGGTAATGGGGTTACCATGATATGCAACCAATGACTTAGTGGATAAGTGGGAACAATGTTTGTGGGTGAGCATACTAGGGTTTGGTGAATCAGTGTGGTGAATATGGTGAACCAATATTGTCAACAATGGTAACCATGGTCAATAATATTCTGTGTGGTTAATGAGAGTGGAGGAGGGCTCTTTGTGCCTTCAAGGTCGATGTGTCAAGGGGTGGTTGTGAACTATCTATTTTTTATTATAATATGGTTTATTAGAGCTGTTAAGAGGAGCAAGAGATGTTTTCATTAGTTTAGGAAATATAAAAATAAGTTTTTCATAGGCTAGAAATAAATTAACCAGAAACGCTGAAATTGCATAATTAAATTATAAAAGGAGAATATTTGAATTAACTGGATTGAGGAAATTTCATGTATATTAGTACTAATAACTTCATATAATCAAATTATAAAAATAGTATTTAAAAGTATTAAATCTATTTATGCATTAGAAAACAATTTAAGTAAATGAAAAATTCCAAACATTGAAATAATTAAATAAATCAAACTATTTTTATATATTAACATCATATATTTTTTTTAATTGTTCATTTTACTTATTTATATTAGTATTCCTCTAATATATTATTAATTAAAACACATAAAATATGAGTCTTCTCCATCTCGATATTTGCTTGTAGATTACTCGTCCTCTCCTCCTCCTCCTGCATAAATGCATCCATTATTTTAATACAATGAAAAAACAACATACTTATTATGTTCGCATCTCTCCTTGCCATGGATTTTGTTTGTAAAGTAGTTGTGAAAGTTAGTTGTACTCACATATTTAATTTTTTTATATTAATTTTACTTTTTAAATGATTTTTAATGTATATTATGTTTTTAAAGTTAATTCTCTTCTTCTTATTATGCAGGCATCTTTTGAAAGGTTAATTATTTTCTCATTGGTTTTCGAGTATAAAAGTTTATGATTCTCAAAGTATAAACGTTTATGATACATATTTTTGTGAGTAAGTTATAATAGTCGATGTTTTTAATGTATAAATTCAAATAATGAAATTGTTTTGTTTACTTATTTTTATTTTTAATAAACAATATTAAAGAAAAACAATTAAATATTTATTTAGAAAATTATACAAATTTATTAAAATTTTATTTTTATTTTTAATAAATAATATTAAAGAAAAAAAATTAAACATCTATTTATAAAATTATACATAATTTATGAAAATCTCATAATGAAGAAACTCTTATGAAATCAAAATTTCAATGATTTTATTCAAGTTTGGTAGAGCACAGCATGGCAACACCAACAATGACACACCCCTTCTTTCATGTTTTGGAGTTCATAGGGTTATGGATAAATAATTTACATTGCCAAATGTTCTTAGGTTCACTTAGCTCCTATGCCATCATTTTCCTACTTGTTTGATGGACACAACTCAATTTTCTTAGCTCCTATGCCATCATTTTCCTACTTGTTTGATGGACACAACTCAATTTTCTTATCTCTTATGCCATCATTTTCCTACTTGTTTGATGGACACAACTCAATTTTATGTGTAACACCAATTTCATGCTTCACAAGTGTGCTTTCACTATCAAAGCTTTGTCTCCAAGCATTAAGCCAGTGTGCCCTATCGAGTTCAATCCTCTTATGCTCAGTGATTCACCCTTTAGCCAATTTCACCATTGTCCCTAGTCCTATCGCTTGGAAATTCTTAACAAAATTCTTCCTTTGCTCAATAAATTGCTTATTTCTTATATACGTATCTCTAACACTTCACAAAATTCTCCTTAAATGAATTTCATCCTTTATCCTTATTTCCAATCCAAATTTCAAATCAAATGAAGATTATAAAACATGAAATTAAAAAGGATATAGTACATTAGCTTTAGTTGATGCAAAGCAAAGAATCAATTTATAATCATAACAACCCCACATTCAACATCCTAAATGCTAACTACAATGTAGTTAAGAAAATTCAAAGGAAAAGTGAAAATATAGAGAAGTATGATTTTGTATTTGGAGAAAATGGAGATGCATGGTCATACTTTTCGTTAGGTACTCAAACTTCACAAAAAGGCCCACCTCAAATTATTATACCATTGGTTCTGGTAAAGGAGTTAAAAAATAATTTCAAACATTGAATTCATAGTTTATACGGCTGAACATGTATCTCAATAATGAATTCATAGTTTATATGATTGAATATATATCCCATGTATGTATTTTTTTAATAAAGAAATATTAAATCTAAGGTATTTGTTTATAGTAAATTTATAAAAATGTATTTTTTAAAAACTATTTTTAATATTGAAATGTTGGTATCATTTGTGGAATATATATATGTTTTTTTCCAAAGGAAAAAATCTTTTATTCATATAGAATAACATAGACTGTCCTTGCAGGACTTACATCATTGCTTCATGAGAACGCATTTACATACAAGAGTTCTTGAGGAAATAAAAAATTCTCATTTCCACATGAGAAGATCTTAAACCATTACACAAAACATTTACATAGTGTTGAAAAGAGCCGACTTTTGAAAGATCATGTCACGTAAAAGACAGAAGTTGTTCTACTGAATGAACTGCTTCCGATGAACTCCTCCTCTTCTGTGGTTCCAGGCACCAGGAGTAAAGCAATTTTTGAGAGAGAGTCAGCCTCTTTGTTTAGCTCCTGATAAACATGAGAGAAATAAATAAATTGGAACCTTTCTATTTGTCTTTTGATTTTCAACATAAGATGTTGCAGATGAGGAGCTTTAACTTGTAACCTGTTATTTTCCCATTCTATGACCATTTTCGAGTCACCGAAGATTTGAAGGGAGTTGATATTCCGAGCCAATGCTGAATTGAGGATTGTCCAAAGTGCTGTAAGCTCTGCCTTGTTGTTAGTGCAGTGGCCAGGACCGAATTTTATTTGAAATTTCTTCTCTGCTGATACATACAGGACTGCCCCAGATCCTCCCAAGGGTGGATCTCCTTGGCTTGCTACATCGAAGAAATCCCAAGGTATACTTTTATCGATGCTTGGGTTTTTCAGTATCCAGATCCTTTTCTGTTTTTCCTCTTTTTTATGCTCCCGAGACCACTGCACAATCAATGCAATAGTTATTTCTGCTCGGATTTTCCGGTCCATAAAAATTGCAGAATTCCTTTCCCACCACACTCCATAAATGAACAAAGAAGGGAAAGCATCAAAGCTTCGTACCGATGAGTTTGTCCACCATTTTTTTCAGTAGTTTATAAGTGTAGAATCCATCGGGGAAATCGAACCACTCAGTTCTTTTGTATCCGTGTTCCAAACCGTGTATTCATAAGGGCAACAAACCGACATGTGAATAGAAGTTTCATAGTTCTCTTGACACAGAAAACACCAACTAGGGCCTTCCCAACCACGTTCAGTAATATTTCCCAGGTTAACAATCTATTTTTCAGTGCTAACCAAAGCAAAATTTTAGCCTTCAAAGGTCTGATTGTTTTCCATACAGGAGACCACCACCATTCTGTTTCACCAGAGAATGAGACAAGAGCTTGTTCTGTGTAAACCAATTTAGCAAAGAAATCCTAGAAGTGCTATTTTTTGTCCATACCAACTTGTCTGGAACATTTTCTTGCAAAGAGATAAAATTGAAATTTAGAGCTTTAACCAATCTTGTCCACTCATCTGCAGAATCATTTTCCAAACCTAAATCTGATGCAGTCTTCCATGAGTCACCTCTTATGTTCCTGTTAAGTGCATCAACAAGAGTTTTTATATTTTGTCTCTTTAAAAGGGAGATTGTGATAGGAGACAAGATGTAATCACCTTCGGAACCGACCCAAGGGTCCTCCCGTATACGAACATTTCTTCCATCTCCTACTTTCCATGCCGTCCATTGTCCTATAAGAGGGAAGGAAAGCACTAGAGCCTTCCAACCCATAGAGCCTCCCTTATGACTCTTTTCTGAACTTCTGTACCAATATATTATAGAAGAGTTTGGACAATATTTAGAGGTCAAAGTTTTTCCCCGAAGAGAATTGAAGTTGATCGTCAATCTCTAAAGAGATTTGGCAGCAAGAGCTTGACAGAAAAGGTAGAGATTTTTTATTCCCCACCCCCATAACTCCTTGAGATTCTCTAAAGTTGACCATTTAACAAGAGGAATTCCCTCCTTCTGTTTGTTGGTAGTCCATAAGAAAGAGAAACATTTCTTACATATCTTTGTTAGGATTCCTTTTGGGATGTATGCTATGGATGCCCAGTATACTGTGATACTTTGCAATACCGCTTTTAAAAGGGTCAACCGGTGTCCTCTAAAGAGAAATCTGTTAGTCCAACAGGAAACGCGGCCCTCTATCTTCTTGTAGAGCTAGATCCAGTCCTTGAAGGAATAAGCATTGGGTTTGAGAAAGAAACCCAAATATTTGAAACCATCTCCCAAGGAACTTTGGGAAAAGGCTAACTCTGTTAACTTCCTCTGTTGAAGCTCTTCCGGAGCTTTGTTTATTGCAAGGCTTGACTTATCTAAGTTGAACTCCATTCCAGTTGCTTTCTTATAGAGAATTAGGACATTTTCTAAAGACTGCATATTTTTCGAGCTACCTTCCCCCAACATTAAAACATCATCCACAAACATAATATGTGTCAATTCCACAGATGAAGAGACATAAACCCCATTGTAAGATCCTTCTCGCTTAGCATGATTTACCATCTTGCTCAAAGCTTCAGCTACTAATAAGAATAAGAAGGGAGAAAGAGGGAAACCTTGTCTTAGACCTCTTCCAGGCCTAAAAAAGGGAGATGGAGAACCACTAATCAGAACCGCCAAAGAAGACGAGGTTACACAACTCATTATCCAATTCACTATATCTAAGTCGAACCCCATCTATATCATAATAAGATGCAAAAAGGTCCAATTTACCCTGTCATAGGCTTTTGACAAGTCAAGTTTTAGGGCAAAGGGCTGCAATTTATTCTTGTGAATCAAATGTATAGCCTCCTGAGCTATGGAAACTGAGTCATGGATTTGGCGGTTGAACAAGAATCCGAATTGTTCCTCCGATATGATTTGACTTAAAATTGGTTTCAACCTCTGAGCAAGAATCTTTGCAATTATTTTGTAGATTACATTGCAGCAATAGATTGGTCTAAAATGTCCGAAATATGAGGGTTTTGGCTTCTTAGGGATTAAATCTAAGAAGGTAGAGTTCATTGAGCCCAATAATTTTCTAGACTTCTGGGATTCTCTGATTGTCTTCAGGAGATCATCTTTTATTAGATCATAAAAACCCACAAAAAATTCTACAGAAAATCCATCAAGTCCTAGACTCTTACCTTTTTGAAATGAATGAAGAATAGAACTAAGTTCTTCCTCTTAAACTTATTTTTTTAAAGAGTCATTCATTTCCTCTGTGATTGATATTGGGAATAATCTGAGTATCTGAAGGATTTCTTGTATCGGGCATCCCTCTGTTTCACTGAAGAGGCTTTTGAAGTATGAAACCCCCGCTTCACATTTTTCATCGAAGGAGCGTACGTTGATTCCTTGTTCATTTTTTATCTCTGAAATGGTGTTCACGCTTTTCCTATGTGAAGCGAAACGATGAAAGAATTTTGTGTTATTGCCCCCTTCTTTTATCCAGATTGCCCTACTTTTTAGCCTCCAAAGACGTTCTTCGTTAGCCAATAAGGACGTTCTGCGGATCTCCATATTCTTCAAATTGATAAGTTCCTCTTCCGCGAAAACCCCTGCTTCATTCCCTTTGTACAATTTTTTAATCCCTTCTTCCACCTCTTTTAACTCTACCTGTTGTCTTGCTCGAAAAGTTTTTCCCCAGTTTTTGGAGACCTTTTTTGCCTTGGCTAAGTTATTCATAAACTGTTTCATAAGAGTTTCAGAATCATTAGACCTTAAAGGAGACCAGTTCTCTTCTATAACATTTTTGAAATCTTCTTCTCTTAACCAGACAGGGTTAAAATTGAATGGAGAAGGGGGTTTTTGTTCCTGTAAATCCATAGACACCAAAATAGGAGGGTGGTCAGATATCCCTCCTTCTTCAACCCACAAACTAATTGAAAGAGGGCATGAGTAGAAATTTTCTGAAATAAAAAACCGATCCATTCTTTTAGAGATTGCAGAGTCCCCACTTCTCCTATTTTTCCATGTAGGCTCCAATTTTATGGGAAGAACATCCACAAGTCCTTTTGAAATGAAGAGAGCGTTGAAGAAATTGCTGAGGGAATCCTTATGAGCAAGCTTCCCCCAAATTTCTCTTTCAGAGACCGTTAGGTTTAAATCTCCTCCAATAACTGAATTTCGGTCTTCCCGTAACCCGCTGGAGAAGAAGTAGTCCCAGAATCCCTTGCGATTGATAAAAGGCCCATAAACGTTGTAAAATGCAAAGGGGACTCTTGTTGAACTATCTTCAATAACTGTCTTCAACACATTATCTAGATCGCCTATCTCTAAAACTTTCAAAGCAGGACTCCACGCCGTGAGTAACCCCCCTGAATGTCCGTCTGCACTTAAATGAGAAAATGACCAATCCTTTAAGAAAGGCTCTAAAGAAGCCCGGGCTTTGCTACCTTCTGTCATGGTTTCTTGTAAGAGGATAACCGAAGGCTTAAGGTTGTTAACCATCCTCTTAAGAGCATTTATTTTGGGGGGTCCCCCTAACCCCCTTAAATTAAAAGAAATTCACCGCATTAGGTAACCCTCGGGAGGGCTTTAGCTGCTCTAAGGGCCCTAGGGATGGTTGACTGTTTTCCACCTTTTATCTCTAAAAGAGATTGATTTTTTGCCTTTGTTAATTGGGATTTCCTACCTAGAGTGACTTTGGGTGGGGAGTCTGATTTTAACCCTCCACGTAGCACTTCTTCATTCCTCCCCATAGAGGCCACTCTAGCCTTAGTGTTTTAAGTCTTCGAGAAGGATTTTTTCGAAAAATGTTCAATTGTCCTTGAGAGGGAGGGGGAGATTGAAGAATATTTTTCTGCCAGACCTTTAGAAGGAGAAGTACTACATAACAACAAAGAATCTGAAACAGGAACAGGCTCACCTACCAGAGCTGCAGACAAAGGTGAAATAAAAACAGGAGGGACTTCAGTAGGGACATCAGAAGGGATATCATGCTTACTGGGGAGGTAGGTTGACGCACTGTTCACCAGCTTGCATGGCTCGACATTATGAACATGATTCGTAGCGGCTTGAACAACTTCTCCTTTTTTCGAAAGAACTTCTATCATCGTCTCTTGTTTATCTCCCGAAGATTTCTTGAACCAGATCTTCCTTCTTAATGGAGTACTAGGAGCTGCATTCAGACAATCCCGTATTATATGTCCTACCTGTCTGCACCCGAAGCATCTAAACGAAATTTTCCAATAATCCAGATGTTGATGCCAGAAGCTGCAATTCAGTTCCAATTTGATATCTTCAAATAATCCATCACAGAGGTCCAATTCTACCAAAATTATCGCACATTGCATATCAACTTTTGTATCCTAGTTCTCCTTCAGGGAAATAAATTTACCAAGCTTATCTCCTATTTCCTTCAGAATTGGTTCTTTCTAGAAGAACATAGGTAAACTCAACATAATGACCCAAACCTGTTGCAGATTATGCGGTTCTCTTTTTACATCAAAATCGATGCTCCATCTTTTAAGTATAAGTCCCGAAGGTCCCCAGCTCCAATTGCGCATCATAAGTCTCTCTCTATCTAATTCCGAATGGACCCTGAACAAAGTCCATTCTCTCAACAAAAGGTGAAAGGAGGGAATGTTATCAAGGATCGGACCCCAGGTTTGTCCCATCCAACATCGGGTAGTCGATTCACCAACGAATTTTCCACAGAATCTCCCCACCAGTGCTAAAGCAAGGTAATCTGGGACTTCTTCAATGTTAATTTCCTTTCCGACCACCAGTTCTGCCGGAGCCTTTTTGTTGATGTATATGTAACTTCATAATGTATTTCATCTATGTATTTCATATATATTGATTGTACCCTTATTAGAGATGTGTTATTCCTCTATAAGGAAGTGTCGTCATGTGGATTGACAAGTGTCGCAAGTGTGTGTACTTGCCGATGGGTTATTAGACCACCATGTGGGGTCGGTCCTAAATTATATATATTATAATGTGGATGTACCTAACTAGACAAGTCGGCCCCATAAGGTCACTGGGCAAACAAATTAGTATAAATAGAGATCAGGTGATCTCTATTTAGATCACTCGGAAAAGTATCTCACTCTCACTCAGAAAGTGGTGCACTAGTGAGGAGGAGGATCATCTACTACTAGGAGACTATCTCAGTGTATTTTAGTTGTACTTTGGTTGAGCCATTTCTCTCTCTATCTCTGAGGAAGTTGTGGGGTTTTTCACCTTAGGGTTTTCCCCACAGAAACTCTGTGTCTCTTGTCTCTCATGCTTTTGATTCTTGTGATGCTTGTCATGCTTATTGTGATTATCATGCATTGATATACTGTATATGTTATTCTCTCAGTAAATATCCTAGAGTATTGTGAATTAATGCTCAAAATTTAACATGGTATCAGAGCTAACCTGAGAAGAAGACATTTTGCAGTGACGGAAACTTGAGTTTCTTGTTTATTGGGTTTTTCTCCATAGATTTTGGAAAAGCAGTATAGTAGATTGACTCTACTCATGAAGGCGCATCTATCTGTCCAATCAGAATTCAATTCCGAGCATTTTCAGATTTGGCCCTAAAAATTAGGGTTTCCACAAAAATAGGAATTTCTGGAATCTGAAGACACAGCTGGAAACTCCTTGCAAAAATCGAAGTTTAGAGCTTTGGATCGAGATTTTTGGCTGGGTAGATCTCCGGGAAACTCAAACCCTAATTCAGGGCTCTCCCTAGTAAACCCGGGAGGACAAAAAGTCAAATCTGAAGGGTAAAACTTTGCTGATCTCAAATTTTGAATGCACCAGGCTGATCAGCTCATCAAAGCGCATCTTTCTATCCTTTCATAAATTTGAAATTCACATTTTGAATTTTTAGGGTTTTTTCGACAAACCCTAATCCGGGACCAGATCCAGTTTTCAGCATTACAAGTGGTAAGACCTAAATCTTTTCTATTTCCATTTGAAGTACTCTTTAAGATGTCTCTCCACACTAAGCTTGAAGGGGCTGATAACTTCCGAGCCTGGAAGTATAGGATTGGGTTAATCTTGGAAGAGAATGAGTTGGACTCATATATAAAAGAAGACATCCCTATCCCAGAGGATGAAGAGGCCAAGGTATTGCATAAGAAGAACTTGGTCAAGGCAAAGAGAATCATTGCTGATTCTATCAAAGACCATCTCATACCCCATGTGTCTTCTCTTAAGACACCCAAGGAGATGTTTGACTCTTTGACCAAGCTATTTGAAGGGAAGAACATAAATCGGAAGATGAACCTACAGAACCAATTGAAAGGAGTAAAGTTTCAGAATGGAGAAACCATTCAATCTTATTTTTCAAGGGTCTCCCAGATCAAGGAACAACTAGAACCAGTGGATGAAATGGTGTAGAATGGTGAAGTGGTGATGACCACTCTAAATGGCCTACCTAGTTCATGGGATTCCTTTATTCAAGGAATTTGTGCAAGAAATAAGTTGATCTCCTTCAACAGATTGCGGGAAGAATGCTCTCAAGAAGAAGTTGGACTTATAGCTCGTGAGGAAAAGATGGGAGGTGAAGATCAAGCTCTTGCAGCTCACACCAAAAGAAGCAAGCCCAAGAAGGAGCACTCTCGCCACAAGAGATCCTATCAAAAGAATAAGAAGGATCTAAGATGCTTCACATGCAATGAGAAGGGTCACTTTGCTTCAGATTGTCCCAAGAACAAAAGGGATAATAACAACAACTCCAACAAGAATAAGAAGGGCAACAAAAGAAAGTTTCATGCTCATGCTGCCAAGGATGATAAACCTCCAAAGAAGAAGGCTAGGGCAGAGAGTGATGATAGTGATGTTGACTCATCAAGTGAAGAAGAGTATGTTCTAATCTCTGCTCTCACAGGTACCATATCCCATGGTTTTAATGATTGGTTGATTGATAGTGGAGCTTCCAAACACATGACTGGGTTTAAGGAATCTTTTGTGAATCTATCTGAACATGAATCACCCCATAAGGTGAAACTTGGGGATGATTATCAATACCCAATCAAAGGAAGTGGTGAAGCCTCCTACAACCTAGATTCTGGAAAATCTTTGAAGATGAAAGAAGTCCTTTATGTACCTGGGCTCAAGAAGAACTTACTCTCCATCTCTGCATTGGATGCAAAAGGTATGAGGGTTGCATTTGTGGATGGCCAAGTCCTAATGTGGCCAAAGGGTAAAACAATCAATGATGTAGTAGTGATTGGAGAGCAAGAGGGAGGTTTGTATAAATTGAAGGGTCAACCTGAACATGCCATGATCCATGAATCCATGGAACCAAGTGAACTTTGGCATAGAAGACTTGCTCATATGCACTATAGGGCACTTCCAATTGCAAGCAAGGCTGTAGAAGGTCTTCCTGAAATAAAGACCAAACATGAAGGTGTTTGCAAAGGATGTGCAAAAGGTAAGAACATTAAGAAGGCTTTCCCAAGCAGTGAAAGCAAGGCAAAAGATATCCTGGAAATCATCCACTCAGATGTATGTGGTCCTATGTCATCCAGTTCTCTAAGTGGGTATGTTTATTATGTCTCATTTATTGATGACTTCTCCAGGAATACTTGGGTATACTTCTTGAAGAACAAAGATGAGGTGGTTTATAAGTTCAAGGAATTCAAAACCTTGATGGAGAATCAAACTGACAAGAAGATCAAAACATTCAGATCTGACAATGGTGGAGAATTCACCTCAGGTGACTTCAAGAAGCTTTGTAGTGATTCAGGGATTAAGAGAGTTGACTTCTCCTTATAATCCTCAACAGAATGGAGTTGCAGGAAGGAAGAACAGAACTATCATGGAAGCAACAAGGGCAATGCTGCATGACCAGGATCTACCTATGCATCTATGGGCAGAAGCAGCTAGAACAACTGTATATGTGCAAAACATAACACCCCACAAGATATTGGACAACAAGACACCAGAAGAGGTATTTTCTGGTAAGAAGCCTAAAGTCAGCCATCTCAGAATATTTGGTTGTCCAGTATACACTCATGTCCCAAAGGAAAATATGACTAAATTAGATCCTTCAGGAAAGAAGGGTATCTTTGTGGGTTACAGTGAAAGCTCGAAGGCTTACAGAATATACTTTCCAGGGTTCAAGAAGATTGATGTCAGCAGGGATGTAACATTTGATGAAAACTCAGCATTCATTAAATCAAGAAAGGCACCTATCGAGGTTTATGAATAACCTAAGGAAACTAGATTTCAAGACACTACCATGACTGCAGCAGTTCTAGAAGTTGTTCGTGAGTTTGAAGATCCACAAGAACTTGTAGATTCAACCCGTGAGGATAACTCTCACAAAAGGAAACCTGCATGGGCTAGAGAGCTCATTCAAGATGTAGAAAGATTTGGTATTCTAGAAGAAGAACACAGAGCAAAGAAGAGAATCAGATCACATACCAGCTATGTTGCTTTACTCTGTGACATTATGAACAAAGAGCCTTCCAGTTATGAAGAAGCAACAGAAAAGAAAGAATGGAAGGATGCCATGGTTGAGGAATACCAATCAATAATGAAGAATGATGTTTGCGATGTTGTCCCAAGACCTAAAGAGAAGTTTGTTGTGACTTCCAAATGGATCTACAAAATCAAGCATGCTGCAGATGGCAGTGTAGAGAAATACAAGGCAAGATTCGTAGCTCGTGGCTTCTCTCAGAAAGAGGGAATAGATTATGATGAAACTTTTGCACCTGTAGCCAGGTATACTTCCATCAGAACAGTACTTTCCCTGGCTGCAACAATGAAATGAAAAATACACCAGATGGATGTCAAGACTGCTTTCTTGAATGGTGTAGTTGAAGAGGAAGTATATGTGGAGCAGCCACTCGGTTTTGAAATACATGACAGGGAGTCATATGCATGCAGATTGAAGAAAGCCTTGTATGGCTTGAAACAAGATCCCAGAACTTGGTATGGTAGGATGGAAAGTTTCCTATCTAGTTTGGGCTTTACCAAGAGTAAAGCGGATTCCAACCTTTACTACAAGGTTGAGGAAGGGAATCCTGTGATTCTACTCCTGTATGTGGATGACTTATTTGTAACAGGAGATGACAAACTAATTGCAGATACTAAGAGGAAGCTTGCTGCTGAATTCGATATGAAATATTTGGGAATGATGCACTATTTCCTAGGTATGGAGGTGTGGCAGAGTGCAGGTGGGATCTTCCTTGGTCAAGGGAAGTACACAGTAGATATCCTAAAGAGATTTGGGATGATGGATTGCAAGGCCATGGCCACACCTATGGCATCGAATCTGAAACTTCAATGTGATGCTTCATCTAAGCCGGTTGATGTCTCTATGTATCGTCAGATGATTGGGTCCTTGATGTACCTGACGAACACGAGACCAAACATTTGCTTTGCTGTGAACACATTGAGTCAGTTCCTGACAGATCCGAGGAGTGTTCACCTGGTTGCTGTAAAGCATGTTGTGAGGTACCTGAAGGGTACAGTGGATTATGGGCTCAAGTATGAAGCGAATCAAAAGTTTAATGTGCAGGGTTATGTTGATTTAGATTGGGCTGGCAGTGCTGCAGATAGGAAGAGCACATCTGGATGATGCTTCAGTATGGGATCAAGTGTGATCTCTTGGTTAAGCAGGAAGCAGTCCTGCGTAGCACTGAGTACAGCTGAGGCAGAGTATGTTGCAGCCTGTTCAGCTAGTTGTGAGGCAGTATGGATACGGAAGCTACTGTCTGAGTTATTTGATCTCCCGTTGGATGCTACTGGTATCTTTTGTGATAACCAGAGTTGTGTGAAGCTGTCCGAGAACCCAGTGTTTCATGATAGGTTGAAACACATAGAGATCAAATATCACTATATCAGAGATATGGTGCAGAGAGTAGCTGTGAAGCTCCTATATGTTGCGACGGATGAGCAGATTGCAGATGTGTTGACGAAGCCACTAGCCAGGGTGAAGTTCGAGTACTTCAGGGAGAGGCTTGGTGTTCTTCAGATCGAGGACACTTCGAGGAAGAAGTGATGGACACATTTGCTGAAGCCATTCCAAGCATGTTGGAAGGAGGATCCTTCACATGGCTGTGGATGTAAGCATTGGATGATGAACATTAGGATGATGTTCTGGTTTCTGCTTTGTATGATCAGTTGGATCATTTTTATATGTATGTACGCATCATGTTGGATGCTGGATATGATTAGTTGGATCATTTATATGTATATGTATGTACGCATCATGTTGGATGCTGGATATGATCAGTAGGATCATTTGTATGTATTTTGTATGCATCATGTTGGATGCTTGGACCATGTATCTGTATATGTATCAGGTGGATACATTGTATGATCAGGTGGATCATGTATAGTGATATGTATCATGTATCTGTATATGTATCAGGTGGATACATTGTATGATCAGGTGGATCATGTATAGTGATATGTATCATGTATTTGTATTTGTATCAGGTGGATACATTGTATGATCAGGTGGATCATGTATGATGATATGTATCAGGTAGATACTTGGTATGCATCAGGTAAATGCATTATATGATCAGGATGATCGTGGATGACGAGCTTCAGGATGTTGCTCCAGATGACATGCAGCAGGATGTTGCAGTGATGATGATCAGGATGATCATGTGTACATCAGGATGATGTATGGTGAGTATCAGGTTAATACTCTATGGTCGTGGATCAGGTTGTGCAGATGAGAATATAATTTGGCCCTAGGAGATTTGCAGATAGTCTTTCGAGGTTTTGCCTATGGCATGTAATTCGTGCCCTGGGATATCTGGCAAATGCTCTTTTGAGGTTTTGCTCTAGGAGGACATATAATTTGGCCCTAGGAGATTTGCAGATAGTCTTTCGAGGTTTTGCCTATGGCATGTAATTCGTGCCCTGGGATATTTGAAAGATGCTCTTTCGAGGTTTTGTCCTATGGCATTTAATCTGTCCCTGGGAGATCCGATAGGTTGGGCTGTGTGCCCGTAATAAGTCCTGGGATGCTCTTGCGAGGTTTTGCCATGACCACATATAATCTGTCCCTGGGAGATCATATAGGTAGAGCTGCGTGCTCGTAACAGCCTGGGATTCTCTTGCGAGGTTTTGTGGTGACCACATATAATCTGTCCTTGGGAGATCCTATAGGTAGAGTTGCGTGCTCGTAACAGCCTGGGATGCTCTTGCGAGGTTTTGTGGTGAGGTCACATATAATATGGCCCTGGGAGATCCTATAGGTAGAGCCGTGTGCTCGTAACATCCTAGGATGCTCTTTCGAGGTTTTGTGACGCACGTAATAAGTCCTGAGGATTCCATAGTATGGCCAGTGATGACGAAGACCTGCAGGTAGTGGGTCTACATCCAGTATGAAAAAGGACTGGCTCTGTAGAACTTCCTATGACGAGTAGAGTCAGAGATTGGTTGAGATAGCATTAGCAGTGACGATGACGATGATGATGATCCCGAGAAGAAGACTTGTCTAGCAGATCTGTGTCGAGAAATACCTTCCTAGTTAAGAGGGAGTGTTGATGTATATGTAACTTCGGAATGTATTTCATCTATGTATTTCATATATATTTATTGTACCCTTATTAGAGATGTGTTATTCCTCTATAAGGAAGTGTCGTCATGTGGATTGACAAGTGTCGCAAGTGTGTGTACTTGCCGATGGGTTATTAGACCACCATGTGGGGTCGGCCCTGAATTATATATATTATAATGTGGATGTACCTAGCTAGACAAGTCGGCCCCATAAGGTCACTGGGCAAACAAATTAGTATAAATAGAGATCAGGTGATCTCTATTTGGATAACTCGGAAAAGTATCTCACTCTCACTCAGAAAGTGGCGCACTAGTGAGGAGGAGGATCATCTGCTACTAGGAGACTATCTCAGTGTATTTTGGTTGTACTTTGGTTGAGCCATTTCTCTCTCTATCTCTGAGGAAGTTGTGGGGTTTTTCACCTTAGGGTTTTCCCCACGGAAACTCTGTTTCTCTTGTCTCTCATGATTTTGATTTTTGTGATGCTTGTCATGCTTATTGTGATTATCATGCATTGATATACTGTATATGTTATTCTCTCAGTAAAGATCATAGAGTATTGTGAATTAATGCTCAAAATTTAACACTTTTTTGATCGTGGCCCTTTGTTGCGTTTGGGTTTGGCCTCCAAGGCCTTCGACGTACCAAGGTCTTCATTGTTCGAAATGGACAATAAAGACTGGATATCATTGCATTGAGTGTGGATAAACATTTCCACGACATTCAATCCATTTAATCTTATGCGAGCCTTTATCTCTTCATCCGTAATGAAGATGGACCTATCAGGGGAAGGACTGTCAAGTCCACGTCCTCTTCCTCCATCCTGAGAGACCTCTTATTGATTCGTCCCACGATTGAAAGGAAAGCAATGACTTGAGCTTGATGTGAGCCTGGTGCGAACGGACTCGGGAGATAGGTGGAGCAATGACGGGGGAGAAGAATGTTAGGAACCCATGCCAACCCTTCTCTTTACTTTGTTAGTATATTTCTATTGGACGCATATGCTTTGTAAGTTGTCCCGTAGTATTATATGTTGATCCATAGTTTGTATTAGCCCATAGTATTGATCCATAGTATTGGATGCATATGCTTTGTAAGTCGTCCCATAGTATTATATGTTCCATGGTATTGATCCATAGTATTGGCGCCTAGACTTAGTATATAAGTTTGTGTTGAGGCCAATGAAGGTATGATGAAGTTATTTACATTATATAAGTTTGTGTTGAGGCCAATGAAGGCACGGTGAAGTTATTTGCATTGATCTTGCTCAAAGGAGTTTCCCCCCACAAAGTGGCCCGCGATCAATAAAAATATTCTGTGATCTAATATATCATGCATTTTATCAATTAATTGTTGCAGGTTCCTCACATCTGGTATCATAGCACTTTCTTGGGATCGTTGCGTAGAATTTCTGCCATTTTTTTTTGCATATGTATTTGTTCCTATCACTTTCAGGTTTGGATCTGGGAATAATTCCTATTTGTTTAACTGTGGGAAGTACTTGGGAATAAGCCCTAAAACTCATTGTGAGGAGTACCACAGGAACCCCAAAGTAGCTGGCCCATTGAGAGGACCTTCCAGCGAAAAGGGCAACGAACCCTACCTAATTGACTAGTTCCCACTCGTGAGGTAAACCAAGAGCTGTCGTTTGTGGAAAAGCAGTTATCAATTTTACTTGAGCCATTGAGTGAGGGGTACTACCCCAATACGCAAGATGTTAGACAACATTGGTGGCCGAGTGAATCCCCTGAACCATTAGGAAGCCGAACATACCTGGGGTCCATATCTATTGCTAGTTTATAAATCGCAGATTACATCTGTACAAAGATGTTGCAGATCAATTCTGAGTCGTTTCAGATCCATTCCGAAAGCCGTTTCAGATCACGTCGTTTAGATCCATTCCGAGTCATTTCAGATCCATTCCGAGTCGTTTCAGATCCATTCCGAAAGCCATTTCAGATCCCTTCGTTTTAGATCCATTCCGAGCTGTTTCATATCCATCTGTTTTAGATCCATTCCGAGACGTTTCAAATCCATTCCGAAAGCCGTTTCAGATCCATTCTGAAAAAAAAATAAAAAAAATCGCCATATCTTCCTTGTTTTAACTCCATTTCCCTTGAAACTTTATTGACACATCTGCAATTCCATTCTGCTTATTTAATTCCCGAGGACCCTATCCCAAATTCCACTTCCCGAAGCTCGGAATCCAACATTTGTCTATTTTTAGGGTTTGCCATAACTTCTTCGATTTTCACCCAATCACCTTCAAATTTTGCCACAGTGTTCATTTCCTATTTCTGCTTCTTTGTCCCTCTCTGAAATTTTTTCTCATTCTTTCATCCTGCTTCTGAAATCCCTATTTTCTGCTTCCTTGTCCATCAGAAAGTGTCCAAAATCTAGTCAAACCCCAATTACCCATCAGATTTTTTCCCAAATCCAAATTTTCCTTTACTAAAGAAGCTTTTGTTTTTTTTTTTCTACCCATTCACAAAAAAAAACTCCTGGTTATGGTTGTTACTCGCGCAGGAGCACAAATCATGGATGAAGAACTTGCAGCCCTCAAAACCAAACTCCAAGATCTAGATGAAAAATTTCTCAGCCTCCATCTTTAGCATTCAGCCATGAACAATAAACGACAACCATAATCTTTTGCAGCCACTGGGTTCTCTTCTTCCATCAATTTTCGTGGGCCAAAGCTTGATTTTCCTCGCTTCAATGGTACTGATCTGACTAGATGGATATACCGGGCATAACAATATTTTAGTCTACATAATACTTTTGATGTCCACAAAGTTCCACTTGCATCCTTTCATACAAGAATCCCTTCAATGGTACCATTGGTACACCAAATCTCATGACAAGCCCAACTGGACAGATTTTTGCCAACTCCTTTTGCAACGATTTGGTGCTAGTGCTTTTGATGACTTCACAGGAGCACTCACTAAACTTTGCCAAATTGGCACTGTGAGAGAGTATCAGACATAATTTGAGAAATTGGCCAATCACACAGAAGGATTGTCTGATGAATTCTACAAGAATTGTTTTATTAGTGGTCTCAAGGATGAAATCCGCTCAGAGGTTAAAATGTTCCGTCCCAACACAATGATGGAAGTCCTAGGGTTGGCTAAGTTGGCGGAGGACAAGATCACAGCCCAACAACGCTCTAAATCCACTTTTGTTCCATTCAAAAATATGGTTTGCCAACAACCTCCCATCACGCCAACTCCTCGACCAACTCCTATCAAGCATTTATCTGAAGCAGAGATGCAAGCACATAGATAAAAAGGGATTTGATATAATTGTGATGAGAAATTCACTCGGGGACATAGATGTGTTGAGAAACAACTCTATCTCTTGGATGTGGATTCTTTGCCTGCCTATGAACTTGGTGAAGAAGCTCTAGATACCATAGATGATCAGGTTGACATTCCACAATTGTCTGTTGATCCTCCGTCTCTGGATGACCACCCACAGATATCTCTCTATGCTTTAACCAGAGTCACCACCCCACAAACAATGTGGTTCAGGGGTTACTTCAAGAAGCTCCCTCTTAAAATACTCATTGATTATGGTAGCACTCATAACTTCATTAACCCTCGGATCGCCAAACAGGCTGATTGTTCTATCCATCCTTGCTCCAACTTTGAAGTCATGATTTCCAATGGGGGCACCTTACCTTGCAAGGGGAAGTGTCGCACCGTGTGTATCTCTATGGAAGATTATAACCTACGCTCTGACATGTTTTCCTTGTCCTTAGGCGGATGTGATGTGGTTTTGGGAGCTCAATGGTTATGCACACTTGGCTCCACCTTATGGGATTTTGCTGAACTTTGGATGCAGTTTTCAATCAATGGGAAAAAACACACATTAACGGGCTTACAACTAGGGTCTCTCCACATCATCAGTTCACATTGCCTGGAAAAGATCCTTAAGAAGAATTCACATGGTGTAATCGCTCAGCTCCATTCCATTCAGATGCACCCATCAATGGTCTCCACTACTCCCTTGGATCTACAACACATTTTGGATAGATATGCATGTGTATTTGTTGCACCAGTGGGATTGCCGCCTTCCAGCGACCCTTCCAGTAAGAATTTAGCCACCTCTACATCTGAGAAGGAAATGATGGCTATTTTGCATGTAGTACAGAAGTGGCAATCATACCTATTAGAGAATTATTTCTGCATCCAGACTGATCACCACAGTCTGAAAAATTTACTGGAACAACGGGTCTTCTCCCCAGCACAACTGAAATGGGTTCGCAAACTCATGGGTTATGCTTATGAGATCACTTACAATAAGGGTAAGGAAAATCCGGTGGCAGATGCTCTTTCTCGCACATTTGATGACCAAGTTTCTCTTTCAACTATTTCTATGCCTATTTGGTTGCAATATGTTCAATAGGGCTATGTCTTCTGTGAACTCCATGCTTTTCCATTAGTAGGGAACAATGGGTTCCTCAAAACGTATGAGTGGGCACGATGTAACTTATTTTGGCAGTGAATGAAAATGAAAATTCAACAGATGGTGGCTGTATGTGATACTTTCCAAGTCAACAAGGGTGACACGACACTCCTTCCGGGAATGCTCGAACCCTTTCCCATCCCTACATGGATTTGGATACATATTTCTATGGATTTCCTTGAAGGGCTCCGGTGGTACAATACTGCATCTAAAATGACTCCATATGAAGCAATCTATGGTCAAGCACCGCCAGTTCTTCTTCCCTACACCATCAGCAGTTCACCAGTTCAGGAAATTGACTCGATTCTTCGAAACCGCGATCAGATTCTTCGTATTTTGCAAGACAATCTTCACATGGCAAGAATTTGACTGCAACAACAAACCGATCAACACCATTCTGAGCGGAATTTTCAAGCAGGTGATATGGTTTTTCTTCAGCAATCCTCCCTGAAAATCAAAGGGCGACATAAGCTCGCTCCAAATTTCTATGGGCCCTATAAGGTTCTTCAGAATATTGGGTCCATTGCTTATAAATTGGAACTTCCTCCTTCTTCCTGCATTCATCCAGTACTTAATGTCTCTTGTCTGACGAAAGTTCTTGGGACCAACATCAGAGGACAAACTATTTTACCAGAACTGTATAATGAAGGATCCATCCTTTTGGATCCGGAGGCCGTCCTCAATAGGCGCACTCATCAGCTTCGCTCTCACTCTATCACAAAGGTCTTAATTCAGTGGCACAAAATGCAGCCAGAGGATGCTACATGGGAACCACTCCTTCAGATTCAACAACAATTTCCACATCTAAAGCTTTGAGGACAAAGCTTTTTCTAAGGGGGAGGGGATGTTAGGAACCCATGTCAACCCTTCTATTTACTTTGTTAGTATATTGTTGTTGGACGCATATGCTTTGTAAGTCATCCCGTAGTATTATATGTTGATCCATAGTTTGTATTAACCCACAACATTGATCCATAGTATTGGACGCATATGCTTTGTAAGTTGTCCCGTAGTATTATATGTTCCATGGTATTGATCCATAGTATTGGCGCCTAGACTTAGTATATAAGTTTGTGTTGAGGCCAATGAAGGCATGGTGAAGTTATTTGTATTGAGCTTGCTCAAAGGAGGTTGCCCCCTCGAACTGGACCGTGATCAATAAAATATTCTATGATCTAATATATCGTGCATTTTATCAATTAATTGTTGTAGATTCCTCACAAAGAAGGGAACGAGTTAAAAACATGCGTCATAATGTTTTGATCCTCCTACGAGTTTCGGCCTTCAGGAGAATTGAGAGCTGCAGAGCTCCATCCCCTCGTTCATAATGTGGAATATATATATATATATATATAGAGAGAGAGAGAGAGAGAGAGAGAGAGAGAGAGAGAGAGAGAGTTTAGGGCTACATAAATCTTCATCAATTTATCTTCTATATAATGGTCCACCAATTTATATAAGTGTTTTCTTGACCAAACCATATGGAGAGTTACAATGATTGCTTGGAAGGTATCTACATAGCAGTTTACATGCCTTCTACATAGAAAATACTTTCTAATTCAAATAAAGTACACACATATTATACAACAAATCTTTAAGATAATCCAATTAGTGATTGTTTGGGATAATCATTACAATGAAAGTTGAATAGAGACTTTTTTCCTTTTTTTTTGGCAAAGTTTGAGTGTGAATGTAAAGTCAATTTTTCTGAAATGCCATACTTATTAGCATTCCATGAGTTTGAAAAAGGAAGAAGAGCACACAAAAATATTAATGAAATGAAAAATGTCCTTGCCTTATATTTATGCTACCACAATCTTTCTAATTCTTCCCAAGAACTTCTAAAACTCTTATATCATCCATTGGAATTCATTGATGAGGGAAGAGTAGGGACAATTGTATCCCTTGCACCATACAATATTTGGTAATTACACCCCCTTGAAGATGTCTTCTAAATAACCATATTTGCTTGCAACAAGTTGTAGATTCCTCATACAAGGGGAATGGAAATTATCTATGGGATCAAAGATCCTACAAGTTGTAGATTCCTCATACAAGGGGAATAGAAATTATCTACGGGATCAAAGATCCTAGATCCAAAAGACAACTCTTTGTCACCTTATCACTTCAAATTTTGTTCCATGACATTTATAAATGGAAAAAGCACTACATGTTTCCATGATGCAAAGTGATGTAGCAATGGGCTCACGGAAAGGAAATATCTTGAAAGTTGACATGAAGATTCACCTTAATCCAATTGTTACTTCATTCATGAAAATTATACACTACTCAAATCTATATTTCCAGACAATTCTTAAACACCTTATCACTTCATCTTTTGTTCCATGAAATTTATAAATAAATAGAAAAAATTACATGTTTCCATAATATAATGATGTAACAATAGACTCACTAAGAGGAAATAATCTTGAAAGTGTATTCAATTAACAAAAAGTATATACTTGCATATAATATAACATGAACATTCATCCTTGTATCCGTCATGGTTTAATTGATTGGCATAAAGGTTTGAATTACATGTGGCATCTTAAAATAGTTCCCCTGGAATAACATTTGAATCTTGCATAAGTCTTAATCCATAGATAATCGAAAAATTTGTTATGACACTATTGTTTAACTATGGTATATAATACAAAGTTATCAAAATTTTCAAAGTGTCTCAATCCCTCAAGAAATTTTCAAATCTAACCATGTATAGTCAATGGTAGTTTGCAATAAATTCTATGAGAATCTTTAATCTATTAGCAATGGTACAATCAAATTACTGTTGTTGTGCAACAAATGGATCTCTAGAAGAGGGAGACTAATTCTGATAAAGCTTGTTCTAGAATCCATTCCAGTTTTATGGACTTCCATAGTTTATGTTCTTGTCAGCACATCAAATCAAATTAGAAATCTATGCTACAAATTTCTCTAGAAGGTATTCCATGAAGGTAAGTCATTTGCTTGGATAACTTGGGATAAATTAGCTCTCCCAAAAGAGTTGGGAGGTTGGGGACTGAAAATACTCATTCCTTCGCTAAAGTGTTAGCCGCAAAAGGGATTTGGCATTTTCTTAAGAACAATGGTCTACGGGTAAAGGTGATATATCACAAGTATATGCACCCTTTTACTGTGGCAGAATGGTTCAGGTTAATTGACAAACCATGCAGGAATGCATCTGTCTCTTGGTGGGAGCTTTTAAAAGCATTTGATTTGATTGGAGAATGGATGGTTTGGCATATTGGCAATGGGAGAAAGGTGAAATTAGGGTATGATTCCTGGGTAGGAAGCTCAGATTACAGACTCCCTACACATATGATAAATTCCCTAAGGATACAAGGTAAGTCTTTTCTCTCTTATGTTGCTGATCGTGACAATTCTACAGTCCATAGACAAATTTGGTTTTCTGCAGATCATTTGGATTTCAAAGAAGATGATAAAGTTTGTTGGGATATGTATATTAAAAACCTCGATAAGTGTCATATTCATTTATCAGACAAGGAATATTCCCTTATTTGGTCGTGGAATGAAGTTGAAGGCATTTATAGACCAAAGATTGGCTACAAGGTTTTGAGAGAAGAAGAATATATTGAGCTGGTGGAATGATGTCTTATGGTGCTATAATTGTCTGCTGGAAGTCAAAATTTTTCTGTGGTTAGTGCTCAAAAGGAAATTTATGGTTTGGGAGATCCCATTTAAGAGACTCTGTATTGGTCCGGGGAGGTGCCCTCTTTGCAAGGAGCGCAATGAAGACATTGAACATCTTTTCATTCACTGTAATTACATAAGGAGTATGTGGTCCTTAGTGTCATAATACTTTGGAATCCATTTTATATGGAATGGGATTATTGGCAATGATGCATTAAAAGATTGGCACTCCAATGAGCATTTTGAGGATTTTAAAGCTCTTCCTTCCCTTATCTTGTGGGGACTCTGGCTCACCAAGAATAAAGCCATATTTGAATAGAATTTATTGGATCCTATCTTCTAGGTCTCTAAATGTTTATCAATCATTAGATCTATGCCTCAGAACAATAGTGCCCCACCTGTCAGGAGGGTGGTGGAAGAAGTGATCGACATATCAGTCTGCTGGGCTTATTTCGATGGTTCCTCACAAGGTGATCCAACTTAGGGTGGAGCGGCTGCTCTGCTTTGCTTATTCGACCTTCACTGGTATAGTTTCTCTCCTGGTTTGGGTTTGATTTCAAGCAAGGCAGAACTTTTGTCCCTTAAGATGATTTTAACTTTGGCTCTTTATAAATGCATCAACATGCTCCAAGTCTTTGGAGATTCCAAGCTTGTTGTGGATTGGATGAAATTCAAGAGGGATCCTAAGAACATGTACTTGGTGACCATTTTTGAAGAATGGTTACAGCTTGCAGGATTATTTCAATCTATTAGTTTTCAACATATCTACAGTGAAATAAATTCTCAGGCTAACTCTCTTTCTAACTAGGGGTTACAACTAACTGAGGGGTCTTGGAAGCTGTGGGAACACATTGAAGATAACTTGCAGGAATTGGATCCTGGTCCAATGATATTTTGATAATTTTAGGAGTATAAGATGCCTCTGAATGATGATTTTAAGACCATTGGTTTACAATGAAATATGTTTTTTTTTGTGTGTTTATACAACGTAAAATCCCGCAGTAGACATATTTTAAATATGTTAATATTTTTGATATATGTTCTCGTGTTTTTAACTTCCCTTGGATTGTAGGCTCTTAGTATCCAAAGAACTTGTTGCATATCTACACCAGCTAGTTAAGACAATGATATGTCTATGTGCCATGTAACTTATTTCCTATCAATGAATTACACATTTAAAAAAAAGAAGAAGCAAAGGTACAATCAATATGTCTTTCACAATTGTTACTTGACACAATCTAATTTTGAAAGCATTTAAGTTTTCATTTAAAGGAAATTTGGTTAATTGTTTTCCCTTTCAACGTTCCTTTGCACCTTCTGGGGTAATTGATAGTTTTATACTTTTCAAAATAAAAATGTAAATGAGTTTAGTTTGTTATAATTTTTATTTCTTATAATTGTTTTAGTTTGTATTTTAAAGTATAATATAAATTTTGGTGGATATATTTTTTTTAAGCAAAAAAAGGAACAACATTCTATTAAGGTGGGATAAACAATACAATAGTCATCTTTACAAAAAACTAGGGGCTGAAACGGCCACCCCAGATATCAACCCTGAACTTATCGCCAAAATCCCTCAACCAAAACCAAAGTTCAGCATCAGTTTCACTATCCCCATAGTCCCACAACCACAACTAGAGAGCATCAGTATTACAAACCTTATCAATGGTAGAAGACCAGATACACTTACAGTTCTTCAAAAGACAGCAGCCAGTAACCAAACAACTAAGAAATAACCCCATACCCTATGTTGAGCGAGGCAGGCGATATTCTGTCAATTAGAATTCGAGCTCCATAGTTGCTGATAAGATATTTATATAAGATGATAAAAAATGAATAAGATGATTGTTACAATATAGTCGGGGTCTTAAATATGACTCCCACACCCTTTCATTAAGAAGGGGTATGTCTTTTCATGTTTAAATTAATAATCCTTTTAATTATAATTTTCTTAATATTATTTAGTTTTATTTTTATTACACCCTATTACAAAATGGATGTCGAGAAGACAGACATCAGACTGAGAAAAGAGACCAAACACCATAGCCAAAATTAGGAAAATACCGTAAAGAATAAAGCAAACAACAACAGAAGAGAGCCAAAGCAGACGCCGGTCAAGAGTCTCTAGGCCAAAACCGCAGCAACCGCGCAGGGAACCAGTCATAGAAGGAATTAAGCTGACGGATCAGCCTCATCTTCAATAATCACCACCGAAGGCGTGTCAACTGCCTCCCCTTTGCCACAAAGGTTAATCTCCCGCGGGTTATCTACTTTCTTAGGCCGGGTCAGGAACGAAAACCCCATATCGGCCGCCATAGCGTCCAACTTCATGAGTATCCACTTAGACTCTTCTGCGTGGTCCTTGCAAAGGTTTTGCAAATGGGTCATCCTTAAAGAACCAGACAGAATATCCGCCTGGGTTTCCATTGCCCGGGCCAGGAGAGTTTTGGTCACCGAGAGCATCACGACAACCCGATTGTAAAGAACCATACGACCCCGAGTATTACTAAGATCGTGAATCCAATCGACCATGGTAGCCACCTCCATAGGAAGTTCCTGCACACCCACCCTGCGCCACATAGTTTCTTCCAAATTCTCCACCACCCTCTGAACATCCTGAGGAAAGTAATGCCAAGAGAGCAGTTGCAGCAGCATTCCATTGCTCACGACGGGGACCAAACCGGGCACCATTTCCCCTATCCCCATTATCCGACTCCATAAGAGCCCATCTACCTCTCCTGGTAGGTCTTCCTCTAGGCGGCATGATCTTAATACCCTTACAATCACTCGTCACCCCAATGCTGGAAGCAAAAAAAAACCACCAGGCACCAGCAGAATAAGGAAAATCGCCACAGTTACGAATGCCATCCTGAAATTCCGAATTTAAAGGCAAGCCGCCACCTCTGTGCATGCAGTCCATCATAATCAGCCACCCTGTGTAATAACTCAAACTGTCCTGCACCTTCGTCATCGTAGCAAACACCAGCTCCACATGACCCGAGAGGCCGAGCGCCTTAACCTTCGCACGCACCGTATCTCTTACCATAACAATTACAGATGATGGGAGATTTACGGAAGGCCAATCCATGGCACAGGTATTAAGGATACCCGAAGACCACTTGTCCTTACCACCTTGCGGATGGTACCATCTGTTAATTCCCATCTGGATTAGTAGTTCTCCTACCGCCTCCTAAAGGGGCCACACCACCCCTATCACTTTCAGCAATCATTACACACTGCTGACGACATCTAGCTGACGGTATTTCCAGGGCATCCCCTTCCCAACCGTCATTATAGTTACAAGCACCATGATTAGCCAGAGTGTCAGCCAGACAGTTGGCACTTCGCCGAACATGCTGGAAGGTGACAGAGTTGAAAGAAGTGATGAGTTGGCCGAGACACGTCAACCTCCACGCTGGTCTCCACGACTGCTCCAACTTAGCATCTCGTGTCCCGTTGTTAAGTTTGACATCCATCTGAATCAACATGTTGGAATCCCCTTCGACAATCAAATAGCTGAAGCCACGTTGTGCTGCCATGCATAACCCTTGAAGCATGGCTTCACATTCAGAAACATTGTTTGTTTCGCGTCCTAGGTGCCCAAAGTAGCAGAACATAACCCTGCCATTATCATCACGCAGAACACCTCCATACCCGTCTTGTCCTGGGTTACCCTTAGACGCGTCGTCGAAGTTAAGTTTAATCCACCCTTGTAATGGTGGAGACCATATCGATGGGATGTTAGGGGGTCTACAACCAGACTGGATAGGACCAATATGACGAGGTAGCACAACAATATCCCAGGTATGGAGAATTGTTAACTCATTTGCGGGAATGTTCAAATCCTGTTCGGTCCACTGGGTTAATTTTAGAGTTTCAGTGATACCACGTTGAATATGCTCCCACACCATTTTCCAGGTATTAGGCTTGCCAGTGAAAATCCGCTTATTGTGCTCCTTCCAGACTTCCCATAATAGAAATCCAGGAAAGAGCTGCCAAACCCGATTGAGAAGTCTCCCTTGGAAGGGGTCTTCCTTTCACTATTTCACAGATTCATCCGGGGCATTCCTAATTCTATTCGACATGCGGAATCTCATTGCTCCTTCATCCCATAGAGCAGATGCAAAACTGCACCCATCCAATAGGTGCGCAATAGTTTCATCATGATTTCCACAGAGGACATAGAGCGAAGGTCCTTCGAAGCCCCGCTTCACGATATTATCCCAAGTTAAGATTTTACCTTTCAGGACCAGCCAGAGGAACATGGTGATTTTGGGCCAGAGTTTAGCTCCCCACAATTGCTTCCATGTATTGTCCCCCTGTTGGTTCATCGGGGTAGTTAACAGGCTATAAGCTTCCTTAATAGTGAACATTCCTTTGGGGCGATGAACCCAATGGAGGATATCCTTACCCCTCTAATTTTTAATAATAAGGGTCGTCAAAATGTCATAGATTTGCCTTCCAATATCAACCCCATAGCTATCAGTCCACCATGAAAGAGGAAGCCAGAATCGAAAACCCCTGGCATTGGAGTCCGCCTACCAATATCGGTTTACCTTCCTCCAATTGTAGTGCAGAATGGGTGAATCAATGGGGATACCAGTCACCAGAGAGGAGAGGGAAGGCTCTTATTGCCAGGCATCCATCCAGAAGTTCGCGGAAGCACCATCACATATCTCCCAGAAGTTGTGTTTACGGATTAGCTCACTACCAGCCTGCGCCATATTCCAGATATGAGAGCCATTTTCTGGTCCATTCTCCCGAACCCAATCCTGTTCATCAGTAGTCGAAGCATACTTCTTGCCCCAAAAACTGGCCCATTGTTCATTGGAGTGAGTAAGCCATCTCCACCAAATTTTAGCTCCACCAACAGTACTGATTTTCTCCGGATCACGAAGACCTAACCCCCCATCCTGCTTAGGTTTACACAGTGTCTCCCATCCAACCAGAGGCCATTTCCTATGGTTCGTCGTGCCCCCCCACAAAAAGGTACATTGCAGCTACTTGATCGCCTTCATAACAGACTTGGGAGCCGCCATAACATAGAATAGATACAGGGGCATAGCTTGAAGCATCGATTTCACCAGAACCACTCTGCCAGGGAGGTTCAATGATCTAAGTGTCCAATTAGATAGCCTTTCCTTCATTTGATTTAAAAGTTCCTCCCAAGATGCCTTTTTTAAGACTCCCTCTAATAAAGGAGCCCCGAGATATTTGGTTGGAAGGGAGCTCTTTTGGAAACCAAGAATTCTAATAATATTCCTCTGACTGATAATAGGTGTGTTGAAGAAAAAAACCAGAGACTTAGCCATATTAATATTAATCCCCGAGGCTCGTAAGAAGGTGTTCAAAGCTTTCTTGATCTGTCTAGGTTCCTGGACTGAAGAGTGACCCATAAGCAGGGTGTCATCAACAAATTGCTGGTGGGCAATGGACTTCTCATAGGGTGGAAACTTAAGTCCTTTAATGTTACCCTGTTCCACTAAATGGGATATGAGTCTGCCAAGTCCTTCTGTCATGATCACAAAGAGGAAAGGAGAGGGGGGGTCACCTTGTCTAATACCCCGGGAGGGTTTAAAGATAGAGGAAGGGTTCCCATTAATCAGAATGGAAAAGAAAGAAGAGGAAGTCAGGTTATCAATCCATTGAATCCAAACATCGCTGAAGCCAAAACAACTCATAATTTCTTTCATATACACCCAGTTAAGGTTATCATAGGCTTTGAAGAAATCCAATTTGAGCAGCATCCAAGCCTTTTTAGTGCTCTTCAAAGAGTGAAGAACCTCTTGAGCCAGGATAATACCATCCATAATTTGGAGGCCTTCCACAAAACCAAATTGCTCCACAGAGATCAGAGAGACCCGAGCAGGGGTTTAAGCCGATTGGCAATGACTTTAGTTATAAGTTTGTAGATAATATTGCAGAGAGAAATCGGTCTAAATAATTCAGCTTTCTCAGCCATCGGATTTTTAGGGATTAAGGTCAGAAAGGTAGAGTTTAAGGTTGGGAGAACTCCTCTCATTCTCCGAGATTCTTCCACCACCATCCACACTTCATTTTTTATCAAATCCCAAAAGGCATGGAAAAAATTTGCGGTGAACCCTTCCGATCCAGGGGATTTCCCGTCCTCCATTTGATTGATGGCCATCTCAAATTCCAGAAGTTCGATAGGTCGGAGAAGCATCTCATTCTGTTCCACAGTGACGAGCCTAGGAATAACAGCTTTGATTTCCCTACAAGCCTCGGTCTTGTCCACAGGTGGCTCCGTTACCACTTCCTTGAAATGATTAACCAGTTCTTGTTCAATTTCCACATGAGACTCCACTACCCCCCCATCACTTGTCCGTGGGTGACAAATCTGGTTATTTTGTCTATGCTGAATGGTCGCTCTGTGGAAAAACTTGGTATTTTGGTCCCCATCTTTCAACCAAAGATTACGAGATTTATGTTGCCACAAGATCTCCTCTTGTCTTTGACGATTGGAGAGTTGTTTAGCAAGGTGCTTTTCCTCCAAACCTAGCTCTGGGGTCACACCAGTTTGCATAATACACTCCTGGATACTCTCCATCTCAGATTCCAACTTGGCTTTCCCCGCCTGAATGTTCCCAAAGACATCAGTATTCCATCTCTTGATTTTATGTTTGAGAACCTTCAGTTTTTGTTGAAAGCAATACATCTTAGTGCCTCTGGGTGGAATAATAGAATGCCACCATTCTTCCACACGAGCAGAAAAGTCTTCATGAGTTAACTATAACTTTTTGAACCTAAAAGGCGTGGTTATTTTCATTCCTATATTATTCCACAATAGGGAAACCGACCAATGATTAGATCCCGAAGAAGCAAGAGAGCAAGAAGTCAAAGTGCCTCCCAGGAGAATGATACTTTCAGACAGAAGAAACCTATCAAGCTTGGCTGCAACCAAATGCTCCCCTCCACATCTGTTGTTCCAGGTGAACACCGAGCTTCCAAGATCAACATCAATCAACTTACTAGTCTCTATGAATTCGTCAAATAGATTATTTTTTGGGGTAAGGAATCTATGCCCACCTTTTTTCTCAGATAGAGATCTGATCATATTGAAATCCCCATCCAATATCCAATGGGTTCCTTAAAACATCCTTCTCAGATTGGCCAGACTGTTAATGAAATTTCATTTTTCAGGATAGCTACTAGGCCCATAAACATTAGTAAGCATACCTCTCACATTAGATCCAATGATATGAAATTCATCAGAAAGGCTAAAAGGGGTCGACATAAAGTTGTAAAGAGACACTTTCCTGGGATCCCATAAAACCGCCAATCCACCCAAGTGGCCAGTAGCATCCAGTGCCATAAGTTTACACTGTTTCCAAATATTTTGAGCCTTACCTTCCAATTGGGATGCAGAACATTTAGTTTCTTGTAATAAAACCACAGTAGTTTGCTCCTTCATGATCTTATTCTTAAGAGTTCTAATTTTGTGAGGCCCATTGGTACCTCGAATATTCCACGATAATACTTTCATCAAGCACTATATCTTGCAGAGAGAAGAGATTCCTGGATGGTAGGATATTGCCCAGAGTCAACCAATCTCATTCCAATCTCCCCAATCCTGTCCCTATTCGACCGCCTCCCTCGTTTAGAGCTACCTTCTTTAAGTTTCCTTTTATTCTCTTTTAGCTTCAAGGGGCCTATCCCAGACAAGGAGTAGGCTTAGTTTTTAGAATGGCATGATTCAATAATTGCAGCTGATTATCCGGAATGGAATGTACCTTAATGATTTTACAGGCCTCTTCAATGCTATCCAACTCAAAATCCCTGAGTTTCATTTCTTCCAAATCCTCCTCCATACGCTTAGACTCCACACGGTTCTTACCCGCATATTTGTGTGTTTGACCAGTATCTGGGGCCGCTGACAAGGGTACACCTTCAACCTGAGTGGATTCCTCAAGAACCAAAGGAGAAGGGTTTTCAACCAGATCAGGATTAAGAACAACAAAGCTATTCGAGTTCACCTCCTTTTTCCCCACAGCTGGGCCATTGTGTCTTCGCCCTGTTCTTTTTCGGTTAGTGACTTTAATAAAACCATCCTTATCATCCTGCTCCAGATTACTATTACCAGGGATATCCGCTGGGAGATTAAGGTGACAATCCCTAGCCAGGTGGCCATGAGTGTGACACCGCCGACAACGGAAAGGGATATTTTCATAATTAAGAGTTTGAAACCATTCTAATTCTTCCCAGTTAAGAGTAATCCCCTCAAGGAGGGTTTTGGAAATATTCATATAGACACAGATGAGAGCATATGAAACATACCTTCCTTGCTTGGTCTGATCAGAGATCTTGACAAAATGCCCCAGAGTTCCTCCAATAGCTTTTAAAATGTTCGGATCCTAGTATTCCGTTGGAAGTGAGTATAGTCTAATCCAAACTGGAGCGATTGAGAGATCCTCCTTGTCAGGATTGAAATTATCCTTCCAAATTCATAGGAATAGTCCTGCAGAGTAGTAAAAATAAGGGCCTCCCTCAAATATTCTATCCTTATCCTCCACATTCAGGAAAACCATAGTAAAGAAACCTTTTGAGCCCATTAATAGGTCAAAATGTCCTTTCAGTTTCCAGGTCAAGTGAATCCACTAGGTCAAGGCTTTCTCCGTAGGCCATATACCCATAAATTTCCCTATTAGTGCATGGTCCGTCATATGCTGTATTTTTACCTTAACCCGTGTGGGGTTTACTGAAATAGTTGGGATGTTGGTTGATTTGGGTATACAAATCCCTTGTCCCGCTTCCCCTTTGCCCACCTCAGACTTCTCCGTTTGAGGATTCCTACCCTCTCCTCCGATTCTTGCTTCTGGCGGTTGTAGTGGCGATCCCCTTATCTGCTGCGCATAAACCTTCATCAGAGAAGGGGAGAGGCCCCTCCCCTGCTCTCACCATCACGCTGACAATCGAATAGTCGGCCCAATGCTCGGCCCGACCCTGATAGAGAAAAAAAGGATCCAAAGCTCAGCCGTTGGAAACAAACATTTCTTGGAGCCCCAATTTCATCCGAACTCCTCACCCAAAATCCAATTTTGGTGGATATTTGATACTATCTGATTTTTGTTTAATTTCATTAAAAAATGTAAAACAAGATATTAGGTATTGTTGAGTTAAACTTAAAATTGCTTTTGATTAGTTAAAATCTCATCTTAATTTATCCCTTTAAGGATTGCTAATAAGTTATTAACTGAATAATGAATTTGACCATCTTCAAGAAAAACTGTGTAATACACATTTAGGATTTAACTCCTTTCATATTTTACTTATATTAACATACAATCTAAAATTATATTTGGTTCAAAAAATATATTATTCTGTTTTAGTTAATAGTGCCACTTATTTTTTTATAATTACAAGCTTTTATTTACATAGAAGTAATGCTTAGTGCATATTTTGTTTAGTCAAAGTGCATTTAACATTAATATGTTTTTAAGTTTTTCATTAATACTTTTTTTAAGAATTACAAGCTTATATATACATATAAGTAGTCCTTAGTGCCTTATGAAACCACCAGTTATTAGGAAAAATGCATTTTCTCCTAATAAAACAGTCATATGCAGATTTTGTTGTGATAGTGCCCGAAACCAAATTACCGCCCCAAATCACCAAATCTTCATCTTTAGTAAGACGAATACCAGCAACATTTAAGCCATGAATATATGAGTCCCATTCTTCAATCAGATCTTGAGGTAACCTCACGTCGCCAACAGAAAGCCAGTATCTAGATTCATCATTTTTGACGATAGAATTTAGAGTAATTTTTCCCAGTCTTACCATGTAATTAGACAATGCAGGCGAGAACTGATAATTTCCTTTATGCCCAAGAACAGGATCAATGCCTATCGCAACCTCCGAGCCGTTACGAACCTTCCAATACAGATAATATGCAAACCAACTGTAATTCTTCATAAATCCTCTCCAAATCGGAGATACACCTCTCACCTTTTTGTTGGACTGTCTAAGCCAGAAAGATATCTTCGATTTGATATATTTGCAACGAATAACCCGAGACCAGAGAGATCTCCCAAAAACTGCTCTCCACATACTCTTAAGACGCATTGCAGCGCTGAAGGCAGTCAAATCCTTGAGACCCCATCCACCTGAAGAATGTGGAAGAGAAATTCTCTCCCACCCAACCATAGCTAAACTGGCACGTTTCAGACCTCCTGTCCAAAGGAAATTGGTACTAATTCTCCTTAAAGTACCAATAACAGAATACGGGACAGGGAACAATGAGAACCAGTAGACCGGAGTCCCCAACAACACTGATTTTTCCAATGTAAGTTTTCCACCGATGGATAGCAGCCTATACGTCCAATGAGTGATTCTAGCTTCAAAACGCTTTATCAACCAAACCCAATCTTTCACCAAATAACCATTAGGTTTTAGATGAAAGCCCAAATAGGTAAAACCATCCAAAATCAAATTACACTTATAAGCAAGGACAGATAGAATATCAGCAATCCTATCATCAACCACCTGCCATTGAAACTAAAATGCTTTAGTTGGTTCATGTTACTTGACCGATTGAAGACCTGGGATAACTTGACTGGCATTGGGTGGATTGGTCCAAACTGTTGCATTCTTTGTAAGGCATCCTAGGAGACTGCTTCTCATATCTTTATTAGGTGTTCCTTTGCTGTGGATATTTGGCACAAACTCTATCAATAGTTAGGTATTGTTTACAGATGGAATGGTCACTCTGTAGATGCTTGTCTTCTGGATTGGTTGTTAGGAACCCATGTCTTTACTTTGTTAGTATGTTGTTGTTGGACGCATATGCTTTGTAAGTCGTCCCGTAGTAATTGTTGATCAATAGTTTGTGTTATTGTTGTTGGCGCATATGCTTTGTAAGTCGCCCGTAGTATTGTTGATCCGTAGTTTGTAACGGCCCATGGTTTCGACCCATAGTATTGGCGCCTAGAATTAATATATAAGTGTGTGTTGAGACCTATGAAGGCACCGTGAAATTATTTGTATTGAGCTTGCTCAAAGGAGGTTGCCCCCTCGAAGTGGCCTGTGATCAATACAAAAGTGATTCTGAGTTCTGTCATTTCTGCTATTTCGCGTATTCTTGTTAATTAATTGTTGCAGGTGCCTCACATCTGGTATCAGAGCACTTTCTTGGGCTCGCTGGGTGAAATTTCTGCCAATTTTTTTTTTCGCATCTGTTGCAGGTTCGGATTTGGGAATAATCCCTATCCGCTCAACTGTGGGAAGTACTTGGGCATAAGCCCTAAAACTCATTGTGAGGAGTACCACAGGAACCCCGAAGTAGCTGGCCCATTGAGAGGACCTGCCAGCGAAAAGGGCAACGACCCCTACCTGATTGACTAGTTCCCACCCGTGAGGTAAACCAAGAGCTATCGTTTGTGGCAAAGCGGTTATCAGTTTACCTGAGTCGTGGAGTGAGAGGTATTGCCCCAATACGCAAGCCGCCAGACAGCATTGGTGGCCGAGTGAAACCCCTGAACTGTTAGGAAGCCGCACATACCTGGGGTCCATATCTACTTTCATCTGAACTATTGTCGATCACTGCTGCGCCGTTTCAGATCTATTTTGCAAGTCGTTCCAGATTCAGCCGTTTTCAATCCATTCGGCTCTGTTCCAGATCTCTTTCGAGCCGTAGCCGCTCCAGTCTGAAATTTTCACTCTGTCTTATTTTCACTCTGTTTCCCTTGAAATTTTCGAGGAACCCCTGTCATCCCATTCTACATATTTCAGTCCTGAGGACCCTATCCCCAATTCCCCTTCCCAAAGCCCGAAATCCCACATTTGTCTATTTTTAGGGTTTGCCATAACTTCCTCAGATTTCACCCAATCACCTTCAAATTTTACCACAGAGTTCCTTTCTGAATTCTGCTTCTTTGTTCCCCTCTGCCAAATTTTCCCATTCTTTCACCCCGCTTCTGAAATCCTCATTTTTGCTTCCCTGTCTACCCAACAATGTCCAAAACCTAGTCAAACCCCAATTACCCTTCTGATTTTTTCCCAAATCCAAATTTTCCCTTACTGAAGTAGTTCCTGTTTTTGTTTTCCTACCCAGTCAGAAAAAAAATAAAATCCTGGTTATGGTTGTCACCCGTGCAGGAGCAAAAACCAAAAAAAAATAAAATCCTAGTTATGGTTGTCACCCGTGCAGGAGCAAAAACCATGGAGGAAGCACTTGCAGCCATCCAAGCCAAACTCCAGGATCTGGATGAAAAATTTCTCGGTCTCCATCTTGAACATTCAGCTATGAACAACAAACGACAGTCTGAGTCTTCAGTAGACAAAGGGTTCTCTTCTTCCAGCAATTTCCGTGGTCCGAAGCTTGCTTTTCCTCGCTTCAATGGTACCGATCCAACTGGATGGATCTATCGTGCAGAACAGTATTTCAGTCTGCATAATACTTTTGATGTCAACAAAGTTCCATTGGCATCCTTTCATTTGGAACAGGAAGCTCTTCAATGGTACCGTTGGTACATCAAGGCTCATCCAGAGCCCAACTGGCCAGACTTTTTCCAGCTCCTTTTGCAACGATTTGGTCCTAGTGCTTTTCATGACTTCACAGGAGCCCTCACTAAACTTCGCCAAACTGGCACTGTGAGAGAGTATCAAACCAAATTTGAGAATCTAGCCAACCACACCGAAGGATTGTCTGATGAATTTTACCGGAGTTGTTTTATCAGTGGTCTAAAGGATGCCATTCGCTCTGAGGTCAAAATGTTCTGTCCCAACACAATGATGGAAGCACTCGGGTTGGCTAAGTTGGCAGAAGACAAGATTGCATCCCAACAATGCTCCAAGCCCACTTTTGTTCCCTTCCGAAATATGGGTTCTCAACGACCACCTATACCGCAGGCTCCTCGACCGACTCCTATCAAGCGTTTGTCTGAAACAGAGATGCAAGCACGCAGAGAAAAGGGGATTTGCTATAATTGTGATGAGAAATTCACTCGGGGACATATATGTGTTCAGCAAAAGCTCTATCTCCTGGATGTGGAGTCTCCGCCTGCCTCTGAAATGGGTGACGAAGATCCAGAAACACTGGATGCTCCGATCGACATTCAGGAACCGCCTATTGACCCTCCGTCCCCGGATGACCAGCCAGAGATATCTCTCCATGCTTTAGCTGGAATTACCACCCCCCAAACAATGCGGGTCAGGGGTTACTTCAAGAAGCTTCCTCTTACAATCCTTATTGATTCTGGTAGCACTCATAATTTCATTGACCCTCGGATCGCCAAACAAGCTGATTGTTTTATCCATCCTTGCTCCAACTTTGAAGTCATGATTGCCAATGGGGGCACCTTACCTTGCAAAGGGAAGTGTCGAAATGTGCGTATCTCTATGGGAGATTATACCTTGCGCTCTGACATGTTTGCCTTGCCCTTAGGCGGATGTGATGTGGTTTTGGGTGCTCAATGGCTACGCACACTCGGCCCTATCTTATGGGATTTTGCCAAACTTTGGATGCAGTTTTCCCTCAATGGACACAAACACACATTGACAGGATTACAACCAGGTTCTCTCAACATTATCAGTTCACATCGCATGGAAAAACTCCTCAAGAAGAATTCACATGGTGTCATCGCTCAGATCCATTCCATCCAGATGCAACCATCAGCGGTCTCCACTACTCCTTTGGATCTACAACAAATTCTGGATCGATATACAGGTGTCTTTGCTGAACCAGTGGGATTACCACCTTCCAGGCCAGAAGACCATCGTATTCAGATCCTTCCTGGCAGCGTTCCTCCCAACATCAGGCCCTATCGCTACCCATTTCACCAAAAAACGGAGATTGAAATGCTCGTTCGGGACTTATTGAAGCAAGGTATTATTCGCCCAAGCACTAGTTCCTTTTCTTCTCCAGTTATTCTTGTCCGCAAAAAAGATGGGTCATGGCGCCTCTACATTGACTTCCGAGCACTTAATCACCTCACCATCAAGGATAAGTTTCCAATTCCTGTTGTTGATGAGCTTCTTGATGAGCTTCATGGGGCTCACTTTTTCTCCAAGTTGGATCTTCGTTCTGGGTATCATCAAATTCGGGTTCATGAGGATGATATTCCTAAAACAGCTTTCCGCACACATGATGGCCATTATGAGTTTTTGGTCATGCCCTTTGGCCTCACTAATGCTCCTTCCACATTCCAGGCCTTAATGAATAAAATATTTCGATCGTACTTGCGGAAATTCATTTTGGTATTCTTTGATGATATCCTCATCTACAGTAAAACATGGGATGAACATCTCCAGCATCTGGATCTTGTCATGCAACTTTTCTCTGACCATCATCTCCATGCCAAGCAGTCTAAATGTGTTTTTGGACAAAAGGAAGTTGAGTATCTCGGGCACATTATCTCAGCACAAGGGGTTTGCGTGGATCCTTCCAAAATCGAGGCCATGAACAATTGGCCACATCCTCAGACACTCAAGAGCCTTCGTGGTTTTTTGGGGTTGACTGGATACTACCGCAAGTTTGTCAAGGATTATGGAAAGATTGCAGCTCCATTAACTGCTCTATTGAAAAAAGATGCTTTTACATGGACACCTGCTGCTCAGTGTGCATTTGACAAACTAAAACAAGCTATGTGTACTACACCTGTGCTAGCCATGCCCGATTTTTCCAAGCCCTTCACTATTGAGAGTGATGCTTGCGGCAATGGACTTGGTGTTGTTCTCCTTCAAGATGAACACCCCATTGCGTTCACCAGCAAAGCCCTTTCAGGTAAGAATTTAGCTGCCTCTACCTATGAGAAGGAAATGATGGCTATTTTGCATGCCGTACAGAAGTGGCGTCCATACCTATTAGGGAATCATTCTGCATCAAGACTGATCACTAGAGTCTGAAATATTTCTTGGACCAGCGTGTCTCCTCCCCGGCACAACAGAAATGGGTTAGCAAACTCATGGGTTATGACTATGAGATCACTTACAAGAAGGGTAAAGACAATATTGTGGCAGATGCTCTTTCTCGCACATTTGATGCCCAAGGTTCTCTTTCAGCTATTTCTATGCCTGTTCCAAATTGGTTGCAATCTGTTCAACAGGGTTATGTCAATGACTCTTCCTTATCTCAGATCATCCAACGCTTGACCAACAGTCCTTCTGCTGTCCCACATTACTCTTGGGATGGTGCTTCTCTGCGATACAAGGTTCGTCTGGTGCTTCCCCAGAGCACAGATCTTCAACAGGCTGTCTTCTATGAACTCCATGCTTCTCCATCGGCCGGGCACTCTGGGTTCCTCAAAACATATGAACGAGCACGGCGTAACTTCTTTTGGCAGGGAATGAAAAGGACAATTCAACAAATGGTGGCCGAATGTGATACCTGCCAGCGCAATAAGGGTGAAACAACACTCCTTCCAGGATTGCTTGAACCCTTGCCCATACCTACACGGATTTGGACAGATATTTCTATGGATTTCATTGAAGGGCTCCCTAAATCTGGCGGGAAGACAGTGATTCTCGTTGTGGTTGATCGTCTCTCCAAATATAGTCATTTTTGTGCTCTCAGCCATCCCTATACAGCCTCCTCCGTCGCTCAAATTTTTATGGACCAGATCTTTCGTCTTCATGGCATCCCTTCTTCCATTGTCTCGGATCGTGATGTGACTTTCACTAGTCATTTTTGGACAGAACTATTTCGCCACACTGGCACCAAACTGAAGATGAGTTCAGGGTATCACCCACAAACAGATGGTCAGACTGAAATTGTCAATAAATGCTTGGAAACTTATCTTCGTTGCTTCACCTTGGAACAACAACATCAGTGGGCAAAGTGGCTCCCTCTTGCTGAATGGTGGTACAATACCTCTTACCACACTGCCTCTAAAATGACCCCATATGAAGCAGTCTATGGTCAGGCACCTCCAGCTCTTCTTCCATACACCCCCACCAGTTCACCAGTTCAGGAAGTTGACATGGTCCTTCGCAACCGCGATCAGATTCTTCGCATTTTGCGGGACAATCTTCACATGGCAAGAAATTGCATGAAGCAACAAGCTAATCAACACCGTTCGGAGCGCACTTTTCAAGTCGACGATATGGTTTTTCTTCGTCTCCAGCCGTACAAACAATCCTCCTTGAAACTCAAAGGGCGTCATAAGCTCGCTCCAAAGTTCTATGGGCCATATCGGATTCTTCAGAAGATTGGGTCCGTTGCTTATAAATTGGAACTTCCTCCTTCTTCCCGCATTCATCCAGTCTTTCATGTCTCTTGTCTGAAGAAAGTTCTTGGCACCAACATCAACGGCCAAACGATTTTACCCGAACTGGATAATGAATGATCCATCCTTTTGGAGCCAGAGGCCATCCTCAATCGGCGCACGCGTCAGCTTCGCTCTCGCTCTATCACAGAGGTCTTAATTCAGTGGCACAACATGCAACCAGAGGATGCTACATGGGAACCACTCCTTCAGATTCAACAACAATTTTCACATCTAAAGCTTTGAGGACAAAGCTTTTTTTAAGGGGGAGGGGATGTTAGGAACCCATGTCTTTACTTTGTTAGTATGTTGTTGTTGGACGCATATGCTTTGTAAGTCGTCCCGTAGTAATTGTTGATCAATAGTTTGTGTTATTGTTGTTGGCGCATATGCTTTGTAAGTCGCCCGTAGTATTGTTGATCCGTAGTTTGTAACGGCCCATGGTTTCGACCCATAGTATTGGCGCCTAGAATTAGTATATAAGTGTGTGTTGAGACCTATGAAGGCACCGTGAAGTTATTTGTATTGAGCTTGCTCAAAGGAGGTTGCCCCCTCGAAGTGGCCTGTGATCAATACAAAAGTGATTCTGAGTTCTGTCATTTCTGCTATTTCGCGTATTCTTGTTAATTAATTGTTGCAGGTGCCTCACATTGGTCTAGGCATTGCAAGCATTTACAAACCCTGCCTTTATTTATATGCTGGACTATTTGGTATTTTCGTAATAAGGCTATGTTTGAAGATTTGTCTCCTAATGTACAGGGAGTTGTTAATAGTATCCTTTCATAGTTTCCTCAGTTTCAGACTAACTTGCCTACTTCGAGTCCTCGGAAGGTTGGGGATTTTTATTACGTCATTAAGGATCCTGTTCTATTCTTTGATGGGGCTGCAAATCTTGGCGAATGCGGTGCTGGTGGTGTCATTTATCTAAGCCAAGTCCATCACTTTACACTTTGTCTGAAGTGTGGCAGAGGTTCGAATATGAGGGTGGAACTCTTGGCATTGTGGTGCGTGATTAGAGTTGCAAATATCTTTGGATTAGTTTCCGTGCAGATCTTTTGGGATTCACGTGTCACCATTAAATGGGCACGTGGAGATTATGATATTAAAGTTCTGGATTTGGTTCACTGGTGTTGGAGAATTAAGTAGGAACTCAGACTTTTTGGGTCGGTGGCTCTGAAACATGTTTATAGGGAACATAATGTGTTGGCTGATACATTGTCTAAACTGGCTCTTGAAGGCATGGAGGATATCGTTTTTTGGGAGGAATTCTGGGAGGGCAAGCTGATTGCCTCTGGTTCATACAACATTTTGATTTGATACTGTTTTGTCGTTGATCAGACTATTAGACTTTTGACATATTTCTGATGTATTTGGTATATTCCGAGACAATCTTTTAAAAGGATTGACATCTGAACTATCAGGCTCATAGACAGACCTAATCATGTACTATTTGATTCAAATTTTGAATAACAATAGTATGCTTTTTTTCGCAGGAAAAAAAAGTAGTCCTTAGTGCCTATTTTGTTGAGTTAAGGTGCATTTAACATTAATATATTTTTAAGTTTGTTGAAGGGAAAATTGATCTAGGGTTATAGTTCAAAATTAGAAGAGGTTTATTCTAAACATATTGTTTTTGTTCATCCCTACTCTATTAATTTGTAGAGTAATATAAATTAACCACACATTTGATTAAAGTTTTTAAAAAATAAATATTTATTGATTTTGTTAGTATTAATTATTTTCAAATATGTTATACTTCCATTGGATCATAGAGTATGATTTGACTATTTTTATCATTGTCCATGATTAGTGAAAAATAAAAATAAAATAAAAATAAAATACTTATACCTTAGTTGTAAACATTAATTTTAATAATTTTTCATTGCACTCTGACTAAAGTCTCCATGCAGTTGTTGTGCCATTAGCCCACTCCTTGGTTGGTTAGGGTGTCAAGGTATACGCAGGATGCATGCGACTGGTAGGCAGTGAGGCACCTAGAAATTTTACTAGTGCGGCCCGTACTAAACACTGGTGAACAATATTCAGCCTGCTGCAGTCTGCAGGCTGTTTAATGCAGCTGCAGCAGGCCTGTTAATATTTGGATCTCAAGCTACTTGACATCCAACTGTCAACAGGCTAAATGGCTGAATATTGTCCGCCCTAAACACTAGCCCTAGTACTAGGTTGGACTCTAGAGGTGCATCGAATTGTCCACCTAATTCTGGGTGAGGTTGGCAGAGGATATTGAACACATAAATAGATTCTGTGATTAATACAACAAATCAATTTGTATTTTTAAGAAATCTGTGATTTTCTGTGCATTTTCTAGGTTTTGATGGTTTCATTTGTGCCACTGCATTTAATGGCCGTAAATGCAAATTCATCCGTTTGCAGGCTGAAGTCGAGACCGTTTAAGTCTTTGCACATATCACTTTATTTCGAGAGGCAAATATACGTCCTTATTTCAGTGTCTGGATTGGTATCCTACTAATGAGCATGATTTACTAATGAAAACTTTTGATGTTCCGACGTTTGGTTTAAAGTTGCAGCGAAATAAGTCCTCTCATGGCTCAGGAATGATGCCCCCTCTACCTCGTAAAAGTAATGTGCATTCATTTTGTAAGCCACTCACTGCTTCTGATACAAGCACTCACGGAGGATTTTCTGTTCTAAGAAGGCATGCTGATGAATGTCTTCCACCTCTGGTTCATTTTCAGATACATACTGAATGTACATATTGCTTCCATTCAGATATACTGAATGTACATATTGCTTCCATTCAGATATAAAGTGAGTCCTTGTATCCATATACCACTTTTTATGTGGAGGAAATGACCTTCGGTCTTTGTTGGTGTATAGGATATGAGTTTGCAACCTTCTTTCTAAGAGCTCTGCAGGAATGGAATGACAATTTGGTCATATATTTAAAGTTAAAGCTAAGCATTGAGCTGCAGAGCATTAAATGCGGCAATTCAGTGTTTAAGGTTTGCTAGATCTGGAGATTTTCTAAATCCAATAAACCCTAAGTACTGAGCTGCCACATTTAATGCTCTGCATTTCAATACTTAGCTTTTGAGTATCAATGGTTATCTTTTGTTGATGGAGAAACTTGAAACTCGTGATCAATATGTTATTTCAGGGGTGAAAATGGAGAACTACGCATTGGAGTTAGGTGTGCTATGCGTCAGCAGACTAGCCATCATCGGTTTTATTTAGTGACAGCATGCATCTTGGTGTCATTGCAACGGCATGGCATGCAGTTTCAACGAGGACTATTTTTACTGTTTATTACAAACCTAGGTATGTTGTAGTTGTGTTCGTTGGGCATTCGCTCGAAAGGCCGTGTGGAATATTCATGTATTTTAGTATTTTTCATATTTTAGAGGTATGATTATTCTGCAGATATTTTTAAACTATCTGTTTAATATTAATCTGAAAAATATTTGATCTTGTCATGAGATAGTAAGAGGGTAGCTGTATCCTGCTTTTCAGTGCTGACAAGTCTTTATTGCTAAGTATTGTACATGATGGGTATTTTCTCTTATTCAATCTGGTTGTAGTCTGTGTTTTTGTGGAGTTCAATGTGCATATTGTTGGCATCTTGCAGATTTAATTAGAAGAGATTGTTTATGACTCTGTATTCTGCTGTTTCCATATTTTTTATTTGGCTTGTCTGCAAGATATTAATGGTAATGGCTCTATTCTGCAGGACAATTCCATTAGAGTTCATCATTCCTTACAATAAATACATGGAGGTAGTGAATAGCAATCTCTCTGTGGGCATGAGGTTCAAGATGCGTTTTGAAGGAGAAGAGTCTCCAGAGCGGAGGTATTTCAATGTATAATCATTGTATATTGTTGAAATAGACAGGAACGACTGTCATGCATGAAGTGCATTATACAGTAAAGTAATGCTTTGTATATTATACAGGTTTACTGGTACAATTATTGGCATAGGTGAGGCCGATAATGTGAGATGGTCAGAGTCAAAGTGGATATCTCTTAAGGTACCCCATTTGCTGAGCTACCTGCTGCCATTTTGGTGGTTTCTTACTATGCACCATTCGTTCAGTGTATTATCTAGCTGTCTTTTGCATCAAACACCCGTGACATGTTTGCTCATTTCCTATATTGATTGTTTGGTTAATTCATTCAGCTCCAATGGGATGAAACATCGGCCGTTCAGTGGTTCCTCGAACAAAGAGGGTTTCACCATGGGAAATTGAGACATTTGTACCATCATCTGCAACACTTAATCCTTTGCCAGCACCGAGGTCTAAGAAGCCTTGTCCCAATTTGGTGTCCTCGTCTCAGGATTTAATGATGCTTGGTACAATTCATGTTTCTTGTGATGGAATGCTAGATAAAAAGTGTAGTGGCATCCATGATGCCAGATTAACTGCAGTTTTTATTTTGGTTACGCAAGGGCATGCAAACAGCAGTAGATTCACAGGTTCATAGATTTCAGAGGGTCTTGCAAGGTCAAGAAATGAGGACCTTTGGAGGATCCTTGGGTGACAGTGAGGTGGAGAGTACTCAAAAGCCACTGATATGGGGATCTAGTGTGGACAATATCAAACAAGATGGCATTGGTTCACGAGGAAGATTGACTTTAGAATACTGGGTGTCTCAGTGTAGGCAGGACACAGCCTATTCAGACTCCTATTCTGGAATTCAAGGTGCTAGATATACAAAACAAATGTGGCCCATCGACATGTCAAAACATGGAAATATTCCCACGATTGAAACACACCCAAATCAATTTTAGGATAATGAAGAGAGTGGTATAAAATATTGGTCAGGAACTAAACTACAACTCTCAAGTCAAGTCCATGGTCAATCATGCCTTCTGACAATCCACATGAAATGACCAAGTCTGATATGAAGCTTTATGTGACATCTAATCATCACATAAGCATGCATGATTAGTAAAATGGAGTGTTCTGGATCCTCCCCCACTTCTTTATGATGTCGGATCCAAAAAATTACAAGGAAACTGGTTTGTGCTATTAATCTCACCATCTCAAGCAGATTTTTCTGGAACACATGCACCCGGAAAGCTGGAAAGGAATCCTACTAGAAGCATTGGAGCCGACAACATGGTAATGCCTGTGCAGCAGCCTACTCTCCATTCCTCGGAAACACCGGAAGAGAAAGGAGTATTATCTACTACATGATCTGCAAATTGCAAGTTATTTGGTTTTCACTTGATTGAAAATTCAGCTGTGGGTGAACTGACCCCATCAACAATCAGAGGCTTAGCAGCTGGAGAGGATATACGTGTTTCAGTTCCTAATATAACAGTACATGAGGCCTAGTCCTCAGAATCAGACCAACACTCAGAACTGTTAAATATAGCCAAAATAGATATGCCAGCAACAATCATTGATGGAGAAAAAAATCATCCAAAGAAACTCATAACAGACCTCAAACTAACTCTAGAAGGAGTTGCACAAAGGTATTACTTGGTTAAGATATGGTGCTGTTTTTTGTGCTTTTAGAATTCCAAAAATACTGCTCTTACAAAACAAAGGTGGTGCTTGTAAATAACTATATATGATCTATTTTCTCTGCATTTCTGTCCAGGTCCACAAACATGGTAATGCTCTTGGGAGGGCTGTGGATCTCACTAAATTCGAAGGGTATACTAAACTCATTCATAGACTAGAACATATGTTCAACATTGAAGGTGAACTCGAAGATCGAAATAAAGGTTGGCAGTTTGTATATACTGATAATGAAGGAGATATGATGCTTGTTGGAGATGATCCATGGTAGTAAGTATCATGGCTTTTCTTGCCTGAGCCATAAAAATGATTGATTATTACTAGGTATTCATAACCTAGTTTAGTAATCTCCAGTGTTTTCTGATTTATTTGTTTGAATTTTGTCACGAATAACAGCGAATTCTATAGTATTATACGCAAAATTTACATCAATATGCCCGAAGAGGTCGATAAAATGACCCCACAAACCCCAGGTACAAAGCTCAAGGGATGTTCAGAAGACCTTGCCACAAGAGAAACATCCCAATGTTCTGATCGTCAGTATTCATGAATCTATTGCTGGGGTCACTGCTGAAAGGACTTCTGATGCATGATACCATTTCATTCTGCATGTTGGCCACTTCTGTCAGGCCTGCTAAAGGGCCATCACATCGCATGTTTTAGTTGGCCATTTGATGCTTGGGACAACCCAATTGAAAGAACCTTGTAAGAATGTACTTGATATGCAATGCATTTTCATTTCATCAGCTTAGTTTCAACGCGAGCCTATATGTTGGAAGGCATTCTTGCTTGGTGCAGTTAAAAATGTTTGTTTTACAATTAGACAAGCTTCTAGGAGGACTAGACAATGCATGTAGTCATGTGCAATTGGCCTTTTATATTGAGTTACATTTTCTTAAGTTATAATCCCAATATATTTTATGTTGATGTGGATCTTAGCAGAGAATGTGTCGAGCATTATTTAAAAGGTCTTTGATTTTTCAATATCATTGGCGACCGAGAGAAAATTGCAGATATAATATTTTCTTGATGTTTGTATTTTCACTAGGTTATTTTGTTCCAATCTTGATCCAAGTGTTATGTAGTTTCGCTGAAACAAAGTGAGCTCTAAATCTTGTGGCCCTGCTTTAAGTCTTTTGGGGAAAATCAATTAGTTTTGGACAGATTTTATACATTAGATGATGAAACACTCCGAATACAAGTATAAAGGAACTCTATCAGTAATAAAACTATTGTTCTATTAATATGCAGTGCAGTGTATATAGACACCGAACAAAGAATTTGCTGGTTTAGCTATGCACATAACATTAGTATGGTATCGACCTAAGCTGGAACGCTTTGAATACAAGTATAATGGAAAGCCTTTAACCTTAAAGTTGAAACTATTAATCTTACTAGTAGATTAATAATGGTATATTAATATGCAGTGCAGTGTATATAGACACCGAACAAAGAATTTGCTGGTTTAGCTATGCACATAACATTAGTATGGTATCGACCTAAGCTGGAACACTTTGAATACAAGTATAATGGAAAGCCTTTAACCTTAAAGTTGAAACTATTAATCTTACTAGTAGATTAATAATGGTAATTAATTGCCTTTAATAATTTGAAAAATTAATATTTAAATAATTTGAAAAACAAATAATAAATATTAATTGCAAAACCAAATAATAAATATTGCAGCTTAGTCCTTGTTTTTTAGATTAAATAAATACAAAAGATTTAGGTTTAAGAAATACAAAACAATAATAACAAATTATTCAATTTTTTTTTATAAATAAAAACAAAATCTACTTTCATATGGGCATTTCTATATATTTCTTTAAGCTCTACTTAAGCACCAGCTCATTCATTTTGCTAGCCTTTAGTTGATCCAATCTTTCAACTTCTACCTCGTATTAAACAAATGGGAAAATAAATGCAACACTAATTACCATTCACCAAAGAAAAATAAAGAATATTGAAACAATCACTATTTTGCCTTCTGACACCTCTAAAATGTTTCTTAGACATTTCTACATGTAACTGCAAATATATGTCAATTATAAACATATGAGAAAAGTTATTACATCTCTTTCCTATATTATTGTAATGTGTCAACTTAAAAGTCAATCCATTGCACAAAATACTTTTGTAATAGCCTCATTTCACATGCATACAAGCACACAAAAATCTATAACCACAAAAAAAGAGGTGCCTTACATGTAAGAAGTACAAAATACTTTCGTAACACAAATACAAAAAAAGTGGTGCCTTACATGTAAGAAGCACAAAATACTTTTGTAACAGTCTCATTTCACATGCATACAAGCACACAAAAGTAGTGCCTTACATATAAGAAGAGCTTGGGATTTTTTTGCATATCAAAATACATTATGCAAATGACTCTATACATTGAGAATAAAAAACTACAAAAAGATTAGCAAGCTTGAACTAAAAAAAAAACAAACAAAGAAGGCCAAGTAAACACATTGTAAACAAGTTTAGACTTAAAAAAGGAAAAATTGGAATTATGAAAATGCCATTCATAAGTGAACCTACCTCATTCTATATTGGAATTATGAAAATGCTAAAGATTATTCTAAAAACATTTTTCTATAATTGCACAAAAAGATATTATTTCAAACAATCTTCAATCATTGTTTAGAATTTTCACAAAATTTGAAATGGAACCTATCAATTGCTTGGAATGTTATAAATAGTTTATCATCTATGTAATATATTAATATTAATAATAAATATGATATGGAGTTTTAGGTTTAATAAATAAATTCAAGTTTGGTTTCTTCTTCAATTGAAATTTTAGATATCCACATACTCGAGATGCAGGGCTTCACATATACAAGGCATTTCTTCTTTAAGTGGCTTTTTGTCTTTGAATAATACTTTTTAATTTTAATTTTTTTCCAAATTAATAATATTTATTATTTCATTTTTTTCAAATTTATTAAAATATGTTTTCAAAATATAAAACATTTATTAAAAAATTGTAATGGTTAACATTAAAGCCTTCTTGAAATTCAAAATTTGCGAGTAATTCTTTAATTTAAGTTTTATTCTAATTATTTTAAGAGCTAATTTGTTACATTAATTTTTAGTGCACTTTAAGCTAATTTTTCATTGGAGTTCAATGTTTAATGGAACATTTAGATGTTTAAAATTCTAGGTGAATTTGAATATATTTTTACAAATTCATATTCACTTTAGATATATCAAGTTGTTAGAGAAGCAAACCTCTTGAGGTGAAAACTAATTTGAAAGTGCAAATTGACAAACAAATATGAATGTACAAATATTAGAGCTTCCCACCTAACTCTTTAGTCTAGGCTTATCTTTATATTTAAATAGATAGAAATTATCTCATCAACTTAAAATAAATTATGTTTAAAGCCAATTTTTGCAAGGTAAATTTGAGTAGTTGCATTCCATTCCATTATATTTTTAGAGAAATTTAAAGAAATTTGTCTTTTAATATCAACACTATTTTGAATTGTCTCTAGAGCAGATTTTGTTTAAGTTTATGATAAATATGATCAATTGAAGTTTGACTAAGTCCTTGCATAAATTAGACCTTCAATGCAATATGGTTTCAATCATATCTAAAGCCAAATTTGTAAGAAGGATAATTTGAAAACATGCCCATCTATTGAAGGACCACACCCCAACTCATGTGTATCTATTGAAAATTTATTTCAAATTATTGCAATTTAAATAGTGATAATGCATTTTTATTTGAAAATTTTGAGTTTCTTTCACATCTCTTTATCATGTATTTTATTAAAGCAATGCCAATAATGAAAATTTTCAATACAAAATTGTTTCCATCATCTTACTTTATTCTTGTGTTATTAATAAAAGAAGAAATAGCCAAGTAACCTAGCATGCCCGGTGGAAATCTAGTAGTAGGTGGTGTCTCCTATTAGCCATGGGTGCCTTATTCATAGTGCAATACAAATCCAATGTAGGCTTAGTGATTTGCTTCTATCTTATTTTGTATGCAAGTGTTCCTATGAAGATGGGTAACACTTTTTGGCAAGCAGAGGGCACACGTATGGGAAAAAAATGAGCTCAAGCTTGATCGAGGGATTAACCAAATGCTCGATCGAGCTATTTTAAAACACTCGATTGAGAGTTAATAAAACTCGCGATTGAGCTTTCAAAGCTTGATCGAGCATTTGTGTCCGATAAATTTTTTAAACAAAAGACTGCAAAATATTTCCCGCTTGTGGAATTTAGAAGCTCGATCGAGCTCCTGCAACAGTTATACAAATAAAACAACAACAAATCGTGTCTTATTTTACCGCATCTATTGCATAGAAGGTTGACGACCGCAGCTTATTTCATTGCGTCTGTTGCATAGAAGCTCGATCGAGGACTAGTAGAGAGGGGTTATAGATGTAATATCATACTAATAAGTGTTTATAGATGTGACTGAAATCATGGAAAACATAGAGAAGGGTCCTTTGGTTCTTAATCCTTGTTATTGATTAAGAATCAAGAACCAAAGGACCCTTATCTCCATTTGTCATGATTTTAGTCACACCTATAACACCAATTAATCTGTGACCCATATCTACACATATAAAATCTACAGAAAGTGGTGGTCCTGCTACCTTTACCTGATTCCTCTTGAAGGTATTTACTAGTACTCACATGTATCAATCTTCTTCTTGAAATTATGTTTCACTAAATTTGATTATCTTATAGTTCTATGTTTGATTTAATTTAATTGGAAGAGCTTAATCCCATGAAGGTTTTAAATATAATAAAAATTAATTTGTAAGGGCACCCAAATAGTTAACTTTAGAAGAAGAATGGGCACCCCAAATCCCTTCTAATCGAAGTTTTATCAGCTCGATTGAGCTTCTGGATTAACCATACATAAGCCCTCAATCGAGATATTTAAAAATGAGCTTAAAACCTCCATCGAGGGTGTTTAAAATATTGATCGAGCTAATAGCTCGATCGAGGGTTTTAGAAACTAGCTTTTAGCCCCCTTTTTTGCAAATTTAATTTTACTGGCCTCTTTTCCAGACCTAAACCCTGTCCTAGGATGCACCTTAGGTGGTAGACATCATACCAATGGATTCGTCAATGAATCATCTATCCATTGGCATATAATTTACGGGTTTTTGAGTTCATATGATAATTCTTTTTTATTTTCTTTTCAAACTTACACTTAAAAACCATGTCCACAACTTCAAAACAATGCAAAGAAAAATAAACAACATAAAAAATACACAACCAAAAAATTTCAAAAAATATGTACACCCCACATCAACACATCGTCTTCAAAAGGGTGTTTTTTGTTTTTCGATTTTTGTAACAAGTAAAAAAAGTTTACATGCACACACGTGTACAAAATGCAATTAAAATTTTCAATGGCCAGTTTTGAAAATGAATGAAAATATATAATTTTCTAAAATAAATTAAAAAAAAAGTGCACCCCAATGCAGTTTGCGTAGATTATGTTCATATTTTTTTTTCAAAAATTATGCATTTATCACTAAATTGTTTTACGTGCACACAAGCCACTTGTTAACTTTTCCTGAAATTTACAAGAACAAACATATCATTAAATGCAATTTTCACACACACACACACACACACACACACATATATAGGTTGAAAGACAACATAATTTCCTACAATTTGTTTTTTTGTTGCATGTCGGAATTCACAAAGGCATATGCGAGTTTTGAGAGCTTCGATTTAATAAATGAGGTACAAATTAAATTTTCACTGTCGCTTTTGGCCAAAAAGTGTTACCCATATTCATGGATTCACCCATGTTATTGGGTCAAAGCTTAAAAACATTCATAATGTATACATTGCACTTATAATTTTTCTTTGAGTTGTTGAGTAACAATCTGAAGATTTCAAAAAAATATGTTAACAATGTTGCGGGGACATTACCACCTCATGGCCCTTAAAAAATATAAAACAAATGAATATGGATCCATTGAAGGGACGACGTGGGCCAATAAATAAATGCATGAAATGCACCTTTGTCAATGACCATTTTAAGATAGCGACCTTCACTTTTAGCTTTCTTAAACAAAACAAAAAAAATTAAGAATATTTTCAACAACAATGGCGGCAGATCCTTCATTTTGTTGGACGCATTAATCAATTAATTGATTTATGGACATAAGACTCCAATTTCCACAGCTTTAGGTCACTTTGTGTAGTTGCTGCCACGACCAGATTCAGGTATCTTGGGACTTCTCAAGAGGTGTACGTAGCAATGGCACTTTTTCAAGAAATAGGCACACAATAATTTGAGAAATTTGTTGATGTATACTAAAAATATACTCAAAGATGTCCTGCAGATCTCTTACACAATGAACATAACAAATAGAAAAAACATTAGATTGTCATAGATTGCACAAGAAGCAAATCACTCTTTATTTTGCACTTGTAAAGATTGGATGGATCTAGAACAAGTTTGGCAAGTGATTTTATGACTATATAGATAATTCAATAGATTCCATCAAGCTCTTAGAGGATTAAATTTCTAGTTATGGCAATGTCATAAGCTTGTCCTTCTCTTCTACTGTGTTCCATATCTTACAAATTTCATGTGTACGAATCTGTCCACAACAAGAAAATCCATCTTTTAGCACCAAAAGTTAGCACCACTTATACTATATGGTGTTAATGTGGTGGTATTAAGACCATAGTATATTATTTGGTGTTAAAGTGGTGGTAAAATTTGTTAACCTTATTGGAACTCGTGTATCTCATCTTATATGTTAAGAGAAATGGAAAATCCATCTTTTAGCACCACTTATACTATATGGTGTTAATGTGGTGGTATTAAGACCACAGTATATTATTTGGTGTTAAAGTGGTGGTAAAATTTGTTAACCTTATTGGAACTCATGTATCTCATCTTATATGTTAAGGGAAATGGTGTATACTACATTGACATGTATAATGAAGTGGTGCTAAGCCCTTGTTTGCCAAATTGACATGTACAAATATGATTTAATGATGGAGTTTGCACCATAAACAAGACAAATCACAAATAATTATTTGTAAATAGCCAAATTCAATTACTTGTTTTATATTATTCCAACAAATAAATTCTCAAAATTTAATTACGAACCATTGCACCACATACACAACAAATTCACACATAATTATTATTTTATATTATTTAGACAAATAAATTATTGCCACCAAATTAAATAAATATTTAGAATGTAAATATCTCAATTCATTTGTCTACTTTTTATATTATTGCTACTCCAAATAATTAAACAAGAGCCACGTGGTGGCAATGTCCCCGACATTGCCACCAGCTTTGCGGCTAGCTATGAGGAGGAGTTCTTTTGCAAGATGGGTTGCATAGCAATCAACACAAGAGCAAACTGTCAAGCTATGACTAAGCTCATGGGCACAACTATAATTATTCTAGAGAGACACTCTACTAAGAGGGAAACATGATCCCCAACCACGTATCTTATCACTTACTTTGAAACTCGATGAATTATCATTGCTAAGGGGTTTTGTCAAATGCAACGGTGATGAAATTAAATATGCTTAGTTCTAGCATGATAGATTGGGTTCCAACATATAATGCAGTTGTTTATCATAAATTTGGCTCATTCGTTTAGATGCTTGTTTGAAATTGCTTTGGCATATTATACTGATTGTAAATGATAACTTTTCCTTCGAAGGATTTCACTTTTACCCATAAATTATACACCCAATTTGTGAAACTAGAGATTCTAGGTATATCCTATTTTCAATAGTCCACCATGTGGAATAACTAGTTGTTGACCTTGTGGAGTCAATAGTTGTTGACCACTTACATGGTCAATATCCCCTCAATTTAAAAATTGTTTCAATTTTGTCTAGTTTTTGAAGATATCGAGCCTCTTATACTTATTATAATTGTTATTTTTCTTTCACTTGAGCAATACACTCTTAGAATACAACAAGAAGGAGGCCCTCCTCTTTGAGAAAGAAGTTGGAGATACAAGTTTGAGGAGGAACAAGGGAAATGTTTTGTTGGAAAATTCCTTTTGTCTCATGCATCTCGCATATTCATCAAAAGATTTTATTTTAATTGAGGTGATGCATATCTAAATTTTTCAAACACATGATCAAGTGTAATATTTGAGTTGGCATTGTCTTTGTTTGGCTTCATATATGATTGAATATGGAATTGAGGTCTTCCTTTGTTGTATAAATGATCTTGGTATGTTTAAATACCATTGAGGTCTTATTTCTTACACACATATGCTCGATTATATATTTTCAATAGATCTATCCATCGAATGCTTGTTCCTTTTGCAAATCATTATAATCAAAGTTATTGCATCCTAGGTATAAGGGTTAGTTTTGGAATACATCCATCGACATGACTTGTTATAGATTATTGAAGGGTTAAAGGTCTCATTGTTTATTATATGGATTATATTAGATAAATTGTAATTATGAAGTATGTATTATATCGATGCTTAGGATCATGGCTTATTAGATGTGACATTATGCCAAATCTTCATTACATGAACATTTGGCCATGTTCATCTCTTCTTTGCATTTTTTAAAAGTTTAAATACAATGATTGGTTTTAATACTATCTATTGATTGGTTTTAATACTATTTATTGATGAACCCCCCATTACACTCGCCACTCTCCTTGGCATTTAAATCCTTATTTAGGCTATATTTAATCACTACAATTCCAATAGGCCCTTGAATTTACTTTTTTTTTCAGAGATTTTGTCTTCTCATTCTTTGCCATTTACACAATAGAAACATGTCAATTTTAATGTTTAGTTGTATGAAAGCGAGCTCATTTTCCCCCTTTTCAAGATGAACCCCTAATGTTTATATTAATTCCTAAAAAATATACTAAGCTGATCCTGCTTCGAGACCTTTCTTTTGTTTTGTGGGCAACATAGAGTTTGGGTTGTACAATAAAGGTATGTTATCTTTACACATGGTAAAATTTCTCACTTAAAAATAGTGCATCATTTCATATAATTTTGTGTTTCCTTCAATTTTTTTCCTTTTCTTTGTGTATTCCATACCTATTACCTCTTTCCCTAAAACAATTAAAATTACAAATCCAAAGAATAATGTCACTCGTTATTGCTAAGGATAATGATGTAGTTCTTAGGGTTAATATAGCCATTATGGAAGAGAAATATTATTGAATGGAACAAAAATGAAACAATGGAGTAAGCCATAACTAGGGAAAGACCCGATGAAGCCATCAACAAATAATATATAAATGCCATTGAACAAGCCCTTGGATTAAAATCAGATTCACTCACTGGTACAATCGCTGAATCAGTGTTCACCTCCCTGAAACTCATTTAAAATTATTAAAAAAAATGTAAGTTAAGCTCAGCTTACTAAATAAATAAGTTAAGTATGCTTTCCTTCACATGCAGTAAAAACAAAAAACAAAAACAAGCAGATAAATACAAATTTTAAAGACAAATGACTTCCCAAAGAAGCCAGTTAGTTGACACCAAATAAGATATCGAAATCTTTCATTGGAAAAATGAATGAACAGAGTTTATCATCCCATTTTAAAAATATAATATCAAAATAGCAAGAGACCAAAGGGTTTTTTAGATCCTGGCAGATTCCTTCATCTCTTGGAAACAATGAAGAAAGCACTTGGAGAGCAGACCTGCATCTACATATCCTTTTGCAGCTATGACTTGCATTCTCACGCTACCCATGTAGCTCGTACTCATCACAAGACGTGCCTGCCGTGTTACAAATCGTATTGATAAATGAAAATCAAATTTTTATTATGCATTGATTCACATATAAAATACTTATTTGATAATTGAATTATACAAGCCTATGGGCACAATATGGGATGGTCTAACTGACAAACCAATTAGACAGATGGCATGTTATCATCAACATACATAAGGTTAATAATAATAGCATTATTAAAGTGAAAAAATTAAGATACCTCACAGACAGGTCAGCTGCCAACTTCATTTCAGAATAATGCAGGGAAGGGAAAACAGAGAGATACATAAGCACTCCACAATCATCAATCAACCATTGTATTCCACAAAAAACCTCCCATAAAAGAGAAGGAAAAATTCAAAAGCTGAGTAGACAAGCAATCTCACACTCAATCAACTGATTACAAAACCATTATAATGATTACAGACCCGTTATGTTATAGAACACAGTTAAGAAACTTCAAGCAAACAAGCAAATATACCCATCCCACAACTAATTAACTATTATGTGTTGAAGAACACAGTTAAAGAATGTCAAGCAACCATTATGTACTCATTATGTTATAGAACACAGTTAAGAAACTTCAAACAAACATATTCATCATGCAACCAATTAACCATTATGCCTTGAAGAACACAGTTCAAGCAAGCAAGGATACTCACTCGCAACCCATCAACATTACTGTAACCAATTAACCATTATGCGTTGAAGAAGGATACTCACCCGCAACCCATCAACATTACTGTAACCAATTAACCATTATGCGTTGAAGAACACAATTAAAGAAGTTTAACAATGTCAAGCAAGCAAGGATAATCACCCGCAACCCATCAACATTATGTTAGAGGAATTAGCACTATGCATTATTTTAGAGGAATTATCAACATTATGTTAGAGGAATTACCACTATGCATTATTTTAGAGGAATTACCATTAGCAGACGCTAAAATGAATGCTACTGAAAATACTAGACTCATCAACAATGGACCTCTTAATCCAACAACAATAGAGGAAGTTTCCATTACAGGAGGACCAATGAGAAATCTAACAGCCATTGCAGATCCATCAACAAATTTTCCACACGCTATGATTCTTGGTTGCAGTGGTGTACATTATGATTGATGATAATATATACCGCACTTAAAAAATATTAAAAAAAATTGACATAAATCTAGATTCTTTCAAATATACTTGCTAATTTTTCCAGTGCCTTTCAAGATTTATTCATTTATTTATTTTTGCCAGTAGCATCCATCTTCTCAGTCAAATTGCAACCCTGCAAAATTCTTAGTCAAATTTCAGCCTTGCGAAATTCGTGTGTTGAACCTCCATCTATATATTGCTTAATTAGAAATTTAGAATGTTAAATGTTTACATTAATATCTGTAATTTCAAATATACTTGCTAATCTATCCAGTGCCTTTCAAGATTTATTCATTTATTTATTTTTGCCAATAACATCCATCTTCTCAGTCAAATTGCAGCCCTGCAAAATTCTTAATCAAATTGCAGCCCTGCAAAATTCTTGTGTTGAACCTCCATCTATACATTGCTCAATTAGAATGTTAAATGTTTACATTAATATTCTTGTAATTAGGACATTCTTCTCTTTTTAACATTGTTGTTGGCAAGTTCATTTGTTTTTTTTCTATCAAATTTGTATTATGCATTGATTCACATATAAAATAAAAGAGAAAGGTAAAATCGAACCTGAGGTATACCCGATACAGAGAAATATAAAGTTTTAATTGCATTTCCAGCGATAGATATCCTTTCTTTAGGCCTTGCCATGTTTGTAACTGTAAGCATTGTGTTTGCCAGGGCTTTGTACATCCATTTAGCAGACACCTGTTACAAGATTTCATATTATAATTAGCCACCTGAATTTTCTTCTATAATTCCTCCTTAAAAATGATAGATAATAATAATTCATGTACTCATGCACTACGTGTGGGCCTTTTAATTTTGTAATTCCTCCTTAAAAATCATAGATAATAATAATTCATATACTCATGCACTATCTGTGGGTCTTTTAATTTTGTCACATAGCCCAGAGCTTTATTCATTATGAAGACTGCAAATGACATTTTCTTCTTATCTATATATATTTTTTCCTTGCGAAGAAAGTCTAGCGGATTATCCAACATCTTCAACGGTATCTCAACATGTAAAAACCCAAAACGGTTTCCCCAAGCTGCTTCACTGATGGGTTTAAGCATCTGCTTCATGTCCTGCACATTTCCATGTGTTACCTACATTCATTTGAACAAGAAAATAAGCATGCAAGCAGTCGAACTGCAACAAGTTTACCAAACGATACTTGGGGCCAGACCTGGCTCTCGTGTTCATCAAGACCAACGTCGTTAATCTCAAGTTCTCTACTGCCACAACACTCTTCTCATCTGCATTCAAAATCTCAATTAACACTAGTTAGGCATTGAAAATACATAAATGAGAAAGAAAAGTGATAAAGGCCAACACTCTTCTCATCTGCATTCAAAATCTCAACTTATAGTAGTTAGGCATTGAAAATACATAAATGAGAAAGAAAAGTGATAAAGGATTTGGTTGTGGGATGACCAAGACTTATCTGTCGGTAGCGTTGAAGTCCATAAAATACACCCAGTAGCACATCATTCACCGTCTGTAAAACAATGCAAAGTTCAGCAAAACCAAAATCCACTTGCAATGGAACACAGTTGTCAAAGACTGAAAAATTACCCCGCCAACAGAAAGTTTGATGAGCTGAATATCTTCCATTTTGAAAGTGGCAGAAGACATAACAGAAAGTTTGATGAGCTGAATATCTTCCATTTTGAAAGTGGCAGAAGACATGACTTTAGGTATCCACTCTACTCCAGAAGGTCCCCAAATCGGCAACTCGCTATTGTCGATCCATTTCACTCTCAATAAACTGCTGATCAAATTGAGCAGTGTGCACCAAATTATAAGCACAACAGTGAATAGCTGCGGGCATACATTATAAATGGTGAACCAATGGATTTGGGATTTCTGAGATTCTGAGCTTTAAGTAAAACAACCTCCGAATACTAATTTATCCACAGGACGTCGAATTCAGCCAAGCTCTCCCCTGATTATTTACAGCAAATTCACCTGCTCTGCGAAAGAACCAGAATTTAACACTTTTCCCCCAAAATAGCCCTTTAAAAAAACATATACCGCTCGCTTGACGAAAGAAGTCTAAATTCCTCCTCCCTCGCCGCTGTTTTTACAAAACACTCTCTGAAACAGCCATTTGGACAAAGAGGACTCCAACTTCCTCCTTAGCGACCGCTATTTTCACAAATACGTCTCTGAAAAAGGCCATTTGCACAAAAAAAAACTTCCAAATTCCTCCCCCGTGGCGGCTTTTTTTACAAAAGCTTCTCTGCTATAAATGGAAACTGTAATAAGCGGAAGCTCCCCAAAGTTTAGACAGGTAAATTATTAATTGGCTTTTTTTACAAAAGCTTCTCTGCTATAAAAGGAAACTGTAATAAGCGGAAGCTCCCCAAAGTTCAGACAGGTAAATTATTAATTACTTCTTTGTTGGAGGGTAATAGAGTCTATACCGCTTGTACAAATATTCAAATGCATGGTAGAAAGTAAATCGAATTTCCGCCATTATGACAAGCTTGACATTTGAAGTCATTGTTCTGCAGAGTGAGCTTGATGAGGTTGTGACATTTTCCATAGGTGTTTGGAATTGGGCCTGAGAAACGATTATCATTATGGCCCAGGTTAGGTTCTGAACCCTACCCCGTGGCAGATATTACAGGAATCGAACTGTGTGGATTTCATTAACCGAGATTTCGAAGGATGTGAAGCTGATGTTGAGTCGGAGGCCAAGATCGTGAGGAAGCCTCCGATTGAGATTATTTGCAAACAAGAAGAGACAATAGAACACGGAACTGCTTTCATGACTGAATTCTTTGGGTACATCGAGGCTGTAGGTGATATGAAGACGTTAGTTTTCACCCGTGGAGCAAACCACAATAAATTTTGATAACCGCAGAAAGCAAAGCTCACCTTAAAGATCGACATAAAAATGCTCGCTCACATTAAATTTGGTAGATGGGAAAAAGTTGACTTGGGACGTCATCCCGCAGCCACCTCCTCGGAAGGGAAAATGGCATCATTGTTTTCCAACCAATAAGATTTCCAAAAAATATTAAATTTAAAAATTAGATTTAATATAATATAGTTTAAACTATAAATTTATGGAAAAATTTATAGGTTATAGGGTATACTAGCCCAAAATAATAGGAGCTTCACGAAATATAGATGATCCCCTTCGGGGACATAATAAATGTTCATTACATAATTTTTATTGAAATAAAATAAATACAATTAATTTTAAGTTATTCATATTAGAAAGGTGGTGATAAATGTACTTTGAATTGAAATTTGATTGAGAATTAAAAAAAAAGGTCTTATTAAATTGTTTAATGGATATTATTGCCACTAGAAGGTTTTGAGAACTATTTATGGGTATGAGGGCCCTAGATATGGTTGTCAGAAGGAAATTCTACCATAGTCCTTATGGGGAATTCTTAAGCGTCCAAGTCCAACAATGACACCTCAAACCACCACACATGGCTTTCTAGGGGTACTCTTAACCTTTGTGTCTGGATATCGATATAGTTAGGAGATATTGATCACTAGTGAATGGTATAGGGTCCATCTAAATCAATGATATGGGAAATATATGCCTAAGGAACTAAAGGCAACTTTTAGGCATCTAAGGACAATACACACATACACACACACACCAACACTAATTACATGTAAAAAATATTTGGCCTTAGAATAGGGAATAGGACAATTGGGAGGTTTCTAAGACTAGGTATGGGCCTTGGTGTCTTACACATGGTTAAATGAGGAAAATAAGGTATTAGCTCCTAAATGAAGCATATGGGCATATAGGGTCAAGAAAAATGCTTTGAACCACCGTATGGGACCTGTTCAGGCTATCCTTGGCTTATGAGTGCAAATATTAGTGGAATTAGGTGGTTTCAAGCACTAGACATAGTTCTTTGGGCCCTCAACATGTTAAAGGGAGGAAACCCACGTCTTAAGCCCTAAATGATGATTCTAGTCACCCAAGGTCTAGAATTATGGCTCTGAGCACCATAAATGACCTACCAAAGGTATCCTTCACCTCTAAGTCAGATATCAGTGACATTATGAAGTTTTGAGAAATATGTTTGTCTCTCAAGGTTATTAACATGGTATAGGGAGGAAACATTGACCCTAGGCCCTAAAGGAAGCTTTTAGGCATTGAGGGCCACCAAAAACACCTTTAAACCAACATACATGACCTCCCAAGAATATCCTTGGTCTCCAGTTGAGGATATTGTTGACATTAGGCGGTTTTTCAGCAATAGGTATGGATCTTGAGGCACCAAACATGGTTGGGAGAGGAATTATAACAATTAAGATATAAAGGAATCTTATAAGCATCTAGGGATAAATCCAATGAATCCACCCTACCGTATAACACCTCGTGAGGGTTTCCTTATCTTTCGACTGTAGATATGGGATCCATTGTGAGATTTTAAACACATATATGGGTTTTAATCCCTTTAACATGGTTGCAGGAAGAAATGTGGGGATTGGACCTTAGAAGAAGCTTTAAGACATCCATGGCCTTGAACGACACACACCAAACCACCACACAGGACCTCTTAGGTTTATCCTTACCTCCAAGTAGAGATACCGGTGCCATTAGGGTATTTTGGATTCTATCTATCAGTCTTTGGGCCTTGGGCATGGTTAAGGGTGGAAACCTAAGCCTTATTCCCTAAAGAAGGATTATAATCATCTAGTTTAACTAGCAATGCCTCGATCCACCACACATGACTTCTTTAGCATATCCTTGACCTTTGACTAGGCATATTTGCAATATCATGATTTATATTGCACTAGGTATGGGTGTTGAGCATTTGGACATTTTTGGGGCACAAGACTTGAACATTTGCCCTTGATTAAATATTATAGGGATATAGGCACAAGAAAAATTCCTTAAACAAAAAATCATGACCTCTTGAGGGATATTGTTCCTCCAAGTGGGAGTATGGAAAACATTATAACTTTTTGAACATGGGTTATGGTTCACAGGGCCCTCAACATGGTTAAAGGAGGAAACTTGAGCCATAATCCCTAAAATAAATATTTTTTGAATCCAACGCAATAATAATGCCTTGAACCAACATTCATGACGTCCCAATGGTATCCTTCACCTCCTAGTGGTGTATTGTTACCATTATGGATTTTTGAGAACTATATATTGGTCTTGAGGCCTAGACTAAGGTTAGGTTATGAAACTTGGGTATTAGACATAAAAGGTTGCTTGTAATGCTCAAGGTCAATGAACAAGGCCTTGAGCCACCACATGTGACATCTCTATGGTATATTTGGACTTCAGGTGGCAATATGGGAAACACTTTAAGGTTTCAAGCACTAGGAATGGGTTGTGGGTCCCTAGACATGGAAAAGGGAGGAACACGAGTGTTAGGATCTAGAGTAATCTCTTAGGCATCCTACTTCAAGAACAACACCTTGAACCACAACACGTGACTTCTTGAGTGTATAATTTGTCTTTGAGTTGGAATATTGGAACCATTAGGAGATTTTGAGAAGCAGGTATGGGTCTTAGTGCCTTGACAATGACCAAGGGAGGGAACTTGGGTGGGACCTAGGCCCTAAAGATATCTTTTGAGGCTCGAGGGCCATGGGTGAGGCCTCAAACCACAATATAAACCTCTTATAGGATATTTGGCCTCTAAGCGAGGATATGGGATCCATTAGAAGTTCTTAGCACTAGGGGTCTTGGACAAGGTTAGCGAAGAAAACTCATGCATTAGGCCTTAAAGGAAGCTTCTAGGCATTTAGGACCAAGAAAGTCACCTTGAACAACCACAAATGATCTCCTAAGGGTATCCTTGGACTCCGAGTGGGGATATGGGCACCATTAGGATTTTTTGAGCACTAGGTTTAAGTTTTGAGGCACTTACCATGGTTGATAATGGAATCTTAGGCATTAGGCTCTAAAGAAAACTTTTAAGACTCAAGTTTCATGATCAACAACTTGAACCACCACATATGAACCCTTGAGGGGATGATTGGTATTTGAGTGGGGATATGGGCGTGGTTAGGACTTTTTGAGCACTATACATAGGTCTTGGCACCTTAAACATGGTTAAGGGAGGAAAGTTGGGTCTCATGCCCTAAAGGACTATTCTAGACATCTAGGGATAACAACAACATGTTGAATAACCACAATGAACCTTTCCAAGCTATGTTTGATATTTGAGTGAGGATATTGAGGCCATTAAGAATTTTTTGGGACTAAGTATGGGTCTTTGGCCTTGAACATGGTTGGGGGATAAAACCCAAGCCTTAGGACCTAAAGGAAGATTCTAAGCATTTGGAGAAATACCGATTACCACACATGACCTCCAAATGGAATCCTTTTTCTTTATGGGTATATGGGTTCCATTAACATTTTTTGATCGTTAGGTATGTGATTCGAGGACTTGGGCATGGTTAAGGGATGGAACTTGGACCTTATGCTCTAAAGAAATCTTCTAGACATCCATGAAAAAGAAGGACACCTGAAATAAATGCACATGGCCTTTGAAGGGTATCTTTGGCCTATGAATGAGGGTGTTAGTGCCATTTTGTCTTTTTGAGAAGCATGTATATGTTTTTGAGATCTAGACATGATAAAGGAAGAAAACACATTCCTTAGTTCTTAATGTAAGCTTTAAGGAATATAGGGCGATGAACAATGCCTTGAAGCACCTCACATTACCTTGAAGGTATCTTTAGCCTTAGAGAAAGGATGTTGATACATTTAGGATATTATTTATTAGATATGGGTGTCATGTCCCAAATTTGGAATTGGGTCACAATGGCTTAATCACATTAGCCATATTCATTAGAGTTTGTAAAATTGATGTTAAGGGTCAAATAATTGCCAAGGAGGAAAATTACTAGTTTCCTAGGTTTGGGGTGGAAGCTTTGGGATTTGGAATAAGGGGTATAATAAATGATGTTTAGACATTAGAAGGGTTCAAGTATTTAATAAATAGAGTGAATAAGGAAATTCAAGAGAAATCCTAAGTGACAAATGGTTTTGGAGACATATGGAGGATGTGGGACCCACACTAGCTTGATTTTTCATAATACATGGTATCTCTCTTTTGCAAATTCGAATTAATGGGAATGTGAACACTCTTGGGTGAGTTGGTAAGTCATAACACATGTCATTGAGCATATTAGGTCGAATTTGGAAGGATTGGTAACCTCCATGGAAGATAAAGAGTCAAAGTGGAAGTTTGTGGACACTTGGGCTAGATTCCCTAGCCCCTATGACACCAATGATGGAGAATCTATGACAACTATGACAAATTGCAGACCTGACCTCTGACATCTGACCACTATGACATGTCAGCCCCAAAAATAGGCTCAAAGAAGGCGAATTTGGGAGTTGGAGAAGCCAAAGAGACTCAAAATCGAATTTGGGAGAAGATGGAAGGTTGGAACTAGGAGACAAGTGGCAAATGTGGAATATTTCCTAAATGAAAATCTATTGAATCTATTGAGAGGATTTCGACCCTTAGAAGGCTAATGTTGGTTATAAAATGTAGAAATGAAGTATGAGAATGGCTTTTGATCATTTGTAGAATTTGCAATTGCAATTGTGAAGAGGGAGAGCTAGTGGATGACTAGTTTCTTGCCTTAGCCAATTTCGAGGGTGAAAGATTCCCATCCAAGTTGGAAATTGGAAAGGCCATTCAGACCTTTCATTTGGATATTTAATGGAGTCTTTATTTGCAGGTGTAAGCTACAGGGCAGCTCATGGTTTCTTCTATTGCAGCTCGCTCCTTCAACCATTTCCCGTTTTGATGGCATATTCTTGATCCTTGAGGGAGGGCGTTTTTTGTGAGCTATTGTACTCTTTGGGGGAGCTTCTAATGCCCCATTTCTTTTGTAATATGAATTAAATACTCTGTTCTTCATCTCCAAAAAGTTTCAGGTCGAAATTCCAAGTAGAAATGTATAAATCTCATTTTTAATGGAAGAACAATGCCATTTCCCCACTACCTTGTTGTGAGCCAATGTATTGATGATGATTTCGAATGAATGGATGATTCTCTGATATATTTGTGATAAATATACTTCCATGGATGTCTTATACAAGTTTAATGTACTGTACTTTAGCATTTGAAGCATTTTTACTCAATTTAATTGCATTGGGAGAAGAAATAGTGCCATTTCCCCAAGGGTCGAATTGGGGATTTTTGCAGTTGAATGGGAGAGGGTGAGAACAGTTGTAATAAACCATTAATGGTGCATATGAGACCTTAATAACATACTTAACACATTTCTTACCTCTGTTCATAAATTTGAGTGGGTTTGGAGGCATTTGGAAAGCCATTTTCAGTACTTACCTTAGGGGAATTTGAACCCCAAATTACTCGTAAAATTGCATACTTGGTCCAGAATCTTAAGAGAGTTTGCAGAGGTCTTTTGGTGGCCATATGTTATCCCTGAACATCATATTCAATTCCTAATATCATTCATAAACCTTCCTTGAAGATTTGAAGGCATTTGGAGTCAATTTGAGACCTAGAGACCAATACTAGTCAAAGGGGAATCACTAGTAAAGTTACCTACATTGACCAGAATTGAAAGAGTATTTGCAGAAGTGTTTTAAAGGTACAAAGGCATCCCTGAAACACATATTTATGTTCTAATATCATTCATATACCTTCTCAGAAGATTTGGGATCATTTGGGGCAAATTTGGGACCTAGAGATCGAAACTAGTCCAAGGTCGAACCAAGGAAAAAAGTGAAAAATTGAAATTTTAATAAAATTCCTAACAAGGGACATTACAATGGGTCTCGGGGCCTTGACACTATTAAGGGAGGAAACCCAAACATTTCCCCTCAAAGGAATCTTCTAAGCATCTCGAGCAAAACTTTGACCTCTCTAGGGTATCCTTCACATGTGAGTTGGGGTATACAAGTATATATGCCAAAGATAGCACTAGGTATGGGTCTAAGGGCCTTAAATGTGGTTGGGGGGGGGGGAATTCATGCCTTAGGCCCTAAAGGAAGTTTCTAGGTACCCAAGGATAATAATAACACCTCAAATCATCACACAAGCCCCCTCAAGAGTATCCCTAGCTTTAAATGGGAATAAGTGTGCAATTATGAGTTTCTTAGCACTGGGTACGAGTGTGAGGGCCGTAGACATGGTTAAGAGAAAAATTTGGGCCTTAGGACGTAAATGGAGCTTCTAAGAATCCAAGGTCATGAACAATGCCTTAAATCACCACACATGACATCTTGAGTTGTCCTTGGTCTTCGAGTGGGGATATCCATGCCATGATGAGGTTGTGAGAACTAGGTATGGATGTTGGAGCCCTGTAAATGGTTAAGGGAGGAAAGTAAGACTTTATGCCCTTAATTAAGTTCCAAGCATCTATTTCAAATAATTTTGCCTTAAGCCACCACACATGATCACCCAAGGGCATCCTTGTCCTTTTTGTTTTAGATATTTCATTGTATTTCATTTAGTGAGGCACAATATGAATAAACGTTCAATTTTATACAAAAATCAAAGTACATTAAAGCAACACTATTTGCTTGGTGGACAAAACATAATAATGTGATCATAGGCATGTTTCAAAAATATGAAACAATTTGTTGATAATAAGTTGAGTTGTCATGAAATGTTGATTGTCCATCCTACTAACTTTCCTCCATCATAATTAACTACCTTCTATGCAATCTCTTCTTGCCTTGAACTTAGATGGTGAGATTTCTTTGGCCTCTATAGACACTATCTTGTATTCTCATTATATGAAGGAATTATTTTCAAATAACAACATGGCCATGACCATGTAAGATTTTAAAAGAATTACTTAGTATTAAATTCAAAGCTAATGTCAAGAAAATAATTGGGTGATTATTTGTAAGAACATATTAGTTACTTCTTTAATACAATCAATAATTTTCTAACTAATTAATTAATTTATATTCTTAATTTTTATTGATATTATTATATAAATTATTTTTATACATAAAATATATACTTAATTACTATTTTTATTACAATAAAGTTATTCTTGATATCTATTTTCATTAATATTCAATATACATTACCTAATACCTTTACCATCTAATATACACATATATTGTATTGTACTGTTATTCAATAATGTTATTCAATAATTGCATGTTAATTAAATAAAAACAAATTACAACAAACCAAACTAATTAACATTCAATAACACAAAGTCATAAACTTTAAATCCAATCAAAACATAAAGTTATACAAAATGCAAACATCCTTGTAGATGTGGGATTTGAGATTTATGATCATAAAAAGAATTGAGTAAACAAGGGACCATGCAACATTGTTTTCAATATTAATATTATAAATAATAACAACAATGTTTATTTTATTTTTTAATTGGTTTATGATGAATATCATTATTGAAATGAAGGAAAGTGTGCTTTACAAAATAAAAAAACCATAATACAATAAAATGATAAAATAATTAATAAAAACACCTTGTACACACAAAAAAACACAAACACAACAAGTGTTTTTTATTATTTAAAATTAACATATTCTCTCAGTTGTAATTTAATTATATTAAATTACAATTTTTTAAAATATTTATATCAATTTTTTTTCCTAAAGAACAACTTTGCAAAAACGTTTTTAGTACTTTTTCATGATTTATAAATAGTAAATATGTAAAATGTTAACCAACTTGAAAACTTAACCCTGTAACCTCTTACTTGAAACTCATAACACTTAACCACTCAAATGAATCCACCAAACTCCTTAATATTTATATTATTATACACATTTACAAAATAAAAAATAAATTACAAACCAAACTCCACTCCGTATAAATATTATTATAAAATAAACCAACATAATATTATATAAAACAAATTCTACTTAACTCCACTCAATATAAATATTATAAAATAAACCCAACATACATATTAAATAAAGCAAATTCTACTTAACACGTTTAAATGAAACATCATATAAAAAGTAATACGAAAAACATATGATAAAAAAAACCAAGTCAAATGAAAAAGGCTATAATATTTTCTTTTTATCATGCTTTATGATATTGGATTGATTTTTCTTAAGTGTATGTACGAAGGCCGCGGCAATCACTAGAAATAAATACAATGTATTGATTTTTAAGTGCTTGAAGGAGGGCCGCGTCAATGTCAAAGAAAGGAGGAATGGATTGATTTTTTAAGTGATAGAGGGTCGAGCTAAATATTAGCAATTGTTTTTAAAAGGTGTAATATTTCGTTAATAGGTTATTGTTGGAGGGTGAAATGGTTGAAAAGGGGAAACTAAAATCGAATTAGTGTTTTGGAAAAAAAACCCCAAAAAGTCTATAGACTAAAGTTTGCCCGTGTTGTAGACATGACCTTGTATCACAATTGGTCAACCTCTGAGAATCAAAAGAAACCAACTTCCACACCTCCAAAGAATCCCCTTGATGTTGCACATCAATGGACCTTTTAGCACTTAAGAACTGTAGTGAATTTAGGAGCTATCAAAGGCACAAAGCCCCTAGTGTTGACAATTGTAGGTCTTGGCGAGCTGGTGACATCCCTTTAGTGACCTACTGTCCACCATGGCAGGTTGAGGTAGTGTAATATTCAACCTCCCACACACTCCTCACTAATTTTTTTGATAGAGCTTGCCACAGACGCATGGCCCAAACCCCTGCCATTTGTTGTGGCTCCATGGCCATTGCTAATGCCACCACCAAACCTTCAAGAAACTGCAACTATTAGATTTGTTGTATCTTCTCATACCCTTCTAAAGTTAATGTACACAGATTTTGTACCTAAAGAACATATTTGACTTTAATCGCTACCTAAAGCTTAGTTCAAATATGACCACACTAGATCCAACATGATACCCCATGAGCTCTATCTCTTCTCTCTTGTATTTATTTCTTCTTGTAGGATCAAATCCAAAGAAAATCAAGAAAAACAAGTAATAAAGAAGGCACTCTATAGCACTTTTACTATTTGGTGGATATGGATCTTAGTATTTCAGAGTCTAGTAATTGGGAATGCACATTGATTTGTTATTGTTGCTATACAATTATTCCTCTAAATGGAAAATAAGTTAAGAATAACATTTTCATCCTTCTCCACAACAAGTCGATCAAGAAGGTTGAAATATATGTACTTAAAACACCCACCACGTTATAATCAAACAAGGTAAGGCCAACATTACCAAGGAGATAATCGAGAAACATCCCATGTAGCTTCACAGAGTGCAAAGCCATATCACATACATGAATTTTCAACTTGCAATTTTTTTCAAATGATGCTCACTAAGATCACCTAAGCATACCATTCATGAATAGAGGGATGACGTTGTAAATACCAAAATCTAAGCTGCAACTCTGATAATGGAGGATGTGACAAATTCAGTGAGGGCAGCAAGTGACATCATTGGATGAGTCCTAAAAGGTTATCTATGCCGATGATACACATGGTAGAGAAGTTGTAGACATGATAAGGTATATGAGGTTTTGGAATGAGTTGGATGCGATGTCGTCATTGGTGAAGTTGGTGAAGATGAGGATTCTAGAGATTAAGGTTGAGAGGCCTTTGGTGGGGCAATGCATCCACATCTAGGATGATATGAGAATGATAGTTAAGGATTGGTGTGCCAAATACAATGTTGATCAAGTGCCTATTCAAGAGATTATTGAGAAAACGTTTGCATAAAATTATCATCTAGTGTAGTTGGTTGCTTTTATTCTAGATCCTCTGTATCTCCTCAAGGAAAACAATGGAAAATATTTACCCCCATTTAAATGCTCTAAAACTGAACAAGAAAAGGACGTGGATAGGTTGATTAGGTAGTTGGTATCAATAGAGGAAGCACATATTGCCCTCATGGAACTTATGAAATGACACGCTAAGGGCCTGGAAGAGTTGTATGCTTAGGCAGTTTAGGTAAAGCAATGAAACCCTATAACAGACAAAATGAAATTTGACAATCCTCAAAGTAGTAGACTTTTACGGGAGGTGTTAGTCCTAAAATTGTCATTCCAAATTTTCCCTTATCCTTTTCCTTTTGAATCTAAGTTTCCCTTTTGAATTCATTGAAGTTAATCAAATTGTCAATTTTAGAGTAATTTATGGTTTAAACTGCATTGTATTTTAGTTTAATGGGTGGTTTTAGCTTGGCTCTTTATTATTAGATAATCTCTTTTGAGAAGCTTTGTTCTTCAAAGTAACTTTGCATGTCTTAAATTAGCCCAAGGCCTAGGTCTCAAATGCCAAATATGAAGGTTCAATGTTTAAAACATTCTGGCAGCAAGAATCGGGATTCCTCTTTGCATGCGCACTGCCGGAAAGTTTGATATGATAAAGTTCAATTGAATCAACTTTCAAATAATTATTGCATGTGAAGGTTTCGAGAGATGGTTTAATTATTGAATATTTTGGAAAAATTAAAAAATGTTTTGGGTCCCTCTGGAACCACTTCTTATGTTGAAACCCAAGCTTTATGTCATGACCAAACTCCAAGTTTCAACCCAAGTTATGTTTTAAATACGCCTTGTACACCCAAGCTCCAATCACTAATTTTGTCATTTTTCTTTGCAAAAGGTTATTGGTTGTTGACGACTGGACCCAAACCTCCATGTAGGCATCTAACCATAAGACCAACGTACCATTGCAAGTGTTAAGGCAGATGTTCTTGAGAGGAGCCCACGGGTCTACCCTTGTGCACTACGTGTCAACCAAGAATGGAAATGATGCTATAGATAAACACATAAAACATGTTTGTGTTAATACATATGGGATAGGTCTCATAGATGAAAAACAAAATACACCCAGTTGTTGACGTCTGGAAAAATCCTTGTGTCGACAGTAGGGGTTCTCTCCAATGAAAAGTCCCAATTAGACGATTCAATGTTTGGAGTAGGGAACTCGTCCAGTTTACGGTTCAGCTATCGTAATATATGCTATTGTTGTGAGTTTATCGATTACGACTCGATCCACCATTTATAGCTTTTATTATTATGTATGAAGTGCAAAATCCTAATTCTAAATATGCATGGTCCCACCTACGCTTGTTTGACAGGTAGACAAAGGCCTCAAAAGGTGATGCGCAGGTTCTTACCTCTCGTCTTACCACCCTTGTTTTACCAATCAAACAAGAATATCCTTCCAAAATGCATAACTTTAAAATATCTAATCTAACCTATCCTTGCAAGGAGCGAAATTAAAGATAGAGTAATGACTGTAATTGCTTATTACAACTCCAAGAGTTAACTAATAAAATAAATGTATTAGCAGTCGCAGGATAATATTAACACAAAGATAGCTTTGATATGGCATTCATTCATTCATTATTCATAGAAAACAAAAAATTGCATTTCATATTCATAAACAGTAAGATAATTCACAAACCATTAGCATAATCCAATAGAAGAGGAAAGATCTTACAGCATATTGATGAACAAAAAGAGAAATAATTTTGCACATTCATTCACATATTTCTATGCAATAATCCATCTATGCTTTCACCCAACAAAATTGTCTTTTCTCATTAATAGAAAAATGGATTTCTTACAAGATGAGACTAATCCAATATTTCACAAGCCAAAAGCCCCTATTCTCTCTAACCTCCCCTATTTATCTTTACAAAATCAGTTTTAAGGCGACCTCTCACTTCATATCCCTTGAAACTCTTTGTTTTCCACTATTTCGTCCTTTTGTGGTTGCAACATAAATAACCAAAATATTAAAATAAAATACAATATTACATCAGTTTGAAGGTGCCTTTTCTTGACTTTGGATGTAATTATTCCGAAGATCACTCTCATAAGATATTACATTTAGTTGTCGAGGCTCTAATAATTTCAAGACCACTTCATGGAAAGGTAAGTCTTTAACCATAACATTCAACCCTTTTGTGGCCGCATTGGAACCATTTCCTAAATGAAAGGCCGCTTCATGGTGGCTTGTCCAATGCACTGTTGGAGATCTTCTGTACTGAGTGTCTCTAGACTTTTAATGGCAGCAATATCTTCATTCATGATAGTCCTCAATTCTTCCAAGTGCCGCTCCTTTGGTACTAGCTCTTCAATGGCACCGGGAGGCCGTAGATGGCACTTTTCAAATGCTCAATAAATGATTTGGTGAATCTCTTCACACTTCATGATAGAATCTCGTACCTCATTCTGCAACTTCTTCTTTGCCTTTTGACAGCTATCCAAGAGTGCTACGTCTAATTTGAATTCAGCGCTATACCTTTTTGGAAAATGGGGAGGAATTTCCTTAGCTTTCTTCTTCCAGGAAATTAACTTCTTCATTTTATCATAAGTTCTTGTTAACTTTTGTCTTGTAGTTGAATCCTCTTCATAAATTTGCTTCAATCTGGTTACCATTCCCTGCAACTCGTATGTTTGCTCAGTGAGCAATTCTTGTGAGTGAAAAAACTGTTCCTGCAACTCAGAAGCACACTCATAGAATGGTGTTAGATCTTGTTTTTGTTCTTGAGTGGAGTTCAGTTGTTCTACCAAAGCTTCCTTTTCTTTGGTTAACTCTGCTACCTGATCTTGTAGAGCTCCCTTTTATTTGGTTAGCTCTACTATCTGAGCTTGTAGATTAACCTTTTCTATTGTAAGAGCCTCCACTCGCTGGTCTAACTGGTCCTCTCTTTCCTGTAATGCACTTATTTGATCCTGAAAGTCAGTCCTCTCTCCTTCTATGATTACTACTTGTACATTCAAAGAGTCCTTTTCAACCTCAAGACTCTGAACAGTCTGCATGATTTTCTCCTCCTCCAAGTCTAGAGCATCCTGATGTCTTCTCACTTCAATTTTTTGACTTCAGGCATGCACCAAATTATCTTTTAGCTTAATCACTTTAGCTTTACTTCTTTCCACATCCCCAATTAATTTGTCGATGTTATCTGCATTGGCTTGTGCAATAGCGACATTCACTGATGCGGTGAATTTAGGGTTCTTATTTTTACCTTCCAATACTGTGACTTCTTGGACAATGATGATATCTAGTTGTTGAGCTACTTTCAAACTCTTCTCTGTTCTTTTCATGATGGTTTTCATTTTTGGATCGAAAACTATTGTTTCAATCTTGGCAACTGAGTGTTGCTTTGATGGTGTAAATGGCATGAGTCCTAGCTCAACCAAAGGGAGATGAACTTCTTTAACAGGTACATCAGTATTAGAATTAGTAGGATTATCTACTTCCATGTCTTGCTGCCCACTCTCTTCCTGTAAGTTTTGGGCTTCCACAACTTTCTTGACTCGTTCTTATTCTTCAGTTTTCTTCTTCAATGCTTCTGCTTCTAATCTCTTTTCCTCTTCTTCCGCAACCATTTTGTCTGCCTTTTATTGCTTTGCTTTTCTCCTCGCCTCTTCAACCCTTTCTTCTTTTTGTATTTCTTCTTCTTTCTTATTGGCTAGCTCCTCTTCTTGCACTTTCTTTGCATTTTTGGTTGCCAGAGCTTCTTCATTAGCTTTCTTTTTGGATGCTTCTTCTAAGTCCTCTTTTGTTTTGTTGAAAGTTGCTTATGTTTTCTTTCTGAATCTCTTGTTTAAATCTGTGAGACTCTTTTCTCTCCTATACACCTCTTCATCTTTCAAAAAATGATCGGTATACTCAAAATTAATCTTGCATGATAAGCAATGCTTAGCCACCTTCTGCTGGCTGTCATTTCTAACAAAAATCTTCTCCCCGAAGTGATAAGCATCCAATTCTTTCAAAAATTCCTCTACTCCTTTTACTTTGTTGAATTTATAGGCTCCAACCACAAGTGGGAGTGGTGGCCATGAGGCTTTCTTGTGTTCATTCAGGAAGTGTCCAACACCGTTGACGAATACCTGCCTCACTACTTCTTTCAAGATGATGTAATATGTAACATACCCGGGAATCAATGAGGGGATATTTGTACCTCCATACATGCATATATATGTGCCTTCGAGAGTGGAGTAGTAGTCTCTGTATTCACTGATCACCTTGAGTGTTGTATCAAACATACAATTGGGTTCTACATCAAAAATCAATTTGTATAAGGGCATCAGAAATTCTTCACAAATCTATGTATAGAAGTTTGCATGTTTATGAGCCCACAAAATCTGATAAGCTACATGAATTGGAGTTTCATTTGGGTTCTAGTTGCATCCGAGCTTTGGGAAATGATTCCTAATAAGAATGCAATCAATAAGATATGATGACATGTAAAATTCAGCCTTCTTTTGCTTTATTCCTTCATGAGCATCTTTTATGGCTTGAACCATATTTTCTGAAATAATATCCACCTAATTGAATTTGGTGTCGTGTGTTATGACATGATAGAACAGTGGAATCCAACTGATCTTGTAAATGCTTGCAATGGCTCTCCCGTATATTCTACATGAGAGCATAGCAACGACCTTGAATGGGGTTCTAAGGTTTTTGGTTTCATACTCCCTACTTGTCCTTTGTCGCAATTGTTTGCCTGGAATTAACATCTTTCTTGCACATTCCGAATGCTCAATATTTAAACACTTGACCCAATCATCTGTTAATAAAACCTAAACCTTAGGGGCTAGCATTTTGTAATATTTGCTTATATGCGCAGGCTGAAACAAAGCGAAACCATTTCCATTTGCACTTTTAATAATTCTGGATTGTACATCTACATATGGCAGAATCTATCCAATCACTTTGAACATGGAAATAGATCCAGGAGTGTGGGAGCTTTATGAAAACTAAACTTCTTGATATTTTGGTATATCAAGTTTTCTTCTATTGTTGCGTGAGGTATGTTTTGATCTATTATAAGGTTATAAAGCTCACCCCACTTATACCGAGGAGCTATACCCGTGGTAGTTTTGGTATCTTCAAACTGCACCTCCAAGGTTTTCTTTGGGATCATTTTTACATCAGAGTTTGAATCCACCACCCTTGCATTACGCTTGGAACTCCTTTTAGACATATCTGAATCCTGTGACAAAAAAAGAAGCATCATTTGATTGCATAGGCTCCATTGATAGCACCACTAAGCATATTTATATATAAAAGAATAATTACATGAAGAAATGAATAACTGATCATGCTATTTTCTAATAGAACATTCTTTATTGTTCTTCAACCAAATATACCAGTTGTAACTAATTGTGAACATATGACCAATACTAGCATCGAGGCCATAATACTATTCTCAGCAAAACCGACTATGAGACAAAGCTGTAAATGAGAACTTAAATGCCTATCTAATATGCATATATTTGTTGAAAAATATATGAGCTAAGTTTAGCATCCTCATTGAGCAAATGGTCATATTGAAGACCAAGTAGAAAGGATTCGGGTCGAGCAACACCTCCCTTGGTTTCAAATGAAGGTTAAGCACCAAAATCCAACCGTTTAGGCTAATTGTACTCATCAATCTTAGGGATTCAAGCATACTTCAAGCGCTCGCAAAGGCAAAGGGAATCTGGCTAGGGTGTACTTTCAAATCTTTGGTCGAAACCGTGTATTGGAAAACTCCACCGGCTTGGGTTTAGATTCGCACTAAACAAACAAACTTCATTCAAGACTGGGTATAATAAACGCATTTGGACTGGTCGAAAACTAGCGAGCAAAGAGTCCTGTGATCAAAGGAACGCGAAGATTTCGTGACATCAACTAGGGTTCAAATCTGTCTTCCCAAAACAATACACATTTAGAGTCGAGCGCCTAGGGTTAACACTGTGTGTAAGAAGAAAAGAATACAAGCTAGGGTTCACGCCCTTATTCTCAAACTGATGAAAAAAAGGGGGGTCTATGGCTCAAAAGCAAACAAAACTAGGGCTTTAGTGTAATGACTCAACCTATTCTCCTTCTAACTCTGTTAACACCAATTAAATGCAGCCAAATGTAACAAAAAAAGTACCAGATAAGGAAAAAAACTCCACCTACCTGGACGTATGATGAGCAAATTCAACAATTTTTTATTTGAATACTTCTACCGCATCTATGATGGATTCCTATAGTGGTCTTGAAATGAGCATATAATTGTTTTATAAGAGCGTTTCAGTTGTTTTCTGAAACAAAATGCAACTATTGGTTAAAATTTGGAGAAAACTTGAACTTTGATGAACTTGAAGTATAATAATACAAGCTTCATATTAAGAGCAGTGGGAAAGTTGTTTCTATCAAGAGTCCTGTTTAAAATGGAATTTTCCAGGAAATTACTGTGGCCGGTTGTCAAATGCCCAGGTGTAAGTGCCAAGCGTTGGATGGCACTCATATGTCAAGAATATAGACCACCGAATGCTGAGAATCTCAAGCTACTGACCAAGTTTTGAATATCCATTTCTCAATCGAAATATGTGTTAGGAAAATCCTGTCTTAATAATTCACATAAGAGAATGCCGATTTGTTTGTATTATGATCAAATATTGAATCCCAAAGGTCGAGCTTCAATTCCCTGTATAATTGTCAAAGATATGAATATCTTAGCTCTCAAGAAGACAAACTTGTGGCAAATTCTTGGCCAATAACATACTTTCAAAGTGGATTTGATTAATATCATCAGGCAATATTCAAGTTTTCAAAAGGCATAGATGGCAGAGCATGTGCGCAAGATAAATAAATAGATCTACATTTTCAGAACAACACATCAAAACTTGAGGATTCAAAACTCATATGGCGGGTCAAATGCAATTGGATTCAAGGAGGAAAGTATTTGCTTGAATTTTGGCTTTATTGTTGCACTTGAAACATGGAGATTGCTTCCAGATTTGTAATTATCTGTTGGGTTGTTGGATATGGATTTCCAGGTAGAGGTAAACATGGAAATAAGTCTTTGATTTGATGAAGAAATATTAATATTAGATTTCTTCCAGAAAGTATTATAAATAGAGTATTTGAAGACAAGCAATCCTAGTTTCTATGCACAAAATCAACATCTAATCAATATTCAAATCACTTTCAAATTTCAAGTCGACAGTTGTATATTCAAATCTTCCTTTCCAAGCAATTTTTTCAACAACTGTGAACCATTTCATACTTGAAGGCTACATCCCCAACAGTTCCAAATCTTTGCAGGGGAATACATAGAATTTGTTCTTAAAGTATACAACAGATTATATTGTATTTTTTTCTATAAATTTTATGATTTTTAATGTAATGGGGGTTCAAACCGTGAGGATGGGAGCTTGTATGAGGGTCAAGAGTCAGATATTGAAATATTTGAGACATATACTCTGTAAATTCCATTTTGGAGACCTGTTAATCTGAAAATGAGATCATACATGTTATGAGACAGGTTTTAGCTATCTTTTAATCTGAGTACTCTGCAGTTTCGTTTAAACTGATCACTGTTATGAAATCCTTTATAATGATGTTTTTATTATAAATGCTCATGCTGTGATTTAGTATCCCAGATTCCATGTTTGGAATGTTTTTATGAACATATTTCTTTATGTTAATATATGAATGAACTGTTAGTTCCTTATATTACCTGATTAGCTTTGAATATTGGCTATCGTTGATATGTTTCCTCCTTTTTAGTCTTGTCATCCATGTTATTTTTAGAACCTGATGTTTCAGTTGTCTTGTGATTTCTCTATTGGATTATAATCTCTTGACCCATTACACAACCACCAATCCTAGAATTCAAATCCCAAACTTAGAGGTGCCTAAACTTTGTGCTTTGCAATCAAGTGCAAACTTTAGGAATACCATATTTTGGTGCCATTTCCAGGGAGCGGAGGTACGAGATATTCATCCTTAGGTGTGTTTATTTGTATAGGGCTAGCTCCTGATGGTGGATAGGAGTTAGACATATATTGGACTGCAGATCTTTCACCGGCGACTCCACGATCATAATATTTCACTTGAAGAAGAATTCTGCTAACCGAAAGATGAAAGGACTGCAGGGAAAAACCAGGTATCAGTTTGTTAGTTTTTTCCATGAACTTTTGTTCTTATTCATCAGCTCATTCATGTCTTTCCCTTTACATGTGAAAATAATTGGGCCTTTTCTTTGTCTATTCAGCTGATCATAAGCCTACAGTTATATATTATTCTTTGAGAGAAAATTATCTGCCCTCTTCCTGCATTGTTGATATTGATTCATTTCCTTCATCCGAACCACATGCGAATCATGATGTTTGTATCCAAGTTATTCCCAATAATGATCACCCATATTGTAAATCGGTTTATACTAAAGCTGATTTATTACCTCCTGTGAGCACTATTGTACCTTGCAGTCAACTCACTGAAATTCAATCCAGGATCAGGAAAGGATATAAACCCTTGAAGCTGCCTTTTGTACTCCATGATTATCCTCCAATATTTTTGGATTATCTTCCTAGATTCAATGGAGAAGACCATGTGACAACCGGGAAACACATGGTTTCTTTTGAACGGTTAACTGATCTTTTACAAATCATCCATGAGGATGTGTTCATGAGAACCTTTTTCCAGTCCTTGCATGGGGATGTTGGGTTTTGGCTTAGAGGTCTGGAGACTGATTCAATTGGATTGTGGGAAGATTTACATGATGTCTTCTTGAGATATTGGGGTGTGAATAAGTCTTATGATCAATTTCTTTCAGAGTTTTATGCTTTGAAAAAGGAGAAAGATGAAGCGGTTACTAAGTTCAATTGGAGGTTTCAGAGCTTTTATCTCAGCATGCCTAAAGATATTTGACCTTCAGAAAAAGTTGCCATGTTATATTATGCAGCAACTCATCATCATTCCGATCTAATATTATTTCTTAGAGAAAGGAGATCTCTAACTTTGCAGCAGATGTTTTCAGATGCTAAGGAGGTTTAACACAACCTACGAGCTTGTGGCAAGCTTCAAGATCAAAGCATGGATGAAGAAAATGGAAGTAGAGGAGCAAGGGGAAGAATATGAACAACATGAATCAGATATGGATTCTCATTTGCTTCAATGTGATTCTACTGTCAGGGATGTAGAAAAAGAACATGTTGTTGATTTGCATCAGGAAGATGACTTTTTATATGCAGTAGAAAATTCTTCCAGTTTTGAACATAGAGATAAATTTACTATGAATTTTCTGATTGATTTTTATGAGGCTGATTATGTTGATCATCATGAGAATGATTTTACAGAGGACAGTAATCAATTTGTTGAAGAATAACCTGTTTTTCCAGACTCTCTTGCTATTGATGTAACGAATCAAAAAATTGACTCTGAATTTTGTTTTGAACGATCTATTTTTGATAAGACGGTTGATGACAATTTTCCAAGAAAGACAATTTCATTTTTAGATGAAGAATTTTCTGTTTATAACCCTTTTCAAGAAGTTATTGTTCATGAATAAAATCATGCTTCTGATATAGATCAAAGATCTTCCTTTGTTAAAAATTCTGGTCAGCAGTTTCATGAAAACATTAAGCTCATGTTTCGTAAAAGGATAGAACTAGTTTATGACAAGTATAGAGCAAAATTGCAAGAAAGCATTGAAAGTTGTCATCGAGAACATGTATTCGCTGACCAAAAAGGTTCTATTTCTTTTTATCTCTATGATCCCGTGGCATGTTACATGGAGTCGAAATGGAATCATGACTTTTTTCTATTTTTAATCACATGAAGCTCGGGTTACAAAGTAGTAAGTGTGAGTTATTATATCTCCATCTTTCACGTTTTTAAGTCTTTTTAGTAAGATGTGCTCGAAATTAGAAGACAGATTTCGTTGGTTGATGAAATATTTGAATAATTATAGTGGAAGTTTTATTTCACTTGAATTTTTTTTTTTCAGCTGGTTAGAAGTAGGACTTGTACATCAATAATCTCACTTCCTGAGCATCAAGTTTTCAGTTTGAATTTAGTTTGCAGCATAGTGGATTTGTTTTCAACTGTTTATCTTTCGGTTTGAGTTGGTGTGTAGCACTTTAGCATTAATAAAGATTCCAACCCAATGAAAAGAACTGGTGCAGAGCAGAATATCTTGCAGCTTTGGTTTGCAATGAATGGTAAGTAGGATAGGTTGCAGATATCAAAGATGGTTTCAGGATAAGTGTTGGGCGTGGCCCAGGTGATACATTTTTGAGCACTGCGAAGCCCAGGAAAGTGCAGTGCGAATGCGCAACTTGACAAAAGTGCAGTTGGAAGCACAAAGTGGAGCATAGCGCAGTTTTGCTGATGCGCGGTGCTAGATCAACAACTAATTTTGGAGGCAAAGTACAGGATAGGTAAGGTCGAACAACGACCTATTTTGGGTAAGTCACTCCACGGAATCCCGGGATCAGGGTAAGGAGCGGCGTGGAGACAAAGGAAAACGACTTGCTAAGTAAGGAAACAAGGTAGTTGGAATACCGTTAGAGAAAAATGGCAGATCAACGATGCTAGAGATAGTGGAATAGCGAAAAGGGACCTGCCAGCAAGCGGTCAGGGTCACGTAGGCAGGTTTGCGGTTTGTCAAAAGGGCGTCAGAGTTGAGATGTAGCGCCAGATAACGGTTGAAGACGAGTGGAGCAGCTTTCAACTATGACAGGCCGAGTTGGCAGGGTAACCGCACCATTTTGGGTACCTTAGGGTTTTGGCCCATATGCATTGTAACAGATGTGACCTACGCGAGCGATCTATATAAAGGGCATTTTTGTAAGGGAAAGGGTTAGATTTTGATTGAGACTATTGTTGAATATTGATCTCTGTTGAGGGACTAAACATTGTAAAAAGGCTCTACAGCTACGTGCGCAGAGACCTACTAAAGAGAGAAGAGAGTCTGCAGCTGAGTGCGCAGACTGGAACTGTTGAACCCTTCCCATTTTATAATAAACAATAGTTCCTGTGGACGTAGCTCCCATCCTGGGGGGTGAACCACGTTAAATCCTTGTGTTGTGTGATGAAGTTTATGTGAATGTGTATTTGCTTCTGTTGAATGGTTAAGTTCCTGTTTATAAGTAAATGTATATTTGCTTTCATGCGTATTCTTCATAAGGATGAATGATGAGAATAACATGTTAAGTATCAAGCATATATGTTGAATGTTAAAGATGCAAGTAATGTTGGAAATGATGAATGCGTGAGCTATTTGGGTAACACTAAGTCAACGAAGTCTGTATAAGTGCGATTCCCTTGAGGCGTAGCACTGGAAGTGCGTAGTTGCATTGTACTGTGTTGTATTGCATAAGTCCGTGAAAAACATAATCTAATCTACTCGTTGAATGTGTAATCTGCACTAAGTAAAAGTCTATCGAAGATGTATGGTTGCTAAGAGGTAGCGCAGTCTTCAGTTGCGCTGTCCTTTTGTCAAGTAGCCATTCTGAGCCGCGCAGTCCTTGGATGTGCTATTGTATAAGTAATAGCCGCGAAGTAGGTGAACTTCACGCAGTCCCCCCATTCCGTTGAAGCACGTATCACTCGGTTGTGGAAACCTGATTCCGCAACCTCCCCATAACTTCACCTCAGGTGAGACCTCAGTTTGCTCACAGACTGTTTTCGAAATGGCTGGTGAAAAGGGGTTTTGTTGGTTCCTTGAACTGCGTAGAACCTGGGTCTATCTTGAAAAGCTAAAGAACAGTATATGAGCCAACAAATGGTTCCGTTGCCGCGATTGAACTGGTGATGAGCACCGAAAATTGGAATCCTGAGAAAACATAAATATGGAATTGGGTGGACAAGACAGAGAGGGATTTTGCAAGAAAAGAGAATAGGCATCCACATCTCTCTAACGTAGAGTGGTTGCAGAAATACCTGTGGGTGGACATTTATGAAATTTTCTTCGCATCTTTTGGAAATGAGTTGCACGAGTGGTTATCAAGACTCGCAGAGCGAAAGAACTGTTTCCAAGAGGGAGTACCTACGAAGTGGACCCCAGAGCTCATTCAGAGACTTAAAGCAGTAGATAGTCCACTCGCGCGAGCAGTCGACTTCTGGCTCGACAGCATACTACAAGGCTTCATGACAGAGTTCGTTGTGGACACCCTGAAGTCCTACAACGCAGCAGAGGCAGAGTTCTTCAAAGGATTCAGAGGTATGTATATGAACAATCTGAGTTTATAAATTAAAATGCTTTTAGCTGAGAAAGGTGTTTTAAGAATGCAGTAAGATACCTAGAAGTTTTTGAATCTGTAATGGTCAATAACACATACAACGACACTGAAGAAGATACACACAATTTAAGAAGTGGAAAAATATATAAGTATACCACCGAGAAGAACCCTACTGAACATGAAATTCGCATAGACATTGAGTTACAAGTTGAGACTGATATCCAGACAGAACCTCCAGTAGCTACCTATTAGCCCATCACTCCGCAGAATCCATCGGTTGACAATACTGCTAATCTACAGAACATCAACGGTAGTAACACCGCATGCGTGAGTACTTAGAACATTCCAACTCGGAACATTCCGCGCAGTAGTATCCCTACCACATCACTGAACACTGTGCCTCCGAGAAGGAGAATGATAGACGATATTAAACTGTCGATATTTAAAGGAACGGGTCTAGAAGACCCTAAGAAACACTGGTTTCTGTGTGAAGCCGTGTGGAACGTTAAGCAAGTCCAGGACGATGCTGTTAAGCAAGCACATCTCATCACTACGTTCAGGGATAGAGCCTTGAATTGGTTTATGAAGTATTCTACGGGACAGAATAGAACTCTAGTGGATATTAAGGCTTCCCTAATAAGAGAGTTCAAGAAACCTGAATCAGAGTCACAATGTATCACAAAACTAAGAGAGATTAAGCAGAAAATGACTGAGTCAGTATGGGAATTTGACCAAAAGTTCAAAACATTGTTAGATCATGTCAGTTTTGACATCGCACCGCAACAACACCAAGAGTGGTTCATAGGTGCGTTGTTGCCACACATTAGACTACCATTGATGCAACAAAAGGTTGTTTCGCAGGAAGAATCCCTGGAGATCACGATGAAATTAGAAGCTTCACCAATAGGAGAGACTAGCACATGAATGGTTCAGATACAGAACAAGCTAGCAAACCTAACACTACAATTACAAGACATAAAGAAGGGAAAAGAAACCATAGAAGAAGTCCGGTGTACAAGATGCAAGGGAGAAGGGCACCCAAAGGAACGCCGCCCTCTGTTTCAAGAATACCTCGACAGTGGAGCACCGAATCCACTGAATCAGCAGCAAGGGCCATGGTGTGAGATTTGTCGAACTAGAAGACACTGCCTAGAAGATTGTTATTTGATCCAGAAATATGTGCGAACACCCAAGAATTTGTATTGCAATTTCTGTAAATTAGTTGGCCGTGATGAATCCAACTGTCGAGCATATGAACTAATGATAGAAATGAAGCTTGATGTTTACATAGTTCAAGAAGAAACACCGTAGCACAATGAGAACGCGCAGTATGATCAGGGTGCATACAGAGGCCGTGGTGGATTCCGGGGAAGATGAAGAAACACTGGTCCAGGACAAGGAAGAGGCAGAGGTAAGATAATATGCTATAACTGTGGTCAGCCTGGTCATCTATCCAGAGACTGTACCAATTCTTGTACTACCTATAGATACTGCAAATATTTTGATGATGTCATTGAGGCATGCCCAGTTCTACAAGCAAAAATGCAAGAAAGAAAATAAGAAGGATAGAACCCGAATGTTCAGATGATCGCAGCAGAGAAAATAACTAGAGATCCAAACATCAATGCTGTGACGTGAAGTGGTGTTGCAACAGTAAGAGATAAAGAACCAGAAGCTTCGACTTATGAGAATTTTCAAGCTAAGCAGACTCATGCTGAAGGGGTCTGGATCATAAAAGCAACTAGGAAAGCACCTGCTTTCAATCTAGAAAGAAACAAAGAAGTCTTTGCAAAAGCAAGGGATACCTTCAAAGAGCCATCACCTGTGACACCAAGAATCCCGTTGCAAAGTGAAACAACGCATACGAAAGATATGCCAACATCATATGATAAAACATGTACCGCAACAGAAACAGGCACTTCTGTTGCGCAGTTCCTTCGGAGCTGTATGAAGGTACTGAAAAGCGAAGATGCTTTAGTGGAATTGCAGAACTTACTAAACCAATATGAACCACATAGTGGCACGAGTAATGTTCATAGCGCAGTTCACCATATAAAGAGCCATAAGAGAACAGGCCGAGAAATGAGGCTCAGTGCGTAGATTGGAGACTATGAAATGGACGAGATCATTCTTGACTTAGGATCAGAAGTGAATGTCTTGACCAAGCAGACATGTCAACATATGGGGAAACTAGGGTTATCATGGTCACCTATCCAATTAAGACTAGCCAATCAACAGAAAGTTATTCCCTTTGGAAGACTCTCGAATGTACTGGTGGACATTGATGGAGTAAGAAGTTCAGTAGACTTCGAGGTTATTGAGATCATCGACGATAGTAACCCATATCCAGCATTATTGGGGATAGACTTGGCGTGGATAACCTCGCGATTATCAACCTGAAAACCAAAAAGATGATCTTCAAAGGACAGGATATTAGGGTCATCGCACCCTTGGACCCTTCACAAGGAGAATGATACAGTGAACAGATACAAGAAGAATCCAGAGCACAAGACCTTGATCGCATCTACCATTTGACTGCGAATCAGTCCGACTACATCAATCCTACAACTGATGGAACGCTTAGTTGGTGATATGACAATTCTTGCGTATCAGACTCCGACGCAGTATTGGAGAATTGGAAAAACTGAATGTACGAAGTATCTACCAGGCGATGTGCGCAGATCACAAGATCACTACGCTGGATTGGAACAGACGTAAGTCCAATCCCCACTTCTGATGGCTCAACTAACGTCTATACATTTTTTCAAGAGTATATTGTATCAATTTTAGCTGAACATCGGATACTAGCATTGGATATAGCACTGTGCGCTACACCTGCCAGATGGTGGGCCGCGCATAAGGACACTCTGACCACATGGGAACAGTGCAAGCACATGATGCAAATCAGATTCACAGAGAAAGCCACACTGACAATAGAAAAGTATAATGAACAAACAAATCCAAGGGATCACATAGAGATCTATTCAAAAGCATGGGAAAACAGACCACAGACAGAATGGGTTCATCTGTTTGTGCACACATTAGAGCAGATTCCAAATAACTGGTACCTAGACACAGAGCTTCGTAGAGGAACAACAGATTGTTCTATTATGACTATGAACTTCTAGAGAACGTTTAGCATCGAAGATGACTCTCCAAGCATAAACGAAGCTCTGCAGATTATCAAAGAAAGGATATTCAAAGACGAATGCCCAAGTATAAACAAGGCATTAAAGGTCAACATTGAAAATATATTTAATGACAGACCAAAAACTATGAACCAGCAACCAGAATGGGCAAGACAGATAGAATATGCCCATGAATGTTATAACCTCTCCGCAGATGAAGCAGAGGAGGAGGAGAGCGATGAGGATGATCCGCGCAATATCAATATACCTGAGTCAGAGGGAGCGCGCGATGTAGAGGGACCTCCATTAGAAATTCCAGATATGAGCGGCCCTGTTAAGACAAGAAAAGTTAACATTGGCACAGTGAAGAGTCGAAGTTCGCATCCATTGGAGATTACTAGGATGATGAAACGATCACGTAGATCGCAGACCTTCTACATGAGTATAAGGATTTGTTTCCAACAAAGTTCGCCGAAATGAAAGGAATTTTGGGCAACTTGGGAGTCATGAAGATACCTCTCAAGCCAAGTGCGAAGCCCATTAAGCAGAGGCCTTATCGACTGAATTCTAGATACAAAGAAAGAGTGAAGGCAAAGATCAATAAAATGCTTGATGCAGGGATCATTGAGCCAGTGGAAGAATCAGAATGGATAAGCCCTATGGTTATCTAGGATAAAAAGAAAAAAGGAGAAATCAGAATCTGCGTGGACCTAAGGAAGCTCAATGATGCTTCGCTACACGACCCATTTCCTACTCCATTTACAGATGAAGTACTAGACAACGTGGGAGGAAATGAGGCCTATTCTTTCACTGATGGATTTTATGGATACCATCAGATTAGGATTGATGAAGCATACAGGAATAATACCACATTTGCTACTAAATGGGGATCATATCAGTATACAGTTATTCCATTTGGTTTGAAGAATTCACCTGCTATATTTTCTAGAGTCGTTGTTGTAGCATTCAAGGACTTTATCCATAAGTTCTTAGAAGTCTATTTTGATGATTGGACTGTCTTTGGTTTACTAAAGAACCATTACGAAAACCTCAGAATGATGTTAGCTAAGTGTAGACAACATCAAATCTCTTTGAATTTGAAGAAATGTATTTTTTGTGTACCCTATGGAATTCTACTAGGACACATTGTGTGCAAACAAGGCCTGATGGTTGATCCTGGGAAGATCGCAGTCATTGTGAATTTACCAGCACCGAATTCAGTAAAGCAACTTCGCACGACATTGGGACATACAGGATATTACATAAATTTCAACAAGGGTTATGTGCAGATAACCGCGCTGATGGAGAAACTTCTGAAGAAAGAAGCACAGTTAATATGGAATGCAGAATGCGAGAAAGGACTAGATACACTAAAAGAGAAAATGGTAACTGTGCTTATTCTAGTTTTTCCAGATTGGAATAAGTCGTTTCATGTACATGTTGATGCTTCATCTATAGCGTTAGGAATTGTGCTCGCTCAACCAGGTGAAGGGGGCAGTGAGGGGGCATTGATCACCCCATTGCATTTTTGAGCAGAAAGTTGTCTTCAACCGAAAATAATTACACAACCACAGAAAGAGAGGGTTTAGCTATGGTGTATACACTACATAAATTCATGCACTATTTCCTGGGTGCGCACTTCTCCATGTACACTGACCATTCAACTTTGAAGTACTTGGTCAATAAGCCAGTGTTAGGGGGGAGAATATGCAGATGGTTATTACTCTTTAAGGAGTATGACTTTGAAATTATTGTTAAACTAGGAAGACTGAATCTAGGACCTGACCATCTCTCAAGGATTGAGTCAGGTGAAGAACCCACAAATCTTGAAGACAATCTGCCTGACGTGCAGTTATTTTCCATACAGATCGCAGATGATTATTACAAAGATATTGTAGAATTATTGACTACAGGATTGGCACCTATAGAGTTCACTACACAGCAGAAGAAGCAGCTGACAGTCAGAGCAGCAAACTTCACTATCATCGCAGGACAACTATACAAGTTGGGACCAGAGGAAGTGTTGGTTGTGGAGCTAGATCTTCCAGTCTCATAGATGATATTGTCTTAGTCGTGTACCCCAGAGGATTGTACACTCATGCCCCTATCTTGGGGTTCGGTGGAAACGCCCCCGAGAAATTTTTTTGGGGTTGTTTTTGCCACCAATTTTCGGGCCCATGGTTTTGGGTAACCTGTGGTATTTTCCCATTGTATTTCCCTTATAAAAGAAAGACATTGTAATACGGCTAGGGTTGATGTATTAGGAATTATGCATTGTAAAGATATCTTAGATCAGAAGAGAGACTGTGAAACAGTGAAGAGGAAGTGCAGTGGCTGTGCTGCAGGTTGTATCCCTTCACTTTGCTGGACGAAATAATAATAAGGACTGGCAACTTCAGTGTGGACTTTTCCCAAGTTGGGTGAACCACGATATATCTGTGTCTCTCTTGTAATGTGTATGTGTGATTATATTTGCATTTCTGTTTATTGTTATTGCTCTGCGATCTTGTTTTTCTAACAATTGGTATTAGAGCCAAAGGTCTATTTGGCAGATAAACCCTCAGGAAGCTAGGGTTTCTGGTTCGAGTGGGAGCAATGGCGGAAGAAGGAAAGATTAAGGTCAAGAATTTTAATGACCAAAAATTCCAGTTATGGAAGATGCAAATGGAGGACTATCTGTACCAGAAGGATCTATTCCTACCGTTGGGAGGAAGAGCAAAGAAGCCGACGATTATGAAGGATGAAGAATGGGAGGTTCTTGACAGAAAGTCTCTCGGAACAATACAAATGAGCCTGGATTCGTCGATGGCTTTCAATATCTGAAAAGAAATGACAACGAAGGCATTGATGAGCGCACTGGGTAAGCCATATGAAAAACCCTCGGCCTCCAACAAGGTATTTCTAATGAAGCGTTTATTTAATACGAAGATGTCTGAAGGTGGATCTGTTACTGATCATTTAAATGATTTTAATACGGTTACAAATCAACTAAGTTCTGTAAGTGTGAACTTTGATGATAAGGTTAGGGCTCTTCTAATCTTGTGTCCATTGCCAGAAATATGGAATAGCTTGGTCATGGCTGTAAGTAACTCTGTCTCTTGTTCAAACACCTTGAAATTTGATGATGTTAGTGGTGTTATTCTTAGCGAAGAAATGCAAAGAAAAAGCACAGGTGAGACATCAGGTAATGCGTTGACCATGGAGAGCAGGGGAAGACAAAAGGAGAGAGGAAAGAGCCAAGGTAATCGCAGCAACTCTAAAAAGGGTAGATCCAAGTCCAGACTGGGAAAAATAGAGTGTTGGAACTGTGGAAAGAAAGGACATCCTAAGAAAGACTATAGATTTCTAAAGAAGAAAGGAGATGGACAAAAGGAAACTACCCAGGAAGCAAATGTAGCAGGTGATGTGTTACAAGATGCTTTGATTCTTGCATTAGATAATACTAGTGATTATTGGGTAGTAGATTCAGGGGCTTCATGTCATGCTACACCCCATAGGAAATATTTTCATGATTATGTTCCAGACGATTTTGTACATGTTTTATTGGGTGATGATGAGCCATGTAAAATTGTTGGAATGGGTAAGGTATGGATAAAAGTTAAGAATGGAACTGACTGGATGTTAAAAGATGTTAGGCATATTCCTGCTATGAAAAGAAATATGATCTCAATAGGGTAGTTGGGAGATGGCGGCTGTCTATCTACATTTGGAGAAAAGTGGTGGAATATCACTAAAGGATCAATGGTGATAGAAAAAGGATACATAGTAGGTACATTGTATTTATGTCCTCATAATACTGACCATTCTATTTCTTTAGCTTCCACAGGAACAGATACAACATTGTGGCATCATAGGCTTGGCCACATGAGTGAGAAGGGGATGTAGATTCTCCACTCAAGGAAGTTGTTGCCATATTTGAAGCAGGTAAGTTTAGAATTCTGTGAAAATTGTGTTTATGGAAAACATAAGAGAGTCAGATTTCTCGGGGTTGGGAAACAGAAGAAGAATGAAAAGTTAGAGCTTGTGCATACAGATGTATGAGGACTGGCCAGGTACAATCTCTTGGTGGCTCTCATTATTATGTTACATTTATTGATGATGCAACTAGGAAAACTTGGGTTTATTGCATTAGATAGAAATATGATGTGTTTGCTACTTTTAAGAAGTGGAAAGCTTTGGTTGAGAATGAGACAAGAAAAAGGTTGAAGTGTCTTAGATTTGATAATGGAGGTGAGTATTGCGGCAAGGATTTTGATAGTTACTGTTCATACCATGGGACTCGTAGTAATCCTAGGAACACCACAAGAAAATGGTGTGTCAGAAAGAATGAATAGAACGATCATGGAGCGTGCAAGGTGTATGAGACTGCATGCAGGGTTTCCCTTACAGTTTTGGGCAGATGCTGTAAATACTATTGTTTATTTAATAAACAGAGGACCTTCAAGTGCTTTGGATGGTGGTATTCCAGAGGAGGCATGGACAGATAAAAAGGTAAACTAATCATTTCTGAGAACGTTTGGTTCTGAAGCATTTGTCCATATTGATAAAGAAAATAGAACAAAGCTTGAAGCTAAATCCAATAAATGTACCTTTATTGGATATGGGGTTGATGATTTTGGTTATCGTTTATGGGATTATGAAAATCACAAAATCATTAGAAGTAGAGATGTCATATTCAATGAAAAGGTCATGTATAAAGATCAGTTGCATGGAAAGAAACAGGAAAAGGACAACACAGTACTTGATGAAATTACAGAAAATGAAGTTCCAAAGGTGCCAGAAAATCAAGAACAACAGGAAGTGCCTGAAACTCCTGCAACTGCAAGAAGATCTACCAGGTTAAGTAGACTCTTTGAACGATATTCTCCTTCAATGTATTATTTGTTGATGATTGATGCTGGTGAACCAAAATGTTATGAAGATGCAATGCAGGTGGAAACTAGAAAGAAGTGGGAGCAAGGCATGCATGAGGAGATGGACTCATTGGTAGGAAACCAGACTTGGGATTTGGTTTAGTTTCCTACTGGTAAAAGAGCATTGCAGAACAAATGGATTTATAGGTTGAAGGAAGAAGGAGGCAAGAAGCGGTACAAGGACATACTTGTTGTAAAGGGGTTTGCACAGAAGAAAGGTATAGATTTTGATGAAATATTTTCTCCTGTTGTTAAGATGACTTCAATTAGGACTATCTTAAGTCTAGTGGCGGTAGAAGATTTGCATCTTGAACAGTTAGATGTAAAAACAACCTTTCTCCATGGGGATTTGGAGGAAGAGATATATATGCAGCAACCACAAGGGTATGAGGTCAAAGGTAAGGAGAACTTGGTATGCAGGTTGAAAAAGAGTTTGTATGGCTTGAAGCAAGCTCCAAGGCAGTGGTATTTAAAATTTGAGAGGTTTATGACAGAACAAGGTTATAGTAGATGTCATTCTGACCACTGTGTTTATTTTAAGAAGCTAGACAATGAAAGATATATTATCTTGTTATTGTATGTGAATGACATGCTTGTTGCAGGGTCTAACATGCAGGATATAAATGTGCTCAAAAGGAAGTTAGCTAATTCATTTGCGATGAAGGATTTGGGTGCTGCAAAGCAAATCCCTGGTATGAGAATAACGATAGACAGGAAAAATTGCAAATTGACATTGTCTTAGAGTGAGTACATACAAAAGGTGTTGGAGAGGTTCAGAATGCAGAATGCAAAACCAGTAAGTACACCTTTGGCTAGCCATTTCAGTCTAAGTAAGGAAATGTGTCCCAAGACACAGGAAGAGACAAATTACATGTCTAAGATTCCCTTTAATCAACAGTTGGCAGCTTGATGTATGCCATGGTGTGCACAAGACCAAATATTGCACAAGCAGTGGGAGTTGTGAGCAGATATAAGAACAATCCAGGTAAAGAACATTGGAAGGCAGTACAGTGGATTCTCAGATATTTGAGAGGTACTACCACTCAGGCATTATGTTTTGGAGGTTCAGACACTGTCCTACAGGGATATGTTGATGTAGATATGGCAGGTGATAAGGATAGTAGGAGGAGCACCACATGGTATGTGTTTACTGTAGGTGGAACAATAGTAAGTTGGATTTCGAAACTGCAGAAGGTTGTTGCACTTTCAACAACATAAGCAGAGTATATTGCTGTTATAGAGGCTAGTTAAAAGATGATTTGGTTACAGAGGTTTATGGAGGAATTTGGTGAGAAGCATAAGGATAGCAGGTTGTATAGTGACAACTAGAGTTCCATTCATCTTGCAAAGAACTCATCATTCCATTCCAGGACTAAACATATACAGCTCAAGTACCATTTCATACGCTTTGTTCTGTAAGATGAACTGTTGAAGCTGGAAAAGATACATACTAGCCAGAATTCTGCAGACATATTCACAAAGGTAGTGACCAGAGATAAACTGAGTTCTTGCTCAGTTTTAGTTGTCCTTCTAGCATGAACGTGAAGATGAGAAAGTTTCCAAGTCCAAGGTCCAACAAGTACAGCAGCGGTGCAGTTGTTGTGATCAGTCTCCAAGTGGGAGATTGTTGGTTGTGGAGCCAAATATTCTGGTCTCATAGATGATATTGTCTTAGCCGTGTACCCCAGAGGACTGTACACTCATGCCCCTACGTTGGGGTTCGGGGCAACGCCCCCGAGAAAATTTTTTGGCGCTATTTTTGCCAATAGTTTTTGGGCCCATGGTTTTGGGTAACCCGTGGTATTTTCCCATTGTATTTTCCTTATAAAAGAAAGACATTGTAATACGGCTAGGGTTGATGTATTAGGAATTATTCATTGTAAAGATCTCTGAGATTAGAAGAGAGACTGTGTAACAGTGAAGAGGAAGTGCAGCGGTTGTGCTATAGGTTGTATTCCTTCACTTTGCTGGACGAAATAATAATAAGGACTGGCAACTTCAGTGTGGACGTAGCCCAAGTTGGGTGAACCACTATATATATGTGTCTCTCTTGTAATGTGTATGTGTGATTATATTTGCATTTATGTTTATTGTTATTGCTCTGCGATCTTGTTTTTCTAACACGAAGTGCTGCGTAGATGCATGTTAGAGCATGAGAAGCCATTTATATTGGTTGAGGCACATTCAAGTGTGTCTGGAGGTCACTACGTAGGAAGAGCTATTGCACAGAATATATTAAGAGCAAGGCTATGGTGGCTTACAATCCATAAAGATTCAAAGGAACATTTCCGAAGTTGTGATGTCTGTCAGAGAATTGGAAACCCATCGCGCAGAGATGAAATGCCATTAAGACCGCAACTAACTCTACAAGCCTTTGATAAGTAGGCTATTGATTTTGTGGGACCTATTAACCCACCGGGAAAGAGGATTGGTGTGAGATATATTATCACTGCGACTGATTATCTCACTAGATGGGCATAAGCTAAACCAGTGAAGGACTGTAGCGCAGTTATTGCCGCTCAATTCATCTTTGAGAATATCCTTACCAGATTTGGATGCCCAAAAATTCTAATGAGTGATCAAGGAACTCACTTCTGAATAGAACCATTGAAGTACTGACTGAAGAATTTCAAATATATCATCAGAGGAGTACACCGTACCATCCACAAGCCAATGGAACTGTCGAAGCATTTAACAAGGTATTGGAAAATGCCCTGACAAAGGTATGCAATGTAAACATGGATGATTGGGATCTGCACATACCAACCGTGTTATGGGCATACAGGACCACTTGCAAGAAGTTGTCGGGCCATACACCTTTCAGGTTGGCATATGGACAGGAAGCTATGATGCCAATGGAGTACATAGTCCCAAGTTTGAGAATTGCAGCATTCACATGCATGGAAGATGAAGAAAAAATAGAGGAAAGGCTTCTACACTTGGTTGGACTGGAGGAAGATCGCTTCATTGAAGGCTTTCACCAACAAGTGCAAAAAGACAGAGAAAAAGCATGGCATGATCGCCACATCAAGAACAAGTCTTTTTAGGTAGGAGACCTTATCCTCTTGTATGATAGTAAATTCATGAAATTCCCTGGAAAATTTAAAATGCATTGGCTAGGGCCATATACTGTTATGCATGTTACTAATGGTGGCGTAGTTCAGTTAGCCACATTAGCAGGAGAAAACTTACTAGGTCTGATAAATGGAAGTAGACTAAAACCCTACCGGGATAGTCCTACTTTGTTGAACCTTCAATGAAGTGAAGCCGCATGCAAAAGAAGAAGAAGAAGAAGTGGGAACAATGTGCTGCAAAGCATGCAAAAGAAGCCGAGCAGCGCAGTCGACACATGGTTGATATACAAAGTGCACCACAGAAGCTTGAAGCGTAGTGCACATGAGAAGCATAGTTGCGAAGTAAAGATGAAGCAGAGAAAGTGCGTAGATGAGCCACGCATAAAATTTTTCCGAGTCAAAAATGCAGTTTGGGGGTGTTAACCATTACAGTTACCGGAAGGTAACTTAACCATTATCCACTTGTCAGTCGGTGAGTTAAGCCGTTATCCAATTGCCAGCACTGAAAAATCCCGCATTTAAAAGAGCATCGTGGCCGCTCAAGCCTAATCAATAACGGAAAAGACTAAGATCCGGACGATGGACAAAGCAATTAAGGCCTCATTTAACACTCACACAGCTTGGCAACGCTGACAGATCTTAGAAATTAAGGAAACATTATCCGATCAGCTAATAATCAATGGAGGAAAGGACTGAGATCTCAGCCGAGATCCGACCGAAGGACATGGCATTAAGTGCCCAAGCTTAGTCGTTTTCGACGCAATCAATGGAAAGGAGGACCATGATCCTTGGGAGATTTTCCTAACAGTTATGACATTTACTACCAAACTACCCATTTTAACACGCAGTTAGGGTAGGAAGGCTTATAAATTGACAAGTCGGGTTACTTCTCAGTTTTTTACCATGAATTTTCAGTTTTTACCAATTGAAAAAATTCTAAGTGTTTACCCGCTCAGAGCAGTAACAGATTGTTAGCAGATGTCCAAAGAACGAACGCTAGAAGAAATCTTGGGTACTTTCCAGTGTTCTGATTTGGAAGGAGTAATTAATTCACCAGCAAAGCCAGCCGTCCCAGAACGGGGTGGCTCATCCAGGCCTTCACCATGGAATCCTACGCAGCAGCAGCAGAAAGATAAGCATAAGGCAACAATTCCAAATAAGCCGAAGGCTGCCAGTACTAAGCAGACCCCTGGACCACAAGCAAGCACCGGAGTTGGTGCTTGAAAAGAATGCACACTACAATATTCCCTTACCGTGGATATCAAATCATGTGTGGGTGAAGGAGAACTTACTCAGTAAGATACTCGACTGTTTATTCGTAGATTATGATTTGTTGAATCATGAAAAGTTTCTGCAGTTGCATCCAGACAAGTATATGTATTAGAAATATGATCAAGTTACAAAGAAAACAGTGGTTGTACCGATCGAATGTGCTGAGCCGCTATCCAGCTCTGGCCTGCTCAACTTGCTAAGGATCTCGCACTTTGAGCGGAGCAATGAGCTCAATGCTGTGGTGCGCACTCTGCTTTCGTGCACGCACCAAGGGTATATATGGATGGACTGTAAGGTTAACATCACTGTTGGCCTTATAACCAGAATTACAAGATTAAGCAAAAGGGGTGACGACCCTTCAACAGAATTCATCGGGAAGAAAGAGGATAGAGAATTGACCACGAAAGTGAAGGCCGAATTCGACCTAACCAAAAGGAAACAGAGGTTTCATAACCGAGTCGATTAAAACGAACCTTTGCGATTCACAGTCCAGTTGATCATGGGAAGACTTCTAAGGAAGTCGAGGCCGAAAGAGGTTTTTGCTGCTGTAGTAGCCTTAGCTACAAAGGCTAAGGACGACTTTCAATATAACTGGGCGAACTATCTGCTCAATGATTTTTTAGAATATGTTCAAGACACACAGGACAATGGATCAACGTTCCATTTTAGCTAGCTGTTGGTACTCATTGATTTCATAGGGTGGAAGGAACCCCTACATCAGAATGGTCTCCCAGTAGCCTCGGGCGATTGCCATGGGGTAAGATATGCGAACATGTGGGCCTCAACCAGATAAACAACGGTGGACCAACCAGTAGTTGTTCACCTATTATGAGCAACTATGCGCAGTGATCAAGACAACTTCACGCATTACTAAGGAAGTGACAACCCAATTTATTCCAAATATGACTTTCAAGGTTGGCCTATACTCCATATACATACAGCCACACATATCGACTACGCCAGATGAATGGTATGAGGGACAATACCAACTCGATGCGCAGAGGATCGACCTGATCCTAGATGATTGTCCAGACGATTGGAAAATCGATGCACTAGCCACGCTTATCACCTCTTCTGAGGAAAGCGAGACGGATGATCGAGAAAACAAAGAACCATAGGTCACAAGCACACAAAACCCGAAACCAGATCAAGTAGTAGGAGAAAAAAGGAAAGAACCAGAAACACAAGTATCGGAGAAGCCGCAGAAAAAGAAGACCAAAGCTACCCGAAAGCCGTTGGATAAGATGCTGCACGACGATGACTATGAGTGCATCGCAGCGAGGGTATCAGCGTATCTTGAAGATGCGCTCACGCTGAAAGATGCTAAGGACGTGACATCACAAGCATGCATGAATGAAAGCGCCGCGGAGTTAAAGAGCATGGTTACTAGAATTGAACAAGTCCACCGAGACTTAGTCAAAGAATCAGACCATGATGAGCGCTTATCAGCACCAAGTAAGACGTAGAACAACTGTCCAGCCTATACTACGAGGACCCGACCGTTCAAACTTGAGCCGATGGCAGTCATATACCCCACATATGACATGGCTGAGAGTGCGAGACAGCTCGCACATCTGGAGATTAATATGGGGTTAGTACCCATGGAAGGATTGCATGATCTTCAGACACAAGTTGCCGAAGAGCTCCACGAGAGAAGCTTAGTATCTCATAGCCAGTTCCTAAGACTGGAAGAAAATTGCAAACAACTACAAGAATAATGTACGCTGAAGACAACTGAGCTTAGCTACGCAGAAGAGAAGTAGCGCAAAATAAAGGAGGCAGTCTCGACAGTCTGTGCAAAGATGCCCGCATGTGCCAAAGATCAAGAGATAAAGACTGTCATCCTTAAGATTGGAACTGTAGTCGACAGTCTCAAAGAAGACATGAGGGAGATGGAAGAGGTCCATCAAAATAAAATTACAGAGCTGGAAGAGGCTCATAAAACTGAAATAACGGGAATGGCAGAGACCCACAAGAATGAAATTGCTGAAATGGAAGTGGCATATCAAGCAAACATTGTCGAGGTGAAATCCCAACAACAATTGGGGACATCACAGCGTGAAGAAGAAGCAAGAGCAGAGGCACTGAAGGCCTCTACTGAAAGCATCTACACAGAAATGGCAAGATGCCAGAGTCTGTTAGACGAATTTTCTAACATATGGGATATGCTGCAAGATGAACCAGAATCCAAGGGGATTTAGGACGAAGTGCAGCGGAAGCAACAAGAGCTCGATACTGTTAATGCTGCCATGAAGGATTCACCGGCAAGGCAGAAGATGCAGAAGTTCGCTGAAAGGAAGGAACTTCAGAAACAATTGGAGGCATTAAGAGAAAAGGAAGCTGAAGCTTCCTCAAGGTTGTAACCATTACAAGAAGAAGCTCTAACACTTACAGATGAAATAGAGCTAAGGTTGCAAGACCTACGAGCGACAAAAGACACTATCAAAGGACAACTTCTGGAACGCATCTCGGAGGAAATGTTCGGAACAATCAAACAATGCGAGCAAGAAACAAAGGAAATTGTTGCGAAGCTCAGTGCAACTATTCAGGAATTCACTGCGCGATTAGGGACATCAGTAGATGCGCAGATGGAGGAACCTAGTCCGATTGGATCGGGGACAATCCACAAGTAAGTGTTAGGGGATTGTTGGGCGTGGCCCAGGTGATACATTTTTGAGCACTGCGAAGCCCAGGAAAGCGCAGTGCAAATGCACAGCTTGACAAAAGCGTAGTTGGAAGCACAAATTGGAGCATCACGCAGTTTTGCTGATGTGTGGTGCCAGATCACCAGCTAATTTTGGTGGCAAAGTACAGGATAGGTAAGGTCGAACAACGACCTATTTTGGGTAAGTCACTCCACGGAATCCCAGGATCAGGGTAAGGAGCAGTGTGGAGACAAAGGAAAGCGACTTGCTGAGTAAGGCAGCAAGGTAGTTGGAATACAGTTAGAGAAAAACGGTGGATCAACGACATGAGAGATAGTGGAACAACGGAAAGGGACCTTCCAGCACGCGGTCAAGGTCAGGCAAGCAGTTTTTCGGTATGTCAGAAGGGCGTCAGAGTCGAGATGTGGCACTAGATAATGACTGAAGACGAGTGGAGCAGCTGTCGACTACGATAGGTTGAGTTGGCGGGGTAACCACACCATTTTGGGTACCTTAGGGTTTTGTCCCATATGCATTGTAACAGACGTGACCTACGGGCACGATCTATATAAGGGAATTTTTGTAAGGGAAAGGGTTAGATTTTGATTGGGACTATTGTTGAATATTGATATTTGTTGAGGGACTAAACATTGTAAAAATTCTCTACAGCTATGTGCACAGAGACTTACTGAAGAGAGAAGAGAGTCTGGAGCTGAGTGCACAGACTGGAAGTGTTGAACCCTTCCCATTTTATAATAAACAACAGTTCCTGTGGACGTAGCTCCCATATTGGGGGGTGAACCACGTTAAATCTTTATGTTGTGTGATGAAGTTTATGTGAATGTGTATTTTCTTCTGTTGAATGGTTAAGTTCCTATTTATAAGTAAATGTATATTTGCTTTCATGTGTATTCTTCATAAGGATGAATGATGAGAATAACATGTTAAGTATCAAGCATATATGTTGAATGTTAAAGATGCAAGTAATGTTGGAAATGATGAATGCGTGAGCTATTTGGGTACTAAGTCAACGAAGTCAGTATAAGTGCGATTCCCTCGAGGCGCAGCACCGGAAGTGCGCAGTTGCATTGTAACGTGTCGTATTGCATAAGTCCGTGAAAAACATAATGTAATCTATTCGTTGAATGTGTAATATTCACTAAGTAAAAGTCTTTCGAAGATGTATGGTTGCTAAGAGGTAGTGCAGTCTTCAGTTGCGCTATCCTTTTGTCAAGTAGCCATTCCGAGCTGTGCGGTCCTTGGATGTGCTATTGTATAAGTAATAGCCGCGAAGTAGGTGAACTTTGCGCAGTCCCCCCATTCCGTTGAAGCGTGCATCACCTGATTGTGGAAACCTGATTCCGCAACCTCCCCATATCTTCGCCTTGGGTGAGACCTCAGTCTGCTTGCAGACTATTGCCGAAAGGGCCGGTGAAAAGGGGTTTTGTTGGTTCCTTGAACCACGCAGAACCTGGGTCTATCTTGAAAAGATAAATAACAGTGTATGAGCCAACAATAAGGCACTTGGTCTGCTGTTATTGGTATCTCACAAGGAGAATACCACCCCCAGGCGGATCCATATGTTAGTCCTAAAACTGTCATTCCAAATATTCCCTTATCCTTTTCCTTTTGAGTCTAAGTTTCCCTTTTGAATTCATCAAAGTTAATCAAATTTTCAATTTTATAGTAATTTCTGGTTTGAACTGCATTGTATTTTAGTTTAATGGGCGGTTTTAGCCTGGATCTTTATTATTAGATAATCTCTTTTGGGCAACTTTGTTCTTCAAACTAACCTTGCAAGTCTTAAATTAGCTTAAAGAATAGGTCTCAAATGCCAAATATGAAGGTTCAATGTTTAAAACATTCCAGCAGCAATAATTGAGACTCCTCTTTGCATGCACGCTGCCGAAAAGTTTGATATGACAGAGTTCAATTGAATCAGCTTTCAAATAATGATTGCATGTGAAGGTTTCGAGAGATGGTTTAATTATTGAAGATTTTGGAAAAATTAAAAAATTTCTTGGGTCCCTCTTGAACCACTTCTTATGTTGAAACCCAAGCTTTATGTCATGACCAAACTCCAAGTTTCAACCCAAGTCAAGTTTTAAATACGCTTTGTACACCCAAGATCCAATCATTGATTTTGTCATTTTTCTTTGCAAAAGGTTATTGGTCGTTGACAACCAGATCCAAACACCAACGTACCATTGCAAGTGTTAAGGAAGATGTTTTTGAGAGGAGCCCACAGGTCTACCATTGTGCACTATGCGTCGACAAAGAATGGAAATGTTGTTGTATATAAACACATAAAACATGTTTGTGTTAATACATATGGGATACGTCTCATAGATGAAAAAAAAATACACCCAGTATTCAAAGGTCAAAAGCTCCAGGTGAATTGTTCACTGGACAATGAAAGATGCTTGTGAAGATCCTTATGTCTCATGTATTTTTCATGTTTTATGGAGGAGCAATTGTCGAAATATTATGTGCTCAAGTATACAGGTGTCAAAGGTGAATGCCTGCAAAATATTGACAGCATACACAATAAATCAAGGGCCAAAAATATTTCAAATTCAACAATTTTTTTGTTGAATACTTTTGCCACATCTATGATGGATTCCTATATTGGTCTTGAAATGAGCATATAATTGTTTTATAAGGGTGTTTCAGTTGTTTTCTGAAACAAAATGTAACTGCTGATTAAAATTTGGAGAAATATTGAAATTTGATGAACTTGATTACTTTCAAATTTCAAGTCGACAATTGTATATTCAAATCTTCCTTTCTAGGAAATGTTTTCAACAGTTGTGAACCGTTTCAGATTTGAGGGATACATCTCCAATAGTTACAAATCTTTGCAACTAAATAGATAGAATGTGTTCCTAAAAGTATGCAACGGATTACATTGTATTTTTTTTCTATAAAATTTATGATTTTCAATGTAATGGGGGTTCAACTCGTGAGGTTAGGAGCTTGTATGAGGGTCAAGAGTCAGATATTGAAAGCTTTGAGACATATACTCTGTAAATTCCATTTTGGAGACCTATTAATCTGAAGATAAGATCATACATTTTATGAGCCATGTTTTAGCTATCTTTAATCTAAGTACTCTGCAACTTTGTTTAAATTGATCATTGCTATGAAATCCTTTATAATGATGTTTTTATTATAAATGCTCATGTTATGATTTAGTATCCCAAATTCCATGTTTGGAATGTTTTTCTGAACATAGTTATTTATCTTAATATATGAATGAATGTTAGTTCCTTATATTACCAATTAGCTTTGACATTGGACATCGTTGATGTTTTTCTTCCTTTTTAGTCTTGTCATCCATGTTATTTTCAGAACCTGATGTTTTCAATTGTCTTGTGCTTTCTCTGTTGGATTATAGTCTCTTGATCTATTACACAACTACCAATCCTAGAATTCAAATCCCAAACTTAGAGGTGCCTAAAATTTGTGCTTCGCTGTCAAGTGCAAACTTTAGGACTAACAAGAGACATGCTTGAGCGAGTTTAAATCCCTTGTGAAAGTTGTTCATTCGATATTCCTTCATGCAAACTCGTATGATCTAAAGTTTAATTGGCCATTCGCGAGGTGGGTGTATGATAATGGAAATTAATGAACATCAATGGATAAATATCACAAGAAGATTTCTATTTCCTCGTATGCGTGGGTTGAGCACAGAGACTTTGTTAATGAAGAAGAGGAGGATGCAGAGCTCTTTCTAAAACACTAGAACATCAAGATATTCTTCTGAAGTGCAAATTTGTGTTTGTGTCGTAAAGTCAATAACAACTGATAATTCACCTAAATTATAAGGTCAATAACCTTAAAGGTGTTACAGAGTAAAATAATATTACATCAAATTATCATAAAAAATTCAAATAACATTCTATATAAAATCCACAATTATTTAACATTGTCCCTAAGTTGATTTCCTACCTTACTCGTTGTTATTCGATCACATTGACAAGGTCATGTCAAATGCATTATTCATGATTAACTCGGACATATATACAATATACATGTTACTATTCAACTTTGAGATTTTAAATCTTCTCAAGTGTCTCTCAAATGTATGGAAATTTAAAATAACTATTACATTAAACATAAAAACAATTACTTTAGTGTCAACGATCTTTACGCGCATCCTTACACCTGTCATGTGCATTTTTTTTCTAGATGACAAATGCTTGGAACTTGATATAAATTATATAATTCTTGTATTCCATATAAAAAAATAATAATAATTTTGCCCAAGATAAATATATTCCTTTGTTATTCGATTGGATTGTGCACATGACACATTGTTTGATTTCAAAGCTCCAATGCTATGCCATGATTGTTCTTGTGATTTGCACTCAATTCAAAAAATACTAATTAAAAAATTGAAGAAGTAATGATTGGAAGAAATAAATGGAAACGTAATGAGAATACAAAGAATTCCCATTGATTACGAAAAGTAATTGGCTTAAGAAAAAGCATTTATGTGTTAGTATGATATAGAGTTTCTTCATTACAAATTGTAATTTATTGCGATTGAAAGAAATAAATGGAAACATAATGATAATACAAAGAGTCCCTATTGATTATATAATGGAGTTGTAATTGGCTTAAACAAAAGCATTTCGATGCCAATTAGGGAAGTTTTGAGGTAAAAAATGGGCCTCAAAACAAATAATGTACCATAAAAATTCACTTTATAAGAACCAATAGGATTCAATATGATGATGTCAACCATAAGGGTAAAATTTGTAAAACAAATTGGAGGGAAAAAGAAAAAACTACTTTTTCTTATCGTATTTTTGACATATATCCTTAACGGTTTACCCAAATTTCAAGTTTTGGCACTCGTTGGATGGGGATTTTAATTCCACATCCAACCCATACCCACACTGCATACTTCTGAGGCCACCACGACATGAACAAATGAAAATTTCAATAAAAATGTATTTTAATACATTTAGGGACGACGAAAATATATAGTGCTTTTCAAAACCCACCCCGAAAAAAATGCCTATGGGCGTAATTACTATTTGAGAGAGGTAAGAAGGGAAGGAATTAAATTCATGGTAGATTTTTACCAACGCATTGTAATTGATTTTAAGTTAAAGGTATTTCTTCTATTGGATTTCTCAATTATTTTCATGTTTTTATTGGATTTCTCAAATTTTTCCATGTTTTTATGGGTACTTGATGTACAAGTACAATATAAATGACATGGGAAACCAGAGACTCTCTAAAATTGCTTTCAAATATAGTCAAGATCACTTGAGACTCAAGAGATGCTAGCATAAAGACACCATGGCTTGGTAACCGTTGGTGGATTGACGAAAATACCACTTTGCAAAATATCAATAACATTAAAAATACTATCACATCTAAATTTAATGAGAAAATGTGAGGTGAAAAGTATTTAGAGTTTAAAAGGAAATTAAGATGCTATAAGGATGTCATTAAACCTAATCTAGAAGACCAAAATTATCTCTATATTTTAATTAGGTCAAAGAATAAAACTAATATAGCCAAGATAAGAACAAACTAGATCATGAGCTTCGTAGTGAAACAGGGAACTGGACAATTCCTAAAACAATGTGGAGGAAAGGATTTGCCATCTTTGTGAGACTAAGACTATTGAGGATGAAATCCACTTTCTCTTAGAGTGCCATGCGTACACCCACATTAGATCGTAGTTTCACAATTTTTATTATAATACTAAATTTTCTAATGTTTTAACTTGTCAACACTATGGTGACCTCGATATGCTTCTTTCTAAGTTTTTTGAGCATAGGAATAAAATTCTATATCAAACCAAGTAATTTATTTATGTCTTCTTAAGGTCCAGTAGACCAAAGTTGGTCTGAGTGGACGTTAACCATCACTATCATTATACTGATATGACATAAAATAACGATTTCACTGATGGGATGAGTCATTTGTAGAGATTAGGGCCATATGATCTGCTAATGGGAACTTCAATGCAAATGCGAGAATCGTGTTTAGAAGATAAAAACAAAAAATAACAAAATCCACTTTAGAGAAAAAGGGTTCAGATGTTGCATGTTTTTTCTCAAGATATATTTATTGTAAATTAATTATCAATATAATCTCATTTAATTATTATATAGATATTTCTTATCACATCTGGAATTTTTTAATGAGACTTGAAAGTGATCTTAAATTGTACTCCTTCTAAATTGCAAAGAATGTATTTTGAGATTTATTCCAATTAAAGTATATTTTTTTTTATTTTAATTGCAAACAACTAGTTGTGATTGTTGTTTATATATTCTTTATTTTTTTGATAAAATATAATTTTATCTTCAGTCAAAGATAAAATCAAATGGGGTTGAGGAACCGACTCTGCAAAACCTAGGATGATTTTTTGCAAATCCTAGGTGCTTGTGTTGTCCTCTATCATGGTGGCACTCCTGGAGTCTAATCAAGGATGCATTGATGCGTTTGAGGCGACGGAATTTCTTTCTTTGGTCGAAGGCCCACAACCTCCTTGTTATGGGTCCACTCAAGCCTCGAAATTCATTAAGTTGGCCACTGTTGTAGATGTGCAACTCCATGTTAAAGTGGTTCGTCACAAAACGTTCGTTGTTACTGAAAGAGGCCTCATGGGATTGTTCACTGGACTCTGTCCCTCTCCAAAATTAATTGGAGGTGTGTATAGGTAAGAACTGAAAGCCCTTGATTTTTGGTGATCTAGAATTTCATTTATGTGGGTGTGGTATTCCACTTTTCTTTTTGAGAAAAAGGAAGATCGAGATATTATTTTTAGAAGTGGGCCATATTCCATGGGGCCCTGGGGAATGTATCTAAATCAATGGACCCTAGATTTTGATCATTAAAATGACGTGATCCCCTCTGTTATTCTTATTTGGTTGAAAATCCCTCACTTTCCATTGCATTGTTGGAGTGATGATACTATGAAATCTATGGAGAATCCCCTGGGAAAATACATTGACAGATTTGAGCCAAAAGCCCCTATGTTTTCTTGTGCAAGAATATGTGTGTAAGTGGGTTTGGAAAAAGGTATCCCATAGGCCATTAATATGTGGATGGATGAATGGATGCATCTTCAGAAATTGGATTATGAGAAGCCTCCTTTTAAATGTAGAGACTTTCATGAATATAGTCATTTGTGAAAAACTGTCCTAGAGCCCCCATGGTTGAATACAATCCTAATAAGGATGAGGAATGGCAGGAAGTTCAAAGATGGAGGAGGGCACAAAAAGAAAAATACATCTCTAAAGGGGGCATGGAAAAGGTTGATCTAGGCCCCTTGGATAACCCAACTACAAATCAATTTGAAATTATCTCTCAAGAAGACGAGGAAAGGATTGTTTCTCATGAGCAGTCTACTAATTTTGAACCAAGAAATGACTTGAATCCTCAAGATGTGCCACATGTTACTCTATATTTGTAAATTTTGGAGGATATTGGGATGAAGGAAGTTTGGAGGCCTGTTCTTCCTTTGGTTCCCTATGAGGAGATTGAAGGAGAGGATAGTAAAAAAGGGCCAAGTTCTAATACATGTAGTTCACAAAGATAGATTAGACAAAGCAGGAGCAAAACAACAAAGGAATTGTGTCACGTACCCACCCATTCCCAATGCATGGCAGGGTAACATGATGCCAAACTCAGGGCTTTCACACGATCTCAGCCCATTGTTAGATTCATACAAATAAAAATGTGAGTGTGCAGATGTAAATCAAGGAAACTATGCACAACGGAATTTAAAACAACATCCACACACACAATTTCATATGCATACGGCATATCCCAAATTTTTTTATCAATCTAAACATTGCAGAAGTAAATGCATAGACAACAAGACACTTATCTTTATCGCGCAATTGTCCCAAGCAACTAGCTATGTCGTTGCAACGTTCCACCCAGCCATAGGCTCTTCAACAACTTATACTGAGTCCGTCCGAAGGCCACCCCCGAGCTGGGCATGATTTGCACAAGGAAAGGGAACATTCACTCGATACCAACTGTCACAACCAATTAATCATTCCATCTGAGCCAAGCCAGTCCATAGCTGGGTTATCAGGCTACAATTGAACCCTGGATTATCACACTCAAGCTCAAGCCTAAGCCATGGATACCCATACCCATACCCAACATACTCTTCTCTCACACAGTAAGCACAAACAGGGGCATGGATACACATTTTAGACAGTGGGGTTTACAAATAAGATGGCTATGGGTTTTTCCCAAAAACGTTCGCAACCAAAAACAGATTTGTAGGATGGGAAAAACAACCACAGGGGGAAAAACGATTTCTCCCCAAATATCTCAGCCTTCAACAGCCCAACACGGTCTCTATTGAACCCCCCCTTCGATTTCCCTTCTTCCCAACTGGTATACATCACAAAAACGCCCTTCTCTGCTGGGAGAATGAAGAAAAATGCAGCCCCCATGCCTGGAAAACACCCAGGTATTTCTAACTCGTTAGGGAGGAAAAAGGGATGGTTGCCTAATGGCTTAGGGAGCAATTTCATGGCTCCATTCTTGCCCAAGGAGACCAACACGATTTTCTATGAAGGGTGGCTTTCCCATACTCGATTTTGGACAGCCATACCTCCCCATTCCCAAGGCATTAACTTCCCCAACCAACTCTTGGGAGAAATCAATGGTTGGGTACAAAAGTCAACATGGGTAGTTGAGGGTTTGATGGGTTCTCTCATTGACACTTGGCTTGACTCTATTGATTCAAGGGTTTGAATGTTTTCCCTCCCAATTCCTTGTGAAATCATGCCCCCATCTCTTTGTTGCATTACATAGCTAGTTGTGGGTATTTTTATTAAAATGCATATTACATGATGTTGAAATTCCAATGTGCCTGGCTAGCACGCAAAGCATATGCATCAATAAATCGATGGCGGGGCCTTGGCCTTGAGCTCCTCACCATGATTTCATAACAATATTACATCAATTACATTTGAATGTAATGGGGTCAATAATGGGGACGTTACATTCCCCTCCCCTTGGAATAACACCGTCCTCGGTGTTCCAATACTTTAGATTATATACCCACGGTACACATGTCCAATATTCACAACTGGTGGCAGGTCTGTCCTGCAATTCGTCTCTTTACTTTGACCTCTCACGATCAAGTCCTTTGGTTTCCTCAAGCTGCTCCTGCTAGCTTTGGTCTTCCAGCTCTGCAGGTGGGCATTGCTCTAGAGCAATCCCTTTCCGTTATTCTCCTTCCGGCTGATCTTCAAGTCTGGAATTTCATGGATGCCATCTTTCTTGTTGTCCCGACAACTATCTGTGAGACTTATCATGGCAATTCCTGTTAGGACAAGCATAAACCAATAATAAAATTAGTCAATTATTTTCCTAATTGACTTGGAACGTCCATGCTTTACTCATGCGACTTCCACACATTTCATGCTTTCCCACACACACATGAACTCATTCATGTTCATCCTTTCACAAGGAAATAACTATTTCAGCATTCACAATTCATTTCAAGCAATGAAACACAATTTGTTTGCATTTATGACATGCATTCTACAATCCTTTGTTTCTAAGATGCATCATTCAAGAGAAAGAGAAGAGTAAGAGTTTTCCCCCTCTTAGTCTTGTTCCAATCCGGAGCCACACCATCACTGGTGGTTCTATGCTCCTTGGCTTCTTTCACTTCAATGTGAATGCTTGACTTGCCCTTTCTTGGCTATGACACTTTAGTGTCTAAGGTCTGTCTAATGGATTTCAACCAGGGAACCCTTCCCCATTGTTGCTTACAGAACCTTTGGCTGCTAGGACCCACACAACTCCACTAGCACCATCTTTCATTACTGCTCATACTGAGCTCTCTTTAGGATGGTCACATGTCTCCATGCATCCTCCAGACGCTTTCATAGTCCTTGCTTTTAGCAATACCTACACTCAATCATGGAGTCAATTCACATGTTTAGTGTATTTTCATAGGGTTTACCTCCAAATGAGAATTTAAGAAATCATAATTAAATCATATACACATGTATATTCATAAGCAAGAGTTGCAAGATAACCAAATACTTATCTTTATAGGATGTCTTCACTTGATCCCACAGGATCCTTCTTTGCTTTCCAAGCATTGGATTTCCCGTGGATACAACAATGAATGTTGGGCCAGCACACAGGCTACTCCACAACCATTCGAATAGGCAATGCCAGGCCAATACGCTGACTGGCTTTATCAATTGTTTAAGGGAATGTTTGGCCAGCACGCCGGCTGCTCCACAACATCAAGTGGTTAATGTTCCCACCAACTACCCTCTGAATTTACCAAGAATTTTATAGTTCCAACCAGTTACTCTCTGGCTTTACCAAGCATTTATAGCTCTCATCCAGTTACTCTCTGGTTTTACCAAGCATTTATAGCTCTTTCAAGGTCCTTGTTTCCTGTAATGGCCAAGGTTTCCAACAAAGAAACAACAGTGTATTAGCTTGGTTGCAATAAGATTCGTACCTGAAATCTTCATTATTCCAAACAAGAATTAAATGAAAATGAATACTTATATGTATTGTGCGTTTCCTCGCTACTCCACAAGTTTCCTTCTCTGCTTTACAAGCCTTGGATCACCCGTGGGGTGGATGCTTGGCCAGCACACATGCTGCTCCACAACATCATCCGAATAGGCAATGCCAAGCCAGTGCGCCGACTGGGTTTATCAGGCATCCCAAAAATCAGTATGCTAAGCCAGTACGCCAACTGGGTTTATCAAGCATTTCAAACATCAGTATGCTAAGCCAGTACACCGACTGGGTTTATCAAGCATTTCAAAAATCAGTATGCTAAGCCAGTATGCCGACTGGGTTTATCAAGCATTTCAAAAATCAGTATGCTAAGCCAGTACGCCGACTGGGTTTATCAAGCATTTCAAAATTCAGTATGCTAAGCCAGTACGCCGACTGGGTTTATCAAGCATTTCAAAAATCAGTATGCTAAGCCAGTACGCCGACTGGGTTTATCAAGCATACAATAACCATTTCCAAGCCAGTTCTCCGACTGGGTTTGTCAGGAAATAACACCTTTTCACCAATACCTCCACAACATGCAAGTAACCAATGCCAAGCCAGTACACTGACTGGGTTTATCAGGCATCCAACAACCTTTTGCCACAACTCCCAAATAACCAATGCCAAGCCAGTACGCCGACTGGGTTTATCAGGCATACAACAACCATTGCCAAGCCAGTACATCGACTGGGTTTATCAGGCAATATGAACAACATAATATGATTACGTGGCTCCTTCTCTTGTGCAACCAGCGGTTCCCTTCCAGGAACTCCATAGGTGACTCACTTGACTGCAGGCTAGCATGGCCCCACAATACCCACTCACACTACACAAGGATGATACCCCTTTTCTGCAACACAGCTCCTCGGGCCTATCCATCCCTTCTAGTGTCCTTTAGTGTGAGCGTAGAAAGGTTACCACTGCCCATACAGTCCTCTTGAGCACCCTTTCTTCACTTTGTCTCTTACGTGCAACACCAAGTTGCATTTGTGTAAGCTGTTAGCACAAGAAGGATAAGCAGGCTCATCAGTATTGCTGCCCAAAAATTGTAATCACATTTCATATCATTTACTATCAAGTATTGAAACACCAGGAATGCGTCCATTCCCTTAGGGTGTAGTCAATATTGAAAACCCTAACATGACCCAGCACCAAAAAAAGGTGTGCACCCCCTTTCCGATGTGCGCCATGTAGGCCCTAATCATACTCAAGCAGTCTGCAATGATATAAATAAGATAGAGCATGCTCTGCATATTAACCCTAATAATTTAGACATGCATGTTCTTGTCTAGGGTCATAACATACTCATTCATTTGCATATGTGTCTCACATGCCTTCTGGGCATAGCTTTACCATCTCACTTCCATGGTTTACCAACATGCGATTTGGCTGAGGCATTATCAACATTTACAATGGTGTTTCACCCGAAACCCATTTCCAAAGCATGGGATCCTTCCCATCTAGTTTGGCTTCTGCAGGCCATCACACTGTTAAAAAAACAGGATCGCAGAGCAATAACAATAAACAGAAATGCAAATATAATCACACATACACATTACAAGAGAGACACAGATATATCGTGGTTCACCCAACTTGGGCTATGTCCACACTGAATTTGCCAGTCCTTATTATTATTACCGTCCAACAAGATGAAGGGATACAACCTGCATCACAACCGCTGCACTTCCTCTTCTTTGTTTCATAGTCTCTCTCCAGATCTCAAAGATCTTTACAATGCATAAAACCTAATACATCAACAACCCTAGCCGTATTACAATGTCTTTCTTTTATAAGGGAAATACAATGGGAAAATACCACGGGATACCCAAAACCATGGGCCCATCCCCCCTGGAACCCTGTGGGGGGGGCGATGCCCCCCCACACCCCCCTGTTGGGGTGAGTGTACGGTCCACCTACACATCATATAGAACTGGGGTACAAACACGGCTGATACAATATCATCTATGAGACTAGAAGATCTGGCTCCACAACCAACACACACATGGTCTTCCTGCAATGTGTCATCCTGGCACACTTTATCAAATAGCCAACCAGTCAGCAACATTTAGCAATAAGCTTCAAATATGATTGTTCCATAACCAATCAATAGCATAAATAATTAAATTCAATATGAATTTACAATTCTGTCTCCTACAGAAATTGATTTGCTTAGCAATGAGTCTCTCCTCATATTGTTTGGCTCTTGTAAGTGGTATCACGCTGCCCATTATGGTTTCACCATTGCTACCATACCTGAACATCCACCTACAGCATGTCTTCCTGATACAATTCTATATAAGCCAAACAATCATTAGCAATTATAAGCAAATTCTCAAATCTGAAATTTGTAACTCTGTTTTCCTACAAAAATTAGATTTGCAACTTAAACCAGACAATCTTCAGATTTGTTTCATGCGTAAATTTACAACCATGAGAACCTTCTCATAACCTTTGGATTTTGCACATGGTAGATCCCGGTCTTTACTATGGACTTATCCTCATTGCCATATGCAAGATTTTTCTACCTGAAAACTGAAACTTCAGTCAGCCAAACACGTTGTGAGTATCTACGCACATAATCATTCATTGCCATAACAGTAACTGAAGTGATCTCAGAATTATAATACTCAATAATTCAAACACCTTCAGCTGTTTAACATTTGAAATGCAATGAAATATATATACACTTCTATATATGCATCATTACCACAATAGAATTTCAAGACATAGTCACACTATCCATGCAACTTAAATAAATCGTAAATACTCATTATTTCATAGTCATATCATTTATACGACTATGTCCTTCCACAACATTCTAGCATCCCATCGATCATGATTTGGCTCTTCATGTACTTACTATTCTGCATTACTATAATCAGGACCATCAGTCCTCACTTGCTTAGGTTATTAGGCACATAACCAACATACACATGGCATGATATAAATTCATATGAATGCATTGAGGTTTCTAAACAGTCATAGGGTGTAAGGATCATTTCCTTCACTTACCCACACCTCACCAAGCTTGGTAGGTTAAAAGTCCCAATCGGTATTCAATATCACATGCAAACTAACTCAACATAGCTCAAACATGGTTGAAGAGATCTTACCAAATCCTCTTTCAACATTCATGCACTTTGGCACGAATAATCATTACCTGCATGGTTACCATTAACATCGCCTGATGTTACCTGATCAATTGGCCTCTTACCAAGGATGCTCAGTCCTTTTGCCAACTTCATGATCATAGATTTGTTGCACCATCCTTTCTGCATAAGGTTTTTGGCTTCATGCAACAACATCCTTAGCACATTTAGCCATGTTTTTTGTTATCTTTGGTCCTACAACCAATACCAACATCAATAGTGATTATCAACCACAATATTCTCCATTAGTGGTTCATTGCATATGCAGACTTCATTATTCTACCAATATGCAATATCCCATTTATGCACAAGCATTTCCATATGTACTATGCAATGTTTGTTAAGATGCCATCTAGTGCATATGCATCTATGTAATCCCTTACATTTTTAACATTTTTATGCCATATGACAATTTCATAATTATAAGTATAATAACAAATAGGGATTTAAGGAATTCTTCCATTTTCGATCCCTCATCGTAACATGGAATTCCTCTTCCATATCATGCAATTGTAAAAATTGCCCATATTGACAACAAAATTTGTTGGTCAAAACAGCCGCTGGCACTCTTCTGCACTAAATATCTATGATATATGTAGACCTCATTCAAACTCTAGTCATGCATCATTGTTCCCTACTAGACAAGATTTCCAATGCCTGTCTTCATGCTCCATTCCGATATTAGGTGCGGAAACTGCATCTCTTCAAAAATGACAACTTTCACTTCAATTTTGCACATTTTACATAGTTGCATTTTGGTCCAGAATGCCAACTTTAGCCACCTGTGGGAGAAAATCTATGAGGAATCACAAAAACTTATCTATCGGGAGAAGTTAGTCCCTATAACAAGGAACACTCAGCAATTCACGGATTTCAATTCCGATGCACCATTCATCTTCTATGAATTTCTGGGTTTTACTACTTCTCACTTTTCACATTTTTCCAAAATTCCAAATTTTGGGCCAAAAATGGCTATCTCCCAAACGGTGCATTTCTGGGAAATATTCGTCTAACGAAAACTGTCTGTCTTAATGAGAATATGAAATGTCTAGTTCAGTAAAATTTCTGATTCCCACATCTAGGGTCACTTTTGCTGTCCACCAGCTTTTCAAAATCCCGAAAAAGTGGCCCAGAACAGTGCTTTTTGGCCTTCTTGCTCACCCTGACTTCACATTCCTTGGAGTTTGGCTCCAAGATTCTGAATTTAACATCGTGCCTGCTTCATGGCCGCGCCTAATCAATTTCGGCTCAAACCGACCTTCCCTCAAGCCTCGAGACTCCGTCCTTCAAAAGTCACTATTATCCATTTTCTGTCAAATCGGAGTGTAATGGGCTAGGGGTCTTCACTGGTTCTTTCATGGCCCTCGTCAATGGCCTCCGAGTCCCATAGGAATCATTCCATTCTGAGTCCGGATGTTCCTGCTATCCAAAAATCAAGTTTTTCCTGCGCGCCGCTGTTGCAGGCCGATTCTCCGAACGCTTCCGCAATTGCGGAGCAATTCGCCGAACGCTTCCGCAATTGCAGAGCAGTTCGGAGAACGCTTCCGCAATTGCGGAGCAATTCGCCGAACGCTTCCGCAATTGCGGAGCAGTTCGGAGAACGCTTCCGCAATGGCGAGGCGATTCGCTGAATGCTTTCGCAACTGCGGAGCCATTCGCTGAATGCTCCCGCAACTGCAGAGCCATTCGGCGAATGCTCCCGCAACTGCGGAGCCATTCGGCGAAGGCTTCCGTTGCGGAGCCATTCGGCGAATGCTCCCACAATTGCGGAGCCATTCAGCGAAGGCTTCCGCCGTTTCGGAGCCGTTCGCGGAAGGCTTTCGCCGTTGCACGGAATGCTTCCCTGGTTTCGGGCGGTTTTGCGGAAAGCTTCCGAAATTGCGGAACGATTCGCCGAGGTCTTCCGCAGTTGCGGAATGATTCGCCGAAGTCTTCTGCAATTTCGGAACGACTCGCCGAACTCTTCCGCGTTGCGGAACGATTCGCGGAATCCTTCCGCAATTTCGGAAGGGAATTCCTTCCGAAATTTTCCTTTCGAAAACACTTAGAAAATTTTCTTCTTTTTCGGAGCATTTCGCCGAATTTTTCCGCGTTGCGGTACAACTCGCGGAATCCTTCCACAAATTTTCGGAAGGGAATTCCTTCCGCAAATTTCGGAAGGGAATTCCTTCCGCAATTTTCGGAAGAGAATTCCTTCCGCAAATTTCGGGGCGACTTCCCAAACTCCTCCGCGTTGCGGAAAAACTCACGGAATGCTTCCGCAGTTTCGGAGCAATTCGCCGAATGCTTCAGCAGTTTCGGAGCAATTCGCCGAATGCTTCTGCAGTTTCGGAAGACATTCGGGAATTCTCTCCGAAACAGACTTAAACGAATTTTTCAATTTTTTTTTTTTTTTATCCAAATAGACTTAGGAAAAAAAATTTGAAAACTTTCTTTCCTTGTGACTGCAATTGGTTTTGGCCCATAGAGGCCCAATGCTGCAACCGGCAGCTATGATACCATTCTGTCACGTACCCACCCATTCCCAATGCATGGCAGGGTAACATGATGCCAAACTCAGGGCTTTCACATGATCTCAGCCCATTGTTAGATTCATACAAATAAAAATATGAGTGTGCAGATGTAAATCAAGGAAACTATGCACAACGAAATTTAAAACAACATCCACACACACAATTTCATATGCATACAGCATATCCCAAAAACAATTATCAATCTAAACATTGCAGAAGTAAATGCATAGACAACAAGACACTTATCTTTATCGTGCAATTGTCCCAAGCAACTAGCTATGTCGCTGCAACGTTCCACCCAGCCATAGGCTCTTCGACAGCTTATACTGAGTCCGTCCGAAGGCCACCCCCGAGCTGGGCATGATTCGCTCAAGGAAAGGGAACATTCACTCGATACCAACTATCACAACCAATTAATCATTCCATCTGAGCCAAGCCAGTCCATAGCTGGGTTATCAGGCTACAATTGAACCCTGGATTATCACACTCAAGCTCAAGCCCAAGCCATGGATACCCATACCCATACCCAACATACTCTTCTCTCACACAGTAAGCACAAACAAGGGCATGGATACACATTTTAGACAGTGGGGTTTACAAATAAGATGGCCATGGGTTTTTCCCAAAAACGTTCCCAACCAAAAACAGATTTGTAGGATGGGAAAAAAAACCATAGGGGGAAAAACGATTTCTCCCCAAATATCTCAGCCTTCAACAGCCCAACACGGTCTCTATTGAACCCCCCCTTCGATTTCCCTTCTTCCCCACTGGTATACATCACAAAAACGCCCTTCTCTGCTGGGAGAATGAAGAAAAACGCAGCCCCCATGCCTGGAAAACGCCCAGGTAGTTCTAACTCGTCAGGGAGGAAAAAGGGATGGTTGCCTAATGGCTTAGGGAGCAATTTCGTGGCTCCATTCTTGCCCAAGGAGACCAACACGATTTTCTATGAAGGGTGGCTTTCCCATACTCGATTTTGGACAGCCATACCTCCCCATTCCCAAGGCATTAACTTCCCCAACCAACTCTTGGGAGAAATCAATGGTTGGGTACAAAAGTCAACATGGGTAGTTGAGGGTTTGATGGGTTCTCTCATTGACACTTGGCTTGACTCTATTGATTCAAGGGTTTGAATGTTTTCCCTCCCAATTCCTTGTGAAATCATGCCCCCATCTCTTTGTTGCATTGCATAGCTAGTTGTGGGTATTTTTATTAAAATGCATATTACATGATGTTGAAATTCCAATGTGCCTGGCTAGCACGCAAAGCATATGCATCAATAAATCGATGGCGGGGCATTGGCCTTGAGCTCCTCACCATGATTTCATAACAATATTACATCAATTACATTTGAATGTAATGGGGTCAATAATGGGGACGTTACAAATTGGAAGAGGAAAAACCTCACAAGAAAAATATGGGACGACCAACAAACATGGAGAAAATGAGTGAATGGGCTAAGAAATAAAATATTTTGGGAAAACAAAACACCATCCCAAAATTTATCATTAATTTTTTTCTCGAACCATCCTAACTAGAAAGAAGGAGTGGATATTGGAAGCTCAACCTTCATTTCCCAACGAAGATAGTCTCTTCGAACTGAGAGGGTATGGGGGGAAAGAAAAAAAATGAAGAAAGAAGGATTTAATCAGTAAAGAAATAATATCCAACTTACTCATTCAAGAGACCAAAATGGAGGTGGAATAAGTAGAGAAATTAGTACCTGAGATATAGAAAGTTGGGCAAGGAAAGGAAGTCATTTCTAGGGGATCATATGGAGGATTGGAAACCTTTTTGAATGGTAATGAGTTATCTCTCGTTACTCATTTTTCTCATATGCATTGGTTACATTTAGAACTTGAGGACTAGGAGACCAAGGAAAGAATTACACTGTGTAATGTGCATGGTTCTACGGATCACAAAGACAAAATTGAGTTATGGAATTCTTTGAAATCTCTCCCTGATCACTATCCTCTTCATAATTTGATCATTGTTGGTGACTTCAATGTCACGATTTATCATAAGGAAAGAAAAGGGGGATATAAAGTCAGAGATATCTTCGGAGAATCCTTGGAGGATATTATTTTTGGTTGGGAAATGATGGATGTTATCCCTAAAAGGGATGCCTCAATTGTAACAATCAGAGAATTGGGCTAGGACACGTGGCTGCCTGTCTATATAGGGTCTTGGTTCAATCATATTTTCTGGCTAAGGATCTCTTACTTTATTCTAAAATTATTGATTCAATAGTATTTGATTAGGGAACCTTGCTTCTTGCATTTGATGTCCTTGTCAACTTTGGCCCTCTTCCCTTTAGGTTAAATCCCTTATGGCTTAGATAGGAAGATGCCTGAGATATAGTTAAAAGAGAATGAGATACTTATATATATGGATCTCCAACCTACATTTGGGAAACTAAATTCAGACTTGTCAAATAGGCGCCGAAGGAGTGGGAAAAGACTAAATATATATCGTCGGATCATCGGTGTAGGGAGATTAATTCCGAGTTTGAAAAATATCAGCTAAAAATGGAAGCAAACGAATTTGAATTAGGAGACTTAAAGAAAGAAAAAGAATTAGATCATGTCTTGATTGCTGCTTGTAGACAAAAGAGGAAGTATGGCATTTAAAATATCATAGTCTATGGTTAAAATATGGAGACCGTAATACCTCCTTTTTTCATAATCAGGCCAAGGAATCGACTATGAGAAACAATATCAAAGAAATCCACAATCCCAATGGAGAAATTACCTCTCATTTTAAAGAGATTCAAAAGGAGGCAAAGGATTTTTTCAGGAGCAATATTTTGAACATCTAGATCCCTCGCAATACAATGGTTGTGCTTTGCTAAGGAAAATCCCTCAACTAGTCAATGATGAAGGGAACGAGGGGCTTGATCGCCTGATTTCAGATATAGAAGTAAAAAACGCATTTTGGAGCCTCCATACAGATAAAGATTTAGGTCCCAATGGCTTCTTTATTCGATTTTTAAGAGAATGTTGGGATATAATCAATAAGGATTTATGCAAGATGCTAAATGAGACTTGCGGGAAGGAGAAAATTGGAGGAGCCAATAACTCCTCCTTTATTTCCTTTGATCCCTAAAGAGTTAAGACCATTTTTTTTTAATAGATTCCATCCAATTTCATTTTGTAATGTGTCTTACAAGATCCTGACTAAAATATTATCATATAGGCTTAATCGGATCCTACCCAATATTATCTCTGAAACACGGGGGGTATTTATGATAGGTCTTCAAATCACTGATAGCATTGCCCTTATTCAGGAGGTCATTTGCTCGAGTTTCAACAGGGGATAAAAAGGCATGGCTATAAAGATGGATTTAGCCAATGCTTTTGATAGAGTAAGGCATTAATTTATGTTCTTTATTCTTGAAAATTTTGGGTTCTCCCCTTTGTTCATCGAGTGGATCAAATCTTGTATAAGAAAGCCTTGGATTGTGCCTTTATTCAATGGTATGACGACATACTTTTTCAAGCTTCTTGGGGATTACGACAGGATTTCCCTTTCCCCCCCTTTCATGTCATGTTGATGTTGTTTGATTTATAAAATGTATTGTATGTCAGTGATCTAAATTAGATATTTAATATAATGTTTGACTCTAGTTAAAATCATTTAATGTCATATTTATGCATGTTGGTTCCTTGGTTTTGTAGTAGACCAAGAACGAGAAGAAGAAGTAGCGAAAGAAGACTAGAAGTCCTGGAAAGTGAGGAAGTAGTATAAGTAGTGGAAGAAGAAGAAGAGTCGTAGAAGTCACGGAAAACACCAGAGGTTGTAAAATCAAGGTAACCATTGCAACAGTTGTGGACCGGTTTTGGACCCAACGCACAACTATAAAAGGAAGGGGAAGAAGAATATGGAAGAGAAGAAGGGAAGATATCCCACAAGAGATAGTTCCAAACCACAGAGCGGATCCAATAGAGGAGATATATCTAGTTCTAGGTTTTGGGTTTCGTAATGGGTTTTGGGAGTTTTTAGTGTATCTCGCGATGGGTAATTCCGCTATGGACTTATGAATATTACTATCCTATTTGTTGTTGTAAACCCTTATCAAAACCATACAGTTAACTAAGCATTTCTCTATGTTATACTTGGTTGTGCTTCGGGTGAGACGTTCCCCCTTAATGGGATTTGAAAATGCTATCACACTAGACTACAATGACGCCATTTTATTGGCCCATGCGCAGGACAAGCTACAGTTCAAAAATACGCTATAGTTCAATAACTATAATCTCAGACCATACTAAATAAGCTTGTAGAGAGCTTAATAACACACCATAAACAACATAAATTACCATAGAAAGGAAAATAGGAAAACCAACAAATATGGGGTTTAATTATTCTAACAAATTGTTGCAAAGGGTGAGCTATACACTCTTAATAGAGATTTCATGAATTCTTTCTCCATGGCAGTAATGTTCATATTTCTTTGGATCAAAGACAATTTTTTCTCATTATTAACAAGTTGAGAATCCCCATTGTTCTCCAATATTTAAGCGGGTTGATTCATTCCCACTCATCATTCTTCCTCTATTTCCCTTCTTCTTCGCTATCTTCAATTTTTTTCCATATCTCTTTGGTTGTTGTCACATCAAGCATGCATTGTTTACTATAATGTTGTCAAGGAATGTTGACCATCAAGTGAGGACCTTTCACCTTCTTGTGGCTTTTTTCCCTTTGGTATTTAAGGACCATTGACTTCAAACCTTGTCAATAATTTTCCTTTTTACAAAGTTTGTAGTTATTTAAATATATTTGGAATCACACCCAAAATATTCAACTCAATTTTCTATCTTCTTCTACAATTATGTGCTTGTCTCCTTTGCTGCCACATAATATAGCCACTTCTTTGTTATTATGAAGTTTTAAATAACCCTTATGAGTTAGCTATTTGCATCAATCTCTAACATATCTCCAAGAAGGGATGCTTCCATTTCAATATTGAAGATAAGAGCAAAATAGGGGTTTCAATTTGAAAGGCCTAGGATAAGCCCAATGCTTGAGATGCATTTCAATAATGTGAATAAGTCATTTATACATGGAATAGCGAATCTTGGTTTTCATCTTCCAAGAGGTTACATTATTCTCAACGACTCTTCCATTTTTAGGTAACTAAAAATATATCCAAATATTTACACAATTACCATAATCCCATAGGATTAGGTATCCAAAATTCCCCACTTTAATCCGAAGGAGTGTTTGTGAGTCCAATCCTTTCTCAGTTTCTCTTTGATGAGATTTGGTGAATATGTATACAATATTATCACTTGTGAAACAATGTCTCAAATGAATAGTCTTTGCCTCTACATGATATCAAGTTAGATGGTACTTTGTGTTTATGTGCTTAGTTCAATCATGGAATCTAGGATTCTTATCCAACTTGATTGCATAAGTATTGTCAGCTAGAAGAGGAGTATAATTCACCTATTTCTCCTAGAAATATTCTAGTATCTTCTCGAGCCTCATAATATCCTTTGTTGCTTCTACAACAACGACATGTTTTTCCATTTTTGTGGAATCTGCTAGAAAAAAAATGTTTGCGTGATATCATGAGACATTTGTTGATTTAAGAATCATGAGGTAGCCTAAAGTAGACACTATATTCTCTTTATTGCCATCAAAGTGTGAATCATAATATCCAATTAGTTTGAATTCATACACCTTATAATATTTGAGTATGTTAACGCCTAAATTTCACACACATGCGGAATTTCAGATATTCTTCCAGTAAGGCGTCATCAACATAAAGAATGCAGTTCACCACAGGCATCCTCAACAAATCTAAAAGACAACATGAGTCCAAAAATGCCAAAAACCAGTCAAAAGAAGGGGTCGCATGGCTAAAACATTGTTAACTCGTGCTATAGCGCAAGTTACCAGAGCAACCCCCGGCGGATACCTGCGCGGCTATTCTTTCGATAGCCACGCTACTATCAAAACGACAGGGCCACCTACTTCCCGCAGTGCATTGAAGGCTCAATCATCTCCAAGGATCTGAATTCATCTCCTCACACACCTGGTGGCATTAACTAGCCCCCCTGGTGTACCTTGGAACTAGTTCATAGAGAAGATGAGTTCACATTTGGATCTAGTTGTTTGTTGGCCACCTCTTGGCCTATAAAAGGAATCCATTGGCATGAATTTTGGAAAGAGAATTAAAGAGAAAGGTTATGTTTTTGTATTTTTGTTGGATCTTCCTCATATCCCACCTCTTCCTCTCATTGTAAGCATTCCCAAGCTCCCTTGCCACCTTCCTTAAAGGGGCAAGAGTTCCTCTCCATTGTTCCACCATTGAATTAGCATTTAGTTTGGAAAAAAAAGGCCTCCCTAAGGGAGATTGTTGGCTTCCCTTGAAGCCTACACCTCCTAGGTGTTGTACAAATTAACCATTGGGAAATAAAAAAGTGGTTTAGCATATCTTGGATTGTTATCGGAGTTTACATTCTCCCCCCATCTCTTTTATCTTTCTCTTTATCCATATTTCTTTGTTTTATGTGAATTGCACTAGCAATCTATTGCAGGATCACTTGGAAGACAACCACACACCCACCACAGGGGCTCCAAGGACTGAGGCCTTGCTGCAGCCTACAAGGCATAGCCCCTTACCAAGTGGAAGAGTGCACACTTGTGCAATTTTTTCCACAACATTTCTAATGGAGATTCCACTTATTTTTGTTCATTTCTTATTTAACCAGGTTGTTTTATGCTAAGCTATTAATTCTGGGTGTTTATCATTTGCAAGAGATCAGGTATTCCACCTCCTACTCCAAAAATTTTCCCTCTATCGGCCCCAATTATTTTTTACACAGTAGCGCGGATCCCGGCCTCTCGGTCGCGCTACTAGCGCAGAAACACCTTCGATAGACGTGCTACCAACACAGGTAATCAGTTCATGACCCGTGTGACCTCCCGTAGGTTGACCCATGCAACTTGTTAGTGTATCACTTGCACTACCAATGCACCTGTTTTGAATTTCTTTGCACTACCCGTTTGACAGAGTATTGTTTAGATACACTACAGTCTTTTATTTGCTTTGTATCTGTATAGTACAATTTGGCAGCCCAATTGCTGCTTACTAATGAACTTTAATTAAGTTAATTCACATAATTACTTATTTTTCTAGCAATTATTTCATCTAGACCAATATTAGAAAGTAAAGAGGTAATCTCTCTCGAAACCTACCTAGGTAACCAACCTTGAGGCTTTCAATAGGCCTTATTGTTGTCACTAGTATTCAAGATCATTTTTTGTTTATACACAATTGACATGTTTTTAGTATCAATGCTAGTGTAGAATCCACTTTTTGCACACAATCAAGGACCTAAATACTCTTGTCCCCCTATGTATGCTCTTCACCTCGCACTTCATGTGAGCTTGGTGAATCATAAAAGGGTGAGAAGTGTGAAATACCTCCATTGCACATTTTTTATTTATTTTGTTAGCATTTTTTATTTGCAAAGCACCATGAGAATCTTGTAGAGTTAAAAGTATATTTACATATACTTTATATATGTTTCTAGTTAATTTGATGACAATTGATTTGCTTTCATCACATATGTTTTCACCACTAGCACACACTAAGAGACCTAAAGAGTTTTCTGATCCAAGTATGCTCTTCACCTCACACTTCTTGTGAGCTTGGTGAATAAGAAAGGTAAGAATTGTGAAATAGCTCTCTTACACTCCATAAGTGAAAATTCAAACCCCTTAAAATAAACTTTGCAATTGTCAAACCATCTAAAATACTCCACAGGAGGTCACAAAAGAACATTTTATTTAGGTAGGATTGATTGGGATAGGAATCCATTAATTCCCACCAATCTAGTTTATTAGTGATATTTTGAAACATAGCATTGTTGGCTCATAGGGTACTTACAAAATCCTACTATAAGTAAGTGTTCAAAGAAAACCCGGATCATAAGTGCACCGTGACCAAGGAGGTGAAAGCCGAGGTATAGCTTCCCTGCTCTCCCCTACAAGCCACTCAGCTTATTGTAGGGAGATGTGTGAAGAACCTGCAACAATTAATTAATGAAAATACACAAGAATTAATGAAAATACATGAGATAGCAGAAATAATAGAACTCATAATCGCTTTTATTGATCGCAGGCCACTTCGAGGGGGAAACCTCCTTTGAGCAAGCTCAATACAAATAACTTCACCATACCTTCATTGGTATCAACACAAACTTATATACTAAGTCTAGGCACCACTACCATGGGTCAATACCATGTGTCAATACAAACCATGGGCCAATACAAACTATGGATCAACAATTACTATGGGGCGACTTACAAAGCATATGCATCCAACAACAATAATACAAACTATGGATCAACAAATACTGCAGGACAAATTACAAAGCATATGTGTCCAACAACAATATACTAACAAAGTAAATAGAGGGGTTGACATGGGTTCCTAATGTTAAGTTTAAACCAAATAGACTATCAAGATCACTGAAAGAAACATAATCACAAGATAGACACAGAATATACCCTGGGAAACCCTCATGGGGTAGAAAACCCAACAAAGCTTTCCTCAATAAGATGATCAACCAAAATACAAGATGTGCTCCCTCCTACTCTGTCTCCTTAGCAAATCTCCCAGACAAGTATACACTACACTACCTGACATACCTCCTCTATTTATACACTACACTGACATGTATTTTACACAAGTACATGTAGGCTCGTATTTAACCATTAGGTTAAATACCCTATTATAACTGACTGGGCCGACCCCCACATGGTGGGTCTAATAACCCTAGTTACCACAACCAATCTGGAGGAATAAATATCTCCGGATTCATAGTATAATCACATCGGAGGTATGGAACATCTCCGGAATAAATAATATACAAATATAATATTCTTAGAAGTTACAATATTCAACACTCCCCCTTAACGAGAAGGATATTATAACAGCATCCGCAGGAGCAACGAGTCATACATCATACATGATACATCTATGTATCATCGGAAGCTTTCTTCAATTCATCATCATCAGTGACTCAACTAGTTACTGGAACATCGACATCACTCGATCATCAGCATCGTCATCACACGATCAGCATCGTCATCACACGATCATCAGCATCGTCATCACACGATCATCAGCATCGCCATCACATGATCAACATCGTCATCACACGATCATCAACATCGACATCACACGATCAGCATCGTCATCACATGATCATCAGCATCGATCATTAGCATCGTCATCACACAATCATATTACAGGATGATCAATCCTGCTCTCTTTAGGACATAGGTCCATGGATGATACAATCCAGATCAAGTTCCAGGATGATCAATCCTTATCTCTTTAAGACAAGTCTCATGTCTAGGGACGATCTAATCCCAACCACAGTGCCAATCCTTTTTCATACTGGATGTGACCTAGATCAGATCTAGGATTTACCGCCACAGAGCCAGTCCTCTTTCATACTGGATGTGTCACGTCTACAGAGCCAGCCCTGTTTCATGCTGGATGTATCACATCTACAGAGCCAGCCCTGTTTCATGCTGGATGTATCACATCTACAGAGCCAGCCCTGTTTCATGCTGGATGTATCACATCTACAGAGCCAGCCCTGTTTCATGCTGGATGTAACCTAGAGCAATTCTAGGATTTGTCACGTACATTTTGAACCGAGGCCCAGGGACGATCCAGTCCTATCATGTGCCTTTTGAACCGAAGTCCAGGGACGATCCAGTCCTATCGTGTACCTTTTGAATCGAGGTCCAGGGACGATCCAGTCCTATCATGTGCCTTTTGAACCGAAGTCCAGGGACGATCCAGTCTTATCATGTACCTTTTGAACCGAGGTCCAGGGACGATCCAGTCCTATCGTGTACCTTTTGAACCAAGGTCCAAGGACGATCCAGTCCTATCGTGTACCTTTTGAACCGAAGTCCAGGGACGATCCAGTCCTATCGTGTACCTTTTGAACCGAGGTCCAGGGACAATCCAGTCCTATCGTTCAGTTATCGGAGACCTCATGTCTACGGCTCAACTTTAGGACTGAAGTCCAGGGATGATCCAATCCCCTCACATGTTCACCAAGAACTTCATTCTCGAAGACATACGTCTACGGCTCAGCTTTAGGACTGAAGTCCAGGGATGATCCAATCCCCTCACATGTTCACCAAGAACTTCATTCTCGAAGACATACGTCTACGGCTCAACTTTAGGACTGAAGTCCAGGGATGATCCAATCCCCTCACAACATGTATAACAAAACATGTATTCTCATCATCAAAACATGTATAACCAAAACATGTATCATCATCATCAAACATGTATATCAAGACATGTATCATCATCATCATCAAGCATGTATATCAAAACATGTATCATCATCATCATCAAGCATGTGTATCAAAACATGTATCATCATCATCATCAAGCATGTATATCAAAACATGTATCATCATCATCATCAAACATGTATATCAAAACATGTATCATCATCATCAAACATGTATCATCATCATCATCAAAAAAATATAAGAGTCCTAAGTCTAAATAATTCTAAGTAACTAAGTGCAGTAAAAAGGTATCCTCATCATTGATGAGACAGACTAGTTATTAGATACTATGCTACTCCCCCTTTCGAGGAGGGTCCCTTTTGAACTACACCAAGCTTGTCTCGGAATTGTTCAAACTTTACTCGAGACAGAGGTTTGGTCAAGATATCAGCAATTTGATCCTCAGTGCTTATATACTCGAGCTTGATAGCTCCTCTCTGCACCATATCTCGTATATAAAAGTAACGGATCTCTATGTGTTTTGACTTATCGTGAAACATAGGATTTTCAGTCATCTTGATGCAGCTTTGATTATCACACATAATCACAGTGGGATCCATTTCTAAGTCAAACACTCCAGATAAAAGTTTCCAAAGCCATACTGCTTCACAGTTGGCAGAGCAGGTAGCTATATATTCTGCTTCAGCAGTATTGAGAGCCACACTAGATTGTTTCTTGCTGAACTAGGAAATCATGGCAGATCCAAGACCATAACATCTACCTGAAGTACTTTTTCTGTCTGAGACACTACCTTCCCAGTCAGAATCTGAGTAACCATATAACCTGAGTTCATGAACTCCGAGATAATATAGGCCAAAATCTAATGTACCTTTTAGGTACCTCATTACATGCTTTGCAGCTATTAAGTGGACCTTTCTAGGTTCTACTAGATACTGACTTAGGGTATTTACAGCAAAGCATATATCAGGCCTAGTATTAGTTAAGTACATCAATGATCCAATGATTTGTCTGTATAAGGTTATGTCCACTAATTCTGATGAATCATTAACTAACAACTTCAAGTTGGAGTCCATGGGAGTGGCCATGGATTTACACTCCAACATATCAAATCTTTTGAGAATCTCCATAGTATACTTACCTTGATTTAGAAAGATTCCTTCTGGTTCTTGCCATACTTCTAAGCCTAAGAAGTAGTGCATTAATCCGAGATCTTTCATCTCGAATTCTGAAGAAAGCTTCTTCTTGTTTTCAATAATTTGTTTCTCATTTCCAGTTAGAAATAGATCATCTACATATAACAACAATATAACTGGTTCATCATCCATCACCTTGAGATAAAGATTTGGGTCAGCTTTACTTTTGGTAAAGCCCATGCTAGTTAAGAAATTGTCAATCCTTCCATACCAAGCCCTGGGAGCTTATTTCAACCCATATAATGCCTTTTTCAGTTTGCATACATGAGTCCTTCCGTCATTAACCTCAAACCCTTGTGGTTGCTCTATGTATACTTCTTCCTTAATTACACCATTTAGAAAAGCTGTCTTAACATCCATTTGGTGTAATTTCCACTTCATCATGGATGCAAGTGACATGATAGTTCTAATTGAAGTATACCTAGCAACTGGTGCAAATGTTTCTTCATAGTCAATTCCCTCCTTCTGAGAGAATCCTTTGGCTACAAATCTTGCCTTGTATTTTTCAATGCTACCATCTCCAGCATCTTTTATCTTGAAGATCCATTTGGAAGAAACCACACTTTTATTTTTTGGTTTGGGGACTATATCCCAAACATCATTTTTCATTATTGACTAATATTCTTCTGTCATTGCTTCTACCCATTCTTTCTTCTGAGCTGCCTCTTCATAGCTGGTAGGTAGTTGATCCACAAGATCACACATTAAAGCCATGTAGTCGGACACTAGCTTTGGTTTCTTTCTTTCTCTAGTGGAGCCTTCAGGAGCTCCATATCTTTCAGCCCCTTGAATAATATCTCTAGCCCATGCTAGCCTTCTTTTCTTAGATAAGTCTGAGATAGGAGGCTCTTGTGGTTCCAACATATCATGATCCTCTGGAGAATCATCTTCAGGAATGGGCACAGCCTCTGTGATTCTGGGAGAAGTATCTTCTTCATAGATTTCTTCAAGTTGGCACTTCCTGGATTTCTTGAGAGCTGCTTCTTCATCAAACGTTACATCTCTACTTATTTCAATGTGATGAAAACCTGAAATGTAAATTCTGAAGGCTTTGGATGATTCACAATAACCAACAAAAATCCCCTTCTTACCAGAAGGGTCCAACTTGGTTCTCTTTTCTTTTGGAATGTGGATGTACACAGGACACCCAAATATTTTAAGATGACTTACCTCAGGCTTCTTACCTGTAAACACTTCTTCTGGAGTTTTGAAATCAAGAGCACTATGAGATAATCTATTTTGCACATATACTGCTGTCTTGGCTGCTTCATCCCATAGATACATGGGAAGATCTTGGTCATGTATCATGGTCTTTACAGCTTCCATGATTGTTCTATTTTTCCTTTCAACCACCCCATTTTGTTGGGGATTGTATGGAGTAGTTAGTTCCCTTTTAATTCCAACTTCTTTACAAAAGTCCTCAAATTCCTTTGAGGTAAATTCTCCGCCATTATCTGTTCTGAGAATTTTGATTCTCTTATCTGATAGATTTTCTATTAGAGCCTTGAACTCTTTGAATTTTCCAAAGACTCCATTCTTACCTTTCAGGAAGTATATCCAAGTTTTCCTTGAATGGTCATCAATGAATGAAAGATAGTATTCAAACCCACTTAGAGAAGTGGTGGGCATTGGTCCACATACATTTGAGTGTATTAGCTCTAAAATGTTGTTAGTCTTTGTTTCACTCTTTGGAAAGGGGTTCTTGATATTTTTCCCTTTCTTACACCCTTTACATGAGCCATCATGATCAGCTTTCAAATCTGGTAATCCTATTACTACCTTGCTTACATAGGGTAAGGCTTTATAGTTGATGTGAGCTAATCTTCTATGCCATAGCTCACTGGGGCTAGAGATCTCATGAGCAAGGGCAGCTTCTGGATGGCCCTTGAGCTTATAGAGACCTTCTTCTTCTTCACCAATAACAATTGCATCTTTAATTGTCTTTCCTTTGGACCACATGAGTACTTGTCCATCTATGAAAGCTACTCTAAAACCTTTCTTATCTAGTGCTGAGATAGAGAGAAGGTTCTTCTTTAAACCTGGTACATATAAGATGTCTTTCATCTTCAAGGGTGTTCCTGAATCTAGCTTATATCTAGCTTCACCAATTCCTTTGATGGGATATTGGTAGTCATCTCCTAGAGATACCTTTTGTGTAGAAGACTTTTCTTCAAGATTTGAGAAGGTCTTCCTTTGACCTGTCATGTGCTTAGAAGCACCACTGTCAATGAGCCATGTATCTTCTCCAGGAGATACAGATCCAGAGAGTGCAGAGAATAGAACATATTCTTCTGGATCTTCTTTCTTCACCTTATATCTTTTCCTTTTAGGCCTTACCTCTACCTCTTCTTCTTCTTCATCTTCTTCCTCTTCTTCTTCTTCACTATCATTTTCTGCCATATGTGCATGGTGTCTTTTGTGGACAAAATTCTTCTTTTGTGAAGGACAAAATCTGGAGATGTGTCCTAGCTTATCACAGTTGTAGCATTTGACTGTGGAAAGATCTCTTATTGGAAATGGTCCTTTTCTCTTTTTAGGTCTAGAGAAGTGTTGAGATCCTTTGTGGTCAACTTTCTTGAGATGACCTATTCTTCTTCTTTTGGTATGGGTGGCCAAAGCTTGGTCATCCTCTTTGAGAAGAGATTCTCTATTGGCTACCCTAGCTTCTTCTTGAACACAATCCTCCCATACTATATTAAACTTCATGCTCTCTTTCCTGGCACACATGGTTTGTATGAAGGATTCCCAAGGTCTAGTGAGACCATTGAGAGTAGTCATCACAAGTTCATCCTCATCAAGAGTATCACCAATTGTATCTAGTTGTTCCTTGATTTGTGAAACCCTTGAGAAGTAGTCTTGAATGGATTCTCCTTTGTGCATCTTGGTACTCTTCAATTGAGTCCTTAGATTCATCTTCCTATTGATGTTCTTTCCTTCATACATTCTTCCTAGGGCATCATACATTTCCTTTGGAGTCTTCTTGGAGGCCACTTGGGGAATCAAGTGGTCTTTAATAGAATCAGCTATGATTCTCTTTGCCCTAATCAAATCCTTCCTGTGCTTTTCTTTGGCTTCATCTCCTTCTGGTTCTGCAACTTCTTCCTTGATATAATGAGCAAGATCATTCTCTTCAAGAATGAGACCAATTATGTATTTCCATGCCCGGAAATTCTCTATACCTTCTAGCTTATCTTCAAGCTTAGTGTTTGGAGCTATCTTCTCTTGGGGGAGTCCAAGAGACAGAGTAGACTTACCTGGAAATGTTACTTTTCACTTTTCCAGAATCTGGAACAGAATTTTATCGCACTTTTGGTAGAATTAGGGTTTGACTTTCCCGGAGTTCTACCCAACCAAAAAGTTCGATCTAGGGCTCAAAAGAATGGTCTTGAGAAGGGCTATCCAGCCATGTAATTAGAATTCAAAAATGCCAACTTTTTTCTGAACCCAAATTCTGACTTATCGCACTTTTGGTAGAATTAGGGTTTTGATTTCCTGGAGTTCTACCCAACCAAAAAGTTCGATCTAGGGCTCAAAAGAATGGTCTTGAGAAGGGATATCCAGCCATGTAATCAGAATTCAAAAATTCCAACTTTGTTCTGAACCCAAATTCTGACTTATCGCACTTTTGGTAGAATTAGGGTTTTGATTTCCCGGAGTTATACCCAACCAAAAAGTTCGATCTAGGGCTTAAAATAAAGGTAGTGAAGAGGGATATCCAGCCATGTAACCAAAATTCAATAATACCAACTTTTTGCTGAAACCCTAACTTTCACCGGAGAGAGAGAGAGAGGTATTCTTACCTTGTGAAAGATGTCCTATTCAGTCTAGCTCTGATACCATGTTAAGTTTAAACCAAATAGACTATCAAGATCACTGAAAGAAACATAATCACAAGATAGACACCGAATATACCCTGGGAAACCCTCATGGGGTAGAAAACCCAACAAAGCTTTCCTCAATAAGATGATCAACCAAAATACAAGATGTGCTCCCTCCTACTTTGTCTCCTTAGCAAATATCCCAGACAAGTGCGCTATCTTTCACAAGTGAGTGAGTGTGTCAAATGAGGAACATACCTCCTCTATTTACACACTACACTGACATGTATTTTACACAAGTACATGTAGGCTCGTATTTAACCATTAGGTTAAATACCCTATTATAACTGACTGGGCCGACCCCCACATGGTGGGTCTAATAACCCTAGTTATCACAACCAATCCGGAGGAATAAACATCTCCGGATTCATAGTATAATCACATCGGAGGTATGGAACATCTCCGGAATAAATAATATACAAATATAATATTCTTCGAAGTTACAATATTCAACACCTAACATCCCCTCTCCCTTAGAAAAAGCTTTGTCCTCAAAGCTTTAGATGTGGAAATTGATGCTGAATCTGAAGGAGTGGTTCCCCTGTAGCATCCTCGGGTTGCATTCCGAGCCACTGGCGCCTTTTGAGTTTCACGTAGGATTTCTTGGAAGGCTGTAGACGAAGAAGAACCATATCAGCTGCATGAAAAGTGCGCTCAGAACGGTGTTGATCGGCTTGTTGTTTCAGTCGAATTCTTTCCATGTGAAGATTGTCCTGCAGAATGAGAAGAATCTGATCGTGGTTTCGAAGAACCGATTCAATTTCATGAACTGGGGAGCTGTTGAGGGTGGATGGAAGAAGAACTGGCGGTTCCTGTCCATAGACTGCTTTAGATGGGGTATTGTACCACTGGAGCGCTTCTAGGAAATCCATAGAAATAGTTGTCCAAATCTGTGTAGGGATGGGAAAGGGTTCGAGCAGTCCCGAAAGGAGTGTCGGTTCACCCTTGTTGACCTGGAAAGTATCACAGTCAACCACCATCTATTGAATTGTCATTTTAAGTCCCTGCCAAAAGAAGTTACATTGTTCCCGGTCATACGGTTTGAGGAACCCAGAGTGCCCTGTCGATGAAGAAGCATGGAGTTCATAGAAGAGATAGCCTTGTTGAACAGATTGCAACCAATTTGGAACAAGCAGAGAAATAACTGTAAGAAAAAATGGGTCATCAAATGTGCGAGAAGGAGCATCTGCCACCATATTGTCCTTACCCTTCTTGTAAGTGATTGCATAGTCATAACCCATGAGCTGGATAAACCATTTCAGGTGTGCTGGGGAGGAGACTCGTTGTTCCAAGAAATTTTCCAGACTCTGGAGATCAGTCTGGATGCAGAAATAATTCCCTAATAGGGATGGATGCCACTTCTGTACTGCATGCAAAATAGCCCTCATTTCCTGCTAAGATGTAGATGCAACTAAATGCTTATCGGAAAGGTCTCTTGAAGGCGGCAAGCCTACTGGTGCAGCATAGACACCTGCATATCTATCCAAGGAAGTAGTGGAGACCATTGGTGGGTGCATCTGAATGGAATGGAGTTGAGCGATGAAACCATGTGAATTATTCTTAAGCATCTTTTCCAGGCGATGTGAACTGATGATGCAGAGAGACCCTGGTTGTAATCCCGTAAATTTGTGTTGTGTCCCATTGATTGAAAACTGCATCCAAAGTTCATCAAAATCCCATAAGATGGGGCCAAGTGTGCGTAACCATTGAACGCCCAAAACCACATCACATCCGCCTAAGGACAAGGAAATTATGTCAAAGTGCAGGTTATAAGCTTCCAGAGAGACACACACATTGTGACACTTTCCCTTGCAAGGTGAGGTGTCCCCATTGGCAACCATGACTTCAAAGTTAGAGCAAGGATGGAAAAAACAATCAGCCTGTTTGGCGATCTAGGGGTCAATGAAGTTATGAGTGCTACCAGAATCAATGAGTATTGTAAGAGGAAGCTTCTTGAAGTAACCTCTGACCCGCATTGTTTGGGGGGTGGTGACGTCGGATAAAGCATGGAGAGATATATTTGGTTGGTCGTCCTGCAATGGGGGGTCAATAGGCGTCTCCTGAATGTCGACCTGATCATCCATTGTATCTAGAGCTTCTTCACCAATTGTAGAGGCATGCGGAGAATCCATATCCAAGAGATAGAGCTTTTCCGAACACATCTATGTCCCCGAGTGAATAATCACAATTATAACAAATCCCTTTTTCTCTGCGTGCCTGCATCTCTGTTTCAAAAAAATGCTTGATAGGAGTTGGTCAAGGAGGTGGTGGGATGGGAGGCCATTGAGAACCCATATTTTGGAAGGGAACAAAAGTAGGTTTGGAGCGTTGTTGGGCTGCAATCTTGTCTTCTGCCAATTTAGCCAACCCCAGGGCTTCCATCATTGTGTTGGGACCAAACATTTTGACCTCTGAGCGGATTTCATCCTTAAGACCACTGATAAAACAACTCCTGTAGAATTCTTCAGACAATCCTTCTGTGTGATTGGATAGTTTCTCAAATTTTGTCTGATACTCTCTCACAGTGCCAATTTGATGAAGTTTAGTGAGTGCTCCGATGAAGTCATCAAAAGCACTAGGACCAAATCGTTGCAAAAGGAGTTGGTAAAAATATGTCCATTTTGGTTCATCATGAGCCTTGATGTACCAACGGTACCATTGAAGGGATTCCTATTCCAAATGAAAGGATGCAAGTGGAAATTTTTGGAAAACAAAAGTATTATGCAGACTGAAATACTGTTCTGCACGATAGATCCATCCAGTCAGATCAGTACCATTGAAGTGAGGAAAATCAAGCTTCGAACCATGGAAATTGATGGAAGAAGAGAACCCATTGTCTGATGAAGACTCGGACTATCGTTTGTTGTTCATGGCTGAATGCTCAAGATGGAGGCCGAGAAATTTTTCATCCAAATCCTGGAGTTTGGTTTGGATGGCTGCAAGTGCTTCCTCCATGGGTTTTTCTCCTGCGTGGGTGACAACCATAACCAGGAGTTTTTTTTTTTTTTTTGTGAATCGATAGAAAAACACAAATAGAAGCTTATTTTGCAAAGAGAAATTTGGATTTGGGAAAAACTCAAATGGGTAATGGGGGTTTGAGCAGGTTTTGGACACTTTGGAATGGATAGGGAAGCAGAAAATGAGGAGTTCAAAAGCAAGGTGAAAGAATGGGAAAATTTGTCAGAGAGGGACAAAGAAGCAGAAATAGGGAATGAACATGGTGGCAAAATTTGAAGGCAATTGGGTGAAAATCGAAGGACTTATGGCAAACCCTAAATATAGACAAATGTGAGATTTCTGGTCTTGGGAAGTGGAATTTGGGATAGGGTCCTCATGAATGAAATATGTAGATTGGGATTGCAGGGGTGTCAGTGAATTTTCACAGAAAACAAAGTTAAAACAAGGGAGATATGGCGAAAAAGCAATTTTATTTTTTTTGTTCATAATGGATTTGAAACGACTTTCGGAATGGATCAGAAACGACGGGATTGGAAACGGATGGATCGGAAACAACGAGATATGGAACGGATATGAAATGGCTGGATCAGAACCAGTTTTCGAAATGGATCTGAAACAGATGGATCTTCAATGGCGCGGAAGTGGTTGGTAACAGATGGATCTGCAATGGCGCGAAAGTGATCAGCAACAGTGCAGCTGATAATAGATATGGACCCCAGGTATGTTCGGCTTCCTATCGGTTCAGGGGATTCACTCGTCCATCAATGTTGTCTAACGACTTGCGTATTGGGGTAGTACCCCTCACTCCATGGCTTAGGTAAAACTAATAACCGCTTTGCCACAAACAACAACTCTTGGTTTACCTCACGGGTGGGAACTAGTCAATCAGGTAGGCCCGGGTCGTTTCCCTTTTCGCTGGCAGGTCCTCTCAATGGGCCAGCTACTTCGGGGTTCCTGTGGTACTCCTCGCAATGAGTTTTAGGGATTATTCCCAAGTACTTCCCACATTTAAGCGGATAGGGATTAATCCTAGATCCGAACCTACAATAGATGCGAAAAAAAAAATTGGCAGAAATTTCACCCAGCGAGCCCAAGAAAGTTCTTTGACACCAAATGTGAAGAACCTGCAACAATTAATTAATGAAAATACACGAGATAGCAGAAATAATAGAACTCATAATCACTTTTATTGATCTCAGGCCACTTCGAGGGAAAACCTCCTTTGAGCAAGCTCAATACAAATAACTTCACCGTACCTTCATTGGTATCAACACAAACTTATATACTAAGTCTTGGCACCAATACCATGGGTCAATACAAACCATGGGCCAATACAAACTATGGATCAACAATTACTACGGGGCGACTTACAAAGCATATGCGTCCAACAACAATAATACAAACTATGGATCAACAAATACTACGGGATAACTTACAAAGCATATGTGTCCAACAACAATATACTAATAAAGTAAATAGAGGGGTTGACATGGGTTCCTAACAAGATGAGACTATACCGTGTAGGCCGAACCACTGATCCACACTTGATGCAAGGTATCTTAGTGGCCAAACTTAGGATATCGCCAAGGATCAATTGTGTGTGAAATTTACTCCTGAAGTTAGCTATTTCCATTGGGAGGTTTTTCCAAGCCTTCTTGATTGGAACATTGGCCCCATTGTCGATAGACCTAGCTCTTTGTTACCTCCACTAGTAAATTGGTGCATGGATACCATCATCACCATCAATTGTGCTTTTGGGATGCCCAGTTACATTTGAGAGGAATGACGTTAGGTCTTATTAGGGAATTTATATTTATTTTCTTTTTAACTACAACTTCACTAACTCGTAATTAAAAACAACCTGCATGTGGGAACTCATGCACTAAAATTGAATTTGCACATATCACTCACTTATTGCACCATATTTGCATCTGTTGTGGTTGGCATATTTTTGCATTTGTTCAATTGTGTTTAATTCCACCATCACTCTCATTTGACATAGAGCCTTCACCATTGAGGAACAAAACAACATCTTGAGACAGTCTCTACGAGTGCAAGGCCTATCCCATCTCTCAAGGGGTGTTTGTACACCTTCTCCCTATGGTTCATGCGGAAGGTACTTGAGACAGGGTCGCTCCCACGCTACATTGATAGGATCATCTAGACTAGGCCAAGCCTTGCTAGGTGCATTTTCTCCTCTCAGAGAAGCTATTAATTACACCACCTATTCACCCATCGGAAGAGGTACCTCACTGGATTCTCCCCCTAGATATCCTTCGGTTCCCTTTGATCCCTCCTCCGTCATAGGAGGTCAAACATTGTTTTCCACACCACCTGGGTCTCCCCCATGTGGAAAAAACACCCAACACACAATAGTAGGACCGAATATCCCCACCTTACTGTTCATGGCTAGTTTGAATCTACCATATTTGGCCAAATTGATCAATGATCCCATAGCACATGATCCAACGTGGCCAGCTATGCCAGACAAAATTCCCTCTGATATTCCCAAATTCAAAGGAAAGAAAGGGGATGATCCCACCAACCATGTCATGTCTTTCCACTTATGGTGTTCATATAATAGCATAGCAGATGATCCTGTGAGGCTTTTCCTCTTTCAACGTACTCTCAACGACACGACAACCAAATGGTATGTAAACCTAGCGAGAGCAACCCATGCCATATTTGCAAAATTGGCCACTACATTTCTCACCTACTTACAGCTTCCGATTCGACATGACCTTGGTCTCAAAATTCTCATAGATTTTCTACAAAGTACATCCACCCACATCCATGAGTGGCATAGGTGACGCACATTATGTAAAATTGAAATACAACCACCCTTTTTTTGGATTGGTTTATCAAATCTATACAACCTGCCATAGCTAAATATGTCACTACTTCCATGTCACAAAGAAAGGAAGAGGCTATTCTCAAAGCATAAAATTTTGATCTCATATATGTAGAATCAACTACCTTTACATTATCCTTCCTAATGCCCCTCCACATTGGTCGTTGGATCCTACACCTTCGGGCTCATCACATTTGGCAGATGGGCTTATTGGGTCCATTTCCCATTTAGGAAAGGTCCCTCCTACCATGTTGGTGCAATTTAATATGGTTCTACAATACCCATCCATGGCACCTACATCAGTACCCCCTACACTAGTACCGACCCCACTAGTTGGTCAATTATAGTATGGACCTTACAGTCCTACTTACCCAAATTTTACCCAAACACCAACGGTTCCTACACCACCAATGGCACAAGCCGTTCCTATATCCACATCTTATGGAGCGCAAACCGACTTTATCCCACCCCTGAGGTATAATAACTATTATCCTTTCCCATGCCCACCTGGTCAACAACCTTCCCCCCACGTGTGGGTAAACATAGTTCAATCATCTTACGTTCAACAAGCTCAACAATTTGAGCAATTGAACATCGCAAACCCCTAGAATCTGCAGACTCAAGGGAAGAAGAAATGGAATAACAATAAAAACCAACAGCTGGGGAAAGGGGACAATCCCTCTCCCCAAAAAAACGTGAATACGGGTAACCAAAACATGGGGACTAACAATCCCCCAAAAGAAGGGAAGAACCCCAACCTGAGTACCAATTGTTGTTGCTCTATTTACGACGATTATGGTCATTACACACATCATTTTCCTCTTATCCCTGACTACCAATAGTTAGTTGAATCCAAAAATAAGACGGTAATGAATCCCCCTCAGGATGCAAACCCTCCTTAACCACAAACCGATGTGTTGCAACAACCTTTTGTGAATCAAGGGGTAGTTATACAACAGAAAGATCCTCGCCCTCCCTTCGATGGCTCTTTTCAAAATATCTACACGTTGGATATAAATCTTCAGACTCGATCCAAGGGTTATGATAGGCCTGAAACCCCCCAATTAGAATATGTTCATATTCCCTCGGGGGGGGGGGCTATAAAAATAACACGCCCGAATACCGAACAAATCTTGTGGATTCCCAAGGTTCCACTTCAGTGTACCCCTAATAACCCTCACATGAAAGCCACCCACAATTACAGTATTGTGGATGACTTGGATCAATCACTTGTAGCCATGTCCATGTTAGAGGTGCTAAAGTCATTCCCAACCCAACAAAAGGAATTACTCAACGCACTCGGCACCGTCGATACTTCCGAATCATGCCTCATGACCTTTGATCTTGACAAAGGAGAACCACGATTGCCATCGTTAGTCACATTCGAAGTTCTAGTCACCGTGAAGAACGTTATGATTCATCGTTGTATCATAGAGGAAGGTGCATCCACTTGTGTTATGTCTACTAAAGTGTGGAAATGGTTAGGGTCACCTAAGCTGGTCCCCTCGTCTATTTCTCTTCGTGCATATGATTTGGGACCATCCAAACCAAGAGGATTGTACCAAAATGTTCCCATGGAACTAGGGGGGAAAGATGGTCATGATCAATATCGAATTCGTCGATGCCAAACTAGACTTCAACGTCCTCTTGGGGCGTAGTTATATGTACACCATGAAGGAGGTTCCCTCCTCGGCATTCTGAATCATGATGTTTCCCTTAAATGGGAAGGTTGTCGCACTCGAATAACTTAACTACTACGACCCCAACACCACTAGAAACCTTGACAATGTACTGCTAACTATCATCGACACTGATCAACCGTATGTTGAAATTTACCCCAGCATGTACAAGGACTCCAATTTGTTAGGAGTATATTCGGGAGATCCCCACATCGACCGATGGCCTCATGTGCACCATTTTCACTATCGATAATGGAGCCACCTCCACCTCAACATTGTCGTCAACACCGCTACTGAGTCCTGTCATTGAAAAGACGTTGAGCCCATCAGTCTCCCCAATATTCCAAATCCAATTCTTGTACCCTCCTACAGGTGTACAAGGGACACAGGTTATGGCTCAGTTAACTCTACTTGGGCTCACTTTGGGCATTTTGGTATGGTAACTTACTCCACCCAACCAAGATATGGCTTCCAAACTAGTTTCTCATTATGAGTTTGTTCCTGTTTCGGCTAATACACCTGCAAGGCCTGTAACACCCTCGATTATAATAACCCAACCTATGACATCCACGACTAAACCACAATCGATCGTCGTAAAGACCACAAATGGGGGCACAAAGCAACTGAAGTTGAAAGGTACACTATTACCAAATCCTACTCTCAATTCATCGAGGCTCGCTAATCCTAAAGAAGGGGGCACAAACCAACAACAGTTAAAATCGCCAATTATGTCCAATACTCCCACTTGAAGAGTCATGCCACCATTCTCTCTTTGTGGGAAACAAGGCCACATGGCCAACCTATGTCCCACTTTGTTGGAGCTATGGAATTTTCTTAACACTCCCGTGAGCATAACCCATGGTCCACTGACAATAAAAGGGGGCACAACTACCAAGTCCAAAACATTGAGTACAAATCACGCATGTGCCATGTGTTCTTAGTATGGGAACTATACACACTATTGCCCGATATCCCTCGATTTCGGGACGATTTGGAAACCATTTTCCTCACCCAACCCTTAGAGGATACCTCACCCCCCTCATCACCAGATGAGGCTCCTATCAATACGGTTACTATGGTGATCCCGACCAATTCCTCCCCACAGTGGGATGATTCCCTACCTGACCAACAGTTGCCGCGACGTCCACAAAGCCGGACCATTGTCTTCAAAAACACCAATGCCACTCGACTGCGTCGTTCATGAAACTTAATGTCTCACCATTCATTCCAATGTCTTCTTGTAGCTGCATTTCACACTTTGCACGCAACCCAAATTCGATTATCCAATAACTTCACCCCTTGCGGGACCACCCTCCCTACGGTAATCAAGGAGGATACCGAACCGATAGAGTACAATAATGAAAACAACACCCTGCATCCATTAGATCCCCCGAGAGATATTGATCCCCCATCACCAATTTACTGTGAAGTGCTAGATCCTTAATCTTTCCTTAAGAAGAGATCCTAGCACCCACCCCAAGCACCTTTGAATATCTCGACATCATGTACCTCGATTTCGTCCCCCTTTAGACCAATACATAAGACCCCTTCTCCTCAGATGAATATCTGATAGAAGAATACATATTTTCCATAGATGAACATATAATCAAATCCATGCATACTAATGAACATCCATGGGACACTTTCCATCATTGGTCCTCGGCGGCTATTCCGCAGGAACCACACATCTTGCCCATCGAACAACAATATGCGATCGAGTAAAAATATTCTCTACCCCCTAGTCATATTGATTGGTTCAAAAATCATATTCCCGCCCCAGATTCTTTTGAAGATGGCAATCCAGATAATATTTACCCTACCATCCATGTCGATATATCCATTACAACAGGAGTCATTGAAAACATCTCCATTGGGGCTTCCTGCTCACCACAGAAAATTACATATTTTACCGCTCTTTTCAAAGACTTCCACGATGTCTTTGCATGGTCCTATGAATAAATTCCATGCCTTGACTAAGCAATTGTTGAACATCATATTGACACTTGGTCGACATCATTCCCGTCCGACAAAAGCAACACCCAGTCCACCCTTCTAAGTCCCTCACAATTAAAGCCGAGATCGAGAAACTCTTACAAGCCGGATTTATTTTTCCCACTGATTACACATCATGGATGTCTAACCCTGTCTCAGTTAAAAAAAAATAGGGAACTATTCATGTCTGTACAAATTTTCGGGACCCCAATTTAGCCTGCCCTAAGGACAATTTTGCAACACCATTCATAGACCAAATCGTTGACTTTTGTGCGAGTAGAGAAATGTTATCCTTTATGGACGAGTTTTCTGGATATAATCAGATACGTATCCGCCCCCAAAATCAATACAAAACTGCATTTATGACACCATGGGGCACCTTTGCATACAAAGTCATGCCCTTTAGTTTGAAGAACGTTGGGGCCACTTTCCAGTGTACAATGGCATATGTCTTTAATGATTTCGCTCACAACATTCTTGCATTTCTAGATGACCTTATGACCAAATCCAAGAAACGATGTGACCACCTTCAAGACCTCTGCACCATCTTCATACAGTGTCGCAAATACAACATCCACTTGCACTCCCTTAAGTGCATGTTTTGTGTCACTGCTAGACGTCGTTTAGGGTTGATTGTCTCCTAAGACGGCATCCCTATCAACCCATCAAAATTTCAAGCCATCCTGGAACTACCACCCCTGTGAACACGACGCCAGTTGCAGAGTGTCCAAGGAAAGGCTAATTTCTTTCGACGTTTCATCCCCAACTATTCCACTTAGGCCCACAAATTCTTACGAATCCTTATAAAGGATATCCCTTTTAAGTGGGAGAATTATGCCCAGAATTCCTTCGATTCCCTTAAACAAGCATTGTCGTCCTCCCTCTCATATCCCCACCGGACTTTGAAAAATATTTCATCCTCTATATATCCCTTTCCACATCCGATGTGGCTAGATTACTAGTCCAACCCATCGAGGACCACCAAGAGTATGTCATATATTATGTCAGCAAAACCCTCACCAGACCAACAATCAACTACATGCATGATGAAAAGCTCGCACTTGCAGTCATTTTGTCCATTCAGAAACTACGCCATTATATCTTGCTCCGCAAAACAACTATAGTCGTTGATTCCAACCCAATGCAATACATACTTAGCCGCGGGCTGATCAATAGTAAATTTTCACGTTGGATCGTCATCTTAGAATATTTTGACCTCGAATTCGTTGTCCCTAAAATTAAGAAATCCATGGCCCTAACCGAGATCATTACGGAACTTCTGTCTACCACCTCGAGTGAACTAGTCCAAGACCAGTTACACGATGAACACCTTTTCTTCATCACTAGCGAGGACCCATGGTATAGTGATATCCTTATGTATCTTCGTACTCAGGACATTGATTCCCACCTATTATCGCGATGACCACCACAAGGTCCAACACCAGGCTCCCAAACACCTTCTCATCAGGTATGCCTTATACCACTGAGGCATAGACACTATTCTACAGCAATCTCTCACACACAAGGAGGCCACAAAAGTTCTCAATGACTGCCACAATGGATCATGTGGAGGCCATCTCTCAGGACTAGTCACCACCCAAAAATATCACGAGAAGGGTATTTTTGTCCTTCCATATATAAAGAATGTGTTTATGTCGTCAAAAGGTGTGCGAATTATCAGGTATTTTCCTGTAAGACACGGTCACCCCCTGCGCACCTACATCCAATCATCACTGCTGGTCCATTTTGTAAATGGGAAATTGATTTAATGGAATGCCTCCCTACCTTGGTGTAAGGCCACCACTATATCATTGTCGTTGTCAATTACTTCACCAAATGGGCCGAAGCAATGCCCACATTCGACTGCAAAGGAATTATCGCCTCACGCTTCTTCTTGAACCATGTCATCTCCCACTTTGGCGTACCCAAACAACTTGTCTCTGTCAACGGAAAACACTTCCGTAATGAAACATTTGAAGAACTTTCACAGTTGTTAGTCTTTAAACATGAATTTTCAACAACTTACTATCCCCATGAAAATGGCCAGGTTGAAGCAATTAGTAAAGTTCTCAAAACTATGCTCTAACGCACAATAGATAAGAACAAAAGTAACTGGCATCACATGCTATTCCATGCTCTTTGGGATTATCATACTTTGGTTAAAACCGCTACATGATTTACCCCATTCCACCTTATCTATGGTGTATAATTTGTCCTTCCCATCGAGTGCCAAATTCCTACCCTCCAATCCACTGTCGAGTTGCTACCAGATACCCTCGACCTTGCAAAACGCCTATTTACCTTGGACCACAACAACAAAGAGCATCAGCAATCCCTTCAACAAAATGAATCCATGAAAGTTTGTTCTAAGGTGCACTATGACCAACAGGTGCTACCTTGCAACTTCAATGAACGTGACTTCATTATCATCTTCAACGATAAGATGGACAACAAACTAGGACCCAATAAATTTGTATCTAAATGGACAAGTCCTTATGTCGTTAAGAAATGCCTCCCCAAATGGGCCTATGTCTTAACCAACCCTGAAGGTATCACCCTCGACGATCCTGTCAACAAGTTGTACCTTAAACACTTCTACCCTTGATACTTTGGTACCCCATAGCTACAACTCGTTTTGGTTACATAAATTCTGCATCGTCAATACCTTGGTAATGTTCTCTACTACACTTGGGTATGTGCGCCATATGTGAAGGATCTCGACCAAGACAAATAACATACTCTTGTTTTTCCATTATAAGAATAAAACTCCAAGCCATAGAAACGGTGCCAGAGTCCTTACCACAAGTATCATTCTGAAACTGGCATATAGGCACTATTTCCCCTTAGTTTATAATGCATCTACTAGTATTCCCGCTAATAACCAGGGTATTTTTTAAGGATTTTAATATTATACTTAAGTATAGTATCCTAGGCGATTATTTTGGATTGAAAAAACCATGTATATAGCTAGGTATACGAATATTAAAGATGAAACATACAATTTACTACTTAAACGTGTGAATTTTGGTGAATATTATGATAAAAAAACATATTTTAGGTAAATATAGGCGATATTAGAGACTAAAAATGACCAAATAACGAATTGTTTTTTTGAAAAAAACCGCCAAAAATAGCCAATTGGCTAAATTTCGCCCTTAAAAATTACCCTGCTGATAACCATAGGTCCCTCAATCCAAGGCTGATGTGCCATCAACGTCATAACTGGGAATAACATGTTCCCCCATGGGTGCACGCACCATCACCATCCCAGTCATCAATTGATACCCATGATTTTGGTCCCCCACAAGTCTGAGGAATCTGATACAACTTGAAAATATCACCCCTCACCTTATCATTTTATAGTTGCGCATTTACTCCACCAAGTAAACATCATTAGCTTCCTTGGCTCATGTTATGATAAATACTCACCAATCCCACTCATACCTCCATGAGCACTTTACATTCCACAACCTTCTTCATATCATCACCTCTATAAATACACCTGTGGGGCCCCCACCCTCAGAAGTAACCAATTCTATTTATTTATCCCGCATGCATACACTACATAGAATTGATTCATGGGGAACCTGTCATTTGCATCTACAAATTAACCCCCACTTCATCTTGGAAAGCATTCCTCGACCCACTAAAAACCGTGGGGACCCCTCCCATCATCAAATTGGTCCCCCGACACACCCAAAATTGTGGGGACCCCACCAATATAATTTATGCATAAACAGTTCCCTCATCACCTCATATTGAGGGAACACCCAATCCTTTTGGAAGAAACCCATGGTCGCCTTTGATCAATGTATTTAAGTCTCCATATCTTCAACAGTATCGGTTTTGTCGGTCACCATTACTTCGCATTTTGTGTCTCCATCAAAGACATTTCATTTCTAGTTTGTCTCCATCCATTTCAATCTGTACCGTTCTGAAAGGAAAGCTATCATTCCCACTCCCCATGTTTACATCGATCAAAGGAAGTTATGATCCCCATGCTTATCAATGAGTCTTGTGTCGTGTCTATCTGTCCACCATTTGGTTACAATATGATCTTGGTTCTCAAGGTAAGACCCTCGTCTTATCATGTACTTCATCTCTCGTCGACGTCAAAACACTACATTTTGAAAGTTGCAGTAGTTGCAGTTGTACCTTGGGATCTCTTTTAATCACTATAAGGGATAACCTCTAACTTGGTAGGGAGAGTCATTAGTGCTCCCTAACTAAGTGGTTTCCTCTATGCTCGACATCAATGTTGAAATTTGGTTGAGCTTTGATATTTAATTCTTTTATATGCAGAGACTTGAAGAAATAAGACAATTCAATCCATGAAATTCATACAACCATAACACAAGATATACCCTGGGGAAATCCTCAAAATTATGAGAACAAAAACCCCATCAATTCTTCTCAGTATAATATAATGGATAACGGAGAATGCTTTCTTTTACAACATAGCAGATTGCTTTCAGAAGATAAGATATCACCAAATGTCTTGGTGAAGATACATAAGCAATAGAGAAGAGAGATAAAACGGATGTGTTCCCAACACAACAATAATAATCATGAACAATACCCTACACAAAGAGAAGCGTCTTGCCTTCAATGGAGAAGAGAATTCGCTTCACATTGGATTCAGCAATCATGTATATCATATTTATACATTATTATCTTCTATTTTTAAATTCTAAATTCAGGATAAACTCGCCCTCAAACTGGTTGTATTAATCTTGCATGGATTGGTGCGCCCCACTTCTCATGCAATGCTTCATCTCACGGATCTGTCACTTAGGATTAACTTGCCTCTTAGCTGAAAGCTTTCCCATTTAGTTAGGTGGATAACTTAAGTTTCGACATGCAAGTGTCACAACTTACGTTTCATATTTTACCTTAACATAAGTGTCATTATGCAATAACACTTAGTTAACTAGATCTTCTCTGTGACCGAAGTGTCTTCTTTTAGTTTAACTAAAGTGTAAATACTTTAGTTAACTAGTCCCTTTTATTTAACACTGAGTTAACTGAAATCATGTTGATTGATTTACTTGAAGTGACCACTGTGAGTTCTTTAGTTAACTGAGAAATATATTTAACTGATGCCTTAACTGAAGCTTTGATACTTAACTGAAGCTTTAATAATTTGAGTTCTCTTTAATTAGCTGAAGTGTCTGCATGGGCAATTTCGAATTCTCTTGATCTCTATGTTTTATCTTTTATTTCTTTATCTCTTGCATGGTCAATATGTGCTAACTTTAATTATCCATCACATTACATTATACTAAGAAGAATTATCGGATGTTGTGATCATATTATATTATTCCGAACCAAATGATCATATGCTAAAGTAATTCACTTTAGAGGTGATCAATCTCTAAAGGAGACTTAATAGCAATATGTTGATCATGGTTAATAATATATCACACAACTATTAAATTCTTTTAACAAGTAAAGCGTGACCTTTATACGGAAGGTCCACCTCTATACTAGAGGTCCATCTCATGGATACATTTACACATAAGGTTCACATGATAATCATGACTTGATACACACAAGTTCGGAGCCTTGTCCAACAGGACTTTACAACATCATTAATTTGATCAATTACCTCTATACAGGAGGAATAACCTTTATACGGAAGGAAGTCAAAGTGCTCACCTCTATACAGGAGGATCAATATTGGATACACAAGATTGGTTTGGAGAATGTCTCCTGATGCTGTATATTTAACACTCCCTCTCAGCAAGGGAGGCATTCTCTGCCATACCAAGGAAGTACCTAAACTTCGTCATTGACAGAGGCTTTGTTAACACATCTACAATATGCTCATCAGTAGCAATGTACTGAAGTTCCACTATACCTTTCTGGACCATGTCTCGGATGAAGTGATGCTTCATTTCAATGTGCTTCGACTTGTCATGAAACAATGGGTTTTCAGAAAGCTTGATGCAACTCTGATTGTCACACCTAATAATTGCAGGATCAAGCTTTTCACCGAACAACCCTGCAAGTATCTTTTTGAGCCACACTACTTCTCGACAGGAAACACTAGCAGCTATGTATTCTGCTTCGGTAGTGCTCTGCGATACAGAGCCCTACTTCCTGCTGGACCAAGATATCATAGTTGATCCTAGGCTATAACAGTATCCAGATGTGCTCTTGCGGTCCACAATTATTCCTCCCCAGTCTGAGTCTATATAACCAAGTAACATGACTCCTCCACTGGAGGCATATCTGATTCCATATGAAATTGTACCTCGAAGGTACCTAAGCACACGCTTAGCAGATGTCCAGTGTAGGTGTCTCGGATCAGACATAAATTGACTTAGAATGCTCACAGCATAACATATATCAGGCCTCGAATGTATCAAGTACATTCGTGAGCCTATAAGATGTCTATACAAAGTGGGATCTACTGGATATGATCCAGAGCCCAAATAATGAAGTTTCCTCAAATTGGAAACCATCGGTGTAGTCATAGATTTTCAATATATCATGCCAAACCTATGCAATATATCCACATTATACTTCCCTTGAAATAGAAAAATTTCATATTTTCTTTGCCAGATCTCAAGGCCAGGAAAGTAGTGCATTAGACCTAAATCTTTCATCTCGAACTCTAAGGTGAGCTCCCTCTTGCACCAAGTAATCAGATGACAAATCATCAACAGACAGAACCAATATCAATGGTTGGTTCTTCACTACTTTGAATTACAAATTTGGATTAGCTTCACTCTTACAGAAACCAAGTTTCTAAAGGTAGCTATCAATTTTGAAGTACCAAGCCCTAGGGGCTTGCTTATTAAGCCCATATAGAGATTTCTTTAGCTTGAAAACATGGGACTCCTTCCCATGTACCAAAAATACTTCAGGCTGCTGAATATAAACTTCTTCCTCAACCTCACCATTGAGAAAGGCTATCTTCACATCCATCTGGTGAAGTTTCCATCCTAGAACAGATGCAAGTGCAATCATTGCTCGGATTGTGATGTACCTTGCCACAGGGGAAACAGTCTCATCATAATCAATGCCTTCTTTCCTGAGAGAAACCTATGGAAACGAATCTGGTTTTATACTTCTCAATGCTACCATCCGCAACATGATTTATCTTGTAAAGCCATCTGCAAGTCACAATGGACTTCCCATCAGGTTTGGGAACAACCTCCCAAACATCATTCTTGATTATAGAGTTGTACTCTTCTGTCATTGCATCTTTCCAAACTTGTTGCTTTGCATATTCTTCATATGAGGATGGTTTTGAATCACTGATGTGACTCATCAGTGCAGCATACCCTGAATATCTGTCAGGTTGCTTGCGCTCTCTAGATGAGCTTGTTGGTGCTCCATGTTTCTCTGCATTTTGTAAGATGTATCGGCACCAAGCAGATCTTGTTTTAACGGGAGGTTAATTATGTGAATTCTCAACTAGTTCTATTGGTTCTTCAAGATCTAGAAAATCTGAGGCATATTATGGTTTCTCCCTCTCTAACTCTGAAGAGGGAGAATTGGACTCGGGATCCTCCATATCTAAATCACATTGAATCTCTTTCGATCTTTTGAAAGCAATTTCCTCGTGGAAGGTAACATCTCGGCTAACTTCAATGTGTCTCTCACTAGATACATATATTCAGTATGCTTTGGATGACTTGCTATAAACCACAAAGGTTTCTTTCTTTCCAGAAGGCTCCATCTTTGTTCTCTTTTCTTTCGGTACATGAATGTATACTAGGATCCCGAAGATCCTCAAGTGTGAGATGTATGGATTATCATCGGTAAACACTTCTTCTGGTGTCTTCTCATCTAGAATAGCATGCGGGCTTCTATTATGGATGTACACAGTTGTACAGGTGGCTTCTGCCCATAATGAGGTAGACAAATCTTGATCATGCATCATGGCTTTTGCAACCTCACATATGGTTCTATTCTTTCTTTCGGCAACCCCATTTTGTTGAGGGTTGCATTGTACTGTTAACTGTCTATATATTCCTGCATCACTACATATCTCATTAAATGCATGTGAATCAAATTCACCTCCCATTAGAGAGATTTTGAGGTCAAAAAAGGGCCTCCTAAGAGATGTACTACAAAAATATGAGATATATTAAAATATTATGAATTGGGGGTTTTATGGGGTAGGTATATATGACAAGTCACCTCCCACACTATTTTCTATGCACAATATAAATAACCATGGTTGAGTTACTTTTCAAAATTCACTAGAAATAAAATTAATAAAATAAGACTACATTGATGTGACTAAGATTCATTGTAAGTTCCCAAAAATGTATTGTCCTTTAACATTTATTTGTCTTGAACTTGCAAATGAAATTAAATAATAAAAAACATTTTTAAGAGTTTTTTTTAAATTCTATGTTGACTTTTTATATTTAGTATTTTTCTCATAAATTTAATAATGTAATTTAATTGAGAATTTATTTACATGTAAAATGTCAATAATATTATTATAATCCACATTGCATTATTATTATTATTATTACTTATTAAATCTATTATTATTCTTTATTAGTTTGACATTATGTTATTAAATAGAATGGAGTGAATATATAATTTAAAATTAAAAACATAAAAATGATAATATATTATTTTATAAAAAAATGTGAAAGGACTTTCTTTATGAATTAAGAGTACTTCACTTGAAAATGACAATAATATTATTTTATGTGAAAGTGTGAAAAGACATTCATTATGAGTACTTTACTTGAAAATTACAATAATATTATTTTATGAAAAGACTATCATTATGAGTACTTTACTTTATGACTTAAAAGTACTTACACCACTACCTTGGTTAACTATGTGTTTTCATCCACCAAAGAAAATTTGACAAATAAGCATTCTTAACTCATGCAATGCCACCTCACCAAGGGGGATGATGTCATCTACTAGAATGTGATTGGTTGTATTTTATAGTACATTTTCTTTGTTTTGAGGCCCTTTTTTGACCTCAAAATTTCTCTAATGATTATCATACCTTAATGCACAGATGTGATTTTCTTTTTGATTTTCAACTAGGGCTTTAAACTCTTTAAATTTGCTAAGAGTTTCACTTTTAGCCTTCATGAAATAAATCCATGACTTCCTAGAAAAATCATCTATGAACAATACATAATATAAGAAGCCACTCAGGGAGGGGGATGACATGGGACCACATGCATCAGAATTTATTAAATCTAAAATCCCTTTAGATGTAGTAGAACTGCTAGAAAAATTTTTCTTAACATTCTTCCCAAGTGCACAACCCCGACATACACTATCATGCTCAAAATCAAATATGGGCATACCTTTTACCATCTTTTGAAGTTCTGGTAGCGCTTTGTAGTGTAGGTGTCCAATCCTTCAGTGCCATAGCTCGCATGGACTGATAGTGTGGTGAATCATAGCTTGAATATACTTCCCGGGTACCTTGTAGAGTCCTCCCTCTCTAAATCCAATCACATCAGCAAATTCTAGGCTTTTGTTCTTCGGCCGTAAAAGTGCTTTGTTATCCATGAAGATAACTCAGAAGCCTTTGTCTTCAAGAACCGAAACTAAGAGGATGTTCTTATTCAAGCCTAGAACATATATAATGTCCTCCACATGTAGAATATCATTGGTGCTCAGTTGGAATGAAGTGGATCCAACTCCTTGGATCGAATAATTTGAGTTGTCCCCCAACTCTACCATGCATGTGAATTCTTTCTCTTTTAGATCAGTGATGGTAATCTTGTAACTAGTCATATGTTTGGATGCACCACTGTCAATCAAACATGTGTATTCATTTGATATTATAGATCCTGAAAGGATGAGACAAGATAATACTCCCTTCTTGTCTCCTTTTCTTCGAATGCATTATTTTTTAGTGATTTCATCTTCTATGGCAGTATAAGCATGAAACTTTCCTTTCCGCTTTGCTCTACAATCTCTTTAGAAATGGACTTTCTTGTTGCAATTAAAGCATCTAGATTTTGACTTGTCAAAGCTTTTGTTGAACTCCTTCTTCTTTGAATGAGAGAACTTCTTTTGGAAGAAGTTGGGTTTCTTTCCTTGTTGAATTTTCTGAATTTACTTCAATATGATCTAGGATCTTAACTGAGAGAACAACATGTACAGCATATCTACAGCATATCATTCATGGAGACAATAATGCAAGCACACAAGAGACACAAAGATTTACTTGGGGAAAACCATAAAGGTGAAAAACCTCAATAACTTCCTCAGAGATAGATAGAGCAATGATACAACCAACCAATAGAGATATCCATAACCTAGCAGCCATCCTCCTCCTCCATAAGTGCGCCTCTCCTCCTTGAGAGCATGTGTGAGAAGTGAGTGAGCAAATAGAGTGCCTCCCGCACTCTATTTATACTTGACATGACTTGCCTTTTTACCTAACTCATGTCGGCTCTAACTTAACCACATAACATAATGCTGAGTGGGCCGACCCCCAATAGGGTGGTCTAATAACCCTTTGACCCACATGGCCGACCCCCAATAGGGTGGTCTAATAACCCTTTGACCCACATGACTTATACAGGGCCGACCCCAAATAAGGTGGTCTAATAACCCATCAAGTATAAGTTACGACACTTACAATATAAATGACGACACTTCCTTATAGAGGAATAATACCATCTCTATAGGAATACAATATACATATATGTGAAATACATTCCGAAGTTACATATACATCAACACTCCCTCTTAACTAGGAAGGTATTTCTCAGCACAGTTCTTCTAGCACAAGTCATCTTCTCTGGATCATCGTCACTAGATAATCGTCATCGAGTCATCATCATCGTCACTGCTGCTGCTATCTCAATCAATCTCTGAATCTACTCGTCATAGGAAGTTCTACAGAGCCAGTCCTTTTTCATACTGGATGTAGGCCCACCACCTGCAGGTCTTCATCATCACTGGCCATACTGTGGAATCTTCAGGACTTTTACGTGCGTCACAAAACCTCGAAAGAGCATCCCAGGATATTACGGGTACACAACTCCAACCTGTAGGATCTCCCAGGGCGCTATTACATGTGACCCCACCACAAAACCTCGAAAGAGCATCTTAGGATGTTACGGGTACACAACTCCGACCTAAGATCTCCCAGGGCACAAATTACATGTGGTCCACCACAAAACCTATCAAGAGCATCTCAGGATGTTACGGGTACACAACTCCGACCTGAGATCTCCTAGGGCACAAATTACATGTGGTCATGGCAAAACCTCGCAAGAGCATCTCAGGATGTTACGGGTACACAACTCCGACCTGAAATCTCCCAGGGCCCAAATTACATGCCATAGGACAAAACCTCGCAAGAGCATCTCAGGATGTTACGGGTACACAACTCCGACCTGAGATCTCCCAGGGCAACGAATTACATGTCCTCCCAGAGCAATGTCTCGAAAGAGCATCCCAGGCTGTTACGGGTACACAACTCCGACCTATAGGATCTCCCAGACATGCTCATCTGCACAACCTGATCCACGGCCACAGAGTATCAACCTGATACTCACCATACATCATCCTGATGTACTCATGATCGTCCTGATCATAATCACTGCAACGTCCTGCTGCAAGTCATCTGGAGCAACATCCTGAAGCTCGTCATCCATGATCGTCCTGATCATTAATGCAACATCCTGCTGCATGTCATCTGGAGCAACATCCTGAAGCTCGTCATCCATGATCGTCCTGATCATCAATGCAACATCCTGCTGCATGTCATCTGGAGCAACATCCTGAAGCTCGTCATCTATGATCATCCTGATCATCACTGCAACATCATGCTGCATGATCTACCTGATCATCAATGCATCTTCCTGATGCATACCAAGTATCATACATGATCCTCCTGATCATCAATGCATCTACCTGATGCATACCAAGTATCTACCTGATATATATCATCATACATGATCCTCCTGATCATCAATGTATCCACCTGATACAAATACAAATACATGATACATATCACCATACATGATCCACCTGATCATACAATGTATCCACCTGATACATATACAGATACACGGTCCAAGCATCCAACATGATGCATAATACATACACATGATCCAACTGATCATATCCAGCATCCAACATGATGCGTACATACATACATAAAATGATCCAACTGATCATATCCTGCATCCAACATGATGCGTACATACATACATAAAATGATCCAACTGATCATATCCTGCATCCAACATGATGCGTACATACATACATAAAATGATCCAACTGATCATATCCTGCATCCAACATGATGCGTACATACATACATAAAATGATCCAACTGATCATATCCTGCAGAAACTAGAACATCATCCTGATGCTCATCATCCAGCGCTTACATCCACAGCCATGTGAAGGATCCTCCTTCCAACATGCTTGGAATGGCTTCAGCAAATGTGTCCGTCACTTCTTCCTCGAAGTGTCCTCGATCTGAATAACGCCAAGCCTTTCTCTGAAGTACTCGAACTTCACCCTGGCTAGTGGCTTCGTCAGCACATCTGCAATCTGCTCGTCTGTCGCAACATATAGGAGCTTCACGGCTCCTCTCTGCACCATATCCCTGATATAGTGATATTTGATCTCTATGTGTTTCAACCTGTCATGAAACACTGGATTCTCGGACAGCTTCACACAACTCTGGTTATCACAGAAGATATCAGTAGCTTCCAATGGGAGATCAAATAGCTCAGACAGTAGCTTCCGTAGCCATACTGCCTCATAACTAGCTGAACAGGCTGCAACATACTCTGCCTCAGCTGTACTCAGTGCTACGCAGGACTGCTTCCTGCTAAACCAAGAGATCACACCTGATCCCATACTGAAGTAACACCCAGATGTGCTCTTCCTGTCTGCAGCACTGCCAGCCCAGTCTGAATCAACATAACCCTGCAGGTTAAACTTTTGATTCGCCTCATATCTGAGCCCATAATCCACTGTACCCTTCAGGTACCTCAGAACATGCTTTACAGCAACCAGGTGAACACTCCTCGGATCCGTCAGGAACTGGCTCAATGTGTTCACAGCAAAGCAAATGTCTGGTCTCGTGTTCGTCAAGTACATCAAGGACCCAATCATCTGACGATACGTAGAGACATCAACCAGCTCAGATGAAGCATCACATAGAAGCTCCATATTTGATGTCATAGGTGTGGCCATAGCCTTGCAGTCCATCATCCCGAACCTCTTCAGGATCTCTACTGCATACTTCCCTTGTCCAAGGAAGATTCCATATGCACTCTGCCACACCTCCATGCCAAAATCAAATAGTGCATCATCCCCAAGTCTTCATCTCGAACTTGGAAGAAAGCTTCCGCTGCGTGTCGGCAATCAATCTATCTTTACCTGTAACAAACAGGTTATCTGCATACAAAAGTAGTATCACTGGATTGCCTTCTTCAACCTTGTAGAAAAGGTTGGAATTTGCTTTACTCTTGGTAACGCCCAAACTGGATAGTAAGCTGTCTATCCTACCATACCAAGTTCTGTACACATATATGACTACACCATGCTGTCTTGAGATCCATCTGGTGCATCTTCTATTTCATCACTTTTATATTTCTCAATGCTGCCATCTGCAACATGCTTGATCTGATAGTTCCATTTGGAAGTCATAACAAACTTCCCTTCACATCTTGGGACTACATCCCAAACATCATTCTTCATGATCGACGGATCATGGTATTTCATTTCTTCATCCCAGATCCTGGGAACTTCAATATCTCCAATATCTTCAATAGATATCTTTGTTGCTGGAACAAAATGTTGTAGTTCTTCTTTTGTAGGAGATGGCATACGATCTTTCCTACACAACAAGTTAAATTGCATGATTAGAAAACATCTCATAGTTTTCAGAACAAATTCTTACACATAAAGAAATATGCCATACAGTCATGCAATTATCTTAGCCAATGCTTCAATACAACATTTATCCATATTCCGTAACTTTCTAGATGCCTTCCAATCTCTACCAGAACATTGTTAAGAGTGTGCACAACTCCCAACATGTCAGCAAAGAGGTTTCATTCTAGATAAGTAGCAATGGAATGTTGTACAGTGCCATAGGCCACTTACCCATTCATATTAGGAGTATACTGTTCATCAATGCAATTATTCTAATATGCATAATACACAACCTAATTCTAGGAACATCAGTATATACATTATTGAACAGTATTATTTAAGAAATGACAGTTCAAATACTTATCTTTGTTTGTTCATTGGGTGGACTCCCTCTGAGTCTTCGATTCCTTGCAGGAGCTGCTGGAGTCCTAATCTGAAGTAGCTTCTTCTACACCTTTCTGTTGTGGGATGTAGAGAGATGGTCAACTCCCTCTGAATATCTGCATCCTTGCGTAAACCACTGGAGTGTACTCCCTCTTGATCTTTGCTCCCTGGATTACCTGTCCTTGAACTTATATACATTCTCGATCCCTATGCATGCTTGTTAGTATCGTGAATGTGTTATCCTTGTGATCTCATATAAAATCATACATTCATTAGTATACTATTAAAACACAATAATCTCAAGCATGTATAGTCATGATCATTTCAAACAGAAATAATAAGCATTAGCATTCAAGGTTTATCTAGGATTCTTATGGTTAGTCAAATCATAAGAAACATAACATGTCTAAACCTGTAATTACTCAAACCTATGACTCTTCAGGTTAGTTGAATCATCAATCAAGATAAGAGATATAAAATGCATAAAACCTGTGATTATTCAAACCTATACCATCATGATTCTTCTGGTTAGTTAAATCAATCAATATAAGAGACATAATTCTTTTACTTATATTCCTATTTGACCATAGGACTTTTCTGGTTAGTCATATCAGTAAAAATCATAATATGCCTAAACCCATGAGTACTAACTTCAATGAATAATCATAATCAATCATGCCAAGTATACTTAAATAAAGGATCTTATCACAAGGTGAGATTCTAACTTGATATAGGAAAAACATACCTGGATTAGCATGCTAGATAATTATATCTCACATACTCACATGATGTCTTCTTGTTCTTCTTCAATGACTTGTGCTAGTAACCTACATGTCTCATATGTTAACCATTACAAAACCAAGTTATACATACCTTGTAAATAGATCTTCTATGAGATTCATGACAATGGATGAATCTTTGTCCTCATGTTATCATGATCATATGTTCTTGAACTGGAACATGATTTGTCTTCCTTGGTGTACCTTTCATGTTAGTAGACAACATAAACTTCATACAACACCATAATGCATTAGTACAATCATAAGTGTCAACACCCTAACCAATGAGTATCTTCTATCATGCATTCATAATTTTGTTAAGGTGATACAACAAATCTAAAATCAAAATTGTACTAACCGTAATAACATGAAGACAAACATACCATAAACTTAATCATGGACAAATATCGAAACATACCTCGATGAGTCATACCTGTCGAGATCGCTTGTAATCTTCTTATGTAAGGCCTTATCCTCATCTCCCTCTGAGACAGGAACTTCTTTCACTTATGCAGGTGATCAATCCATCTTCTTCTAGGATTAACCCAATCCACTTGATTTGCAAGAACTGGACCTTGAGCTGGATATGGGTTTGTCAGAGAAACCCCAAAAATTCAAACTTTGAATTTCAACCTTCCGATAGGATAGGAATATGCGCCTCGATGAACTGATCAAACTGGTATATTCAGAATTTGAAAACTGCAAAGTTTCACTCCTCAAATTTGCCTTTGAAACTTCCGGATTCACTGGACGTGACCCTGAACTGGGGTTTGATGAAGCCCACTCTTTTGCCCCATCAAAATGTTTGATCCAAAGCTCTAAGCTTCTATTTTTCTGAGGAGCTTCCAGCCGTGGTCACAGATTTCAAAAATTCCCATTTTTACAGAAGCCCTAATTTTCCATTTTTCTGATCAAAGTCCCGAACTAGGGTCTGATCAAACCCGGCCTTCTACCCAGCCAAAAATTCTGATATTGGTCTCTAAATTTCTATTTTGATGAGTAGCATCCAGCCGTGGTCTCCGATTACAAAAATTCCAACTTTCTTCAAAGCCCTAAATTCCGGAAGCCATGAATGAAGGTACCAAAAAATAATTCTGTTTTGACAGAAATATGTACCTGATTGTTTCTGGTGTAACTCCGAAATTTTTGATCCACAGGGTCTGAAAACGTTTCCTGAGATAGCCTGACCTGTTATCTTTCCATCCTGATAGGTCTGACCTCAATTGGATTCTCTGAGAGAGAGTTATGCCAAATGTCGCAACGTGACCTGTTTTGGGATAAAACAGGAGAGCGAACTTGTACGGTGTGCCACGTGTCACTGTTTTAACTTCAGCCTCTGGAAAAGTTTTTTGAGATAGCTCGGCCTGTTAGCTTTCCATCCTGACAGGTCTGACCCCAATTGGATTCTCTGAGAGAGAGTTATGCCAAATGTCGCAACGTGACCTGTTTTGGGATAAAACAGGAGAGAGAACTTGTACGGAGTGCCACGTGTCACTGGTTCAACTTGGGCCTCTGAAAAAGTTTTCTGAGATAGTACAGACTGTGTAATACCTGTAACTTTTTACGAAATTTCATTTGGAGCTTCCTAGCCCAAGATATGACCTTTTTCCCAAGGTCACCTGATTTTGACTCAGATCTGGAAGAGGCAGAAACCCTATATTGTACAGATCATAAATCACAAAGTACAACGAATTAGAGGTTGTCCTTTGGACACAAGATACCTGGAGATCTTAGCTTCGGCCTGTAACAAAACTTCGCCAAAATGGATTTATAGCGAAAGTGCTACGATGACTGGTTTTTCCTATATCAAGCCCTAGCATCGTAAGTGCAACAAGTGTCATACATGCCATATCATGCCTTCTTTCAGGCTAGCTCTGATACCATGTTAAATTTTCAGAATTTACTTCAATATGATCTAGGATCTTAACTGAGAGAACAACATGTACAGCATATCTACAGCATATCATTCATGGAGACAATAATGCAAGCACACAAGAGACACAAAGATTTACTTGGGGAAAACCATAAAGGTGAAAAACCCCAATAACTTCCTCAGAGATAGATAGAGCAATGATACAACCAACCAATAGAGATATCCATAACCTAGCAGCCATCCTCCTCCTCCATAAGTGCGCCTCTCCTCCTTGAGAGCATGTGTGAGAAGTGAGTGAGCAAATAGAGTGCCTCCCGCACTCTATTTATACTTGACATGACTTGCCTTTTTACCTAACTCATGTCGGCTCTAACTTAACCACATAACATAATGCTGAGTGGGCCGACCCCCAATAGGGTGGTCTAATAACCCTTTGACCCACATGGCCGACCCCCAATAGGGTGGTCTAATAACCCTTTGACCCACATGACTTATACAGGGCCGACCCCAAATAAGGTGGTCTAATAACCCATCAAGTATAAGTTACGACACTTACAATATAAATGACGACACTTCCTTATAGAGGAATAATACCATCTCTATAGGAATACAATATACATATATGTGAAATACATTCCGAAGTTACATATACATCAACACTCCCTCTTAACTAGGAAGGTATTTCTCAGCACAGTTCTTCTAGCACAAGTCATCTTCTCTGGATCATCGTCACTAGATAATCGTCATCGAGTCATCATCATCGTCACTGCTGCTGCTATCTCAATCAATCTCTGAATCTACTCGTCATAGGAAGTTCTACAGAGCCAGTCCTTTTTCATACTGGATGTAGGCCCACCACCTGCAGGTCTTCATCATCACTGGCCATACTGTGGAATCTTCAGGACTTTTACGTGCGTCACAAAACCTCGAAAGAGCATCCCAGGATATTACGGGTACACAACTCCAACCTGTAGGATCTCCCAGGGCGCTATTACATGTGACCCCACCACAAAACCTCGAAAGAGCATCTTAGGATGTTACGGGTACACAACTCCGACCTAAGATCTCCCAGGGCACAAATTACATGTGGTCCACCACAAAACCTAGCAAGAGCATCTCAGGATGTTACGGGTACACAACTCCGACCTGAGATCTCCTAGGGCACAAATTACATGTGGTCATGGCAAAACCTCGCAAGAGCATCTCAGGATGTTACGGGTACACAACTCCGACCTGAAATCTCCCAGGGCCCAAATTACATGCCATAGGACAAAACCTCGCAAGAGCATCTCAGGATGTTACGGGTACACAACTCCGACCTGAGATCTCCCAGGGCAACGAATTACATGTCCTCCCAGAGCAATGTCTCGAAAGAGCATCCCAGGTTGTTACGGGTACACAACTCCGACCTATAGGATCTCCCAGACATGCTCATCTGCACAACCTGATCCACGGCCACAGAGTATCAACCTGATACTCACCATACATCATCCTGATGTACTCATGATCGTCCTGATCATAATCACTGCAACGTCCTGCTGCAAGTCATCTGGAGCAACATCCTGAAGCTCGTCATCCATGATCGTCCTGATCATTAATGCAACATCCTGCTGCATGTCATCTGGAGCAACATCCTGAAGCTCGTCATCCATGATCGTCCTGATCATCAATGCAACATCCTGCTGCATGTCATCTGGAGCAACATCCTGAAGCTCGTCATCTATGATCATCCTGATCATCACTGCAACATCATGCTGCATGATCTACCTGATCATCAATGCATCTTCCTGATGCATACCAAGTATCATACATGATCCTCCTGATCATCAATGCATCTACCTGATGCATACCAAGTATCTACCTGATATATATCATCATACATGATCCTCCTGATCATCAATGTATCCACCTGATACAAATACAAATACATGATACATATCACCATACATGATCCACCTGATCATACAATGTATCCACCTGATACATATACAGATACACGGTCCAAGCATCCAACATGATGCATAATACATACACATGATCCAACTGATCATATCCAGCATCCAACATGATGCGTACATACATACATAAAATGATCCAACTGATCATATCCTGCATCCAACATGATGCGTACATACATACATAAAATGATCCAACTGATCATATCCTGCATCCAACATGATGCGTACATACATACATAAAATGATCCAACTGATCATATCCTGCAGAAACTAGAACATCATCCTGATGCTCATCATCCTGATGCTCATCATCCAGCGCTTACATCCACAGCCATGTGAAGGATCCTCCTTCCAACATGCTTGGAATGGCTTCAGCAAATGTGTCCGTCACTTCTTCCTCGAAGTGTCCTCGATCTGAATAACGCCAAGCCTTTCTCTGAAGTACTCGAACTTCACCCTGGCTAGTGGCTTCGTCAGCACATCTGCAATGTGCTCGTCTGTCGCAACATATAGGAGCTTCACGGCTCCTCTCTGCACCATATCCCTGATATAGTGATATTTGATCTCTATGTGTTTCGACCTGTCATGAAACACTGGATTCTCGGACAGCTTCACACAACTCTGGTTATCACAGAAGATATCAGTAGCTTCCAATGGGAGATCAAATAGCTCAGACAGTAGCTTCCGTAGCCATACTGCCTCATAACTAGCTGAACAGGCTGCAACATACTCTGCCTCAGCTGTACTCAGTGCTACGCAGGACTGCTTCCTGCTAAACCAAGAGATCACACCTGATCCCATACTGAAGTAACACCCAGATGTGCTCTTCCTGTCTGCAGCACTGCCAGCCCAGTCTGAATCAACATAACCCTGCAGGTTAAACTTTTGATTCGCCTCATATCTGAGCCCATAATCCACTGTACCCTTCAGGTACCTCAGAACATGCTTTACAGCAACCAGGTGAACACTCCTCGGATCCGTCAGGAACTGGCTCAATGTGTTCACAGCAAAGCAAATTTCTGGTCTCGTGTTCGTCAAGTACATCAAGGACCCAATCATCTGACGATACGTAGAGACATCAACCAGCTCAGATGAAGCATCACATAGAAGCTCCATATTTGATGTCATAGGTGTGGCCATAGCCTTGCAGTCCATCATCCCGAACCTCTTCAGGATCTCTACTGCATACTTCCCTTGTCCAAGGAAGATTCCATATGCACTCTGCCACACCTCCATGCCAAAATCAAATAGTGCATCATCCCCAAGTCTTCATCTCGAACTTGGAAGAAAGCTTCCGCTGCGTGTCGGCAATCAATCTATCTTTACCTGTAACAAACAGGTTATCTGCATACAAAAGTAGTATCACTGGATTGCCTTCTTCAACCTTGTAGAAAAGGTTGGAATTTGCTTTACTCTTGGTAACGCCCAAACTGGATAGTAAGCTGTCTATCCTACCATACCAAGTTCTGTACACATATATGACTACACCATGCTGTCTTGAGATCCATCTGGTGCATCTTCTATTTCATCACTTTTATATTTCTCAATGCTGCCATCTGCAACATGCTTGATCTGATAGTTCCATTTGGAAGTCATAACAAACTTCCCTTCACATCTTGGGACTACATCCCAAACATCATTCTTCATGATCGACGGATCATGGTATTTCATTTCTTCATCCCAGATCCTGGGAACTTCAATATCTCCAATATCTTCAATAGATATCTTTGTTGCTGGAACAAAATGTTGTAGTTCTTCTTTTGTAGGAGATGGCATACGATCTTTCCTACACAACAAGTTAAATTGCATGATTAGAAAACATCTCATAGTTTTCAGAACAAATTCTTACACATAAAGAAATATGCCATACAGTCATGCAATTATCTTAGCCAATGCTTCAATACAACATTTATCCATATTCCGTAACTTTCTAGATGCCTTCCAATCTCTACCAGAACATTGTTAAGAGTGTGCACAACTCCCAACATGTCAGCAAAGAGGTTTCATTCTAGATAAGTAGCAATGGAATGTTGTATAGTGCCATAGGCCACTTACCCATTCATATTAGGAGTATACTGTTCATCAATGCAATTATTCTAATATGCATAATACACAACCTAATTCTAGGAACATCAGTATATACATTATTGAACAGTATTATTTAAGAAATGACAGTTCAAATACTTATCTTTGTTTGTTCATTGGGTGGACTCCCTCTGAGTCTTCGATTCCTTGCAGGAGCTGCTGGAGTCCTAATCTGAAGTAGCTTCTTCTACACCTTTCTGTTGTGGGATGTAGAGAGATGGTCAACTCCCTCTGAATATCTGCATCCTTGCGTAAACCACTGGAGTGTACTCCCTCTTGATCTTTGCTCCCTGGATTACCTGTCCTTGAACTTATATACATTCTCGATCCCTATGCATGCTTGTTAGTATCGTGAATGTGTTATCCTTGTGATCTCATATAAAATCATACATTCATTAGTATACTATTAAAACACAATAATCTCAAGCATGTATAGTCATGATCATTTCAAACAGAAATAATAAGCATTAGCATTCAAGGTTTATCTAGGATTCTTATGGTTAGTCAAATCATAAGAAACATAACATGTCTAAACCTGTAATTACTCAAACCTATGACTCTTCAGGTTAGTTGAATCATCAATCAAGATAAGAGATATAAAATGCATAAAACCTGTGATTATTCAAACCTATACCATCATGATTCTTCTGGTTAGTTAAATCAATCAATATAAGAGACATAATTCTTTTACTTATATTCCTATTTGACCATAGGACTTTTCTAGTTAGTCATATCAGTAAAAATCATAATATGCCTAAACCCATGAGTACTAACTTCAATGAATAATCATAATCAATCATGCCAAGTATACTTAAATAAAGGATCTTATCACAAGGTGAGATTCTAACTTGATATAGGAAAAACATACCTGGATTAGCATGCTAGATAATTATATCTCACATACTCACATGATGTCTTCTTGTTCTTCTTCAATGACTTGTGCTAGTAACCTACATGTCTCATATGTTAACCATTACAAAACCAAGTTATACATACCTTGTAAATAGATCTTCTATGAGATTCATGACAATGGATGAATCTTTGTCCTCATGTTATCATGATCATATGTTCTTGAACTGGAACATGATTTGTCTTCCTTGGTGTACCTTTCATGTTAGTAGACAACATAAACTTCATACAACACCATAATGCATTAGTACAATCATAAGTGTCAACACCCTAACCAATGAGTATCTTCTATCATGCATTCATAATTTTGTTAAGGTGATACAACAAATCTAAAATCAAAATTGTACTAACCGTAATAACATGAAGACAAACATACCATAAACTTAATCATGGACAAATATCGAAACATACCTCGATGAGTCATACCTGTCGAGATCGCTTGTAATCTTCTTATGTAAGGCCTTATCCTCATCTCCCTCTGAGACAGGAACTTCTTTCACTTATGCAGGTGATCAATCCATCTTCTTCTAGGATTAACCCAATCCACTTGATTTGCAAGAACTGGACCTTGAGCTGGATATGGGTTTGTCAGAGAAACCCCAAAAATTCAAACTTTGAATTTCAACCTTCCGATAGGATAGGAATATGCGCCTCGATGAACTGATCAAACTGGTATATTCAGAATTTGAAAACTGCAAAGTTTCACTCCTCAAATTTGCCTTTGAAACTTCTGGATTCACTGGACGTGACCCTGAACTGGGGTTTGATGAAGCCCACTCTTTTGCCCCATCAAAATGTTTGATCCAAAGCTCTAAGCTTCTATTTTTCTGAGGAGCTTCCAGCCGTGGTCACAGATTTCAAAAATTCCCATTTTTACAGAAGCCCTAATTTTCCATTTTTCTGATCAAAGTCCCGAACTAGGGTCTGATCAAACCCGGCCTTCTACCCAGCCAAAAATTCTGATATTGGTCTCTAAATTTCTATTTTGATGAGTAGCATCCAGCCGTGGTCTCCGATTACAAAAATTCCAACTTTCTTCAAAGCCCTAAATTCCGGAAGCCATGAATGAAGGTACCAAAAAATAATTCTGTTTTGACAGAAATATGTACCTGATTGTTTCTAGTGTAACTCCGAAATTTTTGATCCACAGGGTCTGAAAAAGTTTCCTGAGATAGCCTGACCTGTTATCTTTCCATCCTGATAGGTCTGACCTCAATTGGATTCTCTGAGAGAGAGTTATGCCAAATGTCGCAACGTGACCTGTTTTGGGATAAAACAGGAGAGCGAACTTGTACGGCGTGCCACGTGTCACTGTTTTAACTTCAGCCTCTGGAAAAGTTTTTTGAGATAGCTCGGCCTGTTAGCTTTCCATCCTGACAGGTCTGACCCCAATTGGATTCTCTGAGAGAGAGTTATGCCAAATGTCGCAACGTGACCTGTTTTGGGATAAAACAGGAGAGAGAACTTGTACGGAGTGCCACGTGTCACTGGTTCAACTTGGGCCTCTGAAAAAGTTTTCTGAGATAGTACAGACTGTGTAATACCTGTAACTTTTTACGAAATTTCATTTGGAGCTTCCTAGCCCAAGATATGACCTTTTTCCCAAGGTCACCTGATTTTGACTCAGATCTGGAAGAGGCAGAAACCCTATATTGTACAGATCATAAATCACAAAGTACAACGAATTAGAGGTTGTCCTTTGGACACAAGATACCTGGAGATCTTAGCTTCGGCCTGTAACAAAACTTCGCCAAAATGGATTTATAGCGAAAGTGCTACGATGACTGGTTTTTCCTATATCAAGCCCTAGCATCGTAAGTGCAACAAGTGTCATACATGCCATATCATGCCTTCTTTCAGGCTAGCTCTGATACCATGTTAAATTTTCAGAATTTACTTCAATATGATCTAGGATCTTAACTGAGAGAACAACATGTACAGCATATCTACAGCATATCATTCATGGAGACAATAATGCAAGCACACAAGAGACACAAAGATTTACTTGGGGAAAACCATAAAGGTGAAAAACCCCAATAACTTCCTCAGAGATAGATAGAGCAATGATACAACCAACCAATAGAGATATCCATAACCTAGCAGCCATCCTCCTCCTCCATAAGTGCGCCTCTCCTCCTTGAGAGCATGTGTGAGAAGTGAGTGAGCAAATAGAGTGCCTCCCGCACTCTATTTATACTTGACATGACTTGCCTTTTTACCTAACTCATGTCGGCTCTAACTTAACCACATAACATAATGCTGAGTGGGCCGACCCCCAATAGGGTGGTCTAATAACCCTTTGACCCACATGGCCGACCCCCAATAGGGTGGTCTAATAACCCTTTGACCCACATGACTTATACAGGGCCGACCCCAAATAAGGTGGTCTAATAACCCATCAAGTATAAGTTACGACACTTACAATATAAATGACGACACTTCCTTATAGAGGAATAATACCATCTCTATAGGAATACAATATACATATATGTGAAATACATTCCGAAGTTACATATACATCAACATTCCTTTCTTCATTCTTGCTGTGAGGGCAAGATTTTCTTCTTTGATGCACACTGACTTGCTCTGGATTCGCCCCTCCTTTTGGAGACAGTCATGACACAACCTTTCAAATTTAGGTTGTACATCTTGGCTATTTACTTAAGCCAAGAATGTCTCCCATGAGAATGGGAGACCATCAAAAGCAGTTTGGAGAAGATCATATTCATCCACCACTACTCCAATACTAGAAAGCCGATCTCTTACCTAAGAGATCTGTGAGATTAAGGAGGCCACTGTCTCATCCGTCTCCATATTTATGTTCCGAATCTTATTCTTCAATGCCCTCTTTTAACTTGGGGATTTCTTCTCATATAGATTAGTCAATGTATCATAACATTCTTTCGCGGTTTTCAACGGTGTGATCACGGGCATCAAGTTATATTTTACTGAATCATAGATGATTTGTTTAGCCTTAGCTTGATTCTTCTTGAAGTTGATGCAACCTGCATTATATGTAGGCTCCTCCACCATAGTGGATACATAGCCATCCAAGTCCCGTTCCTCTAGGATGTTGAGAATCCTAGCTTGCCATAGTCTTCAAAGCTTGTGCTCAACTTCTCAGGATCAACGTAGGCTCTAGCTGGCATGAAAAAATGAGATCCTTCATGCCCTGAGCTCTGATACCATGTTGAAATTTGGTTGAGATTTGATATTTAATTCTTTGATATGCAGGGACTTGAAGCAATGAAACAATTCAATCCATGAAATTCATACAACCATAACACAAGATATACCCTGGGGAAAATCCTCAAAACTATGAGAACAAAAAACCCAGCAATTCTTCTCAGTATAATATAATGGATAGCAAAGAATGATTTCTTTTACAACATAGCAGATTTCTTTCAGAAGATAAGAGATCACCAAAATTCTTGTTGAAGATACAGAAGCAATAGAGAAGAGATATCAAACGGATGTGTGCCCAGCACAACAATAATAAGCACGAACAATACCCTTCACAAAGAGAAGCGCATTGCCTTCAATGGAGAAGAGAATTCACTTCACACTAGATTAAACAATCCTGTATATCATATTTATACATTCTTCTCTTCTATTTTTAACTTCTAACTTTAGGATAAACTCTCCCTCACACTGGATGTATTAATCTTGCATGGAGTGGTGCGCCCCACTTCTCATGCAGTGCTTCATCTCACTAAGCTGTCACTTAGGATGAAATCGCCTCTTAACAGAAAGCTTTCCCACTTAGTTATGTGGTGTTGCTACGACAACCTAATCCCCAAAATTTTGAGAAAATTTGTGCAACCCCTCCTTTTATTTTTTGGGTAAGCTTAGAGTTCGACTCATCCTAGAGAAGTTCACCTTCAACACTTAGAAATTTTCCTGAAAATCAAGTAAAGAAGGCAAATTTTGGGCTAAGTATAATTGGGATTTTTGCACCGAAACGGTCAGAGCAACTCGACGAGGTGAGCCGACACAGTCAGAGCAAAAATTGGTTTTTCAATGAAGTCCCTGTTTCGGAGCAACTCAGCGAGTTGAGCCGACACGGTCGGAGCAACTCGGCGAGTGTCGCCGAAAAGGTCGGAGTGTTTTCAAGGTCGTGTCCTAATACTTAGATTTTTTGATTGTGCATTTGGTTGGAGGAAACAAGCAATTCATGCCGACCGTTTCTGCATTAAAACCTCAGTGATGCCAAAATGCATCGGTGTGAAAATGCCAATTAGGCCGAAAAGCCCTGGCGAAAAGAAATCAACGAAGAATGGTAAGTGTCGCGATGTGTTTCGCAGCAACTCTGGGAGGGGCACCGAAACAGTCGCCGAAGAAACGTGAGACCTGCCGACGAAGAATGCGGCAAGAACCGATACAAGACCACGAAAGTGGTAATAAAAAGTCGGCGAAACTCGCGAAGTGACGCAATGAAACTCACGAGCTGAATCTGAAACGTTCAAGGTAAATTCGTGAGAGGCGCCGACTCGCTTCGACAAAAAGTCGCCAGATGAAGCCGACATCAACGCAAGGTTGAGAACATCGCCGATGCGTTTTGCTGCAACTGAGCGATTCACGTCGAAATGGTCGGCGGAAAATGTTTTCAATAGCAACGCGGGAAAAGGAATTCCACGCTGAAACGGGCCTGGTCATTAATGACCACACCAACCTCCATGTTCGCATTTATTGCTAGGGAATTTTAAAGTTATATATAGGGAAAAAAACCATTTTTTATTTTCATTTGGAAAACGTCGTTCTTGATAAATTACCTCCACCAATCACCGGACGCCAATCACCCAACGCTGTTGAGCTCAACTTCACAACCTTTCTGCAAGTGACAGGTAGGAAACCTCATGCCCTCATGTTCCATTTTTAGTTCACATTGTTTTAGTTCTTTTTGGTATTTTTGGCCTCTTATGAGACATTGGTCTTTCCTTACCGCCGGTTTACACATGTCGTTGTGATACATTAGGACAGATCAGTTGGTTTTTTTTGGTATTTTCCTATACTCCATCCTAGTCCTAACAACATTTTCCATTTTTTCATTTTCAGTCATGCATGCATTTTGCACGCAGTCATGATTTTGCATGCATGCATCCTAGTCATCAGTCCCAACACCTAGCCCTCAGTTAGCTAGCCCCAGGAGATTCTTTCTGATCAGTTTTATCCCTCCTAGTGCTTAGTGTGCCCTCCTTTCACCTACCACTTGTGAAAGGCGCCCTCTCTCACCTACCACTCAGTTGCACTTTAGTTAGTTGAGTTATCTTTATATCTTTCCTTGATTTAAGGCTAGATTGACTCCTCAACTAACTGTATCACTCCGATGGACCTCTAGTGAGACTAGACTTCCTTTTCTGACTCCAATTAGCTCTTCATGCACCCTCCACTGAGCCTCCTTCACTACATTAGTGCTTCATGTGCTAGTTAGACCTACCACACTCAGTTAGACTCAGTTTGACATTTGGTTGACAGTTACTTGTGCATTGATGACTCCATTGACGATGATGAGGACTTCTAGTTGTGCTTTGATGACACTCCACTGATCTCTCCATGCAGGCTAATTCGAATTACACCCTTGGTATTCGAATCCTGTGCATTGTATCATTATTGTTTTACTATTCAGATTAATGAAACATGTGTGATTATTCTGCTTCTATCTGAGTTCTACTGTATCATAATTATGTTGCTCTTTTACACTGCATTGTCCACTCTTCTTCTATTTTCCTACTTAATCCTAATCTTTCTTGTGAGGTATACATCAGCTTTTAGATCTGCTATGAGGATTTTCACATGGTATCAGAGCCATTTGAGAGTATATTCTACCTCCATTCTTGAGAGTGTTTTGTAGGTAATTCGAAGTTCCAGTAGTTGCAGCAGCAGTAGCAGTAGTTTCACTTTTGCATTCGCTCCAGCAGTTAAGATGAGCAATTCGAATGCTCCCCTCTCTCCTATAATCATCACTCCTTTCAATTACTTTGATTGGAAGGTTGATATGGAAATGTGGTTGAGAAATAAATCTCTACACAGGATAACAATGGGAAGAGAAGCCGAACCAAATTCAACTGTGGAGAAAGCCAAGCATCTAAATCAATTAGATGAAGCCTTTGGTTACATGTGCCTTCATATTTCTAGATATCTGTTGTTTCATATCGAAGGGTTGAAGACTCCAAGAGAGTTATGGCTGAAATTAGAGGGCCTCTTTGGCAAACAAGATGAGCTAAGAGGCCATGCTCTGGAAAATGAATTGGTTGCCCTACAACCAAGCAATTTTGAGACCATTCAAGAATTCTTCTTAAAATGTAAAGGCTTAGTTATGCAATGCAAGCAGTGTGGCATTGAGAAAAAGGATGAGCAATTGGTGCTCTCCATTCTGAGTAAGCTAGGATCTCAATTTTTTGTCTTTGTATCTACCTTCCACTCTGGGCGAATGTCAATCCCTGGATGGAAGATGCCAACCTTAGAAGTTTTTACTGCAGTTCTCATTCAAGAAGAAGACAAATTGATTCAAATGGGCCATCAAGGCCTCCAAAGATCTAGCTCTTCTAGCTGGAGAAGCAAATAATGTGAATGTGAAAGGGAGACAAAAAGGAAAGGACAAGAAGCCATCTAAATCCAAGCTGAATGACAAGTCAAGTCCATCAAAAGGATCCTCCAGCTCCAAGAAGGACAAACAGAAAAGATCTGAGTGTCCCTACTGCAAGAGAGGAAACCATCCAGAGAGATCTTGCATGCACAAGAAAATAGATCAACTAACCAAGCTTCTTGAACAGAACAAAATTGCTATTCCAAAAGATGCAAGAATGTCTGATTCTGGAAGTGGATCTAATGGTCATGAGGATTGCCATGCATTGATGGCTAGATTTTCAAAATCAAAGGCCCTCCTCATAGATTATGGAGCCTCCAACCACATGGTTTCCTCTGAAGAATCATTTTCTTCTTTAGATATCAAAGATGGGCCTACTATTCACATGGGAGACAACTCTCATATCTCTGCCAAAGGGTTGGGTACAGTACATATGGAGCATGGCAAGTTCAAGAATGTTCTATTTGTTCCCTCCTTGACAGCAAATTTGTTGTCTGTATATCATATGACTCACACTAGATCACCAATGAAGGTGACTTTTGGTCTCGACACAGTTGAGATTACAGAGATCTCTACTGGGAATACTATAGCGAAAGGGTTTGCAAATCATGCCTCCAAGGCATATGAGTTCTCACATTTTATGTCCTTCTCTCTTCCTAGTCCTTCAGAATCTGATGAAGATCCGAGTGACTCTTCTTCTAATAAATATGGCGATGAAGATCTTGATGTTGAGATCAAAGTTCAAGAACATTCAGATTCAGGTCCAGAACCAACACATGTTCTCAATCCAGAGCCAAGGCCAATATGGGCTCACACAGTCCTTGCAGCTACTGAAAACACAATTGAGGATTCATCTGATCACAGAACTACCAGATTTCAGCATCATCCCAACCTTGCATTTTTCCATCTACCTCTCCATGAGAGATGCAGCATGATGGTGGGGTTCACTCTTCCATCCCTCGGGAAGACTCATCATGATCCATTCGTTCCAATAGCAGAAAGGTTTCCTGAAAGAATTACTTCATCCAATACATCCTCTACACAGTGGGAGGCACATCTGAAGACCAGATCCAGATCTAGCACCTGCATTGTCATCCTATAGAGGATCAACTTGCCAAGTTTTTTGCAAAAGATTTCACTGAGGAAAGCTTCTTCCTTTTCTGCTTAGTATGATGGTTCTTTGAGTTATTTTACTGTTCTTTTGAGGGGGGGTATTTTTCCCATGAGGTTTTCCCCATTTCCTCGGTTTATGTACAGTTCTTATTTTTTATCATTTATTTGATTGTATGGGTGACCTTTGGTCTTAGTTACAAGGTCCCAGTATGGATTAAGGAGGGGTGTTGGGATTTTCCTATACTCCATCCTAGTCCTAACATCATTTTCCATTTTTGCATTTTTAGTCATGCATGCATTTTCCATGCAGTCATGATTTTGCATGCATGCATGCAATTGCATCCCAGTCATCATTCCCAGCACCTAGCCCTGAGAGCTTCTTTGTGATCAGTTTTATCCCTCCTAGTGCTTAGTGCGCCCTCCTTTCACCTACCACTTGTGAAAGGTGCCCTCTCTCACGTACCACTCAATTGCACTTCAGTTAGTTGAGTTATCTTTAGATCTTTCCTTGATTTAAGGCTAGATTGACTCCTCAACTGACTGTATCACTCTGATGGACCTCCAGTGCAACTAGACTTCCTTTTCTGACTCCAATTAGCTCCTTATATGCCATCCACTGATCCTCCTTCACTACATTAGTGCTTCATGTGCCAATTACACCTACCACACTCAGTTAGACTCAGTTTGACATCTGGCTGACAGTTACTTGTGCATTGATGACTCCACTGACAATGATGAGGACTTCTAGTTGTGCTTTGATGACACTCCACTGATCTTTTGATCTCTCCATGCAGGCTAATTCGAATGACACCCTTGGTATTCGAATCCTGTGCATTGTATCATTATTGTTTTACTATTCAAATTAATGAAACATGTGTGATTATTTTGCTTCTATCTGAGTTCTACTGTATCATAATTATGTTGTTCTTTTACACTGCATTGTCCACTCTTCTTCTATTTTCCTGCTTAATCCTAATATTTCTTGTGAGGTATACATCAGCTTTTAGATCTGCTGTGAGGATTTTCACAGTTTTGGTTGTTAGGTTTAGAGTTTTCCTATAAGAGGGTTCCCTGGCCTCACCCATCTAGGGTTATTCCTGTCCGATAGTTCGCCCTAGATCACATTTACCACTTGGTCGCATAACCCTCATTTTTCTTCTTAGTTGACATAACCGCGTAGGTGGGGGGGGTTATTTTGGCCATGGATAGTAGAGTATTTCTATGTTTGTCGGCTTGGAAATCATATATTTTACCCTTTCATAGGGCCGACCCTGGATGTCGTCTAGTTACACCCCGTCGAGATCATCATGTTTTCCAATCCCACACAGGGCACCGCGTAGTCACTCTATCGATGCCAAACTCATCTAATTTTTCTTACCCGCCTTTGTTTTAAGCTTGAATGTGTTACGCCCACAAAATAATGTGATTTTAATTAAAGGAAGAATTCATTCAAACATGATTAAAAGCTGAAAAACATTGTTTGAGTAACCCCGAAGTCATTTTTACAAGATCATTAACCCTCCACCATTCTTATGAAGAAGAAAATGATTATTGTGGTTGACTAAAATTAATGGAAATCTTTGGAAAGAATATCTTTGAAATGATGTTGCATCCATTTTCAATTGCATATTAATTTCCACACTTGTATACTGTTGAAGCAAAGCAAATTCCTGACAGCATGGGAGTAATTGTTTCTTAACTCAACTTATTGTTAACAATATGAATGCGAGATTTTCTACAAATTTTTTGCTTACACATTGATTCCAATATTTTCATCAGGATTTAGAGATGCAAAGAAGGGGAGCCAAGAGGAAGTCCAAGAAAACTAAATCAAAGTCTGACGTAGAAGTAGTAGCTAACACCATGATAGAAACCATGTTCGAAGATACTAGAGCAGTAACAGGAATTTCCCTAGAATACAAGTGGGGAGAACTGTATCAGATGATCCGAGATCAAAATATTCCTGATGCAACTCTTGAAGAGATGATTTTGTACCAAAAAATTAAGAAATCGGGCATCACCAAAGCGACCACATGACCGAAAATTTTTCCTTGCTCAGAAGTCATCGGATGGATCTTGCCGCATGTGGATTTCACCGCAAGAATCATCTCTGACACAAAAGGGGAAGGATTTTCCTCTTTTTATCCAGGTCACATAACAACAACATAAAAACTGCCACCGCCATTGTCCTGATGACCGAAGACTAGATCAGGGGTATAAACATGGACCACTTCGAATATGCTAAAAAAATGTTAGTCTCAGGGAAACAACTGAGGCAGAAAGCAAGTGGGGAATATGAAAGTCAAATCTTGAGAACCCCATTCAGAATTATAGCTCTGATGCTAAGCAGAATTTTCGACAGAGCGAATGGAAGCATCTACAAGCTAAATTGGGTACCCCTTATTTATCACATAGCCTTCCACGAAACTGTGTTTAACTGGGAATACATCATCTCAGACAGCCTGGCATCGATAATAGCAGCAGAACAGGGAGGATTAACCCAGAATAAAGTAGAATTCTACATGTCCTCATATTTCATGGACTGCATACTGGTTAGGCACCCATTTCCTAAGTTGGGATGTATCTCGAATAAGGCCGAGTATCCTATCTATGTGTCCTATCAGATTACATGGGTCCATAGATATGCGAGCCAATACAAACTCCTCTGTGAAGAGTTGATCATTCCTCTTTATTGGTTGATTTTCAATGAGGAACCAGACTTCCTATCTGAAAATGCAATGGCAGTCATAAATGAGCATGGGGACTATTAGTTTTCGCAAGAAGGAACCTATATCACAATGTATGGAGGTTCTAGAGCTCCATCCCTAATGCCCAAATATGCAACCGACTTTGTAGTCCACAAAGAGGTCGTGAGGCAGGTTTTCGTTAATGGGATTGGCAGTTTCCTGCATGATCATAAGAAGGCCTCCTTCCCACCGTTGCCCTTTTGTATTGGGGCCTACAAATTTACCAATGTTAAAGGTGCCAAAGATTTCGTACAATATTTGGAAGCATTCCATTTTGGAGAGAAGAGTTTCTCAAGAAATGACAACGATAAGAAGGTCATCGATCATTGTGCGTCAATTAGGATACATTATGAATATACAGATCACTTCGACAAGGATGAGGAAGTGTACAGAAGTGAAAGTAATATGACTGAACTGAACAAACATTTTTTTCGGAAAAGTAGCGTTGGTCCCAGTCATGCGGCCGCTACTGCAGCACAAAAGGAACGGAAACAAAAGCAAAGAGAAGAAGCCATAAGGCTACAAGTGGTGGAAGCAGAAAGAGGAGGTCGAGAAGTTACTAAAGGAGGCCGATAGGTTGCAAAAGGAAGAGGGAGATAAAAGACAAGCGGAAGAAGAAAGGAGAGAGAGAGAGAGAGAGAGAAGAAAGGGAAGCAGTTGAGCATCAAAGGAAACAGGAAGAAGAAGATAAGTCCAAGGAAGTTGTGGAAATTCCAGGAATCCAATATGAAATCCCAAGTATGCAAGACATGGATATAGATTCAACAGGGGTATCGGGAGTAACACTTACTGGAGGACATCTACCATTCATAGAGCTCGGGCTTACCCCTTTCACCCCATAAAAACAACATACAGTGGCCAAATTGGACACAATAATTTTTTACTCAAGTAGGAAAACCATCATGAGGAGGTTCGATAAGAGATTAAATATTGGTTCTAATCCTGATATAGTCACTATCCAGGAGAACGCTATCATGGAGGGTACCCACAAGGACCCTAATTTCATAGCCTCCGTAAGCATAGAAGCTGCACAGGAAAGTGCAGATAATGTGGACAAGTTGTTGAACGACATTGAGCGAAATAAAGAAAAAATGCTCAAATTAAAAGATAACTTGGTGAAGGCACGAGGAGAGGGAATATAACTGAAGAGAAAACATGATGCCATAATATCGGAGAAGGACAGACTACTGAATGAATATCAGAATTTGGACTCAGAAAAGGATGCATTGACTGTACAGTTAATGATTATGGAAGGTGAAAAGAGCAACTTTGAAGCTCGCATCAGTGAATTAGAAACAAAAGAGTCGGCAGCAAATCAACAGGTCGAAGAGTTGAAAGCTCGGATGGACGAACTGGTTAAAGAAAAGGAGTCGCTGACAAAACAGGTGGAGCTGGCGAACAATAAGAAGCAAGACATGACTCCTTTCCATGAGCAAGCCTGCAAAATTCAGGAGAAAATATGTCACTCGCAAGAATTGATCACTAAAGAGATATACAAGATGAAAATAATGATAGAAAGGATGAACGTGATTGCTGCAAAATCACTAAGGGTCAGACAAAAATTGGTCAATACTGGAAATAAGATGAAGAAGTAGATGGCGTGGAGAGAAGGGAAAACGAATTTCCCTAACCACTTTCCCCAAAAGACAACTGCAGACTCTAATTTAGACGTGGCGCTTATTGAGTTCTGCAGGAAAGATGGCAAGAGATTAAATAATGAAATCCCTATTTCTATTGATAAATGTGTGGGATTCTACAAAAGGATTCATCAGATCCATGAAAAATGTCAGCTTGTTATGCCCCCCAATATGGATGAGCTGCCTGCCAAAGATCAACGTTTGATGGAGTTGTAAAATGTGTTGAGAGATGACCTGAACTACATTAGAAAGTTGGACGTGTTGACAGAAGAAGATATCCATCAATACATTGGGAAAGCATCCATTAATACTTATTTTTTGGAAGACAGCGACAGGGCGGCAGTACGAGTGAAAATTGTGGAAATAAAACTTTCATATCATGAAATATCTTTGAAAGTTTTGGAACCAGCACAATGTAGTATTATTTTTTAAGAGACTGACATGTGGGCCAATTACATCTCTAGTCTAGCAAGGCCAGCTGGAAATTAACATTTTGTAATTTATTGTAATATTCTTTGTACAAACACTAGAGGACGAATTTTGGGAGTCCAAAGGTTAGGGTAGGTGAAACGAACAACCATATGGAGACAAACTTTTGTAATATAAATATATGGTAAGAATACTTAGAAAGGGGACTTTTTGTTGGTGAATTAGATGTTGGAGGCATTTTGTAAAAGAACTATTTCTTTGCTAATGAGAAAAGACTTGTTCACTGGGGAAAAGCTTGAAATGGTGTTTTCCTGGAACGTGTGATTGCTGGAACATAATTATTTCATTTTCTGCTTATTTCATGGTGTGATATCTTTCTGATTCTGTCGAACTATTTCAATGATGATGAATGTCTCTTTATTTCATGCAAATGTTATGTGTAACAGAGTAATAATTTGTTTCAATTAATATCAAAGCTATCTTCGATAATTTCTGCTATAAATGTGAATGCTTATTTGAATGGCTATCTGTTAAATCAACCTGAACATTTCAGCTTATTACTCTTAATTAAACTTTTCTCCCTGTAGGGATAGGTTATATTTAAATAAAATAGGTTTAGTGAATTGATTAGGTAGAAGTGATAAGACGGAGGGAAGATCCTTCGCATCACTTGTTGAGGCTTCTGCCTGTCAGTTCTGGGTTAAATGCATTTAGTTAGAAAGCACTTGCATCTCATACTTTAAAACTAAAATACATAAACGGTGGGTCGGGCCGCAACCGGTAAAACAAAACACAAATTAATCACATTCACGTTAGCCAGACCATTAACCAGATGGATTCCCCATACCAAATGGTGAGTAGTCTAATTGGGACTATTAATTGGGGATAATCCCTACTATCGATGTTGATATTTTCTGGGCATCAACAGTTTTGGCGCTAGAAGGAGGGCCGCCAGTGCATGGCTAGCAGAGGAAGTCTGTTTTCGACAGGAAATTTTTCTGGGTCCCCATTAAATACAAACACATGGAAGAAGTGATTCTTGAAACTGAAAATACAGAACGTTTATATGTTGTCCCATTTGAGGAAATAGATCACTTTCGAAGACACATAATATATTACGTGAGAAATATTGGAGGATTGTCTGTAATTCCTACCTTACCTAGAAGGCGATTTCCTAAGAAAGAGATCTCATACACCAGAGACTCGGTGCTTGTAGAAAATTTGAAGGAGTTGTTTGATTTATCATTACAAGAAATCCCATATCTCATTAACCAGTTACCCGAGTCCGCACAGGCTCATGTGGTACCTCACACACCACCTCATACCCCACATCACTCACCACCGCATTCTCCATTGTGAATTATGGATGGAAATGTTAACCAACCTGCGTGGAGATCCAGAGGGCCACTCAACCTAGTTGCACCTTTACATGATTTACCTAAGCACCCAGAAAGAGTGTTACCGAAATTTGATCCCGGAAAGGGTATTTCTGTGGAGGACCACCTGAAAAGTTTTTATTTGGCTCTGAATCTTTTAAATGTTGAACATGAAGATGTAGTTTGCTGAATTTTTCCTTACACTTTTGATCCTGGAGCATCCTCATGGTATTTCAGTTTGCAAGAAAATTTGATAGCAGACTGGGATGGTTTCGAAAAGGTTTTTATAAGCAAATTTGGAAACCAAAATACTGTCGCCACCCTTATGAAAGAACTGTTGTCTATGGGATGGAAAATAAATAAAAATTATAGGATTTAAACCAAAGATTCACTACCTTATTAATCAATTTCATTGTTGCAACAAAACCTGCTGAAGAAGTCATGGTAGAATATTACACTACAACACTTTACCCACCTATAGCCATGTTTGTTAAGAGATCAGTTAAGGCCACTTTGATAGAAAACTATGAAGAAGCAAAGAAAGTAGAAGTTGAACTGGACAGTATCACAAAACATGTAATGGAACTGGAAGTAAAACCAACGGCAAGTAAGAATCCTTTGATACTATCTAGACCCAAAGAGGAGTCCTTGAACGAATTAGAAAATGTGGTTAAAATGGTACAAAGTTATCTAACAAGATAGTAGATTTGGAAAAGGAAAAGGGAGTTAGTACGTCAAGAAAAACCTTCAAGCCTTTCTACAAGAAAAGGGAAGAAAACGCACAATCCCAACCACCATTGAATAACTCTAATATTTTGAATTTGAATGAAGTTGGGATGGATAATTTCTGCATTTTCCATCAAGAACATCACTCTGAAAATAGTTTCCCACAATGGATTTAACTCAAATAATTTGGTGATGAACCAACCAATTATTAGATGCATAGTTAATAGACCAGGAAGACCAAGAAGAAGATCATTCCACGAATAGGAAAATCAGAATGAGGAAACCACGATGGTATTATGGGACTGGGAACCTACTTTGAGATTGAAGGAAGAAGAAGAGGTGGAGGAAATTCAAGTGTCATCTGTGAATTATGATATTAGAAGCAAAGGGCCAGTTGAGGACCAAAGCATAATATTACCCAAAGCGAGGACAACAAAGGAAAATATAAAAGGAAACAATGGCATAAATCAATCACAGCCTAAAGTTAATTCTGGAAATACAAAAGAAACAACACCATTGATAAACAAGCAAGTGAAACCCACATGAAACAAATGGGATAGTAGTGAAAAGGGTATGGTAGATCATAGCATGGGATATGACATTGTGGAATATATTAAGAAAACCAAAGTAAACATATCCTTGTTTGAATTGTGTAATCTCCCTCAACAGAGAAATAAATTATTAGAGGTTTTTGACCCACAGCCCAACAATTCAACAGAGGTAATTGAGTCCGATACTGAGATTAATGAAGCAAGCATTGGTGGGAAATCAAAATCCCAGACTCTGCCTTTTCTATTAACTTTTGAAATCTTTAACCATAATGTGCATAATTTCTTGGTGGATTTTGGAGCTTCTTCTAATGTTATGCCACTGTCAATTTGTAAAAAAATCAATCGTCAACCAACATCATCCCATTCTCAGATTATACAATTAGATAGATATGTTGTTAAGGTTATAGGGGAAATGAAAAATGTATTTATCAGACTATTAGCAAACTCGAGGGTGTGTTAATTTATTGATATCATGGTAGTATACATACCTGAAGCTTGTGGTTTGATATTGAGTCGGGGCTCGTCTACAAAATTAAATGGTTATTTTGCAACAGATTGGTCTCATTTGTGGTTTCCATATCAGAATAGGAAAAATTGGATTAAGGTGTTGAGAGAGCCTCACATGAAACATAACGTAACTCAGTTGGAAGAAAAGAATAAGCCCGTGAATTTCTCATCCTCAGTTTTGGGGAATAATTTCTTAGAAATTGAACCAGGAAATTATCAGACGGAAGATGTTAGTCATGATTCATATGAGCAGTCTGATCTCCTTCAATTCTCACGGAATAATGACATTGATTGTGACATAGTAGAATTAGTTTCTAAATTAGGAGATAGTACTGATGTAGTTAAATCAGAAAATAAAACTTGGATTTTATATTTTGATGGTTCCAAAACATAAGAGGGATCAGGAGCCGGTTGTGTTCTTGTTGATCCTAAAGGAAATAAACAATTTCTCTCTTGTAGGATAGAGTTTGAATGCATGAATAACACTGTTGAATATGAATCTCTAGTTCAGGGTCTTAAAAGAGCCATTGAGTTAAATGTAAAAATTTTAAAAGTTTTTGGTGACTCATAAATAGTTGTTAGACAAATAAGAAATACTATTCATTGTCTATCTCCACATGTGAAAGGTTATCAATCTGAGGTTTGGAATTTGATATCTAAGTTTGATGCTTTTAACATAAAATCCATTCCTAGATTACAGAATGTTGCAGCTGATTTATTAGCTACTTTTGCTTCTCAATTAGTGCCAACTAATAACAAGTGTTCTATTGAATTAATTTCCAGGCCCTCGGTCCCTGACAACATTACAAATCTAAGGGTTTTCGATGATGATGAACAGATCATCATTTTCTTGGCGAACGAAGATGCTTTCAAGGAATCTATAATCGATGAAGAGGAACACCTGTTGGATTTGCAGAATAAGGACACAAGTAAAGGAAATTTTATGCCGAAAGGAGTAAGGACTCTTGAAGGATTGTTTGATTTACAGAATAAATTTAGAAGACTAGCCAATGTCAAGACAAATAGCTCCTCGATGCAGCATGAGTTGGTAAACTTGGGTACATAAGATGAACCTAAATATGTTAATTTAGGGAAATGTTGTTCACTAGTGAAAGAAGTAAGCTCATTAAATTGTTCCAACAATACAAAGATGTTTTTGCATGGACTTACGAAGATTTGAAGACATACGACACACGTATCATACAACATGTGATACCCATCATACAAAGAGTAAAGCCATTTCTGCAACAACTTAGAAAGATGCATCTAACACTTGAACTGTTAAGACAAAAGGAATTGAAAAAGTTGTTGGATGCTAAGATTATTTTCAAAGTTCGACACTCTGAATGCGTGGCTAATTTGGTCCCTGTAAGGCAGAAATCAGGAGAAATATGATTATGTGTTGACTTTCGAAACTTGAATATAGCGTCGGACAAAGACAACTACCCTGTGTCATCAATGGAGCAAATTTTATAGATGGTATCAGGCTCATAATTGTTCTCCTTATTAGATGGATTTTCAGGCTATAATTAAGTGTTAGTGGCCAAGCAAGATCGACTTAAGACTACATTTCGCACGAAGTGGGGAACATTCGCATATAGGAGATTTCTTTTTGTCCTAATTAATGCTCGAGCCACATTCCAGAGGGTCATGGATATTGCATTTCGGGGATTAGTCGGCCACTATGTTTTCATATATTTAGATGATGTGACCGTTTTTTCTAAAAAACAAGAAGACCATGTTTTCCATTTGAAGCATATCTTTGATCGTTGCAGAAAATATGGTATATCTTTGAATCCAAAGAAAAGTATTTTTGTAGTACTCGAAGGAAAACTGCTGGGACACATCATCTCCAAGAAGGGAATCTCGATATATCCAGAGATAATTTAGGCCATAACTTAGATTCCCATGCCCCACAGCAAAAAGACTATGAAATTGTTTATGGGCACGATCAATTTTGTTCGAAGGTTTGTACCGGATTTTGTATAGATTGTAAAGTCTTTGCAACAAATGGTTAAGCAAAGTGTACAATTCAATTGGACTGATGTGGAGAAGGATGCATTTAGGGATATTAAGAGTGCTATAGCTCATGCTCCTTCCTTAAGGAGTCCAAAATTTGAAAAGTATTTTATCATATATACCTTTGCTTCAGACAATTCTCTCGCAGCAGTGCTCACACAGAAAGGAGAACTAGGAGACGAGTATCCAATATCTTTCATGAGCATTGGGTTACAAGGGGTTGAACTGAACTAACCATCTGTGGATAAACAAGCATACACTGTATTCAAGGAAGTAAAGCAGTTCAGACCTTATATTTTGAAGAACATAATGAAATTGATAATACCTCATCCCGTTGTCAAATCCTTATTTGTCTAGAAGGAGTTGGGAGAAAGAAGAGGAAATTGGGTGACTGCACTACAAGAGTATGATCTAGAATTCAAACCAGCCACTATCATTAAAGTTCAAGGGTTGTGTAAGTTTCTCACTGAAAACCCAACTGACGGGGATTGTGATTGGGAAAACAAAGCTGAAATGAATTCAATTGAAGTATGTTCCATTTTCACTAATTTGGAATCTTGGTATAGAGATTTGGTTCCCTATCTTGAATGAGGATATTTTCCAGAACACTGGAATTCTAAGCAGAGAAGGCACTCCGATTTAAATCAACATCTTATCAAATAATCGATGGAGTACTCTTCAAAAACAATTATGATGGAATTTTTCTTAGATGTCTTGAGAAGGAGGATGTTGATAAGGTGGTCAAGGAGTTACATGATGGCCCTGCAGGGGGACATTATTCTAGGGATACCACTGCTCACAAAATTATAAGAGTTGGATACTATTGGCCTACTCTTTTCAAAGATGCTCATGCTTATGCAAGAAAATGTGATGTTTGTTAGAGGAGTGTTGGTAGATTACCAAAAGCAGCAGGGCCATTGCAGCCAGTTATTATCTCAGAACCATTTGAACAATGGGGCATAGACATTATTGGATAGATCAATCCAAATTATTCGTTGCAACATCGACATATCCTCACATCTACTGATTATTTCACACAATGGATAGAAGCCGCTCCTCTGCGTAAAGTGAACGGACTAGCGGAATCTACAAATAAAAACCTCATCTGAATTTTAAAGAAAACAATTATTGAGAGTCAGAGATTGGCATGTAGCCCTTCCAAATGCTTTATGGGGAGATATAGTCACTTCAAAGAATTCTTTAGGAATTTATCCCTATACACTAGTCTATGGAAAAGAAGCTATACTCCCACCGAACATACTACTCCCATCCCTGCAACTAGCCTAGGCCTCTCAAGGATCCAGTAGTGAAACCCAACAGTCACGAATCAATACCCTATTGAGACTTTACGGCAAAAGGCCAAGGATAGATTCAATCAACACCAATATATTGTCAAAATATGGTTTGATAAACGGAAGTCTAGTAAGAAGAGTTTTGAGGTAGGAGACTTAGTTCTGAAATGGGATCACCCGCATGAAGAAAAGGGCAAACATACAAAATTTCAACAATTATGGCTTGGTCCCTCTCAGATTGTCGAAAATCTCGGCTCTTCGACATACAGACTGCAATATTTACAAGGGTAGGAGGACAATATCCCTGTCAATGGCCTTGCTCTTAAACTGTACTTCACATAGGTTTAGGAACACCTTTGTACATAAATAAACTTTTTCCTTTTCTTAGCTTTTCTAGTTTGTTATTTTTTGAATTGATTAGTTTGTTTGTTTGTTTTTCCATTTGATCAGCTTCATTTTGTTTGGCTTATTGATTGATTTTCTTTATTTTTGTTTTTAAATAAACCCCAGCTCAACATTTTGATGTGTGGAAATATAGGAATCTGAACAATCTCAAGGTCATCACCGGAAAGATCAGAATCTACTTATAGAGAAATAATTCTATGTATGACATTGTCATGTGGGATTTTTAATTGCTGCTCAGTTTTAGAAAGGGAAAACCCGCTTCATGTTTATGATTGATTCAGGGTAAACCCTGTAAAATAAATAAGACTCATGAGTTCTAAATTAATATCTTGGGGCTCCATTCACTCTCACATTAATAACCATCTTAGGCAGCCTACCATAATGGACCCACAGAAAGGAAGCAGGTCTTACAGATGTATGGCAGTTAAAATAATCCCAAGCTACAAATTCAAAAGCCAAAAGGATTATATAGAAGAGTCAAAATTCTGAAAAATCATCTCCATCAAAGAAGTGGTCTTTAAAACAAATAAATACAATCAAGAAGGTTGCTCAAATGACAGGCTCAGAAAGGTTCTTCTCCGTCCGTGAGCATGGCAAAAAAATAAACTTATCACTCACACAAAAGGACACTATGGATGGAAGAACCCACGTCAAATTCTGAAGATTGAAGAAATCTATCAAAGAAGACTCCGACGACAAAATTCGTCAAGAAAGAAAGCATCTAAAGAAATGTGTACAGCATGGGAATGAACAAATGAATACATCTGTTTGATTTTGTTACAATCCTATGGAGTCTTATTTAGTGGCAGCCGAAAGATGGAACTAAAATGAAATCCATATTTTGGCCTCAGGAGAGTGGTCAAGAAATCCGGTTCAAGTTACCCTTTCCCCGAAATCGCTGACCAATATGATACAAAAGAGGCTATCTCCCTGTATAAAATTTGACCTTTTAAAAATCCTGGAAAATTGATCAAGATGTTGTTTTACATTTAAGATAAATAACCTGTAAGTATTTTTTATTTTCAAAAGGGATTGTTCAGAGATCTGTCTTCAATAGCCAATCCCCAATTGTTGATGTTGCAACCTAATCACCAAAATTTTGAGAAAATTTGTGGGGAACCTCCTATTTTTTGGGTAGGCTTAGAGTTCAACTCATCCTAGAGAAGTTCACTTTCAACACTTAGAAATTTTCCTGAAAATCAAGTAAAGAAAGCAAATTTTGGGCGAAGTATAATTGGGATTTTTGCGCTGAAATGGTTGGAGCAACTCGGAGAGTTGAGCTGACACGGTCGGAGCAAAAGTTGGTATTTGGATGAAGTCCATGTTTTGGAGCAACTCGATGAGTTGATCTGACACGTTTGGAGCAACTCGGCGAGTGCCGCCGAAACGGTTGGAGTGTTTTCAAGGTTGCGTCCCAACACTTAGATATTTTTTATTATGCATTTGGTCGGAGGAAACTAGTGAATCACACCGACCGTTTCGGCGTTAAAACCTCAGTGATGCCGAAACGCGTCGGCGTGAAAACACTAGTTAGGCCGAAAAGCCCCGGTGAAAAGAAATCGGCGAAGAATGGTAAGTGTCGCGACGCATTTCGCAGAAAATCTGCGAGGGGCACCGAAATAGTCGTCGGAGAAACGTGAGACATACTGACGAAGAATGCGGCAAGCGCTGATACAAGACCACGAAAGCGGTAATAAAAATTTGTTGAAACTCACGAAGTGGCATCGACGAAACTCATGAGCTGACTCTGAAATGGTCATGGTAAAATCGTGAGAAGCGTCGACCCACTCCGACAAAAAGTCACCAGATGAAACCGACATCGGTGCAAGGTTGAGAACATTGCCGACGGGTTTCACTGCAACTGAGTGATTCACGTTGAAACTATCGGTGGGAAATTTTTTCGACAGCAACGCGAGAAAAGGAATTCCATGCTGAAACGGGCCTGGTCATTAATGACCCCACCAACCTCCACATTCGAATTTATTTCTAGGGAATTTTAAAGTTATATCTAGGTCCAAAAACCATTTTTAATTTTCATTTGGAAAATGTCGTTCTTGAGAAATTACCTCCACCAGTCGCCGGATGCCAAGCACCCAACGCCGTTGAGCTCGAATTCACAGCCTTTCTGCAAGTGATAGGTAGGCAACCTCATACCCTCATGTTCCATTTTTATTTGGCATTGTTTTGGTTCTTTTTGGTATTTTTCGCCTCTTATGAGACATTGGTCTTTCCTTACCACTGGTTTACACACGTCGTTGTGATACATTAGGACAGACCGATTGGGTTTGGTTGTTAGGTTTAGAGTTTTCCTATAAGAGGGTGCCCTAGCCTCACCCAGATAGGTTTATTCATGTCCGACAGTTCTCCCTAGCTTACATTTACCACTTGGTCGCATAACCCTCATTTTTCTTCTTAGTTGACATAACCGCGTAGGTGGGGGGGAGTTATTTTGGCCATGGATAGTAGAGTATTTATGTGTTTGTCGGCTTGGCACATCATATATTTTACCTTTGCAGAGGGTTGGACCTGGATTTCTTCTAGTTACACCCCATCGAGATCATCATGTTTTCCAATCCCACACAACACCCCTCGTAGTCACTCTCTCGATGCCAAACTCATCTACTTTTCCTTACCCGTAGTTGTTTTAAGCTTGAATGTGTTACACCCACGAAATAATGTGATTTTAATTAAAGGAAGAATTCATTGAAACGGGATTAAAAGATGAAAAACACTATTTGAGTAACCCCGAAGTCAGTTTTACCAGATCATTAACCCCCCACCATTCTTATGAAGAAAATGATTTTTGTGGTTGACTAAAATTAATGGAAATCTTTGGAAAGAATATCTTTGAAATGATGTTGCATACATTTTCAGTTGCATATTAATTTCCACACACCTGTATACTGTTGAAGCAAAGCAAATTCCTGACAGCATGGGAGTAATTGTTTCTTAACTCAACTTATTCTTAACAATATGAATGGGATATTTTCTACAAATTTTTTGCTTACACCTTGATTCCAATGTTTTCATAAGAATTTAGAGATGCAAAGAAGGAGTGCCAAGAGGAAGTCCAAGACAACTGAATTAGAGTCAGACGTAGAATTAGTAGCTGGCACCACGATAGAAACCATGTTCGAAGATACTAGAGTAGTAATAGGAATTGCCCCAGAATACAAGTGGGGAGAATTGTTCAGATGATCCGAGATCAGAATATTCTTGATGCAGCTCTCGAAGAGATGATTTTGTACCAAAACATTAAGAAATCGGGCATCACCAAGGTGGCCACACGCCCATAAATTTTTCCTTGTCAGAAGTCATCGGATGGATCCTGTCGCACGTGGATGTCACCGCAAGAATCATCTATGACACAAAAGGGGAAGGATTCGCCTCTTTTCATCCAGGTCACATAACAACAGCATACAAACCGCCACCGCCCAAGGTCCTGATGACTGAAGACTAGATCAGGGGTGTAAACATGGACCACTTCGAATATGCTATAAAAAAATTAGTCTCAGGGAAGCAACTGAGGAAGAAAGTAAGTGGGGAGTATGAAAGTCAAAGCTTGAGAACCCCATTTAGAATTATAGCTCTGATGCTAAGCAGAATTTTCGGCAAAGAGAATGGAAGCATCTACAAGCTAAATTGGGTACCCCTGATTTATCACATAGCCTTCCACAGCACTGTGTTTAACTGGGCAGACATCATCTTAGACAGCCTGGCATCAACAATAGCAGCAGCACAGGGAGGATTAACCCAAAAAAAAGCAGAGTTCTACATGTCCTCATATCTCATGGACTGCATACTAGTCTGGCACCCATTTCCTATGTTGGGATGTATCTAGAATCAGGCCGAGTCTCCTATCTATGTATCCTATCATATTACATGGGCCCACAGATATGCGAGCCAATACAAAATCCTCGGTCAAGAGTTTATCATTCCTCTTTATTGATTTATTTTCAATGAGGAACCGAACTACCTATCTGAAAACACAATGGCAGTCATAAACGAGTACAGGGACTATTACTTTTCGCAAGAAGGAACCTATATCAGAATGTATGGAGGTTCCAGAGCTCCATCCCTAATTCCCAAATATGCAACCGAATTTGTAGTCCACAAAGAGGTCGTGAGGAAGGTTTTCCTTAATGGGATTGGCAGTTTCTTGCATGATCATAAGAAGGCCTCATTCCCACCATTTCCCTTTTGTATCGAGGCCTACAAATTTACCAAGGTTAAAGGTGTCAAAGCTTTCGTACAAGATTTGGAAGCATTCCATTTTGGAGAGAAGAGTTTCTCAAGAATTGACAGCGATAAGAAGGCTTCCGATCATTGTGCGTCAATTATGATACATTATGAATATACAGATCACTTCGACAAGGATGAGGAAGTGTACAGAAGAGAAAGTAATATGACTGAGTTGAACAAACGTTTTTTTTGGAAAAGCAGCGCTGGTCCTAGTCATGCGGCCACTACTGCAGCACAAAAGGAATGGCAACAAAAGCAAAGAGAAGAAGCCATAAGGCTACAAGTGGTGGAAGTAGAACAAAAACTGAAGGAGGAAGCAGGAAGGAAGCAGAAAGAGGAGGTCTAGAATTTACTGAAGGAGGCCAAGGGGTTGAAAAAGGAAGAGAAAGATAAAAGATAAGCGAAAGAAGAAAGGAGAGAGAGATAAGAAAGGGAAGCAGCTGAGCAGCAGAGGAAAAAGGAAGAAGAAAATAAGTCCAAGGAAGTTGTGGAAATTCCAGGAATCCAAGATGAAGGCCAAGTATACAAGACATGGATATAGATTCAAAAGGGGTATCAAGAGTCACACTTATTGGAGGACATCTACCATTCATAGAGCTCGGGCTCACCCCTCTCACCCCATCAAAACAACATACAGTGGCCAAATTGGACACGATAATTTTTTACTCAAGTAGGAAAACCATCATGAGGAGGTCCGAGAAGAGATTAAATATTCTTCTAAGCCTGATTTAGTCACTATCCAAGAGAACACTATCTTGGAGGGTACCCACAAGGACCCTAAGTTCATAGCCTCCGTAAGCATAGAAGTTGCATAGGCAAGTGCAGATAATGTCGACAGGCTGTTGAACGACATTGAGCGAAATAAAGAAAAAATGCTCAAATTAAAAGATAACTTGGTGAAGGCGCGAGGAAAGGGAATAGAAATGAAGAGAAAACATGATGCCATAATATTCGAGAAGGACAGATTACTGAATGAATATCAGAATTTGGACTTGGAACAGGAGGCATTGACTGTACAGTTAATGATTATGGAAGGTGAAAAGAGTGATTTCGAAGCTCGCATCAGTGAATTAGAAACAAGAGTGTTGACAACAAATAAACAGGCTGAAGAGTTGAAAGATCATATGGATGAACTGGTTAAAGAAAAGGATTCATTGATAGAACAGGTGGAGCTGATGAATAATAAGAATCAAGACATGACTCCTTTCCATGAGAAAGATTGCGAAACTCAGGAGAAAATATGTCACTTGCATGAATTGATCACTAAAGATATCTACAAGATGAAAATAATGATAGCAGGGATGAACGTGGAGAGAAGGGAAAATGGAGTTCCCTAACCACTTTCCCTAGAAGATGACTGCAAACTCTAATTTAGACGTGGCGCTTCTTGAGTTCTGCAGGAAAGCTGGCAGGAGATTAAATAATGAAATCCCTATTTCTATTGAGAAATGTGTGGGATTAAACAAAAGGATTCATCATATCCACGAAAAATGTCAGCTCGTTATGCCCCCAAATATGGATGAGCTTCCTACCAAAGATCAACGTTTGATGGAGTTGAAAATTGCGTTGAGAGATGACTTGAACTACATTAGAAAGCTGGACATGTTGACAGAAGAAGATCCCCATCAATACATTGCGAAAGCATCCATTAATGCTTATTTTCTCGAAGACAGCTACAAGGCGGCAACAAAAGGAGTGAAAAGTGTGGAAACAGAACTTTCATATCGTGAAATATCTTTGAAAGTTTTCGAACTGGCACAATATAGTATTATTTTTTAATAGACTGACATGTGGGCCAATTACATCTCTAGTCTGGCAAGGCTAGCTGGAAATCAACATTTTGTAATTTATTGTAATATTCTTTGTACAAACACTAGAGGACGGATTTTTGGAGTCCAAAGGTTAGGGTAGGTGAAACGAACAGCCATATGGAGACAAAATTTTGTAATATAAATATATGGTAAGACTACTTATAAAGGGGACTTTTTGTTGGTGAATTAGATGTTGGAGGCATTTTGTAAAAGAACTATTTCTTTGCTAATGAGAAAAGACTTGTTCGCTGGGGAAAAGCTTGAAATGGTGTTTTCCTAGAACGTGTGATTGCTGGACCGAATTATTTCGTTTTCTGCTTATATCATGCTATGAGATATTTCTGATTCTGTCAAACTATTTCAATGATGATGAATGTCTCTTTATTTCATGCAAATTTTATGTGTAATAGAGTAATAATTTGTTTCAATTAATATCATAGCTATCTTTGATATTTCTGCTGTAAATGTGAATGTTTATTTTAGTGGCTATTTATTAAATATACCCGAACATTTCAGCTTATTACTCTTAATTAAATTTTTCTCCTTCCAGGGATAGGTTAGATTTAAATAAAATAGGTTTAGTGAATTGATCAGGTAGAAGTGATAAGACGGATGGAAGATCCTTCGCATCACTTGTTGAGGCTTCTGCCTGTCAGTTCTGGGTTAAATGCATTTAGTTAGAAATCACTTGCATCTCATACTTTAAAACTAAAATACATAAACGGTGCGTTGGGCCGCAACCAGTAAAACAAAACACAAATTACTCGCATTCAGGGTAGTCAGATCGTTAACCGGACGGATTCCCCATACCAAACGGTGAGTAGTCTAATTGGGTCTATTCATTGGGGAGAATCCCTACTGTTGATGTTGATATTTTTTGGGCATCAATAGTTTTGGCGCTAGAAGGAGGGCCTCTAGTGCATGGCTGGCAGAGGAAGTCCGTTTTCGGCAAGAAATTTTTCTAGGTCCCCATTAAATACAACCACATCAGAAGAAGTGATTCCTGAAACTAAAAAGTTAGATTCTGAAATTGAAAATACAGAAAGTTTGTATGTTTTCCAATTCGAGGAAATAGATCACTTTCAAAGACACACAAGATCTTACGTGAGAAATCTTGGAGGATTGTCCATAATTCCTGCCTTACCTAGAAGGCGAGTTCCTAAGAAAGAGATCTCATCGCTATGGATCCAATATGGAGCAAAACCACAAGCCAAAGAATGGTGAAAAGCGTGAGGAAGGAAAGCCTAAGAACGCTGGTGGACCACGGAAACCGGTCTCGTGTTACATTTGTGCTAAGGACCATTATGCGAAAGATTGTCCTTTGCGACCGCAGAAGTTGGTTGTGGTTGAACAAGTGGAGGAGCCGACTGTGGGAGTTTTGCAGGTCTTGAATGCAGTTCTGGAGGAGCCAAAGGTAAGCAAATCCACAGGAACATATTTGAGTTATGTGAACGTTGAGTTGAACGGGCACCAAGTCTTGGCACTTGTTGACAGTGGAGCCACCCACAATTTCATCAACGAAGAAGTAGCAAGAGGATTGAAGTTGAAAGTTGAAGCTGGGATGAACGGGTTCAAGGAAGTGAATTCGGGAGTTGAAAGAGTGGTGGGCATGGCCCGCCAAGTTTCTCTGCGGATAGGAGACTGGACAGGTGTGGGAAACTTCACAGTTGTCCCTCTTGATGATTTCGATCTTGTCATTGGACAGGAGTTCATGAAAAAGGAGAAGGCAGCTCCTTTCCCCCATCTCGACAAGTTTGTGTTTCTTGCACGAGAGAAACCCATTTACGTGCCAACCGTGAAGAAGTTGCTTGGGGAGAGGAAGGTATCAGCCAAGGGTGCCTCTCATCCTAGTACAGCAGCAAGGGATCCGGGGCAGCACAACCTTGGGCATAATGAAAGTTGCATGAACAAAGAAGAGGCAGTTCGGTTGGAAGAATGTCTCGCATCCAAATGGAGTATTTCGTCAAGTGGCGAGACTTACCAGAGTCAAGGTGCCTAGGGCCCCTCACAGACTTGCTGAAGAAAGACAAAGCTTGGAAGTGGTCCGAGAAGTGTCAAAAGGCTTTTGACGAGCTCAAACGTAGACTTGCATCCGCACCGGTACTGCGGTTTCCTGACTTTGAAAAAGAATTTGAAGTACAGACGGATGCTTCCGATTTTGCCATTGGAGGTGTGCTAATGCAAGATGGGCATCCGGTTGCATATGAGAGACGCAAGCTCCAGGATCGGGAAAGAAGGCACCCGGTTCATGGTGAGGCCCTAGGCACCTTGAGCTCTGCATTAGGAATCCATACTAGCATATTTACATCATTTACATAATTTTGATTAAATACATTCCAATTAAAAACTAGGGGTATTACAATCCCCTCCCCGTTGGAATAACATCATCCTAAGTTTTTTCACAAAACTAGAACAAAAATGGATATGCCTCTTTCATGGTATCCTCCAACTCCCGCGTATCCTCATCTGGACCGAAGTGTTTCCATTGCACATTTACATGTATGATGGCTCAGTTCCAGAGCAATATTACATTCCTATCTATGATGCATAGTGGATCGTTTTGGAACTCTCCCTCAGGTTCCACCTGTATCACATCTCAATCAATCACATGGTTAGGATCATGTACATATTTATTAAGCAACGAAACATGAAAAACATTATGAGCTCTACTGTTAGCAGGAAATACAGTTCTATATGCAACAAAAACTATCCTTTCAAGCACTTCAAATGGGCCACAATATCTTGGGGACAATTTGGAACAACTTCCAAGCTTCAAGGAACTCTTCCTTGGTCTCACTATAAGGTTAACATAATCCCCAACATTGAATTCCCTATGCACTCTATTCTTATATGCATAGCTTTTCTGTCTATATTGGGATGCCTTTAAATCTGTCTAATTTTTGCAACCTCCTATTCCATTTCCTTAAGCAACTTTGGCCCAAATACAATTTTGTTGACAAGATTATCCCATGTCATTGGTGTCCTGCACTTTTTGCCATCCAAATCTTCAAATGGACTCATGCCCAAGGAAGCTTGCTACCTATTGTTATATGCAAACTCTACCAAGTGTAGATAATCTTCCCACTTTGATGGTTTGTCCATCACATACATGCTTCACATGTATTCAAGAACCTTTACTCTTTTGGTTTGTCCATATGTTTGTGGATGGTAGGCAATGCTAAAATTCAGCTGTGTACCCAAATATTCAAAAAGACTTTTCCAGAATTTTGAAGTAAATTTGGTATCCCTGTCTGAAATTATTGCCTTAGGAAATCCATGCAATCTAAAAAAATTCTTCATAAGAATCTTTGCAATGGCATATGTTTGATATGTATTAACTGGTATAAAATGTGTTGCCTTAGTGTCGATGTATATGTAACTTCGGAATGTATTTCACATGTGTATATTGTATTCCTATAGAGATGTTATTATTCCTCTATACGGAAGTGTCGTCATTTATATTGTACATGTCGTAACTTATACTTGATGGGTTATTAGACCACCTTGATGGGGTCGGCCCTGTATAAGTCATGTGGGTCAAAGGGTTATTAGACCACCCTTTTGGGGGTCGGCCCTGTCAGCATTATGTTAAGTGGTTAAGTTAAGGCCGACCTAGTAAGGTTATTAGGAAAGTCAAGTCAAGTATAAATAGAGTGCGGGAGGCACTCTATTTGATCATTCACTTTCTCACTCATACACTCATTAGAGAGTGGCGCACTAGTGGAGGAGGAGAAGCTGCTTCTAGGAGACTATCTCTTATGCTTGGGTTTTGTATCATTGCTCTATCTATCTCTGACGAAGTTATTGGGGTTTTTCACCTTCTTGATTTTCCCCAAGGAAACTCTATGTGTCTATTGTCTCATGTGATTGCTTGTTGTGATTGATATGCTGGATATGTTGTACATGTTATTCTCTCAGTAAATATCCTAGAGTATGTTGAATTAATGCTCAAAAAATTAACATGGTATCAGAGCTAACCTGAGAAGAAGACACTATACAGTTGTGGAAGCTAAGGATTCTTGTTTTTTGGGTTTCTCTCCATAGATCTTGAAAGGCAGTAGGTTATTTTGACTCTCCTCAGCAAGGCGCATCTTTTTGTCCAATCAGAATTCAATTATGAGCACTTTCAGTTTTGGCCCTAAAATTTAGGGTTTCCACAAAAAGTGGAATTTCTGAAATCTGAGACCATGGCTGGATGCTCCTCAGAAAAATCGAAGTTTAGAGATTTGGATCGAACTTTTTGGTTGGGTGAAGCTACGGGAAATTCAAACCCTAGTTTGGGGTCCTCTCTAGTGAAGGCGGAAATTAGGGCTTCTGCAAAAATTGGAATTTCTGAAATCTGAGACCATGGCTGGATGCTCCTCAGAAACATCGAATTTTATAGCTTTGGATTGAACTTTTTGGTTGGGTGAAGCTCCGGGAAATGCAAACCCTAGTTTGGGGTCCTCTTTAGTGAAGCCAGAAATTAGGGCTTCTGCAAAAGTTGGAATTTCTGAAATATGAGACCATGGCTGGAAGCTCCTCTGAAAGATCGAAGTTTAGATACCAAGATCGAACTTTTTGGATGGATGAAACTCCAGGAAAATCAAACCCTAATTCAGGGTTCCTCAGTGAATCCGAAAGTTTGAAAAGCAAATTGGAGGGGTGAAACTTTTCAGTTTTCAAATTCTGAGCATACCAGCTTGATCATCTCATCAAGGTGCATCTTTCTATCCTTTCAGAAGTTTGAAATTCAAAGTTTGAATTTTTAGGGTTTCTCTAACAAACCCTAATCCAGCTCCAGATCCAGATTTCTGCAAATCAATTCGTAAGACCTAAATCTTTTCTATTTCCATTTGAAGTACTTTTTAAAGATGTCTCACCACACCAAGCTTGAGGATAAGCTTGGAGGGGCTAATAACATCCGAGCATGGAAGTATAGGATTGGGTTAATTCTAGAAGAGAGTGAATTGGACACCTACATAAGTGAAGAGGTTCTAGTTCCAGAGGGAGAAGAGGCTAAGACCTTACACAAGAAGAACTTGGTCAAGGCTAAGAGGATCATTGTTGAAGACCATCTCATACCCCATGTGTCTTCCCTAAAGACACCTAAGGAGATGTTTGACTCCTTGACTAAGTTGTTTGAAGAAAAGAACATAAATCGGAAGATGACTCTGCGGAACCAATTGAAAGGGGTAAAGCTTCAGAATGGAGAGACCATTCAATCCTACTTTTCTAAGGTCCCTCAAATCAAGGAACAACTTGAAGTTGTGGATGAAGTGGTGGAGAATGGAGAAATTATCATGACCACTTTGAATGGCCTACCTAGGTCATGGGACTCCTTCATCCAAGGAATTTGTGCAAGAAAGAAATCGATCTCTTTCAGTAGACTGTGGGAGGAATGCTCACAAGAAGAAGTTAGGCTTGTGGCCCGAGAAGAAAAATGAAGATGAAGCTCTCAAAGCACATACCAAGAAGAGGACACTTTTCCTCAAATTGTCCTAAGAACAAAAGGAACAACAACAACAACTACTACTACAAGCAATCTGACAGGTATGACTTACAGGTATGTTTTGAAATCTGTTGATGATTAAGTTTATAATATGATTGTCCTCATGTTATTGATTTTAGTAACAATCTTGTTTAATTTTAGACTTGTCTTATCATCCTATTAAAAGTATGAATGCATGATAGAAGACATTCATTGATTAGGGCTATGACACTTATGACTGTATTATGTTTGTACTAATGCACTGTGGTGTTGTATGAGGAGAATGTTATCCACTAACATGAAAGGTACAAATCAAGCTCTAGATCAAGACCATGATGACATAGACTCATCCATATTCATGGTTCACATAGAGGTATGTATAATTTGGTTCTACAATGGTTAAATTATGAGTTATGCAGGTCATTGAAGAGAACAAGAAAATATTGCTAGACATAACTAGCAAATATGATGACTAGGCATGTTTTTCCTATATCAAGTTAGAATCCTACCCTATGTAAGGATCTTATACTTTTGTATGATTGATAATGATTACTCATGAAGTTACAAGTTTGAGTAATCTAGGGTTTATGCATATTATGTTCCTTACTTTGATTAATGATATGACTAACCAGAAAAGTCCTATATATAAACCTTGAATACTAATGCTTATTATGTGTGTTTGAAATGATCATGACTATACATGTTTAAGATTATTGTGTTTTGATAGTATTAAGATTATACTAATGAATGTATGATTATGTATGAGATCTCGAGGATAACACAATGATGATACTAGTAAGCACGCATAGTGATCGAGGATCGATATAAGTTCAAGGATAGGTAATCCAGGAAGCAAAGATCAAGAGGGAGCACACTCCAGTAGTTCCTGCAAGGAAACAAAGATTGAGAGGGAGTCCACCAAACAAAACAAAAAAATATAAGTATTTGAATTGTCATTTCTTGTATATTTTATTGTTTAAATAATATTGTTCAAAGATGTATATACTTATGTTCCTAGACTTAGGTTTTGTATTATGCATATTAGAATAATTGTATTAATGAACAATATACTACTAATACGCATGTAATGGGTAAGTGGCCTATGGCACTGTACAACATTCCATTGCTACTTATCTAGAATGAAACCTCTTTGCTGACATGTTGGGAGTTGTGCACACTCTTAACAATGTTCTGGTAGAGATTGGAAGGCATCTAGAAAGTTACGGGATATGGATAAATGTTGTATTAAAGCATTGGCTAAGATAATTGCATGATTGTATGACATATGTATTTATGAGTAAGAATTTGTTCTGAAATATATAAGATGTTTCTAATCATGCAATTGAACTTGTCTTGTAGGAAATACCGTGTACCTACAAAAGAAGGACTACAACATTTGTTCCAGCAACAAAGTTCAAAGAAAACTATCTATAGAAGATACTTCGAGGAAGAAGTGATGGGACACATTTGCAGGAGCCATTCCAAGCATGGTGAGAGGAGGATCCTTTCCTTGGCTGTGGATGTAAGCGCTGTGTGATGAGCATCGGGACAATGCTCCAATTACTGCTTTGGATATGCATCAGTTGGATGCTTTGTATGATCAGTTGTATCATGTATATTGATATGCATCAGTTGGGTGCTTTGTATGATCAGTTGGATCATGTATATTGATATGCATCAGTTGGATGATTTGTATGATCAGTTGGATCATGTATATGTATATGCATCAGGGCGATGCAGTGACGATGATCAGGATTATCATGTGTGATGAGTGTTAAGACGATGCTCTGGATGATATGCATCAGGACGATGCAGTGACGATGATCAGGATGATCATGTGTGATGAGTATCAGGACAATGCTTTGGATGATATGCATCAGGATGATGCTATGATGATGATCAGGATGATGCATTACTTTCTAGGCATGGAGGTGTGGCAGAGTGCAAATGGGATCTTCCTTGGACAAGGGAAGTATGCAGTAGAGATATTGAAGAGGTTTGAGATGATGGAATGCAATGCCATGGCCACACCTATGGCATCGAACCTGAAGCTTCTGTGTGATGCTTCATCTGAGCCGGTTGATGCCACGATGTATCGTCAGATGATTGGGTCCTTGATGTACCTGACGAATACGAGACAAGACATCTGCTTTGCGGTGAACACCTTGATCCAGTATTTGACAGATCCAAGACATGTTCACCTGATAGCTGCAAGGCATATTCTGAGGTACCTGAAGGGTACAGTTGACTATGGGCTCAAGTATGAGACGAATCAAAAGTTTAACCTACAGGGTTATGATGATTCGGGCTGGGCAGGCAGTGCTGCAGATAGGAAGAGCACTTGTGGGTGCTGCTTCAGTATGGGATCAGGTATGATCTCTTCGTTTAGCAGGAAGCAGTCCTGCGTAGAACTGAGTACAACCAAAGAAAAGTATGTTGCAGCTTGTTCAGCTAGTTGTGAGGCAGTATGGATGAGGAAGCTACTGTCTGAGTTATTTGATCTCCCGTTGGGTGCTACTGGTATCTTTTGTGACAACCAGAGTTGTGTGAAGTTGTCTAAGAACCCGGTGTTCCATGATAGGTCGAAGCACATTGAGATCAAATATCACTATATCAGGGATATGGTGCAGAGAGGAGTAGTGAAGCTGTTGTATGTTGCGACGGACGAGCAAATAGCCGATGTGTTGACCAAGCCGCTGGCCAGGGTGAAGTTTGAGTACTTCAGAGAGAGACTTGGTGTACTTCAAATCGAGATTCCTTCCAAGGGAAAGTGATGAGTCCAGAGACACAGATGCACATGAGCCATTCTAGCATGGTTGAAGTGTGTCTTCCCATGGCTGATATATAAGGGCTGGGGTCATTCCGACATGGTTGAAGTGTGTCTTCCCATGGTCGTTGATCTAAGAGTTGTGCCATTCGAGCATGGTTGAAGTGTGTCTTCCCATGGCTGCGATATAAGTGTTGTGCCATTTGAGCATGGTTGAGGTGTGTCTTCCCATGGCTGCGATATAAGTGTTGTGCCATTCCTAGCATGGTTGAAGTGTGTCTTCCCATGGATATGGATATAAGTGTGATGCCATTCTCACATGGTTGAAGTGTGTCTTCCCATGGCGTAGATATAAGTGCTGAGCCTTTCATGGATGGTTGAAGTATGTCTTCCCATGCCGGTGAATGTAAGTGTTGTGTGATGTGCATCTGGGTTGTGATCCATGGACTATGAGGTGATCTAAAGACGATGAGGTGATAGTATGGTACACAGCTTTTGCAGAGGCATATAATTGGTCCTGAGATGCTCTTGCAGGTTTTGCAGAGGCAGTGTAATCAATCCTGGGAGATCTTGCAGGTTTTGCAAAGGCAGTGTAATCAGTCCTGAGGTGTACTTACTTGATGGCTTGCTCGCAGAGATTATGAAGACCTACATGGAGGCTAGGCCTACATCCAGCATGAGAAAGGGCTGGCTATGTAGATGTGATACATCCAGCATGAAAAATGGCTGGCTCTGTAGATGTGATACATCCAGCATGAAAAAAAGGTTGGCTCTGTAGATGTGATACATCCAGCATGAAAAAGGGATAGCTTTGTAGATGATGAAGACCTACAGGTGGCAGGACTACATCCATCATGAAAAAGGGCTAGCTCTATAGAACTTCCTATGACGAGCAGATTAGAGATTGATTGAGATAGCAGCAGCAGAGACAATGACGATGATCCAGTGACGATGATCTAAAGAAGAAGACTTGTGTTAGCATATCTGTGTCGAGAAATACCTTCCTAGTTAAGAGGGAGTGTTGATGTATATGTAACTTCGGAATGTATTTCACATATGTATATTGTATTCCTATAGATATGTTTTTATTCCTCTATACGGAAGTGTCGTCATTTATGTTGTAAGTATTGTAACTTATACTTGATGGGTTATTAGACCACCTTGATGGGGTTGGCCCTGTATAAGTCATGTGGGTCAAAGAGTTATTAGACCACCCTTTTGGGGGTCGGCCCTATCAGCATTATGTTAAGTGGTTAAGTTGAGGCCGACGTAGTAAGGTTATTAGGAAAGTCAATTCAAGTATAAATAGAGTGCGGGAGGCACTCTATTTGATCATTCACTTTCTCACTCATACACGCATTAGAGAGTGGCGCACTAGTGGAGGAGGAGAAGATGTTGCTAGGAGACTATCTCTTATGCTTGGGTTTTTTATTATTGCTCTATCTATCTCTGAGGAAGTTATTGGGGTTTTTCACCTTCTTGGTTTTCCCCAAGGAAACTATGTGTGTCTATTGTCTCATGTGATTGCTTGTTGTGATTGATATGCTTGATATGATGTACATGTTATTCTCTCAGTAAATATCCTAGAGTATGTTGAATTAATGCTCAAAAAATTAACACTTAGACAATTTATCCACCACAATCATGATGGAATCATGTTGCCTCACAGTCATTGGAAATCCTGTAATAAAATCCGTGGAAATTACTTCCCTTTTCCATTCTGGAACTGGCAAAGGATGCAATAATCGTGTTGGGTGTTGATGCTCAACCTTCACTTGTTGACATTTCATACATATTGAAATATACTCAGCAATATATTTCTTCATCTCTGGACAAAAATATTGTTTCCTGGTTGTAGCAATTGTTTTTTGGTATCCTGTGTGACCAAAATATGGCATTTTATGGATTTCATCCATAACAATTATTCTCAAGTCCGCCACATTTGGAATATAATTTTTTTTTTATATGTAAGAAGTCCATCCTCTTCTAAATGATACTCTTTAAACCTCTTTTCAAAATTATGTTGTTGTGTTTTATCTTTTATTTGCACATACATTTCATTTTCAGCAAGAGAATTAACAATCTGCTACCTTAAATATGTTTGGCAAATACAGATGGTTTCCACATGCATTTCATGAATCTTTTTGTTGAGTGCATCAACCACTTTATTTTCTTTTCTTTTTATGTGTTTGATTTCAAAATCAAACTCACATAAAAATTCCAGCCATCTATATTTCCTAGCATTTAATGTTGGTTGCTCAAATAAATATTTTAGACTACAGTGGTCTATCCTTTGCTCAAATTTTCTTTCCATTAAATAATGCCTCCACATTTTTAAAGCATGCACTATGGTTACAAGTTCTAGATCATGGGTATCATAATTATTTCCGTGCTCTTTCAATTTCTAGACTCAAACATACCACATGATTGTATTGCATAATAACTCCTTCGATTCCATGTTTACATGCATTTGTACACACCACAAAGTCTTTTTCTGGCTCTGCAATTTTCATAATTGGAGCACTTGTGAGAAGCTTCTTCAACTGTTGGAATTTTTTTCACATTTATGTGTCTACTCAAATTGTATTCCTTTCTTTTGCAAAGAAGTGATTGGGTGTGAAACCTTGGAGAAGCCTTCGTTGAACCTTCTGTAATAACCAACAAGACCCGTAAAAGTTCTCACATCTGTCACATTCTTTGGATTTGGCCAATTTATAATGGCTTCAATATTTTATGGATCCATTGAAATTCCTTCCTCTAAAATAATATGACCCAAATAGTGAATTTTATTCTTATAAAAATCACATTTACTTAGCTTTGCATACAACTTATGCTCCCTTAGCAATTGCAAATCCATCATCAATTGTTCCTCATGCTCCTCTTCATTCTTAGAATAAGTAAACTTTCATCTAGAAAAACAAGAACAAACTTGTCCAAATACATGTTGAAAACACTATTCATGAGACACATGAATGTAGATAGTGCATTAGTGATACCAAATGGCACCACTACAAATTCATAGTGTTCATACCTTGACCTAAATGTTGTCTTGTGAATATATTCTTCCGTGATTCTTACTTGATGGTAACCAGACCTCAAGTCAATATTCAAAAATACTTTTTCCCATCTCATTTGATAAAAAAAGATCATAAATTTGAGGCAATGGGTAATTTTTTTTCACTATCACTTTGTTCAACTGCTTGTTACGTAACCTGAGTGTCCCTTCCTTTTTTTTCACAAATAGTACGGGTGCTCCCCATGGAGACACATTAGGCCTTATGTACTTATTTTCCAACCATTCTTGCAACTGCATTTTTAGCTCTAATAATTCAGGTGTACTCATTCTGTAAGGTGTCTTAGAAACTGGTGCAATTCCTGGAACAAGATCAATTGTGAAATCAATGTCCCTCTTTGGAGGAAATCTTGGAAATTTATCAGGAACACATCCTTGAATTCTTGCAAAACATGGTGATCCTCCAACTTGAGAATTTCATTTTTTGTTTTATCCAATATATGGGCTACATACAATTGAGAACCCTTCCTACAAAATTTATTCAACTGCATGGATGAAATATGCCTAACATAAACTAACTTTGGAAGGCATTTTACAACCCTTGGGTTTCCTTCCTCGTCAATGCATTCAAAAATTTTGTTGTAGCAGTTAAGTTTAACTCTATGTGCTTCCAACCAGTCCATTCTAATGAGAATATCATTTGAACAAAGTCGAAAAATATTCATATTTTCACAAGTGAATAGTCTTTCCATTTCTAATGGGCATTTCTCCACCATTTTACTAACTTTTCTCTTAGTTCCTGTGGCTCGTTGGACCAACCATGATTTACTATGCTTGGTTTTCTTAAAAGAACAAATATCAACAATTTTAGGACTGATATAAATTGTGAGTAGATCCAGGATCAATTAAAATATAAATAGATTGCTTAGCAATCTTACCTTAAAAGGCTCAACCACAATTTATCGACGGTCCTTGCCACTTGACCCACAGTTCCAGCTTCTTGGATGTTGTGAACTTGCTTTGCACTCTCATTCCGATGCGGACAATTTCTAATAAAATGGTCCTCCCCACATCCCTAACATTGAAGTGGCTCTCTTGGCTCTTTTGGCTTGTATTCCATCATCCTAGTTGGCTTTGTCACGCCCTGCGGTGGATGCCATAGCTGATTTCTGAACAGAGGAGGCTTGAACCCCTTCCTTCTTTAGTCAAACTTCTAAGTTTCTTGTCCTTCCATGTCTTATGGAAATATGGCTTGCTTTTGGCTTAATCATAAGAATACTTATCCTTTCTTAAGGTCTCATCTAGAGTTTGAGGTTCATCAAACTCAATTATGTCTTTGTAGGATTGAGGCAAACTGCTTAGAAAATGTTGAATTTTCACTTTGTCAGCCCTGATATATTTGACATATCTCAGTAGCTCCAAAATTTTATTTGCATATTTCTCCATAGTCATTTGGCCCAATTTCAGTTCGTGGAATTCTTTTATTTTTCCATCATATTACCTATCAGAGAGATACTTTTGCTTGAAGTATTTCTTGAATTGATTCCACACAATCTTCCTTCCATTGATCTTCTTCGCTTGCCTGAGGTGATCCCACCATATATATGCTCTTCCATTCAGGTTTAATATGGTCACTCTTGCTTTCATATTTCCTAAGTAGTCTTGCACTTATAAATACTTCCTCATCCCAAGAAGCCAAGCCTCATTTTCTTGAATAGATTTTATTTCACCATCAAAAGTAGGAGGTTTGGCTTTCTAAATTCTCCATGTAAGTTTTTCTTAGAATACATCTTCCTCTTCTTCCTATGAGATGAAGAGTTTGATCCTTCAGTGGAATCCTTAGAGTTAGATGACTCACTAGAAGAGATTTCTGGAGTATATGTCATTTCTCTAGAAACTCTTCTTGAACTATGGGACCTGTTGTGAGAATGTCTCCCTAAGTTATTCCCACTCTTTTCTTGATTTTTTTAGTGATACCTAGAGTTAATATTCCTTTGGATGTTTGTCAAATTTGAAGCATACTTGAATTTAGCTGATCGTGTTCTTATTGATATCTAAGTAACCTCTCATTGTTTTCACTACAACCCTACAGTTCCACTCTTAAGCTCCTCATGGTTTATGCAATGTCTAGGGGTGCCACTTGGTTCCTCCTTCCATTGGATTTTGTCTCTGCATTTTCAACCTGTATGTTTTCTCTCATGGCATTTGTCTCAGCTTCATAAGGATCATGTGCATCATCCATGATGATGATTCTCTTGGCCCAATCAAGACCAAAGATTTCCAACATATTATACAACTTGATGAGAACCCGACATTGTTCTTTTTTGGGGGGGGTCAATTTTAATAGTTGTTTTTACCTCCATTTCAGAAAGCATGTATACTCGTACCACCATTTTTCATTTTGAGCCCTTTTTTTGCAATTTTGAAACTTCTTGGTCATAAAAAAACTGTAATTTTTATTTACAATGCATTTTTTCAAATTTCAGAAAAAATAGATATTTAATAGCTAGTTATGATGAAAAAATATATACATTTTCAAATTTTTCTTAACTTTTAGAAGCTAGTTAGATTGAAAAATATATTTATTTTGGAAGTTTTTTCCTTAAACTTGTTTCTTAAATAAATCATTTTTATGGGAAAATTTGAAAAAAAAAAAGAGAAAATAAAAACATTTCAAACTTTTTTAAGGTTTTTTCAGTGATTTTATGTGTAGAACTAATTTTTTTTAAGATTTTAAAATAAAAATGAAAAAACAAAACAAAACTTAAAAACAAAATTAAATACAAAATAAATAAAAATAGAAACCAAAATTAAAAATTAAAAAAAAAAAAACAAACCCCACCCACCCATCCATCCCACCGCCAGGGTATTTTTTAAGGATTATAATACTATACTTAAGTATAGTATTCTAGGCGATTATTTTGGTTTGAAAAAAACATATATATAGATTGGTAGGCGAATATCAAATATGAAACATACAATTTACTATTGAAAATTGCAAGTTTTGGAGAATATCGTGATTAAAAAACATATTTTATATAAATATAGGTGATATTAGAGACTAAAAATGACCAAATAGCGAACTGTTTTTTAAAAGCCCCCAAAATAGCCAATTGGTGAAATTTCACCCCTAAAAATTTCCCTTCCCACCACTCCTCCTCCCCCTTCGCTCCCCCCTCCCCGCCGAGTATCAATAGCTACACATAGGGAAGAAACAGGTAAACAAGGTCTAACCAGAGGGCCAAAACCCAACTTTATGGCTCCTAAGTGAGCATATTTATATCCCTTTGATTTTGCCTAGTATATGTGTTCTTTATTGATCAAATTGATGTGGATTGGATCCTCTTTATCAGTGAAAGGAACATCAATAGAACTTATTTTTATCTGTGTGTGAGATTGGTACTTCCACCATCGTACCTTATAAACTTCCTTAGGCAGAATGCCAGGAAGCTCCTAGTCAACAAAAGGGTTTAGATCATCTATAGTTATTATGGAAGATGAGGGTTGAGCATTGGTAAAGGATAAACGTATTTCATCCAAATAAACATTAATTAATCTCTTCTACTTCACAATCCAATGATGTGAACTCTACTAAATCCATAGAAGGGTCCATGGAACACTTACCTTTATCGGACAGTAAGGGAATAGTTCTGATTGTGGGTATCCTACGACTCTAAAATATAGTTTACTTAGAGGATTTATGATTCCTTCTGTACACATTTGTGGCCTCACAAATTCCAGTATACTAGACTCGGATCACCTCAACCATCCCACACAGATTCCTTCTTAAATGGAATATAGATTCAGTACATGCATGGATTATGTAACAGAAAAGTAGAAGTGCAGAGATTGAAAGATGTTGAATTTATATTATGTTGAAACTTGTAGAAACTTATAGATCTGATTAAATCTGACTATCTCTAATACCAAATACATCCAAGATTGATTCAACTCCAAGCTCCCAATCTCAAATACAGACTCTGAATTTAACACACAAACTTAGTCTGATCGTCTTCAGATAGTGAATATCATCACATAGGAGGTGTGTTGATTGAAAGACATGGAGACAATGAGGAAATACGTGGCTATGCATCAGGATCATTTCCAAATACATAACTTAATTATCCCTCCAGAAAGACAATAAATCATTTCGAATTGTGTTTGAAACTTGTGAAATTCTTAATTAGAATAGATTTGAAGATCATGCCTAGAATATTTAAAAATGAAAATCCAATGGCAGAAATAATTCTAGAATTTTGAAATGGTTTATGTGGATTCCAAATTTTGATTTTGAAATTGTCTATAAGCATGGTTATCTTAACGGTGTCGCTGACATGTTGACCAGAGAAGAATTATAGATACATCCCAGCATGAACATGTTTAGCGCAGGAGCGTCTGGTTCAAGAGGTGACAAGGAAAAAGAGACAGACAAAAGGGTAAAGCTGAGGATCTATAAAGAATCTATGACTGCATAAGTGAGGCAACAATTCTTAGAGTATGCCAATAAAAAAAAAGTAGATAAATTTTTGGTTATCTCTCTGATTTGGAAAATCAATGAAACTCCCATGAAAATACAAATTCTTGAAAGATGATAGAAACAAGCATTTTTAGGATTTCAGAATGCACTTCATCAACTGCACCAGCTACCTAAAGTATGGATTGATGTTGTTGATAATCATGGGAAATAAATGTATTATGTTGATTTGGGACCTGGATACTTGACATGTACAGGCTATCACCTAATCTTGCAATTCTACCGTGAACAAGGATAAATCATTATTTGTGGAGATCCATCTACTCTAGTACATCAATAGTGATGCAGCTGAACATAAGTTTTCTTGGATATATTTTTCCCTAGAAAAGACTGGGTACAACGACATGAAAACTTCATTTTACATTTACAAGCTGATATGATTGTATCTCATCAAAAACACATGTGGTTTAAATTTAAGCTGCAACCTCTTGGAGGGAAATATTCTCTGCTCAAACCACCAAGCTATACTCAACAAAAATACATTAAATGTGACAAAGAAGGTCGATTTTTAGATAATAAAGTGTGCACCCGAAGTATCCCATTCAATTATAAATTTGAATCTACTGTTGTAGTCCAAATTCAACCATGTTCGGATCAGATGTAGAACATTGCTTCTCTACGAGCCTTTTCCCTGACACTGAATTCAGGACAGAAGAATCTAGATCTGGTGAAGATTCATTCGAAGGACCAGCGTCATTTAAGTGTCCTTATGGAGGAAAATACATGGGTGATGAAAAATTACATTTCATTTGTAGGGTTGCATGGGACCCTCATGATTAGTTTGAAAAGCGTGGTGGGCCACTTTGTTTGCTCCACTTTGTAAATAATTACTCTATTGTACTTTGATTCTTTCACATGTCTTGGATGAGATTTCCGACAAAGGGAATGATTTGATCTATTGCCATAAGATAGAATATTTTCATTTACCTACGTTTGTCAGTTTTGTGTCACCGGTTTACTAGATAAAATTGTATATGTAAGTCTTTCCTTTGTTCATTTAGACGTTCAGAGTTGAGAGTTCCTGAGTGTCTATTAGTTTGATTTGAGCGGTGTGTATCCTCTGAGCCTGCATGTTCTGCAAACTAGCTTAAGAAAAACAACGATCTCAAGTGTAATGCATCTGTAAACAACAGTGTATGCTCTCCCTCCGTGCCTAGTGCGACCTGCATGGATCAAAAGCTTCATGTTCTATTAGAGTTTAGTATGTGATGATCTTCGTTGTACGAAGATGATCAGACTAGGTTTGTGTGTTAAATTCGGTGTCTATATTTTAGATCGGGAGCTTAGATTTGAATTAGTCTTGGATGTATTTGGTATTAGAGCAAATAAAAGACTTGGATTTGATACCAAATACATCCAATATTGATTCGGCTCCAAGCTCCCAATCTCAAATACAGACTCTGAATTTAACACACAAACTTACTCTGATTGTCTAATCCAGGAGGATAATCTCAGTCGAAGCAAGAAGTCGGTGTCCCTTTCCATTACAGTTGATTAGCTATTGAATATCTCTCAAGCAGCTTTCAAAAACAACTTCAACAAGGCCAAATGGATCTTGCATGCGCAAACGACTTCAGGTTGAAGTTTCGACGACAAGCAAAATTCTTATGACAATTTGTACTTAAATGATTTTTATGGACAAAAGATGTAATAAGGGTTTGCACATTAATTTCCCATGTTTTTATTATTAAAATGGGAATTAAGAGGTGAGAATCCACCTCATGGATTGGTTCCCTAAAACTAATGGAGGTGGAGATTCTCATGGAGAATGAAGAGGACTCTTCATCCACATACCCTTAGAGGTGTCTCTTGATCCTACTTGATGGGATCATGGGAGAGATTTGGGGTGATGACTAATCACTCATGAGAAAGCCTATAAAAGCTTCTCATTTGGAGAGTGAAGGCAGGATTTTACTTTGGAGAGTTTGGGGTAAACTTTCTTTGTCTTGAAGAGCTTGTGTTTTGAGAGAGCACTCATTGAGATCTTTCTTTTGTACTGAGAAGTTAAGTAAGGAGGTCTTACTTAAGAAAATGCATGTGAGAGCCCAAGAAGGGAAAATGCCACATGATGTTGATGTAAATATCAAGAAGGAAGATTAATCAAAACAATTCGAAGTTGATGAACCCGGAGAAGTAGCTAGGGGGTCTGGTGAACTCCGTTACCATATTGGTTGTCTCATTGTGATTTATGTGTTTAATTTCCAATTTCTTTAAGTTGTTAAAGTAAATTGAGAATTGTTTAGTATATCTGAGAATAGGAGAAAAGTGAACTCGCCATTTTCAGATCAAGTTTGGTATCAGAGCCTAATTTTTCGATCTAGTGTTAGATTGATTGTGGTTTAGATGGATCCACAAGATAGTTATTCTTTTGTAGCTGCATATGCCAATCCATGTAGGGATGTTGATTTCCATACGAGTTTCTTTTCTATGGAGGAAAAGTTACGGGAATTATATGAAGATGGAAAAGAAAGCATGGAGCTGCGAAGACAAGTCAAAACCTTGGAATTTGAGAAGCTTGAATTTCAAGAACAGCTCAAGCGAATGCAGCATAAGATACAGATTAAGGATGAAATGTTGGCTAAGTATAAGCAAGTCAGCAATCCAAGGAGTCCTTCGATGGTTAGCGAGGATGGAATCTATACTTTTTGTCCCCATGAGGAAGACGATCAGAAGGACGGCACATCCAAGATCAAAAACGAGTTCTTGAACATGTTTGTTTCTCAAGTGAGAAATAAAAATCCTATTTATTCCAGGACATCTCATACAAATATTGGTTTGGGTGCATTTGAGAAACATACCCGTGGGATTGGTATGAAACTCCTAACCAAGGTGGGGTTTGATGGCGGAGGTCTTGGTATGGATGGCCAAGGCATTGTGCAACCAATCCGAGTAGAGGAATGCCCTCGATATCAGGGATTGGGATATCAAGAGGCAATATCCAGTGAAAGTTGTTCTTGGGAGAGTTGTTCCTATTGATGCAAGCGAGGGCATGCTGCAGATCATTGTTGGGATTTGCACCCCGACTTGAAACCAAAATGGTTTCAGATCCATGAAGGAAAGAGGAAGGCATGTAACTCTAAAGCATCTAGCAAATCACCAAGAAGTAATACAGCCCAAAAATTTCCAAGGTATGATGGCAATTGTTTTTGTACATTTTGTGGTGGAAAGAACCATAACGTTTCAGGATGCTGGAAAGTTAAAACCTATGGTCAAAGGAAGGGTGCAGCTAAAAGCAAGCCACGAAAGGACAACCCTTCTCTTTGGGTAAAGAAGAGAGATGACGCTGGTAGACCTCCATATCAAAAGAAAAAAAATTAAAATTAAAATTAAAAATTAAAAATTAAAAATAAATAAAAAATTAAAAATTAAACAAATAAAAAAAAATAAAAAATAAAAAATAAAAAATAAAAATAAAAATAAAATAAAAATAAAAAATAAAAATAAAAATAAAAAAATAAAATAAAATTAAATTAAATTAAAATAAATAAAAATTTAAAAAATTTAAAAAATTAAAAAATTAAAAAAAAATAAAAAAAATAAAAAAATAAAAATAAAAAATAAAAAATAAAAAAATAAATACACTGATTATGAAGAGGAAGTTTCTTTGTCCAAGGACACTAAGCAAAGCTCAATGGACTGGTTGAGTAAGAATTGGTTTTCATTCTTACAAAACTGAATTTTCTTTATGTTGCCTACATTCAGCTTAAAGGAAGCTTTATATAACCTGCACATAAATATCCGATCTGGTTAGGTCTCGTGAAAGAAAATAAAACAATTATGTTCATTGTTCAATTGTAAATCTGGTTGAATTAAGTGTGTTTGAATTTCACGAAAGTCCTGTCAAGATATTTGGAAAAGATTAGTTGTTGACAGAAAAGAAAAAAAAATACAGGACGTAGAGATCACAACAAACTATGCTCGGTTTAATTGTTAAAATTTACAATTCTTTTGTTGAAGAATTAATGTACAAGAAACCGAAGTTTGAATACATAAATTCAAATGAAACTGTTATCACTACATGTGATCTGAACATAAACAAACATTTCTGGAATTCATGATGTCCATGCACTAATGTTGTAGATCATGAATCAATTGTACACTTCGAGTATATCTCAGAAAACAAGTTCTCAGCTGCTATTCTGTAGAATGTGTCTTCAAACAAAGGAAAGAAGCAACAGTAAGCGATAATTATCATTTGATACCTTTGGAAAGGGAATTGGAATATCGCAAATTATGAATCTATTTGTCAGAGAAAAAGGAATATATACAAGGTGAGATTGAAATAATAGATTTCTTTTACAATTGATCATATATATTTTCTGTACATGGTTTCCAATTTGTAGACGCTACAACAGTAGAATTGAAAGCTACAATGAACAGAGAGCAGACTACGGCAGCAATAAACAGAGAAGAGGCGTTGAAATTTTTGAATTGGCATTGGTTTAGACATTGCCAGTGTTAAATTTTTCAGAATTTACTTCAATCTGATCTAGGATCTTAACTGAGAGAACAACATGTATAGCATATCTACAACATATTAATCATGGACACAATAATGCAAGCACACAAGAGACACAGAGTTTACTTGGGTAAAACCATAAAGGTGAAAAACCCCAATAACTTCCTCAGAGATAGATAGAGCAATGATACAACTAGAATACAAGAGATAGTCTTCTCCTAGCAGTAGAGCCTCCTCCTCCACAAGTGCGCCACTCTCCAAAGTGTGAGTGAGTGAATATAAAGTGTAAAATGAGAGAGACACACTCTCTATTTATACACTAACTTGACTTGACCTTTACTCAACTAGGTCGGCCTCAACTTAACCACTTAACATAATGCTGACTGGGACGACCCCCACTAGGGTGGTCTAATAACCCTTTGACCCACATGGCCAACCCCCAATAGGGTGGGCTAATAACCCTTTGACCCACATGACTTATACAGGGCCGACCCCAACAAGGTGGTCTAATAACCCATCAAGTATAAGTTACGACACTTACAATATAAATGACGACACTTCCGTATAGAGGAATAATAACATCTCTACAGGAATACAACCACTTCCGTATAGAGGAATAATAACATCTCTATAGGAATACAATATACATATATGTGAAATACATTCCAAAGTTACATATACATCAACACTCCCTCTTAACTAGGAAGGTATTTCTCGACATAGGTATTCTAGCACAAGTCATCTTCTCTGGATCATCGTCACTGGATAATCGTCATCGAGTCATCATCATCGTCACTAATGCTGCTATCTCAATCAATCTCTGAATCTACTCATCATAGGAAGTTCTACAGATCCAGTCCTTTTTCATACTGGATGTAGGCCCACCACCTGCAGGTCTTCATCATCTGTGCGAACGATCTGATAGAGGTGGCCTCTCAGGACTAATTTTATGTGCGGATGCAATACCGAAAAGCGTATCCCAAGAACATTTATGTGCCTAAGCACGACCGGCAAGATCTCCCAGGACTGATTACATGCATCTCCTCCACAATACCTTTAAAGAGCATCCCAGGAACATTTATGTGTCGCAGCATGACCGGCAAGATCTCTAAAGAGCATCCCAGGAGCATTTATGTGCCGCAGCACGACCGACAAGATTTTTAAAGAGCATCCCAGGACTTATTACGAGCACACAGCTCAACCTCTCGAATCTCCAGGACTGATTACATGTGGATAGACAAAACCTTTAAAGAGCATCCCAGGAACATTTATGTGCCGTAGCACGACCAGCAAGATCTCTAAAGAGCATCCCAGGACTAATTACGAGCACACAGCTCAACCTCTCGGATCTTTAGGACTGATTACATGTCTTCGTAGTAATACCTCATCCCAGGACTAATTACGAGCACACAGCTCAACCTATCGGATATCTGAGGACTGATTACATACTACGTAGCAATACCGGAAAGAGTATCCCAGGAACATTTATGTGCTGCAACATGACCGGCAAGATCTCCCAGGACTGATTACATGTTATTTGCACAACCTACCACATATCATCTCTGACCTCCAAGTATCAACCTGATACTCATGATCCAACGGATCATCATCGCACAAAGCATCATCCTGATGCTCATGATCACACTGACCATCATCACTGTACCATCCTGATACATATCATTTGGAGAAACATCCTGAAGCTCATCATCATGATCATTTAATGCATCCACCTGATGCATACTAAGTATCTACCTGATACATATCATCATACATGATCCACTTGATCATACAGTGTATCCACCTAATACAAATACAAATACATGATCCACCTGATCATACAGTGTATCCACCTCATACAAATACAAATACATGATCCACCTTATCATACCTGATACATATCAACATACATGATCTTCCTGATCATACAATGTATCCACCTGATACATATACAGATACATGGTCCAAGCATCCAACATGATGCATATACAAAATACATACAAATGATCCAACTGATCATATCCAGCATCATCCTAATGCATATACAAAGCAGTAACTGGAGCATCGTCCTAATGCTCATCATCCATGATCCTCCTGATCATCATAGCATCGTCCTCTTCAGATCATCTCATCGTCCACGAAGCATAGCCCAGATGCACATCATCCAGCACTTACACCACCGACATGGGAGAACACATCTACCACCATTCGGGGAAGGCTCCAGACCTTACTTTTTCACCATTGGAGAACACATCTACCACCATGTGAAAAATGGCTTCAGCCCTTACATCTACACCATGGGAGAACACATCTATCACCATGTGAGAATGGCTCAGCAATTACATCACGACCATGGGAGAACACATCAACCATGTCAGAAAATCTCATGTGCATTTGTATCTTCCGGAATCATCACTTCCTTTTGGAAGGAACCTCGATCTGAAGTGCACCAAGCCTCTCTCTGAAGTACTCAAACTGCACTCTGGCCAACGGCTTGGCTAATACATCTGCATCCTGCTCATCCGTCGCAACATACTCTGCTTTGGCTATACTCAATGCTACACAAGATTGCTTCCCGCTAAACCAAGAGATCACACCTGATCCCATACTAAAGCAGCACCCAGGAGTGCTCTTCTTATCTGCAGCACTGCTTGCCCAGTCTGAATCAACATAACCCTGCAGGTTAAACTTTTGATTCACGTCATACTTGAGCCCATAGTCAACTGTACCCTTTAGGTACCTTAGAATATGATTTAAAGCAACCAGGTGAACATCTCTCGGATCCGTCAGGAACTGGCTCAATGTGTTCACCGCAAAGCAAATATCTGGTCTCGTGTTCGTCAGGTACATACAGGACCCAATCATCTGACGATACATCGTGACATCAACTGGATCAGATGAAGCATCACACAGAAGCTTCAGGTTCTATGCCATAGGTGTGTCCATATCCTTGTAGTCCATCATCCTAAACCTCTTTAGGATTTCTACTGCATACTTCCCTTGTCCAAGGGAGATTCCATCTGCACTCTGTCACACCTCCATGCCAAAAACAAATAGTGCATCATTCCCAAATCTTTCATATCGAACTCGGCAGCAAGCTTCCGCTGCGTGTCAGCAATCAATCTATCATCTCCTGTTACAAACAGGTCATCCACATACAAAAGTAGTATCACTGGATTGCCTTCCTCAACCTTGCAGTAAAGGTTGGAATCCACTTTACTCTTCATGAAGCCCAAACTGGATAGAAAGCTGCCTATCCTACCATACCAAGTTCTGCACATATATGACTCCCTGTCATGTGTCTCAGAACCAAGTGGCTTCTCCACATACACTTCTTCTTCAACTACACCATTCAAGAAGGCTGTCTTGAAATCTATCTGGTGTATCTTCCACTTCATCACTGCAGCCAGAGCAAGTACGGATCTAATGGAAGTGTATCTGGCTACAGGAGCAAAAGTCTCTATGCTACCATCTACAACATGCTTGATATTGTAGCTTCTCTTGGAAGTCACTACAGACTCCCCTTCAGGTCTTGGGACTACATCCCAAACATCTTCGTGATCGACTGGTACTCCTCGATCATGGCATCCTTCCCAGATCCTGGGAACTTCAATATCTTCAATATTTTCAATAGATAACTTTGTTGCTGAACAAATGTTGTAGTCCTTCTTTTGTAGGTGATGGTATACGATATTTCCTACACAACAAGTTAAATTGCATGATTAGAAAACATCTCAAAGTTTTCAGAACAAATTCTTACATAAATAAATATGTCATACAATCATGCAATTATCTTAGCCAATGCTTCAATACAACATTTATCCATATTCCGTAACTTTCTAGATGCCTTCCAATCTCTACCAGAACATTGTTAAGAGTATGCACAACTCCTAACATGTCAGCAAAGAGGTTTCATTCTAGATAAGTAGCAATGGAATGTTGTACAGTGCCATAGGCAACTTACCCATGTATATTGGTAGTATACTTTTCGTCAATGCAACTATTCTAATATGCATAATACACAACCTAATTCTAGGAACATAAGCATATACATCATTGAATAACATTATGTAAGAAATGACAATTCAAATAATTATCTTTGTTTGGTTGCTGGGTGGACTCCCTTTGAATCTTTGCAACTCCATTCTGATGTGGATTGTGAGAAGTGGTCAACTCCCTCTGAATATCTGCATCCTTGCAGAAACTAATGAAGTGTGCTCATTTGCTTTCTTGCAGGAACAACTGGAGTGTGCTCCCTCTTGATCTTTGCTTCCTGGATTACCTGTCCTTGAACTTACATCCATCCTTAATCACTATGCATGCTTATTAGTATCATCATTGTGTTATCCTTGAGGTCTCATACATAATCACACATTTATTAGTATAATATTAATACTATCAAAACACAATAATCTTAAACATGTATAGTCATGATCATTCACAGATAATAAACATTAGTATTCAAGGTTTCAGGGAAGTCTTCTTTTACTCATGCATATTCTTATTTGATCATAGAACTCTTCTTATTAGTTAAATCATCAATGCATAAACCTGTGATTACTCAAACCTATACCTTCGTGATTCTTCTGGTTAGTCATATCATCAATTATGGTAAGAAACATAATATGCATACAGCCATGACTATTCAAACCTATGACTTCATGAATAATCATTATCAACAACACAACAGTATAAGATCCTAACACAATGTAGGATTCTAGCTTGATATAGGAAAAACATACCTAGATTAGCATGCTAGCTAGTTATATCTAACATACCTGCATAATGTCTTCTGGTTCTCTTCAGTGACTTGTGCTAGTAACCTGCATGTCTCATAGGTTAACCATTGTAGGACCAAGTTATACATACCTCGAAAGTAGATCTTCTATGTGATCCATGACAATGGATGAATCTTTGTCTTCGTGTCACCATGATCATATGTTCTTGAAGTAGAACATGATTTGTCTTTCTTGGTGTACCTTTTATGTTAGTGAACAACATAAACCTCATACAACATCACAATGCATTAGTACATTCATAAGTGTCAAAACCTTAATCAATGAATATCTTCTATTAAGGTGATACGACAAGTCTAGTAATTAATCAAGATTGTACTGTAATGATATGAAGACAAACACATGATAAACTTAACCATGAACAAATCTCGAAACATACCTCGATGAGTCATACTTGTCGAGATCGCTAGTAATCTTCTTATGTAAGGCCTTAGCCTCATCTCCCTCTGAAACAGGAACTTCTTCACTTATGTAGGTGACCAATCCATCTTCTTCTAGGATTAACCCAATCCACTTGATTTGCAAGAACTGGATCTGGAGATGGATTAAGGTTTGTCAGAGAAACCCCAAAAATTCAAACTTTGAATTTCAAACTTCAGAAAGGATAGAAATATGTGCCTTGATGAGTTGATCAAGCTGGTATGTTCAAAATTTGAAAACTGCAAAGTTTCACTCCTCAATTTTGCCTTTGAAACTTCCGGATTCACTGGACGTGACCCCGAAATGGGGTTTGATTAAGCCCACTCTTATGCCCAATCAAAAGGTTTGATCCAAAGCTCTAAGCTTCTATTTTTATGAGGAGCTTCCAACCGTGGTCACAGATTTCAAAAATTTCCATTTTTGCATAAGCCCTAATTTTCCACTTTTCTGATCAAAGTCCCGAACTAGGGTCTGATCAATCCCGGCCTTCTGCCCAACCAAAAATTCTGATCGTGGTCTCTAAATTTCGATTTTGATGAGTAGCATTCAGTCGTGGTCTCTGATTACAAAAATTCCAACTTTATCCGAAACCCTAAATTATGGAAGCCATGAATGAAGGTGCTCAAAAATAATTCTGTTTTGACAGAAATATGTACCTGATTGTTTCTGGTGTAACTCCGAACTTTTCAATCCACAGGGTCTGAAACATTTTCTTGAGATAGCCCGACCTGTCATATTTCCATCCCGATAGGTCTGACCTCAATTGGATTCTCTGAGAGAGAGAGTTATGCCAAGTGTCGCAACGTGACCTGTTTATGGGATAAAACAGGAGAGCGAACTTGTACGGCGTTCCACGTGTCACTGGTTCAACTTCGGCCTCTGAAAACGTTTCCTGAGATAGTACAGTCTGTGTACTACCTGTCACTTTTTACGAAATTTCATTTGGATCTTCCTAGCCCAAGTTATGACCTTTTTTCCAAGGTCACCTGTTTTTTACTCAGATCTAGAAGAGGCAGAAACCCTATATTGTACAAATCATAAATCACAAAATACAACGAATTAGAGGTTGTCCTTTGGACATGGGGATCTAATCTTCGACCTGTAAAAGTTTCAAATCTGAAAACTTCACCAAAATGGATTTATAGGGAAAGTGCTACGATGAATGGTTTTTGCTATATCAAGCCCTAGCATCGTAAGTGCAACAAGTGTCATACATGCCATATCATGCCTTCTTTCAGGATAGCTCTGATACAATGTTAAATTTTCAGAATTTACTTCAATCTGATCTAGGATCTTAACTGAGAGAACAACATGTACAGCATATCTACAACATATTAATCATGGACACAATAATGCAAGCACACAAGAGACACAGAGTTTACTTGGGGAAAACCATAAAGGTGAAAAACCCCAATAACTTCCTCAGAGATAGATAGAGCAATGATACAACCAGAATACAAGAGATAGTATTCTCCTAGCAGCAGAGCCTCCTCCTCCACAAGTGCGCCACTCTCCAAAGTGTGAGTGAGTGAATAGAATGTGTAAAATGAGAGAGACACACTCTCTATTTATACACTAACTTGACTTGACCTTTACTCAACTAGGTCGGCCTCAACTTAACCACTTAACATAATGCTGACTGGGCCGACCCCCACTAGGGTGTTCTAATAACCCTTTGACCCACATGGCCGACCCCCAATAGGGTGGTCTAATAACCCTTTGACCCACATGACTTATACAAGGCCGACCCCAACAAGGTGGTCTAATAACCCATCAAGTATAAGTTACGACACTTACAATATAAATGACGACACTTCCGTATAGAGGAATAATAACATCTCTATAGGAATACAACCACTTATGTATAGAGGAATAATAACATCTCTATAGGAATACAATATACATATATGTGAAATACATTCCGAAGTTACATATACATCAACAGCCAGCACCCATTTTAGCCCACCTTTGTGTTTCCCCGTGAAGAACTTAGAGAAGAATTGCTAAAAAATGGCGTGAGTAGTCAGATTAAGCATGGAAAAGCAGTCGCCTGCTGCTGCGTCCATCAAAGGACCAAGTATAGAGACTGTCATTGCGTTGAGGATTGGGTAAAGAGGAAACCATATTCTATGAAGGGCCAGATGGAAGCCGTTGTATCATGAAGAGATCGCCAAGGTAATATGTACATGGAAGCTTCCCATGTGTAGGTGTCCATTCTGCAGGCCAGGATGCGACAAGTTTCTTTCAGTTTTGAGAATACTTCTTATTACAACTTGATATCCGATATCGTGGAGGTTACACCTTTTCGGTTGATCGGTGGTCAAAAGGCTAGCGTTGCACAAAATCCTGCATAGATCGTTGGGCTGGAGAGGTGGCACGATTGTTGCTTCATTTTAAAGGTCATGTTCAATTGGGATATGTTGTGTTTGTTGCAAGGGTTATGAACAAGCCCGTGTATATCCTGCAGTCATCCTATTTATGAACAAGCTCAAAGAAGAGACGTGTTCTCCTTTGCAGACTCCTACCTCAATGCTCCTGAACACTTGGATTCAAGAAGGATTCCTATGGCAGAGAAAAAGGAGGCTAGATGATGCTATGTGGCAGTGGACCAAACTTTGGAGTCGAGGAATGCTTTATATCGTATCCTCCACACAGCACGTTCAAAAAAATGTTGACCTGATATATGGAGCAGACCCTCAATATTTCTGGTGGCCAAGCTAAGGTGGTTCTGTATTTTTTACAGAAGCCAATTTTTGGGTTCAATTTTTGGCCAGAAGTCCGAGTTTAGGTCTTGTGTGCAGGCGGCTTACAACATCCATATATACATATAATGTTGGTAAAACATTGTTTTTGGATGCATATTTTATGGGTTTTAGATAGTTTCTTTATGAGAACTATATTATATGATTATTGGTTGCATGAATTCTGTTTTCTCCATTTCGTTGAAGTACTTGAACTCGAGATATTCATATGGTGTTGTTGACTCACTTGAGAAACAAAAAAGGAAGACATAGAAGCTACGACCAGATTTGGATGCATGTATCACTCAAAAGAGAAATATGTTCAGTTGGTGAAGTTCGGAAAGTTTCCCACGTGCAGTTGAAAAGATTATGGTTATGGATGATCCAAGTATGCGATGGATAAAAGCTCGAAGCTTTTGTTTAGAATCCGAGGCACTCATATGGGAGCCACATGATGGATTCGAACCTTATATCTCAAGATCCTCTTAAAATAATGCTCTTACAATGGGTCTTTGATCAAACATGTGTTTTTCTTTGAACTTTAATGTTGTACATTTTGAAATCATGGGTGCACATATGGGGCATTTGAGAACTTGTTAAGACTTTATAACACATGAATGTTTTAAGTCTTAACAAAACTTGTAATAGGATTTTATAAACCTTGATTCATTGTAATGTTTTGGGTGCATGATCGGCGGTGCCCGACACCCTTAAAACTGATAAAAAATGCAAGTAAGCCTAAGACAGCCTTAAAGAAGATGAAGAAGATTCTTCTACAATTTGAAACTTTTGGAGGTCCAAAAGTTCTTTCAATGGGGAGATTTGATCCAGGAGGATAATCTCAGTCGAAGCATGAAGTCGGTGTATGTTCCATTACAGTTGATCAGCTATTGAAGAGCTCTCAAGCAGCTTTCAAAACAACTTCAACAAGGCCAAATGGATCTTGCATGCGCAAACGACTTCAGGTTGAAGTTTCGACGACAAGCAGAATTCTTATGACAATTTGTACTTAAAATGATTTTTATGGACAAAAGATGTCATAAGGGTTTGCACATTAATTTCCCATGTTTTTATTATTAAAATTGGAATTAAGAGGTGAGAATCCACCTCATGGATTGGTTCCCTAAAACTAAGGGAGGTGGATATTCTCATGGAGAAGGAAGAGGACTCTTCCTCCACATACCCTTAGAGGTGTCTCCTGATCCTACTTTATGGGATCATGGGAGAGATTTGGGGTGATGACTAATCACTCATGAGAAATCCTATAAAAGCTTCTCATTTGGAGAGTGAAGGAAGGCTTTTACTTTGGAGAGTTTGGGGTAAACTTTCTTTGTCTTGAAGAGCTTATGTTTTGAGAGAGCACTCATTGAGATCTTTCTTTTGTATTGAGAAGTTAAGTAAGGAGGTCTTACTTAAGAAAATGCATGTGAGAGCCCAAGAAGGGAAAACGCCACATGATGTTGATGTAAATCTCAAGAAGGAAGATTAATCAAAACTGTTTGAAGTTGACGAACCCGGAGACGTAGCCAGGGGGTCTGGTGAACTCCGTTACCATATTGGTTGTCTCATTGTGATTTATGTGTTTAATTTCCAATTTCTTTAAGTTGTTAAAGTAAATTGAGAATTGTTTAGTATATCTGAGAATAGGAGAAAAGTGAACTCGCCATTTTCAGATCATTGTCTTCGAGTAGGGAAGATCATCACAAACTAATATCTAATAGAACATCAAGTTATTGATCCCTGCATGTCGCATTATGCACAGAGGGAGAGAATACACTACTATTTACAAATGCATTACACTTGAGATCATTGTTTTTATTAATCCAAATCGTAGAATGCACGGGCTCAGAGGATAGATAGTGCTCAGATCAAACTAACAGACACTCCAGAACTCTCAACTCCGAATGCCTGAATGAATGGAGGAAATATTTACTTATACAAGTTTATCCGGTAAACTGATGACACAAAATTGAAAAATGCAGGTAAAATAAAAGGTTCTATCTTATGGAGGTAGATCAAATTGTACCTTTTGTCGATAGTCATCTGAGCCACGTGAAAAATCAAAGTACAATAGAGTAATTATTTACCGTAGTGGAGCAAACAAAGCAGACAACCACGCTTTTCAATCTAATCATGAGGGTCTCATCTAACCCTACAAATGCAAGATAATTTTCCATCATCCCTGTCTTGTCCTCAACAAGAACACTGAAATGAAGTCGGTCCTTCAAATGACTCTTCACTAGAGTTGGATTCTTCTGTCCCAAATTCAATGTCAAGGAAAAGGAAAGTAGAGAAGCACTATTCTACATCGGATTCGAACATGGTTGAATTTGGACTACAACAAAACTCTCCTGCAAAAGTGGATTCAACTATATAATTAAGTGGGATCCTTCAGGTGTACACTTGATTATCTAACAGTTTTCCTTCTCTGTCACATTTAATGTATTTTTTTGTGTATATACTAGTGGTTCAAGCAGAGAATATTTCCCTCCAAGATGTCGCAGCTTAAATTTAAACCACATGTGGTTTTGATGAGCTACGGTCATATTAGCTTGCATATGCAAAATGAAGTTTTCCCGTCGTTGTACCCAGTATTTTCTAGGGCACAATTTATCCAAGTAAACTTATGTCCAGCCAGACCACTATTGTTGTACCATCGTAGATGGATATCCGCAAATAATGATTTCTCCTTTTTCACGGAAAAATTGCAGGATTAGGTGATAGTCTGTCCATGTCAAGTATCCAGGTACCAAATCAACATAATACATTTCTTTCCCATGAGTATCAACAACATCAATCCATACTTCACATAGTTGTTGCAGTTGATGAAGTGCATTATGAAATCCTAAAAATTCTTGTTTCTCCCTTCTTTCAAGAATTTGTATTTTCATGGGAGATTCATTGATTTGTCGAATCAGAGAGATAGCCAAAAATTTATTTGCTTCCTTTTTACTGGCATACTCTAAGAATTGTTTCCTCTCTTCTGCAGCCATAGGGTCTATATAGATCCTCATCTTTACCCTTTTGTCTATCTCTTTCTCCTTGTCACCTCTTGAACTAGACGCTCTTGCGCTAAACATGTTCAAGTTGGGATATATATGTAATTATTCTCTAGTTAACATGTCAACAATACAGTTAAGATAACCGGGCTTATAGACAATTTCAAAATCAAAATTTTGAAACCACATAAACCATTTCAAAATTCTATTTTTGTCATTAGATTTTCATTTGTAAATATTCTAGGCATGATCTTCAAATCCGTTCTAATTAAGAATTTCACAGGTTTAAAATACAATTTGAAATGATTTACTATCTTTTTGATAGCAAGAATTTCCTTGTGACCGGAGGGATAATTAAGTTCTACATTTTTAAATGATTTTGATGCACAGCCACATATTTTTTCTCTGTCTCCATGTGTTTCAATCAACACACCTCCCCAAGCTTTATTGGAGACATATGTTTCAATGATGAGGCCTCCATTTCCTTGCGGGAGACTAGTGCAGGAAGTTGTTTCACTTTTTCTTTAATTCTTTTGACAGCTTCTATAATTTCTTAACTCCATCTCGGGGGATTATTTTCAGGCGTTGTTGCAGAACATTAATATCACTTGCATATCCTTTTTAAAATGGTCTAATATAATTCATACTTCCCAAGAAATGTTGGAGTTGGAATGTTTCTAGTATCTGGTCTGGAAAATAGGAGAAAACCTTCAAGACATGATCTTGAAGAATAACCTGGCCTTTATTAATTTTGAATCTAAGAAATTCAATCTTTGTCTTTCCAATTTCCATCTTTGATTCGGAAAGTAATAGGCCATGCTTATATACCAACTGGTAAAAATCCTGCAAATGCTTAAGTGTTCCAACAGATTCTTTGAACAAATCAAAATGTCATCAATATAAACAAGCACCCATTTCTTTTCTCTAAAAATGTCTTCCATTTGCTTCTGAAATTTAGAAGGTGCATTATTAATACCAAATAGAAGGACTTTCCATTGATACTAACCATGATGGACTACAAATGTAGTTTTGAAGTGATCTTTGGCTTCAATTCCTATCTGGTAAAAACCAGATTTGAAATCAAATTTGCTAAAACTAGTGCAATTAGAAATCCTTTGCAAAAGACTGAACTTATCAGGGAAAGGATATCTAACATGATGTAAGGATACATTCAAAGGCTTGTAATTAAAAACCAACCTAACCTTTCCCCCTCTTGATTTATGAGTGTTTATTGACTATAAAATGACGACAAGCCCAAGGAATTTTGTATGGTTCTATCAAGTCTTTAGACAACAGGTCTTTGATTTTTTTTCATATAACTCTTTTTTTGAGGGTGACATTAATGCCGCGGAGGTTTTTTGGGCTCTAGGTTTGACCAAAGGATTATATGGAAAAGACACAAAATACTTTTCTCTAGTCCAAAAAGCATTAGGACTTTCTAAGTACAATTTTTTTAATTTTTTCAGAGATTTTGCATAAAGCAGTTTGCTTGTGCATTTTTGCATAAGCAATACATATCTTCATTTTATAAATTTCTGCAAGATTTGCAGGAGGACTAGAATCTTTATCTGGCATCTTACACTTGGATTTATCTTCAAAATACATTGGACAAGAAACTAATCTACAATTTATGGTACATTTAAACATCTTAGTACTATCAAAAGTGACTGGACTGACTCGATTCAAAAAATCAGAACCTAATATGCAATCATCTTTAAGGCTATATAATCTATTTAATGACAAAACTTCTTGCAAACCTTTAATCTTGATTGGAAAGTATGAAACTATTCCAAGTAGTTGTACAAGAGTTCCTTCTAAAATTGCAACACTATGCTATGAAGATTGTTCCCAATAGAAAGAAGGTATGGCACTACCTTTCACCAAATTTATTTGGCAGCCTGAGTCTATCATACAATCTAGCTGGTAGGGATTATATTCTGGAGGACAAAACCATATTTTTATATACATTTTAGGACCTATGAAAAGTCTCAAAGATGGTTCTGGGGTAGGATCAAGAAACATAGTATATCTTTCTTCTTCTTTTCCAAATTCTTCATCTTCACTAATGTGTGGTGTGCTTCTAGCTTTGACAAATTTTGGGCTTTTTAAAGCTCCTTCATACTTCCTACACATCTCTTCATCAGAGGATTGATCTTTCTCTCTTATGGTGACTTCTAGCATTCCTTTTAGTTCCTCTATTTATTTAACGAGTCGTCCCAGAGAGATTTGCTTTTCTTTTATCTGTAGACGGAGTAGATTCTCTTTGTCACTTCTGAACTTCTGCCTATCTTTGTGTTGAACAGGATAGTATTTGTAAAGCTCTATTGGATTATAGAATGATGGATTTATTGATATACTAGGAGAGGAAGATTTTGTCTTTACTTCTTGTTTTTCTTTAGCTTTTAGCTGGGCTAAAAGCTTGTTCTTTTCTTCTTTTAATTCTTTCCTCGAAACATATTGATATGCTGTTGTTTCTGTTAGAATTTCATCAATTTCAACAATCCTTATTTTAGGAGAGACTGTTGCAGAAAACATATTAAAACAGAATTCAAGAGGCCCATCACATAACAACGATCTCAAGTGCATTGAATTTGTAAACAACAATGTATGCTCTCCCTCTGCACCTAGTGCAACCTGCAGGGATCAAAATCTTGGTGTTCTATAAGAGTTAAGTTTATGATGAATTCGTTGTCCAAAGACGATCAGACTAAGTTTGTGTGTTAAATCCAGAGTCTGTATTTGAGATTGGGAGCTTGGAGTTGAATCAGTCAAATAATCCAACCATACGATCCAACTAAAAATATATACATCATACATGCATAGCCATTCACTAGTCGAACCTTGGCCTTGATCTCCGCACTATGAATCCATACTAGCATATTTACATCATTTACATAATTTTGATTAAATACATTCCAAGTCAAAACTAGGGGTAATACATGAAATACCTTGAATACTAACTTGATATCAATGATCTATTTGTTTTGTAGCAGATCTATTTTATTTTCAGTTTCGGTTATGTTTTGTTGTAGGTTTCCGTACGGAACAATGATTGTTTTGCAAATTTTCAAAATTTTGATAGGTTTTAGGCAGTCATTAGAGTCATTTTGAGGTCTAAAATGGACCTCCTAAGGAAAATAATAAAATAAGAGTTATAAATTTTGAAGGAAAAGAGAAAAAAACTACTTTTTTGTATTTTCAACTTATCTCTCTATGGTTTTACTCAAATTTCGAGCGGGAACACTCAATTGATGCGGAATTGAATTATGCATCCAATGAGTGCTCCTACTCAAAATTTGAGTAAAACCACAAAGAGATAAGTTGAATATGTGAACTTTAAAAAAAATAGTTTTGTGGCAAATATGCCAACTCAACTATTATCATTGACTCATTTTTCTTGAAATTATATTGATTCTTGAATTCCAACTCACCAATGGCTCTTTTTCTTATGAGTCCCATTTTAGACCCCAGATTGACTCTACTGTTGGGGAAAAAATTGTATTTCTTATATGCATAAGCATGTAATCATGCCTTTCCTTCAGAGAAAGCACATTTCACTCACGATTGTGTTGTATATAGAGCATGAGTGCCTCCTTTTTAGCAAAAATTTTGTCGGTTTCGATCCTTTGATCTCTATTTCTATTGTAGGTTCACAAATATGTCTGTTAGCTATAGTTAGGCTTCAATATTGCTAAAAAAAATTGGTTTATTCCTTGTTATCTTGGAACTTTTTGTCATTAGGATCTTGTCTTTTTGCATTAGGGTTTATGTTCTTAGTTTAATAATCATGTTTCTAGAGGTTGTTTTGTTCAGGTTTTACATGTCTCTGAACTTCTTTGTTTTGACATTTTCGGAGGCATGTATTTCTAGTATGTTATCATGGTGATCACAATAAATTAACATATGCTTAAGGCTTATTGTTTAATGGCTCAAACCTCCCTAACCTTCTAACTTGTCAAAACTATGGCGACCTAGGAACACTTCTTTCTAATTTTTTTTAGCACAAAAATAAAATTTTACAGCAATCCAAGTAATCCTCTTAAGGTCCAATAGATCAGAGTTGGTCTCAGTGAACGTTAACTACCACCATCATCATCATCATCATCATTTTTTTTTATATATTTTTTTCAATATTCTAGCATGGTATCATGGGATCAATCCCCTACTCTTCTAATGATGATGCTTCTAACATGGATCATATTTTCCTTAATATTTATGTTGTTACTAACCCTTGTTTGTATGTAAAAACAATTTCATATTTTCATATGTCTATCATTTCATATATCATGTCATGCATTTCTTGTTATTATGGGCTTACCATGTTCATTATATGCTTTACTCTTGAAAGTTCTTTTGTGCAAATTAGCTTTCTATTTACTTCACTTTTTCCATAGGAGTATTTTTTGAAGGGTTGTGGGACATCTTGGTTCTATCATTCCTTCCTATCTTAAACATATTGTTGTGGTTATCTTTGGTTCTTCAACATTGTTCCTATTTCCATCTTATCCTTGACATCAACAAAGTTGAAACCTTTTGTTATCCAGGATGGTTGAAGTTGTAATTAAGGAATGTAATGTAATCATATACCATATCATATCACCATACTCCACTAATAATGTACAAAATGAACATCCATATTCTACTGTAAATTCATGATGATTACCTGTGGGGAAAACATTTTGATGGATAGGCATTTGGGTCTTATATTCGTGATGAGTCTACTACATAGTTCTTGCATCTTTTAGCTTAGTTGTGAAGATTGACTACTTGGAATATTTTTTATGGATAGACCATTCGGGTCTTGTATTTGCGATGTTATCTTTAGTAGAGTTCTTTGGTTACAAATACTGTCTATTGGAAACATTTCAAAGTATTAATCCAGGGTTAATGTATTTGTGATAAGTTCTATTGCAAATTTCTTTCAACTATCAGTTGAGTTATGGTTGTGATGACTATTTGCTAGCCACAATTTATGTTGTATTTCCCATTTGAGTTTTGTGTACGTTGGTGTGGTGTTCTATAAGAGTTCATTGTAGAGATTGATTCGGGTGCAATTTCATGATTCAATGAGAAGCGATTGCTATCTTCATCAAATCCATGAGGTGAAGTGTGTTCCTATTCGCGTAACAACTAGCTCTGGTACCATGTTAAAATATTGAGAATATGCATAAACATACAACAATACATTTGCTAACATGCAAAGCAAGAATCTACTAGTCTAGCCTTCTATATATACAATGCAATAAATAATTATATAAGAAACAAGAGACAAGAGAAAAGAACGATACACTAGATATATGTGGTGAAACCCCAAATGGGGAAACATCCATGGGAATGTTTTATCTTCTTATTCTTCATAAATCTCCAATATTACAATGCATCAAATCCTCACATATGCATCACATTACACTCCATCTTCACTCCATATCACAATGACACAATATGTCACAGCATATCCAAAAGGGTCTCCTTCACCTCTATTATATAGCTAGAGGTATGGAATATTTACATCCCATAACACATGTGAGATAAATAGCTTTCCACCTCTCTTATATAAAGATTGGTTATAAGATAATTTACTACATAATGCATGTGGGATAACTCTATTTTATGATATTAGAGTTATTTATGCATTTTTTGATATTTCACCAACAATCCCACATAAGTCATCTTACATATTCCAACACTTATTTTAAATCAAAACCTACTATATATTCTTAAGGGAGCATCGATAATGTGGGGTCAATGGATTGAAAATGGTCCAAACTTAGAGGGACTCTTCATGGTCCTAAAATAGGACCAAATATTCTTTACATATAACATCATTCACACCAACAAAAACTTGGTGGAGCTTTGCCTAGTTTGATGGGTTATCAAGGACATAAACGATGATTTTAAGGTGATTGTTTCTTTTTATTGTAAATAATTTGATCATGACTTGGAAAAGTCTTCATCACCATCAGAACAAAATGGAACCTTTGCAATTGTTTCAAAGTACTCAAGAGTATACAAGACAGATAAAACTAGATGGATATAATTATATCTATGGTTTATTTGTAAAACATTGTGGGAGAACCATGACTGGTAAGATTAAGGATATCTTATACTAACAAAACTCGAGAATAGAATAGACTATTTTTTATGTATATTTAAAAGATATTTTTATGAACTACAAAACTATATGAAGAATTAAACAAAATATAAGATATTGTAGTGGCAACTTGAAACTCATTTATCTAGAAGATGCATCAACTTGTAATGTAGTCATTTTTTGTGGTGTTCAAAAACATCCTTAATAAGGGATTATTTATTTTGTTGGACAAATCCACAAATTAGATACACTATTCTCTATTACATCACACATGCATCTCACCTTGAATCTCTCCTTGTTTGAAAATTAGACATGTAGGTTCTTCTATGTTTATATTTTTCTATACCCCTAATTCCTAGTGATGTGAACTGAAAATGAATTAAGTAGTTATATGTTTTTAATGCATATACATTTTCACTCAAAGTTAGTGTTCTTATGTGAAAGTAACCATTAATTTTATCTCACATTGATAGAATTTGTTTTCTTATAAACATCTTACCATAACTTTGAGAATCCAATCCAATAAATTTGATAAATGCTACTCAATCAAGTTTTAGTTCTATGCTTGATGAATTTTGTTTTTCTCTTCATTTTATAATGTTGGATATGAAAAGTTAACTATCATTTATTTGTGGTTGAATCCGACCTTGGGTGTTCACACATTTATTTTTATGTATTGGATGTAAAATTATGATTAATGATTTTTTATTGTGTAATGGAAGTAGGTTGTATATTCAATGCATTTATGTGTATTGAATGTAAAGCAACATGTTTTTAATGTGAATAACAATCAGTATGAGTTACCTGACATGTTTTATAACCTGATGATATTTACATGTTATATGTTTCTATAGCACTTAAGTTGTATTCATTTGAAATTCAAAGTCTTCACTACTTTTAAAATTTTAATATAAGAGTAGAATTAAAATAATAGCATCCAATGATAACTCGTACTATTTGTAACTTTACCATGACAAGATAATGATAACATTTTATTTTTCAATTCATGTGGTTTTTTTTATATAAAGAGGGCAATTTTGTTAGAGAAAGACAAAGAAAGTAATGACACAAAAACATTGAAATCATTTTAAACAAATTTATTCATATCGCTCCACGTAATCTTTTAAATGAACATTAAATCACACTTAATCAACCTTAAGAAATACATACATTCAAGGCATAAACCCACTAGAATAACTTATGATTTAAAATTTATATAAATTTTAGTACTAGTAGATGTTTTAGTTATATATGTTACTATTCCTTGTCATTTATATTGTACTAATTTTAATATTGATTATATCATTTAGGTAGTACTCAAATACATTAACATAGACATCTGTTTTATACATTTATTGAGAAGGTACGTCAAGATATGTGTGTAAATCAATCAATTTTTTTTAATTACTGTTACTTCATATATGTTGAAGAAGTTATCGTTAATTTGCACCTATATTCATACTCTTTCTTTTTAAATAAAATAATTTAGTATATAAATTTCATTAAACTATTTTAAATATAAATTTTGATTTTGTCGAAATAAACATTTTATAAATGAAACAACAGTCAACAATAACATGAAAAAACATAAATATACTTGAACGACATGAACATGATATACACTACATTTTATAAATGAAACATGACACAATACATTTTATAAATTAAAGAATATCAACATAACATGAAAAGACATAATATACATGAACGACATCAACATCAACAAGATATGAAACAAGTGTAATATATATATGAACAATAATACCAAAAGCAAAATATATGTCAAACATACAACTCAAGTCAAATATAAAAGACAAATGTATACATGTGCTCAATAACTTCTATGAGCTAGTTGGTCCCCCACCGGAGCCAAGGCATCAATACCTCCACCAGCAAAGTCAGCTGCATCAGTACCTCTGCTAGATAAAAATGTAGAAATAAACATTTGAATCTCTTTGTGAGGATCTATACTACCTGATTGAGCTATCGTATCCAAGGTAATGTTTAGGGGCAAAATTTCGCCAATTGGCTATTTTTAGGGCTTTTTTTCAAAAAAATAAATTCACTATTTGGTTATTTTTAGTCTCTAATACTACACTACACTTAAGTATTCAAACTAACCAATGGTGTAGGAGGTGGTGGTGGGTCGACCGGGTGAGAAGGAGATGGCGATCGGTCTACTTGATGTGGAGGAGAGGGTGGTCGATTGAACTATGAAAGAGATGGTGGTGGGTCATCTCGGTGAGAAGGAGAGGGTGGTTGATCGACCTATGGAGTAGGAGATGGTGGTGGGTCGGCTCAGTGAGGAGGAGAGGGTGGTTGGTCGACCAATATAGAAAGAGATGGTGATCGTTCAGTTCTGCTAGGAGGAGGACGAGATGGAGGAGGTGGTGGTGGTGGATTGGCTCCGCCAGGAAGAGGAGATGATGGTGAGCCAGCTCCACCAGAAGGAGGAGTTGGTGGAGGAGGAGGTGGAGTACCACCACCCTCATCATCAGAATCTGAAGAGTTGTCAGAAGGCCTCCAACTCTGTAGTAGGTTGGTGGCACTGACAATATGACATATCAATGATGTCATATCACATGGGAGGGTCTTCCAAAACACTGATAGGGCTGGATATTTTAGCATTCGATTGACTTAAATAGGGCGCAGATAATCGATAAGCCACCTCTTGGTGGAATCAACTATCTGGTCTACATCGCAGGCCGAGTCTCTATAACTGAGGAAACTCCTCAATCTCATCCACGTCCTCATCGTGTTGGGGAAGTGCCTCCCAACATAAGTGCCAAAATCTACAAAATAGTATATAACAATAATTAGACAATAATTAAACAATTTAAGTAAATTGTTATAATAAATTACACATGCATTAAATTAGACAATGAAATGGGACTAGATTAATCAAAACATAATGCGAATGTTGCCTCCATCATTTGGTGTCTCATCCTGGGTAAATAAGATGTTGGGATATCCTCGCCAATCCATCCCTACATATGGATACGACATAGAATCCAGGGTGTGATCGTCCTCACTGGAAAGCAACTTCAGGGTCTCTGAAGTGATCCTACCTAGGAACTTTGATTGGCCCCTCTTGGGAAACATCTGCCTCCACATGTGCATCTGCAACTCGATCATCGACCTAGGAGGGTGGTGGTCGAATGACGACCGAGTGAGTGGAAACCTCTCAAAAAATAAACAAAACAACTCCAAAGCAAATGGGAAGCATGTCCTCCCATCAAACATGGTGCGACAACAAACCAAAGCAAAACAAAATTGTCACAAAAAAAATGGTAGACCACCTAATGGATCGGGGGCTTTGCACTAAAAAATAAACATAATATAATAATGGGCAACTATTGCGTTGCCCATCAGTGGTGTAGTGGGCCACTATTGTGACCAAAAGCGAGAGGCACCTAACCTCCTTTGCACCAAAATAAGCTATACGCAACAGGCCACTAACTACCTAGAAGTCATTAGGGGTAGTGGCGGCATCACTAACATATCTCTGAACATATGCTAGCTAAGTGGCTACTGGAATGTCGAGCAGGACATCGAAGAAATGGGAAAAATCCTCCCCTCCTGAATAGCCTAGTAATGAAATAAAGACAGACACTCTAAATAAATGACACAATGGTATTGGCATGAATGTTGATCAACTAATTATCACATGCATGATTAGTGGAAATTTATGGTTATAATCACATTAATTGTGCCCAAATAAACTCATTTTGCATTATGCCTAGGTCACCCCCACATAATTTGATAGGTGAGCAATGTAATTGATTACAGTATTCTATTTTGATAATTAGTTGATCAACATTCATGCAAAGACCACTACATCATGTGCTTAGAATGTTTGTATTTCTATTACACTTTTTTTCTCAATATCTTTTGTTATACGAATTAATTAGTCAACGAATTTCCCACTTGACTCAATTCAAAGGGTTTTACTGCTCCATTTTATACTCGATAATAGCAAAGTTGTGCATGAAAAATATTAATGAAAAGAAATAATGAAATCGACTTTTAATTGACAACATGACTGAGGGCATTTGGTGAAAGCCTTGGGTTATCTTGGAGGAGAACCATGTCCACATCCCATGGAGGACATGGCTAGTGGATGGCCGAGAAAATGTTTTATGTACTCAACAATGACAGTTATGCATGGAAAATGTTAATGACAAGAAATAACGAAATCAACTTTTCATTTGACAACATGGGTGAGGGCATTTGGTCAAATGCCTTGGTTTCTCTTAAAGGAGAGCCATGTTCACATCCCATGTAGGACATGGTTAGTGGATAAGGCCAAGAAACTGTTTTATGTACTATGCCATTTGATTGTCTAGTGTCAAATCAATGGGCACTACATCAAACATTTACTATTGTGTTTTTAAGTGCACATTACAAAACAATTTGCTTAATTGTTTCCATTTACTATTGTATTTTTAAGTGTACATTACAAAACAATTTGCTCAATTTTTTCCACTATAGTAGTGAACAACTACTAAATGCTTATGTTGATGATGATTCAACCCTCACCACTAACTGACCCAAAATCCCATTGAAGGAACTTTGCATTGCTTGGAAACTTTTGCTAGATCAGTGGAGCAAGTGGCGAGTGAGGACCAAGCATGCTCTCATTCTTGAACAAGATCAATTTCTTGGTAGCTTGACAAAAAATGGAAGATTAACTAGCCAAGACATGCAACAAGATATTTGGGGATAGCTTTTGGAATTGATGTCTTGGAAAAAGAAATGTATGACTTGGGTCTTAAATTGGTTTCAACGTTGAAGTAAATCATGATGAGTAGTTCTCTTGAGATATCCCATTCATAGGTAGAATCATCACACATAGAGTACCAAGACAAAACACATTTGTTACTCTTGCCCTTTTCCGATTGTGTTGGGATATAACAAATTAAAACAATATCTCAAGCAACTACTTAGGAAAAAAGACTCTGGAAGAGTCGTCTACCCTTGGTCGCTTGAGACATTTGCATCTTGGCTGAAGGATATAGTGGACTTGGGTTGATTGAATTGAGATCAAGGCCTATATTTGGACCTTGGTAGCTACATGGGTTGTGAGGGATATGTGCATGGACACACCTCAAAAGCTTCTTTGTGTTTGTATCTAAACAGCCACCCATCGCAAGGCATAAAGAGTCGTTTTGGGTTATGAAATAGTGGTGGTGGAACATTAGCAAGTGTTAATGTTCTCAAAAGGGTGTGGAAAGCTTGGGAGTTTGTGTCTAGGACGAGGGAAACTTGGTTTCATCTTTTTGCTTGCTCAAGGAGACTTGCCAAGAAAGGGTGCCATGCATAGAGTGGCAATTTGTGGGCCAAGGAGTTCAGTGACTGGCTGCCATGGAGAACCATTAATTACACCTGAAGACTACAAACCACGGGGAAGCAAGCCTTCACAACTTTGTGAAAATACATTCTAGACATTAGAATGTTTAAGATAAATTTGGATCCTTAGAGCCCATTTGAAAAGATTGGAAATGGTCATATGGGGAACCTTTCTTCAAATATAGAACCAATGAGCTCTATCCTAAGATTGAACCAAGCTTTTCACATGTGGATTAACTCAACAAAGGATGGGTTGTCTGGGTTGTCTGGGACAATGAAGCTAGATGGCTTTCAAGATTTCAGGATATCTGGGAAATCCCACTTGTCTTTTCAGTCTACAGTCGGGCTGTGGGCACTGATGACGGAGTAAGGTTTTAAGTGGACAAACTCAATCGTTTTTTCGTAGAAATTCTTCCCCATATTTGGTAGGAATTTTGCGGAAGTTATAGTTCCACCTGAATGATGGGGCAAGCCCTGAGCTCGAAATGAGGCAAAGTCCCATGAATCAATCAACTTACAATGTTAGGATGAACCAAATATAGGGTGACCATCCTTCTTTCACCCCCATAGATTTCTCTAGCAACAGTGTATATCTGGATTTTGCTATCAACATCGAGATTCGAAAGGGCAACTTGCATAGCCAACCCCCAGTCCGATGATGTAATTTCTGTATGTACTCTCTATTGTTCAGTAATGAAATATAAGATGCCTTTGCCATATAAAAATTAAATTAAAGAAACAAAAATAAAAAATAAACCTAGCAGCTGTCATCTGTCAAATAAAAGATAGCAACTGATTAATTCTCCTCTCATTTCTGCTGAGGACAACTCCATCTTAGCCATAATGAAAAATGCAATTATAGGTGTGTGATCCAACAAAGAATAAATATCTCTTTACATTCCATGATGTCACTTGGTGGTTATCCCACACAAATATAGGTGCGGTATGAAGATGTCATTACATCTCAGAAGAATTCATATGAAGATTATTTTGTTTACTCCCAGCACAGAACTATACAATATGAGACTACTCATGTACATGGATGTTGTTTTGGATTATGACAGTTGAATTTAGTATCCGGCAATCTGAAATAGACCAACATGCTTGAAACTGTCATATGGTAACCTGATATAGTTGGGTTCCACAAGGCAGGACTCGTCAATAATTATGTGAGCAAGCACATGTCTCCCAGTGTTTCAATGAAGTATAACGAATATGCCATGCTTGGACGTCAGTATACTCTGCTAGAGCTATTTCTTTTGATCATGAAAATGACATAGCAACTACATTCTGGTGCTCACTTTTGGGACACTAGTCCAAAAATTATAATGGTAGTGATAATAAACAACTAAATAGAATGGAGTTCGCCATCAAATATCTGCTGCAAGCACTCTTGAGGGTTGGCATAAAAGTATTCCTCATCCTTGGGTTTATCAGGTATTGCCAATCTAGGTGTCGGTCCTCCAATTCGATCTACATGTGCATTTTTAACAGCAAGAGAAAATTCTTCCCAGTGCAGCAAACCATTGTTATATTGGTCTATAAGTTCAACCAGATGTATCCGATCCAGCAAAATTGTTTGTCGAAATCCAACGAACCTGCCACACATTATTGAACAATGAACATATCATACAATGTTGCTAAATTTGAAAATAGATAATCATTCATTTTCAACCAGTTCAAGCATTATCATACATGCAATTCAAGCAGAATTGATTCAAAATTTTGGCTATATAAATGAAATCACCCAAAAATAAAACATGAACAATTATTGATTCCTAAGATGAAATGTAAAAACACAAAAGGAAACCATGGTAAGCTGAGCTTCCAAAAGGTAGTTGATGCCCAATATTCCCATTTCTTGGTTTATCAGAAAATGGTTTCTTGACGATAGTAGCGCTGTGGGAACAAGGTGTGATTCCAATAGAACTAAACTTGTCACCACCACAGCAAGTACTACCAGCTAACCACTATATTCTCTCTGCCAGGTATGTGCAAAACAATGTAAGATTACCTGCGATGCCCTTCCATAACTTTTGCCATGTTGCCATCATATGTGGGAATAAACACATCACTGGCCAAAGACACCATGTAATCCAGTGCAGCCATTTGAGATGAATGATTTTGGAATGGCTTTAAATCCATTGGACTAAGAAGTGTCTCCTTCCTCACCTACATATTTTTGTTGATTAGCAAAAGTGCATGACATAAGAAAAACCAACTTCAAAGGAAAATGAGTTAAAGTGAGTCTCATTGAATTAGTCAATTACAATGTTTGGAAAAGCTGAATAGAGGGCAGCCATCCTTCTTTCTCCCCCATAGATTTCTCCAGCAGCAATGTATATCCGAATATTGCGATCAAAATCAAAAGCCTTCAAAACTAATGCAGTCTCCTCTGGCGTCAATGGACACAGTCCATCCTTCCTCTTAATGTCAGAATTTATGACTTTCTCCTTCCACCATGGGTAAGCATGCCTATGAAAGAAATAATGCAAGAGAAGAGAATCAACATTGTTAACAAGAAAGAGTTTGATTTGACCAGGAAAAGATTGTGATTGCCAAACATGTAATATACCTCAGTCTGGTGAGTTCCTCAGCTTCTTCATTAGTACAGCCATGAGTACAACCAGAAAAGGCCAACATATCCATTTCATAACGAAGATGAAGGGCCACAAAAGGACCATTCTGTTGCAACATTTTCAAAACTTTTTGACCCAATTCTCCAATTTTTGAAGTGAAAACCAGAGAGTTGTAATTCACATGGCAGCGTAGCTTTTGAAGCTCAAGTGGCAGGCCATTATTTGCCAGACGTGCATCTGTCTTATTCAAATGCAGAACTTTGTGCTTTCTTATAAGGGGAAGGATCTGTGTCATAGTAGAAAACTTTGTTAGCATCCTTGTGTGCAAAGCCTAAAGTATGAAATGCTAGTCTTCAATACTCAACCTGATGCAGGTAATAGGACATGTTTGACCAGCTCACAGGAGGCATGGTGAAGACGCCATTTTCTGCCTTTGCCTTCAGCTTTAAAGGAAGCTCCTTGACTATCCTAACCTCTCCTCTAAGGGATGTGATAAAGTGATCCACATCAAATATGTCTTTGAATTCACTGTCCACATAAAATTAAAGATTAATTTCTTTAAGATGCAACATGAAGGCATAGACCTTCCCCCACAAGTAATTAATACCATATAATACCCAATACTGAAAGGCACCTATAAAACATACTGAAAATCTATTAATAGACAATAGTAAATCATACACCTGGGGTCTGCCCAAAATGAAGCCTTGTCCAGCTCTGGGACAATCAAAGTCACATTGAGAAACCTTGCAATTGTAACCATGTCACAAATCTGACATGAAAAAAAGATTGGCATCGATCAAATGACAATATATCACAAAACAGCCACAACATATTGTGCAAGAGACACACTAACAACATGAAATACATTATTACGAAGTTTGAAGAACCATAATCAAACTCCTAGCTAAAGAAGAATCCTGCCTAATTCTAAAAGGTTTGGAAAAAAACAATTTGCGTACCGCAGCTCGCATCTGATTCAGGCCTCCATTGCAAGAGACCATTAGGAATCCATTGCTTTTGTAAAGTCCTGATGGCAATTTTCATATTCAAGAATTTCAGTTAATATGTACAAGATTTTCTAAAATAGAAACTGAAAGGAGGGAAAAAGTTAGCTTTAGTGAGAGAAGAGATTTGCTTTTTGGAGTGATGGCTGGAGAAATTTGCCCCTTAAAGAAATAATGGAGTAATTACTCTGAAAAATTCAGATTTCATTCGAATAAAGGTACAAACCATATGATGCTGAAAAAATCATGTTTACTTGGTCTAGGTCAACAACTATCACTGAATCTGGAAAACCATGAAAATGCAATTATCTTTTCTAAAAGCTTGGGAGTTCTCTGCCCTCGGGGAAAAAAGAAGAAAAGTTAGCCCTTACTCTGAGTAGCAGTTTTCATTTAGTCTGGCATAAAACACTGATTAGTTTTCAATTTCAAAAAGCACAGCTCCTCAACTTGAGCACCATTTAAGTCATTCACTCATTAGGTACTAATTGTGGTTTTCTTATTGGGAGGATGGTGTTCTAATGAATTTCATGGTTTTCAGATCTCATTGCCATCAATGGAAAATTATAAGTGCATGCTAAAACTTAAACTTGCCTAGGCAGTATCTCTAACCTTGCTCATCTGGAAGTAGCCAATAGTTAGGGCTAGCATAAACATAGTGGAGCTGCTATTTGTTGATTATGGTATTGTTACCCCTCATATTGTATGAGGGACGACTGTGATGACTTCATTCAGATTTCAGATCTCAACACAGCAGAATCAGTTCCACATGGCTTAAAGTCCCTTGGGGTGATTATCATGATGTATTTTTTGTATAGTACAGATTGATGTGTTATATTGACTATGTGAAATAACCCCGTTCTTAAAAAATGGTGGGCTCAATCCACTTAGGCACTTAAATCCCCTCAATCTATGCAAAGCGCACTTCCCTGGGGACATGATCCCCTAATTTATGGATTCTAGAGACATGATCCCCTGATTTGTGGATTTATGTCTGGGATTCCCTGATTTATGGTGGACGCAACTCTTTGAGACATAATCCCCTGCTTCTAGGATACAGAATCCTTGATTTATGGATCTTTGTTCAAGGATTCCTCAATCTATGGGGGCGCATCCTCTTGGGGGCATAATCCCTTGATTCAGGGATGATTTGCTCCTACATGTGACCTTCCTCCTCTTCCAAGCTAGGCTCACCTCTAGTTCTCTCTAGTTCACACAAGTGTTGCCCAACACTAACACATGAACTTGCACCTCTAGTTCTCTCAAGTTCACACATGTGGCGCATCCTCTCTTGCGTGACTCCAACACTTGGCTAGCACCCCTCTTGCTTCATTGAGGCTATATAAGGAGAAGGCCACTTCAGTGTAAAACATGGTTGGACTTTTGGAGTCTCCTCTTCTTGGAGCGTAATCAATATATCATTCTTGGACCTTTCATGACATGTATTTGAGGTACTCTCTTGTTGATGTGTGGCATTTAATCCAGTTTGTAGTTTTCGAAGGTTGTAAATATTGTTAGCTCTTTTACATTGAAATTTCTATGTTTTGGGTTGGAGGCCATAGAAGGGTATTAATACCACATTGGAAGGAGAAGAGTTATATTAATCTCTATCCCCTTTTTCTTTGTATTTTTGCACATACAGGATTTTATTTTTACATTAATTCTTAATTCAAAGGGGGTAATATTGTTTTTTGTGTGTATGGTGCACCCCAAAAGTTAGAAAGGAAGTGGATACTTTATTTGATCCCTTCCCTTGTAAAACCTAGTATATTCTTGCACTTCACTGAGTGACATATGAAACAAGGCCCTCTTAGATTGTATTTCTTTGAATCCATTTGCCCTTGGTGGATTGACACTAGTCTCTTGATTGGCTTCTCTCTATCCTCCCATCACCTTTTCCTTTACTTTCTATGTTACAACTGTTTTTCTAGGGAAACCTCTTCATCTCACCTTGCTCCTTGTTGTACTTGCCCTAGTAATCCTATCTTAGGGAAGCCTTCCTTGGGTTGGAGAAGAGCCAACTGAAAGTGCAAAGGGGATTGGTGTGGTGACATTGGCCTTTACTTTTGAGTTCCCCTCGGCTAGTTTGTTTCTTTGGTACTTTAATCACACATGCTAGTTTGGGAGGTAGCATTTTTGGCACCGTAATGAGGAGAAAGTTTACTTCTTGGAAATTTGAAGACTATGCTTCATGATCTTTTGTGAGAGATTCTTATTTGTAGATTTTGAAGGCTTTGTTGTATGTAGAGTTGAGCACATGCAACATATTGAAGGCACTTTGAAGGCTCATCTTGGCAACTCCACGCATTATTTTTCTGGTTTGGTATGAGGTATATTATGGTGCATTTTCAGACTTGTAGTATCATTTTGAAGATCTTAAAGTGAAACGGATTTGGAAATTGAGGATGATGGTTCTTTGATTGAGAAATGCTTTTCTCAACTTGATTTTCAGGTATCCTTGGTTTTCCAAATGAAGGATAAGATCCAGATGTATTGTTTGATTCTACTCCTTCATTTCATGGGTATGGTGATTCTGCTGTCCTTCACATTGCATCTTTCATCAAAGTTGTGGTTGATTTCAATATTTTTCATTAGGATGATTTGATGAGTATTTGTTTGCACATTGGAGGATGATGCACTAGATTGGCATGATGGTTTTGGTTGCAAAGCGGTTCTTCTATGGCAGATTTCTTCAAGAAGTTTCTCCATCATTGGCATGATGAAGAAGAGGGCAAGATTGAGAAGGTTATTGAAGATTTCATTGCCCTCCTTCCTAGTAGAGCACATCTTGATTCAAAAGAAGAAGTTAACGAGGATGTCCTTGAAGAAGCAAATGAAGAAGTACATGAAGTCTATGAAAAAGATCAAGAAGTCTCTTTTGAAGATCTTGTTGAAGAGCCTCCTCATGTTTCCATTGAAGCACAGGTTAAAGAATTAGTTGGTGAGAGGTTGCATGCACCTATATTTTCTTCTCATGAAGACGAGAATTTGGTAAACTCTAATCTCTCTCAAATTTCTCAACGTAATGAGTTATATTTCAATGATGGTGAGTAAAAAAGTTGAAGAATTTGATATAATTTTGCTTCTATGTTTGAGAATGATAAGGTCAACCAAGAGTATGCTTTATTTAATGAGCATATTCAGCATATCAACCATAGTAGGGATGATAATTTATGGAGATCTTGTATGATCCTGTCTATAATACATCTAGTACAAGTTCTCAAGGAGAAGATGCAGGTTTTGAAGCTTTTTGGCCACCATCTATTGTAGAAGCAGCTACAAAAATAATTTATGATCATTTCCAGCCATCAATGCTTACTAACATTGCAAATTTTGAGCATCTTCATGAAGATTTTTGTACAGATTTGCTACAACCAAATACTCCTTATAGGTCTGATTTAGAGCAGCTTTCTTTGGGTCATTTACAGCCATGTCCCTCATCATTGGTTGCTGATTTTTTAGAGAATTTAGAGCAAATTTGTGAGGGCACACATTCAGAAAAATTCCAACCCCATAACCCTCCTATTTTTTATGATTATCTAGGTGAAAATTCAGTTATTGATGATATTTTTGAAGCTGGAAATTACATGAGACAGCCACATGATTCTTGTAGATTCATTTAGCCTCCTCCTCCACTTTCTTTTGACAATCATATGGATGATTTGGAGCAACCTAAGTCTTATTTGTTTGAGGGTAGTCATGATGCTATTATAAATTTTTATGGGATGCCCCATGATAGAGATGCTTATGTAAGCATTGTCCAATATTGGAAAGAGGCATCTTGTGGAGATTCTTGCCTTGCTTGTCAAGATTTTGATGATGTCACACATGCTATTAATCTCTCATGTATTTTCAGCCATACTATTTTAGAGATTCCACCATATATTTATGCATGTATGATAGCACTTTGTTTTGGATCGTGACTAAACACAAGGGAAAGACCAAGCATTGATGAGATGTTAAGGTGGCTACATTGGATTTATGATGTCACCTAACATTTGTTTTCTCTCGTATTTACTAATTTAGTGTAGGAAGAATAAGCTCTTGAGAACATCAGGAAGAATAAAGCTCATATGTAAGCATTGATTTTGTTGGCATTATTGGCTTAGGCCTAGTCATTTAAAAGTAGGTTGTGATCTCTAATTATGTAATAAGCATGTGGGGTTTGGGATGTGAATTGAACCATCCCACCACATAGTTTCTCTTTCTTTCTTCCTTCTCAAGCAAGTACAACCAAGAGATTCTAAGGTTCTCATGCACTCTCGAGATGAGTACATGTCCTATAGTTGGAGCCAGTTGTTACCCCTCATATTATATGAGGGTAATCTAGCAGATGGCTATAATGACTTGATTCAAATTGTGGATTCCAACACAACATAATAAATTGCACATGGCCTAGAGTTCCTTGGAGCAAATTTATCATGATGTATTGTTGTATAATATAGATTGACGAATGTATTTACTATGTGGAATGCCCTCCATCCTTAAAAAATGGAGAGTACACTCCATGTAGACCCATAAAACCCCTCAAACTATGCTAGGCGCACTCCCCCCTAGGAATATAATACCTTATTTATGGATTATGGAGATAGGATCCCTTGATTTTTGGGATTATGTTTGGAATTCCTTGATTTAAGGGCGCACCTCCGAGAGACATAATCCCTTGATTCTAGGAGCCAAAATCCTTAATTTTTGGATCTTTGTTGGGGGATTCTTCATTCTATGAGGACACATTCTCTTGGAGACACAATACCTTCAGTTTTCTTGAGTTCTAACAAGTGGCACTCTAGAGATCACACACTTGTATATCCCTTCCTAGATGTGGCACACTCTCTCATGCATGATTTCAACACTTGGCTAGGAACCACTCTTGCGTCAGGAGGCTATATAAGGAGGAGGCCTCTTCACTTGGAAAACAAGGTTGGACTTTTGGAGTTCCCTCTCTTTTGAGCTTAATCGATATATCTTATCTTGGAGCAAATTTTGTTGTAAGGATTCCCTTCTTACTCATGTGTGGCGCACTTATCTGGCTTGGAGCTTCATGGTTATAGGTTTATTGGGTGCTTTTACATTGTCATTTATATACTTCTTGTTTGGGCCATTAGAAAAGGTGTTACCACCTCATTGGAGAAAGATGTCTTCAGTTAATCTCTATTTCATCCTTGAATATTTATTTATATGGGATTTATGTGTTGTATATTTACCTTCATTCAGGTTGTGCAGCCATAAACCCTTAATTATAAGGTGCGCCTCAAGAGCTAGAAAGGAAGTGGATATTTTATTCGATCCCTTCCCTTGTAAACCCTAGTTCATATTCAATTCCATCAAGTAGGGTTTGGGTTAGCAACTACAATTCTTCCCTCTTGGTTACCTTTTAAACAAGGCACTCTTAGTTGGTGATCCTTTTACTCCATTCCCCCCTTGATTGAATCGGTAATAGTCCTTGGAGTGATCCCCTTTATCCTCCCATCACCTATTTTTTCTATGCTACATAAGGAAAACGTTTTGCTAGAGCTACTCTTGTTTTCACCTTGCACTCATTGCCTATTGCTCTAGTAATCCTAGTTTATAAAAAAAAACCTTCGGTTGGAGAAGATCCAACCCAAAGTGCAATGGGGATTGGTGTGGTAACATTGACCTTTCCTCTTGGTTCCCCTCGACTAACTTGCTTCTTTGGGACTTTAATCACACATGCTACTTTGAGAGGTAACATTTAAGATTGAGAATGTTATTGAAGATGTTATCGCCCTCCTTCCTAGTGAAGCACATCTTGATTCAAAATAATCCAATGAGGATGCCCTTAAACAAGCAAATGAAGAAGTCCATGAAGTCTATGAAGAAGATCAAGAAGCCTCTTTTGAAAATTTTGTAGAAGAACCTCTTCATGTTCCCACTGAAGCACATGTTCAAGGCCTAGATGATGAAGACCTTGATGCTCCGATTTGTTCTTCTCATGGTGATGAGGGTCTAGTGAGATTTTCTCCTTCTCATATCTTTGAAGCCAAGCCTTTTGAAGATGATGGATTTAAGGATCTCTTTACATGTGATGAAATTGATGACAACCATGGATGCCATGTTAGTAATCTAAATGTTCATTATTTTAATCATAGTATAGGTGAGGGTTAGGGGAAACATTTTGGTCATCCCATCTATGATTCACCTCATGATGAAAGTGTTAATTTTGAAAACCATAGACAACCTATGGATGAAGAGATTTCCCATGGTCATTTTCAGCCATGTTTGTGCACTCATGATGATGTATTGGACCAGCCTTGTACCTTCATTTCTGGGTCACTTTTGGAGCAGCCTTTGGATGGTCACTTTCAGCTGTTCTCTTCACCTTCTTGTGTAAACTTCTCTCAGGATTTGGGGCGGTTTGGTTTTGATGTTATTCCACAAATTTTCTAGCCAAGAAACCATATCTTTTTGGATGCATACGGGGGTGAAGAATCGGCACTTGAGCCCATTGTTTAGGCTGGAAATGTGATAGTACAGCAAAGTTTTGTTGCAGATTTTTTCCAGCCCTCTTCATCTCAAATTTTGGAATTTTCATCTAGTTTTTCCCATGGAAATTTGTGTTTGCATTCTAGAAATGTTGTTGTACAGCAAGATAAACAAATCAGTGAGTTTTTCAATCATTTCCAGTAATGTCACTTGGGGCAAAATTCCATTTCCATGTTTAGACATTTTTCTTCATGCCAAGCTGAAAATATTGTGAAGATGAAGGAGCAGCCTAAAGCTCTTTATCTTGAGGATCCTATTGATGATTTTGCAAGTTGGAAACCTCATGTTGATGATGTTTATACAAGCCCTATCCAATCTTGGATAGAAGAGGCTTGTGGGAAGACTTTCCTTGCTTGGCAAATGTTCAATGATATTGTACATGCTCATGATCTCATGATGAAGACTGCAGCATGTTTGCATATGGTGATTGATGTTTCCTTGTTTTGGTTCATGACCAAGCACAAGGGAAGAGGCTTTGGTATCAATGAGACGTTGAGGTGGTTACATTGGATATATGATTTTACTTAGCATGTCCATGCTTCATTTGCTAGAGTAGGTAGGTAGGAGGCGAATACGTTCTTTCATCAGCATTAGAATAGATTTTATTATTGTATCGATGGCTTCTTTTGTTATAAAGACAAACTTGATGTAATAAGATATTGGATGTGATGTGGTGTTTAGGGATGTTGAGGTCATCCATCCTATCACATGATTTTTGGTTTTGGAATTTTGGAATGGTCATTGTTATCATGCACATGTTGAGATTTCGGGGGTTTCATGCACTCCCGAGATGAACACATGTCTTGCAGTTGGAGACAATTGTTACCTCTCATATTGTATGAGGGTAATCTAACAGATGACTATGATGACTTCATTTAGAGTCCAAATCTCAACATAGCATAATCAATTGCACATGGCTTAGAGCCCCCTGGGCTTATTATCATGATGCATTTTTTGTATAGTATAGATTGATGTGTTATATTGAATGCGTGGAACGCCCCCTTCCTTAAAAAATGATGGGCGCACTCCACTTAGACACCTAAATCCCCTCAATCTATGCAAGGCACACTTCTCTAGGAACAATCCCATAATTTATGGATTCTAGAGACATGATACCCTGATTTGTGAATTTATGTCTGGAATTCCCTGATTTATGGTGCGCAAACCTCTTTGAGACATAATTCCTTGATTACAGGAGACAAAATCCTTGATTTACGGATCTTTGTTTGGGGATTCCTCAATCTATGGGGGTGCATCCTCTTGGAGACATAATCCCTTTATTCATGGATGATTTGCTCCTACATGTGGCCTCTCCCAAGCTAGGCACACCTCTAGTTCTCTCTAGTTCACACAATTGGTTCCCAACATTCACACATGAGCTTGCACACTTGTATACTCTCACCCACATGTGGCACATGCTCTCTTGCATGACTCTAACACTTGGCTAGCACCTTTCTTGCTTTATTGAGGCTATATAAGGCAAAGGCCTCTTCATTATAAAACATGGTTGGACTTTTGGAGTTTCCTCTTCTTGGAGCTTAATCAATATATCATTCTTGGAGCTTTCGTAACATGTATTCGAGGTACTCTCTTGTTGATGAGTGGCATTTAATCTAGTTTAAAGTTTTCAGAGGTTGTAAGTATTGCTATTTCTTTTCCATTGAAATTTCTACGTTTTGGGTTGGAGGTCATAGAAGGGTATTAATAAAACATTGGAAGGAGAAGGGTTTATGTTAATCTCTACCCTCTTTTCCTTTGTATCTGTGCACATACAGGTATAGATTTTTGCATTCATTCTTAATTCAAAGGGTATAATATTGATATTTTATGTGTATGGTACACTCCCAAAGCTAAAAAGGAAGTGGATACTTTTTTCGATCCCTTCCCTTGTACAACCTATTATATTCTTGCACTTCATTAAGTAGGGTTTGAACAATCATGCAACCTTTCCCCTTTAGTGACTTATGAAACAAGGCTTCCTTAGATTGTACTTCTTTGACTCCATTTTCCCTTGGTGGATTGACACTAGTCTCTTGAATAGTTTCTCTCTATCCTCCCATCACCTTTTCCTTTACTTTAGGGAAACCCCCCTTGAGTTGGAGAAGAGGCAACCAAAAGTGCGAAGGGAATTTGTGTGGTGACATTGGCCTTTCCTTTTGAGTTCCCCTCAGCTAGTTTGCTTCTTTGGGACTTTAATCACACATGCTAGTTTGGAAGGTAACAGGTATCATACCTCCTAGAAGTGCAGTTGGCAGTGAAAGCCTGCAAATATGTTCTATGCTAATCTCAGTGCTATCGAAACAAATTTGACTCTGTAAAGAGGTAGATCATGGATGCAATATTATGAATATAGATAATCAACATGAACAAAGTAAAGTGGATGACATCAATCTGGAACATAAACAAGCTAACAAAACCAAAAACGAATCTTCACTTCACATCTATAGAGGGATTCTTTGACAATCTAATTTAGTAATTTCCAACCTAATCAGGTGTGTGGTGGAGAAAAAAACACCTACATGAAATGAAAGAACACTTCCATCTCTTAGCTTAGATCAGTTGTCACTTCCTTTGAGGTGCAGGCTCAGAGAAACCAAAATGCCGCACAAGCATTAGCTCTCCTTGAAAGGCAGTGCTTCAGCTGCACCTTCCAATACAGCTAACTTGTTGCAACTCCACTCCAGTCACTAACCATGCCTTTTGCATATCCTTCCTTGCTGTTAAGGTAAGGACTCGAGGAATAAAGGCAAACAGCTGGAAAAAATTCTAGGAAGGTTGCATGCCCAATAAGAACTAAACTTATTGGTAAATACCAAAAGGGTTCTGCTACACTAACGTAAGCTATAACCTCACCTTCTTACTCAGGTATGCATAATTCAATTGCTTAAGTTATTTCCCCATGGGCAGGATCGTTCTAGAAAACTTCCAAGCTAGCCACCCCTGTGGGTCTAGTTCCAAGCTCCCTAACCCACATATATCACTATCAGGTCTCTGCAGGTAGGATTAGATGCTTGCAGACACCTACTACCTGAATGTGGCTTCATACAGTGTCCTCTGGCCTATCAATGGTGGGGATTGGCTTGCTTCCTTATTCAGTGCTGCAAGCATCTCTCACTCTGCCTTTGGTGATGGCACCAGGCACACCACTTCCCACCAGAGAACCGGAAAGAATGGCAGCTAGTATTATTTAGCTGCAGTGTTATCCTCAGTTATACTCTATTTTTGCTGTCCTTAGACCGTATCTGGAATTACAATGCATTGTGAGTTCTTAGATGGCCACTTCAAGCCCATTCCATTTGAGTGAGGTTGACTGAGTATTTAGCTGTCTATCAGGTTTCCATTCTCGCTGGTCTGCCCCACCGAAATTGCATGAATATCAAAGGGATGAGGCAGGGTGCAAGTCCCAGCGATTTTGGCAGACTAGCCACCCTCAGACTTGACACCTATGTAAAAGGAAGTATGCTCTATGCAGTGCAGCCCCTTGACGCTTTGAACTAAAAGAAAGAAAAAAGGTAGATGATAGTTGCAGTATACAATTCTCTTTCAAGTAGCCACTGGATCAAGGACTCTGCCTACAGATCAATTCAAACAATAAAATAATGTGCAGCTCCCATTATGTAGTCAGTATCTCCCACAATGAAAAAACAATGCCAAAGGTAACCAAAACAAAAATGAATGAATATAGATGTTGGTGATCTTCTTTGTTGTCAGAAATAGGAAATGGAATGTGATAGGAGTGAAACAAAATGAGAAATGGAGTTGGAGGATTTCGGAGGATAAGAAACGTGAACTCACCACCCCTCCCAGTCTATATTATGCACATAAATTCGATCTGTAATGCCAATGCGGAAATGGGAACAAAATGTGAACGGGGCTGGAATGAGAAATGGGCTATGAGAAACACAGCAAGAAACCGAGCTAGAGGGTTTGGGGATATAAGAAACGTGAGTCTTAACAGACCCCCACCTCCTAGCGTATATCATGCATATTAAGTTGATTACTAATGTACAAATGCAGTGTCGAAACCGAAACGCCACATAAACAAAAACGAGAACAGGAATGGAACAAGAAATGAGTTGGTGGAAACGTGAAACAGGAATGAAACAAGAATCAAGGGTAAAGAGTTTCAAGGATAAGAAACACAGACTCGCCCCAGCATATAAGTATGGATATAAAATTGAATAGTAAGCTAATAATGTAGCTTGTAGATGAGAATGGGAACAAGAACGAAAAGGAGATCGAACGAGAAACAAGTAACAGGAAATGGAATGGAATGAGAAAGGGAGCTAAAGGATTTTGGAAGATAAGAACCCTGATCCCACTTCCCATGTACATTATATATATATATAATTTATTACACAGGGAATGAGAACAAGAATGAGATGGGAACAGAAGAAAAGGATAAAGGGAAATGGGAAGTTCAATGGTAACTATGAGAGGGTTTTGGGAATAAGGAAGGTGAAGCAATCCCTTCCCAAAGTACATTATGCATATAAAATTGATTAGTAATGTACTAATGTAGTGTCAAGACTAGAACGGCCAGGAACAAGAAATGGACGTCCTGGTTACTGAAAATCCAGCTAAACTCTCGTGCGGAAACAAATAAACAGAATTATCAGCATCTCTCACAACATGTTTTATGCATGGGTAAAGAAGTGAAAACTAGCTAGACAGCGTGACTTCCTCATGCACATTTAGAAACCCAACATAAGTTTCCACAGATAAAGAACACATCTGAACCTATTCACTATTAATTCAAGAAACCCAAATCATAAAGAACTGCAAATACATGCAAATCGATGACAATAGCTGGAAAAAGCATTTAAAAGACAAGAATCCGTGGTGTGATTACTACCACTTACTCTTGAGAGGGAGGAGGTCTTTTGCTTGAATTTCAAAGGGAACGGGAACCAATCCTTCTCCTGCTGCTAAAGGGGAAGGAGACCCAGAGCCAGAGCCGGAATCGGAAGCAACACCAGACGCGGCAGAAGTAAAGCAAGCGGGCCAGCTCTTAAGCACCCGAGGGCCCCAGATATGACCCAACACCACCAACTGCACCATGCAAGTCCACAGCACAATGCTGGTGCTGGCACGAATAATCCACAACTTCCCACCCCGGCACCGCGAAGTCATCACCAGGAACTTATTACTCTTATTATTATTGAACTCTATATGGCCGTCCGCTGAAGCCTTGCCCTGCATTTTATTCTGTGCAAAGACTTCTATTCTGTTCCATCCCAATTGCTGTGATCGAATGCATCCTGGGAATCAAGAATTTTTGTTCCAAATACGGTCCAATCGTCATTGTTTTAGGCCGATCAAAAGCAGGAAGAACAACCCTGTCAACTGCAGAGATGCTTATGGGCTTGGCTTCTGGCTGTTGGGAACCAATATAGCGGAGCTCCAAGACGATCCAGACGCCGGACTGAACTGAATTGCCTGCTTATAATTAGATATGTGCGCGTGTTTTTATGATTCGGCTCGTCCGATCCCCGTTTCCCGGCGTCGGAATCGCCGCCGGCAAGGCTTTTCATTCTATTGCGTTCCCTCCGTCAAGATAAAGTAACCGCTAACGGTTTCGGGGAGAGTCGGCATGTGATCGTTATGACGGATGTAATCATTAGGGTCACTATCACGGCCAGCCTGGACGTACACGTGGCATTTGCTTGGTCTGATTTCGGGATTTGATTTAGAGGCGATAGTTCGGACGCAGCTGCTCGACGCCGCTGGTTATCAATGATATAATGATGATATAATGATGATGATGCAAGGCACAACTAATATGGAATTAAAATAAATATTATAATTAAATATTATAATTCATGAAGTGGTATGGTAATTTTTTTAATCTTTTAGTTGTCATAATCAATTTAAATAAATCTTTTATTTTTGTTGATGATTATGATGATAGTCACAAGTTCGAGTTCCAAGGCATAGTGTCCTTAGAAGCACTCTTGTCATTGCTAATGGGCATGGTCAAGGGAAGCACTCTTGTAAAATCCAGCCATTGTTAGCACATAAACCACCATTTGCCTGAAGTTTTAGTGTATGTATGCATACTTTAACACCCTATGACACATATCCACCTTAGCACTATGTGTGCCCCCTCCTCGGTGCCCTACCCTCAACATTCCATGCATGTGTATACAACAAAGAATGATCATTATGCACTATCATGGAAGCTCAACATAACATATGTGCACTAATGATGTCAAGTGGCACACCAAGAAGATGAATAATGACTAATAATTACAAACCCAAACTACCTTCAACTACCAAACAATCATTATTGACATTGAAATGTATTTTAGTATAGTTACAAAACCACTTTCTTTTTTTTCTCTTAGTCTCTTTCAAAAGGCATTGTACTAAAAATTTACATAGTGATACAAACATGGCTATGTTCTAAATTGCTTTCATCACATCATATTCATTATTTACTTTATTTTTATTCATGCTCCCACACAAACAACTTAATCAATGCAACTTGTTGAAGTTATCCTCAAATTTACACTAAAGAATCATATTATTTGTGGTATGGTATAGTGGTTAAGATGGGGTGGGGCAAAGCCCTAAAACAACATTGAAGTCACCTATTAGAATGGGAGTTAGGGTTAGCAACTTCGATGCATAAAAATACATTTTACCCTTGCTTTAGAAAAGAGAATAGCTTAGAGTTTTATCACACCTAAATAACCAAACTAACAATTATGTCACTAAAATCTGGGTTGGCAAGTGCGGGGGGAGTTCTTTCGGGCTTCGGTGGAAACAAAGTTGAAGATTATGCCTGGGGGGTCGGACAGAAGACCAAAAACACAGTCGAGTGGCTTGCATTGATAAAAGGTCTCGAAATAGCAAAAAAAAATCAAGTCAATAATCTCGTGGTCTTTGGGGACTCCTTGTTGGTTATAAGGGAGGCCAGGAGACACGTCAACAACCACCGCAGAGCCACTCACCATATTCACCAGCACTTCAAATTTGTAGCCACTGGCTTCCATTCTATCTCCTTCCTGCATATTCTAAGACACAACAATCAAGCTGTCGATGGATTGGCAAACTCCAAAGCAAGATTGGATTATGGACATGCCATCACCAACGGCACCCTTAAACTCAATGTATGGGTTCCCTAGCCCCCTCTACCCTTATCACCTCCCCCATGGCTCGTCCCACCACCTCCTTCTCCACATTTCCCAACGGGGGCCGCATTAACTCCCGAAATCTACTTTGGATCGCAGCTGCGTCCTACTCCATGTCCACTCAACGCAAACGACGGTTGCGTCTGACCTCCACCACCTGTCACGCATGCCTAAGCCTTAACTCCGGGCATTTCCCAAAGCCCCCTTTCCCCTATTTCTTGCAGGGTGGCGGCCTCATTCCGCAACGTCCCTCTGCGTCTTCCCCTACCTTCTCCCTGGGCTTTCTTTTCTGCAAGTTTCTGCTCTGTGTCATGGCTGGTATTTGCCATTCTCCGCATTGTAAGGATTGTGCCTTGGGCCTTGGCTCCAGTAGAGGCAAGAAGCGTTATCTTAACGAGCTTCTGCAGAACAATGAAAGCACTGGAAGGCGAGGGGGCCTGGTCTGTAATAATCCTCGTCAACCCGAGGATCAGGGTAATAGAGAGAATTGGGTTCCTCTGGAAAATGGAATCAGTACTAGCAACCAGGATGTTATGCATTGTCTTGGCAGTGGGTTCGATTATGGCAACGGAAGTAGGAAGCTACAAAAATCCCTGGAACCTGGGCATGGTGGCCTTCATATCCTGGTGTGTAATAGCCCGGATGGCTATGGTAGCAAAAGCTGGAAGCAGCATTTGGGTTACCAGGGAAACCTAATTGCTATGGACTCTCCCCACAGGAATGTGAGCCCTACCCCTGAAGCTCAAACTCAGTTTCAAGACCTGGAAGCCCAAGTACGCTGGCTCCGCTGCGACTTGATGGACACCAAGGAGGCAATTTCAAATCTTGCCACCTTCGTGCAGATATCCAACTCAGAAGTTAGGAACAGCGCTGGAAATGGGAAAGACTACTTCGAAAAGATAATGGGTAAGCATGATACTTTCTTCATCTGTCTCCAAATTTTGGAAGCTAAAGTGGATTGCATAAGGGTCAACAATAGCAACAATCTGGTTAACAAGGGAAGCAGCCCCTCTATTATTCTGAATCTAGAGGAAGAAAATGCAGCCACGGCTCCTGCCAGTCACCACCAGGCCAATTGACTTGGCTCTTGCATCTACAGGCACTCTACACCCCTCTTTTGGTTTTCCTTTGTATCCCCGAAGCTCTGTAATAGTTTCTTGTTCTGTTTTAGCTTAAGTTCAGACCTTCCCGCTTCTTTTTGTATATGGTATAGCGCCAGTCATTTTGAAAATCAGAGGCTGAACAATATGATGCTTGCTACGGCAACTATGGGTTTTACCGGAACAGCCTCCTGGCTCTATGTAATTTCCTCCCTTTTTAATATATAAAGCTAGTTATCCGTTTCTGTAAAAAAAAAAAACAATTATGTCACTAAAATACATAGAGTTGGGTTCACTTCTTTGGTTTGGGACTTATGGAGCATGTTTATTTGGGGATTCCCAAGGGGAGCGCAAATAGGGTACATTGGAAACCAAACATAGGCTAGCTTAGTTATGATAAACATCCACCAATATAGTGCTAGACCATGGTCCAAACACATACATACATACGTGTTGGACTACATATGTACCTATGCACTTTTCAAGCATTCCCACAATTCTAAACACCAATTATGTCTTGACAACACTGAGGCATTGGTAAAGGTGGATAACTACTTTAAACAAAATTTTAGAGAGGTCATTGAAATTGTTAAATACCTTAACATTCTAAACATGGATGGTGGATGGGAAGTTAATGGTGATTAGTTTCCATTACTCCAACAAAGAAGACACGATGGATCCTCAAGAAATTTTCATATGACGTTTTAATTTTAACATCGTCTTTCATTTCTTAATTTTACCCATCATAATAATAGTTGATTAATTTTTTGAAATAACATTTATAATAATTATAAGAAACATTGAATTACCATATCTTGCTTCATATAATACAAAAATAAAAAGTTTACAAAAATCTAAAAAAAAAAAAAAATATAATGATTAAACCAAGCACACACATAATGACAAAGAAGTTTTATCTTGGAAACCTTTAAATAGGCTTCTTCACAAGCAATACAATGGGCAATACCATGGGCCCAAAAAACCATGACCTAGTCAAGTTTACCTAACAAGGGGAGACAATGAAACCATGACAAAAATCAGAATTTCCACTCACACACACACTGTGTGTGTGTGTGTGTGTGTGTGTGTGTGTGTGATTCTAAGATTTTCTTATAGATTTCCAACATATTTACTAATTAGTTATATATATTAGTAATTAGTAATAGTATAATATTAGTAATTATACTATTATTTACTAATTACTAATATTATACTATTACTAATTACTAATATATATAACTAATTAGTAAATATATCTATATGTGTGTGTGTGTGTAGTTATTAATAATAGTGTATATATATCCTGAATGTGGGTGAGAATAGGGACAGGTGGCCACATGCACGACGGAGTGTGGCATGGGAAGGACAAAGGAGGGTGTCTCGAGAGTACAATACACCTGGCGACAGGTTGGGGGATTAATGTCCCATGCATGCAAGGAGGGTGGCTGACGGTGAAGAAGGGAGACAAAGGAAATCAATATTTAAAAGGGCGTGACAACTTGGGAGCAAATCACACGAAGGATAAGGTCTGGAGACTGGGGAAATTATGGTGAGGTCCGAGGAGTGTAACAATGGAGTAATAACCCACAGGGAATAGGACGATATAGGACAAGAGGTAAAGAGCAACATTAAACGTTGCCTTGATTACAACAGAGAAGCAATGATGATGGGCATGAATGACATCAATGCAAGGGAGCGAGCAGGTAATGGCATAAACCACCAGGCCGAGAAGGCCAAAGCATTGAATCCAATTGAGGTGTCGTATGTGCAAATAAGGTTAGACGAGGTTATGATGGATCCTCTCCAGCGTATGAGAGGGCATCGAGGGGGGAGAGGTCGCAGTGAGCGGAGGGAGGAGAATGTTGAAACCTACGAAGAACAAATGGAAGGGATCCCTCCCCATATCGATGAAACCATCACAATCATGGAGGAATAAGAGAAACAGAGGTGGATGGAAGAGCACGATGTGGAAGCAAAGTTAAACCCCCTACTGGATAATGAGGAAGATGCTGGTGTAAACCATGATGGAAAGAACTAGTTTTGGAGACCTGGTCATACAGGTCCTCTCTAACCTCAAAGAAGACATGATGCGCAACCTGGTTGATACAGAAGGAGTTCTTGAACTAGCCAATCAAGCACCCTTTGGTACAAGCAGTGTAGAGACTGAGTTGTCTCCATCTGAACCAGCGGTGTCACTAGAACGGGAGGCAAATCCTCTAGAGGGAGGACCGTCATCTACAGTGGGAGAAGGGTAAGAGTCTAGTCGTGTTGGTCAGTTTTTTGTGTTCTATTATGTTTCGGGATAGCTCGGGGAGGAATGTTTTGGGGGAAGAATGTGTAATGGTTGTGTGGCGATTCTTTGGACTGCCATGTTTGGACGGGTGTCTAGTCTGGGAAAGGGCATTTTTTGGAGGATAGCAAGTCCATGCAATGTGCTTTGGGGAAACTTTGTGAATCCCTTTCTAGCATTCTCTTTTGAATTTTAATGTATATGAGGTATTGGGAGTGGGGAGAGAAACATAAGCAAAGAGGTGGGAAACCTAGGAATAAACAAGGACTGAAAAGCAAGAGGTCTGGGAAGACCATTTTTGTAATACTATGTACATTTATTGTTACTGAATTTTAATATAATGTTTTTGTTTTGACATAAACGGTTTAGATTTTTTGTATATAAAAAAGGATGGTGAACAAAATTACAAAGTGTAAGAGAATGCCTGCATTCCATAAACAAATGGACAGCCAATTCTCTACTATCATCATGTCCAAAGTGTTGAATCTAAGTCCCCTACCAAATAGACATAATTACATACATATAGCTTCAAACATAATGACAGCCTTGCAAGCTAACAGGCTTATAAACCAGCTAAGAAACTAACTGAAAGTTCTAAACGAGACGAAGCACCAACTATCCAAAAAACGAAAGCCTAAGGAAGAAAAACGAAGGACCAACTATCCAAAAAACTACCAGAAGTTGCAGAAGTGATAAGTCCCAGAATTCAGAGATTATCTTGCCTGGCGAGCTTATCTAACATAAATTGCCTCAATTCAGCACTCTCGCAACAGATGCCTTTGACGTTTTCTTGAACCTGTTGGGTGATACCATGGATCGCTCTGAGTTGCTCCCTATCCCTCAAGTCACATTTCTCCATGTCCATTTCCATCTCTACCAGCTTTTCCTTCATCTTTCGAACTTCTTTCCTAGCGGTATGCTCCAATTGTGACACTTGAATTACAGTCTTCTTCCATTCACCCACCTCAATTCGCAAGAGGTGAACCTAGGCCTCAAGGATCGCTAAACAGTCATTCAGAATACTGAGCGATTGCTCATTGTTACCAGAATTGCTCGCACCAGGAACCACACTTGCCAAGCCTGCCATAGAATGAAATTTTCGTTTTCTACTATCTGCAAATTCACCACATTTGTTTTTCGGATCCCGAGCTTTCTCCCTTTGCTGAAGACCAGACCAGGAGGGGGAATGTTTGCGAAAATCAAGGGCAGAACAACCTAGAAGAGGTAGGGTACTCATACGGTAATTGAAGCCATGATTTGCCATATCTGCGCAGCTGCCTGGAGACTGGAGTTTCAAACACAGAGTCGATGAAACCTGTCTGTCTCCCAACTGAGTGTGTAAACTGAGGCCTCTGCGTCCTTTCAAGGATTTAGAGAGCACATGTCTCCCGTGACTCCCATGTGAAGATAGTGAATGAATGTCCTTGCCTCGAGAAACCCAGCTGGGTTTGAGACCTTGGCTTAAAAATTGTTGCAGAGCGCAATTAGCAAGGTAGTATAATGTAAACAACATTCATAGGAAAAAAACTAGGAACCTATGTATGTCAAGGAACTTGTGCTTGTCAAGGAACCCAAACATTGTTACTAATAGATAGATTGCTAGTAAGAATCCCCTTATTTAGTTTGGCACCTTCATTAGCCTTCCAATCTACTTCTTGATTATTAGAACGCATGACATGATAGAATGTGATTGAGTCAAATTCACTGACAAGATACTTGAGAAGGCTATGCAATTTAGTGGCGGGACTTTTCTTGTTCATAGTTAAATTCCTATCCTCCCTGATGACGAGCATAGAGTCACCACAAACCGCTAAAATAGTGATGCCCACCTCTCTAGCGATCTCTATCCCTTTTGTTAGAGCTAGCCATTTTGCACTGTTGTTCATATGCCTTCCAATACCCTAGGCATAGTACTTCAAGTTATTACCTGCGGAATTGTAGAGAACTCCACCCGCACCTACCATCCCTGGTTTGCCTTTCGAGGCTCCATCAAAGAAAAGTGTGTTACAACTAGCATTTACCTTCCAGTTTTGTAGCTCCTTGTTGCTCATTCTAAGATGCCAATTCAGAATGCTAGGACGCTTTGGCATGACCGGAATACTGAGTGAGGGATTCGGAGATAAAAAATCAGCTGCCCATATTTTTTCTTCAACAGTGATAGGCTCTTTTTTTATGTTGTGCATTCCCTGATTTAACAAGGATTCAATCCAGAGTGCTTTAGACGATGCAAGAACTCGAGTAGGGGATGAAAGAACACCTTCAAACACTTCCTTATTTCTTGTTGTCCAAAGCCTCCAGTAGATGAATTTGGGAAGGGCTTCCCAGGCTCTTTTTAGATCAGGATTTTTTTGGAAAGATCCCTGGAAGTAGTCCCTCCAGTTTGCAAAAAGGTCGTTCCAACTTGTTGGAAGAATCACTTCAAAATTCAGCTCAAGATAAGCCCTATGCCATACTTCCTGAGCAAACTTGCAGCTAAGAAACAAATGCTCAACTGTTTCCTCCGAATTTTTGCAGAGGATACATCTCGCTGGCCCCTCAATTCCTCTTTTTTTAAGGTTCTTAGCAGTAAGGATTTTCTTGTGAGCTAGAATCCAAGTGAACGCATTAACCTTCGGAAGGCTATCCTTGTTCCAGACTTTTGCCCATTTTTTGTCTTTAGCCCTGCTGTTTCTATCTAAAAATTGGTAACCGGCTTTTATGGAATAAGCCCCCTGCTTGCCCCATCCTCTTTTGTCAGACATATGTTTTTGGATTGGGATGGCTACATTTAAAAGGTTTAACAGAGTATCATAATCCAGCTGAAGATAACCCAGGATTAAGAGAGGACACCATCCCACCCATCTACCTTTCTCGGACCATTCCAAGAGATAATACAAGCTATGGATACCACTTCTGTCCATCCAGTCTTTGAGGATGGTGAAATTATGTAGAAAATTGATAGGGGATCTTACATCATGGCCTAGCTTATCGCCCCAAATTTTAATCATCTTGCCATTGCCAGGTATCCAATATGAGAGAGTTTGCAAGGTTGGAGTTTCTTTCTTACATAGATTCCAAATGGGAGATCCAGCTTTGCTTAAGTCAATATTTTCCACTCATCTCAGTCTATTCCCAGCCATGTATTTCTTGCATAGGATCTCTTTCCACCATGATTTTCTACCTGAGACGACTCTCCATAAAATCTTAGCACCAAGAGATATATTCATGAATGAGGGATTATGAATTCCAGCCCCTCCCGCATCTTTCATGCTACACACCTTATCCCAACTCAAAAGATGGAATTTTTTAGTTCCATTGAGCTTCCCTCCCTGCCACAAAAACCTTCTAAGTTCTTTAGTAATCTTGTGAATAACACTTTGTGGAGCTAAATAAATTGAGCTGATATAGATATGATAGGCGGAGAGGACCGAGTTTATCAGAACAAGTTTTCCGGCAAGATTGAGCCATCTAAACCCCCACGAAGTGATTGTGGCTTTGAGCTTGTCGATCAGAGCCTGCCAATCAGATGCTTTCTTGTTACGTTTGAAAATAAGGATACCTAAATAAATAAAAGAGTTCCATACGGCACAACCTTCAAAGCCTAGAATCCTGGCAATTCTGGTTAAAGTTTCTTTTGAACAATTCCAAATATAAATCTTGGACTTCATAGAATTGACTTTACCATCGGATGCTTTGAGAAAGGTGTCTAAGGCGCTTTTGAATCTTTCCGCAGTAATTGTAGAAGCTCCTCCCAACAAAATCATATCATCCACAAATTGAGCATGGTTTACAGCACTGACACCTCTTGCGATCTTCAGCCCCTTTAACTCCCCCAACCTTTGTGAATGCCTTAGCTTCCGACTCAGAGACTCTGCCACCAAGAGATAGAGAAAGGGAGACATGGGACACCCCTGCCTTAGCCCTCTGGTAGCTTGAAAGAAAGATTTTGGCCCGCCATTTATTAAGGGAGCTATCCAAGGCTTACTTATATAGGCCTTCACCCATCTGATAAACCGACTGGAGAAACCAAACTTATTCATAATTTCAAAGAAGAAAAAGTGATTGACTCTATCGAAGGCATTTGCCATATCCAATTTTATTGCCATGCCCTGCTGCTTTCTCTCCATACTGGAATGAATGGCCTCCTGCACTGTGATTATATTATCCAGGATCTGACGCCCAACAATGAAACCACCTTGTGAGTCTGAGATAAGTTTTGCCATAAGGTTTTTCATACGTGTGGAAATGATCTTCAAGAGAATCTTATATGAAGTGTTGCACAGAGAAATAGGCCTGAATCTCTCAATAGAGTTGGGGTTATTATCCTTTAGCATGAGAGATAAAAATGAAGAGTTGGTAGCTCCCCCAATTTTGTCCTTCTTCCTAGTCCAATTTAACATTCTCTTGAGATCATCTTTGATGATGTCCCAGGATGCCCGATAAAAGTTAATGGTGAAACCGTCCGGCCCTGGAGCTTTATCCATACAGAGAGACCAAACAACTTCCCTAATTTCATTTTCATATATTGGTTTGTCCAAAACATTATTATCGAGTTCAAAGACAAGAGAGGGGATATCTGATAAAAGATCTGCTTGTGCTTCTGGGTCGGCCTCATCTCTGTCGGTGTATAAATTCTGAAAGTGTTCAAATGCATGTAACTGGATCTCCTCTTGTCCTTCAATACGGTTCCCTTGTCTGTCTTTAAGTTCTTTGATAGAGTTATGGCTGAGTCTAACCTTAGCCTGCTTATGAAAATAATTTGTGTTGTCGTCCCCCCCTTTAGCCACAGCTGCATGGATTTTTGATGCCAAGTTTCCTCCTCTTGCCTAGCCGCATTGAGTATTATGAGATTAAGATCTTTTTCTTGGTTGAGAGAGGAACCTGTGATCTCATTAACTTCCATCTTACTCTGAAGAGCAGCTAATTCAGATTCTAAAGTCCGCTTGATAGAGGTCGGATTCTTATAAGTCGTTTTGACCCAAGTTTTAAGAGCAACTCTTATCGCTCGAAGTTTACACTCCCATGTATAGCTGGGCGATCCATAGAAGGGTGTGTGCCAAGAGTTCTGAATGATGTTTAAGAGCATCAAATCGTGCAACCATAAGGGATTGAATCTAAATAGAATGGGCTCAAGATTTTCCAGAATCGAAATCTTCAAACTTATAGGCTTGTGATCAGAGGTAGCAGACGAAAGAGCCTTTGCTGCAATAGTACAGTTTTTAAGGAGAAATGTCGAACTTACCAAGAATCTATCCAATCTAGCGGCAATGTGGCCTATCCCTACTTTGTGATTGCTCCAAGTATACTTGCCATTTTTCAATTCAATGTCCAACAAATCTAACTCAGCTATGAAATCCTCCATCTTTTCTCCAAAGGGATCCTTGACCATAGACCCTCCTCGCTTCTCTTGCTGGTTTCTAGTAGTATTAAAATCTCCTCAATGATTACATCCTTCCCCTGAAGGTCATTTTTAAGGTTTAAGAGATCCTCCCAGAACTGCTCCTTGTCCCTATAGTGTGTAGGACCGTAGACATTGCAGACATAAGTGGAATTGTTATTGTTTTTATTTTGAATTTCTAATAAAAGCCAGTGTTGGCTTTCCTTAAAATACTTCATAATAAAATTGCAGGAGAGAAAGATGGCAATCCTCCCTGATGCTCCTCTTGCATTATTAGCTTGACCGTGGTTGTTCTTCCAAAATATTCGAGAGAGCGCTAAGACATCCACGCTTTGCATTTTTGTCTCCTGGAGAAGTACCAGGTTTGGTTTTTCAGTATTAATTAAATCTCTCAACGCTTCAACTTTACTAACACCACCCAAACCCCTACAATTCCAGGAGACAAGTTTCAACATTTCTTACTTGAATGAGACCCTGCTCAAGGTTTTCCATCCAGTTTGAGACCTCCCTAATTTTTGTTTGACTGAAGTAACTTGGTATCTTCGATGCATTTCTACCTTCCTAGATCTAGGTCCCTCTCTGCTTCTTGCTCACAGAGCTGTCTCAATGATTTCCTTCCTCTAGTATTTGGGGCATCTTGTAGATCCAACGGCTCCTGGGACGAGGAGGATTCTGGGGAGAAGTTTTGAGGTATACCTTTGCTTTGTTTGACCATGTCCGCCCATGTGCCTCCTGGAGTTAATTTGTCAGCCAAATCAACTTCTGGGGAGTCCAAAGGAAGGGCTGCAGCTGGATCATTGGGATCACCCACTATCACTGTCTCATTCCCAGGTTCTACATTGTCCTGAGAAGGAATTTCACCTTCTTCTATACCCAGAATTTGAAACTGATTGCTGACTATTGTTCCTGTCTCAGATTGCACATTTTCTTTGTTTTTCTCTAAGTGTGATCCTGCTACCGCAGTGCTAGGCTGAGCACTTTTCCTACCTTTCTTAGTTTGCTTCCAACCTTCTTCATGACTCTGTTCCTGAGCTTCAGATATTGTTTTAGGACAGTTCTTGATGAAGTGTCCATACTCATGACATTTCTTACATTTGAAGGGTAGTTGTTCATAGTCCACTTTCTGAAGATGTTCCCAACCCTCCATTTGAATATTTACAACTTCTGGGAGACCTTTTTCCAGATCTACTTCCACACAAATGCGAGCGCAAGAGAACAAATGCCCTTTGGGCTCGGCTTTATCAATGTAGGTACCCAAGGCATTCTCGATTGCCTGCAAGGTTTCATCATTCCAACAATGGAGAGGGAGATGGGGAAGACGGACCCACACCGGTACTGCTGAGGGAACGTCTTTCTCCGGGTCGAAAGAGAGGCTCCATTGATTAAGATAGAGGCCACGGGTACCCAGAAAATAGGGACCACTTCTAAAAATTAGATCCCGGTCTACCTTATGCTCAAATAGAAAGGTGAAGAAGCACTTACCACAAAAACAGTGCTGCAGTCCCCCAGAGATTAAGGGCATCCAATTCTTGTTTACCCAAGCGTCCATGGTTTTTGGCGAGGGACAAATTCCAGTAAACTGCCCTATCAAGCCTCTCTCGCTCAGAGCTAGGGCTTTCAGGCGTGAAGCTGTCAACGTGATCTGAATCTTAGGAGCAACCATACGCTTAACAAATGCATCGTTGGGGGAAGTAGTAGGCTGAGTCGGCGGCGGGGGCGAAGCTACAACCAAGGCACGAAAAGCCTCATCCAGTCTGCGCCTCTTCTCTGTAGGGGAGTCAACGGAAGGATCCATAGGAACGGAGCCCCAATGGGATGGGAGGAGCCCTGGGAAAACAAGCCAAGAAGCCCTAAACCAGAGCCATTAGGACGCGGTTCAATTTACTTAGATCATTGAATTTTAATAGAATGTTACTATACTTACTCACAAAAAAAAAATCGTGTGTGTGTATAGCCACATGTGCCTTACATATAAACTTCAACAGAGTTAGATTCTGTTACCAAAGCCTTGTAAATTACAGTCAAAACTAATATACTCTCTTGTGATTCCAGCCTACAACACTATACATCTTCTCTAAGAAAACACTACAAACAAGCATCCACAAAAAGATGAGACAAGAGGTTGACCCATGGTTAATAACAAGTACCCATGTTCAATAGATTTATACAAAAAATGGGTCTTGGGTCAATTTCCTTAATGCTATCTTTATCAATCTCCCACGATGTCCCTCTTCCTTCATCAAATTGTAAACATGCTTTTGAGAGAAGATTAGCCTGGGCATTCCATTCCCTATAAATGTGTTGGAGAGAGACCTCATCAAAGACAACTATAAATATGCATACCTCTTCATATAATTTCTTCAGGTAGATATCCTTAGGAGGTATTTTCTCCTTAATCCAATTGATCACTAGCAGAGAATCTCCAAAAAATTGTATATTGGACACACCTTTAGATACAAACAGCTTCAAGATCATCAAGATTACATACAGTTCTGTTTACTTGTTGGTAGCAGGTCCAATGCTTGTAGAGAGTTTGAACCAATGAATCTTCGAGATGTATAAAGCCCCCAAATCCACCATAGCTCAGTTTGCCTTGTGCAGCTCTGTCAAAGTAACACCATGCCTTTGATTTGTCTATATGTTATGTTGTAATCCTTCTCTTGAGTTTCTCATGTTGAGTTCAAGGGAAATGTTATAAGATAGCTAAACTCTTGGCTACATATATGTGGGAATGAATATTGATATCCTGGAACACCAATTTGTTGCGAGCTAGCCAAGCTCCCCAAATCATAAGGGCAGGAAGGGCACTATAGATTTTAAAAGAAGCATTATTCAACCATCTCTGAAGGGTGGATTGGATATCATCACCCTCCCATATAAAAGCAATACCTAATACCTAAGTGGCGTATCTCCACATTTCTATGATATAAAGACAGTTAATGAATAAATGGTTGATAGACTCTCCTGCCAATCTGCACAAGGAACATCTGCTCGGGCCAGCCCCATGTTTGCTAATAAGAATGTCCCAAATAGGGACCTTTCCAGGAAAAGAAAGCCACAAAAAAAGTTTCGCCTTGAGTGGACACTTAAAGTGCTAAATATGCATATACCACCATTCAGGGGGCGGGTGAAACTCTTCTTCACGAATAACTTGATATCCAACTTTTGGCATGTAAGTCCCACCATACGCATTTTTGGTCCATTAAAGAGTATCTTCTGCTTCCACCGGTCAAATATGGTTGTCTTTCAAAGCTTTAATATAGCCATCCCATTGATTTTTGTCATCATTTATAAAACCCATAACCTCCAAGGAGAGCCATTCTTGATGTAAGGGAGACGAGTTATGTTGGTCATGAATTTGATATAAGAATATAAATCCTTTGTCGGTAAGTGATTTAACCATCCGGTCTAGTAGCCTATACATATTCTTACTTCCTATCCAAGAGTCTAGGCTAAGTCTGATGCTTCTGCCATTTCCTACCTGCCATGACAACTTATCTCCAATAATATCAAAAGCCGATAACTGTGCCTTCCATAGAATGGATACATTCCTACATGATTTGTCTCCAGATCGAAACCATTCCATAAATTTATAAGGATGCATGTATTTTTTATGTATGACTTTTACCCATAAACCATATATTTTAAGCAATCTCCAAATACCTTTAGCTGCAAGAGCTTTAGAGAAACTCTGGTGATGTTTGAGACCCCACCCACCAAGCTACTTGGGTAGGGTAATCCTTTTCCAAGACACCCAATGAAAAGGATGATCATCAACTTTCCTCCTCCAAAGGAAACTAAAGCATATTTTCCTGATGCTTTCGTGTATACCTGTAGGGACATCGGCAAGCGAAACCCAAAAAATTGGTATGCCTTCCAAGACAGATTTCATGAGAACCGATCTACCAGCTTTAAATAGCCATTTATTACACCACAAGTGTAGCTTTCTCTCAATTTTGCAAATAAGCCAGGTCCAATCCTTTAAGTTATAATCATTAGTTTTTAAAAATAAATCCTAAGTACTTGACGGATTGCAAATAAGCTAGGTCCAATCCTTTAAGTTATAATCATTAGTTTTTAAAATAAATCCAAAGTACTTGAGGCCGATATATATATATATATGACGTGTAAAAATAAAAATGTACTTCAAAATGACAAGTGAAATTAAAATTCACACTTCATTAATGAAGGTTAATTTTATGAAGTGGTAGTATTTTGACTTGTGCAATGGCAAATGACAGCTATTTACCCCTCAAATATCAACCCTGTATATATTAATGATTATTTATTAATAACTATAATGGCTATGATTATAATAATACTAATAATAGCAACAACTATTATTATAATAATAATAACAAGGATATATGTCATAAAGTGGTTAGTCTATGTCAAAGATAAAAATTGAGAAAGTAAATGCATTTCGTATTTTCATTCAAGTTGGAGCATGAGAAAGTAAATAAGTTATAGGTTGAATATAGAAATTTAGAAAGCAAGGACGAATCGTAAGAATATAACAAGTTTATAAAACTTATCACATCAATTAAGTATTTGTACTCATACAAAATTAAAATTAAAATAAATATAGAATTGGTCACATCAAAATCAAAACATCATATGGGGAAGTGACAATAATTTTGTTTTTATTTTTTATTTAGTATAGAAAATTCAACAATGGCATGTGAAAGTTGCCACAGGGTTCTCTTAAAAAAATTGATATTAAATGTTTTTAGTTTTATTTTTTGTGTTTTAAAACTAAAGTCACACAATCAAGGATTTCTTTTTCCAAGAAAAAAAACTCATAATATTTTCATTATAATGGAAATATTACATTCTTCGAGTGCGTTGAAGCATATCTACTTTCAGTTCTTGAAGTCTTCTTCACTAAGATTACTTTCAATCAACACATAACAACTCTTTATGATGTGTCCTTATTTGATCTTTCGACTAGTTTTTCAAGCCCAAGCTATCTTCTATATGAAATCAGATCAACAATAATTCAACAAAATCACATTCATATTTTCAATCCAAACAAGTTTCCAAAAAAGCATAACAGGTTTTCCAAAAGAAACTGCTAAGTCTCATAATCGAGACCCCAAATATGGTTTATCATTCTAGATTTTGCAATATATATCGCACCCGTGTTAGAATAGACTTTGGGTTTCCTCTCCATTGTGATAGATAACCCAGTTACCTTTCTGCATCGATACCCCATCTTTTGAGAGGGCGTCCACCTTCAAGTTATGTTCTTTGTACACATGCTTGAAGCTGATATCTTCAAATGAATATCTCATTCTACTGGTTTCCACAACAAAGGTTTCTAGTTGCACATTGTGGCATTTGCTCTCCTTTCTCATTCAATTGATTACAACCTGAGAATCTCCATAAAATTTCAGTTTATTCAATCCTTTGGTCTTTGCTAACCTGAGGAGGAGCCACATAGCTGAGATCTCTACGTAATTGTTAGTGCCCTTGCCTAGTCCAGCTTTAAAAGCTATAGTTTCTTTCTCTGGTAGTGAAATAAAGCCTCCAGCCCCGCACTGCCTCCTTGGTCCCTATGCAGCTTTGTAGAAGAAAGCATGGGGGTACTCCTTAAATTCCATTGTATTCACATTCTTTCATTTCTTTTTATTTATTGCTTGAGGATAGAAGGATATCAATTTTAGACTCTGCATTGCACAAAAGAAAGCAGGTATGTCTTTGTCTTCAAATAAACGTTTGTTTAGATTTCCAACCATAGGCTCCATATTATGATTGTTGGTAGGGCTCTGACTTCTTATGTATCCTTGTTTCCACACCAATTTTGAAGGCATTCTTCCATCGTGGATCCGACCCAACAATTTTTTATCCCTGTAGGTCCCTCAATCTATTTCCATACTTGCTTGGAGAATCTGCAATCGATTACAATATGTTAGTTATTTTCCTCTGATTATTTACACAGGCAACATCTGCTTAGTCCCACCCAACTTCTTCTTTGCATTTGATCCCAGGTAAGAGCCTTATTTGATAAAACAAACCCTAGAAATATTTTTGACTTCAGCTGGCATTTAAGCATCCATATTGTCTTCCACCACCATTTATGGTCTACACCTTGAAACTCTTTCCCCATTAGAACTTTATATCCCTCCTTTGGCAAGTATTTTCCATTTAAGCTCCAACACATACTAAATAATCACTACAATTTTTTATACTAATTAAACTTGATTTTAAATTTCCGATATAGTCTCCCTAGATTTTGTTGTCTTTGTCTCCGAATCCCAATTGAGATGTCTCCATCCAATCTTGGCTCCCCTGCTCCGATGGTCTAAATAATTTTATTTGATTAAGTGTGTGGGGGTTCTTTTCATGCAGCTTCTGAATCAAACTCAGAGGAAGAATATAACTGACACCACTACCAACCCAAGGATCAGATCCCAAGCAAACACTACAACCGTTCCCTACTTTCCAAACTATACCTTCTCCAATAAGACTGAAAGAATTTAATGTCGCCTTCCAAATTGTAGAGACATTACAAATTGATTTAGTTGGTTTTCTTAACCAATCTGTCATCAACAAAGGGTAAAATTTATGTCTCATTGATAACCTATTTGACCAATAAGAAAATTGAATGAGTAAAATTTTAAAATTCTGAATTTTATTTTTAATTAAAAAAATCAATTTAATAAATTGTATTTTATAAATGTTGGAAAATTTAATAAAACTTTCTAACATGAAATTGAAGTAAAGCTAAGTCAAAGCATTTTGGCATACCATTTAGTTAGTCAATGGTAAGTCAATAGTGTTCGACGATTGAGATCTTCGTGGTATTATGATAGACCTCTTTTGTGATTTTTGAAGAATATATTACTTTTCTCCTTGGAATATAATATGATTTTTTTATGTGAAAAGAAAAACACTTTGACTTGCAAATGAAAAGTATAGTCCATACTTTGGCATGGACTAATAATAATAATAAGAAGAAGAAGAAGAAGAAGAAGAAGACACACATCTATATGGAATTTAATTGCAAAGCATGTCTACTATCAAAAGAGGCACTTTCCCTTAAGGAAGGATGCTTGTTTGAACAAGAATTTAGGGACGATATTCCTTCAGATGTGCTCCAAAAGTCTATTTCTTGAAGATTGAATATGAGCTTTGTACTATTGTATGTTTTAGTTTTTGTCGGTCTTGTTTGAAGATATGGAAGAGGAAGTAAAATGACTAGTTATTAAATATAGTTATGCTTCAAAAGAATGTATGTCAGAGGTATAGGATGAAGACTACGTGGTACCTACTCTAAAGTCGAAAGACCAAGTACATGTGTATTTTGATTTATGTTTGGAAATATCAAATGCAATGCTTTTTTCTTGGAAAAAAATAAGGACAAATGTGACTTATAAATAATGAATAAAGGCTTGGGTCACAATGAAGTGATGATTGATACAAATATAAATGTCACTTAAAAATAATTAATGAAGGGTTAGATGATTATCCATAGTAGTTTCATGACAAACTTGCATTGAAAGATTGTTTGTCAATGTTTTGAACCTCTAAAACAACTCATCATCAAGGCATGAAAATGAAGAACAAAATGGAAGATCTTTGGTTATTAATATGCTTTATGTAACATTGGACATTACGCCAACCATTATTGGTCCCAATGCCATATTTGTTTTTTGAAACTTACCATTTTCCCATTCCATTGGTAATTTTGAATCCCCTAGAACCTACATATTTTTGACGTTCATTTCCACATCAGCTTTTAAGAGGATACAAGGGCATATAACTCTGCTATGTTGTTGGTTTCGAGACCAAATTCAAAGTAAAACAAGGTCACTAGTTATAAAAAGGATATCACCTACACCACACATACCTAGTTGACTTTGACTAGCACCAATAAAAAAGCTCCATGGCTTTTTATATCAATACATGGAATTTTTAATCTCCTTGGGATTTTTTGTTTTGGGGGATTCCATCCTTCTCCATATGAGAGTCTAACTTGATGAGTTAAGTGGCATAATAATTCCTCCTTTCCTTGAAAAATGCTCATATTTGTAGCCAACCATACTCCTTATAGAACATAGCAAGGAAAATCTTTGTGAGTGATTACAAATCTATCTATTAGTTGAGACCCAAGACATTCCAACAAGGTTGGTTTAACGCACATAATTTTAAGGTTTCAAATATGTAAAATATCCTTCCAAACTACCTTACTAAAAAAATGATTTACCAATAGATGATCCACTATCTCAATATCTTCCTTGCACACAATACATCTTCCAGGCCCAATCCATATTCTTTTATGAGAATTATCTCAAACAAGTATTTTGTTTTCCAAAGCAAGCGAAAGAAAGATTGTGGTTTTGAGTGGACTTTCTAGCTTGCAAACCACCCTCCACCACCATTGTCTTTCCTCTCCTAAATTTTCTTCAATTTTTGCTTCATATCCTAGTTTAGTTGTAAACAACCCAAATTTTTTATTTCTTGTTCATTTTAACTCATCATCATGCTCCTTAAGGCTTAAGGCATTCCATTTCTGAAGTTTTTTATAATTTGTCCATTTTCCTGCTAGTCCATTATGAAGTTCAAGATCCTTTTTGTTTTCCAAACTTGGACCCATTACCCTGATCCAACACACCTGCAACATCTACTAGTATTGTGATTTATTTGGCATGAAGAGTTCCCATAAGGGATATGATAACATGTGATTTCCATTGCAACCAACCCAAGGATTCTCCCATATTTTTAATTTGTTTCCACTACTAATTTTCTAAAATATCAAAATCCTTTAACAAGCATTTCCATACATTATATCCTCCTTTTATAGACTTTCTCTCTAGTCTTATCCACTATTATGGATCTCTATTGTCCAAATATTTCGCATTCATCACCTTACCCCACACTCCCTTGTTGAAAAGAAGTCTTTAAAGACTTTTTGTTGCCAAGGCCTGGCAAAAGACATAATGGTTTTTCAACCCCCATCCTCTTGCCTCCTTTGGATCTGCCAGCATGTCTATTTAACAAGGGGAATGCCTTTTGCATCTATTTTACCAGTCCAAAGAAACCTAAAACATTTTTTCCTGATTTATCCATTATAGCTCTTGGTTATGAGCAATAGATAACCAATAGACAATTATGCTCTCGAATATGGACTTAATCAAAACAAGCATGCTTGCCCGAGACAACCACCAATGACACCAATAAGTGATTCTATCTTCAATTTTTTTGACAAACCATAACCAATTTGCATATCAGTAGTCATTAGGTATTAGGTGAAAACCTATATATTTCACTCCTTTGTCAAAAGGTTCAACATTCATAGGGAGTAATTGAACTATAAATTTTTATCGTCCTACACTCAGGACATTGAACATAATGCATGATTTGCTCATATTGATCCCCTTTCCTCTAGCTTTACAGAAGGTGTCTAGGATAAGTTTGCAATAGTTTAGATCCTTGAGATTACCTCTCCCAAAAAGAAGAATGCCATCCACAAAAAAAATATGATAAATATCAATAGCCCTTTCAACATTCATACCTCTATTAAAGCCATCCCTTTTTTCTTTTGTTATCAATCTGCTAAGACCATATGCTACTAATAAAAATAGGAAAGGTTACAAAGGGAATTAATGTCTAAGCCCCCTTGAGGCCCTAAAGAAACCTAATTGTGATCCATTAATAAGCACAACAAAATTGTCTAACTTTACACAGGCCATTATCCAATTTACAGTTTGAAGATTCAAACATGTTTGCAAAAGAACCAACCTTAAAAACAACCAACTTATTTTATCATAATCCTTTGAGAGGTCAAATTTTATAACCGTTGCAGGATTTTTTCCATTTTTTATTGAATGGAAAGCCTCATGCATTGTAACTACTGCATCATGAATCTATTTGTTAAAAATAAATCCAAATTGTTCCTATGATATAACATTAGACAAAGAAACCTTCAGTTTATTAGCAATTATCTTGGATATTGCCTTGTGTACAAGATTGCATAGAGAAATTGGCATGAAGTCTTCAAAAGAATAGGGGTCATTATGTTTGGGTATCAATGCTATGAATGTGGCATTCATAGCCCCTAGGAATTTTCTAGAAGTTCTTGATTCTTCGACCACTATGAGGAGCTCTTATTCCAAGAACTCATAGAAACCTAGATAAAATTCAACAATCTAGCCACCGAGGCCAAGGATTTTTGTCTTTTTGAAATATTGCAGAACATATTTCAAGTCATCTTTGGTCAACATTGCTTCCAAAGTTGCATACATATCTTCATTAAATAACCTAGGAAAGAGCCTCACAACTTTCATTACATCAACTATATTTGAATAAAATGGCTCTTTAAACAATGAGTGAAAATGTTGGTTACTAGCTAAAGCTAAATCATCGAAAGAGGTTATCCTTGAACCATCATGCTTCTGCAACTCTCATATTGTATTAACACTTTTTGTATGTGTTGCATAACTGTGATTTTTTTTGTATTACTAGCTTCCTCTGCTATCCAAGTTGCTCTACTTTTGAGCCTCCACTCAACCTCTTCCATTTCTAAAAGCTCATTTTTTCCTTCAAGCTCTTTTAATCTCACATGCTCTTCTTCTAAAAAAACCCCACTAGAATTCTTCTCAAAAATTTTAAGCAAATCTTTTTAACTTCTATTAGATCACACCGATTTTCCTTTGACTTTTACTTGGCCCAATTTCCAGCCAATTTCTTCAATTTTATCAAATTGTTTGAAAATTGTAGCATAGCAAACTCACTAAAACACCAAATCTCTAAAACTTTACTCTTTTAACCATGGTTGATTAAATTTAAAGGGTGTTGGGGGTTTTTTTATCCATCTTTCAATCTAAAACAAAATTGGCTTATGATCATAAATCCCTCTAACCCCTACCCAAGACTTACACCTATTGGATTCCTCAAAAAATAATTAGGATACAAGAAAATGGTCCAGCCTTTTCAAAATTCCCGCTCTACCTCTTCTAGCATTTCTCTAGGTAGGAACCACCTTAATTTACTCTACATATATTCAACAGAGGACAAATAGCTTAGAAAATTAATTTTCCAAGGTATCTGACCTATTTATCTCCCCCCAATATTCACAAGAATTCAGAGTCAAGTTAAGGTCGCCCCCAACTATCTCATTTTTCACAACCAACTCATGTTGGTTTAATATAAGTCACAATTGTACTTATATCACTCATCATTGTACCATTCATTTCTATAAATATATACTTTTTGCTTTAAAAAATACAATTATTTGCTTTGGGTCATCTTCTAATGAATGCTCATCAACTTAGGTGAGCTTAATCGATAAAAACATGTATTTCATCCCCGGAGCTTATAGATTTGAATCTAGAGGAGGTCAAGGTATGTACACCTTTGTAAATTAAGTAGTGAAATTGTTGTGTAGAGGGGATCTCTTGTTCATGAATAAGGGGGTCTCATATGTTAGTTTCACATTTGACTAAGCTATGACCTTACATTATATTATTATTATTATTACCAATGGTATGAGAGTGAGTTCAAACCTCGTAAACTTCTGCTCATTCTTTTAACCATTAGCAATACACTTCATAGGTTGGTGGCCAAAATTTCCCTTAGGGTGGTAGGAATTTCTCAATGTTTGTTTTGCATGCTCTAATTTATACAAACTAAATAAATAAATAAATTTCATAGATCTCAAGTTTTAAGGAAGAATTATTGTTACTGGAAACAAAAAATTGTTTATATAGCACCATTCTCTGTAGCAGTGCATTAAGTCAATGGATTTGTGAGTGTCATGTTCTAGAGCTCTACTTTGTTTGTCGATCATGTTTTTGTAACCAATGAAAGTCACAATCTCTATCAAACAGTCAATATCAAAGCCTAAGAAATGAAGAAATTTATTGTCATTATCATGAGCCAACAAACACGTGGGAGGATCACAAATACTTTTGCTATCCAATTTTAACCAGTGCATCACAACATTGTTATTGTTTCCTTGTTGCCAAAATATTCATTGTTAACTATTGTGACACTTTTTAAAATTACTAATTTTGACAACTAGTACCCAATCACCATCACCACAACGACCATCCCTTATCAACCTAATCTCTATTGAAGTTGGAAGTGATAATGTATTTACCTCTTAGCATTATTAGAACCACAAAATGCATCACGCTAATGTATTTGTTGTGTTTCCATAGAATATACAATAAAGGCATGAGATTTATTGATGGAGGATCGTAGCATTTTCAAGCTATGATCAAGTTATGTACAATTTGTAAATGCAAGGTTACTATGAGATTAAATAAATGACCCTTCGTATAAATTGTAAATATGCTTGTATGCATTCCTTGTGCAAAGCTCAAATCCAAGGCTCGACTAGTGAAAGGCTAGGCATGTAGGACCATGTAGACATACTTCTATGGACCATGTGGTAGACTTTCCATGGAAAACTCAAGCTATGTAAATATTAATGTTGGAATATATATATCCAAGGCTCGACTAGTGAAAGGCTAGGCATGTAGGCCCATGTAGACATACTTCTATGGACCATGTGGCAGACTTTCCATGGAAAAATCAAGCTATGTAAATATTAATGTTGGGATATATATATATATATATATATATATATATATATATAGAGAGAGAGAGAGAGAGAGAGAGAGAGAGAGAGAGAGAGAGAGAGAGAGACCCTTAAGGGTTAGCTCAAGTACTCATGATCCAAATGTGAGATCTCTCCCCCAAAATTATGAGGTCACGAATTTGACTACCTTGATTCCCTTGGGGTTAGGCTTTGTATAAGGTTCGACAATTTACCACATTTACCATCCATTAATAATGGGGAAGTACTCAAAGGGTTTTATGTGTAATGATCCAAGATGGTTGTTGGAGAGCACAACAAGGGTTATGACTCCATAAAAGGGGAAGAGTAAAAGGGGCCTATAACGTCCCCATCCATCATTCCCAGCCTCTAAATGGGTAGTTACGAATTTCTTTATACAAAATTTCACCCCACAGAGGCTTGTATTCTAATTCCAAACTAATTTAAGCTTTTGATGAGTGACGAAAATTATGAAATGCATATCTAGGTGCATAAATATAAAATATAGTGAAATCATCACACAATTCACACACACATGTATAATATTAATATGATTTTTGATGTTGCACTTCACATGGGCAGAGCTCTGCAAGGTTAGGGTTTTTGACTCATGGCGAGTCTCTGAGGCTTTCGATGGCCGCAGGCGGCCTCATCACAGGTGCTGGTGGGGTGGACCTTCTTGATGTCAGTTGTCAGGCGGACGTGTCATCTTTGGACATACTCATCGATTTGTGTGCAGGATGGGTTTTTGGAGGACGGTTCGTTCACTGCCGCGATTAGGGTCTTCTGCCTGGCTACAGCGTTTCTAGTTACTTGACAAATGATTTTTCATTTCTTACCATTTTCCCTCTTCTTTTACTGTGGTAAATCCCTTTTTATGTGCTTTCTCTGTATCATGCATTTCGGTGATCTGGTTGATTATTCCTATGACCCGTTGGATGGGGCGACAATCTGGTCGTCGACACCTGGCATGGTGTTGGCTGAGGTGGTAGGAAACAGTGAGAAGGGGCTCGCAGGGGCCTCTACTGTGGATGCTCAGAGTTTAGGGTTTTCAACGTCTTCCTCTTTTGTTAACTCTCTGAACCCCGACACAACTGTGACAGTTACACAAGTTCCTACTATCTCGCCATTACGTGTGACTACTATCCCCTTGTGGTCCTCTGAGCAGGTTGTGCAGGCACTGGATAGTAATGATGAAGGGGCTGCAGGGTCTTTTGTTGGTGGGGCTTTGAAGCCACGGGTGGAGAGTCTTCAACATTCATGGGATGATCCTCTGGTTTTTGGTGGTGGAGCTGGGGGGCTAGAGGCGGGATGTGGTTTGGGTTGCCTTGGGGAACATGAACATCATGGGTTCTCCAGCCCAAGGGTTGGCTCAGGTATGAGTTCTGAGGATTGGGGTGGGGGTTCATCCGATAATGCGACTATTCCAGTGAAGCGGTGCAGAAAGCAGTGGTTGAAGCTCAGTCAGACCAAATATAATTATGCTATGGGGGAAGATATCGAATGGCATCAGATTCTACACATGACGAACAAAACCTTGGTCGGGAAGGCCTTGGGGAGGTCATTTTCTTTGCGGACCATTGAGTGGTAGGCTTCGGAACATTGGCTGGCTCAGTTAGGTTATGTCCCTGAGGTGGTGGAACTAACTAGAAACTGGTTCGCCTTCAACTTTCTGACTGTGGAACATGCACAGTGGGTTCTCAACAAGAATTGGAGCTGGGATCATTGTCCAGTTCTTCTCAAGCCTTGGCATCTGATGCTTGACGCTAATAGGGAACGTTTGGATATGGTTCCACTTTGGGTGTGTCTTCCTGGACTCCCTTTACACTATTGGTTTGAGCGTCATTTCAGGGGTATTGGTGATCTATTGGGGACTTATCTGGAAGGTGATTACAGTTTCCTTCACACTAAACAACGGAAAGTGGCACGCATTCTGGTCAGTCTGAATGTGTGTGATGGTCTTGCTGAAGATGTTACTCTTACTTGGGCCCTTATTCCTATGTACAGAAGCTGGATTACGAGAATGTCCCATTTCGCTGCAGACGTTGTCATGTATATGGCCATCCAGCGGCTGAATGCAAACTCACTCCCAGGACTCGGAATGGTGGCAGAAACTTCAGGCAAGCTGAGTTAAAGGAAAATCACCTGTTGTTCCATTATCTCCTGGTCCTTCCCCCTTGGGACAAGAGGGGACGGGGAACGAATCTGATAAAGTGCAGACTACTTCGTCAGAGGAAGAATTGAGCCATTTTGTTACTGGTGGGGTTGATGATGGCCATCTTGATCTTCTTCAACGGCTGGTACCGCCTATTGCGGGTATTATACCTCCTTCCATCCCTCCTTTTTTTAATTTTATTTTGAATTATGTTTCTCTGGATGGGTTGGATTGGGTGGAGGCTTTAAAAAATGTGAAGATTTCCTCCACTTCTGCTTTGGTTTGTAACATTCTCAATGAACCCCCCTAGGCCACTATTGAGGAGGTACTACCTATTTTGACACCGGATACTGAACTTTTCATTGAGGAGGAAGCTTCGCCGCCCTCTCCACCTGAATCTTATGACTCGGGTTATTTCCTTCGTTTGGCCACTGAGAATCCTTCGGGGGGGGGGGGGGGGGGTTGGGAGTTGGTAAGGTGGGACCTGTTAAAGGGCGGGGAAGGAAGTCATTTTTATCCAAGGCTCAGTCCAAGGCCAAGTTGGACCTCTTGGAGGGAAAACAACAGTCTATTGATAGGGCGCTTAGAGCAATGCGTGCCTAGAAGAAGGGGCCCTGATGAGAATTATGTCTTTCAATTGTCGGGGTCTGGCTAGTCCCCATAAAAGATCAACACTTAGGAGAGTCGTATCTTTAGAACACCTGGATATTATTCTTCTTCAAGAAAATTTGGGTGTTGGGGAGATGGTGAAAACTATGCTGGAGAGTTGGTTCAGTAGTTGGACCTTTGTTACTTTGGATGCTCGTGGTCATTCTGTTGGTTTGGAGATTGGTTAGAATGATAGGACTGTAAGAATTCATACTATTTGGGGGATGGAATCTGTTCTTGGGATGACATGTTCGGCTCTGGACATTGGTGAGTCGATTATTGTGGTTAATGTCTATGGACCTTATCTCAATCGTGTCCCCTTCTGGGACTCTCTTCTCAACAATCCCCTATTACAGTGTGGGGACTTACTGCTGGGTGGTGATCTTAATTTCTCTTTGGGACAGGCTGAGGTCTGGGGGCCCAAGGCCCGCTCGGATCCTTTGGTTGGTTACTTCACACAGAGGATGATGGACAACAATTTGGTTGATATTGAACCCATTAAACTCAGGCCTACTTGGAGGAACAACTAGGCTGGATACAACAGGGTGTCTAAGAGAATTGATCGTTTTTTGGTATCTGAAACTTTTGTGGACAAGTTCTTCCTTATGAGACAATGGGTTGGCTTGGGGGGGTCCTCTGATCACTTTCCTATTTTTATTGAGCTTCGTCAAGGCCCAATCAAAACTTCTGGGCCTTTGAAGTTTAATAAGATTTGGTTGAAGGAAGAGTTTGTTTTCAATCTGATTCATTACTTGTGGGTTCCCTACAACCCCAGGGCTAATGTCTCGGCCTCCTTTCAATTTGCTGAAAATTTGGAAAAGGTCAAAGGGCCTATTAAGGATTGGGCACATGAAAAGAGAATCAGAGAGGATCGTGAACTCAAACAAATTGAGTTGGAATTGGTGGGATTATATGAGTTTGCGGGGGGCGGTTTGGGCTCTTTGGAGGCAAAGGATTTAGTTGTTAACTTGGAGGGAAGGAGAAATACCCTCCTACTGGAAAAGGAGGAAAATTGGAGACTTAAAAGTAGATCGATTTGGCTGGAAGCGGGTGATGAGAAGACAAAATTTTTTCATGCCTATACTAAAGGGCGGAAAGCTGCAAACACTATTTGGAACCTAGAAGATTCTCGGGGGGATCATAAATCATCCTTCGAGGGTATGGCTGGAGTAGGGGTGGAACATTTTCAGCAACTCTTTAAAGCCCCTGGCCAGGCATCGGTCGCTAAAGTGGTTAGAGTGGCTCAATTATTCCCTTGTTTTGTTGATGAGGATGATAATCGTCTCTTGATGGAAGAGGTTTCAAAAGAGGAATTAAAAGGGGTCCTCCATGGCTTCCAGAGAGACAAGAGCTCGGGCCCTGATGGTTGGTCCATTGAATTCCTTTTGGCACTTTATGATTTTCTGGGGGAGGACTTGTTATAGGTAGTGGAAGATACCAGACTTTCGGGTAGGATTTCGGTTGTTTTTAATTCAACCTTCATTGCACTCATTCCTAAGACGGATAATCCTACCTCCCTTAATGACTTTTGACCTATTTCTCTATGCAATTGTGTGTATAAGGTCGTATAAAAATTATTGCTAGAAGGTTGAAAACTATTCTATCCAGGAATATCTCTGGAGAACAGTTCGGTTTTCTAGAGGGACGACAGATTCATGAGGCTATTGGTGTTGCACAAGAAGGAATGCACAGTATGAAAATTAAGAAGTTGAAAGGTGCCATACTCAAGATTGATTTGTCGAAGGCTTATGATAAGGTTAGTTGGCTTTATATACATATGCTTCTTACACACTTGGGATTTTCGATTGGTTTCATTAGATGGATCATGAGATGTATTACCACGGTATCCTTTGTTGCTCTTATCAATGGGGAGGCCTTTCCCTTTTTCCACTCCGAGAGAGGGCTTCGCCAAGGTTGTCCTTTGTCCCCTCTTCTTTTTCTTCTGGTGGCGGAAGGTTTGAGCAGAGCTCTTTGTGATGCTAAACGATCAGGCCTTCTCCGGGCATTGAAGTGGCTCCTGATCTTTTCATTACTCATTTACTCTTTGTAGATGATATTCTTATTTTATGCACTGGTGCTCAATGTGATGTGGATACCCTTCGGGACTTGTTACTACTCTTATCCAAAGCCACGGGGATGGAAATCAATGATGGGAAATCTACCCTCTCGGTTCATCTGTTAAGGGATGTTGAAGTATAGACCATCCAAAGGGTCTTTCCTTTTACGCTCCTGGACTTAGATGTGGGTATTAAATATTCGGGGTTCCATCTGAAACCTAACGCTTACAAGAAATTGGAATGGTACTGGTTAATAGAAAAACTTCACAAAAGGCTTAAATTTTGGAGTCATTGATGGATTTCTAGGGTAGGCATATTGGTTCTGGTTAAATTTGTCCTGGAGGCCATACCTGTTTATTGGATGTCTTTATCTTGGATCCTAAAAGGAATCTTGGAGAAGGCTCAGAAAATTTGTTTCCGTTTCTTATGGAGTGGCAAAGATGATACCTTTGTCTCGCCCTGGGTTAAGTGGAATCGGATTGCTATCCCTAAAGCCCTGGGGGGCTGGGGGCTGAAGAACATTTTTCTTTTCTCTAGAGCGTTGGCGGCCAAGGGAAGTTGGAGGTTACTGAAGTCTGATAGTCTATGGACCAAGGTGGTCATTCAGAAATATATTGCTCCGGCTTCTGTTTTGGATTGCGTAAGGAATATTGGAAAGACACACTGTGGGGGATTGGTCATTTGGAAAGCGGTGGTAAAATCCTTTCCGGTTATTGGCAATTTGCTAGCATGGGATATTGGTGATGGTCGGTGCTTGCGGGTTGGGGAGGATCCATGGTTTGGCTGTGAGGGTCAACATCTCCTATCAGATCGTACGGTGATGTCGCTCAGGAATTGGGGTATAACCTTCTTATATCAATTGGATGATCCGGTACAGGACTGGCCTTAGTTTTAGTCTTGGAGGGCGGTGAACACATTGGACCTTTCGGAACTGGCACAATTGGAATTGTCCCGGCTTTATCTGGTTTTCAACATAACATAGGTTTTTCTCAGGGATAGGGATGATGAACTTGTTTGGGAAGGTGACCCTGTAGGAAAATACATCCCGAAGGGGGGGATATATTAGCCTTAGCACACAGGTCAACCCTCGCGAACCGGTGTGGTGGTGGAAGTCACTGTGGAAGTTAAAATGTCCTTCAAAGCACAGGTTGTTTATGTGGAACGTCCTTGAAAACAAAGTCCCAACATGGGATAATCTTCAGAAAAAGAACCGCATTGGTCCGGGTTGGTGTATATTGTGTAAAGATTCGGAGGAGACCGTGTTTTACCTTTTTTTTGCAGTGTCCTTATACGATCAGTGTGTGGTCTGAATGTTCCAAATTAACAGGTTTTGTCTGCAATTGGGCCGGGAACTCGATGGTTCAAGCTTGGTCCTCCTGGAATGGTATACTTCTAAACAAATCGATGAAAGCACTACCTTTAATGATTTGTTGGGGTTTATGGCTAGCCCGTAATAACCTCATTTTTGTTGATAAGAATTGCACACCAGAACTTACAGCAATACACATTTGTGGTATACTTACGGCTTTTCCTCAACATATTAAAATTACTAAACAACGGGAGATCCTGGAGATAGAACTTGATCGGACAGTTCCATGGGGTTTCTTTGATGGGGTTTCTCAGGACAATGGTTGTGGGGGTGGGGCCTTACTTTTTCTCACCACCAATCATTACTACACTCTATATTGGGGGTTGGGGGAAGGTGGAAACAATTTTGCGGAAATGATGAGTCTTAAACTACTCTTGCTTTTTGCTGTTGAGAAGGGATGTCAAAACCTCAATATTTATGGTGATTCATTGAATGTCATTAACTGGTCTAAAGGCATACAACAGTGCAGAGATATTAGATTAGCTAATCTTCTTCAGGATATCATAGAAATGTAGGACTCATTTCTACATTTTTCTTGCAGACATGTTTATAGGGAGAACAAGCAGGAGGCGGACGCAGCCTCTAAGGAGGGTCGACATTTGGCCTTGGGCATGTGGAAGGTGAAGGAATTTCGTGATGGGACATCACGGGAATATTACCATCATCCCTTCATTGATGTGGCTGCACTTTAACAGATCGACTGTTTCTGTCCGAATAGTTTCTTTTTGACAGCTTTGGTAGCAGATTTTGATATCCATCTACTCGTCCTTTCTTTTGTTTATCATCTGTGGTTGAGGCTCGGGGAGCCAGATGTAATATTTTTGTTGAACATTACTGAACTAGTGACCGATATATGTATAAGAACTAAACAATACTTTTGAGGAGGTTCATTTTTTGCCTCTATACTGATACAGTCCCTGCACTATCTAATGCATGCACACGAGTTGTGCATATACAGAATGTAATCTTGTTCACCGCTGATGAATAGAATTACGCTTTTTTTTCCAGGAAAAAAAATATTAATATGATTTTCATAAGATAAAACAAATACAATTTGTATAATTGCACCGAGAGAAGCGAGGTGCTCTACAACCTAGTATGGGGGAGATGTTGTAATGTTTGTTCCTAACAAAATAATTAAAAAATAATCAAAAAAATTTGTGTCGGCTCATAAAATAAAAAATTATGAAAAGTATTTAAAAAAAATCCATGTTGGCTCATAAAATAAAATACTATGAAAAGTTATTAAAAAATCAATGTTAGTTTATAAAATAAAAACTTAAAACTTAAACCCGGATCTATCAATCAAGAGAGATCAAATTTCTTGAGTTTAAATTTTAAAAAAGAAATACACCTCAAGAAATTGGATCCCTCTTGATGCTTGATAGATACAGGTTTAAGATGGATCTATGCTGGTCATAAACAACAATGAATACTTATCTTTTAACTAAAGAATACCTAAGCAAATGGATGTGTAAGAGTTATTTTCCACCCAACCTTAGTTATTAGCTATAGATACCACCTCCAAGCCATGATATGGGGTCACTAGTGTGAAGTAAACAATTATAGGGTCCACCCTCTCTTAGACCAACCCATTTACTCTCATGCATAGCCAACCTACTCACCACTTAGAACTACAAGCATCTCATTCAATTATCCCAACCATGGAACTCTCTTCCATTTCCTCACACAACACAAGGAAGGTCTACTCTTATTTGCTCAATAGTCCCTCAGAGTACCCAACCCTTACATTACTCTTTAGTGTGTGCATAAAGAGTCCAACTTGTATACTTTTAAATAACTTCCTATAAAATCAATTCATGGATTTGCAAGCATCCAAGGAGAATAAAATATGCAATGAATAAAAGTTCCATATCTTTCCTAGCCTCTATGATCACCTACAACCATCATTATTCACTATATGTATGCAATTTCTTCTTCATATGTTGGAATCGTATGTTCCGTGATAACCTCACCTTATCGGAGTAAGGGAGTTGACCATTCAAGGGAGCCGACTAAACTACTTGTCAGATCAAGGGAGTTGACTATTCTAAGGAGCCGACCACCAACTAAAGTATGATTCGAAGCGTCCACTTTGGGATCCAAGATCCAATTCTTATGGATAGTTGTGGACAATTGTGAATGTTTATCGACTATTGTGGTCCCATGGTTGTTGGTTTGGCCCTTGTTTGAAACTTATTTATAGATGGTCTATTCAACTAGTCTATCATCAATGGTGATCATCAGATCAATTGGAGATCATTAGATCATTGTATCATTGGTAGCTCTTCTCTACGTGCTTAAGTGTTGAAAAGGTGTCTATTGACACCACCATTCTTTATTGGAAATTATTCTCTTTTTATGTTGTTCATTGTTTACCCATATTCCCAACATGGTATCAAAGCGCATGGTTTTATGATCTGAGGTTTGTAGAATTCAAAAAGAGTGACTGAGGTTCATTTGATGGTGGTGGGTTTGATGAGATGAGAGTTATGGTGAATCATAAATTCCCTATTTATAAATTGATGGCTTCGACCGTCGCATGACCTAACTGAAGAAATATGGGAATTTCTTGGGTGTTATTTACCATACAAATGAAACCCTTGCATGGCATGTTATTTTCTCACATGTTTATGATTTTGTAGCATAATGTTGTGGTAGGGTCAATAGATCACTTTCTATGTGATCGCTTCCTGGTGAATTACCTCTTGAATGCATAATTTGGGTACCCAACCATTGTATCGATTGAAGCCATGGGTGACTCGCAAATTGATGAGTGGTAGTTTAGTCGATAGAGGTTCAACTGGAAGTCAACTAGTGTTTAGTAGTATACTGGTGCTCTTTTATGTCGATAGTATTATGCCTTGATGTACTGACTTAAACTGAATCATCACTGACTCGTGTTGTATGGAGATGTTGTTGATTAAGCGTATAACCTTCTCGATCGGAATTTGACTTTTATGGGAATGAAAATTAGTTAGATTTAGAACATAATCAGTTGGTTTGTTGATTGTATTTGTTGACTGGCATATGATCGACTTGTTACTGCATCGAATAATGGTAGGCATAGTCAAATTCAAATCGACTAAGGAATGGGCATTTGAATATTGAATTATGCATTAGTCGTTTTGAAAGATTACAGAGAGCTTACCACGAACTATAATACTATGTGAATTGGATGGATGATGTCTAGGTAGTATTATGATCAGGTTTGGTATAACTTAAATCCTTAATTGTTGTAATATCCCTCTTTTCCCCCTAGCATTTCTGCAATAGAAAGTACAAATGTGTACCCGCCGACGTCAAGGAGCTCATGTTAGAATCTTCGTAGGTAAAACTTTGTAAGTATGATTATGTTTTCCTAAGTTGTGAAGTGAATTTCTAGACTTAGGAGACTGAAAGAATTGCCACAACGAAACTAAAGGGGCATGGAATCCAGTAGAGGGAGAGGGTGAATGGATTCGTAGCCATAATTTTTTATGACAGTGGTCATCCTAGTGTTGTAAGCACTTGAAGTGAACCGTGATGTTCACTGACCAAACACTTAAGTTTATAAGTGTGTTAATAATTAGTCCTAGATAAGGACGCTGAAGAAAATTCTAGTCGCCGCAAGGTAGTAACAAGTACCTATGATCTAACTATTAGCATGAGGCTAACCTATATTAAGTGACATTAAGTAAAAGTAAGGAGTTAACCTAAATGACATTAATATCCTGGCCTCAACAGAGGATTCTGTTAAAACTCCTACATGGAAAAGGGTTAATATTTTTCTAATTATAAATTAGGAATAAAGATAAAATAATTTATTATACCGAGAAAACATATTGGTATTTATAAATAACTATTTAAATATTATTGTAATTAAGATTAAATAAAGTGAGTTAGATTATTATTGTAAGAGAATGACTAATTGTCTTTTATTAAAAAATAAATGCTTTAAAGTATTAAAAGCTTATCTACTAAAGAAGAAAAGATATAACTTGTAGTTAATACATGAATATGCATGGAAAACTGGTAGCTAATGAATGGATAACTATATGAGGAGATACTAGAAGATAATGAGTTAAGTTGAGATTAATTATCTCAAGGTAATTGATTAAGAAAGTTGAATAAAGACCTTGAGTTAATTAGCTAAGTTAAATTAGCCATCTCAAGGCAATTGGCTAAGTTAAGGTAGTTAATTAAGTTAGCTAAAGGTAGGCTAACTAGTTACGTAAAGCTAACTAAGTTAAAGTTAGCTAAGTTAACGATAAGTTAACTAAATAAGTTAAATATTGACGAAGTAAGTCAATCAGTTAAAATTAACTAAGTAAATAAGTTAAGTTAAGATAAGATCAAACAAGAACTTATTTTGGAAGTCCAAAAAGTAAATTTGGTTATAAAGAGGTCACTATTGTGTTCGTAAAGGGGGATCTTTGGAGGTGAAGAATCCAAGGAAAGATTAATAAGATCAATTTGAGAAAATGGAATAATACTCTTGTGCCCTAGTGGATTCGTGCCCAGCTGGGGGGTGGTCTCTCAGTGGGAAAACCTACGTTACTACATGGAAACCTTTGGTCACTACATGGAAACCTTTGACCTTCATGCAGGCAGCGCTAACGCCGTCTTATGAAAGTAAACTCAGTGTCCTCGAAGCCTGGATATCTCTTGCTTGCCAACGTAAACGTAGTGTTCACCAGAATCCTGACAGCACGGATGTATTTTATCCGGAAGCCAACTCAGTCATGTACTTACCATTCAATCGTCGATGTCCAGTTAAACCGGCCAAGTTTTAAATTGGGAGTTTAATTAAAACCTGGATACCACCGATGCCACACATTGCAAACTAATATATAATGAAGGCAAGGGATATGTTAGCAATCTGGAAGACAAACTTATATGTGGAAAATAGAATACGAATGTATCCACCTGCTAACTCTCAAACGTTGGCTCATGGCATAACGTTTATATTGTTGTGAAGACTCCTCCAACCTCTGTGTGTTATCCTTGTACCTTGCAAGGTTTTAACACCTTCAAAACATAACATGTTAATATTTTTCAAGCGGAGTATAATGAAACAACGTGTGTGTTAGACCATATGGTTGTATTGAGAACACACGGTTCGTAGTTGATGTGTTGCAGCATCTAACAAAGTGTGCCCACCCTATATAATATCCCCAAATCCATTGTTTTTGTACTTGAAAGCCATGCTCTACCGTTCAATTGTTTTTACTGTTAGTTAACGCTGCGTGATCTGTGTAGGTAAGTCCGCGTAGTCTGTATAGGTAATCCTATGTGATCTGCGTAGGTAGGTCTACATGATCTATAAGTTGAAACAATATTCTACACGTTAAACTAATTCATTCAATCAAAGATTAACATCGTGTTGACCACATGCTGCATAAGAAACCTGAAATATGGAGTGAAGGTTTGATTATGTTTGAATTTTAAACAGTGATGAATAGGTATAAATATTATAGCTTTTTGCTTCATTAAGCAAGGATTTGCGTGTTTATTCCCTTTTGATGTTTAAATGATGCGTACTATGGTTTAAACACACACACATATATATTGTAATTAAAATGTGAGGTTGAAATTAGTTATTTGTATATATACATAATTACAATTGAGTGAATTTTGGATCAAACCATATATTGCAAATTGATTTTGGTTTGAAATCATAATGGATTATATATATGTGTGTATATAAATGAATTGAGTTTAGTTTATATATATATATATAATTTACATAGTTAATTTAGGTTTGTATATAAGTTTGATAAATAAACTTATGTTTGTATATAAAGTTTGACAATTGACTTAATATATATATGTGTAGAAGGATTTTGGATAATATATTTATAAATTAGATTATGTTAAAGGGTTTGATTATGGAGTAAGTACTAAAGTTAATCCCTTGTTTAAAAATATGTAAGTAAATACTGGGTTGGCAGGCGCAGGTATAGTCATATATGACTCTAAGGGGAACAGGCAGAAGGATTACGCCTGGGGAATTGGAAGGAAGACCAACAATGGCATAGAATGGTTAACATTAATCAAGGGTGTGGAATTAGCAAGGGCCATTGGCAATGAAGAGATGGTGGTGATTGAAGACTCTCTAATGGTCACAAGAGAAGCAAGAAACTTAATGAAGTACCGCAAGAATCCGTCTAATAAGACGCACTATCTCCTTAAATGCATTGTCGAAGAATTCAAAGCAATAAATTTTCTTCATGTGCTGAGAACTCAAAATCAACAGGTGGATTTAATGGCCAACAAAGGAGCAAGCTTAAATGGTGGCGTTCTGGTGTGCGATCAAAAAGTCTATGACAGAGTCTGGATTCCTTAGGCTAGAGCTCTTTGTCAAAATAATTTTTGGGTATCGAAATATTTGGAGCAACAAGAATGCCCACTTCCTTGATGGCGTTAATACTCACCTCTCAAACTCTCATGGTATAGTTTTGGTTTTAAATTTGGGTTCTGAAGCTTTAATGAATCACAATTATGAAGTCTTTATTCGCTGGATATCCACTCGCGATTCATTGAATGAATTGGGGAGTGTCTCAAGGCTGAGACAAATGTTTAGCATGTGCCAGATCCTGGTGGTTGTCAGACCTTGGGATGTTATTAATTTAGCAAGGAGGAAAGTAGAATGCATTACTCTGGATCTTTATTTCGCTCGACACTCAAAGAAGAAGCAATGAGGTTTACTTCCTTGTACTATGGAGGATATTAGTGCTAAGGGTTTACCGCTGGTTGATAGTCAAGATATTCCTCTACCTCAATGTATGAGGTGTAGAAAAACCATCCGAAAACACAAGGTAACTTCAGGCTAAGACTACATGAAAGCACTCACGGTTCATGGCGATAGTCAGGCGACTTCAGGTCTTCCGGTAAGTCCCTCTAGTCACATTTCTTGCAATCTTGATTAAATTGATTTGGAAGGACAGTGGAATCCTACCCTGGAGTAGAAAGTTTATGGAAACCTTAGCCCCCCTTTGAAGTATGACAACATCCCCAACTCGGTTGAGGTTTTAACTCTTCTTAAAGAAATGGAGGACCAGATCATAACGCTTCACAGCGAGAACTTGGAGTTGAAGATGGAAATCACTCGCCTCTTCTCTCTCGCCCAAGCTACGCATTTGGAGGTGAAAAATTGTTGCAGCCATGGACACAAAATGGTTGTCAACTTGGGTGAAAACGGGGATAATGTATTAACTGTCAAACAAGATTCTAAACTTGACAATATTATCAGCAATGTTAAAGAAGTTGAAAAGAAAGTGGATAATCTACGAACTGATGTTGGGCATTACTTCTTGGGTTTGAAATTTGGTGAAGACTCGGTAAATGGAAGCTTGGAGAAAATGGAGGTGTACCAGTTGTAATCCTGGGGCTTCTCTTGTGTTTATGTTCTTTGCTATGACTCCTCTTTGTAATAGTCTTTCAGTCCCGTCATGCTATGTTAAAAGGTTTTTGCTACAGGTCATAGGGAAGCATATTGCAGGTTTTTGTAAGAAGTAGATGCATTATATATGTCCTTCCGGAAAGTATGATACTCCAGATTATACATCAATTTTATGGTTTTGTTTGCTTCTTCTTGGGCAGTTTGTAAGGAGATACAGTCTCCATAGATTAGGGAAGTTCCATGATAGTTTTAGATTAGCAAAGGATGAACAAGGAGTCATAGACTCAGTCCTTCTGTGGGAGCAATCCTTCTCCACATTTTTTGTAACCTCCATCTCTTTTTTTTAATCAAAGCTCCTTACCCGTTTCTATAAAAAAAAATGTAAGTAAATAGTATGTTTTCCCTTGTTGCTAATTGAGGTCATATACATGTATATTGACCTATGGATTCACATATTAAACATAATCCTTTTTAGTATAGGGTATTGAAATATAAGGTGAGGTGCATGATCTTATACAAGTTATATTTATTAAAGACATATATAGAGAGAGAGGGGTTATATATATATATATATATAATATATATATATATATATATATATATAAGGCTAGGTTAAAGTAGAGATGATTAACCTATATTGTAATATCCTGATTTTGACCCCATTGCATTCAAATGTAAATGATGTAATATTGTTATAAAATCGTGGTGAGGATCTCAAGGCCAAGGCCCCACCATCGATTTAGTGTTAAAAATTGATGCATATGGTTTGCGTGCTAGCCATGCACAATGGAAATTGTAAATATCCTATATATATGCATTTTAATAAAATACCCACAACTAGCTATGCAATGCAATGCAACAAGAGTATGGGGGCATGATTTTTACAAGGAATTGGGAGGGAAATATTCAAACCCTTGAACCAAGATTGTCAATCCAAGTGTCAATGAGAGAACCCATGAACCCTCAACTACCCATTTTGACTTATGCACCCAATCATTTAATTCTTCCAAGAGTTGGTTGAGGTAGTTAATGCCTTGGGTCAGGGGTGGCAGGTGCAGGATGAGTCATCTTCGGCCCCAGAGGAAACATGGTTTCTCAATTCGCTTGGGGTTTAGGTAGGAGAACCAACAATCAGGCTGAGTGCAATTCTCTTCTTCAGGGGATGGACATCATGAAGTCGCTGCATATTGAATGCTTCAGCATCCTGGGGGATTCCAAGATTGTTATTCATAAAATGATTAATATCCAACGAGGCCATCATAAGGCTCTCAGCAGAATCCATAAGAGAATTGTTTCCATCATGGATATTTCCAGGATCCACTTCTTCCATATCCTCAGGCACAACAATTCCACAGCTGACCTTATGGCATATCATGGAACTAGGCTTCAAGAATGGGAATAGGGTGGTTAATCAAGGACCTAGCCATTTGTGTTGGTCACCATGTTTCTAACCCACTTCATAATGTTGGGGGTGCTCATGCATAACCCCTTCCCTTACTCGAGGACATGTGGCTCCCTCCTTTGTCCTTGTCTTAATGATGGGCCTCGTTCATCCAGCGACATTAAAAGGAGTAGGTGCAGAGGGATCTTGGATGCACGTGGAGTTATGATGAAGCCTTGAGGTTTTAGCTCGCACGTATTTTCCATGGGGGATGGCATCATTTTGCAGCAGGTTATAATGGGCCTAGCAAAACTCAATTGCAGCGCTCCTCTCGTTGGTGAACTCTGCTCTATTCCTAGGTTCTCCCCTGTGCGTTTCAAGATGAATTTGGAGAGAATGGCTTCGGAGCTTAAGGAGATGAGAAGGGTGCACCGGGATATCAAAAAGCATACCCATAATGCGCTTGAAGTTGCCAGGGCTGCTCTGGATGAGAGTAAGCTCATTGGATAGGACATCATCAGGTTTGATATGCGCATTGAGGATGTTGAGTCCAATGCACAGGTTCAGGTGGGAGAGATTGAGGAGATTCAGAAGGAGTTCAATGGATTTAAAGAGTCTTTGCTTTCAAACTTTGAAGGACTCAAGCACTTCCTCTACTCCCTGAGGTGCCAGTTATTCGACACCCTGCAGGAAAGCAGTGACAGGATTGAAGCTTGTTTGGCTCAGCTGGAAGTCTCCATGCAGGAAATGAAGGATGATATGGGGAAGCTCACTGAACTGGTGAACTCTGGGCACCAGCACAAAGAAATCTCTCTCATGGAGGACGGCTCATAGACCCATGAAGGGATTCCACTTGTTTTGTTTCAAGAATGTTTATTTGCTCCTCTTTATTGTTTTCAAATGTTTTTTTGCCTTCTCTTATGTAAACAGTTCATTTGGACATATCCGAAAAATAATTGTAGCTATGAACAGAAAGGAAACACCAGTCTCAGGTATGAAATGCTAAATTTGTTTCTCTTAGAACAGTATATCAGTATTTTGCATACTGCTCCTCTCGGAAGGGATTTTTGTATTTGTACCTACTTCCATGTTTAATGTATATACTACTTCTTGTTCTTGTTAAAAAGAAGGTAGTTAATGCCTTGGGGAATGGAGAGGTATGGTTGTCCAAATTTGGGTATGGGCAAGCCATCAGTTTGGAAAAATGTGTTTTTGCTTCTTGGGAAAGAAATGACCCATGAATTTGCTCCCCAAGCCATTATTCATCAAGCAGTTGGGCTCTCTCACGTAGTCTTAGCCGGTGGGGCGTTTTTCCTCCATGTTTTTCCAGTGTTTCCTTGTTTTCCAGCTGTGAAGAGGGCGTTTTTGATGTTGCAGAGCGACTGGGAGGAAGGGAGATCGATTTGGGGGGTCCATAGAGGCCATTTTTTGCCATTCAAATGCTCATATACATGTGGGGAAAAAAAAATTCTCCCCTCTGGTCGATTTTCCCTCCCCATAATTCATTTTGGATGTGCCACGAAGTGGAAGAACCAATGGGGACCCTGTTTTGTAAATCCCATTGTTAAAAATGTGTATCCATGCCCAATATTTGATATTGTTGTGTGTGGGAGAGAATGTTTTGGTTGAGATGGGTATCCATTCATTTGGATGTGCATGAGCCTGAGTGTTCCCTTTCCTTGTATAAATCATGCCCATCTCGGGGGTGGCAATTGTGTTGAGAGATTGATGAACACAATTGGCCTATGGATGGGTGGAATGTTGCAGCTGCATAGCTAGTTGCTTGGGACAACTTCGCCTTCAAGATGAGTATTCTCTATGTGTTTACTTCTTAATTTTATTTGATGCATGTTATCAATATGCTGGAAATTGCATGATATATGTGTGTGTAGAAGAAATTTCATTCCGTTGTGTTTAATATATTTATACATCTGCACACACATGTGTTTTTATTTGTATGAATCTGATGAATGGGGTCAAGTTTTTGTAAAAGACCATAATGCTAGTGTCGTGTTCCCTTCCTTGCGTTGGATCCATGGGAGGGGACACGACATATATATAAAGGTATATTATATCTTTAATCAAAGCAAAAAAGATGCGGAAGTGAGTAGAGGACTTAATGTATTATTAACTTTACATCATTATGGGTGTGGTTTATTTTATATAAATATAAATTGAAAATTACATTTGGATTAACATCCTTACCTCGTCATTGTTTTAAAAGGAAAATGATCATCCCTATATCGAGATTTAGATGTTGCTTGGATATAATAGTTGCCTATATATTTGTAAGATAGAAGGAATTTGAAATCGTAATTTTAGTTCTTATGTTGAAGAAGTAATATATATATATATATATATATATATAGTTGATGAATATAGAGAGAAGTTGATAGTGAATATATTTATTCGGTATGAGGAAATTGTAAGGATTGCTAGGTGTATTAAACTAAACTCCTCCTGCTTAAATGGTTAGACAATATTTAATGTATGAACCTTAAAGATAGTGAGCTCAATGTAGTAGGAGTATTACAATTATGAAAGCTTAATATCATCCTTGATACATAATGCCAAGTATTTAGCTAAGGTTGAAATGTCGACGAAGTATAATTGTAAATGTTAAGGTATCTTTTTCTTATCGTCGAAATGTGCACGAGGTGAATGTAATTTGATTGGTATAACAAGTAACTATTGGGCTAACCTACTTAGATGTAAGTGAAACAAACAAGAAGAATGTCAAACAACTCACTTGTACTGAAGTTAATTTACTCAGTACAAGGAGAACGTCACTTAAGTGATCAGTGCTGAAGTTAAATTAAGTAAACATGTGTTTTACGATAATATGGAAACCCTTAAGAATTTTTTTTAGGGTATATTTTGAGGGACATTACAATTGCACTTAATTGTTGTCAGTTGTGTGTATGAAGAGGTTGGTGTGAAAATCCTCACAGCAGATCTAAGAGCTGATGTATACCTCACAAGAAAGAATTTAGGAATTAGATTAAGAGTGGTCAATGAAGTGTAAATGAGCAACAGAATAATAATATAGTAGAACTCGGATAGAAGCAAAATAACTTCACACACACTAATTCATTAATCACAATATGGACAAATAAATAGTACAATGCATGAGGATTCGAATGCCAAGATGGCAATTCGAATTAGCCTTCATGAAGTGATCAAAAGATCATTGGAGTGTCATCAAAGCACAACTAGAAGTCTTCATCATCATCAGTGGAGTCATCAATGCACAAGTAACTGTCAATCATTAGTCAAACTGAGTGTGGTAGGTGTAACTGGCACATGTAGGCACTAACTGAATGAAGGAGGTTCAGTGGAGGGTGCATGAGGAGCTAACTGGAGTCAGAATGGGAAGTCTAATCTCACTGGAGGTCCATCGGAGGGATACAGTCAATTGAGAGTCAGTTTATCCTTAAATCAAGGAGAGAACTAAAGATAACTCAACTAACTGAAGTGCAATTGAGTGGTAGGTGAGAGAGGGCGAGTGGCTTCCTTAAATCAAGGAATAAGGGCGCACTAAGCTCTAGGAGGGATAAAACTGATCAGTGAGAAGCTCCCGGGGCTAGCTAGCTGAGGGCTAGGTGCTGGGACTGATGACTGGGATGCATGCAATTGCATGCATGTATGCAAGACTGAAAATGCAAATAATGAAAATGCTTGTAGGACTAGGATGGAGTATAGGAATATCCTAACAGTTGGATAGATTTGTATTTTTGGGTCGCTTGGAAGTCGAATAGCATAAATCTCAACTTAGGATAGTCAATTTGTTGGAAGCATCGACTAAGTAGATTTCACATGGGTCCCTATGATGAATATGAAACCTTGATCTTGTAGAGACTAAAGAAGGTTCATGAAAAGAAAGTGATTTCTTTGCAGGAATCACATGATTGATTGCAGCAAGAAGTTGTTGCCTTGCATACTATTGTTTCTAAATTGAAGATAGAGAATGAAGGACTAAAGAAATAGTTGGTGACAAATCATACCCAATTGCAAGATGAGGATGTCATGTTTCAAATTGTTGTCTTGTTTCAGTTTAATGGCAAATCTAGGAAGATTTCTACCTTGGAACAAACCATGGAAACCATTTTCTAGAATCTATTAGATGACTTTGGAGATAAATAAGATCGTGTTAATGACCTGGAAGAAGAATTAAAATCCCTTTCTCATACATAAAATGATGTCTTAAAGGAGAAAATTTACAAACTTTGAGAAACTAATGCCCAACTAGCAAATGAGGCTTCCCATTTGCAGGCCTTTGTCGATGAAATTCATGAAGAAGCTGCTCCTCTTCAAGAAGATAATAATCACTTGTTTGATGAATATCAAGCCTTGAAAGAAGATTATGATGCCTTGCTACTACAACTGATGGAGAAATATGAGACTATTAAGGATTTACAGGAGTGCAAGCAGATCCTTTAACTAGAGATCAACCAACTGTAGGAAGCTGAGAAGAAGTCTGTTGATGTTGTTGAACTACTGGGATAACCTATTACTTCTACCTTTGAAAATCTTGCTTGTATCCCAATTGTTTGTAAATTAGATAACTATAAGAAGGATGTTGATGATATTTTTATTTCATCTCGTGACTTGTTGTCTATAGAGTCTATTTATCCTAGTTTTGAGAAACACACTACAGATATAGGGTCCTGACTGCTGAGCAAGATGGGATATACCATAGGAGGACTTGGGAAGAATGAATAGAGTATTACTGTTCCTATTACCCTTGAGCTAAAGTCACCTAGAATAGGTCTCGGATCTAATTCTACTACACCTAGTTTTGCTAACATTAATAAAGTGTTATTTGTTGCTGGAGGTGTTCAGACTAAAGTGTTGGAAGAGCAACCTGTTGTTGTTTGTGTTGAACAAATTGATGAATTAACTATCTTTGATGAGCCAAAAATTGAGAATGTAGTTATAGATGACATTATTGTTGATATGTAGGGTTTTTATGCTCTCGTTGGTGAACTAGAACTTGATCTTGCATCACTTGTTCTACCCGAACAAAAATTTGTGTCAAATAGTCATCCTCATCAAAGGCATCGGAGGAATTTTCATAGGAACCCAAATTCTTGGAAAGATGGTAACTTTGCTTTCATAACTTTACAGAAAAGACATGAAAGATGTAACCATGGACCAGTGCCGACTACTTGGATATACTGTAGTTGGATTGATGAAAGTTCATGGAACAATTTGAACAAATGATTGAGGACTTCATGTAGATGTGTATCATCGAATGTACAGATGTGCATCACTCCTCTTGCCTGATTTTGATTGCTTTGGAGCGGTCGACTAAGGATCAACTAGAGACGACATCCTACTAGAGGATGTTCATTGACTAAGATTCGATTGATATATATTGTTTTTGTTTCTATTTTATTGATCCCTCAGTTGTGTTTAAGCAGGGGAATAATTGAAGACTGTTGATATATAAACCCAAATATTGTCTCCTTGTTGACTTGGTTGTTATGTTGAATCGATTGGACCTGCTAAGACCGACTGAACTATGTTCGACATAGTTGTCTATTGGGAGATCTGCTTGAGTACTGTTGCGAGTACTCGACTGATGGATGAACAAAGATTATATTTCTAGATAGAGACTACTTATTTGTTCCATTATAGGCTAGTCGATTGATCGATTGGTTCGTGTTGTCTTGTTGTCTATTCTATTAATTGACTGGGACTATTTGAATATTGGTGTGGCAACTTGTTTGATGGATTGGATGACTGCATTGTGGAGGTGACAATGTTTCATACTTCTTCTAGGGTTGTTATTGTACCAAGGTTGATCAATGTTTGCAGTTCAAATCAAATTAAGGGGGGAATGCTATATAATTTGTTCTTAACTCTAAGATGAGTTTACGAATGGGTGTTGGAACCGCATGTTTTTTGGTAGCCTCACCTTGTTAGAGTAAGGGAGTCAACCATTCAAGGGATATGATCATCGACTAAACTTGTCGGGTCAAGGGAGTCGACTGTTCTAAGGATTTGACCACCAAATAAAGTATGAATCGACATGTCCACTTCGGGTCCCAAGATCTGAGTCTTATGGACATTTGTGAATGGTTATCGACCAATGTGGTCCCATGGTTGTTGGTTTGGACCTTGGTTGAAACTATCATGTCCCAAATTTGGCATTGGGTCACAATGGCCTAAGCAAATTGGCCCTATTCATTAGAGTTTGTCAAATTGATGCTAAAGGTCAAATAATTGCCAAGGAGGAAAATTACTAGTTTCCTAGGTTTGGGGTGGAAGCTTTGGGATTTGGAATAATGGGGATAATAAATGATGTTGTAACATTAGGATGGCATAAATATTTAATAAAGGAGATAAATAAATATATACAAGTGAAAATCAAAGTGACATTTGATCATGAAGACACATGGAGGAAGTGGGACCCACACAAGCTAGAATTTATGTGCCACATGGCATCCTCTTCTTGCAATTTCGAATCCATGGGAAGCCTAATGTTCTTGGGATGAGTTATAAGGTCAATAATACTTTGCATGAGTCAATGAGGTCGAAATATAGAGGAAGAGTAACTCCCATGGAAGAGGAAGAGGCAATTTGGAGCTAGTGAGACACTTGGGTTAGATTCCCTAGCTCTATAACAACAATGATGAAGATGCTATGACACCTATGACACAAATCAGACCTGAAGGCTGAAATATGCCATATATGACATGTCAGGGCTAAAAATAGACTCCAAGAGGGTGCTCAAGGGTGTTAGGGAAGCTAAGATGCTTCCACATGTGATTTGGTGGAAGTGGGAGACTAGGAATTGTTGTACAAGTGGCATTCTTTGGAATCTCTTCCCAACTTGAGTTGGCATGAGTCTCTTGGAAGGATTTTGACCCATGGAGGAAATTATAAGTTTATAAATGTCAATAAAAAAGAATGAAAGCAGCTTTTTATCATTTGTAGAATTTGCAATTGCATTTGTGAAGAGGGAGAGCTAGTGGATGACTAGTTTCTTGCCTTAGCCAATTTCGAGGGTGAAAGATTCCCATCCAAGTTGGTAATTGGAAAGGCCATTCAGACCTTTCATTTGGATATTTAATGGAGTCTTTATTTTCAGGTGTAAGCTACAAGACAACTCATGGTTTCTTCTATTGCAGCTCACTCCTTCAACCATTTCAAGTTTTGATGGCATATTCTTGATCCTTGAGGGAGGGTGTTTTTGGTGTGATATTGTACTCTTTGGGGGAGATTCTAATGCCCCATTTATTTATTAATATGAATTAAATACTCTTTTATTCATATCCAAAAAACTTTAGGTCGAAATTCCAAATAGAAATGTGTAAATCTCATTTTTAATGAAAGAACAGTGCCATTTCCCCACTACCTTGTTGTGAACCAATGTAATGCTGATGATTTCGAATGAATGGATAGTTATATGATACATTTGTAATTAATATACTGCCATGGATGTATTTTACAAGTTTCATGTACTGTACTTGAGCATTTGAAGTATTTTTACTCATTTTAATTGCATTGAGAGAAGAAATAGTGTCATTTCCCCAAGGGTCGAATGGGTGATTTTTGCAGCTGAATGGGATAGGGTTGGAATAGATATAATAATCAATTAATGGTGAAAATGAGACCTTAATAAAATCATTAATACATTCCCTACATCTATTCAGAAATTTGAGTGGGTTTGGAGGTATTTGGGAAGCCATTTTCAGTACTTACCCCCGGGGGATTTGAACCCCAAATTACTAGTAAAATTGCATACTTGGTCCAGAATATTAAGAGAGTTTTCAGAGGTCTTTTGGTGTCCATATCTCATCCTTGAACATCATATTCGATTCCTAATATCATTCATACACCTTCCTTGAATATTTGAAGGCATTTGGAGTTAATTTGAGACCTAGAGACCAATACTAGTCAAAGGGAAATTACTAGTAAAGTTCCCTACGTTGGCCAGAATTGAAAGAGGATTTGAAGAAGTATTTTAAAGGTCCAAAAGCATCCTTGAAACAAATATTTATGTTCTAACATCATCCATATACCTTATCAGAGGATTTGGGAGCAATTGGAGCAATTTGGGGACCTAGAGCTCAAAACTAGTCAAAGGTCTAAATTGGGGAAAAAGTGAAAAATTGCCATTTTAATAAAATTCCTAACAAGGGACATTATAGAAACCTATTTAAATATGGTCTATTTGACCGGTATAACATCAATGGTGATCATTATATCAGTTGGATATCATTGGATCAATGTATTATTGAGAGCTCTACTCTCTGTGCTTAAGTGCTAAAAAGGTGTCTATTGACACCACCATTCTTTAGTGGAAATTCTTCTCTTTCTTTTTATGATGTTCATTGTTTACCTGTATTCCTAACATCATAATACTAATTTCTAGTTAATTTCTTAGTCTAGTAATTGTCAATTTAGAGAACAACATGAAAACTACGTAACGTATGAGTTCTGCATGGAAAATGAGTTATAGACTCTAGTGAAGATGAAAGGATTGGTGGAAATACAATTGACCTTAATTTTGACCATACAATGAAGGACTCTTACAATTGTCATTAGAGTTATATTCATCCCATGCTTCCATAACTACATGAGAAGATTTTCCCACCAACCTCGCACATGCATTGAATGATTGAATTTTATAAGCCAAATGAAGTAAATGGCTCACTTAAGGCACATGATAGAAAATGGATGAGTTCTAAGGCTAACACTTGGAAAAAGAGGATCTAATTTCCTATATCCCCTCTAGTGCTCTTTACATAGCCATATTGGACCATTTTATTATTTTCCAAAATAATATTTACATAGCTTTACATCATCATGGCAAGCCAAGCACATGGCCCATATATGGATATTTACATAATACATGCCTAGCCATTGACTAATTGACCCTTGGCCTTGAGATATGCATTAGAAATGCATACTAACATATTTACATCATTTTACATAATCTAATTTAATACATTCAAAGGGTCAAAATTAAGGTATTACATTCCCCTCCCTTTGGAATAACACCATCCTCGGTCTTTCCTCAAAATCATAACAAAAATGGATATGCATTTCTCAAGGAATCCTCCAGCTCCCATGTAGCCTCATCAAGACCAAAGTGCTTTCATTACACCTTTACCTATCTGATGGTTATATTCTAGAGCAATGTTACTTTCTTGTCAAGGATACATTGTGGCTATATTCTAGAGCAATGTTACTTTCTTGTCATATGATAACGAGAATGATGAAATGAGGTAAGGGCATAATGAGTTCTTTCAACTGGACATGAAATTACTAACGAAATGGCTAGGAAATAAAATTTAATATGTTCGTCTAAGTTGTATGGTCCCGACACTTTGGAATCATATCAAGTTGAGAATCAACCTTATAAAAATTCATGGGTTTGGAAGTAGGTTGATTGGAATGTTGAGTGACTTATACATTGGTTTTTGACTATGTGATAGCCACCCTTGATTTGGAAATTCATCATTGTAACTTACAAATCTATATTTTTAATGAAGATTGTATGATGGTTACCTTCTCGTCTTGGAGGAAAGGATAGCCAATGGATTTAAATTCTTGCTCGGATTTGTTATACAAAAATATGATCGGGCAACTATGGTGTGGCTATTGATGCAACATAGTTGTAGTTAAAAATTGGATATCGTGGATCTTTGTGGATGACTAGGAGATGTAGGAAATCTAATTTGGTATTGACAATTATGAAGGTATTATTGGATTTACATTATGTGAAATTACGATTGAGTTCTTGAGGATGTGTTGGAACCATGTTGGATGACATAGAAAACCAGTGATAGTAGAACCACTAGTGCTTATGGCCATGGTTGGTTGATAAAAATATAAGAGAATGACAAGCATATACGAATAGGAAATGAAAGTTAAACCTAGCATCGAAAGTACAAGAACACAAATTAACTTCGGGATGAAGGTTTAATAAGAAGGGGTGTATGTAACACCCTCCTTAATACAATTGATTGAATAGACTATTGAGGGCACTGATATTGAAGTGACCCGGTTAAATAAACTTGAACAATATTTTATGCTTTATTATTATTGAATGAAAACTGTTCATTTACAAGCAAATGATGATTAAGTTCGATTGATTGAGAAATATGAAGATGTTATGAATGAATGAAAGAAATGATGCTTTTTGATTCCATAGATGTGAGTAAATGCCATTTGTTTAAATAGAATTGAATAAAGATGAAAATGCATGATTATATACTTTATATGGCGCATCACTACTAATGTGCGCTTTGAGTGTGTGTAGTAGCAGGTAAAATGAATTACTAATTGACTCTCAATGGAATAAAAGGGGGTTGTAAAGAATGGGAAATATGCATAGGGGTACGATGACAGACTGTCGACCCTGAAATAGCATTCCATGCATGGGTCAGAATCCCTATCAGCTCACCCAAGGAAGCGTGTGTCGTAAGGGCGAGGCCACAATGATTTGGTCGTGGACGATGTGTTGAGGGGCGCGCAATAAGGAACATCTTATTCCTCAATCGCCATTAGTTGACTCCATGGAAATGTAGTCAGAAGATTACGATAACGATTCCTAATCGCTACATAGTACTCCCCACACGAGGACAAGGACAAGGAAGTTGTCATAAGGACCCATAGAACTGGTACTTAGACAACGACATGAAATGGAAATATTTGCACTCTTGCACTAAAACATTTAGGCATATATTAAATTTTGCATATGTAAATGTTAAATTGAGAATAATTGAATGAAAGTGTATTTTAAATTAAGAAATTATTGACAGGGGATATATGAGGTAGAAATTGTGTGCATTGACTGATTTTGGAAGACATGCATTAGATTAAAATAAAAAATAAATACATTAAAGATAATTGATTTTAGAGCAAATATAGATTAGAAAATATCTAGAGTTTAACTCCACATGCACCCACTGATCTAGGGATTGGAATTTTAGACTAGGGAGACAACTGAGAAAGAATTGAGGACCTTATGTGCACTAGTTTGTGAGAGTGACACTTGTTGCATGAGAATGAATATTAGAGAATTAATAAATTTAATTTAATTTTGCATAAGATGATACATGTCATCCAAGACTTTTCTATTAAAGAAAGGAGCAAAGAAGAGAAAAGGATCTCTCTACTCCCTAATGCTGGATGGACTCCGTAATGGAAGTTTGAGATTAAGTGTGGTGCATGTGAGACCTTACCCTTTTTTGGTATTGAGAATGTTGATGCTAGTGGAGTTTAATGTTGTCCCACACAATGAACCTTGGGTTTGATATTTTGGTGCCAACAAGCCATGAGTTCAGTATAACATCCACAAACAGATGGTCAATTAGAAATTATGGAAATGATTTTGTTCATTATTTCTATTTGACCATTAGTTTGGTCAAATAGAAATAATGAACATTAATAAACCATCATCTGAGGGAAAGTTACTTACCCTGATGCGCCTCGGCGGAGGCCATTGTCGTGCGATTTTTCACAACTCTTGAAGCTCTGTTACTAACGTTTAATCATATACTGAATTGATTGCCACATCGAGCATTTTACGCTGGTGGGCGTACTATATTTATTTTGTCAATCGAGGAGATGTGAACCCATGGAATAAAAAACAAAGTCCCGTAAGGAAACATCAAAACATATTCAACCGACATATTCCCACCTCTAAAAAACCACACCAAAATTATGAGGTGTGTCGAGTCTGAGTCCCTGTCGATCACCATTGATGAGCTTTTTAATTCCATTTTAATTGAATTGAAATAGAAATAGAAAGTTGTGCATAAATTATCAACCCAGGGCCACAAAGGCTTATGAGCTACGAGACAAAGTATATGTCAGACACTATAATTTGGATGATTTTAACATAGAGGAGATCGATGAATTACTGAACTGAAATTAAGATGCAACTGTTGGTGAATAGACTCCTAGAAAATTGCCAATTACAGAACGAATCTTGCAATCAAACCAAAGCGCTTAACTACCAAATTTAAGAAATGTTCTGCTATGTTGTAACATTCTGTTATGCCACAGAAAGTAATCAACATCTAACAACACTCTGTTATGCTACAGAAAGCAATAATCATCTAACTCTAATTTAGCAAACTAAGAAATTCCTATGGAAACAATTCGATAAACCATAACTAAAATGAAGAAATTGGACAGGCTAATTTAATTCTACAATCTGCTTCTACCATTACGCACTAGCAACAGAATCTAATAATGAGCTTAATGCATCCATTCACCACAGAAGTAATTCTAACTCAATGTTCATTATCCATATATTCCCCTGTATTCACTAACGATAATAAGAATGATTATGCAATTCAGTCGTATCACTACTCAACATTCACACTTAGCTATACTCAGCACACCAAATCTGAATTCTAAACAATTAAATCAATCAACACTGCATCAAGCATTAAATTCATCAACATTAACAAAATGCATAAAGGAAAGAAATCCTACTTATAACAACACCTGTCACAGAAGGCGACCCTGCCTTCGGCAACAATAGTTGAACAACCACTCACTCACATGAAATTGATCAACACATTCGAATAAGGTAAAGATAGGTTTTATATATAAAAAATTATGATAGCAATGTTCAATAGATCTTATGCAAATTGGTGGATAACCCTTCTGAAAGAGTTTCCATGTTTTTATACATCAATGCTCATGAGAGAAATAAGAATGATCGTGCAGTTACAACGGATTTCCCAATAAGTCCTATCTACGTATCCTCAAAGAAATTTCATGAGCCATTCCAGGAGCATGTATCATGGAAGGTGGAGATGATCCCAGAAATATCAGAGCGGTCAACAATGAGTCATCATAGACCCGAAATACTGAGTTAGGTACAAAATCTCCGATCCCTGGATCAATTGCATCATCAACTATATGTTGGGTAGGTGACCAAAGCGATGTAATAAATACATTAGATGGATACCTATCTGTTATAGATCGAGATTGAGATGCACGTCCTCCAGCTCTCATAATTCCTTCATTTTGCAACCTGTAGGTAAAATGATATTGAACCTGAAACACCACTCCTTTAGTAGGCAATAAATGGCATCATAACTCTATACAAATCATCAACAATTGAAAAATAACAAAGAGAACGAGATCAATCCTTACCAAGATCAAAATGTGCCAAATGTGAGCAAGAGAGCAAGTGGTAATACTAGATCAGGTAAAAAAGGTTCATAAACAAGGTAAAATAAGGGAGCAAAAAGGGTTATATGTACAGCCCGTCAACCATGCTCACCACACAACCCAAAATACTATAAAATATTTGGGATTGGGGATTGGGATGAACTTATGTGGCATGGAAAACTGTAGGTGAGGGTTACAAAGAATTATCAGATGTCCAAACTATGCCTGAAACAACCATAGATATGGTTCCGAACTAAGTCGTGAAGGAATCTGGTAACCATGAATCTGGTTCTTGGCCCTGGTTACCTGAAACTAGAGGGTGGAGATTAACCCATTACAGACTTGGAGTTTGCCATTAGTTTAGAATGGTTAGTACCAACCAATTAAAAAAAGTGGGAAGTATTTGTGCGTTTTTCCTTTGTTTCTGTAGTGGGTTTTGATACCACAAACTTCGGTCTCTTCTCCAGATTTTTTGATGTCTCCTTCTTGACATGCTTTGACTTGGGGTTTCTAATTTGGGACTGTCTGTGTTTTTTTTTGTCCTGCTAATGTTTTCCTGACTCCTCCTGTACGTTTTTTGGACTGGTTATTTCACATTTGGTATATTCGGGACCGGATGTTGTGGTTTGGTACCACGTGCTCTTCCTGGCAGGTGACGGGACCGAGGATTTCGATGGTATCACCTAAAGCTACACCTTCGAGAGTATGGGTAAACCATTTTTGTGATGTTGTTTACAGTTCACTAGCTTCTAAGGGTCGTATCGTTCTGAGCAAGCAAGTGGAACCATCTATGCAGTCTTTGAATGATAGGGTTGCTCCCGAACTAGGTGCTTAGGGATGCCAGGCTCGTATTACAGGTGAACTTGTCAGGCGTCATCGGAAAGTTAAGACAGAGAAGGATAAGAAGAATCAGGTACTATGTGTTCTTGGTAAGGATATCACGATGGATATGGTTTTAAATTTGTCATCTCATTCCCTTGTGGGAAAGTTCGAATTCCTTAAGCTTTCGCGCGAGGATATCATTGACTGGGTCACCAGGGTGTGGAAACCCTTAATTCACTACACTCCTAGGGTCATCATACTTGTAAATGGCTGGAATTTTTTCCATTTCCTTTCGGAGGAATTGTTGCAAGTTGTCCTTTCCAGATTTTGGGTTTTTGGTAAGAGGTCATTGGTCTTATGCTGGTGGCATCTGGCTTTTGACCCATGGAAGGAAAAACCGGGGAGACAACACCTTTGGGTTAAACTACTCAATTTCCCACTTTTATGCTGGAATCTACAAGGCTTTATGGTATTGGTGAATTCTATTGGAAAATTTATTCTTATTGAGGAAGATACATTGATGTCAAATGACCGACAATGCCCTCAGATTCTCGTGGAAGTTGATGTTTTAGAGGGGCCTCTAGCTGAAGTATAAGTTAGATGGGAGGATGGTGTGTTCATTCAACAATTGGAGTATTGGGGTCTTTCGTTCAGGTGTTTTAAATGCCATACTACTAGGCATTTACGACAGGACTGTGGGAAGTATGAAGACCGTGAAAAATTGTGTCAAACCCATTAGATGGCGAGTCTTATGATGGAGCAATGGATCCAATGTGAAGTGTGTCCTTTCCTCTTCTGATGGATGAGCTATCGGTAAGTTCAATGTTTTTCTACCTTTACTTTTGAAAGTCATAAATGCCGAAGAGATTCTAGACTCGATGAAACTGGTCGTCTCCTCTCTTGTGGATTCTCACCTGTCAACTACACATGTCCAACATTGTTTCTTTCCTTCAGACCTAAACCCAGTGCCTTTGGTTTCTACTGATGGGGTTGTCGCACCTGGGGCTTCCCCATTTGAGGAAAATTTGGCGAGAATTTAAACAAGGATTGTTCCTCGTTAAGGAATATGCCTACTTCGCTAGGTTTCAACATCTCTTCTTCTCCCCTGGACGAAGCTGTTGGGATGGAAAACATGAACCCTACTTTGGTATCGGACAATCCTTCTTCTTTCCATGTTGGATAAATTAGAGTTTTGTTGTTACAGCAACATCCCCCCCCAAATTTTGTACATATTGGGGCCCCTCCTTTTACTTTTTCTAGAAAGACTACATAAAGAGGTTAATTCTCCTTTAACTTAGTTTTTGTTTTCAACTAAGGAATTTGCTTTAAAAAGATTGAAGTTTTCTTCTTAGTTAAATTTTTTTTTTTCGATTCTCTCCCGAAATTGCGGAAGGAATTTACAATCCTCTCCCGAAACTGCAGAAGGACTCGGCGAACTCTCTCAAAATTGCGGAAGAAACTTACATTTCTCTCTCGAAAATGCAGAAGAATTCAACGAACTCGCCCGAAACTGTGGAGGAACTTGAGATTTTTCTCTCGAAATTGCGGAAGGAATTTACAATCCTCTCCCGAAACTGTGGACGGACTCGGTGAACTCTTCCGAAACTGCAGAAGGACTCGGCGAACTCTTCCGAAACTACGGAAGGACTCGGCGAACTCTTCCGAAACTGCGGAAGAAACTGGCATTTCTCTCTCGAAATTGCGGAAGGATATTTAAAATTCTCTCCTGAAACTGCGGAAGAATTCATGATTCTCTCCCGACACCGCGGAAAGACTTAAAAGTTACTCATTGAAATAGCGAAACACTTAGTGTTTTTTTCGGAAGAACTTAAAATTCTCTTTCAAAACTACGGAAGAAGCTCAAGTTTCTCTCTCGAAACTGCGGAAGAATTCAATGAACTCGCCCGAAACTGTGGAGGGACTTGAGATTCTCTCCCGAAACTACGGAAGCTTTTGCCAAATGTTGCCGTAGTAATCTGTCGATAAAACTTGAACAAAGTTATGTCGTAAATTGCGGAAGGACTCGACGAACTCTTCCGAAACTGCGGGACAACTCGGCAAAACCGCTCGCGATAAGCTTCCGAGAGACTGTATTTTGAAAAGACTCACAAAGTGCTCTCGAAACACCGAAGCAATTCGCCATCTTGTTCCGCACTTGCAGACAAAACTCGTAAATCCGCCCCGCAACCGATGGTCGCGCTTAAATGCTAAGACGGCTTGAAAAGACCACCCCGTACAAGCAATAAAACCCCATTTAATGACACCACCTACCCGTTTGAATGCCGCACATGTCTAACCTTTTATAAGGGCGGTGGGGTTTCGTTGATCCCATTGTTAGTTTATCATTCAAAGAATGCCGTTGGGAAGACCGCGCCGGCTTTCTCCAGCTCAACGCATCCACGACCGCGTCCACCTCACTCCAACACTGTCTCGTCTCCAGGTAGGCTTTTAAATCGTCATCTTTGTCTTATCTCCACATCGAGTTACTTTTTGGGTTTTCCCGTTTCATAACGTGGCCGATAGACATTGGTAGCATGGGTCGTTTTGTTTTTTACGGTCGCCATGGTTCCTTAGGTTCCTCATTCCCACCAACTGAAAGCCATAGCCATGACCATCCAAGTTTTTCACTGGCCGCATTTCGATCGTTTCCCTACCCTGATTCAAACTTCGTACCGGCTATAGACCGTTTCGCGAGTATTATTAATAACAGTAGTGGTCGGTTGAGATACTCAACCACTCACCTTTTTGGCTCAGTTAATGAATGTGGAAAACAGTCCCTTGTTTCATTGTTTATTCATAGGATTTTTCCACTCCAGGCCAACCCACCATTGACCATTAGAAGTGCTACGATGAAGGGCACCCTCTCTCCAAGGACTAGGAGGGAAGCAGGTTTTTTTCCAAGTCATATGCTTACCTTTTCGGAAGCATTCCAAAAGTTCCTGACTAGGCATTGTCTTCCTAGAATAATCAAGTCTCAGAACCATATTTCATTTTCTGAAGTGATCTATGTTGCTTCCCCAGCATGCAGCTTTATAATTTTGTCTATATTTCTCATTAGCATGTTAAAATTGTCCTTCTCTATGTTACACTCTCATAACATGTTGCAAATTTTTATAATGATTCACATTTGGTTGCTAGCAGGGATAAGCCACGATGCCAAAAGGTGGTAGAAAGAAAACTAAAGTGATGGAACCAGAGTCAGTGAAACTAAGGACTGAAACTATGTTCCAAGACACTAAGTGTACCATCGGCATTCCTCCCGAGGTCCGTTGGGGAGATGTTTACCGGATGATCAGGGACCAGGATATCCTAGATGTATTATTGGAAGAAGAGAAAATCTACATCAACATCAGAATTTTCGGCATAGCTAGGGCTTCTACTCGCCCTGAATTGTTCCCATGCTCTGAAGTGATTGGGTGGATACTGGAACATGTCAACCCAGAGACAAGAGTGTTGCATGACAGCAAGGGAGATCCTTTTGCTTCATTCCATCCAACGTATATTGCTGCAGCCTACAAATTCTCACGTCCCCAACAAGCTCTAAGTGATGAATGGTTGGGTAAGATGAATAATATTGAGATGGCCAAAAAATGATTGGTGACAGGCAAGCACCTGAGGAAGAGAGGTAATGATGAATATGATGTTCAGAGCCTAAGACCTCAGGTTAATCGCCCTGATGCTATGTAGAATTTTCGGCATTCTCGATGGCACTGTATATAGGATACAGTGGGCCCCCATCATCCACTTCATAGAATTCAAAGGAACTGCGTTTGATTGGGCTACTATCCTTTCGGACAGTTTGGCATCCACAGTGGCCGCTGTAAGAGAAGGTCTAGCCTTAAAAAAGTCAGAATTTTACATGTCTTCCTATCTCATTGACTGCATTTTGGCCAAACTCTCTTTCCCCAGACTAGGTTGCACATGGGATAAAGCCAACACCCCGGTCTACACTGCTTATAAAATAATGTGGGCTCAAAATTACAAAGCAAGCTATAAGCTCATCTGCGAAGAATTCATCATGCCTCTATATGAGCAGATGTTCAAGGAAGAGCCCAATTGTCTATCAGAAAATTCCACGGAGGTCCTGGAAAACTATGGCGATTTTTATTTCTCAGAGAAGGGAACCTATATCAAGATGTTTGGAGGTACCAAAGCGCCATACATTTTTCCAAAATACGCTACTGATTATGTAGTCCTCAAGGAAGCAGTCAGGCAAATTTTCCTTGATGGAGTAGGAGGAGTGCTTAACAAGCAACATAAGGCTTCTTTCCCTCCTTTGCCCTTCTGCATAGGAGCCTACAAATTCTCAGGGGTTGCAACAGCTGATGAATATGTTCAAGAGCTGAAAGCTTTCCACTTCGGTGAAATGATCTTCCATAAAAATGATAGGCGGAGCAAGGTTGCCGAGCATTGCAAGGAAGTTTATGCTCATTACTATGATGCCGAGGAAGAAGTGTTCAGAGGCATCATCAACATGACTAAGTTGCAGATTTGTCGTCAAGGCAGTGGAGAAAGCTCTAGCTCTGCCCCAGCCCAAAAGGCCAGTCTGCAGAAAGAGAGAGAAGCAGCTGATGCCCTAGCCCACGAAGAGCAAAGATTGAAAGAGGATGCAAGGCTACAGAAAGAAGCAGAAGAAGCAAGGCTGCTGAAAGAAGCAAAAGAAGCAAGGTTGCAGAAAGAAGCTGAAGATCGAAAGCAGAGGGAAGAAAGTGAAAATCAACAGCAAGCTGAAGAAGAAGAAAGAAGGCATAAAACTGAAGAGGAACAAAAGGCGGAGGAAGAACTTAAGACTGATGAAGATGCCCAGGCAGGTGGCTCCGACACCCAAGATATGGAAACAGACACATCTCAAGCAGGTGTTCCCGGCACCCAAAATGTGGAAACAGACGCATCTCAAGTAGTACAAACCCCACCTTTAGAAGCAGAAGTACATGTAATAGACCTCCCAATCATCCCTTACACTCCATCAAAAGATTATACTGTGTCCCGATGGGATGAATTTGTATATGACAAGAAGAGGAAGGCAGTAATCTTGAAATCAGAAGAGAGGATAAAGAGACTCTTCCAAGAAGATATTGTTACCTGGCAAGAGACCATGGTGATGCAAAATACAAATAAGGCTCCCATAGCCATGGCATCCGCCGCTGTGTCAGTAGCAAAAGCAACACAGGACAATGTGGTCGATATGGTTAGAGAATTTGAGTCAACAAAGAGGAGAACTCGCATGTTGCAACATACTGTGGCTAATGAGCAGGCTTACAGGGATCTCATAGTGAATAAATATAATCGCCTGTCTATTGAGCACAAGGAATTGTCAGATAAGTATCGCCACTTAGAAGAAGAAAAGGAGCACCTGGCGGTCCAGATGATGGTTCTAGAAGCAGAAAAGAACGATTCTGAAGCTAGAGTTTCTCATCTGCAAGCATATAAGCAAGCAATGGTTGAGCAGTTAGAGCAGGCAGAGAGCAGAGCAATAGATATGTCTCCCTTTCATGAGCTGTCCTATACCATTCCGAGACAAATGCACGCCACGCAGGAGCTGATTACTGAGGAGATGTGCAAGCTCAAAGCCATGATGGTTAGATTGAAAGAAGTCAATGCAGAGGCCAATAGGCTTAATGGCAAATATACTCGGGTTAAAGCAAACATCCTGAGCCAGGTGGAATGGAGAGAAGGGAAGGTTGATTTCCCCAAGCATCTCCCATTCAAGTCTGTAGATGATTTTAAAGAAGATATAGCCCTTATTGAATTCTGTAGGAATTGTGGCCTTAAGCTAATGGCTAAGATCCAAGGAACAATGGATAAAAGTAACAGCCTTTATCAAAAAATCCATGAAGTGCATGATAAGTGCAAGATGAGTTTTCCTCAGTCCCTCGAGGAGTTCCCAAGCAAAGAGCAACATTTATCGGACTTGAAGGAAGAGCTAGGCATTCAAATAGAATATGTAAAGAAGATTGATGTCCTAGCCACTGATGATCTCCATCACTATATTGGGCTGTCGTCAATATACAGTCATTTGCTTAAAGAAGTCCACCAAGCAGCAGTTGCAGAAATTCAGGGTGTTGAAGTAGAACTTGGTAAACATGTAACTTCCCAGAAGATCTTGCTCCCTTACCCAGCAAATGTGGTTATCAGAGACACTGGTATCTGGTTCAGTTACATAGCAGAGGAGGAAAAGAAAGCAGCAGCAGCCAGTCCAAGTCCTTCTCTCCCAGCAATAACAGCCAGTCCAAGCCCTTCTCTCCCAGCAGGAGCGCCTTCCCAAGTGTGAACACGCTGATCCTAAGGCGTTGTTCCTATTTTTCATTTGGTCTCCCTATGTAGGAAGCGTAGAATCACTGGACAACTGTCCTTTTCTATTTTTGAGAAATTTTCTGTTTTAAGAAAAGGGCCACGATTTGTTTATTAAGAGGAAAATTCTGTAGAGGACATGTGTAAAGAGCCAGGTGGTAGCCCAAGAGGCATTTTGTAAAGATATAAATAGAAGGTTAGGGAATAGTGCAAGAGGACTTTTGGCAGGGAAAATTATTTTCTTAACTTGTACGAGCTATCTTGCACTTGCTTCAAGAAAATGACATTTGCCTAATAAGAGCATGGAGAGGATGTCTTTTGCATGGAAATAGATGTTGGATGCATGCTAGATTATTCTAATGACTTTCATATTCTACAGTGAGATCTTTCTTTGTTGTCTTGAATTATTTCTCTGTATTGAATGATCTTACTGTTTCTTGTGCAAATGATTTTTCTCCTACATGAGTAATGGAATGCGTTATATGTGAATTGAAAGCTATCTTCTAATATCTGTTGCTTTCTTGCTGTAGATATATATTTATGATTTAATTGCTATCTGTTGATCTTTAGATAAATCTTCCAGCACATTACTCATACTTATAATCTTGCTCCCTGTAGGGATAGTTTAGGTTTATTTTGGTTTTAAATACAGATTTGTTTCGAGTTATGCATTTAGATTAAGTTAGCTTAGGCACTTGCATATCATTTTAAACCATAAAATCAAAAGAACGGTGGATCGGGCCATAACCGGTGTAATTGAAGCAAATATCCAAACCTAACGGTTGCCGGAACCATTAACCGGACGGATTCCCCACACCAAATGGTGGACAATCTAATTGGGATAGTCTACCGGGGAGAATCCCTTTCTGCTTGATGCTGCGATATTCGGGGCATCAATAGTTTTCTAAAGAGACAAGGATACATTTTGGCTTGGATACCTCTGTGGTAGACTCGCAATCCCATGCTTTAGCTAAACCTTTACAAATTTTTAGTTATGATGTTGTGCCCACTGATAATATTATTCCTATTGGCTCCATTCGACAACATGTGACCCTTAGAAAGAGGAAGGGTAAGTATAAACTAGGAAAAGATACCAAGGGCGTGGGTGACAACAAATGGGTAAATCCAAAAGCTACTAAGATGTCCTTTATTACTATTTTGATTGATACCGCATCCACTACTAGGACACTTAGAGTGAGTGCTGGCCATGAGGTGGTGACTCCATTATTCTTTTGTCTTTCAATTGGTGGGGGCTCGACAGTCAGCCCAAACAGACTGCCATCAAAATGCTTTTAGAACAGACAAATCCAGTTGTTTTTATGTTCCAAGAGATGATGTTCTCTAGTCTAGATGCTTGTCATTTGTTTTTTAAACTTAGACCCCATAGGTTATGTAGTGCGGTGGAAGCATGTGGGCACTCTGGTGGAATTTTGACAGCATGGAATCCTCAGGTTACTCATTTTTCCTCTTTCATTACGGCTGTAGGTATCAAGCTGACTAGTTCCATTAAAGGTTTCTCTCAATCGATTAGTATTATGAATGTATATGGTCCTTACAACAACAAGTCTTCTTTCTAGGATACGATTTGTGCTCGGGGTATTCTAAGTGATCCAACACTTATTCTTGGAGGTGACCTCAACCTCACTTTATCTAAGCTAGAAATATGGGGGTCCAAGAAGATCAATGATTGTTATGGACAATCTACTCGAGCCGACGCGAGCCAGATCTCCCTAGTTCAATGCGAATCTAGAACAAATAAGGACAAAATACAAAGCTACTTTCATAGATCTAGTTAGAGATAAAGTACTTAGACATCTTACCTTCAAATTGTAGATATTCTTCCTTGTTGTTGCTCCAAGTCCCGTTGTCATCATATCTTTAGCTGCAAGACCTGTCAAGACATATGGAAACAATACAAGCAATAAAATATGTCTAAACAATAACTGATCTAAGTAAACAGTTAAGGAAGTAAACTACAAAACATTATCGACACAATATAATTTGTGGAAAGAGTTTATATTACTGTATAAAAGAGGGAAATACAAAGTAGAGAGATGATCACAACCCAAGCCTTAATGCTGCAATCCTCCTTCAACAAGGCAAGCCAATGCCTCCAAAGGAAGTGAGAGTCTCCCAATAGATGGATAGGGATCTCCTAAGCTAATTTCACAAGCATGTAAGTGCTATAGACTTCCTCCCTTTGGAATGGAGATGGGCCTTGTATTTATAAGATCAAGTGGATAGAGTAGGTTGAGAATCATGGGGAGAGGGATAAGGGATCCTCCCTTGAGGTTAGGGAACCGTAGGACAACTCACCTAGGAGTTAGGGATAGGGATCCACCTCATCAAACTTCTAGAAGTTGCTCGAAAGCTACCTTTATTCCAATTAACCAACTCCAGTGCAAGTTGCATGAAGACAACCTGTGTCATGGAAGGGAAACACAGGTTGTACAAAGATACTCTACGCCACTGACGCAAGCTGACATAATACATTCTGCGCCGGCCCTAGTTGGGCGCTTCTTTCTCAAGGACAATGTGCATCGACCCAACTAGAAATGTGGACAAAGGGCATCAACTTGCTCTAACATGACTTGCTTGATCATGGGAACTTCAGGGATTGAGGCACTGAGTTAACAAGGGACTCATGATGACGATATTTAGGTGTAACAGAATGCCCCCCAAAGCATGAAGCTGGAAAAACAAGAGAGGGGAAGTGATTTGAAATATAAATGGAAAAGACTTGCTGGCTGGAGGATGCTATTGCAGTACAACTGACTTTGAGATACCAATCTCACATGACTCACAACATGGTTGTCGACCAATACATTGCAGATCCATGGTAGTAAAGACCGACTGAGCACAATCATGGCTACTGGACACAATCGTAGATCCATGATGAGATGATAACACAGCCACGACCAATACAAAGTGGATCTATGTAATATGACTCAAAAAATATCCATCGCAACCTGGGTAGAATATGACTTCCCCAGGGTATTCAAGCTAAACCCGTAATGATACAAATCTATCCATGTGATTACAATGTTTTGGAGTCGAACATGGTAGAAACCACTTGATTACTGGTCATTGGTCTATACCGTTAACAAATGCGAGGGAAATCACCATTAATATCGATGATCCCCAAGGTATCACAGTACATATCACTAAGCGTGAATAAAATGAGTTGAAGTCGAACGCTTGATGAAATCTTTCAATCAAGAGTCAATGATGTAAACTCATGCTGAAAGCGAGGTAACCTGCCATTGAGGCATGCAGGCCCAATGTACTTGATTGGTCTCTAGATTCAATCCTCAGATGATGTGTTGAAGTCGACAAGGATGAATCTGTCGAAGGAGGGCCATAATGAATCCCTCTGTTAGTTTTTCATCATTTAATTCAATAGATCTAGGATCTTAACTGAAAGAACAACATGTACAGCATATCAAGCATAAGATACAAGAGACAAGAGACACAAAACATTTCACCGGGGAAAACCAAGAAGGTGAAAAACCCCGCAACTTCCTCAGAGATAGAATAAGCATCAATAGATCAAACCCAAGAGATAGATATCCTTAGAAGCATGCTCCTCCTCCACTTGTGCGCACCCCTCCTCTCTCTCACTAATGTGAAGTGAGTGAATAATAGAATGTGTAAAATGAGAGAGACACACTCTCTATTTATACACTAACTTTCACTTGACCTTTAGTCAACTAGGTCAGCCTCAACTTAACCACTTAACATAATGCTGACTGGGCCGACCCCTACTAGGGTGGTCTATTAACCCTTTGAACCACATGACTCATACAGGGCCGACCCCATCAAGGTGGTCTAATAACCCATCAAGTATAAGTTACAACACTTACAATATAACTTGCGACACATGCAAGTACAACTGACGACACTTCCAATCGGAGGAATAATACATCTCCATTGGGGATACAATAAAGTACAAATACAATATACAAGTGAATATCTTCTGAAGTTACAAATACATCAACACTCCCTCTTAACTAGGAAGGTATTCTCTTGACACAAGTCATCAATAAATATAGGCACAAGTCTTCAATTCTGGAGCTAGATCATCAACACTGGATCACGGAGCATCATCATCATCACTGCTGTTGTACTCGACATCTCGATCACTGGGTTATCTCTAAATTCTCCTCGTCATAGGAAGTTCTACAGATCTAGCCCTTTTTCATGTTGGATGTAGGCCCACCTCCTGCAGGTCTTCATCAACACTGGCAATACTGTGGAATCCTTAGGACTTATTACGTGCGTCAACAAAACCTAGCAAAAGCATCCAAGGACTGATTACGAGCTCACTGCTCAACCTATAGGATCTCCTAGGGAGCTATTACATGTGACCAAGCAAAACTTAGCAAGAGCATCCCAGGACTGATTACGTGCCCAACACAACCTGCAAGATCTCCCAGGGAGAAATTATATGCCACCAAGAAAAACCTAGCAAGAGCATCCCAGGACTGATTACGTGCCCAGCACAACCTGCAAGATCTCCCAGGGAGAAATTATATGCCACGGACAAAACCTAGCAAGAGAATTTGCCAGATCTCCCAGGGAGCTATTATATGCCATTGGAAAAACCTAGCAAGAGCATCTGCAAACCTCCCAGGGCGCTATTATATGTCCCTCCAAGAAAAACCTCGAAAGAGCATTTTCCAGATATCCTAGGAAGCTATTATATGCCATCGGAAAAACCTAGCAAGAGTATCTGCAAATCTCCCAGGGCGCTATTACATGCTTATCTGCACAACTTGTCCACGGCCACAGAGTATCAACCTGATACTCACCATACATCATTCTGATGTACATGATCATCCTGATCATCATCATAGCATAGTCCTGATGCATATCATCCAGAGTATCATCCTGATACTCATCACACATGATCATCCTGATCATCGTCACTGCATCGTCCTGATGCATGTCATCCAAAACATCATCCTAATACTCATCACACATGATCATCCTGATCATCGTTAGTTCATCGTCCTGATGCATGTCATACAGAGCATCGTCCTGGTACTCATCACACATGATCATCCTGATCATCGTCACTGCATCATCCTGATGCATGTCATCATACATGATCCAACTGATCATACAAAGCATCCACCCGATGCATATACATATACATGATTGAACTAATCATACAAAGCATTCAATTGATGCATATACATATACATGATCCAATTGATCATACAAAGCATCCACCTGATGCATATACATATACATGATCCATAGTAGTAACTAGAGCATCGTCCTGATGCTCATCACATAACGCTTACATCCACAGCCATGGGAAGGATCCTCCTCTCACCATGCTTGGAATGGCTCTTGGAAATGTGTCCCATCACTTCTTCCTTGAAGTATCTTCAATCTAAAGAACACCAAGCCTCTCTCTGAAGTACTCAAACTTCACTCTGGCTAGTGGTTTCGTTAACACATCTGCAACCTGCTCATCTGTCGCAACATACAGGAGATCCACTGCTCCTTTCTGCACCATATCCCTGATATAGTGATATTTGATCTCAATGTGCTTCGACCTGTCATGGAACACCGGGTTCTTTGACAACTCCACATAACTCTGGTTGTCAGAATAGATACATGTAGCATCCAACAGGAGATCAAATAACTCAGACAGTAGTTTCCTAAGCCACACTGCCTCACAACTGGCCGAACAAGCTACGACATACTCTGCTTTGGCTGTACTCAGTTTTACACAGGACTGCTTCCTGCTAAACCAAGAGATCACACCTGATCCCATACTGAAGGAGCACCCAAAAGTGCTCTTCCTATCCGCAGCACTGCCTGCCCAATCTGAATCAACATAACCCTCCAGGTTAAACTTTTGATTCACATTATACTTGAGCCCACAAACAATTGTACCCTTCAGGTACCTCAGAATATGATTTACAACAACCAGGTGAACACCTCTAGGATCCGTCAGGAACTGGCTCAATGTTTTCACCGCAAAGAAAATATCTGGTCTCGTGTTCGTCAGGTACATCAAGGATCCAATCATCTAACGATACACTGTGACATCAACCGGATCAGATGAAGCATCACACAGAAGCTTCAGGTTCGATGCCATAGGTGTGGCCATGGCCTTGCAGTCCATCATCTTGAACCACTTCAGGATCTCTACTGCATACTTCCCTTGTCCAAGGAAGATTCCATCTGCACTCTGCCACACCTCCATGCCTAGAAAGTAGTGCATAACCGCAACTCCTTCATCTCAAACTCGGCAACAAGCCTCCTCTTTGTATCAGCAATCAATCTATCCTCACCTGTAACAAACAAGTCATCCACATACAATAGTAGTATCACTGGATTGCCTTCCTCAACATTGTAGTAAAGTTTGGAATCCACTTTACTCTTGGTATAGCCCAAACTGGATAGAAAGATGTCTATCCTACCATACCAAGTCCTAGGAGCTTGTTTCAACCCACACAAGGCTTTCTTCAACCTGCACACATATGATTCCCTGTCATGTGTCCCAAAATCGAGTGGCTACTCCACATACACTTCCTCTTCAACTACACCATTCAAGAAAGCTGTCTTGACATCTATCTGTTGTATCTTCCACTTCATCATTGTAGCCATAGCAAGTACTGTTCTGATGGAAGTGTATCTGGCTACAGGAGAAAAAGTATCTTCATAGTCTATTCCCTCTTTCTGGGAGAAGCCATGAGCTACAAACCTCGCCTTGTATTTCTCTATGATACCATATACAACATGCTTGATCTTATAGATCCACTTGGAAGTCACAACAGACTTCCCTTCTGGTCTCAAGACCACATCCCAGACATCATTCTTTATGATCGACTGGTATTCCTCGATCATGGCATTCTTCCATTACTGCATCCCAGATCCTGGGAACTTCAGATTCTTCAATATCTTCAATAGATAGTTTTCTTTGAACTTCGTTGCTGGAACAAATGTTGTAGTCCTTGTTTTGTAGATGATGGTACACGGTCTTTCCTACAAGACAAGTTCAATTGCATGATTAGAAACATCTTATATATTTCAGAACAAATTCTTACTTTATAAAGACATATGTCATACTGTCATGCAATTATCTTAGACAATGCTTCAATACAACATTTATCTATATCCTGTATTCACACGGTAACTTTCTAGATGCCTTCCATCTGTACCAGAACATTTGTTAAGAGTGTGGACAACTCCCAACATGTTAGCAAAGAGGTTTCATTCTAGATAAGTAGCAATGGAATGTTTTACAGTACCATAGGCCACTTACCCATTACTTGCATATTAGGAGTATCTTGTTCATTAATGCAACTTTTCTAAAATGCAAAATGTACATCCTAAATCTAGGAACATAAGTATGTACATGAATGAACAACATCATTTAAGTAATAAGAAATGCTAATTCAAATACTTATCTTTGTTTAGTTATTGGGTGGACTCCCTGTCAATCTTTGCTTCCTTGCAGGAACTACTGGAGTGTGCTCCCTCTTGATCTTTGCTTCCTGGATTACTTGTCCTTGAACTTATATCCATCCTGGACCACTATGCATGCTTAATTGTGTTATAGTGTCATCATTGTGTTATCCTCAATATCTCATACATAACCATACATATATTAGTATAAACTCAATACTATCAAAGCATCATGATCCTAAATACTCTTAACATCTATGGTCATGATTATTTCACACACAGGTATACATCACTCATGCATATTCTTATTGACCATAGGACTCTTCTGGTTAGTCATATCATCAATCAAAGTAAGAAACATAATATGCATAAACGGTTGATTACTTAAACTTCTAACTTCAAGAATAATCATTCATACAAAAGTATAAGATCCTAACACAAGGTAGGATTCTAACTTGATATAGGAAAAACATACTTGGTTATCATGTTTGCTAGTTATGTCTAACATACCCAAACAATGTCTTCTTGTTCTCTTCAATGACTTGTGCTTAGTAACCTGCATAACTCATAAGTTAACCATTGTGGAACCAAATTATACATACCTCGTAAGTAGAGCTTCTATGTGATCCATGAGTCTTTGTCTTCATGTCCCCATGGTCATATGTTCTTGATCTAGAACTTGATTTGTACCTTTCATGTTAGCGGACAACATCAACCTCATACAACACCACAGTGCATTAGTACAATCATAAGTGCCATAATCCTAATCAGTGAATGTTTTCTATCATGCATTCATACTTTTACTAGGGTGATAAGACAAGTCCAAAATTAATCAAGATTGTACTAACCTCAATAATATGAAGACAAACATATCATAAACTTAATCATGAACATATTTCAAAACATACCTGTATTTCTTCAAGTCATACCTGTTGAGATTGCTTGTAGTCTTCTTATGTAAGGCCTTAGCCTTATCTCCCTATGGAACTGGAACTTCTTCACTTGTGCAGGTGTCCAATTCATTCTCTTCTAGGATTAACCCAATCCACTTTGATTTTCTGAAACTGGATCTGGAGCTGGATTAGGGTTTTTCAGAGAAACCCTAAAAATTCAAACTTTGAATTTCAAACTTCTGATGGGATGAAAAAATGTGTCTTGCTAAGCTGATCAAGTTGGTAAACTTCAATTTTGAAATCTCCAAAATTTGACCCCTCAAAATTGCCTTTGAAACTTTCGGATCTTCTAGACAGGATCCTGAACTAGGGTTTGATAAAGCCCGATCTTCTTCCCATCCAAAAGGTTCGATCTTGTGTTCTGAACTTCGATTTTTCTGAGGAGCTTCCAACCTTGGTCACAGATTTCAACAATTCCAACTTTTTGCAGAAGCCCTAATTTTCCACCTTTCTGATCAAAATCCCGAACTAGGGTTTGATCAAGCCCGGCCTTCTGCCCAACCAAAAAAATTCAATCTTGGTATCTAAATTTTGATTTTGATGAGGATCATTCAGCCGTGGACTTCGATTCCCAAAATTCCAACTTTCTCTGAAGCCCTAAATTCCCGTAGCAGTGACAAGCCAAGAATGAAGGTGGTCAAAATCCAATTCCATTTTGACAGAAATATGCACTTGATTGTTTCTTATGAATCTCTAAAATTACGAATCCACATGGTATGAAACTTTGGTCTGTGGTATCCTGACCTGTCATCTTTCCAACCCCATAGGTCCGACCTCAATTGGATTCTCTGAGAGAGAGTTATTCCAAGTGTCGCAACGTGACCTATTTATGGGATAAAATAGGAGAGCGAACTTGTACGGCGTGCCATGTGTCACTGGTTCAACTTGGGCCTCTGAAACACTTACCTGAGAAACTAAAGTCCATGCTCTACCTGCCACTTTTTATGAAATTTCATTTGGAGCTTCCTATCCCAAGTTGTGACCTTGTTTCCTAGGTCACCTGTTTATGACTGAGATTTGGAAGAGCCAGAAACCCTAGATTGTACGGATCATATCTCACAAAGTACAACTAATCAGATGTTTTGCTTTGGACACAATGTACATGGGGATGTTACCTTCGACCTGTAAATGTTTCAGATCCTGAACCTTCGCTAAAATGGATTTATAGTGAAAGTGCTACGATGACTGGGTTTTTCTATATCAAGCCCTAGCCTCCGATTTGTCGCAAGTGCAACAAGTCTCATAAATGCCATCGCATGCCTTCCTTCAGGATAGCTTTGATACCATGTTAGTTTTTCATCATTTACATCAATATATCTAGGATCTTAGCTGAAAGAACAACATGTACAGCATATCAAGCATAAGATACAAGAGACAAGAGACACAAAACATTTCACCGGGGAAAACCAAGAAGGTGAAAAACCCCACAACTTCTTCATAGATAGAATACACATCAATACAAGGATCACCATGATCAAACCCAAGAGATAGATATCTTCAGCAGCATGCACCTCCTCCACTTGTGCGCACTCCTCCTCTCTCTCACTAATGCGAAGTGAGAGAATAATAGAATGTGTAAAATGAGAGAGACACACTCTCTATTTATACACTAACTTTCACTTGACCTTTACTCAACTAGGTCGGCCTCAACTTAACCACTTAACATAATGCTGACTGGGCCGACACCTACTAGGGTGGTCTAATAACCCTTTGACCCACATGACTCATACAGGGCCGCCCCATCAAGTATAAGTTATGACACTTACAATATAACTTGTGACACATGCAAGTACAACTGATGACACTTCCAATCAGAGGAATAATACATCTCTGTTGGGGATACAATAAAGTACAAATACAATATACAAGTGAATATCTTTCAAAGTTACAAATATATCAACACCCTTGTCAATTGACACGAAACTCGGTAATAGATGTTTGGAGTAGATCAGACGGTAGAGTAATGTGCAAGACTAATTTAAGGTAGACTGACATGGTAGAAGGCGTACTGACTGTAGATGATGAGCGATGGACATCTCTTGAGCATGGGCATGGCATGAATTGGTAGTATTGACATGACGAGAATGGTACTGAACCCTAATGTAACTGATAATGGAGACATTCTTTGGATGACCGAAAGGAGTGACATGAATCATGGAATTAGTATGACTCGAAGACAAACGAATGACCCAAGTGCTGTATGCAAATGAAAATGAGTGCCATGTTCAAGAGTGACGATGCAGTTCCCGTAAATAAAGTGTAACACAAAATATTTCCTTTTTCCCCATCATGACTGATGAGTGCCTCACTTGTTTTTTAACGAGCTTGAGGAGGGTAAACATATGCTCGGTATAGCTCATCTCATAGATGAGTCCAATCCCAAATGTTTTACGAACTTGGGAAAGGAGGGGTTCGTCCCTTGACAGGCCCTTCAATGTCAGATTTTAACGAGTCCATAGAAGGTAAACTCGGCGTCATGTCATGTTTAGAGAGTTTAAAAAGAACTAAAGAAGACTCCAAAGGTCCTTTTTCGTAAAGTTAGCCTCTTTGCCCAAAAAAGGGTAAAATGTAATGTCCCCATTTTGACCCCCTTTGTATTAAATCGTAAATGATGTAAATATTGTAATTTAATCATGGTGAGGAGCTCAAGGCCAAGGCCCCACCATTGATTTAGCGTTTCATGTATCGGCAATTAAAAAATAGATGCCTATGGTTCTTGTGCTAGATATGCACAATGTAAATAAGACATCATGTAAATACGAATTTTAATGAAAAATACCCACAACTAGCTATGTAATGCAACAAAGAGATGGGGGCATGATCCTACAAGGAATAGGGAGGGAAATTATTCAAACCCTTGAGACAATGGTGTTAATCCATGTGTCAATGAGGAAACCCATAAACCCTCCACTACCCATTTTTTGTTATGGACCCAATCATTTAATTCTTCCAAGAGTTGGTTGAGGCAGTTAATGCCTTGGGAATGAAGAGGTATGGCAGCCAATTTCATGCATGGGCAAGCCATCAACCTGGGAAATCGTATTTTGTCTCCTTGGGCAAGAAAACACCCACGAAATGGTGCTCAAAGCCATTCTGAACATACAGTCTCTCCTCTCTCACGCAGTCTGAACTACTGGGTCTTTCCTCATCATGTTTTTACCAATTTTCCTGCATTTTTCCATGGCCGGGAGCCCGTTTTTGTGTTACACAGTGGCTGGGGAAGGAGGACCACGATTTGGGACTGTTATGGAGGCCGTTTTTGCCCCAGAGTGTCTATGGACATTTTTTCTGAAAACGGATTTGGCTTCCGAGGGTTATCCCCCATCTTCCAGTTTCGTTTTTTGGTTTCTCACATTTTTTTGAAGCTAATGGAAACCCCATCTTTGGGCATCTCACTGTAAAAACGTTTTAATCATGCTAGATAATTGTGGCCCTATTGTTATGTACATCCTTGTTTGGGTTTGAATCTATGAGCAAGATTTGGAGTGGTAGTGGACAGAATTGGCTTGATTAACCTAGTGGGGGAGACAACCTCTCAAGAAGATCAAGAGGGCTTTGGCTACTCTTCTATGCACACCCTGAGAGCACTAGATGGGGAAGGTATGGCTTCAGGGACTGTACAGCAGTGAAAAGAATACTTCCTTGTGTTGGGTGTGTAGGTATTGTGGGTGCCAAGCTAGATAGATCTTGTAAGGTTATCCCTGGCTCTGTGCTTGAACTCACTAGCTTAGCAACTCTTCCTTTCCATTTCCTAGCAGCCTGATAAACCCAATTGTAGATTGGCTTGGCTCATCTTGGTGTATGCTTGGCTATGTGTGAGTCTGCTGTTCCCTGGTTCCTTGTAGAGATCATGCCCAGCTCGGGGGTGGCAGTTGCATCAAGAGGTTGATAAGCACAACTGGCCTATGGTTGGGTGGAACGTTGCAGATCCATAGCTGGTTGCTTGGGACTACTTTATTAAGATAAGTATTCTCTTGAACATCTTGAATGTATGATAGAAGTGTAATTGATATTATTTCCACTGTGTTTTTCTTATAATCATACATTCCATATGACTTTTATATTATGTGAATGCTTAAATAAAAGTTCATGGGGCTAGATGCCCGGATTTAGTGTCACGTCCTCTCTATCATGCTGGTATGGTAGGAGGGGACGTTACATAAAACAATGCGAGAGAGGACTCTTACAGTCATGATTGGCTGGAGTATTCATTTTTCGTAAGTAGTGCCCCCTGGTCCTAAAAAGGGGTAAACTATCACTCGTAAGACGGTCATTCAAATACTTTTACAAGCGTGAACACATCAAGTTCGCTTGGCAATCTTTTCATATTTAAGGAGCCTGAAAAGAGCTTAAAGAAAAGGCTCCGGGGGGTTCCTTTTTCGTAGGAGTTTAATGAGCCCAAAAAAGTGATAAACTATAACTCAGTGACTTATTCTCATTGTTTTACAAGCACAATAAAGAACAAAGAGTTAGCTCGGTGTCATTAATAATTGAATTTAATGAGCGAAATAATGACAAAAAGCTCTATGAGTTGTTCATACCTGAGAATATGTGCGAAAATACCACAACCGCGAAAACAGGATCAAAGTGGTACTTAACTTCACTTGCAAGCTTCAACACTAGGTCAACAACAATTAACCGGGTACAAATGAATCCAACTATAGCAAAATAACCCACATTGGAATAAATTAAAAAGGGAATATCCTCTTTTTCAATATAAATAGGGGTAAATAGTAAAAAGAATTACTATTTGTTTTTTACCAAGTTGGAGAGGTGAAAAGTGCTATTTGGAGACGTTCTTCTTTTGCTGATTCCGGGAGTTGTGATCCATCATTTTAGGTGTCGTCGGTGATAGGCAACCCTAAACTTGTCTCTTTAAATTTCTAGTGTATTAGAATTTGTTTTTTTCTTGCATTTAGGTAGGTTTTGGGCATGTTGGGTTGGGGGATTTGCGCTCATGGGCCGGTGCAGGTCGCCCTTTCGGGATCTGTGCCGACACAGAACCCGAAAGGGATTTCTGTACTGACGACGCACTATCCAAATGGACATTCTGCGCCGCCACAAACGGTCAACTCAAAACCAAAACCCACTCAAATGCAAACTCTTTTGATGGTTGGGCAAAGTTCTAGAGGTGTTGAAATGTCTTTCTTGACAGGTTTGGAGTAAGCACGATGGTTCTTGAGTGGAGAGAATGCGAGCATGAGCTCGATGATGCGCAAGCAGAAAAGGATCCACAATGTGTTGCTGCATTGAGAAACTGTGGGCTACTCAAGTATTTTCGAGTGTCGGGGATGAGGTCCCAAGTATCTTTGCTGACATACCTGGTCCAATGTTGTGACCCAATACAACAACATTTCCAGATTGGTGAGTACAGGCTGACCATATATGTCGAGGACATCTATTTTTTGACAGGGTTATACCGACGAGGAAACCCTGTGTTCTTGACCGGATCATGAGGTGGTTATCGCTCGGTAGAGGACATGATGGAGGAGTGGTGTACTCTAGGTACACCGATGACTGGTGTGAAAATTCCCATAAAGGATGTCCGGGACCAGGCTCTTCGGATGGTACTCTTTACTATTGTGGGAGTAGCTGGCTTCCAATCTGCTCATCTAGTGAGCAAATCGCATATGATGTGTGCCGAGGAGTGCATGGCTCCTACCGTGTTCAACTGGTGCGAGGGGTTTCTCACCAGTCTTCAATATCACTTGACCAAATGCCAGCGCGGGACGCTAAAGCAGTTTAGGTACGGTTCGGTGGTGGTGTCCTTTATGCTAGAGCGGGTGCCCCACTTGTGCCCATAAGTAGACCTCGAGGATCGGGATGCCATGGTGGCGGGGGTCCCATCATCAGTTTTTTTATAGGGTTCTTCATGTGGTTGCAGGGAAAAATCCTCATGGTGGAGGACTACCCATAACATGGTACAAACTTCCGAGGAGACCTAGACTTGGCGCTTCCAGAGGGAGCACAGTGGGATGATGTTGGTAAGAACAACTGGTCGTGTTTTTTCATTTTATGATTTTTTGGAGTAGTGTTGATAAATTTTACATGTTTCTTGCAGACATAGGTCCATAGCGTCCACTTGGAGTCTCTCGCCTTGTGCGGAGAGGAGCAGCACCGTAGGTGGGCCTTGCGGTCCATGATGCTCTGGAGGAGCTAGAGGCGGTCGAGGAGAACCTCCAGAGGATGACCTTGGAAATCCCAAAGCCGGGTGTCCATGACCTACCACGTCGCTATCAGAAATTGACGGTTGGAGTATCAGTTTGTTTCGGTACACTGCTCCGGAAGTTGGTGAGGGCCGTAGTCTGCTTCCATGCACAGCCTGGGGCTGCGCGGCCTAGGGCTGCACGGCCTAGGGTTTATGCACATGTTTCATATATGTATATAATGAAATGTTATGAGCTTTATATTTTGTAGAGATGACCCTTACTGAAAGCTAGCATGCTTCGGACTTATGTATCAGCATTACCATTTTTGTATCGATTTATATATATACAGACACTATCTAGTGGTTTTATGTATCTTGTGTTCTATTGGTGATTAATGAGATCTTGTTTACATGTTTGCTTATACAATGGATGATTTACATGTTATGTTTGCCTTTATATTTTATGAATATATTATGTGTGTGCAATGTACCAATCTAAAATGAAGTTGGACATCGAGTCAGCAACTGTATTCATGTCTCGTGGAATGTGCAGGTATTGAATAGACTCAAAGGACCTTTCCAGAAGACGAACTCGTCGAAAGAGACGGAGTAGAGTAGGGTCATGGATAGCGTAGATCCGGTTAAGGTGAGAAACCACTAGTTGTGAATCCAGATGGATTACAACATAGTTCATACCTAAGGAAAGAACGTCAGTTAGGGTTCCAATCACCGCCTGATATTCTACGACGTTGTTGGTTGCGTATCCTAGACAACTTCCTCGAGAGCTGATAAACTCGTCGGTGGGGGAATAAAGTACCCAAGCTGCTGAAGTAAGGTTACAGGTATGCCGGCTGGCGTCGTCCGCGAATCCGTAGCAAGTTTCCATCTGCACATTCAGACAGAACATGGAATAAGTAGCGAAACAAGATCTAGACACACTAAAACAAAGCGGCACACCACACAAAATCCATGCCATGTACAATATATACAAGATACCTATGTGTGAAAAACTCAGGCATGGTACCTCTTTTGGTAGAGCCCATTGCGGGGCTCACCCAAAGATATCCCATCACAATCCTCTAGTTCATAAGCTCCCTTATCCAGAACATGTTTCACTATGTATGGTCCATGCCACATGGACTCGAAATTACTGTTGGCAGGTGGTTTGGTAAGGTAGCATCACAGCATCGCGGATGCTGTGACAAGTCAGAAGACATCGCGGAAGGCGGAGAGCTGGGCGCAATGGAGATTATTTTATGTATTTTTGAGTTGATTGTATCACAATATGCGGGTTTTGGGTCATTTGGACCGTATGTTATGTAATTTTGGGTCAAATTGTACCGCAGTATGCAGGTTTTTGGGTCATTTGGACTGCGTCAGTTAGATTTTGGGTCATTTGCTCAAAGTGTCGGTTAGGAAGTTGTTAGTAAGTGGACAAGCAATGTAAAGGCGGAAGCCTATTTATAGTCATAGAGTCATATGTGTTGGATAGAGGAAGATCATAACCGAATCTTAATGTGAATGGAGATCTGATCTTGGCATGCGTTTGAGTTATCTGTGAGATATGTGGTTTGCGGAGATATTGTATTTGGGTTTTGCTGAGCTAATATGACATGACGGAGATGTTTTGTGAAATCCCTGTGTATCTTATGTTCGCTTATGGTAATGCATGTTGCGATATATGAATGATGCTATGTTTCCTTGCTGCAATTAATGCTTTACTGTTATACTTGTTGCGATGAATGTTTCTGTTGAATGATGCAATGAATACAATGATGTCGAATTTAAATGCATAGATCTATTTCTAAATGTCACAATAAGTTTAAGTGATTGTTAACACAAACATCCTCCTTCATTAGGCGGAAACATCGTTCCGTCGACTCTCCCTTGAACATATCGGGTGAGACCTCATCTGCTCCGCAAGTGTTGTTGGACGGGGTAAAACCTGTCTAGGCTGGTGTTCAGGGAGATCATGATGGGTTGGTGTCGATAGTGATGGGAACCCCTATCAACTGGGTTTGAGTCAACAAATGGTTTCATTGCTGGGACCATGTGCGAAGTGAAAGGAGGTTATGTTGTGGCATCCTACACAATCGTAGATACAAAGCTGGTTTGATTAGAAGTTGCAGGAATTTGCTAAAGAAGAAAGTCGGAACACTCGACTGACAGTAGATCAGTGGGTGGGAAGATATATTCACGACGGTCCGCATGAATGGTTTTTCTATGAATTCCCAGCCATTTTGTATGAGTGGTTGGCAAAGTTGACCTTTCAGAAGAGGAACTTCCAAGGCTGTGAGTCGATGACCTGTACCCCAGAGTTGATCCAAGAACTGCAGGAAGTCGACAACAAAGCGTTGCGAGCTGTCGAAGTGTGGCTTGATAGCATCTTGGAAGGGTATATCACTGAATTTGCAGTTGATATGCAAAAGTATTATAGTGAAGCTGAAAGATATTTCTTTCGCGAACCCCGGGGAAGGTTTCTGCTGTCGCTCTAACTGTCCATTAAGATGCTTATTTGAGAGAAGGGTATATTGAAGATGCATCTAGATCAGTAAACAGCCTGGTGGGAAGAGGCTATGGGTATCGCAACGGCAGGGGGGAGGTACATGGAATGATAAGGGGTAGATGGGTGCAGGTCATGACGAGACTGTGAGAGAAGCTGAGGAAGAGAGTGGTCTTACAAAGGGAGGAGCGAGGTTTCGACAGGAAAAGAGGCAGAGGACAGGAGAAGGTTCTGCTGCGATCAAACCACAATTTCGCGAAGGAAGACCACATGGGATGAAGCGACCTCACATTCTGGACAAGGACAACCAGGCTATGCCCAGGATAGAGGCAGGAGCAAACCCCAGTAGCAAAATACCCACACCTCTGCTCACTATCTGTCAACCGGTAAGAAACACAACTTCAACCCCACCGGATCAACAAAACTTAATTGCTAGTAGTTCAACAACTGCAGAAAGGAAGCCCAGGATGGCGGGCGAGGACGCTAAATTTCCGCTGTTCCACGGGAATGGGACAAATAACCCAGATCAGTACTAGTTTTTGTGTGAAGTGGTATGGACCGTAAAATAGATCATTGATGATAATGCAAAGAAAGGACAGTTAACGACAACTCTGCGAGGTCGCGCATTAGACTGGTTTATGAAGTTTGTTCTAGTCCCTACAGGAGCTCCAGAGAAGACACTAGACGAAATCAGTGATGGTTTGATTGCAGAATTAAAAAAACCCAAGTCTGAAGCACAATATATTACAGAATTGAAAGAAATTAAGCAGTATCCCAATGAGACGGTGTGGGATTTTGACCAGCGGTTTAAGACGTTGATGGCAAAGGTTAGTTTTGATATGAACGTTGTCCAAAACAAAGAGTGGTTCATCGTGGCACTACTACCACACATTCAACTAACACTGATGCAATATAACATTATGACGCCCAGTGAAGCTCTGGAGATTGCAATGCGGTTGGAGGCATTGCCGATTGGTGAAAATGCAGCTGGGATGTCGCATATACATACACAACTGGCTAACTTGACCATACAACTACAAGATATGAAGAAGGGCAAGGAGTAGCACGAGGAAGTATGGTGTACATGATGTCGAGGAGAAGGGCATACTAAGGACAATTACCCTGACTTCCGCAATTATTTGGTTTCAGGAGCACCAAACCCGTTGAGTGGTGGTGGCATGCCATGGTGTCACATTTGTCAGGTATATGGGAACCACCATGAGAAATGTCCATACATGCAGAAGATGGTCACCAAACCGATGAATTTGTATTGCACATTCTGTAAATCTGTGGGACATGACGACAAAGATTGCCGGGCATATGGTTTGCTTCATGAGAGAACGTACGATGCATTCTATGTAAAGGATGATCAGCGTGCCGTACAACAACCACAGCCGTAGGTATCCCAGTCGCTACCTCAACCGTAGGTACAGTTTGTACCGCAGTAGTTTATGTCGCAATATACTCTGATGCAAATGGCTCCACAACAGCCACAGTATGTTCAGTAACTGCAGTATGCGCAGCAAGGGCAGGGCATGCAACCAGCTCCTATGCAGCAACAGTACAACTACCCGTAGTACCAACAACAGGGTGGATTCGAGGGAGGATTCTGGGGTGGACATGGTGGAGGATTTGGTCGCGGAGGAGGACGAGGAGGTCACGGACCTGTTCAGTGTTATCACTGTGCGGTATGGGGGCACTATCAACGTGACTTCCCACTCTTGCAGATGCAGTGTACGTTTTTCTTTGTTACAGATCATACAGTGGAGAATTGCCCGCAGTTGATTGCACGATGGCAAGCAAGGAATATTCCACAATTACAGAATTAGAATTAGCCTCAGCAACTAGTACAGAATCACGTGCAGCAACCGGTGTAGAACAAGAACCAACGCCCAAATCACAATGCTAATCCGAATGTGAACCAACCAGGGAATCCACCACTGAACCAGAATCAAGGTGCGAGTGTTGCAATAATTTCTGTGGAGCCAAGGCCATAGGATGCAAGGATCGCAATCATCACGCGGGGAGGTGCAGTAACAGGAGGGGATAGCTCACAACCGCTTATTCTACTGGTCGAGAAGAAGAAGAAGGTCTCATTTGAAATTGAATCCGAACGTGATGCGTTCTGTTAGGTGCGTGGTGCGATGGACTAGGACCACGGTAAAGATATCATTTGCGACATGCCCCCTGTTTTTTATGCTACTATAGAGGTAGGTCCGTCGGCGCCGTCTGGAACCTTGCAGAAATTTTTCGAGAGCTTCTTATTGTTGGAAAGAGATCCTGCTTCTCTAGATGAGATCAAGGAGTTGCTGTAACGATCAACCAGGGGACGGCAAGAGTCCGCAGTAAACTCCTTACAGCAATGAAAGACCGGTAAGGAGATGCACATGAACATACAAATTGCGGACTATGATGTTGATTCAGTTATTCTGGATCTTGGTTCGGATGTCAACATCTTAACCAAGCAGGCATGGAAGAAAATGGGGAGCCCCCCATTGGGCTGGTCTCATGTACAGCTCTGTTTAGATAATCACGCTAAGGTGACACCGATTGGGAGAGTCCCACGCCTGGTGGTGGACATTGAGGGCATGAAGACCTATGCTGACTTTGACGTCATCGAAGTAGTTGAAGGAGGAAGCTCGTATCCCACGTTGCTGGGGATCGTATGGGCTAATGAAAGTGGAGCGGTAATCAACTTCAAGTGGCAGATGATGACTTTTGAAAACCGCGATCTCAGAGTCATAGCCCCGTTGGATCTGGCTGAAGGATGCAGATACATTGAGCTAGTGAAGGACGAAGATCCCAGTGGATGGGACCATGCATTCAATATTTCTGAAGACTATATTCATCCGACTGCCAACGGTGAGCTAGAATGGCGCAGTGACAGGTCTGCGTCTTTCGACTCTGATGATGCGTTAGAACACTGGTAGAACCGCTTACATAAGGTATCGCTCTGCAAGTGTGGGTTAGTCACGCAATCATTATGCCACGTTGCGAATAAAAGAGTTACATTTCCAGTATATGAGGGGCTTCCTGGTTTGTCCAACTTTCTCACAGAGTTCGAGGAAATCGTTTCAGAACCCCGACGACTATTGGCATTAGAAGAAGCACTGAAGGCTGCTCCAGCACGCTGGTGAGCGACACACAAGAAATCAATTAATGAATGGTCACAATGCAGGAGATTGATGACGGTTCGTTTCAACGATACCGAGGTCTATCATGCAGGGAAATATGATGGTCAGAATAACCCTGGAATTCATTTGAGGGAATTTTAGACATTGTGGGCATCGCGACCGCGAGATGAGTGGGTCCATGCCTATATCCATACTTTAGATGAGATGTCGCGATCCTGGTATACTACAGCCGAGTTGCGAGGAGAAATTACCACTTGGGTGGAGTTGACGGTATGCTTCACTCATACGTTTAGCTTCGCGGATGCCAACCCTGATGTCAATAATGCTTTGCAGCTCATTCGCGATGTGGTTCTGAAGGTTGTCCCGGTAGCATATCCCACGGATCTGCATGCGCACTGCTGGATGCAATCCCTGATGGAATGTTACAATATCATTGGTGGGCCCGAACACGGTGATGATCCGTGGAATATCAATATTCTCGAGTCTAAAGGAAGTCGCGATGTGATAGCACCTGATGCACCAAGTGATCCGTTCAGCCATCCATTGAAGCTCTGTAAGATCAATATTGGGACGGAAACCACTCCCAAGTTCGTGAATGTTGGATATTATTGGGATGATGAGATGATGGGAAAGGTCACTGATTTGCTGCATGAATTCCAAGACCTCTTTCCTACGAAGCTTTCTGAGATGAAAGCTATCTTGGGTGATTTAAGTGAGATGAAGATCCCCTTGAAACCAGATAATAAACCGATCAGGAAGTGACCCTACTGGCTGAATCCACGACATAAGGAGAGGGTCAAGGTAGAACTTGATCGCATGTTAGATGCTGGTATCATTGAACCGGTCGAAGAGTCAGAATGGATCAATCCTATGGTGGTGCAGGACAAGAAGACTGGTGAGGTGCGCATTTGTGTCGATTTGCGGAAGTTGAATGACGCCTGCTTGCATGATCCCATTCCGACCCCGTTTACTCATGAAGTACTCGAAGGTGTCGGCGGCCAGGAGATGTATTCTTTCATAGATGGGTTCTCGGGCTATCATCAGATCCACATTGCAAAGGAAGACCGTCACAAGACGAATTTTGTGACAGAATGGGGCTTTTTTCAGTACACCGTGATGTCGTTTGGGTTGAAGAATGCACCTGCGATCTTCTCACGGGTTGTTGTTGCTGTGTTCCGGGATTTCATTCAAAATTTTTTGCAGGTATACATGGATGATTGGATAGTCTATGGTTTAATCCGTGATCATCTGGCCAATCTGCAGTTGATGCTGGAGCGTTGCCAACAACATCAGATATCGCTGAATTTGAAGAAGTGCATCTTTTGTGCACTGTTTGGGATACTGCTGGGTCACATTGTGTGCAAACAAGGGTTGTTAATCGATCCAGCAAATATTGCGCTCATTGTGAGCTTAACATCACCGACTAATGTTAAGCAGCTGAGGGCGAATTTGGGGCATACTGGGTATTATCGCAAGTTCATCAGGGGATATGCAGCGATCACCGCCCCTATGGAGAAGCTATTGAAGAAAGATGTGGTATTTAAATGGAGCCCTGAATGTTAGGATATATTTGAGATAATGAAGGTGAAGATGGCTTTGGAACCGATACTGGTTTTTCCAGACTGTAGTAAGGAGTTCCATGTCCATGTTGATGCATCGTCAATTGCATTCGGTGTGGTGCTAGCGCAACTAGGAGAGGGGGATCTTGATCACCCTATTGGTTTCACAAGTCGGAAGCTGTCATCCGTAGAAAGGAATTACACCACTACCGAGAGGGAAGGCCTGGCGATGGTCTATGCGTTGCAGAAGTTCCGACACTACTTATTGGGTAGACATTTTAAGATGTTCACAGACCACTCTGCATTGAAATACCTGGTCAATAAGCTTGTGTTGGAGGGGAAGATATGTCGATGGCTAATTCTTTTTCAGGAGTTTGATTTTGAAGAAATTGTGAAGCCAGGGCGGTTGAATGCTGGCCCTGATCATCTATTGCAGATTGAAACAGGAGAGGATCCAACTAACATTGAAGACAGGTTACCTGATGCACAACTGTTTACAGTTGAAGTAGCCGATGGCTATTTTGAAGAAATCATTTAGTTTCCGGCGACAGGTATTGCACCAAAAGAATTCACCACTAGTCAGAAGAAGTAGTTGGTAGTCAAGGTTGCAGATTTCCAGCTAATCGCAGGAGAGTTATACAAGATGGGTGCAGATGAGATATTGTGACGGCGTGTCTTGCCACATGAGCAAGTGCGGATCTTGTCAGAAGCACATGCAGGTGTGGCTGGAGGGAACTATGGCGGCTGTGCGACTGCCAGGAAGGTGCTTCGTTCGGGGCTCTGGTGGCCCACGCTGCACAATGATGCGACTGACTATGCGCGGTCCTGCGATGTTTGTCAGAGAACTGGGAAGCCATATAGGAGAGATGAGATGTCGTTGATGTCTCGGCTAACATTGCAACCATTCAACAAATGGGCAGTGGATTTTGTGGGACCAATCAATCCCCCGGGGAAGTGCATTGGTGCAAGATACATCATCACAGATTATTTGACAATATGGGCAGAGGTTGCACTAGTCATTGATTGTTCCATAGCCACAACTGTGCAGTTTTTGTTCAACAACATTGTCACTTGCTTCGGCTGCCCCAAGATATTGCTGAGTGATCTAGGCAACCACTTTCTCAATCGCACCATCAGCACATTGGCAGAGGAACTGCAGATACAACATAAGAAGAGTACGCCATATCATCCGCAGGAAAATGGCACGGTGAAAGCTTTCAACAAGATATTGGAGCATGCACTGACAAAGGTGTGCAACGCGAACCGCGATGACTAGGATCTGAAAATCCCAGTAGTGTTGTGGGTGTATCACACCACGTGTAAACGGCTGACAGGACAGACACCATTCAAGTTAGTGTATGGACAAGAAGCGATTATGCTAATGGAGTACATCGTTCCGAGTCTGCGCAGAGCGGTAGCGATTGGTATGGATGCTGCAGTAGCATGAGAAGAACGTCTAGCAGAGTTAGTACATCTTGAGGAAGATCGTTTTATTGCAGGATTCCACCAGGGGGTGGAGAAGGATTGCTAGAAGGCTTGGCACGATCGCCACATCAAAAACAAACAATTTCAGCAGGGTGACTTGGTGCTGTTGTATGACAGTAAGTTTATCAAACATCCAATAAAATTGCAGATGCATTGGCTTGGTCCATATCACATCAGTAGCATCACTTCAGGAGGTGCAGTACAGTTGCAGTAGTTGGACGGAGTGATGCTCCCAAAATTGATTAATGGCAGTAGGTTAAAGCCTTATCGGTTGGGATTGGAACAGTGTGATGCCTGAGTCGCATCGGGAAAAAAAATAAAATTTTGTAGGTTGCTCGGTGGTAGGGTGGAGCACCGACAGGAACGGAATGCGCAAGCAGGCAAGCTTGTGCCACAAGTTAGGAGTGGTATGCGACAGTGGAAGGGTCGCAATGGATCCAGCAGAGCGGCTGACAGGATCGACAACGGATTTGGGTCATTAATACAGAATTTCAGTTGAGTTAATGCAGGATTTAGTGATGATTACGAAGGATCAGGTTGGATGCTATAAGAATGGGTCGAAGCTGGTCGGAAGGCACCAAGAGAATTTAGTTGTTAAGTGTGCAAGATTGTACAGTGTTGCAGAGTGTTGTTGTTTACTGGTGAGCGTAGTTGTGAGTCGGGCAAGGTTCAGTTGAACTTGCGATGTATGGGTGTTGTGCACTGAGTTAAGATTGTGAGTGGCGTTGCGCCATCCCCTGGAGTTCAGTGAGTTGAGTTAGGTATGCCAGGAGAGGTGGAGACAGTCGAAATCTCCAGCGAAGTAGAGTCTCCCCTAATTCCTATCGTTGTGGAGGGGGAGGAAGTAAATCTTGAAGTGGAAGTTTCCAACATGCCGGTGGGAGCGTCAGTTATCGCCAAAAAGCATTGAGGAGGTCAGCATTCTGAGTCACCGCAGAGCAAGAGGTAGCTTAGATCATCCACTGCGATGATGGCAGAGGTTCAAGTACATGCGGGATAGTGTAGTCGCAGAATTGATGAGTCCACTGCATGGGAGGGATTGTCTGCTGCCGACATCCCCGGGCATGTCCCCCCTAGTCGACCGGGTGCACCACTGCGCAAAGTGAAAAAAAATCAGAGGTATCCATTGAGGCTGCCAGCGCTCCCTGCTGGAATGGAGTGCTCTATTGATATTGTGCCAGTGTTTATGTGCTTGAAGTATGATGATCACGATATGGTGGCCTATCCAAAAATTTCCTCGTACCCCTATGTGCCTAAGTCACAAATCACAGGGACGCCGATTCCGCAAAACTGGGCACGGGGGCTGAACCAGGCTGGCTTGTTGGGCCTTATTAACATGTCGCATTTAGGACGACTGTCGGAGGTTAACGCTTGTGTGAAGCAGCTGCTGGCCTACTTCCATGGTGGTTCATTGTGGCTGGACATAGAGATTCTGGTCACTGTCGACCTGATTGCGACCATTACCAGGTTGCCTAAAGATGGGGTATACCCATCGCAATACTTCCGAGGGAAGGAGAACGACAAAAAAAGGACGAAGCAGTTGGTTGACTGCTATGAGTTGGAATGAGATGGTCGTGGTTATCGCACCAGCAGTATCAACGATAAGGTGGTTCTCACTGACACCAATATATTGTCCTGCAAGGTGGTTCGGGGAGGTCAGCCTAATCAGTGCAATTCGAGGATCGTGGCAGGCGCGGAGTAATGCCCAGAAGGTGTCCAGATGAATTGGTCCTTGTTTTTGCTGAACCAATTGGTGGAGGATGTCGCCACTATCCAAGCTAGGAAGGGCTCCTTCACACAGAGCTGGATGTTAATTTTGATCGCATTTGTGGCCTGGTAGGAGCCCAGCACTTTTCAAGGTATGGACGTTGAGGCCACGAAAGAGCGTCGGGGTGTGCGATATCAAAACTTGTGGTGGGTATGTGAGTAAGAGCGACTCCGAGATTGCGCGTTGTAGTTCTGGTTTTATTGGGATATGCTTTATGATGTAGCAGTGCAGGTGTCGTGGTTATCTGAGGAAACCGCGATAAAGTTTAAGCCGATTATGGTGTTCATGATTCGGCCGCACGCCATTTATGTGTAAGCCCGACGCGACCCCGGTAAGAAATGGTTTTTGAACCCTTACAAGGTGATGACAGAAGCGTTGGATTCCATTGTGAATGATTGGCCGCCGGAATGGCGCGAACCCATGGGATTGGCAGAGATTGAGACTGGAGAATTGGTGAAAGGCCCAGACGATCGGCTGTCAGTGCAAGACCAGCAGAGTCACCATGAATTAGACTAGGAATCGACAAACACCCTGAAGGACCATGAAATTGACCATGACATTGAGGAAGGGCGGATGAAGGCATGCCATGAGCATGGTATGATCAGTGGGGCGTCGTCGGCCATAGAAAATCAGTTGGGATGGTTCATTCATGCGGTTACTCAGGTAACCAATACAATTGCTTGAGCCACGATGGATAAGGTGGATGAAGGTTTCCATGCGGTCACCACCTGCTTGGATGCCCTGTGCGATATCGTTTTGAAGAAGGCACCTGAGGGTGTAGCGGTGCGAGAAATCGGCATAATCAACACTGAGCCGCGGGTCCGGAATGTTCAAATTCCACCGACTGCAATTGCGACCGACGATGCCTCTCTTAGGAAAATGCTGCAACAGTTTGAAGATTTGACAGTGAATATCAATGCGCTGTCCTCACCAGCGTTGGTGTGTATACAAGTAGTTTCCAGTCAGGAGTTGGCAGATAGAGAACGTGATGCACGGAGTCAGCTAGTGCGGTCGTAGGAGGCAGATGCAGTAGTCCGCAAGGAAGTTGAGGATCTCAAAGGGAAGGCCGCGGAAGCATGGGAAGTGGTTGATGAGCTGAAGGAGATGATGGAGAGCCTCCAGGATGAGAAGGCTACTGAGATCACGGAGCTGAAGAAGGAACAAGGTTGGATGACTGTGGAAAAAATGGCCTTATGGGAAACTCAAGTGTGGTTGGAGGCGGCCATTGATGAAGCCTGTAACCATGCCTTCGAGCCAATAGCAGAATTAGATCCGGTCGAGCGAGCGCAGAAGCTGGGAGATGTAATCGCCCAGTTACGGGAGGACAATGCAGTATTAACCCATGCCCTGAAGCTCACCACACCACCGAAGTTAGTCGAGGAACGAAAGAGTCCCATTGAAGAAGTAGCAACTCAGCTGACTAAGTTAGAGCAGGAGGCGACACAGATCACTATGGAGACTGCGTTGTTATGGGGAAGCATCGTCCAGTTTGAGCTGCTGGAACAGTTAACCAAGAAACGGCGTGAGGCGGAAGAGCAGCTGGCTACACTGAAGACCTCCATGCGCACCATGCCACCGGTGGCGTAGGTATCTAAAAAGGTAGAGATCAAGGACTTGCAGCAATGAGTTTCCAAAGCAGAAGAACGATAGAAGCAGCTGTCTGCATATTGGATGAGTTCCAGGACATTAGGGTCAAGCTTAATGCCGCTGCTTATTCTGCACTCTAGGCGGTGTAGGAAACAAAGCAAAGAGTCGACACACACTTGTGTGACCACCCTCTGGCCACGGACCTCGAGAACAGTAAGGAAATTGCTGCAACAGTCCTGCAGCGGGTCAACGAAATTCGGCAGCAGAATGAGGATTTTCGAGTCAAGACCAGTGAATACACCATGTTCAGTTGACGTGGCTTGAGGGTGAGCCACAAGATTGTGTTGGGGGCCTATTGGTAGGTGATTTGGTAAGGTAGCATCGCAGCATCGTGGATGCTACGACAAGTCAGAAGACATAATGGAAGGCAGAGAGCTGGGCGCAAAGGAGATTATTTTATGTATTTTTAGTCGATCGTACCACAGTATGCGGGTTTTGGGTCATTTGGACTGTATGTTATGTAATTTTTGGTCAAATGGTACCACAGTATGTGGGTTTTTGGGTCATTTGGACCGCGTCAGTTAGATTTTGGGTCATTTGCTCAAAGCGTCGGTTAGGAAGTTGTTAGTAAGTGGACAAGCAATGTAAAGGTGGAAGCCTATTTATAGTCATAGAGTCATATGTGTTGGATAGAGGAAGAGCATAACCGAATCTTAATGTGAATGGAGATCTGATCTTGGCATGCGTCTGAGTTATCTGCGAGATATGTGGTTTGCGGAGAGATTGTATTTGGGTTTTGCTGAGCTAATATGACATGACGGAGCTGTTTTGCGAAATCCCTGTGTATCTTCTATTCACTTATGGTAATGCATGTTGCGATATATGAATGATGCTATGTTTCCTTGCTGCAATTAATGCTTTACTTTTATACTTGCTGCGATGAATGTTTCTGTTGAATGATGCAATGGATACAATGATGTCGAAGTTAAATGCATAGATCTATTTCTAAATGTCGCAATAAGTTTAAGTGATTGTTTCCACAAACATCCTCCTTCATTCGACGGAAACATGGTTCCGTCGATTCTCCCTTGAACATCTTGGGTGAGACCTCGTATGCTCCGCAAGTGTTGCTTGATGGGGTAAAACTTGTCTAGGCCGGTGCTCAGGAAGATCACGGTGGGTTGGTATCGATAGTGATGGGAACCCCTGTCGACTAGGTTTGAGTCAACACTTACCTGCCCCATCGTATCACACTTTTGAGTCATATGTGAGGACCAAATCACCATTGTTAAAGACACAAGGTTTAAATGACCTATCATACTGAGCTTTGATGCATTTCTTATGTGCCTCATTGGCAAGAGAAACATCGCGGTGGGTCTCGTCAAGTTTCGCTAGGTAAAGGAAGTGTTCTTCCTCGGAAGTAGTGTTCGGAAGAAGTTCAACTGCGAGTTTGAGAGATGGAATCTCGTACTCTATAGGTAGGACTGCCTCCAATCCGTAAACTAGTTGGAATGGTGTAAATCCGGTGGCAGTCTTGACGGAGGACCGGTATGGCCATAGTGCGGAAAAGAGCATGTTATGCCAGTTAGACTTATGCGTACCCACCATGCGTTGAATCATGGTTTTCAAGACCTTGTTAATGGCCTCTACTTGTTCGTTGGAATGTGGGTAGTAAGGGTTGAGTTTTCGTGATGAAAACCCAATCTGGCACTCAATTCATCTACCACATGGTTCTGAAAGTGAGATCCATGGTCGGTGACTATGGCTTATCGAACTCCGAACTGTGCAATGACATGGTTGAACATGAAGAGTGCGGAAGTTTTACTGTCTTCGTTGTACGTAGGCATAGCCTTAGCCCATTTAGTAAAATAATCCATGGTTACTATGACGTAACCATGTCCCCCGCCCAAGGTGGGCTTACAGTGCATGAAATCTATGCCCCATTTCGCAAAGGGGCCGACAACAATAACCGGGTGTAACGGGGCTAGGTGGGAGCGCTTTTTCCTTTGAAAATGCTGGCATGGAGGACATTTTTTAACGGCCTCAATGCAATATTTAAAGATGGATGGCCAATAATATCCCGCGCGTAGTATCTTCTGGGCTATAGCCATCCCAGAGAGATGACCGCCACAAGCCCCAGCATGACAGTCATTCAAGACGTATTCAGCCTCCTCGTGTGTCAGACAACGTTGAAGCACAGAATCAACACCACGTTGATATAGGGTATCACTAATGATCAAGTAATACTTGGCGTGGTGACGTATACGACGACGATCGTCACAAGACAGTTGGGGGTTGAACCGTTGGGTTTGAAGATATAAGGTAATATCTCCATTCCATGGGTCGGACGTGCTGATGAGGAACAATGATTCGTCTGGAAGGGAATCGTTGGGCTCGGATCCTAAATCAACATGGGGAAGATCACAAATGAGCTCGAAAAACACCAAAGACTTCTTAGACTTGGCCTTCTCAAAGAGGAGATCAAAATCCTGAAGTATCACAATCCAGCGTGAATACTTTCCCCCGAGTACTTGACATGTCAATACATGGTACATGGGGTTCAAGTCGACGATAATGGTGGTGGTGCGGAGCAGTATGTAATGATGGAACTTTTGGATGGCAATGACTGCCGCGAGAGCGAGTTTCTCGACATGTGAGTAACAAGTTTCAGAGTCAATAAGACCCTTACTAAGGTAATAAATCACATGTTCCTGGGAGTTGGTGTCCTCCTGGACCAAGACCATAGCGATCGTGGTGGCAGAAGCGGCAAGATAAAGGATGTAATCCTTGTTGTAATTGGTCGGTTGGAGCACAAGGGCATGGGTAATGGCATGCTTCAGACTGTCAAAGGATTGTTGTGCTTGCTCGTCCTAGATGAACAGGACATCCTTCTTTAGTAATCTCATGTAGCCCTATGTCTTCTGAGCGAAATTACAGACAAAATGCGTAGTTAAGTTTCCTTCCCTTGCAAAATTTGGAGCTCCGTAATGTCAGTAGGAGGTGGAAGAGCGACAATGGCTTCCACCTTCAAGGGATTGATGCGAATCCCATCCTTTGAAACAATAAAACCTAGGAGGTGTCCAGACTCGATGCAGAAAATACACTTTTGAGGGTTCAGGCAGATGTTATACTGCCTGCATTTGAGGAATACGGCTGTCAGATGATCAATGTGGAACTCACGCTGCTGTGGATGAGCAGGGAGATCGTCAAGACAGGGTTCCACAAAGTCCTTCACATCATGAAAAGCGTACGGCATGGCCCGCTGGAATGTGGGACCAACATTTTTAAGACTGAAAGGGAGCTTGCGATAAGAAAATGTGCCCCAAGGGCAGATGAAAGTTGTCTTATGTTGGTCGGTCGGGTGGATCTCAATTAGGTTGTAGCCGAAAAATCCATCCATGAATGAGAATATGACACTTCCGGCACAATTGTCTATGATTTCATCGATGAAGGGAGTGGGGTAGTTGTCCTTAGGACAAGACTTGTTCAGATCCCCATAATCGACATAGACGCGGATGGTGCCCTGTTTCTTAGCCATAGGGATGACATTTGAAACCCATTATGTTAATGGAATAGGGTAGATGAAGCTGACCTTCAATAGCTTTTCAATTTATACCTTAATCGTCACAGTTTTTCGAGGGTGTACCGGTCGTAAATTTTGATGGACTAGTTTTGCATCGGGATAGGTTTTAATCTCATGCGAAACAATAATAGGATCTATCCCGGCCATCTCCTCGTAGGTCCAAGCAAACACGTCGCGGAATCGCTTGAATAAGGCCGTAAAAATGGTGATCTCTTCGGAGGAACAGTTCTAGCCTAAACGAATATGTTCCATGACACCGGGGGTAACTGAGATGTCTACTGGGATGGTAGGTTCGATGTTTGCCAAGTTTCCCTCCGTGAATGTATGACATGTGAGTATCAATGACTGGGGGAAAGGATAGACATGCAGTGTGAAAATGGTGGTGATGTTGTTCTCCACAGAATCCAAGGGGGGTAGGAAAGACAACTGTTGGTGGAGGTCTTCCCACGTAGGGTCATCTGCACTCATAATCTCCATAATGGACTCATCGGAATGAAAAGTCTAGAGTAGAGGATCTGGTAAGGATGATGTCCGCTGTAGAGAACAAGATGTAGAGGCTATAGCCAAGTGGTCCTCTGGTGCTAACTGGATATCCTCATAAGTGATTTCAGCGTGAAAGAGGCATGCTGTCTCCAATCAAATGCATGGTGGCTTCTTCGAGTACGAGCCATTGATCAGTGGGGTTGGGGAAATATGATATCATGTTCACCGTGGCAACATGGTTAGGGGGATCCGAGGTTAGAAAGACACCCATAAGAGATGAGTATTTTATTATGCCAACCCCCATGCTCTCATATGGTTGTGAAGATTGCCCAAGTAATGGGACATTATCGTCGGGATGAGTAGTGGTGTCCGGGGTACATAAATCCAGTTGGTCAACTATGACAATTCGACCTTGGTGGGGGAATTGCACAATGCGGAAGATGGATGCCGCAACCACAGTAATGGCATAAAACCAATTACGACTAAGTAAAAGATTATAATCCAAAGGGGCTGTGACCACTTCCACGTTAATGGTTGCAGTCTTACCCCTCAACTCTACTGCCAAGGCTTGTAACAGCCCATGGGGTTGAAATCCATGACTGTCGAATGCTTTCAGGGTAGTGGGAGAATGATTTAACTCGGGAGAACCAATGGCTCTCAACACGATATCGACATGACTGAGGTAGAGGCACCTTCATCTAATACAGTATGATGGATCATCTTCCCAACAATCTTCGTGGCAACTTGAAATGCCAGTTGGTGGGAAAGCCTCGATTTAAAGTTCTAGAGTCAAAACATGATTGTATTAGAGGAATCTGGATCTACCGTGCCAATAGCAGCAAGAAGAGTCTTGTGTTGGTTTGGATAGTTCTACAAGACCTCTAGCGTCGACATGGCACAAGGAGCTTGCGCCAAGTCCTCTACAATGTTGTAGTTTTGAGCTGCCCAAGCTTTAGGATTGAAAATGGATTTTTGAATCATGCTCTTAGGCAGAAGCAACACTGATTCTAAGGAAGGATTCTCAATGGTGAGAGAAGCAGGTGGCACAGTAACATCGGGAATAGAAGTGGAAGATTTTCCAGTATTACTTCCAATGGGTTCCTTCGGAGGGACCGAGTCGTACAAGTGTGAGCGTGTGTTCAATTTAACCGTCTCACTACACATCATGAGAACATGCGCGGTGGAGGATGTGTCTCCGTGTGAAGGAGAAGGTTGAGCAATCATTTGCTGGTTTTTAGTGGGGAAGGGATTGTTGAGAACTGGGGGAGTAGGGTTTCCCTTGAGAAACTTCTGCAAGTCATCTCAGTGGGGACATTCCTTAGAGAAATGGTCACCACCACACAGTAAACAAGGATACTTCAACTTCCTCTTCTATGTGGTGTCTTCAGGGGTGGTCTTGGGATCTTACTGGTTAGAATATTTCTTGGGTTTACCTTTGTTTTTCTTCTTACCATTGGATTTCTGAGGCGAAGCTGATTGAACATAATTCACCTCTTTGGTGCAAGCATGCATGGGTGACTTGGTGGTGTTGCTAGAAGCATGTGGTGGGGATGGGGAATAAACCTGGGGGTTCGAATGTCCACTAGTTTGAGTAGAAGGCTGGGAGTTAAGGGAACCAATGATGCCATCGGCCTGAGGTCCCTTAGGGGGTTTTACAAGGTCGTACGTAGGGAAGGGTGCATCAAGGACAATGTCATACAACGTGCTGGATTGAGCATAGACCAGGTCTAAGTAATGGGCATGGGAAATAGCCTGTTCCTTGGTGACGACCCCTCCCATGGACACATCTTGAGCTACGACAGGTAAAAGAGACTTCGTAAACCAGTAAACTAAGAGTTGGTCTAGAATAGGAGCCTTAATGAGATGTCGTCTTCTCCTCCACTCATGGATATGATTAGAGATATGAGTTGCGGTGGTTTGACAGAGCGAAGTCAAAAGGTCCGTACCTGTTTCGTAGCGTATGGGTAACTGGAAATGAGTCAAAAAATACATAGCAAGAGAATGGAAATCGGGAAAGGAGTGTGGTGGTAATTCAATATACCACTTGGCAGCTGGGCTAGTGAGGGTCCTTTGAAACAGCCTTAAACGGATCAAGTCATCCATCAAGAAATTGGATGAGCACCATAGATGGTAGGTCATCACATGGTTTTTCGGGTCCTCACTGGGTTTGCCATCAAATTTGGGAATATCAGAGGGTAACTTGACCGGAATGGGTGTCCAATTATAACCGCAGAAGATGGGATCGTTGGTTAGACGAGATAGGTCAGGTAGGTCCAAAGTAGCCAAAAAGGGAAGCTGTTGGTTCGACCACAGATACTGATAGTATTGATAGGGCATATATGGACCAATGGGACCTTGAATCAACTGATTATAAGGTGTTCCCATCGGAAATTGGCCATAAGGGGGTGGTCCTCCGGGGTTGGGTGGTGGACCATATGTAGGTCCGCCGCCATAATAGGGTGGTTCGCCGCCATAAGGTGGGGGTTCTCCACCGCTGGAATAAGGTGGACCTCCAGGTGGGGGTCCTCCGCTGCTGCTAGAAGGTGGGGGTCCTCCGCCACGGCCGGCAGGTGGGGGTCCACCGCCTCCTCCAGAGAAATAGGGTGGGCCACTGCCTCTGCTAGAAGGTGGGGGTCCTCCGCCACGACCGGTAGGAGGGGGTCCACCGCCTCCTCCAGAGGAATAGGGTGGGCCACCGCCTCCACCGCCATAATAAGGTGGGCCACCACCTCTAGAATAAGGTGGGCCTCCTCCATGAGGTGGGGGTCCACCACCACCAGAAGGGGGTGGTTCTCTACCATCGTTGGAATAAGGTGGGTCACCACTGCCAGAATGAGGTGGGCCTCCTCCATAAGGTGGGGGACCGCCACTAACAGAAGATGGTGGTCCTCCGCCTCCGCTGGAATGGGGTGGTCCTCTCCAACCAGAATGGGGAGGGCCTCCACCTTCGCCATGAGGTGGAGATCCGCCCCCTCCAGAAGGAGGTGGACCAAATGGTGGTGGGGGAGGTGGCGCATGAGGAAGGGTTGGTGGGGGTCCGATTTGTGCAACGTTAAAATGTCCACATGTATTGTATGAGTTTCTGGGATAAGGTATCCTGTGGAGTAGGTTTCCAGGATTAATTTTTCCCAACACAAGGTTAAGATAACCTGGATACGCTTGAATCCATGGTGGTTGAGATGGGTTGGACGGTCCCCCACCATGATGTAATCCCATGGTGGATCCCACAACAGGTAAAGAGCTGCCAAGGGAAAAACCAATTAGCATCCCTCCAGTTGAATTATGGTTAGAAAATGAGGGTTTCCCCCTAGCGATAACGTGTTGACCGCTAGTGGATGGTTGACTCATGACGGGTTTATGTTGACTAGTTACTATTGGAGGAACACTACTTGTAATGAAACAAGGAGGTAAGGAGAATCCTCCCCAATAATTTTTGGGGTGGGGGAGGGGTAGGTAATGTTCCAGTAGTAGTAAGAGGAGTGTTGGACTGTTGTCCTTCAACCTTCTGAGTCATTTTAGGTACAGAATTGGTCCCCTGATCGAGAGGTATACTCACAATGAATTTTGACTAGGTTCGTAAGTGGTCACATTGTGTGTGGGTGTTTCCAGGAAATCATAAGATAAATAACGAAATGGGGTATGTCTAAATGTGGGTACTTCCATGTCTTCGACCCTTCACATGAGACTTTGTCTTATAAGTTCTTCTCTGAGTGTACTTAACTGATCCAAACGACTACGAAAGGGTGTCAGAAGCACTTCATGAGAACCCCAACTGGGAGGTGAGATGGAAAAATGAGCCATTTGTTGACCTAGAGATGTTTCCCAAAAGGATGCAGTTTGACCAAATGCTGCAGATATAGGGTCGTCCTAGGATGGATTTAACCATTCTAGAGATCCAGGTTCTCCTGCCATCATGCGATGGAAGGGTGTGTCTTGTGAAGTGGAAGGTTCTCCCTCTTCAGCCCTTGATGGGTTAGAGGTTGGTGAATGAGGAGGAAACATGTTCGCTCCAGACTCCATAGTGGAGTTTTCTACTTTAGGTGACACGGCCGTGACTTGTGCGTCCATACTTCCCTCGAAATTACCTCCTGATTAAGGGAGTATTCGAGTGGTAAGTTCAAAATTATGCGGGACCTTCTCAAAGGTTGTTCAGCCAGAATGACCGAACCATAATTTCTCCTAAGGGTATAATAAACAAAAGAAAAGAAGTCCAAAAAAAATCTACATAGACTAAGGCCACTGGAAAACTTATGTGATAGGTGTGGATTCAAAATTTTGGAACCTCACGGGATTTTCAAGGCTTCACAACTCGCGATATACTCCGAGGTCCAATAGTTATACTCGGCCCAATTTTTCAGAGCACTAACCAGGGAGGATTAGGACCGTACTCCTGACCATATAACCCAACTACCTGATAGTATGTGCTTAGTAGCTCCCCGAGTGTTTTTCTCGGTGTATTGCTCTGCCAAGACGGCCAAATGGTTAGCTCAGTTGGTTTCAGGAATCCCAGGAGTGTCTCCCGATATACTCAAGGTATGCGGGATCTCAAATCCGTGTTGGTGTTGTCTAATGCACAACCGTACAACAAGAGCCTTCCTATATACTACCGAGTACGGGAAACACCTTTCGATATACTACTAAGTACGTGAAGTGCCTTTCGATATACCCTAAGGTACGTGAAAGAGCCTTCGATATACCAGTTGCGACATGAAAGAGCTTCGTTATACCGGTTGGTACGTGGAAGAACTACAATGCCCCTGGGATGCAGTGCAGGCAAACAATGACAGCTGCATGTTTTAAGACGCTGAAACACGTCTCTAACTTAACACACAAGTTACTCAAAATTTTAACCTAGTTCTACTGTTAATTTTATCTGGACGGTTAGGTGAATGCATGAGGTGAGTACATAAACGTAAACATAATGCAAACCCTAACTACATGAAAAATGCACTCTTTCTTTTCATGAACTCTATGTACAGGAAGGAGAAATCTTTTTTCCAATGGTCTCACCAAATGGTAAACTTCAACAAGTCCCAAATCTACCCAAAAATGATAATGAAATCACTCTTTTCCGTTTTTTAAGCAAAATATGAAAATCAACAGCACATCAACTCCAAATCAAAATGCTTTTCTTTTTTTTCTTTTTCAATTAGAATAGAGCTAAATGATGAAAAAGAAGAATCTATATCTAGAGCACACTAACTTTTCAATTTTCACCATGGTAACTTAAAAGCATGAAAATAAAAAATGCAAATAACTTCTTCAAGCATGGAATCACTTTTGCAAAAAATTGACTACACTTGGATTTTTCAAGAAAATGAATGGCTCATAATTCGAGAAAAATAAAAATGACTAATTCTCTTTCCAAACTTTCCAAAAGATAAATGATGAATTCCAATGCATGAACCAATTTTTACTACAATTCTCAAATGCACTTGGAAATGGTAAAAATGAAGCACTTTTAATTTTTTCAATGATATGCCAAGACAAAAATTGATAACAATAATGCTTTTGAGTGTAAATGGCTGAAAAGAAAGACTACTTGCAGCACTCTAACCACTCAAAAATTCTCAAAGAAATGACAAGCACTCCAATGACCTAAAAACACAAAAATGACTCAAAAAGATCAAATGCAATCCAACAAAGGATAACTAAGCTCAACAAGAGTTTGGGAGTGGATCTAGCATCCTGGATAGATCCAGTGAGGTAATCAGGAAGGACAAGATGGAGTAGATGACCATGGGGGATTGAAATTTCCCACCACTTCAAATCAAACTCACTTGATAAAAAAGACCCAAAGACCAACACAAGCAAACCAAACAAAACGATGCTGAATAAAAGAAAGACCTCTGCCTCGAAGATACAGTGCAAATATGTCTGCTGATCAATCCAAAAACCAAAAGTTTTGAAGCAAAAACCCAAGCATCAAGTTTGAAAACTCGATGTAGGTTATGGTTGGGCACAGAGCGCCAGACGTAGGTTGCAAACAGGGGAAAAGCGTCAGCGACGCAGAATGTCAGATCAACAAAAGCGACGATGGCACAGTATGACCAGAGGCAAAATGCGCTCCTGGGTGGACAGGCACCCTGGATGTACTTCCCAGGTGATTTGTGCGCATAACTCAAAGAAAACAAGGAAAAAAATCCAACCAATGATCAAATAAATGGACTGAGAATGGTTCACTAGACCTAGAGAAAGTCAACAAACTCTCGGAGGAAAGAAAATGATGGTGAAAATAGGTTTAAAAGGAAAAGCAATGGCTCATTATGAAAATCAAGAATAACACACTCAAACTTGAAGTCAAAACAAATGTATGTCCCCAGTATGGTCGCCATATTTTTTATTGGACAATCTACTCGAGCGTAAGTGAGCCAGATCTCCCTAGTTCAATGCGAATCTAGAACAAATAAGGACAGAATACGAAGCTACTTTCCCAAATCTAGTTAGAGATCAAGTACTTAGACATCTTACCTTCAGATTGTAGATCTTCTTCCTCGTTGTTGCTCCAAGTCCCATGGTCGTCAGATCTTTAGCTGCAATACCTGTCAAGAGGTATGGAAACAATACAAGCAGTAAAATATGTCTAAACAATAACTGATCTAAGTAAACAGTTAAGGAAGTAAACTACAAAACATTATCAACACAATAACATTTGTGGAAAGAGTTTATATTACTGTATAAAAGAGGGAAATACAAAGTAGAGAGATGATCACAACCCAAGCCTTAACGCTGCAATCCTCCTCCAACAAGCCAAGCCAATGCATCCAAAGGAAGTGAGAGTCTCCCAATAGATGGATATGGATCTCTTAAGCTAATTTCACCAGCATGTAAGTGCTATAGACTTCCTCCCTTTGGAATGGAGAGGGGCCTTGTATTTATAAGATCAAGTGGATAGAGTAGGTTGAGAATCATGGGGAGAGCGCTAAGGGATCCTCCCTTGAGGTTAGGGAACCATAGGATAACTCAACTAGGAGTTAGGGATATGGATCCACCTCATCCAACTTATAGAAGTCGCTCGAAAGCTACCTTTATCCCAATCAACCAACTCCATCGCAAGTTGCATGAAGACAACCAGTGCCGGGGAAGGAAAACGCAGGTTGTACAAAGATACTTTGCACCGTCGGCGCAGGCTAGAAGAATACATTCTGCGCTGGCCCTAGCTGGGCACTTCTTGCTCAAGGACAATGTGCGCTAGCCCAACTAGAAATGTGGACAAAGGGAATCAACTTGCTCTAACATGACTTTCTTGATCATGGGAACTTCAGGGATCGAGGCATTGATTTAGCAAGGGACTCATGATGACAAGATTTAGGTGTAACAACAATCCCTTGACATATTATTTTAAAGATATTTTCAATAAGGCAGGACTCATTCATATTGTACCGGCGGCCATGGTTCCAACTTGGTCAAATGGCAGGTCGGGGAATGCAGGGGTGGGCAAGAGACTTGATAGGTTTTTGGTGAATGAGCAATTGTTATGTCACTTCAGAATATATAGATTATGGAGCATTTCCACGGGGGTTTCAGACCATAAAGTTGTGGTTTTCCAGATGGAACTTGGGAATGACCGTTACCTTACTCCCTTCAAATTCAATGGTACTTGGCTTGAAGATGAATCATTTTGTATTTTTGTATTGTATCAATGGGATATATTGAGGCAGACTGTGCATCCCTCTCCTTTAGAGCAGCTGATTCTTAGACTAAACAAGCTCCATAGTGAGGTTATCATCTGGGATAGAAAAAAGAGGAAGCAAATCAATGAAGAACTGCATAGTATCGAACAACAGATTCATGATATTGAAAGCTTTCCGGGGGTTGATCTCTTTTCAGAATCCAGGAAGACAAAGCTCCTTAATCTGTTTAAACAAAAAGGTGTGATTCTAAAACAACAGGAGAATACATGGAGGCTTAAAAGTAGAGCCCTTTGGATAGCCAGAGGAGATCAGAATATGAAATTCTTCCAACGATATGCATCACACCGCAGGAACAACAATGCTATCTGGGAAGTCCACAATGGGAAAGGCATATTGGTAAAAGAACATGATGTTATTAGGAGTTCGAAGGTTTCACACTTCTCCAATATATTTGAACATGATCCCTCCCCAAATTTGATGGAACAACTAAGGATTGTAAAGCTCCTTCCTAGATTCTTTGATGATGAGGAAGGTTGCAGGCTTGGTAAGGAGGTAACTATGGAAGAAATCAAGGCAATCTCGAAGGCTTTTATTAAGGAAAAGAGTCCAGGTCCAGACGGATGGACCGTGGAATTCTTTCTTCGCTTCTTTGATATATTGGGGATCGAGCTACTTGAAGCGATAGAGGAATCTAGGTCAAAGGATTATATTCCAAAAGGTCTTAATATTACCTATATTACATTTATTCCTAAGAAATACAAGGCGGAGGATTTCAATGATTTTAGGCCCATATCTTTATGCAATCTTCTTTACAAAATTATCACCAAGTTACTCTCCAACCGTATCAAGCCCATCCCTGCCAAGCTTATTTCAAAGGAGCAATTTGGATTCCTATATAATCGCCAAATAATGGATGCCATAGTGGTGGCTCAAGAAGGGTTTCATTCTGTCAAGGAAAAAAATCTCCAAGCTATGATCCTTAAAATGGACCTCATTAAGGCTTACGACCGCTTAAATTGGATATATCTCCGTCTGATACTAGTGCAGATTGGTGTCCCCGTGGAGGTAACGAAGTGGATAATGGAATGTATTTTGATGGCCTCATATGTTGTTCTGATAAACGGCGCCCCGGCCAAGTTTTTTTTGGGCAATAGAGGGATCTTCCAAGGCGGCCCGTTATCCCCTCTTTTATTTATCCTGGCAATAGAGGGTCTCAGCAGAATCATTGAGGAGGCTCGGTCGTCAAACCGTATCAAAGGTATTAAGATTTCCAGAGATCTTACTCTTACGCAGTTACTATTTGTGGATGACGTGCTTATTTTTGGTGCAGCATCTGTTGATGAATGGAATTGCTACAAATATATATTTGATGTTTTCTATAAGGCCTCGGGGATGGCCATTAATCTACTCAAATCAAACTTATTGTACCATGGTGTGGATGAGGACTCCCTTATATTGATTGGGGACTTTCTGCCTTATAAAATGCACTCTTTGGATAAGGGCTTGAAGTATCTAGGTTTTTTTCTAAAGCCCAACAATTATAAGACTGAGGACTGGGGTTGGCTCCTGAAGAAAATCGATATCAGGATTAACATGTGGGCTTATAGATGGATTTCCCTTGGAGGAAGGCTCATTCTTGCTCAATCTATATTGATGAGTATATTGACCTACTGGATTGGGTTAATGAAACCTCTGGATACTATCCTTAAGTCCATTTGTAGCAAGATTGTACATATTTTTTGGGCTGGCAATCCTTTGGCTAGGAAGTACCATCTTTCCAACTAGGAATCGATATCGAGTCCAAAAGATATGGGAGGATGGGGACTGCTAAATCTAGATCTTTTTAGCTTGGATATTCAGACAAAGAGCCTTTGGAGAGCTCTAACCTGCCAGGTTTTGTGGAATGATTTTGTCAAATTAAATTATTTAAGAACTTGTACTTCGTTGAACTGGATCAGGAAACCCACTTTCTATTACAGAAGTGCCTCTATCATTTGACAAATCTTGTTAATTACTTTTCCAATTATCAGTGTTTGTTTTAGTTGGAAAGTGGGCAATGGTTACAGTGTTCAGGTAGGAGTGGACCCAATGGTGGGTTTGGAGAATTTTATTCTGTCACCTGCCCTGGTGGAACAACTGAATGGGAAAGGTATATGTTACAAATTGGTCGGTAGTTGGATCAATGTGGTAAGTTTAGATGGATTACAACGGATGATCTGGGACTGGCAGATGAAGGTGCGAGTGAAAGGAAATATTATATTCAACAACTCTCCTTAACAAGAATTATTCCATCTGCAGATCCATATGCGTTGGTTTAGGATTACCCCAAGGCTAATGGAAATTTGACTGTCAAGGCCGTTTATGGTTTGTTTCTTTCTGGACAACCCTGCTCCTACTTGGTAGCAACAGAAATTGTGGAGATGGAAGATCCTGATGAAGCTTAAATGCTTCTTGTGGCTGTGTTTACACAATAAAATCTTGATTTGGACGAATTTACAGAAAATATATCTCTATGGAGCAAACATTTGCATTTTGTGTCAGACGGACGAGGAGGATATTACTCACCTCTTCATTCGGTGTACTTTCTTCAAGAGTATTTGGAGCAAGCTAAATTTGTTCTTGGGTCTGTATGGGAATTGGACTGGTCTTAATATGGAAGAGTGTCTTTGTGTTTGGTTATAGAAGAGAATGAGTTTCAAGTTTCTACCTTTGTTTATGATTTGGACCATTTGGATTTGTAGAAATAAACTTATCCTCGAGGACAAAATTCCTTCCATTTATGGCACATGCAAGCAGATCTTAACACTACTACATGAGTATCCTTGTTCTGATTAGATCGGACCAAGGGTGATAAAAAAAATTCCCGTCCATGATTTTGGATCCCCATTTGGATTTTTTGATGGGGCTGCTACAAATGACTGTTGTGGAGCTGGCATGGTATTGAGGGTTAAAGAAGATCATATTGTCCATTTAAAAATGGTGTAGGTTGTGGGTCAAATATGAAAGATGAGCTACTTGGATTTTGGGGGATGTTGTGGTTCTCCAACAAAAGAGGCATCTTCGGGATTAACATTTTTTGGGACTCCAAGGTTATAATTGATTTGGCTACAGGGAGGTATAATATTGATGCTGTACATATACAACCTTGGTTGATGCGTACCAAAAAACTCATCCTTTCCTTTGAGCTGGTCACATTTCAACATGTTTACATGAATTTTAATCTTGAAGTGGATCATATCTCAAAGGAAGCACTTGGTCCTGCATATGGCTTTATCTATTTCGAGGAATGGGTGGACGGGGCACTAGTAGACTCTGGTCATACTAGTTTCCTATAGGTCTCCTTTCTTTCTTTCATTATTTTGGTCCTAAGTTTCCCTTTTGTACTTTTGACACTATAAGGATATCAGGATCTGTAACGGTTTGTGAGATGGTTTAGTCACTTTACATTTTTTTTTGGTTTATAGTGTCATATAGAGAGAGAGATTGGAAGGTTTTCAACCTGTTTTTTTGTCCTTATATACTTTGTATGTAACTTTGATTTCTAAATGAAATAACAAGTTACTGATTTTTTATCTGAAAAATAAAAATAAAAAAAATAATAAACATTAATTTATATCTATGATTTAGAATATAAATCCTTTATGTATCTTGGTCCAAAAAGTTAATGGAAGATTCTCACCTGAAGTAAAACATTTTAAGTTCTCTTATTTATTTTTAGAAGTAACTATCATTTTTCTCTTCTTTTATTTTTAACAAAATAAAAATTAATGTTTAATCCATCTATTAATTAATAATGAATAATGAATAATTATGAGTTTATACAATTTAATCAATCATTTTTAAATAGTGATATTATGATAAGATATAGATGATTACTAATCAACTAAAATTTATGCAACTAATATGAAAATGTAAATTGACAAAAGTCGAAAAAAATAAATGTCAAATCTTCATTCTTCTAAGCGTTAATAGTTCTATCCACCTCTTGGCTTGCATCTATCTAGGATCCATGTATCAAATCACTAGATGAACCCTAGGGGTCAGGTGCAACTCATCAACTTACACCTTAGCATCGAATAGTGCAATTTTGTGAAAGCTTTTGCTTGATATCCTTAACTCCAAGTAGAATTCGATCTCCTCATAATTGAGTGATTACTCCACCTTCAATTGTGTGTCAATTCTCTCCTCTCTTAGGTGAACATAAATTATGGCCAATACAAGAAGACTACATCGAAAATGTTGTGTTCCTTGATATGAGTAAGTTATATTTGTGATGTAGTGATATGTAAGTATAAAAGAAATATATATTTTTTCCAGCGAAAAAAAAACTACTATCTCAAATAGTACAAAGATGTTCTGATTCAACTGATGAATCAAGTACAACATAAATTACATCAAAAAGATCAAGATCCCTTCAACGATCTCATGCCACCAATAAAGTCATAAATACTACAGGGCATCACTACAAAAATCATCATTGCATAGAAGCAAAAAGCAAAATCAAGTATCCTGCAGCTCAGAAAAGTCTCCGAGATGAAAACCCACATGATTCAGTAAAAAAAATAGATGGAGCCACTATCCTGAAAATAGTTATCACACCATTCCTCCCATATCATATGCCCTTCCATAGTAGATAGAGCTTGCTTAGATAACTTATCATCAAGAGAGTTGTGTTCTCTAAAGATATGCTCAAACTTGATATTCTGCTGCTTAGAAATTTCAGAATGTGTCCGGAGGGCCCAATGTCGCGGATGCATGACATTAAGCCTAAAGTCACCCTCAGCCCATTTTATGGTAACCTTGGAATCACCATAAACCTTAATATTGACCAAGCCAAAATTATTTGCAACTTTAAGAATGCACCAGAGTGCCATTAACTCCGCTTTCATATTTGAGCCAACTCCACAATTGAGTCTAATAGTGTAATAATGTGACTCATTAATATGGTTAAAAAAATGTCTTTCATTCCTTTTATCAGCATTTCAAATCTAAATCTAAATTCATTGAAATAAACCCTTTTTCCAAAAATCATATAAATATTTTTTTATAAAAATAATTTTTGAATTAATATTTTTACAAAAGCAATAATATACAACAAATGGAACATGAAATTTCTGCTGAAAATAAGCTTTTTGAAATGTGTGCTGAAAAATAAGGTTTTTGTTTGTGGTTTACTCTTGTAGGCAAGATTCTTGTATGGAACCATATTAGAAGATTTACTGGAACAAGTCCCAGCAGATGTGCACTGTGCATGAAAGGCGAGGATGCCATTGATCACATTTTTATCCGATGCAATTATTTTACGGAAATGTGGCACTATGCTTCACTGGTATTAGATTCATATGGGATGGCAAGGTTTTCAATGATTCTTAACATTCATGGATGAACAACCCAACATACTTAGATTATAAATCCCTCCTAGTTCTCATGATTTGGGGAGCATGGCTAGCAAGGAACAAAAAATCTTTCAGGATTTATCTATCCCACCACACTCCTATGCAACAAAGAGTCTTGCTATTTTGAACCACTTCTACCAGATTTCTTCTTCTACTCGACAACAGACTTACTCCTTGGTAACTTGGTACAAGAACAAACCCTGGTGCACTTTTGATGGAGCTTCCCAAGGCCATCCTACCCATGGTGGTCTCAGAGGAGTGTTACACCTATCTAACAACCATCTTTACAAGCTCTCTGCAAACATTGACTTACCTACAAATAACAAAGCGGAGTTATTTGCTGCCTACAGAGTCATTAAATTGGCAGTCATTATAAGTGTGAAAGAACTGCAGGTTATTGGGGACTCTTTGTTGGCCATATATTCGTTATCCAACAGGAAGCCACCAAAGAATATATATCTTAGGCCAATCTATGATGACATTTGTATACTTATTGTACTTTTCGAAGACATTTCCTTCAAACATGTTCATAGGGACAGGAACACCGAAGAAGACCTCCTGTCTAAAAAAGCACTACAACTCAACACTGGAGTAACACAAGTCTGAGAAATTGATAAAGATGACATTAAGGATTGGCTAGGCTGGACTTTTAATATTTGCCCATATAAATGGGCCATAGCAGGGTTGAAATTTGATGTCCTACCTTGCACGTGAAGAAATTTTTATATGAAGTTTTAATTTTAACATTGTCTTTCATTTGACGTTTAAATCTTAATTTTATGCGTCATAATAATATATATTTTTTAAATAGCATTTATAATAACTATATGAAACATTGAATTCTCGTATCTTGCATCATATAATACATAATAAAAATAAAAATAAAACCTAATAAACATAATGCTTAAACCAATCACCCATAGAAAATACTTATATTTATTTAGTTATTTTTTAAAATATATGTAGAAAAAAATTATTTATTTATTTTTTAAATTAAAAAATTAAAAATATATATTTAAAAAATAATTATATATATATATATATATATATATAAAATTTATTTTTATAAAAAAATCAAAGTTATTTATTTTCAATTTTTCTTTTTCTTTTCGTTCTTTATCTACCATTTCAAGAAAAGGACAAAAACTAGGTTTTGTTAATAATTCAAAGAAAGAAATGCAAGAGTCATGACCATGATAAGTCGTCTTCCTCGTGATTCCTTTAACTTTAGTGCTTTTATTTTTGGCTTTAGTTCTTCTATTTTGTTTCATATATATTTTTCATTTTCATATCTATTTCTTTGTTTTTCATTATTTTGTATATGAAATATTTAGTAAATAGAAATCTTGTTTAACTTCTTGATCTTTTTATTTATTTGATAGTAGCTTTTTATATTTTTATAAAGATTTTGAAAAGAAAAAAATTTAATTCCACTATTTTTTTAATTTAAGTAAAAATGGGCCATGCCCCCTTTAGGGTTGGTTATGCCCTTTGTTGTGGGCTGAGATGGCCTTGATCATTTACATTACGGTTAAATTTTATAAATTGAAAATTTCATTGTTATTTTTGCTTATCAATATATCGAATATTTAATAGTGTTAAATTTCATTAAATTTTTTAACTACATTTTATCTTATGATTTAATACATTTCTGATTTCTTAATTTTCATGAATGGGAGAAATTTCCTTATTGAATTTGTCATCTTATCCAGCTTTCCTACTTAGTTTATCATAGTTTATTATGAAGTGTAAACTTTTATAATTTTTATAAAGTGAAAAATAAAATAAATAAATATAAAAAATAAAAAATATATATATAAATGAATAAATAATAATAGTAGTAGTAGTAGTCCATTGGATGTAGCTTAGGTGGATGGGAAGAATGATTGTTACCCTCCCCACCCGAGTTCAATTCTTTTTAAGTGACATGTTGAGCTCTTAAATGAGCATACTTGATGCTCTCGTTGAGCCACCTTCATAGCGGAAATATCTGACCTTCCCACATTCATCGTGGAATACTAGGGGGGATTATCCGTGGACGTAGCGAGCACCAATCTCCAGTGTTGTGAACCACATGAAACAAAAAAATTCATTGGATGTAGCTTGGGTGGTTGGGAGGAATGATTGCTACCCTACCCACCCAGGTCCCATTCCTTTTAAGTGACATGTGGAGCCCTTAAATGGGTCTATAAGATGCTCTTATTGTTGAGCCCCCACTATACCAAAAATGCTCGCCCACCCCATGTTCTCTCGTGGATTTCAGGGATGTTCTCTCATGGGTTTTGGGAGGTTTTCCATGGACATGGCGAGCACCAATATTCGGTGTCATGAACCACATGAAAAAAAGTCCTTCAGACATAGCTTGGGTCGTTGGGAGGAATGATTATTACCCTCCCCACCTAGGTTCTATCCTTGTAAATGACATGTTTGAGCCTTTAAATGGGCATACTTTATGTGCTCGTTAAGCCACCTTCATAGAGGCAATATCCGACATTCCCACAATCTTCATAGAATAAAGGGGGGGGTTTTCCATGGACGTAGAGGGCACCGATCTCCGATGTTGTGAACCAAAAGAATGCTAATAATAATAATAATTATTATTATTATAATCTTAGGAAACTTGGAGCATAAAAAGAGGAAGAATAATGATGGAAAGGATTTGTTTCAGCTTTGTTTGAGTGTTTTAGATAGGTTTATGGTTATCTCTTTGCTACTTTTATTAGTCCCTACCGTAGGTAGAGACTAGTGTTTTCACTTTTTTAATTAGTTTGAAGCAAGTACATTTAATATTTCAAAATGTCTAAAGTGGTAACTAAAGTTTTAGTTTTTTTTAATAATTATATATATATATATATATATATTTTAATTTCTAGAGGTATTTTTTCCAAACGTGATTGGTCCATACCATTGAAACGAAGATTAAATAAATTGACAAAAACAACAGTAAATATATTCCTAGAACTCATGCATGTAACCTTCCTGGATGCTAAGGAGGAAAGCTAGATACAAATTCTGTCTTTTTATTGATTCCCTTCTAATTATAGTTTCCATTGTTTTACCGATTCCCTTCCATGATTGGAAATATGGAGTTTCCATGTATGAGAGTATGAATGTGAGTTTGCATCTGACTTCACAAAAAACTCACACCCATGCATGGGCCTCCCGTTAAGTTCTTATTTTCTAAACATTTTTCCATACAACAATCAGATCGATTTAGGTCTCTAACATCATAATGCAGTTAATTACATAGTGGGTGGTGACACACCTCACATTTTCAATTGAATTAAGTGCTCAAGAAATAATTGTATAATATATCACTACATGTTGTTTTTATAAATACTTGGAATTTGAATTTCTCAATTGCATTAAAAATTATTAGTTTCTCCTCGTCCTGGTAGTAATTAAGTTGTTAAATAATATCGATATAATCATGGTTTGTTCTTCATCTTCTACTCTTCATGTGGTGGCTTCAGTGTTGCATGTGGCGGCCTTCATGAATTATGTTGTGGCCACAGATGCTCCAAAGGAAGCGGACATCATTGTCAATATGGACTTCCAAGAAGCACTCGGAAAAGCATGGCAGGTGAGATTCATGGGAAACAATCTCTACCAAGTCAGAGAAGGATCATAGGGTTCCCCCCAACTAGCTATCATCCTCACTACTCAAAGCGAGTCTAATTCACATAGCAAATCATTTTCCATTATCGTAAATTTTTGTTTTAAGAAAACCTTGTTGTTATTGTAATTTGTTGGGTGGGAATATATAATATAATATCAACTATTTATATAAATGCATGTGTAGACATACAACTTGATAATCTAGAGAAAGAAGGTGTGCTAGTAGAAGAGGGTAGGGATTGCAAGGTGGTGGCAAACTTCCACACTCACCCATTGCTTGCAACATCAAGTAAAAGGCAAAGGCCATACTCGGAGGAGATTAACAGAGCATACAAGGGAGGTGTTCCAGGAATATTGGTGTCATATTCAGATGTATTCTACTATGGCCCTCACAGTTGTGCTTCCATGGACGAACCTGCTGGTTACCCTCACACTTCCACTTCTAATGAGAAATACAATGGCTAGAAAGAAGAGAGAGTAAAAAACAACATAGTTGATTCCCAAGGCCACTGCAAGCCAGAAAAAACTATGTCTATATTGTATGTGTAATGTGTATGTATCAGTACATAGATAATGGTCCTTGTGTAGGTGTGTGTGGGCATTTCATCACTAGCATGGTATTTCAAATGTTCACTTGTCATTTGGGATGTTTATTGTAAATATTCACTTCTGTTATGAATAAACTGAATTATTTTGGTGAGATCGGTTAGCGTTTTTGGACCAATATCGACCTTGTTCCTCCATTGCAACTACTCTCCCATTCGACGTAGTTCCCCTACAAACAATAGCTCTGGAAAATCCTTTGTAAGAATAGATGTATTATACACTGCGGGGAAATCATTCTTTATATGATGCTTTCAATCGAGCTTAAATTCAATTTGGTAGGAGATCCCTTCCTTGTCTTCTTGGGACATCCTATCTAGCTTAAATCCTACACCCGTATAGAACTGTGTGCAAAAACCACTGACTAGATCGAGTCTGGTAACGACTGAAAATGGCTCAAAGTTATCGACTTTCATAACCTCTTAATGAACTCTTTTATTGTAAGACTAGGACTAGTACTAAAATGATGTGTTTTTGAATAGATACATGCTACAAAAGTGGGGATACATTAGCAACAAAATCACTCGTTGAGGATAAGGTAAAATAATAAGTAGCCATTTTTCAAGATGTTCATTTTAGGAAAGAGATCATTAACTATTCAGACCATGGGGATGCCCTTTGTTATTTCACACTTAATGTAATTGACACTTCCTTTAATAAGGCACTATAGGGAGACTGGCACAGAGGTAGAATTAATATATTATGCACGCATCTTACACTCGACCCTTACCCCCTGCGTATTTATATATGCTTTTGGGGAAAACCCACTACTGCCATGGACTATGGGATACCGCCATTTGTTGCAAGAATAACCAGGAATTTATTGCTTGCCCTAAGTTACTTATTGAATGCCTCGTAAGGAATTGATTATATGTTTTAATATCAATGTAAAATTTAACTTCCTATGAATAAACCTCTATATTTGTATTACATGTTGCATGTAGATTTCATGTTTTCTTGTCTATATAATTAATATAGATATATGAATAGACCATCTAAGTTTTTAAGTATGCCTCTTAGAATCCTACTTACGCCTTCTAGATTTAATTAAGGTTTATTGTTTCTTAGTTAGACCACACATATATCTGTAATAATTAGGGATTCAATATATAATGAATCCATTTTAATTGTTGAATGTGCTTTAAATATATTTAGTTAGGTCTTAAGTATATGTAGTAGGGTCAAAAATCCCTAATTTGTTAACCTCTAATCCAAGCCTAGCAAATTAAACTTAAACTCGTACATTTTCTGTCCAAATCTCATAACTGGACCTTATACATGACCCATGAGCACTAAAAGCATTAGTTTGGTTGTAAGTTATAGCTTGTGTCCTTGGAACATTTAGCATTTTTACATGGTTTTACTTGGATATTCGACCTAAGGTTCATATGAGCATCAAATATAGAGTTAATACATCATATTACAAATAAATGGGTCCCCTTGGACTTCCACAAATATATCATCATCTCACCATGTGCGCCCTACCTCCAAGAGCAAGAATATAGAGAGAAAAGTGAGAGAGATGTGGGAACAAGTTGAAGGAGAAATGGTCACGAGCAGACCTGTAGCTTCAACTTGCAACAAATGACTCCATTGTAGCTCCAAATTAAAGGTCTAAATGGCCTCTCCAATTTCCAATTAGGATGGGAATATTTCACCCTCGAAATTGGTACTAAGGCAAGTAGAGTAAACACTCCACTAGCATGGACAAGCTATGCTCTCCAATTTGAAAAATGAAAAATGATCAAACTTGCCTCTTTCCTTCTTTGTTCTTGTCTTTTATAAAATTCCCAAGTCCTCCATGGTTCGAATTCCTTCCAAAATCCTCATGCCAACTCAAGTTGGGAAGCGATTCCAATGTGTGCCACTTGTCCAACAATTCATAGTCTTCATCTTCCCTCAATTCGAATGGGGAAGCTTCTTGGCTGACATAACTCCCTTGTGCGCCCTCTTGGAGGCTATTTTTAGCCCTAACATGTCATATATGTCATATTTCAGCAATCAGGTCTGAAATTTGGCATAAGTGTCATAGAATATTCATCATTGTTGTCATAGGAGTTAGGGAATCTAGCTCCAAGTGTCACAATTCTTCTAAGATGCCTCTTCCTCTTCCATGGGAGTTTCTCTTCCACTCCAATTCGACCTTACATGATTCATGCCATGAATAATACCTCTTCAAATCCCCCAATTATGTTACCCTTCATCTTGAACTCGAATTGGTGAGAGAATAATGCCAAGTGTAGTGGGGAATCTTGCCACATGTGGGTCCCACAACCTCTTATGTGCCCTCATGATCCAATGCCACCTTATTTTCTTTTTATTATTATTTGTTTGACCCATTTAATGTGAATTTGTAAGTCTAAGGTCATTTTGGGTCTTGTAGCTCCCTTATTCCAACTTTTAATGCTTCCACCCCCAACCTACGGAACTAATAATTTTCCTCCATGATAGTTCATTTGGATGGGTATATTACAACTTTGAATTGGGAATTTCTCTTAATGTGACCCACCTTGTACATTTGGATCTAATTTTACATTATTACTAACTTGGACATCATTCTTGGCAATTATTTGACCATTAGCACCAATTTGACAAACTATCATGAGTGTGGCCAAGTGGCTTAGGCCATTGTGACCCAATGCAAGATTTGGGGACATGACATAGCTATTGATCAGGATATGTTTAGGTTATAATAATATTTATTCAAGTTTAACTAGGATTAGAATTTGATTTATTTTTAAGTTAATCAACAACTAAAAATTGATCTTAGCATAGGTTATAGGTAATGTTAGTTTTGTTGAATAAGGTTGTCATTGATATCAAAATCCAAGCATAAGTGTATATAAATCCAAAGTGCTCCCCTTATGGCGTAGCTATTATACATGGCCCTCATAGGATGAGATAACATGTGGTTGTATCCACATGCCCACTTTGAGTGGTACACAAATGGAGCAATCCCCTAAAGCCATTGAAGATGCCCCCATAGCAATGATGGTGTGTCCACAAGACCATGATGATGAGAAGTGTGAACAAGCCCCTTGATGAAGACATGAAGCGGTCCAGAAGACAAGTCAAATCCCCTTGATGAAGCCATGAAGTGGTCATTAACCCATTTAAAGAAGGACCTAAAATGTGGAAGACAAAATTAATAATAAGTTAGGGCCGACCTAACCTAAAGTGAATTAAAAAAAAGTGACCTGAAAGGTACAAATATAAGTTAGATCATTTAATTTGTAACACACAAGATCATGATATCTTATGCACAAGTCAAGAAGGACAAGAAGATAAAAAATGTGAAGGTACAGGAGGAGGATCTTATGAAGAGTTTGAAGGATGATCTAGGGTTTCTCTCTTAATTCTTTATCTTGACAGAAACTTGCATAACTTTCTCATACGGTATTAGAATCACAAAATTCTTGGCTCATTGGAAAGCTTGTTGTAAGGGCTATGTGATGACATGATATAGGGTTTATATTGGTAAAGGACATGGCACATGACCATGGTTTCTCTTGTATTTCTTCATCTTGTGATTTGTGCAAATGTATGGATCTTGCATATGTATTAGGGTTTCCCTCTTGGTGAATCTTGGTGAATATCTTGGAATAGATCATCATGGTGTTATTGGTATAGATGATGGTGATATTGGCATAGATTATAGTGATGATATTGGCATAGATCATGGTGTTATGCAAATGTATGGATCTTTCATATGTATTAGGGTTTCCCTCTTGGTGAATCTTGGTGAATATCTTGGAATAGATCATCATGGTGTTATTGGTATAGATGATGGTGATATTGGCATAGATTATAGTGATGATATTGGCATAGATCATGGTGATGTTGGCATAGATTATGGTGATGATCCTGGCATATATTATGGTGATGTTATTGCTATAGATTATTATGATGTTATTGGCATGGATTATGGTAATGTTAGTGGCATGATCTAGGGTTCCTCTCTTGGAATGACCTAGATTTTGAACATGATAATGATGTTAAGGGGTTGACCAAGCAAACAAACGAAGTCTATGGAGGATTTTTTATAGGGTTTGATTATAGACTTGAAGGGCATCTTCTTGAAGGTTTTATTGCAGAGTTAGAGGATAGATTTGTGACAATGATAGTGATAGTAACAATGGCAGTGATAGTGATAGTGACAGTGATAATGATAGGGACAAAGACAGTGGCAGATTGATACTCGTATTCATATTAGGGTGGAAAGATTGGGTCAAGGAGAGGATATTGTAGTCTCCTTCAAGTTGGTGCCTAAGAAGTGTGATTTGGTTCTCACAAGGGGGCCGGTGCCTCCTTCTAGTTGGTGCACATAAAGTTGAATGTGCTCTTCATATACATAAGAACAATTTTTTTTGGTTTTCTCTCGTTTGGGTTTTCACGTAAAATATTTGTGTCCTATGTATTTATGATTATGTGCTTTATTGTATGATATATGGGGTGCAATTACAATTCTAAGAAGTGAAAAGATTGTTTAAATAGGAAAATATTGATCACCCCTCCCCCCTCTTAGTATTCCAACAATTGGTATCAGAGTGGGTACCTTTAGGACTAGTCTAACCACTGGAAGGTAGATCCCAATAAGAAGCATGGAGAAGTACAGAGAATATTCCAAGATATGATTACCATTGTTTGACAGGATGAATTATGCTTTCTGGAGCATAAGGCTGAAATTGTTTTTGCAGTCACGTGGACTTGATGTTTGGGACACTGTAGTGAATGGATACACTATACCAGATATTACCCTAGCAGTAGGTACAATTGAAAGAAGACTCTTTGAATGTAATTCAAAGGTCATGTATGCTATTATGGGTGGTCTATAAAGATTATAATTTGTCAAGGTTATGCATTGTACCTTGACAAAATAAATTTGTGATAAGCTCAAGAATGTGTATGAAGGAGATGTTAAAGTCAAAGGGGCCAAGCTTCAAAATTACAAAAGACAATTTGAACACTTGAAAATGAAGATATTGCAGCTTATTTTCTCTAAATTGATGAAATTGTGAATATCATGAGAGGACTAGGAAAAAAGATTGAAAGTCCAGTAATTGTTCAGAATATACTCAAATCTCTCCATATGAGGTTTGATTCTAAAATCTCAACTCTAGAGGAAATACAAGATCTAGATAATTTGAGCATGGATGAATTATGTGGAATTCTTACAGCATGTGAAATGAGAACAAAACAGTAAAATTCATCCATAAGGGAAGCATCTTTCAAGAATTCTAAGAAAACAAGGAAGAATAAACAAAATTCAAAATCATGTATGTACTCCAACTGCAGTGATGATTCATACAATGAAGAAGAAGCCAACTTTGTGAGAAAATTGAAAAAGGGAACCGACAAGTCCAAGGGTAAGCTTCCTTTCAAATGTTTTAACTATGGTAAAATTGGCCATGTTGCTTCCAAATGTCCTTATGCAAAGGGCTCGGATAGTAATGAAGAAGAAGTTCCCAAGAAAGAAAATAAATATTAAAAGAGATACAAGGAAAGAAATAAAGAATATTTTTGAAAAAGAAAAGTATTTATTCAAAAGAGGATAGTTCCTCATCCGATGAAGATGGTGATAGTGATAGTGACTCAAAAAGAGTGCTCTTCATTGAACTAGAGGAAACTACTAAGAATAATGAGGAAGACTATGAAGAAGAAGGAGAAGTGAATCTTGAGGCAGAATTGCTCAATGCCTTGAGTTATCTAAGAAAAGAAAGGAAGAAAAACAAGTTACTCAAGGAAGAGTTGAGTGAACTAAAGGAGAATTATCAAAGATCTGATATAAATCCTGAAGAAAAAAAGAAGAACTTTATGGATCTAAAAGTTTAGTTGGAAGAATCCAAGGTGATTGAAGAACCACTCAGAATAAAACTGGAAGAAAAGGAGAAAATACAGGAAGAGCTAGAATCTGAAATATTCTCACTCATAAAGGAATCACATAAGAAGGACATCCAACAGAAATTTGTCAATAGCACCAAAATATTGGATTAAATCATCAAGGAGAAAATACAGGAAGAGCTAGAATCTGAAATATTCTCACTCATAAAGGAATCACATAAGAAGGACATCCAACAGAAATTTGTCAATAGCACCAAAATATTGGATTAAATCATCGGCAACCAAAGACCATTTTATGATAAGTCTGGTCTTGGATACAAACAAAATGACATTGGTAAGGGTTCAAGCTCTATGATAACTGGAAGTGAAGAAAAATAAAGAAGTTATGCAAATTGTATTAAGGGTTCCAAGCCTTTGAAGGAGGATATACAACAACCAGCAATAAAGAAGAATCCAGAAGAAGTGCATGCATTCAGAGGAACATAGAAGCATCCACCGGCAACGAAGAAGACTTAGAATGAAGACTCGTGATTCAGAAGACCTGCACCAACTAGAATACCACCCACATCCAGGTACCAACATATTTTTCTTGGTTTGAGTTATTCTTGTAATAATTTTGGGCATAAGGCTATAAATTGTAGAGCCTATGCACAGGGTAGAAACACATGGAATGGAAATGGCTATGAAAACTCCATGAATCATTATGAAGGCAATTATTTTGATAGAAGTTATAATAGATTTGATGTTCTGGATTGTGAAATTAAATGTTACAAATGTAACAACTTTGGATACATAGCCAGAAATTGTAGAAGTGGTTTGATAGCGTCTTCAAGATAGGTTCCGAAACAACAAAGAATTTGGAAAAAGATGCAAAAAACTTTTCGGTTAAGGAATGTGGGCTTGCTTTACAAGCACAAAATAGAAGAAGTCAATGGTGTGTTGATAGTGGATGCTCAAAGCATATGACAAGTGACAAAAACATAATTTTGTGATTAAAGAAAGAAAAACAAGGGTCTGGCATGTTTGGCAATAACATCTTAGCCAAAATTTTGGGTAAAGACACAATTAGTCTCGGAAACAAAGAGGATTTGGTAGAATATGTCCTACTTGTTGAAAATATGAAGCATAATTTGCTAAGTGTCAGCGAGATGTGTGACCAGGGACACGTACTCATATTCAATTCAAAAGAATGTGAAATAAGGAAAGAATGATCAGGCACACTAGTGGCAACAACAACAAAAACTCATAACAATAGGTTGAAACTGGATAATAGCCAATAGGTTGAAACTTATTTTATAAAGTGTTAAATTTGAAGGGAAATTTAGTATTATTTTTAATATTCATTTTTATGATGCAGTTGGGACAACCCAAGAAGGGATGCACTATATAATGATGGATGTGTGATGGATAAAATTCTAGTGGTTGTAATAAAAATTAATCTTGATAAAGCATGTGATGATGTCAATTGGCTTTATATGGTGTTGCTTATGATTCAATTTGGTATGGAGATACAAATAGTGAAATGAATAATGGCTTGTTTGTCATCAACTTCTTTTGTTTTCATTATAAATGGTTTCCCTTCAAGTTTCTTTCATTCCTTTCTTCATTATAAATGGTTTCCCTTCAAGTTTCTTTCATGCCTTGAGGGGAATCAACCAATGTTGTCCTTTGTCATCCTTTCCATTTGTGTTAGTGGTGGAGGGTATATAAAAATGAAGGGCTTATAAGGGAACCAGGATAGCAAGTTCTATAACTATAACTCACGTGTTGTTTGTAAAACATGGCATGCTCTTTGGGATGGGTTCTATCTCGGAGATGTCGTACTTCAAAATTATCTTGGAGATATCTATTAAAGTAATGAGAATGGAGATTAATATGCAAAAATCATCAATGATTTTAATGATATAGAAAAAAAAAACAATAGAAATGTAGTTAGCTCAGATTTTTCCTATGAATTATTTTCTTCTTAATGAAGGAGTCGAGTACTTGGGATTTCAACTAAAGACAAATGATTACAAATACTTGTATTCATTATGGATATATGAAAATATTGAAGATATATTTTTAAATTGGTTTCATAGATTGGTGTCTCATGGAGATAGATTGTTATTGGTTAAATCCATTTTGGAAAGCATTCCAATCTATGGGATGTCAATCTAACACATTCTAAAAGAAATGTTCAAAAAAATAAAAGGAAATGTTTTAGTTTTTTGTGGACATGAAAGTAGGAAAAATAAGGGATTATTTTGGTAAAGTGGTCAAAGCTAGCTAATAAAATGAAGGTAGATGGATGGGGGTTGAAGAATATTCATATATTCAATCAAGCTTTGGCAGTATAGAGATTGCAAAGATTGATCCATAATGAAGACCTATGTGGGGGAATGTTGGAAGATAAATATATCAAAGAAATCTTTATGGAAGATTGGATAAGAAAATAAAGGAAATATTTGAAAAGGACTTCTATAAAGTGGAAATCATTGGTCAAATCCTTTCCTTTAGTTGGAAAATGGAAAGAATGGAAAGTAGGAAGAAGAAAAATGGTTAGATTAGAATAATACTCATGGATAGGTTTCTTGGGTAACTATAGATTAGATCCTTTAATTAAATATTTATGTGACTTAGAAACATTTTTAGTCTAGAAGATGGTTCATTTTATTATGAGTCACACTCGTGATGGCCACACGAGTGGGTATTACCCCTACACAATAGTATTAGATTATGTAGGTTCATATGCCAATAATAATAGTATTTATAATAATGGCATGGGAATTCATAAAAACATAAGTTGTATAACTTCATAAGTTAAGTTAATTTAATATTAATTAAATTAAAGAAGGGGTTGGTGGGGAAATATTATAAAATAATAAATATTACCTACTTATCTAATTAAGGGGATTTTTGCATGGGGAAATAGTGCATGGAGGACATGTGCACTAAAGGGAGGAGCTTGGGGAAAGCTTAAAAAGGGGGAAATGAGAGGGGGGTGGGGTTATTTTCTTCTAATAATTTTAATGACTTAGGGTTTTGGAAGGCTAATACTTTGATGCACATAAGAAGGATTAGAAAGGCCTTAGATGACTGTAATCAATATATGTAAGATAAGTCTCAAATTTTTACATAGAAAAGTAAACTATTTAAGGGTAAGAGAGGGTCATAGAGGCCAAACAATGTTTATTTTCATTTAATTGTTGAAATAAAAAATGTAATTTTTTTTTCTCATGGGAAAGAAAGGGTTAAAGGATCAACATATTCTAATACTAATATGATATTCACACGATAGAAGCTATGCCTCCAAACAGTCCATCAAAACATATCATGAACGTGTCTTAGCATAAAATATGATTACGCTATTGTCATTTCTAGTGTTAGTGTTTGAACCAACACTCGTTCACTCCATTTTTTGTAGAATATTACATGCAAAATAAAAGGGATGTAGATGGAAAATTTAACTCGAAAATAAACAAATAATGATCCTAATTTTTCATGGAAAAAAACTTAATTGAGGAAATCTCCAACAAATACGCTATCTTTTATTTTATATTTTCAATAGTTATGCTATATTGATTCTTTAGGGATTTATTTGTTGAATTGCCACTCAAACCCATAAATGGATGGTGAAAAGGATTGGCTCTTATAGTGTTTTTTGTAAGCCAATTTTCTCTCTTCCAAAAGCATACCGATATTGTGTTAGCAAAAAACAAAAAAATCAAACCGGGTTAATGTGATGAATTAGTTTAAATGGATCCATTAAGAGTGTTATGGAACCTAAATGCCTTATTTTTCTTTGCATCTCATTATATAGGATCCTGTTTGGATTGCCTTCCTCTTATGAGAGGCGTAGAGGCAAGCAAAGAGCCCCATTTTTTGTTTGTTTCCATCAATGCATTAAAGGGAGATCCAACCACAACCTATTTGAATTCTAATGAAGACTTTATTAAGTTGTTTCCCTATGTATTCACCTTAGATACTTCATGATTTTTGTGCTCCATTTCAAAATCTCCTTCTACATTTTCTTTATTTCAAGCAAGGTATCTATTAAGTCCATCTTACACCAGGGTAAGGGGAGATTCATAAATTTTTTCATTATGTAGGTTCCTTGTCCACATTTGGATGCTCTTAGGGGATCCCGAGATTAGATTTTGAACAATGTGGAGGGGGAAGGGAAAATATTCTATACTTTAATTCTTTTTCAAGATATTATTGGGATTTTTTTCTATCCTCTTCATAGGAGGGAGGGGGGATTTTATTTAAACCACAAACCATTGTAGAAGATAAGATAGTATCATTAACTTCTTTAAATTGAAAATGAAAAGTAAATTAACCCTTGCAACATAAGTATAATTGAACCCCCCTTTCACACAAGGGATCCAATGCTTTTGGATTAATTCTTGTAATACTTTGTGGTTTAACCATGTCCCCATCAATTTACCAATCAAGGTTTTCTTTGTGAACATCATCAATGTTCTTTTAAGGAAAGAAAAGAGTATGCATAGTTTTAGGAGCCCATTAAGCTTAATAACAAATTTAGATGAGGGCCTAGAAATTTTGCTTCTCTTTGGCAATGAACACAACCATGGCTTGAAAGGAAATGGATTATACCTCTAGGAGAAACAACCCCATTATTGTCCTCGAAATAAATGTGTGAAACTACCTTCTAGATACGTTGTAGCTCCATTAATACAAACATTCCTTTGTTGGTCGATGTTGAAGAAAACCAAGGTCTAGACAATTTGAACAATAAGAGGGATTCCATGGCATTTAGGGTAAACCCTAGTTGCAACTAGTAAAATCCTACTCGAGCACCATTTACTTGATGATTGTCCTTCATTTTTTTTAATGATCCATTTTACTACCCACGTAGGAAGATTACAAATCCTTGAACATATGTGCCAAACACTTACATTACAAATTTCACCTTACTATATTTTTTATTTCCCACCTAGATTGTTTTTTATCCAAGAAAAAATATTTATATTTGATATTTTAAAATAGAAATCAAATTATACATGACCTAGAATTTTGGCTCTTAGACACATAACAAAATGAATTCAATCTTCTCCTTCTAGGACATATTATAGTCTTCCATCATCAAGCTAGAGACCACCCTATAATATTAAAAGATCTTATGCTAAAGTATACATTCTTGAGAGTGACACTCAGATATATATACTCTAGACCACTAGTATTAAAACAAATTGAAAAAATTTGATCAAAACAAATACTTAATAGGTTATGAAAAAAGAACATTTTTTCTTGAATTCTTGCTCAGCAAAGGAACCCTCCTACAACAAGCTAATTCTTTAGAGAGGAGATTTTTACTCAATTTCCTGTAAATGTGAGCAAAGGAAATTTTTTAAAAATGTTTAGATCCAAGGTTTTCTCCATTAATGAAAGCCAAAATTGAAATTTTACATCTTCCATTAGCCCAATTCATTAGAATCTTTGAGTCCCTTGATACTTGTAACTTTCTAACACCTTTTTCAACAATAATTCTAATCAAAATCCATAAGGCATAAAATTCTATTATATTATTTGTTCCTTGTCTTACACCATATTTTACGAAAAATAATGTGAATTATTTAAAAAGACAATAGCTCCAACTCCACACATACCTGGGTAACTTGGCATGCACCATCAAAGAACCTCGGGGATATGAATAATCATTGATGAGCTCTTTTAAACTCATGGGATATTTCTTCTTAGGAAACTTCTAGCATTCCCACAAGAGACTATAAAGACTATAATTTGATGTGAAACCAAAATTAGATGTACTCCCTTGACTTAGAAGATCATCTTATTTGTAGTAATCCATACTCCCCATAGAACATAGCAAGGTAATTATTTATGAGCAAATATACAATATTTATCTAAATTCCAAGTTTCAAAGCATTTTGTTGAGGCCTCAACAGCCTGCCGAGTCGATCCACTTGGAACCCCACTTTTATTTTTTTATCAAGCCTTGTTAAGTGAATATTTTATCTATATTAGACTTCTTCTTTTAATTTAATTAGATGTTGGTATGTCACCGATGATAATTTATTTGATTAAATATTAGTTTGATCCATTTTTCTATCATGAACAATTACAATACTTTGTGGTAGTTGCATTTTCAAGATGGATTTCCTGACATGTTTTATTTACAATATCTTTGTTGCTTTGCACACATTGTCGTTTAGTATGCTTTGGATTTGATTGGTTCTTACCATCTTAAAAGTATTATGCAGCGTTTTCTAGGGTTATAAATTTTATTATTATTATTATTATCATGGGCAGGCTCAAGACTGAGTTTTATGAAAAATTGAGATTCCTCCAAGTATTGTGTATAAGGTACACTAGGGGGCAACTAACCTCTTCCATGAATTAAAACATTCCAAGTGCCTATGAAATACTCTAGACTTAGTCAACATCTTGAGAGCCTATATAACCAATAGCTAAGATGATAGAATTCAATTAAGGTTGAGTAATCTTTTGAACGGGAATGGACTTTTATTAAAAAATTCCTTTGTGCGTACTTATGGGTACCAATCATCTTGACATTTTCAAGGAAGTTTTATTGGAGGAGGTAGAGTGCGCTTTGAAATCATTCGCGAAGGAGAAGAGTCCTGGGCCAGATGGCTAGACTGTGGAGCTTTTTATTCAGTTTTTTGATATTATGGGTAAGGAGATTCTAGAGATGGTGGAATTCTCTAGGACTCAAGATTTTATATCTGGGGCTTTAAATGCTACATTCATCACACTTATCCCGAAGGTAATTGATCCTAAGTCATTTGGAGAATTTCGTCCTATAGCTTTATGCAATCTTATTTACAAGGTTGTATCGAAGATTATAGCGGGTAGGCTTAAACCTACATTTTCCAGGTTCATATCACCGGAGCAATTTGGCTTCTTACAGGAGAGACAGATTCACGATGCTGTGGGCATCACTCAGGAGCTTCTACATTCCATTAAGTGCAAGAAGATTAAGGCTATCATTTTGAAGATGGATCTGGAAAAAGCTTATGACCGGGTTAGTTGGGATTTTCTCAAACTGGTTTTAATTCATATTGGGATTCCGGCTTTGGTTATAAGGTGGATTATGGCTTGTGTCAGTACCATGAATATTGTTGTTTTGGTAAATGGGGCCCCATCTTCATTTTTTAGCTGCTCAAGAGGATTTCGATAAGGATGCTCTCTGTCTCCTTTGTTATTTCTGCTTGTCATTGATGGTCTGAGTTGGTTGATTAAGAAAGCTGTGGGGGAGGGGAGAATCAAGGGTATAAAAATCTCAAGAAATCTTACAATTTCCCATGCTCTCTTTGTTGATGATGTTTTACTTGATGGAATTGATTCGGTGGAGGAATGGTCTGCATTTCAGGGAATTATTGATTTATTTTGCCGTGCCTCAGGTATGAAAGTCAGTCTTAAAAAGTCTGGTCTGTATGAGAACTTGGTTTGTATGGATAGATTGAGACTTTTGAGAGCTATTTTGCCTTATAACTGCTCAAAAATTGGGGAAGGATTTACCTATCTCGGATTTCAACTTAAACCAAATGGTTATTTGGTCAAGGACTGGAAGTGGCTTATACAGAATTTTGAAGTCAGGATTTCTCACTGGACTTATCGTTTGCTTTCCATCGGTGGAAAACTTACCTTGGTAAGGTCGGTTCTCACAGGGACACCAGTCTATTGGCTATCTTTACTTCCGGTTCCTTGCACTATTATCAATTCCTTGAGAAGTATGATGTTTAAATTTTTATGGTCTGGGGGTCTGAAACAGTCCTATTTATCCATGATCGGATGGGATAAAATCTCAATCCCGATTTCTGCTGGTGGGTGGGGGATAAAGGACCTCTATGTCTTTAGTGCTGCATTGAGATTGAAAAGCTTCTGGAGGGCCTTGTTTGGCAGAACCCTTTGGTCCCAAGTGATTCATGAAAAGTATATCAAAATTAAAACCTCACATTGGCTAAGGAAGTCGAGGAAAGTTTTAAGGGGTGTCTCACCCATTTGGAATGGGTTTATGAAAGTATACTGTTGGTTGGCAGATGGCCTTTGCTAGAATGTTGGTAGTGGGGCTAAAGTGGCAATTGGTGTGGATCCGATCTGTGGTTTGAATGAGCAAGTGGTGTTCTCGCAGGGGTTATTAGATACTATAAGAGCTAAAGGGTATATCACTCTGAACTCTATTGTGAAGAACAACACATAGGGTTACTGGATGACTGCAGTGGACTTGTAGCTACCCCGACAGATTGCTTGGGAGTGGAATGTTTTTATTGGTACATTGAATTCTACAGGTATACGATGTACTGACAAGGAAGATGAAATTCGATGGTCTGGGAATGAGTCTATAGGTCAGATCACTGCGCGTTTGGCTTATGACTATATCATTAAAAGAAGATGTCTGTTCTCGGGTCATTGGTGGTATAATCTCATATGGAAATGGCATTTTCCGTTAAAAATCCAATGCTTTTTATGGTTTGTGCTTGTCAATCGACTTAAAACTTGGGATAACCTGAATGTGCTGGGTTGGAATGGCCCGAATCGTTGTATTCTATGCAAGGTGGAATTGGAGTCGGTCTCACACCTTTTTCTAGTATGTGAATTTTCTTTATGTGTATGGGCGAATTTGATAAAATATCTGGGGTTGTCATATAAGTGGGAAGGCAGTAATTTTGAAAAATGTCTGTTTGATTGGGTGAGGATTGGCAAATCACATAACACATTGCCAGTCTTCCTTTGCTGGGTTATCTGGAGAGCTCGAAATAGAGCTATTTTTGATAATATCACTCCCACTGTTGATTCGGTATTCTATGAGGCACTTAGTTATTACTTGAGATTTCAAGGTGATGAGAATATTCCTGCTGTAAGGAAAATTGGAACGTTTCAGCTAGTGGTAGATGATCCGGTTATATTCTTTGATGGGGTAGCAGCTGAGGGGAAATGTGATATTGGAGGAGTTATCTTTGTAAACACTGATCATTTTTACATTTTTCGTATGAATGGTGGTTATGGGACCAACATGAAAGCTGAGCTGCTTGCTCTCTGGTGTGTTGTCAGAGTTGCTATACTTTTTGGCCTGTATAAAGTTAAAATATTCGGTGATTCCAGAGTCACTATAAAGTGGGCCCGAGGTGAGTTTGATCTGCAGGTACTAAATCTTACCTATTGGTGCAACCGCATTAAGCAGGGTTTAAGTTCCTTCGTGACTTATTCACTGGAGCATATTTATCGTGAATTTAATACTCAGGATGACAAGCTGTCAAAGCTGGCGTTGGAGGGGGATGAGGGACTACTTTTTTGGGAAGATGTTTGTAACGATATTGTGTTAGATGCTGGGACCCTTCCATTTATTGTCTAATTGTTCTTAAGTTTTAGTATGACTGCATATAAGTTATGGTTTCAGTCTGGTATGTAAAATTTTGTAAATTTGGAGTGTTTGGAAGTATCATTCTGGAACTCTGAAAAGATGGCATAATCTTTTTGATGTATATCTCTACTACTTGATTCAGAAATTGAATAACAGTAGTATGTTTTTTTTTCACGGGAAAAAAAATCATCTTGACATTTTGACTCCTAGAAAAGGTGTTTATATGTTTTTGGGATTACAAACTCAACACAATTGTCAAAATATGATGGCCCATAGATATGGAAATTAACAATTTGGTTTTTCATGCCAAGGAGGCATGTTGGATTTCACCGATTACAAATGATTACAAACACTGTGAATTTTACATTAAATCTAAATGTGTGACCATTCATTGGAAGGGCCCTTTTAATCCATAAATATTGTGGCATTACATTTCTATTATTATATTAGTATTGTCTTTATTGGTTGGCAAGGACATTAATTGTAAATATATGGTCGATTGGGACCTTAATTGTAACCTTTGTCTCTTGTATATACCAGGGACACCTAGTTTAGAGATCATATCTTTTTGTCTTGTGTATTTGATACATTGTATATAATACCCCAATTTTGACCCTTATGTTATATTGGCTTTTAATGTAAATATTGTATACATGTGATGTATGTTTCCTTAGCGTGGAGATCAAGGCCAAGGCTCCGCTAGTGTATATTCGTATTTTATTTAAAATGGACAAGCATTTGACATTTTGTTTCCCATGTGCTATTAAGCCATGGAATATTGTAAATTGATGTAAATATTTAATATTGCGATAAAATACCAAAAATTGGCTATGGGAGAAACGAATGAGAAGGGGCCATGTGTATCCACTAGGGAGTGGTGAGGGGGTTGTGGGGATGAACCATATGCTGCCAAATATCATTGTGAGAACCCATTTGACTTTCCTTAATGACATTTATTTCTGTTGTAAGGAAGTAGTTGAATATTTCAGTCCATGGCTTCAATGGAGCATGGGCAGCCCAGAAATTCGTATGGTAGAGTATGGGCTCTGTTTTCTTGTACCACGAGTCACTCTACCTCATGGGGGTTGCTTCATTCTCATTCCCATTCTAGATTGGAGAAACCCAGCATCAATTTTCATCCAAAAACGAATTCCCAGAAGTGAGCAAAACCAGAAATCGCAACTTTGCAAGAACCCACGTTTTGAAGAGCCAAAAACGCCCAGATTTGGTATTTGACAGTAAAATCCAATGGAGAATCCATAGATATGAACCTTGGGGCGAATTTGAGGGTATTAGATACCTCGAAATCCATTGGAAAACCCAGTTTTTATACCCCAGAAAACCAGTGACGAGATTGAGTTATTTGATGAACATAATTGTGAGAAATCCAATTGTGAATGACTGACCAGAGGTTGGGTTTGCTTGATAAACCTAGTGAAGGCTAGAATCTCGAGAATTAGCAGCTGGACCTTTCTAGACCCATCCTGAAGAGCACTGGAGGGAAGGGACGCTTGAAGGACTGTGCAACAGAGAAGGGGACCTTCCTTGTGTTGGGTGTGGTAGGTAATGTGGCTGCCTTGACTGTTGGATTCATTTGAGATGCCTATAGCTCTGTCGATGAGCTCACTGGCTTAGCATTTCCCTCATTTGTCTTTTGTATGCTTGATAAACCCAAATCTGTGTTGGCTTAGCATAGTTGTAGAGTGAAACCATGGCTATGAGTGAGCCTATCTAGTTCCTCCTTAGTGGATACACAACCCAGCTCAGGGGTGATCTCTCAACTGAAAGAATACAAGCTGGACAGAGATCTATGGTTGGGTGGAACATTGCTCTCACATAGTCAGTTGTTTGGACAGCTTCATCTTCAAGATAAATGTTCTCTGTCATTTACATTATATGCATTAAGTGTTTTGCAGTGTGTTAATTCTGAATGTTAATTGCCCATGATAATGAAACGAAATGAATGTCTTAATGAAATTGACATGAAGTCCGTGCATAGCATGAGTACGAGATTGAATTCTCTGCATGATGAACCATCATATGCATGTGTTAGATATGATGATGCATTACTATTTGTGTGCTTGCAGATATGTTTATTTCCGCTGTGTTTATATTGAGTATGAGTCTACACACACAAGTTTTATTTATTCAAGCATTTAGTAGTATTGTATGGGGCTGAGATTGTCAAATAAGCCCGGTATGTCAATCAGGTTCCCTCTATGGTTTATAAATGATGCAAGGGGACATTACATTGTAAAAGGAGGTTTCCCCCTTGAAGAGACTTATTATTCCTCTCTTTATTTCAATCTTAAGGCATTGGGTTTCTCTCTCTTTCTAACTTTACGATATTTTGGGGATTTGGTGCATAAAATTTGGTAAGAAATCCATTTTCACAAGAAATAATGAATTACTTGTTGAGAAAAATTTAGGTCTTGGTTCATTATAAGTTAGGAGTTATAGTCTGTGAAAGTTAAGGTTTTTTACTAGTCCCAAAACTTGTCTCAAGTATTTGTTCTAAGTAAATTTGTTATATATGAAGCTTGAGGTCTCCAATTTGAGTGTCGCCTATTCATGGTAAAAATTTCAAACACAAAAAAGGAAAATAAAACACATGTAAGGTCATACAAGTCCACTCTCTTGAAAGGGAGAAATTTAATTCTTTTTTTTTAACAGAAACGTATATTTGTATATATATATATATAAGCCATGGTTTTGAACCAAATCGGCAGAGTACATTGATGGCCAAATTGGCTGTGAGCATTTTCAACTTCACTTGTCAGAAAACCTATGGATACCATTATTGAATGACAAAGTGTTTGGATATCAAAAAGTCTTTCATATCTTTCTGAAAGAGCTTATTACAAATAAATAAAATGGATGGTGCACTGAGAATGTTGTTAATGTTGTTAAAATGAATGTACCAATCTGAAAATGTAGAGAATTCCAAAAGCATAAGGAACAACATTGTGCTTCAGAAAATGAAGAAAAATCATGCTTCTACATTGTTGAGTAAAAAGGAGACACTCTACTTCCATAAATTGAAGAAGACCGAATCTTGAATTGAAAATAGCACTGGATTGTTGTTGATGATATTGTATAAGATTTCCAATGACCCTAATAATAGTTGATTCTTGAATTGAACAATGCGCTGAGGTAGCTGAAAATATAACAATCTGTAAATGCAAATACACAAGTTTCAGCTTCTGCTTCAGCCGTTGGAATAAGTAAGACATCTGCGTTATTGGGATTACTGGGGACAATCTGCTATCCAATATTTGAAAAGAAACCAAATCCCAGAGAGAAACTAGAGATGTTTTGCGATAGTTGAAGACCAGTTTGTGCACAAATTGGTGCTCAAAGGAATCAAATATTATTAAACCTTCCCTGTTGTAGATATGAATGAAGAAATTCATGAAATATGGTAAATATCACTGAGAGTAGCGATCGCCTTGATGTAGGAAGGTAAAGCCTTCTCGTGGAATATAATGTGTTTTACTGTCTATACTGGAAATTTGGAGAATCCCTTGATTGAGCCTGCTGGTTGCATTCGCTTCGATGTCTGCTTCGTTGTTTGACTGTCTAAGAATGTGAAATGCCTTAAAATGAGTGAAGGTACTTGAGATATGCCTTCTTGGTTGGATAATTCGATTAAGAGCTAGATTGTTGAGACTGGAAGTGGCATTGAGGGATCTGATTATAATCATAGAATATCTGAATATGTGTAGGTTGTCGATCTTCTGATCTTTAGTTATCTGGCATCCTTTCATCAATGCTAGGGATTTTGCTATGTTGTTTGAGTAGATTCCCAAGCCCCATCTGAATTTCAATCTTGTTGCGTCATCCTTTGTCCAAAGAACTCCCCCTGCTCCTATTTCTCTAGGATTATTCTTGGAAGCGCTGTCAAAATGTAAGCTGTCAATATTCTGGTTGTTTTTCCAATCTTGAAAATCGATGTTCGTTAATCTGAGTTGCCATGCAGGTTGATTTTGCGTTTGTGACAGTTTGGTTGGATAACGAATGGAGATTCCTATCCAATTCTTTTCGTTGTTGCTAAGAGTTGCTTCAGTCATGTACTTAGAGATTCTGAGACGCTCACTTAATAATGCTTTGGCTTGGCCAACAATTTGTAAGGGGGGTGAAATGCTTATCTTGAAAGATAGCATAATTTATTGTTGTCTGTAATTTCCAACAGGTGTATTTAGGGATGGAAATCCAAATATGATACCAGCGATTCTTATTGGGAAGGGGGTGAGGGTAAGTAGATTTCCAGTCATTAAAAATTTGGGTAATGGAGATGAAAGGGGGCATAGTAATATTGAGATCATGGAGTAAAAGATTCCAAACAAGCTTAGAAAAGTGACAATCCAGAAAAAGGTGGGTGAGGGATTCAAGACTACTAAGGAAGAGGGGACACCGAAAAGGTCCAAGGAAGCCTCTCTTGATGAGGATGTCACCGGTAAGAATTTTGCAATGGATTAAAGTCCAAATGAAAAAAATGATTTTGGGTAGCCCTAGTGGGTCCCATGCAAGTTTCCATAAATCTCTTCTTGCATCATTATGGGTATGGAGAGCTTTATAGCCGAGAGCTGGGGAATAGGAGCCTATGGGTCCCCAACCGCGTTCATCTTTGGCTGTAAGATGTATGGGGGTGCATCCTTTCAAACTGATAGTCAGAATGGTGAAATCGGCCTCAAGATGTGGGCTGATGGCATTGTTGTTCCATTTTTTCCAATTGCCCTGAGTATCCCATGAGCTGAATCTTTTAAAGTTGTGATTCCATGTTGATTAAGCCGGACTGTAATATTCTGAAGCTCTTGGGAATTTTGTAGAGCATCATTATCCATGATCTTGTCCGTGAAGATGTTGATATTCCTTCCATTGCCAGGTACCCAATAAAGACATTTTGAGAAAAACTCCCAAGTTGCTTTGCCTAGAGTCCAAATACTGGAGCCGTTGGATATTGGCTTATGGTCAAGGCATCTTAGATTGGTTCCATTTACATATTTCTTTCTAAGAACTTGACTTACTCGATGGCCTTTATTATGCAGAATTTGCTAGAGAAACTTGCCTCCCATTGCCAAATTTGCATAGTATGGATCACGAATTTGGAGGCCCCCCGATGATTTTTCCTGCTTAATAGTATCCCAATTCACAAGATGAATTTTGTTTTCACTGTTTTTTCTGCCATACCAAAGAAAGTCTCTTATTAATTTGCTCATTTGGTCTGCTGCTCCTTTTGGGGCAAGGAGGATAGAAGATTGGTAAATGGGTAAAGCTGATAGGACATAATTTACCAGTATTAGTTTTCCGGCCTTGCTAAGCCAATGGCCTCCCCATCTTCTGATTTTGCTTCTAAATTTATTGATCGTGTCCTCCCAATTTTTAGAATTTGCTTTACCGTAGGTAATTGGGAGGCCTAGATATAAGAATTTGTCCCAGTGAGTATGAAATTTGATACCAATAATTCTGTTGATCTTGGCTGCGACATGATTTTTTAAGTTCCAATTGTAGACTGCACTTTTATGCAAGTTGATTTTGCCACCCGAAGCATTACAATACAATTTCAGATTGTGCTTAAATTTGCGGGCTATAATGGAGGATGCACCGCCAATTAAAAGAGAATCATCAGTGAAAAGGGTGTGATTGATTGGGTGGGAATCAAAGGTCAATTGGAGTCCGGGGAGGGAGGCAATGGTCATTTCATGGTTCAATTTTCGGCTGAAAGAGTCTACTAGGATAAAGTACAGAAAGGAGGAAATAGGGCAGCCTTGTCTAATGCCACATGTGCCTTAGAAAAAGTCTATAGGACAACCATTAGTTAGTGGAGATATCTAAGGTCTGCTAATGCAGGCTGATATCCAATTGATAAAGCTTTTATCAAATCCAAAGCGATTCATAATTTTGAATAGAAAAATAATGCTTGACACGGTCGAACGCATTGGCCATGTCAAGTTTAATTAACATACCTTTTTCCTTTTGCGATCTGCTTGAATGAATTGCTTCTTGTACGAGGATGACGTTATCAAGAATTTGCCTCCCTTCTAGGAAACCACCTTGGTTGTCGGAGATAATTCTGTTCAGTAGGGGCTTCATCCGGTTTGCAAGCAATTTAGAGATGATTTTGTAGGAGGAGTTGCACAATGATATCGGTCTGAATCTGCTGAAGGAGCTGGGATTGGTTTCCTTTGGGGAAAGGAACAAAAATGTATTGTTCGTGCATCCACCGATTTTTTCTTTTGAATGAATATTCTTTATCATTCTCATGAAGTCTTTTTTGATATACTTCCAACATGCTTTATAAAAATGCATGGAAAAACCGTCAGGACCCGGTGCTTTGTCGGGTTTGAAGGAAAGAATAGTGTTGAATACCTCTTGCTCGGTGAATGGATTGAGGATGATTGAATTGTTTTCCTGCGTTATACTCTGTGGGATATGCTCCAACATTGATAGCTCATTGTAACCTTCAGCAATGCTGTCATCAGCGAAAAGATTGGAGAAATGGGAGAAAGCTGCATTTTTTTATATTCATATTTCCAGAAACCAGCAGACCGTCTTCTGTATTGATTTTAGAGATATGATCGATCGACTGTCTGATTTTAAACTGCTTATGGAAGAAATTGGTATTCGAATCACCTCCTTTAAGTGACATGTGGCGCGACTTCAACCTCCAATAATATTCCTCGGCTCGAAAAGTGTGATAAACTCGGGATTGCTGTAAAACTTCATCGTGGAGGGAGGTTGCATCATTGGGATGAGTTTCCAATGCTAGATGAAGGTTTTCTAGAACAGCCACGGCATCCTTGCTGAGTGGAATGGGCTTTGATCTGTTGGATTTGGCCCAATTCTTGAGGGAAAATTTGGTATTTTTTAATTTATGTTCCCAGACATAGCATGGGGAGCCAGAAATAGGAATTTTCCATGCATGTTCGAGGGTATCCCAGAAGCTGGCCTATTCGAGCCATTGAGGGCTGAACCTGAAGGGGATAGGACCAAGATCCTCAATTTCTGTGAACTGTAGTTGGATGGGTTTGTGATCAGAAGCGAGGTTGGCGAGGATGCTGGATGAAATGATATGGGTATCAGAGAACAAATTGTTGTGGATGAGAAATCTATCCAATCTAGCCATGATGTTTTCCTTGCCGAGACGTTTATTTGACCAGGTATATTTCCCTTTAATAGGCTTGATATCGATGAGATCCCATGCTTGAAGAAGAGCTTCAACCTGAGGTTTGAAGTAGTCGTTTCCAGAGTGACCACCTTTCTTTTCAGAACTGGATAGGGTAATGTTCATATCGCTAGCTAGAATGATGTTCTGAGGCTCATAAGGCTCCAAAAAACCTTCAAGTAGACTCCAATAGTCATGTTTCTCGAAATGTAGATTGGGTACATACAAGTTGAAGAGATTGATGTGCTTATTGCTCTTGAGATGAGTGAGCTAAGTGAATATCGAATGTTGAGTAGCGAAGGAATTGTGGAGATGGAATGCATCAGAGGACCATAAGGTTGCCAATCCCCCAGAAGCTCCTCTGGCACTAACTGCGTAACCTGTATTTTTCTTCCATTTTTCTCTTGCTATAGCTAAAACCGTGTTTTCATCGATTTTGGTCTCCTGAAGTAAGAGGAGATTGGGCATGTCGATTTTTTGAAGATCTTTTACTACCTCGATCTTGCAGGGATTGCCTAATCCTCTACAATTCCAAGAGACCAGCTTCATCATTTGGGGATGTAGGTGGAGGAGGGTGTTCCTCCTGCTGGATCTCCGTATTTCTTTCTTGTTGTTTTGGTTCTAGTATTTCTATTGAAAGCCATGTCTATCGTGGCTTGAGATCCTTGAATTTTTTCACGCTCGGCTTCTTCTTCCCTTAGGTCCTTGGTAGATTTTCGTCCTAGCGTTTTGGAAGATTTGTCAATGGGTTCATCTGAGGAGGAGGAAGATGTAGGGGATCTCACTTTAGTAATTCCAGCATAGGAAGGGGCCTCTTTTATTAGATCTGATCTGATAGGGTTGGGGATATTCTGAGATGAAGGAATCTTCGGCATTTCAGTGGCAATAAGAGAAGCTTGAGGATCTTGTTGTTCACGTATTTGTCCTTCTTCTCCAGCCTCAGGAATGTCATGGATCTCGGGTATTTTGAGGGTTTTGAATCTATGACTGGGAGAAATTTAATTCTTAGGGGGGGGGTGAACTTTTAGAGATAATTTAAGAGAAAGGTCGGGTATCAAGGTATCCTACAAACCAAGGTTTTTAAAGGGATTTTAACTTGAAACTTGCATAAATTTTGTTTGGAATATCTATTTTGGGTAGTTAAAAAACTATGATAAAGAGGAAATATATGAGAATTGTATGTAAATATTATTTTGGGCTCACATGGAAAAGGGTTATATGAAAAGTACTACACCCGGTTAACCTCCAGAAATCTCAACCATCATTCATGAAGAAAATGAAGAAATGTATAACCTATTGGGTCTGAGAAAGTTTTGGCATGGTTTGTTAACCAGTTTTGGTATGAACAAAGACACGAAGAAGTGGTTCGTGAAAGTAGGATTGACTCTGACGAAGCGACCGAAGAATAAGGAGTGAAGGGCATTTGAATTTGTCACCAGCGAAGTTAGTTGAGAGTAGTTACATTTTTTGTCCACTTACATTAATGTGTCTAAGCAGTGCGAGCAGGGAGGGATATGGATAAGTCCTACATATGTGTAATGGCTTGGGAAATTTGGGGTTGGTTAAACTAAGAGAAAGAGAGAGATATAGTTTTTCCATATGTAATGAAGAGAAGCATGTTTTGATACTGTCATAATTATGATGTATAAGCGAGTTGCTAGATATGGTAGTGATATGCAAGCTTAATGCGCAGATCTATTGTAATGAGGAGAGAAGGTCTACTAGTTGTGTGTGTAAACATGAAGTGCTAATTTTGTTACAACTCATGAATAATAATAACACTTCTATGGTTTTTCCCGTCTTGGGTTTCCACATAATTTCTGGTGTTCATGTGTGTGGATGATTGATGTGTGTTAATTTACTTTTATGTTGCCATGCATTCTAATGATATAGTGAGGTTGATCTGATAATATATTAGAAGTAAGTTAGCATGCTATGAATCTAATGTATGAACCTACTAATTTTGATATGTCTCAATTGTATGGACTGTGAGAAATATCGACTGTTCTGTCAAAGCTATAAAATGCTAGATGTTGTAAATTTTTGGCCATTCCCATTCGATGTTGCAGAAACCAGGTTCCTGCAGTACCCATAGGTACCTTGGGTGAGATGTCACTTGTTCACAGGTGATGTCGAAGGTCCATATCTTAAGGTTTGTTGGTGAATAGTTTAGTGGACTTATATCGAAGTATAGATAAACTAGCATAACCAACTATCCAATTTGGAGGACAAAGTTAAGGAATTTAGTGATAGGTAATCAATACATGCTCAATTGATAAACACAAAAATGATATAGAAATTGAGTTGAAAAACATGGATCAAAAGATGTACAAAACAAAGGATCTCTAAAATATGGCCAAAAAATGAGATCTCAAAATATGGGCAGTAAAGAAGATCTTGAAGTTATGAAGGGGGTAATTTTTCATTAGATGATACATCTCTTTAATCCTAATTCATCTCTTCAAGAAAATGATAAGGGGAACAAGAGGGGCTCATCCCAATCGCATATTGAGAAAAATGAAAAAGAAACATGGAGAACAAGAGGTTTGAGTCATCAACACTTGATCATTCATCACTCCATAATCCACATCATCATGGGTTCAACTCGAGAATAAAGAAATACTTAATTCCCAAGATATATATGTGAATAAATTTGATGGTAATGATCCCATAACATGTATATTTCAATTCTACACCAAGTGTCAAATTTACAAAAGATAATTATTACATTCTTGTATTTAGAACCTGGTCAATTTGTGTGGTGTCAATGGCTTTGTGATGATAAAAATGACTCTATTGTATCTTAGTCTCTATTTATGAATGAATTGATAGCACATTACGAGGATATCAAGAGCAACACCTTCTTTAGCCAATTGAAAAATATCATGCAAAGATGTTCAGTTATAGGGCACATTAAGAAGTTTGGAAAGGGTTGAGTCTTTGAATGAAGAACATTTAAAAAGATATTTTTTTCAATCTCCATAAGGAAACTTTAAAGGGGATCATTCAGCATGAGGTAGGTCTCTTCGATTCTAAATCATTGGAGAATGCATTTAATTTTCAATGAAAGTTGACTGTAAAAATATGGCTAATAGAAGGGCTACCACCAACACCTATAGAGAGGGAATGTTCGCCTCTGACCTCACTATATGTACAAGATTGATTCCTCAGCAAGTGGAGGAAAAAAGAGAAATAGGGCTATGTTTCAATTGTGAGATAAGTGCAGTGAGAATAAATTATTATACACAGATTGTGAAGAAGAAGAATATCTAGAACTGGAATAGTCTCAAGATGTAGAACTCAGAGATACCACTCCAACCATATATCTGCATGCATTGGCTAACATTAGCACTAAAACTCTTGAGATAGTAGGATATATCTAAAGGAGAAAGGTAAATGTTGATTGATTCTGGAAGTACCCATAACTTCATTAATTGCAAATTAGCCAAAATTCTTAATTGCTTTATACATAAAGCACTAGTGTTTACGGACAATCTACATGAGCGGACTCAAACAAATCTCCCTAGTCCAAGTGGATCTAGAACAAATAGATACACAATACCATCTACTTTCCTAGATCAATAGAAATACTAGACAGGTCAAGATGTGGCTTACCTCAAGTCTGTAGTTCCTTTCTCCTTGCTGCTCCAAGCTCCAAAGTCTTCAAATCTTTAGCTGCAAAACCATGTCAAGCAAGTGGAAACATACAAGCAGTAAAAGCATATGAACATGAATTGATCTAGATTAACAGTTAAGGAGTAAAATCCCAAGTATCATCAACACAACAACACTTATGGAAAGAACTTGTATTAATGTAATAAACATAAGTACATAGGGAAGAAATGTCACAACTCAAGCCTTAACGTTGCAACTTTCATCCAAAAATCCTATCCTCCAAGATAGAATGCTTGCCTACCAAAGGATGAATGAGGATCACCTAGAATAATTTCACCAACATAAGAGTAATATGGTCCTCCCTCCTCTTAAAATGGAGAGGGGGGTTGTATATATAGGGATAAAGGGATAGAATAGGTTAAATATTTAGGGGAGAGGTCTAAGGGATCACCCCACTAGGTTAGGGGATCGAGAGCCATATTTCCTAGCATCTAGGGATAGACCTCCATGTCACCAAGCTTCAAGAAATCACTCAAAGCTTCCTTTTATCCAATTTAAACAACTCTGATGCACCTTGCAGGAAGGAAACTTGTGTCAGAAGTGGATCGCCGCACTGTGTACAAAGGCAACATGTGTCATTGATGTGCTCTGTTAAGGTGTAGAGTGTGTCACCAAGGGGTCGACACTCCTTGCTCAATGGAAAGGTGGATTGGGGGTGACAACAAAAGATGGAAAGGGAAGGACAACAACCTTTATGTAAGTGTTTTAGCCAGGGAAATTTAGGGATTAAGGCATGGAGCTGATACATGACTCGTGATGAAGAGATTATGGTGTAACAGAATGCCCCCCAAAGCATGAAGTTGGTAAAATAAAACAGGTGAAATGCTTTGGAATAAATGAAAGGGATGGAGGCAAGAATCATTGGTTGGAAGATACTACTGCAGAATAACTAAATCTGAGATATGCATCTCACATGACTCATAACATGGTTGTCGACCAATACATTGCAGATCCATGACAGTAGATACCGACTGAACAAAATCATGGCTACTAGACACAAGCATATATCAATGATGATATGATAACACGGCCACGACTAATACAAAGTGGATCCGTGTGATATGACTCAAACTAATCTCCATCGCAACCTAAGTGAGATTTATGACTTAACCCAGGGTCTTCAAGCCGAACCCGCAAAGATACGAATCTAACCATATGATTACAATGTCTTGGAGTCGAATATGGTAGAAACCACTTGATTACCGGCCATTTATGTATATTGTTAATAAGCATGAGGGAAATATCCATTGATGTCAATTATTCCCAAGGTATCACAGTACATACCATCGAATGTGAATCAATGAGTTGACGTCAAACACTCGATGGAATCTTTCAATCAAGAGCCAGTGATGTGAACTCATGTTGAAAGTGAGGTAACCTGCCATTAAGGCATGCAGGCCCAAGGTACTTGATTGGATTCTACATTCAATCCTTGGATGATGTGATGAAGTCGAAAAGAATGAATCCATTGAAGGAGGACCATGATGTATCCCCCATCATTGAAAAGAAACATGATCAAATATGTTTTGGAGTAAATTGTACTGTAGAGCAATGTGTGAGACTGATTAGGGGAAAACCAACATGATAGGAGGTAGAATGGTGGCAGATAGTAAATCGATGAAGAGACATCTCTTGAACATGGGCATGGCATGACTTGGAAGTATTGACATGACGAGAATGATATCAACCCCTAATGCGAATGACGGTGGAAGCATTCTTTGAATGAATCAAAGGAGTAAAAGGACTCAGGACTCATGGAATTGATGTGACTCAAGGACAAACAAATTACCCAAATACTGAATGAATATGTAGGAAAGTGCCATGTTCAAGAGTGACTGAGTACTGCCGTAACTACAATGAAACACAAATTATTTCCTTATCCCCATCATGACTAATGTGTACCTCTTTTGTTTTTTAACAAGATTGAGGAGGGTAACAAATGCTTGGTATAGCTCATCCTTCGGATGAGTCCAATCCCAAATGTTTTATTAACCTGAGATAGGATGGGTTCGTCCCAAAACGGGCCCTTCGATGTCAGATTTTAACGAGTCCAAAGAAGGAAAACTTGATGTCATTTCATGTTTAGAGAGTCTGAAAAGGACTAAAGAAGACTCCAAAGGTTCTTTTCCGTAAAGGTTAGTCTTTTCACCCGAAAAAGGATAAAATAATGTGAAAATAACTCTTCCAATCATGATCAACCAGAGTGCTCCTTTTTCGTAAATAGCACTTCCTAGTCCGAAAAAGGGGCAAAATATCACCAGGAAGGCGATCATTCAAATACTTTTACAAGCGTGAAAGCATCAAGTTCGCTTGGCGATATTTTCATATTTAGGGAGTCTGAAAAGAGCTTAAAGAGGAACTCCAAAGGGTTCCTTTTTTGTGGGAATTTTACAAGCCCGAAAAAGTGATAAAAGACAACTCGGTGACTTATTCTCATCGTTTTACAAGCACGAGAAAGAACCAAGAGTAAAATCAGTGACATTAATGTTTGATTTTAATGAGCGACATAATAACACAAAAACGCTCAAGAGTTGTTCACACTTGATAACAAGCGTGAAAAGACCACAATAGTCACCGAAAAGTTATAATGTTGCTTTACTTTACCTGTAGACTCCAAAAGCTAGGTCAAAACGACAAATTAGGCATTCAGACACAAAAATACTACCAACTATAGTACAAATTGACCCATAAAAGAATAAATCAAAATAAGAATATTCCACTTTTGATATAAAAAGGGTGAAATAGTAAAAAATAGTTACCATTGTTTTTTACCAAATTTGGAGGAGTGAAAACACCATTTGGAGTCGATTTTCAAGCGTCGATTGTGGAAGTTTTAGCCAACCATTTTTGACACCGTCGGCGTTAGGTAGGCCTAAACCTTTCCCTATTCATTTGTAGTGGATTATACTTGCATTTAATTTCCATTTTTTGGGTTTTTGAGCTTGAAGAATGGGGGGATTATGCACCCTCTAGGCGACGCACTTTCCCCTTACGGGAAGTGCATCGAGGGCTCTCTGACGCACTTCGTGTATGGGTAGGGTGTGTCATCGGCGCACTGTATGAACTGACGGGGTGCGTCAGTGCAATCCGACCCATAAAACTAAGAAATGTTCTCAAAAAAACCAAGCCCAAAGGCATAGAAAGGTTCTAATACTTATTTAAATGTTGTTTGGATAGGTTTGGGTCACCAAAATGGTTCAGTGGAAAGAAAGAGAACATGAAATGGAGGATTTCCAAGCGGCAAACGACCCTCATTCCATGAACGCACTTCAACAATGTGGTTTGCTCAAATTCTTTCACATCTAGGGCATGAGAGCCCAAGTACCATTGCTGGAATATTTGATCAGACTATGGGATCCAGGACAACAATAATTCTGAGTTGGTTTTCATACGGTGACCATAGATGTAGAGGACATCTATTTCCTGACAGGGTTTTCTAGACGGGGTGTTCCGGTTTCGTTATCAGGACCACGTGGTAGTGACCAATCCACAAAGAGCCTAGTGGCTCAATTTTGTACACCTGGTACTCAAATGCCTGCTGGGAATATTCCCATTAAGACTATGAGGGATCGACCACTGCGCATTGTTCTCGTCACCATAGAGAGAGTTATGGGAAGCAAGGCTCCTCACCAGGCCATGAAGGCGCATATGTTGTATTTTGTAGAGTGCATGGCCCCAACTGTGTTCAACTGGTGCGAGGGACTCCTCGCGAATCTCAAAGATAATCTCACCAAGTGTCATCGAGGTGAGATGAAACAGTTCGGCTATGGTTGAATTGTAGTCTCGTTCTTATTGGAACGAGTCTTGCTACTATGTCCCCAGGTGGATATAGAGGATATAGACCCGAGAGATCCTCATATGGTTCGTTGGTCTGAGGTTATGGCCCGCCACAGAGGTGGGGGCCCGGTCATCGGTTATGGTCCCGCATTATTTAGGTGGTTGTAGGGACAACTCCTCATGGTCAATTATTACCCATATGCGGGCACAAACTTCAGAGGTGACCCAGACTTAGCTCTGCCCGAGGGGGAGCAATGGGGAAACCTAGGTAAGAACGAAAACTCTATTATGCTATTCATTTTATGATTTTTTATGTTTTGGGAGTAGTATTGATAGTTTGCATATGGTTTGTGTAGATGTTGGTCTGGTTCGACCATTGGGTGCTTCTCTGATTGAGCAGAGAGAGGTGGTATGTGACATAGAGGCTGCACACCAGATGCGGCCGAGGAGTTGGTTGAGCTAGAGGAGAACCTCTAGAGATTGATGCTAGACATACCAGATGCCTTTATAGATGAGTTACCTCGTCATTACCAGTGCCATACTGCAGGATTTTCGACACGTTTTGGTCCACTACTCCGTAGAGTAGCCAAGGCCATCATCTGTTATCATGAGCGTCCTAGGGATTAGCTCATGTGATATGCATATACTGAAAGCTACGAGCTTCAAACTTTTCGTATCTATGACCTACTGAAAGCTCATATGCTTCAGATTTTGTATCCATACTACATTTTTTGTATTATACCGGCATGATGATATATATATATATATATACGAAACACTATTCATGACTTTATATATTGTGTTTCATTGATGATTATGAGGTCTTGTGCATGTTTAAATTATATTATGGATAATTTACATGTTATGTCATTTCTTACATCTTTTCAATAAAATGTTTTATGAATGTGCAATGTGCCAATACAATATGAAATTGGCCAAGGATTCAGCGATAGTGTTCGTGTCTCTAGAGATATGTAGGTATTGAATGGTCTCAAAAGACCTCTCCAAGAGACCTACTTGTCGAAATAGACAGAGTAGCATAAGATCGCGGATAGCATAGACACGGCTAAGATGGGATACCACTAATTGTGATTCAAGGTGGACGACAATGTGATCCATGCCAAGGGAAAGAGCGTTGGCCAATAATCCAATCACCGCATGATACTCAACGGCATTGTTGGTTGCGTATCCTAGACAACTTCCCCCCAAACTAATGAGATCGTTGGTAGGGGAATAGATTACCCATGCTGTCGAAGAGAGACTACGGATATGCCAGCTAGCACCATCTGCAAATCCAAAACACGTTTCCATCTACACATCCAGGCAGAACATGGTATAAGCGTACATACAAGATCCTAACACACTCAAACTAAAGCGTCACACCACACAAAACACAAATCATGTAAAATATATACATAGTACTAATGCATAAAATGTGATTATTCTATATAGGTTGAATACCATGAAAGAATTATAATAGCCAAGAATCTTGAAGCAAAGAAGTCCTCACAAGAATTTATTCAAAGATATGCAAGAATAAGAAGAAATGTTAAAACAAAACATAAGAGAAGAAACTCAATTGATGGAAATATTATCTCATGTATTATTCCTCAATGTGAATACAATATATAATACATATCAAGAGAGAAAATAGAATGCCTTAAAGGCAAGTTGTAAAGCACAAAAAGTAAGGCTTACTAAAAACATAAAAACCCCCTAGGTGGCAAAAGCAGTTTCCAAAACTGTGATAGAGCCTCACGAATTTGACAAGTATGGTATGGAAGCTCATGAGTGAGATAAATGGAATGTAATGGTTGCTTTAGAAGATAATATATGATGTGGAGGTCGAATTGGTCAAGTGGTAAGATTTTCCAAGTGAACTAGCTTTTCCTTATCCACTAGAAAGTAGAAAAAACAAGATAAAGATGTCTAAATCAGGAAAGTGTCTTTCTAATTTAGGAATGGAATAAAATCAGACAAAATCCAAGGAAATCTTATCCATAATTTGTCCAAATTCATTTTTGTGACTTAGGATGGCAAGTGATCCACTAAAAGACAAAACTGGCCCTATTTAGCTAGTCAAAACTTAGGAAATTAATCTAGATGACTAGTAAAATATATCCTAAGTATTTAATGAGTTTTTAAATGTTCCAACACCCCCCCCCCTTAAGCCTGACTTTATGAGGTGAAATATCATAAATATAGGGCCCAAGAAACAAGGCTTATGGTCACCCCAATACAAAAAATTATTAGTCCATGTAGGTGAGGAAAGAAGGAAAACCACTTGGGAAGAAAACCTCCCCTCAAGATCATGGAATACACCATATTAATGCTCTCCAAACTTCAAGCAGGTGAGAACTTGGTCAAATGTATGGAGGAATATTCTTCTTGGGAAGAAGTGGAATGTGCTCACTAGACTTGAGCTTCTTGAGATCAGATCCAAATGAGAATTGATGATGTCCTCCATCTTCTGTGCAATCGGTGCCAAAAATCATGCAGTGAAATAGAAGCAAGAGAGAGAGAGCAAAACCAGTCACTCCAAACTGTAATTTTGCCTCCATAGAATTCAATAACACACCAAATATCAACCCAAGGAGAGGTTCTGAGTGTGTATGATCTGCAACAACTGGCTGATGATTCGAATCAGAAGACATATGAGATAACAATGATGAGAGATGGAAAAATCTGAATTCTTCAACAATAAATTTCTGCCATTTGATCTTCAGTTCCTGCAAAACAAACTCTCTGAAACTCATACTGGAAGATTAATTTAATTAATAACTCCAAAGGATATGATACCATGTGAGAATTCTATATAGGTTGAATACCATGAAATAATTCTAATATCCAAGAATCTTGAAGCAAAGAAGTCCTCACAAGAATTTATTCAAAGATATGCAAGAATAAGAAGAAATGTTGAAACAGAACATGAGATAATGATTCCATCAATTGAGTTCCTTCTCTTATGTTCTGTTTCAACATTTCTTCTTATTCTTGCATATCTATGAATAAATTCTTGTGAGGACTTCTTTGCTTCAAGATTCTTGGCTATTAGAATTCTTTCATGGTATTCAACCTATATAGAATTCTCACATAAAAGACTTAGGCATAGTACCACTTCAGGAAGAGTCCATTGCGAGGCTCTCCTAAATATATCTCGTCATAGTCTTCTAGTTCATATGCTCCCTTCTCCAAAACATGCTTAACTACATATGTACCGTGCCACATGGGCTAAAGTTTACCTGCCCCCAGCTTATCATGTTTTTGGTCATAGGTGAGGACCAAATATCCCAAGTTAAAGATACGAGGTTTGATCGATTTGTCATACTGGTCCTTGATGCACTTCTTGTGTGCTTCATTAGTAAGGGCTGCATCACGGGGGGTCTTGTCAAGTTTATCCAAGTACAGAAAACGTTCTTCCTTGGCGGTGGTGTTCGGTAGAAGTTCGACTGCAAGTTTCAATGACGGAATCTCGCACTAAATAGGTAAGACTACCTCCAGTCCGTAGACTAGTTAGAAGGGTGTGAATCCGGTGGCAGTTTTAATAGAAGTTCTATATGCCGACAGGGCCGAAAAATCATGGTGTGCCCGTTAGACCTGTGTGTACCCACCATGCGTTGGATCATGGTTTTCAAGACCTTATTGATGGCCTCTACTTGTCCATTGGACTGTGGGTAATACGAAGTTGATTTCTCATGTCGAAAACCCAACCTAACGCTTAATTTGTCCACCATCTTGTTCTAGAAATTCCTTCCAAGATCAATGACGATGGCCTAAGGAACTCTGAATCGTGCAATGATGTGATTAAACATAAAGAGTGCGGCAGTTTTGTCGTCTTTGTTGAATGTAGGCATGGCCTCCACCCACTTGGTAAAATAGTCAACGAAAACGATGACGTAGCCATGCCCCCCGGTCGAGGTAGGCTTACAATGCATGAAATATATGTCCCATTTATCAAAGGGGACGAAGGAAATAATGGGATGTAGTGGGGTTGGATGAGAGTGCTTTTTATGATGAAAAAGCTAGCAAAAAGGACACTTCTTGACGGCTTCAATACAATCTTTAAAGATGGAAGGCCAATAGTATCCAGCGCGTAGTATTCTCTGAGCTATAGCCATCCCAGAAAGATGACCGCCACATGCCCTGGAGTGACAATCATTGAGAACGTGTTCAACCTATTCATGATTTAAGCATCGTCCGAGGATAGAATCAACACCACAGCGGTATAAGGTATCGCCGATGATTAGGTAGTACTTTGTGTGGTGACTTACATGATGGTGGTCGTCATGGGATAGCTGAGGACTGAAATGTTGGTTTTGGAGATACAAAGTGATGTCTCCATACCATGGGTCAAAAGTAATTATGAGAAACAAAGACTCGTCGGGGAGAGAGTCAATGGGCTCAATCCCCTGATCAGTACGGGGAAGATCACAGATAAGCTCCACAAAAACCAAAGACTTTTTGGACTTGTCCTTCTCAAAATGGAGGTTGAATTCCTGAGGAATTACGATCCAGCGTGAATACTTGTCCCCCAGCACCTGACGAGTAAGAACGTGGTATATAGGGTTAGATTCGACAATGATAGTGGTAGTGCGGAGGAGGATATAATGGCAAAAATTTTGGACAACAATGAATACTGTGAGATCTAGCTTATCAACATGTGAATACCATGTTTTAGAGTCAATGAGACCCTTATTAAAGTAGTAAATCACGTGTTCCTAGGCGTTACTATCCTCCTGAACCAAAACCATAGCCATGGTGTTAGTGGAAGCAGCAAGATAGAGGATGTAATCCTTGGTGTAATTGGGTGGTTGTAGCACAAGTGCATGGGTGATAGCATGTTTTAGGTTGTTGAGGGACTGTTGAGCAGAATCATCCCAAATGAACAGGACGTCCTTCTTTAACAATCTCATGTATCCCTGTGTTTTCTTGGAAAAATTATAGACAAAACGCCTTAAGTAGTTTTCCTTCCCCTGCAAACCTTGTAGTTCTGGTATATCTATTGGGGGTGGCAAAGCGACAATGGATTCCACCTTCAGGGGATAAATGCGGATCCCATCTTTCGAAATGATGAAGCCTAGGAGGAGTCTAGACTTGACACAGAATATGAACTTGTGAGGGTATAGATGGATGTTATACTACCTACATTTGAGGAATACAGCCGTTAGATGGTCAATGTGGAACTCACGATGATTCGAATGGGAAGGGAGATCGTTGAGGTATGGTTCTACAAAGTCTTTCACATCGTGGAAAGCGTACGACATAGCCCACTGGAATGTAGCACCAGCATTTTTAAGGCCAAAAGGGATTTTGGGATATGCAAACGTACCCCATGGGAATATGAAAGCAGTTTTATGTTGATTGGCCGGGTGGATCTCAATTTGATTATAGCCAGAAAAGCCATCCATGAAAGAGAAGATGACGCTTCCGGCACAATTGTCGATGATTTGGTCGATAAACAAGGTAGGGTAGTTTTCCTTGGGACAAGCCTTATTGAGGTCCCTGTAATCGACACAAACCCTAATGGTGCCCTGTTTTTTGTTAATGGGGTCGACATTAGAGACCTTGTCTGTCAAGGGAACAGGATAAATGAAACCAACCTTCAACATATTTTCGATTTCAGCCTTGATAGCCGCAATTTTCCTAAGGTGCACTGGATGTAATTTTTGTCAGACGGGTTTAGCATCGACATATGTTTGGATCTCATGTACAACAATAGCAGGATCAATCCCACGCATTTCCTCATAACTCCATGCAAATACATCACGGAACTGTTTGAATAAGGCCATATATGAGGTAATCTCTTTAGGAGAGCAATTTTGGCCTATACGAATATGTTCCACGACTCCGGGTGTGGTTGAGATGTCGATCGACAATGTAGGTGTAATGTTTCCCAAGTTACCCTCGGTTACTATATCACAAGTGTAATGTCCCTTGTTAGGAATTTTATTAAAATGACAATTTTCCACTTTTTTTCCTTGGTTTGACCTTTGACTAGTTTTGATCTCTAGGTCCCAAATTTACCCCAAATGATCCCAAATCTTCTGAGAATGTATATGAATGATATTAGAACATAAATATGTGTTTTAGGGATGCCTTTGTACCTTTAAAACACTTCTGCAAATACTCTTTCAATTCTGGTCAATGTAGGTAACTTTACTAGTGATTTCCCTTTGACTAGTATTGGTCTCTAGGTCTCAAATTGACTCCAAATTCCTTCAAATCTTCAAGGAAGGTGTATGAATGATATTAGTACTTGAATATGATGTTAATGGATAACATATGGCCACCAAAATATCTCTGCAAACTCTCTTAAGATTCTGGACCAAGTATGCAATTTTACTAGTAATTTGGGGTTCAAATCCCCCTGAGGTAAGTACTGAAAATGGCTTCCCAAATGCCTCCAAACCCACTCAAATTTATGAACAGAGGTATGTAATGTGTTAATTATGTTATTAAGGTCTCATATGAACCATTAATGGTTTATTACAACTGTTCTCACCCTCTCCCATTCAACTGCAAAAATCACCAATTCGACCCTTGGGGAAATGGCACTATTTCTTCTCCCAATGCAATTAAACTGAGTAAAAATACTTCAAATGCTCAAGTACAGTACATGAAACTTGTAAAATAAATCCATGGCAGTCCATTAATCACAAATGCATCATAGAATCATCCATTCATTCGAAATCATCATCAATACATTGGTTCACAACAAGGTAGTGGGGAAATGGCATTGTTCTTCCATTAAAAATGAGATTTATACATTTCTACTTGGAATTTCGACCTGAAACTTTCTGGAGATGAAGAACAGAGTATTTACTTCATATTACAAAATAAATGGGGCATTAGAAGCTCCCCCAAAGAATACAATAGCTCACCAAAAACGCCCTCCCTCAAGGATCAAGAATATGCCATCAAAACTGGAAATGGTTGAAGGAGTGAGCTGCAATAGAAGAAACCATGAGCTGCCCTGTAGCTTACACCTGCAAATAAAGACTTCATTAAAGCTCCAAATGAAAGGTCTGAATGGCATTTCCAATTGCCAACTTGGATGGGAATCTTTCACCCTCGAAATTGGCTAAGGCAAGAAACTAGTCATCCACTAGCTCTCCCTCTTCACAAATGCAATTGCAAATTCTACAAATGATCAAAAGCCATTCTCATACTTCATTTGTACATTTTATAACCAACATTAGCCTTCTAAGGGTCGAAATCCTCTCAATGGATTCAATAGATTTTCATTTAGGAAATATTCCACATTTGCCACTTGTCTCCTAGTTCCAACCTTCCATCTTCTCCCAAATTCGATTTTGAGTCTCTTTGGCTTCTCCAACTCCCAAATTCGCCTTCTTTGAGCCTATTTTTGGGGCTGACATGTCATAGTGGTCATATGTCAGAGGTCAGGTCTGCAATTTGTCATAGTTTTCATAGATGCTCCATCATTGGTGTCATAGGGGCTAGGGAATCTAGCCCAAGTGTCCACAAACTTCCACTTTGACTCTTTATCTTCCATGGAGGTTACCAATCCTTCCAAATTCGACCTAAGATGATAAATGACATGTGTTATGACTTACCAATTCACCCAAGAGTGTTCACATTCCCATTAATTCTAATTTGCAAAAGAGAGATACCATGTATTATGAAAAATCAAGCTAGTGTGGGTCCCACATCCTCCATATGTCTCCAAAACCATTTGTCACTTAGGATTTCTCTTGAATTTATTTATTCACTCTATTTATTAAATACTTGAACCCTTCTAATGTCTAAACATCATTTATTATCCCCCTTATTCCAAATCCCAAAGCTTCCACCCCAAACCTAGGAAACTAGTAATTTTCCTCCTTGGCAATTATTTGACCCTTAACATCAATTTTACAAACTCTACTGAATATGGCTAATGTGATTAGGCCATTGTGACCCAATTCCAAATTTGGGACATGACAAATCCTCCCTTCCCAATATTGCTTGTCCTCAAGCAATTTCAAACATGGGTGTTGAAGAACCTGCTTTCTGTATAATTCTTTGAAGTTGCCATTGAATTGCCAAACCTTGAGTCTTTGAGTTTCCATGAATATTTTAGAGAGGAACCACCATGCTTGCTGCTGCACTACTCTTATTAAAATCACTTTATTAAGTGGGGAATCCATCTCCCATGCTGCTTGCTTCCCCCCAAAAAATGAAACCAATGAGACAAAAATTATTCCAGGGTCCCATTGCTTGTATTGCACCCCAACAATTAAGAGTGCTCTCCAACCTACACCATTAGATAAGAGGATTCCTGGATCCCATTTTCTTGTATGCATTATTCCAAACATCATGAGTACCAAATATATATCATCAAAGTACATAACAACATAATGAAAATGTACATCAAGGATATGCTTCATCAAAGAGTCATGAAAGTGCTTATACCTCCAAGCAAGTAGACCACCATTTTCCAAGTGCATACAAGCTTCAAGTGACCAATCAAATCTGCTCCAATGACATAGGTGAGGATCCCATGTCCTATAATGCTGCTCCAAAAGGATGTGATATGCATCAAAATATTCAGCCATGTATTCTTTCATCCAAGAAGTGAATGAAGAATTTCCACTAGAATCTGAACCAAATAATGAGCAGAAAAAACAAGGAGACTTCAAATGACTCAAAGAAGTCTCACCCATACATCCATGAATGTGAGAATCATAAATATGTAACAAAGTATGTGGCTTCCAACAAAAATGTTCTCCCATCATAAATCTATTCATCCAAGTGTTGGATGAAGTTCCTCTAACATCAAATGAACCCAGTGTTGAGCAAGAAAAACCATGAGTATTCAAGTGACTCAAATCCATATCATAGGTGCATCCATGTAGATGTGAATCATCATAAAGTGAAAAATTATGCTGCTGCAAATGTGAATAAGAATGTGCTCCAACCATATCATCATAAAAAGTAAATCTAGGAGTTCCATACTCCTCATGTGGCACCATCAAAAAGAACCCTTTCACCCATACTTCATTGAGACTAATGTTGCAAAACATGGAATTGTAGGATGTAGGAGAATGAACCAAATCACCCAAATGATCAAAAAGTACAGAAGTTTCATCATGGGGAGGATCCATATGGGTAGTATCATGCAGCTCCTTCAAAAGTGTGAACTCTTTGTCATAGTTTGGTTCCAATGTAGAGGAATCATGCTCTTCTTTAAAAATTGCACAACCTTCATCAAGAGGCAATTCAAATTCCTCTTCCACCACATCAAGTGTTTGGATATCTTCAAGTTCATCTTCAAACACATCAAGAACATTCAAATTTTCACATTTCTCATGATCCACCATGTCATGAGAATCCTCCAAACAATCTACCATTTGACAATCTGAAACATAGGAGGAAAAACAAGTATCTTGCAACTTTTCAAGAAGTTGCTCATTTTGAATTGTGAGCTTATGAATATCCTCATTATTCTTCAAGTATGCATCATGTAACAATTCATTAAGCTCAAACAAATGGTTTCTATCAAAAAGCAAAGACATGAAATTACCTTTGATGTGGCACATTGCTCTTTGAATCTTCTCCATGTCTTCAAGGAAGGATGTTTCCTCCAATGAAGTAGCTCTCCAACAAGAATTTGACACCAATGCTTGAGTGTCATGGAGAATGCTGAGGGACTCTTGGATCTTATTTTCATTCATCTTTAAGGACCCTTCAAGAAAATGAGGCTCTTGCAAATGAACCTCCTCATCTTCTTCAATTTTGCTTGGACCAACTTCATGAAGCTCAAGTGGTGATGGGGAAGTTGATCTTGGTTCTTCTTCAACTGCTACAAGGTCTTCATTATCATGCTTAATGAAACTTGTACTTGTAGAAACACTTTCAAAAGTGATCTCTATGTCACCAACATAGAGGTGTGAGCACCCATCAGTAGGTACTCCTTCATAGTTTAAGCATCCATCAGTAGATGCTCTTTGGTTCATGTCTAAGCTAGAAGGTGTCTCGAAATGATCTTCCATATTTTCAATAGAATCTTCTTCATGCTCTTGTGATGTCTCTTCCTTTTGCTCCTTAAAGCAAGCTGATGCATTTTGCCCCTTGTTTTCCTTAGGATCAATATATTTGGAATCTCTTCTTGAATAAATCTCAAATGCTCTCCTCAAGGAGGACATCATTTCATGCACACATATATGATACTCGCTCCAAGGGTTTTTACAAGAAGGGCATAAACCTTTCTTCACTAACTCCACATCTTCATTTTTGGGCCTATTTTCAAAAACATGTTCAGCATAGTACTCAAAAGACATGGCATTTTGTGTATTTTTGCTAAAAGCAAGATATTCTTGATATTTTTGATATTGTTGGGGCAAGGTTTTATATTTTTCTCTCCATCTTTGGAACTCACTCATAGAATTATCCTTGGTTGGTGTGACACACTCATATTCATCAGATTTAAAGTCATAAGAATAATCTTCATTTCTCTTGAAATTGTAAGAAGTGTTGCATGATGGAACCTCTTCCTCATACCATTCACATTCTGCTTCATATTGCTCATAAGCATCTGCATATTCCTCATAAGAATTGTACTCATAGGATTCATCATAATAGTAAGACATGGCTGCCAATTATTCTTGAATGTATGTACCTAATACACAGGTGCAAGGACCATGCTCTGATACCACTGTAATGTCCCTTGTTAGGAATTTTATTAAAATGACAATTTTCCACTTTTTTTCCTTGGTTTGACCTTTGACCAGTTTTGATCTCTAGGTCCCAAATTTACCCCAAATGATCCCAAATCTTCTGAGAATGTATATGAATGATATTAGAACATAAATATGTGTTTTAGGGATGCCTTTGTACCTTTAAAACACTTCTGCAAATACTCTTTCAATTCTGGTCAATGTAGGTAACTTTACTAGTGATTTCCCTTTGACTAGTATTGGTCTCTAGGTCTCAAATTGACTCCAAATTCCTTCAAATATTCAAGGAAGGTGTATGAATGATATTAGTACTTGAATATGATGTTCATGGATAACATATGGCCACCAAAATATCTCTGCAAACTCTCTTAAGATTCTGGACCAAGTATGCAATTTTACTAGTAATTTGGGGTTCAAATCCCCCTGAGGTAAGTACTGAAAATGGCTTCCCAAATGCCTCTAAACCCACTCAAATTTATGAAAAGAGGTATGTAATGTGTTAAGTATGTTATTAAGGTCTCATATGAACCATTAATGGTTTATTACAACTGTTCTTAGAAGCTCCCCCAAAGAATACAATAGCTCACCAAAAACGCCCTCCCTCAAGGATCAAGAATATGCCATCAAAACTGGAAATGGTTGAAGGAGTGAGCTGCAATAGAAGAAACCATGAGGTGCCCTATAGCTTACACCTGCAAATAAAGACTTCATTAAAGCTCCAAATGAAAGGTCTGAATGGCCTTTCCAATTGCCAACTTGGATGGGAATCTTTCACCCTCGAAATTGGCTAAGGCAAGAAACTAGTCATCCACTAGCTCTCCCTCTTCACAAATGCAATTGCAAATTCTACAAATGATCAAAAGCCATTCTCATAATTCATTTGTACATTTTATAACCAACATTAGCCTTCTAAGGGTCGAAATCCTCTCAATGGATTCAATAGATTTTCATTTAGGAAATATTCCACATTTGCCACTTGTCTCCTAGTTCCAACCTTCCATCTTCTCCCAAATTCGATTTTGAGTCTCTTTGGCTTCTCCAACTCCCAAATTCGCCTTCTTTGAGCCTATTTTTGGGGCTGACATGTCAGAGTTCAGGTCTGCAATTTGTCATAGTTGTCATAGATGCTCCATCATTGGTGTCATAGGGGCTAGGGAATCTAGCCCAAGTGTCCACAAACTTCCACTTTGACTCTTTATCTTCCATGGAGGTTACCAATCCTTCCAAATTCGACCTAAGATGATCAATGACATGTGTTATGACTTACCAATTCACCCAAGAGTGTTCACATTCCCATTAATTCTAATTTGCAAAAGAGAGATACCATGTATTATGAAAAATCAAGCTAGTGTGGGTCCCACATCCTCCATATGTCTCCAAAACCATTTGTCACTTAGGATTTCTCTTGAATTTATTTATTCACTCTATTTATTAAATACTTGAACCCTTCTAATGTCTAAACATCATTTATTATCCCCCTTATTCCAAATCCCAAAGCTTCCACCCCAAACCTAGGAAACTAGTAATTTTCCTCCTTGGCAATTATTTGACCCTTAACATCAATTTTACAAACTCTACTGAATATGGCTAATGTGATTAGGCCATTGTGACCCAATTCCAAATTTGGGACATGACAACAAGTGAGGATAGGAGATTGGGGGTAGGGAAAGACATCTGGAGAGATGATTATTTCAATGTGGTTCTCCACCGAATCTAGCAGTGGGAGGAAGGACAATCGATGGTGGAGGTCTTCCCATGGGGGTTCATCCACACTCATTATCTCCATAATGGACTCGTCGGAATGAAAAGTCCGGAGTAGAGGATATGGTATGGATGAGCTCCGCTGCAAGGGTGGAGAATGAGATGTAGATGCCACTGAAGAGTGGTCATCAAGTGCCGATTGGATAGCCTCGTAAGTAGATTCCGCTAGTGTGAGAGGCATAATATATCCAATCGAGTCCAACTTGTCAAGATAGGGCACGAGCCATTGGTCAATGGAGCTAGATGGTGAGGGGATCATAGAAGAAATCATGTTCACCGTGGCAACATAGTAACAGGGATCCAGGGATGGAAATACTACCATGAGGGATGAATATTTAAGGAGTCCTACCCCCACACTCTCATATATATGTGACGAATAACCTAAGCGTGGTACGTTTTCCACAGGGTGAGTAGTGGTGTCCGGTGTACAAAAATCCAGTTGGTCGACAGTAACAATTTCCCCTTGGTGGGGAAATTGTATGGTGCAGAATATGGAGGATGCAACCGCAGTCATGGCATAAAACCAATTACGACCAAGGAGTAAATTATAATCCAATGGGGTGGTGACTACCTCCATGTTAATGGAAATAGTCTTTCCCCCCAGCTCTATTTCCAAAGCTTGTAACAGCCCGTGTGGTTGGAATCCATGAACGTCAAATGCTTTCAAAGTAGTAGGGGAATGGTTCAACTCGAGAGAGCCAATGGCTCGCCAACAGGATAACGACATTACCGAGGTGGATGCTCCTTTGTCTAAAACAGTACGATGGATGATTTTCCCAACGATGTTGGTGACAATTTGGAACGCAAGTTGGTGGGAAAGCCTCGGTTTGAAATACTCATGTCGGAACATAATGGTATTTGAGGAATCGGGGTCTACAGCGTCGATAGCAACGAGGAGAGTCTTATGCTGATTAGGACAGTTTTGTAAGACTTGCAACCTCAACATAACACAAGGAGCTTGCGCTAAGTCCTCTACAATGTTGTAGTTTTGAGCATCCCGAGCATTGGGATTGAAAACAACTTTTCTAATCGTGCTCTTGGGTGGACATAGCATTGAATCAAAGGAAGGTTTCTCAATATTGAGAGGACCTTGGGGCGAGGGAATGTCCGATGTAGAGGTGGAAGGTTTTCATAATTACTTCCGTTAGATTTCTTAATGGGGACTGAGTCATAGGAATGTGATCGAGTTTTCAAGTTAACAATTTCACTACGCATCATGAGAACATCAGCGGTAAAGGATGGTTCTCCTTGAGAAGGAGAAAGTTGTTGCACGATCATCTATTGTTGTTGCGTGGGGAAGGGATCGGTTAAAACTACGGGTGTCGGGTTCCCTTTGAGGAAATTTTGGACCTCGTCTTGATGTGGGCACCCTTTGGTGAAGTGGTCACCACCGCACAATAAACAAGGATACTTAACCTTCTGCTTTTGTTTGGTGTCATCGGGATTGTTCTATTTGGGCTCCTGCTGATTAGAAGACTTTTTTTTTGCCTTTGTTCTTATTTTTACCACCGGATTTTTGAGGTGAAGCAAATTGGACTAAATTCACTTCTTCGGTGGTAGCAGGGTTGGGTGATATGTTGGTGTTGTTCCCAGCCTGTGATATTGGTGGAGTCGAGCCATGGTGGCTATGTGATCCACCGAATTGTGAAGCAGGCTAGTTCTGAACGAAACAAATAATGGCATTAGCATGAGGTCCCGTGGGTGGTTTTACTGGGTCATAGGTAGGGCGGGGTGCATCGGGAAGTGATCGGGAACAATATCATATAAAGTGCCATATTGGGCATAGACCAAGTCTAAGTACTGGGCACGTGATATAGCTTGTTCTTCTGTGACAACTCCACCCATAGAGACATCTTTGGCTATGATGGGTAGTAGTGACTTAGTAAACCAATCTGCAAGGAGTTGGTCTGGAATGGGAGCTTTAATCAGACGTCGTCTCTGCCTCCACTCATGAATATGATTAGAAATGTGAGTGGCGGTGGTTTTCCAGAGAGAGGTCAAAAGATATGTACCAGTCTCGTAATAGATTGGTAACTGAAAATGTGTCAAAATGACATAGCCAATGATCTAAAATCGGGAAAAGAGTGTCGTGGTAACTCAATGTACCACTTGGCAACAGTGCCGATGAGGGTTCGTTGGAATAACCTCAAACGGATGGAATCATCCATTAAGGAGTTGGACGAACACCACAAATGATATGTCATTACATGGTTTTTCGGGTCCTCACCTGGTTTGCCATCAAACTTGGGGATGTCATATGGTAACTTCACCGGAATGGCTGGCCAATTTGTGCCATGATAAATGGGATCGTTAGTCAACTGTGATAAATCTGGCAGATCAAGTGTAGCCAGAAATGGTAATTGTTGGTTGGGATGTGGATACTGGTAGTACTGATAAGGCATCGGTGTACTAGTAGGACCATGGACGATTGGTCATAAGATCCTCCCATAGGAAATTGGCCATGTGGGGGTGGGTTGCCTAGGTTGGGAGGTGGACCTAAAGGGGGTTTTCCTCCGCCATAATTGTTAAAAAGTTACCTAGGAAGTGTCATTCACCTAGTGTTTCCTTGGGGTGGACAAGGACACTTTAATTGGTGACCCCTAGTCATATTTAATTAATGAAGTGAGATGCACTTTATATTTTTTTAAAGTGACTTCATTAAAAGCTAATTTCATGGTTTATGTTAAGTTTATGATTAATAAAAGTTAAGTTCATGATTATTTAAAAAGGGGGGCTCATACTTTATTAAATGACATGAGGTGCACTAAATGTCATTTATTAATTATTAAATGAGCATTTAATGAGAACCCCACATCTAATCTAATCTTGACCATTAGATTGAAAAGAGGAAGTTGTCATGAACAAAAAGGTCTAGGGAAAGGCAAACTCATTCATTGTTCACATTTTCCAAGAGAGATTTTTGGAGAAGAGAGGGAGCAAGCAGAAGAAGAAGAACAGGTTTGAAGAGAATTTGAACCAGAGAGAGATTGAGAAAATTTCAGCACAGAAATTGAGAGCATGAAGATCGGCATGATTCCCAAAGAAGCTTGCACAAATTTCTAGGAGAAATATGGCACATAAATAAAGGTATTAACAACAAGAGAAATTGCATAGAAATCAAGAACATTCCGTACTATATGGATCCATACTTCTGCACATAAATTGAGGTTTCAATTTGGCACAATTTTCGAGACAAGGTACACCATTTAATGTTGCTATTAGACAATAACAGGTTGTCATAAGTGTCATGTCCCAAATTTGGAATTGGGTCACAATGGCATAATCACATTGGCCATATTCATTAGAGTTTGTCAAATTGATGTTAAGGGTCAAATAATTGCCAAGGAGGAAAATTATTAGTTTCCTAGGTTTGGGATGGAAGCTTTGGGATTTGGAATAAGGGGGATAATAAATGATGTTTGAACATTAGAATGGCATAAATATTTAATAAAGGAGATAAATAAATATATACAAGTGAAAATCAAAGTGGCATTTGATCATGAAGACACATGGAGGAAGTGGGACCCACATATGGCTAGATTTCCCCACTACACTTGGCATCATTCTCTCACCAATTCGAATTCAAGGTGAATGTTAACATACTTGGGGGAGTTAAAAAGGTATTATTCATGGCATGACTCATCCAAGGTCTAAATATAGAGTAAGAGTAACTCCCATGGAAGAGGAAGAGGCAATTTGGAGCTAATGGGACATTTGGGCTAGATTCCCTAGCTCTATGACAACAATGATGAAGATGCTATGACACCTATGACACAAATCAGACCTGAAGGCTGACATATGACATATATGACATGTCAGGGCTAAAAATAGCCTCCAAGAGGGTGCTCAAGGGAGTTAGGGCAACTAAGATGCTTCCACAAGTGATTTGGTGGAAGTGGGAAACTAGGAATTGTTGTACAAGTGGCATTCTTTGGAATCTCTTCCCAACTTGAGTTGGCATGAGTCTCTTGGAAGGAATTCGACCCATGGAGGACATTATAAGTTTATAAAAGTAATGAAAAATGAATAATATCAGCTTTTGATCATTTGTAGAATTTTCAATTCCATTTGTGAAGAGGGAGAGCTAGTGGATGACTAGTTTCTTGCCTTAGCCAATTTCGAGGGTGAAAGATTCCCATCCAAGTTGGTAATTGGAAAGGCCATTTAGACCTTTCATTTGGATATTTAATGAAGTCTTTATTTTCAGGTGTAAGCTACAGGGAAGCTCATGGTTTCTTCTATTGCATCTCACTCCTTCAACCATTTCTAGTTTTGGTGGCATATTCTTGATCCTTGAGGAAGGGCATTTTTGGTGAGCTATTGTACTCCTTGGGGAAGATTCTAATGCCCCATTTATTTTTTAATATGAATTAAATACTCTTTTCTTCATCTCCAGAAATTTTTAGGTCGAAATTCCAAGTAGAAATGTATAAATCTCATTTTTAATGAAAGAACGGTGCCATTTCCCCACTACCTTGTTGTGAACCAACGTAATGTTGATGGATTCGAATGGATAAGTGAACTAATGATGGTTTATTTATGAATGGAAGGTTATTTATGTATTATACAAGTTTCATGTTCATTGATCAATCATTTGAATTCATTTTACTCAGTTTATTTACATTTGGAGAAGATTTGGTGCCATTTCCCCAAGGGTCGAACTAGTGATTTTTGTTGTTGTTTGGAACAGAATTAATAACTAATGAATGGTTCATTTGGGACATTAATAACATTCTTGAGACATCCCTTACCTCTTTTCATAAATTTTAGTGGGTTTGGAGGCATTTGGGAAGCCATTTTCAGTACTTACCCTAGGGGGGATTTGAACTCCAAATTACTAGTAAAATTGCATTCTTGGTCTAGAATCTTAAGAGCATTTGCAGAGGTTTTTTGGTTTCCATATATCATCCCTGAACATCATATTCAATTCCTAATATCATTCATACACCTTCCTTGAAATTTGAAGGCATTTGGAGTCAAATTGAGACCTACAGACCAATACTAGTCAAAGGGAAATTACTAGTAAAGTTCCCTACATTGGACAGAATTGAAAGAGGATTTGCAGAAGTATTTTAAAGGTCCAAAATCATCCTTGAAACACATATTTATGTTCTAAAAACATCCATATACCTTCTCAGAATATTTGGGAGCAATTACAGCAATTTGGGGACCTAGAGCTCAAAACTAGTCAAAGGTCTAATTAGGGAAAAAAGTGAAAATTGTCATTTTAATAAAATTCCTAACAAGGGACATTACAGTGGTATCAGAGCATGGTATTGGCACCTGATGTGGTAGAACATTAATGAAGACTAGGAGTCAAAGAAATAAGCCACCACCCTTAGAAACTGAAACTGGATGTACTTTGGTGAAAGGGAAGAAGTAGGAGAAGAAGTGCATTCTTTGGTCACCATCAGTAAGGATGAGAAAGGAACCTTAAAGGAGAATGAGGATTTTAGAAAATTACTGAAACCATCCTTTGAAGACAAGTGGAGGCAATTCATGCAAGAGTTCGAATTGTTGGTTAGTCAACTTGGAAGCAACGTGGAAAAAAGAATGAGCAATGGTTCTCTTTCCAAGGAAAAGAAGGAAATGGATGAAATAATTTATGCCACAACAGAGGAACCTCATGCAATGGTGGAACATGAGGTACATGATGATATGCAAGTGCTTGAAGATGCTACACTCAAACAAGAAGAATGACAAGCACTTGTCTTTGTTCAAAGGGATTATGAGTTGCCTCATGGAGAGAGTTGCAAAGTCTTGAAGGAGGTACATGATCTCTCAACAATTGGACCAGCCAAATATGGAGAAGATGAATGTAAGATTTTGATGGGTAAGAGTTGTAAATTTTAAGGTTGGTTCATAATTCCTCACCCCCTACTTCTTTTTCAGCCACATCAATTGGGGATGAAAATTGGGTGAAAGGTTTTTTTCTAGTGGTGCCACATGAGGCATATGAAACTCCTACCTCTCCTTTTGATGATGACATGAATAGAGCACCTCATTATTTACATTTGCAGCAGAATATTTTATTTCCTTATGATGATACATATCTTCATGGATACACTTATGATGTTCACTTGAGTCACTTGAAGACTCGTGATATTCCTTGCTCCTTGCTTAGTTCAATTGATGTTGGAGGAACTTCATTAACTACTTGGATGAAAGAATACAGGGCTGGTTGTTTTGATGCATCTTACATATTTTTGGAGCAGCATTATAGGACATGGGATACTCACCCATGTCATTGGATCAGATTTGATTGTTCACTCGATGCTTGTATGCACCTGGAAAATGGTGGTCTACTTACTTGGAGGTATAATAACTTTCATGATTCTTTGATGAAGCACCTCCTTGATGTACATTTTCACTATGTTGTTATGTACGTTGATGATATATATTTTGTACTCATGATGTTTGGAAGAATGCATACAAGAAAATGGGATCCAGGAATACTCTTATCTAATGGTGTGGGTTGGAGAGCACTCTTAATTGTTGGGGTGCAATACAATCAATGGGACCCTGGAATAATTTTTATCTCATTGGTTTCAAATTATTTGGTTAAACAAGCAGTATGGGAGATGGATTTCCCACCTAATAAAGTGATTTTTATCAGTTTACTGCAACAACAAGCATGGTGGTTCCTCTCTAAAATCTTCATGGAAACTCAAAGACTCAAGGTTCGGCAATTCAATGGCAACTTCAAAGAATTATACAGAAAGCCGGTTATTCAACACCCATGTTTGAAATTGCTTAAGGACAAGCAATATTGGGAAGGGAGGATTTGTCATGTCCCAAATTTTTCATTCGGTCACAATGGCCTAATCACATTGGCCATATTCATTAGAGTTTGTCAAATTGATGTTAAGGGTCAAATAATTGCCAAGGAGGAAAATTACTAGTTTCCTAGGTTTGGGGTGGAAGCTTTGGGATTTGGAATAAGGGGGATAATAAATTAGGTTTGAACATTAGAATGGCATAAATATTTAATAAAGGAGATAAATAAATATATACAAGTGAAAATCAAAGTGGCATTTGATCATGAAAACACATGGAGGAAGTGGGACCCACATATGGCTAGATTTCCCCACTACACTTGGCATCATTCTCTCATCAATTCGAATTCAAGGTGAATGGTAACATACTTGGGGGAGTTCAAAAGGTATTATTCATGGCATGACTCATCCAAGGTCGAAATATAGAGGAAGAGTAACTCCCATGGAAGAGGAAGAGGCAATTTGGAGCTAGTGGGACACTTGGGCTAGATTCCCTAGCTCTATGACAACAATGATGACGATGTTATGACACCTATGACACAAATCGGACCTAAAGGCTGATATATGACATATATGACATTTCAGGGCTAAAAATAGCCTCCAAGAGGGCACTCAAGGTAGTTAGGGCAGCTAAGATACTTCCACATGTGATTTGGTGGAAGTGGGAAACTTTAATTGTTGTACAAGTGGCATTCTTTGGAATCTCTTCCCAACTTGAGTTGGCATGAGTCTCTTGGAAGGAATTCGACCCATGGAGGAAATTATAAGTTTATAAAAGTCATGAACAATGAAGAATAGCATCTTTTGATCATTTGTAGAATTTGCAATTGCATTTGTGAAGAGGGAGAGCTAGTGGATGACTAGTTTCTTGCGTTAGCCAATTTCAAGGGTGAAAGATTCCCATCCAAGTTGGTAATTGGAAATTCCATTCAGAACTTTCATTTGGAGCTTTAATGAAGTCTTTATTTTCAGGTGTAAGCTACAGGGAAGTTCATGGTTTCTTCTATTGCAGCTCACTCCTTCAACCATTTCCATTTTTTGTGGCATATGCTTGATCCTTGAGGGAGGGCGTTTTTGGTGAGCTATTGTACTCTTTGGGGGAGATTATAATGCCCCATTTATTTTTTAATATGAATTAAATACTTTTTGATTAATCTCCAGAAATTTGCAGGTCAAAATTCCAAGTAGAAATGTATAAATCTCATTTTTAATGAAAGAACAATGCCATTTCCCCACTACCTTGTTGTGAATCAATGTAATGTTGATGGATTCGAATGGATAAGTAAAATACTGATGGTTTATTTATGAATGGAATTTTATTGATGTATTATACAAGTTTCGTGTTCAGTGCTCAAGCATTTGAAGTCATTTTACTCAGTTTATTTACATTTGGAGAAGATTTGGTGCCATTTCCCCAAGGGTCGAACTAGTGATTTTTGTTGTTGTTTGGGAGAGGTTTGGAACAGAATTAATAACTAATGAATGGTTCATTTGGGACATTAATAACATTCTTGAGACATACCCTACCTCTTTTAAGAAATTTGAGTGGGTTTGGAGGCATTTGGGAATCCATTTTCAGTACTTACCCTAGGTGGATTTGAACCCCAAATTACTATTAAAATTGCATACTTGGTCCAGAATATTAAGAGAGTTTTCAGAGGTCTTTGGTGGCCATATATCATCCATGAACATCATATTCAAGTCCTAATATCATTCATACACCTTCCTTGAATATTTGAAGGCATTTGGAGTCGATTTGAGACCTAGAGATCAATACTAGTCAAAGGGAAATTACTAGTAAAGTTCCCTACATTGGCCAAAATTGAAAGAGGATTTGCAGAAGTATTTTAAAGGTCCAAAAGCATCCCTGAAATACATATTTATGTTCTAACATCATCCATATACCTTCTCAGAAGATTTGGGAGCAATTGGAGCAATTTGGGGACCTAGAGCTCAAAACTAGTCATAGGTCTAACTAGGGAAAAGAGTGAAAAATTGTCATTTTAATAAAATTCCTAACAAGGGACATTACAATAAGGCATGGATTTTGAGAAACAATTCATACTGTACTTGACGGTATAGTCACATGTGTGGGCACAGTTTTCGAGGAGTTGTTTTCAATAGTTCGTACAGAAGTTTTCAGGAAGTTTTTTTACACGTATTTCGAGGCAGAAATGAGATAAGTACTGCTGTTGTAATTTGTGATAAATTTATCTGAAAAATAAAATCTCACTTGAACAGGTTTTCCCTTCGAGGTTTTATCCTGGACCTATTGGTCAAAAATTCCTGTGTCAAATTTTTATGTGGATGGCTGATTTAATTTTCTGAACGTGAGTTTATTGGTTGAAAGTTAAATTTTCTGAGTAGTTTAAATTTGAAAAATAATTTCCATGTGTTTTAGTTTAGTCATTTTTGTGAGAAAAATGTGCATACAAGGGTTTGGGCATTAAACCATTCATAGAAGCTATCAAGCTTGAAACCGGGTTGGGATTCATAAAAAAATGCAAGAATAAGGTGGGGGTCCTCCGCCTCCGGAGTAAGATGGTCCTCCATCGAAAGGTGGGGATCCTCCTACTCCAGAATGGGGTGGTCCTCCGTCAAAAGGTGGGGGTCCTCCTCCTATGGAATGGGCCGGTTTTCCGCCAAAAGGTAGGGGTCCTCCTCGTCTTGAATGGGGCGGTCCTCCGCCAGAAGGTGGGGTTCCTCCTCCTATGGAATGGGGTGGTACTCCTCCATAAGGTGGGGGTCCTCCTCCTCCAAAATGGGATGGTGGTGGTGGTGGACCAGATGGTGGTGGAGGGGGTGGGCCAATTGGTGGAGGTGGTGGGGGTGGTCCACCGGCCGGAGGTCCAGTCGGCAGAACATTATGGTGTCCCCATGGGGTGTTTGTGTTTCCAGGATAGGGTAATCCGGGAAAAATATTTCCTGGATAGTTTTGTCTAATATTAAGGTTATTATGTCTTGGAAAAATACGGCCCCATGGGGGTTGGATCCAAATAGATGCCCCCCCTATATGATGTGTTCACATAGGTTGTCCCGTGGTTGGAAGAGGAATTCAAACCATACTATAGATTGGATGTACAGTATAGCTTCCACTCATTGTATGACTACTAATTGGGTGATGTCCTCCAGTCAAGTCAGGTCCACTAATCAAGGGTTGCCCCCCAGGTGAAAATTTCCCAGTTACTGAATGTTGACCACCAATACTGGTTTGACCCGTAATGAAAGGTTGGCTACTAATAAAGGTATTACTTCTGCTTGAATGTAAACTAACAGGTAGATTATAGCATCCCCTCAAATTTTGAGGTGGGGGAGGTGGAGGTGATGTCCCATAGTTAATAGAGGTTGAAGGTTGTCCTTCGAAGGTTGGGGTCAAATAAGAAGTTGAAGTAGTTGCTTGACTTTGAGGTGTGATCATTGGGAACAATGGTTGTCCAGTTTCATACGTGGTCATGGCGGGTGTGGATGTTCCGGGTGAAGAAAATGATAAGGAGCGAATAGGCGAATGTTGTTCAGTACTTGACACTTTCGAGTTAGATGCAAGTGGAAAGCTCTGTCGTCTAATTTGTTCACCAAATGTTCGTAAACGATCAATGGTTGCATAAATGGGTGCAAAATAGACATCATTAGGTATCCATGGAGGAAATTGAATTGGATTTTCCACGGTTGGAAGTGACTCAAAATCAGAGACATGTCATCCTAGAGAAGTGTCCCAAAATGTTGCAGTTGGACCAAAGGCTGTTGATACAGTGTCATCTTGGGGCTGATTGAAAATCCAGTCCGTAGCTCCAAGATGTCCTTCCATCGAATGTTGGAAATATGTGTCATGTGAAGCAGGTTGTGCCACAATCACGAGACCCTTAGGACCAGTGATATGTGGATGTATGGGGGGTGAATAGTTCATCCCCGAATCCATGGTGGAAGTGTCTTCTTCAGGTGACACAGATGTGGTAGGTTGATCCATGCTTGCTCCTGAGTTCTCCTCCCTGTTAAGGGGATATTCAAGTGGAAAGTTCAAAATCCTTCGGGATCTTCTCAAAGGTTGACCAGCAAGAGTGACTGAACCAAAATTTATCCTAAGTGTTTTCTATACAAAAGAAAAATGCAATCCAAAATCTACACAAGCTAAAGCCGCAAGCAAACTTATGTGATGGGTGTGGATTCGATGGTCTAGAACCTCCCGAGATTATCAAGGCGGTGCAACTCGTGATATACCACAGGGTCCAACAGTTATACTCAACCCAATATTTCAGATCACTAACCAAGGAGGATTAGGACCGTACCCATGACCGCATAACCCAACTACCTGACTGTTACGGAGAAAACTTCCTATGGCTTGGGGCAGACCACAACAGACAGCCGACTACCAGAAAATGACTCAATTCCCAATGCAATGCTATATAAATGACAATGCTAAGATAATGGAAAAAAGACCAACCTTCAACCAATGTTCGAAGTAGATCCCCGTTGAGCTTTCAACTTCCACACTTGAACCTGCAGATTAGTCTCAACAACAAGTACAAACAAGTGCATATAATATGTGAAATACATTAGCATAATCAATAACATGATCCATGATATTATAAGCAAATATAACCCAATGGAATTTAACAATATTCACAACATCAATTGGATGAGAAAATGAGTATTTCCATTAATGAATAACAAGAAGTACAATATATGACCTCTTGCCGGCAACCAATCTGAACCAAGAACTGGGTCTCTCCACTTGTGCCTCCACCACTTCAATCCCCCATGCAATGGAAAACTCAAACTATGAAAGGATTTTGGTAGGTGAACATAAGGATTTCACAACAACAAGGATCAATGAGTGTAGACTCAAGTCACGGCAAAAATCCACTAGAGTTATCTTGCTCTCTCTTTCTCCTCCCTTCCATATGCCATAAGAGCTCAAAATATAGCCTTCCAAAGGTAAGTGAAAGGACACATCAAGGCATTTCGGGGCATATGGAGGTCCAAAGGTCACCCTAAGACTGCTTTTTGGGAGTAAAAAGTAATTTTCTAATTATTGTTACCATTTTACTTGGTACCCGCAAGCTATAGTGGAACAGCTCGCGTGTATGTTGGCTATAGTGGAACAGCTAGCGTACAGAAACAAAAATAGGGAAAATGTGTTCCTGGAGGACAAAATGATGAATCTAAGTCAGTGAAATTGAACCTGAAGGCCAATCAATGCTGATGCTCACAAGGTGGAAAATTACGCTGTAACAGATGCCCTCTAATGTGTGAGGTTAGAGAATGGTGCTACAATGGCCGAAATACATTATAAATCTTAGAAGTAGAGTGATGGAGACACAATTGGAAGGAATAGCTCGCTCGTCATAATACAATAATATCTCCGAATACATGTCGGTATAGTACAACAATCTAATACAATGGCCATGATAGGTAGTACATAGTGAATACATGTCATAGGCGATCATAGCCATGATCCATACAGTAAGATATGGTCTCTTGCTAAAAAGGAAACAACTGGTGCAAACTGGAGGTACAAACTGCTGATGTCTGAGAGGTGATATCTCAAATGTACAGTCACGATCAAGAGTAGCATACTGAATGCTACTAACGTCTGGGATCTTCTACACAAATCATCTACGGTGCAAGTCCCATCAAGTGAATAAAGGTGTTGAGGTCGAACCTGATGTGACATCATATGATTACCGGTCAATGATGTATACCGTTAACAGACGCGAGATAACCCACCAATAATGAAAATGGGCATCAAGGCACAGAGTACAATCATCAGAGTGCGAATAGATGTGTTGAAGTCGAACACTAAGATGAATCCATCTATCAGGGGACATTGATGTATTCCCAAAATTGTCGACGGCGAGAGAACCTACCACTAATGACTGCAAGCCTCAAGGTACTCAACCGACTCTAAGTCTCAATTCCGGAATAAATGAGTTGAAGTTGACGGGACGAAACTCACTAGAAGGAGTGCATTAAGGCATCCCCCATCAACTAGCACAAGGTAACAGCTACGCTGAAAGATTTGGAAGAACTCAGATGAAACAGACTGACTCAATAAGGATGGACGACATGTAATAGTCAAGAGATATGAGGAGTGGTCGACTCTGGTTTCAGGACTTCCTTTGAACAAGAGCATGAGCAGATGGATAGACTCAGGCAACATAGACTCGACATGACATTGTGCAATGCAGGAAGCATCAACAAAGGGATCCATAATGACTGGAAGCTTAACCAATCGGTGGAGTAAACTTTGAGAAACGAGTACAGCTCCTAAGGACCTACTATATTCCCGACTCATAACGGATGGAGTGGAATGAATGCTCTATTCAAAGGCGACACAACAGCTGCCAACAAAAAGAAGTAAATATTCTCCCATCCGGCTTTTTGGAATATTTGATTTTTTGGGTCTTTTTCATATTTGGAAAGCTTGAAAAAGAATAAAATTGCTTATAGTACAACAATTGAGAGAACAAGTGTCAAATAGCGAGCAGACTAGTCCCAAGCAATGGAACATACCTATGATCAATGCAAGGAAGCATGTTCGGGATGTAGACACTCGAGGGGGTGTTCCCTCGGGTTCAAAAGGTCGTCAAATTGTGAAAGGAAAATGAAAGCTTTGCAAGGATCGACAAGGGAAGTGCTCAGGCACCAGGCTAACAATTGAGTAAGCGGGAGTCGGCACAAGGCTCAAGTGGCAAGCAGGATGATGCAATGCAATCACAACTTGGTAAAAATGGGGGGAGTCCTTATGGGAGATGGCCAGCATAAGACAAAGCAGAGTATGAGTCTTTATCTCAAAGTCATGGCGTAACTACAAAGGACTCCCAATCCTAAAGAGAGACAACAACAACAAGGGCTCCAAAAGGCATAAAAGGGCTCTAACTAGGGCACCCATGGTCGGATAGGCCCTACCACTAAATAACGACACTTTTATAACAGTGTGAAGGCTCCATGTCGGTTAAGAAGCGGGGTCACACCTAGGGTTAATGGAAACGGTCAAAATTTCAAATGCATAATGCATGTGAAAATGACATCTAACCTATATGCCAGGTGTGAAATATACTTATCGTAGGCGCGAAATGGTCAAAAACCCAACTCTCGTCGAAGAAATCTGTTCAAAATGCTACTCCAAGACATCACATTAGTCCAAAACAGCTTAAAACGGTGAAAACTATAGAAAAGTGGGTTTTGAAATCTATAAATAGTAATAAAAAATTACAATTTACAATTCACCCCAAATAGTGATTTTGGTTAGTTTTCACCTGAAACTTCAGTTGCTGATTCTGGGAGCTACGGGCATCCGTTCGTTGAACCGTCTGGAGCAGGTTATCTATCTCATCCTTCTCTTTCATTTGATTGCTTTTATTTCATTTTTTAGTGGTCCAATTTTTTTTATTGGGCAAGACCTATTTGGTCATGGTGTTGTATGCGGGATACAAGTATACGGGTCACGGGTAGGGCCTACGTTGACCACGGGTAGACGCCTCTGTTTTCTAAATAGCTCGCAGGTACGACCGTGAAGTTAGTTTTTTAAATGTAAAAGGCTAAACTCTTTGTGTTTCTTCCTCCATGATGGTTCTAGAGTGGAGGGAAAGGGAGAATGACCTTGTGGATGAGGCTATCCACCACGATTTTCCTGCACAATAAGCATTACAAGCGTGTGGGATTTTCAAATTCTGGAGCATGGGGGGTTTGAGGGCCCAAAACCAATTGCTTTGTCTCTTGATAGAGTACTAGGACGCAGATGCACAAAATTTCATGGTCAAATATTCTCCTTGGAGGTAGATGACATATATTTCATTACAGGACTGTCCCGTCAAGGGGAAGTGGCCAGTCTTCGATCTCGTACTATGGATGGTGGGATCACCATTCCCGAATACATAGAGTGGTACTGTCTTCCCAACACCTGGAAGGTTGGGAGTCAAGTACCATTGGAGCCACAGTCAGTCTGAGTATGAATATTATATTGTCCACTCTCGTCAGGATTACAGGTTCGGCAGCTCTACACCAGGCTTCAAGGCCGGTGATGTTCTACGCCGCACAGTGTATGAGGCCCATTGTATATGACTGGGGCACAATGTTACTGGTGTCTATGAAGACCTAGTTAACGGAGTGCAAGCGTGGGGAGGAAAAAAACTTTGGATACGGTAGTATACTATGCAGCTTTTTCTTCGAGAGAGTTCCGGGGCTCAGTCTGAGGGTTGAAGTCCCTCCTCATAGTCTCCATGACCCAACCCTGACCCAATGGGAAGAGGTATTGACGCGAAAGGGTGGTGGCCGACAGGCGTCACCATATACAGATGAGTTCTTTCACTGATGGGACTGACAGGTCATAGCCATTGACGACTACCCCTATGCAGGGATAAACTTTCGTGGCGATCGCAACATGCCGCTTCCTCCAGGAGCCGCGTACGGAGACATCGGTATGTGACTCTTTTTATGTTTTTGTGTATTAAATTTTTTGGGATTTTTTATTATATATGTAAATGCAAAAATATTTTGGGGCAGTACCACATATTAACATTCCACTGTTTGCTCGCAAATACGGGTTCGTGAAGACCAGATGGATTCCCAAGACATCGTCGATGGGGCAAGGGTGGAGAGGTATTTGGCGGTGCAGCAGAGTGCACCTTAGAGACTGTGCGGGTCAACCTGACCCATATGACCAACAGGGTACCTGCGATAGAGGTGGAGCATCTGCCAAAGGCAATGCAACACCACGTTGTGGGAGTACCAGGCACCTGGGTGCGGTTACTGCGGCGCATAGCGCAAGCAGTAGATTATTATTATCAGACACATCCTGTCGAGGCAGCTAGGCCTCCTCATGGGGCTTAGACATCTCAGAGTCCCATATTTTGTATCGATATGTATATTTTTGAGAGCTAGGGGCTCCATTTTTGTATTGTGACACTACCATTTTGGACATGTTATTTATATATAAAAATTATGATTCTTCGGTTCTACTATATGTGTATGTACTAATGTATGAATGTATGTTTATTTGTGTGCTTCATTATGAATGTGACAAATGCCAGTCTAGAACAAAGTTAACATATGCATCAGATACATGATTAAAACTTCTCGGAACATGAATGTATGTAATGGAAACAAAATGACGTTCCAAGAGTCTTACCCTCCAGAACCTCTGTAGTAAAGTAGGATCCCTCACATGGTACTGACCATTCAATTGAGACACAACCAGTTGTGAATCCAGGAGGACTTCTAAAAACTGGATACCATGCAAAATAGCATCCCGAAGTAGCTCAAGCACGGCACTGTACTCAGCCACATTGTTGGATGTAAGACCGAGACAAGCACCTCCCAAAGACACAAGTAGGTGGTCAGGCGAATAAATAACCCAAGCAGCAGAAGCAAGCTGCTGCGTATGACGGCTAGCACCATCCGTGAACCCAAAGAACATGGAAGATTCCGCTGACATCTGTCAACCAAACGGAAGCGATTTAGCAAACCCTAAAAACCAAAAGAAATCTAAACTATGTACAGAAGCAACTATACAATAGTATACAAAGGTACTAGCTCGAGTTAGAAGCTCAAGCGTAATACAGCTTGAGGTAGAGACCATTTCTAGGCTCCTTCAAGGTGCTCCTTTCATAATCTTCCAATTCGTAGGCTCCTTTCTCAAGGACACACCTCACTATGTAAGGATCGTGCCACATGGGGTTAAACTTGCCTGCCCCTAGGGGTTCTTTAGCCTGGTCATATAAGAGGACCAAGTCACCTTCAACATATTGTTGGGGACGGACAGACCTATCATATTGAACCTTGACACGACTCTTATTGGCATCTATAGCCACGGTGACATCTCGACGTTGCTCGTCAATCTGCTCAAGGTGGATCAAACGTTGCTCAATATCCGACATATCAAGGAGGAGCTCTATGGATAGTTTTAACGAAGGGATTTCGCATTCAATTGGTAGAATAGACTCCACACCGTGTACTAACTGAAACAGTGAGAACTTGGTGGCAATATGCCCATAAACTAGGATATAACATAATATGCCAATTGCTCTTGCTCTATTGGATGGTACGTTGGAGAATGGTTTTTAAAGACTTATTGATTGCCTCAACCTAACCATTCACTTGGGGGTAGTAAGAAGATGAATGTTCTTGATGAAACCCAAGCTTGAGTGACAAATCCTCCATCATCTTGTTCTAAAACTGACTGCCATGGTCAGTGACGATCTCTTTCGGAATATCGAACCGAGTAATAATCTGATTGAATACGAAATGGGATGTTGTAGCACCATCGTCTTTTACGATAGGCATGGCCTCAGCCCATTTGGAAAAGTAGTCCACGGCCACAATGATATGGTGATTCCCCCCAGCTGAAGATGGTTTGCAATCCATGCAATCCACCCCCCACTTAGTGAAGGGACCGACGGTGACGACCGGATGAAAGGGCGCTAGATGCGAGTGTACATTCCGAGAAAACACCTAGCAAGGGTGACATCTCTTTACGGCGTTCATACAATCCTTGAATATTGAAGTCCAAAAGTAACCAACTTGCATAATGTGTTGGGCTATTGCAAGCCCGGATAAGTGACCACCACACACCCCAGTGTGGTAATCATTACGAACACACTCCGCTTCTTCATGAGTCAAACAATGATGGAGGATAGAATCCTTTCCTCGACGATACAAAGTGTCGCCAATGATGGTATAATCTTTAGCATGGTGTTTCACACGTCATCGTTCGTCTCATGAATAGTGCAAAGGAAACTTCAAAGTTTGAAGATAGACAATAATATCCCCATACCAAGGGTCCGCAGACGAGATAAGAAATAAGTGTTCATCCACAAAGGAATCTTCATGGACGATATCCACATCCAGTCATGGAAGGTCCAACATGAGCTCAGCAAAAACCAAGGATTTCATCGACTTCACCGAAGCAAAATCAAGATCAAACTCCTGAAGAATCACAATCCATTTATTATACTTCCCCCCTATAAGATGTCATGATAGAAAGAATTGAAATGGATTGATATGCGCTATGACTGTGGTTTTCCTAAGCATGGTGTAATTCCGTAACTATTGGACTGCATGAACAGTCGCAAGTGCCAACTTTTCCACATGAGTGTATCTCAGCTCAGCGTCTACTAGATTTCGACCAAGGTAATAGATCACATGTTCCACGAGCACATCATCTACCTGAACTAAGACCATGCCAGCCGTCTCTTGAGACGCGGCCACATAAAGTATAAAATCTCTTGCGAAGTCGGGCGGACTAAGCAGAGGGGCCGATACTAACGCTTTCTTCAAAGTGTCGAAAGACTGTTGGGCTCGCTCATCCCAAATAAACGGTGTGTCTTTCTTCAATAAGCACGCGAAACCTTTAGTAAGACTAGCATAATTGACTACAAAGCAACGTAGAAAAGTGGCTCTCCCTTGGAGGCTTTGAAGTTGAAGTAAGTTGCGCGGAGGAGGCAACTGAAGTATTGCCTCAACTTTAAGAGGACTGACTCTAATACCCTCTTTCGAAACTATGAAACCTAGAAGGCGACCCGTTTTCACAACAAAGATGCATTTATTGGGATTTAACCAAATCTTGTAGCGTATGCATCTTTCGAGAATTAAACGGAGGTGCTTGGGGTGGTCCACTCTCTTGTGAGAATGTCCAGCAAGATCATCCAAGTAAGCCTTCACTATACGTTTAAGGTCGTGAAAGGTGTAGGTCATACCACACTGAAAAGTAGCTTCGGCATTTTTAAGGCCGAAGGGCATCTTCTGGTACGCAAATGTACCCCAAGGACAAATAAAAGCAGTCTTATGTTGGTCCTCGGGCTTTATCTAGATCTGGTTATATCCTGAAAAGTCGTCCATAAACGAAAAAAACTTCGCTTCCTGCACAAGCATCCAAGATCTGATCTATGAATGGAGTGGGGAAATTGTCTTTTGGACATGCACGGTTCAGGTCTCTAAAATCAGTGCATACACGGATAGTTCCCTGCCTCTTATCCACAGGAACGGGATTTGACACCCATTCGGTAAGGGGGACTAGGTAGATAAAACCAGCCTTAAGCAGTTTCTCCACCTCTGCCTTGATCGCGGCAGCCTTTCTAGGGTTCACAACACGAAGGCGTTGTCGAACCGGCTTAGCATTGGGATATGTTCTAATCTTATGTTCGACAATGCTGGGGTCTATTCCTGGCATCTCCTCATATGACTAGGCGAAAGCTTCCCGAAATTCCTTAAACAACTCGGTGTAAATGCCAACCTCCTCGGGAGAGAAATCAGCACCGATGTAAATGTTCTCAACCTTTTCGAGTGTACGAGAAATTTTGATCGGTATGGTAGGGGAAATATTAGCCATGTTCCCATTTGCGTAAATCCCAAGGAACCATAGGGTGACCAACCATCTCGGAAAGAGTCGTCCTAAACTCTTCTTGCTCGATAAGATCAAGGTTGGGAAGGAAATAGGAGCGATGATGCATGTCTTCCCAAGGTCTTTCACTACCGCACATGGCCTCAACAATAGCTTCATCCGAAGGTAAAGTACCGTCAAGACAATCGTGCAAACAAGATGAGTTGACTGCCCACATGGGCGGTATAATGGGATCTTCTCCTTATGTCCATGAAGATGAGAGATCCGGCTCTGCCGTGACTTGTTAAATATCTCGATATGCAAGCTTAGCAGCAAACAATGGCATAGCCATTCCGACAGGCGAAATGTCTCTAGATGTGGAACTCATGGACAGTAAGGTCCATGGATCCTGAAAATATGAAGTCCGGAATGGTACATTATTCAATGGAGGAGGTGCATTATCGGAAATGGTTCCAATAAAAGCAATTGGTGCAAGGAAATCAAAAGATCCCAACAATGAGGGGTATAATCCGACACCCATGTTCCCAGTTTCCGGCTGAGAATCTTTGACTTGGGGGATGATAGGTCCCATGGATGCTGTGGAATAGGGACTAACGAAATCTACTTGGTCAACCGTCACAATCTTTCCTTCGTGTGGAAAGCAAATAATTATGAATATAGAGGACATGAGCGCTCTCATAGCGTATATCCAATTCCTACCCAGGAGAAGGTTGTAGTCGATGGGTGCATCAACCACCTCGACTTCAATAGGCACGCATTTCCCACCCAAGCGGACAACAAGGGAAGGGAGAATACCATGTGGCTTAAACGACCGATCGTCAAATGCAGTGAGCATGGTCATAGACTTAGATAAGGGAGGAGAGCCAAGATATTTCCAACAAGATAAAGACATCACTGACGTAGAAGCACCTTCGTCAACCACTGTTCTTTTGATGATATACTACAGGCACTCCACATGGACTTGAAAAGCCACATGGTAAGGTAAGCGAGGTTGGATGTCAGTAGTGCCAAACTTGATAACATTAGGACTTCCCCCATCCTTAACTCCTAAAGCGCACAAAAGGGGCATGCCTTTGAGAAGGACATGCTTGTAAAAACTCAAGAGCCGACATGGCACATGGAGTTTGACCCAAATCTTCTACAATAGAGTAGTTCTGGGCAGCTCGAGCATTGGGATTATGCATAGAGCACTTGAGAACACCTTTCGGTATCCGCGGCATAGTAGTGGACTTCTCGATATGAAAAGAGGTATCAAGAGGAGGAGGAGGCTCATTCCCCATATGCGGTTGTGGTGTGTCATAATCACGTTGACGAGTAGCAACACTAACCTCTTATTTAACCATATTCACACATCCAAAGCCACCAGCATGGGAAGAAGACGTGGAAGTTTCATTGGTCCCATAACCGGTAGCAGGAGCATTCGAAGCCATATTCTGATGACGTGGAAGGGGATCTTTCAACATAGTTGGGCCTTGTGCCAGATGCTTTGATGCTTCTTCAATCCAAGGACATAAGTGAGTAAGATGATCTTCCCCACAAAGCTTACAAGGGAATTTCACTTTATGCCTAGGTTTATGGTCCCCACCAGCATTTCCACCGTCCCAAGGAGGGTTGGTGTTCTCTTTTTTAGGAGTATTACGATTACTACCATTGTTCCCATTATTTCCACCCTTACGATTATTTCTACCCTTCTTCTTACCACCAGGCTGCTGGTTACCCGATGGGTTCGTTGATTGCATAACATGTACATCGGATGATGGGGTGGAAGTGGACAAGGCGTGAACCTGTCCGGGAGTAGATTGGTTAAGTGACAAATTTTGCATTTGATTAGTAACCAAATCTATGGGTCGAGTACTTGCAGATCCAACAATGCCATCGGCATGTGGTCCAGGAACTGGCTTGGGATCATGTCGTGATCGCGGTGCGTCAGGAATAATGTCATAAAGAATGCCAGATTGAGCATAGAGTAAATCTAGCTGCTGGAATTTTAGTATAGCTTGTTCCTCAGTCGTAATGCCGGACATCAAAACATCCTTAGAGATGTATGGAAGCAAATACTTGAGAAAGCATTCCAACAGAAACTCCGAAGGAATGTAGGCTTTCACTAGCCTCTTCCGTCGACGCCACTCTTGAACATGGTCAGATATGTGTGTGGCCTTATTCTGGAAGAAGGTAGACAAGAGTTTAATGCCAATATCATAGCGAACCGACAGCTAGAAATGATCCAGGAAAACCAAAGCTATCTCATCGAAACCCCTGTACATGCCCCCAGGCAACTCGACATACCACTTCGCAGCTGGCCCCGTGAGGGTGTGTTGAAATAGTCTCAAACGAACATGATCATGATTTAACGAGTTTGATGAGCACCAAAGGTGAAAAGTCGTAACATGATCACCCGGATCCTCACCGTCCTTCCCCTCAAACTTGGGAATGTCCGAAGGGAGCTTGGTAGGGACCGGAGGCCAAGTAGGGTCGTGACACACCGGATCATTTGTGAGCTTCGAAAGATCCGGAAGATTCAATCGAGCAAGGAAAGGAAGCTGCGGCTGTAAAGCTTGATTATAAGCTCCCATAAAAGGTTGATTATACGAACCTGAAGGATAATATGGACCATAACCATGAGCCTGACCATAAGGCTGATAACCTCCTCCAACCTGACCCGTGTCAGGGTAAGCAGGTATATGTGTGTTATGAGCACCGTAATGTGGTGGGTTGTAATGAGGGCCAGCACCGATTGTATTATAGTAAGGGTTACCACCATAATTATGGGGTATATAAGTATTACTCGTAGCGGGAACCGTATTGTAATGACCATAATTGTAAGGTATGTTCCCACCCCCTACATAAGCATTACTAGTAGCAGGAGCAGTCATGTTGTGACCATAAGTATAAGGTATATTCCCACCCCCTACATTAGTTTTACTAGTAGCAGGAGCAGTCGTGTTGTGACCATAAGTATAAGGTATATTCCCACCCCCTACATTAGTATTACTAGTAGCAGGAGCAGTCGTGTTGTGACCATAAGTATAAGGTATATTCCCACCCCCTACATTAGCATTACTAGTAGCAGGAGCAGACGTAAAAGTATACGATATGTATCCACTCCTGGTATTAGGAGGATTGTTAACATTAGTGAACGTGGTCCTGGGTTGATGTGTAGAGGCATGTGTATTGTACGGTGGAATGTGAGCCGTATTGCGAACAGTGTTCCCACCAGGAGGGGTAGTTCTAGGAGGCGGCCTTCCTCCCAAATTTGGTTTGTTTGAAGGGATATGGCCAGTCCCCATAGTATGTGTGTGAGTAGAAAATGCGGTGCCCCCAGTGAGGGTAGTGCCCCTAGTGGGTGCAGTGTTGCGAACACCATGACTAGTGTTAGAATGACTACCAGACATAGTGGATGGATCAACTGTGTTGTAACTAGGCATACCATGAGAGAACTGGGTAGCATTCATAGTGGTCGTAGGACCCGTGTTAACATTCAGATCTGGCATCCCAAATAGGAAATTATGTGGATTCGAAGGATCGAATGGGTCGTCCTCGGGTGGATTTGGTCCAAACATATGAGGTTGAGTCTCTGGTATGAATGGATCGCCCCCCCATGCCTCTCTAGGATTAGGAGGAGCAAAAACGTCTTTGACTCTACCTGACGGAGTCATAGGGATTTCTCCCATGCCAGAATGAGCAGTGATAATGTCAGCGCGAAGCGCTTCAAAAGAATCAAAAGAATCAGAGAGGGCCTTCCGGCATCCCCCTCTGAACACGACGTGTAACTTCGACGGCCGGTAAACCAACCAACCGACGAGACCGGCTGAGAGTCGAACCTCGCGCCATGATACTTTCAAAGAGTCAATAAATCAAAGCGTCCCCTAACGGCCAAACTAATGATCAAAGAGAACACACCTAAAGAAACTACAGCCAAATGCATACAAAAGGACTGGCTCAAGGGATCTCCCGACACTACAGCCGGTATGTCTCGCCTAGGAGAGGCTTGAGACTCCCAAACTATAACCGGAGGTAACAGAATCAGTTATAAGGGTTCCTAGACTTCCCTACGTGCACAGGGTCAAATCCCTATACAACAGGCAACTGAGATGTCCAACCCCTATCTGACTCAGGACAACCATAGTATAACCACTACGAATGCCCTATGCAATACCTAAGTAAGGAATCTAAGGTCACCACAATATAACCTGAATGCTTAGGCGAACAGTCGCAGGTGGGATCCGTTGTATGGGCGGGTAGCTAAGCCCAAAACTCAAGAGGTACAGATCCCTCAAGAGCCCCCGTACACAAACAAATCCTGGAAGTATCGCCCACGTTCGGTCAATATTGGAGGGCTATCTCCGCAACCAACCTCCCGTGACCTTGTGCTTAACTCTGGTCTGAGTAGAGCTTCCTGAGAACACTAATGTATACTATGGAATTCACCACTCCCCAGTCAGACACATAATGTTGGTTCAATAGTCTTGAATTGTTAACTCACAATGATCTATTCCAAGACTCTAAACCTAAACTAGTCGGTGCACCCTATAAAATAAAAATCGTTCGAATCAATTTTAAGATTAAGCAATGATTTTAAATGGTTGTAATTAATCAAAGGATATGGTCGTGAAACTGATGATGTATAAGACTCAATAGTATGCACAATCGAAAAACTCTAGACTCATCTATCAATTAAAAAAATGCCACTAAAATGATAATCAATCCAACGGTTCGAAATAAAATGCAATTCTTTTAAATTTCCAATGCACAAGCAGATCCTAGATGAAAGCGCAAGCACTCAAATGCAAAATGCAGTACGAAAAGCAAATATTTTTGTATTTTCTCTTATAATGGAAAGGAAAATGCAAGACTATGTTTTTGTATTTTTTCAATATAATGAAATGAAAAAATGCAAGCGAGATCTACCTATTCGGTTAAAGAAATGCAAAGCAGATCACTAAGACAACCCAACAAATCCCAAACAGTGAGATTTAGCCAATGTAATGATCTAGAAAATCAAAAAATGGTGAAAAACCAACAAGGCTCAAAACAAAGAGAAAGAGGAGTTTCTGGTCACAAACAGGGTATGGAACAGTCAGGAATCAGGCTAAATAAGACTAAGGAACACTCAAAACCAACCCAACAACAATCCAAGGTCATAAATCAATCAAACCCAGAGTTGTACACTACTGTATAAAGGAAAACTGCGGGTAGACACGGGCTACAGTGCAGACAGAGGCGGGTAGATGCAGGCAAAACTAAGTTGACCTGCGTACAAAGAAAGGCAAATGAGCAAACAAGAAGTCCAATAACCCAGAAAAAGCTTGTTTTCTATAATATATCCCAACGGCCAATCAATGACACAGAAGCTCGACACACAACAACTCTAAATAAGGACAAATGCCTAAAAAATCCCCCAAAATGGATGTTCTCCCCAGCGGAGTCGCCATTTCTGTTACGGGGAAAACTTCCTATCGTTTGGGGTAGACCACAACAAACAGATGACTACCATAAAATGACTCAATTCCCAATGCAATGCAATGCTATATAAATGACAATGCTAAGATAATGGAGAAAAGACCAACCTTCAACCGGATGTTCGAAGTAGATCCCCGTTGAGCTTTCAACTTCTACACTTGAACCTATAGATTAGTCTCAACAACAAGTACAAGCAAGTGCATATAATATGTGAAAGACATTAGCATAATCAATAGCATGATCCATGATATTATAAGCAAATATAACCCAATGTAATTTAACAATATTCACAACATCAATTGGACGAGAAAATGAGTATTTCCATTAATAAATAACAAGTACAATATACAACCTCTTGCCGGCAACCAATCTGAACCAAGAACTGGGTCTCTTCACTTGTGCCTCCACCACTTCAATCCCCCATGCAATGGAAAACTCAAACTATGAAAGGAATTTGGTAGGTGAACATAAGGAGTTCACAACAACAAGGATCAATGAGTGTAGACTCAGGTCACGGCAAAAATCCACTAGAGTTATCTTGCTCTCTCTTTCTCCTCCCTTCCATATGCCATAAGAGCTCAATATATAGATTTCCAAAGGTAAGCGAAAGGACACATCGAGGCATTTTGGGGCATATGGAGGGCCAAAGGTCACCCTAAGATCGCTTTTTGGGAGTAAAAAGTAAGTTTCTAATGATTTTTACCATTTTACTTGGTACCCATGGGCTATAGTGGAACAGCTAGCATACAGGAACAAAAATAGGGAAAATGTGTTCCTGGAGGACAAAATGATGAATCTGAGTCAGTGAAATGGATCTTGAAGGCCAATCAATGTTGATGCTCACAAGGTGTAAAATTACGCTGTAACACTAACGCACGTGCGTAGTAGCTCCCTGATTGTTGTTCTCGGTGTATTTCCACACCAAGACGGCCAATAGGTTAACTCGGATGGTTACAAGAATCCTAGAATGGCCTCCCGATATACTCAAGGTACGTGGGAGCTCAAATCCGTAGTGGTGTTGTCTAATGCACGACCGTACGACATGAGCCTTCTGATATACTACCGAGTACGTGAAGTACCTTTCGATATACCCAAGGGTACGTGAAAGGTCGTTCAATATACCGGTACGTGAAGTACTATTGCAAACTTTAAATAACGAGGAATTCCCAAAGAAATAAGATCACCCAAAAATATCAATAACACTGAAAGCACACAAAATCAAGCAAAAGATTGCAATAACAAAGATGAGAAGGCTCAGAAGTCAGATTGAACAAATCAAACAGGTCTGATGTAACGATCGGGAGTCACAAGACTGAGTACATTGATGCGGGATTGAAATTTCCCACAACAACTAGATCACTCACTTGACTAGCTAGGACTTAGATCGACACAAAACTTGACAATCAAGACAAAGAACAATAAATGTTGGGTCTAGGGGTTCTGTGACCGTAAGGTGCAGTGAACAGAGCTCTGAAAATCAGACCAAAAACCTAATGGAGAAAATTTTGACACTGGGTACCAAGAAATAGAGGCTGACGCGCCCTGCTATTATGCACTAGAGCATTGAGAAGTCCAACAACGCACTCTGCACACTGGGTAAGTGCATCAGCAACGCAGTTTGCCTAAGACCATCAAGCGTCAGCGACGCAGTTTGTTCACGGGATAAGTGCATCAGAGATACAGTGACGCAGGTTATACACATCCCAGGTGCGTCGGGTGGGGATCAAGCAACAAAAATAAAAATTTCACCAAAAATAAAAGGATAACAGGTCCAACACTAATCCTGAATAGAGTCTGGGTAACCCAGAGACTCTCTGATGATCAGATCTGATGGTGGGAGGCACTTAAAAGGCTAAAAATTTGATTAAACAGAAACTAATGAAACCAAAACAAAATGGAATTAAAGCTATGGATATCTTTTCCCCAGTATGGTCACCAAATTTGTTTACGGACAATCTACATGAGCGGACTCAAACAGATCTCCCTAGTTCAAGTGGATCTAGGAGAAATAGATACACAATACCAACTACTTTCCTAGATCAATATAAATAGTAGACAGGTCAAGATGTGGCTTACCTCAAGTCTGTAGTTCATTTTTCCTTGCTGCTCCAAGCTCCAAAGTTTTCAGATATTTAGCTGCAAAACCATGTCAAGCGAGTGGAAACATACAAGCAGTAAAAGCATATGAACATGAATTGAACTTATGGAAAGAACTTGTATTAATGTAATAAACAGAAGTACATAGGGAAGAAATGTCACAACCCAAGCCTTAACGTTGCAACTTTCATCCAACAATCCTAGGCTCCAAGATAGAATGCTTTCCTCCCAAAGAATGAATGAGGATCACCTAGAATAATTTCACCAGCATAAGAGTACTATGGTCCTTCCTCCTCCTACAATGGAGAAGGGGGGTTGTATATATAGGGATAAAGGGATTGAATAGATTGAATATTTAGGGGATAGGTCTAAGGGATCACCCCACTAGATTAGAGGATCGAGAGCCAAATTCTCTAGCATATAGGGATAGACCTCCATGTCACCAAGCATCGAGAAATCGCTCAAAGCTTCCTTTTATCTAATTTAACCAACTCCGACGCACCTTGCAGGAAGGCAACCTATGTCAGAAGTGGATCGTCACACTGTGTACAAAGGTCGTCAATACTCTAGCTTCCCATGGCTTTTTAGCTAGTCGAGTTCTCTCTCTCTCTCTCTCTCTCTCTCTCTCTCTCTCTCTTAGCGGATTCCTTGCCTCGTCGTTTTAGTCATGTCTAAACCTTTAGTCGCTAGGTATAAAATAACATTTACGAATCATAACAATAGCTTCATGGTCCACTGGTTGGGCCTTGGCCTTAAGCTCCTCACCAGGGCCAATTACAAAATTCATATTTATTTTTATAAGAGTAATAACAATCCATGTCGAATTTGAGGGATGTTACACACTCCAGCCCTTAAAGATAACACCGTCCTCGGTGTTCAATGGTTTGTCTTTTGCATCCAGCCACTGTCTTATGCTTCCTTTGTTCTTATGCTTTGGTCATCTTCATATTTTTGTGATTTCCACAAGCTCTTTCTCCTTATAACCTACACAATGTACAACTCGTACAATATTTTTTTTTAATGTTCTTCAGTATATCATAAGTATACAAAATTTCAAAACACTAAATGTTCATCATTCTTCCTCATCCTTGAGGGATTACTTGCTAATTCTAGCATTTATAACATTTACACATAAATACATCTCATAGTCTAGTTAAAAGACAGTCATTAACATTTGCTCATATCATAAAACATTTCTTTCAACAAAACCTTGTTGATCATCGAACTCTTTTGTACTTCCGCAATCATGGAGACTTGCATACAAAAACCTTTATGTATTTCCGCAATCGTGGAGACTTGCCATACAAAACATGAGTCTTCTGTAACTCAGCCAGAAAACCTCTGCATACAGCAGAAATATGACAGTCTTACTCTGCAACTCATTACATAGCTTCCCCTCATCGAATCTTCTTGTGGGCTCAATTCTAACACCACAAGGAAAAAGTTTAGTCTCCTCAGAGAACCTCTTGTGCGCTCCGTTCTAACGACACAAGGAAAAATCGTGAGCCCTTCCTCTGCTCAATTCGATGGATATAAAGTTTTCCTAGGACTTTTGGGTCAGTATAACATTCAACGAGCTACCCACCTGCTCTGTTCCACTTCCATGGGGAACATGACCACAATTTAGGGAAGTTGCACCCTGCAACAGCTAGTAAGTGAGTGCAAGATGCAGCCTCTACTTGAGTTCAGGAAATATTATTTTCCCCTCAAACCTTCTCATTTGAGTCCGAGAATTTTACTTAGTAACAATCATTTAGTATTTCTTGCATTCCACATGCGACATAATACTAACAAAATATTAAAGAATATATCTCATTCTATGCATTTTGATGATTACACATCATCAATCATAAGTCTTACCACCAATCATGATCCATAAAGCCCTGTAATCAAAATAAAGATGTAAAGTAAATTATTACTTACTCTTGAGCGATTTAGCTCAACTTATCTATATCAGTGGTTGTATAATCCATGTTCCTCTTGGATTATGACATTGGTCGTGATCCAAAATCTCCTCCTGAAGTGTTAGTATAAGGAAAAAATTTCTTTGCTTCAAAAGTTCAACAACTGAACTCATTAGTTCCCTATATTTACACGCATTCTTATTGGATTAACTTGTGCATCCTCTTCAATTCATCCTGATGCAAACTCTTATATCAAATTAGATTTGCACATCAACTACTTTGCTTTAATAACTGAAATACTCATCTTTACTCCTTTAGGAAACTTTGAAGTTTGAACTTTTGAATGATATTGCCTCTCGTCCATTCCAGTTCCATGCATCCAAAATGAAACAAAATAATCGATTAATAAACTTAACAACCTTCATACTTATTTATTGCATGTTGAGCTCATTAGGCCCAAGTGTTGTAACCTAATGCTCTGATACCATATGTCACATACCCAATTTCCTGAATTAGTAAAATCAGTAAAAATTTAAAATTTTTCAAACATAGATGATAACAATAAAATAGGTAACATACTAATCCCTCTTTGAAACACCACATCGGTTAATTACTCATTACAATATATATAATATACATAGGATTTAGCTACCAAACTCTTATAAACTTATTTTAAAACAACATGTAAAAGACACATTAACTTGTTTTACCATTTGAACATTCTCATAGAACTCTTACTAAATAACAATGAATGCAATTTGTACCCGTTGAAACCTTTAGCACATCTTTATCTCATGGATAACATAGTCAATAAGAAAACAACCTAATTGATAACAACATTAACAAGATCATAAGGCGAATATATTAGCATTATACATCACATAAACAACCAACCTTATATATGAAATGTATACATCAAGTAATCAAGTTTTCATTCATAAAGACACATTTGAGGAACACCATAAGCAAACACAGGAGACCAAAGATAACGTGGTTCACCCGTACACGGGCTAGTCCACAAAAGGTGTGTGCATCTTTTATTATTAAGCAAAAAGCAATAGTGTTACAACTAGCAACGGAGTTGCTGCAACGCGATTCCTTCTTCTTTCGTCAAGCTTCTATCAAATATAACTTTTTCATGAATCAACCAAATATAAAATAGTTGAGTCTTCAAGGCATAAATTAGCCCTACAAAAAGATTTAGAAGGAAACCACACTTTCACAGAATACCTACAACAAGATGCACGAACTAGCATAATGATAAACATCATTTTAGTATATTGCAAGGAGAACTATGTTTGTATCCTTTAACGTTTCAAATAGTATCTACAACTATTCCTATTTTGACATAAGTAAAAATCTTCATATCCCTATTTCAATATGACCATATCCTCATCCTAATGATATATGCTTTTACTTATATCACAAGATCTAATTGAAATAGGTTAATATCTTTTAACATATATATGAATAATCATTATTACATAGTCCTCCGATTCCCACTAATATAGCGATAGTTTAGCATTTAAAAGATATCCATGAATAAATTTTAACTAACCATAGAATATTATGTGCATTAGCAGCGATTATGGAAAATACACCCTTACTTCTATTGACTGTGGGCACCCAAATGTACAACATAAATCTAGTGGTTCATCCATGATAGGGAATAAAATGTAAGTAAATATATCCAACCCAAACATCGTTTTACGCAGCAATAATCATAAACAATGGGGAGAGATCTTCTAAGTTGGCGTATGACATTATCTACATTTGTGATCAGTCAGACATAATCAGATTTGCATATGAACTGGAATCCTGGCATTACTCATTGACAGAGATCTAATTATTTTAATTTGAGCTATGATAAAAGAACTACACGATATCTGAAAAAAACTTAAATTCCCAGAATAAAAAAAATATACCGGGATTCACCATTCACAAAATACTACCATGGTTATAAATCAGAAAATGAGAAACCTTGTAGAATACAGCTCGACCCCTGGAATAATTTAAAACAACACCGAAGCTATCCAATGATTCTGCTATCACTGAGTATGAAACATAAGTATGAAGAAAACTCTAGAGATTTATGCTAGCAGAATAAACGTATCATCATCGAATAAACAAAACAAGCACAGGGGTATTTGGTCCACTTCCCCATCGTAGAAAATAAGACTAATTTGGTTGGAGATGACCTCAAAATTAAGTGCAGAGGTTATGTATTACTAACCTTTCCAATGTTTGCTCGGTTAAAACGACGAGAACTTCATCATTCAACTGGGGAACCAGATCCAGAGTTTAGCCGCTCAAGGTTTTTGCTACTCTAGGACTTCATCCTTTGGGAAAATCTCTGAACATGAACTTATTTCTACAAAGATGTTCTCTGATCTCTCTCTCGCACACTATGCAGATTCGTATTTTCTTTTGTGCAAAGGTATCGTAGTACAACCGACCATCCATCGCCTATGGTTTGAAATTGCCTATTCTTTCCTAGGTAGAGAGCAATATTGTTTTCTCATCACAAGCTCAAGTGTCTTCTCATCACGGATACCACTCGTCCAGGGTATGGAGCTTCGGGGCTGCATAAAACGCAGAGAAAATACTTGCCTAAACTATAGCGATTTCCATATCGCGTTCCTTCTATCACTGGAGTGTTATCTAAGTCAAGATCATATATATATAACTACTAAGAAACTGGATCTATCATATTTTAACCAGAGCTCGGCTCTGTAAATTATAATTACTACATTTATCCTGCTGTAAATATGATCTATATAAAAACATTTTCTAGAGTAATAACTTCTACCATTCTTTTCCTGACGTTCAAATAAAGATGTGAGGCAAGTTTTACGTTGGCAGTATCATCTATGCACAGGGATCCGAATTACTAAGTTACGTTGGCAGCATAGTCTATACAAAACAATACACAAGGATCCGAGATCTAGTTTATGGTGGCAACAAGATCTATACGCAGATTTCGTGACAAAAAAATACACGCTACCAAAACAAAATGTACAGGGTTACTAATGTAACAAACCATGCTATCAGAATGAAACACCATGCAAACGAAACCTGTTCTATTGCAGTCATTTTGACGCCTCCCGGGACTCCGATCTTCCCAAACCTTTTCACAATACTGTTTTCTCCTCGCAGGAATCCGTAACCCGAATCTCATCCGTTTGCTTTGTGAATTCCTCTGTTCTTGCAACCGTGGATGGATACTGCTTACTTACTCCATCGTAAAGCTCATCCCCTCACGTAGCGAGCAGGGTTGAACCGGGCTCACATCTGGTAGAGGAATAGCTACCACAAGTAGCGTGACTTCCCACACCACTGCCCTCTCTCCGCTCATCAGTAACCAAAGCTTTTAGCTATGTATTATCCTCCATCGCAGAGCTATGAGTAGACAAGGCAGAGATTACTTGTTTCGGGTGCTTCTCCTCCCGGAGCTTCCCAATCTCAGGCACTCGTTCATTGTCTCCTTCTCTCGGTCATAGCGTATGTAAATATCTATCATTTCCCCAAAAATAGTTAACCTATACCATGATCTTCCCGTATCAAAGGCGGCCTCCTCCTCTAAATACCAACCCGAATTTATTTGGCATAAGCGCCACTACTCAAACAAGTTTTGATAGATGGGTGAGACTTCCCTCCAGTAAGGCGACAAGTGGCAAAAATCCTCCACGTGGTGAGTACAAATGGTTGCTCTTGAGAGCAACCAACATCTCAATCCAACAACGGCTTTCTCCAACTCTCATTGAGTTCGGCGATGGGGGAAGTAGTGGACATTTAAAATTATTGAGTTAGTTTTAGGTGTTCTTAGTGGTAGTTTAGAAGAACTCTTGGTGGTAGTCATTCCATGTCTCACTCAAGGAGACAAACTCACAGAAATATCTAAACATTTATACAACATTAAAAATAAAATATTCCTTTTTATCTTTTAACAATCTTCTTCCCTCCTATTTCTTAGTCGAACTATTAACATCTTTTGGGGTGAAAATATATTGCTAACAATTGTTAATTAAATGCATTCTTTACCAATTATTAAACCTTGTTTCTCCTCTCGACATGAGGAGGTATAAGATTACTTTCGACAAAAAGAACCTACTTCTTAGCTTTTCTATAAAAATCTTAAATCCATCAATATGGCTCGATCTCTCTTCCATTAAGTTGTGAAAATCCAAGCCAATGTTTAATATAATAAACTATACCCAAATAGTTTAAAATAAAGGTTTTAAGACCTTCCAAATATATAAAAATTAACTTCTCCAAAGACTATCAAAACAATAGAGTACATACTCCAAATATATATATATAAATACGTCATTTATGGTCATGGATAGTCTATCCAATGTAGCATATATATATATTTTGCTTTTTAGGCATCTTTTAAGATTCTCATTAAAAATAGAATCCTTAAGGTTATTTTTTTAACTAGCATCCTTATAGTAAAGTCCCCATAGGGGGCTAAAGGTATAAACACCTCCTTAAGTAGATTTCGTTTATTTTCCTAGCATCAATGTTGAGAATAGACTGTGATATCCTAGTGAGTGACTTCCTAGGATCATTCACTAATGATCTTACCAAAGTGGCTTAACCTTATTTAGGTAAATTAAAATATTTAGGCCATATTATGCCACACACACGATTGTGGTGAATAGTGTCATCAATACTCTAGCTTCCCATGGATTTTTAGCTAGTCGAGTTCTCTCTCTCTCTCTCTCTCTCTCTCTCTGCGGATTCCTTGCCTCGTCGTTTTAGTCATGTCTAAACCTTTAGTCACTAGGTATAAAATAACATTTACGAATCATAACAATAGCTTCATGGTCCACTGGTGGGGCCTTGGCCTTGAGCTCCTCACCAGGGCCAATTACAAAATTCATATTTATTTTTATAAGAGTAATAACAATCCATGTCGAATTTGAGGGATGTTACAAATTTTATGGTAGATTTCACAATGTTTGGACTTTTGGGAAATTTGGTTCCAAGGCCTATACTTTTCATTAACTTGTCAAAGTGATTTGACTTAGTAATAGTTTAATTTTATGTTAGAAAAATTTATAAAGTTTTCTAATGTTCATAAAATACAATTTATTAAATTGATTTTTTAATTAATTTTTTTTTTTTACTTATTTCATTTTTTCATTAGTCAAAGAGGTTATCATGGGAAATAATCCCTAAAAATGTGACTAATTTTTAAAACGTGAAATAAAAATTAAAAACATTTAATATTGAATTTTGTAAGAGTGTCATGTGACAACTTTCACATGTCATTGTTGACTTTTATGTACTAATAAACAAAAACAAAAATTGTTGTCACTTTCCATATGATGTTTTGATTTTGATGTAACCAATTCTATATATTTTTATTTAAATGTTTGTATGGGAACAATAATTAATTGATGTGATAAATTCTATAAATTTGTTATTTTCTTATGATTTCTCCTTGGTTTTCCAATTTCCATATTCAACTTATAGTTTATTTACTTTTTAATGTTTATCTTATTTCTCCGATGTTTTATATTTAAAGTTATTTGATGATTAATTATTATTTCAAAATGCTTCCATGCAGTGTTGAAATTTAAGTGTAAATTGTCTTCATTTGCCAAAACCATCTTTATCATTATGTGTATGCTTGGTTTAGTCATTATGTTTATTATGTTTTTTTTGTTAATTGTATTTTTATAAACTTTTTATTTTTATATTATATGAGGCAAGATAGGAGAATTCAATATTTTATATAATTATTATAAATGTTATTTAAAATAAAAAAAAACTATTATTATGACGAATAAAATTAAGATTTAAACCATACTTTCATAGTTTATATGCATGTAGTTTCATTGGCTTATTTGATTTATTATTTCAAAGTGCTCATATTTCAAAGTTTTTCTATGATTTTTTTGAGAAGGTTACCAAAGCTTCTAAGATTGATTTAAAATAGCTTTATAAAAAAATAAAGAAATGAAATCTACTATTTCGAGAGGTTTTCCAAAAGAAACCTTTGGAATTATATCCATGAGTCGGATATTCTTTTAGAGTTGATATTTAACTTTTTCACCATGGTAAAATCTAATATTTTCATTTTGAGGATAATTTTTTCATTTATATGGCAATAATCTTGGACCTTTTCAATCGTTTCGCGTGTCTTTAATGTCCATTTTCAAGATTCTTCCAATGGCAAGCTTACATTCATTTTTCTATTGTATTATGTGACAAGCTTACATTCATTTTTCTATTGTATTATGGGTCATGTTGATATGAGCAAGACAAAGTTTCTTGATCATATTAGGAAAGTGATTGCATAGGAATCAAAGGCATGCATTTGTCATCATATATAAATCTTAGATGCATAATAATAAGGAACTCTCGAGCATTCATATATGTATCAACATGCATATTAATGTTTCAATTTGTAATATATGTATATACATGTATCTTCATGTATCAACATGTATAAATTTAAATTCCTTGTTGGGCTTAGTTTTAGTTTTGATTAGTAAGTTCATTTGAGGTTTAGTTTAGCTTTGATGGACTTGTGGGCAAGGATTTGAGGGGAGAAAAAAAATGCCATAACTCCCTTATTTATGTATTGATCGTTACTAAATTTAGCATTGAATAAATTACATAATTTTGTATTGGCTCTTTGATGTGATATTGGATATGTTTAATCCATTATATATTTGAAATTTAAAAATTATATGATTGTAAAAGCGTGTAAGAATTATATTTGCATTTTTGAAAATATTATGTTTTGTAAAATGATATATAAATTAATAAAGGTTTTATATATAAAAATTGGTGAGAAATGCAAGATATGAAAGTAATTTTAGCTATGGATTAAAATTAAAGTTTGAAAACAGTGAGATTGGAACAACCAAAACAATAAAAGGAAGAAAACTAAAGTTGCATAGTTCAAAGATTAAAAATAAAAACTGAGTCCATATGCAAAGGATGTAGACCCATGATTACTTAAAAGGAGGATAATTTGTTTTTCACTATGAAATCTCATATCTATGAGGAAACCATTATAATGAAAAGATTCTAGAGGAAAATGATGAAGTTCATAGATAGTTATAATAATTTGGAAAATCTCCTCCAATTTCTATTTCTATTGAATAATTAAAGGAGGAAAATGACAAAATCAAAAGACAAAAGATCATGTAATATTGAGTTTTAATAAATCTTTGTTAAAAAAAAGGACAAAATTCATAAAGAAAGTCCAAGTGTCTAAATAGAGGTAGGATTCTGGAAACATAATTGAAATGCCATATGGCCAAAGAATCAAGAAGATATGGTTAGTACTCGAAACTCTATAAACGAAATTCTCCCAGGAAATGGGGGGGTGTTTGGGGGGTGGGGGGGGGGAGATTTTGCTTAAAAGTGCAAACCCTTTCCATGTTAATGGAGAAGCTGACAACCACTTCTGGAAAATCGATTATGATGTACGCTTTTGTGTGGGATTATTTATTTGCATTCTTATGCTAGAATCATTATGAGAATGTTCATTTATATTCCAAATTTTCTCATGTGTTCTTGTTTCGTTCTTGCTTATGTCTTTCAATGGTTGTTGCCTTGTAGATGTAGAATTGTAACAAGTGATTTTAATTTAGGATTTCTTGGTTATTTACTAGTTCTTTAATCCTTGTCATTAATAACCAATAATTTTTTTCTATGTTAAGGGCAATAATTTATTTTGGATTCTATAGTTTTAATAGAATCTGGTAATGTGTGACACACCTCTGAGCTCTCATGTGATATGAACACACCCCTAGACATGGATTCAATTGTTGGAGGGGGTTCACCCCCCTCTAGACCTCGAGGCCATTGCCTTTAGATCCATGGTTTCTTCCTTAGGGAAGACTACAGCCAAACAACCATAGACCTCTTGGTTCATGAAATTTTTTTGACAAGATTCCAGAGGTCTCAACACATGCAACTTCCTCCCATCACATGGATTTCTCTTTGGAAGAAAGAGGACTCGTGGCCAATTCACCAGGATCTGGCCTTCACCCTAATCAATGTAAAATTAACTCCAAAATAATTGGCAATCTCTTATTCAAGGGAAGCTATACCAATTCTTATGTGATCAATGATTCTACACTTTTTTGTTTCAAACCAAAGAAGATAGGGATCTAATCTTCCAAATTCAGCCTTACTTCTTCATATCCAAAGGAATATATGTGAATAAATGGACCCCAGAGTTTAACCCTAAGCTTGATGTCCCCTCCATTGTTCATGTTTGGGTTCGCCTTCCCCACCTTCCCTTACACTATCTGAGGATGTGATATGGAGTATTGGTAATAATCTTAGAAAATACATTGACAAGTACAATACAAAGTACACTATATTCTTATTCACAATGATCTATGTAGAGGTCAATCTGGTGAAAGGTTTACTAGAAGCAATAGTTCTTTCCTTGGACAATTGGAAATACCTTCAAAATTTGGACTACAAACAATTATCATTCAAGTGCAAAGCTTGCCACAAATATGGCCATTTTTCTAAAAACTACAAAAAAATCCAAACAATGGCTCAAGCTCTCTCTAGGAAAGAATATCAATGGTAAATGGTTAACAAAAAGGTTCCCCCCAAGCAACCAGTTGCTTCGGCTCCAATATTTCCAAGCACCTCCTTGTTCCCATTGACCTCTCATCTCGCTCCACCTTGACCAATCATAGGTCCCCATTGCATCCTTCATCTAATAAATATGATCCTTTCTCTCCTAATCAATTCAAATTCATGTCTCAATCAAATCCACACTCTTTTATGGAGGTAGTCAACCCATTCATTAAAGAACCCACCTCTTGTTATTACCCTCGTATCCCTTCCTTTATTACTTCTCAAATAATTTTTTTGAGCATCCCCCTCAATGATTCCCTTTTTGAAAGAATTGAGGAAAACCAACTTCTAGAGACCACCCCAAACCTTGGAGTGGTTACAAGGAAAAGGGATCGGTTTCAACTATAAGAGGGGAAAATGAAGACAATGAAGAAAGCCATAAACAAAAATCAGAAGGAAGCATGCAAGAGAATGTCATGAAGAAGCAACCAAAAAGAAAAAACAATTGGGAACTCATTCAACCATCGAGAATTCTTTAGGGATCACCTCCAAAACCAAAATTCAAGGAATGCAAAGCCCCTCCCAAGGGTGTGCACACAAAACAACAAATGTCAAGTAATGAAAATCGTCTCTTGGAATAATAGAGGTATGGTGACCAACTATAAAGAAGAGGGTCCATGAGATCTTATAAGAGAAGAGAAAAAGACATCCTTCTACTCTAGGAGACAAAGCTCAAGGCCATTGAAATGGAGAAATTCAACAAAAAATGGTGGAGAAGATGTGATGGAAAAGGAATCAACTCTCAAGAAGCGTCGGGCGACATTTGCATGTCATGGGATAGATACCTATTCCATATATATCACCTACTCCAAACCACACATTAGAGACTTGCATGCATGCATCGTCTACCTTCATGTAACAAGTGCCACGTTTTTAATATTTATATGCCAATTTCTTATATGGAAAAAGAGTTATGTTGGAACTCCTTACAAAACCTATAATGAACATAGGTAACAAAAAATTGTATCAAAATGGGTGACTTCAACAGGGCCTTGTCCAATCAAGAAAAGCGGGGAGGGGATATGATACGAGATCCATGTTGAGAAAGAATAGAGGACCGAATGACATACTAGAATATTGTGGAAGTCAAAACTATCAGAGGAAAGTACACCGGAACAAACCATAGAACAGGACCAGGCCAAATAGAAAACTGGTTAGACCGATTTCTAGTGCATAGCAACATTTTACTTCACAACTATCTCTAATTATGTCCAAAATCATCCCCTCTACAACTTTTGATTATAAACCCATTTCCATCTCCCTTGAATCTCTTATCAACTTTGGGCCCATACCCTTATGATTTAACATCCTGTGGCTCCAAAGTGAAGAGACAATAGAAATCATCAAACAGGAGTGGACTAAATTCATCAAGGTTCCCCATCCTTTGTATGGGAGGAAAAGATCAAATTTGTAAATGGGTATCTAAAATATTGGGCCAAAGCTTCGTACTTACTTCCATACATAGACAAAAGGTATCTTTTCCATCAACTTGATGTTCTCAAAGATCCAATGGAGGTGGAGGAGGTTCCTAAACATGACCATCTAGTAGAGAAATCCATCCACCTTAAGATCCCCAAGGCTATCATAGTTGAAGAAGATGTGTGGAGGTTCATATACGGGAGCTTATGGCTACAATATGGGGACAATAACATCTCATTTTTCCATTTTCAAGTTAAAGCCAGGAACAACAAGAACACAATGAAGGAGATCACCCTTGCAAATGGTACAAAACTCACAAATAGAAATACAAGAGATATCCAAGATGCACTTTGAATATTTATACATGGAAGAATATGAGTTCGATACAGTCCAAACAAATAATGCTTGAGCACATCCCCTCTTAGGCGACAGAGGAGGATAATATGGAGCTAAACCAAACAATATTAAAACTAGAAATCATTCATGTAGTTTGGGGACTTGATTTGAACAAATCCCTTGGTATAGATGGGTTCTCCATCCATTTCTACAAATTTTGTTGGCTCGTAATCAAGACAGACTTGTGAATAATGCTTGAGCATGCTGATAGAAAGCTCAAAATAGGGGGTGCTACCGATTTCTCCTTCCATGCTATGATTCCTAAAGAAACAAATCCCTTCTCTTTCAATAGGTTTCACCCAATCTCCCTATACAACTCCTCTTACAAAAATTTTAACCAAAATTATGGCCAATAGGCTCAAGAAGATTCTCCCTAAATTAATTTCAAATAACCAAGGTGGGTTTATGCAAAACCACCAAATCCTCGACAATATCATATTGGTACAAGAGGTGCTCCATTCCAGTAGGTCCAACAAGGAAAAATGGATTATTATCAAATTGGATATGGAAAATTCCTTTGATCAAGTGCACCAAACCTTCCTTTTCAAGATTCTCCTTAAGTTTGGATTCAACAATCACTTTGTAGGATGGGTAAATTCTTGTGTTAGTGGGCCCTGTATTTCCCTACTTGTCAATAGTCGACCAACATATTTATTCAAGAGAAACATAAACTTGAGACAAGTTTGCCCCCTATCCCCGCAAATGTACATCATTACAGTAAAATCATTGGAAACCTAAGTGGGATTAGCAATGCCAGAGGGGTAAAATCCTTGAACCACTCTCAATTTGTTGACGATACCCTGCTTCTCAAGGGTGCATCCACCATAATAGCTGATAGATTTAAGGATGTTCGATCACTTTCTAAATCCAATAGGACGAAGGGTAAATGAAAGGAAAATCAAAGTTTATTGATGGAATATAAGTCCAATTATCTTTTGAAACATCTCTAGAGTCCTTCAATTTCAATCCACCACTGATAGAAAGATTTTAAATATTTAGGTATGCCAATATCCTTGGGAAATCCTACGACCATAGTTTGGTAGGAGATCATCATCAAAATCAAATCAAAATTCACCAAATGGGAGACTCAGTGGCTAAATCCTACAGGTCATATTGTGCTTCTCAAGTCTATGTTATCATCTTTACCTACCTACTAGTGTTCAACAATGCTAACACCCTTTGGAGTAATGTAATCTATAAGCAAAGAACTTTGAAATTTTTTGTGGCAAGGGGGGAAAAAAACTAAAAAAAAAAACATTTGGTTAAATGGAAATTGGTTATATACCCGAATGATTGTGGTGGGTTGCAAATCAAGGAACCAACAGTTATAACTCAATCCCTTTGAGCAAAGCTATTATGGAGGCTGGTGTTAGGGGGATTTGATTAGTGGGGAAAAGTTCTTATCAAAAAATATATCCATGTGGGAAGAAATCACAATCTTTTTTCAATGTGGTTCACAACCGCTGAGAGGAGTTGTTGCGTCCACGAGAAGAATTCACAAGGGGGCCTCCCGAAGGGGCCTCACCTCGTCGGCTCTGATTACAGAGCCTGACCGGATGGGGACATCAAGTGAGGCCCTTATTTATGCATATATATACATATATGTATAATTATGTATATATACACATATATGTATATGCATATATATATACATACATACATATATATATAGATATAGATATAGATATAGATATATGCATAACCACCTAGGGATTTCACCCCGAGACCTTCTGCTTGCAACTCACAGTTCTCAAGCACTTGAGCTAACCCATAGGGATGAAGAAATCATAATCTTGATAAGCCACTTATGAACAAAAAAGGATCCCACATTTGGAGTATTTGTATTGTAGTTTCCCATCCTATACAATCCAAATTATCTTGCGTACTAGAGAACAACAAAAGAATCAATATTTGGAGTGATAACATATTGGGGAATCCACCTATGATCTCATATATAGCTATATTCACCCTCAAATATCAGATGGATTGCAACAATATATTTACCCTACATGATATATCTCTTTGGTAGGTGAATCAATGGATTAGTTGGGCACCCTTAATGCCATAAACTCTCCTAGTCAATTCCTTCTTGGAAAATTAAAGGGTGGCTCCCCAGTTGATCAGAGGCATCAAGACAAAATATGTTAGGTAAAAGGAGACTATGCTATCAAATTTGGATACTTGGAGTACACAACCTTATCCACACATAATCCTTTAGGTATTTGGAAATAAATCTAGCACAATGATGGAATCCCTAAGGTAAATACTTTATGTTGGATTATGTATCATGGGAAAGTAATAACATCATAAAAGTTGCAACAAATAGGCTACCAAGGGCATTCACAATGTGCCTTATGTGAAGAGAAATAAAAAAGCCAAATACATCTATTTTTTAATTGTTTTTTTCCAAAAAGGTGTGGGAAATAGTTCTCCAAGATCTTTGCTAAGATACCATCCCCCCGGAGAATTGGGGCGATCTATTTTCTCATTGTCCTAAACACTACAAAAGTTAGTTTAATGGAAATCCAATCTTCCAAAGGCTATGGGTGTCCCTCCCCAAATATCTTTGTTGGAAGATCTAGCTTGACAAAAACAAGAAGATCTTCCAAAATGATAAAATCAACCCCGTAGCCACAACGAGCAAAGCCAAGAGTTTACTAATAGAAGCCATCCAAGCCAGAAGACCTTGATACCACAAGACATTCAATATCATATGTGAAGAAAATATATGGATGGTAGATTGGCACAACATAATAAATAGGTTCAAACGAACCAGTCAACCCCAAATTGGCAACAATATATCATGGAAGATCAGGCTAAGAAAGGATGAATTTGCAATTTGGTTCCAAAATCAAAAGAAGCATGTTCTATTCTTTGATGGAGCTATGAAAGGGAATCCAAGGGTGGCAGTGTGAGGGGGATCATCTATGATCCCATAGGAAACAAGGAAACTAGTTATGCATGAGGACCCATAATAGCCACAAATTATCAAGTGAAGGCCTACACACTACTATAAGGGCTTTAGAGCATCAACGCAACCAAGACACAATCCATATTAGTAATAGGATATTTGGCGATTTTAATCAAACATATGAACAATGATATTCAAACACTCAATCTACCCTTGCCAAAATGATTACTCAAATCAAATAAGAAGCATCAAGGTTCCATAACATTAGCTTCTTTCATGTCCTCCAAGAACTCAATGGGGAAGCATATGTGCAAGACAATTCAGCATCCCAATTAGATGAAGGGATTTGGTTTTTCTCTCCATATTCCAATTCCATGATGAATAGAAGGGTTATGTAAATCATACCTTGGTTAAAAAATAGGGGATTATCGACTCCCAAATTTTAGTAATCATTAACTCCCAAAGATTTGGTATTAATCAACAAGCATGCAAAGGTGCACACAACATCATCAATGGTAAGGAGAATGGGAGTGCAATTAAAGGCTCTGACATTTGTGGGATGGCACTACACCTGCCATCCCACCCATTATCATTTCAATCCAAAGGCTCTACGTTCATTAACCTTGGAAAAGGTGGGATAATGGAGGGCATGATTCATAGAGTTTTGGGAGCAACAAGAGCAGGTTTCAGGTACAACCCATCCAAGGTATGTTCGAATTGTTATCAACTCCTTCAATGGATGAAATGGAAGTATAAATGGGTTTTATTTGGAAACTTATCTATACTTGAATGATTTTTGTGGATTGAAAAGGAGATTCATGGATTCTAGTGGTATCGTGGCACGTGGTCTAAGTCCTTGAATAAGATTGTAGTCATACTCCCTCCCTATTGTTTTATCATTCTTTCTAATTTTAATTGGTCCTCATCTCTATCAGTGTCATTTTGTGCTTCTAGCACATGTTGTTGGGGACCTAAGATCTTATTCTCTCTAGTCTTTGAGGTGGGTAGTAGCTGCCTCGTTTGGAAATGGGAATTTAGAAGGAAATCCATATAGTCAATCTCAGTACCAAGGTTTGGGAATATTTTGTGACCTAGGTACTTTGATTTAGTTCTCCAAGAGCCTATGATCTCTCTCCCCCATTCAAGGTGGGGAATCCTCTCGTTTACCCCCTATGGATATTGGTTTATTACTTTGAAACTCATGTTAGTATGGATTGTCTCGATTACCATAACATTCAACATGAAATTCATGAAATGCAAAGAATGTTGCAAAGGCATGAAACCTTTATCAATGAGACAAAAAAATTCCCCGTCTCTCTTTCCAACATTGTGCACATAAATGAAAATACAACTCATATTGGGTTATGGGTCAAATTCAAGCCTTGGAAGCTGAGTGAATATCCTTAAAGGCCACTATGGATGCAATTCTCAAAGGCAATTATTTAACAACTCTCAATCATAAGTAATCTCTTCGTTCTACTTTGACACTCACCAAGGATGACGAAACAATTTCACAAATGATAGAGACTATGGATATTGAGACTACAATGCCACAATAAGACAATGGTGACCCTGGTGAATCCTAGAGTCGGCACTCATTCCACTAGTTTATTGTTATGCTATGTAAAACTCTGTTTTTGGTGTTGGTATCTACTATCAGATATATACTTGTATAATTTTCTTAGACTCCTTTGAAAGAAACATTAGGACAAATATTGCTTCTTTTTGTGCTCATGAAGTTCTTGTGATCATGCCTAGACCAATATAGCTTTTTGTATTACTCAAGTATAGAGTTTGGTTGCAGCGTTTTTAATGCAAATCTATAATTGTTTTTGTTATAACATATATACATATATACATATAACATATATATACCCTTATGATTTAACATCCTGTGGCTCCAAAGTGAAGAGACAATAGAAATCATCAAACAGGAGTGGACTAAATTCATCAAGGTTCCCCATCCTTTGTATGGGAGGAAAAGATCAAATTTGTAAATGGGTATCTAAAATATTGGGCCAAAGCTTCGTACTTACTTCCATACATAGACAAAAGGTATCTTTTCCATCAACTTGATGTTCTCAAAGATCCAATGGAGGTGGAGGAGGTTCCTAAACATGACCATCTAGTAGAGAAATCCATCCACCTTAAGATCCCCAAGGCTATCATAGTTGAAGAAGATGTGTGGAGGTTCATATACGGGAGCTTATGGCTACAATATGGGGACAATAACATCTCATTTTTCCATTTTCAAGTTAAAGCCAGGAACAACAAGAACACAATGAAGGAGATCACCCTTGCAAATGGGACAAAACTCACAAATAGAAATACAAGAGATATCCAAGGTGCACTTTGAATATTTATACATGGAAGAATATGAGTTCAATACAGTCCAAACAAATAATTCTTGAGCACATCCCCTCTTAGGCGACAGAGGAGGATAATATGGAGCTAAACCAAACAATATTAAAACTATAAATCATTAATGTAGTTTGGGGACTTGATCTGAACAAATCCCTTGGTATAGATGGGTTCTCCATCCATTTCTACAAATTTTGTTGGCCCGTAATCAAGACAGACTTGTGAATAATGCTTGAGCATGCTGAGAGAAAGCTCAAAATAGGGGGTGCTACCGATTTCTCCTTCCATGCTATGATTACTAAAGAAACAAATCTCTTCTCTTTCAATAGGTTTCACCCAATCTCCCTATACAACTCCTCTTACAAAAAATTTAACCAAAATTATGGCCAATAGGCTCAAGAAGATTCTCCCTAAATTAATTTCAAATAACCAAGGTGGGTTTATGCAAAACCACCAAATCCTTGACAATATCATACTGGTACAAGAGGCGCTCCATTCCAGTAGGTCCAACAAGGAAAAATGGATTATTATCAAATTGGATATGGAAAATTCCTTTGATCAAGTGCACCAAACCTTCCTTTTCAAGATTCTCCTTAAGTTTGGATTCAACAATCACTTTGTAGGATGGGTAAATTCTTGTGTTAGTGGGCCCTATATTTCCCTACTTGTCAATAGTCGACCAACATATTTATTCAAGAGAAACATAAACTTGAGACAAGTTTGCCCCCTATCCCCACGAATGTACATCATTACAGTAAAATCATTGGAAACCTAATTGGGATTAGCAATGCCAAAGGGGTAAAATCCTTGAACCACTCTCGATTTGTTGATGCTACCCTGCTTCTCAAGGGTGCATCCACCATAATAGCTGATAGATTTAAGGATGTTCGATCACTTTCTAAATCCATTAGGAGGAAGGGTAAATGAAAGGAAAATCAAAGTTTATTGATGGAACATAAGTCCAATTATCTTTTGAAGCATCTCTAGAGTCCTTCAATTTCAATCCATCACTGATAGAAAGATTTTAAATATTTAGGTATGCCAATATCCTTGGGGAATCCTACGACCATAGTTTGGTAGGAGATCATCATCAAAATCAAATCAAAATTCACCAAATGGGGGACTCAGTGGCTAAATCCTACAGGTCATATTGTGCTTCTCAAGTCTATGTTATCATCTTTACCTACCTACTAGTGTTCAACAATGCTAACACCCTTTGGAGTAATGTAATCTATAAGCAAAGAACTTTGAAATTTTTTGTGGCAAGGGGGGGAAAAAACATTTGGTTAAATGGAAATTGGTTATATACCCTAATGATTGTGGTGGGTTGCAAATCAAGGAACCAATAGTTATAAGTCAATCCCTTTGAGCAAAGCTATTATGGAGGTTGGTGTTAGGGGGATTTGATTAGTGTCAAAAAATATATCCATGTGGGAAGAAATCACAGTCTTTTTTCAATGTGGTTCACAACCGCTGAGAGGATTTGTTGCGTCCACGAGAAGAATTCACAAGGGGGCCTTCCGAAGGGGCCTCACCCCATCGGCTCTGATTACAGAGCCTGACCTGATGGGGACATCAAGTGAGGCCCTTATTTATGTATATATATACATATATGTATATTTATGTATATATACACATATATGTATATGCATATATATACATACATACATACATACATATATATAGATATAGATATAGATATATGCATAACCACCTAGGGATTTGACCCCGAGACCTTCTGCTTGCAACTCACAGTTCTCAACCACTTGAGCTAACCCATAGGGATGAAGAAATCATAATCTTGATAAGCCACTTATGAACAAAAAGGGATCCCACATTTGGAGTATTTGTATTGTAGTTTCCCATCCTATACAATCAAAATTATCTTGCGTACTAGAGAACCACAAAAGAATCAATATTTGGAGTGATAACATATTGGGGAATCCACCTATGATCTCATATATAGCTATATTCACCCTCAAATATCAAATGGATTGCAACAATATATTTACCCTACATGATATATCTCTTTGGTAGGTGAATCAATGGATTAGTTGGGCACCCTTAATGCTAGAAACTCTCCTAGTCAATTCCTTCTTGGTAAATTAAAGGGTGGCTCCCCAGTTGATCAGAGGCATCAAGACAAAATATGTTGGGTAAAAGGAGACTATGCTATCAAATTTGGATACATGGAGTACACAACCTTATCCACACATAATCCATTAGGTATTTGGAAAGAAATCTAGCACAAAGATGGAATCCCTAAGGTAAATACTTTATGTTGGATTATGTATCATGGGAAACTAATAACATCATAAAAGTTGCAACAAATAGGCTACCAAGGGCATTCACAATGTGCCTTATGTGAAGAGAAATCAAAAAGCCAAATACATCTATTTTTTAATTGTTTTTTCCAAAAAGGTGTGGGAAATAGTTCTCCAAGATCTTTGCTAAGATACCATCCCCCCGGAGAATTGGGGCGATCTATTTTCTCATTGTCCTAAACAATACAAAAGTTAGTTTAATGGAAATCCAAACTTCCAAAGGCTATGTATTAAATTTTTAGTATTAAATCACAATACTATAGGATATTTGCTGAGAGAATAACATCTACAGTATATCAATGCATGACAATCATAATATGACAAGCATCACAAGCATCACAAGAATCAAAAGCATAGAGACAAGAGACACAGAGTTTCCGTGGGGAAAACCCTAAGGTGAAAAACCCCACAACTTCCTCAGAGATAGAGAGAGCAATGGCTCAACCAAAATACAACCAAATAACACTGAGATAGTCTCCTAGCAGATGATCCTCCTCCTCCTCACTAGTGCACCACTTTTCAGAGAGAGAGATAGTTACTTTTCCGAGTGAGAAAAATAGAGATCTCCTATCTCTATTTATACTCATCTTTTTGCCCAGTGACCTACTGGGGCCGACTTGTCTACTTTGATACACCCACATTATATTATATATTAATCAGGGCCGACCCCATAAGGTGGTCTAATAACCCATCGGCAAGTACACACACTTGCGACACTTGTCAATCCACATGACGACACTTCCTTATAGAGGAATAACACATCTCTTATAAGGGTACAATAAATATATATATAATATACAGATGAAATACATTCCGAAGTTACATATACATCAACACTCCCTCTTAACTAGGAAGGTATTTCTCGACACAGATCTGCTAGACAAGTCTTCTTCTCTGGATCATCGTCATCGATGCATCGTCATCATCATCGTTACTGCTGCTACTATCTCAACCAATCTCTGACTCTACTCGTCATAGGAATTTCTACAGAGCCAGTCCTTTTTCATACTGGATATAGGCCCACCACCTGCAGGTCTTCATCATCACTGGCCATACTGTGGAATCCTCAGGACTTATTACGTGCGTCACAAAACCTCGAAAGAGCATCCCGGGCTGTTACGAGCACACAGCTCTACCTATAGGATCTCCCAGGGCACCGAATTACATGTGACCTCACCACAAAACCTCGCAAGAGCATCCCAGGCTGTTACGAGCACACAGCTCTACCTATAGGATCTCCCAGGGCAACGAATTACATGTGGTCATGGCAAAACCTCGCAAGAGCATCCCAGGACTGATTACGGGTACACAGCCCAACCTATCGGATCTCCCAGGGAAACGAATTACATGCCATAGGACAAAACCTCGAAAGAGCATCTGCCAGATATCCCAGGGAACCGAATTACATGCCATAGGCAAAACCTCGAAAGACTATCTGCAGATCTCCCAGGGCACCGAATTACATGTCCTCCTAGAGCAAAACCTCGAAAGAGCATTTGCCAGATGTCCCAGGGCACCGAATTACATGCCATAGGAAAAACCTCGAAATACCATCTGCAAATATCCCAGGGCACCGGATTACATGCTCATCTGCACAACCTGATCCACGGCCACAGAGTATCAACCTGATACTCACCATACATCATCCTGATCATCATCACTGCAACGTCCTGCTGCAAGTCATCTGGAGCAACATCCTGAAGCTCGTCATCTATGATCGTCCTGATCATCACTGCAACATCCTGCTGCATGTCATCTGGAGTAACATCCTGAAGCTCGTCATCTATGATCATCCTGATCATCACTGCAACATCCTGCTGCATGATCCACCTGATCATCAATGCATCTACCTGATGCATACCAAGTATCTACCTGATACATATCATCATACATGATCCTCCTGATCATCAATGTATCCACCTGATACAAATACATGATACATATCATCATACATGATCCTCCTGATCATCAATGTATCCACCTGATACAAATACAAATACATGATACATATCACCATACATGATCGACCTGATCATACAATGTATCCACCTGATACATATACAAATATATGGTCCAAGCATCCAACATGATGCATATACAAAATACGTACACATGATCCAACTGATCATATCCAGCATCCAACATGATGCATACACACATAAATGATCCAACTGATCATATCCAGCATCCAACATGATGCGTTCATACATACATAAAAATGATCCAACTGATCATATCCAGCATCCAACATGATGCGTACATACATACATAAAAATGATCCAACTGATCATATCAAGCAGAAACCAGAACATCATCCTGATGCTCATCATCCAGCGCTTACATCCACAGCCATGTGAGGGATCCTCCTTCCAACATGCTTGGAATGGCTTCAGCAAATGTGTCCATCACTTCTTCCTCGAAGTGTCCTCGATCTGAAGAACGCCAAGCCTCTCTCTGAAGTACTCGAACTTCACTCTGGATAGTGGCTTCGTCAGCACATCTGCAATCTGCTCGTCCGTCGCAACATACAGGAGCTTCACAGCTCCTCTCTGCACCATATCCCTGATATAGTGATATTTGATCTCTATGTGTTTCGACCTGTCATGAAACACTGGGTTCTCGGACAGCTTCACACAACTCTGGTTATCACAGAAGATACCAGTAGCCTCCAACGGGAGATCAAATAACTCAGACAGTAGCTTCCGTAGCCATACTGCCTCGCAACTAGCTGAGCAGGCTGCAACATATTCTGCCTCAGCTGTACTCAGTGCTACGCAGGATTGCTTCCTGCTAAACCAAGAGATCACACCTGATCCCATACTGAAGCAGCACCCAAATGTGCTCTTCCTATCTGCAGCACTGCCAGCCCAATCTGAATCAACATAACCCTGTAGGTTAAATTTTTTATTTGCTTCATACTTGAGCCCATAATCCACTGTACCCTTCAGGTACCTCAGAACATGCTTTACAGCAACTAGGTGAACACTCCTCGGATCCGTCAGGAACTGGCTCAATGTGTTCACAGCAAAGCAAATGTCTGGTCTCGTGTTCGTCAGGTACATCAAGGACCCAATCATCTGACGATACATAGTGATATCAACCGGCTCAGATGAAGCATCACATAGAAGCTTCAGATTCGATGCCATAGGTGTGGCCATGGCCTTGTAATCCATCATCCCAAATCTCTTCAGGATATCTACTGTGTACTTCCCTTGACCAAGGAAGATCCCACCTGCACTCTGCCACACCTCCATACCTAGGAAATAGTGCATCATTCCCAAATCTTTCATGTCGAATTCAGCTGCAAGCTTCCTTTTAGTATCTGCAATCAGTCTGTCATCTCCTGTCACAAATAGGTCATCCACATACAGTAGTAGAATCACAGGATTCCCTTCCTCAACCTTGTAGTAAAGGTTGGAATCCGCTTTACTCTTGGTAAAGCCCAAACTAGATAGGAAACTATCCATCCTACCATACCAGGTTCTGGGAGCTTGCTTCAAGCCATATAAGGCTTTCTTCAATCTGCATACATATGATTCCCTGTCATGTATTTCAAAACCGAGTGGTTGTTCCACATATACTTCCTCTTCTACTACACCATTCAGGAAAGCAGTCTTGACATCCATCTGGTGTATTTTCCATTTCATTGCTGCAGCCAGGGCAAGCACTGTTCTGATGGAAGTATACCTGGCTACAGGTGCAAAGGTTTCTTCATAATCTATTCCTTCTTTTTGAGAGAAACCACGAGCTACAAATCTTGCTTTGTATTTTTCCACACTGCCATCTGCAGCATGCTTGATTTTGTAGATCCACTTGGAAGTCAGAACAGACTTCTCTTTAGGTCTTGGGACAACATCCCAAACATCATTCTTCATTATTGATTGGTATTCCTCAACCATAGCATCCTTCCATTCTTTCTTTTCTGCTGCCTCTTCATAACTGGAAGGCTCTTTGTTCATAATGTCACAGAGTAAGGCAACATAACTGGTGTGAGATCTGGTTCTCTTCTTTGCTCTGTGTTCTTCTTCTGGAATGCCAAATCTTTCTGCATCATGAATGAGCTCTCTAGCCCATACAGGTTTCCTCTTGTGAGAGTTATCCTCACGGGGTGGATCTACAGGTTCTTGTGGATCTTCAAACTCACGAACAACTTCTGGAACTGCTTCAGTCATGGTAGTGTCCTGAAATCTTGTTTCCTTAGGTTCTTCATAAACTTCGGTAGGTGCCTTCCTTGATTTGATGAATGCTGAGTTTTCATCAAATGTTACATCCCTGCTGACATCAATCTTCTTGAATCCTGGAAAGTATATTCTGTAAGCCTTCGAGCTTTCACTATAACCCACAAAGATGCCCTTCTTTCCTGAAGGATCTAGTTTAGTCCTCTTCTCTTTTGGGACATGAGTATATACTGGACAACCAAATATTCTGAGATGGCTGACTTTAGGTCTCTTACCAGAAAAGACCTCTTCTGGTGTCTTGTTGTCCAATATCTTGTGGGGTGTTATGTTATGCACGTATACAGCTGTTCTGGCTGCTTCTGCCCATAGATGCATAGGAAGATCTTGATCATGCAACATTGCCCTTGCTGCTTCCATGATAGTTTTGTTCTTCCTTTCTGCAACTCCATTCTGTTGAGGATTATAAGGAGCAGTCAACTCCCTCTTAATCCCTGAATCACTGCAAAGTTTCTTGAAGTCATTTGAGGTGAATTCTCCACCATTGTCGGATCTGAATGTTTTGATCTTCTTGTCAGTTTGATTCTCCATCAAGTTTTTGAATTCCTTGAATTTGTCAAGCACCTCATCTTTGCCTTTCAAGAAGTATACCCAAGTCTTCCTGGAGAAGTCATCAATAAATGATACATAGTAAACATACCCACTTAGGGAACTGGATGACATGGGGCCACATACATCTGAGTGGATGATTTCCAGAATGTCTTTTGCCTTGCTTTCACTGCTTGGGAAAGCCTTCTTAGTGTTCTTTCCTTTTGCACATCCTTTGCAAACACCTTCATGTTTGGTCTTGATTTCAGGAAGACCCTCTACTGCCTTGCTTGCAATTGGAAGTGCCCTATAGTGCATATGAGCAAGTCTTCTATGCCAAAGTTCACTTGGCTCCATGGATTCATGTACCATGGCATGTTCAGGTTGTCCCTTCAATTTATACAAGCCTCCCTCTTGCTCTCCAATCACTACTGCATCATCTATGTTCTTTCCCTTTGGCCACATTAGGACTTGGCCATCCACAAATGCAACCCTCATACCTTTTGCATCCAATGCAGAGATGGAGAGTAAGTTCTTCTTGAGTCCAGGTACATACAATACTTCTTTCATCTTCAATGATTTTCCAGAATCTAGGTTGTAGGAGGCTTCACCACTTCCTTTGATTGGATATTTATAATCATCCCCAAGTTTCACCTTATGGGGTGATTCATGTTCAGAAAGGTTCACAAAAGATTCCTTGAACCCAGTCATGTGTTTGGAGGCCCCACTATCAATCAACCAATCATTACAACCATGAGAAATAGTACCTGTGAGAGCAGAGATCAGTACATACTCTTCTTAACTTGATGAGTCATCATCACTATCACTTTCTGCCCTAGCCTTCTTCTTTGGAGGTTCATCATCTTCGGCAGCATGAGCATGAAACCTTCTTTTGCTGCCCTTCTTCTTCTTACTGGAGTTGTTGTTATTATCCCTTTTGTTCTTGGGACAATCTGAAGCAAAGTGACCCTTCTCATTGCATGTGAAGCATCTTAGGTCTTTCTTGTTCTTTTTATAGGATCTATTGTGGCGAGAGTGATCCTTCTTGGCTTTGCTTCTTTTGGTGTGAGTTGCAAGAGCTTGATCTTCACCTCCCATCTTTTCTTCACGAGCTATAATTCTAGCTTCTTCTTGAGAGCATTCTTCCCGAAGTCTACTGAATGAGACCAACTTCTTCCTTGCACAAATTCCTTGAATAAAGGAATCCCATGACCTGGGTAGGCCATTTAGAGTGGTCATCACCACTTCACCATTCTCCACCATTTCATCTACTGCTTCTAATTGTTCCTTGATCTGGGAGACCCTTGAAAAGTAAGATTGAATGGTTTCTCCATTCTGAAACTTCACTGCTTTCAATTGGTTCCGCAGGGTCATCTTCCGATTTATGTTCTTTCCTTCAAATAGCTTGGTCAAAGATTCAAACATCTCTTTGGGTGTCTTAAGAGAAGACACATGAGGAATGAGATGGTCTTTGATAGAATCAGCAATGATTCTCTTTGCCTTGACCAAGTTCTTCTTGTGCAATGCCTTGGCTTCTTCATCCTCTGGGATAGGGATGTCTTCTTTCACATATGAGTCCAACTCATTCTCTTCCAGGATTAACCCAATCCTATACTTCCAAGCTCGGAAGTTATCAGCCCCTTCAAGCTTATCCTCAAGCTTAGTGTGGAGAGACATCTTTAAGAGTACTTCAAATGGAAATAGAAAAGATTTAGGACTTACCACTTGAAGTGCTGAAAACTGGATCTGGTCCCGGATTAGGGTTTGTCAGAGAAACCCTAAAAATTCAAAATGTGAATTTCAAAATTCCGAAAGGATAGAAAGATGCGCCTTGGAGAGCTTATCAGCCTAGTACATTCAGAATTTGAGATCAGCAAGGTCTTGCCCTTCAAAATTGCCTTTTTGTCCTCCCGGGTTCACTGGGGAGAGCCCTGAATTAGGGTTTGAGTTTCCCGGAGATCTACTCAGCCAAAAATCTCGATCCAAAGCTCAAACCTTCGATTTTTGCAAGGAGCGTCCAGCTGTGCCTTCAGTTTCCAGAAATTCCTATTTTTGTGGAAACCCTAATTTTTAGGGCCAAATCTAAAAATGCTCGGAACTGAATTCTGATTGGACAGATAGATGCGCCTTGATGAGTAGATCCAATATACTATACTGAATTTCAAAAATATGTGGAGAGAAACCCAATAAACAAGGAATACAAGCTTCCGTCACTGCAAAATGTCTTCTTCTCAGTTAAGCTCTGATACCATGTTAAATTTTTAGTATTAAATCACAATACTATAGGATCTTTGCTGAGAGAATAACATCTACAGTATATCAATGCATGACAATCATAATATGACAAGCATCACAAGCATCACAAGAATCAAAAGCATAGAGACAAGAGACACAGAGTTTCCGTGGGGAAAACCCTAAGGTGAAAAACCCCACAACTTCCTCAGAGATAGAGAGAGCAATGGCTCAACCAAAATACAACCAAATAACACTGAGATAGTCTCCTAGCAGATGATCCTCCTCCTCCTCACTAGTGCGCCACTTTTCAGAGAGAGAGATAGTTACTTTTCCGAGTGAGAAAAATAGAGATCTCCTATCTCTATTTATACTCACCTTTTTGCCCAGTGACCTACTGGGGCCGACTTGTCTACTTTGATACACCCACATTATATTATATATTAATCAGGGCCGACCCCATAAGGTGGTCTAATAACCCATCGGCAAGTACACACACTTGCGACACTTGTCAATCCACATGACGACACTTCCTTATAGAGGAATAACACATCTCTTATAAGGGTACAATAAATATATATATAATATACAGATGAAATACATTCCGAAGTTACATATACATCAACACTATGGGTGTCCCTCCCCAAATATCTTTGTTGGAAGATCTAGCTTGCCAAAAACAAGAAGATCTTCCAAAATGATAAAATCAACCTCGTAGCCACAACAAGCAAAGCCAAGAGTTTAATGATAGAAGCCATCCAAGCCAGAAGCCCTTGATACCACAAGACATTCAATATCATATGTGAAGAAAATATATGGATGGTAGATTGGCACAACATAATAAATAGGTTCAAACGAACCAGTCAACCCCAAATTGGCAATAATATATCATGGAAGATCAGGCTAAGAAAGGATGAATTTGCAATTTGGTTCCAAAATCAAAAGAAGCATGTTCTATTCTTTGATGGAGCTATGAAAGGGAATCCAAGGGTAGCAGTGTGAGGGGGATCATCTATGATCCCATAAGAAACAAGGAAACTAGTTATGCATGAGGACCCATAATAGCCACAAATTATCAAGTAAAGGCCTACACACTACTATAAGGGCTTTAGAGCATCAACGCAACCAAGACACAATCCATATTAGTAATAGGATATTTGGCGATTTTAATCAAACATATGAACAATGATAGTCAAACACTCAATCTACCCTCGCCAAAATGATTACTCAAATCAAATAAGAAGCATCAAGGTTCCATGACATTAGCTTCTTTCATGTCCTCCAAGAACTCAATGGGGAAGCATATGTGCAAGCCAATTCAGCATCCCAATTAGATGAAGGGATTTGGTTTTTCTCTCCATATTCCAATTCCATGATGAATAGAAGGGTTATGCAAATCATACCTTGGTTAAAAAATAGGGTATTATTGACTCCCAAATTTTAGTAATCATTAACTCCCAAAGATTTGGTATTAATCAACAAGCATGCAAAGGTGCACACAACATCGTCAATGGTAAGGAGAATGGGAGTACAATTAAAGGCTCTGACATGTGTGGGATAGCACTACACCTGCCATCCCACCCATTATCATTTCAATCCAAAGGCTCTACGTTCGTTAACCTTGGAAAAGGTGGGATAATGGAGGGCATGATTCATAGAGTTTTGGGAGCAACAAGAGCAGGTTTCAGGTACGACCCATCCAAGGTATGTTCGAATTGTTATCAACTCCTTCAATGGATGAAATGGAAGTATAAATGGGTTTTATTTGGAAACTTATCTATACTTGAATGATTTTTGTGGATTGAAAAGGAGATTCATGGATTCTAGTGGTATCGTGGCACGTGGTCTAAGTCCTTGAATAAGATTGTAGTCATACTCCCTCCCTATTGTTTTATCATTCGTTCTAATTTTAATTGGTCCTCATCTCTATCAATGTCATTTTGTGCTTCTAGCACATGTTGTTGGGGACCTAAGATCTTATTCTCTCTAGTCTTTGAGGTGGGTAGTAGCTGCCTCGTTTGGAAATGGGAATTTAGAAGGAAATCCATAAAGTCAATCTCAGTACCAAGGTTTGGGAATATTTTGTGACCTAGGTACTTTGATTTAGTTCTCCAAGAGCCTATGATCTCTCTCCCCCATTCAAGGTGGGGAATCCTCTCGTTTACCCCCTATGGATATTGGTTTATTACTTTGAAACTCATGTTAGTATGGATTGTCTCTATTACCATAACATTCAACATGAAAATCATGAAATGCAAAGAATGTTGCGAAGGCATGAAACCTTTATCAATGAGAAAAAAAAATTCCCCGTCTCTCTTTCCAACATTGTGCACATAAATGAAAATACAACTCATATTGGGTTATGGGTCAAATTCAAGCCTTGGAAGCTGAGTGAATATCCTTAAAGGCCACTATGGCTGCAATTCTCAAAGGCAATTATTTAACAACTCTCAATCATAAGTAATCTCTTCATTCTACTTTGACACTCACCAAGGATGACGAAACAATTTCACAAATGATGGAGACTATGGATATTGAGACTACAAGGCCACAATAAGACAATGGTGACCCTGGTGAATCCTAGAGTCGGCACTCATTCCACTAGTTTATTGTTATGCTATGTAAAACTCTGTTTTTGGTGTAGGTATCTACTATTAGATATATACTTGTATAATTTTCTTAGACTCCTTTGAAAGAAACATTAGGACAAATATTGCTTCTTTTTGTGCTCATGAAGTTCTTGTGATCATGCCCAGACCAATATAGCTTTTTGTATTACTCAACTATAGAGTTTGGTTGCAACGTTTTTAATGCAAATCTATAATTGTTTTTGTTATAATATATATATATCTATATATATATATAAGATTTTGCATCTTCATTTCTTGTTCTTGAAACCCTAGCTATGTGTTTGTGCATTTTGTGTTAGATTAGGACTGCATTTAAGACTTAAAATTTATTCTCTAAAATTACAAAACCTTAACAAGAATTAGGCCTTAACTAGTACATCAATGAAGCCAATAATGGTTATTGTCCATAATTATGATGGGTTCCCCATTCCAAATGGAGTGAAGTATAATTGGCACTTCTCTTTGAAGTGAATCCATGATGTTGGCGACATGCCATTTCCCCATGTGAACACATTCCAAAAAAGATTTTTTGTCCCACCATGTTTAAGAATTAATGGCTTGCAAAACTTTCTTCCAAATTAATTTTGTAAATAAATAAGAAACAAAGAGGTGATCTACATATTCAGCCGCATCCTTACAAAGAACACACCATCCAAGCCCTATGCAATTCCTTTTTTGTCCATTATCCCTAGGTAGGATCTTGTGGGCTAAAGCTAGCCAAAGAAAGATTATAGCTTTGAGAGGGTTATCTAATTCCACAACAATTTCCACCACCAAAATCTATCTCCACCTATCTCTTATTCCATCTTAGCTTCATGTTCTAACTCTACAATTATAACTCGTGTAGCTTTGTTTCCCAACCACATTAATACATCATCCTAGTCCTTAAGACTTATGCCAATGTGTTTTAACAATAATATATACTAAGTCCATTCCAAAGACAAGTCCCCCTATAGATTCAAGTCCTTAGCAAATTTCCAAACATGGAGCCAACTTCCATGATCCTCTTGATTTCTATCATATGTTACCCTTGTTATCCCCTTAGCATGCATCTCACCAATAAGAGGATAAGATAATCTATGGTTTCCACTACACCCAATCCATGTATCAACACCTATTCTCAATCTCTCCTCTTCGCTAATTTTCCATGCAATCCAATTTCCCAAGATTATAAATGCTTTTTACCAATCCTTTGTGTATAATTGAAGCACTTTTAATAAATTTTCTTTCTAATTTGATCCAATCTTCTAAAGCACCATCTTCTTAATAGCCTCCTCCCCCCTTTGGTTTTTCTATCCTTGACCATTTCTCAAGGGGAATACATTCAACTTTCCCCTTTCCAAACCAAATACAACTAAAACACTTTTTCTTAATCATATCGAAAATGCCTTTGGGGATGTGTTCAAATGAAAACCAATAAACATGAATACTTTATAATACATACTTAACCAACATTAATATACCCCCCTATATAGCCATGTATGGCACCAACATGTGATTCAATCTCTAAACTTTTTAAACAACCATAACCAATATGGAAATTTGTAATAATTGGGATTTAAGTGAAAACCCACATGTTTGACTCCATTGTTAATAGGTCATGAGTTCATAGCAAATAGTTAATTGATTCTCCTTTCAAACGCTCATCCATGCCATTGAGAAACAAGCAACATTTGTTCATGTTGACTTTCCATCCACGTGGATTTGCAGTAAATATTCAAAATTGCATTGTAATGGTTCATTTCCCTTTACTAGCCTTTACCAAACAACAATTGTCATCTACAAATAATAAATGTCTAGCAACAATTGAGCCATTTATATTAATACCTCTAAAGTATCCTTCTATTTTAGCCTCTATTATCAACCACTTATCAACCTACTTAATGTTGGAATGTGTAATGATGTCTAGTGAGATGTTGTGATGTCTAGTGGTCTCATTTATTGTTGTACAAACCTATTTAAGGAATTTTGTAGACACAGCGAATCCTACCTAGAAGAAGAAGGCATAATATACTTCATAACTCTCTGGACTTATGAAAAAGAGTTATCACACATGCATCATTGTTGGTTTGCTTTCCGTTCTTTAAATTTCTTGTACTGACCCAGATTCGGTGTAGTTAGGGAACCAACAATACCACTTCTCCACCGGCCCTTTCCAACAACCTGCGAACAGGATGAGGTCTCACCCGAGGTGAAGTTTTGGGGGATTATAGAAGCAGGTTTATGTAACCAGGTGATGCGCGGTTATGGGATTGGCTCTGGCGAAGTTCTCCCGACTTCGCATATACTTTGTTATTACTGCGCACATATGGGACTGCGCACTTCGCAACTACCACAATACAATACGACAGCGCAACTCCAGGACTGCGCTTCTATTCAATTACACACATTACAGACTTTGTTGACTTAGTGTCTATCCATGCAACTACGCATTCCACATGCTCATAATTACTTGCACATTCAGCTATACATGTTCAATACTTAACATATTATTCTCATCGACCATACATGTGAAAATACATATAAAAGAACGAACATACATAAACATAAGCAATCTCACAGATTCAATCACACAACACAAGTATTTACATGGTTCACCCCCAGTATGGGAGCTACGTCCACGGGAACTGTTGTTTATATTAATGGGAAGGGTCAACAGTTCCAATCTGTGCACATAGCTGCAGAGCCTCTTTCTCTCTTCTCGCTCTTACAATACTTAGTCTTTCATCAAGACCCAAAAAGACCATGAGAGACCAACCCTTCCCTTACAAAATTTCCCTCTTCATAGATCGTGCCCGAAGGTCACGTATTTACAATCATTGTGGGCCAAAATCCCTATAGTACCCAAAAACCCCCCAAAAATGGAGCGGTTACCAGGGAACTTCCATTCGTACACCTTCGATATCAGGGAACTTCCATTCGTACACCTAGGTTACAGTCTCGATAGGCATGTACACACACAATTTTCCTTCTCTGTAGGTGCGTACACATGTGGCTTCACCTACAGGAAAGCGGGTGTGCCCCTTTCCGAAGCAAAAATCTTGTTGTGAGTGATTTTTTTTACTGTTCTTTTGCTGAAGGTTTGCTTGATATGTCGGTAGTTGCTTCAAGGTTTCATCATTAGTGAGTGCTTATCTTGAATTCGTGTCATTAGATTCTTGTCTTTATTGCATTAGTTTTTAGTGTCTTAGTTTTAATCGTCATTTTTGTAGAGGATGTTTATGTTTTTGAGTTACTTGCCACTAACTTTATTGTTTGGAAGATGATTGACATTTTCAGGAGAATGAATCTCTCGATATTTTCATGGTGACAACAAGAAACCAACCGAGTCCAAAGACTCGGATGTTTCATGGCAATATTTTTCAACTATATGTGATATCAAGTTTTTTGCATTCATAGTTTTGCTCAATATTTATATGATCTTGCTAACCCTTGTTTGTGTAAAGCAAGTTCATGTTTTTCTATCTTTCATGTTTCGTGTATTGATTTTTCTTTATCATTATGGGCTTTTCATGTTGATTTATGCTTTACCATTGGAAGTTCTTTCTTGTAGATTAGCTCTTTGTTTGCTTCACTTTCTCCACAGGGGTCTCTGTTAAGAGTTGCGGGACAGCTTGGTTCTGAAGATTGTTCATGTTTTGAGTTCTTAGCATATTGATGGTCATTCGGCATTGGTTCTTGACAGTAGCAAGTGTCTTATACTTGCACTTTATTGAGGATTTGATTGCAATATCTAATATCTTACATTGTTCCACTCCACATCTTATCCTTGATAGTAGCAAAGTTTGTTGAAATTATTTGCCACTTTATACAGGAAATTTGAAGTTGTCATTAAGGGAGAATGTAATGTATTGTAATAAAATACCATATAATGCCACCTTCTTTGAGTTAAAATTTAATTCAATGTAAAGCCATCTTCTTCCTACAAAGTCATGATGATTGTATGTGGGCCACATTTTCTTATATATAGGCCATTTGAGGTTTTTGTACACACAATGAGGTCTACTGTAGTGCTCTTTCAATTTGGTTGTGAAGACTATATGTTGGACAAATTTTCCAATGTGTATGCCATTTGAGATTTTTTTTACACACAATTAGGTCTATTGCAGAGTTCTTTCAACTTGGTTGTGAAGATTGATTGTTGGACACATTTTCCGATGTATAGGTCATTTAAGGGTTTTGTACACACAATAAGTTCTACTGCAAGGTGCATCTTTCAATCCAGTTGTGATGATGTTGTGTTCTGAATCCGTTCACACTTGTTATCCAATAGAATAAACCAAATAATATTCCATGATGGATAAAAAGTAAAAATGTAATAAGAATATGAATGATGATATTACATTTACAATGTGTTGGATTTTATACAGCCCATCGTGCCTTTTCAACATAAAGGACACATCCTTTGATTTTAATTAAAATTAAATACATATTATTGTTTATCATTTTATTATTTATGATTATTTATTTAATGTTATTTTATGTTCAAAGCATCACATTCCTCTTTAGAAACGCTTTGTCCTCATAGCAATTTGAAAAAGTATTTATGTCCTTGCTCTATAATGTCATCGCAACATTGTATATTTGGTCATAGTTGATGGCACATGACAATGTGACCTGTTGAATGCTAAACAGAACTTTCGAAATGTAGAAGGATCAATCCATCCTAAATCGATTCGATGTTGAATGTTGTGATTCCACAGTGAACTGACGTCATGCGATTTGAGTGCACTCGTATCAATATCGTTCATTAGTTGTTCACGATTTTTAGGGCATCTGCTTCTATGATTTGGATGTCGATAGGGAATTCTTATAACGTTATTTCCCTTGATCACATTTGTAGTGTTTTCTTATTTTAAGTTTCACATATGCTTTTCTTCAGCTAGGCTGACATCTTGAACGGTGATCTAAACTGGATAAGTAATGGTGTCTTTTTCTACAGATTGTATTTTTTAAGATTTTGATGTCTCGTTATGTAGTTCTTCTAATTTGTTTTATAACAACTTGTTATCATTATGTATCTTCTTAATCATTTCTTCATGCGACTTTTCTTCATCTTTGGAATTCTTAAGTTGTTCCTTAAGAGATTCATTATGATTTATGAGATGGTGATTTTCTTCTTGTTTTTCTAGAATTTTTCCTTCAATGTATTTATTAGAGTGCTCTGTCTTCTGAATATTTTTCAATTTCTTGATTTTTGTAACTAGTATCTTGTTATGGGTTCTGAGCCGAAATTTTTCTTCAGTATTGCTTGATAACGTTTTATTGATCTTTGTTATCTCTAACTTGTGTGTGTTTTTAATGTTGACATTTTGTTGATGGAGCTCTTCTATCTGTTGTTGATGTTGGACGACCTCTAATTCTTTGCATTCTAATTTTTTCTGGAGTTGAGCAATTTCTTTATCCTTGTCCCCAAGGAGTTTGTTCAAATGATTTATTTCTTCTTCTAAATCTTCATAGCTTCCATAAGGTGATTCTTCATCTATATTTGGTGATGAGGGGACTACTACTGATGAGTCGTGTATTGTTATTTTCTTTTTCTCATGGAAGAAGGTCATGAATTTCTTTGTTGCATTGAAATTAATGTGCCAAGTGTTTCCAGCCAATTAGAACCCAACATTATGTCAATAATATTGTCGACTATACCTGCGGTGGTGAATTCGTATGTAAGATTGTAATCCCTGATTTGTAAGTCTAATTCGTTTATTTGCTCTTCGTTCCATTCACTCTTCTCTATAACTGATTCTAAAACTTGTAGTTGATTCTCAATATCAACATTAATAAAATTTTCTTTACTAATTGGACAAATAGCGGCAATAATAGGGCTTGTATAAAATACACCATTAAATGTTAGCTTCGCAAGAGGCACTTTTGATGGAACATTGAGAAATCTTATTTTCTCCTTAGCAAAATCTATCTCTTCCATTTTATCGTTTTTTTTACAAAGTAATTTTTATTTTTAAAAAATAATAACTATTATAAAAATAATAAATTTATTATTATATAGTTCTTCAATGCTTCCACTTTGAACATATATTTTTTTCTTCAATTAGTAAAAAAAACCTCCCTTAAATAGCTAATTCAACTTCAACACTCTGTAATTGACATTTAATATAATAACTTTTTTTATGAACTATTTTAAATAACTTGAAAAAACACGTTATAACCTTTAGAACACTTCTTAAATCACTTTATCTTTTCCTTGTATATACTTTATAAAACTCCTATATAATTTTAATATACTAAATAAAACCATGTGTGGTTTCATATAACCATGTATTGGTTTAATAAATACATATATTTTTCCTTTCTTTCTTTTTTTTCTTTTTTTTTACTTTCTTGGGGTAAATATCCTTCTTTTATTTTTACTACTCTTTTCTTTTTCCCTTTTTTATTGAATCTTCTTTCCTCCATTTTTTTTAACTTCCTTCTTTTTACTTTTTATTGATTTTTGAAGATTGAGTGCTCGATGTGGTCAAAGAACTTTTCTCAAGGAAACTCTGAATTTAATGGCTAAAAGCCAAATTGAGGTCAAAGACCTAAATTCAAAGAAACTTCGATAATTTTGGCCATAAGATGGAATCAATGCTCTGATACCAATGTTGTGTTCTGAATCCGTTCGCACTGGCTATCCAATAGAATAAACCAAATAATAATCCATGACGGATAAAAACTAAAAATGTAATAAGAATATGAATGATGATATTACATTTACAATGTCATGGCTTTTATATAGCCCATTGTGCATCTTCAACATAAAGGACACATCCTTTGATTTTAATTAATTAATTGCATATTATTGTTTATCATTTTATCATTTATGATTATTTATTTAATGTTATTTTATGTTCAAAGCATATGACTTTCTACTGGACACATTTACCTTTGTATAGCCTATCTAGGGCATTTATACATACCATGAGGTGTGCTGTAGAGTTCTTTCATCGTTCAACTTGGTGCTTCCTTCATGTCGGTGCCTGTAAAACCAGGGGATTGGTGCCTCCTTCTAGTTGGTGCTAGAGAACTTCAGAATTTGGTGCTTCCATGAATGTAATCTTTATATTATAAGAGAGCATAATGTGGTTTTCTCCCATTTGGGTTTCCATGCAAAAATCTATGTGTCTTGTGTATTGCACATATGTGGATTGTTATACCTCCAATTGCCACACCATGTGTAAGTGAGAATATACATGTTTTACCACCATGGAAAACATGATGTTTATGCCTCCTAAGGGTGTTAGGGCCCTTCATTCTAATGTTGGTACCTTCCCTAGTCACACTTGGAAGAAAATCCAACAAACAAGGGGTCGAAACCCACATTAACCACCTCCAAAAATTAAGCCTTCTGGAACTACCGCGTCCTGCATGCCTATGGGGGAGCGGTAGTGTCAAACTACCGCGTTCTGCATGCCTATAGGGGGCGGTACTACCGGGCTTTGCTTAGTTATAAGGGAGCGGTAGTCTTGGTTTAGGCTTATCCCTTTTATTTTGGATCTTGGATCTCATGGAGATTTTCTTGGGATGAGGTACCCCTTCGAATCCCATCTCACTTTCCCTCCTTGGCATGATTTAGATCTTTGATCCACATATTATTCACTTAGATCCATAATCTCCTCTTAGTGGTTGGCCTCCCAAATCCTACTTAAAGAGAGCCATCCATGAGCTATGGGGGGTTATCTTGGAAACATTAAATATATGATCCTATGAGTTTTGCAAGGGTGATGTTGGAGAGCTTGGAAGGAGGTGCTACTACTTTGGACATCAAGGTATAACATTGTAATCAGCTTCTTTTAGCTTTCTCATCATTAATATAACTTAGCCTATTCCTCTCATTTTCATGTCTTTAATGATGAATGCATGAAATTGTCTCTATTTATATAGTTAGATCTTTGTTTATACATATATTGCGTTGGAGAAGGTGTTGTCTTTCCTTTGTGAACAGGTTCATAAGTCCATAATCAAAGGCTGGAGCTATAGCAACTTAGGAGCAGCAGGACAACCATCAAAGTAAGGTATGCCATATACTTGCTTTGTATTTCCATAGCTTGTTAGCTGATGTGTGAGCTAGATCTAGGAGGACTATAGTGTCTATTTGTTTCATCTCTGTCTTGGGTAGGCAACTAGGGGCCTTTTTTAATCCCAAGGAGATATCTACCTATCCGTAGGGAGATTTTCTCACAACAGAAACTGGCGACCATACTGGGGACCCTTTCTTCCCTAGTTTCACCTTTGCTTTCTTGTTTAGATCATCAAATCCTCTTTTAAGTGTTGTTTCTCATCACCTTAGATCCTCTTTGATCATCATTGAGGACCATTTTAAACTTAGGACCTTATCCTTGCTCAAATCTCGGCCAAACTTTGATTTTTTAATCCTACAGGAGGCTACCGCTCCCCCACAGTGTTCTAAGGCGCGGTACTGTCAAGACTACCGCTCCCCCACAGTGTTCTAGGGAGCGGTACTGTAAAAACTACCGCTCCCCCACAGTGTTCTAGGGGACGGCACTATCATTTTTTGGTCATTTTTGAGCTTATTTGGAGGGGTTCCCTTGGGTTTTTTGCTTCCAAACTCTTGGGGTGCCTCCATATGGTCCATTGGCTTCTTTTTTACACATTTTTTAAGAGATTTGAGTCTCTTTTGAGTCCTTTTCATCCACATTTTTGTCTCTAGTCCTTCATTGGCATCTTTGATGCCATTTGGTCAATTTTGAGTCCTCTAAGCCATTTTTTAGTTCTGGGAGTCAAGTGTACCTTCCCAGTCACTTTAGGATCTCTATAACATAACTTTGAACCCTTCCAAACCCCATTTGGGAAGATTTGTGCCCCTTTTTCTTTGTTTGGAAGACTAGGTTCTATCTTGGAAAGTTGAAATCCCCTTGGGTTAACTTGATCCCTTGTGTACGTTTTCAATTTTTCTGATTTAGAGTCTCTTGATCAATGATTTTGTGACCATTACATGACTAATTTGGACTGATACAATTCATTTTTAGCTTGTTTTAGAAACTCTTTGCATCTTTTGGAAGATCAAAGCCTTTGTTTGGTTTCTTGAGTCAGACTAGTGCTTTGTTTGCTTGTTAGGTAGAATTGTCATTCTTTTCAAGCCCCAATAGCTTGCATTGGTTTTTAAAACTTCTTCTCGCCATCGGATTGTGATTGGATTCATTTTTTTTTGGAAATCTCTTTAGTGTAATATTCCAAAGGTTTTAGATCATTTTTTGGTTTGGTGTGTTTGGATTGCTTGGCATCTTATTTCCTTTACATCCTATTTAATGATTGTTTGAAAAGATTGATTCCTTGCCTCCGCTTTAGTTCAAAGAGAAGCTTGATTTTTTCATTCTTTTACCATATTCATGAAATTGAAACACAAAGGTATTCTTATTGCCTTAATTTAATCATTTGATATTTATGAGAAGAAGAAATGCTTGTTTCATATTTATGTGCATTTGAGTTAGACGATATTATTAGGTTCTTCTCTTTGTCTTGCATTTGATTGGAAGCATTTGTAGAATCTTTCTTTCCGTAGCTTGGATGTGTCTTTTTCAAGTGTGAAAAGATAGGAAATGGATTAGAATCATTACGTTTGGTGTTCATATAAAGAACTTTTTTATTGCTTTGGGTTAGTTTTGGGTACATATTTTACTTCTTTCTATCATTTTGAAAAGGAATAAAATTGCATGTGCATTGGGTTGTGCATATTGGGGACGGAAAGAATTCTTCCTTACTTTAGCTAGTGTTCATCGAAGAGAAAGGCTCATTTCGATTCATCTTCATTTGCATGGTTTGAGTTGTCACAACACCATCAAGTTGCACTTCCATAACCCGATTGTGTAAGGCAGCCTCTAAAATTAATCTCCCTAACTAAACCAATATTAACCTCACTTGAGGAAATCAAAAGAATTTGGTAGTTAGGTAGGACACCAGGGATAGGCATCAAAATAATTCCCCCTTGTCATTTTTCATCTGAGACATAGTCGTTGTCTTTAGGGAACTAAAATCCTCTAGTATTTATTGACACAGTCACAACCAGTTTGTGGAGGGGCCTCCTGACTATTTTTAACTTTCAGGGGTTAAACGGCCGCGAGATTGAGAACCGGGCGGACTTTGTGGAATGCCGCACTCCACTTAGCCCTAAGGCAACATCGATCATTGTCTTACTTGTAAGGCAGAAGCGCCCAAAACCTTTTCCAACATGTCATGAACGAGGTAGCTTTGCGACTTTTCTACTAGGGCTCTTTTACCCAGAATCCCTTTCGGTAGAGGGATATCCTTCCATTATTGGTCTCTCATTTTGTATTGTTCGACTTGGATTTCATCACCTTGCGAAGGATACAATTTGTTGAGGTCTCCAGCTATTAGTTAGGAGGTTTTGCTTGCTATCTTGTAGAGGGTCTTTTTCTTTGTAGGGCTGCTTGTTGGCATGCTGGTCGTTTTGTTGTACAACTCACTTACTGTGGCAACGGCCTCAGTATAGTTTTTTGAGCTTGCTCTTTTGGCCTGTGAGCCTTGTCTTTTCCTAGCTCCCCTTTCGCACGCTCAGTTGCCTGAGGGTTTTTGAGTTCTTTTTAACAAGACTTCGTCCGCATCGCTTAGTTTTGTTCCATGGAGAATCCACCTCCATGCACCCATGCTCCTTCTGGGACTGCCAATCCAGAGACCCCTTTTCAAGGGGTACCTTTTACTTTTCCTCCAGTTGGAGATATTGGTCCTCCCTTTATTGCCACGTTAAATCTTCCTAGATTAACCATAGGATTACCGGTATGGTTATTCAATTCGGTAATTCCGATTGCACCCAATGTTTCGAATGTTAACTCTCCACCACGAGAGAGTCAAACCCAAACTAATCCTTCCCCTTCTTTGTCGAATGAATCTTCTTCCGTTCCTTCTTCCTCGCCTGATGAAAGCAATAGTGTTAGTAATCAGGTGGATAAGAAGAAGAAGAAAAAGAAAGTTAAGAAGAAGAAGGATAAAGAAGAGACCAAGCGTAAACCGGTTGCCCCTAATGGCACTCATTCTACGAAAACACCCCGTAAGCCCAAGTTCCCTTGCAAACTTTGTAAGGGTGATCACCTTCTCAAGGATTGCCCTGATCTTTCCCGTGTATCAGAAGTGTGGTCTAAAAAACCCAAACCACTTGTATCGTCGACCTCTGACCATCATGTCGATGACACTCCCTCAACCAGTGACCCCTTGGTGAAGGGTCGTAAGGGTAAAGTCCTATATCCCTGTTTGATATGCAAGGGTATGCACCGTACTTTCCTTTGTCCGAGCATGGATGAAGCCTCGCGGTGGTTGGAAGATATTACTAGTTCTCAACTGGTGCCTCCAACAGACCATGGTAAACTGTCCCTCGACCCCCCGCTGGTTGGCCAAGTGATCAATTCAGTTTCATCTGCAATTGATCCCACTCTCCCTTCGGAGAGTGAAGTGATCGAGTCGCTGTCATCCCCACTCGATCCCGCTCTTTCATTGGGGAAGGTCCAGACTGAAGCAGTCATCTTGACACAACTTTCGTCTCATTCTTATCTTCCAAGAGAGAGTGAATTGGAAACCACTGATGTTTTCCTTATCGGTTCAGAATGTCCTCGGCAAGGGGAAACCCTGTCCGTTTCTACGAGACCCCCTCCAAGTACTGAGGTTATTTCCTTTGATTGGAATGGTCTAACAAAATCTCGTCTTCCTTCAAGCGTTCCTTTTCAAATATATGTAGGAGTTTCCGATAAAGAAATATTTCGTACGATAGTTGATGAAGGAGCTTCTATTAGTAGTCTATCCTCAACTGCTTGGCAAGCCTTAGGTTCCCCTCGGCTTGTGCCCGTCACTAACCAGATACTAGCTTTCAATAGAAGGCCTACTGGACCTTTAGGGTCCCTTCCTCAGTTACCTATCACTTTGGGAGGGAAAACTGTCTGTATTGATGTCATGGTCGTCCAAGGTCCCTTAGATTTTAATCTACTCCTTGGACATGATTACGTCTATGCAATGAAGGCTGTAGTGTCCTCACTCTTCCGAGTGATGTATTTTCCCCATCATGGGAATATTGTGACCATCAATCAGCTTTCCTTTGTGACTCCCACTCATCGCATGACTCCTAGTCACCAGACTTCCCTAAATGTTCCACATGTTTTAGTGGTTTCTTCCCCCTAGGGGGGGGGACGTTGGAGCAAAGTTCTATTCTGGTGTCAAGCTCGTTAAAAAATGAAACCATTTTCCCAAGCATAGTTTACTTTTGGTTTTAAGCTTGTGTAAAAATAAAACCAACCATTTTCTCAAGCATAGTTTACTTTTGGTTTTAAGCTTGTGTAAAAATAAAACCAACCATCATCTCAAGCATAGTTTACTTTTGGTTTTAAGCTTGTATAAAAATGAAACCAACCATCATTTTGAGCAGAGTTCCCTTTATGTGTTAAGCTCATTAAAAAATGAAACAGGTCACCATGAGCATGGTTCCCTTTCTATGTCAAGCTCGTTAAAAAATGAAATAGATTCCTACGAGCATAGTTTATTCTTTGTTTCAAGCTCATTAAAAAATAAAACCGACCCTCAAGCATAGTTTACTTTTGGTTTTAAGCTTGTGTAAAAACGAAACCAATCCCAAGCATAGTTTACGTTCAATTTCAAGCTTGCGTAAAAATGAAACTACCTTCGAGCATAATTTCTTTCTGTTTTAAGCTCATTAAAAAATAAAAAGGACCCTTTCAAGCATTGTTATTATCTATTTCAAGCTTGTGTAAAAATGAAATAGATCTCCCTTCCATTTGTTCGAGTCTCTCGCTAGAGTTAGGATTTGAACCTTCATTTCATCTGCCTGGGTCACTTGATCCTGGTTCTCCCTACCCCCCCTGGTGAACACATTTGGATTAGTAGCCAGGATTTTTGGGTAAGGAAGAAGAGTAGTCAGACGAAACGAAGCTTGGGGGGCATGTTTAGCCGTTAGCAATCATGCTGGGGGCATTTACCAACCTCTGGTCATCATGTTGGGAGGGAACCCATCAATGGGCCTTAACCGTGAGCAGAGTTTACCTTTGGCTTCAAGCTCATTAAAAAATGAAACCAGTAGTCTGAGCAAAGTTCTACTCCCGTGTCAAGCTCGTTAAAAAATGAAACATATCCTTTCCCTTTGAGTCGAGTCTCCTCGTAGACTTAGTACCTGAACCTTCTTTTCACCCGCCTATACTTTAGGAGAATGAAATGAAGCTTGGGGGCATGTCTTCAACCTCTAGAAGTTATGTTGAAGTCAACTCAATCGCCTCTCCACACCACGTTGGAGCTAAGTCACTTACTTCTAGCAATCATGCTGGGGGGCATGAACCAACCTTTGGATTTCATGACGGGAAGAAGTTCACCATTGGGAACATTTTCGAGCATACTTTCCTTTTTAGGTTTCGAGCTCATTAAACCATGAAAATTATCCTGAGCATAGTTCATTTTCTGTTACAAGATCGTTAAAAAATGAAGCAGACATCATGAGCATTCTTCCAACCTATCTTCGAGCTCGTTAAAAATAGTAAGATGGTGTTTGAGCTTACTTTTCACTTTTTCGTGCTCTGGTTAAAAACATGAAAAGTGGTTTGAGCTTACTTTTTCTTTTTTCGTGCTCTGGATCCAAACATGAAAAATATTCCGAGTGCTTTTGATACCATTATCGTGCTCGTTAAACAAATTGGAGTAAAAAGGTGTGTCTAACGAGTATAGGTTTATCACTTTATCCAGCCTCGCTAGACTATTTACGGAAAAGGAACTGTGCCGAGTTTACTTTTCCTTTGTCGTACTCGGTCATCAACCATGACAAAGTTGTACATGGAGTCCTTTTTAAGCTCTTTTCAGACTCCCTAAATAGAAAAAGATTGCCAAGCGAAATTGATTCGTTCACGCTTGTAAAAGGTTTTGAATGATCGTCTCCCTAGTGATAGTTTACCCCTTTTTCGGACTAGGGGGCACTACTTACGAAAAAGGAATACTCCAGCCAATCATGACTGGAAGAGTCTTCTCCCGCGTTGTTTTACCCTTTTTCGGGTGATGAGGCTAACCTTACGAAAAAGGACCGTTGGAGTCTTCTTTAGTTCTTTTCAGACTCTCTAAACATGAAATGACGACCGAGTTTTCCTTCCTTGGACTCGTGAAATCAAACATCGAAGGACCCTTTTGGGACCGAACCCCTCCTTTCTCAGGTTCGTAAAACATGTGGGATTGGACTCGTCCAAAGGATGAGCTATACCGAGCATCTGTTATCCTCCTCAAGCTCGTCGAAAAACAAAGAGGTACTCATCAAACATGATGGGGGTTGGGGGGGGATAAGTTAAGTTTCTTTTAGAAAGTTTCATGGCAGCTTGTGTCGCCCTTGAACATGGCACCTTTTTATGTCTCGTCATACAGTTGGGTAATCTACTTATCTCTGAGTCATGCCAATTCTATGAGTTGTCCCACTCCTTCAAGTCATCTAAAGAATGCCTCAGTCATCGTTGCATTATGTCTTGGTCTCTGCCTTGTTGAGTCAATGCTGCCGAGTCATTATTGTCGTGCCGTTCATGTTCAAGGGAAGTTTACCTTAGTCATACTCTGCAATATTGTTAGCCTTTACATCCCTGTGTTAGTCCATACTCATCTGATTCGTTACTTCATATCACTTTCCTATGTCGGTTTCGTGTCGATGATGTGGGATCCATTATGGCCCTCCTTCGACGAGTCTATTCCTGTCGACTTCAAACTCATTTTTCAGGAATTAGTCTTGGAAACCAACCTTAGTACCTTGGTACCTGCATGCCTCAATGGCAGGTTTCCTCGCATTCGACAGTAGGTTTTCATCATTGACCTCTGATCAAATGATCTCGCGGATGTTCGACATCAACTCATCTATTCACATTTTGTCGAGATGTACTATGATACCTTGGGAGTCATTTTCATCATTGGTGATTTCCCTCGCACTTGTTAACGGTTTCAATCATTGATTGGTAATTAAGTGGTTTCTACCATGTTCGACTTCAACAACTTGTAATCACATGGTTAGATTCGTATCGATTTGGGATCGAGTAGAAGACCCTGGATAGTTTTGAAGTCTTTTTAGCACATCCAAGTTGCGATGGAGATTTTTTGAGTAGGTTCCCACATATATATTCTGTTGGTGACCTCATTGATGTACTGTCACACAGATCCACTCTTGTATTGGTCGTGGCTGTGTCATTGTCTTTTCATGGATCTACGCTTGTAGTCTAGTAGCCATGATTTGTCTCCAGTCATTGTTAAGTCAGTATTATCATGGATCTTCAATGTATTGGTCGGCAGCCATGCTTTCAGTCAGTTGTTCCGAGCATGGGTATGCCCGCCTCGAGGTCGTTAGACATATTGTCGATATTTCCTTGCAGCTCTTCTCCAACTCTCCTTCATATATCCTTGCAGACTTATTATTTGTAAAGTGTTTCGACCATCAGATTCCTTCTGACCTCACACTTTAGGGGGCATCTGTTATACCTCCAATTGCCACACCATGTGTAAGTGAGAATATACATGTTTTACCACCATGGAAAACATGATGTTTATGCCTCCTAAGGGTGTTAGGACCCTTCATTCTAATGTTGGTACCTTCCCTAGTCACACTTGGAAGAAAATCCAACAAACAAGGGGTTATCTTAAAGAGAGACATCCATGAGCTATGGGGGGTTATCTTGGAAACATTAAACCTATGATCCTATGAGTTTTGCAAGGGTGATGTTGGAGAGCTTGGAAGGAGGTGCTACTACTTTGGACATCAAGGTATAACATTGTAATCAGCTTCTTTTAGCTTTCTCATCATTAATATAACTTAGCATATTCCTCTCATTTTCATGTCTTTAATGATGAATGCATGAAATTGTCTCTATTTATATAGTTAGATCTTTGTTTATACATATATTGCATTGGAGAAGGTGTTTTCTTTCCTTTATGAACAGGTTCATAAGTCCATAATCAAAGGCTGGAGCTGTAGCAACTTAGGAGCAGCAGGACAACCATCAAAGTAAGGTATGCCATATACTTGCTTTGTATTTCCATAGCTTGTTAGCTGATGTGTGAGCTAGATCTAGGAGGACTATAGTGTCTATTTGTTTCATCTCTGTCTTGGGTAGGCAACTAGGGGCCTTTTTTAATCCCAAGGAGATATCTACCTATCCGTAGGGAGATTTTCTCACAACATGGATGAATTTTATTGTTTATGTGGATGCATAATTTAAGTTTCATATTAATCATAGAAGAATTTAAAAATTGTTCATAACTGCGCTAATACTGATTCACCCCCCTATCAGTATTAATAAGATTCCAACATGGGGTTTATCCTCTACGCCGAAGGGTTTTAGCATTTTCATGATTCATCCCATCCTCTGGCTCTTGAGCCTAATTGTTTTTTCAATCCCATAAAAGGTCAGGGATAGGACCTATCTTCCTTTGGTTTTTCTTTTCTAATGAGCGTAGCTTTGCCTTCTTTTGGTTCTAGGGGGACAGTTTCTCATGGTTGTTTGGGAAAATTTATGGACTCCCCCTCTTTACCCTTGGATGTTACGCGACTGAATATTTTTCCGTATGTAGATTGTGTAAGGTTACCCTCCCCATATTAAGGGTCCCTCATTCCATATTTGGAAGAATTCCTTATTTCTCCTTCAAGTTCTTCGCGGGGTTTGACTGTTCAGGAGTCTTTCTTGAATTCTTCTTTGGGTGTGGGGCTAGATGTGGCTTCTAGTGATAAGTTCATACTTGGGAGTGATACTGGGAGTGTCCTTCATTAATAATAGATACTTTTATTTTTCTTCTATAATTCTTAGAGCCATAAGTTCCTCATCTAAGAACACTCCACTAGCATTGTGTTCAAAATGATTTGCAATATCAACCTCTACTTCCTTCAAAGCCTTTTGATATTCTTTTGTTTACTCCCTAGCTGATGTTGCAGCCACATTTTACTTGTTTGTGACTATTTAAAAGTTGGATCATGGTACAATCCCTCAAAGAATCATCTTATTTTTTCTAAGACCTAAGAATTATGTTTTTAAATTCCTCCTTCTTTAACCAACATAATTGAATTTAAAAAGGAGCGGGTGATTTTTTATCTTCCTCCTCTATTTGAAATATGATTGTAAGATGGTTAGAAGATTCTCCATACCCTACCTGTACTTTGATCCTAATAATATTCTACATAATCCTTTTAGCTACTAATTTGTCCAATCTTTATGAGATCCCAACTTTGCCTCTTATTGAATTTCTCCAAGTGGGGACAACTTGCATAGGCTCAATGTCTACAAATCTAAAATCCTCAAAAAGCTGATAGAAATTGTCCACCAGAGGGTCAAGATTGGCCACCTCACCCCAAATTTCCCTTGAACTTAAAGTCAAATCAAGTTCTCCCCCCCACATGACACTATCTCCTATTAGAGATTCTTGATCATCTAGGAGGTCCTAGAGTGAATTTTTCATAAAGGTTAATTGTCCTAAATGCCTTATCTAATTCCTTAGATATTCCTTCTAAAACATACCTACTTATAAAAAAATGAGTGGAAAGAGCATAAATGCTAGCATTCCACCTAGTCACAACACCCCAAATAAACCCATAAATATTGGTTACTATAGATTTCTTTTATGTATCTAGTAACTTTTCTCCCTTCACCTCATTATGGTTTGCTAACAAATGGATATGGTGTTGTAGGTGGTTAAAAAGTGCCAATGGAGAAAAACTTCCAACCATTGAAAAAATATGATATAATCTCAATTTCTTTGGACAATGAGTATATAGTTTCTTAAAACATCGCTACATTGCAAGCTTATATACTAAAATCAACCTTTTGACGCCTAGTTATCTTGCGGCACACCAAACCCTTCTTACATTAAGGGAAAGAATGATCATGGAGGAAAAAGCTTATGGGATTTTCTTACTCTAAGAACCCCATTAATGGTTGGTTTCCTACCTTCTTTAACCTCCCTGGAGGCTTTTTATATTGATATGGATAGATCATATTTCCTTTCAAGAATATTGGGCTTTCTTGTGGCACACCAAACCCTTCTTACATTAAGGGAAAGAATGATCATGGAGGAACAAGCTTATGGGGTTTTCTTACTCTAAGAACCCCATTAATGGTTGGTTTCCTACCTTCTTTAACCTCCCTGGAGGCTTTTTATATTGATATGGATGGATCAGATTTCCTTCCAAGAATATTGGGCTTGCCTACTTCCATGGCTAACTCTCCCTTTAATTCTTTGACATATTCTATCATAATAGTATTCCTATGACACAAATTATAGGAGGATTACAAAGAATACATGAAATTAAGATATGCAATTGACTCAACCACCTCTTAAATCTATAGAATCCCCCTTGATATTTGAGGCTCATCAAACCCCAAATAATGGTCATAGAAAGATAGAGTAGAAGGTAGGTCCTTATGAATAATAGGGGACAAGACCTCCTTATTAGCTCAAACCTCAAGATCAAGGACAATCAAAACATAACACACATTATTTACTATCAAAGGCTTTTGGTTAGGAACAAAACTTAACATGCATCAATAGTGTTGTATACCATCCTTCAAAGAAACTGGGGAACCCATTCTTGGAAGTTGAAAGACCTATGAGCTTAATTTTTTGAAGACTCGAAATCACAACTATTGGGGCATCATGAGACTTAGCTCCTACTTTCTCAAATACTTCCACATTTTTTGCAACTTACGATGATTGCATCGGCTCCTTTTCAACCCAACTTTTTTTCTTGAAATGTCAATTGTTCTTAGAGCTTTATAATCCCTCCAAAGCAGCCTAATATCATTCCAAGCTAAATAAAGAAAGGGAAATTTCCAATAATATAGTCTCTACTCAATAAAACATCCCCCCCATTCAATGATTAAATTTGATGGGGTACCTTCTTTAGTATCTAATTCTACGGGAACCCTTAACATCCTTTTATCCAAATTGCTCTAGTAATCCTCATCCAAGGAAATAAATCTTCCTATCGAATTGCCAATATAAATCATCACCTCATCATTCCAGCATTCAATGGGTAAACCTAGTAGCCAAACCCAATTGTATTGAATGCGCATGGGTTCCCTGCAAATATCAAAACCAAGCTTCCAATGCTTTAGCACTAATCCTGAATGCCCCCAAATCCAATCTTGACAAAGAATAACATCAAAATCCTTTTCGCATCTCAACTTGAAATAGATATATCATATTACCAACAAGTAGAACTAAGGAATATTTCCCAAACCTTACCCCAGTCAGCTTCCATCCAAGAATTCATACCTCCCCCTTTCACCACCTTACCCATGAAATGGCCTACTAGTACCATTTCATCAAACCCTTGACCTTTTATAAACCGATATCCCAACCTACCACCATTTTAACTTTCTCCAGCATAGCCCCAAAGAAATTCTTCTTTTGAAATTTTTTTGTAGAAGCATTACCTCCATGGATATCCTAAGCATCATATTGTGATGAAGGAGGTACCTCTACCTTTATAATAGAATGGGTTGAAGACTCAACAACAAGAGTCTTCCCAATCTCCAATACCTCCCTATGGAATGGCACCTTCATCCTTGTTTTCCTAGATAAAAGTGCCTTATGGGACCCTACATCAGCCTCAAGAACAATCTGGCCTAGATGAGACCCTTTCTCCACTCTACAAGGTCAACTTGGCGAGTGGGATATAGCCTCCATAAAATCCAAAGATCTTAGTACATCCTCATTACAAACCTTAACATTGTTCCATAACTCTAACAAATATTCTAGTGATTTGAATATCGAAGATGGACTTGAGAATTTGCCTCCTTATAGTCAATTTGTTCCAGATTAGGGTCCATAACCTTGATAACCCAGGAAATGACGGGGGGCTTGCTCCTTAGATAAGACAATCACAAGACCCAACCTACAATAACTTTAGAAATTCCCCTTAACACAAATATTTTATTATAAGGAGACAACTCACGATATCATTTAGACAATAGTTATAATTCCATTCCCACCTATATTATTGAGCACACAATGGTGAAGAATTGTTCTCTTTGATTACCCTCCAAGATCACCTCCCAAAATCCGATCCTTATATTTTGTCTCTCTACTCTTATATATAGCTCTTTAGATATGTAGTCATATTTGATCAAAGATATCAACTTAGTAAGTGCTTTGGCCATTATTATTTAAGGCCCACTTAATCAACTTTGACAAAATCAAATTATTAAGTGCTTGTTTAATAAAACTATGAAAGACAATATTATCTAACTAGTTTAATTACTAGTGTTAATATTTCACTATAGAAGGCATAACTATTTTTTTCCCACGACAAAAACATATTTTCTTTTCAAGCAAAACATAAAACGTAAAAGGAGGAGGAACAAGCTTATGGGGTTTTCTTGCTCTAAGAACCCCATTAATGGTCAATTGCTTTCCTTCTTTAACTTCCTTGGAGGATTTTGATTTTTATATGGATGGATAAGATTTCCTCCCAATAAGATTGAGCATTCCTACTTTCATGGCTAACCCTCCCTTTATTTCTCCAACATATTCTATCATAACAGTATTCTTAGGACACAAATTGTAGGAGGATTACAAAGAAGACTTGTGAAATTTAGATGTGCAATTGACTTAGGAGCCTCTTAAATCTACATACTCCCCCTTGATATTTTAGGCTCCAAAAATCCCAAGGAACAATCATGGGAAGATGGAGTAGTATCTAGGTCCTTAGGAATAATAGGGGATGGTACCTCCTTATTAGCTTAAACCTCAAGACCAGAGACAATCAAAAGAGAACACATATTATCTACTAACAAAGACTTTCAGGTAGGAACAAAACTTAGCATACATTAGCAGTGTTGTATACCATCCTTCAGAGAAACCAAGGACTCATTCTTGGAAGGTGAAAGACCTATGAGCATAGCCTATCGAGGACTCAAATCACAATTTTTGGAGCATATCGAGACGTAGCTCCACAATCCATCTGTGAAGTTCAGCAGTCCCCAAAAGAGTAACTCGACTTTGTTTCTCTGTTCATCAACCTACTCATCAACATTCGACAGATCACACTGGGAAAGCCTGTTTGTTAGGTCAAGAGAGCAGTCAATATCCTCAATTACAATGATGGATCAGCTTGCAATTTGCAAGAGCAGCATACGAAGTTCAGAGTTGTTGGAAACCTTAGTGAGCTCCAAGTCATACACATCATACTTCACATAGCTAGATATGGCGTTAACGAGACTAGATTTACCTGTATATGAAAGAGTTGGGTCCAACTCAGTTGCTGAGTTTAAGTCCGCCATTTTTTCTTTACCACAACAATACATATACCTTTGTTGATACATCCATCCTGCTGGCTTGTAGCGAGATATCAAATTATTAGTCTCTGAATAAGCAGAATATATATGGCCCCGCTTGAACTTTGCTCTTTCCACACCAGCCAGTGAAAACACATGCCCTGCCTCAGCTGCATCTTCAAACCATTTTTGTGCCTCCTTATAATGTTGTCTTCTAGCATCACACAACCCAATTGATGTAATACAAGTGATTTCTATCTATGAGAAGTGGCACATTCTCTCAATCTCTCTAAGAGCTACACTGAAGTGTCTGACTTCATGTCATCCTCCATGGCTACTTGACTTAAAATGGACTACAAAGAAAAAGAAGAATGCCCAATCACGGCTAGTCTTTTCCTACCCTCAGATTTACATAATAAACGTGCAACCTGTGGATGGTGTAAAGATCTTGGAAGATCCCTGAGAAAAACCTGTAGGCAAGAAGCAACAAGAAAGCTTGCATTCTCCTCAAGACTATACTCAACAAAAATAACCACATCATGCATATTTTGAACCAGGGATGCCAGACATTTGTCGCATGCAGATTTCATCTTTTCACAACATAATTTATTGGCAAATGTTACCAGATCAAGCACAACCTCTGGTGAAAATTGTTCCAAACAACCTATTTTACTAAACTCTTCCACGACCCTCATACCATGAATGAAGATCCCATTATGAGAAAAATCTATTTTTGTTCTCTGTGACTCGGTGAAGCAACCAAAGAGCATGGCATGAAAAGGATTTGAAAGAGCAGCAATCTTTTCACGATTGCAAACTACCTCTTGTTGATGTATTTGTAACTTCAGAAGATATTCACTTGTATATTGTATTTGTACTTTATTTTATCCCCAACGGAGATGTATTATTCCTATGATTGGAAGTGTCGTCAATTGTACTTGCAAGTGTCACAAGTTATATTGTAAGTGTCGTAACTTATACTTGATGGGTTATTAGACCACCTTGATGGGGTCGGCCCTGTATGAGTCATGTGGGTTAAAGGGTTATTAGAACACCCTAGTGGGGTCGGCCCAGTCAACATTATGTTAAGTGGTTAAGTTGGGGCCGACCTAGTTGAGTAAAGGTCAAGTGAAGTAAAGTATAAATAGAGAGTGACTCTCTCATTTATTCACTCACTCACTTCGCATTAGTGAGAGAGAGGAGGAGTACGCACAAGTGGAGGAGGAGTCATTGTTGCAGTCATCTATCTCTTGGGGTTTGATCTTTGTGATATTTGTATTTATGTTCATTCTATCTCTGAGGAAGTTGCGTGGTTTTTCACCTTCTTGGCTTTCCCCAGTGAAATGCTTTGTGTCTCTTGTCTCTTGTGTTTGATATGTTGTACATGTTGTTCTCTCAGTTAAGATCCTAGATCAGATTGAATTAAATGTTAAAAAACTAACATGGTATCAGAGCTAGCCTAAAGGAAGGCATGGTATGGCATTTATGACACTTGTTGCACTTGCGACAAATTGGAAGCTAGGGCTTGGTATGGTAAAAACCAGTCATTGTGGCACTTTCGCTATAAATCCATTTTGGCAAAGGTTCAGATTCTAAAACTTGTACAGGTTGAAGATAACATCCCCATGTACCTTGTGTCCGAATCACAGCATCTAATTCGTTGTACTTTTTGTTTTATGATCCGTACAATTTAGGGTTTCTGCCTCTTCCAAATCTCAGTCATAAACAAGTGACCTAGGAAAAAAGGTCACAACTTGGGCTAGGAAGATCCAAATGAAATTCTGTAAAAAGTGACAGTAAGAGCATGGATTGTAGTTTCACAAGTTCAAGTTTAAGAGGGAGATGAGACTAAGGCCTTACATAAGAATATTACAAGAAATCCCAACAAGTATGACTTGAAGAGATATAGGTATGTTTTGAAATCTATTCATGATTAAGTTTATGACATGTTTGTCTTCATTTGAGGTTAGTACAATCTTGATTAATTTTAGATGTGTCTTATCACCCTAGTAAAAGTATGAATGCATGTGAATACATTGATTAATTAGGGGTATGACACTTATGATTGTACTAATACACTGTGCTATTGTATGAGGATAATGTTGTCCACTAACATGAAGGGTACATCAAGAAAGACAAATCAAGTTCTAGATCAAGAACATATGACCATGGTGACATGAAGACAAAGACTCATACATAGTCATGGATCACATAGAAGCTCGACCTACGAGGTATGTATAACTTGGTTCTACAATTATTAACTTATGAGATATGCAGGTTGCTAGCACAAGGTCTCTAAGAGAACAAAGAAAACATTGTTTGGGTATGTTAGACAAACATGATAATCCAAGTATGTTTTCCTATATCGAGTTAGAATCCTACTTTGTGTTAGGATCTTAGATAAGTATACTTTTGCATCATTGATAATGATTATTCATGAAGTTATAAGTTTGAGTAATCATGGGTTTATGCATATTATACTTCTTACTTTGATCGATGATATGGAAAACCAGAAGAGTCCTATGGTCAAATAAGAATATGCATGAGTAAAAGAAGTACTCCCTAAAACCTTGAATACTAACGCTTGTGATAAATTACCTATGTATGAAATGATCATGACCATACATGTTTAATATTATTTAGAATCATAATGTTTCGATAGTATTGAGATTATACTAATGGATGTATGATTGTGTATGAGATCTTGAAGATGACACAATGATGACACCAATGCACACTTAAGCATGCATAGTGGTCCAGGATGGATATAAGTTCATGGACAGATAATCTAGGAAGCAAAGATCAAGAGGGAGCACACTCCAGTAGTTCCTGCAAGGAAGCAAAGATTGAGAGGGAGTCCACCCACAACTAAACAAAGATACGTATTTGAATTGTCATATGATTACTTAAATAATGTTCTCCAGTCATGTACATACTTATGTTCCTAGATTTAGGATGTATATTATGCATATTAGAAAAGTTGCATTAATGAACAAGATACTACTAATATGCAAGTAATGGGTAAGTGGCCTATGGTACTGTACAACATTCTATTGCTACTTATCTAGAATGAAACCTCTTTGCTAACATGTTGGGAGTTGTGCACACTCTTAACAAATGTTCTCATAAAGATGGAAGGCATCTAGAAAGTTACCGTGTGAATACGGGATATGGATAAATGTTGTATTGAAGCATTGGCTAAGATATTTGCATGACTGTATGACATATGTATTAAGAATTTGTTTTGAAAAACAATGAGAAGTTTCTAATCATGCAATTGAATTTGACTTGTAGGAAAGATCGTGTACAATCACTTACAAAAGAAGGACAACAACATTTGTTCTAGCAACAAAGTTCACTATCTATTGAAGATATTGAAGAATCTAAAGTTCCCAGGATCCGGGATGCAGTAATGGAAGGATGCCATGATCGAGGAATACCAATCGATCATGAAGATTGATGTTTGGGATGTGATCCCAAGACCAGAAGGGAAGTCTGTTGTGACTTCCAAGTAGATCTACAAGATCAAGTATGCTGCAGATAGTAGCATAGAGAAATACAAGGCAAGTGATGAAGTGGAAGATACACTAGATGGATGTCAAGACAACTTTCTTGAATGATGTAGTCGAAGAGGAAGTGGAGCAGCCACTCGGATTTGAGACACATGATAGGGAGTCACATGTGTGAAAATTGAAGAAAGCTTTGTATGGCTTGAAGCAAGCACTCAGGACATGGTACGACGGGATAGACAGCTTCCTGTCCAGTTTGGGCTTTTACCAAGAGTAAAGCGGATTCCAACCTTTACTACAAGGTTGAGGAAGGTAATCCAGTGATACTCCTATTGTATGTGGATGACCTGTTTGTGACAGGTGAGGATAGATTGATTACCGACATGAAGAGGAAGCTTGCTGCCAAGTTCGAGATTAAGGACTTGGGTATGATGCATTACTTTCTAGGTATGGAGGTGTGGCAGAGTGTAGATGGAATCTTCCTTGGACAAGGGAAGTATGCAGTAGAGATCCTCAAGCAGTTCGGGATGATGGACTGCAAGGCCATGGCCACACCTATGGCATCGAACATGAAGCTATAGAGTGATGCTTCATCAGAGTCGGTTGATACCACGATGTATCATCAGATGATTGGGTCCTTGATGTACCTGACGATCAAGAGACCAGATATTTGCTTTGCGGTGAACACCTTGAGCCAATTCCTGACAGATCCTAGACATGTTCACCTGATTGTTGTAAAGCATATTCTGAGGTACCTAAAGGGCATGGTTGATTATGGGATCAAGTATGATGCGAATCAAAAGTTTAACCTGGAGGGTTATGTTGATTCAGATTGGGAAGGCAATGCTGCAAATAGGAAGAGCACTTTGAGGTGTTGCTTCAGTATGGGATCAGGTGTGATCTCTTGGTTAAGCAGGAAGCAATCCTGCGTAGCACTAAGTACAGTCGAAGCAGAGTATGTTGCAGCTTGTTCGACTAATTGTGAGGTAGTATGGCTAAGGAAGCTAATGTCTGATTTATTTTATCTCTAGCTGGATGCTACTTGTATCTATTGTGACAACCAGATTTGTGTGAAGTTGTCATAGAACTCGTTGTTCCATGACAAGTCGAAGCACATCGAGATCAAATATCACTATATCAGGGATATGGTGCAGAGAGGAGCAGTAAAGCTCTAGTATGTTGCGACAGATGAGCAGATTGCAGATGTGTTGACCAAACCACTAGCCAGAGTGAAGTTCGAGTACTTCAGAGAGAGGCTTGGTGTACTTCAGATCGAGGTTCCTTCCAAGGGGAAGTGATGAGTCCAGAAGATGCAGATGCACATGGGATTTTTTGACATGGTTGTTGATGTGTTCTCCCATGGTCATGATGTAATTGCCAAGCTTTTCTAACATGGTTGTAGATGTGTTCTCCCATGGTCATGATGTAATTACTAAGCCATTTTTCACATGGTGGTAGATGTGTTCTCCCACAGTGAAAAAAGTAAGGGTTGGATCCTTCCCCGAATGGTGGTAGAGGTGTTCTCCCATGTCGGTGGTGTAAGTGTTGTATGATGTGCATCTCGGCTGTGCTCCGTGAACGATGAGATGATCTGAAGAGGACGATGCTCCAGATGATGCTGTGACGATGATCAGGATGATCATGCGATGATGATATGCATCAGGATGATGTTGTGACAATGATCATGCAATGATGATATGCATCAAGACGATGCTATGATGATGATCAGGATGATCATGTGCATCAAGATGATGTACTATATGATGATGATCAGTATGATCATGAGCATCAGGATGATGCTCCGTGCGAGGATGATTAGGTGGATCATGAGTATCAGGATGATACTCCGTGGTCATGGACAGGTTGTGCGATAAGCATGTAATCTTTCCCTAGGAGATTTGCAAATACTCTTGCAAGGTTTTTCCTATGGCATATAATAGCTCCTTGGGAGATCTGGCAAATGCTCTTTCGAGGTTTTGCTTGGGAAGACATATAATCTTTCCCTAGGAGATCTTGTCAGTCGTGCTTAGGCACATAAAGGATCTTGGCTTTCGAGGTTTTGTCCTGTGGCATATAATGTTTCCCTATGAGATCCGATAGGTTGAGCAGTACGCTCGTAATCAGTCCTGGGATTCTCTTTCGAGGTTTTTCCAGACCACATGTAATCAGTCCTGGAGATCTTGCCAGTCGTGATTAGGCACATAAATGATCCTGGGATGTTCTTTAGAGTTCTTGTCGATCGTGCTATGCAAATAAACGTTCCTGGGACACTCTTTTAAGGTTTTGTGGTGGTCACATGTAATAGCTCCCTAGGAGATCTTACCAGTCGTGCTTAGGCACATAAAGGATCCTGGGATACTCTTTCGAGGTTTTGTTGATGCACGTAATTAGTCCTGAGGATTCCACGGGATGGCCCGCTCGCATAAATGATGAAGACCTACAGGAGGCTAGGCCTACATCCTGCATGAAAAAGGGCTGGCTTTGTAGAACTTCTTATGACGAGAAGAATTGAGAGATAGCCCAGTGATTGAGATGATGAGTATAGCAGTAGTGACGATGATGCTCCGTGATCCAGTGATGATGATCCAGCTCCAGAATTGAAGACTTGTGCTTATATGTATTGATGAATTGTGTCAAGAGCATACCTTCCTAGTTAAGAGGGAGTGTTGATGTATTTGTAACTTCGGAAGATATTCACTTGTATATTGTATTTGTACTTTATTGTATCCCCAATGGAGATGTATTATTCCTCCGATTGGAAGTGTTGTCAGTTGTACTTGCAAGTGTCGCAAGTTATATTGTAAGTGTCGTAACTTATACCTGATGGGTTATTAGACCACCTTGATGGGGTAGGCCCTGTATGAGTCAAGTGGGTTAAAGGGTTATTATACCACCCTAGTGCGGTCGGCCCAATCAACATTATGTTAAGTGGTTAAGTTGGGGCCGACCTAGTTGAGTAAAGGTCAAATGAAGTAAAGTATAAATAGAGAGTGTGACTCTCTCATTTATTCACTCACACACTCACTCACTTCGCATTAGTGAGAGAGAGGAGGAGTGCGCACAAGTGGAGGAGGAGTAGCTGTTGCATTCATCTATCTCTTGGGGTTTGATCTTTGTGATCTTTGTATTGATGCTCATTCTATCTCTGAGGAAGTTGCAGGGTTTTTCACCTTCTTGGTTTTCCCCGGTGAAATGCTTTGTGTCTCTTGTCTCTTGTGTTTGATATGTTGTACATGTTGTTCTCTCAGTTAATATCCTAGATCAGATTGAATTAAATGCTGAAAAACTAACACGTCCTCCTCATCTATGCAAAATACAACATTATCTCCAGTGACAGCTAAAGTAGAACATTCCCCCAATTCCATTTCCCTGTTGTCTAAGGGCTCTACCCAATGTTGCAGACCAAATCCTGATCTCTCCACCAACAAACCAGATCCTTCACCAATCTGCCATGGTCATGTTCTGCAGAGCCAAAACGCCATCAGCTTGGGTAGGATCAACTATGCGCGCGAGGGATGGAAGGGTTGGTTAAAAAGGGGTAGACCGCCCTCATTTCGGGCTTCTGTTGACATCCACTTAGTGGCATGACGGTCGATACATGGAAGCCATGCAAGCCACCTCCTTGTGGGATCCCTTAGGCAATTGGAAGGATGGGGAGATGAGGAGAAGGGCTGGCACGTGGAGGAGAAGTGTTGGATGGTGGGCACTTGGAGTTGGCTATGCATGGGGAGGAAAGGAGGTGAGGTAGGTGGAGATCCAACTACGCATGGAAGAGCACTTGGAAACTTGGCGGTGGGATATATCGTGTAGCAACCGTATTATAGTTTTTAAGTAAAATGCAGGGGTTATAGGGAGTAAAAAATGAGGTAACATAAGTTTTGGTCGTAATTAAAAGATTATCTTCACAAAACTGGAAAAATAACATCCTTTTTTGTGTTGAGATTTTTTACTTTCGTTGTGAATATTCTATGAATGTAGGTTTCGGTATCAATAATTTGATCTTGGTGGACAAATTTTCGTTTATTTTGTGTTTCCGCAGATTTCATGCATTATTTCGTTGTTTAGTTGTTCGAATGTCTAGAATTACATGGAATTTGCAGTTGTTATTGTTTAGTTGTTCGAATGTCTGGAATTTGGTGGAATTACGGTAGGAATGATTTATTATAATATTATAAATCTTCTCTCTCTTTTAATTTTTTGGTTCCACAAAATATTTGCTCAGATTTTATGCCTTAGTTCTCACTCCTTTAGTTTAAACTGTGAAGATGTTTTTTCCATCCAGACATTATTTTGAGTTATACTCTCACAATTGCGCCGCTTTCTCACAATTGTGCAGCTTACTGTTGCATGTTACTTAATTATGCTTTATGACAATGTTAGAAATGCAATTTTAAAACTAGATTCCTTGGTTTTATTGGAATTTTACTGTTGCATTGCTCTATATGTTGTTGCAACGTTTTTGGCAGCCCCTGCTAGCAATCTGCGCCAAGCTTGCTAGGCTTCGACTTCAAAGTTTAGGGGTTGGTGCTAAAGCCACTATTGTGCTGTTGTTACGTCATTATTGTGCTTATGAAATATGTAGACCTAGCACCAATAAATTAGTTAGTAAACCATTCATCAGGATCAGCATTAACAACAGCGTGGCTGAAATGTGAATAGAGTACTCTTCCGAGTCTGAGTTGACTCTAAAACTGAGTGTTCCAAGTCGTACTTGTGATCTTGGATCTGAAGATTCAGTAGTCTGTCACAGAAACTCATTTTTGACTCAGAAGATTCAGTAGTCTGTCACAGAAACTCATTTTTCTTATTTGTATAACCAAATTTCTTAGCAGACAACTAGTTGATCTGTCACTGTCCACATCCATGGTGTTTTGGAGTATGTAGTACCATTATTGTACTTTTAAAAAAAATTATAGAAGATTTTCATTATATGGACATTGTAAATATTCATATCAGTGAAAGAGTTTTTATGTCTGAAATTATTTAATTTAGTCTTTTGTTTTGTTTGATTCTCTTTAAATTTTCTGCATCAACTCCCAAGTCTTTTCACAAGTCCAAGTCAACTCTTACTCTTCGGCCCTGCTGGGTTATTTTCTGGGTGGGCTGGTAACTTTCCTCTGCATTAGTATTTATATTTTTGTATGTTCATAGGCCCAGTGACTATATTATGCTCCTCTGACTAGCTGTAACTTCTATCTCTGAACTCAATCCTACACATGTACACATATCACCCGATTGTGCAACATAGGTCTAATCTTAGCACATGATTCATCATTATATTATCCATGATATGTTTTATTTGTAACTTATGCCATATTGGTAATTAGATTAATTATATCTTTAGGATATTATTGTAATATCCTCTAGGTAATCTCAACCTGTTGTCCAATTCTGGTGTAACTTTGTAATATGAATTTGTGTGTGGTTGATGTACAGTTAAGAATTTATGTGCTTGTATTAGTTGGTATCAAATCCTCATTTTGGCCTTCATCCTAGTCTTCTTCATAGGCCATCTCTACAATGGAGTCTACTTCCAACTACTTCAGTCTCTCATCCTGGATTTTATTGAAGCTTGCCTCTATAGTGAGGTTCGTCATCACCCAAGTTATTAGATTCCACCTGAATTGGGCTCACAATAGAAATTGGGCATATGGCAAACTGGATCTACAAGGTTCAGTAATATGATTATTCATTATTGTCAATGACTTCCACAGTTTGAACTAGTACAAAGTCCTTGCTTTTAGCAAGCTGTCTAGTTCTGTTGACATCAATTGATTTAGGTCTGCCACCTGCCTCTTAGCTGAGGAATAGATATTCACATTCTTTGTAATAAATGCTATTATGTAGAAACTTAGAGAATGGATCACATGTTGGGTGAGCTATTATTTGTGAGGATTATCACAATGTGGGAGTTTTAGCCCTCCACGTGAAGTTCCGTGATTAAGAAGTTGCTTATGGGTTTAATGAATAAACTAGGAGGTCCAAATGGAAATAATTCAACATGGAGGTCATCTTTCTATAGGAGGAAGCAGTAGAAACAAAAAAATTGCAATTGCCTCTATCCAAGGACTTCTTTTCTCATGGACCGACTACTTTTTTGCATGTGTTTGTGGCATGTGGTCCTTAATTACTATAATGAAAGAAGCTATGCCCTTCTTAAGCCCACCCATTTGTCTGTCACTCTACATTATAGGAAGTCTTAATGGTTTACTCCATATGCACCTTTACCCTTGCAGTGTTTTCAACCATGTTTGTCTGATTAGGCTAATGTCCTTATGACTCTACTAAATCCCCACCATAAACATGAATAGGAAATATACATATAGGACTTTTGTCCCTATTCTTATCTCTAAATTGTTTGATCCTTTGAGGTATTTTTTATTGCTTTGTTTCGATATTCATATTTCCAAGCTTGTTGAATTTATAATGTTTAATTAATCTGCATTTTCACTGTGTAGGCACTAGGACTAGAATTTTCTAGATAAGATAACCTGGGCAGTTTATTTCATAGAATACCTAACAATGCAAAGGTTTAGTAAAACCTATGTTCGAAAGGTTGGTCATCTGAGACTTTTGGATGGGGAGTACTATAGCATACCAGTGTCTATAAAACTTACTATTTTACAGTTCCTTTGTGATGAGATCATGGAAGCCGAAGAAATGAGGGAAGAAATTAGCATGCGGCTAAATGATGAGCCAGATGTAGAGACTGAGATAAAGGTTTCCCCTGGTGTGCGGTCAGTTGAAAATAAATTGAGGTATGGGAGGGTACACAGACTTCTATGGAAAGACGGTGAGGAATTGGACTATAATAAAATAGATGATCATGGAAGCTCCATTTCAAGTCAAATGCTTGTTGAGAATGTAAATTATGTGGGAGAAAAGACAACAATTCAATGCAAATTACGTGGCAGACTGCCAACTAAAGTTGAAAAATTAAGACCTGTAGAAAATTTGAACAGTGATGAGTGTTGCCTTTGTGGGATGGATGGTACTTTAATTTGTTGTGACAGTGGTCCCACTGCATATCATTCCAAATGTGTTGGTGTTTCAAAAGCCCATTTACCTGAAGGGGATTGGTATTGCCCCGAGTGTGTTGTGAAAGAAACCAGCAAAGGACTTATGGCATTGAGTGGTTTACAAGGAGCCGAGATATTGGGTTTGATCCACATGGACGTGTATACTTCTTTGCCTATGGTTACTTGTTAGTGTAAGTTAAACTTCTAATGGCTTGAATTACTAGTCTTCTGATACTTTTTTTGTATGCATATTTAACTTAGGTTCTTTATGATTATAATGCCTTTATATTATTAGACTGCTTTTATGGAAGAAACTAATTGTATAAAAAGACATCATTCATACATGGTCCATTGATCAATTTCACGCTTTTTCTAATATCGTGTTTGGGAATCTCTGCTGATTCAGATTTGTTTCAAGGTCCTTGTCATTTGATGGAATCTTTGTTATTTCTTGCATTAAAAATCTTTTGAAATTTCAAAACTATTTATTTTTTCCCTCCCAATTGCATTGTTTGCAAATGCCAATTATATATCTTTCCCTTTATCAGGACTTTCGAGACATTTCAATATTCCACATTCGTAGCAATCTTCTGGTTCTGAATGGAAGCTTTGAATGGTGCCAATAATTTGTAGCTTGCTAGGCTGGATAGTTTCATTCCTTAAATTGTATGCACTTTCTTTTGGTTTGATAGAGCTTTATATTTTCGTTTTAGTATAGTTCTAAGGATGGATGTTTTACTTCAAGATGCCTTTTGGGCACATCATGTTTGGAGCGAGTTGTAGGCTTGTCACATTTTAGGAGAAGAATATTTATACCATTTTTTCCTATTGTTAATGATGCATAAGAAAGAAGATTCAGAGTTACAATGATTTTGAGACCAATTTGTATTGGTTTTATTTAATTAAAGGCATGTCTTTCAACTATACTGTCACAAGTCAAATCCTTCCTTTGATGGAACTACAACTCACAAGTATTACAACAGAAATGATACATTGAGGGTTTTGAAGATATTAGACTCATCAAATCCTCTATATGATAATATACAGAATGCTATAGCACAATGTCGGGATCTGCCAATCCATTATGGTGATGCGCCAAAGCATAAAATGGGCACAATGGATCCATCATGGCTTACAAAAGCAGATAATTCTTTTGATAAATGCTCATCAAAATTATCTGCTATATCTGTCTCGCAGTCTTTTGTTCAACAAGATCAGAAGAAGGGATGTACCCAAGAGGATGTAAGCCTCAAAAAAGTGCCATCTCGAAAATTGGAGGCTCTCCAACATCATGATGCAGTGGGAAAGAAAGAAGATTATGAAATGCTTGTCATGGATCAAAGTAATGATAATACTCAGTTAGCAAGTTCTGAAGGTTCTTTGGAAATAACATCATTGAATGATGTAAAAGGACATCAGAAATGTTCAGGTGCTCATTGTAGTCTTGGATTTACTAAAAGCAATTGATTAATTGATTATTGGAAACCTATATATAATAATGATTAAACCTTGATTGTTAAACCATTAAACAACTCATAATGTCAAATTGATTATGTTAAGTATCTATGATTATTACATTTGCATGGTTATTATTAATTAGTAGATACAAATAGGAAGGATATTCTTACTTATAGTATGTATGTGATCTATGCATACGCTGGCCACGGATGTAGACTTTGCATATATACACTAGTATCGTTATACAATTTCTTACAAGGTTAAATAATTATGTAAGTTGTTATGAAATAGTAAGTCTATTAAACCTTGGTAATAGAAGTTAGGATTTAAAAGGTAAGTGTTAAACAAGTCATTTAGTATTCCTTAGATTGTATGCGAGCACTATAATAAATGATTTATTAAGTGCGGTCAATTAAAATTAATATCATAAATTATCGTAAATAGCCTTGAACATTGTTCTGTATTCGACAATAGAATTGTATTGTTTACTTATTACTTATGATTGGTTAAACCCTTAAGGGTACTATTTCTATAAGTATAGAAGCACTAGGTTGATAATCAGATACTTAAGCGAACAAACAATCCATGTTAGTTAATTTTAATAACTTATTATTATTATTTATTAGCATTATTGTTAATAATTGGATTAACTAATTAAAATTATCATAAGTACTATTGGTTAAAACTATAGTCAAGTAAGAAGTTCATTAAGTTATTTAAATTGTGATTTAAAAATGTCGGAATTAATTCAGTCTTGTTCTTTGGGATAGTGGAACATTAATTGATTTAAAAACAATTATTAATGTAAAGTATAAATGGAATAATATAATATGATTTCTGTAAAGTATAAATGGAATAATATGATATGATTACTATAGGAGTATTTAAGACAAGTCTAGTCAAATTTGATTACATTTAAGCAATCAAGACATGGAAATCTTCATTTTGACAACTCATGATTATTAATTATTATTCTATCCTAAAAACATTTAAGATGGAGTCAGTCTGATAGGACTAACATAATGAAAATTATATTGTTTAACTATTCAAGAGAAGAGGGAATTTCATAAACATATTAAATATTAAGGTTTCTTGAATAAAGGAAAGGGGTTTTATGAGTTTGGGTCTCGAGAAGATAGGGAGGAGGCGGTGGAGTAAGGGTGAAGGAAGCATGGGGAAATGGGGTATATAGGAACGGTTGTAAGGGGTAGTGGGGGGTTCGAAAGATGGATTTTATTTTGTTTTGGCGAAAATCTTGAAGGGGGAGGAAGGTAATTTCTGGAAACACTCAAGCGGGAAGGGGGAAAATCCACTCAAGGAGGAAGGGGAGAACTCCTATTGCATAGAGGAAGGGGAAAACTCTAAATGGGGAATTCAAAATAAGGAAGCTGTTATTGGAATTATCGGTTTGTGGGCTCAGAAGTTTGTTGATTTCCTAGGGCCAGCATGATCAGAGCTGGTCGGCAGGGTGGATTATTCAATCGGTTGCTAAGTATTAAGGAGGCTAATTTAACAGATCTGCGAGAAACTAAAGAGGACCATCTACAACCTATCGGATCCAGGTATTTTACTATTAGTTAATCATTTACATCCTAATTATATGCATACTTTAAATGGTTAGATTGACTAGCTTCTATGAGAATATGTAGAGTTTATGATAGGAAAATAACTGTACATATGTATATTCTGGATTATTCACTAGTATGCTTGCAGAAACTAAGTAAAAGTAGAAATAAACATGAACCTCAATATCTGATTGAAACAATACAGTTTTATTATAAACTTGTCAAAAGATGCTCAAGATGAGCTTAATACATAGAACAACTTGGAAAACTTGACTTAGTGCTCTATTGGGTAGGCAAAGCACTACACAAATTAAGATGGATATAAAAGCATTTAATCTTTTTCAATGCTTAAGATATAGTATTGTATCAACTTATTTTTAAATTCATAAATCAAGACACGAGGAATGACCTTTGCATTTCTATTTTCCCTTATTTCTAAATGGATTCAAAGAAGATTATGGAAGATGGTCTTTGTTTGATGTAAAAACATTTAATTTTTCTCAATGCTTAAGAGATAGCCTTGCACCAAATTATTTCTAAATCCATAAGTGAAAACATGGGAGTTAACCGATCTTTGCATTTTTATTTTGTCTTATTTCTAAATAGAATAATTTTTTTTTATGGAATATGTTCTTTGTTTTTAAAACAAAAACACATTTTCTTGTAACTTTATATTAAAACTAATTGTTTTTCTAAATTTAATTTATTTGAAGAGAATAAAATAAATGAGGTCCATTATTTTGAGAATTCTAAAATAAAATTGAAAAAAATTACTACAACTTAAATTTGGATTTGGATGAATTGTTTTTAAAGATGCATTTTACAATTAAATATAGAAAAAGAAATGTTACTAATGAATAAGTGTAATGTTAATATTTTTTGCATTCAAATTATAATAATAATAACTAGTGTAGATTTATGTTAACTCAGCATTCATTAAGTGTTGAAAATGATTTGATCTCTTCAAGATAAAGATTAAATCTTTATAGTTGTGAATTGTTTTATGGTTTTTGCACCATAAAAAACACCTTCGTGGATTTGATCATTCTCATTGCTTGATAAATAGAGGATTAATATCAACTCATACATCACATATTCTAGGTTAAAATGGATGTAAATTGATTATAATGAATTCCTATAATGATTTTTTAATAAAAATAAAATAAAATAAAAAAGATTAAAACTGGGAGTTTGTTGCAGCAGCAGATGGCATGAAAGCAAACTTTTGTTCACAAGTAGTTTGTCCAGTTTAGGAGCTATTATAATCATTGTTTTCATTGATATTACTACAGAAATATTTTTTCAAATTGCTTATATATTCTAGATATAGTAGTAATCTATAGTGCTGAGATTACTACTATAGAGATTGTGAGAAAAGCAATTGTAGTTGGCTCACTGTGTTGATGAACTTAACATTATTTTTTGTTATGGGTTGAGTGCCTATGTCTTTGTAATCTGAGATTGTTACAAACTTTTCTCTTTTCCTACCAATATCCTTCGATGCCTGTGTCTATGTTTTTGTTCCTTCTAACTTTCCTCTTTTCCTACTGGTGTTCATTTTTGCCCCTCAAGGGGCAAATGCTAGTATTTATATGCTTAAGTACTATTGCAATTTGTGGAGCCGGCTTGTTTTATCATGGGGATTTTGAAATGGTTGAGCTAACTTGTTTATGCTTTACCAAGGGACTTTTATATTGGATGGGATAACCAATTTATTGACAAAGTGGGTAATATAACACCAAACATGGGCATCACGTTATTGTTATTCAAATGTAGGTTGACTTGATCGTGGAGATGTTGTTAAAACACAATCTTCAGGTCTTGTTCATTTCATGTCCTCATTTTTAGGAAAAAATGTCCAATTAAACTGATTTCGCAACCTACAAGAATTTCGATAGTTGGGACACGTGTTAACAGCATTAGAGAGTTACCATAATTCATGTAGCTCATTTCGGTAATAATGCTCTACGATTCTTGTAGTAGCCATTTTCCTATAGTTGGTGTTTGTGATTCCAGTATTGGAGATGCATTCAGTGGTTCCGATAGTTTGAATGCGTGTAGACAATGTTGGAGAACTACTGGAATTTCCGTAGCATGTTCTGGTAATCGACCTCTGTTGTGATTCCGGTAATAGAGGTATGCACATCCAGCAATTGTTGCAGCTTTAGTAACTTGATATCCTCTATGATTCCTGCAATATGTTTTGGAGTTAAGCCTGATCGACCTCATCTTATTTGTTGCAGAATCGATTTCAATTCTTTCAAAAGGATCACTAACAGATAATTATTGAATTCCTGTCGTTTGAGTTTCTTTTGATATATGTAGAGAAGTTAATGATGATTCACCACCTGGAGCATGTTTCTCACACCTTAGGCTTGATTATCCTTCATTTGAATCAAGACAAACACTGATCAAAATATACTTGAGGGCTAGTTCAAACATGGGGGTCAAAACAAGGCTAGCACACTTTTCACGTAGGGATGTATTATACTTGTATTTTATTGAGATTGTAATTTGTCTTCTTTTTTGCCTATGTTGTGTAGATCATTACTAGTGTTGCTCATGCGTTCTTCAGCTCCCATCCATGTAAACATGCTAGAGACACACATATTGGAATCCACAGTGCTTAAGGGACTCTTTGATAACCATACATTAATCAACCATTGACCTCAATAATGCCTCATCATCAGTACCACTTTGACATCAATGAAAACAATTTCTCAACAATATCCTCCTTTGTCATTGATGGAAACCTAGTAAAACCAAAAACACGTTTACCAGATTGAGCACCCTTGTCGAAAATACTTCTTTACTTTTCTATTGAGCTACTCCCCATGTCATTGTATTATTGAATCTCATGGTTTTACTATTACTGAAACCAAAAAATTATTTACTAGACTGCTCCCTTGTCGGAAATACTTTTGTACGTTGTTATCGAGTTGCTCCCCATGTCACTATACTGCTGAAATTTCATAGTTTTACTGTTACTCTCCCCCTTTGACACCAATGACAAAAGGAACACTCCTCCCGATTGGGAACAAGAAATGCTCCCCATTTGACTGTGCTACCTTTTCTTACTTTATGAATTTGATCCCCTTCTCTAGGTACTTACTTGCTATCTAAAATGGGAGCCTCTGTTCTTTGCAATTTCCCTTCAGTCTTCCTTTTCTTCCAATATTGATGAATCTTATGTAATTTAATTACGAATGGGAATTATTCCCTTTTTTTTATGAGATACTCAAAAGTATCTCTAGGAAGAGCTTTTGTAAAAACATCTACAACACGTTCCTTTGTAGCCACATAATCCAATTTAACAACTTGTTTTGTAACTTGTTCTCTTAGAAAATGGTACTTGATTGGTATGTGTTTTACTTTTGAATGCATGACAGTGTTCTTAGAAATGATTATTGCACTAGTTTTATCGCATAATATGGAGATTGGTTGCTTGTATTCTACCTAAATGTCTTGTAATGTCTACTTCATCCATAGGACTTGTGTGCAACAGGCTACTGCTACAATATATTCTGCTTCAGTAGTGGATAGAGAGATTGAAGATTGTTTTTTGCTCAACTAGGATACTAAACAATTTCCTAAGAAGAATACACACCCACTTGTGCTCTTTTTGTCATCTATACATCTATCACAATCGGCATTAGTGTTTGATGTCAAAGTAAATTCTTCACATTTTGGATATCATAATCCAAAGCCGAAAGTACCCTTCAAATATCTGAATATTCTTTTAACTGCATGTACATGAGTTTCCCTTGGTGCATATTGAAATCTTTCAACTACTCTAACTGCCTGCATGACATCTATCCTTGAAGTTGTCACATATAGCAGGTTTCCAATTACAGATATGTACAATTTTTGGTTTGCTTCTATGGATTCATCATATTTACTTAGCTTGCTTCCTGTAATCATAGGAGTAATGCATGGTTTGCAGTCTTCCATATTGAATTTCTTGATCATATCCTTAATGTATTTTGTTTGAGAAATGAAGATATCTTTGTTTGATTGAGAAATATGTAGTCCTAAGAAGAATGGTAATTCTCCTAGCATTGACTTTTCAAACTCTTTCTATATTTCTACAACAAAATTTTTACTTAATTTGTCAATACTACTTCCAAATATCATTTACATAAACAACAATGATTATCATTTCCTTATTTTCCATTTCGATGTAGACGTTGTTGTCCGTAGCTCCTCTTTTGAATCCCTGTTTTTGTAGATGCTTGTCTAGTGTTGAGTGCCAAGCTATAGGAGCTTTCTTTAAGCCATAAAGAGCTTTCTTGAGTTTGCATACATAATATTTATTTTTTTATAGTTGGGACCCCTCAGGTTTCTCAATGTATACTTCTTTTATAATTTCCATTTAGGAATGCTGACTTGACATCCATTTGATAAATTTTGAAGTATTTGTAGCAAACAAATGCTATAAACATCATGATTTCTTCCAATCTTTCTACATGAGTAAAATGTTTCTTAAAAGTCAAATCCTTCACTTTGAGCATATCCCTTGCATACTAATCTTGCTTTGTTTCTTACTACCTGCCCATTCTCATTATATTTGTTTATGAAAACCCATTTAGTACCTATGACATTTTTATTCTTGGGTCTATGAACAAGTTCCCAAGTTTGATCATTTTCAATCCAGTCCAATTCTTCATTCATGGCTTTAACCTAATGCTCATCTTTGTTGGATTCTTCAAAGCTGTTAGGCTCTACTATGGAAAGTAGAGAGAAGTTGACCTATTTAGAGATTCTTGCCATTTTTCTTTTTCTTGTCTTTGCACCTGCATCTTTATCACCAATAATTAAATCATCTAGATGATTATTTTGCAATACCTAGATGGTGCCCTTGTGTCTTGTCTTTCAGTTTCATTTATTTCTTATGGCTCTTCTTCTTGTTTTACTTCTTCTTGTTGCTGTTATGTTGGTTGTTCTTCTATGGAATCCAATATGTTTGTATCTTCTCTTGATCTGTGAGCTTTTGTTTCATCTACTTTCACATTTGCACTCTCTACTACTTTATCTAGTCTTAAGTTGTATCATTTGTAGGCTTTGCTTCTAGAGGAGTAGCCAAGAAAAATACCTTCATTGGATTTGGAGTCAATTTTTTCCAAATTTTCATCAATTCTTTTCATATAGCATTTGCTCCAAAACACCCTAAAGTGTTTAACAATTGTTGGTCTTCCATTCCAAAGCTCATAAGGTGTTTTATTGCTACTAACCCTGAGTTGTCCTATGTTTAGAATGTGGACAACATTATGAATTGCTTGACTCCAAAAAATGTCAAATAGATAGGACTCCTTTAGCATTGTTCTGGCCATCTCCTATACAATTATGTTCTTCCTTTCAGCTACTCCATTTTGTTGTGGAGTCCTAGCACCTGAAAACTGTCTCCTTATCCCATGATGCTCACAAAATTCCTCAAACTCATTTGAGGTGAAGACACCTCCATTATAAGATATTACACACTTGATCTTCAAGTCAGTTTCATTTTCAACTAATGCTTTGAATACTTTAAACATCTCAAATGCCTCTATTTTTTTCTTGAGAAAAGAGACCCAAGTCATTCTGGTATAGTCATCAATGAATAACATAAAATAGTACCCACCATTTGGACTTTTTTTTCTTGTTGTCCCACAAAGATCAGTATGAACAAGTTCCAAAGGTTTTGTTGTTGAATGTTCCTTTGTATTAAATGTAACTCTTGTTTGTTTTCCATGATGACAGGGCTTGCAAACATTGTTCAAGGGTTTTGTAATCTTAGGCATGTCTCTTACTGGTTTCTCCTTGTTTGTCTTGATTAAATTGTCAAATTTTAAGTGATCCATCCTGTTATGCCATGGCCATCTTTCATTTATTTGTCCATGCAAAACTTTTCTCCTCTTCTTTCATTTAGGATGTATATGTTGTTTGGAGTCCTAACTATTGTTTCTACCAATCCATCTGAGCCTTTATTTATTATTTCACATTCCTTAGAGTTGAAGGTAAGAGTATGTGCTTGATCACACATTTGTATCACACTTAGAAGATTATGCTTCATGTTTTCAACAAGTAGAACATTTTCTGCTTTAGCATCCTTTTTCCCAAGGTTGATTGTACCTTTTCCAATGATTTTGGCAGAGCCATCATCTCCAAAAGTGACATTGCCTGCCTTCTCCTTCTTAAGACTTGTAAATTTGTTCTTATCCCTAGTCATGTGCTTTGAGTATCCGTTATCAATGTACCATTGGATTCTATTATTTTGGGAATGCAAGGCTAGTTCACATTCTTATATGTTTTGCTTTTTTGGCTTCCTTTTCCGCACTTTTGTAAGATATTTTTCATGACTGGTAAGAGCATTCTCTGTCTCATAATGCAGAGAATACCTTATCTTGCTTCTACAGACATTGGCTTTATGCCCAAAGTTGTTGCATCTATGGCATTCAATGTCATAATTCAAAGGGACAAAAGGATTGTAATTTATGCCAACAACCCTATGAGGATTTCTGATTTCATTGTTCACATAATAATCCCTGGATGCCTTATAGGTTCTTCTATTTTGCAAATAATCATCTCTTGCATAAGCTCAACAATTTACTACTTTGTGCCCAAAATTATTACAACAAAAAAAGTATCCTAGAAAGAGACTTTGATACATGGTTATGAGGAGTCTTCTCGCCGACACAACTTCTCTGTTCTTGTTGTTCTTATGGAGTAAGTCAGATTTTTGCATGCCATCATCCCTTTTGTTGATGTCGTCTTCATTATTGAAAGAGATTTTAAGAGCAGTTGCATAGTTCTTTGTTTCTTCTTTATTTTCCATCATTGAACTTGAGCTCTTATTTTTATGATCACAACCAAGTCTAGTTTTTTCAAATGATGATCTGTTAAAATTCTGATAATTTCATTCAAATATTATCTAGGATCCTACTAAGAGAATAACATGCACAACATAACAATCATAGACACAAGAGACACAAAGTTTCCTCGAGGAAAACCAAGAAGGTGAAAAACCCCACAACTTCCTTAGAGATAGAATGAGCACCAATACAAAGATCACAAAGATCAAACCCCAAAAGATAGATGTCTTTAGCAACCACTCCTCCTCCACTTGTGTGCACTCCTCTCTCTCAACTATGCAAGTTGGATGAGTGAGTGAATGAATAGAATGAGAGAGTCACACTCTCTATTTATACATTAACTTAACCTGGCTTTAACCCTAACTGGGATGACTTCCTAAGGAAGCCTAATAACCCATCCACATGACTCATATAGAGCTGACCCCACCAAGGTGGTCTAATAACCCATCAAATATAAGTTACGACACTTACAATGTAACTTGCGACACTTGCAAATACAAATGACGACACTTCCAATCGGAAGAATAATACATCTCCGTTGGGGATACAATAAAGTACAAATGTAATACATACAATATACAAGTGAATATCTTCCGAAGTTACAAATACATCAACACTCCCTCTTAACTAGGAAGGTATTCTCTTGACACAGGTCATCAATACATATAGGCACAAGTCTTCAATACTGGAGTTGGATCATCGTCACTAGATCACTGGAGCATCATCATCACTGTTGTTGTACTCGTCACCTCAATCACTTGTGTTATCTATCAATTCTTCTTGTCATAGAAGTTCTACAAAGCCAACCCTTTTTCATGTTGGATGTAGGCCTAGCCTCCATGTAGGTCTTCGCCATCTTTGCGAGCGGCCAGACAGAGGTGGAATCTCAGGACTAATTATGTGCTTTTGCAAAACCTCGAAAGAGCATCTCAGGACTGATTATGAGCTTACTGCTCAACCTATAAGATCTCCCAGGACTAAATTACATGCATACTTCGCAAAACCTTGAAAGAGCATCTCGGGACTTATTACGAGCTTCCTGCTCAACCTATAAGATCTCCCAGGACTAAATTACATGCGACCAAGCAAAACCTCGAAAGAGCATCCCAGGACTAATTACAAGCTTCCTGCTCAACCTATAGGATATCCCAGGACTACATTACATGCTTACCAAGTAAAACCTCAAAAGAGCATCCCAAGACTGATTACGAGCTTCCTACTCAACCTATAGGATCTCCCAGGACTACATTGCATGCTTACCAAGCAAAACCTTGAAAGAGCATCCCGGGACTAATTACGAGCTTACTGCTCAACCTATAAGATATCCCGGGACTAAATTACATGCCAGTGCACAACTTTCCACATATCATCGGCCTCGGAGTATCATACTGATACTCATGATCAACCTGATCATCCTTGCACGGAGCATCATGCCGATGCTCATGATCATACTGATCATCATCATATAGAACATCATCCGGAGCATCGTCCTGATGCTCATCACACAACACTTACATCCACAGCCATGGGGAGGACCCTCCTACCACCATTCTTGGAATCGCTCTAGCACTTGTGTCCCGTCACTTCCTCATGGAAGTATCTTCAATCTGAAGAACACCAAGCCTATCTCTAAAGTACTCGAACTTCACCCTAGCTAGCGATTTGGTCAATACATCTACTATTTGCTCATCCGTCGCAACATACAGGAGCTTCATTGCTCCTCTCTGCATCGTATCTTGGATATAGTGATACTTGATGTCGATGTGCTTCGACTTGTCATGGAACATCAGGTTCTTAGACAACTTCACACAACTCTGGTTGTCACAGAAGATACAAGTAGCATCCAACTGGAAATCAAACAAATCAAACAGTAGATTCCTTAGCCATACTGCCTCACAACTAGCCGAACAAGCTGCAACATACTCTACTTTGGATGTACTCAGTGCTACGCAGGATTGCTTCTAGCTAAACCAAGAGATCACACTTGATCCCATACTGAAGAAGCACCCCGAGGTGCTCTTCCTATCTGCAGCACTTCCTGCCAAACCTGAATCAACATAACCCTCTAGGGTAAACTTTTGATGCGCATCATACTTGAGCCCATAATCAACCGTACCCTTCAAGTACCTCAGAATATGCTTTACAGCAATCAAGTGAACATGTCTAGGATCTATCAAGAACTGGCTCAAGGTGTTCACAGCAAAGCAAATATATGGTCTCCGATTCGTCGGGTACATCAAGGACATAATCATCTGACGACACATCGTGGCATCAACCAACTCTGATGAAGCATCACTCAATAGCTTTAGGTTTGATACCATAGGTGTGGCCATGACCTTGCAGTCCATCATCCCGAACCGCTTTAGGATCTCTACTGCATACTTCCCTTGCCCAAGGAAGATTCCATCTACATTCTGCCACACCTCCATACCTAGAAAGTAATGCATCGTACCCAAGTTTTTCATCTCGAACTCGGCAGCAAGCTTCCTCTTTGTATCAGCAATCAACCCAATCTCACCTGTCACAAACAGGTCATCTACATATAGTAGGAGTATCACTAGATTGTCTTCCTCCACCTTGTAGTAAAGATTGGAATCCGCTTTACTCTTGGTAATCCCAAACTAGTAAGGAAGTTGCCAATCCCATCGTACCATGTCCTGGGTGCTTGTTTCAAACCGTACAAGTCTTTCTTTAATTTGCACACATGTGACTCCCTGTCATGTGTCTCAAATCCAGGTGGCTGCTCCACATACAATTCCTCTTTGACTACACCATTCAACAAAGTTGTCTTAACATCCATCTGGTGTATCTTCCACTTCATCACTGCAGCCGGAGCAAGTACTGTTTTGATTGAAGTGTATTTGGCTACATGTGCAAAAGTCTCTTCATAATCTATCCTTTATTTATGGGAGAAGCCATGAGCCACAAACCTTTCCTTGTATTTCTCTATGCTACCATCTGCACCATGCTTGATCTTGTAGATCCATTTGGAAGTCACAACAGACTTCCCTTCTGGTCTTGGGACCACATCCCAAACATCATTCTTCATGATCGACTGGAATTCCTCGACCATGGCCTCCTTCCATTCTTTCTTTTATGTCGCTTCTTCATAATTGGAAGGTTCTTTGTCTATTATGTCACATAGTAAAGCTACATAGCTGGTGTGTGACCTTGTTCTTTTTCTTTCTCTGTGTTCCTCTTCTAGAACACCATACCTCTCTGCATCTGGGATGAGCTCTCTTTACCATGCTAGTTTCCTCTTGTGAGAGTCTTCTCACGAGGTGGATCTACATGTTCTTGTGGATCTTCTATTTCACGATCCTCTTCTGGAATTGCTTCGTTCATGGTGGTGTCTTGTATTCTAGGTACTCTTGGTTCTTCATTGTCTTCAACATGTGGCTTCCTCGATTTGATGTATGATGAGTCTTCATCAAAAGTCACATCCCTACTGATGTCAATATTCTTGAACCTTAGAAAGTAGATTTTGTATGCTTTTGAATTTTCATTGTAACCCACGAATATACCCTTCTTTCCTGAAGGATCTAGCTTTGTCCTCTTTTCTCTTGGATCATGTGTATATACTGGACAGCCAAATATCCTGAGATGGCTCACTTCTGGTTTCTTACCAGAGAAATCTTCTTCTGGTGTCTTGTTGTCAAGTATCATGTGTGGTGTTTTGTTTTGTACATATACAATTGTCCTTGCTGCTTCTTCCCATAGATGCATAGGCAAATCTTGGTCATGAAGCATTGCCCGTGCTGCTTCCATGATAGTTCTATTCTTCCTTTCTGCAACTCCATTCTGTTGTGGATTGTAAGGAGTGGTCAACTCCCTCTTAATCCCTGAATCACTGCATAGCATCTTGAAGTCTGCTGAAGTGAATTCTCCACCATTGCCGGATCTAAAGGTCTTGATCTTCTTTTCAATGTGGTTTTCTATCAAGGCTTTGAATTCCTTGAATTTGTTGAATACTTCATCTTTGTTCTTCAAGAAATAAATCCAAGTCTTCCTAGAGAAATCATCAATGAAAGAAACATAATATGCATACCCACTCAGAGAACTGGATGACATCGGACTGCATACATCGGAGTGGATAATTTCCAAAATTCCTATTGCCTTGCTTTTACTGCTTGGAAATGCCTTCTTTGTGTTCTTTCCTTTTGCACATCCTTTGCAAACACCTTCATGCTTTGGTTGGATTTCAGGAAGACCTTCTACTGCTTTGCTTGCAATTGGTAGTGCTCTATAGTGCACATGTGCAAGTATTCTGTTCCAAAGTTCACTTGGCTCCATGGATTCATGTACCATGGCTTGTTCAGGTTGTCCCTTCAATTTGTACAATCCTCCCTCTTGCTCTCCAATCACTACTGCATCATTTATGACCTTACATTTTGGCCACATAAGTACTTGGCCATCCACAAATGCAACTCTCATCCCTTTTGCATCCAAAGATGATATGGAGAGAAGATTCTTCTTGAGTCCAGGTACATATAGAACATCTTGCATCTTTAAAGACTTCCCAGAGTCTAACTTGTAGGAGGCTTCACCAATTCCTTTTATTGGGAATTAATAGTCATCCCGAAGTTTCACCTTATGAGGTGACTCATGTTCAGGTAGGTCCATAAGAGATTCTTTAAATCCCGTCATATGTTTGGAGGCCCCACTATCAATAAGCCAAACATTACACCCATGTGTAACAGTACCTGTGAGAGCAGAGATTAGAACATATTCTTTGTCACTTGAAGAGTCTCCACTTTCTTCCTTAGTCTTCTTTCTGGGAGGTTCATCATCCTCAGCAGCATGAGCATGATATCTATTTTTGTTGTTCTTCTTGTTGTTGTTGTTGAAGACTTTTCTGTTCCTGGGACATTCTGAGGCATAGTGTCCCTTCTCATCACATGAGTAGCATCTAATGTGAGAGAGATCTTTATTCTTTTGATGATGGTGAAAAGGTTTCTTGTGATGAGGTTTCTCCCTCTTAAACTTAATTCTCCTTGTTTGAGTTGTGAGAGCTTGGTCTTCACTTTCCATCTTTTCTTCTCGGGCCACAAGCCTAGCTTCTTCTTGTGAGCATTCCTCCCACAGTCTACTAAAAGAAATCAATTTCCTTCTTGCACAGATTCCTTGGATGAAGGAGTCCTGTGACCTAGGTAGGCCATTCAAAGTGGTCATCACAATTTCTCCATTCTCCACCACTTCATCCATATCTTCAAGTTGTTCTTTGATTTGAGAGACCTTAGTAAAGTAGGATTGGATGGTCTCTCCATTCTGGATCTTTACACTCTTCAATTGGTTCCGTAATGTCATCTTCTGATTTATATTCTTTCCTTCAAATAGCTTGGTCAAGGAATCAAACATCTCCTTGGGTGTCTTTAGGGAAGACACATGTGGTATGAGATGGTCTTTGATGGAATCTGCAATGATTCTCTTGGCCTTGACCAAGTTCTTCTTATGTAAGGCCTTAGCCTCATCTCCCTCTGGAACGGGAACCTCTTCACTTATGTAGGTGTCAAATTCATTCTCTTCTAGGATTAACCCAATCTTATTCTTCCATGCTCGGAAGTTATTAGCCCCTTCAAGCTTATTCTCAAGCTTGGTGTGGTGAGACATCTTAATGAGAAACTCAAATGGAAATAAAAGATTTAGGTCTTACCACTTGAATTGTTGAATCTGGATCTGGAGTTGGCCAGGGTTTGTTAGAGAAACCCTAAAAATCCAAACTTGGAATTTCAAGCTTTTGTCTAGACATGGAGATGCAATTGACTGAGGCGAGCAAGCTGGTGTGCTCAGATTTTGAAAACTCCAAAAATTGACCCCTCAAAATTGACCTGCAAAATTCGGATCTGCAATTTCTATCAAAATCTGGTTTTTTGGTCAAAATCCAGAACTATGGTTTGATAGAGCCCAGGGTTATGCCCATACAAAAAATTCGATCTTGGTCTCTAAACTTCAATTTTTCTAAGGAGCTTCCAGTCATGGTCTCAGATTCCAAAAATTCCAACTTTTGCAGAAACCCTAATTTCCTGCAGCAGTGACAGGCCAAAAACTGAAAGTGCTCATAATTGAATTATGTTTCGACATAAAGATGCGCCTTCCTTAGGAGAGTCCACCTAGCCTCCTGCCTTTGATGATCTGTGGAGAGAAACCCAAAAATTAAGAATCCCTGGCTTCCGCAGCTGCACAGTGTCTTCTTCTTAGTCCCACTCTGTTACCATGTTAAAATTATGATAATTTCATTCAAATATTATCTAGGATCCCACTAAGAGAATAACATGCACAGCATAACAATCATAGACACAAGAGACACAGAGTTTCCTCGGGGAAAACCAAGAAGGTGAAAAACCCCGCAACTTCCTCAGATATAGAATGAACACCAATACAAAGATCAAACCCCAAAAGATAGATGTCTTCAGCAGCTACTCCTCCTCCACTTGTGTGCACTCCTCTCTCTCAACTATGCGAGTTGGATGAGTGAGTGAATGAATAGAATGAGAGAGTCACACTCTCTATTTATACATTAACTTAACTTGGCTTTAACCCTAACTGGGTCGACTTCCTAAGGAAGCCCAATAACCCATCCACATGACTCATACAGGGCTGACCCCACCAAGGTGGTCTAATAACCCATCAAATATAAGTTATGACACTTACAATGTAACTTGCGACACTTGCAAATACAAATAACGACACTTCCAATCGGGGGGAATAATACATCTCCATTGGGGATACAATAAAGTGCAAATGTAATACATACAATATACACGTGAATACCTTCCGAAGTTACAAATACATCAACATGATCTTTGACTGTTGAGGATATCATCTAGTACTTTTATGCTTTTTCCTAACTTCAGCTAGTTGTTCAATTGAGTAGTTGTTTTTTGTGGCTCCTTTCCTAGAGAAATAATTCAGCTTCAACCCTTTCACAATTTTCTTCCTTTCTCTTAATTGTGTTGTTAAGACCTCTTCAAATCACTGTACTTATTCCAGATAGATCTTTAAATCAATAATGACTTTTTCCATTACTTCGTTGTTATATGATTTCCTTTCTTTGGAATTGTGGTCTTCCTCCTTGTATCTTAGCAATTGCTCTTTTAATAATAGATTTTTTTACTAAGCTTGACTTAGGTCACTTCGAGCACTAATAAGCTCTCCTTTAAGATTTACTTCTCCTTCTATTTCAGATCTCTCTCCATCATGAAGAGCTTCATTTTGATCATTTAATGCCATGAAAAGAACTTGTTCTGTATCACTATCACTGTCATCATCTTCATCGGGTGAGCTACTATCTTCTTTGGAATATAAACTTTTCTTTTGCTTAAAGAATCTCTTCTTATTTTCAGCTTTGTTCTTTTTGTACCTCTTTTCCCCTTTTTGTTGTTGTGCTCCTATTCATCATCACTAGCCTCACCTTTTGCATATGGACACCTTGAAGCATAATCTCCTATTCCACCACAACTAAAACATTTAAAAGGTAACTTACCTCTGAATTTTCCAGTTCCCTTTCTGATTTTCTTCACAAAGTTTGCTTCTTCTTCGTCTAAATCAACAGAGGAATTTTTGCTTTATATCTACTTATTGACCTATGTCTTCTTCGAAGCTTTGAAAGCTACTTCCCTTCTTGATGGTTTCTAATTTTCCTATATTCATTTAATATGATGTAAGAATTCCATGCTGCTCATCCATTGTTGGTTTGTCTAGCTCCCTTATTTCTTCAAATGCATAAAGCCTTGGCATTAAATCTTGAGGGAAGTGTTCTTAGTGTTAATGTTTCTTCAGGTTGCAGCATCGGGCAGACGTTCTCTCCCAGATTGGTCATGTGATTTGATAAAGGGAAATGGCCATGTGATTTGATAATGGCCCTAGCATATCCTTGATTAGTCATGTCATTTGGCTAAGAGTGAATAAGGCTAGAGGTAACGTTGCATACTCTGTGAGGGAATGCTTCATGATGGAGTGATCTATTCTATATTAGAGTGATTGACTTGTTTATTTGATAGGGATTTCATCCCCTTATGGAATATACAAGTCTAATACAATGTTGAAGTTGACATAGACTCTAAGAAGTGTGTAGGACTTCTTAGTGTGGGTCAAATCAACATTAAAGCTTTATGGGTGAATAGATGTGCATGTGAGGAGATGATCATCAACATGGAAAACATTTATAGTAAAGAAGAAATAACCAAGAAGAAAAGTCATACCATGGAAGAAGACCCGTATAGAATTGAAGAAGTTCCATAGAAGATTGAAGACAAGAAGACAAGTCGACCTTACACAAGAAGACAAGTTAGCCTCACCAAAAGTATAAGTCGACCCTAAGAGGAAAAATCAAAGTGAATTAGAGAATATTTATAAAGTGCTCCAACATTTCATTTTCACATCATCACAACACAACATCTCTTCTCCACTAGTGTGCACTTTTCAAGAAGGCCTAGCAAAGGCACAAGGAGTAATTCTTGGGGTTTCTTATTACCACTAGAGGTATGCTAACCTTGCAAGGGTTTCTTGTGGTTTCTCTTCATGATGGTGATGTACTTGTAACTTTGGATTGATTTCTTCTCTATAAAATTTGTTGGGTTTTCTCCCTTATTGGGTTTCCTAGGGTAAAAATCTTTGTGTCTATTGTGCATGGTTGTGTTTATATCATCCTTTGTTTCTGCTACAATTTAAGTTTAAATTTTCAGTGTGCAATTATTCAATGAAAACCATGGGATGAAATGAATGCTTGAAATCATTAGGAAATAATTGTCAAGGTCTAGAAATAGATAAAAATGAAACACTTAGCATATTTTGTACAATCACGGGCTATTCAATCTGCTCACCCAAACCTTTGATAGTACAAACATTTTCATATAATCTAGGAAGGTGGGGTGCAATGTCCTCTTCTTTCACTTTCAAATTGTCCTCTATGTGTTTGAATTATGGTCTGCTTGACTTTGTCATCTCCCTCGTAAATTTTATGAAGTTTATATCATATTTCCTTTGTTGATTTACAATGCAATACTTTGTCGAGGTCATTTTATGATAGACCACGTAGAATAGCATTTGTAGCTTTTTCATTGTAATTATAGGGATTCTTCTCTTCAGTGTTAGTTGGTGGAGTTTTAGGTTGTGTGTAACCAATAACAATTGAGTGGCAGACATAAAATCCCAATGACATCAAATAAGATTGCATTCTAATGCTCCAAAAAGGATAATTATTTCCATTAAACATTGGGGATTTAGAATATCCTTCCCATCGATCCATTTGTTCTCAAAGATTTTCCCTCTAGTGGTTAAGTTGTCTATGAGGGAACCTTGCTTTGGTACTAAATGTTGGAACACACATTGATACATAAATGGGGAGGGGTGAATCAATATCATACACTTTTACCACTTTTTACTTCAACAATTATACAACATTATAAACCTCATCAACATTCATCAATACACATCATCATCAAACCATAACACACATGATCTTGATATGGAAACTCATATAAATAAAACCATAAGATAAATATTCCTGTATGTTACAAAGTTTATGGGCACCAACCCAAAGGAGACACCAATCCCTTGATTTACAAGCACTAACTTGAAGGAGGCACTAACCCTGATTTACAAGCACCAACTTGAAGGAAGCACTGACTCCTTGATTTACAATCACAAACTTGAAGGAAGCACCAACTCCTTGATTTATGAGCACCAACTTGAAGGAGGCAGCAACCCTCTGGATTTACTAGCACCAACTAGAAGGATACACCAATCCCATTGATTTGTTCCTATAGCTTGCTTTATGAAGCCCTTGATCCTACAACTTACTTCTTTTCACCAACACCTTGCTCCACTAGTTTACTTCTATTCACCAAAGACGACCAAAAAACTTGTTCTTGTAGCTTGCTTCAATTTCCATAATTCCTTTGAATTCTGGTAGCGTACTTCAATTTATTTTGTGCACTTCTTGTAACATCTACAAGATCTTAGAGAGAAAGATATGCCCATTCAACAAATCATTAGTTCGTTATTCCAATCTCTTATTTCTCTCTTTGCATAGCTTAGAAGCTTGCGATTTGTAGTTCATTAACCAACAACTCATAAAACAAATTCATCTTTCATTGACTTCATCCTTCTATTTTTGCATACTTCCTCATTGTTCTTCATAGCTCTACTCCTCCACTCACATCTTATTCACCCTCCTAATGTGTTGAACACACTTGTATTTATATGCTTAATTTTTGTGTTTTGTGCATCCGACTTGTTTTATCATGGGGCTTTTGAAATGGTTGAGCCAACTTGTTTATGCTTTATCAAGGGACTTTTAGATTGGTTGGGCTAACCAATTTATTGACAAAGTGGGTAATATACCACAAAACATGGGCATCACGTCAATGATATTCAAACGAAGGCTAACTTGGTCATGGAGATGTTGTTAAAACATAATATTCATTTCACGTTGTCATTTTCAAGAAAAAAATGTCCAATTCAACTGATTTTGCAACCTACAAGCATTATGATAGCTGGGACACATGTTAAGAGCATTGGAGAGTTGCTATAATTCATGTAGCTCATTCTGATAATACCTACTATATGATTTCAGTAGTTCAACTGCATGTTCACATCGTTGGAGTATTACTATAACTTTTTTAGCTTCATTCTAGTAGTGCATGTTCCACGATTTCGGTAGTAGCCATGTTCCTGTAGTTGTTGTCTGTGATTCCAGTAATGGAGATGCACTATGTGGTTCCAGTAGTTTGAATGTGTGTAGATAAGGTTGGAGAACTACCATAATGTTTGTAACTTGTTCCGGTAATCAACCTTTGTTGTGATTCTGGTAATAGAGGTCTGCACATCCTATAATTGCCATGGTTCCAGTAAATTGATATCCTCTATGATTCCGACAATATATTTTGGAGTTAAACATAACCGACCTCATCTTATATTCTAGAGAATTGATTTCAATTCTTTCAAAAGGATCACTAATAGGTAATTATCGAATTCTTATAGTTTGAGTTGCTTTTGATATGTGTAGAGAAGTTAATGATGATTTACCACCTGGAGCATGTTTCTCGCATCTGAGGATTGATTATCCTTCATTTGAATCAAGAAAAACACTGATCAAAATCTACTTGAGGTCTAGTTCAAGCATGGGGGTTGAAACTGGGCTAGCACACCTTTCACGCAAGGATGTCTTATACTTGTGTTTTATTGAGATTGTAACTTGTCTTATTTTTGCCTATGCTATGTAGATCATTACTAGGCTTGCTCATACATTTTTAAGCTCCCATACTTGTGAACATGCTAGAGACACACATATTGTAAACTACATTGCTTTATGGACTCTTTGATAACCATACATCAATAAACCATTCAGCTCAATAATGCCTCATTGTCACTACCACTTTGACATCAATGACAACACTTTCTCAATAATTGTTGGCATTTGCATATGGTGCTCCCTATGATTTTCGCAACATGGGTTAACCCCCTCTCATGGATCCTAACTTTGACAACTGTAGTGGAGATTAACGCCTGTGGGTTTTTGTGTATCGACAACGTGCTCCAACAAATGGTATCAGAGCAACAAGTCTCGAATTTGAAACTCGCATGGGTAACGCTAGGGGGAAGATTGTTGGCATTTACGTCCAATGCTCCTCGTGAGTTTCGCAACATGGGTTAACCCCCTCTCGTGGATCTTAACTTTGGTGATTGTAGCATAGATTAGCGCCTACAGGTTTTGGTTTAACGACAATTGTGCTCCAACAAAGCCAATCTTGAAAAATAATAATATCAAAATCCTTTTTCACATCTCAACTTGAAATAGATCTATCCCAGTACCAACAAGTAGAACTAAGTAACATATCCCAAAACCTTACCCGAATCATCTTCCATCCAAGACTTTAGACCTCACCCCTTCACCAACTTACCCATGAAATGGCCTACTAGTGCCAACTTCATCGAACCCTTAACCTTTTTATAAATCAATATCCCAACCTACCACCATCTTCACCTTCTTCGGCTTAGCCCTATTGAAATTATTCTTTTGACATTTTTTTGTTGAGGCATTACTACCCTAGATATCCAAAGTATCATATTGTGATGAAGGAGGGACCTCTACCTTTATAATTGAAGGGGTTGCATACTCAATGACAAGAGTATTCCCAATATCCAATACCTCCCAATGGAATGGCGCCTTCGTCCTTGCCTGCTTGGATAAAAGTGCCTCATGGAATGCTACATCAACCTCCATAACAATCTGGCCTGTATGAGACCCTTCCTCCACTCTATAAGGTCCACTTGGTGAGTAGGCTCTAACCTCCATAAAATCCAAAGATCTTAGTACATCCTCATTACAAACCTTAGTGTTGTTCCATAACTCTAGAAAATCTTCATGTGATTTGAATATCGAAGATGAACTTGATAAATTTTCCTTCTTATTGTCAATTTGATCCAGATTAGGGTTCATAATCTTGATAACAATGGAAACAAGGGGTCCTTGCTCCTTATACAAGACAATCACAAGACCCAACATACAATAACTTTAGAAATTATCCTTCCCACAAATATGTCATTATAATAAGACAAGTCACAATATCATTTAGATAACAATTATAATTTCATCTCACCTATATTGTTGAGCACAAAATCGTGAATAATTGTTCTCTTTGATTACCTTCTAAGAGTTGCCTCCAAAAATCTGATCCTTCTATTTTGGCTCTCTACTCTTATATATAGCTCTTTAGAGATCTTGTAACATCCCTCCTATTTGATCCCTATTATTGTTTTGATAAATGTAATTGTAATTGTGTAAGCGGCCCTGGTGAGGACCTGAAGGCCAAGGCCCCATCAATGGACCTTGAAACTAGTGTTCATAAGTGTTATTTTTAAACCTACGAGACTTCGAGATGACACATCTAAACAACTAAATCCACTAGGAAGAAGGTGATTAATGACGGAAAGTCATCCCAATGCTACGATAGCTAGAAAGATAGTAACGTAACTTATACCTTAAAGCGATAAATTCATGATCCTAGGATGAGGATAGAAGCTATTTGTCGCACGTTAATATTTATCTCCGACAACCTATCAATTGGCATAAAAATATGCCTATGGTTGTAAAGACTAATTAATACCATTAAAAATGACATATCGATAAAAGATATATATTTTTAAGTCGGTGAAATTATAATCTTGATTATGATAAATATATAAATATATATATATATATATCTTTATTGGAGAAAGGAGTTAATATGCATAAAAAGGACAATAAATATATATGCATATCTAGTGAATAGCATATGTTAATATGTATTTATAAGAGGATACAAAATAAGGTACTACACAATATGAGACAATAAAAATGTAATATAAGGTGCCAAACAATAAATCCAAAGGATAAAGCAATACAAGAGGCAACACGAGTAATGTCAGGCAATGCCACAAGCTTAATGGAAATAAAACCATATGATATACGATATGCAAGTATAATATGAAGACAAACGAAAACTATATACATTATGTAATCAACAAAATGAGATTCCACCCACAAGGAAATGTGATATGCAAGATGATAAATTAAGTATACATTATGAAAGGAAAACCTAAAATGTTACATAATCATCAAGCAAGCATAGGGAGTGGGTCGATAACTCCGAAGTGGGTTACCTTGAGATTTTTTGGGAGGTTGTCTCCATAGTGGAGCTCTCGACCTCTATAATGGAGCACTCCGAGCACTACCATCGCCACATGGCATCACTAGAGGACACACGTTTTCCACTACCATCTGTCACCTGTTTTTCTTGGAAGAATCCTAAGTTATTTTAATTACCGGTTCCTTGTGATAGTATATATATATATAATATTTCGAGTAAGGGGGGAGAGGTTTAGACAGGGTTTGATGTGCGATATTGATGTAGAAGATCGTTGCTCGATCTAGTTAGGGAGGTCGCTGCTCGATCTGGTTAGTAAGTTCGCTCCCAAAACAGGTAGATCTCTGCTTAAACGTGGATAGAAGATCTCTACGCAATTGTTGAGAGTAGATCTCTGCTTGATTTGCTGATTCGAAAGCGTTTAACTCTGTGAAAGAAAATCTCTACCAGAAAGTGCGGAATAAAATCAAGACGTTGGCATTTTCAGCCTACCACATCGCTGTAAGGAGAGAGCCCTCAAGAGTAAACACCGAGTCTAGAGCCCAACCTTACTAGCTCATGGTATGGATAGAGTAATCATATGATAAACACATCATCATTGGAATTCGCAGGTATGAGTTTAGTGATAAATCGTTATTATATTGTATGGTATATGCATGTTGGGCCAAGGTTGAGATAAAGTTTTGGAAGCACCTTTTTGAGACAAGCAGGAAAAGCTGAGCTGATCACAGCTCATAAACACATTTTTGGCTAAGTATTGAGGATGCTGCGAAGTTGTGCGCAGCATCCAACTTTTGACCAGACTGCGGAGTTGCGCGCAACATCAAAGTTTTGGCCATGATGCGAAGACCAGTACTGCGCCGAAGCAGTGCTGCGTAGTTAGGAGGCCACGTGGAGCCAACAAAGCAGTGTGCTGGACAAGTATCAAGTATAGCCACTGGATCGACCGGTAGCAGCCATTTTGGAAAGATATTTCAGGATTGTCGAGCGGCGGACGTAGGCAAAACAGGAAGGCGGCCACGCTTGGGTTGTTAAGGAAAGTGACGTTTGGCATGCTTAGAAGGTAAAACCATTAGAGAGAAACGGTTCGACAGAAGCAGCCTGTAGGCACGCATGTGACAGGAAGGCCGATAGCGACAGAATGAGGACGTGGAGATCCGCCATGATCAAGCAGACGCTACCAGGAGCCAGCAAGCCGGTTTGGAAAATCGACGCAGTTTTGGAAACCCTTAGGGTTTTTGGTTTTAGGTCTTCGACATTGTACAGACATGACCTTCAGGCATGATCTATTTAAGAAGACACTTTTGTATGGGATGGGGTTGTTGGTTAGAGCATTGGGGATTAGAGTAATCCGGAGATAACATTCTTTTTTTGTATTGTAAAATCTCTCTGAACTGAGAATATTGTAAAGACTCTGCAGCTGTGTGCGCAGAGACCTAGCCGAGAGAAAGGAGAGTCTGCAACTGAGTGCACAGACTAAGAACGGTTGCCCCATCCCTTTTGAAAGAAATATATTACCAACCGTTCTTGTGGATGTAGCTTTCCATCCGGGGAAGTGAACCACGTTAAATCCTATGTTATGTGATAATGTTTGTGAATGAATGAATGTCTGTATTTTATGTAGAATTAATGCTTGAATGTTTCCTTGCATGCTGTAATATGAGAACTTTGATATGCATTTACCAATAGGAGAAGTTTGGGAATGATATGCTAGGTTCCACGGAAGCAGATGAATGGCAAACATTTCAATTCTAGGTTAAGATCGTGAATCAGTCATTTAAGTTTAAATACTTTCTTAAACACAGTGAAGGAACGCAGCACAGTTAGTCATGTCTATCATTTCAGTTCATGTTGTAATAATCCAAGTTCTAGAATGAATGCTAGAAAGATAACCCATAAGTGCCTGAATGAATGGATGGGTGATATTCATTTCAGTGCCTTAACGTTTCTGAGATCTTCGAAGTAGAGGATAAGTGTGCGTAATCCGTAGTTCCAGTAGAAGATTCGCAGTAGTAAGAAACCCTTAGTGAGGCCCACAGTGTTGCTTCCACCGCATAGTACCGCTCACAGCATAGATCCTGCTGCATACCGCATCACTTTGCCCCACAGTGCACTCCTTCTGTCCTGCGCTGCGCAGCTTGTTCATATAAACAACTCATCATTTACCATGGAAACCTGATTCTGCAGTACCCCATAAGATACACCTCAGGTGAGACCTCAACCTGCTCGCAGGTTGTTGCCGAAAGGGCTGGTGCGAAGGGGTTTTGTTGGTCAAAGGGAGAACCGCAAAGAACCTGGGTCTAATTGGAAACCTCTGGGTCAGTTTAAGCCAACAAATGGTTCTGTTGCCGCGCTAGAATCCATGATGAGTTGCAATCACGATGTGTGAAGAAGAATATCAGTTCCCCGAAGGATCTGACTATTGGCATCCCGAAAAGACAGAAATTGAAGCTTGGTGGGATAAGACCATAAGCGATTTTAATAGACAAGAAAATAGACATCCCCACCTAAGCGACACACAGTGGTCAGATAGATATCTGTTGGACGACATTCACGAGATCTTTTGGGCATCGTTTCCAAACGAGCTGCATGAGTGGATCTCGTGACTCACAGAGAAGAAAAACTGTTTCCAAGGAGGAGTTCCTACAAAGTGGACTCCTGAGCTCACAGTGCAGCTCAGAGCGTTAGACAGCCCGTTGTCACGTGCAGTTGATTATTGGGCCGGTCATATGCTAGAAGGCTTTGTAACAGAACTTGTTGTAGACACACTCAAATCCTATAGCCAAGCAGAAGCACACTTTTTCAGAGGATTCAAAGGTAAGTTTCTGAACAATCTCAGTCTATACATTAAGATGTTGTCAGCTGAGAAAGGTGTTCTAAGAATGCAGTAATATGCTTGAAGTTTGTCATGATAAATAGTACATATATTGATTCTGGCGAAGAGACACATACTCTTAGAAGTGGTAAGAGATATAAAATTAATAAGAATCCAGAAGGCCCTAAACTTCATATAGATACTGAGATCCCCTGCGATCTTGAAAGCGAAGTTACACAACCATTTACCCTTGAGAATCCACCGGCTGCACAAATCACGCCACCCTTATCGCAGAACCCACCCGCTACGTAGCCCACCCTGCAGAAGACTCAGCCTAGTCCATCTCTCTCGATAGTCCCATTTGTATTTACTGCGCATATCCCTTTACAGCAACCGCGCACTAATCCCGACACCCCACCACCTAGCAGCACAATGGCAAACACTGATATGAAACTGCCAATATTCAGAGGAACTGGCCTAGAAGACCCTGATCAGCATTGGTTCCTTTGTGAAGTCGTATGGAGTGTAAGACAAATCCAGGACCATGCCGTGAATCAAGCACAACTCATCACCACTTTCAAGGATAGAGCGCTACATTGGTTTATGAAATACTCTACTGTACAACCAAGAACCCTCGCAGAAATTAAATTCGCGCTGGTGGCGGAGTTCAAGAAACCTAATTCTGAGTCTCAGTGTATAACTGAGCTGAAGGAAATAAAGCAGAGACCAACTGAAACGATCTGGGAATTTGATCAGAAATTTAAGACCTTACTAGACCAAGTGAGTTTTGTTATACCACTAGAACAGCATAAAGAATGGTTCATTGTTGTGCTGTTACCTCATATCATATTACCATTGATGCAATAGAAGGTTCTATCCCAGGCAGAGGCCTTGGAAATTGCAATGAAGCTGGAAGCTTCACCGATTGGTGATACTAGTTCTGGGATGTCTCAGATCCAGAACCATCTGACCACCCTGACACTTGAACTGCAAAGTATGAAAAATGGTAAAGAATAAAGATATGAACCTAGACAGGAGGTCTGGTGTACAAGTTGTAAAGGAGAAGGCCACAACCGCGAGCATTGACCTCTATTCCATGACTATATTAACAGTGGTGCGCCTAACCCATTAAATCAGAATCAGACCCCATGGTGTGAAATTTGCAGAACCATAGGACATAGACTTGAAGACTATTACCTCATCCAGAAATATGTGAAAACTCCTAAGAATTTATACTGCAACTTCTGTAAATCAGTTGGACATGATGAATCCAACTGTCGCGCATATGAATTAATGAATGAAAGAAAAAGGGATATGGACTCAATGCGAGGTGCTAGCTTGTACTGCGTACAAGAAGATACCCAGTCGAAACAAGAAAATGCACAATATGACCAAGGAGGATACAGAGGTCGCGGTGGTGGATACCGCGGCAGAGGAAGAAATGTTGGTTCGGCACAGGGAAGAGGCCGTGGCTAAGTCATTTGTTATAATTGTGGCTAACCTAGGCACGTGTCTAGAGATTGTGTTAACCCATGCACTACGTGCAATTATTGTAAATCGTTTGAGCATGTCATTGAAGATTGCCCAGTATTAGAGGTCGAAATGCAGAAGAGAAGACGAACAGAGGCTCCGAATCCAAACGTCCAGTGGATCGCAGTAGAAAATAGACAAGTGGATCCGAGCATTAATGTGGTCACGCGCAGTGGCGCTGAGACAGACCGTGACAGAGGAGCGGAAGCTTCAACATCAAGGGAGGCACATACGAAGAAGGATGACCTTGAAACAGTATGGATAAGGAAAGCTCCAGGAAAAGCACCCCCTCTTAACCTACAGAAGAACAAGGAGATCTTCATTGACGCGTGGGATACCTTTAGAGAACCAGCAGATAATTCATCAAGGATCCCGCTGCGCAGTGAAACACCGCATGTTGTTGAAGACATGCGGGCTCCTTATGAAAAAACAAGTACTGCGACAGATGTCCGTACTTCTGTTGCGCAGTTCTTGCGAAGCTGCATGAAGTTACTAAAAAGTGAAAAATCCATCTAGAAGCTTATCAGCCAGTATGAACCTCAGATTGCAACAGAGACTCCAGATAGCGCAATACATCATATAAGGAAGCACAAAAGAACAGGCCGAGAGATGAGGCTTACTGCGTAGATAGGAGATTTTGAAATGGATGAAGTCATCCTTGATCTGGGATCAGAAGTGAATGTCTTGACTAAGCAGACATGGAAGCAGATGGGTCGACCAAAGTTGCTCTGGACATATCCAGTTACGAATGGCTAATCAGGAGAAGGTCATACCTTTTGGCCGCTTAGCTAATGTAGTAGTTGACATTGACGGAGTACAGAGTCATGCAGACTTTGAGGTTATTGAAATTGTGGATGATAGTCAACCTTTTCCAGCAATATTGGGAATTGATTGGGCTATGGATAACTTGGTTATCATAAACTTGAAGACAAAGAAGATGATCTTTGAAGGGAAGCATCTTAGGGTCATCGCACCATTGGATCCTAAAGATGGTGATAGATACAGTGAGTCGATTCAGGAGGAATCCCAAGCTCAAGATTTAGACCGACTATACCAACTGACTACGAACAAGGAAGACTACATTAATCCTACTGCGGACGGTACGCTCAGCTGGCAATGTGACACTTCTTACATTTTCGACTCGAATACAGGACTGGAGAATTGGCAAAGCCACATGCATGAAGTATCAACAAGAAGATGTGCGCAGGTTACGAAATCACTGCGCTAGATCGGAAAAGAGGTGAGTCCTATTCCCACATATGATGGTTCTGCTAATGTTTACAGTTTCATAAGGGAATATACTGCAGCTATACCAGATGAGCACAGACTGCCAGCTTTAGATATAGCATTGCACGATACACCTACCAACTGGTGGAATACACATAAGAAAACATTGACCACTTGGGATCAATGCAGAACTAAGATGCAGATCTGGTTCACCGAAAAGGTTACTTTACCCTTTTAAAAGTATAATGGACAGACAGACCCTAATCAGCATATTGAAATCTGTTCAAAGGCATGGGTGGAAAGACCACTTACAAAATGGGGACATTTATTTGTACATACATTGGATGCGGGTATCCCAGAGAAATGGTACCTAGACCTAGAGTTGCGCAGTGAACTCACTGACTGGGAGCTGCTCGCTACAAAATTCCGGAAGGACTTCAGTTTTGAAGACGAGAATCCATTAATCCATGAAGCATTACAGCTAATCAAGAAGCACATATTCCAGGACGACTATCCTCATCAAAACATAACATTGCAGGAGTTTTTTGGGACAGAGTGCGTTCCTGCGTACCTACAGTCAGAATGGAAGGAACATGAAGAGCACTTCATCGAGTGTTACAAATTAGCTGAAGATACCAATGATACAAATGAAGACGATGAGGAGGACCCACGCAACATAGATATACCAGAGTCAGAAGGCGCGCGTGAGGTAGAAGGACCTCGGTTGGAAATCCCAGATATGACTGGACCAGTAAAAACACAAAAAGTGAACATTGGCACAGACAAAGAGCCGAAGTTCGCATCAATAGGAGATTATTGGGACGATCACACTATTGCAGAGATCGCAGATACCTTACATGAGTATCAGGAACTGTTTCCAACAAAATTTACAGAGATGAAAGGAATTTTGGGAGACCTAGGGGTCATGAAAATACCTTTAAAGCCAGGTGCTAAGCCTGTCAAGCAGAGGCCATACAGATTGAATCCACGCTACAAGGAAAAAGTCCGCGCAGAACTCGATAAGATGGTAGAGGCAGGAATCATTGAACTAGTAGAGGAATCTGAATGGATTATCCCCATGGTTGTTCAAGACAAGAAAGCAAAAGGCGAGATCAGCATTTGTGTGGATCTCATAAAGTTGAATTATGCTTCCATGCACAACCCATTTCCTACTCCATTCACAGACGAAGTGCTTGATACCGTTGGAGGAAATGAGGCATATTCTTTCACTAATGGTTTCTCTTGTTACCATTAGATTAGGATTGATCCTGCGGATAGGCATAAGACGACATTTGCTACAAAATGGGGGTCATTCCAGTACATCGTCATGCCTTTTGGGATGAAGAACGCACCTGCCATATTCTCTAGAGTCGTCGTCGCAGCATTTAAATATTTTATGCACAAGTTTTTAGAAGCGTATTTTGATGATTGGACTGTATTTGGTCTATTGAAAAATCATTGCGCGAATCTCTGCATGATGCTGGAGAAGTGTTGATAGCATCAAATATCCTTGAATTTGAAAAAGTGTATTTTCTGTGTGCCCTATGGAATTTTACTTGGCCACATTGTCTGTAAGCAAGGATTGATGGTAGACCCTACGAAGGGACCTGCGCGTCTATTTAGTATACAGGTTGTCAATGATTTTTACAAGGATATCATTGACTTCCTAACCACAGGACTGGCACCCCAAGAATTCTTGGTCCGGCAGAAAAAATAGTTAGTGGTGCGTGCCGTGGAATTCACTATAATTGTAGGACAGTTATACAAACTTGGGCTGGATGAAGTCCTGCGCAGGTGCATACTCGATCATGAGAAGCCATTTATTCTAGCCGACGCACACTCAGGAATTGCGGGAGGTCACTATGCAGGAAAGGCTACTGCGCATAAGATATTGCGTGCAGGGCTATGGTGGCCTACGCTCCATAAAGATGCCAAATAACATTGCAGGAACTATGATGTCTGTCAGAGGACAAGAAAACCATCACGCCGAGATGAGATGCTATTGAATCCACAGTTGACACTACAGCCATTTGAAAAATGGGCAATAGACTTTGTGGGTCCTATAAACCCAGCAGGAAAAAGAATGGGTGCAAGGTATATTATTACTGCTACGTATTACCTCACTAGATGGGCGGAAGCAAAACAAGTAAAGGACTGCAGCGCCAGTACTGCTGCGCAGTTTATTTTTGAAGAAATACTCACCAGATTTGGTTGTCCGAAGATTTTGATGAGTGACCAAGGTACTCACTTTTTGAACAAGACAATTGAGGCGCTTACAGAGGAATTCCACATTTGTCATCAGCGCAGTACTCCATATCATCCACAGGCGAATGGTACTATAGAGGCTTTCAATAAAATATTGGAGAACACACTCACTAAGGTGTGCAATGTAAATAAAGATGATTGGGACCTGCGCGTCTCATCTGTGCTATGGGCATACAAGACCACATGCAAGAAATTGACAGGATAGACACCCTTTCGGTTGGTTTATGGGCAGGAGGCTATAATGCCTATGGAATATATTGTCCCTAGTTTGAGAATCGCTGCATTTACAGGGATGGCAGATTGCGAAGCTCTAGAAGAAAGATTACTACACTTATTGGGCTTGGAGGAAGATTGCTTCATCGCAGGCTCCCACCAGCAATCTCAGCAGGATCGCAAGAAAGCATGGCATGATCGCCATATAAAGAACAAGTGTTTTCAGGTAGGTGATCTAGTCCTCCTGTATGATAGCAAATTCATGAAATTCCCTAGTAAATTTAAGATGCATTGGCTTGGCCCATATACTGTGATACATGTTACTAACACTAGTGCAGTCCAGTTAGCCAATTTAGCTGGTGATACCTTGCCAACTTTGATAAATGGAAGCAGACTAAAGCTATACCATGATAGCACTGCTTCGCAGAACCCTGAATAACAAACAAAGGAAGGAAGTTCTAAGTGTCAAGTACAGTTGAAAGTGGACACTAGAAATGTAAAGGAGTCTATACATGTATGATAAAAGGAAGAAGGTATGATAAGAAGAATGATCTATGCACCGCGCAGCACTGTTGAAGCTGGGCAGAAGGGAAAAAGAAAAAAAGAAAAAAAAAGAAGAAGAAAAAAAAAAAAATATATATATATATATAGTGGAAGCTGCGCAGTGGAAATTTTTGGCACTAAGAAGTAGCCACGCAGGGTTGCAGATGGCTTGCCACACAGTTCGACGCAGCACTCAGACAAAAATAGTCATTGCATGGCTTTTCAGAAAAATAGTCGTTAGATGACCGTTGCAGCAACCGCTTCAGCATTTAAAGAGAAGATAGCTGTTATGAGCACGCTGACAACAGAAAAGACTGAAGGATCCGCTCAAATTCGCCAATGGAAACCACATTAATTGCTTATCTAGCCATTGAAGGGCACGGGAGAGGGTCTGCTGCGCCTATAAATAACACCGTTGGGAGCCTCGTGGGCATTACCGAGCACTTAGAATTTTCTTGCGATTAACTTCTCTGAGCTAGTAGCCATCTGTATTCTGTCTACTTTAGCCACTACCTCATTAGTGAATGTTCGAACCTGCCTATAGAGAAGAAGAGCTGACCATTGAAGAAGCACTGAGGATCTTTCAGCACGGAGGGATTCAGCAGTTAATGAAAACTCCAGTTAAGAAGGTCGTTGTAGAACAATGTGAAGGATCCCGCAGATCACCAAGAATTAATCCGACGATGCAAGAAAAAGCAAAAGATAAAGGAAAAGTTGTAACTGCACCTCGATCCAACATCATAAAGATGGGCTCCTCGGAACAGAAATTGCCAGTCTTTCAGAAAGAACCCTTGAAGATGACACCCGAATATATCTCCCCATGGGAACTGAATGCCCCTGTGTTTAAATTGTCCAAGAATGCGATATACGACATCCCGCTGTCACCTATCTCAAAGCATGTAAACGTTGCTAAGAATCTGTTGGGAAAGATAGCAGATTGTAAATGGGAGGATTATGACCTCTTGGGAATGAAGAAAGACGAGCCAGATGTTCCCAAATACCCAGATTTTCAACCAGATTAGTATATGTGTTGGAAAAAGGACACCAAGGGAACTCTGAACTTGGTAGCTGACAGTTGGTTAGCACCTGTCGTTCAGTCGGGGCTACTGAACTTGCTGAGATTGCCACATTTTGACCGTTCTCCAGAACTTAATATCGTGGTTCACACACTCATGGCGTGAATCCACTAAGGTTATCTGTGGCTGGACAGGAACATTGATATTAACATTGATTTGATCCACCACATCACCGGGCTAAGCAAGCGCGGTAAGGATCCAAAGAAATTCTTCCAGGGGAAGAGCAAAGAAAAAGAGGTTGTTGAGAAGATGAAGAAAACCCATTTGGTGGTAAAGGAAAAAAGAGGTTTCCCGACAGAAGACATAGAGGGAAACAAGATTTGTAACGCAGTTGCTCGCAGGCAAGATACTCAAAATAGCTAGGCCTTCGGAGGTGCCTGCGGGCGCAATACTCCTTGTTGCCGCAGCGGCTGAAGGCAACAGCTTTAATTGGTGTCAGTTTCTGTTGAATGAGTTCCTTGAAGAACTCAACGACACACACGTGAATGGAGACCAGTTCCATTTCACCTGGCTCATCGTCCTGATTGCTTTGTGTGGATGGAAGGAGCTGCGAGATTATGCGGGCGTCATCATGGACACCAAGGATCCTAGAGGGTTTAAGTTCGTCAACCTCTGGGAAAGCATCAATGCAGAGCGTCAGCATGCGATAGCAGAAGTCTTTTACCAGTACTATATTCAGCTGCGCGATGCAATCACGAAGACACCCCGCATTACAAAGCAGGTCACGGTGAAGTATATCCGCATCATTGACTTGGAGGCGGATATGAAATGTATATTGATATCACCGAAAGCACAAACGAGGAAACCGAAGTGGTTCCCAGGGAAGTACATCATGTATGAGCAGGATATTAAGGACCTCATGAAAGATTGGCCAGTAGAGTTCCACGTAGAGGTTATGGACGTGGAGACAGATTCAGCAGAAGATGAGCCGATCCCGCTCTCATGCCCAATCATTGAAGAAACAGGGAAGATAAAAGAAGCTGAGACTTCAGAGAAGCCAAAGTCAAGGAAAAAGGTGAAGGCCACAAATATTCAATCGAAGGTAGTCCTCAATGATGATGACTACGAGATGATATCCGAAACAGTCTCAGAGCAGATGAAGGAGCTTATGGTGGCTAAAGAAAAGAAGGACATGGCCATCCAGGATGACCTGCACAAGACACGGCTCGCAATGCAAGGCCTGATGAAGAAAATGGACAGTGTCTAGAAAAGCCTTATTTTACCGCGGGAAGCAAGGGCTGAAGGGAGGTCGGTAGGGACCTCGCAGCAAGGAAGCCAACAGTTAGCAATAACGCTGTCGTCAAAGACTAGAATTGTCCATCTGGACCCATTGGCTGTTGCGTTGCCAATGGCAGAACAAGTTGTCTTGGACACAAAGGGAGTCGAGAGGGTAGAGCTCGACTTAGCCAAAATCCCATTACTAGGATTGCACTTCATCCACACGCAGATCATTGAGGAGATGCATGAATGGACGATTAAATCAATGAAGTTACAAGCAGAGCTAACCGCAGCGAACAGGCAAATTCAGCTGCAGGCAGAAATACAGCTACGGAACAAATTGGACCGCCGACAAAATTTGGAGACTACCATATCCAATGTGGTGAAGGATATCAAAGGCATAGAAATCCAAGATGATCCTGCAGACACAGTTCTGAGGATCGAAGATAAGGTGAGATCCTTGCAAACGGAGATGCAGGATAAAGAGATTTATTGTGAGGCCGATATTGCCACATTGAAGGATAAGCTGAATAAGTAGGCGCCATTAATTGAACAGCAAGTTAGAGAGGAAGCAGTGAGTGCCGCCTCCAAAAGCATTACAAGTGAGATGGCTAAGTGCCAATCGCTCCTGGATAAGGTGTCACAGGCAATCACGACCCTTGAAGAGGATCAAGGGTTGTTGCAGGTCAAAACCGTGGTACAAGAAAAACAGACCGCGCTGGACAAGTTGAACACGGAGGTTAAAGCTCTGCCACCTAGAGAAAGGCTGCCGAGATACAAGGAGATATCCAGCTTAAAGAAAGAAGTACAGGAATTACGATAAAAAGAGACTGAGATGGATAATCAGTCGCAGCAGCTCCTGGATAATGCCATGGCGGTATCACACCAGATTGAAGATAAGTTAGCAGAATTGCGCGATAACCAGGAGCAGGTACAAGACCACATTGGACAAGAAATAACTCCAACATTGCTTGAGACAATTAAACAGGTTGAGGAGGATACAAGAGAAGCAGTGGTGCAGTTGTGCGGTACATATGACGAGTTCACGGCCAAGTTCCTTCCATCTATTGCGGCGCAGAGTGAGACAGCTGAAACAATCAGTGGCTCGGGGACGAGCCACATGTAAGTGTTAGGGGCATGTTGGGACCAAGTTGAGATAAAGTTTTGGAAGCACCTTTTTGAGACAAGCAGGGAAAGCTGAGCTGAGCACAGCTCAAAAACACATTTTTGGCTAAGTATTGAGGATGCTGCGAAGTCGCGCGCAGCATCCAACTTTTGACCAGACCGCGGAGTTGCGCGAAGCATCGAAGTTTTGGCCGTGATGCGAAGACCAGTATTGTGCCGAAGCAGTGCTGCGGAGTTAGGAGGCCACATGGAGCAGCAAAGTGGTGTGCTGGACAAGTATCAAGTATAGCCACCGGCTCGACCGGTAACAACCATTTTTGGAAAGATATTTCAGGATTGTCGAGCGGCGGACGTAGGCAAAACAGGAAGGCGGCCACGCGTGGGTTGTTAAGGAAAGTGATGTTTGGCACGCTTAGAAGGTAAAACCGTTAGAGAGAAACGGTTCGGCAGAAGCAGCCTGTAGGCTCGCTTGTGACAGGAAAGCTGATAGCGATAGAATGAGGACGTGGAGATCCACCATGATCAAGAAGATGCTACCAGGAGCCAGCAAGCCGGTTTGGAAAACCGGCGTAGTTTTGGAAACCCTTAGGGTTTTAGGTTTTAGGTCTTCGACATTGTACAGACATGACCTTCGGGCATGATCTATTTAAGAAGACACTTTTGTATGGGATGGGGTTGTTGGTTAGTTGATTGGGGATTAGAGTAATCTAGAGATAACATTCTTTTTTTGTATTGTAAAATCTCTCTGAACTGAGAATATTGTAAAGGCTCTGCAGCTGTGTGCGCAGATACCTAGCCGAGAGAAAGGAGAGTCTGCAGCTGAGTGCGCAGACTAAGAACGGCTGCCCCATCCCTTTTGAAAGAAATATATTACCAACCATTCTTGTGGACGTAGCTTTCCATCCAGGGAAGTGAACCACGTTAAATCCTGTGTTATGTGATGATGTTTGTGAATGAATGACTCTGTATTTTCTGTAGAATGAATGCTTGAATGTTTCCTTGCATGTTGTAATATGAGAACTTTGATATGCATTTACCAATAGGAGAATTTTGGGAATGATATGCTAGGTTCCACGGAAGCAGATGAATGGCAAACATTTCAATTCTAGGTTAAGATCGTGAATCAGTCATTTAAGTTTAAATACTTTCTTAAACACAGTGAAGGAACGCAGCACAGTTAGTCATGTCTATCATTTCAGTTCATGTTGTAATAATCCAAGTTCTAGAATGAATGCTAGAGAGATAAACTGTAAGTGCCTGAATGAATGGATGAGTGATATTCATTTCAGTGCCTTAATGTTTTGAGATCTTCCAAGTAGAGGATAAGTGTGGGTAATCCGCAGTTCCAATAGAAGATTCGCAGCAGTAAGAAACCCTTAGTGAGGCCCGCAGTGTTGCCTCCACCGTGCAGTACTACTCGTAGCATAGATCCTGCTGCGTACTGCATCACTTTGCCCCGCAGTGCACTCCTTCTGTCCTGCACTACGCAACTTGTTCATATAAACAACTCATCATTTACTGTGGAAACCTGATTCTGTAGTACCCCATAAGATACACCTCGGGTGAGACCTCAACCTGCTTGCAAGTTGTTGCCGAAAGGGCCAGTGCGAAGGGGTTTTGTTGGTCAAAGGGAGAACCACAAAGAACTTGGGTCTAATTGGAAACCTCTGGGTCAGTTTAAGCCAACAATGCAATTCCTTGTTTTATTCTTTGTTGTACAAAGAAGGGAGAGGACAACGAAAGCGTTGATCCCACCATTCCAGTACGCATTAGATAAACACAGCATCGTTGGAATTCGCGAGCCTGGGTTTAATGATATACAATTTTTATATTATAAGATGTATGCATTTTTTTAGTCTTTGTTGAGCAGAGAAAGAGAAGACAATGAAAGCGTTGATCCCACAATTTCAGTTCATACAGCGTGGAAGGATCTCTGCAATCTCAGCAAAGTGTAGTAATGCATAATACTTGGAACAAAACGCTGCGATCTCGGTGTAGGGTAATATTGCTTCTAGATCGCATTTCCAAACAAAGGTATAAACGATCCGCATTCTTAAAATATATTTTATATTTCTTTTGATCTCAGAATGTTCACTGGGATTATATGTAATATGGCGTAGTGTTATTTAATCTTAATTTCATCCCTGTATACTACACCACCTTCGTCGAAATGTGCGACAGAGATCAAGATCTCTGTAATGTTTGCTTGACACCGAATTTTCCTGTGAGGATATGTAAAAGTTTTGCTTGATTGATTTTGATTTGTTTATCCCTGCATAGTATGATCCTTGGGTACTTGCTATTCCTGCGGTCAGAATGGCGCAGCCTTTAGTTGATTGCCTGTGGTTTGAGTTTGTAAATGTGAGAAGGCATACCCTTCATTATTTAATCACTGTATGGTCTTCTTTTGGTCTCGGCTTGAAAATTGCCCATCCTAGGCTAGAGACTAAATAATTAATATGACACTTAAGTTTAGATTCTTTCTTCCCACTAAGGAGAATGAAGGAAATTTTATCCGTTTGATGCAGTTAAGTATATTTATAGTTAAATAGCCATCTTAATTTAAATAAACTTTTCTTTATCCCCGAATGTTTTCAAGAAAGATGTATCATAGAATACAAGTGTTGTTACTTAGGTTATAACTTAATATGATACTTTTCATGGAACGAATCCATGATATCGAGGTCCTAAGACTAATTTGGTTAGGGTATTTTTATATATTTTTGTGTTATGAAGTATGATAGACAAGGTTATATCCTAAAATAACAACCTTGCTATAAATTGTACTAAGGTCATGTAAAACATATATTGTATTGATGATAGCCTTATTGGTATAAAGAAAAACTATGTTAGCTATTCTTTTTAGATACCCTAAATAAATCCAAGTAAGTCGCTTGACTTTCGAGTCGGCTGTCTTGTAAATGCTCTCTATAAGAAAGACTACGAAGAAGTAGAAGGAAAAGGGGTGCAACAACAACGTTGTTGTTTGTACACAAATATTTTGATAAATAAAAGATGATATGACCTTTGTGGACGTAGCCCTAGATAGGGTGAACCACGTTAAAAATGGCCTCTCTTTGATGTGTCTATTATGTGTACTTTTGGTAAATCTTGTGTGCATTTTTGTGGTCTTGTTAATTTAAATTAGATGTATCTTATTGATGGTATTTTGCTTATTGAACTAGATGTATCTTGTCATGAGTATCTTGATGATGTCTCTCTCATTGTGTAGATAGTATGGCTCGTCATTTAAGGGAGATGCATAAGTTGGTTGTTTACACTCTAGTAAGGAAATAAATACTTTAAAATCGACATATATAGTTATCGGATGTTTGATTATTCTAACTTCGTTATGTTGTTACACGGGTGGTGTTGGCAGGCGGTTTGATGGGGAAAGGTCGCGGTACCGCCGACGCTGCGACACATCGGATGAGGGCGCGAAAGGAGTATTTTGTGCTAAAGAATACTGCAGTTGGCGGGTTTTGGGTCACTTGGACCATATATTATGTAATAGTGAGTCAGTTGTACCACAGTATGCGAGTTTTTGGGGTCAATTGGACCGAGTCAGTTAGATATTGGGTCAATTGTCTATAGTGTCGGTTAGGAAGTCGTTTGTAAGTGGACAAATATTGTAATGGCAGAAGCCTATAAATAGATGAGAGTTGTAGGTGTTAGAAGAAGAAGTGAAAGTGGGAGAAGAAGAGTAAGCGAGAGATAAGGTGATGCATGTATACGGAGATCTATGTTTTGTTTTTTGGTTTATGATTGCGGCAGTAATATAATGATGATGTTCTGGTACAATCTTTGTGCAATGTTGCGATATATGAATGTTGTTATATTTGTTTGATGCAATGTCTGTTTACTGTTGTCGGGATGATAAATGTTGTGATTAAGTAATGTGTTCTATGTTGTACGTGATGATAAATGTTGCGATTATGTTATAACTCCTTGCTGAATGTTTAAAGTTTTTGGTTGAATACTGCAATAGAGATAGTCTGCGTAGCCACAACTCTCCTCCTCCATCGGCGGAAACATGGTTCCGTCTGCTCTTCCTGGACGCCTCGGGTGAGACCTCATCTGCTCTGCGGGTGTTGCTGGGTGGGCTCAAACCTGCCTGGGTTGGTGCCCAAGGAGACTGCGGTATGCGTCGATAGTGAGGCAAACCCTTGTCAACTGAGGTCGCGTTGGTCAACAGGTGGAAATGTTAATACAAATGCAGCACATTCTAAAGTTATGTCATGGAAATTCCATAGAAATGAATGTTTTATTAATGCATAGATTTTGTAAAAATAGATGTTCTTGGAAATAAAATATTTGTTAGAATACAAACGATACTTGTAGAATGACGGATAGACTTTTGGTAAGATCCATTATCTTTCAGCTTGAGGAGGTATGTATGCTTATTGCTTGACTAAATTAAGTGTAAAACGAAATAGCTTACCACATTAGGTCATTATGAATATAGTCTATGAGTTAAAATTTGAAATGACACTAAAGATTACTAAAATACTGACTTGGAGGATTTTGGGTATGTGACAGATGTAGTCATATTTCATCAAACACATCAACTTGGTAAGTGATTTGGCCATTATTATTTAAGGCCCACTTAATCAGCTTTGACAAAATCAAATTATTGAGTGACTTGTCTAATAAAACTATTAAAGACAACACTAGCTAACTATTTTAATTACTAGTGACATTATTCCACTATCAAAGGCATAACTAATTTTTTTATACAAAAAAAAACATATTTTTCTATTCAAGCATAACACAAAACATAATCTTCAGGTGCCATAGCACTACAATTGATAATAAGTTGTAATATATGGCAACAAATACCCCATCAACAAGTTGGCCTGTAAATTGTCGTGGATATTCCACTGGAACAATTCGTAACGATGGATCTTACAATTTAGTTCTTTTTATTAGATTATTTCCACTAAATGCTAAATTAATTGGAACTGGAAGAAACATAACTAGAGCAAAGAAATATACAATAAACATAATATTTACCCTGGCAAAACCCACTATAGGGAAAAACCTAGCTAGAAAAGAGGACTATGCCTTGCTCTTTTATATAGAATGCAAATACAAAGAAAAATGTACTCTCTATGGAGTCACCTATGACTATGTAGCCAACATGGCTACTACAAGATCTCCTACTTCCTCCGTTCCACTCTAATATCCACTCTCATGTTGTTTCTCAACTATGGAACAATGTGATAACATCATAAGAATGGAACCCCTTATTTTCCTAAAAATGTGGTATTTAACATAGGCTGATAGTCGTCTAGGGTTACTTTTAGGGTTTTTGCATGCCTCAATTCTTGATTAGGGTTAGGGTTATTAACCTTCTGGAATGTTCATGAAAGTCCAATTATGACTAGCTTCGCATGTGTGAGAAATGAGAGCTATCGTGGAATCCTCTCAATAATGTGGTGGTCAATTAGATAGGCCAACTTGTGGGAGGCATAACTTCCTCATACAGACTCCATTTGAGGCAATTCTTCTACCATTGGGAAGGTCTCGAAGCATAGAATAATGTTAAGGGACATGCATAAGCGATGAGCTTTTGACCCCAAAAAACATCATTTAAGCCCTCAAACAAACCCTAGAAGGTTTTGGACTTCAAATTTGCAAAGTGAAACCTGCCCCAAAAATGGGCCCTGTAAGCCAATTCATCCAATATTTCCACCTATAAAGCACCAAAACAAATGGCATTACATATGTTGACCCCAAGGGGTATTCAAAATAAATAACTAGTGCCACCTAAGCTGGGTCAAAGAAACTGCAAAATATTGTTTAAAATTGTCCCCATGATGGTACCAAATTTCAAAATAAATTATTATACCTAATATAAATTGTTTGTCCATCTCCAAATTCCTTAATATGAAGTTGATTGGGATCTAGAAGTAATACATTGTTTGAAAGTGTATCAACCATTGCATTAAGCTCTCAGTAAATATGAGTGAAGCTAACTTGCTAAAATAGTCCCTTAAGTTGCTTCAAATGAATACCAATTAAGTTAACCCCGTATTGTATACTTGGAGCTCATCATCCATACACTGTATGGTCAAAGAGGAGTCCTCGAAAACCTATAGTTGTGTGATCTCCATCTCCAATGCAAATTTTAATAAATAGAATAAGGCATTAAACTCATCGAGATTGTTGGTACCTATTATTAAATAGGCTTTACCTATGTAGTAATTCCCACTAATCATCGATGTATAAGGAAAATCCAATACAACAACAATGGCCTGGCTCTTGAAAGGCACCATCAAAATAATACCAAGCAAAATCTGTGTTCACATTTAATTTGCCGATTGAGTGTCCAACCTTTGTTACTAGAGACATGGAATAATATGCAAACAACTCCATCTCCCGTGTAGAGATCTTGAATGTGGGAAGTTGTTTCTCATGAAATACATGGGAGTTTAGTGCTAGCAAGATCCCCCAATTGATTAAATACGAGATTGGTCGATATCCTTTAATCTCTCGCCTAGCTAAGAATTCATAAAATCAGTCGACCAAAGTGTTTTTTCCCCACAGATTCTTAACCTACAGTTGCCACTTAATCTTAATCCACACCTAACGGGGATAGATACAATAAAGAAAGAGGTGATCATTGATTTTTTCATGTCCCTTGCATAAAATACACATGCCCAGACCACACGTACCATGCTGCTACATACGGTCTCAAGTGAGAAATTTCTTATTTAAAACCAACCAAAGAAAAATAACACTTTTAGGAGGTGCGACCACCTTTGATAACTTCTTCCACCACCAACACATCGCCTCCCCAAATTGCTCTGAAAAGGCCAAATAACTAAGTTTGGTTGTATATTGACCACCCACATGGTTGAATGCCCAAACAAGCTCGTCTACTTCAATGTTGATACAGATGTGGGCCTTTCGCAATTCATGTACATATTCCTCCCACTGAACCCATCCACCAACTAGCCCCAACTCCTATGCCCCAAGCCAACCCCATTGCCTGATATCTATGAGATTGGGATTAACAAATTTATTCAAAGTGTGGCGTCCTTATAACTACAATTTGTGAACTACGTCGTTCAGAAGGATAACGACATTCCTGCATCCCATGAAGGCATAGAATCCCACTCTAATGAGTTCCCCATAATCCACTCTCCATACTAAATACCAACAAATGATTGAAAAAGCTAAGGACAAATCCTTTCATTGATTATGCATTTTGTATCCACTTGTTATGGCTCTGAATCCAATCCGCTTCCATGAGTTATCTTGGGATAAGGAATTGCATAATGACTTTACAACGAGAGCTCAATTGAATAAGTATATGCTCTTTAATCCCCAATCACCTTATTCCTCAGGGGAAGCGATGAATGACCATTTAGCTAGGTGGATCCCTTGTACTCACTACCACCTTTCCACAAATAATTGAAACATATCTTTTGGATCCAATTAAGAATACCTTTTGGGATGTGAGCTAAAAGATGCCAATAAACAACGATTACCTCTAGAATAGACTTTATAAGCACAAATCACCCTCCTCTAAAGAGTTGGCGGTTACACCAGAAAGTAATCTTACATTCGATCCTCAATACAAGCCAGTACTAGTTTGCCTTTCCATATTTATTACGCTTAAGATTATATCAAAGGTATTTAATAACGTCCTGGTCTAGAGAATGAGAAGCATAGGGGAAGTTTCATCCCCCTACGTGCTAACATTGTGCATCTACCTCATAAATACATATGGTAGACTTCTCCAAATTGATTACCATGTCCGTAGTCAAACATAACAAGTAAAAAATCTCTTGATTTTGTCAACCCTCCTCCTCAGAGCATCCACCTCATAAATACATATGGTAGACTTATCCAAATTGATTACCATGTTCATAGTTGAACATAACAAGTAAAAAAACTATTGATTTTGTCGACCCTCCTCCTTAGAGCATAGGCAAACAAAGGCATAACTAATGTCCAAGACAAGGTCAATTTTGATCACTCGAGACATATCACATGGATGCATTACATATTGCATGGTTTCTTGGCCTTTCAAACAACAAACTTAGTTCTTTTTCCGACCCACACAATTAATCTCGTTTGACTTCTTATCCCTTCAAGGTTAGATTGGGCTATTCATCTCATATCATCCCGTGAGTATCACAATTAATCATCAAACAAAGGACATGCTAATAAATCTCTTTTATTTAAGTGAACTACTTTGATCTAATTATCTATACATGCCTAGTCATATATGATGGTGGTGATTAACATCCACTGAGACCAAATTTGGTCTATTGGACCTTTTTTTTCAACAAGAAATTGTCGAGCCCTGATATTCACTAGGAATTAAGGGATGGCCAAAATCGAACCTTGGTGGGAAGGGAAACATTGCCTTGCCCACCCAACTGCATTGTCTCCTCAGGGACTTGGTCTATGGAACCTTTTTCCAAAAGAAAAAAATACCATTTTCTTGCTATTCTATTGAATCAAAGAAAATGTGAGCTTTTACAAAAAAATATCAACCACCACACCTAGCTAAAAAAACACTCCCATGCCGTTCTTTCTAAAAGTATGAAAACAAAACAAATTACAGACATTCCCAACCCACTAAACTGATTACTTATCATCTTAAGACACAACTAGACAATGACAATCGATTGATTTTGACTTAAGGATTAAAAGCACATGCGAGATTGTCCTGTTATAACATGCTAATTGAAAAATTGGCATAAATGTGATAATAGTTGTTTATCATCCTCTTCAAAATTACCAAAGTATATCAAAAACCCTGCAATGACCAAAAAGAGACAAAAACAGTGAATCAACCAAAAATCTAGATGAAGTATGTAACCCCACTACAGGTAGAAAGACCTTCTATGAATTCTTCATAATATAATTTTCCTTCCTCACATGGAATAGCCCTTTTTGATAGAATATCAACATCGGAGTTGAAGATTCTGGAAAGGTGAGAAAGATATATTCTTGAGAAAGAACTGGTCAATTCACGAACCCTATCACCCCAATAGCATAGCTTAGTACCTGTAGAGTATAATTTCCTTTTTCCCATTCAATGATAATCTTAGAGTCACCAAATATTTGGATTTGATCAATCCCAATCAAAGAAGCAATTTTAAGAACACACCATAAACCAATCAACTAAACTTTTGTGTTGCTTCCTTTTCCACATCCCATCCAAAACTTAAACCAATGATCATGATTGACCAACAGAACCATACCACTACCACAATTTTTATCAGAATAAGCACCATCAAAGAAGCCAATAACTGAGGAATATCAAAAGCATGGACCTATAAGAAGTTTTGAGGAATATCAATAACTCAATAAAAATAAATATATAACTGTGAATATTTTTAATTTTTTATAAAATAATATGAATTTTGATTATTTATTCACTTTAAAAAAGAGTTAAGAAATACCTAACACGGAATTGAGTTCTCTAAGACGTGGTTTTAGATTTAAGGTTTCTTTCACTCCCTTTATTAAATTACTTATGGTCTTAAATTGTGCTAAATATATTTTATTTAAACTTAGATAAAATTTATTTAATATATTTTCCACGTTAGTCCGTAATCATTGTTTGTGATTATTGATTTTCGTTTTAAAATTAAAGATTATATATATTTTAATTTAAGGTTAATTACTATCAAAATATTTAAGGTAAATTTTGTGGTATTTGATATTTTTATTTTCAAAATTGTATTTAAAGTAAATTTTTTAAAGGCACAAAGTTAGGTTAACAACTCATTACTAAATTAATTAAATTAGTGGGTGAGAAGCCTTTTTTATAGTTTGGTTTGAGAATGTGTAATTTCTTTCATGTTTAATTTACATGTATTACTTTAAAAATAAAATAAGATATTAATTTTTGTTGGTTTTAATTAAAATTTAAAACTAAAGAGAAACACATATATAGTGTAACGATTTGATGAAAGGTTTGCACCTTAAAGGAGGAGATGTGTGTCTTTTTAGAATTAAAATGAATTTACTTTAAAAAGATTTGGATGCATTTTGTAGGAATTAAAATGAATTTAAGTTCAAAGGATTTGATCTGATTTAACATGATATATTTGGAGTAAAAAAAATTAGATATGTGTTTGATAGATTCAAAATAAAAATGAATTTACGTTCAAAGAATTTGATCTATGTTTACCTATAATAAATTCATTATTAAAATGAATTTACATTGGTATATAACTCATAACAATCAATCAATATGTTATTTTTTTTTTAATTTACACATGTTAAAAAAATTATACATTCCAATTCTAATTTTTATATTTATTCTAAATAAACACCATGCAAAAATCACTTAAGTCAAATGAACTTTCTTTATAAAACTTTAAAATTTATTTTAAAAATTGTTATAATACCATTGTAAAACCCTTCAATCATATTTTCTAAGCCAAAGTTTTTTGGCCCACATAGGTAGGATCATAAACATTATTTTTAATTCATTTATGATAATTTTATCCATAACCTCACCTAAGTTTAATTCTTGTAAGTGATATGATGCTCTTGTTGAGCCCTTGTATAAAAAATAGAAACCTAGTTGCCAACCCAATAACATTAATTGAACCACAATCTATGCTATTCATGCAAATAATAATATAGTAAAACATAAAAACTTGAGAAAAAGTGTTAAATTATTTTCATCTTTCTTTGTCTTCATTGGCCAAAGGTTATGGATAAAGTTATCATAAATGTATTAAAGAGAGAATGTTTATGATCCTAACTATGCGGGCCAAAAAACTTTGGCTTAGGAGTTGTGGTTCAAGGGTTTTACAATAGTATTATAATAATTTTTAAAATAAATTTTGAGGTTTTATAAAGAAAGTTTATTTGATTTATGTAATTTTTGTATGTATGGTGTTTTTTTAGAATAAGTATAAAAATTGTAATTGAAATGTATAATTTTTTTTAACATGTGTAAATTAAAAAATATATATATATATATTGGTTTTAGTTAAAATTTTGAAAAAGAATACATATTTATATTTTTAACACTTTTCATTATTCCTTTTTAAAATGTTAAGATTTGAGGAAATATTTGTATCCCGAGTAATTTAATCCCTCTATATCACATGATAATTATCTTAACTTACTACTTAAAATAAAATTTAGGTGATGTAAAACAATTATAATTATTATTTAAATTCACAATATTTACCATTTAAAACAAACATTTGTTTATTGTAGCTTACTAACATTTGTTTATTGTAGCTTACTAACATTTGTTATTGAAATTCCATTATTATTGATAGTTGAAAATATAAATCTATATCTAAAAAATCAATTATATTTAGTTTTATATAATCACTATTTCCCTCTCAATACAAGATATAAATTATAGTTGGCCTAATTGATACCTACTATACTATTTTTGTTTTCACTAATTAGTTTTAATAAATTCTCCATTCAATCACAATCTCATTTTTATTTTTGTTTTACTGTTTCTGGAAACTCCAACCACTACATGACTACTTCATTTGGGCAACCATGACAACTAGAGGGAAAACCATGGGCTGAGGCCAACCTTAATGTTGGAGAGGGCACCCCAATGGGAGTAAATATCATTGTGGTTGTACGAGGCTTTGTGGGACCATCGAATTCCATCCCTGCATAGATTCGAACCTAAACTTCCCTTAGGTGTAGGAGATTTGGATCTAAACTTCCATCAAGTCAGTGATTAATCCCCACCACTGGACCCAAACCTCAACCCCATTCAATCACAATCTCATATTCAAAACTATATTTTGTAAAGACAACCCATACATTTAATCTAGTAGAATGAACTAGTAGTTGGTATTTGATCATAATGTCTCCTATTAAGCACATCTATTGTACATTGCACTATATTTAGTATTAATGGTGTTTTCTTTAGTTGATTGAGATGTGTCTTGTTGTAAATTGGTGAGATTTTTTTTAAGTGGCTCAAGTTTGATTTTTAATATTTTGGTGCTTGCACTTCTCTTATTTATGTGAGAATCTTCCCAATGACATTTTAGTGTTTCACCCTTCCTCCATTTTTTTGAGTAATTTTTATTAAGAAAAAGTATGGAGCTTCTTTAACTAATACATGGTATTGTCTCCGGTGATAATGGAGCTACTTTTCAAAGATAGTTGACAATAATAATGTTTCACCACTTAATGTTGATATTGCAAAATAGTATAAAATTCCAAGTAAGTAGTGTGCCAAGCTAGACACCAAATTGATATATGAGACCCCTTTGTTTATGGGACAAGGGATCTCTTCCATGGCATTGTCTCCCATGATAATGAAGCTATTTTTTCAAAGATATTTGACAATAATAATGTTTCACCACTTAGTGTTGATATCACAAAATAATATAAAATTTCAAGTAAGTAGTGTGCCAAGCTAGACACCAAATTGGTGTATGAGACCCCTTTGTTTATGGGATAGGGGATCCCTTCCGTATAACAATTTGACTATTAAAGTCTATAGAGGTGTATATACCTTAGTTTATGGAAGTGTACATACCCCACCTCTCTTTAAATTTGAACTTGTGAGCTTCTAAGATGAAACACATGTTCAATTCACAATGTTCAATTTGACGAACAATAATTGTCCACATAATTTAAAATCCAATTTGGTCTTGAAAAGAGCCCCCAACTTACCACTTAGCAAGCATGCTATGTATATGCAGAATTAAATGACAATAAAAACATGAATGCCTAATAAACAAAGTCATAACCAAAATCATGTATTTTTTTTAATTTGTTTTATGCTATACCTTAATATTCCGCCCAAGAATCAAGGATGCAACCTATGCCCGTGGAATGAACCTCGAAACCTATGAAAACTTAACCACCACAAAGTACTTCTACACCACACAATTTAGCCAAAAGGTGACCAAAATCATATACATATATACTTCAATCACTTGAGCATTGTTCTATTCCTACATCATTGAATGCCAATCTCCTTATACAAAGGGCGATGAGCCCATAAGGTCTTAGTTCCAACACAAAAATCTCCCCATACAAAGGGCGATGTGAATGCGAACCCATATGGTCTTGGTTCTAACCACAAAAAGCGGCTATAGCAAACCCTAGTAACTAAATCTAACTCAACTCAACTAAACTTGGTTATATAAAGTAAGCAACTCGCTTAAGATGTGGGGAGTTGATTTTGCACATTATCATAATTAGGTTGATGATAATTTTGTGCCGGATTCCAAGAGGCGATTATTTTACAATTAGGGAACGGACGTAAAGTCGAAATTCAATTGGGCAAAATTTTGGAGGCCATTGATTAGGGACCTAAAAACAGAAGTCGCACTTCAGATTTCATTGAAGCAATTCTGCATTTTCGCTCTCTGCAAAAGATCGAATATCGTCACCGTTGTCATCAAAATCCTGATTTTGCCGCGTTGACGACCAAACTTCTTTCAATCGCAGTGGCCGGTTGGCTGTGCATGCCTCACAAGGTATGCTTCTCAATACCCACCATTTCATTTTAGAATAAATATTGATATCTTTAATAGCATCTGCGGGTTTCGATCTCGAAACCAAATGGCTGTGCCCCGAACTTGAGGGTTTCTGCTATTTTTTTGTGCAAGGAATTCTTCGCATCCTTTCTCCGGATCTCTAGGTTTTGAGGGTTGCTGTAACTATTGCTGGCTTTGCCGGCACACGGGTTCGAAGCCCGCTGGCTGCAGACAGATTGGTTTGTGATGAAACTAATAGTGGCAAGATCTTTGTGGATTGTATACATTTCCGATAGCTAATTTACTCCGAGGGTTTGAGAGAGCATTTTTCTTTTTACTTTTCCTAGGGTTCTACGGCTTGAAACCACTATCTAGGTCAAAGTTCGCTCGCATCATCCCGAGCTTTGTGGTAAATCCCTTTCAACTCTGGCTTTATGCATATGCTTCTATAAATGAAGATAATTGCCTTATTTGATTCTTACCTTATGTCATGGCTATTTATCTCGTATTTTTCCTTTCTTCGCGGATCAATTTCGCATTAGATTCTTTCGCAATGAAGGGGGAAAACTTGAATCAGTGCAAATTTGAAGTAGTGGATTTTGAACAAAGCAGATCAATTCACGCAATTAATTGCAATAGTAGAGGAGTATTTTGATTTTCCTTTAAAAGTGGCGGATCCATGGATATGCAGTATTTACATGCAGTAGACGCATCGATACAAGGAAACATAAGCCATTTCTGCCTTCGAAGTTCTTATTGATTTTTGTCTTCTTTGGTGGAGTGTGCGTTGTGATTCAGTTGCGAACGTGCATGTGTAAAAGGGTAAGATACAGGGGAACGTAAGCCGTTTCTGCCTTTGGGGTTTCTTATCAATTTTCGACTTCTTCGGGGAAGGATACCTGCATGTTGCATGGCTAGGTATCCCTGACCCTGCGATTTTGTGTATTCCGATTCTATCTCCAAAATGGGCAAACTCGTGGTATGCATGAAAGAGAAATGTCCCATGGTGCAAAGTAGAAGTGCTAGTCGTCACTGAGCGCGGAGCAATAAAATGAAGCGGGTTATATTGCTGGGCTATTGCTTGTTTCTTTTGTGGTAAAAAAATTATATTAACGTAACAGAAATATACAGAAACAAGCTGTTTGTTAACCCCCTTTATGGCGAAACAGGGACTAGAAGTATCATATTTTTTAAAAGAATTGGCAATGGTTCAGGCTAAGGTTGGTAAGGTAAACTGAAGCGAAACTAATCACCCACCTGGTGGCTTGTCTTTCTTCTGGCTTGTGTGTTGCCATAGCTACCCAGATGAAAGAAAGGTGGAATGCCTGGGTATGGCATTCGCTTGACAAAGTGGTTCATCTGTAGCTTGTTATCATAGTCAGCCTCCTCAATTCTTTTTCACGCTGATGAAATTGAGCTTCCTCTCACCAATATCCATCTTTGTCTATGCTTCTGCTTGGGTTAAATGCATGAAGTGGTCCAGCTCATAACAGTGTTTATTCCACCTCTCTTATGTCTGCGGCTCTGCTTGACTCACTTTTCAACATCATGACTCGGAGCTTTGCAGCTTCCTACATTCCCCACAATATTTCTCAAAGTTCGGTTTTGGAGGCTAGTTTATCCTCTGCCTTAGTACAACACTTCCCAAGTCAGCCAATGATTAGTGGATATATGGTGCGGACTATTGCTTAAATATGCATATTGAATATATATAATACGTATTGTCATACTGACAGTGAAATTTGAAGGTCTTTAGGACAGAATACTATTTTACTAGTCGTGGCTACCAGTTTCTCACTTCATCTATAGATGCTCATCGAGCTTAAACCTTCTTTCTCCCTAGGCAAGCATCAATTCAGAATAGTGGTTGTAGAGACATATTTTTTTCTTTTTTAATGTAATCTCATTGCCTCTCTCGCTATTCGTATGAAGAGTCTATCTTAGTTCATTTTTTCTCAGCTCATCTGCTTAGAGCACTAAAAATATATTTCACTTTCTGTTCATATTAGTCATGATAGATAGATTCATAAAGGAAGGTGATATAGGGACATTTTTACCCTTAGTTTGTGGCAAGCTGTGCTAGTGGCTACTTCGTTGCTGTTATAACTTTTTACTCAAATGAGTGTTTTAATGCTTAGTCCTGAAATATTTGAGCCAGCAAGTGTCAGTCTAGAACTTTTCATAGATGAATCATTCTTCTATTTCGTTACTGTCAGCAATTTTTAGTGCAAACTTTAGCTGGACATGCCAAGCACTATTTTGACAGTCTTATGGGAACATGCAATTAACCAATCTGAATGTATACGCGTGAGGCTTTCTGGGAAGTAGTATGTTTCACCCAGTTTAAATGGGTTATGTTTTTCCAAGAATGATTCACGAGGGAGCAACTGGACCCTGCATGGCTTTAGTTTTACCATTGTTCTTTTGTTTACAAGGAAAACTTTGTGGGGAAACCCAAGGGAATGCTTTGCCACAGTTGTGGATGGCATCCCTAGTAAACCTGTTGTGGTAAATTAGTCCGCCTCACCCAGGGGGTTGCAAATGAACACCTGCTGTCACAGAACTAGCCAAATGCCCAGCAACATTGGTGACAACCAGTTGAGTTAACCTCTTTTCTATACTGTTTCCATTCATTTAGTCAATGCCAACAATAGATTGCCATGCTTAGATTTCAAAACATGTATTATATGCCCTCTATGGGAGTAACTGTTGAAAGGAAAAAATACACATTGTTAGCCTGCTTTGAAAGTCTAATAAAAATGATTTTAAATTTTGTTTGACCCTTTGCAAGGGAGCATTTGGGGAAGCAGTGTTTCGAAAGTTGAAAATAATCACTGTTGAATATAGGCTATTGCATTGCTGATTGTTCTTTCCTTTATTTCAGTGTTTTCTTTAGATATTTTCCTACTTGCTTCTCTCTGCTCCCAAAATACAGGAAATGAAATGCACCTATACTTATCGCATTGTTGCTATATTTCACGCTGCACATGCTCTTTATGCCTCAATTTTTGATAGCACAAGCTCTCCGATTTATGATCTATTCTCCTACTTGCTTCTCTCTGTTAGCAAAATACAGGAAATTAAATCCATGGGTGTATTCACTTTGGCTTCCAGGCACATTGGTGATTGAGCCTATGCTTAGTGCATTGATCCAATGTTTTCACTCTATATAATCTATGTACCTCAATTTTTGATAGCACAAGCTGTCTGATGGTGAGATCATATAAGATTGCTGGCTTCTTTAACATTAGACAATTATTCTGAGCACAACTATTACAACTGTGAATTTTCACAGATGACTGATCTTCATTTTATAAAGGCACTTGAATGCAGTGAGGAATATCTATTGAATTGATAAAATTCTGATGGTGCTTACAATGTTCTCTTGCGTGGTACATATTTCTGTACTTAGCTATGCTTGATATCAATCCTGGCTGGTCATGTATAAAAACATTTGTATATACATATCTATACCTAAATCAAAATTAGCCATTGATGCTTTTGTAAACCATGTCTGGATGATCCCGGGCAAACTATTACATCGCAGTAATGCACAATGTTTTATTGAATGGGAAAAACAACCTTATAAGAGAAATGATTATTAATTGTTTGAAGTGAAGTATGTGGGCAATGGACTCCTCTTTCAAGAATTAAAAGCATTAGGTTGTACTGCCAAGCATTAGCTTTGACTGCCATTGTGAATCAGCTTGCTGAGGGTCCCATGGGAACTTGTGTCCAGGCTATAGGAGATAACCATGGTCTGATAATAATAAGCAAAAGCTAGACACAATTAGGTAGGGGGATGATATAAGATGAGTGGGAGGGTCCATTTCATAAGAATATGATTATACTTAGCAGCATACCAGTTCAAGTTGGCAATTATTCCCAAGATACTGAAGTAGTGATTAGAGAGTATAACCACATTAATCCACCTGCACATTGTTCCAGGAGTCTGTCGTGGCTTTATAAATTCTGTCCAGAAGTAGAACTGTAGAACTGAGAATGCTCATCTTATCTCACCCTGTGGCTTACTCAAATTTCCTTTTACCAGGTGCCTATTTTATTAGTCTATATTCAAATTGGGCCAAGATGACTGTGTATCCTGGCTCAGGCAATGATGGTGTTATGCTATATTCAATCTACGCATATAATCTATTTTTGTTTGTCAAGCATGTTTGTCCTTTGCATGGGCTTGAACCTGATTATTTGCGATTAATGTGTGATAGAACCTGATAATAATGTCTTCTAAAACTTAATGTTTGTTATTTTTTAATGAGTTTAGCACAGCATGAAGATGTAAGTTGGTTATATTTCTATTGTTGTTATTTCAAAACAGCTAAAGCAATTAAACATTTTGTTTTTGTGAAACCAAAAGGTATTGGTGGAGAGTGGCAGTTGGTTTATAAGAAGGTATTGCAGCGATGTCACCTGCAGTCAAATCAAAGTCAAAGGAGAAGTCCTCAGGGAAGGACCAGAAAGTCTCATCTAAGCATGCATTAACAAACGGTGGTACCTCTGCCAGTGCAACTGCATACAATCCAGTCTCAGGCACATTTCATATGCTTGACTCAGTAACTGTCTCTTCAGGGGCCTTGTCACATAATGGGCGGTTTAGAAATATAGACGACAACGATGACAATTCTGGTTCTCTTGCAACTAATACAGATTGTGATTCACTTTCCAACAATGGTAGCTGCTCTGGTGAATCAGAAGACCAAAAAGACAAAAATGGAACTAGCAGATCAGAGAATCCACCAGGCTTGATTGGTGGAAATGATAGACGTGAGAAAATTCGTCATAAGAACGAGAGGAAGCATCAGCGCCAGAAAGAGAAACGTGCACAGGAACTAAGGGACCGCTGTACAGGCTATCTCATGTCTAGGAAATTGGAAGCACTCTCTCAGCAGCTTGTAGTGATGGGTTTTTCATCAGAACGTGCGACTATGGCCCTTATTTTGAATGAGGGTCGAGTTGACGATTCAGTACTTTGGCTTGTTGAAGGAGGGGAAGGTCAGGTTAATGAAGACCAAGGCACAGCAGGTAATCTGAAGATAGATATATCTGAAGAACTTGCTTGTATTGCAAGCATGGAAATAAAATATAAATGTCCAAGAGCCGAGGTGGAAAGAAATATTGTGGTTTGTCAAGGTGATTTAGAAAAGACAGCAGAAATACTAAGCAGCCGGCGACAAGAAGTTTCTCCTTCAAAAGGAGAAGATAAAATGGCATCATCAGTGACAAAGTCCACAAAGGACACACCTGCAAATAGTAATAGACAATCTGCTACGCCTGCTCAGGCTCCTTCGCAAAGAGGCAATCTAATTCAGGTCAAAAACATTAGTACGGTACCAGTCTCATATCATCAGAGGCGAGAAGAAAAGGATTTTAATTATGCAAAAGGGAAAACACAAGCAACTCCGTCAAGAGTCGCAGCTTCAGAAGGAGCAATAAAAAGCACTCAACCTTTAAGAAGGGTACAAGCAAAGGGTGAATGGCAAAGACCACCATCTCCAGCTGAGAAGAAAGTGCCAGTTCCCATTTCGTGGCCATCTTCAACATCTGCCCCATCTGTTTCATATCCTGTGACCAATAACACACAGGTTGGGAATTCTACTAAGACAGTACCTGCTGAAATTAGGCACCGAACTAGCGGATCTGATATTAAAGCAGTCCAGGTGACTGCAAGAGAACCTGTGGTTGTCATGCAGCGTCCTCAGTCATCTTACACGCTCCCTGTTGCGAGTGTCGGAGTTTCTTCTACCTCTGCATCATTGACATTACCTTCTTCTGGATGGAATGGGAATTATGTTGATTCTTCTATGCCAGCAAACTTCCAATACAACAATGGATCTACAAGCACAGATCATTTGAAAGGGGTTACCGTGGGTAAGGTTCCAGTGGGAATTTCAGCTAAAAGCATTTCAGATATTCAGGGTCATTTTCATCCTTTTCTATCTAGTCCTGTGGATTCTGTGACTGCAGGTTGGAGTTCTGGACAAATGGGATTTGGCTCTTCAGATACCTCTATGCCATCATCAAGTTTGTTAAGTCCATTGACTGTATCCAATTCTTCCTCGGGGCATTTTACAGTGTGGGGTCCAGCGGGTCCAGCAGTGCAAGGATCGTCTGTAGATTGGAGTATGGGATCCATGGTGAATTGCGATTACACAAATATTGATTGGAGTGTTGCACCATCACCCAGTAGTCCACAAGATTCAAGCTCCATCGGATTCTCTCGTGGCTTTCCTTCTATGGGAAAGTTAGGAGAAAATGTAAATTGTGAAGGAAGTTTACAGCATTTTTCTGTAGCTTCCAGTCCATCAGATGACAATAGTGGCTGTTACGATATGTGGCTAGGTTCAAAGGGGAGGGATAATAATACTGGGATTGGATTGCAAGAGAAAACTGTAAGTGAGTCTGGAAATGCAACATCATCTGTTGGATTTCATGAATGGACATCTCCTTTCGCAGGCAAGGACCTTTTTAGTTTGCCTCGTCAGTTGGTCCCTACTCCCCCTCTATAGACAAGTTAAGTCAATTGTGGGGACTTTTATCACAACAGTCAGCCTTAAGTGATTCTATTTGTTGTTGCTTATGTCTGTATGTGGGCATCTTGCCTGATTAAGAAGGATTGTATGTGGCATGTTTTATTGGTTGGTTAGCTTTTGTGGAATAAGCAGTTGGGTTTCAATTGCATTGAATTTATCCATTGATGAATGTTGGCAGAGATTCTTTATGCACTTTGCGATCACACTGCTATAAGTAGAGGAGAATATAAAAATATTAAAGAGTGAAAAATGTCTTTTCTAAATTTTTGGTTTACTATGTAGCTCATGTCCGAAACATGGAGTGGTAGCTGTACATAAAAGGTGGGTGCCTTTTTTATAAAATATTGAAGGATGTAAAATATCTTTGCGTTTTCTAAATTATTGGTTTACCTAGTAGCTTATTCTCGAAATATGGAGTGGTATCAGCACATATAAGTTGATGGCCTTTGTGGAGAAGAGGAGTGCTTGCTGTTTTTATTTTTATTTTTAAATTTGTATCTCTCCCACCTGAAATTATTTTCCTCGCATGTGTCATAATCGTGATCTCAAGATGGGGTGTTGTGTTTCTACAGCTTGTCCCCGGCCATTAGAGCTACTACCTGAATGAGCTCCTAAAACCATATCCAATTCCTGCTAGTGGGGGGAAATACTCTCACTGTTACCTTGATACTATCTCTGTTGGCTTTGGATCGTTACCTTTTTGGATAGTGCCTTTGTAAACTTCTATTGCTTTCAGTGCACTTAGATTTCAATGCTGAACCATATTTGACAGACATTCGCGACCTTTTATGGTGTGGGGTGAACATTTGTTTTTCCAGTTACTTCCATTGGAGCTTTTATTTTTCATAGTTATCATGGCGAATTTGCTGCCATCAGGTTTTACCCCCTACACCACCCCCTATATTTTCTGTTAATGCTTGGTTTAAACGATTTGAATTTATTTTCATATGCTATGTATGTCAACTAAATACGGCATCTGAATTATACATGTTTCATTTTTAGTAATGTGTAAAGGTTCTTTATCAGGTGTTCTAATAGTGAGAGGAATTGCCCAGATGTGTTGGAGGGCCATTAAACAGTCAATATTGTGTTCCTTGTTTTGAATCTGTGGAGAAGTGTTCGTAGACCCACTATTGGATTGATAATAAGCTATCTTTAAATTTTTTGCTATTTGAAGTAGAAGAAAGAATCATCGGATTGAACTAATGGCACCTACGTGTTTCAGATGGTTTACTTTCATATGTTGTGTGCATTGGCTATTCATGCCTTCAATAATTAGTATGTAAAGAATTTGCAGTTGAAAAAAACGTGCTGTATTGATGTATATTTCGTCACCAATGTGCTTTTAAAACGGCAATGTAATTAAAATAAATTGTGAAATTGGTTGGTATGGTAAATGTTTTGATTTTTATTTTTCATGGTTCATTATGAACCCCACGCTGCATTATCACGGATTACAGTGTTTTCTGAACCCAACAGCCAACAGTCATGCTTTCACTGGGGTTTGTGCTTCTATTATTATGCTTTGTTTTGAATTTCTTCATCAGCATCCGAAATGTTCTACAATAATAAAAAGAAAGTTCGATCTTCCCGATGGTGCCGGCTCATTCAAAGGTTTTGGTTCAGATTTGACATTATTACGACAAATATTATGACAAATTATTACGGCAAATATTATTGTGCACAATGGCTCTCTTTTTTCAGATAGAACAAATTTAGCAGAAAACACAAGTGTTAGGTTAGGCTAACATGCAATAAAAGCTGCGACTTGTAAAACTTCGAATTTTCAGATACAATTTTGCACATGCAATAAAAGCTGCGACTTGTAAAACTTCGAATTTTCAGATACAATTTTGCACAATTTTGGAGCAGAAGCATTCACTTTAATTGAGATTTTTTTAAAGCGGAGGTTGTCTAATTTCATGATTCAACGAATACGATTAGTGGAAAGTTTTTCAAAGCAAGTATTAAGCTGCAATGTTTAATGTCTAAAAAAAAGCTGCAATGTTTAATGTCTAAAAAAACTTGTAATATTAAAACTATAGCGACCGAAAGCTTCAGGAAGACGAGCTGCGTTTTCAGAAAAAAAACTGGTAAAATTAAAACTATAGCGACCAAAAGATTAGAGATTAATGGTGAGAGCCAACATAGCTGTTCCATGCCGTTCCCTCCCTGTAGCAGGGTCCCAATGTGTTTTTTTCAAATATATATTTTTAAAATTAATTAAATACTTTTTGAGACTCGTGCAGAGGATAAGTTCATATAAATGGCATGGGGATTTTGTTATAATTAAATATTTTTTGTGAGACTCGTGCAGAGGATAAGTTCATGTAAATGGCATGGGGATTTTGTTACGTATTTAAATATGTTTTATATATAATAAGGATAAATATGATCTAAGGCCATTGACAGCTGAGTGAGACTTTTGCAGAGGTGGTTATCTTTATGAAAATGGCATAAGCCACCATTCAGCCATGATCTACTTCGAATAATGTCAGTGCAGCAAAATGGTGGTGATATGTACATCCTTTGTCCTATATGTGCAAGGCTTGTTGAGGTGGCAGAGGTATTAGATGATATTTATCCTTTCTGTTACATTATATGATTGTGTTAGTTTTCCAAAATTTTAAATTATTTTAGATATTAAAAAGAAAAAAATAGCATAAAATAATTTTAAAAAAATAATGGAAATAGGAAAAACAAAAGTTGGTAATTAAAAAATAAACTAAAAAAAATAGGGTGGAGTCCACTAGTTTGTTTTGTGGCATTGTGTTTAGTAGCCACTTGTCAATTGATTTTTTTTTTGTAATAGGGGAATTGGCAACTGGGAAGGGGTTGGTACTCGCATGACACGGGGTCTAGAGATCCAATCCCATTCGTTACCACTATACCCCTAGGTGCACCCACACAACCTGCAAGCATGGGGCACGGATAAGCCGGGTGATTTGAACTAGTGACCTCCATTTACAACATTTCCTTCATATCAAACGAATCGCCGGTTGAGCTACACCCTTGTGGGCCTTGTCAATTGAAATTTGAAGACATTCATATGCAAAAGGATTAAAAAGACGAAAATACCACTCATGGCTTGTTTTGATACGCTTTCTTAGCAATATCCAATATCTCACATAGAGAGAGTATGTCATCACAAGTGTAGTGGTACTATTCCTTGCGATGGTGGGCTATGTTCCCTTGCTTTTGGCAAGGCCCATTTTGATGCAATTAGAAGCCATGGCTTGAGTTGTGGCTACATTCAAGCCATTGAGTGGACCATTGAGAGAGTTCACAAGGAGTTCTACTAATGGTAGACTCTTGTGTTGATGTTTTTTCCATGGTTTAAGTTGTGGTTACCATTCAAGTTATATGGCTTGACGAGTCGACCATCGAGCTAGTTCACAGAGAGTCCTACCAATGATCTCTCGTCTTGATGTTGTTTCCATGTCTTCCTACTATTGGTAGATTCTTGTTGGGATGGTGTTTCCATGTTACATAGGACAAGGTCTTGTTATAACTAGCCAACACAAAATTAATTTTTAAGGCAACTATTTGTTTTTTAGTTTTGGGTTTTTCCTTTGGTTTCGACCCCCCTGACTTTTCACTTCTATATGTTCATTCCTAATTTGGGTAACTATATCATTAATGCCATGTTGTCTTTATTGCGATGGTTGTGGCTCAATGAATTACATTTACAATCCTTGTGACTATGATACCCTCATCTTTAGTAGAACACATGAGGAGCATTTGAAGTACATTCAATGAGATAATATCCTATGGAAACATAAGTAATATGCCAATGTGCAGAAGTGGCCATGTGACATGTAAATAATTAAATGTCTTGGATAAATCATGGATGAGTGAGGTGTGCATGTGGATTCAATGAAGATCCAAGTCATTCACAATTGGTTGACCCCGACGACATTAATTGAACTCTATAGCTTCTTGGACTTGCCAACTTCTATTGCAATATCATGTTGGGGTTCTCTTTTATCGCTTGGCTCATAAGACAAGGGTCCAAGGGTGGAGATAAAGTTGTTTGTTTGCATTGAGGCACACTAGAAAACATTTGAGGATTTGAAAGTTTGCCACTTGGCTCAGCACAAGTTCTCATTATTATGGTAAAGTTGGTGTTGTGCTCACTCAAGATGAACATCCAATTACCTATCAGTGAGACACTCTTTGATATGATTCACAGGTACCCCACTTATGACAAGGTGACGTACTCCATTGTACAAGCATGCAAACAATGGAAGCCTTATATTATCAAGAAGGAAGAATCTTCCACACTAGCCACAAGCCCCTGTAATTCATGTAGATGCAGGGAAAGTTGTAGAATGATTAACATTAGAAGTGATCCGTTTATTTTCAACAATTCCACTTGAACATCATGTACAATTGCAAGAATAGTACTTGAACATCATGTACAATTGCAATAAGAGATTTCCCCATCCATGTTGCCTCTTCTATTGGCATGTTCTTCTCATCTTCTCATCTTCTCATCTTCCCAACAATTGAATAACTCATCTTCTCTTGTTGCCTCTTCTATTGGCATGTTCTTCCATGTGATGAGGTAGTCAATAATTGCTTGATTTCATAGTTGCTTGATACATGTTTCAATGATTGTTTTAGGTTCTAGTATGATTTTCCTTTCTTCATCAATCTTTGGTAAAGTAGTTTGAATTGGAATTACCTTTTTTAGGCAAGAAACATGGAATAATAGATGTACACAGGAAGACAAAGGCAACTCCAATTTGTAAGCAATACTTCTAATCCTCTACAACACCTTATAGGGACCGCAATACCTAGGTACTAATTTTTTGAACTTCTTTTGTTGCTCGAGGGACATTTGTGTGTATGGTTGTAGTCTAAAAAATACCCAATCCCCCACTTCAAATTTCCTTTCACTATGGTGTTGATCTGATTGTTGTTTCATCCTATTTTGTGTTATAGCCAAGTTGTCTTCAATAGTTGGAGAACCTTTTATTAGCGCTCTACGTGATCATCCACTGCTTGAACCCTAACTTTCTCTTTTGAGGATGATGTAATTGATGGAGGATGATAGCCATAAAGTTCCATAAAAGGGGACATTTTTTATGAAGTATGGAATGGCGTGTTGTACCACAATTCTTCCAAGGGCAACCACTTGACCCATTGTGTTTGTTTATCGAATGCAAAGCAACAAATATACCCTTCTAGACATTTATTCACAATCTCATTTTCCCATCAAATTGAGGATGGTAAGAGTTGTGAACCAATTGAGTACCCCAACAGGAAAATATTTCCTTGCTATCATGATTTGTTCCCATGGATGCTACATCTAGCTTCTGAATTGTTTCCATGGATGCTACATCTACTGAACTTGCTTTAAAATGATGAGAAAGAGAGAAGAAATGATCATACTTTGTGAGTTGATCCACCACTACCATGATAACATTGTTTCCTTTAGAATTTGGTATGGCATAATTTTGACAAACCCAAAATTATGCCACAAACTTTTGGACATCAGTTTTAAGACTTTCCCCCAAAAACCTTTCTTGATCATGTGGTAAGTTTTCAAGAATCTTGAATCTCCTCCTATAGGAGAAGTGTGCAATTCCAAAAGGACGTTCTGTTTGAGTTGGGAATTCTTACATAAATATAGGTGATCTTGAATCATTATTCCACATAAATTTATCTAATTAACTAGGGTCTTCTTGTAGTTGTTGAATAATCTTGCAAGCCTTCTATTCCTGCTTCCATTTTAGCCTTTCTTTTTCCACCCAATCAGATTACAAAATGGAAATAGAAAACAATAATCCCTCTGTGCCATCTTCTTTTCTTGGAAGTGCATTTGCCACCACATTTTGTTTTTATTTTTTCTAGATAATTTCAAAGTCATAACCTAGCATCTTTGTAACCCATTTTTGTTTCTCTTCTGAAGATAATAGTTGTTCCTACTGCTTAAGACTATCATGATTTGTTCTTAATGTGTCTTCCTATTAGGTAAGGGTACTATTTCTTAATTGCATATAGTATGGCCAACGTTTCCTTTTGATAAATTAATTTTAGTTTTTTTCCTTTACATTGGAAACTTTCAAAGACAAGGGACCTTCCTTCTTGCATTAAAACTGCAATAATGGTTTTTGTGAAGTCAGGTGTGGCTAATAAGTTGTACACATAGCCTCTTTAAGTTTTTCAAAGAGGCATATAGTTGGTACTCCTCCAATAGTTTTAAGACCACGTCAAGATGTTGTACATGCTCTTCCCAAGATTTTCTATAGATTAGAATATCATAAAAAGATACTTTCTAGGGAAGGGTTTAAAAATAGAACTCATTAAACTTTGAAATGTGGAAGGTGCATTGGTAAGGTCAGATGACATCACCAAAAAACCATAATGGCCTTCATGTGTTCTAAAGGTTGTTTTCAGAATTTCTTCTTGCCTCATTTTGATTTGATGATATCTAGAATGGAGATCCAATTTAGTTAAGACAATTGCACCATGTAATTCATCTATTAAATAATCAATGATAGGAATAGGAAACTTATCTTTAATTATCATCTTGTTGAGCTCTATATAATCTAGATACATAGACAATGAACCATCCTTTTTGTGAACAATCACCATTGGTGTAGAGAAAACATTTTGGCTAAGATGAATGATGCCTACATTTAACATTTCTTCAACCAGATTCTCAATCTCACTCTATTGTGCATATGGGTAATTGTAAGGTCTGATGTTAGGTGGTACAGTTCATGGTTTCAAGTGAATAACACAATCATAATATCGAGTATGTGGAAGACCATTAGGTATCTCTCCAAAGGGGATTCACAATGAGTTAGACCCGTGCTCTCCTTTTAAATCAAAGGGAACTATCAATCATTAACTCTTTAGAACCTATCACTTTAGAGGGTTTCTTTGGATTACCTTCCGAGGAGAATCTCATTAAAATAGTTTCTAAAAATTAAGAGCCACTCTTCCCAACTATTGTAACCTTTGGACCTCTAATACAACATCAATGCCACCCATTTGGATTGCAATCATTGGAGTATCTAGCAAATACTCCCCCATAGTAAGATTAATGCTATGGCACTTCCCTAAACAATTTATAGTACCTCTATTTGCAATCATTACTTGAAACTTTGGTGCTAGATATATAAAGGAATTGAGAAGTTTGACTAATTTTCAATTAATGAAGTTATGGGTACTACAAGAATCAATCAACATTGCATGGAGTGATAATGCTAGCCAATGCATGGAAATATATGATTGGAGTAGTATCCTCTAGTTCTACATATTGGGACTATTCGACTTCTAGATCTTCTTTCTCCTCACAATCTATGCACAATAATTTCTTCTCATTCCACTTATACCGCTTACAAGTGGAATAAGAAGAAATTATCCATATTTTCCCTCTCTAGTAGCCCTTCTAGTATCCATATTTTTACTTTCAACTTTCCTTTCCAAACTAAATTCATTCTCCAATGAATCAGGTTCGAAGAGACACACCTCTTTGCCTGAGATTTATCAATTGGATAAATAATCTGTTGCTCTTAATATCCCCATAATGTGTTGTTAATTCATCCATAAATACAGAACAAGAGAGAATAGAGTCCTTTTTATGATCACAAATCCATTGGTACCATGTTATGGGATCATTACCTTCAAACTTATACATATACATCTTGGGAAGGAAGTAGTTCCTTGGTCCCAAGTTGAATGCATGATGATGTGTATTATGGAGTAATGAACGATCAAGTGTTGGGGACTCAAACCTCTTGTTCTCCAATTAATTTTCATTTTTCTCAATATGTGATTGGGGCGAGACCATATTTTTCTCCTTATCCTCTTATTGAGGAGATGAATCAAGAATAAATAGATGTCTTACCTCATTCAAAAATACCCCCTTCATATCTTTGAGACCCTCCTTATTGGCCATCTTTTTTATCATTTGATCCATGGTTCTATCTTCTGCATATTCATTTTCATCTCAAGTTCTATATAATTTTTTGTGTTTACAAGTTGAACATGTGTCATTTACCTATCATTCAATTCCTTAACTTTTTCCTCCAAATTGGATAGTTGGTTATACATTTCTTCATTTTCTTCATGAGTCTCGATTGACCTATTTAAACGTTTAATTGGTGTAACATTTTTTGTAGAACCCTATGTCATGTGAGCCCAATATAATATTTTCCTATAATTCTCTTCTATTTCCTCTTTTTTGCACATTTTCATCACCCCAAATAGACATTCTAATCAAAAGTTATGAATGTTTCAAGTTTGTAGGTTGTCTTGTTAGCCAACCTTTCTCCTGAATTATCTCTGAAGTCCTCCCCCCCTTCTAAAATTGTCCGATAGTATCCTGGTATGTCTTCTCTAAAATTCCATAGGTTTGACAAAATTTTGATGTGCAAAGAGCTAGTTATTCTAATTTTCCCAAAATTTGTTGTTTTTGTCCATTTCAAGAGAGTGAACTTGTATGGACTAACACATGTCTAATTTTTATGTTCTGCTTTTGAATTTTTTACCACAAACACCATGGTTTGTATTATCTATTATGCAAAAATGGCACTCAATTTGGAGCTCTCAAGGTGGCATGTCCCCTCCTGTAAGATGGATATTCAAGGTAGGTGTGTTCCCTCTACCACTGGATAGGCACATTTCCTCTGTCTAATTCCCTATATCATGCATATCTTGTAAGATATTTTATGCCTTTCTTTGTGATTGGTTATGCATCTAACCTATGGCACTCTAATAAAAAACATGACACAACTCCTTTGTGCATCCCACACCCATAAGCTAGCCCATTGGCAAGGTTTGGTCTTGTGTCCTACACATTGCATGAATGCACATCAAGAAAAATGATTGAATACTTCAATAATAATCATAATCAAGTTGAACAATAACAATCGCTACCCATCACATATCCCACAATACAATATCCCAAGGCAAATATTGTATTGAATGCCCATTTCAAGGTAGGTGAATCATTATAATTTTTCAAGGAAAAGTATACTAACTTTGCGAATAATCCTTTATTGAAAAAATTATTTAGGCAAAATTTTCTAATTAAATAATTAACAATGGACAAATATTTATGATATGTATTGCAGTTTTTGGTGAAACTTTGCATACTCAATTTTCTTAATGATATTATTATTTAATATGCATATTCCTTTTCCAATTTACCACTTGCCTTAGTGTTTTTCAATGTTTTCTTACGTGTGCATGTATCTCAGGATATGTATATTAAATATTTAAATATTAAATATTTATATGTATATTTATTGGAAAAGGAATATGCATATTAAATATTTATGATATGTATTTCAGTTTTTGGTGAAACTTTGCATACTCAATTTTCTTAATGATATTATTATTTAATATGCATATTCCTTTTCCAATTTACCACTTGCCTTAGTGTTTTTCAATGTTTTCTTACGTGTGCATGTATCTCAAGATAGGATTGGACACCCACATACATTGCCAAAAATAATAATACAAAATATGCAAATTAAAAAAATTCATTATGGAAAAGGCATCAAAAGGAAAATTAAATGATTAGTCATGTTCTCGTTACCTACTCTATAAGGAAATAATTATGGATAATTAAAAACTAAAAAGTTCATTGCAAAACAAAGTATTGGAACCTTGAAAAATAATACATATCTACTTTAATTCTTTCTAGTTCATTGTAAAACAATAAGTATTGGAACCTCGAAAAATAATACATATCTACTTTAGTTCTTTCTACTACTACATACATTGCCTCTTGTCCAATGTTATTAACTTAATTCAATTGGTGTGATGAGAAAACACCCTAAAATTTTTCCATCTCTAAAAGCAATAATCAAAAGCTTAAATATGAAAGTAAAGAAACACAAAGAAAGGAAAATAAATATGTCATTATATTGGAGGAGACAAACTATAGCAAAAAATGTGATTGCACCCTAATTTGAATTTTTTAAGGGAAGGTGGTGTCACTTCATAATATCATAGTTTTGAGATAAAAATAAATTCAAGCTCAACACATGTCTTGCAATTGCAACTTCAACTTACATATAAATACATAATGAAAAGTAAAAATATACATCAAATTCACACAATGAGAGGTAAGAAGATAAACTATAGAGTATTTTGGAAAGGAAACCAATACAAACAAATTTCTTCAAATTTTTACACTATTAACCCTCTTGGAAATGATTTATTGTACCAGAGATGCTAATTCATTCTAATTCCACTAATGGAAGATTTAATATACATTATACACAGTGAAATTTACTCTAACTTGTCACATCAATCATAAATAACTTATCACACCTCTATCAAGATCATAACATACCTATATACAAGCTTAATAAAGTACTCAAAATAACCATAAAATACATCCAATGAAATTGACATAAAAATTACAGTGAAATCCTAGGCAAAAACCGATAAAAAAACTATATCCACAACCAATTAAAAGTGGTAACCTCTTTAAATTTAAAGAATTTTCTTCATAATTACATAGTCTATTGTAACTTGGGGATATTTACCCATAATAGTAAATGTGGAGTTTGAACGTTGAGATTAATGCAACGATGGTGCAAGCTTTTTTCTGAAAAGAAAACTAATTTCATGGTACTTCACTGAGTTAATTGATGGTGTTGTATCATGATTCTACATAGTTATAACCAATGAGAAATGGCAGAAAGTCATTTTTGAAGCCTTATAAATATTCAACATGTCACCGATCTTATGCGTTTTTACGATGGTTAAAAAATACTATATATTACCTAAGCTGATCAAACTTTTGTAATATGTATCAGCCGTCAAAAGCTTCTTCCAATGTACCTGTCATTCCTGGGTATGTTTTCAACAATCATATTAACAAGCTTCTATGCTTTGTGCCTGTCAAGTCATGCTACACTTCATCCTAGACAAGTTTCAACAAAAACATAGTCTTTTGTGGAGGGCTCAAGATCCAATTGATCCAGTGGACCTATAACCATCAACACTAACAAGAACTCATTGGTGTTCACTAATGCCGATACCAACAAGAACATATAATTATAATTATCAGGTATGGAATTTCAAATTTTCTGTGTCTGTCAATTGAAAATTTAATAACGATTATATGTTTGTATTTGTCAGACAATTGAAAATTTAATAAATTTAATAACGATTATATGTTTTTGTATTTGTCAGACAATTGAAAATTTTACGTTTTAGGAAAATCCAAGAGTGTCCATTTATCTGCCGAGAGATTCATACTTTTTACACATTGCTGTGAACTATAAAACTCCATAACACAGCTGCTAGTCTAACTGATGTTCGCAAAGCTATAAGGCGATTTCTTAATTCAAATTGTATAACCAAAACATTTAACTCTATTATAACTAAAAGCAAATCCTATCATTGTTAAGAAAATGTCGCAAGCTTTCAATTCCATAAAAAACTCCGTTATAAGAAATTTAATCCCTCTCGTCGCTTAGTTCTTTCCTCCTTTTAGAAATCCAGCCTCGCGACCAAACCCCAAAACGGAAGGTAAGAACAGTGATCAGAGATAACTATATTTTGCTCGAATAAAACTAGCAGTGCACAACATAGCATTACAGAGAGCGAACTCGACCATGGGAAATTTCTTTGGGATATCCATCACCTGGATTAGGTTTAGGTTCAAACTTCTAATATCTAATAGTCCGCAAGTTAGATATATTGATAATTTATAATTTAATGTTTTTAATTTTTTTTGGATAATCACTGTGTATATTGGTTCCTTCTGACTATCTCCTGGCTTCTATCTGTGACCCTATCATTGCCTCTGTAGGGAATATACTCAATCCTTATTGAGAAATATCAACAAAGTTAACAATTTTTTTTTAACTTTCTTGATATCTGTCAATAAGAATTGACAGTTAAAAAAACCCCAAAGCCCCCATTCATATAGCCTTATATATTCTATTGGGTGCCTGTGTGCCAAGGCCAAAGAAGGTCAAGGTCAAGGAAGGAAAAAGAAAGGCTTAAAGTATTGAAAGCCAAGGGGTAAGTGTTCCAAGAGCAAGCAGGGCCTCAAAGACTTCACTTGATAAAGATCTTTCCTAAATATCTAGTTGATTTGGTTATGTGTGTTTTCACAGTGATAAGATATTGTATCAGAGTTTCTGGAAGTACTGTGTAGGAGTTTTTAGTCCCACTTTTTAGGGTGAACACTTTACTCATCTTCAAGGAATCACCATGAAGATGGATGAAGTGTTCACCCAAAACGTCTGACTAAAAACTCCTACACAGTGCTTCCAAAAACTTTAATACCCTAGTTGAGTTCGCTAAAAAGAGCAGGTTTAAAACTCTTAGCTTTCTTTTCTGGCCGAAGTAATTATCCAAAGAGAAAAGCGTAGCATATTTCAAGCTAGGCGTAACATATTTCAAGCCAGTAACTAAGTGAAGTAAGTAACTCCATACGAAAAATAGTTGACTCGCTTTATACAAAAACAAGAGCCACGAGGTGGCAATGTCCCTGACATTGCATCTGCATTGGCTGGTTGTTTGCAATAGCGTTGTAAAATCACCTCTATATATTGTTTGTAGAAAAGTAAATACATTGTTTGTACAAAAGTAAATACCCAAAATTTAGAGTAGTAAGGCTTGTGTGATAACCAAAACAACACATCAAAAACATCCCTTCCCAAAGAAACATGGACACTAAAAAAGACATATTAAGTCACAAACTTTGAAGGGAGCCCAATCAACTGAATGTGATGATTAATACAGACCTTTGACCCTAATGGTTAAGTTGAAACCCTTAAAATCTCTTTAAAACCTAACACCCAGAGGCTTTGCTCTTGCAATGCTCTCTTCAAGTGAATCCATTCACATTAATCAGTTTGGCACGCTAAATAAACACTGGATTTTTCAAGAAATGAGCATACATGGATCTAGAAAAAATTACAAGACCAAAGGGCATTTTTTGCTAACGATAGTTATGGGTTTTTTTAAATTTTGCTTAATTTTTTGGATCCGAATGAGATGTTAAAATTAGGGATTTTGCTATAAAACATCTACATTTGTTATGTTCTGCTAATAAATTTGGCCTCATATCACCTTCAAATTTCAAAAAGGAACCTCAATTTGAATTTGTGTTAACTAATACGCAAATAATAATTTCAGATGCAACAATGGTGGACATAGGAAATTGTTACGAATAGGAATATTAAGAAACAATCTTAACTGCCAATACAAGGGAGGACCCTTATGTATACTGCCAGTCCTATGGCTGACAATACTAGTAGAAACTTCAGCAAGCCTGGAGCACAAGATTTGGGTGTCTGTTGTGCCATCTCTAATGTTTTGGGTGATCAGCTTTTTCTCTTAAACACTCATTTTGAGACTGATCTCTACTAATATATCTTCAAGATCTGTCTGATCCAATCCAAGGCAATATCCCACCAATGCCTTGATACCCAATATTCCAATTTTATGCTCATATATTCAAGCATCCTGATTGGTTAGCTGTATATATTTTCAGGCACTGATCTGTAATCGATTCTCAAGTACTTGGTGCCCGAGACTGAAATTGAATACACAGTTCTGATTCTCTAATTACATAAACTATCAGTATTAATGCCTAAATCATGAACTCAATGCAAGCATCATGGTTGCCTATCAGTCTCTCCATGCACTTCTGTGAAGTGTTAAACCCTCTGCCTCGCTACTAATATAGCTGTCCAGTGTGAGACAGACCACCATGAGCTTAAACATTTGGAGGATGAAAAATCTATTTACTTGGAACAACACCTCCTAGTGCCATTCAAATCCACCAATATAAAATCACCTTTGACTTTCTTTGCAGTGGTGGGTTGAAGGGTTCTCGTCATTCTAGATTCCAGGTTCACCTTTGTCAAAGCAATCATTCATTGGGTACCATGTGCATGGTGTGAATTCCTTGGGGGATTATTACCTTTTTATCCTAACACGATTTGGGTGGCCTAGCCTCTTGTATGTCATCAATACACAACAACAATAGTGTCAGTTGGGATGGGAGTTCTTTACAAACGTCCCACAACATTGACCCCACTTAGAATAAACAAATCAGGTGCTCCTGTGGATAATCATGGCGTCACTCTTCAAAATGGCGTATAGACTACACCACACCAATTACACGTTTTCATAAAGGTTATGACGCTCTGAGTCTCTAGTGTGATGAAAGCATTGATGGGACAACAGAGAGTGAAAGCTCTTTTATAAAACTCGTAGCACCATGTTCGTATAAACACTTAAACAAGTGGAGTGTGACATCAACAATTCTACAATTAACGGTCTGTTTAGACTGGTGGTAAGCTATAAAAGATTGAGGGATAGAATGATTGATATAAGCCAGGAAGAAATCTGGAAGTAAATGACTAGAAAAGCATTCTTGACAAACCTCCAAGTTATGTCGACCAATATAATTAGTAAGTCATGACATCCATGATTAATATTAAGATTGAAAAAGCCTCATGTCCCAAGGGAAGACATCCAATCTTCAAGTCACCAACAACAGTCTTAGGAAAGAAGAATCAGATCCCAATCTGTGAAATTTAAGAACACTTATTCTGATTCTGAAACCTTGCCAGCGCGAAGGACAAATTCACTCACATGTAAATCCATCTCTACCTCAAAAAGAGATTTCATTCCATAAAGGACAAAAGGATAGAGAAGCTTAGAGCACCACCTACAAATTGCCCAAGGAAAGACTAGGATCATCAGACCAATCTTGTAGGTTGAGAGTCTCAATCTCAAGTCGTCCACAGCAGCAATGGCAGAATCGTAAATGAAGCAGAGGGGCATACCCATGAAGTACAGCCTCCTAAAGCCTTGAGTAGCCTAGTTCAAGGCAGCCAAGAAGAAACACTTACCTCTTTAGCTAGAAAAGCCATGAAAGAAAGTAGAGAACACCCAAAACAAGCAAGAAACAATTGACCTATTCATCACATCACCCAGATCCAAATTTGGGCAACAAATCCAGAATCAACATCAGGGCATCAAGGACAATGTTTGTAGGCTAGGGATAATGAAACCCAATCATGGAAGAGAACCCTACCATGGATCTAGTACAGGAGCAGCTCCACACCTATTTAACCAGAGGAAAACTGCATTGTATGACTGTTTGTCTCAACATTTCGAGCCTCTTAGTCAGGTTCATCATCAGGAGAAGTGTCTCAAGATTTTTGGAAGAGAATATCCCTACTGTTCACAGTACAGTCTTTAGTCCGCAATGCTTGGACTATGTTATGTTTTAGGGGACATTTTTGTCAACTGTAAAAGTTATTTTTTGCCCTTACTGAGACACCTTCTGCTCGTAGTGTGAATTTGGTAAGACCATCTGGACACTGGGAAAAATTGGTATTATTACCAGGGGTGATGTGATTACATACATTGACATACAGTGAGTCTCTGGGATCGGCACTTGACATTGACACTGGACTTGACATTGCAATGTCCTAGCAAAGAGAATATTGAGCTTAGGAGCATGCAACAATATCAGCATGGTTCTTAAGCATGTGGAACAAATTTAAACCTGTGTAAAACCATATGCACAAAATCCAAAGCTTGGGCATTTTCAGTTGAAAATTTATACTACTGTAACAAACCATGTCTTAACAGGTAGTCAACTGGCTTTTGTAAGAATTGCCATTACAATAAAAGGAGGCAGCCATCTAAATTAACAAGTATAGCTCAATGTCACTCTCAAATCTCATTCAACATCTTGGAAGCATTACTGCGATTAATTATTACTGCAAATTGCAGACAAAACACCTTCAAAAATCAAAAGAGATAATTTAATAAACCTAAAACCAATTCAAGAAAGGGGAAACTGTTTTCCAATTAAACATAGAACTATCTTCTCATTAAAACCATGTTATAATTAAGGACCAAGAAATTCTGTTGATAATTTTCTACTCATGTAAACCATCTTAAAATCAAAAGAGATAATTTAATAAAACTAAAACCAATTCAAGAAAGGGGAAACTGTTTTCCAATTAAACATAGAACTATCTTCTCATTAAAACCATGTTATAATTAAGGACCAAGAAATTCTGTTGATAATTTTCTACTCATGTAAACCATCTTATAATTAAGGACCAAAAAGTTATAAAATTAAAATGTTAAAAAAATTACTTCGCCATAGTGCAGAAAGCAAAATATAGAAAATGTCATATAGATCCATGCTACAAGTCTGAGTATACTTCTTAGCACTTCCAGAGAAAGTACAAAAAACCAAATTAAATAGCTATTGGACATATAAACACTTTAAATACTTAAAAGCATATGGCAATACACTAACAAAAGGAGAGAATGAAAATATTATGATCACAGCATACAAAAAGTTGGTAAAGTGCAAGCCAATGAATACGTACAAATTGTTCTTTACTCAACTTACCCAGTTGCAGAATTGACCTGCTGTTTTCTGAGGTTAAAGCTAAAGTTAGCTTTAAAACTTTCTTAGTAAAAACTATGATATGTTACTACCTATTAAGCAAATTACAACAAATTGCAAAAATACAATCCAATAAAATTTTCAACATGGAAAAAATATTCCAAGGAACCAATCTTAATTGAGCCTCTGTGCTTCTTCCTTGGCCATGAGTTTTTCCTTGACCTTTGTTTTTGCCTGGGATTTAGTTCCCATAATGCCACCTCCCCATTGTCGCCCGCATCCATCACACTTGTCATTGAAGTTAGCCCGTGAGAAGAGTATTAATTTATTTATAAGTTATGTAATTTCAAATTTATGTAGCACTTCTTGATGAATAGAAAATATCAACTAATTACAACTTAATTGGACACCTTTACTGCCTCAACAATTTTGCTAAATTCCATCTTGTCCTCGTTTTTCACAGAAGTGAAGCATAGAGCAGTTGCTTTACAGTTATCTTTATTCAAAGACAATGTTACAAAGCATGCAAAACATTTATTTCTCATATTTGACAGACACATCTAAACAATATCACATAGTATTCATCGATAAAACCAAACTAACATGTTACCTGATCAAGTTAATGAAAATAAAACTGATTATGAGAAACTCAACATGAAGCTGCCTGAAATGAAAATAGTGTAAAAGAATGGACTAGCAATGCTGCATTCTATCACCTCTTCAGACGGATAAGTCCAAAATCAACCAGGAAAGGGCCATCACATCCCCGCCGCTTATAGATTTGCATAGTGTAATGAAAAGTACATACCATCAAAAGCAGGGTAGCACTGGTGGGAGAAGAAAGGGCCTTTGTTAATTGACCCAACAATAAGCACACCATCCCAGGTCAGTCACCACCCATCCCAAGCAAGGAATGACATGGTTGTTATTCATAGGTTGTTTTACATAGGAGGTGAAAGCATGCAGCATTGCTTGAATCATTTTTTTTTCAACATAAAGCACATACACATGTACAAATGCATACACGTCACACACATATATGTACATTCCAACAAAATAAAATAGCAAAAGCAATAGTGCGAACTTAAGTGTTTTGTTCTAGCATTACGAACAATTTTCCCTATTCTTTTGATCATCTTTATAGAATAGGCCTTCTCTAATATTTTGAGTGCACACCTTAGATCTTCACTTGTTCATGATGTCAACAAATTCATTCCTTCCAATACCAGTAAGCCGTAAGGCATCTGCAGCACTTAAATTCTGTGTACGATCATATGGTTGATCGTTTTTCATAACTTCGTAAAGCATGTCACAGTAGTGTCTGAAAGGTGATATTCTTATTATTCGACATACATATTCTGCTAAGTGATAAGGGAAAAGGGCGAGAATTTTTTCCAACATATAATCTTCCTAATATTTGCTCTCCTTACATATTTTCTTGCAAAACAATCGCCCCACTGCAAAAAATTATTTTTACATTTATCCTATTTACTTTATTAGTAAGCAAGGACTAAGCTCGATCTTGGCTACGGTGTATATCAGCTGGGTAGACCTATAAATCGGTTTTGTCATTTACAGAATGGCCTGTTATTTCTTATAAAACTGCAAGTCCATCTCTTATGTCACTGCTTTAATTTCTGTTGACAGTATTGGGGCAGTTGGATGGTTTCACGGAAGGGCTATCAAGAAGGAAGGGCCATCACATTCCCGTCGCTTATAGATTTGCATAGTGTAATGAAAAGTACAGACCATCAAAAGCAGGGTAGCACTGGTGGGAGAAGAAAGGGCCTTTGTTAATTGACCCAACAATAAGCACACCATCAGAACTAGCACCAGGTCAGTCACCACCCATCCCAAGAAAGGAATGACATGGTTGTTTTTCATAGGTTGTGATTCACTATGGTAATAGTAAATAAAAACTAAAGGATACTTATCCAGGTATTTTATCTCCAATTTTTTCCTGTTGTTATTACTAGTAGTAAAGAATCTCAAAAGCTTACTACTGAGTCAAATTCTATGCCCTACTGCTGAGCCAAAATAACAGGGTCCCAAGTCCGCTGTTCTGCAAACAAGTCAGACTCACCACTAGTCAAACTCACTAACAGCAAGTCAGACCCACAGTCCCCACTAGGGAATGATGGACATAGTGGCTTGTATAGGACGTGATGTATTATGGCTTTATAATGAACCTGGGATTTCCAAGATAGAGTTTCTGAACATTTCTCTCCACTCCACAAGCATATATTTAGTCAGCAAAGTTGCTGACTGTACCAATGTAAGTCATTCCTCTTGTTAAATGCTGAAAAAAACAGTTTCAATGAAAGTGAAAAGAAATAAAAACACAGATTCGCTGTACAATAGAAGCCTATTGGCCACCTCAGCTTGCCCTTTCGCAGGGAATTCAAGCCCCGGGGTTTCTCTTTGCTGGACCAAATTAATGCTATGCATATACTGACGGTGATGATGACTAATGGGATTCTTATAAGAATGATCATGAACATGAGGGCTCTGCCTATGATTGAGAAGGGGAAGAAGGCGGGGATGACAAAGCAGATCCTCCAACCTTCACAAAGGGTTTCATCGAAGAAACCGGCAATGCCACAGACACATGCTGTGTAATCCCGGCTTCATTTAATGAACAATTACCGTTATTATTATTGCTGTTGCTGTTGTTATCATATTATTTCAACCACGGAATTCAAAACATCCACATACCTCTGTTCGGAGTCCCGGGGATCAATCCCGTCTATCAACGAGAATTTTGACCGGAATTCATTCTGTTGATTACGATGCTCGTCATCTTCTCCAGCTGCGAACAAGAAAAACTGGATTTTCGACAAAACCCCCTCGCCAACATCAAGTATGTCGTACTTCTCCATCATATGATAGACATCATCGTCGCACAACACGGAAACCAGGAAATCCAAATCGTCCTCCGGCTGCTGGTATTTCAATGTCAGCAGCTCCCGATCATAAATCTCCTGCAATTTCCCCAACAATTCACGGTAACTGATGTCCCTGGAGCTGGAAACGATCCACGTATCTCCCCTGGCGTACCGCAACCTCCCGTCCAAGGGTCTAGGAAGAATCGAACCTCCAAAACTGCACAGAAATTTCACTAATGCTGCATGGATTAATAATCCCCGTCTTCTGCTGCCGCTGCCGATTGTTTAATCTCCGTCATCGCACCAGACGATCCGGTCTCGGACTTACGTCAAGATAAACCGAGTTCGTCAAAAATCCCTCTGAATTCCATGAAGCAAAGCTCTCCAGGCTCTGAGAAGACCCAGGAAAGAACACCGTCTAGTGTTGTGAACAAATCAGAGTAGGCCATCAACAGGGAATCAGCATTAATCGCATTCCTTCATTAAAAAGGACCAGCCTGGTACAAAACACGAACACTGCAACTTCACTTAATAGCATTAATCGCATTCTTTGATCAACAAGGAACAGCCTAGTACAAAACACGAACCTGCAACTTGACTGAATCGCATTGAATTGTATTTAAACCAGCAAGCCTGAGGCCGCCCGGGTCTGGGCACAATGTCCCAGGCCGACGTCAGGAGCACGGCTGTAATGACGTCGCACGGATGCAATGAAAATCAATAAAAATTACTCTTTAAATAAATTATGATAATAAAAATTATTTTAACTATGTCAAAACCTTCACCAACTCAAAAAAATTCCAAAAAAGATTCGACACAGACCTCCTGATAAATGTCCCCAACCAAAAAATAAAAATCAAAAATATCATGAACATAATAAGCTTCTAAATACTTGAAGCCCCTGCACGTAAAAAGGATGTAAATCCCTGGGCGTGAAAAGAGAAGAAAAAGAAAGAAGGGGCTACAGATCAAAGGGGAAGACTTTAGCACTGGAGCTACCTCACATCAGGTTGGTGCTTCTGGAAACTAAACGTATAGTATATCTGAACTCTACATCTGGTTGGTGCTACTGCAAACTAAACCTACAGTATATCTGAACTCTACTGTCAGCCCCTACTCTTTGCTACCACTGTCTATGTTTTTGTTTTGATAGCAATCAATATCCATTATCGGCTAACATTAAATGGCCTGCAGCAGGCTGAATATTGTTGGCTGATATGGATTGCCTGTGGACATTGATTGCTATCAAAGACTAGGACATAGACAGAGGTAGCAAAAAGTAGGGGCTGACAGTAGGACCATTTAATAAAGATTGAATGGCCGGTTGGATCTCAAGCAGCTTGAGATACAACGGTCAACCGGTCTACTGCAAGTGCATTAAATGACCTGCAGCAGGCTGAATATTGTTCACCATCAATATCCAGACAGATGGATGTTGCTATTGATAAAACATTAGATTAGATTTAATTATCTATATTTGTCAACCGATCTACTACAAGTGCATTAAATGACCTGCAGCAGGCTGAATATTGTTCACTATCAATATATATCCAGACAGATGGATGTTGCTACTGATAAAACATTAGATTAGATTTAATTATCTGTATTTTCACAACAACATTAAATGCTGCACCTCCAGAGGATATTGATAATTATCTTTGTTATTAATAGATAAATCTTGATTTATAAATGGTAAACCCCATTGGACGACTACGGACTTTCGAACTGCTGCTCCCACCTTTGGATCTCCCTTTACTCCGGTTGGTGCTGATTCTATTGCTGAAGCTTCTGGCTTTACCCCCGTTGCTGGGTTTAGATCAATTGGCTAAGTATCTGGACCTGGAAGAGAGCAAGGGTTAGCTTTGGATATGGGTTTCAATTTTTTCGATATTTAACGGGGAATGAAACTATCGACTCTCGAAAGGACTTTGCAGCGGCTGGGGCATAAACTATGGGTGGTGCTTCTTCAACCGAATCAATTGGTTCTGAGACGGGCGCTTATGCACCAGAATTTGCTCAATCTCGAATGAAACTCCCATCTTTCTCTCTGCACCCGCCCCTGTCTCTGTTGCTGGGTATCTATCTTTAGATTGCTATTCAGCAATAACGAAAAGAAAGGTGGGTGGGCGGCATGATCAGAAGAAATGCAGCTTACTCATTCATGTTACAACAGGTGTAATTTATACAAGGGTTCGTAATTTTCTGTCCTAATAAAATTTACACAAACTCTAACGGGTTCGATATGCATTTTAATACATTCTAAATCTAGGGTTTACATTTTAAACTTAGGGTTTGGATATACAATAAATACATTTTAAACCTAGGGTTTTAGATATGTAATTTTGGAGAATGATATTTATTTTTATGTTTTGGTTGGTAATTTTTTTGGTAAAATTCAAATTTGGAAGTGTTCAACTTGTGTTTTTGAATCTATAAATAGATTCAACACCCTCAAATATCCCATGACATCAAGATTATGCAATATCTATAGCTAAATATGTGATTCTAAGAATTTAGAGATTTCAATGAGACTACTCTGAACAAAACAGGAAAATATACTCAGTAAAAGTTGAAAACTTAGAATATTTAGACAATACCTAACAATTTTAAGATTTATAATTCAAGATTACATAGTAAAAACATTAAAACAACATACCTGTAATATTCTGAGAAAAGATTGAAAATGTAGAATATTTAGACAACATACGCTGTAAAAATAACTAGTAAGAACATCCACCGAGCCTTTGTCTCTCTCTCACCAAACTTTCTCTCCTTCTTGTCCGCTTGAAAATATACAAATATGATTCCTAAGACATATATATGGTTTGGCTATTTATACCCAAAAATAGTATTAGAGTTTTGAGATAAAACGGAATATAATATATTTAAATATTATAAAATATTAGCCGTAAAACTTATCCTAAAATTTAGCCTCTTGACTATAATTGACCCCTAAAAAATATTGTAATATGTATTAAGTTGTTCCAAGTACAAAAAAAACTCTTTATGGCATGCCTTGAGGAAGAAAAATGCCCTCTCCAACACCATGGGTTCTCTTAGCCTAAGATCCTCTACATTGGAATAGGGAACCTATGTGGATTTTGGCTCAACAATTGTTAACAATTTGGGTATCCTAGCTAGGATTAATAACTAAAATGCAAGCCATAAAAAATATACATTACTACAAAGATTAAAGATTAGATAGCTTTTCTATAAACTAACACACCCATATATGAATAAAGCCAAGAAAACTTAGTCCCACTCATTCTATAACTAACAAACGAAGAATTCATAGGCCCACAACAAGGTTCTCCTTATGAATTAGACCGACCCTTCACCTTTCTAGACAAGAGCTCTTAAACTCTTTGACTTCTCCTTAGAAAGTTTTACAAAATTTAAACATTACAATAGTGAAAAAGGTTGCTCTTTTAGACCATTTGACTTAGTTTTCCAAAAGAATGGAGCCACATCAAAATTTAAACATTACAAGGTCATGTGGGAGGTGGCCCCTTATGGCCATATGAGCACACCACTTTAAGTCAATACATTGATAATTTCTTTTAAGCCTGGTTGCACACCTCCTAAAATGCATTCACAGTCTCTTGTATTTCCCATAATGTTATTTAGTTGGGAATGGTAGTTTTGAAGTTCGTGAAGATAGTTGTACATCTAATCTTGTGCTTCATCTAGCTCCTCTTTCATGGAGAATGCACATGCTTTAAATTTTGATAAGATTATGGTTTCATTTTTCAACTCTGTTATTTTTGTCTCCAATGCATCTTTTGCTTGTAATCTTTTATCTTACTTGCCATTTCTTACACATTTTCTTGATTCCCAATGGATAGGGCTACATTTTCAGAGGTTGCAGCTACTAGATCATCTAACATTTTGTGAAAAACATGGTTATCAATCTTGGGTGTTAGTGTGGGCATCCCTATGAGATTGAGTTTCTTCCACATTTGTTTCATAATTTGCTTCCTCTTTTTTTCATAAACAAAAGAGTCTAATGAAGCAAATACTTCTTCCTTTGATGGGGTGAATAATACCAAACAAAGCTATGTGATGGGAAAATGACTTCTTCTAATTGAAGTCATCAATGGAGACATGGAAGAGGGTCTAGCTCCTACTGAAACTTGTATATCAACTTCAATTTCTCTTCCTTTCTTCTCACCTCTTCTTCTTCTTCTTCTTTCTTTCTCCGTTCTTTTCACAACATTTTCTATTCTTTCCTTTTCTGCTACTTCATCTTCTACTCTTTTGAATCCTTTATATATGCTTCCCTTTTTCTTATTCTTTTGCATCTCTCTGGATAGCTTCTTTTTGTTTTATAAGCATAGTTTCTTGTCTCTTTGTATCTTCCTTGGACTTTGATTGTGTAGTATAATTTGTTCTTTCAGTCCCCAATCTATTGCCACTTCCTCAAGTGAATTGGCCCTTCTAAACACTTTCATATCTCTAGAATTCATTAGCATACACCCACTAGTATTTACAAGAACAATGGCGTTCCACTACCTTCTCCAATTTATTCTTTCTGAAGGTTTTAGTGCCAAAATTAAAAACATTTATAGCTTGAGCCTCTTCCTTAACGTCTTTTACAAAATTGAAATTGTAACCTCCAATGACTAATGGCGAGAGAGGCCATAGAGATTTCTTTGCATTAAGGAATACTACTCCAATTCCATTTATGTAAATATAATAGACAAATTCCTATATTACCACATTATCCATGACAAAGAGGGGAAAAACATGAGGAGACTATGTGCTGCCATATATTTGCATATAGGTGCCTTTCTCTGCCACGTACCAGTCTCCTAGAGCTGCCAATGCATCCAATGATATTTTTAACATATGTTCTATTGGTTTCCTATGGATGATTATATATAATGGCCTTATGAATTCTTCACATATTTTCACATAGATGTTGACATACTTATGCTCCCACAATATCTTACAATAAACATGAATTGGTGCATTTTCAAATAGCCATGTCCATCCCATTCTTGGAAATATATTTGTGACACATATGATGTCTAAAAGATATGAATAAATGTAAAATTTCAAGATTTCCCTTGGGGAGGTATCTCCTAATGCATAAATGGCTTTCTTTAGATTGGCAGATAGAATGTCTCCCTAATTGAAAATAGCACCAACTAAAGCTACTTGATGTAACATAGGAGGCTTCCTATCTAGCATCTTTTCTCTGTACAATCTAGTGATCAATGTTGCCACCATCCAGTAAGGTGGTCTCAAGTACTCCGTAGGATAAATACCGGTGTCTCTTGATTTGAATCTTTTTCCTTTTACCTACCATTTCCTCAAGAACACGTGGTAGTCTAGGTTTATGGGGTTTATCCATTCCTCATTTAGATGAGCCACTAGAACTGGATATTTGTAGTAAACCTCAAGGGTGGAAGGTTGAAAGGATGCAATGGCTCTATCATCTATGATCTTGATCAACCTATTCTCGATGTGAACCTTGGGAAGCAACCATGAAATGACTTATGTGCATGGAAAGACAACTAGTCTAGTTGTTGCTCGATCGAGACTTGATCACCTTATGTCTAATAGACTCCTAGTTCATCAACATCTTCTCTTGGGATGGTTGGGTGGTTTTCATGATTGAATATTTGATATATCTCACCCTATTTATAAGTTGGTTCTACTAGCAGTGTCACCATAGTGAAACCTTTCACTATTTCCTTCATCTTCATCTTATGACAATAATTCATGTACCCTTTTGTCATAATGTTTGGTCCTTATTTGAACCATATTGTGGTCCTGTACCTCATGATCATCATTAGAATGACCCCTTAGTATCATTAGTAAGAAAAATCAAATGATTAAAACTAGGGTTCAATTCTCACAACCAATGCTTTTTGGAAATGGTGGATTGAAACCACCAATCTCCCTTTTAGTATCTACTCCAACCTATGAAACCAAAATATACTCAAAATAAACTAAAAGACACTCGGGCATCAAGTATCTGAATACATTTTAACCAGAACAAAGAGTCAATATCCATGGAAAAAATGTATTGGGTTTTTAAACCTCCTTTCATTATATCTTTCGATCTATGAAACTTAACTAGCTTTAAGAAAGTTTCATTTTATGATTCAACCAACCAAATAAAACCTAGGGATTTAAACATTTGAATGCATTTTGGCCAGAACACAGAGCTATGGAATAAAACATTATCCATGCATCTATAATGAAGGAAATGAATCCTAACAACGAAGGTTGGAGGCTACTCTCTTGCATGGGGACACCACCCAACGACATAGACTCGATGGTTATGCCACTTGATAGCAACATGGCTCTTAAAAGGTTTCAAGAAGAGGGTTGTGAACTTAGGCAAAGAAAAATCAATTTTAAGCAATGAGGATACATAACTCTAGGTTGATTTGGATTGATTTTATGATGATAGGACGCTGGCCTATGATGAACCTTAGGGGGACATATGTCTAAATTGGCGCTATTATAAACCTTGGAATCATAACTCTTCATTAATCGAGGTTAATTATTTTGTTAAAATCAGGGTGTGGCCAGGGTTCAATTCTATGATAAGTAAATGAAATTAACATACCTAGCAGGCTATTGGTTAATACTTTTTCCTAGGGGATTCTTCTCTTACGAGCCGACTTGTCCTCAATGATGAGTTTGAATTTTTTTTTCCAAGTAAAACAAAGATGTGAATGGTGGTTAGTTGGGTGACCTTTTAAAACTTCTCTTTTGGTGCATTAATGTCATGTCCTTTCAACATTTACCCTTTCTCCTGGTCACATCTTTGTAAATATCTAATTATGTGATAATGTGAAATGTTGCAAATCCTAAACCTTATTCGCACGATGGCCTCAAAGTATTTTCAAGTCTCATTTGATCATGTCATGACATCTCTATTCGGGATGGAAATATATGTGATGTGACACTATGCGAGCTGTCAAAATTTAATTTTAGGTCCAAGCCCCTAAAAAAATATTGTAAAATGTATTAAGTTGTTCCAAGTGCAAGAAAACTCTTTATGGCATTCACTTACGCATGGGTTGAGGAAGAAAAATGCCCTCTCCAACACCATGGGTTCTCCCAGCGTAAGATCCTCTACATTGGAATAGGGAACTATGTGGATTTTGGCTCAACAATTATTAACGGTTTAGGTTTAAGATTTCTACAAAAATGCAATTAAATCACATCCTAGCTAGGAGCAATAACTAAAATGAAAGCCGTAGAAAATATACATTACTACAAAGATACAAAGATTAAAGATTAGATAACTTTTCTATAAACTAACACACACATATATGAATAAAGCCAAGAAAAATTAGTCCCACTCATTCTATAACTAACACACACATATATGAATAAAGCCAAGAAAACTTAGTCCCACTCATTCTATAACTAGCAAATGAAGAATTCATAGGCCCACAACAAGGTTCTCCTTATGAATTAGACCGACCCTTCACCTTTCTAGACAAGAGTTCTTAGACTCTTTGACTTCTCCTTAGAAACTTTTACAAAATTTAAACATTACAATAGTGAAAACGATTGCTCTTTTAGACCATTTGACTTAATTTTCCAAAAGTATGGAGTCACATCAAAATTTAAACATTACAAGGTCATGTGGGAGGTGGGACCCTTGTGGCCATATAAGCACACCACTTTAAGTCAATACATTGATAATTTCTTTTAAGCCTGGTTGCACACCTCCTAAAATGCATTCATAGTCTCTTGTATTTCCCATAATGTTATTTAGTTGGGAATGGTAGTTTTTGTTGAGATATTGTAACTTCAAAGAATATTATATTTGTACTTTATTATTCTGGAGATGATTCATTCCTCCGTGAAGATCTTATTGTATATTCAGAGATGTTTATTCCTCCGTCAGAATGTGGTAACTTGGGTTATTAGACTTCCCTAGTGGGGGCTCGGCCCTGTATGTGTTATGTGGGTCAAAGGGTTATTAGACCACCCTAGAGGGGTCGGCCCAGTCAGTTGTAGTGGGGTATTTAACCCATTGGTTAAATACGAGCCTACATGTCTTGTGTAAAAGAAAAGTTGGAGTAGTGTATAAATAGAGGAGATGTGTTCCTCATTTGACACACTCACTCACTTAAGAGAGGCGCACTTGTGGAGGAGAGGTCTGCTATGGTGGAGGAGGAGATCATGTCTTTGGTTTGCATCTTTGTATATTGCTGGTCATCTATATTGAGGAAGCTTTACTAGGTTTTCTACCCCATGAGGGTTTCCCAGGATAAATCTGTGTCTCTTGTGTTTATGCTATGCTTGTTGTTTCTTCAGTGATCCTGTATATGCTATTATTGTGAAATGGAATGTAATGCTGCTATTTTTTGTCTTAGCATATTGAATTTTAGCATGGTATCAGAGCTAACCTGAAGGAAGGCAATGTATGGCACTTATGACACTTGCTTCTCTTGCGACAATTTGAAGGTTAGGGTTTTATATAGCAAAAACCAGTCATCGTGGAACTTTCACTATAAATCCATTTATGCGAAGTTTCAGGATCTGAAAAGTTTACAGGTCGTAGATAACATCCCCAGGTACCGTGTGTCCAAAGGGTACCCTCATATTCGTTGTACTTTGTGAGTTATGATCAGTACAAGTTAGGGTTTCGGCCTCTTCCAGATCTCAGTCAAAATCAGGTGACCTAGGAAAAAAGGTCATAACTTGGGCTAGAAAGCTCCAAATGAAATTTCGTAAAAAGTGACAGGTAGTACACAGACTGTACTATCTCAAGAAACGTTTGCAGAGGCTGAAACTGAACCAGTGACATGTGGCATGCCATACAAGTTTGCTCTCCTGTTTTATCCCATAAACAGGTCACTTTGCGACACTTGGCATAACTCTCTCTCAGAGAGTCCAATTGAGGTCAGACCTGTCAGGATGGAAATACAACAGGGCGAGCTATCTCAGGAAAAGTTTTCAGAGTCTGAAGTTCAAACCGTGACACATGGAACGCCGTACAAGTTCGCTCTCATGTTTTATCCCATAAACAGGTCACGTTGCGACACTTGGCATAACTCTCTCTCAGAGAGTCCAATTGAGGTCAGACCTGTCAGGATGGAAAGATAACAGGTCAGGCTATCTCAGGAAATGTTTTCAGACCCTGTGGATTGAAAAATTCAGAGTTAAAGCAGAAACAATCAGGTACATATTTCTGTCAAAACATAATTATTTTTTGAGCACATTCATTCATGGCTTCCGGAATTTAGGGTTTCGGAGAAAGTCGAAATTTTTGGAATCGGAATCCACGGCTGAATGATACTCAGGAAAATCAAAATTTAGAGACCAAGTTCAAATTTTTTGGTTGGTTAGAAGACCGGGCTTGATCAAACCCTAGTTCGGGATTTTGATTAGAAAGATGGAAAATTAGGGCTTCAGCAAAAGTTGGAATTTTTGAAGTCTGTAACCACGGCTGGAAACTCCTCAGAAAAATAAGAGTTTAGAGTCTTGGATCCAACCTTTTGATTGGACAGAAGGGTGGGCTTCATCAAACCCTATTTCGGGTTCCTGTCCAGAAGATCCAGAAGTTTCGAAGGTAATTTTGAGGAGTCAAATTTTGGAGATTTCAAAATTGAAGTATGCTAGTTTGATCAACTCAGCAAGACACATCCTTCCATCCATTCAGAAGTGTGAAAGTCAAAAATTGAATTTTTAGGGTTTCTCTAGCAAACCCTAATCAAGCTCCAGATCAAGTTTCAGGGGGAGTTGAGGCTAAGGCCTTACATAAGAAGACTACAAGAAGTCTCGACAGGTATGACTTAAAGAGGTTTAGGTATGTCTTGAAATCTGATTCTTGATTAAGTTCATAATATGTTTGTCTTCATATTATTTATTAGTACAATCTTGATTAATGTTAGAATTGTCTTATCACTGTTGATGTATATGTAACTTCGGAATGTATTTCACATATATGTATGTTGTATTCCTATAGAGATGGTATTATTCCTCTATAAGGAAGTGTCGTCATTTATATTGTAAGTGTCGTAACTTATACTTGATGGGTTATTAGACCACCTTGTTTGGGGTCGGCCCTGTATAAGTCATGTGGGACAAAGGGTTATTAGACCACCCTATTGGGGGTCGGCCATGTGGGTCAAAGGGTTATTAGACCACCCTATTGGGGGTCGGCCCACTCAGCATTATGTTATGTGGTAAAGTTCGAGCCTACATGAGTTAGGTAAAAAGGCAAGTCAAGTCAAGTATAAATAGAGTGCGGGAGGCACTCTATTTACTCACTCACTTCTCACACATGCACTCAAGGAGGAGTGGCGCACTTATGGAGGAGGAGGATCTGCTGCTAGGTTATGGAAATCTCTCTTGGTTGGTTGTATCATTGCTCTATCTATCTCTGAGGAAGTTATTGGGGTTTTTCACCTTTATGGTTTTCCCCAAGTAAATCTTTGTGTCTCTTGTGTGCTTGCATTATTGTCTCCATGATTGATATGCTGTAGATATGCTGTACATGTTGTTCTCTCAGTTAAGATCCTAGATCATATTGAAGTAAATTCTGAAAATTTAACATGGTATCAGAGCTAGCCTGAAAGAAGGCATGATATGGCATGTATGACACTTGTTGCACTTACGATGCTAGGGCTTGATATAGCAAAAACCAGTCATAGTAGCACTTTCGCTATAAATCCATTTTGGCGACGTTTTTGGATCTGAAATTGTTACAGGCCGAAGCTAAGATCTCCAGGTACCTTGTGTCCAAAGGACAACCTCTAATTCGTTGTACTTTGTGATTTATGATCTGTACAATATAGGGTTTCTGCCTCTTCCAGATCTGAGTCAAAATCAGGTGACCTTGGGAAAAAGGTCATATCTTGGGCTAGGAAGCTCCAAATGAAATTTCGTAAAAAGTGACAGGTAGTACACAGTCTGTACTATCTCAGAAAACTTTTTCAGAGGCCTAAGTTGAACCAGTGACACGTGGCACGCCGTACAAGTTCGCTCTCCTGTATTATCCCATAAACAGGTCATGTTGCGACATTTGGAATAACTCTCTCTCAGAGAGTCCAATTGAGGTCAGACCTGTCAGGATGGAAAGGTAATAGGCCGAGATATCTCAGGAAACTTTTTCAGAGGCCGAAGTTAAAACAGTGACACGTGGCACGCCGTACAAGTTCGCTCTCCTGTTTTATCCCAAAACAGGTCACGTTGCGACATTTGGCATAAATCTCTCAGAGAATCCAATTGAGGTCAGACCTGTCAGGATGGAAAGATAACAGGTCAGGCTATCTCAGGAAACTTTTTCAGACCCTGTGGATCAAAAATTTCGAAGTTACACCAGAAACAATTAGGTACATATTTCTGTCAAAACAGAATTATTTTTTGGTACCTTCATTCATGGCTTCCGGAATTTAGGGCTTTGGAGAAAGTTGGAATTTTTGTAATCGGAGACCACGGCTGGATGATACTCATCAAAATAGAAATTTAGAGACCAAGATCAGAATTTTTGGTTGGGCAGAAGGCCGGGCTTGATTAGACCCTAGTTCGGGACTTTGATCAGAAAAGTGGAAAATTAGGGCTTCTGTAAAAATGAGAATTTTTGAAATCTGTGACCACGGTTGGAAGCTCCTCAGAAAAATAGAAGCTTAGAGATTTGGATCAAACATTTTGATTGGGAAGAAGAGTGAGCTTCATCAAACCCCATTTCAGGGTCACGTCCAGTGAATCCAAAAGTTTCAAAAGCAAAATTGAGGAGTGAAACTTTGCAGTTTTCAAATTCTGAATATACCAACTTGATCAACTCATCAAGGCACATATTTCTATCCTGTCAGAAGTTTGAAATTCAAAGTTTGAATTTTTGGGGTTTCTCTGACAAACCCATATTCAGCTCAAGGTCCAGTTCTTGCAAATCAAGTGGATTGGGTTAATCCTAGAAGAAGATGGATTGATCACCTGCATAAGTGAAGAAGTTCCTGTCTCAGAGGGAGATGAGGCTAAGGCCTTATATAAGAAGATTACAAGCGATCTCGACAGGTATGACTCATCGAGGTATGTTTCGATATTTATCCATGATTAAGTTTATGGTATGTTTGTCTTCATGTTATTACGGTTAGTACAATTTTGATTTTAGATTTGTCGTATCACCTTAACAAAATTATGAATGCATGATAGAAGATATTCATTGGTTAGGGTGTTGACACTTATGATTGTACTAATGCATTATGGTGTTGTATGAGGTTTATGTTGTCTACTAACATGAAAGGTACACCAAGAAAGACAAATCATGTTCTGGTCCAAGAACATATGATCATGATAACATGAGGACAAAGATTCATCCATTGTCATGGATCTCATAGAAGATCCATTTACGAGGTATGTATAACTTGGTTTTGTAATGGCTAACCTATGAGATATACAGGTTACTAGCACAAGTCATTGAAGAAGAACAAGAAGACATCATGTGAGTATGTTAGACATAACTAACTAGCATGCTAATCCAGGTATGTTTTCCGATATCAAGATAGAATCCTACCTTGTGTTAGGATCTTATACTGTTGTTGATAATGATTATTCCTGAAGAGTCATAGTTTTGAATAATCATGGTTGTATGCATATTATGTTTCTTGCCATCATTGATGATATGACTAACCAGAAGAATCATGAAGGTATAGGTTTGAATAATCACAAGTTTTATGCATATTATATCTCTTATCTTGTTTGATGATTCAACTAACCCGAAGAGTCATAGGTTTGAGTAATTACAGGTTTAGACATGTTATGTTTCTTATGATTTGACTAACCATAAGAATCCTACATAAACCTTGAATGTTAATGCTTATTATTTATGTTTGAAATGATCATGACTATACATGCTTGAGATTATTGTGTTTTAATAGTATACTAATGAATGTATGATTTTATATGAGTTCATAAGGATAACAAAATCATGATACTAATAAGCATGCATAGGGACCAAGGATGAATGTAAGTTCAAGGACAGGTAATCCAGGAAGCAGAGATCAAGAGGGAGCACACTCCAGTTGTTCCTGCAAGAAAGCAAAGGAACACACTTCAGTAGTTTCTGCAAGGATGCAGATATTCAGAGGGAGTTGACCATCTTTCCACAACAGAAAGGTGTAGAATAAGCTACTTCAGATTAGGACTCCAGCAGCTCCTGTAAGGAAGCAAAGACTCAGAGGGAGTCCACCCAACGAACAAACAAAGATAAGTATTTTAATTTCTTGCATATTTGTTTGTTTAAATAAAATTGTTCAATGATGTATATGCTCATGTTCCTAGACTTAGGATATGTATTGTGCATATTAGAATAGTTGCATTGATGAATAGTATACTACTAATATACATGGGTAAGTGACCTATGGCACTGTACAACATTCCATTGCTACTTATCTAGAATGAAACCTCTTTGCTGACATGTTGGGAGTTGTGCACACTCTTAACAATGTTCTGGTAGAGATTGGAAGGCATCTAGAAAGTTACGGAATATGGATAAATGTTGTATTGAAGCATTGGCTAAGATAATTGCATGACTATATGGCATATTTCTTTATGTGTAAGAATTTGTTCTGAAAACTATGAGATGTTTTATAATCATGCAATTTAACTTGTTGTGTAGGAAAGATCGTATGCCATCTCCTACAAAAGATGAACTACAACATTTGTTCCAGCAACAAAGATATCTATTGAAGATATTGAAGATATTGAAGTTCCCAGGATATGGGATGAAGAAATGGAATGCCATGATCCCTCTATCATGAAGAACGATGTTTGGGATGCGGTCCCAAGAGCTGAAGGGAAGTTTGCTATGACTTCCAAACGGAACTATCAGATCAAGCATGTTGCAGATGGCAGCATTGAGAAATATAAAAGTGATGAAATAGAAGATACACCAGATGGATTCAAGACAGCTTCCTTGAATGGTGTAGTTGAAGAAGAAGTGTATGTAGAGCAGCCACTTGGTTCTGAGACACATGATAGGAAATCATATATGTGCAGAACTTGGTATGGTGAAGATAGATTGATTGCCGACACGCAGCGGAAGCTTACTACCGAGTTCGAGATGAAAAACTTGGGGATGATGCACTATTTTTGGCATGGAGGTGTGGCAGAGTGCAGATAGAATCTTCCTTGGACAAGGGAAGTATGTAGTAGAGATCCTGAAGAGGTTCAGGATGATGGACTGCAAGGATATGGCCACACCTATGGCATCGAATCTGAAACTTCTATGTGATGCTTCATCTGAGCCGGTTGATGTCTCTTTGTATCGTCAGATGATTGGGTCCTTGATGTACCTGACGAACACGCGACCAGACATTTGCTTTGCTGTGAACACATTGAGCCAGTTCCTGACGGATCCGAGGAGTGTTCACCTGGTTGATGTAAAGCATGTTCTGAGGTACCTGAAGGGTACAGTGGATTATGGGCTCAAGTATGAGGAGAATCAAAAGTTGAACCTGCAGGGTTATGTTGATTCAGATTGGGCTAGCAGTGCTGCAGATAGGAAGAGCACATCTAGGTGCTGCTTCAGTATGTGATCAGGTGTGATCTCTTGGTTTAGTAGGAAGCAGTCCTGCGTAGCACTAAATACAGCTGAGGCAGAGTATGTTGCAGCCTGTTCAGCTAGTTGTGAGGCAGTATGGCTACGGAAGCTACTGTCTGAGTTATTTGATCTCCCGTTGGAGGCTACTGGTATCTTCTGTGATAACCAGAGTTGTGTGAAGCTGTCCGAGAACCCAGTGTTTCATGACAGGTCGAAACACATAGAGATCAAATATCACTATATCAGGGATATGGTGCAGAGAGGAGCTGTGAAGCTCCTGTATGCTGCGACAGACGAGCAGATTGCAGATGTGCTGACGAAGCCACTAGCCAGGGTGAAGTTCGAGTAATTCAGAGAGAGGATTGGCGTTCTTCAGATCGAGGACACTTCGAGGAAGAAATGATGGACACATTTGCTGAAGCCATTCCAAGCATGTTGGAAGGAGGATCCTTCACATGGCTGTGGATGTAAGCGCTGGATGATGAGCATCAGGATGATGTTCTGGTTTCTGCTTGGATATGATCAGTTGGATCATGTGTACGTATTTTGTATATGCATCATGTTGGATGCTTGGACCATGTATCTGTATATGTATCAGATGGATACATTGTATGATCAGGTGGATCATGTATGATGATATGTATCATGTATTTGTATCAGGTGGATACATTGATGATCAGGAGGATCATGTATGATGATATGTATCAGGTAGATACTTGGTATGCATCAGGTAGATGCATTGATGATGAGGAGGATCATGTATGATGATATGTATCATGTATTTGTATCAGGTGGATACATTGATGATCAGGAGGATCATGTATGATGATATGTATCAGGTAGATACTTGGTATGCATTAGGTAGATGCATTAATGATCAGGTGGATCATGCAGCAGGATGTTGCAGTGATGATCAGGATGATCATGGATGACGAGCTTCAGGATGTTGCTCCATATGACATGCAGCAGGATGTTGCAGTGATGATCAGGATGATCATAGATGATGAGCTTCAGGATGTTGCTCCAGATGACATGCAGCAGGATGTTGCAGTGATGATCAGGATGATCATAGATGATGAGCTTCAGGATGTTTCTCCAGATGACATGCAGCAGGATGTTGCAGTGATGATCAGGATGATCATAGATGACGAGCTTCAGGATGTTGCTCCAGATGACATGCAACAGGACGTTGCAGTGATGATGATCAGGATGATCATGGATACATCAGGATGATGTATGGTGAGTATCAGGTTGATACTCTGTGGCCGTGGATCAGGTTGTGCAGATGAGCATGTAATCCGGTGCCCTGGGAGATTTGCAGATGGTCTTTCGAGGTTTTGCCTATGGCATGTAATTCGGTGCCCTGGGACATATGGCAAATGCTCTTTCGAGGTTTTGCTCTGGGAGGACATGTAATTCGGTGCCCTGGGAGATCTGCAGATAGTCTTTCAAGGTTTTACCTATGGCATGTAATTCGGTTCCCTGGGATATCTGGCAGATGCTCTTTCGAGGTTTTGTCCTATGGCATGTAATTCGTTTCCCTGGGAGATCCGATAGGTTGGGCTGTGTGCCTGTAATCAGTCCTGGGATGCTCTTGCGAGGTTTTGCCATGACCACATGTAATTCGTTGCCCTGGGAGATCCTATAGGTAGAGCTGTGTGCTCGTAACAGCCTGGGATGCTCTTGCGAGGTTTTGTGGTGAGGTCACATATAATTCGGTGCCCTGGGAGATCCTATAGGTAGAGCTGTGTGCTCGTAACAACCTGGGATGCTCTTTCGAGGTTTTGTGACGCACGTAATAAGTCCTGAGGATTCCACAGTATGGCCAGTGATGATGAAGACCTGCAGGTGGTGGGCCTACATCCAGTATGAAAAAGGACTGGCTCTGTAGAACTTCCTATGACGAGTAGATTCAGAGATTGATTGAGATAGCAGCAGCAGTGGCGATGATGATGATGACTCGATGACGATTATCCAGTGACGATGATCCAGAGAAGATGACTTGTGCTAGAAGAACTGTGCTGAGAAATACCTTCCTAGTTAAGAGGGAGTGTTGATGTATATGTAACTTCGAAATGTATTTCACATATATGTATGTTGTATTCCTATAGAGATGGTATTATTCCTCTATAAGGAAGTGTCGTCATTTATATTGTAAGTGTCGTAACTTATACTTGATGGGTTATTAGACCACCTTGTTTGGGGTCGGCCCTGTATAAGTCATGTGGGACAAAGGGTTATTAGACCACCCTATTGGGGGTCGGCCATGTGGGTCAAAGGGTTATTAGACCACCCTATTGGGGGTCGGCCCACTCAGCATTATGTTATGTGGTAAAGTTCGAGCCTACATGAGTTAGGTAAAAAGGAAAGTCAAGTCAAGTATAAATAGAGTGCGGGAGGCACTCTATTTACTCACTCACTTCTCACACATGCACTCAAGGAGGAGTGGCGCACTTATGGAGGAGGAGGATCTGCTGCTAGGTTATGGCTATCTCTCTTGGTTGGTTGTATCATTGCTCTATCTCTGAGGAAGTTATTGGAGTTTTTCACCTTTATGGTTTTCCCCAAGTAAATATTTGTGTCTCTTGTGTGCTTGCATTATTGTCTCCATGATTGATATGCTGTAGATATGCTGTACATGTTGTTCTCTCAGTTAAGATCCTAGATCATATTGAAGTAAATTCTGAAAATTTAACAATAACCCTAGTAACAATATGAATGCATGTGAATGATCGAAGACATTCATTAATTAGGGCTATATGATTGTACTAATGCATTATGGTGTTGTGTGAGGTTGATGTTGTCTGCTAACAAGATACAGGTACATCACAAAAGACAAATCAAGTTCCATGACCATGACAACATGAAGACAAAGACTCATCCATAATCTTTGTTCTACTTACAAGGTATGTATGACTTTGTTATATTATGCTTAACCTATGAGACATGCAGGTTCTAGCTCAGGATCTCTAAATCAATGAAGAGATTGTTTAGGTATGTTGTACATAATTAAGCAGGTATACTAATCCAGGTATGTTTTCCTATGTCAAGTTAGAATCTTACATTGTGTTAGGATCCCTTGTATAAATATACTTGGTATGATTGGTTATGCTTATTCATAAAGTTAGTAATCAAGGGTTTATGCATATTATGTCTCTTATCTTGGTTGATGATTTAACTAACTAGATCAAACAAGAATATGCATGAGTAAAAGAAGACTTCCCTCATACCTTGAATATTATCTATAATCATGACTATACATTTTCAAGATTATTTAGAACTATAATGTTTTGATAACATTGAGAATATACTAATGAATGTATGTTTGTGTATGAGATCATGAGAATGACACTAGTGCACACTTGAGCATGCATAGTGGTACAGAATGAATAGAAGTTCAGAAGACATACAGAAGATCAAGCGGGAGGCAACCACACAAACATAAAAGATAAGTATTTGAGTTGTTATTAGAAATAGTAAATGATATTGCTTGTATGCATATTTGTATTCCTAGAATATATCATGCTACTAATATGCATATGATTGGTAAGTTGGACAAACATTCCATTGTTGCTTGTCTAGAATGAAACCTCTTTGATGACATGCTGAGAGCTATGCACACTCTCGATAGTATGTTCTGGTAGAGATGGAAGGCATCTAGATAGCCACTGTATGCATACAGGATATGGGAAAGTGTTGTGCCAAAGTATTGGTCAAAATAGTTGCATAACTATGTAAATGATAGCTGTATGCATAATAGGTTATCATGTCAATATGATTTAATGATTATGAAGTATTACTAATCATGTACTTAATTTTGATTTGTAGGAAAGATCATGATGAATGATGAACACTGAACAAGCGATGGATGTTCAACAAAAGATTTACAAATCAAACACACTATAGAAGGCTTGTGGCTAGAAGAGAATCATGATGAGATGTTTTGCTCCAAGTGGCTAGATACGACCATTCTCTTAATGGTGTAATTAAAGAAGAAGTGTGAATCAGGTTCTGTATGGGTACCCAGGATTGGTAGTCAATTGATGAGCTTAATGATCATCATGGGTGATGTGGATCTCAACCTTTGCTACAAGGTTGAATATGGCTTCTATACACATATGACATGGATGCAAGAAGGAACTCACCACAGAGTTCGAATGATTTTGAGGCTCATATTAGTAGACCCATCTGACGAGAGATGGCACAGATAGATATGCAGAAGATCACTCAATGCAGAGTGTGAATAATGGACAATTGACAGCTTCATGACAAAGCTTGGGCTTTACCAGAAGTAAAGCTGATCCTAACCTTTACCTTAAGGTTGTGGATGATGAACCTATCATACCATTATTGTATGACGATGATCTCTTTCTGACAAGGAATGAGAAACAGATCATGAAAATGGCTGCAGAAATGAAAATGAAAGATCTCGAATTAATGCACTACTTCTTAGGTCTAGAAGTATGGCAAGATCCAAAAGGAATCTTTTAAATCATGGTAAGTATGCTGTGAAGTTTCTAAAAATATTTGATATGTTGGAGTATAAAGCCATGGCCACTCCCATGGACTCCAACTTGAAGTTATTAGTTAATGACTCATCGGATTTAGTGGACCTAACCCTATATAGACAAATCATTGGGTCATTGATGTACTTAACAAATACTAGGCCATATATATGCTTTGCTGTAAATACCCTAAGTCAGTATCTAGTAGAACCTAGAAAGGTTCACTTAATAGCTACAAAGCATGTAGTGAGGTACCTAAAAGGTACATTAGATTTTGGTCTATATTATCTTGGAGGTCATGAACTCCATTTACATGGTTACTCATATTCTGATTGGGCAGGAAGTGCCTCAGACAGAAAGAGTACATCAAGTGGATGTTATAGTCTTGAATCTGCCATGATCTCATGGTTCAGCAAGAAACAATCTAGTGTGGCTCTCAGTACTGCTGAAGCAGAATATATAGCTGTATGCTCTGCCAGCTGTGAAGCAGTGTGGCTTCAGAAGCTATTATATGGAGTGTTTGACTTAGAAATGGATTCCACTATGATTATGTGTGACATTCAAAACTGCATCAAGATAGAAAATCTTGTATTCCACGATAAGTCAAAACACATAGAGATACGATACTGCTATCAAGCTCGAGTATATAAGCACTGAGGATCAGATTGCTGATATCTTGACTAAACCTCTGTCTCAAGTAAAGTTTGAATACTTCCGAGACAAGATTGGTATAGTCTAGAAGGACCCTCCTCGAAAGGGGGAGTAGTATAGTATCTGATAACAAGTCTATCCCATCAATTTGATGCACTTAGTTACTTAGAATTATTTAGATTTAAGAATCTTATATTTTTTCTTTTGATGATAGATGTATACATGCTTTTGATGATAGATGTTATGCATGTTTTGATGATGAGGATACATGTTTTGTTATGCATGTTTTGATGATGAGGATACATGTTTTGTTATACATGTTTTGATGATGAGGATACATGTTTTGTTATGCATGTTTTGATGATGAGGATACATGTTTTGTTATACATGTTTTGATGATAAGGATACATGTTTTGATGATGAGGATACATGTTTTGTTATGCATGTTTTGATGATGAGGATACATGATTGACACATGTTTTGATGAAGTTCTTGGTAAACATGTGAGGGGATTGGATCATCCCTGGACTTCAGTCCGAAAGAAGAGCCGTAGACGTATGTCTTCGAGAATGAAGTTCTTGGTGAACATGTGAAGGGATTGGATCATCCCTGTACTTCAGTCCGAAAGAAGAGCCGTAGACGTATGTCTTCGAGAATGAAGTTCTTGGTGAACATGTGAGGGGATTGGATCATCCCTGGACTTCAGTCCGAAAGAAGAGCCGCAGATGTATGTCTTCGAGAATGAAGTTCTTGGTGAACATGTGAGGGGATTGGATCATCCCTGGACTTTAGTCCGAAAGAAGAGCCGTAGACGTATGTCTTCGAGAATGAAGTTCTTGGTGAACATGTGAGGGGATTGGATCATCCCTGGACTTCAGTCCGAAAGAAGAGCCGTAGACGTATGTCTTCGAGAATGAAGTCCTTAGTGGATGGTTGAGGATTAAGTCATCCTTGGACGTGGTCCTAAATGTACGGTGGAGGATTAAGTCATCCTTGGACGTGGTCCTAAATGTACGGTTGAGGATTAAGTCATCCTTGGACGTGGTCCTAAATGTACGGTGGAGGATTAAGTCATCCTTGGACGTGGTCCTAAATGCACGGTGGAGGATTAAGTCATCCTTGGACATGGTCATAAATGCACGGTGGAGGATTAAGTCATCCTTGGACGTGGTCCTAAATGCACGGTGGAGGATTAAGTCATCCTTGGACGTGGTCCTAAATGCACGGTGGAGGATTAAGTCATCCTTGGACGTGGTCCTAAATGCACGGTGGAGGATTAAGTCATCCTTGGACGTGGTCCTAAATGCACGGTGGAGGATTAAGTCATCCTTGGAAGTGGTCCTAAATGTACGGTGGAGGATTAAGTCATCCTTGGACGTGGTCCTAAATGTACGGTGGAGGATTAAGTCATCCTTGGACGTAGTCCTAAATGTACGGTGGAGGATTAAGTCATCCTTGGACGTGGTCCTAAATTTACGGTAAGGATTGGATCATCCTTGGACTTTGGTCCTGTGAATTGAGCCGTAGACATGAGGTCTCCGAGAATTGATAGGACTGGATCGTCCCTAGACTTCGGTTCAAAAGGTACATGATAGGATTGCATCATCCATGGACATAGGTCCTAATGAGAACAGGATTGATCGTATGATGACGATGCTGATAATTGTGTAATGACGATGTTGATGATCGTATGATGACGATGCTGTTGATCGTGTGATGACGATGTTGATGATCGTATGATGACGATGCTGATGATCGTGTGATGTCGATGCTGATGATCGTGTGATGACGATGCTGATGACAATGTTGATGATCGTGTGATGACGATGCTGATGATTGAGTACTATCAACTCTGATGATGTTGATGTTCCAGTAACTAGTCAAGCTACTGATGATGATAAATTGAAGAAAGCTTCCGATGATTTATAGATGTATCATGTATGATGTTGATGACTCCTTGCTCGTGCAGATGCTGTTATAATATCCTTCTCGTTAAGGGGGAGTGTTGAGATATTGTAACTTCAAAGAATATTATATTTGTACTTTATTATTCTGGAGATGATTCATTCCTCCGTGAAGATCTTATTGTATATTCGGAGATGTTTATTCCTCCGTCAGAATGTGGTAACTTGGGTTATTAGACTTCCCTAGTGGGGGGTCGGCCCTGTATGTGTTATGTGGGTCAAAGGGTTATGAGACCACCCTAGAGGGGTCGGCCCAGTCAGTTGTAGTGGGGTATTTAACCCATTGGTTAAATACGAGCCTACATGTCTTGTGTAAAAGAAAAGTCGGAGTAGTGTATAAATAGAGGAGGTGTGTTCCTCATTTGACACACTCACTCACTTAAGAGAGGCGCACTTGTGGAGGAGAGGTCTGCTATGGTGGAGGAGGAGATCATGTCTTTGGTTTGCATCTTTGTATATTGCTGGTCATCTATATTGAGGAAGCTTTACTGGGTTTTCTACCCCATGAGGGTTTCCCAGGATAAATCTGTGTCTCTTGTGTTTATGCTATGCTTGTTGTTTCTTCAATGATCCTGTATATGCTATTATTGTGAAATGGAATGTAATGCTGCTATTTTCTGTCTTAGCATATTGAATTTTAGCATGGTATCAGAGCTAACCTGAAGGAAGGCAATGTATGGCACTTACGACACTTGCTTCTCTTGCGACAATTTGAAGGTTAGGGTTTTATATAGCAAAAACCAGTCATCGTGGAACTTTCACTATAAATCCATTTATGCGAAGTTTCAGGATCTGAAAAGTTTACAGGTCGTAGATAACATCCCTAGGTACCGTGTGTCCAAAGGAAACCCTCATATTCGTTGTACTTTGTGAGTTATGATCAGTACAAGTTAGGGTTTCTGCCTCTTCCAGATCTCAGTCAAAATCAGGTGACCTAGGAAAAAAGGTCATAACTTGGGCTAGGAAGCTCCAAATGAAATTTCGTAAAAATTGACAGGTAGAACACAGACTGTACTATCTCAAGAAACGTTTGCAGAGGCTGAAACTGAACCAATGACATGTGGCACGCCATACAAGTTTGCTCTCATGTTTTATCCCATAAACAGGTCACTTTGCAACACTTGGCATAACTCTCTCTCAGAGAGTCCAATTGAGGTCAGACCTATCAGGATGGAAACATAACAGGGCGAGCTATCTCAGGAAAAATTTTCAGAGTCTGAAGTTCAAACCGTGACACATGGCACGCCGTACAAGTTCGCTCTCATGTTTTATCATAACTCTTCATTAATCGAGGTTAATTATTTTGTTAAAATCGGGGTGTGGCCAGGCTTCAATTCTATGATAAGTAAATGAAATTAACATACCTAGCAGACTATTGGTTAATAGTTTTTCCTAGGGGACTCTTCTCTTATGAGGCGGCTTGTCCTCAATGATGAGCTTGACATTTTTTTTCCAACTAAAACAAATATGTGAATAGTGGTTAGTTGGGTGACCTTTTAAAACTTCTCTTTTGGTGCATTAGTGTCGTGTCCTTTCAACATTTACCCTTTCTCCTGGTCACATATTTGTAAATATCTAATTATGTGATAATGTGAAATGTTGCATATCCTAAACCTTATTCCCACGATGGCCTCAAAGTATTTTCAAGTCTCATTTGATCATGTCTTGACATCTATTTGGGATGGAAATATATGTGATGGGAAACTATGCGAGCTTCCAAAATTTAATTTTAGGTCCAAGCCCAAATCTAAAAAAATTTCTTCTTGTGATGTCTAATTATATGATGTGATACAATGTGATTTAATTTTCCTTGTGATCTTCTGCTTCTTTTGAGAGATATGCAATGTGAAATTTCACAGTGTAAGTCGAAGCTCAAGATTTGCTCCTTGTTTGGAATGTCTTCACTGTATAGAGTGAAGCTTCAAAGGGTGAGATGTGTCACACTATAATTTTTTTCGGGTGCAATGTGTCATACAAGAAAACAATTAAAAATCTAAAGCATTTTCCAAACTTGGTCAAATAATAGGAGATGGAGCTTCTCAATAGTGAAAACAACTCAAACTTCATCAGAAAATAGTCATCAGGCAAGCACAAAAAGAGATGCCTGATGGCTTAAAATTCAAACATAAATGTACAATCAATTAAGAAATAAGGAAAGTCAAAGTACCTCAATTTGAAAAGAAGTAGGGGGGCCCTTTTTATTTAAAAACTTAGTCATCAGGATTGCCCAAAATTTGAAAAAGGGGAGGTTGTTTCTAGGTCAACAATTGGTGACATAGTGGGTGAAACCATGAATGATACTACTCCTAAAGATGCATAGTCATTCTTATATATAAAACATTTTTTCCATCCATAAGTCCCACTAGAATAACCCTAGACTAACTATGTAAGTATTCATCTTCAATCTTGGTTCACCTGCTCTTTGAAACTTCAGTGCTGAGTTTATGGAGTTATATTCTAGATTTTCCCCCCCTTTCAAGATGAATAGCATGACTTCTTAGAGTGCTCATAATTTTATGTGTTTAGTTTACCCAATTTTTTTTATCTAGTTCCCTTGGTGTTGCTATGTTACATACGAGAATCCATAGCCCCAATAGAGTTTCCCATGTATCACATGTCTTTCTCCACTGCCAATGAGTGTCCATATCCCCAACATAGATACTTGCATGTCCCAAAAAATATGAACTCCTTTCCCATGACTTTATCTTTTTTTATATTTTACTTTAGAACAAGAGGTGGATAGGGTAGAACCTAGATCCTTAAGGGCAGAGGGATGATACATGTTCACGAGAACTGATCATGAATGCTTGTATAATTTATTGTTATAAGAACATCCATATTTAATTTATCTATGATGGTCATGTTCCTATATTGATCCAGACATTAATATTTATTATGTGAAGTGATGGATCCCTAAAGAACATTGACAAGTTACTCAATACACGAGAGATGAGTTACTTACAAGATCATCATGGGATTGGGATTGTGTTCCACCATTGAGATAGAACCATAAGATTTTGATAAAGAGCTTGATCAATCATTTTGCAAACTAATGCCTAAAGAATCATAGGTATAAATTCATAGATTTACCCATAATTGTTTATGATTATGAGCTAACTCAACATTTTATCAAAAGAAACATCACTTGGGAAAGGAGAATCCAAGTGACAAAAAATAATAAAAATAAAAATAAAACAAATAAAATTACGCAGTAGATAGAAATTAGAAGTAAATATCACAAAATTACTCTAAATCAAAGTGAAACAATAAACTATAAAACAAAGCAAAAATTGAAATGAAATTGCATGTTTATTTATGTACATACTAACTGCGATTGATACAATTAGGTGAAATATTCCTGGCCATTAACATGAAGGATTTCTACTTCCCCTTCCAAACTATGCAATTTGTATTTGCTAAAACAAATATTTTCTGCTACTCGGTAGGGACCAAGACAAAATTGTTGAAACTTCATGTGTTTACCGTCAAAACAATTCAAAATCTTTGTTTCCAACTAATTTACCATCAAAACACTTATTAACCATTTGTTGATGTCCAACAAATATTTCATGCCTTGTCCCTTTCTTCTTGTTGGCGCACAGACAGACCCAAGGTTCAACATAAATCACACCAATAAAACCCCAGACGCCGACCCTTTCAGCATCACCTACGAACATATGACATCTCACTCGAGGTATCAGGTGGGACTGCAGGAACCAATTTTCTACAGGGATGAAGGGATGTGAACATACATTCAACATATCTAGTATTCATTCAATTACTGCGCAATTTAACATTACTTTCATCATAACAAAAATGGCATTCATAACAACATCATATTAGATTAACCATGTGCAACAAATATAAGCATTCATCATATTTAACACATGCATATAATATTGCAACCACATTATCTCAATTGTATTATCATTGGAACAATATTACATAGCTTGTGCAGTGCGCATCAATACTTTGTTCATCCTTCAACTACCCAACATTACATAGAAACACAACGACAATACAATAGCTACTATCCGCTATCGCAAACTTCTCCCAAAAAACCTCTCTCTTTTACCCTTATATCTTCTAAATATTTATACATCAAAACAGGGGCAGAGCCCGTTACAAAGTGGACACAACTCCTAACTAATTTCTAACTAACTTTTGCCTTCCGCGCGGTTTTGGGACAATTGCTGAACTGTCACATGGTCCATCTGCGGTGCGCAACTTCCCAGACAGGTCCAAAATCTGCTCCAACACTTCTTCCAATTTTAGTAAAGTGTTGATCCTACTTTGAACAACAAGGCATGCCTGACCTCTAAAGGATTGGGATAATTGCAGGGAAGGCATAAACATATTAGGAGGTAATATGTCTTGGAGAAATCTTTTCAACCTAGAGAAGGCATACACCAAGAAGTAGGGGGAAGTTCCTAATCTAACTCTTGGAGAAATCAACCCAGAGAGGGTTTTTCCAATCACTCTAGTGATCAACTACATTTTTCTCCAGAATGTGTATTAGGTTTTTATTAGTGGATTTAGCTACCCTGTTTCCTTGAGGATAATAATTCAATGAATAATGTATCTTAATCCTTTTTTTTCTAAATAAAACTTAACTAATTTGAAAGAGGAAATGTAAGAATCATTGTCAAACACAAGAGTAGATGGATCCCCAAACCTAGTAATCAATTGTAGTTCCAAAATTGGATGATGATCACTTCATTAACTTTGAGTAGAGGCACAACTTATGTCCACCTCGTAGTGTAATCTATATTTGTGCGGATATATTTGTGCTATTGACATGAATTTGGATTAATTTCTCAAATGATGTCCAACCATCACTACTCAAAAGGATCCTCAATGACCATAGGATGCAAAGGGACCACATGCTTCTTTTTATTAGGATATCTCATCATCACTTTTTATGTTTGCATGCAGTCATGCATTTGCATGCATCCCAGTCATCAGTGAGGTGTCACCCAGCACCTAGTCCCCAGTTTGCTAGCCCTGAGAGCTTCTTTCCATTCATTTCTAGCCCTCTTAGTCAGTGATGCGCCCTCCTTTCACCTACCACATGTGAAAGGTGCCCTTCTTCACCTACCACCAATGACACACTCAGTTAGTTGAGTAATTTGTGGATCTTTCCCTGATTTAAGACTAGATTGACTTGTTAACTAACTGAAACACTCCATTGGATCTTCAGTGATAATAGATTTCCAATTCTGAATCCAGTCGGCTCCTCATGCGCCCTCCTTGGATTCTCCTTCACTACATTAGTGCTCCATGCGCCAGTTACACCTACCTACATTCAGTTAGACTCAGTTTGACACATGGTTGACCATTACTTGTGCATTGATGACACCACTAATCTGATGATGAGGGAGACAAGATGCACCATGCAGGCTATTTGATTGACCTCCTTGGTTAATTCGAATTGCTTGGCTTGGCCTATTCAGTCATTGTGACTGCACATTTGTATTGTATTCTACTTCTTAGTTCAATAGAGCACTGCTGCAATTCTCTTGCACAGTTTACACATATTATTCTTTATGCATATGTTGTAATTGATTTTCTTGTTCAATTAGATCTGTTGTGTTTCAATTTCACATGGTATCAGAGCCATGGTAGGGACAAGACTTCTTTTCTGCAGGGATTATTCATGAAGATTGAGTGAATTTGCTCACAATATTGCAGTAGTGGCATGCATTCTCAGCAATTGCATTCGCTATTGGGCATGCAATGCCAAAATTCTCTTCCAATCCACACCAGAAGCCGAGAGTTTTCCACATAATTCCTGGATTCGAATCATTGGATCTTCAAACTTGCTTGATTGTCTTATGCCGGGTGTGATGCAACTTGAAAAGTGTGGATTGTTCGACCTTATGGTTCTTGTTTTCTTGTGATTTGCAGGTTATTCACTCCTCCTATTGCATTCGCTCTTCTTGAAAGATGGACACTTCTTCATCAAATCTCCTCACTCCTTTCAACTATTTTCAATGGAAGGCTGATATGGAGATATTGCTGCGCTCTAAAGGTTTCTACAGAGTTACCATGGGCCTTGAAGTCGAAGCTACATCAACAGTAGAGAAGGCAAAATATTTCAATAAGCTTGATGAAGCTTATGGTTTCCTTTGTCTCAACATCTCTAAGGATCTTCTTTTCCATCTCATTGTATTGACTACTTCGAAAGAGGTATGGGAGAAACTTGCCACACTCTTTGGCAAGCAGGATGATATGAGATCTTATCAGCTAGAGAATGAGTTGATTTCCCTCAATCCTGAGAATTTCGAGACCATCAATGAATTCTTCACTAAGTTTAAGAGCTTGGTTATGCTATTGAAGCAACATGGAGTGGAAAAAGAAGATAAACAATTGATCTTATGCATTCTTTCGAAACTTGGAAAAGATGATTTAGTTTTTGTTTCAACTTTCAATACGGGAAAGCTCACAATTCCTAATTGGAAAATTTCTACCTTAAGTGCCTTCATTGAATCTGTGACAAAGGAGCATGATAAACTTATTCAAATGGGGACCATATGCTCCAAATATCAAGCTCTATTTGCTGGAGGATCCAAAGCTACGAATGGAAATGGGAATCAAAAGAAAGAGAAGCCAAAGTTTGATCCTTCCAAGCAAAGAGAGAAAACCAAGCAATCGGATGAGCCATCCGGTTCAAGAAACAAGCAAAAGGGCAAAGAGAAGACTAAATGTTCTTATTGCAGCAAGGGATTTCATCCTGAAAGTTCATGCATGAAAAATACCATAGATAAGATGGCCCTTCTCTTGGAGAAAAAAAACATAACTCTTCTTGACGGTGCAAGGAATAAGGAGAAAAATGATCACCCTGAAAGAGGTCATGCACTCATGGAAACTATTTCGAACTCCACCACTCTTCTCATAGATTCTGGAGCTTCTAACCACATGGATGCAAATAAATATTCTCTATCAGCATTTGACCCCAACAACACCATCTCCATCCACAAGGGAGATGACTCACAGATTTCCTCAAAGGGCAAAGGAACCATTCATTTGGAGCATGGTAGTTTCCACAATGTTCTCTATGTTCCTTTCTTAGCTTCGAATCTTCTTTCCATTTATCAGATGACACACACTGGTTCACCAAAGAAAGTTGTATTCTTCCCTAACAAAGTTGAAATTTCTGATATTCAAAGTGGAAAACTCATTGCGGTAGGAAAAGCCAATCATGCTGCAAAAGCATATGAATTTTCACACTTTCTGCCACATGACAAGCCCACCACTCTTCTAACTCATGTAAATGAGGTTAGTAGGGTATGGCATGAGAGGTTTGGACATCTAAATTATAAATATTTGCAGCTGCTACAGAAAAATTCCATGGTTGATGGCCTTCCGAAGATCAAATCCTCGAAGGGAATATACAAAGGTTGCATCATTGGGAAGCACCCCGAGCACAAATTTGACCGAGGCAAAGCTAGAGAGCTTATTCTATTTTGGGGCTGATACATTCTGATATCAATGGTCCTATGCCACATACCTCCATGAATGGCTCAAGTTATGTTCTAACATTTATCGATGACTTCTCCAAATTTGCTTGGGTCTTCTTTCTAAAAAACAAGTCAGAAGTGCTAGAAAAATTCAAGATTTTCAAGGCTTCTGTTGAGACTTGCCACCGAGAGCAAGATAAAAAATCTAAGATCTGATAATGGAGGTGAATATATCAAATCAGAGCTGCTGCAACTTTTTGCTACAAGCGGCATTCAGATCCAGCACACAGTTCTCTACACACCTCAGCAGAACGGTGTAGCGGAAAGGAAGAACCGATCACTGAAAGATATGACAACCTGTATGATTGAGTCAAAAGGTTTGGCTGCAAATATTTGGGATGAGGCTATGAATTTTGCTGCATACATTCAAAACAAAGTTCCACATTCATATTTGACAGATACTACACATTTCGAAGCCTACACTGGCCACAAACCTGCTGTGTCCAATTTCAGGGTTTTTGTCTCAATCGCTTGGGCTAGAATTCCGTCTGAGAAGAGAAAATATTTGGATATGCAAAGTGTTGAGTGCATCCTAATTGGATATGATGAAGAATAAAAAGGATACAAACTCTTGGATATCAGATCCAAAAAGATATTCATTGAGCGAAGTGTCAGATTTGAAGAACCGCTTCAAAATCTAGAGCTAGTCGAGGAAGAAACTGTTGATTTACCGCCTCTACAAGAAGAAGATTTCGGAGAAGATGATGAAAGTTTTGGTTCTAATATTTCTGATATTTTATCAGAAGTTGATGAACATGAAATATCAGGTTCAGAAGCTGATCCAGATGTGCCCCAACAGTTGCCAAAGTGGGCCCAAAATACTCTCAATTCTGCTGGTTCTAACATTGGAAATCCTACCGATCCAAGGAGAACTCGAGCAGAATTTCAAAGAGCAGGTATGTCTCTTTCATGTTCTGATCCTTTGTTATCTGAGAAATGTTTTTTTATTATAGGTTCATATCCTAAATCATATTATCATGCCCACCGAGATCCGAGATGGAAAACCGCCATGGATGAAGCGTACAGTTCTCTTCAAAAGAATGCTACATGGGAGCTAGTTTCTCTTCCACCTGGGAGGAAATTAGTCCAATGTAAATGGGTCTACCGCACAAAGGTTGTTGCTAATGGCTCAACCTGCAAATACAAAGCTAGGTTGGTTTCCAAATGCTTCTCCCAAGTCCAAGGAGTGGACTACACCGAGACCTTTGCATCGGTTGCAAAGATAGATTCTATCTGCCTAGTTTTGGCTATTTTCGCATCTAAGCACTGGGAAGTGCACCATATGGATGTGAAGAGTGCATTTATCCATGGATATATGAAAGAAGAATTTTACATGAAGCATCCAGAAGAATACATATCAGATCCAACATTAGTGTGCAGATTGAAGAAATCATTGTATGGATTAAAACAGACCCCAGGAGCTTGGTATGCAAAGATGGACTCCTTCCTTCTGTCACAGAATTTTGCAAGGTGCAAATCAGATCCAAATGTGTACCTACAACAAACTGAAGGTAATTTTCTGATTATAGTTCTTTATGTTGATGATCTTTTGATAACTTGAAGCACTCTTACTTCAATCAACAAGTTAAAAACTGCTTTAAATCTAGCTTTCGACATGAGTGATTTGGGCTTGTTGAAGCAATTCCTTGGGCTTGATATTGCTCAAAAATTTGATGGGATCACCATATCTCAGCAAAAATATGTTTAAGACCTGCTAAATAAATTTAATATGTCAGATTGTAAGGCATCCCCATTCCCATTCCTCTCAGGAATCAGTCTTGAGGAGGGAAATTCTACACCGCTTGCAAATTTGACATTGTATTGTATTCTACTTCTGAGTTCAATAGAGCACTGCTGCAATTCTCTTGCACAATTTACACATATTATTCTTTATGCATCTATTGTAATTGATTTACTTGTTCAATAAGATCTGTTGTGCTTCAACTTCACATGGTATCAGAGCTTACTTCCTCCAATTGCATTCACTATTGCAGAGATGGAATATTCTTCTTCACAAAATCTTCTTACTCCATTCAACTATGATGAATGGAAACCAAAGATGATAGCATGCTTGAAGAGACAATGTCTCTTTGATATGTGTATTGGTATTACAACATATTTTGTTTCCGATGAAGAGGATAATGATTGGCTTAATGATTGTGACAGAGCTTTTGGGACAATATGTCTTGCTATGTCTCCTTGTATGCGCTACCTCAGTACTACTGCCGAAAATCCAAGAGATCTATGGGCCCAACTCAATTGAGAATTTGGAAAGCAGGGAGAAGAGGATCATGCTAGCCATTTGGAGAACAAGCCTAGTGAGACATCCTTATGTGTTCTCTCTGATTATGTCTCGACCTCAACCATTGTTCAAGATGAAGAAGAAACTGTAGATTCAACACTCATTTTCTCATTGTCTTCTATTTCGAATTTTGAGCAAGATGAACCCGCTCATACTCTAGATTCCAAAGAGGTTCTTGAATCCTCTCTTTCACATGAGTTTGTCGGTATGCAGAATGATGATCTAATTGATGTTTTGGAGGTAAAATATGATTTTGGAGGTGAAGCATTCGCTCTCCTTGATCACATGCTTCCTACATACTTTTGTTCGATCATTGGCACAGTTTCTTAGAGTTTTATTAAAGATGAAGAGCACTACCATTCACTTGAGTTCAAGTCTCATGCAATTTTTGCTGATTTTGGTTTTGATCTCACCCCTGTTGGTTCAAAGGAGATCTCAAGAAACCATCTCTCAAATATTGGAGCTGATTTAACTTCCATTGATCAGAAGTTCAAGTTTCAAGAGCTATTTGATCCGATTGGATCTATTCCTACCTCACTTGGTTCGAATTACAGGCCCCAGGATCATATTCATATTTTCAGATTTGTTCTCACCATTTTTGGTCTGAAGAGCAAGTTTATAAAGTCTCCATATTCGCTTGCATCCACTGATGGAGAATTCAAGCACATGGTTTTGGAGCATGATCCATTTACTCCCAAGAGTAAGATACCTCCAAACATATCTACTTGAGTTTGGAGCAGTTAAATCTTTTGGTGTGTTACAGTCCATTTTGAGGGGGGGGGTTTCCCATGAGGTTTTCTCCATTTCCTCGGTTCATGGACTGTTCTTTATTTGGATTATTATTGTATTGGGGTGACCTTTGGTCTCAGTTACTAGAGCCCTATCATTTATTTTTATACCACATAGTATAGCTTGTGGGGGTGTGTTAGGATATCTCATCATCACTTTTTATGTTTGCATTCATTTTGCATGCATCCCAGTCATCAGTGAGATGTCACCCAACACCTAGTCCCCAGTTTGCTATCCCCGGGAGCTTCTTTCCATTCACTTCTAGCCCTCCTAATCAGTGATGCACCCTCCTTTCACCTACCACATGTGAAAGGCGCCCTTCTTCACCTACCACCAGTGACACACTCAGTTAGTTGAGTAATTTGTGGATCTTTCCTTGATTTAAGGCTAGATTGACTTGTTAACTAACTGAAACACTCCGTTGGACCTCCAGTGAGACTAGATTTCCAGTTCTGACTCCAGTCAGCTCCTCATGCGCCCTCCTTGGATTCTCCTTCACTACATTAGTGCTCCATGCGCCAGTTACACCTACCTACATTCAGTTAGACTCAGTTTGACACATGGTTGACCGCTACTTGTGCATTGATGACACCACTGATATGATGATGAGGACTCCTAGTGGAGACAAGCTACACCATGCAAGATATTTGATTGACCTCCTTGGTTAATTCAAATTGCTTGGCTTAGCCTATTCAGTCATTGTGACTGCACATTCGTATTGTATTCTACTTCTGAGTTCAATAGAGCATTGTTGCAATTCTCTTGCACAATTTACACATATTCTTTATGCATATTTTGTAATTGATTTTCTTGTTCAATTAGATCTGTTGTGCTTCAATTTCACACTTTTCTCTCTTGACATATTTCTAGCAAATTTCACACTTTCTAACATATGAATGTGCATCTCTGAATAATGTAGGCCAATATTGTTAGATTTTCACAACATTCAAGATTATCTAGGATCTTATCTGAGAGAATAACAAGCACAACATTTGAACACAAGAGACAAGAGACACAAAAAATTTTCCTTGGGGAAACCATAAAGGAGAAAACCCAAACCCCAAAAGTAGAAATGGTCTTCAGCAGCTTCTCTCTTCTCCACTTGTGCGAACTTGTCCTTCTCCTCAATAATGAGAACTTGATGAGTGAGAAAATGATTAAATAGAGAGGAGCACCCTGTCTATTTATACTTTTACTTTCACTTGACCTTAACCCAAAACAGGTTGGCCCCTAGGTGTAACTGACTGGGCCGACTTCTCTAGGAGAGTCTAATAACCCATAAAAGACTCGACTCTGGGGTCTAATGCCCCGACATACAATGGAGGGTTAAACTCAGTGACTTTACATGACTCAAGTACAATAATGACTCTCCCGACCGGAGGAATAAACATCTTTGTCATAGGTACAATAATAAAATACAAATACAACATAAAATATACAAGTGAATATCTTCTGAAGTTACAATTACATTAACACTCCCTCTTAACTAGGAAGGTATTCTCTTGACACAGTCATCGGCACAAGTCTTCGTTGCTGGATCATCATCAAAGCTGGATCGTCATCAAAGTTGAATCATCATCGTCACTGTTGCTTCTATCTCGACCATCAATATCCAATCTACTCATCATAGGAAGTTCTACAGAGCCAACCCTTTTTCATGTTGGATGTAGGCCTAGCCTCCATGCAGTTCTTCATCATCTCCGCGAGCAAGCCATCAAGTAGGTACATCTCAGGACTGATTACAATGCCTTTGCAAAACCTGTGTACATATCAGGACTGATTACAATGCCTTTGCAAAACCTGTGTACATCTCAGGACTGATTACAATTCCTTTGCAAAACCTGTGTACCCTATTGTTACCTCATCACGTCCAGATCATCTCATTGTCAACGGAGCACATCCTAGATGCACATCACAATGTCTCCAGTATGGGAGGACTTTCCTACCACCATACGAGACCCAGTCTACCAACATGCGAGGACTTTCCTACCAGCATGTGAGACACAACACTTACATCAACCGACATGGGAGGACTTTCCTACTACCATTCAGGAAAGGCTCAGCACTTACATCAACCGACATGGGAGGAATTTCCTATAACCATTCGATAAAGTCACAACACTTATATCAATGGCCATGGGAGGAATTTCCTGCCACCATGCCAGAATGACCCAACACTTACATCAACGACCATGGGAGGAATTTCCTGCCACCATGCCGGAATGGCCCAACCCTTACATCTACACCATGGGAGAAATTTCCTACCACCATGTGAGAATGGCTCAGCCCTTACATCTACACCATTGGAGGACTTTCCTACCACTATGTGAGAATGGCTCATGTGCATATGCATCTTCCGGATTCATCACTTCCCCTTGGAAGGAACCTTGATCTGGAGTACACCAAGCTTCTCTCTGAAGTACTCGAAATTCACTCTGGCTAGCGGCTTGGTCAACACATCGGCTATCGCAACATACTGGAGATTCACTGCTCCTCTCTGCACATTATCCCTGATATATTGAACTTGATCTCGATGTGATTCGACTTGTCATGGAACACCGGGTTCTAAGACAACTTCACACAACTCTGGTTATCGCAATATATACAAGTCACATCCAACTGGAGATCAAACAAATCAGACAGTAGCTTCCTCAGCCATATTGCCTCACAACTAGCCAAACAAGCTGCGACATACTCTGCTTTGGCTGTACTCAGTGCCATGCAGGACTGCTTTTTGCTAAACCAAGAGATCACACCTCATCCCATAGTGAAGCAGCACCCCGAAGTGCTCTTCCTATCAATGGCACTGCCTTCCCAATATGAATCAACATAACCCTCTAGGTTAATCTTTTGATTCGCGTCATACTTGAGCCCATAATCCACCGTACCCTTAAGGTACCTCAAAATATGCTTTGCATCAATCAAGTGAACATGTCTCGGATCCGTCAGGAATTGGCTCAATGTGTTCACAGCAAATCAAATATTTGGTCTCATATTCATCAGGTACATCAAGGATCCAATCATCTAATGATACATCGTGGCATCAATCGACTCTGGTGAATCATCACTCAATAACTTTAGGTTCTATGCCATAGCTGTGGCCATGGCCTTGCATTCCATCATCCTGAACCTCTTCAGTATCTCTACTGCATACTTTCCTTGTCCAAGGAAGATTCCATCCGCATTCTGCCACACCTCCATACCTATAAGTTAGTGCATCATACCCAAGTCCTTCATCTAAAATTCGGCAGCAAGATTCCTCTTTGTGTCAGCAATCAACCCATCCTCACCTGTCACAAACAGGTCATCTACATAAAGTAGAAGTATCACTGGGTTCCCTTCTTCAACCTTGTAGTAAAGGTTGGAATCCGCTTTACTCTTGGTAAAGCCCAAACTAGTCAGGAAGTTGTATATCCTGTTGTACCATTTCCTGGGTGCCTATTTCAATCCATACAAGGCCTTCTTCAATTTGCACACATGAGTTCCCCTATCATGTGTCTCAAATTTGAGTGGCTGCTCCACATACACTTCCTCCTCTACTACACCATTCAAGAACGTTGTCTTGACATCCATCTAGTGTACCTTCCACTTCATCACTACAGCCAGAGCAAGTACTGATTTGATGGAAGTGTATCTGGCTACAGGTGAAAATGTCTCCTCATAGTCTATCCCTTCCTTCTGGGAGAAGCCACGTGCCACAAATCTTGCCTTGTGTTTCTTTATGCTACCATCTGCAGCATGCTTGATATTGTAGATCCACTTGGAAGTCACAACAGACTTTCCTACTGGTCTCGGGACCACATCCCAAACATCATTCTTCATGATTGACTGGTACTCCTCGATCATGGCATCCTTCCATTCCTTCCTTTCTGTCGCTTCTTCATAGTTGGCAGGTTCCTTGTCAATGATGTCGCGCAGCAGGGATACATAACTAGAGTATGGCCTTGGTCTCTTGCATTCTCTATGCATTCCTTCTGGAGCACCATATCTTTCTGCATCTTGAATTGCTTCTCGTACCCATGTTGTTTTCCTTTTGTGAGAATTCTTCTCACGAGGTAGATCTACAAGTTCTTGTGGATCTTCTATCTCGCGGTCTTCGTGATATTCTGGATTTGCTTCATTCATTGTTGTATCTCGGATCATGGGTGCTTCTGGTTCTTCAATGTCTTCAATAGGTAGCTTTCTAGATTTGTGATAAGCCGAGTCTTCGTTGAATGTTACATCCCTGTTGATGTCGATCTTCTTGAACCTTGGAAAAGATATTCTGTAAGCCTTCGATCTTTCACTATATCCCACGAATATGCCCTTCTTTCCTAAAGGATCTAACTTCGTCCTTTTATCCTTCGGGATATGTATGTATACAAGGCAGCCAAATATCCTGAGATAGATGACCTCTGGTTTCTCTCCGTAGAAAGCTTCTTCTAGTGTCTTGTTGTCAAGTACCCTATGTGGAGTACGATTCGGTACATACACGGCTGTTCTCGCAGCTTCTGCCCATAGATGCATTGGAATATCCTGGTCGTGAAGCATTGCTCTTGTTGCTTCCATGATTATTCTATTCTTCCTTTTTGCAACTCCATTCTGCTGCGGATTATATGGAGTGGTCAACTCCCTCTTAATCCTTGAATCTGTGCATAATTTCTTGAAGTCTTCTGATGTGAACTCTCCGCCATTGTCTGACCGAAAGGTATTGATTTTCTTCTCTGTGAGGTTCTCGATCAAGGCTTTGAATTCATTGAACTTGGTGAATACCTCATCCTTGTTTTTCAAGAAATATATCCATGTCTTCCTAGAAAAATCATCAATGAAAGAAACATAATATACATACCCATCCAATGAACTGGATGACATTGGACTACATACATCTGAATGGATGATTTCCAAGATTCCTTTTGCCTTGCTTTCGCTACTTGGAAATGACTTCTTTATGTTCTTTCCTTTCGCATATCCTTTGCAAATTCCTTCATGCTTTGCCTGGATTTCTGGAATACCTTCAACTGCTTTGCTTGCAAGTGATAGTGCTCTATAGTGCGCATGTGCAATCCTTCTATGCCATAGTTCACTTGGATCTACCGAGTCATGGACTAGGGCTTGTTCAGGTTGGCCCCTTAGTTTGTATAAAACTCCCTCTTACTCTCCAATCACCACAACATCCTCTATGGTATTTCCCTTCGGCCACATGAGAACTTGTCCATCTACAAATGCAACCCTCATACCTTTAGAATCTAAAGCTGATATGGAGAGAAGATTCTTCTTCAGTCCTGGTACATACAAGACATATTTCATCTTCATAGAATTTCCAGAGTCTAGCTTATAGGAGGCTTCACCACTTCCTTTTATGAGATACTGGTAGTCATCCCCAAGTTTCACCTTGTGGGGTGACTCATGTTCAGATAGGTTCACAAAGGATTCCTTGAATCCTGTCATATGCTTGGAAGCCCCACTATCTATAAGCCAATCATTGCTTTTGTGTGTGACTGTTCATGTGAGAGATGAAATCAGAACATATTCTTCATCACTTGAAGAATCTTCACTGTCTTCTCTGGTTCTCTTCCTTGGAGTTTCATCATCCTTTGCATTGTGAGCATGATGTCTTTTATTGTTGTTCTTTTTCTTGTGGGAGCTACCTTTGTTCCTGGGACAATCTCTGGAATAGTGTCCCTTTTCATCACAAGTATAACATTGAATGTGAGAAAGATCTCTCCTGGATCTTCCAAGGTTCTTCCTTTGATTCTGGTGATGGTGTTTACCCTTCTTGTGATGAGGATGCTCCCTCTTGTTGTTGTTCTTCCTGGTGTGTGTTGTGAGAGCCTGGTATTCATTACCCATCTTTTCTTCTCGAGCTACAATTCGAGCTTCTTCCTGTGAGCACTCCTCCCACAGCCTATTGAAGGTGATCAACTTTCTTCTTGCACAGAATCCTTGAATGAAAGAATCCCATGACCTAGGGAGACCATTCAAGGTGGTCATCACTATTTCTCCATTCTCTATATCTTCTCCCACAGCTTCAAGTTATTCTTTCATCTGAGAGACCCTTGTAAAGTAGGACTGCATGGTCTCTGCACTTTGTATTTTGACATTCTTCAATTGGTTCCTTAATGTCATCTTCCTATTTATATTCCTTCCTTCAAATAAGGTGGTCAAGGCATCAAACATCTCTTTAGGTGTATTCAAAGATGACACATATGGTATGAGATGGTCCTTGATAGAATCTGCAATGATTCTCTTAGCCTTAACCATGTTCTTCTTGTGTAAGGCTTTCCTCATCTCCCTCTGCAACTGGAACCTCTTCATTCACATAGGTGTCCAATTCATTCTCTTCTAAGACAATCCCAATCTTATAATTCCATGCTCGGAATTTATCATCGCCTTCAAGCTTATCCTCAATCTTGGTGTGGTGAGACATCTTTAATGAGAAACTCAAATGGAAATAGAAAAGCTTTAGGTATTACCACTTGATTTGCTGAAACTGGATCTGGAGTTGGCTAGGGTTTGATAGAGAAACCCTAAAAATTCAAACTTGGAATTTGAAACTTCTGTCTGGATAGAAGGATGCGCTTCACTGAGGCAAGCAAGTTGGTACACTTGTATTTTGAAAATACCAAAATTTAACCCCTGGAAAATGACTTGCAAAATTCTGATCTGCAATTTCTGGCTTTTTCTGGTCCAAATTCAAATTAGGGTTTGACTTTCCCAGAATTTCACCAAACCAAAAACTTCGATCTTGGTCTCTAAATTTTGATTTTGCTAAGGAGCTCCTTCCTGTGCTAATTTCACTCCAAAATTCCACTTCTTTGAAAAGCCCTAATTTCCCGCAGCAGTGACAGGCCAAAAATTGAAAATGCTCATAATCAATTTATGTTTCGATAGAAAGATGTGCCTCCCTTAGGTGAGTTAGCCTAGCCTCTTTTTTCTGATGATATGTGGAGATAAACCCAAAAATTTAGAATCCCTAGCTTCTGCAGCTGCACAGTGTCTTCTTCTCAGGTTAGCTCTGATACCATGTTAGATTTTCACAACTTAATTCAAGATTATCTAGGATCTTATCTGAGAGAATAACAACCACAGCATTTAAACACAAGAGACAAGAGACACAAAGTTTTTTCCTCGGGGAAACCATAAAGGAGAAAACAACGCAACTTCCTCAGAGATAGAATGAGCAACAATACAATAGCAGAAATATAAACCCCAAAAAGTAGAAATGGTCTTCAACAACTTCTCTCTTCTCCACTTGTGCGAACTTGTCCTTCTCCTCACTAATTCAAACTTGATGAGTGAGAAAATGATCAAATAGAGAGGAGCACCCTCTCTATTTATACTTTTACTTTCACTTGACCTTAACCCCAAACAGGTTGGCCCCTAGGTGTGACTGACTGGGCCAACTTCTCTAGGAGAGTCTAATAACCCATAAAAGACTCGACTCTGGGGTCTAATGCCCCAACATACAATGGAGGGTTAACCTCAATGACTTTACATGACTCAAGTACAATAATGACTCTCCCGACCAGAGGAATAAACACCTCCGTCAGAGGTACAATAATAAAATACAAATACAACATAAAATATACAAGTGAATATCTTCCGAAGTTACAATTACATTAACAAATATTAGCTATCCTTCAAGATTATGTGGGCTTTAGTTTAACCAAAAAAAATTCCTCCTACAAGCCCATCATGTAGTTTTGGGAGGATCTTGTCAGCATCATATTTCTCAAGGCACATCAATAGTCATATATGATAATTATTCCCAAATAGGATGTCGTTTATCAATTGATATAAGGAGGGTTTGATCATGAGATCTTTTTTTTTTCATTCAGGTGACCAATAGAAGTTCCACATTGAAGATATTGTCATAGCTCACTGGACCAATAATATGTGTCAACATGGATGTAAAGAACTTATTCGGTGTATAGTGACATTTTGTTCTCCCAGCCTTCTTCAAAAATCCTCAATAGGGCCCAAGGCTTTAGTCACCAACTTATATAGACCTTAACCTTTGATTATTGTGGTTGGTTTTAATTCAAGGTCATACTCCTAGATGGTTGTGACCGAATTCTCCCCTTCTTTCTCCCAAATCCTTCTATACAAAAAATGATCTCAAAGTTAGGTGAGGTACAATCACCTTGGTGTGGTTCTTTAGAATGTAGGGTCTAAATTGTTTGATTGCTTTAAACACAATAAAGGATCACTTGTTTATTGATGGATAATCAAGTTTGGCCCCTTCTAGACTGGTGCTCATAAATGGAATTAGATATTCATCCTCTTTCTTTCTTTTATGAGTGGGCACCGCAACCAGGGCATGATTAGATGCAAACATATACAACATGAAGGCTATGTTGAAATCAGGGTTGAGTAATGCTAGAGAAAAAACTATAGAAACCTTGATATTTTCAAAGCCCTCTTTATCCACAATAGTCCATTTGAAAACAACATCCTTTTTAATCATATTATGTAAAGTCTTAACAATATCTACGAAATTAGCTACAAATCTATGGACAAAATTAATATTCTTGAATAATGACTGTGTTGACTTCTTGCTAGTTGGCATAGGAATTTTCATTATGGATTTAATATGTTATGGGTATAAAGACACCCCATCCTTTTAAATAACATGTCCCAATAATATTCGTCTTGAAACATCAAATAAACTCTTTTTAGGATTAAGGAAATGCCATACTTCATGCATCTCTCAAAAATATGTTTCAAGTGATGAATATGGTTTTATCTTTCCTTGGAGTAGACTGTGACATCATCTAAATATATGAACATACTTTGACCAATCAATCCTCGAAAGGATATGTCCATGGATCTTTCAAAATCATCTCATGCGTTGACTAAGCCAAAGGGAATCCTCCAATAAGCATATGTTCCCCACTTTGTGTGAAATGTGGTTTTAAAATGATCAACTTTTGCTACCAGGTCTTTTTCGTAGCTAGAAAACCCATTATCGATAAATGCATAGCCTTCTTGTGTTCCTCATTATCAATAAATGCGTCTTTAAACATTTCCTTATCGTAGTAAAGAAATCAATTATATGCTCATCATCATTGAATACCCTCCGAGTTGTGATGTTGTTTTGGATAAAGGGTGTGAAGTCCAATTCCATAAAAAAACCATTTTTAGTGGAGAAAAATGAGAAGCAACATTAGCTAAGGTATCAACAACTGGATTTATGGAATGAGGAATGGATGTAATATATATATATATATATATAAAATCATGTTCAAAATATGCAAAATGTTCAAAACCAATAGTACAAGATTTATCCTCCTTATATTTATGTAAGTCTATTCCTATCAACTTCACAAAATAATCACAGCTATAGATCCTTATAAATTGACCTAATAGTCTAACACAAGTAAAAACCATTTAAAAACATGCATTTAAAAGGACTCATGGCCACTGTATCCTTTCTGTTGCTATTGTTGGGATTTATCTGAGTCATTGGAGTTGAAAATTTCCATTGCAATGATTCCCGATTGTTGAACTGTGTCCTCCTCCATATGCCTAGAAACAAATGACTAAACCTTTACATAGTGATCATCTTTAGACATACCCACGAGGATGTTAAAATGAATGTAAGAATCATTGTTTAACTTGGAAATTTGCTTCCCTTGTTCTACAAAAATATTCTCTATAATCCTTTGTTTTTCATCCTGTAGAGCCATATGTGATTTAATGTTATCAAAGGTCCCTTCTAGATCCTCAATCCTCTAACTAAGGAAGCTTAGCATCCTCATAATATTCCATATGTATCCATGTTCATCCCCTCCCACCGTTTCCTGTCCCGTAGGATTTTCCATGCGCAAATTCAAAGCAACAATGGGAGAGAGCAGAGCCTTTCCCAAGGAGAGAAAACCCTATTATGCATAGCTAAACGACCACCGTTGGGACCAAAAAAAATACCACATATTTCTTAGATTTATCAACAACAACACCACCCTTGGTCCATTAGAAGTAAAAATAGAAGAATCAAGGTCGCTTACCAAAGGTCCTCATCCGAGAATGGCCGACTTTGCACAAGAAATACTAGGAGCAACCCTTTGTTTCTAGCTTCCATTCCCAACATGACCATCGACCCATGTAAGAATTGTCCTACCTATGTCATGAGAAAAATGAAAGGAGGCCATAAAAGGATCTGTAGCAAAGAGAAGAAGCATGCAGTGGAGGGATCCTAAAGCACGGGGGAGTGTTAAGACTCCCTCATGTGTAGTATACCTACGATGATGTCCCACACATGATGGATCCTTGCTAAAGTTCTCCATGCCACCATTTCCTAGAGACATTAAATGATGATTTGATTGATTGGAGTTACCTCCAACCATAGATATAATAAGGGATCCACCTTCTTTCGGGATGACCTCCATTTTGGACGAGAATTCTACTATCCAATTTAGTTGCCTCATTATCTAATTGATTAACTAGTGAGTTGTTATGCCTTCACATATGCAAGAACCTGACGTCATGAATTTGGTTAAGATGCCAAATGATCCACTCATAGATTCTTGAAAGAATCATTCCCTCTCTGACAATCTTTTCCCTTATCTACTTTATCACCATTAAAGAATCTCCTAGGATAAGGATTTTTTTAATTTGGAGATGATGAGAATAAGAATCTCATAGAGTTTTGCTTGGTTATTGGTTTCCCTACCAATTCCCCAAGAAAAGGTCACTTTCTTTTGTCCATTGGATTCCAAAAGGATTCCCCCTACACCTTCCTCCCCAATTTGGAGGCACCGTCAAAGAAAATATTGTGGCATTTTTGCAGACTTAACCAATCCTAGAATTCTAAGACAATAAGATTCAATTGCAAGTGGGGGATGTTGACCAATATGTAGACTAATTTGGATTGAGGGGAACTCTCTAACAAGAAGTATCCAACCCATTGCCTCTCTTGCACCGTTAAAGGCTCTTTATGCAAGCCAAAAACTCCTCAAGTTAATAGAGTCTCCAACATGAGTTATCTAGTTCTGAGAATGGTCTTTGCTAGAGGGATGGATTCCAATTCAAAAATTGATTTGTTTGCAACTATCCAAATTTTCCAACATATAAATTTAGTGTTCTCCATAGATATTCTACTAAGAACGGGCTTGTGGAGCAAAGAGCCAAGGAAATAATCCTTCCAATTGAAAAAGAGTTCCTTCCATTGGGTTGGAATAATAATACCAGGATCACGTCTTGCAAGAGCTTGTTCCCAAACAAGAGTATCATAATCACACTCCAAGAAAATATGCTTGGTTGTTTCTTCTGATCTTTGGCATAAGAGTACTTCAAGTGACTTGGAATGTTTGGCTTCCTCTAGTTACACCATATTCCCTCATGATACCATTCCAATATGTCATACAAAGTCTTGAATCCATTTTGAATCATCCACTCCTAAATATCCCACAATCCATCCTTATGCGCCAATGGTGACCTCGCTAGTATTTTATCATTCTATACATCACTTTTTCCATTCCCAATTATGCAATATGTACCATACTGAATCATCCATCCAAAGGATTTACAAAGCCTCCAAATACCAAATCCAGTTCCTTCCCAATTGCATTGGTATAGGCATCAAGACCTCAGGCCCCTTAAGTATTTTTTCCTTAAAAAAAATTTCCACCATATTGGTTCACGTGAAATCAGCCTCCATAACAATTTTCATTCTAGATCTATGTTCATTAGCTAAGGATCTTTAATTACATCACCCCCATGAGAGAGAGGGGCTCTCCCCATCTCCCAATTTAGCAAGTGAAATTTCCCATTGTTTGTTTTTCCACCTTGCAACATAAACTTTCGAATATCTCTGCTAATACATTGCACAACACTAGCAAGGGTAAGCAGAACAAAGCACTGTAATAAAGGAAAAGATGAGACCACATACATGATAAGGACAAGTTTATTGGTTGGGTTCAACCAACAAGCACCCCATTCTTGAATTTTGACTTTGCTTTTCTGAATTATATCCACTCAATCCACAACTTTGGCATGTTTCAAGGAGACTGAATTTCCCAAATAATTGAAAGATGATCATCTATGCTGCCCATGAAATCCAAAGATGGAAGAAACTATCTGCAAGAGTCACGGGGATATATTCCATCTATAGATCTTGGTTTTGTAGTCATTAACCATTCCTCACGTGACTTCTGTGAACCTATCTAGAATGTCTTGAAATCTATGAGCATTAACTGTAGAAGCACCGCGATGAAGATAGTATCATTCAAGAACTGAGCATGATTGATAGGTTTGACCTTTCTTGCGATAAGGATACCAGTAATATTCCCCTCCCTGCACTCCATTTCCACCTTCCTTTTTAATGCTCCATCCATGTCAATGTACAGGAATGGGGAGGGGGGGAAACCTTTTCTAATCCCACGAGAAGCTTGAAAAAGGAAATAGGTCACCCATTAAATAGAGGCACAATCCAAGGACAGATAATGCAGATCTTAAACCAATTAATAAACAAGGGGGAGAATCCAAACTTGCTGAGAACATCAAAGTGGAATATGTGCCTAACCCTGTCAAAGGCGTTAGCTATGTCAACTTTAACCACAATACCTTGATCTCCCTTGCTATATCTAGAGTGGATGGCTTCTTGGATTATAATGACATTATCTAATATTTGTTTCTTGGCTTGAAATCTCCCTTTATTTTCAGAGATGGTTTTGGAAATGGATCTCTTAACTTGGTTTGCAAGGATTTTTGTCAAAATATTATATGCATAATTGCATAGGGAGATTTACCTTAATCGTGCAAGATAGGAGGGCCTATATTCCATAGGAATAAGTGTTATAAATGAGGAATTTGTTCCCCCCTCCACCTTCTCCCTTCCTTTAGTCTTTTTGATCATTTTGCATAAGTCATCATTTATGGTAGCCCAACATGCTTTGTAGAAGCTGATAAAAAATCCATCGAACCCTTTGTTAGGTTCAAGGATCTAGATATCCTTTTGAACTTCATCCTCTATGATTGGGGTTTCTAAATACATGTTCTCTTCTTCATTGATCAATTGCAAAATGCTAAGCAACATGTTCTCTTTTCCCTAATTGTTTGAACTTACTGTATCAATGTACATGCTCTTAAGATGATTTTATTCATCCCCTTTTATATCTACAATATCACTGAGCTTATTCCCCTTAAAGTCATTGACCTCCCTAATCTTCTTTCTATTTAGTTTATCATTGAATTGCTTATGAAAAATGAGGTGTTACTATCTCCTGCCTTTAGCCAAGGATTTTTGGATTTAAGATTCCAAGCCTCCTATTCCCGCCAACTTTCTACATGTATAGCTAATTTAAGTCCCTCTCTTTGAGTAGAGTCTCCTTAGTTATCTCCATCTTTTCCATATCTAGCTGAAATTTGTTAGGAACCCATGTCTTTACTTTGTTAGTATGTTGTTGTTGGATGCATATGCTTTGTAATTCGTCCCGTAGTATTTGTTGATCAATAGTTTGTGTTATTGTTGTTGGCGCATATGCTTTGTAAGTCGCCCGTAGTATTGTTGATCCATAGTTTGTAACGGCCCATGGTTTTGACCCATAGTATTGGCGCCTAGAATTAGTATATAAGTGTGTGTTGAGACCTATGAAGGCACCGTGAAGTTATTTGTATTGAACTTGCTCATAGGAGGTTGCCCCCTCGAAGTGGCCTGTGATCAATATAAAAGTGATTCTGAGTTCTGTCATTTCTGCTATTTCGCATATTCGTATTAGTTAATTGTTGCAGGTGCCTCTCAAAATTGCTCTAGTTTTGATTGCAATTTAATTCTTCATCCCCGGGGGGTTGATAATTGGCTTTATCCCATCGTTTCAAGGCCTCTTTGACCAATCTCATATTAGATTCCCATATGAATGAGGGGGATCCCACAATAGAATCCTTCTAGGCATACCTGATAACATATATTAGCTACTCCTCTTGTAACAATAGAGCATTGAATTGGAAGGGGAGGGGACCCCGTTCTTTAAAAAAGTCTGAGGAGAGTGTAATTTGTTTGTGGTCTAAGGTAGCCAAAGGGATAATTTTTTACTAAAAGACAAATCCATTCAAAATAAAAGAGTTGTGAATCAAAATCTTATCTAGCCTAACAACAATATATGTAGGTCCTATTATTCGATTTGACCAGGTGAAGGCTATTATTCGATTTGACTAGGCGAAGGCCCCTCCCTTAGGTAGAGCATCCAATATATCCCAATCAAACGTTAGATTCTCCAGATGTTCCCCAAATGGGAGAGGAACAAGGCTTTCTCCTCTCCACTCCTTGCGAGAGATGGAGGTGTTAAAATATCCTACAACAATAACATTTTGACCTACCCCCTTTTCCAATAAGGATCCCAGATATTTCAAAAAGTAATTTTTCTACTGATAGAGCGCGTGGCCATAAACATTGAAACCCTAATCACTTCCTATCACTACAAGGAAAAGGCCCTGTAGCGGAGGTCATAGTGAAGGTTTTTAGTGTTACAAGATTGGCAAAAATTGTCCAAAAAAACCTCCGCTACGACCTCCGCCAATGGTAGCATATTTTTTTACGGAGGTCATAACGGATATATGTTATAACTAAAAAACACTTAGCGTCCGAAGGTTTTAGCGAATGTTTGTTCATCGGTGCGCTTAATTGAAATTACGCGTCCCGGTGCGTGTCTTAATAGGACGCACCAATGCTGTACAATTAAAATAGCTGCACCGGTGCACTCAAATAGGGCAAGCACCGTAAAACATCAAATTTCAACGTCGCACCAGTGCTTGCGCATAGAATATACACACTGGTGCTTGTTTACAACATAAACGCACCGGTGCGATATTTTAAATCATATGCACCGTACATTTTTTAATATTTTTAATTTTACCGATGCTTTCCATTTATTAGAGCGCACTGGTGCATTTAATATTCAAATGCACCGGTGCTTACAAACTATTAAAATGACCTAGTGCATTTCAACACATCAAATACACTATCATGCTTAAAAACAAAAAAAACCAATGGGCATAAGCTTTGATCGTTCTCGGTGCGCATAAACCATCTGCATGAACCGGTGTGGTTCAGAGAAGAAAACACACTGGTGTGTAATGTTCTATATACGCACCGGTAAATAATGTTCGTATAGGTGCACCGGTGCGTAATATTCATATATACTCACCGGTGCGTAATGTTAGTATAGGAGCACTAGTGCGACATATATTATTGAACACCACATATGATTCTTTGAACAATAGCTACTAACATTTTAGTCAAATATATATATTATATTTTTTATTTTTTTTATTTCATTATTCATCTGAAATTGAAATATTTGTTTATAGTAAAATTCTTTTCACTTTAAATTATTGTGTTTGTTTGGATTAATTTCTTATATCATAGATGCAAGAATCTATTATAATATTTAATTACCATTGTACCATTTCACATGTAACATTTGACAATAATATTGAATAATGAAATAGAATAAAAAAGTTTATTTTATTATATATCAATGAGTGTCTTTGTCTTACAAAATACGACAACATAGAGACAACAATAATAAAAATGTCAAACATGCATGTAATTATTGTTATACTTATTGGTAACTCATTGTTTTTCAATTCGTACACTATGTCCAGTACATTATTATACAAAACGTCTGATTTTCACAGACAATTATTTCAAAATATACAACAAGTTACAACAGCTTGCATTAACATCAAAATTAAATACATAGCATCAATCTTCGCTGGAACTGTTATCGGTGCTCGAGCCACTTGCATCAAATGGGTTATTTGTTCGAATTTTTTGTTGATTGGATTGATTGTTTTCCTCTTCTTCATATTCCATCGGCAAACATAAAAATAAAGTGTATTGAGTGTATCTACATTGTTAGCGGGAATAATGAAAAATAAATAGATAGTATACATGAACGTAAATTGAAAAGCGACGTACCATAGAAATAATTGACTCATGAATGATGCACATTCTCTCAAAACCAAATCTCATGCCTTCTATCAACAAGTCTTCTGTTGGATCCACTCCATACTTTGTTTCCTGCAAGTGTTATGCCCCGTCACAAATCATAGATTTAATATAAAGAATTTTTGTTGTTTTATTAATTATAAAATGAGAGAAGTAAAACAACATAGAGACTTACAAAATCCACAATTAATTTTTGATACGCCAACATATACTCACAACCCTTGCTTAACCCAATGTTAATCGATTCTTCTGATGGATCCTCTTTGTATGTTAATACATGTTTGAAGACATCCAAGGGTTGCCAGTGAAAACAAAAATTAAATATACAAATCAAAACCACTACTAAATCTTAATTTCTCACATGGAAATCACAAATACTCACAAACTTTGCTATCAATCCCTTTTTTCCTTGTCGTCTTGTCTTGTGTGCTGACTGAGTTCCATTTTGCTTTCTTTTCCGCAACAAAACAATTGAAAATTAATATTTAATGTTGAATTAATTAATGAGATGTATAACATAAACCTAAAAACCAATGATTTCATACATTTGAAGCACATTGTTGTTGAGATGGCTCCTCCTGCGATGCAATTATGTCCATTTCCTTGACCATCTCCTTGTACACTTTTTTGGAAATCCCTACTAGCACATTTCGCATATCACCTCGTTCATCCTTTGGGATTCTCATCTTCCTGAAAATGTAAAATGACATTAAACTATTTTTCTGTTGATATGAAAAATAAATATAGCATAATTAAAATTATTGAATGAATGACACTTTGTAATATTTATAGATACATATTCTAAATTATTGAAAGATGTCTTTGCTCTGTGCTTCTCATAGCTTGTGATTTTCCTATGGCATTTCGGGATTCTCCAACTCCATGCCTTTGAACCATTTCAACAAATGAATTATACCTCCAACTTTATTTTTTTACAGATACCTTGACTAACTCCATCAACATACTCCCAAGGTCTAGATTCATCAGTTTGAGAATGAGTGAATTGTCTTTGCATAGTGTCTTTAGTTCCAATTCTAAAACTAGAAAAGATAGATATTGATTAAGAGGCACACTATAAGTGAGGTATATACCTGTACTCAAATATTCTCATGTTTCAAGCCAGAGAAATGCCCCATGAAATTATTAGAGGAAGACCTTAATATTCTTTGCGTTATGGTTTTTGAATCCACTATCTTAGGCATTCTACCACTAAATCTCCTTGTCATCTATCCTTATTTCTTGATAAAATCCATTTCAACAGATGCTTCCTTTGTGTAAGGACAAAATATAAGAATATGTCCTATATTTTCTTCTTCACCTTGACATAGTATGCATCTCCTTGACCAAATTTTATTTTTTAACCAATAACAAGTAAGGATTTTGTATTAAACAAGTTAAATCCGAATTGTATAATAGAGTAATACAAAAAGAAGAGTTATCCTAAGAATAAGCATTAGTACTTCCATCTTATAAAAAACTTTCAAATTTTGTTTATTTCCTTTTCCAAAGAATCCATGAAATTACTAAAAGTATAAACACAACAATATATACATAAGATATGTATCAATTTATATCACATAACATAAATTATTGAAAGATGTCTTCGCTTTGTGCTTCTCTTGGCTCATGATTTTCCTATGGAATTTCAGGGTTCTCTAACTCCACATCTTTGAAAAACTGAGAAATAGTATCTTCATCTTTAGTGTCCCCTGGAATTGAGAGTAAAGAGTTTCGATTATTCAATTTGCTGAATAAGAGCCTTTGCGGATGATGACAATAATGGATTGGAGGGATAAGCACACTACATCTAGTTTTTAACTTTGCCTTATTTGTTGCATTAATATGTCCATGACCTCATCATTCTATGAACTACATTGATGTTTATTAATGTGCACAATGTTTGTTAGAGATAGAATCGAGGTTCTGTTCTCATTGATATATTATTCTTGGTCCTAGAAATAGAACAACATAGAGAGTTGTCCATTGAAATGTGTTGTTTGTTCCTGAGCTTTATTATTATTGCCAAATCCCGCACTTTTATTAGATATTACGCCTTGCTAGAGTCAACACTTTCGAGCCCTTGTAGAAATGCATAGGCCTTAACTTGATTGTTGGTTGTAGTTCCAAGATCCCAAGTGCAACTTGTTTCCAAAAAATTTGTGGGATCAAAAAAGATCCCCCCTACACCTACCACCGTTGCATCTACTTCACCAATTTAATATGCAATATGTTATCAGTATTTGTAAGATTAATATTAACAACCATGTCATCAAGGTCACTTTTTATGAAAGTGTTTTTTTCTCTCTTTTTATAGTATTCAATAAAAAAATTAGAATTGCATTTATCATTTAATATATAAATTAATCAAACAAATTGATTTTAAAAAATAATTTAATTTGATTCAAAATTGCTCTCTTGATGTAATATGCAAAACATTTTCACTATGTAAAATTGAGAAGTAACTATTTTGCTAGTTAACTATCTTAATTTTAATTTTATGAATATGTTATATATTCTAGAATAACGTTAAAAATCATTATTTATTAAAAACTAATTTAAAAAATAATAATATCATACAATTATTGATCAAATCATTTAATCAAATTTGTAGTCATGTTTAACCAACATGTATTTTATTGGACAACAAATAATTCACCTTAAAAAAGAGTTAAACATTATATGGCATTAATTTTTTATGAGTTTTTGCAATCATAATCTAAATTAAATGATTTCGTATAACTAAAATTAAACATTATATTGGATGTCAAACTTAAATGATTAATACTTTTCAAATTTAATTTAAAAATTGAGAAATCATTAACAATGTTAATCATTAACATGTGCATAATGCATTTTATAAATCAAACAACACCATATGATATAAAAATGCATGATATACATGAATGATAATATCGAAATCAATATATATATATATATATATATGACAAAGATACATCTCAAGTCAAATATACATGTTTCATATACATCACAGTAATCAACATACATGTTAACTACTATTAGGTCCACTACCAAAACTGGAGGCATCAACACCTCCATTGCATAAGTTGGTTTAGATAGTAGGTGGATAGATTGATAGATCAGTGGGTGGATTGATGGGTGCATTGGTATGAGAAATTGGTGATATAGGTGGACAAGAAAGAGGAGATGGTGGAGGAGGATCATTCTTAGATGTCTTGTCAACTAAAGATGAAACAAATGAAGAAAAATAACGAGCATTTCTTGCAACTTATTGTTCAACAACCCTCACCCTCTAGATCAGGATGGGGAAACTAACAATATGATGCAATGATAATGTCATATCACAAGGAAGGATAGCATAGATATCTGCAAGTTGACGATTATGTATTATCACTCTAAGTCATATTGGTACCAATCCAAAGATAGCCATCAATGTATAAAATTGATCCTTGACCTAGTGATGAAATCTGCAATCTAGTCTTCATCGAATGCCAGTTCTACATGCTTGAGGTGGCTCATCAACCCTAATCATCTCCACATCAAGCTAGGGAGACCCCTCACTAGCATAAAAAAATGCAACTAGAATAATCAAAATATACATTTGATAATATTACCTCTCATATATGCTATTGCTAGCCTAGCTAGAGTAAATAGGATGTTTGGATATCCTCACTATTCCATCCTTGCATATGGATACTCTATAAGAGTGAGGACATGATCATTTTCACCACCTATCAACATAAGCAAAGCATTTGCACCCACCAACCTACATGGGTACTCGCGTTAGCCCCACTTGGGAAACCTATACCCCCACATACACATTAGTCATTATTCGATGAGGTTGGCAATTGAATGTCAGTTGAGTCACCATAAACCTCTCAAAACATAAAATAAATAACTCTGAAGCAAAGTGCAAGATAACCTCTCAAACACCCTACGACAATGATCCAGTGCAATACAAAACTATTGTAAAATGATGGCAGACCACATGATTAGTCTAAGCCTATGAAAAAAATTATATGCATGGTGCATCATAGGGAAACCAATGTGTTTCCCATTAGTGGTATGGCGTGCTAGAGTACCATGACAATACTTGGCACAAACACCTAACTTCCTGTAATATAAAAGAATGTCATCTCAACTAGTCCCGCAAAACTTGGTAGTCACTAGGGTAAGTAATGTCCACACTGTGTAATGTCCCTTTTTTGAATTTTATTAAAATGGTGAATGTTTCAACTTTTTCCACTAGTTTGACCTTTGACTAGTCTTGGGTTCTTGACCTCCAAATGCTCCCAAATTGTCACAGAAGGTGTATGAATGGTTTTAGTGAATAAATATGAGGTTCATGGATGATTTAGAGTCATCAAATAGCTTCTGCAACTCTTCTTTAAGTTCTGGCCCAAGTAGGGAACTTGACTAGCAATTTGGGGTTCGAATCCCCGTTAGGTAGGTGCTAAAGATGGCTCTACAAGTGATATTGGACCCTCTTGAATTTCATGACAAAGGAAGGGGAAATTAATATGGACTCATATGCATCTCTATTCAATCAATTAAGTCTGCTACAACCCTCTCCAAATTAGAAGAAAAATACTAGTTTCGACCTTGGGGGAGATGATAGGCAATCTTCTCCAAATGCTTTAAAAATGAACAATATGACTCCCAAAGCTTATGCAATGAACATGATACTTGTAGAAAAAATAAATAACAGTCCATAAATCATTAATCCATCAATATTTCACTGGTCCATTCGAATACATCAACATATTATTGGCATACATCAACATAGTGGGGAAATTAGCGCCATTTGCTCATTAATAATCAGATTTACCTCATTCCACTTGGATTCTCGACTTGGTACAGTTTTGAACATGAATAAAAGATAATTTACATTATATGACAAAATAAATGGGGCATTATAAGCTCCCCCAAAGAGAACAATAGCTCACCAAATGCGCCTCTCCTCAAGGATCATTAATATGCCAAGAAAACTGGAAATGGTTAAAGGAAGGAGCTGCACTAAGAGAGACCACAAGCTTCCCTGCAGCTTAAACCTGAAACAAAAGACTCCATTAAATCTTTAATGAAAGTTCTGAATGGACTTTCCCACTACTAACTAGGATGGGAATCTTTCACCCTCGAAATTGGCTAAGGCAAGTAGAGAAGCACTCCACTAGCTCTCTTCACATATGCAAATTCTGAAAATAATCAAAATCCTCTGTCTTAATTCATCCCTGTATTTTATAAACATCCTTAGTCTTCTAAGGTTCCAATTCTATCCAAATATTCTAATCCAATTCAAATTTGGGAGTGATTCAAGTTTTGCCACATGTCTCCCACTTTCTAGCCTTCCACCTTCCACCAATTCGAGTAGGCATCTCTTGGCCTTCTCTAACTCCCTTGAGCGCTCACTTAAATTCTATTTTTAGGTCTGACATGTCATATTGGTCATATGTCAGTTCTCAAGTCTGCAATTTGTCATAGGTGTCATAGCATCTTCATCATTGTTGTCATAGATGTTAGGGAATCTAGCCCAAGTGTCCAAGAACCTCTCATTTGACTCTTCCTCTTCCATGGGAGTCACACTTCCATCCAAATTAGACCTATGATGCACATTTCCAAGTGTATGAGCCCTCCAACTCATCCCAAGAAAATTATAATTCCCATGGATTCAAAATTGCAAGAGGAGGATGCCATGTGGCATAGAAATTCTACCTTGTGTGGGTCCCACAACCTCCATGTGTCTTCATGATCAATTGCCACTTTGATTTTCCCTTGTATTTACTTATTTATCTCCCTTATTAAATATTTATGCCATTCTAATTTCCAAACATCATTTATTAGTCCCCTTATTCCAAATCCCAATCTCTCCATCCAACCTAGGGAACTAGTAGGATTGGTGGAATTTTCCTGTCATGAATTTATTTGAATGGGTACATTACACACTGACACATCATTGCACATATGCCAACATACTCTCTCGTGAAACATTGAGTGAAGGATCTAGGAAATGAGGAAAATCATCCCCCTTCCTAGAATATCCGTGATGAAATAAAAATCCTCCTTTGTGAGTTGGTACCACATATTGGGACAAATATTAAAGGCTTCCCTACCATGATCTCAATGACAACTCAACTACAATAATAAGTATGTGTTCCTTTTGAGGGGGTTATCCTCCTCATAAAACTTGAGGAGGCCAACATCCCTAAAAAGGATATGAGTTTGATGTATAACTATCTAAGTAAACATATCCATCTCTCTCTCTCTCTCTCTCTCTCTCTCTCTCCCCTAGTCCTCTCATATATGCACAAAAGTATATGGGTGAACCTTCCATTGTTGTGATTGTTTTTAATTAACATACAAATCTCATCAGGGAGATACACAAAAAGAATAAACTATCTATACTAAATTACCCTTTGTAATATTCATTAAATATTGAACTTTAATTTTTTTGCATAAAACTTATGTAAACCTAATTGATGCACCCATTTTAAATAAAAAATGCATCATTATCGATGATCTAAATATTTTTAAGAGCATCAACAAATCTAGTGCACCCAAATTACTTATCGATATGTGCATTGTCATCCCTTGTTGTTGCTTCCAAGGATGTGCAAGGCACCCTATATTATGGAGAGAACCACCCTTAGTGATTTGTACATTCATTACTTCACCTAAGAGTGCATGAAATCCACATGTTGCATATTTATCTGTCTATTGTGCTTAAGATGTATGGAAGTACTACCAAGCATTGCAGCCTATATAAGCACATATACTTGGTTTGGGTGAAACCCAAGGTTGCACCAATGACAATTTTTCAAGAAAAATGAAAAAACAAAGAAATGAAAAGCTAAAGTTAAATTTTGACTAGCGAAAATGTAAATTAAGGGATAACAATCAATTTACCTAGTCTGTTCTTTGGTGAGGAGGAATGGTTGTTGCACACACAAAACATGAAATTTGCAACAATCCAAATGAAGACAAATCCATCATGGAAGAAACAGAATGTAGAAATCTAACAATTTGGTATCATCAGACAATGGGGCACTCATAATGAGATAGCACTACAAGGAAAACACCTTGTATTGGAGGTTTTTGCGGAGGTTTTTAGTGTTACAAGATTGGGAAAAAAAATGAAAAAAACCTCTGATATAACCTCCTCCATTCGTAGTAGAGGTTTTAGCGGCGTTTTTAATGGATGTCTTCTATAACGTAAAAATATTGGGTGAGCAAAGAGGTTCTAGCCGAGGTTTTTTCAGTGCTTTTTCGCAACATACGCACAGGTGGACTACCTGAAAATTGCATTGGTGTCACTTTTATACACATAAAACGCACCTGTGCCGCTTTTATACACATAAAATACACTAGTGCTTTCTTATTACTTCAACCAAAAACACATCGGTGCCGATATAGACCCATGTTTTGAAAGGGTGAAATCTATTAAAAATTTGGTTGTAAGTTGTCGGTGCTCATATAAACTACATACGCACCAGTGCCTCTATACATAAACAACACCGATGTGATGACGTATTATGCTCTGGTGCATATATTACCATGGGAACTAGAGGGATGTTAAATTTTTTTGGATGAAATAGTGGCGTGTATATGATATCCTGCCCCAGTGCATTGTTTTAATATAAAGCACCAATATGGTATTATCGCATGATTTGTCATTTATAGTGATGGTGCAAATTTAGAGATGTGTAGCACCGATGCTTTCGTCTTATTTCAACAATTTATTTTAAAAATTGGTTGATAGGTTAGTGCTTATATAAACAACTAACGTGTCAGTGCATGTATTACATAGAAAGCATCGGTATGAGTACGCATTACGCCATGATTCTTATATTACCATGGGCACCAAAGGGAAGTTAAATTTTAAATTTTTTGCATGAAATGACGATGTGTATATTATGTACCGCACTAGTGAATTTTCTAAATATAAAGCATTATTTCGATAAATGTAATCATATGATTTCTCGTTTATAATGCTAGTGTAATTTTAAAATGTGTCACACCGGTGCAGTAGTGTTTGCAATAAGCACTGGTGTGCATCGTCTATAAAATGCATCGGTGTATTTTTTTCACGCATTAAAATGCAGTGATACATATATATTCTAATTAATTGTTTTTTAAACAAAATTTCAATTAGTCATCTCAAAATCAAATATTAAAAAAATATCAATTTGTATATTTTAATTGTCGTTTATATATATATAATGATTTCATTTATGGATTATGCAACAGAGTACACATCTATTTATTGTAATAATGTAAATCATCCATATATTAATAAATCAACAATGCAACATTTTACAACATTAGACAAAGAAATAAAATAAGAAACTCGTTTTATTACATATGAGTAAGAAACTCATCGTCATAAAAAATGGGACAGCGTAAAGGTCCACAATAATCAAAATCCAGGCAATATGTAACGGTTACACTTATTGGTAACCCATCAATATCCAATTGGGACAGTATGTACAATAAATTAAACAGAATGTCAAAAATGTAATTGTTACACTTACTGTGGTAACATGTCCTCATGCAAGAAAATATGCCAAGTACATTAAACAAAATCCTTGATTTTCATAAACTAAGATTCCAAAACATACAACTTGTAGCAACATTCAATAATATTGATTGACATTCATCACTTGAACTTTTGTCATCACTGAAGTTGCATCTATGCTCATTTATTCATCACTTGTAGGTGATATTGTACATGGGTTATTTAACCTAATATTTTGTTGATCAACTTCTATTTGACATTCTTGTTGGGCCTGACCCAAGTGGGGCATTTTTGTGTAAGTCAGGTTTTGGAACTGCGGATCTGAGCACAGTTCAGTTGAAGGCTTTGTGAGTAAGTCAGATTTTGGGATGCTGCGAAGTTGCGCGCAACGCAGCGTCGGAAGAGCTACGAAGTTCAGTGCTGCGAGGATTACAGTGCTGTGATGTGTCCAGTCTACGAAGGTCCGACAAAGCAGAGTGTTGGATGGAAGACGGCACTGATTCCGGTTAGACCATCGGTGGTCTATTTTTGGTAAAGATGCTCCATGAGTGCCAGGCGACGGGTAAGGAGCAAAGTAGAAGAAAGCGACTGGTCGCACATGTAAAGAACCACTACCTGAACCAATCGCATAAGACCGTTAGAGGAAGAATGGCTTGGTGAAAGCGACCTGTTGGCGTGCACGCGACAGGGAGGCTGATGGCGATGTGAAGCATGCGTGGAAGACGGCCATGATGGAAGATTCACTACTAAAAGCCAGAAGTCTGGTTTCCTGAAAACCATGACAGTTTTGTAAACCTAATGGTTTTTGCCTTCGAATTGTAAAGACATGACCTACAGGCATGATCTATAAATAAGGCATATTTTGTAAGGGAAAGGGTTTTTGAATCTCTATAGTTGATTATTATTGAGAAATCTTTGTGAAGAGACAATTTTGTAAAGGCTCTGCAAGTTGTGTGCGCAAAGGCCTATTGAGAGAGAAGAGAGTCTGCAGCTGAGTGCACAGACAAAGAACTATTGTACCCTTCCCAAAGACTAATACAACAACAGTTCTTGTGGACGTATCTCCCATCCTGGGGGTGAACCACGTTAAATATTGTGTTGTGTGATTGTTTGTGTTTTACACTTGTCTGTTTGCTTACATTGGATGCTTGAATTCTCATTTGTCAGTTGTTATGTTAATGCTTTTATATGTATTCGCCATAGGAGAAAGATGGGAGTAATATGTTAAGTATTGCATGTATGGGTGAATGATGAATGCGCAGGAGTCTAGGTTTGCGAAAGTATCAGTTTGTTGAATAATCACATGCGTATGTAGAGTTCGGTTTGTGTAACTCTTTTGACGTGCAGCACTGGAAGTGCGCAGTATTGTGTGTTTCGTCTGTTTACATTGGTTATAAGGTTTATCGTACAAGGCAATAGATGAATGGATAAACACTAAGTAGAGTCGTCAATATCAGTTAAGTCCATAGAGGAAGCATATAAGTCAGTTGCGTTGTCCTATTATTTGCATCTTGTCTGAACGGCGCAGTCCGTAGATGCGTTGGTTGCGTAAGCATCTTAGCTTGTAGAAGCGAGGACCGCGACGCAGTCTATCATCACGCAGTCTTCCGTCCGCAGCGCGAGCCCCGCAGCGCACTGCACAGTAGTTATGTCTGAACAACTCATCACATCACTGTGGAAACCTGATTTCGTAGTACCACCATAGCTACACCTCGGGTGAGACCTCAGCCTGTTCGCAAGCTGTTGCCGAAAGGGCCGGTGAGAAGGGGTTTTGTTGGTTCCTTGAAACCACGAAGAACCTGGGTCTATATTGGAAACCTCTAGAACAGTGATTTAAGCCAACAAATGGTTCCGTTGTCCGGAGAGCTATGGAGCTACAGGATGAGCATGATCGACAGAAAAGACTAGAGTCCACGATCACTGCGGTCGTAGATGATATATCAGAATGTGAAGTACAGGTAGACCCCGTGGACACTGTCGTTAGGATCGACGAATTGGTTAACGATCTTAAGGAAAATATGCGAGATATGGAGATTGGCCATGAAGCTAAGGTTGCTGCCTTGGAGGCACATATTAACCCGCAGACTCAACTAGATCAACAACAGTTAAGAGTGAAGGAAGCGACGGCCGCAGCAGAAAGTATAGCCACCGAGGTGGCTAAGTGCCAAAGTCTGTTAGAGGAGGCGTCAAAGGCGTTCACTGCCCTTGAGGAGGATCCAGAGTTGCTCGAAGTCAAGAACGCTGTGAAAGATAAGCAAGCAGCATTCGAACTGCCAGATGCAGAAGTTAAAGCGCTACTTCCAAGAGAAAGACTCCAAAGGTACAAGGAAGTCCAGAGCATGAAAAAAGAAGTTCAAGCATTAAGAGAAAAAGAGAGTGAAATGACAGACAAGTCGCAGCCCTTGCAGGAGGAATCCCACATGATCTCGTAGGAGATCAAGGAGAATTTAAAGGAGCTGCGCGTAGGTCAAGAACAGGTGGAACAGTAAGCCGATGATGAAATAACACCTGAGATGTTGGAAACCATGAAACAAGTTGAGCAAGACACTAAGGAAGCAGTTGAAAAGTTGATTGTTACATACAACGAGTTCGCTACGAAGCTAGCTCCGCAAGCGGAGGAACAGTTGGGAGAATTCAAAGTTGAAGGTGGCTCGGGGACGAGCCACATGTAAGTGTTAGGGGCCTATTGGGCCTGGCCCAAGTGGGGCATTTTTGTGTAAGTCAGGTTTTGGAACTGTGGAGCTGAGCGCAGTTCAGTTGAAGGCTTTGTGAGTAAGTCAGATTTTGGGATGCTGCGAAGTTGCGCGCAGCACAGCGTCGGAAGAGCTGCGAAGTTCATCGCTGTGAGGATTACAGCGCTGTGATGTGTCCAGTCTACGGAGGTCTGGCAAAGCAGAGTGTTGGACGGAAGATGGCACATATTCCGGTTAGACCATCGGTGGTCTATTTTTGGTAAAGATGCTCCATGAGTGCCAGGTGACGGCTAAGGAGCAAAGCAGAAGAAAGTGACTGGTCGCACATGTAAAGAACCACTACCTGAACCAGTCACATAAGACCGTTAGAGGAAGAACGGCTCGGTGAAAGCGACCTGTTGGCGTGCACACAACAGGGAGGCTGATGGCGACGTGAAGCATGTGTGGAAGATGGCCCAATGGAAGATTCGATACCAGAAGCCAGAAGTTTGGTTGCCTGAAAACCGTGACAGTTTTATAAACCTAAGGGTTTTTGCCTTCGAATTGTAAAGACATGACCTACGGGCATGATCTATAAATAAGGCATATTTTGTAAGGGAAATGGTTGTTGAATCTCTATAGTTGATTATTATTGAGAAATCTCTGTGAAGAGACAATTTTGTAAAGGCTCTGCAAGCTATGTGCGCAGAGACCTATTGAGAGAGAAGAGAGTCTGCAGCTGAGTGCGCAGACAAAGAACTGTTGTACCCTTCCCAAAGACTAATACAACAACAGTTCTTGTGGACGTAGTTCCCATCCTGGGGGTGAACCACGTTAACTACTATGTTGTGTGATTGTTTGTGTTTTACACTTGTCTGTTTGCTTACATTGGATGCTTGAATTCTCATTTGTCAGTTGTTATGTTAATGCTTTTATATGTATTTGCCATAGGAGAAAGATGGGAGTAATATGTTAAGTATTGCATGTATGGGTGAATGATGAATGCGCAGGAGTCTAGGTCTGTGAAAGTATCAATTTGTTGAATAATCACGTGCATATGTAGAGTTCGGGTTGTGTAACTCTTTTGACACGCAACACCGAACGTGCGCAGTATTGTGTGTTTCGTCTGTTTACATTGGTTATAAGGTTAATTGTACAAGGAAATAGATGAATGGATAAACACTAAGTAGAGTCGTCAATATCAGTTAAGTCCGCAGAGGAAGCATATAAGTCAGTTGCGCTGTCCTATTATTTGCATCATGTCTGAACCGCGCAGTCCGTAGATGCGCTGGTTGCGCAAGCATCTTAGCTTGTAGACGCGAGGACCGCGACGCAGTCCATCGTCGCGCAGTCTTCAGTCCGCAGCGCGCTGTGCAGTAGTTCCGTTCAAACAACTCATCACATCACTGTGGAAACCTGATTCCACAGTACCCCCATAGCTACACCTCGGGTGAGACCTCAGCCTGTTCGTAGGATATTGCTGAAAGGGCCGGTGAGAAGGGGTTTTGTTGGTTCCTTGAAACCGCGAAGAACCTGCGTCTATATTGGAAACCTATAGAACAGTGATTTAAGCCAACAATTCTTGTTCTTCATGTTCCATCTACAAACATAGAAACAAAGTTTAATAAGCATAACTGCATTTATATAGTAGAATATACATGAATGTCTAAATCACAAAACGTACCAAAGAAGTAAGTGGTTCATAAACCATACACAATATTTTGAAGCCATTCCTCATGCCATCTTTCAAAATGTCTTTTGTTGGCTCCACTTCATACTTTGTTTCAAGCATGTTTAATATGCCATGATAAATCATAGATGTAACTAATATAAAGGTTTCTTGTCATTCCATTAACTGTAAAATGAAGGAAGTTAAACAACATAGGTACTTACAAATTGTTCAATCAACCCTCGATACTTCAACATATACTCACAACACATACTTAACCCAATGTCAATCAATTCTTCAAATGGGTCTTCTTTGTATGTTAGCACATATTAGAAGACATCCATGGATACATGTCAATTAATTATTTAAATATAAAGATCTCAGCAACTATGAAATCTTAAGTAAGGCCAAAACCACAAGTACTCACAAACTTTGTGATCAACTCTTTTCTTCCTTGTCGTCATGTCTTATGTGCTGAATGGATTCCATTTTGTTTTCTTTTCTGCAACAAAACAATTGAAAATTAGTATTTCATGCAATATTTAAATTCATTGTACATAAAATAATGAATCAATTATTACATACCTTTGATGTGCATTGTTGTTGGGATGGTTCACCTTGCGATGCAATTAGGCTCATTTCTTTTACCATCACCCTTTTAGAAATCCCCGCTAGTATGTTTTGGATTTCCCCTCATTTGTCTTCTGGAATTTTCATAATCTTCCTGAAAAACAAAAAGCAGAATAGTTTTTTTTTTGTAATTTACATGAAGATAAATATAGCAGAAAAAACTAATTTGGTAATTTCAGGGACATATTATATGAAGACGTGTTTAGTAATAATATTTTTTATATAGCCCGGGGGGCTAGCTTAAGTGGTTGAGTGTTGTAAGTTGTGAGCAGAAGGTCTCGGTGTCAAATCCCTGGGTGGCTATACATTGCTATATAAGGGCCTCACTTGATGTCCCCACTAGGTTAGGTCCCATAATCATGGTCGATGGTTTACCTTGGGTACCATCCTCAAAATGAGGGGAAGTATATGAGGGTTTCCCATGACATGTTCCAATGAAAAATAATAATAATAATAATACTTTTTATATGATTCATTTTTGTTATTGTAAGTCTTTCTTATTGCAAGTCTCACAGGTCTCATCGACCAATACACTAGAAACACTTGATGTAGTTTATATATAACCTTATTCTTGGAGTCATTGGATTGATTTGTGTATTGTAAGTGAAAGGTATGTCTATACGTTCTTTCCACATCTATATCCCTCGTAGTTTTGTAAAAATATGATGGAGAGGGATCAAGAAGGGACCATTTTTAGGAAGTGCACGCAAGGATGAGGACCACACACATGCAGCAAATGGGCGGAAGAGCGCAAAAGAGAGAAAGTAGTTAGGGTTTTGGTCCGTTTGTGGGATTTCCCCCCCCATTAGAAAACTACAAATAGGTAGTAGATAGATAGATAGAGATATATATGGATACATAAATAGAGGGGTAAAAAGAGAACATAAGAGAGAAAGAGGAGACCTAATGACAGATGTGATATTCTTTTGTCTGGGGTTTTTGTCTTGTAGTGCGCAAGAGATGTATGGTTATGAATGATTGATAATATAATGAAGATGTTTTGGAGACCCTCTTTTTGCATTGTTGAATGCTTCTAAATGTGATGCTATGCATGTTGTTTATGATTATGGATGATGTTTCTGAATGGTACATCTGAATATGTTTACTATGTTGTTAAAGATATGATGTCTGTGCACAGAAGTGATAAAACCCTTCATGTTTGTAGAAACTTGGTTCCTACACCCCCCCCTCAAATGCCTCGGGTGAGACTTCATATGTTTAACAAGTGATGTCGTATGGGTCAGTATCTACGAGTTTTGTTGGTATTTTCATGCTAGAACTCATATCTGCCCTCTTTGCGCCAACAAATGGTTCCATTGTTGGGACCCGGATTGGATACTGAAGGAGATGTGGATGCCAACTAGAGAAGAGATAGATCAGTGGCTATATGAGAAACAACCCGATTTTGCACGAGAACATAACCCTAATCCATGAATAAGTGAAGAGGACTAGTTGGGAAGGTATGTATTTTCAGAGTTCTATGAAATATTTTTATGTGAGTTCCCTACAATACTAGCATATTGGTTTCTTATATTGGTGGATACAAATCCAAGATATAATCCTACAATTCTGAGAAATTGGACCCTTGAAGAGATCCAACAATTGAAAAATATGAGTAACCCTATCTCACGTGCAATTGATTTTTGGATAGATAGTGTATTAGAAGGATCCATTGTTGATTTTGCCATAAGTGAGTCAAGATCCTATGGTGATGCAAAGAGAAAGTTCCTTAAGGGACCGTGTGGACGATATATTGGTCGAATAACTACGTGGATTAATATGTTATTGTGTGACAAGGGTTGTATGACGATGGAATCTCAACACTAAATTTTTTTTGGTGCACACTGAGGAACTAAGGGATGACCAGAGAAGGGTTTGAGAATATGGGAGGAAAGATGAAGGTGGAATGAATGAGATGAGGATGTCGAAAGGGAAAGTATGATAGACATAGAAGTGAGATTTCTACGTAGTGGAAAAAAATTTATGAGAGATAGGAAGAGGACTGCAACTGAGAGAGAGGAACAGTGTAGTGAGTTCAAAGAAAGTAATTACTGCGCATAATACCTCATTGAATGGAAATCGTACGTGGAAGGAAGGGATTATCAGATTAATCAAAAGAAGGAAGGGATCCCTACTCATATCCATATCTGTGTGGAAACTACAACCCTGGGTGCGTCTCCATCATCTAAGGTAAGACCTAGTTCAATAGCTAAAGTGGTATTAGTTAGTACCAATAGTGGTGGTAGTAGCAGTCAAAAGGGACAAGGTAGTGGAAGTGGTCAGACAAATTCTACGCAGTTGAACACAGCATCAAGAAAGATGGAAAATCCAACACTTAGGATGCCTACATTTTATGGGAATGGAAACGGAGATCTAGAGCAACATTTTTTTATGTGTAATAATATTTGGGCAGTAAAGTAGGTCCAAGATGAAGCTAAAAAGATAACGCAGTTGGGTACCACATTCTGAGAGCGGGCATCACATTGGTATATGAAGTATCGAAATTCTATACCGCAGGGAAATATAAAACGCTCATGCAGATATGTGATGCATTCAAAACAGAGTTCTAGAAGCCTATGTCAGAGTCACAATGTATTACGGAACCCAAAGAAATTAAACATATTTCAAATGAAATTGTATGGAGCTTTGATCATAGATTCAAGAGATTGTTAGATCATATTCCTTGTGAAGTACATATGAAGCAACATGAATAATGGTTTATTGTTGCATTATTATCACACATTTGTCAGCCGTTGGCGCAACAAGAGCTCATGACACAGAGGGATGCACTGGAACTAGCGATGAAATTGGAAGCTTCTCCTGCAGCAGACACTAATTCAAGTATCGCTCAAGTTCAATCACAATTACAGGAATTGACATTGCATATACATGAAATTACGAAGGGAAAGAGATGCGTGAAGGAATATGGTGTACTACTTATCATACAAAAGGTCATCATAGGGGAGAATGCCCCATGGTTACAGAATATTTGGTAGAGGAGGACATTGGTGTGATATATGTAAGGTTTGGGGCCATCCAAGAAATAATTGTCTAAAGATGTAGACGTATCATACTACACCTCGGAATTTATTCTGCAACTTTTGTAAATCGATAGGACATAATGAAAAGGAGTGTCGCGCACTAGATATGATGAGGGAATGAAATTTAGACTTATACATAGTTCAAGCGGACCCTAGAATAGAAGAAGGAGAAGCATAGTATAATGCACCAGTTGGAAGAGGAGGGTACATTCTATTGAACTTTGGTGTTGTCATTAATGTCAAAGTTGTTGGATGACATCAAGAGGACTTGGTGTCTATGTGCCAGTTTGAAGAAGCATACAAAAATATGTGCACAAGTTCTTTATCCCATCTGGTCATGGTATTCTAGTGCGCAAGTCCCACTAAGCCAATGATCTAGTGTGCACAATATGCACTAAGGCATGGTACCCCATTTGTGCAGGATAAGACAAGTGGCAGATGCTTGGGTAAGCTTTTTCGAAAATAAAGGAAGAAGGGGTGTTACTATTTAGAGAAGCCCCAACTTGTGGATGCATTGTTTGAACAAGTTGAGTACAAATAAGAATTGAAGTTGATGAGTGAAAAGTAAGCTTGGAAGAGCACATGGAGTAATATTTTGAATTGGCAAGCTTCGGTCAGATGAAGTGCTCAGTGGAATCAAAAGAATATTAATTTGATGAAGTGTGTGAGGAAAATAGAAATGGAAAAACATAAGGAGTAGACGTGCAGATCTGAGCATTTGTGAAAAGGTGCAAGAATTATGTGGATATATATGTGGGGAATCTATGTTGTAGAGTGGATCAGTGGTGGAATACAGTATAATAAAAATAGTAGTATGAGTTGAACCAGTTGCGCACCGCGCAGTCAGTAAAGCAGAGTGCAAATATTTGTGTGCGCAGACCTGAAGTTAGGAATATGTAATATCTGCATCTCAGGGTGGTTGGACGAGGTGAGGAAAGGATATCAGTGTCTCCACTTAGGTTGGTGCCTAAACACTGTGATTTGGTGCTTGCACTGAGGATTGGTGTCCTCACAAGGCAAAGCCTGGTTCATCAAGTTGGTGCTTGTTCGGAGGAATGGTGTCCTCATAGGTTGAAGCCTGTAGTCTGCACGTTTGTGCTTTAAAGTGGGATTGGTGTACCAATTAGAGGGGTGTCTGAGTGAGTCGGTGATCACATCAATGGAGATCGGTGTCTCCCATCTTTCTCTATAAATTCATACTCTATACATATATACAAAAAGTTTCTTCAAATATTTGTGCAGAGTTTGTTTTTATTGATGTGGTGTTAAATTTCAATTGGTGCATCTTTTAAAAGTGAATAATTCATAAATATACACATGATAATGATTCACCCCCACCCCTATTAGTATCTTTGATCATTCCAACACATTTTGGTTGGAAGGGGAGGATTCTGAGGACGTGGAAGAGGAGGATTTGGGGGCTATGGCTGAGGAAGGGTCCTTGTAATATGTTACAATTGTGTCCAGGAAGGTCATTATGCGTGAGAGTGTATGAACCCCTATTCTACCTATTCATATTGTCATGATCTAGATCATGTGACAGAGGATTTCCCACAATTGATAGCTAGATGGCAAGAGAGGAGGAACCAAATAATTGGAATCAGAACCAAAATCAGAATACGCACTTAAATTAGAATCAGAACCAGCACCAAAATGTACAGATAATAGCTGCAAAACCTCGAGAGGAGAAAAGGAAGGTAGCCATAATTACGTGCAGAGGATTCAAAACTTGAGTGGATGTGACAAGTGCAGAGAATCATAAAATACCTATGGTTAGAAAAACAACAGCATCTCGACCGAAATTTGATCCTAGGAAGGAGAAAGAGACTTTTTTTTTATGAGCGAGATGAACTGCGATAATTGGAGCAGGGTGAGTCTTCTATGCCAAAGATTCAGGATGGTTGTCCAGTCTATGATATGCATCCTATATATGATTATGTCATTTCAAGAGAATTAAAGAAAAATGTAAGTACTTTAGAAAGCTTCTTGAAGAGTTGTTTGGACTTAGTTAAAGATGGGTCGGCTATGAACACTTTACGCAAGCTAATAGATCAATGTGCAAAAGAAAGGGAAGGGTATAAAGTAGTAAATAATATTCGGTGTAGAAGAAGGACCGGTAAGGAATTCATATCAAGTGCACAAATAGAAGAATATGATATGAATTATGTTTTCTTATACTTGGGATCATATCTGAATGTCTTTCCAAAGCGAACTTGGGAAGCTATGGGTAAACCTGAGATGGTTTGGTCTCTAGTATAGTTACGACATGACAATCAACTTAAAATATATCCTATTGGGAGGCTTGAAGGAATAACAGTTGATATCGAGGGCATGTGCAGCATAGCATATTTTGAGATCATTGAAATAGAAGATAATAACATACCATATCCAACATTATTAGGGTTGGATTGGGATTTTGATAACCAAGTAGTTATCAATTTTAAAAGAAGACAGATGGTGTTTGAATATGGATATTTGAGAGTAGTTTCCCCATTGGACCCAAATGAGTCCAGATGTTATGTGGAGCATGTGACCAATAGTTTCGAGGATGGAGAAATCGATCAACTACACAACATGACTATGTGGATGGATGATTATGTGAATCCAAAAGAAGATAGTGTATTAATTTGGCGCAATATTGCATCCTATGAATATGCCTCAGAGGAAGATTTAGATGATTGGTAGCAAAGGAGACACGAAGTATCTACCTGGAGATGTGCATGCCTCACACATTCATTGCATTGGATTGGTATTGAGGTATGTGAACCACCTAGTTTTGATGGATTAATGAGGGTAATTTATTTCATAGTGAAGTTTGAATCACAGATCCCAAATAAACAAAGAATATCAGCACTTGAAGTTGTACTCAGAGCGACCCCTGTGAGATGGTGGAGCACGCACAAAATTAAAGTTGAGGACTGGAAACACTGTAAGAGATTGATGCAGGTCATATTTGACTATGGGATATATTTGACTATAACAAAGTATAACGGGTTGAGTAATCCTAAAGACCACATCACCAGTTTCATTCACAAATTAGATATTGTCCCCAAGAATTGGTACATAGAACTGGAAGTGAAAAAGGGCACAATAGATTGGGAAGAGTTGTGGGAGAAATTTGTGGTCATAGTTAGCTTTGAAGATGATAATTTGAATGTTGTTTCAGTATTACAACTAATTAAGTAGAATATTTTCCCTACAAACGAGCCAGAAATCTATTGGAAGATGCAAGTTGTAATTATGAATGTGCTAGAATTGTTAGGATGTTATAACATGGCCAGAGAAACTCAATATGATGAAGACCCAAGAAATATACAAATCCCAAAAGTAGAAGGAGAACGAACAGTGGAATTCCCTACATTGGAAGTCTTTGATTATGCCCATCCCTTGAGGACACGCAAGGCCAACATTGTGGCGGAATAAAAACCCAAGTATGCAAGTATAGGGGATTATTGGGATGAAGAAACAGTACAGAAGATCACTGATCTTTTATCGGAATATTAATATTTGTTTCCCACCTTATTATCTAAGGTGAAGGGAATTGCTAGGGAATTAGGAGAAATCAAGATTCCATTGAAACCAGATGAGAATCTTGTCAAGGAGAGACCTTATAGATTGAATAAAAAATACAAAGAAAAGGTAAAAGCAGAACTTGATAGAATGTTGGAAGCTAGAATTATAGAAACTGTTGCATAATCTGAATGGATCATCCCTATGATCATCCAAGATAAGAAGACTGGAAGAATACGGATCTATGTTGATCTACACAGACTAAATGATGTTTGTCTGCATGATCCTTTTCTGACCCCTTTTACAGATGAAGTACTAGAGAATGTGGAAGGACAAGAAGCATATTCATTCACAGATATATTTTCTGGGTATCACCATATTAAGATATCCAAATAAGATAGACACAAGATACCTTTGTGACAAAATGGTGTTGATTTCAACACATTGTTATGCCATTTGGACTAAAGAATGTGTCGACTGTCTTTTCAAGAATTGTTGTTGCAGCTTTCAAGGACTTTATACATAAATTTTTAGAGGTATACTTGGATGATTGGACAGTATTTAGCTTGTTGAAGGATCACATTGAACTTCTGCGCATGATGTTAGATAAGTGTCGGAAATACCATATTTCTCTAAATTTGAAGAAGTGTATTTTTTGCGCGCCATTTGGAATCTTACTTGGACATGTGGTATGTAAGCAAGGACTGTTGGTAGACCCTGCAAAGATATCTATAATAGTAAATTTTCCACCGCCTACATCTATGCAACAATTAAGAGCAACATTGGGACATGCCAGATATTATAGAAAATTCATCAGGAGATATACGCAAATCACTGCACCAATGGAAAATATGTTGAAGAAAGAAGTTAATTTTAATTGGAATGAAGAATGCCAACAAAGCTTGGATATCTCAAAACATAAGCTAGTTAGTGCACCAATATTAGTTTTTCCAGATTTGAAGAAGGAATTTCATGTGCATGTAGATGCATCACCTATTGCTTTAGGAGCGGTATTGGCTCAACTAGGTGAAGGAGATTTATACCATCCAATTGCATTTGCAAGTAGGAAGTTGTCAAATGCATATCAAAATTACACTACTATTGAGTGCGAGGGGTTGGCTATGGTTTTTTCACTACATAAGTATAGGCACTATCTACAGGGATCACACTTTAGAATGTACACTGATAATTCTGCACTTAAATACTTAGTCAATAAGATGGTTTTGCGGGGGGATTTGTAGATGGTTTCTACTATTCTAGGAGTATGAATTTGAAGTAATAGTGAAACCAGGGAAGATGAATGTTGGTCCAGACCATTTGTCACGGCTAACCTCGGGAGAAGATGTTGGGAACTTGGATGACAACCTACCTTATGCACACCTATTTTTCATACATATGGTAGATGAATATTTCACAAAAATTGCACAGTTCCTAAGCATTGGGACTGCTCCATCAAAATATATGATTGCATAGAAGAAACAACTAGTAGCAAAAGAAGTTGATTATCAATTGGTTCCAGGAAACATGTATAAGTTAGGCGCAGATGGGATCTTTAGAAGATGTGTATTACAACACGAAAGGCCTATGATATTGCCAGAAGCTCATGGAGGATTTGGAGGTGGCCACTATGCAAGAAAATCAACAGCACAAAAGATATTATGCGCAGGACTACGGTGCCCCACAATAATAGGGATGCAAAGGAATACTGTCAAGCCTGTGATGTTTGTCAAAGAGTTGGAAAACCATCAAGAAGAGATGAGATGCCATTAGTCCCACGAATTAATTTACAACCTTTTGACAAATGGGCATTAGACTTTATTGGACCTATTAATGCCCCAATAAAGAGATCAAGAGCAAGATACATCATTACTGCGACAGATTATTTGACTAGATGGGTCGAAGCAGAACCAATTAAGGATTGCAATGCAGAAACCGTTGCACAGTTTCTATTTGAGAATGTGGTAACAAGGTTTGGCTGTCCAAGGATCCTAATGAGTGATCAAGGGACTCACTTTTTAAATAAGACAATTGAGGCACTAGTCACAGAATTTAAGATATACCATCATAAGAGTACACCATATCATCCTCAATAAAATGGGATAGTATAAGTATTCAATAAAATATTGGAGTTTACACTAACAAAGATTTTCAATGTTAACAGAGATGATTGGGATCTTAGGATTCTTGCGGTATTATGGGTTTACAGAACTACAAGCAAGAAGATGACTAGGAAGACACCCTTCATATTAGTATATGGGCAAGAGGAAGTCATGCCAATGGAGTTCATTGTACCTAGTTTGCGCATTGCATCAATGACAAGACTGATGGATAAGAATACATCACAGAAAATACTAGAAGACTTAATACAACAAGAGGAAGATCGCTTTTTTGCAGGATATCATCAATATGTGCAAAAAGCGTGCAAGAAAGCATGCCATGATAGGCGCATCAAGCATAAGCAATTTTAGAGGGAAGATTTAGTGTTATTGTATGATAGTAAGTACTAAAAACACCCAAGTTCAGAATGCATTGGTTAGGAACCTATGTTATAAATTTTGTCACAGAAGGAGGAGTTGTTCAATTGCATAATTTGGATGGATAAATTAAAGAAGAAATTTTCAATGGAAGCTGGTTGAAACTGTATAGGGAAAATCGTCCTTCCACGCATTAAGTATAAGAACTAGGGAAAGAAAGAAATAAATAAAGAGAGCAAGAAAAAGAAAGAAAGAAAGAAATAAATAAAAAGAAAGAAAACCAAGAGAAATAAAAGAAAAGGAAAATAAATATAGCAGGAAAAAGAAAAAAAAAATATAGAGGGAAAAAGAAAAGGAAAATAAGTAAGAAGAATGAGTTATAAGATAACCAGATCTGTCACGGAAAAGGTTGCGCATAGAAAAGGGATCGCGATATACTAAAGGGAAGTACATGGGAAGCATTAAAGACTAAAAATTAGTGAAACACTGAGACACAGCAACATTAATGAGGAAATCAGCGGCAAAACCTAGAAGTAGGACTACATATTGGGACTACTGAGAAACCAATAATGTCAACGTTGAATCCTATGAACTTCCCCTGCAACAACATTCCTCCAAGAAAGATGATTGCAATGCCGCGAAGCTGGTCACCCTACCAATTAGAGAGGCATAAAATATAATAGTGTTGGAGATGTCGAATGAGATGCTAGTCGAGGAGAACCTACTAGGAAGTCTACAGAAGTTTCATTTCACGGATCATGATATCACCAACGAAGAGAAGTTTCTAGACCAGGTGGAAATCAATTATATGAATAGGAAGATCAGTTAAGACCCGAGGGCACCAATTGAATTGGATATTCAGACATGGGCAATCGGATTACAACAGTCGGTTGTTGTGAATCTGTTGGACATACCTTATTTCAGGAGGACCCCGCAGGTGAAGTTGTGCACGAAGTTGTTGCTTTCATGTGCGCATGGTGGGTTCTTGTGGTTGGAAATAACTGTATCCATTGATGCTAATTTTATAGAGACGATCATTTCCAACTAGGGTAGAATATGTGAGTGCTCTTTTAGATAAGAAGTAGGGGAAACCCCTTGTGAATAAAATGGCGGAAAAATATGGTACCCAAAGAGCCAACAGAGGATTGTCAATCAAGCATATCAACGACAAAGCAGTAAGGTTTGCAGCTCAGATATTAGCCTATAAGGTATTTCGTAAGAGTCGCAAAGACCAACTACTCGTAGCAAAAATTGCAGCCGCAACTCAGTGCGTTTAAGGAGTACAAAGGAATTTTTTCGACATTCCTTCTGAACGAGTTTTTGACAAACTGTCAGGATGCATAAGAGAAATGTAGACCTTTTCATTACACTTGGCTACTGATATGAATTTCAATAGTAGGATGGAAGGAACCAATGGATAGCCAATTCTTTGACAGGAATATAAAGCCCTTTCTAGTAACAAGGTATACAAATTTATGGTATACAAAGAATAAGCGCAGATAGATAGATAAGAACATAGAGTTTTTCTTGTATAATGAAGCAATTGTGGATATCATCAAGAGGATTCCATGTATAGAGCCACAGATAATGGATGCATATAAAGGAATTGCACGCTTTAAGGCAGGGATGCATCATATCTATGTGCAGGCAAAAAGAGATCCCGAGAAGCTGTGGTTACCTATAATGTTTAGGCCCTCAAAGGAAGACATCAGTCACATTATAAATGACTGGGATACAGCATGGCGAGTTCCGGTAGAGGAGGAAGAAGAAGCCACACAAAAACAACAGTAGGGATAGCAAGAAGACATTCCATCACAAATTAAGTCTACAGAGGAGGATACCAAGAGTCTATAAATTCTTCTGGATATCACACAACAGACTGCGCAAATGGAGAAAAGGAAAGAGAAACACCTATTTAATGGATAAACAAGGAAAAAGAGGAAAACGTTGAATCCCAGATATGTTCGGATGTTGACAAATGATGATATGGATCAGATTGGTTGGGAGGTCAAGAATGTAACTGAAGAAGTTATAGAAAAGGTATCCACAAGGGAAGAAATGGAAGAAATTCCGACCAAACAACAACATATCTATATGAAGGTTGAAGAAGAGTTTGCGACAATAAAAGGGTATTGATGAGGACTAAGAAGGAGAAAGGATAGAACATCATGCAAACACACTCAAATATACGGATGTAGGTTACAACGAAACATCAGCAAGGAGTAAATATTTTAGCAGCCATGTGGGTATTTCCCACACAAGATATGCAAGAGTCAGTGTCCAGGATAAGTCTGATAGAGATAGTTTCGTCCTGATTACCTATGGATTAGTTGCATACAGTACATATTGCTATCACATAGGAGATCCAAAGACGACATGAGGCGAACACAACAGAGTGGTATAGAAATCAAGAGGGAAAAAAAGCATTAGAGGATGAATTCTAGAGAATATGAAAGGAGAAAGAGGAAATTGTGCAGAAGATAGCAGAGCTACAAAAAGAATCAGAATAAGCAGCCAAAAAGAGTGATGAGTCGAAGAAAGAAGTAGAGTAAATACAATAGAAGAATTCAAGATTGTAGAAGGTAGTCGAGGAAGTATGCAGTAAGCTACCAGAGATACATATAGAAAAGGATACCACTCTAGAAGAGAAGGTCACAAAGATAGGTGAAGCCATTCAAGGTTTCCACGCCAATATTGAGGAACTTGAAGCAAAGAAACAACCAAATACACGACTAGAGATCAGAGATGAGCGTGAATAGAAAGAAGAGAGAGTGAACATTGCAGTAGGAAACATCAGAACCTTGGAAGTAAAATGTGAAAATTTGCATGAAGAAAGCACTCGACTATGGGCACAGTTGGTTGTAGATGAACAATTAAAGGAAGTGGACCAAAGGTTTCAGGTTGTGCAAGAAGAAAAACAGAAGATGTGCCATAGATTGACTACCCTAAAAGTCATGAAAAAATGGCCAATATGGGGGAATATAGAAAGCAACATATGGAAGTAAGCATGATCCGACAAGAGCAATGGAGGATAGCCAATAAGCTATAGCCCTTATAGGGGCAAGCAATGCAAGTCACATAATAGTTTGCGCAAGTACAGGGGCGAGTTAAGGAAGTTGTCGAGGAATGCACATAAAATTTGAAGTTAATTCTTAGTGAGCATATAGAAGCAGCAATTTTGGATAAGGAAGCAAAAATGAAGGAGAAGGTCGTGAATGCATAGGAATCTCTATAGAAGTTAGCAACAGCAGTGACCCATACTATGACAGACTGAACTAGGTGACTTGGGACGAGCCATAGGTGAGTGTTGGGGGGCTATTGGAGTGGGATCAAGAAGGGGCCAGTTTTGGGAAGCACATGCAAGGATGAGGACTACTCACATGTAGCAAATGGGCGAAAGAGCGAAAAAGAGGGAAAGTAGTTAGGGTTTTGGTTCGTTAAGCATATTTTTGGTATGTTTGTGGGATTTTGCATCCCACTAGAAAACTATAAATAGGTAGTAGATAGATAGATAGAGATATATATGGATACATATATAGAGAGGTGAAAATAGAACAGAAGATAGAAAAGGGAGAGCTGATGATAGATGTGATATTCTTTTATATGGGGTTTATGTTGCGCAGTGTGCAAGAGATGTATGGTTATGAATGACTGATAATATAATGAAGATGTTTTGGAGACCCTCTATGTGCACTGTTGAAGTCTTCTAAATGTTATGCTATGAATGTTGTTTCTGATTATGAATGATGTTTTTGAATGGTAGATCTAGATATGTTTAGGATATGTTTACTATGTTGCTATAGATTTGATGTTTGTGCGCATAAGTGATAAAATTTCGTCCTGACTCCTGACCCTTCTTGTTTGTAGAAACCTAGTTCCTACAACCCCCCCTTGGATTCCTTGGGTGATAATTAATTTCTTTAACATGTGATGCCATATGGGCCAATATCTAGGGGTTTTGCTGGTATTTTCGTGCTAGAACTCGGGAATGCCACTTGAACCTCATAATCTGCAACATATATGGGTTATCCTCTCGGGCCTCCCTATGGTCTTCTGGCTGGAACCTCTCTTAGAAGCTATTGGAAACAAAATCGGCAAATTTGTAGCGCTGGAAGAAGACTGGAGTTCAAAATAGGACAGACGTTGTGCACGCATCCTGGTTGAAATGGATTTAAGAAATGGCCTATTTGAGGAGATTAGACTTGAGATGTGGGGGAGCATTTGGATACAAAGACTAGACTATTGGAAATTACCTTTCCGCTACTTCAATTGACGGCAAGTTGGTCATCTTCAGAAATACTGCCCTCGACAAGATGACCGACAGCAAGGTGGTTCCCCTAGACCTCCTTTTAAAAAAAATTGGGTTCAAAAAAATAGGCAGTTTGTTGTCGTCACTATAGCTCTAGTGGTAGACACGTTGATTAACTCAAACTCGGCATGCAAGGTGACAGACACAGCCCCTTTACCACCTCAGGGTTCTCAGGATGTTGCATGCGAAAAGGTGGCAACTGAAGCGGTTACTTCGGAAGCTAGGACCTCAGATCCTTATGACAACAAGGAAGGAAGCTCAAGCTTAGGACATGACAAGCTTACTAAAGGTAACTCTTATGTCCCCCCTTGTTCTATTTCAAAGTCAACCCCTCTCCTTTCGGTAAATGTGAATCCCGATTGTGAAACCCCTACTTCCCACTCCCCTCCTTTGAAACGCTCTGATAGCCCTTTTATGTCCCCCTCCCCTCCCCCCAGACGGAAGTACGATCTACAGATCAAACCCGCTAACGAACCCGCCATAGTCTCCACTGGTGGGCTCTCATATGACCCTCCTCTAAAATCAAAAGCCGGGCGAAAATATCTACTAACCAAATCCCAGTTACACGAGGCTAAGGATGTTAAGGACGGAAAACAGAGAACTATTGGTAGGGCGCTTAGAGTGGACAAAGACCTTACCAAAGGTGCTTAATGCTAGTGCTCTCCTTCAATAGAAGGGGTCTAGGGGGTAGGCCCAGACAACTCACCCTCAAAAGGTTAGTCGAGTTACAGAAACCCAAGGTTCTTTTTCTTCAAGAAACGATGATGGAAGGTCTCAAAGCAGTAGAGGTGATCAAAAGTCTCTTTAAAGATTGGAATGCGGAAGCAATTGATGCAGAGGGTCACTCCAGAGGTATAATCACAGCATGGATCCCTGAGATGAACCTACGCTCCTCTTCTGGGTTCAATTCTGCACTCAAAATGGATTTAGAGATGCCTAACTTAAATCGACACTTTTCCTTTTTCAATGTTTATGGCCCTTTTCATGACCGTAAACTGTTCTGGGAAAATCTGAGCCTCCTAGGTGCTTTGGACTCACCCAGGCTCATTTTAGCTGGCGATCTCAATCTAACCCTAGGAGTAGGGGAATTTTTGGGAAAGAATGCCCATCTTGATTCTCTAGCCCCATTTTTCAATAATCTATTTGAAGAGAAGAACTTGGTGGACATTCAACCGGTTAAACTTGCTCCAACTTGGAGAAACAACAGAGGAGGAGACCAAGCAATTTCCAAGAGGTTGGATAGGTTCCTTATTTCAGATGATATGTTTCAGCTTCAACTAATTTTGCTCTTCTGTGGAGATAGGAGGAGCCTCTGATCATAGACCAATTTCTATGTCCATCTCTACCCCGGAAAAGAAGCCACCTACCCCTTTTAGATTCAACCCCTCCTGGTTAGAAATCTAGGATTACTGCAAGTTGGTTAAGGAAAATTGGAGGTCATTATCCCACTCGCTGAACATTTCTTTCATGAATCAGTTTGATAACAATTTATCTTGGATCAAGACTCTCTCCAAAGAATGGGGAAAAAAACAAGAAGAGAATGACCGGAGAGAACTGAAGGAAACTGAATTCAAAATAAAGGAGTTTTTTAACACAACTCCAAATGGGATATTCACTAATGAACAATTACTATCTCTAAAATCTATGGAAGGAAAAAGATCCTCACTACTAGCAAAGGAAGAAGTGTTATGGCAGCTGAAGAGCAGAGCACTATAGATAAAGGAAGGTGACAAGAACACAAAGTTCTTCCATCGTTTTGCCGCGCATACAAAGAATATCAACGCAATCTTGGAAATTAAAGACGATCAAGGGAACCCTGCACTGTCTTTTCAGGAGAAGGCTAAAGCAACTGAGGATCATTTCAAGACACGATTTATAGCTACCCCAAGCTATCCGATAGCTGAAATACTGGAGGTAATAAATCTCTTTCCCAGCCTTGTTACTAATGAGATGAAAGACGACTTATCTATGGAAGTTACAGAGGAGTAAATTCTTTTAGTACTCCAATCTTTTCAAAAAGGGAAGAGTCCTGGTCCAGACGGATTTTTTGTTGAATTCTTCTTAGGGTTTTATGATTTGATGAAAGAGGATTTACTTAAAGTTGTTAAAGAATCTCAAAAATCAGGGAAAATTTTGGGGACTTTTAATTCAACTTTCATCACCCTGATCCCTAAGAAGCAGAAAGGCGAAACCTTTGAAGATTTCAAACCTATAGCATGCTGCACCATGATCTACAAGATAATTTCCAAGGTAATTGCCCAAAGACTAAAACCAGTCCTCATCAAGGTAATCATAGAAGAACAATTTGGCTTCCTTTTTTACAGACAAATTCATGATGCTGTGTCACTAGCACAAGAAGCAATACATACCATTAAGAAGGAGAAATTACCAACTCTGGATTTAAAACTAGACCTCTCCAAGGCTTACGACAGAGTAAATTGGACCTTGTTGAGCCCAGAATTGGCCCCTTTTAATCATCTTTAATCATCTTTCCTGCCCCTGTCCTACACTACTTATCATGCTAATCAGACCTGTTGTCCTCACCTTATTTCCCCAAATTACCAAGGTCTGACTGATCATTGTTTTATCTTATTAATACTTATGATCGTGATAATTAAAGCTGTGTATCTCTCAATTGTGCTAACATGTTACGATTTATGAAGGTAGTTGAGATAATGGACTGCAGGAAGATCGGGGCTGAACAAGTCGTGAAAGTAGGGATGTACGTTGCTTGCAAAGGGATCCTCGGGGCTCGAATTATCAATTAAGGCACAGCTGTGACAGGGCAGCTGTAACAGAATGCGCTATCTTGAGTATGTTGCTGCTCGAGTCTAGCTGTGAAGTGGAAGGATCGCCACTCTTGGGTCAAATGACAGCTTTCTCATATTTTGATGTCTCTATTCTGCCATGTATTGTAACAGCTAGTTATTTAGGGCGCCTGAAGATCAGAGATCTTCATGGCTGCCCAATTATAGGATTGGATGTTATGATTTGTATGTATAAAAATGGGGAGCTGCCTCGACCCAGGGGTTGAACAACAGACAATTGATTCATTATATTAGCAGCCAAGGCAAACTGTGTAATCGTTCTTCTGTTAATATAAGGGGTTACTTCTGAGCTAAAGGAATTCGTGTTGTTCAGCCAGCGTCTCTGTGTGAAGGCTGGGCCCGTCTTCCACAGAGATTGCTGAGTTAAATTAGGATTCTTTAATTTATTGTTGTGTGATGCTTTGTTTAAGATATTTCTTCTGTACGCAGCAGTAGTAGTTTTTGTGTGGATTTTCAGTATAGTTAAAGATTATATTTCTTTGAGATTGGTGAATGGTGCAGAGTAACAGTCGACTGAGTAAGGTTTTCTTTATGTGTTTCATTTGGCAGTTGTACACAGCCTTGTTCATCTTACAGTTAAGTTGTGATCCCATGAGTCCTGGCAATTTATCTTTTCTGTTATGATCGTTGATTTCCATTCTGCAATTCAATTTCTTAAAACAGTTGACTCAATCTTTTGCAATTGGATTCCTAGATTAATGTTCAGTTTATGCCTTATGATTTTCCAGAGTGATTAGATCGGACAGGTGATTGTTCTAGAATATGAATGAGATTTCTCTCCTGCAATTGCTGATTAGATCTTATATCATTTCTTATTGATGCATGATAGAGAGGAATTGAAGTGTAGCAGTTAGAAGGCAATTGGGATTGCATAGATTCTTGGGATGAACATGGATGATAGAAGATAAAAGTATTCAATTCTAATGGTTTGGTGTTTAAGCATAGATTGTGCACTTATCCTTTGAAATAAAAAGACTTTCTCAGGTTGACAATAAATCTTATATGCTCTGTGTGTATTGGTAACAATTTATCTGCATATAGAGTGCACGACATTTTGGCGCCGTTGCCGGGGAAGGATAAAAATTAAACACTAGTCATTAGTTGCATTTGATAATTGTTTTCAGTCAGTCTCTTCTTTGCTGAAATGATCTGCTTCGCATGAATACGAGGAGGGTAAAACGCGATCACCTCCCAACTCCTAAAACCCCACAAAATACTAACAGCGCAGGTGGTTCGGGTCGTGGTCGAGGACCACCGTTGGGCAGAAGGACATTCATCGACGATCTTGTTGACAGAACTGATTCAGCTTCCAGGACTCGTCAATGGGAAACTCCTATCAGAAGAAGCCCTGCTGATCCTGGGGCACCAGCGTCAGGATCCACGGTGGAGAGTACAGGAGCAGCCGTGACTCACTCATATACCCCTGCTAAGGAAGGTACAGCTGACGCAGCTGTTACAACTGAGGAATACGCAGCTGTTACAACTGAGGAGTACGCAGCTGTTACAACTGAAGAATACGCAGCTGTTACAACTGAGGAGTACGCAGCTGTTACAAACAAGGAAAATAACGCAGGAACAAACGAAGAAGAGGATACATAAGAAAAGATGAGTAACGGACATGAGACCGAAGAGGAAGAGGCAGTGGTAGAATACCATCATGAAAATTACTCCCTGCCAGAAGGAGCTACGGCTACATTACAATTTCCAATTCAGCAGCCAGAAGGGATAGCTCCTATGAAGAACATCTCACCATCGGTGTTGCCTCGCTTCCATGGCAGGGCGGCAGAAGATCCAGACGAATTCCTTTTTGAATTTGATATCCTCTGTCGCAGCTATGATTATGTCACAGATGCCCAAAAGCTGAAACTTTTTCCCGCCACCCTGAAGGACAATGCATTACGATGGTTCATGAGCCTTGGGGGAGGAACTGTTGCTAATTGGAATAAGATGAAGCAAGTATTCCTAGAGAAATATCAAGAATATTGCAACACCAGGGACAAAAGAGAGGAATTATTCAAGATGGTGCAGAAGGAGGATGAAAGTCTGGAGGATTTTGTAGAAAGGTTGTTGTACAATGTGCAAAGAGCCGGGCAGACGAACATGGGGCTGGATGTGCTCAAGATAATCTTGCTTCGAGGGATCAGGGATGATTGTTTAGACATGTTAAATCTGTTAAGAAAGGGAGATATCTCCAAGGAGCCTTTTGAGACGATTGTGGAATTATGTAAGAGATACTCTAGGGGATCTTCCAGGAACAATAAGTGGGATAAACGGGATAAGCTGGAACGTGATGTCTTTGACAGAACTCAGAATTCATCCAATGGAGGAGCTACACGTGCAGAGATAGGAAATCTCCTTGAAAATTTTAAAACATAAATGATGAGCTCCATCTCTTCGGAGATTGATGTCTTGAAGGACAAACAAAGACAGGCAGTGGAGGATCTCACACTAGGTGTGTTCTGTCCCCGATGTAGAAAGAATCATCCACTGAAGGAATGCCCTCTTGACAAGATACAAGTATGTCAGTTGTGTGAGCTGAACCATGATATGAAGGAATGTCCCACACTTCCCCAAGTGAAGGCGGTTCTGCAGGCATCAACTCCAGAAGTGGAATCAGCCTATTTCATTGCACAGAAGAAACCTTGGCAGCCTCGAAATCAAGGTATGCCTCTGGACTCGTTTCCATTTTTGAATAATATGGGCAATTGGAATAATAACATGCAAAATGTGAATACACAATTCCCTTCAAATTATGCTCAGTGGAATACTCCCCAACCTACAATGCAAAATTTTAATTCATGGGGTCCTTGGACACAGCCACCACATCAACCTACGTCGTGGTCTCCCAGCTGGAGGAACTTCCCTCTTGGGAACCAATTTCGTCAACCACCTCCACCTCAGCAGTTACCATATTCTCCTCCATATCCTCAATTTCCTCAATACCCACCTCAGCAGTCGCAACTGCAGCTGCAGAATAATCTTGTTCCTAATATACCAATACGGCCTTAGCTGCCTGCCCAACCTAATCCTAACCCAAATAATAAAACAGTCCATCAATTGGAAACTGTCAATATGTCGGCCTACTCTCTCTCCCCTATACCTTATAATGATATTTGTCTACGATCTGGGAAGATAATAGAACCTGTAATTACAGAAGATATTCCACCTTCTGTGCATGAAAAAGGAGAGAGTTCACAGCATTCATCCGATCCGGTTCCTATCACTGAAGATGCTGAGCATCCCTTAGATGGGACGGCTGAAACATTAAATGAGAAATCGGATAATACGCAGCCTACCCAGCTGGTAAGGCAACCACCATACCCCGAGAGACTAATGCTACCAAAAATAGGGGGGACAACCTCAGTTCAACCTCCTAGGAGAATTGAAGAATCTTTACGTTAAAATCCCCCTTCCTTCAAGACATGCCTATTTATGCTAAAACCGTTCGGGACCTGTGCACTAAGAAACCAGGGAGGAAACCTAGATACCCTCCCACTGTTAACATCATAGGGAATTTATCTGCTTTAATAATAGGAAAAACCCCTGTGACCAAGTATGACGACCCTGGCAATCCTACTGTCACTGTACATATAGGACAAACGCAGATACCCAACGTGCTGGTCGACTTAGGAGCAGCGATCAATGTCATAACAATTGAGACTGTGAGGAAGCTTGGACTCACTAATTTTAGGCCAACCCCTACCATCTTAGAATTGGCAGACAGATCCACCATTAGACCCGAAGGGATTCTGGACGACCTTGTCATCTCAGTTGATTCATGGGAATACCCTGCTGACTTTTTGATATTACAACCAAAATCACAGTTGGGGGGACATCCATTGATCCTGGGGAGGCCCTGGTTGGCTACAGTTGATGCTTGCATTAGCTGTCGATCTGGGTCCATGACTATATCTGATGGTACAGAGATTAAAAACCTCACCCTGTATCCCCCAGCTCGGCCAAGTTTAGAAGCCAAAACTTCTCTCTGGATAGAGCAGGAAGAGGAGGATGATGTTCAGCCATTATTAACAATAGGGAAGGCCTTAACTTTTAAAAATGAAACAGAAGACGATGCCATCAATAATTTTATTAGCAAACCTGCTTCAGTGGATAAAGAAGTCTATCAAATCCTGAACATTACCCTTGGTAAGGAAGAACAAGAAAATCTTACAGAGGAAACACTAGTCGGTGACGCAAACATAATCCCAGTTTTGAAAAATTCAAGAAGTATTCCTATTGAGGTAGAGCCTGGAAGAACTTTGAACATCAACCATGGTCTCTCCTCAGAAGAACAGACGCGCCTAATCAGCCTCTTGAAGGAACATAAGGGGGCATTCGCCTGGGAGTATACAGACATGCGGGGTATCCCTTCTAATCTGTGCACCCACCATATTTACATTAAAAATGACTCCCGGCCTGTGTGTCAACCCCAACGACGCATGAACCCCAATTTGAGGGATATAGTGAAGGAGGAAATCCAGAAACTTTTGGAAGCAGGATTTATCTACCCTATTTCAGATAGTGAGTGGGTTTCCCCACTTGTAATTGTGCCCAAGAAAAATGGTAAATGGAGAGTCTGTGTTGATTATAGGGAGATGAACAAAGCTACACAAAAGGATCATTTTCCTCTGCCCTTTATTGACCAGGTACTTGATACCCTATCAGGGAAGAAGTTCTTCTCCTTCTTAGATGGGTTTAGCGGGTACAACCAAATTCAGATTGCTCCTGAGGACCAGGATAAGACCACCTTCACTTGCCCCTGGGGAACGTTTGCCTACAGGGTGCTTCCCTTTGGTTTATGTAATGCACCAGCAATGTTCCAAAGAGTTGTAATTGGCATATTCTCTGAATTGGTTAATGATAGTATGGAAGTCTTTATGGACGATTTTACTCCCTATGGCAAGGATTTTGAGGAGGCACTAGAAAATTTAAAGAAGGTTTTAATTCGCTGCGAACAAGCTCGCCTCTCATTAAGCACTGAAAAATGCCATATGATGATGAGTGAGGGAGTGGTATTAGGACATTTCATCTCCACCGATGGAATTCAGGTGGATCCTTCAAAAATTAAGGTGATAAAAAATATACCAACCCCTTCAACTCAGAAAGAGGTGCGAAGTTTTCTGGGACATGCTGGATATTATAGGAGATTTATAGAAAACTTCTCCAAACTCGCTTCTCCTTTGTTTTCGTTGTTAATGAAGGACGCACAGTTTGTGTGGAGTGAAGCATGCCAGACAGCGTTTGATAAGCTTAAAGAGAAGATGTCCACAGCCCCTATCCTAAGGGGACCTGATTGGACCATACCTTTTCACATTTCTTAAGATGCTTCTGATACCGCCATTGGAGCAGTACTAGGACAACAGTATGGTCAAGTACCTTATGCTATCTATTACGTCAGTAAAAACTTAGCCCCTGCTGAACTTAATTATACTGTTACCGAAAAAGAATTCCTTGCTATTGTTTACTCTATTAATAAATTTCGGCATTACATCACTGGGTATCCTACGTTTGTGCACACGAATCACTCTGCCATTAAATATTTAATGAATAAACCTGTCACCAATGCCAGAGTGACCAGGTGGCTCTTATTATTGCAGGAATTTGATATTACCATTATAGATAAACCTGGAAAAGAAAATGTTGTTGCTGATTTTTTATCACGTTTTACTAACAGTGATGACAATTCGCCTGTTGAGGATTCTTTTCCAGATGAACATTTATTCGCACTCTCAGCTCATTCCCCATGGTATGCAGACATTGCTAATTATTTGGTCGCAGGGAAGCTCCCGCCACACATGTCTAAACGAGAGAAGAGAAAAATTATTCAGCAAAGTGCCAGGTATTGTTGGCTCAATGGTCATCTCTTTTACACAGGACCCGATCTTGAGATTAGGAGATGTGTAAGAGAAGATGAAATCTTTCATATACTGAAGGCATATCATGATGAACCCTGTGGAGGACACTTTGCAGACAAAAGAACAGGGCATAAAGCGCTGTGGATGGGCTACTATTGGCCGACTCTGTTTAGGGACGCTAAAAGATATGTTCAGTCCTGTGACAGCTGCCAAAGAATGGGCCAACCTAATAAAACAGATTAGATGCCTTTACAGCCCCAAGTGGTACTTGAACCGTTTGATAGATGGGCATTGGATTTTGTTGGCCCTATCAGCCCTCCTTCCAGACAGAAGGTTTACATTCTGGTGTGTACAGATTACATGACCAAGTGGGTAGAAGCTGTAGCTTTGGCTAAGGCTAATGACCAGGCGGTGATTGATTTTCTGTACAGTGAAATCTTTACCCGCTTTGGGGTACCAAAGGAAGTAGTTACTGATGGGGGTCCGCAATTCATCTCACATCAATTTGAATCCTTGCTCCGGAAGTATCATGTGCAGCATAGGATAGCTTCACCTTACCACCCCCAGGCCAATGGTCAAGTGGAAAGTACTAATAAAGTTATTGAAGCAATCCTTACTAAAACAGTTAAAAGCCATCGAAAGGATTGGGCTGACAGGCTTCCAGAAGCACTGTGGGCATATCGCACAACTTGGCGCAACACCACAGGGTTTTCTCCCTACGATCTGGTGTATGGAAAGAGTGCCATCTTTCCAATTTAGTTTGAGATCAAAACCCTGAAAACAGCCACAGAAATGAGTCTGGATGTAACAGAAGCCGAGAAGAGAAGATTAAATGAATTAAACGAATTAGATGAGAAACGGTTAGCTGTTGTAGATCAGACTGTTTTGCTTCAGCAATAGAGATCCAAGTGGCATGACCGATTTATTAAAAAGAAAATTTTCTGTGAGGGAGACTGGGCGCTATTATACGACTCCAGATTCAAGAAGGATTTTAAAGGTAAATTACGTACAAGATGGCTGGGTCCGTATTTGGTCGACAAGGTATTTGACAACGGCACTGTTTGCCTGGTGACCATTGATGAAAACCGTATACCATTACTTGCTAATGGCCACAGACTGCGACTGTATCGTAAGCCCATCTCGAAAGATGCATTCATTTCGCAAATTGCTGCCGATCCAGATTATCAGATGGCACCAGAGCAGGAATTTCTCTCTGCCTTTGCCAATCCTTAAACTGAAAATCGTATTTGCTATACATAAATAATTTCCTGCTGTAGCTTATAATTGTTGTTTTTTTCTTTCTCTTTGCATTTGATCTTTTCGTTTGCTATTATGTTTCAAAAAAAAAAAAATTCAGGGAAGCGCCAGGAGAACGACCAGATTGGGCCCATCAAGCGAGAATCTCCCTGTGCCGTCCTGTGCTGTATTTCTCTTTTGTAAAAAAAAAAATATAAAAAAAAAAAAAAAATCCGGCAGCTGCGACATCTTTTCCGGCAGCTGCAACATCTTTTCCAGCAGCTGCAACATCTTTTCTGGCAACCGCGTTATCATTTCCCATCAGCCGTAAAATCCTTTTCCCCGCCGCCGCAAATCCTTTTTCCCGGCAGCTGCAACTTCTTTCCTGGCAGCTGCAACATCTTTTTCGGCAGCTTCAACACCATGTTCCAGCAGCTGCCACCTCATGTTCCAGCGGCCCGCCACCTCATTTCCCAGCGGTCGTAATATCCTTTTTCCCGGCTGCCGTGAATCTTTTCTGGCAGCTGCAACATCTTTTTCGGCAGCTGCAACACCATGTCTCAGCGGCCCGCCACCTCATTCCCCGCGACTACCACCTCATTTCCCAATGGTCGTAATATCATTTTTCCCGGCTGCCTTGAATCTTTTCTGGCAGCAGCTGCAACACCATGTCTCAGCGGCCCGCCACCTCATTTCCCAGCGGCCGTAATATTCTTTTTCCCGGCTGCCGTGAATCTTTTCTGGCAGCTGCAACATCTTTTTCAGCAGCTGCAACACCATGTCTCAGCGGCCCGCCACCTCATTCCCCGCGACAGCCACCTCATTTTCCAGCAGCTGCCACATCATTTCCCAGCAGCCGTAAACCCTTTTTCCCGACGGCTGCAACATCATGTCACAGCGGCTGCAACATAATTTCCCAGCGGCTACATTACCATTTTCCATCGACTAGTAAAATCTTTTTCTGGGCTGCCGTGAATCTTTTCTGGCGGCTGCAACATTTTTTTCGGCAGCCGTGAACTGTTTTCCAGCGGCTGCAACTTATTTCCCGCCGCCGTAAAACTTTTCCGTTACAGCCGTAATTTTTCTCGCCGACGTAAAACTTTTCCGTTACAGCCGTAATTTTTCCCGATGCCGTAAATTCCTTTCTTGACTGCCGTGAACTCTTTTCCGGTAGATGCAACATACCCTCCGACGGCTGCAACTTCTTTCCTGGCGGCTGCAACATCTTTTTCGTCGGCCGTGATATCATCTTTTTTGCAACTTGCAGTGGTAACTCCTGTGTTAACGGAAGAATTGCTCCAAACCTGCTAAATCATGGTGCTGATTCACCTGAGTCGAGCCGGAAAACTCATCATTCCGACCCCGAGGACGCGATGGCTTGTGTTTCACCGGCGGAAGAAATTATTGCCTTATCCGAGTCATCATGATCACACTTCTGACTGTGCACGAGTTCGGCTCCGCAACGTCACCAACTGCACGCTCCACCATTCTCCGCAGGATTCCGACGCACAGACTTATGAGGTATGGCTTTCATTTATCACATGATTAAGTATTGATATCATTTAAACGATATTGGTCGTACCTTCAATCGTACCACCATTATACCTGATTAAACCTTTCCCTCGTACGATGTAAACACTAATAACTGCCACCTTCCCCAATTCGGCATGGAAATTTCAAACGTTTTTCTGTGCTCAACTTTCCAAATTTGCCCATTCTTTCAACGTCTCCGCTCAACGATTCGTGCATCCTCTGTGCTGCAACTTCCATTTTGGGATCCTGTAATCTGTGGAATAGCAACTTCAGCTTGCAGCCAGGATCATGGGGATTCCAGTTCGTCATGAACCTTTCAATACACGGGAACTCAAGAGAAATCTTCAAGTTCTTGCCATCTTCCAAGCTGCCGGCTGGCTCGAATTCTTTGAGCAACTAGACGGATTCGATCGGGATGCAGCCCTGCAATTTGCTTTGAATCTTACCAAAACTCATTCCATGGTGTGGGGGCTGCGCATAGAAGTCTCCGAGACCATTATATCCGAGGTTACAGCCATCCCGATGGTGGGAAAACCATGGTTTAACCGACGAGTCCCTGCAACGATTGCACAAGAAGAATTTTTACTCGCAGGGGAGCAAGTTGAAGCATCCAGAAGAGGGATTGCACTGAACTCACTGCCGCGGCCATGGGACCAGGTTGCTGTCCTTCTCAAGAAGTACATTACTTGTGAAGGTAGATATCAAACTGTGTATAACTCTCAACTTCCTTTGCTTTCTCATCTCCGCCATGGCATTTTATTGAATATTCCATTTTATTTACTGCACGACTTGCGTCATATGGTGGCATTTGTTCAGTCTGCTAAGCACCCGCTTTCCTCTCTTACCCACCATGGCCCTATCAAATTAATCATTATAAGAACCCTTTCCCAACATCATATAACTTGGGAACAATTCATAACCCGACCTCAGCAACCCATTCCCTTGCGGGTCGTCCCATTACAGCAACTACAGGTTCCACCACAACAGGAGGACCAGAGTTCCTCCATTGAAGTTGGGGGGAGGGATGAAATGGAAGAAGAACAACAATCGGGGGCACAAGCAGGACCATCCAGGGTGGGTGAAACCACAGTAGAAGAACAACAACCGGGGGCACAAGCTGGGCCATCTAGGGGGGATGAAACTATATTAGAGGAAGAACAACCAGGGGCACAATGAGAGCCATTCGGGGGAGATGAACCTCCGGCACAAGCAGAGCCATTGGGGGATGAAACTGCATTTGAAGAAGAACAATTGGAGGCACAAACAGAGTCATTGGGTGATGGTGTAGATAAAACCTTTGTGGAAAACCCAGATAACAGGGCAGCTCCAACAGCAGAAGGTGAAATTGGAGCAGCATCAAATGCTGCGACAATGGAACCTGAAGATGACAGAGCTAGGGCAATGGAAGAAAACATTGAGCTGGTAACAATTGAGTCTTCACCAGAGTGGGTAGGAGGAGGCGCTATAATTGAAGAAGAACAGCATGAGAGGCAAGAAAACATTCCCTCGACCTCAGCTTTGATTCCCTATGTACCAGCTCCACAGAAGAAAACACCACAAAAGAAAAGAAAGAGAGCCACCAATGAATTTAACCTAATATCACCAATCAGAAAGAAGAGAACTCGATCAGCTACAACAACAGAGGCAGCCAGGAAAAGATGGGAAACCCTAGAGGCACAGGTTGAGCCCCCAATCCTCGTACCAAGACCGATGGATGCTCCACAAAGGCCAGTGGAGGAAGAACCTGGAATTGAAGGACTTCTGGCTGAGAACGCAATGTTGAAAGAGGACCTTCAAGTACTTAGAAGGGAGTTGGAAATATGGAAGGAAACCTGCAGAAAGCAGGGTGAAAGAAAAATGTACACATTGATAGAGGCTGCAGAACAATTGGAGGGATCAGATTCTGCTGAAGCTGGGCAGGAGGATGAACGAATACTCTGTCCCACCTGTGGAGAAATCTTCAAGGAAGCAGGCCACAAAATTATACTTAGCACTTACTCAGCACAACAGCCCGCGGCCACATTAAAGGAAGCAGCAGAAAAAGAAGGTGCTGTCACACAAGAACAAGCATCTTTAAATATCCTTGCTGAAGCTGCCACTTCCCATGACACAGAGAATAAAGAATAGATAGGATAAGAACATGGGATGGAGGATACTCTGGAGCTTAACAAGGAATATACTGTAACTCCAGAATGTTCCCATGATACAGAGATTATAGAGCAGATGGGAGAAGAACTGGAGGCCAATGAAGAATTCTATACTGCAACCCCAGAATGCTCCCATGACACAGAAATTTTAGAAGAAGAGGCACAAAGCCAGGACAGTGATAAACTGGAACAGGATGCTGTAACACAAGAACCAACAAACCTGGATATACTTGTCCAATCGGCCAAACAGATGGGAGAAGAACCAGGGATAGAGGACACTCTGGAGTTTAATGATGAACTCTGGGTTGTAACCCCAGAGGACTCCCATGACACAGAGCTCATAGGAGAAGAGTCACAACAACAGTAGAATGAAGAGGCAAGCCAAGATGTTGCTACACAAGAACTAACATCCCTGGAAACTGCAACAGGAACTCTTGAATTTCATTTAAAAGATAATCCTGGAGTGGATATCATTCCTGATACACAGTGGAGTGAAGATGAACAGGTACAGACACCATGCTCAGGTGACACTGAAATCTTGGAGGAGGAGCTGCACAATGAGAAAGATATTCAATCTCAGCAGCAGAAGGACAAAGAAGACATTGTTACACAAGAACCAATGTCTCTAAAAGCAATGATGGTAGCTGCTGAAGAGAGTCTAAAGGATGTTGTTGTTACACAAGAACCAACAACTCTCTTATTAAATTTAGATGTACTAGAAGACACTGCCCCACAAGAACCAGTGCTTCTACCTCCTAGAAATGTCATTGATTTAGATTCAGATTAAAGATTTCCTTTCGAGCCCCCAGGCACAACATAATGAGACTGCAGGAAGATTCCCACTACACCAACTACATTTCCAGACACCAGCAAGTAGCAGTGGAAGGGGAATAGTGATGCTGGAAGGTATTGGATTACTCACAGAGGCTTTTCAAAAGTTAAATAAGGTGCCTGAGTTTCCTACAAATTCTTTCTCTCTCCTTGGATAGAGCTCAGTACAGAATTCAGATGCAGGTTGTTGCATGAGGACATGCAACAGGGTAGTTGGGGGGAGATGTTGAGCCCAGAATTGGCCCTTTTTAATCATCTTTAATCATCTTTCCTGCCCTGTCCTACACTACTTATCATGCTAATCAGACCTTTTGTCCTCACCTTATTTCCCCAAATTACCAAGGTATGGCTAATCATTGTTTTATCTTATTAATACTTATGATCGTGATAATTAAAGTTGTGTATCTCTCAATTGTGATAACATGTTACGATTTATGAAGGTAGTTGAGATAAATGGACTACAGGAAGATCGGGGCTGAACAAGTCGTGAAAGTAGGGATGTACGTTGCTTGCAAAGGGATCCTCGGGGCTCAAATCATCAATTAAGGCACAGCTGTGACAGGGCAGCTGTAACAGAATGCGCTATCTTGAGTATGTTGATGCTCGAGTCTAGCTGTGAAGTGGAAGGATCGCCACTCTTGGGTCAAATGACAACTTTCTCATATTTTGATGTCTCTATTCTGCCACGTATTGTAACAGCTAGTTATTTAGGGCGCCTGAAGATCAGAGATCTTCATGGCTGCCCAATTATAGGATTGGATGTTATGATTTGTATGTATAAAAATGGGGAGTTGCCTCGACCCAGGGGTTGAACAGCAGACAATTAATTCATTATATTAGCAGCCAAGGCAAACTGTGTAATCGTTCTTCTGTTAATATAAGGGGTTACTTCTGAGCTAAAGGAATTCGTGTTGTTCAACCAGCGTCTCTATGTGAAGGCTGGGACCGTCTTCCACAGAGATTGCTGAGTTAAATTAGGATTCTTTAATTTATTGTTGTGTGATGCTTTGTTTAAGATATTTCTTCTGTACGCAGCAGTAGTAGTTTTTGTGTGGATTTTCAGTATAGTTAAAGATTATATTTCTTTGAGATTGGTGAATGGTGCAGAGTAATAGTCGACTGAGTAAGGTTTGCTTTATGTGTTTCATTTGGCAGTTGTACACAGCCTTGTTCATCTTACAGTTAAGTTGTGATCCCATGAGTCCTGGCAATTTATCTTTTCTGTTATGATCGTTGATTTCCATTCTGCAATTCAATTTCTTAGAACAATTGACTCAATCTTTTGCAATTGGATTCCTAGATTAATGTTCAGTTTATGCCTTATGATTTTCCAGAGTGATTAGATCAGACAGGTGATTGTTCTAGAATATGAATGAGATTTCTCTCCTGCAATTGCTGATTAGATCTTATATCATTTCTTATTGATGCATGATAGAGAGGAATTGAAGTGTAGCAGTTAGAAGGCAATTGGGATTGCATAGATTCTTGGGATGAACATGGATGATAGAAGATAAAAGTATTCAATTCTAATGGTTTGGTGTTTAAGCATAGATTGTGCACTTATCCTTTGAAATAAAAAGACTTTCTCGGGTTGACAATAAATCTTATATGCTCTGTGTGTATTGGTAACAATTTATCTGCATATAGAGTGCACGACAGACCTTCCTTCAGCTTCTTTTAATTCAGATAGGAATTCCATTACCACTGGTTGATTGGATAATGGGATGTATACACTCTGCTTCTTATGTTGTCTTGATAAATGGTTCTCCCTCCCCTTTCTTCTGTCCAACCCAGGGAATCCGACATGGATGCCCTTTGTCCCCCTTTCTTTTTATTCTTGTAACTGATGCCCTGAGCCGATTGATAAATAAATCTAAGTCAGATGGAGTGATAAAAGGAATCAGGCTCTCCAACTCAGTCACACAGACTCACACATTATTTGTAGACGATGTTTTACTCATCGGGGAAGAAACTCATGGGAATTTTGTTGCCTTCTCAAAAAGTTTGGATTTATACAAGAGTGCAACAGGCATGATAATCAATACAGAAAAATCCAGATTGGATTTCAACAACATCTCTGAGGAAACAAAAGCAAACCTAGCTCTTTCTTCTCCCTTCCCCTTATCCCCTCTTTCTAATGGTCTTAAGTATCTAGGCTTCTCTCTTAAACCCAATGCTTATGCTTTTCAGGACTGGCTCTGGTTATACAAAAAGATTGAAAATTGAATCTCTATCTGGGCTAACCGTTTTCTTTCAAGAGGAAGCTGGTTAATATTATTAAATTCAGTTCTCCAAAGCATCCCAGTATACTGGGTATCGATAGCATACATTCCAAAAGGGATCTTAGTCAAAATCAGGAAAAAATGTTTCTCATTTCTTTGGACGGCAAGCAAGCAAAGAGAAGGAATTCTGCTGGTAAAATGGACGACTCTCTCTATGCCTAAGTCTCTGGGAGGTTGGGGGATTACGAATACGGATCTCTTCTGCAAATCATTAGCAACAAAAACCCTATGGAGACTAGCAGAATCTCCCAATTCTCTGTGGGGGAGATCTATGATTTCCAAATATTGTCACCCTCTCTCTATAACCGACTGGTTTAGAGAAATTAATTTATTATTAATATTTAATAACAACAATTAAACGGTATCTTCGGTGGGAGCTGCAGAAGATAGCTAGGGTTAGCTAAAAATGGCGGAACCCTATCCCATAGATGGCCTCTTGCGGCCTAATGTTTTCAGGCTTTGGAGACTATAGCACTGACAAGGTTTTCTGCGACGTGGAGGCCCTTCCTTTTTTGATACCAGCGCCTTTAATCTTGGGTTAGGCGTCTATGAAGACTAAACCCTAGTCTGTTTTTACTACCGGTTTTTTTCTTACTGCTCCTGTTACCTGTTACTCATTTTACTGTGCTTCCTTTTTACTTGCATTGGAAAACTATGAGGATCGAGTGGATTACTCTTTTAACCCGTCGGATGAATTGCCTATTTGGACCCAGCCATCTGGCACCGGGTGGCAAGATGTGGCTTACAATGTAGGGAGTGGGCTGGGTGGTTTATCAGCCGGTGAGACTCGTTTGGATCCAGGGTTTTCACCATCGAGTTATCTAGCAATATCCCCTGGCACTCTGACGTTAAATTCCCCATCGCCTCGCTTTCCATCGGTTTCTCCCCTGAAGGATATTGTGACACCACTCTGGTCCTCTGACCAGGTGATACAGTCCATCGAAGGTTCGACGGCGGTTGACAAGGACACTTGTTCTACATTCGGCGGTATCCATGGAACTGGCAGTTTACACATCCCCTCTTTGGACTCACTCCCTGGTATGAACGCTGAAGAGCCGAGGGTAGATCCGGGTTTGGGTTTATTGGAGATTCACGAACAGCGTGGCTTTTCTAGCCCTTGTGTGGGTTCTGGTACCAGTTCTGAAGAATGGGGAGGGCGTTCATCGGATGATGCATCCCAACTGGCGAAGCGCGGCAGGAAACGTTGGTTGAAGTTGAGCAGGACTAAATACAACTACGCTCTTGGGGAAGATATTGAGTGGCATCAATTGGTCAAGATGACCAATATCACCTTGGTTGGTAAGGCTCTGGGTAGATCCTTCTCTCTTCATACTATTGAGGTTTGGGTGGCAAAGCATTGGGTTGCAGAGTTGGGCTATATCCCTGAGGTAGTTGAATTAACTCGAAAGTGGTTTGCTTTCAACTTCCATAATGAAGATCATGCAAAGTGGGTTCTAAATTCCAACTGGAGTTGGGACCATTGTCCGGTTATGATTAAACCCTGGCATCCGATGTTTGATGCCAGTCGTGAACGTCTGGATTTAGTTCCTATTTGGGTCCGACTACCCGGTCTACCTCTCCATTACTGGTCGGAGCGGCATTTCAAAGGTATTGGGAACTTGATTGGCACTTATCTAGATGGTGATTATAGTTTCATGCAAACTCATCAGAGGAAGATTGCTCGCATCTTGGTCAATTTAAATATCAGGGATGGGTTGGCACCGGATGTCACTCTCAGCTGGGGGCCATATGCATATGTTCAGAAACTTGACTATGAAAATGTCCCCTTTAGATGTCGTCGTTGCCATGCTTATGGTCATCCGGTTGCTGATTGTAAACTACCCCTATGGCGGAGAAATGGTGGTAGTCACAAATCTTCAAATGCTATGGAGGCTCCTCCTCTTGTTGGAATTCCATCATCAGAACCCACCAATAAGGTGGTTTTGGATACTGCCGCAGAGCATGGACCTTCTTGGTCCTTGGAGGTTCCTATCCCTACTTGTCTTTCTTTTTCGAAACCCTCTACTACTGTGGAAGTGGCTGGAGGATCACATCTAGAACCGGATAGGGTTGCGACTGGAGTGGAAAGATCGGCTATTATATAAACACCTATTGGGTTATCTCAACCAGCTCCCTTCTCGGCCTCAGGGACTTCGGCTGCGGGTATTCCTTCTTCCTTAAATCCCCTTTCCTTTCATTTTGTTTTTAAAAAATTCTCTAAGTAAAATCCGGATTGGTTGGAGGCTTTAAAAAACTTGAATCTCTCTCCCTCTTTGGAGATGGTTGACATTACATGTAATGCTCTTGAACCCCCTTCATCTCTACAAACCTCTCTGAATCATGGTGTGATGCTTATTGACCTACCCCCTGAACCTGATCCTACACCCGAGGAAGCTCCTTCTTCTTCTTCCCCAACCAACTCCTCAGACTCTGGCTATTTTTTATGATCCCTTACTAAGATTTCCCCTGGGAGGCTGGGTGCTGGGGTTTGTAAACCAGGAAAAAGCAGAGGCAGGAAGTCTCATCTATCTAAAGCTCAATCCAAGGCCAAGATGGATTTGCTGGAAGGTAAACAGGTAACTATTGACTGGGCGCTTAGAGTAGTGCGTGCCCAGAAGAGGGGGCGTTAATGAAAATTATGTCTTTTAATTGTCGGGGTCTGGCTGGTCCCCATAAAAGATCAGCACTGTATAGAGTGGTATCTCTTGAACACCCGGATATCATTCTACTTCAAGAAACTTTGGGTGTTGGTGAGGTGATAAAGTCGATGTTAGAAAGTTGGTTTGGTGGCTGGTCTTTTGCTACCTTGGATGTTAGTGGACGGTCTGGCGGTCAGGCTATTGGCTGGAATGCTAGAACGGAATACCCTTAACCGTTACAGGCTGTTCATTATTATTTACACACGTAAAAGTTTTATCAAAACAGTTTAAAACTACCTTATGCTGTTCTAACCAGTCCATACCAATAAGTATGTCATACGAGCCAAGTGGAAAAACATTTAATTTAACAGTAGTTTTAAAACCATTCATATCTAGAGCACATTCCTTAACATAACAGGTCACCTTCCTTTTTTCCCCAGTAGCTAGTTGTACTGACCAAGAATTATCAAACCTTTCAACAGTCAGATTACACTTTTCTACTATCTACGGTGAAATATAACTAAGGCTAGCACCTGGATCTATTAAAATAGTTACAGGGGTTTTGTTAACCATACCTCCTACTTCCACCATGGAAGTTTGATAGTCAGCTTGGCGGTTCTCCAACGCTGCATTGATTCGGGGCATAGTCCCTGCAAAGTCTCCAACAGTCATTTCATCTTGTATAGTGTGAATATTGCCATTTGGTTTCTTCCGATTTGGGCAAACTGAAGCATAGTGTGGGCCATTGCATTCCCAGCACTTAACAGGCTCCTTCCATTCGAAATTCTTAGTGTAATTTCCGTGATTGTTAGAAGCCTCCTTGTTGCCCTTGAAGTTGTTGGAATTATTAGCAGCTCCATTTTTGCTTCCCTGGAAGTTTTTACCATTAAAATGGTTTATGTTCTTGTTATCCTTGAAATTTTTCTGGGGTACAAACTCCTTTTTCCGGAACTCAAGCTGATTACTGTTCTTTTTAGCCTTCCAGTTAGCTATTCCTTCTTTCTTTTTGTTCTGTTCAAAACAGAAATTAGCCTTTCGCATAGCTTCTTCCAGAGTTTTGGGGTTATCATATTCGATTCTGTCCTTTATATGATATGGCAGGCAGCTAAAAAACCGTTGTACTTTAGGTTTCTCTTCAACAAAATACGACACATATCTTAACAGACTTAAGAACTTACTGTTTAAGTCCTTCATAGTCATAGATCCCAGCTTTAACTCATAAAATTCCTTGGCCCTTCCTTCATAGTATTGTTCAAACAGAAATTTATTTTTGAAGTACCTTTTAAAGGTACTCCAATTGACCTCTTTTTCTTTGATCCCCTTGACCCTTTTCAAGTCTTGCCACCATATATCCGCCTTTCCAGAAAGGTTATAGATGGCCATTCTTGCCTTCAGCTGATTTGAATAGTTGTATATCTGAAAATATTTTCTCATCCCGGATAACCAGGATTTTGCCTCTTCTCCTGTTTCAGATTCTCCATTGAAAGTTGGAGGTTTTATTTTCTTGAACTCCCCAGAAATCTCTTCATAAGGCCTGTACTTTTTCTTTCTGTTATACAACTCATCCTCACTAGTAGTGTGATAACTGTGTTGTTCCCTTCTTCCCTCAGATGATGAACTGCTGTCCGATTTAGCTAGTTTAATCTTTTTAGACCCTTTTTGATGGCTAGCTTCTTCAGATTCAGATCTTTTGCTTCTTCCTTCAGTCTGAAATTTTTCCCTCAAAATTTGATTTAATTGCTCTTGAGTTTTCAGAATCCTTTCATTATCCTTCTTGACTGTTTCTATCTCAGTCTTTAAACCCTTTATAGTCTGCATCAGCTCTGAGGAGTGAGCAATTACCTCCTCTATCACAGGTTCTCTAGACATCTGTCTTGTCTCCGTGTTTGGAGATTCCTCCTCAGCATATTCTCCTAGCTTCTCCATACCTGTTTGTTAGATTCAGAAAAAGGAAATTTTCTGCTCTGTTTAAATGAAACAAAAATACAAATTAGTACATTATATATATATATAAATTTTCTTTTCATTGTTACCGTTCTGCAGAAACTAGTTGGGCCACATCAAGGCCTAGTATTTGAACCATGCTCTGATATCACATGTCAAAACCCAGAATTTCCGAAAAATTTAAAATTTTTAAAATAGCATGTAATAATATTAAAAGCAGTCATTTAACTGTTTGATTAGCTTAAATGATCATAATTATGTCTGAATGATCTTTTGTTATATCTAAATTTTATTATGAGTTTCCTTACAGTTACTGATTGTTTTTCTGTTTTGCAACCACAAGGGGGAATTGCCATGACAAACTGGGCTTACTTAGCTTCCAAGCTAATGCAACAGATTTTTCTTTCTCTTACAGATATACAGGTAATGTTCGGGTTGCTGCAGATAATCTTTAAAGTATTATAAGTCAAATAGCTGTACCAAATCATTCAGTAAAAAGTCTAAGCATGCTAACCCTGTTATCAAGTGTTTAAAGGTAGCTTTCGTCCTATGACCTCCTTCTGATCTTACTGTTATAGAATTAGAACTACTAGAGATTATGATAGCTATGTTTCCTGAGAATAAATGAATTATCTAACTCTATGGAGTAATTGTTCTTTGATGATATTACTGAAATGCAAATATACTTCATAGCTAGCACTGTAGATTACAACTGGTTGACCAATACCACATGCCAGTTTTTACTCAACTGTTGTTACTGTATCATTTACAATTTTAATTATAAAGGATCTGGAATTATCAATGTATCATTTGCTTATTTCTAGCATTGCAAGATATTCTGCCAGTTACATGTCTTCTTGTGACATTTTTAAGGGTTGCTTGGATTGGAGACTACTCCTATTCCGTGATTGACAATGGAATAGAGACTATAAGCTATTGTGATTTAACTCATTGAGTCTAAAGAACATCAAATGTCTACTTGTTATAAAAAGAATCTGGAACAACTAAGAGATTGTTATTATGTTGTAACATCAAGTGGAATGGACTGGAGTAGTCCTAATCCAAAATTGTGAGTTATATAGCTTTAGTTCTACCAGTTAAAAACACGTAAGAAGAATGACAAGTCCAATAACATCGGTGCAGGCTCTAGCTAATGGCTCTCTAGTTAGTAGAATTGTATGTATAACTATTCCTGACTTCACTCTATTATCTTACAGATTTGAAAGTAATGATCTATGTCTTGTTACATGTGAATAGGGTGAATGGCAAAAATAGTGATAGGTTTTACCATCAGCATAAAACTCACTTGAAAACTACCTCATTATAATTTTTATAATCATTATCAAGTTCTCTAAGTGTAAATAGATTTCAAGACTCGATCTTGTACCTTATTGACAATTACAAGGTTTTATTGGTTGTAGGGCAGAGTATTAAGGTTCACTTTGCAAAGTTCGAAAGCATTCTTTGAATATGGAATATATATATGGCAGGTTTAACTATGGTGTCACGACCCTAAAGGAATATCCATGTTATCATTTTTATTTGTCAAACAAATGATGGGAATCTTCTTGTAGAACTATAGAACGTCGACCCACTGCATGGGAAATATTTAAAGTGATACGTGGTCACTCCTGAGCCACGCGTTTGATGATATAAAACAGTTGATTAACCCTACTTAGCCATTTCTCCTTTGCCTTCGGGCTCGGTCGCTCAGTGAACCCTCCTGGTCCAGTCTCTGCTGTTCACTGTGTGCTAGCAGCTTCTATGCTGCTCCAGGCCTTCGTGTTTGTCCAATGTATCGTTTGGGGATCAATGTAATTTGTTGTTAGCAGCTATTGGTTTGTTTTTAAAAACCTAGGGTTTACCCCTTTGCTACCAGTTCTAACCCTGTCACGGCATTACTGCATCTCTCGGCTTAGTTCTGTCAAGGCTTCCTTCGTGGAAGGTAACCTTTGCTTCAGCCAGCTTGTTCTTTTGGTAACGAAGGTGGGGTTTATACTTACTTGGCTCGTGGTCATCAAACTATCTATTGTGTTTGCAGCCTCCTTCAAACGATGGTAAGCTACTGTATTTCCCTTCGGGTTTCAGTTAAAAGAATTTATTTTTAACAATAAAAATTGGCAACTGATACTATTTTATCGTTTGCAGGTTCTGGCTCCACTTGCAGTATGGATGGCACGACTTCGGCAGTTGGTTATTTTTCCTGGTAAGCCTGGTTTTCACCATGGCGTTCCTCCTTGCTGGTTGTTTTAGGATGGTTAGGGTTTGGACTTGGAATGAGTAACTCTGTAGTTACATCCATTCTGATTTGTCTTTTAACTGTTGTTAACGAGTTCCTTAACAGGTTTTTAACCCTGTATTGTAAAGGGTGGTTATGACTTCGGTCGAGAATGTAATTAATAGTCTTACTTTCGTATTGATGGTTTTCTGTAGATGAAATATTGTGTATGTATTTAGATAGATGGTAAGAAACATGAGCCTGCCTGTAGATGAGGTTACGGCTTCATTATTTTGTTTTATTGTTGTTCTCTTAAAATATACAGGGTTTCCACCCAGGGTTTTGATAATATAACTTATTATAGGTTCTCCTGTATATTTGAGCTGGTTCATGGCGTGTATTTTTAATTCTATTTTTTTATAATCGCTTATAATGTGAACTCGAGCTGCGGCCATAGGAGAAAATCAATGTCTTAATTTGTAGTATTGATTCTGCTTGTAAAATCTGGAATGATAGGGTTCAGTCCGAATCTTACAGTTGAGATTTGGGTTTAAATGCTTATTCTATTATTATGATTATAACTCTGTTGGTAATTTGAGGGTAAAGAGGAAAAATGACATTACTATGTTGTTTGAGCTTGATAAATGAGCTAAAAATACTATTCTGCTATTTTCTTTGGTTTTAAAACAATAACTAGGTTTTACGATTATGACTCTGTCGATACTTGAGAGTCATGTAAAAGATATTACGATAATGTTTAAGCTCGATATTGAGTGAAACAGGGTTCTGCTATTTCTTTGTGATAATTTTTCTGTTAAGGTTTTGCACAATGATTTAGTTGCTATGAAATGTCTGGTTAAATTTCTAATTAGGGTTTGTGTAATGACTTAATTAATAGGTTATGACAGGTTAACTTTGACTAGGGTTTGTACCCTGATACAGCTATTCTAATTATAGCTACAACTCTTCTGCAATGTTATCTATAATGATATCATTACTGTACTTTTTATTGTTACAGTTTTACTAAAGGTTCCCATAGAGTATTACTATTATATTGAAAGCCTTAAAAATACCTTGTTAGTAATGTAATACTGATATTACTTCTTACTAGGGATGCTAAATAACACAGTACCTCAACCAAATTTAACGACTGCCATTCTAAAATACTCACTTAACTAACTAATTACTCTAACTAATTATTCTTCAGACATATAGAAGATAAACACAACATACATTCATTCATATTTAATAAACAGACAGAAATAGATGGCAGAACCTGTTTAAGTTGTGGACAACAACAGCAATAGGAGGCTGTTCCTCCCTACCAACTCCTGGAGAGTGCCCAGGCAGCAACTTCTCAGGACCCCCAAGCTTTCTCTGGTCTCCCTGGCTGGAACTAGGTGCAGCAAGTGAATTCTCTCAGCCCAAACAGCTACAATGGAACCAAGTTACTGCAGCATTCCTCTCAAACAACTTCCTTACTGTATTTCCCTCTTCCTCAATGGGATTCCTGAATAACATTCACCTGAATGCATTCTCCCTCCAGAACAAATTCGAACCCCCAGCTCTGTTCATTGAGTACTATTTAAAAGATTGCCTAGGTCTTTGTTGGGTTAACTGTCATTAATGAGCCACCTGCTCTGATTCCACTTCCTTGGGGAATCATGACCCCAAATATAGGGAAGTTGCCACCTGCAACTTAGGAAGTGTTTGAGGATACTGCCACTTGTCTTTTGCCTTTCCACCTAGTTCCATCCACCAGTTTGACCAGTAACCTCTTTTTAACAGCTCTCCCATGCTGTTGTCTCCACAATTTATTTATTAATAATAAAATATTCTGAATTACATTCCATTTCTAGTGACTCTGTTGAGTCATCAATTCCTACTTAGCATTAAATTTAACATAATGTCTCAGGAATATAATAAAACAATTACATAATTTTTACAAAATTGGGGTATGTGACATGGGGAGCCCCCAGGTATATTATGTCATGTTTCCCTTTTATTTTGCTTTTAAACATGGTGTTGTTGAACACACCAGACAGATGTATTGAAGATCCTACACTTTACAGTTATGACTGTCCTTAAATGGATATCCGCATGCATACTTGCATATACATAATGTAATTTTGTTCACCTCTGCTGAAATAAAATTACGCTTTTTTTCTTGGGAAAAAAAAACCGATTGGTTTAGACAAACCGCCAAAAGTTTTAAAAATTGTTCTATAGGATGGAAGGCGTTGGTGTTGGCTTTCCCACTAATAGGGAATTGGGAGGCATGGAGAATCGGGGATGGTCGTTGTGTGCAGATCAGGGAGGAACCCTAGGCTGGGGCCGGTGAACATTACAGACTCTCTTCTGATCTAATCATGGATCTGCATTCCAAGAATATTTTCACGCTGAATAATGCATACGATGAGCATAACAAATTAAGAAGCAGAGGAGGTTGGAAATCGGCCTCACAGCTGGGCTTGGTAGGAGAGAAGGAAGAAGAATGGAACTGGTATTTAACCCTCTTAAATAGAGACTATATTCTTCTCAGAGAAGGAGAGTCAGACAAACTAGTATGGACCAAAAACAAGTAAGATGGATCCTTCTCTGCAAAAATTGGCTATGAAGCAGCAGTAGATTCTTTGGAGAGAGCAAAATGTCGTCCATGGTGGGACAAAATTTGGAAAATATCTACCCCACTCAAAACCATCATCACTCCCTGGATGGCCTTATGTAACAGACTCCTCACTTGGGATAACCTTCAGAAAAGGGGTTTTCAACGACCTGGTATCTGTGTTCTCTGTAATCTTGATGAAGAATCGATCTCACACATTTTCTACCATTGCACATATGCAGGATATGTCTGGAAGAATGCTGCTAAAAGTATGAATTGTTCGCTGCAACCACACCCTAGCTCGATGGAAAAAAATATGCTCAATTGGTGGAACGATCGCAGGGTATGTCTGTTCAAAGCTTATCCCGCTCTTTTCATTTTCACTATCTGGGAAGCAGGCAACAAGTTCATTTTCCACAACACGTTCATTCCTCTAGAAATTTCAGTATTGATTTTGTTGCAGAAAACTAGGGAACATAAGACTCAGCCTTCAGAAAATCTCCAAGAATTCTATCCCATCCGGCCATCAACAGAGAGCATCCCTAAGCATATTTTGATGGTGTGAGTCAGGGATCCCCCCCCCTCTAGGTGGCGCTGGAGGAATTATCCATTTCTCAAACAGCAAGAAGTGGCATATAAAATTTGCACCGGGACATGCTTCAAATAGTAAAGCAGAACTAGCAGCGTTATGGGAAATCCTGTTGATTGCCTCAGAAAATCATGTGAAGCATTTGCAACTATTCAGAGACTCCAAGATGGCTATTGATTGGGAAAATGGAAAGAAACAAATTAATGCACCTCACCTACAGCACCTCCTCCTTGCCATCAGAGCTCTTATCTCCAACTTTGAGCATGTACAGTTCTCACATGTATATCATGAACTAAACTCTGAAGCAGATCAATTGTCAAAGTTGGCTCTTGATCTACCTCTTGGTATGATCGAGGTAGAAGGCCAAACAAATGACCAGGTGGAATTTCATCATGTGATGAAGGTTTAGCACTAGATATGAAGCTTTTTGTAATCTTATAGACAAGAAAGACAGTCTGTGTTTTTTTGTAGCCTATATGGCAATCCGAATTTTGAATATGTGAAACAGTAATGTAACCCTTATGATATTTAATGAAGTCCCTCCAGGACAGTTCACGATCACTCTTTATTTAGAGTGATAGATATTTTCCATTGGGAATATATATATATATATATATATATATGTGCATATGCACCGGTCCTTCATTACAGTCTTTTGTGCACTTGACATAAATCCTTGAATAAATTGATAACTTGACATTTCAGTATTTAAATTTTAAAATAAGCAATGCACTAAGAAATAATATGCGCACTGCTAAGATAGTATTGTACAATGATTATTGGTAATGGAAAAAGTTGTTTACTCGGTGCTCTATATAGTAATATATGCACCAGTGAGCTAATAGAGTATATTGTGCATCACCAAGTCCGTGAATAAATTTATAGCATGACGTTTCACTGGATAAATTTTGGACAAGGCGGTGCGTTTTGATCGAATATATGCACTATGTGATAGCATTGTAAGGTGACCATCGCAAACCGCGAAAGCATTTGGATAAAAAAAACTGACAGTAACGGGGTTTGGGATCCATTACAATGAGCAGTCCATTGCAACGATTGCCAAAGGCCCCATATACAAGTAAAGAAACCCTATAAAAATATATTGCTTAAAATAAAAAGAATCTACATATTTGGTGTGAAGGCAAAATCAAGAGAAAGAACAAGAAAGCTCGGGTTTCTTCCAATACTATAAAGGTAACTATGAAACCCTTTTTTTTACAATGAAATAAAATTTGTTTGAATCCAATAGGGTAAAGATTGAAATGATCAATATAATGAAATCACATACATTTAATTTCTCCTTTGCATATTTGTATGTGGCTTTCGGTGATCTCTTATATCTTTCGCTCTCCAAAAAATTATTCCCACTCCAAAGTCACTGCTAGTAAATTTTTCTTGTTCAGATCTCCCCTCTAAATTATGGAAAAAGAATGAACTAAAGTTTAGGGATTTATCTTATAAACACACATTTAGAAAAAATATATTCCCGCTCATTTTTCCATTATATATTTTGGTACAATGATGATAAACATGCATGCTTTTTTTCCTTGTTGGTTTCAACGCACTATTTGTTGTAAAGCACACACTATTTGTTGTAAAGCACACCAGTGCACTTTATCTAACGCACTGAATCATAATTTAATTAAAAAACACAAACCTTCTCAATGTGCACGTTGTTTTGTTATCTTGATATTATCGGTGTGTTATATATTGTAAAGGCCCCTGGCGCACTTATAACCTAAAAGCATCGATTAGGAATTTTACATAAAATGCAAATGCAAACCTCCATAATTAAATTTTTGTGGAGGTTTTGCTTCACGGATGCCAAAATGGATTTCAACTTTCAGTGTGTATAATGTTAGAAAATAGGATCGCAAAACAATAGCATAAAACAAGATGCAGAAATATATCACATAAACACAATACAAGAGAGACACCAATATAACGTGGTTCACCCAAGATGGCCTAAGTCCACACAGAAGTTGCCAGTCCTTTCTATTAAACCGTCCAGCAAAATGAAGGAATATAACCTACAGCACATCCGCTGCAACTTCCTCCCCGCTCTCTCTCACAGTATCGTCTTTCACAATACAATACACAGCCATAATACAATTCCTCATACAAAAGAGGTATGTCTTCTAGGACTAAAATCCCTAACATAATTTCTACCGTCACATATGATATCTAATGAACGGTTCATATTGACTATAAAATTACAACATTTTACATGGCAATTTTCGCCACATTTCAATGGCCGAAAAACGAACAAAAATAGACCCAAAATTTTTCCCCCCATTATGTTTGTCGACTAGGAATCCAAACATGGTTGAAATAATAATCAGCCTCCACACCCATCATATGACTATTTCATGCACTGGTTCATTTTGTATAGTAATCTGCACCAGAGCATAAACCGAGGATGTAGCGCACCTTTAACCTGTAAAGGCCCTTCAAAATTTTGTTTGAAGTTAGATTTTTCTATGATTTCCATACTTTCTTTTATGAATTTATTCATGTACTAATTATAGTTTTTGCTCAAATGTGTTAGATTTTCATCATTTAATTCAATTTGATCTAGGATCTTAATTGAGAGAACAACATGTACAGCATATCAAACATAAGAGACAAGAGACACAAAGCATTTCACCGGGGAAACCATAAAGGAGAAAACCCCACAACTTCCTCAGAGATAAAATAAGCACCAATACAAATATCACAAAGATGAAACCCCAAAAGATAGATGTCTCTAGCAGCTACTCCTCCTCCACTTGTGCGCACTCCTCTCTCTTAACTATGCGAGTTAGATGTGTGAGTGAAAAATGAGCAAATAGAGTGGTGCAACCAGTCTATTTATACTTTAACTTGACCTGCCTTTTACCCTAACTAGGCCGACCCCTTAGGGAAGTCTAATAACCCTTCCACTTAACTCATACTGGGCCGACCCCTCTAAGGTGGTCTAATAACCCATCAAATACAAGTTACAACACTTACAATATAACTTGCGACACTTGCAAATACAAATGACGACACTTTCGAACGAAGGAATAAGAACATCTCCGTCGGAGATACAATAAATTACAAATGTAATACATACAATATACAAGTGAATATCTTTCGAAGTTACAAATACATCAACACTCCCTCTTAACTAGGAAGGTATTCTCTTGACACAGGCATCAATACATATAGGCACAAGTCTTCAATACTGGAGCTGGATCATCAACACTGGATCACTGGAGCATCATCGTCACTGCTGCTACACTCGTCATCTTGATCACTGGTGCTATCTCTCAATTCTACTCGTCATAGGAAGTTCTACAGAGCCAGCCCTTTTTCATGATGGATGTAGGCCTAGCCTCCATGTAGGTCTTCATCATCTCTGCGAGTGGCCCATCAGGTGGAATCTCAGGACTGATTATGTGCATCTGCAAAACCTGAAAAGAGTATCCCAGGACTGATTACGTGCCAAGCACAACCTACAAGATCCCCCAGGGATGATTACATGCGAACAAGCAAAACCTCAAAAGAGCATCCCAGGACTGATTACGTGCTACTACACAACCTACAAGATCTCCCAGGACTGATTACATGCGAACAAGAAAAACCTCGAAAGAGCATCCTAGGACTGATTACGTGCTACTGCACAACCTGCAAGATCTCCCGGGACTGATTACATGCGAACAAGCAAAACCTCGAAAGATCATCCCAGGATTGATTACGTGCTACTACACAACCTGCAAGATCTCCCGGGACTAATTACATGCTATTGCACAACCTGCAAAATATCCACGGCCACTTAGCATCATCCGGATGCTCATGATCATACGGATCATCCTCGCACGGAGCATCATACAGATGCTCATGATCATACGAATCATAAGGAACATCATACGGATGTTCATGATCATACGGATCATCATCATATAGAGCATCATACGGATGCTCATGATCATACGGAACATCATACAGATGTTCATGACGGAGCATTGTCCGGATGCTTATCACACAGCACTTGCATCCACACCCATGGGGAGGACTCGCCTACCACCATGTTTGGAAGGGCTCATGCATCTGTGTCTCGTCACTTCCTCCTGGAAGTATCTTCGATCTGAATAACACCAAGCCTCTCTCTGAAATACTCGAACTAACACATCTGCTATCTGCTCATCCGTCGCAACATATAGGAGCTTCACTGCTCCTCTCTGCACCATATCCTTGATATAGTGATACTTGATCTCGATATGCTTCGAATTGTCATGGAACATCGTGTTCTCGGATAACTTCACACAACTCTGGTTGTCACATAAGATACAAGTAGCATCCAACTGAAGATCAAATAAATCTGACAATAGCTTCCTTAGCCATACTGCCTCACAACTGGTGGAACAAGCTGCGACACACTCTACTTCGGCTGTAATCAGTGCTACGCAGGACTACTTCCTGCTAAAACACAAGATCACCCCTGATCCCATACTAAAGCAGCACCCCGAAGTGCTCTTCCTATTTGCAACACTGCCTACCCAATCTGAATCAACATAATCCTCCAGGTTAACCTTTTGATTCGCATCATACTTGAGCCCATAATCAACCGTACCCCTCAGGTACCTCAGAATATGCTTTGCAGTAATCAGGTGAACATGTCTAGGATCTGTCAGGAACTGGCTCAATGTGTTCACAGCAAAGCAAATATCTGGTCTCATGTTCGTCGGGTGCATTAAGGACCCAATCATCTAACGATGCATCGTGGCATCAACTGACTCTCATGAAGCATCACTCAATAGCTTCAGGTTCGATGCCATAGGTGTGGCCATGGCCTTGCAGTCCATCATCCCGAACCGCTTCAGGATCTCTATTGCATACTTCCCTTGTCCAAGGAAGATTCCACTTGCACTCTGCCACACCTCCATGGCTAGAAAGTAATGGATCATTCCCAAGTCCTTCATCTCGAACTCGGCAGCAAGCTTCCTCTTCATATCAGCAATAAACTCATCCTCACCTGTCACAACCAGTTCATCCACATACAGTAGGAGTATCACTAAATTGTCTTCCTCAACCTTGTAGTAAAGATTGGAATCTGCTTTACTCTTGGTAAAGCCCAAATTAGTTAGGAAGTTGTCAATCCTGCCATACCACGTCCTAGGTGCTTGTTTCAAACCGTATAAGGCTTTCTTCAATTTGCACAGATGTGACTCCCTCTCATGTGTCTCAAAACTGAGTGGTTGCTCCACATACACTTCCTCTTCGACTACACCATTCAAGAAGGTTGTCTTGACATCCATATGGTGTATCTTCCACTTCATCACTACAACCAAAGCAAGTACTGTTCTGATGAAAGTGTATCTAGATATAGGTGAAAAAGTTTCTTCATAATCTATCCTTCTTTCTGGGAGAAGCCACGAGCCACAAATCTTGCCTTGTATTTCTCTATGATACCATATGCAGCATGCTTGATCTTGTAGATCCACTTGGAAGTCACAACAGACTTCCCTTCTGGTCTCGGGACCACATCTTAGACATCATTCTTCATGATCGACTAGTACTCCTCGATCATGGCATCCTTCCATTACTGCATCCCTGATCCTGGGAACTTCATATTCTTCAATATCTTCAATAGGTAGTTTTCCTTGAACTTCGTTGCTTGTTCTTCAGAATAAATGTCATTGTCCTTCTTTTGTAGGTGATTGTACACGATCTTTCCTACAAGTCGAATTCAATTGCATGATTAGAAATTTCTCATAGTTTTCGGAACAAAATCTTACACATAAGGACATATGTCATACAATCATGCAATTATCTTAGCCAACGCTTCAATACAACATTCATCCATATCCCGTATTCATACGATAACTTTCTAGATGCCTTCCATCTCTACCAGAACATTGTTAAGAATGTGTGCACTACTCCCAACACGTCAGCAAAGAGGTTTCAATCTAGATAAGTAGCAATGGAGTGTTGTACAGTACCATAGGCCACATACCAATTACTATATTAGTAGTATCTTGTTCAATAATGCAACTTTTTTAAAATGCATAATATACATCCTAAATCTAGGAACATAAATATGTACATGTTAGGATATTTAGACACTTAGGAGTTAGTTAAGATCAACTTGCGTAATATCTCCGTTAGGAATAGTGTGTTTCTTTAGTATGCATTAGTATGCATTTGTAAATACTTAATCCGACGGTCACGATATGTTCCCGACATAGAGTGATCTGATGGCTCAACTTCTTTTAAATCATACCTAACCTTGATCTGTGGCTTAACACCCGATTAGTCCATGATCTCTATTTAAAGAGCATGGAGGGTCATTGTTTAGTCAATCGATTATGAGAAGCTCATTTGTAACTTTCTTTCTTTGCATAATAAATTGTCCCGTATAAGCTATTTGGTCGGGGTCGTGGAGTGTTTCCCTTAAGAGGGTTTAAACCACGTCAAAACATCGGTGTGTTGATCTGTGATCTGTTTGTGTGAAGTGGTTGCTCTTGGTGTTCGGTCCTTTAGTAGTACCCTGTGTACCCGAACATGGTATCATAGCTTTTATGAAGAGCCGCTTCCGGTTATGATCTAGATCTTGAACTGTTGTTGCTGAAACTCGAAAGGGTTTCTGGTTCTGGTATTTTTGTGCATTTTTGGGCTGTGGGAAGTGTTCCATTACGTCCGAAGCGTCGTTTCCATTGAGAAATAGTTTTCGTTTGATAAAAAACGGTTCCCGGTTGCTCTAGAAACGCGTATTTCATCAGATTTGAAGGTATAATGTTACAGTGACGCATTTTTTTATTTTTTGTTTTTAAAAGAAGAAAAAATCTCATATTTTATCATTTTTTACTATTAGATTTTTTGGGTTCAGATTGTTGCTTTCTCGTATGCGTATGCTCTTTGTCGTGCACCTTGAGTGATCTCGGCAAATCAGAAACAGAAAGGCAAAGGGTTTTTCTCGGCTGCGTATGCTCTTTGCCGTGCACCTTGCGCGATCTCGGCAAATCAGAAACAGAGAGAAAACGTAGACTTTCCGTATTAGATCTTGAGTTCAAGTCTTCAGAAGTTACTTTTAAAAGAAAAAGTGCATGCAATTTCTATTTTCAAGTTACTTTATTGTAAAGTGCATCTCACTTAAATAATTAAAAATAAAAATACAAGTAAGTCACTTAAGTTCTTTTTTTGTTGCACTATTTAAAAGTAATATCATTGTAAAAGTGAAATTACTTATTTTACAAAAGTGGTCCACTTAAAACAACTTTCTTGTAAAGTGATTGTCAAAAGGTTCATCTTGGGAAGAGGGGGGTTCTTTTTTTTTGTTGGACATTCTCTAGCTGCCACGTCACTATTGGGGACATCTTCAACAGTTTCTTTGTTCAAGCATAACTTCATCATACAGAGTCAGTTTTTAGTGTCGTTTTTTTTTAAACTGCTTATTTTTTCGAGCTCTTCACATCCAGACTATTGGGTTCTACTTTTACCACCATTAATTTACAAATAGGGCCGCCCCTTGTGATATTCTACTTAACAGTTCCAACTATTTCTCATGGAAATCTCGTATGGAGGATGTTCTACGAAGTAGGGGACTTTTCAGAATTACCTCAGGGAAAGAAACAAAACCCATTGATAATGATAAGAAAATAAAATGGGCAAATAGATGTGACGAAGCTCGTGGATTGATTGGGATGTCAATCTCTACTGATTTGCGATTCCACATATCTAGAATTGATAAACGTGATGCTGCTGGGGACAAGTTGGAATCTGTGTTTGGTAAACACAATGAAATTCGAGGTCACCAACTCGAAAATGAGTTGATTTCTTTAAATCCAAGTGACTTTTCATGCATTCAAGATTATTTATCTAAGTACAAAACTCTTAAACTCTTATGTGCAGAATGTAAGATTAAGAGGGAACACAAACAATGCATTTATCATATTCTTTCCAAACTTGGACCTGCATATTATGTTTTTGTTTCTACATTTTACTCCATGAAAGAATCCTTGAATGCAGCTAGCTATCAAGAGCCTAGTTTTGAATCCTTTTGTGATTCCTTGATTAGAGAGCAAGATAAACTCATTCATCTTGGAATAATCAACAATGCAAATACATCTAGGAAAGCCTTATTGTCCCAACAGAAATAAAAGTCCAAGCCTCCCAAGAAGAAAAAAAATTCGCAATAATAAGTCAAACAAGGGTTCAAAACCCTCTCAGTCAGCTCCTTTAAAAAATGACAAAGGATCCAAGCCAAAAGGCAAGAAGACTGAGTGTCATTGCAACTATTGCGGGAAAGGTAATCATGATGAATCTAAGTGTCTCAAGAAGATGGTAACCTTGGAAGCAGCAATGAAGAAGCACCACATCAGCCTAGATTCGCCTTCAGAATCTGCCTCTCATGGACATGCACTTTGTGCTTCTGGTTATTCTTATAATGCATCTTCTTCTTCTACTTCAAATGAATGGTTCATTGATTATGGAGCATCTTATCATATGGCTAAGGATCAAGCCATCTTTTCTACTATGCATGAATGTAACACCAAACAAATATTTGTTGGTGATGATAGATCTCTAAGTGTTGTAGGAGCTAGAACAGTTCCAGTAGATAATGGTCATTTTAGTGATGTACTATGTGTTCCAAAAATTTCCTACAATTTGTTATCAGTCTATCAAATCACTCATTCTGGTGAAGGTAAAACTGTGACCTTTACACCTCACCAAGTTGTAATCAAGGATTTTAAAGATCCTCAACAGGTCCTAGCTACCGGAATTGTTGATGATATTACCAAGTTGTACAAGTTTAACAACTTTGGGTCATCACCTTTCCCTTCAGTTTTTGTTGCTCATAGTGATAACTTGAGCAAACTTTGGCATGAGCGATTTGGTCACTTAAATTATCGCTCATTGCAACAACTATGTAAAGACAATATGGTGACAGGTCTTCCGATGGTATCTTGCAGGGATGGTGTTTCTACCGGTTGTGTACTCGGGAAACATCATCGGGACAGTTTTGAAAAACGTGCCTCTTGGCACGCCTCGGTTCCCTTGGAGCTTGTGCATAGTGACTTGTGTGGTCCTCTTCCATCTGCTTCCTTTTCTGGTTTCAAATATTTCTTAACTTTCAATGATGATTACACCAGACGCACTTGGGTTTATTTCCTTAACTTAAGAGCGAAGTATTTCACATGTTCTTGGCCTACAAGGCCCTTGTTGAAAAACAATCTGGCCATCAAATTATTAAGTTAAGATCTGACAGTGGAGGAGAATATGTTAACAAAAAGTTCACTACTTTCTGCACTGAACAAAGCATCCAACAACAGCACACTGTTCCATATACACTACAACAAAATGGTGTAGCTCAGCAGAAGAACCGCACTTTAAAAGAAATGGCTAATTGTATGATCCAATCTAAGGGACTAAGTCTTCAATTTTGGGCTGAAGCCTTTAATTGTGCAAATTACATAGTTAATCGCACCCCCACTAAATCATTACAAGGTATAACACTGGAAGAAGCATGGAGTAAAACTAAACTTGATGTAAGTCACTTCCGTCTGTTTGGTAGTGAAGCATGGGCTCACATTCCGGATGAAAAACGGAAAGCATTGCAGCCTAAAAGTGAAAAGTGCATATTTGTTGGATATTATGAAGATGTAAAAGGTTATAGACTTCTTCAACCACATTCTCATGATATAATCATTAGAAGAGATGTTAAATTTGATGAAAATCTCTTGACCTGCGAGCCTAACTCGACGATTGTGCCATCTTTGGCCTGCAAGCCTGATTTGGCGTTTGTGCCTTCTTCTTCTTCTTCCAACTTCCTTGACAGGTTTCCAACTCCAGTTTCTGATGATGACAGTGAGGATGAAAATCCACTCCGCCTGCTCATGTTCCTCCAGTTGCACCAACACAAGTGCTTCCTCGATGGGTCCATTCAACATGTGAAGCAGCTGGTGATCTTGCCGGTGATCCTAGAGATCAACGTCGAACACGTTCTCAGTTTCAGCGAGCCTCTTCTCTTTTGGCTCAAGTTTCCGAGAATCATGATCCAGAAACTTTTGCAGAAGCTTCAGGGAATCCAGATTGGGATGCAGCCATGGATGAAGAATATCGTTCCTTAATGGCGAACGATACTTGGGATCTTGTACCTCTTCCAAAAGGAAGAAAACTTGTCAGATGTAAATGGGTTTACAGAAATAAGTATGTATCAGATGGAAGTGTTGAAAGACTTAAGGCAAGGTTAGTTGCCAAAGGTTTTTCCAAGTTGAAGGGATTGAATACAATGAAACCTTTGCTCCCGTCGCAAAAATGAACTCCATCTGCCTTGTTCTTTCCCTTGCAACCTTACATAACTGGGAAGTCCATCAAATGGATGTCAAGTCTGCCTTCTTACATGGTGATTTACAGGAGGAAATTTACATGGAACAACCTCCTGGATATGTTCAGAATATCTCTAGCCTTGTCTGCCGCCTTAAGAAATCCTTATATGGCCTTAAGCAAGCTCCTAGAGCTTGGTATGCCAAAATGGATAACTTTCTCCTTGACACTAGTTTTTCTAGATGCCATTCTGACCCCAATGTCTATACCAAGAAAGTAGGAAACCATCTCATCATACTTGTTCTATATGTTGATGACCTTATTCTTACTGGTAGTGACCCTAAGCTTATAACCCATGTGAAATCCAGTCTTAAACAAAATTTTGAAATGTCAGACATAGGACATTTGCATTATTTTCTTGGTCTCCAAGTCCTGGAAACCAAAGAAGGAAACTTTCTTTCTCAGTCTAAGTATGCTTGTGACCTTCTTCGTCGCTTTCACATGGAAGATTGTACACCAGCCCCTTCTCCCTTCCAGTCTGGAGTCAAACTTTCTGCCACTTGTACTTCACCTGAAGTCGATGCCACCTTGTATCGTCAGCTTGTTGGTAGTCTCTTATACTTGACTCATTCTCGTCCTGACCTTTCCTTTGTTGTTGGTCGTGTTGCCCATTATATGCAGACACCTCATGAAAGTCACTGGAAAGCAACTAAAAGAATACTTTGATATATTCGAGGTACAGTTCAGTTTGGGATTCATTACAGTACAGGGGGGGAACCTTTGTTGGTTGGTTTCACTGATTCAGATTGGGTCGGCGATCCTGATGATCGAAAGTCTACTGCAGGTTATGTTTTCAGTCTGGGATCTGGACCTATCACTTGGGCTTGTAAGAAACAACAAGCTCTTGCTCTTTCTTCAGCAGAAGCAGAATATCGAGCCGCAATTAATGCCAGTCAGGAAGCTTTATGGCTTCGACAGATCCTTTCAGAGTTTGGATTCGACCAGCAGCAGCCTACTCCACTTTGGTGCGACAATCAAAGTGCCATCAAGCTTGCCAAAGATCCAGTTCTACATCAACGCAACAAACACATTAAGCTACATATGCACTTCATCAGAAATCTTGTTCATGATCGTGTTCTTGAAGTGCTCTTTTTCCCTACAGATGATCAAGTTGCAGACATCTTCACCAAGTCTCTTACAAAAGCAAAGTTTTCTAAACTTCGATCTATGTTAGGAGTTCATGAACTTGTCATTAAGGGGGGATAGGCTCTAATGCCTCCTTCCTTCTCCTAATAGTGTCACTTTTGTAAATCGTTCAATCCTATCCCAAGTTGTTCTTAAGGGGGGATGTTAGGATATTTAGACACTTAGGAGTTAGTTAAGATCAACTTGTGTAATATATCCGTTAGGGATAGTGTATTTATTTAGTATGCATTAGTATGCATTTGTAAATACTTAATCCAATGGTCACGATATGTTCCCGACATAGAGTGATCCGACGGCTCAACTTCTCTTAGATCATACCTAACCTTGATCCGTGGCTTAACACCCGATTGGTCCATGATCTCTATTTAAAGAGCATGGAGGGTCATTGTTTAGTTGATCGATTATGAGAAGCTCATTTGTAACTTTCTTTCTTTGCATAATAAATTGTCCCGTAGAAGCTATTTGGCCGGGGCCGTGGAGTGTTTCCCTTAAGAGGGTTTAAACCACGTCAAAACATCGGTGTGTTGATCTGTGATCTGTTTGTGTGAAGTGGTTGCTCTTGGTGTTCGGTCCTTTGGTGGTACCCTGTGTACCCGAACAGTACATGATTGAACAACATCATTTAAGTAATCATATATACAAGAAATGACAATTCAAATACTTATCTTTCTTTGGTTGTTGGGTGGACTCCCTCTCAATCTTTGCTTCCTTGTAGGAACTACTGGAGTCTCTGATAGTGTGCACCTTAACCAATGCTAAAAATGGATGAGAGGTTCTTCCATAGATTATTTGTTTTCCGGAGTCCAACTCTGCAGTAGATTCTTCTACTCCTTTCATGTAAAACTCCATTACAATACATATTCTTCATCACTTGAAGAATCTTCACTGTCTTCCCTGGTTCTCTTCCTTGGAGGTTCATCATCCTCTGCAATGTGAGCATGATGTCTTCTCTTGTTGTTCTTCTTCTTATGGGAGTTGCTTTTGTTCTTGGGACAATCTATGGAATAGTGTCCCTTCTCATCTCAAGTATAACATCGAATGTGAGAAAGATCTCTCATGGATCCTCCAAAGTTCTCCCTCCAATTCTGGTGGTGGTATTTACCCTTCTTGTGACGAGGATGCTCCCTCGTGTGGTTATTCTTCCTGGTGTGTGTTGTGAGAGCCTGGTCTTCATTATCCATCTTTTCTTCTCGAGCTACAATTTGAGCTTCTTCATGTGAGCATTCCTCCCACAGCCTACTGAATGTGATGAGCTTCTTTCTAGCACAAATTCCTTGAATGAAGGAATCCCATGACCTAGGAAGACCATTCAAGGTGGTCATCACAATTTCACCATTCTCTATATCTTCTCCCACAGCTTCAAGTTGTTCTTTTATCTGAGAGACCCTTGTAAAGTAGGACTGCATGGTCTCTGCATTTTGTATCTTGACATTCTTCAATTGATTCCTCAAAGTCATCTCTCGATTTATGTTCTTTCCTTCAAACACCTTGGTCAAGGAATCAAACATCTTCTTGGTTGTCTTTAGAGAAGACACATGTGGTATGAGATGGTCTTTGATATAATATTCAATGCTCCTCTTGGCCTTGACCAAGTTCTTCTTATGTAAGTCCTTAGCCTCATCTCCCTCTGGAACTGGAACTTCTTCACTTATGTAGGTGTCCAATTCATTCTCTTCTAGGATTAACCCAATCCTATACTTCCATGCTTGGAATTTATCAGCCCCTTCAAGCTTATCCTCATGCTTGGTGTGGTGAAACATCTTTTAAAGAGTACTTCAAATGGAAATAGTAAAATTTTAGGTCTTACCACTTTGGTTTGTTGAAACTGGATCTGGAGCTGGCTAGGGTTTGACAGAGAAACCCTAAAAATCCAAACTTGGAATTTCAAACTTCTGTCTGGACAAGGAGATGCAATTGACTGAGGCGGGTAAGATGGTGTGCTCAGATTTTGAAAACTGCAAAATTGACCCTCCAAAAATGACCTACAAATTTCAGATCTGCAACTTCTATCAAAATCTAGTTTTCTGGTTTTCTAGTTTTTCTGGTCCAAAAATCAAATTAGGGTTTGACTTTCCCGGAGATTCACCCAACCAAAAAATTTGATCTTAGTCTCTAAATTTCGATTTTGCTGAGGAGAGCATTCCAAAATTCCATTTCTGCCAAAATCCCTAATGTCCCACAGCAGTGACAAGCCAAAAATGAAAATGCTCAGAATCCAATTTTGTTTTAACAGAAAGATATGGCATATTGTTTCTAGTGCATCTCTGAAATTTTGGATCCTCAGGGTCTGACACTTCGGCTGGTAGAATGACCTATCATCTTTACAAACCCATAGATCTGAGCTTCAATGGATTCTCCATGAAAGAGATATGCTAAGTGTCGCAACATGACTTGTTTATGGGATGAAACAACATAGCAAACTTGTACGGAGTGCCACGTGTCACTGTTTCAACTTCGGCCTCTGAAACTCGGACCTGTGAAACTAAAGTCTGTGCCCTAACTGTCACTTTTTACGGAATTCCATTTGGAGCTTCCTAGCCCGAGATATGACCTTTGTTCCTAGGTCACCTGTTTAGGAATGCATTCTGGAAGAGGCAGAAACCCTAAGTTGTACGGATCATATCTCACAAAGTACAACTAATCTGAGGCTGAAATTTTGACACAGGGTACATTCGTGTCTGATATTCGGCCTGTAAAAATTTCATATCCTGAACCTTCGGAAAAACGGATTTATAGCGAAAGTTCCACGATGACTAGTTTTTACTATACCAAGCCCTAGCTTCCAATTTGTCGCAAGTGCAACAAGTGTCGTAAATGCCATACAATGCCTTCCTTTAGGATAGATCTGATACCATGTTATATTTTCATCATTTAATTCAATATGATCTAGGATCTTAATTGAGAGAACAACATGTACAACATATCAAACACAAGAGACAAGAGACACAAATCATTTCACTGGGGAAACCATAAAGGAGAAAATCACGCAACTTCCTCGGAGATAGAATAAGCACCAATACAAAGATAACAAAGATGAAACCCCGAAATATAGATGTCTCCATTAGCTACTCCTCCTCAACTTGTGCGCACTCCTCTCTCTCAACTGTGCAAGTTGGATGTGTGAGTGAAAAATGAGCAAATAGAGTGGTGCAACCACTCTATTTATACTTTAACTTGACCTGCCTTTTACCCTAACTGGATCGACCCCTTATGGAAGTCTAATAACCATTCCACTTAACTCATACTGGGCCGACCCCTCTAAGATGGTCTAATAACCCATCAAATACAAGTTACGACACTTACAATATAACTTGCGACACTTGCAAATACAAATGACGACACTTACGAACGGAGGAATAAGAAAATCTCTGTCGGGGATACAATAAAGTACAAATGTAATACATACAATATACAAGTGAATATCTTCCGAAGTTACAAACACATCAACAAAATGTAGGGAAGAGAAAATTATAACATCGAATGGCAAATTCTTCAGATTCCAACTTATTCCATATCGTTGCTAGTTCATCAAGCTCCCCCCCACCATTTGTAGTAAGTCCATATTTCATTTATTATACTTTTATCTAATTGAATTTTTGTTAACTATGCTCATGCATTTGAATAATTGTTCATTGAGCTTGGAAAGATCATGATTCAGGATTGAGTTCGGATGCACAAGATATTCCACTAGGGAAGAAATCTTGTAAGCTCTTATTAGGAGAAAAATATTGTACGTAGATATTTGATGAAAATGGGTGTAACAAACAATATTTACATTATATAAACAACAACAACAACAACAATAATAATAATAAAGTAAGAAGTATAAAAATTAATATAATAATAGATTCAAATAAGTGGAGGGGGGTATTATTATTTAACTAAAAGACATACCCTTTCATATGAAGAGGTACTAAAGGACCTATATAAAGGTTTCACATTCTTTGTAAATATTATCGTCTATCATCTTAACATTCAACTAATATATATATATATATATATATCTTAATACCAATGAAGAGAATCCTTCTTCGAATGAATATATATATATATATATATATATATAATTTTGAAGAAGGATTGTTTTCATTGGTATTGAGAACTATAACGGTTTCTTACAATGGTATCATAGTGAGGAAAAACAAATTACAACCGATTAACAAAAATTACCAATCCGGTAAAAAACAATTTACCAAAACGGTAAAAAAAATCCCAGTATATCCAACAAAACGTTATACATGCACCATGGATTCATTTTGTGAGAAAGTGATAGCTATTCTTCAAGAATCAAATAAAGAGATGGATAAAAATTATGATCAATCAAAGGATAGGGATAGAGAAGAAGGAAAATGATAGAAAACATAAGAGGCACCATGCTAGTATAGTCAAGGATTAAGCTCTAGAAAAAAAGAAAGAGGGGAGTCAAAAAAATATAGGAGGCACACTAGTGATCGGAAGATATCTTCTCGAAAGCATGGATATGAATCCAATTCATATTGCCAAGAACATGCTGCCACATATGGCATAAGATATTATTCCAACAAGAATACAAGGCATTCAAGTTGGGAGAATCCTTTAGAATTGATGACACCGATTGAGAGGGAAGCTGCATCCACCGTTTGGAAATATTTCACAACTTTAGAGGGGCGTAAGTAATACAAAAACAAAGTTACAAAACAATCCAAGTAGACTATTCCATATGAACTGAAGATAGATCGAGATCAGACCGAAAAAGCAATAACTTCAGTTGGAAACTCTGAAGGATAATTGTCCACAGTTGCATCACCAGTTCCAGCCACTATCACAATATCTTCGTCTAAATCATATCCAAATCCACCCACTCCCAACGATGATGTTGACGGTTATGAGGAGAAGATATTTAAATCCAACGTCTCCCAAGGAATTGGAACGACAACATCTCCCACATAATTGGAATGGGTAAAGATGACCTCGATGAGATTCAAGCTATTGCTACTAATAAGTATATGAAATAAGCCATACACACAAAAGATAAGGGTCATAAAATAAGGGAACCTAAGATAGGGACTAAAGAAAAAGACAATAATGATGATAAATGCAATGATAAGGGATGGATCCCACGGTGTGCAAAGGAAGTCGAGTCTGCTAAATCGGATATTTTAGATTCAGCTTCTACCTTGACTATCCTTTCACTCGAGAAAAACCCCAATGCAACGTTGTATGGTGATTTTGAGTTTGAGAATGCTCATGAGACCTCATTTTTCAAGGTGACTTGTAAGGATAATGGAAGTGGAACGCCACATGATGACATCCCAATTATGCTTGGATGAGTGCTTTTTGGAACAAAGTACAAGCTTAAACAAAATCCTGGAAAGTTTGGTCCAAGTGAAAAGATGGCATTGATATGGTCCATGATGAGTACTGGACTTCCAATAAACATTTTTTCAGCAATGAATATCAAGAATTATCTTTCATTTTGTAGGATTGATGTTGATATTTGTTAGGACTCAGAAATGTCGTATTTTCATCCACCTTTCCCTTCACTATTCCTTACATTTCATCGCCCTATTAAACCTTCATCATATCATTTGCATAAATACATTTGGGTTTCACATTATTATTTTCCACTTTATTCATTTTAGTATTAAGAGTGAATTTATGATTAAATATTAGAAAATATACATGTTTTCATATATATCTCAATTATGTGTGAGCTTTGTAATGTGTAGGAATATGTGAATGATTAAATCAAAGAGACTTCTCAAATATCTCTTACACCATTCCAAAGGAGATAGTTATTCAAGCCTATTCTTAAGGAGAAGATCATGGAAGATTTGGTTGGCATATCTTATCTAGGATTCATGAGAGACATGTGGAGGATTTGAAGGCACCATATCTTGTAATAATAGGAAAGTGGTTGAGAGTAGTTGAGAGAATAATGGATCTGTAATTAATGCATTCTTATCTTTTTCTTAAGGACTCTCATGTATAAAGGAGGGTGCTCCTTCTCCATTCGATTAAGTTGGAATTAGGTTAGATTAAGCTTGTAAGAGGGTTGTAATGAAGTTGGATTGGATTGGATTTTGTACTTGTTAGATTAGTCTTTGATTTGAGATTCTTAATGTGATTTAAGCTTCCATTGTTATGCTTTCATGTTTGCCATTTGATTATGGATTTATAGATGTGAGCTCACTTATGTCATTGTTGTTAACTCTTCACATGTTGTATTTCTCTTACGCAATTTCAATGCTTTCCTAGTTAGTGTTTCCATGCTTTCCTAGATTAATTTGATTTCAACAAATTAGATTAAGTTAGATTAGATCTACTTCAGTCCTGCACAAACAGTGTACGTGCTTCATCAGTTTACGTACCCCGGATTGACAAGTAAATAGTTGGGCAACTGTACTGCAACGTAATTATTACGACATATAACTCACCTAACATTTTGGCGCCATTGCCGGGGAAGCACAAGGGATTGAGGTATTAATTTATTTTTTTCATGCAAGTGTGATTATTCATGCTCCTAACTCTGAGGTGACATATGGGTAAGGGCATGAAGGGTGTGTTTCAATTTCTGCAAATTAGCGTAAATTTCAATTTCTGCAATTTAGAGTAAATTTCAATTTCTGCAAGTGTGTTTCAATTTCTGCAATTTAGTGTAAATTTCAATTTCTGCAATTTAGCGTAAATTTCAAATTCTGCAAGCATGTTTTTGCAATTTCAATTTCTGCAACTGTGAAGAGGTTTTCATGTGTTTCAGAAAGAGTGTTTTGTTTTCAACAAGAGTGATTTTCAGATTTTGATTTGGGTGCTGTAAGAATCCCTTTTACAATATGGTTTAACCATGAGTATCAGCTTGGAACAACTCACGAGGAAGAGATCTTGACAGCGGCCGAGAGTTTAATTACTCCTCCACCAACGAATGAGAATTCTTATGCATCAGAACAGGAAATCGAGGAAGATAATGAGGAGCTGCAACATGATCTGAGCGAGGCGAATTGTGCGTATGAAAGTCTTATCGAACAATGGTTTCAAGCACGCACCAGGTTAGACGCATTTAGTTTTTATTTTGTTAATTTAGTGTTTCAGCAAATTTCGCATGTTTATACATATTTCCGATTATTATTATTTACGAACTTGAAAGAGAACATATTGTTGTTACTATTACGTGCCTGGCTACATTGGATAGTTGACTACACTTAACATAATTCTAAATAATTAGCATAGAATAGGTATATTTTCAGTTTTTTTTAAGTTTTCAATAAGTATGCTCTCCTCTGCGTTTCGTGCGATCTGAGGATCAGAAAGTAGGATGTTTTCTAATGTTTTCAAGAAAAAATTAAAAAAAAAAATTAAAAAAAAAATAAATGTTTGCAAATATGCCTAATCGATTTATCCTTAATTTGCAAATTATTTATATCCATTTGCTAAAAAAAAAAAAAAATGTTTTACATTTTTTTTTAGAAACAAAAAAAAAAAAAACTGCGCATCCATCTTTTGATTTGCAAATAACAAATAGTAGGTGCATTAGGATTATTTAGGAATGCAATAAAAACAAAACTCAAAAATATAATAAAAGGCCTGCAATTTATCCGAGATAAGAGATGCATTTTTCATGCTGAAACTGTCACATTAGAGTTGAAACAGGAACATGTGTCACATTTGAATTGCATCTTCTCAGTTTTGTTTATTTAATCTTGAATGTCAACAATACCATCTTTCACCTTCATCCTGCGGCCTGGAACCTAAACCTGCAACATACATAAAGCATCATCCTCGGTTTAGTTTCAAAACTCCTTTTGCGAGACCTCTGCAATTTTCTACATGGATTTAATAGGCAACATATCTTTTGGCGAGTGATGGTTACAACAGAACGATATCTACATGGGGGCCAAATATGCTTGGTTTCTTTCATTTGACCATTGATAAGAATATCACTACGCTCAATTGAGGATTCTGGTCCATACGAATCCCTGAATTCCGATGCCATTGCTAATCTATAGAAAATAGTCCTGACCACCAAACTGGAAATGTAGATGAAACGGGAACCTTCCATGTCACCATTGCTCCTCAACTATCGCAAGCACATATTTATTATTTAAATAATCCATGAGAAATGGAGGCGGTTACTTATTTTTATGAGCTTCCGCACATCACTACAAGTCATCTAGATGGTAAAACGAGAGACCAGATAGGCAGATCCGTTTAATGCAATCAATATGTATCTCCTCGATCCACTAGTACGTTCACTGAACAAGGATATTTTTTTTTGCCGGTGGTTGCAAAACTAACATTCGATCTATCCTATGTTTGGGTACCAATTCTGCAAAAACGCAACTCCATAGTTACAGCTCTCAACAGTTAAGCAAATAGGATACCTATTGCTTAGTCGTTCCACTCCTGAGATTCGCATAATTAATTTGAGTGACCAAACTTAGTTTATTTTAACAACTCACTCAGAAAATTTCGTGATATCGGGTCAGGTTGTTGGCTAGTTTTACTCAAATGTTGTTATATGGGATTTACATCGAGATTGACTTGCCAGAATAGAGAATATTACGGGCATATCCCGAGCAGACCTTATCTCCTTGAACGAGCTGATCTCCTTGAACGGTTTTCATTTCTCCATGTCAAAATAAAATATTGCAATACACGTTGTGACTTGTTTTCATCTTATCACCGTGGAATTAGGAGTCTGAGCGCGGCCTCTTCATATTCCTTCATTTCCCATGATCCAGCCAATCAACGTAATCTGTGGAAATAACCTGGTGATAGGTTTATGAGCTAATAAGCTAACCTACAGATAGCCGATACCATGGAAGAATCATGCTTTTACATTATTGATTTACCCATTACCTTTTCCATGAGCAGATCGAGGAGCATAATCTTTTGCTAGTGATACATAGTATCGAAGGCACTTTTATCAGTGTTGGCAAGGTCGAGGTGTTAGTGTCAAAATACGGTTTATTTCTGTGTGATTTCCCCAAGGACATTTGGCTTCACATATACAGAAATATAATGGGCTCTTCCAAATCAGACGGTAGCCCAGCTGCTCCTGGAGCTCCTGACGGTAAGCCTTTCAGCCTGTCTTTTTAATACAAAGCATGCAAAGTATCTTCTCCTTGGAATGCTTACACACTGGAGCTCAATAACATATGCTAGGAACCAAAATAGACTGTGATCTCAGAAGCAGGTTAATGTGCGCCTCAAGTGATTCTATTCGATGGAAATTTAGGGATGCATCTCTGGAGTTCAGAACTACAAAGATTACCAATCCAAACTCCAAGTCTATCAACTCATCTTCACAGAGCTTCAGGAAGCTAGGGTCCGCTCCAATGATTTCGATGCCCTCGACATATATTGTGAGAGACATCAGGGATCTCGAGCACCCTTACTCACTCAAACAGCTTAGCGTTCTATCTGAGTAATCTGTTACAGTGGATGAAAAAATTGGGCGCATATTGATAACCTTCACACACACTAAGCAGTATTGTAGTATGGCAGCAGTTATTGGTTTGTGTTTACGAGTTAAATTGATGCGAAATTTCCCTGCACATTACAAGGTTGACATCTACGTTGCTCCTAGTTTCCATGCCTTTGAGGCTTCTGTCAATAAGCAATTGAATGAAAAAGAACGAGTTGCTGCAGCTTTGGAGAATCCCAATCTTTTGAAACTTGTTGATGAATGCCTCGCATCAAATGAGCTGTGAATGAAGCAAAATATTTACAGTTACAGATGGGCATATCTGTTTCAGCACTGCTTTAAACTAACAACCTGGTTCACAAACTTGAAGCACATGTTTGACAGAAGCAATGAGAAATTTGTCACTTCGTCCATAAAATTGTAGAGGTTGACGTTGTTACATAAAATATATATATATATATATATATATATATATATATATATATATATATTTGACTTTTCTCTTTGCTGGGTTACGAATGGTGTAAATCTGCTGCACGATATTGACTCTTTGTTGTGACATTAGTTTCAGGAGTTTGGTACTTGCGGACCAAAATGACAAATGCAGAAAATTCAAATTGCAGTTATCTATAGTCTGTATTAAATTATGAAATGCTATGTCTGCAGATGAGAACGGCGAGCCACAAGACAGAATTTGAACTTCTGAGATTATTGACATCTATGGACTTGTGAGATTTGACCTGCAGTGCTTATGAATTTGCTTGAATATGCTTGACCGGTTACATAATGCAATTTTATTTTTTTGCAGATTTGCATAATTTGTATTATTATTCTTAGAAACTCTTAGGAAAGAAGTAGTTCATAACACACACACTGAGCTTCCATCTAAGACTCGAACACGCATTTGCTAGACCGTCATCTACAAACATTGTTGTTTTCATTTCAATTTGCTCATGGGTAAGTCTGATTAAATTCTGGTCACAGCAATATCGTTCAGATGGGAAATTGACAATCATACTCAGTTCGATTGCTCGCAATTTCATTTGGCTTCTTTCTTTTTTTTGAGAATAATAGAACACTTTATTTTAATTGTTTTGTTTTGTTTTAAAGAAAAAGAAAAACAATAAAAATCATAAAATTATCAAATTATAAAAATTGCAAATGGACATTTTAATCATTCCTGGAAACAATAATCAACACATGTTCTTACGATCTATGCTAAGTTGTTTCTTGGAGTCACTTTACAGCAATCGATGATTCCACCTGCGCAACGGCAAAGGTATACAAATGAGTGTAGCTGCGCGTTGTATCGCTGCACGTTATATAGCTACGCATTGAACAGCTGCGCGTTGAACAACCATTTGAGTATAGTTGCACATGGTATAGCTGCGCATTGAACAGCTGGGTGTTGAACAACCATTTGAGTGTAGCTGCGCGTTGAACAGCTGCGCATTGTATAGCTGCGCATTGAACAGCTGCGCGTTGAACAACCATTTGAGTATAGCTGCGCATTGAACAACCTAGGCGTTGAACAGCTGCACATTGTATAGCTGCGCATTGAACAGATGCGCGTTGAAATAGCCATTTGAGTATAGCTGCGCATTGTATAGCTACGCATTGAACAGCTGCGCGTTGAACAGCCATTTGAGTATAGCTGCGCATTGAACAGCTGCGCATTGAACAGCCATTTGAGTGTAGCTGCACGTTGAACAGCCATTTGAGTGTAGCTGCACGTTGAACAGCCATTTGAGTGTAGTTGCGCGTTGAACAGCTGCGCAAGCACAACGCCAACAGGTAACAATGTCTTTTATTTTTAATTTGCCGCATTAATACTTATTTCTGCATGTTATATTTTCGAAACTCTGACAGTTTTCATGCAGGATTGGTACTAAGTTTCTTTTCAGATTCACAGACGATCAATTTTAATGCTGCAGTGATTCTCAAAAAAAAAAAATCAGAGAAAACATGATTTGTTGATAGCTTGAAGGAGCTGCTTCTCATCGCACATTTCATGACATTTGCAGTTACACAGAAACCAATTGCGTCATGATTTGTTTACCCACATTTCTCCTTCAAAGCACATTAGTCATCCATGCTGGAGTCCAATATTCCATTGCCTTATCTGTCATGACTTCACACATGCCTATTTTTCTGAATTGCATACAGTTTACCCTATTTTTCAGTTCATCTTTTTCCTCGCAAATAAAACCATTCCGCTCCCTCTCCATAATTACATTCCCTTGCCATAAGCATTGTTGCTACTAAGATTTTTCCTATAGTCCTACCAATCTTTTTGTAAAAACTCGCGTTGACTGATGTGGGATTCCTTAAGGCCCACCTTTCAACAGTCTTGCCCCATCGACTTCAGCACCTTATCTGGGATATAGACTAGAGTCCATTTTGAGTACCTAGAGGCTTGCATGCCTTAATGGCAAGTTCTCTCGCTGACGATCATGGGAATACATCAATGTCCCTTGATCATCAGATCTTGCAAGTGGCTCGACCTCATCACATCCATTCGCACTTCGCAAGATGTACTCGGGTACCTTGGCACTCATTGACATCAATGGTGAGTTGCCTCGCACTGGTTAACGGCATTCATCAATGGTCGGTAATCCAGTGATTTCTCTTCATGCTCGACATCGACACATCCATTCGCATGATTAGAATTGTACCATCAGGTTTGTAGCGGATGAAGACTATACACTTTTTCCTGATTCCCTCAGCAGTTACAATAGCTTGAATTCATCTATGAGAGTCTGACAGTTCCACAGCACCAGTTCAGATGCCTCCACCTCCCATTCGCTGATTCAGCAGTGATAGTCCTTGTAGTTCCCGCAGTTGCTATTACAACCATCATTGTTATAGCAGTTGTTGTTACGGCAGTTACATCAGTTCCGACGGTTGTTGTTTTAGCAGGTCCAGCACTTGTTGTTACAGTAGTGCTGCTACAGTAGCAGTCACCTTTCACATGTTCCTACAACAGTGTCGTCTTTCACGTTACAGCAACGACACCATTCACAGCTACATTTTTATGATCCTACAGCAGTGACACCTTCCATCTTCCAGCCGTCGCAATCCCATATTCTTTCTGCCAGCCGTTACAGTAGTTGCAGCTACAGTACTAGTCACGATTTTCTGCTCCAGCAGCCGCAACAACTACATTCCTATTGCATAGTTCATCTACATTTTGGGTGAGTGGAGGTATGTTGTTTTCTAAGCTTTGATCATGAAATTCCTTCTATGCTGACTTGAATATTTTGGAAAATTCCCTCACCACACTTCATTTCGTTTTCCCTTCCATGACCTACACTATGTTGCATGAGGGCATGCAACCGATTCAGTTGGGGGGGGGGGGGGAACTATTGTCATAATCACCACATTTTTCCATTATCATCATTCCATTTTCATCCCATTTACCATTCCCAAAAATTTCTTTTCCAACAATCCCCTGATGCACCTTACTTCATGCATTGATATACATTGGCATGATTCATACCAAATTGAGAAACGACTTTCTTATACTCAGTGATGCTCTCTTATGCACATTGATAGCTTATGATTTCCAGTGAAGTGTGTGGTTACAATTATTATCATAACAGCAAGCGAAAAAGAAAAAAAAGAAAAAATAATAATAATAATAAAATAAAATGTTGTTAACACAAGAACCAACATTCTTATATTCATGGTTGTTACACAAGAACCAACCATAGGAAAATGCCAGCTGTTACTCATGAGCTGTTACTCATGTCTCCCACATATCTTGGAAACATTCATCATTAAAAAGACATCATCAATCAAAGCCAAAGTTTAGATGCCAAAGGTTCTTCAGAAGATCCATGCATGGTTGCATGAGGACATGCAACACCTTCAGTTGGGGAGGATGTTAGGACTCAGAAATGTCGTATTTTCATCCACCTTTCCCTTCACTATTCCTTACATTTCATCGCCCTATTAAACCTTCATCATATCATTTGCATAAATACATTTGGGTTTCACATTATTATTTTCCACTTTATTCATTTTAGTATTAAGAGTGAATTTATGATTAAATATTAGAAAATATACATGTTTTCATATATATCTCAATTATGTGTGAGCTTTGTAATGTGTAGGAATATGTGAATGATTAAATCAAAGAGACTTCTCAAATATCTCTTACACCATTCCAAAGGAGATAGTTATTCAAGCCTATTCTTAAGGAGAAGATCATGGAAGATTTGGTTGGCATATCTTATCTAGGATTCATGAGAGACATGTGGAGGATTTGAAGGCACCATATCTTGTAATAATAGGAAAGTGGTTGAGAGTAGTTGAGAGAATAATGGATCTGTAATTAATGCATTCTTATCTTTTTCTTAAGGACTCTCATGTATAAAGGAGGGTGCTCCTTCTCCATTCGATTAAGTTGGAATTAGGTTAGATTAAGCTTGTAAGAGGGTTGTAATGAAGTTGGATTGGATTGGATTTTGTACTTGTTAGATTAGTCTTTGATTTGAGATTCTTAATGTGATTTAAGCTTCCATTGTTATGCTTTCATGTTTGCCATTTGATTATGGATTTATAGATGTGAGCTCACTTATGTCATTGTTGTTAACTCTTCACATGTTGTATTTCTCTTACGCAATTTCAATGCTTTCCTAGTTAGTGTTTCCATGCTTTCCTAGATTAATTTGATTTCAACAAATTAGATTAAGTTAGATTAGATCTACTTCAGTCCTACACAAACAGTGTACGTGCTTCGTCAGTTTACGTACCCCGGATTGACAAGTAAATAGTTAGGCAACTGTACTGCAACGTAATTATTACGACATATAACTCACCTAACAATATTCACAAAAATATTCCTCATGCTCATGTACATGAAAAGCAGGACAACAATGATAAATGGAATGGAGCATAAATTCAAGTTACAATTGAAGGCAGTTGGACAAACTATCATTCAAGGATAATACAATTTATGTGGCAAGTGGTTGGAATAACACCATATGCTCAATTTATATTATGATACATTTCGGTAATAGTAGACAAGAATGTCACAATAAGATTTGCACGAAGGATAGATGTGATGCCTCCAGTACCTATTGAAACAAACTACTATCCTTCTATTATGGATTTGTTACTTATCAAGTGCCTTATTGGAGAGACGTCAAAACAAATCCTTATCCAAGTTCTCCACCATGAGTTTGTAATATCAGCAAATCCTATGTTGATCACTTAATTGGGGAATAGAATCTTCATCTTGGGATCATTAAAGAGTTGCATCCAATCATGGTTGTGACATATGAGGGAATTCCACATGTTTTTCATGGTCATCCATTTACTGTGGAGGCAGGGATCAATCTAGGTGGAAAAGATGTCAAGCAAGGCATCAAAGTAGTTATATTTGTGAATCGAATTCACATTTTGTTTGAGAAAGGGGCATATGTCATCACAAGGACTGCTATGAAGCACATTAATTGGAACAACTATAAGATTAATCAGACACAAGATAATACTGGTGTTTTTGTGAGCATTGTAAGAACAAAGATCCCTTTCAAGGGAACTGGCATAGTTACTTATGACATCATGAAAATAGTTACTTATGTCAAATCTCATATCCAACAATGTTGTGTTCAGTTGAATTAAAAAATAGTTAGAAAACAATAAGCACGCAAGCGGCAAGAGCGTAAATGAAACTTGGCCAACTACATACATGATGCATCACGTGCTATATGAGGTTGCTTAAGTTCGCATACAGATTGATGTGAAGAATGTTGTCATTGAGATGATTAATCGAGAGCATGAGGGAGAGCAAATTGATTGGGTCTTGTTGAAGAATAGTATGGAAATATTTTGTTGAAATATTTGGAATGGAAGCACCATACTCATTTATTGATTGTATAACTAATGCGAGAAGTGATCAATATTTTTGTGGATATTACAACACAAATACACAATTATCTAGACAACGGTGTAAGTTGATAAATGACTGAGTTCAAGAAGGGGTTGAACAATTTGATGACATTTCGAGGACGAAATCGTTTTAAGGAGTCGACAATGTAACAAACATTGTTTAGGTTATATAAATAATAATAATAATAATAATAATAATAATAATAATAATAAAGTAAGAAGTATAAAAGTTAATATAATGATAGATTAAAATAAGTGGAGGGGGTTATTATTATTTAACTAAAAGTCATACCCTTTCATATGAAGAGGTATTAAAGGACCTATATAAAGGTTATGCATTCTCTGTAAATATTAGCTCATATCATCTTATCATTCAACTATATATATGTGATTGAAGAGGAATCCAAGCATGGTTGAATCAACCACCTATTCAATTCCCACTGCATCCTAAGTCGCCAATTCAAAACATCTATAGTAACACTATCTCTTCACATGTTGGGGACAAAAGCAATGACCTAGAGGTTGGTATGGATGATTTCTTCCAGGATACCCATGCCATGGAGGGCATGTTGTAACATGCATTCCAACAAAATGAACTAGGGGATGACGCTAATATCATTGATACTTTCTTCAAAAGCCTAAAATATGCAACCACCACCCCTCTCTTTGGAAATGGAGCAAGGAATACCCAACTAGGGACAACAATGTTGTTGTACAACTTGAAATAAATATCTGGAATGTCATATGTGTGTTTCTCAACACTTTTGAGGTAGATAACCATTCAATCCTCCACTTTGTAAAGGAATCTTGTCACTCAATGAACATTGAAAATGGTTGATTTTATGCGTGCTTGATGACAATGTACATTTATATTGCCCACTAATTGCAGGTTACTAGAAGAGAAGGTACTTACATGTGATAATGTCTTGACCGACAATCGCTCAGAGGCAAAGAAAATGTTGAAAAGGTTGGGTGTTGAGTATATATCATACCATGCATGTCTGAATGATTGTATTATATACAGAGGTGAATATGCAGACAAATATATATGTCTATAATGTGGGCATAAAAGGTACCATAAATAAAAAAAATAAAGCTAAGGCATATGGTCCTCCTCATAAGATATTGAGGCACATGCCTATAATACCAAGGATTCAATGGCTCTTTCATTGTAAACAACTTGTTGTGTTGCAAGGGTCGCATGTTGATGGTCCCCTAAAATGGAATATCGTTTGGCCCATCTTGGTGATGCCTAAGGAGCTAAATATTTTATTTAAGAATATATTGCACATTGTCAATCATTTCTTTGGAAAATGGCTGATATTTTATTTAAATATTTTAACCTACCATGGTGCATGTTTTTGTTAGGGTCGTACCTTAACCTCCCTACTTTAGGCTAGCTATGAGTTAGTCAATTAATGTATGCAACCATCTTCCTTGAAAATGGCTCATTGAATAGTAATAGATAGTTATTTAATGTAAAATTGTCATATTTATAAAACAAGGCCCACTAGGTAATTGGTACTCATTAATGATGGGACCACAAGTGGTTAGGGTTTGTTTTTGAGTAGCTATTTAAAGAGATAAGAGGTTATGGAATAGCTTTTGAGTAGTATTGTATTTGGAGCTTTTCTCAATGAAAGGTACCCCACCTTAAGAGGCAAGTGAGCATTACTTCATGTTTTTATATTATCATAATACAAGGGTATATTTTGCACATTTCAACTTATTTATCTCTTGTATCTATTTTTTTGCATTTGTAATCTTTGCATACCTAGTTTGTGTTTTAATTTTAATGGTTAAGAAACACTACAAGTGGTATCAGAGCTCTTTCTTGAGTCAACTCGCCTTTATATTTATTAGATTTTTTAGGCCAGAGATGTATTTTGATATTTTTAAATAACATAGAGATTTGGCATTCAGAGAGCAAAATCCTTAGTCATAAAAGAATACACATATAAAATACAAGGTGTGTCCCCTAGTTGGACACATTTGTAACCTTTGTTGGTATCCCTTCCATTAGTACCACCTTTGATGACACATGTATATGGAATTGTCTTCCATAAACCCTCGAGTATATAGAAAATATTTCAGGAGTACTTGAAACCATCCTTACATAAACCTGCGGCATCATGTTGCTATAGTGCACCAAGAACAACACTCAGGGAGAAGAACAACACTCAGGGAGATCACTCTCGTGTACCAGGGAGTTGGGTCATACGGCTAAAGGTATGGTTTGTCCTCCTTATTTGGTGTCGTGAAATATTTGGTTGAGTATTATTGTTGGAAACCCTTTAGTATATCAAAGAACTATATCACTTAACATTCCTATGTACTTAGGACCCTACAAACCTTAGCCTCTACATCCAACCAACAAATTTCTTACATCTTTGCATCTAGAAGGAATTTATAAATTTTGTTAATGTAGTAATATTTAGCAATGAGTAAAACTCTCACGGGAGTAGAAAAATAAAATAAAATTAGTTCATGTCGGCACCATGTTGGGAGACCTATCTCAAAAGCATCATTACATTGTGCATATCACATCGATATACCTCTCTAGTCACCCTTTTTGCGTGGATATGGCAATACAATATTAGTGGTATGTCTCCAAAGACTCCTCTCGGGCCATTGGTCAATTTTATATATGTCTGGGTTAACATTTTGACGAGATCTTTAGTGGTCCCATGGTCCTTATCGCAACATGGCAAGCATGGAGAACCAAAACCAACACCTACACAATAAGCACCAATAACTTGAAGCTATGGTTTCTATCATTGAATCATCAATCAACGACCTCTCCAAAAACATGGACAACCAAGGTGTGTTGTTATGACATATATGTACGCACTTAGGTATCAAGCTTCCAAATCCATGCATTGATCCAACCAGGGGGGAATCCTTAGCAAACAAAGTGTAAGGCATTCACACGCTCTTTTCAGGTACCCATCACCCACCCTTTTAGGATCCCAATTCGTGGCATTACTTTCCAAAGGTAAATATGAACAAGTTTTATGGTTTTGATCCCTTGGGTTGGGTTACCCAAATTGAACATTATTTCTCTCTCCATGGCATTACTAATGACCTATTGAAAATAAAAGTGGGGGCTTATATTTGGATTTAGAACATTGGCAATAGTATAAGAAAGCTTACAGAGGCTATATTGCTAGGACCCAGTTTGCGAATGTCCTTTATCGTCATTTTGAATGTGGCATTCACTATCTAGAAAGACTAAAAAAATTATGCTAAATAGACATAATTATTGATCATATTGTGGCCTTTCAACAATTTTCAATATGCACAAAATGGCTATTTGGTTCCTTTTATAATGAATGTTTGTTATTGATCTCAAGAAGGAAATTAAAGCACATGTCATGATGTAGCGCCCAAACACATGGTTGGAAGGTTGTAAAAGAGCCAAAGAAGTCAAGATGGATATCAATGCCCAAACCAAAAATCCCTCTTCCACTACTCACAAGTCCTTTTGTGGCAACTACCCCAACCTCTCTAGCTCTCAGCCATTGAGAATCTAAAAGTTGTCTTGGAAAGTGATGGCAAAATGCTAATGCCTCAAACTTTGCTATAACTGTGATGAGTGGTATTTCAAAGGGCACAAATGTAAAGAACATAATTTTTTCAAAAAGATGTATCCCCACGAGACTACCTAGAAGACATCCCAGCTAAAGACACTCTTGAACTAGACATGGAAGATGCCACTCCTCATACAGGAAACGAAAACACCCTATAAGCTCCTTACAAGGAACCCTAAATTTTTGTCCATGCCTTATCTGATTTCTTGGCACCCCAAACCTTGAAGTTGATTGGTTACATCAATCACTACAAAATGATCATGTTGATTGACAACATCAACACCCACAATTTTATTCATAGGAGAGTGGTCAAAGAAGCCCATTGTCATGTACGTCCCATACCTAATTTTCAAAATTCTGATTACCAATGGTAGTATAATGAAATGTGGTGTTCGATGTGAAAATGTGAAACTTTGACTATCATCTCAAATCTCACATGTTTTTTATTGAAATGAGCAGTTGTGATGTAGTTCTCGAGGTAGAATAGTTATGCACATTCAGACCTACCACCATCGATTTCAAGGATTTATACATGAACTTAACTATGGAAGAGCATAAACATATCCTCAAGGGGCTTACATTAGGTTCCCCTAAAATTATCACCTATCATCATATGGAGAAGTTATTGAAGAAAGGTTGCTCAGTCATTATTGCACAATTCAATGCCATAAAAGTAGTGGACATGCCCACAAGAGATTCACCCTAATTTGTAGATGGTCCTCTCTAAACATCAATGAGTATTTGAGACACCCTAGGGTTTACCGCCTTCACATGGTGATCATGACCATGGTATCCCCTTGATTTCAAGTATGTAATCACCCAGTGTACATTCTTATTGCACCCTTTTGCATGTAAGAATGAAAAAAAAGACCATTCAAGAATTGTTAGAGTCTGGAGTCATACGCCCTAGCACAAACCCTTACACATAACCGGTGATCATGTTATTAAAGAAGGTAGGTAGTTGATGCAGGTGTACTAATTTTTGGGATCTCGATCAAATGACCATCAAGGACAATTTTTCCATCCTAGTCATTGATGATCTCTTAGATGAACTTCATGGAGACAAGTTGTTCACTAAACAAGACCTTTGTTCCATATACCACCAAATATGGATGAAAGAAGTAGACATCCCTAAGACCTTTCCACGCACATGAAGGTCATTATGAGTTTTTAGTGATGCCCTTTGACCTTTGTAATTCTCCATCCATCTTTCAAATCCCCATGAACATAATTTGTTGACCATTCCTATGCACAATTTTGTGCTTGTCTTTTTTGATAATATCTTGATTTACAACAAAACATGAGATTCCCACATGGAGCATATCAATCAAGATTTGAAACTATTGTGGGACCATCAGTTATTCTTGAAACATTCCAAATGTACTCTTGGGGCTCCAGAGGTTGAATACTTGGGTCACATTGTAAGTCAGGATGGAGTACAAGTAGATCGCAAAAAAGTTGCAGCTATGCAAGATTGGCCCTGCTCAACACCCTGGAGTGTTTGCATGGGTTCTTAGGATTTTCATGCTACTAATGAAGTGTATGAAAAATTATGGCAAAATTGTTGTTCCCATAACTTCACTGCTAAAAAATATTGCCTTTGTATAGGGAGAGGCAGCTAAGTAGGCCTTCTCAACTTTAAAAGATGGTATTTGCACTAGTCCAGTATCAACAATACCATATTTTTACTAAGACTTTTGTCTTGGAATGTGATCCCTCTGGTAGAGGTCTTGGAGCAATATTGATGAAAGAAGGGCACCCCTTGGCATTCACTAGTAAGCAGTTGTTGTCAGAGATATGGATCTAACTAAACTAGCTTACCTATCTATGCAAAACAATAATATATCAACAATAAGTACAAAAAAGAGAACACGAGACAAGAGTACACCAGATATACATGGTTCACCCAATTGGGCTACGTCCACGGGAAAGTAGTCTTCTATTATCTCCAGAATATCTCCCCCAAGCTTACAAGAGAGCAATTCCAATAACCCCAATACAATATAGCAATATTTGTGAAAGTATAGATCATGATGAGTGATGTGACTTCCTTGACTCTATTATATACTAAGAGATGAGAAGGAATTACTCTCACATATTGCATATGGGATAATATAATTCTCCATAATAACATCTATTTATATAATAATGAATATCAAGAGTATATTTTACCATAATGAATATGGTATATAATGTATTACTCTTTTACATAGGATTGTGGATATCTTTCGACATAATACAAAGACATTATTATATTCCAAGGAATATAAAATATTCCAACACTCCCCCTTAATAATGGCTGGGAGAAAATCCCACTAACAAAGGAAGGAATGAGTCATTACTGCTCCCCCTTGATGACAAATTCCGTCATCCTAAGTAAGGAACGAAGATGCACATACTTCGTTGTTGTTAAGGATTTGGTGAAGATATCGGCTGCCTGCTACTCGGTAGGACAATACTCAAGATAAAGAATACCATCTCAAACGAGACCTCGAATGTAATGAGCATCAAGATCGAGATGCTTTGTCTTGGAGTGATATATCGGATTATAAGTAAGCTGAATTGCACCCTGATTGTCACATTTCAACACAATGGACGATTTCATAACCAAACCAAGCTCAATGAGAACATGCTATAAACGAACTGCTTCTTTTGTTGCTTCTTTGGCTGCTCTATACTCTGCTTCACACGAAGATAAAGAAAGAGTCTTCACCTTTTTTCTAGACCAAGAAATCGGACCTGAACCAAGTTGAAATATATAACCAGCAGTTGACCGTCGATCAGAACTGTCACCTATCCAGTCAAAATCTGTATAACCAGAAAGTGAAACTGTAGTACTGCTCGAATAAAAAACACCATAGTACAATGTCCCCTGTAAATATATCAGAATTCTCTTTGTTGCTTGCCAATGACTTTCATGAGGTTGTTGCATGAACCGTGAAACCATACTGACGGCCAAAGAGAGATCTGGTATGTTGTGAGTTAAATATATCAAACTGCCGACAAGCTGACGATAAAGAGTAGCATCAACAAGAGGAGTAGTACACTCAACAATTAAATTTACACCGGACCGAAAAGGCGTAGGAGCAGGTTTACAATCACTCATGTGGAAACGAGCCAATAAATCTGTAGCATACTTCGGTTGAGAGAGAAAAATACCATCTTCCATATGCCAAATTTGAAGACCCAAGAAATAGTGCAATATACCGAGATCAGTCATTTCAAATTGCTTGTGAAGGTCACTTTTCATACTTTGAATGAGAACATGTTGGTTGCCAGTGATAATAAGATCATCCACATATAAAACAATAACAATGATATTATAATCAACATGCTTAACATACAGGTTAGGATCAAATATACAACACTTAAAACCATTATTCAATAAATATGCATCAATTTTATCATACCAAGCCCTAGGTGCTTGTTTAAGACCATATAAAGACTTGTGTAATTTACATACTAAACTTAATGATTCAGCGTTAATAAAACCAGGAGGTTGTTGCATATAAATATCTTCATTAAGATCACCATTTAAAAGGGGACTTTTGACATCCATTTGGTGTATTTCCCATTTATAAGATGAAGCAATAGATAAAATGGTTCTTATTGTATTCATTTTAGCAACAAGAGCAAAAGTTTCGTTATAATCTATACTTTCAAGTTGATTAAAACCTTTTGCAACTAATCTAGGTTTATACTTTTCAATCTGTCCTTCTGCAGTAAATTTAGTTTTATAAACCCATTTACAACCAACTAAATTATTTCCCGAAGGAAGAGGAACAAGAGACCAAGTCTTGTTCTTCATAAGAGAATCATACTCAGCAGTCATATCTTGTTCCCAATGAGGTTTACCCTTAGCTTGAGTATAAGAGGTAGGATCATCTGTGGCCAAAACTTTGGTCATAAGAGCAAAGTTAGATCTAGTTCTACAACTATCGGAAGGGATTTTGATATCACTTCCTGCATATTCAAGAGTTTTTCGGGCCCAAACAGGAAGGTTAGAAGGGACAGAAGTCACTTCAGAAGCTTCGAGACATTCAGGTGGAATACTTGAAGAAGAAGAAGAAGAAGAACTAAGATCAGTCACAGAGCTGGAAGGAGCAATCGAGATAGGAGTAACAGGTGATAAGGGAATATTCAGAGTAACATGAGGTTCTACAGACTCATGTGGTGGAGAGACTTCAATAAATTAAACATCTCTTCTAATGATGACACTTTGATTAGAAGGATCAAAAAACCTATAAGCCTTAGAATCCTCAGAATAACCAATGAATATACACTTTTGAGACTTGGGTTCTAACTTTTTCCGTTTATCATCGGGAATATGAGCCCAACATTCACAGCCAAACACTTTAAAGTACCTCATATCCGGTTTTCTACCATTCCATTTTTCCTTAGGGGTAACATGCCTAACAACTTTTGTAGGAACTCTATTTAAAATAAAGTTAGCACAACTTATGGCTTCGGCCCAAAATTTCTTATGTAATCCTTTAGAATAAAACATTCATCTAGCCATTTCAACTAAAGTTCTGTTTTTCCTTTCAGCAACACCATTTTGTTGAGGTGTGTAAGGAACAGTCTTTTGATGTTGAATTCCATGTTTAGATAAAAATACTTCAAATTCTTTCTTAATGAATTCCCCCCATTATCAGTTCTTAAAATCTTAATCTTTTTACCAGAATCATTTTCAACCAAGGATTTAAATACTTGAAATTTAGAAAAAGTCACTTTTATGTTTCAAAAAATAAACCCATGATTTTCTACTAAAGTCATCAATAAAAGTAAGAAAATAAACTACATTAGAGATAGAAGGAACTTCAAGAGGACCACAAATGTCACTATGAATTAATTGCAAAGGTTCTTTAGCACACCAAGTTTTACCTTTATCAAACATTTCTCTATGATGTTTACCAAGAACACGACCTTCATAAACACCATTAGTAGACGAAATATTAAGCAAGCCAAGTACCATTTTAGTTAACATTTGCATTTTAACATAATTCAAATGACCTAATCTTTCATGCCATAATTTACTTAGTTCATCAGCATGAGCAACATAAGAATAAAAAGGTTGTCTTTTAGTTGAATTAAAACCAACAAATTTATATAAACCAACAATATGATCAATAGGACCAGAAGAAACTACTTTGAAATTTTGATTGATATTTTTAAGAACATATTTATCAGGTCAAGCTTCAAATTTATATATATATTTTTTTGTATAAGCTGCAGATTATATTAGATTAAAAAAAGAGTACAAAATATAATACAGTCCTTAATGGCCTAGCCCGAAGATGCCATCCATGTTTTTCGAGAAAGTTCATGAGAGTCAAAATATCATACAAAAAACCCTTGTCTACAGAGGGGAGAATCTGAAGGAAATTGACAGAGTTTAAGGTCTTAGCAGCATTAAGCTGACTGCATATACATAGTGGGACAAAAAAGACAAAAACAAACCACAGAAAATCCTGCTTAGACAGTAGCTCATGGCGTCTCTTCCAGAATGGGGCAGCTGTAAGTTGCATTGTCCCTCCACACTTTGTCTGAGATCGGGGTATATTTCTCCTCCATAGAAGTCGAAGAACCAGGTGCCATTACCAACTTGACAGGAAAGGGAGCAGTTTTCCTTGGCATCACAGGGACGAAGGCTGACTATTCCTTTCGAGTGCGCTTCGCTAGAATAGGGCCTAAGGTACAGGGGATGGGAAATGAAGCCTGAGATTTCTCCTTGCCTTTTGTTTGAACCTTGCCGCGTATCAGTCCTGCAGAGTTGCCACCCAGGTTGAGGTTGTCCAAGCTAAGAGTCAAATTCAGAGCAGCAGCAGAAGAGGTGGCTCCAGGGGTGGTGCTGCCAAAGCGAAAGTCGCGGACGAAGGAATAGGTAGGGGCGTAGGAGTCCCAGCTTTGAGTGCTGCGCAGGGTGCCAAGGGTGGTGGCCTAATTTGGCAGAGTGGCGAGCAGAGACCCAGTTGGCTTGCATGTTTTCCATCAGCTTCCCCATCATGTTCTTCACCAACCAGTACGAGTCCCAAGCCGGTTCTTGCTGTCCAGGTGCCATGGTTTCTGCGTTGATCCTAGCTTCCCAATTGTTGAGCAGCAGACGGATTGGGATGGAGATAGCGGGATCGTAACCCTGTCGCAGAGGAGCTCCCGTCTGTTCGTTGGATTCCTTCGTGTTTTTTGCTTTGGCCCCCTTAGTTCTTCCCATGGTGAATACAGGAAGGGTAATACTAACACAGGAGTGGGCTTGCAGGTAGCTGAGGTTGCAGATATTTTTGAGCGCAGAGAGAGCGATGCTAAGAGCACAGAGTGCCTAGAGAATGAGGTATCTAGAGTACCTCATCGAACAAGCAGACAGATGAACTTCGCCTTGAGCCCTGGGCCCGTGGTTCGCACACAGGAGGATCATGGTGGTTAGTGAGGCTGAGGTGACGTTGAAGGTAGGCTTATTAACTAGCCTCATCATTTGACGTCGTTTCAGTGACCTCAGCATGGATATGTGTGTGTCTATGTGTCACCGAGTTGTAGCCATCTGGCTGCATGGTGGAGCTGGCACCCGCATCCGGGGAAGCTTCAAATTTATATCATTTTTGACGTGCACGATAAATAGAAAGCAAATTGATAGGCATATTTTCAAAATGAAAACATCTTCGAATTGACCATTATCAACATTAACATTACTAGAACCAATTACAAAAAAGTTGTTTACCATCACCTATAGATACTTTCTGAGATGTGTTTTTATTATTGTCATAAGATGTAAATAAATAAGCATTACGAGTCATATGTTTAGAAGCACCAGAATACATTATCCATTCCGCATTAGAACAAGAATTATTAGAAGAAACAACAGAAGCACACAAAGCTACTTATGATTCATTAGGACCATTCTTTTTAGCATTAGCTTTTAAACGTTTCAATTTAAAGCAATTCTTTTCAGGATGGTTAGTTTTACTACAATGTTTACAAAGAGAATACACTTTATTCATCTTACTATTATCATGATGTGCATTAGAAGCATTACTAGAGGTATTAGTAGGATTTGAAGTGTGTGAATTAGAACCTTTAACATTATTACAACTTTTCTTAGGATTCTTATTATGTGCCATAAGAGCCTTATTAGGTGTTAGTTGTCCTAAAACAATTAACCTTTCTTGCTCATTTATCAACCCTTTACAAAAATCATCAAAAGTAGGTTTTGTGGTATTTGAAGACAATTCAAGAGCTCTATTCCTAGTTTGAATGAACATATCAAAACAAGATGGCAATTTTTGTTCTACAATAATTATAAGAGCAGTGTCTGTTTTCTTGTAATCTGTACCAAAATTATTTAATTTTTCATTTAAATTTTTCACTTCAGCAAGATATAATTCTACTCTATCAAAGTTAGTAGGATCTAGCTCATAAATCTTCTTTTCAAGGTAATAAGAAGAAACATCATCAGATTTATCAAATAAAGAAGCAAGATTTTTCCATACCTCAACGGGGCTGTCTTCTGCCTCTATACTTACGTGAAGACTATCTGCAACTGTTTGACCAATGATCCCTCTTGCTTGATCACATTTATCTTCCCATATATCCAAAGCTTGAGCATCAACAAGTTTCATGTGTTCACCATTAACAATCCTCCATATATTCTTACTCCTGAGAACATCAATCATTTTTATCTTCCATGCAAGATAGTTAGGACCAACAAGTTCAGGAACAGAAACTACTTCTGAAGTCATACTGATAGAAATTTTGAGAAGAAACCAAATGCTAGAAATGACAAGAGAAAGAAAGTGAAAAACATAAAACTGGTATACTTTACAGTACAGAACTGTAGAAACACAGTAAAAAACAGTAAAGGAAAGAAACTTTTACTTACGGCCCTTTTGAAAAGTGCCAAGAAAAGTCACTCGCAGGTCTGCCAACAGGAAACTAGCGAATAAATACTAATACTCGTGGGTTCTGCACAGCAAAGGTCGTGGTTACTTGCGGGTTGCGATGTAATGGAGTCGCGGCTACTCGCGGGTCTCTGCACTGTAAGGTCGTGAATCTGCCGAAGCATTCGTGAGATCAGCACAGGGAGGATCGCGAATAATCTGAAGTAAACGCGAGTTTGGCGGTGGAATAGTCGCGACTATGTCGGAGCATACGTGGGACTGCACATTGGGATGCCACGAGTCTGCAGAGTATTCGTGGGTACGCAGTTAACCGCGGGTTCCTGCGAAGAAAAGTCGCAAGTGTCCAGTTTAAGGCCGAAAACAGTGTCGAATCTGCTGAACACGGAAACCTGCACAAAGTCTACCAAACTTGGACGAAAACTGTCGTTTTGACAATCGGAAGATAGATCTCCTTGAGGAGAATCAGAAAATCATATAGATCTACAAAAAAAATCAGGAAACCCTTGAAACATTTCTGCAAAAATCTACACAACAAGGTTAGGGTTAGACATAAAAACTGCAGAAATATGCCCAAATCTGAGGAGAAGCCTAATGGCTACCAGATAGAAAGAAAATCTACAAGAAATAAACAATGCCCAATTGATAAAATATTGTTTTGAAAGCAACAGAAGGTGTTAGATCATAGCAACAAGCTCTGATACCATGTCAGAGATATGGATCTAACTAAACTAGCTTACATATCTATGCAAAACAATAATATGTCAACAATTAGTACAAAAAAGAGAACAAGAGACAAGAGTACACCAGATATACGTGGTTCACCCAATTAGGCTATGTCCACGGGAAGGTAGTCTTGTATTATCTTGAGAATATCTCCCTCAAGCTTACAGGAGAGTAATGCCAATAACCCCAATACAATATAGCAATACTTGTGAAAGTATAGATCATGATGAGTGATGTGAATCCCTTGACTCTATTATATACTAAGAGATGATGAGGAATTACTCTCACATATTGCATGTGGGATAATATAATTCTCCATAATAACATATCTTTATATAATAATGAATATCAAGAGTAAATTTTACCATAATGAATATGGGATATAATTTATTACTCTTTTACATAAGATTGTGGATATCTTCCGACATAATACAAAGACATTATTACCTTCAAAGGAATATAAAATATTCCAACAGTTGTGTGATTGCAATTTATGCAAATCCACAAAAGAGATGTTGGCAATCCTTCATGTAATTGAAACATAGCGCCCATATCGCATAGGGAGACATTTCCAAATCAAAACTAACCATCATAATCTGAAGTATTTTATGGAATAAATGTTGTCTTCACCAAAGCAACATAAGTGGGTCATTGAGACGCTAGGGTATGATTATCAGATTATATATAAAAAGGGGAAATAAATTGTAGTGGTATATGCTTTATCCAGGCAATTTGAGGAGGATGGATCCATCTTTGCCTGATCCTTATCCATTCTCGGTTGGATTGAGGAAGCCTATTGAAAATAGTTGGCAAATGACATTATAGTTCAACTCATCTAGAGGCTTCAAAAAGTTTAGGGTATACATGGCACCAAGATACATTGATTATAAAGGGCACATTGTTCTAGTAAAGAATTCATCCTTAAAAAAGGGATATTGGAGTAGTTACATTCATCACCTATAATGGGTCACTATGGATTTCATAAAACCAATGAAAGAGATAAACACGTGTTCTTTTGAGAAGGCGTGAAAAAAAACATCTAGAATTTTGTCGCGGCATGTGACCCTTACTGAAGAAACAAGGGTGAGATGGTGAAGATGCTAGGAGCATTGCAACCACTACCAATCCCAACACATATATGGGATGACATCTCTATGGATTTTATTGTGGGATTCCCAAAAGATGGAAACAAATCCGTAATCATGGTGGTGGTTGACCATCTTTCCAAATGTGCTCATCTCTATGCCTTATCACACCTATTACCTCTTCCTCAATTGCCCAAGTATTCAGGGATCAAATTTTCAAGTTACATGGCATACCCACTTCCATTGTCTCAAATTGAGACTCCACATTCACCAAAAATTTCTAACAGGATTTGTTTAAACATTGGGGCATCCAATTAAACATGAACACTACATACCATCATGTTAGCATGCAAATTGTACTCTATAAAATCCAAGACAATAAAATATGTGGTAAAAATGCATGTAACTTCTAGGAACGTTATCCAATATGTCACTGATAACATTCCTCTATGTTCAAGGTAGTTTTGAATCCAACCTGAGGGAGGATCCCTTAATGTCCTTACACTATCAGGAAGTTTCAGATCTGCATTATAATTGTTAGGACAACAAAAGATGACTGAAATTTAATTAAAAAGCAATGAGTATTCATTGTTGTAAACGCCACAAATGACAAAATATGAGTGTAATATAATTATATTAGCGTGTATTTAAGTCCAAAAGTCTACAAATATAGTTAATTAATTTTATCCAACATGTAAAATACTCAAATATGTGATCTAACTTGAAAAAACAATGGGTAAAATGTAATTTCTAGGCTATTGTACCATTAAAATCGGTGAAATAAGGTATGTAACAACAATGTTTATTTTATATTTGGCACGCAAATAAATTCGACCAAATAAAATATTTAATAAATTGATGGTGGTGGTATGACATCCCTTTTATCACTAGCTCAATAGAGATGGAAAATAAAAATATAAAGTGCTTCTAAATGGTAGATTTGCCTAAGTAAAAGGTTAAGAACCTCCATGCATTTGCACATTGAATCATCAAAATACCAACAAGCTTCGAGAGCTCAACATAAGCATAGCAAAACTTTATTCAATATCACCAAAAGGTTCGTTACGCCAAATAGATAGAACTGGTATAATGAAGTTGCCTACACAAAAGTATGGAAGCTAGAAAGAAGAGAAGAAATCGTAAAAGAAAATGAGCTCCTGCTGAAAAATATCTGACCTCTAATGCTTATGCAACTCCTCCTTTTAAAGAATGAAGAATGATTTTAGGTAAGAAGTAGGGTGCATTAGGTCAAGGAGAAAGAGAGGCACACTTGTCATGCAAAGAGGGATAAGGTGCACTTAGATTTAGTCAAACTGAGGGTGAAGTATCCAAAGTGGATTTAGGTGAAGATATTCTTGAGTCAAACTTCAATGAAGTGAAAGAATATCGTACATATTGAGGTGAGATGGATGGCTCCTCACTCTAGTCCGCTAAGGAGGCGAATGTGTTAATTAATTCAAGTCCTTATTCAACTCACATAGATGCCAACTCACTCAAGTGAACCATGCATTCATTGTAGTTACCTCCAATACCTAATGCATATGCTCCAAATGAATCATGTGATCCATGCAGGTGTCTCGTTTAATTGAAGCAAATCCATGAATGTGCTCCTGAACACTCAAGTGATCCACGCATGCACTGTAGTTAACTGCCACTTTCTCCTCAAAGTTATGCATGTTCACGCATGCACCTAAAGTTGTCGTGCAAAATGATGCATGTCCATGCATGTGCTAGATATTGGCATGAAAAGTGATGCATGTCCATGCATGTGCCAGATATTGACATGCAAAGTTATGCATGTTCGTGAATGTGCCATTTATTGACATGCAAAGTGATGCATGTTTGTGCATGTGCCATACATTGACATGAAAAGTGATGCATGTTTGTGCATGTGCCATATATTGACATGAAAAGTGATGCATGTCTGTGCATGTGACATGCAATGCCATGCAAGTCAAAACCCTAACTATAAAAATGAAGTATCTTTCACATTGCCTGAAAAAGTCTTATTGGAATCCTGAGATCGCAAGGATGTGAAAAATGTGATCATATATGTCATGTGGATCTTTGAACCCTGCTTCCTAAAAAATAGGAAACTTCCTAAAACTAGGAATCTTCTCAAAATTGATGAAACTTGTGAAATATATGTCTATGTACCAATGAAACATCAATGTACTAATCATATACCTAAACTAAATGGAAACCAACTTTAGCTCTAACAAACTATCTCTGGAGAAGTTGTCTAGATACCAACCTAATAGAATGCATTGGTCCTTAACCCATCCAGATTGCTTAGGGAGTAAATATGGGGCTTAACAATGGTGACTCAAGGGGATGAGATCCCACTATGGGATGTCGAGAATCCCATGATTCTCTATATCTTTGGCTTGTAAAATAATGATGCTTGTACCATGGGCTATGGAGTCAAAAATCTGTGACCCTCTGTTGATAAATAAATAATAATGTCCATATTCAAGTGCAACCCTCAAATAAGTATGATTCCCTTTGCTAAAAAAATGAACTGAAGTCGACATGCAAGGGAAAACCACTTGGTCAAATGTCCTCAATGTAGACACTTGCCAAGCATGAGGATACCCATCAATAAGGCAAATAGGTTCCATGGTACAAGCACAACTTGTCAATGTGAAAGATGTTTTGAAGTCAAACACTACAAATTAAAGGATCACTCAATTAGGACCCAATGATGATGATCCTTGTTAGGTGTGAGATGGCTTCTAATGAGGTTAATGACCACCAAGGTGCTCTATCTTCTAGATCACTCCCTAAATGATGTATCGGAGTCGATGAGGAATGACCTGCTAAGAGGAAGGCAATGATGAAAAACTCTCCCTTAGCATGAATTAAAGGCATAGGTAGTACAACGATGTGGTGTCGTATCCCTAAATGTTGGATGAGGACTCGACTCTAGAGACGTGACTCAAATGAAAAGAACAAAGATACAAACAATGAGATGACTCTATACTCTTCCTATTGTCTCTTCAACTCTACCCATCCTAATAGACTTAATGCTTCACAAGGGCAAGGGAAATTGTCCTCATCTAGACTTCACATAGGCATAAGTACAAAATACTACTGAAGGTACAAAAGTTTGACTTGAAATCAACAATGGACAACATTAACATAAATGCAAAGTGACCCAAAAAACAAATAGACCATCCTCATTGAGGCACTTATTTAGGAAGGAAAACAAGGTTCAAATGATGATATAAACATGGGAAATCAATGACCACTATCTAGGACTGAATTAGGAACTATAAGAACGGAAAAATCATCAAATTAATACTCTAATTATTGTCCAAAATGGGATAACAAACAACAAACTAACGAATATGAAAATGACATAAAAAATCAGCCAAATAATTCTACCCAAACCAAATAGAAAAATGCTTTTTATTTATTTATTTTGTAATGGTTGTGGTGGCCCTTATTTCTAAGTGTTTCTCACAACTGACATGATCAATCAATAACTCTGATGACCAATGTAACCATGCATTTAGGTGATCATTGATGTGGGAAAAATCAACATAGTCAACCCTCTAGTGGAATCAATCATGCAATCTTTAGAAACAAAAATATGCACTTGTTGCATCTTTCAGTTGAAATCGGGGACATGGATTTTCATTAGTGATCATGAAGAAGGAGAAAAGTTAAAACCTTTAAAATTTGCTTCCTAAAACATCTCTATCCATGCCTCATGGACTCAATTGGGCCGTGACTCATCTTGATACTCAACCAATGATCCCTCAGAGGATCTTCCTAGAAAACAAAATTTATTTGTGGGATCATAGGAAGCATGTGAGGAGGATCATCTTTTGGTTGAACAAAATTTTGGTCCTCCTACTTCAATGGTATTTGATCAAGATGTTCTTTGATCAATATGGGGATGTGCAAGGATAAACCATCTAATTCATTCAATTTTGCATGGCTGATTTGTTCTTCTTGCTTTTGACCATCAAAGATGAACTTGTTGAGATCACATGATTCATGAGGCTCTTGCTGCCTACTACTGAGAAAATTTGATGACACAGTGTCTAAAATTTTCTAATCAGCCACTTCACAAAAAATTTCTTCAATACTAGGAACAAACTAGAGGTGTGGAGATTCATCTTCCTTGAAAGCTTTGGCATCACTCAATCCCTCATTATTATAATGTATTGGTGTTGATTTATTTCTACAATATTGTTCCATTTCTACCAGGAAATCTTTGTATTCTTGAGGTTCTCCCCAACGATCCATGAAGATATTTTCAAAGGTCAGCATTGAATCAACACCTCCCTTACTCAAACCACCAAAGTACCAAAATTCTCTCACATCTCCAAAAAATATTTTCATAACCGCATCCTTATGTTGGAGGTAAAAATTCTTTGCAAACATATAAAAACCTTCAAGATGTTGCTTTGCAAAACCCCCACTTCCATCGAATCTGGAGATAAAACTAAGCCATTTTACTAGAGCAAGCATTAGATTTTGATATCCATGAATAGCGATGAAATCCAAAGGAGCATATCTCCTTGCTAAAAAATCTCAAAACTCATTCTACAATTTTTCAATAATGGAGAAAAATATTGCAATCAAACCATACCTCTACTATGGAGTCACCATAGGGCGTTAAAACTTCCTTTTTCAAAGAGTACTTTACCCTCAATGGGGTCACCAAGGGATATTTAAGTGGTCCATCCTAGTGTTCCAAAATATAATTTTAGGTTCTTTAAGGCTCATAATTGTGCCTCATGCATGGTCAAATCATAGGGATCTTATGATTGTCCAACCTAATAATACCTTGCAAAAGTGGAGTCGCCAGGTGAGATGAAAAAAATATAAAGCAAATAATCTAAATCTCACCAATGTCACTGTGAAATTCGAGAATTGACAATGGTCGCCGACAATGGCACCAATTTGTTAGCACGCAAATTGCACCCTGTAAAATCCAAGTAAGACAATAAAATATGTGGTGAAAATGCAGGTAACTTATAGGAACATTATCTAATATGTCACTGATAACACTCCTCTCTATTCAAGGTAGTTTTGAATCCAACCTCAGGGGGGGTTCATCAATGTCCTTACGCTGTCAGGAAGTTTCAAATCTGCATTATAATTGTTAGGACAATGAAAGATGACTAGAATTTAATTAAAAAACAACAAGTATTTGTTGTTGTAAATACCCCAAATGACAAAATCTGAGTGTAAAATGAATATACCAGTGTGTATTTAAGTCCAAAAGTCTGCAAATCTAGTTAAGTAATTGATATCCAACATGCAAACTACTCAAATATGTGATATAACTTGAAAAAATAGCGGGCATAATGTAATTTCTATATTGTTGTACCATTAAAATCATTGAAAGAAGGTCTGTAGCAGTTTATCTTTGGCACACAAATAAATGCGAACAAAGGAAATATTTAATAAATTGTAAACAATGGCACAAGATCCCTTTTATCACTAGCTCAATAAAGATGGAAAATAAAAATAAAAAGCGCTCCTAAATGGCAGATTTGCTTAACTAAGAGGCTAAGAACCTCCATGCATTTGCACAATGAATCATCAAAATACCAACAAGCTTCAAGAGCTCAACATAAGAATAACAAAACTTTATTTAGTATCACCAAAAGGTTGATTGCGCCAAAGAGACAAGCACAAAATTGGTACAATGACGTTCCCTACACAAAAGTATGGAAGCTTGAAATAAGGGAAGAAATCGCGGAAGAAATTGAGCTCTTGCTGAAAAAGATCTAACCTCTAATGCTTATGCACCTCCTCCTTTTAAACAATGAATAATTCTTTTAGGTAAGAGAGTGGTGCATTAGGTCAAGGAGATAGAGAAGCACACTTGTCATGCAAAGAGGGAGAAGGTGCACTTGGATTTAGTCAAACTGAGGGCGAAGTATCCAATGCAAAGTTAGGTGAAGATACTCTTGAGTCGAACTCTGATGAAGTGAAAGAATACCATGCATACTGAGGTGAGATGCATCCTCACTCTAGTCCACTAAGTAGGTCCATGAGTTAATCGAGTCAAGTCCTTGTTGAACTCACATAAATTCCAACTCACTCAAGTGAACCATGCACGCACCCTAGTTACCTCCAATACCTCAAGCATGCGCTCCAAATGACTCGTGTGATCCATGCAGGCATCCTGCTTAACTGAAGCAAATCCATGCATGGGCTCATGGAGACTTAAGTGATCCATGCATGCACTATAGTTAACTACCATTTTCTCCTCGAAGCTATGTATGTTCATGAATGCACCTGAAGCTATCATGCAAATTCATGCATGTTCGTGCATGTGCCAAATATTGACATGCAAAGTGATGCATGTGCGTGCATGTGCCATGCAATGCCATGCAAGTCAAAACCCTAATTGTAAAAATGAAGTGTCTTGCACGTTGCTTGAAAAAGTATCATTGGAATCTTGAGCTCACAAGAATGCGAAAAATGTCATCATCTTTGTCATGCGGACCTCTAAACCCTGTTTTCTAAAAAATAGAAAAACTTCCTAAAAGATAGGAATGTTCTTAAAACTTATGAAACTTGTGAAATATATGTCTCTATACCAAGGAAACATCAATGTACCAATCATATACTTGAACTCAATGGGAACCAACATTGGTTCCAACAAACTGTCTCTGAAGACGTTGTCTAAATACTAGCCTAATTGAATGTGTTGGCCCTTAACTCATCCATATTACTTATGGAGAAAATCTAGGGGTTAACACATCCCAAAATAGATGGTCAAACAAAAGTTTTCAACAAGTGCTTATAAACTTATTTTTGATGCTTCGCTTTTGAATTTTTTTATCAATGGGCATAATGACTTCCCCTTGCAGAATGGTGGTACATTAACACTTATCATGGAGCTACCAAACTGACACCATACAAATCTATATATGGCCAAAACCCTTGTCAGTAGCTTTCTATTTAGCGGGCATCTATTAGGTTCATGAAGTGGAGAACGCACTTCACACCAAAGAAGCCATTATTTGCACACTTAAAGAACAATTTGGTTATGGCTCAAAATATAACGAAACAACAAGCTCACTAACATCACTCGTGTTAGAAAAACAGGATCGCAGAGCAATAACAATAAACAGAAATGCAAATATAATCACACATACACATTACAAGAGAGACACAGATATATCGTGGTTCACCCAACTTGGGCTACGTCCACACTGAATTTGCCAGTCCTTATTATTATTACCGTCCAGCAAGTCGAAGGGATACAACCTGCAGCACAACCGCTGCACTTCCTCTTCTCTGTTTTACATTCTCTCTCCCGATCTCAAAGATCTTTACAATGCATAAAACCTAATACATCAACCCTAGCCATATTACAATGTCTTTCTTTTATAAGGGAAATACAATGGGAAAATACCACGGGATACCCAAAACCATGGGCCCGCAAAACAGCTGGCGAAAACAGCCCCACACCCCCCCGCTGGGGTGAGTGTACAGTCCACCTACATATCATATAGAACTGGGGTACAAACATGGCTGATACAATATCATCTATGAGACTAGAAGATCTGGCTCCACAACCAACAATCTCCCACTTGGAGACTGATCACAACAACTCCATCGTTGCTGCACTTGCTGGACTTGGACTTGGCAAATTTCTCCTCTTCACCTTCATGATAGAAGTCCAACTGAAACCGAGCACGAACTCAGTTTCTCTCTGGTCACTACCTTTGTGAACATGTCTGCAGGATTCTGGCTAGTATGTATCTTTTCCAACTTTAACAGTTCATCTTCCAGAATAGAGCGTATGAAATGGTACTTGAGCTGTATATGTTTAGTCCTGGAATGGAATGCTGAGTTCTTTGCAAGGTGAATGGAACTCTGGCTGTCACTATACAATCTGCTATCCTTCTGCTTCTTACCCACTTCCTCCATAAACCTATGCAACCAAATCATCTCTTTACTAGCCTCTGTAATGGCAACATACTCTGCTTCTGTTGTTGAAAGTGCAACAACCTTCTGTAGTTTCGAAATCCAGCTTACTACTGTTCCACCTACAGTAAACACATACCCTGTGGTACTCCTCCTGCTATCCTTGTCACCTGCCATATCTGCATCAACATATCCCTGTAGAACAGTGTCTGAACCTCCAAAACATAATGCCTCAGTGGTAGTACCTCTTAAATACCTGAGAATCCACTGTACTGCCTTCCAATGTTCTTTACCTGGATTGTTCATATATCTGCTCACAACTCCCACTGCATGTGCAATATCTGGTCTTGTGCACACCATGGCATACATCAAGCTGCCAACTGCTGATTGATAGGGAACCTTGGACATGTAATCTATCTCTTCTTGTGTCTTGGGACACATTTCCTTACTTAGACTGAAATGGCTAGCCAAAGGTGTACTTACAGGTTTTGCATTCTACATTCTGAACCTCTCCAACACCTTTTGTATGTACTCACTTTGAGACAATGTCAATTTGCGATTTTTCCTGTCTCTCATTATTCTCATACCAAGGATTTGCTTTGCAGCACCCAAATCCTTCATCGCAAATGAATTAGCTAGCTTCCTTTTGAGTACATTTATATCCTGCATGTCAGACCCTGCAACAAGCATGTCATCCACATACAATAACAAGATAATATATCTTCCATTGTCTAGCTTCTTGAAATAAACACAGTGGTCAGAATGACATCTACTATAACCTTGTTCTGTCATAAACCTGTCAAAATTTAGATACCATTGCCTTGGAGCTTGCTTCAAGCCATACAAGCTCTTTTTCAACCTGCATACCAGATCCTCCTTACCTTTGACTTCATACCCTTGTGGCTGCTGCATATATATTTCTTCCTCCAAATCCCCATGGAGGAAGGCCGTTTTTACATCTAACTGTTCAAGATGCAAATCTTCTACCGCCACTAGACTTAAGATAGTCCTAATTGAAGTCATCTTTACAACAGGAGAAAATATTTCATCAAAATCTATACCTTTCTTCTGTGCAAACCCCTTTACAACAAGTCTGGCCTTGTACCGCTTCTTACCTCCTTCTTCTTCCTTCAACCTGTAAATCCATTTGTTTTGCAATTCTCTTTTACCAGCAGGCAACTTAACCAAATCCCAAGTCTGGTTTTCTACCAATGAGTCCATCTCCTCATTCATGCCTTGCTCCCACTTCTTTCTAGTTTCCACCTGCATTGCTTCTTCATAACATTCTGGTTCACCAGAATCAGTCATCAATAAATAATACATTGAAGGAGAGTATCGTTCAGGGAGTCTACTTAACCTGGTAGATCTTCTTACAGTTGCAGGAGTTTCAGGTACTTGCTGCTGCTCTTGATTTTCTGGCACCTTCAGAACTTCATTTTCTTTAAATTCATCAAGCACTATGTAGTCTGTGCTTTCCTTTTCCTGTTTCTTTCCCTGCAACTGATCTTTATACATGACCTTTTCATTGAATATCACATCTCTACTCCTGATGATTTTGTTATTTTCATAATCCCATAAACGATAACCAAATTCATCAACCCCATATCCAATAAAGGTACATTTCTTGGATTTAGCTTCAAGCTTTGTTCTATTTTCTTTATCAATATGGACAAATGCTTCACAACCAAACATTCTCAGAAATGAGTAGTTTACCTTTTTATCTGTCCATGCTTCCTCTGGAATACCACCATCCAAAGCACTTAAAGGTCCTCTGTTTATTAAATAAACAGCAGTATTTACAGCATCCGCCCAAAACTGTAAGGGCAACCCTGCATGCAGTCGCATACACCTTGCACGCTCCATGATCGTTCTATTCATCCTTTCTGACACACCATTTTCCTGTGGTGTTCCTGGGACTGTCTTCTCTCTACGAATCCCATGGTATGAACAGTAACTATCAAACTCCTTGCCGCAGTACTCACCTCCATTATCAGATCTGAGACACTTCAACCTTTTTCCTGTCTCATTCTCAACCAAAGCTTTCCACTTCTTAAAAGTAGCAAACACATCAGATTTCTGTCTAATGCAATAAACCCAAGTTTTTCTAGTTGCATCATCAATAAATGTAACATAATAATGAGAGCCACCAAGAGATTGTACCTGAGCCGGTCCCCATACATCTGTATGCACAAGCTCTAATTTTTCATTCTTCTTCTGTTTCCCAACCCTGAGAAATCTGACTCTCTTCTGTTTTCCATAAACACAGTTTTCACAGAATTCCAAACTTACCTGCTTCAAATCCGGCAGCAACTTCCTTGAGTGGAGAATCTGCATCCCCTTCTCACTCATGTGGCCAAGCCTATGATGCCACAATGTTGTATCTGTTCCTGTGGAAGCTAAAGAGATAGAATGGTCAGTATTATGAGGACATAAATACAACGTACCTACTCTTTCTCCTTTTGCTATCACCATTGATCCTTTAGTGATCTTCCACCACTTTTCTCCGAACGTAGATAGACAGCCGCCATCTCCCAACTGCCCTGTTGAGATCAGATTTCTTTTCATAGCAGGAATATGCCTAACATCTTTCAACAGCCAAACAGTTCCATTCTTAACTTTTATCCATACCTTACCCATTCCAACAATTTTACATGGCTCATCATCACCCAATAAAACATGTCCAAAATCGCCAGGAACATACTCATGAAAGTATTTCCTATGGGGTGTAGCATGACATGAAGCTCCTGAATCTACTACCCAATAATCACTAGTATTATCTAATGCAAGAATCAAAGCATCTTGTAACACATCACCTGCTACATTTGCTTCCTGGGTAGTTTCCTTCTGTGCATCTCCTTTCTTCTTTAGAGATTTGCAGTCTTTCTTCAGATGTCCTTTCTTTCCACAGTTCCAGCACTCTATCTTTCCCAGTCTGGACTTGGATCTACCCGTTTTAGACTTTCCACGATTACCTTGGCTCTTTCCTCTCTCCTTTTGTCTTCCTCTGCTCTCCATGGTCAACGCATTACCTGATGTCTCACCTGTGCTTTTTCTTCGCATTTCCTCACTAAGAATAACACCAATAACATCATCAAATTTCAAGGTGTTTGAACTAGAGACAGAGTTACTTACAGCCATGACCAAGCTATTCCAGCTTTCTGGCAATGAACACAAGATTAGAAGAGCCCTAACCTCATCATCAAAGTTCACACTTACAGAACTTAGCTGATTTGTAACCGTATTAAACTCATTTAAATGATCAGTAACAGATCCACCTTCAGACATCTTCATATTAAATAAACGCTTCATTAGAAATACCTTGTTGGAAGCCGAGGGTTTTTCATACAGCTTACCCAATGCTTTCATCAAACCCTCTGTTGTCGTTTCTTTTGAGATATTGAAAGCCACCGACGAAGCCAGGCTCAACCGTATTGTTCCCAGAGCCTTTCTGTCAAGAACCACCCATTCTTCGTCCTTCATAGTCGTTGGCTGCTTTGCTTTTCCTCCCAACGGTAGGAATAGATCCTTCTGGTACAGATAGTCCTCTATTTGCATCTTCCATAACCCAAAGTTTTGGCCGTTAAACTTCTCGACCTTAAACTTTCCTTCTTCTGCCATTGCTCCCACTCGAACCAGAAACCCTAGCTTCCTACGGGTTTAACTTCCAAATAGACCTTTGGCTCTGATACCAATTGTTAGAAAAACAGGATCGCAGAGCAATAACAATAAACAGAAATGCAAATATAATCACACATACACATTACAAGAGAGACACAGATATATCGTGGTTCACCCAACTTGGGCTACGTCCACACTGAATTTGCCAGTCCTTATTATTATTACCATCCAACAAGTCGAAGGGATACAACCTGCAGCACAACCGCTGCACTTCCTCTTCTCTGTTTTACAGTCTCTCTCCCGATCTCAAAGATCTTTACAATGCATAAAACCTAATACATCAACCCTAGCCGTATTACAATGTCTTTCTTTTATAAGGGAAATACAATGGGAAAATACCATGGGATACCCAAAACCATGGGCCCACAAAACAGCTGGCGAAAACAACCCCACACCCCCCGGGGGGGGGCGATGCCCCCCACACCCCCCCGCTGGGGTGAGTGTACAGTCCACCTACATATCATATAGAACTGGGGTACAAACACGGCTGATACAATATCATCTATGAGACTAGAAGATCTGGCTCCACAACCAACAACTTGTAGCGTTCTTTTACAGAAGGAGATCAAGTGTTTCTTTGCCTTCAACCTTATAAACAATCATCACTCAAAGATAAAATCCACTAGAAACTAGAACTAAAGTTCTATGTATCTTATAAGATCATCCAATGCATTGGACAAGCGGCCTACAAGTTGGCTTTTCTAGCCCACCCTGAGATTCATCCGGTGTTTCATATGTCTTGTCTAAAGGAGGTAGTGGGATCAAATTTCAAGATACAAACCAACTTACCAAAAATCGATGACAAAGGCTCCATTTGACTCAAGTGGGAAGCAATATTGGATACCATAGAGCGTCAATGCACCAACACACGGTCCAAGAAGCATTGATACAATGGAAATATATGCAGCCAAAAGATGCCACATGGGAATCTATAATGATTCTGCAAGAATTTCCTCAAAATCAATCTTGAGAACAATGTTGTTTTTGAAAGGGGGGGCATGTTAGCATCCTACCCTAGCCTCCCTACTTTAGTCTACCTAGGAGTTAGTCTATTGATATATACAACCATTTCCCTTGAATAATTCCCATTAGATAGTAATGGATCCTCTTATAAAATAAGGTCCACTAGGTAGTTGGTACTCATTAACGATAGGACTATAAGTAGTCAGGGTTGTGTTATTAAGAATCTTTTTAAAGAGCTAGGCGGTTATGGAATGTTTTGTTGAGTATTATTGTATTTAGAGCTTTGTTCAATGCCAAGGTCACCCGATTGTTAAGAGGAAAATAAACATTGCTCTTTGGTTTTTGATTACCATAATACAAGGGTATATTTCACATATTCAATTTTATTTGTCTCTTGTACTTGATTTTCTACATTTATAATTTTTGCATACTTGTTTCGTGTTTCAAATTTAACGCTTGAGGAACACTACAACTATAGGGTTATGCACTAGTGCAGTTAAATCTTAAATCTATTTGGTGCATAAAGAATATATATTGTTTTAAATAACCGATATGTTTTGGTAAAAAAAAAATAACTTACCTTGGTGCACGTGGTAAGGTTACACAATGGTGAAGTTAAATATGTTTGGTGCATTGACAAGATTTGTTTTGTTTAACTCATTGAATTTTTTAATAAGTATTTTAACCTACCTTAGTGTGCGCGGTAGGGTTATGCATCAATGCAATTAAATTATTCGATGCACCGATAATATGTGTGTGTGTGTGTGTGTGATAGCTTTAACGTTGTGCATGGTAGGGTTATGCATCGATGCGGTTAAATCTATTTAGCGCTCTGACAAGTTTTTTTTAAACGATTGATATATTTTAACCTACCTCGGTGCACCTGGGGAGTTTATGCATCAGTGTTGTAAATATATCTAGTGAACCGACACTATTTTTTGAAAAAATGATTGATATTCTTTTTATAAAATATGTTAACCTATTTCAATGTGCATGGTACGGTTAAGCATCAACGCGTTTGAAATTATTTGGTCAATTGACAATAATTTTTTGAAAAATGATAGCCCTAGCTTAATTCACATGGTACAATATTCACTAGAGCATATATTAGTCGCCATCTATTAAAAAATGTTTTTACAATATTTGGGTTTTTTACTTGAAACCAAAACCAATGCATCTTGTAATGATAATGCACCATTGTGTGTTAGTTATTGATAAGAACACGTGCATGTATATCTTTTGTACACATCATGTGAAATTTCTTTTTATTGTTAGCATGTTACAAAATTCAAGTGTGGGAGGCAATGGTTTTTAGTTGTTTTATGTAATGCATATACACCCAAAATAGAAGAAGTCAAGTCAAATCCCCCCTAAGGCATAAGGGATGGTTGGAAAATGCAAAACTTGAAGCAAAATATTGACTCTTGAGAGAAACACAAATTGTGTCCTCTTCCACTATGTGTTACTACACCAATAACACTCTTGCAATATTGATGTCTTTAATTAATCACTTGTAGAAAAAGTGAGATATATGACTATAAAACTACTAAAAATTGTATATAAATGACTAAGTTTAGTCACGCGACTATTATTAGTTTATTGTCAGTCACTTATAACATGACTAAATATATGACTAAATTTTTTTAGTCATCTATTGGTTGTTCTGATTGCCTAGTTTGGTAGTATATTTAGTACTTTTTTTAGTCATTGATTGATGTTAACTAATCATTTATTTAGTCATTGATTGATGTTAATTGATCATTTATTTAGTCATGATAATCATTTATTATCATCAACAAGTAGCATATTTAGTCATTTTAATCTTTAATTGTCATCAACTTGTAATATATTTAGTGACTTTTATTCACTGATTTCCATCCATTAGTAGTATATTTAGTAGTTTTTTAGTCATTGATTGATGTTAACTACTCTTTTTTTTCAATGTGGTTCACAACCCTAGAGAGAAATTGCTATGTCCGTGGGAAGAATTCACAGGGGGCCCACCCGAAGGGGCCTCACCCCGCCGGCTCTGATTACGGAGCCTAACATGATGGTGACATCAAGTGAGGCCCTTATATATCTATGCATAGCCACCGAAGAATTTGACCTTGAGACCTTCTGCTTACAACTCACAACTCTCAACCATAAAAATATCTAAATGGCCACAGAGGAAGAAGGACAAAGAAGAAATGGGGGGATATGATTCCACAAGTGGGTAAGTGATAGTGGGCTTCATCTTATATCCTTAGCCCTAGCCATTTAGACCAAGTTATTAAACCACGATTAAGAGCCATGCTTTGATTAAGCATTATTTAAATAGATTAAGAAGGGGATTAAGATGGGGAAAAGTGGTTCCATGTGGTGTGGCCACATGGCAATATGACTTATGCTTATAAAAGTGAGAAATGAAGCTTGAGAGGGGTTCGGTTACTCATTGATTTCTACCATTCGAATTGGCATTAACCATCACCCTTGCTACCTCCTTGAACCGCCATAGTTTGGTACCTGTGACAAAGAACTCAAGATGCCAATGCTGAATTTGAATTGTCCATGCCATTAGCCTGGGAAGACTGGTGAGTGAGAAGAACCTGGCCTGCAGTGTGTGCCCTGGAGTCCCAATTCAGAGACTTCCTATCCAGCCTATGCTGGAGTGTTAGAAGGGAATTGGAGGCTACCCGAGGGAGTGTTAACTCAGAGAAGGGAGCTTGTTCTTGGCACTGTGCAGGTTGACGGGGAAGGAGAATCAAGGATTGGGACAACTACGAAGGGAGTTTCCTGCACTAGTGCGTTGCATGAGTGATTGTGTGGCGTAGAGTGACATTGGGAAAAGCTTAGCCCTTGTGGATTCATAGCCCCAAATCGGGGGTGGCCTGTCAAAGTGAGACTTGGCTTGACAATTCCTATGGCTGGGAGGAACGTCTTTCACATGCAACCAATTGGAGAATAATTGCTTAAAAGGTGAGACTTTAATTGTTATGATGTCATGGTCAAATTCTGTGTTTGCATATTTATTCTTTATTGCTTTATGAATGTTTAAATGTATGAAAATGCATGGCATGGAGTGTATGTTTGTTTCTGAATTGCCAGCAAAATTATAATGGATGCATAAGATTATCTCAGCCACCATATTCATTTAATTTCTACTATTAAATTAAAGAAAAACTAAATTGAATATGAATGAGTAAATCAGATACAGAATTTGAGTACCCTGTGGTCTTAACGGTCAAATGAGGCTACTAGGTAGGCTACAAGAATAGAATTACTTCATCATGCCATAATCCCTTTCTCATAATTCTAACATAGAAAGTTTGCAAAGATCCTCAATCATCTCAGGCCTGGGTGGTTGAGTTCTCACGGATGCTCTATACTTTGAAATCAACGGGCAATATCTAGAGGAAACAACCTACAAACATTTTTGTTTACACAAATAACATCACAAGTAGGAGAGAAAAAGTTTTAATAACACTTTCCATGATATGTACAGCTGCAATGGCAAGTGAATCTATATTCCCAGCATATTGATGTGAAACGTCCATCCCAATAATAATTGTTGGTATCGTAGATAATTTGGGTATCCTTTTTTCAATTTCCATATTTAATACAGTGTTGAGGCCATCCATTTGAAAGATGAAACAAACAATAGTTCAACAATATCATTACATAACAATGGGTTAACTTGCTTGAAAACAAAGGACATATCTAGCAAACCTTAAACGGAGTTTACCTAAATGCATTTATTTTAATTGCAACATTCGTTAAAAACTGATCATTGACAATTTGACATTGTGCGGCCTGGGGGTGAGATACATTGATTCACCATGCCGATCATCAGGAACATTTTCTTCCACGACCCTGGGAAAAAGCAAACAAATATTACAAAATGATAAAATGGAACGAATCATCTTCATAAGTAAAAACTAGAATTGTCAAGGATACAATGGTCTGTTGGTGGGGTTAGATGGATTTCATTCCATCCATCCGGGTTCAATTCAGTTGAGACATATCCTAGCTTGGATGACCGTTGAGATTTCTCGTCGCTGAAAAAAAAGTAAAAACTATAGTTGTTCAATGCAGCCATTGTTAAATTACGAAATCACCGTAGAGATCACTAGTCTTTCTTTCTAGTAAATGGCAAAGCAAAAATTTAGGACGATCTTCTTCTCTTGGAAATTTAGCTCCGATTCAATCTCATATGGCTCTACTCTGTCAACAAGCTTCATATTTCTGTCTCGCGGACTCTCCTCTACGATATCCGAACACTCGGCCATCTGAAGGAAATTTTTATTGGACAAAAACTAATGGGCCTACTGTGTCTCAAACTCAATAGATCTTCTCAAAATTGCTTCATGTTCAACAATGGTCAATGACTGACAATGTGCAATACAAAAACTTCAAGGTATAGCTTTTCATGCTATCAAATTCAATTGAGTCATTAAGTTAGATAAGGATGTCTATGTATCATAAGTTGATAGGGAGCTGTCGCATCAATAAAAGCATCGGCATTTCTTTCATCTTTATAATCCAAAACAACACCATAGATCATTGATGGACCACAGATGCAACATGCAGGGAAGCCAACGATACAACGTGTTATACAAGCCATTTTAACGCAAGTGCAATTATTTCCTTCATATCTTATGTTTAACCTTATTTGAATCATGCCCAATAAAAAAACATTTTAGGAGGTGGTGTACCAAATTACTGGGATATACCATTGGCCATAGCTTGGAAGGAGCGTGCAACCTTACATAAATAGTGTTGATTGATAACAACGGTGCTTTCTTTGGCTTTGATTGATAACATCTTTGGGATTTTATGCTACACCATTGATCATAGCTTAGTAGATCAACTCTATTACATGAGTTGATTCCTTATTTTTTAAATGAGTAGATTTGGAAACAAATCCATTTGTAGAGTCCATAGTTCCATTTCTAGTTCCAGATCCATCTATCTTTGCACGCGCTTCTTCTCCTTTGCTTTGTCTCGCTTCGAGTCTCTTTTCTGGGATGGTCCCAGTATTGTATGGCACATTAATGCAACCACAAAGTGTTGCGTCCAAAGAAAGTAGGTTGTTGAGATCCTTGTCAAGGCTTGACCCCCGTGATATATCATTTCTGGGCAGCCATAGTGGAAGGTTAAAAAATCAGGGACTAGAAATTATCGGTTGTGGATCCTGAAGATGCAGATGGGCAATTAGCGTTTAGAATATTTGAATTGTCAAAATGAGTTGGTGCCCAAATATAGAACTTGGTAAGAGAATTAAAAAAACTTGTTGGTTGATAACATTTAAATGGATAATGAGGGGTCCAAGTACACATACCTCAAAGGTAGTGGTGCTAACACATAATGGATCCACACCTGCGCTGGAATATGCCATTTGAAAATGATTGAACTTTGACCCTAGGCCATCAATCTTCTAAACCCCCCTTCCCACACAGATAACTCTAAAACAAGATCAAATTCAAGTATCATAAATCACAAGTGAAAACCTAGTTGGTCTCGGCTGCTCTTAGAGTGAATCTCGTAATTCTAACAAGAGCTGAAAGCTCCTATTTGCACAAAGATATGCAATCATGCATAAACAAGAGAGGAAAAAATAAAGAAAGACGAATGGGAGATAGCGACAATAGCCTTTGAGCTAGTTTGATGTGGTTGGTACTTGAACAGGAGAAAAGAAAACTAATGCATTGGGTCTGTAACTCCAATTTCATCAATGTTATCACAATGCCTGAATAAAAACCCTAGCAAGAAACAAGAAAACAAAAGGGGGGTTTTTTACTTACGGATTTGGGGAAGACTGGACCTTAGCTCCTCTACGATGAGAGAAGATTGGTTGCTTCACCCAGATTTGCCCAAAGACTGGCTACTTCACCCATATATGCCCAAAGAGCAGAAATCCTCAATTGAAACCATGAATTATCTCAATGGCCTAGCCCTTCCCGCCAATACCTCTTAGTTTTACACCCTTTCTTCGCTCTTCACCCTTAGATTGTTTTTGTTTTGTTACTTTTATTTTTGTTTTCTTATTTTTTATTTGTTAATATAATACATATAATATAATAATTAATTATAATATATTTATATATATTATTTAGATTTTTTTTCTTGGAAAAAAGCGTAATTTCATTAAAGGATAATCAAATTACATACTGTATAAGAGCTTCAAGGAGCCCTTTCTGGAAGTAAGCTTTTCAGCTTCAAGTATCATAGTTTACAAAAAAAGAGTGTTTTCAAGCTCTCAAATGAGAGCTCAATATCCCATCATAATTACATCCCAAGTATCACAGAAATGCTATCTAAAGAGTAACGAGTGTCCCAAAATATAAAAAGAGTATATGTTGATCAAAAATTTTGATTTCCAAGTCCTTCGATGAACGACCTGTGGTAGTGTTAATGGAAAGTATCATTGTTCTGCTCCAAAATTTTCAATTGACCAAGAAGAAGTGTCAGTCCCTGTTTTGATAAGAGGTCGACCTCTCGGTTCCGTTCCCTATAGACATGTTTACATGTGAAATTATCAAACATTCCAATAAGTCTCAATGTTTCTTCGAGCATTGTGCATAAGATCAGATTGTGGCACCTTTGTAATTGATTTATCCAATTTATGACGATCATGGAGTCTCCAAATATTTGAAGATGTGTGCAATGTATTTCTAGTGCAAAAAGAAGTAGCAGTTTTAAAGCAAAAAGTTCAGCAAAATTGTTTGTGCCTCGGCCCAGCCCCATGTGAATCTTGTAGTAGTGGGTATTTGAGAGATATAGGATCGCTCCCCCACCACAGATGTTGTTCTGTGAAGCTCCATCAAAGTAGGCCCAAGGTTGTGAGGGGTTTATGAGTTCTTCAGTGATAATGCGGGGAATAGGAAGAGACTTCTCCTGTGGAAAGTGGGAAAGTATCGAAATGCTGTGATTTACCATAATGGTGGGGGTAGTTGTTTTGCCAAGAAAGATCAGTTGATTTCTTGTGATCTAGATGCCCCAGATAGTAATCAATGACAAGGCACGAATATATGCAGTATCCAGAGTTTCATGCCATTTTTTCCATGCCTCTTCAACAGTATTCCCCTCCCACGATCAAGTTGTCGAGTGTATGAGTTTCAGCTCAGACCAGATTTGTTTAGTGAACAGACAATGTAGGAAGAGATGGGAGGTTGTTTTCTCGGCATGTTTGCAAAGAGTACACCAGCCCGGGACTTCAATATTTTTTCTCTTTATACGGTCCCAAGTAGGAATCCTGTTTGCAAGCGTGCACCACATTTTTTTATTTTATTTTGAGGGATAGTGTGATTTCCAGATCTTTTGCCACCACCATTTTTTCTTGACATTTTGTTGCTTTTGTTCCATCAATAGTTTGTATCCCAATTTTTGGGTATATCTTCCATTTGATGCCGACGACCAAATAAGTTCATCAAAGGAGTCAATGATACGGACATGAGAGAGTCGTAGAGCAAATAGATATTCATTCCAGTGGTTGTTAAAAGCAACCGGGAGATCCAGGTCCTCTGGGCTCCTCCAACCCTGATGCCAGAAAGTGGTAGAAAGTGGATCAACAATTTGATTAAGATGGAAAATGCCATGTTGTTGTATATAGTGGATGAGTGGATCTGGGAGTATATGATTATTTTGACACCCGAGCCACGGGTTCGAGCCAATACATATTTATGTTACGTTTCCCACCTTCCAAGTAAGTCCCTGTGTAATGAGAAGTAGAGAGGCCAGTACTGCTTTCCAAATGACAGACATCCCCACCCGAGGCTTAGAAGGGTTTCGAATCTAGTGAATGAGCGAGTCCAGGGCAATGTACTTCTGTTTTACCACCTCCGTCCACATATTATTAGTGTTGAGGATTCTCCAGCCGACCTTTGCAGCTAGTGAAGTGGCACAAGTGTGAATATTCTTGAGCCCCCAACCCCCCAGGGATCTCGGCAGGGCAAGTTGTTCCCAATTAACCCAAGGCATTATAAAACTACTAGAGTGACCAAACCAGAGAAAATGGAAGCAAAGTTTTCTGGATTTTTCCCGAATACCCTTAGGAATCCAGGCCAACGACATCCAATAGACAGGGATGGCCTCCATAATAGATTTAATGAGAACTAGACGACCAACTCTAGAGAGCCATCTATGGCTCCAAATGTGTAGTCTCTTTTCCAGTTTTGCAATAAGCCATGTCCAGTTGCAAATTTTGTAACCATTTGGCTTCAAATGAAAACCCAGATATTTTAGGCCCTCATCCAAAAATAAGATTTCAAATGGAAAGAGTGTGAGGTACCTGTGTTGTTCTGCAACAGTCAGTCTATAGAGAGTAATAGAGGATTTGAGTACGTTTATGACCATTCCAGTGGCATCTTGGAAGAGAGTCAGAATATTGTCAAGTTGCTCAACGTCCCTAATCGAGCCATCGCAGAAGATCAGTATATCATCCACAAAGAGGAGGTGAGATAGCCAAAGTGTGTTGGTGATGCAGATTCCATGGAAAGAACCTTGGCGCTTGGCATCCAGGATGGCTCGATTTAGACCTTCTGCCACCAATAGGAAGAGTAGAGGAGACAGTGGACAACCCTGATGAAGTTCCCATTCAGCACATAAGAAGGTTGTGGGGGAGCCATTAATGAGAACAACAAAGGGGGCTGTTGAGATGCAACTCATCATCCATTTTATGAAGGCATAATCAAAACCCAGGTGTGTCATTAACATTCGCAGATAGAGCCAGCTGACTCTATCAAAGGCCTTTGAGAGATCAATTTTGATGAAAACACCCTTTATGCCCTTAAGTTTTTGAAAGTGTAAGCCTTCCTGAGCAACCCCAATAGCTTTGTGAATCTGCCTTCCTTCCAGGAAGTCAAATTGTTCCTTTGAAATAAAATTTGAGAGAACATTTTTTAACTGCTTGGCCATGATTTTTGCCACAACCTTGTATGTGACGTTGCAAAGGGAGATTGGGCGGAATTCATCCATGGAAACAAGTTTATCTGACTTTGGAATGAGTGAAATAAAAGTAGCATTTAAAGGTGGATGAACATGGCCCCCAAGTCTAGATTCTTCGACAAGAAGTAGGAGGTCATTGTCAATGGTATTGTAATATTCAAGAAAGAATTCAATTGTCCACCCATCCGGTCCAAGGCTCTTGTCCTTTTGAAAACTATGCAGGGTTTCCTTGAGTTCCTCCTCAGAGATTTCTTCCAATAGGTTTTGATTGTCTTCATCAGTTACAGAGCCCAAAAAAAACTGAGAGAGTCGAATGACTACGGCAATGTTTGCACGACAAGTATCCGAAAATAGAGTTTTGAAGTGTGAGGTGCCTAAGGAGGCCAGGTCCTCAAGGAGGTGATGACCTCGTCTTGTTCATTTTTTAAATCCCAGATTGTGTTTTGGGCCTTCCGACCTTTTGCATAGGCCTGAAAAAACTTTGTATTTTCATCCCCACTCTCGAGCCAGATGGCCCTGCTCTTTAATCTCCAGACTTCCTCTTGTTTAGAGAGTAGTTTATTACAAGTGCTTTCCAGGGATTTAAGTAAGTCAGTGGACTCCTGAGAGAGAAAACCACCCCCATTAGCATCCCGTAAACGGGCCAAATCCCTTTCAACCCGAATTAACTCAAGTTCATCACGTTCACGCTTTTTGTGTGCCCAGTCTTTCAATAGGGATTTTACTCTTGTGAGATTTTTGACAAAGTGTGGGGCAGCATAAAGACCTTCCCTAGGTTGGAAAGGAGTCCAAGAGTTTTTGATAATGTTTGAAATCTCCTCCTCTTTTAACCAAGCAGCACAAAGTTTAAAAGGGCTGGGAAGTTTTGTGGTGTTTCCCAGTATTTCTAAACAGATAGGTAAATGATCAGAAATACCTCCGGAGTCTACTCATTGATGAATCCTGTAGTTTTGACCCACTAGATCCTCAGCAATCAGAAAATGGTCCAGTCGTTTTGAGACTCTCCCCTCCCCAGTTCTGCGATTTGTCCAGGTAGGCTTCAGTTTGGAAGGTTGAATGTCGATGAGGCGAGTATCCTTCAGAAGTAGGTTGAAATATCCAGCAAGTGCGTCGCACTGTGCAAGAGGTCCCCAATGTTCGTGGGATCCAAGAGTGAAATTCAGGTCTCCACCTAGGATTAGATCACCCCCAGTAAATAAAGAGTTGCGTTGAAAAGTGTCCCAGTATTCCACACGGTCCAAATAGGGACCGTAAATGTTAACAATCTTGAAAGTCCTGTTTAATCCAGCATGAAATAGCTCCACACCCAGTCCAGAGGAAAAACCCCAAGAATTTAGGGCTTTTATCGAGGATTTTTTCCAGCCTGAGGCAAGCTCACCTGGGAGGCCACGCACACTGATAGCAACACAATCGTAAGCGGGAAGAAGGGTTGTGAGAGACGCCAGAACGTCATCTTCAGACCCCATAGTTTCTTGAAGCAGAAAAAAGTTAGGCTGATGTAAGACAATCAGCCTCTTGAGAGCAAGTTTTTTAGGTTTACTTGACAAACCCCTACAATTTAAAGACATAAGTTTCATAAGTTAACCCCCACATGGGCCTACACTGCTCTAAGTGCCCCAACAATGGTTTTCTGTTTGCCATCTGCAAGGTCCTGGATAGCCTGTTGTTGTGCTGAAGAAATATGTGAGGGTTGACCACGGCCTCATGACGGATTTTGGGGTAATGGGTTTAAGCCCAAGCCGGTGCCGAGGGGGAGGGTAGTCGTGAGGACAGGGATGTCACGAGAGTGTAAATGGAAATGGATAGGGAATTTTGTTGTGTGGGCCAGGGTCGGGGGGTCCATGGAGCAATCCATGGATATGGTAGAGGTCCCCGGGGGGTGGAGTGGGTTAGTGGAGGGAGATTCTGTAGATTTGCAAGGAAAAGGGGTGCAATAGTTCCGTCCAAATCCAAATTTAAAGAGCAAAATGAAGATTCAATAGTGGAAAAATGAGAGGGAGGAACATCAAGCGTACCCATAGCGGGAAGAGGAATAACAGCCTCAGAGTGTGCCGTATGTGGGACTGGATCAACAGCCATGCTAACCACTGGGGGTGGGTGAGGGTTTGGTGCCTCCCCACCGATGACCTCTGGCCGAGCCCGTGCCGAGTCCAGATAATCCGTCTCATAGTGAACTTCCCGCATATCCTCATTCAATCTGCCTGCTTTCTGAAGGCCCTCCCAATCCCCCGGGCCAGTGCCTTCCATCCTCTTCCGATTGTTGTCCGCTTTCTGATGAAAAGTGAGTCGACAATGCTTTTCCAGATGTCCATAACCATGGCACTTGTGGCACCGAAAGGGGATTCCTTCATAATCCAGCTTTTGAATGCGCTGTGCAAGCGCCCAGGTGAAAGTGAGTTGTTCTTGAAGCCCTTCCCTAACATTTATGGAGACCAAGATTCCGGCTACCGAGAACTTCCTGGTGTGTGTGAAGGACATGTCTGCATCAATGTATGCTCCCAAAGCATTTCCGATATCTCTGAAAGATTCCGGGTTCCAAAATTCCCAGGGGAGTCCTGGTAGGCGAACCCATATAGGAATGACATCAAATTTCTCTGTGTTTGCATCAAACATCGGAGTCCAGCGCTTGAAAAGTATGGGCGTATTGCCCAAGCTCCAGTTTGTTTTTAGGACACGACCAATATCTTCTCGAGTTTTTAGTTTGAAGACGAACTAGCCTTTGGAGAGAACCATAACTTCAGGTTTGTAGTCAAATAGAGCCGACCAATTTGAATAAACCCACCTGTCCAATCCATCAGAGCTGGGATATTTTCCCCTGGCGCATCCAACGATCGTTGTCTCGATCATGTTGAGAGAGTTTGCCACTGACGTTTTTGCCGCAAATAAGGTTTAATGAATCCCGCAAGTTCTTCAAGAAGTTTCCCTTCTGTTTTCGAGTGGGTGAAACCTCCCCGTTTTTTTTGGGAGAAATGTGAGGGCCGGGTCCCGAGACGTTGGTTGATGGGGAAATAGTTCCAAAATGTGCAGGAGAACGAAAGAGTGAATCAATGAAATCATTGGGCGTATGAGAGAAAGCTACCTCTGCAAAGGCTGATGAGGGTAGCAAGTGTTCGGTCAGGTCCCGAAAGGGCCAGCAACTCTCCTGCAGATCCGAGAGATAAGGCGAGTCGTGAGTCCATCCCTCCGCCGATTGCGTAGTGTGGATGATTGTGGAATCAGAGGGAACTGTAACGTCGAGATTGAAGAGCGGAGGCAGTTCAAAGAGTGAGTAGGGTGGGCCCCCAAGAGCCGGTGCAAGAGGTCGAACAACTCCAAGGTCGCCGGAGAGTATAACGTCCTCCACAAGTGACGAAATGATTGAACATGGTAGAGAAGCCATTGGACGCACACCCGTAGGTGTCTTTAAACCAACCAAGCAGTTTCCAGTTGTCCACTGTAGGTTCTTACCCAGCGTGAAAACCGTTGCATCACAGTTTGAGGAAGACCACGGTTTGTAGTCCTAGGTATGGTAAAAAATGTTTTTACCCTTGAGTGGATCCATGGAGTAATCCACTTCATCCACCGTATGGTAAACTGAGCCGATAGCAATTGTTGCGTGTGAGAGGGCCATTGTAATCTGTGCCGTCGTCATTCCAAAACCATGTTAGGGTTTGCAGGTTGCATCCCCCTGGGCTGTAGAACCCTAAAATGTCCCATCTCCCCCACCTCTAGTAAGGACAATATATAATACCTCTACCATCTATTATTTATATTATATTATTATTATTACATATATTGTAAAACATATCAACTATATCGTAAAACATATTAACTATATATTACCTTATTATATATTAATTATATTACATATATAACTATAATAAATATATTGCAATTATTACCCCACGGTGGGAGATCATCGAAGAGACAAGGGCGATGGATAATATTGCAGTAGTCGACAATGACATTAGACAAACAACATAATGCATGTTATCTAGGTTGCAATATGCTATTGGGCAATGGAGAGGTGATATTCCTCTTCGGGCAGATGATGATCACAGGGGAAGAGGAAGCTCAAATAGGGCCTCCTCTTCCCCTTCTTTCTGGTATTGCTCCTAATGCCAGAGATAATGCATCAACTTCCATTGAATTGAATTGTTTTGTAACTAAGAATGGCAGTGAAAAATTAGTCATTTTTAGTTGCGTCACTTATAATTTAGTGGTATTTTTTTTTTATCTCGTGACTAAATTAGTCATTTTTAGTTGTTTGCTCAAATTTAGTAGTATTTAGCTTAAAAACACTGTCGTGACTAATGTTTTTAGTCACGTAGTCATTTATTTGCCAAATTCTACCAGTGAATGCACTCATCGATGATTTCTTAAAGGTATGGAATCTAGGGGAAGGAGTCATGGAGTTGGAGTAATAAGAGTTATAACAACTCATGTGATCTATTTGATCCTAATGGGATATGAGACAATCATGTTTATTGGGATTGCATTCTACATGGTTTTCACCATTGGGAGAGTCTTCCTTAGTGGTGTGAGAACTTTAAATAGGAAGAACTTGCAATGGCCATTATTAGAAGATGTAGAGGCTCTCTGGGCGGGCTAGTCAAAGAAGTCAATTGTTGCATGGTTTGGAGTTTTTGGGGTTGAATTATTCTTTGTTCAAACCTGTGTCCAATATAGTCTCCATGTGTCTCAAGTCTATAATGAAATTACCGACATGTTGCTTGACAAGTTCCTTCCATGATATTAATTTAAATGAATAATTCATTGATTTGCTAAATTATGAATCTAAGTGGATCACAATTTCAAATACTTTGTCAGTTTGCATAGGCGAACACATTTTCAATGATGTGGTAAGAACACCTTCAATTTCTCTATTCAAGGTCACTGTTCTTTCTATTGTTCCTCTAGCAAGTTCTCCCTTGATAATGCATGATTCTAAGCCGAATATGGAGATTCCCTAAACCAAACGTAATTTTCATAAATCCCAAAACACTAGAAAATCCACCGTTAGATGGGTGATCCAATAACGCACTCAAATGCTTCATAATCCCCGAAAACTCCATCGACACACACTCAAATGCTTCAGAATCCCCGAAAACTCCATCGAGCACAAAAGGTACGCCCGCCCTTTCTTTAAGAGGGGTGTATCGGAGTCTTTTTAAAGGAAATACGCCTTTGACTCCTCAAAATTGGGTATATATATCACGTGACGGCTGCTGTATTTTTACATATATTAGCCAGCAGAACCAGGCCGTTACCAGGCCGTTAGATATATTTTGACGCTACAGTGTTTCGATTGCTTCTTCGCAGTGCTCATCATTTCTGTATTGTAACTGATCAGAGAGATTGATTGATTTCAGGGTTTTTGTGAAATGGCTCAGTTAGGATGGGAGATGATGTTACATTTGATGTTAATATGTTCGTTGGCAGTTTCATGTGTCCGCGGCATCCGATTCGATGTGGCCGCGAGTGCCAAGTGTATCTCCGAGGATATCCAGACCAACGTCCTCGTGCTTGGTGATTTTTCGGTGGTGAACCACGGTCATGATCATGGACATCAACCCCACAATATCTCTGTCAAGGTCAGACACAGTCTCTCCTTCTCAATATATCGTTTTATTGACCCTAAAAACTCTATTTTTGTTTCAAATGCTTTCCAGCAAAAGGGAGTTCAATTAAGGGTCATTAATTCTGGTTGCTAGAGGACAGAATCTAAACCTGGGATTGCATATCACACAGAATAAGATCCTTTTGGAGTTTATAGTATTAATGGGTTTTATTGGGGGGGAGGAATGAAAATTGTTTAAAAAATAAGTAGAAATTACCAAATCTCCCCAGGCCTGGAAAGATATGGAAGAATTCTGTCTGAGCCTGGAATGGACTGTGTGGTTTGCAAGTGATAATTAATTGCTTTAAGAGAAGCTAGGTGCATTCTACAGCGGGTTTGGGTGGGGTAATCCATCAACTCTTCTTGTGTACAATGGTGCTTTGAATTTAGACGGTGTTGGGTGCATTGAATAGGGACACTAGCACAGACCCATCTAAACCAGTCTAATATGCACTCGAGGTTGCAAAGCTTGAGGATGTTTTTTTAAGTTCACTAGCCTGGGTGGAGGTGGTTCATGTTTGTCTGCGCTTGTGTGTTTATACATTTAATCTAGACAGTACGGTGGTTAAATAATCCTTGTGAAGCTTGAGGATTCATATCTCTGGTTCACTAGCCCATTTTCGGGTGGGGGAGATCCATCAACTCTTAGTGCATGTAGGTGCCTGAGTATGTAATATGCATTGAATGTAGAATGTGCATTGGTTGCATTAAATATTGATACGAGTAGAGAGTCAGATAACTCCAGGTCTGATATGTACCTCGAGGTTCCAAGGCTTGAGGATTTATATCTCAAGTTCTTTAACTTGGGTAGGGGTTGATCGATAAACATTGTGTTTGTGAGTGCTCGTGTCTGTTATGAATCATTGAATTTAGACAATCCATTGGTGCATTGAATATGGACACTAGCACAAACCCATCTCAACCTAGGTCTCAAGGTTGTGAAGTTTGAGGATGCTTATTTTGAGTTCAGTAGCATCCCTGCTGTGGTTGGAAGTGATCCATCAACTCTTTGTGTGTCTGACAAAGCATTGGGCGCATGGAATATGGACACTGGCAGTGACCCATGTAAACCTAGTTGTGATATGCACCTTGAGGTTGCAAAACTGAAGGATGCATATCTTGAGTTCACTAGCTGGGGTTGGGGTGGGATGATCCATGTACTCTTCATGTCTCTGTACTCGTGTGTGTGTGTGTACAGTGCACTGAATCTAGATGATGGTGCATTGGGTGTATTGAATATGAACAGTAGCATAGGCCCATCTAAACCCAGGGTTTGATATGCACCTTGATGTTGTGAAGCTCCAGGAGGTATATCTCAAGTTCACACAAAGGCCAACATATCAAATATTGGACCTCAGTGTATGCCTCCAGCTTTGCAACCTTAAGGTGCATATTGGACTCGAGTTTAGATAGGCCTGTGCTAGTTTGCTGCCTGATTTGACCAGAGTGCTTGTGTAAAAATGTTCCCTGAAATGACCCGTGCTCCTTGCAACTTTTTCTCCCCTTCGTTTCTGAAATTAGCCAAGACGTCATTTTGCTATGCTACTTGTTTTTGATTGGCAAATATTTTGCTCAATGCATTTAGATAAGAGAAATGTTTCCCACTGGAATTGGTTCAACTTCAAAAGTTAAACTTCAATTTGATCAAAATTTCCCAATACTACTTTGGATCCAATTTATAATCTCTGTCATACTTTTGACTTTAAGTTTCTGTTTTCTCAATTCCTAATCACCATTTGTCAACTTGGTATACTCTTCTTCATCATGATTCGCAAGTTAGGATTGCAACTTGATGATTTTTGAGTCATATTGGAACTCTATGAGTAGCTAGTTCATTCAAAAATGTCCATGCCATTATGCATGCTCCTCAGAAGATGTATCCATTCAATATTCTATTGAAATCTCTATAATATTACAATTGATTGGCGAAACTGCTCATCAAAGCCATAGTTGACCACTGCTCATTGGGATGTATTTTCATAACTCAGATCCAACCATTTCAAATAAGGTTTTAGTTTTTATCCTGGAGTCTGGAAACTTGGATAAAAAAAATTGCTAGTCCTATCCACTCCCTTCCCTGCTGCACACGCCATGAATCTTTCTGACCAGACCTAAATCTTTTTTTTGTACTGAAATAAAAAGGATTTTTAATTCTTACAAAAGTATAACTTTACATCAAGTTACAAGCACACCCACATGTTTTACTTGCCTTTCCAAAACCGACTGCTGGCATCTTTCATAAGCTTCATGACAAAAGGGGTGAAGCCTATTTACAAAACTAAGCATCCCTGACACTAAGCTTAGACTGGGCTTAAACTCAACAAGGTACTACCAAAAACATAAACCATACAATTATTTGATTGACAGAGATGGGACTAAAATCAAAGTGGACACTATCTTTTCTTCCGCTTATTGGTTTCTTCTATAGTGGGATCAGTGTTGATGAAGACCTGTGTCCTCTCTGGACTGCTAGAGGTTGACTTGAAAGAGCTGTCACAAGAATTGGGAGGGTCTTCCTGCCCTCTTCCAGAATATGAAGTTGAAGCTTTCCAAGTTTACTATTGCATGACATTGTTAATTTAAACAATTCCTTTTGTTGGTCCTCCAGTTTCCTTACTCTTGTCAGTGAGGTTGGCAAATTCAGCTTCAATTTTGTCTGTTAGAAGTTTGGCATGTGCATCAATCTCTACCAAGTTCCAACTGGACCTGAGTCTCTCTATGCCCCTGCTGCTGATCTGTCATCTTCCTTTCCAGGCATTAGATTTTGTTTTCCAGCATGGATTTGAGGCACTGGTACGTTCTAGTTGCCATTCAAATCTGACACTCTTCACTAGCTGAGATCTCTCCTTTTTCTGCCAAATTCTGAGGACTGTTTCTATACTCTGTTTTTATGTGTGCATTTGCTCTGCTACAACTGATTTTAGAGGAGTTTGGGTCATCTGTAGTTATTCATTGATTGAGAAAACTTAAAAAGTTCCATCCCCTTTGGCCATTTCAAAATTTGGAACCATCAGCTAATGCTTATTTCATTAGATGTTACTGCTCTGTGATGGGTATGTGGCAGGTGTGCTGGACTAATATAGTTTGCTTGCCCATTGAAGCATTGTTCCATAACTTTTTAAGCTAATTTCAGCAGAGCAAAAAACTGTAGGTAAAGTAGTTTTCAGATACTCAGTTTATGACATCAAAAGGATTGACATTTGGGGACATAATACCACAGATGCTTCCTATATACTTTTTAAGTGCAAAGCATTAACCACCTTTCATAGGTTTCCTCTTACATACACTTTATTGGGGCTTGTGACCACCAAGTCTGACTGAACGACCATGATGACTTCTGCTGAACAGTGGCCCCCTTGCAGGGGTGCACTTGCCCACTTTCTGTGCAAACGGTCACATGCTGTAAGAGGATTTGAACTCTGGTTGTGGCTATAACAGTGCTCTCCATTCACCCACCCAGCTTACCTCTTGTGGTTAAGTCAACTACTTTATCTTTCATTTATTGCTTCTCATTTATTTTGAATTCAAACAACATATTGAGGGGAGCCTTACTTGGATAGTTTTTCTAGTTTAGTAAGTAGTAGGAAAGACTGAAACTTGGGGGATTTATGAAGTAGAAATATTGCAAAACACTCATAAGTGGAACATAATATAAATTTTCAATGTACACATCAAACAATCCTTTGAAAACCCTTTAACTTGTTGCGCCGAGAGGCGCTTCTACCGCCCAGTATGGGGGAGGTGTTGTCACCTAAGTCACATGACACGAGGACACGGGACACGAGTGTCCCCAAAATACGAGTGTCCCCACGGGACACGGTGACCCCCGGAATCAGGACACGTAGGACACGTTTTATATACATATATATTTTTTTAAAATATATTACAATTTAAAAATATAGACATATAGATCCAATAAAATTTAACATTTACAATTACAAATATTCAATAGAAATTACATTTACAATTACAAATATGAAATATTCAATAGAAATTAGATCATTTACAAATCACAACACATTTGTCATTCACAATCACAAATCACAATGAGACATTGAGACACATAGATGCATGTCAGAGACTCGGAACCATATTTCTCATTAAGTCATCAAAATCAAAATGTATTACATAGATGTCGGAATGCCACTGGGCACTAGCAAATGCCAAATAGAGTCTAGACTAATAGTCTAATAGTAAATACAAAAAAGGGGTGGATCAAGATGGAAGAATCCCATCTATCAATGACTCAATAGTCCTCCTCCATGCCTGAATCAACAAACTCATCACTGCCCTAATCCTCCTCCTCCTCCTCCTCCTCCTCTCTGCCAAGCTGACTAACTGCATCTGCTGGTGTGGAGGATGACCCCTCCATACGATCACCCTCATCAAAAGTGACCGGCTCTAGCACTGGATCATTAAGATCCATGTTGGCTAATGCCAACTCAGTACTGCTGTCCAAACCCATCTCATCAGGAAAGACATCCCACATCCGTGTCTTTCCCTTCACCCACTCCTCCCTCTTCCTGTAAATAAGACGAAGGTTGGAGTGCACATACACCATCGTCTCTGCCCTGGACTGCTCAAGTCTGCTCTTCTTCACACTGTACAAGTTCCCATATGTGCTCCAATTCCTCTCACAACAAGAGGATGAAGTAACTTGAGAGAGGACCCTCAAGGCTATCTTTTGTAGAATAGGGCATGTTGCCCCATGAGTTGTCCACCAAACAAGGGGTTTCTTAACCCCCATGTCTCTAATCACCTCATATCCTCCAAATCTCCCGGTGCCACTAGAAAACTCATAAAATTCCTCCTCCACCACCTCAAGGTGGTCTCTATCCTGAAGTAGCCGTCTAAATGCTATCTTCCTCCCCTCTGAGATCTCTCCATCCATGTGAGGAGGGACTCTGGATGAGTGCCCCGACCCACCACTGAGCCAATCCTGAGCGTAGAACCTAGGGTTCAATGAGTGGGCCAAGCAATGCAAAGGTGTGCAATTCTTATCCCACCTGGAGATAAGAATGCCCTGTATGATGGACCATAAGTTCTCTGCCGATGTCTCATACTCAGCACACTCATTCTCCATAACAATGGTCCTCATGGACTCAATCATGGAATCCCACCCCTCATAAACATCTCCTAGGATGGGCTGGTCCGTGTCTGCAAACCGCAACAAAGAAATGATTGGCTCCATGATCTTGATGCTAAGGACTACCCTATCCCACCAACCATCATCTAATACTGTGTCCTTCACCTTTTGTGAAGCATTCTGATCCGACTTTCTCCAAAAAGCCCAAAACTCTGAAATCACCATGGACCCAAGAGCGGTTTTTACCTCTCTCAATCTCTTGAGCATGATGAATGAGGAAGCAAACCGAGTATCTGCAACCTTCAACAATGAAAGATTTGTGTACTCTTTGTAGATTGTGAGGGCATTGGTGTGGTTTTGTACAAAGTTGCGGATATGGCGTGCATCCTCAATAAGTTTGCCAATCCATGGCACATCTGAAGCAATAGATTTCAGTGCTAAATTCAAAGAATGGACAATGCAAGGTGTCCAAAATACCTGTAAGATCAATAAAAGAAAGTATAAATGAGTCATTGAGTCTAGACTCCTAGACTCTACAAGACTACAACTAACTACTAAGTTACTAACAGCTCAAAATTTCAAATAAATGAGTAAATTAACAATCACATACCTGTGGATGTTTAGCTTCCACAATCATGCCAGCAGCCTTGCAAACAGGTGCATTGTCCGTGATGATTTGTACACAAGAATCAACACCTACTTCTTCAATGGTTTTGATGAACAAATCACCCATATATTGTGCATCCTTGTATTTCCCAAGAGCATCTACCGCTTTCAAGAACACCGGTCCATTTGTGGAAGACACCATGAAATTGATGAGTGGATGGCGTACTGGATCCGTCCATCCATCAGAAACAATACTAACACCCCATGTGGACCATTTTGATTTAATTGGATCAATAATTTTATCCACCTCCTTCTTTGCCTTAACCAACAATGTGGTTCTAAGTTTTTCTGAACTAGGAGGCACATAACCATTTGGAGCTCGTTCCATTATAGATCGACACATCTCAAAGTACAATGGTGACCGTGCAACATTGAATGAGATGAAGTTGAGGTAGAAGAAAAATGCAATGGAGAGGTCTACCTCTTCTCGTGCCTCATGTTGGAAAATCCTATCCATTGGACCTTTTGAACTTGGCCTCTTTCTTGTTGGATAAGCAATAGCATCAACCCCACTCCTAGTGCTAGAGGGTTTCCTCAAGAATGGAAGAGGATCCTCACGATGAAATGTCTTGCTTGCTGCAGCCACCTTCCCTACCCCAACATGGTCTTCTCTTTCCATCTCCCTCCTTTGGTTAACACTCACAGCTTTGCATGAAGAAATCCCACAAGGGAGGGCCAACAAATGGCCTTTAACCCGGTAATAGGTGCTCTTGAATTCATGCTTGCAAAAATTGCAAGTCCAACACACATTGCCTCCCCCACCAAGCTTCGCTCCAACAGTCACATACTTCCACAAAGGGTATTTCTTCTCTTGTGCTTGTTGTTTTGCCAAAGCATGGCTATAATGAGGATGAGCTTCACTAGAACCGGTTGGAGCACTACTAGGAGCAGAAGGGGATGTGCTTGGAGGATGAATAGGACGAGAGGGAATAGATGGGGCATTCTTCCCTTTCCTTTGCCCTCTACCTGCTGCCCTAGCTGGTTGAGACATTTTCCTTCAATCTTGATGGTGAAATCACACTTGAATCTCCTCCACCTGCAAGAAAACACTCTTGAATCTCCTTCACCTGCAAAAAAACTGACTTTGGGCTCACTCTAGCTCTCCCTCACACTCCCATCAATTAGCAAATGACAAAACAATAACAAAAAAGTCGGTTTTATGGAGACGCGGGCGCACTTTTTCGCTAAAACCGTGTCCTGGAAATTCCCCACGTCGCGCAGAATTCGGACACGCGTGTCCCGATTTCAGGACACGAAAATTTATGTGTCCCCCACGTGGGGCCAGCGTGTCCGCGCCCAAACGTGGCCCACGGGACACGGGGACCCCCTGGGACGTGTCCTGTCTCTTAGGTTGTCACGTTAAGATATGTAACGTGATGTTCCCAACCACTATGGGGGAGATGTTGTCATGTTACATACTATGTAACGTAACGTTCCAATATTGTAACAATTGAGCCAACATAAATTTTATTAAAAAATTAATAATTACTTTTAAAGAATAGAAAAAAGTAATAAGTAAAACAATGTAACCAAATTAAAAAGTGAAATGTAAACAAATCCCTCAGGTCCAAACCTCTATTCAACAAGAGATAGACAGTAAAAAAGGCTTGCATCTCTAGGGATTTGATCCCTATCGGCGCATGGTAGATTTGGAATTTAGATGGATCTAGGCTGGTACACACACACGCGCCATACCTTTTAAGAGCCCCTATACACTAGATTCAAAACTTGAAGTTCTAAATATTCTTACACACACTGTTATGTCTTTCATAATTTACTTGTAGTATTGTACTAATCGCTTATGATTGTCACAACAATTTTTTTTACTAGGACTGCTTAACGACTTTGCCATTTTGTGGGACAAATAGAGTGAGAAATTACTAGTCACCTCTCTAAATCTAATATCATCCTAATCCAAATATTCTTGGATTGTTGTTCTCTTGTCTAGATAGAACAAATAAGGAACCGTGTTTTGAAAATTTCCACTTAATATTCTAGCGTGAGATCTCTTGAATGATCTAAGATGCATATTTCCATTTCAACTTTACCACTTCCTGTCCATGCATTGCAAGTGCTGTTGATGTTTGAAATTTCTAGGTTCTAGATAGCTTCAAACTGTACATATGAACTTAATTATCATCATACCTATCATTTCATCCTTAAGCAAAGTCTCCCCATTCCCCACCCCTTGCTCCTTCACTGATCCCAATTGCCCCTTTTTTCCCTTTTAAAATGGGAATGCTAATAAATTGATATATTTAAAACCTCAGCAAATTGTAACTACAAGTCTACAGCCTCTATTATTTTGCATCTTATCAGAATCTAATCCATACAAACTTAGAACATCATCTCTTACATTGAAAGTAAAATCATGCAAATTAAAAAAATCATGCATGCTAATTATCGTAAGATTTATTAGAAGGGGTTATTGAGAATTCAATGAGAAGGAACTCTTGCCTAGTAGAGGAGGTCAGGTAACACAAGTATCTCTCATTCTATTATAATAGGAAGATCTCTATCAATGTCATTGGTAAGTTCCCTCTTGCTGCACTCCTTAAAACTTAGTTTGCTGCCTTGCTCTTTGTGTCTTTGATCCTCCCTGTCATTGATATAGGAGGGGGCACCCCCCCTTCCTCTCATTCTTATGAAGTTGTGTTCCAGGCTCTGGTGGCCTCCATCTGGAATGCTGCCAAAGCACCTCATGCCCCCTCGCAATTTGTCAAGTGCTCCCTTGATATCCCCAAGGTCAAGCTTTCCTTTGCAGCATCCAAGCATAAAGCTCTTGCTTTGGCTGAGCATGGCCTAGTTGGGTAGTTTACAAGCCTTTGGTCCTCTCCTAGGGCAATGGATCAGGCATTACAAGAACGGGAGGCCATTACTTTAGGGAAATTTGTTTCATTTTTTCTCTGGGAGAGGCTATTTTGCCATTCTCTTTGAAAAGAAAGAAGATAGGGACTTGATTTTTAGATGTGGCCCCTATTTTATGGATCCCGGGGCATGTATTTGAACAGATGGACCTTAGACTTCAACCCTGAAGTTGACGTGCCTTTAGCTGTTCCTGTTTGGGTGTGCCTTCCAGATGGACCTTAGACTTCAACCTTGAAGTTGACGTGCCTTTAGCTGTTCCTGTTTGGGCGTGCCTTCCCCATTTGCCTCTACATTGCTGGAGTGATGAGGATCTCGCTTTGATTGGAAATACATTGGGTTGCTAAATAGACAGATTCGAGCCCAAATCATGGATGTTTGCTTGTTCTAGGATTTGTGTGGAAGTGGATTTGGATAAAGGACTCCTAGAAGCCATTAACTTATCCCTAGATTGTTGGACACATGCTCAGAAACTAGATTATGAGCAATTGCCCTTTAAATGCAAGGTTTTCCACGAATATGGACGCTTTGCAAAAGGTTACCAAGAGAGTTCCTCAACAAATTAACAATGGAAAAAGAGATTAACTGACAACAAGTCAAAAAGAGCTCCAAATCGGGAGGCTCATCTTGCCCTTCAACCTTCAAACCCTTTGGCTCAGCTCCTTCAACAAATAGGTTTGTTGTCCTATGGCAGTGACTCAAGCTCCTATGGAAGGAGCTATGCCCCTTCCCTCAAGTAATGCTTCTTTAGTGCCTTGTTATTGAAGAAATCAACCATAGGCTTGAAGCTTCTGAGATGCATTTTTGCCTACAGAACCTATAATAGAAGAAAAGTCAAATTAATCTCCACTCCAAGTGGAATGGTCACCAAGAAAAAGGCCAAACAACATGGAGAAGAGATTGACGAATCAGAAGATGAGAGACTACCTGCGAAGAAGCTTAGAAGAAAGTTGTTAAAGAACAAAAAAGAGGAAACAGCAATGATTGAAAAGAACTTGGGGTTGCAGACCTCTATTGAGAATTTGTTCAAATTTGGAGCTAAAATGCATTGAGCGAAAAGCTTGGGATTTCAGAAGCCAGAGCTTCTTCTTGGCAGCGGTCTCAACCCCAAGCAGGTAAATAATGATTATTATATCTTGGAATTGCTGAGGAGTAGGAGGTCATAGCAAAATAGAAGCTTTGAAGGATCTTGTCAAAATGGAATAACCTTCAATCTTCCTTGTCTAGGAGATTAAAATGGAAGAAAAAGAAGTAATAGATCATGTTCAAAATGTTGGAAGCAATACTCAGGTTTGTTGCTAGGGCTTGGTGAGCATTTGGAGGTTTGTGCCCTTTATAGGATTCAACTAATTTTGACTTTCTAACACATATTTCTACTCAGCATTGGCTTTTGGTCTTTAGAGCCTGTTGGTATATCATCAAATATGAGCTATGTCGAATGTTAAATTAGACAAGGGGGAAACCACAAGTAGGAGGAGCAACAAACTCTTCCTTTATTGCTCTGGTTCCAAAAGATTCCAAGCCTATGTCCTACTTAGGGCTTACTGCTTAGGTCTATTTTGCTTTGCAACTTAGCATAGAAAATTCTAACAAAGATCTTGGCCAATAGAATAAAAAACATTTTGACCAGGTTAATCTCAGAAAACTAGGGTGGTTTCATGGAGGAAAAACAAATCATTGACAACATTATCTTTGTCCAAGAAGCGGTGCACTCCAGCTAAAAAAGAGGGGAAAGAGGCATGATTATTAAAATGTATTGTCATTGCTAGAGGGGTCAAAGCCATAAATCACTCACAGCTCGCAGATGACACCCAATTGATGGGAGGGGCATCCACTATAGTAGTTGTAAGATTCAAGTGGATCTTGGATAGTTTCATGAATGCCTTAGGTGGTAAAATAAATAGTGGAGTCATATTTATGGATGGAATATCCCTTTGTTATTGATGCTGCAAATTGCTAGAATCATGGATTTTGCTTGCGTAAACAACTGGTCTTCCTTCAAGTCTTTGGGTATGCCCATTACTCAGAAGCATCCCAAATTGGCTCACTGGCTTCATATTGTGCAAAAAATTAAGATGTAACATTGGGGGGCTCATTGGCTCAATCCATTTGGAAGGGTTATCTTAATCTAATATGTTATTTCAACTCTGCTTTGCTGGCTCCTATAGGCATTATGAATCAAAGCGGGAAAGAAACTAAAAAATTTCTATAGCAAGGGGGGAAGTCCAATAGCAAAAAATATCACTTAATAAAATGGGAACTTTTAAGAGCATTGCCAGAAAATGGTGGATTGGGAATAAAGGATCTAATGTTTGTGAACCTTTCTGTAGGTGCAAAATTCTCTAGAAACTCAGAATATGGGAAGGAATGGTGGAAATCAATATTGCATAAAAAATACATGGTCTCTTTCAGAGAACACTATTTACAACATCCAAAGGATCTTCAATTTGGGACCTTTGTAAAGCATCGACAACCTTAATTCAAGAGCATATATCCTGGGTGCTAGGCAATGGGAAATGTATAAACATATGGGAAGATTGAATTATGGGCAGAGCTCCTTTATTGACCATACCAACGCTGTCCAGTGTTAAAGACTGGCTCAGAGCTCCTTTATTGGCCATACCAACATTGTCCAGTGTTAAAGACTGGCTCATCAATTGTGGAATGAATACCTATATTACATATTGGTTTGTGATGCTTTTGGAGAAAGACAAGGAGTATAATTTGCTTGGGGACTTGGAGTGATGAGAAATAACCAATCAGAGGTGTATGCTCTGTATTGTGGTCAGAATGTCAAGGTTTTTGGAGACTTTGCAATTGTCATTGAGTAGGTGAGAAGGGCCAAAATAAGAAGCAGATCAATCTTATCCAGAATTAAATGTCTAATAACCTAAGTTACCAGGATATGGATACGGATACGGATTCACCAGATTTTTTAAAACCCTGGATCCGGATATGGCGGGGAAACGGCAAGTACAAAAAAATATAAAAATATTTATATAATAAATAAAAATAGAGTGAAGAATCAAAACTATTCTTGAAACACAAGAGTAGAACTATAAGTTATTGCTAAAAAAAGAGAGTTCATGTACCATAACTGATAATTTGATGAGTTGTAACCATGATTGATATTGATAATTTTAAAAACGATCTCAGCATGAACTTGAAGCAGGTCATAATAGTGTTTTTGTGAGTCACATCCACATGTCCCTATCAGCAGGGAATAAAGTGGTTTTCTTGAAGGCTATGGCAAGACTACATAACAGTGTAGGTGAAGTGTGCAACAACATAGCACATAAAGATAGATCAGCCCTTGACAGCAGACCTTGACCATAAAGATAAATCAAATAAAAATATTGAGAGCAGAACTTCATATTGATATATCAGAGTTCAAGAGCAGATCTTGACATAAGGATAGATCAGACCTTGTGCAGGAATGGTTTTGACACTTTTAGCCATTAGTTGTTTATGGTTTTGTAAGTTTTTCCTTAAAAAACAATTTTTTTGGGGGATCAATGGGTCATAGAAGCACTGGAAGTTTTAGGATCTGTTTGAAAATTTCAGGAATTGTTTGATTTTCATAGGATCCATTTCATAGGACCAGGATACGTTTCCTTGTGCAGGGGATCCGTTTCCATGATGGATCCTAGGCAGATCCGATCAGGATACGTATCGGATCCGCAGATCTGTGGATCCTACACACTGGGGCTAATAACTGACTTTGAAAGGATCGAGTTCTCTCACATTAGACAATCAGGCAATTCGAAGATGGGTGAAATGGAAATATATTTAAATAAAGGGGTCTTTATGCAAAATGGTGGTGACCCCGAGTTAGTATTTATCCCTTGAGCTATGATGGCATCGTCATATTTGCATGACACGCACATTAGAAGCATGGGCACTTGTTCAATGGAAAATATTGATGTGAGGGTCATAAGTCAGAACTCCTCCCCTCCTCTATTTACCCTCCACACACTTGACTACCTCCTCTAGCATTGTGTGTATTAGTGTCAACATGATAGCTCCTCTCAGTGCAGATGGGATTACTTCAATCACAGCAAAGGTAATAGGGCTGTTGTTATGGCAAAGATTTGGGTTTTGCAGGTGGAGCTGGTTAGTGGAAACCTGAAATGATAACTGGGAAGGTGAGCCACTTCAGCGCCGACCCAGTTATCAGAGGCATTGCTGTGAACACGACTATCTCTGTGCTCGGTTAATCTTTTTCTTCTGGGATTTTATTAGACAGTGGTGCCAGTTTTGGTGCAAAACTTGCAGTCTAGAAGATTACAGAATTGGTGGCAATTGAACTACCCTGTGGCTTAGAGCATAATCACTCTGGCAGCTGTGCACACTGTGGGCTCCTTGATATTCGAAGGCTTTGGGAAGCCTGGCCGGTCAGATAGAAGGTCTGCATAGAGCATTTTTATGTATGAATTAGCAATTGGAAGCCCAGTTGACTAGACAAGTTGCATTGGAAAATACATTGGAGGTACAGAGTAAGAGAATATATAAAATTTCGATGGAGCTGGACATGCATTACAACATAATTCTTGGGTTCCCTTGAAGTTCAATCTCTGGTAGGTCATCCTACAGATTCCATTGGATCAGTTGAGGAGGAGCAGCTGGAAGATCTTACAGTGCAACAGGTCTTTGGAGGTTCAGCAGACAGTGCTAGCTGAACAAGATATTGGAAGTCCAAGGAATGAAGATATTGTGATGAAGAGGCCCAAAGTGGGCATGATGATTTCCACTAAGGTTACCAGTTTTTGATGTATTGTCAATTTATTTTGATAGGAGGCCAGTTTATGAGGATATATAGGTATAGATACTTTCTGAAGGAAATAGGTAGCAGATATAGATATGATAAACTGCTTCTTAGAATTTGTTTGGACAGCCAGTTAGTTTAGAGATATGTGTTGGCAAGTAATGAACAATCTGATCCTGTTGTATGGAGCTTTTATATTTTAATATAAAATTAAACTGCTTCTCTGATCCAAAGTGGGCATGATGATTTCCACTAAGGTTACCAGTTTTTGATGTATTGTCAATTTATTTTGATAGGAGGCCAGTTTATGAGGATATATAGGTATAGATACTTTCTGAAGGAAATAGGTAGCAGATATAGATATGATAAACTGCTTCTTAGAATTTGTTTGAACAGCCAGTTAGTTTAGAGATATGTGTTGGCAAGTAATGAACAATCTGATCCTGTTGTATGGAGCTTTTATATTTTAATATAAAATTTACTTGTTTATGTTAGAAAATGATTTGTTAGAATTAGATAGGTGTTTTGCTTTAGTAAATCTTAGTAATAAGTTGGACAAATCTTGTTCATATAACAAACTTAAAAGGGCTTCAAACAAACTAGGTTGGGATATTGCATGTTATTATCAAGCTTTGCAAACAAGATTTTTAGAACAGTCCTCTCTGTGGAAACATGATTGGAGCTTAACCCCCTGTAAGTGTTAACTGTGCATAAATTCTCATTCTTTAAGGTAAATGTTTTTTCTACTGCGAAGATCGTTGTTTTCCTGTCTTCTTAATCTGCTATATAGCATATTCTCTTACTAATTATGGGAGAAGTACACTCTATAGACTTCTAATCAGTAAACAGTTTGTACTGAATACAGGATTTTTTTGGGTTTCTTTATCAAAGTCCTAATTTCGAAGTTGGCATTTGCTAGGACAGATCTGTCAAGGTCTCTAAATCGCATGTTTTGGCTCTATATATGAGACATAATTTAGTACATGAGAATTGGCACTAGAGCCATTTTTTTGGCAAGCGTGTAAAGGTTGGTTGGTTCTTTGTTGAACTACTACTTAAGTATTCAGATTTTAATTGCTTAAACAAATCTGATTTATTGATTCTTTTGTACTTTCTTTCACATATTTATTTTTACTTGCATTGCTGTAATGTTCAGACATTGTGGAAAATGTCTGGAGGATTGGACTTTAGGAGGAGACCATACTTGGGGGACTTAACAGATTCTAGCTGACCTATACAAATGAGTTATTGAAGATATCACCCATGCTATCCAAGAATTAGTTGAAACCTATAAGAGATAAGGGAGATGCTCTTTCTATGTGCTAATCACTCCCACCCACTTGTTAGAATGTAAAGACCAGGTGGAACAACGAAAATCAAAGGGGAGTTGGTGAAAAACCACACAATTTGTAGAATGGGTATGTAAGTGTTAGCCTTGGACCAAAATTTCTGGGAGACTTTGTTGTTAAAAGGAAGGCTTGGGAAAGGAAGGGATCATTGGTCAGGAGAAAATTAATATTTCAAGATTTAAAGGTGAAATATAAGAGCAATAGGATATTGGTTTTACAAAATTGAATTCATATTTTAGGATGAAACCAAGATTAGCTGAAGAATGTTACTATATTTATCGCAACTCTAACATGTGATCGTTAAAAAATGATGATAATAGACCAAGCACACAGAAGATGATTAACATATAAATAGAAACACGAAAATAAATGAAAGAGTTAGAAAAAATGGATAATAAATGAAAGAGCACATATTTTGCAAATTTCAATCCATGTAACTGTGTGGCTTAATATGGAGTCTGGACAAAACACCATTGTGATGGCGACTTGCTCCACCTCATCTGTCTCTTAACCCCAAGTTGAGTGAAGTATTAAATTATTAATAATGATGATATCCAGAGTCTTGTAGATATCCTTGAGAATCAAATAGAATTGATAAGGTCCTGACTATCATCACTGCCTTCTTGATTTGTATGCAGGATGAATTGTAAAGTTTGAGAAGCTAATGCTAGTGTACATGCTTCGATGATAATATTTTATTATTATTTATACATTGCTTTCTTCTGACTGATTTATTTCCCATTTGATTTGTGTGCAGGTGACATCACCTTATGGAAATTTATTATACTCCACAGAAAATGTCTCATCCGGTCAATTTACATTCACTACACATGAGTCTGGTATCTATGTAGCATGTTTATGGATTCCAAGTGCCTCTCAAGGAGCAGTTACTACTGTTGATCTTGACTGGAAGGTCGGAATTGCAGCTAAAGACTGGGCAACAATAGCAAGGAAGGAGAAAATTGAAGTCAGTGACATTCCTGCCTTTTGTCTTTGCATTTTAATTTTTTTTTCCAAATTGTGTTGATAGTGCAGTCCAGCTGAATTTGTCAGTTTGGAATGATAATACAATAGAGTTAATCAAGAAATAATCTTATGTTTGTAACTTTGTACTTAAATAAATAAGAAAAAACAAAGGAACAACTGCAACATCATTCACAGTATGCAGGAATTATGGTGAAGCTCTTACTCAACTTAGTCTATATAACATACAGACATATTATATAATCAACAGAGATGAAGGTGATGCCTACTATAATATAAGAATGCTTCCGTTCATGATGATAACTCTCAATCAATTAAGGGACCTCGTTATACACAAAGAAACATGCATCTGATTGTTGGGGAACAACCAATCACTTAACTAATCAGATCTTCTTAATGAGGGCTTCACAGTGACCTCGTGACATAACTCATTGAGTCATAATCCTTGTGTTTTCAAAGGAAAACCTTGTGGGGAACCCCCTGGGCACTTCCATGCATTTGATGGATGGTTCACAGTCCAAACCTCCAATCACTTAACTAATCATATCTTCTTAATGAGGGCTTCATAATGACCTCATGACATGACTCATTGAGTCATTATCCTCCTTGTTTTTTCAAAGGAAATCCTTGGGAACCCCCTGGGCACTTCCCTGCTTTTGATGGATGGTTCACAGTCTAAATCTCTTGGTGCTGATTATGATTCCTGACCTGGTAGGAACATTGATTGAGGCATGCAACAAAGGCAGCCAGCCAAGAGCTCCTGCATGAAGCTCAAAGCACTCGAGTTAGCCAACCAGATTTACCGACCTTATAAATTGCGTCATCACATTAAAGTAATAAGAGTCATTCCAAGATCCATTGACCATGGTCTTATCATTAAGAGAAGATATAAAATGAGTTGCAGGTACAAGCAAGATTATTCTTGTATTCATTCTTTGTGTTTTGCTTTTATGGGTGATGAGAGTTCTTGGTCCACCATGCCACCCAACGGGTAGACTGTATGCAGTAAAATCCCATTTGTAATAGTGTGGAAGGTTGAGGAGACTAGCCATGCCCAAAGAGCGAAGTCACCTTTAAAGTTCTGTGCAACCATGAGCAGCACCTCGACACCCAATAGAGGTCTCACCAAAATAGCTACAAGTTGACTTCAGAAGGAGCTTGTTGAATGGCAAGTAAGCCCTCCTGCTGGGTTCAAACATAAAGTAATTGACAATTTGCAAAGGTTTGTGCAGTCTTCTTGCTGTGTATTGGAGAGATCATTAACAGTGTTTCTTAGATCGAAATGCCATTCATGAATGATTGGGTGGGTTGGAGTTAATCGAATTACTTTCAGAAGATTGTATTGAACTATTAATGAGTTGGGCACCATTTTGGGTAGGTGGATTATTGAAGTTACAGGCGCCCCTGGCACCCTTATGCAAATGAAACCTACCAGCTTAAAATGGATTTTCCTGAGCATTATCCCATGGAGGCTCCACAGGTTATTTTCCTCCAGCTGAGTCCTCTGCATGCTCACATTTATCACAACGATCACATTCATATATTCTTTATGACTCCTGGTCTCCAGCCATGACTGTGAGGTCTATCTGCATGAGCATCCTCTCCATGTGCTTTTGCTTGATAGGGTGTAATAATTGCAGTGTACATATTCACTACTGAATAGAGTTTGGGTCTCGGGTAGCTGGTTTTAGTTTTCTCCTGCATGTGGGGTTTAGACTTTGTACATGGCACAACAAATACTGGTGGACAGTTTCAGAAGCCATCTTCTGGGAACATTTGAGCTCTAATATTCTGAGTGACCAATAATTTTGATGACTGGAAATCATGTAAAACATTATTTCTCACACATTTGTAGATGTGAAGTATTTCAACCTTTCTAGTTTCCATGTTTCCCAAAAGGATGTAGGTGTGAATTATCTAATTGGAAATATCAACATATGAACTAGGTGCAATATGATATTGGAGATATGCTTACGAGATAGATGTATTATGGAACATATGCATATGTTTTTATAAGGAGATGTAATGGCACTTTTTATCATAAGGTTGCTTATAAGGTTGCATCATAAGGTTGGAGATATAAGATTGTTTTTATAAACTATGAAAATTGAAATTATAAAGTCAACATCAACATTCAAATTCTAAGTTTATTTTGGCACTCACAATAGTTCTTTGTAAGTGTCAAATTAAAACTTAGCATTGTATTGTGTTCATTTTCGGTAGAAGCCGACACCCTCCATTTGACGTGTTTCCAATAATTCATACTTCAGATCGTGGTATTCTGCGTCTAGTTTTGACACTCAAAACCACTGTCAGATGTTTGGATATGTATTGTGTCTAGTTTTGACACTAAAACCTTCCTCTTCGATATATTTTCCATTGGAAGCACAACCATGCATTTTGCCATCACACCGAAGAAAGTTTCTTACTTCTCATTTTGTTCCTGACAAGGGGGGATGATTGATCGTCAGAAACAAGCGAGTGAGAACATGCAAGCAGGAACTGCTGAGCAAGAACCAAAGTTAGAGCCAAGTTCCAAAGAGAACGATTGAGCCAGAACCAGAGTCCGAGCCAAGTTCCAGATTTGGTTTGTGGTCATCCTTAAACCACCATTTAGTAGAAGAATTACAACTTTTGCTAGCCTTCAGAATGTTCTAGGAACATCTGAGCCTTAGAGCCAAGTTTCAGTTCGGTTTTTGGTCATCCTAAAACCAACTTTTTGGTTTATGGTCAGCCGAAAACCATCCAGTTAGTAGAAGATTTTCAGCTTTTGCTAGCCTTTAGAATGTTTCACGAACCTCTGAGCCTTGGAGCAAAGTTCCAATTTTGTTTGTGGTCATCCCAAAACCACGAGATTCAGAGAGCATCTTCTTTTTAGTTGAAGACAACAACTTCTAGCTAAATTACTTGGCGAATGATCAAATTGTCATGTAAGAAATGTTCAACCATTTTCAGTTGTTCACTTCTGTATTTCAGCTCTCTGCATTTTACTTGACACATTGATTGTCATGTGTTTTTGGTGGCTGTTTTTTAGGTAGATTTTCTTCGACACTCATGAAGTTTCAAACCATGAGTTTTAAGTTGAAGACTTGTACTGACTTATGATCACGGGGGGGATTGTTAGAATAGCCCTAATCTAAGTCCTAAACATACCTTAACACACATCTAGTTATGATGTGATTGTTAGGTAGTTGTCAGATTTGTATTATAAAAGTATTCCTTTATACATCATAATTGAGAAGCTCTAGCGAGCCTTTTTCGCCATGTTGCTGCCTTCTTGATATTCTTGATTTCTATATTTATATTCTAACATCCTTTGGTGTCTTGTCCTCCAAAATCTTGTGAGGACACCTGTTTTAGATGTAGATTGTTGTCTTGCATGCTTCTTCCCATAGAAACATCGAAAAATCTTGGTCATGTATCATGGCCTTAGCAACACCTATAATGGATCGGTTCTTCCGCTTTGCAACCTTGTTTTATCGTGGGTTGTACAGTACAATGAACTCCCTCTTGATTCCTGCATCTTGCAGAAATCCTTTAACTCATTGGAGGTATACTCACCCCCATTGTTTGATCTCAAAAATTTGATCTTCTTCCCTGTCTGGTTCTCTATTAGAGCTTTGAACTCTTGAAACCTACTAAAGTCCTCATCCTTGGTCTTTAGGAAGTAGATCCAAGTTTTGTGAGAGAAGTCATCAATGAAGAAAACATATTACATGCTTCCTTTGATTGATGTTACTGATGTCAGTCCACATAGATCTGAATGAACTAGGTTTAGAATCCCCTTAGACTTGTGTTCGTTGCTTAGGAAAGTAGCCTTTTTCTACTTGCCAAGTGTGCACCCTCTGCATACTCCTTGTTGAACTCTAGAAGACATGTGACTAGCTCCTTCATAGTTGGTAGCGCACTATGATGCAGGTGCCCCAACATCTTGTGCCATAACTTGCACAAGTTATTTGTGTTATGAACTAGTGCTTGAACAGGTTCACCTTGTAACTTGTATAAATTCCCTTCACTAAACCTGATCACTTGAACTGATCTTAGGCTAGACTCCTTTGGTCTTATTAGGGCTTATTGGTTCTTGAGCTCTATTGCAAATCCCTTATCTTCCATCACCGAAAATGAAAGCAAATTCTTTGTGAGACTTGGAACAAACAACACATCATCAAAGTGTAAAGAGTTACTTAATTGGAGTTGGAAAGGAATGGTACCAACTCCTGCTACTAGATACTTGGCATTATCACCAAGATCAACTTGAACTCTTGAGACGTGCTCTTTTAGACTTGAAAATAGCTCTCAAGTTGATGTCATATGCCTAGATGCTCCATTGTCCACATACTAAGCATTCTTCGTAATCATGCTGAAAGAAAGGCAAGATACCATCGAGAAATCCTTCTTGAACTTGGAGGCAAACTTGTTCATTTAAGTTTCAGTTGAGGTTGCTGCTTGATGCTACTATTACTTTATTTTACCCTTCTTTTTATTTGGACATTGTGATGCACAATGGTCATGGTCATTCCAGGCTATGGGGATGACTCCTCAATCTTTACCTTACACTTGTTGGTCCTTTACCTCTGCCCTTCTTTGTTGATGTTAGCATGTTGAGTATCTTTGGTGGAGTGACCTACTTTGATTGGGAGTGAATCCTAATTAGGAGTTGGTGGCTAGGGTTTTTTATGTTTTCCTTAGCTAGGGTTTGGAGAACTTAACTTGTACCAGCTTTGTGATATGGTTGTGGTATGTATTGTTTATATATAAATGAAGATTTCAGCTGTCCAAATCTTGTGTTCTTGTAGATTTGATTTTCAGCTAATGTTATTTCTATGATTGAGTAGATTTCAGCCTTGGTTATTCATGCCGATTTGACATAATAGACAGCTGAAAGTAATTTAACACATATCTAGAAGATAAGAGGGCAGATTTATTGCTGTTGTAAGGCATTTCAAATCTGTTATATGCTAGGAAAAGTGTAATGTACCCAGGGAAGATAATAATGCGGTACCTAGGGAGGTACTCAATTGTAATTGGCCCACTTGGTAGTTGGTGAGTAATAAATAGGTCTACTAGGTAGTTAGAAGAAATAATATAAGAATAAGGGGTAGTTAGCATAGACCCCTAGGAATACTCATGAGAAAGTGTAATACAGATGAGTCTCATTTTATTGAGACATGTTGAATGTTGAATGTTGGATGTTAATGTATTGTAGCAAGCATGGCTCGTGGAGTGATTCCTTCCATAAAGAGTTTTTAATGGGACCTCAAGGGTTCTTTCCATAATATTGTGTTCATTCTTATGTGTTTGCATTTTGGTATTTATTAAGATACAGTCATTCTCAAGTTAAGGGCTTATCTTTTATCTTTTATCTATCAAGGATTGCTACAAGTGGTATTAGAGATTTTTCTTTGGACAAAAAAGGAAGATTTTTTTGTTCTTTTTGTAGATTTTTCAATGGAAAAAAAAGAGGACGGTGGAAGTGAATATATCATTGATTTAAAGATTAGCGATTTTAGAGTTTTTTTTTGTCCTGATGACGCCCGTGCAGATTGTAGAGCATATATCTTTTGATAGAGTGCTCATATTTCCATCAAACTAGTGTTAGTAGAAGTGGAATGATCATAACAGTTTATAATTGTGGTCATCATTTTGAGAAATATTGAAGGAGTCATGATCTTTTCAAATTTGCTACCTCAAAGCCCTAGTGACATAAAGGAGCTCCATTGAAAAGTAAGTTATTTATTCAAAACCCTAGTCATCTTTTCAATTTTTCCCAAGCAAGGAGTATTTTACAGGAAAATATGATGGTCCTTCTATGGAATAATACATAAAATATGCCCACGGGGCGTAGAATAGACGGTGAATGGGTGTACTGTTAAGGCACTCCTTGAGTAAGGTCACTGATCCGAAACTTCGTGGGTACGAGCCTTATAAAAAAACAATGTTCCCCCAAGGTTCCGAGACGGCGGGACGCGGGTGCGGGGAGACGCACATTCGGGACGTGTGGAGACCACCCCCAAATTTTAGAGAAATTCGGGGGGACGGCGGGACGCGAGAGTTATAAATTTTTTTAAAAATATTAAAAATATGCAAAATATAAATCCCAACAATAACAAACCATCCCATGCAAATTAGTGAATTACTAAACACTACATTTATCATTGTGCAATCATGCAATGTAAATGCAAAGTTCAAACAAATTACACGATTCATCATAATTATATTAATATATGAATCTATGATTAACATGAACATCATATTTCATGTTTGTCACTTTTGAGTCTTTGTCATTTGATATTTCAGTTTTGAGTCTCACCGGAGTTTCGGGGGGGACACCCACAAGTCTCGGAGTTTCGGGGGGGACGCCCACAAGTCTCGCCGCCCACCGAAACGTTTCGCTGTGCGTTTCGCCAAGTTTCGCCCAAAGCGGGACGTCCCGAAACGTTTCGCATTGAGTTTCAGAGTCCCCGGGACGCAAGAAACGTCGAAACGCGTCCCCGTGGAACACTGTAAAAAAACATAAAAGATAACAAGTCATTATGGCCAAAGTGTTGGAGAAGTTGGGTACAATTTAATTTAAGAGATGATTTTTTGTCTTGTTTTCATGTAATTATCTCAAGGAAAACCCTTGGGTACTTCTCCTCATTTCGAGAATGGTACCCAGGGTAAACCTTGATTCTTCAGGGCATAAGGCAAGTCAACAATAGGGCTCAAAGCTGTTACAACAATATACTCATTATGAGCTCAACATGCCATTTACGTGAATAGAACCTGGGTGGGGAGGATACCACTCCATCCCACAACCACTTGGGCTAGACCCAATTTACTAAATTAATTTAAGAGATGATGTTGCTGCATGGTAGCAATTGCTTAACTATGACAAGATGATGGCACTTTCGGATGAAGCCAATGAACACCTATTTTTAGGCAAGTGGTCTCATGTTGGGAAGGATAAAGGGAACACTTAGGCTTTTTCATGCACAATTATAATTTCATCAATGTTGGCTTGGCTAAGAGATTGCAAGTTCGCGCAAAGCATATTCAAGCACACAGGTTGAGGTTGAGAATGTTCAAAATTTTCAAGATTTGAACGTTACTATGGATAAATATGTTTTGCATTTTGATTTTCATGCTATAGATATGGATGATGTCGATATTATTCTTGGATAACCTTAAATTAATAAATGGACTTATTTGGTACAATTAATGTTAATGTGCAAATGAAGTTTATGAAGCTTTGGTACAAGAAAAAAATTACATTGTAGGATACTTTTCTTACAAAACAGGAAGGGCCCAAGGTGGCACATGAAGAAGTCTTTGTATGGAAACTAATTGTACACCTACTAATACATCAGATGAAGAGTCTGAGGTTGAATAAGAAGAAGAAGCTACAAATAGACATGAAGAAAAGCCCCAAGAAGGGCATAAAAAGGAGGGAGAGTCTAAAGAAATATGTTACCAACATTTTTGTACCATAGTTGGATTATCTGAAGAGCCGCCATTTGACAAACACCGTAAGTGTTTGTGTTCCAGTGTATTAGATGATCCAGCCTTTGTGCCTAGCTAGTTTTGGCTAGTCATTTTGTTTTTTGTCTTGAAATGACCATGACCCACGGGGTTTTTGTAAAAAGTGTACTAATAGGGTTTGAGTGGCTCGGTCACCCATGACTGGTTTATCAACTAAGGTATTCCAGGGAGTTTTTTAACCTGACTAATTATACTTTGCTTACGGATGAGGTATAATTGACAAGGTTTTCTCCCGCTTCCTCCAAAGCTGGAATGCCCGATTTTGAGATTCTGGCCATGGGGGGTTATTAGAGTCCAACTAATAAATATGAACCTACTAGGCACTATGAGTTGAGTCAGTGGTCATTTCCTAGGTCTGTAGAGGTTTTTAAATGTTGTCCAAATTTCTTTTATCGGATGCGTTGAACAGTTAATTATTTTATTTTTTAAATAATTGATTTTTCCATAGTTTAAATGGAAAAATTCAAATTGTAATATGTCAGTCGTCCAAGGGCATTTTTCAGTAAGCGGAGGCTTGATTCCTAAGCCAAAAAATCATACTTGGACCCCGGGCACCTTATCCTAAGTTTCGGATCGTTATTTAGCCACTTAATTAATAATTCCTCAAATTTCAATAAAAGAGGATTATTAAGTAATTAAAATCAAAAAATTAATAATTGGAGAAAATCCAATTCTCTCCAAAATAATCCAAATTGGATTATTTCAGTGGCTAAATGACATGGCACAAGGCATTAAGGAAGATTCCAATCATCTCAGTCATCATCCAGTCAAGTATACAGTCAGCACCAATGATTAACTCCAAAAGAATTCGCTTCTTTCATATGAAAATTCGAATTTGTGACATGGCAGGGTCATTAAAGTGGTTTTGAGTTAAGTTTGAGTCACAATAATGAGAGTGGGGGTGCCTTGCCCAGGTGGAGGCCACCTCCCACTCTCAACTACCAAGATCTCAAAACAATTTCGAGTTAACTCCAAGCTTTTACATGCATTCACGCCATCCTTCACCAATTTTTCGAATGGGGCATGTGGCAATGGTTAGAAGGGTTGTTAAGTGTGCATTTATGAAAAGGTGGGCGCCTCCCTCAATCCATGCAGCCACTAGGGCTTGGCTCCCTTCATTCACGTGTTAGGCTCCAAGCTTCACCTTCCAAAGATTCACGTGAATACTCCTTCACCCTAACGTTTTTACACTTGGCATTCGAGTTTGTGGTTGGTTGAAGTAAGGTTAATTCATTGGTGGGCACCTTCCTTAAGGTTTGAAATAATAAAGCTTGGATTTCCTTGTAAATCGAGTCATATCCCAATATCTCCCCATTGCATTAAAGCCCTAACCTCACGTATGTCTCTATTGGAGCTCGAATATTACACATGGCTTTAAGCTTTTCAATGGTGATACTTCCAAAGTTAGGATGGGGGGCGCCTTGCCTAGGTGGAGGCCACCTCCCCACCCTAAACTTAATGCAAGCTCGAGTTATGTGGAGATTAACACTCCAAGCTATATGTTGATTGGTTTTTGATTAGTATTTGACATGGATTTCGAATTAATGTTGAGTGCCATTGGCTTATTTCATGCCAAATCGAATTAGGAGGCCTTAGTGCTTGTATTTTGTTATAAGAGGAGAGGTTTTCCTCCTCATTCTTCATGGAGATTTGTGCAAAGACACTCTGGAGAAATATTGTATAATTTGTTTATGATTTAATAAAGAGAAAGACTTTGGAGGTCCATGTGGGAGTTGTTAGTGTGTCAATTTCATCTTGTGTGAGGTGATACCTTTCTTGACTCAACCCTCTTGATTTTTAATTATATGATCATTTGATAGGAAGGCTAACAATCTAGCACGTTATTACTTTATCTATTGTTTTCTCTCGAGTGTTGTGATTTTCAGGTATTTTCTCAGGTGGAGTGGATATTCTCTCTTCCATCAAGCAAGAGTTCTTTTTGACTAACACTTTCATCTTGCAGGTTCCCAAAGTTGGCTTCTTTTCAAAAAATCGAGAAACGCAAGAGCCCTTTACCTCATCCATCAACAACAAATCTTAAATTCATCTCTCGGTTACTGGATCTAAAGGCTTACTTCCTCTAGCCCTCTATTTTTCTCCTTGAAGTCTTTTACCCTTGCCTTGCTAAGCCTTCTTCCTTTGGTCATTTTTATCTCCCTACCTTTTTCCCTCTCGTCCTACCCTCTTTTCATTCATCTCCTTAGGATTTCTTCACCTACTCTTAGCTTTCGTTTCTCTTCTTTAGGTCCTCTTTTCCTCTAGCTTTCATCCTACATCTTATTCGTCCCTTTCATCCCTTTCGTTTTTCCTCCCGAGTCTTCTCCCTCAACCTTCCTCTCGTCCCTCCTCTCGTCAAGCTTCCCTTTGCTTACCTTTAGCTCTTTTCTAGTCTCCCTTTCGTCCACCTTAGGCTCCCTCCTCTTTCCACTCCTTCATCCATTTCGTTTTTGTCTTCTAGTCTCCAAAACCTCTCCTTTTGTCCATCCTTAAAAGCCCCTCTAAAAACACATTAAAAGCAAAGGTTTGTTAGTAGTAGGTGCATTCATTTAAAAAAAAGGTTAATACTTAGGCATTTTTTAGATCTCATTTCCTTTGGGATTTGCATTTGTTTATTATTAGTTAGTTCCTTTTGTTAAGAGTTAGTAGTTAGGCATCTTTACATTACACTTTGCATTTGTATAAGTTAAGATTAGTTTATTTTTGCATCTAGTTTCTTTCTCATTTATTTTTTGAAAAAAGTTGTGTTTTAATAAAGTTTGGGCATTTAGTTAGTTTTCAATTATTAAGTAGTTTTTTGCCTAACAATAATGGGTGCATGAGTGTTGGACTTTTGTTGTAGGTGTTTTTTTTTTTTTCCTAGGAAAAATTCGTAATTTTATTTCTGGATAGGAACAAAATTACATTCTGCACATGTAAAAGGATCACTAAGATCCCTACATTGTCACATATTAATTCCATATTCATTACATCAAAGATTCATGACTGTCCTCCAGCCTGTATACCGACTAGTTATTGACCATCTCTGATCAATTACTGTCAATACTTCCCGCATCAAATACCCATATGTATAAATGGTGATTATGGCTGTAATAACCCAGCTGTATCTCGTCTATACAGTCTCAAATAAAGAAGGTCGAAGCCCTCTCAGATAACCAAAAATTCTGTCCAAAATCTCCAGCCTACAGTAAACCGATTACCATCTGTTGAAATAGCCAGCAAGCACTGCTATATACATAAACCTGATTTTGGTCGACTGTCCAGTTCAGCGTTGATACAGAGCGACCGGTCTTCAAAAAACAAATATTATCCTGTGGGTAGCCTCCCGGTGAATGTTTTAGCGAGCAGCCATCCTTGATCTCCCCCAACAAGCAAATTCGTGGTTCAATTCAGTGTCTCATTGTCCTCGTAAAATGGTCTGTGATAATAGCTGAAATTGCCTGCCGGAGAATGTATGGTAATCCTCCATGTACCATGAGCTAATGCCTGCTGTGTTGCCTCCTTGGATAGCTGGTCAGCCACCCCATTCCGCTCCCTGTAAACGTGAGTAAATGTGATGTGGTTGAAAGACGATTTTATCCGGATCACCTCTTCCAGGATAGGTAATAGATCCATCACATGGCATAGAGTAATCTCCTTGGCCCAGTTGATGACTAACAGGGAGTCACCAAAAATCTGAAGAGATAAGCAACCTTGTTCAAGGGCAAATAACATCAGCAATTTAAGCGACATGAGTTCTGCATAGTTATTTGTGCCTCTTCCCAAACCAGCTACCAGATGGAAATAATGCGCCTCTGATTTGTAAAGGACTCCCCCCCCTCCACAAACCGATTGTTGATTTAAGGAGGCACCATCAAAATATGCCCACGGCATGGAGGGATCAATCAGTTCTACCCGCACAGGTCGTGTTCTGCTCACATGTACAGGGGCCGCAAAATGTTGAGAGACCGCCACTATTTGTGCCACCACAGTTTCCTGTGGAACCCTGCAGTCCTGGAAAATCCCCTTATTGCGGGCAAGCCATATGCCCCAAGTGTATATACACGGGAGTGCCCGGAAGGGGGAGGAAGATTGAATAGACCACCATGAATGGAAAGCTACCAGCACGCTCGCTCCCCTCCACCTCACCTTAATGGCCAATATAGAGCAGATATCAATCCAAACAGCCTGTGAAAATCGACAATGAATGAAAAGATGGGCCAGATTCTCTTCTGCATCCCTACAAAGTGGACAGATCCCCGGTCCCTGGAGAAAGCGTTTTTGCAGGATGTCCCAAGTAGGGGCCTTATTTTCCAGGATTGCCCAGAAAAGAAGTTTTGCTTTACCCGGACAACTTAACTTCCACAAAAATTTCCACCACCACACCAATTCCCTGTTATGGTTTTCCACATTGAGCTGGATATATCCATGTTTGGGTGAATATATACCGGAAGGATGGTGATCCCAGATAAGTACATCAGCCCGATTAGTCAATCTGATATGGGTATGTCTTAATCTCCGTATATAATCCTCCCATTCCTCCTGCAGTCCAGCCGAGAGCCCAAGTTGTCGTGCAGAAAACCACCCCTGTTGCCAAATGGTAGAAGCTCCCTGATCCGCCAAGTCAGTCAGGTAAAAGCATCCTCTAGTAGCCAAAAAGGACCTCAGTTCCACAGAAAGGACATGTCCACCCCTGCAACCAACCCAAGGGTCCATCCCTATTCGAAGGAGACGCCCATCGCCAATCCGCCATACTAATCCCGACCCGACTAAAGAGAAATGCTGCACCACCGCTTTCCAGACCACAGAGCAGTTTGCTCTCGACTTATTGCTCAACCTGATCCATTCTAGAAGAGTTAAAGGGGCAATATATTTATGATAGACCACTTTAGTCCAGAGACTCTGTGTATGAATTAAGCGCCACGACACCTTGGCCCCCAAAGCCTTTGCAAACATGAAAATATTCTTTAATCCCCACCCGCCCAATGCCTTAGGAACAGCAATTTTCTCCCAACGGACCCACACCAAGGCCCGATGCTCACCCGTACCTTTCCAAAGAAAGGCAAAACACAGTCGCCTGATCTGCTCCAGCACTCCAATGGGTATCCAAGCAAGAGACATCCAATATACCGGAATTGCTTCCAAGACTGATTTTATTAAAACCAGCCTCCCAGCCCGAGAGAGCCATTTATGACTCCAACCATGAAGACGTAGTTCAAGTTTAGCTATTAGCCAGCACCAATCTGTCTTCAAATATGCATTCGGTTTCAAATGAAAGCCAAGGTACTGGAGTCCATCGTCTAATTCCAAGGTCCGATATGGTAGTTTGTTGATCATATAAAGAAGCTCCTGCTCTGATAAATGCGAGCATGTAATGGTAGATTTGTCAATATTTACTAACATACCCGCTGCAGCTTGCACCAAATGGAGTCCTTCGACCACCTTGTCAATATCCTGGCTTGTGCCATCACAGAAAATCAGGATGTCATCAACAAAAAGGAGGTGTGTAATGAACAGTACCTGAGAGATCGATATGCCTCTAAAAGTGCCATCAGCTTTTTCCTTCAGAATGAATCGGCTAAGTCCCTCTGCAACAAGGAGAAACAGCAGCGGAGACAGGGGACATCCCTGTCGAAGCCCCCTTTCAGCCTGGAAAAAAGGGCTAGCAGAACCATTAATCAGAACTGCAAAATCCACCGTAGTGAGACAGGCCATAATCCATCGGATGAATTCATAGCAGAACCCCAGATGGGTAAGAAGCATCCGGATATAAAGCCAGCTGACCCTGTCAAAAGCTTTGGAGAGATCGATCTTAATCACCGCACCCTTCTGCTTCTGCACCTTGAGAGTGTGTAATCCTTCCTGTGCAACTCCAATGGCCTCATGAATTTGGCGTCCTTCCAAGAAGCCAAATTGCTCACAAGAAATGTGCTTAGACAAAATAATCTTGAGTCTACGCGCCATGACCTTAGAGATGATCTTATAGATGCAGTTACAGAGAGCGATCGGTCTGAAATCAGCAAAGTTGACAGGCTTGTCCGTCTTTGGTATCAGAGCTAAAAAAGTGGCGTTGAAAGGGCCATGAACAAACCCAGCCTTGCGAGATTCTTCCACCACATTCAAAATCTCCTCCCCGAAGAATTCATAGAATCCTAGGAAGAATTCAATAGGCCAGCCATCTGGCCTCGGGCTGCTATCTTTATTAAAGGAATTCATAACCAACGAGAGCTCATTCTGCGTCACCTCCTCCATCAACAGTCTGTTTTCTTCCTCCCCCACAAAAATGGGAAAAAGCTGTGTCACCTGAATAACCTCAGCAATGGATATTCCAGGTGGAGCCATGAAAAGATCTCCAAAATGTCGAACTCCCAATTCTGCTAATCCATCAAAGCTGGAAACCAGTTCCCCAGTATCGGAAGATAGTTCCCAGATCGAATTTGTGAATTTCCTCCCCTTAGCAAATGATTGAAAAAATTTGGTATTCTCATCACCGCACTGAAGCCAAACCGCCCTGCTTTTCATTCTCCACAGCTCTTCACGCTCACACAGAATCACGTTCCTGCGACGCTCCCACTCCAACAATTCATCTTTCTGCATTTCATCCAGGAAACCCATGCCCAGACTATTTAGTATCCTAGCAATGTTATGTTCAGCATCTTGTAATTCCAGATCATCTATCGCCCTTTTGTCATGTGCCCAATTGCTAGTGACCTCTTTAATTCTTTTCAGATTGTGATAAAAGTGAGCACCAGCAGGCGTCTGGGAGTCCTGTGGTCGGTGAACCCAATGCTCCTGAACAAGATTAATGAATTTCGCCTCCTTCAGCCAGCTAGGATTGAATTTGAAGGGGCTGGGAGGTTTTTTCCTGCTACCTCGTAACTCCAGGAAGATGGGGCAATGGTCAGATATCCCACCTGACCCTACCCACTGTCTGATAATATCAACCCCATGTGCCAACCCTTCGGCCACCAGGAACCTATCCAGTCGTTTTGCCACTCGATGTACCCCGGCTCTCATATTCCTCCAAGTAGGAGATAGCTGGGATGGTATGATGTCGAGAAGATCCTTCCTGACAAATGCATTAATGAAATAGTTTGCTAGAGAATCCGGAACTGCCCGAGGCCCCCAGACTTCAGAAGACCCCAGAGTAAGGTTGAAATCCCCACCCAAAATCACATCCCTGCCATCAAATATATCCATACTAAACAAGGAGTCCCAGTAGCCCACCCTATTTAAGTAGGGCCCATAAATATTGAGTACCGTGATCATCCGACCTATCTCCGCATCCCAAACTTCCAAGCCAAGTCCAGAGGATATCCCCCAAGTACAATCACATCTGTAGCTCGAGACCTTCCACCCAGATGCCACCCCTCCAGAGCGCCCCCTGGCATCCACTCCTACAAACTTCCAGCCAGGGAGCAAAGATTCTAATGCACGAACAACATCCTCACAGCCACCCAAAGTTTCTTGCAGCATTATAATATCCGGTTGATTTAGGTCAACCAACCTACGAAGCGAGGATTTTTATATGGGGCTCGCCAAACCACGACAATTGAAAGACATAATTTTCATAAACAATCCCCATCCTGGGCTTTCACTGCTCTAAGTGCCCACTCAATAGATGATTGTGTTCCCATCACTAAATCCACTTTTGCCCGTTCTTTAGCTTTAGTCATATGGGATTTACGTCCCCTGCCTTTCCCCTCAACACTAGTGGCCAATTCCGGTAGTCCCTTGCCCCCTGAACCATCTGCAGTAATCTCCCTACTACGAAGTGCATAACGAATAGTCCTACCCTCGGAGCATGAAGAGTGTGAGGTGGAAACCATAGATGGCGTGACATTACCCAAATCAGGCCGAAGATGATGTTCATCCTGTCGAGGAGGAGACCCAAGGCTGCCCCCCCCCGATACAAATGGGTCATCTAGTAAGGATACAGAAGGAGAAAGAAATGGAGACTTACCCGTGTGTATCGCAGGTTGACCCCTACGAATAGAGGACATCTCTCGCTGCTGTAATGTGGCCTGAGATTTTGGAGAAACAGAAAGCAACGAATCCCCCTCACCAACAGGTGGCTCACATCCATGCTGCTCCAGTCCAGTGTTCGCCATGGATGGCAATCGTTCCTCAGATGCGAGCCTCCCATGATTAACAGAATGTTCCACAGAATCAAGAATCCCCCCCCCCGTCAGTAGCAGGTCCACTCCCACCCTCCACCACCACCTGAGAGTCCACTTTCAACACTGGGACAGCTACATCAACTGCAGCATGATCATTCAGAGGCGTGCTTTTCCTGAACGATAAGGGACAACTGGCTACAAGATGTCCAAGAGCGTGGCAGCGATGACATCGAAATGGCACGCCCACATAATCCAGTGTTTGAACATAGTCCCCATCCTTAGAGTGGATTTTTATCTCAGCAGAAAGTCCCATACGAACGTCGAGGTTGACTAATATCTTAGCAACCGAGTATAAGCCAGTCTTAAGATGGGAGGAATCAGAGCACACGTAATCACCAAGAAAATTCCCGATCTCAGCAAACCTCGTCTCGTTCCACATATGCATGGGAAGTCCAGGGAGCTTAACCCACAGCGGTTCTTTAGCTATTCTTTCTGTTTTAGCGTCGAAGAAGGGAGACCATCTTTTCAAAACAAGTGGGACTCCCAGCATCGACCAATGATTACTCAGAACAGCATTGACCTCCCCGCTGTTCAAGAATATGAAGGAGAACCAACCTTTCGACAAAACACGGACCTCAGGGATCGATGGCGCGATGTTATGCCACTGCTCAGCCACCCAACGCTGAAGGAAGCCTCTGCCTAATCTCCTGCCTCGAACATGTCCTACCACCGCAGTATGTGAGTAATCCACTGCCTCTGCCATCGTCACATCGACCCCCAGCACTAACTGATCCAGTCTCTTACGTTCTTTGACCTTCTTAACAGGGATTTTAATAGAGTCATCCTTGACAGACCTCCCTGTACGTGGCTGTGAATCTTCATTAGTCGATAAAACCTCTCTCCCCTGGTCCTCCATCGATGCACCACACAGCTGCCAGCGAAAAGATCCAATCGAGTAACACAATGAAAGTTATACTGATAAATCCAATTGAAATGTGCTATGGCAAATGGAGAAATCCCATCCAGATAATAGTCCAGAGTAGTATTCCCCAGAAAAGCAGCTCATGGCCTGCTATCAAGCGATATGGACTCCAGGTGGGCAAAGAAACAAGAAAGCAAAACCACGATCAGCTTCAGCTCGAATCCTCCTGAACCCATCATCCATTAAAGAAAACAACCTGCAACATGCCCTGACGCTATCTACTCTGCGATGGTGTCAAGAAGCTCTGCGCCAGTCTCAAAGGATCTCAACATTCACAGGATCCCCATACAGGGTAGATCTCCCTCATACTGCAGCCTTCCAGAAATCACCCTCAAAGCTGGCTCCAAATCTGCCTCCAGTATTCGCCCTCCAAAATCTAACGTACACCTGCTAATCGCTTCTTGGAGCGAATTCCCATTCCTTACTCAATTTTTTGTTGTAGGTGTTGAGAAGAGAACAAATTGCAAAAGCGAAGCAAGAAGAAACTTGAACTTAAAACCTTTTGGAGACATCCCAAAGAAGAAGAGATCATCAAGAAGAGCAATACACCATAAGGAGATCCAAAACAAATGATGATGATGTTAATTAAGAGAAATTATATACACTCTCCTTTGTAAAAGCCATTAAGGGCTTCTAAGTATTGTTTCCATAGTTGTTTTATTTCTCTCAAAAGACCTTGCAAGGGTTTCATTTCCAAAGGCACTTGTAACTCAGTTAATAAAAAGGCTAGGTGGGATAAGGCCTACCACACTTTGTTTCTCCTTCCCCATTTGGGGAAGACTGTTTTATGCATGCTTTAGTTAGACTTGTTTCAAATTTTCTAGATTAAAGCTTATTTTTGTACTTAGATTAACTCTCTTCCAAGTTTTGCCTTGAGAAAGTAGCTTGGGATTTGATCCCAAGTGCCACATAGTTTTGTGGCTACTTCTCTTTCCCCGTTAGCATCCTTGCGGACATCCAGCTAGCTAGAAGGTTTTTGGGACTAGCGGTTCTAGTGGTCACCTTGTTCCAAGGTTGATCCCACCTTGTTTGTTTATTTCTTGGTTAGTTGTTCAATTTGGCCATAGAAAGTGTGCACTTGTTATTTCCTTTCATTACTTTTTACTTTAGAAAGCATGCTTTTTCTTTGCGTATAAACTGCCTCTATTTTAATAAAGAACAAAGCTTCTTGAACTTGCAATAACCCAAGTCAAGAGCACTCTCTGTCGGAGAGCATATTAAAATTGCATTTTCCCTGCATTAGGCATATAGAATAACTAAGTCTCTTGAACCTTGTCATAAGACAAAGTCAAGAGCACTCTCTGTCGGAGAGTTGAACTCAATGTTATCGGAACCGGACCGGAACCGGCAAAACCGGTCGGTCAGACCGGTTCACAGGCTTGGCCGGTCCGGTCCGGGCAAAAAAATTTGAAAACCGGAATTTTTTCAAACCGGCCAGAAAACCGGCCGGTTCCGTACGGAACCGGCCGGTCCGTACGGCCGCGGCCTGGGGACCCATGGATTTCAAATTTAAAAAAAAAAACAAAACTTAATGTTAATTATTGTGCTTTTCCTTTGCTTGTTTGTGGAAAAGAGATGTATTTGTGCCCCCCTTGCTTTCAGCGATAAACTTCTTGATTTTAGCCTCCAATGCTCCTTCTTTCCTTTGCTTGTTAATTATTGTACATCTCTTTTCCACAAACAGAAGGCATTTCAAACAAGAAGCTCATTTTCAGCTATTAGGATTGTAGCCAGACTTTGCTCCTAAGCATTATCAGAAAGCATAAATAATAAAGTGCATAATTTTCCATTGCATGCTTTTGACGACTAGCTACAGCTACCACGCAAACATCTGATCTGATTAACTATTCATAAACATGCATGACCAAGCAACACAATAAGCCCATCAAGGATATCCTTGTCCAATCCAAAGATTCCCATATAAACATTATTGCATTCCTCCACTGACCATCTCCTCCTAAGTTGACCAACTTAAATATGTTGACACAACAGGTGAATCTCCCTCAATATTTTGACATTTAACAGAATGTATTAGGATACTTCCACAGCTGAAGGCTAGTTAAGAAATGCATATTCCTATATTTAGATTCAGGGTAGTGGCATATGATCAGTTTATACTTTATTGTTATTCATTAGTACTATGGTTTATTTTTGGATTGTAGTGGCCATTTAGAGCCTCTTTGTTGATGTACTTTGGTTCAGAACCTCAGAGATGTATTGCACTAGCCACTAGGTGCTATTTTGGTTATTTGCACCCATATTTGCTATATATATGAGAAACTTTGCATATTTGTGTATTAATAGTTTGGATTCATATGTATGCACATGAATATATATGTTTTTTTTACAAAATATGAATATTTTATGTATTTTTTAGTCGGCCGGTTTTTTACCCGGTTTTTTGCCGGTTCCGGTCCGGTTTCCGGTCCGGTTCACATTTTGGGCTTCGCCGGTTCGATGACCGGTCCGGTTCCGATAACATTGGTTGAACTGTGTGATCTAATAATTTTAAAACATTTAAACTCACACTCCCCCTTTAATAATTTATCTTGGTTGCTATTTAACACCCGTATGCTCTGCCAACCTGAAAAGGTTGGGCTAGTACTCAGAAAGGTGTTAGATTTGATAATTTTTGATAACATAATAAAATTTTCACCCCCACAACCAACGAACCGTCGTTGCTTTATCGAGACATACTCAGGTAGTGTGCAAAGTTCCTAAACCTGGTGGGGCCGGAAATTACCGCTGTCTAGACATCGGAGTAGTTAATTCTTTAGACACTTACTCCTTGACATCTGGGCGGTCCATCTTACCATCAGAGGGGAAGCCACTGAAGGTATACCTTTTCGGTCGATTTGCCTACCTTGTTGTTCTTAGCCTAATAATCAAGACCACTAAAACTTTCAATAAACCAAGATAATTTGCAAAACGATCTCACGAACGGTTCTCCAAGACTTGTACTTTCAGCATCTCCCAGCACTATACAATTTTTTGACTTCGTAAGGCACTGGTCTAATTGTTACATTTTCATATATTCATATTGTTGGGCCATTTGTCCATTTAAGTCATTTATCTGTGGATGCTATCTCATTTTCGCAAGTCTTTGATATACTGCTGATCTTGTAATATTATATCGCAACGTGGATTGCATTTTACCTTGTGCTTTATCTAAAGTAAATTTGTGATCTTTTCATCTTTAAAACTCCTAAACAACACCCATCCGCATCACCATACACTAAAAACACTAAAACACATTGAGCCATAGTAAATTCTTTGTAGGGACTACCCCCCTTGGCTTCGTTATGAGTTAGCCTAAACGGAGGAGCTGGGATTCAGGTGACAGTACCTGGCTCATTGCTTGCCCCCAAGGCCACACTTTCCCCACTTGTAGTGAGGGAACAACTTTCGAAAGATTTCTGCTGCTGGTTGCATCTCGGCGGACAACAAAATACATGAGTTACATGTTGAATAATCAAATACCAAAGAACTAATAGCTAAGGTTGCTGTATATTGCCACCCACATCATCTAGAGAGACAATTTTCATAAAGGCAAGGTTGTGAGTGTCAACAAACTTACTATGGGCCAACAGGGAACTAGAGAGGCACCCAATAAGGAGGTACATGGAGGACTAAAAGCAAGACATGGAAATATCAGAGTAGCACAATGACAACATGGAACCAAAGGAGCAATCAAAATCAAGATCGATGTGGCAAGAAAGCGATTGGACCCCATGTCCACATATGATTAGGATGGATGGATGGTTGTGCTTGGCACCAATTGACTACATTGCTTCACAGATCATATCATATCGATTCCACTCATGTTTCGAGGATGAAACATGCGAAGGGTGATGGAATGTAATGTACCTAGGGAGGATAATATGGGGTACCTTGGGAGGTACCCATGGGAGATAGTCAATGTAATGTGGCCATAATCATGGAATACTTCCACTATAATAATAAGGGGTAGTAGGCATAGACCCTTAGGAATACTCACGATAAAATATAAATACATGAGTTACATTGTATTGAGATATGTCGGATATGATTATTGTGTTGTAGCAAGCATGGCTTGTGGAGTGATTCCTTCCATAAGGAATATTTGATGGCATTACTCTACTTGAAGGGTTCTTTCTATTTTATATTTTTTATTGTTGGATGAATTTTAAGGGTTCTATCTTGTTTGTGATTCAATTTCAAGGGTTAAGGATCAACACAAAAAGTGTGCCACAAGGGTTGTAACTTGTTGGCGTTAAAGTACACTTGTTCGGTATTTATTTTCTTGGGTTGCCTAGTGAATGGGGTTGGACAAAAGTGAAATATTAGTCACTGTAATTTAATATTTCAGATTCATCCCTAAGGTTGAAAGTTCACATGAATTAAATCCAGGAAACCAGTAAATGAGGTGAAATTTCAGAAGTTCCATTTAAACTTAGATTCATGAAATTTCTACAACTATATGTCCAAATTTCAAAATCAGCGTTATATTTGCATTAAAACTCAAACTCACAAAATTTCTACAGCTATACGTCCAAATTTCAACATTTATAGATGAGGCTACACATCCAAAATCAGCCATGAGGCTATATGGGCCAAAATAAAATATATGCTAAACCCTAATACATATCTATCTCATCCTCATCATCATCAACAAAAAGAAAAGAAGACACATGTTTAGTAAAAATGGGGCATGGATTGGAAGAAGAGGTTTCTTATAGGAAAATATAGTTTTCCTATAGAGTTATGTTATAATTTCCTAGATGTTTCCTATAAGAGTATTCTGTTAGGGTTTATAGAGTTTTCATTTTTTCAAATGAATATAAAAATAAAGTAGGTTTAGAAACGTATTAGAGGTTAACTGTTTTTATTTTCCATTGATTAGGAGTTTTTAGACTTCCTATGAGTCCCACATATCTCATGGTTGCTTGGTGTTACCGGTCAAACTAGCAGGGCTAGTTCCTAGTAATCAAATGTAAGAACCGTGATCCAATGTCACCTCATTCCCGATTCTGTTGGGTATGTGTTATATTCTCTGCATGTATGTGAAGGGGAGAGTGCGCCTGTCAGCGGCGCAGGTGACGATCCCTTCGACACTTTCACAGAAACAAGCCGTTAGGCCGTTTTCGTTTGCAAGCGTAGCGAGCAAATTTTTTTGGGGATTATTCTAAAAATATGTAATTTAATCCTGGTTAAGGGATTGGGGTCTATTGACTAATCCGGGTTACCGGATTAGGGTTTTGGATGCTGTAGAATACCTATATTGTATTGTGAGTGATTCATAATGAGATGATGAGAAAAATAGGAGTGGTGGCTCCAAGGTTTGCTGGTTTTCCCGGTTAAGGGTTTCCATGGTAAATCTCTGTGTACTATGTGTGAATGTTGTGGTGTAATCTGTGTTTTGCTTAAAAGAATCTGTATGCTTTGCTTCTCTACACAGGTTTAAAATTTACAGATTCTAACTTCTTCGGGGCATCAGAACCTCCAAGGAGAAGTACCCTTTTGATAACCTGTAGAACACTGATGCAACCAAAAGACTATGTTCGTGATCCAATGTCACCTCAATCATGATTCTAACTTCTTCGGGGCGTCAGAACCTCCAAGGAGAAGTACCCTTTTGATAACTTGTAGAACACTGATGCAACCAAAAGACTATGTTCGCTATGCAAATATTAGTTAGACCAGTGCCTAAATGGAGTCAATCAGAGAATGAAGAAAACATACTAACTTTATCATCCAATGTCAGTAGGTACAAATTAGGCAAATGTATGATCAAAGAGCTACCAATTGTGCTATCATTCACCAATGAACGTTAACCCAATTATACCAAAACGATCATAAAAATGTATTATAGCAACGTATAACCAATAGATCATTCATTAATAGCCAAACAGCAATGCGAATTAGATCCTCTTGTCAAAGTCAATTCAATATGTATCATGTAAATAAGTATCATTAACAAATTGTACATAAGCCAGAAGTCTGTTTGCAATGTATTCAACTCAAAGTAGTATTTATATCAGATTTGTCAAACAAAGTCTAAAAAGGTACTTATTGCAAAGCACTAAAGTCAAAAGTTGTCCAACCAGCATCAAAATAAGTTTTAAGCAATCACTTTCCACCTTCGTTGATACAATGAAAACATTTCAGAAAATATAAAAATCAGACCTTTATTGGATATGACTTTCTGACTGTAAATAGTAATAAAGAACCCTCTTTTAGGGTGAACTTTGCATCAATTTTGGTGGGCAAAAATGATACAAACCATAAAACATTAACCACTTTCTATCACCTCTCAATGACCGAATTCAGACCACAAATTACTAACTTATTAATTAATTTTACTGTTTTCTGTGTGTGTGGACAGGGGCAGCAAAGAGGACACACAGGATCTGCAATTATTGCAGACCTGTGTTAGGTGAAGAAGGGAAGGGTTCGATGAATAGAAAAGATGGAGAAGAATGAGAGGTGTGTAGGAGGGAGACGTGGATGGTTTAATGTCTGAAAATTAGGGTTTAAACACGGAAATCAGGGTTTTATAAGGTTTTTCAACAATTTAAAAAACATTTACAAAATAACCTAAAACATAAAAAAAAAATCTAAACTAAGTATAATATTTACAAAAGATACAAAACTTAGAAATTAGGGTTTTTTAGGGAGTTTTTGATAATTTTGGGATTTTTAGGGCTCCTAAAATTCCGCCCTAGGGTTTATAGGGACAAATAGGGCAGGCCGAAATTATAGGAGGAAGGGCCGAAATTTTAGGGAGGCCAAAAAAGCAAAAAAAATAATTTTTTAATTTTTAGTGTTTTTGTCATAAAATTGCAGACCTAATTTTACCATGAAAATGCAGAATTATATATGAAAATGCAAGTTTAACCTAACAATAATATTTACAAAAATTCAAACTCAGAAAATTAGGATTTAAAAGAGAAGAGCAACCTAGGGTTTTTAGAGAAATCTACCCCAACCCTAGGGCATCTAGGATGATGGCCCTCCTCTTGAGATGGTACTTGCCAAGTTTGACAAACTAGGGTTTTCTCCAACAACTACGCAAGTTGGTTGAATAAACCCTAATTAAGACAAACGTTGGAGACCTAAAGCTCAAGCTTGACAATGCTAGGGTAACTAAACGCTGAAAATCACTTAGCTAAGACAAAATGCAGCATTAATGGCTACCATTCAACCTTAGACAAGCACACATCCAACATTTAACAAAGAAATATCAAGAGAAAAGACTTAGATACCTCCTTGTGCATGTGTTAATCAAACAACTCTTAGCATCACCTTAGCAAAGAACAAGAGCAAAGATACTTCAAAGATTTGTCCCCAAACTAGCAAGTACATCCATCTTCAAGAGGTGCGCATCACTCCATGAGCCCAAGTAGGGTAAAAATCATAAATAAAAGTTTTATCCCATCAGTTGATGTGTAAAAATGAAGTGAGGAAAAGTTATTTATACTTTTCACTCACTTTTACAAAAATAATTAAAATTCAGACCGACATGCCATTTTAAAATGTCAATTTGAAATTATAAATGTAAACTTAAACTTAAAACAAAAATAATATAAAATAATTAAAGTAGTGGGTAAATTGGAGTGTTTTCCCCAGATTTGATCCACATATGACTAAAATGGCTAAAAATGAGCAAATCGATCCGTTCTGAAGGCCAGATTGCGGAGGGGGGGTCGTCATGCCCCAACTAACCCCAACAGGGATGAAAATCCCTCAATGCCCCCCCCCCTAATCAAGCATCACAACTTGGCTCAAGGATGACGTCATCATCAGGAGAGGGGCCTAGAGAGAGGGCGTTGGTGAGTTGGAGGGCCAGGAGGGTGCTGGAGGTACTCTGAAGGATAAATATGTGCCTCAATGCTGAAGAAGCTGCCACTGGAGTGATAAAACAAAGTCGAGGTTATGTGACCCAGTGATTCACCCTTGGAAGCCCCAGACACCAACCTCAGGGCTTCAAGCCCTTTTATGAGGCAGTCAACGATGCCACTAAGCCATAGTACTTCCAAAGGAAAAACTAGAGGGTCCGGCCATAACCCCTACCTCAGAAAAGTTGGCTAAACACCCCTCCTGGTCAGAAAAATGACATCCTCTCCTTGGGATACCTCTGCAGGTGCGTTGGTACTGGTACCGTTGTAACACTTGGCAAGCCTTGGACAACTTAAAAATCGCACGGAAATGTGGGAATTTCACCCGAAACAACCCAAAAATGCCTTGATCTATACTGTACAATGTTTCCAAATTGCCAAAGGTTGTACAATATAGCTTAGGGTGTTTTCTACCTATTTGGATGAGTTTTTGGTACGAATATGGGGATTGGTCAAGTGTTTGCTATAACTTAGGACTAAATAATTTAGAGGCCTTTGAGTACCAAAATTGGATGTGCCTTTGTGGTGGTCGAGACAATGGCCTCCCATGAACAAAATGATTTATGGGGATACCTATCCCTCTCAAAGGTTGAATCTTTGGACTTTGTGCAGGAACGAGACTAGTCAAAAGCAATGTTACATATTTGTCTCGGGGAAAGTATCGACGAGGGTTCAAAATATAACTTCTTGGTGGTATTGGTGGAAAATATTGAAAAATCTTGGAAAATGTCGCAAGATCTCAAAAAAATACAAAAGCTCATTTTTTTTCAAATTTTTAAACATTTAAAGCAACAACATCAAATAGACACAACACTACAGAAATATGATGATACAACTAATAAATAAGATGCATAAGATGTTAAGTGGTCACATATTGTTACTAAACTGAAAATTCTGAAACATGTTCTTGATAGGATGATACAAAATCACATCAAATTATCAAAATAAATGTAACTCATGAGATGAATCATCATGAGGCATCTAGATACTAAATAGTACATAATGCAATGAAAATGATAGATCATAGGAATCCGAATCATCGATTCCCTCTACCCCTTTTACAGGTAAAGGGCATCACTCTTCCTTTGGAAGCAGTAGGTGGTCGTGGAGGTACTCGGGATGAGCTTGGAGTGGAAGCTCTAGTTGCTCCAACTGCTCTAGCTGAGGTGGAAGGTTATGGGGTTGAGGTGGAAGACAAAGTGAGTTGTCTCCTTCCAGTCCTAAGTCCAATTGTAGGTCTCCATGGAGATGGTGGTGGCATTGGCTGTATCAGAAGATCAATCTCCTCCTCAACCTCTGTATCCACTGGAAGTGGAACATCCTCCTCCTCCTCCTCCCCTTCCTCCGCTTCCGCTGCATCCCCCAAATCATTTGCATGCTCCTCCTCCTCCAACCACTTGGGTGCCTCCTCCATCTCAGGCTCCTTAATCTCCACCCTCCTTAATATCCACCCTAAACTTGTGCTAGAGGTACAAGTTTTTGTAGCTCTAGGAGCTTTCCACCATAGTGTTTCCACTAGACATCCACAATGAATAAAATGAAAGGAAGACAACGAATTATATTCCATCAAGTAATAAATGCCAAATACATAGAAAGGAAAAATGAAAATTTGAAATTGAAGCTTACTTGACATCTTTGCGGTCCTATCTAGGACAACCATCTCATAACCCAAAGCCTCAGATGCCACCCTATATATCTCCATTTGTCTAGAAATATCTAAGCGTTAGAAATATCTAAGCGTTCAGTTGGAGTTTGCACCATCCTTTGAACACACTGGAAAAAACCATCCAAGACCTCACCATCAAAATTAAATCCACAAGCATAAGTGAATGCAGGGTTGAGGTAGAGCCCTGCTGCATGAATGGGACGATGGAGAGTGTTATTCCATTTGAGCTCTCTTGGTGACTCCTTCCTCCCCCTTGTCATCATAGTACCGGTAGATAGCTTCCTTGGCCCTATCCATGGCCTCATACAAGTAGCCCATTGTGGGCTTGTCACCATCAACCAATCGAAGAACCTTTACCAAAGGTTCACTAACGGTATACACCTCACCTACTCCATTCTAGAATCTTTGGTCATGTCCCACAAGTTGGGCTATCACTTGCCCATCTTGTTTGGTGCTATAAACACAAGCAACCCACTCATTAGAAAGAAACATTCTTTGTAACTCCAACATACTCTTGAGGAGCGACTTAAGAGAAATGAAACTGGTGGCAAAATGTGTGATCGCAGGACGCACCAACTCTCTGTTCCTTGTGAACAGTCGCATGAGTGAAAGAACAAATGTGTGATTATATATATATTTGGTCACGCTCCGAGCTGAATCAATGATTTCTGTGATCCAAGGAAGTTTGCCCATGTCCTCTAGCATCAAAATGCAATGGGCGGCTTATGGACTTTAGTACAAGGTTGGATACCTCTCCAAAAGTAACCTTCCAACGACAACATAATTAGCAACATTGTTCGTGATGACTTGGACAACATATTGCGGGCCTATCTCTCAAATAAATCCATCCATCAACTCACATAATAATTGTGCATCTTTTGTATATGCACTTGCATCAACACTTTAGACAAACATTGCCCCCCTGGGACAATTAACCAAAATTTTTAGAATTGACTTGCCCTTCTCGTCAGTCCACCCATCGGACATCACGGTGCATCCGGTTATCCCTGAGCTAAGATAATCTTTGTGTGCAATCGGCCTTTTCCCTTTGAAGGAGATGCCCTCTCAAATCATTATAGGAAGGGCCCTTATACCTTGGGCCAACAATAGCAACAACTTCAAACATGGAATGGTAGAAGGGGTTCTTGGCAATGTTAAAAGGTATATCACTACAAATAAAACATTTGCTCACAAGCTTGTGGGCCTCCTCCCTCTCCTTTGTTTTAACCAATGATCGATTATAAGGTTGCCCCCCTTGTGTTGTACTCGACACAAAGAAAGGTGAGGTTGATGAGCAAATTCTAGAAGCTGTGGGTCGTGTGGATGAGGAGTGGGATTGTGGTTCCCCCCTCGAGGCACTTGTTCCAGTGTTTCTACTTGCAAGTTCATTTTTGCGAGCCTCCTTCACATCCCTCTTATTACCAATATCAATGATGGATTGGTTTGCAATACGCATAATTTTTGGGTTAGTTTTGTCATAAGCATCCGCATCAATCCCACTGATTTGGGAAAGGTGGTATTTCAAGTAGCTAATTGATCCAATGGTGGTATGTCAATATTTGTCTATTGGGAAGTTCTGTTGGTTCACCATACACGCACATTGGATCCAATGGCTTCGACATTTTGTTGAGGTGAAAATCTTAAACCTATGGTACAAAAAAAAACAAAATAAACACATGATAATGCAAAACTTAAATAATGAGAGCTTGATGAATGTGGAATGATTAAATCTTCCATTCAAAAACAACAAGAAGAGGCACATTACAAACCGTAGCCTAAGTCTAGAAAAACAAACAAATGAATCAATGATCGCCACACGTTGTCAATGCCCATGCTCTTCCTTGTCCTTAGTGTGTGTGTCACAATTGTTTTGACCGCGTTCATTCTCCCTCAAGTTCTCACTTTGTCGGCCAGGGTTTACAATGGGTGTTTTCCTAGTGATGGCGGGCTCGTGTTTCCCAACGGTTGTTGCCTTCGGTTCTAGCCTACATGTGTTAGCTTGTTGTTTGCCACGCTGGTCTCCCGCTGCGAATCTTCCTGTTGTCTAGTGGGTGTGTCTGCTTGTGCCATGTTTCCACCTTGTTGACGAACACTAGCCGTGCCATCATGGTCATGCTTTTGCCACATACGAGTTGGGATGCTCCATTGTTTATTATATATTTTTTTGATTTTGAAAGTATAGTTATGAGGGGGGAATGCGATGGGTTGGGAGGGTACGGAGCAAGGTTTTTTTTGCTTTGAGATATTCCATTGGTCAATGGAAGGGGAAATGAAAAAAAGAATTTTTAATAACGACTGGAAAAGAAAGGAAGCCTTTTTGTTTTTATTATTATTATTATTATTATTGCGCTGAGAGGCGCTCTACAGCCCAGTATGAGGGAGATCTTGTAACATGTGTCGAGTTTGTCGAGTAACAAAATAATACAAAGTAAACAAAAAAGAATAATACAAAGTAAAAAGTGATAAATATTATGTTGGCCACAAACAAAAAAGAATAATACAAAGTAAAAAGTAAATATGAGACTTAAACTAGAGACTTTAGAGCTTAGGATTAGGTGATAAATATTATGTTGGTCATAAACAAAAAAGAATAATACAAAGTACAAAGTAAATATGAGACTTAAACTAGAGACTTTACTTTTTACTTTTAATACAAAGTAAAAAGTAAATATGAGATTTTAGAGTGTTTGTCGAGTAACAAAATAATACAAAGTAAACAAAAAAGAATAATACAAAGTAAAAAGTAATAAATATTATGTCGGCCATAAACAAAAAAAAAATACAAAGTAAAACGTAAATATGATACTTAAACTAGAGACTTTAGAGCTTAGGATTAGGTGGCTCAGGTATTGCACTCAAGGAGCTATTCAAGGAGAGGTTTGCACTTGGGGAGATTTGATCCCACTCGGCGCTTGATAGAGCCTAGGATTTGGATCTTTTTAAAAAAGCTATGGGAAAAAGGTGATAAATAAATGTGGAAAAGGGGAAAAGGAAATTTGGAGACGGAAGGGAGAATATAAAATTTAATGTGAAGTGGGAGGGAATTTTTAAATTCTCCTTTTTAGAGCTTGGAAGGTAGGGGAAAAATGAAAGATGTAAACTTTGATGTGGAGGGGGACTTTTTTTTTTAAAACAATGGTGGGCATTGGATTTTTCTGCAGGGAGGTGCCTAGGGGGTAATTTTAGGTTTTTGGACATAGGTGTGATGACGACAATGACGAGACCGATGAATTAACGGATGACATGAAATTGACGAATTTCAACTGACAAGACGCACAAGACTTCTCTTTGGCGAAACTTCAACTAAGTGCCACAGGGGTCAAACAATGGTGGACTTCACAAAACGAAATATGAGCACGATGTGCGTGTTGAGTTGGACGCAATGATGTGAAAGTGACAACATGACAATGCATATAGCGAGAAACGACCAGCCTCCAAGACTCTACTTTACTTTGCCATGACGACACATATGATGCAACTTTGTAAGTCTACCACAAGGGTTGTTAGATTATGGTAACTTCGGGATGTCCTCCATGGTTCAGATGCCTTACATGGAGGTACATTAAACTGCATATGCATCAGGATGGAGTAGAGGCACTCTACCCAGTGGCATGAGTCCAGTGGGAGCTGCATGCGGAGCTTCAGGGGAGATTGACCTTTGCATGCATGAGTATTGCATGACCTGAGGGGGGAGAAGCTCGTTGTGAGCTGGATTGATTGATTCGGAGTGCGAGACTTCCAGGATAGCCTTGCCTTAGCATTGGAGGAAGGTTAGGGACGATCGGAGCTCAGATCCGTTGAGATTTGGACCAGTACGAGCATTTGACATCTCGAGGGGAGGGCGCACTTGTGCATGCAGAGGAGGTCGATTTCATCAGTGGGCAGTCTTCAGAGCGAGTAGATCAAAGCAGAGAGATATAGAGAGGGCAGATCAGTCAGAGGCACCTTCAGAGCACTCAGATCCAGTTTGGCAGTTAGGGCTTATTTCTTCAGTGCATGCATCAGCTGGATGCATGCAAATTTAGAGTCTGTCCTATTTAAGAGGGATTGAGTTACCAGCTGAGGTAATCCTGTATTGTATTGTCATTTATACATCTATATGCTCTTGGGCTCGAGAGAGAAGATAGCCCCATAGTTAGCTGGTTTTTCCCGCAAGGATTCCAGGGTACATCTGTTGTTTATGTGTTTGATTGCATTTATATTTCAGTCGGTAAATGCAGATCTAGTTGTTTCAGTTTATGTTTGTATGAGTATTTACTTACATCGAGACTCATACCGCTTGAGATCTCAGGGCGATCCAGAGGGAGTAGTGATCTTTGGATCAAATATTTACATGGTATTAGAGCTCTGTTGAGGGTCAGGGTGGGTAGTCACACCTAGATCTGCAGTGTTGGTGACTAGATCTGAGATAGATCTAGTAGATATGTGGAGATAGAGGCTAGATCTACCAGATCTGAACATTCCAGTTCAGATTTGAGGTTGTAGAGGTAAGATCTATCAGATCAGTTGGTGTTGTGATCAGATCTGTGGTATTGGAGACTAGATCTGAGATTGATCTTGTAGATCAGTCAAGATAGAGACCAGATCTACCAGTTCTAAAGAGCACAGCTCAGATATGAGGTTGTAGAGGTCAGATCTATCGGATCTGCTATTTTGGAGGTGAGATCTGAGATAGATCTTTCAGATCTGGGAAGAGTAGAGTCCAGATCTGAAGAGCAGAGTTCAGATCTGTGGGAGCAGAGTCCAGATCTGAAGAGCACTGTTCAGATCTATGAGAGCAGAGTCCAGATCTGAAGAGCAGAGTTCAGATCTGTGAGTGCAGCCATCATATCTGTTAAGATAGATACCAGATCTATCAGATCTGTGAGTTCAGAGGTTAGATTTGAGATAGATCTACTAGATCTGTCATCAGGAGAGATTCTTGTTTCACTATGGGTTACAGTATTTCAGTTTTGCAGAGTTATGGCCTCTAGCTTGAGAGTAGAGTACAGGTTGATGGGCAAGCTTGTATGTGGGTCGAGGGAGACCTTGGATGCAGTTTCAGTATCAATGACAAAGGGAGAGCATGATGCTTCTCTCAAGATGACATTGATAGAGGAGGAGCGCAGATCTGCATATCAGAGTGCAACAGATGCAGCCAAAAAGTCTTCCAGTTCAGAGGGAGTAGCTGTAGCAACATATGATGTGTTTGATCTTGGTGGATGCTTCTCCAGCAGTACCTTCCTCGTTGAGAGGGAGTGTCAGTACAGAGATGTGCATGAGACATGCATGAGGTCTTGCATGCTGCATGCGCATGAGATATGCATGTTGCATGTGCATGAGATATGCATGCACATGAAGACTGAGAGATGGTTGATCCAGGATGAGCAATTGGCAGCAGCGGAGGAGGTTGATGAGTTTACTTCTCGATTTGAGAAGGAGTTCTCATTAGCCTCAGTTCAGTTAGGACATGATAGTAGCCTACCAGAGGCTCAGGTTGATCAGAGATGGAGAGTGGACAACACACTCAGCAATCACATTACAGGAGTGCGAGATGCATTTATGATCCTAGAGCATACACCCTTGCAGTTGGCTCAGGTTGTACGGGGGTTGATCATTTGGTTACTGGAGTGGGCAGAGTGAGATTTCTGCTTGATTGTAGGGAGCTCCTGGAGGTTTCAGGAGTGCTCTTTGTTCTAGGACTGAGAGGGAGTGTCCTCTCAGTTGCAGCCTTGGCAGCAGCAGGCTACCCTGTAGTGTTTCACAGGGATTAGTTCTTCACCTTTCCTAGAGGAGTAGACCCAGTCTTATTGGGTCACAGGATCGATGGTGATTACTTGGTTCATGGACAGCCTACCTCAGGCACATCAGGATGGTTGAGTGCATCCTCTTCAGATGCAGAGGAGGATGATGAGCGAGATGCTCACAGCAGAGATGAGGCCAGGATGAGTGAGCCTGTTCAGTAGATGGGTGGGCGAGATGCTCATCATGATGAGGATCAGGGCAGTGATTCTGGAGTTCCGATGGATGAGCGAGACGCTCATGACTGTGATGAGTCTCAGGAGATTGAGCCCTTGGGTTCATATCAGATGGATGAGCATGCTGCTCATGCAGGCACCAGTTAGAGAGTGAACTGGTATGACATGGTTGAGATGGACTTGGCTGAGGAGAGAGCCAAGCCAGTTCAGAGACGGAGGGAGTTGACTTACAGAGCTGAGTCAACTCAGGGTCATAGGAAGATGATCTACAGAGCAGTAGATCCACTTGACAGAGGTCTTCAGGGTTGGTTACAGCAGCAGAGACTCAGAGGGAGTCTGAGTCGGAGTGCAGTGGCAGAGTTAGCAGTGGTTGACAGGAGGGCTTCTTCTGAAGCCACACATATGGAGATTGATCAGATTTCTTCAGGTTGAGTGCATCCTCTTCAGATGCAGAGGAGGATGATGAGCGAGATGCTCACAGCAGAGATGAGGCCAGGATGAGTGAGCCTGTTCAGCAGATGGGTGGGCGAGATGCTCATCATGATGAGGATCAGGGTAGTGATTCTGGAGTTCCGATGGATGAGCGAGACGCTCATGACTGTGATGAGTCTCAGGAGATTGAGCCCTTGGGTTCATATCAGATGGATGAGCATGCTGCTCATGCAGGCACCAGTCAGAGAGTGAGCTGGTATGACATGGTTGAGATGGACTTGGCTGAGGAGAGAGCCAAGCCAGTTCAGAGACGGAGGGAGTTGACTTACAGAGTGAGTCAACTCAGGGTCATAGGAAGATGATCTACAGAGCAGTAGATCCACTTGACAGAGGTCTTCAGGGTTGGTTACAGCAGCAGAGACTCAGAGGGAGTCTGAGTCGGAGTGCAGTGGCAGAGTCAGCAATGGTTGACAGGAGGGCTTCTTCTGAAGCCACACATATGGAGATTGATCAGATTTCTTCAGGTTAGAGAGCAGTGACAGGCAGATCAGTTAGATCAGTGTCAGCAGCAGTGGACTTGATTGATCCAGGCATCAGTGTCAGGACTTCCCTCGTTTAGAGGGAGTGTTAGATTATGGTAACTTCAGGATGTCCTCCATGGTTCAGATGCCTTACATGGAGGTACATTAGTTGCATAGGCATCAGGATGGAGCAGAGGCACTCTACTTAGTGGCATGAGTCCAGTGGGGGCTACATGCGGAGCTTCAGGGGAGATTGACCTTTGCATGCATGAGTATTGCATGACCTGTCAGCATTCAGTGGCTGCATGCAAAAGTGACCTTTTGCATGCATGCATGCAAAAGTAACTTTTTGCATGCACCGGGAATTAGGGTTTTGGCAGACCTAATTTATCGGTGAGATTATTTATAGATGTAGGGGGTCCCCAGATGAGGTTACTCAGTTGCATTGTCGGAGAGAGATACTGCTAGAGTGAGGAGGGTGTAGCTGCACATGTGGGGCGACTTTCTGAGATAGAGAAGAGTTGCTGCAGGAGCTTGGAAGGTCAGATTTGAGCTAGATCAGTGACCTTCAGTTCCAGAGAGGCTAGACACCCAGTACTGTGAGCTGAGAGAGCTCAACAGTGTGATTTTTGATTAGATTGGAGGAGGCCGATTTCTCTTGGAGGAGGACGTTTTCCTGAGGGGGGAGAAGCTTGTTGTGAGCTGGATTAACCGATTCGAAGTGTGAGACTTTCAGGATAGCCTTGCCTTAGCATTGGAGGAAGGTTAGGGACGATTAGAGCTCAGATCTGTTGAGATCTGGACCAGTACGAGCATTTGACATCCAGAGGGGAGGGCGCACTTGTGCATGCAGAGGAGGTTGATTTCATCAGTGGGCAGTCTTCAGAGCGAGTAGATCAGAGCAGAGAGATATAGAGAGGGCAGATCAGTCAGAGGCACCTTCAGAGCACTCAGATCTAGTTTGGCAGTTAGGGCGTACTTCTTCAGTGCATGCATTAGCTGGATGCATGCAAATTTAGAGTCTGTCCCATTTCAGAGGGATTGAGTTATCGGCTGAGGTAATCCTGTATTGTATTGTCATTTATACATCTATATGCTCTTGGGATCAAGAGAGAAGATAGCCCCATAGTTAGCTGGTTTTTCCCACAAGGGTTCCAGGGTACATCTGTTGTTTATGTGTTTGATTGCATTTATATTTCAGTTGGTAAATGCAGATCTAGTTGTTTGAGTTTATGTTTGTATGAGTATTTACTTACATCGAGACTCATACCGCTTGAGATCTCAGGGCGATCTAGTGATCTCTGGATCAAATATTTACAGGGGTCACATGAAAGCGAAATTAGCGAAACGGGATATGGGCATGACAAGTGTTTCGCCCTAGACGAAATGGTGTAAAAATCATCTCATGACAATAAGTATGGCGAGAAACAACACAACCTCAAAACTTGACACAATTTCACCATGACGACACTTCATGTGAAAGGCATGAAGAACAAATGATGATGCAAGTGACAAGAATGAGTACGGATGCTAAGAGCACATCGCTCTGGACACGATGGTGAAGACGGAATAGCAAAGCGATGAAATTTAATATGTTCGTCTTAGTTGTTATCTTCCGACCCTTTGGAATCATGCCGATGTTGAGAATCAACAAGTCTCTTGTTTGTTAGTTATCTTGTATTATGGTTTCAATTTTCATGTTAGGACGAAGCTGAGATGCTGGGACCTGAATAAGGTAGCAGTTGCACATATACATTTTATTTAACATATTATCTGCTTCTCTAGTTTGAAAAAATTTCAGTGTCATTTGAGATGTCAAATCAGATTAAAATCCATTGAAATGATCTCAACTAAGTTATGCACAACCATGAATGGCCCATAAGATTAAAATCAGAAGTTCTATTTGTTTTGTGAGTACAACCCCTTTTAATATAGAGAGGGTACAGAACTTCAGACAAACTGCTTCATTGAACAGTTGGGCATATTTATACTGCTGCAAGAACTCCAACCAGATCGTTGAACTGATGACTGCACTAACACATCTTTGTGCATCCAAGGGTTTTTGAAATTGGCTCTCCCCAGGTCAGACCCAGCATTTACCACTGGACCACAAGCTGCCTGACAAATAAGGAACCCTATAAAGACATATAAGCACCAACTAAAATCCATGATTGTCAACCTTACAAACATATAAGTTGATGTTGGTCTTGAGTTGATTGTAACCTTAATTCTTGGTGGCTTTTATATGTAAATCCCACTTTTCACTAGCAAGTACAGAGCCGCAGATTTGAATGTCAACATCAAAGAAAAAAAAGGGACAGACCACTATGACACCATTTTGTGTTTTCCTGACTTTTGAGCTAGATATTATAGTACTACATAATGTGTTGTACAAATTGCACCTTTGGTTATGTTGTGGTGGGTTGTTTCAGTAATGGTTTTAGATGAAAGTACTGTTTGAAAGTTTGTACCCTTTTTGTAGCAAGGGATGATATTCTACCTGCTATGATTGCAATTAGTCTTCGACATTTTGTCACATTTGTTTCATTGTTGATAGATGCTGGTGTTTAAGATAGACAAAAGTAGTTATTTGCTTTAAGAGTTCAAGATGGCTTTTGTCGTTCCAGATGTTAATACCTCTAGGATGTTGTTAGTGTTTTTGTTTACAAGACACCTTAAATGTCAGAATATTCTATTCTCTATTTTAGCACTAATAGAACAGTTGATATTTTCTATCTTATCAAGTTGGTTTTTCTTGCATGGCACTGGTTGGTATTTTTATTTCATTGCTCATTCAGTTTATACAGTTGGCTTTAGCAAAACCTTATTGTATATGGAAACATTTTCACTGTGGCATTTATATTAAAAAATGTTATTGCACTCATGTCGTGAAGGTAAATTTTTTCCATTATAGAAAAGCATTGTTGCCTGTTATTAATTTGTGATGTCCCTGTAAATAGTAGCAAGTGCAATTACAGAAATTCTTTGATTGCCACAATTGCAGGGTGTTGAGCTTGAGTTGAGAAAACTTGAAGGAGCAGTCGAAGCTATTCATGAGAATTTGATGTACCTGAGAAGCAGGTAATTCTAAAAATGTGAATAAAATTGACAGTCATTTGAATATGATTTCAAAAAGAATTTAATTTGTGGCAATGGAAAACACTTTAGATTCTCTAGAGCTTAGAATCCCAAGTATAAAACATTGATAACATCATATTGGTGTTTTTTATTTTCAATACAGGGAGGCAGAGATGCGAGAGGTGAGTGAGGTAACCAATAGCAGAGTGGCATGGTTCAGCATCATGTCACTTACTGTTTGCTTAGGAGTGTCAGCTGGGCAGCTATGGCACTTAAAGCGATACTTTGAAAAGAAGAAACTTATTTAAGCAGTTATGGCATATCTTGAGCTTAACTGAGTTTTGGTGGGCATTGGACTGGGATAGATTTTCTGAAGACTCAGAGAATGAGACTTTTTCTCTTTGGCTAATTATCATTCCCAACAGTATTCATTATAGATTTTTCAGTTTGGCTAATTATAATCTCTAGTTGGGGCGAAATGACTTTGCTATCAAAATTTTTGTACTATATTATATATATATACTGCATGATCTTGCCTGAATTGGCTTCAATTGTAGGGTGTATTTTCCGGTCCCCATTTTCTTCAAAGTAATCATGCGTTTCCAAAATAATGTGCCAAATATGCAAAGATGATTATACTTTGTGTTATGTTGCAACAATAGTCTTGTAGTGGCTGATTATTTGATGAGAGAATCTCCTTTGGCACTCGTTTCAAAATAACAACACTGTTCATGTACAAAAATCTCATTCAGTCTTTTGCATTAATTGGAATACTAGGAATGGCATGAACCATTGACCATTCACCCTGGTTTGAGGATTAAAATCAAAGGGACGATTCACCCTACATAGTATTAGTTATTATCTTTTCCCTTATGAACCTTATGTTTAAGTGTGATATTTCATTCTCAAGTTGCAATTGCTATGGGGTTTCTTTGTTGGATTATGTACTTTTAGATATTCATTTCCATTGGAACATGTTTTCCTAATCCTTTTCAAGCCCGAGGGCAGAAATGAGGTTTTGATGGAGGACTGAAAAGTATACAGAGTTTGCTTTGAAGGTTGGTATGTAGTCATCTCTTGGCACCACTTGGTGCAAGTCAACAGATCTGGTATAGCAGTACATAGGTAGTGAACTAGCAGATGTACACACTTCTAGTGGTAGTTGGCCTGGTTTCAAATGTGTGTACACCATACATGGACAGAACTTACAACATGTGTTGTATGTATTTCACCACTTTGTCATTAGGCTTGTGTCCAGATTATTTGAGAAGAAAAGGTTATTTGATTGAGGTGTAGATATGATCTTGAGGTTATTTTTAGTAAAATTTTGGGTGTTTCCAACTATAACCTTATGAAAGATAGGAATTTAGTTGTACTAGCATACTGTACTTGTATTCTACACTTTCTTGTGGTCCTAGTCTTCTTTTATTGAAAATTTTAGTTCTGGATTTGTTACCTTTCAAAGAATGGAGGCCACGATCAGTTTATCATACATCATATCACAAACTAACAAAGCTATTAAAACTCCATTGGAATGTGACATTAGGATCACATGAACGATTATGGTCAGATAATCATGATGGTTTGCTGATTATCATCCCTCAAATATATTCTCGTTTGCTACTGTCACTCTAATATATTTGTCTTATCCTTGTAACATCTTTGCAACGCACATTCTTAAACACAATTGTTAAACGGGTTAGCATGCAAATTCATTCTGCACCTACCGAGGCACACCAAGAATAATGTTCACTGTTACAACACCAATTTGGAGAACTTTTGTAAGAGCAAAGCTGGCACTATGCATCTTTAATACATGGATACAACAAAAAAGATAGGATACTAATGTTAGAAAACTAGGGCAACTTAATTAAGTATGATGCGGGAGGGCATTTGAATCTTTAATAGTATACCAGTCATAAGTATCATGGCCTAGTTGAGAAGTCTAGGCCGACTTGACACAGGGTCATTTGACCACAATAGATACTCCAAAGCTGGAATATCAAAATGCGAGAGCTTGGGTGATTCATGGAACGAATATGCAAGTTGGTTAGAGAGTTGCAACATATTGGATTGGAGTTCAGTGGTTTGGACTATTGAACTCCAGAACGAATAGAGCAGACACTGAATTGTACAACTATCTAAGCCAACAACCAGACTTGCACATTTGTCTTTAATGGAGAGACCGTCAACTCATTGAATGAGATATTGGACATGAAAAACATGGTTGTTCAAGAAGATATAGGATGTGATTGGTGGTAGGGATGACGTGGATAACCATATCCAATACTTTTTAAATATTTGTTTTTTTCATATTCAATTCCATGTTTGCCTGGACACGTCTTGTTGTGTCTTTTGTACCTCTCTTTTGGCTTTAGTTGGGGTAAGGCCTCTAAATTTGTATCAATGTAATATTTGAAAATCAGGCCATTTTCCACACTTTAGCACCAATGTTTTTGTTTATCCGTTGTGCATTATTCAATAGCTTTCCCAAGCTCACACTTGTGCATTATTCATAGCTGTCTCAAGATCACACTTTGTGCATTATTCATAGATCTTCCAAGCTCGCATATTTTGGACTAATCTAGAGCATGCCATTTTTTTTCATCTATCCTTTTGAACGCTCATAATTTGTGCATATGAAGATGAAGGTATGCTATGTGATCTATGATTTTGGGGTTCGATATATGCACTTTGATTTAAATTTATTTATGATGAAGTCACTTTTTGATTTGTTTGTTTTATTTTAGTTGCATATTATGCATGCATGCATTGCCACGAACCTTGGTTTCGGCTTGGAATTGGTGACCATAAACTATATTGGTTCTACCTTTGAATATTGTTATGTATTTGGACTACCCTTGGATACTATTGGGATGAGATTGCTAGAATAGCTTTGAACATCATTTTTCAGTTATCAAGGTGAGTTTTCTAATACCCCTTAGTGTGGAGGAGGAAGTATGAAACATTGAATTAACATTGTAATGCACAGTGCCCAAGATAGGCTATCCAAGAGTGGAGAGAATATGAAACATTAATTAACGCTGTAATGAATGCATCACATGGATCCCAGATATGCTACCTACGTGAGTCTTACGTATCATGCTCTTTGAATTGTATTATCACTTGGTTACATCTTAGCTATGACATCAACCCTGGTCACGTCTCCAACACTTTAAATAAGCAACCGAGACATACATGTGTGTACATATATTTGTGTGTTGACATTATTCCAATGACCTCCCACCCTTCCCCAACACATTCTAATACACTATTTGTAACACACCAGTTAAGACAAAATCATCAAGCTTTAATGGACAACGTAGCATTGACTACGACTTCTTTCGCCCTGCTATTTTCGAACCCTTTTATGCTCTACTATCACTTGGATAAAAAGTAAATTTCCAACTTGTTGCCGAACTCCCTCAGACAACTATTATTGTTGTACCCTCTATTGCCATGTCATCATTATCATATTGAAAGAGCTTGTAGCTTAAATAAAGCTATGAGCTCCTCTAGATAAATCACCACGAAATAGTTCCCAAAATTGTTGAATTTTCTTACAATTTTTAGATCTTGACAATTATTTCATAATGATTTCAAACATTCATTTCATCCCATAGTTTTCATTGAATAATTGCACATAGGAAATACAAGATCATAGAAACACAACCATGCACAATAGACAAAAGAATTTTATTCCGGAAAACCCAATAAGAGAGGAAAACCTAGCAACTTTTCTCTGAAGAAATCAGTCCAATATTACAAGTACGATACCAATCATGAAGAAGAACCTTAGCAAGATCAGATGTTCACCCTTCTTCACAAGAAACCCTAGCAAGGGTAGCGAACTTCTAGAGACAATAGAAATACCCCCAAAATTATTCCTTTTGACCTTTGCTATGCTTGGCTGAAATTGCACACTAGGAGAGAGAAGATGTGATGATGATGAGTGAACAAATGAAGTGTGTGAGCACTTTATTTATATTCTTTAAATCACTTGAATTTCACTAGTGGGGCCAACTTGCACTTTTATTGGGGCAGATATATTCTTTCTTCTAGGTTGACTTGCCCTTTTTGTCTTCAACCTTCTCTTGAACATCTTCAATGCTATCTGGGACTTCTTCAATGGTTGACTTGACTTCTTGGTTATTTCTTCATCATAGAAAAGTTGTCCTTGTCGATGTTCATCTCCTCACATGCACGTATATTCACCCATAGAGCTCTAATGTTGATTTGACCCACTCTAAGAAGCCCTAGACACTTCTTAGAGCCTATGTCAAATACAACATTACATTAAACTTTGTATATTCCACAAGGGGATGAAAGCCCCTATCAAATAAACAAGTCAAACACTCTAATGTAGAATAGATCACTCCGTCCTGGAGCAGGCAATGTGAGAGCATCTTGGGGGCCAATCGCCATTAGCAAAGCCCCGTGTAATTGTCTGACTGCCCCTCCTAGGGCCATTCACCACTAGCATAGCCCTGTGAGTGAATGTATCATCCCCCCTTGGTCAAGTCAACATGACCAATCTAGGAGAATGTTTGCCCGATGCTGCAACCTGAAGAAACATCAACAAAATTTTTCCCTCTGCTAGGAGGCTTACTTGATGGTTTTTCACCAAGCTACATTTAAAGCAACTAAACCATCAAGTTTGTGTCCCATCTCCAAAAGAAAATCTGTGCTTGAGCAATTGTTGAGTACCATATTTTGAACACTCCATTAAGACAAATATTGGCTAATAGTGATTAGTAATTGGATATAATGGATATGGATAATCACAACTACCAAACTGCAATGAACTTTTTTCTTTTACTAGCTCCCAAGATCATTTTCCCTGCAACGACCAAATTTGTGTGACTCATTTACAGATTGTTGATGTCTATTCAATTGCTATCTAGAGATTATTCAATGCTATGATCATTGTTATCCTCAATTTTTCCCTTGGTACATTCATGACAGTTTAAAATGGAACCCATGATCTTTGAATTGGGCACTATTGTTGTTGGAAATAACCTATTCTTTCATGAGAGGTATACACTGATAGATTATGTGAAATGTATACACTAAAAGCTACTTTATGGTTATATGAAAATGTTATTGTAAAATTGGGTTTACCGATAAACGATAAAATGGGAAGGAGAGTCAAAATCAATAACGATATTGAGGTGAAACAAGGATGTGCCCTCTCCAACATTATTTGGCATATTCATAAATCAGTTAAGAGGATTGAATCAAGAAGAATGGGGGAAGAGCAATACATAGCAGCTTATGCTTTGATGTTGTTGCTTTATGTAGATGACGTGTTATTGGTAAAATACAAAGATACTCCAAAGACATTTTGATGCCCTAACAAATTTTGTACTATAAAATGAAAGTTAATGTAAAAGATGGTCGTAGGCACTTGCAATAAGGATATAACCATCACATTTAATGTTAACAAATGGGAGATACTTCCTTCTTAAGTACATTGGTCTTGAATTTGATTATAGTTATAATTGGAACTCTTGTTGAGGAATGAGTAATAGGGGCCATGAAAGCCATCTATCCTATGCATAATAAATGCAAAAAAAATCAGCTATTGGGCTGGAAATTAAGGAAGTTGATCCTTAGAACATTAATGCAAACATTGGTTTTGTGTGGTTGTCCTATTTTGGCTCTGGCCTTTCCAAAGAATCTTGAAATAAAGTTGAGAGAGTTCGGAAAATGTTCTTAGTATAGAAACTGTGTGTTAAAATACGAACCCATACTCTGTGGTGTTAGTAGAAACATGGATGTTACCTTTAGAAGGAGAAGCTATATTCTAATTTATTGCATATGTTATCAAAATAGAAAATATGGATACCAACATTTTATTGATACAAGCAAAGATTACATCTCAAGATAAGGGTTGGTACTGTTATGGGGTGAAATGTTAAATTTCCCAAACCTTAGGTGACTACTATCCTTATGTTCTCAACTAAACACAAGTTATTTAATTTGCATAAATTAAATTCTTTCACATAGCAATAATCACACATATAGCTAGAAAGTAAGCAATGGAAGCAAAACTCAATACTCCTTCAAATCAACCTTTCATCAATAATTCAAAGGTTACAAGGAAACCTCCATAGACTATCAAACTGACAGCGATATAATGCACTCAAATGGAACAAATCAGCACACTTATTAAGGAAAATCCTTGCCAAAAATCGAGGCCATATGTATGCCTGTACGGACATGTTCTCTACGACTATATAGACTTGCATGTACGACTGTACGAATGGCCATACCATTGTATGGATCTGTCCTGTACGGGCTTGCACCTTGCTTTTCCTAGTTACTAAACTGGGTCATCTCTAACACTCTAATTCTGCTCCAAAGATGACATCAATCACCTCCCTACAAAACTATCTTTGAGTGGATAATGAATGTGTATTAACCGTCTACCTTGACTGCCTTTATATTTGAATTCAAACCCTAATTTTTCAGTGAGATGTATGGTTGAGATTAGCCTAAATCACTAATGTATTAAAAATAGACTTTATTAGATTCAATAGCTAAATATACGACTTTCACTTTATCACTAAAGTGGATTACAAAATATAATTGACCTAAATATAAGACCTTGTTTGCTACCTATTGTGCAGGTCGTTTGCACCACTATATGAACTCGTCCATATGACTGTATGGATTTGTCCGTACAATTGTACATATTTGTCTTGTACGGACCTGCACCTCTCTCTTTTCCCGGTTGATGAACTTGCTTCTCTTTGGTGCTCTAATTATGCTCCATAGATGAAATCAATCACCTCCCGACCAAACTATCCTTTAGTGAATAATGAATATATATTAACCCTCTACCTCGACTTACCTTTATACTTGAGCTAAAACCCTAATTATCAAAACCCTAATCTCTTAGTGAGATGTATGATTGAGATTAGTCTAAATCATGAATGTATTAAAATACACTATTAGACTCTAACAACTAAATATGAGACTTTCACTTTATTACTAAAGTGAATTACAAAATAGAATTGACACGAACGTCTTTCAACATGTTTGACACTAAACCCATGCAGAGGTTACTGGTCGAGCTACAATTTTCAACATGAAATGGATTGAAAATGGGAAATTGAAGAAAAAGATTTGTTGGATGACCTGTTAACCATTTGAGACTTGGTACAACCGAGGGTAATAAAGAAGTTGCAAGAAATTGGTGAGAAAACAAGATTCTATTAATGTGAGATCAACTTGATGATTACTTGATATTTTATCAATGTGAGCCTTTTACCCAATGATTAATCACACATAACAATATCTCGAAGAGAAAATCTTTGGGCATTAAAAACATTTACTTTGTCATTTTAGGCTAAGTTCTCATCACCTCACATTGGAAATAGGGAGATGTAAAATATAAACAGAGGAACATCTAAGCTTACTTTAAAAACAAGGTCAAATTGAGGATGAGGAGCACGTGATGATACAATCTTATGCATGAAGAAGAGTTGGCTCTTTCATAGATGCAAGGTTTATAGAATGTGTCTAACAAAGCAAGTTTGCAGTAGTCTAGTATGTTGACATTTTCAACCTTCCAAAGGAACGAGGACTTGCCTAATGAATAGTTTCCAATTAAATAATGTGTAGAGTCGTAAAGAATAGTGAAAGGCTTATGTTCCATTCCTTTATTTAATGACATTATTAAGCATAAACATGATTGTTCTTGGACAGACACCATGACAAGGAATACATCATCAAGATATATGAAAACAAGGCACATATGAACATAATAGTCATGTGATCCCATTGTATTTATTATAAATAAGGACTACATTTAAACCTTTTTCCTTACATGCAACTAGAGCTTACTAATCTCATAGTCACAACACACATTCATAGCATAACACCAAATCTAGCATAAGGGATTGTACTAATGAACCAACCGAACCCTTTACATTAAATCCTTGATGCCTATATATAGGTTGTTGAGGTGGTTACAATAAATTCTAAAAGGATCTAGACTATGAAAATTGTAACCCATTCGTACAAAATAGGACTCTATGCCTTTAGGGAAAATGGGCAGAGGACCTTGTCTCTCATGGTGCTCCTTCAAATCCTCCATATATTTAGGCTTTTAGGTGCAACTATTCCAAGTAGTGGATTTGGGATTACGCTTTGGCCACTATGGAGTCAACTATTAGAGCAAGTCTTCTTCTCCATGCTTTTTATTCTTCTATTGCTTGAGCCTTCTATTATGCTCTCTCCGGGCTTGTCTTTTCGCAGCTTCCAACACCTCTTGTTTCAACACAAGGTTCTGAGCTTTCTCCATCTTTGTAAGGTTGTCAAAATTTATGGCCTTCGCATACACTTTTTAATATTGCTACTATTATCTTTCTATTTTCACATTGATCTTTTTCTCATGTTTGGTGATGATCTTGTGCTTTTGGAACTTGGCCAATAACATATGTCATTTTAGGTGCAATTTTTCCAAGTAGTGGATTTGGGACTATGCTTTGGCCACTATGGGGTCAACTATTATTGCAAGTCTCCTTCTCCATGCTTTTTATTCTTCTATTGATTGAGCCTTCTATTATGCTCTCTTCAAGCCCGTCTTTTCACAACTTCTGTCGTGAATTTGTAATATCCCCAATAAAAAATCAGGAATATTATCTCCAAGGTTCCAACTTTGATTATGTTGTTTTTCCACTTTATCCCAAACAATGGCTTATGAAGGCTTATGATATGTTCTAATTCAACAACATAGGAATGTATTTATCATTTGGGATTTGAATAAATATGTGCAACCCATTAAATATACTCTAATATCATTGTAATGTGCCCCAATCATATGTGATATATGTTTTGAAGATTGGTTATTAAATCTGGTTCATGACTTTCTTCAAACACTTTGTATGCAACCTCTTTATTCTCAACATTGAGGCATGGAAAGTGAAAATCACATCATCATATATTAAGGAAGAGTTCTTGGCCCAATATAAAAACATCAAATGATTTATAATTCATATTTGGTTGAGCATGAACAACTCCATAGGCAAGAATTCAAATCTAGGAAGACTAGTTCCAATTTCACAACAATGAGGGCTTGATTTCCAACTCACCCCAAACAACCCCAAATTCACTCAAATTCTCCCAAGCAGCCTCAAATTGACTCAAAAACATCCCAATAGAGCCAAATAGTTCACTAACAGACTTCAGGGAACTTTCATTAAAATTTAATACACATTGCATTGAGATGGCATGGCCATATTAACATTTCTACACATAGATCAACCAACAACTTGAACATTGAACATGATATGGAGAAAGGCACTGTAAATATTTATTATGAGTGTATGGAAACAATAAATATACCTATAACAACAATATATGGCTCTTACAGAAGCTTGAAAATCCAATAAATACAGAGATAGAAATGCAGTGGTGCGCCCCTCCACTAGAATATATGCCGAATAGAGTAGATTTAGTAAAATGATGATATCTACGACATACATAAACCTTTTTTGAGTGAAACAAAAAGTGTTTCCCATTGGAAACGATGCTCTGAATGCAATGGAATAGGTCTAACATCCCATAAATGCTCAGAAGTATTGAAACGAGAACCACCATTTTGTCCCACCAACACTGACCCAAGCACTAAATCAATAGAAAGTACCTCCACATGATAGGAATTCGACCCCACTACTGTAGATGAACATATAACCTGCAATAAATATCTGTAGATAAATATTAAAGTGATTTCTCCTCTTAGTAATCAGCTGCAATGAAGCACAATGAAGAGATTTGGATGATCTCATCCTCTCTACTAGCTAGGGTGGAATGTTTCACCACCGAAAATAGATAAAAAAATGCAAGGGGCACATCTCCCAAGCTTGAAATCCACAAGAAATTTACAATCAGAAATCAAATTGCCAAAAGATCCCACACGTGAGCCTCACCCTTCTTTTATAACTCTTCATTCATCTTTCCCCTCCTTCTAGAGTTTTCTCTCTTAAAAATATTAATAAATGCTATTTTCATGAGAGAATCATTCTTGCTTGGAACACATTACATTCCTTTCTAATGTTATTTTGGCTCAAATGGACCTTATCCTTCCTTAGAATTCGTATTAGGAGATGCTTAGCTTGATTTGGGAGAGTTACACTACCTTATGGGTCCACTCTTCCCTCATGCTCCCTCCTTGGCTAAATTTAGAAACTGGCTTGTCATAGATTGTTATAGATGCTGTCATATGTGTCATAGATTGTCATAAATTGTCATAGGTTGTCATAACTTGTCATAGATGTCATAGATTCTGTCATATATGCCATAGATTTGCTATTTTTAGCCCGGGGAGTTACAACTCATGAGATGATTTCATGATAGGATTCCTTCCACCTTGGATGGGATTTCTCTCTTGAAAATATTAATAAAAATGATTTTTAGGAGAAAATGGATCCTTGTGACTAATTCCTCCTCATTCTTTCATTTATGGCCATTATTATTACCAAAAATATGGCCCACATCACCCCTTCTTGATTTAAGTCTTAACTTGCATAGTGGCTATAGGCCAATAATTCCCAACTTAATTATTTTCCACTCGAACCTTTGGGAATTAAAAATGGGGACATTACAGTCCTCCCCACCCAAAATTGCTTGTCCTCAAGCAATCAACAACTATCCATCAATCGACCGCTATCTACACCTATGGAGCAAAGATAAATACCAACTGTGTATTCCTGCCAACCACCTGGATCCCACATGAACCTGTGAAACATGAATTGCCCCGTGCTCAAGCCACTGTCCTGAGAGGTGATAACATGTGAAACCTCCCGAATTCTATCAATAAGTAGAGCAACCCGAATATGAAACAACTCAATCAACTCCTCCAAGAACTGGTCTGCTAGGAACCTCATCATATGAAATCCAAAACTGACTCTCAACTCCAGGTCTGCTGCTAAAAATATATCTTGCAGTGTAACTCTAAGATCCCCAACTAATATCTAAAAGGCACCACGATGCTGCTGTTGCACCACTCTGATCATAATCATCCCTTATAGAGATAGCTCCATCTCCCCAACTGTCCTACCAACAACCTAGATGAAACAACTGAGTCCCAAAATGATCCCAGGGTCCCAAATGAACCTGAGAAATGTAGAGTGTCTAAGACACCCAAATCCAGTAATATCGGGATCCCACTGTTTGTGCTGCACTCCTCTAAACATCATTTTCATATGCAACAACCTATCACTATGAAGGATGCCCGTATCCCACCACCAAATTTGAATTTCATCACTCCCAATACTCATTTGAATCTCTGTGAACCTCCCCAATATAATATGAAGCTCCTCTTGTGAAATAAACACACTAGTCCCATGGCTCACATCACTGTCCTGTCCCATCAAACTGAATCATGTATAACTCCCATGTCCTGTTATATGCTACTATATCCCATACACTACTGGTGTAAGCTGAACCTATATCCCAGTGTGACTCCATATATGTCATATAACTATCCTCCCAATCCATGGATGCATATTCTCCTTTGCTGACTAGTCGATATGGAATCCACTCATCTACCTCCTCCATGGCTAAGTCTCTCTCCCATAGAGGTTGCTCATGATCCTCCGGATGCCAAAAAAGTACCTGGCCAAAATATTCCATGCCAATCCTCTCCTCAAGCACATGCAAATATGAATGCTCCTCATGCTCAACCCTCATATGAGGTTCCTCCATCAAATCATGGATGCAATCATCCATGTATAACTAACTATATGAGGTGTAGGAAGAAGGATGTGATCCTCTCAACTCCTCATGAAGTTGATCAACCTCCATGGCCATGTCTTCATCAAACTTGAGAGCAAGGTCCCTGTCCATAAATAGCTACAAGTAATCTGATTTCATCTTTTCCAACTCCTCTTTAATGATGCATAGTTGGGCACTAGTGACCCATTTAACAAAACTGTGAAGAACCTGCAATAGTTAATTGATAAAATGCACAACATATGAGATCGCATAATACTTTTATTGATCACAGGCCACTTCAAGGGGGCAGCCTCCTTTGAGCAAGCTCAATACAACCTCCTTTGAGCAAGCTCAATACAAATAACTTCACAGTGCCTTCATTGGTCTCAACACAAACTTGTATACTAATTCTAGGTGCCGATACCATGGGTCAATACCATGTGCCAATACAAACCATGGGCCAATGCAAACTATGGATCAACAAATACTACAGGATGACTTACAAAGCATATGCGTCCAACAACAATAATACAAACTATGGATCAACAAATACTACGGGACCACTTACAAAGCATATGCGTCCAACCACAATATACTAACAAAGTAAAGAGAAGGGTTGACACGGGTTCCTAACATCCCCTCTCCCTTAGAAAAAGCTTTGTCCTCAAAGATTTAGATTTGGAAATTGATGCAGAATATGAAGGAGTGGTTCCCCTGTAGCATACTTGGGTTGCATTCTGGGCCACTGATGCCTTTTGAGTTTCAGGGAGGATTGCTTGGAATTCTGTAGACAAAGAAGAACCATATCTGCTGCGTGAAAAGTGTGCTCAAAACGGTGCTGCTCGGCTTGTTGTTTCAGTCGAATTCTTTCCATGTGAGGATTGTCCTACAGAATGAGAAGAATCTAATTGCGGTTTCAAAGAACCGAGTCAATTTCCTGAACCGGGAAGCTGCTGAGGGTGTATGGAAGAAGAACTGGTGGTACCTATCCATAGACTGCTTCATATGGTGTCCTTTTAGATGTGGTATTGTACCACCGGAGTGCTTCTAGGAAATCCATATAAATAGTTGTCCAAATCTGTGTAGGGATGGGTAAGGGTTCGAGCAGTCCCGAAAGGAGGGTCGTTTCACCCTTGTTGACCTGGAAAGTATCACAGTCAGCCACCATCTGTTGAATTGTCATTTTCAGTCCCTGACAAGAGAAGTTACATTGTTCCCGGTCATACGTTTTGAGGAACCCAGAGTGCCATGCCGATGAAGAAGCATGGAGTTCATAGAAGAGATAGCCTTGTTGAACAGATTGCAACCAATTTGGAACAAGCAGAGAAATAGCTATAAGAGAAATCGGGTCATCAAATGTGCGAGAAGGAGCATCTGCCACCATATTGTCTTTACCCTTCTTGTAAGTGATTGCATAGGCATAACCCATGAGTTGGATAACCCATTTCAGGTGTGCTGGTGAGGAGACCTGTTGTTCTAGGAAATTTTCCAAACTCTGGAGATCAGTCTTGATGAAGAAATAATTCCCTAATAGGTATGGCTGCCACTTCTGTACTGCATGCAAAATAGCCATCATTTCTTTCTGAGATCTAGATGCGGCTAAATGCTTACCGGAAAGTTCTCTTGAAGGCTGCAAGCCCATTGGTTCAGCAAAGACACCTGCATATCTATCCAAGGAAGTAGTGGAGACTGTTGATGGGTGCATCTGAATGGAATGGAGCTGAGTGATGACACCATGTGAATTCCTCTTAAGGATCTTTTCCAGGCGATGTGAACTGATGATGCGGAGAGACCCTGGTTGTAAGCCTGCAAATTTGTGTTGTGTTCCATTGACTGAAAACTGCATCCAAAGTTCAGCAAAATACCATAAGATGGGGCCAAGTGTGCGTAACCATTGAACGCCGAAAACCACATCACATCCGCCTAAGGACAAGGCAGACATGTCAGAGCGCAGGTTATAATATTCCAGAGAGATACGCACATTGTGACACTTTCCCTTGCAAGGTAAGGTGCCCCCATTGGCAACCATGAATTCAAAGTTGGAGCAAGGATGGACAAAACAATCAGCTTGTTTGGCGATCCGAGGGTCAATGAAGTTATGAGTGCTACCAGAATTGATGAGTATTGTAAGAGGAAGCTTCTTGAAGTAACCCTTGACCCACATTGTTTGGGGGGTGGTGATTCTAGCTAAAGCATGGAGAGATATCTTTGGGTGGTTGTCCTGAGATGGAGGGTCAATAGGAGGCGCCTGAATGTCGACCTGATCATCCAGTGTATCTGCAGCTTCTTCACCAACTTCATAGGCAGGCGGAGAATCCACATCCAAGAGATATAGCTTTTGTTGAACACATCTATGTCCTCGAGTGAATTTCTCATCACAATTATAACAAATCCCTTTTTCTCTGCGTGTCTGCATCTCTGTTTCGGACAAATGCTTGATAGGAGTTGGTCGAGGAGTTGGCGGGATGGGAGGTCGTTGAGAACCCATATTTCAGAAGGGAACAAAAGTGGGTTTGGAGCACTGTTGGGCTGCAATCTTGTCTTCTGCCAACTTAGCCAACCCCAGGGCTTCCATCATTGTGTTGGGACATAACATTTTGACCTTTGAGTGGATTTCATCCTTAAGACCACTGATAAAACAACTCTTGTAGAAGTCGTTAGACAATCCTTCTGTGTGATTGGCTAGTTTCTCAAATTCTGTCTGATACTCTCTCACAGTGCCAATTTGACGAAGTTTAGTGAGTGCTCTAGTGAAGTCATAAAAAACACTAGGACCAAATCATTGCAAAAGGAGTTGGCAAAAATCTGTCCATTTTGGCTCGTCATGAGCCTTGATGTACCAACGGTACCATTGAAGGGCTTCCTGTTCCAAATGAAAGGATGCAAGTGGAACTTTTTGGACATCAAAAGTATTATGCAGACTGAAATACTGTTCTGCACGATAGATCCATCTAGTTGGATCAGTACCATTGAAGCGAGGAAAATCAAGCTTCGGACCACGAAAATTGCTGGAAGAAGAGAACCCATTGTCTGATGGAGACTCGGACTATCGTTTGTTGTTCATGGCTGAATGCTTAAGATGGAGGCGAGAAATTTTTCATCCAGATCCTGGAGTTTGGTTTGGATGGCTGCAAGTGCTTCCTCCATGGTTTTTGCTCCGGTGCGGGTGACAACCATAACCAAGAGTTTTTTTTTTGTGTGAATGGGTAGAAAAACACAAACAAAAGCTTATTTAGTAAAGGGAAATTTGGATTTGGGAAAAGCTCAGATGGCTAATTGGGGTTTGAGTAGGTTTTGGACACTTTGGAATGGATAGGGAAGCAGAAAATGAGGATTTTAGAAGCAGGGTGAAATAATGGAAAAATTTGTCAGAGAGGGACAAAGAAGTAGAAATAGGGAATGAACATGGTGACAAAATTTGAAGGCGATTGGATGAAAATCAAAGGAGTTATGGAAAACCCTAAAAATAGACAAATGTGGGATTTCCGGATTTGGGAAGTGGAATTTGGGATAGGGTCCTCAAGAATCAAATATGCAGAATGGGATTGCAGGGGTGTTAGTGAAGTTTCAGGGAAAACACAGTTAAAACAAGGGAGACATGGCGAAAAAACATTTTTTTTTTCCAGACTGGATATGAAACGGCTGGATCTGAAACGTCTTTTAGAATGGATCTAAAATGGCTGGATAAGAACCGGCTTTCGGAATGGATCTGCAACGGCGTGTAAGTGATCTATAACAGATGGATCTGCAACGGCGCGGAAGTGATCAACAATAGTGCAACTGAAAATAGATATGGACCCTAGGTATGTTCGGCTTCCTATCGGTTCAGGGGATTCACTCGAACACCAATGCTGTCTGACAGTTTGTGTATTGGGGCAGTACCCCTCACTCCACGGATCAGGTAAAACTGATAACCGCTTTGCCACAAACGACAGCTCTTGGTTTACCTCACGGGTGGGAACTAGTACATCAGGTAGGGGTCGTTGCCCTTTTCGTTGGGAGGTCCTCTCAATGGGCCAACTACTTCGGGGTTCCTGTGGTACTCCTCACAATGAGTTTTAGGGCTTATGCCCAAGTACTTCCCACAATTAAGTGGATAGGGATTATTCCCATATCCGAACCTGCAACAGATGTAATTTTTTTTTTTTGGCAGAAATTTCACCTAGCGAGCCCGAGAAAGTGCTCTAATACTAGATGTGAAGAACTTGCAACAGTTAATTGATAAAATGCACAATATATGAGATCACATAATACTTTTATTGATCACAGGTCACTTCGAGGGGGCAACCTCCTTTGAGCAAAATCAATACAAATAACTTCATGGTGCCTTCATTGGTCTCAACACAAACTTATATACTAATTCTAGGCGCCAATACCATGGGTCAATACCATGTGCCAATACAAACCATGTGCCAATACAAACTATGGATCAACAAATACTACGGGATGACTTACAAATCATATGCTTCCAACAACAATAATACAAACTATGGATCAACAAATACTATGGGACGACTTACAAAGCATATGCGTCCAACCACAATATACTAACAAAGTAAAGAGAAGGGTTGACACGGGTTCCTAACAAAAACCTTTATGTCTCTCCTTCAACTGAGTCCTCCACATAAGGTCTTCAATAAATTTATGTGCACCATCCGTCCTTGTCAATACTTGCAACATCTTCTCTTCTGTGACCAAGAGTTGGTTCTCTAAATCATGAAATGACATCCTATCAGTACTGTGTATGTTGTCACAAAAAGGATTATTATGCTCATGTGGATCATGCAAAATCTCATCTATTGTCGCAACCCTTTCATTGTCTTCCTCTAATCCCACATCTTTAGTATGGCTAGCTACATGCTCAATTTCTGAACCTTCTTCCCTTGGAAAGAATGAGGTCCCTCTTGGTTGTCTTGTTTTGGCTGCCATCTTCTCTGTTTTCTTAGGTCCTTGTAGCCACTCATTACCCAAGGTTTGTGTCTTGTTTGCATTTTCTAATGGCTGATATACAAGATCAAAATGTTTGTGGCATGAATCCACAACACACAATTCATCTTTGACACTTAAATTAGCATTATAATATTCTACAAGACCAACATTCTTACATGAAATGGATGCCATATCATACTGGTGCAAGGAAATATGGCTGCCACAAAAATCAGAATTGTGATCATACCTTTGTGTTACAGCTCCATCTTTCTCACGTGGTCCATCTGTGATAGTATGCTTCTCCAATTTGTGTTCAACCTGAAGGCTCAAGGTTGCAATATGTGGTTCTTTTTTATCCATACTCTTGCATGGATGAAAAGAGTTTATGAACATGGTTTCATTTTCTTTAGGATTCCCACATGATGATTGATTTTTGTTCTCCTCATGATCATTGGAAGGATGAACACTGATAGTGTATTTACTGCCTTTTGAACTCAACTCATCACCCAAATATTTGGATGATCATTTTCTAGAGAATCCAAACATCTTCTCCACAAGTTTTGATGCAGAGCATTCTATTAACAAGGATTTACATTGCTGCAAGCTATGCTCTAAATCCTGTTGTGTCTTATCAAAGTCCTTCCATGAATTCTCATATCCCTTCATTAACGTTTTCCACTCAAGCTTCTCCTCCTTAATGGGTGAGGTAGGAAGGAAAATGGGTAACATTCTACCATCTACAAATCTAGCCATGGATGAATTTTATTCTTTTGAAAGCTCGATCTTCAAATTTTCTTCAAAATTCATCTTTAGTCCCCATATCTATCAAGGAACATGCTTTGATACCATTGTATTATCCCCAATAAAAAATTAGGAATATTATCTCCATGGTTCCAACTTTGATTATGTTGATTTTTCCACTTTATCCCAAACAATCGCTTATGAAGGCTTATGAGATGTTCTAGTTTAACAACAGAGGAATGTATTTATAATTTGGGATTTGAATAAATATGTGGATCCCATTAAATATACTATGATATCACTGTAATGTGCCCCAATCAAATCTGAGATAAGTTTTGAAGTTTGGTTATTAAATATGGTTCATGAATTTCTTCAAACACTTTGTATGCAACCTCTTTATCCTCAATGTTGAGGCATGGAAAGTGAAAATCACATCATCATATATTAAGGAATATTTCTTGGCCCAATATAACAAAAACAAATGATTTATAATTCATATTTGGTCGAGCATGAACAACTCCACAAGCAAGAATTCAAATCTAGGAAGATTAGTTCCAATTTCACAACGGTGAGGGACTTGATTTCCAACTCATCCCAAACAACCCCAAACCCACTCAAATTCTCCCAAACAGCCTCAAATTTACTCAAACACATCCCAATAGAGCCAAATAGTTTACTAACATACTTCATGGAACTTTCATGAAAATTTAATACACATTGCATTGAGATGGCATGGCCACATTAACATTTTTACACATAGATCAACCGACAACTTGAACATTGAACATAATATGGAGAAAGGCACTATAAATATTTATTATGAGTGTACGGAAACAATAAATATATTGATCAAAACAATAAATAGCTCTTAGAGAATCTCGAAATCCAATAAATACAAATATATAAATGTAGTGGTGCGCCCCTAACATGCTTTCAAGTTAAACTCAGATTAACAATGTTTAATAACCCATCTCATTCAACCATAGACAACTGAAAATGAAATTTCACTCCTAAACACATCTGAACTGGAAGCACAAGAGAAGTACTACCAAAATACTGAGAACAAAATTAACATAACAACCATGCACAAAAAAATTTTAGACTCAGATATTTTAGTGAAAATGGCCCAAGCAAAACCCCGAAGAGAAAAACTGTGAGAGAGAGGTCTTTAATTTTATTTCTTCAGCAAAATAAAAAATTTGCAACAACATAATTACAACTTATCTCAACAGCAAAACCCATAAATTCTATCTTGGAATTTGTGCCAAACCAGTAGTGTACGAACCTCAAAATTTGTGCCCATAAATTATTTTTTTTTGCCTCGAAAATCGTGCCTATATCATACCTCGATTTTTCGTGCCACAGTATGGACTATATAGAATTGTACAGAATGCACAGAATTGTACGAAATTAATTTTCTATACCTGCCTTGAAATTCGCGTCTCTTCCTAGAAATGCGTGCCATTGTTTTCTTCTCAAAAAATGTGCCCAGAATTGTTGTAGTATCTTGGAATCCATGTTGTACCTTGTCTTGGGAATGGAGCTATCATCTCAGACAACTACCTTATCTCTCTCAAACTCCAACTCAACTTGCTTTCCAACTCTCTTGGAATATCTTCACTTCTGCAACTCTCTTGGGATATGTGCAAATGAATGAGGGAGGGATTATTTAATTCAAAAATCTTGTCTCCTTGTTTTCTTCTCAAGGGTAATTGAAGAGTCATCTAATCCAAGGGCCCACATTGGTTTAGATCAATGGATGAGAATAAATTCTCATTGTTCTCTCCATAAATTAAATTCATTCACCTACCACTTAAATAAACCAAAAGTCACTTTATAATAATAAAGTGAATTAATTGCTCATCTCAACCAATTAATACAAGGGTCATGTCCCCTTTTCCCTAATTAATTACTTAGGCATAAAATGCCTAGGAGAACACTTCCTAGGTACAATTTCAACACTCCCCCTTACCAATGAAGATGTTCTCACTGACAACCAACTCATCTCTAAAGAAGATAACCTGCTTCCCCACCAAAGCTGGTAAACTGCTCATGTGTTTCTCGTACAATATCAAAGTCTGCTCATGTGCTTCTCGCACAATATTGAAGATGCCCACCCTTTCTAAAATCTGCTCTAGAAAGGGCAAGTCAAGTGTCCCTTCATGTTAGACATCATCACATGAAGGAAATCATCCTGATCTACAAAGCTTAGTGCTTCCGCTTCACGCGGGAAGACCTTCTGACATATCCTCCGCCAGAACCTCTCTCCAGTCTCATACTATCAGAAGTAGAAGATCCCCCTATCTCTGGAATCTTTCATGAATCTTGCACTGATGCTTCGTGTTGAGACATCTCATCTCGCTCATCCATTAGTGGCAAGTCATACCAGCTGACCCTCTTTCCAACACTGGAGGAAGTAGCCTCTCGCTAAATCCTCTAAATAGAAGATGAACTACTCTGTACCACAATAATCTCTGGAGCATCTCGATCTCTCCTATGAACTGCAGACTGACTACTTGACACCACATCAATCCTCGAAGCATCTCGCTCACTGTCTGTCTCAGGCCCAGGCTCTGTTATCCACCTAGATCCTCCTGTTGTAGGCTGACCACACACTAGATACTCTCCATCTCTCCGATGACCTATAAGAACAGGGTCAATCGGATCCACTCCCAATACATAAATGAGGATGTGTTCACCCTTGAAAAAAACTGCATATCCTGCTCCCTCCAAGGATGGAATTGAAAGTCTGCTGTCCTGTAGGCCTGGAATATAGCGAACTCCTGTAATCTCCATAATATCTCCCAAATCAAGTTGGAACCGTACTCGTCCCAAACCTATGACTACATGCACTGTCCCATCTCTATCCTGTACGAGCTGCTCTAGAATAGTATCAAAAGTGAGGAAGGCATCTCGCCTCCCAGTCATGTGACTGCAATAGGAACTATCCACAATCCACTTACCAGTATCAACTGGTCCACTACTACCGCAACTCGAAACAATAGTGGAAAGAGAGAACTCTGTAGCATACCACTCAATCTCTGTTGTAGTTGCAACCTGCTCCTCTTTCTCTTGCTTTCCCTTCTCCTTCTTAGGACATTGGCTTGCATAATGGCCAAAATCATTGCATGTATAACAATTGACTCTGCTCAGGTCCTTCTGCTGCTTAGCCCCTCCTGGGCCCTTCTTGGACTTCTTGCCTTTAGCTGATAAGGCAAGGTTCTGCTCATCATTATCCTACTCAGTCTTCCCTTGAGACCCTTCTCGGATCTCCTCTCGAGTAAAATCATCCCATAGTCTTTCCAAAGAGGGAAAGTTCTCTCTACCAACTACACACTTCACAAACACATCCCACTCCTTAGTGAAGCCTTTCAGGGCTATCCGCACTAGCTCAGGATCGGAAATCACCTCACCAACTGCACTCAGTTCATCTTTTACCTGTCTGAGTCTAGTGAGGTAAGAGGCTACATTCTCACCTCTCGTCATCTTTATGCCATGAAGCTTATCCTTTAAAATCATTTTACGATTTTCATTCTTGTTCTCATACAACCCTTTCAAAGTATCCCACATCTCCTTAGAAGTATGTTTCTATGCCAAATGTGGGATGAGGTGATCTCGAACACCATCTAGAAGTAGTCTTTTCTTTCTGGCCTCCTTCACCTCATGTATGTCAAGGGCTATAGGATCAGCTGTGGGAGGAACCACTGTGGTATTGACAAAGGTCCATAACTTGTTCTCCTGGAGAACCGCTGTCATTTAGGCTTTCCACTACAAGTAATTGGAAATCCCTTCCAACCGATCGTCATACCGGATGCAAGCCATCATTCACTTCTGCTCTTTTTCCAACAATGCACACTCTGCCCTGATGTTTGAAAATTTCTAACTATCAATATTCCCTTAATAGGGCTCTGATACCATGTAGAAATTTCACTTCCCTAATAGGATTTCAAGTTAAACTCAGATTAACAATGTTTAATAACCCATCTCATTCAACCATAGACAGCTAAAAATGAAATTTCACCCATAAACACATCTGAACTGGAAGCACAAGAGAAGTACTACCAAAATATTGAGAATCGAATTAACATAACAACCATGCACAAAAAATTTTCAGACTCAGATATTTTATCCAAAATGGCCCAGGTAAAACCCTGAAGGGAAAACCTATGAGAGAGAGGTCTTTAATTTTATTTCTTCAGCAAAATAAAAAAATTTGCAACAACAGAATTACAACTTATCTCAGCAGCAAAACCCATAAATTATGTCTTGGAATTTGTGCCAAACCAGCAGTGTACGGATTGACTGCATGGACCTCAAAATTCGTGCCGAGAAATTAATTTTTTGCCTCGAAAATCATGCCTATCTCAGACCTGGATTTTCGTGCCTGTACGAAATTGTATGGAATGTGCGGAATTGTACGGAATTAATTTTCTATACCTGCCTCGAAATTCATGCCTCTTCCTGGAAATGCGTGCCACTGTTTTCTTCTCGAAAAATGTGCCCAAAATTGCTGTACTATCTTGGAATCCATGATGTACCTTATCTTGGGAATGGAGCTGCTATCTTAGGCAGCTACCTTCTCTCTCTCAAATTCCAACTCAACTTGCTTTCCGATTCTCTTGGAATATCTTCACTTCTCCAACTCTCTTGGGATATGTGCAAATGAATGAGGGAGGGCTTATTTAATTCAAAAATCTTGTCTCTTGGTTTGCCTCTCAAGGGTAATTGAAGAGTAATCTAATCCAATGGCCCACATTGGTTTAGATCAATGGATGAGAATAAATGCTCATTATTCTCTCCATAAATTAAATTCATTCACCTACCACTTAAATAAACCAAAAGTCACTTTATAATAATAAAGTGAAGTAATTGCTCATTTCAAGCAATTAATACAAGGGTCATGTCCCCTTTTCCATCATTAATTACTTAGGCATAAAATGAATAGGAGAACACTTCCTAGGTACAACTTCAACAAGGAGATGACTAGCTTGATTTGGGGGTTACACTACCTTATGGGCCCACTCTTCCCTCATGCTCCCTCCTTGGATAAATTTAGAAACTATCTTGTCATAGATTGTCATAGATGTTGTCATAGGTGTCATAGATTGTCATAAATTGTTATAGGTTGTCATAACTTGTCATAGATTTCATAGATTTTGTCATAGATGTCATAGATTTTCTATTTTTACCTCAGGGAGTTACAACTTATGAGATTCCTTCAGGATAGGATTCCTTTCACCATGGATGGGAGTTCTCTCTTGAAAATATTAATAAAAATGATTTTTAGGAGAGAATGGATCCTTGTGACTAATTCCACCTCATTCTTGCATTTATGGCCATTATTATTACCAAAAATATGGCCCACATCACCCCTTCTTGATTTAAGTCTTAACTTGCATAGTGGCTATAGGCCAATAATTCCCAACTTAATTATTTTCCACTCGAACCTATGGGAATTAAAAATGGGGACATTACAGAGTTCAAAAACCCCTTGGTTTCTGTAATCTACCTCAAGGTGGTTGTTATTTTGGGGATGATTGTGCATGATTGTTAGGTATCTTTGAATTCCTTTGATAGCTAGGGAAGAATATCCTCAAAACATTCCATGAACTCTTACTATGCTTTGCTTGCTTTGTCATGAACAAACCACCACCACCTCCTACTGCACTCATCTTACTTCCTCGTGAACAAACCACCAACGACTATGGACAATAACCTCCTTCCTTCCCTATGAACGATAACCTCCATTTCTTGGCATCCACAACTTGTTTCTACAATGTCTCCTATTCATCCTTTGCTTCCTTTGGATGTGGTTTCCATCAAGCTTTGACTTCACCAACCAACGTCGGATGACTTGGCAATGCTTCTAACTCTTTCTACCTCTTGGTCTCTTGTATTGTATGTTCTCTGCCTATAGTTCAACAAGTATGATATTTATCATTGAACCTTATATGCAGATCCTTGTGAGAGTTGAAAATCATGGATGCAAGGTTAGGGATATTAAGCCATCATAGGTACAAAGTGTTGTATGAATACCTTGTCTCCCTCTTGTACTTTCGCTAACACATAGGTTGCATGTGGCATCTCAAAGGGTTCATGTCTATTGCTTGTTTTCTTTGTTGACTTCCTTTGCCCATTTTGAAATCCAAATTCGAATCTTAACCCCATTCCTTATAGCATTGTAAGGGGGTTGTATGCTCCACTGACAGAGGTTGCTATAGTGTTATGCCTATTTTTTATGATGCTGACTTCTAGTTGATGTTAGCACCTAGGTGGAGATGCATGAACTTGTCAACCACATCTTTCTACTAAACTTCACACATTATTGTGGCCCAACCAAATCTCCTACCTAATGGAGCCACTAAGTCTTTGGCCTTCCATGTGGTTAACTCCACTTTTCGTATGACCCTCTTCCCATGAATCCAACTGGAGTTTGTTCTTTCGCTACCTTCCATGGTTCCATAGACAAGATCTCAATAATTATTTTCTCAACAATGACCTTTGCAGATGTTTCCTTTGGTATGAACTCCTCCTCTAAGTCAATGAAGGATGATTCCACTAATTGGGCCACCTCTTCCTCCTGGTACAATCCTTGGAATCCCTAGCCAAAGTCATATGAGATGTAATGGTTGGAGGGGAGATGCCGAAATTCCTCATGGTACTTGTTCTTGTTTTCTCATGGCTTGTTGCTGGAGAAATTGGTGCAACTACATTAGGATGTTTGCATGTCCTTCTTTTATACAAAAATGAGGCCTGCGCCTTAGTAGTTGCACTTGTGGTCTTAACTTGAGGCAATGTGGATTTGCTACACAACACCCTACTGCTTGAGGCCCCCATGGTTGGAGGGGGAAACAATGCCCTTCTTGTGACAGGGTTGAAGGCCTTCTCACCGATGATGATAGAATTATTCCTCCTTATTTATGAGTCATCTAACTTTTTGGACTTGGTGGTCTTGCCTCCTTCCTCCCCTTGGACTCTTTTTTCCTTCTCTTGTGAGCACTTCATCTATGCCAATAATGACATCATGTATTTCGCTCCCTCGCTAGTAGGTTGGAGCAATGACTTCTCGCCTTGCGTCTTTCTTCAATTCTTCTTCTTCCTTGGCCCACCTCTTGAGTGTCCTCTCCACCCAATTAGGAGTCAACATGAAGTTGAGAGGCTCAAATTCTATGTTCTTCTCCACTCTCTTATCTTCGAGTCATGACTGCATGCAACAGTAATGCTAGTTGAATTCAATTGGTATTGTGACTTGTAGGTGTTGATCATATCTTGGGGCACCTAGAGGTATTTTGGACTATATACCACATTTCTCTATAGTACCTCTCAACCACTAGGTCTATTAATCCTTGCACAACCTTGCATTAATGCAGGAAATTCCTTCATACACAACTATGATAAACTCAATAGTGGGGTCCCTGGGAAACGAATTGATGTCCATAGACTCACCCTTTGCTCGAAAACTAGTAGTAACAAGAAACTTACATTCCAAAAATCTTGGTTTTGGGCCTATGCCTCTATGCCGTTCTACAAGATTTTGTTGGTGAAGTAAGAATCCAATTCAATTTAACGTTGTTCATGCAAACATTTTCCACGTCGTTGACCTGCCTTGAGCAATCCTCTGCATGGTAAGTGCAAAACATCCTATTAGACAATGGTTGTGTTTCCATTTCCACTGGTAAATTGATGATAGAGGGGATATGGTACACCCTTGTGGACACTTCTCTACATTTTTGAATCACATATTAGTTTGATTTTCTTCTTCTTCATCCCCTCTATGACTACTCTTGGATAAAACATTTCAAGATGTCATTCCCCTCTTGTGACTCATTGTTGTTATAGCTTGAATAATATCTTCGTCAATATTAATTTGTTTCTTAAGCCAAATTTCATTAGCACGGGTCCACAACAACAATGATCTCATGCATTTATTCTAGACACATATGTCCCAAAAATGGAACATGCAATAAAGCGATGATCCTTGATTTGAATAACAGGCTAAATCCAGGGAGAACCTATGCCTTGCCTCTCACCAATTCCTCAAATGATTCTAGTGTTAGCTCAATAATTTGGTAGGGTTGTGGATTTCGTGGTCTATTAAAGCCACCAACTCCATGAAACCTTTTATATGTTCATCTCTCTTGACGAACTACACCCATTGATCAATCAAATATGTGGGGTACAATGGTTCCTTTGGATCTAGGATAAGGGCATTCTGGCTTGGTTGCTTGTTTTTTTCCCCTAGTTGCTTGCCTTGCCTTTCCTTGCTACACTTGTTATTGTAGTTATTATTCTTATGCTCCAATATTATGATATACTTGGTGCCGTTGATGCATAAATTTTAAAACTAGTGTAATGGGTCATTTTCTTGCAAATTCTCTACAAACCCTAGGCCGTAATTCTCCATTACATATTACCTAACCAAATTGTTGTCCTTTCTAAAATTTTATCAGCTTTTTAATTTTCTTTGCAATCCTCTAACATAACTTGGATTGTAAAGCCCTACATTTTTTGGGATTGATGTTGCTTCAAGCATACTTTATTTTGACCATTAATCGTCTTTCCCATGACTATCATATTAGACCTAAATCCCTAACATATCTTACCTTGATTTATCATAAGTGTAAGCATGATATGATTTTCCCTTTTTGCAATGGTTCTTGTACTCACTAATGCGACTTAAGTAGTTTAGGCATGGCTTGTGCAATGTTTAAAGCAAGGCATTGGACAATTTGGTTATGGTTTTAGGATTATTTAACTTATCTTTTATGCAAACCTTGTCAAACATTTTCAAAACTCTTCTTTATAACGGTCAATGTGTAGGATATACAAATTTAACTAATTCCAATACCATTTCTCCCAATGAAATGGATGTGAGGTTGATACATAAGCCCAATTTACAATGTTAATAGATTTTAGCATATGTGGAAACAAGTAAAGGGGAATGTCAAAGGGAATGGGTACAGGGAATTGGTTATTCACTCTTATATATTGAAGGACATTCTTTGTTCGCTGAAGAAAAAAAATCGATCATCTTGGCCATACTTTTAGATTTGGTTAAAGTAGATGGTTTTATCTTATGCACCAATTTCCCCAAATAGCACAAATAGAAAGAAAGAGTAACCCAATGCCTTGAGATTGAAATAAAGAGATGGATAAGAAGTCTTTTTAAGGGGGAAAGCTTCTTATACAATGTATCAAATGCACAAGACAAGATGAGATGATTCTAAAACTAGGTCTCCTTGGCATATATATAGGAGGCAAAATGTACAATTACAATTCTAGCTGACGATACAATTACAGTTAAGGTCCTAATCAACAAATAAAGACAATACTAATATAATAATAGAAATGTAATTTCACAATATATAGGGCTTAACATGCCCCTCCCCTTCAAACAAGTATTTTCTTCAACACTTGATTAACTATTAAAATTTCTACATGAAAAGCTCATATTCCCATGCATCCTCTTTTATTGGCAAGTTCTTCCACTTTACGAGGTACTCAGTAATTGCTCTATTTCCTAGTTACTTGATCCTTGTATCAAGGATTGTTTTAGGTTCTAATATCAATTTCCATTCTTCATCAATCTTTGGTAAAATAGTCTAAACTGGGAGCTTGTCACCAATTACCTTTTTTATGGAAGAAAGATGGAAGGCTAGATGTACAAATGAAGATGGAGGCAACTCCAATTTGTAAGCCATACTTCCAATCCTATGCAACACCTTATAGGGACCACCATAGTACTTGAGTGCTAATTTACTTGTCCCATTTTTTTGTTTGAAGGATATTTGTTTGTATCATTGTATCCAAAAAAACACCCAATCCCCCACTTTAAATTTCCTTTAACTATGAAGTTGATATGTTTGTTGTTTCATCTTATTTTGTGATATAACCAAGTTATCTTTCAATAACCAGAGAACCTCTTGTTGGTGCTCTATGTGATCCTCCACTATTTGAACCTTAGCTTTCTCTTTCAATGATGATGTGATGGAAAGAGTATGATAGCCACAAAGTGCCATAAATGGTGGCATTTTTTATGAAGTATGGAAATATGTGGTGTACCACCATTCTACTAAGGGTAACCACTTGACCCATTGTGTTTGTTTATCAGATGCAAAGCAACAAATATACATTTCGAGGAATTTATCCACAATATCAGTTTTCCTATCAAATTGAGGATTGTAAGAGGAGTTGTGAGCCAACTGAATGCCCAAACAAGAAAATATTTCGTTCCAAAAATTACCAGTGAAAATTGGATCTTTATCACTTACAATAATCTTGGGGATTCCATGCAGCTTCTTAATTGTTTCCATGAACGTTGCAGCTACTATACTTGCTTTAAAAGGATGAGAAATAGAGCAAAAAAGGGCATAGTTTGTGAGTCTATCCACTACTTCCATGATAATACTTCTTTATGACTTTGGCAGACCTATGATATATCCATTGAGACCTCTTCCCAACACTGACTTGGCATGGATAATGGTTGTAGAAGACCTGGAATCTTGATTGTCTCTTCTTTGTTATGTTGGCAAACCAAACATTTTTCCACAAACTTTTGGACATTAGTTTTAAGAACATCCTATAAAATATACTACTTGATCATGTGCTAAATTTTCAAAAACCATGAATGTCCTCCTATAGGAGAAGTGTGCAATTCCAAAAGCACCTTCTATTTGAGTTGAGAATTCTTGCATAAATATAAGCGATTTTGGTACTATGGTGAATCATTCTTCCACACAAATTTATTTAGTGAAGTAGGCCCCTCTTGTAGTTGTTGAATTATCTTGCATGCCTTTTGATTGTGTTTCCATTATGTCCTTACTTCTTCCACCTAGTTATATTGCATAATGGAAATAATACAAAGTAATCCCTATGTGTCATCTTTGTTTCCTGAAAGTGCATCTGCCACCACATTTTGTTTTCTTTTTTTGTAGATAATTTCATTTCATAACCTAGCATCTTGTAACCCATTTATTTTTATCTTTTGAATACAATAATTGTTTCAAGAATTACTTAATACCGTTATGATATGTTATTACCTTAAAGTTCCTTCCTATTAGGTAAGGGTGCCATTTGTTAATTGCATGCAATATGGCCAACATTTTCTTTTCATAAATTGTTTTGAGTAAGTATTTTCCTTTACATTGGAAACTTCCAATGACAAGGGGCCTTCCTTCTTGCATTGAAACTACACCCATGCTATGCCCTAAGGCATCACATTCCACAATAAAGTATTTTGTGAAGTCAGGCATGGATAATGTAGGAGTTGTACACATGGCCACTTTAAGTTTTTCAAAATCTTTAGCGCTTCTTGAGTCCAAGAGAATGCCTTATTTTTTAATAGCCTTGTTAGAGGTGCTGCTATTTGAACATAATTCTTGAAAAACTTGCAGTAGTAGTTTGTCAATTCTAAAAATCCTCTACGATTCTTCAAAGTTTTAGGAATTGGCCATTCCATGATAGCATTAATTTTTTTATGTTTCACTTTGACGCATCCATGAGATAGAATATGACCCAAATATTCCAATTCTTGAACCCAAAAGGCACACTTAGAAGGATTGGCATATAGTTGGTGCTACTCTAATAGTTTTAATACCTTGCCAACATGTTGTACATGGTCTTTCCAAGATTTGATATAGATTAGTATATCATTAAAAGATACGAACACAAATTTTCTGAGGAAGGGTTAAAATTCATAATGAACTTCATGTACATTCATAATTGCATTCATGGAAATAACACAAAGTAGGTGCATCGACCAAATGGCATCACCAAAAATTCATAATGACCTACATGTATTTTGAAAGTTTCTTCTGGAATGTCTTATTTTTTCATTTTGATTTGATGATATCTAGAACGAAGACCCAACATTGTAAAGAAATTTTCTCCTTGTAATTCTTCTTATAATTAATCAATGACAGGAATATAAACTTATCTTTAATGGTCGTCTTATTGAGCTTCCTTAACTTGGACACATATTCCATGAACCTTCCTTATTGTGAACTATAACCATTGGTGCATAGAAAGTGCTTTGGCTAGGTTTAGTGATGCTTGCACCTAACATTTCTTGAACCATATTTTCAATTTCACTTCTTGTGCATATGGGTACCTATAGTGTTTGATGTTAGGTGGTACACTTCCGGGTTGCAAGCGAATAACATGTTCATGATTTGGAGTAGGTTGAAGACCTTTAGGCATCTATCCAAATACCTTGGAATGACTGCCAATAACTTGTTGGAGATCCACTTGAATAGAGGGTATACATGCTTGAACATCCATTCAATACAATTGTGCAATTACTCCACGGTGTTCCCTTTTTATCAATTGTGTCATGATATTATAGCTTATCACTTTAGAAGGTCTCCCTAGAATACCTCTGAGTTCAATTTCATTTCCTTTTGAAGAGAATCACTTGAAAAGCTCCTAAAAATTAAGAGCCACTATTCCCAATGATTGCAGCCACTAGACCGCTAGTACAGCATCAACACCACCCATATGGATTGTAATCATTGGACTATCCAATAAATACCAACCCATAGTAAGTTTAATACTATGGCACTTCCCTGAACAATTTATGGTACCCCCATTTGCAATCAATCAACATTATTATCTTTTTCTTTTTTTATATATCCTTCTATACTAAGAGTTTAAGGAGTGCTAATGCCAACCAATGCACGGAAAGATATGGTTGGAGTAGTGTCTTCTAAATATACCTCTTGAAACTATTCTAGTTTTGGATCTTCTTCCCCTTACAGTCTATGTAGAATCATTTATTCTTGTTGCACTTATGCCTTTACGTTTTTTTTAAATGTAATTTGAGTTTTTCCTACCGAGGGTTTGTCAAAAGTATGTCAAGTGGGTACATGTTAGATGTGGAATTTAATTATGCATCCAATGAGTGTTCATACTTGAAATTTGAATAAATCTACAAGGAGATAAGTTGAAAATATGATAGAAAAAAGTAGTTTTTTCCTTTCATTAAAAAATGAATAACTCTTATTTTATTATTTTAACTATTATTATATTGTTTTCCTTAAGAGACCCATTTTGAACCTCAAAATTGCTCTAATGTATATTCTTTCAGCTCTATGATGTAGAGTTTCATCAATTGCTCATATGTGAAATTGGATACTCAAGCTTCTAGGGCATCCCACTCATAAGTGTATTCCTTTATAGAGACTTTTTGACAAAGATGGGTGAATATGGTGAAGATCTCTTCATCTTCATGAGCATAAAATTGTTTCAAAAACTTACTATAATTTTTTTTCTCCAATTTAATGAAATTCCTCTGGTTCTCTATATCTACCACATAAACCTATTGACATGATTAGGGTTTTTTAGGATGCTTAGATTTCAAGTGTGTTCATTATTCTCAAGTTTGTGCCTATCTTTCTTGTATGTATTCTTGTCATTCTTTTGTGAGTTGGTTCAGTTTATGGCATAAGTAGGATCTCTATGACCTTAGTGTGACTTGACCTTATAATTTACGTTTCAATGTTGAAACAATAGATTTTTGTGAATTATTGATATTTTAATCATAAACATAAAATGCCTTGATAATGTAGTTATTTATAACCCTTTCACTAAACAAGTTTTTAATTAATGTTTTTCTTGGATGTGGCTTTGATACCACATAAAGCACATGATATATGTACTAAAATTTACTTTTAGATAAATAAATATTTATATAGTGAGAAGTTCAATAATTGATTAATGGATGTTACAATGTGTGTATGACCATAAATACTCATTGAAGGGTTTTCACGACTAAATGGCATGACTATGGGAGTAATTGAGCGAAATAATAAATAGTGTTTATATTAGTTGACTTATGAATATTGTTACTATTACATTATTAGTATGACAATTGTCTCCAAAGGTGCAAAGACACACCGATAGTATGAGCTACTCTTAACAAACCAAAAGGAAATAAACATGCAAACATAGAATGAAGTTTGATGGTATTTATACAATTACCTTTCTGATTCAATAAAAAATAATTTACAAAACTAAAAAGAACCATCACATGCTTGGAAAAGTTAAAAAAAAAAATATAAAACACCAATCGAGAAAACGTCATAACATACAATTATATTATGCTTCACCTTATTATGTGTATTTTATAGTGGTCAGAGATAAGGATCCCACCTTTACCTTCAACTTGGTTAGTAAAATGAAAACATTATTTTGTCTTGACTCCTTAAGGGATGACTTAAGCATAAAACCAATCACTTTAACTTCTTGCCAATAAAGAATATCAGGATTAGAAACACCATTTCTAATTTTGTGTCAAAAATTCCTTGAAACTAACTTCATTTATAACTTTCTATATGGTAATGCATCATCTCCTCAACTTCACATCTTACCAGTGCATCAAAAGGCTTTGGAAAAGTCACTTTCTACATTTTTTATGGGAATAAATCATTTAAAAAGTCATGTTTTTGGGTGTCTTATGAGGATCTTCAACACTACACTAAAGTTTGATTGATAAGCATTCAACCATGAGCGTGGAGACTAGGACGTATGGCCACCAACCCCTAGGGAAATGAATTGAGAGCTAATTGGAGAGTATCTAACCACTACAAATATTGAAGGTTGTTTTTAGTTGGATTGGTGTTATTTTAGAGGTTAATTACTATTAATGTTTGCTTTAAAGAAATAGTATTCATATAGATAACTTCACATAATTGACATGGTTGCTAAAGAAATATAGCATTATTATTATTTACTAAAATAGATCCATCTATCATGCACCAAGGGAGAGATCAAATATCTTGAGGTTCAAACATTTCCTTAATTCTTTTCATTCTAAAAAAGGTTAACATGTTAATAGATTGGATCCCTCTCGGCACTTGATAGATATAGAGTTAAGATAAATCTACATTGGTTTATTTATTATCGTATTAATTTTGTTTAGGTTTCTATCATTATTATGATGATGAGTTAATTTTTAATTTTTAAGTTTTAAGGACTCTTTATTCACACATTATATTCTAAAATGCCTCAAAGAAATCACACTATTTACATTCTCCACATTTTAAATATATTTAGTGTGGGTTGTTGATTACATAAAACTTCCATTTATTTGAATCCTTCCAACATATTATATTCATTTATTCCCTAGAACTATGCTTCTCATATTTTAGTTGCTAAAATGGTTCCATCTTCGTACTATCTAGTTGGGTAAGTTTGTAAGGTGGATATGTAACTATTTCAATTTAATTTATTTAGGTTATACATGTAAATTCACATGCACACAATTACTCTATGTTCAATATCTCATGGAGGTACTAAATGAAATTGATTAACTACAAACAAAATTGAGATGTGTACATACATATAAGGCCCTAGTAGGGAAAATTTTAGGGGCAAAATTTAGCCCATGGGCTATTTTTCAACCTTTTTTTTCCAAAAAAAGATTTGCAAATTTGCCTTTCTTTCAAAGATGATTAGCCCAAATTTCCATGGGATAAATTTTATTTACTCTAAAAATCGTCAAAATTGTCCAAAAACTATATAAAGTCCCTATAAATTTTAACATTTTTACAAATATATCGCCCAACATTTTATGGTAGCAAATTTAAGAATTAGTAAGATTTGCCAAGGTTTCTACACTAAGAAAATTATGGATCCTTAAAATTTTCCCTGGGCCCTAGCCTTAAGAATATTCAAGCCCCTCCATTGCATGATCACCTTGGTGGTCACTTGCTGGCATAGATAAACATGATATGATGTTAAGGGCTAGATGATTTAGTTTCATGTGCATTGGGCTAGATGATTTAGTTTCATGTGCATTGGACCATCGACAAGGAACCCCACAGACATGTCATGTGCCCTTGCATGAAGGAAAGGTGCACCACAGATAGTGGAAGCTCACATTAGTTGAGAAAACCAAGAGAATCTTGGAGGGAACTTGATGAGGAAGAATTTTTTTTAGCGGGAAACCTCATCCATAAGTAGGCACTATACATGATAGAAAAAATAGAAAGAAGAACTAACTGGCTTATAGGTGACTTGAAAAGACTTGGTTGGATGCACATTGGTTGGGTAGGCTAAGTGGGTGCACTTGGTTGGATGCACGTTATCTAGGAGTAGTTGGACGCATGTCAGAACAGTGGATGTTGGCTTCATGCACTTATTGGTGCACCTTTTTGGGCACACTTGGAGGTACCTTATCGAAAGTATTTGTTGGGCGTAGCTTGCAAGATGCACTTACAATGGATGCAAATGTGATAGGCACACTTGTGATATACATGAATGTAGTGGGATTACTTTCCATCTAGACTTGCATCCACAAACACAAATGTGATGGGTGCACTTGTCGGATAGGCTTGTAATGAACATGAATGCAATGGGAACACTTGTGGGAACTTGAGTGTTGGAGGGACTTGTAATCACGATCGCATGACATAGTAGGCACACCAACATTGGAGATGGATGTTGGTAGACAAGTTGTGTGGGAACAATTGAGTTGCATGAAAACAGTTGAGTCCACTTAGACTTGGAAGGGATTACAAGAGTTTTGCAAGACTCGTATATATAGTGGATGCCTCAAAGTGGTTAACGCAATTCATTCTTGGCAAGTGATTGAGACACAAGTTCAAAGTGAGCTCTATAATTGTGCTAAGTTATAGGTTTTTATGGTTGGGTGAACTAAAATTGTTCGAGTGAAAAAGAAGTGAACGAGACTTGTAGGAGGCAGGCATGTGGTAGGTTCATGGATTGGATTGATGACTCTAGGAAAAGTGGTTCCTTTTGTAATCACAGTATGTGAAAAGGGTTACAAGCACTCAGTATGTATCCTATGTTGTAGACCGTAACACTTGCATCTAATAAATTCTAAGGCATCTGCCTTGGGTTCTAGTTGCACATGTGCATTATGTTCTATTTGGTTGGATGAATACTTTTATGTTTCTTGTGATGCATTGTAATGGCTAATTATTGTAATACTGGCTAAGTATTGCTGGGATGTTTTAAATGCCACGATTGGACGTGCTTGGATAACTTGGTTAAGTATAGATAAGGTTACACATCTAACATATCTTACTCTAAGGAAAAGTTATGGGAAAACCTTATGCGAAGAGTTGTAGTATGGTTGTAGTAGACACAAGTTGGTCAAACCCTTGTGGCTGAGGCAAGCTAGTTCCGCACGAGATTAGGTGAAAAAATGAAGTGCGCAAATTTCTAAGATCAAAGAAAAAAATTCCAGGGAAACTACAGATACGTGACATTTCATATCCACTTAGTATCATAGCTAAGTTGAGCACTTTTTCTCCATTGTTACTTTTGTGATTGTGGTTGCAAATCACTTTGGGTACTCTTTCTCATGCCTCGAAAAATTTAGAAGTAAGGCAAATACCTTGAGGCAGGTTGGCAGGCAGCCATGGGGATTATGAATTGCATAAAAGATAATAGGATATGCCATGAACAATAGAGCAACATAGCACTTCAACCACACGAATTTAGAAATTGGACAGAGTTCATAGGTCGGCGATGGAATCATGGTATATGAACTAAATTGAAAGAATCATAAGCGCAATGAAGGAATTTTGATTTTTAGAGGGGGATTTGAAATCAAACCAAGGATATTTTCTTTAGTAGGTTTATTTCTAGTCGTCTTTAGTTTGTCTAGGACGTACATTTCAACAGTGTATTTGTTTCAATGATTCTTTATATTAGTCAAGCCCTCCCCTTGCACATGATCAAACCAAATGATTCTCTTGTGATTTAAGAAGCTCACCATTTAAGAGGCTCGCACTTTGAAGACATGGAATGACTCAATGTAAGATAGATAGTTGTTCAAATAGTCTGAGATGCTTGTAGATTGGAGAAACTATACCTCATTGGGGTTATGATATAAGCATGTGGGGAAAACTATCCAATAGTTCAGGAGAGATCTAGGATATGGAAGTTTGACGTCATACTTTTATGAGGATTATGAGACATTGCAAATTCTAATGGTGTCCAACGATGTTGGGAAACTTGGATCACAATTAGGAGGCTATATCATTCGATGGAATAGTCGAAGAGAGGGGATTAAAGGAGTCTTACTCATCCAAAAATTGTTTTCAAAAGACACAACTTCTGAAGAATGTTTTATTATGTTTCTTGTTCATTCCCCATGTGCTTAATTTCTGTGAGTTTTGATGTAAGCCTTAAGAGAGGGTGTTGGAATGTAAGGATCGCATTTATGTAAAAAATTCGTGTTGTTAGTAATTAGTTAGATGAGCTCTTAGAAGTTTGCTGATACTTAGTTGGAATTGAGAGATTGTCTCCAACCAAATTTTTTATTTATGGTGCGTGTTTGAGATATTCTCTCAATAGTTTGCTAGTGTGTATGTGTATAAGTATGTAACATTGTTTGATGTTAATATATATATATAACTCAGAACTCATTTGTTTTGTGTAGAAACAATGTCTACTCTTCATTTTTTCTACAGGTAGAGATGGCTCATGAAGGTATTCTTCCAATTAGGGCCATGATGGTTAATAAAAACATCATAGTGGGGAGAAGAGGTTGAGGTAGAGCAAGTGGCCATAGACAATTAAGAAGCAACAAAACTATTGGCATTGTGATAGAGGGGGGTTGCTCGATTTTCCATTGGAAATGGAATGGATTATTTGGAAAATGGATGGATTGATAAACATAAACGATGCAACAAAGGTAGGGAAATTAAAATGGTGTGGAAAATACAAGCAATCGTGCACTTTGATTTTAAAGATGTGGTTGATGTGATTTACAGTAAGATGCCAAACACAAGTCATCAACACATACGTCGAATGTATTGAATGTCACTTTGACATTTCTCGGGTTCATCACTTACAAGTGATTTTCTTTTTCTTATTAAAAGTATCTTATAGATTTAAATAAATTAAATAAAAAAACATTGTAGTAATAATTTTAACCATTATAATAATACAAACTTTATAAATTGTATTTTTTAAAATTATATATATTAGTTTCTAAATCATCCTTTTTATTAAATTTTAACAAATAAACAATAAAGACCATTATAATAATATACCTTTAACCCTTGAGTAACCACCAATACTCATATAAGAACATATCGTAGCAAGGAGATTTTAATTTGCAGTTTACTTGACATCATGGCCGAGCATACCTCATAAGTTGTTATCACCTACGGAGTAATATAAGCGCTCACCAAAACACCCCTGACTCACCGAAATCGCAATTTGAAGTACTCAAGTCACAATTTCAGCGGTGTATCTATGGTGTTACACACCATCCCTCACGTCATAGTATCCGTTGTGTTGCATACCATCCCATACATTCATAACACTACAGTTATGGTTTTGCTTTTATTTGTTTTTTCCATGTATCATTTTTAACGTAGAAGCTATGCATCTCTTGATATAATCATCTTGATGGCAAGAAAGAAGTAGACATAATCATTGCAAGTTATTATGATGATGACAGGAAAGAAATAGACAATCATTACAAGTCATTATGATTACTATAGGACAAACCCAAATACATAATAAAGAAAATACACTATAAGATGTGTGGAATGACAATGTTTAAATGTTTAATGGAAAATAAAGATTATGGAATTTTAAAATGATATGTTCAATGAAGTATAATATGTTTTTTTAATGGGAGTAAGTTAAATGTTTTATGTTTTGGATTTTTGTTTGGTGATTGTTTTAGTCAAATTTGGTTGAAATGGTTGGAATTGGTTGGAATTGCAAATATATGTTGTTAGAATTGTAGATATACGTTATTGGAATTGTATAATTGGGTTACCCACAGTTTTTGAGGGCGTTGAATCCATTTATATAATAAAAAAAATACAATTTGAATAATAAAAATCATGATTTCAGCAGGTCGGATTCCAAAAAAAAATAAAAAAATTCAAAACTTATTATGATTAGTTTTCCCTTTTTAAATTAAAGGGTTATGGCCAAAAAACAAGAGCATCATGTCACTTATGAGAATTGAATGTGGGTGAAAAGGATAACAATCATTCCTTCCAACTACCCAAAATACAACTAATGGACAATTATTCCTTTATTATTATCTTTTCATATTTCAAACACCATTTAAATAACTATAATCAATATACTATTCACCATTAACTTTGTAAATGGAATGGGATTCAAAAACTTCCTATTAAAATAGCTATAATCAATATACTATCCACTATTAACCTTGTAATGAGTTTTTCCCGTAAAAAATCCCTTCAAATATTCTAAGAGTTTATATATTTATTCATTATTAATTGGAATGGGATTCAAAAACTTCCTATTGTGTGCTTAGACGTCTTGGGTTATATTTTATTGTGTGCTTAGACGTCTTGGGTTATATTTTTGATCGAATCTTTTATAATTTTGAACTTCCACTAAATAGTTAAAAAAGTTTTATTTTCTTGAAATATTTTAAAAGTTTATATATTCAATATTAGTTGGGATGAGATTTAGATGTTTTTCCGTGGGTTATATTTTTATCTAATCATTTATAATTTTGAACTTTCACCAAATAGCTACATAGTTCAAAAGTTTAGTAGTATCTTATCATTTTGACAAAATAATAAATGAGAATTATTATCATTTTCATTGATTTAGTTTTTTCTTACATTGAAATTTATTTTAATGATTAATTAATTGTAATGATTATAATAAATAATTTTCAGATTGGGTGTTTAGGATACGACAAGGCAATTAGTAGTTGCCATGTCTTGTGAAGGTCTTTTTGTATACCACAAAAGAAATAAATGAGTTGGTGTTTGAAATAGAGGAAATTCATAACTAAAACGGCGAGATTATTTAATAGAATAGAAACATGGAGGCAAAACTCAACATTCTGCTAAAGGCAACCGTTGGACTAGAGTTTGCTCCTACTGATGCTCAACCATGAAGTGAAAGAAAGGTTCCTACAATCCCTATTTCAAATGATGACAATGTTTCTTAGTTTAGATTTATTTCTAAGTAATCATAGGCATATACATGACAACAAATCATCATTTTTGCTTTATTGTGCTAGCTTGTTACTTAAAGCTGTAAATTACAATCTAATGATTTGTATATGGTCCGGTTTCCTTAGTGGACGACCACCAACACTCTCATATCTTTTTGATGATTTTTTTATAAAGTTATTTAAGATCCTTCTATTGACTAAAAAAGATTATTACAATTGAAAACTACTAGTCTACATAGGCATGAAGACACAACGATTACTTGTCAAACCAAATAAGCAAAAATAAAGAGATAGTTATTGTCATGCTTCATAGAACTAATCTATTCATCAAAATAATAGAGATTCAGTATTCCTCTAGGGGAAACTAGACTATAAAACATTGTTTGTAAAATTAAAATGATCATCTAAGAAATTAGTGTATGATTTTCAATATTCATAACTATTATTGGTACGCAATATATTATATTATACTACTAAAAGATAGCCTACTTTGGGGCTCTTTATACTAAATAGGATATTAACGATTTTCTTCCTATGGAATGTGAATAACCTGGTTTCCAATTGCTTTGGTTGGATAAGTTTGTTGAGCTGAAGAAGTACATTGAAGGGTCATGCCAAACAAGTGGTACAAAATGGAAGAGGCAAGAGGAGAAACATTCATATGGAAAGAGCTAAAAGAAAATTTTATCGAAGATTTCAAATTCTCTCCAAAGGAGGAGCAATTAATCGAAGCTAGCAACCAAGTGAAAAAGTTTCTACAACGGACGAGCAATAAAATATCAACAGATAATTAACAACTTGTTCGACAAACTGCTATATGCAATAACATTAAGTCGACAGGAATCCAACATTCGACAAGATTACAATTGGAAACGGAGAAAACAAACGGAAAAAGATTCAAATGGAAACAAGATCATCCAGGCACATCCAAGCTAGTCAAAACAACCTTCAAAGTCGAAGCAGTAGAAAAAGAAGATCCTGAAAAGCTAACCAAAAAATACTTTCCACCGACATTCACGCAACTCAAAGAAGGAGAACGACCAATCAATGAAAGCAGAGTGCCGGAATGGATGGATGCAAAAATTAAGACGAAATAAATTGTTAGTTTTTCATCATTAATTCAATATGATATATGATCTTATCTGAGAGAACAACCTATACAACATATCAATCAATCACAAGAGACAATAGACACAAAGCATTTCACTGGGGAAACCATAAAGGAGAAATCCCCGCAACTTCCTCAGAGATAGAATGAGCAATGATACAAAACCCCAATAACGAGAGATAGTCTCCTAGCAGCGTCTCCTCCTCCACTTGTGCGCACTACTCACTTGAGAGAATGAGTGAGTGAATGAATGAATAAATAGCGAGGTGCTCCTCTCTATTATACTTGTCTTCCACTTTCCTTTTACCCTACTGGGTCGACCTCTCCTAGGAGAGTCTAATAACCCACTATAACTTAACTTTGGGCCAACCCCACTAGGGGAGTCTAATAACCCTATCATATACAATGATGATCTTCCCGATCGCAGGAATGAAACCTCTCCGTTGGAAGTACAATGTCATATGAATAAAATATGAAATATACAAGTGAAATACATTCCGAAGTTACAAATACATCAACACTCCCTCTTAACTAGGAAGGTATTTCTCGACACAGTTCTTAAGCACAAGTCTTCATCGTCACTGGATCATCGTCATTGGATCATTGTCATTGCATCATCGTCACTGCTGCTATCTCAATCATCAATCTCCAATATACTCGTCATAGGAAGTTCTACAGAGCCATCCCTTTTTCATGCTGGATGTAGGCCTAGCCTCCATGTAGGTCTTCATCATCTCTGCGAGTGGCTCGTCCGATGGAATCTTAAGGGCTAATTATGTGCATCTGCAAAACTTGAAAAGAGCATCTCAGGACTGATTACGAGCTTATTGCTCAACCTATAAGATCTGCCAAGGCTGATTACATGCGACCAGGAAAAACCTTGAAAGAGCATCCCAGGACTGATTACGAGCTTACTGCTCAACCTATAGGATCTCCCAGGGAGCTATTATATGCCAACAAGAAAAAACTCGAAAGAGCATCCTAGGACTGATTACAAGCTTCCTGCTCAACCTATAGGATCTCCTAGGACTGATTACATGCGAACAAGCAAAACCTCGAAAGAGCATCCTAGGACTGATTACGAGCTTCTTGCTCAACCTATAGGATCTCCCAAGACTGATTACATGCGAACAAGCAAAACCTCGAAAGAGCATCCCAGGACTGATTACGAGCTTCCTTCTCAACCTATAGGATCTCCCAAGACTGATTACATGTGAACAAGCAAAACCTCGAAAGAGCATCCCAGGACTGATTACGAGCTTCCTGCTCAACCTATAGGATCTCCTAGGACTGATTACATGCTATTGCACAACCTGCAAGATATCCACGGCCACAGAGTATCATACGGATACTTATGATCATACTGATCATCCTCGCACGGAGCATCATGCGAATGCTCATGATCATATGGATCATCATCATACAGAACATCATACGGATGTTCATGGCGGAGCATCGTCCAGATGCTCATCACACATCACTTACATCCACAGCCATGGTGAGGACCCTCCTACCACCATGCTTGGAAGGGCTCCTGCATCTGTGTCCCATCACTTCCTCCTGGAAGTATCTTCAATCTGAAGAACACCAAGCCTCTCTTTGAAGTACTCGAATTTCACTCTGGCTAGTGGTTTGGTCAACACATATGCTATCTTCTCATCCATCGCAACATACAGGAGCTTCACTGCTCCTCTCTGCACCATATCCCTGATATAGTGATACTTGATCTCAATATTATTCGAATTGTCATGGAACATCGGGTTCTTGGACAACTTCACACAACTCTAGTTGTCACAGAAGATACAAGTAGCATCTAACTGGAGATCAAATAAATCTGACAGTAGCTTCCTAAGCCATACTGGTTCACAACTGGGGGAATAAGCTGCGACATACTCTGCTTCGACTATACTCAGTGCTACGCAGGATTTCTTCCTGCTAAACCAAGAGATCACCCCACATCCCATATTGAAGCAGCACCTCGAAGTGCTCTTCCTATCTGCAGCACTGCCTGCCCAATCCGAATCAACATAACCCTCTAGGTTAATCTTTTGATTCGCATCATACTTGAGCCCATAATCAACCGTACCCTTCAGGTACCTCAGAATATGCTTTACAACAATCAAGTGAACATGTCTAGGATCCGTCAAGAACTGGCTCAATGTGTTCACAACAAAGCAAATATCTGGTCTCATGTTCGTCAGGTACATCAAGGACCCAATCATCTGACGATACATCATGGCATCAACCGAATCTGATGAAGCATCACTCAATAACTTCAGGTTCGATGCCATAGGTGTGGCCATGGCCTTGCAGTCCATCATCTCGAACTGCTTCAGGATCTCTACTGCATACTTCCCTTGTCCAAGGAAGATTCCATCTGCACTCTGCCACACCTCCATACCTAGAAAGTAATGCATCATACCCAAGTCCTTCATCTTGAAATCGGCAGCAAGCTTCCTCTTCGTATCAACAATCAACCCAATATCATCTGTCACAAATAGGTCATCTACATACAGTAGGAGTATCACTAGATTTCCTTCCTCAACCTTGTAGTAAAGGTTGGAATCCGCTTTCCTCTTGGTAAAGCCAAAACTAGCCAGGAAGCTATCAATCCTGCCGTACCATGTCTTGGGTGCTTGTTTCAAAACATACAATGCTTTCTTCAATTTGCACAAATGTGAGTCCCTGTCATGTGTCTCAAATCCGAGTGGTTGCTCCACATACACTTCCTCTTCGACTACACCATTCAAGAAAGTTGTCTTGACATGCATCGGGTGTATCTTCCACTTCATCACTAGAGCAAGTACTGTTTTGATGGAAATGTATCTGGATACAGATGCAAATGTTTCTTCATAATCTATTCCTTCTTTCCGGGAGAAGCCATGAGCTACAAACCTTGCCTTGTATTTATCTATGCTACCATATGCAGCATGCTTGATCTTGTAGATCCACTTGGAAGTCACAACAGACTTCCCTTCTGGTCTCAGTACCACATCCCAGACATCATTCTTCATGATCGATTGGTGCTCCTCGATCATGGCATCCTTCCATTACTGCACTGATCCTGGGAACTTCAGATTCTTCAATAGGTAGTTTTCTTGAACTTCATCGCTGGAACAAATGTCGTTGTCCTTCTTTTGTAGGTGATTTTACATGATCTTTCCTACAAGTCAAATTCAATTGCACGAGTAGAAAATTCTCATAGTTTTCAGAACAAAATATTACACATAAGGACATATGTCATACAGTCATGCAATTATCTTAGCCAATGCTTCAATACAACATTCATCCATATCCCGTATTCATACGATAACTTTCTAGATGCCTTCCATCTCTACCAGAACATTGTTAAGAGTGTGCACTACTCCCAACATGTCAGCAAAGAGGTTTCAATCTAGCTAAGTAGCAATGGAGTGTTGTACAATACCATAGGCCACTTACCCATTACTATATTAGTAGTATCTTGTTCATTAATGCAACTTTTCTAAAATGCATAATATACATCCTAAATCTAGGAACATAAGTATGTACATGACTGAACAACATCATTTAAGTAATCATATATACAAGAAATGACAATTCAAATACTTATCTTTGTTTGGTTGTTGGGTGGACTCCCTCTCAATCTTTGCTTCCTTGCAGGAGCTACTGGAGTCCAACTCTGCAGTAGCTTCTTCTACTCCTTTCATGTAAAACTGAAAGTCATCTTTAGCTTCACCTTATGAGGTGGAACCCATGTAGCTGGTTAACTTCATTACAATACATATTATTCATCACTTGAAGAATCTTCCCTGGTTCTCTTCCTTGGAGGTTCATCATCCTCTGTAGTGTGAGCATGATGTCTTCTCTTGTTTTTCTTCTTATTGTGGGAGCTGATTTTGTTCCAGGGACAATCTCTGGAATATTGTCCCTTCTCATCACAAGTATAACATTGAATGTGAGAAAGATCTTTCATGGATTCTCCAAAGTTCTCCCTCCGATTCTGGTGGTGGTGATTACCCTTCTTGTGATGAGGATGCTCCCTCTTGTGGTTATTCTTCCTGGTGTGTGCTGTGAGAGCCTGGTCTTCATTATCCATCTTTTATTCTCGAGCTACAATTCAAGATTCTTCTTGTGAGCATTCCTCCCATAGCCTACTGAATGTGATGAGATTCTTTCTAGCACAAATTCCTTGAATGAAGGAATCTCATGACCTAGGAAGACCATTCAAGGTGGTCATCACAATTTCACCATTCTCTATATCTTCTCCCACAACTTCAAGTTGTTCTTTTATTTGAGAGACCCTTGTAAAGTAGGACTGCATGGTCTCTGAATTTTGAATCTTCACATTCTTCAATTGGTTCCGCAAATTCATCTTCTGATTTATGTTCTTTCCTTCAAATAGCTTGGTCAAGGAATCAAACATCTCCTTGGGTGTCTTTAGAGAAGACACATGTGGTATGAGATGGTCTTTGATAGAATCTGCAATGATCCTCTTGGCCTTGACCAAGTTCTTCTTATGTAAGGCCTTAGCCTCATCTCCCTTTGGAACTGGAACTTCTTCACTTATGTAGGTGTCCAATTCATTCTCTTCTAGGATTAACCCAATCCTATACTTCCATGCTCGAAAGTTATCAGTCCCTTCAATCTTATCCTCAATCTTGGTATGGTGAGACATCTTTTAAAGAGTACTTCAAATGGAAATATAATTTTTTTAGGTCTTACCACTTTGATTTGTTCAAACTGGATCTGGCGCTGGCTAGGGTTTGACAGAGAAACCCTAAAAATCCAAACTTGGAATTTCAAACTGATGTCTGGACAGGGAGATGCAATTGACCGAGGAGAGCCAGCTGGTGTGCTCAGATTTTGAAAACTCCAAAAATGACCTACGAATTTTGTATCTGCAACTTTACCGAAGATTCACCCAACGAAAAAGTTCGATCTTGGTCTCTAAATTTTGATTTTGTTGAGAAGAGAAATCCTATGATGAGAGCACTCCAAAATTCCACTTCTGTCAAAAGCCCTAATTTCCCGCAGCAGTGACAAGCCAAAAATGAAAATGCTCAGAATCCAATTCTGTTTTGACAGAAAGATATGCCATATTGTTTCTGGTGCATCTCTAAAATTTTGGATCCTTGGGGTCTGAAACTTTGGCCTGTGGTAGACTGAACTGTCATCTTTCCAACCCCGCTTCAATGGATTCTCCATGAGAGAGATATGCTAAGTGTCGCAACATGACCTGTTTATGGGATGAAACAACATAACAAACTTGTACAAAGTTCCACGTGTCACTGTTTCAACTCCGGCCTTTGAAACACGGACCTGTGAAACTAAAGTGTATTCCCTAACAGTCATTTTTTACGGAATTCCATTTGGAGCTTCCGAGCTTGAGATATGACCTTTGTTCCTAGGTTACCTGTTTAGGGTTGGATTTTGGAGGAGGTAGAAACCCTAACTTGTACGGATCATATCCCACAAAGTAAAACGAATCTGAGGCTGAAATTTTTACACAGGGTACATCCGTGTCTGATATTCGGCTTGTGAAAAATTCAGATCCTGAACCTTCGCCAAAACGGATTTATAGCTAAAGTGCCACGATGACTAGTTTTTACTATACCAAGCCCTAGCTTCTAATTTGTCGCAAGTGCAACAAGTGTCGTAAATTCCATACAATGCCTTCCTTCATGCTAGCTATGATACCATGTTATTTTTCATCGTTAATTCAATATGATCTAGGATATTATCTGAGAGAACAACATGTACATCATATCAATCAATCACAAGAGACAATAGACACAAAGCATTTCACCGGGGAAACCATAAAGGAGAAAACCCCGCAACTTCGTCAGAGATAGAATGAGCAATGATACAAAACTCCAATAACAAGAGATAGTCTCCTAGAAGCTTCTCCTCCTCCACTTGTGCGCACTACTCATTTGAGAGAATGAGTGAGTGAATGAATGAATAAATAGAGAGATGCTCCTCTCTATTTATACTTGTCTTCCACTTGCCTTTTACCCTACTAGGCCGACTGTTGGTTGTGGAGCTAGATCTTCTAGTCTCAGCCGTGCACCCCAGAGGATTGTACACCCATTCTGCATTTTTAGGGGTTCGAGGTAATGCCCTGAAAAAAGGGGGTTTGGGGGCAACGTCCCCAAGAAAATTTTTTGAGGCTGTTTTCGCCAGCTGTTTTGCGGGCCCATGGTTTTGGGTATCCTGTGGTATTTTCCCATTGTATTTCCCCTATAAAAGAAAGACATTGTAATACGGCTAGGGTAAGATGTATTAGGTTTTATGCATTGTAAAGATCTCTGAGATCAAAAGAGAGAGATTGTGAGATAGTGAAGAGGAAGTGTAGCGGCTGTGCTGTGTTGTATCCCTTCACTTTGCTGGACGGAATAATAATAAGGACTGGAAACTTCAGTGTGGACGTAGCCCAAGTTGGGGTGAACCACAATATATTTGTGTCTCTCTTGTAATGTGTGTGTGATTATATTTGCATTTTTGTTTATTGTTATTGCTCTGCGATCTTGTTTTTCTAACACCGACTTGTTGGTTGTGGAGTTAGATCTTCCAGTCTCATAGATGATATTGTCTTAGCCGTGCACCCCGGAGGACTGTACACCCATTCTGCATCTTTAGGGGTTTAGGGGCAACGCCCCCGAGAAAAAAATTTGGGGCTGTTTTCTCCAGCTGTTTTGCAGGCCCATGGTTTTGGGTATTCCGTGGTATTTTTCCCATTGTATTTTCCCTATAAATGAAAGACATTGTAATACGGCTAGGGTTGATGTATTAGGTTTTATGCATTGTAAAGATCTCTAAGATCAGGAGAGAGACTGTGAGACAGTGAAGAGGAAGTGCAGTGGTTGTGTTGCAGGTTGTATCCCTTCACCTTGCTGGACGGTAATAATAATAAGGACTGGAAAATTCAGTGTGGACGTAGCCCAAGTTGGGTGAACCACGATATATCTGTGTCTCTCTTGTAATGTGTATGTGTGATTATATTTGCATTTCTGTTTATTTTTATTGCTATGCGAACCTATTTTTCTAACAATTGGTATCAGAGCCAAAGGTCTATTTGGCAGATAAACCCGCAGGAAGCTAGGGTTTCTGGTTCAAGTGGGAGCAATGGCGGAAGAATGAAAGTTTAAGGTCGAGAAGTTTAACGGCCAAAACTTCCAGTTATGGAAGATGCAAATGGAGGACTATCTGTACCTGAAGGATCTATTCCTTCCGTTGGGAGGAAGAGCAAAGTAGTCGGAAACCATGAAGGACGAAGAATGGGAGGTTCGTGATAGAAAGGCTATGGGAACAATACATCTGAGCCTGGCTTCGTCGGTGGCTTTCAATATCTCAAAAGAAACGACAATGGAGGGTTTGATGAGTGCACTGGGTAAGCTGTATGAAAAACCCTCGGCCTCCAACAAGGTATTTCTAAAGAAGCGTTTATTTAATATGAAGATGTCTGAAAGTGGATCTGTTACTGATAATTTAAATGAGTTTAATACGGTTACAAATCAACTAAGTTCTATAAGTGTGAACTTTGATGATGAGGTTAGGGCTCTTCTAATCTTGTTTTCATTGCCAGAAAGTTAGAATAACTTGGTCATGGCTGTAAGTAACTTTGTCTCTGGTTCAAACACCTTGAAATTTGATGATGTTATTGGTGTCATTCTTAGCGAGGAAATGCGAAGAAAAAGCACAGGTGAGACATCAAGTAATTCGTTGACCATGGAGACCAGGGGAAGACAAAAGGAGAGAGGAAAGAGCCAAGGTAATCGTGGGAACTGTGGAAAGAAAGGACATCTGAAGAAAGACTGTAGATCTCTAAAGAAGAAAGGAGATGCACAGAAGGAAACTACCCAGCAGATGTAGCAGGTGATGTGTTACAAGATGCTTTGATTCTTTCATTAGATAATACTAGTGATTATTGGGTAGTAGATTCAGGAGCTTCATGTCATGCTACACCCCATAGGAAATACTTTCATGAGTATGTTCCTGGCGATTTTGGACATGTTTTATTGGGTGATGATGAGCCATGTAAAATTGTTGGAATGGGTAAGGTATGGATAAAAGTTAAGAATGGAACAAATTGGTTGTTAAAAGATGTTAGGCATATCCCTGCTATGAAAAGAAATCTGATCTCAACGGGGAAGTTGGGAGATGGCGGTTGTCTATCTACATTTGGAGAAAAGTGGTGGAAGATCACTAAAGGATCAATGGTGATAGCAAAAGGAGACAGGGTAGGTACGCTGTATTTATGTCCTCATAATACTGACCATTCTATCTCTTTAGCTTCCACAGGAACAGATACAACATTGTGGCATCATAGGCTTGGCCACATGAGTGAGAAGGGGATGGAGATTCTCCACTCAAGGAAGTTGCTGCCAGATTTGAAGCAGGTAAGTTTGGAATTCTGTGAGAACTGTGTTTATGGAAAACAGAAGAGAGTCAGATTTCTCAGGGTTGGGAAACAGAAAAAGAATGAAAAGTTAGAGCTAATGCATACAGATGTATGGGGACCAGCTTAGGTACAATCTCTTGGTGGCTCTCATTATTATGTCACATTCATTGATGATGCAACTAGGAAAACTTGGGTTTATTGCATTAGACAAAAATATGATGTGTTTGCTACTTTCAAGAAGTGGAAAGCTTTGGTTGAGAACGAGACAGGAAAAAGATTGAAGTGTCTCAGATCTAATAATGGAGGTGAGTACTGCGGCAAGGAGTTTGATAGTTACTGTTCATACCATGGGATTCGTAGAGAGAAGACAGTCCCAAGAACACCACATGAAAATGGTGTGTCAGAAAGGATGAACAGAACGATCATGGAGCGTGCAAGGTGTATGAGACTGCATGTAGGGTTTCCCTTACAGTTTTGGGTGGATGCTGTAAATACTGCTGTTTATTTAATAAACAGAGGACCTTCAAGTTCTTTGGATGGTGGTATTCCAGAGGAGGCATGGACAGATAAAAAGGTAAACTACTCATTTCTCAGAATGTTTGGTTGTGAAGCATTTGTCCATATTGATAAAGGCAATAGAACAAAGCTTGAAGCTAAATCCAAGAAATGTACCTTTATTGGATATGGGGTTGATGATTTTGGTTATCGTTTATGGGATTATGAAAATCACAAAATCATTAGAATTAGAGATGTCATATTCAATGAAAAGGTCATGTATAAAGATCAGTTGCAGGGAAAGAAATAGGAAAAGGAAAACATAGAGTACATAGTACTTAATGAAATTCAAGAAAATGAAGTTCCAAAGGTGCCAGAAAATCAAGAACAACAGCAAATACCTGAAACTCCTGCAATTGCAAGAAGATCTACCAGGTTAAGTAGACTCCCTGAACGGTACTCTCCTTCAATGTATTATTTATTGATGAGTGATTCTGGTGAACCAAAATGTTATGAAGAATCAATGCAGGTGGAAACTAGAAAGAAGTGGGAGAAAGGCATGAATCAAGGCATGAATCATTGGCAGGAAACCAAACTTGGGATCTGGTTCAGTTGCCTGCTGGTAAAAGAGCATTGCAGAACAAATGGATTTACAGGTTGAAGGAAGAAGAAGGAGGTAAGAAGAAGTACAAGGCCAGACTTGTTGTAAAGGGGTTTGCACAGAAGAAAGGTATTGATTTTGATGAAATATTTTCTCCTATTGTTAAGATGACTTCAATTAGGACTATCTTAAGTCTAGTGGCGGTAGAAGATTTGCATCTTGAACAGTTAGATGTAAAAACAACCTTTCTCCATGGGGATTTGGAGGAAGAGATATATATGTAGCAGCCACAAGGGTATGAGGTCAAAGGTAAGGAGAACTTGGTATGCAGGTTAAAAAAACGTTTGTATGGATTGAAGCAAGCTCCAAGGCAGTGGTATTTAAAATTTGACAGGTTTATGGCAAAACAAGGTTATAGTAGATTTCATTCTGACCACTGTGTTTATTTCAAGAAGCTAGACAATGAAAGATATATTATCTTGTTATTGTATGTGGATGACATGGTTGTTGCAGGGTCTAACATGCAGGATATAAATGTACTCAAAAGGAAGCTAGCTAATTCATTTGCGATGAAGGATTTGGGTGCTGCAAAGCAAATCCTTGGTATAAGAATAACGAGAGACAGAAAAAATCACAAATTGACATTGTCTCAGAGTGAGTACATACAAAAGGTGTTGGAGAGGTTTAGAATGCAGAATGCAAAACCAATAAGTACACCTTTGGCCAACCATTTCATTCTAAGTAAAGAAGTGTGTCCCATGACACAGGAAGAGATTGATTACATGTCCAAGATTCCCTATCAATCAACAGTTGGTAGCTTGATGTATGCTATGGTGTGCACAAGACTAGATATTGCACATGCAGTGGGAGTTGTGAGCAGATATATGAATAATCCAGGTAAATAACATTGGAAGGCAGTATAGTGGATTCTCAGGTATTTGAGAGGTACTACCACTCAAGAATTATGTTTTGGAGGTTCAGACACTGTTCTACAGGGATATGTTGATGCAGATGTGGCAGGTGACAAGGATAGCAGGAGGAGCACCATAGGGTATGTGTTTACTGTAGGTGGAACAACAGTAAGATGGATTTCAAAACTGCAGAAGGTTGTTGCACTTTCAACAACGGAAGCAGAGTATGTTGCTATTAAAGAGGCTAGTAAAGAGATGATTTGGTTGCAAAGGTTTATGGAGGAAGTGGGCAAGAAGCAGAAGGATAACAGGTTATGCAGTGACAGCCATAGTGCCATTCATCTTGCAAAGAACTCAGCATTCCATTCCAGGACTAAACATATACAGCTCAAGTACCATTTCATACGCTCTGTTATGGAGATGAACTGTTGAAGCTGGAAAAGATACATACTAGCCAGAATCCTGCAGACATGTTCACAAAGGTAGTGACCAGAGAGAAACTGAGTTCTTGCTCGGTTTCAGTTGGCCTTCTAGCATGAAGGCGAAGAGGAGAAATTTTCCAAGTCCAAGTCCAGCAAGTGCATCAGCGGTGGAGTTGCTGTGATCAGTATCCAAGTGGGAGATTGTTGGTTGTGGAGGCAGATCTTCCAGTCTCATAGATGATATTGTCTTAGCCGTTCACCCCGGAGGACTGTACACCCATCCTGCATTTTTAGGGGTTCGGGGGCAACGACCCTGAGAAAATTTTTTGGGGCTGTTTTCACTAGCTATTTTGCGGGCCCATGGTTTTGGGTATCCCGTGGTATTTTTCCCATTGTATTTTCCCTATAAAAGAAAGACATTGTAATACGGATAGGGTTGATGTATTAGGTTTTATGCATTGTAAAGATCTCTAAGATCAGGAAAGAGACCATGAGACAATGAAGAGGAAGTGCAGTGGTTGTGATGCAGGTTGTATCCCTTCACCTTGCTGGACGGTAATAATAATAAGGACTGGCAAATTTAGTGTGGACGTAGCCCAAGTTGGGTGAACCACGATATATCTGTGTCTCTCTTGTAATGTGTATGTGTGATTATATTTGCATTTCTGTTTATTGTTATTGTTCTGCAATCCTGTTTTTCTAACACGAATATTCTAGGAGAGTCTAATAACCCACTATAACTTAACTCTGGGCCGATCCCACTAGGGGAGTCTAATAACCCTATCATATACAATGATGACCTTCCCAATTGGAGGAATGAAACCTCTCCGTCGGAAGTACAATGTCATATGAATACAATATGAAATATACAAGTGAAATACATTCCGAAGTTACAAATACATCAACAGAAATCGACATATCAAATGATGAAAGACCAAAAATGGAAAAAGTCGGTGACTACTGGAACGAAGAATCAAATGGCAGATGGATAGATGAAGCTTAGAAACTAAGATCCAACACAATTTTTAACTATATGAATGCACCACTGGTAGACAGCTTTGCCGTACTAAAATACATCATCGCTCAGTTCATTGTGAGCCGGTACCATAACAAAAATTTCTATTTCGACACACCTGTCGAAATAAACGGCGAACTAATCAGTCAGATCACTTTCCTATCAAACAAAGGCGACATAGTTCCAATGCGACCAAACCCTTCCTTGGTTAAGGAACTCACTGGTACTCTTACGGGAAATAATTCCAGAGGATTGGTAGTCAATCAAATAATATACAGTACCCATAGAATAACATCACGCATTGTGTCGACTGCATTAATAAGCTATGGTCGAGGGTCCGACCTAAAACTGGATATGCTTGAGGCCATCCAAAACGTTGCATCGCGCGAAAAAGTATACAAGTGGGCCAACCACTTGGCATAAATGGTAAGAAATATATGCTACAAGTGCCAAGAAGGTGGGTCGCAAATTCGGTACCCTTCATTGATAATTTGGATTGCCATGGTACATCTGTGACCGACTGGCGACAAAGACTTCACAGCACCAAAAGGACCATTAATGGAAAATTTTCGTTCCTTTACCCATGGAAGATGTCGACATGGAGCAACAACAACCAAGATTTGGCTAGATAACTTGTTCCAAAATCTAAAAGTTCAAACAACTAGATGGAGAGTGCCACAAAACATATGATGCATCTTACCACCGACCGTACACATCCAGTTAGTCCTAGACCACACGTCAGTTTGGTACCTAGAAGGAGTAGCAAAAGAACTCAACTTTTATCCTTCGGTCGAGCAAGTATTTGGAGAACTCAGTAGACAGTCAAACACAAATATCCAAATACCACCACATGCACAAAGATTCGACCAAACAATAATCAAACCCTCGATTGATGCCGAAAAAGAAGAAGACTATGAAGTACGACTTCATTTAAATACATTCACCCTTCATTTTGATCAGATTGGCGACATCAATCCTTTAGGGATTGCAATGACAGCAGACCAAGAACAATCAGAGACAACAGAGCAGTCGGATGAAAGCACACAGTCGGATACCCCACTTCTAGAGTATGCACTCACAAAAGAGAATATCTGTCGAATGGCCGACGAAATATCCCAATCTCAACAGAACAAGAAATCCAAAGTACCGAGGAAAAGGGAAGCGAAAGATTATCCTACAAGATCCAACAGAATAAGATAATGCGGAACTACTTGACAGCGCCACACAAATCTTAGCAGATTCCACCAAAAACAAGGTCCATGTAGAGGAACAATTCAAGAAATTCTTGGAAAAATAAAAGCTTCAAGTATCGACACCCCCACGAAATAAATTCAAGAATGTGGTTGAACCTCATGTCGACCTCACCCAAAATCCACCACCGCCAGCACCGACCACTGTTATGGAAGAAGAAATTTTTCCAACCCCTCCAGCTGCCATCACATCTTCACCCCAGCCTTCAGCCACTATCCCAGACTTAGTACAAGAACTTCCTCACCCCCTAAGAGCCAAGATTCAATCTGAGAATGACTTAAATGAGTTTATCAATTGGATTCCTTCACTTTTTCCCAACTGGAGAACACTAATCACAAAGAAACCAGTCGTAACCGAGACAAGCCTCCCAACTAACTCAGCCCTACTTGACTCCCCTATAACCGACCAACCATCTCCACCGACCACCTCAAAACCTTAAGTTTTCGGATACACCCAAACCAAACTTGAAAAATAGACTGATCCGACAAGTAACATTTTTGCACATTAAACCTCATCCTTTACAACCCTATCGGTCGACCCAACTATGGAAAACCCAACTCAATATCTACCTACAATCAACCCCCCAGAAATCCTACCTGAAAACCTCTACCCGATCGACGAAACAGTTGAAATGATTTCCCCCGAAGTCCCTTTGTCCTAAGGAATTCAAGTTCCGTCAGGAAGTCCTGACCCACCTCCGCCACCTCTAATAGAATAAGTTCCCCCCTCACTGTCGAACATTTCACCATCGACCCCAGTTACTACCAGTTTACCATCCCCTACCCCTGTCGACGGCACCGACACGACCACGGCAACACAACAAACAGAAGAGAGATAAACAACACAAGAAGAAGTCGACACGTCAAGGATAGCGCGAGAAGAAGCAAACAAGGAAAGAGCAGCACAAGAAGCCACCAAAAAGCAGAAGGAAGAAGAAAAACAACAAGAAACCACTGACAAGTAGAAGGGACAGAAAACCAACAAGAGGTTGCAGCCAAGGAAAAAGGGAAAAGAAAGAGATTGCAGAGAAAAGAAAAGAAAAGAAAAGACAAGAGAAATAAAAGCAAAAGCAGCAGAAACACCTCCAACACATCCATCAACAAACTCGCCTCTTTGTACACTTGGATCAATTTGGACCAATAGCTACATATGATCCTCTGGAAGCAAAGGAGGAAGAACTTGATCTCCTTGGAGATGCGATCAATAGAGAGTACAGACATAGAAGAACTGAAGCTCGAGAGCACCTACAAAGATTGCAAGCAGAGTAAGGAACATTTTTGACCAACTGTGAGGACTTATCCCAACAAGTCATACCACTACCATCGAGTCCCGACATAACAAATCCTCTTGACAAAGCATACATAATATTGGAAAGTGTTGTGTCGACCCTGAGAGATTAATTGGCTAAAAAATGACGAGATCAGGCCACAGAGACATCCATTCTAATGACAAATCAATACACGGCCTTCACAGAAGCCCACGACATGCTTGCATAGTATACCAGAGAATCCACTACAGTCACAGAAGTGTTGCGCAATTGGTATAGATATTATGAAAATGTGTTCGAAGAAACGCAAAAGACGCGAGAGCTGACTGACACAATGCAACAACAAAGACAAAATGCTGACAAAACACTCACTGAAACCATCGACAAGCAACTTTTCATGGAAAGCAGAAAGCTAGAAAAGATGGAGAAACAAGAAGAGAAATGGATCGTTAAAGATCGAGCTAGCCTATCCAAAGTCAACAAAATCCGTCCATACCTCCAATGAATTCTTTCCACTGCTAATGACAAGATGAAACTCTTTGGACACGACATGATCAACATTCAATACAAATCTACACAAGACAAGATGGACAACCTGTCGAGCCTCACCACTCCCACTATCGACATTCAGAATGCCTTACACACATGGGAGAACTTTCAACATCAATTGTCAGTATCTGCAGAAGCCATTGTCAAAGTATGCGTCCACCAACACGCATCTTCCAGTTCCAGTCTCCCACAACAGTAGCAACAAGTTTCATCATTTACAGTTAAAACCTCATCTCCTCATTTCTTTGGGACGAAGAAATATTTTGTGGTGGGGAGATGTTGTAGGATCCTAAGTCAACCTGCCGACTAGGCCCTCCACTCGACTACTTCTAATATATGTCGACGGATTGAGTCGACCAATACATGTCAGGTTGGTCAGGTTAACCAATGGGTAGTTATGTAACTGTTTGTCAATCATATAAATAGGATGGTGAGCCGACTTACAGAGTAGCCAGTCTGTTTATATATATGTAATCTTTCTGCATATCTTGTTCAGTAATATAAAGGCTTGTTGCTTCATCTTCCCACAATTGTTTATTGTATCTGTATCATTGTTCTCACTTATATTATACTATGTATCACTGGTAACCATGCAACCCAGTCGATTACAACACCCATTGAATACTTGACAATCAAGTTGAGCTTGTCTTCAAAGCTTTACATTGCATCAACACAATCATTTTCTAAGTTAGGTTCCCCATCTAGGAGTGGATCTAGTTCATTTTGGAGTCCAAGTTTCCCATCTGAAGTTGCATTTGGTCCATTCTGGCATGTAGGTTCCCCATTTGATCTTGCACCTATTCCATGCTAGTCTCTAGTTGGTCCAACTGGAGGAGAATTTCTCACTTCTCCTCTTTACCATCTACCATAGTTTTCCCTATTAGTGCTTTGATTTTCCAATACAATAGAGTTTTTTTGGCATGCTTATTTTCTCTCGATCTATAAGAGTTAGGGTCTTGAAACCAGGATTGCATCTCATCTTGCTCCACTTCCGCATCTAGAATTCCCTATTCTTCTTTGACCCACACTTCGTTTTTCTCTATATTTTCCTTAATATCATTAGGGATGAAGCTGCTATATTGATATTGGGCTTCTTCTATCTCCCTTTGAATTCTAGGCATATGGTTGTAACCCATCTTCCTTTTTCATTTGTCTTGTTGTGTTTGAGCCATTCTCTGACTTTTTTTGAGACAAGAGAATTTCACTGTGATTGAATTGTAGGTGGTGCTCTGATTCCAATGCCTTAGACTGATTGCATGGATAATTTACAGCTCTTTTGACAAGAATTTTTTATCACTATGTATGATACCCTTAAGCTTAAGAAGAGTTGTCCAAAAAGAAAGAGTGAAACATGACTTATCTAGTTGTGCTTGGGGATCCTCAGTAAGACAATAGCTTTCCATCATTATCCTGATTTGCTTATGATGATTCCAATTGCTTCCTTGTCTGGTTGAGCATGGGGAGAGGATTGAAGGTACTTTCATCATCATAGTTATTAATTTCTTGAGATTCTTAGAGAAAAAGAATAGGGGATCCCATATATGTCGACTCATGGGAGCTTTTGAATCATAGGTATAGATGAGATTATGGTCACGGACGAGAGGGAGCATGGTCGATGAAGTGGAAGAGGCTGTAATGAGCAGTGACGGTAGCGAGATAATGCCATCATGAGTTTGGAGGGATCTCATTGAAGGAGGGTGAAAATATTGATGCTGTCATTTCCAAGAAATGGAGGTCATGGAAGGTATAGAAGGAATTATATCACGCATGGATCCAAGAGCTATGCAATATGTATCTAAAATTATGTCACCACTATCTCTCGTTTCTGCCACCTATTATATTATGCCTTTCACTTGGATATTTCATTAGTCTTGTGGTGTTAAACATTGGAGTTAACTTAGATGAGGTGAGGGAGGGTTTCCATAGCTTGTGTTGCTACCCTTCTCTCTGCTAGGTGTCCTTGTGTTGACATGCATGTTGTGGGTGCTTACCAGATGAGTGTTGGAAGGTGATCCATCTGGTGGAGGAGTGTCACCAATTGCGTTGGAGCACCCAACTCGAGGATGTATTTCCTTTAATGAAATCCATAGGAAACATTGCTTAAGGTTTTGATCCGTGAGAATAGACCAAGGGGAGTCTAAGTCTCTTTTTTTCAAGACAACTCCCATGTTGGCTAGTTTTCCATCTAATTTTTTGTTGAACGAAAAATGTGGGTGAGGATGATAACCATGGAGTTGTTGATCAACTACTCCAGACATTCAAGTTTGGCTTTCAATCTCCAACTTCTCGCAATTTTTAGGCACTTAATCCATTTTATATTTTTATCGGCAACCGGATTATCAATTACAAATATCCTACCAATAGTTTATTGAAATTGTGTGTGGCGGCGATAGTTATACCTTGCAGTTAAACCAATTTTTTTATATCTTCTCCAATTGAACTAGCAAATATTCTTAGAATTCGACCGTACTCATCTTTGAATAATCCTTCCACTCCAACTGGTCCTAGGTTTCCTTTCACGGCTCGATCAAAGTTTAACTTGATGAAGTATGTCAGAGGAGGAGACCAAGTAGTAGGACTAGAGAAAGTAGGACTTCTGGTTGCTGAAGGAGAGAAACCGATAGAGGGAATTTTCCAATCTGTCATTATAAGTCTTTCTTGGCCTTGACCTTCCAAATAATTTTGACACCATCCTTGTAGTTGGATCAATTCTATAATATTGCAATTAATTGAACTCCATATATTTTCTGCAGCTTGAGAGAGGGATTTGAAGATTCTTTTATTACATTCCTTCCATAGGTTCCATAAAATTAAGGTCATAAATAATTTCCAGATCCTGTTAAGCACATGATTTTGAAAAGAAGGGTCTCTCCATAAAAAAATGGTTTGGGGGATAATGCTTTGATCTCTATCATTCTATCGGAAAAGAGTATATCCTTTGTCCCATAGTTGGTTTGAGTAGTGGAATTTGTTGAAGAGATGCTCTTGATTCTCTTTTGCTTTTCAACATATAGGGGATTGAGAGGGTCCCATAAAACATCTTCTTAGTATTTTGTCCCATATTAATGTTTTACTTTGAATTAAAATCCAAAGTAAGGTAGCTATATTAGGCCATAGTCTCCATTTCCATATACATCTCCATTGATATTCTTGATTATTTTGTCAAGCATTAGTAAGAATGGAGTATGCTTCTTTTAAAGAAAAGGTGCCCGCAATGCTGTGTCCCCATCTCAATTTGTCCTCATATTTGGAAGATGGCTTTCTCCTTTGTTGAATTTCATTCCAAAAAGAGTCTAGATAAGGAGAGCTGGTGTAATTCTACATGTTGTTCCTATCAATACATGAGTGCCATTTTCCAATGGGGATTTCAGTCTTCTAGTACCGATAGACCCATATTTTGTTCTAATGGAGCATATATTGCTTAAGGATTATCCATTATGGGTTGATTTCTAATTGAGGAGTTGAATCCAAGCATCCTCCTAGAGTCTGGTTGACAGCCATTGTGAATATCCCATAAGCAATGGTTCTAAATTAGGTCTCTGTTTTTCCAGGCAATATTCCATATCATTGCTCCCTTTCTGTTTCATGTGATTCTAGGTTCTGAGGTCACTATTTGCAAATCATACTTCCTTTTCTAGAGTTTAAACCACATGGTGTTTGGATTTTGTAGCCATATCCACAAAATTTTAGTTCCCAAGGCTCTCTTTTCCAATTCTAGGTATCTCATCACGAATACTCGTGCATCCTTGGGTTCACAAAGTTTGTACCAGGCAATGAGGGCCCATTTTCTCTAAATGTTAGAGCCTCCCCATAGGAAAGTGTGTTGAATGGAGTGAAAAGAGTTGAGGATTCTTTTTGGATTTGCTAAGATAGAAAAGAGATAGGTAGGAAGAGCATGGAGGACATATTTGATTAGGGTTAGTATTCCCACTAGGTTAAGGGATCTGAAGGACCAATTGGAGAGCTTCTTGTCTAGTTTTGAGATTAACTCTTCCTAGAAAGAACTATTGTGAGTGCTATCCAAAAGTTGGGCACCCAAGTATTTGGATGGAAGGGGGCTCCTTTTAAAACCAATAAGTCTAGAGATGTTACTTTGGACAACCAAGGGAACATTAAGAAAAAATGATCTAATATTTTTCTTGGTTGAGAGTGGTACCTAAGGCCTCCATAATGACATTCAAAATGGCTTGGAGAGGTGAGGCTTCCTAGATTATAGGGATTCACATTAGCAAGGTATCATCAACAAATTATTGATGGGAGGAAGTGAGATCATATCCATGGAATTCAAGACCTTTTAAATAATTATCCTTGATAACAACTTTAATAGATTGACGAAGTCCTTATGCCATTAAAATGAAAAGAAAGGGAGACAAGGGATATCCTTGATGGAATCCATGGGAGGAAGGAAAGGTATGAGTGGGAGATCCATTGAGGAGGTTGGAGAAGAAAGGTGAAGATATTAGAGAGAGGATCCAGGTGGAACATTGATAAAAAAAATCCAAAGGCATTTAGCATGCTTTGGATGTAATTCCAACTCAATTTATCAAATGCTTTGGACATGTAGAGTTTAATGAGAATACCTAGATTTCTAGAAGTTCCGAGGGAGTAGATTAGCTCATGCACCATGATTATGCCATCAATGATTTGTCTTCCTTCCACATAACCTGTTTGTTCCTAAAAAATCAGATAGGGGAGCAGAGGTTTGAGATGACTGGCTATTGTTTTTGTAATAATTTTGTAGACCACATTGCAAAGAGAAATATGTCTGAATTTGTTGGGCTCTCTAGCTTGATCTTCCTTCGGGATAATATCAAGAAAGGTGGAATTGAATGTAGGTAGGAATATTCCAGTAGTTCTTGATTATTCAACTACTTCCAAGGGGTCATGTTTGATGGTGTTCCAATAGGCCTGGAAGAATTTTGTTGTGAATCCATCTGGAACTGGTGATTTACCTAATGCCATACTCATTGTCATTGTTTCAACGTCCTGCACGCTTATTTATCTCACAAGACTGGAATTTTGGTCTGCTATCACAAGATTGGGAATGTTCCTGGTTATACGTTAAATAGTTATACAACGGTCAATGATAGGTTCTGACAAAAACTCTTGATAGTAGTTAATCAATTCTAATGCCATTTCCTCGTGTTTCCAAATAGTCCGATGGGTATTGGTTTGAATAGGGGTTATTTTTTTGGAATGATGACGTTGAATCATTGAATTGTGAAATAATTTGGAGTTTATGTCTCCTTCTTTAATCCATTGGATTTGATATTTATGATGCCAGAGTGTTTCCTCTTGATTTAGACAGATGTCCAATTGAAATTGAATTTGGGTTTCCTCTTGTCCTGAAATTAAATGGTTCTACCCTCCCATATAATTTGTTGTTGAATTATCACCATCCGCTCTTCCAATTTGTGTCTCTCTTCACAAATATTTCCAAAGACCTCCTTGTTCCATCGTGTTATATTGATTTTGATATGCTTTAGCTTTTTTTGAAATCTAAACATTTTTTAACCCCTTTGAATATTGTAATATGTTAACCATTTTCATATATGCTCCTAAAAAGTAGGGTGGGTAAGATAGAATTTTTTGAACTGGAAGGGGTGGTTCTTTGGATGGTCATATGCCAGAATGAGAAGGTTGATTGACCAACGGTCTAATCCCACGCTAGGAAGAATATATAGTATCTTCAATACTTAGATTCTTATCCAAAAGGTTGGCAGAGAGGAGAGATCTATCAAGATTATAGGCAACATGATTAGATCCTCCTCTTTTGTTGTTCCAAGTACAAACTCTGTTTGTGGTATTGATGTCCACCATGTTAAGAGAGGCTAAAATATCTTTAAATAGAGAGCTAGAGTATTATATAGTTTCCTAATGCCACCCTTTTTTTTTCTAGAAGAGACCGAATGAGATTGAATTCATCTCGTATGATCCATTGATTATGTCCTATGATATCTTGTAGGTTTTGGCGGGATTCCAGGATGAACTTAGGTTTGTCCTCTAGCATGGTTAGGCCATAAACATTGGTTACATAACTAGATTCCTTCGTTCCAATAAAGTGAAATTTAGTTGAGATTCAATAGGGGTCAAGAAGAAATCCTAAAGAAATAATGATTTGGGGTTACAAGACATTTCCATGTCACCTGTAGATCCTTGAGAGTCCATAACTATTGATTGAGAGTTTTTCCTGCATTTGGAAACTATTTGATTGAGCATGGGATTTGTACATTTAGTTTCTTGAAGGCATAATTATATTAGAATGATCTTTTCCTATCTTTGCTTTCAAGGCTCTTTATTTATTTTTACCATTAAGGCCTCTAATATTCCATGATATGATCTTCATTGGATATGGGTTGGCAGAGCTACGTATATGTTCGTCATTGGGACATATTGTCCTCAGTCAATAAGTCTTTCTCCCAATTCATTTAGAAGTTGTTGGTTGGTTCTCCTTCATTTTATTTTATACTATCTATGAGGTTTTGAGAAATATTTTCATCTATTTGTCCCGATCCCCAGAGAAGAGTTGATATTATCCCTTTTTGTTTCGAATTTGAGAGGTTCGATCTAGATCTATGGAGAGCATTATGGAGTTCCAATATTTGGATTTTTGTTATAGATTGAATTCCTTTACGGTCATAATTATCAATGATTCTTTGAAGGTCTATATCTTTCAATTCATTATCATCACCTTCTTATGATTCTATGTAATATGATTCCTCCATATCTTCTGGTTCAAAATGAGTTCTCAAACTTGGTAAAGAAGATGAAGTATGGCCTTGCTATTGTTTATTCTTCGGGATTTTTTGTGTCCAAAGTGCTAGATTAAGGAGGATGAATGATTACTTGACTTGAGGTGATAGTAGTAGCTTCTTGGTTTTTCACGACATCTTGAGAGTTTAGAATGTTGAAGCGGATTGGGGTTTGAAGATCTGATGCTTCAGTTTTGAATATGTTCTTTCTCCCATTTCTACATCTTGGTGGAGGTTGTATAAATCCTTCTCTATCTGGTGAATTCCTGCTTGGTCTTGAATATTTTTGTTGTTGAGAGGACATTATCTAAAGAGATGGTCATGTTCATGGCATTTTCTGCAACTGAAAGGAACACATTCATAATCTAGAGGCTAGATCCAATCGTTATCCTGGTAGCTGAGACATATGGATTCTGGGAGGACTCCTTCAATGTTTAAGTAGACACAAATTCTTGCATATGATGTATATTTATCTTGTTTGGTAACCTCTAAGGATTTAATGAAGGTACCTAGGGTGTTACTAATTCCTTCCAAGGTTTCGTTTTCCCAATATACCTGAGGTAAATAATAGAGATGAATCCAGACATGGGAAATTAAGAAGTCTTCTTTTTCTGGGCTGAAGTTGTTGACCCAATATTTTAGGTAGAGGCCGAGTGAGTTGAAAAAATATGGTATGTATTCAAAGATCCTATCCTTGAATCCTAAGCTTGTGAATATAGTAGTAAAGAATCCTTTGGATCCCAGTTTCAGGTCTATTTGGCCCTTCGGTTTCCACTTAGATTGGATCCATTTTCTCAAATCTTTCTTAGAAGGAAAGATGCCTATAAATTTTCCAATTACTGCAAGTTCTTGCATATATTGAATATACTCTCGTGTTTTGCGTGAGGTGATTTCATACCTAGGCATGTTTCTCGACATTGGGATACAACATATTTTCTATCTAAGTTCAATGGGGGTTGCGTGATTGGTATCTTTCTCCGAGTTGATTGATTAATGGGTTGGGGGATTCCCTACCCCTCCCATTCCTTGATATTTTCGAAGTTTTGTAGAGGAAGAAGGGTCACCTTGTGTTGTCAAGCTGATTCTGAGATCTGATTAAAGGGAATGGGGTTGATTTCCTCTCCTCGCATTAGTTCTAGAGAGTATCTCCTTGAAGGAGGGGACAACACCCCCTTCCCTACGACCACCATGACACCGAGAAGCTAGAGGATTGCTGATACAGAGGCAATTTCTTGGAGCAGTTCAACACCAAGCTCTATCGATTTTGATTTGTAATAACTTTTAAATATACCTTTTCGATGATTCATATAATTCCTTTAAAACTTTAAAAAATAAAAAATAATTATAATAAATAAATGAACTATATGGTATATAAATTTAATTGTAAATCATATTTACATTTCATATCTATCCTCGTTTAATATAAAGATACAATATTCATTGAACAACCAAGAATTTGTAATGAAAACACTGATATGTTTATCTACGAGAAGAGATGGCTCTGGTTAGGGTTTGGAAGGTAGAGTTCTCGGGCGTTTGTTGGCAAGGGCTGCAAACTCTGGTAGGCATAATTTCTTCTTGAATAACCATCATCTTGGAGTCAAGATGGTTCGGTATGAACCATCCCAGTACCAGCCAAGGTTAAAAAAAGTGGGAAGTAAAGTTTGCAATGGTTATTCTTGGACTGTCTGTCGCTACTAGTTGTTTATATGTCTTTGCACCTATTTTTCGGTCATCTCTTAGTTTTCTTTAGCTCTAATCTGGAGGGATTTTTAGTTTGGTGGGGTTTTTTGGGTTAATGTGACAATACTGGACTATTGGTGATGGATTCCAGCTAAAGGGCACTTTTTTGTTTTTCGGGTTTGGAGCTTTTGTACTGGCATGGGGGGTACTGACAGGTGCTATTCTCAGATGGTTCGGGAAGGTTTGAGACCGGTTGGGCGTGGGATAAGCTCACCGGGTGCTGGAGGTAATATTTTTCTTTCTCCTGGCATCGAGGCTCGTGGAGGGTTTGTTCAGTTGGGCGATAATGGAGAAGGCTTCAAGGGTTTTCAGTCAATCTCTGGTAAAGGCGGTTCTGTATCTGGTAAGGCATGGTGTCAGCGCTTTAAAGTTCTGAAAGCTCAAAAGAAATGACAGGCTAAGGCATTAAGGTCCATGGGGGTCTTAACCGTTTTGTTATCCCAGAGGAGATGAACCTTGATCATATTGAGATGCCGTCAACCAGGGCTATTGTGGGCCGACTTGAATTTACCTATGGGATTCAGAAAGAACTGATGGATTGGGTTTGACAACATTGGATGCCGATCACTGGGGATATGCCTAGGGTTATGCAGTTGATGAATGGGTGGATCATGTTTGTTTTTACTAAACAGGAGCATGTTGGAAGAATTTTGAAAAGGTTTTGGTGTTTTAAGGATGGGTCTCTCTATTTGAAGAGATGGTATCTTGCATTTGACCCTTTGAAGGAAGTCCAGAGCGTTCGCCACCTTTGGCTACTCATCCTAGGACTGACAATCGAACTCTGGATGGAGAATATCTTGATGGGGATTGCGAATGCAGTGGGGACATTTGTTCGTCTGGACAGTTGTTCTTTGTGCGGTTTTGATAGGAGGTCGACGAAGGTTATGGTCTCTTTTGAGATGGCATTGGGTCTTCCGGAGGAAATCGAACTTGTTTGGGGTTCGAAGACTTGGCATCAGTGCTTAGATTACCTCAAGGTCCCTTTTCGTTGTTATTTTTGTCAAAGGACTGGACACATTCGGGCTCATTGTCCGGATGCAGCTCAGTCTCCTGGTGTGCGGACTCGGGGACGTGCAGTTGTTCATGCTCCTTCCCTGAAGCCACTTTCTGTTGGGCTTATGGATGAGCATGTTGTTTTGGGTAAGTCATATGTTTCTCCCAAACCCTCTATTCCTGAGATTTTGGATGTCGAGATTAATGAAATCTTTGATTCTAATATCTCCCATAAAATGAATGTTCCTTTAAATTTGGAAGTTTTGAACCCTACTTCAGGGGAGGAAGCCCATTTAGCCAAAGCTCCGGCTTGCTGGGAGTTATTTGGGGGTATCTCTGGTATGGGGGAGGATATCCCGGTTTTGGTTGAGGATTCTTCAGGTGCCATTCCTTCCTCTGATACGGTTCGGGGTACAAACTGTTTGTAGAATGTGGATGACGGGGGGGAATTGTTAAGGTCTGAGACGGATATTATTGGTGATTTGTCTTCTCCTTATGCTAGGGTTTTGGGGGAAGCTGGCTCGGGTGAGTCTGGAGGGGAAAGCACATTCATCCCTCTCTCTATCTATTCAAATAACCTAGCCCAAATCCTCTTGTCCAGTCGGTACATTCAGACAGATTTCAGAATGTCACCATTCAGAAATCTAGAAGAAAAGGGGGGACTAGTGGGGTTAGGGTTTGTGATTTCAGTCAGGGTCATATTTTTGTCTTGGAGAGAATCGATTTGCTGGATAATAATGAAAATTCACTTTACATTTGAGGGGTCTTAGAGCTAAATCCTCGGTGAGGAGGGGTTCTTAATGTCTATCTGTTCCTTAAATATTCGGGGATTGGGGGGGGGGTGTTCGAGTCAGGGCCCTCTCTGATCTTATTACTACTGCTCGACCTAACATTTTATTACTTCAGGAAACTATGTGTTCAGATTTGGATTCCATTTCTAAGTTTGTTGGTCTACAGGGGGGATGGGCGGTTTCGGCATGTAGCTCGAATGGCATGTCTGGTGGCCTGCTTGTAGCTTGGGACCCTCGGGCTTACTCTTTTCGGGTTTTTAAATCATATTGGGGTATATTGATGGATGGGTTCTGCCAATCTGATGATTCTCCGATATCTATTATGAACTGTTATGCTCCATATAAAAACCGTGAACTATTTTGGAATGGGTTACAAGCTTCTGGATTGTTGGAAAGAAAGAATATTATTGTGGCAGGGGAACTAAATTTTACTAGGTTTTCTCACGAGATTTGGGGATCATCGGCTAAATTGGATGTTTTGGATGACTTTTTTTATTTTTAAAATTTGATAATTAATTATATGATTGATGTGTGCACAGGCGTCTTCTCTCCTACCTGGTCTAATGGCAGAGGGGGACACGACTCCATAATGAAAAGACTGGATAACTTTCTAATTAAGAGATCTCTTCTGGAGTCTTGTTCCAGGTACCATACATGGGTTGGAAGGAATAATATTTCCGACCATTGGCTTATTTTTTTGCAGTTGGATGATCGTTTTCAGCATCAATATTATCCATTTAAATTTGACTGCTCTTGGAATGAAAATTCTGAGTTTGTTAGCTTTGTTTCAAATGTGTGGCAACACATAATTCTGGAGGAGGATATGAATCCTGTAGACCTGATTTGTTACAAAATGAGGGTGCTTAAAGGGAAAGTTTCAGCTTGGATTCATGATAGGAAAAAGGTGGTTAAGCAGAAATTATTGGAGATTGAATCACAGTTACAGGCCTTATTTGCTCAATCTCTGGAAGCTCCTTTGGATGACACTAATTTTTCCAATTTGAAAAATTTGGAGAAGGAAAGGGAAAGCTTTTATTTAATGGAGGAAAAAGAGTGGCGACTGAAGAGTCGAGCTCTTTGGGTAAAATCTGGTGATAAGAACACTTGTTTTTTTCATTCTTATGCTTCAGCTAGGAGGAACAGTAATACTATCTGGAAAATGGTTGATGAAGCTGGTAATGAGGTGGATTCTGCACAGGATTTATAGGGGTTGGCAAAAAAAAAATTTAGTAATATTTATTCGGTTGATAATGGGTGTGATCTTATGGCCCAGTTGAGGGTAGCAAGACTATATCCGAAATTCTATGATGATAGGGAAGCTGCTGATCTTTGCAAAGAAGTTTGCTATGAATATTGATTAAAGTTATTAGTTATTAAGTGAAAGGGTGTAACCCTTCACTATACATGCTCAAGCCTATAAAAGCGAGCCTCATTGTAATTATTAATCATCCATTATCGATTATATATTATTATTTTATCAAATGGAGTTATTTTCCATTGGAGGATTATTCGCTTGAATAATCACTGAGTATATCCGGACATGGATATAACATTGGTATCAGAGCCAGCCTTTCCTCAGGCTTCTACTGATTTCGGGTTTTTAGCCAAACACTCAAGGATTCCTTGAACTCGGATCTGTGATCTGACACCGGCTTTTAGCGATCCATACTCAGATTTTCTGAAGAAATCCTCTGCTACAAATTTCCTTCCGCTCGCCCTCACACACTCTATCTTTCCGCTGCTCCACTTCCGCCTGCATCCACCACCCCCTGCTCCCTCTCCACCCACGCCCACCTCCTTTCATCTCTCCATCCTGCCGAACACGCCTCCTGCACACGGGGAACCCATCTCCCACCTGCAAATCCTCCCTCCCTCGCCACGACCTTCCCACATCCTCGCACATCCTTCCGCCTCCCTTCGTCCTCACTCCAAACGCATGCACCTTCTCCCAACACACCCTCACGCACCTACCTTCTAGGCCTCTTCCATCACCACTCCTCCCTTCATGCCAAACCCTCCTCCTCTTCTACCGCACTCCCTCCCTTTGTCGCCCACCTACGCTCCATCCACACTCCTCCACGCGCCTCCCCAGCACCTCGGCCCTCCTCTCTGGCCACTCCCTCCCACATCAACCTCTGCCTACGCCCCAGCATCCCCCACGCTAACCCCTCTGCGCTGACCCTCTCCCGACGTCCCTCCGCCATCCCTCTTCCACCACACCTTTGCAACTTCCACACCTCCGCCAGTCCATACACAGCACCACAAATCCACACCATTTCCCTCCTCTATCCGCCCACACTTTCCCTGACTGCCAGCATCTCTCCTGCTGTGCCCTCCACACACTTCTCCTTACAGCGCCTCCATTCGCCATCTCTTCAACCACCTCCTTCTCCACGCCAGGCCAGCCTCCTCCATTCCATCGCTCCACCCCTACACCACGTCCATCACTCCACCACGAATCTATACACACAAACCCTAATTCAAATTAGGTCAAAACAAAATAATTACAATATAATAACAAATAATTATTATTATTATAGTTGTGACCTTATGAGAAAATAAAAACATATAATAATATTAATTTCAATTATTATTATTATTATATTTTATTTTTTGGCCATTAATTCTTAGAATTAACAATAGTTATTACTATTGAAAAAAAATAAAAAATTATTGTTATTATACTATATAACATTTCAAAAACAAACAAAAAAATATTAATAATAATATTATTATTAGCTTTTAATAATAATAATTATTATCAAAGGAAAAAAAAATCAATTCTTTTGAAATAAGAATTGTTTGAAGAAACAAAGCAAATTGAAGTCAAAGAAGACATTAAAGACAAAGTCCAAGCAAGACTCCTTATTATCAAAGAAGTCGAAGAACACTTATCATCGAATAAATCAAATCAAGGACAGTTATTTATCATTGAAAAAGTCAAAGTAAAGGAAGGCTTATCAAGAAGTCGAGACGCGTTAACGACAAGGATGACCAAGTTTAAGAAAGACTCATCAAAGAAATCAAAGAAGATCATTCCACCGTCGAAGAAGACAGAAACCATGGAAGCCGATTTGCGAGAGAAATTAGAAGCCAAGTTAAAGCACTATCGAAAAGACAATGAAGAATTACGAGACATTAACACACAATCAGAAATAAAGATTGAACTACATAAGATACAAGAACGGTTCAATGAACAAACAATGTCCAACCAGAAAAATCACATAGAAAAATTATGTGCGCAAATCAAGGAATTAAAAGATGAAAGTGATTTCAATCAGAGATTGAAAAATCAAGATATAAAGAAGGAAATAAATAATTACGAAGCAGAAATAATACGCTTGAACAAAATTGTTAGCGACAAAGATGAAGAACTAATGCAATTACGACATAACTTAGAAAGTCAAGAATCAGAGGTCGGCCAGTGTCGACAACAGATAAAAGTTCTTCAACAACAAAATGACAACTCTAAAAAGACACATAAGTCAGAGATCGCGAAGAGTAATAAAGCATTATCTAACAATGCTGAAGAAATTTTTAGACTAAGAAATCATAACAAGATACTAGTCACAAAAATTAAGAAGTTGAAAAATAGTCGGAAGATAGAACAATCTATGGATGAAATTGAAGGGAAACTTCTAGACAAACAGGAAGAAAATAGTTGTATCAGAATTCATAATGAAGATCTTAAGGAACAACTTAAGACATCTGAAGATGACAGAAAATCGCAAGTCGAATTGATTAAGAAGTTTTAAAATGATAATAGGCAGTTAGAAAACAAGTTGGAAAAGATGCAAAACAAAAACTTAAATCCTCAAGAGACGAAAATACAACTTCCAACTCAGATCAATGATCTAAAGGCGACATTCGTAAACGAAAATGACATTGTGAAAGTTCCTTATCGACACCCCAACCATAAAAACCGATATTTGAAAAAGTGGGAAATGTCGAAAAATAATGGTACTAATGTGATCAAATCTCCTGACGACACATCAGTAGGAAATCCCATCAGTCCACAACAAATCAATTTGGGATGGATTGATCCGTCGATGTATCGGAAGTTATGCTCTACACTTAGCAGTTTGTATCGACATGTTTCATCAGCCATGGCATCGCAAAGAACAATGCAACAAAATTATAAGGCTTTGAGGACAAAGCCTTTCTAAGAGAGTGGCAATGCTATGAATATTATATGTATATTAATTAAAGTTATTAGTTATTAAGTGAAAGGGTGTAACCCTTCACTATACACGCTCAAGCCTATAAAAGCGAGCCTCATTGTAATTATTAATCATCCATTATCGATTATATATTATTATTTTATCAAAGGGAGTTATTTTCCATTGGAGGATTATTCGCTTGAATAATCACTGAGTATATCCGGACACGGATATAGCAAAGTTACTTTGGAAGAGGTGGAATTTACATTGAAATATTTTGATAAGGAGAAGAGTCCTGGGCCAGATGGCTAGACGGTGGAGTTCTTTTTACAGTTTTTCGACATAATGGGTGAGGAAATTTTGAAAATGGTGGAGTTTACCAAGACACAGGGATATGTCTCTGGGGATTTAAATGCTACATTTATTACTCTTATCCTGAAGTTCAATGACCCAAAAAAATTTGGGGAATTCAGGCCTATAGCCTTATGCAATCTTATCTACAAGGTGGTATCGAAGATTATTGCAGGTCGTCTGAAGCCTATTTTTTCTAGATACATTTCTCAGGAGCAATTTGGCTTTTTACATGATAGACAAATACATGATGCTATCGGTATTACTCATGAGCTCTTACATACTATCAAATGCAAAAAGCTAAAGGCCATCATCCTTAAAATGGACCTGGAAAAGACTTATGACCGAGTAAGCTGGGATTTTCTTAGACTTGTATTGATTCATATTGGGGTTCCAGCTCTAGCTATAAGGTGGATTATGGCTTGCGTCAACACTATGAATATTGTTGTACTTGTAAATGGCTCCATCCTCTTTTTTTAGTTGCTCTAGGGGACTACGTCAAGGATGTTCTTTGTCTCCTTTCTTATTTCTGTTGGTGATTGATGGACTTAGCTGGTTGATAAAGGAAGCTGTTGAGGTGGGAAATATTAGAGGATTGAAAATTTCAAAGAATTTATCGGTGTGCCATGCTTTATTTGTGGATGATATATTGTTAGCTGGCAATGATTCTGTGGAAGAATGGAGGGCTTAGCAAAAGATCATTGATCTTTTTTGTGCTGCCTCTGGTATGAAAGTTAGCCTTAAAAAATCTTGTATTTATGAGAATCTGGTTTGTATAGACAGGTTGAGAATTTTGAAAATATTTTTGCCTTATAACTGCTCGAAGATTGTAGATGGTTTTACTTATCTTGGCTATCAGTTGAAGCCAAATGGTTACCTGGTTAAGGATTGGAAGTGGCTCATAAAAAAATTTGAATCTAGGATCAATCACTGGACTTTCCGTCTTCTGTCTATCGGAGGCAAACTTACCCTGGTAAGGTCGGTCTTGACTGGGACACTGGTCTATTGGTTCTCATTATTTCCTGTGCCATGCTCTATTATCAATACATTGAGAAAATTAATTTTTCAGTTTTTATGGTCTGGAGGGTAAAGAAATCCTACCTGTCTACGATAGGATGGGATAAAATTTTCAATTCCGGTTGCTGGTGGTGGTTGGGGGATAAAAGATATCTCTATATTTAGTGTTGCTCTTAGGTTGAAAAGCCTATGGAGGGCATTATTTGGAAAGACCCTTTGGACACAAGTGATACACCAGAAGTACATTAAAAATAAATTCTCCTACTGGTTGAGGAAGTCGAAGAAAGTTATAAGGGGGGTTTCTCCCATTTGGAATGGGTTCATGAAGTTTTATTGTTGGATGGTGGATTCTCTTTGTTGGAAGGTTGGAAATGGTGCAGAAGTGGCAGTGGGGGTGGATCCGATCGTTGGATTAAACGAACAATTGACATTATCTCAGGAGCTACTACATCTGTTGAGGGGGAAGGGATATGTCACTCTCAATACTTTTGTGAAAAATGAAGATCAGGGTTACTGGATGGGAGCGTCTGATTTGCAATTACCTTGGCAGGTTGCAATGGAATGGGAACAGTATATTAGATCTCTTAATGCTGCAGGTATTCGCTGTATGGAAGAGGAAGACGAAATCAGATGGGTTGGCAATTTGTCTCCAGGTATCATCACGGCTCGCACTGCATATGATTACATCATTAAGCGTAGATGTTTATTTCCGCAACACTGGTGGTATAAACTGATATGGCAGTGGTATCTTCCGTTGAAGCTTCAGTGTTTCATTTGGTTTGTTTTAATGAATAGATTGAAAACGTGGGACAATTTGGCTTTATTAGGGTGGATTGGGCCAAGCCAATGTGTCTTTTGTAGGCTGGAGTCTGAAATAGCCAATCATATTTTCATGGATTGTGTTTTTACTATGACAGTTTGGAAAAAGTTTACAAGAAATCTGGTTTTATCTCATATTTGGGTTGGGAGTAATGTGGAGAAAAGTTTGTTTGATTGGGTGAAAGTTGGAAAAACCCATATTACTTTGCCAGTCTTTATCTGCTGGGCGATATGGCGAGAAAGGAATAAAGCCATCTTTGAGAATTCCATTCCAAATGCTGAGACTGTTTATTGTGTTAAATTTTGAGCATTAATTCACAATACTCTAGGATATTTACTGAGAGAATAACATGTACAGTATATCAATGCATAACAATCACAATAAGCATGACAAGCATCACAAGAATCAAAAGCATGAGAGACAAGAGACACAGAGTTTCCTTGGGGAAAACCCTAAGGTGAAAAACCCCACAACTTCCTCAGAGATAGAGAGAGCAATGGCTCAACCAAAGTACAACCAAAATACACTGAGATAGTCTCCTAGTAGCAAATGATCCTCCTCCTCACTAGTGCACCACTTTCTGAGTGAGAGAAGTATGAGTTTCCAAGTGATACAAATAGAGATCTCCCGATCTCTATTTATACTAGTCTGTTTGCCCAGTGACTTGATGGGGCCAACTTGTCTAGCTAGGTATATCAACCATATAATATATATTTCAGGGCCAACCCCACACATGGTGGTCTAATAACCCTTCGCCAAGTACACACACTTGCGACACTAGTCAATACACATGACAACACTTCCTTATAGAGGAATAACACATCTCTTATAAGGGTACAATAAATATATATGAAATACATAGATGAAATACATTCCGAATTTACATATACATCAACACTCCCTCTTAACTAGGAAGGTATTTATCGACACAGTTCTGCTAGACAAGTCTTCTTCTCGGGATCATCGTCATCGATGCATCATCATCATCATCATCGTCACTGCTGCTGCTATCTCAACCAATCTCTGACTCTACTCGTCATAGGAATTTATACAGAGCCAGTCCTTTTTCATATTAGATGTAGGCCCACCACCTGCAGGTCTTCGTCATCACTGGCCATACTGTGGAATCCTCAGGACTTATTACGTGCATCAAAAAACCTTGCAAGAGCATCCTAGGACTTATTACGGGCACACAGCCCAACCTATCAGATCTCCCAGGGAGCTATTACATGTGACCCTACCACAAAACCTTGAAAGAGAATCCCAGGAATGATTACGAGCACACAGCTCAACCTATCGGATCTCCCAGGGAATTATTATATGTGGTCACCAAAAAACCTTGCAAGAGAATCCCAGGACTTATTACGGGAACACATCCCAACCTATCGGATCTCCTAGGGCGATATTACATGTGGTCACGACAAAACCTTGCAAGAGCATCCCAGGACTTATAACGAGCACACAGCTCAACCTATCGGATGTCCAAGGGCGCTATTATATGCCATAGGACAAAACCTCGAAAGAGCATCTGCCAGATATCCCAGGGAGCTATTATATGCCAGCGGAAAAACCTTGCAAGACTATCTGCAAATCTCCCAGGGCGCTATTATATGTCCTCCCAAAGCAAAAGCTCGAAAGAGCGTTTGCCAGATCTCTCAGGGAGCTATTATATGCCAGCGAAAAAACCTCACAAGAGAATCTGCAAACCTCCCAGGGCGCTATTATATGCTTACCTGCAAAATCTGATCCACGACCACAGAGTATCAACCTGATACTCAGCATACATCAACCTGATGTATACATGATCATCCTGATCATCATCACTGTAACATCCTGCTGCATGTAATCTGGAGCAACATCGTGAATCTCGTCATCCATGATCATCCTGATCATATAATGCATCTACCTGATGCATACCAAGTATCTACCTGATACATATCATCATACATGATCCACCTGATCATACAATGTATCCACCTGATCATACAATGTATCCACCTGATACAAATACAAAAAACATGATCCACTTGATCATACCTGATACATATCAACATACATGATCTACCTGATCATACAATGCATCCACCTGATACATATACAGATACATGGTCCAAGCATCCAACATGATGCATATACAAAATACATACAAATGATCCAACCGATCATATCCAGCATCCAACATGATGCGTACATACATATACATATAAATGATCCAACTGATCATATCCAACATCCAACATGATGCGTACATACATATACATATAAATGATCCAACTGATCATATCCAGCATCCAACATGATGCGTACATACATATATATAAATGATCCAACTAATCATATCCAACATCCTCCTGATGCATGTACAGAGCAGTAACTGGAGCATCGTCCTGATGCTCATCATCCAGCACTTGCATCCACAGCCGTGTGAAGGATCCTCCTTCCAACATGCTTGGAATGGCTTCTACAAATGTGTCCATCACTTCTTCCTCGAAGTGTCATCAATTTGAAGAACACCAAGCCTTTCCCTGAAGTATTCGAATTTCACCCTGGCTAGTGGCTTCGTTAGTACATATGCAATCTGCTCGTCCGTCGCAACATACAGGAGCTTCACAGCTCCTCTCTACACCATATCCCTGATATAGTGATATTTGATCTCTATGTGTTTCGACCTGTCATGAAACACTGGGTTATCGGACAGCTTCACACAACTCTGGTTATCACAGAAGATACCAGTAGCATCCAATGGGAGATCAAATAACTCAGACAGTAGCTTCCGAAGCCATACTGCCTCACAACTAGCTGAACAGGCTGCAACATACTCTGCCTCAGCTGTACTCAGTGCTACGTAGGACTGCTTCCTGCTAAACCAAGAGATCACACTTGATCCCATACTGAAGCAGCATCCAGATGTGCTCTTCTTATCTGCAGCACTTCCAGCCCAATCTGAATTAACATAACCTTGCAGGTTAAACTTTTGATTCGCTTCATACTTGAGCCCATAATCCACTGTACCCTTTAGGTACCTCAGAACATGCTTTACACCAACCATGTGAACACTCCTCGGATCCGTCAGGAACTGGCTCAATGTGTTCACCGCAAAGCAAATATCTGGTCTCGTGTTCGTCAGGTACATCAAGGACCCAATTATCTGACGATACATAGAGACATCAACCGGCTTAGATGAAGCATCACATAGAAGCTTCAGGTTCGATGCCATAGGTGTGGCCATGGCCTTCCAATCCACCATCTCGAATCTCTTCAGGATATCTACTGTGTACTTCCCTTGACCAAGGAAGATCCCACCTGCACTCTGCCACACCTCCATACCTAGGAAATAATGCATCATTCCCAAATCTTTCATATCGAACTCGATAGCAAGCTTCCTCTTAGTATATGCAATCAATCTGTCATCTCCTGTTACAAATAAGTCATCCACATACAGGAGTACAATCACAGGATTCCCTTCCTCAACCTTGTAGTAAAGGTTGGAATCTGCTTTACTCTTGGTAAAGCCCAAACTAGATAGGAAATTGTCCATCCTACCATACCAAGTTCTGGGAGCTTGCTTCAAGCCATACAAGGATTTCTTCAATCTGCACACATATGACTCCCTACCATGTATTTCGAAACCGAGTGGCTACTCCACATATACTTCCTCTTCAACTACACCATTCAGGAAAGCAGTCTTGACATCGATCTGGTGTATTTTCCACTTCATTGCTGCAGCCAGGGCAAGTATTGTTCTGATGGAAGTATACCTGGCTACAGGTGCAAAAGTTTCTTCATAATCTATTCCCTCTTTCTGAGAGAAGCCACGAGCTACGAATATTGCCTTGTATTTCTCTACACTTCCATCTGCAACATGCTTGATTTTGTAGATCCATTTGGAAGTCACAACAGACTTCTCTTTAGGTCTTGGGACAACATCCCAAACATCATTCTTCATTATTGATTGGTATTCCTCAACCATGGCATCCTTCCATTCTTTCTTTTCTGCTGCTTCTTCATAACTGGAAGGTTCTTTGTTCATAATGTCACAGAGTAAAGCAACATAGCTAGTATGTGATCTGGTTCTCTTCTTTGCTCTGTGTTCTTCTTCTGGAATGCCAAATCTTTCTGCATCTTGAATGAGCTCTCTAGCCCATGTAGGTTTTTTCTTGTGAGAGTTATCCTCACGGGGTGGATCTATAGGTTCTTGCGGATCTTCAAACTCACGAACAACTTCTGGAATTGCTTCAGTCATGGTAGTGTCTTGAAATCTAGTTTCCTTAGGTTCTTCATAAACTTCGATAGGTGCCTTCCTTGATTTAATGAATGCTGAGTTTTCATCAAATGTTACATCCCTGCTTACATCAATCTTCTTGAACCCTGGAAAGTATATTCTGTAAGCCTTTGAGCTTTCACTGTAACCCACAAAGATACCCTTCTTTCCTGAAGGATCTAGTTTGGTCCTATTTTCCTTTGGGACATGAGTGTATACTGGACAACCAAATATTCTGAGATGACTGACTTCAGGTTTCTTACCAGAAAAGACCTCTTCTGGTGTCTTGTTGTCCAATATCTTGTGGGGTGTTCTGTTCTGCACATATACAGCTGTTCTAGCTGCTTCTGCCCATAGATTCATAGGTAGATCCTGGTCATGCAGCATTGCCCTTGCTGCTTCCATGATTGTTCTGTTTCCTTTCTGCAACTCCATTCTGTTGAGGATTATAAGGAGCGGTCAACTCCCTCTTAATCCCTGAATCACTACAAAGCTTCTTGAAGTCACCTGAGGTGAATTCTCCACCATTGTTGGATCTGAATGTTTTGATCTTCTTGTCAGTTTGATTCTCCATCAAGGTTTTGAATTCCTTGAACTTATCAAACACCTTATCTTTGTTCTTCAAGAAGTATACCCAAGTCTTCCTGGAGAAGTCATCAATAAATGAGACATAGTAAACATACCCACTCAGAGAACTGGATGACATAGGACCACATACATTTGAGTGGATGATTTCCAAGATACCTTTTTCCTTTCTTTCACTGCTTGGGAAAGCCTTCTTAATGTTCTTACCTTTTGCACATCCTTTCCAAACACCTTCATGTTTGGTCTTGATTTCAGGAAGACCCTCTATTGCCTTGCTTGCAATTGGAAGTGCCCTATAGTGCATATGAGCAAGTCTTCTATGCCAAAGTTCACTTGGCTCCTTGGATTCATGCACCATGGCATGTTTAGGTTGTCCTTTCAATTTATACAAACCTCCCTCTTGCTCTCCAATCACTACTGCATCATCTATGGTCTTTCCCTTTGGCCACATTAGGACTTGGCCATCCACAAATGCAACCCTCATACCTTTTGCATCTAATTCAGAGATGGAGAGTAAGTTCTTCTTGAGACCAGGTACATAAAGGACTTCTTTCATCTTCAAATATTTTCTAGAATCTAGGTTGTAGGAAGCTTCACCACTTCCTTTGATTGGGTATTGATAATCATCCCCAAGTTTCACCTTATGGGGTGATTCATGTTCAGATAGGTTCACAAAAGATTCCTTAAACCTAGTCATGTGTTTGGAAGCCCCACTGTCAATTAACCAATCATTACAACCATGGGAGATAGTACCTGTGAGAGCAGAGATTAGAACATACTCTTCTTCACTTGATGAGTCATCATCACTATCATCACTTTTTGCCCTAGCCTTCTTCTTTGGAGGTTTATCATCTTCGACAACATGAGCATGGAACTTTCTTTTGTTGCCCTTCTTCTTCTTGTTGGAGTTGTTGTTGTTGTGGTTGTCCCTTTTGTTCTTGGGACATTCTGAAGCAAAGTGACCCTTCTCATTACACATGAAACACCTTAGATCCTTCTTATTCTTTTGTTGGTTGTGATAGGATCTCCTGTGGTGAGAGTGCTCCTTCTTGGGCTTGCTTCTTTTGGTGTGGGCTGCGAGAGCTTGATCTTCACCTCCCATCTTTTATTCACAAGCTACAGGCCTAGCTTCTTCTTGAAAGCATTCCCCCCACACTTTACTGAAAGAGATCAATTTCTTTCTTGCACAGATTCCTTGAATAAAGGAGTCCCATGACCTAGGAAGGCCATTCAGAGTGGTCATAACAACTTCACCATTATCCACTACTTCATCCACAACTTCAAGTTGTTCCTTGATCTGAGAGACCTTGGAGAAGTAAGATTGAATGGTTTCTCCATTCAACATCTTGACCCCTTTCAATTAATTCCGCAGAGTCATCTTCTGATTTATGTTCTTCCCTTCAAATAACTTGGTCAAAGAGTCAAACATCTCCTTGGGTGTCTTTAGAGAAGACACATGGGGTATGAGATGGTCTTTGATGGAATTAGCAATGATTCTCTTTGCCTTGACCAAGTTCTTCTTATGCAATACCTTAGCCTCTTCATCCTCTGGGATAGGGATGTCTTCTTTTATGTATGAGTCCAACTCATTCTCTTCCAGGATTAACCCAATCCTATACTTCCAAGCTCGGAAGTTATCAACCCCTTCAAGCTTATCCTCAAGCTTGGTGTGGTGAGACATCTTAAAGAGTACTTCAAATGGAAATAGAAAAGATTTAGGTCTTACCACTTAAAATGCTGAAAACTGGATCTGGTCCTGGATTAGGGTTTGTTGGAAAAACCCAAAAAATTCAAAATGTGAATTTCAACTTTCTGAAAGGATAGAAAGATGCGCCTTGATCAGCTGATCAACCTGGTATATTCAGAATTTGAGATCAACAAAGCTTTACCCTTCAGATTTTCCTTTTGTCCTCCCAGGGTCACTAGGGAGAGCCCTGAATTAGGGTTTGAGTTTCCCAGAGATCTACCCAGCCAAAAATATCGATCCAAAGATCTAAACTTCGATTTTTGCAAGGAGCTTCCAGCTATGTCTTTAGATTTCATAAATTCCTATTTTTGTGGAAACCCTAATTTTTAGGGAAAAATATGAAAATGATCAGAATTGAATTCTGATTGGATAGATAGATTCTCCTTGATGAGTAGAGTCAATCTACTATATTGTTTTTCCAAAATCTGTGGAGAGAAATCCAATAAACAAGAAACCCTAGTTTCTGTCATTGCACAATGTCTTCTTCTCAGGTTAGCTCTGATACCATGTTAAATTTTGAGCATTAATTCACAATACTCTAGGATATTTACTGAGAGAATAACATGTACAGTATATCAATGCATAACAATCGCAATAAGCATCACAAACATCACAAGAATCAAAAGCATGAGAGACAAGAGACACAAAGTTTCCTTGGGGAAAACCCTAAGGTGAAAAACCCCACAACTTCCTCAGAGATAGAGAAAGCAATGGATCAACCAAAGTAAAACCAAAATACACTGAGATAGTCTCCTAGTAGCAGATGATCCTCCTCCTCACTAGTGCGCCACTTTCTAAGTGAGAGAAGTATGAGTTTCCGAGTGATACAAATAGAGATCTCCCGATCTCTATTTATACTAGTCTGTTTTCTCAGTGACCTTATGGGACCGACTTGTCTAGCTAGGTATATCAACCATATAATATATATTTCAGGTCCGACCCCACACATGGTGGTCTAATAACCCTTCGCCAAGTACACACACTCGCGACACTAGTCAATACACATGATGACACTTCCTTATAGAGGAATAACACATCTCTTATAAGGGTACAATAAATATATATGAAATACATAGATGAAATACATTCCGAAGTTACATATACATCAACATATTGTGAGGCATTTATCCACTATCTTAAATATCAGAAGGAGGATAATATACCTGTGGAAAGGACCATTGGACGGTTTCAATTCACAGTTGATGACCCTGTTCTATTCTTTGATGGGGCAACAATTTCTGGAAAATGTGGTATTGGCGGAGTTATTTTTCCTAACTCGGATCATTTTTTCACTCTTCGCATGCATGGAGGATTTGGGGCTAATATGAAAACTGAGATACTAGCTCTCTGGTGCGTTGTAAAGGTTGTACTTTGTTTTGGATTGTCCAAGGTGAAAATCTTTGGTGATTCTAGAGTCACTATAAAGTGGGCTCGTGGGGAGTTTGATTTAAAGGTTCTGAATCTTGTCTATTGGTGCAATCGCATTCAGCAGGATCTGAGTTCTTTCACTACTTTTTCGCTGGATCATATTTATTGTGAGTTTAACTCACAGGCTGACAAGTTATCAAAGCTGGCGATTGAAGGTGATGAAGGCATCTTATTCTGGGAGGATGTTTGTGAAGATGTGGTGGTGGATTTTGGTACTCTTTATTTTCTCTACTAAGTTGTTCATGGGGATATGTTTGAAAGTTGATAATCTATGGATATCTGTCCATTTTGTATAATTTTGTGTATTTTTTGGGATAGAAAGAGCATTTCTATAGGGTCTTTATGAAAAGTATTGTAATATCTTTTGGATGAACATCTGTACTACTTGATTCAGATATAATTGAATAGCAGTAGTATGCTTTTCTTCGTGGGAAAAAAAAATTAATTAACAAACCATTCCTCATAAAAATGAAGCTTCTATCTTATCACCGTGGAAAACAATAATTTAGTTGGTAAACTTTTTAACTTACTCTTAAATAAAAAAAATACCCAACAATCCAATCTTCATAAGTCTCTCGTTCTTTCATCAAAATGAGCATGATTTGGAGAAGTCTCATTTTCCTATGATGATTGTGACCTGCATTTCAATTAACCTGAAGGTTTGCGCGTGTTTTTTCACACTGTGTAGAAGGACCTCCCATAGAATTCCAAGTCTAAAAAAGTGTTGAGTTAAGAGTACATTGCAAAAACAAAGTTCGCAATGTTTTAGGGTTATGGTTGTAAGTTATTTTAGCCATTTAGTAGGGCTTCTTTTCCACAAATATTTATGCTTTGTTAACATATGTAAATTATTTTTCTATATATCTAGTTTTTATTAAAATATAATATTTATTTAGGAGTAGTCTATTTATTTTACTTTTGAATTTTTCATGTGGTTTTTGGATAGAATTGGATAAATTTGTTTTTGTAAAATCTAAATTTAAAAGCATTTAAATTATTTATTTGAATACATAAATGGATTTAACATCCTCAAATACTCTTATGTCACTCATATTATGCAATTTCTACAACTCATATATATGAGTCTAATACTTTTTTAAAGATTTCTAACCTAGTCGAAAAAACAAAGTAAAAAATATATCAAAAAATTAAAAAAAAACACAGAATATTTAGACTTCTATGTAATTTTTTAGTGTTAAATACTTTTTTATATTTATAATATATATAATCATACCCATTCTTTTGAATATATATATATTAATTAACCTATATTAAATTATAATAATAATATAACTCAATTTAATAAAAATAAATTATTGAAAATTATTATAACAATAATATAAAATTAAATTTATTATTTTGTTTAATTTATAATAATTAAAATAGTATTTAAATAATAAACAAAACAAGAATATCATATATCTTTAAAAAATAAAGAATACAAAAAAATATTATCTATAGAAAATGACTTGGATCACCCCTTCAATCGTTTAATTTAATTAAAAATTTAAGCTATTGAAAGAAGTATAGTTTTTTTGGAATAATAATCTAATAAATTTGAGGTACTATTATTTTGAGTTTACTTATCCAAATTCAATGTTTATAAATATTTATATGATTATGCTGTTACAAATATTTATATGATTATTTTCCATAATTTTGTGAAAATGTTTATATATTAATAAAATATTATTCTTATTTTATTTAAGAAATGAATAAAGAATTGATATAACTAGTTGTTGGAAATATTTATATAATTTTAATATTGAAATATTGTGAGTATGTGAATTAGATGAAATAGAGTAACATGATTATCACTTTCAACTTGGAGTAACATGATTATCACTTTCACAACAAGAGTAATAAAAGCAATTAGTCCTTCCATAAAATCATATTATATTTTGTGTAAATAAGATTACGTTATATTTTATAAAATTGATCTTCTTATCTTTTATATGATTGATGATGATATTATATTGAAAAAATTAAGTTTTAGTTTTTTAATTTTTTTATTGTTTTTAAAATCTTTTATTTTCAATAATTAATAATTAAATTTTGTATTAATAATAAATAATTATTTTTTTAATAATAATATATTAATAATTTCTAACTAATTTTTAAAGTTTTTTTAAGCTTTAAAAATAAGCTTGAAGTTTTTAGTTTTTTTTTTTATAATATTTTTAAAAATTAATAAATGTTGGCTAGTTTTGTTTTATGGTGATTACGATTAACGCGTCTGAGACCAATTTTAGTTTTAGTTCTTTTAAATTTTAATCATTAATGAAATCTCTAGTACAAAGACCACATGTCAAGGTATAATTTTTTTTTGAACTTTTAAAATTTAAATTAATATTTTGTTTAAACAATTTTTAACTAATCATAAAATAGAATTAACAAATTTTAAAATTTTTACAAAATAATTTATATTTTCAAAATATTATTTTTAATATATAACTATTACAAAACTTTGAAAAACATTATTTTTTTAGTATTAATATAAAAGTCAAATTTATTTAAAATCAACTGATTACTATAGTCCCTACCTTTAAAAAAAACTAATAAAAAACATGATGTATGTCAATTTTACATGTTTAAATTGATATGATCACAAATAACAAATAACTTTATTATTTTATGACATTAACACTATATAGCCTAACATTTTTTTAAGTGTGCCTTTATCTATTTTTATTTATATTGTGGATATATAGCTCAGAGGTTGTTGTTAATGAGATAAGAATGTAATGTCCCTTGTTACGAATTTTATTAAAATGACAATTTTTCACTTTTTTTCTCTAGTTTGACCTTTGACTAGTTTTGATCTCTATGTCCCAAATTTGCCCCAAATGATCCCAAACTTTCTGAGAAGGTATATGAATGATATTAGAACATAAATATGTCTTTCAGGGATGCCTCTAGACCTTTAAAATACTTATGCAAATCCTCTTTCAATTCTGGTCAATGTAGATAACTTTACTAGTGATTTCCCTTTGACTAGTATTGGTCTCTAGGTCTCAAATTGACTCCAAGTTCCTTCAAATCTTCAAGGAAGGTGTATGAATGATATTAGGACTTGAATATGACGTTCAAGGATGACATATGTCCACCAAAATACCTCTTCAATCTCTCTTAAGATTCTGGACCAAGTATGCAATTTTACTAGTAATTTGGGGTTCAAATCCCCCTGGGGTAAGTACTGAAAATGGCTTCCCAAATGACTCCAAACCCACTCAAATTTCTGAACAGAGGTAAAGAATGTATTAAGGATGTTATTAAGGTCTCATGTGCACCATTAATTGATTATTATATCTGTTCCATCCCTCTCCCATTCAACTGCAAAAATCACCAATTCGACCCATAGGGAAATGACATTATTTCTTCTCCCAATGCAATTAAACGGAGTAAAAATACTTCAAATGCTCAAGTACAATACATGAAACTTGTAAAATAAATCCATGGCAGTCCATTAATCACAAATGCATCAGAGAATCATCCATTCATTCGAAATAATTAGCATTACATTGATTCACAACAAGGTAGTGGGGAAATGGCATTGTCCTTTCATTAAAATTGAGATTTATACATTTCTACTTGGAATTTCGACCTGAAACTTTCTGGAGATGAAGAACAGAGTATTTAATTCATATTACAAAATAAATGGGGCATTATAAGCTCCACCAAAGAGTACAATAGCTCACCAAAAATGCCATCCCTCAAGGATCAAGAATATGCCATCAAAACTGGAAATGGTTGAAGGAGTGAGCTGCAATAGAAGAAACCATGAGCTTCCCTGTATCTTACACTTGCAAATAAAGACTCCATTAAAACTCCAAATGAAAGGTCTAAATTTCCTTTCCAATTGCCAACTTGGATGGGAATCTTTCACCCTCGAAATTGGCTAAGGCAAGCAACTAGTCATCCACTAGCTCTCCCTCTTCACAAATGCAATTGAAAATTCTACAAATGATCAAAAGCTGGTTTCATTCTTTGTTATTGACATTTATAAAGTTCTAATGTCCTCCATGGGTCGAATTCCTTCCAAGAGACTCATGCCAACTCAAGTTGGGAAGAGATTCCAAAGAACGCCACTTGTACAACAATTCCTAGTCTCCCACTTCCACGAAATCACATGTGGAAGCATCTTAGCTGCCCTAACACCCTTGAGCGCCCTTTTGGAGTATATTTTTAGCCCTGACATGTCATATATGTCATATGTCAGCCTTCAGGTCTGATTTGTGTCATAGGTGTCATAGCATCTTCATCATTGTTGTCATAGAGCTAGGGAATCTAGCCCAAGTGTCTCACTAGCTCCAAATTGCCTCTTCCTCTTCCATGGGAGTTACTCTTCCTTTATATTTCGACCTTGGATGAGTCATGCCATGAATAATGCCTTTTGGACTCCCCCAAGTATGTTACCATTCACCTTGAATTCGAATTGGTGAGAGAATGATGCCAAGTGTAGTGGGGAAATCTAGCCATATGTGGGTCCCACTTCTTCCATGTGTCTTCATGATCAAATGCCACTTTGATTTTCACTTGTATATATTTATTTAGCTCATTTATTAAATATTTATGCCACTCTAATTTTCAAACATCATTTATTATCCCCCTTATTCCAAATCCCAAAGCTTCCACCCCAAACCTAGGAAACTAGTAATTTTCCTCCTTGGCAATTATTTGACCTTTAACATCAATTTTACAAACTCTAATGAATATGGCCAATGTGATTAGGCCATTGTAACCCAATTCCAAATTTGGGACATGACAAATCCTCCCTTCCCAATATTGCTTGTCCTCAAGCAATTTCAAACATGGGTGTTTAAGAACCTGCTTCCTGTATAATTCTTTGAAGTTGCTATTGAATTTCCCAACCTTGAGTCTTTGAGTTTCCATGAAGATTTTAGAGAGGAACCACCATGCTTGCTGCTGCACTACTCTGATAAAAATCACTTTATTAAGTGGAAAATCCATCTCCCATACTGCTTGTTTCACCCAAAAATTTGAAACCAATGAGATAAAAATTATTCCAGGGTCCCATTGCTTGTATTGCACCCCAACAATTAAGAGTGCTCTCCAACCCATACCATCAGATAAGAGGATTCCTGGATCCCATTTTCTTGTATGCATTCTTCCAAACATCATGAGTACAAAATATATATAATCAAAGTACATAACAACAGAATGAAAATGTACATCAAGAAGATGCTTCATCAAAGAATCATGAAAGTGTTTATACCTCCAAGTAAGTAGACCACCATTTGCTAGGTGCATACAATCTTCAAGTGACCAATCAAATCTGCTCCAATGACATAGGTGAGGATCCCATGTTTGATAGTGCTACTTCAAGAGAATGTGATATGCATCAAAATATTCAGCCATGCATTCTTTCATCCAAGAAGTGAATGAAGAATCTCCACTAAAATCTGAACCAAATAATGAGCAGGAAAAACAAGGAGACTTCAAAGGACTCAAAGAAGTCTCATCCATACATCCATGAGGATATGTGTCATCATAAGGTAAATCAATATGCTGCTGCAATTCTAAATAATGAGGTTCTCTATTCATGTCATCATCAAAAGGAGAGGTAGGAGTTTCATACCCCTCATGTGGCGCCACTGGAAAAAAACCTTTCACCCAATTTTCATCCCAAAGTGATGTGGCTGGAAAAGAAGTGTGGGGTGAAGAATTATGAACCAACTTTAATTCTTTACAACTCTTACCCATTGAAATATTTAATTCATCTTCTCCATAATTGGCTGGTCCAACTATTGTGAGATCATTTTCCTCCTCCAAGGATTTGCAATTCTCTCCATGAGGCAACTCATAATCCCTCTGAATAAGGACAAGTGCTTGTCCTTCTTCTTGTTTTAGTGTAGAATCTTCAAGAACCTACATATCAACATGTACCTCATGTTCCACAATTACATTAGGTTCCTCTTTTGTGACATAAATTATTGCATCATTTTCCTTGAAAAGAGAACCATTGCTCATTATTTTTTCCGAGTTGCTTCCAAGTTCACTAAGAAACAATTTGAACTCTTGAAAGTATTGCCTCCACTTGTCTTCAAAGGATGGTTTAAGTAATTTTCTGAACTCCTCATTCTCCTCTAAGGTTCCTTTCTCATCCTTACTCATGGTGACCAATGAATGCACTTCTTCTCCTACTTCTTCCCTTTCACCAAAGTACATCCAGTTTCAGTTTCTAAGGGTGGTGGCTTCTTTCTTTGATTCCTGGTCTTCATTAATGTTCTATCACATCAGGTGCCAAGACCATGCTTTGATACCACTGTAATGTCCCTTGTTAGGAATTTTATTAAAATGACAATTTTTCACTTTTTTTCCCTAGTTCGACCTTTGACTAGTTTTGATCTCTAGGTCCCAAATTTGCCCCAAATGATCCCAGATCTTCTGAGAAGGTATATGAATGATATTAGAACATAAATATGTCTTTCATGGATGCCTCTGGACCTTTAAAATAATTCTGCAAATCCTCTTTCAATTTTGGTCAATGTAGGTAACTTTACTAGTGATTTCCCTTTGACTAGTATTGGTCTCTAGGTCTCAAATTGACTCCAAGTTCCTTCAAATCTTCAAGGAAGGTGTATGAATGATATTAGGACTTGAATATGATGTTCAGGGATGAAATATGGCCACCAAAAGACCTCTGCAAACTCTCTTAAGATTCTGGACCAAGTATGCAATTTTACTAGTAATTTGGGGTTCAAATCCCCCTAGGATAAGTACTGAAAATGGCTTCCCAAATGACTCCAAAACCACTCAAATTTATGAACAGAGGTAGGGAATATATTAAGTATGTTATTAAGGTTTCATGTGCACCATTAATTGATTACTATATATGTTCCAACCCTCTCCCATTCAACTACAAAAATCACCAATTCGACCCTTGGGGAAATGGCACTATTTCTTCTCCCAATGCAATTAAACTGAGTAAAAATACTTCAAATGATCAAGTACAATACATGAAACTTGTAAAATAAATCCATGGCAGTCCATTAATCACAAATGCATCAGAGAATCATCCATTCATTCGAAATCATAAGCATTACATTGATTCACAACAAGGTAGTGGGGAAATGGCACTGTCCTTTCATTAAAATTGAGATTTATACATTTCTACTTGGAATTTAGACCTGGAACTTTCTGGAGATGAAGAACAGAGTATTTACTTCATATTACAAAAGAAATTGGGCATTATAAGCTCCACCAAAGAGTACAATAGCTCACCAAAAATGCCCTCCCTCAAGAACAGAGTATTTACTTCATATTACAAAAGAAATTGGGCATTATAAGCTCCACCAAAGAGTACAATAGCTCACCAAAAATGCCCTCCCTCAAGGATCAAGAATATGCCATCAAAAATGGAAATGGTTGAAGGAGTGAGCTGCAGAAGAAACCATGAGCTGCCCTGTAGCTTACACCTGAAAATAAAGACTCCATTAAAGCTCCAAATGAAAGGTCTAAATGGCCTTTCCAATTGTCAACTTGGATGGGAATCTCTCACCCTCGAAATTGGCTAAGGCAAGCAACTAGTCATCCACTAGCTCTCCCTCTTCACAAATGCAATTGCAAATTCTACAAATTATCAAAAGCTGGTTTCATTCTTTGTTATTGACATTTATAAATTTTTAATGTCCTCCATGGGTCGAATTCCTTCCAAGAGACTCATGCCAACTCAAGTTGGGAAGAGATTCCAAAGAACACCACGTGTACAACAATTCCTAGTCTCCCACTTCCACGAAATCACATGTGGAAGCATCTTAGCTTCCCTAACACCCTTGAGCACCCTCTTGGAGTCTATTTTTAGCCTTTACATGTCATATATGTCATATGTCAGCCTTCAGGTTTGATTTGTGTCATATGTGTCATAGCGTCTTCATCATTGTTGTCATAGAGCTAGGGAATCTAGCCCAAGTGTTTCACTAGCTCCAAATTGCCTCTTCCTCTTCCACGGGAGTTACTCTTCCTCTATATTTCGACCTTGGATGAATCATGCCATGAATAATACCTTTTGGACTCCCCCAAGTATGTTACCATTCACCTTGAATTCGAATTGGTGAGAGAATGATGCCAAGTGTAGTGGGGAAATCTAGCCATATGTGGGTCCCACTTCTTCCATGTGTCTTTATGATCAAATGCCACTTTGATTTTCACTTGTATATATTTATTTAACTCCTTTATTAAATATTTATGCCACTCTAATGTTCAAACATCATTTATTATCCCCCTTATTCCAAATCCCAAAGCTTCCACCCCAAACCTAGGAAACTAGTAATTTTCCTCCTTCGCAATTATTTGACCTTTAACATCAATTTTACAAACTCTAATGAATATGGCCAATGTGATTAGGCCATTGTGAACCAATTCCAAATTTGGGACATGACAAAGAAATGCTTTAGTCTATAATAAGTTATGTAATGATGTATGTTTTTTTATATGTGAATCATAATTCCATATTATATAGTAAAATCACTCTTAAAATTATATAAATGCATGGTTTTTATGCAAATCATATGTAAACTTAAATCTATATCTACATTACATTTTAAAAGCATAAAATTTTTATAACATTTATTTAGGAAAAACATTATCTTCTAAACTTATCAAAATTTATGAAAGTTATTATATTAATTCTTTATTATAAAAATTAAATAATTAAAATTTTTAGTTGTCATTAAAATTAATAGGTAAAAGAAAAAAAAAACATATGTAAATATATATATATATATATATAATAAAATTATATTTTATTTTCAAGGAAAAAAATCTTTTTATTCATAGAATAAACATTGACTGCTCTGTTGAGCTTACATCATTCGATCATTTGTTCTGCCTCTCAGACATTATCATAAGAAAAAACTGTGCTGTTACATTACTTTCAAAACAAAGTTTTTCAAACACTTCTTACATTAGAAAATAAGACATAGTGACTTGACTATTGATGTGATCCTCTATTTCCATTAAACCTGGCTGAATAGCTAAAGCGAGCTTCGAAAGAGAATCTGCCTCTGTATTGAGTTCTCTATAAATGTGAGCAAAAGAAATCATTTCGAAAGAGGACTTTAAAGAGATGATCTCGTTTAACAGATGTTGCAAGTAAGGTGCTCTTATGGAGATTTGTTAATTTGCCCAATCTATCACCATTTTGGAGTCCCCAAAGATTTGAATTCTTCTGATTTGGGTTTCCATTGCTATCTTCAAGACTGCCCATAACGTTGCTAATTCAGCTCTGCTATTGGAGGCTCTATCCATTGTGAGTTTGATGCTCAGCTTCTTATTTTATTATAAGTAAATTACACCTCCTACTCCTCTTAGATGCGGATCTACTTAGCTAGCGCCGTCGAAGAAGGCCCACAAAGAGTTTTTAGAAAACAGTGCAAACTGTATTTGCAATTAATGTAACAAGAAAAATCGATTAACAAAGATTGATTGTTGAGATGGTTCTGTCAATTGACAGTAATAAGCAACAAATCTAAATTAGATCGGGAACAAACTTACTCATACCTTTTGAATGGTATTACATGTTCCATGTCTTTGTGCGCCCACACAACATGTAATAAGGTTTGGGAAGAGCATCGCCAAAGCTCTTCACAAAACTCATAACGCAACTCTCTTCGATAGCATGTTATAAAATGAAATAGAATATCATTAAAATAATAAATTGGTGATTTGGCATTATTAACATAATAAATTGGTTATTTAACATGAATAAGGTGTTATAATGTATTATGTCCAAAATTAAGACACCATTCCCATCTCCCATCCAGCACTTGTCTTCACTGTACATGCACATGAGAAAGCATGCGCATATGAATTATGGTATGCCAATTTTTTGTGAATACCAGCAATCTAATCGAACTTTATTGAGATTGTACGTATGTAGTCTAACATTTGCTTCACAAGTTAGGCTAGAACATAAATACCCAAGCCAATATCCTACGTATTTAGTCTAACATTTGCTTCACAAGTTAGGGAAGAACATAAATACCCGAGCCAATTGATAAAGTTTGCAATACACAGAACATAGAGCAGAAATACAAACGGCATATTGATTGCCTTCTCATTATTAAACACACATATATATAGTTTCACATAACACCAAAACCACTGGCTAATACTATGGGCCAGTGTATACCATGGGTCGACTAATGACCTTGTCAAAAGCGAACTCAACTAACTTAGGACCATTGACTCAACTAACTAACCAACTTGGGATCATTGAGATTACAACTCTTAACACATCCCCTTAATATCAAGTGGGATGGTGTGGTTAGCACTATCAATGTCTAAGTGTTATGCCTGCTAGTCTATGTCTCAGCTAGGCATACATTTTATTCAGATAAACTTAAGCTTTACTTTATTCCTTGATGTGTACTTGGACTGCTTCTTCTTTGTCTTCTTGAACTTGATGCTAACTAGGTGTTCTTTAGCATCTTCTTTGTCTTCTGCACAATAAACAGTGTTATTGCTTTTCATTGGTCCTGGAACATAGTGCAAGTCTTCTTCTTCTTATGTTTCAACATATTGTATGTTGTTGTCCATTTTACCTGCATACTCAAAAATTTTGTCTGAAAAAATATTAATATATCTCAGCTCTTTTTGGAGAGATTTCACTTCTTCGTGTTCCTCATCTTAGTGTTCCACATCTTCCTCATCTTACTCTTCTGGTGTTTCAATGGCAGCTACATCATCATTCTCATTAACTGTTGCAGCTTGTACACAATGTGCATCCTTCACTGCTTCCTCAAAAATTGTGGGTTGATAGGGAAACATAGCATACTCATACTGCTAATCAATAATGGGAGTCTGCTCATATAGCTCCCTGAACTTCTGGTTTTCTCGTTCTGTGATGAACAAGCTGCTGCAACTTCTATGCTTCTATCAACTGTCTCTTTCTCTAAGAGACTATCACTGCTGCTATCAACTGTCTCTTTCTCTGAGAGATTATCACTCCTGCTATCAACTGTCTCTTTTTCTGAGAGACTTTCACTCACGTCACTAAGGACTTCTACATTGACAGGTTTGTTTTCACTGTCATTAGAAAACATAGCTAGATCAACAAGCTTTGTTGAGCTTACTTGATCATTGGTTGCATCATAAACACAGTCTTTTTGGCTGTCTTCCACTTCACTATGGGATTCCTCGTGCTTTGCATGGCTTGCAAAGTCAATTGATCCCTCTTTACTGAACTCTGCTTCATCTTCTTCAGGTTCCTCTTCAGAGAACTCTGATTTATCTTTTTCAGGTTCCTCTTCACTAAACTCTGCTTTCAATATATCCCAAGCTTCTTTGGGAGTAGAAGCTTCTGAAATGTAATGAAAGATGGAATAATCTATACCATTTTGTATGATACTTAAGGAAACAACTTGCCTTCTTTCCTTTTGATACTCTGTCAAACTCTTAAATGCTTCTAGATCACTATGATCCTCTTCAACTACAAAATGCCACAGATCTTGTGACCTTAACAGATCCCTAATTTTTAATGACCATAATGCATAATTGTCTCCATCAAAGGTTTTACATGAACCTATTGAAATTAACAGATTTCTTACCTCTTCGATTTATTCTGGTATCTCTTCTAGCACCATCTTCGATCTTCTTGGTTTTCTTCAATATCAATGGTCCTTCAGTCTTCAGATCTGCTCCGCCCTTTTCGACATAGGTTCTTCTTGGATCAATCTCTGTAAGACTCGATCTGCTTCAATCAAAGTTGGAATGTTGTCCAATATTTTGGCTCAGCATCAACAATACCTTCTCTTCAAGACTGGATCTGAATAATGCTTGTACTTGCCATGGCTTATGATAACTCTTAAACTGGTCGGCGCAGCTTTCAGAATTCATAATTCTTTCCGTTCAACATTGGATCTGAGATCGGCTTCATGTTCAGACTTACCATGGATTATGACAACTGTTAAACTGACCATCACAGGTTTCTAACTTACACAGAGCGCCGACAGGGTGCGCCGAACAAAATTTATTTAAGTAAAGGCAGATCGTCGCACCTTTCCTTCTAGCAAGGTGAGACAGTGTCACAGTTTGTCTTAAGGTAGGGTGAGACACTGTCGCAGTCTGTCTTCAGGCAAGGTGCGACACCGTCGCATTTTTCCTTCAGGCAGGGTGAGACGTCGCAGTTTTCCTTCAGGTAGGGTGCGACAACCTATTTTCAGGGGTTTTTTTGAGGTACCCTTCACCGAAAAAAAAAAAATCGTCGAAATTTTTTTTTTTATATTTTGTCGCGGCCCAAGTGTTCCGTCTCTATCCCGTGCTACAACTTCCAGCCGTGTGTGTGTGCTCTCCAGCTTCTGAAAAGTCTTATCCAAAAAACAAGATCGAAGGATCAGGCCGTAAGCTCTGATACCATGGTCATAGCTAATCTACACGTGTGTGCTTTCCACTATGTGAAAAGGCTTACCCAACATCAACATGTATGGATCAGGCCATACGCTCTGATATGCTCTGATACCATGATAAAGTTTTCAAAGACACATAATAGAGGGAAAACACAAAGGGCATATTGTGTGTGCTCTCCAGCTTCTGTGTATTGCAAACTTTATCACCAATATCCGTGTAATATGCTTTTGATGACAATCTGATTTATCTTAATTAGTGGGGAGAGTCATCCATTATGAGCAAACACAACCCAATAGGAGCATTACAGATTATTGTACTAGCAATACAGTTTACATCCTTTGATCATCGATGACATTGACATATGTGTGGATAAATGGAGAATGGCACCTCAGACCAATCTTCGAGGATGATGTCACCTTTATCAACCAATAGAAACAAACTTCATACAACATGCATCCAATCAAATACAAAATAAACCATCCTAGAACCATCTAAAGTTTAGATCTACCATGCGCCGAGAGGGATCAAAATACCTAGAGCTGCAAACATTTTATATTGTCTATCTCCTGTTGGATAGGTTTGCACCTCAAGGTGTTTGATCCCTCTCGGCGCATGGTGTCGTGCCCACTATATGTCAGTTAATTAAAACTTAACATGCAGAGTGCTAAACATAAATTATCAACCCGAGGAAGTCTTTTATTTCAAAGCTATCGTGCAAAATATATGCGAGTACAATTTCTACCTGACGTTGTTATTTATTGGTATGCAATCGAAACTATTTGTAACTAGGTCACACTTGCTTGAAAATAAATCAAACCCAAACCTATTCATGAAATCACCCTGTAAATCTAATCATACTTCAACAAAATAAACAAGATCTAAGTACGTACATCTAGAAGAATTGTTATGTTGGCCAACGATCTACCAAAACGAATTAACAGAAAAACACTATAGTAAATCAAATGAACAACACATGGTCTTAATAATAAAATAACTATGATAAATCCAATGCATGAAAGAATTAACAAATAAACAAATCTGCAAAATAAAACACTTACAATCAACACTACCAGCATCTGCTCAGGGAAGAGGGCCCTTCCTCCACTGAGCAGATCTGGATCTCCACAATGAAAGTCTACAACTCCAGAATTAAAAAACTGCCAGCATGTATTATCATAATGGAAGAATTACAACAGATCTGGATCAAATCCTACATCATAACATTGTGTTCTCTCCTATCTTGCATCTCGTATCCTGCCTAATCTATCATGCTTAATCTCTATCAATCTATCCCCCTTTCTCAATGAGATTGATTACATATTTATACATAAAATTATCTAATGGAAATGAAGAACTGAACCCCCAGCTTGTGATCTGCAACAGCTGGAACACGGCCGTAATTGTTGGCAACTTTGGAGCCGGCCGCAACACCAAATCTTGAAAATACCCTCTCGAAGAACCACCTGCATAGCACAAACTGTAGCTTGTTTGGGCGATTTCCTCGCGAGTCAGGTAAATGAGGATGTTACGCACAAAACCCATATCTCAGATTTTTGAGATTCGTTTCCATCTGTCCGCAAATCAAGATGCGAATCAAGGTGTTCTTATGTGGCATGCGTTTTTGGTTAAGGCTGTAACAGCTGGCTATGAGCGTCCTGTACGTGACAACTCACTCCACAAACCATCATTAGTAAAATTATGCATAATAGTCTTTTAATTCATCAAAGATAAAAGAAAATAATCACTATTAACCACTTAAAACATCAATGGAAGTAGCAGGCTGTTCAACGCGCAGCTACAACAAATGAATGAAAAATGGAATGATAAATGAGAAATAATGGTAAGAAAATGGATGAAAGGTATGTCGGTAAGTGATGAAAAATGGACAATTCCAGGGCCCAACACATGGTAGATCCAGAGTTTAGATGGATCTAGGCTACTTCCAGTCTGGGGCAGCCACATTAAATTTGTAGATGATCATGATTATGTATATGAAGTATGCAAAAGGAAACTTCAAAAGTTAAATCAGAAATAAGATGAATAATAATTTTGAATGATTAAACATGTGAATAGTAAGAAAGTAAGAGGGTGTGTATAAGAAATAAGAAATAGATTACAGAGTAATCAATCTTAATCTATATTCTTTGACTTTTCGAATAGCCACACCTGCAAACCTTCAACTACCATTTATTGTGATTGTTTTTGTCAAAATGTTCTATGTTGCTTAGAATTTTTTTTTATCTATTCCTGCTTTTGGTCAGGTGTCATTTTTTTTTATTGAATTTGTTGTCATGCTTTATGTTTTTCATTTTTTGTCTTCTTTGTTCTTCCTATTTTCCATTGGTGATATCTGCTAACTTCTCTCTATGTCGCCTAACACGTTATCTTGTCTATATTCTTACTTCCTCAGCATGCACAACATCCATATCTCCATTTTGAGAAGACATGACAACATGAATTATTTTACGACAGTCAAGCACCATAGTCAATTTTATTGAATTGAATAAAACTAAAATTTATGCAATGTACTCAATCAAGAATCATAGTCAATTGAATTGAATTGGACAACACTGAAATCAATCCATTGTATTAATTCAATAACCATAATCAATTGAATTGAATTGGATAACACTGTAATCAATGCACTATATTCAATCAATAATCATAGTTAAATGAATTGAATCATATGACATTGAAATCAATGAACTTTCGTCAATCAAGAACCACAATCAATTGATTGAGTTGGATAACATTGAAATCAATGCACTCTACTCAATCAAAAACCACAGTCAATTGATTGAGTTGGATAACACTAAAATCAATGCAATTTACTCAATCAAGGTAATTGATTGAGTTGAATAACATTGAAATCAATGCACTCTAATCAATCAAGAATCACAATCAATTGATTGAATCAGATAACACTGGAATTAATGCACTCTACTCAATCAAGAACCACAACCAATTGATTGAGTCAGATAACACTGAATTCAATGCACTGTACTCAATCAAGAACCATTGTCAATTGAATTGAATTGGATAACACTAAAATCAATGCATTGTACTTAATAAAGAACCATGGCCAATTGAAATGGATGGGATAACATTGAAATCAATGCATTGTCCTCAATCAACAACCATAGTCAATTAAAATGGATCGGATAACACTGAAATCAATGCACTAAATTGAATAAGAGACACAAGGTGGCAACGTCCCCGACATTGCCACATGCTCTATTTCCTTGAAGTTGGAAAGTTTGTATATGCATTTAAAAGGTGGCTGAAGACTATTAAAAAATAAAGTAAAAAAATTAGTAAAAATTTAACAATAGCATTCTCTAGTCTACATCAACACAAACAAATTGAGTAATGTTATTTATTCATAATATTGAATTTAATTCCATAAAGCCCAAGGTAACTATTCTTTTATATGATGCAAGTAGAATCACGGGAATCCATTTCAAAGGGATGATAATTCCCATCTCAAATGTCTAATTGGGGATTTTCATAAAAAAGCACATCATAATTCTCTTTTATTATAGAAATCGATACTTTCAATGGAAGAAAACAATTAATAGAGTCCAAATTAATAAAGAACAAGTTTTATATGCTATTTTTAGGAATACAAACTTCAAAGTAAAAACTACACCATACAGATTTTTGGAAAGAAATTACCTTCATTAATGGAAGTCGTGCATGGGCAGGCCCTAGAATCCGAGACAAGTTGAAAGAATAGTAATCACTTGCATAAAATAATACAAAGAAATTAGGACGCCCTTGGCATCCTACCATAACATTAAAGTTAATTCTATTTTTAGCCTTTCACAATCTCAAGAATCAAACTCTTGACTAACCGCGAGGATCGCTAGCAATCGCATGAATAATATATATAGGCCATGACTGTTCCCTTCATAATTTCCTAGCTCAACGTATGTATATTCCTAGCTCGACGTTATTCATGCGATTATATATATATATATATATAGGCCACGACTGTCCCCTTAATAAATTCATAGCTTAGCATTCCAAGTAAGAAAAGCTTGGGAAAATTTGATTTAGAAATTTGAAGAAGACAATTGATATAAATAAATATAAATAACACTCATAGTTAAAGAAAAGCAAAATCCCATGCATTGGAGTAGAAAAAATGTTAACCCAATATAAAATTGAAAAAATTACAAGTAACTCTTCAAATGGATTAACACCTCCACCTAAACACACAACACATATTGTTGAGACTAGTATTTACCTTGATTGAATTATCTGTTGCAAAACTCACAGGGATAGGATCATTTACAAAACAATGAAGAGAACATACTGAAGAATCATGGGCATCTTTCATTATAAGATGCAAATTTTTCTTTTCAAGGTTCCTTATACTTATCACCCCAAAGGAACCTCTAGTTGCTAAAAGAGGTATATATATATATAGGCCACGACTGTCCCCTTAATAAATTCATAGCTTAGCATTCCAGGTAAGAAAAGCTTGGGAAAATTTGATTTAGAAATTTGAAGAAGACAATTGATATAAATAAATATAAATAACACTCATAGTTAAAGAAAAGCAAAATACCATGCATTGGAGTAGAAAAAATGTTAACCCAATATAAAATTGAAAAAATTACAAGTAACTCTTCAAATGGATTAACACCTCCACCTAAACACACAACACATATTGTTGAGACTAGTAATTACCTTGATTGAATTATCTATTGCAAAACTCACGGGGATAGGCTCATTTACAAAAAAATGAAGAGAACATACTGAAGAATCATGGGCATCTTTCATTATAAGATGCAAATTTTTCTTTTCAAGGTTCCTTATACTTATCACCCCAGAGGAACCTCTAGTTGCTAAAAGAGGTTGCTCATCTATATAAGAGATGGATAAAAAAGTTAATCATAACATATAAAAATACTTAGCTAGGGGAGAACTTAAACCAAATTAATGTATCGCATTTCAAAATCAAATAGAACACATAATAAAAAGGACCCATGAGAAACAAAATGGCCAAAAAACTATATTCAAACTTAAGCTATGAAGAATGTCATGAAATTTCCACATTCATACAATTAAAAAAATGTATGATCTAGAAAACCACATTTTAGGAAATTCAAATCTAATGACCACATAACAAATATTGAAAAAAACATTCTAGAATTAAAGACTAGGCGTTCCCATGTAATTTTCCTGCCACTAAATATAATATCAGTGGCCCAAATGTTTTTAAGGATATACATTAGATAGGGTCTAATGCATTCAACATATGTGAAGTTCATATATGATTCACAAACAAGGTATGTTGAACAAGGCATTCAACATATGTAAACAGCTAGACAACTACTTAAGGCCATATAGAGAGTTCCAAATTTGGATATCAAAAGGAATATGCTCCTAATGTAATACGTCTCCAAGGTACACAGACAAGAAGCATATTTCATATGTAAACAAATTATTGTCATAGAAGTATTTTTTATGGACTAAATAGGGAACAAGGGAAATATTCCAGATACCTTGCATTCTCTTAACCACAAATGATCTTTAATCAAGAACAAGTACCTTATTTCTACATTTAAGATTGCAAAGAAAGAAAATCTTTCATTCTCTCTCTGAAAGCATTTGACACTTTTTTCCGTCCAATGTAAATCAATGGCAAGCAAGCAAAATACCTAAAATACCTTGAGCATTTGTACACCTTCTTGAAAGGTCACAAGATGCAAAGTTTTTCACAAGTACTATTGCACATTCATGTAGTCATAGTCAAACTCATTTCTTCCAAAGATGAACAAAAATTTAAAATGAACCATGTAAACCAAAACCTTATAGATGGTTTAGGTACCAGTTGTTACAACAAAATATATCCATAGTATTGGGGTTTATGCAATATTTGGCATGCAACTAATGTATCTTTCTAACCATTGGTTGACTATACTACCTGCAACCACTATATTAATCTCAATTTGCATAGAAACAAAAGATGCGATCCAAATTAATAAGAAAAATTCAAAATTCATGCCTTAAGAGGTTCAAAAGGATACTGATGATTTATGGCATGGAGCTCCTTCTTGTAGTTCTCATTCAATCCATCAAAGATAGTGATAGATAACTTATCAAGAATGTCTAATACCTGCATCCCACTCATAATTAAAAATAAAGTAAAAATATAACATTTGATTTTTGTAATCTTAATAGCACCAAAAAATATATAGAAAATACATCGTTGACATTATCTAAAGACTGTTCAAAACAACAACAAAAGTTACCCCACCTCAAAATAATTCCCTTTTCTTTCCATTTCCAGATCAAGCCCTCTAAATTCACATAGATGCTTGTGTGTAAATGAATCTTCTACCCTGAATACAAGTCCAATTTCAAAGACTCTTCCAAAGTTTGCACATATTGGCATATGTTTGTGTAGTTGTGGTGACTGGGATAAACAAGCAGGTTGTCCTTTGTAATCCAATTTGAAGATGAAAGAACCTCCTTCACTAGCCACATCAATCAATTTTGGTGTATGCAGCTCAACAAATCCTTTAGAGATTAAAACCTGCTTGAAAAGTTTCCCCATGCAAGACAACATAGGTAATCTTTTAGTAATTACTAAGTGCATATCCCTAAACTTTGATGTAGATTCCACGCCAGAATGATGAGATAATAAGCAAAGGAGAACTAAGAATGGTTATTTTGACAACCTCATGTATGTTCATTGTTTGGTGCCTAACTTCTCTGTAGAACAATCAAGATCCTCTGTAACTTCCCTAATAATTATTGCCATAGCATTTGGCCATTTTAGCACCTTCTTTTGCCTTCTAATTGGCCTGTGGGTTCTCTAGGTATCAGAGTGGTTCATGATGCTCTTGTGATTAACACGTGGGATAAATTAGCCTTTTTGCCTTTATTTTGACTCCACTGACATGTTTTGGCTAGGATGTATCACCTTTCCCATAGGAATTGGATTGGTTGTAATTTCCAATAATTGTGTATCAATTTAGCTATTTACCAAGGCATGCAAAATAAAAGGTGGGAGTTGGGATATAGAAATAGAAGTCAAGTAAAAAACTGAACAACCTAACCTATTGCAACCACAGCTTAATCTAATGTTTGTGCCTTCTAAGTTGGTAGATTTAGAATCATCAAATTCCAGAGTCCACACGGTGATACCATAACATGGTAAGTAACAAATAGCATCATGAGCTAAATTTAAGAAGGAATATATATATATATATATATATATATATAATCAAAAAGAGAATCCTAGCATACAGTAAAACTCCCGAAGGATTGTTCTAGCAACAAACTCTTGGATTATCTAATCAAATGAATAAAATTCTTCAAAAAGACCTAGAAGTATGGTATTTTCATCATGAGTTGGAAGAAAGCATAAAAGGACAAAGCTCCATAGAAACCAAGGAAATTGAAGTCTGGGATTCATAATCCAGAGTACATTAATTCGAGATGGAACAACTTCAATGTAAACAAATTAAATAAAAAGCACCTGAACATGATAATGTGTCAATAAATTGCACTAAGAATTGCTTCTCAATGTACATGCTATTATAAGTGATCTCCATTCACAGGAGTTCAGCACTAAGTATCATAAATCAAGACTAAGATCCACCAATCAAAGCATAGAGACTTAAATTCCAGCCATTAAGAGACTCAAACATGGATTAACAAGCACAAATTGTTTTGCATAAAAAATGATTTTATAAAATTGAGTCCAATGAAAAGGATAGGCCACCTATGTAACAAATGCCATGCATGCCTCAACAAATAACACAATATAACATGTTTATTAATATGAATTTGTCCTTTCTCAACAAACAAAACAAGCATCAAGCATAGGTTGGCCATAATTTTTTTGTTTTTCACTAGGAATGTTATGATAATGTAGAACCATAATCTTTAAGTAGAAATGAACCCTTTCTATCCAACAAATGCTCACCTTTGCTTCTATACCAGAACTCTTTCAAAAGCCATCATCTCAAATTTTTCAAGTTCAGAATACATCATAATTCAACGCTTCACCCTTTCCACAACTTAGAGCAATTCAGAGATACCATTTCAATTGCTTGGGTCTGCCATACCTTGTAAATTCCATCGCGACATTTGACTATGATTTGATTATCATTGGAGCATGTGTTGGCAGTCACGGAGTTGTTCTTAATGTAGTAAAAAAGGTTTAATAATTGTCATCAGCAGTACGAGATCGTTCCACCTTTTTAAGGAGATAACACAATGATTCTTCATTCACCAGTGGAAGATACCAGTCTTTAAAAGTAAGAGGTCGTTGCCACATCACCATATCTTAGTAGGAGGAGATTATACAAGATCAAAGAGAAGTTTGTTAGCTTGACCAGTTAAAGAGATGCAACAAGTTTTGAGGCCACATTTTGCTCCTAGATTGTGCACAAGTTATGCCACAATAGGCCATCAGATTGTGAGTTGTCATCATATCGCAATAGGACAATGAAGCAATGATCTGTCTAAGTGGATATACTTTTCTCTATCAGAGAGAGAGCAAATGGTCGACTGATATGTGAGGATATAAATGACAGAGTAATCAAATTTCCATCGACTTCATTAGAACTTAAACATCTGCATTTTGGTCGAGACTATTGGTTGACAAAATTCATAGGTTGATGGATGGACTAGTGTAAACAATGAGCAAATTCATGTCCTCAGATCTGTGTGTGGTTGAATGAATGACATCGAACATTCCAACTCAGCCAAAATGTCATAGTAGTACTGTTGTTCTCATTAGGTGTGAAGACTCCATCAAATTTATTCCATTGGTGGTATTTTGAAATGTTCCTTTGGTGCTAAATGAAAAATTCAGTGAGTTTTATAGCACAACTAATTCGAAAACCCTGCGATTTTTTGATACCCTACTATAATATAATATGTAGGACGTGCAAATTATAAGTTCATATGTAGTGTGACCTTGGCATGCGCATTCACTCAGTTCCACTCAGTGCCTGTGAGAAAGATCTAGAAACTTTCTCCTCACCCCCACATGGATGTGGCTTGGATAATCTGGTGGGAGGAAAACATAGCCAGAACCACCTCCTTCTATAAAGGCTTTGCATGACAAATTGCCTCTATATGTAAAAAGCATAATAAGGTTGTTTTGAAAGAACTAAAGCTGGTGAGCCAATGGCTCCAATTCAACCTCTTCTCTCTATATGTAGAAAGCATAATAATGTGGTTTTGAAGGAACTAAAGCAGGTGAGCTAATGGCTCCAATTCAACCTCTTTGATAAGACTGTGCAAGATCGTGAAACTAAATTATACCCCTTTATTAATGTGGCAAACATCATATGCACCAATTCAATGTCTCTCGAGCTCACCACCTAATAATAATTAGGGAAAAGGAAGAGCGTAAAACTCGAATGGAAGGGAGGTGATCCCCCCAACTCGAAGGTTGGAAGAAAGCCTCTAAAATTAAACTTTTAATGAAGAGATGTTCGATCCTTCTCAATTAATTGAATGAAATAAGACTAGTTCCAGCGAGCATGGGCTTGGAGGCGGGTTTTTATAATGGCCATCCCTCCAAACACCCGCGAGGTGCAACATAGCTCCAAGTTGTTTAGTTTCGTTGGTTGGTGATCTATTTGTTTTAGGTGGCGAGGGAGATAAATCTGGCGAAAGAGAGATTATAAAATAAATGACAAAAAGGAAACATGAGAGAAACCGTAATAGAGCGATACCCACACTTCCTTGAACTCTTGACCAATAAAAAGTAATCATACAAACCCTAAATCCAAAGGCAACCAAATGTTCATTTTTCTTGCAATGTTGTTTAAATGTCTAATATTTCATAAATTTTACTAGGGTTTGAAACTCTTATGGGTTATATGTTATTAAATACCTAAAGGGCATAAAAAATATAACATCGATTCAGAATCAAACCTTATCTAATATTTCATAAATTTTACCAAGCTTTGAAATTCCTACGGGTTATATGCTATTAAAAACCTAAAGAGCATAAAAAATATAATACATATCCATAATCAAACCCTAAATATAGTGGGGGTTTATGGTGTACTTACAATATTTTTGTCTTTACAAAACATATTTGACATCTCGAGCATTGGATCCACGAGCAAGGTTCGATTGGTCTACTAGTTGTCTCCCTATCCAACTTGCTCCTTGCTCCTCTTCGAGAAATCCAAGTCAAGGCTCCTAATCTCGGTGCGGTCAAGGTCGAGCTTAATCTCGTGCGGTCCAGGGTTCAAATGACCAAGAAATATTTCATTATGTTTATATATATATATATTAAGTAATACCAAATCAACTTCGAGAGCATCCTGCGCTTCACTTCTCGCAAGCTGAAACATGAAATTTGAATAGTTCGTGACTTGCAATATTAATTTGGGCAGATCTTTGACTCATAATAGCGGCATTCCAGGAGTACAGGGGATTATTTGTTCAATGTACCCATTTGTGAAACACCTTTAATCTACAACGTAAGTAATATGATACATAATGATACATAGTAAGCTCGACCTTCATAATCCATATAGAGGGTTAGGAACCGATCCGAATGTGAGGAGGCGCTATTGTATGTATTCAGTATTGACGAGCGTACAAAACTTTGGCGAGTTGTATCATCGATTGAATATGTCCTGAGCCTCCATTAATCGCCCTCCATCCTCGGTACAAGGAACCAACATTAATCGCCCTGCAACTTGTACAAAACATAAGCCCGGGACTAACGCAACACCATTGAATGCATTTAAACCAACTATGACGCCAGCATGCCACCAGGGCCTGGGGCACACAAACCCAAGTCGACGTCACGACGCATGGAACCAATAGAAACAGAGAAAAAATGGTCTTTAAATAAACTGCGAAAATTAAAACTCCTACAAACTATGTCAAAACTTTAGTCGAACGCAAAAATTTGGAAATGACATCGTGATTAATGTCCCCAATCGAAAACTATATATCGGGGACATAATAAAGAACCATAATAAAGAATTGAATTGAATAACACTGAAATCAATGCACTCTACTCAATCAAGAACCATAATATTATTATGGACTAATATTATTAAGTCTAATATTACCTACTAATAAACTATTAACTCAATAACCCTAATATATCCATAAATTATTGCTAAATATAAATCATAAAAAATCCAAAAATAAATTATAAAAAAACCTTAACTATTATTAAATATTAAACTAAATATAAAAAAATAAAAAAACTCATTTTCATAAAAAATTAAATAACAATCTCAATCCAATATAACAAAACTAAACTATTGATATAAAAACCTAAATATACAACAACCAAACATTATTAAATATTAAATTAAACTATTTAATTGTTAAATGAAACTATTAATAAATTTAATTAAAAAGAAAATTAAACTAGAAAATTAAACTATTTAATTGTTAAATGAAACTATTAATAAACTAAATTATTAAATTTAATTAAAAAAATAATAAACTTAACTATTAAATCTAATTAAATTAAAATTAAACTATGCATTAAACTAAATTAAACTATACATATACATTAAATTAATATTACTGCACATATCTATTTTTACTTAACTAATTTTACCCTGCATAGATTTTAACTTTATATTTTTTTAACAATCTAATTATAGATAATTTTAACTTTACCATACCCATATTCACTTAATATATATATCATTTTACATTATTCTATATTTTCCCACTTAATATATATCATTTCACACCATTATATAGTTTTGAAAATATAGATATCATTTCACACCATTATATAGTTTTGAAAATATAAAAATCTAATTACATTTATACAGTTATTTTGACATACATCCATTTTTAAAATATACCATAACCTACACACTAAAAGTTGAAAATGAAATTAAATATAGATTACCTACATCAATTTTAAATATAAATTGCCTACATCAAATTCTTTATTCAATGCTATGTTCAAGACATATCTTGTCTCCTAGATCCGTTCCATCTAAGCAAATTCGAAATGGATTTTTGTCATAAATAAACTTGTTTGCATCTAAACAAATCATAGTCATTATGTTCAAGACATATCTTGTCTCCTAGATTCGTTCCATCTAAAGCAAATTCGAAATGGATTTTTGTCATAAATAAACTTGTCTGTAATAATTTGTTTGCATCTAAACAAATCATAGTCATTATGTATAGTCAATTTGAAATGGACTGCAAAAGAAAGACAATGTTTTTAAGAGTATATATGTATATATACTGCAAAATATGGATAATAGCTATCTAAAAAAATGTTTTTAAGAGCATATATATATATATAATCCAAAATATATAATGTTTTTAAGAATATATATATATATAATCCAAAATATGGACATTAAGGATATGGAAAAGAAAGGCAATGTTTTTACATGTTGCAGATTTATCAAAGTAATGATCTGCAAATAAAAACACAAATAATGCAAAATATGAAGATATCACTGCATTTCTGGCTGCTCTCTCCAAAATTGACAGCACATAATGACTATGGTACTGTCTACAAATAGGCACCAAATTGTACGTAGTTTTCAAGAAAAAGAGATTTATAATGCCGCAAATCTCACATAAGACAGTCCTATGATGTTTCCTAAGCTAGTTGCTGTAGCAGACTGTTTTTTAGAAAGCACATAACCCTTCACAAAATGTCATACACGAATAACTTAAATGTAGACAACAATCTAATTTCTTTTCAGCAGAATAATAATTAAAGAGATCCAATTTTTAAAGGTGTAAATTTTTTTCATCTTAAATTTTATACATATTTTAATTTTTATTTTACAAATCAACATAAATTTTTTAATTATTTTTATTTTTAAAAAATATTTATATATATATATATATATCATTTATTCTTTAAAAAATATAACATACATATTAATTTAAATTTAAATGTATGACATGTATATTAGTTATATAATTTTAATTTTGTTTGTAGTAAATCTTAAAAAAACAATTTGCCAAGTCACATGAAATGCTGAACTCTTAATGAGAGTTCACTCTTTTTCAAAATCTTCTTTCACCTTTACACTTTTACAGTTATGTAAATAGATGTATCAATGGAACATGAACTACAGAGGAATGTACACAATTGGACATCTTCGGATTTATAAGTAACATAAAAAGCTTTCATTGCAGGAATATGCACACAAGTTCACAACTGCTTCTTTTAATATGTTATAAATATATACTGACCTTCAATCGTTGCGCCAGTTGCTCCAGTACTCCCTCACCCCACTGCAGACTGGGACAATTACGGGCATCAAGCTCCTTCAAAGAAGAGCAATGTTCAACACCTGGTAGCTCTTGTATCTCAAGACAAGAATTGATACTTAATCTTCGAAGCTTTTTGAGTTGTCCCGACCCTTGTATGCCCTTGAGCTGATGAGTTCGAACAGCCATTAACTCTTCCAACCATATCAAACGTTCCACGCTTGGCAGTTCTTGTATCTCACAGCAACTAACATCCAGTAGTCGTAGTTTTGTGAGGTGCCCCAAACCTTGTATACTCTTGATATTCCTGCAAAAAGATATACTTAACTCTTCCTTCGATATAAAATTCTGGACACTTGGGAGCTTTTGTATGTTGGGGCATTCATAAAGCCTTAAACATCTAAGCTTTGTCAGCTGCCCCAACCCCTGTATGCTCTTCAGCTTCCAACAAGAAACAACAGTCATCTCCTCCAAATGTTCTACAGTGGGCATATTTTGTATCTCTCTGCAATCACTAACATATAGCCTTCGTAACTTTGTAAGCTGCCCCAACGCTCGTATGCCCTTGAGCCTCTCACATTCAATAACGCTCAAGTCCTCCAGAGATATCAACGTTTCAAGACTTACGAGCTCTATGTTTGCACAATATGAGATGTCGAGCTTTTGAAGTTCTGCTGGACCACAAAGACCTGTTGTTTGCCTCAATTCTTCACAATAACGCAACGACAGAGTTTGAAGGTTCGGACACACACCTTTAGGAAAGGCTACCTCCGATATTTTTGTCGAGCGCAGCTCTAAAACCTTGAGCCCAAGCATGTATTTATCATTGGATAAGTCCCTTTCTCTTTCAATCTTCTTAAATGGCAGTTCCAACACCGGGCAATCTTTCACGCTTAAAAATTCCAGATCATTCAACTTGATAAGATCTTGAGGTAAGTATTCTATCCCACATTTCAGTAGGTGCAATTTTTTCAACTTAGTCAACAGTCCAAAGGAATCGGGCAAACATTTCAATATGGGCAAATCACAGAGTGACAAATCAGTCAAGCTCTCAAGAAAACCGAGCGAAAATGGCAGGACTTTCAACAAATGGCTTCCTAAAGCGAGAGTTTCGAGATTGTAGAGGTCTCCAATACCGCTGGGCAATTCAATCACTTTCTTACAGCCTGAAAGGTCCATGTATTCCAGTGTTGTAATATTTGAAAGATCCAGGTATTCCAGCATTGAAATATCAAATATTCCCAGGTGTTCCAGTGGAGAAGGTCAAATTGCCACAGTTTCTCAAATCTAGATGTTTGAGACGAATTAGTTTCCCAAAAGAAAGTGGAAGCATATGCAAAGCGGAAGCACATGCCAAATTGATGTACTGGAGATTTGTTAGCTTGCCGAAGGAATCAGGGAGCGATATCATTCTTGAGCACTCTCTTAACTCCAAGTGTTTCAAGGAGCACAAATTACAAAATTCATCAGGCAAAGTTTTTAGTAGTGCATGAAATATGACAATCTTTTCGAGCAGCTTCAGTTGCCCGATAGACTTCGGAATGCTTGACAGCGGAGCTAAGATGTTTAGCTCCCGCAACTCGAAAGGGACCTGCAATTTTGTTAGGGTTTGAACTATCAGAAAGAGACGTATATCATGATTTCTGCGTACATATTAAAATGAAATTAACAAAGAAAAAAAAAGAATACCTGTGATTCACGTCCCCAGAGTATTTTTAATTTCAACCCTGCTACTTCTACAACTCTTAAATTCTCCATTGGAATCCAGGAAGGCAGACAAGAGTATGGACACTTGTACCAGCGGAGCCATAAGAGATGTGGTGACGGCGCCCTCTTCAATATGCGTTCTAAGTAGCCATCTTCGGTTGCAATAAGTCGCAAGTTCAAAATACCACAAGTGGGGGAATTGTTGACCAGATGCCTCATACAGTTTCCCAACACTTCATCAGTCCATTTTTGGTACCATGCCATCTCTGAACTCATGTGCAATGACATTTCTGAACTCATCCCGGTGAAATATTCACTTCGGATTTCAAACGTTCGGAGATTAGTTATACGAGATTCGTATCCATTCTCTTCTATTACATAAGATTTCGTGAACGTTTCTGTCATAGAGAAAACAAATTTATTTCCATAAAAGTTGAAGCGATCAACCATCGTAATTCCGCGAACTCTTGTCATCATCTGTTCATTCACGAAAAATAAGTATACGCTAGCAGATCCATCTTTATCTTGAATATAAAAAAAATATTTATCAATCTTTAAACCCAAAGATGAAGTTCGAATGATCGAAGCACTTACACATGACGATTGGTCCAGTAAATCATCGATCTCGTTGCTCGTCCGACGCCAAAGACGAAGTGGCATTGATTCTGTGTCCGCTGCAATATTTCTCCCCAACTCTTTGATATGGTCATGCATTTTTATCTTATTTTCACGGTCCACCTCCAACAGACATTTGTTTTCCAGATTCTGAATCCCCACCGTACCCCATATTCTTGTTGCTGTATCTCTGTCTTCTCCAATGAAAAATGAAGCAATATCTAAGAATATTTGCTGGTCCTCTTTACTGAGAGAGTCATAACTGATTCTAAGTCTCTCTAGTATTTCAAGAGGTAATGTGTGCTGAAGTCGATCCAATTGCTCTTCCCAGTAACGTTCGTCATTTTCCCCACAAACAAGTGCCCCCAACACTTTCAATGCTAATGGCAAACCATGGCAGACAGTTACAAACCGATCAACAAGATCTGCAAATTCCGGTGGTGGAAGTGGATGATAAAAGGCATAGGAACAAAAGAGCTCTTTGGAGAATGGTCTATTAAGCCCCTCTAAATAATAAATTGAGGACTCTAAGGCCCCTGAGCTTTTGAGCACATGCTTGTCACGAGATGTAATTAAAATCAAGCTATTGGGGTTGAGGATATCCTTAATAGGCAGAAAAGCTTCCAATTGACAGACATGATCTACATCATCTAAAACTATAAGAACATGACAAGATGAAAGATGTTTTTTAAGTATCCCTATTCCTTCGTCACGACCAATCATGATATCAGTCTGTTTCAAGTCCTTAAGGAGCTTGCTCTGCAAATAATTAAGAGGCATCCTAGTTGCATCTTCTCTCACATCAAATAAAAATGAGGATCCATGGTAATATGATCTCTTACTGTTGAAGAACTGTTTGGCCAGAGTAGTCTTTCCAACTCCACCAACGCCCACAATCCCGACAACCTTGGCCTCCACGCGCCCCGTCTCCCACTGCTGGGACAACACTGTTTCTTCAAATTCCTGTAATTTTAAGTCCAAACCAGTAGGATATTTTGCTACATCCAACGGCGTTTTTGGAACATTTTTTAAAATGCTTTGCACGACCTTTTCCACGAGCTCACCCTCGTCTCTGAATAACATTCATGGAACAAAATAAGCAGTGAGATATCGTAAGTAGTATGAACCTTATATCAATCCAAAAAACTGGAAAATAACACTGATTGTATGGATCAGAGGGAGATCCAACTCACCCATTCAGCTTGAAACCACTTATATCTGCAACATGAGCAAGTGCTTTTCTCCAATTTTTAATAGTGTCCGACTGGTAGCGTGGCTTCTCTTCCCCAGTTTGTGGGTCTGTTGTTCTCTTGTGTTGGTGGTTCAGGAGGGCTTCCGCGTATGCTCCATTTTTTAGTGTCCAGCGCAACACATTAGGTTTTACATTGTAAAACACAGGAAGAATGGTTGCCCCCGAGTCCACCATGAGAACGAGTTCATCGAGGCACCAATTCGACTCCGCATAAGTTGGGGAGAAAATAGCAACTTGGACAGAGGCTACTCTAATAGCGGCTTTTATTTGACAGGTAAGGTTGACTCCTTCCACCAATTCCTCCCTGTCCAAAAACACTCGCAGTCCACTGGAAAGAAGGCGTCTGTAGAGATGGCTCGCCAAGGTCTTCTTCGAATCGGGGCCACGGTGATTAATAAAAACATCGTAGTGGGAAAAAGAGGAGGTCGAGGCAGAATAGGCGGCTGGAGACGAGGAAGAAGCACAAGAAGCATTGGGATTGTGATAGACGGGGGTTGTTAGGTTTGCCATTGGAACTGGAATGAAGTATCTGGATAACTGATGGATTAACACACAGATACAATGCAGCATAGACAAAGAGAACAAAAAAATTAAAAATGGTGTGGAAACTACAAGAAAATATCCACATTGCTTTTCAAGATGCCGTCGACGCATTTAAACTGTGAACTACGCGTTTTACAGTAAGATGCCTTTCTTTGAATGGTGGTTGATGCGAAGTTACGAGTATACGTGTAATGGGTTTCCCACTTGAGGACTGATTCAAGTGACTGATGTGGTGTGGGTCCTTGCCACTATGCATGCATTCAATAATACGAAACACGCGTTCTCACATAATTTGTCTTTGTTGGTCACCACCATGTGAAGAGGTACGACTACAAGACCACCGACTATTTCATTGATTGAATTGCGGCCCTGGGGTCACTGGGAAAAACACGCGTTCTCACATAATCTGTCTTTGTTGGTCACCCACTCACCACCATCTGAAGAGGTATGACTACAAGACCACCGACTATTTGGTTGATTGAATTGCGGCCCCAAAAAGCTAAACGTTCTAAGTTTTACACTCATTTTCCGTCTATTATTCTAGCCAAGCCAAAATCCGGTATCATCTTAAGATTTAACTCACTCCCATATTATTTACTTTTAGGAAATTCCAAAATCCGGCATCATCGGAACATTTAACTCACTCCCATATTATTTACTTTTAGGAAATTCCAAAATCCGGCATCATCGGAACATTTAACTCACTCCCATATTATTATCTCCCGACATTTAGTATTTGGTCGGGGGCATTAGTAGAGAGCACTCAGCGATTTTTCTAGTGGCGAGAGTTTGCTAAGGTTGTGGGGTGGTCAAAGATTTTTTTGATTTTGCTGGTTTTTCTCAGAGGGTATTTATAGGGTATTTATATGTGACTTTATTGGGTTAGTTTGCCATGACGTTGATTTAGAAATTTGCATCCCGAGCCTCGTTAGCGTGGTGACATCACTCCGATGTTTAATGTCTTGCAGGTGCGGGATACATGGGGGTTTGCATTATGTGGGGTTTTGTTATGGCGGTTGCCACGGTCTTAAATTCTTGGTGGGGTCTTCATATGGTGATGGTCCTTTGTTTTTCGTCATCTTGTAGTTCGGAGGTGATGGGCGATTTGGGGGTTTCGAGGACGACCAACCCTTTGCAGTGTTTCGTGGGCAAGGGTTTGTGTGGAGGGTTTTGTTGCATTTACTCTGGAATGGGCCACTATCATGCCCGAGGGTTTTCTTTCATTTACTCTGGAATGGGCCACTGTCATGTCCGAGGGTTTTCTTTCATTTACTCTCGAATGGGGCACTGTCATCTCCGGTAGTATTGGTGTTTGGTTGTCCTGTAAGTTGTGGGGAGGCGTTCTACTATTTGTAGGCATTTTCGGCATGGTCGAGGTTGTATTTGGAGAATTCTTCCTCTTGTTCTTCGTTAGCTCTAGCATGGAGGTCAATTGAAAGCTCAGCAGATTATTATGGTTTGTCGGTTCTTGCCTGTGGCGATTGTTCGTGTTCCACTCTGCCTGATCTATTGTTGTGGATTAGTTTCGTTTGGATCCTTCAGTGTGGTGCGACCGTTGTCTCGAAAGGTATTCTCAGGAATTTTGGCTCCTTGTGCAGGCAAATAGATTTACATGCAACTTGTTCATGTCGGGTTATTTGGATCTGTTGCAGGGTTTCTTAAGGAATTGAAATGTTTTCATTTTTTGTTTGTTGCATGGATTTAAGTCCTCTTTCTAGTGTTTATATAGTTTACAAGTTCCTATGTAGCCTTTAGATGCTGAGGGTTTAGATGTTGTCTAGGGTTTTGGTGCAAGTCAAGGTTTCGTGCATTCCTACTTTCCCAGTTGCAGGATTTGGGCGTTCCAGCTTTTGCGGTTGCGAGATTTGGGTCTATGTAGCGAGTGGAATTTTGTTTTATCTCACCGAGGGTTTAGTTTGTGTTTGGGGTTTGGGTGCGAGTGAGGGTTTGAGGTGCTCCTACTTTTGCAATTTCGAGATTTAGGTTTGTGCAAGTCTTATGTTTTCGAAAACGTTTGTGGGCAGTGGAATTATGTTTTGTTTTAGCTTTTTTTTTGTGGGGGGGGAGGGTTTTGGAAACATTTGTATGGTGCATGCAGGTCTTTGCTGCTAAGTTTTTTAAAACCCTCCCATGGTTCACAATAGTTCAAATGTGCACCTGTTCACTAGCATGGGGATTGTGTACCTATGTGTGCCTGTTCATTTTAGGTTTCTTTAGAAAAGAAAAAAAATCGGTTGTATGGTTCTTGCCGGTCTCTGCTCCTAGGGTTTCTAAAACCTCGGTTAGAATTTTTGCCTCCTCGTTAACACGTGGACTATGTAGTTGTGTGTGTCGGTTCGCTAGCACATGGACATTTTCTGTGGCTACTATAAGAATCGAGATTGACTGATTATGGACATTTAAAGCGGCTATGACACCACCGGAGCGGAAAGGTGAGGTGCAAATGTTTTTTCCCATGGGCCTTTGTGTCATTGCTTTGTGTGTTGTGGATATAAGCCTGCTAAGTTCCGGTGGGAATGTGTTCACCCAAGTTTGACCAACCTATAACTCAAATTCCATATTCTGGGTCAAAGATGCATTGGCTGTAGATGCTCGTCTAATCATTGTTATTGCTTTTGCTATTAATTCTAGTGCAAGTTTATCTCTCGTAAGGAAATGACATTATCTTGATTGCATATTTTGTTATGGAAGTTCATGACAATCTTTAAAAAAAAAACATTTTTGATATATGTGACTGGTTCAATTTTATTCTGTTTATATAGTGACTAGTAGTAACGGTTTGCTTTAATTAGTTATTCATGAGGGAGAATGTTTTTTGCTTCAGTGAATTGTATATCTTCGTGTAGTTGTATTTATAGTGATGTTTTTTATGCACTTAGTTGATCTGCTATTCAAACAGTCTATTGGCATTGGGGGTAGAGAGAATGCAATTTGCAGCTTTGGTGATTTTGGGAAAGATGCTAGCCTTTAGAAAACTTGTTTTCCTGCAAGGACGTTATCATCGTTAACCATAAATGCTTGCTCTAAATAAGATTTATGTCGCATGGCAATATTTTTTGACAATTTTTTTCTTGATGTGGATATTTACATTGCATGGAAGTATAGTACATGATCAGTAGATTCAATTGGTGTAACATCCCTCTTTTGCCCTATTCTCTTGTAATTGAAAATTGTAACTATGTACATGTTTCTGGTGAGGAGCTCAAGGCCAAGGCCCCACCAGTACATTGTAAGTATTGTTATTTTTCCTAAGTTGTAATAGTTGATTTTAGACCTATGAGACTAGTTTTTTATGCAACTAAACGACAGGGCAAAGAATCCACTAGGGGGAGAGGTTACTGGCTAGGAATCCCTGAGAATCAAATTTATGATGACAAACTGTCATCATTGTGCCACGGGCATGAGAAGAAAGGTGAAGTGTTAAGGATCACCTAGTTGTTTAACAACTTATACATACTAGCCTAAGCTTAATAATTAGCTTATAAGCATTAAGCAAACTCCTAAAAACAAGCATAGGATGAGATCTAATGGTCAATAATATGAATGTTTAATGTTGTGCCTAAGTGTGTATTGATATAAACACATAACTATTATTCGTATGTGATTTATTTACTTGATGATATTATTTTGATCAATAAGGATCATTATTAAAGTTATTATAGTTCTAGGATAGGTGTTTTATAAAGGGAAATAAATTAAGCATATATATATATATATATATATATATATATATACACTCTTGCACATACACTAAACCAAGGGGAGCACACTTCTTAAATAAAAGAAAATAGTAAAATGTATAATATTTAGATTACAATAGAGTTGGGAGGACTCTCCCTTGAAAGCATCGATCCCGAACCATAATATTTTTGAATGTGTATGCTTTTTAGATTTCAATAGGCTGGGTGATTCCTCCAAGAGGATCAACCCACTTATTGAGTATCATTTATCTATTATTGGTTCCCTACCTGAATGGGAGAATGCCATCGCATAATCTGCTTTCTTGTTCTGTTTGCGGTAATTATGTAATTGTTGCAGAGCTGGTGGTTAACCTATCTCTAGAAGAGTAAGATGGCGGCCTCTCTATAAATAGAGCCGATCCCTTTTTACTCATAGTCTTATTTGTTAGGTGTACCTTTTCTTATCGAAATGGTAAACCCAAGTATATCATCACTTAAGTGGAGGATGGTATACTTGTTGGGCCTGGCCCAAGTGGGGCAATTTTGAGCAAGAAAGATTTTGGAACTGCAAAGCTGAGTGCAGTTCATATAAAAGTAATTTTGGTACAAGTTTTTGATGCTGCAAAGTTGCGTGCAACGCAGCACTGGAGGAAGCTATGAGGATCAGTACTGCGAGGAGCTAGTGCTGCGAAGTGACCAGTCCACGGGATGTTAGCAAAGCAGAGTGCTGGACGGAGGATGGCACGTGTTCCGGTTAGACCGTCGAAGGTCTAGTTTTGGTAAAGATGCTCCAGGAGTGCTAAGCGGCAGACATGAGCAAATCGGGAAGAAAGCGACTGGTCGCACATGCGGAAGGATGCCACTACTTGAGCCAGTTGCATGGAACTGTTAAAGGAAGAATCGCTTGGTGAAAGTGACCTGTTGGCACGCGTGCAACAGAAAGGCTGATAGCGACGTGAAGCATGCGTGGAAGACCCCCACGATGGAATATTCGCTACCAGGAGCCAAAAGTCCGGTATTGGGGAAACCGTGACAGTTTTGTAAACCTAAGGGTTTTTGCCTGTGAATTGTAAACACATGACCTACGGGCATGATCTATAAGTAAGGGCATTTTTGTATGGGAAAGGGTTGTTGTAAGGTTGAGCTCTTCATTGTTGATCATTGTTATATATTTGAACTTGAAGCTATTGTAAAGGCTCTGCAGCTGCGTGCGCAGAGACCTATCTGAGAGAGAGGAGAGTCTGCAGCTGAGTGCGCAGACTAAGAACTGTTGTACCCTTCCCAAAAGATAAATATAACAACAGTTCTTGTGGACGTAGCCTCCAGCCGGGGGGTGAACCACGTTAAATTATGTGTCATGTGATTGTTTGTGTTTGCAACTGCTCATTTGCTTAGTATGAATGTTTAATACCGCAGATTATCCGTTATGTGATTGCTTTTATATGTATTCGCCGCAAGAATGGTGGGAATAATATGTTAGGTAATACATGTGTGGATGAATGTAAAGTGTTCAGCAATTCTAAGTATTTGAATGTATGAATCTATTGGATGATCACATAGTTGAGCTTTGAATTTGAGCCCAGCGTTGGAGTGCGCAGTATTGTTTGTTTCATGCATTTACCTACACCATAAAGATAATAACCTAAGTGTTGATGGAATGAATAAAGTTTGTTAAGTAAGATTGAATAGAGTTGATCAAGTGTTGAAGTAAACGCGCGGTCCTATCGACGCGCTGACCCATAGTAAGTGCTGCGAGGTAAGCTGTCAATAGCTTACCGGCGTAAGGCAAGTACCCAATACCGCGCAGTCCTTGGATGCGCTGGTTGCGCAAGCACTGTCGCTTGCCAAAGTATACGACGCGAAGTAGAGACTTCGTGCAGTCGTTTGTCCACAACAAGAGCCCGCTACCGTGCTGCGCATATGTTCCTTCCACACTTGCATCACCAGGTTGTGGAAACCTGATTCCACAACCACCCCCTCAGCTTCGCCTCTAGTGAGACATCAGGTTGCGCATAGCTTGTTAACGAAAGGGCCAGTGAATAGGGGTTTTGTTGGTTCCATGAACCGCGAAGTACCTGGGTCTACATTGGAAACCTCTAGCTCAGTTATATAAGCCAACAAATGGTTCCGTTGCTCAACTAAGACTCAGTGATGCGATAGTTTGCTTGGAAAGTAATGTGTGACAAAGAATACCAGTTCCCGTTGGGTTCAGACAATTGGCATCCAGAAAAGAAGGAGATCTGGGATTGGTGTGATAAGACCGAAAGAGCCTTTGCAAAGAAAGAGAACAAACACCCACGTCTATCTGATGTAGAGTGGTTGAACATATATTTGTGGAAAGATATTCACAAGATATTCTAGGCTTTGTTTGGAAACGAGCTGCACGAGTGGATCTCACGACTCGCAGAAAGGAAAACTTGTTTTCAAGGAGGAGTACCAATAGAGTGGACTCCAGAGCTCACAGCGCAAGTCAAAGCAATAGACAGCCCACTGTCGCACGCAGTCGACTTCTGGGTTGATAGCATACTTGAAGGATTTGTGACCGAGTTTGCTGTAGATACGCTAAAATCCTACAGCCAAGCTGAAGCATACTTCTTCGAAGGATCCAAAGGTAAGTACTGTTGAGCCCAGAATTGGCCCTTTTTGACCATCATTTATCACTGTCCCTTACCTTGTCTTACACCAATTACCTTGGCAATTCAAACTTATTGTCCTTATATATTCCCCAATTTACCAAGGTATGGCCGATTATTGTTTTATTGTGTTAATACTTATGATTGTGATGATTAAGCTGTTCATCTCTTAATCTGTGCTAACATGATGCGATTTATGAAGGTAGTAAGACAATAGACTGCAGGAAGAACGGAGCTGAACAAGTCATGAAGGAACGATCATCGCTTGTGGAAGGTTCCTTGGGGCTCAAATCGGCAATCAAGGCATAGGCGTGGCAGGGCAGCTGTAACCAAAGAACTATCTTAAGCATGTCGCTGCTCGAATTCAGCTGTGAGCTGGAAGGACCGTCACTCTTGGGACGATTAATACTTCTCTCATATTTGGATATTTCAGTTCTGCCACGCGTTGTAACAGCTAGATTATTTAGGGCGCCTGAAGATCAGAGATCTTCATGGCTGCCCAATTATAGGTTTAGATGCTGCAATTTGTATGTATAAATATGGGGAATTACCTCGACTGAGGGGTTGGACAGCAATTAATTAATTCATCTTGTATTAGCAGTCAAGCTGAAACTGTGTACTTATCTTTCTGTTAATATAAGGAGTTGCTTCTGATTTAAAGAGAGTGTTGTTCAACCAGCGTCTCTGTGTGAAGACTGGGCCTGTCTTCCACAGAGATTGCTGTGTTAAATTAGGATTTCATCTTTCTTGTTGTGTGATGCTTTGTTCTTCCTTTTGTACGCAGCAGCAATATTTATCGTGTGAATTTTCAGTATAGTTAAGGATCATATTTCTGTGAGTTTGGTAGATGGTGTAGAATAACAGTCGACTGAGTAAGGCTTGCTTTATATACAATTCAATTACAGATCATACACACTTGTGTTCATCTTACAGCTGAGTTGCGATCCCCTGGGTTCTTACAATTTATCGTTCTGATTGTGTGTTGCTTGATTTCCATTCTGCAATTTAATATTCTTAGAATAGTTAACTCAATTATTTCACAATTGGATTTCTAGATTACTGCTCAGTTTTTGCTTTACGATTTCCAGGTTGATTAGATCAGGCAAGTGATCGTTCTAGGATATAAAGGAGATTCCTTCCTATTGTTCATTAGATCTGATGTTAATTTTTAATTGATGCATGATAGAGAGGATTTGAATTATAGCAGTGAGAAGGCTTTGGATTGCTTAAGATTCTGGGGATGAACATGACTGATAGAATATAGAAGTATTTATTGCTAATGGTTTAGTGTTTAAGCATATATTGTGCACTTGTCCTTTGAAATAAAAAGACTTTCTCGGGTTGACAATAAATTTCATACGCTCTGTGTGTTGATATTTAATTATCTGCAATTAGAGTGCTTGACATTTTGGCGCCGTTGCCGGGGAAGGATGAAAATTAAATACTAGTCATTAGTTGATCTGATAATTGCTTTTAGTCAGTCTTTTGGTTGATTTTGAAATGATCTGCTTCGCATGAATACGAGGGGGGTAAAACACGATCACCTCCCGACCCCCAAAACCCCACAAATTACTAACAGTACAGGTGGTTCGGGTCGTGGTCGAGGTCCACCGCTGGGCAGAAGAACATTCATTGACGACCTTGTTGACAAAACTGATTCAGCTGTCAGATCTCGTCAACAGGGGACTCCTACCAAAAGAGGCCCTGCTGATCCTGGAACGTTAGCATCAGGATCTACAGTGGAAGATACAGGAGCAGCTGTGATTCCTGCATATACTCCTGCTAAAGAAGTAACAGCTGATTCAGCTGTTGCAACCGAAGAATACACAGCTGTTGCAACCGAAGAATACGCAGCTGTTACAACTGAGGTAAAGAACAAAGGAACAAACGAAGGAGAAGATACAGGAGAAAAGATGAGTAATAGACATGAGAATGAAGAGGAAGAAGCAGTGGTACAATACCATCATGAAGATAATTCCCCGCCAGAAACTATGGCTACATTGCAATTCCCAATACAGCAGCTAGAGGGGACAGCTCCTATGAAAAACATTTCACCGTCGGTGTTACCCCGCTTCCATGGCAGGGCGGCAGAGGATCCAGACGAATTCTTGTTTGAATTCGATATCCTCTGTCGCAGCTATGATTATATCACAGATGCTCAAAAGTTAAAGCTTTTTCCTGCCACCCTGAAGGACAATGCATTACGATGGTTCATGAGCCTTGGGGGAGGGACTGTTGCTAATTGGAATAAGATGAAACAAGTATTCCTGGAAAAATATCAAGAATATTGTAACACCAGGGACAAAAGGGAGGAGTTATTCAAGATGGTACAGAAGGAGGACGAAAGCTTGGAGGATTTTGTAGAGAGGTTGCTGTACAATGTGCAGAGAGCTGGACAGACGAACATGGGACTAGATGTGCTTAAGATCATCCTGCTTCGAGGAATCAGGGACGATTGTTTAGACATGCTAAATTTATTAGGAAAGGGGGATATCTCTAAAGAATCTTTTGAGACAATTGTGGAATTATGTAAGAGATATTCCAGGGGATCTTCTAGGCATAATAAGTAGCATAAACGAAATAACCTGGAACGTGATGTCTTCGACAGAACTCAGAAGTCATCCAATGGGGGAGCTACACGTGCAGAGATAGGCAATCTTCTTGAAAACTTTAAAACATAAATGATGAGCTCTATCTCTTCAGAGATTGACGTCTTGAAGGCCAAGCAAAGACAGGCAGTGGAGGATCTCACACTAGGGGTGTTTTGTCCCCGATGTAGAAAGACTCATCCACTGAAAGAATGCCCTCTTGACAAAGTTCAAGTATGTCAACTGTGTGAGCTGAATCATGATATGAAAGAATGCCCCACGTTGCCCCAAGTGAAAGCTGTTCTGCAGGCATCAACTCCAGAGGTGGATTCAGCCTACTTTATTGCACAGAAGAAACCCTGGCAGCCCCGGAATCAAGGTATGTCTCCCGATTCATTTCCATTTTTGAATAATTTGAATAATTGGAATACTAATATGCAAAACGTGAATACACAATTCCCTTCAAATTATGCTCAGTGGAATTCCCCTCAACCTGCGATGCAAGGTTATAATTCATGGAGTCCTTGGACACAGCCACCTCATCAACCTACTTCATGGTCTCCTGGATGGAGGAACTTCCATCCTGGGAATCAGTTTCCTCAACCACCTCCACCTCAACAGTTACCGTATCCTCCATATCCTCAATTTCAGCAATATCCTCAATACCTACCTCAGCAGTCGCAGCTGCAGCTGCAAAATAATCCTGTGCCTAACATACCAATACGGCCTCAGCTGCCTGCCCAACCTAACCCTAACCCAAATAATAAAACAGTCCAGCAACTGGAAACTCTCAATATGCCAGCCTACTCTCTCTCCCCTGTACCTTGTAATGACATTCGCTTACGATCTGGAAAGATAGTAGAACGTGTAACTTCAGAAAATATTCCACCTACTGTTTATGGTAAAGGAGAGAGTTCCCAGCATCTATCTGATCCGGTTCCTATTATTGAAGACGCTGAGCATCCCTCAGAAGGGAGGGCTGAAACAATAAACGATGAAGTGGATAACACGCAGCCTACCCAGTTGGTAAGACAACCACCTTACCCTGAGAGATTGATGCTGCCACAAAGAGGGGGGCAACCTCAGTTCAATCTCTTAGGAGAACTGAAGAACCTTTATGTTAAGATTCCCCTTTTACAAGCTCTTCAAGATGTACCTATCTATGCTAGAACTGTTCGGGACCTGTGCACTAAAAGACCGGGAAGGAAACCCAGAGATCCTCCTACTGTCCATGTTATAGGGAATTTATCCGCTTTAATGACTGGAAAAACCCCTATAACCAAGTATGAGGATCCCGGCAATCCTACTGTCACTGTACACATAGGACAAACGCAGATACCCAACGTACTAGTAGATTTAGGAGCTGCGATCAATGTTATAACGATGGAGACTGTAAAGCAGCTCGGATTCACCAATATTAGACCGACCCCTACTATCTTAGAATTGGCAGACAGATCCACCATCAGACCTGAAGGGATTTTGGACGACCTCGTTATTTCAGTAGACTCGTGGGAATACCCTGCCGATTTTCTGGTATTACAGCCGAAATCACAGCTGGGGGGACATCCATTGATTTTAGGAAGGCCCTGGTTGGCTACAGCTGATGCTTGCATCAGCTGTCGATCAGGATCTATGACTATATCTGATGGCATGGAAACCAAAAATCTTACCCTGTACCCTCCAGCAAGGCCGAGTCTAGAGACTGAAACCTCCCTTTGGATAGAACAAGAAGAAGAAGAAGATGTTCAGCCATTACTAACGATAGGGAAGGCACTAACTTTCAAAAACGAAACAGAAGACGATGCCATTAATAACTTCATTAGCGAACCTGCTTCTGTAGACAAGGAAGTTTATCAACTTCTGAACAGTACCCTCGGCAAAGAAGAACAAGAACAGCTTACGGAGGAAGCACTAGCCAATGACACAAATATAATCCCAGTATTGAAAAGCTCGAGAAGTATTCCTATTGAGGTAGAGCCTGGAAGAACTTTGAACATCAATCCTGCTCTCTCCTCAGAAGAACAAAAGCGCCTAACCAATCTCTTGAAGGAACGTAAGGGGGCATTCGCCTGGGAGTATACAGACATGAAGGGTATTCCTTCTAGTCTGTGCACTCATCATATTTATATTAAAAACGACTCCCGGCCTGTATGTCAACCCCAACGACGCATGAACCCCAATCTGAGGGATATAGTGAAGGAAGAAATCCAGAAACTCTTGGAAGCAGGATTCATCTATCCTATTTCAGACAGTGAGTGGGTTTCCCCACTTGTAATTGTACCCAAGAAAAACGGTAAATGGAGAGTCTGTGTCGATTATAGGGAGCTGAACAAGGCTACACAAAAGGATCACTTTCCTCTGCCCTTTATTGACCAGGTACTTGATAACTTATCTGGGAAGAAGTTCTTCTCCTTCCTGGACGGATTCAGTGGGTACAATCAAATCCAGATTGCTCCAGAGGATCAGGATAAGACCACCTTCACCTGCCCTTGGGGAACGTTCGCCTACAGGGTGCTTCCCTTTGGGTTGTGCAATGCACCTGCAACGTTCCAAAGAGCTGTGATTGGCATATTTTCTGAATTGGTAAATGATAGCATGGAAGTTTTTATGGATGATTTCACTCCTTATGGCAGGGATTTTGATGAAGCGTTGGAAAATTTGAAGAAGGTTTTAATTCGTTGTGAACAGGCTCGCCTCTCACTGAGCACTGAAAAATGCCACATGATGATGAGTGAGGGGGTGGTATTAGGACATTTCATCTCTACTCACGGTATTCAAGTGGATCCTTCAAAAATTAAGGTGATAAAGAATATACCAACCCCTTCAACTCAGAAAGAGGTGCGAAGTTTTCTGGGACATGCTGGGTACTACAGGAGATTCATAGAAAACTTCTCCAAACTTGCTTCTCCTTTGTTTTCATTGTTAATGAAGGATGTGCAGTTTGCATGGAGTACAGCATGCCAGACAGCATTTGATAAGCTTAAAGAGAAACTGTCCACAGCCCCTATTTTAAGGGGACCTAATTGGACCATACCTTTCCACATTTCTTCAGATGCTTCTGATACCGCCATTGGAGCAGTACTAGGACAGCAGGATGGTCAAATACCTTATGCTATTTATTATGTTAGTAAAAACTTAGCCCCTGCTGAACTAAATTATACTGTTACTGAAAAAGAATTTCTTGCTATTGTTTATTCTATTAATAAGTTTCGGCATTACATTACTGGGTATCCTACATTTGTGCATACTGATCACTCTGCCATTAAGTACTTAATGAATAAACCTGTCACTAATGCCAGAGTAACCAGGTGGCTTTTATTATTACAGGAATTTGATATTACTATTATAGATAAACCTGGAAAAGAAAATGTTGTTGCTGATTTTTTATCACGATTTACTAACAGTGATGACAGTTCACCTGTTGAGGATGCTTTCCCGGATGAACATTTATTTGCACTCTCAGCTCATTCACCCTGGTATGCAGATGTTGCTAATTATTTGGCTGCAGGGAAACTTCCGCCACATATGTCTAAACGAGAGAAAAGAAAAATTATTCAGCAAAGTGCCAGGTATTGTTGGCTTAAAGGCCATCTCTTTTACACAGGACCTGATCTTGAAATTAGAAGATGTGTAAGGGAAGATGAGATCTTTCATATACTGAAGGCCTGTCACGATGAACCTTGCGGAGGACACTTTGCAGATAAAAGAACAGGACATAAGGCGTTGCGGATGGGCTATTATTGGCCGACACTGTTCAGAGATGCTAAAAAATATGTTCAGTCCTGCGACAGCTGCCAAAGGATGGGCCAACCTAATAAGACAGATCAGATGCCTTTACAGCCCCAAGTGGTACTAGAACCGTTTGATAGATGGGCATTGGACTTTGTTGGTCCTATCAACCCTCCTTCCAAACAAAAGGTTTACATCTTGGTGTGTACAGACTACATGACTAAGTGGGTAGAAGCTGTAGCTTTGGCTAAGGCAAACGACCAGGCGGTGATTGATTTCCTGTACAGTGAAGTTTTTACCCGTTTTGGAGTACCAAAGGAAGTAGTTACCGATGGCGGACCACAATTTATTTCACACCAATTTGAATCCTTGCTCCGGAAGTATCATGTGCAGCACAAGATAGCTTCACCTTATCATCCCCAGGCCAATGGTCAGGTGGAAAGCACTAATAAAGTTATCGAAGCAATCCTTACTAAAACAGTTAAAAGCCATCGAAGGGATTGGGCTGACAGACTTCCAGAAGCACTGTGGGCATATCGCACGACTTGGCGCAACACCACGGGCTTTTCTCCCTATGATCTGGTGTATGGTAAGAGTGCCATCTTTCCAATTGAATTTGAGATCAAGACCCTGAAAACAGCCATTGAAATGAACCTGGATGTAGCAGAAGCCCAGAAAAGAAGATTGAATCAATTGAATGAACTGGATGAGAAACGATTAGCTGCGGTAGACCAGACTGTGCTGCTTCAGCAACAGAGATCTAACTGGCATGACCGATTCATCAAAAAGAAAATCTTCCATGAAGGAGACTGGGCACTACTGTACGACTCTAGATTCAAGAAAGATTTCAAAGGGAAATTACGTACAAGATGGCTGGGTCCATATTTGGTTGACAGGGTATTTGACAACGGCACTGTTCGCCTGGTCACCATTGATGAAAACCGTATGCCATTACTTGTTAATGGCCATAGGCTGCGACTGTATCGGAAGCCTATTTCGAAAGATGCATTCATTTCACAGGTTGCTGCTGATCCAAACTACCAATTGGCACCAGAGCAGGAACATTTTTCTACCTTTACCAAATCTTAAAATGAAAATCATATTTGCTGTACATAAATAATTTCTTGCTGTAGCGTATAGTTGTCGTTTTCTTTCTTTTTGCATTTGATCTCTTTGCTTGCTGTTGTCTTTTAAGAATTTTTTTTTTCAGGGAAGCGCCAGGAGAACGATCAGTTTGGGGCCCATAATGAAAATCTCTCTGTGCCGTCCTTGTGTTAAAAATAAAAAATAAAAAAAAATTCGGCAGCTGCAACATATTTTCCGGCAGCTGCAACATATTTTCCGGCGGCTGCAACATATTTTCCGACAGCCGTATATCCTTTTCCAGCAACCATATTCTCCATTTCCCGGTAGCCATAATGCCCTTTCCGTCAGCCGTCAATCTTTTTCGACTGCTGCAATTTCGGCAGCTGCAACATTTGCGGCTGCAACATCGGCGGCTGCAACATTTGCGGCTGCAACATCAGCGGCTGCAACATCGGCGGCTGCAACTCCAGTTTCCGCGGCTGCCACCTCATTCACCAGCTATTGCCACCTCATTCTCCGCAGCTGCCATTCCATTTACCAGCCACGGCCATTTCACTTCCCGGTAGCCGTAATGTTTTTATTTCCCGTCCGCCATTAAATCTTTTCCGACAGCTGCAACTCTGGCAGCTGCAGTCCCGGCGGCTGTAACTTCGGTGGCTGCAACATCTTTTTCTCGCAGCCGCCACATCATTTCCCGGCCGTCACCTTATTTCTCGGCGGCCGCCACCTCATTGACCAAGTCACTTCCACACCACAGCTGTCATTTCTTTCCAGCGGCTGCGACATATTTCCCATATTCGTAAAATCTTTTCCCGCCAGCCGTAAGTCTCTTCCGCCGTTGTAAAATTTTCCCGTGACAGCCGTAATTTTTCCCGGATATTGTGAATCTTTTTCCGGCTGCCACGAATTCTTTCCCGATGGCTGTAACTTCTTTCTTGTCAGCTGCAACAAGCTTTTTCATCGGCCGTGTGATCATTTCTTTGGCAACTTGCAGTGGTAACTCCCGTGTTAACAGAAGGATTGTTCAACCTGCTAATTATGATGCTGATTCATCCCAGTCCTGCCGGCGAACTCATCATTTCAACCCGGAGGATGCGACGCCTTGTGTTTTACCGGCGAAGGAAATCTGTGCCTTATCCGAGTCATCATGATTCCACGTCTGACTGTGCACGCGTTCGGCTCTGTGACGTCACCAACTCCAAGCTCCACCAGTTTCCGCAGCCTTCCGACGCACAGTTTTATGAGGTATGGCTTTCATTTATCACGTGATTAAGTATTGATATCATGTAAACGAGATTGGCCGTACCTTCACTCGTACCACCATTTATATCCGATTGAACCCTTCCCTCGTACGACGTAATACTAATAACTGCCACCTTCCCCAATTCGGCATGAAAATTTTAAACTCCTCTCTGCGCTTAACTTTCCGAATTAGTTCATTCGCTCAACGTCTCCGCTCAACGATTCGTGCATTCTCCGCGCTGCAACTTCTATTCTGGATCCTGTACTCTGTCGAAACAGCAGTTCTATCTTGCAGCCAGGACCATGGGCATTCCAGTTCGCCATGAACCTTTCAATACCCGGGAACTTAGACGGAATTTGCAGGTTCTGGCCATTTTTCAAGCCGCTGGCTGGGTCGAGTTCTTTGAACGATTGGATGGATTCGACCGGGACGCAGCCCTGCAATTCGCATTGAATCTTACTAAAACACACTCCACGGTGTGGGGGCTGTGTATAGATGTTTCGGAGGTCATTATATCCGAGGTTACAGCTATCCCGTTGGTGGGAAAACCTTGGTTTAACCGTCGAGTCCCTGCAACGGTTGCACGGGAACAATTTTTACTTCCAGGGGAGCAAGTTGAAGCATCCAGGAGAGGGATTGCATTGAAGTCACTGCCGCAGCCATGGGACCAGGTCGCTATCTTCCTCAAGAAATATATAACTTGCGAAGGTAGATACCAAACTGTGTACAACTCTGAACTTCCTTTGCTTTCTCATCTCCGTCATGGCATTTTGTTAAATATTCCATTTTATCTATTGCATGATTTGCGCCATATGGCAACATTCGTTCAATCTGCAAAGCACCCATTATCCTCCCTCACCCACCATGGCCTCATTAAGTTAATTATTAAAAGAACCCTGGCCCAACACAATATAACATGGGAGCAATTCATCACCCGGCCACAGCAACCTGTTCCCTTGAGGGTCATTCCATTACAGCAATTACCGGTTCCGCCACAACAGGAGGACCGGAGTTCCTCCAGTGAAGTTGGGGGGAGGGATGAAACGGAAGAAGAACCACAGAGGGCACAGGCAGGACCATCCGGGAGGAATGAAACGGAAGAAGAGCAACAGGGGGCACAGGCAGGAACATCAGGGGTTGACAAAACTACAGAAGAAGAACAACCCGAGGCACAGGCAGAGCCGTTTGAAGTATATGAATCCCCAGCACAAGCAGAACCAGTGGGGGATGACACTGCATTTGAAGGAGAGCGAGGGGAAGCTCAAACAGAGCTGCCAGGGGACAATGTAGATGAAACCCTCGCGGAAAACCTAGATAACAGGGCAGCTCCGACAGCAGAAGGTGAAATTGGAGCAGCATCAAAAGCTGCGACAATGGAACCTGAAGATGACGGAGCCAGAGCAATGGAGGACGACATTGAGCTGGTCACAATCGAGTCTTCACCGGAATGGGCAGGAGGAGCAGCTGTGATTGAAGAAGAACAGCATGGGGGGCAAGTAAATATTCCTTTAACTTCAGCTTTGCCTCCCTATATTCCAGCTCCACGAGAAGAAACACTACAAAAAGGAAAGTCACAAAAGAAACCCCCACAGAAAAGGAAGAGGGCCACCAATGAGTTTGATTTAGTGGCACCAATCAGAAGGAAACGAACTCGGTCAATCACAGCAGCAGAGGCAGCCAGAACAAAATGGGCAACCTTAGAGACACAGGTTGAACCCCCAATCCTTACACCGAAACCGAGGGATGCTCCACAAAGGCCAGTGGAGGAAGAGCCGGGGGTTGAGGGACTCTTGTATGAGAATGCAATGCTGAAAGAGGACCTCCAAGCACTTAGAAAGGAGCTGGAAACATGGAAGGAAATATGCCAAAAGCAGGGTGGAAGAAAGATGTATACATTAATAGAGGCTGCAGACCAAGTGGAGGAAACAGCTTCCGCTGAAGCTGGAGAAAAGGATGAGCGAATACTCTGCCCCACCTGTGGGGAGATCTTTGAGGAAGCAGGCCATAAAATTTTACTTAGCACTTATTCAGCACAACAGCCTGTAGCCACAGAAGGGGAAGCAGTGAAGAAAAAGGATGCTGCAACACAAGAACCAGCACCTTTAAACATCCTTGCTGCAGCTGCTACTTCCCATGATGCAGAAGTTATAGAACAGATGGGAGAAGAACAGGGAGTGGAAGATGCCCTGGAAATTTATGAGGAATGTATGGCAATCCCAAATTGCTCCCACAATACAGAAATCATGGAACAGATGGGAGAAGAACAGGAAATGAAGGATGCTCTGGAGCTTATAAAAGAATATGGTGAGACTCCAGAATGTTCCCTTGATACAGAGATCATGGAGCCAAAGGATACCCTGGAGGATAGTGAAGAATTTTGTGCTGTAACCCCAGAACGCTCCCAGGACACAATAATTTTAGAAGAAGAAACGGAAAGGCAGGACATTGATAAGTTGGAACAGGATGCTGTAACACAAGAACCAACAATTCTGAATTTGACCGCCCAACCGACTGAGCAGACAGGAGAAGAAGCTGGGACAGAGAATATTCTGGCATTCAACGATGAACTCTGGGTAGTGACTCCAGAAAGCTCTCATGATACAGAACTCATAGAAGAGAAGCTGCAGCAAAATAAAGATGAAGATGTAAGCCGGGATGTTGCCACACAAGAACCAACATCCTTGGATGCTGCAGCAAGAACCCCTGAACTGCAGTTGGAGGATAACCCGGGAGTAGAGATCATTCCTGATACACAATGGAGTGATGATGAACAGGTACAGACACCCTGCTCAGGTGACACTGAAATCTTGGAGGAGGAGCTGCAAATTGAAAAGGATATCCAATCTCAGCAGCCAATTGACAAAGAAGACACTGTTACACAAGAACCAGTGTCTCCAAAAGCAATAAAGGCAGCTGCTGAAGAAGGTTTAAGGGATGTTGCTGTTACACAAGAACCAGCAACTCCCTTGATAAGATTAGATGCGATGGAAGACACTGTCCCACAAGAACCAGTGCTTCCACCTCCTACAGGTATTATTGAATTGGATTCAGATTGAGTGTGTCTTTTCAACTTCCCCAGGCATAGCATAAGAGAACTGCAGATATTAGCAAGTAGCGGTGGAAAGGGGAACAGTAAAGTTGGAAGATGCCGGGTTGCTCACAGAAATTTTTCAAAGGGATAGAGGGGATGCCTGATTTATCTACATTCTTTCCTTCTGCCTGGACAAAGTTCAGTACAATATTCAGATGCAGGTTGTTGCATGAGGACATGCAACAGGATAGTTGGGGGGATATGTTGAGCCCAGAATTGGCCCTTTTTGACCATCATTTATCACTGTCCCTTACCTTGTCTTACACCAATTACCTTGGCAATTCAAACTTATTGTCCTTATATATTCCCCAATTTACCAAGGTATGGCCGATTATTGTTTTATTGTGTTAATACTTATGATTGTGATGATTAAGCTGTTCATCTCTTAATCTGTGCTAACATGATGCGATTTATGAAGGTAGTAAGACAATAGACTGCAGGAAGAACGGAGCTGAACAAGTCATGAAGGAACGATCATCGCTTGTGGAAGGTTCCTTGGGGCTCAAATCGGCAATCAAGGCATAGGCGTGGCAGGGCAGCTGTAACCAAAGAACTATCTTAAGCATGTCGCTGCTCGAATTCAGCTGTGAGCTGGAAGGACCGTCACTCTTGGGACGATTAATACTTCTCTCATATTTGGATATTTCAGTTCTGCCACGCGTTGTAACAGCTAGATTATTTAGGGCGCCTGAAGATCAGAGATCTTCATGGCTGCCCAATTATAGGTTTAGATGCTGCAATTTGTATGTATAAATATGGGGAATTACCTCGACTGAGGGGTTGGACAGCAATTAATTAATTCATCTTGTATTAGCAGTCAAGCTGAAACTGTGTACTTATCTTTCTGTTAATATAAGGAGTTGCTTCTGATTTAAAGAGAGTGTTGTTCAACCAGCGTCTCTGTGTGAAGACTGGGCCCGTCTTCCACAGAGATTGCTGTGTTAAATTAGGATTTCATCTTTCTTGTTGTGTGATGCTTTGTTCTTCCTTTTGTACGCAGCAGCAATATTTATCGTGTGAATTTTCAGTATAGTTAAGGATCATATTTCTGTGAGTTTGGTAGATGGTGTAGAATAACAGTCGACTGAGTAAGGCTTGCTTTATATACAATTCAATTACAGATCATACACACTTGTGTTCATCTTACAGCTGAGTTGCGATCCCCTGGGTTCTTACAATTTATCGTTCTGATTGTGTGTTGCTTGATTTCCATTCTGCAATTTAATATTCTTAGAATAGTTAACTCAATTATTTCACAATTGGATTTCTAGATTACTGCTCAGTTTTTGCTTTACGATTTCCAGGTTGATTAGATCAGGCAAGTGATCGTTCTAGGATATAAAGGAGATTCCTTCCTATTGTTCATTAGATCTGATGTTAATTTTTAATTGATGCATGATAGAGAGGATTTGAATTATAGTAGTGAGAAGGCTTTGGATTGCTTAAGATTCTGGGGATGAACATGACTGATAGAATATAGAAGTATTTATTGCTAATGGTTTAGTGTTTAAGCATATATTGTGCACTTGTCCTTTGAAATAAAAAGACTTTCTCGGGTTGACAATAAATTTCATACGCTCTGTGTGTTGATATTTAATTATCTGCATAAAGCAACAAGATTTGTCACACAGCTGTTAGTGGGCAAGATTCTCCGCACATGCATACCACTGGAAGTAAGCGTGGGCGCAGTACTGCTTGGCGTCGCGGTTGCGGAAGGAGAACAATTTAAATGGTCTCAATATTTGTTGAACGAGTTCATGGAAGAGCTCAATGACATGCAGCTCAATGGAGGGAGTTTCCATTACACCTGGCTTATAGTATTAATTTATTTTGTCGCCTGGAAGGAGCCGAAGGATTACGTTGGTGTCATCACTGATACCAACGAGTGCAGAAGACTGCGTTATTCAAATTTGTGGGAAAATATGAACTCACAAAGACAGCATGCGAACATTGAAGTCTTTTACCAGTACTATGACCAGCTGCGCACAACAATCATTCAGACGCTGTGGATAACAAAGCGGGTAACTCGTAGGTATATCTGCATTGTGAATTTTTATGCTGACATGCGTAGCATTTATATTTTAGCTAAGGAACAAAAGAAGAAGGTGGAGTGGTTCCCAGGGAACTACCATATGTATGAGGAGGACATTGACAATATCATGAAGGAATGGCCTGCCGAGTTCCGCGTAGAAATCGTAGACGTCACAAGTGACTCCGGGGAGGATGAGCCTATTCCATGTCCTATTACCGAAGAGAAAGAGACAGGGAAAAGAAAGGAAGTTGAGAGCCCAGGACAGAAAAAGGGGGCAAGGAAGAAGCAGAAAGCTGATAAGGGTAAGTTGGACACAGTACTCAAAAGCGACGACTATGAAATGATCGGGGTAAAGTTCACGGAGCAGATGGAATATCTGATGTAGTAGAAAAAGAAAAAGGACAAGGCAATACAAAATACCTTGGAAAAGAATCTGACCGCGTTGCAGGGGATTACACTTAAAATTGAAGAAGTCCACAAGAGATTACCTCCGCCACGTGACGCAGAGTCCGAAGGGAAGTTGGGAGGAACTTCGCAGCAGCAAGCACCACAGTTAACCATGGTTGTTCCTGCGAAGTCCCGTATCGTCCAACTGGACCCGATCATAGTAAGCTTACCTATGCCAGAGCAACTCATGTTGGATACAAAAGATGTCGAGCGTGTGGAGCTCGACTTGGAAAAAATACCACTGTCGGGCCTACATTACTTACATCTGCAGTGTATGGAAGAAATGCACGAGCGAACCATTGACGCGCTGAAGTAGCAGGGTGAGCTGCAAGTAGCTAATCGACAGTTGGAGGAGTCTAGCTCGCGAAACGCTATGCAGCTACAGGATGAGCATGATTGTCGGCAAATACTAGAGTTCACGATCACCGCGGTAGCAGACGACATCGATGACTTGGAGATCCAGATAGATCCTGGGGATACTATTGTTAAGATTGGCGAGCTGGTCACCACTCTTAAGACAAAGATGCAGGATATGCAGATTGTGCATGAGGCTAATATCGCTACTCTGAAGGAGCAGATAAATCCACGGACCCCACCAAATGAACAACATCTTAGAGCATAAGCAGTGAAGGCCGCATAAGAGAATATTACTGCCGAAGTGGCTAAGTGCCAGGAACTGTTGGAAGCAGCATCGAAGGCATTTACTGCCCTCGAAGAAGACCCGGCATTGCTGGAAGTAAAGAATGCAACAAAAGAGAAGCAAGCCGATTTGGAAAGGTTGGATGCAGAAGCAAAGGCCCTACCACCAAGAGATAGGCTCCAAAAGTACAGGGAAATAAAGAGCCTCAAGAAAGAAGTGCAAGCCTTGCGAGAGAAAGAAATTGAAATGGGCGATAAGACGCAACCATTACTGGAAGATGCCGGTACGATCTCGCAGGAGATCGATGAAAATTTAAAGGAGTTGCACGAGAATCAAGAGCAGGTAGAAGGCCAACTCGGCAATGAGATAACGCCGGAAATGATGGATATAGACAAGCAAGTGGAGCAAGATACGAAGGATGCCGTAGAGAAACTCATCTACACATATAATGAGTTCGCTGTGGAGCTAGCTCCACAGGAGACAGAACAGTTCGGGGAGACCGAAGTTGCAGGTGGCTCGGGGGCGAGCCACATGTAAGTGTTAGGGGCCTATTGGGCTTGGCCCAAGTGGGGCAATTTTGAGCAAGAAAGATTTTGGAACTGCAAAGCTGAGCATAGTTCAGATAAAAGTAATTTTGGTACAAGTTTTGGATGTTGCGAAGTTGCGCGTAGCGCAGAGCTAGAGGAAGCTGCGAGGATCAATACTGCGAGGAGGTGGTGCTGCAAAGTGACCAATCCACGGGATGCCAGCAAAGCAGAGTGCTGGATGGAGGATGGAACGTGTTTCGGTTAGACCATCGGCGGTCTAGTTTTGGTAAAGATGCTCCAGGAGTGCTAAGCGGCTGACAGGAGCAAATCGGGAAGAAAGTGACTAGTCGCATGGAACCGTTAGAGGAAGAATCGCTTGGTGAAAGCGACCTGTTGGCATGCGCGTAATAGAAAGGCCGATAGCGACGTGAAGCATGCGTGGAAGACCGCAACGATGGAATATTCGCTACCAAGAGCCAGAAGTCTGGTTTTGGGGAAACCGTGACAATTTTGTAAACCTAAGAGTTTTTTCCTGCGAATTGTAAAGACATGACCTACGGGCATGATCTATAAGTAAGGAAATTTTTGTATGGGAAAGGGTTGTTGTAAGGTTGAGCTCTTCATTGTTGATCATTGTTAGATCTTTGAACTTGAAGCTATTGTAAAGGCTCTGCAGCTGCGTGTGCAGAGACCTATCTGAGAGAGAGGAGAGTCTACAGCTGAGTGCACAGAATAAGAACTGTTGTACCCTTCCCAAAAGATAAATATAACAATAGTTATTGTGGACGTAGCCTCCAGCCGGGGGGTGAACCACGTTAAATTCCGTGTCATGTGATTGTTTGTGTTTGAAACTGCTCATTTGCTTAGTATGAATGTTTAATACCGCAGATTATTCGTTATGTGATTGCTTTTATATGTATTCACCGTGGGAATAATATGTTAGGTAATACATGTGTGGATGGATGTAAAGTGTTCATCAATTCTAAGTATTTGAATTTATGAATTTGTTGGATGATCACATAGTTGAGCTCTGAATTTGAGCACAACGTTGGAGCGTCCAGTATTGTTTGTTTCATGCATTTACCCACACCATAAAGATAATAACCTAAGTGTTGATGGAATGAATAAAGTTCGTTAAGTAAGATTGAATAGAGTTGATCAAGTATTGAAGTAGACGCGCGGTCCTATCGACGCCCTGAACCATAGTAAGTGTTGCGAGGTAAGCTGTCAATAGCTTACCGGTGTAAGGAAAGTACCCAATACCGCGCAGTCCTTGGATGCACTGGTTGCGCAAGCACTGCTGCTTGCCGAAGTATATGACGCGAACTAGAGACTTCGTGCAGTCGTTTATCCACAACAAGAGCCCGCTACCGCGATGCGCATCTGATCCTTCTACACTCGCATCACCATCATGTGGAAACTTAATTCTATAGCCACCCCCTCAGCTTCGCTTCGGGTGAGACATCAGGCTGCGCGCAGCCTGTTGCCGAAAGGGCCAGTGAATAGGGGTTTTGTTGGTTCCATGAACCGCGAAGTACCTGGGTCTACATTGGAAACCTCTAGCTAAGTTATATAAGCCAACAATACTCCAATGGTTTTGGAAGGGGTGACTCCATATATCTTATAAGATTTGATATTAATATTTTAAAGGTTGAATCCTTTGATTGTTGGTAGAAGCAAGTTGTAGTAGTTAAAAGCTAACGTACAGTTTGAGAGTAGAGCTCTTTAGTTGCTATAGAGTTTTAAATGTTTGAAAGTTGAGAGTAAAGTTCTATATATGTTATTCTAGTGAAATTTAATGTTTTAAAAAGTGAATTAAATTTTGTGGGTTTAATGACCTTCCTTCATAGATAACATTTTATAAATGTTCAAATGTAGTTCCAAAAATGAGTCCCGTAACGACAGTGGGATTAGTAGTCACGACATAGTAAGGAATTTTGGTGAAAGATTTATGTTAATACCTCTCCTGCCTAGTGGATTCATTGCCCATCTCGGGGGTGTCATTTGTGTTGAAAGGTTACTAAGCACAAATGACCTATGGTTGGGTGGAACATTGCAGTCCCCTAGTGAAACATTCCAGATAAGTACTTTCTTTTATGATTAAGATCTTGCTATTTGGTTATTGAGTTATGTTTAATCATTTCTAATTGAATTCATAAATATTTACAATTGATTGGTTAATGGAAGTTATGCAATGAATGTTGTTAGCACCAAAAAAGTACTCACCAGCTCATCCCTTTAGACCCATACCTCTGTTGACAAAACTCCCTATCAACCTAGCCTCCAATACCCCCAAAAACCCAAATGGATACCAAATATGACTTGTCCTCCACCAAATTATTGAAAAAACCTCCAAAAGACATACCAAAACCCCAAAAAAGGGTTAAATTCTCCCAAAAATCAAAATAATTTGGAATAAGCTCAAAAGATAATCAAAAAAGGGAAAAAAGGGAAAAAACCATAAAACCTTAAACTAAATCTATAAAAGGGGATGGAAGCCCCTCATTTCATATCCCTCACCTACTCTACCCTTATGCTGCTGAAATTTTTGTCAAAGCCGTAGCCATTCACCTTTTGAGCTTTGGCCTCCCATAAGATAGAAGCTTTAGCTGTGAAAATCCTCACAACAGATCTAAGAGATGATGAATACCTCACAATGAAATAATTTAGGAATAATATTAAGAGTGGTCAATGCAGTAAAATGAGCAGCAGAATAATAATACAGTAGAATTCAGATAGAAGCAAAATAACTTCACACACACTAATTCATTAATCACAAATGGACAAATAAATAATACAATGCATGAGGATTCGAATGCCAAGGTGGAAATTCGAATTAGCCTTCATGGAGAGATCAAAATATCACTGGAGTGTCATCGGAGCACAACTAGAAGTCTTCATCATCATCAATGGACTCATCAATGCACAAGTAATTGTCAATCATCAGTCAAACTGAGTCTAACTGAGTGTGGTAGGTGTAACTGGCACATGGAGGCACTAACGGAATGAAGGAGGCTCAGTGGAGGGCGCATGAGGAGCTAACTGGAGTCAGAATGGGTAGTCTAGTCTCATCGGAGGTCCATTAGAGTGATACAGTCAGTTGAGAGTCAGTCTAGCCTTAAATCAAGGAAAGAACTAATGATAACTGAAATAACTGAAGTGCAACTGAGTGGTAGGTGAGAGAGGACGAGTGGCTTCCTTAAATCAAGGAAGAAGGGCGCACTAAGCTCTAGGAGGGTTAAAACTAATAAGTGAGAAGCTCCCGGGGGCTAGCTAACTGAGGGCTAGGTGTTGGGACTGATGACTGGGATGCATGCAATTGCATGATGCATGCAGAAATGCATGCAAGACTGAAAATGTAAATAATGGAAATACTGGTAGGACTAGGATGGAGTATAGGAATATCCTAACACCCCCCTTTAATCCATCTTGGGCCCTGGTAACTAAGACCAAAGGTCACCTAATACAATGAATAATAATAGCAGTCAATAAACCGAGGAAATGGGGAAAACCTCATGGGAAAAATACCCCCCCTCAAAATAGACTGTAAGGCACACACAAAAATAAATGCTCCAAACTCAAGTAGGTGTGATGCTTGGTCATATGTCTGGAGGTATCTTCTTCTTGGGAAGAAGTGGATCATGCTCAAAAAGCATGTGCTTGTACTTGCTTTTCAGATCGAATGTGATGAGAACAAATCCAAAAGTATGAGGATGATCCTTGAACCTGTGATTCGAATCAGTTGAGGTAGGATCAAATCTATGAATGTGCAGATAGTCTTTTGTCTTCTCCTTCGAACCATCATGGGTGAGATTATGCCCAAAAGAACCATCAAATATCAGTGATTTCTTGGAATCCAAATCAACTCCAAGACTTGATAAATGGTTTCTTGAGATCTCCTTTGAACTAGAAGGGGTGAGATCAAAACCATCATATGCATGAGAAATTATCCCAAGTAGTGATTGCTTGGATTTTAAATAAGCTCCAAGACTTGAAACATGGTTTCTTGAGATCTCCTTTGAACCATTAGAGGTGAGATCAAAACTAGTAAATGCATGAGAAACTATCCCAAGTGAATGGCAATGGCCATCATCTTCAATAACCTTCTGAAAGCATGAAATAATGATCTTACAATATTAAATAAGAGGTGATTGATCAAGGAGAGTGAATGCATTATCTCCAATGGACGATTTAACCTCCGAAACATTCATGAGATCATGATGCAAACCAACAAACTCTGGTGCAAGAGAGGATTTAGGAACCTCTGCAATTTCTAGAGTGTGAGCTGGCACAAAATTCGAAATAGAAGAATTTGAGAGCATGAGTGTAGAATCTGCAACTTCTTCTTCTTTGTGGACAAATTCACTATGAGATATGTTTGATACTGGTTCATGACCAATGAGATCATCAAGGAGAGCGAATGCAATAGTGGGCTTGCTCTCGAAATGGATTAGACCAATCCCTTCATTCTGTTTGCCAAATATTTCATCCAGATGGGCCCATAGCTCTTTTGGAGATTCAACTTCAATGAATTGGTGTACCATGCATCGAGACATAGCATAACACATGGCTGCAAAGGCGATTCCACCTTTATCCAACCAGTCATTCTTTTCTTCAGAGGATTCGAACTCTCTTTCAAAACAATAATCAAAGAGATCACGGCTCTTCAAATATGCTATCATTTTTTGTTTCCATTCATCATAGTTGAATGGAGAAAGAGGAGGGATTTCTTCTGAATACATGGAAGCTGTAGAATACTTGCAAAAACAATAGAAAATATCTGCAACTGCTACTGCTGCAAAAATGCAAAAACTGCTGCACTCGAAATCTTGATAATAACCTGCAAAAAACTCTCAGGAATGGAGATAAACAATACTCTCAACATGCTCTGATACCATGTGAAAATACTCATAGCAGATCTAAGAGCTGATGAATAACTCACAATGAAATAATTTAGGAATAAGATTAAGAGTGATCAATGGAGTAAAATGAACAACAGAATAATAATACAGTAGAACTCGGATAGAAGCAAAATAACTTCACACACACTAATTCATTAATCACAAATGGACAAATAAATAATACAATGCATGAGGATTCGAATGCCAAGGTGGCAATTCAAATTAGCCTTCATGGAGAGATCAAAAGATCACTGTAGATTCATCGGAGCACAACTAGAAGTCTTCATCATCATCAATGGACTCATCAATGCACAAGTAACTGTCAATCATCAGTCAAACTGAGTCTAACTGAGTATGGTAGGTGTAACTGGCACATGGAGGCACTAATTGAATGAAGGAGGCTCAGTGGAGGGTGCATGAGGAGCTAACTGGAGTCATAATGGGCAGTCTAGTCTCATCGGAGGCCCATCGGAGTGATACAGTCAGTTGAGAGTCAGTCTAGCCTTAAATCAAGGAAAGAACTGAAGATAATTGAACTAACTGAAGTGCAACTGAGTGGTAGGTGAGAGAGGACGAGTGGGTTCCTTAAATCAAGGAAGAAGGGCGCACTAAACTCTAGGATGGATAAAACTGATCAGTGAGAAGCTCCCGGGGGCTGGCTAACTGAGGGCTAGTGTTGGCTTATACGGCTGAGCTAGAGGTTTCCAATGTAGACCCAGGTACTTCGAGGTTCATGGAACCAACAAAACCCCTTTTCACTGGCTCTTTCGGCAACAGGCTGCGCACAGCCTGAGGTCTCACCCAAGGTGAAGTTGAGGGGGTGGTCACGGAATCAGGTTTCCACAACCTAATGATGCGAGTGTAGATAGGATAGATGCGCAACGCGATAATTAGGCCCTTTATGTGGACAACCGACTGCGCGGAGTCTCTACTTCGTGACAGATACGTTGGCAAGCCTAGGAACCAGCGCATCCAGGGATTCCACGGTATTGGATACTTCCTGCCTGGCGCCGATAAGCTATTGAAAGCTTACCTCGCAACACTTACTTGGGCCAGCGCGTCAACAAGACCACGCGTCTATTCCAAGACTTGACTAACTCTAACCAATATTAACGTTCTTTACCCATTCGAGACACTTAAGAATTTAAAGTTATGGTGTATGCAAATGAGTAAATCATACAAAACTGTGCTCTCCAATGCTGCGCTTCAATTCAGTGTTCAACCATGTGACTATTCAACGGATTCATACATTCAAATGCTTGGAAGCACCGAATACATAACTTTCATCCACACATGTATTACTTAACATATTATTCCCGTCATTCTATGGCAAATACATATAAAAGCAATCACATAGCAGATAACTACGCTACATAAACATTCATACCAAGCAAATGAACAGTCGCAAACACACAATAATCACATAACACAAAATTTAACGTGGTTCACCCCCTGGATGGAGGCTACATCCATAAGAACGGTTGTTAATATTGATCTTTATGGGAAGGGTACAACCGTTCTTGGTCTGCGCACTCAACTGCAGACTCTCTTCTCTCTCAGATAGGTCTTTGCGCACTCAGCTGCAGAGCCTTTACAATAGCTTCAAGCTCAAAAGATGCTAACAATACTCAACAATGAATAGCTCTACCAGAGATTAACCCTTTCCCATACCAAAATGCCTTATTTATAGATCACGACCATGGGTCGTTTCTTTACAATCAGTAGGCAAAAACCTTAGGTTTAGAAAACTGACGTGGCTAACTGCCACCCTAGCTGTCGCCGTCTACAGCTTACTCCGCTCGCTCCAAGTCGTTCCAGCTGGGCCACCCGTGGCTCACACACTCGTCTGACAGCCGCAGTCACCAAACGGTTATAACTGCATCATGGCCTGTCCCTTTCCACTCCTTCCGCCTGCCTATCGCCATCAGCGTAGTGGCCTGGCTTCTCGACTGCTTATTGCCACTCTTCCATATAGGTCGCTTTCCTCTGCCTTTCACCTGTCCCTTACCCAAAATTAGGTCACTTTTCCCGTCTGACCTTTACTGATATTTCCTACCAAAAATAGCTCCTGCACGATACCTGCGCAACCCTGCCTTACCATTGCCGCTGCGCGACATGCGCAATTTCTCAAAATTGCTTCCCTCCTATGTCGTCGCGTGCAATGCGCACTTTTTAGCACTTGTGCAAAATCCTAACTTGGACCCCGTCCAACAGGCCCCTAAAACTCACCTGTGGCTTGCCCTGAGCCACTTCCAGTTTCAGACGAGGGTGCTGCGCCCTCTGGTGTGCCTGCCTTCGAAGCAAAATTTTGTAGAGTAATTGCTAACTCTGCGACCATGTCCTTGGCCTTCTTCTCGAATTCTCACAGTGTCTCTAGAGTGGCCTGTGAGACCGTTTCTTTGGCCACCTGCTCTTTCATGGTGCCTTTTGCTGTCTGAAGTTCTACGAACTTCTCATCGAATTGCTATATCTGTTAGAAAAACACGATCGTAGAGTAATAACAATGAACAGAAATGCAAATATAATCACACATACACATTACAAGAGGGACACAGATATATCATGGTTCACCCAACTTGGGCTACGTCCACACTAAATTTGCCAGTCCTTATTATTATTACCGTCCAGCAAGGTGAAGGGATACAACCTGCAGCACAACCGCTGCACTTCCTCTTCTCTGTTTCACAGTCTCTCTTCTAATCTCAGAGATCTTTACAATGCATAAAACCTAATACATCCTCTTCTCTAGCCGTATTACAATGTCTTTATTTTATAAGGGAAATACAATGGGAAAATACCACGGGATACCCAAAACCATGGGCCCGCAAAACAGCTGGCGAGGAACCCCGTGGGGGGGCGATGCCCCCCCACACCCCCCCCGCTGGAGTGAGTGTACAATCCACCTACATATCATCTAAAATTGGGGTACAAACACGGCTGATACAATATCATCTATGAGACTAGAAGATCTGGCTCCACAACCAACAATATCAGCTCAAGGCCTTCTTGTTCAATGGGCTGCAATCTGTCAGATGCAGCAGCCTCTTTCTCTCTAAGCACGACCAATTCCTTCTGCAGGTCCTTTATCTCGTTGAATTTTTGTATTTTCTCCCTGGCCGACGCATTCTTTAATTCTGCATTCGTGGCTCCTACCTGTTCCTGTGTCTGCCGCAGATCCTCCTTGATCTTTTGCAGCGCAGGATCTTCATTCAACCCCAACACAATTGTATTTGCTCCTTCAAGTAAGTCCTAGCACTTCGTCACCTGCAACAAAATGTTATTCAGGATTGCCATTACTTCCTCAGCTGGAGCTGTGCACTGATCTGACGGGATAATTGGGTGCCTTGCCTCCAGCTCTGCAATCTTCCCTCTGTAGGAAGTCTCCATCTGTGTCATTTATGATGTGAGGGATACTACCTTGGCCCCGATTTTCTTTATGGTATCCTCTACATCCTCTTCTTCGGTGCATTCCTCAATGCTTGCGCAGACTACTGAAATTGTTTCTTTCAGTTTGCGATCTTTTTCTTGAGCCTCACTCAGCTCTTGCAGATTGCAAGCTGATTCCTGCTTTAGCTGACTGATGTCTTTAGCCAACTTTGCACTTTGATCGTATGAGGCCAGGCCTCTCTCATGGATCTCTTCCGCAACCCTAATGTGCAACTCATTCAGGTCCTATAGGGGCAGGGCCCCAATATTTAAGTCAAGGCGCGTAGTCTTTACTACCTCCTTAACCGCTTCATTTGGATAAATGAGGTAGCTTGGTTCGAGGTTCAACACGTGCGGATACTTACTTTCAACAACAGGTGGTCTTCTTTGTGCGCTTGGTCCCCCTGACTTCCCATTAGAACCTGAACTTGGCTGCCCCAACCCCATATGGGATACCATCGTCTTGACTTCTTCCATGGCTTGAAGCATGGTTAGCTGCATTTGTTCTTGCTTCACCTATTTTTTTGCGCACGTTTCTTCCCACACTTCCTGGAATTTTGTCGCGATTATCTCGCAATCATCTGGGTGGAGCTGCGGGCCGAACTCTGGCTTCTCAGCCTTTCGCTTTTTGCGCGGGCCTTTTGATTCTGAATGGCTTTTAGTAGCCTTCCTTTTGCGCTCTGCCAACTCCTTGGCCTCATCTTGAGAAGGGTTCTTTTCTTCAATAATGGGAGTACCTGTAGGTAACCCCCCCTTCTTCTTTGCCTTGTCTCTTGCTGCATCTTCATTATCTCCTTCGTTATCTTCATCATCTGAAATTTTTACGTGAATCTTCTCTGAGATGGGTGGGATGTTCTGTTCGTAGTCAAATGCATCATCTCACGAGGAGGGAACTTTCCAGTCCGCATCCCATCTCTCCATCATTGCCTCGATTGCCTCCTCATCCAGGCGATAAAACCCTGGATACCATAATCCTCCTCTGCGACAGCCTGTGGCTGAATGTAGGACCGATGCCTCTTCGCAAGAAACCTCATAATGCATGTATATGTGTCGGTCACTGGTCTTGATATGTGCGGCGTCGACATAATCACATCGCGTAGCTGGTGATAGAAGACATGGAAAACTTCAGCTATGTGACGCTGTCTGGTCGCCTTAGAGATAGCCCATAGATTACGAAAGTACGTCCCACGACCCTGTCCTGCTAAGGTTGGGACGCCTTGATACATATATGGTTCTTTCCATCCCACAAAAGCTATCAATATGAGTATCCAGCCATAATGAAAGGATGTTCCATCGTCCTGGGTCGCCTCAACGTCTGCTAGAAATTCATTGAGTAGATACTGGCACCAATTATAAGGTACCCCACGCAGTGTGTTCGCCGCTAGTTGTATTGTGACCGTTGGCACCTCAAGCGGTCAACACTTGCGCAGTAGTTTTCCCACGATCAACTGAACAGTAAACTTTGTTGCAGGATCATTGATGTCATTGGTGGAGAATCCGCGCCGCTTGCGGATGACACCGAATTCCTTTGCAATTTCTGCGGACAGACCCTGATCCTGTGTGCGCTTCACCATTAGGTCAGCAGGGTCCTCCCCCCACTTGTTTAGATTTGTGATCTGATGTATCATATATATACTTATATCAATGCACGTATCCAACCATAGGAACCCTTCATGCACGCAGGACAGTAATGCGTGCAACATAGCCATGTACTCAGGGCTTTTAGTGAAATGTGGCATTTGTAGCAGATTGAATAGGCTGGATGGTTGGAGTGGCTTTAGCCAATATTGGATCTGGAGACTTTCAGCACCTGTTAGTTCATTCATGACCTGGTTGATGTAAGCGCTGGGTTGAAACTGCGCATAGTTCTTTGGTTTGGCCAATGTGTTCTCCAGTAAGTCGTAATCCTCCAGCTTGCAGTTCGGCACTTCACCGAGCAGGTTCTCTGCAATCTTTACCCGAGTAGAAATCGTTGGAACCGAGATTTCATATACATCGTTTTTATCCAGGTGCACTGGTGATGCGTCGTCCTTTCATGGAGGGATATAGTCGGGCACCGGGTAGATAGGTTGGTTCTTGACTGTGGCTGACTGTTGTTTTAGTGGTGTGCCTGACCCAGCCTGCTTTGTAGATTACTCTTTTCCCTTGCTGCTTCCTGCAGCCTTCCTTGCTGAAATCTGGGATGCACTTGCCTTTGTCGCCATCATTGCTGCTGTAATCCCTGCTTGTTCAAATAACCAAAATATATCCTCTGACTCAATTTGTTCACTCATACAATGCTCTTGTTCGCTCGGCTCTCTGAAAGTTCAAGGAACTAATGGAAAAAGATTCATAACGTGAATAAGTGGGTGGGAAAGGTGTATTTATAGCCTCTGCTGGTCTGCAACATGGCCTTCGGCGGTTACCGAGGCACTTGATGCCGTATTTAATATTCATTTCACCCTATGATTTTGGCCCTGCCATCCAATCTTTGCCATCATGCGAATTCTATTTCCTTAATTGCCAAAAGGTTGTCGGGTAGGCTAGCGCGTCAACTCCATCTTGTTAGCGTTAAATGTTTGACTTTCCAGCCGGATTCCGGTATGATAGGAGTTATTTCAGCCTTTATGGTGTTCCATCCTATCAAATCCACCCTAAAGTTTGAAGCGTTCCAGTGCCGACACTTTTATGAATGACCCATTAGGTGGTCGTCGATTGCAACGGTAACAACTTCTGTCACGGTGCGTTGGCGATCTTCGTATGAGTGTCACTTTTGCGCGCGTATGCTCTTTACTCTTCTGCGCAGCTAGTTTTTCTTTTTCGTGTGCGCAACTTCAGCACGGTACACCTCCCTTGATTATACAAGATTCTGCGGAGCTGGACTATCACGGTAAAGCTTTAGTCTGCTACCATTTATCATACTTGGCAAGGTTTCTCCGGCTAATGTAGCTAACTGGACTGCGCCACCATTAGTAACATGTAAATCCACCCTAAAGTTTGAAGTGTTCCAGTGCTGCCACTTTTATGAATGGCCCATTAGGTGGTCGTCGATTGCAACGGTAATAACTTCTGTCACAGTGCGCTGGCGATCTTTGTATGAGTGTCACTTATGCGCGCGTATGCTCTTTACTCTTCTGCGCAGCTAGGTTTTTTTTTTTTTTTTCGTGCTCGCAACTTCAGCACGGTACACCTCCCTTGATTGTACAGCATTCTGCGGAGCTAGACTATCGTGGTAAAGCTTTAGTCTGCTACCATTTATCATACTTGGCAAGGTTTCTCCGACTAATGTAGCTAACTGGACCACGCCACCATTAGTAACATGTATTACAGTATATGGGCCAAGCCAATGCATTTTAAACTTTCCAGGAAATTTCATGAATTTGCTATCATACAGGGGGACTAGATCACTTACCTGGAAAGACTTGTTCTTTATGTGACGATCATGCCATGTTTTTTCGCGCTCTTTCTGTACTTGTTGGTGGAAGCCTGTGATAAAACAATCTTCCTCTATCCCAACCAAGTGTAGTAGCCTTTCTTCTAACGTTGCGTGGTCTGCCATGCCCGTAAAAGAAGTTATTATCAAACCAGGAATAATGTACTCCATTGGCATTATGGCTTCTTTCCCATAAGCCAATCTGAAGGGTGTATGGCCAATCAGTTTCTTGCATGTAGTCCTGTATGCCCATAACACCGATGGAATGCACAGGTCCCAATCGTCCCTATTGACATTGCATATCTTGGTTAGTGCATTCTCTGATACTTTGTTAAATGCTTCAACAGTTCCATTCGCATGTGGGTGATAAGGCATGCTGCGCTAATGATGAACGTGGAACTCTTCAGTCAAAGCTTCAATGGTTTTATTCAGAAAGTGAGTGCCTTGATCACTCATCAAAATCTTCGCGCATCCGAACCTTGTAAGGATGTTCTCATATATAAACTCTGCGGTTGTAGCTGCGCTACAATCTTTTACTGGCTTCGCTTCTTCCCATCTGGTGAGGTAATCGACGGGAGCAATGATGTACCTTGCACCCGTTCTCTTCCCCGGTGGGTTAATAGGACCCACAAAATCAATAGCCCATTTCTCAAATGCCTGCAATGTCAACTGTGTATTTAATGGCATTTCATCTTTGTGTGATGGTCTTCCTGTCCTCTGACAGACATCGCAGCTCTGGCAGTATTCCTTCGTATCTTTGTGAATTGTAGGCCACCATAGCCCTGTGCGTAATATCTTCTGCACCGTAGCTCTACCTGCATAGTGACCTCCTGCGACTTCTGAATGCGCATTAGCTAATATGAATGGTTTTGTCATGCTCTAGTACACATCTGCGGAGTACTTCGTCTGGTCCCAGCTTGTATAGCTGACCTGCGATTATAGTGAAGTTTGTTGCGCGCACTACTAGCTACTTCTCTTGCTGCATAGTGAACTCTGTAGGTGCGAATCCCGTGGTTAAAAAGTCAATGATGTCTTGATAGTAATCATCGGCAACTTGTATAGCAAACAACTGCGCATTAAGCAGATTGTCATCTAGATTCGTAGCTTCCTCTCCTGACTCAATCCTTGATAGATGGTCAGGGCCTAAATTCAACTTGCATGGATTAACAACAATTTCAAAGTCATACTCCTGAAAGAGTAGTAACCATCTGCATATACGCCCCCCTAACACTGGCTTATTGACCAGGTATTTCAAAGCAGAATGGTCAGTGAACATGGAGAAGTGCGCACTAAGCAAGTAATGCCTAAACTTCTGCAGCGCATATACCATCGCGAGTCCTTCCCTTTCAGTAGTGGTATAGTTCTTCTCAGCGGATGATAACTTTCTGCGGGAAAATGCAATGGGATGATCAATACCTCCCTCTCCTGGCTGAGCGAGGACCACGCCCAATGCGATACATGATGCATGAACGTGAACATGAAACGGATTCTCCCAGTCTGGAAAAACTAGGATCAACGCAATGACCATCTTTTCTTTTAATGTATCAAATCCTTGTTCGCATTCTTCGTTCCAAATGAATGGCGCATCTTTCTTCAATAGCTTCTCCATAACTGTGGTTATCTGCGCATACCCTTTTATGAATTTCCTGTAATAACCAGTATGCCCCAATGTAATGCGCAACTGCTTGACTGAATTTGGTGTGGGGAAGTTTACAATGACTGCGATCTTCGCAGGATCAACCACCAAGCCCTGTTTGCAGACAATGTGTACCAACAAGATTCTATAGGGAACACAAAAAACACACTTCTTCAGATTCAATGAAATTTGATGCTGTTTGCACTTCTCCAGCATCATCTTGAGGTTCGCGGCATGGTTCTTCAGTAAACCGAAAATGGTCCAATCATCACAATAAACCTCTAAAAACTTATGTATGAAGTCTTTAAATGCTGCGGCGACCACTCTAGAAAATATGGCAGGTGCGTTCTTCAGACCAAAAGGCATCACTGTGTACTGGAACGACCCCCATTCGGTAGCAAAAGTAGTCTTGTGCCTATTTGCTGGATCAATCCTGATCTGATGGTATCCATAGAATCCATCAGTAAAATAATACGCCTCATTCCCTCCCACATTGTCTATCAATTCATCTGTAAAAGGTGTAGGAAATGGGTCATGCATCGAAGCGCCATTCAGCTTCCCGAGATCCACACAAATCCTGATCTCACCCTTCGTTTTCTTATCCCGGATAACCATCAGGCTTATCCACTCAGATTCTTCAACTGGCTCAATCATCCCTGCATCAAGCATCTTATCAAGTTCTTCCTTAACTCGTTCTTTGTAGCACGGATTTAGTCGATATGGTCTTTGCTTAACAGGTTTCTTGCTAGGCTTAAGAGGAATTTTCATCACTCCTAAGTCTCACAGAATACTTTTCATCTCTATGAACTTGGTCGGGAATAATTCTCGATATTCCTGTAATATACCTGCGACCTCTTCAACTGTATCTTCATCCCAATAATCTCCTATAGCTGCGAACCTTGGCTCTGTGCTGGTGCCAATGTTCACTTTCCTTGTTTTCACAGGTCCACTCATATCTAGAATTTCTAGTGGAGGTCCTTCTATCTCGCACGATCCCTCTGATTCAGGTATCCATATATTGCGCGGTTCCTCCTCATCACTGTCTGCTTGAACCTCACCTTCCTCGGCGATGTGATAACAATCAAGAGCATGCTCTAGCTTCTCCTCCCATTCAGACTGTAGGTGTGTATGTATACTTTCTGCTCCAAAGAATTCTTCCAGTTTCATGGTTCCTTGTGTACAATCTGGACTGAATATTTTTTTCTTAATAACCTGCAGCGCATCATTGATGCTGGGGTGTTCATCTTCGAAACTGAAATCTGTCTGGAAACTCACGGTTAAAGCAGACCAATCCACTGTGCCTCTGCGCAATTCCAAGTCTAGGTACCACTTCTTTGGAATCAGTTCTTCCAACGTATGCAAAAACAGATGCACCCATTCTATCTGTGGCCGTTCTACTCAAGCTTGTACACATGCTTCAATGTGATCCCTTGGATCCGTTTGGCCATTATATTTCTTGAAAGATAGTGTAACCTTCTCAGCAAACCTGATTTGCATCTTAATTCTTCACTGATCCCATGTGGTCAGTGTCTTCCTATGCGCAACCCACCATCTGGAAGGTGTCCCGCACAATGCCATGTCTAATGCTGGGACGCCATATTCATCCGCAACTGCTGGAGTATATTCTTTGATAAAACAATAAACATTAGATAAACAATCATAGGTAGGGATTGGAGTTACCTCTTTTCCAATCCAGCGGAGTGACTTTGTGATCCGCGCGCATTTCCTGGCAGATACTTCATGTAATCTGCTTTGCCAGTTTTCCAGTCCTGCATCAGAATCTGAAACGCAAGAGCTGTCACAGAGCCAACTAAGTGTGCCATCCATAGTTGGATTAATATAGTCAGTAGCATTGGTTGTCATCTTGTAAATACGGTCCAAGTCTTGGGCTCTGGATTCCTCATGAATCAGTTCACCATATCGTTCACCCTGCGAGGGGTCCAATGGCGTGATGACCCTGATATCGTTGCCTTCAAATATCATTTTCATAGTCTTTAAATCAATAATGGCAGAGTTAGTTATTTCCCAATCGATACCCAGCAGTGCTGGATAAGGGTGGTTGTCATCCATGATTTCAATCACTTCAAAGTCTGCATAGCTGCGCACTCCGTCAATGTCAACAATAGTGTTGGGTAACCTCCCCAAAGGTATAACTATCCCTTGATTAGCTATTCTTAACTGTAGAGGTGATCACTGTAGCTTTGGTTTTCCCACATGATGCCATGTTTGCTTGGTCAAGACATTTACTTCGGATCCAAGATCAAGAATGATCTCGTCCATCTCATAGTCCCCAATCTGAGCAGTTAACCTCATTTCCCTTCCTGTTCTTTTAGGACTCCTAATATTATGGACTGCGCCATGGGAAACCCCCTTCTCGCCATTTGGCTCGTCTTGTCTAAGTATCTTTTCAAATTTCATGAAAGCATTTGTGCTCTTTAATAACTTCATGCAGCTCCGTAGGAACTGCGCAACAGAAGTATCTGTGTCTGCCGCAGCGCTCATCTGATCATATGCTGCTGGCATATCCTGTCTTTGCGATATTTCGCTGCGCAACTGGGTTCTCGGGGAGCTGGGTGGCGGTGTTCAGAACATGTCTCATGCCTCCTCGAATGCTCCCTTGTTTTTCTGTAAGTCCAGACCTTGTGCTTTCCCAGGAGCTTTTCTAATCCATACCAGCTCACCAGGATTCTGCCTAGGATCGTGTGTCCTAGAAGTCGAAGCTTCTATGTCTCCATCCCTTCCTGTATTAACGCCACTACGCATTACCACGTTTACACTTGGATCCGTAGATCTTTTCTTTGTTGCGATCAACTGTATGTTGGGATTCAATGGTTCTGTCATTCTTCATTTCTGCATTTCTACTTCAAGCACATGACAGTCTTCAATAACATGCTAAAATGATTTACAATAATTACATGTAGTGCATGTGTTGGTACAATCTTGAGATACATGACCTGGCTGGCCGTAGTTATAATAGATTACCTGGCCACGACCTCTTCCTTGCGCTGGGCCGACATTTCTTCCTCTCCCCCAGTATCCACCACCACGGCCTCTATATCCTCCCCGATCATATTGGTTGTTCTCCTGTTTTGGTTGATTTTCTTCCTGAACGTGGTACATTCCAGCACCTCGCATCACTTCCATATCGCGCTTTCTTTCATTAATGAGCTCATATGCACAACAGTTGGATTCATCATGTCCAACTGATTTATAGAAATTGCAAAATAAGCTTTTAGGTGTTTTTACATATTTCTGTATTAGATAACAGTCTTCGGGATGGTCTCCTCTGCTTCTACAAATTTCACACCACGGCGTCTGATTGTGATTCATTCATTGGGTTCGGTGCGCCACTGTCAAGATAATCTTGAAATAGAGGGCAATGTTCTCTGGTGTGGCCCTCTCCTTTGCATCCCATGCACCAAACTTCGCGTCTCGGTTCATATCTCGTCTCTTTTCCATTCTTCATACCTTGCAGTTCTAATGTCAAGATGGTCAACTGGTTTTGGATCTGTGACATCCCAGAACTGCTCTCTCCAATTGGTGAAGCCTCCAGCTTCATTGTGATCTCTAAGGCCTCTTCCTGTGACGCAACCTTCTGTTGCATCAGTGGTTGTCTGATGTGTGGCAACAACGCAATGATGAACCATTCCTGGTGCTGTTGCAGAGCTATAACAAAGCTCACTTGGTCTAACAATGTCTTAAATGTTTGGTCAAATTCCTAGACCGTTTCAGTAGGTTTCTGCTTAATTTCTTTTAGCTCTATTATGCAATGCGACTCGGATTTTGGTTTCTTAAATTCTTCTACGAGTGTAGCCTTGATTTCTGTTAGGTTTCTTGGTTGTGCCTGAGAATATTTCATAAACCAGTGCAATGATATGTCTCTGCAATTGGTGATGAGCTGTGCTCTCTTCACAACATCATCCTGAACTTGCTTTACACTCCATACGACCTCACATAGAAACTAGTGTTGATCGGGGTCTTCCAGACCCGTTCCTTTGAATATCGAAAGTTTTATATCGTTATCTGTCATTCTCCGTCGTGGTTGTGCACCACCCTGAGGAGTGCTATGAGTCTGCGGAGGGTTCTGAGGGGAAAAAATAAAGGGGATATTCGGAATAGTTGTATTCTGTGGAATATTCAGAGACTGGGTATTCTGAACTGGACTAGCCTGAGTTGGGATGGTTTGAGAACTTGCTCCTGTGGTGCTAGCACTATCGATGTTTTGTGGGGTGGGATGCTCTATGCTCGCAGCAGGTGGGTTCTGATCTAAGGGTGGTGCAGTTTCTGCAACCAACGGATTCTGAGGCGTGATAGGGTGGATGGTGGCTGATGACGGCACGGTCTAATTATTAAGGTCACATGGGATTTCGGTATCGACATGGAGTCTAGGTCCTTTGGGATTATTTTCTTTATTAAACTTATATCTCTTTCCACTTCTTAGATTATGTGTCTCTTCATCATAATCACTAAAAATCCTATTGACAATGACAGAACAAAAAATATTACTACATTCTTAAGACGCCTTTCTCAGCTAAAAGCATTTTAATGTACAGACTGAGATTGTTCAGGAACTTACCTCTGAATCCTTCAAAAAAGTATGCTTCAGCTTGGCTGTAGGACTTCAGTGTGTCTACAACAAATTCTGTTACAAATCCTTCAAGTATGCTATCAACCTAGAAGTCGACTGCTCGCGTCAGTGGGCTGTCTATTGCTTTGAGCTACGCTGTGAGCTCTGGAGTCCACTCTGTAGGCACTCCTCCTTGAAAACAGGTTTTCCTTTTTGTGAGTCGCGAGATCCACTCGTGCAACTCTTTTCCAAATGAAGCCCAGAATATCTCGTGAATCTCTATCCACAAATATCTGTTCAACCACTGAACGTCAGAGAGACGTGGATGTCTGTTTTCTTTCCTTGCAAAATCTCTTTCAATGCACTATCGCATCACTGGTCTTAGCCGAGCAACAGAACCATTTGTTGGCTTATATGACTGAGCTATAGGTTTCCAATGTAGACCCAGGTACTTCACGGTTCATGGAACGAACAAAAACCCTTTTCACCGGCCCTTTCGGAAATAGGTTGCGCACAGCCTAAGGTCTCACCTGAGGCGAAGCTGAGGGGGTGGTCGCGGAATCAGTTTTCCACAACTTGGTGATGCGAGTGTAGATAGGATAGATGCGTAGCGCGGTAATTAGGCCCTTGCTGCGGACAACCGACTACACAGAGTCTCTACTTCGTGACAGATACTTTGACAAGCCTAGGAACCAGCGCATCCATGGATTCTGCGGTATTGAATGCTTCCTGCCTAGTGCCGATAAGCTATTGACAGCTTACCTCGCAACACTTACTTGGGCCAGCACGTCAACAAGACCACGCGTCTATTCCAAGACTCGACTAACTCTAACCAATCTTAATGTTCTTTACCCATTCGAGACACTTAAGAATTTAACGTTATGGTGTATGCAAATGAGTAAATCATACAAAACTGCGCTCTCCAACTCTGCGCTTCAATTCAGTGTTCAACCATGTGACTATTCAATGGATTCATACATTCAAATGCTCGAAAGCGCCAAATACATAACTTTCATCCACACATGTATTACTTAACATATTATTCCCATCATTCTACGACAAAAACATATAAAAGCAATCACATAGCAGATAACTGCGGTACATAAACATTCATACCAAGCAAATGAACAGTCACAAACACACAATAATCACATAACACAGAATTTAACGTGGTTCACCCCCCGGATGGAGGCTACGTCCACAAGAACGGTTGTTAATATTGATCTTTATGGGAAGGGTACAACCGTTCTTGGTCTGCGCACTCAGTTGCAGACTCTCTTCTCTTTCAGATAGGTCTCTGCGCACTCAGCTACAGAGCCTTTACAATAGCTTTAAGCTCAAAAGATGCTAACAATACTCAACAATGAATAACTCTACCAGAGATTAACCCTTTCCCATACCAAAATGCCTTATTTATAGATCACGCCCATGGGTCGTGTCTTTACAATCAGTAGGAAAAATCCTTAGGTTTAGAAAACTGGCATGGCTAATTGCCACCTTAGCTATTCTCATCGACAACTTACTCCGCCCACTCCAAGCAGGTTCCAGCTGGGCCACTCATGGCTCACATGCTCGTCTGAGAGCTGCAGTCACCAAACGGTTATAACTGCATCATGGCTTGTCCCTTTCCACTCCTTCCGCCTGCCTATCGCCATCGGCATAGTGGCCTAGCTTCTCGACTGCTTATTGCCACTCTTCCATACAGGTCGCTTTCCTCTGCCTTCCACCTGTCCCTTGCCCAAAATTAGGTCACTTTTCTTGTCTGACCTTTACCGATATTTCCTACTAAAAATAGATCCTGCATGATACCTGCACATCTGTGTTTTGCGCAACCCTGCCTTACCATTTCTGCTGCGCAACATGTGCAATTTATCAAAACTGCTTCCCTCCTATGTCGCCGCGCACAATGCGCACTTTTTTAGCACTTGTGCAAAATCCTAACTTGGACCCCGTCCAACAGCTAGGTGCTGGGAATGATGACTGGGATACATGCAATTGCATGCATGCATGCAATACTAAAAATGTAAATAATGGAAATACTAGTAGGACTAGGATGGAGTATAGGAATATCCTAACATTAGCCACCACTGAAGCATTGAGGAGGAGAGTACGGAACCAAAGGAACTCTGAGCACACTGTACCACCGTCAGAGCTTCAACAACCTCGTTTTTCAAGGTAAATTCTTTGCAAGCCCTAGCTTTCCCATTAATACAAAAAGTTAAAGGATTCTTTGTTATATTGCTCTGAAAGTTTGTTGTTCTATGTTTTGAAATCATTTTTTTTATCTTATGCACATGCTAGCTCAGATTGTTTATTGTTTTCATGTTTAGATAGGGGAGAGTTGTCTATTCTTGAACAGGGACCAGTAGTTGTCATAGTACCGGTCCCACACAACCACCATATATTGACACAAAGACACCCATAAATTAAACATACATATTCCATATTAAGTGCAGTAAATATTTAAATTATGTCCAAAAATTGTCCATTAACTGACTGGGCCAATAGATGTCAATAAATAGTCTTTATATGAAAAACAGTACAAAACATCTTGTCCCAACTAAGTACAGATCTGATCAGGGATCCAAAAGTACATGAACAACTAAATAACCTAGCTCGTTTTTTCCACCTACTGCAAGGTACCTATCAAAGGAGGACCCGCGAATATCTATTGGAGCCTAAATATCCCAGCATTCATTAAAACCTGTTCAAACATTCAATGAAACCTGTTCAAGCAAAAAAAATGATAGTGTCAGCCATAACTGCAAGATTGTTCAACATTCCAACCCACTGTATTCAATAAATGACACCTACCCATTAAATGCACCCATTAAATAGATGGAAGCACAAGGATCATGAAATAGATGAAGGCACAGGGATCCACAATGACAAGCTCCCAGCCATTGGATCACTTTCAAATCAATCCACAACACACATTGAAATTTGAGAGATTGCAATCCATGTGCAACCTTCTTACCAATCCAATTCAATAGCAAACAACTATAAATGAATCACAACCCTTATGAAGATGCATTTCATAAATTTGACCTGCAGAGTGTGTGCACAGTTGCATTTCAGAAATTCGAACAATAGAGTGTGTGCACAGTGGAGGCATACCATCAGAAGTGTGTGCACAGTAGATTCAGGTTACTGTTTATGTTATTTATATTTATGTTTATGTTATTTCCAGTTATGTTATTCATATTTCTGTTATAATCAGCTTCCAATTTCCTTCTATATAACCAGCTTCCCTTGTAATGTTATTTCCATTTCTGTTATAATCAACTTCCAGTTTCTTCTAAATAATCAGCCTCCCTTCTAAATGTGCAGGTTGTTGCAGGCATGGCAAGAGTCAACAATGCAAGAAGAACAAGTCCTCGACTGAGCAGGGGTGCCCAACTATGTTGCACCTCATCGGATGAGGAGAGGGTTGATCATTCAAATGCCAACAATGCTCCCAGCAATGTTGTTGAGAATGACAATGTGGTGGAAGAGGACATTGTTGTCCCACCATCAACCACACAGTCACTTCCAACCACAGTTCAAGGAACAAGTTTAGTCACCAACATCAGTGCAATAAGAGGATGGACAAAAGAAGACATGCTAGCTGCTATTGATGATATAGAGTTCAATCGATATTCCATTCATGCTGCTGCTAAAAAACATAGAGTTGCTACCTCTTTAGTACATTATTGGATAAATGGGCTCACACATACAAAGCGTAGAGGGCCTGTTACAATTATGAGTGAAGAGGAGGAGGCTGAGGTGGTTCAGTGGTGTAAGGAGATGACTAAAATGGGACATGGGCTAGAGTTGATATAGCTAAAATCCACAATAGCTCAAATTTGTCAAGGGAGGCCAAACCCCTTCAAAGATGGGTTTCCTGGTAAGTCATGGTGGTTTGGGTTTAAAAAAAGGCATCCAAACCTTGTGTTGCGTACAGCTGAGGGCCTAGATAGAGACATGGCTCTAAATCTACGGCCTGCAATTTTGACTAAGTTCTATGCCACCCTTTCTAGTACATATGAGAAACATGGGTATGCTCTAGACCATATATGGAACTATGATGAAACAAGTTTACAAGCAGGAAGGAATTGTGGCATGCATGTAATTGCCAAGAGAGGGAGTCGTAATGTGCCAAAGATTTTTCCTAGGAGCAGGGAGTGGATCACTATTCTATGTTGTGTCAATGCAATTGGTGCTTCAATCCCTAGATTTTATCTATTTAAATGTAAAACTCAACTCAAAAACTATATATAGAATTGTGAACTAGGTGCATGCATGGCTACACATCCCCATGCTTGGATGACCAAAGAACTCTTTTTGAATTGGCTTACTCACTTTGTTGCATCTATACCAGGCGGTGTCTCACCTGTAAATAGACACTTGCTGGTTTTAGATGGTCATGGAAGCCACATTGTTGTGCAAACAATAGAGGAGGCTAACAATTTGGGCATCGACCTGTTGACAGTGCCTGCTCATACCACTCATAGATTGAAACCCCTAGATGTCAGTGTGTTCAGGCCTTTCAAGAACTATTTCAGGGGTGAGCGAGATTCGTGGATGGCAAAGAATCCAGGGGTGGAGGTAAAAAGGTTTGAGCTAGCCGAGCTTGCAAGTAAAGCCTTTAAAAGGGCTCTCACACCTTTGAATATCAAGGCTGGGTTTAAAAGGACTGGAATATGGCCACTGAATTCTGAGGCTCTCATGCATGATACTAGTTGTAGCTAGGCATTTGATCTGAATGGTCAGGAAGAAGGGGATTTCCAAACACATGTTGATGGCCAAGAAGATGTGGAGGTAGAGGAAGATGTTGTTGCTGCTGATAATATGATATCCCTCTCTCAAGGAGGACCATACTGTGGTGATGAAGGAGAACAGGTAAGTGAAACACAATATAACAATGAACCAATTGACAGTAACATGGAGGTTGTTACACCAACTGAGACAGCTGCAACTTCTGCTTCTAATCTTCTTAATGTCTCTATGCAAGAAACAATTGCAACTTCTGCTTCTGATCATGTCAATGAAAATGTTGATCATGCACTAGGAAGCAGCAATGGAGAATTGACTTTGCCAAGCTAGGTTACCCCACCATCATGGCTGGCAGAAGCCATGATGAATTTGGACAAAAATATTGTCTCAAGGACCAATGAAGAAAGCATGAACATGCCTTCACAGCCAAGAGAATTGGAAGATGAAATTGTTCATTATTTTGTGGACAATGGAAACTTGGAAGAAGATAGTGTCCACAATGAGGTTCCAGCTGAAGAGGAAAATATGGTTCAGATTGAGCAGGAGAGCATTGACCCAAATATTGAAAGGCAAGTGTCAAGCAAGGAGTAGCAGGTGTCAAAGAAGGGCAAGTTGCTTGGTCGGTTCCTAAAGCTACCAGTAGAGAGAGTGTCAGCAAAAATAAGGCAAGCAACAGCAGACAATCTTCATATATGCTGAAGTTCACAGTTACTCACCTCAGAGGACTATATAAAACTATTGGTTGAGTCTGAGTATAGGAAACTTGAAATCCAGGATTTAAAGCAGAAAAAAGAGGGACTTAGCTAAAGAAAAGAAGGCTGCAAGGATTGCTGCAGGAAAACTTCGAGCACAGGAAAGGCTTGAAAGAGAGAAAGAAAGACAAGAAAAGGCTCATAAAAAACAAATGGCAATGCATGAAAAGGAATTGAGAAAGGCTCAACAATTGCTTCAAAAAGAACAAGGGGTGGCAGAAATTTCTGCCATTGATGCAAACATAGTGGAGGGGAGTAGGATGATTCCAAACACATTGGAACATCTTGCAGATAATACTCCATGTTTCCAAGACCTCCTAAACATCCAAGTCCCCCGCTATCAACAAGTGCGCATGCCCACTTTATTCCCTCCTACCAGTGCAGGTGTCAGACATATGTATGATTATCGGGGGGTTCAACCTAATGCAGGGGTTAGTAGCACAAGTGTGCACTGTGGCTACTCAATTCCTCCATGGCTACAAGAAGCAAATTGGATATCATATGGAGGCAACCAGCCACAACCTAATCATCCATTGTTAGGTATGCCAACCAACCTGGCTCAAGCAGGAAACTCAACAATATTGGGCAGTGAAGATCTTGGATGACATCAAGCATAGGAGTGTCATATAGGGGTGCCAAAGTTTTTGTTGTGACCACATTGCATTGTGGATTTTGTAATCACTGGGTCTAACTATTGCAACATGGCCATTTTGTATACAATCCTAGACCATTTTGGGTACAATCCTAGGTCATATCGTTCCTTGATGTTTGCGGCATTGTAATCAGGGGTTTATCATAAGTTTTAATATACAATTTCATCATTTCAATAGCAAGCTGTAATGTTCTCCAATTAAACATTTCATTAACATTTGTGAGGGTTTATGAATTTAGTTTGTTGCTGGTTTATGTTGCAATCATAGTTTGGGCTAAATTATTGAAGGTTGTAGGGTTTATGCTGCAGTAGGGTTTATGGCTTATGTTGCAGTAGTTTGGGATGAATTATTGAAGGTTCTATGGTTTATGCTGCACTAGGGTCTATGGTTTATGTTGCAGTAGTTTGGGCTGAATTATTGAAGGTTCTATGGTTTATGCTGCAGTAGGGTCTATGGTTTATGTTGCAGTCGTTTGGGCTGAATTAAAACCATATGGGATTACAACCATATGCCCAAAATTCAAAGGGAGATAGAAGGTTCATAGTTTGGGATGAATTATTGAAGGTTCATAGTTTGGGATGAATTATTAAAGGTTCTATGGTTTAAGTTGCAGTAGGTTCTATGGTTTACAACTCTTGACCCCTATATTCCTTAAAGTAGCAGTTAGGAATGGGGTTGAACCATTACATGGGTGTGATACCCATCCATGCGATGCTAACTGATTGGGAACATGCCCATATTTTTCTCCCATTATTAATAATGCTTTTATAAGGAATGTTACATGGAGGGCTCTCATGCATGGCTTATTACACCTTAATACAGTATCATACTAATCAACATAACATGCCTAAATTAGATCCAGTGTATCTACATTCCTATAAACAAATTCAATATCCTTTTGAAGGCTAGAACAACAGACAACAGTAATCAAGCCAACAAACTGTTTAATAAAACCATGTGTATATAAATTCCCATAATGCCACAACTAATTTAACTTCTTCTATTTTGCCCATAATGCAAGTTATTGGCCCATAATGCAAGCAATGGACTGATAAGATGCAGCATATCACTTGATGTTAATAGTTAAAAGTAAAAACTGCATCATACACTTGTAATTTAACAATAGCAGATAACTTGTAAACTGCATCAACAATAGCAGATCATAAGATGGAGCAGATCACTTGTAAACTGCATCAACAATAGCCAATTTGGCAAACTTGTTGATATCAACAACTGAATTATGGGTATTCTTCCAATAAGATGAGACAATGGAAAAGTCATTGTTTTCAACTGGCATCCATCCCCTGTATGATGCAGTTTTGACTTTTAACTATTACCATCCTACTGCGACAAAAACCAACAACAAACTAAATTCATAAACCAGATAAAATTTAGGGACACTGCTGCAACATAAACCATAGAACCTTCAATAATTCAGCCCGAACTATGATTGCAACACAAACCAGCAACAAACTAAAATCATAAACCCCAAAAAATTTACAAACCCTGCTGCAACATAAACCATAGAACCTTCAATAATTCATCCCAAACGATGATTGAAACATAAACCAACAACAAACGAAATTCATAAACCCCAATAAAATTATAAACACTGGTGCAACATAAACCAACAACAAACTGAAATCATAAACCCCAAAAAATTTACAAACCCTGCTGCAACATAAACCACAGAGCCTTCAATAATTCATCCCATACTATGATTGCAACATAACAAACAACAAACTAAATTCATAAACCCTAAAAAATTACAAACCCTGCTGCAACATAAACCATAGAACCTTCAATAATTCAGCCCAAACGATTATTGCAACATAAACCATTCAATAGACCAAATTCATAAACCCCAACAAATTTATAAACCCTGCTGCAACCTAAACCATAGAACCTTCAATAATTCATCCCAAACGCTGATTGCAACATAAACAAACCACAAACTAAATACATAAACCCTAAAAAATTTACAAACCTTGCTGCAACACAGACCATAGAACCTGCTGCAACACAAACCATAGAACTTGCAATAATTCTGCCCAAACTATGATTGCAACATAAACCCTAAAAAAAATTTAAACACTGCTGCAACACAACCTTAATTCATACACCCTAAAAAAAATTTAAACGCAACTTCAACATTAACCACAGAACCTTCAATAATTCACCCGAAATTATGATTGCAATGTAAACCATAGAACCTTCAATAATTCAGCCGAAACAAATTCACCTCAAACCTAATAAATGAATAAACACTACTGCATAAAAAAATTAAACCCTACTGCATAAACAAATTAAACCCTACTGCATAAACACTACTGCATAAACCCTGCTACATAAACAAATTAAACCCTACTGCATAAACACTACTGCATAAACCATTCATAAAGCCTACTGCATCATAAACCATTCCTAAACCCTGCTGCAGCATAAACAAATTAAACCCCTAATGCCACATAAAAACCCAAATGGTCCACGAAATCACCAGAAGGTTGAGAGTGTTGAAAAACAATGATGCAGGAGTGGCTGGTAGGAAACCTACCAGCGCCAGCGCCACCGAAGAAGTGCGAACAGGAACAGCATTCGCCAACACCGCGAGCAGGAAGGGGCCAGCCACCGCCGTGAAGAGGAAGGGACCAGCGAAACCAGCTGAGCAGGAACCCAACAACACCACCACCAAACCAATGAAACCTACCAGCGCCAGGGCCACCGAAGAAGTGCGAGCAGGAACAACCTTCTCCAACGCCATGAGCAGGAAGGGACCAGCCACCGCCGTGAAGAGGAAGGGACCAACGAAACCAGTCGAGCAGGAACCCAACAACACCACCACCAAACCGACGAAACCCTCCAACGGGGTCCACTGCAGACGAGTCCATGGGCATATTGTGTGCCGTAGGCATCATAATATCGTCAATGTTGGGAGAACCAACATACAGATCAAACCACAGTAGCGAACGCCATTGGTTGGGAAGAAACGCACCACCCATCCACCACATCACAGAAGCACAGCAGGAGTGGAGCAGAACCAGAGCCGGTGTGTTCAAGAACCAGAGCAGGAGCGAACATGGATGGGGGTGGCGGAGCGGCCACGGACAGGGCCCGAACAAGAATACACGGGACCAAAAATCAAGTCCGAGAAAAGCACCGGCGAAAGGGAAAAAAGCCCACCATAAAGGTCGCTTTAAAGACACCAACGACCACGACACGTGGCGCTGCCTGCTGGGCTCGGTCACGCCATGTGCCGAGGTGCCAGCGTGGCATGGGGGAGGGAGCCATGTGGGGTGTCCAATGACTGGCATCCGTCCCCTAGTTTTTATCATTTTCCATTAACTTGCTACTAAGGGTTCCTTACCCTTAGTAGGTGCCCTTTTGCACGAGCAGGGGTGTAAACCCCCACTACAGTTTGGTGACTCCACTGTTTGAACCTATCTCTAACAGTTTTAGCTTTTATTTTTATTTGTTAAAAGTTCTGTTTTTTGGTTTTATCTGCTTAGTTACAGACCTGCGAGCTTTTCTGTGCGGCTGCAACCAGTTTGCATCATTTTTCATGTAGAAAACCGCTTCCTTTTTTACCACAGCCGCAGTCCACACCGCGGCTGTTCACCATTTTTACGCGGTTTGCATCTCGGCTCTTTAGCCCTTTGCTGCGTTCTGTAGCACAATTTTTCTGCGTCTTACCGTGGGTCACACCGCAACAAACCTTTCACTGTGCGCGGTGCACACCGCACCTTCCCGGCACCTGCACGCGGTTTCAAACCATGCCTTACCTTGCTGTGTGCGCGATCCATACCTCGGTCTGCACTAACCTTTCCATGGTCTCATCTTGATACATGAGCGGCGCCGCTTGGCACCCTGCCATCCCGTGGCCCCCGCCGCTCGCCACCACTGCGGCCCCCGCTGCTCGCCACCCCGCCACCACTGCGGCCCCCGTCGCTCGCCACCCCGCAACCACTGTGGCCCCTGCCGCTCTCCACCCTGCCACCTCTATGTCCCTGACCACAAACACCCCACCACTTTGTACGCTGCAACCTACAACCACCAGCCTGCACAGTGCAACTTTCCCCCCGCCCTGTGCATTGCACACCGCAGCACTCCCCTGCTCTGCGCGCTACCACCCCCTGCTCTGCACGCCGCAACCCCTGACTTATGTGCTGCATACCACAACTCCTGTCTCGAAACTTGCGCTGCAATCTGCAGCCACCAACCTGCATACCGCACTGCCCGACTCGACACTCGCGCTGCACACCGCATCTGCCTACGCGAAACGAGCGCTGCATACTGCCTCTCCTATCCCGGTTTCTGTGTTGCACACCGCACTAGTCGCACGAAACACGCACTGCACCGCACTACCCCCCCCGAAACTCGCGTTGCACACTGCACCTACCGGCGCGAAATGTGCGTTGCACACCGCATAGAACGGCCCTATAGCCGCATTTTGAATTCCAGATTTGCGCTATTTTAGTTGTTTTAAAAATAAAAATTATTTTCAAGCAATCCGCTTCCTGCATTTTTTCATTTTTCTAGCATATAAATGTCATCTTTTTTACTTGCTAGTTAGCTACCAATATTATTAGTGCACACACTCTGTCACCTAACTCAAGTGAGCCCTAAAAAACTACTTAACTCAACCAACATTTAACCCCACTTGGGGAACACAAAAAGAACATTGTAGTTAGGTAGGATAGTGGGGATAGGTATCCAAACAACACCCCTCTGTCAGTTACACTTGATACATAGTTGTTGTCACCTAGGGTACCAAAATCCCCTAGTACTTTTTGGCATGGTTACGACCAATTTTTCGAAAAGGCCTCTCCCTTAGGAGGGTCAAAGTGGCGAGACTGGTTCCGGAGGCCTGAGTGAAATACCGCAATCCATTTAGTAATCGAAGGATACCTACTCGTTGTCCAGGTGTGGTGTTCCTTTTAGGCCCACACGGTGATAGGACTGGAGCCGCAGATTCACCTTTCTGGACATGTCATGAATGGGGTAGCTTAGTAGCCATTCTCCTAGGATTTTCTATACCCGGTGTCCCTCCCGGTAGGGGGACATCCTTATCCATTTGGTTCTGATCTTCATATTGTCTGACTGGGATTTCATCACCCTGCAGAGGATACACCTAGTTTGAGCCAACATACCTTTTAGTTAGTCATTTTCTTGCTCTCTTACCTCCCCCGAGTCTAGTGAGTCTAACTTTTTTCATTTCTTAGGAGCCTTTTTTGTTGGTATTCTGACTATTCTTTGCCGCTCCGTTTGTTGTAGCACAACTGTTACAGCAAGCATCTTGAGCATCATTGTTGGCTTGAGCGCCGTATTTTTACGCTCTCCTTATGCACACATGGTTGCACTAGGATTTTTGAGCCTTTTACTCACGACATCTCACCCGAATTACCCTCATCATCATCATTGAGTCCCAAAGACAGTCCCGACGCCAACAGGTCCAACCCCCGCAACATGGTTTACTTGGCTCTCCTCACCACAGATGTAGAGCCTTGTCACCTGATCCAGACGCCCCCTATAGCACATCTGATTCGTAATTGGAATACAACACATACATTGCTCCATCTAGCCCCTTGGTTGGTATGATGTCCAACGCCTTTTTCGGTGGGATGGTTGGCGGAGGGTACACCACTCACCCGGCTACCACATCAACATCCATCCCTATCATGTCATCTATAGGTCCTACGCCTAACATTCCTGCTACTACATCCATCCCTATGGGTAGTGGATTGGTCACCAATACAAATCCAGTGGGACTAATAATATACTTGGGGGTAGCAGCCCCACCATTGCTTCCATGGCCCATACCGTTTCCCCACACATTGGGGGCAGCAGCCCCACCATTTCCACCATGGCCCATACCGTTTCCCCACACATTGGGGGTAGCGCCCCCACCATTTCCACCATGGCCCATACTGTTTCTGCACACATCAAGGGAAGCGGGCCCACCATTTCTGCCATGGCCCATACCGTTTTGCCACACATTGGGGGCATCGGCCTCACCATTGCCGCCATGTTCCATACCGTTGCCCCACACATTGGGGGTAGCGCCCCCACCATTTCCACTATGGCCCATACCGTTGCCCCACACGTTGGGGGCAGTGGCCCCACCATTTCCGCCATGGCACATACTGTTGCCCCACACATTGGGGGCAGTGGGCACACCATTTCCGCCACGGCGAACACACTTCCCTCGCAACCCCTGACACATCTTCCTGCTATTTTCCATTCATGGCCAGTCTTAACCTCCCTGACTTGGCTAGATTGACTAACGATCCTATACGACATGATCCTACATGGCCTTCTATTCCCACCAAACTCCCTTATGACATACCCAAATTCGAGGGAAAGGGAGGAGAAGACCCCCAAAATCATATCATGTCTTTCCACTCATTGTGTTCCTCTAACTCCATCGTGGACGACTCTATTTGCCTTTGATTACTACAATGAACCCTCACTGGAGTGACAACTAAGTGGTATATTGACCAACCTCAAGGGACTCATCTTACATTTACATCCCTTGCCTCCACTTTCCTGCAATTCTTCCAGCTACCCATTCATTACGATGCTGGTGTAGAGATCCTCTTATCTTGTAGACATAATACGACCACCCACATCACGGACCACATCCATGAGTGGCATAAACGATGTACTTTATGTAAGATCAAGTTGGACGACCGTATTTTCTTAGATTGGTTCCTGAAATCTCTCATACCAACCATCGCAAAGGATGTGGCATCTGAGTGACCTCAGTCTGAGGAAGAATCCATCCCCAAAGCCCAACAATTTGATCTTATGTATGCCCAACCTGGCTACCTATACTCTATCCTACCCGACGCCCCTCGTGCCGAATCCTCCCGAAGCGATATGCCGCGAGCATCCCATGTTGTCGATGGCATCATCGGACATGTGGCATCACGTACCCAACCGTACATGACTATGCCTACTACTACTGGCCCCGACCTTTCGCATGCCATGTCCCACTCTGGAGCAACTACATCATACACCCTAGTCATTCAACCTCCTCATACTCATGGACCATCATGCCCGCAACCGTGTTATAGCCATGCACCCCCACCTTATAATCCTCCTGTGGGACATCCCACCTTTTATCACCACCCGGCTCCGCCCGCAGATTCACACCCCCAAGTTCAGCTGGCTTACTATCCCCCGCAAGCCCCACTTGCACAACCACAAGCTCCTCCAGTTTATCATCCACCGTCGAACCCACCTATACTAGCTCAACCTCATGCACATCCTGGTTACTACCCTCAGCAGACACCCCCACCACCTGCTCAGTCACAGAATCCCCCCAACCCCCAAGGGCAAGTTTATGCCCGACAACACCCACAACAAAATCAGCGTGCTCAATGCAACCAGCAAGGCCAATAGAACAGAGGGAGAGGACGTAACCGTAGGAACAACCAACCCCAGGACCAAGGCAGTCAACAAATAAACCCCCCAAATAACAACAACGCCGCCCCACCTGACCAAAACCCTGATAGACCACCTCGTTAGGGAAAGAATCCCAATCTACGAACAAACCATCCATGTTCCATATGTGGGGTCTACGACTGATACACACACAATTGTCCGCATTTGGAGCGCGCCCATCAACTTTGGACAGATGACACCCAACGCCAAGGATAGGCTACTCCTCCTGCATAACCCACCCCCCAGCCACCTCCCATGGTGCCGCAAAATCCCTTGCCCACGCAAGGAATAGTAAATACCCAAGCATTAGTTCCCCCTCAAGGAACTGCACAACCACCATAGGAGATCATGTACACTGCTCATATGAATCAACCGATGGATTCAGGTACCCATCATCTCATGATGTCATCGGCCGACGTCAATTGTTAGGAACCCATGTCTTTACTTTGTTAGTATATTGTTGTTGGACGCATATGCTTTGTAAGTCGTCCCGTAGTATTTGTTGATCAATAGTTTGTGTTATTGTTGTTGGCGCATATGCTTTATAAGTCGCCCGTAGTATTATTGATCCATAGTTTGTAGTGGCCCATGGTTTTGACCCATAGTATTGGCGCCTAGACTTAGTATATAAGTGTGTGTTGAGACCTATGAAGACACCGTGAAGTTATTTGTATTGAGCTTGCTCAAAGGAGGTTGCCCCCTCGAAGTGGCCTGTGATCAATATAAAAGTGATTCTGAGTTCTGTCATTTCTGCTATTTCGCATATTCTTATTGATTAATTGTTGCAGGTGCTTCACATTTGGTATCAGAGCACTTTCTTGGGCTCGCTGGGTGAAATTTCTGCCAAATTTTTTTTTCACATCTGTTGCAGGTTCGGATTTGGGAATAATCCCTATCCGCTTAACTATGGGAAGTACTTGGGCATAAGCCCTAAAACTCATTGTGAGGAGTACCACAGGAACCTGGAAGTAGCTGGCCCATTGAGAGGACCTGCCCGCGAAAAGGGCAACGACCCCTACCTGATTGACTAGTTCCCACCCGTGAGGTAAACCAAGAGCTTTCGTTTGTGGCAAAGCGGTTATCAGTTTTACCTGAGCCGTGGAGTGAGGGGTACTGTCCTAATACGCAAGTCGTTAGACAACATTGGGGGCCGAGTGAAACCCCTGAACTGTTAGGAAGCCACACATACCTAGGGTCCATATCTATTTTCAGCTGAACTGTTGTCAATCACTACTGCGTCGTTTCAGATCCAGCCGTTCAGATCCATTCTGAAAGCCGTTCCAGATCCAACCATTTTCAATCCATTCGGCGTCGTTTCAGATCCCTCTATTTCCGCTCACTTCTGGGCCATTGCAGATCTATCTGTTTCATATCCCTTCCGCGCCGTAGCCGCTCCAGTCTGGGAAAAAAAAAATCCCTGTCATCCCATTCTGCATATTTCATTCCTGAGGACCCTATCCCTAATTCTACTTCCCAAAGCTCGAAATCCCACATTTGTCTATTTTTAGGGTTTGCCATAACTTCCTCAGATTTCACCCAATCACCTTCAATTTTACCACAGAGTTCCTTTCTGAATTTTGCTTCTTTGTCCCCCTCTACCAAATTTTCCCATTCTTTCACCCCGCTTCTGAAATCCTCATTTTTTGCTTCCCTATCTATTCGACAGTGTCCAAAACCTAATCAAACCCCAATTACCCTTCATATTTTTTCCCAAATCCAGATTTTCCTTTACTGAAGCAGTTTATGTTTTTGTTTTCCTACCCAGTCAACCAAAAAAAAAAACTCCTGGTTATGGTTGTCACCCGTGCAGGAGCAAAAACCATGGAAGAAGCACTTGCATCCATCCAAGCCAAACTCCAGGATCTGGATGAAAAATTTCTCGGCCTCCATCTTGAACATTCAGCTATGAACAACAAACGACAATCCGAGTCTTCATCAAACAATGGGTTCTCTTCTTCCAACAATTTTCGTGGTCCGAAGCTTGATTTTCCTCGCTTCAATGGTACTGATCCAACTGGATGGATCTATCGTGCAGAACAGTATTTCAGTCTGCATAATACTTTTGATGTCAACAAAGTTCCGCTTTCATCCTTTCATCTGGAACAGGAAGCTCTTCAATGGTACCGTTGGTACATCAAGGCTCATGAAGAGCCAAAATGGCCAGACTTTTTCCAGCTCCTTTTGCAACGATTTGGTCCTAGTGCTTTTGATGACTTCACAGGAGCCCTCAAAAAACTTCGCCAAATTGGCACTGTGAGAGAGTATCAAATCGAATTTGAGAAACTGGCCAACCACACTGAAGGATTGTGTGATGACTTTTACCGGAGTTGTTTTATCAATGGTCTAAAGGATGCCATCTGCTCTGAGGTCAAAATGTTCTGTCCCAACACAATGATGGAAGCCCTAGGGTTGGCTAAGTTGGCAGAAGACAAGATTGCAGCCCAACAATGCTCTAAGCCCACTTTTGTTCCCTTCTGAAATATGGGTTCTCAACAACCACCTATACCGCAGGCTCCTCAACCAACTCCTATCAAGTGTTTGTCTGAAACAGAGATGCAAGCACGTAGAGAAAAGGGGCTTTGCTATAATTGTGGTGAGAAATTTACTCGGGGACATAGATGTGTTCAACAAAATCTCTATCTCTTGGATGTGGATTCTCCGCTTGCCTCTGAAATTGGTGACGAATATCCAGAAACAATGGATGCTCAGGTCGACATTCAAGAACCGCCTATTGACCCTCCGTCTCAGGATGACCAGCCAGAGATATCTCTCCATGCTTTAGTTGGAATCACCAGCCCCAAAACAATGCAGGTCAAGGGTTACTTCAAGAAGCTTCCTCTTACAATACTCATTGATTCTAGTAGCACTCATAATTTCATTGACCCTCGGATTGCCAAACATGCTGATTGTTTTATCCATCCTTGCTCCAACTTTGAAGTCATGGTTGCCAATGGGGGTACCTTACCTTGCAAAGGCAAGTGTCGAAATGTGCGTATCTCTATGGGATATTATACCTTGTGCTCTGACATGTTTTCCTTGACCTTAGGTGGATGTGATGTGGTTTTGGGCGCTCAATGGCTACGCACACTTGGCCCTAACTTATGGGATTTTGCTGAACTTTGGATGCAGTTTTTTCTTAATGGACAAAAAAACATATTGACAGGATTACAACCAGGGTCTCTTAACATCATCAGTTCACATCGCATGGAAAAACTCCTCAAGAAGAATTCACATGATGTCATCGCTCAGATCCATTCCATTCAGATGCAACCATCAGCAGTCTCCACTACTCCTTTGGATCTACAACAAATTCTGGATAGATATACAGGTGTCTTTGCTGAACCAGTGGGATTGCCACCTTCAAGGCCAGAAGACCATCGTATTCAGCTCCTTCCTGGCAGCGTTTCCTCCCAACATCAGGCCCTATCGCTACCCATTTCACCAAAAAACGGAGATTGAAATGCTCATTCGGGACTTATTGAAGCAAGGTATTATTCGCCCAAGCACTAGTTCCTTTTCTTCTCCAGTTCTTCTTGTCCGCAAAAAAGATGGGTCATGGCGCTTCTGCATTGACTTCTGAGCACTTAATCACCTCACCATCAAGGATAAGTTTCCAATTCCTATTGTTGATGAGCTTCATGGGGCTTAATTTTTCTCCAAGTTGGATCTTCATTCTAGGTATCATCAAATTCGGGTTCATGAGGATGATATCCCTAAAACAGCTTTCCGCACACATGATGGCCATTATGAGTTTTTGGTCATGCCCTTTGGCCTCACTAATGCTCCTTCCACATTCCGGGCCTTAATGAATAAAGTATTTCGACCCTACTTGCGGAAGTTCATTCTGGTATTCTTTGATGATATCCTCATCTACAGTAAAACATGGGATGAACATCTCCAGCATCTGGCTCTTGTCATGCAACTTTTCTCTGACCATCATCTCCACGCCAAGCAGTCTAAATGTGTTTTTGGACAGAAGGAAGTTGAGTATCTCTCGATGGTGGAACAACCCGCTCCGAGTACACTCTCTCTACAACCATCTTCGGTCAGACCTGGAATATACTATGAAACTCCCATGACATCCACTTTTCGATCTATTCCACCGCAGGCAATAGAGGTATCTGACCTCTGCACAATTTCCTCAACCCAAACAACACCTAACCCGCAACCACCCTTACTACCACAGCCACCATGAGTACCAAGTCATGTTGGAGCAACACCGATCCGTACGATCCTATTTTTATTCCCACCTTCTGGAGTTATAAGTACCCTAGTTATGGCCACTCTGAACCTCCCTGGTTTAACCCTAGCGATACCCGCGTGGTATTTACCTGCCCCTACTCCTCCACCAACACCACAAGTTTTCCTTCAACCGGTCCAAACTATCACACTTCTAACCGCCCGCCCCCTGGAGTTGCGAATATACCTAACCGCCACCCTCCTGGGACGACATCCACATTTGTGACAAACCCCACCCCTCCACCACCTAGAAACTTTGGGGCCAGAGGCCCACAAACCAATATTGCCCCATCGACAAGAAAACCAGTGGCACCTCAACCGCCACTATGTGCACCCCCTAAGTGCTCGCCATGTGAGGATATAGGTCATGCCACCCACAATTGCCCACAATTACCCAATCTTCAACATCAAAAACACATGAAGACGTGGGACGATGACCCTAACATTCCAATGGTTGAACTAAATCCCCCAGCCCATCAGCTCAATAAGGCATTGCGTACCAACCACGCTTGCGCTATATGTGGGATATACGGTCACTACTCGCACCATTGCCCAGACCTTTCGGAGTATAGATTGGTACTTCACGAATTGTTCCAATCCAATTTAGAAACATCTATCACGACCATTGAAGAAATTCACCCTCCAAAATCTTCCTCCTTGGAACAAATTAACACCATCTACATGATCTCCACATCCGATGGACACACGTCTTCCCCTGTACACAACTTCTCCTCAACCGATCTAGCCACACATTACTTTCGGAGCAATGAGGAGATACTCGAGACACTCACTGCACCTGATTACCCCTGGGATGACATGCTTCATCGATCTTATTTTATTCCTGAGGAGGCTTTGACTTCCACAACCACTCAGTTCTCAATCGAAACAAAGGACTTTCTCCCCAAGAGGGTCAATTGGTTTAAGAACCCTATTCCAACCCTTGATGCCTTCAAGGAGAGCAACATGGCCAATATATCACCTACCATACAGGTTGATATTTCCGTCACACCTGGCACACTCGAACTCATCACATTAGGTGCCTCTTGTACGGAGTATGAAATCGGGGAATACAAGAAGCTTTTTCAGGAGTTTCGTGATGTCTTTGCTTGGTCTTATATTGAGATGCTCGGCCTGGACCGCACCATCGTTGAACATCACATTGACACATGTCCGGAGGTCCCACCTGTCCACCAGAAGCAGAGACACATTCACCCATCCAAACTCCCCGCAGTCAAAGTTGAAATCGAGAAGCTGCGGAAAGCCAGGTTTATCTATCCTATCACTTATACCACCTGGGTTTCCAACCTTGTACCCGTCAATAAAAAATAGGGCACTCTCCGTGTCTGTACATATTTTCAAGATCTCAATCATGCATGTCCCAAAGACAACTTCCTCACACCCTTCATCGACCATCTCGTTAACGCTTTTGCGGGACATGAAGTCCTATCCTTCATGGAAGGCTTCTTCGGATACAACCAAATACACATCCGGAAAGAAGATGAATACAAAACTGCTTTCACTACCCCATGGGGCACCTTTTCCTATTGGGTCATGCCATTTGGTCTAAAGAACGCAGGTGCCACTTTCCAACGAGCCATGAAATACTGCTTCCACGACCTAACTCATATCATCTTGGTTTACCTAGATGACCTTACATCTCGAACAAATGAACGATCTAATCACCTAAATGACCTCCTGCAAGTCTTCTTGCGTTGTCGTCGGAACCCCCTCAAGTGCATCTTTTGCATTCCTGTAGGCCGATTGTTAGGATTCATAGTTTCACAGAAAGGGATAACCGTTAACCCTTTAAAAGTTCAAGCCATCTTGGACCTTCCTCCCCCCCGCACTATACGTCAGTTTCAAAGTCTACAAGGGAGAACCAACTTTCTACGCCGCTTTGTTTCTGAATATGCCATGACGATTCACGGCTTTCTCTGCTTGCTCCGCACCTGCGTTCCATTTGTCTGGGATGAACAAGCTCAAGCATGCTTTTTAGATCTTAAAACAACCTTAACTAATGCCCCATTGATCTCCCCCCCGAATTTCTCGAAGAACTTTATCCTCTATGTTTCGGCATCTGAATGCGCTGTCTCTGGGGTCCTCATTCAAGAAGATAGTGCGCAGAAAGAACACGTAATCTACTATGTGAGTCAAACCCTATCTGCCCCGCAGTTGCGTTATCCCCAAAAAGAGATGTTGGCCCTAGCTGTCGTCTTCTGCGTACAAAAGGTCCGTCACTATATATTACTGAGCCCAACTATTGTGGTGACCAACTCTAATCCTATGGTTTACCTTTTGAGTCGTCGCCTCCTACAAGGCCGCGTGGCTAAGTGGGTCATTATTCTCCAAGAGTATGACCTCAGTTTACAACACCCAAGAGCATCAAGGCCCTTGCATTGGCGCAACTAATGATGGACTTGCCATCATCGTCCAGTTCAAATCCCATCAATACCAGTCTCCCCGACAACCATCTATTTATCATCTCCTCAGATGACCCTTGGTATGACGATATCTTGATATACCTTCGCACTCAGAAGTTTAGGGCCTTCCTTGACTGTGATGGACACCGACGCATATGCCATCACACCTCATGTTACCTTCTCCTAGGAGATGTGTTATACCGTCGTGGTATTGATACCATTCTACGTTGCTGCCTCACCCGCGATGAGGCTGAACAAGTTCTTAACGATTGCCACAGTGGAGCCTATGGCAGACACTTTTCTAGGATGGCCACTGCCCAGAAATTTATCCTCGCCGGATATCTTTGGCCCTCCCTCTTCACTGACTACATCACTGCAGTTAAGCATTGTCGTAACTGCCAACTCTTCACCCCTAAGGCAAGGACACCACCCACTCCCCTCCATCCAGTCGTCACTGTTGGCCCTTTTTGAAAATGGGCCATTGATTTCATGGAATGTAACACCACCTCGGAAGGCGGCCACAAGTATATCATTGTAGCTGTAGATTACTTTACCAAGTGGGCCGAGGCCATGCCCACGTTCAACAGCAAATCCGACAATGTAGCTCGTTTCTTTTTCAATCACGTCATTACCCATTTTAGGGTCCCACACAAACTTGTGTCACACCACGGGAAACACTTCGAGGACTCCGTCTAGAAGGAGTTGTCTATCCTTTTGAAATTCAAGCATCAATACTCTTCCACCTACCCCCAAGGGAACGTCCAAGTAGAGGCCATCAAAAAAATATTGAATACCATTCTTCAGCGCACCATAGATCACCATAAGTCCAACTGGCATCACATGTTATTTCCAACACTTTGGGCTTATCGCACATCCACTAAGACTGCCATGGGTTTCACCCCTTTCCACTTAGTCCACGGCGTCAAATCGGTCCTCCCCATCGACTGCCAGATTCCCGCCCTCCACATAGCTGTTGAACTCCTACCCGATACCGCCCCCCTTGAACAACGCCTAATCCTTTTGGAACAGGCCAATGAGGATCGCCGAACGGCCCTCCAAACCATTGAGGATGCTAAGAACCGCTCCAAAGCGGGCTACGATAAACATGTTCACCCGCGTAATTTCCGAGAAGGAGACCTTGTCCTCGTCTATGACCAAGCACACGATAAAACTGGGAAAGGAAAATTTGAATCCATGTGGCAAGGACCATATATTGTCCATACCTGTTTAGGACATGGGGCATACATCCTCATCGATTCTGAAAGAAACCCCTTGCGCAACCCTCGAAATGGGTTGTACCTTAAATGATTCTACCCATAGCACCTTCTCGAGACTCACTAGTCCCTGTTGTATAGTTTCATTCCTTTTTGTTTTTCACCTTTTTCTCTAAGACCTCACATTTTGTTTTCCCTTCATGATCACAGATGGATTCCCTCCCACCACAATACATCGGTTTTGCCGATGGCGCAAGTCGATGGTCCTCGAACATCACCTCTGCAACTTGGGTCCTGTATTCCCCCTCACACGAGCTAATCAACCTCGATGGAGTGTGCATAGGTGCCTCTACAAATAACCAGGCGGAATACGATGTTGTGTCCAATCTACTGACCGTCGCCCTCCATATGGGCATATGTCACCTTCGTGTGTTTTATTGACTCCCAACTGCTTGTCACCCAAATCAACAACCGTTACCAGGTACGGGATCCCTGCCTTTTTAGAAAGTTCCTGGGCACTAAACAAATGATCAGACAGTTTGAATCCATTACATTCACTCATGTCCCATGAAATCAAAATAGTGTAGCAGACCAAATGGCTAACAATATTCTAGAATGGCATACAAATCACAATATGTAGGGCATAAATAATACACACACATAACCATATCACCTACATGTACATAATAACATCATTTAGGCATTTAAAAAACTATAAAAATCACAAAAAGAAACCATCACTACAATTGCATCCACATGCATCAATATCACAACTGCATCCACGTGCATATAATACAACCGTCATGATATGTGCATCCACGTGCATAAAAAGCAAACATCATCACAAAAGGCATCCACGTGCCGATAAATATATATATATATATATATATATATATCATGAAAATGTCATAAGTATCCACTGTACCCAAATATACATATAAACACAACAAGGAGCCCCAACAACATCCTTGATAAATATCATAAGCCGTATCTACAAAAAATATCACATGCTTAGAGCAGTGGGGGAAGCCCTATCAACTGCCTAGTCAGACTGTTCTCGATAGTCATCATCATCACTCCCCTCTGACTCCACCGCCTCTGCGGCTTCCTATGCCACTAGCTCATCCTCTCCCTGCTCCTCCTCAGGTAGATCCTTCTTGGGATCCTCCTCCTCAGGCTCCTCTACCACCTCAGCATCCTCATCATCCCCCCCAAGATAGGGTACATCCCCTCAAGCAAAAGCTCTCACTTTTTGTGTGGCCATCGCCGCCGCATGATGGGCCTCCACTCCTGTGGAATATAATAACATATGTCAATAAACTCATGATCTAGATGCTGCCAACCATTTCTCTCAATCCCCTCTAGGAGCCGATCAATCCCCTATCGCAAAACGTCCAAGGTAACTGCGGCACTCCGACGATGCCCCTGTCCACGACCTACTGGGTCAACCCCCTCCACATGGCCTCTCCGTGACCGATTCCCTAGTGGCAGTCGAGGTCCTACATCTGCAAAGAGAAACATCAAAATGTCAATAAATACCAACTGGCTACAACATCATACTTTGCATAAAACCAGACAACACAAAAATAGATGTGCCATCTGGTCCCCAAGCCTGACCAGGAGGGCTCGGTAGCTCTGGGTCCCCACAAAAGTCCATCCGAGAGTATAGGTAATCCTCAATAGCTACCGGTATCTGTATCCACTGTCTAAATAGTTCCTCTGTGAAAAAATGGCCCACTAGCCCTCCACCCACACGAGTCATCATCTCGCTCCATTGCCGCATCCGCGGGTCTATCGGTGATGCCTCTCGCACTGCTCTATGAGGGCGCAGTATCGGGATCCGCTCAAAGAAAAATGCACATAAGAAGGATGGGAAACAGAACTCCCTCCCTAGATGCCTAACCTTGCTAAGCTCTCGCCGAACAACTGTCAAGTACATTTGCCCCCAAGCATAATACGTCCCGTTAAGGATGCTCTCTATCAGTAACATCTACCCTCCCGAGATCTAGTGAGGGCCATGTGAACCCAAAACATGTACCACCATCGCCGCAATCGCCTGGGTAGTCGGATTCTCTAGATCACAACGCATAAGTGCAGATCCACTCACCTCCGCTACCGGCAGACAATGCCTGTCCAATAAGGTCTGCATCAACACGTTCCCTGGCCTCCTTGGCTGGGTATCAACAACCATGCCCAACCCGAGCAGTCCAATCAAGAAATATACATCGGTCAAGGTCAGATCTAGTCGCTCCCCTTGAATCATAAAAGCATCGATGTTTGAATCCCAGAACTCAATCAACTTGTTCAACAATAGAGGTGCTGAACGCATCAATGGAATTTGTGCAAACTTCAGGAGCACACAATCAGCTAGGGCCTCCCGAACTGCCCGGTCTGTCCAGATGCGTCGCCGTATGGTACCCGGAACCTCCTGCTCTCTCCAAGTCACCACTGGCATCCTGCCAATAACAACAACAAAACCCATTAGACCCATATACCAACACAACATCTGGCCTTCCAAATTCCCTCTGGAGTGAGTTTTCTCCTTTGAAATGCGCACTTTGGAGCGCATGAGTGGATCCTGTAGTTGCGCTTTGTACTGCACTTTCCTCCCGAAAAGCTGCGCTTAAGAGCGCATACCTGCTCCCCTTAGTTGCACCTTAAAGTGCGTGTTCCCCTTGGAAAGCTGCGCTTCAGAGCGCAACTAAGCGGGATGGACCCGCAGGGAAAAACGTGTTTCTGGATGCCCCCAACGCACTCTAGACCGCACCTTTGGGAGGTGTACCCATGCTATTCTAGCGCGGCTACCTAGTCCAAAAATGCGGTCCGGAGCACGCAAGCCATTCCTGAACCCGCGCATTGCCACGTTAGCACCAATTAATTCCTGGTACGCCTACTCAAAGGCCCAAACCCCAACAAAATACTTAAATGACAAAGCTAAGGACACGAGCTCTTACCCGCAACTCTCGGAATGCAAATCCACCAGTCAAATCTCTTGTAATCTTAGTTTTTACCTCTGGGCTCCTCTAATCTCCTGTAAAACTCACTAATCACAAATGACACCTATTATGGGGGACCACTTACTATTTATAGACATTGGACTTAGTCTTCTTTTTCCATAACAGGATAATCTGATGTCCGTTTCTCGAATCGTTGACGCCCTTGGACTCAGCTCGATGAGAACTTCAGAATCTTTGAGACCATTTCTCGTTTTTTTCGAAAGAATTTTTATCCACCTTTTCACGTCCTTGTCGCCTCGGTTTGTGTGCCACATTGACCATTTTCCATTTTTGACGTTCTTTATATCGCCATATTCAGTTTTCCATGCTCGTGACGATGCTTGAGATTATTTCTCGCTCTCACCAACATATTTTTCGGGCATTTTTTTCACACGCCCTTGTCGCCTTGGTTTGTGTGCTACGTCGACCGTTGTCCAATTTTGACGTTCTTTATATCGCCGAATTTAGTTTTCCATGCTCATGAGCATGCTTGAGATAATTTCTCGCTCTCACCAAAAAAATTTAGCAATATTTTGTCCCTACACCTTGTTGCCTTGATTTACGTGCCACATCGGTCGTTGTCACATTTTACCAATACGTTCATCACAACCTATCCATGAGCCCTCCGCTCCATCCATACTAAAATTTTTACGTTGTTTTGTGACCATTCATTAACCCACAAGGAGGCCCCATCAGTGTTCCCCCCCTACCACTATGATTGATCCCCATACTTGTAGACTAATTACGAAAAAGGAATACTCTAGTCACATCGGCTAGAAGAGTTCTTCATTGCATGCTTTTATGCTTTTTTGGGATTTGGAGACTAACACACAAAAAAAAACCCCCTTGGATTCTTCTTACTGCTTTCAGACTCTCTAAAATTGAAAGCAACCACGAGCACTCACCGTCCTGGGATCATCTAAATCCACACGACAGTACCTTTTCAATACATCAGAGTCTTCTTATTGCTTTTAGACTCCTTAAAATTGAAATCACTTACGAGCTTGAACTGTCCTGGGCTCGTACAAATCCACACGACAGTAGTAGTTTGAGCACACCTTTTATCCCTTCTTCGAGCTCCTTAAACCATGAAGAAGTCCCCAACGGTGCCTCTTGGCACCACATCGGATCTTGTCTAGTTACACTATCATGGCAGCTTCCCCAGTATGGTCTCCTTTGTTCAGAGTACTCTCCAATGTGTCACCTTGAGAAGTTCCTGATATCATCCATCATTTTTCTCCCTTAAGTCTCTCCCATTTGCAGTCATAACCCCTGGTCCCTTAAGCTATGATCCCCGCCTTTGAAGATTAGTTTCATTTGCTGCCAGGTCATCCATGTCATCATACTCTGAACAAAGGATGTTTGAGTCCCCTCGCCCACTTTTTACGACCTCATTTGTTCCCCACAATACATCAGTCCCACCTACAGTACTATCACCTTGTGGTTGTGCACCTAGCGCTCCTACCAAGGAAACATTATTTCCTTGGTAGTTGTCGGTCTTCCTCTGTCGATGCCAACTCATATATTCTAGTGGATAGACCCAGAGGTCCTTGCGCCTTGGACTCATCACCATCAGCGGTGAGTGCCTACGGACCATTTTGAGAAGAGTTCTTATTGCCTCTCCGGATGGTTGTTTCTCACGTGCTCGACTTCGAGATGTTAGGATATTTAGACACTTAGGATTTAGTTAAGATCAACTTGTGTAATATATCCGTTAGGGATAGTGTGTTTCTTTAGTATGCATTAGTATGCATTTGTAAATACTTAATCCGACGATCACGATATGTTCCCGACATATAGTGATCCGACGGCTCAACTTCTCTCAGATCAAACCTAACCTTGATCCATGGCTTAACACCCGATTGGTCCATGATATCTATTTAAAGAGCATGGACGGTCATTGTTTAGTTGATCGATTATGAGAAGCTCATTTGTAACTTTTTTTCTTTGCATAATAAATTGTCCCGTAGAAGCTATTTGGCCGGGGCCGTGGAGTGTTTCCCTCAAGAGGGTTTAAACCACGTCAAAACGTCGGTGTGTTGATCTGTGATCTGTTTGTGTGAAGTGGTTGCTCTTGGTTTTCGGTCCTTTGGTAGTACCCTATGTACCCGAACATGGTATCAGAGCTTTTATGAAGTGCCGCTTTTGGTTATGATCTAGATCTTGAACTGCTGTTGCCGAAACTCGAAAGGGTTTCTAGTTCTGGTATTTTTGTGCATTTTTGGGCCATGGGAGGTGTTTCATTGTGTCCGGAGCGTCGTTTCCATTGAGAAATAGTTTTCGTTTGATCGAAAACGGTTCCCGGTTGCTCCAGAAACGCGTATTTCATCAGATCTGAAGGTATAATGTTACAGTGACGCATTTTTTTTATTTTCTCTTTTTAAAAGGAAAAAATATCATATTTCATTATTTTTTTACTGTTAGATTTTTTTTGGGTTCGGATTGTTGCTTTTCCGTCTGCGTATGCTTTTTGCCGTGCACCTTGAGCGATCTCGACAAATCAGAAATAGAAAGGGAAAGGGTTTTTCTCGGTTGCGTATGCTCTTTGTCGTGCACCTAGCGCGATTTCGGCAAATCAGAAATAGAGAGAAAACGTAGACTTTCCGGGCAAGCTAACGAGATCTAGCTCCACAAGTGTGGAAATTTTTTTTTGTTTCGATTTGTGGTGTGTTTTGCAGAAAACAGGGCAAGCACGCAAACCGAGCAAGAAGAGTAAAAAAAAAAAAAAAAAAAAGAGCCCCCTTACCCATTCCTATATTTTACATACCTTTTAATTTAGCTCACTTGGTTCAAAGTTGCTTTATTCCTTAATAGGTCTTGAGTTCAAGTTTTAGGAAGTTACTTTTAAAAGAAAAAGTGCATGCAATTTCTATTTTCAAGTTACTTTATTGTAAAAGTGCATCTCACTTCAATAATAAAAAATAAAAATACAAGTGAGTCACTTAAGTTTTTTTATTTATTGTTGCACTATTTAAAAATAATATCACTGTAAAAGTGAAATCACTTATTTTACAAAAGTGGTTCACTTCAAGCAACTTTCTTGTAAAGTGATTGTCAAATGGTTCATCTTGGGAAGAGGGGGGTTCTTTTTTTTGTTGGACATTCTCTAGCTGCCACGTCACTATTTGGGACATCTACAACAGTTTCTTTGTTCAAGCATAACTTCATCATACAGAGTCAGTTTTCAGTGCTGTTTTTTTTTAAATCGCATATTTTTCGAGCTCTTCACATCCAGACTATTGGTTTCTGCTTTTACAACCATTAATTTACAAATATGACCGCCACTTGTGATATTCTACTTAATAGTTCCAACTATTTCTCATGGAAATCTCGTATGGAGGATGTTCTACGAAGTAGGGGACTTTTCAAAATTACCTCAGGGGAAGAAAAAGAACCCACTGATGATGATAAGAAAATAAAATGGGCAAATAGATGTGATGAAGCTCGTGGATTGATTGGGATGTCAATCTCTACTGATTTACGATTCCACATATCTGGAATTGATGAACCTAATGCTGCTTGAGACAAGTTGGAATCTGTGTTTGGTAAACACAATGAAATTCGAGGTCACCAACTCGAAAATGAGTTGATTTCTTTAAATCCAAGTGACTTTTCATGCATTCAAGATTATTTATCTAAGTACAAAACTCTTAAACTCTTATGTGCAGAATGTAAGATTTAGAGGGAATACAAACAATGCATTTATCATATTCTTTCCAAACTTGGACCTGCATATTCTATTTTTGTATCTACATTTTACTCCATGAAAGCATCCTTGAATGCAGCTAGCTATCAAGAGCCTAGTCTTGAATCCTTTTGTGATTCCTTGATTAGAGAATAAGATAAACTCATTCATCTTGGAATAATCAACAATGCAGATATATCTGAGAAATCCTTATTGTCCCAGCAGAAAGAAAAGTCCAAGCCTCCCAAGAGACAAAATTTTTGCAATAATAAGTCAAACAAGTGTCCCAAACCCTCTCAGTCAGCTCCTTCTTGAAAAAATGACAAAGGATCCAAACCAAAAGGCAAGAAGACTGAGCGTCATTGCAACTATTGCGGGAAAGATAATTATGATGAATCTAAGTGTTTCAAGAGATGGCCGCCTTAGAAGCAGCAATGAAGAAGCACCACATCAGCCTAGATTCGCCTTCAGAATCTGCCTCTCATGGACATGCACTTTGTGCTTCTAGTTATTCTTATAATGCATCTTCTTCTTCTACTTCAAATGAATGGCTCATTGATTCTGGAGCATCTTATCATATGGCTAAGGATCAAGCTATCTTTTCTACTAAGCATGAATGTAACACCAAACAAATATTTGTTGGTGATGATAGATCTCTAAGTGTTGTAGGAGCTGGAACAGTTCCAGTAGATAATGGTCATTTTAGTGATGTACTATGTGTTCCAAGAATTTCCTGCAATTTGTTATCTGTCTATCAGATCACTCATTCTGGTGAAGATAAAACTGTGACCTTTACACCTCACCAAGTTGTAATCAAGGATTTTAAAGATCCTCAACAGGTCCTAGATACCGGAATTGTTGATGATATTACCAGGTTGTACAAGTTTAACAACTTTGGGTCATCACCTTTCCCTTCAGTTTTTGTTGCTCATAGTGATAACTTGAGCAAACTTTGGCATGAGCGATTTGGTCACTTAAATTATCGCTCATTGCAACAACTATGTTAAGAAAATATGGTGACAGGTCTTCCGATGGTATCTTGCAGGGATGGTGTTTGCTCTGGTTGTGTACTCGGAAAACATCATCGGGACAGTTTTGACAAACGTGCCTCTTGGCACGCCTCGGTTCCCTTGGAGCTTGTGCATAGTGACCTGTGTGGTCCTCTTCCATCTGCTTCCTTTTCCGGTTTCAAATATTTTTTAACTTTCATTGATGATTACACCAGACGCACTTGGGTTTATTTCTTAAAACTTAAGAGCGAAGTATTTAACATGTTCTTGGCCTACAAGGCCCTTGTTGAAAAACAATCTGGTCATCAAATTATTAAGTTAAGATCTGACAATGGAGGAGAATATGTTAACAAACAATTCACTACTTTCTGCACTGAACAAGGCATCCAACAACAGCACACTGTTCCATATACACCACAACAAAATGGTGTAGCTGAGCGGAAGAACCGCACTTTAAAAGAAATGGCTAATTGTATGATCCAATCTAAGGGACTAAGTCTTCAATTTTGGGCTGAAGCCATAAATTGTGCAAATTACATAGTTAATCGCACCCCCACTAAAACATTACAAGGTATAACACCGGAAGAAGCATGGAGTAAAACTAAACCTAATGTAAGTCACTTCCGTGTGTTTGGTAGTGAAGCATGGGCTCACATTCCGGATGTAAAACGGAAAGCATTGCAGCCTAAAAGTGAAAAGTGCATATTTGTTGGATATTCTGAAGATGTAAAAGGTTATAAACTTGTTCAACCACATTCTCATGATATAATCATTAGAAGAGATGTTAAATTTGATGAAAATCTCTTGGCCTGCGAGCCTAACTTGGCGATTCTGCCATCTTTGGCCTGCGAGCCTGATTCGGCGTTTGTGCCTTCTTCTTCTTCTTCCAACTTCTTTGACAAGTTTCCAACTCCAGTTTCTGATGATGACAGTGAGGATGAAAATCCACCTCCGCCTGCTCATGTTCCTCCAGTTGCACCAGCACAAGTGCTTCTTCGATGGGTCCGTTCAACATGTGAAGCAGCTGGTGATCTTGCCGGTGATCTTAGAGATCAACGTCGAACACGTTCTCAGTTTCAGCGAGCCTCTTCTCTTTTGGCTCAAGTTTCCGAGAATCATGATCCAAAAACCTTTGCAGAAGCTTCAGGGAATCCAGATTGGGATGCAGCCATGGATGAAGAATATCGTTCCTTAATGGCAAACGATACTTGGGATCTTGTACTTCTTCCAAAAGGAAGAAAACTTGTCAGATGTAAATGGGTCTACAGAACTAAGTATGCATCAGATGGAAGTGTTGAAAGACTTAAGGCAAGGTTAGTTACCAAAGGTTTTTCCCAAGTTGAAGGGATTGACTACAATGAAACCTTTGCTCCCGTTGCAAAAATGAACTCCATCCGCCTTGTTCTTTCCCTTGCAGCCTTACACAACTGGGAAGTCCATCAAATGGATGTCAAGTCTTCCTTCTTGCATGGTGATTTACAAGAGGAAATTTACATGGAACAATCTTCTGACTATGTTCAGAATAACTCTAGCCTTGTCTGCCGCCTTAAGAAATCCTTATATGGCCTTAAGCAAGATCCTAGAGCTTGGTATGCCAAAATGGATAACTTTCTCCTTGACACTGGTTTTTCTAGATGCCATTCTGACCCCAATGTATATACCAAGAAAGTAGGAAACCTTCTCATCATACTTGTTCTATATGTTGATGACCTTATTCTTACTGGTAGTGACCCTAAGCTGATAACCCATGTGAAATCTAGTCTTAAACAAAATTTTGAAATGTCAGACTTAGGACATTTGCATTATTTTCTTGGTCTACAAGTCCTGCAAACCAAAGAAGGAATCTTTCTTTCTCAGTCTAAGTATGCTTGTGACCTTCTTCGTCGCTTTCACATGGAAGATTGTACACCAGCCCCTTCTCCCTTCCAGTCTGGAGTCAAACTTTCTGCCACTTGTACTTCACCTGAAGTCGATGCCACCTTGTATCGTCAGCTTGTTGGTAGTCTCTTATACTTGACTCATTCCTGTCCTGACCTTTCCTTTGTCGTTGGTCGTGTTGCCCATTATATCCAGACACCTCATGAAAGTCACTGGAAAGCAGCTAAAAGATTACTTTGATATATTCGAGGTACAGTTCAGTTTGGGATTCATTACAGTACAGGGGGGAAACCTTTGTTGGTTGGTTTCACTGATTCAGATTGGGCCGGCGATCCTGATGATCGAAAGTCTACTGCATGTTATGTTTTCAGTATGGGATCTGGACCTATTACTTGGGCTTGTAAGAAACAACAAGCTCTTGCTCTTTCTTCAGCAGAGGTAGAATATCGAGCAGCAGTTAATGCCAGTCAGGAAGCTTTATGGCTTCGACAGATCCTTTCAGAGTTTGGATTCGAGCAGTAGCAGCCTACTCCACTTTGGTGCGACAATCAAAGTGCCATCAAGCTTGCCAAAGATCCAGTTCTCCATCAACGCAGCAAACACATTGAGCTACATATGCACTTCATCAGAAATCTTGTTCATGATCGTGTTCTTGAAGTGCTCTTTTGCCCTACAGATGATCAAGTTGCAGACATCTTCACCAAGTCTCTTACAGAAGCGAAGTTTTCTAAACTTCGATCTATGTTAGGAGTTCAGGAACTTGTCATTAAGGGGGGATAGGCTCTAATGCCTCCTTCCTTCTCCTAATAGTGTCACTTTTGTAAATCCTTCAATCCTATCCCAAGTTGTTCTTAAGGGGGGATGTTAGGATATTTAGACACTTAGGAGTTAGTTAAGATCAACTTGTGTAATATATCTGTTAGGGATAGTGTGTTTCTTTAGTATGCATTAGTATGCATTTGTAAATACTTAATCCAACGATCACGATATGTTCTCGACATATAGTGATTCGACGGCTCAACTTCTCTTAGATCAAACCTAACCTTGATCCGTGGATTAACACCCGATTGGTCCATGATCTCTATTTAAAGAGCATGGAGGGTCATTGTTTAGTTGATTGATTATAAGAAGCTCATTTGTAACTTTCTTTCTTTGCATAATAAATTGTCCCGTAGAATCTATTTGGCCAGGGCCGTGGAGTGTTTCCCTCAAGAGGGTTTAAACCACGTCAAAACATCGGTTTGTTGATCTGTGATCTGTTTGTGTGAAGTGGTTGCTCTTGGTGTCCGGTCCTTTGGTAGTACCCTGTGTACCTGAACACGAAACCTTCATCGCACCATTGAGATTTGTGCAGGGTATTGGTCCCTTCAATTATTAGTCGAAGACCCCCGGATGTCCCCCGAATCTAGAATATTGGTGAGTCAATTCGGAACACCCAGTTATATGTTCTTGTGGATATCTGGGCTGCGTTTGGTGATAATATGGATGTCGTCATTTCCATACACCAGTTCTCCATATCATGCATGGTCAGACGATGGGTATGTCCCAGATTTGTGTCCTCTCTGGACCAGTATGATGTACACAGCAGTTTTCCATGTATTGTTCAGGTCCCCTTTTTGGACCTCCTTATTATATTTTGACACGAGCATGGGTATGCCCGCCTCGTCCATATGTTGAGATACTCCTCAATGAGACATGTATTTTTAGTTTTTGGCAGTATGTACAGACCTTGTGTTCCAGTCTCCACCCAATTCCTGCTTTCCTCCATCACAATGCTTGTCACCCGGGAAAATCACAGAACTTATGATGTCTATTGGCCATACGATAAGCTCCTTCCCTCACACATCAGGGGGCAATCTTTTAACACCAAAAAAGTACTCACCCGCTCATCCCTTTAGACACATACCTCTATTGACCAAACTCCATATCAACCTAGCCTCCAATACCCCCAAAAACCCAAATGGGTACCAAATATGACTTGTCCTCCACCAAATTATTTAAAAAACCTCCAAAAGACATACCAAAACCCCAAAAGAGGGTCAAATTCTCCCAAAAATCAAAATAATTGGGAATATGCTCAAAAATAAAATCAAAAAAGGAAAAAGAGGGCAAAAACCCTAAAACCTTAAACTAAATCTATAAAAAGGGATGGAGGCCCCTCATTTCATATCCCTCACCTACTCTACCCTTATGCTGCTGAAATTTTTTTCAAAGCCATAGCCATTCACCTTTTGAGCTTTGGCCTCCCATAAGATAGAAGCTTTAGCCACCATCGAAGCATTGAGGAGGAGAGTACGGAACCAAAGGAACTCTGGAGCACACTGTACCACCGTCAGAGCTTCAACAACCTCGTTTTTCGAGGTAAATTATTTGCAAGCCCTAGCTTGCCCACTAATACAAAAAGTTAAAGGATTCTTTGTTATATTTCCCTGAAAGTTTGTTGTTCTATGTTTTGAAATCATTTTTTTTTTTATCTTATGCACATGCTACCTCAGATTGTTTATTGTGTTCATGTTTAGATAGTTTTTATCATTTTCCATTAACCTACTACTAAGGGTTCCTTACCCTTAGTAGGTTCCCTTTTGCATGAGCAGGGGTGTAAACCCCCGCTACAAATGTTTAAGTTAGGAATGAAATGTATAATGGACCTTGCATGCTTAGAGAAATTTACATGCAAGAAAAGTGGTTATGTCGTGATAACAAGTTATTCCGAGTTGTGTAACTATTCATGCAATGCTCTTGTCACTTGAATGTTTCAAATATTAAATCATTGTTAAGATGAGCATGTATGGGTATCAGATAGTGTGAATGCATTTACCTTGAAGAGATTATATTCATGTGTATTATTATATCCTTCTAAATAGTTAGATTTGCTACATGATCGTAGAACCATGCTAGGAAGTATTTGGTTATTCCTTGCCTCCTTAAGATGTTATATCACACGGAGAAGGTGTTGAAATATTGTAACTTCAAAGAATATTATATTTGTATATTATTTATTCCGGAGATGTTCCATACCTCCGATGTGATTATACTATAAATCTGGAGATGTTTATTCCTCCAAGTTGGTTGTGGTAACTAGGGTTATTAGACCCACCTAGTGGGGGTCGGCCCTGTATGTGTCATGTGGGTCAAAGGGTTATTAGACCACCCTAGAGGGGTCGGCCCAATTAGTTGTAGTAGGGTATTTAACCCATTGGTTAAATACGAGCCTACGTGTACCTGTGTAAAATACATGTCAGTGTAGTGTATAAATAGAGGAGGTGTGTTCCTCATTTGACACACTCACACACTTGAGGATAGCGCACTTGTGGAGGAGAGGTCTGCTATTGTGGAGGAGGAGATCATGTCTCAGGGTTTCATCTTTGTATATTGCTGGTCATCTATATTGAGGAAGCTTTGCTGGGTTTTCTACCCCATGAGGGTTTCCCAGGATAAATCTCTGTCTCTTGTGTTTATGCTATGCTTGTTGTTTCTTCAGTGATCCTATATATGCTATTATTGTGAAATGGAATGTAATGCGGCTATTTTATGTCTTAGCATATTGAATTTTAACATGGTATCAGAGCTAACCTGAAGGAAGACAAGGTATGGCACTAAAGACACTTGCTTTACTTACGACAATTTGAAGGTTAGGGTTTTACATAGCAAAAACAAGTCATCGTAGCACTTTCGCTATAAATCCGTTTTGGCGAAGTTTTCGGATCTGAAATTGTTACAGGACGAATATTAAATCTCCAGGTACCTTGTGTCCAAAGGAAAACCTCTAATTCGTTGTACTTTGTGATTTATGATCTGTACAATATAGGGTTTCTGCCTCTTCCAGATCTGAGTCAAAATCAGGTGACCTTGGGAAAAAGGTCATATCTTGGGCTAGGAAGCTCCAAATAAAATTTCGTAAAAAGTGACAGGTAGTACACAGTCTGTACTATCTCAGAAAACTTTTTCAGAGGCCGAAGTTGAACCAGTGACACGTGGCATGCCATACAAGTTCGCCATCCTGTATTATCCCATAAACAAGTCATGTTGCGACACTTGGCATAACTCTCTCTCAGAGAGCCCAATTGAGGTCAGACCTGTCAGGATGGAAATATAACAGGATGAGCTACCTCAAAAATTTGTTTCAGAGGCCGAAGTTCAAATAGTGACACGTGGCACGCCGTACAAGTTCGCTCTTCTGTTTTATCCCAAAACAGGTCACGTTGCGACATTTGACATAACTCTCTCTCAGAGAATCCAATTGAGGTCAGACCTGTCAGGATGGAAAGATAACAGGTCAGGCTATCTCAGAAAACTTTTTCAGACCCTTTGGATTGAAAAGTTTGGAGTTACACTAGAAACAATCAGGTACATATTTCTGTCAAAACATAATTATTTTTGAATACCTTCATTCATGGCTTCCGAAATTTAGGGCTTTGAAGAAAGTTGGAATTTTTGTAAACGGAGACCACGGCTGAATGCTACTCATCAAAATAGAAATTTAGAGACCAATATCAGATTTTTTGGTTGGGCAGAAGGCCGGGTTTGATCAAACCCTAGTTCGGGACTTTGATAAGAAAAGTGGAAAATTAGGGCTTCTGTAAAAATGGGAATTTTTGAAATCTATGACCATGGCTGGAAGCTCCTCAAAAAAATAGAAGCTTAGAGCTTTGGATCAAACATTTTGATTGGTTAGAAGAGTGGGATTCACCAAACCCCAGTTTAGGGTCACGTCCAGTGAATCCGGAAGTTTCAAAGGCAAAATTGAGGAGTGAAACTTTGCAGTTTTCAAATTCTGAATATATCAGTTTGATCAGCTCATCAAGGCGCATATTTCTATCCTTTCGGAAGTTTGAAATTCAAAGTTTGAATTTTTGGGGTTTCTCTGACAAACCCATATCCAGCTCCAGGTCCAGTTCTTGCAAATCAAGTGGATAGGGTTAATCCTAGAAGAAGATGGATTGGTCACCTGCATAAGTGAAGGAGTTACTGTTTCAGAGGGAGATGAGGCTAAGGCTTTACATAAGGAGATTACAAGCGATCTCGACAGGTATGACTCATCGAGGTATGTTTTGAGATTTGTTCATGATTAAGTTTATGGTATGTTTGTCTTCATGTTATTACGGTTAGTACAATCTTGATTTTAGATTTGTTGTATCACCTTAACAAAATTATGAATGCATGATAGAAGATATTCATTGGTTAGGGTGTTGACACTTATGATTGTACTAATGCATTATGATGTTGTGTGAGGTTGATGTTGTCTACTAACAAGATACAGGTACATCACAAAAGACAAATCAGGCTCCATGACCATGAAAACATGAAGACAAAGACTCATCCATAATCTTTGTTCTACTTACGAGGTATGTATGACTTTGTTATATTATGCTTAACCTATGAGACATGCAGGTTCTAGCTCAGGATCTCTAAATCATTGAAGAGATTGTTTAGGTATGTTGTACATAACCAAGTAGATATACTAATCCAGGTATGTTTCCCATGAATCTTACCTTGTGTTAGGATCCCTTATATAAGTATACTTGGAATGATTGGTTATGCTTATTCATAAAGTTAGTAATCAAGGGATTATGCATATTATATCTTTTATCTTGATTAATGATATGCATGAGTAAAAGAAGACTTCCCTGAAATCTTGAATACTAATGTTTATTAACTATAATCATGACTATACATTTTCAAGATTATTTAGTACTATAATGTTTTGATAGCATTTAGAATATACTAATGAGTGTATGTTTGTGTATGAGATCATGAGGATGACTCTTGAGCATGCACAGTGGTACAAAATGAATAGAAGTTCAAAAGACATACAGAAGATCAAGCGGGAGGCAGCCACACAAACATAAAAGATAAGTATTTGAGTTGTTATTTGAAATAGTAATGATATTGCCTGTAATAGGTTGTATGCATATTTGTATTCCTATAATATATCATGCTGAGTGTAAATATTCATAGAACATTGAACAGTATACTACTAATATGCATATGATTGGTAAGTTGGACAAACATTCCATTGTTGCTTGTCTAGAATGAAACCTCTTTGCTGACATGCTGAGAGTTGTGCACACTCTCGATAGTATGTTCTGGTAGAGATGGAAGGCATCTAGATAGCCACTGTATGCATACAGGATATGGGAAAGTGTTGTGCCAAAGTATTGGTCAAAATAGTTGCATCACTATGTAAATGATATCTGTATGCATAATAGGTTATCATGTCAATATGATTTGATGATTATGAAGTATTACTAATCATGTACTTAATTTTGATTTGTAGGAAAGGTCATGAAGAATGATGGACACCGTACAAGTGGTGGATGTTCAAACAAGAAGATTTACAAATCAAACAAAATATAGAAGGCTCATGGCTAGAAGATTCTCTTAGAAAGGGGAAGAGAATCACGACAAGATGTTTGCTCCAAGTATGGTGTAATTAAAGAAGAAGTGTGAATCAGGTTCTGTATAGGTACCTAGGATCGATAATAAATTGATAAGCTTAATGATCACCATGGGTGATGTGGATCTCAACCTTTGCTACAAGGTTGAATATGATTTCTATACACAAATGACATGGATGCAAGAAGGAACTCACCACAGAGTTCGAATGATATTAAGGCTCATATTAGTAGACCCATCTAACGAGAGATGGCACAGATAGATATGCAGAAGATCATTCAATGCAGAAATGAAAATGAAAGATCTCAAATTGACACTTTACTTCCTAGGTCTGGAAGTATGGCAAGGCTCAGAAGGAATATTTCTCAACCAGGGAAAGTATGATGAGAAATATGACTTGAGGTGTTGGAATGGCCACTCTTATGGATTCCAACTTGAGGCTGTTAAGGGATAACTCATCAGAGTTAGTGGATATAACTCTGTATAGTCAAATTATTGGGTCATTGATGTTTCTAACATATACTAGATTAGATATATGCTTTGTTTACCTTGAGTCAGTATCTAGTGGAAACTAGATGTTTTCACCTGATAGTTGCAAAGCATGTGATGAGGCACCTAAAGGATACGATAGACTTTGATCTGTGCTATCTTGGAGATCATGACTTCAGATGGCTACTCAGATGCTGATTGGGCAGAAAGTGTATCAGACAAGAAGAACACATCAAGAGGATGTTATTGTCTAGGATTAGCCATGATCTCGTGGTTTAGCTGGAAGCAGTCTAGTGTGGCTCTCAGCACAAGCAGAATATATGGCTGTTTGCTCTGCTAGTTGTGAAGAAGTTTGGCTTCAGGATTGTTTGACTTAGAGATAGAACCAACTGTGATCCTATGTGACAAATAGAGTTGTATCAAGATGACATAGAATCCAGTGTTCCATGATAAGTCAAAGATCATAGGGTTCTAACAAGATATGACACAGAAAGGAACTATAAAGTTTGAATTCGTAACAGGTTACTGATGTACTAACCAAACCTCTACCTCGAGTGAAGAAGTTTCCAACATACTAACCAAGCCTCTGTCTCGAGTGAAATTTGAATACTTTCGAGACAAGCTTGGTGTAGCTCAAAAGGACCCTCCTCGAAAGGGGGAGTAGTATAGTCACTGACGATGAGATTGTCTCATCGAACAACAAGGTCGATGATGAGGTAACCTGTTATCTACACCTAGATACTTAGAAATATTTAGATTTAGGACTCGTATACTTAGAATACTTAGTTTTACTTATACATGCTTTTGATGTTATATGTATTAGTAAGAATACATGCTTTTGATGATAGATGTATTGGTGAGAATACATGCTTTTGATGATAAGATGTATTGGTAAGAATACATACTTTTGATGACACATGTATTGATTAATGTACGTGTATGGTTGAGGATACTTGTACTTGTATTGATGAGAATACATGTGGGGATTGTATCATCCTTGAACACATGTTCTAAAATGAGCCGTAGACGTATGGTCTCCGAAAATGAAGTCCTTAGTGGACAGGTAGGGATTGTATCATCCCTAGACTTCGGTCCCTGAATAGATCCGTAGACGTATGGTCTCCGAAAATGAAGTCCTTAGTGGACAGGTAGGGATTGTATCATCCCTGGACTTCGGTCCCTGAATAGATCCGTAGACGTATGGTCTCCGAAAATGAAGTCCTTAGTGGACAGGTAGGGATTGTATCATCCCTGGACTTCGGTCCCTGAATAGATCCGTAGACGTATGGTCTCCGAAAATGAAGTCCTTAGTGGAAATTTGAGGGGATTGGATCATCCCTGGACTTTCAGTCCTAAAGAGAGCCGTAGACGTGAGGTCTCCGAGAATGAAGTCCTTAGTGGACAGTTGAGGGGATTGGATCATCCCTGGACTTTCAGTCCTAAAGAGAGCCGTAGACGTGAGGTCTCCGAGAATGAAGTCCTTAGTGGACAGTTGAGGGGATTGGATCATCCCTGGACTTTCAGTCCTAAAGAGAGCCGTAGACGTGAGGTCTCCGAGAAGTGGGGATTGTATCATCCCCGGACTTAGGTCCCTGAATTGATCCGTAGACGTGAGGTCTCCGAGAAGTGGGGATTGTATCATCCCCGGACTTAGGTCCCTGAATTGATCCGTAGACGTGACGTCTCCGAGAAGTGGGGATTGTATCATCCACGGACTTAGGTCCCTGAATTGATCCGTAGACGTGAGGTCTCCGAGAAGTGGGGATTGTATCATCCCCGGACTTAGGTCCCTGAATTGATCCGTAGACGTGAGGTCTCCGAGAAGTGGGGATTGTATCATCCTCGGACTTAGGTCCCTGAATTGATCCGTAGACGTGAGGTCTCCGAGAAGTGGGGATTGTATCATCCCCGGACTTCGGTCCCTGAATTGATCCGTAGACGTGTGGTCTCCGAGAAGTGGGGATTGTATCATCCCCGGACTTCGGTCCCTGAATTGATCCATAGACGTGTGGTCTCCGAGAAGTGGGGATTGTATCATCCCCGGACTTCGGTCCCTGAATTGATCCGTAGACGTGTGGTCTCCGAGAAGTGGGGATTGTATCATCCCTGGACTTCGGTCCCTGAATTGATCCGTAGACGTGTGGTCTCCGAGAAGTGGGGATTGTATCATCCCCGGACTTTGGTCCCTGAATTGATCCGTAGACGAATGGTCTCCAAGAAAGTGTTTTTTTTTTATTGATGATGTGGTTACTTGTATCGGTAGGATACTTGTATTGATGATGTGGTTACTTGTATCGGTAGGATACTTGTATTGATGATGTGGTTACTTGTATCGGTAGGATACTTGTATTGATGATGTGGTTACTTGTATCGGTAGGATACTTGTATTGATGATGTGGTTACTTGTATCGGTAGGATACTTGTATTGATGATGTGGTTACTTGTATCGGTATGGATACTTGTATTGATGATGTGGTTACTTGTATCGGTAGGATACATGTATTGATGACATGGTTACTTGTATCAGTATGGATACTTGTATTGATGATATGTATACTTGTATTGGCATGAATACTTGTGCTAATGATGTGGATACTTGTATTGTTATGGATACTTGTATTGATGACGATGCTGATGATCGTGTGATGACGATGCTGATAATCGTATGATGACGATGCTGATGATCGTGAGATGACGATGCTGATGATCGTGTGATGACGATGCTGATGATCGTGTGATGATGATGCTGATAATCGTGTGATGACGATGCTGATAATCGTGTGATGACGATGCTAATGATCGTGTGATGACGATGCTGATGATCGTGTGATGATGATGCTGATGATCGTGAGATGACGATGCTGATGATCGTGTGATGACGATGCTAATGATCATGAGATGACGATGCTGATGATCGTGTGATGACGATAATCGTGAGGATCCAGATGATGATATTACTGTAGCTGTTCAAGTGCTACAGAAGATAAAGACTCAATACTGAAGATGTCGATGTTCCAGTATTGAAGATGTTCCAGTAACTGCTTGAGTTACTGATGATGTTGAGAAAGCTTCCAATGATTTATAGATGTATCATGTATGATGTTGATGCCTCCTTGCTCGTGCAGATACTGTTATAATATCCTTCTCGTTAAGGGGGAGTGTTGAAATATTGTAACTTCAAAGAATATTATATTTGTATATTATTTATTCCGGAGATGTTCCATACCTCCGATGTGATTATACTATAAATCTGGAGATGTTTATTCCTCCAAGTTGGTTGTGGTAACTAGGGTTATTAGACCCACCTAGTGGGGTCGGCCCTGTATGTGTCATGTGGGTCAAAGGGTTATTAGACCACCCTAGAGGGGTCGGCCCAGTTAGTTGTAGTAGGGTATTTAACCCATTGGTTAAATACGAGCCTACGTGTAACTGTGTAAAATACATGTCAGTGTAGTGTATAAATAGAGGAGGTGTAGCCCCAAGAGTTAGCTCGATCGGATGTGTTCTCGGAAGTTAGGCCTCCCAGCATGCGAGGTCACGGGATCCATTCTCATAGACTCTCTTGGAGTTAGGCACGCAGCGGCCGCATGGTGAGACCCCTTCGGGTGGGTCCGCCAGAAATTATTTCGTGGACGTAGCGGTCGGCTAAGCCGATTAGTGAACCACATGGAAAATAAAAAATAAAAAAAATAAATAAATAGAGGAGGTGTGTTCCTCATTTGACACACTCACACACTTGAGGATAACGCACTTGTGGAGGAGAGGTCTGCTATTGTGGAGGAGATCATGTCTCAGGGTTTCATCTTTGTATATTGCTGGTCATCTATATTGAGGAAGCTTTGTTGGGTTTTCTACCCCATGAGGGTTTCCCAGGATAAATCTCTGTCTCTTGTGTTTATGCTATGCTTGTTGTTTCTTCAGTGATCCTGTATATGCTATTATTGTGAAATGGAATGTAATGCTGCTATTTTATGTCTTAGCATATTGAATTTTAACAGAAGGTATATTATAAATTTCTCATATTATGTGTATGAATAAGATGTCATGTGTGAATCGGGTTAGCAAGAATCACCTATGTTTAGTAAAATCAATAATGTATGTGCATGGGAGGCATAGTTAAAATTAGACAAGTAAAAATGAATAAGGCATTATGCATTGTGATTCTACTTGGTTAAATAGATCATAACTTATGCTTTCAAGTATGTTATTCAATTTTAAATGAATATTGCCGCATATGTATATGATGCGCAACTAGAAATAGGATACTGATTTAGACATCAATTTCATACATGAAGGTTATACACTTTTAACCTTGTTAAAATATTTTGTTGCATTATGCCAAATGCTTAACTCTAATGATGATGCTAATGTTAATACATGCATTGTTCATGTTAATAGAATTTCAATAAAAAAAAATCGCACCCCATACCCCAACTAATACTGAGGGTATTCGGGTATGTTACAATTGGTTCAAGAGTGAAAAGTCCATATTTTTGTAGCTTTGGCATGGAAGAGTTTTTTTTTTTTATGTTCATGTGTTGTGGAAGTATTGCATGTTTATAGAACATGGTTGGAAGACATATTTCCCAAGTATGGAAATTTATAATGTTTTTGCTTGAGTAACTTGTATATATTCATGACGTTGTATTTATAGTGATGTTTTTTATGCACTTAGTTGATCTGTGTTGGAATTTGTGCAACTTCATAAGTTATTCTTATTGTATTTTATTATAATTGATTGTACCTCCTAAGGGAGTTGAAATCAATGTAATTAATCATGTAAACCCTAGAAAGAATAATGTAAACCTTGGGTAGAAATTCAAGTAAAGAAATTAATTATTAAATGCATTTGTATACTCCCCCAAGTCAGGTCATCCTAGTCAAGTTAGACAAGTCAGCCCTGTTGAGGAAAGAGCCAGTTTGGCACTTGTATAAATAGAGGGAAAGTTCACCTCATTATTCACTCATTCACTCAAGACAAGTTTGCATCACTTGGAGAGAGATTCGCACCTGTAGCTAGGATAAGACATTTTTAGGTTTCTACTTGGAAAGTACTTCCATATTTTCTCTCTCATCATTGTTCTATGTTCTCGAAATTATTCATCTCTATACGAAGGTTGTTGGGTTTACTCCTGATTGGGTTTCCTAGGATAAATTCTCGTGTTCTTTGTTTCTGTGCTTTGTCTTTCTTCTAGTGATACTATTGAGTTTAATGCAATTGAATTATTATGCTATACTTGTATGAAACACTAACATGGTATCAGAGCAATACTAGAAGAAGCCATTGCCAGAACTAGGGTTTCATCTTTCAAGGCCTTCACTCAACATTTTGGCATAAAAAGTGCCTTGGTAATTTGGCTCTAGGAAGGGCGCATCTTTTGGTGAAGGAAGAATCCAATTCTGAGAATTTTCAATTTTTGAACTAATTCTGCAACTGCAACAGAAATTAGGGTTTCAGTTTTTGACCTACTTCCTCCATATCTTTGGCTCAACCCCACCTTTTCTCAACTCGCCTTGCTAGGGCTCATCTCCCTATGGAGTCATTTTTCCAAGAATCCAACTTTCATTTTTGACCTAGCTCCTGCTAGGGTTTCTGCTTCAGATATGCAGTCATGATGATTGGAATGAAGGTATAAGATTGTCTAGAAGGGGCTTCCAACTTCATCTCTTGGAAGTCTAGAGTTCTTCTCTTACAAGAATAAAATGATTTCTTGCAGTTTGTCAATGAGAAGGTCCCAGAACTAGAAGCCAAAGAAGACAAATCTCGCTGGAGGAAGAATGATGCCAGAGAAAGAAGGATTTTGGTGGACTCAGTCAGAGATCACTCGATTCCTCAAATATCAGGAAAGAAGACTGTTAGAAACATATTCAAAACCATAAAGAATCTATTTGAACATAGCAGTATCAATGTGACACTCACATTGAGGAATCATTTATCAAATATGAAGATGTCCAAGTCAGAATCCATTGCCTCATATTTCGTGAGGATCACAGAACTAAGGGACATGCTTAGTACTAGTGGATATCCCATTGATGATAAGGAGCTTGTCATTACTACTCGAAATGGTATCCCACCATCTTGGGAGTCATTCATTCAAAGTATAAGAGGTATATCCAAGCTACCCAAATTTGATAAGATATGGGCAGATTGCACTTAGGAAGAGGCAAGAATAGTTGCAAGGCAGAGACTTCATGGCACTCAACCTGAGGAGAATCAAGCATTGTTGTCCCATGCCAAGAAAGGAAAGGGAAGGGGAAGAAAGTTTTACAAACACAAGCACCAAGGTAGGAGATCAAGTCCTCCTCTTGATCAAAAGAAGGAGAAGGATTTGTCTTAGATACAATGCTACATGTGCAAGGCATATGGTCATTACGCCAGTAATTGTTGAAGTTCAATCAAAAGGAAGCATGAAGCCTCAACTGCTAATGTTGAAGAAGACACTCCTCATAAGAATTCAAGGAATGATGACCGTTTAGAGTTCTTCTTCTAGTTCTCCATATGTTGAGGATATATGAAGATCCAGACTGCAAGAACATAGGTCTCTCATGGTTCCCATAAGAAGGCAGTGGGAGTCCACACACAAAAACAATAAGAGATAAGTATTTGTTTTTATTGCTCACATAGATTTGTTTTGTCTTATACATATCAAATTATATGCATATCTATTAGGAAGTGTGTTGATTAGTTGATATAGTTTACTTTTTGATGTACCATAGACTCTTGTTATATTTGTTATGCATATGAGCTACATAACTTTCCATGAACACATGATGGAGCTAGTCTAGATGATATATCTTTCCTGCATGCTTAGAGTAGTGCACACTCTTGATGGCATGTTCTAGTGGAGATAGCAGACATCTAGATAGTTCTTAGATGTGTTTGGAAGACATGTTTATGATTGTTGTGCTAAAGTATTAGCCAATATTCTTGTGTAAACTATTTCCATTGCATTGAAATAGACATCAGTTAAATTTGATTATGCAATGTCACTAATCATCAGACGAGATTTGAATTGTAGGGAAAAGATAATGTGATATGGCCTACAAGAAAAGGATGATGAGACTTGTTCCGATGAACAAGTGGTGGACACATGAATCCCGTTGAATTTCAACAGGAATCTTCTAGGAGTATGACTTTCAGCTTAGAAGGAATATTTCACAGGAGTGAAACCAAAAGCGGGCCACCTCCAGATCTTTGGCTATACAGTCTACATACATGTGTCCAAGGAGAAGAAGACGAAGTTAGAACCTTTAGGCAAGAAGGGAACCTTCATGGGATACAATGAGTCTTCAAAGGCGTATAGAATCTACATCCCAGGATTCAGACAGATTGAAGTCAACAGGGATGTGTACTTTGAAGAAGAGATGGCTATCAGGAAATACAAAGGATCGGACATGGAAATCAATGATGAAAAAATGCTAGACCCAAAGGAGAATAGATCATCTCCCACCCCTCCAGTTCAGAGGGAGTTAGCAAAAGACGATGAACCCATCGATCCCATTGATCCAGTTGAGCCAATTGATGTTCCTAGAGATATTGCAGTAGGTCAAAAGAGGCCTAGATGGGCACAACAGACTTTGCAGGATGCAGAGGAGCATGAAGCTCCACATGGTACTTTCTGAGAAAGTAAAAGACCTCAGAGGTTCTCTAGCTATGTAGCATTGTTGAGTCATTGTTAAATTTTTTGAATTTACTTCAATCTGATCTAGGATCTTAACTGAGAGAACAACATGTACAGCATATCTACAACATATCAATCATAAGAGATAGGCATAACCTAGCAGCAGATCCTCCTCCTCCATAAGTGCGCCACTCCTCCTTGAGTGCATGAGTGAGAAGTGAGTGAGTAAATAGAGTGCCTCCCGCACTCTATTTATACTTGACTTGACTTGCCTTTTTACCTAACTCATGTAGGCTCGAACTTAACCACATAACATAATGCTGACTGGGACGACCCCCAATAGGGTGGTCTAATAACCCTTTGACCCACATGGCCTACCCCCAATAGGGTGGTCTAATAACCCTTTGACCCACATGACTTATACAGGGCCGACCCCAAACAAGGTGGTCTAATAACCCATCAAGTATAAGTTACGACACTTACAATATAAATGATGACACTTCCGTATAGAGGAATAATAACATCTCTATAGGAATACAATATACATATATGTGAAATACATTCCGAAGTTACATATACATCAACACTCCCTCTTAACTAGGAAGGTATTTCTCAGCACAGTTCTTCTAGCACAAGTCATCTTCTCTGGATCATCGTCACTAGATAATCGTCATCGAGTCATCATCATCGTCACTGCTGCTGCTATCTCAATCAATCTCTGAATCTACTAGTCATAGGAAGTTCTACAGAGCCAGTCCTTTTTCATACTGGATGTAGGCCCACCACCTGCAGGTCTTCATCATCACTGGCCATACTGTGGAATCCTCAGGACTTATTACGTGTGTCACAAAACCTCGAAAGAGCATCCCAGGCTGTTACGAGCACACAGCCCAACCTATCGGATCTTCCAGGGCACTGAATTACATGCCATAGGACAAAAACTCGAAAGAGAATCTGCCAGATATCCCAGGGAACCGAATTACATGCCATAGGCAAAACCTCGAAAGACTATCTGGAGATCTCCCAGGGCACCGAATTACATGTCCTCCTAGAGAAAAACCTCGAAAGAGCATTTGCCAGATGTCCCAGGGCACCGAATTACATGCCATAGGCAAAACCTCGAAAGACCATTTGCAAATCTCCCAGGGCATCGGATTACATGATCATCTTGCACAACCTGATCCACGGCCATATAGTATCAACCTGATACTCACCATACATCATCCTGATGTATCCATGATCATCCCGATCATCATCACTGCAACGTCCTGCTACATGTCATCTGGAGCAACATCCTGAAGCTCGCCATCCATGATCATCCTGATCATCAATGCATCCATCTGATGCACACCACGTATCTACCTGATACATATCATCATCCATGATCCACCTGATCATACAATGTATCCACCTGATACAAATATATGATACATATCACCTCACATGATCCACCTGATCATACAATGTAATCACCTGATACATATACAGATACATGGTCCAAGCATCCAACATGATGCATATACAAAATACATACACATGATCCAACTGATCATATCCAACATCCAACATGATGCGTACATATAAATGATCCAACTGATCATATCCAGCATCAACATGATGCATACATACATACATAAAAATGATCCAACTGATCATATCCAAGCAGAAACCAGAACATCATCCTGATGCTCATCATCCAGTGCTTACATCCACAGCAATGTGAAGGATCCTCCTTCCAACATGCTTGGAATGGCTTCAGCAAATGTGTCCATCACTTCTTCCTCGAAGTGTCCTCGATCTGAAGAACGCTAAGCCTCTCTCTGAAGTACTCGAACTTCACCCTGGCTAGTGGCTTCGTTAGCACATCTGCAACCTGCTCGTCCATCACAACATACAGGAGCTTCACAGCTCCTCTCTGCACCATATCCCTGATATAGTGATATTTGATCTCTATGTGTTTCGACCTATCATGAAACACTGGGTTCTCGGACAGCTTCACACAACTCTGGTTATCACAGAAGATACCAGTAGCATCCAACGGGAGATCAAATAACTCAGACAGTAGCTTCCATAGCCATACTGCCTCACAACTAGCTGAATAGGCTACAACATACTCTGCCTCAGCTGTACTCAGTGCTACACAGGACTGCTTCCTGCTGAACCAAGAGATCACACATGATCCCATATTGAAGCAGCACCCAGATGTGCTCTTCCTATCTGCAGCACTGCTAGCCCAATCTGAATCAACATAACCCTGTAGGTTAAACTTTTGATCCGCCTCATACCTGAGCCCATAATCCACTGTACCCTTCAGGTACCTCAGAACATGCTTTACACCAACCAGGTGAACACTCCTCGGATCCGTTAGGAACTGGCTCAATGTGTTCACAGCAAAGCAAATGTCGGGTCTCATGTTCATCAAGTACATCAATGACCCAATCATCTGACGATACATAGATACATCAACCAGCTCAGATGAAGCATCACATAGAAGCTTCAGATTTGATGCCATAGGTGTGGCCATGGCCTTGCAATCCATCATCCCGAACCTCTTCAGGATCTCTACTGCATACTTCCCTTGTCCAAGGAAGATTCCATCTCTCTGCCACATGCCAAAAACAAATAGTGCATCATCCCCAAGTTCCTCAACTCGAACTCGGCAACAAGCTTCTGCTGCGTGTCGGCAATCAATCTATCCTCACCTGATACAAACAGGTCATCCAAATAGTAGTATCGCTGGATTGCCTTCCTCAACCTTGTAGAAAAGGTTGGAATCCGCTTTATTCTTGGTAAATCCCAAACTGGATAGAAAGCTGTCTATCCTACCATACCAAGTTCTGCACACATATCTGACTACACCATGCTATCTTGAAATCCATCTAGTGCATCTTCTATTTCATCACTTTTATATTTCTCAATGCTGCCATCTGCAATATGCTTGATCTGATAGTTCCATTTGGAAGTCATAACAAACTTCCCTTCACGTCTTGCAACCCAAACATCATTCTTCATGATCGACAGATCATGGCATTCCATTTCTTCATCCCAGATCCTGGGAACTTCAATATCTTCAATAGATATCTTTGTTGCTGGAACAAATGTTGTAGTCCTTTTGTAGGTGAAGATATACGGTCTTTCCTACAAAACATGTTAAATTGCATAATTAGAAACATCTCATAATTTTCATAACAAATTCTTACACATAAAGAAATATGTCATGCAGTCATGCAATTATCTTAGCCAATGCTTCAATACAACATTTATCCATATTTCGTAACTTTCTAGATGCCTTCCAATCTCTACCAGAACATTGTTCAGAGTGTGCACAACTCCCAACATGTCAGCAAAGAGGTTTCATTCTAGATAAGTAGCAATGGAATGTTGTACAGTGCCATAGGCCACTTACCCATGTATATTAGTAGTATACTGTTCATTAATGCAACTATTCTACTATGCACAATACATATCCTAAGTCTAGGAACATGAGCATATACATCATTGAACAATTTTATTTAAACAAACAAATATGCAAGAAATTAAAATACTTATCTTTGTTTGTTCGTTGGGTGTACTCCCTCTGAGTCTTTACTTCCTTACAGGAGTTGCTGGAGTCCTAATCTGAAGTAGCTTCTTCTACACCTTTCTGTTGTGGAAAGATGGTCAACTCCCTCTGAAAATCTGCATCCTTGCAGAAACTACTGAAGTGTGTTCCTTTGCTTTCTTGCAGGAACAACTGGAGTGTGCTCCCTCTTGATCTTTGCTTCCTGGATTACCTGTCCTTACATTCATCCTTGGTTCCTATGCATGCTTATCATGATTGTGTTATCATACATTCATTAGTATACTATTAAAACTCAATAATCTTAAGCATGTATAGTCATGATCATTTCAAACAGAAAATAATAAGCATTAGCATTCAAGGTTTATGTAGGATTCTTATGGTTAGTCAAATCATAAGAAACATAACATATCTAAACCTGTAATTACTCAAACCTATGACTCTTCAGGTTAGTTGAATCATCAATCAAGATAAGAGATATAATATGCATAAAACCTGTGATTATTCAAACCTATTCCTTCATGATTCTTCTGGTTAGTCATATCATCAATTATGGTAAGAAATATAATATGCATACAGCCATGACTTATTCAAACCTACGACTTCATGAATAATCATTATCAAACAACACAACAGTATAAGATCCTAACACAAGGTAGGATTCTATCTTGATATAGGAAAAACATACCTGGATTAGCATGCTAGTTATTTATGTCTAACATACTCACATAATGTCTTCTTGTTCTTCTTCAATGACTTGTGCTAGTAACCTGTATATCTCATAGGTTAACTATTACAAAACCAAGTTATACATACCTCGTAAATGGATCTTCTATGAGATCCATGACAATGGATGAATCTTTGTCCTCATGTTATCATGATCATATGTTCTTGGACCAGAACATGATTTGTCTTTCTTGGTGTACCTTTCATGTTAGTAGAGAACATAAACCTCATACAACACCATAATGCATTAGTACAATCATAAGTGTCAACACCCTAACCAATTAATATCTTCTATCATGCATTCATAATTTTGTTAAGGTGATATGACAAGTCTAAAATCAAGATTGTACTAACCGTAATAACATGAAGACAAACATACCATAAACTTAATCATGAACAAATCTCAAAACATACCTCGATGAGTCATACCTATCGAGATCGCTTGTAAAATTCTTATGTAAGGCTTTAGCCTCATCTCCCTCTGAAACAGGAACTTCTTCACTTATGCAGATGATCAATCCATCTTCTTCTAGGATGAACCCAATCCACTTGAATTGCAAGAACTGGACCCGGAGCTGGATATGGGTTTGTCAGAGAAACCCCAAAAATTCAAACTTTGAATTTCAAACTTCCGAAAGGATAGAAATATGTGCCTTGATGAGCTGATCAAGCTGGTATATTTAGAATTTGAAAACTGCAAAGTCTCACTCCTCAATTTTGCCTTTGAAACTTCCAGATTCACTGGACGTGACCCTGAACTGGGGTTTGATGAAGCCCACTCTTTTGCCCCATCAAAAGGTTTGATCCAAATCTCTAAGCTTCTATTTTTCTGAGGAGCTTCCAGCCGTGGTCACAGATTTCAAAAATTCCCATTTTTACAGAAGCCCTAATTTTCCACTTTTTTGATCAAAGTCCCGAACTAGGGTTTGATCAAGCCCGGCCTTCTGGCCAACCAAAAATTCTGATCTTGGTCTCTAAATTTCTATTTTGATGAATAGCATTCAGCCGTGGTCTCCGATTACAAAAATTTCAACTTTCTCCAAAGCCCTAAATTCTGAAAGCCATGAATGAAGGTACTCAAAAATAATTCTATTTTGACAGAAATATGTACCTGATTGTTTCTGGTGTAACTCCAAACTTTTTGATCCACAGGATCTGAAAAAGTTTCCTAAGATATCCTGACCTGTTATCTTTCCATCCTGACAGGTCTGACCTCAATTGGATTCTCTGAGAGAGAGTTATGCCAAATGTCGCAACGTGACCTGTTTATGGGATAATACAGGAGAGTGCACTTGTACGGCATGCCACGTGTCACTGGTTCAACTTCGGCCTCTGCAAAAGTTTTTTGAGATATTACAGTCTGTGTACTACCTGTCACTTTTTACTAAATTTCATTTGGAGCTTCCTAGCCCAGGTTATGACCTTTTTCCCAAGGTCACCTGATTTTGACTCAGATCTGGAAGAGGCAGAAACCCTATATTGTATAGATCATAAATCACAAAGTACAACGAATTAGAGGTTGTCCTTTGGACACAAGGTACCTGGAGATTTTAGCTTCGTCCTGTAACAATTTCAGATCCGAAAAATTCACCAAAATGGATTTATAGCGAAAGTGCTACGATGACTAGTTTTTTCTATATCAAGCCCTAGCATCGTAAGTGCAACAAGTGTCATACATGCCATATCATGCCTTCTTTCAGGCTAGATTTGATACCATGTTAAATTTTCTGAATTTACTTCAATCTGATCTAGGATCTTAACTGAGAGAACAACATGTACAGCATATCTACAGCATATCAATCATAAGAGATAGACATAACCTAGCAGCAGATCCTCCTCCTCCATAAGTGCGCCACTCCTCCTTGAGTGCATGAGTGAGAAGTGAGTGAGTAAATAGAGTGCCTCCCGCACTCTATTTATACTTGAATTGACTTGCCTTTTTACCTAACTCATGTAGGCTCAAACTTAACCACATAACATAATGCTGACTGGGCCGACCCCCAATAGGGTGGTCTAATAACCCTTTGACCCACATGACTTATACAGGGCCGACCCCAAACAAGGTGGTCTAATAACCCATCAAGTATAAGTTACGACACTTACAATATAAATGACGACACTTCCATATAGAGGAATAATAACATCTCTATAGGAATACAATATACATATATGTGAAATACATTCCGAAGTTACATATACATCAACAGTCATATCATTGAATTAGAACCTACCACTTATGAAGAAGCATCCAGGCACCAAGTTTGGGAGGATGCCATGGTGGAATAATACCAATCCATCATGAAGAATGATGTGTGGGGGGTTGTGTCGAAACCTGAGGGGAAGTCAATAGTGAATTCCAAGTGGTTATACAAAATCAAGCATGGAGCATATGGGAGTGTTGAAAAACACAAGGCTAGATTCGTTGCCAGAGGGTTCTCTCAGAAAGAGGGAGTCAATTATGATGAGACATTTTCTCCTGTGGCTCAATATACTTCCATCAGATCGATCATTGTTATTGCTTCGGCTATGGGATGGAAGTTGCATCAGATGGATGTCAAGACAAACTTTATCAATGGTGTTATTGAGGAAGAAGTATGTATTGAACAACCATAATGGTTTGTTGTCCATGGAAAGGAGTCTCACATATGCAGGATGAAAAAGGCCATGTATGGACTCAAGCAAGAACCCCATGCTTGGTATGGACGGATAAACAGATTCCTGGTGAGTTTGGGATTCACCAAGAGTGAGCAAACCCCAACCTTTACTACAAGGTTGTGGATGATGAGCCACTGATTTTGTTCCTTTGTGTTGATGACCTGTTTCTCACTCGAAATGAGAAACTTATCGTATGGTGTAAGAAGAAACTTGCCTCTGAGTTCGAAATGAAGGATCTTGGATCGATGCATTACTTATTTGGATTAGAAGTATGGCATAGAAAGAAGGATATTTTCCTATGTCAAGGAAAATACACCATAGATATTCTGAAGAGATTCGGGATGGTGGACTACAAGTCCATGACCACTCCGATGGATGCAAATTTGAAGAAGATGAGGGATTCTACTTCAGATTCAAATTTGATTGATCCCACTATGTATCGCCAGTTGATTGGGTCCTTGATGTATCTGACGAACACCATACCATATATATGTTTTGCTATGAATTCCCTCAGTAAGTTCATGTGTGAACCGAGGCAGATTCACTGGATTGCTGCAAAACATGTGCTCAGATACTTGCATGGAACTGTGGGATATGGCCTAAGATATGATTCAGAGTTTGACTTGATATTGCATGGGTTATAGACTCAGATTGGGCCGAACATGCTTCAGATAGGAAGAGTACTTCCAGATGTTGCTTCAATTTGGGTTCTGCAGTGATTTCCTGGTGCATCAAGAAGCAAAACTTAGTAGCACTCAGTACTACAGAGGCCAAGTATATGGCTGCTAGTACAGCATCCCGAGAAGCAATATGGATTCAAAAAATCCTTATAGGATTGTTTGGCCAGATTCCAGAACCAAACGTGATTCACTGTGATAACCAAAGCTGTGTGCAGATGTTAGTGAATCATGTATTCCACGACAGTTCCAAGCATATAAAGATTCAATATCACATCATTCATGATATGGTGTAGAAAGGTGCGTTCGAGTTATAGTATGTTTCGACAGATGACCATACTGCAGATGTTCTCAACAAGCCTCTTCCCAGGATAAAGTTTGAATACTTTCATGGAAGACTTGGAGTGGAAGAGAACGTGTCCCTTCTTGAGAGGGAGAGATGACATAGGGATGTTTACCCTGCTTTCACCTAGGTGCCTCTACTCGTCCAGGTTCTCAGCCAAGTATGGGAGAAATCCCATCGACAAATGAGACGGACATGCAGTAGATGGTCGGGTTCCACCTAGGTGTCTTTACTCATCTAGGTTCTCAACCAAGTATGGTTGAAATCCCATCGACAGATGAGATTGACAGGTAGTAGATGGTCGGGTTACACAAAAGTGACTTTGCTTGTCCAGGTTCATAGACACGTATGGGATTATTCCCATCGAAAGATGAGACTGACATGTAGTAGATGGTCGTGTGATGATTGCACATGTACTTCTACTCATTCAGGTTCTCAACCAGGTATGGGAGTATCCTATCGGCAGATGAGATGAACAGGAAGTAGATGGTCGTGCACCACTACTCATCCAAGTTCTCAGCTAGGTATGGGAGGATCCCATCGGCAGAGACAAAAAGGTAGCATATGGTAAAGCCTATCTCTCAGACATCCAGGTAGGATGGAGAGACTACTCTTGAACTCACCGAAGGACTGGTGGAGTTGATGCATGATGACACTTATAGAAGGACTAAGACTGTGTTGACAACCTTCAGCATGTATAGAGATGATTGAGATAGTATAGATGTACAAATGAAACCCAGATGATCATGATGTTGATGATGACCAAAGAATACCTTCCTTGTTGAGAGGGAGTGTTGGAATTTGTGCAAATTTAGAATTTATTCTTATTGTATTTTATTATAATTGATTTAACCTCCTAAGGGAGTTGAACTTGATGTAATTAATCATGTAAACCCTAGAAAGAATAATGTAAACCTTGGGGAGAAATTCAAGTAAAGAAATTAATTATTAAATGCATTTTTATAGTCCCTCAAGTCAGGTTGTCCCAGTCAAGTTAGAGAAGTCGGCTGTGTTGAGGAAAAAGCCAGTTTGGAACTTGTATAAATAGAGGGAAAGTTCACCTCATTATTCACTCATTCACTCAAGACAAGTTCGCATCACTTGGAGAGAGATTCGCACCTGCAGCTAGGAGAAGACATTTTTGGGTTTCTACTTGGAAAGTACTTCCATTTTTTCTCTCTCATCATTGTACTTTGTTCTCGGAATTATTCATCTCTATACAAAGCTTGCTGGGTGTTCTCTTGATTAGGTTTCCCATGATAAACTCTCGTGTTCTTTGTTTATGTGCTTCGTCTCTCTTCTAGTGATATTATTGAGTTTAATGCAATTGAATTATTATGCTATAATTGTATGAAATACTAACAATCTACTATGCAAATAGTCCATTGGTGTTTGGGGTAGAGAGATTGCTATTTGCAGCTTTGGTGATTATGGAAAAGATGTTATCCTATAGAAAAGTTGTTTTCCTACATTGTTATTGTCATCGTTGTTCCTAAATGCTTGTTGTTGGTGGCATGTATGTCACATGGAAACATTTTTTGACAATTTTTTTTGGTGGTCTGCATATTTGCGTAGCATGAAAGTATAGTGCCTGATCAGTAGATATAATTGGTTCAAGAGTGAAAAGTCCATATTTTTATAACTTTAGCATGGAAGAATGTTTGCTTTCTAGCCATGTGTTGTGGAAGTGCTACATGTTTATAGAGCATGGTTGGAAGACATATTTCCTAAGTATGGAAATTTATAAATGACAAAAACCAGTCATGTTGTTTGAAGATGGCCGTCAATATCGTTTAGAGGAAAATATGTCAGTAGGATGTGCTGGCCTCGCTTCTTTGATTGGTTGTTACTTGACTAGTTAGTTAATGTATGACACAAATTTAATAGACTGAATCATGTTGTATCGATATTGGGTGGCTAGTTGATGTGAATAGGCGTGCTACTTATTAAATGGGTCCACATAGGTTGCATGTTCCGGTTAATGGAAGATCGAGGAACAATTGTGGTTTTCACTATGAAGCACCAATTTATAAATGTAGAATGCTATCAACTATTGGATCAAGCCTTGTTGTTGTTTTGCGGTTTTGTTGATTGTAGGTTTCCCGCTTGAAGAGTTTCATCAACATTGTCCACTATTCCAAATCCCTTCAATACTAATAGTTTATTCCATGGGCCGGGCCTTTTCTAATCTTGTATGGTCTTATGTCTTGTTTTTCGCATTTTCACACTTCCAAGTGATGTATCTCGAAAGGATACTTCTGTAAAGCACATCAAATTTGTTGTAGCTTCACATAACACTCAGTTGGTGCATGGCACCATAACTTTGTTGGTGGACTTTCTTAGAATACTTCATTTGATATCTTTATCGCATTCTTGTACCTCTCAAGCAATATTCTTTTGTGGAGCTTTGCCTATATATTTTTGAGAGTTGATTCTTGGATGGCAAAGTAATATCATTTGAAACATCAAATAAAAAAATACATGGAGAGCTTGTAGTACATAATGGCTAACTCAATCAGATACCTGTTTCTATGGTCAATGATTTGGAGCATGTCTCCATTGTGGTCGGGTAAATGGGTAATTGTATCAATCCTTCCCACCAAGAACCTCATCAAATAGAGGGGCTCATAATAGAACAACATTTCATAGTATTGTTACTATGTATAAGCTTTTTATAAAAGATGTATATTTTCTATCTATGTGACGGTAGTCTCAATGTATGCATGATGGTAGTTTCATTATTGTGTGTGTGTGTGTGTGTGTGTATTTATAAAATTCATTTACATAAAAAAATTGCTATTTATTGACCTCAGCAATTGTGGCTTCCACAGTCGATATTTATTCTTTGCTCTTTTGCACGCATATTGAATGTTGCTTGTGTAAATCTTATGTTTTATAGCCTAGGAGATGAGTTCTGGTGTTCCAAATTTGGATAGACATGAGTATGAGAAAGGTTCTTGGGATTATATTTTCCACCCTCCCCCTGTTAAATTTTTTTTTTTTTGATGTTTGGTTTCCTCAATTACAAATTCCAGGCTTACAAAAGCCTTTATCTGGGTGGTGCTCTTGTTCTTTGCTTGCTACCAAATGATTTTTTCGTTGTCGCTTCTCTGTGTGTTGTGAGTGCAAGCCTTCTATGCCCATTTGAGAACGTTTTTTGGCCAAGTCTTTCTAGCCTAAAAATTGAAATGCATATTACGGGTCAAAGATGGCTTTCCTGTGGCCGTTGTAATGTAGAGTATTTTATGGCAATTTTTTATATTCCAAGTTGCATATTTTCTACTATGCCATACACACACACACACACACACTTTCTATAATAGTTGTGTCCATGCCATGTTCTTATTTTCTAGAGATTGAAATTCAGTTAGTGATGTTTCCTTTGTTGATAGGTTTCCAGTATTCCAATATATTGATGGTTCATTGTGCTTATATATATATATATATATATATATATATATGAGCTTGTTGGACATTTCATTATATTGTAGTATTCTTTTGATATATATACATGTAAAACAAATTTTGTTTTTTAGTTGTGCTTGTGTTTTTCAAATATCCAACCTTGGCTTCTAGAACAAAGATTACGGTTGGCCATCCTTTTTACCATATTGAACAATTAGCGATCACGCTCTTCTAAGTGTTTTTATTCCTCTGTCTTTGAAAAGAGAATGGATTGTGTGTACAAATTTTGCATCTATATATCAATATTTAAAACCTTGACATGTTTTTTTCACAACCCTTCAAGCTCATTTACTATGGTCAGTTTTGTATTCTATATTCTTGGTTTGTTAAATAGCAAGGTTAGGGTCTTCTTCAATTCTAGTGTCCAAATATTTTACATTACATGTGGATCTGAAAGGATGTTACTTTCTAGTCCAACAACATAGTCTAAACAGATGTATTTTTCATTTTTTTGTGATAAGGATTTCCTCAAGGCTCGATGGCTCAAGTTCTTTGAAAAAACCAGTTGACATTGTCCTACTTCTTAATGGTTGGAATTGTAAAAAAAACCCTCTTAACGTTGCATACATTTTTGGCTATGTCCATGATAGTTCTCTCCCCCCTTTTTTTGCTTGATATATTGTCATATTACATTTTTTCTTTTTATGTGGCATTGGTTTCATCACATATATATGAAAATTATGCTGAATGTGGTTGTCATTGATGTCAAAGGAGTTCAGTAATGACAAAGGAATAACAAAGGACATGATGGAAGGAAAATATCAGTAAATGACAAAGGAATAACAAAGGAAATGATGTGGCATGTGTGATGAGGCTGGAAAGGCACATGATAATGTTATGGTGCTATCATGAAGTCAGTGCAGGGCAAACTCAGTGAAAGACAAAGGAATAACAAAGGAAGTGATGCCATGGCATGTATGATGATGTGGCATGTGTGATGAGGCTGGAAAGACACATGATGGTGTTCTGGTGCTATCATGAAGTCAGTGTTTCAATCTGACATCATTCTGGAAAAGTATGGCAATTTTGTGAAACTTTGGAAATTGACTAAGTATGAAAAAATTAGTCCAAACTGCTCTAAGAAAATGCCCGCCATAATTCATAGGTTAAATAAAATGCCTCCCCCATCCTGTTAGACTATATCTTGTTGAAGTGACTATCTGACCATGGTCTCATTTCTTCAAAAGAGTGCTTCATGACAAAGTTATAGATTTGCCAAAACAAGGGTTCATGCAGTTTTAAGAATTTTTGGCAATTGACTAAGTGTTGGAAAATTGGTCCAAGTGGCCTCAAGAAAATGCCCGTCGTACCTCGTGAGAGAATAATAAAAAGTATATGAAAATAGAAGTCCGCACCTTGTTGAATATTCTATCTGAACATGGTCTCATTTTTCCAAAAGAGTGTTTTATGACAAAGTTATAAGTATGCCAAAACAGGGTTTTAGGTAGATTTACACCAGTCTAGTAATATGCATGCCTAGGTCAGAGGAAGATGAGTTTGAAGGTGAAATTAGTTTGGTTGTGCTCAGTGACATGTATTACATCATCTGGTATCATTGGTTTAAGGTTTTGGTGAAAAAAAAGAATCCACCTTAGTTGACCTAGGGTTTGGAAAATTTGTCTAAGGGTCAACACAAAAGTTCAGAAGGCCATTTGCAAATGTCCACCAAAAGTTGTCTTGGTGTCAATAAATTTTTCCAATTCCATGAGTCTGTTCTTTGGATATGTGTCTATCCAATCATGCTTTTAGGTTCCTCCCTGATGGCCACATGTGGAAGAAATTAACCTGCCAAATTGAGAAAAATCTTGTTTTACATATTAAGAACAAATGAAATTTGTCAGAGTGTTAAGGGGGCCTGCTAGAAATTTTCCTTGTGCTGATAAATTCATCAGTTGGCATGGGTTTATTCCTTGATGATATGGCCATCTAGTCATGGTCTCAGATTTCTCTATGGAGGTTGCACGTGCAAAATACAAGCCTTCCAAATTGAGAAAAAGTTTGTCTTTCTGTCTTAAATGAAGTTTGAAGAGGCCATTGGAAATGCACACCAGAAGCTGTGGTTGTGCATATAAATTCATCCAAAGGTGTGGATCTGTTCTTTGGTAGCTTGTCCATCTAGCCATGTTGTCAGTTTCTTCTTTGGTGCTCACACATGCAAAAGAATTGACCTACCAAATTGAAGAAAAACTATGTTTACACAGTATGTGAGTGTGCCAGCGCTAAGCTTAAATAATATTTGTTAAACAAGTTTTTCAGATATCCGCACAAGACAGTGATTTTAATAAGAGATTGCCCAGCCAATTTAAACAAGGATTAAATGAATAAAGACAAAACACACAAGGTTTGTTATTTAATTAAAAAACAGAGTTTATCTTTTTGAAGAGACACGAGTATGGAAAAACATGAGATCAGATTGAAGAGATGCAATGCTTGAAGAATAAGATGCATAATATATAAATAGGTTTTTGAAGTGAAAAGGAAATTTCTCTGATGTCCAGATTGAAGGAGCAACAAGAACAAGATAGAGTTAAAATAAAAATGGGCGCGCTTGATGAAAAGATGTAATCTTCAGATTGGAAGGACGCGACCATTGAAGAGATGCGATTGTGTTAAATATATTTATAAGCATCATTTCGAGTTGAAGAGGGTGTCTCAGGGAGATTTGAGAATATAGATTGGAAGCCAAGAAGAACATATGTGTATGATGGGTTTTGATATGAATATCTGAAGCAACATAGAGTCGAGAGAAGAAGAATAGAGTGTCTGCATATTTAAGATGAAGATTTGAAGAAGTGCAGAACAAAAGTCAGAGAATAAAGGAGAAGAATTGAAGTTGTTTGCATCCTAGATCCATGTAGCAGAAAGAAAAGACAAAGACTGATGAAGTAAAGAATTACTTGTGACAGAGTTGAAGAAAGAAAGATTTGGAAGATTGATATAAACACATTAGGGAGGTAGGGTGGTGCTAGGGAAGGCTATAGGCCTGCAATGGGGTTGTAACCTCCTTCCAGTGGCAGATCCATGTAGCAGCAAGAAAAGACAAAGACCGATGAAGTAAAGAATTACCTATGACAGAGTTGAAGAAATAAAGATTTGGAAGATTGATATAAAGGCATTAGGGAGGTAGGGTGGTGCTAGGGAAGGCTATAGGCCTGCAAGGGGGTTGTAACCTCCTTCTAGTGGAAGCTGGTAAATAGGGTGTCGAAGCATCCTTTTCAGTAGTAGCTGATAAACCATGGGTTCGTATCCTCCTTCTAGTAGTAGTTGGTAAATAGGGTGTAGTAGCATCCTTGTCTGTTGTAGAAGGAAGAAACCAGGGTGTAGTAGCATCCTTCAGTTGTAGCTAAGAAACTCGGGGATTGAAGTCTCCAGCAAGTTGTAGCTTGCAAAAACAATTGTAAATATAATTTTGCAGTTATAGAAAGTGTTTGTGGTTTTCCCAATTGGGATTCCATGATAAAAGTTGTGTTCCTTGTATCTTGTTGATCCTATGTGTTAATGAATAAGTTAAAAGTGGTTTTGATTGTTAAAAGTTATCAATACTGATTCACCCCCCCTCTCAGTATTGTCCAATATTCCAACAAATTATTTGGGAAAATCTATGGAATTAGATTCTAGTGAGGGAGATAATAGTATATTCATAGATAATTTTATGTGTCTAGTACCTACACAAAATTACCTTGGTTTATAAAAACTAGGATGCTTGCAACAAATCAGAGATGAGAATATTGCATATATTGTGTCGAAGCTCCGCATTCTACAGCTTGGTAACTAGATGTGCACCTCTGGTCCCAGTTAGACAACATTTACTAGACATGAGTTTTTTTTTCCTGTCTATGGAAATGAGTTTTCCAATGCTCCACACCGCAAATAACTATTGCTTTGTCCCACTATGGGGAAAAAAACAATCCTTGAATGTGTCATTTTTTACAATGTATGCGTTCGTAGGACAACTATTGTTTCTAGTCTTATACGATTTATCTGCTCTTTCCATGGTTATTTTCCTAGGCTCTGGATATTGTGATGGTAATTTTCACTGATGTTGGTCTTGCAGTGCTCTACCATGATGTTTCTTCATTGTCTTATAACATTGTTCTGTCAACATTGAACAATGTATCTTTTCCTAGGGGGTTGACAAAAGATTGGGGCTTTTGATGGCATTACCAAAAGGAGTTTCAAAAAAATGTTCCATCAGTGTATTCCATTTGTAGGCATGTGTTTTTTTTCCATAGCATTGGCTATAAATTGATGTGGTCAAAAGAAACAACCATTGATGTCTTTGTGTTTGATTTAGTGCGCAATTGTTTGTCAATGTTGTTTTTGTTCGATTTTTTGATAGTGTTGCTTTTCACATGTCAATCTTCATGTTTTGGAATTCCCACGGTGATTTCTTTGAATACATATATGTAGATATTAGCAGTGGTGTAGTGGTTTGTTTTAGAGGTGACCGGTTCTAGTCTTCAAATTTTGACAAACACTATCAATGAGACACTTATAACATCATGCTGCAACTTGAAGTAAAAAAAATAAATGCATTGTTCTTTATATAAATTTTCAAACATCCAATTCATAAATAATTCATATGTGTGTGTGTGTGTGTGTTCTTGCATGCAACTATCGATCGGTTGTTGTTGTCAAAAGGTTTGTTCAATTTTTATTTTTTTCCCCTAAATCTAAGGATTTATAATCTCTTCTAGCGATTTAAAAAAATGGATAAATGGATGGACTGTTTCTGCTATGGTCTGTGATTTCCCAAATAATGTATTCCCTGTACGAGGGATTCTTCCTATTCAAACCCATATTGCTTCCCTTTGTCCATCATTTTTAGCCTATTACCTATCATTGTTAGTCCATTGCATTCTTTTCTTTGGAAAATACTTCCAACCCTGGATAGTAGTGACTGTATTAACTCTCTTTTCTTATTTCACAAGGGTGTTTCATTGAATCGTTGATTTCATCCAGTAGTGTTGCACCATGTAATTTTGGAAAACTTCTGTTGTGCAAATGTTGTTGTGAGATTAGTCAAACATGAGTATTTGAAAATGTGCTAGTAAAACAAAGCTTTGGTAAACACTACCATCACTGTTTTTGCTTTTTAGGCATTGATTTTTTTCCCTTCCATTTTCTTTGGATTGATATGTTGAAAAGAGGCACCCTCTGTTTTGTTCCCATTTGGTTTGTTGTTCATTTCAATGTGAATTCCCTTTCATATTCAATTTAATGATGTTGCTTTGCAGATGGAATTTTCAGTTTTCTCAAAACCTCTGCAGCAAAATTTCACATTCTACGCTTTGTATTTTGTAAACATACGAAAATTAAAATACTTTGGCTTACATTATGGGCATTGAACTTAAAAAATGAGATTTCTTTTTTATAGACATCTACAACTTCAATATAAAAATAGTTCAATTGATTGTATTGCCCTCAGTTCTAGAATCAAGAATTGTTAAACATTCTAGTGTGATTGTGATGGCGTCTCTGTTGTAAATACAACATCTTTTAAATGTAGATGCTTATTCTTGTTCAATTTGATGGTTTTGATTCCCATGTGTCGAAATGAATTCTTTTTGAAGACCTATGTCTCAAATTTCCTCTTCTTCATTTTATATTTTATATATATGTTGAAACAATGGTGTCTTGATCTCTACTGTAAATATTGAAATCAAGAACATATATATATTCTAGAAAATCCAATATATATATAATACAAAGTAAAATATATATTCTCCTACGGTATGACTTTGGTTTCTATGGTTTGCACAATCAAAAAATTGTTGTCCACCCTTTTGCAAATTTGTTGGTGACTCTCTTGTAAAAGTAGCAAATGCTTTTACCATGCACGAGTTTCACTTTTAAAATTTCATGTCTTTATATTTGATGGAAAACTTAAGGAAACTATTACTTGCCTTCTAAATTTGTTTCTTGTGATCAACCTTGTACTTTTGGGAATCTTGTTTGGTCAACTATTGGTTTTGGGTCTACAAATATTTTTTTTGGTCTAGACAAACTTTTCTTTTATGTTAATTGCATAACCCTTGATAGTGTTTACAAATGTGCATGCATGTTATGTTCTAATTCGACAACATGCTTTAGACAAGAAATGTTGTTGGTGTGTGTATGTCCAGGAGCTTCCCAGCATCTCATAATTCATCACGCATTCGCTTGTTGCATTAAAAAAATCAACTCTAAAGGGTTTATTTATTGATATGTGGCATTCGTTGGAAATTGGGATTTTTGATCTCCCACAAGTTGATGTCTTTTGACATGCTTATTTTGTTAGGCTTTTCATATTGTGATATCATATATTGCTTGTTTCACATTAATTTATCCAGACACAGTTTATTTGTATTTTAGCACTGGTTTGTTTCCCTTCAGTGGTCACTCAGTGGTCCTCTCTTGGATAGGATGCTAGGAAAAGGCTAGTCGTTTGGATCCATTCTCCTTGCCTTCCACTTCAAGTTGTTGATTGGGATTAACCATTTTGAAAGGAAACTTCTTTTGCGTAGAACATGCTATTTCGTCGTAGCACAAATCTTGATCGATAGTTGGCACACCTCTTTCATTCACTCTTGCAGTTGTTGGAACTCCTCCAATTATGCACTATCAAATTGTCTTGGAAAACCCACGCATTCTCCTTGAATGTAATTTTTTTGTGCACATACAAAGTCGTAACAATTCTCTTTCGTTGGGGATGCTGAATGGCTTCGGTTTTTCTTTCTGTCCACCCCTTCCAGTTTAACCTACATATTATATAAGCATGCCTGCACATTTTCTAAGTTTGTCTATATAAATTGTTGAGGCTATCTGTAAATTCCTTTTTCCATTGGTGGCCTGAACGAGCTTGTTGCAGAGAAAAAGTTGTGCATGTGCATTGACATATATTCAAATGATTGAGCGATAAATCTATTAGTGTCATTTATTAACACGTCAATTCCAGTTGTACATTGTCATGGAATAAGTAATAGCATACAACATGGATAGTCTCATGTGTTCCTATACATGGCAAATATAGAGAACACATTCAATCCGCCTGAACAACAAACCAGGAAAAAGACGTTGCCACTCCATTTTTTTTTATTTTTTTCATGGGATACATAATAGGATTATAGACTTGAGCCTTTCATTACCATTTGCGATGTATATTGCTTTCTCACTTGACTTAGACAAACATCAATTGAAGTGAACATCGTTATGGAATTCATTTCTTGAATATTGGCACATCAACTGATATATTTAGTTTGTCACAACTTGCACATGGATTATCAACTTTCATGTTCACAAAATATGCTTCAGACACAGGTGAGACACAGTTGCTATTTTAATACATACAGAATAGTCTCCTAGTCATGTCTAAACTATGGTTTGTTAACATTGCTAGAACCATAATTTTGAACATCAATCCCTTTGTCACCCTTCGTTTCGCTAGATGTATTCTTGGTAAATTTCTTCTTCTTGCATTCACTTTTTACTGTTGGTAGCTTCCTTGTTCCCTTATCGCATCCCATGGAAATAGCTCTAGCAAATTGTCATCAATTTGTTTCAAAGAAGCTTGTTTCGAGGTTATTTTTGAGTATTCTTCTACATAGAAATTTTCATGCTCTTGTGAAACACTTTTCTAGTTTGTTGGCCTCACAAAATATTTGAACCTGTTCCTAGAAAATGGGTGGATGATAGAATGTAGACAAGAACTACAAACTCCTAGGAGGAAAAAAAGAAACTACTAGACTATAAATAGCATAGTACAGACAAGCAAAATTTTTAGCAAAACAAAATTAAAACAAACAAGCCATTAAACAATGTACATATATTCGCTTCGAAAAGAAAATGCAATTGAGAGAAACACCTCTACTGAAATTGGATGGTTGTATCTAGTTCAAAAAATATGTAGTTGCTTGTGATATTATATAGATTAAGTTCAATATTAGAAGAAAATAAACTCGCATGGTTTGGACTATCTTTCTGGATTAGACAAAAAACAGGTTTAAAAGACCCATGCTTCCCAAGATGTTTTCCAGTCAATGTGTATGGTCTTCTACATATTGACCATGCATGGCACCGATTGACCTATTCAAACCATTTGTCATAATAGCTCAGCTGAAAAAAATTTGCCATGTTCAATGTCTATGTGATATGCCTTTGTCTCCTCGGAATATGTGTTTGCCATCCAATACCATGGCGGGTTTCCTTAACAAGCTTAGGGTTTGAAACTTTGATTGATGACCTTGAATCATCTAACAATTCAAAAATTGAAGCAAAACGTTCTCCTGCTTGCAATGAGAATAGCAAGGTTTGTTTCTCATCTTGATTTCGAGGCAAAATAGGAGTAAAACCCATTGCAATGTTTTTTCCTCTATTGTAAAGTCTATTAAGTCCTCTTTTGTTAACTTAGTTGCATTTCTATTGTTTTTTTTGCCCCCTCTTTTCTTTATGTGTTTCTAACATAAGGGAAAACACTTGCTTGTCATTGGCTTTTCCCAATAGAATTGCATCATATTTTGCAACAAGCCATTATTCAATCTTCCAGATACTTTTGAATAGTGTTTCACACTCAACAAGCTAACCCTTCTAATCGAACCAACATTATCTACATGATTTTCACCTCCCCCCCCACACATCCCCACCCCCTTCAATTGACATGTGTGGAAGATTGGATGATCTGGTCTAGATATTGCATTCCTCCTTTCCTAGGAGCAGTGTGCTTGCAACTTGCAAGATTGGTCTTTTGAGAGAGAAAAAAAAAAGAAAAAAGAAAAAAGAAAAAAAAACTAGTTATTCCTTTTTGTCTTTACTAAAATTGAGTAGCAAAGTTTGACAAAAAAAAAAAGTGTTTTCTTCGATTTGTTTCTTTCTCTTTTTCCATTCGTCCGTTGGCTCAATCTCTAGAATATAGTTCCAAATTAGTTCCTTAACAACTTCAATTGTTCATTTACACTCTTTTACTCTGATCGATTCCCATTGTAGATACACTTACAACAGAGTCCAACGTGGTCTCGTCATTTGTATTTGCTTATGCTTCTACTGCGACCATTCGTTAATGATGGAAATCCTGGACCAATAGAAAAAAATAGACATGCTATTGCATCAAAGACATGATTATTCCTTCAATTAGACATGTTCCTTTTGAATATATTGATGTTGCGTTGTCCAAGAACCATTTGTTTCGGCTAATGAGCTTTCATTATGATGTAGGGGATTGCCTGTTTGATTCCCTTGTGGTCCTGTTGCATTATCGATACACAGCTTCATAAATAAGAGAAGGCATTGTCACACATTTTCGCTTGTCCTTGGCTCAGGTTCGGCCGGATGCGCTTACTTCGCTTCATACAGATCTGTCAATTGAATTCCTTTCTGACTTGCATGGAGTTCAAGACGTCGACTTGTACCTTGATCGAATGTCACAGTCCGCTTCACATCCCGATCAAGAAAATACATATGGACTACGGGGTGATATCTTTTGCATGAAGTGGTTTGCGAATTGGCTAGATGTTCTAGTTGTTGTCTGGTCATCAACTCAAAAAACGAAATACCTCCATTTCAACTCTAGGCTGCCACGATATTGCTATAATCTTATCTTTTGGACACTTTGAGCCTTTGTTGTCGTATGGGTCAATAGAAAGAGGCCATTTGGGCTCCACTCAACTGCCTCAAAATATTCACATGTTCCACTTTAGTGATTTGCAACTTGAAATTTCACATTTAGTGGAGGTCCTCCTACAACTGGTTCAATCGAAGGCCACTTTCATGACTCATTGTTTGAGTCTATGTGTAAATTGACATCCTTTTTTGACACTACAAGTCTTCAAAACGTTGTGGCCCAAACATTTTCCAATTCAATGGCTTCAAAGGATACAAGAGCATTTAAATGTGTTGACACATATTTGCACATAGAAAACATGCAAGGAATACAACTTGCTTCTGATTGGGAGAGGTCAATTTGTTCTTCAATGGCTATGTGAATTATTGTACATTAACATATTCTTATGGGAAACCAAAGTGCAACCTATATTATCACAATATTATTCAACTAATATCACAACTACAAACATCTATCTCCTGTATCATGAATTAGACACAACCCATTTATATTTCCAACCATTGGTGGAGACAAATTTCAGAAACAATTTTCAAAGTGGACCAATTTCCATGGAAACAACATCATTGCTTGAGTCAATGGCGAATGGATATGAACAATTGCACTGCAAAAGAACAGACAAATGTTGTGAAATAAACAAAATGAAAACACTTTGCATAAACTCAACAATGCACAATGACTATAGATCAAGCAAGCATCTTCGACTAGTTCATACAATATGGAATAAACAAAGCACACTGGAAGAGACAAATGCTAGGAGAAATGGAATTGAAGAGCAATAAAGAGAACACAGAGCCACTTTGCAATATGGAAATAAACAAATCCCACCAAAAATTTTGCGATTGGTGAAGAAAAGCATGCGTCAAGATGCTTTCAAAAAAAGCCAAGATGAAAAGAAAGCCACCCTCGAGAAAAAAATATGTCATGGCATACTTGAAGACTATTAAAAACACCCCCACTCATCCATGCTCTTGCTGTAAACGTCTACATTTCAAGAAATATTCGATTTGTTGATTATAAAATTGTTGTGGCATTTGGTAGTTTGTCAAAGGACACTTACCAACACCGAAATCTATTGACCCATCAAATTTGCAAATGCTGCAAGAAAAGCATTTCCAATTCCGAAAAAACTCTCTATGCATCGACAATTTCCATTCGTCACAACCTACCCATTGCATTTGTATCTATGTTGACTCCTCTTGATGAGCATTTAGTGTCACCAATAAATTCCTTTGCACAAATACGTCTTTGGTTATAGACATGTGCAAGTAGGTCTAACTGGGACAATCATCAACGCCCATGCAGATTTAGACAATCATCAACGTCCCTGGATGATGATATTACGATTGCAATTGTCTTGAAATGCCAATTGCAATACAAAAATGCATTTATGTTTGGTAATGTACGCCCGAAGATTATCATGGCATCATTAATATATTTGTACGATAATGAAGTCTACAAACTTGAGGGTATCACTATGCTCGAGAAAAGATGCTCCTCTTTGTCGCACACAGACATGACTCCAATTTACTGAAAAGCGGTTTTAAAACATGAGTTGAGGCATACCTAAGCTGAAAAGAAGAGGTCTCCCATATTGAGGAGAATTTTATGGCTACTACAACCAAAAAGTGGGGCGACATTGACATTGAACTTGAAAATTTTGAGTTGCAACTTCGCGAGCCGATAGAGATTTTTGACTTGAAAAAATGCTCATCAATTGACCCTGTGTTAGAACAATATGATATCCACCTTGATTTGCAACGCAAGAACACATGCCATATGTCGCAAATGAAACCCCCTTTCAACTTGGGACAGAATCCATTTCTTCTGGATATGGCTCAATGCCATGCAATACGTTGAGACTTAAACAAAGAACAACAATCAATTGTAAAAGAAATTGTTTCCAGGAAAAAAAATTCCCCTTCGACTCCAATTCACCTTTTTTTAATAGGAAGCGTTGGCAGTAGAAAAACCCACACTGCTAAAAATCTTTATGATGCCCTTTTCCATCTCTATGAAAAAGAAATTAGAAACGATCCATTGAAAATAAAGGGTCTTGTAGTTGCTTTTACTGGCAAAGCAACTTACAATATCAATGGGTGACAGTGCATTCTGCCTTGCAATTGCCATTGAATTCATCAAAGATGCTCCCATTAAGTGCAAACACACTTGATCTTCTCTCAAAAGACTATGAGAAACTTTGATTTATTTTAATTGATGAGGTGTCTTTGATAGGTTTTAAAATTCTCTACAACATAGACAAGCACTTGCGTGAAATGACGCATATGCCTATGAAACCATTTGGAAACATTGACGTCATGTTTTGTGGTGACTTGTTTCAAGTAGAGCTTGTTCATGATGTTTGGATTTTTCAACAACCAAGGTTTCAACAACAAACATTCCCTTCTGGCTTTTGGATCGATATTGTAAAATACTAGGAATTGAAATCTGTTGTCCGACAAACTAATGAGACATTTGTCTCGACTTTGAATAGGATTAGAACATCAAGACATACAATTGACGATATTGAATTCCTTAGTCGGAATTTTCATAGAAAACAACCATTGGACTCGACCTTCCCCTATCTCTACCATTGCAATAAAGATGTTCAACAACATAATTCCAAGATGTTGTCTTTGGTTGAGACAAAATCATTTATGCTAACAGCTCATGACTCGAAAATCGACCAGCTTGACACAAATCTAGATAGTACAAGGAGTATTCAACTTCCATTAACAATCACCTTGAAAAAAAAACATGCTAGTTGAACTTGTGAGAGGCAACTACTCAATTGAAGATGGCTTGGTCAATGGAGCATAAGCTCTCTTCAAAGACTATTCTCCAGTAGCCCCAAACATCATTTGGGTTGAGTTCAAAGATCCAAAGGTCGATGCAGCTACCCGTGCAAAAATACAACAGTTTTACACATCTTCTACCATGGACAACTGGACACCTATCAAGCAAGCAACAACACAAATTTCACTTGGAAATGGAAGGAATGTGTTGCAACAACAATTCCCGATTCAATTGGCATTTGCAAGAACAATCCATCGATTGCAAGAGCTGACAATGGAAAAGTTATCATTTGATCCAAAAGGCGTGAGAAGACATGGCCTTGTTTACACTGCACTTTCCCATGTCAAAAACATCGTGTGAAATTTTAAATCACAACATACCTAAGAGTTGAGTATACCTCACAAAGAAAGAATGAGCAGAAAAGATGAATTAGAGTGAAAACTATAGTAAAAATGAGCAGACAATTAATCATGCATTAGAACTCAGATAGGAGCAAAATAATGTCACATGATCCAATAATCAGTATAGCCAACAATGATATTACAATGGAGAGAATTTGAATCACACAGGAGAATTCGAACCTCAATTGGTCTAGCATAGGAATTGTCACCACTGGAGTGCTCCAAAAGACTCAAACTCAACCAAACTAAACCTAAATTCAGTTAACTGAAGACACAATCAGTTAAATGACCAAGGAGGGTGCATTAGTGAGTTTGTCATGCAAATCACTCAGAAAAGGGTGCATGAGGCCACAATTAGTGGCATCCGGAGCTCTAACCCCCCACAAGAGTCATCTAACTAAGGTGGACTGAACTGGAACAATGAGTAGGTTCCTATAAAATACGGAACTGACTAAAGTGGTCCTAAATGATGCATGCAGGGCTTAGAAGGTTGTAGATGGATTCTGGATGACATCTGCACACCACTACGGGACAAATGACATCATCAACTACTAGGAAAATGAAATAATGCTTGGTAGGACAAGGATGGAGTATTAAAACATCTTAAACCCCCCTTTAATCCATACTTTTGCATCTTGGGCTCTGGTTAATAAGACCAAAGGTCACCCATACAATAAAATAAATGAAAATAAAGAACTGTTCATGAACCAAGGAAATGGGGAAAACCTCCCCCTCAATAGGACAACAAGAAGCTCAAACAGCTTTCACACCAAGTAGAGATCTGAGATAGACAAATCTCCTCTGAGTGAAAAACTTAGTGAATATGTCTGCAATCATCTCCTCTATAGGACAATAATGCAATGAGATGTTCTTGTTGTGCACTAGCTCTCTGATGTAGTGCATGTGAACCTCAATATGTTTGGTCCTCTGCTTCTGTACTAAGTCATTAGAGATCCAGATGGCACTCTGATAATCACAAAATATGTCAACTGAAGGAGAAGTGCGAATGCCAAACTCAGTCAAGATCCCATGCAACCAAACTGCCCGGATGGCTGCATTCACAACCTCTCTATACTCTGCCTCTGCTGAAGATAATGCAAGTGCTGCTTGCTTTTTGATTGACCAGTATATTGGTCCTGATCCAATCATGAATATGTACCCTGAAGTTGACTTCCTATCAATACTGTCTCCAACCCAGTCTGAGTCAGTAAAACCAACCAAATCTAGTGGAGCACCAACATAATAGTGCATCCCAAACTGTCCCATACCTTGCACATAGTGCAAGATCCTCTTAGTTGCTTTCCAATGCAGCTCATGTGGCTCCTGCATGTACCTAGCGACAAAACCAACATCATATGATAGATCTGGTCTCGAATGTGTTATATATAACAAGATACCAATCAACTGCTTGTAAAGAGACCTATCAACCAAGGGTGTGGAATTACCTTCTTCCAATCTAATGCCAGATAGGAAGGGAAAGGATGTGGCTTTGTAATCATCCATATGAAACTTTTTGAGTAAATCATATTCATACATTGACTATGAAACGATGATATCTGAAGCATTTTGCATCACTTAAAGACAAATGAATTGTCTCAACAGTCCCAGATCTGTCATAGCGAATGCTTTGTTCAAGGAAGACTTGATGTGCTTCAACCCAGTAGCAAATCCACCAGTGATGAGCAAGTCATCCACATACAAAACAATCAACAATAGACATACACCCTTTTGTTGCATGTAAACATTGCAATCATATTTGCATCTTTCAAACTTTAGTGATAGTAAGAAGGAATCCATCTTTGCATACCATGCCCTTGGGGATTTCTTGAGCCCATACAATGATCTCCCCAGTCTGCATATGTCACCTACCCAAATTCTGAGAATATTATTTTATTTTCAAAATACTTTATGTTAAATTTTAATTACAAAGTTTTGTAATTATGACCAACTTTGGTCAAGGATGATTGTAATTACTGATTATTATTATTTAATAAATTAAAATAGGAGACAAACACCCAAGGGAACTGTTAAATGAGTGTTCACTGACCCACTAGGAGGAATGGAAGCTGTTAGAAGGTATGGGATAGATGGCAGCATTTGCACTCCACCACTAGCTATTGGTTATGGGACAACTACCCCTAAATTTGTGGCATTATCCCCCAGGTGGGTGGAAGAGAGCAGGAAGCTCATTAATGACTAGTTAACCACTAAAAGGCCTAGGCAGCCTAGATAAGGCAATTTGAATTGGGCAGACAACCCTTACAGTATTTTCTGCAGAAATATTCCTCAAGTGCATCAGGTGATCACTGAGAGATTCGAATAGGGAGGCTATGTGAGAGTGCAACTGTGAGTCTGCTAATTATATTGAGAAGGGAAACCAGATGTGTTGGTGCAGGTTTCTTTGACTGCTAAGTCTGCATGACTGATAATCTATATTGCTACTGAAAATTGAAGGACCTAAAGCTTCTACAGAATCTTCCTCCTGGTGGTTCAGTGAACAGGCTTGCGGGTCCTAAGGAAAGTAACTTAGCTGTCTTCAGGAATAGGTTGGGTGGAACAGGTTCTTTGGGTTGTTTGTTTCTCCTAAAGTCAACCAAGTTTTACTGTTTCTACCTTTTGTTTATAGTTAAATGTTTCTGTATAATAGAATGATTAATTTCAGTCATATAGAAGAAACTATTTTATTTTCTGATCTAAGTATAATTCTGAATGAAAAAGCTTTATGAAATGATTGAATCAATAACCATCTCTATATTTTTCCCCATGCTGTTTTTTGCATCGTACTCCAGTATAGAGAAGTAAATTAAGAAAGATGAGTGATAGGCAGAATGTCATTGATTGAAAAGATGAATACAGTAGTGTGCTTGTTAAACTCTAGCATATGTTTTAAAACGCAGGAAATAGTACATTCTAAATATAAACAAATGTACAGTATTCATCCCCTAATTCTTAAATAAAAACACATTTTATTTTTGCATAGATTTATACTTTTCTTTTCAACCCTATTTATTTCAGATAAAGTAATCACATGCATTTCAATCTCATAAATTTCATATTTTTAAAGTAATTATTTTCTAAGAATTATAGCAGCTGCAAAAACTATGTTCTGTACAGATTTGATATAAATATACACATATTATTTCTTTAGTAACTATCGATTCTGATTTCATTTATTAAGTATCTGCACAGTAGTATCAAAGCCCTAAGTTATCACAAAACTTAGAATCTGAGTGTTTATTTGATTATACAGTTCATAACCTCTTCTCAAGCCATTTATGGCAAACCTTAGACATTTATTTTTGAAGATTTTAGTAGACCTGTTATCTAAACCCTAGACAATATTTCGTTATTAGACTATTTTATTTCATGTCAAGACTACCAATAAGACATTTTTATCACTTAGCAGAAGATACGATTTTAATATCAATATCTAACATTTAGTTTACAACCCTAACTAGAGACATTTTCAGTATCGAAACCTTTTTCATGTACAAGTTTAAGACCTAGTTCTCGGGCTTGAAACCTCAGTACTTGTATGGTTGCTAGCGAAACCTACAGGGTAGGACTTTATTCATTGAATCAAAACCAAAACCTTGTGGTATTTACCATTTCAAAACATACAAAGTACAGGTCCACCTACCAACAAACAAGTAACTATCTACTCTCGACCTGAGATAGTTTTCGTTATTTAGCTTTCGTTATTCGAACTCAAATCAACAGTTATACAAACAATCTCTTAAACATCTATTTTGAACAAGGTTGTAACATTTCAATGCAAAAGAATGAGTAGTACAAAAGCAAGTGAACCTGCGACTCTATTACGACATGCCCATCAGCATAGACAAAAAATGACAGAGTTTATATTGTTTCCATTTAAAATTTCCAAAACATATAGGGTCTTTTCCCTTAAACAACCAGTGGCGTGAAAACCAGCTCGAAGTTAGTTTCAACGCTACAGTAAAACATTACTGAGCCGAGCATCAGATAAAAGACTGAGGATTAACCTCTTTACAGTATGGTAACAAAGCAAAACATCAAACTCAGCCATCACTCCAAATAGGTCGTATTCCTTTTCCAACTCTCATCATTCGGTAATCATCAGCAAACCATGTCAAAGGCACCTACAAGGTTTCAAGAACCACTGAGGCTTACCAGGAAGGAGTTGCAGCATCCGCATGCCGAGTGCTTGATCATAGGAAATCCTCCTTCAAGATATCACCTACTAGTTACATTTAAAAGGGTTAAACAAAGGAAATACAAGCATCATTACAATATCACTGAAAATCTTACCCTGGAAACGTAGCACTTGGAGCTTAACACCTTGCACCATCTTGACGACGCAGTCTTAGCACTTGCAACAAATTCGATCTTGAAACCAAGAACTTGAGCCTGTAACATTTAAAATCTCACTCACAGGTCTTTGGATCGAAATCGAGGAAGGAGTCCTCCTACCCTTCTAACTCAAAACCCTACATTGCAGTGAAGCTGTCGGCCCTTCTACTCTAACAACTCTAAATGAAGACCCGAAGACAACTCGGTGTGACTTACCAATGAAAGACTAGGGTTTCTTCCAAACCCTAGATCTTGAATAGATCAACGATGGATTAGCTACCAGACAGGCACGTTGAGACACGAGAGTTGATTTGCAATCAATACACATTGATTGTAGCATCTACTGAGACGCCAAATCATCAAGACCAAAGACTATTACTTAGCACAGCTCAGCATCGGATAGTGCAATGTTGAGAACTCAGGCACGTGAAGATCTTCCACCTAAGCTTCCACTTCACTTAGCAGGTGAATGATATTAATGTTGAGACCATAAATCAATAAATTGGGAGCATGCCAAGTACCGAGTTTAACAACCCTGTCACGATCAACATCATTACTAATGGTCAGTTTCATTGTTCGTATTTCTTAATAGTCCCTAAGGTTCAATTTTATGCATCGTGATAATAGTATTATATGACAATGCATAGTATGAAATTGCATAGTTATAAACTTTCATCTCCATAGCATATGTGTAGTCGTATAGGGTTAAGTTGATATATATTCATGTGTTAGCCATGTATAAGGGAGACCATAAATATAGTTTAGGATTTGATTTATGCATAATGATAATGTCGTTATAGCATAACATCATATTCATAATATAATTCACACAATAGCTATGTATTGAAATCAATTGATAAGAGTAAGACTGGATGTATAGTTAGCATGATCAATATATGTTAATTTATAGCATTAGCACTTTAACCACAATATATTTTCATATATTGTTAATCGAATGATAATTGTGAGACTTTAGGATAGTTTAAGTTCGTTAGATACATAATGCATTGGTAATTCAATAGTATAGACATTATTTCTATAAGCTTTCAAATAGAGTTATATATGGGTATTGGTATCAACACGTGACGTAAAGGCAATAGTCATTTTAGGGTGGCTTCTCCTAGATAATCAAAATAGCATTATATCAATATTTTGACGATGTGATTTTATATTACAGAAGAGTTTGAAAGCCGTCACGTAAACTAGAATTAGAACCGAAATATCCATACCTCCATTAACTTGTTTTGCAAGGAAGTACTTAGCATTTTAATTGACGATGAATTGAAAGACACATGTACTCTTAACACATGTTTTCATAGAAATTCTTGCATGCTGTCTACACATAGAAACAAGGTTCAAATGCCTTAGCTAAACGTATCTAAGTAAACCCCAGGGTACCTTGTAGGACCCCTTCGTCATCACACAAAGCAAACTGTCAGCACATCGTCAAGAACATCATAATAATGCAAACCTTTGTACAGTATGTAATCACATTTAGAACTCAAGCATATTTAAAAATCGTATTCGTGTGCATAATCATAACAGATCTTTTGTTAAGGAGTTTAGCATCCATTTAAGATTGAATTAGAAAATACTTCCGTATCATATTTTTTTATAGAATCATGACGTGTCATGATTATTAATTATCCTAGTTAAGAAATTTAATTATTTTATATGTTCCGCATTAACAACTTCGATAATTATTGCTATTTAAAAAAAATAAATTTAATTTTGGTATTTTTCGGGATGTTACAACATACTAAGAAAGGATCATCAGTGTACCCCTAAAGATGTCTCATGTAGATCTCTTCTTCCAAGTCACCATGCAAGAAGGCACTCTTTACATCCATGTGATGTACCTCCCATGCATACGAATTTGAAATGGCCAAAACAACCCTCATTGAATCCATTATTGAAAAAATATCGAATGTCTCATTGTAGTCCAACCATTGGACTTGTGAGTACCCATTTGCAATCAATCGAGCCTTATACTTGGTTGTAGAACCATCAGATCCAAGCTTAGTTTTGTAGATCCATTTCCACTAAACAAGTTGCTTCCCTAGTGGAAGAGCGACAATATCCCATGTTCCATTGTTTTGTAGTGACTCATGTTCTTCATCCATGTCTGCTTGCCATCTGGGATCATGGAAATCCTCTCTGTAAGACTGTGGATTAGATCCTACCATCATGAAGCACCTCTCAGTGAGAAGTGGATATGTATGGAAAAGTGCAATGTTTGCATCTTGGTATTGAGATCTTGTTCTTCTGTAGTCAGATGGATCTCCAACAATAACCCCAGCTGCCTCAATAAGCTTTTGAGCCCATTTAGGATTTGGATTAGGAGTAGGTGTTGGATCTAGATCTAGATCTACTAGATATTCTTGTTCAATATCTAGATCTGAATCATATTGGTATTCTTATTCTTAATATGAATATGGATCACTTGTAGAAACATTATTAGGAGCGAATGGAGGAGGTAGATCAGTTATACCTTCTTTGCTAGCTGGTTGTAGATCATGCAATGGGTCCTCATTGAACTGCACACTTATTTCAATGAGGCATATCTTGGTTGCAATCTCCAGTAGCTTGTAAGCCTTTGAATCTTATGCATATCCAAGAAGTATGCATTCACTACTTTGAGGTTGAAGTGCTTTCCTCTTGTCAGTGGAGATTCTGGCCCATGCCTTGGATCCAAAAACCCTCAGATGAGAGACATCAGGTTTGTGTCCCTTTAATGCTTCGAATGGATTGACCCCATCAAAATATTTGTGGGGTACCCTATTCTGAATGTATGTGGCACATTTTATTACTTCTTCCCAGATATTTGTTGGGAGATCTCTTGCTTCAAGCAAGTAGGTATCCATCTCTTTCAATGACCTATTCTTCCTCTCTGCTACACCATTTTGGTGTGGTGTGTATGGAACAGAGTGTTGCATCTGAATGCCTTTAGAAGCACATAGTTGCTGCAAACCCTTCTTGATGTACTACCCTCCATTATTAGATCTGAGTGCTTTGATATTCCTTCTGACAGTGTTCTCAACTAAGACTTTGAAACATTTGAAGCATTCAAAGATCTTAGATTTTTGTTTCAGAAATTAGATCCAACAGAACCTAGAGTAGTCATCAATGAAGGTCAGAAGGTATCTAGATCCATTCATTGGAGCAGTGGGAATCGGCCCTAAAACATCACTATGAATCATATCTAGGATGGAGGAAGCTCTCTTTTCCTTCCCAACTTCATACTTTCGCTCTGGGTGCTTACATTCCAAGCAACCTTTGAAGATACCTTGAGAGAATGTTATGTTCGGTAGACCTTCAATCATCTCTTCATTGTGCATTTGTTGGAGGTATTTGAATTTTAGGTGTCTGAATATTTAATGACAAAGTCTACTTGTCTCATTTGCATGAGTCAAGAGAAAACTTTAATGGGAGTATGGAAAGAAGAAGGAGAACTCATAGGTATTTGAGGCATGATTTACAACTCCTTTGGATATCATCTTCCTAGATGAGATCTCATCAACCTCAATTGAATCAGGTCCAAATACTACTTTCTTTGGAGGACATGTGTGTGTCATTTAGTTGTATGTTCCCTCTCTAACAACTAATTTGTTGTCTGTTTGAACCTTCCATGCTCAAGTTGTATAGTACCCTTCCCTTCACTAAGTATTTGAGAGTCATATCCCATGTGTATGCTTGGTCCATCAATGATATCTAATGAAGAAAATGGCTCTTTAGAGGCAACCATGTCGTTGGAGGCTCCAGAATCAATAAGAAAATCTTGGGATTGTGAGAACCCAGCCTTCAATGCATGGAATCTCTCTTGATATTCTGACTTACCACCTGGATTAGTATTCTTTGCGCCTTCATGGAGGGAAATGTTATGTTGCTCAAGGATTTTTTCCATTAGATCTATGGTGTTTTTCATACAAGAAATCTCAGGATGATTACCCTTCTTGCAGTATGTACACTTGGATCTCTCAAACTTCTTTTGTTTGTCCTTCTTGGAGCCGGAGGATCCTTCTGATGGACTTGAATTGGTATTCTACTTGGATTTAGATGGCCTCTTATCCTTTCCCTTGTGCTTCTCCTTTTCATTCACACTTTTCGCTTCGCCAGCCACAAGAGCTTGATTTTTGGAGGCCTTCAAGGCGCCCATCTAGATCAATTTATCTTGTTCTTGGATGAGAGATTCAATGAAAAATATAGGGATGGCATCTGCCAACCTGGAATTTAAATTTTCCCTGAACGGAAGGTAGAGACAAATATGGATAACTCAATACCTAGCTTGCTCAGAATGGATAGCATCAACTGCTCATCCTTATTCTCAATTCCACATTGCTTGCATTGCATGTCCAAAGATTTAAATTTGGAAAAGAATTGTTGCATGGTCTCGAAACTGCTTGGTTGAAGAGAAATCAACTCATTTTCCAGAATATGGCCCATTATCTCATCTTGTTTGTCGAAGAGGGTCTCTAACTTCAATCATAACTCTCTTGGAGTCTTCAATCCATCGAGGTGGAAGAGTAGATCTCTAGAAATATGAATACACATGAAATTGAATGCTTCATCCAATCTATTCAGATACTTGGCCTTCTCCACAACTGCTTGTGGTTTGAACTCTTTCCCCATTGGTACAATGTGCAATGACTTGTTGCACAATACCATCTACATATCATCCCTCCAATCAAGGTAATTGAAGGGTGTCAAGATCCCGAGAGAGAGAGGAGATTTCAAATTGTCCATGAGAACTCCTGGAGCAAATACAGGGTGAAACTGCAGTAAGTGTTGCACTCAAAAACTTTGAAGAACCTGCAAAAAACTTTGAATTTTTGGAGATAGACTACTACTGAGCACTTCTTTAGGACAATAGGCACATTTTTCTGGATCCTTCACACCTGACTAGACCTCAAAGGATTTCTCCAATTAATTCAATGCAATGGCCCCAAGATTTGTTGTGGAAATCCAGAGGCTTCTGGTGCACTACCGAAAGAAGATTTTCAACCTACGCTCAATGGATCTAATATCATGTGAAATTATAAATCACAGTAGACCTAAGAGCTAAGTATACCCCACATAGAAAGAATGAGCAAAAAAGATGAATTAGAGTGAAAACTACAGTAAAAATGAGCATACAATTAATCATGCATGAGAACTCAGATAGGAGCAGAATAATGTCACATGATCCAATAACTAGTATAGTCAACAAGGATGTCACAATGGAGATAATTCGAATCACATAGGAGAATTTGAACCTTAGTTGGTCTAGCATAGAAATTGTCACCACTGGAGTGCTCCAGAAGACTCAAACTCAACCAAACTGAACCTAAACTAAATCAACGGAAGACACAATCAATTAACTGACCAAGGAGGGCGCATTAGTGAGTTTTTCATGTAAATCACTCAGAAAAGGGTGCATGAGGCCACAATCAATGGCATCCAGAGCTCTAACCCCCCACAAGAGTCATCTAACTAAGGTGGAATGAACTAGAACACTGAGTAGCCTCCTATAAAAAGGGAACTGACTTAAGTGGTCCTACAATGATGCATGTAGGGCTCATAAGGTGGTATATGGATCCTGGATGACATCTGCACACTACTACGGGGAAAATGACATCATCAACTACTAGAAAAATGAAATAATGCTAGGTAGGACAAGGATGGAGTATTAAAATATCCTAACACATCGATTCTCTCTTTCTTGTAAACAAGCTTGAACAAAAGAACTTTTCAATTTCCAAAAAAGCTGTTACTAAAGTTGAAATATTAGAGAGGCACCCACCTTTGCAATTTCAATATGGAATAAGTACATTCCCAATTGCAAATAAAATACTCATTTCTTCATTGAATACCCATATCTTGTCTTTGCACATTGACGATGTTGCAAATGAATTTGAACAAGTGCAAGCAAACATTTTATGTTTACAAGAAATCCATATGCATATGCCTCTGAACAAAGTAGGTTTTTTAGAATGCTACAATTGCATAGTGTCATGCTCACTCCATGGAATCCTCAAAATGTTAAAAGAAACATTAATCTCCTTCGAGGCAACTGTCACGAGGCTGCAAGTTGTCCAAGGGAATTTGACAATTGTAAATATTTATAATAAACCAAATAGAAATTTGGATATACTGCTTTCCATGCTAGATTATGTATTGTGCCAAACAAAAAATGATACAAAAATTGTTGTCATTGGCGACTTCAACATTGATATGTTTAAACACACAACAATAAGGAAACAACTAGAAATGTTCATGCAAAGCAAGAAACTTGCATTGGCAAAAACAAAATCTATAGCTAATTCTGGTGCAATGCTTGATCATTTATGGACAAATCCGAATGGAAATTATCTATACTTTAATATCTCATACACATATTGGATTGATAATCTCAGCACTTTCCTATCAATTCCTCTTAACAACAATTGAACTACTCTCGTTCTCATCTTTGAATAGAATATGCTACAATGCCATGAGCCTTTTCCCCCCCTGTCCCCACTTCATTTCGACCAGAATATTACAACTATATGAAAACTACTCTTTGCCTTTGCAAAAGGATCTTTCATTGACCTTTAAACTGTCTTTACCTAGAAAAAAAAAGTTTTGAATTCCATGCACCCTTTCCCTACTTTGCCACATGAACTAGACAACCCGCTTCCATTCTATATGCAAAACTTTCTTCATTCGTTCCTTCTTACTACTATCAAATTTCCCATTGGAAATAACTAAAGATATAGCAATCTCTCAATGCACCGATTGGAAGTTTTTTTTCCCTTCTCTTTTAGTATTAGATCTTTTCAACTACCTTGTAACATATTTCAATATTTTAGACACGTATTTAAAAAAAATATACAACAATACTTTAGATAATATCCCAAAAATAATTGATGAACATAAGACTTACAAAATATGTTACAAGACTTTAGATTGTGCCTTGACATTGATAGAAGTTAATCCTTTTTTCCATAGCGCATGGCATATGCCTTTTTTTTCCTTTGACAACTTTAGCAAAACATGCATTTCTCGGTATATCCTTCCACGATTGATGACTGACAATGGTTTTTTATTAATGCTTTCCAAACTACCATGCAATATAAATGTTCTTGGTGATTATAACCAAGTTTCTTTTGCAATTTTAAATATGCAATCGGATTTTACATTTGCATTTGTTCCAGCCATAGCAACTATGATTTGCAACTTGTAAAACCATGTTCTTTAGAATTTTGCATAGATTTTTCAATAGTGTTATGCTAATTCCAACTGTTTTCCTTGTTTTTCAAGCTGGCTCTGTTTTCTATCTTTTTTGGCAACCCACGGGTTTGTTAAAAAAAAACACTTCCCAATTCTTCTTTCCATTGTTGTTTATTAGCAACACTCGATACATTTTTGACTCGCCCCCCCCATACCTACTTTCCCCTTGTTGATTGTAACCAAACCTAAATAGGCTTTCTCCATTGAAATTTCATTATTTGTATAATTATATATTCAATCTAGGTTTATATATAATTATGCAAACAAAGGAACAGTGTTGAATGTGTTCACCATCTGTGTCATGCATAGGAACAAAAGAGATGTCCTATGTTATATGTTTTAACTTACTTCATGACATTTTAAATCTAAGGCCTCCTCCTATTCAACTACTAATTGCACATCAATATTGCATCCAACATTTTAAGTGTTAAATTTGCTTGCATTTTAACAATTGTTTTATTTTTTTTGCATTGGAAATTGCAATTTTTTTCCTCACATTTATCTAACAACATTTCACATTCAATGTGCAGATGAAAATGAATAGAAGAACATGGCTCAATGTGCTTGATATTTCTACTGATCCAAGACTTGTTGGAGGACCTTTTCCAACAGATTTTGATATAGACTTCATATGCTGCCAATAGAACATATTTATAACGCCACATTTTGTGCTCTTGTAAAAGATATTTGATGTATTTTTTGTCTTTTTACATGGCATAGAATACATGTAGAATAGTTTTCTTTATGCACTAGGCATCTTGCACAACAATTTCTACCCTCTTTTGAACAATGCCAATGGTGTTTTGATACTGCCTGTATCTCTATAAACAACCATTGCACAAGTTTGCCCCTATGTTGAGAAGTTAGTGAAATGTAAATTTCACTCACAACTTTTGCAACAATGTATATTTCAAGTTGAATGAAATACAAGGATACATATGTTCAACATACCAGTTACATTTGCTATCTTTTGTATCTGTTGCATCTTGACTAAATACAAACTTCTCCAATGTTCTTATATATATCCATTGCCATTACAAATGACATATGCTTTTCTCTTTACTAAATGGCTTGTTTTGTAGCACCATTTATTCTTTTTGTCTTCATTTTTCCTTTCAAACAATGAATTTCACTAAATAGTGCATTATCACCTTTTCAAAAACCACTTCCACACGATTGCATTTTCATATGGCAGTGTTCCAGTTAGCAGTGGTGCTGCCATCTCCTTTGTATCTATATGCATTCAAATTGAAAGATTTATCCATATGATGGGAATCTGTTGCCATATCATTCTTTCCATTGTCCTTTGCAATGTCCATGTTGTGATGTGTCCTACACACAATAGTGTATTCAATAAAATACAATGCATTGTGCCTCTTTCCTTTTCAAATATCATTCCATCACTGTTTCATATGCCCATGTCATCCATATGGGGTGTAGTGTAGCCATAAATGCTTGTCTTCGATGACTCTTCTTTTTTCATTTATGCACATTTCGCTTTTGCGTGTGGTGAGAAAAGCAATTGATTCAAATTTTACATAGTAGCAGATACCCGTGATATTCACATACGGTTTGCTTGAAACTCTTCCTAGCTGAATGGTTCAAGACATTTTTTTTGCTTTAGTGTTTTCAAATAGTCAAATCTCTATATAGTGTCTAGCTCAAATGTTCTCATATCATTTGTACTATGTATAGTATGTGTTATAAAAAAAAATATAATTATAAAAAATTAAAGTTGAATTTTTGGCCAACTAATGTATAACCAATAAATACTTCCAACAATTGCAAATCACTACAATTGAATACTCTAACTAAGAACTGCTCAACTTGCCAACTCAAAAGAAAATAATACTTGCTTATTGCTAGGATGATTTCTATTGCTAGTTCCTTGAATGCATGTAAACAATCATGTTTGGATGCATGTGTATGCAATCTCTCAAATTCCCTAGTTGCTTACAGGTCTATGTTTGTGCACTTTCCCCATTGGTTGTAGCTTGCCCCAATGTGAATAAATGTAGGGTTCTAGAATCGTTGATTGAGAACTCAATTAAAAAAAAAGAGTTTGTTTCTCTCTACTTGGTTCACATATTCCAAATCAAAGCAAAATAACTTGCACATGATGAATACTTTTCTTATGGAAAAGAACACATTTTTGGATATAAACAATGTTGTTTATAAGTGCCCATTTACCTCCTATACAACTGCATAAATATTCATCATATCGGCTCCTTAACAATGTTGTATTTTGATGTCCATTTTTTTATGGTGGAATGCTTAATCGAAAATGTATAATTGAATCTAGATTCCAAGTTCGAGAGAGGTTTTTGTCAAAATGGAAGGAGACATTGTGCAAAATCATAGTCATATAGTCATTTGTCCTTTCATATGGCCTTTCTGCTCTATCATGGTGCTCAAAAGACGCACCCACATGCAAGCATGGACTAGCAAAAATCGAAGTATCTCTTCTTTAAAATTAGCAAGAAACAAAACATCATTTTTTTCTCTATTTTTTCTCTAATGCACTTGTCATGGGTGATTATCATATTCTTGACCAAGAGAAATTTTAATTGAAACAAAAAAAAACATTGCCCCAAGTTTGCAATTATCAATAGAACAATGGTTTCAACACATTTTGGTTGTATATAGAAAAATATTTTTTCACATACTTAAGCTCATCACAATCCACTTTTAAATAGTAAAAAAAAAGTCATGGACAATCTCCAGATCTATGTAAACCTGAAATTATGCTCTTTTGCACCTTTGATCGTTTTTCTTAAATGTGTATGACAATTGCTATGCAATTCACTATAAAACAAAGTTTGCTATAGTATTGATTTGGGGAAACAAAAAAAAGTAAAAAAATGATTCCAAACAAAACATTTTCTGCTCCCTGTAAAATAAACATAAGGAAAAAAATATTAATTTCCTTCCTCTCTGTCGGGTGGCAGAATACATATTGAGATTGTCCTCCAATAATATTATAATGTTACAAGTCCTAACAAATTCAATACAAAGAATGAAAACATAGTTACGAGATTGTCCTTAATAATATTATAATGTTACAAGTCCTAACAAATTCAATACAAGAAATGAAAAGATAGATATAATTCCATATAACAGACGAAATGATATTTAGAATTTCAACCATTTATGAGAGGCAATATCTAAATCTCATTCTACTCACGGGGGGTTCACTCAATGAACTTGTTGCATAGCACGATCGTTCGTGTGATATTAAAGAATACCCCTAATTTCACTAAATATTGAAAAATGCATCCTAAAATTGTATGGTTGCCTTTCCAATTAAGAAAACTCCTAGTTTCACTAGATATTGTAGGTATCCATTTTTATCAACCCATTTTTAACACCCCCTTTATATCATATTATCAAGTTGTAACAAACAGGAGCCCTGCCACATCTTAGTATAAGCAAACACGATGCTAAATAAAATAATAGTATAATTCTAACAATGATCCCACTAGGATCGCAGGGGTGACCGATCAATTTGTAGCATTGAAGAGTGGAACACCCAAAGAAATAAAGTACCGGGGAAGGCAAAATGCATAAAACAAAACCTAGTCAAGGGATAAACATATTAACAAAGAATGTAAAAGACTGATAGTCCAATTGTTAGTGCAATGCTTAGAAAATATGATAATTGCAAATGTTTCACACCACAACCTACCAATCTACCAATTTTATGTCATGTAATACAAATATAGCCATATATAACTCATGTTTTCTATATGCTTAATAAATTAATCTCCATAAAAATGCAAAATTGAAACCCTTTTGTGGAAGGATGTCCCTACCTTCCTATAAAAAAAAACATCATTGTCGATGTTTGAACCCAAATGAACATAGAAAAATTCCTTTTACTTTTCAATAACACCATATGATCATGTGCATAGCTTGGATTTGGGTCATTCACAAGATCCAATGAATTTCCTCCACTTCCTCTACATTTATTCTTGCAATCACGAGAATTAACAACATTTAGTTACCTTTTCTTGGGTTATATCTAAATAGGGGAAAATATCCATTGTTAGGTTTCAAGCATGCAATAGTTATAAAGATACACAAATAGTGAAACTTATATGATACCATTTCATGGTAACGATAACACATAGGGTATCTAAATAAGGATTTATATTTTCACCTATGTTCATGTTAATTCCAATATAATGTTAAAACAGATGCCTTGCATATAAGAATTGAAATTACAATTATGAATGTGCCAAATATAACTCAATCTAACAACTATTCCTAACTGGAAATGTGAAAAAATTAAAGAAGAATGCAAAAAGTTGAAATAAATAATTAGTCAAGAAACATTTATCAAACTTTTCTTGGTTCCAGTGAGCCAAGAAAGAATGATCTTAAATTACAGAATAGTTTCTCTTAAAATGCCAGCATAGCAATTAATTCATCAAATTACAGAAGTAAAATACTTCATCCCCGCACAGAAAACTATAGTTTAAATACTTATCAATTATTCTTACCTTACTAATTATTTATGAATTGTAACAGTTGTTTTAGACCATCTAGCATCTGAATATTTCATAATATTTCTTTCTTCGATATCTTTGAATTTTCTTTTCAAGAGTTATAAAAATAAATCTGTTCCTTTTCGAGAGTCATTATAAGCTTTGTAAGCAGAGTTACAGTATTTACATGCAAAGACATTGCAGAACAGTATTATATAAATCTTAGTATTTATTTTTATTTCATAAAATTTTCTAGTATTTGTTTTCTATCACTTTTTAAACCAAAGGTGAAGTTTGAATCCTTGTTCAAATCCCATTATTCTTACAATTTCACTTCAAAACCCTAGGTTGACTCTCGACTTTTCATTACAACTGTTTTAAACATTATTGATAGAAGACACACAGGCAGTACTTGAGCTTCAAAACCCAGATCTTCTACATATCAAACCGAGCAAGAAGTAATTCAAGTTATGCTCACACAGGAACAAGGTTTCAACCCTGTAAATACTTCTTCTTCTTTTTTTTTAAATTGTAATTTCGGTTATGACTTTGGAAACAATACTTTGTCACTAAAACTTTAAGGCCTATTTATTAAATTACTTTTCTGATAGTTCAAATCGAAATATTCAAAACCTCCATTCTTATTTATTTCCAGAATCTAACTACAGAAGTTCATTTCTTTAGATTGAGCATCAAACTACAGTATTCGCAACAACTTTAACAGTACTGAATACAAAAAAAAGAACAACGCAACATTTCTTTTCTTCTGTAACTAAAAACCTGTATTATAATACCAAGTCAAATGACTTTCAATCCTTTAAAGCGAAGCTTGCAAACTGTACTATGGCGAAGATGCCATTGTAAAATATTTTCAGTTTACAATGCAGGCTTGAAGCCTTGGCAACACAAAAACTCAATCTAAACATGATCATTGCTTACAGATTAACCTAACTCTTTTACTGAGCAGAACGTTTTAACTTCCGACTAGTCCAGGGTTATGGATGAACCCGAGACTTACCAGGACGACGGAGTCCTTGACGTTCATTTGTCTAGCAAGCTTGGACGTTAGACCTCTGATTGACTCTGCAAGTGAAACATACATCTAAATAAATTAGAATGAATCAAAATAAAGGATTTATGAAAACTCAAATTTCAATGATGGAACATAGAGACGTATTACCTTGAGTGGAAAGGCCAAAGATAAAACCCCAGCATTGTAAAAATAGACTTTCACCCTGAAATAGAAACCACACCAAGGTCGTGGTATCAACTACTGAGCATTCACTTACAGGTCTACAAAACACCATTAAAATAATGCAGAGGTCGCGGGTTCCAAACTCCAAGCAAACTTGCTAACCCCAAGTTTTAGCAGCATGTCGGCCTCACACTCTAACTCCAAAACGTGAAAGTGAAGACTGAGAAACCCTCCAGCATTACTTACAACTAGAATTTAGGGTTTATCATTCAACGACCCAAATCTATTGTGATCGATGAGTGAGAAGGTGACAGCCTGATGCTTTGAGAATCGGGAAACCATAACATAAATACCTCATTTATTGTAACAGCTACGACAATGCCAATGCTGCATGCCAAGGAGTCAATCCCATGTACAGTTCGGAGGAGAGCTGCTTGTTCACTACGCATAGTTCGATTTCGTGAGTCACATTTTAACCAGGCTTCACATGGTTTGACAATGTGGATAGACAGCATTACACTCCACTAAAGAGTTGGTTCAGAACCATTAATGTTTGGACGAGACACCATCAACCTGTCAGATCGATGCAGTAGCGACATTAATAACCGTCACTTCCTTACCAGTGTCGTATTTAATGCTTGGTGTAATGTCGTTCATTATCAATACATAGAGTAAGGTTAGGATTGCATTGTATATCGCTTCATCTCTATGCTATTAACCATCGAATGCATGATTACATAAATCAAAAGTTTGTATTGGTAATAATCGCATGCATATAAGATTTAGATAGTTAGAACTTAGGTTAGAAAATAGTATCGGTACATTGTAATATTATTACAATAAACCATATAAAAGTTGTTTATTATAATAATGCACCAATATCACATTAGAATGGTTCACCCTATAGTTAAAAAGGGTCCACACTTATATTGTATTATGTTCTTAAATAAAATATGATTTTGACTTTATAAATATCAAGACTATATCCATATATATATAAATTATAAATGGAGAAAGTAGAAGCTACCATAGTTATCTTAAATAAAATACCAAGCATTGAAATAGTAAGTGAAACTTGATGTTATAATAAAGGAATAAAGTTCAAATTGAATTTGTCCATCAATCGTTTCACCTGGTATTAAAAGGTTTCATGAATTGGAAAATATTGGCATAATCATATTAGCAATTCATTCTTCAAATCTAGTAATTAATCTTAAGATTTTTAAGCATAGATATTTCTACCAAGATAATGTACTTTTGAACCCTGTTTAAATATTATTAACTTCTGCAACTTGTATTTTTTTTCGAAATAATACATTTAGAACTTGGATAGAATTCCATACCTGAAACAAGGAGGTACTTATAATTTCTTTAACCAAATAAGACGACTAATTGGAAAATATAAATACTCTTAAATATTGTTTTGTCATTGTTATCCTTACCTGTGAATATTCGCAAGAAGGACAGGTACAAATGCTTTAGCTAATTAGCTAAGTAAGTCTCGGGGCACCTCACAGGAACCCTTTCATCACCATCCCGAAATTAAAATTATCAGTACCTTGTCAAGGAGAACTCTGTCTTATATTGTTTTGAAATTTCAGTTATTACAACTACAAACAAATTAGTGTCGTAATCATTTTTATGGAGGTAAGACACATCACTGTCTTAAAGCATCATTAGTTAAAAGGACATAGTAGTTAAATTGTTATATACATTAATGCCTTTATTATTTAATACTACCTTAACAAGCATTTATTACTTCCGCAATCACAATTTTAACATTTAATGCTGGTATATTTTTTTTTTTTAAATTTATGAAATTATCGGGATGTTACATTACTGAAGGACAATAATCCAAAGAGACTTCCATCGATATTATCATTGGTACACTATTATCAAATTTATTCAAAACTTAGGATCATAAGCAATATCAAATAAAAAAGGAAGGTCCTTAAGTCTTAGGTGGGTATGAATTGAGCCCGTGATTTGGACGTATGAATCCATCCCACGATTTGGAGGTTATTCCTCAACACTCCCAAATAAAATAACCCCCAATATTTATATTACTATGTCAAATAAAAAAAACCTCTTGACCCCTTAATATGGGGCAATATGTTTTTGAGGTTTTTAAGAGTATTCAACCCCCCAATATGAATGGACGTGATATGATATTGCCTCACTAGTGAACCCCCCATGATTCTACTTCCTTCTCTGATATTATCTTTCTTCATGGTTTCTTAACTTGTACCCAAACTGTACAAAAAAAAACTTTTTCCCTCATTTAAAATCAAACTAGTGTTATCATATACTAGTTCAAGTTCTATGCAAATTTTTCAATTGTTTTTTTCTTCCTTCTACATATTCAACAAATTTATTACCACCCATTGAAATGAATTCCCATTATTGCAATTGCATGTTCTTTAACCTCGCAATAATTACTCGCCATATTCTTTGCGTTCATTGTTATTTCGCATGAACAAAACCATTTATTTTCTTCTTTTTCAGACCTCGTCAACACTTGTTTGTCAAACCATCATACATTTTCTCTACTCCTCTACAAAATATAGTAAACATAATGACGTATCCTAAATAAATTTTCTTGGTCTATAAATTTCAAATAACCCAATTACGATAAATCTACTCTACCGTTCTGCACAACATTTTGTTAGAAAAAACACTGTATATATATATATATATATTCCTTAAATATCTGTATATATATAAATAAATAAATAAAAAACTTCCCCCATCTATTTTTATAAAGAACTTTTTCATTGCCAGACTACCTCTATCTCTTCCAGCAATGTCAGGGACATTGCCACCTCGTGGCTCTGGTTTACTTTTAAGAAATTTCTTTTTAATATTATTATTTTAGTATTGAAATGGACAAAATTAAGAGTATCAATTTGAATTGGATTTAGAATCAAAAGAGTTGGATTCTTCTATATAAAATATGTTATCCTTTTTTTATACCTGCCGAGAGGCTATGTATCATTGTGATCGATATGTCGAGCCGACGATGAAATGGTGGGTTCCTGAGCCCAACTTGAATACATTTAATGAGCATTGAATTACTGGCTCATCATTATCCAAGCACCTCGCTATCCCTTCACCTCTTTGCTGGATCATCGCCTTCATGCACCACTCTCACCTCATAATAACCTCGTTATCTTTGCAGCGCTTTGCTGACTCACCACCTTCATGCACCACCTAAGCTTCTGCACCACTCTCACCTCATAATACCTCAAATCAGAATTCATGCATCGCCTAAGATTTTGCACCGCTCTTCTATTGCCAGTTTTGAAGACATTGAGCATTGTTGGAGGCTACTTTTAAGTAGTTGAGATTTGGTTGTACTGATATTAGCCTCCAAAGCCTTGGATTGTATGGGTGCCTTGCAAGCGGTCCAAATCCTTGGCCTATACAGGTGCTTTGTAGGCACTCATAGAGGGGGAGTCTTCCAAATGTTCCAACTATGGGATCTATCCTATGCTAATGAATTGGGGAAGGCTTCATTTACTTGAAGAATCCAGAAATGGGCACACAAGTATGCACATTCTCTTTGCACAACCATATTCTACATCTACTAAATATTCTAGTGCTAAATATTCTAACTGTTGCAACTCAAAATATGCATTTTCTGTAGTAAGTTGAAAGTTCTTGAAGGTCATTTTATCTATAAATTGTATCATCATGCATAGCATCAAACTTATCATCTGCAAACAGGATCTCATTAAACTTGGATATCCGATCGAAAGGGTTGGGGATTGCACGTGCCTCAACATTCATTTGTTGAATCTTCTCCCACAACTCTTTAATTGGTCACTCCAACTTCTAAAGAAGCTCCATCTAATTATGCTTCAAAAGGATTACTAATAAGGGTCACCGTGTTTCCAAAGGCTAGCTAATAAGTGTTCTTTATCAATTATGCTCAAGGCCTAGTAATTTGGAGCAAATGCCTCTTCATTAAGGAATTTTATTTCTGACAAAATTCCATTAAGGAATTTTATTATAAATAACTATGATATGTTTAAATGTTTGAATTAGGTTAAGGTTATTTTATTTACCCTAATCACTCTTGTTCAACCATGTTGTTCTCATAATCTATAGTGATACTAGTATGTTTCAATCAAACTCATTTCTCATATCAAACGTATTCTCCATATAGAGATGATATCATGGAATATTAGTACTAATTCCATTGTGATTATTACACACATTGTTTACATGTACTGTGCTAGTTGTTTGTATTTACCCGCAGATTAATCTATTATTGCATGCAACTTCCAAATCTAGTTGGGAGCGGAAGCTGAAACGAAAAGAAGAATTGACAATAGTTATAGGTTCAATATTGAATAAGTTAAACCTAAAACTTAAATACCTAATCGCTCCATAATGATTGAAACCAACCCAATCAAAACTATGCAATTTACCATTTAACAAAAATCTTACTTGTAAAAAATATATTCAATATCTATATGTTACAAACAATTGAGTTTTCAAAATACTGTCCAATTAGCATTATTATATCTTTCTACATGGCTTGATTCCTAAATTTATGATGGTCTAGAAAATTGAAATGCATCAATTCGAAAATTGTTTTAATTTAATTGCATGTTATGGTTTTCTTTATTGATTCATTGGAAACTAATTGAAAGGAGCATAATCTAATGGCATTCTTACAATAGTCAAATGTAAATATGGACTCACATGTAAACAAGGGAGATAGAAGCAGAGCTTCAAGTCTCTGCCAAAATTAAAAGTATATCCGTGTTTAGTAAAATGGCTTGCATTTGAATTTTGGATTAGGTAAACATTTAGTTTAGTTAAACTTACTATAAATTATCCTTTCTTCGTTTGACCCGTTCAGAGCTTTTCAACAGTTCTAGAATGCGACACCCGTTGATGTGTACATGAATGTATTTTTTCAGGGCTCTTGTGGTCGTCAATTTGTGGACATGGCAAAGTACAGTCAAGAAATTTTTTAAAAATTAATGTTCAGAAGCACAACCACATCGTCGGATGGTTGAACAACTTTATAAGAGTCTAGTGCATTCATAATTTCTATTTTTAAGAATGAATTCGAATCAGTTCTCTGAACTATGAAACTCTTTCGGATGAAATAGAAAAATCGTTTCAATAAAGGCCTATTGATGTGTTTTTTTTTTTTTTAAATGTTGGATGGACCAGAGCTGGATATATAGATGAAATTCCAATTAAATATTTGCATGGGACAACTAACACAAATTTATTAGGGATGATAAACACTTTGCATGAATATTGCACTATGATACAACCCTTATAATTCGATTCAGGTACTGAGCGACTAAAGACAAAGATCCATAGGATCTTTCCTTGGCTTGACAAAAGAAAAGAGTGCTTGAAATAGCATACAAATGGCTTTCAATATGTCCCCCTTATCTTATGTAACAAAGTGCACGAAATAAACTCTAAATTGACGTTCTATGGAGTTCCACAATAAAATGATACGAGTCATTACTATAGTAATAGAAAGACTTTGTTATGAATATAATGAGATCTTATTTTTACATTTTCATGGAGATTTTTAGTCTATATACTTTTATAGTTTATTTTAAGACATGTATACTTAAAATGCAGAGGCACAATAGATTTATTGTTGTAATTAATTGGACTTTATGTGTCATTTACTTATGATTAATCATTAAAAAACAATTTCAATGGTTAAAATTAACATCTATAAATAATGAAATATTAAAAAAACCAACTCTTAAAAAGAGAATTTAATGTGTTACATGTATGAGAAGGTGGGAAGTAGGATGAAAGTTTCCAAGAACACAATACTTTACTCATTTGAAATTGAAATCTGGTGACAGATCCACCGCTTGGAATGAGGGAGCTCCTCATAGTTTCTGAATTGGGTGTCTTCGAATCAACCCCAACTCCTCTAAGTTTTTTTACTGATACGGGTTTTGGGTGTCTTCGAATCAACCCCAATTCCTCAGAGTTTTAGTGATGCAAGTTTTGAGTGTCTTCAAATTGTCAAATTGAAGCTCGGTATCACCAAAAGCATTTTGGATAAGCCATATACTAGAGCATTATAATAGAAATTATACTCAAATTTGATAATAACTTTGTTAAATATCAAAATTAATTTTAGATTCCATTTTAGTGTTGAAAACTTTGATTATAGAATTATTGTTTTAAATATTTTAACTTATTTTAAAGCAACACATACATATTTTTAGGAAAAAATAGAAAAACACAATGTAATATTAAAATTCAGCATTAAAATGTGAATATTGAAATTCAACATTAAAAGTGCAAATATGTTATATGTTTATTTTTGTACAATCAACCTTCACTCATAGTTATTTTGAACAGGTTAAAGATGCATTTACACAAACTTGCTTGACCAAAGGTGAATTGGAACAAATTCATAGGTTGAGCAGCAATTGAACAACCACAAAGCGATTAATATATAGAGACAATTGGCCAGCATGCGGAATCTCCACCCATTAATTCATAAAAAGTCGAGCCAATGGCGGTAGAAAGTCAGGATGGTGTACAAAGGAGGCGCAAAAGGTGAAAAAGTAAATTATCGATTGGCGAATATCTTACGGCAACACAGAGCAGTATCCTGCTTCCGCTCCATTGTCCCCTAGTCTTTATGAGTATGTAGGAACAAGGATAGAGAAAGAGGATGCAGAATTGGCTGCAACCTTTTCACTTATAGTTATTTTGTTGTTCATGATGTACAAGTATGTTTTTGTTTGGTTTTTTTTTTTAATACAAATATCTGGAAATTTTGACTATTTAGCAAAAAGGCGGAGCCGACCTATTCTTTGTTATCATGGTTTAATATTTAATATAGTTAATCGTTAAAAATCTCTTTATTTTTTTGGAATATTACTACTCATAAACAAGGCTACCACGTGGTAGCGGATACCTGCAGCGTAGCCTTTAATAAAAAAAGTCAAATGGTTCATAGAAAGTATGGGTGTAATATTTGATTATTGTCATATATATTTGCATTAACATATATGTTGTTTATTATGATATGCAGCAAAAGGTTAATGGATTTTCTCTGGTGGTGTTATGGATAGGGAGCTTTAGATAATCACAGCAGCCTCGTGGATGCAATCAAGCAAGTAGACGTAGTAATATCCGCAGTTTCCTTTCCTCAGCGTTTGGATCAGTTGAATATCATAAGGGCCATTAAAGAAGTTGGAAATATCAAAGTAGATACACCACTTCATATTATTTGAAATTTGAATAATGTCACCCTCTGCAATTATTTTACAACTATATTGATTATTGTGTTTTGGGTCGTCCTTTTATTTATGGAAGCAGAGATTTATACCCTCAGAGTTTGGCAACGAGGTTGACCGAGTAGATGTTGCTCTCCCTCCGTTTCAGAGAGTCTAAAAAGAAAATTTGGAGGGAAATTGAAGAGTCGGACAATCCATACTCCTTTATTTCTGCAAATTCTTTTATGGCTAATTATTTTATTGATTATTTCCTTCATCCCCGTGAAAAACCACAGCCAGAGGAAGTTGTCATCTATGGCGATGGTCTGAGTAAAGGTATGTCCATGCAATGTTCATTTAACAACAAATACTAACTTTCAACCATTAGTATTAAGACAGCACGCAGAGAGGGTATAAGCTATATATCTATCTATATATATGGGAGCAGCAATAAAGTTAAAGTAGATCCTTGCATGGAGGATTAATTACTGCCCTCTTATTTTTCTTTCTAGTCAGAATTGAACATAATTTCTAAATGTTAGCAAGGAAGCGTGTTATCCTTGGATTTATTATTTTGCCTATATTGATTGATCCTTATTGAGGCTTGATAACTCTATGGTTATCAGGGATGTTTTCAATTTGATATTTTAATAAGGGAAATAGAAGCAAAGCTTCAAGTCCTTGCCAAAGTCATAAATCTAAAAAACTGAGCTTGTTCAAAGACATATGTATCATAAGTCTAAATAACTGAGCTTGTTCAAAGACATATACTTCATTGCTCTCTCCATAACCCTTTATTAGTGGGTGAATCTATTTATCAAATGCTCATTTAAGAAGGGAAGAAAGAGCTAGTTGCTGAGAAATAAGCATATTATTTTTATATGAAAATCAAAGATGTGAAAAAGGTGGGTCGTTGAGAAAGGAAATACTATTTATTTTAAGACTCGGGTGAGTTTAATCTGACTCTACTCTGCAGGGCTTGAAATTCAGGGTTAGATTGCTATGCAAAATTTGTTAAGAGTTGTAATCTCAATGGTTCTAAGTTGGTTAGTTAGTTGAGTCAATGGTCCTAAGTTAGTTGAGTTAGGTCATTTGTTGACCCATGGTTTACACTGGCCCATAGTATTAGCCAGTGGTTTTGGTGTTATGTGAAACTATATATATGTAATGACCCTATTTCAAAAATTTATTAAAATGCCAATTTTTCCACTTTTTCCCCAATTTCGACCTTTGACTAGTTTAACTGTTTTGACCTCCAAATCATCCCAAATGCTCCCAAATCTTCTGTATGAGTGTATTAATGGTATTTAGACTTGAATATCAGGTTCAGGGATGTTTTATGGACCTCCAAATACTGCTGCAAACTTGATTTGTATTCTGATCAATATAGGTAATTTTGACTAGTAATTTGTGCATCAAATCCCCCCCGGGTAACACTGAAAATGGCCTTCCAAATGCCTCCAAACTCCCACAAATTTATGAAAAGAGGTATATAATGTGTTAAGTATGTTATTGAGGTCTCATATGCACCATTAATTGATTTTTACTACTGTTCTAACTCTCTCACATTCAACAGCAAAAACCCCCAATTCGACCCTTGGGGAAATGGCACTATTTCATCTCCCAATACAACTAAACTGAGTAAAAATGCTTCAAATGCTCAAGTACAGTACATGAAACTTGTAGAAGACATCCATGGCATTATATTGATCACAAATATATCAGAGAATCATCCATCCATTCGAAATAATCAACATTATAGTGTCATACATCAATGCATTGGGGAAATGGACATTGTTTGCTCATTAATCAATAGTTTTGCATACAACCAGTGGGTATTTCGACCTGAGACTTTCTGAATATGAATAACAGAGGATATGAAGCTATTACAATCATAAATATATAATGAGAAGCTCTCTCAAGAAGCACAAGTGCTCACCAAAAACGCCCTCCCTCAAGGAGCATGAATATGCCTTCAAAACTGGAAAAGGTGGAGAGAAAGTGCTGCACTAAACCAAACCATGAAACTTCCTGTAGCTGCTACCTGCAAATATAAACTCCATTAAAGCACCATGAAAGACCTGAGTGGCCTCTCCAAACACCAACTTGGATGGGAATCTTTCACCCTCGAAGTTGGCTAAGGCAAGAAACTAGTCATCCACTAGCTCTCTCTTCACAAATGCAATTTTTCTCAAATCATCAAAAGCCATTCTCATACTTCATTTCTACATTTTATAACCAACATTAGCCTTCTAAGGGTCGAAATCCTCTCAATAGATTCAATAGATTTCCATTTAGGAATTATTCCACATTTGCCACTTGTCTCCTAGTTCCAACCTTCCATCTTCTCCCCAAATTCGATTTTGAGTCTCTTTGGCTTCTCCAACTCCCAAATTCGACTTCCTTGAGCCTATTTTTGGGGCTGACATGTCATAGTGGTCAGATGTCAGAGTTCAGGTCTGCAATTTGTCATATTTGTCATAGATGCTCCATCATTGGTGTCATAGGGGCTAGGGAATCTAGCTCAAGTGTCCACAAACTTCCACTTTGACTCTTTATCTTCCATGGAGGTTACCAATCCTTCCCAATTCGACCTAATATGCTCAATGACATGTGTTATGACTTACCAACTCACCCAAGAGTGTTCACATTCCCATTAATTCGAATTTGCAAAAGAGAGATACCATGTATTATGAAAAATCAAGCTAGTGTGGGTCCCACATCCTCCATATGTCTCCAAAACCATTTGTCACCTATGATTTCTCTTGAATTTCTTTATTCACTATATTTATTAAATACTTGAACCCTTATAATGTCTAAACATCATTTATTTTCTTCCTTATTACCATTCCACATGTGCCCATCCAACCTAGGAAACTAGTAGGATTGATGGGATTGTCTTACTATGAAATTATTGGAATGGGGACATTACAGTCCTCCCCACCCAAGATTGCTTGCCCTCAAGCAATCTCAATTTACCATGCTGCAAACTTGTCCCTCCTCTATCAGGTGGCCTTCCATGAGTAATGTCTCCCATAATATTTCTATTCCGGTGCTTCATGCTGTGGGAAGAAACTACCTGATTCGGATAGGTGTGTTGCCCTCTCACAATCCTTAGTACTCCTTTTGAATCTTGGAATTTCATTTCAGGAATTTTATAATTTACTGTATGCTCTCCTATTGAATACAACCATTGCACTCCCAAAACAACATTAGTATCAGCAATATCAACCACATAAAAACTATCAACAAAAGTATAGTTACCTATGGTGACTTGCAGCTGGGGAATCCATGTTTTGCACTCCATTGTGTTGTGACCGGGAATGACAACTATGAAGCCATCAAATGGTTCAATATGTATATTTCTTTTCTCCACCATCTCTGCATCAATGAAGTTATGGGTGGCTCCTCCATCTACCAAAACTGAAGTTCTTTGTCCTTGTACCATACCTTTGCATCGGATAGTATGATAGCGAGGTACTGCTGAAAGTACTGCCATTGTTACTTTGGTGGGAGAGGGATGCTTCACCTCTGGTTTCCCTTCTTCTGCTGTAGTATATCCTTCTTCTTGGGCTGAATTATTTCCTTCTTCCTCCATGCCCCCTTCATATCCCTCATCACAAAATACTTCAATGAATTGGGCCTTTCCTTTAGCACATTTATGTCCAGGTACCCATGGTTGGAAGCATGAGTAACACAATTTCTTCCTTCTGAGCTCTTCCCTGCTTAGTTCCTCTTTCTTATCCTTTCCATATTCATCTTCTTGCCATGGCTTCTTATCAGGTGCATCTCTTTGCCAAGGTTTCTTTTCAATTCTGAAGTCAGGCTTGGGAGGAAATCTCGTTCTAGGAAGTACATTTTGGAGATCCCTAGTCAAGCTCATTGCATCTTTTAATGTAGTTGGCTTGTGGGCTTTGACCAAACCTTTTAAGGGTTCAACCAAACCTTCAGTGAACAGCAATACCAACCTTCCCATAGATACATCAGCCACCTTGACTGATAATTTATGAAAGTCCAACATATATTCAGTAGGTGTCCCAGTTTGCTTCAATTGAGCTAATTCCTTGAAAGGCAATTCTGGATCTTTTTGTTCAAACCTCTCTAGTACCCTATCAACAAATTCTCCATATGTTTTAACCTGATCATGACCCAAGGTTTTCAAACCATAGAACCACCATTCATTGGCATCTCCTTCCAAATGCAAAATGGCCATTTTTAATGCATCCTCTTCCAACATAGGATTCAGCTGAAAATATACATCCAATTTTTGCACCCAAGTGTTAGCAGAATTTTGAGAAGAACCATCAAAAGTAGGAAGTGACATTTTTCCAATAGCACTATTCAATTCTTTGTTATGGAATGGACTCCTATTGTCTCCCTTCATTTTAATCTTTTGCATAGCATCAATGTAGTCACTGAGTGGTACACCTCTTTTACACTCTTCATTCAAATCATTCCAATCATTTACTAGTTTCTTGTAATCCAATTCAAGATTGGGCTCTTCTTTGGGTGTGAGAAATTTAGGTGCAGTATGCCTTTGTGTGCTTTGAAATTCATCAGGTCTATTATGAGGTCCTGTACTTGAGAAAATATGCTCATTCCCTTTCATCTTTTCCCCTGAGTGTGAACCACTATTATCTCCTATCATCCCTTTGCTTTGAAGCTGGCTAATCAACAATTCAAATCCTTGCAACAATTTATCACCTATCCTATCCATGTTTGCTGAAAGTTTAGAGAAACATGGATCTAAGGTTGCAATAAGTTCCTCCTTATGTTTTAATTTGTCATCCTCCTCTCTACCCATGGTTTCAGCAAAAGACTCCTCTTCTTCTACTACCTCTTCTTCAACAAAAACCTCTTCAACTACTGGTTCAAAGGGTGGTGGATTATTCTTTTGACTTCTTGTTAGGACCATCAGGTGCCAAGAACATGCTCTGATACCACTTGTAATGACCCTATTTCAAAAATTTATTAAAATGCCAATTTTTCCACTTTTTCCCCAATTTCGACCTTTGACTAGTTTAACTGTTTTGACCTCCAAATCATCCCAAATGCTCCCAAATCTTCTGTATGAGTGTATTAATGGTATTTAGACTTGAATATCAGGTTCAGGGATGTTTTATGGACCTCCAAATACTGCTGCAAACTTGATTTGTATTCTGATCAATATAGGTAATTTTGACTAGTAATTTGTGCATCAAATCCCCCCCGGGTAACACTGAAAATGGCCTTCCAAATGCCTCCAAACTCCCACAAATTTATGAAAAGAGGTATATAATGTGTTAAGTATGTTATTGAGGTCTCATATGCACCATTAATTGATTTTTACTACTGTTCTAACTCTCTCACATTCAACAGCAAAAACCCCCAATTCGACCCTTGGGGAAATGGCACTATTTCATCTCCCAATACAACTAAACTGAGTAAAAATGCTTCAAATGCTCAAGTACAGTACATGAAACTTGTAGAAGACATCCATGGCATTATATTGATCACAAATATATCAAAGAATCATCCATCCATTCGAAATAATCAACATTATAGTGTCATACATCAATGCATTGGGGAAATGGACATTGTTTGCTCATTAATCAATAGTTTTGCATACAACCAGTGGGTATTTCGACCTGATACTTTCTGAATATGAATAACAGAGGATATGAAGCTATTACAATCATAAATATATAATGAGAAGCTCTCTCAAGAAGCACAAGTGCTCACCAAAAACGCCCTCCCTCAAGGAGCATGAATATGCCTTCAAAACTGGAAACGGTGGAGAGAAAGTGCTGCACTAAACCAAACCATGAAACTTCCTGTAGCTGCTACCTGCAAATACAAACTCCATTAAAGCACCATGAAAGACCTGAGTGTCCTCTCCAAACACCAACTTGGATGGGAATCTTTCACCCTCGAAGTTGGCTAAGGCAAGAAACTAGTCATCCACTAGCTCTCTCTTCACAAATGCAATTTTTCTCAAATCATCAAAAGCCATTCTCATACTTCATTTCTACATTTTATAACCAACATTAGCCTTCTAAGGGTCGAAATCCTCTCAATAGATTCAATAGATTTCCATTTAGGAATTATTCCACATTTGCCACTTGTCTCCTAGTTCCAACCTTCCATCTTCTCCCCAAATTCGATTTTGAGTCTCTTTGGCTTCTCCAACTCCCAAATTCGACTTCCTTGAGCCTATTTTTGGGGCTGACATGTCATAGTGGTCAGATGTCAGAGGTCAGGTCTGCAATTTGTCATATTTGTCATAGATGCTCCATCATTGGTGTCATAGGGGCTAGGGAATCTAGCTCAAGTGTCCACAAACTTCCACTTTGACTCTTTATCTTCCATGGAGGTTACCAATCCTTCCCAATTCGACCTAATATGCTCAATGACATGTGTTATGACTTACCAACTCACCCAAGAGTGTTCACATTCCCATTAATTCGAATTTGCAAAAGAGAGATACCATGTATTATGAAAAATCAAGCTAGTGTGGGTCCCACATCCTCCATATGTCTCCAAAACCATTTGTCACCTATGATTTCTCTTGAATTTCTTTATTCACTATATTTATTAAATACTTGAACCCTTATAATGTTTAAACATCATTTATTTTCTTCCTTATTACCATTCCACATGTGCCCATCCAACCTAGGAAACTAGTAGGATTGATGGGATTGTCTTACTATGAAATTATTGGAATGGGGTCATTACAATATATGTGTGCTTAATAATCAGAAGGCAATCAATATGCCCTTTGTGTTTCTGCTATTTATGTTCTGTGTCTTTGCATATTTTATCATGGTATCAGAACTGACGGCTTGATCCTTCGATCTTGGTTTTGGGTAAGCCTTTTCAAAAGCTGGAGAGCACACACGCACAACTAGAATTTGCAGCACAGCCGGAGAGAAACACTCGGGCCGTGACAAGGTAACATTTTTTTTTTCCCATGATTTTTTTTTTTTGCCCTGAGGGAGGCTGTCGCACCCTGCCTGAAGGAAAAGTGCGACGTCTCACCCTACCTGAAGGAAAAATGCAACGGTGTCGCACCTTGGCTGAAGGAAAAGTGCGATGATTGTCGAAATCTTGCTCAGTGGAAAAGTGCGACGATCAATCGTGGACTTATAGCATTTTGTCCGTCGCACCCCCCGACGCACTGTGTCAGTTAGTAAAGTGCGATGATCAGTTTAACAGCTGTCATTCTCCATGGAAAGCTTGAACATGAAGCAGATCTTATATCCAATGCTGAACGGCCATATCTCGGAGCAGATCTAGTTTTTAAAGAGAAATATTGCTGACGCTGACCCAAAATATTGGACAACGTTCCAGCTTTGATTGAAGCAGATCGAGTCTTGCAAAGATCGATCCAAGAAGACCCTCTGTAGAAAAAGGGCGGAGCATATCTGAAGACTGAAGGACCACTGATACTTGAAGAAAATCAAGAAGATCAAAGATGGTGGTAGAAGAGCTACTAGAAGAAATCGAAGAGGTAAGAAATCTGTTAACTTCAATAAGTTCATGGCAAACCTTTGATGGAGATAATTATGATTTATGGTCATTGAAAATTAGGGATTTGTTAAGGTCACAAGATCTGTGTCATTTTGTAGCTAAGAATGATCCTATAGATCTAGCTGTATTTGAAAATTTGACAGAGTATCAAAAGGAAAGAAGGCAAGTTGTTGCCTTAAGTATCATACAAAATGGTATAGATTATTCCATCTTTCATTACATTTCAGAAGCTTCTACTCCCAAAGAAGCTTGGGATATATTAAAAGCAGAGTTTAGTGAAGAGGAACCTGTAGAAGAAGATGAAGTAGAGTTCAGTGCAGAGGAACCTATAGAAGAAGATGGAGCAGAGGTTAGTGAAGAGGAACCTGAAGAAGATGAAGCAAAGTTCTCTGAAGAGGAACTTGAAGAAGATGAAGCAGAGTTCGATGAAGAGGAACCAGTTGACTTTGCAAGCCAAGCAAAGCACCAAGAATCGCACAGTGAAGTGGAAGACAGTCAAGGAGAATGTGTTTATGATGTAGCCAATGATCAAGTAAGCTCAGCAAAGATTGTTTATCTAGATCTGTTTGCTGATGACAGTGAAAACAAACCTGTCAATGTAGCAGTCCATAGTGACGTGAGTGAAAGTATCTCACAGAAAGAGACAGTTGATAGCAGCAGTGGAGTTGCAGCAGAGAGTTCATCAAAGAACCATAAAACCAGAAGTTTGAGGGAGCTATATGAGCAGACTCCCATTATTGATGAGCAGTATGAGTATGCTCTATTTCCCTGTCAGCCCACAGTTTTTGAGGAAGTAGTGAAGGATGCACATTGTGCACAAGATGCTACAGTTAATTATGATGTAGCTGCTGTTGAAACAGAAGAAGAAGAAGATCTGGATGCTATCCAAGAAAAGCTGAGATATATTAATCTTTTCTCAGCCAAAAATTCTGAGTGTGCAGGTAAAATGGACAGCAACACACAATATGTTGAAACAGAAGAAGAAGAAGAAGACTTGCACTATGTTGCAGGACCAATGAAAAACCATAACACTGATTATTGTGCAGAAGACAAAGAAGATGCTGCAGAACACCTACTTAGCATCAAGTTCAAGAAGACAAAGACGAAGCAGTCCAAGTACACATCAAGGAAGAAAGTAAAGCTTAAGTTTATTTGAATAAAATGTATGCCTAGCTGAGACATAGATCAGCAGGCACAACACTTAGTCATTGATAGTGCTAACCACACCATCCCACTTGAGATTAAGGGGGTGTGTTAAGAGTTGTAATCTCAATGGTCCTAAGTTGGTTAGTTAGTTGAGTCAATGGTCCTAAGTTAGTTGAGTTAGGTCATTTGTTGACCCATGGTTTACACTGGCCCATAGTATTAGCCAGTGGTTTTGGTGTTATGTGAAACTATATATATGTGTGCTTAATACTCAGAAGGCAATCAATATGCCCTTTGTGTTTCTGCTATTTATGTTCTGTGTCTTTGCATATTTTATCAAAATTGTATATTTAGGAAGAAAATTATACATTTAGGAAGAGAAATGCAACTTTTTTAATTAATGTGAAATTTTACATTTTGATGTTACTTGCAGCAGAAGAGGGAAAAAGAGGATATCATTGTGATGTTTTTCTGCCTTTGAAGTTCACGTTTTCAAATCAGCTTACTTCATAAAGATATGAACAACAATTCAGGGTTATTTTGGGCGTTTTTCTAAAGTGCTTTTAAGGAGGTATCTTATGGTATTTTTCAGAGCAAGAGGGATGTTTTTTTATCAGCTTGAAGAGTCTTGATATGGTGTCTTAGTCTATTCATAAGATAGGTCGCCTTAATAGCAATATAACAATAATTAGATGTTTCATCATCTTTAAATACATTTTAAAATGAGTAAGTTAATTCTTAATAGCAATATAACAATAATTAGATGTTCCATTATCTTTACATACATTTTAAAATGAGTAAGTTAATTTTTAAGTCCGAGGGAAAAGATTTCATTAATGGTATGTCAGAAACTTAATTATACTTGTTTTCAAAATCAATTTTGAAAAGGTTTCAAGGTATTATTTTCAAAAGGGAATTTGAATATAAAAGCTTAGCTCTTTTGCTATAAGATTAAATATTTTAATTTTATTAAGCGGCACGAATTCAACATTGTAATTTGAGATTTGACATGTTATTTTGTTCTCACCAGGCAAGTTGAATTCGTGAAGACCATAGGTAAGGATAATCGCATAATCAGAACTAACTTTGCCAATGAATTCAACATTGTAATTTGAGATTTGACATGTTATTTTGTTCTCATCGGGCAAGTTGCATTAGTGAAGACCATAGGTAAGGATAATCGCATAATCAGAACAAACTTTTCCAATCTGAGATCATTGTCTTTTTAAAAAATGTGATAAATGTGTTATTGCCAACGTATGTGATAAATCATTTAGACCTTTTTCCCGGAGAACCATGCAGGCATTTTCCCCGACCATGCCCTCACCTATGGATTACATCTGTTGAATTTAGAATATTTAAATTTAAACATAAAAGGTGTTAATCTCATGCATACAAAATAGATTTGACACGAATATTGCAAAATTCCATGTGTCCAAACTACAAACCCTAAGCAAAAGTAAGCTCGCAAATTAATCGCACACATACCCTTCTGCTTTTTTGTTTTTTAATATATCTATCTAAATAATAATTTCAAATTATAGATTTTCCATAAAATAGTTCCAACCGAAGTTGTTGCTGGGCTGAATCTATAGGCAATAAATAAATTACTTTCTGGGCATAACCCACCCTGCTTACTGGTATCTGGGTAGCCTGAATTCTCATTATTCTCAAATATTTCATTTCATATGCCCCAGAAAATCATTTGATCTTCCTTCTATGCTTTTTCTCCAACCAATCAGGCCTCCATTTCTAGAGCCTCTCTCTCTTAGAATGCATATAACTTTTTGAAAAAATATTCAGAGGCAGCCGAGTGGTATGACCAAAGCTAGAATTTGCTTCATGTATTAAAAAGAAAAGAAACTCCTGCAGATTGAACTGGCACCCATATTAACTGTATCAAGGCACTACCAAGTGAGTTGCAAGTGCATCTTCTGCTCCAACGGTAGATTCTGCACAACTCTATACTCCAGGGAAAAAAGTTTACTCGTATGGATGAAAAATTTTCGCAGTAACATAAATGCTTATTACCTATTTATTTTTATAATTTATATTGGTACATCATCGCTACCTATTTAGTTTTATAATTTATATTAACACAGCATTACATGAATCTGTACTTGGTGAATTGGATAGGACATTATGTTTTGAATAAGATGTATGACACTACTTACTTATCGTACCACCATACAACCCCTTACTTTGGGGAGAGAGTGGTTCAGCCTAACAATGAATGGAAGTATTTGACATAGGAAAAACAACCAGTAGTTGGATAGTGTCAGACTGAGGAGCATTAGGAATGATTTAATACAACATTCCTGACCGGGAATAGACCAAGTTGAGTTGCTATACTTTCAAAATGTTCTGCTCTTCAGTAATAGCACCCAGCAGAGCAACGTCTGGACTGCGGAGAACTGGCTACTCGTAATTGAGAATTGGAAGGGATACAGGCCTTTCCTGCTTTCACTGCGCCTCTGCCTTAGATGTTATAGTATCTGTCCCAACCATAAATTCCCTATTAGAAAAATCAAATAACAGTATAGGTATCGGGTTTCTAGGGTTGGCGCAAGAGTTTTATTTCATGCTGCAGCCTAAAAAAATCCCTCTTATCTGGTGACCTAAGACATCTATATAATCCCTGTCCGTTCTGCCTATTGGCCATTGCCTTGCCTAACCTAAAACCCATTTATTGCTCCATCGTAATACCACTAGCTCTGATCGAAGAACCTACGGATAAGCGTATTATTCCATCCTAGTTATTAGCTATAAGAAATATCTTAAAAATACTTTGTACCAGGCACTTAGTCTAGTAACCATTGATTAATATGGGCTTAACATTTTATCTGGTTACGAGCTTATACTCCAGGGATAATTACATGTTTTACCAAGCAGATTGTGATTACAACAACAATATGGTAATACTAAACCTGGTGAATATGAGCCATCATAATTATATTAACTTCATAAATTACTCATGTTTAAATTACACAAGCATATGCGTCCAGGGAAAAATCAAAATAACCGTTGCCTAGAATCTCGTACAAGCTAGTATGTTCAGAGTGTTAGTCAACTCGTGCATCAGGAATTCTAATATTGAATAGCTGTAGTGATAGACGCTGATGGATAACCCGCATAAAGGAAAGTTCTAGCTCCTTAACGCATATATGCACATATATATGGCTCAACCGTTACATCTAATTGTATGAGGCATTGGAGTGTTGGGCAGAGAATTCCCCTCAGTGACTCAAACAATTTGATACAGCCTTGTCTAGTGCCCAGAAAACGCCCAATCTCTCACACAGCCATTGATGCCCAACAATTTATTAAATATTTTCATAAATCAATTTATTTCTAATATAATTTTTTTTTAATTATTCTGCTAAGGTTAACATAAAATTTCAAAAGCACACAAGTCTTCTACTACATGTAATAAAAAACTTCAAAAGCCTACACTAGAAATTAAGAACATCATAAAATATAAATTAATGGTAATAGAAGATATACAAATCTGTAAAAACAATGGCATATAAAAATAGCTCATAAATGCCAAAGACCATTTAGTATAAAAAATAGGTGAGAGTGGTTTGGTTTAGTATAGATCATTTGAGTTAAAGAATGAATTAAAAATGAATGTGTAAAGTTATTAAAAAAAAAATTAGAAAGAGATACAGAGTTATTGTTTATCTTATACATAAGGTAAAAATATAAACCCTTCATTTTAAGTAATTATGTTAAATAAAAAAATTAAAAATTATATATAAGAGTATTCATAAATGAACCAAAGTATAAAAAAGCAGGTTATCTAGTAACTTAGTATCCCACATTTAAATAAAATAATTGAAACAAATGGGTAATGACATTAAAGAATATTAATAGAGATACAAATTTGTCATTTATAATCTCCCATTTTAAGTAATTATTTTAAATATCAAATTTATAAAAATAATAATAAAAATAAAAACACTAAAATTAATAAGCAATTATTAGTTTATTATTTGTGAATGGTATGTATATGTTGTTAAAAACAACCCACTAAGATCAAAGAATAATAAAATATTCAATCAGAAAACAAATAGTAACATTAACAATTCCATAACTAATAATGAAATCAAACACATAAAACTCACCAACATCTACCTACATCATTTATAGTCGAATTATTATGTCAAATCAATGACATCAATGGAATAATGAAATCAAACACATAAAACCCACCACCATCTACCTACACCAGTTAAAGTTGAATTATTATGTCAAATCAATGATATCAATGGCAACTTTTTTAAGAGATAAGATCCATGGAATCTAACACATTAAAACAATATTTTGAAATAATGTGAATAACTTTCTGCACATATTATATCAATGCCATGGATTTTAAATATCATTATGTTTCTATTCTTAAAAAAACTCATTTCCTCGAATAGGGTGACAAACGTGTGATTGCAGGGGAGTTATGGTGACGTGACGGATGATAGGTCGGCGGAGGGTTTCATGGAGCAACTACATCTTTCTCCTGAATCTTCTGTGCACCAACTGGCTCAATCTAGGACCCAAGATTAATTGTAGTTTTATGGTGCCTAGGGTGACATCCTTGAGTCTCTCTCTATCATTAATGACCTCAAGGCCACATCATAAGTGCCATTCAAGGCTTTATTTTAACAATCTTAATGCTATTCTCTCAGCAGTCATAGGGAGAGAACAACAGAATCTCCCATGGGAAATTGGGGAAGTTATTGCTACCATGGTGTGTGATAGAATTTCAGCCTCCAATCGATGTGGTGGCCATGGCAGAGGAAAACACTTAATGAAAAATGATGGAATTATTGGGAGGCACCTAGCTCCCATGGAAGATACTCTATTGGAAATTCAAAATGAGGTTCGTAGTGTAGGGCCCCTCCTTTAGGGTCCCCTTGAACTGAACCTGAAACTTTAAAAACTTCATACAAACAAATTAGCCATTATAGTTATTGGAAAAATAAAATAAAAGAGTGAATAACTTAACAAAAATAAGCAAACCTTAACCTGTCAACCCGATCCAGCTGGTCCATTGTTGTCTGCGTCTTCCGTAGGACCCCTCCAGCAAAGCTCGTTTAACCATAGGCGAAGCAACCGTTAGCTTCGCCACCCAACCATAGGCTCATGCTTTCAGTCGCATGGCCTCCCCCGAGCTTTGGGTCGTAGAGCTCACACAAGTATTTCAGAAATTCAACTTGGGATTCCCTTCCCTCCAGGATTTCTAAGCCAAACCCTTAGATAGCAGCAAGTCTTTGAGGTATTCGAAAATTACGACAATCGTCCAAATTATGGCCCCTTACCCATTCCTTAAGCCTTCCTTATAAAGGGAAATCTCCTGCGACACATGTCGCTTCATGCATAATTAAATATTTTTAATTATTTATTTAATTAAAACACTCACCCATCCAAGTGTCAGTTTCTCTGGGAAGTGCACCTACATCCCTAAGTTTGCTCTAGTTTGTCCCCCAGATATTTTAATCAACTTCTAGCTTTTAGTTGACTAGGTGTCTAATCTATTTTGCCCCTAAATAATAATTTCTATTAATTTAAATGCTCAACAAAATAACTATTCATGTGCAAATGTCTAAGCTATTGTTATGCATTTGCTAAGTAATAATCTAGAGTTATTCTCCTAAGCTTTTATGCAGTTTAATTTAACAATCAAACTCACTAGGATCACGGTGCCGCATCGTTCGGCTCCTGGTTCCTTAATTTTTTAATCCCCTGACATGGCACCACTCCGTCAGGTCCAATCATCCATGGTTTCCATTCCTTGGCATGGTACCACCTCGTTGGGTCCTTGCGTCCATTCTTTCCGTTCTTGACAGGGTACCGCATCGTTGGGCCCTTCTGCCACCATCTTTCCGTTTTGACTTGCGGGAACTCTTGTAGGGATTTTAGGAATCGTTACCATCCATCCTCCGTCTACATGCTATCTAGGGACTAATGGCGCTGAGGAGTGAGTCCGTTCTCACTGCGCGCCCCTCAACTCGTACGTGACCAGCTCCGTCGTGGCCCACCTCGTACGTCCTCACGCATTCCTCTTGAGCAAGCGGATCAATGCTTATCTGCTCATGCGTGGTATTCTTGTCGGAAGTTGACATCGTCGTCGCTTCCCCTGTGTGTGATTTACCCGTACTCTACGACCCTCCATGTTCCTTTGTGTGTCCGTTGGTGAACCTTCTCACTTGTTTCTACACACACTTCTCGCAACAAATTATTAGTAGCACTGTTCTCAACAATCATCATCTGGTTTCTAACTCTAGCATTGTTAAACATTTATGATTTATTCAAACTGCTCATTCATCTTATCAAATATACATTTCGTCGCCAAATACATAATCACCATACAACTAGTCGTTAAGCATTATCCATCAACATAATTTTCCATAGTCATAGCTAATCATTTAACATATGCAATTATTCATTTACCTCAACAGTTCAGATACACATACTCAAAAAAATAAGGTCAAAAGGTTATTTAATTAATGTTTCAATCAGCCGGGTCACTCAGCAGGTGCCCTCAATGTCTACACAAGTCTAGGGGCACTACATACACCCCTACTTAAATAGAACTTCGTCCCGAAGTTAATTTGTGTTCTTGTACTTGCCTTATCTTAATTTCTATTCTCATCTTCTGTCATTCTATTCTTTTTTCTTTTTTCTTTTTTTAACAATGATAGCTATAAGCACAAGTGGTTCTAATAATTTGTTCATCGAACACGGTTCCAATACCTCCTCAGGAATTTCAATCATAAGCTTTGCGTAATGCAATTTTAATAATTCTTTTAATAACTGTCATTCTCTACTTAGATTTGGACTATATCTCCTATTCATCTTCAAAGACTCATGGTATCTGATCTAACCACAAGTTATATTGCATCAAAAGCCACACCTTAGTTATCCAATCATCTTTTTGCATAACAAATCCGAATGAGATTTCAAATCTAATGGATGTCCTTTCCTCCAAGACGAGGAAGTAAAGATTATACAATCTTCCTTAGAATACAAATGGGTAAGTTATAATCATGAATTAACAAATCAAGAGCGACTACGAAATATTCCAAAATCCAATTCCCAAAAGACGACTTCCAAATCCCTAAAGGTTTTTAGTATGATAGGATTCGAGGCATTGAGACTTAGTGGCTCAGTCGAACGTATCTGAATTTATCACTTAGTCCTTTCATTATTAACATCATGTCCAAGTCAATGAGCTTATCACATTCCTACCTCATTACATCATTTCCATTGCCATATGACTACTTCGACAAACTCATCAAGTCACGCTAAGTATTGTATTCCATATCTAGGGTTATTCCACTTTTCATCAAGGTTTTTCCATGTCCTTTGGCTAGCTGCATTACATTTAGTTCATTGCGTTTATAAAATTCATACATCATTTTACTAAAATCGTCATCGTTTGGCCCCTTCGGTGGTCTTTCCTAATTGAGAAATCACAAGATAAAAAAAAACTAAATATGTAATGCCTTCTTCCTATGTCTATTAGTAAATATAAAGATGACCATCAAAGTTTGACAACAAAACTCGGTTTTACAATTGCTTATATGATTAATCTCATATTACCCTCCTTAATTCATCGTGATTCCTATTACGAATACTATTTGTGTTGCTTTTAACAAAATAAGTGATGTATTGATTTCCTTATATCCCATTCCAAATAATTTATCATCCCTACCTTATGTTTTTTACATTCGTATTACTTTTGTCCCTTAATTGTGCCTCCATTTCAATGATAAGTCAACTATATTGTACATCCAATCATCCTTAGTCTAGTTATCCTTTGGTATAAATATACATATGCTCCCCTTTCATGATGCCACTATTATGTTCACCCTTAACCCCCTTAATATGACTTATACCACTTCTTTTATACAACCAGTATATATCATTTCTTTAATATGACACGTATACCCTTGGCAGAACCTCATACTCATATGATAATTACACCTTTCTACATTAGTATTTTCATTAGAAATAGGGATTGCCATGATGTGTATAAAATCCTTCTTAGAATGGTAAACTATATAGTTTCCTTTGGGCCTAAAATATCTAAATGGATATTCCAACTTCCTAACACTACATATAACTTACAAGTACAGGCTTATGTATGCTTCCTCCTACTTCATAACACTTCATGCAACTATAATAGGACATATATATAGGTACCATGTATCCCAACGTAGAGGTATTCAATGTTATAAAGACCAAATGTAGGGCTTGACAATGTAGGATTTGTCATTTTAAAAAAAAAAAAAATTTCAATAGTCATCTCTATATATAATTCTCCCTTTTCATAATTCATCATATTTATATAATTAACCACAATACAATTGTATTCTATGACAATAAGATGAATTCTAAATTTGGTGCATGATTACAAAATGAAACATCTACTTTCCCAACCCTTTCCATAATAATAGAATAAATTCTAATTAATGCATAAACACAAAATTTGATGCATAAGATATAAAAGGCATTCTCTGCTTTCTCAACCATAATACTGAAGTGAATTCTACCAAATGCTTAAAATATGAAATGGAATCTCTATTCCCTCCACCATTTTCATAACAAATGAATAGATTCTATTTGATACATAAAAACATAATCAAATGTCCCTTTTCAGCACCAATTTTATAATAATGGATGTTATTTAACACCTAAATGCATAATCAATTATCTATCTTTACCACCATTTTCTTTATAAATAGATAGATTCTAATTAATGCATAATACGGAATGATATATCTAGTCTTCCTTCATAAATAATTACACAATATAATGGAATTCCATTTAATGACGAATGATTATTCCAAACATGACTTATCAAGGGTATTAGTTAATCACTCAAATTATGATATGACGGTTTTAAAAGATCTATCTCCACACAGCTCACTAAAACTCCGATGCTCATGCGTGGAGCAGAGCCCGTGGTAAGTGCTATCGCCAGAAGAATGAGGGACATGGATCTGCCTAACTAGGATCCGAGAATTGGGTGTCACCTATTGAGAACCTACAGGAGTGGGCGGTTTCGGGTTACGGTTGTAATGAAGGACAGTTGTCAACCTAGATCCGGTTTGGCCTCCATCTACCTCACAGGAAATCGCCATCCAACGTTCAGTAGGGTTGGATGCTCGGTTTAGCCGAGAGATCACAAGATTTAGATGATCGGATTAGGTTACCAAGAACAGGGTTTTTAATACACCGTAACAGCGACTCCGTATGACTGCTACGAGGCATCCTCCAAGCGTGGCCAAGTATGAACTTGGAGTCACCGAGTTCTGTGGTCTTTCCACGTCTCACGCCAATGTATTAACTGGACATTGAGTCATAGGATAATCGTCCAGGTGTTGGAACCAGAACTCACCGTCACAGAATGAGGTAACGGGTCTGCGACTTAGTTAAAGGTTACCCTATAGTACTGAAACGGCCAAAATCGGGAGTGTACAGTTCAGTGAATAACGCATGGTAAGGATTTGCGAATAAAGAGTTCTGATATGTAATTTTACAGTAATCTAAGGAAGATTGTAAACTCAATGTCCTCAGAATTGAATTCATATAATGTAAAGCCAGGTGGTAGAACGGTACACTAAAAGAAACAGAGAAGATACTATCGATTGGGTTATTCGTCTGGAATAATATCATCGACAAGGAGCTATAAAGGATTTTCTCAGCAGTGGATTGCACATAATAGGAATATATAAGCCAATATAATTCCGAGTCATGCGTAAATATGAATATATACTAAATAAATAATTGACCAATTCCGAATAAAAGAATACATAGAGCAGAAATAATCTTCCATGATCCGGGCGTTTAAACCATTCAGGGATTTCGATTTTATTAAAAGAGTAAACAGAGTTCAATTCTTGACAAGCAATTCACCATCACGATAATTGATCTGGGAACACATTTCCCATTTGAATAAATAGAATACAGAGATTTTAAGGTTGGAAACAAATCGTTTTTAAGAAATTCTGGAAGTGTCAAGAAATAGATCCTCGCATATCTTTAAAATCAAGAACAGGTCGTTTTTAAGAGATTTTGGAAAACGCCAAACAGTTCCGGGAAGAATGTAGTCATGTACTGAGATCGGAATCCTTACGTAAGATATGAAGGTGAATTTAAACAATTCGCAATAATGCTGTGAATTCAAATCGTAGGATCAGCCCATCTCCTAAGATCGGTATGATTAGTGGATCCTCGATGATTAACTGTAACCATTCCAGTGACTATGACAGAAAAGCATGGACTCCGATTCATGGGAGCTGAGGAGATTGGAACGGATCTTATGCACGATTGCAAACAGGGTTTAGGGTGACCAGAAGCAGAGGATTTTCGATTCAATCTTAAGCCTTCATAAGTTTGAATCCCAGAATATTACTAAGACACCGTCGGTTCGATTTAAAGCTTGTATTCTATAACTATACAGAGATTACTTTGCACAACTGTAAACGGAGTTTAGGGTAATTAAAAGCAGAGGATTTTAAATTGAATGACATGCCAGCAAATAGCAGATCTAGAAACGTCTTTTTAGATAAAAAATTTAACATAGGAAAATACCCTTCAATGCCTTTTCCACTTTGAAGTTAGGAAACACACAGAAATTAAAGGATCAATATGCCATCATTTGTTTATGAATTTGGAAATGTGCACAGATATTTCATGAAGTAATATGCCATCACCGTTATGGATTTGGGAGTCGCCCATCCAATTCGAGAGTACACGCAGAGATTCAGAAAAAGAAATACAATGCCATAAGACGCCCTTTCAAATTCTGGATAAAACGCAGAGGTTTTTTTAAAAGAATTAATCTGCCAAAATAACGTCTTTCCAATTCGAGATTTAAACACAGGAATTTTTTTTATTTTTTTTAAAGATTACAATCATGAGGTTGGATTCTGAATCAAGAGTACAAACAGAAAACGCAAACATAGAGTTAAAATTTTATGGAAGTTCAGATCCAATATCCCAACGCCTCCTCGAGAATCCGTAATTTGGAAATGTCAATAGATGATCGATGCTCAGAGAATTTAAAAGAACAGTACCATCAAATGCCTTCCAATTCCAAAATTAAAACACAGAGAATTTTAAAGAACAGTATCATCAACGCTTCCCCATTCGAAATCAAGAACGCAGAGGTTTTTGGTCAAGTTACAATCATGTTCAAGGATTCCAGAAATGCCCTTTCAATTGGGAGAATAGAACACAGTAATTTTTAAAATAATTAATAAGCAATTGTTTTTATGAATCTGGATATGCCAATGCGATTCCAATAGACAAACAGAGATCATTTAAGTAAGCAATATGCGGCCATTATTATGGATCTGGAAGAAAATGCCGATCATTTTGAATTAAACACAGAGATTAGAAATTGGATAGGCAGAGTCGCAATTTAAATTCAAGATGCACAAGAATGTAAGATCGGTGTTACAATTCGCCTCAGCCCGGAAACGCAGAACACTTCCCAATTCAAAAATTAAAACTCAGAGAAATTAAATAACAATACACCATTCGATTTCGAATAGGTGCACAGGAGTCTTAAAAGGATTAAAATACGGTTTAGCTTGAATTCTAGAAACATTGAGTGTGATCAAATGCACAGAGTATAAGATAGAGGTAGAGATGGAATTGGGTGATAAGCAGTTGTTGTATCCATAACTATGCATACCGGATTGACCGAGTTCGAAGTTCGAAGGTGTATCACCATTATTGGTAAGCAATGGACGGATCTATAACAAATGCAAATAAGATAGACAGAGTTGAAATACAATGGCGGCCATCATTGGATTTACCCATGCAAACAGGACTAAATTTGAGATCTAATCGCGGTTATAAGTTTACACAGAGATATCACAGAGGATCGATGCATACCTATCGAATTCAATTTCTTCTTTGCAATCTCAAAATTAAAATAATTGTATATGAATTTAAAACAGGGTTAAAAACTGAACCAATAATGGATCGGTACTCAATCATTGAGTTCAATTTCCTTTTTCTTTTCTTTTGCATTCCTCGCATTACATAATTGTATGTGCCATTAACACAGGTTCAAATGCCAGATCGGTACTCAGGCATTGAGTTCGATTTGTCGATGTTTTTTGCGGGGTTCTATAACTATAAGCCCTTTTAAAAAAAGAGTTTCTAGATTCCCGAACAAGTGGATCGGCTCTCCACCAATGAGCTCAATTCCTCAACATCATTCACATAATTTTTTTTTTTTTTTTCTAAATGCATTCTAAAACAGAGTAATGTAGAGAGATCAATTTAAACCTGGAAACATCATTCATTTCTAGAAATTTTGCAAGCAGAGTATTAATTCATCAACGCATAGAGATCAACCTATTTAATAAAACCTGGAAATGTCAATCCATTCTGGAAACTTTACAAACAGAGTTTAGATAATAAGACTACTCGGAAATCCAAGCACGATTTTTGAGAGGAGAAAAAAAATTAATCACTAGAGATCTGGATCTGTTTATTCTAGTCAAACGAATTTAGCAGATAAATCGGTGCACTCCTATTCACCTATTATGCCATACGAATTTCAACAAGATAAATGAACTAAATAATTGAACCTATTTTCGACGATCAGCTGCATGGTGATGAATGTGTTGAAGTACCGTTTGGTCCAGATCAATCCTTACTCAATGATGGTGCCGAAAACCCCTGAGTCTGGTGCCCTCAAGGCTCGACCGGCTTTGATACCAAATGTAGGACCCCTCCTTTAGGGTCCCCTTGAACTGAACCTGAAACTTTAAAAACTTCATACAAACAAATTAGCCATTATAGTTATTGGAAAAATAAAATAAAAGAGTGAATAACTTAACAAAAATAAGCAAACCTTAACCTGTCAACCCGATCCAGCTGGTCCATTGTTGTCTGCGTCTTCCGTAGGACCCCTCCAGCAAAGCTCGTTTAACCATAGGCGAAGCAACCGTTAGCTTCGCCACCCAACCATAGGCTCATGCTTTCAGTCGCATGGCCTCCCCCGAGCTTTGGGTCGTAGAGCTCACACAAGTATTTCAGAAATTCAACTTGGGCTTCCCTTCCCACCAGGATTTCTAAGCCAAACCCTTAGATAGCAGCAAGTCTTTGAGGTATTCGAAAATTACGACAATCGTCCAAATTATGGCCCCTTACCCATTCCTTAAGCCTTCCTTATAAAGGGAAATCTCCTGCGACACATGTCGCTTCATGCATAATTAAATATTTTTAATTATTTATTTAATTAAAACACTCACCCATCCAAGTGTTAGTTTCTCTGGGAAGTGCACCTACATCCCTAAGTTTGCTCTAGTTTGTCCCCCAGATATTTTAATCAACTCCTAGCTTTTAGTTGACTAGGTGTCTAATCTATTTTGCTCCTAAATAATAATTTCTATTAATTTAAATGCTCAACAAAATAACTATTCATGTGCAAATGTCTAAGCTATTGTTATGCATTTGCTAAGTAATAATCTAGAGTTATTCTCCTAAGTTTTTATGCAGTTTAATTTAACAATCAAACTCACTAGGATCACGGTGCCGCGTCGTTCGGCTCCTGGTTCCTTAATTTTTTAATCCCCTGACATGGCACCACTCCGTCGGGTCCAATCATCCATGGTTTCCATTCCTTGGCATGGTACCACCTCGTTGGGTCCTTGCGTCCATTCTTTCCGTTCTTGACAGGGTACCGCATCGTTGGGCCCTTCTGCCACCATCTTTCCGTTTTGACTTGCGGGAACTCTTGTAGGGATTTTAGGAATCGTTACCATCCATCCTCCGTCTACATGCTATCTAGGGACTAATGGCGCTGAGGAGTGAGTCCGTTCTCACTGCGCGCCCCTCAAATCGTACGTGACCAGCTCCGTCGTGGCCCACCTCGTACGTCCTCACGCATTCCTCTTGAGCAAGCGGATCAATGCTTATCTGCTCATGCGTGGTATTCTTGTCGGAAGTTGACATCGTCGTCGCTTCCCCTGTGTGTGATTTACTCGTACTCTACGACCCTCCATGTTCCTTTGTGTGTCCGTTGGTGAACCTTCTCACTTGTTTCTACACACACTTCTCGCAACAAATTATTAGTAGCACTGTTCTCAACAATCATCATCTGGTTTCTAACTCTAGCATTGTTAAACGTTTATGATTTATTCAAACTGCTCATTCATCTTATCAAATATACATTTCGTCGCCAAATACATAATCACCATACAGCTAGTCGTTAAGCATTATCCATCAACATAATTTTCCATAGTCATAGCTAATCGTTTAACATATGCAATTATTCATTTACCTCAACAGTTCAGATACACATACTCAAAAAAATAAGGTCAAAAGGTTATTTAATTAATGTTTCAATCAGTCGGGTCACTCAGGAGGTGCCCTCAATGTCTACACAAGTCTAGGGGCACTACACGTAGTCTGGGTGAGGATACACAAGCTCATGTACAGGATGTGGCTTACCACATGAAAGTGGTAGTGGAATGATGCGAAGACATTGATACAATGTTTAACCTTCCCATGCCTCATTTTCTGAGGAATGTGAAGACGGAGGCAGAAGCCATAGTTCTTGATGATTCTCTCCCTACTACGATGAAACTAATGGAATCATGAGATTTGGTTGATACTGAGCAAGGTATTCAGGTTTGGGTTTGAGAGCTTCAAGTGAGGTATCAGAAGAAACAAATCCAAAATCCATTCCGAGGGACGAAGGTGGTAGTATGCATGGCACAATCCAAGCTTGTGATTGCGTCTTAGACGATGATGCAGAACCTCCATAATGGTGTTGATGTGTGGACTCCGAGACAAAGATGGAGCATCAGTAAGGGTGTTGTCTTCTTGTTACAACCGGGTTTGAATGCAATGTATTTTCATATTTTGTCTCAGACAGTTTATGGGCATGGGTTTATTCAAAGCTCCTTACAAAATGTATGCCAACCATAGTCTTGGGTCGAATAGCCTCATTTTTTATGGGAAGAACAAAAATGAAATTTTTTAAGAGAGATTTTGTCAATAAGGGAATGATTAGTCATCTTAATTTTTGTAGCAATTTATATTACAAGAGATTTTAAAGCTTTTTTTTGGTAGAAAACAGAGTCAATCTATGGAGAGACTAGAGAAGGGTGTTTTTAGATTCATTTTGGGAAAAGGACCGGGGATATTCTTCAGGAATGCCTAGAAGTGTATCTATAATGTTTTGATGATGTAATATAAGAAACAAGTACTTAAAAAAACTCATTATTTTAAAATTTGCAAACTAAAAACTAAATTGGATGTTTTGATTAAAAGGATGGTATGAGATGAAGAAATTTAATCATTACACCTCAAAACCTAAAGGTCATTGTGTTCTATGTCATCTTGTGACATCTCCATTTTAAAATAGACACAATTCTACCAATTATGCTCACAATCCTTATTCTTCTTTGTAAGAAATGATTTTGTTACTTTCTATATTCCTCTTTAACACTCTTATAGACCATTTTTTTTCTCTTTGCCGAGGTCATTAGTTTTCCACACTTGGATCCAATGGTTTAATTATGATTATTAGTATAACCTTACTTCATAATAGATTTAATTTACAACCAATCCTACTAAAACTTGATACTATGGCTTCCCCAAATAAATGGGTAGCCTCTTATTGTGACCACCTCAACATAAATATTTAATAATAAAAATGTGCTTAAATAAATAAATATAAATCCAATACTTACATTTAAAAAAACATTTGGAAGTTAGATTTTTTAAATTGTGCTAGTGTCTTTTATTATCTTATGTTTTGATTTGAAATTAAAAAAACAATAATATATATACAACTTTAAAGCTATACAAAGTGTGATATGTTTCAAGGAAATATTAATAATGGAAGTTCAACTTATCATAAAGAATAGAGAATAATTTTTCAAAATTTTGGTTCATTTAAATCTTCTTTAATCATCATATTTTCGAATTGAAAGTACCTAGATGGAGAATGTGAGTGCAAATTTAACATGATCCAATATAATACACTCTTATATTAAGGACCAAATTGACATTTCAACGAGTGTTTAATGAAAATTTTAATATTTAACATTGAATTGAAGTCTAATGGGTGGAAAATTTTAGGGGAAATTCACACAATGTTCCAACAAAGTCACTTAAGCAAAGTTTGTATCATCCATGGAATGTCTCTTTAGAATCATCTTTATGTCAACATCTTTTAAGCAATGCTACAACTATTTTAGGTATTCTTGTACTTTCACCAATAGTTTCTAAACACTTTTGTATGTGACAACAATCTATTAGTAGTCATAATAAAACTATGCAAATCATGGGATTAAGATGAGATGGGATTGATGTGAAATTCTAATAAGTGTGAAATTTTCATATTTACAATGATTTCATTTTCAAGATAAATTTTTATTTTTACTTTTAGGTATATATATTTAATTGATAATATTAATATGGAGAAAATTATCTTATTTTTACTCATAAATTAAAAATTCTTAAAAATTAATTTATTTTTAATATAATTTTAAATTAAATATTTTCATAAATCAAGTTATTTTTAATATAATTTTAAATTAATTTTTTTAAAAATCTTCTACCACATGTTGACATAAAATTTCAAAAGCATACACGTATTCTACTACATGTAATATAAAAATTCAAAATCCTACACTAGAAACTAAAAATATTATAAAATATAAATTAATGGTAATAAAAGATATACAAATATTTGTAAAAACAATGGCATATAGGAATAGATCATAAATTTCAAAGACCATTTAATATCAAAAATAGGTGAGAGTGGTTTAGTATGGATTATTTGAATTAAAAAATAAAAAATGAATGTGTAAATTTATTAAAAAAAAGTTTAAAAAAGAGAAATACAAATTTATTGTTTACATTATACATAGGTAAAAATACGAACCTTTCATTTTAAATAATTATGTTAAATATCAAATTTTTAATAAAGAAAATATTATAAAAAAATAAAAACAGTAAAACCAATATATAATTTTAAATCTATATTTATAAGTGCTATATACATGCATCATTAAAGATAACCCATTAATATTTTAAAAAAAATCCAATTAAAAAAAATAATATCATTGACCATTTAAAGAATAATGAACTCAAACACAAAAAAACCTACAACATCTACCCACACCATACCAATTATAGTTGAGTTATTGTGTCAAATCAATAGCATCAATGGAAACTATTTTAATAGATGAGATCCATGGAATCCAAAACTTTAATACTTTGAAGGAATTCTTTGAAATCATGTCAATAACAACGTGTACCTATAATATGGTTATGTCGATGTGACAATACAATGTTGCTATTCCAAAAAACTCATTATTCTTAAATGTGCAAACCAAAAAAAAAACTCATTATTCTTAAATGTGCAAACCAAAAAAAATTATATTGAGATGGTATGAAATGAAGAAAAAAACTCATTATTCTTAAATTTGCAAACCAAACAAAATTAAATGTTTGATTATTGACTCATTGAGATGGTATGAACCGAAGAAAGTAAAGCATAACACCTCAAAAACTAAAAGTCATTGAGTTCTATGCAATTTCATGAGCTTTCCATTTTAAATAGACACAATTCTACCAAGGCACACAATCACTTTTTCTTCTTGGTAAGAGATGATGTGGAGAGATAGGTGTTAAGCTCCATATGTGGTTCAAGTGTGTCACACAAGACCATCACCTTTTATATTCCCTTTTGACACTTATATGTTTCATTTATTCTTGTTATATGTATTCATGATACTCAATATCTTTTTATACGTTAAGTTATACCATATAATAATTGGAAAAAAGTAAGTGGGCGAGCTATACACACCCATATATATGTGTATACAAGATTATTAATATCGATAAAAATTATATATATATAGTTTTTATTGATATTAATAATCTTGTATACACAATAGTTAAGATTTGTGATGTTATAGCCTTTTTTGCTCCTCCCCAACCTCTGCTAGGGTTTGGTTGATGAGCGTGCTAGGTCTTCTCGGGTTGCCCTTTCGGCTCACCCTGTTGAGTACGGCGACCATTGGACTGCCATCCTTGGCTGCTCCCATGGCAGCCCCCCTGGGAGGGGCACCCGACCCTTCCCACCAGTCAACCCAAATGAATCAGCAATCCAATATTTTACCCAATGATGTGACCATATGGATTGGGTCCTCGGATGTACCTCTGGGTAATAGCGGAAATCCGTGGAAAGATCAGGAAGCTTCAAAAATTACTCCAGCAGCAAAAAGTACCACGGCCTGCATTGCCAGAACTGCAGAACGGTCGGCTCTTTGTCTCCCGGTAGAACGAATCAACACCAGAGCTTAGCATATGAAAGATAATGCCCTCGTTGGAAAGTTCATGGGATTTTGGCCCACTGAACAAGCCCTCAGAGGATGGATTGCAGCTAAATGGAAACCCAAAGCGCCAATTAGCTCGACGGAATTATTAATCTGTGGATACAAGTTCAAATCATGTTCAGGTTCAAATCATTTTCGCCACATAAGGAAACACAATGCACATTTGATAATAGCATGCTTCATCATCTAGCAAATTCGATGCAGGTCTACTTGTTTTATTGTTGCACTAGCTGGCACGTGTGTGTTGGAGTGAAAAAAATTCCTCTTAATAGAGTTCGAATAGAATTTTTTTGGTGAAATTTGCAATATATAGTGGTATCAAGGGAGTCGCAAAGCACCGCCCAATTTCAGCTAAAGAGAACATTTGAGTAACCATTGCCTGGTACCTCGTGAGCAGCAGTATACACTCCAAGTCGACGAGGCTTAAACTTTTATATCATTGTATGTCACCTACCCAAATTTTGGGGATATTTATTTTAAATTTTGCAAAATACTTTATGTTAAATAATAATTATAGAGTTTTGTAATTATGACCAAATCAGGTCAAAGATGACTGTAATGACTTATTATTATTATTTAATAAATTAAAATAGGAGACAAACACTCAAGAAAATTGTTACAAGAGTGTTCACTGACCCACTAGGAGGAATGGAAGCTGCTATAAGGCATGGGACAGATGGCAGCAATTGCACTCTACCACTAGCTGTTGGTATGGGACAACTACCCCTAAAATTGTGGCATTCCCCCTCCAGGTGGAGGGAGGTGAGCAGGTAGCTCACTAATGACCAGTTAACTACAAAAAATCCTAGGCAGCCTATATAAGGCAATTCGAATCGAGCAAGGAGCTCTTACCATATTTTCCGCAGAAATATTTCCTCATGTGCATCAAGTGATGACTACGAGATTCGAATAGGGAGGCTGTGGAGAGTGAAAATGTAAGTCTGCAAAATATTTATGAGAAGGGAAACCAGAGGTGCTGGTGCAGGTCTCTTTAACTGCTGAGTCTGTAAGACTAGATAAACTACTTGCTGCTGCAAGATTGAGGACCTAAGCTTCTAAGTTTCTTCCTCCTGGTGGTTCAGTGAACAGGCTCGGGGGTCCTAAGGTAGGCTGATTGGCTGTTTTTAGGAGTAGGTTGGGAGGAACAGGCTACTTGGGTGTTTGTCCTCTTATCTACTGGTTCAGGTTCTACTTTCTATATCCGTCACCCTTGTTTTTACATTAAAGGTGGTTGATTCTATATTACATGGATGAATAGATGAAATGATTGATAAAATAACTTCACTGTATTTTTCCCCATGCTGGTTTCTGCATCGTACTCTAGTACAGGAAGTAGAATTAACATTAGATAATTGATGGGCAAAATGCCAAGTGAATAGATAGATTCAGACTGTAGCGTTCTTTTAAATTCTGTCACTTGCATGTTTTAAAATCAGAAAACACAAAAGTATATAATAAGTAATTACAGGAAGCATTCTACTGTACTTAGTTGTAAAAGAAAAACAATTACAGATCTATGTATCACCAACCATCGCTGCAAAATTATTACCATGTATTCCTTGCAAAGATGTTTTGAATATCAGACGTTTCAGGCACTATGTATCAGACTTTAATTATTCTAGAATTCTAACAGCTGCAGGAACTCTTTAAAATAGAGTTATTTATTCAAATGACAATAGATACTTATTTTTCATATCAGAATGTTATTGCAGTCAAGATATCTCCTGTTCTTTTAAAACTAGCACTAGGGTTTTCTTTTTCCAAGCTCACACCATAGCTAAAATCCAAATGTTCTATCTTGTTATCAATTGTTTCAAAAAAATACTGTATTCTTCTATCTTTTCTTTCTAAAATTCCAAACTGAAAACATGAAGTCTCGGCTCTTGGCCTCATCCTCATAAAAGATTAAAACCTAGATGTCAATGCTAGATAGCCATAAAAAACCCTTAGCATGTAGAAACTATTGTTTAAACCAAAGTATAAACTATTTAGTTGGATGACAACTATTACTACCTTTTCTACTTTCTGCAGATCCACATTTCCATTCTTATTTCTGTATCATCAATCTTTTCCTAGACTAGAAGACAACCAAACGAATGGAAACATTCGACTTGAAACAGTGCCATACATTTTAGAAAAAGACGAAGACATGCTACATCATGAAATTGAAAGTTTATAGTTCTTCATTCCACACTCAGATCACACAGTCCATCATTTCGACTCACCGAGACGTTTTCAATAAACAACATTTGTCATCAAACCACATTACCGACGACTGGAATTCCAAACATACATAGTAAACCTTGAAGTTCAAAACTTTAAGTAGCAACCAAAATGACGAGGGTTTATCCCATTAGGGTTTACATCAAAAAAAAGGAGAACTATTTCCACTAACGTTCATAACAGACGCTGCATCAAACACACTAAGCCAACACCATAATAACTGAGCACATAGTATTGTTGTCCACAAAGCCCTTGGACAAAAACCATGCCAGAAATCCAAACACTTAGAACCGTGTCAAACACCTTTCATAATATGACCAACGAGGTAAGGATAATGCCAAGGCTTACTGGTGGACAAGCAGGGCCCCTCCTCTATCTTCAAGTGAATGATCCTCCGATGAAGGCCAACTTGTCACAACAACGGCATCGATTAAAACAAGTTACTGGATACAAGTATGAAGGCTTTTAAAATAATAGTGTTTGGTTAGAAGAATTCCTTACCTTCCTGTGAAAAGACTCGTCCGCAAAACGAAGTTGACAAGCCACCATCCAGCTCGGGAGAAGAAAGTTCTAGCCCTGAGAACATTAAGTAACTACAGCTTAACATTCGAAAAAATTGCCATTACTTCACTAAGACCCTGAACAAACACCCTTTCAACCTATGCAGCATTCCAGCTTAAGACCCAATCTACCCTCAGCCAACTACTGTCGCTTCCAGCGAGACTCGGCAGTATAATTAAACACAAACACTTGCAGGTTATAGGTTCCTAGATCACGAGTTCGATCATGTAAACCCCCCCACCGATTACCAAAGCTGACTATTACTTTCACTTGCAGGAATGTCATACACAAGTCTCAAGATCGAGCCTGACGAAGGGTAAAAACATCAAACCCTAGGACCACTCGGCCGGTCGGCTTCCCCCCTCCAAACCACTACCATCGAAACATTTCCAAGAGAATGTTTTCAATGCCTTGTAGGTTACATTTAGGGTTTCCATTACAATCTCAAAGATTCACAAATCAACGATGAAGATTGTTGCCAACTAGGCATGTTGGAGGGTGGACAACTACCACATTTAATACTCCATTAATTATTACAACCACGACGATTTCAACACCGTTACCAAGGGACAACACAACATCCAGCTGGGAGAAGAAACATTTTATCAACGTTGCCAATTCGGAGGACTACAGATCAAGCCTGCTACAGCTCGACAGATCCAGTTAAAGTGTGAAAACCTTTACGTGTCCTCCTCCACGAAGGCATCCACGCATCACCACATTCAATGACTTAGTCAGATAACTTAAATATCGAGCCAACCCTTGGAACGATGCAATTAGTATTGTACCATAAGCTTTTGTTACTCCATCATTTCATCTGCCAGGTCAAGGTATCGACATTAAATACATTTCATATCGTCCATAGTTTAACATATCAAAGTTGTGTTGAATGATTTGGTTGTATATAGGTCGACTATGGAATATGTGATACGTTCCATCAATTTCTTTTATATAGTTGCACCATCGTTTAATTCGCATAATTCTCAAAGGAATCATATATAGTTTATACGTTAATACAATTAAGTACTCTAGAGTTAGAATTTTGATATTGTTTGTACATAGTTTATTTTGTTACAAAACTATAGTAGAATTAAATTAAAGGTGCAATGGCATCATAACATTCATATGGTATGTATGCATAGTTTAAACGCTTGCACAAAAAAAATATCCACAGATCTATGCATTTTATAGTAATGGTTCGAATAGATAGTAAGAGCATCATTGTAATACCTAGTTTTGTAACTTAGTCTGTATCATAGAAAATCATAGGTAAAAGTATCTCCTTGACCATTTCATTCCTGAAGAAGTATTGTTTGAAGTTTACGACCCTTGCTAGATAAATATATAGGATAGACAAGGATCCATACCTACAGCAAGGAGTCACATAGAATTTTCTTCCAAGACATTGACGACCGTTAAAAATTCTTAAATACTCTTAATATCTGTTCTGTCGCTTTTCTCTTACCTGTGAATCTGTGCATGAAGGATGGGTACAATGCTTTAGCTTCACAGCTAAGTAAGCCTCGCGGCACCTCGAGGGACCCCTTTCATCACCATCCATAAATTAAAACTGTTAGCACCTTGTCACGGATAACTCCATCTCATATGTGTTTTAAAAATTCAGTTAAATTCAAAAAGACAATCAAACTAATATCGTAATCAATTATCTTGGATTTTTGACGTATCACTGACACTAAACATCATTAGTCAAAGGTCACTATAGTTAAGGTGTTCCTACTGTTATGACGCAATCATTATTACTGCCGAATAAACATTATTTATTTCCGCATTTTACAATTATTAACATTCTAGGCTGATTTAAAAATTTTAAATTTTTATGAAATTATCGTGATGTTACATGTGGTATCAGAGCTCATGTTTGGACTCTAGGCCTAAAAAGGCCCAGTAAACATACAATAGAAATTTTCTGACTGCAAAATTTTTACTAACTCAAGTTAAAATATTCTTATATACAGAAAAATTGCTTTAAGTTATAGGTATGGAAGGATCAGCTGGGCATATGGAGGATAGATTTCCACCAAACAGCCATAGTACGGAACAACAATTCCATGGCAATCTAGACAACAAATCATCAGAATTATTACATGCTTTTCAAGAATTGAAAGCAGAGATAAGATCAGTAAAACAGGACAATGAAAGAATTCTGAGAACACAAGAGGAGTTGAAGCAAGTACTATTCGACCAATACCCAAGAGATGAACAGGAAGTTGAACGTGCTTCCGAGACTGAAGACTTACTTTATGAGGGCAAGAGTAAGCAAGCAAAAACAAATGATGAAAATAGCAACTCAACATCCTCAAGAACTGCCCAACATCCACGTAAAAAGAAGCATAACTATTCTAGTGACAGCAGTGAAGGAGATTTCAAGCCAAAGAGGAAAAGAAATAAACAGTACGAGCAGATATTTGGTGAATTCAAGAAAATCAAACCCCCAACCTTCAATGGAGAAACAGAGAAAGGAGAGACAACTGAGGCATGGTTGTCCGGCATGAAAAAGTATTTTCAGATCTACGATTATTCTGAATCCTTAAAGGAAAAAATGGCAATTTATAATCTAACCGAGAAGGCAGATATTTGGTGGCAAGACCTCAAAAGAGTAAAGAGCATAAAAGATAGAGATGTGAGTTGGAGTACTTTTAAAAGATACTTCAAGAAGAAATTCTTATCTGAGCAGTATTACGAAGAAAAATCCAAAGAATTCTATGATCTAAAACTAGGAACGATGAACATGAAAGAACTGAACAACAAGTTTTTAAGTTTGCTAAGGTATGTGCCATACATGGTGGAAGAAAAACCAATGGTTCAGAGGTACCTGAGTTGTCTACCCTTCAACATCAAGGACATAATAGAGTACGATAACCCTAATACATTGGAAGAAGCCATGAGGAAAGCAACTTTTTTTTTTGACCATAACAGGAAAAGAGAAGGGGTGCCTAACTGGAAAAACCCAAAACCTGGTAACTTTGAACAGAAAAAGAAAAAATTCAGATATGGTGGAAATTCTGGTTTCCAAAAGAAAAATTTCCAAAATCGAAATTTTCAAGGGAACAGTTCCGGAAATAACCAGCAGCAGAAATTTACAGCTCACAAAAATGTTCCCAATGTTGCCAGGACTAATGAGCAGAAGCCACCTATAAAATGCTTTGAGTGCCAAGGACCTCATTATGCTTCAGATTGCCCCCTTAAGAAGCAGACAACTAACCATATTTACTCCATACAGTCTGAAGCTACTGTAGGGGATTTGGCAAGAGGGATACCTCGAATTAATGCAGCATTGGACAATCAGCAAGCAGAACACCAAGTCTCAATGGTAGAGGTTGAAGGTATGTTACAAAACCATCCAGTTTCTATTTTAATTGATCCAGGTGCTAGTCTGAGTTACATATCACCAGTTATTGTCAAAAAATTTAAGTTGAAAACAAAAAAATTCAATAAATCATGGTTGGTCAGACTAGCAACAAGAACGAAAAGAAAAGTTTATGATTTTGTGGAAAGTTGTGTTTTAGCTATGAATCAACTAAAAACGCAGATCAAGTTAAATGTTTTACCTTTAGGAACTTACGACATATTAATTGGAATGGACTGGTTGGAAGCCCATCATGTCATTCTGAATTGTTATGAGAAGAGTTTCACATGCTTAAATGATGAAGGAAGAACAGTCCAGATAAGGGGTATTCCTAGAAGGACATCCCTCAGACAGATTTCAGCAATGCAATTAAAGAAAGCAATTAGAAAGGGATGTCAAATGTTTGCAGTAAATGTGGTAAATGAGGAGTTAAGTACTATGGAAGACAAACTGAAAATTGAAGACATACTTGTCTTAAATGATTTCCAAGATGTTTTTCCTGAAAAGATTCTAGGACTACCTCCTAAAAGAGATCTAGACTTTACTATTGAGTTAATACCTGGTGCAATCCCAAATTTTAAAGCTCCATACCGAATGAACATACTAGAGTTGAATGAGTTAAAATCTCAGTTGAAAGAACTGATTGATAAAAAATATATAAGACCCAGCGTGTCTCCTTGGGGAGCACCGGTCATTTTTGTTAAAAAGAAGAATGGCACCCTAAGACTTTACATAGATTATCGTCAACTGAATAAAATGACGATCAAGAATAGGTATCCGTTGCCCCACATTGATGACTTATTTGACCAGCTATGCGGAGCAATGATATTCTCAAAGATTGATTTACGATCAGGATATCATCAGGTTCGGTGAAGGATGAAGACATTTTCAAAACATCCTTTAGAACTCGATATGGACATTATGAGTTTGTGGTCATGCCATTTCGGTTGACTAATGCCCCAGCTGTATTTATGTGTTTGATGAACAAAATTCTGCACAAATATTTGGATAAGTTTGTTGTTGTGTTTATCGATGAAATTTTAGTATATTCCAAGAGCAAGGAAGAGCATGATGAACATTTGCGTATCATTCTGCAAGTTCTGAGAGATCACCAGTTGTATGCTAAGTTCAGTAAGTGTGATTTTTACAAAGATAAGATTCAGTACTTAGGACACATAGTCTCTAAGGAAGGGATTTATGTTGATCCCGCTATGATAAAGGCCATTAATGAATGGCCAGTTCCTAAAGATGTGACGGATGTACGAACATTCATGGGTATTACTGGGTATTACAGGAAATTCATTGAAGGGTTTTCGAAAATTGCAAACCCCATAACATCCTTACAGAAGAAGGGAAAGATGTTTGTATGGGATCAAAAGTGTGTAGATAGTTTTAAAAGGCTGAAAGAATTACTGACTACAGTACCTATTTTGAGGATTGCGGACCCTAATAAAGATTTTATAGTTTCTATAGACGCCTGTAATGACGGGTTGGGAGGAGTCCTAACACAGGAGGGACATGCTGTTGCATACGAATCTAGAAAGCTGAAAATACATGAGAAAAATTACTCTACTTATGATCTGGAATTGTTGGCAGTGATTCATGCCTTTAAAATGTGGCGTCACCACCTTCTTGGCAGAAAATTCACCTTAATGATAGATAACATGGGGCTGAAATATTTATTAGATCAAACAAATATGAATGCTAGACAAGCTAGATAGCTAACTTTTCTGAGTGAATATGATTTTGAAATCAGCACATTAAAGGGAAGGAGAATAAGGTTGCTGATGCATTAAGTCGTAATGTAAGGATACATTTTATTTCAACCATCAGCACGTACGCCACAGACTTGGAAAAACAGATTTTTGAAGGAATAAAAAATGATGAAGAATACAGAAAATTACATGAAAGGATAGCAGAAAACAATTCTGAAAATTCTATGACAAATTACAGTTTGAAGGAAAAAGGCTTGTTGCTGTACAAAAACAGACTGTATGTACCAAACATACCAGCAGTAAAAATTCTGATTTTGGATGAGATGCACAAAAACCGCTACTCTTTCCATCTAGGTTATCAAAAAACCATCACAATGCTATGGAAAGAGTATTATTGGCCCAGAATGAAGGATGAAGTAGCAGAATACATAGCTAAGTGTTTTGACTGTCAAAAAGTAAAGGTGGAACATCAACATCCTACTGGGTTGCTATAGCCATTGCCTATACCCAGCTGGAAATGGGAAATCATAAGTATGGATTTTATTACTGGGCTGCTAAAGAATAAAAAACAGAACGACTCCATCATGGTGGTAGTAGACAAACTTAGCAAAGCAGCACATTTCATCCCTGTAAAAACTACCCATAAAGCCCCTGACATTGCAGAAATTTTTATGAAGCAGATTTTTCAACTGCATGGGATACCAAAGGTAATAGTTTCGGACCGAGATTCAAAGTTCACAGGAAATTTTTGGAGGTCCTTGTTTAAAGGGTTAAATACAACCTTAAATTTCAGCACCGTGTTTCATCCGCAAACAGATGGACAGACTGAAAGGGTGAATCAGATATTGGAAGACATGCTCAAAATGTATGCTAAGGATTAGCCTGGTAAGTGGGAGGACTACTTGCATCTAGCAGAGTTTGCATATAACAATCACTACCATGCATCAGCCAAGATTGGCCCGTTTGAAATCCTTTATGGTAGGAAATGTAGCACACTTGTTTCGTGGAGTGATCCAGTTAGCAGAGTCATTTTAGGGCCTGAATTGTTGCAGGAGTTAGAACTAATTGTGAAGAAGGTACAAGGAAATCTTAAAGCTACCCAAGATAGACAGAAAAGTCAAGCAGACCTTAAAAGAACTCATAAAGAGTTCTAGGTTGGGGAGCATGTTTTTCTTAAGGTAAGGCCGAAAAATAGTTCACTGAAGTTGGCAAGCTGTGCCAAACTGGCACCCCGGTATTGTGGCCCTTTCGAAATTTTGTCAAGGGTTGGACCCGTGGCATATCAATTGGCCTTGCCCTCAAACCTCAAAATACATAATGTTTTTTACGTTTCATTGTTAAAGAAATATGTGCACGATGCTACTCATATTTTAAATTGGAATGATGTTCAGGTGGAACAAGACGATGATTTTCCAGTGGAACCGGATTATATCCTTGCAAGGAAGGAAACCCTACTCCAGAATCACACCATTAGAAAAGTAAAGGAGTAATGGAAGCACCTTATCCCAGCAGAGGCAACCTGGGTGTTGGAAAGTAGTATGCAGGCAGCATACCCAACTCTGTTCCAGGAACACTCAGAGAGCGAATAAAGCAACATCAAGGACGATGTTGAGACTTAAGGGGGGGTGTATGTCACCTACCCAAATTTTGGGGATATTTATTTTAAATTTTGCAAAATACTTTATGTTAAATAATTATTACAAAGTTTTGTAATTATGACCAAATCAGGTCAAAGATGACTGTAATGACTCATTATTATTATTTAATAAATTAAAATAGGAGACAAACACTCAAGAAAGCTGTTACAAGAGTGTTCACTGACCCACTACGAGGAATGGAAGCTGCTAGAAGGCATGGGACAGATGGCAGCAATTGCACTCTACCACTAGATATTGGTATGGGACAACTACCCCTAAAATTGTGGCATTCCCCCTCCAGGTGGAGGGAGGTGAGCAGGTAGCTCACTAATGACCAGTTAGCTACAAAAAGGCCTAGGCAGCCTATATAAGGCAATTCGAATTGAGCAGGGAGCTCTTACAATATTTTTTGCAGAAATATTTCCTCATATGCATCAGGTGATGACTGAGAGATTCGAATAGGGAGGCTGTGGAGAGTGAAAATGTAAGTCTGCAAAATATTTCTGAGAAGGGAAACCAGAGGTGCTGGTGCAGGTCTCTTTGACTATTGAGTCTGTAAGACTGGATAAACTACTTATTGCTGCAAGATTGAGGACCTAAGCTTCTAAGTTTCTTCCTCCTGGTGGTTCAGTGAATAGGCTCGGGGGTCCTAAGGCAGGCTGATTGGCTGTTTTTAGGAGTAGGTTGGGAGGAACAAGCTACTTGGGTGTTTGTCCTCTTATCTACTGGTTCAGGTTCTACTTTCTATATCTGTCACCCTTGTTTTTACATTAAAGGTGGTTGATTCTGTATTACATGGATGAATAGATGAAATGATTGATAAAATAACTTCACTGTATTTTTCCCCATGCTGGTTTCTGCATCGTACTCTAGTACAGGAAGTAGAATTAACATTAGATAATTGATGGGAAAAATGCCAAGTGAATAGATAGATTCAGACTGTAGCGTTCTTTTAAATTCTGTCACTTGCATGTTTTAAAATCAGAAAACACAAAAGTATATAATAAGTAATTACAGGAAGCATTCTACTGTACTTAGTTGTAAAAGAAAAACAATTACAGATCTATGTATCACCAACCATCGCTGCAAAATTATTACCATGTATTCCTTGCAAAGATGTTTTGAATATCAGACATTTCAGGCACTATGTATCAGACTTTAATTATTCTAGAATTCTAATAGCTGCAAGAACTCTTGAAATCAGAGTTATCTATTCAAATGACAATAGATACTTATTTTTCATATCAGAAGGTTATTGCAGTCAAGATATCTCCTGTTCTTTTAAAACTAGCACTAGGGTTTTCTTTTTCCAAGCTCACACCATAGCTAAAATCCAAATGTTCTATCTTGTTATCAATTGTTTCAAAAAAATACTGTATTCTTCTATCTTTTCTTTTTAAAATTCCAAACTAAAAACATAAAGTCTCGGCTCTCGAGCTCATCCTCATAAAATATTAAAACCTAGATGCGAATGCTAGATAGCCATCAAAAACCCTTAGCATGTAGAAACTATTGTTTAAACCAAAGTATAAACTATTTAGTTGGATGACAACTATTACTACCTTTTCTACTTTCTGCATATCCACATTTCCATTCTTATTTTTGTATCATCAATCTTTTCCTAGACTAGAAGACAACCAAACGAATGGAAACATTCAACCTGAAATAATGCCATACATTTTAGAAAAATAAGAAGACATGCTACAGCATAAAATTGAAAGTTTATAGTTCTTCATTCCACACTCAGATCGCACAGTCCATCGTTTCGACTCACCGAGACGTTTTCAATAAACAACATTTGTCATCAAACCACATTATCGACAACTGGAATTCCAAACATACACGGTAAACCTTGAAGTTCAAAACTTTAAGTAGCAACCAAAATGACGAGGGTTTATCCCCTTAGGGTTTACATAAAAAAAAGGAGAACCATTTCCACTAACGTTCATAACAAATGCTGCATCAAATACACTAAGACAACACCATAATAACTGAGCACATAGTGTTGTTGTCCACAAAGCCCTTGGACAAAAACTGTGCCAGAAATCCAAACACTTAGAACTGTGTCAAACACCTTTCGTAGGATGACCAACGAGGTAAGGATAACACCGAGGCTTACCGGTGGACAAGCAGGGCCCCTCCTCTATCTTCAAGTGAATGATCCTCCGACGAAGGCCAACCTATCACAACAATGGCAGCAATTAAAACAAGTTACTGGATACAAGTACGAAGGCTTTCAAAATAATAGTGTTTGGTTAGAAGAATTCCTTACCTTCGTGTGAAAAGACTCGTCCGCAAAATGAAGTTGACAAGCCACCATCCAGCTTGGGAGAAGAAAGTTGCAGCCCTGAGAACATTAAGTAACTATAGATTAACATTCGAAAATGTTGCCATTACTTCACTAAGACCCTGAACAAACACCCTTTCAACCTATGCATCATTCAAGCTTAAGATCCAATCTACCCTCGACCAACTACTGTCGCTTCCAGTGAGACTCGGTAGTATAATTAAACACAAACACTTGCAGGTTACAGGTTCCTACATCACGAGTTCGATCCTGTAAACCCCCCCATCGATTACCAAAGCTGACTATCACTTTCACTTGCAGGAATGTCACACACAGGTCTCAAGATCAAGCCTGACGAAGGGTAAAAACATCAAACCCTAGGACCACTCGGCCGGTCGGCTTCCCTCCTCCAAACCACTACCATCGAAACGTTGCCAAGAAAATGTTTTCAACGCCTTGTAGGTTACGTTTAGGGTTTCCATTACAATCTCAAAGATTCACAAATCAACAGTGAATATTGTTGCCAACCGGGCGTGTTGGAGGGTGGACAACTACCACATTTAATACTCCATTAATTATTACAACCACGACGATGTCAACACCGTTACCAAGGGACAACACGGCATCTAGCTGGGAGAAGAAACGTTTTATCAACGTTGCCAATTCGGAAGACTACAGATCAAGCCTGCTACAGCTCGACCGATCCAGTTAAAGTGTGAAAACCTTCACGTGTCCTCCTCCACGAAGGCATCCACGCATCACCACATTCAATGACTTACTCAGATAAGTTAAATATCGAGCCAACCCTTGGAACAATGCAATTGGTATCGTACCATAAGCTTTTGTTACTCAATCATTTCATCTGCCAGGTCAAGGTATCGACATTAAATACATTTCATATTGACCATAGTTTAACATATCAAAGTTGTGTTAATGATTTGGTTGTATATAGGTCAACTATGGAATATTTGATACGTTCCATCAATTTCTTTTATATAGTTGCACCATCGTTTAATTTGCATAATTCTCAAAGGAATCATATATAGTTTATACGTTAATACAATTAAGTACTCTAGAGTTAGAATTTTTATATTGTTTGTACATAGTTTATTTTGTTACAAAACTATAGTAGAATTAAATTAAAGGTGCAATGGCATCATAACATTCATATGGTATGTATGCATAGTTTAAAAGCTTGCACAAAACAAATATCCATAGATCTATGCATTTTACAGTAATGGTTCAAATAGATAGTAAGATCATCGTTGTAATACTTAGTTTTGTAACTTAGTCTGTATCATAGAAAATCATAGGTAAAAGTATCTCCTGGACCATTTCATTCCTGAAGAAGTATTGTTTGAAGTTTACGACCCTTGCCAGATAAATATATAGGATAGACAAGGATCCATACCTACAACAAGGAGTCACATAGAATTTTCTTCCAAGACATTGACGACCATTGAAAATTCTTAAATACTCTTAATATCTATTATGTCGCTTTTCTCTTACCTACGAATCTGCGCATGGAGGACGGGTACAATGCTTTAGCTTCACAGCTAAGTAAGCCTCGGGACACCTCGAGGGACCCATTTCATCACCATCCAGAAATTAAAACTGTCAACACCTTGTCACGGATAACTCTATCTCATATGTGTTTTAAAAATTCAGTTAAATTCAAAAAAACAATCAAACTAATATCGTAATCAATTATCTTGGATTTTTGACGTATCACTGACACTAAACATCATTAATCAAAGGTCACTATAGTTAAGGTGTTCCTGTTGTTATGACGTAATCATTATTACTGCCAAATAAACATTATTTATTTCCGCATTTTACAATTATTAATATTCTAGGCTGATTTAAAAATTTTAAATTTTTATGAAATTATCGGGATGTTACATTGTATGCATAATCATTTGAAAGTTAGAAATTTATGTTTTCTTATGTATACTATCGCCCCAACTCAGGTGCAAAGTTCTGGACGAAAAGAAAGGGAAGTCGAGCTATTCAATCTGGTAAGCTCAAGGCCCAACTGAGCTCAATTACTTCTATGGAATTATTTATGTTTCCCGGTACCTAGTGAGCATGTTAAAAAAAAAACCTAAATATGCAAACCCTAGTTGCTAGACAAGCCAGAGAAAATTTCTGACAGTCCTAAATATTGATGCCTCTAATGCCAATTGAGACGCAAATGCATCAAAGTATCTAAGATTATGCCAAAGGTCTGATATTTCAATCCGAGAAATCAAAAGGATGGCTTTAAAACCGTGCTAACTAAACAAAATCTGAAATTTTCTTAAACAACAGATGTTTTTAACCCTGGTTGTCAAACTACCGCAAAAATATTTTTTAAGAAAATAAAACATCTTGAAACCCTAGTTGTCTATTAAGGTATCCAGGTGTATAGAACCGCTAATTATCAAAACCCTAGATGCATAGAAAACCCAAATTGTAAAACCTAGTTTGCAGGCAAGTATGAAAACGGTCTATAAGCGAAACCCTTTTTCTGCATAATAGCCAAAAGAAAAAGGGTAAATGCAGAATAATAAAAGATTGCATAGAGCAAAAAAGACCTGAAACAAGCAACTCTCTCCCGAAGTGCGCGCTCAACTCTTTACTCAATATATTTTTGTATCGCAATTGTTAGCAGTGAGATATTGGTATATGATGTTGGTATATTTCTTGTAGAACAATATTTTCCTCCAAAAGAATCCAACGTGAATGAGTCAAATGTAGAAGACCTCTGTTCCAGACAAAATAATAGAAATGACTCCAGCATTCTCTGCTCGCAGATACAAGCTACCATAGGTTAACATAAATTTAAAAGGAATGATGGAATGTCTAAGTCTGATAAGTGAAAACAAGAAATAATGAAAGAACTGAGTACTTAGTACATACCAATTTTGTGTTTCAGCCACCGATATGAATCTCTTTGCATGCTAACCTGCAGTTTTTCAGTGAAAGTCAAGACGATTTAATTAAAATGGATACAAAATTTAGTATTTATTCACATATGCTATACTTATGAATTCATATATCCTATACTAGTATATTTATATTATATACGCCATGGCAAGAAGAATAAGGGCACAAGCTGTCATGGCCAATGCAACACTGGAAGCCAAGCTCTCGGCAGTCCAATTCTGGAGGTGATGGATTTGTTAATTTTTTAGCATTATTTCAAAATACTCTAGGATATTTACTGAGAGAATAACATGTACAACATATCAATCATATCAAGCACAACAAGCAATCACATAAGACAATAGAGACACAGAGTTTCCATGGGGAAAACCATAAAGGTGAAAAACCCCACAACTTCCTCAGAGATAGAAAGAGCAATGATACAACCCAAGTACAAGAGATAGTCCTCCTAGCAGCTACACCTCCTTCCTCAATAGTGCGCCACTTTCTGATGAGTGTAGAAGTGAATAATGAAGTGATCAAATAGAGTGCCTCCTGCACTCTATTTATACATGACCTGACTTGCCTAATAAACTAGCAGGGCCGACTTGTCTAACTCAGTCTAATAACCCATGGTAATACTAATCAGGGCCGACCCCACACTTGGTGGTCTAATAACCCATCACATGCAAGTTGCGACACTTGTCAATACAAATGACGACACTTCCGTATAGAGGAATAATACCATCTCTATAGGAGTACAATATACATATGTGAAATACATTATGAAGTTACATATACATCAACACTCCCTCTTAACTAGGAAGGTATTCTCGACACAGATCTGCTACCACAAGTCTTCTTCTATGGATCATCGTCATTGGATCATCGTCATCGAATCATCGTCATCGTCACTGCTGCTGCTATCTCAATCAATCTCCAATCTACTCGTCATAGGAATTTCTACAGAGCCAGTCCTTTTTCATACTGGATGTTGGCCTACCACCTGCAGGTCTTCATCATCTACAAAGCTAGCCCTTTTTCATGCTGGATGTATCACAGAGCCAACCCTTTTTCATGCTGGATGTATCACAGAGCCATCCCTTTTTCATGTTGGATGTAGGCCATACTGTGGAATCCTCAGGACTCATTACGTGCATCACAAAACCTGGCAAGAGCATCCCAGGCTGTTACGAGCACACAACTCTACCTGTCGGATCTCCCAAGGACATATTACATGTGACCCCACCACAAAACCTCGCAAGAGCATCCCATGATTTTATGAGCACACAGCTCTACATGTTGGATCTCCCAGGGCCATATTACATGTGGTCATGGAAAAACCTCGAAAGAGCATCCCAGGACTGATTACGGGCACACAACCCAACCTATTGGATCTCCCAGGGCGCTATTATATGCCATAGGACAAAACCTCGAAAGAGCATCCCAGGACTGATTACGGGCACACAGCCCAACCTATCGGATCTCCCAGGGAAATATTATATGTCCTCCCAGAGCAATGCCTCGAAAGAGCATCCTAGGACTGATTACGGGCACACAGCCCAACCTATCGGATCTCCCAGGTCAACTTACATGCTCATCTGCAAACCTGTCCATGGCCACAGAGCATCAGCCTGATACTCATCATACATCATCCTGATGTACATCATCACATGATCATCTTTATCATCATCATAGCATCATCCTGATGCATATCATCTGGAGCAACATCCTGAAGCTCATCATTTATGATCATCCTAATCATACAATGTATCCACCTGATACATATACAAATACATGATCCAACTGGTCATACAAAGCATCCTCCTGATGCATATCTAGAGTAGTAACTGGAGCATTGTCCTGATGCTCATCACACAATGCTTACATCCACAGCCATGGGAAGGAGTCTCCTCTCACCATGCTTGTAATGGCTCCTGCAAATGTGTCCATCACTTCTTCCTCGAAGTGTCATCAATTTGAAGAACACCAAGCCTCTCTCTGAAGTACTCAAACTTCACTCTGGCTAGTGGTTTCGTCAACACATCTGCAACCTGTTCATCTGTCGCAACACACAGGAGTTTCATAGCTCCTCTCTGCACCATATCTGTGATATAGTGATATTTGATCTCAATGTGCTTCGACCTATCTCGGAACACCAATTTCTCAGACAGCTTCACACAACTCTGGTTGTCACAAAAGATACCAGTAGCATCCAATGGGATATAAAATAACTCAAACAGTAGCTTCCTCAGCCATACTGCCTCACAACTAGCTGAACAAGATGCAACATACTCTGCCTCGGCTGTACTCAGTGCTACACAGGACTGCTTCCTGCTAAACTAAGAGATCACACTTGATCCCATACTGAAGAAGCACCTAAAAGTTCTCTTCGTATCTGCAGCACTGCTTGCCCAGTATGAATCAACATAACCCTCCAGGTTAAACTTCTGATTCGCATCATACTTGATCCCATATCCAACTGTACCCTTTAGGTACCTCAGAACATGCTTTGCTGCTATCAGGTGAACATGTCTCGGATATGTTAGATACTAGCTCAAGGTGTTCACCGCAAAGAATATGTCTGGTCTTGTATTCATCAGGTACATCAAGGACCCAATAATCTGACGATACATCGTGGCATCAATCGGCTTAGATGAAGCATCACATAGGAGCTTCAAGTTCGATGCCATAGGTGTGGCCATGGCCTTGCAGTCCATCATCCCGAACCTCTTTAGGATCTCTACAACATACTTCCCTTGTCCAAGGAAGATTCCATCTGCACTCTGCCACACCTCCATGCCTAGAAAATAGCGCATCATCCCCAAGTCTTTCATCTCGAACTCGGCAGCAATCTTCCTCTTCATGTCGGCAATCAATCTATCCTCACCCGTAACAAATAGGTCATCCACATACAAGAGTAGAATCATAGGATTTCCTTCCTCAACCTTGTAGTAAAGATTGGAATCCGCTTTACTCTTGGTAAATCCCAAACTGGATAGAAAGCTGTCTATCCTACCATACCAAGTCCTAGGAGCTTGCTTCAAGCCATATAAGGCTTTCTTCAATCTGCACACATATGAATCTCTGTCATGTGTCTCAAAACCGAGTGGCTGCTCCACATACACTTCCTCCTTGACTACACCATTCAAGAAGGCTGTCTTGAAATCCATCTGGTGTATCTTCCATTCATCGCTGCAGCCAGAGCAAGTACTGATCTGATGGAAGTGTACCTAGCTACAGGAGAAAAAGTTTCTTCATAGTCTATCCCCTCTTTCTGGGAGAAGCCACGAGATACAAATCTCGCTTTGTATTTTTCTATGCTATCATCTGCAGCATGCTTGATCTTGTAGATCCACTTGGAAGTCACAGCAAACTTCCCTTCAGGTCTTGGGACCACATCCCAAACATCATTCTTCATGATTGATTGGTATTCCTCGACCATGGCATCCTTCCATTCTTTCTTTTCCGCTACTTCTTCATAATTGGAAGGTTCTTTGTTCATAATATCACAGAGTAAGGCAACATAGCTGGTATGAGATCTAGTCCTCTTCCTTTCTCTGTGTTCTTCTTCTGGAATGCCATATCTTTCTGCATCTTGAAGGAGCTCTCTAGCCCATGCAGGTTTCCTCTTGTGAGAGTTCTTCTCACGGGGTGGATCTACAGGTTCTTGTGGATCTTCAACTTCACGATCTGCTTCTGGAATTGCTTCAGTAATGGTGGTGTCTTGGAATCTGATTTCCTTTGTTTCTTCACAATCTTCAACGGGTGTCTTCCTTGATTTGATGTAAGTTGAGTTTTCATCAAATGTTACATCCTTGCTGACATCAATCTTCTTGAACCCTGGAAAGTATATTCTATAAGCCTTTGAGCTTTCCCTGTAACCCACAAAGATGCCCTTCTTTCCTGAAGGACCTAGTTTTGTCCTCTTTTCTTTTGGAACATGAGTATATACTGGACAACCAAATATTCTGAGATGGTTGACTTTAGGTTTCTTACCAGAAAAGATCTCTTCTGTGTCTTGTTGTCCAATATCTTGTGAGGTGTTATGTTCTGCACATATACAGATGTCCTAGCTGCTTCTTCCCATAGATGCATAGGCAGATCCTAATCATGCAACATTGCCCGTGCTTCTTCCATGATTGTTCTATTCTTTCTTTCTGCAACTCCATTATGTTGTGGATTGTAGGGAGCAGTCAACTCCCTCTTAATCCATGAATCACTGCATAGCTTCTTGAAATCACCTGAAGTGAATTCTCCGCCATTGTCGGATCTGAAGGTCTTGATCTTCTTATCAGTTTGATTTTCCATCAAGGCTTTGAATTCCTTGAACTTATCAAATACTTCATCTTTGCTTTTCAAGAAATAAACCCCAAGTCTTCCTAGAGAAATCATCAATGAAAGAGACATAGTATACATACCCACTCAAAGAACTTGATGACATCGGACCGCATACATCGGAGTGGATAATTTCCAAGATTCCTGTTGATTTACTTTCACTGCTTGGAAATGCCTTCTTAATGTTCTTTCCTTTTTCACATCCTTTGCAAACACCTTCATGCTTTGTCTTGATTTCAGGAAGACCCTTTACTGCTTTACTTGCAACTGGTAGTGCTCTGTAGTGCACATGTGCAAGCCTTATATGCCAGAGTTCACTTGGCTCCATGGATTCATGTACCATTGCATGTTCAGGTTGCCCCTTTAATTTGTACAATCCTCCCTCTTGCTCTCCAATCACTACTGCATCATCTATGGTCTTACCCTTTGGCCACATGAGTACTTGGCCATCCACAAATGCAACTCTAATTCCTTTTGCATCCAGAGATGATATGGATGGGAGATTTTTCTTGATCCCAGGTACATATAAAACATCTTTCATCATCAAAGACTTCCCATAGTCTAGTTTGTAGGAGGCTTCACCACTTCCTTTGATAGGGTATTGATAGTCATCCCCAAGTTTCACCTTATGGGGTGACTCATGTTCAGATAAATCTACAAAAGATTCTTTAAACCTGGTCATGTGTTTGGAAGCCCCACTATCAATAAGCCAAACATCACATCCATGAGAGATAGTACATGTGAGAGCAGAGATTAGAACATATTCATCTTCACCAGATGAGTCATCACTTTCTGCTCTAGCTTTCTTCTTAGGAGGTTCATCATCCTTGACAGCATGAGCATGATATCTCTTTTTGTTTTTCTTATTCTTGTTGTTGTCCCTTTTGTTCTTGGGACAATCTATAGCAATGTGTCCCTTCTCATTACATGTAAAACATCTTCTCTTCTCTTTATGTTGATGGTGGTGATAAGATTTCTTGAAATGAGATGGCTCTCTCTTGGGATTTCCTTTCTTGGTGTGTGCTGTGAGAGCTTGATCTTCATTCCCCATATTTTCTTCTCGGGACACAAGCCTAGCTTCTTCTTGAGAGAATTCCTCCCATAATCTACTAAAGAAGATCAACTTCCGTCTTGCATAGATTCCTTGGATAAAGGAATCCCATGACCTAGGTAGGCCATTCAAAGTGGTCATAACAATTTCACCATTCTCCACTACTTCATCTACAACTTCAAGTTGTTCCTTGATTTGAGAGACCTTAGAAAAGTAGGATTGAATGGTCTCTCCATTCTGAAGCTTTACCCTTTTCAATTGGTTCCGCAGAGTCATCTTCCGATTTATGTTTTTCCCTACAAACAACTTGGTCAAAGAGTCAAACATATCCTTGGGTGTCTTTAGAGATGACACGTGTGGTATGAGATGGTATTTGATAGAATCAAAAATTATTCTCTTTGCCTTGACCAAGTTCTTCTTATGTAAGGCTTTAGCCTCTTCTACCTCTGGGACAGGGACCTCAGAGCTTATGTAAGTATCCAATTCATTTTCTTCCAGGATTAACCCAATCCTATACTTCCATGCTTGGAAGTTATCAGCCCCTTCAAGCTTATCCTCAAGCTTGGTGTGGTGAGACATCTTAAAGAGTACTTCAAATGGAAATAGAAAAGATTTAGGTCTTACCACTTGATTTGCAGAAATCTAGATCTGGTGCTGGATTAGGGTTTGTTAGAGAAACCCTAAAAATTCAAAATGTGAATTTTAAATTTTTGAAAGGATAGAAAGATGCACCTTGATGAGCTGATCAGCCTGGTATACTCAAAAATTGAAAACTGCAAAGTTTCACCCTTAGAAAATGCCTTTTAATCTCCCCGATTCACTAGGGAGGACCCTGAATTAGGGTTTGAGTTTCCCGGAGCTTCACCCAACCACAAAGTTCGATCCAATGCTCTAAAATTTGATTTTTCCAAGGAGCTTCCAGCTATGGTCTCAGATTTCAGAAATTCCTATTTTTGTGGAAACCCTAATTTTTAGGGCAAAAAATGAAAGTGCCCAGAATTGAATTCTGATGGGATAGAAAGATGCACCTTGCTGATTAGAGTCAATCTACCTTACGGACTTTCAAGATATGTGGAGAGAAACCCAATAAACAAGAAACCCTAGTTTCTGCAACTGCACAATGTCTTCTTCTCAGGTTAGCTCTAATACCATGTTAATTTTTTAGCATTTATTCAACATACTCTAGGATATTTACTAAGAGAATAACATGTACATCATATGAATCATATCAAGCACAACAAGCAATCACATAAGACAATAGACACACTGAGTTTTCGTGGGGAAAACCATAAAGGTGAAAAACCCCACAACTTCCTCAGAGATAGAAAGAGCAATGATACAAACCAAGTACAAGAGGTAGTCCTCCTAGCAGCTACTCTTCCTCACTCACTAGTGCACCACTTTCTAATGAGTGTAGAAGTGAATAATGAAGTGATCAAATAGAGTGCCTCCAGCACTCTATTTATACATGACCTGACTTGCCTAATAAACTAGCAGGGCCGACTTGTCTAACTCAGTCTAAAAACCCATGGTAACACTAATCAGGGCCGACCCCACACTTGGTGGTGTAATAACCCATCACATGCAAGTTGAGACACTTGTCAATACAAATGACGACACTTCCGTATAGAGGAATAATACCATCTCTATAGGAGTACAATATACATATGTGAAATACATTCTGAAGTTACATATACATCAACAGGATTCCTGATAGGCATGAACCGCCTCCCACGACAGCAGCTATCAAAGCAAAAATAATCTGGAATCTAGTCGCTGCATTCCCCATTGGAAAATAAACTGGAGAAAATCCTACACGAAGAGCCCCTCCAGGACCTGCAAGTTTTCATCATGCACTCCATTAGTACAAAATCCAGAACATAAAACTCTATCAAATTTCATAAAAATATGTAGGTTTTGGCCAAAAATAAATTACTGGTGGGATAAGTGTGGCCAAGGGCTTTGTTGAGAGCAATGGGCACCTTGCAAATGCAATGGTACGATGGCGGTTGGTGAAGGCATGCAAGTGGAGGGAGGGCATGCATGACATGCAGGTGGAGGACAGTCGAAGTTCAAGTGGGAAATGAAAGTATGGAATTAGAGCACCACGAAAAAGTAGACTATGTGTGGAAAAGAGGCCAAATAAAGCTCGGAAATTCCTAATTGGCTGGAAGGAAAATTCATTAACAAAACTTTACGTTATATTGCATTGAAAATAGGGACAAAATAATAAATCATTGCAAAATCGATTTATAGAGTCCCTGCTGCACCTGTGGGCAGGGACTAATAAGGCAATCAAAAAATTATGGCCCCATAATTTAGTCTCAAATGCTGAGCCTAGAGTGGGCATGATATATGCTTCTTCAACCTATGGAAGAATGAGCGTTTCATTGAATAACCGCGAGCCTTTCTCATCTGGAGATGAGGATTATTTTAGTGGAAAAATATGGCAGCATAGCAATAGGTGGGATCTTTCCCTCCTATGTTTATACTGGTATATTGCTAATTTATGTATGACTACTCGCTGGGGAAGAGTATAGCCATAGCAGGTATAACCTACAATTTTGCTTGGCCACTGCTCCCACATCCCTGCTTGGTTTATCACTGGTTAATTACTATTTCTATTAATGGCCATTTATTTATGATGATATTTATTATTGCTTGCATTCTCCAAATCTAGTTGGGAGTCAAAGTTGAAATGAAAATAAGAATTGACAGAAGTTATGGGTTTGTTATCGAATAAGTTAAACCTAAAACTTAAATACCTAATCGCTCCTGAGCTTCACGCATCTCTCTACCCACAACTCCAAAGATCCCAATGTTTCCATACTTGAAAGTGATTTTAACTCATAGCATCCACTGACCTGTAATTATCAAATAAGTTAAACCCCTATATGCTCTTATACTTCGTGCTCCCCCTGCGCAAATGAATCTTGTCCCAACAGCAGAAGTTCTAATCCTTTTTTCCACAAATTGATCAATGTCCACTTTTATCCACCAGTTGGCCGCGTAGACATGGTCGCTCAATAGGTGGCAGGGGACTTCTGAACCAAACATATATGTGGAGGCCACCTTCCCATCACCAAGCTGTCACTTTCATGCAAAATGCAACAATAAAATGGTTGGTAAACAAATGGCTAAGGGACATTGTATAGGTCGACACGATGACACTAGTGTCAGGCATCCAAAAGGTCATGCTCCACAGACGGTAGTGCTGCAGAATATGACAATGGCATTGACGAGAAATTTTACAGTAATTGACATCATAATGTATGAATCCAACCCTACTTCTCAAACAACCAAAAAAAAGAAGAGGCAAATGAAATGATAGCATGGGTTGATATCAATCTGCAGCAGAGAAATACTAGGCACCATCATCATCCAACAGGTAATCCAATATTTGTTGGAAATATTATTGTCATTGATGTGAAAGGAAAAGATATATTGTTTTCATTAATGTTAAAGATAGGGGGATACTATAGATAGAGATGGAAAAATGAAGATTGTTGCAAATATTGTTTTAGATGTCCAGTTTGGATACCCTATCTTTGAAGGAATTTTCGATCTATATGCCTAGATCAAATTCAAGTATGGACTACATGGTTGGAAATCTTGTTTCGAGACCTTTCCAATGGTATATGGAAGTCCCTCTAACTCCATAGGAATGAGGAGATATGAAATAATCTGTAAAGGAAATCCAACAAGAATGTTAGGTCGGCCCTACCAAGATATTGCACAATGTTGTGTCAGCCCAGAAAGTGATTTAAAACTTGTATAAATAAGTGAAGTGATATCCCCATTTGATCATCCATACAAGCAAGTATGGATTTCTGAAAAGGTGCACAGTTCCAAGGAGAAGATGAATTTTTTAGGGTTCTTGAAGATGATTTCTTGACTTTTATTGAAGATGTTCTAGATTCTGAAGATGTTCTTGAAGGATTCTTGAAGATATTTTTGAAGGATTTATAAGGAGGATTAGGTGCACCTTGTGAAGAGGAAGATATGTTTTCTTGCATGATCTTCTTTGTTTAACAGTAGGTACTATGATGGATACGCAACAACTAGGGTTATCTTGCACAATGTAGAGTGCGATAGTGTGATGGTTGTGAAGATTATCTTACACATTGTAGAGTGTGATAGTTGTGAAGATCATCTTGCGCGGTGCAGAGTGCGCTAGTGTGACAATTTTGAATATTATCTTGCGTAGTGCAGAGTGTGACAAGAAAGTTGGTGCATAGTACAAAAGCTAGAATTTTCGTGAGCAGAGCAAAGTGCACAAAGTAGAGTGAGACACAGAAGAGTGAAACCATAGTAAAGATTGCCTTGCATGACATAACAGACTGTTGCATGACATAGAAGAGTGCGAGGTGTCGCACAATACATCAATACATAATCCAAAGAGTTAGTGCTTCCTTCCAGTTAGTGATGGAGAATCCAGGGAGTTGGTGCTTCCTTCTAGTTGGTGCTAGAGAATCTAGGGAGTTGTTGATTCCTTCTAGTTGGTGCTAGAGAATCTAGGGAGTTGGTGCTAGATACTTTAGGGGGTTGGTGCCTCCTACATGTTGTTGCTTGCAAAATTGGAATATTGGTGTCTCCAGTAGATGGGTGTATATAAATCATTATAATAATTGTTTATAGAAAGAACATATTTCTATGGTTTTCTCCCTTATTGGGTTTCCACGTTAAAATTTGGTGTCTCTTATATTGTGCATTTTTGTTGAATGTTGCTCAATGTGATTGAAGGCTAATGTGAATGGTAAAAAAAATTTGAAAGTTAAAACATGTCCTATATTGATTCACCCCCAGTATGTTGATGTATATGTAACTTCGGAATGTATTTCACCCATGTATTTCATATATGTATATTGTACTCCTATAGAGATGGTATTATTCCTCCATACGGAAGTGTTTGTATTCCTATAGAGATGTTATTATTCCTCTATACGAAAGTGTCGTCATTTATATTGTAAGTGTCGTAACTTATACTTGATGGGTTATTAGACCACCTTGTTGGGGTCGGCCCTATATAAGTCATGTGGTTCGAAGGGTTATTAGACCACTCTTGTGGGGGTCAGCCATGTGGGTCAAAGAGTTATTAGACCACCCTATTGGGTGTCAGCCCAATCAGCATTGTGTTATGTGGTTAAGTTGAGGCCGACCTAGTTAAGGTTATTAGGCAAGTCAAGTCAAGTATAAATAGAGTGAGGGAGGCACTCTATTTGATCATTCTATTCTCTCACACACTCTTTGGAGAGTGGCGCACTTGTGGAGGAGGAGAAGATGCTGCTAGGAGATGTCTATCTCCTATGCTTGGGTTGTATCATTGCTCTATCTATCTCTGAGGAAGTTATTGGGGTTTTTCACCTTTATGGTTTTCCCCAAGTAAACTCTGTGTCTCTCGTGTGCTTGCATTATTGTGTCCATGATTGATATGTTGTAGATATGCTATACATGTTGTTCTCTCAGTTAAGATCCTAGATCAAATTGAAGTAAATTTTGAAAAACTAGCATGGTATCAGAGCTAGCCTGAAAGAAGGCATGGTATGGCATGTATGACAGTTGTTGCACTTGCGATGCTAGGGCTTGATATAGCAAAAACTAGTTATCGTAGCACTTTCTCTATAAATCCATTTTGGCGAAGCTTTCAGATATGAAACTTTTAAAGGTCGAAGATCAGATCCCCATGTACCTTGTGTCCAAAGGAAAACTTCTAATTTGTTGTACTTTGTGTTTTATGATCTGTACAATCTAGGGTTTCTGCCTCTTCCAGATCTGAGTCATAAACAGGTGACCTAGGAAAAAGGTCATAACTTGGGCTAGGAAGCTCCAAATGAAATTTCGTAAAAAGTGATAGGTAGTGCATGGACTGTACTTTCTCAAGTAACGTTTTCAGAGGCCGCAATGGAACCAGTGACACGTGGAACGCCGTACAAGTTCACTCTCCTGTTTTATCCCATAAACAGGTCATGTTGCAACACATGGCATAACTCTCTCTCAGAGAATCCAATTGAGGTCAGACCTATGGGGTTGGAAAGATGACAGGTCGGGCTACCACAGGAAGAAGTTTCAGACCCTGTGGATCAAAAATTTTGGAGTTACACCAGAAACAATAAAGTGCATATTTTTTTCAAAAAAGAATTATTTTTTAGCACCTCCATTCATGGCTTCGGGAATTTAGGGTTTCAGAGAAAGTTGGAATTTTTGTAATCGGAGACCACGGCTGGGTGATACTCATCAAAATCAAAATTTAGAGACCAAAATCATATTTTTTGGTTGGGAAGAAGACTGGGCTTGATCAAACCCCAGTTCGGAACTTTGATCGGAAAGATGGAAAATTAGGGCTTCTGCAAAAGTTGGAATTTTGGAAGTTTGTGACCACGGCTAGAAGCTCCTCAGGAAAATCAAAGTTTAGAGCTTTGGATCGAACCTTTTGGTTGGGCAGAAGGGTGGGATTTATCAAACCCTAGTTCGGGATCCTGTCCAGAAGATCCGGAAGGTTCAAAGGAAAATTTGAGGAGTGAAACTTTGCAGTTTTCAAATTCTGAGTATACCGGCTTGATCAGCTTATCAAGGCACATCTTTCTATCCTTTCAGAAGTTTGAAATTCAAAGTTTGAATTTTTAGGGTTTCTCTAACAAACCCTAATCCAGCTCCAAATCCAGTTCCTGCAAATCAAGTGGATTGGGTTAATCCTAGAAGAAAATGGATTGGTCACCTGCATAAGTGAAGAAGTTCCTGTTTCAGAGGGAGATGAGGCTAAGGCCTTATAGAAGAATATTACAAGCAATCTCGACAGGTATGTTTCGAATTCTGTTCATGGTTAAGTTTATGATATGTTTGTCTTCATATCATTATGGTTAGTACAATCTTGATTAATTACTAGACTTGTCGTATCACCTTAATAAAATTATGAATACATGATAGAAGATATTCATTGATTAAGGTTTTGACACTTATGATTGTACTAATGCATTGTGATGTTGTATGAGGTTTATGTTGTTCACTAACATGAAAGGTACACCAAGAAAGACAAATCATGTTCTACTTCAAGAACATATGATCATGGTGACATGAAGACAAAGATTCATCCATTGTCATGGATCACATAGAAGATCTACTTATGAGGTATGTATAACTTGGTTCTACAATGGTTAACTTATGAGACATGCAGGTTACTAGCACAAGTCATTGAAGAGAACCAGAAGACATCATGCGGGTATGTTAGACATAACTAGCTAACATAGTAATCCAGGTATGTTTTTCCTATATCAAGTTAGAATCTTACCTTGTGTTAGGATCCCTTATATAAGTATACTTGGTATGATTAGTTATGATTATTCATAAAGTTAGAAATGTAAGTAATCAAGGGTTTATGCATATTATGTCTCTTATCTTGATTGATGATTTGACTAACCGGAAGAGTCCTATGATCAAATAAGAATATGCACAAGTAAAAGAAATCTTCCTTGAAACCTTGAATACTAATGTTTATTATCTGTGTTTGAAATGATCATGACTATACATGTTTAAGATTTTTTTTGTTTTGGTAGTATTAAGATTATACTAATGAATGTGTGATTATGTATGAGACCTCGAGGATAACATAGTGATGATACTAATAAGCATGCATAGTGATTAAGTATGGATATAAGTTCAAGGATAGGTAATCCAGGAAGAAAAGATCAAGAGGGAGCACACTTCAGTAGTTTCTGCAAGGATGCAGAGATTCAGAGGGAGTTGACCACTTCTCACAATCCACATCAGAATGGAGTTACAGAAAGGAAGCAAATACTGAGAGGGAGTCAACCCAACAAACAAACAAAGATAAGTATTTGAATTATCATTTCTTGCATATTTGATTGTTTAAATAATACTGTTCAATAATGTATCTACTGATGTTCCTAGAATTAGGTTGTGCATAGTTGCATTGATGAACAGTATACTACTAATATACATGGGTAAGTGGCCTATGGCACTGTACAACATTCCATTGCTACTTATCTAGAATGAAACCTCTTTGCTGATATGTTGGGAGTTGTGCACACTCTTAACAATGTTCTGGTAGAGATTGGAAGGCATCTAGAAAGTTACGGGATATGGATAAATGTTGTATTGAAGCATTGGCTAAGATAATTGCATGATTGTATGACATATTTATTTATGTGTAAGAATTTGTTCTGAAAACTATGAGATGTTTTCTAATCATGCAATTTAACTTTTTTTGTAGGAAAGATCGTATACCATCACCTACAAAAGAAGGACTACAACATTTGTTCAACAACAAAGTTATCTATTGAAGATACTAAAAATATTGAAGTTCCTAGGATTTGGGAAGAATGCCATGATCGAGGAGTACCAGTTGATCATGAAGAATGATGGTTGGGATGCAGTCCCAAGACCTGAAGGGAAGTCTGTTGTGACTTCCAAATGGATCTATAAGATCAAGCATGCTGCAGATGGTAGCATAGAGAAATACAAAGTGATATTTGTAGCTCGTGGTTTCTCCCAGAAAGAGGAATTGATTGTGAAGAGACTTTTTCTCCTATAGCCAGATACACTTCCATTAGTACTTGCTTTGACTGCAGTGATAAAATGGAAGATACAACAGATGGATTTCAAGACAGCTTTCTTGAATGGTGTAGTCGAAGAGGAAGTGTATGTGGAGCAGCCACTTGGGTTTGAGTCATATATGTGCAGAACTTGGTATGGTAGGATAAACAGCTTTCTATCCAGTTTGGGCTTTACCAAGAGAAAATTGGATTCCAACCTTTACTACAAGGTTGAGGAAGGCAATCCAGTGATACTACTTTGGTATGTGGATGACCTGTTTGTTACAGGTAATTATAGTTTGATTTCCAATACCAAGAGGAAGCTTGCAGCCGAGTTCGAGATGAAGGACTTGGGGATGATGCACTATTTTCTAGGCATGGAGGTGTGGCAGAGTGCAGATGGAATCTTCCTTGGACAAGGGAAGTATGCAGTAGAGATCCTAAAGAGGTTCGAGATGATGGACTACAAGGCCATGGCCACACCTATGGCATCGAACCTGAAGCTTCTGTGTGATGCTTCATCTGATCTGGTTGATGTCACTATGTATCGTCAGATGATTGGGTTCTTGATGTACCTGACGAACACGAGACCAAATATCTGCTTTGCGGTGAACACATTGAGCCAATTCCTGACAAATCCCAGAGGTGTTCACCTAGTTGCTGTGAAGCATATTCTGAGGTACCTGAAGGGTACGGTTGACTATGGGCTCAAGTATAATGCGAATCAAAAGTTTAACCTACAGGGTTATGTTGATTCAGATTGGGCAGGTAGTGCTGCAGATAGGAAGAGCACTTTTGGGTGCTACCTCAGTATGGGATCAGGTGTGATCTCTTGGTTTAGCAGGAAGCAGTCCTGTGCAGCACTGAGTATAGCTGAGGTAGAGTATGTTGCAGCATGTTCAGCCAGTTGTGAGGCAGTATGGCTTCAGAAGCTACTGTCTGAGTTATTTGATCTCCCATTGGATGCTACTGGTATCTTTTGTGACAACTAGAGTTGTGTGAAGCTATCTGAGAACACGGTGTTCCATGACAGGTTGAAACACATTGAGATCAAATATCACTATATCAGGGATATGGTGCAGAGAGGAGCAGTGAAGCTCCTATATGTTGCGACGGATGAGCAGGTTGCAGATGTACCGACGAAACCACTAAACAGAGTGAAGTTCGAGTACTTCAGAGAGAGGCTTGGTGTTCTTTAGATTGATGACACTTCGAGGAAGAAGTGATGGACACATTTGCAGGAGCCATTCCGGGCATGGTGAGAGGAGGATCCTTCCATGGCTGTGGATATAAGCGCTGGATGATGAGCATCAGGACGATGCTCCAGTTACTGCTCTATATATGTATATGCATCATGTTGGATGCTTGATATGATCAGTTGGATCATTTATGTATGTATGCATCATGTTGGATGCTGGATATGATTAGTTGGATCATTTATGTATGTATGCATCATGTTGCATGTTGGATATGATCAGTTAGATCATTTATGTATGTATGCATCATGTTGGACGCTGGATATGATCAGTTGGATCATGTGTATGTATTTGTATATGTATCAGATGGATACATTGTATGATCAAGATGATCATGTGTACATCAGGATGATGTATGGTGAGTATCAGGATGATACTCTTTGGCCGTGGAACAGGTTGGGTAGATGAGCATGTCTGGGAGATCCTATAGGTCGGAGTTGTGTACCTGTAACATCCTGGGATGTTCTTTCGAGACATTGCTCTGGGAAGACATATAATAGCATCCTGGGAGATCCTACAAGTCGGAGTTGTGTACCCGTAACATCCTGGGATGCTCTTTCGAGGTTTTGTCCTATGGCATATAATAGCGCCCTGGGAGATCCTATAGGTCGGAGTTGTGTACCCGTAACATACTGGGATGCTCTTTCGAGGTTTTGTCCTATGGCATATAATAGCGCCCTGGGAGATCCTATAGGTTGGAGTTGTGTACCCGTAACAGCCTGGGATTCTCTTTCGAGGTTTTGCCATGACCACATATAATAGCGCCCTGGGAGATCCTACAGGTCGGAGTTGTGTACCCGTAACATCCTGGGATTCTCTTGCAAGGTTATGTGGTGACCACATGTAATAGTGCCCTGGGAGATCCTACAGGTCGGAGTTGTGTACCCGTAACATCTTGGGATGCTCTTTAGAGGTTTTGTGGTGGGGTCACATGTAATACTGCCATGGGATATCCTACAAGTTGGAGTTGTGTACCCGTAACATCCTGGGATGCTCTTTCGAGGTTTTGTGACGCACGTAATAAGTCCTGAGGATTCCACAGTATGGCCAGTGATGATGAAGACCTGCAAGTGGTGGGCCTACAGCCAGTATGAAAAAGGATTGGCTCTGTAGAACTTCCTATGATGGGTATATTCAGAGATTGATTGAGATAGCAGCAGTAGTGACGATGATGATGATTCGCTGATGATGATCCAGAGAAGAAGACTTGTGCTAGTAGATCTATGTCGAGAAATACCTTCCTAGTTAAGAGGGAGTGTTGATGTATATGTAACTTCGGAATGTATTTCACCCATGTATTTCATATATGTATATTGTACTCCTATATAGATGGTATTAGTCCTCTATATGGAAGTGTTTGTATTCCTATAGAGATGTTATTATTCCTCTATACGGAAGTGTCATCATTTATATTGTAAGTGTCGTAACTTATACTTGATGGGTTATTAGACCACCTTGTTGGGGTCGGCCATGTGGGTCAAAGGGTTATTAGACCACCCTATTGGGTGTCGGCCCAGTCAGCATTGTGTTATGTGGTTAAGTTGAGGCCGACCTAGTAAAGGTTATTAGGCAAGTCAATTCAAGTATAAATAGAGTGCGGGAGGCACTCTATTTGATCATTCTATTCTCTCACACACTCTTTGGAGAGTGGCGCACTTGTGGAGGAGGAGAAGATGCTACTAGGAGATGTCTATCTCCTATGCTTGGGTTGTATCATTGCTCTATCTATCTCTGAGGAAGTTATTGGGGTTTTTCACCTTTATGGTTTTCCCCAAGTAAACTCTGTGTCTCTTGTGTGCTTACATTATTGTGTCCATGATTGATATGCTGTACATGTTGTTCTCTCAGTTAAGATCCTAGATCAGATTGAAGTAAATTCTGAAAAACTAACACAGTATAGCTCAATATTCCAACAAGATTAAGGTTTTCTTGATTATAGACTTAACCATGATTTGAAAAATTATCATTAGCACCAAGTATCACTTCAAACAAATCTTGACATGTAGGAATTTTGTCAAACACTTAGCATGCATCAAAAACTGAAAATCAAACTTACAATTTGCAAACTATATTTTCATTGAATAAAGACAACTTTAAAAAAACGTGTAATGACATATGCTTACCAGACTCTCTACAAAAACCAAATGGACATGCACTAGTTTGCAATAGAATGACCATGGCAAGGTTTCAATGAAGCCCTCAATGTCTCCCACCATGAGATGACTCAAACTTTTAACAAATATTTGTTAAACACCTAATAGTGAAGCCTTTGAGATTTAACAATCCATTTTAGATTTTGCCAATTCTATGCGTCCAAATGTTTATACCATCATCACTTGTTCATGAAGTGTCTTGCTGTGCTTTCGCTAATGTCTTTGCATGTTTATCTTGTAGTGGTGCTCTTGACATAAAGTTACTTAATATTTCTTAGAGTTTTAGCAATGTGACTATGTTGAGTAGATATTGATGCAAGGTAGTATAAGGCAATTTGTTACCAATATGCATTATTTTTATTACTTTTAGTGAAAAAAGTGTTAAACATATACGAGAAAAAGTGGTATTTATTAAAACCATGGGTTTAAATAAAATTAGGTAGTTTGGTTATGGTTTTGGGATTATTTAACTTATTTTTTATGCAAACCTTTTCAAACGGTTTCAAATCTCTTCTTTATCATGGCCAATGTGTAGGATATACAAAACTCATTCCAATACCATTTTATCCCAATGTAATGGATGCGAGGTTGATATGGAAGCCCAATATACAATGTTAATAGTTTTTAGCATATGTTGAAACAAGTAAAAGGGAATGTTGAAGGGAATGGGGATAGGGAATTGGATATTCTCTCTTATAAGTTTGAAGGATACTCTTTGTTGGCCTAGGAAAAAAATTCTTGATCTTGGCCATACTTCTAGATTTGGTTAAAGTATATGGTTTCATGTTATGCACCAATTTCCCAAATTAATACAAAAATAGAAAGAAAGAGTAACCCAATGTTTTGAGAACAAAATAAAGAGGTGGATAAGAAGCCTCTTTGAGGGGGAAACCTCCTTATACAATGTATCAAATGCACAAGACAAGATGAGATGATTCTTGGTGAACTTTGGTAATGCTTGTTATTGAGAACCAAGATGTACTAGAGTCTATACTTTAATTAACAAACAGGGAACATGATCTTGTGAAGCAGCCTGCACTATATATGCATTTTAGATCTTATCAATGTTCAATAGGAACCTCTCTTTTGGGGAGTTTTCTCTTGATGATGATGTATCATCTAATCACTATTCAACTAACTATAAAAGCATGCAACAGTTACCACTTTGAGCATATTCAACTATATCAATCTAGTATACATAACTTCTCATACAAGTAGTATGGAATACAAATGGAAATCAAACTTCTAATTACTTGTAATAAATCCTAATCCTATTTCTTCTAATCATCCAGTTGTACTGCTACAATTGAAGGAATACATAATGGAGTCAATAGGTCACATACTAACAACAATGGAAATAAAACTTCTAATTACTTTAAATCAATCATAATCCTATTTATTCCAATTATCCAACTGTACCGCTACAATTCAAGGCATACAGACTGGAATCAATAGGTCACTCATTAAAGTAATGCAATGGAAATCAAATCCTGAAGTGTAATCAATTTATCAATGGTAAGAGACTAAAAAACTATGTAACAACTAATCTAATGCATTAATGCGAACTAACGGAAACAAACACCCTAAAGTGAATGTAATAAATGGAGCTACAAGAAACATAAACAATTATGCTAGTAAATGGAGCTACAAAAAATATGATCACAATAACGAATAAGAACAATTCCAATATATGCACTCACAACAGAAGTAGAACAACTATGAATCAAATAATAGATGTGTCATATCCTCCTATGTTGTGGAGAGGGCCCTCACTCTATAGCATTGGTGATCTCTAATCAATGCACAATTCAGAACTCAAATATCGAATTGAATGGATTCTATTCTTCCCAAAAATAATAATCAAAGTTAGAGCTAGAGGTTCTCAGCGTTTAGCCGTCTTTTATACAAAAAAAATTCCCAAATCAGGGGGCAATTTCCTCCTTGAATGGAAACCCAAAAAATAAGAGTATCAATTAGTTTCTTTAATATTGTGAGTCAATCCCCTTAAAAAGCGATATGGCAATAATGCATGATCAAAATAGAAGGGGCACAATCCAACACCGTAAATGATCACGCTAGAGTCAATTGAGTGTTGTGGCATCATGTTGTTGGTCGTGTGTCATTGGTATTTAACCGCTGGAACTGGGAAAATGGATCATGCCTACCTACTATAGAAAAAATGGTAAGCAAGTGTTGCATAGAAGTTTGTCATCAATTGTTTCAAAGGAGTTCATCATCAACTGCTACAGAGGAGTTCGTCAGCAACTGCACTAGAAGAGTTTTAGCAACAGGAAATGATCCTAACCAGTCTGGGGCATCTGTACAAATTGATCCTAGGTTGACTCCATATTGATTTGTGGCGGTTATTTCCCTATAGAATCCTCTTACTTTCATGTTCTTTTTCTAACGCTAAAACTATTCATTTTTATCTAGTGTTATTAGGCCATGCCATGGAGGAATAGGATATAGCAAAAGGGGATAGAAAAACCTTAGACCAATCCAGTGATGCAGAATGTCATTTAGAGTATTGATGTAAAGTCGGTTACGATAAAGTGTTGCATGAATATTGGGAAGTGATCGGTTTACTTGCAGAGCTACTGTAAAATTTTCTAAAGTGGTTGATCACTTCCTCTTGGTGATATTGTATAACTTCCCTAATCCGATGATTGTTAATACTCCTATAATACTGTATTTTAGATTTTTGGGAAAAGAATACCTACTTTCACGCCCATGGTGGCTCTGAGGTGTCAGCTGCTTTAACTTTCTCCATCCCTTCAACCCACTGAATTTCATTTTGGAGGTACAATTGGAATAATTTGATGTGGACATCCCCAATGAAATGGTTAGGGTTCCAAACCATGTTCATAGCAATCAAGAAGTTATGAAGGTAGAATTCACAGAATAAATTTTGTCTAGCAGGGGGTAGTGAAAAGAAAATTTTGCAAAAGTTCCTACCTACCTACTTGAAGTTGACGGGTAACCTTGAATTGAGGTGTTCAATTTTATATTGGATCCACTGTTATTTTAGGTTGTGTATACTCTAGTGGGTTCTCTACAGGAAAGCAGCTCTGCATTGAATTCTACCATTTTGACTAAATATTGTTGCATGTTTTGAATGTCACTGTCTTTTTTTCCAGTCCCTTTTTATGCTCCCGCTCGACATGTTTTAGTCAGTCTTCCAAGGACGTGACCTTGTTTTGATGTTACCGACCAATTTCATTTCCCGACCAATTTCATTTCCCTTGCTCTCAAAATTTTGAGTTCTTGATGGGATATGCAACCTCCTAAATGTGTCCTAGCTATTTTCTTCCACTTGTTCCATTATGATCTCATTTATTCCAGTTGATCCATGAAATTTTCAATTTTATTGGCTGCAGATATGAATTTGGCAGGCATTGCAGTCGGTGCTTCTCGAAGAATATGCCCTGGTGCATGAGGGAGTAGATCTGTCTTTTGTTGAATTGGAACTGCCCATGATTTGTCTGGTATATCGGGGGGTACTTGAATTTCCTATTGAACGTCCTCTTCAATTAGAACTTCCTATGTTTCCTTTGGTGTATCAGAACTTATTTGAATTTCTTGTTGTATGAAAATTGTTTATGCTTCCTGTGCTTCTTGTTGGATTGGCGCTACTTCCCTCTCCTTTGGTGATGAAATTTCCTCGAGGACCTCTTCTAGTGTAACCGATGGCATTTCGAGCTCTTGAGAGATCGGAGGTACCTTTGCTATTGGAATTTTTGGGGAAATCCCATCTAGTGTGGCAGACGGTACTTCCCCCTCCTGTTGATAGGCATATTTTCTTTTACTGCTGCAATTTCCACTTCCATAGATTGGGTCGGTTCAACTGTTGTAGTTTCTGCTATTGCAGTCTCTATTTCCACAGTTTGGGCAGTGATGTTGTGTTGTTGGAAGCTGTTGCAGCTTCATGCTTCTGCTTTAGTTGGCTTCTTCGACACTTTGGTAATTTTTCCTTGGGTTTGGTTAGGCTGAGGAGCGCTTCCACTCCTTCCTCTTCCATTTGGGGGTTGGATGCATGGGAGGTAGTTAATTTTTATTGCTTAGCCCTGGGTCTTCTGCTTCGACCTTGCTCTATTGATCCCTTTTGTTGGAGGTTTCTTCAAAAGCTAGAGGCTTGTTTCTCAATAAAAACATCCCAATTTCGTTACAGGTGTGCTTGTTGGAATGTGTTTTTAACTAACAAGAAAATTAAACCATGATGTGTCAATTGATTCTTCTTATAGGCCTAGTGTTGCTCCACCATGGTTTCCAATGAGTGGCCAATGACCACAGAAGAAAAAATGGCACATTGAGGCGACGGCCTTGACAGAGGTGCTCCAGGAAGAAAAAGGTGATAATTCATGCATAATGATGCTTGACCTTCGCAGGTAATGTGCCTGATAATGTGTTGCAGGACAACGCCCTAGGAGTGATGTACACTGGATTCCATGTTTGGTTTCTACTAGGTGATCATCAGGTACTAGGAGATTTCCTTTTGTTGTGGTAGATTATGTTCTTTCCTTGAACCCGTCTTTCCCCTCACAAGCGATCCCTATTGCATGTACAACAGTATCCTCTGTAACAGGGACCGGTAGGCCGTGTATGCTACTTTTCCCCTCCTCATTCTGTGCAAATTTGTCCGCAAGGGAAAGGCAATGATTTTGAATTCTCTGGAAGAAATGCAGCCACCCTTCTTGCTGAAATATTTTTGCCACCTCTACATTTTCCAACACCGATCCTGACGATAGCAACTCTTGTCTGTTTAAATCACCTCCCATGGCTACTGCTTGAGGAACTAGTTCACTATACAGACTTGCAAGATGGACTAGGATTGCAAATTAATATTTTTTTGAACGGTGGAGTACATGGTTAGACGTGGGAATAATAGCGTGGATTGCATGCACTTATGATATGGAGGTGGTGGTGATGTCAGATAGTTAGACACAATAATGTATGGCATTAATGGAGTGATATGCGGTGAGTACAACAACTGTGGAAAGATTGATGACTTGGTTGGGTAATGATTGGCATCGATTCGACATGGATATATTACAATTATTGTAGCGTTAATTAAATGTCAAAATAAATAAATTACCTCGTAATTGAGCGCATACCATTTTTGTATGTGTTGACATGGAGTAGTCTGAATTTGGTGCACTTTACATGCTTATTATGCTTATTTGGTTGTTGTTGAATCACTTACTAATGGAAGAGTTGTTGCGGGAGAAATCTGCAGCAATTGGATCACTTGATGTATGAAGAATGGTTAAAAAAGAAATTTGCAATGTATGGCTCACTTGATGTATGAAAAATGGTGCATGATAAATTCGTAGTGTATGTCTTGCTTCATGTATGAAAAATGGTGCATGATAAATTCGTAGTGTATGTCTTGCTTGATGTATGAAAAATAGTTGCAAGAGAAATCTGGCGTAGCAACTAGATCGCTTGATGCATGGAAAATGATTGTAGGAGAAATATGCAGCAACTGGGTCACTTGATGTATGGAAAATACCTACAGGAGATATATGCGGTAACTGGCTTGCTTGATGTAAAAAGCAATAGCTACAGGAGAAATTCGCAGCTTCTCACTCACCTTTTTTTTATTTGAATTGAATTGTCTCTAGGCCGAGCCTGAGCCCTCAAGGTCCTCAACCCGATTTAATTATTTATAGAGCTGAATTTTAGTCACAAATTATGTCCTTGAGACATTTTTCTTGTATAATTTAAGACGGTGCCCATTTGCCAAGAGTGCTAGTATTTCATCGTCGACTGTAATCAATATGACCGCTCCATTGTTGAACACTTTTTCCACCTCGTGCATCCCTAGCCATCTGGTACAGATATTTCCCTTGAAATTGTGAAATTTGGAATAATAGAATAGTTCCCAATCGCTAGATTGAAATGATTTGTCCTTTAAAAGGTGATCATGCCAGCGAGTGTGATGTGCTTGCAGGGTTTTTGCGTGCTGCAAGGCTTGCTGACAAAACTCATCCAACATGTTTAATTGTGCTAGATGATCTTGTTGTGTGACAAAAAATTATGTGCCTAATTCAACTATCATTCTCATAGTTTTGATCTCAAATTCAATGGGCATGAGCATTGTTTTAACATAGACAAGTTCATATGGTGTAAAACCCATGGTGGTTTTCCATGAGTTTCGATAGGGCCCATACAACTTCTACAAATTTGCTAGACTAGTCTTTGTGGTGGTACTGAACAATTTTGGTTAAAATACTCTTAATTTCTCTATTGGTGACTTCCACTTTCCCATTGGCTTGCAAGTGGTATGGCGTAGTCTTTTTGTGCTTGATTATGTAGATGTTTATGAGATCCGTGACTAAATTGGAAGTGAATTGTTCCCCTTGGTCTGAGATGATTTCTCTTCGCACTCCATATCTGGTGAAAATATTGTCGTAGAGAAATTCTGCTACCCTCTTTTCTTGGATATTTTTCAAAGGTTGAACTTCAACCTACTTAGTAAGGTAGTCCATCCATACAAGTATGTATTGAAATGGTTGGAAGGTGGATTGAATGGATCGACAAGTCAATCCCCCATTTTTCTAAAGGTTTCATAGATATATGCGGATGTAGTGAAATTTCCTCTAGTTTGGTAGGTCAACCCATACGCTGGCAGTCATGACTCATTATAATTGCGAACAAATTCCTTGGTTTCCTTGTGGAGTGTAGGCCAGTAATATCCAATAGAGAGCACTTTTCTAGTCATTCTTTCTACAACAAAATGGCCCCCACAAGGTTCATTGTGGCAGGCCTTCAATATTTCATATGCCCCGTCTTCATGGAAACAACATCGAAGAATTGTTGGCACCCCAACAACTCCCCTTGATTTTTGCAAATAAAAGTGTCCCCCCACTAGAATTTTTGTAAATATTTAGCTTTTGGTATGCTTGCTTGATTCAGTTGACCATTTAATGATCTCCTTTGGATCCTTGACTTTTTGCATCACCTTTTCTTTGGCTTGGATCTCATTATATAAGGGTTTGATAACTTGCTAATATTTGTCATTTGACTCTCTTGGCTTTCCAGTTGTTCACCAATGCTTGCGTATCCTTATTTGAGCTTATTCAAATTACTTGCATACATCGATTTGTCCTAGTTAAATTAACACGATGTTTCGATAGATTTACAACAATGTACACCTTCCTTATTTTAGTGATTAAATGAGTATCTGGGTTGATCACATATTTTTTATTAAATGATTGATTTAGCAATTTCGGTCTTTACCTAGGAAGGTTATATATGGAAGTAAATCTTTAGTTTTGAATTTGAATACTTTATCAAGTTTTACAAATCTCGAACTTTTGTTTAAAATCACCCATTTTTATGATGTTGGGTTATTTGGCATAAGAAAACTAATTTCTTAGTCATAAACATCCATTTTGCGCTTTTAAAAAATGTACACTACAATAGATGAGACAAGTTGAAAGTCTTTTAGTTTAATCATGACATTTTGATTAAGCTTTCACTCTTGTTTAGTAAGAAAATTCATTATCTAATAAAGATTGAATTCTATATCATTCTTTTAGATCATAGGATAACATTATATCACCTTATTTATGATCTAAATTTAATATATTTAATTCTTCATTAATATTTTGGTTCTCCTTGACATTAATATTATTATTGTAATACCAATATATTATTCTTTAAAGTTATTTAATAATCTTAATACTTCTGGTTTTTTTTATAAAGAAACCTTACAAATTGTAAAACTAAAACAACATTTATGTTATCATGAAGATTACATTTAAGGGTCTCTTAAAATATAACTTTAAGCACGTATGGTTATAATTATTGTTAAAGGTTCAACTTTAATATATTTTGATTTGAATAATGTTAAGGTGAAAAAGGAGCTTGGTGTCACATAATACAAGAAATAAATTATATTATTTTTTGAAATGATAATTGTTGTTGACACATCTATTAGCAGGGAAGTCATAAGAAAGAAGGCCAACATCATCCTATTAGAAAGGAACGTCATGTTATTTCTCACCAAGGAATATTCCCACCATTTCATTGAATTAGTGTTACGTAAGAAACTGTGAGACAAATATTCTTTCATTCTCATTATTGTCACGAAGAAGGATATGATCGCTGTGAATAAAAGGTGTTGAAACACCTGTAGATTCCTGTGAATTAGAGAGTAAATGCAGTGGCAAAATCAATCTTAAATTTAAGATAATTCAAAACTAGATTCACGTGCAGAAAGCTTACTTCAATATAAAAACGTCGCTTGGATAGCTTACTCCAATATAAAAGGTGCATGCACACAGAAACATCCAAAACAAGGACACCGTGTACATCTCCAAAGACAGTTGTCCTATCAGTACCCCATGCAACGGTCATAGATTATATTGGGAAATATGAGTTGTCAGTAATCCAGCCAATGTTTAGTACCCCTTCTTGCAATAATGTTCTGACTGCCCTCCCGATCTACTTGTTTGTTTAAATAATGTTTTTATTTGTTAAATATGTGTATTTAGCAGCTGCTAAATCTAAATCTGTGTGTTTCAAGCTATTTAAATTTGCATTATAGATTAGTTAGGCATGAGTAGTTTTCATTATTTTCTTTAATATAGTTAATTCAATTTTGAGTCTCTCTTCTTGAGAGCAAATACACAAAGGCAGCGGGGCCTTTGTTCCCACGAGAGTTAGCTATTTCAAAACACACCGGGGGTTCTGTTAAGTGCCTTGTGTGAGATTTCTCTCTGTGTTGGCAATAGTCAGAAAATTCGGCCAACAAGAATCTAGACGATTCCTAGCTTGAATAAGTATCCATTGATTTGAGAGAAAGATCCACTCTTTCTTATGAGAGCACACTTTGCTTTGAGTGTAAAGTGTTGTGGTGAGTCCTTTGCTTCCAAGTAGTTGGAAATGTCTACATACCATGGAGTGGCTACAAATACTATGAAAAAGTGTCAGTATGGAAAAGAGTCATCCGCAAGTTCATCCTAAGTATCTTGTGTCAATCTGGATAAGAAATCTACAACCACATTCTCTCAATCAGGCTTATCAAGTATAGTCACATCAAATTCCCGAAGCAATAATAACCATCGAGTGATCCTACCATTTAGAGCTATCTTGTTCATGAGATATTTGATAGTGGAATGGTCAATGTGAACAAGCAATTCATAGTTGGTTACATAATGGAGAAATTTATTCAAAGCATATACTACTGCTAAGAATTCCTTTTCCATGACAGTATAATTTAACTCAGTATTTGCAATATTTTTATTGATCTAGTATATTGCATACATGAACGCATTTTCTCTCTGCCTTAAAACTACCTCAATGCATCTATCAGATGCATATGTATGTAGGTGAAATTGTAATTCCCAATTGGGTCCATGCAGGATAGGAGGAGTGATTAGCTTCTTGTTTAGATTTTCAAAATCATGTTGGAAATGTGGGGTCCATAGGAATTCTACGTCTTTAGAGAGTAGGGTAAATAAAGGGGCAACAATCTTGCTAAAATATTTGATAGACCTTCGGTGGTAACCGACATGTATCAAGAAACTCCTAACATCTTTATGCTTTTGAGGTGTAGAGAGCTTATTGATGATGATGATTTTTGTAGAGTCTATTTGAATTCCACTCGTTTAAATGTGGTTCCCCAAAACAATCTTGGTTCATCATCATAAAACATTTCTTGTTGCTTAAGGAAAGTCAAGATTATATGCATCGCTTAAGGAATTTTTATAACTTGGTTAAGAGTTCATCAAAGGTGTTATCGTAGGTTGTGAAATCATCCATAAAAACCTCAATGTTGTTTGGAATTAAGTTTGCAAAATAATGAGTACAACTCATTGGAAGGTTCTAGGTGCATTGAATACATTTAAAGGAAGGACTCTATAGGCAAACCTTCCCCAAGGGAAAGTGAATGTTGTCTTATCCTAATCTTCCGAGGCTATCTATATCTTATTGTATCGTTGAAGCCACCCAGGAAAGAAGAATACCTCTTCTCGGCTAGGGAATCTAGAACCTGGTCTATGAAAGGGAGTGGGAAATTATTATTCCTTGTAGATTTGTTTAACTCTCGGTAATCTATGAAGATATGCCATTTACCGCATTTTTTAGGCACAATCACTAATGGTGAGACCCATTCACTATCGGATATAAGGTAAATGAACCTTGTTGTTAACAATTTATGCAGCTCATCCTTGATAATATCCCTAAGCGTGGTGTTCAACCATCTTTGGGGTTGACAGATTGGCTAGAATCCATCCTGGATGTAAATGCAATGAAAATAGGTCGCAGGAGTTATTATGGACATATCTCTGTAATCCTAGGCATAGGATACAACATTATCTGTCAACAGTTTTATCAATTTTGATTGTTGGTCTGGCTATAGTTGCATACTGATATTAAGGAATCTCCCAGGAAGGGATTCAATTGTTATGGCTTTAGGATCATCTGTTTCAGCCACAAAGCAACCGTCTAGGTATCTGTGAGGGGTCTGGTTGGTTACATTTGAACAAGATGCGATGCATGTCTCTTTAGCATTCCCATGATTCTCTTGCTCCATCAGAGATTCATCAAGATCTCTTATTTTGACATTGGAAGGGTACCTGATATGCATATTATCCTCCTCTGTCAGAGAATTTTTAAGGTCTCTAAGTTGGACAATGGAGGGGTACATGTTCTACAGGATTGTTTTTTGAGGGATCTCTTATAGTAACAGATTGTTCAATGGTGAGAACTGTTTTAATCAGCTCATCATAATAATTGTTTCCCTCCTCCTATGGAACCCATAAGGGGTTGATTAGATCCATCACAAACTTTTCCAACAGATAAATTGTTAGCTTCCTGATAGAGCTATGTAGTGTCCCTTTTTAATAATTTGGAAAAATTGAAAAAATTGCAATTTTTTGGTCAATTTGAACCTTGGACTAGTGATGACCCAATTGCTTCAAAATGGATCCTAAGGATTTAGAATTGGGTATGAAGTTACTTGAAGGGTATTAGGACATAAAATTGAGGCTGATAGGTGCTTGGATACTCTCAAAAGACTTCTGCAACATTCATTTGCAATCAGGAGAAAATAGGGAATTTACTAGTAATTTCAAGGTTCAAACCCCCTAGGGTAGCGGTCACTAATGACTTCCCAAATGCAATACGAACCTCCCAAATTTCATAACATATACATGGATTAGTTAGATGAATTCGATGGGAACCCAAATGCATCATTAATTAGTTCCTAAAGGCTTCTGCAACTCCCATAAATCATAGATTTGTAAACATGTCTTAACATAGGGGGAATGATAGAAACACGCTATAACTTGCTATGAAATTTGATAGAAACGTTCCAAATATTTGAATTTTTTTAATGAAACTTCTTCAATACATTAATGTTTCTCCAAAAATCAATAAAAACATTGATATTTACTGAAACAGTTCCATATCAAACAACTTCAAGCTCCTACAACAAGATATATGGGAAAATGGCACAATTCATACATAGTTTGGTATTTTTACATAGTTTCACTTGGAGTTTCGATCTGAGGTTCATCTAAGCATAAAATACAGATTGTAGACATCACATTACAAATAAATGGGCCCCCTTGGACTTCCCAAAAGAGATCACCATCTCACCATGTGCGACATTCCTCCAAGAGCAAGAATATGAAGAGAAGAGTGAGAGAGATGTGGGAACAAGTTGAATAAGATATGATCACGAGCAACCCTGTAGCTTCAACCTATCACAAATGAATTCATTTCAGCTCCAAATGAAAGGTCTGAATGGCCTTTCCAATTTCCAATTAGAATGGGAATCTTTCACCCTCAAAATTCGTGCTAAGGCAAGTAGAATAAACACTCAACTTGCATGGACAAGCTATGCTCTCCAAATTACCAAATTATAAATGATAAAAGCCCATATCCTTCTTTGTTCTTGTCTTTTATTAGCTTTCCAATCCCCCCATGGTTCTAATTCCCTCCAAGAGCTTCATTCCAACTCAAATTGGGGAGAGATTCCAATGTTTGCCACTTATCAAACAATTCCTAGCTCCCTCTTCCATCAATTCGAATGGAGGAATCTTTGGCTGCCCTAAATCCCTTTTGCGCCTTTTTGGAGGATATTTTTATCCTTGACATGTCATATAGTTCATATTTCAACAATCAAGTCTGATCCTTATCATAATTGTCATAACATCTTCATCATTGTTGCCATAGAAGCTAGGGAATCTAGCCCAAGTGTCACAATACCTCTAAGATGCCTCTTCCTCTTCCATGGGATTTACTCTTCCTCTCAAATTCAACCCTCATTGAGTCATGCCAAGTATAATGCCCTTCCAACTCCACCAATAACATTAGACTCCACCTTGGATTCGAATGGGTGAGAGTAGGATTCCATGTGGCATATAGTATCTTGCTTTGTGTGGGTGCCACACCACCAATGTGCCCTCATGACCAAGTGCCACCTTATTTTCCTATTATAAATATTTATTTAGCCCCTTTTAATATATTTTTGTCAAGCTAATGTCCATTTGGGGTTTATTAGCTCCATTATTCCAAATCTAAATGTTTCCACCCCAACCTAGGGAACTAGTAGATTGGTGGAATTTTCCCTTATAGTGATTTATTTGGATGGGGACATGACAAGCTACCATGGTTGATCTTCAAATTTCCATACCAACATTCAATGTAAGTGTCAATTTTTTCCAACCAAGGTATTCCTAGCATGAGGGGGTAACCCCCAAGATTGGATTTGAGGTTTAGGATCATAAAATCAATAGGGTATTCCTGAGAATCGACTATGACTATAATGTCTTCCAACATCCCCTCAAGTTTGGAAATTAACCTTTCGGTCATTTGGAGCATTGTGGGTCTTTGGTGCCTCATACTCTACAGATTTAGGCTCTCCATGACCTCTTTTTTCATGATTTTTATTGCTTCTCCTAAATCCACTAGGATTTTATGAATGGGGGTTCTACCAATGTATACTATTAGAATAGGTTACTATGGAATTTGCTCATATATGATATTCAACCATTGTACCATTCTAGGAGTTCGTGCGCGTTCCACTTACTGAAAGCATATTCTTGTTGGCTTTCCTTGCGTGCTTTCAAGATTGTCCGACCATCTGGTGTTCCTTTCTTCCTGCGCACTCCCAACCGTCAACCAAGAAATTCTTAGGATTTCTTTCTTACTTGTCCCATTTGTTTAATCAAATTCTTTTCATTTTGAGAACTTGTACCATTGTCCAACCAATTCCTTCAATTTGCTGGCATGAGAGAGTATGACTTGGTGGACTTGATTTCTGCGCAAGAGCCACATGATATAGGATCCATTACTTGTGTTTCTTTTTGAACTAGATCGTCATGAAGTATATTCTGGATCTACATGATGTATCATCTTATGTACTTCTTCAAACTTCACCTGCAAGACGTATCCTTGATTCACTCTTAGATATACTCCAAAGTTGCTTGATTTTTGTATCCTTGATATACATCTTCAGACATAATGCACTCTTAGATATACTCCAAAGTTGCTTGAGTGTTGTATCCTTGATATACATCTTCATACATAATGCACTCTTAGATATACTCCAAAGTTTCATACAAATCTGTCACCTTCAACATTTGCGCATATACTTCTGGTGTTCATGCTTTCTTTATCACACGCATAGACTACCTCAAAGTGGCTTCTTCATACTTATGTTGGAATGTTGTATCCACTTTGACTTAGGCTGATATCAATGGCTCATACTGAATAAATTGACATCCTCTTTGGCATTGGATGACAGTCAAACACTTGACATCCAAATGAGTTGACATCATTGGCAACTAGTGCTCAGCAATCTCCACATTGGATGACAGTCAAACACTTGACATCCGCTTCGGTCAAACACTTGACATCAATGACAACCAATGATCAACATATTGGTTCAGTGAAATGTTTGGTTTTTTTATATTGGGATTTAATGTATATGTTTGAAGCATATCAATATATTTGTCTCAATTCATCTTCATTTTATTGCAACCATAAGATTTGAGAAATGTATTCTCTGTTTTGCAGGTGTTACAAAGTGAGAGATAAAGATTGAAGGTTTACAAAATGCTAGTACCATCCTCCATAAATAAGGTGCACATTTTGATCCTTTAGCTTAGCTCTTATCTTTTACAAAGTCTATTTGGGTGCTTGCGTGACTATAGATGTTGGTTTGATCTTCTTTAGTATGTTGATGGTATCACCCCAGCCATAGGACTTATTTCCTTACAACATAATAGGTGACTCTACTAGGAAGAAGACTATTTGCTTTGTGGTTTCTTGCTTGTTTCTTCCAGTTTAAACCATTGATTTGTCTTTCCTTCAAAGTCTATACAAGTCTTGAAACGTTGGGCTGTGCACAAAACTTTGAGTCTGGGTCAGTTGTCTCATTTTTAAAAAATTTCAAGACACACGCATAGGTGAAAATACTTGCAGTTTCATGTTCCCCTACCTACGTGCAGGTTGTGAGATACACAATTGTGTGTCACACACAAGCTGCACCACTTACATTTGTGCGTGCTCCTGTAGGTGGCATTTTTTTTTAAATTGCTTGAACCTTGATTTTTTTCTTGGATTTTTCTTGAATGTGCTTACTAGTTTGAAGGTTTTCCTGAGGTCTTTCATAGGTCCTGTATACCTATGCATCCATTTTTTTTTTTTTATAAAAACCTTCTTGATCAAACCCTTAAGTGACAAGTTTTCTTAAACTCTTTGTGCTTTGATGGATCATGAGCCTTTGACTGATTAAAATGAATAGTCGAATCTTGTCAGAAGTCTTTATGTCTCCTTTGAGGTTTTTATCAGTATAATCCTTGCTTGGGTGTGGATTTTCAAGTTCTTTCAAGTGGCTTGTTGACTTGATCTTGTTTCTACTTGAAATGCTTCAGAGATTGTTGGACTTTTGATTTGAGTATAAAAACCAGTATTGGTGTTTAAACACCTTTCCTTTTGGCCAACTCTGAGGATTTGTTGAGTGAAGAGTTTTTATTGGGATTAAACATTTATATTGGACATATTTGGAGAAGGTACAGACTGGTTGCAGACTGCTACAACCCTTTGTGAGTGTGTAGTGCAACTTGTTGTATTGTTTTCTTGTCTGTTCTTTGACACTCAAAACCAAATTGCCAAGCTAGAGTTGTTGGTATCTTTTCCTTCCTCTCCAAGTTGTGTACTTCTCTTTCTATTATAAAGTAGAAGCTTAGGGTTGGAGGTTGTTTCTAGCCCTAATTGCACAAGTAAGATGCAGAATCAAGCCTTCCCAAACAATGTAAATGAGTAAATTGCTTGATTGAGTGGAGTTTACAAATATTATGGTATACTTTTCTCTAGTTGGCTTAGGTAGCATATCGAAAATTTGTAAGTTTGTGGCTGCTTCTGCAATAGAGATTAGATAACTTGTTTGCATTGGTATTTAGGTGTAGTTGTTCATAGTGTTGGCTTTTTGTATATGATAAAAGTAAAAAAATATTGGATCTTTTGTCAATTGATTTGTACCTACTGTGCAAGCTTTTTCTTTGATTTTTAAAGCATTTAAAATTTTTAAATTGCATTTTATTTCAATTTTTGTATAAAAATTGCATTTTCTATCCAAAAAAAAAAAGTTTTTCATTTTGTGTTAACATAAAAGAAAAACCAAAGAAGTTTTTCTTTTTATTAAGATTTGCATTGTATAAAGCTTGCATCACAAAAGATCATTCAAAATGAAAAGAGAAATGTAGTGTGGGGAGGGTGCAACATTTTTCAGTTAAAAGGGGTTGAAAAGGTATTAAGTTGCATTCATACTTCTTTTAGTTGCAAAAGTTTTCTTTTGAAAAGTTCTTATCTTTATATTTTTAACAAACAAAATAATTTGAGATAGGATATTAGGTTTTCTTCTAGTTTAGAAACACACCTAAAAGTTAAGCTAGGGTTTTGGAGGTAGAAAGTTGTGATTTAACTCCTGCAAAGCCACTTAAACTTGTCAAAACATAGGTATCTTTCATAAGGTAGGAAATCCAACATTGTAAGGGTGTGGTTGGGAAGCTCCTCTACCATAGGAGTCAAGCATGAGGTCGTGTGAGGTTGAGTTGTGGAGATATCCCTCCAATACTCAATCGAGCATCAACCGGGGATTTTGCGTGTACTGGGACTTTCAACGGTACAGAGTTTTGTTGTAGAGTTTTGGGATTAGCTACTGTTGTTAAGGATTATACCCTATAGCAGGGGATGGATGTTATCAATGTACATGGGGCTGACAGATAGATATAGAAGATCTTACGTTCATTACTGTAAACAAATGATATTAGGGTTTAGGAAAGAGAACCTTATTTATGGCGGCTGGTCCTAGCTTTGCTCCCAATATCCACAACAATATACCTGCAAAATACATAGACCTTCCTCAAAACGTTCTAACTATAAACACTTAATGATATTGAAAACAATATAACATTAATTATAATCAAAATTCAATAGAAATAACACTCTATTGGGACTGGAAGGGTATCTCGATTTGTATTGTCAAAGAAATGCAACTAGATACAACTGATATACCTGATCTTTCTTCAAGCACTTCTGCAACCAAGTTCTGGGCTCCTGCTCCTCTCTTGACTAGAAATTCCTTCAGCATAACAATAGCTTTCTCCTCTATTGGCCTCTTTCTCATGGCTTCCCCTTGTATTTATGGCCAAGTCAGGAAGTTAGGTTCTTGAAGCAGTTGAATTGGGAAGTTGGGGAAGTTATAATACCAAAATCAACTAATCCCAATTCATAATCTTAATATATTTTTCAATTTCATCTTAAGATGACCATAGGTATGACACTAGGAGACCTGCGCATAGTCTACGGGTATCTCTTTAGGAAACTCGCGCATGCAACATTTTAACTAATGTTCGCGGGTTGTACATATTAGAACCCGCGTATGACCCACTAGATGTCAATAACTAGAGTCGCAGCTTTTCAATGAAATATGTAGAAAAAATAAGGTTTTTAGCTGAATATGTGAGATCTCAACACTCAAGTCATCTAAGGTTAATCTAGCTCTTCCATCCATAGTGTCCTTTTGTGTGATCGAAAGGGCAATGTGATCACGGATGGAGAAGTGCATATTTGACCTATAACAACTACACTTCCCATATGTACAGTCCCGGCCTATGACTATTCCCTCGAACGATGTATGTGGATTGGTAGCCTTAGAATCCCCTATTTAGGGTCATATGGAGGTGCTAGTAGAGGATTTTCTGCGACCACCTTGGGAATACCTAGTGACTGGAGCATTAGTACCTTTGGAGGGTTTTTTACATATTTATTTGAGAAAACACTTACACTAAGAAGGGAAACATGCCCATCTTGGGTAACTACCTTTTTATTTTCACTTGTTAGACTTGGGCCCTGATCATCCCAAGATAATATTTGGGATACCATGTCTTTATATTTACAGTGAATGGTACTGGAAACCCAGTGTTTTTCATTATGTGGGTTGTTTTCTTGTTGCAATCCCATAGGAAATTTTTACTGTATGTTAGTTGTTGTTTTTTTAGACCTATCCTTTAAGTCTTCTCCAAGCCACCATGGACGATCTACCTTTGTGCAGATCTCGTAGATTACAAAGACAATATCTTGAACAGAGAGAAGTACCTCACCCAGGCTAATACTAGATTACAATAGTCCAACCCCTCATGGGGAAGAGGAAGCGAATCAAGAACCAAATATTCAACATCCCAACCAAGAAATTTTTTTTAGTTCTGCTGAATCGAAATCCTCATTAGAGGAAGGCCATTTTAGTGATCTTGAAGGGTATATTGCTAACTCTCCCTCAGTAGTTTCTTCTCAACTAGAAGAACAATTAGAAATTCTTTCCATAGAAGATATTACCTATCCTTCAGGATTTTTAAATCGTTCCCAAGATCCTAATTTTACTCAAAGAATTGAATTTGAGATTCTTGGACCTAGCAGTCCTTCATTGCATTGGTCACCCATGGCCAACGTTGGTGAAACATCAGGTACTGGGTAATAGAACACTGCAGTTAGTGTCACACCCATACAAGGAGGCGATGCAAATGCATCATCAACTCTTAGCTACATATGGACTCCACCTTCGTCAATGACTTTAACCGGAGGAACTTCTTATGGTTTCCATGGAACAAATCATTTTTCTTTGAAATGAAATTCTCAGGGTTTTAGTCCATACCAAATACAATGCCTCCTTTTTCAACCTACACTACTACAGCGAGCAGTGGCCATTTTGTGCTTGCCACTGGACTTTTCTCCAGTCCTAGTCCCACTTATGTCTCAGGTTCTACTAGTGGTTTCACCATGCCCATGATAATTCCACCCTCCCAGTGTATGGGTGGTGCAAGTGTTAGTAACCCTTTCTCATAAAAAAATTCTTATTATAATACTGTTGGAATGGGGGGCACTAGCATAGGAATTCCTTGGGGACAGAGTCATCCATTTAAGAATCCTACTATTTCTGGGACAAGTGCACCAAGTATAGTAAACCTAGCATTTTCTCCATTAATACAAAATCAACATACAACAAACTTGGGTGGAACATCAGGAGGGTTTAACCAACCTGCAGTGCCCCTCTTTCCAGAAGGGCACTGAAGTTCTAAATTTATTTATTTTTAAATCAACTTTTGTACCCAACTCCTACAGAGTTGTTTTTCCTCATAATTATTTTGATAATAAATAAGTATCAATATGTTTTAGCACAAGTTTTATGGTTTGTTTCATTATGCTAATTTTTTGCATAATTTTTAGTAATTTGGAAATATCTAGCAGCATAGTAATATGAATTTATTTTATCAAAAGAAATTCAACAATTTTCTATTTTAGGTATTTTTATTAACATTCATTGCACATACATAGCTCCAGAGCCCATAGCCGATAATCTCGATAGAAACTTTCCTTAGTACCTTTCCATAGTTCATAGTAATTTTCTCTGAGTTAACCCCCACCTCAGTATTTGAGTTTTCCACCTCCTCAAAGCTTCGAGTTCTCCCCCTCCTCGGCCTTCCTCCTTTCATAAAAGTACTAAGTGTAATTCTCCCAAAAGGAAACCAAAACCCCCCTTTTCCTCCGTAAGACCTTTCCTATATATCCAAATTTTCCTCCTCCTTGCTTCAACCTTACTCCACCGCCCTCACTCAATGTCTCAGAATCCAAAATCATTAATGCTATTCCAGTATTCAAGAATAAATAATATTTAAATATATTTACCGAATCTTTTTCATTCTCGTGCAGTTAAACAATAAAATGCTAATTATGTTGGGCCTGTCAAATTGACCTCACTTATTTATTTATTCTTGGAATGACCACTATTGGTTTTTATGAGGCTTATTTACGAATTGACAGTTCAATCCACCGTTCTTGTTTTAAATTTTTAGGATAGAATAATAAATACCACGCTTGACTTTTCATAATGGAGATACTTAATATTCAATACAAATCAGATTTCACCATCATGTTTTAAAAATAATATTAAAATCATTCAATCATATCCTATTGGGTTATTCTACTTATACCAATATTCTTTCTTTTTCAATCAAGCATGTAAACTTTCCCGATAATAGAACAATTTATTTAAACAATCAATCAAAATTATGTTTGTCAAGTAATAGTCCTAATAATAATAATATTAATAATTCGTTTAAAGAAAGGAGCTATGATATATCAATTTATTTTAGACAAAACATGTTTAATAGTTTAATTAGAATGGTACGTATGCTAAACAGAATAATGCTATTGGTGTAAACCAAGCAATAACTATGTTACTAACTACAACTATCTTAAGGAAAAAATGATTAATTACCAATGCATCACTTATAAGTAGCTTACTTAAATAAATCATTTGACCTTTTTATACATATCCACATGACTTAAACAGTCATTATCAGAACCTGATTAATGCATGACTGAATCTTATACAAAAAAACATTATGATCCTTAATCATGTTTATCATTTATCATATTAATACTAGTGTGCATGCGTGTCCAGCGTATGCATGGATCATATATGTACTATATGAAAACATTATTTCTCATGTTTATTTACTAACTGACGAAATCAAAATCATTCGTGCAGACATAAAAAAACATACATTCAACATAATCATTTTAGTATCATTTAGTCATTTAACAATTAACAATCAAATTATAACATCCTTATATTTTCAGATTCTTAATAATTAATCAATCAATTATTTTCAAGGAAGAGGTACCTACTACTACTAATTCAGGATCAAGGGATACCCAACCCTCAACAATACTAACATATAATCCCATCCTAACCTACGTATGCATCCTTCCTATCCTTCCTCTGCTAGTACAAAAGTGGATGTCAACTATACTGACCTGGCCACATAGAACCTGAGAGTGGTAGAGTTGGCCAACTAGCAGACCTGGCCTCTCCTAGTAGGAATCTGACCGTCGTCATCACAACAACTTGGGGAGCATGTCTCAGCACGGCCCTCCCACGACCTCGGGTATTATAGAAACATAGGGTGGAACATACATCCATCCCTCTCAACATCGTGGGTCTATACCCCATCAAAACCATACTGTGCTGCTATCGAGATTATTGGTCTGTGTCATCGTATCATTAACTTTGGTAACCAAATCTCTCTGTAAAATAGGTACTACACCATACTTCATATCAAGTATCCAGCTATTACATAGCCCCTGTATCCTGCGGATTAGCACTTTGCAACCATACATACATAACAAATATTTCCATTTGATCATCAACTGATCCATAGTCTCAACATCATTTCATTTCATCACATAAAATATTTGAACTGATCACATCATGGGTTGGCATCCACATACTACATTATATATATCACATTTCATTAAGGATGACAATTAAACATACACTGTCAGTATGAAATAAAGGAATCTCATTATAACTATAACATCATAACTGCATAACATAATACTATTATGAGAATAATAACATCCTAATCATCATAATCATGGTATCATCATAATCATAGTAACATCATAACATAGCAGCAACATAACCATAGTAACAACATAAACATAGTAGCAACATATAATTAGGTTTATCACATCGTAAGTATAACTTACTAAGTCGAGCTGAGTCCAATAGATAATAAGCGACTAAAGTGAAGTATGTTTGACTGATAAACATGTCAGGCCAAAATATGGGGTGTTACACAACTCGCCTCGCAACTTCGGTTCAATCAAAAATTCGACCAATACAATCCAATTTTCAACACTCCAAACACAAATCAGTGGACACATAATTATCCTGGATCTTGGAATACCTTGGCACAAACAAAGTTGACTTTTTTGGATACTCTTAACTTACCTGATATATCAAAGTTTACCAATGATCCAGTCCTTCATAACCCCGGTTGGCCACCCCTCCCTATAAAGTTTCCTTCTGACATTCTTAAATTTGAAGGTAATCCTAAGGAAGACCCTCCAAACCATGTGATGAATTTTCATTTGTGGTGTTCATCCAATTCACTGATGGATGATTCTATTAGACTCAGACTCTTCCAAAGGACTTTGACAGGGATGGAATCAAAGTGGTACATTGAGTTACCACGAGCTTCTTTCCAAACCTTTGATGTCGTTTCAATGAATTTTTTGAACCACTTTCAATTATTGGTTCGCTACAAAACTAGTACTGAACAATTAACTTCAATTCTCCAAGACAAGTCTACACATATCTCTGATCACAAAATGAATGGAAGAGAAGAAGGAGTTTGATTAAAGCTCAAATTCCAGATGAATTTTTGATAGATTATTTCATTAAGTAGTTACAACCATGTATTGCGAAAGATGTATCCCTTTCAAGGGTTCAAAATGAAGAGCAGGCTATCATTAAAGCTCAACAAATCAACTTGGATTATTCTCAATACAGATTGCTATATGAGATATTTCCTGATGATCCTAGAGATGATACTGATCCAACGAAACCAATACCTATACCACATGTTGATGGTGTGATTGGTTCAACAACAACTTCAATAGCTATCCAGGGTACACACTTAGTAGTGCAAAATTCATCGGCGGTTTCTCCGAACAACATACAAAACACCAACCCCAACCCTCCATTAGATGTTTTGACAGTTCAAACAATCGGACCTAAGGGAAACCAACAACTCAAAGGGAAAAGAACAAGAATAAAAAATTGGGGAATAAAGACAATAACAACGTAAACACTAATAATCAAAATAATCACAACAACAATGCTAGTAGGGATAAGAAAGAGAAATGTAAAGTGAAATTTCCTTGTGATTTTTGTAAGGAAGACCACTTAACTTATAAATGTCCCGAGATTGAAATAGCACAAAGACTGTTGGCACAACATGTAGGTTCCAACCAGCCTATCGTGCTCACTAATCCATTTCCTCAGCCACAACAATAAATGATTTCTACGGCTCAATCAAATCCTGGATCCTCGCAATTGGGAAATCAAGGTGCCTCCCGTCAAGGTGAAACTTTGGTCAAAACCAAGCTTTTATGTGTGAACATGACATCCACCTCCAAACTAGAAGAAAAACTTATGATATGCCATCGTCGGGATCTAAAGGGAAAGAAATTGATGAAGATTATGTGGTTCCTCCGTTGCCATGAAAAATGTTGTCTACAATCCTAACGCACGTGTTGCTCGACACTATAACATAGTAGAGGATTTAGCACAAGGTCCATGTGCAATGTCCACTTTAAAGGTCTTCCAAAGTTGTCCAACTTAGCGCAGAAACCTACTGTCATATTTAGGTGCTTTCGATTCCTTGGATAGTCATATTATGACCTTTGATTGAGAGAATTGGAAACCTCGCTTAGCTCATCATGCGTATTTTCAAACCCAAGTGGTTTCTGGAAAGTCTACTATACAACAGACGTTTGTTAATGAAGGTGCCTCCACATTTGTGATGTCTTTGTCATGTTGGAAGGATATTGGTTCACCTGACATGGTTTATCCAGTCACAATGTTGAAGGATTTTAATGGCCACCTATTTAAACCTCATGGGATTATCCCATCTCTTTCAATAAAGCTAGGGGGAAAACAATCTAGTATAGAAGTGGAAGTGGTGGACTCTATGCTTGACTATAATTTGATGTTAGGAAGGAGTTGGACCCAAGATATGATGGCGGTGGTGTTGTAATGTCCCGATCTTGACCCTATTGCATTAAAATGTAAATGATGTAATATTGTTATATAATCGTGGTGAGGAGCTCAAGGCCAAGGCCCTGCCATCAATTTATTGATGCACATGGTTTACGTGCTAGCCAGGCACAATGGAATTGCAAATATCATGAAAATATGCATTTTAATAAAATACCCACAACTAGCTATGCAATGCAACAAGAGATGGGGGCATGTTTTTACAAGGAATTGGGAGGGAAATATTCAAACCCTTAAGCCAATCAAGTCAAGCCAAGTGTCAATGAGAGAACCCATAAACCCTCAACTACCCATGTTGACTTTTGTACCCAATCATTCATTTCTCCCAAGAGTTGGTTGAAATAGTTAATTCCTTGGGGAAAGGGAGGTATGGCTATCCAAATTCGGGTATGGGCAAGCCACCTTGCATGGAAAATTGTGTTTGGCTTCCTTGGCAAGAAAGGAGCCATGAAATTGCTCCCCAAGCCATTCTTCACCCATCGGTTTTGCTCTCTCACGAGTTGGGAGCTGGCTGGGCGTTTTTCCCCATGGAAATTCTGCGTTTTCCTTCACTCTCAGTTGGGAGAAGGGCGTTTTTTGTGTTATATACCAATGGGGAAGAAGGGGAATCGAATTGGGGTTCCATGGAGTCCATTTTTTCTGTTGAATGCTTAGTTAGTTGGGGAAGAAATTGCTTTCCTCCCTGTGATTGTTTTTCCCCATCCCACAATCCATTTTTGGCTGGAAACGATTTGGGGAAAACCCATGGCCATCTTGTTTGTAAATCCCATTGTTAAAAATGTGTATCCATGCCCAATGTTTGTGCTTGCTGTGTTAGAAAACAGTATGCTGGGGTATGGGTTATGGGTATCCATTGCTTTGGCTTGAGCTTGAGTGCAAGCATCCAAAAATGAAAAGGGTTCATATTTAGCCTGATAAAACCAACTGTTGACTGTCTTGGCTTAGATGCAGTGATTATTTGGCTGTGTATGTGTATGAATGTCCCCTTTTCCTTATAGAAATCATGCCCACCTCAGGGGTGGTCTCTGAGTGCTGACAGAATACAAGCTGGGAAAAGACCTATAGTTGGGTGGAACATTGCAGCGACATAGCTAGTTGCTTGGGACCATTTCACCATAAAGATAAGTGTTTTTTTGTCTATGTGTGAAGCTTCTGAAATGTTGTAATTTGATGGTTGTTTTAATATGTTGAATGCATATGAAATGTGTGTGGGGATGTTTTTATTTCCGCTATGCATGTTTGCTTGATTTGCATCTGCACACATTTGTTATATTGTTGTGAATCTAATGAATGAGTTGAGTTTATGTAAAAGCCCCAGAATTTTGGTATCATGTTCCCTTCCTCATATTGGGTCCACGAGAGGGGATGTTACAGAATGGTATCAGAGCGATGGTTGCAACATTGGGCCTACATGGGCCAACTTGAACAACTTGCATATGTAAGTATTCCTCCTGCTCAACACTGATCATTCAGGAAAATTTCAAAAAAAAAAATTGTAAATTTGAAAAAATTTCTAAGTGTTTTTGAGTCGTTCTGCTAAGTCTGTGTCGGTGCAAGATTTCGAGTTCCGCCGAAATGGTCTACTTAGGTTTGTGAGTTGCGCCGAAATAGTCGACCGAAAATCAATAAGTTCACCGAAAAGAAGGAAAATTTCGGCAAAAAAGGAAAAAACTCACCGCAATAGGTCGACGAAAAGTTATGAGTTTTGCGCCGGATCGTATCAGAGGCAAATCGCGAGTTGCGCTGAAACGAGTCAGCACCAAAACATGATTTCGCCAATCAAAGGAAGAAGTCGAGTTCGCCGATCGAAGGAAAAAGCTAAGTTCACCAAAGTGGTCGGTGATAAATGGCGAGTTTGCGCCGAAACGGATCGACAAGAAACTCTAAGTTCGTCGATTGGCGTAAGTCGGTGAGTTGCTCCGCAATAGGTCGGAAGAGATAGATTAGTTCGCCGACTGGCATAAGTCGGAAACTTGCTCCACAATAGGTTGGAAGGGACAGATGATTTCACCGACCGGCGTAAGTCAATGATTTTCTCCGCAACAGGTCGGAGGAGAATTGCGAAGTCCACCAAAACAGAGAATTTCAACAGTTTTTCAGTGAGATTTTCTGGTGCCAAAAATTGAAAAATTGCCATGAAACTTATGTGCCAAATTGCGCGAAATTGAAAGAATTACTAACAAAAAAAACGAGGGCGCTACCCTCGACTCGCCATGCAGTGGTGCAGGGAAGCCACAAGGGGTCAAGCCCCCTTGACCCCCGTCGCCCCCTTGACCCCTATCTCCCCCCGGAGACAGTCGTTGAATGTATGAAAGACATTCTCTATGCTTGGAATGTGCATTATGAATTGCATAAATAGGTTGCAGAATCCTTAGTAAGAGTAATAGGTTGTAATATCCATTATGGAGGATGAAAGAGGGAATTTTCTCACCTTGAACTATTTATGTTTTCAGCATAAGAAGTGTATGCTTGGAAAATAACAAGTAGGAATGTTTTACATACGTATATGTATTGAATCGCTACTTGGTGAGAAATCATGACTAATGAATCATTGAGTGCTTGGTAGGAAATCCAAAAAAAGGATCAGCTATGATGTGGAGAAGGAACTCCATGTCATGATAGGGAATTGGAAAGGGAGAATTCCTAAACTCCTCTCTTGCTATTGTATTTATATTTCTTGAGTTTTATATACTGAAAATTATGGCATAGGGATGTTGGAAATGCAAGAGAGTAGCAGACTAAATGCATATGAATTAGTGGGAATGATTAAAGAATCATTGCATAGTGCATGTGAATTGCTTATGCATGAGCATGATGTTGCATATGGGTAAAGGTAATGAAGCTACACATGCAATGGCCCATTAATGATATTTCCTATGGTTGATGACAATTAATGTTGTTGATAATGGTTGTGGGAATCAGCCCATAGAAGCATGATTGCAAATGCAAGAGATTAGATACATGAAGTGAATATGCACTAGTTGGAATACTAGTAGCCATTGCATAGTGCATGTGAGAATTTTTGTGTGTGTGTGTGTGTGTGTATATATATATATGTGTGTGTGTGTGTGATATTGCATATTGGTTAAATAGTGAGGTTTTACATATGCAATGAGCCACTTAAGATAATTATTGTGGTTGCTAATAATTAGTTGTGTTTGCATGGGTTGCAGGACCAAATATAACCGAAGCATGGCTAAAGATGTGGATGATGTTGTTGCATATGACCAACAACCTTATGAAGAAAGGTTGGGGAAACAAATCTATGTTCATGAGGTTGGAAAAAGGACTGTGAATCCTTGGTAAGAGGCCAACTGATCAGGTAACATCAAGAGATGTTAATGACAACCATAGAAGTAATGGTTATTTGTGCTTAAACTGCATGAATGTTGAAAGAGGATTTGGTAAGATCCCTTCAACTACGTTTAAACTATGTTGATTTGATTTGCATGTGGTATTAAGTGCAGAATGTGAATGTCAACCTACCAAGTATAGTGATGTGTGGGTAAGTGAAGGCAGGGAGCCTTACACCCTATAGTTTCTTAGAAACCTCAATACATTCATATGAAATTATATCATACCATTTGTGTATATTGGTTGTGAGTTTAACAACCAAAGCAAGGACTTATAATCATGTTGTGGCAGTGCATGCCCTATGAGACAGTCATGGTAAAATGAATGACATGACATTGTGGTATTCATGAATCCATGCAAGAAATAATTGAGTGAGTGCACATTAAAATATTATGTAAATGTTGCAAATGTGCATGCATATGTTTAAGTGCACATGTTGAGATGCATTGTTTGAATGCATGGTTCCGATATATATGTTTCAATGCAGTTAGATAATAGATGAAATGGTGAACTATTGTTAATCCTGAGACCATTTCATGAGCTGATATGAATGCGGGAGAAAGATTGCATGAAGAAGGTAGACATGTTGTTGGGCTACCAGAGTGCTCTGTTGGAAGGACAAAGTTGCATGAAATGTGAAGTAATGAGTATTTACAGTTTATTTAAATTGCACAGATAGTGTACCCGTGTCTTGCAATTTTATTATGATAATGATGCATCTATATCTATATCTATATCTATATCTATATCTATATCTATATATATATATATTTCATTGCATTTCAAATGTTAACAGCTGAAGGTGTTTGAATTATTGAGTGTTATAATTCTGAGATCACTTCAGTGACTGTTGTAGCAATGAAAGGATTATATGCATAGATACTCACAACGTGTTGGGATGATTGAAGTTTCAGATTTCAGGTAGAAAAGTCTTGCGTATGGCATGAGGATAAGTCCATAGTAAATACCAGGATCTACCATGTGCAAAAGCCAAAGGTTACGGGAAGGTTCTCATGGTTGTGAAATTTAACTTATGCATGGAACAAATCTGAAAATTTTCTAGTTTAATTTATGAGAATAATCTTATGGTTGCAAATCTAATTTCTGTAGGAAATAAATTTGTAAATTTCAGATTTGAAATTTTGTTAATAATTGCTAATGACTGTTTGGCTTATATAAAATTGTGTCGGGAGGACATGTTGTAGGTGGATGTTCATGTATGGTAGAAAGTGTAAAACCATAATGGATAGAGTGATACCACTTACGAGAGCCAAACAATATGAGGATGGCCTCATGGTTAAACAAATCAATTTATGTAGGAGATAGAGTTGTAAATTCATATTTGAATTTAATTATTAATGCCATTGATTGGTTATGAAACAATCATATTTGAAGTTTATTATCGAATGTTGCTGACTGTTTGGCTATTTGATAAGTGTGCTAGGAAGACACCTTGTAGGAAGACCATATGTGATGGCTTGCAGAAGCCAAACTCCATGGAAAGGATCCCATGCTTTGGAAATGGGTTTCAGGTGAAACGCCATTGTAAATTTTAACAATGCCTCAGCTGAATTGCATGTTGGAAAATCATGTGAGTGAGACAGTAAAATTATGACAAGAAGGCATGTGTGGGTTATGGAACGTGAAAAGATTGGGGTGGCAAACCGAAGGACTGTTGACTTAGAGAAGGGATCCCCCATTCTTCGCAAATGAAGAAAATATACATCTGTAAAATAGATGAGTATTATGTAACCCTAGCTAAAGAATATACATGTCTGGTTATCAGATTTAATATGCAGAGCATGTTTTATTATTTCAGACTACTTGAGTGTGACTAGGGCCTACATGAGTCACATCAGAAAGGGATGCATGCCTTTCGGGTGTTGGGTTATCTTAGGGTTGTCAATATTGACTACACCCTAAGGGAATGGACACATTCCTGGTGTTTCAATACTTGATAGTGAGTGTTATGAAATATGGTTACAATTTTAGAGCAGCAATACTCATGAGCTTGCTTATCCTTCTTGTGCTATCAGCTTACACAGATGCAATTTGGTGTTGCATGATTAGAGGCAAAGTGGAAGAAGGGTACTCAAGAGGACTATATGGGTAGTGGGAACCTTTCTACGCTCATACTAAAGACACTAGAAGGGATGGATAGGCCCAAGGAGTTGTGTAGCAGAAAAGGGGTATCATCCTTGTGTAGTGTGAGTGGGTATTGTGGGGCCATGCTAGCCTACAGTCAAGAAAGTCACCTATAGAGTTCCTAAAGGGAAACGCTAGTTTGCACAGGAGAAGCAGTGCCATCCTTGTGTGGATGAAGAATTGATGTGTGTGTGAAGGGTTGTGGTGATATTGATGAAGGCATAAACTCTCTATTGGGTCAGTAGTAAGGTGGGGTACCGAGACTGACTAAAAACCCTGAGATTCCTATGGCTCTGTAGTAAAGCCTTGACCTATAATAGTCGGTGGCGTAGTTTCCTTCCATTGGCTGATGACCCAGACAAATGTGTTGGCTCGACAATGGAGAGGGCCAACTAGGTATGGGACTAGTTGGGCACCGCCAGTGCTTGGTAAATCCAGAGAGTAACTAGTTGAGCACTATGAACACCTGGTAAATCCAGAGAGTAACTGATTGGGAAATAATTATTTGGATGACGTGGAGTGGCCTCGGGCTAGCCAACATCCAGTTCCGCAGGCGATCCCAAGGCTTGCAAAGCGAAGCAGGACCCTGTGGACCAGAGATTGAAATGCACAATACAGATAAGTATTCATTTTCATTTATTTCTTGTTTGGAATAATGAATATTTCAGGTATAAGTCTTCTAACAGCTAAGCTGATACACTATTGTTTCTTTGTTGGAAACCTTGGTCATTGCAGGAAAGAAAGGACCCTGAAAGAATTATAAAATGCTTGGTAAATCCTGAGAGTAACTGGTTGGGCGCTATAAAATTCTTGGTAAACCCAGAGAGTAACTGGTCGGGCACTGTAAAATTCTTGGTAAATCCAGAGAGTAACTGGTTAGACGCTATAAAATTCTTGGTAAATCCATAGAGTAGCTGATGCTTGATAAATTCAGATAATAGTTAGTGGGGGCATTAACCACTTGATGTTGTGGAACAGCCGGCGTGCTGTCCAAACATTCCTTAATTAATTAATAAAAACCAGTTGGAGCACTGACCTAGCATATTGCTAAATGGGATGTCTGATAAACCCAGTCGGGGTACTGGCCTGACAATGCATTCATTATTGTGTCCACGGAAAATCCAAGGCTTGTAAAGCAAAGACAGATCATGTGGAATAAAGTGAAGACATCCAATACAGATAAGTATTTAGTTATCTTGCAGCTTCCTGCTTATGAATATATGTGTGTATATGATTTGTTTATGATTTCTCAAACTCTTGTTTAGAGATAAACCTTATAAAAATAAACTAAACATGTGAATTGATTCAATGTTTGAGCATAGGTATTGCTGGAAACAAGGACTATGAAGGCATCATGGGGATGCATGTGGACATGTGACCGTACTAAAGAGCTCAGTATGAGAAATAATGAAAGATGGTGCTAGTGGACGTGTGTGGGTCCTAGTAGCCAAAGGTTCTGTGGGCAACAATGGGGAAGGGTTCCCTAGTTGAAAATCCTTAGACAGACCTTAGACACAAAGTGTCATAGCCAAGAAAGGGAAATTCAAGAATTCACATCGAAGTGAAAGAGGCTAAGGAGCATAGAACCACAAGTGATGGTGTGGCTCTAGATTGGAACAAGACTAAGAGGGGGAAACTCTTACTCTTCTCTTTCCTTTTTGATTGATGCATTTCAGAAACAAAGGATTGTTGAAGTCCATGTCATATATGAAAATAGATTGTGTTTAATTGCTTGAAAAGAGTTGTGAACGATGAAATAGTTATTTCCCTGTGAGAGGATGAACATGAATGAGTTCATGTGTACATTGGGAAAGAATGAAAAGTGTGGAAGTATCATGAGTGAAGAATGGACTTTCCATGTCAACTGGGAAAATAATTGACTAATTTTAATATTGTCTTATGCTTGTCCTAACAGGAATTGCCATGATGAATCCCACAGGTGAGAAATTGAAAACCATTGTTTGCAATTGTTACTAGCCAAGTGTTGCTAGTGAGCAAAGTGAGAGCCAGTTGTGCACCTTGATCATGGCAGCAGACCAAAAGCTATTTGTTTTGGCCGAAAATCTTCCTCAAATAGTTGTCAGGACAACTAGAAAGATGGAAGCCATGAAATTCCAGACTTGCAGATCAGCTGGAAGGTAAATAAAGGAAGGGATTGTTGTGGAGCAATGCCCATCTACAGAGCTAGAAGATCAAATCCAGCAGGAGCATCTTGTGGAAGCCAAGGTACTTGTTTCTGAGGATTCAAAGCAAAAATATTAAACGCAGGACATACCTGCCACATTTTGTGAATTTTGGATATGTGTAAAAGTGGGTATATATTCCTAAGTGTTGGAACACCGGGGACGGTGTTATTCCAAGGGGAGGGGAATGTAATGTCCCGATCTTGACCCTATTGCATTAAAATGTAAATGATGTAATATTGTTATATAATCGTGGTGAGGAGATCAAGGCCAAGGCCCCTCCATCGATTTATTGATGCACATGGTTTACGTGCTAGCCAGGCACAATGGAATTGCAAATATCATGAAAATATGCATTTTAATAAAATACCCACAACTAGCTATGCAATGCAACAAGAGATGGAAGCATGATTTTGCAAGGAATTGGGAGGGAAATATTCAAACCCTTGAGCCAATCAAGTCAAGCCAAGTGTCAATGAGAGAACCCATAAACCCTCAACTACCCATGTTGACTTTTGCACACAATCATTCATTTCTCCCAAGAGTTGGTTGAAATAGTTAATGCCTTGGAGAAAGGGAGGTATGCTTGTCCAAATTCGGGTATGGGAAAGACACCCTGCATGGAAAATCGTGTTTGGATTCCTTGGTAAGAAAGGAGCCACAAAATTTCTCCCGAAGCCATTCTTCACCCATCGATTTTTCTTTCTCACGAGTTGGGAGCTGGTTGGGCATTTTTCCCCATCGAACTTCTATGTTTTCCTTCATTCTCAGCTGGGAGAAGGGCGTTTTTTGTGTTATATACCAGTGGAGAAGAAGGGAATCGAATTGGGGTTCCATGGAGACCATTTTGGCTGTTGAGTGCTTAGTTAGTTGGGGAAAAAATTGTTTTCCTCCCTGTGATTGTTTTTCCCCATCCCATAATCCGTTTTTGGATGGAAACAATTTGGGGAAAACCCATGGCCATCTTGTTTGTAAATCCCATTGTTAAAAATGTGTATCCATGCCCAATGTTTGTGCTTGCTGTGTGAGAAAGAGTATGTTGGGGTATGGGTTATGGGTATCCATTTATTTGGCTTGAGCTTGAGTGCAAGAATCCAGAAATGAAGAGGGTTCATATTTTACCTGATAAACCCAGTTGTGGACTGGCTTGTATTAGATGCAGTGATTATTTGGCTGTGTATGTGTATGAATGTCCCCTTTTCCTTGTAAAAATCATGCCCAGCTCGGGGGTGGTCTCTGAGTGCTGAAAGAATAAAGGCTGGGCAGAGACTTATGGTTGGGTGGAACGTTGCAGCGACATAGTTAGTTGCTTGGGACCATTTCACCATAAAGATAAGTGTTTTTCTGTCTATGTGTGTTACTTCTGAAATGTTGTAATTTGATGGTTTTTTTGATATGTTGAATGCATATGAAATGTGTGTGGACGATGTTTTTATTTCCATTGTGCATGTTTGCTTGATTTGCATCTTCACACATTTGTTATATTGTTGTGAATCTAATGAATGGACCGAGTGTATGTAAAAGCCCTAGAATTTTGGTATCATGTTCCCTTCCTCATATTGGGTCCATGGGAGGGGACGTTACATGTGTCTTCTATTTTTAGAGTCATCAAATTTCCTCATTATGGAAAGATCATTACTATTGACCAACATTTCTTTAGTACTAATGGTCCAAATCATCAAAATGGCTCTAACATCCCCTTAGTGGCTCATTTGACGAAAGATTTTGAAAATGTTGGAGTGGGGATGTATCCTACACTCATGGGAACTTTTAATCTTTCCCCACCCGACTTGCATGCAAGTGCATCCTTGATACATGCAATTTCCATCGTTTCCATGTCTTCCACCCCTAAGGTGTAACATTTTAAAACTTCATATTTTAATGATCCTTGGAAGCTGGATGTAGCTGGAAGAACCTGGCATTTCTATTTCCAAGATAGCTTATCAAGCCATTGTTTCAGATGAAGCGACCATACTGGTATTCACTCTAAGTTGCAAGTAAATGACCAATATTCAACACCCATGTGGGTTGTTAGTTCTTTTTCATGTCATGACCCTTTAGACACTGTATTACCATCAGACGAATAAATTCTAGAGGCAATGTATTTAGAGGATAGACCATGTAAGGATATGCATCAACACACATCTTTCCTACCAGCTCATAATGACCTTAGAATTGACAATGAAGGAAATATCAAGCCAGGACCCATGGATTGGTATGGAAGCGCTCTGGCACCTTTGCAAGTCTATGCTGAAGGTAACATGGAAAACATATCCAAGACCATTCCTATCGATATTTCTAGGACTCCAGGCATGGTACAAAATGTTTTCATTGGTGTTGATTGTTCACCAAAAGAAATTGAAATATACACAACATTATTTAAAGAGTATAGAGATATCTTTGCCTAGTCATATGAAGAAATGCCAGGAATTGATCTGGTTATTGTCGAACGTCAAATCAAGACTTATCCAAATGCTAAGCCGATTCGGGAAAATCTTAGACCACTCAATCCAAGGAAGATCATTGTTGTTAAATCAGAGGTTGAAAAACTACTCCATGAAAACTTTATTTATCCTATTCCATTAATAGAATATGTATCTAACTTGGTACCTGTTGACAAAAAATAAGGAGATATTCATGTGTGCACATATTTTTGGGGTCTAAACTTGGCTTTCCCTAAAGATAACTTCCCCATCCCATTCATTGATCAGATTATCAATGAGTGTGCTGGAAATGAGATCTTCTCGTTTATGGATGGTTTCTCTGGGTATAACCAAATTCAAATACGAACTGAAGACCAACACAAAAAAACATTTATATGCCCTTGGGGAACATTTTCATATAGGAAAATGCTTTTTGGTTTGAAGAATGATGGGACTACCTTCCAAATAGCGATGTCTTATGCATTCTATTAGGATCCTTCTCGACTGGAAAAATTGTGTTGGAGCTAGCTCTTGTGTACGTTACATGGGATCTAGCACTGATACATTTTCCAAAATGGTTGGCCTCTGCATTTAGACCCAACTTCATAAAATATGGATCATTTATCTCTCTTTCAACAGAGCAGGGGTTATCTTATTTTCTTCATGACACTCTTGAACCAAGTTAGTAGATGGATCTCTTGGGAAGAGGTTGTAGGGAGAATATGTTTCAATAAATATCAATACATTGTGAGTATTAGAAGCCCCTAAATTTGGAATAGGAGTAGCGATTGAAGTATTCATGGATGATTTGAAACCAAAAACCCAATCCATATGAGAAGACGAATCTCTAGGGGAAAGAGTTGGTTTTGTCTCTAAAGAACCAGAGGACCTTGACATGAAATCTATCAAAGGAGAAGACGAATTTATTCCTACATATTCATTATGGTGTGGTCTTATAGCCATCTCTCTAAATTTTCACAAATCCTTTGAAATCTAAAATTTATAGATAATGAGATTCAAACACAAGTGTGATACAACAAGGTTAAACTGCTTAAAAGGTTCAGTTTTGCAACGAAAGACAAAATAAGGAGGCTACGGTTAGTAATTTTATACCTAATATCAGGAAACACATGCCCAACTATCCAAATCATTTGCGTGTCAAGAATTGAAAGAAACCTATTGACAAGATTTGGAATGAAGATATCCACAAGTGTAAGGGCAACTAAATTCTTGTGGTACACAAATTGCGCAATGCGTGATGACAATTGGGAATTCAGCTTCCAACTCATGCATACAACAAGAATCGAAAGGATAATTTTGATAAAAGTTTAAAGTACATCCATATAGTGATAAAGACAAAATGGCATTCACATAGGTCTTTTTCATCAAATTCGGAACAATATTTTTGACTAAGTTGCACATAAAACTAAAAAGTCATGATTTGACAGATTTTCTCAAGGTCACATAGTCATCTCAATAGGACATCAGTTTCAACAAATTGAAAAAATACAGGTCCACAATTTCATATGGTCCACCTATTTCAAATTTTGCTTTCATGGGTCATAATTATTCTGTAAAGTTATATACAACAACAAGAGGTTGATAAACACTATTTCCCATCATGCTAGAAGGATTATATGGAATGGTATTATACCCTGAAGGATTAATAAAGCAAGAAAATACCAAAGTATAAAATTAACATTGAAGGAAAATGATTATGTGCCCAATGGATATGGCATAGGTCTATGCTTCTTGATGCCTAACAAGGAGACATCATCCTCTAGGTGGAGCAAAATGTTGTAGCTAAAAATTTACTTAATAAGAAACTTAATACAAAATAATTAATGGTTTATTTATTTTAAATCAAAAGTTTGCTAATTAGACTAACATTTTGACTATGGATCGTAGAGTAGACTGCTCTCAATTTAAGGGTTGAAACCAATGGTAGAGGAATTCTCAACAAGTGAAAATTCACAAAGTGAAATGGGTGAGGTTTGTTCATGTAAAAAGGTACGTCACGGGAGTTGTATTTTGTTCAGTTTTTCAATTTTAAGAATTGTTGGTAAATGAAAAGAAGTATAAGCCAATTTGATAAGTGGTGTTCTTATAATAAAAATTTCCTTTATATTTATCATTTTGGTAATTAATTGTAGATATGATCTTATATTTTGTCGACAAATTGATCCAAACCCATAGTTTTTTTAAAAGATCTAAAGTTGCAACATTTGTTTTGATGTTCACTTTTGAATACAATGTTGCCAAGATTAGGTAATCTATTCCTAAAAAGTATTTTAAAATATAAGTGGTTAGGTAGCTTCCTCCCGAGTTGGGGTTCATTGATAAATCCGGGAATATGTTGAAATTTTCTATGAAGGAGGTTAGTCGTGCCATTTAATGATTTCTTTTTATGAGGTTTTTTACATAACTATTGAGGTTTGTGTTTAAAATTAAAGACCAATGGAAATCACCTTGAATGTGAAACCCAAGTATTTTATTTGCTCTAGATGTTTTAACCTTGTGTGGAATTGATTAATCTACATGACACATGTTAGGGGATGCAGAAGATTCCAAACTGGAAAGGACGTGATAAAAACAAATTAATGGTTACAAAGAAAGAGGAAGAGAGCACAAAGAATGATTAAGGAGTGAAACAAAGGCATCATTTTTGGAAAACAGTCGGCATTGAATGAAGATTATTGATTTTCAAAGAATATGTTTTAACGTTAATAGAAATTAAATCCAATGGAAGTAGGACAACTAGCATCAGTGAATTTCTATATGAAATCTCATCAAAGATCATTTACATTATATTTGGATAAGGAGATTCGATTCAATTGGTCTAATTTAAAGTCATGTAATTAGCATAACTTAGTTGAATGATAGTTAGAGCGAGGGACTATTTAATTCAGGATGACTATCAAAGGAAGAGGGAGGGAAGAGGGAGGTGACAGGAGAAATGTTAGAATAAATTTACGCCATATAGACTTAGGATATCTTTTATTTTTTGTTTTATTAGTTTCCTAAGTGTTAGACTAAGTCTTGTGGCCCCATTAGCATACTTGGACCTCATCTCTTGATGTTTATCCACAAGTGCACCCCGTTATTTCTTTATTGCCTACTTTTACCTCTGCTTTACCAAGTAAGAGCACTCTAGTTCCTTTTGACATCTTTATCCTACTTTATATTGCTTTTCTGCTAGATAAGGTTGGATAAGGGAGCTATCATGATTTTTCCAAGTCTTCTTACTTTGTGCCACCACCTATTCCTACCTTTTCTCCTTAAAAGACTTGAGCATGCTGCTTTTGAGTCACTCATGGCATACCAAGACTACTTTAGCCAATTCATTACCTCTAGCATATATTTGGAATATGGTTTTTCCTAGATGGGAGGTTTTTTGTTATTCTAAGCCTGCCACATGTGAGCTTTTCAACTTGCCTCCAAGGCATTCGAATTCTCTCTCGGAGATGTATTATATATTGTATTCATATTGTTGAATAACACAAAGATGATATTTAGATCAACTGAGTTATGTCTCTCATGGTTCTGCTTCTTATTATTTCTGCAAATCTATGAGTAAATTCTTGTGAGGACTACTTTGTTTCTAGATCCTGACTTATTAGAATTTCTACATTGTATCACAGCTTAGGAATCCTAGGGAATATATCTACTTGCAGTAATGCACCAGAAGCAGTGGAGTTACCATAGAAATCCTAGGGAAATTATCTTGAGTCCTCTGGCTTGCCATTGGGGTCTACCGAGGTGTGAAGCACTCCCAAATGTGCCTATTATCTTAAGCAAAGCTTGTAGATTGATCAAATTAGTCTTCTAGTATAAGATTTCAGAGAGTTTGTTTTGCAGGTACTGAAGATCAAATGGCATAAATCTATTGTTGAAGAAGAAATCAGATCTTTCCATATCTCATCATTGATTCTCCTCTCATACTTCAGATACTGAGGATTCTGTGCAAGTTAGTGATATAATGGTTATTGGTATGCAGTGTGAAGCTGTTAGTTGCGCTCTCACTTCCATTGTTCAGGTTCCTACAAGTTCCTACATGATTGCTAGCACATTTCAGCCATTTGTTGCAGTTTATACACACTCTAAGCCTCTTATTGGTTCAAATTTTGTTGTTTCATTGGATGCTATAGAGGCATAATTACAATATGGATTTGTTTCATTCGCTCTCACTGCCATGCTTCTGATCGGCTACATGATTATGATTGGCACATGTTATCATAGTTGCATAAAATATGGAGTACATCATCAAGACTCATTTGGACCTAATATCGGGAAGTTAAAGTCTATTGAGCACATTCCACTTCTTCCAAGAAGAATATTCCTCCAAACATTTGACCAAGTTCTCACCTTCTTGGAGTTTGGAGAGACTTATTACGATGTATTCTGTGTTGATTTTGAGGGGGGGGGGGTTATTCCAAGTGGTTTTCTTTCTTTCCTTGCTACGTGGACTAATAAATATTTGTAAAGGGTGACCATAGGCCATAGTTGCTTGGGCCCTCATCATATTTTTCTCACATTAAGTCAAGCTTAGGGGAGGGGGGGGGGGGGTAGAATAAATTTACCCCATCAAGACTTGGGATATCTTTTATTTTTTATTTGATTAGTTTCCTAAGTGTTAGAATAAGTCTTGTGGCCACATTAGCATACTTGGACCCCATCAAGACTTGGGATATCTTTTATTTTTTATTTGATTAGTTTCCTAAGTGTTAGAATAAGTCTTGTGGCCACATTAGCATACTTGAACCCCATCTCTTGATGTTTATCCACAAGTGTGCCCCACACTGGGGGTTCACTCAGCGAACTTCTTACATAGCACCATCATTCACAGGATATTAAAGAATACCCCTAATTTCACTAAATATTGGAAAATTCCTCCTAAAATTGTATTGTTGAACCCCCCTCCAAATATACCTTTCAAATTAAGAAAACCCCTAGTTTCACCAGATGTTGTAGGTATCCATTTTTATCAACCCATTTTTTAATACCCCCTTTATATCATATTATCAAGTTGTAACAAACAAGATCCCTAACACATCTTAGTATAAACAAATAGGAAGATAAATAAAATAACAGTATAATGCCAATAATGATCCCACTGGGATTGCAGGGGCGAGTAATCAATTTGTAGCGTTGGATAGTGGAAGACCCAACAAAATAGTAATGGGGAAGGAAAAATGCATAAAAGGAAACCCAATCAAGAGATCAATGTAACAAAGAATGTAAAAGGATGATAGTCCAATAGTCAATGCAATGCTTAGAAATGATGAGAATTGTAGATGTTTCACACCACATCCTGCTAATCTACCAATTTTATATCATGTAAATACAAGTATATCCATAGAGAGATCATGTTTTCTATAAGTTTAATATATTAAACTCCATAAAAATGAAAAATTGAAACCCTTTCGTGGATGGACTTCCCTACATTCCTATAAAAAAAAACATCATTGATGTTTGAACCCAAATGAACATATAAAACTTCTTCTTACTTCCCAATAACACCATATGATCATATACATAGCTTGGATTTGAGTCATTCACAAGTTGCAATGAATTGCCTCCACTTCCTATACATTTATTCTTGCAGCAAGGGAATTAACAACATTTAGTTACCTATTCTTGGGTTATATCTAGTTTTTTTTATATTTACATGAGAGGGAAAAATATCCATTGTTAAGTTTCAAGGATGCAATAGTTATAAATATATAGATATGGTGAAACTTATATGATACCATTTCATGGTAATGATAACACATAGGGTATGTAAATAAGGATTTAGATTTTCACGTATGTTCATGTCAATTCTAATACAATATTAAGATAAATTGCTTGCATATAAGAATTATAATTATAATTATGAAAATTCCAAATATAACTCAATCTAACAACTATTCCTAACTGGAAATTTGAAAATGCTAAAGAAGAATACAAAATGTTGAAAGAAATAATTAGTCAAGAAATATTGATCTAACTTTTCTTGGTTCCAGTCAGCCAAGAAAGATTGACCTCATTTTTCTTGGTTTTCATGGAGTAGGGCTTGATTGAAACAACCATTGAGCATTGGAGTTCTCTCAGTCCTCTTTTGTTTTTTTGTTGTTTTTCAAAAAAAAGTATATATAGATGTTTAAGAGAAAATACAAAGGAAGGTGTGCAGATATCTAAGAGATGGAATATGTGTTTTTTTTGTTTTTTGTTTTTTTGTTCTACATAAATTGGCCCTTATGTGCATAAAAAATAAGCTTTTTTGGGGGAGATATGCTTTTACAAGATGATTTTTTTTTTTTTTTAATTTGTAACATCCATGGAAATGTAAATAAGGATTAATGCAAAATTAAAAAAATAAGTTCAATTTTTGAGTTTGATGCAACTGAGTAGAAAATTTAAACCCGCATAAAATTTGTATAGGTCGATTTATGCATCTACATGGTAGATGCATGGAGGAGCACCAAAATTCAATATACATTTAAAAAAATATGGAGACAAGAGTTTCTCGAACATTTCCTTCCCAGTTGAACTACAATTGGTATAAAATAAATAGCAAACTATGAAGGTCCCATGAGGAATTCAATGGGTGAAAAAATATGGTTGGGAAAATTTCTTGCGTCATAAAAATGTCAACCTCAACAACCTAATGGAGGCACAGATCACATTAAATTATTCAAACAACACTAGGAGTTTAAAAGGAAAGATCACATTTATGTATGGAGGCACCGTTGACTAGGAATTTAAGAGCACATCTCATCAAGTGGAAGTTCACATTTATGAATTTTATTATTTTCTTATGATTTTTTTATCACCCATTTTCATGGCCTTAGGGCCAATGTAAGCTTAGATAAATCCCATTCATGAATAAAATTATTCTAAAAAATAAGAAGACTTTATCAGTTCAATGATTTGGAGGTATAAATCTAGCCCACGATTTGGAGGTTATTCCTTAGCAGTAGTTAGGACTGATATGAATCCCTCTCATGATTTGGAGGTATGAATCTAGCCTGTGATTTAGAGGTTATTCCTTAGCAAAAGAAAGAATTGGTATGAATCTAACCTATGATTTGGAGGTATTAATTAAGCCCATGATTTGGAGGTATGAATACATCCCACGATTTGGATGGTATTCCTCATCCCACCCAAATAAAATAACCCCCAATATTTATATTACTGTGTCAAATTAAACCCCCCCCCCCCTTGACCCCTTAATATAAGGCAATATATTTTTGAGGTTTTTAGGAGTATTCAAACCCCCAATATGAATGGACGTGATATTATATTTCCTCACTAGTGAAGCCCCCGTGGTGCCCCACTACTGCTTTGTTTCCTTCTTTTACCTTCGCTTTACTGAGTAAGTGCACTCTAGTTGATTTTGACATCTTTATCCCGCTTTATACTGCTTTTCTGCTATATAAGGTTGGATAAGGGCGTTATCATGATTTTTCCAAATTTGCTTGCTTTATACCACCACCTCTTCCTACCTTTTCTCCTTAAAAGCCTCCAGTATGTTTCTTTTGAGTCACTCATGGCCTACCAAGATTGCTTTATCCAATACGTGAACTCTAGCATATATTTGGAATTTGTTTTTTCCTAGATGCGATATTTTTTGCTATTATAAGCCTACCACATGTGAGCTTTTCAAATTGCCTCCAAGGAATTTGAAATCTCTCTCAGAGATGTATTATATATTGTATTCATGTTGTTGAATAATACAGAGATGATATTTACATCAATTGAGTTGTATATCTCATGGTTCCGCTTCTTCTTATTTCTACAAATATATGAGTAAATTCTTGTGAGGACTACTTTGTTTCTAGATCCCTGCTTATTAGAATTTCTACAAGAAATAATAGAGAATATATTTTTAGTTTGTTTCTAGTTTAGATGAATATTATGATATATTTGTAATGGCATTTTCTACATGGTTTTGGCAATGAAAAGAGGATCCATCCCTCTATTATTTTGAGTTTGTAACATTTTTCTATAGTTAATCAGAATTTTATTCCCAATTGTCGCAATTATATGTTAAAGAAGCTCATTGGAAAGCTATGGTCTTATAAATGCTTAACTTGTTCATTGTTTCATTATGTATTGAATTTCTAAGTTTCGTTGAAGTTCATTTCATATATGCTTTATTCATGAATGATATATATTATCTCATGGTGTTGTGTTAGTAAAACTTTAAATGGAAAAGATAATCAATGCAGTATTTAGTGGTGCATGTTTTCATAGTGACCTAGTATTTAATACTTCACCGTACATGATCTTGAGCATTGATTTCTTCTAGATTCTTGTTGCATGTTATGAATATTTGTCTCGTTGCAATATCAGGCTGTTATTCGCAATATTTTCTTTGAAAGTTATCATTTCCACAGACTTCCTTCCTCCATGAACATTTATATTTTGTTTGTTCTATTTCAAATATTACTTTCTAGTAGTTGAAATAATCCCTTTCACTTCTCCCATACCTTTAAGATTGATATCTTGGAATGTAGGATTAAGGTTCCCTCTTGGGTTACCATGTAGTTGTCTCTCTCAATTTTATGATACTTTATTACAACTTTTCCTATTTTATTTACATTCACAATAAGCATGTTGAATACTTTAAACATAAGGTTTACCCCCTTTGGCTATTGAAATTTTCATGTAAGTATAAAGCAAGTTTTAATTCCTTGGCAGGAACATCTCAAGGAACAACACTACCAATAGGTTTTCTTCTGGCAACTAATTTGACCAAATATTGTACCTCAATTGTGTCCAGGGACTCCTTTTATTCAACCAATGCACTCTTTCAAAGTTTATTGTCCTTGGAGTTAATTTCTTCCCTATAAATTCTAAAAACATCATCAGTGACAAAAAAAACTCAAATCAAAATCAAAGGGGCTATACATTTCAATTTGTCTTATTTCCCAAACCAATATCATTAAGACTACGGTATGGAGTTCTTACTCTTGTATGTACATCTTCTATCAAATCAAATTATCCATTCTCCAACTCAAATTCCATTCTCTCTGGTTATTCCTCTCTTGGTTGGTATTCCTAATTAGGAGCAACTTTACTTTATTTGAAGATTAATCTCAACTATAAATAAATTTTCTTGTTTATGGATTAAAAATCCTATAGCCTTTTACACCATCTTTATAACTAATCAAGATACATTTTTTAGCTTTATTTTCAAGGTTATTTTTTTTGTCCTTTGGAATTGGAACATGAACATAATCATCACAAACAAAAAATTTGAGATGTGCGAGAAAGGGTCTCTTACTAGAACATGCTTCATGCATAGTTTTATCAATTAGCATTAATGAAGGTCAACAATTTATTGTTGTATTTCAAGGTTACTCAAAAAGTGTTTACACCATGCATAGGGGTGCTTCATGTGATGTGCTTGTTCAATGATGGAAATACATATTGGAGTGGGCTTATCCATTGTTATACCTTGTCTTGATGCTTATCTGGCATTTTTTCATTGGAACATTGGATACCTAGATAGCATGATGACATTCTTCATGGTGATTTGGTTGCTTCCTTGAAGGGATAATTCACCTTGGAGGAGGAGGGTGATGAGCTCTGGGTAGCATGGGGATACTTGGTTTCTTGCATAGAGGCTTGTACTTGACTTGAGGACAATTGGGTTGAAGAGTTATCATGTAGGTGGGGAGGACCCAAAGGCACACATGGATTGGGAGGTGTATTGGACCTTTGGAGGCTTTTGAAGAGTTTTAGACACATATAAACAAAGGGAGCAAAGTGTCATTTGGTTACACCCGTACTTGTTCTCTCTTCTACTCACCCACTTGAGATAAAGATGTGAGATAAGGGAGAACTTGTCTTCTTGTAATATTCTTCATGTATATTTTCTCTCTTTGGCTTGGGAATTATCGTTCTTGGAGGAATTTCAAGGGAAGAATAGGGTTAGAGTTTTACCCTAAGGGGACAAAGAAGAGTAGGTTTTGTGATAAACCCTAGAGTAGAAAGGATATGATTTTATCTTGTATCCCTTCTAAGAGAAGAAGACTAGGGATTTATGGGATTTGGAAACCCTAGAGCTACATTTTATTCATATTTTGGATGATAAGATGAGATGTCTTATATACTTATGGGATGTAACTGTAGGTGAGGAATTGCTAGTGGCGATGCTAGCATGCCCCGAATCTTTATTTGAGTGACTAGATTTGGTTAGGAGTGATTCCTAGCTAGGAGACAATGGCTAGGGTTTTCATATGATTTCCCTAGATAAGGTTTGGAAAGATTAACTTGTATCAACTTTGTGATAAATTTGTGTTATGTATTTGTACATCATCCCTCATATATATATATATATATATAGTTGTCCAAATATTGTATACTTGCATATTTGATTTGAATCTCATGTTATCTTCTTGGATAGATTCTAGCACTTGTTGTTAATACTAGTTTGAGATAGTTTGAGATGACATATAAATGAATTGGTTAAGTGTTTTAACACAATCTTGAAGATAAAGGAGCATATTTACTGTTGATAATATATATTGTAATAAGAAAATTCAGATATGATATATGATTGAAAAAATGTGCCCTAAGAGTTGTAGTATTGTGGTATTGAAGTACATGTGTATGATATTTATTCTATTTGGATACCATATGAAATTGAGTTCAATAAAAGTGAAATATTATTGTATTAATTTAATATTTCAAATGAGCTCGAATGTAAGAAGTTCACAGGGATTACATTTGAAAAACCTCAAAGTTGAGGTGAAATTTTGAAAGGGGGATTTCATGAAATTTCTATATTTACTAGGTAACACGCAATACCTACTAATTTGGGTCTACCCCTCCGACCAGTTTTTTTTCCTTTTCTTGCCTTAGTATGTAGGGGTTCCTATGGTTGGAAAAGAAGAGTTATTCAACTACTCCAAAGACCACTATGAAGTGTTAGTTTTTATGGTATCTCGGGATGTCCTCCATGATTCAGATGCCTTGCATGGAGGTACATCAGCAGTATAGGCATCAGTATGGAGTAGAGGGTGAGATACACTCTACTCAGTGGCATGATTCCATTGGTGGCTGCATGCGGACCTTCCAGGGTGTTTTTCCCTTTGCATGCATGAGTTTTGCATGACTTGTCAGTGATTAAAAGATGCATGCAAAAGTGACTTTTTGCATGCACCGATATTAGGTTTTTGGTAAACCTAATTGATCGGTGAGACTATTTATAGAGGCAGGGGGTCCCTGAATGAGGTTTCTCAGTTGACTTATCAGAGAGTGATAGATCGGGAGTGAGGAAGTCACATTAGTGCATGCAAGGCGACTTTCTAAGAGAGAGAGAGGAGCTTATGTAGGAGGGAGAGTGGTCAAATATGATCTAGATCGGAGACCACTTTCTCCAGAGGCACTTGGCACCTAGATCTTTAGACTGAGATAGTTCACTTGATTAGATTCTGCAGATATTGTGGAGGATGACTTCCAGAGAGGGAGAGGGGCGGATTACCTGAGGAGAGAGGAGCTCATTCAGAGTCTGATCTTCTGATTGAGTGTATGAGAATTTCAGTGTAGCCTTGCCGCATTTTTTGAGGAAGGTCTGTGACGATAAGAGCTTAGATCTGCTGAGATCTGATCCAGTATGATCATTTGACATCCAGAGGGGAGGGCACACTTTTCCATGCAAAGGAAGGGCGCATTCACCAGTTGAGTAGTTGGAATTCTTCCAGAGCAGAGCAGATCAGAGTAGAGAGTTGAGAGAGATAGTACAGTCTAAGCTACCTACAGACTGACTCAGATCCAGATTGACAACTAGGGCATATTTCCTTAGTGCATGTATCAACTGATGCATGCAGATCTAGGGTTATTGACCCGTTCAGGATTGAGTGTTACATCTAAGGTAACATTGTTGTATTTACTTTTTTCATATATTGCTCTGGGCCCGAGATAGAAGAAATCCCCACAGGATTGTTGGTTTTCCCCGTTTGGGGTTTCCAGGGTATATGTAGTGTTATGTGTGATTGATTTGAGCATTTCAGTGTTTATGTTGTAAAGAGATCTATAGTTGTTGAGTCTTATTTCATTATAGCATTATTGATATACAGATACTCAAACTGCTTGAGATCTTAGAGCTATCCAGAGGGAGTAGTGATCTATGGATTAAAATTTACATGGTATCAGAGCCCTGGTAAGGGTTAGGGAGATCAATCACACTTGGATCAGTGAATATAGAGATGAGATCTACCATATCTTAAGAGCGGAGCTCATATCTGTGGTTGTAGAGGTCAAGTCTATCAGATCTGTGGTTATAGAGGTCAGATCTATTGGATCTGTAACCTAGGTGGGTAGATCTGAGATAGATCTATCATATCAGTGAAGATAGAGACTAGATCTACCAGATCTCAAGAGAGGAGCTCAGATATGTGGTTGTAGAGCTCAGATCTATCATATCTGAGTTTAGAGGTGAGATCTGAAATAGATCTTTCAGATATGGCATGAGAAGATTACAGATCTGTGGAAGATATATTAGATCTGAAGAGTAGTGTTCAGATCTGTGAGAGCGGAGTCTACATCTGAAGAGCAGAGTCTAGATCTGAAGAGCAGAGTTCATTTATGTGAGAGCAGAGTCTAGATATGAAGAGCAGAGTTCATATCTGTGAGTGCAGACATTGGATTTGTTAGGATAGATACCAGATCTATCAGATTTGTGAGAACAGAGATCAGAGTTGGGAGATCTAACCCTAGATCTGAGAAAGAGATGGTTATCTTGTTCACTAAGGCATAGATTTACAGGTTGGTTCTGATTCAGAGATTTTGAATCAGCAGTGTTATCGGTTTTGCAGAGTTATAGCCACTAGCTTGAGAGTAGAGTACAGGTTGTTGGGAAAGCCTGTATGTGGGTCCAGGGAGACCTTGGATACAGTTTCAGTATTAGTGACAATGAGAGAGCATGATGCTTCTCTCAAGATGACATTGATAGAGGAGGAGCGCAGATCTTCATATCATAGTGCAACAGATGTAGCCATAAATTCTTCCAGTTCAGAGGGAGTAGCTGCAACAACATATGATGTGTTTGATCCTGCTAGATGGTTCTCTAGTAGTACCTTCCTCGCTAAGAGGGAGTGTTACTGCAGAGATGTGCATGAGGTCTTGCATGATATATGCATGTTGCATGTGCATGAGATATGCATGCATCATATGCATGAGACATGCATGCACATGAATATTGAGAAATGGTTGATTGAGGATGAGCAGTTAGTAGCAGTAGAAGAGGTGGATGAGTTTACCTCTTGGTTTGAGAGGGAGTTCTCATTAGCCTCATATCATTCAGGGCATGACAGCAGTCAACCAGAGATTCTGGTTGATCAGAGATGGAGCGTTGACTGCATGCAGAGCAGTCACATGATAGGGATGCGAGATGCATTCCTCATCCTAGAGCACACACCTATGCAGATGATTCGGGATGTGCAAGGGACTGATCACTTGGTCACAGGAGTGGGTAGAGTTCGGTTTCTACTTGACCTTGGTGAGCTCCTGGAGGTATCAGGAGTGTTGTTCATTCCAGGACTGAGAGGGAGTATTCTCTTAGTGGAATTTTGGGAGTTGTTGGTTACTCAGTAGTGTTCCAGCGGGATCAGATTGTCACCTATCCTAGAGGAGTCGACCCAGTCTTGATGGATCACAGGATCGACGATGAATAATTGATTCGGGGACAACCCACTTCTGGTACATTAGGTTGGCTGAGTGCATCCTCTTAAGAGCTAGAGGAGGATAGAGAGAGAGATGCTCACGACATAGATGATGCTAGGAGGTGTGAGTCCAGTCAGTTGATGGGTGAGCAAGATGCTCACCATGATGATGAAGATCAGAGGAGTGAATCTAGTTATCCGATGGATGAGCAAGATGCTCATGATGATGATGATGAGACACAGGGGATTGATCCATTGGATTCATATTAGATGGATGTGCATGATGCTCATACAGGAACCAGTCAGATATTGAGTTGGTATGATATGGTAGAGATGGACTTAGCTCGGGAGAGAGCTGAGTCAGCTCAGAGACAGAGGGAGCCCACTTACATACCAGTGGATCCACTTGATAGAAGTATTCGAGACTGGTTACAACAGAGATTCAGAGGGAGTCTGAATCAGAGTTCAGTGGTATATCATGGGGCTTATTTGATGGCGCTAGATTAGGGTACTTCGGGTCATAGGGCAGCAGTGACAGGTTAGACAATTGGTTCAGTGTCAGCAACAAGGGACTTGTTGGATCCATGCATCAGTGGTTGGAATTCCCTCGATAAGAGAGAGTGTTAGTTTTTATGGTATATCGGGATGTGCTCCATGATTCAGATGCCTTGCATGGAGGTACTGTTATCACATTTATAGTAGTCGGGGCTACCATATCTTCATATCATATTCCAGTCCTTTTTTCAGCCAGTCCTTTACACTGAGATGCTTGAGATCAGCATCAAATGAGCATTCATTCCAGAATCACTTATATTTTCATAGCATCCCATGAGCATATAGTTCATCCTTATTCCATGACCGAGTCTCATGAACTCAGATTTGATGACCGATGTAGCCATTTTTTCCATACAGAGCAGTATGCAGTGCCCAAATGTGCAGCAGTAGGTTTCTAGTTGACAGATGATGGTTCAGATGGTTGGTACAAGTATATGACCCAGGAGGTATATGGATGTGTATTGGTTTGTATTGCTCTTTTGGTCATTTTAGCAGCTTGATTTATCATTTAGTGGTCATGATCTGACGGTATATCTATATATTATGGACATGTTTTTTTTCAAATTATACCTATATGGTCTAGCTTGATATGAATCATGTTCTTGTTTATACTCATTGGTTTCACCCTCCATATGAGAATGGATGTGATCATTTCCAACGTATATGGCTTGCTATATTGGCACCACTTCTCACTTTCCTCATCCATTCGTCACCTTCCATTTTTAGTTTTACCTTGACATACACCTTATCCTATGATATGGAGGACTTCCCCACTCTAGCCTCTTTGTTCGATAACATCTATGTTAGTTTGTGTCTCGACTCTGAGTTGCCTTAGTTGTGTTGGCTAAAACCTGAAGCAGATAGTACTACCATCATTACATGTATATGGAAATTATTGTATATCTCTTGTGAAATCCCATTGAAATGAAATTCTAAATTTTGTTCCTAAGCACAATGAAAGAAGGGCTATGAAATTAATGAAACAAATAAATGTCAAATCCCCAAATAAGGGACATGAAAGGCCTAATAAAAGCAGTGGTTAAATGTATGCTATATCTAAATACTGTTGGCCATGGGAATTGAATGTAATGATTAATTCCTCACAGATCCTATGGGTTGTGATGTGAGATGGATTAAGGGACAACTAATTCTAAGTGTCCCCCTAGAGTCTCAATTTATGGTTTGTGGGCACCTAGTCATGGCGGCTCAAGAAAAGATCCTCACGGAGTTGAGTTAGCTTGGATGTGAGTTGTAGACATCTGCCAAGGTTGAATAAACACTTCCCAAACAAATTACTCCATTTGTGAGACACTACCATCCCATGTGTTTTATTTATCCAACATATGCTTGAGTGTGTATTCCCTTTCCTACATCCAAATTATCACAATGTTAAGTTAGTACAGTCATCCCTCAGCCTTGCCTTACATTTATCCACCTTCACCCATTACTATCAAATTGATCACAACCATGAAGTGAGTATATTCTTGAGGTTCTATTCTGAGCCATTATTATTTATAAATTTATATTGAATATCTATTGTGTTTAAACCGCTATCAAAATGCTACTTTATGATTAGATTCTTTCTATTTAAATGACTAACAGAGCATGTCTTATCCAATTGCACTTCCAGAATTATGTTTTAGCCTGGGTCATATTTTAGTCAGTTTGACCAAGTCAACCGCAGTACATGAGATGAGTTAGACCAGTGATGGTAGAGATTAATGATATATGGTTTTTCAATACCCATCAGTTGGTTCCATGCATTAGTTATAGGTTTCAGGTGGTGATTTGTGATATTTTTATGATTTTTGATCATTTACAGATTATTATTTTTTATCTATACGGGCATAGTTATGGTTCCAGATGATTGTACAGATATCCACATGGTGCATTGATACTCATTTCTAGTGTATTTGGACCTTCTGAGACAATTGGGATACTCAATTTGCAGTTTTGGGCATTTTCAGTTGAGATATTTTCCAGTTTATCACGTCAGTGCAGATTTTCCATTTAAAATGGCCTGGCAGCAGAGTTTGATATTTTATAATCGGTTCACTAGGAATATTCGGGGAAGAAAATTTATTATATCGATGAGGCAAATGATTGGTATCATAAGAATCTTGATATGCAGGTTCATACCCATACTTATTTTGATAATTATCCTCATACCTAAATCTTGAATTTCTTTCATTATACTCTTTTAATTCTTTTACGGTCTGTACAAAGTCACGGAGAAAATCTGTGTCCATTATGAATTATACATTTAACATTCCCTAGTGGAGTCTATCTATGGGTTCGTTCCTCAGTAGAGTCGCGGGGTGGATTCGCCAGGTGAAACACACAAGTAATTCACCAAAAAGGTAAATTTCATAGGAGAGGTGAGTTGAGTGAGTTAAGATGGTGATTGAAATAATTAAGAAATGAAAAATGCAATCACCAAACCAAAATACCGGATGCAATAAAATATGAAATACCGCACGGACACTCGTAAACACCGAAGGTAAGCCTCTACCTTTCCCGGAAACGACGCCAAAATGTTGGCAAAGAGAACGGGAGTAGAGCTAAAGAATAAATTTTGAACCAAGGTAGGCCTCTACTTTCCCCGGAAACGACGCCAAAATATCTGGTTTCACAAACTGTGAGGATGTCTATATGCGAGCCCTTGGTGTGTCCCTAGAAGGGGATGCCCAATTATGGTTTGATCATTTATCCCCAGGATCCATCACTGGGTATGACATGTTCATGGATTTGTTAATAAGTGAGTGGGGAGAAAACATTAATGAATCTACGGAAGAACAGTCAGATAATGAGTGTCTTGATGAAAACCAACTTGATGAAGATGATCATGATCATACTGATAATGAATTAACTAATGATTTCCCTTATCAAATTGATTCCTCTTCTCCTGAGCCAATAGAGTCTCACAAGAAAATAATGTATGACAGTGAACAAATTTCAACTCCTCAAGATTATTGCCTCAACGTTGACATAAGAGGGGAACTTATCAAAACCCTACCATCATTACCTGAAGAAGTCACAGATGAAGAGGAGGATACCAATGATTTCCATCAGGAAGCATCCATTGTTGAGTCTTCCATTAGTGAATCCTTTGAAAATGCTCTTGAGATTCCTTTTCATAATCCTTGTGTAATTAACAATATTTCTGATCATGATATTGAAGAAGAAGAAAATAAGGACAACAACCAAATTTCCTTTGAAATGAATTCATCTGATCATTGCATGTTTAAAGATCAAATTTATGAAAATGATCAAGGAGTTGTTAATGAGTTTGTCGATACAATCCCTGATCAATTATCATCATGTGAAAGTAATGATAAATCAATTGAAGAGAAATTTCATGATGAGGATGGGTTAATGAATCAAACTAATCAAGAGCTTTCCTTAATAGAATTTTCAAATCAATGTCTAACTGATTATGGGAAGTTCACAAACAATCCTTTACTTAACTCATATAATGTTGATATTTTTCCCAGTTCAATCTTTTATCAAGATAACTTATTTAAATTCTTGGGGTTGGGTGCTCACCATAATTTCTTTCCCTTTTGTCAAATTTCAATCAATCTGAGCCATCTAGGAGAAACTACGCATTTTCAATCCACCCTCCCATCCCAACTTTTTTAATCTTATTTGGGTTTGTGGTCTAGTCAACTTTTTCTTTTGAAATTTTCAATAGGAAGTCTGAGCATTGTCGCATAATTGGAAAAAAAGAACTTCATTTTCATTTTCAGTCACTTTGGATCAATAATAGTTGTCAATTTATCAATCCTTTGTATTGCTGGCTATAAAAGGTGTTTAAAGATCAATTTCATCATTTCTCTATTTTTTAACAACAAGTGGGGTTGATCTCTATCCCAATTTTACTGCATTACAATTTATCCTCATTCGGTTGGTCCATCATTCTTGGAGTGAACATAATTGAGTGTCCTAGTCAGGTAGATGGGGAAAGCAGTTTGAGACAAGGGGAGTTGAAATTTTTATCACATCTTTTCCTTCCATACATTTTGAACAATAATTTGCATAATTTTTATGATCGGATCAATATTCTGATGGAAGATGTTTACATCAATCAATATCCTCCTTGGCATGAGTTCATTTTGCACCATTCCAATGCCTTCTCAAATTTTGAACAAGTGAGGAAAATATTGATATTAAATTCATTAATAATTAATCTAATCCTAACTTGTTTTGTTAAAGAACATCAAGGAAGAATCATTAATCAATTTAATGAATGGTTGCTGTTCGGGTACACAGGGTACTACCAAAGGACCGAACACCAAGAGCAACCACTTCACATAAACAGATCACAGATCAACACACCGATGTTTTGACGTGGTTTAAACCCTCTTGAGGGAAACACTCCACGGCCCCGGCCAAATAGCTTCTACGGGACAATTTATTATGCAAAGAAATAAAGTTACAAATGAGCTTCTCATAATCGATCAACTAAACAATGACCCTCCATGCTCTTTAAATAGAGATCATGGACCAATCGGGTGTTAAGCCACGGATCAAGGTTAGGTTTGATCTAAGAGAAGTTGAGCCGTCGGATCACTCTATGTCGGAAACATATCGTGACCGTCGGATTAAGTATATACAAATGCATACTAATGCATACTAAAGAAACACACTATCCCTAACGGATATATTACACAAGTTGATCTTAACTAACTCCTAAGTGTCTAAATATCCAAACATCCCCCCTTAAGAACAACTTGGGATAGGATTGAAGGATTTACAAAGGTGACACTATTAGGAGAAGGAAGGAGGCATTAGAGCCTATCCCCCCTTAATGACAAGTTCCTGAACTCCTAACATGGATCGAAGTTTAGAAAACTTCGCTTCTGTAAGAGACTTGGTGAAGATGTCTGCAACTTGATCATCTGTAGGGCAAAAGAGCACTTCAAGAACACGATCATGAACAAGATTTCTGATGAAGTGCATGTGTAGCTCAATGTGTTTGCTGCGTTGATGTAGAACTGGATCTTTGGCAAGCTTGATGGCACTTTGATTGTCGCACCAAAGTGGAGTAGGCTGCTGCTGCTCGAATCCAAACTCTGAAAGGATCTGCCGAAGCCATAAAGCTTCCTGACTGGCATTAACTGCTGCTCGATATTCTGCCTCTGCTGAAGAAAGAGCAAGAGCTTGTTGTTTCTTACAAGCCCAAGTAATAGGTCCAGAGCCCAGACTGAAAACATAACCTGCAGTAGACTTTCGATCATCAGGATCGCCGTCCTAATCTGAATCAGTGAAACCAACCAACAAAGGTTTCCCCCCTGTACTGTAATGAATCCCAAACTGAACTGTACCTCGAATATATCGAAGTATTCTTTTAGCTGCTTTCCAGTGACTTTCATGAGGTGTCTGCATATAACGGGCAACTCGACCAACGGCAAAGGAAAGGTCAGGACGGGAATGAGTCAAGTATAAAAGACAACCAACAAGCTGACGATACAAGGTGGCATCTACTTCAGGTGAAGTACAAGTGGCAGAAAGTTTGACTCCAGACTGGAAGGGAGAAGGGGCTGGTTTACAATCTTCCATGTGAAAGCGACGAAGAAGGTCACAAGCATACTTAGACTGAGAAATAAAGATTCCTTCTTTGGTTTGCAGAACTTGGAGACCAAGAAAATAATGCAAATGTCCTAAGTCTGACATTTCAAAAGTTTGTTTAAGACTGGATTTCACATGGGTTATAAGCTTAGGGTCACTACCAGTAAGAATAAGGTCATCAACATATAGAACAAGTATGATGAGATGGTTTCCTACTTTCTTGGTATAGACATTGGGGTCAGAATGGCATCTAGAAAAACCAGTGTCAAGGAGAAAGTTATCCATTTTGGCATACCAAGCTCTAGGAGCTTGCTTAAGGCCATATAAGGATTTCTTAAGGCGGCAGACAAGGCTAGAGTTATTCTGAACATAGCCAGGAGGTTGTTCCATGTAAATTTCCTCCTGTAAATCACCATGTAAGAAGGCAGACTTGACATCCATTTGATGGACTTCCCAGTTGTGTAAGGCTGCAAGGGAAAGAACAAGGCGGATGGAGTTCATTTTGGCGACGGGAGCAAAGGTTTCATTGTAGTCAATCCCTTCAACTTGGGAAAAATCTTTGGCAACTAACCTTGCCTTAAGTCTTTCAACACTTCCATCTGATGCATACTTAGTTCTGTAGACCCATTTACATCTGACAAGTTTTCTTCCTTTTGGAAGAGGTACAAGATCCCAAGTATCGTTCGCTATTAAGGAACGATATTCTTCATCCATGGCTGCATCGCAATCTGGATTCCCTGAAGCTTCTGCAAAAGTTTATGGATCATGATTCTCGGAAACTTGAGCCAAAAGAGAAGAGGCTCGTTGAAACTGAGAACGTGTTCGACGTTGATCTCTAGGATCACCGGCAAGATCACCAGCTGCTTCACATGTTGAACGGACCCATCGAGGAAGCACTTGTGCTGGTGCAACTGGAGGAACATGAGCAGGCGGAGGTGGATTTTCATCCTCACTGTCATCATCAGAAACTGGAGTTGGAAACCTGTCAAGGAAGTTGGAAGAAGAAGAAGAAGGCACAAACGCCGAATCAGGCTCGCAGGCCAAAGATGGCACACTCGCCGAGTTAGGCTCGCAGGCCAAGAGATTTTCATCAAATTTAACATCTCTTCTAATGATTATAGCATGAGAATGTGGTTGAAGAAGTCTATAACCTTTTACATCTTCAGAATATCCAACAAATATACACTTTTCACTTTTAGGCTGCAATGCTTTCCGTTTTTCATCCGGAATGTGAGCCCATGCTTCACTACCAAACACACGAAAGTGACTTACATCAGGTTTAACTTTACTCCATGCTTCTTCCGGTGTTATACCTTGTAATGCTTTGGTGGGGGTGCGATTAACTATGTAATTTGCACAATTTATGGCTTCATCCCAAAATTGAAGACTTAGTCCCTTAGATTGGATCATACAATTTGCCATTTCTTTTAAAGTGCGGTTCTTCCGCTCAGCTACACCATTTTGTTGTGGTGTATATGGAACAGTGTGTTGTTGTTGGATGCCTTGTTCAGTGCAGAAAGTAGTGAACTGTTTGTTAACATATTCTCCTCCATTGTCAGATCTTAACTTGATAATTTGATGACCAGATTGTTTTTCAACAAGGGCCTTGTAGGCCAAGAACATGTTAAATACTTCGCTCTTAAGTTTTAGGAAATAAACCCAAGTGCGTCTGGTGTAATCATCAATGAAAGTTAATAAATACTTGAAACCAGAAAAGGAAGCAGATGGAAGAGGACCACACAAGTCACTATGCACAAGCTCCAAGGGAACCGAGGCGTGCCAAGAGGCACGTTTGTCAAAACTGTCCCGATGATGTTTTCCGAGTACACAACCGGAACAAACACCATCTCTGCAAGATACCATCGGAAGACCTGTCACCATATTTTCTTTACATAGTTGTTGCAATGAGCGATAATTTAAGTGACCAAATCGCTCATGCCAAAGTTTGCTCAAGTTATCACTATGAGAAACAAAAACTGAAGGGAAAGGTGATGACCCAAAGTTGTTAAACTTGTACAACCTGGTAATATCATCAACAATTCCGGTAGCTAGAACCTGTTGAGGATCTTTAAAATCCTTGATTACAACTTGGTGAGGTGTAAAGGTCACAGTTTTACCTTCACCAGAATGAGTGATCTGATAGACTGATAACAAATTGCAGGAAATTCTTGGAACACATAGTACATCACTAAAATGACCATTATCTACTGGAACTGTTCCAGCTCCTACAACACTTAGAGATCTATCATCACCAACAAATATCTGTTTGGTGTTACATTCATGCATAGTAGAAAAGATGGCTTGATCCTTAGCCATATGATAAGATGCTCCAGAATCAATGAGCCATTCATTTGAAGTAGAAGAAGAAGATGCATTATAAGAATAACCAGAAGCACAAAGTGCATGTCCATGAGAGGTAGATTCTGATGGCGAATCTAGGCTGATGTGGTGCTTCTTCATTGCTGCTTCCAAGGCTTCCATCTTCTTGAAACATTTAGATTCATCATGATTATCTTTCCCGCAATAGTTGCAATGACGCTCAGTCTTCTTGCCTTTTGGCTTGGATCCTTTGTCATTTTTTAAAGAAGGAGCTGACTGAGAGGGTTTTGGACCCTTGTTTGACTTATTATTGCGAAAATTTTGTTTCTTGGGAGGCTTGGACTTTTCTTTCTGTTGGGACAATAAGGCTTTCCCAGATGTATCTGCATTGTTGATTATTCCAAGATGAATGAGTTTATCTTGTTCTCTAATCAAGGAATCACAAAAGGATTCAAGACTAGGCTCTTGATAGCTAGCTGCATTCAATGACGCTTTCATGGAGTAAAATGTAGATACAAAAACAGAATATGCAGGTCCAAGTTTGGAAAGAATATGATAAATGCATTGTTTGTCTTCCCTCTCAATCTTACATTCTGCACATAAGAGCTTGAGAGTTTTGTACTTAGATAAATAATCTTGAATGCATGAAAAGTCACTTGAATTTAAAGAAATCAACTCATTTTCGAGTTGGTGACCTCGAATTTCATTGTGTTTACCAAACACAGTTTCCAACTTGTCCCAAGCAGCATTAGGTTCATCAATTCCAGATATGTGGAATCGCAAATCAGTAGAGATTGACATCCCAATCAATCCACGAGCTTCATCACATCTATTTTCCCATTTTATTTTCTTATCATCATCAGTGGGTTCTTTTTCTTTCCCTGTTGTAATTCTGAAAAGTCCCCTACTTCGTAGAACATCCTCCATACGGGATTTCCATGAGAAATAGTTGGAACTGTTAAGTAGAATATCACAAAGGGCGGCCATATTTGTAAATTAATGGCTGTAAAAGCAAAAACCAATATTCTGTATGTGAAGAGCTCGAAAAAATAGGCGGTTTCAAAAAAAACGGCACTGAAAACGGACTCTGTATGATGAAGTTATGCTTGAACAAAGAAACTGTTGAAGATGTCCCCGATAGTGACGTGGCAGCTAGAGAGTGTCCAGCAAAAAAAAAGAACCCCCCTCTTCCCAAGATGAACCTTTTGATAATCACTTTACAAAAAAAAGTTGCTTTTAAGTGAATCACTTTTGTAAAATAAGTGATTTCACTTTTACAATGATATTACTTTTAAATAGTGCAACAATAAATAAAAGGCTTAAGTGACTCACTTGTATTTTTATTTTTTATTATTTAAGTGAGATGCACTTTTACAATAAAGTAACTTGAAAATAGAAATTGCATGCACTTTTCTTTTTAAAAGTAACTTCCTAAGACTTGAACTCAAGACCTATTAAGGAATAAAGCAACTTTGGACCAAGTGAGCTAGTTTAAAAGGTATGTAAAATATGGAAGCTTTTTTTTTTTTTTTTTTTTTTTTTTTTTTTTTTTTTTTTTTTTACTCTTCTTGCTCGGTTTGCGTGCTTGCCCTTTTTCCTGCAAAACAAACCACAAAACGAAACAAAAAAAACTTTTCCACACTTGTGGAGTTAGATCTTGTTAGCTTGCCCGGAAAGTCTACGTTTTCTCTCTGTTTCTAATTTGCCGAGATCGCGCAAAGTGCACGGCAAAGAGCATACGCAGCCAAAAAAACCCTTTCCCTTTCTGTTTCTGATTTGCCGAGATCGCTCAAGGTGCACGGCAAAGAGCATACGCAGACGGGAAAGCAACAATCCGAACCAAAAAAAATCTAACAGTAAAAAAAAATGAAATATGAGATTTTTTCTTTTCAAAAACGAAATAAAAAAAATGCGTCACTGTAACATTATACCTTCAGATCTGATGAAAAACGCGTTTCTGGAGCAACCGGGAACCGTTTTCGATCAAACGAAAACTATTTCCAAATGGAAACGACGCTCCGGACGCAATGGAACACCTCCCACAGCCCAGAAATGCACAGAAATACCAGAACTAGAAACCCTTTCGAGTTTCGGCAACAGCAGTTCAAGATCTAGATCATAACCGGAAGCGGCACTTCATAAAAGCTCTGATACCATGTTCGGGTACACAGGGTACTACCAAAGGACCGAACACCAAGAGCAACCAATTCACATAAATAGATCACAGATCAACACACCGATGTTTTGACGTGGTTTAAACCCTCTTGAGGGAAACACTCCACGGCCTCGGCCAAATAGCTTCTACGGGACAATTTATTATGCAAAGAAAGAAAGTTACAAATGAGCTTCTCATAATCGATCAACTAAACAATGACCCTCCATGCTCTTTAAATAGAGATCATGGACCAATCGGGTGTTAAGCCACGGATCAAGGTTAGGTTTGATCTAAGAGAAGTTGAGCCGTCGGATCACTCTATGTCGGAAACATATCGTGACCGTCGGATTAAGTATATACAAATGCATACTAATGCATACTAAAGAAACACACTATCCCTAACGGATATATTACACAAGTTGATCTTAACTAACTCCTAAGTGTCTAAATATCCTAACAGTTGCACTGGATTTATGACTTCACTCAGTACTTGTTTTCCTGGTAGGTTAGAGGAGGTAGGAACTGAATAAGCTCACTTGAGCAGTAGTTTAGTATTTTTCGCCATTGAGTTTGGAACCTTTTTCATCCTTAAGCTCGCCCTCGAAGCTAGTAGCTAGTCTTGAGTGTTTTTATTTCTATTTGTTCCTGCACAATAATGAAATTTGAATTTTTGTTTAATAGATTAGTTTTCTTTCAACATTTCATTTCAGTTATGTTATTTTGACATTTATGTATATACATGCATGTTTATGACGACCGTTTTGCGAGTTTGGTATAGCTATTGGCATTTTGCAGATAATAGGTACATTTTTTAAGATGATGCAGAGCTAGAGTGCATGATCGAGGATAAAAGTAGCAGAGTGATGAGGACCAGAGATTCTGAGGTTCTCAAGCTCTCTATTCAGCAGAGCACTTGTCCCAACTGGAGCTAGATGTTATCACATTTATAGTAGCCGGGGCTACCATATCTTCAGATCAGATTCCAGTCCTTTTTTTCATTCATTCCTTTACACTGAGAGGCTTGAGATCAACATCAGATGAGCATTCATTCTGGGATCACTTATATTTTCAGAGCATCCCATGAGCAGACAGTTCAGCCTTATGCCATGACTGAGTCTCACGAACTCATATTTGATGACCGATGTAGCCATTTTTTTCATACAGAGCAGTATGTAGTGCCTAGATGTTCAGCAACAGGTTTCCAATTGACAGATGATAGTTCATATGGTTGGTACAAGTATATGACCCAGGAGGTATATGGATGTGTATTGGTTTGTATTGCTCTTTTGGTCATTTTGGTAGCTTAATTTAGCATTTAGTGGTCATGATCTGGTGGTATATCTATATATATGGACATGTTTTTTTCAAATTATATCTATATGGTCTAGCTTGCTCTGAATCATGAAGTTCTTGTTTATACTCATTGGTTTCACCCTCCTTATGAGAATAGATGTAATCATTCCCACAGTATATGGCTTGCTAGTATTGGAACCACTTCTCACTTTCCTCATCCATTCGTCACCTTCCAGTTTTAGTTTTACCTTGACTTACAACTTAGCCTGTGATATGGAGGACTTCCCCACTGTAGCCTCTTTGTTGGATAGCATCCCTGTTAGTTTGTGTCTCGGCTTTGAGTTTCCTAAGTTGTGTTGGATAAAACTTGAAGCAGATATTACTACCATCATTACATGTATATGGAAATTATTGTATATCTCTTGTGAAATCCCATTGAAATGAAATTAAAAATTGTGTTCCTAAGCACAATGAAAGAAGGGCTATGAAATGAATGAAATAAATATGTAAAATCCCCAAAGAAGGGACATGAAAGGACTAATAAAAGTATTGGTTAAATGTATGCTATATCCAAAGACTGTTGGCCATGGAAATTGAATGTAATGAATAATTCCTCATGGAGCCTATGGGTTGTGATGTGAGATGGAGTAAGGGACAGCTAATTCTAAGTGTCCCTTAGAGTCTCGAGTTACGGTTTGTCGGGCACCAAGTCATGGTGGCTTTAGAAAAGATCCTCATGGAGCTGAGTCAACTTGGATGTGAGTTGTAGACATATGGCAAGGTTGAATAAACACTTCCCAAACAACTTATTGCATTTGCGAGACACTGCCATCCCCTATGTTTTCTTTATCCAACATATGCTTGAAAGTGTATTCCCTTTCCTACATCCAAAGTATCATAGTGTTAAGTTAGTACAGTCATCCCTCAACCTTTCCATACATTTATCCACCTTCACCCATTACTAGCAAATTGATCACATCCATGAAGTGAGTATATTCTTGAGGTTCTATTATGAGCCATTATTATTTATAAATTTATATTGAATATCTATTGTGTTTAAACCGCCAGTGAAATGCTACTTTATGATTAGAGTCTTTCTGTTTTAATGACTAAAGAAGCATGCCTTATCCAATTGCACTTGCAACATTATGTTTTAGCCTGGGTCATATTTTAGTCAGTTTTGACATGGTCAAACCCAATTTGACCAAGTCAACCGCAGGACATGAGATGAGTTAGACCAGTGATGGTAGAGATTGATGATATATGGTTTTTATTTACCCATCAGGTGGTTCCATGCATCAGTTACAAGTTTCAGATGATGATTTGTGATATTTTTATGTTTTTTGATCATTTACAGATTATTATTTTTTATCTGTATGGTCATGGTTATGGTTCCGGATGATTATACAGATATCCACATGGTGTATTGGTACTCATTTCTAGTGTATTTGGACCTTATGAGTCCATTGGGATACTCAGTTTGCAGTTTCAGGCATTTTCAGTTGAGATATTTTTCAGTTTACCACTTCAGTTTAGATTTGCCATTTAAAATGGCATGGCAACAGAGTTTGACATTTTATTTGGTTCACCTAGGGAGCTATAGAGAAAGCTATAGAGAAAGGGGAATTTGATTTGGGCTACTAATGCAAGGAAATGGCATGAGGTTTATTTTGATTATGTGTGTGATGCTTCCCACACCTTCCATAGTAGGTTGCAACATTTAGTTGGGACCACACACTCTTCCGGCTTATATATTATGATTTTATTGTGTCTTTGAGGGGGTACGCTTTGGCCATGTGGTCACAGTATTGTACCTTGATGATATTATTTTTATTATTGTGCCACGGGGACACACTAGGGAAGGAATATTTCACCTCCTAGACCCACCATGAGCTTATGTTGTGACTTTAGTCACTTTTATGTGGTACGTTCCCCCTAGGGAAACTTAGCTAGTGCGCCCTCTTCTATTTTTGAGGTGAGCCATGTATGTTATTATTGGGCTCATCTTAGCCATTGATTTTCACTTATGTATCTTTTTATATCAACCACTTGTTAAAAAGGTGGTTAGGGTTTTGGTTTCTCCCATTTCTATATAAAGGAGAGACCCCCCTCATTGTAAAGTAACTTTTTTCTCTTGGCTACCGGAATAAAATACATTTTTGCAAACTCTTATGATCTGGTTTTGGTTGTTAGATATGTCAATTGAAACTGATTTTCCATTGCCTTGAGGATATTAGTGATTATTTTGCACATCTATCTATCCATGTTTTACTTGCAGGTGAAGAAGATGACTTGGAGGAGGGGTGCACTAGTTGAGGAGACTCACCTTGTCTCTCTCTTTTCATTTGGTTTGGTTCAGGGAAGAGAGAGGGGCGCATCAGTGGATCTAGAAAAATTCATAGAGGCAAGATAAAACACCAAATCTTCACTTGATCTTTACGGGAGCAATCCTTGACATACTTTCATCAATTTCCATGACATAGGTACTCTTGTGTTGATGTATTTGTAACTTCAGAATATATTCACTTGTATATTGTATTTATTGTATCCTCAACGGAGATGTATTATTCCTCCGATTGGAAGTGTCATCAGTTGTACTTGCATGTGTCACAAGTTATATTGTAAGTGTTGTAACTTATACTTGATGAGTTATTAGACCACCTTGATGGGGTCGTCCCTATATGAGTCATGTGGGTTAAAGGGTTATTAGACCACCCTAGTGGGGGTCGGCCTAGTCAGTATTATGTTATGTGGTTAAGTTGGGGCCAACCTAGTTGAATAAAGGTCAAGTGAAAGTTAGTGTATAAATAGAGAGTGTGTCTCTCTCATTTTACACATTATATTATTCACTCACTTCGTATTAGTGAGAGAGAGGATGAGTGCGCACAAGTGGAGGAGGAGTATGTTGCTGAAGATATCTATCTCTTGGGTTTGATCATTGTGATCTTTGTATTGGTGCTTATTCTATCTCTGAGGAAGTTGCGGGGTTTTTCACCTTCTTGGTTTTCCCCGGTGAAATGTTTTGTGTCTCTTGTCTCTTGTCTCTTATGCTTGATATGTTGTACATGTTGTTCATTCAGTTAAGATCCTAGATATATTGAATTAAATGATGAAAAAATAACATGGTATCAAAGCTAGCCTTAAGGAAAGCATGGTATGGCATTTATGAGACTTGTTGCACTTGCAACAAATTGGAAGCTAGGGCTTGATATAGCAAAAACCAGTCATTGTGGCACTTTCGCTATAAATCCATTTTGGAAAAGTTTCAGGTTCTGAAACTTCTACAGGTCATAGATAACATTCCCATGTACCTTGTGTCTGAAGAACGACATCTAATTTGTTGTACTTTCCATTTTATGACCTGTACAATCTAGGGTTTCTGACTCTTCCAGATCTCAGTCATAAATAGGTGACCTAGGAAAAAAGGTCACAACTTGGGCTAGGAAGTACCAAATGAAATTTTGTGAAAAGTGATAGGTAGAGAACGGACTGTAGTTTCTCAGATAATTTTTTCAGAGGCTGAAGTCAAACCAGTGACACGTGGCATGCCGTACAAGTTCTCTCTCCTGTTTTATCACATAAACAGGTCACATTGCGACACTTGGCATGAATCTCTCTCAAATAATCCAATTGAGGTCAGAGCTGTGGGGTTGGAAAGATGACAGGTCAGATACCATAGCCCTAAGGTTCAGACCCTTTGGATTCCTAATTTTAGAGATGGACCAGAAACAATCAGGTGCATATTTCTGTCAAAACAGAATTGGATTTTGAGCACCTTCATTCTTGGCTTGTCACAGCTGCGGGAATTTAGGGCTTCGGAGAAAGTTGGAATTTTTGGAATCGAAGTCCACGGCTGAATGCTCCTCATCAAAATTGAAATTTAGAGACCAAGATCAAAGTTTTTGGTTGGGCATAAGGTCGGGGTTGATCAAACCCTAGTTCGAGATTTTGATCGGTAAGGTGGAAAATTAGGGCTTCTGCAAAAGTTGGAATTTTTGAAATCTGTTACCACGGCTGGGATCTCCTCAGAAAAATCGATTTTAGAACACAAGATCAAACCTTTTGGATGGGCAGAAGACTAGGCTTTATCAAACCCTAGTTCGAGATCCTGTCTAGAAGATCCGAAAGTTTCAAAGGCAATTTTGAGGGGTCAAATTTTGGAGATTTCAAAATTGAAGTATACCAACTTGATTAGCTCATCAAGGCACATCTTTTCATCCAATCAAAAGTTTGAAATTGAAAGTTTGAATTTTTAGGGTTTCTCTGACAAACCCTAATCCAACTCCAGATCCAGTTTCAACAAATCAAAGTGGATTGGGTTAATCCTAGAATAGAATGAATTGGACGCCTGCATAAGTGAAGAAGTTCTAGTTCCAGAGGGAGATGAGGCTAAGGCCTTACATAAGAAGACTACAAGAAATATCGACAGGTATGAATTGAGGAGATACAGGTATGTTCATGATTAAGTTTATGATATGTTTTTCTTCATATTATTGAGGTTAGTACAATCTTGATTAATCTTAGAACTGTCTTATCACCCTAGTAAAAGTATGAATGCATGTGAATGGTAGTAGACATTCATTGATTAGGGTTATATGATTGTACTAATGCATTGTGGCATTGTATGAGGATGATGTTGTCCTCTAACATGAAAGGTAGATCAAGAAAATTCTAGTTCAAGAACATATAACCATGGTGACATGAATACAAAGACTCATCCATAGTCATGGATCGCATAGAAACTCTACTTACGAGGTATGTATAATTTGGTTCTACAATGATTAACTTATGAGTTATGCAGGTTACTAAGCACAAGTCATTGAAGAGAACAAGAAGACATTGTTTGGGTATGTTAGACATAACTAGCAAACATGATAACCAAGTATGTTTTTCCTATATCAAGTTAGAATCCTATCTTGTGTTAGGATCTTATACTTTTGTATGAATGATAATGATTATTCTTGAAGTTAGAAGTAATCAAGGGTTTATGCATATTATGTTTCTTACTTTGATTGATGATATGACAAACCAGAAGAGTCCTATGATCAAATAAGAATATGCATGAGTAAAAGAAGTAGTCCTTGAAACCTTGAATACTAACGCTTATTACCTATGTATGAAATGATCATGACCATACATATTTAAGATTATTTAGAATCATAATGTTTTGATAGTATTGAGATTATACTAATGAATATATGATTATGTATGAGATCTTGAGGATGACACAATCATGACACTAGTGCACACTTAAGCATGCATAGTGGTCCAAGATGAATATAAGTTCAAGGACAGGTAATCCAGGAAGCAAAGATAAAGAGGGAGCACACTCCAGTAGTTCCTGCAAGGAAGCAAAGATTGAGAGGGAGTCCACCCTACAAGCAAACAAAGATAAGTATTTGAATTGTCAATACTTAAATGATGCTGTCCAGTAATGTACATATTTATGTTCCTAGATTTAGGATGTATATTATGCATATCAGAAAAGTTGCATTAATGAACAAGATACTACTAATATGCAAGCAATGGTTAAGTGGCCTATGGTACTATACAACATTCCAATGCTACTTATCTAGAATGAAACCTATATGCTAACATGTTGGGAGTTGTGCACACTCTTAACAAATGTTCTGGTAGAGATGGAAGGCATCTAGAAAGTTACCGTGTGAATATGGGATATGGATAAATGTTGTATTGAAGCATTGGCTAAGATAATTGCATGACTGTATGACATATTTTTTATGCCTAATATTTTGTTATGAAAACTATGAAAAGTTTCTAATCATGCAATTGAATTTGACTTGTAGGAAAGATCGCGTACAATCACCTACAAAAGAAGGAGTACAACATTTGGTCCAAGCAACGAAGTTCAAGAAAACTATCTATTGAAGATATTGAAGAATCTGAAGTTCCCAAGATCAGGGATGCAGTAATAGAAGGATGCCATGATCAAGGAGTACCAATTGATCATGAAGAATGATGTTTGGGATGTGGTCCCAAGATCAGAAGGGAAGTCTATTATGAATTCCAAGTTGTCACCTACCCAAATTTTAAGAGTATTTATTTTATTGCAAAAACATTATGTTAAATTATAATTACAAAGTTTTGTAATTATGACCAAATCTGGTCAAGGATGATTGTAATGACATATTATTATTATTTAATAAATTAAAATAGGAGACAAACACCCAATGGAACTGTTAAATGAGTGTTCACTGACCCACTAGGAGGAATGGAAGCTGTTAGAAGGCATGGGACAGGTGTTAGCATTTGCACTCCACCACTAGTTGTTGGTTATGGGACAACTACCCCTAAAATTGTGGCATTATTCCCCAGGTGGGTGGAACAGAGTTGTTAGCTCATTAATTACCAGGTTAACTACTAAAAAAAAGGCCTAGGCAGCCTACAAAAAGTGTCACGTCCCCTTCCATCTAGTCCGATGCCAAGAAGTAAACGTGACCAATCTACTAGGATTATTGGCAATCTCAGCCCCATTCATTACTAAGAAATTCATAACAATTAAAAACTTCTGTGTGCAAATACATAATCAATATATACACAGCGGAAATAAACACAATTGCACACACAAACTGAAATGTATCAGCATATTTATCTCGAGCAAATGATAAATCAACAGGCAAAGAATCCATCCCATTCTCATGCTATGCACAGACTTCATATCAATTCCATTAACATGAACAATTATCATTCTGAATTAACACATTGCAAGAAACATAATTCATATAATTTAAATCACAGAGAACACTTCTCTGGGAGATAAAGTTGTCCAAACGACTGGCTATGTGAGAGCAACGTTCCACCCAACCATAGATCTATGTCCAGCCTGTATTCTTTCAGCTGAGAGATCACCCTCGAGCTGGGTTGTGTATCCACTAAGGAGAAACTAGATGGGCTCACTCATAACCATGGTTTCACTCAACAGCTATGCTAAGCCAACACACAGTTGGGTTTATCAAGCATACAAAAGAAAAATGAGGAGGATGATAAGCCAATGAGCTCAACCATAGAGATACAGACATCTCAAGCTAAATTCAAGCAATCCAATCCTCTATTCAAACATCCACACTTGGATTTCTCACCATTCTGTCAACGAATAACTCAATCCCGTCACTGGTTTTATGGGCTATCAAAATTGGGTTTTCCAATGGATTTCGGGGTAGCTAATGCTCCCAAATTTTCCCCAAGGTTCATACCTATGGATCTCCCATTGGATTTCACTGTCCAATACCAATTATGGGCGTTTATGGCTCTTCAAAACATGGGTTCTTTCACAGTTGCGATTTTCTGGTTTTTCTCACTGCTGACAATTCGTTTTTGAATGAAAATTGATGCTGGTAACCTCCACACTGGAATGGGGATGAGGAAGAAGCAACTCTCATGAGGTAGAGTGACTTGTGGTACAAGAAAATAGAGCCCATACTCTGCCATACAAATTTATGGGCTGCCCATGCTCCATTGAAGCCATGGACTAAATTCCTCAACCACTTCCTTACAACAGAATTAAATGTCAGCAAGGAAAGTCAAATGGGTTCTCAAGGTGACATATGGCAGCTTATGGTTCAACCCCACAGCCCCCTCACCACTCCCTAGTGGATACACATGGCCCCTTCTCATTCGTTGCCTCCATAGCCAGTTTTGGTATTTTATTGCATGATGTTTATTTACATCATTTTTAGAATGTTCCATGGCTAAATAGCACATGGGCAACATAATGTCTAATACTTGCCTTTAAATAAAATTCGATCCTCCACTAGCGGGGCCTTGGCCTTGAGCTCCACGCTAGGAAAACATACATCACATGTATACCATATTTACATTAAAAGCTAATATATCCTAAGGGTCAAAATGGGGTATTACAGAAGGCAATTCAAATTGAGCAAGGAGCTCCATATTATTTTCTGCATAAATAATTCCTCAAGTGTATCAGGTGATGACTGAGAGATTGGAATAGGGAGGCTAAGTGGAAGTGCATTGTGAGTCTGCTGAAAATATTCTGAGAAGGAAACCAAAGGTGCTGGTGCAGGTCTCTTTGACTGCTAAGTCTATATGACTGAATGATCTACATTGTTGTTGCAAGTTGATGACCTAAAGCTTCTACAGATTCTTCTTCCTAGTGGTTTAGTGAACAGGCTCGGGGGTCCTAAGGCAAGTAATTTGGTTGTCTTCAAGAGTAGGTTGGGTGGAACAGGCTCCTTGGGTTGTTTGTTTCTCCTACATTCATCAGGTTCTACTATTTTGTCTTGTTTATTTCAGTTAAATGATTTTCTGCATTTGTAGATTTAGTATTTACAATTAATGGTATACAGAAGTAACTGTTTCAATTTCTGACCTAGATATGATTTTCTGCATTTGTAGATTTAGTATAATGATTGATTAAACATCTTCTCTGTATTTTTCCCATACTATTTTCTGTATAGTACTCTAATACATGGAAGTAGAATTAAGTCAGATGATTGATGGTAAGAATGCCAAGTGAATGATTAGACTAACACTGTGATGTTTCTTTTAATTATGCAATGTAAATTATATGTCTAAACTCAGAAAATAAGAACAGCATATCATAAAACAGATATTGTAGCATTTTCTTTACTTAGTAACAAAAGTAAAACATTTCATCTCTGCACAGAACTAGGTTTTCAATTATCGGTATGTTATAATTCCACTTATTCCAGACATCATCATTCCTAAAAATGTAACAACTGCAAATTTAAATATTCTTTTACAAAGAGTTGCTATTCAGTATTTATAACGATAAATAGATACTATCATAGCATCATTGTATATTACTATTTCATTTCAGTATTCATATTTCATATTTTGATTTAGTTATCAACTACAATTATTAAATTCAAATACTTTCATCATAGGAAGAACCCTAGCTCTTTTTCATTTATTATTTAGCATTCTTTTGCAATACATTAAACATAGGATCGAAACCCTTAATAGGGAAAACAAATCTTATATAATATCATAACAGGTTCATAACTGGTTCGACGATCAAACCCTTATATTCGAAATAGCAATACAAACATTATTAGTTTCCAAGTAGATTAAGATTTCGTGTTCAAACATCGTGGAATACTTACATAAACATTAAATGAAAGCAAACCATATAATTACATGAACACTAGATCTTAGTTCAAAGTTTACGAATAAAAAACATTGAGTTGGCTCTCGGCCTTTACCAAAACGATAACATAGTTCTTAGTTAAACACAGAACAAGAAAAACCTACCATCGAAACCTACAGGGTACGGTTTCGACTGCTTGGAACAACGTCGAAACCTTTGGAACGTAGCCATTATAAACGCACAATAGTTCAAGTATCAAATTATCACAAACCTGGAGCATGGCTCTCAGTTTTCAACATAAGTAAACATTATCAAGTTACAGAAACCAAAATCTTTGTTTATCCAGTTTAGCCGAGGGATAAAACCCTCTCAGCAGTTACATTTATTTACAAATTATCTACGTTGAAAAAACAACACCTCAGGTTGACGCCGAATGGGTTGAGGATTCCATCCTCCCCAGGCTGCCAGAAAGCTCATAATATTTCGACGGTGGCCCAAGATAAACATGAAGTCTCGGTTAAGAACACATAAAGACCTAACAGTCACCTAATCGAAGCAATAGGGTAACCACCGAAGCTTACCATTTCTTAAGCAGCTGTCAGTTAACCAAACTCGAACTTGAAAACCGAATGTTGAAGGAACCTACCAAAAAATTTAAGATATGGTCAAACGAGCATCATGATAGGAGTTTCAGTAACACGAAATAACATTAACTACAACGTTTAAACAAATTATAAGGGATAGGTTTGAAACCGGTTACTTTACCTTGATAGCTATTTCTGGAGCAGAGACACCGCAGTCATTGTTAAACCTAGCCACCACTCCACTTCTGAACGTAGCAGAGGTCAAATACAACTCAGAAATTCTACATTATAACATATAGAGGACCGACCACTGGATTCAACCTGCCACATAAAATTTGAGTTGAGGTCAAAATGAGTACCATTATAGAATCAAGCAACAACTGTAGCATTTAAATTAATAAGCAAAAGACAGGCTCAAACCCTATATATTACCTTGAGATAAGTTACTTCTGAAACCATGACGCCAACTCCATTGTAAAACTGTAGCCATCATCTCATCACTGAAGGCAACGAAGGGTGAAAACAACTCAGAGAACTACCCTTCAACATCTTTTAACTACTGTAAACTCTCACAGAAGGCTCGGCTCTTAAAATAATTACAGGTATCAGAACAACACTCAACAGGTCACGGTTTCAAATCATGGATAAGTCCCTAAAACACCTGCTAACAAAACCCTGAAGTTTCTCGGCCCGTCGGCCTCTCCACAGAGTCACTTCCAACACAATGAATGCCAAAGGAAACAATAACCGCATAAACGTAGTGGATTTTAGGGTTAAGACCAAATTCCAAGACCCATGTATGATCAACGGTGGAGATTCACTTGATCATCACTTTGTATTCCCAAGCAACTACCATACTTATGACAGGTATTAATCACCATTGCCACCATGGAGACAGCTAGGACAACCCTCAAGCTATATCAAATACAACTCGACCAAGTAGACTGCCCTGTCACATTACCTTCACATGTTGAACCACGATGGTATCCATGGAGATATTCCACTAAGCAGGTAGATAGGAGCTTTAAATTCCAAGGTCGGGTACGACAGCCTGCCAGCAATTGTCCATCACCATATTAATAATTGGTATCATCACACAATCGACATGTGAACTATGTTGCAACCCTGTCATAATATAAACTCTATCGTAAGTCTTATAATAGCAAATTTCAAATTATCATTCTTGGCTATGAAAGGGTCACAATATTAGCCACGTTGTTTATATGTTGACATTATATAAATAAATAGCATATAGTATCAATGTTATATGTTTAATATAGGATTTACATATAGTTTCGATGTTATGAGAAGTTACATAGGTTATGCATATAGAAGGTTATGTAATAGGAATTGCATATATGATGCATATAGTTTTAGGCTATAGATAATACAAAGAAAATGTATATATATTTACATTCTAGGAATTAATTTGTAAAATGACATATAGTTTATACTATAGGTCATGCATATGAGTTTGCATATAGCTCTTGCACAATAGTTGCATATAGTCTATATATCAAAGTATTTGTACGATACTTACATACAGTTGTAAATAATAGAACCAGTTTGGTATTTACATGAAGTTTGCATAACATAGCATAGAGCAAGAAGTACATAGCAATCATACATCATAATATGAAAAGCAGATATTAATTGAAGAGATCACACCAGTTGCTTTTTGACATTATTCTCTAAAACCATTAAGACATGTGGAGATTACCGAAACTAGTTAGGAACTATTTTGTCACACTTCTTAAACATTAAATCTCTTACCTGTAATCTGTGAAAGGAACGATTCAAATGCTTTAGCACGAATGCTAAGTAAGCCTTGGGGTACCCTCAAGACCCCTTTCATCATCAAAAGAAGAACAGCAGTTAGCACTTGTAAACAATTATGATTGACAGAACATTGACATAAGTATTATAAAAATACAACTGAACATCCATTAGCATCTTAGTGTAGACTATAATTTCTTTTCTTTTCACATCACAAACAGTACATTTATGATCATTCAAACATTTACTACAACAAGATGACATGGAAAGCATTTATTATAATTCCGCATAGTTAGTTTATACATTAAATGCTAAGCTGATTTTTTTTTAATTTTTATGAATTTTTGGGATGTTACACAAGTAGATCTATAAGATCAAGCATGCTTCAGTTGGTAGCATAGAGAAATACAAGGTGAGGTTTGTAGCTTGTGGATTATCCCAGAAAGAAGGAATAGACTATGAAGAGACGTTTGCACCTGTAGCCAAATACACTTCCATCAGAACAGTACCTTCTCTGGCTGCAGTGATGAAGTGGAAGATACACCAGATGGATGTCAAGACAGCTTTCTTGAATAGTGTAGTCGAAAAGGAAGTGTATGTGGAGCAGCCACTCAGTTTTGAGACACATGATAGGGAGTCATATGTGTGCAGGTTGAAGAAATCCTTGTATGGCTTGAAGCAAGATCCTAGGACTTGGTATGGTAGGATGGACAGTTTTCTATCCAGTTTGGGCTTTACTAAGAGTAAAGCAGATTCCAACCTTTACTACAAGGTTGAGGAAGGAAATCCAGTGATACTACTCCTATATGTGGACGACCTGTTTGTTACAGGTGAGGATGGGTTGATTGCTGACACCAAGAGGAAGCTTGCTGCCAAGTTCGAGATGAAGGACTTGGGGATGATGCACTACTCTCTAGGTATGTAGGTGTGGCAGAGTGCAGATGGAATCTTCCTTGGACAAGGGAAGTATGCAGTAGAGATCCTGAAGCGGTTAGGGATTATGGACTGCAAGGCCATGGCCACACCTATGGCATCGAACCTGAAGCTTCTGTGTGATGCTTCATCTGAGCCGGTTGATGTCACGATGTATCATCAGATTATTGGGTCCTTGATGTACCTGACGAACACGATACCAGATATTTGCTTTGCGGTGAACACATTGAGCCAGTTCTTGAAGGATCCCAGACGTGTTCACCTGGTTGTTGTAAAGCATATTCTGAGGTACTTGAAGGGTACGGTTGATTATAGGCTCAAGTATGATGCGAATCAAAAGTTTAACCTAGAGAGTTATGTTGATTCAGATTGGGAAAGCAGTGCTACAGATAGGAAGAGCACTTCAGGGTGCTGCTTCAGTATGGGATCAAGTGTGATCTCTTGGTTTATCAGGAAGCAATCCTGCGTAGCACTGAGTACAGCCGAAGCAGAGTATGTCGCAGCTTTGTTCGGGCAGTTGTGAGGCAGTATGGCTTAGGAAGCTACTATCTGAATTATTTGATCTCTCGTTGGATGCTACCTGTATCTATTGTGACAACCAGAGTTGTGTGAATTTGTCAGAGAACCCGGTGTTCCATGACAGGTTGAAGCACATTGAGATCAAATATCACTATATCAGGGATATGGTGCAGAGAGGAGCAGTGAAGCTCCTATATGTTGCAACGGATGAGCAGGTTGCAGATGTGTTGACGAAACCACTAGCCAGAGTGAAGTTTGAGTACTTCAGAGAGAGACTTCGTGTTCTTCAGATTGAAGATACTTCGAGGAAGAAGTGATGTGACACATTTGCAGGAGCCATTCCAAGCATGGTGAGAGGAGGATCCTTCCCATGGCTGTGGATGTAAGCGTTGTGTGATGAGCATCAGAACGATGCTCCAGTTACTACTTTGGATATGCATCAGTTGGATGCTTTGTATGATCAGTTGGATCATGTATGATGACATGCATCAGGACGATGCAGTGACGGTGATTAAGATGATCATGTGTGATGAGTATCAAGACGATGCTCTAGATGACATGCATCAGGATGATGCAGTGATGATGATCAGGATGATCATGTGTGATGAGTATCAGGACGATGCAGTGACGATGATCAGGATGATCATGCGATGATGATGAGCATCAGGATGATGCTTTGTGTGAGGATGATCAAGTTGATCTTGAGTATCAAGATGGTACTCTGTGGCCGTGGACAGGTTGTGCAAGGGTAGCATGTAATACGTCCTAGAGATCCGGACAGGTTGTCATAGTCACGTAAAAGGCCTCGGATGCTCTTTAGGGTTCTTGCTAGGAAAGACACCCTTTTAAGGTTTTGCTAGACCACATGTAATACGTCCTGGAGATCCTGACAGGTTGTGCTAGTCACGTAAAAGGCCTCGGATGCTCTTTAGGGTTCTTGCGGGGCAAGACACCCTTTTAAGGTTTTGTGGCAACCACATGTAATATGTCCTGGAGGTCCGGACAGGTTGTGCTAGTCACGTAAAAGGCCTCGGATCCTCTTTAGGGTTCTTGCTGTGCAAGAAACCCTTTTAAGGTTTTGTGGTGGGGGTCACATGTAATCAGCCTTGGAGGTCCGATAGGTTGAGCAGTAAGCTCGTAATCAGTCCTGGGATGCTCTTTAGAGTTCTTGCAGGAAGCAAGACACTCTTTTAAGGTTTTGTGACAGTCAACATGTAAAAGATCCTGGGAGATCCGATAGGTTGAGCTGTGTGCTCATAAAAGGCCTGGGATGCTCTTTCGAGGTTTTGTTGATGCACGTAATTAGTCCTGAGGATTCCACAGGATGGCTAGCTCGCAGAGATGATGAAGACCTACAGGAGGCTAGGCCTACATCAAGCATGAAAAAGGGTTGGCTCTGTAGAACCTCTTATGATGAGAAGAATTATGAGATATCCCATTGATCGAGATATCGAGTACAGTAACAATGATGATGATGCTCTGTGATCCAATGATGATGATCCAGCTCCAAAATTGAAGACTTGTGCCTATATGTATTGATGACTTGTGTCAAGAGAATACCTTCCTAGTTAAGAGGGAGTGTTAATATATTTGTAACTTCGGAAGATATTCACTTGTATATTGTATTCATTGTATCCCCAACGGAGATGTATTATTCCTCCGATTGGAAGTGTCGTCAGTTGTACTTGCATGTGTCGCAAGTTATATTGTAAGTGTCGTAACTTATACTTGTTGGGTTATTAGACCACCTTGATGGGGTCGGCCCTGTATGAGTCATGTGTGTTAAAGTGTTATTAAACCACCCTAGTGGGGGTTGGCCCAGTCAGTATTATGTTATGTGGTTAAGTTGGGGCCGATGTAGTTGAGTAAAGGTCAAGTGAACGTTAATGTATAAATAGAGAGTGTGTCTCTCTCATTCTACACATTCTATTAGTCACTCACTTTGCATTAGTGAGAGAGAGGAGGAGTGCGCACAAGTGGAGGAGGAGTATGCTGCTGAAGATATCTATCTATTGGGTTTGAGCATTGTGATCTTTGTATTGGTGCTTATTTTATCTCCGAGGAAGTTGCGGGGTTTTTCACCTTCTTGGTTTTCCCCAGTGAAATGTTTTGTGTCTCTTGTCTCTTGTCTCTTATGCTTGATATGTTGTACATGTTGTTCATTCAATTAAGATACTAGATATATTGAATTAAATGATGAAAAACTAACATCTTGCAAGGTATGTAATTTATTCTTTTAACTTACCCATCTATCATTCTCATTAAAACCCTAACTCTAAATCTTTTGGAAAATTCCATGGGTTTCATTTCTTGGTTTACTGGCAAACCATTTCCAGGTTTTTATCTTACGACCAAACCCCAGGTGGGTTCTCAAGGGTGTCATGCTATGAGGACTCCATTTACCCTTTATTCCTACGCACTGGTCTCTAACCCTTGTGCCCTCCCTAGTTGGCTTGTTTTCTGAGTTGTGTAAACCCTGTTTGTTGATCTTGCATACTTTTATACTGCCAAATCTCTCGTCCAAGTTGTGCTAGAAATCCTAAACTATCAAATCTACTCTTTGGGTCCGTTTCCCTATTTTAAGGGTCACGTTTCCCAAGGAATATGATTTTGATCATTTGTCCTAGCACTTGAATCCTGGAATCATACTTAATAGAAATTCACTTTGTTTAACTAATCATAAGTCAAATATTATTTCTTTTAATCCTCCACAGTGACCCTGTTTCCTTAAATATAGGGTTCATCACCCCTGGGGTTGATCTGGTGACTGCGTTAGATCTCTCCAATCGGGAGTAGATCAGGGTCTCCCCCTTTACTATATGTGGCTTGGATAGTATCAAGTGAAGAGTTCCTCGATTGGTGTGACAACCACTCCATCTTAGGGATCGATGCCCTCTCATGTCACCTCTTTGGTTTCCCGTCCCCTCTGCCATTCTGTATAGGATTATCCACTGGGGAAACTACGAGTTGTATGATAACATGTGCATCAGCAGTATATGCATCAATATGGAGTAGAGGGTGAGATACTGTCACGTCCCCTTCCATCAATCCAATGCAAGGAAGGAAACATGACCAAACATACCGGGCTTATTTGGTAAACTCAGCCCCATACATTACTAAGAATGCATAATAAATAAAAACTTCTGTGTGCAAATCCATACTCAATATAAACACAGTGGAATTAAATCATCTTTACACACACACAAACAGTAATGCATCGGCATATCTATCACAGGCTTATGATGGTTCCACATGCAGAGAATTCAATCTCGTTCTCATGCTATGCACAGACTTCATGTCAATTTCATTAAGATAATCGTTTCATTTCATTAACATGAACAATTAACATTCATAACAGAACACATAATGATCATATAATTTAAACCATAGAGAACACTTATCTTTGAGATGAAGCTGCCCAAACAGCTGGCTATGTGAGAGCAACGTTCCACCCAACCATAGATCTCTGTCCATCCTGTATTCTTTCAGCTGAGAGATCACCCCCGAGCTGAGTTGTGTATCCACTAAGGAGGAACTAAATAGGCTCACTCACAGCCATGGTTTCTCTTAAACAGTCATACTAAGCCAACACACAGTTGGGTTTATCAAGCATGCAATAAGCAAAGGAGGAGGATGCTAATCCAGTGAGATCAACCCCAAAGCTACAGGCATCTCAACTAAACTCAACAGTCATGGCACCCACAATACCTAGCACACCCAACACAAGGAAGGTCCCCTTCTCTGCTGCACAGTCCTTCAAGCGTCCCTTCCCTCCAGTGTTCTTCGGGGTGTGAATAGAAATTTCTAGCTGCTAATTCCTTGAGATTCTAGCCTTCACTGGGTTTATCAAGGAAACCCAACCTCTGTTCAAACATTCGCACTTGGATTTCTCACAATTCTATCATCTAATAACTCAATCCCGTCACTGGATTTTTGGGCTATAAAAACTGGGTTTTTCAATGGATTTCGGGGTATCTAATACTCTCAATTTCACCCCAGGGTTCATATCTATGGATCCCCCATTGGATTTCACTATCAAATACCAATTCTAGGCGTTTATGGCTCTTCCAAACATGGATTCTTGCAAAGTTGCGATTTTTGTTTTTTCTCACTGCTGGGCATTCGTAATGGATGAAAAATGATATTGGGATCTTCATAAATGGAATGGGACTGAGGAAGAACCAATTCCCATCAGGTAGAGTGACTTGTGGTACAAGAAAAACAGAGCCCATACCTGCCATACGAATTTCTGGGTTGCCCATGCTCCATTGAAGCCATGGACTGAATTCTTCAACTTCCTTAAAACAGAATTAAATGTTAACAATGAAAGTCAAATAGGTTCTCACAATGACATTTGGCAGCATATGGTTCATCCCCACAACCCCCTCACCACTCCCTAGTGGAATACACATGGCCCCTTCTCATTCGTTGCTCCCATAGCCAGTTTTTGTATTTTATTGCAATATCAAATATTTACATCATTTACAATATTCCATGGCTTAATAGCTCATGGGTAATAAAATATCAAATACTTGTCCATTTTAAATAAAATATGAACATACACTAGCGAGGCCTTGGCCTTGAGCTGCACGCTAGGGAAACATACATTGCATGTATACAATATTTACATTAAAAACCAATATTTCATAAGGGTCAAAATTGGGGTATTACAGATACACTCTACTCAGTGGCATGAGTCCATTGGTGGCTGCATGCGGACCTTCCAGGGTGTTTTTCCCTTTGCATGCATGAGTTTTGCATGATCTATCAGTGATTCAAAGATGCATGCAAAAGTGACTTTTTGCATGCACCAATATTAGGTTTTTGGTAAACCTAATTGATCGGTGAGATTATTTATAGAGGCAAGGGGTCCCCGGATGAGGTTGCTCAGTTGAATTATCAAAGAGTGATAGATCAAGAGTGAGGAGGGCGCATTAGTGCATGCAGGGCAACTTTTTGAGAGAGAGAGAGGAGATTTTGCAGGAGGGAGAGTGGTCAGATCTAAGCTGGATCAAAAACCACTTGCTCTAAAGGCACTTGGAACCCAAATCTGTGGACTAAGATAGTTCACTTGAGTGGATTATGCAGAGATTGTGGAGGACGAATTCCAGAGAGGGAGAGGGGCGCATTACCTTAGTAGAGAGGAGCTCATTCATAGTCCGATCTGTCGATTGAGTGTCTGAGACTTTCAAGGTAGCCTTGCCTCAATGTTTGAGGAATTTTTTTGATGATCAGAGCTCAGATCTGATCCAGTACAAGCATTTGACATCCAGAAGGGAGGGCGCACTTTTCCATGCAAAGGAATGGCACATTCATCAGTTGAGCAGTTGGCCTTATTTCAAAGCATAGCAGAGGGTTGAGAGAGGCAATAGAGTCAGAGCTACCTGCAGACTTACTCAGATTCGGATTGACAGTTAGCGCATATTTCCTTAGTGCATGCATCAGCTGAGGCATGCCTATCTAGGGTTATTGACCCGTTCAGGATAGAGTGTTACATCTGAGGTAACATTGTTGTATTTACTTTTTTCATATATTTCTCTAGGATCGAGATAGAAGAAATCCCCACAGGATTGTTGGTTTTCCTCTTTTGGGGTTTCCAAGGTATATGCAGTGTTATGTGTGATTGATTTGAGCATTTTAGTGTTTATATTGTAAATATATCTATAGTTGTTGAGTCTTATTTCATTATATCATTATTGATATACAGATACTCAAACCGCTTGAGATCTCAAGGCTATCCAGAGGGAGTAGTGATCTCTGGATTAAAATTTACATGAAGGACATGATATTTGGGTATTTACTCTAGGATGCTAGCTGGAAAGACAGAGTTATGATTCCATATATTTTATTCACCTCCAAGTCCAAATCTCACCAAGGATATTGGTTTCCAAAATGGAAGGTTTTTTTCAACATTCGCTGGCTTCTGGTATTGAGGTTCTAGTTTTCATTCTAGAGAGTGGTTTGCCAATAGATATGGAATTTCTAGGGCCTTTTCACTTCTAGATGGAACTCCCCTTGTCCTCACCTTGGTCATTTCAAAATTTCTCCTATGGGAAGAAGGTCCTCCCTTCATGCTTGTAGAAAATAGACCGAAGAGAAGGGCTTGATCATTTCTTTGGGAGTGCATTCATTCCAACGCATATTCAGAATGTGGAATTGGAGGAAGAAAGGGGTTCCATCTTAAGTCTACATAGCATTGGATCCTTAGCTTAGGATGTTCACCTAACAATTCCCGGCAGTGATCAAGTATGGATGAGCGACAACAGAGCCAGTAAGTCATAGGAGCAGGTAACTAGTAGAAGTTAAAATCCCCTCTCCTATAAAAATAGCTCGCATCATTCGTGTTAGGATAATTAATAAGCCAACCTTTTTCCGCCTTAGTATTCTTTCATTTTTCCTATTATTGGATGATTTTTTTGACCCCCAAGGGGTGTGCAGTTGTCATATAGGACTCATTAGCCACTTGATGCGCCCTCATGCATGAATTTAGGCTATACATGCATGAATTTAGGCCATGCAGAGTCAGTTCCCTAGATTTTAGGGGCTAACTCAGTGATCTGGTTCAGTCAATAGTGATCTGGTTCAATCCACCTGAGTTCATGACTGTAATGGGGGGGTTTGAGCTCTGATTTCCATTGACTATCAACTAATGTGCCCTCTATAGCCTATTTTGCATGAAAAACTCACTAATGCACCTTTCATGCTCAGTTAACTGACATTAGCTTCAGTGAACTAACATTTAGTTGAGTTTGCAACTATTGGAGCACTATAAAAGGGATAATTCCTATGCTAGACTATGATGGATTCAAATTCCTCCTGGGTAATCGAATTTATCCAATTGTACTATATCATTTTAGTATACATATTAATAGAATATGACATGCATTCTTGTGCACATATGAGTTTCTTTGCATGTATGAATTTACTGCTCAATTATTGCTAATTTTCTTTGTAATTATTCTTCTTTGCTAATTCTGTAACTGTGAGGTATTCCCAGGCTCAATGATCTGCTGTGTTCCAGAATTTTACATTGTATCATACCTCATAAAAGTTGGTTTATCTTCATTTTGAGATTTTTCTGCAGGATTTTGAGAATTTTTCAATGCAGCAGTAGTAGTTTGCATTTGCTCCAATAGCTAAAGATGGAGAATTTGAATGCTCCTTTCACACCAAGAATCTTGACACCCTTCAATTATCTATATTGGAGGGAATATATGTAGATTTTATTGCACAACAAGAGTTAGTACAGGGTCACAATGGGAAAGGAAGTAGAACCTCAGGCAGCTATTGAGAAAGCAAAGTACCTGAACAAGTTAGATGAGGCTTTTGGTTTTATGTGTATTCACATCTCCAAAGACTTGTTCTTCCATATTGATGGATTGTGTTATCACCTCTATCGATGTTCCCTCTAGAAAAGGAAAGGGCACCCTCCTATTGAAACCCAGGGCATTCCCATTGACCGGTTACACCAAAGGAAGAAGTAGAGAACCCCAAAAGTGGCTAAGTGTCAAGCAAATCCAAGCCAAACGATTAAGCCACTGTGAAAAAGATGAAGAAATGGAGGTTTTTTGTGCTCATGCGAGAGGGAACGGTCTAGATCGAGCCAAGGATATCGACAAAAGAGGATGGATTTCGTTGGGAGAACTTGTGCGTCGGATAGAGCCCTGAAATCCAAAGGAGGGGGTTCATGCATGTGATCGAAGATAAATGGATGAGGAGGGTCACGAAATAATCAACGGTCTACATAAGATTTTGCTGGAGAAAAGAGATTGAAATTTAATGGTCAAATCGGACACGAAATATTCATCCATTTCTCCCTAAGTCAAATCAACCCTACCATGGATCCGATCTGACGGTTCTAAATGGTTGCGGAATTCCAAATCCGATGGTCAAAAGCCGCTGCGAAACACACACTTTCCTGACGCTTATCCCCCGGTCTTCTGCTTTCAAAGGAATATGAATGGTCGAGATTGAAAGAATCAGTTCAGATCAGTGACTGGGAAGTGATCCGCAATGCATCGTCTAGAATACTTTCCAACTTTTCGACATTCAGAACCTGCGTCACGGATTGCGGAAGTCGGAACAGTATTTTTTTTCAAATGGACACAGAGGAGTTTCTGATTTCCGCAACCCTCATGGCAGAATGCATATTGCAGAGGACCAATTTCTCCAAAGGCGCTAAGTCGGGTCTCCAACTTCCGAGTCCCGCACTATGGACTGCGGATCGGAGAGGATAAATTGTGGGGGTCCATTCGACGGTTCCAGTTTTCGAGTCCCATAGTGCGGACTACCGATCGTGAAAGTGAAATTTGGTTGCGTCTACTCGGCAATTCCAGTTCCTGAATCTCGCAATGTCGAAGGCGTATTGCGGTGAGCCAAGGTCTCCAAAGGTGTGGATGTGTATCCCTGATTTCTGAAACCCTCCTTGCGGATTGCGGATTTTGGGATGGCATTTTCTAATCGAAGAATGAAGCAAATGGCAAATTGTGGCCATGAAAAAATGCAAAACTTCATAGGGAAATTGCATGATTGGGAGCCGATCTGGAAGCAAAAGAGAGGCACAGCCTATTTATCCATCCATATCATCCTAAAATGGCCCAAACCGAAGAGAAAAAGAGTGGTTTTCCAAGGCCCGAATGCGCACTGATAATGCACAGAGTTTCCCACCAGCGCATCTAACATACTCAGAGGAAGTTGGTTCGAGAATTTTGGCGTGAACGACCTCATCCTTTCCAGTTCAAGACCATTGTCAGTAAATGGCCATTTACGGTTGAATTAGTTAGAATATTTTTTATATTGTGTAAGCCTATAAAGGAAGATTCTGAGTTAGACACAAGGGTTGGATGTTTTTGGATTCTGAGAGTTTAAAAGCTCTGCATATGTATCAAACTCGGTCTTTCAATTCATGAGAAGACCCGATTTTAGAATAGAGATTCTTGTGATGACTGTTTTGATGTCTGTTATTTTCTGTGCATGTGTTCTTCATTTGTATTTCCCGTTGATTGTTTTCTTCTGCGGTATCTAGATCAAGATTACATGGTCTGAAATTCGTATTTTATGCTTTAGATGCATATGACTAGGTATTCCACCCTTTCTTCTTGAAGTTGCAAGTTAGAATTCATTTCCAAATGCTCTAATTTTGTGATGGAATTTGTTCCCTTTTCTGCCTTCATCTGCTGATATATTTGACTTGAAAAAACCTCATCTACCTCACCTGTGCCTCTTAAATTGTGGTCTAAATCAGTCATTTGTGACTATAAATCCACTGAAGTTTGACTCCATGCCCAATGGTTCTGTTTTCCTTAACCCCAACCAGTTGAAAAATCCCTATAAGTCATTATCTGAAGGTCTAGCCACCACTTTACCTATAACCAGCTTGTGCAAATAATACTCTAAGTGTTGAGTGAATTGTGAAAGAGAGAGCCCTCTTTGTGGTTGGAAAGGCTAGTTTCCATCCACCAAAGCTTGGATTTAAACAGCTACCTCTTGATCCCTTCTGTTGTAACCCAGGATAATATTGAGTGATAACATTCTGGCGACCATACTGGGGATTGAAGGACTTCTTTTCCCAGACTAAGAATTACAAAGAACCAAATCGGATCTCTGAGGGAAACAGAGGATCAAAAATTTAAAGGTTGTAACATTTTCCCTGGCAACGGCAACTTTCAGATTAGCGAATTTCTTGGAAGAATTCTGGATTCCAGAAGGATACCTACCAGAAGTCAGCCATATCTTGAACTAGGAAAGTTTGTCTTAGATCCAGTGAATATCATCAGGAAGGAAAAGAAAGAAGAAACAGGTATTTCCCCATTAATTAGGTCTTTTTCTCTACCTAAAGAAGAGGCACATGCTATAGAGATTGTCTCTTGGCATTTAAAAACTGAACAGTCCTCATTTAGGTCTAAATCTGAATCAGATCTAAAGAAAACCTTGTTTGACCAAAGAAAATTCCAAACACATTGTCTGAGTGCTTTGTGGGAAAATTTACAAGCTAAAGAAGAAAACAATGATTTATTTCTCTTCATTAAAGCTGCCAGCAAAGATACCCAAGTCTTGATTACTCCTCCTGTTGTCCCAATCCATACTTTTGTAATACCTACTGTTACTCCTGCTACTTCAAGAATTCCCCCTCCTCCTAGGAAAAATCTAAGAGCAGTGGCTTCCAGATTTTCCCCTTTAGCTCTCCCTACTAATCTCCATCACTTACATGTGGGCTATTCCCAACGCCTCATGAGATTTGATGGGGAAGGAAATGGTTTTGCACAATAGCATGTGGACCACTTTACCGATTTTATAGACCTATAAGAGGTGGATGAAGATGATTTCAAGATGAGGTTATTTTCCCAAAGTCTTGCAGGAGAAGTGAAGAAGTGATTCAAATCCCTTCCAAATGGAGGAATTGCTACCTATGAGAGGTTTGAACAAGCTTTCCTATCCAGATGGCAGGATAAACAAAATCCTCTTCAAATTCTCACTCAGTATGAAAAAAAAAAAACCAATGTTGATACTATCCAAGAGTTTTCATTTAGATTCATGAGAATGTATAATTATATCCCTATGGACATCAAGCCTCCTGTGGGAGCAGCCAAGCTTCATTACGCTAATTGTTTTGACAATGAATTTGCTCTCATGTTGAGAGAAATGAGATCTGCCACTCTGCCTTATATGTTAAAATATGATGTAGAAGTGAAGCTGGGAGAAAGAGACCTAATGAGGCATCCCAACCTTCCACATCCCAGTCCATTGATACCAGGTTTTAACAGATGATGAGGACTATGGAAAGGATGGTGGATAGGATCTCCCTTGACAATAGGCCTCCTTCTAGAGAAAACCTAGAACCTCAAGCTCGGAATAACAATTACATGAGGCCTCCTGCTCCACATGGAAGACCAAGAGAGCCAAGGAACCCTAGAAATGTTGAGAATTATCCATTCAGACCACCTTTTGTTGAGAACCTAATAGCAAGAGAAGAAGAAGATGGACACCCTGATGACCAAATCCACCTCTTTTCTCATATCCAACCCTAGTTCTATTTAACTAAAGAGGAACATGACCAATCATCCATGAAGTTAGATAGTAGCATAGAAGAATCAGAATCTGATCAATATCAAAGAGGCTTCCAAAATGAAATCTATGAATTTCAGAGACAACATAATTTGAGATGTAGGAAGGTAACAGTAGACCAAGGAAAAACCATTGCTGATCCATCTTCTTCTCAGCCATAAAGAAAAGAAACCTCTAGGAAGGGTGACCCAAAAAATGTAACCTCTGCTAAGGAACCTGAGAAGGGGGCAGAAGCTCCTAAAAAGGACCCAGAAGGGAGAGATAAAGGTAATATAAATACAATATAAAGGATCCATTCTACTTTCAGTTTAGAGAATGAAATATCTAAGATTAAAATCGCAATTCCTTTAAATGAGTTGGTCAAAAACTCAGAGTACAAAGATCATATTTTGAAAGTAGTAAATGGAAAATAAGGAAAGCAACCTAATACTCTCAATTTGCATGATGACAAACCCACTCTTCTGTTTGTTCCCCATGTTGAAAGTGCTCGAGAGGATGATGTTCCTCCCTTCTATATTAGTCTAAACATACATGATCATATATTACACAATGTTATGTTAGATTCTGGAGCTTCACATAATCTCATGCCAAGATCAGTGGTGGAAAGTCTAGGGTTAGAAATCACCAGGCCCTATAAATATTTGTTGTCATTTGATTCTAGAAGAGTCCAATGTTTAGGGTTGATTAAAGACATGTGTAATGTCCCCATTCAAATAAGTGCATAGTAAGACAATCCCATCAATCCTACTAGTTTCCTAGGTTGGATGGGCACATGTGGGATGGTAATAAGGAAGCTAATAAATGATATTTAGACATTAGAAGGGTTCAAGCATTTAATAAATGTGGTGAATAAATAAATTCAAGAGAAATTCTAGGTGGCAAGTGGTTTTGGAGACATATGGAGGTGGTGGGACCCACACTAGCTTGATTTTTCAATGACACATGACAGCTCTCTCTTGCCAATTCGAATTCATGGGAAGGTGAACACTCTTGGGTGATTTGGTAAGTCATAACACATGGCATTGAGCATCTTAGGTCTAAATGGGATGGAATAGTAACCTCCATGGGAGAGGAAGAGTCAAATTGGAGACTAGTGGACACTTGGGCTAGATTCCCTAGTTTTATGACAACAATAATGAAACATCTATGACATTTATGACAAAATTCAGACCTGAATTCTTACACCTGACCATTATGACATGTCATCCCCAAAAATAGGCTCAAGGAAGGCGCTCATGGAGTTGGGGGAATCTAAAGAGACTCAAATTTGAATTTGGGAGAAGATGGAAGGTTGGAACTAGGAGACAAGTGGCAAATGAGGAATATTTTCTAAATGGAAAATTATTGAATCTATTGAGAGGATTTCGACCCCTTGAAGGCTAATTTTGGTTATAAAATGTAGAAATCAAGTATGAGAATAGCTTTTGATGATTTGAGAAAAATTGCATTTGTGAAGAGAGAACTAGTGGATGACTAGTTTCTTGCCTTAGCCAATTTCGAGGGTGAAAGATTCCCATCCAAGTTGGTGTTTGGAGAGACCACTCAGGTCTTTCATGGTGCTTTAATGGAGTTTTATTTTCAGGTAGAAGCTACAGGAAGTTTCATGGTTTGGTTTATTGCATCACTTTCTCTCCACCATTTCCAATTTTGAAGGCATATTCGGGCTCCTTGAGGGATTGCGCTTTGGGTGAGATCTTGCACTCATTGGGAGAGCTTCATATGATATTTTTCTGATTTTAATAGCTTCATATCCTCTTTTCTTCATATTCAGAAACTCTCAGGTCGAAATACCCATTGAATGTATGCAAAATTATTGATTAATGAGCAAACAATGTCCATTTCCCCAATGCTTTGATGTATGACACTATAAGGTTGATTATTTCGAATGGATGGATGATTATCTGATATATTTGTGATTCATATACTGCCATCAATATATTCTACAAGTTTCATGTACTGTACTTGAGCATTTGAAACGTTTTTACTCAGTTTGTTTGTATTGAGAGGTGAAATAGTGCCATTTCCCCAAGAGTCGAATTGGGGGTTTTTGCTGTTGAATGTGAGAGAGTTAGAACAGTATTAAAAATCAATTAATGGTGCATATGAGACCTTAATCACATACTTAACACATTACATACCTCTGTTCATAAATTCGTGGGAGTTTGGAGGCATTTGGAAGGCCATTTGCGGTGTTACCCCGGGGGGATTTGATGCACAAATTACTACTCAAAATTACATATATTGATCAGAATACAAATCAAGTTTGCAGCAGTATTTGGAGGGCCATAAAACCTCCATGAACCTAATATTCAAGTCTAAATACCATTCATACACTCCTACAGAATATTTGGGAGCATTTGGGTTGATTTGGAGGTCAAAACAGTAAAACTAGTCAAAGGTCGAAATTGGGGAAAAAGTGGAAAAATTGGCATTTTAATAAAATTTTGAAAAAGGGTCATTACAAGACATGGTTGTCTCACTAACTCAAATACCTCAAAAAAATGTGATAATGGATGTGGTAGTGGTTGATATTCCACCCAAATTTGGGATGTTGTTATCCAGATCTTGGGCATCTAAATTGAAAGGAACTCTACAGATGGACATGTCTTATGCCACCATCCCTGTTTTTGGAGAAAACAGAAGACTATACAGAGAGCATAGACTATCCTATGTAGTAAGCAGCAAAATCAAGCTTGATAATCATCCCATATTTGTTGTAGACACTGATGTAGGCTCCTCAATTTTCTGTTATGATCTTGGTTAAGAAGAAAAAGGTGTGAAAATTACCAATCTGCATGAACCAAATGATGAATCTGATAGTGAGAAAGAGATACAATGCATTAACATCTCAACTAGCATAGAATACAGTGGTCAACAAATGGAAAAAGATAGTGGTGAGAAATCAGAATTAGAAATAGAAGCTACAACCACATTCCAAAAATAAAAGTATTGAGTTATGATATTTGATGGGGTTGTTAACAAAGAAGGAGTTGGGGCATGAGTATGGATCATCCCCCCAGATGAAGAGAATAAATTCCCCTGGTTGCATTCCTTCAAATTGATGTTGGATTGTTCAAATAATGTGGCAGAATATGAAGCCCTATTGTTAGGTCTAAATGTACTCAAAGATCTGAGAGCTAAAAAGATAAAATTTTATGGATATGCATAGCCAATAATCCAACAAGTGAATGGAAATTATGAGACTAAACATCCCAAAATTAGGGCTTACATAAATGTTTTTGGGGATATGTTTGATAATTTCTTCACAGACCATGATATTTATTTCATTCCTAGAGAGAAAAATACAATAGCAGACATTTTGGCCAACTCTGCTAGCAGATTTCAACTCCTTGCCCATCCTACCATAGCTTACAAGATCAATATAAGGCATAGACCCTATGTTCCAAACAAACCAAACATTGGAAAATATTTGAATATGATCAACAGATCAAGAAATTCCTAGATATGACTGAGGAATTTTCCAACACCCCAGATTGATCAAGAGAACTGTTCCTATGATGAATGGGAACCTGATCCACCAAGGCTCCTAACCACTTTGGGAGATAAAGAGATCCTGCAGCTGAAGAGAAATTATATACCCAAAGGATTGGTGTCGTTGGAAAAGTTGTTTGATGAAAATGATGTTTCCAAAAATCATAAGGTTGCTCCAACCCACAGTGAAGTGGAAGATTGTAACATTGGGGATGATGAAGAACCCAAAATTGTCAAACTATCAAATTCTTTAACACCAAGCACTAAATATGACTATGTGGATTTAATGAGAAATTTTTCTGATGTGTTTGCATGGTTCTATGAAGACTTGAAATAATATGACACTGTTATCATCCAGCCTACCATACCAGTCAAGATAGGGGAGAAACCATTCAGGCAGAAAATGAGAAGGATTAATCCTATGTTGCTCCCACTAATAGAAAAAGAAGTGAAGCGGCTATATGAAGCCAAAATAATATTCTCCTTAAGGTTTTCAAAATGGGTGGCCAGCATAGTCCCAGTGAGGAAGAAAAATGGTGAAATCAGACTGTGTATTGACTTCAAAAATATGAACAAGGTGTCTCTAAAGGACAACTATCTCTTGCCCAAAATGGACCATATATTACAGAAGGTTGTAGGGGCAGTAAGAATTTCCATGCTGGATGGACTTTTAGGATACAGTCAGGTGAAGGTACAGCCAAAAGATCAATACAAGAAAACATTCACCATGCCTTGGGGGACCTTCATGTATGCAAATATTCCTTTTGGCATGTTGAATGCGTTTGAGCTACATTTCAAAGAGCTATGGACATAGATTTTGCAGAAGAGAAAGACAGATTTGTAGTCGAATACATGGATGACATCACTGTGTATTCTAAGTCTGATACGGAGCATTTGAAACATTTGCACCAAGCGTTTTCCAAGTGTAGAAAATTTGGAATATCTTTGAACCCCAAAAAGTCAAACTTTGCCATGCAAGAAGGAAAGCTTCTAGGTCACATAATATATAAATATGGGATCAAAATTGACCCAGACAGAGTTGACACACTACATAAAATTGAGCTCCCAGGAGTAAAAATGAGGTTCAATCCTTTCTAGGCACAGTGAATTTCTTAGGAAGGTTCATCCCCAATTTTTCAAAGATCATGAGGTCAATCACAAACATGCTTAAGAAGGACACTCAGATCAGGTGGAATAATGAATCCAAACAAACATTTGGAGACATAAAAAGGGAAATTGTTGAAGCACATGTACTAATCAGTCCTGATTTTGGCAAAGAGTTTCTTATGTTTTCTTTTGCCTCTGAGGATTCCATAGCTAGAGTGCTTTTATAGAAAAATCAGGAAGGAGATGAGAAACCCATAGCTTTCTTTAGCAGATCTCTTAGAGATGTTGAGTTCAAATACAACATCATGGAGAAGCAAGCATATGCCATGATTAAAACTTTGAAAGATTTCAGATTTTATGTTCTACATTCCCATGTTGTTGCTTATGTTCCTAATATTGTTGTGAAATATATATTGACACAACCTGATCCAAATGGTAGAAGGGCTAAGTGGATAGCTGTGCTATTGGAATATGACTTAGAGATCAAACCTACAAAGCTTATCAAAGGAAAAGGACTGGCCAGGCTCATGGCTGAATCAAATTGGGATTCACTAAGAGAGAAATTGCTTTCACACATGCTGGAAGAAACTTCCCAAAACCCGTTGTCAAAGGTATCAAACACATTCTTGTCTTTTCCTTGGTATTCTGATATTATATATGTTTTGCATAACTTACAAGCACCCCCTAAGATGGGTAAGATAAAAGCTAGGTCAACCAAGATGAAGGCTGCAAAGTTTTGCATATTGAATGGTTTCCTTTATTGGAAATACCCTGGAGGTGTTCTACTGAACTGTATAGTGGAAGATGAAGCTAGAGTGACCTTGAAAGAGTTTCACAGTGTTTGTGGGGGGCACCATTACTGGAAGGCCACTATCAACAAAATTCTCAAGACGGGGTTTTATTGGCCCACCATGTTCAAAGATGCATATAAGGAAATAGCTACTTGCCATGATTTCCAAATATTTGAAGGGAAGAGGAAGCTCTTATCCTTGCCTTTGAAACCAATCTCTATAGAAGCCCCTTTCCAGCAATGGGGGCTTGACTTCATTGGTGAAATTTTCCCCAACTCCTCTGGAAAACACATGTGGATATTGATTGCCACTGATTATTTCACTAAATGGATTGAGGCAATACCAACCAGGAAAGCCACATACACAGTCATCATCAAATTTCTAGAGGAAAATATCATGTCCAAGTTTGGTTGCCCTGTTAAAATAATTATTGACAATGCTCAAGCCTTCAAATCCAAGAAAATGGTCAAATTCTATGACAAGATCCACATACAATTGGGTCATTCTACTGCTTACTAACCCCATGTAAATGGATTAGCTGAGTCATCCAACAAAATTCTGGTTAGGATCATCAAGAAGTTGATGCAAGAAAAAAAAGGTTTTAGCACACCAAGCTGACCTTTGCTCTATGGGATGATAGGATCACCTCTAAAAGATCCATTGGAACTTCTCCTTTCAAATTAGTATATGGAACAGAAGTGATATTTCCTGATTCCCTCAGAGGGCCTGCAATGAGGCTGCTACAGGAGCAGGAAGAAGATCCAAACCCTGAACTAAGGAGAGCTAACCAACTGGTTGAGATACAGGAAGTCAGAGACAGAGTACATGCTAAAGCTATGCTAGCTCAAGATAGGGTTAAAAATACTTTTGACAGAAAGACCAAGGCTGATGATTTCCAAGTGGAAGAGCTAGTATTGAAATGGGATGCTAGAAGAGAGGACCAAGCCCAAAAGTTTGATAACCTCTGGAAGGGTCCCTATACAATCATCGCTCACCATGGAAACAATGCTTTCTTCTTACAAAACAAGGATGGAGAACCAGTGGGAAATAGATCTGCCAATGGGCGGTTTCTAAAGCACTACCTCCATTAAAAAACAAGTCTATTAACCCGTCCTCACTGTACATTACCATTTTTTGAAGTTTCGATTCTATTTTACGAAAAAGGGAAAAAAGGAAAAAGAGGCCACTTGTCTACTTTTTTTGCTACCTCATAGGGAGGATAGCATCCCCGGTTGGAGACGTTGTTATCACCTCTATCAATGTTACCTCTAGAAAAGGAAAGGGAACCCTCCTACCCAAACCCCAGGCATGCCCATTGACTGGTTACACCAAAGGAAGAAGCCGAGAACCCAAAAAATGGCTAAGTTTTAAGCAAATCCAAGCCAAATGATCAAGCCGCAGTGAAAAACATGAAGAAATGGAGGTTTTTTGTGCTCAAGCGAGAGGGAACAGTCCAAATCGAGAAAAGGAGATCTACGACGGAGGATGGATTTCGATTGGTGAACTTGCGCGCCAGATAGAGACCCGAAATCCAAAGGAGGGGGGTTCTGCATTTGATTGAAGATCAATGGAGGAGGCGGGCCGCAAAATAATCAACAGTCTTCATAATATTTCGCTGGGGAAAAGAGCTCAAAATCTAATGGTCAAATCGGACGTGAAATATTCATCCATTTCACCCTAATTCAAATCAACCCCGCCCTGGATCCAATCTGACGGTTCAAAATGGTTGCGGAAGTCCAAATCCGATGGTCCAAAGCCGCTATGGAACACACACTTGCCCGACACTTAGTGTCAAGTCTTCCGCATTCAAAGGAATATGAACGGTTGGGATTGAAAGAACCAGTTCAGATCAATGGCTAGGAAGCGATCCATAACACATCGACTGAGAATACTTTCTGACTTTCTGAACCCACGTCGCGGATTGCGCAAGTCGCAACGGTATTTGATTTCAAATGGACACAGAGGATTTTCCAATATCCGCAACCCGCATGGCGGAATGCGGATTGCAGAGGACCAATTTATCCAAAGGCGCAAAGTCGGGTCTCCAACTTCTGAGTCCCGCACTGTGGATTATGGATCGGGGAGGTGAAATGTTTGCAGTCCATTCAGTGATTCTGGTTTTCGAGTCCCGTAGTGTGAATTGTGGATCGCGGAAGCGAAATTCGGCAGTGTTCATCTAATGGTTCTCATTTTCAAGTTCTATAGTGCGGGCTGCGAATCACGGAAGTGAAATTTGGCTGCGTCCACTCGGCAGGTCCGGTTCTCAAATCTCACACTGCGAAATGCGGATTGCGATGACCCGAGGTCTCCAAAGGTGCGTATGTGTATCCCCAATTTCTGAAAACCGATTGCAGAAATCGAGACGACATTTGTGGATCGAAGAATGAAGAAAAGGGAAAATTGAGGCCACAAAAAAAATCAGAATTTCACAGGGAAATTGCACTATTGGGAGCCAATCTGGAAGCAAAAGAGAGGCACATCCTATTTATCCGTCCAAATCATCCTAAAACGGCCCACACCAAAGAGCAAACGAGTGGTTTTCCAAGGCCCGAATGCACATTGAAAGAACACAAAGTTTCCCACCCATGCATCTAATAGACTCAGAGGCAGTTGGTTCGAGCAGTTCGGCGTGAATGACATCATCATTTCCAGTTCAAAGTTGTTGTCAGTAAAGGGCCATTTATGGTTGAATTAGTTAGAAGTTGTTTGATATTTTGTAATCCTATAAAGGCAGATTCTGAATTAGACCCAAGGTTTGGATGTTTTTGTATTATGAGAGATTAAAAGCTCTGCATATGTATCAAACTCGGCCTTTCAATTCATGAGAAGACATGATTCTGGAGCTGAGATTCTTGTGATGAGTATTTTGATGTCCGTTATTTCCTATGCATGTGTTCTTCATTTGTATTTCCCATTGATTGTTTGCTTCTACAGTATCTCGATCAAGATTACATGGTCTGAAATTCATATTTTATGCTTCAGATGCATATGACTAGGTATTCCACCCTTTCTTCTTGAAGTTGCAGGTTAGAATTCATTTCCAAATGCTCTAACTTTGTGATGGAATTTTTTTCCTTTTCTTCCTTCATCTGCTGATATCTTTGACTTGGAAAAACCTCATCTACCTCGCCTATGCCTCTTAAATTGTGGTCTAAATCAGTCATTTGTGACTATAAATCCACTGAATTTTGAATCCATGCCCAATGGTGCTCCTGTCCTTAACCCCAACCAGCTGAAAAATCCCTATAAGCCATTATCTGAAGGTCTAGCCATCACTTTACCTATAACCAGCTTGTGCAAATAATATTCTAAGTGTTGAGTGAATTGTGAAAGAGAGAGCCCTCTCTATGGTTGGAGAGGCTAGTTTCCATCCACCAAATCTTGGTTTGAAACAGTTACCTCATGATCCCTTCTGTTGCAACCCAGAAGAATGTTGAGTGATAACAGATTGAAAACCCCAAAGGAGGCCTGGATGAAGCTTGAAACTCTCTTTGGTAAGCAAGATGAGTTGAGAAGCCACGTTTTGGACAATGAATTAATTGCTCTTCAACCCCACAATTTTGAAACCATACAATAGTTCTTTTCAAAGGTCAATTCCTTGGTTATGCAATGGAAACAATGTGGAATTAACAACAATGATGAGCAGCTGGTGTTATCCATCCTAAGTAAGCTTGGCCCTGAATTTTCAATATTTTTGTCTACCTTTCACTCTGGGAGATTTTCAATCCCCAATTGGAAAATGCCTTCTTTAGATGCATTCACAAAATCCATGATCCAAGAACAAGACAAATTTATCCAAATGGGAGCCCTGAAGGCCTCCAAGAATCAAGCTCTTATAGCTGGGGAGTCCAAGAATTCAAATTCTAAAGGTAAGTAGAAGGGAAAGGACAAGAAGCAATTTGAATCCAAACCAAAGGATAATCCCAATCCATCAAAAGGAGACTCTAGCTCCAATAATGATAATAAAAAGAGGTTTGAGAATACCAAGTGTACCTACTCCAAGAAAGGAAACCATCTAGAGATTTCTTGCATGAAGAAGAAGATAGATCAAATGACCAAACTTCCTGAACATCACAGCATTTCCCTCCCAGAAGGTGAAATGGATTTTGATTCTGGAAGCGAGACAAATGATCATGAGAGATGCCATGCATCGATGGATGGATTCTCATTATCTCAAGACTTCATCATAGATTCTAGAGCCTCCAACCACATGGATTCCTCCATAGGGTATTTTTCCTCTCTAGATCTCATTAATGGTCCCAGTATTCACATGGGAAATGATTCACAGATATCTGCTGAAGGGAAGGGAACAATACAACTGGAGCATGGAAAGTTCAAAAATGTTCTGTATGTGCCTTCTTTGCCAGCAAACTTGTTATTTGTTTATCAGATGACGCACACAGGTTCACCAAAGAAAGTTGTTTTGGACCTGACATAGTTGAGATTGCAGAGATCTCTTATGGGAAGCTAATAGCGAAAGGTGTTGCAAACCATGCCTCGAAGGCATATGATTCTCCCACTTTTTCCATATTCTCTGCCTACTCCATTTGCACTTGATGAAGATCAGAATGATGTCTCTTCTGATGATCTAGATTCATATTTAGGAGATAAGGACCAAGTTGAATCAGATATTGATGTTGATTATGAATTTCAAGCAGATCCAGATCCAAATCCAACACCTGCTCCCAATCCAAGGCCAAAATGGGCTCAAAAATTCCTTGGAGCCACTGGGAACATAGTTGGGGATCCATCTGACCATAGAAGAACCAGATCTCAGTTTCAAGATGAAAACCTTTCACTATGTCATACAGATCCACTTCTCCCATAGAGGTGATACATGATGGTGAGGTCTGATCCACAATCCTTCAAAGAGGCTTTCCATGATCCAAGATGGCAGGATACCATGGATGAAGAATATGAGTCACTATAAAACAATGAGACATGGGATCTTGTCTCTCTTCCCCAAGGGAGGAATCTAGTCCAGTGCAATTGGATCTACAAAACAAAAATTTCTTCTGATGGATATACAACCAATTACAAAGCTCGGTTGGTTTCCAAGGGGTACTCACAAGTTCATGGCTTGGAATACAATGAGACATTCACCCCAGTAGCAAGAATGGATTATGTCAAACTTGTTTTGACAAATGCAGCTTCAAAACAGTGGGAGGTACAGCAGAGGTGCAGATCCAGATCCAAATCTAGCACCTGCATTACTATCCTACAGAGGAGCATATTGTATACATATTTACAAAGTATTTTACTCAAAAGAGATTTTCTTATCTCATATCTCTGCTTGCTGTGAAGGTTGTTTGAGTTTCCTGTTGTTCATTTTTTAGGGGTGGGGGGGGGTTCCCATGAGGTTTTCCCCATTTCCTTAGTTTCATGAACAGTTATTTTTTATTATTTTTGTATGGGTGACCTTTGGTCTCAGTTACCAGGTCCAAGGTTGTCTAAGTTTGTATTAAGGGGGGGTGTTAGGATAATTAATAATCCCGCCTTTTTACACCTTAGTACCTTTTCCTTTTTCCTAGTATTGGATGATGTTGTTGATCCCCTAGGGGTGTGCAGTTTCCATATAGGACTCATTATCCACTTGATGCACCCTCATGCATGAATTTAGTCCATGCAGAGGCAGTTCCCTATATTTTAGGAGCTAACTCGGTGATCTGGTTCAGTCCACCTGAGTTCATGACAATAGTGGGGGGTTTGAACTCTAATTACCACTGAATTTCAACTAATGCACCCTCTCTAGCCTATTTTGCATGAAAAAATCATTGATGCACCTTGCATGCTCAGTTAACTGACAGTAGCTTCAGTGAACTAACATTTAGTTGAGTTTGCAACTATCGGAGCACTGTAGAAGGGATAATTCCTATGCTAGACTGTGATGGATTCGAATTCCTCCTGGGTAATCAAATTTATCCAATTGTACTATATTATTTTAGTATACAGATTAATGGAATATGACATGCAATATTGTGCATATCTTAGTTTCTTTCATGTATGAATTTACTGCTCAATTCTTGCTAATTTTCATTGTAATTCTTCTTCTTTGCTAATTTTGTCACTATGAGGTATTTCCAAGATCAATGATCTGTTGTGTTCCAGAATTTCATAATTCGGGGTATTCTAACCCTATGGATTTGACTTCACAGATTTAGGACTCAGGTTTGGATAACAGGTGCAAGGCTCAAAAGAAGAAATCGAAGTGTGGCAACCCGAGAGGGGAAGAGGTGAAATTGGTCTTTGGAAGAGATATTAAAATTAGTAATGTTATGGAATTTGCGGATAAATCAGTGGTTGGCAGGGCTCAAGGGCGGAGGTGTGGGATAATTTTTTTTTTAAATTGGGCAAGAGATTCATGGGGTAGGAGGTTCAATTATACTGAATCTATTAAAATCATGGCAAGAGGATGGTTTTCCTTTCTGATGAACTCTCTAGTGGTTGCTTATGGATAATGCAGCAGAAATAGAACATAAACTCAATTCTATTGGTTTTGAAAACGTTGATTCCCCTCTTCGATCCAAAGCACAAGAAGATAAACATTCTACCTATCTGGGTCTAGCTCCATAGTCTTCCCTTGGAATTATGGTCGATAGAGGTGGTGCAACAAACGAGTGGGAGAAAACAGAATTGTGAAACAATTATACCGATTCCTAATTGTTGAAGGTTTGATGTATCGCCTAATGATGTTAAGGAAATGGTGTTGGCTGCTTTTTGGACATACCCGGGTTTTCAGAGAGGCGCAGCAACAAACACCCATTGGCGCACTGGCCCTTTCGGCAACGAGCTGCGCAAGCAGCCCGAGGTCTCACCCGAAGTGGCTATGGGGGGCTAAGGAATCAGGTTTCCTTAACCAGGGCGGTGTGGAATCCACAGTCTTTCCTTCCTTCCTTCCGCAGTAACTTCTGAACAGAGCGTCTGATTCTTTCACAATTCATACAGCGCAACAGCCCGGGAGCTTACTCGCCCTAACCTAGCTGCACGGCACCTCCGCACCTGCGCACAAGGCGTTTACCCGCTACGTCCGCTACGCGCTGTATTACTTCTGCGCTTACGCCACAGCGCACAGCGAACTCCTTACGCGCCACAACAATAGTGCTCTTACTGACTCCTTCGATAGTGCGCGAATCTAACTTCCAAGGGAGCTTTGAGGACTTGCTTTATATACTCATTCATAAAGACAACGAAACGTTCATGTAAACACAGATAGTAAAACATAAACATGCATTCACACAACACGGCATCATAACAACGAGAATTATATAGTTCACCTCCACGGTGAAATCGCATTCACTGGAAATGTATCTTATATTATCATAGAATGGGAATTACACAGTCCTGCTGCGCACACAGCTGCAGCCTTAGATCTTCCTGGAAACTCCACGCACACAGCTAGGAGCCCTTCTCCTAGATCTACCTTCTTCTTCTACAGAGATTACAATGACTTAGACTTCTACTGAGACTTTCTGCAACTCAGTGACTAGCTCTACAGCTATCACCTCTCTAACTTATCTAATCTTCTTATGTTTAACCTCAAACATCTAAAACATCTAATGGATAACTAACGTCTAACCTTTACAATTACACATATATATAGGTGGCCCTGAGGGTCGCACCTTTACAAAACTGTGGGCCTTTCCCAGCAGTAATCCCCAAAAACCCTAACCACTGACATGGCTAGGTGTACTGTAGGTGCCACTTGCAGTCATGTCGCTGTTTCCTGCAGGTTCTGTGACTTCCAGTGCAGATTGCGGGTATGGGCGCCGCTTCTTCGTTCACTGCTCCTTGTCCTTCGCCTTCAATGCTTTGGTCCGTTGCTCTCCCTTGGTCAGAGCAACCATAACTTCTGTACTTAGCCTTAATGAGGGTAGCTGAGCCCTCTATTCGTCGCTTCCTTTATTGTGGTAGCTAAGCTTTCTACTCGGCCACATTCACTCTCCTTTGGCGTGTATGCGCGAGCTCCGTGATTTCTAGTCCATAATCTGCGCTGAGCTCGTCCATCTGGCGCCGTACTGCGCACCGTTCACTTTTGCCCAAAATTGGTGCTTACTCGAAATTAGCACTTTCCCTTCAACACTTGTGCTTTTTCCTCAAAATTTGCAGCTTTACCATAGCTGCGGCCTATGCTCCAACAGGCCCCTAACACTTACTTGTGGCTCGTCCCCGAGCCACTCACACTAGCGTGTGGTCGCTTTACTTGCGCGGCTGCGTTTGCTTGGGTCACAGCAAATGCTTTCTTCCATTGCGCAATAGCGGAGTCCATTTCTTCCACGCACTCCGCAGCTGTCTGCACCATATCTGAACTGGCTTCTTCTTCGGTGATGCCATCAACCAACTGTTGAGATTCAGCAAATTCTTTAATCTTTGCCTCAGCTTGGGCAGCAAGTTCAGCATATTCATCCATGAATGGCTGAATGTTGTTGGTGAGTTTAGCATCTTCATTTCTGAGCTTGTGGAGTTGTTGTTGTACTCTGCGCACTTCGCTCATTTTCCTCATTTTTGCTAAGCCTTCTAAGGCCTTAGCTTCTTCACTCATAATAGTTAGGGACTGTTCTACTGCTTGTACCTGTTCCAAAGGACCAACTTTGAAAGGCAGCGTCTCAAGCTCTGTCCAAGCCTCCATAGCTTGCGTCATCAGGTTCTCGGCTTCATCTGCTCTGCACTTCATTTGCGTGGAAGCTATGCGCAGTGCTTCAAATTGTTCCTGCCTTTCATCTGTAGGCGGCGCTGCGACACGAGCTTCCAGCTCGGCGATCTACGTTCTATGGTCCTTAGCCATAGCAACTATTTCTTGCTCTAGGGCTTTCACCCTTCCGCCAATAATTTGGACTTTCTCAACCAGAGGAAGGTCTGGTTGAATCTGGCAAGCCAGCACCTCCTGGGCGATTTCATCAACTATGTTTCTTATCCCAGTGTCTTGTGCCTCATAAAGTGCGAGCTGCTCAGAGATGTTCTTATAGCCTGCCTTCAGCTCTATTTCCTGCGATTGCAGTCTTTGGTTTGCATGGAATGTGGAGAGCTCTCTAGCTCTTAGTTCAATAGATACTTTCTCTTGCACTAACTGCAAAGTTTCTATCGGGATCAAAGACAAATTTATCTCAACGGGGCCAACTGCGCTTACCTGCAGTGCGGCCAAAGGATCTGGAAGTGTCATACTTGTAGGCGGGATGTGAACGACAGTATGCCTCTCTGCAAGTACTTCAACCCGCTCGGTGCTTGTAGATGCCTGCGACATCTGCGAACTAGATGCTGGCGCATGGGTCTGCGAGACCTTTCAACTCCACGAGCTGCAGGTCCATAGCACTTCTGATGTGAGCCTGCGAGGTCCGTAGCTCGTGAAACTGCTCCTTCAAATACTGGTCGAACCCCGTGGCAAGGGTCTCAAACGGATCTTCTGTCGCTTCTGCGGGGTGTGACAGCTTATGCTTCTTTGGGGGTGGTCCTGTCAGACCTTCATCAGTCGTCTGCGCGGCTTGTTCCTTTCCTTTATCTTTCTCTTGCGCAGAAGGGGGTGGCATCGCGGATGCGACTTCAGTGGCCTGCCTCCATTCATCTAGCCAAGACTTGATAGTTTCTTCAACATCTTCAGTAGTCATCCTGTAGAGGCCTACGGCCCATTCTTCCCGAATTCCGCAAGGGCGGAAGTAAATTTCATGCAAGTTGGCAGAAAAGACCAACTTCATTCCATATATTTGTGCTGTCTCCTCACTCAGCCTCGACATCTCTTGGATAGTGTCCTTGAGGAGATGGTAATATTCACATAACACGACGCGGTTCATCTTGCGCTTCGCGGGATTACTAGAATCCCAGAGGTTTACATAGCGCATCCCTGCAACCTCTCCTGCGCGGCGTGGAAGGAACTGTGTGTTGGGGGGCTCCTTCCACCCGAAAAAAGCACATAAAATCAAAAGCCAAGAAAAATGGAACAACTGACCGACGGTGTCCTGAACGTTCCGATAGTCTTCCAAGAAAGAATTCAGGAGGAAGAGAGACCAGTTATACTGCTCTCCCTCTGTAGCTGCGATTGCGAGCTCTACAACAGCTCCAGTAACTTCTTTAGGTCTGCACTTTGTTAGAAGTCTGCCTGCAAGTAGACTGCCTATGAATCTAAGTGCTTCATCTTCAACTGTAGTGAGGTCATAAGCCCGACCTCCTCTTGTTAATTTGTATTTCTGCACCAGCTGTGCAGCCAACTTTCTGTCCTTATCCTTACCAACAAAATGAACATTGGGGTCCTTAACAACCTTAGATAGGCCGGTAATACGATGAATCAAGTTGAAATTCAAATCGATTGGCCTCCCCAGCCAAAGATAACCACCATGAACACAGAATAGCAGGGCCTTAACAACTGCATTGACTTCATTGCTACGCCCGAAGTGCGGTAGCTTCAACAGGTTCAACAGTCCAGGCCTCTCGAGATTTGTTGCAAATTCCTTCGGGACGAATTCATAAACCTTTCTAACGGGATTATGGACTACCGTCAAATAGCGATCTGGTGCGAACTGAGGATATGTTCTGTAGTCTCCCAATTTGAAGTCAGAAAACTTAACCAGTGGAAGGTGTCCAAGCAGGGATCCTTCTTCTCGCATGATTTTCGGCATTGGAGGCAGCAGAATCGGATACTTCGCATTCTTCGGAATGTGCATCTCGGGTGCATCATCTGGACGTGGAGGAATGTAATTAACCATAGTGGCCAAAGGCTCTGAAACGGGTTCATCCGGCTGCTGCGGCTGAGACGCCCTTGTGCCCAGAGATTGTTTGGGATCAGACCAACCAGGATGCGTGTAAGCCGAGGTCGTTACTGGGGTAGCCATGCCAAAATCTAAGCCTCTGCGCTTAAATCGACGAATAACTTCTTCAGTTGACAGGTTCTCCGTCGTGAACCTGTATAGACAACAAACACTTGAACAGACAAATGGCGGAACAGCGTAGGATACGAACGCTGAAAACTAAGGAAGTGGTCTGCACAACACGGCTCTGAAAACAATAACTTAGATTCTCAAATAAGACACTACAACTCGAGAAAAGTAACCCAAAGACATACGAGTGCGGGGTATTTATAGGTAAAAGCGGTAGTAAATGCGGACAAGTGGGGCTAATAGCCGTAGGCGCCTCTGCATGAGTTGACAACCCCCCTACCCCCGTGCCTCTGCGGTGCATTAATTGTGATGGACGGGCTCTGACAGCCTTCCGGGAGAAGCTAAAGCTTTTGGCGCATTCCTTAAATGTGAATCTTAGGGAGATCAAGTCGAATATGTCAGAGCAAATACAATTAAATGGCGATCTTATCCTTCATTAATATCCAGACGCGGTTATAGAGCTACCGTATTTCAAATTTTCAGCGGGTCACTTCAGCATAGGTAACTGTGCACATGGAGGGCTCCACAGCGAGGAGAACTCCTCAAGCGGAAAATTGTCAACAGGGGACGCTGCAAGAGCGGCTGTTTGACAACCCGGGGAAAAACTTTGCAAGAGCGCAAAATAGGGTCGCTCAAAACAAACTTTATTGACATGCACGGATGTTTCAAGGAACTGCGCGGGAAGTCGGAGACTGAGTGTCTCACGATTTCCGTGTAGACTGTGATAATGCGATGCCTCTTTCAACTACACTGGACATCTGCACTTCTTTAGCAATTCATTAAGTCGACAGGGCGGAGTGGCCGTCGCGATAAAGCTTGAGCCGACTCCCGTTAATCATTGTGGGCAGCAATTCTCCATTCAGCTTCGCAAGCTGGACTGCTCCTCCTTCTGTTATCTTCGTGACCTGAAAAGGGCCTAACCAATGTACATGAAACTTGCCTGGAAACTTAATGAATTTACTATCATAGAGGAGTACCAAGTCTCCTTCTTGAAAAACTTTATTATTAATATGCCTGTCATGCCAAGCTTTCTGTCTTGCCTTCTGCACTTGTTGATGGAATCCGGCTAAAAGTCTGTCTTCTTCTAAGGCAAGCAAATGTGAGAGTCTTTCACTCATAGTATCAGTATCTGCCATTTCTATAATTTGCACAATTCTGAGACTGGGAACAATGTATTCCATGGGCATAACTGCTTCTTGTCCATACACCAAACTGAAAGGTGTATGACCTGTGAGTTTCTTGCATGTGGTTCTGTAAGCCCATAACACAGCTGTGACTCTAAGGTCCCAATCATCTCTTTCTTGATTACAGATCTTGGTCAGGGCATTCTCCAGAATCTTGTTGAATGCCTCCATCGTACCATTAGCTTGAGGGTGGTAGGGTGTACTCTTATGGTGACTAATGTGGAATTCTTCAGTAAGGGCCTCTATAGTCTCATTCAGGAAATGTGTGCCCTGATCACTCAGTAGAATCAGTGGACACCCAAATCTAGTGATAATGTTCTCAAAAATGAACTGCGCGGTAGTGGCAGCATCGCAGTTCTTAACTGGCTTTGCCTCAGCCCATCTAGTGAGGTATTCAGTAGCTGTGATGATGTATCTTGCGCCAGTTCTCTTTCCTGGTGGGTTGATAGGTCCTACGAAATCAATGGCCCACTTATCGAAAGCACGCAATGTTATCTGGGGTCTTAGCGGCATTTCATCTCTTCTTGAAGGTTTTCCTGTTCGCTGGCACACATCGCAACATTTGCAAAATTCCTTAGTATCCTTGTGCAATGTTGGCCACCAAAGACCTGCGGCTAAGATCTTCTGCGTAGTTGGCTTTCCTGCGAAATGGCCGCCTGTGGTTCCTGAGTGCGCTTCTGCAATGATGGAGTTCTTCTCATGTGGTAAGGTACATTTGCACAAGACTTCATCAGGGCCCAACTTATAGAGCTGGCCTGCTATCAAAGTGAAGTCTGCAGCTTTGACAACAAGTTGCTTCTTCTGCTGGATTGTAAACTCAACTGGCGCTTTCCCTGTAGTGAGAAACTCAAGAATATCGGAATAATATTCATCTGCTACTTGAATAGCAAAGAGTTACGCATCAGGCAGATTGTCCTCCAAATTTGTAGGTTCCTCCCCTGACTCTATCCTAGATAAATGGTCAGGTCCTGCATTCAATCTACCTGGCTTCACAATAACCTCAAAATCATACTCCTGGAAGAGCAGTAGCCATCTGCAAATTCTTCCCCCTAACACTGGCTTATTGACCAAGTACTTCAAAGCAGAATGGTCAGTATACATTTTAAAATGAGTGCCCAATAGATAGTGTCTGAAATTCTGTAAGGCATACACCATAGCTAGTCCTTCTCTTTCTGTAGTGGTGTATTTCTTCTCAGTTGTGGACAGCTTTCTGCTAGAGTAAGCAATGGGGTGGTCAATACCTCCTTCTCCCGGTTGTGTAAGCACAACCCCCAATGCTATGGAAGAAGCATCTACATGAACATGAAAGGGTTTTCTCCAGTCTGGGAAAACTAGAATAGGCGCAATGATCATCTTTTCTTTAAGTATATCCAAGCTCTGTTGGCATTCTTCTGTCCATTGGAACTTCGAATCCTTTTTCAGCAGTTTTTCCATAGCCGCAGTAATCTTTGCATAACCCTTGATAAATTTTCTGTAATACCCTGTATGTCCCAATGTAGTGCACAATTGCTTGACTGGGTTGGGCGCAGGTAAGTTAGCAATGATGGCAACCTTCGCAGGGTCCATCAGGAGTCCTTGTCTGCATACAATATGACCCAACAGAATACCAAAAGGAGCACAGAAGATACATTTTTTCAAGTTAAGGGAAATCTGATACTGTCTACATTTTTCTAACATCATGCGCAGGTTCCCTATATGGTTCTTTAATAAACCGAACACAGTCCAGTCATCAAAATAGACTTCTAGAAACTTATGAATGAATTCTTTAAAAATAGCAACAACGACTCTAGAGAAGATAGCAGGTGCGCTTTTAAGACCAAAGGGCATTACCGTATACTGGAATGAGCCCCATTCAGTCACAAAAGTGGTCTTATGGCGGTCTTCTGGATGGATTCTGATCTGATGGTATCCCGAAAAGCCATCAGTGAAGGAGTAAGCCTCTTGTCCTCCAACATTATCAAGCAATTCGTCTGTAAAGGGAGTAGGAAATGGATCATGCGCTGATGCGTCATTCAGCTTGCGTAAGTCCACACAGTTTCTTATTTCACCTTTTGCCTTTTTGTCTTGTACCACCATAGGACTAATCCAATCGCTTTCCTCTACTGGCTCAATGATACCTGCTGCGAGCATCTTATCAATTTCTTCTCTGACCTTTTCTTTATATCGCGGGTTTAACCTGTATGGGCGCTTCTTTACTGGCTTGGCATCCGCTTTCAAAGGTATGCGCATGACTCCTAAATCTCCTAGGATGCCTTTCATTTCTGTAAACTTGGTAGGAAAGATATCCTGGTAGTCACGCAGTAAATCTGCAATATGGCCAACAGTTTCATCATCCCAATAATCTCCTATAGAAGCAAACTTGGGTTCGGCTTCTGTACCAATGTTAATCTTCTTGAGCTTGATGTGTTCTGTAATGGCAGGGATATCAAGCTAAGGGCCTTCGACTTTGCGCGTCCCTTCTAACTCTGGAATATTGATGTTGCGAGGGTCATCTTCCTCTTCTTCAGTGGTGAAATTATAGCATTCGAGGGCATGTTCTATTTGGACAGCCCAATCTGGTTGAGAATATTCTGGTAACGGACATGGGTCAAATACCTTCTTTTTAATACACTTTAAAGCCTGATCAATGCTCGGATGTTCTGACTCAAAGCTGAAAGTGAGTTGAAAACTTTCCATCATAAGAGGCCAAGTGATAGTGCCTCTACGCAATTCTGTTTCAGTGTACCAGTTCCTTGGAACTGTATCCAACGTGTGGATGAATAGGTGAACCCACTCATCCTCTGGAATATCTGACCATTGCTGAATACATGCTTCAACGTGTGATCTGGGGTCACTCTGTCCATCATATTTGCGCAATACTTCTGCTGTAGTTTCCTGAAATCTGCGCAGTATAAATCTGCGACAGTCTTGCCATGTGTGAATATTCTCTTTATACACACCCCACCATCTTGCGGGTGTAGCGCGCAATGCTACATTCAATGCTTGTATGCGCTGCTCATCTGGGATTTGTTGTTCATGTGCATGTATGAATTCACTTACTTTAGTTAACCCATCAAAGATTGGAGTGTTATTCAATTATGTGCCAATCCATCGAATGGATTTAGTCATCATGGCGCCATGGCGCAATGCCTTGCAGAAACCTCATGTAAGCGATTCTGCCAGTTTTCCAATCCTGCTTCTGAGTCTGATGTGCATGAGCTATCGCATCACCAGCTGATATGGCCGTCCACTGTGGGATTGACATAGTCACTATGACTAGCAGTCATCTGGTACAAGCTTTCCATATGGCGTGCTTCTTCTTCTGCTCGAATGGGTTCAATATACCGTGGTCCTTGAATGGGATCAAGCGGTGCAATGACCCCGATTTGCTCATCTTCAAAAGTCATCTGTCTTTTCTTCAAATTAATGACATCCAAATTATCAAATGCCCAGTCTATGCCTAAAAGTGCTGGGTATGGTCTACTGTCATCCAGAATTTTGATTACTTCGAAGTCTGCAGAACTTCTTACTCCCTCAATATCAATAGGTACATTGGGTAATCTGCCCAATGGAGAAACTCGTTGCTGATTTGCAAGTCTTAGTTGGATAGGAGATCTGGTAAGCTGAGGACTACCCATCTATTCCCATGTCTGCATGGTGAGAACATTAACTTCTGAGCCTAAATCCAAAATGACCTCGTCCATTTCAAATGCTCCAATCTGCGCTGTGAGCCTCATCTCTTTTCCAGTTCTAGTATGACTCCCAATCTGGTGAACAGCACGCTGCGGTGTATTCATCGAAGTAGATTGCTGACACTGATCCAACAGGTGTTGGAGTTCCATAGTTGCTTTTTCATTGCGCAACAACTTTAAGCAGTTTCTCAAGAAAGCATGAACACTGCCTAGTGCATCCTCCTCATCAGGCCTTCCCAATGTAGTGGCTTGTTCTTGCACCAGGTTCTCTTGTCTTAACACTTGCGGTCTGATATTATTATGCGGAATTGCTACAGAACTCGAAGCTCGCGGATCTGAGAAGTACTCTTGAGCTTGCTTGAATGCTTCTTTTTGTTTCTGCAGGTCGAGCGGAGATGGTTTAATATTAGTGCGGCGCACCCATTGCGTCACTGGTTTTCCAGTTGCCAACTCTGGTGCACCAGTAGTTGCTCCACTGCGTATCACTATATTAATTATAGGATCTGGTTCCCTTTTTTCTGCTCCAATCAACTGAATATTTTGGTTAACCTGTGGCGTCTTTGCTTGCATCTTGGCCATCAACCGAGGGCATTCTTCAATGATATGATCATAAGATTTACAGTATCTGCAGATGGTTGTGGGATTTTGGCAATCCCTTGCATAATGACCTTGAGCTCCGCAGTTATAACAAGTGATCTGTCCTCGTCCTCGACCAAAACCTGTTGCGCGTCCGCGGCCCCTGTAATTTCCTCCTCGGCCTTCGCGAGTTTGGTCGTACTGTGGACCTGCTGTGGGTCCTTGTGCCTCTGTCTATACTCTATAAACATCATGTTTTCTTTCTATCATGAGCTCATATGCTCTACAATTGTTCTCATCATGGCCTACTAATTTACAGAAATTGCAATATAGATTATTTGGAGTTTGTACATATTTCTACAACAAGTGACACTCTTGTGGTCTGTGACCTCTAGTTCTATAGATTTCACACCAAGGCCCCTGTGCCTGTGGTAAAGGGTTAGGTGCTCCAGTTGCAATACACTCTATGAAAACGGGACAATGGTCCTTTGAATGACCTTGTGCTCTACATTTTGTACACCAAATTTCTTCTTTAACTTCCTTGCCTTTCTTAATATCATGCACTTGCAAGGTTAAGTTTGCTAACTGGTTCTGCAACTGCGCAACATCGTTGCTTGTTCCAGCAATTGGTGAAGCTTCTGGTTTCATGGCCATCTCTAGAGCTTGTTCCTGAGTAGTGAGATTCTGTTGCATAAGAGGAAGTCTAATGTGTGGAAGCAGCGCAGCAATGAACCATTCCTTATGCTGCTGCGGTGCAAACTCAAAGCTTACTTGATCTATCAAGGCTTTGAATTTCTGGTCAAAGTCCCATACTGACTCTGTAGGTAACTGTTTTATGTCTTTGAGCTCGGTTATGCACTGTGATTCTGATTTAGGTTTCTTGAATTCTCTAATCATATCCTTTCTTACATCAGCAAGCGTCCTATTCTGTGCTACTGAGTATTTCATGAACCAGGTTAAGGCTCTTTCTCTTAGTGTGGTCGCTAACTGAACCAGCTTAACAGCATCATCATTAATTTGCTTAATCGTCCAAATGGCTTCACATAGGAACCAATGTTGCTCAGGGTCTTCTAGCCCTGTTCCTCTAAAGGTCGGTAGCTTCATGTCATCACCCATCCTTCTTGCGCGAGGTTGATGTGGAGGTGCTGTAGCACTACCTCCAGGATGGTTAAACAAAGGTGGAACTGAGGTACTCGAAGTACCGTGCGGGCTACTAGAAGGTGTTACTGCGGGGTTATACTGAGCCCCGTCTGGCTTTTGCGGTGTAAAAGGGTGATAAGGGATATGAGCACTCCCTTGTCTCTCTATATGGCTCGCTCTAGGAACTTGACTATCTTCTGGGCTAGACTCAAAAGAATGTTGGTCAAAGCCTACTTTATACCATTTTCCACTACGAGTACAACCAATAGCTTCAAGATCACTATCAGAATCTGCGGACATTACTTGTCTATGCTATTCATCGGAAGCTATGCATAGTTTTGCTTTTTCATACAGAAGCATTTTAATCGACAGGTTCAGAGAATTTAAGAACTTACCCCTGTATGCTTTGAAGAAGTTCCTCTCAGCTTCGCTGAAGCTCTTTCTGGTATCTACTGCAAACTCGGTGATGAAGCCTTCCAGCAGACTATTCAACCAAAAGTCTACTGCGCGGGACACGGGATTATCTACCCGCTTCAAAATGCTAACTAGCTCAGGCGTCCAAACGACGGGTTGATCAACATGCACAGTGGGTCCAGTATCTGCTAGCTTGGCTATCCACACATGCAACTCAAGTGCAAATGTTACGAAGAAAATTTCGTGAAGGTCAGTATAAATATGCTTCTGCAACCAGTCTTCTGTCCGAAGCCTAGAGCTTCTATTTTCTCGTTCAGCGAACTCTCCAGCCTTTGAATCAAACCACTCTTGAATTTCTTTAGCTGTAGGATTCCAGCACTGCATTTCCTTCAAAATAATAGGGTTACAACCGACGACAGAACCATTTGTTGGCTGAGTAAGTCTCAAGGAAACAAGTCACAAGGCAACAAAACCATTTGTTGGCTCGCGCTTTCTCTAGGTTTCGCATCAATCTCGCACGTCGCCGGAATAACAAGTCTTAAGGCAACGAAACCATTTGTTGGCTGCTTTTTGGACAGACCCGGGTTTTCAGAGAGGCACAGTAACAAACACCCATTGGCGCACTGGCCCTTTCGGCAATGAGCTGCGCAAGTAGCCCGAGGTCTCACCCGAAGTGGCTATGGGGGGCTAAGGAATCAGGTTTCCTTAACCAGGGCGGTGTGGAATCCACAGTCTTTCCTTCATTCCTTCCACAGTAACTTCTGAACAGAGCGTCTGATTCTTTCACAAGTCATACAGCGCAACAGCGCGGGAGCTTACTCGCCCTAGCCTAGCTGCGCGGCACCTCCGCACCTGCGCACGAGGCGTTTACCCGCTACGTCCGCTACGCACTGTATTACTTCTGCGCTTACGCCACAGCGCACAGCGAACTCCTTACGCACCACAACAATAGTGCTCTTACTGACTCCTTCGATAGTGTGCGAATCTAACTTCCAAGGGAGCTTCGAGGACTTGCTTTATATACTCATTCATAAAGACAATGAAACGTTCATGTAAACACAAATAGTAAAATATAAACATGCATTCACACAACACGGCATCATAACAACGATAATTATATAGTTCACCTCCATGGGGAAATCGCATTCATTGGAACTGTATCTTATATTATCACAGAATGGGAATTACACAGTCCTGCTGCGCACACAGCTGCAGCCTTAGATCTTCCAGGAAATTCCATGCACACAGCTAGGAGCCCTTCTCCTAGATCTACCTTCTTCTTCTACAGAGATTACAATGACTCATACTTCGACTGAGACTTTCTGCAACTCAGTGACTAGCTCTACAGCTATCACCTCTCTAACTTATCTAATCTTCTTATGTTTAACCTCAAACATCTAAAACATCTAATGGCTAACTAACGTCTAACCTTTACAATTACACATATATATAGGTGGCCCTGAGGGTCGCACCTTTACAAAACTGTGGGCCTTTCCCAGCAGTAATCCCCAAAACCCCTAACCACTGACATGGCTAGGTGTACTGTAGGCGCCGCTTGCAGTCATGTCGCCGTTTCCTGCAGGTTTCGTGACTTCCAGCGCAGATTGCGGGTATGGGCGTCACTTCTTCGTTCACTGCTCCTTGTCCTTCACCTTCAATGCTTTGGTCCGTTGCTCTCCCTTGGTCAGAGCAACCATAACTTCTGTACTTAGCCTTATTGAGTGTAGCTGAGCCCTCTATTTCGTCGCTTCCTTTATTGTGGTAGCTGAGCTTTCTACTCGGCCACATTCACTCTCCTTTGGCATGTACGCGCGAGCTCCGTGATTTCCGGTCCGTAATCTGCGCTAAGCTCGTCCATCTGGCGCCGTACTGCGCACCGTTCACTTCTGCCCAAAATTGGTGCTTACTCAAAATTAGCACTTTCCCTTCAACACTTGTGCTTTTTCCTCAAAATTTGCAGCTTTACCATAGCTGCGGCCTATGCTCCAACAAATGGGTAGAATCAAGAGAGGACTCAGATCACTTACTCATCTTGATGGAATTAAAAGGAAATGGTAACAAACCTGGAATTCCCTTTAAATTTAACTCGGAATGGATTAAAGAAGAATCCTTTCATGAGCTTGTCAAGATTGTATGGATTCCATATGACCTAGACATTCTTATTCTTAAGTCAAGCAAGAGACAGTGGAATGGGTTAAGCGGGAAAAGAATGATGAGAAGGAGTTAAGAGAGATTGAGAACGCCCTCCAGGAATTCCATGAATTAGAAGGGGGTGGCTTCCAAACAAATGAATCAAAATAATTATGGTTCAACTAGAAAGAAGGAACGGGTCCTTGTTAGCATCAAAACAAGCAGAATGGCGATTAAAGAGAAGAGCTACTTGGCTTAAAGGACAAGATTCGAACATAAAAAATTGATTTGTTGATGCTCAAGGAAGGAGGATTTCCAACACAATTTGGAGCCTGTAGAATTGGGAAGGGGAAATAGTCTCATCTTTTGAGGATATGGCAAAGATGGATAAAATCAATTTTGGGAACATGTTCAAAACTTAGGAAGGTACTTCAATTTTAGAAATTGTAATAATTGCTCAACGTTTTCCTAGTTTTTTAACGAGGAGGATAACCAAGGATTGATGGCTAAAGTCAGTGAGGATGAGTTAAAGGTAACCCTTAATAGTTTTCAAAAGGACAAAATCCCTGGCTCGGATAAGTAGCCAATAGAATTCTTCTTGGGATTTTATGAAATTTTGGGGAAGGATTTTCTCATATTTTTGGAAGACTCCAAGGTTTCTGGTAGAATCTATGCTCCCTTCAATGTTACTCCCATCGCTCTTATCCCTAAATCCAATCTTACCCGATTATTCGATGACTATAGGATGATTTCGCTCTATAATGCGATTTACAAAATTATCTCCAAGATCATTTCCAAAAGAATAAAGGAGATTCTTTCCACCTCTATCTCTGGTGAACAATTTGGGTTTTTGAGGGGCTGGAAGATTCATGAGGCCATAGGGCTTGCACAGCAAGGCCTCCATAGAATAAAAACAATAAATTTAAAAGGGATTTTAATCAAAATAGACCTGTTTAAATCCTATGATTGGTTAAATTGGATCAATATCCGGCTTCTCTTATCCCACCTAGGATTTGATGTGGAGTTCATCAATTGGGTAATGAGTTTCCTTCAATCCATCTCATTTGCAATGTTGATTAATGGTGATGCTTCTCCTTTTTTCCATGTTGATAGAGGGATTTGTTGAGGTTTCCCTCTCTCTCCCATTTTATTTATTTTATTAGAAAAAGGCCTTAGCAATGCCTTGGGGGAGGCAAAGAGGAATGGCAGCTTCCATGGCATGCAGATCGCCCACCTTATTTGTATTTCCCATCTTCTTTTTGTTGATGATATTTTAATTTTTTGTGATGATTCAAGAAAAGATATGGATATGTTGGATTATATACTGGAGCTTTTCAGCAAAGCCACATGAATGGTTATCAATGAAAGGAAATCAACTTATTCTTGTTTGAATCTAGAAGAGGAAGAAGAAAGATACATTCAATCAAAGCTTCCTTTCCAAAAAATTGACTTTGATGAAGGGCATAAGTACTTGGGATTCTACTTAAAGGAAAAAAAAATACAGAAAAGTGGAAAGGATGTGCCTGTTAGCCAAGATGACAAAAGAATATAGTTGGAGTCACAAGTGGCTATAGAGAACAAGAAGACTAGTTTTGATAAAAAAAATTGTTCTAGAATCCATATTGATCTATTGGATGTGCCTTTCATAGATTCCGAAAGGAATATTGGAAAAAGTTCGAAAAAAAATGCTTTTATTTTCTATGGAGATGACAGAAGGATCAGCACCGCTTTGCTTGGGTAAACTGGGAGAGGATTGCACTACCTAAAGCTGTTGGTGGATGGGGACTAAAGAACATCTCCATCTTCTCAAAAGATCTGACAGCTAAAGGGGTGTGGAGGTTGGTCTCTACCTGTTGTCTTTGGACTAATGTTATTATCCAAAAATACATTGCACCAGCGTCTTGGAATAGTTGATCCGAAATCCCAAAGAGAAGCAAGAAAATATTTTGATCATTTGGAAAGCAATTTTGCAAGCTTCTGAATAATTGGGGATGGCCTAGCTTGGAAAGTTGGAAATGGTCAAAATATCAAAGTGGGATCAAAACCATGGACTAGATGTGGTAGATCACATCTCTGTTGGGTCTAGGAAATGCCCCTTTTTGGCCATCCTTATTACATCATTTTGCCCTGATTTCATCCTACTTTCATAAGCTATATCCATGTCTTTCTCCAGATCAATCAATGATGTTGACAGGTATAATTCATTAATGCTTTATTTATTTTATGCCTAAGATTGTTAAGATTTGAGATCCTAGTCCTTGGTTTATGCTGATCTGTGTGATTTCATTTAGTTAAGGTCTAAAGCACGGGTGTATCAGCCAAGTGGTGCCAGCTGTTACTCTTCAAAGCACCAACTCCTCATGACTCCAAGGGACAGCGCATCCTCCATGTGAGCTGTAACAGATCCTCACTGTAACAGATTCCACTGAAACAGAACCTAGCTACAACAGACAGGTTGCATTCCAGTGGCTGAGTCTGTTGATCCATTAATTATTAGACCAACAGCATCCTTCATGATTAACAGCCTTGTTTAATACGGCTGTATTAGTTAGCTGTAACTCCGCAGCATGAAGATCATAGATCTTCATTGCTGCATGATTATAGTGGGTCCGAAACTGTATTTTCCTTTTATAAATTCTAGAAGGCTCTCGTAGCCTGGGGTTGGACAATTGCCATTTTGTATAAGCTGTAACAGAGTGTTGATACTATCAAATTCCATCATTAATATGAGAGCAGAGTTCTTCATTTATGTGTCTTAATTTGTTGTGATTCTCGGCGTCTCTGTTAGAAGGCCAGGGCCCACCTTCTCATAGAGATAGCCGGTTTAAGTAGGTAGAGTAGTTTAGCTTTACTTCTGTTGGGTGGTGTGGAATTATTGCAGATGTTACTGGTAGCTGTAACAGAGAATTAGCTTTCCTTTTGGTAATCCATAATTGCATTTTGAATAGCTGTAGCAGATTGGTGTGACAGTCGACTGTGTAGGATAATTCATTTAATGCATGTGTGTTTGAATCAGCTGTAACAGCCAATCTCAATTCCAATATCTTTCAATTATTTATGCTTCCTAGGATTTCCAATAATTATCAATTAGAGTTCAAGATTCAGATTCTGGTTGCTGTTGTATCTTCAATTGATTTAAAGTATGCAGGTTATGGTTGAGTAACAGTAGCTGCTAGATAGATCATTTTGGTAAAGATCAACTATTGTAGTTTGATAATTATAGGATTTAACTTCTTGCAAAAGCAATCTGGTTTATTTCTATTCTTAGTTTTATAACTGCTGGGTGATTTATGTAGGAAGGTAGTTTCAATCAATTCCCTAGATGTGTGAATTAGCTTAGTCTGCTTTCTGGAGTGAGTTTGGTTGGATAGATTGGTAGGATCATTATCTAAGTTTAGTAAATCAACTGCTTGACATGTTTATGCACAAATTATGCTTATTACCATTGAAACAAAAGACCTCCCTGGGTTTGACAATTTATATTGACCATCTTGTGTGTTAGCTTTAATTAACTGACATATAGGGTGACCAACATTTTGGCGCCGTTGCTGGGGATGGTAATAGATAGACAGAGTTAGTAGTTCGTTTCATTTTATTTTATTTTAGTTCAATTATTTACAGCATGCATGAATACAAGAAAAAAAAATTGGGAACCCCCTTTGAATACTAGAATTGCAGGTGGAAGAGGTCGAGGTCGTAATGCAGGTCAGGGAAGACATACATTCATTGATGAGATAATTACTAGAGTTGATTCTTCCACTAGACCACCACGGAACTCTACAGGCAGGGGAAATTCTGTTCCTCCCAATATTGAACATTCAGCATCCACAGTGGAGAATACAACGGGACCTTCAACTCCTGTTGCAGAAAGTAAATCTCCTGAAGATAAGGGAAGCATTGTAGGTGCACTAGATAGAGAGGAGATCTATCATATCAATGGAACCAGACTTACTAAAGAGGTGTGGTTGGAGACTCGCCGAATAGCAGAGGAAGAGAGAAGGCGAGAAGAAGAGAGGAGAAGAGAGGAAGAAGTTAAAGCAGAGAAAGAACGCATAAAGGAAGCTGTTGAATTCTGGACTAGAACCATGGCTGGTAGAGAACAGGAGGGCGAGAACAAACATGGGAATAACCGAGAAGAAGAAGGAGAAAATAATCAGCCTGGTAATACTATGGCTACATTAGAATTCCCTATCCTCCAGATACCTTGAGCAGCTCCTATGAAAAACATCTCACCATCAGTTCTCCTGAATTTTCATGGTAAGTCCTCTGAGGATCCTGATGAGTTTCTTTTTGAGTTTGATATCCTCTGTCGCGACTATGATTACACCTCTAGTGCTCAGAAGCTGAAGTTATTCCCAGCCACCTTGAAGGGAAATGCTATGCGCTGGTTAATGAGTCTGGGTCGTGAGACCATTACTACTTGGGACCAAATGAAAAACACCTTCCTTTCTAAGTACCAAGAATATTGCAGAACTAGGGATAGAAAAGAGGAGCTGTTTAAAATGGTTCAGAAGGATGAAGAAAGTTTGGAAGACTTTGTGGAAAGATTGTTGTACAATTTACAAAGATTTGGTCATGTTGAGATTGGAAAGGATGTGCTCAAGATTATCTTACTAAGAGGAATTAGAGAATATTGCCTTGATATGTTAAATCTGCTAGGAAAATGGGATATCTCGAAGGAACCTTTCGAAAAGATTGTTGAATTATGTCGAAGGTACTCCAGGGGATCCTCTAGAACCAGCAAACAAGACAAAGACTGAGACCAGGATGTCTTCACTAGGACTCAGAAGTCAGCTAGTGGAGGGGCCACTCAAGCAGAAATAAGCAACTTACTGGAGAATTTTAAAACAAACATGATGAGCTCCATTTCCTCAGAGTTAGATGTCATGAGAGAAAAGGAGAAGAAAGTGGTAGAAGATCTTACACTTGGTGTATTCTGTCCTAGATGTAGGAAAAATCACCCACTGAAGGAATGCCCGTTGGACAAAGCAGAGGTATGTAGGATATGTGAACTCGAGCATGATACTAAGGAATGTCCTTCCTTACCTAAGGTCAAAGCAGTCATGCAAGCATCTATTCCAGATGTGGAGCCAGCATACTTCAAGGCACAGAAGAAACCATGGCAGCCTCGAAACCAAGGTATGAAACCAGACCCAGCATTTTTCTGAATAATATGAATGGAATGAACAATATGCATAATATGAATACACAATTCCCTTCACATTATTCTAACAACCAGTGGAATCCATATCAGAACCCAATGCAAAATCCTAACTCATGGACACCATGGTCACAGCAGTCAAACCATGTTCCTTGGAATTCCAACTGAAGAAATTATTACCAAGGAAATAACTTTCCCCATCACCAGACTCAGTATCAACAGTACCCTCCTCAATAGTATCAGCATCAGCAGTATCAGCACCAACAGTATCAGCAACCATAGCTCCCTTTCCAAAACAATGCCGCACCTATGAACACACCACTTCGACCACAGCTACTTGCACAACCTAACCCGAACCCAAAAAATAAAGCAGTGCATCAATTTGAGACTGCCAACATGCCTGCGTATTCCATCACTCAGATTCCCTGCAATGATATACAATTACGATCAGGGAGGGTGGTGGAACCTATTATCACTGAGGATGTTTTCTCCCCACTGATTGAAACTGGAGTAAATCAGCACTATGAGAACATGGTTAATTTAGCAAGCCCCGTCAATGAGGATGCTGATACTCCTACTGAAACAGTAGCTGAAACTCAGAAAGTAACACATGATGTGTCACAGCCTACACAGTTGAATAAAGAACCACCATACCCTGAACGATTGGCCCTGCAAAAAACAGTGGAACAGCCCCGATTTGATCTCGTGGCAGAACTGAAAAATTTGTATGTTAAAATTCCACTGTTACAGGCCCTTCATGATGTGCCCATTTATGCCAATACTGTTAAAGATTTATGTGTCAAGAAACCAGGAAGAAGGACCAAGGATGCCCCCACTGTCCACGTGTTGGGAAAGCTTTCAAAATTAATAATGGGGAAGGCTCCTGTGGCAAAATACGATGACCCTGGGAACCCGACTGTTACAGTTCACATAGGTAACACACAAATTCCAAATGTCTTGGTGGATTTAGGCGCAACTATTAACGTTATGACCATAGAAACTGTGAAGAAATTGGGACTCACTAATCTTCGACCAACCCCTACCGTTTTGGAACTTGCTGATAGATCAATGATCAAGCTTGAAGGGATCCTAGATGACCTCGTGATCTCAGTCAATTCATGGGAATACCCTGTGGATTTCTTGGTGTTACAACTGAAATCCCAGTTGGGGGGACACCCACTGATCTTGGGGAGACCGTGGTTAGCCACAGTAGATGCCTCTATCAGCTGTCGGTCAGGATCTATGACCATTTCAGATGGAACTGAGATCAAGAATCTAACCCTGTACCCTCTAGCTCCACCAAGCACAGAAGTTGAGACTCCAGTATGGGCAGATTTGGAGGAGGAAGAGGGTGTGCAGCGATATTAACCATAGAGAGAGCCTTAACATTTAAAGATGAAACAAAGGATGATGCCATTAATAGTTTCATCAGTGATCCTATGTCAGTCAATAAAAATGTCTATCATATCTTGGACAGTACTCTAGCTTCAACAGAACAAGAAAATATTACAGAAGAAACTCTAATCGGTGATGACAGTATAATTCTAGTACTTAAGAATTCGAAGAGTGTTCCAGTAGAAATTGGGCCAGGAAAAACATTGAATATCAATCCTAATCTGGCACCTAGCAAGCTGGAACAGCTAGTCACTCTGTTGAAACAGCGTATGGGAGCTTTCACTTGGGAGTACACATATATGAAAGGAATTCCTTCTCATCTGTGCACACATCACATTTATATTAAGAGTGACTCCAAGCCTGTATGTCAACCACAACGAAGGATGAACCCGAACCTAAGAGACATAGTGAAAGAAGAAATCCAAAAACTTTTGGAAGCAGGATAAATATACCCAATTTCAGACAGTGAGTGGGTTTCTCCACTTGTGATTGTGCCAAAGAAGAATGGGAAATGGAGGGTATGCGTCGATTACAGAGAATTGAACAAAGCAACGCAGAAGGACCATTTCCCCTTACCTTTCATCGATCAAGTCCTTGATACCTTGTCTGGGAAAAAGTATTTCTCCTTTCTGGATGGTTTTGTGAAGAACATGCAATAATTAATTAATGCAAATACACGAGATATTAGAAATAATAGAACTCAGAATCACTTTTATATTGATCACATGCCACTTCGATGGGGAAACCTCCTTTGAGCAAGCTCAATACAATTAACTTCACGGTGCCTTCATAGGCCTCAACACACACTTATATACTAAGTCTAGGTGCCAATACCATGGGTCAATACTATGTGTCAATACAAACCATCGGCTAAGTCTAGGCGTCAATACTATGAATCAAAACCATGGGACATATAATACTATGGGATGACTTACAAAGCATATGCGTCCAATACTATGGGTCAATACTATGGGCTAATATAAACTATGGATCAACAAATACTACGGGACAACTTACAAATCATATGCGTCCAACAACAATATACTATCAAAGTAAAGACATGGGTTCCTAACATCCCCTCTCCCTTAGAAAAAGCTTTGTCCTCAAAGCTTTAGACGTGGAAAGTGATGCAGAATCTGAAGGAGTGGGTCCCCTGTAGCATCCTCGGGTTTCATTCCAAGCCATTGGCGCCTTTGGAGTTTCAGGGAGGATTGCATGGAAGGATGTAGACGAAGAAGAACCATATCAACGATGTGAAAAGTGCGCTCAGAACGGTGCTGATTAGCTTGTTGTTTCAGTCGAATTCTTGCCATGTGAAAATTGTCCTGCAGAATGAGAAGAAGTTGATCACGGTTTCGAAGAATTGAGTCAATTGCCTGAACTGGAGAGTTGCTGAAGGTGTATGGAAGAAGAACTGGTGGTGCCTGTCCAGAGACTGCTTCATATGGTGTCCTTTGAGATGTGGTACTATACCACTGGAGCGCTTCTAGGAAATCCATAGAAATAGTTGTCCAAATCTGTGGAGGGATGGGCAAGGGTTCGAGCAGTCCCGAAAGGAGGGTCGTTTCACCTGTGTTGACCTGGAAAGTATCACAGTCAACCACCATTCGTTGAATTGTCCTTTTGAGTCCCTGCCAAAAGAAGTTACATTGTTCCTGTTCATACGTTTTGAGGAATCCAGAGTGCCCTACTGATGAAGAAGCATGGAGTTCATAGAAGAGATAGCCCCGTTGAACAGATTGCAACCAATTTGGAACAAGCAGAGAAATAGCTGTAAGAGAAACTGGGTCATCAAATGTGCGAGGAGGAGCATCTTCCACCATATTATCCTTACCCTTCTGGTAAGTGGTCACATAGTCATAACCCATGAGTTGGATAACCCATTTCAGGTGTGTTGGGGAGGAGACCCGTTGTTCCAAGAAAGTTTCCAGACTCTGGAGATCAGTCTTGATGCAGAAATAATTCTCCAATAGGGATGGATGCCACTTCTGTACTATATGCAAAATAGTCATCATTTCCTGCTGAGAGGTAGATGCGGCTAAATTCTTACCGAAAAGGTATCTTGAAGGCAACAAGCTCATTGGTTCAGTAAAGACACCTGCATATCTATCCAAGGAAGTAGTGGAGACTGTTGATGGGTGCATCTGAATGGAATGGAGCTGAGCGATGACACCATGTGAATTATTCTTAAGTATTTTTTCCAGGCGATGTGAACTGATGATGTAGAGAGACCCTGGTTGTAAGCCCATAAATTTGTGTTGTGCCCCATTGACTGAAAACTGCATCCAAAGTTCAGCAAAATCCCATAAGATGGGGCCAAGTGTGCATAACCATTGAACGCCCAAAACCACATCACATCCGCCTAAGGATAAGGCAAACATGTGAGAGCGCAGGTTATAATCTTCCATAGAGATACGCACATTACTACACTTCCCCTTACAAGGTAAGGTGCCCCCATTGGCAACAATGACTTCAAAGTTGGAGCAAGGATGTACAAAACAATCAGCCTGTTTGGCAATCCGAGGATCAATGAAGTTATGAGTGCTACTAGAATCAATGAGTATGGTAAGAGGGAGATTCTTGAAGTATCCCTTGACTCACATTGTTTGTGGGGTGGTGACGCCGGTTACAGCATGGAGAGAGATCTCGAGTGGGTCGTCCTGAGATGGGGTGTCAACAGGTGGGTGTTGAATGTCGACTTGATCATCTACTGTATCTGGAGCTTCTTTATCAAGTTCTGAGGCAGGCGGAGAATCCACATCCAAGAGATAGAGTTTTTGTTGAACACATCTATGTCCCCGAGTGAATTTCTCATCACAATTATAACAAAGCCCTTTTTCTTGGTGTGCCTGCATCTCTGTTTCAGACAATTGCTTGATAGGAGCTGGTTGAGGAGCAGGCATGATGGGAGGTCGTTGGGAACCCATATTTCTGAAGGGAACAAAGGTGGGTTTGGAGCGTTGTTGAGCTGTGATCTTGTCCTCGTCCAGCTTAGCCAACCCTAGGACTTCCATCATTGTGTTGGGACAAAACATTTTGACCTCGGAGCGGATTTCATCCTTGAGACCACTGATAAAACAACTCCTGCAGAATTCATCAGACAATCCTTCTGTGTGATTGGCTAGTTTCTCAAATTCCGTCTGATACTCTCTCACTGTGCCAGTTTTGTGAAGTTTAGTGAGTGCTCCTGTGAAGTCGTCAAAAGCACTAGGACCAAATCGTGGCAAAAGGAGTTGGCAAAAATCTGTCCAGTTTGGCTCAGGATGAGCTTTGATGTACCAATGGTACCATTGAAGGGCTTCCTATTCCAAATGAAAGGATGCAAGTGGAACTTTCTGGACATCAAAAGTATTATGCAGACTGAAATATTGTTCTGCTCGGTATATCCATCCAGTCGGATCAATACCATTGAAGCGAGGAAAATCAAGCTTCGGCCCAAGAAAATCGCTGGAAGAAGAGAACCCGGTGGCTACAAAAGATTATGGCTGTCGGTTATTGTTCATGGCTGAATGCTGAAGATGGAGGCTGAGAAATTTTTCATCCAGATCCTGGAGTTTGGCTTGGATGGCTGCAAGTGCTTCTTCCATGGTTTTTGCTCCTGCACGGGTGACAACCATAACCAGGAGTTTTTTTTTTTTTTTCTTTGGTTGACTGGGTAGAAAAACAAAAACAAAAACTGCTTCAGTAAAGGAAAATCTGGAGTTGGAAAAAAATCTGAAGGGTAATTGGGGTTTGACTAGGTTTTGGACACTGTCGAATATACAGGGAAGCAAAAAATGAAGATTTCAGAAGCGGGGTGAAAGAATGGGAAAATTTGGCAGAGGGGAACAAAGAAGCAGAATTCAGAAAGGAACTCTGTGGTAAAATTTGAAGGTGATTGGGTGAAATCTGAGGAAGTTATGGCAAACCCTAAAAATAGACAAATGTGGGATTTTGGGCTTTGGGAAGGGGAATTGGGGATAGGGTCCTCAGGAATGAAATATGCAGAATGGGATGACAGGGGTTCCCCCGAAAATTTCAAGGGAAACAGAGTGAAAACAAGGGAGATATGGAGAAAAAACTGAATTTTATACTTTTTTTCTTTTTTCTTTTTTCTTTTTTTTTGAGACTGGAGTGTCTACGGCTCGGAAGGGATCTGAAACAGATAAATCTGCAACGGCCCAGAAGTGAGCGGAAATAGAGGGATCTAAATGGCTGGATCTGAAACGGCGCAGCAGTGATCGACAACAGTTCAGCTGAAAATAGATATGGACCCCAAGTATGTGCGGCTTCCTAACAGTTCAGGGGTTTCACTCGGCCACCAATGTTGTCTGACGGCTTGCGTATTGGGGTAGTACCCCTTACTCCACGGCTCAGGTAAAACTGATAACCGCTTTGCCACAAACGACAGCTCTTGGTTTACCTCACGGGTGGGAACTAGTCAATCAGGTAGGGGTCGTTGCCCTTTTCGCTAGCAGGTCCTCTCAATGGGCCAGCTACTTCGGGGTTCCTATGGTACTCCTCACAATGAGTTTTAGGGCTTATGCCCAAGTACTTCCCACAGTTAAGTGGATAGGGATTATTCCCAAATCCGAACCTGCAACAGATGCGAAAAAAAAAATTGGCAGAAATTTCACCCAACGAGCCCAAGAAAGTGCTCTGATACCAGATGTGAAGAACCTGCAATAATTAATTAATGCAAATACACGAGATATTAGAAATAATAGAACTTAGAATCACTTTTATATTGATCACGGGTCACTTCGAGGGGGCAAGCTCCTTTAAGCAAGCTCAATACAATTAACTTCACGGTGCCTTCATAGGCCTCAACACACACTTATATACTAAGTCTAGGTCCTAATACCATGGGTCAATACTATGTGTCAATACAAACCATGGGCTAAGTCTAGGCGCCAATACTATGAGTCAAAACCATGGGACATATAATACTATGGGACGACTTACAAAGCATATGCGTCCAATACTATGGGTCAATACTATGGCCTAATATAAACTATAGATCAACAAATACTACGGGATGACTTACAAAGCATATGCGTCCAACAACAATATACTAACAAAGTAAAGACATGGGTTCCTAACAGGTTTTAGTGACTATAACCAGATCCAGATTGCTCCAGAAGATCAGGACAAAACCACTTTCACTTGCCCCTGGGGAACTTTTTCCTACCGAGTAATTCCTTTTGGGTTGTGCAACGCACCAGCTACATTTCAGAGAGCAGTGATTGGAATCTTTTTAGAAATGGTGAATGATTGCATGGAAATTTTTATGGATGACTTTACTCCATATGGTGATAGTTATGAAGAAGCACTGAAAAATTTAGAAAAGGTCTTGAAACGCTGTGAATAGAGCCAGCTCTCTTTAAGCACTGAAAAGTGTCACATGATGATGAGTGAAGGCATAATGTTGGGGCACTTCATCTCTTCTGATTGTATCCAGGTAGATCCATCCAAAATCAAGGTAATTGAAAATATACCAACTCCTGGAACACAGAAGGATGTACGTAGCTTCTTAGGGCATGCTGGCTATTACAGAAGGTTCATAGAAAAAATTTCCAAACTAGCTTCTCCTTTGTTCACTCTGTTGATGAAGGATGCACAGTTTGTCTGGAATGATGCATGCCAAACAGCATTTACTGAGCTAAAAAGAAGTTTGTCTACAACACCCATCTTACGAGGGCCCAATTGGGCTCTGCCTTTTCACATTTCTTCAGATGCTTCAGATACTACCATTGGAGCAGTTTTGGGACAGCAGGAAGGTAATGCTCCTTATGCCATTTACTACATTAGTAAAAATTTGTCTCCTGCTGAACTAAATTATACTGTCACAGAAAAGGAATTTCTTGCCATTGTTTATGCCATCAACAAATTTAGACATTATATTACTAGATATTCTACATTTGTGCACACTGATCATTCTGCTATCAAGTATTTAATGAATAAACCGATCATGAATGCTAGAGTTACTAGATGGTTGTTACTGTTACAGAAATTTGATATCACAATTATTGATAGGTCAGGAAAGGAAAATGTTGTTGCAGATTTTTTATCTCGACTTACTAATAGTGATGACAATTTACCAGTCGAAGATTCCTTCTCTGAAGAATATTTGTTTGTAGTATCAGCTCATTCCCCATGGTATGCAGATATTGCTAACTTTTTGGCTGCAGGTAAGCTCCTGGCACATCTGTCAAATAAAAAAAAAAGGAAGATGATACAACAGAATGCTAGGTACTATTGGATTGATGGCCATCTTTTCTACACAGGGCTTGATTTAGAGATCAAAAGATGTGTTAGAGAAGATGAAATCTTTAGCAATATTAAAGCTTGCCATGATGAGCCCTGTGGAGGAAATTTTGCTAACAAAAGGACAGGTCATTAAATTTTTAAGAATGGGCTATTTCTAGCCCACATTGTTCAGGGATGCAAAGAAGTATGTTCAAGCATGTGATAGCTGCCAAAGGATGGGCCAACCCAACAGATTAGATGAGATGCCTTTGCAACCACAGCTTGTGGTTGAACCATTTGATAGGTGGGCTCTAGATTTTGTAGGGCCTATCAACCCTCCCTCAAAGCAGAAAGTTCACATCTTGGTTTGCATAGATTACATGACCAAATGGGTAGAAGTTGTAGCCTTGGTTAAGGGCAATGATCAAGCTGTGATTGATTTCCTGTATGAAGAGATTTTTACTCAGTTCAGAGTACCTAAGGAAATCATTATATACGTTGGACCACAGTTTGTGTCTCACAAGCTGGAAGCACTGTTACAGAAATTTCATATTCAGCACAGAATAACCTCGCCATATCATCCACAGGCCAATGGCCAAGTGGAGAGCACAAACAAGGGTATCGAGGCTATTCTGACAAAAACAGTGAAGATCCATCGTAAAGATTGGGCCGAAAGGCTTTCAGAGGCACTATGGGCTTATCGTACTACGTGGCATAACACCATTGGTTTTTCTCCATATGAGTTAGTGTATGGTAAGAACGTTGTTTTTCCAATAGAATTTGAAATCAGAACCTTGAAAACAGCTGTGAAAGCAAACCTAGATTTATCAGAGGCACAGAGGAACCGACTAAATTAGCACAATGAATTGGATGAGAAGCGCACAGCTGTAGTACCTCATATAGCTTTAATCCAACAACAGCGCTCTAAGTGTCATGATCGATTTATAAAGAAGAAATTCTTCCAAGAGGGGGACTGGGCCCTGTTGTATGATTCACGGTTTAAGAGGGACTTTAAAGGCAAATTGCGCACCCGTTGGTTGGGACCCTATCAGATAGATCGAGTATTTGATAATGGAACAATCCGATTGATCACCATTGATGAAAACAAAGTACCATTATTCGCAAATGGTCATTGGCTGCGACTGTATCACAAGCCGATCTCAAGGGAAGTTTTCATTTCGCATGTTGCAGGTGATTCAGACTATCAATTAACGCCAAGGAAGGGATATTTCTCAAACCCTATGAATTCCTAAAAGCTACAATTTCCATACATATTTTGTACATAAATAATTGGTTTTTCTTTCATTTTGTATTTTATCTATTTTTATTTTTTTGCACTTGATCAATTTGTTTTGAAGAACTGTGTGCAGGAACTAATTGGAGGAACAGCAGTCGTGACTGGGCCAGATGATTGCAGACACCTCACATTGTTTCCTAATTTAATAAAGCTCTTTGAAAAAGATGGATGATTCGTAGTCTTCCATAGCTAGCTAAAATTTGCTTGTTACTTCATTCTGACACATCTGCGACTCCTTGCCTTGCTCATTCTTCCTATTTTTGTAGCTGTGACTCCGCCATTTTCCCTTTAATTCACTTTTCCGCGGCTGTGACTCCGCCACTTTTTCCCATTCTGCCAAATTTCGCAGCTGTGACTCTGCTATTTCCGCTTACCTTTCTAAGTTTGGAAGCTGCTACTCTACTATTTTCATTTTTACCCCTTTCCAGTAGCTGCAACTCTGCCACCTTTTCCCATTCTGCTAAACCTAGCAGCTGCGACTCCGCTATTCTTGACTATCCGCCAAATTCAGCAGCTGTGACTCCATTATTTCCACTTCATTTCCGCTCATTTCATACAACTGTGACTCCGCCATTTTTGCTTATTTTTCTCATTCTAGCAGTTGTGACGTTGCCAGTTTGTCTTCTCTCCGATTGATGATGCCAATAATGATTCAATTAGGCGTCAGTTTTGTTGCTCGCTCCACAAGATCCAATCATGGTTTGCCACGAAGAAAAATTTCGGGTGTCTTGAGTAGTTGTCAGCTCGCGTGGTGATCTTCAGCACATGTGCATTCATACTTGCAAGGACGACGGCCGGCTGTAATGATTGATCCATGGCTCAAACTCATAAACGCAAAGGTACGGATCGCATCTTTTACATGATTTGGTAGAAAATTAAATACGGTAATAACGATTATGTACTCTCGTAACCCTCGATTAACGAACCCATATGAATTAACCTCTAGGGATTATGTCAGAATCATGGTTGTATTTATTTCCTGTCACCTTACCTGATTTGCACTTGTTACCCCAATTCTACCAACTTCATCGTTTCAACGGAATGTTCATATTGGCGCAGACTTGCCTAAAACCTGATTTTTTAACCCCAACGATCCTTTGCATGTTCGCAAAACTTCAACTTCCACATCTAGACTTGAAATTGCTACGGTCGTTCTGAACTTTGAAGAGGGATTAAAATGGGAAACCCAGTCCAACATGAGCCGGTAAATACAGAAGCTGTATGTGCCAATGTAGAAGTTCTTAATATTTTTACAGCAGCAGGTTGGATGGCATACTTTGAACGGTTGAACGGTTTCCACACAGAAACCACATTGCAATTGGCCCTCAACCTGACTGATACTCACTCCAAGGTCAGGGGATTGCGTGTGGATGTTACCAAAGAAATCATAGCCGAGGTTACTGGCTTACCCCTAGTTGGGAAGATGTTATTTGGATGGAAGGCACATAATGCAAATGCGGTGAGGGAATTTTTGGCAGTCGGAGAGCGGGTTAGTCCAAAGCACCGTGGGCTGGAACTGGCATCTTTACCATCACCCTGGAATCAAGTGGCAATCTTTGTGAAAAGATACATCTCTTGTGGAGGTAGGTACCAAATTGTTTCCTTCTCTGAACTTCCCTTACTGTCTCATTTACCCCACGGCAATTTAGTGAATATACCATTTTATTTGCTTAAAGCCCTAAAAACCATGGTTGGATATGCAAGAACCACCCAACGCCCTGTTTCCTCCCTTACTAATCATGGCCTAATTAAATTACTAGTCCTAGGAGCCATTGCAAATCGTAATTTAACATGGGAAAAATTTCTAGCTAGAGATGCGCCAATCATACAACCTGTATTGGAAATGGAGGATGCTAATGAAGATAGTAAGGACCGGCATTCCTCAAATCGGGTTGGGGGGGAGGCTGGAGCATTAGAAAACCAGACCAGTGACGAAGAGGAAGTAAACAAGGGAGAAGTAGCATTAACCGAAAACCCTGTTGTTGAGGAAATTGTGATGAAAACCATGGAGCAGGAGGCAGAAAAATTAGAAGTTGTAACTGCAAAAGAAGATACTCAAATAAAAGAAGCTAAAACTGGAGCAGTTGTTGAAGCTGTGACAGTAGAAGTTGCAATTGCAGAAACAGGAATTCAGGAGGAAGGATATCAGACAGGAATAGTAGAAGAAGGGATTGTGGAAATTTTGGAGGTTGTGTCCTCTCCAGAGATAAGGGGTACCATTATTGAAGAAGAAAAGACCAAGGTAAAGACCCCTGTGTCAAAGAAACGAAGAGTAGGATCAAGAAACAGGGGTCAGACACCCACTGTAGCAAAGAAAAGTAGAATCGAAACTGTCAAAGCACCAGTAGCAGTGGGCAGTGAGGAAAACCCAGTGAGAATGGTGAGAAAAAGAAGGACTCGATCAGCTATAACAGCAAAAGCAGCTGTGACAGCAGCAGTAGCAGAAGCAGCTGCAATAGCAACAGAGATAGCAAAGACAGCAGAAGAAGCTGAGACAGTGGATGCAATTGGGGGTAATATTGAAGCACCCTTAACAGAGACAGCAGGAGCAGTCAAAGAGAATAGGGAGTCACTTATGGTAGAGAAAGCACCTGTAACAGGGGTAGATATAGAGATTCCCATTTTGAACCCCAAGTCATCTGCTGCTATGCAAGAACCTTCCAGAGAAGAACCTCAAATCGAAAATATCCTGCTTGAAAATGAATTATTAAAAGAGGAGGTGCAGATATTGCGAAATGAGATGGAAAGATGGAAGGGAGTAGTTGGAAAGCAAGCATAGAAGAATTTGAACACATTAGCAAATGCTGCAAACTTATTTGAAAATTCATCTTTTGCATTTGAAAATGAGAATTATGGAGAGACTATTTGTCCAGAGTGTGGAGATATATTTTTTGCAGCAGGACACAGAGTTGTTGTGTTGGGATGTATCACAAAGGCATGTACAGATAGAGGAGGTGGAAGAAGGAATGCCAGAAATTGAATTGATGGGGGGAAATGAGCCAAGAATTGAAGAGATCCCTGATTTGAATTTACGAGATGAAACAATACAGTCCCAGCCATCATGGGATACCGAGCTTCGTCAGGACTAGTCTCATCAGTCAGAAAAACTTGATATAACCCAGAAACAATCTCAGCAGTTCAAAGAAATTGAGGAACAGGGAACTATTACACAAGAACCAATACCCTTGAAAATATTTAGTGAGGCTGCGACTCAGACAGCAACATTTGATATCAAGGACCAAGAAGAAAACACTTTCACACAAGAACCAGTGTTTCTAAAATCATTTGCTACAGTTGCAACACAAACTGAGATGGCTAAGATTGAAATGGAGAAGGAGGATGTTGTCACACAAGAACCGGCAATCCTAAGAATATTGGTTGAGACTGTGACATAGACTGGGGAGGCTAAGGTTGATATAGAAATAAAGGATGTTGTCACACAAGAACCAGCATCCCCAAAATCCATGGCTGAGACTGCACCACAGGCACAGACCACTGCCACTCTAATAGAGGATGAAGCTGTTACAGTGCCAAACCAAAACAAGGAAGTCATTTATCTTGACTTTGATGATGAAAAGGAGGTAGAAGACAGAAGATTTCAACGGCTGGAGAAGAATATTCTTTGGTTAAATCTCAAGTTGGATAAATGGCTCAAGTGGATTGATCAGTTCAGGACAAGTATGATCTCTCTCCAAGAACATAGGAATGTCATTAAAGGGCTGAGAGAAAAGTGGGCTGAGGAGTTATTCTTCCACAAACTCCGATGGGAGAAACTTCAAGAAAAATTGGAAGGATTGAAGAAACTTAAGTCCCTGCAACAAGAAAAAGACAAAATGTACACTCTTTCCATAGACTTGTTGAGTTGCAGGGCTCCGTCCCCCTCTTACCCTGTCTTTCTCCATGAGCAGACAACTTTATTTCAATTAAGGGCTCTTAAGGAAGGGAGATCATTTGATTTGGCAACAACTACTTAGTTTTTGGAGACTTTTCTGAAGAGTGATTTTGAGGATCAGCATTTGTTATGTGAATTGTATTTACATGACAGGGCTTGTTATATTGACTTTCCATCTAATCCATTACCTTGTCTAGGGGATGTTCAGCTGAGGGAATTTGCCTCTTTTTTCATTAACCATGTAATATGGCGAGATGCTTTCCAAACCATCCTCGGGAATGAGGAGAATTCTACTCTCTGGATTAGGGGGGAACCTCAGGATCCAAAAGCATTCATAGAAAATCATGTTAAATCTCTCAGGGTTCCTTCAATTGCCCGATACTTTGAGAGCCTGTGAGATAAAATCCTTACCACATGTGTCCCAATGATTCTTAATATGCAGCAGAATGCCCTAGAAGGTAGTGAATACAGATGGTTGTACTCTTCCTCATCCCTAAAGGAAATGGATCCATATGGTTTTGAGAACTTCAGGCAAGCTTTGACAAGGATTCCCGGATATGTGCAGTGCATGAAAAAGTGTGGGTCTTGGTGGATTGAATTAAGATTTAAATTCCCTCTCATTTGGTTGCCTGTGAGTCCTTACAGAAAAATCTATGCTTTGACAGTAGAAGAAGAAGAGTTGTGGTGGGATCATTGGATATCCTGCTATGGGTTTGTGCCTCGAGGGGAGACACCAGAACTTGCCTATAATCTTACAAATCTCCACAGATTTAACTCAGACTCAGATTCAGACTAGGGGAGGTTGTTGCATGAGGACATGCAATCGGATAGTTGGGGGCAGATGTTGGGTCTAGGAAATGCCCATTTTTTGCCATCCTTATTACATCATTTTTCCCTGATTTCATCCTACTTTCATAAGCTATATCCATGTCTTTCTCCAGATCAATCAATGATGTTGACAGGTATAATTCGTTATTGCTTTATTTATTTTATGCCTAAGATTGTTAAGATTTGAGATCCTAGTCCTTGGTTTATGTTGATCAGTTTGATTTCATTTAGTTAAGGTCTAAAGCGCAGGTGTATCAGCCAAGTGGTGCCAGTTGTTACTCTTCAAAGCACCATCTCCTCATGACTCCAAGGGCCAGCGCATCCTCCACGTGAGCTGTAACAGATTCCACTGAAACAGAACCTAGTTGCGACAGACAGGTTGCATTCCAGTTGCTGAGTCTGTTGATCCATTAATTATTAGAGCAACAACATCCTTCATGATTAAAAGCCTTGTTTAGTACGGCTGTATCAATTAGTTGTAACTCTGCAGCATGAAGATCATAGATCTTCATTGCTGCACGATTATAGTGGGTCTGAAACTGTATTTTCCTTGTATAAATTCCAGAAGGCTCTCGTAGCCTGGGGTTGGACAATTACCATTTTGTATAAGCTGTAACAGAGCGTTGATACTGTCAATTTCCATCATTAATATGAGAGCAGAGTTCTTCATTTCTGTGTCTTAATTTGATGTGATTCTCGGCGTCTTTGTTAGAAGGCCAGGGCCCGCCTTCTCACAGAGATAGTCAGTTTAAGTAGGTAGAGTAGTTTATCTTTACTTCTGTTGTGTGGTGTGGAATTATTGCAGATGTTACTAGTAGCTGTAACAGAGAATTAGATTTCCTTTTGGTAGTCCATAATTGCATTTTGAATAGCTGTAGCAGATTGGTGTGACAGTCAACTGTGTAGGATAATTCATTTAATGCATGTGTGTTTGAATCAGCTGTAACAGCCAAGATCAATTCCAATATATTTCAGTTGTTTATGATTTCTAGGATTTCCAGTAATTATCAGTTAGATTTCAAGCTTTAGATAATGGTTGTTGTTGTATCTTCAATTGATTTAAAGTAGGCAGATTATGGTTGAGTAAAAGTAGCTGCTGGATAGATCATTTTGGTAAAGATCAACTATTTTAGTTTGATAATTATCGTATTTAACTTCTTGCAAAAGCAATCTGGTTTATTTCTATTTTTAGTTTTATAACTACTGGGTGATTTCTGTAGGAAGGTAGTTTCAATCAATTCCCTAGATGTGTGAATTAGATTAGTCTACTTTCTGGAGTGAGTTTGGCTGGATAGATTGGTAGGATCATTATCTACGTTTAGTAAATAAACTGCTTGACATGTTTATGCACAAATTATGCTTATTACCATTGAAACAAAAGACCTCCCTGGGTTTGACAATTTATATTGACCATCTTGTGTGTTAGCTTTAATTAACTGACATATAGGGTGACCAACAATCTCCTTCCCCAATTTATTATCTCATTTTCGCATGATTAAGTTATTTTTCATCTCTCTCAGGTAGTTGATCCCCTCTCTACATCCCTATAGAGCCAAGTATGGAATACGGCTGCCCATATTGGGTTGAATGAAGAAGATTCAAGATCCCGGGGTGAGTATATGCAGGCATTGGGTATAGGTCATATAATAATTATCGATTGAGAGGATGAAATTATTTGGTCCTCGAACATTGTAGGCTCCAATACACCCAAAACAGGATATATCCATCTAATTAAAGAGAGCCTAAATAGATATCCCAGGAGGGGGGTGTGGAAACACAAATTCCCCTCTAAATCTAACCTTTTCATGTGGTGTATTCTAGAAAATAAAACTCCTACATGTGACAACCTCCAAAAAAGACAGATTGCTTGTCCCAAATGGTGTCTACTATGCAAATATTGTTCTAAAAATGTTCATCATATTTTGCTTACCTTTCGATTCAAAAAGGCTATATGGAGTGAAATTTCCAAACTGTTAACTGAAGCTTTCAAGTGGCGGGGTGACAGTGTGGACGATGCTTTTCAAAACTAGTCTCAAAACTTGGATAATCATCCCTTCGAAGCACTCTCAATTATCATTAGTTGGGGTATATGGTTAGCTTAGAAAAAAATTATTTTCCATGATCAATCAAACTCATTGAACCTTGTATCCTCTCAAGGAGTGGCTATTCTCTCCTTCTTTCCTTAGGAAAAAGGATAACTTGTTGTCACAACAATATCTAAAGAACATATAAACAAACAAATTCCTTGGAACTTTTTCGATGAGGCCTCCCAAGGAACGTCTTCGGTATGTGAGTGAGGGAGTGTTATTCATATTTTTTATTACCATTTCTTTAATATTAAATAAAGCCTCATGGAAGGCTCCAACAATTATGTATAATTTTTATCTCAAACTTCTTCCCTTGTTTGCTCTGGAAAAAGGCTGAAGAAACATTCAATATTTGGGGGATTCAATGCTTATAATAAATTGGATTTTAGAGGTCTAGTGGTGTCACAATCTTCCTTTGGATACTTTACTAGATGGGGTTAAGTTAATTAAAAGAATTGTTTACTCCTTTTCATGCCACCATTTTCACAGGAAGTGTAATAGGGTGACTGATGCCCTTTCAAAAGAAGGCTTGCAAATGACGGCAGGGCAGTGGATTATAATTGAACAACAAAATGAATACTTTTTTAATATTATCACAGGCCTTTATTGAAGGAACAAGTCAACAGCAGGGGCATAAATTATGATATACTTTATTTCCGGACTTCTTTTTTACTTCTTAGACTTTTTCATGCAAAATGTTTTTCAGTGTCCTTTAAAAGAAGGACCCATATTTATGGACTCATTTTTTACTACTCATACTTTTTCGTGCAAAATTATTTCAACAGTTATGTATAAGAAGGACTCATAGTTCTATGTACAGAATAATATCGAACAGTAGGCTACGACCTCCTTTTTCCTGATAACATATGCTAGGCATGTATCTTCAATATGTAATTTTTTTTATAAATAAAATTACTATGTTTTCCTTGGAAGAAAAAAAATCATGCAATACCTACTACCCCTACTAATAATTCCTACAATAACCATGTGCCACTAAGCATACTTCTTTCATTTTCCATAAACAACATGTTCATTCTTTTTGTGACTATGGTCTTTTCAGATCTATATGGAGTAGTCTTTTTCATTTTTACACTGCACTGGTTACAAAATTGCTCAAACCCATTTCCATGGAACTCATCATTGTTTATCCTCGAAAAATTTTGAATTTTTCTCTATATGGTTTTCCATAAGAGACTTAAATTCTTTGAATTTACTAAATTGTTCAAATTTCTATTCGAGGAAATATATCCATGTTTTACTCAATAAATCCTTTATAAATGAAATGTAATATATAGATTTACCTAGTGATGAAACATGGACAAATCCAAACACATCACTTTATATCAACTCCAAGATGCCTTTTGATCTTGTAGCACCAGGGTAATTTTTAGGGGCGAAATTTCGCCAATTGGCTATTTTGGGGGATTTTGGCTATTTGGTCATTTTTAGTCTCTAATATCGTCTATATTTGCATCAAATATGTTTTTTATCATAATATTCGCCAAAATTTACATGTTTTAGTAGTAAATTATACGTTTCATATTTAATATTCATCTAACTATCTATATATATATATTTTTTCAATCCAAAATAATTGCCTAGAATACTACACTTCAGTATAATATTAGAATCCTTAAAAAATACCATGTGTAGCACAAAATGGAAATATTACCCATTTATGTTCACCATATAAATAACGCCCATGGAAACTACTATTTGAGTCAGAAATTCCTTCAACCATACCTTTAGTGTGCAAATATCAAAGCCCCAGTTTCTCTCCAATGTGTCCAAACATTTGGTAGAAAATCATTTTCTATTCCAAAAAACATAGCGGTTTATATTATTTCATTTGACACCTTAGGAACGACAAAACTATTAATGCATCCATTCAAAGTGCTTGCATTAAGCTTGTACAATTTTTCAATCTAAACTAATGTTTTCAATATTGCAACTTCTTAAACCATCTTCTATTTATCCTTTTCAAATAGTGTCTACATAACTGCACCACTCATCTTACTCACATATATCATGTTTTTGGACAACCCTAGAATATTTATAACTTCAGGAGTTCGTTGAAAAATGTAAAACTTCAAGGAAAATTTTAACTCTTCAACCTTTGAGTAGTAGCATGGCCTTTCCATGTCCTGTGATTTTGGCTATCAAATCATCTCGTATGAAGAAATAATCTCCATTATCATTTTCATATTCATAAACCACTCCCCATGAGAAGTCATATGAAAATAAACACCATAGTGTGAAGAGATAGAAGAGAAGCGAGACTAGTTTGAGAGAGAATGAATTGTATTATTTTGGAATGAGTAAAATCACTCATGATATACTCAGCATGGCTAAGTGAATTCACCATAGTAGTGATCTAGAGAGATCTTAGACACTCACTAATAGTAAAAGCCATGATTTATGGAAGTCATTATTGGTATGCTTTATGGTAGTAAAAGCCACACTTTATGGCAGTAAAATCCATTCTTTATGGCATTAAAAGCCACGCTTTATGGAGGTCACTAGTGCATAATATCTCCAACACCCCCCTCTCAACATTTCTATCCTGGTGTAAATGATGAATGGTTCCTAGAAACCAAGGCCATACTAGGTACCCATTTTACAATGCATCTAATAATGAACACTAAAAAAAAAGGAAAGAGGGAAAACCTCATGAGAAAACCCCCCCTCAAAGTACAGTATATCAAAGAAGAAGAAAGGAAGTAAATTGCTAAACAATTGTGTCCTTCACTCCAAGATGATCGCATGGGAAGTGGAAACTTATGCTCAGTAAATGTATTGGTGAATATGTCGGCATTTTGTTTGGAATATGGACAATACTGCAAATCGATGATCCTATCATGTACCAACTCTCTTATGAAATGAATATAGATCTTGATGTGTTTGATCCAATGTCGATGCATTATTTCCTTGGTCTCTAGATCAATCAAGATGCTTCAAGAATCAATATATCTCAAAGTAAGTATGTTAGGGATATCTTGAATAGATTCCACTTGACCAACTGCAAGTCGGCAGACACAGCCTTTTTGTCTGGGGTACATCTTGAGGATGGAAGAGATACACCATTGGTGGACATCACCTTGTATCAACAGCTTGCAAGGAACCTTTTGTATCTTACCTACACCTGACCAAACCTTTCATATGAAGGCAGTTTCCAGGTACATGCAGGAGTTGCATGAGTTACACTGGAAGGCTACCAAATGCATCCTCAGATATGTTCAGGGAACCAACAATTTTGGGATCCACTATGCAACAGGTTATGCATTAGATCTCATGGGATTCACATATTCTAACTGGGCTAGAGATAGCACAAATCACAAGTACACTTACATGTATATTCTTAGTTTAGGTTTGGGTACCATCTATTGGTCAAGCATGTGATGTTTTCACAGTGAACTTAGCTAGTAGAAAAAACACATAAAGCTTGCGAGAGAGAGAAGAGAAGCAAGACATGTTTGAAGGAAAGAATGAATGAATTGTATTATTTTGGAATGAGTAAAATTACTCATGATATAATCTACATGTCTAAGTGAATTCACCATAGTAGTGATCTGGAGAGATCTTAGACACTCACCAATAGTAAAATCTACGCTTTATGGAGTTCTCTAATGGTATGTTTTATGGCAGTAAAAGCCACGATTTATGGAGGTCACTAGTGTGTAATATATCCAACATGTATTCGATCAACTATACACCATGATCTCAATGTGTACTTGTAAATACCAAGTATGAATCCCCTACTTCTATGGATGTATTCATTTACATAGAAGGAGCATCTTTAGGTCCCTTACATTTTGTTAGTTTTTACATGTTTAGCATAATAAAATTAAACAATCTATCACTGAAAGAAATACAAGAAAAGCAACAAAAAAATGAACACAATATTTCTCTCATGGAAACCACAAGGGAGAAAACCCCCAAAAAAATTTCCTCAATATAGAATTCACAAAGTACAAAGATAAACCCCAAGACAAATCAGCTTCTCCTCCACTTCTGCGAACTTCTCTCTCTCTCCTATGCGAACTTGTGAGAGCGAGTTAAGTGAATAAAAATGAGAGGCTCCTCCTCTATTTATATTCTTCCATTAGGGTTAATTTTCCCCAAATGGGCTGAATTCTCCTAACTAACTGGGTCGACCTCTCAAAATACATAATATAATAATCTTTTATGGGTTCTTCTAGGATGACATAAGACCTAGGGTTTATACTTACTCTTACATTATTAATTACATAAATGACATCTCCCGAAGGAGGAATACAATAATACAATAGACAAGTACAAATAGAATATCTTCCGCGGTTACATTTCTTTAGCACTCCTTCTTAACTAGGAATCTATTCTGCAGGTAACAACAACAGTTGCACAACTGACTTGTGAATCTCTATATGTCATAGGAAGTTTTGGATCATCATATGTTTGGGGCATCATTTGGTGGAACATCCTCATCAGCATCATCATCATTGTTTGCTGGAATATCACCATCAGCAACATCATCCCCATCATCAGCAACATCCTCTTGTTGGAACATCATATTTAGCACCATCATCTGTTGGAACATCAGCAGCAGCAACATCTGTTGGAACATCATCAGCAACATACTTTGTTGGAACATAAGAAGCAGCAACATCCTTTTCTATAACATCAGCACAATCAACATCCTTTGTTGGAAAATCATCAGTAAACATAATATTGAAACAACAACATCAATCATCGGTAAACAAAAATACTGGAACACTATCAGTCAGCAAGTACTGATCTTCAGTCATCCCTGGACCGGCATCCGTCACCTAAGGACAGGAACTCTATCAGTTGGAAAGTACTGATCTTCAGTCACCCCTGCACCGAAATCCATCACCTAAGGATAGGAACTCTATCAGTCGGCAAGTACTGATCTTCAATCACCACTGGAACAACATCAGACACCTAAGGACAAGAACTCTATCAGTCGAAAAGTATTGATCTTTAGTCACCCCTGGACCAACATCCATCACCTAAGGACAGAAACTCTATCACTCAGCAAGTACTGATATTCATTCACCCATGGACCGGCATCCCTCACCTAAGGACAGGAACTCTATTAGTCAGAAAGTACTGATCTTTAGTCACCCCTAGACCGGCATCCGTCACCTAAGGACATGAACTCTATCAGCCGACAAGTACTGATATTAAGTCACCCTTGGATCGATATCAATCATCCTTTGACCAGAATCAGTCATCCCTCGACCGGCATCAGTCATCCCTTGACCGAAAACAGTCATCCTTTGACCGGCATCAGTCATCCTTTGACTGGCATCAGTCACCCTTTGACCGGCATCAGTCACCCTTTGACTGGCATCAGTTCCCTAATAAATGGAACTATCATTCTCTTTTTCGAGAGAGGTCCATCTAGACCACACCAAGCTTGTCTCGAAAATATTTAAACTTTATGTGAGACAGAGGCTTAGTCAGCACATCAGCAATTTGTTCCTCTGTAGGAACATACTTGAGCTTTACAGCTCCCTTCTGCACTATATCCCGGATATAATAGTGGAACTTGATCTCAATGTGCTTCGATCTATCATCGAACACAGGATTCTATGTCATCTTGATGCAACTCTAGTTATCACGGAGTATGTCTGTCACATCTATCTCTGCATCAAACAACCATGCCAACATCTTGCGAAGCCACACTGCTTCTCTACAAGTTGAACAAGCTGCTACATATTCAGCTTCTGTTGTACTGAGTGAAGCACAGGGTTGCTTTATACTGAGCCATGAGATCATACCAAATCCCAAACTAAAGCAACATCCTGAATTACTTTTCTTATCTTCGGCACTTCCAGCCCAATGTGAGTTTGTGTACTCATACAACCTGAACTCACTCTCTAAAGCATATCTAAGTCCATAATCCAACGTACCCTTTATTAGTTATTTTTAGAATTTACTTCAATCTGATCTAGGATCTTAATTGAGAGAACAACATGTACAGCATATCAATCATGGACACAATAATGCAAGCACACAAGAGACACAGAGTTTACTTGGGGAAAACCATAAAGGTGAAAAACCCCAATAACTTCCTTAGAGATAGATAGAGCAATGATACAACCCAAGCATAAGAGATAGACATCTCCTAGCAGTAGATTCTCCTCCTCCACAAGTGCGCCACTCTCCAAAAAGTGTGTGTGAGAAAAGAATTATCAAATAGAGTGCCTCCCGCACTCTATTTATACTTGACTTGACTTGCCTAATAACCTTTACTAGGTCGGCCTTAACTTAACCACATAACATAATACTGACTGGGACGACCCCCAATAGGGTGGTCTAATAACCCTTTGACCCACATGTCCGACCCCCAATAGGGTGGTCTAATAACCCTTTGACCCACATGACTTATACAGGGTTGACCCCAACAAGGTGGTCTAATAACCCATCAAGTATAAGTTACAACACTTACAATATAAATGACAACACTTCCGTATAGAGGAATAATAACATCTCTATAGGAATACAATATACATGTATGTGAAATACATTCCGAAGTTACATATACATCAACACTCCCTCTTAACTAGGAAGGTATTTCTCGACACAGATCTACTAGCACAAGTCTTCTTCTCTGGATCATCATCATCGATGCATCGTCCTCAAATCATCGTCATCGTCACTATTGCTGCTATCTCAATCAATCTCTGAATCTACTCGTCATAGGAAGTTCTATAGAGCCAGTCCTTTTTCATACTGGATGTAGGCCCACCACCTGCAGGTCTTCATCATCACTGGCCATACTGTGAAATCCTCAGGACTTATTACGTGCGTCACAAAACCTCGAAAGTTCATCTCAAACTGTTACGGGTACACAACTCCGACCTATAGGATCTCCCAGGATCTTTTACATGTGACGGACACAAAACCTTAAAAGGGTGTCTTTCCAATCAAGAACCCTAAAGAGCATCTGAGGCCTTTTTCATCCTGTCCAGATCTGTAGGTCTGATTATATGTGACTCCTACCACAAAACCTTAAAAGGGTGTCTTGCTAAGCAAGAACCCTAAAGAGCATCTAAGGCCTTTTTCATCCTATCCAGATCTCCAGGTCTTATTACATGTGGTCATGTCAATGCCTCGAAAGAGCATCTGAGGCCTTTTTCATCCTGTCCAGATCTCCCAGGTCGACTTAAATTCCATAGGACAATTCCTCGAAAGAGAATCTGAGGCCTTTTTCATCGTGTGCAGATCTCCCAGGTCTACTTACATGTCCTCCTAGAGCAATGCCTCGAAAGAGCATCTGAGGCCTTTTTCATGCTGTCTAGATCTCCCAGGTCTACTTACATGCTCATCTGCACAACCTGTCCATAGCCACAGAGTATCAACCTGATACTCACCATACATCATCCTGATGTACACATGATCATCCTAATCATCAACACTGCATCATCCTGTTGCATGTCATTTGGAGCAACATCCTGAAGCTCGTCATCCATGATCATCCTGATCATACAATGCATCCACCTGATGCATACACAGTATCTTCCTGATACATATCATCATACATTATCTACCTGATCATACAATGTATCCACCTGATACATCTACAGATACATACACATGATCCAACTGATCATATCCATCATCCAACATGATGCGTACATACATATACATATAAATGATCCAACTAATCATATCCAGCATCCAACATGATGCGTACATACATATAGACATAAATGATCCAACTGATCATATCCAGCATCCAACATGATGCGTACATACATATACATATAAATGATCCAACCAATCATATCAAGCATCCAACATGATGCATATATACACATACAGAGCAATAACTGGAGCATCATCCCGATGCTCATCATCCAGCGCTTATATCCACAACCATGGAAGGATCCTCCTCTCACCATGATCGGAATGGCTCCTGCAAATGTGTCCATCACTTCTTCCTCGAAGTGTCATCAATCTGAAGAACACCAAGCCTCTCTCTGAAGTACTCGAACTTCACTCTGGCTAGTGGTTTTTTCAGCACATCTGCAACCTACTCATCCGTCGCAACATACAGGAGCTTCACTGCTCCTCTCTGCACCATATCCCTGATATAGTGATATTTGATCTCAATGTGTTTCGACCTATCGCGGAACACCGGGTTCTCAGACAGCTTCACACAACTCTGGTCGTCACAAAAGATACCAGTATCCTCCAGCGGGAGATCAAATAACTCAGACAGTAGCTTCCGGAGCCATACTGCCTCACAACTAGCCGAACAAGCTGCAACATACTCTGCTTCATCTGTACTCAGTGCTACACAGGACTGCTTCCTGCTAAACTAAGAGATCACACATGATCCCATACTGAAGCAGCATCCAGATGTGCTCTTCCTATCTGCAGCACTGCCCACCCAATCTAATCAACATAACCCTGCAGGTTAAACTTTTGATTCACATCATACTTGAGCCCATAGTCAATTGTACCCTTCAGGTACCTTAGAATATGCTTTACAGCAACCAGGTGAACACCTCTGGGATCCGTCAGGAACTGGCTCAATGTGTTCACCGCAAAGCAGATATATGGTCTCGTGTTCGTTAGGTACATCAAGGACCCAATCATCTGACGATACACAGTGACATCAACCGGATCAGATGAAGCATCACACAGAAGCTTCAGGTTCGATGCCATAGGTGTGGCCATGTCCTTGCAGTCCATCATCCCTAACCTCTTCAGGATCTCTACTACAAACTTCCCTTCTCCAAGGAATATTCCATCAACACTTTGCCACACCTCCATGCCTAGAAAGTAGTGCATCATCCACAAGTTCTTCATCTCGAACTCGGCAGCAAGATTCCGCTACGTGTCGGAAATCATCTATCCTCACCTGTAACAAACAGGTTATCCACATACAAAAGTAGTATCACTGGATTGCCTTCCTCAACCTTGTAGTAAAGGTTGGAATCCGCTTTACTCTTGGTAAAGCCCAAACTGGATACAAAGTTGTCTATCCTACCATACCAAGTTTTGCACATATATGACTTCTTGTCATGTGTCTCAAAACCAAGTGGCTGCTCCACATACACTTCCTCTTCAACTACACCATTCAAGAAAGCTGTCTTGACATTCATCTAGTGTATCTTCCATTTCACCACTGCAGCCAGAGCAAGTACTGATATGATGGAAGTGTGCCTGGCTATAGGTGTAGAAGTCTCTTCATACTCAATCCCTTTTTCTAGGAGCCACGAGCTACAAACTTCGTTTTGTATTTCTCCATGCTACCATCTGCAGCATGCTTGATCTTATAGATCCATTTTGAAGTCACGATAGACTTCTCATCCCAAACATCATTCTTCATGATCGACCGGTACTCCTCAATCATGGCATTCTTCCCGAATCCTGGGAACTTCAATATATTCAATATCTTCAATAGATAACTTTGTTGCTGAAAAAAATGTTGTAGTCCTTCTTTTGTAAGTGCTCGTATACGATCTTTCCTACAAAACAAGTTAAATTGCATGATTAGAAACTTCTCATAGTTTTCAGAACAAATTCTTACACATAAAGAAATATGTCATACAGTGATGCAATTATTTTAGCCAATGCTTCAATACAACATTCATCCATATCCTGTAACTTTCTAGATGCCTTCCAATCTCTACCAGAACATTGTTAAGAGTTTGCACTACTCCCAACATGTCAGCAAAGAGGTTTCATTCTAGATAAGTAGCAATGGAATGTTGTACATTGACATAGGCCACTTACCCATTACATGCATATTAGTAGTATGTTGTTCATTAATGCAATCATTCTAATATGCCAAGATACACGGCCTAATTCTAGGAACATCAGTATATACATCCTTGAACAGTATTATTTAAACAATCAAATATGCAAGAAATGATAATTCAAATACTTATCTTTGTTTGTTTGTTGGGTTGACTCCCTCTCAGTCTTTGCTTCCTTTCTGCAACTCCATTTTGATGTGGATTGTGAGAAGTGGTTGACTCCCTCTGAATATCTGCATCCTTGCAAAAACTACTGGAGTGTGCTCCCTCTTGATCTTTGCTTCCTAGATTACCTGTCCTTTAACTTATATCCATCCTCGATCACTATGCATGCTTTATTGTGATATCCTCGAGATCTCATACATAATCACACATTTATTAGTATAATCTCAATACTATCAGAAACACAATAATCTTAAACATGTATAGTCATGATCATTTCAAACACAAATAATAAACATTGGTATTCAAGGTTTCAGGGAAGACTTCTTTTACTCATGCATATTCTTATTTGATCATAGGACTCTTCTGGTTAGTCAAATCATCAATCAAGATAAGAGACATAATATGCATAAACCCTTGATTTCTTACATTTATAACTTTATGAATAAACATAACCAATCATACCAAGTATACTTATATAAGGGATCCTAACACAAGGTAATATTCTAACTTGATATAGGAAAAACATACCTGGATTACTATGTTAGCTAGTTATGTTTAACATACCCGCATGATGTCTTTTGGTTCTCTTCAATGACTTGTGCTAGTAACATGCATGTCTCATAAGTTAACCATTGTAGAACCAAGTTATACATACCTCGTAAGTAGATCTTCTATGTGATCCATGACAATGGATGAATTTGTCTTCATGTCACCATGATCATATGTTCTTGAAGTAGAACATGATTTGTCTTTCTTGATGTACCTTTCATGTTAGCGAACAACATAAACCTCATACAACATCACAATGCATTAGTACAATCATAAGTGTCAAAACCTTAATCAATGAATATCTTCTATCATGTATTCATAATTTTATTAAGGTGATACGACAAGTCTAGTAATTTATCAATATTGTACTAACCATAATGATATGAAGACAAACATATCAGAATTCGAAACATACCTATAAGTCATACCTATCTAGATTGCTTGTAATCTTCTTATGTAAGGCCTTAGCCTCATCTCCCTCTTAAACAGGAACTTCTTCACTTATGCAGGTTATCAATCCATTATCTTCTAGGATTAACCCAATCCACTTTGTATTGCAGAAACTGGATCTGGAGCTGGATTAGGGTTTGTCAGAGAAACCCTAAAAATTCAAACTTTGAATTTCAAACTTTTGAAGGGATAGAAAGATGCGCCTTGATGAGCTGATCAACCTGGTATACTCAGAATTTGAAAACTACAAAGTTTCACCCCTCAAAATTGCCTTTGAGACTTCCGGATCTTCTAGACAGGATCCCGAACTAGGGTTTGATAAAGCCCACCCTTCTTCCCAACCAAAAGTTTCGATCCAAATCTCTAAACTTTGATTTTTCTGAGGAGCTTCCAGCCGTGGTCACGGACTTCAAAAATTCCAACTTTTGCAGAAGCCCTAATTTTCCATTTTTTTATCAAAGTCCCGAACTAGGGTTTGATCAAGCCCAGCCTTCTACCCAACCAAAAAATTTGATCTTGGTCTCTAAATTTTTATTTTGATGAGTAGTATTCAGTCGTGGTCTCTGATTACAAAATACCAACTTTCTCTGAAACCCTAATTCCCGGAGCCATGAACGAAGGTGCTCAAAATCCAATTCTATTTTGACAAAAATATGCACCTGATTGTTTCTGGTGTAAATCCGAACTTTCCGATCCACAGGGCCTGAAAACGTTTCTTGTGGTAGCCTGACCTATCATATTTCCAACCCCATAGGTCTGACCTCAAATGGATTCTCTGAGAGAGAGTTATTCCAAGTGTCGCAACGTGACCTATTTATGGGATAAAACAAAAGAGCGAACTTGTACAGCGTGCCACATGTCACTAGTTAACTTTCGGCCTCTGAACCTTCCATCTGTGAAATTACAGTCTATTCCCTACTTGTCATTTTTTACGAAATTTCATTTGGAGCTTCCTAGCCGAAGTTATGACCTTTTTTCCTAGGTCACCTGTTTATGACTCAGATCTGGAAGAGGCAGAAACCCTATATTGTACAGATCATAAAACAAAAAGTACAACGAATTAGAAGTTTTCCTTTTGACACAAGGTACATGGGGATCTGATATTCGACCTGTAAAATTTTTTGATCCGAAACATTTTCCAAAATTGATTTATAGAGAAAGTGCTACGATGAATGGTTTTTGCTATATCAAGCCCTAGCATCGCAAGTGCAACAAGTGTCATACATGCCATACCATGCCTTCTTTCAGGCTAGCTCTAATACCATATTAATTTTTTTTAGAATTTACTTCAATCTGATCTAGGATCTTAACTAAGAGAACAACATGTACAGCATATCAATCATGGACACAATAATGCAAGCACACAAGAGACACAGAGTTTACTTGGGGAAAACCATAAAGGTGAAAAACCCCAATAACTTCCTCAAAGATAGATAGAGAAATGATACAGCCCAAGCATAAGAGATAGACATCTCCTAGAAGCAGCTTCTCCTCCTCCACAAGTGCGCCACTCTCCAAAAAGTGTGTGTGAGAATAGAATGATCAAATAGAGTGCCTCCCGCACTCTATTTATACTTGACTTGACTTGCCTAATAACCTTTACTAGGTCGGCCTTAACTTATCCACATAACATAATACTGACTGGGCCGACCCCCAATAGGGTGGTCTAATAACCCTTTGACCCACATGTCCGACCCCCAATAGGGTGGTCTAATAACCCTTTGACCCACATGACTTACACAGGGCCGACCCCAACAAGGTGGTCTAATAACCCATCAAGTATAAGTTACGACACTTACAATATAAATGACAACACTTCCGTATAGAGGAATAATAACATCTCTATAGGAATAAAATATACATATATGTGAAATACATTCCGAAGTTACATATACATCAACACCCTTTAGGTACTTCATAACATATTTTGTTGCAATCAAGTGAACATTCCTAGGATCCACCATGTACTGGCTCAATGTGTTCACAACAAAACATATATATGGTCGAGTATTGTCAAGTACATCAATGACCCAATAATCTGTCTATACATGGTGACATCTACTATCTCTAATGAAGCATCATTCAGGAGCTTCAATTTTGTCACCATCGGGGTAGTTGTGGCCTTATAATCCATCATCCCAAATCTCTTTGGGATCTCAACTGTGTATTTTCCTTGACCCGGGAAAATCTCATCTGGAAACGGCCATACTTCAATACCTAGAAAGTAATGCATCATACCAAGGTCTTTCATCTCAAATTCTGCTGCAAGCCTTCTCTTACATTCAATGATGGGCATGTCTTCTCCTGTCAGGAACAAATCATCTACATATAATAGTGTTATGTAGAATTATGCCCTACGGATAAGTCAAAATTCCCTTAACTTTAAAGTAGATTCTCAACTAACTCTAAAGCAAGAAACAAGTCAAAACAAATGCTACCTTGAGATTCCTGAATTTACTTTTATAGCAATATCATATGCATTCAGAAACAAATGAGAGATATGACATACCTTTCAATTCGACGTTTGTCCCGCTTCCAGCTTTTTGATCCAAGTGCTCCGATGTAGAACCTGGTAAGACCAATCAAAGAACAAACATACCAGCTTCCAAATACCTTGAGTGTAAATGTTAGATCCAAATCTAGATTAGATACATTCCATATTAAAGATTTAAACAATACACACAAAATGGGAAAGACAAGACAAGTTATCTTATTACAACTTGAAGAATACTTACAAAAGGTGCTTGATGTCCAAGCCAATCCTCTAGCTCCAAGTGCCTTCTCCTCTAGCTATATCCACAATGCTGCAAGACCATAAGTTTGGTACTCTCAAGAGTCCTCCCCTTTCCCAATGGAATGCCTCTCTTTTATAGTGAATGGTGAGGTTAACCAACAAGAGAGATGGGTGGATCTAGGGAGAGATAAGTGGATCAGGGTTTCTAATCGAAGGAAATGAGTTGAGATCGAATCAGGGACCCCAATCTTCCATTATCTTCGAAAATCCAAAATCCCACAAGCCAAGGGAAAAAGGCTAATAAAAGAGTACCGCGCCCTGCAGTCTTATCACAACGCGATACTACCGTGTTCTGTGGAAAAAGCATAGCGCGGTAGTGAGGAGTACCGCGCTCATATAAATAGGCAAGGCGCGGTAGTGTATGTAAATAAAGTCAAATAAAGTCTCAGCTGGGTCAGAACTGTCAGGGTAGATTTACCTTCAAGGTTCATTCATCTTCTGGGTGGTTCAAACAGCAGGGGAAGTGTCGTCAACTCTGTTTGTGGTGGAGATGCGACACTGTGGAATATAGAGGTATAATGAATAGTAGTATAATAGGTTCATCATATAATAGTAGTATAATAGGTTCATCATCCATAATATTATAATAAAGATTAGAATCTACTTTACTCTTGGTAAATCCCAAGTTCATCGGGAAGCTACGAATTCTTCCATACCATGCTCTGGGTGCTTGCTTCAACCCGTACAATGCTTTCTTCAGTTTGCATACATGTGACTTTCTATCTTCTGTTTCAAATCCTTCTGGATGCTCAATATATACTTCTTCTTCTATCTTCCCATTCAGGAACGCCATCTTTACATCCATCTAATGTAGCTTCCATATCATCTTGGCTGCTAAGGAAAGAATGGTTCTAATTGAAGTATATCTGGCCACAGGAGAAAAAGTATTCTCATAATCAATTCCTTCCTTCTGAGAGAACCCCAGGCTACGAATCTTGCCTTGTACTTTTCAATGCTTCTGTCTGCTGAATGTTTTGTTTTGAAGATCCACTTTGATGAAATGACTGACTTTTCCTTTGGTCTTGGTACCACATCACAAATATCATTCTTGATGATGGACTGGTATTCTTCATTCATAGCATCCAGCCATTCCTTCTTCTTTACTGCATCTTCAAAACATGTCAGTTCCTCTTCAAAAAGGTTACACATTAAGGCTACATAGCTGGAGTATGGACTTGGTCTCTTCCTCTCTCTACTAGTTCCTTCTGGGGCACCATAACTTCCTGCATTTTGTATTAATTCTCATTCCCAAGCTGGTCTTCTCTTCCGTGAAATATCCTCATGAGGTGTCTCCTCAGGTCTCTGAGGTTCTTCCATGTCATGCTCCTCTGGAATAGGTTCTTCTTCAACATTTATTTATGGTACATTGTCTGTTTATGTAACTCTAGGAGCTTCATACTCCTCTTCGTCCTCATGAGTCTTCTTGGATTTGTTGAAGGCTGTGTCTTCATTATATGTAAGACCCCGGTTGAGTTCAATATGGTGGAATCCTGGGATGTAGATACGGTAAGCCTTTGATTTCTCACTATAACCCACAAATATTCCCTTCTTTCTTGAGGTTTCCAACTTAGATCTCTTTTCTTTTGGAATGTGGATAAATATTGGACATACAAATATCTTAGATGGCTAACTTCAGGCTTCATACTGGTAAACATCTCTTTTGTGGTCTTGTTTCCATGAGCATTGTGAGAAATTATTTTATGTACATATATTGCGGTTCTAGTTGCTTCTTCCCATAGTTGCATGGGTAAGTCTTGATCATGAATCATGGCCTTCACTACTTCCATGATGGTTATGTTCTTCCTTTCAGCTACACCATTATGTTGTGGATTATAGGGAATAGTAAGCTCCCTCTTAATCCCTGCTTTTTACAGAAATATTTGAAATCACCTGAAGTGTATTCCCCTCCATTATCTATCCTCTAAATCTTTATCTTCTTTTCAAAGAGGTTTTCTACAAGAGCCTTGAATTCTTTAAAATTTTCAAAGAATTCATTCTTATTCTTCAAAAAATAAATCCATGTTTTGCGGGAGTAATCATCAATAAAAGAATCATAGTAAACGTACCCTCTTAATGAAGTGGTGGACATAGGTCCACAAATGTCTGAGTGAATAATATCCAGAATACATTTTTATTTGTTGTCGTTGCTTGGAAATGGATTCTTTGTACTCTTTCCTTGAGCACATCCTTTGCATAATCCTTCATGATCAACCTGGATTTCTGGTAGTCCAATGACCACCTTACTTACTATTGGTAAGGATTTGTAGTGTACATGAGCTAGTATTCTATGCCATAACTCACAAGGGCTCATGGTACTGGTCATCAGTGTTGTGTCTGCATGACCCTTCAGTTTGTAAAGTCCTCCTTCTTCTACTCCAATGACTATTGCATCATTAATAGTCTTCCCATTTGGCCACATAAGAACTTCACCATCTATAAATTCAATTCAAATACCTTTCTTATCTAATGTTGAAATAGATAGAAGGTTCTTCTTCAAACCTGGTACATAAAGTACATCCTTCATGTTCATGGACTTTCCAGAGTCCAATTTGTAAGATGCTTCTCCCAATCCTTTGATGGAATATTGATAGTCATCTCCAAGCTTTACCTTGTGTGGAGATTCCTTCTGTATGAGATGTGAGAGGGATTCTTTGTATTCCATCATATGTTTTGAATCTCCACTATCTACTAGCCAAGTATCACTTCCATGAGATACTGAACCAGTGAGGGCTAATATTAGAACATATTCTTCACCGGAGTCTTCATCTTCTCTGGTTTTGTCTTCTCCATCATACTCGTCGTCTTTCGCTGCATGAGCATGAAATCTCTTTTTTCTGTTTCTTATGTTGTACATATTTGAGTGGAAAAAATATCACAATGTGTCATGTCTTGTGACAAGATTAACATTCAACTGAAGAGAGGTCTTTCTTGAACTTCCTTTTCTTTTGAGGTCTTTGAGAATTTCTTGGAGAGTCGTCACGGGAACGTAAATTGTTCTTCCTTCTCCTTCCTCCTTTGGCATGAATTTCCAAAGCTTGATATTCATTGTCATTTAATTTCTCCTCTCTCACCGCTATTCTATCTTCCTCTTGCACACACTCTTCCCATAGCTGTCTGAACTAGATCAATTTCTTTCTAGCACAAATGCCACAAAAAAATGGTTCCCAATCTCTGGGGAGACCATTCAGAGTAGTCATCACAACTTCAGTATTCTCTACCATGTCTCTAATAGCTTCTAATTGTTATTTGATCTAGGACACTCTGGAGAAGTATGAGTGCATAGACTCAAACTTCAGGATCTTCGCTCCCTTGAGTTGATTTCTCAAGGTCATCTTCCTATTAATGTTCTTTCCTTCAAACAGGTTGGTCAGGGCATCGAACATTTATTTTGGATTCTTCTTTGAAGACACTGAAGGGATCAAGTGATATTTGATAGAATCAGCAATGATCCTCGTTTCCTTGACCATATTCTTCTTATGCCTTGCTTTAACTTCATCTCCCTCTGGTTCTGTAAGTCCTTCCTTTATAAAGTCTTATAGGTCATGTTCTTCAAGAATGAGCATGACTATATTTCCATGCCCTGAAGTTCTCATCTCCCTCAATATTCTCATCAAGCTTGGTATTGTTTGTCATCTTGATAAAAAGAGAACCTCAAATGGAAATATAATAGATTTGAGACTTACCAAAAAAGTTGTCCTTTTGAAAACTGCTTCTACTTTGACCTAGGGTTTGTAAGAGAAACCCTAATTTTCCAACTTCGGGATTTTGGAAAACTGATTGGATGAGCAAATTTTCCTTCTCAAGGCAACTTGAGAAAAGTAATCCTCCCAATTATGTGAGCAAATGATCCAAAAAATTGATTCCCTAGTTCTCCCGGGTTGCAGTGGGGGACCCAAAAATGAAAATTCTCAGAATTGAAATCTGCTTCGACAGAAAGATGCGCCCCAGTGAGGCGAGTTAGATGCACCCTCTTTTTCAGTTGTTCTGTGGAGGGAACTCCCGGAGCAAGAAGCCCTAGTTTCTGCAGTTGCGGAGGATGGACAATGTTTTCTTTCAGGCCTGCTCTGATACCATGTTAGTTTTTACTTGTTTATCATAATAACATTAAACAATACATCACTGAAATAAATACAAGCACAATGAACACAATATTTTTCTCAGGGAAACCACAAGGGAGAAAACCCCGAAAAAATATTCCTCAATATAGAATTTACAAAGTACAAAGATAAACCCCAAGACAAAATCAGCTTATCCTCCACTTGTGCGAACTTCTCTCTCTCTCCTCTGCGAACTTGTGAGAGTGATTTAAGTGAATACAAATGAGATACTTTACCTCTATTTATATTCTTCCGTTGGGATGACTTTTCCCCAACTGGTCCGACTTCTCCTAACTGACTAGGCCGACCTCTCAAAATACATAATATAATAATATTTTATGGGTTCTTCTAGGCTGACATAAGACCTAGGGTTTATACTAACTCTTACATTATTAATTACATCAATGACATCTCCCAAAGGAGGAATACAATAATACAATAGACAAGTGCAAATAGAATATCTTCCGCAGTTACATTTCTTTAACACATTTATCAATAGTTTTAGATATGTAGTCCCTCTTAAAATTCTTAACTTTATTGCATTTTCAACATTTCCTTATAATTTTTTCAACATATTTATACCTCCCTCTATACTTTGATTATCCCTTGACTTATTTTGATTTCCATATTAGGGGTGACTTCTCACAAATAAGAAATTTCTTGTGAGACCCTCCATGGTTTTCCTCCTCATTCCATTCAATAACAAAAATGTAACTACATCTTCAAAATGATGTATTTAAAAAAAATGATTTTTCATCTCTTCTCTAATTTTAGAGAGGCATGAGAAAATCATCAACATAAAGTGAAGGAAAACTCAATGATGGTGGCCCTCCTTTCCTACTCTTCCCTGTCACCACCCTCTGACACTACAACTTGATTATCATCCCAATAATCCACTCTGACAAACCCTGACTCATCTCACACCCATGACATTTCCTCCCTCACTCATCAACCCCAACCCCCCCCAAAAAAAAACCATGAATCTTTTACCCTCGTGCTCATCATCACATGTCCTTTCCAATGATTTCCCTCAATGGATTAGCCAATCCATGCCACATCATGGCATTTTTGTTCCATCTGAGCACTATGCATATCACCCATTGGAAATATCCTTTACAGACCTACCATATGAATTAGTGTGAGGAATATCCAATTGGGATAGTCCTCCTCCTCAATATGGAAGTTTCATTCCCCACCACTACTTAGCCACAAAAATGAATAAATGGAAGACTTCGTGCATCAAGTCTCACCCATGAGATATCTATCTCTATGTGCAAAAGGAGGAGGAGCAAAAAATCATTACCCAATACTATTTTCGCACTTTTTGGTAACTTTAGTTGTGGCCTTAAAATATCAAAGAGAGCCTTCAAAGGTTGGTCGAGAAAAAATGGGCAAAGTTTTTTGGTTTACCCCAAATACCCATTTCGTCTCTAAAGGCTTTGTAACATTTCTCTTCAAAAAACACTAGCACATAGATCATATGAGGGTGGAGGGCCCTCATTTCTACAATGCAACATGTCTATATATCAAGGATTGGATACCAAGTCTTGACCCAACGAAGGAGAGGATAACAAATATCCCTATCCAGATAAAGCTCCCAAATTTACCCTTTGAACTCTAGAATCTTGGTGCTTTACAGAAATTGGAGACAATATAAGTAAGGACATTAACACTGATGAGCACACCCTCGATATGGAAAATATATCGATGGCTAAAACTTATGTAAAAATGGACCTACATGACAGTCTCCCAAAAGTACTTACGCTAAAATATGGTTGCATCTCTCATTGGCACAACACACCCTCCATATGGAAAATCAATCGATGGCTAAAATTTGTGTAGAAATGGACCTAAATGAATCTCTCCCAAAATTAATTACGCTAAAATATGGTTGCACCTCTCACTGGAACGACATGGATTTTTTGAATGTCTCACTAGTAAGGCCTACTCCCCACTTCCCTTATGTGTAGATCAATTGAAAATTCCCTCTTGACAAAAAAATCCCGTGTATTTGGATCCTTCGTCAAATATTCCATCATCCTCTCTCTCTAAATCCTTGGAGGACCTATGAAAAGCCCTCAAAAATCTCAAAGAAGCCTTGGCATGGGAAGCCTCACATCTAAGTCTATTATCTCACAACCCCACCCCACCACACCCTCAGCCATCCCTCCCTCTCTCATCTTGGATTCCCTCACCTCTATCATTCCCTTTGTATCCCCTCCCAGTCCCCCTCTCCCTCATATATCAATTTTATAAAAATGCAAAGTTCCTACTAAATTCACCACTCCCAATGCTTAAAAGCATCATCCTTCTCATAATTAGGCAAAACTAGCCATCAATATCACAATCACTCTAACTCTAAAAATCCCCCTTGTTATAGGTCAAATATGCACTTCTCCGTCTGTGATCACATTGCTATGTCGATCACAAAAAAGGACACTATGGATGGAAGAGCTAGGTGGACCTTGGATGAGTTACTGCTGAGATCACACATCTTCAGCTGAAAAATATATTTTTCTACATATTTCAGTAGATGTGCGCTACTCTTATAAATGGAAACCCGCGCACATATCCTAAATATGCTCAGGTTTCACTATAGACAACCCGTGCACATATCCTGAAAGTTGTATGCGCTAGTTGTTGAGAGCACTAGTTGCGCACCGTGCGCGAGTTTGCTAGTGTCATACCCGCACACATCTTAAGATGAAATGAAAAAATATATTAACATTACGAATTGGGATTAGTTGAAGTTGGTTATGCAACTTCCCCAACCTCCCAATTCAACCACCTCTCGAATTCAACTGCCTACCTTGTCCCATAAATACAAGGGAGAGCCATGAGAGAGAAAAACCTAGAAGGAAGGCTTTAACTACTGTTACGCTGGAGAAATTCCCAAGTCATTGTGAAGAGCAGGAGCCCAGGACTCAGTTGCAGAAGTGTCTGGACAGATCAGGTATATCTGTACTTATCTACATTTCTTTGACAATAAAAGGTGGAAATACCCTTCCCATCCCAAATTGAATGTCTATTGGATTGAATGTTCATTTGGTTAATATATGATTGTAGTTGATGTTTAATTGCTTTCAATTTCATCACATTTATTGTAGTCAAGATACGCTGAGGAAGGTCTACTTTGTGTTGCAAGTTCATCATAGCGAAGGATCAAGCGAAAGCTATGACCAGTCGTCGATAAAGAGGTACGTCTTTCAATATCTCGATCTCTTTCCATTTGTAGTAACTAATGCAAGACAATGAATGTATTTACCTATCACCCCACCCAAGTTGGTAGTGTCTTCTCCTCACTATAAGGTATTTTTCCTGCACAACAGACTGGCGACTCCGCTGGGGAGTAATTGGTTTCTTTTCTGCTCTAGGAGGCCTTGTTAGGTTTTCTTCCAATTTATTTCAGTCTATTTGTTCTCTGAGAGGTTTTATAGGTCATTGTTTCCTGTTCTTTCTATCTGGATTCATCTCAGTCTACTTTAGCAAAGCCCTTTTGTTTGATTTCATTCCCTGTGCGCTGGTTTACCCTACTTACAATAGCGCATTTTTGTCATGAACGTTGCTTTGTCTTGTACACAGTAGCGCATCTTTCCTGGCGTGCACTGGTTTCTGTACCACACAGTAGCCCATCTTTCCTAGCATGCGCTGGTTTTTTATGTGTGCGTGGTTTGCTAGTGTATACAGTAGAGCATTTTTTTATGTGTGCGCGGGTTGCTAGTATTACAACATGCATACTTTCTGATGTGTGCGTGGGTTGCCAGTGTATACAGTAGCGCACATCCTTGTAAGTTTGAACCTTTTGCTATAGGGTTTGATTTTTGGATGTTGGGTCTGTTCCTTCTTTTGGTTTGCCTCTATATTGATGTTGAGACACCCTTGTGTCTTTTATTGGTCTTGTGTAACCTCTCGAGAGTCCTTTTAGTTTGCTTCAAGTATTGTTTAGGTGTCTTTCTGCTTGTTTAATCCTTTATAAACCTACTTGACTGTTGTGTTAGGGTTTGACCCCAGTTGGGTGTTTTTGGAAAGTTTTTGATGATTTGATGCCTTCTGAACTTATGTTCAGATTAGTTTGATTTGCTTGAAGCCTTCTTAGCTCTTCTTTTCAGTTTGTGTAGTGGTAAAGTGATTTTTGGTTTGGTTGCCTATTTTGTTTACTTGGCTGATGTTTTTAGTGGGTTTTGGTGCTTTGGAGCAGCCTCATCGGTTTGTCTTTCTATTACCCGCATCTTTTTCCCTTTTTTTCTTTTACATTCAGTTCCAAGTCTAGAGTTCTTTCGTTTCGAAACAACTCGGTAGGTCGAGTCTTTCTAAGTTTTGCTTTGATTGTTTAAGCCATTAGTCTCTTATCTTTACCTGCACCTGTGCTAGATCTTACTTGTTCTATTTTCTGCTTCAGTTTCTTTGAAAAAGAAGAAAAGATTAAAAAAAAAAAAAGATTGAAAATTGGTAGCATAACTGTAAGATTTATCATTTCTTTTCAAGGTAGCGTAATTTATCTTGCTTTGAAAATTTAAAAGAAAAATAAAAAATATTCTTAGGTTTGCTTATCTTTAGTTTTGAAAGGTATATAAATGGAAAAGTTTTGTGAAAGTTGGTTTATTTTTTATGCACTTTTCTTTCCAGTCACAACCACGCCACACACTTCACTACAACCTTTGAGTAAAAACAGCCTTTAAAAAGAATACTTAATAAAATTTATTAGCAACGTTTTCTTTTTAGGGTTGTCACTACACCAACTAGCTTAGGCTAAGGTTTCGGATTAGAACACACTTAAACTATCCGGAATCATTTTTCATTACTCAATAATCATAGTAAGACATTCTATAGGTAAATCCATTTGTATCAAAATCTCTTGGGAAACTCCATTGAAACCAGAGCTAAGCACGAGGTTGTGTGAGACTGGAATTGCTGAGGATAACCCCTCACTTTCCTTTTGTGCATAAACCATAGCTGTCTCGCATACGGGGGTCCTTTTGGACTTCGGGCTTTGTTACCCTTCCCACGCATTACGGCTAGACCGACGACTGTCACCCCAATAATTTTCGTACTTATGGTAGCCTTAGTATCTTGACCATCTAGGATTCTTCACAGGTAGAGTGGAAGGCTATTTCCACTTCACCTCGGACAGCCACGGAAGGTAACCCTTTGGAAGTAATCCCGGGAGCATGGTTTGGTGATTCAAACGCTTGCACCCAGAGGACCTCCATTGGACGTCGTGGAACTGACCGTCTATACTCTATTAACTTGTTCTGGGCCCTCATCATCCCAGACTAGTTTCTGAGAGTATCAGCTTTGTTTTCATGGCCTTGATCACCTTAGGACATTTTTAGTGGTGTGCTCTTTGTGCTACTTGTTTTTAGTTGGACTTAGAGATTTCTAGCCCATTGAGTCGGAAACTATGGATAGCATCCCGGTGAGCACCAATCAAGGGACCCGTGTTCAAGGGGCTCCTTGTTCTTTTCCATTCTTTGGGAACATTGGTACTCCCTTAATGGCTACCTTGAACCTTCCGGGATTCACTATAGGGCTACCGATTTGGTTGTTTTCCACTCCAAATGCCTTGCATGCTCCTGATGCTTCTCAAGTAAGCACCTCACATCAAGAGCATCAAAATCCTATGCCCGCTTCACCAGTAACATCTTCTCCTCCTCCTTCCACCTCATGTGGTTAAAGTAGTAATACTAGTAACCAACAGTCTAAATGGAATAGATGGAGGAAGAATAGGGGCAACCACCTAGCCTCTGGAAGTCATGCTGGGGGAACCTACCAAACCTCTGGTGGTCATGCTGGGAGAACTCACTCAGTCACTGTAAATCATACTGAACCCACCCATCTATCCTATGGAATTCATGCTAGGGGCACCTACCCAGCCTCTGGAGGTCATGCTGCGAGGAAACACTCAGTCACTGTAAGTCATACTGAACCCACCCACCCAGCCTCTGGAATTCATGCTGGGGGCACCCACCCAGCTTCTGGAATTCATGTTGGGGGCACCCACCCAGCCTTTGGAAGTCATGCTATGGGCACCTACCTGGCCTCTGGAGGTCATGCTGCGAGCAAAATTTCAGTCACTGCAAATCATACTGAAAGCATGTCTTCAACCATTGTTGCTCATGTTGAGGACACGTCATTGATCATTGCTAGTCATATTAATGACAAGTCACCAGTTACTATGAGTCATACAGGAGACACTAAATCAACCACCGCAAGTCATGCTGAGAAAGTTGACATTGTCAACAAACCTAATAAACAGAAGATTAAGTTTCCTTGTAAGTTTTGCGAGGGAGACCACCTGACCTATTTGTGCCCTGTACTTCCAGAAGTGCAAAGAGTGTGGTCCATCATTCAAAAGTCTTCTACTTCTGAGCAACCAGCTACTGCAATTCATGTTGAGGGAAAGCTGTCAGCCAATGCTAGTCATGTTGAGAGTACTGTTGTTGTAAAGGAGTCTTGGTTTATAGGACACAAGCCAAAGTTCCCTTGTAAACTTTGTAAGGGAGATCACCTTACTCACCTGTGCCGTGCTATTCCAGAGGTGCGGAGAGTGTGGTCCATGTCTGAAGGATCCTCTGCTCCTGAATTTTCTATAGATTCCCAATAGACTGATCAACCTTTGGTTGATGAAGTGGTTGAACCAATGCAATATTTGGTCAACCCCACTCTTCCTCTGGAGAGTGAAGTGATCAAATTGATGCAATCTTCGACTAATCCCATCAGTCCTTAAGAGACTGATGCACTTGTCCCTGAAGTCTTCTGCATTACCAGTTCAAATGTTTCTGAAATGGGGGGCACTTCATATGTGCCAAGTGAACCCCTACCAAGATCTGGGATCATTTCCTTTTATTGGAATAGTCTAACTGGGCCTCGCCTTCCTTTTGCTACACCTTTTCAGATAAAGGTTGATATCGGCAACCATGCGGTTCATCGATGTATTGCAGATGAAGGAGCCTCTGTTAGTATCTTATCCCCTTATTCTTAGAGAGATTTAGGGTTTCCTAACCTTGTTCCAGCTGTTAATTAGCCGTTGACTTTCAATAAAATACCCAGTGAACCGTTGGGATTCCTCCCTCAAGTACCTGTTACTTTGGGTGGAAAAAAATTCTTAGTTGATTTTATGGTTTTAAAGGACCCTATGGACTTTGATATGATCCTAGGGCGTGATTACGTATATGCTATGCAGGCTGTGGTGTCTACGCTCTTTCGTGTGATGCATTTTCCTCACAATGAAAGCATTGTCACTATCGATCAGCTTACATTTGTAGATCCCTCTTATTAACCAACTATAGACCAAGTATATCCCTCGCTAATAGGCACTACCATGTCACAATCAAATTATCTAGCATATTGTTCCTTGAGTCCAATTGCTACTGAGAAGAAGCCTCTGAATTCATGCTTACCTTCTAGGGACTGGGTCCCGGTAATTGACCAGGTGATGATTCCATCTAAATGTTTAGATATATGCTCCATCTGGGATAATATACTTCCCTCTGATGAAGTTTTCCTAGAGTTTATAATGCAATCTGCCATTCATTTGAACATTGATCCACCTACGAGCATTCTTCTACCTTCAATTCGAGCACGTTAAAAATAGTAAGGAGGCTACGAGCATTCTTCCACCTTCACTTCGAGCTCATTAAAAGCAGTAAGGAGGTCACGAGTTTACTTTTTTGGGCTCGTTAAAATTTTACAAAAAAATATTTATAGAGTTTTTTCACGCTCTTGTTAGACTCTTTAAATATGACAAGATTTCCGAGTATAGTTGTCATTTCAGACTCGTTAAAGGATTTGAAGCGACATCCACTTAGGTATAAGTTTACCCCTTTTCTGGACCTCTGTGGATCATTTACGAAAAAGGTATACTCTAATCATACGTGGCTAGAAGAGTTCTTCTTTCATTGTTTTACACTTTTTTGGGTGAGGAGACTAATTGTACGAAAAAGGACCTTTTGGAGCCTTCTTTAGGGTTTTCAGGCTCTCGAAACATGAAAACACCAAGAGAGAATTCACCTACTCGAGCTCGATGTGAAATCCGCGAGAGGGTATATAGAGGATTGTTTAATTTTTTCAGACTCTATAAACAGGAAAACATCGACGAGCATATACCAACCCGGGCTCGATATTAAAATCCACGGGTAGGTGTATAGAGTTATTGTTTAAGTTTTTCAGACTCCTTAAAATTGAAAACATCGACAAGGAAGAACAAATCTCGGCTCGATATTAAAATCCAGAGATCAGTACTATAGAGTATTCTTCTATCTCTTATTTGAACTCTGTAAGCAATGAACAAGGTCCTGAGTCTTCCTCCCATGGGCTCGTTAAACTTTTACATGGTTGGACTTATTGAGTTTTATTTCTTGGACTCATTAAAACAAAAAGAAGGACATCCTTTTACCAAAAAGAATAAGGGATGAGAAGGGTATCTCACATCTTTTCAGTTTCAAAGGCAGTTAAGTCAATCATGTCCTTGAACACAACACCTATTTGAGTCTATCATTCAGTTGGGTTTTTAATTTTTGACCTTAGGGTGAACTTGATCTCCGATTTTTTACTCCCCTGGTTGGTTATTCTTCCAATCATATGGAGGGTCTGTTAATGTCTCCTACATTGCAGGCTTATATCACTTCCCCTTCATGTTGAAAACTGCCTAAGTCACTTTGTGTCGTGCTCACTGTTCAAGGATACAGCCTGTGTCGTCCATTCTGCAGTTTACCTTGACTTCATGTGTCGTCCATCCTGGTGTCAGTTTGTTTCATCTTGTTACTTGTCCTACTCCACATTAGCTCATACCTTTTGAGTGTTCCTCGTGTTGGATGATGGAGTATGCATTAAGGCCTCCCTTCCAACGGACTTCTTCCCATCGACTTCAACTCATTTTACTCTGGGAATGAAGTTTAGAGTTTCGATTAGTACCTTGGGGATTGCAATCATCAGTGGCAGTTTCCCTCGCTGTTGAATAATGAGAATACATCAATGTCTCTTATTCGACAGGTTCTTCAGGTGTTCGACTTCAAGTCCACTTATTCACACTTGTTGGATCGTACTAGGTACCTTGGGCCCCATTATCATTATCGATGGAAACCCTTGCATTTGTTAACAGTATACATCAATGACCGGTAATCAAACGATACCCCCCATGTTCAACTCCAGCTCATTTATTCATATGGTTAGGGTTTGTATTTTGAGTTGTTTGGATGAAGACCTTGGGACTCTGATAGCATTACCATATTTATGTTATCACCCAAGCTGCGCAAGATTGAGCCTCACCTATTTTGGCTCTTCATAAGACATAGATCTAGTTTGTTGTTATGGCTATGATCTCCTATTTTGACATGGATCCACGCTTGTATTTCAGTGGCCATGCTATATACATCTCCTAGTTATGTATCAGAGATCATGTTGTATCCTGCTATACAACTATATGATGTCAAGATTGTAATTGCTTGCTGACCTTGATCGTTGTTTCAGGTACTTTTGTGACATGGTTCTGCGGTTTCTTGCTCCTCCTCTGACATGGAATTATAATGTATTTCGGCCATCGTTTCCCTTTGACCTCACACATTAGGGGGCATATGTTATAGGTCAAATCTGTACTTCTTCGTCCGTGATCACATTGCTCTGTCGATCACACAAAAGAACACTATGGATGGAAGAGCTAGGTGGACCTTGGATGAGTTACTACTGAGATCACACATCTTCAGCTGAAAAATATATTTTTCTGCATATTTCAGTGGATGTGCGCTACTCTTATAAATGGAAACCCAAGCACATATCCTTATAAATATGCTCAAGTTTCACTATAGACAACCCGCGCACATATCCTGAAAGTTGTATGCGCTAGTTGTTGAGAGCACTAGTTGTGCACCATGCACGAGTTTGCTAGTGTCATACCCGCGCACATATTAAGATGAAATGAAAAAATATATTAATATTACGAATTGGGATTAGTTGAAGTTGGTTCTGCAACTTCCCCAACCTCCCAATTCAACCACCTCTCGAATTCAACTGCCTACCTTGTCCCATAAATACAAGGGGGAGCCATAAAAGAGAAAAACCTAGAAGGAAGGCTTTAACTGTTGTTACGCTGGAGGAATTCCCAAGTCATTGTGAAGAGCAGGAGCCCAGGACTCGGTTGCAAAAGTGTCTGGACAGATCAGGTATATCTGTACTTATCTACATTTCTTTGACAATAAAAAGTGGAAATACCCTTCCCGTCCCAAATTGAATGTCTATTGGATTGAATGTTCATTTGGTTAATATCTTATTGTAGTTGATGTTTAATTGCTTTCAATTTCATCACAATTATTGCAGTCAAGATACACTGAGGAAGGTCTACTTTGTGTTGCAGGTTCATCATAGCAGAGGATCAAGCGAAAGCTAGGACCAGCCATCGATAAAAAGGTACATCTTTCGATATCTCGATCTCTTTCCATTTGTAGTAACTAATGCAAGACAATGAATGTATTTACCTGTCACCCCACCCAAGTTGGTAGTGTCTTCTCCTCACTATAAGGTATTTTTCCTGCACAACACCCCTAAATCAACTCCTCACACCATCTTAGAAGGTTTAGAAATGGAGCACGAAGTAGGTCATGATAAAAGAAAGATGGAAAAATATTAAATGTAGCAAAGGAAATATGTCAACCAAATATTGAAGTTTAGTAAGGAAGGAAACAAACTATCACCAAGGCACTTAGAGCATTAGAATCCCCTAAGGATGATTACAAACAACAATTTTATCCATCAATAGTAAGGGCTTGGGATCAACCCATAAAATGTGATCCCTGCACAGGTTAATCTTTGTACATGATCCAAACCTACTTTTCATCTGAGAAACAATGGCAATGGGAACTTTATGAAATAATGTCATCAAGAAAATGTTTTTGGGATGGGATTTTGATTGTATCAATGCATTAATTGGATTTTCGGGAGGATTAGTTACAACCTTGAAAAACAATTTTCATTTGGTAGGTAGTGTTAAATCGACCCATTGTGCATTGTTTACTTTGTTAATAGAATAAATTAATAGAAACATTATATTCTTAATATATATGTATCCCTAGATTATCACCAATTCTTGCAAGATCTAGCTAGCATGGGATTCATGGAATCCCCATCTCTCATTTTAGGAAGGGATCTAAACTTGATAACCTCAGGAGAAGAAAGGTTGCGATAGAACACCAAATTGTACCCACTTGCATATTTTGCTTTAGAATTGTTTGAACAAGATAAAATGGTTGACATAGAACTAGTCTCAATTTTAGCAACTTGGAGCAATAAAATAAAAGGGAAAACTGCATTGGAAAAATGTTGGATTGTTGATGTATCCAATAAACTTTGATTCATTCACGAGATATGAAAACCATGCAAACACACAAGAATGGAAAAATAACTATCTTTTATTCATTCTCCATCACTAACTATTACAATGAAAGTTCAATCCCTTATAACTACTATTTGAGATTTTTGAAAATTGCTAATTTTAGATATTTCTCGCATGACTCTAAAAACTAAAATCCAACTAGATCGAAACTAGTTGTCAACTCATTTTTTTATTAGGTGCATAAATTAAGAGATAACTAATAATTACAATTGTTTTAAAAAAATTACAAAAAAATTGAGTCATTATATGAAGGAATTTGGCCCCAAAAAAGTGTCGAAACGAGGTCCAATTAGAAGAGTATTATTGATCATGGCAATTAACTCTTCGAGACGCAACTTCCTATTAAATTTCATCCCAAATGGATAATCGAGTCAAAATTTATGACCCTCGGAAATCCCTACATCATGAATCTCATCTGGTTGAGAAGAACACAGCTCCTGCAAGTTACTGTCTTCAATTTGATGCCACTTAATGGGATCTAGGTCCAACAAGTCCGCCTATGTAATCCATGTACTCTCTTCTAGTGTTAATCCTTCCCATTGGACCATATATCAATTGTATAGGCCTTGCCAAGTATGAAGGGTCTTCTTATCTAAAGTATGCACAATCTTTTCCTTTTTCTTGCTCGGAATGGCATGTTTCCAATCCACCTCCATGTCATTGTCATCACCCAGATCAACCCCATGGAATATATATAAATCAGAAACGTTAAACACAGGGGAAATATTAATATCATCCAGTAAATTGACCTTATAACCATTGTCGTTAATTTTTTTGAGAATCTTACAAAGACCAATTTTCTTATACTTCAATTTGTGGTAGGTTCCTCTAGGAAACCGCTCTTTCCATAAATAAACCATCACTGAATCACATTCATTGAATGCATGATGGCATAGGTGAACATATTTGATAATTTTGTTATGCTTGTTACTAGCTTGCAACCTTTGTCTCACTTGTTGTTGTAATTATTGAATGTATTATGCAAATGCTTCCCCATCATGATTGATTCTATACCCAAATGGTAGTTGCACCAAATCTAGGACACCCATAGGATTTATATCGTAAAAAACCTGAAAATGGAGATTTAACTGTATATTTATTCACTGAACTATTGTAGGCAAATTTTTCTTGAGCTAAATCCAAATCCCATTGCTTGGGCTTGTCAGCTCCAACAATGCTCTGTAACAGGTTTCCCAAACTCCGATTTACTACCTCAATTTTCCCATCAACCGATGATGTAGCCAATAAAAATTGTTTCATTCACGAGATATGAAAACCATTCAAACACATGAGAATGGAAAAATAACTATCTTTTATTCCTTCTCCATCACTAACTATTACAATGAAAGTTCAACCCCTTATAACTACTATCTAAAAAATTTTAAAATTGCTAATTTTAGAAAATTCTTGCGTGACTCTAAAATTGACCAATAACTAAAAGCTAACTAGAGAGAAACTAGTTGTCAAATTGCTTTTCTGATTAGGTGCATAAACTAAGAAATAATTGATAATTACAAATTTCAAAAATCTCAAAAAAACACTAAAACCCCAATTTGAGGTGTTATATGAAGGAATATGGCCCCGAAAAATTGTTGAAACGAGGTCATGTCAGAAGGATTTTTCCGGTAACATTAGTGAACTCTTCGAGACACAAATTCTTATCAAATTTCATCCCAAACAGATAATCGATTCATAATTTATGACCCTCATCAATCGGAAATCCCTGCACCAATCATTTTCTCATAAAGGACCTCTTCTTAAGGCCTTCCAAAGGTAACAATGAAGAGTTCATCCATATGGGGGCTCTAATCATTCATCCATAACTCTAGAACTACATAGGACCCCTACAAGACCTCCACCCCCATTAAAATTCAACCCTCACTAGGTTATCCCACCTTGTTTATGTACAAAAAATCAATGCAAAATGGAGACTATGCTCATGGTATCAACGGTATGTTATGATTCACTTTCAAAAGAATTCAATCAAAATGAACGGAATATCCAAAGAATAGAGCAAAGAAATTTTTGGTAGGTAGAACATCAGCTAACCATGTTGCAAGAGAATTCAACACCTCTATTCCCTCTCTAGAGGAATCAAAATAATATTAGAACTTGAAGCACAAACAACCACTCTTGGAATAACCTTGTTGGTGTATTAAAAGTCAGGATATCTAGCTCCAAGAGGGTGATGAAAACATAATTTTTTTATAAATAATAAAAAGTGTGAAAATCTCAAAGATATAAATGGATAATCGCAGATCATAGGGGAAATATATGTGACAGTTTTAACTCAATAAGTGAAGCTAGGATCCCCTATTTTAAAGCATTGTACACTCACCAAATGGAGAAACAAACTTCAAAATTGGATTAGTTAAGAGGACAAGAAACGGATGGCGTTGATCATGATCAAAGAACTCAATATTATCAACCACAAGCTTCAATTTGACAAGTCATTAGGAACTAATAATTTTCCTATATTATTCTTCAACAGGTTTTGAGATATATTACATCCAGATATTCTCATACTAGTGGAAAATGAAAGACAGGAAGGGGGAATTTTTCAATCCTTCAATTCTACATTTTTTACTTTAATCCCTAACATAAGTAACCATTCCCTTTTCTATCACTTCTAACCCATCTCTCTTTGCCACTACATATATAAAATCATCTCTGGCATAATTTCTCATGGTCTTAATCATTTCCTATCCACTCACATATCCCAACGGAAAAAGTGTTTCCTCCACCAAAGAGGCATTCAATAAGCCAATGGATCTACTCAAGGGGTCTTGCATATTTTAAATACCCTTAACAAAGTAGCTTTCATTACCAAAATTTACCTATCCAAATCTTACAACCGATCAAACTGGCTCTATCTTAGAATGGTTCTCCTTCAAGTAGGATTATCATGGGCTTTCATCATTTGGATTGAAGCATGTATTACCTCCCACCCCCTATCCATAATCATAAAGAAATCAATTTCTTCATTGTTTCCAATCTCCTAAGTAATTTGACATGGGTTCCCTCTCTCACCCCTTCTTTTTCTAATCATCATTGGGGGTTTTAGAAATCTAATAAAGGTATAATTTCAGATAGGAACCAACGTCAAATTGGGAACAAATAGGTAGGAAATACAATATCAAAATTATATTATGCCTCTTCAACTACTAGATTCTTTGTGAAATCGAAATCTGATCTACCTAAATCAAGTGGTAAATGGTTAAAAATTTATCTCATGGAGATGGTTAAAAGTGCATAAAATTGGATTGCAAGGGATAAAAGGATCACAGTGGATAGAGTACGTAGGAAACCTATATCAAGCTACAACCATATTCAAAGAGGATGAGGATAGCTTACTTTGGGGAGAAAACCTGGCTAATGGAATATTAGTGTGCGATTGGGTCGATATCAATCTAAATTCCCATCCAACACTTTTGAAGCTTCATGTTGGTGTTGGATATTTTATGGAAGCTCCTGGCCAAACCCAAGACAATTTTACACTCCCAATCAAAGGTTCAATCCAAACATGGGATATGCTTGGAAGAAGAGGATGGTCTAGATCAAGTAAATGAACCCTCTATGGGGAACACGAAGAATCCGTGACTCATATCCTAATTAATTGTCACTACAACAAGAAAATATAGGCTATCTCTCATCGATTATGTAAATATCAACATCAACAAGTAGTAAATAATATCAATGAGTATTTAAATAATTGGATTTCTAACTTTGATGAAGAGGACAAAGCTTTGTCCTTGGAGGTATTCAGGTCCATTTGGATAGAACAAAATCATGGCATATTACAAAATAAACATCCAAAGTTTTACAAGATCTTCTAAATCTTAAAGGAAAGAAAACAAGTTTAAAGTATCCCAATGAAGGTGAGGCAACCTCATGTTATAATTCCCCTATAGTACAATTCAAATATCCCCAAAGGACCTTTTGATGGAGCCTCATAAGGGAACCTAAGTCTTAGAGGGGAAATACATTGGCTCCTCATGCCCTCCGGAGAGAGAGCATCCTTCACTCTCAATTTTGGATGAGCCACTAACAATCAAGCATAGATCGCTGATGTGGGTACTCTTCTAAATGTAGCTTGGTAGATCAAATTAGATATCTGGGAATATACAAGGACTCAAGTGGTTATTGAATGGATCAAGGGTGACTTCTAGGATATTGGAAACATTCATCAGGATAGATTAAGTGCAGTGCAGCATACTATTTCCAGGTTCAACTCTACAAGTTTTACTCATATATATAGGAAGCTCAACGATGATGCAGATTGGCCAAAAAGTGTAATCATTGTTTCTACAGGTTAGTTATTTATTGAGCACAATCCGAAGGGAATCTCCTTGAAAAAATCCAAGAATATATTTTGACTCAAATATTGAAGGTTCATTTGTCTTGGATCAAGGTGAGGAATACTTGTTTCTACTAAACAAACCTCATTTTAAGCAAAATTAAGATTCTAATAAGTTATGAAAAATTCCCATGAACTGGACTTTGAAGTATATGTGAACTTTGGAAGACCAACGCTATACACTCATTGTAGTATCTATAAAACCATATATATGTATTATTTTTTATTCAATGAAGATGAGTATACTTTTTCTTTTGAAAAAGAAACTACATCTTCAAAATTTAATCTTTATTGAGTAGAAATGCCAATGGCTACAGCCAAATTATCCCATGAATCAAAGAAAGAACATAATAGAGTAATACACTTCTTCAGAAATATGCATATCAACAAAGTCTAATTGATTTAACATGGTGTTAAAATCATTCAGATGCTCTATCACAGAGTCATCGTCATTCATCCTAAGGAATTACAATCTCTAATGTAGAAACAAATCATTTACCAGAGACATTGATTGACACAAATCCCCTAAATTCTCCTATAAATACTTAGCAAAGGATTCTCCTAAGACATCCAATAACACTAAAACTAAAAGGAACACTTGGATAGTACACTTCTCCTTCTTGTCCAACTTCCCCCAGTCTTCATCCTCCATAACCGTAGGTTAATTTCATGATGCAACAACCCATTGTAATCTATGTCCTTGAGAAGCTATTCCATATTTAGCTTCCATAACTCAATTCTCCAGGTTAAAATTTGTGTATCTCTAACCTTGAACTAAACACTTTTTTCCTTCAAATGATATTGACCTACGCAAAGATCCCACTTAAAAATAGGTTTATCATCAACCTAAGATACCCTTTCTCCTGAAAGAATAAGATAAACCCTAGTAACAAACCCTTCCCCTAACCCAATAATCTAGCTCTAATAGAAAATGAAGAGGTCAATAAACTTGTGCAAGAGAATACATTCTAATAGTCTTAAAAATAGAGAAAACAATGTCACACATAGTACAAAGAATATTTACCTTGGAAAAGATGAACCAATAAAACCAGCAAAACTTAAAGTCGCACCTATCTATCATTATATTAACAAAATAGTTCATAAGACAATATATTTATGTACTTTGTAGCGTCACTCAACCCCAATCCACCCAGTGATATTAAAATACAATGGGTTGAATTCACAGGATAAAATGAAACAAAAAATGACAAAAACAGGGAGGCTCTACCCGTAACCCTGATCATACCTATATGCACAATATACATGCAAATAATACAACATAACTTCAATAAATTTGTTTAAATGCTAATTTAATACAAGTAGTTCAACATCCAATTGTAAAATTCATATATTCATAAACTTATCAACCAAAAACAATCCAAAATATGTGTTCATGTACACAACAAGGCACAAGGAAAAAAGTTTAGGCATATCCACTTATTCAATAGTCATTTAAAAAAACATATAAAGGTGGCACTTTGATGCATATAAAAGGGACATTGTACCATATAAACATGAAATGTTTATAGGCTATAGATATTTGTCCAAAACAAAAATTAAATGTGAGGTGGAGAAAACAACTATTCTTCGTAATATGGCCAAGTAGTTTATGTTAAGAAATAGAGCATACATGGGAATTGTTAGAAAAGAATTTATCCATATTCACCTCTTAATTTCATCCAATGTTATCAATATAGTATATATTTATCTAACCACCTGTTATGAACCAAATTCCGAAATAGCATAAAAGATAAAAATAAAAGTAGCTTTGTGCTTTAAGACTGATAAACAGTACATGAATAATAAGCCTATTCAAGGGGGTAACCTCCTTTTACAATATATTCAATGCAAAAGACAAGAAGAGATGCATATAATAATGAATCCCATTTACTCTATATAGAAGATAAAGTGATCATGATGTAATCTACCACTGAGCTGACATGGCCATAACTAAGATACTAATAATGAATGGGAGTTAAGGGCTTAACATAGCCCCCCCCCCACTTTAAAAAAACTTTGCCCTCAAAGCTTGTAATTGGGGGTGTTTCTTCTTGAATTGATCAGTTTCCCATGTAGCTTCTTTTAGAGGCATATTATTTTACTTGATTAGATACCCTGTGATGGTTTTGTCCTAAAGAGATAGACAGCATCAATCTATAACTTTTTTAGTTTCAAAATCAACTTTCCTTCATTGAATTCTAGAATTTTTGTTTGCACTAGCATAGTTTCTCCCTGAACATCTTTATAGGAAAGATACATTAAAAAAACTTATCAAAATGAAAAGGCAGTAAATTTAACTCGCAATTTGCTTATCCAATCTTACAAAGAATCTTAAAGGGTCCATAAAATTTTGGAGCTAGTTTTTTATTCTTAAATTGTTTGAGAGCACATTGCTTATAAAGTTGTAGTCTCAAAAATACCCAATCGCCATCATCAAATTGGCATTCACTTTGATGTTGATTTGCTTGTTGCTTCATCCTATTTTGGGCCATTTGAAGACTTTGTTTAAGAATTTGTAAATTTTATTTAGTATTTTTCATATGTGATCCTACTACATGTACTTTTGGAAAGGTCCTGCAAAAGGGATGTGATACTAGGAGTCGGATATCCATAAAGAGATTCAAATGGAGACATCTTAGTATATGTGTGATAGGTGGTATTATACCACCATTGTAATAAAGGAATCTACTTGACCCATCGATATTTCTTGCCTAAAGAATAGCAACAAAGATAACCCTCTAAACTTATGTTAATTATTTATATTTGTGGATGATATGTTGAACTCATAACTAATGGCGTTGCTTCCCTTATCTTCAGTAACTATTTCCAAAAATTTCATGTGAATTTTGGAACTATTACTTTAGGAAAATCATAATTCTATGAATTTCCTTCATGGACACTTCCGCTACTTGTCTTGCAATATGTACTTTGAATTCCACAAAATGTACATAGTTTGTGATTCTATCCATGACCACAAAAATGACATCCTTACCTTTTGATAACCCTATAATGAATTCCATTGATATCTCCTCCCATATTTGATTAAGTACGTGTAAAGGTTGAAGTAACCATGTAGGATTAATTGTCTCTCCTTTATTTCATTGGCACATCTTGCATTCTCTTATAATTTTTTAATGTCTTTCTTCATTCCTTTCCAAAAAAATATTTTTTGACCATTTCCTATGTTTTAAAAAACCTTGAATGCCCTACCGTCAAAGAGTTATGAGAATCCCTTAATATTTGTTGTTTCAGTTTTGACTGAGGGCATAAAAATACTCTAGCCTTGTACCAAAATATATCTCTTCCATTCCTAGTTTACCATACAAATTTTCCCTTCTTTTATACATTGTATTTTCTATATACCACTATTGTCTTCTTGACATTCATGGCAAGCTTCTTCTGACATCACTACAATGGAAGATGTAATGGAATATAAACTGGAGGCTTCTTCTACTCTAGAAAGGGAATCTACTACCTCATTGTAACTTTTTTGGGTAGATTATTTAAAAATCAAACCCTTGTATTATTTCTACTGATTTTTTATGCTCTTCTAATGAAAATCTTTTCTCCCAAAATTACTTTAGGCTATGATGGTCCAACTTGACTTTAGAATGCCTCCCAATTAGATATTGTCACTATTTTTATTGCATGTAAATTGTTGTCATTGATTTTCATATGCGCATTTCACCAAGACTTTTCCTTTGTATTGTTTACTTTCACAAGCCATTGGTATCTTGTCTTGCATCAAAGTTGCTCCAATTCCTTACCCTAGTGCATCACATTCGACTATGAATATTTTACCGAAATCGGGTGTTGTCAATACTGGTGTAGAAGACATAACATCCTTAAAGAGTGAGAACGCCAAGGTGGCCTCTTCATTGCATACAAATGAATTTGTTTTCAAGGGATATGTGAGTGGGCCTACAATGCATCTATAATTCTTAACAAATTTCCTATAATATCTTGTAAGACCTAAAAATACTCTAAGACTCTTGATGTTATTAGGAATGGGCCATGTTGTGATAACTTGAATCTTTTGAGGGTCTACCTTGACCCCGTCCCGTGAAACAATATGACCCACATACTCTCTTTGTTTTCCAAAAGCACATTTGGACATTTTTACATACAACTGATTGATCTCAAGAATTTATAGGAATTGATCCACATGTTTAATGTGTTCTTCCCATGATTTTCTATAGATAAGTATATCATCAAATAAAACGAACACAAACCATCTAAGATGAGGTCAAAAAATTTGGTACATAAGGATTTGAAAAGTATGAGCATAAGTCAATCCAAAAGGCATGACCAAGAACTCATAGCGTCCTTTCATGTGTTCTAAAAGTTGTTCTTAGAATATCTTCTTCTCTTAAGCTCATTTGGTGGTATCCTAATTTAATATATAACTTTATAAAATAAATTACATCGTGAAGCTCATCTAATAACTCATCAATATTTCTGGGGCGGCAAGTGTGGAGGGATCCTCCTAGATCCCGGGGGAAATATAGTCTTAACCTTTGTATGTGGGATAGGTATTGCCACTAATAATCAAGTGGAGCGGTATGCACTGTATATAGGATAGAACAGGCCACTACTCTTGGAATTCAATCGATCGTTGTAATAGGGGACTCCTTGCTTAACATTACTCAAACAAGGAAAAGGAAAAATCGTGTGGAAAAAATTCCTGACAAGCTCCAAAATCTCATCAATAGGCTTCTACTACGAATTCTGCGAACTCAATTTTTCCAAATGAGCCATGCGAACAACCAACAATTTGATAAGCTTGAAATGAAGCATCACAACTTCCCACTGGGAATTTTAAAAGAAATGGGGATCAACCAATTCAGAGGTGGCTCACCTAAGGCCCCAACCTTTGAAATATGGGACAAGTAAGTCACCCTCAATCATTAATTTGATCAACTGCCATTTAATTCTCCAAGGTACAGAGTTAATGCTCCTCATGTAACCCATGTCACATATGCCACCTTGCAAGGTTGTTGTCGTGGGAACTATGCCTCAGGAGAAGCTTCTAGACTTCTCACACGTTGAAGCTTCCTGTAAAAGTTTGGATGAGATAGCATTATTTGATCTAAGGATTGTTGAACGCAGAACTCCATCTTGTCATATTGAGATAGTTGAGGGCTCGAAGTGCAGGGGTTGCAGTGGTTTGGTGATGGTGGCTCAAACCGTTGATGATATGGTTGATTTCCCCTACGCCCTAGGGGAGTGGATGCCAGATGCATTGTTTGTTGACTATGAGGGAGAAATATTCCAAGGAATTCTTCCCGGGAATGGTTCTAGTTTCAATTTTCCCCTAATTTGGGAAATTCGGGATACTGGGGAGATGGAAGCCTCCTTTGATGCTATGAAATCGCCAATGGATATCGAAGGAAAGCTACACAATATTGATAAGAGTATTAGCGATACTAGAGCAGATGTCCAAGCTATTCGAAGCCACATGAGATGGATGGATTGTTGGCAACAGTCCGCCAGATAACATCTCATGCCCATATGGTGGACAATCGTCTTGATGAAGTTGAACAAAAAAAATTGCAGCCCACCTCCCAAACCTCATGTTTATATTTCCTCCTTGACGAAGTGGAGGGAAATGTTTGCACACATGAAGCACAATTGGAAGCAATTGATGCTACTTTGGAGCATCATGATACTCTCTTATCCACAAAGCAAACTAGGACTTCTAATTCGGGTAGTAAGGAAAATGGTGATGATGATGCTACAATTTATCAACCTATAAATGAAATCGTGAACATATCCAGTTCGGACGACCACAATCAAGATGCAGAATACACTCAAGGCATCCTTCCTATGGGCAGTGAGGCTGATGACAATCCTAAGACTCTGAATGCAGAAAATGAAGAAATTTCTGAAGATGAAGAGGAAAATGAATAGGACGATCAGGTCATGGGTAGCAATAGGGTGCTCCCATGAATATGTGTAGCACTTTTTGGAAAGACGCGGGCGCAGATTGTCTAAAACATGAGCTTAATTGAGTTTTATTTAAGCCCTTGATCGAGCATTCAAAAGCTCAATCAAGTTTTTAATTAAGCCCTCGATCGATCTTTTTCCAATAACTCGATCGAGGGTTTAAATAACCCTCGATTGAGCTATTGGAAAAAGGTTGGGTTATCAAATAGCTCGATCGAGATATTTTGTGCATTACTTTGAAATTTAAACAATAATATAATGCATTATATTATTGTTTACATTTCAAATTAATGTAGAAAATAGCTCAATTGAGCAACAGCTATTTTCTTAACAGCAGGTAAACCCCCGATTGAGATATTTAAAAAAAAAATCAAATCCTCAATCAAGATTTTTGAATACCTCGATCGAGCTAATAGCTCTATCGAGGGATTTAAAATAGGATTTTAGCCCCCTTTTCTGCACATTTAATTTTACTGCCTTCTTTGCCAGGCCTAAACCTTGTCCTGGGATGCACCTTGTGTGGCGGACTTTATATCGATGGATTCATCAATGAATTGACTATCCATTGGCATATAATTTACAAGTTTCTAAGTTCATATGATTTATTTTTCTTTTCAAGCTTAAACTTACAAAACCATTTCCACAACTTCGAATTAGTGTAAAGAAAAATCAACAACATAAAATGTACACAACCAAAAATTTTCAAAAAATGTATATGCCCCACATCAATGCATCCTCTTCGAAAGGGTTTTTTTTTGTTTTGCAACCATTATAAAAAATTTATGTGCACACACGTGTACAAAATGAGATTACAATTTTCAATGGTCAATTTCAAAAATTAATAAAAAATATAATTTTACAACATAAATAAATAAATAAAAATCTTTGCCCGAATGCAATCAGTGTAGATTATGTTCATATAATTTTTTTCAAAACTTATACATTTATCATTAAATTATTTTACGTGCACACAAGTCACATGTTTACTTTTCCTTAATTTTACATGAACAAACCTATAATTAAATGCAATTTTAGCATATTAAATAATACTGTCATTCTTTTCAAATATAGGTGGAAAGACAACATAATTCCCTACAATTTTTGTTTTTGTTGCATGTCGAAATTCACAACGCATATATGAGTTTTGAGGGATTCGATTTAATAAATGAGTTAAAAATCGAATTTTCACCATTACTTTTGGACAAAAAGTGTTATCCATCTTCATGGATTCACCCGATACTAGTCCTTAGTTTTTCTTTATTCATATGAAATGTTTTTGTGAGTTATATCTCAACCAGTACTTTAGAATTTACAGTAGTATAGGGGAATTTTTTTGTCTAAGGCCTATATTTTCTCGAATGACTATAACTGAGCTTAATCATGCTCTTAACATTTCTAATACTCTGCTTGAATATTTGTATTGTTCTGCTTAAACATTTTTCAGTCTTTTATAAATATAAAATTACCTTTTTTTGTTAAAAATAATAATAATAATAACTCATCAATATTTGGAATAGGGAGTTTATCTTTGACAATGGTTTTGTTTAGATCTTTGTAATTAGGACAAATCCTCTGAGCATTATCTTTTCTTCTTACCATCACCATCAGTGTTGAAAAGGAACTCCTGCTTGGTTGAATAATACTTGCATCCAACATGTCTTGTACCATTTTTTCAATCTTCCCTTTTTATTGATGTGGATATCTATAAGATATTTTATTAGGATGTGAAGAACCTACAACAGTTAATTGATAAAATGCACAATATATGAGATCGTATAATACTTTTATTGATCACAGGCCACTTCGAGGGGGCAACCTCCTTTGAGAAAGCTCAATACAAATAACTTCACAGTACCTTCATTGGTCTCAACACAGACTTATATATTAATTCTAGGCACCAATACCATGGGTCAATACCATGTGCCAATACAAACCATGGGCCAATAAAAACTATGGATCAACAAATACTACGGGATGACTTACAAAGCATATGCATCCAACAACAATAATACAAACTATGGATCAACAAATACTACGGGACGACTTACAAAGCATATGCGTCCAACAACTATATACTAACAAAATAAAGAGAAGGGTTGACATGGGTTCCTAACATCCCCTCTCCCTTAGAAAAAGCTTTGTCCTCAAAGCTTTAGATGTGGAAATTGATGCGGAATCTGAAGGAGTGGTTCCCCTGTAGCATCCTCGGGGGTCATTCTGTGCCACTGAAGTAATACCTCTGTGATAGATTAACAGAAATGCTAACGCCTTTTGAGTTCCAAGGATATTTTTTGGAAGGTTGTAGATGAATAAGAACGATATCATCTGCTTGAAAAGTGCGCTCAGAATGGTGCTGATCGGCGTGTTGTTTCATTCGAATTCTTGCCATGTGAAGATTGTCCTATAAAACGAGAAGAATCTGGTCGTGGTTTCGAAGAACTGAATCAATTGCCTAAACTTGGGAACTGCTGAGGGTGTATAAAAGAAGAACTGGCGGTGCCTGTCCATAGATTGCTTCATATGGTGTCATTTTAGATTTGGTATTGTACCATAGGAGCGCCTCAAGGAAATCCATAGAAATAGCTGTCCAAATCTGTGTAGGGATGGGAAAGGGTTCGAGCAGTACAGGAAGGGGTGTCGTTTCACCCGTGTTGACCTGGAAAGTATCATAGTCAGCCACCATCTGTTGAATTGTCAGTTTCAGGCCCAACCAAAATAAGTTAAATTGTTCCCGGTCATACGTGTTGAGGAACCCAGAGTGACCTGTCGATGGAGAAGCATGGAGGTCATAAAAGACATAGCCCTGTTGAACATATTGCAACCAATTTGGAACAAGTATAGAAATAGCTGAAAGAAAAATTGGTTCATGAATTGTGCAAGAAGGAGCATCCACCACCAGATTGTCCTTTCCCTTTGTGTAAGTGAGCGCATAGGTATAACCCATGAGTTGGCTAAACCATTTAAGGTGTGTTGGGGAGGAGACCCGTTGTTCCAGGAAATTGTTCAGACTCTGGTGATCAATTTGGATGCAGAAATAATTCCCTAATAGGGATGGCGGCCACTTCTGTACTGCATGTAAAATAGCCATCGGTTCCTTCTCAGATCTAGATGTGGCTAAATTCGTACCGAAAAGGTCTCTTGAAGGCGTCAAGCCCACTGGTTCAACAAAGACACCTGCATATTTATCCAAGGAAGTAGTGGAGACCGTTGATGGGTGTATCTGAATGGAATGGAGCTGAGCGATGACACCATCTGAATTCTTGTTAAGGATCTTTTCCAGGCGATGTGAACTGATGATGCGGAGAGACCCTAGTTGTAAGCCTGTAAATTTGTGTTATTTCCCATTGACTGAAAACTGCATCCAAAGTTCAAAAAAATCCCATAAGATGGGGCCAAGTGTGTGTAACCATTGAACGCCCAAAACCACATCAAATCCGCCTAAGGACAAGGAAAACATGTCAAAACGCAAGTTATAATATTCCAGAGAGATACGCACATTGTGACACTTCCCCTTGCAAGGTAAGGTGCCCCCATTGGAAATCATGACTTCAAAGTTGGAGCAAGGATGGACAAAACAATCATCCTATCCAGCGACACGATAGTCAATGAAATTATGAGTGCTACCAGAATCAATGATTATTGTAAGAGGAATCTTCTTGAAGTAACCCCTGACCCGCATTGTTTGTGGGGTGGTGAATTTAGCTAAATCATGGAGAGAGATATCTGGGTGGTCGTCCTGAGATGGAGGGTCAATAGGAGGCGATTGAATGTTGACCTCATCATCCAGTGTATCTGAAGCTTCTTCACCAACTTCAGAGGAAGGAGGAGAATCCACATCCAAGAGATAGAGCTTTTGTTGAACACATCTATGTCCCCGAGTGAATTTCTCATCACAATTATAGCAAATCCCTTTTTCTCTACATGCCTGCATCTCTGTTTCAGACAAATGCTTGATAGGAGTTGGTCGAGGAGCTGGCGGGATGGGAGGTTGTTGAGAACCCATATTTCGAAAGGGAACAAAAGTGGGTTTGGAGCATTGTTGGGCTGCAATCTTGTCTTCTGCCAACTTATCCAACTCCAGGGCTTCCATCATTATGTTGGGACAGAACATTTTAACCTCTAAGCAGATTTCATCCTTAAGACCACTGATAAAACAACTCCTGTAGAATTCATCAGACAATCCTTCTATGTGATTGGCTAGTTTCTCAAATTCTATCTGATACTCTCTCACAGTGCTAATTTGGGGAAGTTTAGTGAGGGCTCCTGTGAAGTCATCAAAAGCACTAGGACTGAATCATTGCAAAAGGAGCTAGCAAAAATATGGCCATTTTGGCTCTTCATGAGCCTTAATGTACCAGCGGTACCATTAAAGAGCTTCCTGTTCCAAATGAAATGATGCAAGTGGAACTTTGTTGATATCAACAGTATTATGCAGACTGAAATATTGTTCTGCACGATAGATCCATCCCGTCGGATCAGTACCATTGAAGCGAGGAAAATCAAGCTTCGGACTACGAAAATTGCTGGAAGAAGAGAACCCATTGTCTGTTGAAGACTCGGATTGTCGTTTGTTGTTCATGGCTGAATGCTCAAGATGGAGGCCGAGAAATTTTTCATCCAAATCCTGGAGTTTGGTTTGGATGGCTGCAAATGCTTCCTCCATTGTTTTTGCTCCTGCGCGGGTGACAACCATAACCAGGAGTTTTTTTTTGGTGGGGGGGAGGGGATGGGTAGAAAAACACAAGCAGAAGCTTATTTATGTGAAATTAAGCACAGCAGATCTAATGAACAAGTAAATAAATTACAATAGATGAAACTCAAAAAATATGTGTAAACTATGCAAAAGGCTTGTAGCAGTGCTCTATTGAACTCAGAATGGTAGAATACAATACAACACAGTAACAATGACTGAGCAATTCAAATTAACCAAGGAGGTCATTCGAATATACTACATGGAATAGCTTGGCTCCAACTAGGAGTCCTCATCATCATATCAGTGGAGTCATCAATGCACAAGTAACGGTCAACCAGGTGTCAAACTAAGTCTAACTGAGTGTGGTAGGTGTAACTGGCACATGTAGGCACTAACTAAATGAAGGAGGCTCAGTGGAGGGCGCATGAGGAGCTAAATGGAGTCACAATAGGCAATCTAGTCTCACTGGGGGTCCAACGGAGTGATACAATCAGTTTCGGAGTCAAACTAGCCTTAAATCAAGGAGAGAACTCAACTAATTGAAGTGAACTAAATGGTAGGTGAAGAAGTGCACCTTTCTCGGGTGGTAGGTGAGAAGTGGGCGCCTTCCTGACTAGGAGGGCTAAAACTGCAGGGAAAGAAGCTCCTGAATGCTGGAAAACTGGGGATAAGGTGTTGTAGGCATCAAACTGGTGACTGGGATGCATGCAAATAACTGTGATGCATGCAAATGCATGCAAAGTACAAAAATGAAAGATGAGATATCCTAACACCCCCCCTCAAGCTATACTATGATTTAAAAAATAATAACTGAATAGGGAAAACCCAATACAATAATCCAAATAATGCTAGAAATAAATCTAAGTGAGGAAAGAGGGAAAACCCAATGGGAAGAAAGCCCCCCCTCAAGCTGAACATTGAAGGATCTATCTGTCTCCACCATGATGGAACTCACCCCCAACAGTGAACGGAGGTAAGAGAACTTCTTCTTAGTGAAGCTCTTGGTGAAGATGTCTGCAATTTGCTCGTTGGTAGGGCAATATTGTAAAACAATGGTTATGTCATGCACAAGCTCTCAGATGTAGTGCATGTGGATCTCGATGTGCTTGGTCCTCTATATCTGAACTAGATCCGTCTAGATCTTGATAGCACTTTGATTGTCACAAAAAATGACAGTCGAAGTAGTACTACCAATATCAAACTCTGACAAAAAACCCTGCAACCAAACTACCTGAATGCGAGCATTGACTGCTCCTCGATACTCTGCCTCTGCTGAAGATAATGCAATGGCTTCCTGCTTTTTGCTTGACCAGCAAATAGGCCCATTTCCAATCATGAAAACGTGGTCGGAAGTGGACTTTCGATCAATACTATCACCCGCCCAATCTGAATCTGTATACCCAATCAAATCTAGCTCACAATCTGCAGCATAGTGTATGCCAAAGTGTCGAGTACCCTGCACATAATGTAAGATCCTCTTGGCTGCCCGCCAATGGAGATCATGGGGATGCTGCGTATATATTGATATAGCACTCACGGCATAATATATATCATGCCTTGAGTGTGTCAAGTATAGTAGAGAAGCGATCAATTGTCGATACTGAATGTAGAATCTACAAGCGGTGTAGAATCTCCCTCCTCAAGACTGATTCCTGAGAGGAATGGGAAAGGGGATGCCTTACAATCTAACATGTTGAAATTGTTTAACAAGTCTGAAATGTATTTTTGTTGAGATATGGGGATCCCATCAAAATTTTGTGCAATCTCAAGCCCAAAAATTGTTTTAGCAAGCCCAAATCGCTCATGTCAAAAGCTAGATTTAAAGCAGTCTTTAACTGGTCGATTGAAGCAAGAGTGCTTCCAGTTATTAAGAGATCATCAACATAAAGAACTATAATCATAAAATTACCTTCATTTTTCTGTAGGTACACAGTTGGATCTGATCTACACCTTCCAAAGTTTTGGGAGAGAAGGAAGGAGTCCATCTTAGCATACCAAGCTCTTGGTGCCTGTTTTAAGCCATACAATGACTTCTTCAATCTGCATACTAACTTTGGATCTGATATATATCCTTCTGGATGCTTCATATATATTTCTTCTTTCAGATCTCCATGGAGAAATGCACTCTTCACATCCATATGGTGCACTTCCCAGTGCTTGGATACAGCAATAGCTAAAACAAGACGGATCGAATCCATCTTTGCAATCGGGGCTAAGGTCTCAGTGTAGTCCACTCCTTGGACTTAGGAGAAACCTTTTGCAGCCAACAGATCGTTTTATTTGCAGTTTAAGCCATCAGCAACAACCTGTGTGCGGTAGACCCATTTACATTGGACTAATTTCCTGCCAGGTGGAAGAGAAACTAGCTCCCATGTAGCATTCTTTTGAAGAGAACTGTACTCTTCATCCATGGCGGTTTTCCATCTCGGATCTTGGTGGGAATGATAATATGATTTAGGATTTGAACCTATCATCAAAAAACATTTCTCAAATAGCAAAGGATCAAAGAATGAAAGATCCATACCTTCTCTTTGAAAGTCTACTCGAGTCCTCCTTGGATCGGCAAGATTTCCAATGTTTGGACCAGCAGAATTGAGTGTATTTTGGGCCCACTTTGGCACGTGTTGGGGAACATCTGGATCAGCTTCTGAACCTGATATATCATGTTCATCAAAGTCTGATAAAATGTCAAAACCAATACTTTCATCATCTTCTTCGAAATCTTCTTCTAGTGGAGGCGGTAAATCAGCAGTTTCTTCCTCGACTAGTTCTAGATTTTGAAGCGGTTCTTCAAATATGACACTTCGCTCAATGAATATCTTTTTGGATCTGATATCCATTAGTTTGTAGCATTTTGATTCTTCAGCATATCCCAATAGGATGCATTCAACATTTTGCGGATCCAAATATCTTCTCTTTTTACTCGGAATTCTAGCCCAAGCGGTTGAACCAAAAACCCTGAAATTGGACACATCAGGTTTGTGACCTGTGTAAGCTTCGAAAGGTGTAATATCAGTCAAAGATGAATGTAGAACCCTGTTTTGAATGTATTCAGCAACATTCATGGCCTCAGCCCAAAGGTTTTCAGCCAAACCTTGTGATTCAATCATACAGGTTTCCATCTCTTTCAGTGATCTATTCTTCTTTTCCGCAACATTGTTCATTTGAGGTGTGTAGGGAACTGTGTGTTGGATCTGAATGCCGCTTTCAGCACAAAGTTGCAGCAGCTATGATTTGGTATATTCACCTCCATTATCAGATATAAGAGCTTTTATCTTCCTCTCGGTGGCAGTCTCAACAGAAGCCTTAAAAAACTTGAATTTTTCTAGTACTTCCGACTTTGTTTTGAGAAAGAAAACCCATGTAAATCTAGAGAAGTCGTCGATGAATGTCAAAACATACCTTGATCCATTCATGGAGATATGTGGCAGTGAACCGCTGATATCATAATGTATCAGCCTCAAAATGCAAGAAGCTCTGTTATCTTTGCCTCGGTCAAATTTGTGCTCGGGGTGCTTCCCAATGATGCAACCTTTGCATATTCCCTTCGAGGATTTGATCGTCGGAAGGCCATCAACCATGGAATTGTTCTGTATCAGCTGCAAATATTTATAATTTAGGTGTCCAAACCTCTCATTCCATATCCTACTAACCTCATTGCCATGAGTCAGAAGAGCGGTGGGCTTGTCATGCGGCAGAAAGTGTAAAAATTCATATGCTTTTGAAGCATGATTTGCTTTTCCGACCGCAATAATTTTTCCACTTTGAATATCATAAATTTCAACTTTGTTAGGGCAGAATACAACTTTATTTGGTGAACCAGTGTGTGTCATCTGATAAACGGAAAGAATATTCGAAGCTAAGGAAGGAACATAGAGAACATTGTGAAAATTGCCATTCTCTAAATGAATGGTTCATTTTCCCTTTGAAGAGATCTGAGAGTCATCTCCCATGTGGATGGAGATGGTGATTGTGGGATCAAATGATGATAAAGAATATTTATTTTCATCCATATGGTTCGAATCTCCAAAATCAATGAGTAGAGTTGGAGGAGTCGAAACAGTTGCCATGAGTGCATGACCTCTCTTGGGATGATCATTTTTCTCCTTCTTCCTTGCACCGTCGGGAAGGGTTATGTTGTTTTTCTCTAAAAGAAGGGCCATATGATCTATGGTTTTCTTCATGCATGAGCTTTCAGGATGATATCCCTTGCTGCAATAAGAACATTTAGATTTCTCTTTTCCCTCTTTCCCTTTTTGCTTGTTTCTTGAACCGGATGGCTCATCCGCTTTCTTTATCTTCTCTCTTTGCTTGGATGGATCAAACTTTGGATTCTCTTTCTTTTGCTTCCCTTTTCCATTCGTAGATTTGGATCCTCCAGAAAATAATGCTTGATATTTGGAGCATATGGTCCCCATTTGAATGAGTTTATCATGCTCCTTCATCACAGATTCAATGAAGGCACTTAAGGTAGGCATTTTCCAATTCGGAATTGTGATCTTTCCGGAATTGAATGTAGAGAGAGACAAATACCAAATAATCTTTTCCAAGTTTTGAGAGAATAGAAAGAATCAATTGTCTATCTTCCTTTACAACTCCACTTTGCTTCAATAGCAATACCAAGTGCTTGAATTTGGTGAAGAAATCATTTATGGTTTCGAAATTCTCAGGATTCAAGGCAATTAATTCATTTTCCAATTGAAAAGACGGCATCTCATCTTGCTTCCCAAAGAGCTTTTCAAGTTGCTCCCATACTGCTTTTGGAGTAGTCAATCCACTGAGGTGTAAATGAAGATCCTTGGAAATATTGAGGCAAATAAGACCATATGCTTCATCCAATTTGTTGAAGTGCTTGGATTTCTCAATGAGTGTATTTGGCTCAACTTCGAGGCCCGTGGTGACTCTGTAGTACCCTTTTGAGCGCAACACAATATCCATGTCATTCTTCCATTCAAAATAATTGAAAGGAGTGAGAAGCTTTGAAGAAGAAGAATCCATCTCAATGATAGCGAATGCTAATGGAGGAGTGATAAAACCTGCAAATCACAAGAAAACAAGAACAACAAGGTCAAACAATCCACCCCTTTTAGAGTTACATCACACCCAGCATAGGAGATCAAGCAAGCTTGAAGATCCAATGATTCATATCCAGGAATTCTGTGGAAAAATCATGGCTTCTGGAGTGGATTGGAGAGAACATTTCAGCAGTAGCGAATGCACAAGAGAGAATGCATGCCACAGCTGTGATATTTTTTAGCAAAAATCACTCAATCTTCATGTAGAACACCTGCAAAAAAGAAGTCTTGTCCCTGCCATGGCTCTAATACCATGTGAAATTAAGCACAGCAGATCTAATGAACAAGTAAATCAATTACAATAGATGAAACTCATAAAATATGTGTAAACTGTGCAAAAGGCTTGCAGGAACTCAGAATGGTAGAATACAATACAATACAGTAACAATGACTGAGCAATTCGAATTAACCAAGGAGGTCATTCGAATATACTACATGGAATAGCTTGGCTCCAACTAGGAGTCCTCATCATCAGATCAGTGGAGTCATCAATGCACAAGTAACGGTCAACCAGGTGTCAAACTAAGTCTAATTGAGTGTGGTAGGTGTAACTGGCACATGTAGGCACTAACTGAATGAAGGAGGCTCAGTGGAGGGCACATGACGAGCTAACTGGAGTCAAAATAGGCAATCTAGTCTCACTGGGGGTCCAACGGAGTGATACAATCAGTTTCGGAGTCAAACTAGCCTTAAATCAAGGAGAGAACTCAACTAACTGAAGTGAACTGAGTGGTAGGTGAAGAAGTGTGCCTTTCTCAGGTGGTAGGCGAGAAGTGGGCGCCTTCCTGACTAGGAGGGATAAAACTGCAGGGAAAGAAGTTCCCGGGTGCTGGCAAACTGGGGATAAGGTGCTGGAAGCATCAAACTGGTGACTGGGATGCATGCAAATAACTGTGATGCATGCAAAGTACAAAACTGAATGATGAGATATCCTAACAATTTAGTAAAGGGAAATTTGGATTTGGGAAAAACTCTGATGGGTAATTGGGGTTTGACTAGGTTTTGGACACTTTCGAATGGACAAGGAAGCAGAAAATGAGGATTTCAGAAGCGGAGTGAAAGAATGGAAAAATTTGTCAGAGAGGGACAAGGAAGCAGAAATAGGGAATGAACACAGTGGCAAAAGTTTGTAAGCGAATGGGTGAAAATTGAAGAAGTTATGGCAAACCCTAAAAATAGACAAATGTGAGATTTTTTGCTTTGGGAAGTAGAATTTGGGATAGGGTCCTCAAGAATGAAATATGCAAACTGGGATTGCAGGGGGTGTCAGTGAAGTTTCAGGGAAAACAGAGTTAAAACAAGGGGAGATACGGCCAAAACACAGAATTTTATACTTTTCTTTTTCTTTTTTCTTTTTTTTTCTTTTTTTCTTTTGTTTTTCTGAATGGATCTGAAACGGCTTTCGGAATGGATCGGTAACGGTGAGATATGGAACGGTTCGGAATGGATCGAAAACGGTTGGATCTGAAACAACTTTTAGAATGGATCTGAAATGGATGGATCGAAACCGGCTTTTGTAATGGATCTGCAATGGCATGGAAGTGATCAGGAACACATGGATCTACAACGGCGCGGAAGTGATCGGAAACAATGCAGCTGAAAATAGATATGGACTCCAGGTATGTTCGGCTTCTTATTGGTTCAGGGGATTCACTCGGCCACCAATGTTGTCTGGCGGCTTGCGTATTGGGGCAATACCCCTCACTCCATGGTTCAGGTAAAACTGATAACCACTTTGCCACAAACAACATCTCTTGGTTTACCTCACAGGTGGGAACTAGTCAATCAAGTAGGGATCATTGCCCTTTTCGTTGGCAGGTCCTCTCAATGGGACAGCTACTTTGGAGTTCCTGTGGTACTCCTAAAAATGAGTTTTAGGGCTTATGCCCAAGTACTTCCCACATTTAAGCGGATAGGGATTATTCCCAGATCCGAACCTGTAACAGATGCGAAAAAAAATTGGCAGAAATTTCACCGAGCGAGCCCAAGAAAGTGCTTTGATACCAAATGTGAACCTACAACAGTTAATTGATAAAATGCACAATATATGAGATTGAAAAATACTTTTATTGATCACGGGCCACTTCGAGGGGGCAACCTCCTTTGAGAAATCTCAATACAAATAACTTCACGGTACCTTCATTGGTTTCAACACAGACTTATATACTAATTCTAGGCACCAATACCATGGGTCAATACCATGTGCCAATACAAACCATGGGCCAATACAAACTATGGATCAACAAATACTACGGGACAACTTACAAAGCATATGCGTCCAACAACAATAATACAAACTATGGATCAACAAATACTACGGGACGACTTACAAAGCATATGCGTCCAACAACAATATACTAACAAAGTAAAGAGAAGGGTTGACACAGGTTCCTAACATAGGAGTATTTTTGGGTATGAGTTCAATTTTATGTTCATGATATCTAGATGCAGATATCCCCTTAGGAATTTTTTGGAAGATCCTATTGTTCTTTTCCATGGTACCTTTTAATTGATCTAGAATTTCATCTTCTTGTTTTACTTAAATAGAATAAAATCTAAGAATAGCTCCATTATTACCCTTTTTTAAGATTTTTTCCATTCTATGAGAGTTGATGACTTGATACCGTGCATATTTTACCACTTTAAGTTCATATTGAGCTTCTTCTAATTCAAATCTCATGAATAATTCATTATTGTTTGTGGAATCAATACCCGTAACCCAATGTTCTCAACCATTGAATTCATAGAACAACATCTACTCCTTCGATATGAATTGCATGCAATGGGCTTGATAATTTATATTCTCCCATATTAAATTTAATGTTATGGCAATTTCCTCTATAATCGATACTTCCCCCATTAGCAACCAAAACATGAAAATTTGAGACTGGATACAAAAAACCATTGAGGTGCTCTATCTTTTATCAATGAAATTATGGGTACTACCTAAATCGATAAGAACTATGACCTTTTGCTTCTTCATGCATCTTGCTTCAATATTTGAGGTGTTAACAAACCTACCATTACAACAATGGACATTTCACACTTATTTGGATATATGTTGTGCGAAATTTCTACATCTATTTCCTATTCTTTTAAGTTCACAAGTTCTTCCTCACTCATTTGTGTGGATGCCCAAATTTATTCCTCGCATTATTTTCCACTGTAAACAATTTATTTCTCAACATTTATGCCTTTTTGATCATTTGTTATTACAACCAAAGCATAGTATTTATTTTCTTATCTTGTCTATTTCCTTCTATGATATTCGAGTAAGTTGAGGCATGTTCCCCTCTAATCGATGTTTGTTTCTTGCATATGTTCCAACGATATAATTATGTGAATCCCTATTCTTGGCTTGAATATGTCAAGAAAACTATATAGCTTCCATAATCTTTCAAGATATCTTAAGCAAAGCTCATGTTTAATGTCTTCTTGTAGTCCTCTCATGTAAGCTTCAAATAGATGTTGACCATTGATGTTTTCCATCCTGGTATACCTGAAATTATAATGTTTTCTAGATTATAATATTCCACATCTCATATGTGTTTGAGTCTAGTCAACTAACTAAAGTAGTCTTGTTCTTGAAATTTACCATAATGTGCTTCTAGGTCTCTTGTAAATAATCCCAAGTATAATGATAAGAAGGAATCTTCATTTTAACTACCATTGATAAGGTTCACCCATGTAAAGACACGTGTTACAATAAGAATCTAAAGAAGGATAAGAAGTCACTACAGGTAAATCTAGAGAAAATTATCAACAAAGAACCAATGATTCATAAAGAACCCATGTTCGACCCTATTGAAATACAAAAATCTTCATATGTAAAAATCACGACATTGTGGAAAGGAACCAATACATACCTAATCAAAATTTTATCAACCAATAAAACCCCATAGTATCATAAGACAAAGTTTCCAAAAGCATGACGCAAGATACATGAATACCTTATTGTCATCCTAATTATATAGATCATCAACAAACTAGTCAAAGACAAAATCAATATCCAAAGCCAAGGAAAGATCCTACCATAATGGAAAGAAGCTCAAATGTGAACTCAAATCATTTTCCAAATCACATAACTTGTTGCCACATAGTTTTACAAAAAATGATGGTGCTAGACAGTTCCACTTTGTCTTCATTAGTGTACTCCCCCCTTTGAGATGCAAGATAGTACCTTTCTCCTTTCATTTTTGTACTTATGTCCCTTAAATTACAAAAAAAATTCCAATCATTAGGGGAATTTTGAATTCTAAAATGAACCTCAAAACAAAAAATGGATTATCAAAATCAACTTTAAAATAACCATTACATTCTAGAGAATGACATCATCTCTTACTTTTGAAGTCGCATTGCTTGAGGTCCATTGTAGACCTCAACATTCCCCTAATGTGTTTTGGACTCAATTTTTTATTTGAAATAAAATGGACCTCATGCATAACCAAAGGTATGCCTTGTAATAATTGATTGAAAACGATTTTCTTTTGTGGTTTCATTATGCAAATGCCTTTACATATGTCTAAACTCAACAATAGGACTTATTCAACATCTTGACTTTTTGAATACATTGCCAAGAACTTATAACAACAAAATGAACTATTTTTTTTATTATTTATCTCACGATGAAGAATGAAGATCGAAACATTGTCTCCATATATCCAACTCGACGATGACATTGGAATTCATCAAGGATTTCTTCAATGTGTTTACCATCCACTTGCTTGAATAAATTATTCAACATATGATTCTTGCCCCTTCAATATATGGGCAAGAAATGTGACACTCAAACTAAATGAGTTTGGAAAAATTAATTATGTAAAATTTATCTTCTTTTTCATGTATTAAGCCATATCGATTCATGTTGAATTGCAATTTTTATCAAGGTCGTGACAATGGGAACTAGCAACAAACTTTGTTACAGTGCAAATATCAATAGAACATGCAACAGTGTGTGATACAACAAGGCCCTAGGGAGGACCCTAAGGAGGCACAGGTGAAGCTTGTGTATCCACCTTTTGCTTCCCTTTTTCTATAATATTTGTATCATGGGTGGGTAAATCAACATCTTTATTATTATGGATAGGGACTAAAAAACCCAAGTCAAAAGATAAAACTCAAAAATCTTGAAGATCTAGCTCAAGATTAGGGATTTCCCATCTCCTAGTATGACAATGTTCTTGAAAATATCATTCTATACTTATTCATCCATACAAATTTATTTTGAAGTGCCATAGGAAGGACCCTAAGGAGCCATGAGTGATGCTTGTGTATTCACCCTTTGTTTCCCTTTTGTCTATAAAGTTTGTCTCATGGATAGGTGCATCAACATATTTACTATCATGGATAGGGACTAAAAAACCTAAATCAAAAGATAACACCCCATTTAGCTCAAGATTAGGGATTTTCCATCTCCTAGTACCATCAAAAGGGGTTGGAGTCTGCAATGATCTTCAAAATGTTATTTTATACTTGTCCATCCATACAACTTATTTTGTAACTTCAAAAGAAAATTCAAGTTTACATTCCCTAATAATACTTCTAGTATCACTTCTTGTAACTCATATTTCAAACTTATCTTCATCAATCACTGTTTAATGATTAATTCTTATTACCAATTAAATAATCATCAATCATATCGTTTATTACATCTATAACACTCAATTGTCCTATGCCATGTGTCAATATTGTTGGAATCGATTTAATACTGGGAGGGGGGGTGAATCAGTATTAACGCAGCTATGAACAATTTGTAACTTCTTAAACAAATTATTCTCAAATTAATCTTACTCATCAATTATGCATCAACATGTAAAAGAATTCATCCACATATGTGCAAATCAAAGAACACTAACACGTAATTTTTACGTGGAAAGCCGAATGGGGGAAAACCACGGAATGCCCTTTTATAATTAAAAAGATTACATTCAAGGAAGCATCAACTTCATGTGTTTACCAGCACCAACTAGAAAGAGGCGTCAACCCCTTGGTTTTAAAGGAACCGACCTGAAGGAAGCTACAACTCCCTATGTTCTCCAACACCAACTGGAAGGAGGATATGACATCCTGCTCCTTGCCCTTTGTTGATGCCCAGAAAAATCCTTACATCAAAAGTAGGGATTCTCCCCAATGAATAATCCCAATTAAATCATTCACTATTTGGAATAGGGAATCCGTCTGGTTAACGGTCTGGCTACCGAAAAAGTGTTTCAAATAAACTTTACCAGTTACGGGTCGTCCACTATTTATATTTTATATTTAAGTATGTGTGTGCAAATACCCTAATTTAAATAATGCATAACATATAATTGACATGTAGAAGCCTCACAAGTGATGTGTAGGTTCTTACCTCTCGTCTTACCACTTCTACCTTATTAATCAACTAATATTATCTAACTTAACTAATCTATCATTGTAAGGAGCGAGTTTATAAATGAAGAGTACTATCTGAGAATGCTTGTACAAATTCAATAGATAACCAATGAAATAAAGCACTTACAGTCACAGCAGAAATAATACACAAAGATAGCTTTGATGAAATTGAATTCCATTTATTACTCTTAATTACATAGACATTTGCAAAAACTAATAAAATCATTCATTACCATTAGAAGAATCCAATAAAGTAAGAAAGATCTCACAGCATAAATATGAATGCAGGAAGAAATAATTTCGATCCTTGATTCATGACATTCCATGCAAATTCCATGTAATCTTTACCCAGCAAATAGTTTCTTCTCATTAGTAGAAAAATAGTTTTCATACAAAATGTTTGTAGTCTCTATTACACCAGAAAAAACCTTTTCTCCTTTCTCCTATCTACTATTTATCTTTATAAGAAAATTTCCTTTACATGACTAATCGTTTCATCTAACCTCTAACTCTTGGATTGCCAAATTTTGTCATTTTGTGCTTGCTCAGCAACAAAATAGATAATTAAATATAAATTACATTATTCTGCTGGGGGGTTTTCTAAACTAGAAATATAACTATCCCACAAATCAGTTTCATAAAATATTACATTACATTGTTGTGGCTCCAATAATTTCAAAGAAACCTCATGAGTAGACAACTCCTTCCCTATACTTATTAACCCTTTAACTGTTGCTTTGTGACTTTCTTTCAGAAAATAGGCATTCACAGTTGCTTTTCCTATATGTTGTTGAATATATTCTATTGTAAGCACATCAAATCCCTTGATGTATTCAGAGTCTTATTTCTAGTTGTTCTTCAATTCTGCTAAGCGTTGGTATTTGGGTGGAAATTCGTACATGTCTTTAGCGATTGGGATGTGGCAACTTTCGTTCACTTGACAGATATTTTAATAGATTCCCTCGCATTTTGCAATGGTCTTTGGTACTTCAATTTGTACCTTTCTGGCAACATTTCTACAACTTTCCAGAAAAGCTATATCTAATTTCAATTCAACGGTTGTCTTATTTGGCAAGTGGTCGGGAAAATATTGATTTTTTCCTTTCCAAATAATCAATTTCTTCACCTTTTTAAATGTATCTATCGGTTTATGTTTTACAGTGGTGACTTCTACTCAGATTTCTTTCGATTTTTTCCTTTCCAAATAATCAATTTCTTCACCTTTTTAAATGTATCTATCGATTTATGTTTTACAGTGGTGGCTTCTACTCAGATTTCTTTCATTCTTTCAATCATCCCTTTCAATTTATAAATTTCTTCAGTGATTAACTCTTGCGATCGACAAATCTATTATTGTACTTTGTGAGCATATTCGGAAAAAGGTGTCATGTCATGCTTTTGACTCTGGGCAATTTTAACCTATTCCATCAAGAATTTCTTTTCATTCATCCATTCATTAACCTGGGATTATAAAAATCCATTTTCTATCACCAGGGATTCCACCTACTGATTTAATTTAGTTTCATTTTCCTCCAACTCATTGATTCGAGAACGGAAATCATCTCATTCTTCTTCCATAATGACTAGTTGCACATTTAAAGAATCTCTTTCATTCTCAAGCTCTTGATAATCCAGAAGTAATTTTCATTTTCGGACTCCATGGTATCTCGTTTTCTCTTCATTTCAATTCCTTCGCTTCTGGATTGCACCAAGTTATCCTTTAATTTCATTATTTTTATTTTACTTCGTTCCAAATCGTTCATCAACTTATCCACATTATCGGCATTGGCCTGGGCAGCTGCGATATTAACTGAAGCAGTAAATTTTGGGTATTTGTTAGTTCCATCCACTAGGGTAATTTCTTGTATGGTTACTATATCGGGTTGAGTACGCATCGTTAACCTCTTTTATGTCCTTGTAATCATCTTCCCCTTGGGATCAAAGACAATAGTGTCCAGCTTAGCTACAGAGTATTGCTTCGAAGGGGTGAACGGTGTCAGCCCAAGCTCAGTGAGTGGGAGATGCCTCCCTGTAAGTTGTTAGGATATTCCTATACTCCATCCTAATCCCACCAGTATTTTGATCATTTACATTTTCAGTCATGCATGCACCTTTTAGGGTTTGCATGCATTCTAGGGTTTGCATGCATCCCAGTCATCAATCCAGCACCTAGCCCTCAATTAGCTAGCCCCCAGGAGCTTCTCACTATTCAGTTTTAGCCCTCCAGTTGCTTAATGCACCCTTCTTCCTTGATTTTAGGGAGCAACTCGCCCTTCTTCACCTACCAGTCCAGTTGTCACTTAGTCACACTCAGTTACACTCAGTTACAGTCAATTACAGTTAGTTACACTCAGTTACACTCAGTTACACTCAGTTATAGTCAGTTACACTCAGTTACATTCAGTTACACTCAGTTACATTGAGTTACACTCAATTACACCTACCAGAGTTAGTTTGACTGATGGTTGACAGTTACTTGAGCATTGATGACTCCACTGATGATGATGAAGACTTCCAGTTGCGCTCCGATGATCATGAGGACACCTAGTTGTGCTCCGATGACACTCCAGTGATCCTTTGATCACTCCATGAAGGCTAATTTGAATTGCCACCTTAGGCATTCGAATTCCTCATGCATTGTATTATTTATATGTCCATTTGTGATTAATAATCTAGAATGACCGAAGTATTATTGCTTCTATCTGAGTTCTACTGTACCATATTATTATGTTGCTCATTATACTGCATGTATCACTCTTCTTCTATTTTCTTGCTTAATCATAATTATTCTCTTGTGAGATACATCATCTCTTAGATCTGCTGTGAGGATTTTCACATGGTATCAGAGCATGTTGAGAGAATTGTTTATCTCCATTCTTGAGAGTTTTTTTGCAGGCTATTACCAAGATTTCGAGTGTAGCAGTTGCAGCAGTTTCTGCATTTTTGCAGCAGTAGCAGTTGCAGTTATTCTATATTGTTTTTGCAGGTCCTCTACAGCTTCAATGTATTCATCAGGAGTTACTCCTCTTGATCCACTCAACTATGATGAATGGAAACCAAGAATGATAGCAGACTTGAAGATCCATGATCTTTTTTATTGTTATTTTGAAAGAGAGTTCGAATCCCCTGAAGAGAAGATTGACTGGTTAAATAAAAGAGACATGCACTTTGCAGCAATAATGTTTTCTTTGTGTGCATACCAGAGATTCCAATTCAAATACCGTGATGGTGTTGAAATTCCAAGAGGGTTATGGACTCCAAAAGAGATATGGGCTCACCTGGATGGAAAATTTGGCAGAGAGAATGAAGGACTTGGTCCCAACCCATTCGAAAGAAAACAAAGTGATGCATTCGCTCCTCTTGATGGTCTCTCAGATCATGAACCAGTATCATCTCATATTGAAGTTGTTGACAAAGAACTTGCAGATTCTCTGCTCATGCTCAAACTTTCTTCTCTTTCTGTGCCAGCTCACACTCTAGATATTGCAGAAGGTCCTAAATCCTCTCTTGCACCAGAGTCTGTTGGTTTGCATCATGATCACATGATTATTTCAGAGGTCAAATCAGCTAATGGAGGTAATGCATTCGCTCCTCTTCAGCAAACATCTCTTTTATACTACTATATAATCATAAATTCATGCTTTCAGAAGGTCATTGAAGAATATGGCCATTGCCATTCGCTTGGGATAATTTCTCATGCATCTACTGGTTTTGATCTCACCTCTCATGGTTCAAAGGAGATCTCAAGAAGCCATGATTCAAGTCTTGTATCTAATTTGGGTTCTAAGCAATTACTGCTTGGGAAAATTTCTCATGCATATGATAGTTTTGATCTCACCCCTGTTGGTTCAAAGGAGATCTCAAGAAACTGTTTTGAAAGTCTTAAATCTGATTTTGATTTCAAGCAAACATGTAATAGTTCTTTTTGGCATAATCTCTCCCATGGTGGTTCGAAGGAGAAGACAAAGGACTATATGCACATTCAAAAATTTGATCCTACCTCAGCTGATTCAAATCACAGGTTCAAGGATCATTCTAATACTGTTGGATTTGTTCTCATCACATTCGATCTGAAGAGCAAGTACAAGCACATGCTTTTTGAGCATGATCCACTTCTTCCCAAGAAGAAGATACCTCCAGACATATGACCAAGCATCACACATGCTTGAGTTTGGAGCTTTTATTTTTTTATGTGTGCCTTACAGTCTATTTTTTGAGGAGGGGGTATGTTTCCCATGAAATTTTTCCACTTCCTTGGTTTATTGATTGTTATTATTCATTGTATTGGGTGACCTTTGGTCTTAATTACCAGGGCCCAGGATGGATTAAGGGGGGGTGTTAGGATATTCCTATACTCCATCCTAGTCCCACCAGTATTTTGATCATTTACATTTTCAGTCATGCATGCACCTTTTAGGGTTTGCATGCATTCTAGGGTTTGCATGCATTTTGCATGCATCCCAGTCATCAGTCCAGCACCTAGCCCTCAGTTAGCTAGCCCCCAGGAGCTTCTCACTATTCAGTTTTAGCCCTCCAGTTGCTTAATGCGCCCTTCTTCCTTGATTTTAGGGAGCAACTTGCCCTTCTTCACCTACCAGTCCAGTTGTCACTCAGTCACACTCAGTTACAGTCAGTTACAGTTAGTTACACTCAGTTACACTCAGTTATAGTCAGTTACACTCAGTTACATCCAGTTACACTCAGTTACACTCAATTACATTGAGTTACACTCAGTTACACCTACCAGAGTTAGTTTGATTGATGGTTGACAGTTACTTGAACATTGATGACTCCACTGATGATGATGAAGACTTCCAGTTGCGCTCCGATGATCATGAGGACACCTAGTTGTGCTCCGATGACACTCCAGTGATCCTTTGATCACTCCATGAAGGCTAATTCGAATTGCCACCTTAGGCATTCGAATTCCTCATGCATTGTATTATTTATATGTCCATTTGTGATTAATAATCTAGAATGACCGAAGTATTATTGCTTCTATCTGAGTTCTATTGTACCATATTATTCTGTTGCTCATTATACTGCATGTATCACTCTTCTTCTATTTTCTTGCTTAATCATAATTATTCTCTTGTGAGATACATCATCTCTTAGATCTGCTGTGAGGATTTTCACATAAGTGGTACTTCAAAAATCAGCAAGCGGATCTATGTCCATGTCTTGTATATTTTGATCTTCTTCTTGGATCTTCTTATCTTCTACATATTTCTTGATACTTTCTTCTTCTTCCTTTTTCTTCTCTAACTCAGTTGCTCTCTATGTTTCCTCTTGTTCTTCCTTTCTTTGCTTCTCTGGCTCGGCCACCTTCTCTATTGTATTTTCCTTCTCTTATTTCCTCTGAGCTTCCTCCTCTTTTTGTTTTCTTTCTTCCTCCTATTTCCTTCTTGCTTCTTCGGTTGCTAAAGCATCTTCTCTGGCTTTCTGCTGATCAGCTTTTTTTTCACTCTCTTTTGTTTGACTAGAACTCATTCTTTCTTTCCTGCCAAACCTTAATTCAATTCTGCCATATTGTTCTCTCTTCTATATACTTCATCTTCTTTCAGGAAGTGATATGTGTATTCAAAATGAATCTTGCACAAAACACAATGCCTAGCTGCCTTCTGCAACTTGTCATTTCTAATAAAAATCTTCTCCCCGAAATGGAATGCCTCCAAGTCTTTCACGAAAATTTTTGATCCTTTTACTTTGGTAAATTTGTATGCCCTAATGGTGAAGGGCAGCGGAGGATAATAAGATTTTTTTATTTTCGTTCAAAAAATTTCCAACTCCGTTAATGAATACTTGCCTTACCGCTTCTTTATGAACCACATAATTTTAGCATATCTTGGCATCAACGAAGGAATTTTAGTTCCCCTGTACATTCGAATATAGGTGCCTTCTGGGGTGAAGTAGTAATCCCCATATTCACTAATTATCGTCGTTGCATTATCTGACAGACAATTTGGTTCTTCATTAAAGATCATCCTATACAACAGAATTATGAACTCCTCGCATAAAATCTTGTAAAAGCTTGCATACTTGTGATCCCACATTATCTAGTAGGAAACATAGAGTGGGATCTCATCCAATAACCAATGACATCCCAACTTATGGAATGGGTTTCTTATCAAAATGCAGTCAATTAGATAGGAGGACATGAAAAACTAGGCTTTTTTTTTAGTCATGCCTCTTTGAGCTACAGCCACTGGTGTTGCCATACTTTCTGATATAATATCCTCCCAATTAAAAATAGTACCATGAGAAGCAACATGGTACATAATTGGAACCCAGCTGAGTTTATATATATTTGCATTCGCTCTTCCAAATATCCTGCTAAGCATCATGGCTATAATTCTGAAAGGTGTTTTTAAATTTTGTGAATCATGCTCCATGCTCAATCTTTGCCTTAACTGTTTTCCTGGTATGAGCATCTTCTTAGAATAATCTGAATGGTCGATGTTGACACCCTTTATCCAATCATCTGTCATCATGATTTTCGGGGTAGGTAACTTGTAAGTCGTGCTTATATAAGCGGGTTGAAATGAAGAAAACTCTTCCCCGTTTTCCCCCGCCATGATCCTGGAGTTGACATCTATGTGAGGTAATATCCATCTTATCACCTCCGAACATGGGAATAAATCCATACGAGTTGCGGCCTTATGAAGACTTGATTTCTTTATGTTTTGATAGACCAGCATTTCCTCAATAGAAGCATTTGGCACATTCTGGTCTCGGATAAGGTGATATAATTCACCCCACTTATATTCGGGGATTATTCCAGTTGTTTCCTTGGTATCTTTAAATAGGGTCTCCATCATGCTTTTTGGTACAATTTCAATATCGGAGTCAAATTCCGTAATTTTAGCTTTGCGTTTAGAGACTCTCTTGTGAATTTCTGAATCCTGTAAACAGAACATTGTTAGTGTATAGATAGCATGTCAAAATAGAACATTGTCATTCTTCCAACAGATCATCAATAGAAACAAACTTCAAGCATAATGGAAATGAATGTATATTAACCTTACTCTAACAAAACCAACTCAAACCACAAACTGCAAATGTAATAACCGATCAATATGCATTGTCTGCAAAAAAACATATGAGCTAGTTGTATACTTCCATTGTAAAATAACTATATCAAAATCAGGATCCGATCACTTCTCTTGATAATTCTTTCAGGTCAAGTGCCAAAGTTAATCCATTTTAGGGTTCAAATAGAGAATTTTGGTTCGTCATTTTGTTGAGAGATACTATTTTCACGATGTGCTTCACCCTAAATGATATAGATATAAAACCTTGAGGATTCTAGGGATAATACTATGTAGAGAAAGATATATTGTAACGCAATGGATAATATTTTCCATCAAACAAACCCTACACGAAAATACTACGCCTTCCTTGTATAATATGCATTGGAAAGAACTACAAAGAACATATAAAAGATTCCAGAAAACCCAATCCATTGTCCGAAACATGGTTTCACAGTTTGCATGAGGTAATATCCCAGAGACATTTTCCAAACCCTACCTGACTATGACTAGCGCCACTAAAAAGAATCGTTTCTGAGAGCTTCAAGCAATGACTACCGGCAATGATTGATTAGCAAATAATCCTCCTGACAAATACTAGTATGAATGGTTGTTGTCTATGAACCCTATCTATGCGGGTTTCCCTATGTAACTGGCAGGCACTAAGTGTAACCTTTTCCAAACCTTACCTGCGTCCAAAAATGGTGTACCTGGGGTTCATACCATGTGTATACAAGTTTTGGGATTACACCCTACTTATTTTTTAGAGGTTTTAACCAAGATTCAGAATTTGAAAATACACAAAAAAATGGGTGTGAAACAACGGTTAACTCTCCCTTTTAAAGCTAAAAATAATTCCAATCTTGCACAATAGGTGTAACAGGGTTAATGGATACGAGAAAACCTACCTGGTTGTGCGAAGACGGTGTTGGTGATCTGGCGTCCGAAGATTCACTCCAACTCAATCAAATGGCATTTGCAAATGTGACACAAAACCATTAAACGTCCTTTCTTATAAAGAAATGGAAAAACCCTAGTAATAAATGTGTATTCATGTTGTAAAACGAAGTTCAAAATAACTTTGATCGGCGGCCCTATGGTTTATCAAAATTAGTTTCAGATCAAAAAAACGTTTAACGCCAAATCTATTTTGGGTCAGAATACCCTTTTATGATGATCTATTTCGGGTTAGAATCCCATTTTCGTCGATCTATTTCACTCCTTAGTCTGTTTCGGAAAACAATAAGTTTTGTCACTTGGGCCATTTCAGATGAACATTGAATTTGGCGTCGGGTTAACCATGGAACCAAAACATCCCGATGTCGACTTTCTTGTTACAAACAGCGGAGAATCCCAAACTCAAGTGACATACTTGACCAAAATCGGTGCAGAATACCATTTTACACCAACTGTTTCGGCGAAAAATAACAAATGTTCTGACCATTTCGATGTGAAAAACAATTTTGCTCTGATCTCATGAAAACTCTTCTTCTTTCGATCGTTTCGGCATAATTTCATGTTTTGATCAAAGTTTGACTGTTTAGGTGAAAAATAAGAAATGTTCCGACCGTTTCGACGTTAAAAACAATTTTGCTCCGATCGTGAAAAAAAATCTTCTTCTTCCGACTGTTTCGGCATAAAATCAAATTTTCTTCCCATTGTTTCAGCGTAAAAACAAAATTGCTTCGAAACATAAAACTTTAAAAAAATATTCTAAGTCCAAGCATTTTCTAAGAGCCAAAAAAATGTTTGCAATCGAAGGAAAATGAATCAAAAGAAACCTTAGTAAATCAAAATAAAGGAGGGGGCCTATAATTTTATCCAAAATTTGTGGATTAGGTTGCAGCTGCAACAATTGGCAACTGGATGGTGAACACAAATCTCTGAAAAACTCTTATTTAGGACAAAAAATTGCTTCTACTCATTTATAATTTCTAATTGTAAAGTCATGCCTTTAATACTTTTGTTAATGATTTAAAAGACTATATTTTAGTTAGGGATAAGAGATTCTTGGATCATAATGGTCATTTATTTCAGGGAAAGGACAGCCTAGATAAGATTTCTCAATCACTCTCTTGAGGCCATAGTATGAAGTTCATTACTTGCCCTGTCTTTTGGTCGCCACTGAATATGACACCACGGGATTGTAACAATATCAAGCAGATGCATTCGTGTGCTCCTCATTCCTATACTGCTAGCATTTATTTTGATTCTTTTAATGTACTTTGACGTTCGATTCCTTTCATAGGTGGTTCTATTTAGTATTCAAATATATGTTGTGGTTTCTTCCATCCATAATGTCCTTTTGTGTGAATAATGAATATTTATTTGACTTGTCATACTCACGGACGGAGAAGAACCTTCTGGAGTATCATAAAGTGTATCTCCTTGATCAGATGTGTTACGTATTTAACTTTCCAATACCCACTTTATTTGATGGATATGGAATCTTTCATAAAACTTTGACTCTATTTGTGAGCCTTTTGGCTATAATTTCTTGTAGCATAAGATCATTTTAATTTCCCACATCTGCAAGATTTGCTTCCCTTTCATGGTTCAACTGTAGTAGGCTACCTAAGAAGGTTATTTATATGTGAGTGAGTGGAGCCCCAAGATAGAAATTTAGAATTCTTAAATCCTGGATATTTTACAAGGTTTAATGAGTTCTGATATAGAATGAACCAAGAAACAGATTTCCCCTTTTTAAAATAGAGTAACAATTAAATCATCAGTTTTATAACTTTACAAAAAGAAATCCCTTTTGTTTCAAAGCAAATTCTAATCCTTTCGAAATATCAGATCTTTGTTTTCTTGCTTATCACTCTGAAAGTTGAGCTGGGCTTTATTTGAAACAAAATCCCATAAGTAAAATAATAACAAAACTGAAATGAAAACTCATGTTAAGGTTGAAATAAACTATCTTAAAAAATAAAATAAAACGAAGAAAAGAGGAAAGAAAACAAATAATTATTTATGTACAAAGGTTTTCCTACTCCTAAGAAAATCATTGTTTGAGTGCTAGGCCATTGACGGGAAGGTTTTCCTTCTCCTCCTGTAAATCTTGTAACTTATAAGTTCATGGGCCAATCTTTTCAATAACTTGATAAGGGCCAAGCCATAAATGTTGAAACTTGGTATGCTTACCCTTTTCTTCATGAGGGCGATCCCACTTTAGAACCAGATCTCCTACCTCAAAATTTTTCTTTCCAGACTTCCGATTATCAAACCACTTTTTTACAATATCTCGGTGATTGTTAAACTTATCCCTAGCCTTTTTCATTTCTTCTTCAAGTTTTAGCAGGGTATTAATTCGTGACTGCATAATTTCATTATTCGACCCTCGGGATGCCTGAGGTAATTGCAAGAAAGGAAGTAATACATTTGGAGGAAGAATAACCTCTTTCCTGTAAACTAATGGGTAAGGTGAAAACCCTAAATAATTCTTTGGAGTGACCATGTTTGCCCATAAAGCGTTGGGAAGAGCTATGTGCCAATTTCTTTGATTTTCAATAACAGTTTTCTTTAATATTCTTATTAAGTTCTTAGTGGCAGATTATGCTAGCCCATTCCCTTGTGGATAATAATTAGATGAGTAATGTAATTTAATCCCTTTTTCGATAGCAAACTCACTCATCTTGAAAGAGTAAAAATAAGAAGCATTATCAAAAACTAAAGAAATTGGAACCCCAAACTTGGTTATGATGTTCTCTTGCAGAAACTTGATAACCGCATCTTCATTGACTTTGCGCAAAGGGATGGCTTCATTCCACCACGTAAAACAATCTGTGGCGGTAAGAATATAACTACGTTGTAATGAAGAGTTGGGATTGATTTCTCCGATGATGTCTAAACCCCATTGTTCAAATGGTTTTGAAATGATAATCGGTTGTAATGGTGATGTTGGTTTTGATAGTTTTTCGGCACTTTTCTGACATATATCGCACTTCCATGTGTAAGTGTGTGCATCTTTGAAAATAGTGGGACAATAATATCCGGCTATCAATATTTTATGAGCAGTGGTATCCCCGGAATAATTTCCTCCCACGGGACCATCATGTAATTATTTAACCACATTTTATGCATCATCCTTTTCTAGACATCTGATAAATACTCCATCATAATTTCTTCTAAAAATCACTCCATTGATTATTTGATATGAAGCTGATTTCAATCCAAGAGCCATTATTTGCTTAGAATTCCAATGTTCTGGCATATACCCATGTTGAAGATAATGTATTAAATCTCTATACCATGAATCAGGAGTGGTATAAACGGAACATGCATCAAGCAAATTCATTTCAGATTTGTTCTTCCAACCATGATTTGAATTTTCTGTAATCAACTTGCACAATCCTTGACCTTTGACAATATTGGCGGACTAAAATTCCAGGTCATATTCTTGTAACGCAGTCACCCAATTCCCACGTCTTTCTCCCAATTCCTTTTGTACAAATAAAGATTTGGCATTCGGATGAGGTATTACAACCTTGGTTCTATTTTTCAGAATGTAGGGTATGAACTGCTTTACTACTTTGAATATCGCATATGCTTGTTTGTCTACATCTAGGTAATTGAGTTCAGCTCCCTGTAATCCAGTGCTCATAAAAGATATTGGATATTCATCTCCGTGCTCCCTTTTATGTGTGAACACTGCTGCAAAAGAATGATCTAAAGAAAAAGTATATATGATAAAATCATTTTCAAAATTTGGACTACTTAATGAAGGTGCATGAGCAATATCGTTTTTTATATCCTTGAACGTGTTCTTTTCTATTCCAGTCCATTTGAACTGCACACTTTGCTTCACCATTTGTTGCAAGGGTTTTACAATTTGCGCGAAATCTGGCACAAACCTTCGAACAAAATTTATTCTTCCCATGAATGATTTCATTGCCTTCTTATTATGGGGCATGGGAATCCGGAGAATAGCTTGAATTCTTTCTGGATCTATAGAGATTCCCTTTCTAGAGATAATGTGTCCCAATAGATTTCATTCTAAAACAGTAAAAAAAAAAATCTTGGGATTTAAAGATATGCCATATTTCCTACAACGTTCAAAAATATGTTTTAAATGAAAAGCATGATCTTCTCTTTTCTTGGAGAAGACCGAGACATCATCCAAATAAATAACAACACTATGGCGAACCAATCCTCCGAATGTGATATCCATGGCCCTTTGAAATGTGTCTCCAGCATTCATAAGACCAAAAGGCAATCTTCTATAAGCAAATGTTCCCCATTTGTACAAAAGGTAGTTTTGAGTCGTTCCTTTTCGGCCACTAACACTTGATTATATCCTGAAAATCCATCTAACAAGGAGAACATCTCTGAGCCTGATACCAATTGTAATATTTGTTCTATAGGCAAGACCAGATAATTGTCTTTGTTCGATGCTCTATTTAAATTTCGAAAATCCACACTCAGTCTTATCTCTCTTGATTTTTTTCGTACAGGTACCAAATTTGCCAACCATTCAGAATGTCGAACTTTAAAAAAAATATTAGCATCTAGCAACTTCTTTAATTCTTTCTGTATTAATGGTTCAAGCGTAGGATGCATTTTCTGGAGTTTTTTTTGAAATGGTTTTGCACCCTATTTTATAGGTATCACATGTTGTATGATACTTGTATCATATGTCTTCAAATCATCATACGTCCATGCAAAAAAGTACTTGTATTGATGAAAAAATTTAATGAGTTTCTGTCTCTCTCCAAGTGAGCAACATTGTCCCGAATTAACATATTTTGGTTCATGCTCTATACCCAAGTTCACTAGTTCGTACTGCATTGAGGAGCTATTTGTTTTGACATTAGTTGGCTTCCTAAATTTATGTTGTAGATCAAATAAATTTTTGAGAGTTCGGACTCCCTTTGGCATCAAATTTCCCTTACTCATATCTTTATCTTCTAATTCTGATTAGTGTTTATCTTCTTCAATAACTGATTCTTTGAATGTGTTTTCATCTGTCAAAAAGTCGATAACTTTTTCATCATCATCGAAAACTCTCCAATTAGTGATATTATCAAGGACAGATAGCCTGAAAAGTAATTCAATGGAACATTTGTTATTGGTTGGTACTAGACATGAAGCAGAAGTAGCTAATATATCAACAGTATCATTTTGTAATCTAGGGATGGCATTTATATTAAAAGCATTAAAATTATATATTAAATTCCATACCTCAGATTGATACCCCCTCAAGTGAGAAGATAAACAATGAATGGTGTTTCTTACCTGCCTGAAAACTATCTCTGAGTCACCAAAAAAATTTAAATTTTTTACATTTAAATCATTGTATTTTTTTAGGCCCTGAATTAGAGCTTCATATTCAGCAGTATTATTTGTGCATTCAAATTCTAATCTACAATAGAGAAATTGTCTTTTTCCTTGAGAATCTATAAGAACACAACTGGCTCCTGCTCCCTCTTGTGTCTTGGAGCCATCAAAATATAAATTGCAAAATGTATCCTCTATTTTAACTATGTTAGTATTGTCACCTATGTCAGTAACTAACTCTACTATATTACAGTAAATATCATCAGACCGTGCAAATTGAAGGAGATCGGACTGTGTGTCTAAATCAGGACCATTTTTTTCTGCATAATAATTCCCGAGTTCAACTTCCAAAAAATAATTCCCCAAAACAGAAGACGAAAAATTCATTGGTTCATTATTTCCTTCTTACTCTATCACATTATGCTTCATCTAGGGTTCCCTTAACACTTTGATTTGGTTTTGCTTATTTTGATGTGGCAGCCACAAATGAGACCAATCTGTTGCAAAGTAACGATTCAATTTATTTGACCAATCCCTACGCAATATTAATCCATAAGCTTTTGGTATGTATACTACCATGATATCAATGAATTGACACACTCTTGAATCTGCAACCAATCTAATCAATACATTCTTCATTTCCCCAATAACTTTAAAATTAGATCTATCAAGTTGGATAATCCGAGAAGGGGATGCTATTGGTTTCCCATTTATCATTTTACAAATAGATAGTGGCATGATGTTAGATGAAGCTCCAGAATCCACCAAGCAGTTATGCACATTATAATTAAAAATTTCAAAAGTCAGAAGAAATGGTATAATTTGAGACTTTGATTTTCCACCAATACTCACCTTGTTGATATCGGCATCAGACTCAATCCTTTCTAATTGTTTATCTTTATCTACCGTACTGCTCGATTTTAAATCAAAAGCTTCCAATAATTTGTTTCTATGTTGTGGAAAATTAAACATTTCAAATAGAGAGATATTGGCCTTTGAATTTTTTATATCTTCTACATTATCATACCCCATATTATGATTTCCCCCAGCACTTCCACATAGATCAGATTTGTTGAATACATGGTTTACTTGTTTATTGATTAATGGATTTGTTTCATTTGCAATCCCTGAAATACTAGTGGATCCTTTTTCAGTCACTTTTGGTCGTGATTGATTTGTATTGCTATTCTTTTTTATGATTTATTTGGATGCTCTCGTCTTTGGTAGTAACATACTTTGTTCTTCCACTGATCCCTTACTCCTGGTATCATATCCTACGGATGAGACTTGTATTTCCTCTACTTCTTCCTCATCATCCAAACCCAGATTTGGATCCAAATCCCATAAGACTAATGTGGTTTCTTCACTAAGATCTTTTGTCTCATTTGATTGGTCCTCATCATGATCCTCTTGATCTAAAAGTTCTTTATCCAATAATTGGTTCATCACTAGAGTCATTGAATTTATCCACTGTGGGAAAGTTTTTTCAGAAGGATGCTCTTGGTGGAATGTACAAAAGTGATCCATGCCAACCTCATTTCAATTAAAAACAGCAAAATCATTCGATGGAGGTTTCATGTTTTCTTCTTTTTTCTTGTAGAAATGCTTAAAAGGTTTTCTCACCGAACTAGTGCCTTTTTCCTTTTCCAAATCCATTATTTTATTTGATAGCTTTTGAACCAATTTGACTACACTTTCTAGATCATTTGAAGATTCTTCCTTAGGTATGGTTAGCAACAAAGATTTTTTATTTGTTGTAGGTTTTTACTCAGTGTCCAAAGCGTGCTTCATAATACTATTAATGCTTGTTTCTACTTTCTTAGCTTCTTCAAAGTTTTATGCTAAATTAGTTTTACAGGATCTCTTAACAAACATAGATATGGATGGATGAAGCGTTGTGGTATAGCTAGTATTCTACCAATGATTCTTCAGCAAGTTTTGCAACAGCGCTGAAACTATTCAAGACTGTAGTAAATCTTTGATTAAAATCTTGTACTTTTTCTTTTTTATCCATCCTTAAAGACAGTAATTCTATGATGAGTGAAGCGAGAGTCCTTTGGTCATTGAACTTACTTAAAAAAAACATTTTCAAAGTTGTCCCAATTTTAGTATGATCAATTTCAGATTCAAAATTTTCTTGATAATCAGCCTCATAAATTAATTCTTCTGGTTGGGATGTTTCAAACTGAGAACCAGAGAAATTTCCTCGTGGAAACAGATTTCCTCTACCAGCCATGCACTAGAGGCCCTCTTCTAGCACCAAAACTGTTGATGTCTGGAAAAATCCTTGCATCAACAATAGGGATTCTCTCTAATGAATAATACCAATTAGATCATTCATTGTTTGGAATAGGGAATCCGTCTAGTTAACGGTTTGACTACCGTAGATGTGTTTCAAATAAACTTTACCAGTTGTGGCCTGGCCCACCTTTTATATTTTATATTTAAGTATGTGTATTCAAATGCCCTAATTTAAATAATGCATAACCTATAATTGACAGGTAGAAGCCTCACAACTGATGCACGGGTTCTTGCCTCTCATCTTACCACTTCTACCTTATCAATTAACTAATATTATCTAACTTAACTAATCTATGCTTGCAAGGAGAGAGTTTATAAATGAAGAGTAATATCTGAGAAGGCTTGTACAAATTCAACAGATAACCATTGAAATAAAGCAATATATTCACAACATAAATAATACACAAAGAAAGCTTTCATTAAATTGAATTCCATTTATTACTCTTAATTACATAGACATTTGCAAAAAACTAATAAAATCATTCATTACCATTAGAAGAATACAACAAAGTAAGAAAGATATCATAGCATAAAGATGAACGCAGGAAGAAATAATTATGATCCTTGATTCATGACATTCCACGCAAATTCCATGTAAGCTTTACCCAGCAAATAGTTCCTTCTCATTAGCAGAAAAATAGTTTTCATACAAAATGTTTCTAGTCTTTATTACACCAAAAAAAAAGCATTTTCTCCTTTCTCCTCTCTACTATTTATCTTTGCAAGAAAATTGTCTTTACATGAATAATCGTTTCATCTACCCTCCAACTCTTGGATTGTTGAATTTTGTCCTGTGCTTGCTCATCCAAAAAATAGATAGTTAAATATAAATTACATTATTCTGCTGGGGGGTTTTCTAAACTATAAATATAACTATCCCACAAATCAGTTTCATAAAATATTACATTACATTGTTGTGGCTCCAACCATTTCAAAGAAACCTCATGAGTAGACAACTCCTTCCCTATACTTATTAACCATTTAACTGCTGCTTTGTGACTTTCTTCCAAAAAATAGGCATGCACGGTTGCTTGTCCTATATGATGTTGAATATCTTCTATTGTAAGCACATTTAATCCCTTGGTGTAGTCCAAGTCTTCTTTCCAACTTTTCTTCAATTCTGCTAAGTGTTGGTCTTTGGGTGGCAGTTCGTACATGTCTTTAGCGATTGGGATGTGGCAACTTTCGTGCACTTTACCGATATTTTGATAGATTGCATTGCATTTTTCAATGGTCTTTGGTACTTCAATTTGTACCTTTCTATCAGCCTTTCTACAACTTTCCAGAAGAGCTATATCTAATTTCAATTCAACGGTTGTCTTATTTGGCAAGTGGTTAGGAAAATCTTGATTTTTTCCTTTCCAGACAATCAATTTCTTCACCTTGTTAAATGTATCTATCAATTTATGTTTTATAGTGGCGACTTCTACTGAGATTAATTTCATTCCTTCAATCATCTCTTTCAATTTATAAATTTCTTTAATGACTAACTCTTGCGATCGGCAAATTTGTTCTTGTACTTTGTGAGCATATTCGAAAAAAGGTGTCATGTCCTGCTTTTGACCTTGGGAAATTTTGACATGTTCCATCAAGGATTCATTTTCATTCATCCATTCATTAACCTGGGATTGTAAAAATCCATTTTCTATCACTAGGGAATCGGGATTCCACCTGCTGATTTAATTTAGTTTAATTTTCCTCCAACTCATTGATTCGAGAACGTAAATCATCTCATTCTCCTTCCATAATGACTAGTTGCACATTTAAATAATCTCTTTCATTCTCAAGCTCTTAATAATCCAGAAGTAATTTTTCCTTTTCGGACTCCATGGTATCACGTTTTCTCTTCATTTCAATTCCTTCGCTTCTAGCTTCCACCAAGTTATCATTTAATTTCAACATTTTTATTTTACTTCGTTCCAAAGCGTTCATTAACGTGTCCACATTATCGGAATTGGCTTGGGCAGCTACGATATTAACTAAAGCAGTAAATTTTGGCTCTTTGTCAATGCCATACACTACGGTACTTTCTTGTATGGTTACTATATCGGGTTGAGTGCCCATCTTTAACCTCTTTCTGTCCTTCTTGTAATTGTATTCCTCTTGGGATCAAAGACGATAGTGTCCATATTAGCTACAGATTGTTGCTTCAAAGGGGTGAACGGTGTGAGCCCAATATCAACGAATGGGAGATGTTGTAACGAACATAAATAAAGAATAATAATTAAATAATTAATAGTTAATCGTTTAATAGTTAGGAAAAGACGTGTCTTCTCGTCTTAATGGTCTGGCCATATTTAAAGGCGACCAAACCTATGTAATCATCATCTTATCTTATCAAATATATTTTACCATTTACCTATTTATGAAGCCACTATCGTATTTACGTTGGAAGTTTATTTAGAAGTCGGATTCCTCCGCTTCATTTGGTATCAGCCATTGGCCATTGAATTCTTAATTTCTGGAAGAAGATAAAAGATTAAAAATTTAAAAAAAAAAACAAGTTCAGTTGTTTCCTGCAACACTTCCTCCGGCGTCCTTCCACCAGCCTCACGTCCAGCAGTTATTTCCGCGTTACTCACTCCTCCACCAACCCCACCCTTCATCTCCACTGTGCCTCGGAGCTCCAGCTACCACCACCACCATCCACTCCATCTCTACGCAGCCATCCCCACCTTTCTGCTCCCCACAGCTCTCCAGCCACCCTTCCACCCTGCGCGCTCCACCTCGTCCACACCCAGTTTTCACTCACTGTAGACCTCACGTCAGCGATCCCCACCTCATCCTTTTGTCTCCCATCCTGCGCCTCTAACTTTGCAACCTCGTCCTCAGCTTCCCTCTCTATTTGACGCCCTGCACACCTACTCTCTCACCTTTGCAACCCAACTCCATCGTTCCCTCCACCATTTCGCTGCCCCAACACTCCATCCACCACCGCACCTCCCCTCATATGCGTAACAACCCCCATAGCTCCTCCAACTGTTGCACCCTCTCCGCCCAATACTCCCCACACTCCCACTAACCCTGCGTCCTTCGCTTCCACTCCACTGCCATCCATCTTCCCGCCCATCCTTCACCATATTCTTGCCCTCGCTGCTGCTCACGCCTCCCCTCTTCATCTCCTGCGCAGCCGCCTGCCACTCCACCAACTCCCCACTCCACGTTCCTCCAACGCGGTTTCTCCCTAACCCCCTCCACGCTGCTCCCACGACCTCCCTCCTTTTCCCACACTCCATTCCTTCCCCCACCGCACCTCCTTCCACCTCTTCTGCCCCGCACTCCCTTCCGCCTACCAGCTTGCCCCCTCCTGCATGCATCCCTACAACCTTCCATTCTGCTCCGCCCTGCACTCCCTCCCGCCATCGGCCATCGAAACCCTAATATTTTATTTTTTTTAATTAAATATTAAACATTATAATATTATTATTATATTGTTTAAATATCTTAATTTGTGAAAAAAAAATTTATATATATAGTTTATGGAAGCATTGATAATATTATTATTAATTAAATAATTAATAATTATTATTATCTGGAAAAAAAAATCAAGTTGAAAAGAAGATTATTTATTATCGAAGAGTCAAAAGTAAAAAAATAAAAATAAAAATAAAAATAATAATATTATTATTATTATTAAAATAATTTTTATTTTTGGAAAAAATGAAGAAGGATTATTTAACCTAAAAAAAAAGGTTGTAAAAAGAAAATAAATAAATAAAATATATATATATATATATATATATATATATATTGAAGACAAAAATTATTGTCAAACAAAAAGTTGAAGATCAATTATCATCGAAGAGCAATATCAAGTGAGTCGAAGACTATTTATCGTCAAGAAGAAACCAAGTTAAAAAGACCCAGTTAGCATCCAAAATAAGGAATTATGGCGAATTTTAAAGCAGAATTGCAGTTCGGACTAAAATAAGCATTTGACATAATGAAGCAGGATATGTCTAAAGATTAACGGAACAAGAGAATCATTATCTAAAAAACCGTATTGAGAGATTATCTACGAAAATTGAGGAATTAAAAAATGAAAACGATTTCAATCAGAGATTGAAAAATCAAGATATAAAGAAAGAAATAAACGATTACAAAGCAGAAATAATACACTTGAACAAAATCGTTTGCAAGAAGGATGAAGAACTGGCACATATACAAAAGAAATTAGAGGATCAAGAATCAGTGGTCAACTAGTATCGACAATAGATAAAAGTTCTTCAACAACAAAATGATGAGTCTAAAAAGTCTCATAAGTCAGAGATCGCAAAGAGTAATAGAACACTATCCAACAATTCCGAAGAGATTTTCAGATTAAGAAATCATAACAAGACACTAGTCACAAAAATTAAGAAGTTGAAAAATAGTCGAAAGACAGAACAATCTATGGAAGACATTGAAGGAAAACTTCTTGACAAGCAGGAAAAAAATGGCTGCATCAGAAGTCATAACAAAGATCTTAAGGAACAACTTAAGAAGTCTGAAGATGACAAAAAATCGCAAGTAGAATTGATTAAAACATGTCAAAATGATAACATGCAGTTAGAAAAAAAGTTGGAAAAGATACAGAATGAAACCTTTAAACATCAAGGGACGAAAATACAACTTCCAGCTCAGAGCAACAAACAACAAGATCTCCTTATCATCACCCAAATTATAAACGTCATTCTGACCAACGACAGGGTCAAAATGAACATACACAGAGGAATTACGATGTCAAACAAGCAAGAACATCGAATCAATACACTAAGCATCAAACAAAAAGTTACATCCCACAAAGCAATCAAATAGCTCCGATAAAAATAGATCTCGGATGGACCACATCAGAGACGATGCGACAGTTCTCCCTTGGAATTTGTAACTTGTATCGCCTCGTTTCATCAAATGTCACAAAGACTAAATATCAAGAAATAACATTACAAGCAAAAAAATCAGACGTAATCATTGTCGTCGAATAAGCTTTGAGGACAAAGCTTCCCTTAAGGGGAAGGCAATGTAACGAACATAAATAAAGAATAATAATTAAATAATTAATAGTTAATAGTTTAATAGTTAGGAAAAGACGTGTCTTCTCGTCTTAATGGTCTGGCCATATTTAAAGGTGACCAAACCTATGTAATCATCATCTTATCTTATCAAATATATTTTACCATTTACCTATTTATGGAGCCACTATCATATTTACGTTAGAAGTTTATTTAGAAGTCGGATTCCTCCGCTTCAGATGCCCCCTATAAGTGGTACTTCCAAATCAGCAAGCGGATCTATGTCCATGTCTTGTAAATTTTGATATTCTTCTTGCATCTTCTTATCTTCCACATCTTTCTTGATCCTTGGTTCTTCTTCGTTTTGCTTCTCTAACTCAATTTCTCTCTATGTTGCCTCTTGTTCTTCCTTTCTTTGCTTCTCTAGCTCGGCTTCCTTCTCTGCTGTATTTTCCTACTCTTCTTTCCTCTGAGCTTCCTCCTCTTTATGTTTTCTTTCTTCCTCTTGTTTCCTTCTTACTTCTTCTGTTGCTAAATCCTCTTCTCTAGCTTTCTATTGATCTGCTTCTTTTGCACTCTCTTTTGTTTGACTGGAACCTGTTCCTTCTTTTCTACCAAACCTTTTATTCAAGTCCGCCATATCGTTCGCTCTTCTATATACTTCATCTTCATTCAGGAAGTGATCTTTGTATTCAAAATGAATCTTGCACGAAGCGCAATGCTTGGACGCCTTCTGCAACTTTTTATTTCTAATAAAAATCTTCTCCCTGAAATGGAATGCCTCTAAGTCTTTCACGAAAATTTCTACTCCTTTTACTTTAGTAAATTTGTATGCCCCAATGGTGAAGCAGAGGATAAGAAGCTTTTTTATTTTCTTTCAAAAAATGTCCAACTCCGTTAATGAATACTTGCCTTACCGCTTCTTTATGAACCACATAATCTGTGTCATATCTTGGCATCAGCAAAGGACTTTTAGTTCCCCCATACATTCGAATATAGGTGCCTTCTGGGGTGAAGTAGTAACCCCCATATTCACTAATTACTGTCAATGCATTATCTGACAGGCAATTCAGTTCTTCATTAAAGATCAGCCTATACAAAGGAATTATGAACTCCTCGCATAAAAGCTTGTAAAAGCTTGCATACTTGTGAGCCCACATTATCTGGCAGGCAACATAGAGCGGGGTCTCATCTGGTAACCAATGACATCCCAACTTATGGAATGGGTTTCTTATCAAAATATAGACAATGAGATAGGAGGACATGAAAAATTATGTTTGTTTCTGCGTCATGCCTCCTTGGGTTGTGGCTGTTGTTGCCATACTTTTTGAAATAATATCCACCCAATTAAAAATAGTACCATGAGAAGCGACATGGTACATAATTGGAACCCAGCTGAGTTTATATATATTTGCATTTGCTCTTCCAAATACCATGCTAAGCATCATGGCTATAATTCTTAAAGGTGTTTTTAAATTTTGTGAATCATGCTCCCCGCTCGATCTTTTCCTTAATTGTTTTCCTGGTATGAGCATCTTCTTAGCATACTCTGAATGGTCGATGTTGACACTCTTTATCCAATCATCTGTCATCGTGATTTTTGGGGCAGATAACTTGTAAGTCGTGCTTATATGAGCGGGTTGAAATGAAGTAAACCCTTCCCCGTTTGCTCCCACCATGATCCTATAGTTGACATCTATGTGAGGTAATATCCATCCTATCACCTCCGAACATGGAAATAAATATGGACGAATTGCGGCCTTATGAGTCTGATTTATTTATGTTTTTATAGACCACATTTCCTCAATAGAAGCGTCTGGCACATTCTGGTCTCGGATAAGGTGATATAATTCACCCCACTTATATTCAGGTACTATTCTAGTTGTTTCCTTGGTATCTTCAAATAAGGTCTCCATCATGCTTTCTAGTACAATTTCAATATCGGAGTCAGATTCTGCAATTTTAGCTTTGCGTATAGAGTTGTGCATTTTTGAATCATGTAAACAAAACATTGTTAGTGTATAAATAGGATGTCAAAATAAAGCATTTCCATTCTTCCAACAGTTCATCAATAGCAACAAAATTCAAGCATAATGGCAATGGATGTATAACCTTACTTTAAAAAAACCAACTCAAACCACAAACTACAAATGTAATAACCTATTAATATGCATTGTCTGCAAGAAAACATATGAGCTAGGTGTATACTTCCACTGAAAAATAACTATATCAAAATCAGGATCCAAGCACTTCTCTTGATGATTCTTTCAGTTCAAATGCCAAAGTTAAGCCATTTTAGGGTTCGAATAGAGAATTTTGGTTCATCATTTTGTTGAGAAATACTCTTTCACGATGTACTTCACCCTGAACGATACAGATTTAACACCTTGAGGAGTCTAGGGTTAATACTACATAGAGGAAGATGTATTGTAACGCAGTGGCTAAGAATTTGCATCAAACAAACCCTGCGCGAAAATACTACACCTTTCTTGTAGAATATGCATTGGAAAGGACTACAAAGAACATATAAAAGATTCTGGAAAACCCAATCCGTTGTCTGAAACATGGTTTCACAGTTTGCATGAGGTAATATCCTGGAGACGTTTTCCAAACCCTACCCGACTATGACTAGCGCCACTAAAAAGAAGCGTTTATGAGAGCTTCAAGCAACAACTACCGGCAATGATTCATTAGCAAATAATCCTCCCGGCAATTTCTAGTATGAATGGTTGTCGTCTATGAACCCTATCTATGCGGGTTTCCCTATGTAACTAGAAAGCACTGAGTGTAACATTTTCCAAACCTTACCTGCGTCCGAAAATGGTGTACCTAGGGTTTATACCATGTGTCTACAGGTTTTGGGCTTACGCCCTACTTATTTTTTAGAGGTTTTAACAAAGATTCAAGGTTTTAAAATACACAAAAAAGGGGTGTGAAACAATGATTAACTCTCCCTTTTAAAGCTAAAAATAATGCCAATCTTGCACAACAGGTGTAACAAGGTTAATGGATACGAGAAAACCTACCTGGTTGTGCGAAGATGGCGTTGGTGATCTGGTGTCAGAAGATTCGCTCCAACTCAATCAAACGGCATTTGCAAATGTGACACAAAACCCTTAAACGCCCTTTCTTATAAAGAAACGGAAAAACCCTAGTAATAAATGCGTATTGATGTTGTAAAACGGAGTTCAAAATAGCTTTTCTCGGCGGCCCTATGGTTATCAAAATCAGTTTCGGATCAAAAAAACGTTTAACGTCGAGTCTATTTCGGGTCAGAATACCCTTTTATGCCGAGCTTTTTCAGGTTAGAATCCCATTTTCGTCGATCTATTTCAGGTTAGAATTCCATTTTCGTCGATCTATTTCACTCCTTTAGTCGGTTTCGGCAAACAATAAGTTTTTTCACCCGGGCCATTTCGGATGAACATTGAATTTGGCGTCAGGTTAACCGTGGAACCAAAACATCCCGATGTCAACTTTCTTGTTACAATCGGCGGAGAATCCCAAACTCTGGCGACATACTTGACCAAAATTAGTGCAGAATACCATTTTACACCAACTGTTTCGGCGAAAAATAACAAATGTTCCAACCGTTTAGATGTGAAAAACAATTTTGCTCCGATCGTGAAAAAAACTCTTCTTCTTTCGACTGTTTCGGCGTAAAATCAAATTTTCTTCCCACTGTTTCGGCGTAAAAACAAAATTGCTTCGAAACAGAAAACTTTAAAAAAAATATTCTAAGTCCAAGCATTTTCTAAGAGCCACGAAAATTTTTGCAATCAAAGGAAAATGAAGCAAAAGAAACCTTAGTAAATCAAAATAAAGGAGGGGCCATGTAATTTTATGCAAAATTTGGGGATTAGGTTGCAGCTGCAACACCCCGTCCTGCCGCCCAGATATACAGAATAAGATATTGCCTTGCTTTACTTCTGACACACACACACTTCAGATCTTTTGATGTTCGTTCTGTTGTGCACAACCTTTGTATGCATTCGTATTACTGTCACTTTGCTGCATACAACATTTGACTTCTCATGACACTCAACACTTCACTTCAACTGATGTTGCACTTCTTATGTTGTGTGCTACATTCAGCTAATGATTTAGTCTACGCCAAGATTTACAATGTCATTCTGCTACTGCGCAACTTCACTTTCAACTGATACTATGCAACTATTGATAACTTTTTGTTACAATGTCGCGCACCAGTATCAGATGGAACTGCGCACTTTCTTAGATGTGTTCGTTCGGTGTAAGTGCCACAGTCTTTCAGACAATCTATGACTTATTGTGCATCATATGATTCGTCCTTTCGGTTTAAATCACTTGTCTCAGATCATCCTCATCATGACTCGCATTCTTGATTTTGCTACTGCTCTGGTGTCATGCATCTGATGGACTCCTTCACTTTGCACACTTCACTTCAATCTTTGTGCATCGGCTAACTTCTGTGCATCTTCTGTATACATCAGTTATGTCTCTGTGCTTCTATCTTAAAACATCTGTGACTATTCGTGCACTGTCTGTGATATTGTCATTTGATCCTCACACACTTGTGCATACATCTGTAATTTTGTCTTTATGTACTTCCACAACTGTCACATATTCACAACATCATTTTGCGTACTGTCAGCTATTACATTCCTCAACATGTGTACATCTGGATCCTCATCTAGATCATGTTATTTTGATTCCACAAGCCCCTGATGCCCCAAATATAAATATGTATGTTCCACTTACAAGCTTTTCATCTTCTCTATCAAGCTTACTTCAAATTTCCAACTTGCTTTCATTTTTATACAAGTCCTACATGGATTTTATGTTTACAAGTTGGTTGTGGCTTTCCTTCTTTCTTGCTTCACGGATTATGCTTCTGCCACTTGTCATCTTTTGTGCTACTTGAGGTGCCATCTCTTGTGGATCTTGCGCATACATGGTCCACAAATTAGTGGGACTTAACCCTTTTGGTACCATAACGTGCGGGTCTTGTGCACTTGTTGTGTCATCGACTGTGAAATTTGCGTATATACGAGCTTCAACCACTACACCATTCTTGGATCTTGTGCGCGCTTCAACAACTAAAATCTTCTTCTGATTGGTGGGACTTGCGTGCTTTCAGGATTGTTCAACCATAAGCTTGCTTCATGTTGCTTGCGCACTCCCAATTCTTGTCCATTCAACATTTGACTTGATTGCGCATTCTAGAATATTTTCTTGACTTACTTGCGCACTTGTACCTTTGTTCAACCAAAACTTTGGCTTGCTTGAGCACGTGTACCTTTTTCCAACCAAATCTTCGGTTGTTACCTTGAATAAGTATGAATTTGTGAACTGATATCTGCGCATGCACCTTATGCATTTCTTATGTTCTTCTTCAAACTCGATATGCATGATTTACTTCTTCAAACTGGATATGCATGATGCACCTTTGTATACTTATTCATACATCTTAGATGCACTTCTGGATATACTTCTTCATACTGGCATCCATATCCTTCTTCATCTTATGTGTGCATATACAACTTCAAGGTGGATTCCATATACTTCTTAAAATCGTCACAGGAGTGTTGAATCTTCTTTGACATCCTTTGACATCCTCTTTGAAATTACTTGACATCAATGACAACCAAAGTTCAACAATCTCCCCCTTTGGAATTGATGTCAACACCTTATGAATCTGTGCATAATCATCTTCTTGAACCTATATGATTCATCTGTGCTTGTCGCAGTGCTCCCCATGTGTATATGCTCCACCTGTGTACTTTGTTGGTTGAGCATTTGATATATGTGCAATCTGTTGTCTATACTTATGTTACTCCTATACATACCACATGTATCTAGATCATTCTTACTGCATTGTTGCATGCATCACGGTTAGCTTCATGTTCTTCAACTTTATCATCTTCATGCCATTTCTTCAATGATCTGCTTTATGCTATTTCATGTCTTTGCCGCTGCATGTTGCTGCTACTCAGCTTCTTGATGTTTCTTCTTAGTTGCATTACATTTCAGCGTCGTGCATCTTCTCCCCCTTTGACATCAATGGAAAAGAGGTGTCATTACTTGTGCAAATGTAAGTTCTTTTTTCTTCTACTTTGCATTGGCCTTTATTGACTGATCGCAGGGATAACTCCCCTTGTCTTCATGTTTCATTTCTTTTGTTGAATTTTTTGTTTACGTCCCTGCTTGATCTGTAGTTTTAATCTTCTGCGGGTTTGTTTTTATGGCTGCAACTTTTCTTTTCATTTCCTCTTCCTTAATCACAATATTTGCTTCCACCTTTTCGGTAGGAACTGATTCAAGAGTTTCTAAACAATCATCAATTACTTCTTTGATTTATCCTTGCAACGGTGGGAAATATTTTGTTATACTAAAGGCTTCTTCTTGTAGAGGTTTGATCCTATCAATTACCTTTTGTTTCCCTTCCCATACCTTGTTTACTTCTTGTTGTTGATTCTTACAATCACCCATCTTGCTCATCATTTCGATGGCTAGAAGGTTGGTCAAACTATCACGAATCTTTTGCTCTAAATATTGTGCAGTCTAAAGCCTCTTATTCACCTCTTTCACCTGCTCATCTTCGACTAGGCTTGTCCATAGTTGAACACTTTTTTCATGCAGCTTTGCACATTTCAATTCCAGAGTCTTAATGTTTTCAATTGCAATGTTTATCTTTTCTAATATGCTTTCATGTTCTATCTTGACTTCTAAAGGAGTTCTTGGTGATTGTCTTGGCAAAAAATCTCCAATTCTTGTTTGTAGTCACTAAATGACCTCTCATATTCTTACCATTTTTTTTTCTGAGGAGGTGTCATCATTGTTTTGGACTTCTAGAAGTGCATTATATACTTCCTCTACCGCGTTTTGCAGTCTGCAAACATCCTGTTGTGCTTTCTCCAATTCTTGTTTCAATGAAATGTCTTTTGCAACTGCTTCCTCTGCTTCTTTTTCTAACTGTTGTGTCTTTTGTGCAATTACTTATTTTTATGTCTTCAGTCGTGAACATTCTTCTTATAGAGCATCCTTCTCGTTCTGGATTTTTTTCAATTTTGTCGTGATCGCTTCATGTCTCCACCTGATTTCTTGTGCGAAGGATGTGTGCAATGCATGTAACTCATTCAATGGTATATGTGATAAACTTAATTCCACATGACTTACCGCATTTTGCATCTCTTGTGTAGGAAACGTCAAGGCCACATATGAGATATTCAACTTTTGGCGCGGATTGATTTGCTTCATCTGCGAGATGGGGTGTGATTGCAAATTGCTCTTAAGCTTCCTCAACATTTTTATGTTTTTCCATGTTCGTCTATATCGGATGATTTGTTGTGGCAACTTGTTCATTAATTTTCATCAAGATTCTTCCTTGTTGTAAAACAAGTTCTTCAAACTCACCTTTCGTAATTACATTCTCAAAGGCTTCTTCAGTAGCATTCATGATTTCTATGCATATTTGCTCCAGGTCATATGTTGTCGATGTTTGAGCTGAGCTAGGCTTGGATGCTTTTCTTTTCTTCTTTGAGGGGTCTTCGTTTTGCATTGTTTGTTTTCTCTTCTCGACTTGTGCAGACTACTGCATGGGATTAGGAGGCGTTTCTGAGTTGTCAGTTTCCTCCACTGATTGTTCTTGTTGTGTTGCCTCTTCTTCTTCTGTTAATGGAACCTTCCACTCTACGTCCCATTTTTGAACCATTTTTTCAATGTCCTCTTCAGAACAAATGAACCTGGTAGACTGCCATTGTTTGCTAGGATCCTTTTTTGTATGTATGTAAGTATGATGAATTCCAATTTTGAAATACATGATCCCCTTATATGTTTCAACTATATGAGGTTGTATGCATGAAGTTTCTCGTAAGATGAATATGATTTCTTCATGGTATAAGAAAAAATTGACATTGTTTTCCTTCTATCTACTAACAATGTTAGAGACCCACATGTTTGTGTATCTTGGAGCTTAGAAGGGCCTCCAGTTTCTTTCAAAGAACTGACTCCCTTCGGGTTCCTTCCAACCCATAAGTGCAACAAAAATCAATAGCCAAGTATAGTGAAAGGGATTACATTCTTCTTATGCTTCTAGGAAGTCTTCAAGAAACTCATTCAGTAAGAAGTTTGACCAGTTCATATGGACTTCTACTCATCAGAAAACTTACATCTTCCCCAGCAGAGGAAAGCCAAGTGATCTCCTCGATAATCTTAGTGTTAATGGGTATAGGTTTGTTCAACCATAGGTACGCACCATGCACTTGTAATATCGGCAATTTTGCACACATTTTTACTTGTGGAGATCTTCCAAGTAAAAATATTTCCAATAAGTTCAGTATCCAAGTTTTGAAAATCCATTTGCCCATTCCTTGAGCTTCATTACAGTTGGTATCTTGGGATCTGATATCTCCTGCTTATCCATATACTTGTCCATAGCTAACCCAGGAAACTTTTCATGGTCAGTGACATCATAGTCTGCGAATGTGAACTTGTACAGTTGTCCATGCATATTTCCTTCAACGATTACACCTTCAGAGCTCTTACGGTCCTGCAGCTGCGTATCTTCTACCTCTAGCAGGGCAACATGTGGAGCATCAGATTTTCAAGCCGGAATGTAGTCACGACCAGGTTTTGATAGATCTTCAATTCTTGCAAAACTTTCATGCTTCTTTACAGATGGGTTCTTTGATCTGCATTGTCTTCTGGGTGCCATGGCCTTCAAGCTTCAATTCTTCACACACTATTCACACTATAGCTCTTGTTCTCAATAGACGTAGAATTTCATACTGAGAATTTCCCTGGTTTATAAAAGCATATATTTTGTCCCATTGATGATTTCCACCTACGGATTTACCAAGATTTGGTCCATTTTGAAAAATGGAAAGTTTCAGTTTTGATTGATCTTTGTCCAACTTCAATTAACCACACTCCACCATTAATGCTATCGTCGTTTGAGCGTTTATTATCGTTCGTGCCACTACTCCACTAATCATTAAACCTCACCCTTTGTCGCATTTCATGTTGGTGCACAAATTATTTACTGCGATGGGTCCAACTATCAGTGAGTCAATCTTGTATTGGAGTGACGAAGGATTGGTCTCCCAAGTTCTCCAACTTTCCATTCAAGGATCTAACACAGTCTGAATCATTGTTCATAGTCTTCTTTTTCCAAACCATCCTGCATTGTTCTTTTCCTTGATTTTTAGAAGCACATATGTTAATGGATTGGAATTCCTCACCTGTTTTCTCCTTCCAGTGTTAGACTGACTTTTCACAGTCCTGAGCTTTGTGACCAATTTTGTTACACTTGTAACAAATAATATTGTTACAGTACTTTCCAATGTGCCCAATCATTGTGCATTTTCCAACATTGAATAGATCTGCACATAGTTATCTTATTTATTTGCACAACTTCTCGTTCTCCTTAATCAATCTTCTTGCAATCATCATCATAACCTACACCAGTTTTGTTGAGAGGTGATCTTTGCTTGCTGAGAATCTCATCCAATACTTATGTGCTTTTGACAAATCTTTCATTTGTTCTAAATTGATCTTGCATCCTTTCAATTTCTTTTTTCCTTTTCTCGTAATTGGATCCTCTGTTCATCGAGCATTTTTTCATACTCTGAATTCTTTTCTTTGAGAGATATTACCTCTAGTTGTCTTGCTTGAAGATGTATTTGATCATCACATTGTTTTTTAAATTGATCCTTCAGTGACAGGACTTCTTTGACTTTTCCTTCCTTTTCTTCTGTGGCATCTCTCAATTTTTTCTTTTAGAAGAGTAATCTCATTTTCAGCTTTTTATTTTCTGCAACTGACTTCTTCAGTCTGCTTTCCAAGGTATTGTTCCTTAGTCTCACATTTCGACAAGTCTCGTCCATTTCCCATAATTGGCTGGTAAAGTATGTTGCCAATCCTTTTGATTCTTCTTCTTTCCTTTTCAAAGTTCGCATGATGTTGGTCGCAACATTCTTTACTTCTTTGATTTTTTTCCTTTGTGCACAAATAATGTCTTCCTGTAACCATGGTGCTTCGCCTTGAAAGCAAGAGACATTATTTGTGTATAGACAAACTTTCTGTCGTTAAGGTTTGTCTATAGACAAAGCAAGGTTTCTTATAAAGACAAAGCAAGGTTTCTTATGTTTCCAATCCTTTTGATTCTTCTTCTTTCCTTTTCAAAGTTCGCATGATGTTGGTCAAAACCTTCTTTACTTCTTCAATTGTTTTCCTTTGTGCACGAATAATGTCTCTTGCTTCAACGACGGAAAGTTTGTTAAGATCCCTTGATGCCCCAAATATAAATCTGTAACTTCCACTTACAAACTCTTCATCTTCGCTATCAAGCTTACTTCAAATTTCCAACTTGCTTTCATTTTTATACATGTCCTGCATGAATTGTATGTCCACAAGTTGGTTATGGCTTTCCTGCATGAATTGTATGTCCACAAGTTGGTTATGGCTTTCCTTCTTTCTTGCTTCACGGATTATGCTTTTGCCACTTGTCATCTTCTGTGCTACTTGAGGTGTCATCTCTTGTGGATCTTGTGCATACATGGTCCACAACTAAGTGAGACTTTAACCCTTGTGGTACCATCACTTGTAGTTCTTGCGCACTTGTTGTGTCATTGACTATGGAATTTGCGCATATATGAGTTTCAACTGCTACACCCTTCTTAGAACTTATGAGTGCTTCAACAACTAAAAGCTTCTTCTGATTGGTGGGAATTGTGTGCTTTCAGAATTGTTCAACCATAAGCTTGCTTCATGCTGCTTGCGCACTCCTTATCCTTGTCCAGTTTACATTTGACTTGATTGCGCATTCTAAAATCTTTTCTTGACTTGCTTGCACACTTGTACCTTTGATCAACCAACTCTTTGGCTTGCTTGAGCACGTATACCTTTGTCCAACCAATTCTTTGGTTGTTACCTTAAAGAAGTATGACTTGGTGGATTGATATATCTGCATGCACCTTATGCATTTCTTATGTACTTTTTCAAACTCGATATGCATGATGTACTTCTTCAAACTGGATATGCATAATGTACATTTGTATACTTCTTCATACATGCTCGATGCACTTCTGGATATACTTCTTCATACCAACATCCATATCCTTCTTCATCTTATGTGCGCATATACCACTTCAAAGTCACTTCCATATACTTCTTCAAACTGTCATAAGAGTGTTGAATCTTCTTTAACATCCTCTTTGACATCAGTTGACATCAATGAAAACCAAAGTTCAACCTAGATAGCATCAATGTTTTGATTAAATAATTTATTTCACAAGTTGCATCAACCATGTCCTCAATTTGGTTTGTTAACATTACCTACTCATTTAAAATTATTTTTAGTTGAAGTGCTTCAATCAATTTATCCTTAAAATCAATCTGCTTGTGAAGATCAACAACCCAATTATCCAAATTATGTAAAAGGTCATACAATTCTTTGACTTCTAGATTGACGTTTTGCAAACACTTTCGCCATTTACCCATTTTATATTTGTAAGTATCACACTTGCTTACACTAGTCACCAAAAAATCTTAAGCCAAGTACTATCAATCATGCACCCCACATTATCATTTACAATGACTTAAATTTGAAAATTTGTTGAAAAGACCTTTATTCAAACAAATTTTTACAATAACCTAAATTTTATAAAAAAAACCTTATTCAAGCAAGTTTTAAAATTACTTAAATTTGATGACATATCCTTCTTTCTCAATTTTTACAATTCAATCAACTCATTACTCAAAAAGTGTTTGTTCTGGATGGATTTACAATTTTCCACCAGCTATACTAGTTCGTATTTCAAATTAAATTTATGTCAAAACCATAAACACAAAGAAAACATAAACAAATACTCAAAAGAAAATCATTAACCAAACACAAGAAATCACCATCACACAAACTCAAAGTGTACCTTAAAACCTTTTATTTGTTAGAGAATAATGGCAAAATGCCGTGATTAGAAATATTTAGAAAATAAGTGGTTCTAGATCCGCTTCTATCGGAGTCTGTTGAAACCATTCATTCACTATAAATGTAATCTGAATTGCAAGTAATAGATAAGTGTGTTGTGTGTTTCTTTTTGCTCTGCGCATTAATTTTTCCTATTTGGTATCAGAGCGTAGGTAGAAGAGCGTGAGGGCCTGTGATTTTCAGATCCCTGCTATGTTGATGTTGTGCGTGAAAGAGTTGTTCTGTTTGAAGTAACTGTGTGTGAAGGCTATCATTCGCTGCTGTGTGAGCTACTGATTTCCTATGATTACCTGTGGGATTGTTGAGTGGACGGAAGCTAAGGGAGAAGTCATCTGCGTGTGCCATCTTGTCATCCGCCTATGCATGGAGGGAGATAGAGCCATCGCTACTGACGCTTCCAAGATTGGTCAGAAATAGCAGAAGAATTGTTGCTTCTGAGGTGTTGTGACCAGCGTGGAGTATATGCTAAGTCATATATATTTTTTTTGCCTGCAAATTGACAGAGAACCCTGCAAGTCAGAAGGTCAGTTTCATTTTCTTTTAATGGAACCAGTGTTGGTGGAAAAGTTTAATGGACACAATTTCTACAATTGGAAGGTAAAAATTCAGTTATTTTTAATGAGTAAGAATTTATGGGGAATTGTAGATGGCTCAGAAACAATACCCACAGATCTCACTCAATTAAGTGCTTGGGAGAAAAGGGAAGAGAGAGCTAAGTCCATCATTGGATTAACTCTTTCAGATTCTCAATTGCACCTCATTGATTTAAATAAATCTTCTACAGAGATGTGGGAAGAGTTGACAAAATTATTTGGGGAAAAATCTACAAATGCAAAGTTTTCCTTGAAATTACAATTATTCAAATTAAAAATGCATGAGGAGACATCTTTATCTGCTCATATCAATGAACTAAAATCTCTTACGAGGCAGCTGAGAGAAATTAAAGCTCCAGTTGAAGAAGATGATGCAAAAGCAATATTATTAAATAGTTTATCATCAAATTATGATAATACTATTTTTACTTTAAGTCAGTTGTCCACTAAATCTTTGGATGAAATGATAGCAGCATTATTATCAGAAGAAAAGAGGTTGAAGCAAGGAAACACAGATGTCCATCCACAAACTAAAATTGCCTTGTTTTCAAAAGGAAGGTTTAATAAAAACAGGAGTACAATTGAATGCTTCTATTGCAAAAGACGCGGGCATACAGCACTAAATTGTAAAAATCGTGCTAACGATCTACTAAAGGGAACACTAAAAGAGTCAGCTAACATAGCAATCTCTGAAGAAATATCAGATGCCATCTATGAAGTCATGTCGGATTCTGAGAGTGATTCTGAAGTCAATACAGAACCTCTTAAACTCTTCTAAGAAATAGTTATTAAATTATGTAATATTTTTATGTGTGTTTGTAAGTTTCTAAAAGGTCACTTGTATGGCTAACTTCTAGATATGTTCAGTATTCAGAGTGCTCTTCTAGATTACTATTGGATTTAGCGAGCTATGTGTTCAATAGATGGGAGTATCTCCATAGAACAGTCCAGTTACTTGATTACTTATTTGCCAAACTCAGCGAGCTATGTACTTTGGCATAGATAAGCTCTTCTAGATTACTATTGGATTTAGCGAGCTATGTGTTCAACAGATGGGAGTATCTCCATAGAACAGTCCAGTTACTTGATTACTTATTTGCCAAACTCAGCGAGCTATGTACTTTGGCATAGATAAGTATTCAATATTGTTAGTCAATGCAATTATTTTTGGTCAGAAGCGTTGCAATTCAAATGAGTCAAATGGGAAGCTCGAAGATGAAGTGAAGAAAGAGCACAAACTGTGAGACTTCAAAATGGGTGTAAACGCTGATGAAGACCAGACAGACAAAGATCAGAGTTCCATAATGCTTGTATTGTAAGAATCGCATTTCTCCATTAAGGGGAAGTGTTAGAGAATAATGGTGAAATGCCGTGATTAGAAATATTTAGAAAATAAGTGGTTCCAGATCCACTTCTATCGGAGTCTGTTGAAACCATTCATTCGCTATAAATGCAATCTGATTTGCAAGTAATAGATAAGTGTGTTGTGTGTTTCTTTCTGCTCTGCGCATTAATTTTTCCTATTTTATTGATATTTCAAGTATATCTGATGCACATTCATCATTGCAAGAAAAATAGGCATTCATCATTGCAAGAGAAGATAAATTTGATAAGTGTATTAATTGATGGAGTGCATGAAGTTGCTATATATGCTTTGCTTGCCTTCAACAAATATTACTCATTACAAAATGCAACACATAAATGACAAGTCGTGAACTATGTGCACAAAAATGTTGTTGAGAACCCACAAATATATATATATTGATGGTAGGACTAGCAACCATATGCTAGATCAAATACACTACTTACCAAATGAATTTAAAATTATTCCATTAAAGAAGGCATGAATGTCTAAATGGCATGGATGACATTATTTAGTTGTCTCTAGTGGCCCATCTCATATGCACTATGTAAACAATCCGGATAGGTACTAGGTACCTTCTCCGCTTCAACCATGTCCACTTGTCAGTTTACCAATTCAAACAATACCACCCAACGTAGGGTGCCATTTATTTTCCAAGCATTAGAGTACAATTTTTTAATATAAAGAAGGGACTAATCAGAGAAGCAAGGCGGGTAGATAGAACCGCCCAACTTGCCCGTCGTTTGGGCATGTAAATTTAGGCGGATTTTCTTAATGCAGATCTGGCAATGTTTATTCTGGAAAGCGATATTTAGAAACCAAGTATATCTTTACAGTCAATGACTCGACGCTAGATAAATTTATTTTCCAACTTGCTCGTTGTCTGAATTTATGTTGTGTATTATCCGAGGCTGCGCTCTTCCTCTGAGTGAGATCCAATGTGCCACAAAGCAGGGGCATCTTCCTTTCCAGCTCGCGTGGTTTACAAGGGCCGCTGTGTAATGGCTTATCTAAGCTTATTTAAGACCCGCATTTTATTGTTGTTGATGTGCATTCAGTGTGTGAGGTCACGATCTCTCCCGCCAAATCCAACGGATCAATTCGTTTTTCACTTCTGTGGGAGCGATCGTTCATTTGAAAGCTTTTCTCTTTGTCATCCACGCCTTTTCAATATATCTCAACACCTCATTTCACATCAAAATCTCTGGTTGGATCCTTTGCATCTCACATTGTGATTATGGTTTCTGCTGGAACAAAAATGTTGAATGCAGGTAGCACCGCTGAGTGGTATGCTAGGGTGCAAACGTTGCATCATAGACGAGGATATCCTTCCCCGCGCACAACTGGAAAAGGTAAAGTCCCACATGTTAATGAGTTGTCATCCTAATCTCTTATGGGTTGTTGTTGTTATCCACTAATAAGGTGTCAGTATGAGAATATTGTATCCATATAATATATATTGAGATCAATGGATAAATATAGTGTTGAGAAAGGAGGGGTTGTTATGCTTATCCACTGATGAGGTGACAGTGAGAATATTGTATCTATGTACTGGATATTGATAGTGATCGATGAATAGTGTTAATATAGTGTTGAGAAAGGATTGAGCTTTTTCGACCAAGTTATTTTATCTCGTGTCCTTGCTCTATAGTTCAACAGTTTATCAAAATCCCTGAAAGCTGATGACCCAAAGATACCACATTAATAAAGATTCATTATCACATTTTTCCAATGTGTGAAATCATCTATATTTTTACCACTGAAAACCTGTAATAAGAAACTTGATCTCAATAAACAGAAAGAGTCACCATTAAAACCACTCGATGAAAGTGAAATTTAAGAATTCTCTAAATAGCATTATATCATTACCGATCCTCTCTCTTTCAATGTGTTTTCCTGACCATTTCTCTCTTAATAGTAAGCTTCGTTCTTCGTTTTTCGTTCTTCTCTGATTGGTTAATTGGCTGATTTCTACTTTATCTCAATAAACAGTAGTAGTCACCATTAAAACCACTCGATGAAAGTGAAATTTAAGAATTCTCTAAATAGCATTAATCATTCCCGACCCATAAACAGTAGTAGTCACCATTAAAACCACTCGACTAAAGTGAAATTTAAGAACTCCCTAAATAGTATTAATCATTCCCGACCCTCTCTCTTTTAGTATGTGTTTTCCTGACCTTTTCTCTCTTTATAGTAGCTTTGTTCTTCTCTGATTGGCTAATTGGCTGATTTCTTTCTTTCTGTTGATGAATGGTCCAATGCCCAATGTCGAATGCGAATGTGAATCTGATGGTTAACTCTGCAGGCAGCATAAACATAAACACAGCAGGGTGTTTGCAAAGGATGTTGAACAAAAGGCTTCAACATTGAAAGTATTTTGATTTAACCACTTGACCACAGCAACCCCCACACCATGTGATTATTGTTAGTTACCCATATTTCCATTACTTTCACTCGTATTCTTTGAATGTGTTTTCTCTTTTCCCAAATGGGAATAATCTTTCATTCCCACTGGCTACAAATGCAGCAACATTATCAGCTTTCAACAAAAAAGACTGTAAAGCTAGAAGAATTATCCTAAATGCAATTAAAGATCATATTTTCCCTCGCATTTCAGGCCAGGCTAGGGCACACTTGATGTGGACTGCTTTGACAAGTTAGTATGAGAGTACCAATGAGAACCGGAAGATGGTTCTCAAAGAGAAATTCAAGAGTATAAAGATTAATGGCGGAGAGGGAGTGACAGCATACCTTACCAGGATATCTGCAGTTCGAGATGAACTGACAGCAGTTGGGGAGGTGGTATCTGCTACTGAGCTTGTACCTACAGCAGTGAATGGGGATTCAAAGCCCTGGGGTGCATTTGTGCAGGCCATAGTGGGTAGAGAGAACCTACCTTCTTGGGAGAGACTGTGGGATGACTTTGTGCAAGAAACGACCAGGAGAGGTCTCATACAGGGCAATTCATCACAAGGTGGGGTAGATGAGGAGAACGTGGCTTTGACAGCAAAGGGGAAGAAGAAGAAGGGTCCCAAGAAGAGTGGGGCCAAGCAGCAACAGCAACAGCAGAGTGGGCAGAAGAAAGACTTGAGTAAAATAATGTGTTACGGTTGTTAGACATTTGGGCACTATGCAGACTGCAGCTTCAGCGAAGGTTGATGACTTTGAAGACAGGTTTCAGAGGGAGTTTTCCCTATGTGCTGGACAGATTGAGAGAGAGAGAGCCTCTTTAGTTACCAGCACGGGATGTGGATATGGATATTGAGTATTTCTTGTTGGCAGAGCCTCACATGAGTGCATCCACCACTAGCACTTGGTATATTGACAGCGGAGCTTCGAGCCACATGTCAAGTGCTCGAGAGATGTTCTCCGAGCTCTCACGTACAGGTACAGACGTGGAGGTTGTTCTAGGCGACAACACCATTGTTAGAGCAGTTGGTCGGGGGACCATTACATTTCAGAGGGAGTCTATGAGTCCCATGATTCTGAGGGATGTGTTGTATGTCCCTAGGCTGAAGAAGAACCTTGTATCAGTTTCCACCATTAAGGACAAGGGTCTTGGGGTATGTTTATCGGATGGAAGAGTGCAGGTATTCCCCAGGACTACAGGAGGATCTACCTTCATGGACATTGGGGTTAGATGTGGAAAGTTGTACAAGCTCTTGTTTCCGCCGCAGCACGCTCTAGCACACAGCAACAGCAGTGAGCTATGTGAGCTATGGCATCAAAGGATGCCCACTTACATCACCCAGCTCTAAGATTGTTGAGGAGCATGGTTACAGGTTTACCCGAGTTCAGCACTGAGCATAGTGATGTGTGCAAAGGGTGTGCTTTGGGAAAGTACACCAAGACTGCTTTTCCAAGCAATGACACGAGAGCAACAGAAGTGCTTGACTTGATCCATTCTGATATTTGCGGTCCTATGTCATCAATCTCTTTGACTGGTTTTGAGCACTACATCACCTTCATTGATGACTACTCCAGGAAGACCTGGATCTACTTCTTGAGGAGCAAGAAGTCCCCCTTAGTATTGAGTGTCTTCCAAGGGTTCAAAGCCTTTGTGGAGAAGCAAACAGGAGGAAGATTCGGATGTTGAGATCGGACAATGGGGGTGAGTATACCTCCAAGGAGTTCAATATTTTTTGCAGACAGGAGGGTATACAGAGACAGCTGACAGTTCCCTACACTCCTGAGCAGAATGGAGTAGCAGAGAGAAAGAACAGGTCAATTGTGGAGTCACGAGAGCGATGCTCCATGATCAGGGGTTACCATTCTTTCTATGGGCAGAGGCATGCAGCACAGGAGTCCTCACCGAGCTTTGGGGAGGAAGACTCCAAAAGAGATGTACACAGGCAAGAACCCTGAGGTGAGCCACTTCCGCATATTTGGTTCTTTGACTTACTCTCACGTCCCTTCTGAGAAGAGGACGAAATTTGATCCCACTACAGAGAGAGGCATCTTTGTGGGATATGATGAGACTTCGAAAACTTATCGGATTTACCTTCCTGGCCAGAAAAAGGTGGTTGTTAGGCGGGAGGTGAAGTTTGATGAGGAGAGAGCTTTCAGGAAGTCCAGAGAGTTAGAGCATGGATAGTCACCAGCTCCCACACCTCAGTTGACACAGGCTTCTTCGATACAGGTTTCAGGTCCACACGTTTCTGGAGTGACTGGATCACAGAGTACAGGCACAACTCCGACAAGGTCAGTGGTTCAGGTGACAAGTACTTCAGGGCCAGGTTCAAGGACAGGTTTAGGTTCTAGTTCACAGGTCACAAGTTCTTCAGGCACTGGTTCATCAGTTACTGGTCCTCGGGGTGTTGGACCTTCTACTTCTGGGAGTTCCTCAGATGAGGATAGACCAGTTTTGGAGGAGCGTTCAAGGAAGAAGAAGCCTAAATGGTTTCAGGATACCTTGAAGGAAGCAGAGGCATTTGGTAGACCCCGGGAGGAAGTCAGGACTGTTGTGATGCCAAACAGGTTGGGTATGGCTCTTTTTGCGAGTCTTCGTGACTCTGAGCCTTCCACATTTGAGGAGGCTTCTCAACATCAAGTATGGAGAGATGCCATGATGGAAGAGTACCATTCCATCATGAAGAACGATGCTTGGGAGATAGTGTCGAGACTTGAGGGGAAGTCAATTGTGACTTCCAAGTGGCTTTACAAGATAAAGCATGCTGCATATGGCAGTGTGGAGATGTACAAGGCTCGGTTTGTAGCTCAAGGGTTTTCACAAGTTGAGAGAGTTGACTATGATGAGACTTTTGCGCTAGTTGCTCGGTATTCTTCCATCATAGCAATGATTTCTATAGCAGCAGAGATGGGTTGGAAGATCCACCAGATGGATGTGAAGACCGCATTTCTCAATGATCTTCTGCAAGAGGAGGTGTATTTAGAGCAGCCACAGGGATTCGAGATTCATGGGAGGGATTCTCATGTGTGCAGGCTGAGGAAAGCCTTGTATGGACTGAAGCAAGCTCCTAGAGCTTAGTACTCCAGGATCGATACGTACTTGACATCGATGGGTTTTCAGAAGAGTGAGGCTAATCCCAACCTATACTACATTGTAGTTGGTGGTGATCCTCTAATTCTTTTGTTATATGTTGATGACTTATTTATCACAAGGGATGAGCGTCTCATTGCACATTGCGAGAGAGACCTTGCTGCGGAGTACAAGATAACTGACATTGGGTTGATGCATTACTATCTGGGGATGGAGGTTTGGCAGGAGCGTGAACATATTTTCCTAAGACGGGGGAAGTATGCAGTTGATATTCTGAGGAGATTTCGGATGGAGGACTACAGGCCGATGTCTACACTTATGATCACCAACTGGAAGCAACTTCATGCTTCTGAGAGTAAGTTGGTGAATCCTACACTTTACCATCAGCTCATTGGATCACTGATGTATTTGGTCAACACCAGGCCAGACTTGTGTTTTGCAGTGAACACTTTTAGCCAGTTCATGGTGGAGCCTAGGAGTGTATATTGGACTGCCGCAAAACATGTGCTGAGATACCTAGTAGGTACAATGGACTATGGTTTGGACTACAGGGGTTCGAGTGGAGTCAACTTGGTTGGTTTCACAAATTCAAACTGGGCAAGTTGTGTGAGGGATTGGAAGAGCATTTCCGGTTGTTGTTTCATTTTGGGCTCGACAACAGTGTCGTGGTTCAGTCGGAAACAGAAGTCCGTTGCATTGAGTTCTATCGAGGCTGAGTATATTGCAACCAGTCAGGCTACTTGTGAGGCACTGTGGCTTTGCAAGTTGTTGGTAGATTTATTTGATTAGGGGCTTAGACCTACGGTGATCTATTGTGACAATCACAGTTGCATTCAGCTCTCTGAGAATCCGGTGTTCCATGACAGGTCAAAGCACATTGAGATCAGGTACCATTTCATCCGTGACTACACCAGAGAGGAGCAATTGAGTTGCAGTATATATCCACTGATGAGTAGGTAGCAGATATCCTGACAAAATCTTTGGGGAGGGGGAAGTTTGTCTTTTTCAAAGACAAGTTGGGAGTGGTGCAGAACACCTTCCTTGATAAAAGGAAGTGTTAGTTTTGTACCTAGGGAAGTGTTCCCCAAGTGACTTTTGCCTAAAGTCACTTAGAAGGGGGAAAAATGCGACCCTCACATTAAATAACTTAATAAAAACATTTAATGAGACTTTATAAACTCAAAATCACTTTTTGATAAATTTAAGTGGGTGAGGAAAATCAATATTTATAAAAAGTAAATGGAGCATTTAATTTCCACCGTTGATCGCATTCAATCTCATCCATTGGATTTAGAGAAACCCTAGGGTTTGATCAAAAAGCTTGAGGGAGGCATTTGACTTCATTTTTTTTGCTGATTGAAGTGAAGGGAAGAGAGAAAGCGAGAGCTAGAGCATTGGCATGCATTTCGAGGTTTCCATTAACTACAGTGGGCATTGAAATCAAGGCACATATTTCAGCGTTTATTATTGTCACAAATTTCGAGGTGGTGTATTAATCATCAACACAAATCCCGAGGTGAAGACTGTACAGCATTCTATTTTCTGCACATAGTTCGAGGAGGTTTCCTGGGCACAGATTTTGAGACTGTCTTCACGCATTTCGAGGCATTAACCTAGGCACAGATTTCGAGAATGGACACAAGAATTTCATTAATGTACAGCATGGTTTTTGAGGAATAGACAAGTACAAGAAAACAAGTCTGTATAGACCGTACTAGTGTCTTCTCTCTGCACGGATTTCGAGGTTGATATATGCACAAAAATCAAGAAAAAGTACAATACATATTTCAAAGTTGAATCTACACAGAAATCGAGAAGAGTACAACACAAACTTCGAGGTTGATATTTGCACAAAAATCAAGGCAGCTTCAACACACATTTCGAGGCAGCCTGTGGGTGCATTAATTGGTGGAGATAAGTTGTATTTTTACTGTATTGTCGTTCTAAATCTTTCCTGAAGAATAATAAATCTCTCTTACTGGTTTTCCCCATGGAGGTTTTTCCAGGGCACAGTTGCCAAAAATTCTAACTGAAATTTTTTATGGTGTGCATGTTAAAATTTATTTTCTGTCTGTTAGAGTGATTTTACAGCGTGTTTAATTGTCTACAAATTTCATAAGTAATTTCCAGCCTATACAAAACTTACTGGAAATGAAAACCACTGAAACTATGACATAAACCAGCGAGCTGCAAAAACTCAGAAAATTTACAACAAGTGCCGTGCATGTTTGTAGAAAGTGGAGAGAAATATCTTTAATATGTATCTACTCAGAGCTCAAAGCTAAATATTGGAGAGTTCCCTAATGGCACTTCGTCATTACCAATCAGAATGAACTACTATGAAATAGCTAAAATTTTATAACTCTCTTGTACTAAATAGACATACCCAAGGTCCTGCACTCATACCTCAAGTAACTAGTGCATTAAAACCAGCTTAGATCCATCTTAAACCAGATCTATCAAGCACCGAGAGGAATCCAATTTTTCTTGAGGTGTAATTTTTTTACAAATTAAGAAAAAAATTACACCTCGAGATATTTGATCTCTCTTGATTCTTAATATATCTAGGTTTAAGAGCAAATCAATATAATTTAATTTTTTTTGTTTAAGCCAACGTCATTTGCATTTTTATTTCTCTTTTTATGGGAATAGCATGTTACATAACATCATCATGCGTTACAACATTTCCCCCTAGGTTGTAAGCACCTCGCTTCTCTCGGTGCAATAAATGATTATCTCAGCAGCCATTGCTGTATTTGAAATTACCAGACTATAGGTTGTCTTTAGATATTCAATGTTATTTCAACATGAATTCATGTAATTCGTAAGCATTTGGAAATAGCAATTTTACAGAAAACTGGAAAAAAAAGAAATATCCAATACCTATGGTATACTCTACACTCACCAGATGACATCAATTTGGTGAATAACCAGTAAGGCTTAAAATATAGACCACACAAATTCAGCCATAATTCAAACTGTGAACCAAAGCACGTTAGCAATACAAGATTATGATGGCATGGATAAGGCCCAGCAAACCTAATATAACAATCTCCCTATGCATATGGATCATGGTGTATAACACTCGAATACTTCAAAAAAAAAAAATCAAGTTTGTCTCGCAACATGCATGCATTTAAAATAAACTATCATCAAAGTTAAACTGTAAGCACCTCGCTTATCTCGGTCCAATAAATTATTGTCTCAGCAGCCATTGCTGTATTTGAAATTACCAGACTATGGGTTGTCTTTAGATATTCAATGTTATTTCAACATGAATTCAGGTAATTCGTAAGCTTTTGCAAATAGCAATTTTACAGAAAACTGAAAAAAAAAATATCCAATACCTATGGTATACTCTACACTCACCAGATGACATCAATTTGGTGAATAACCAGTAAAGGCTTAAAATATAGACATACAAATTCAGCCATAATTCAAACTGTGCACCAAAGCATGTTGGCAATACAAGCTTATGATGGCATGGATAAGGCCCAGCAAACCTAATATAACAGTCTCCCTATACATGCATATGGATCATGGTGTATAACACTCGAATACTTCAAAAACAAAATTTCAAGTTTGTCTCGCAACATGCATGTATTTAAAATAAACTATCATCAAAGTTAAACTGAAAGAACCTAAGCTTCAGTATTTATTTGATAAAGACCACTCGTCCAAGATGAAAACTAATTCAGCTGCCCTACGCAATGCAATCAACCTGCTCCCACACAGCCCAAATCAATGGACTACAAACCAAGATACTGTTCACTTTCCACCAAACTTGCCCATCATCTTAGCAATGATGGGTGCAATCTTTGGATTCGCCTGATACTTTGCCAAGTTTGCAGGATTCTTCATAACTGCCAAAAAAATTTAAACAAATAAAAATAATCAGCAAAAGCCTCCAAACGCTTGGAGTATTCCTCATCACTGCCATAAACAATTTAACAAAAAAAAATTCAGCAAAAGTTTCCATAAACTTGCAGGATTCTTCATCACTGCCATAAAAATCTATAAATATCATTCAAAGTTTCCCCAAAGTTAGAGAGGATTCTTCATTGCTGCCATAAAAGTCTAAACAATTAAATAATAATAATCAGCACAAGTTTCCGCAAAGTGCAAAACCATAGCTACAGCGGAAGTCTTCTAGCACTTGAGGTTCATTAAATCCTGCGTTTTGTACTTGAAGTAAATCCAGAGATACTATCTAGTATTTATTATTTATAGTTGCTTATTTTGAGAGATTCCAATTGTTTGTGTTGGTCCACCACACTATTAAGCACTTCAAATATCGTCTAAAATGAACCTGCAAAGCAAGTATTACTGATTTTCTTTCCTGGTTCTTCAGAGTAATTCTTTATAAGTATTTTTAATGAATGCTGCAAAAGAAATGCTGTCAAACTCGGCAGTTAACTTAATTTCCAGGGCTCTACGCCCAACCAGTTTTAAACCTGGGTCTTTAGGTTGGCAACACCCCATCTCAACCACTATAACACAGCGTAACAGACTCCAAACAATATAAAGTTAAGAACACAGCATAACAGACTCCATAGAATCTAAATTATAAAGTTAAAAAACAAATATGCTATACATATGTTTAGGATGTCTAAATCACAGCAGATCTAAGAGCTGAGTATACCTCACAGAGAGAATGAGCAGAAAAGATAAATTAGAGTGAAAACTGCAGTAAAAATTAAAATGAGCAGACAATTAATCATGCATGAGAACTCTGATAGGAGCAGAATAATGTCACATGATCCATTAATCAGTATAGTCAACAATGATGTTACAATGGAGAGAATTCGAATCACAAGAGAATTCGAACCTCAGTTGGTCTGGCATAGGAATTGTCACCACCGGAGTGCTCCAGAAGACACAAACTCAACCAAACTGATCCTAAACTCAGTTCACTAAAGACACAATCAGTTAACTGACCAAGGAGGGTGCATTAGTGAGTTTGCCATGCAAAACATTCAGAAAAGGGCGCATGAGGCCACAATCAGTGGCATTCGGAGCTCTAACCCCGCACAAGAGTCAGCTAACTCAAGTGGACTGAACTGGAACACTGAGTAGGTTCCTATAAAATAAAAATAGGGAACTGACCAAAGTGGTCCTAAAATGATGCATGCAGGGCTCAGAAGGTGGTAGATGGATCTTGGATGACATCTGCACACCACTAGGGGGCAAATGACATCATCAACTACTAGGAAAATGAAATAATGCTAAATAGGACAAGGATGGAGCATTAAAATATCCTAACAAAGTTGAGTTGAACAATGAATAATTTTGACATAATGCATGGCACCATAACAAATTTAACATATTGGCAACATCACAACAGAAATTAGCATGCATTGATGATATTGGATAGGAACAATAACCACAAAGCGATAAGAGTTTAAAAAGTAATGTCAATGCCAAGAACAGAGTCATAGAGGCACATGATAGCTGTGATAAGAACCTTAAAGATGCCAATGTCTCTAGGTCTCTGGAACATAGTCTCCCTCAAGATCCAATTGAACACCTTTCTAAAGTCAACAAAGCAACAAATGAATTTCAAAGAGTGGAACCTAGCCTCCTCGATGATGGCCCAGAGTGTGAGGATATGATCAATGATTTGGTGCTTGGATCATACCTGTCCTTTAGCTCAAAGATGCCTCCTCTCATGTTCCTCAAATAACTTGAGATGAAGGGTGGTGACGTAGAGCTTAGAGAAAGTGAGGCCTACCATGATTGTTCAATAATTGTTCAAATCAGTAACAGCCCCTGACTTTTGCATCAAGGGGCTAGTGTGGTGGGACCATGCCTATGGGAAGCACGAGCAAACATGGTTAAACAAGTCAATGGTGTAATCAAGATGAGCTTGTCTACCATGTTTGAAAAGCTCGGCTTGGAAACCTTCCTCATTCCGTTGCTCTTCTAGCATTCATCTCCCAAATCCCTAATTGGATATTCCTATCGAAGAATAGATAACATAGCACAAGAAGGAGGAGGTGACTCAAACGGGAATTTGCATTATAGAGGGCAATGATATGGGTGAACATGGCTTGGCAGTCAAGATCTAGGGGGGAACTAGTATAATGGGGGGAAGACAATGCACCAAAAGGTTTATGGAGAATACAAAGAGCCATATATATAGGGGGAGACTAGTATAATGGGGGAAGACAATGCACCAAAAGGTTTTTGGAGAATGACAAAGAACTATATATCTAGGAGGAGACTATTATAATGGGGGAAGACAATGCACCAAAATGTTTTTGGAGAATGATGAAAAGCCATATATCTAGGGGGGAATTAGTATAATGGGGAAGACAATGCACCAAAAGGTTTTTGGAGAATGACGAAGAGCCATCTACAAGTCACGTCTCCTCTATAAGAGAAAGAGACATTTCTTGCTATGGAGGTAGTGCTATGACTTGTGGGTAAGAGGTAGGATCATGGAAAAAAGCATCACAAAAACGTCTGGGATGTGCATTGCAGTAATCAACATACCAACGATTAATGGGGTTGGACCCATAGCTTAGGGAATGAGATGGTTGGCTAGTATGAGGGGATAGGAGCCGAGGGCCACTTCCCCAAATCGCAAATGAGACATGGTCAAATTTGGAGGAGGCAAACTCCAAGGACAAGAAACAAGAGATGTGGCGAATATCTGGTGAATGCAAGGAGAAAAGGTGTCATTGTGCTAAGGAGTCTAAGCCAAACACCGAGGGTTCCCATTCTTCTCCCTACTGTGTGGCACTACCCAAAAACCACTCTCGATGGTGAGACCAACACGAGACGAAACCTGGCAGACTATGCCTCCCATCTTACACTTATGTTTTTCTTAGTTCAACCATATCAAAGTTAACCTATAAACAAGTAAACAAAATGGTTACCACAAGAAGACACAAGTATGTCGATGACACCTCAATGGTATGCACCCAAATATCATATAATACAATGACTTGTTACAACAAACGAAGGATGCCACAACTCGACAACTCTCAAAGAGTGTGCCCTCAACGACAGCAGCTCTAGCTACCCAAAAACCACTCTCAATGGTGAGACCAACACGAGACGAAACCTGGCAGACTATGCCTCCCATCTTACACTTATGTTTTTCTTAGTTCAACCATATCAAAGTTAACCTATAAACAAGTAAACAAAATGGTAACCACAAGAAGACACAAGTATGTCGATGACACCTCAATGGTATGCACCCAAATATCATATAATACAATGAGACTTGTTACAACAAACGAAGGATGCCACAACTCGACAACTCTCAAAGAGTGTGCCCTCAACAACAACAGCTCAAGCTACATCCAAGAAAATGTCTCTCGAACTCAGTTGCATTTGCAGGTCTACCTCAACGTAGCACCCGTGCCAAGTCTCTTCGACTGGAAACACTCATTTGCAACCTTGCTTGCGCCCAACTCTCTTAGCAAATTGCGCCCAAGAGAGAAGTGTCTATCTTAAGTCTGCCTACACACAATCCCCACGTTCTGCTCGTCGAGTCTCACTGCACCCGTCACACCAGTCTCCCCAACAAAATATTCTAACACACTAGACCTCCCAACAGAGTCTCCTACCGTACCAAACTTTCCAACAGAGTGTCTTCACCCTAGTCTTCTCTAAGACTCCCCAAGACTTCTGCCTCACCAAGGCTACCAAGGACTACACCTATTCTTCAAGGGGAAGGCACTCCTTGACAAACTTTTGAAGAAATCGAGAGAGATTGTTTTGGGTCTTGGGTAGGTAAGATTCTTAGAGAAGAGCATTGAGCCTCGGTGGAGATGCCTTGGGGAAGGTCTAGTGCAACAGAACTCCCTGAGGCAAGGCAAGCAGACCGTGAGGGCTACGAGCAGTCAGCCGTATTGGACAGAGGCTTGTAGGGCACAATTTGCTAAGGGAGTTTGGCTTAGGCAGATTTGGCAAGGTAGCGGTGGAGCACACCTCGTCGAGAGACTTGGCACGAGTGTTGCGTTGAGGCAAACCTGTGGATGCAACGAAGTGCGTTCAAGATATTATCTTGGTTGTAACTTGAGTTGTTGTCATCGAGGGCGAGCTCTCAAAGAGTTGTTGGACTGTGGCATCCTCCGCATGTTGTAACAAGTCTCATTGTATTATATGATATTTGGGCGCACCCCATTAAGGTGTCACCAACATACTTGTATCTTCTTTTTGTTTACTATATTGTCTTTGATTGGGCATGTATCAAGTAAAGTCTAAACTAAGAAAAACACAAGTGTAAGTTGGGAGTTATAGTTTGGCAAGTACCGAACCCGGTCTGGTCATTCCATCGAGAGAGGAACTTGGGTAATGTTGCACGGCCTAGAAAAGGGAACGTAGCTCTGGTTTCGGGTCGGATCTCTTAGACCCGCGACAAAAGGCCTCTTGGTTGCCATCATCAAACAAGAAAGTAGTAAGGGGAGGAGGGTGGGGTGTTTATTTCTAAGGAAGGAGGACAAGAGGACATGGTCAACTAGAGTGATCGAGGTCACAGAATTGGTGGGATATGAGGGAGAAGGTCTTGGTTGGCCAAGACATAATCGAAAACAATAAGCCACCCATATGACACACCCCACCATGAGGAAACCACATGAGCCTACTATAATCCACAAACACAAGAAGTCACTCGACATCAATAGCTCGTGGGAGTCATTGTAAAGATGCATGTCATATGCTATGAGAGATCCCAAAGCATAAGGAAATCTGAATCAATATCATGAAGACAAAAGACATCCTCTAATTTGTCATTAAGTGGGATCTAGCAAGATTTGGCAGTGCATTGAAGCTCCCCAAGAGTATAATATCCCCCAAGGATGAGCATTGAAAAATCCTGGTAAGATCCATGTCTACATCCCTCGTAAGATCAAAACCCAAAGAAAATAGGAGGGAAATAACAAACCAAAATATAGATGTCTCAAAGGAGGGTTAGCATGCCACAAATCCTGACCCACATGAATCTAGCAAAATCATCTAAGGCAACCATGTTGACTATGCCCCAAAAGGAGTCCCTAAAAAGACAAGCAACACCACTTGGTTTTTTAAACACTATCAAAACACCTGGTTTATTGCCTACATAATGATATATTGGGTAGTCAAAAATGGTCCTAGCGAGGCTCTCGTGGGTCTCGATCTAATGGTCTAAGTACATTGTAAACCAAGCCAAGAGAAGACCAAAGGATTCCATTATAATTCCAACATCCAACAAAGACCCCATTCTTTCCCTAGCAAGAGCATCATTTTGTGGACACTAGTTTGCCCACCAAAAGTGGGGGGTTGAGCCTCTAATAACAACATATTTGTCAACGCTACAACTACTTGGTTCCAACATTGTTTGAGCTTAATGGCATAGAAACTCACGTAAAATCAATCTCAAGGAGAATGGGGAAGGGAGAAGATCTTTTGCTTATAGCCCAAAGAGTCTATAGTCTATCCCCCAAACACCGAAAGAAAAGGAAAGGGTGGAGTTTGAACCAAAGCCAAACCACACACTCAATGTCAAGTCAAGTAGCCCAAATTATCCCAAAGAAAAGATACCCCTATATGCATGGTATCTGAAGATGGAGATGAATGTGCTGGGAGTTCCTTCACCTTTAGTTTAGTTCTCGAACACGTTTGGTCTGCTCCTCAGGGAGTTCCGCTTGAACAACTTATTCAACCTCTACATGGGAGGTGCCTTGTGTTAATTTTTTAGTGCAACTGCGAGAGCCATTCTTAGAGAGAATGCTGAGAATGGTACCCTAGTCAATTAACTAGGGTTCCTGGTTATGTTAACCAGGCAGAGTAGAGAGTAAGACCCTAGAAGGTACCCTAGGGCTGCTAGTAGTCTCATGGGGTTCTTGGTCGGGGACCAAGCATATTGATGCCATGGCCAAGTCCCTAGCATGTGGCTAGGGCCCCCATTTGTCTCTAGGGTATTCTGGTCTGGGACCAGACAGTTTCTTGGTCATGAGGACCAAGCAGATCCTGCAGGTTGAGACATAGACATCCTGGTCTAGGACCAAGCAGATTCTTGGTCAAGGACCAAGTAGGTCCTGCAGGTGGTTGATCAACATTCAGTCTGGGATTGAAAACTCAGCTTGAGGCCGAGGACCATTCTCCGGGAGAATGGAGGACCTGGTCAAGGTCCAGAGGGTTGATCAACATGATTCAATCTGGGACTGAAGCTCAGCTTTACGTTGAGAGCCATTCCTTGAGAATGGAGGTTCTTGGTCAGTCACGAAGATGATGATGTGTGATGTCCTCTTCTCCTAGGTCTTCAAGATGGTTGAGCTAGATGGTCTTCTCAAGGGACTGGCCACCTCTTGATGAAGCCATTAACATTTGACCTTAGGAGCGATCAAGAGGACCACATGATCACATCATCCAATGTGGACCTTTCTTTATACAGTGATGATGAACTTTCAGGTTATTTGGAACATTTGTACATTTGAAAGAGAGAGATGAATGGTTGTACCTTCCCCACCTTGGTTGATTTACTTTTGGTCCTTCACCTTGTTGATTATTGGTCTTGTGGTACCTTGTCTTTGACTTGTGATTAATAGGGTCATTTACCCACCTTGAGTTATTTTTTTATTTTTGATGTTTTGGTCTTATGGGTACTATGGTTATTTGTCCACATTTGAGGTACACCCCTTTTTGGTCCTTAGGGTTATGGGTCAAGCTACCCACTCTTGTTTGTATGGTTTTGACTTGTACCATATATTGGTACTTGTACCCTCACCTATTTAATTATATGACCCTAGTACCCTACTTATGTTTTATGTGACTTTTATTTTTTTTATTTTTATCTTTTATTTTATTTTTTATTTTTATTTTATGATTTTTTATTTTTTAAGTAGTACCTTCCTAATTCGATGGAACTCTATCTTAATTAATGTTTGATCTTTCTAGAAGTTTTTCTTATCCTATATATTGAGAACTATTGTCCTTCTCTTAAATATATTGAACACCACACATCAGATCTGATTTATCTCAGCTTGATGTCAAGGTTTAATTTTTGTTGCTGCCATAACTGAGCCGTGAAGGGTTTGATTGGAATCCAATCCTTGTTCAGATTTTAGGAAAGGTCATGACCCTGTGCTGAGTTTGCAGACCTGGCTGTGAACTTCCTTGAACTCCGATCTGCCTGCTGAGGACTGATCTGTCCACTATATATTATTTTATGAAGGTCGTGCGGCCTAGAAGTTAGATCCATATTTTGTTTTGAGGAGGCCGTGAGGTCTGGAAGTAAGAACCAGAACGCTTTGTGGAGGCCGTGAGGACTCAGATTCAGATCTGTTGTTTATGATTTGACTAGGTTTCAATCTACTGCTTAAAGTCTACATGGGATCCATTTTGCATATTGAGAGGCCATTGGTTGAGGCCATGAAGCATTCTGGTCGGATCTACTAGTTTGTGATCTGTTTGAGTTTCGATCTATCACTATATATTATTTTATGAAGGTCGTGCGGCCTAGAAGTTAGATCCATATTTTGTTTTGAGGAGGCCATGAGGTCTGGAAGTAAGAACCAGAACGCTTTGTGGAGGCCGTGAGGACTCAGATTCAGATCTGTTGTTTATGATTTGACTAGGTTTCAATCTACTGCTTAAAGTCTACATGGGATCCATTTTGCATATTGAGAGGCCATTGGTTGAGGCCATGAAGCATTCTGGTCGGATCTACTAGTTTGTGATCTGTTTGAGTTTCGATCTATTTGCTGATTGCTTTGTGGAGGCCGTAAGGCCCTGGAGTTTGCCCTACTCTACTGTGTGCATGTCCGTGAAAGCCATGAGTGCTGGTGGACAGATCCCTAGTGTTCAGACCTGAGTCTTGTTCTTTTTACCAGATCTATTCTACTGAGTTTTTGTATTGACCTCATTATCATTGGTGTGACTTGATCTGATCTATGTGTTGATCCTTATTTCTGATTGAGGTCATACTTTTGCTAGGGTTCAGTTTACTTGTTTTTATATCTTTTGGACCTATATCATGCTTTGACTTGTCTGAGATTGTCACTGTGGTTTTTTACTGTCTTTGACCACTTGACTGTAATGCAACCTGTCACCTCTCTCACTGGTTTGTACATACCTCTTGTAGGGTCAACTGGTTCCTAGTATTGATTGGCCTCTGAGAGGCACAGTCCCCTTTCTGAAAGTAACATTTCTGAGTATATTTCAGGAAAGGTTTCACACCCAGGTAAGTATCTTCACCTATCTCTTTTATTGATAATTAAACAAGTTGATTATTTTAATATTGATTACATGTTACTGAAGTTTACTTTAACACAGTGACCAAATTGGTAGTGTTAAAGGTGTGAGTTGAAAGAGATGAAAATTATGTTAGAAGTTACTGTTGTACTATTTCATATTTAGTTTCGGTACTTGTTTATTAAATGTATTTTTGCATTAAAGTATATTGAATTATTATTCTTCTGCATTAAACCCTAACTCTATAAAAAATGAACACCTTGTTCCTCCCCTAAACCATTGGAACCAAGAATTGAAAATTTCCTATTGCATCTTGGTCCACCTTTTGAAGAAAGCCTCCTCAAAAAAAATTTCATCTTGCTTATGCTTAAAATCTAGGATATATGCATGGAGGGAATCCCCAAGGGAGTGAAGGACTTGTATTTTGGAACCACTAACCTACGCTTTTAGAATTAAATCTCGGACTCCATTTCCAATACTTTGTTGGTAAGAATCTAGACCGTTCTCTGTACTTCAGAATTTAGCAATTCCAACTGTTCCATTCACATAATCAACTCAAGAAGTTGCCCATAAGATCAAACCCAACTGTTCCATTCTCGAGGACCAAGCAGTTGGATGCCATGGCAAAGTCCCTAGCATATAGCTAGGGCCCCTATTTGTCTCTAGGGTATTCTGGTCTGGGACCAGACAGTTTCTTGGTCGAGGACCAAGCAGATCCTGCAGGTTGAGACAGAGACTTCCTAGGTCCTGCAGATGGTTGATCAACATTCAGTCTAGGACTGAATGCTCAGCTTGAGGCTGAGGACCATTCTCTGGGAGAATGGAGAACCTGGTCATGGACCAGATGATTGATCAACATGACCCAGTCTGGGACTGGGAACTCAGCCTGGGGCTGAGAGCCATTCCTTGAGAATGGAGGCACCTGGTCAGTTACCAGGATATTAACCTAGTCTGGGACTGGAACTCAGCCTGGCGCTGAGAGCCATTCCTTGAGAATGGAGGCACCTGGTCAGTTACCAGGATATTAACCCAGTCTGGGACTGGGAACTCAGCCTGGAGCTGAGAGCCATTCCTTGAGAATGGAGGCACTTGGTCAGTTACCAAGATTATGATGTGTGATGTCCTCTTCTCCTAGGTCTTCGAGATGGTTGAGTTGGTTGGTCTTCTCAAGGGATTGGCCAACCCTTGTGGAAGCCACTAACATTTGACCTAAGGAGCAGTTGAGAGGATCACATGATCACATCATCTGTGTGAACCCTTCCTTATACAATGATGATGAACTTTCAGTGTTATATGGAACATTTGTACATTTGAGAGAGAGATGACTGGTTGTACCTTCCCACCTTGGGTGATTTACTTTTGGTCCTTGTACCTTGTTGTTTATTAAGTCTTGTGGCACCCTGTCTTTGATTTGTGGTAAATAGGGTCATTGACCCACCTTTTATTTATACCACCCTTGTTGTTTTGATCTTATGGGTTTGTCCACTTTCTAAGGATCTTTTATTTATTTTTATTTTTATATATTTTATATTTATCTTTTATTATTTTTATTTATGTTTATCTTTTATTTATCTTTTATTTTATTTTATTTTAAAGTAACCTCTTCCTAATTTAATGAAATAATATTTTATTATTCTTTTCCTAATTCTATGGTTTCCTAATTTAAAGGATTATTTTAATAATCCTATTATCCTATTTAATGAGGTCTTTTGTTTCTCATTTTAATATGCTCTATACATATCTCAGCTCTGTCCTTTTTTTCTTGCTTGACGTCAAGGGTTTGATGACTGTCCTGCTGCTTGATTAAACCACCTACCTGCTGGAGATTACATCTTATCTCAGTTCTGATTTTTTCTTTCACTGTTTAGGCCTTAGGGTAGACGTTGAAGGTCTTTATGCTGCTTCGGTAAGTTTGGTTCGCTGATGTCATCTGTGACTGAGCCGTGAGGCTTGTTGAGGCCTTGACTAAAGTTTGACCTGCCATTTGATATCTTGCAGAGATCCGATTTGCCTCCTGTGACCTAGTTTACCTCAGTCGTGAATTTGGGGAGTTCAGATCTACTAACCGTGGTCCTGTTGGGGTCTTACTGAGCATAGCCATGGTCTTATTTAAGCCTGATCTGCTGTTTGTGGTTTGACTGAGGTCCGATCTGCTGTTTGTAGTTTGCCTAGGGTCTGATCTGCCTGTTGTGGAGACCGATCTGCCTGCTGTGGGTCTGTTTCAGCCTGTTGGGGGTTGACTTGTGGAGGCCGTGAGCCCAGCAGGTCTGATCTGGTATGCTGAGAGCATATCCATGTAGGCCGTGATCCCTGTTGAGCTGTTTTCGCACGTTGAGGGTTTATTTGTGAATGCCGTGGCACCTTGAAGTCTGCTATTTTGTTTTTGATGAGGCCACACCCTCTTGTTAACTGTTTGGATCAGATCTATGAGTTCAAGGTTGCCCTAGGCCAGATCTATATTGCAAAGATCTGATTAGGGCCAGATCTATAATGCTGAGACTTGATCTGTATGCTGAACCTAATTAGGGCGTGGCCCATGTACTGAGATTTATCTGTGCTAAGACATTGTTTGTAGTCAAACCTATGTACTGAGACTTAATTGTGTTTAGATATTTGATGCTGAGACTTATTGAGGTCTGATCTTTTGTACTGAGTCATGCTTGGGACTGTCAATGTGATTTGACTGTCTTTGACCATCACTGCTGTTGTCTAGAACCTATCATCTCTCTCTCTCTGGTTTGTACTACCCTCTTGTAGGGTCTGATAGTTTCCAGATTTGACTGGCCTCTCTGAGGCACAGTGTTTACTGAAAGTAAGTAACTCTTCTGAGTATTTTATGGAAAGGGTTCCACACAGGTAAGTATCTTTTCGTTTATTTATTTATTCTACATTACATGCTGCTGAAGATTAACTTAGCACAGTGACCTAACGGGTAGTGTTAAAGATACTTTAACACAATGACCTGAGAGTGCTAAAGACATGAAACTTATGTTATGATGGTTTTTACTACTGCACTATTTAATATTTGATATTTGCAAATGTTTATTAAATGTATTTTCTGCATTAGAATATGAAGAACTATTATTTTTCTGTACAAAACCCTAATTTGATAAATTTCAACACAAATTATGTCTCTGAATAAAAAGTGCTAATGGGTTTTCTTCCCTTGAGTAGAAGGGTTTCCCACGATAAAATCTTTGTGTTTCTTTGTTTATGTGCACAGTTATCTTTCAGTGATCCTATTTTGTTTCCACTGCAAATAATGAAAGTTATACTGCTATATTAAAAATCTACCATGGTATCAAAGTAGGTATTGAATAGATGCCATTACCGGAAACTAGGGCATCCAAGTTTGGACCTTTCTCTCCATAGATTGAGTTGGAAAGAGTACTTGTGAAACTCGCCCTAGGAGGGCGCACCTTTCTGTATAGGCAAATTCCAGTTTGGTTAACTTTCAAGTTTAACCTAATTTATGTCGAAACTGGGAAATTAGGGTTTCAAATTTTGAGTTGTTCTGTCGACAGATCTGAAATAAAAGGAGGACCATTCAACCTAGGAGGGCGCACCTATCCATGGAAGCATATTTCAGATCTGAGAATTTTCAATTTTGACCTATTTTCTGCCAGAACCGAGAAACTAGGGCTTCCAATTTTGAGTTGTTATGTCTACACAATTGATGGAAAAATAGTGTTTTGGAAATCTTCTAAGGAGGGTGCATCTTTCCTTGGGATCAGATTTCCCAAATTCCAAACTTCAATTTTGACCTAGCTCCTGCTAGGGTTTCTGCATCAGATTTAAATCTCAACTTTCCAGTCTCTAATCAAGTTGAACAGTGTTAAAGTGGAAGATAGACTTGATGGGGCTTCCAACATCAACTCATGGAATTCTAGGGTACTCATCATCTAGGAGGAGAATGATCTTCCGAAATTTGTGAATGAAAAGGTTCCAAAAACAAGAGAAGAAGAGGAAAAGTCTAAATGGAAGAAGAATGGTGCTAAGGCAAGAAGGATTCTGATAGGCTTTGTTAAAGATCAATTGATACCTCAAATTTCTCAGAAGAAGACAACCAAAGGAATGTTTGATGTCTTGAAGAAGTTATTTGAGAACAATAATGTCAACAGAGCATTTGCTTTAAGACAACAACTATCCAATGTCAAGATGACTAGAGCAAACTCAGTTGCATCTTACTTCATGAAGATTTCTAAGCTAAAAGATCAGTTGAGCACCATTGGGGAGATAATTGAAGACAAAGAACTTCTCATGATGACCCTCAATGATCTTCCCATTCTTGGGAACCATTCATTCAAAGCATTAGTAGGCAATCTAAATTGCCCAAGTTCGATAGATTATGGGCAAATTGTACTCAGGAAGAAACTAGACTTGCAGCCAAAGACAGTAGGCATTGTTGCCACCGAAATGCACACCTGGGGGGAAGCGCAACAGAAATCTTTCGAAGCTGCTCGGTGTGGCCTTGGGGGCAAGTCTCGAGTCAAGTGTTGTCACCTAATCCTGACTCCTCCATTTAGGAAAACTCCTAACAAATCCAAGGGGGGTAGACCCTATTAAAAAAGGTTTCTAAGGCTTTTTTAGTTTATGTTTGGTGATTGGAAAGAGTGTTATTTAGGATTTTTTGAGTGAGTTGATGCAAATTAAACCAAGTCCGTATGAAAATTAATTGAAACACATCCACAACATAATATCATTAAGTAAACAACAATTGTAAGATAGATAATAAGCAATATGGAAATATTGTTACTAATGAATGAGACCAATGCTAATGGAGTCACTAATCGTTGGAGTGATGTGTTCAAAACATTGTTATGCAAATGTTCTTGGTTTATTTTATTTAGGATTTTATGGGATGAGTTTATTAATGGGGGAAGAGGGGATTCCCGATATACCTTGCAATACAGGGAATATGTCTGGATTATGATCCAAGTGGTTTCCTACAAAGACATGTGGGCTGGAATGGAATCTCAAGAGCAGTGTTCAACACTACACCAACAAGGGTGTAGTCTAACTGTGCTATGAGGTCGCCTCCCAGTTGTTCCCACATCCTTAGCCAAAATTTCCCCACTTAAAGAACGCTAGAATTTCATTTGTTGAATGGGACTTGATTTTATTAGAATGAGTGGATTAATTAAATGTGAAAAAATTATAAAGTGCAAACAACCGTTTTTGATATCCCAAAGCTCAGACCAGCCTACGATGGATAGAGCATAAACAGTGTTTACAAAATGTTAATTCCAATTGTTAAACTCTCCAACAAAGAGCACTCTTAATCCACAAATGGCAAAATTCAAGAGATTTTGAAAAATAAAAACTCTCCGATAGAGAGCACTCTTGATCCGCTAAAGCGAGATTCAAGAGATTTAGAGATGCTTGAAGACTCAAAAAGAAAATGTAATTGACTAAAGAAAATAAAGCATAAAAGGGAAGTTATCTAATTACTACCCAAGAGTCTCTTTCAGGTTAAAAAATGTACTCGGGAAAGCAAGGGGATTAGTACTTGATTTAGCATGCAACAAATCTAAGAAAAATATTAAATGCAAAATTTAAACAACTTTGAATTTTGCAAAAAATGAAACTTTAAGTAAAGAATAATATTAACTTTGCAAAAATGAAAACTAGCCTAACATGATACTACTCTAGTTTTGTGCGGAAGTTATCTAATTACTACCCAAGAGTCTCTTTCAGGTTAAAAAACGTACTCGGGAAAGCAAGGGGATTAGTATTTGATTTACATTGCAACAAATCTAAGAAAAATATTAAATGCAAAATTTAAACAACTTTGAATTTTGCAAAAAATGAAACTTTAAGTAAAGATTAATATTAACTTTGCAAAAATGAAAACTAGCCTAACATGATACTACTCTAGTTTTGTGCAAGTACAAAGCAAAATAAAAATTAGACAGATACAGGGTTCCCCCAAATGAGGGAAGAAGGTTGTGAGAGTCGTAATCCCACTTGCTCTTTTATTAAATTTATTACAAATTGATTAACTCTCCGATAGAGAGTACTCTTGATCCACAAAAGCGAGATTCAAGAGACTTTGTTAGCTTGTAGAAGCTAAGGAAAAATATAGAAGTGAGGGAGAAGCTTTTTTGTGGTTCACGCTCCTAAAATCGCTTCCCTTTCTCGCTTCTCTGTAAAACAAAACTAAAAACCAGCAAACATAATTTTTTATTAGTATGTTAGTTTAAAACACATAAAAATACAATCTTAATACTTGCTAAAAATTAGGAAAAAATATTGCTTCAAGTACTAAAGAAATAAGGTTAGATCTGAGCAAAAGATAATAAGTTTGAAGCACTTTCAAGATCTAACTTAGAAGCAAACAAATAACTTAACAGATGGTTCTTTTCTGGATCTAATTTGCTTGCAAAATAAATAAATAAAGGTAAAAGAGAGAGACATTGTTTTAAGATTTCAGAGATGGAAGAAGAAGTGGCTCCCCAATCTTGAATCTCCTTGAAAGAGCCTTGGATTTCACTTGGTAAATGAGAGAAACGCTTGCATTTGGAACCAAGAAAAGGAGATGCAACTTAGCTCAACCTTTTACTTGGGAAGGTGATCTACAAACAACTCCTATCACACTTACAACAAAGATATTAGATCTAGTACTTTCTACTAATTGAAACCAAAAAAGCATGAAATACAACTGAATATGACAATGCTCTTTCAAATCTCTAGAAGTAAAGAAGTAAGCAGATAACTTGAAACTACAAAAATCTACTCTTATGTGCTTCAAAGAGCCCTCTAAAGCATAGACTAACTATATCATTTAGATCAACAAAGCATGAAAGAATTGAATTTATATCACCTCATATACCAAACACATGCATCAATGGATCACACCTCATGAGCCTCCAAAGCCTTTAACTTTATCCAGATGGTTGCACAAAGGCAACAAACATTACAGTACAAATCTAGCAGAGGTTTCTTGCATCCATCTTGAATGAGGGAGCAAGCCTTGCTTAAATAGAAGAACCAAGAAGACGGGGTGTACATGGCTCCATGGAGGGTGAATGGGTGAAGAGGGAGTTAATCTTGAAGTGAATGGCGTTGAACTACACTTAACTACACCTTGGTTGTTTTGATTGAAGGTGAGGTGGCTGCCACCTCATGAGAGGGGCGCCCCTCTTCACATTGGAACCATCTCCACCTTTATGAGCTACCACACAAGAAGAATGATGCCCCCACGTGAAGGATGGCGCATCTTTCAAATATGACATCACCTTAATACATTTCATATCCTATGTTTGACTTTATAACATGTGCTTCTCCACTTAAAAGAGGTCGCCTTTAAAGACCAACTTTCCACCTTTTCCCCACACATTTTCAACATGTTTCTCAATTTTCACACTTTGTCTTTTTGTGCATTTGTAACACTTTTAGTATTTAAATGCCATTTTGTCGACTCCTTAAGAAAAAAAGCCACAAGTGACAATTTAATTGCCCGAGACCTAGGAAAAGTGGGTTATAGGTTAAAGAGGACGCTCTGGGCGTGAAAACAAGCATCCCTGCGCCAAATTCCGCCTCCAGACCATGCTTTTATTACACTTTGAAATTTTCATTTAAACTATTAAAAATGGTCTAATTTTACAGGAAAAAATTATTTTTATCAAAATCAACTCAAACTCCTAGGGGACCTAGTGCATGTCCATACGACTTATTATTGATGGCTAGCATGTAAAAATACATAGACACTTAGGCTTTAATAACCTTCCAGGGTTCGACCACCATGGAAAATACTCCAACTTTGGAGGTGAGTGAAAAACTCAGGAATTATACGCCACTGAAGCGCAACGCATAATTTCTAAGGAAAAAACACTCTAGAGTATCCCCCTGATAGCTAAACCTAAGGTAGGCCAAGCCTTTTACAAAATGACCATGCTTAGACCAACTTATTACAATTCCCCATGGGGGTATGGGCATGCAATTTATTACGAAGGGGCCGAAATTGGCCCTGCAAAAGACTTCTAAACTTTTGAACACTAATAATGAACACTGAACATGTTCACAACACTAGCGGCTCACAAGAAATCCAACTATGGTACAAAATAGTTGGCAACAGACATGGTTCTCGACATAAAGAAAGCCAAGCCCTTGCTGCACATGCTAAAAGAGGAAGAGGAAGGGGAAGGAAGAGTCATGGCAAAAAAGATAAAGGTAAAAGATCAGGTCCAGTTCGAGAACAGGGAAACAAGAAGGATCTTTAACAACATATCCAGTACTTCACATCTGAGAAGTTCGGTCACTATGCGAGACAGTGTCCCTTTTCAAAGAAAAGAAAGCAGCATGCCTCATCCGCTGATGTTGATAAAGAGACTCCATTGAAAAAATCAAAGAATGAAATGATGATATTGAGGGAGGTACAGAAGATCATTGAAAGGAGTACTTCTTCTAGTACACTCTACAAGTGCACCAATGAATGCAGTATCAAGATGATGTGATTGTCATTGGTGATGTATGAAGATCTAGGTTGCAAAAAGAAGATGAATATCTGCGGACTACCGTGATTTCTGCAACAAGGCAAAGATCAAGAGGGAGCCAACAATAAAACAAAATATAAGTATATGTACTATCATATGAGTTATTCCTTAAATCTTTGAAAGTTTGATTTAAAGGATAATGTTCATAACAGTTATATGTAGATCTGTGATACAGGTTTCTTTTATGCCTTTATATATGACTAAGATTGATGAGCAGTAGGCTCATGTAGTACATGATATGTATGTAAGTAGCCTATAGTGCTACACAAGCATCCCGTGAGCCCTCGATGGAGCTAGTCTAGGATGAAACCTTTTTGCTAACATGCCGAGAGCAGTGCACACTCTTGACAGTGTGTTCTAGTAGAGATGCAAGGCATCCAGATAGTTACTAAGTGTGTTTGGGATATGGATGGGTATTGTGCTAAAGCATTGGCTAAGATGCTTACATAATTGTGTGAACTATTGTCATTGCATTGAAATGTCAATACGATTTGATTGAATTTCATGATTATACAATGTTGCTAACTATTGAACTGAATTTGTCTGGTAGGAAAGACCATGTGTTACGGCCTACAAGAGAAGGATGATGAGACTTGTTCCGAAGAACAAGTGATGACTGTTCAAATGCAGAGGGAGCAGGATGGCTTCTGTGAAGGAAGCAGCTACAGTGGATGTGATGCTTGAAGACAAAAGTGATGTTTACATCGAGCAAGTGTTCCCCCAATGTTTGGCTAGGGGTGGAGCGATTAGTCCCTAAGACGACTCAGAACAGGGAAATGTCTTCTCTTGGACATCCTGTGACGAGTTGGAGATAGTAGTTCCTAAATGCTCGGAGCAAGGCAGTGCCTTCTCTCGAACACCCTATGATGGGGTGCCATGAGACTTGGCTAAGAGACCTTGAAACCATCAGCCTGATGCAAGCTCATGATCAACCTTTCCTTGTGATGATTCCTTGATTGTGATGTTGTTCCCCACCGAGACAAAGAGATTCATTGACAAATGCATAGGGAGTTAGCCCCTAAGTTCGAGGTGAAGGACCTTGACCCGATACATTATTTCTTGGGAATAGAGGTGTGGCAGAGACATGATGAGATCTTCCCAAGTCAAGGAAAGTATACTATTGATGTCCTGACGAGATTTGGGATGATGAACTGTAAGCCCATGGATACACCTATGGTGACGAATCTAAAGAAGTTGAATGACTCAGCTCCCGAGTCAGATCCTACCATGAACAGACAACTAATCAGGTCATTGATGTATATGGTTAACACCAGACTAGATATTTGCTTTACAATATACTCTTATGAGAAGTTGTGCAAAGCCAGTGTTTAGGATGCAGTTCAGATTGGCATTCAAGGTGACACCTCGTATAGGTTGATGGACTAGCCAGTGAGCAACTCCAAAAGGAGGGTATGATGCAGGGTTACAGAGGGAGTCTAGATTGCCATCCAGTATTATTGAGAGGGCGGGAAGCTCATCTCAGTAGACTCACTTGATGAAAGATAACACTGATGGAGGAGCAACAATGTTCAGTAGTGCAGCTTGCAATGGTATGCCATGGTACAAAGGGGAGCAATTCAGCGCCTATATATTCCTACAGATGATCAGATTGTCGACATTCTCACCCAACCTCTTCCCAAGGTGAAGTTTGTGTACTTCCAAGACAAGCTTAGAGTGGTGGAGAATGTCTCCCTCACTGAGAGGAAGTTTACAACATTAGTGATATATTCTCCTTGGACTAAGAATGGTGGAACTCTCCATGTGAGGGAGAGATCTTTGTTTTGGACATATCAACGGACTGATATGTTGTGCATGGGCGCACTATGAGTTGAGTTACCATGTGATATCATGCTCCTCGATGGACTGCGTTGAGTTGTTACATGTTGACTCCTTGATGGACTGGGTTGAGTTGTTACATGTTGACTACCCAATGGACTGGGTAGAGTTGTTGACACCTCGATGGACTGAGTTGAGTTGTTACATGTTGACTCCCCGATGGGCTGGGTTGAGTTGCTGACTCCTCGATGGACTGAGTTAAGTTGCTACATGTTGACTCCCCGATGGACCAGGTTGAGTTGTTGACTCCTTCATGGACTGAGTTGAGTTGATGACATTTCTCGATGGACTGAGTTGTGTCGAAAGACCTTTCTTATGATGACGAGATGTTCAAGACAAATGTGATGCTCAGATGATATCCAGATGTGTTCTAGCGTGATGATACCTCCCTAGCTAAGAGGGAGTGTTGATGTTTGTAGCTTCGAGAGGTCTCCTCCACAAGTCAGCCTAAAGAAGAAAACAATAAACAATTATTTGTGAAGACAAGTCGGCCCCATCACAAGAAGCAAGTCGGCCTATATATTCCTACAGATGATCAGATTGTCGACATTCTCACCCAACCTCGTCCCAAGGTGAAGTTTGTGTACTTCCGAGACAAGCTTGGAGTGGTGGAGAATGTCTCCCTCACTGAGAGGAAGTTTACAACATCAGTGATATATTCTCCTTGGACTAAGAATGGTGGAACTCTCCATGTGAGGGAGAGATCTTTGTTTTGGACATATCAACGGACTGATATGTTGTGCATGGGCGCACTATGAGTTGAGTTACCATGTGATATCATGCTCCTCGATGGACTGCGTTGAGTTGTTACATGTTGACTCCTTGATGGACTGAGTTGAGTTGTTACATGTTGACTACCCAATGGACTGGGTAGAGTTGTTGACACCTCGATGGACTGAGTTGAGTTGTTACATGTTGACTCCCCGATGGGCTGGTTGAGTTGCTGACTCCTCGATGGACTGAGTTGAGTTGCTACATGTTGACTCCCCAATGGACCGAGTTGAGTTGTTGACTCCTCGATGGACTGAGTTGAGTTGATGACACTTCTCGAAGGACTGAGTTGTGTCGAAAGACCATTCTTATGATGACAAGATGTTCAAGACAATTGTGATGCTCAGATGATATCCAGATGTGTTCTAGCGTGATGATACCTCCCTAGCTAAGAGGGAGTGTTGATGTTTGTAGCTTCGAGAGGTCTCCTCCACAAGTCAGCCTAAAGAAGAAAACAATAAACAATTATTTGTGAAGACAAGTCGGCCCCATCACAAGAAGCAAGTCGACCCCACCACAATTATGCAAGTCGGCCCCAGTTGAAGTAAAAGGTCAACCAAAGAAAAGTATAAATACAGGTGATGTCTCCCTCATTTGTTCACCAAGCAATTCGCTCAAGTCTACTCCACAAGTGCGCAAGAGAGGAAAAGGACGAAGCAAGGAGAAGAAGGTTGATTCTTGGGGTTTCGCTATCCTTGAGAGATTCCTCTTTGTCTCTAGGGTTTGCCCTAGAGTTTATCTATGTGATTTTACTCTTGTATCTAGATGTACATTATATCTTGAAATTATATCTCTAAATAAGAAAGGTTGTTGGGTTTTATTCCCTCGAGTAGAAGGGTTTCTCAGGATAAAATCTTTGTGTCTCTTTGTATCTGTGCATGGTTATCTTTCAATGATCCTATTTTTGTTTCCGCTGCAATTATGAAAGTCATACTGCTATATTAAAATTCTAACAATTCCTCCAAGAAAGTTGTAACTCAAGAGCTCAAGTTGTGAAGCAAATCCTAAGTATGATTATTCAGTCTTTAAAGCAAATCAATTTCGGTCATAGATTTGGTTCCAATCAAGTTCAATACTAACATTGTCCATTAAAATGTGGAATAAATGATCTAGACAAGAAGCTGATATTTTGTCGCTCAAGAGTACCTCATAAGGCCAGAAATATGGCTTGAGTTGGAAATAAAGTTAAGAGAAGAAGATACATGAAATACCAAAAAACTGCAACATGATTATATATCCCTGCAATCCTTTGTTGAAGTCGAGGAGACATTTAGAATAACAATCCAACTCATATTAATAAGTTCAAACAATGGCATAACTGCGAGGTTGGAAAAAGTATTTCATCGGCCACAACCAATATAGTGATTTTTATTCTAGTTCCAATTCAATCCTCAAATTCTATCAAACTATGCCTATTATGCCAACAACGAATAGTACCTTCTCTAAGTGGAAACAAGAGCTAAAACATCCACATTAAATGAAGATCACAATGCTAACGAGCTCGCCAATTGGCTAAGACAATGCAAGACCTACTTCACTAAATTAAAGATCATGAGAAAGTTGACAATGTCAACAACTAGAAGAAATTACACAACTTGTTATATTGAAAGCAAATGAAGATCATATGGAAAGTGTTAACAGAAAGGTTGAAGATAGAGGCACACAAAATAAATAATTCCATCATTACATTAGTACTTGCAAATGAAGAACAAATGGTACATGGGTGGACTCCACACACCAATTCAAAAGAAAATCAAATTGTCAAGATAGAAAGGTTAGAAGATATACACAGCAAGGCAATGGAAGTCTAAGCCAAGAACAATTAAGGAAAGACAATAACAACTAAGGAAAGACAAGAACATCTGAGGAAAGAAGAGCATTTCAATTGAACAAGAGATGACTGACTACTTAGGTAGCCTCTTAGACCCAACCTCATATCAAGGGGAAACTAAACGTTAGGGTCCTACCCTAACCCCTATACTTTGAGGATACTTATGAGTACTTTAGGGACCTGAAGCTGTAAGAGGAGGGAAGCCGAAAAGAGTTAGGTTTTTATGCTGACATGACATGTATCCAAGTGGCTTTTCTAGAGAACTAGCAAGCATTGCTACCAGTTAAAGAGATGTCTTGGTGAATGTAAGTATTACCCATATGCAGTCTTCATATCATAAGGTTGTAGCCATCTTTTAGTTGGTGTTCAGTTGAGTTGTTCTTTGTAAAAGCTAGATTTTTGCATCAAGGTCGGGTTAGAAATTAGAAACCATAAATTTTAATTTCATGTTGAGGCTGGGTGTTGGAATAAACACACCCAAATAAATATGTTATTGTGTTTGGGTTAAATGATAAAGTTGGTGTTATTAGGTGGTTAACCATATTGGGTAAAAAAAATTATGTGACATGGCATAGAGTAGGTGAGAGGGTGATGTGTACGTATGGGCAACTTGTCTCAGTCTCCGCCTCAGCTGCAGAATTAATATAAACATGTATTATTCTCTAAATATTTCATGGCCATTACAGTGTATGTGTATGCACTCAGAAATCTAACATTTGTATCTAACTTTCTATTCTGAAAGAATGCCTTTGTAAACTGAACACAATAAAAAATACAAGCCTAGCAGAATCTGGCAAAAAGTTGCAGCCTTGTAATTCTAAGTACTCAAAATACAAAGATCCCTGACATCAAATATCTGTAAGCATCCAAACTAAAGCTTTTGTAGTGGATCCATTGCCATGTTCATAGAAACCTAACCTAAAGAGGAAGAATAGTAAACAACATACCATCTTGAAGTGCTGTCATTACTTCTGGATCGCTGAATGCAGCCATCAGCTCTGGGTCCTGCATCAAAGCTAAGGGTTATACTCACATTCTAAAAAAACCGACAATAAGCAAAACTGTCCAACGCTGTTGAAGAAAGGCACTAAACATCAAAAACAGTTAAATGGACAAATTACAATGCACAACAAACTTGAGCTCTACACCTTCAAGCACATTTTCTATCATGCCTTCACAATGACTAACCAACCAAAACAATGAGGAACTTACATTCAAGATTTTGCTCATATCAACATCACCAGGCATTCCACCTGGGAAGCCACCAGGCATTCCACCTGCAGGCATACCACCTGGGAAGCCGCCAGGCATTCCACCGGCAGGCATTCCACCTGGGAAGCTACCAGGCATCCCACCTGAGCAGCCACCAGACGCTCCACATGATTCTTTACACGTGGAGGTATGCTCTTTCTTTTTTGCTTTTTCATATGCTGCCTGTAATGTGATGAGTAAATCAGTATGTCAATATAGCCATATAGAATCTAATAGCATGCAAAGTGATCATGAAGATTGCAATGCACATCACCTGAGCTTCAGCACGCCTGCGTTGCCTTTCACGTTCTTTCTTCCTTTCATCTTTTTCCTTACGTAGGCGCTCGTATTTTCTATGATGATCTTCAATTTTATGAACATTTGGTTCAACCTGTATAAGCACACCATGAGTTTATTCACTCCTAACTCTCAAATTACATCTATTACTAGTATGAAGTGTCTTACCTTCTTTAGTACAGCTGATATTTCTTCATCATAATCCAGACGTGAAGCGAGGTGCAGATCCTTGGCAGCCTCTTCCCAGTGACCAAGCATAGCTCTTGCCATGCCTCGCCACTTGTAACCTTTTGCGGAGTCTGGGTTTATCTGTAATTCAAATTATTCCATGTTATGATCAATAAGAAAAGATCTACAGCTGGGCTAAATTATTCTAAGTGAATGCTTGTTGTGGTAATATAACAGCTCCCAAGAAAATTGATATGATTTAGGGTGAAAATGCTTTCAAGTAAAAGTAGCCCCAACAGGTCAATGTGTCAAAAGGAATAATGATGGAAATGCAGAAACGGTTCCTACAGCTCAATTAAATAGTTGATGGGAAAGTGGGCCAGCTGGAATGGAATCCTTCACCGGAGGGGTGGGTAGAACATTATTTTGATTGAACTTCCGAGGGTAATTCTTGACCTGGGGAATCAAGGGTACTCTTCAGAAACCCAGGGCCATATTATCATGGTTAATTCCAAATTCTTACAGAAAGAATCCAGTAACCAAGCAGAAATTGAAGCTCTTGCAATAGTTATTTCCATAGCTCTGAAGCCAATGGCTCAAAACAAAAAATACTTGAAGGAGATTCAAAAATTGTTGTTAACCACCATCGTGAGAAATCCAGACAATCATCATGGGAGTTAGCAAGGAAAAAGCAAAATGGATGAGACAGGCCTTCGGCAGTTTTAAGAACTACAAATTTCAGCTTGTATAGAGGTATATCAATCAAATGGCTGATTGTCTCACTAACTATCCAGTGCCCAGTCAAGCAGCCACATCCTTAGCTTTTGTCATTTGAGGACCCTCCACCAAAAATAGAGGAGAAGGGGGATTGGATAGTTTGTCTTGCTCAGAGATTGGCCCAAGGAACTTCTCCCCTTGAGCCCCACCTCCCTCTCATGGATGATTATGTGGACAGGGGAGTACATCATGAATCATCATCCAATCCATCATTACAAGACATTCTCCCAAAGGGGAAAAGATGTCAATTTTTCAAGTCTTGTGACGACTATTTAATTAGTGGTATGCCAAAAATTTGATTCCAATCAGCAAAATATGTGATTTGCTCAGAAGACATGGAATACCAACATATGCAGTAGTCAGTTTTAGGTAGAAGCTTTTTGAAATTATGCTTGGAGTCTGTTTCTGGAAGATATTGTCAGTGGAAACTAGAAATTGAAAAGTTCTGCTTGGAGTCTGTTTCTGAAAGATATTGTCAGTGGAAACTAGAAATTGAAAAGTTCTGCTTGGAGTCTGTTTCTGAAAGATATTGATGCAACTTAAGGCTGTCTGCAAAGAGACTATTTTATAGATATATACAGTTTTGATTGCAAAAAATGTGTACCGACCTTAATAGCAGCATTAGCATCCCGAATAGCAGCATTAGGTTTCTTCATCTTCACAAACACACTAGCTGTAGAACCATTTACCTTACATCAATAACTTATGCCAATTTCACTGTATATGTTAAGCAGCCTGTAACAATTGTTTTCATATAGGAGGTAGAAGTTTCAGTACTCTAGAATTTACAATAATCATGACACATTAATAATAAGGGCTTCACCTCTAGTAGCATAGATGATCGCTGATGTGGGATTGCATTCAATAGCCTCTGTGAGATGATTTACAGCCTCATCCAAATCACCTGTAACTTATTAAATTAGAACAAGTAGAGAAAATGGTCTATCTAATAGTCTTTCTAAAATAATACACGCAGTAATATACATGCATCATCAATAAATGGCATATACCATCTGCCATTGCCTCCACTGCTTTTGACTTTGCTATTTGGGCTTCATCTCGTTTCTCATCAGTTACTTCAACAGATGAATCTCCCATCTATACCAGTAGTCAAGGTTGTCAATATTAAATAAAGCATTTATTAATATCAGTAGCAGCAACTGTCACTGATTTATTACAAGGTCAAAAACAATACAAACTTCTCAGTAAGTAATTTACATACGATCACTGTCACTCACTACTAAAATCGTTGCACTTACTTTTTGGGGAGGATCATTATCTGGTTCAATAACTCCTTCATTATCTAGTTCAACTTCAGATTCAACTATCTCATCGTCACTGGAATTTTCCTCAGGCACTTTAGGGGCAGTATTTGAAGTACCAAACTGTTCTTCAAGTTCTGGCATGTCATCGTCGCTTTCATCACCAAAACCATCTTTCTGAAACAAATTGCACAGAAATGAAATAATATATTAATTTTTAAAAACATGCATGACAGACTCAAAAAGACTTTTAGCTAACAGGGTTGAAAATCATACAGGAACTGTAAATGATTATGGAGGCTCTGATTCTCTTTATTATTTTATACTAATCCCTTTTGATATATATGTGTGTGCACGCACCCACAATATCTAGCGTTATATGCAGATTATGTGAAACATAAAAATTATATAGAATAATTCTCTCTGCATGTTTCCTTAAACTTCTTATGGATATGGAAAGCATATCAAACAAGGCTTACAGAATTTTCATTCCCTGGAGGAGTTCAAATAGTGCAACTCCATATGAAGCACCAAATACAATAAATAAAAGAAGTCTATGAAGCAATCCAAAATCAGGATTTGGGAGTGATATTGAAGAGAAGTGTGCAAGCAACATATATCATGGTTGGTATAATTTAGAGAAGGCTTGCAATGAACATCATTAAGGTAAGTCAATAGCCTATTATGACTACCAGTTTTCAATTGGCATATTCTCCAATAATAGTGTTACTTCCAGATCCACAGCTGACCTTTCACATCTATATGGATGATCTTATGGACACAAAAGGATTTCTTTATCTGGATCCACATGACAATGTTAGAATTTGGTGCACAGTACTCAACCCTTCGTCAAGATTAGGACTCAATTGTTGGGAGTCAACATGAGTACCCGGAGCCATCTATACAATCTAACATTAACCAGCAACAAAATAATCATGAGGTAGAGAAATAGAATTATATAGATGTGTATGTCAATTGGGTTTGGCTTGGGTGGTTGGGGGGAGGAATGCTATCGTCTCCATGGAGGTTCATATCTCATTTGTGACATGTTCGTTATTCATGAGCTAATTGTTGTTGGAGTTGGTAAGGTGTCAGCAATCTCATTCTTGCTTACGGGCTTAAAGATAACACAAATTGTATTCCAACGACAAAATATATGTGTGTGTGTCCAACACAAAAACAATCAGATAGTAAAAATAGCCACGAGCATTCACCAACTGCACTCTATTATTGAAGTTGAAAGCTAAAACAGTTACAGAAACCATGAACAAACAAAATGAAAATACACCAATGGACGATCATTTAGCTTCCCCATAAGCTCTGCGAAGAAAGACCAAAAAATAAAGCAGACCAGACCCCAAATCAGACCCAAAAACTTACATAAACAATTGCTCTAACCCTTATCTGAATTAAAAATTGATCCATTTTGAAATGATAAGATTATATGTCCAGAAATCAAACAATGGAGTGGTGTTATTCTTACTAATCTTCATAATCAAATAACTTCTAATAAGTGAAATGGTGTAATCCCTCTAGATCTCTGTAGTCAACATAAGGACTGAAATTTAACTTCAAATAAAGTCATGCTGAATGTTGAAAACAAACAGATAATAAAAAAAAATTAGGCACAAATTTCTTTGTACTTAAATGTTACAGGGTGACTTGTTGTCTAACAGACTAGCCGGGCTGATACTGTCTAACAGTCTAGTCGGGTTGATGTGGTTGACAGAGGGGATATTACCGAATGAAACATGCTCAAACCCCAAAGGACAGGGAACCCTGATGATGTTTATGAGTTGGTTGACGCCGACAGCCTCTAGGTTAAACGGGTTTGCCATAATAAATGCACAGTTGGGATTCATAGCTCCCTAGAAAATAATAACCGCTCACTCTTAGAAATACTAAAAATAATAACTTTGATCAGAGAACATACCACGTCTGGCTTCTTTGCAGATTCACCCTTCCCGTATGCAGAAGCCGGTAATTTGGCGCCAAGCCTGCCAGAATTACCTCAACTTAGTACATGACATAACATGAGAATGTAGACTTCTGCTAACTTTGACAGAGGTAGAAGCTAATTGTTATTGGGTACTTACTTTTCAAGGTAATCCTTGAAAAACTTCAGAGATGGGTCCTGAAGAATGGCAGGGTTGCTCTCGCATTGTTTGATAAAGAGCTTCAGTTGATCTACTTTGCTGGCGTCCATTACACATGCGTTTCCAAAGCCTGATCCTTAATGAATCGATTAAAAAACCAAGCATAGTGAAGCGACTGGCCTTCTACCCTATATTTATAGATGCCAACTGAAGGGATGCATAGAGATGCGAGATGCCCTTTTGTGACCTTCTAGTAACTTCGGCTTTGCTTTCCAACAAAAACAATAGGCCTCTCCTTGCCTACGCTTAATGTTAAATTCGATGTATGGTTAGGTTAATCTTTTCTTTTGAATTTAATTGTAGAGAGACCATATGTATTTATTATTTGAGTATAGAGGTTTTCATGGTAATTAGTCATGGTGACATTGTTTTTAGTAATTAGTCATGGTGATATTGTTTTTTGAATTTCATTGTTGTGTTTGAGTTTATGAACACCTAATTTTTAGAGTGGACACTCTACTTATCATGAGGGGATCAAAATGAATCTACAATATATAGAAAAGAGTAGAGTAGTGTTGAATATAAAGGATATTGGAGAAATAGTCATTAGGGTTTTGATAGAAAAAATGAGTTGTTAAAAGAATAAATTAAAGATATGAGTAATGAATAAAAGGAAATATTAGAATATATAATAATTAAAAATACAAAGAAAATTATGAACAGAGATGAGGAATCACAAAAGAAGAATTATTACCATTAATAATATGTAATGTCCTCATCCAAATAAATCTCTAGAAGGGAAAATTCTACCAATCTACTAGTTTCCTAGGTTGGGGTAGAAATTAGATTTGGAATAAGAGAACTATAAAACCCCAAATGGACATTAGCTTGACAAAAATATATTAAAAGGGAGGTAAATAAATATTTAAGATAGGAAAATAAGGTGGCACTTGGTCATGAGGGCACATTGGTGGTGTGGGACTCACACAAGCAAGATTCTACATGCCACATGGCATCCTACTCTCACCCATTCGAATTCAAGGTGGATTCTAACGTTCTTGGGGGAGTTGGAAGGGCATTATACTTGGCAAACTCAATGAGGGTCGAATTTGAGAGGAAGAGTAACTCTCATGGAGGAGGAAAAGGCATCTTGGAGGTATTGTGACACTTGAGCTAGATTCCCTAGCTTCTATGACAACAATGATGAAAATGTGTTAGCATGGTTAGACCGCATGAAGTGCGGAAGTCGACAGCGACGAGAAGGACCATTCGCGGAGAAGGAGCCGACGAAAGCGCAAGATTAGTTTAGTTAGTTAGAATCAGTCATTTGGACCATTTTGTAACCGCCATAGTTGCCTATAAATAGGACTACAATTGTAAGCCTAAGGGCATCATAGCATCAGATGATAGGTTGATAAATAGATGAGCGAATGAATGGTCTAATGTTTTGCTCTGCCTTTGGCAAGTTTTGTATGGATCCGCGATAAGGTGTTTGGAACTGTCCCTGCGAAGGTTGTAACACATGTTTTTGATGAGTTAATGCATGAAGATGTTTGGATATGTCTCTTTTATCTCTGTTTGTGTTGAATGATGAATATTGTGTCATGCTTAAGTGTTGTTGCTCTGTAATTTCGGATTGATGTGATCGTCAATTTTACCCTATTAATGTGAATGTCGATTACATATTGAATATGCGAATGATGAATGTATATTTGAACTGGTAAGCATGATGTGAAGATAAATCTCTAGTTTCTATAGTGATAGAGTGAAAATAGATGCATGTCCTTCCCTCACTACGGAAACCTAGTTCCTGCAGCCCCCTTAATCATCTCGGGTGAGACTTCACTCGCTTCGCGGGTGTTGCTGGAAAGGGTAAAACCTTTCTGGGTCTGTGCTTAAGGGTGTTTGGTCGGTGTTTGTTGACAACAGTGTGAAGTGAACCCCTGTCGACCGAACTGTGTCAACAAATGGTTCCATTGTCAGGACTCTAAAGAAGGAATAAGAGGACATGCTGTGGCACCTGACGAAACCGAAGATTCAGGATTGGTTTAACAAGAGGACAGAAGAATTCGTGGAAGGAGAAAATCGTAACCCTGGGCAAACGACAAGCAGCTGGTTGCAAAAGCATATCTTTTATGGTATCCATGAGGTATTTTTCTGTGAGTTCCCAGTATTGCTGTGCAAGTGGTTAGCGTAGCTGACATTTCAAAATAACAATTGCCAAGAAGATGAACCTGAGCACTGGACTCCATAACTAATCCAACAGTTCAAACGGGTCGACAATAGGGTCTCAAGGGCTGTCGACTTCTGGGTAGACAGTATCCTAGAGGGATACATCACTGAGTTTGTCGTTGATACAATCAAATCATACAATGACGCAGAAAGGAAATTTTTCAAAGAACCTAGAGGGAGATTCCTACTATCGCTGAAGTTATGGATTAAGATGCTCGTCTGCAAAAAGGGTATACTGAGGATGAATCCCTATGAGTAGAAGATCAGTGTGCGGAGGTTGTGGGTATCGTGTGAATGCGGGTCCGATAAAAATATGCAGGGTAGATGGACATGAGCAATGATGAATTTCTAAGGGAGGCTGAGGAAGATTGTGGTACCTTGAGAAGTGGGGCGATATTCCGGCAACCAGAGAAGAAGAGGAGGACTGAGAGAGAGTCTCCTGAGGGGACCAAAACGGAAGACTGCGAAACAGGACCACAAGGGACAAAGCGACCTTATTACGACGAAGAAGGTGAACAGGATACCCCAGAACCCGAAGAGGGATGGACCCTAAGCTACAACGTACCTTCAACCTCGCGCACTACTCAGAACTTTGTAGGAAGAAATACAAGTTATTCCCAGAGCTGTCCTACGTGTCAGAACAACGGTAAGAGTAGCGAATCAGTAAATAACAACAGTAGGAGCGCAAGAATGGCAGGTGACGATGCAAAAATGCCAACTTTCAGGGGTAACGGGACTGAGGATCCTGAACAGTATTGGTTTTTGTGTGAAGCGGTATGGACTATGAAGTAGGTCCAAGACGAAAATATCAAAAAGGTACAGCTAGCGACGACCCTCAGGGGCCATGCGCTAGACTGGTTTATGAAATTTACTAAGGTACCGACAGGAACTCCAGATAAAACGCTACCATAGATCAAGGCGGGAATCATTGATGAATTTAGAAAACTGAAATTTGAGTCGCAGTACATCGCAGAGCTCAAGGAAATCAAGCAGTTTTCAAACGAATCATTATGGGAATTCGACCAGCAATATAAAACGCTAGTGGCAAAGGTGAGTTTCAGGATGAGCAACATGTAGCATAAAGAGTGGTTTATCGCAGGGTTGGTACCACACATTCATGGGCCGCTAACGCAACAAAAGGTAGGGACTCAAGCAAAAGCGTTGGAAATTGCAATGAAGATGGAAGCTTCATCGATCGGCAAAACATGCAGAGGCATGGATCGGATACAAGTGCAATTGGCCAATTTGACAATCCAACTACAAGATATGAAGAAGGGAAAAGAAGTCCACAAAGACACATGGTGCAGTAGATGCAAAACATAAGGACATCACAAGGATCAGTGCCCATAATTTTGAGAGTATTTAGAATCGGGTGCACCAAATCCCCTGTAGTGAATTTGTATTGCAAATTCTGTCGATCGGTTGGCCATGACGAAAAAGATTGCAGGGCTTATGACCTACTCCAAGAAAGGACTGCGGATACATTTTTCATGAAGGGAGAAGAGCAACCGTCGGTACAGCAGCAACCGTAGTACAATCAACAGCAGCCTCACTATAATCCGCAACTGCAGTATGATCAATCGCAATACGGTCAACCGCAATATCCACCACCGCAGTATGGTCAACCGCAGTACCCGCCATATGGGCCACTGCGAGGAAGTTTTAGAGGGGGGTTCCACGGAGGTCAAGGTACCGATGTTGGTCGAGGAGGAGCTGCTGGATGAGGTCGAGGACCAATCATATGTTACAAATGTGGTCAGCAAGGGCATTACCAGAGGGATTACCTGAATCCAACCCCACAGTGCACTTACTGCAGCACTGTGGAGGGATTACCTGAATCCAACCCCACAGTGCACTTACTGCAGCACTGTGGACCATGGTGTCGAAGACTGCCCTAAGCACATCGCAAAGTGGCAAACTAATAACCTATCCCTGCCTCCACCAAATCAGAATCTTCCACCAGTGGTACAAAAGATATCAGCAGAGGTCAGAAGTCAAACTATGATTGTTGGAGTAGTGACCCGAGGAGGAGCTATGAAAGGGGCCGACAAGTCACAGGCTAGCGTCTGAACAATAGCAAGAAAACAATTCACATTCGATGTGGAAGCAGAAAGGGATATTTTCTTAAAATCACAGGATACAATGAGACAGATGAGGCAGCCACCTCTTCACAAAAAATAAGTCACCTACGACATGCCACCAACATTCGACATGATGAATTTGCCAAAAAAGGCTAACACCTTAAGAGCCTTCCTAGAGAGCTGCCTGGAGTTGGAAAAAGATCAGGATGCATTGGCGGAGATATCCAGCTTGTTGCATCGAAATGAGGGTGCATGACAAGAACAAATAGTTAATCGAATACATAAGAGGAAGACAGGAAGAGAAATGAGTATGTCTGTGCAAATCGGAGCATTTGATGTTGACTCCATTATATTAGACCTGGGGTGAGATGTAAACATCCTAACAAAACAGACCCGGGAAACGATGGGAAAACTGCAGTTGGCATGGTCCTTGATACAATTGCGACTAGCGAATCAAAGTAAGGTCACCCCGATTGGTCGATTATGTCAGGTCCTAGTTGAAATAAAAGGACTCAAAACATATGCAGATTTTGATGTAATAGAGATTGTTGACAACACAAGCCCCTATCTAGTGCTGCTAGGGATAGTCTGGGAGATGGAGAATCAGGCCATCATCAATTTCAAGAAACGAACCATGTCGTTTGAAAACTGCGAGATGAGGGTAGTCGCACCTCTCGATCCTGCAGAAGGGCAGAGATATGTTGAGTCGACAAGGGATGAATTCACTGAGGGATGGGACAGTCTCTATAACATATCAGAAGACTACATCAATCCTACTGCAGATGGAGAGTTAGGATGGTGCAGTGCTAGTTCGGTGTCGTCAGATTCGGATGAAGCACTTGAAAATTGGCAAAATCAGCTACATGAAGTATTGTTTAGGAGGTGTGCACGGATCACCCAGTCGGTGCAATGGGTAGCTACAAAAGAGTGCAAGCTACCAACATACAACGGGTTGCTCGACTTGACTACATTTATCATTGAGTTTGAAGAAAAACTGGCAGAACCACAACGACTATTGGCCTTGGAGGAAGCCCTGAAGGCTACACCAGCACGATGGTGGGTGGTGCACAAGTCAACAATAACAAATTGGCTATTATGTCGAAACCTAATGGAGGTTAGGTTCGTCGACACTAAAGGATATTACGGAAGGAAGTACGATGGAAGAGGAGATCCAAAGGAGCATTTTAATGAATGTCAAAGCAAATGGGGACCACGAGTGAAACAAGAATGTGTCCAACATTTATTCACACATTAGATGAAGTACCGCAAAGTTGGTATATCGCAGCAGAGCTGTGACGCGGAACAACCTCATGGGAACAACGGACTATTGGCTTTAGCCAAACTTTAAGTTTCTCTGACGAAAACCCCTTCATCCACAGCGCATTACAGGAGGTTCGTGAGAAAGTACTCGAAGCAATTCTGATAGAGAAACCTATGGAACTTCAGTGGACTGTGACAATGAATGGAATGCTACAACATAACAGGAGAACCAGACGATGAGGATGATCCAAGGGCTACGTATATACCAGAGTCAGAGGGAAGCCGCAGTGTCGAGGCACCAGATATGCCTTCCGACAAGTTTTAGCAGCCATTGCGAATCAAGAAAGTGAACATTGGGTCAGAAGAAAATCCCAAGTTTGCGAGCATCAGAGATTATTGGGACGACTTAACCATTGCCAAGATGATTGACCTATTACATGAGTTTCAGGACTTGTTCCCAACAAAATTCTTGAAGATGAAAGGGATTTCTGGGGACCTACGCGAGATGAAAATCCCATTGAAACCTTATGTGAAGCCAGTAAAGCAGCGACCTTACAGGTTGAATCCGAGGTATGTGGAGTGGGTGAAGGCCTAACTTGAGAGAATGTTGGAGGCAGGAATTATAGAACCAGTGGAGGAATCGAAGTGGATTAGCCCGATGGTGGTCCAAGATAAGAAAACTGGCGAAGTCAGGATCTGTGTCGATATAAGGAAGCAACAACCTTATCAGTTGAACCTCAGGTCCCAGGAGCGCGACAAAGAGGAACGAAAGCGACTCTAGCGAAGGACTGGTGTCGCAGAATCAACTACAGCCCTATGAAAAAAAATGTGTCGATGATATAGCAACAAGCAAGTGATAGGATGGCAACACTACAATATGCGACAAGGTGTGAACAAGCGAAGGCTGGACAGGTCAAGTCAGGTAATAAATGTCATAATTAACATGGAGCAAGTAGATTAAACCATAATTAATAACCGTTCGTGTTGGCCGAAAGAACCAATAAATGCACACCATTGGGTGAATCAACCGGAGATCGAGCGAGTTAGTGGAAGATCTAGTCATCATTGCACAGAATCGAGTTAATTAATGTGGATGACAAGACAACAAGTTATAAAAGCAGGATGCAATCTGTCGTTAGGCTCATAGAGAACCCGCAGTAGCTGTAGGGGAGAGTTCAGACGATAAGCAAAAAGATTACAACGACGCAAGTAATTTCCAGTGCAAGTACGCCGGAAGCACCAACAACCAGAGCTGAAGTAATCTATGAACAACCGGAGATTGTATCAGTCCCTGAGAAGATAGTAAGGCAGAAGAGAAATGCCACCCATCCGGCTAGCTCACAACAAAAACCAAAGGCGGGTCACTGGAGCACCGCGCTAGCAGGAGGGGCGGGCACATCAACTGCCGTCGAGGAAGAAACGGTAGCAGGCGGAAGGCCAGCAGAACCGTCCATAGCAGACATTACAAGGTATGTGCCCCCATGGCGAATGGGCGCAGTAGAGGTTCGGATTGGAAAGAATGTCAAGCACATCATTAAGGAACCTGCGGTCTTGTTGATGCCTCGGTTATGCAGGTGCTAGAATGGTGTCCAAGACAAACAACAGGGGATGAAAATCCCAGCCAAAGCCTTCAGATAATCCTACGCAAGTATTACCCTATCCTCGAGTTGTTTGGTGTAGTTAACACCCACGGATATTCAGCCTCCGCTAGCACTCTATGAGTTAGTGAGTTTTGATCCTAAAAGGAACTATCTTCCTGAAAAGGAAAACAAAGTGTCCAAAATCTAAAACAAATCTACCTAGAAAGAAAATCTAAGCTAAGTTAGTCCTACCCTGAAATGGTGTCTTGTTTACGTGTAGATTAACTTGATGTGAAAATAGATAAGCATGTTCATCAACTCAATAGAAATGTAAAGGAGATTAATTACTTATCTGCTCAAATTACAACCAATTAGTTAAAACTAACTGATGGCAAACCAAGGGTTTGGAAACGTTCAAGATGAACTTGTGACTGATATGTTAATTGAAAAATTAACATCAATTATAATTTACTGTAAACCATTTGCAGAAATAGATAATGTTTTAATTGAATAAACTCTTTTAAAACATCATGAACACATGGATCATAAGGAAAGATAAACCAGAACTGCAGATCATTGTATTTAATAAGTTGCAAAAGATTTAAACAACATTGATAAGCCATTTGAAGTGAAAATCAACATTCAGCAAAGAAACTTGACCAATAGACAAAAGAAGATCTAAGAGAATAACTTTTTATGAAATTGAAAGTTTGCAAGAAATTACAAGCTTTGCATTAACCATAGTTTCTCCAATCTCCTTCTGCTAATTTTCTCCTTCAAATTCCCTCCCCTCTTAGATCATAAAAGATAGGTATTTATACGGAGAAAACTGCAGGAAGATATAAGATCCATTTCCCCAATTGCTGAGCTAACTAGTTGAGTTGTTCCATTTACCAAATCCGTCCATGAGAAAAATCTGGGAAATTCCACTTTGGAAACCAGTCGGATCTCCCAAATGAAAAATATTTAAGCGGATTCTATTTTTGGGTAAAACTAATTGGGCATCTTCTACACTAAACCCATGTCTCGGATTTTCCAGATTCATCTCCATCGCTCCAGAAATCGCATCCAAAGAATACTGCTTCCCACTTGACACGTTTTGATCACTCCAAACTTGGGATGTAAATTCTTCAATTTGATTCCTCAAAATCCAAATCCACACCTGTACAATCCAAAATAGAAATTAAAATATCATTCCAAATCTAATGACAAAAATCTAAATTAATAACAATTCATTTGCAAATAAAAAATAATGAAAATGAACAAATCTTATGCAAATCCGAATTTGACTGTTCAGGCAGATTTTTGGGGTGGTTAAGCTATTCATTTGAAAAAAATAATCTTCCCAAATCATTCCTCATCCTTCTAGCTTTCCAACAAGCTATCTTGGGCTTGATTTGAACTTATAAATCACAAAATATTGCTCTTGGAAGTTAGGACTCAACAACCGTTGATTTCATTGTTGGATGAATTATGGCCATTGATCTTAACAATTAAAAATCCATTATTCATATTAATTATTTTCCAAATAAATAAAACTAAAATTAAAATCCAAAATCCATTTTCCAAAAAAATAAAAAATCACATGTCTAGAATGAAATTTTGAATTTGTAAAATTCATTTAAACAAATCAAAAATCAAAAAAACCAAAAATCAAAACCAAAATTAAAATCCTAAATAAAAATTAAATTACCAAAATTTACGGACATAGCAATCCGCAAATATGCATAAAATGATTAGAAAGCTTGGAAAAATGATTTTTTATTTTATTTTATTTAATGTTGAATGAAGTAGACTAAAATAAAACAACAATGGAGAAAAGATTAAAAATCTAGAAATATTTACAAAGTGAAAGAAAATCCAATATGGGGAAACCATAAACCTATAAGTAAAAACCAAAACTATTTACAAGTCAATTCTTAAGAAAATAAATGTTGGAAACAAGATAAGTATATAAGAAAATGATCATTCTTATAATATAAGAGAGTTAATGAATTCCATTAATAGGTTTCTAACATAATCATTTTCCAAGAATAAAAAACCAAGAAAAGAATAATAATATTTTTTTTTACAGAATAATAATAGAAAAACCTTTTAAATTGCAAAATGGAAAAATAGAAATTATACTTTCAAAATCAAATTAGTTTATTGAAGATAAAATACTTATCCATGATCAAACTAATTTCACATTCACGAATGTTGAACTTTAATCCCACTAATTTCCAAATAATCATAAAATGAAATCTCATAGAAATTGGGGAAATTAGAACTCAAACAAACTAACATGTGTTCTTTTAATTTTCATAACATCAAATTGTGTATAAATTTAATATATGGATTTAATGAAATACACAAATTAAGTTGATGAAAGTCAAAGGATGACATGAATATTTTAATTTTTTTTTATTTTTTTTTAACAGAAACAGGGGAAAATATATATAGCTAGAAGGTTGTGTACAGCCATTCATTACAAAATTTGAAACCAGCATTCTGCTTCTGAGAGGGGAAAAACGTAGAATTTGATATAGTTTTTGTCACTGTAGTCTTTGCATCTTATCTTTCTATACATTATGTTCATACTGTTGGGATAAACCCTAACAAAGTGGTTACATAACAAGAGGCAAAAATACATTCAAAGTATGGAGTTCATGGAAAACCTGTAGAGAAGAGACATTAACCAAAATTTCCTGAAGAGAGGAATTAACTGTAGTTATGCTGCTGAATGGAGGCTACATCCAGCATTTCCTGGTTGACAGTTGGTGCTTCCTGGACCCGACTGAATTGTGACTTGCCGATGAAAACAGAGATGTCTTCCTTAATGCTGTCCACTTTCCCCAAGAGTTCAATGATATTCCGATCCAAATCATCCAGGCGAGATTCCAGGCATGAGAGGCGAGAGTGGACATACTTATTCTCCATGGCTAAATCCTAGATTTGATCAGCACTGGAACAAACTGCTGTATACGTTCGACATAAATAAACCTTTATCTCCGAAGTTAACTGGTTGAGCATTGCGATTGCCTGTCTTACCCCGTCCATATTGCTGGTTGAAGTGAACAGAATGAAGGTGAGGGCTTCTTATTCTGAAAGCACTGAGGATTGAGAGTCCGGAATGGAGATGCAGAGCTGTCTGAGTGCCGGAACGAGAGCAGGAGGAGTGGAATGCTCCATGGTTAGGCCTAAATTCCAAATGCACACCTGGTGCATTAAATGCTCGAGCGTGAGGTCTGTAAGGCCCATGGGGGGGGCACATGGAATCTGGCGTGTCGGGCAAGAAAAGGCACGAGTTGGGACAACCTGGTGGCCAATATAGGGGAGGTGACGACCCCTTGAGAACCTTTGAAACATTATAAACTTCATAATCATAAAAAACATTAGGGTATAAACCAATGCTCCATTGTATTGTTATGTTTAACTTGTCCTTTTTCCATTGAAGCCCCTACATTTGCCAATTTATCTGTTGTGGAATTGTGTTCTATAAGGATGTGGAAGAAGAGAGTGTCAATAGGAAGAGCGAGAAACTTAATTCTTCTTCGAATTCTTTGGCTCTTAGATCCTCTAGTGGGAGTGCCATTCCTCATAGTATGAATTACGTGCCTAGAGTCTCCAAAGACCTGTAACTTCTCCATAGTTATAGTGGAGGTGATTTCAAGAGAGTGGTACATCACCAGCCACTCGGCTTCATTGTTAGTTATGATACCAAGTCCCCAAGAGAAGTCTACAACTTTATTTCCTCCAGGATCGAAAATGATCCCCCCCGCACCTACCTCCCCCAATATTTAAAAGGTTTCACTAAGCTTAAACTAAACATTAAAAATGTTAAACCAATGCTCCATTGTATTGTTATGTTTAACTTGTCCTTTTTCCATTGAAGCCCCTACATTTGCCAATTTATCTACTGTGGAATTGTGTTCTATAAGGATGTGGAAGAAGAGAGTGTCAATAGGAAGAGCGAGAAACTTAATTCTTCTTCGAATTCTTTGGCTCTTAGATCCTCTAGTGGGAGTGCCATTCCTCATAGTATGAATTACGTGCCTAGAGTCTCCAAAGACTTGTAACTTCTCCATAGTTATAGTGGAGGCGATTTCAAGAGAGTGGTACATCGCCAGCAACTCGGCTTCATTGTTACTTTTGATACCAAGTCCCCAAGAGAAGTCTACAACTTTATTTCCTCTAGGATCAAAAATGATCCCCCCCGCACCTGCCTCCCCCAATATTTAAAAGGTTTCAATAAGCTTAAACTAAACATTAAAAATGTTAAACTAATACAAGCAAACAAACCCAAAAACTGAGATTATTTACATTATTTACATTATGATTCTAGGCATGCAAAAGTTAAAATAAGACTTCATCAAGCTCAAATATCATACTAATGCAATATCTAAAATCATGAGAGAAGAAACCATAAAATCAATCAAAATCCTAGAATGAAGGTAACAACCAGCCATCATCTCGAATAATCAATTTGTGCAGTGAAGACCAAATCTAGGTGGAGAATTTAAGGAACAACATAGTAAATTAACCACCAAGATCATGGAACCAACTCAAATAAATCAAAAGCAAATAAGTAAAAATGGAAACAATCCAAATAATTATTCAAATCACGCAGTGTAATCTCACCCATAGGATCAAGACAAATCCTTATGTACAATCCTTCCGCAATCCGCAATGCGGGTTTCGGGTTGCGAAAATGCAACTTCAAACAAAACAAACCAAACGTGTCCGCAATCTGCAATTGCGGGTTGCGGAAATGCAAACAACATGAAAAATGAATGACTTCTCTGCAATCCGCAATTGCGGGTTGCGGGGATGACAGACTGTGATTATTGAAAAATGTTTCTGCACCCGCAATCCATTGCGGGTTGCGAGACGAAAAAGTTTCAAACGTAAAACCAAGCTCCCACAATCCGCATTGCGGGTTGTGGGAAAGACAAAAAAAAATGGAAAAAATAAGTTCTTTCCACAGCTCACAAAAAACACACAAAAAAACATAAATTAGTCAAAAGGAAAATTAGAATCAAACCATCACAAGGACATCAAAGCATGATAAGTAGGATGAAAAAACCCCAAAATGACTAAGGAATTTGATCATTACCTTTGCATATAAAAATTGGGGGCTCCCATGTTTTATTGAAAACATGGGATCTGTTGTACCTACAACAGGTCCCAAAGGGGGTCCGCAGAATAGGTAATATCATTATGTGGCTGTGGAAATTGCAGTACAGTGACCACGACGTCCTATTACAACCAGAGTGCACGACTAAGACATATAAGGAGGTGAAGCATGGTGAAAAAGGTTCGATTACGCGGGAAACCGAACAATGGGCGCTAGGATTGGAGAGGTCCGACCTGCTAAACCTGACTCAAATGCCCCATTTCGGGAGGGGAGCCGAGGTAAATGCATGTGTGAAGAAAATCCTTGCCTACTTTCGAGGAGGTTATTTATGGCTCGAAGAAAAGGTACCAATAACGATCGACTTAGTAGCGCCAATAACATGGTTGCCCAAAAATGGGGAAGACCCTTCGCAGTATTTTAAGGGCAAAGACAACGACAAGTGGTTAGCAGCCAAATTGAAGGAAAAGTATGGGGTGGAAAAGACACCCGCGGATACAAGATAGAAATTATCACAGACAAGGCAGTAAGAGTCGCAACCAGACTACTAGCCATCAAAATGGTCTGAAAGAATCGGCCAAACCAATGCGCATCGGGGGTGATTGCCACAGTGGAAAAGTGTGTTGCAGGGGTCCAAATGAATTGTTCGTTGTTCTTAGTGAACGAGCTAACGGAGGACGCCATCCTTGTGCAAGAACAAGGGAAAACGTTCACATACTCATGGCTGCTGATCCTCATTGCGAGGGTCAGTTGGAAGGAGCCAATCGACTACCAAGGGATGACCACACTGGTAGCTAAGGCCTTATAAGGAGAGAGGTACCAAAATTTATGGGCGCTGAATGACAAGGAGCACACAAAAAGTAACAACATCATCTTCTACATCTATTTAGAAATGTTGAAAACGGTGCGGAGGAGGTCCCGCGCATAATAGAGGAAGCGGTGCAAAAGCATCGACGAGTTGCCAGGCTGACAGCCGAGTCGCAGGTAATCAAAATACAAGCACGCGCCGACCCAGGAAAATAGTGGTTGACGACACACTACAAGTTAACGAATGTTGATGTCCATTTTTGTCATCGTTTTTGGTCATTAAACGTGCTCTGTTGGCGTTATTTTCACTATTTTTGATATATTAATCCATACTTCTTGCCATGCAGACCGTCAATCAAACCCAAGTATGCACTTATTTGAATATCATACAAATCGTGAGTAATTATCATCATATTATGATTTATTGACATTAATTTAACGTTTCTCGACCTGCTTGGCATATAGACTTTGTTCTGCAGGCTATGGGTTTCAAATGGATCTTCATTTAGACACGCATTCACGCTGAAGACGCCTAGCCACGTTCGGACCACCATTCAACCCTCTGTTCGCACCATTGGATTCGTTGGTTGGAATATTCTGGGGCATTAAAGACAAAAACGATGCCATGGGTTATGTTGGCAATGTGTCCCTCATGGTTCATGAACCTTCATTCTAGAAGATCCGCGCTCCTGTCCGCCCAGCTTGACAACGCATCCTTTGCCCACGTTGAAGGAAACCAACGCACAACTGCTCGCGTCAAGGAGAACCAACGCCCGTGGAATCAGGCAGACGGCCTGTGTGTTATGCTGAGCCGTTTCTGTAGCCATTAAGATCTCCTATTTTTAGAAAGGTCGACCACTGAAAGGGTCGACCTTCTCCCTTATCGTAAAATTTATATAAAGACGCCTCTGGTGGAGAAACACAGCATGTAATAGAAGTTAGCTAGTTAGTAGCAGTAGTTGGAGAAAAACGCAGAGCTAGAAAGCGACTTTGTAACCTTTGATTCAGTTAATAGAAGTTTATGATTCAGTTGTTGATGTTCTGTTGGTGATTAATTTGAGTTAGCTTCAATCCCTGATTGCTGAGAAGGGCCCCTCAACAACCAGAGGTTTTTATTGGGTATATTTTGTTATTTCTTTTCTGCAAGTAAATAGTTTTTATTTTCAGTACATGTATTTAATTTGGTTTTTCCTGTAGATGCTACTTTACTTCCTGTAATTTATTTCTTGCTGCTAATATAATTTACGTTTTCATAATCTACAACGACCGGTCATGCATAGTTTCTCTTAGTTTCCTTTCAAGTCTTTCCATTGTAATTAGATAGAGTTTAAATTAGTTTAGTGTTTCAAGTTCCATTCATAGTTAGATACAGTTATATTAATTTTCCTATAGCTGTAGATTAGCTTCACTTACATTTCAGCTTTGCTTTATTATGCAATAGAAATAGTTTATTTCCTTAGATAGTGATTAGTATAAATGGCTTCTTGTTATTTCAACTTTAAACAGTTCATTTACTGTTTTTCTTGCATTGTAGGTTCGTATGCATAAACCAGCTGGCGTTAGAATCATTCAGACTGCTCATTTTCATGGTTTATATCGTTTTCTATCATCCGGACTGTCATTCGGACTGTCTTTCAGACTATCATCCAGACTGTCATACGGATTTTAATATTTTATGTGTTGTTTTTATGTTTGTTTAGAGTTCAATTTTTTAGATTTTTGAATTGTAATATTTCTTGTAATTGATCAGCATTTATACATGTAATTAGGACCTTGTTTTGAACTACATAGAGTTTCAATTTAGTTTGATATCCATTCTTAGTTTACATTCATTTCCTTAACTTTGCTTTAGTTGCTTTTCAAATTATGTTTTTCTTATATTTGATTTCTGAATACTTTACTATTCTAGAACTTATTGATTTCATTCTTAGATTAGTCTACTTAATTCTTATTAAGATTAATTTTGGATTAAACTCAGTAATTTCATTCTCCAAAGTCCATTAGTTTTTATGATTTCTTAGTTCAAGCATAGGATTTGCTCACATAGTTAATGAAGATGTTTATAGGATAGGATTTAATTCAGAAATAAAATATCTTTATCAAGTTTTCTATTTGCTTCTAGATCAAATTCATTTTCAAGTAAATATCTTTATTAAGTTTTCTACTTGCTTCTAGGTCAAACTTATTTTCAAGTCATTTGCTTATGGATAAAGAATAGATTACAATGTTTAAAGTTAGTTGTAATTGGACACTCTTTAGCTTGCATCTCTTTTTAGAAGTTAAACTAGATTTACTTTCATTCTGTTTCCTTGTCACATCTGAAAGTCATTTTGATACATTCTCTCCCTTTCCTATTACATTGGAAACATTTCCTCATAATCTTCAAGGAGAATGGAATTAGGTAGTTTAGATTAGTTGAATGCATGAGTAGTTAAAATATTGAATTTATTAAGTATTTTGTACTTTTGCTTTAAGATAATATAGTTTCTTGTTTCCATAGTTAGTTGTCAATTCAATCATTTAATAGATAGGTTTCCAAACTCATTCATAGTTATTACTTTCTAATTCCTAGATTAGAGTTTGAATCATTAATCAGTAATTTCAAATTTCATAAGAATAGTTTTGTTTTTGATCAAGTCTTGTTTCCTAGAATAGTATTTGTTGTTTTTATCTTTTCATTTTTTGTTCATAGAGTAGAGTAGTATAGATTGATACTATTATGATCTATTGGTTTAGTTAGGTTTAATCAGTTTAGTAGTTGTATTTTTGAAGTTTGACTCATTTTTTCATTTTGAAAGATCTTTCGATCTTTTCATTATTAAACATTTCTAAGGTCGACCGAGTAAATACACCCAACAACGAATAAGAGGCCATAACTGAGATTGCAGAGATGGAAAAGGCGGCTCAGAAAATCGTCAAAGAGGCTACGGAGTTTTGGGGAAGTTTAGTGCAAGATGAGCAGTTGCACCAACTGAACGCGCAACTCACCCAGGCAGAAGCACAACTGGAGACGATGAAGGAGTCGCTTAGGGTGATGCTACTCACACAAATGACAAAGGCCCCATAGCTCAAGGAACTCAAGCAACGTGTAACTAAAGCACGCGAAAGATAATAAAGAAGGACGACGCACCTAGATGAGTTAAAAACAAAGGCAGAATAGTTGGCCATGCAGGAAATAATAAGAATGGCACAGGTTAAGCAGAATCTAGAACAGACGCAACAGATGAATGGCGAGCACCCAATGGAACAGTAGGTACAAGACTACGCATCACTCAAAGTATCAACAAAAGAAGTTGTCAACCAGATCAGAGTTGCATATGATGATTTCAGGTCCCAAGTAAATGCACCAAAGGTGTCCAACTGAGGTGGCTCGAGGGCAAGCCACAAGTTTGTGTTGGGGGCCTGTTGGCACGGGGTTAGACCGCATGAAGTGCGGAAGCTGACAGCAACGAGAAAGACCATCCGCAGAGTAAAGGACCATTAGCGGAGAATAAGGAGCCGATGAAAGTGCAAGATTAGTTTAGTTAGTTAGAATCGATCATTTGGACCATTTTGTAACCGCCATAGTTGCCTTTAAATATGACTATGATTGTAAGCCTAAGGGCATCATAGCATCAGATCATAACATCAGATGATAGGTTGATCAATAAACGAGTGAATGAATGGTCTAATGTTTTGCTATGCCTTCGGCAAGTTTTGTATGGATCCGCGATAAGGTGTTTGGAACTGTCCCTGCGAAGGTTGTACTGCAGGTTTTTGATGAGTTAATGCATGAAGATGTTCGAATATGTCTCTTTTATCCCTGTTTGTGTTGAATGATGAATACTGTGTCATGCTTAAGTGTTGTTGCTCTATAATTTATGATTGATGTGATCGCCAGTCTTACCCTGTTAATGTGAATGTCGATTACATATTGAATATGCGAATGACGAATGTATATTTTAACTGGTAAGCATGATGCGAAGATAAATCCCTAGTTTATGAAGCGATAGAGTGAAAATAGATGCATGTCCTTCCCTCACTGCGGAAACCTAGTTCCTGCAGCCCCCTTAATCATCTCGGGTGAGACTTCACTTGCTTCGCGGGTGTTGCGGGAAAGGGTAAAACCTTTTTGGGCCAGTGCTTAAGGGTGTTTGGTCGGTGTTTGTTGACAACAGTGCAAAGTGAACCCCTGTCGACAGAACTGTGTCAACAAAATGCTATGAAACTTATGACAAGGATCGGACCTGATTGCTGACATCTGACCTATATGACATGTCAGGGATAAAAATAGCCTCCAAGAAGGTGCACAAGGGACTTAGGGCAGCCAAATATTCCTCCATTCGAATTGATGGAAGAGGGAGGCTAGGAATTGTTGGACAAGTGGAACACATTGGAATCTCTCCTCAATTCGAGTTGGCATGGAGCTCATGGAGGGAATTCGAACCCTGGAGGGATTGGGAAGCTAATAAAAGATAAGAACCAAGAAGGAGAGTGACTTTTGATCATTTCTCATTTTAGAAATTGGAGAGCATAGCTTGTCCATGCTAGTGGAGTGTTTACTCTACTTTCCTTAGTACCAATTTCGAAGGTGAAAGATTCCCATCTTAATTGGAAATTGGAGAGGCCATTTAGACATTTAATTTGGAGCTACAATGGATTCATTTTTTGTATTTTGAAGCTACAGGGCTGCTCGTTATCTTTTCTTCTTCAACTTGCTCCCACATCTCTCTCACATTTCTCTTCATATTTTGGCTCTTGGAGGAAGGGTGCACATGGTCAAATGTTGATCTCTTTGGGGGAGTCCAAGGGGCCCCATTTATTTTTAATATGATGTATTCACTCTATATTTTATGCTCAGAAGAATCTCAGGTCGAAACTCCAAGTGAAATTATGTAAAAATGCCAAACTATGTATGAATGGTGCCATTTTCCCCTATATCTTGTTGTGAGAGCTTGAAGTTGTTTGGTTTCTATTTGTTTCAGTCAATGTCTATGATTTTATTGATGTATGGAGAGAAATTAATGTACTGAATAAGTTTCATATACATTACACAAGTCCTTGGAACATTAATCTCGAAATTCATAGCAAGTTGTGGAGTTTTTCTATCATTTCCCCCTATGTGAAGACATGTCTACAAATCTCTAATTTATGGGAGTTGAAACAGCCTTTAGGAACTGATTAATGATGCCTTTGGGTTCCCATTGAATTCCTCTAACTAATCCATGTCTCTTTTCTTAAATTTTGGGGGGTCGTACTGCATTTGGGTAGCCATTAGTGACCTCTACCCTTGGGGGTTTGAACCTCGAAATTACTAGTAAAATTCTCCAATTTCTCCTGAAGTTAAATGAATGTTGCAGAAGTATTTTGAGAGTGTCCAAGCACCCATAAGCTTCATTTTTATGTATTAATACCTTTCAAACACCTTCAGACCCAATTTGAGAGCTTTAGGATCCATTTGGAAGCATTTCAATCATCACTAGTCTAAGGGTCGAATTTGCCAAAAAGTTGCAATTTTTCCCTATTTTTCCAATTTTATAAAAAGGGACACTACAAGTGGTATCAGAGCATTGTCCTTGCACTTGGTTTGGGTGACTATTTATGAGGTAAAGAAGTCATCCCCCACCCTTAGAGGCAGAAACTGAAAGTACCTTTGGTGAAGAGGAAGAAGAAGGAGAAGAGGTGCACTTTGTTGAGACTATGGCTAGGGATGAGAAAGGAACTTTTGATATGGAGGAGAAAGAGGAGTTTAGGAAATTCATGAAACCATTTTTTGAAGACATGACAAGGCAGATAATGCATGGGTTTGAATTGATGTCTAATCAAATTGGTAGCAACTTGGCAACAAGAGGCAAAAGTAGTTCCTCTAGTGATGAAAAGAAGGTAGTTGGTGGAAGCATTTTCTCAAGGACATGGCCTGATAATCGACCCAAGGAATTTCAGAGCTCAATAAGAGCCACCACACCCAAGTTTCTTGAAACTAAAGAGGACCTTCACACCCCAGCTGGAATGCAAGAAGTTCTAGTAGAATGGGTTGTTGAATGTTTCATCACTTCCCCCAATCCAAACATAAAGATTGCGGAACATCCAAGGGAGATAAGGCAACTACTACACAAATATGAAAAGGTTTTTGGAGACCTTCCTCCTAGAGGGCCACCTGACAGAGGAGTTGAGCACACCATTGTTTTGGAGGTGGGTACTTCACTTATACAAATACCACCATATAGACACCCAAAAAGGTTCAGAGATGAGATTGAGAAGGTTATTCAAGAGATCTTGGAATTGGGACTGATTAGAGCAAGCTCTACTCCTTATGCTTCTTCAGTTGTTTTGTTGAAGAAAAAGGATGGGACCTTGAGGATGTGCATTGATTTTAGAGCTCTAAACAAGAAGATAATTAAGAATATATATCCTCTCCCTAGAATAGATAATCTCATGGATGAGCTATTTGGAGCAAAGTTCTTCTCCAAAATTGATCTTAGATTTGGTTACCATTAAGTTCGAATGGAGGAGGATGTGCAGAAAACTGCTTTCAGATGTCACTATGGCCATTTCGAATCATGCCTTTTGGTTTGACCAATGTTCCAGCCACCTTCCAATCATGCATGAACAAAATATTTTGCAAGCAGCTCTGTAAGTTTGTTTTGGTTTTCTTTGATGATATTTTAATTTACAGTAAGGCATGGGAGGAACATTTGCACCATTTAGAAGTTGTATTGAAAATCTTGCATGAACAATATTTGTTTGCTAAGCTGTCCAAGTGTGAATTTGGGTTGAAAGAAGTTTTGCATCTTGGGAACATCATTGGGCAAGATGGAGTAAAGGTGCACTTGGAGAAAATAAGGGTTATTCTCGAATGGCCATCACCCAAAAACATCACAAAATTGAGAGACTTCATTGGAATATGCACTTAGTATAGGAAGTTTATGAAGGGGTTCTCCAAATTAATTGCTCCACTTCCTGATTTGACTAAGAAGGAATCTTTCAAATGGGATGAAGAGGCTGAAAAGGCTTTCCAAATAATGAAAGAGGTAATGAGTATTTTTCAAATACTTGCATTACCAGATTTTTCTAAACCATTTGTCTTGGAATGTGATGCATCAGGGGAAGGAATAAGGGCGGCCCTAAAGCAAAATCATCACCCCATAGCTTTTGAGAGCAGAAAATTGCAGCCACGTGAGAAGCTCCACTCCATATATGACAAATAAATGTTCGCCAACATGCATGCCTTGCCCAAGTTTAGACAATACCTGGTGGGGAACAAGTTTGTGGTCAAAACTGATCATAACCGTTTAAAACATTTTATCACAAAAAAGGTTCTCAATGAAAGGCAACAAAAATGGTTAAGTAAGGTCCAAGATTTTGATTTTGACATTGAATATGTAAAAGGGAAGAATAATATTCTAGCAGATGCATTGTCTAAGAGACCTTCATTTTCCCTTGTGGACATTTCGAAATATTGGAAAGATATGCTAATAGTTGAGTATGCCAAAGATAGTTTTGCTTGTGATGTGTTAGATGGAGTCAAAGGAGATGATAGATACAAGATTTTTGATGTCCTAATCTACTATAAGGACCGAATATACTTGGTTCATGGTTCGAATCTAAAGCACAATATTTTGAAGGAAGCTCATGATTCTCCTTTAGCAGGCCATCCTGGTTTCTTCAAAACATATAGGCAATTAAGGAAAAGGTTCTTTTGGAAAGGGATAAAGGAAGATGTTCTAAATTATGTGAATGAATGCAAGATATGTCAGCAAAACAAAGTTGAACACACACATCCTGCTGGTCTATTGCAACCATTTCCCATTCTAGAACAAAAATGGGAAAGCATCTCAATGGATTTCATCACAGGTTTGCCCAAGGCTTTGGGTAAGGAATGTATTTATGTTGTGGTGGATAGAATCACCAAATTTGCTCATTTCTTTGTTATTACATCATCTTTTACTGCTGCACAAGTGGCTGATCTATTCTTTAGAGAAATTTCCAGATTGCATGGACTTCCCAAGAACATTGTGAGTGACAGGGATAGCAGATTTATGACTGCTTTTTGGAAAGAACTATTCAAGATGGTGGGCACTCGATTGAATCCAAGCACAAGCTATCATCCTCAAACTGATGGCCAAACAGAAAGAGTGAACCAATGGTTGGAGGGGTACTTGAGGAACTATGTTGGTGAGTAGCAGAAAGCATGGGTTAAATGGCTACACTTTGGTGAATTTTGCTACAATACTACTTTCCATATGTCCATTGGCATGTCTCCTTTCAAAGTACTTTATGGTTATGAAGTGTTAACTTTTTAGAATTTACTTCAATCTGATCTAGGATCTTAACTAAGAGAACAACATGTACACCAAATCTATAGCATATCAATCATGGACACAATAATGAAAGCACACAAGAGACACATAGTTTACTTGGGGAAAACCATAAAGGTGAAAAACCCCAATAACTTCCTCAGAGATAGATAGAGCAATGATACAACCAGAATACAAGAGATAGTCTTCTCCTAGCAGCAGAGCCTCCTCCTCCACAAGTGCACCACTCTCCCAAGTGCGAGTGAGAGAATAGAATGTGTAAAATGAGAGAGACACACTCTCTATTTATACACTAACTTGACTTGACCTTTACTCAACTAGGTCAGCCTCAACTTAACCACTTAACATAATGCTGACTGGGCCGACCCCCACTAGGGTGATCTAATAACCCTTTTGACCCACATGGCCGACCCCCAATAGGGTGGTCTAATAACCCTTTGACCCACATGACTTATACAGGGCCGACCCCAACAAGGTGTTCTAATAACCCATAAAGTGTAAGTTACGACACTTACAATATAAATGACAACATTTCTGTATAGAGGAATAATAACATCTCTATAGGAATACAACCACTTCCGTATAGAGGAATGATAACATCCCTATAAGAATACAATATACATATATGTGAAATACATTCCAAAGTTACATATACATCAACACTCCCTCTTAACTAGGAAGGTATTTCTCGACATAGGTCTTCTAGCACAAGTCATCTTCTCTGGATCATAGTCACTGGATAATCATCATCGAGTCATCATCATTGTCACTGTCGTTGCTATCTCAATCAATCTCTGAATCTACTCGTCATAGGAAGTTCTACAGAGCTAGTCCTTTTTCATACTGGATGTAGGCCCACCACCTGCAGGTCTTCGTCATCATTGGCCATACTGTGGAATTCTCAGGACTTATTACATGCGTCACAAAACCTGGCTGTAGCATCCCAGGCTATTATGAGCACACAGCTCTACCTGTAGGATCTCCCAGGATCACATTACATGTGACCCATCACAAAACCTGGCTGAAGCATCCTAGGCTGTTACGAGCACACAGCTCTACCTGTCAAATCTCCCAGGAGCACATTACATGTGATCTCACCACAAAACCTGGCTGAAGCATCCCAGGCTATTACGAGCACACGGCTCTACCTGTCGGATCTCCCAGGAGCACATTACATGTGGTCCACCACAAAACCTGGCTGAAGCATCTGAGGCCTTTTTCATCCTGTCCAGATCTCCCAGGAGCAAATTACATGTGGTCATGGCAAAACCTGGTTGAAGCATCTGAGGCCTTTTTCATCCTGTCCAGATCTCCCAGGAACAAATTACATGCCATAGGACAAAACCTCGCAAGAGCATCTCAGGATGTTACGGGTACACAACTCCGACCTGAAGATCTCCCAGGGCACAAATTACATTTCCTCCCAGAGCAATGTCTCGAAAGAGCATCCCAGGCTGTTATGGGTACGCAACTCCGACCTATAGGATCTCCCAGACATGCTCATCTGCACAACCTGATCCACGACCACAAAGTATCATCTGATACTCATCATACATCATCCTGATGTACACATGATCATCTTGATCATCATCACTGCAACATCCTGCTGCATGTCATCTGGAGAAGCTCGTCATCCACGATCACCCTGATCATGCAATGCATCCATCTGATGCACACCAAATATCTACCTGATACATATCATCATACATAGTGTATCCACCTGATACATAAATACATGATCCACACAATGTATCCATCAACATACATGATCTACCTGATCATACCTGATACATATCAATATACATGATCTACCTGATCATACAATGTATCCACCTGATACATATACAGATACATGGTCCAAGCATCCAACATGATGCATACATACATATAAATGATCCAACTGATCATATCCAACATCCAACATGATGCACACATACATATACATATAAATGATCCAACTGATCATACAGAGCAGAAACTAGAACATCATCCTGATGCTCATCATCCAGCGCTTACATCCACAGCCATGTGAAGAATTCTCCTTCCAACATGCTTGGAATGGCTTCAGCAAATGTGTCCATCACTTCTTCCTCGAAGTGTCATCAATCTGAAGAACACCAAGCCTCTCCCTGAAGTACTCGAACTTCACCCTGGCTAGTGGCTTCGTCAGCACATCTGCAATCTGCTCGTCCGTCGCAATGTATAGGAGCTTCACAGCTCCTCTCTGCACCATATCCCTGATATAGTGATATTTGATCTCTATGTGTTTCGACCTGTCATGAAACACTGGGTTCTCAGACAGCTTCACACAACTCTGGTTATCACAGAAGATACCAGTAACATCCAACGGGAGATCAAATAACTCAGACAGTAGCTTCCGTAGCCATATTGCCTCACAACTAGCTGAACAGGCTGCAACATACTCTGCCTCAACTGTACTCAGTGCTACGCAGGACTGCTTCCAGCTAAACCAAGAGATCACACCTGATCCCATACTGAAGCAACACCCAGATGTGCTCTTCCTATCTGCAGCACTGCCAACCCGATCTGAATCAACATAACCTTGTAGGTTAAACTTTTGATTCACTTCATACTTGAGCCCATTATCCACTGTACCCTTCAGGTACCTCAGAACATGCTTTACAGCAACCAGGTGAACACTCCTCAGATCCGTTAGGAACTAGCTCAATGTGTTCACCGAAAAGCAAATATCTGGTCTCGTGTTCGTCAGGTACATCAAGGACCCAATCATCTGACGATACATAGTGATATCAACCAGCTCAGATGAAGCATCACACAGATGCTTCAGGTTCGATGCCATAGGTGTGGACATAGCCTTGCAGTCCATCATCCCGAACCTCTTCAGGATCTCTACTGCATACTTCCCTTGTCCAAGGAATATTCCATCACTCTGCCACACCTCCATGCCAAAAAACAAATAGTGCATCATCCCCAAGTTCCTCAACTCGAACTTGGCAGCAAGCTTCCGCTGTGTGTCGGTAATCAATCTATCCTCACCTGATACAAACAGGTCATCCACATAGTAGTATCACTGGATTGCCTTCCTCAACCTTGTAGTAAAGGTTGGAACCCGCTTTACTCTTGGTAAAGACCAAACTGGATAGAAAGCTGCCTATCCTACCATACCAAGTTTTGCACATATATGATTTCCTGTCATGTGTCTCAGAACCAAGTGGCTGCTCCACATACACTTCTTCTTCAACTACACCATTCAAGAAAGCTGTCTTGAAATCCATCTGGTGTATCTTCTATTTCATCACTTTTATATTTCTCTATGCTGCCTTCTGCAGCATGCTTGATCTTGATAGATCCATATGGAAGTCATAACAAACTTCCCTTCAGGTCTTGGGACTACATCCCGAACATCATTCTTCATGATCGATGGATCATGGCATTCTTCCCATATCCTGGGAACTTCAATATCTTCAATAGATAATTTTGTTGCTGAACAAATGTTGTAGTTCTTCTTTTGTAGGTGATGGCATATGATCTTTCCTACACAACAAGTTAAATTGCATGATTAGAAAACATCTCATAGTTTTCAGAACAAATTCTTACACATAAAGAAATATGTCATACAATCATGCAATTATCTTAGCCAATGGTTCAATACAACATTTATCCATATCCCGTAACTTTCTAGATGCCTTCCAATCTCTACCAGAACATTGTTAAGAGTGTGCACAACTCCCAACATGTCAACAAAGAGGTTTCATTCTAGATAAGTAGCAATGGAATGTTGTACAGTGCCATAGGCCACTTACCCATGCATATTAGTAGTATACTGTTCATCAATGCAACTATTCTAATATGCATAATACACAACCTAATTCTAGGAACATCAGTATATACATTATTGAACAGTATTATTTAAACAATAAAATATTGAAGTAATGACAATTCAAATACTTATCTTTGTTTGTTTGTTGAGTTGACTCCCTCTCAGTCTTTGCTTCTTTTCCGCAACTCCATTCTTATGTGGATTGTGAGAAGTGGTCAACTCCCTTTGAATATCTGCATCATTGCAGAAACTACTGAAGTGTGCTCCTTTGCTTTCTTGCAGGAACAACTAGAGTGTGCTCCCTCTTGATCTTTGCTTCCTGGATTACCTGTCCTTGAACTTACATCCATCCTTAATCACTATGCATGCTTATTAGTATCATCATTGTGTTATCCTTGAGGTCTCATACATAATCACACATTTATTAGTATAATCTTAATACTATCAAAACACAATAATCTTAAACATGTATATTTATGATCATTCACAGATAATAAACATTAGTATTCAAGGTTTCAGGGAAGTCTTCTTTTACTCATACATTTTCTTATTTGATCATGTGACTCTTCTGGTTAGTTGAATCATCAATCAAGATAAGAGATATAATATGCATAAAACCTGTGATTATTCAAACCTATACCTTCATGATTCTTCTGGTTAGTCATATCATTAATTATGGTAAGAAACATAATATGCATACAACCATGATTATTCAAACCTATGACTTCATGAATAATCATTATCAACAACACAACAATATAATATCCTAACACAAGGTAGGATTCTAGCTTGATATAGGAAAAACATACCTGGATTAGCATGCTAGCTAGTTATGTCTAACATAACCGCATAATGTCTTCTGGTTCTCTTCAGTGACTTGTGCTAGTAACCTGCATGTCTCATAAGTTAACCATTGTAGAACCAAGTTATACATACCTCGAAAGTAGATCTTCTATGTGATCCATGACAATGGATGAATCCTTGTCTTCATGTCACCATGATCATATGTTCTTGAAGTAGAACATGATTTGTCTTTCTTGGTGTACCTTTTATGTTAGCAGACAACATAAACCTCATACAACACCATAATGCATTAGTACAATCATAAGTGTCAACACCCTAACCAATGAATATCTTCTATCATGCATTCATAATTTTCTTAAGGTAATACGACCAATCTAAAATCAATATTGTACTAACTGTAATAACATGAAGACAAACATACCATAAACTTAATCATGAACAAATATCGAAACATACCTCGATGAGTCATACCTGTCGAGATCGCTTGTAATATTATTATGTAAGGCCTTAGCTTCATCTCCCTCTGAAACAGGAACTTCTTCACTTATGCAGGTGACCAATCCAACTTCTTCTAGGATTAACCCAATCCACTTGATTTTCGAGAACTGGACCTGGAGCTGGATTAGGGTTTGTCAGAGAAACCCCAAAAATTCAAACTTCCAAAAGGATAGAAATATGCGCCTTGATGAGCTGATCAAGTTGGTATATTCAAAATTTGAAAACTGCAAAGTTTCACTCCTCAATTTTGCCTTTGAAACTTTTGGATTCACTAGACGTGACCCCAAACTGGGGTTTGATGAATCCCACTCTTCTACCCAATCAAAAGGTTTGATCCAAAGCTCTAAGCTTCTATTTTTATGAGGGGCTTCCAACCGTGGTCACAGATTTCAAAAATTCCCATTTTTGCGGAAGCCCTAATTTTCCACTTTTCTGATCAAAGTCTCGAACTAGGGTCTGATTAAGCCCGGCCTTCTGCCCAACCAAAAATTATGATCTTGGTCTCTAAATTTCGATTTTGATGAGTAGCATTCAGCCGTGGTCTCCAATTACAAAATTTCCAACTTTATCCGAAACTCTAAATTCTGGAAGCCATGAATGAAGGTGCTCAAAAATAATTCTGTTTTGACAGAAATATGTACTTGATTGTTTCTGGTGTAACTCCAAAATTTTCGATCCACAGGGTCTGAAAAATTTTCCTGAGATATCTCGACCTGTCATCTTTCCATCCTGATAGGTCTAACCTCAATTGGATTCTCTGAGAGAGAGTTATGCCAAGTGTCATAACGTGACCTGTTTATGGGATAAAACAGGAGAGCGAACTTGTACGACGTGCCACATGTCACTGGTTCAACTTCGGCCTCTGAAATTTTTTCCTGAGATAGTACAATCTATGTACTACCTGTCAATTTTTACAAAACTTCATTTGGAGCTTCCTAGCCCAAGTTATGACCTTTTTCCCAAGGTCACCTGATTTTGACTCAGATCTGGAAGAGGCAGAAACCCTATATTGTATAGATCATAAATCACAAAGTACAACGAATTAGAGGTTGTCCTTTGGACACAAGGTACATGGGGATTTAATCTTCGACCTGTAAAGGTTTCAGATCTGAAAACTTCGCCAAAACGGATTTATAGCGAAAGTGCTACGATGACTGGTTTTTGCTATATCAAGCCCTAGCATCGTAAGTGCAACAAGTGTCATACATGCCATATCATGCCTTCTTTCAGGCTAGCTCTGATACCATGTTAACTTTTCAGAATTTACTTCAATCTGATCTAGGATCTTAACTAAGAGAACAACATGTACACCAAATCTATAGCATATCAATCATGGACACAATAATGCAAGCACACAAGAGACACAGAGTTTACTTGGGGAAAACCATAAAGGTGAAAAACCCCAATAACTTCCTCAGAGATAGATAGAGCAATGATACAACCAGAATGCAAGAGATAGTCTTCTCCTAGAAGCAGAGCCTCCTCCTCCACAAGTGCGCCACTCTCCACAGTGTGAGTGAGAGAATAGAATGTGTAAAATGAGAGAGACACACTCTCTATTTATACACTAACTTGACTTGACCTTTACTCAACTAGGTCAGCCTCAACTTAACCACTTAACATAATGCTGACTGGGCGGACCCCCACTAGGGTGGTCTAATAACCCTTTTGACCCACATGGCTGACCCCCAATAGGGTGGTCTAATAACCCTTTGACCCACATGACTTATACAGGGCCGACCCCAACAAGGTGGTCTAATAACCCATCAAGTATAAGTTACGACACTTACAATATAAATGACAACACTTCCGTATAGAGGAATAATAACATCTCTATAGAAATACAACCACTTCTGTATAGAGGAATAATAACATCTCTATAGGAGTACAATATACATATATGTGAAATACATTCCAAAGTTACATATACATCAACATGAAGCACTCAACTTTGTTGAGCACATTTTTGGTGATAGTAGAGCCCCAGAAGCTAAGGATTGGATTGAGGAAAGTCAGGAGATTTTGAAACTTCTAAAAGACAATTTGCAGGTTGCCCAAAATCAAGAAAAACAATATGTGGATCAACATAGGGAGGAAAGAACCTTTCAAGTGAATTATTTGGTCTATTTGAGGTTACAACCATATAAGAAAACCTGCTTAAAATGGAAAGGATCATAAAATCTTAAACCAAGGTATTATGGTCCATGTAAGATAGTTTGAAAAGTTGGGGAGGTAGCTTATGAGTTGGAACTTCTGGAAGGTAGCAAAATACACAATGTATTTCATGTTTCATGCCTTAAGAAGGCTATTGGTAAGCAAATTTCTATTCCAGAAGCCCTCCCTCCATTAGATGATAAAGGACAACTCATACTTATTCCAAAAAAAAAAAAAAAAAAATTGAAGGAAAGAGAAAGGAAATTGAGGAGCAGAACCATAAGAGAATATTTGGTACAATAGAAATATTTGCCAAGTGAGGATGCCACATGGGAAGAGGAACAAATTTTGCAACATCCCAATTTGGAATTGCTTGAGGGCAAGCAATCTTGGGTGGGGAGGACTGTAATGTCCCCATCCAAATAAATGACTAGAAGAGAAAATTCCACCAATATACTAGTTTCCTAGGTTGGGGTGGAAACATTAGATTTGGAATAAGGGAACTAAAATACCACAAATGGACATTAGCTTGACAAAAATATATTAAAAGGGGGATAAATAAATATTTAAGATAGAAAAATAAGGTGGCACTTGGTCATGAGGGCACATTGGTGGTGTGCGACCCACACCACCAAGATTCTCCATGTGACATGACATCCTACTCTCACCCATTCGAATCCAAGGTGTATTCTAACGTTCTTGGGGGAGTTGGAAGGGAATTATACCTGGCATGACTCAATGAGGGTCGAATTTGAGAGGAAGAGTAACTCCCATAGAAGAGGAAAAGGCATCTTGGAGGTATTGTGACACTCGGGCTAGATTCCCTAGCTTCTATGACAACAACGATGAAGATGCTATGACACTTATGACAAGGATGAGACCTGATTGCTGAAATCTGACCTATATGACATGCCAGGGCTAAAAATAGCCTCCAAGGATGCGCACAAGGGAGTTAGGGCAGCCTAATATTCCTTCCTTCGAATTGATGGAAGAGGGAGGCTGGGAATTGTTGGACAAGCGGCACACATTTGAATCTCTCCCCAATTCGAGTTGGCATGAAGCTCATGGAGGGAATTCAAACCATGGATGGCTTGGGAAGATAATAAAAGACAAGAACCAAGAAGGAGAGTGGCTTTTGATCATTTCTCATTTTGCAAATTGGAGAGAATAGCTTGTCCATGCTAGTGGAGTGTTTACTCTACTTGCCTTAGTACCAATTTCGAGGGTGAAATATTACCATCCTAATTGGCAATTGGATAGGCCATTCAGACCTTTCATTTGGAGCTACAATGGATTCATTTGTTGCAGGTTGAAGCTAGAGGGTTGCTCGTGATCTTTTCTTCTTCAACTTGCTCCCACAACTCTCTCACATTTCTCTTCATATTTTGGCTCTTGGAGGAAGGGTGCATATGGTGAGATGCTGATCTCTTTGGGGGAGACCAAGGGGCTCCATTTATTTTTAATATGATGTATTCACTCTGTATTTGATTCTCAGAAGAACCTTAGGTCGAAAATCCAAGTGAAATTATGTAAAAATGCCAAACTATGTATGAATGGTGCCATTTTCCCCTATATCTTGTTGTGAGAGCTTGAAGTTGTTTGGTTTAGATTTGTTTCAGTCAATATCTGTGATTTTATTGATGTATGGAGAGCCATTAATGTATTGAAGAATTTTCATACACATTACAAAATTCTTTGGAACATTAATCTCGAAATTCATAACAAGTTGTGGAGTTTTTCTATCATTCCCCCCTATGTGAAGACATGTCTACAAATATCTTATTTATGGGAGTTGCAGCAGCCTTTAGGAACTGATTAATGATGCATTTGGGTTCCCATTAAAGTCCTATAACTAATCCATGTCTCTTTTCTGAAATTTGGGAGGTTCGTACTGCATTTGGGAAGCCATTAGTGACCTCTACCCTTGGGGGTTTGAACCTCGAAATTACTAGTAAAATTAGCCAATTTCTCCCGAAGTTAAATGAATGTTTCATAATTATTTTGAGAGTTTCCAAGCACCCATCAGCTTAATTTTTATGTCTTAATACCTTTCAAACACCTTTAGACCCAATTTGAGAGCTTTAGGAGCCATTTGGAAGCATTTGAGTCATTACTAGTCTACGGGTCGAATTGGCCAAAAATTGCAATTTTTCCCAATTTTTCCAATTTTATAAAAAGGAACACTACATAATAGGATAGGGGATATGGATTTAAAAGGATGATCACGAGAAAGGTAATCCTCAAACCAAGATGAAATATATATATCAGAAGCGAACCTTACAAAAGTTTGCATGTATAACTTCAAGATAGTATTTGACAAAATGAAATAATTAGGGATCAATTTTAAAGAAGAGCAAGAATGAGAAACTTACAACAAACCAATAATGATTGAGAGATAAGGGAGCTAAGAGGATCAAAATAGAAAACATTATGAGAATGAAAATCAATGGAAAATAGAAGATGGGTAGAGGGAAAAGTAACATCAATAGAGGAACAAACGAAACAAGTAATTCGCTTAGATGATGGATTAAGAATTTCCAAGAGTAACTTAACTTATAACCGTCTTCATGATTAAAATTGTTTGGTTTTGTTTATATTTATAGAGCTTCCCTTACAAGGAGGGAGGAATAATGAGAGTTAGATGCTGGAATTTTGATTCGATCAATGTGAGGAACCTGCAACAATTAATTGATAAAATGCACAATATATGAGATCACAGAATATTTTTATTGATCACAGGCCACTTCGAGGGGGCAACCTCCTTTGAGCAAGCTCAGTACAAATAAATTCACGGTGCCTTCATTAGCTTCAACACAAACTTATATACTAAGTCTAGGCGCCAATACTATGGGTCAAAACCACAGGCCAGTACAAATTATGGATCAACAAATACTACGAGACGACTTACAAAGCATATGCGTCCAACAACAATAATACAAACTATGGATCAAAAAATACTATGGGACGACTTACAAAGCATATGCGTCCAACAACAATATACTAACAAGTAAAGAGAATGGTTGACATGGGTTCCTAACATCCCCCCCCTTAGAAAAAGCTTTGTCCTCAAAGCTTTATATGTGGAAATTGTTGTTGAATCTAAAGAAATGGTTCCCATGTAGCATCCTTTGGTTGCATGCCGTGCCATTGAATTAAGACCTCTGTGATAGAGCGAGAGCGAAGCTGACGAGTGCGCTTACTGAGGACGGCCTCTGGCTCCAAAAGGATGGATCCTTCATTACCCAGTTTTGGTAAAATAGTTTGTCCTCTGATGTTGGTGCCAAGAACTTTCTTTAGACCAGAGACATGAAATACTGGATGAATGCGAGAAGAAGGAAGAAGTTCCAATTTATAAGCAACAGACCCAATCTTCCAAAGAATCCTATATGGCCCATAGAAATTTGGAGCGAACTTATGACTCCCTTTGAGTTTCAGGGAGGATTGCTTGTAAGGCTGGAGACGAAGAAAAAAGATATCACCTGCTTGAAAAGTGCACTAGAACGGTGTTGATCGGTTTGTTGCTTCAAGCGATTTCTTGCCATGTGAAGATTGTCCCACAAAATGCGAAGAATTTGATCGTGGTTTCGAAGGACCATGTCAACTGCCTGAACTGGTGAATTGTTGGGGGTGTATGGAAGAAGAATTGGTGGTGCCTGACCTTAGACTACTTCATATGGAGTCATTTTAGAGGTAGTGTGGTAAGAGGTATTGTACCACCATTCAACAAGAAGGAGCCACTTTTCCCACTGATGTTGTTGTTCAGAGGTGAAGCAACGAAGATACGTTTCCAAGCATTTATTGATAATTTTAGTCTGACCATTTGTTTGTGGGTGATACCCTAAACTCATCTTCAGTTTGGTGCCAGTGTGGCGAAATAGTTCTGTCCAGAAATGATTGGTGAAAGTCGCATCACAATCCGAGACAATGGAAGAATGGATACCATGAAGATGATTTAGTTATGGTCCAGGAAAATTTGAGCGATTTAGGAGGTTGTATAGGGATGGCTGAGAGCAAAAAAATGACTATATTTGGAGAGGCGATCAACCACAACCAAAATCATTGTCTTCCTTCCATATTTAGGGAGCCCTTCAATGAAATCCATAGAAATATCTGTCCAAATCCATGTAGTTATGGGCAAGGGTTTGAGCAATCCCGGAAGGAGTGTCGTTTCACCCTTATTGCGCTAGAAGGTATCACATTCAGCCACCATCTATTGAATTGTCCTTTTCATTTCCTGCCAAAAGAAGTTACGCTGGGCCTACTCATACGTTTGAGGAACCCAGAGTGCCTTGTCGATGGAGAAGCATGGAGTTCATAGAAGACAACCTTTTGAAGATCTGTGCTCTGGGGAAGCACCAGATGACCCTTCTATCTCAGGGAAGCACCATCCCAAGAGTAATGTGGTATAGCAGAAGGGTTGTTGGCCACGCGTTGGATGATTTGAGATAATGAAGAGTCATTGGCATAGCCCTATTGAACATATTGCAACCAATTTGGAACATGCATAGAAATAGCTGAAAGAGAACCTTGGTCATCAAATGTGCAAGAAAGATCATCCGCCACAATATTGTCCTTACCCTTCTTGTAAGTGATCTCATAGTCATAACCCATGAGTTTGCTAACCCATTTCTGTTGTGCTGCGGAGGATACACGTTGTTCCAGGAAATATTTTAGACTCTAGTGATCAGTCTTGATGCATAAATGATTCCCTAATAGGTATGGTCGCCACTTCTGTACTGCATGCAAAATAGCCATCATTTCCTTCTCATATGTAGAGGCAGCTAAATTATTACCTAAAAGGGATTTGCTGGTTAACACAATGGGGTGTTCATCTTAAAGGAGAACAACACCATGTCCATTGCCGCAAGCATCACTCTCAATAATGAAGGGCTTGGAAAAATCGGGCATAGCTAGAACAGGTATAGTACACATAACTTCTTTTAGTTTGTCAAATTCACGCTCAGTAGCATGTGTCCATGTAAAAGCATCATTTTTCAATAGATAAGTTAATGGAGCTGCAATCTTCCCATAATCCTTGACAAACTTGCAGTAGTATCCAGTCAACCTAAAAAAACCACGAAGGCTCTTGAGTGTCTGAGGATGCGACCAATTGTTCATGGCAGTGATTTTGGCAGGATCCACACGAACCCCTTGTGCTGAAATAATGTGCCCAAGATACTCTACTTCCTTCTGTCCAAAAATACATTTAGACTGTTTGGCGTGGAGATGATGGTCAGAGAAAAGTTGCATAACAAGATCCAGATGTTGGAGATGTTCAGCCCATGTTTTACTGTAGATGAGGATATCATCAAAGAAGACCAGAATGAATTTCTGCAAGTAGGGCCGAAATATTTTATTCATCAAGGCCTGGAATGTGGAAGGAGCATTAGTGAGGCCAAAGGGCATGACCAAAAACTCATAGTGGCCATCATGTGTGTGGAAAGTTGTTTTAGGGATATCATCCTCATGAACCCGAATTTGATGATACCCAGGACGAAGATCCAACTTGGAGAAAAATTGAGCACCATGAAGCTCATCAACAACAGGAATTGGAAACTTATCCTTGATTGTGAGGTGATTAAGTGCTCAGAAGTAAATGCAGAGGCACCATGACCCATTTTTTTGCGGACAAGAAGAACTGGTGAAGAAAAGGAACTAGTGCTTGGGCGAATAATACCTCGCTTCAATAATTCCCGAACAAGCATTTCAATCACTGTTTGGTGAAATGGGTAGCGATAGGGCTTGATGTTAGGAGGAACACTTCCGGGAAGGAGCTGAATACGATGGTCCTCTAGCCTTGAAGGTGGAAATCCCACTGGTTCATCAAAGACACCTGTATATCGATCCAAAATTTGTTGTAGATCCAAAGGAGTAGTGGAGACCGTTGATGGTTGCATATGAATGGAATGGATCTGAGCGATGACACCATGTGAATTATTCTTAAGGAGTTTCTCCATGCGATGTGAATTGATGATGCTGAGAGACCCTGGTTGTAAGCCTGTCAATGTGTGTTTTTGTCCATTGGATGAAAACTGCATCCAAAGTTCAACAAAATCCCATAGATGGGGCCAAGTGTGCGTAGCCATTGAGTGCCCAAAACCACATCACATCCGCCTAAGGTCATGGAAAACATATAAGAGCGTAGGTTATAATCTCCCATAGAGAGACGCACATTGAGACACTTCCCTTTGCAAGGCAGGGTGCCCCCATTGGTAACCATGACTTCAAAGTTGGAGCAAGGATGGACAAAACAATCAGCCTGTTTGGTAATTCGAGGGTCAATGAAGTTATGAGTGCTACCATAATCAATGAGTATTGTAAGAGGAAGATTCTTGAAGTAACCCCTGACCCGCATTGTTTAGGGGGTGGTGATTCCGGCTAAAGCATGGAGAGATATCTCTGGGTGGTCATCCCGAGACAGAGGGTCAATAGGTGGCTCTTGAATGTCGACCTGATCATCTATTGTATCTGGAGCTTCTTCACCAATTTCAGAGGCAGGCGGGGAATCCACATCCAAGAGATATAGCTTTTGCTCAACATATCTATGGCCCCGAGTGAATTTCTCGTCACAATTATAACAAATCCCTTTTTCTCTGCGTGCCCGCATCTTTATTTTAGACAAATGCTTGATAGGAGTTGGTCGAAGAGCTGGCGGGATGGGAGGTCGTTGAGAACCCATATTTATGAAGGGAACAAAAGTGGGTTTGGAGCGTTATTGGGTTGCAATCTTGTCTTCTGCCAACTTAGCCAACCCCACGGATTCCATCATTGTGTTGGGACAGAACATTTTGACCTCAGGGCGGATTGCATCCTTTAGACCACTGATAAAACAACTCCTGTAGAAGTCATCAGGTAATCCTTCGGTGTGATTGGCCAATTTCTCAAATTCGGTCTAATACTCTCTCACAGTGCCAATTTGGTGAAGTTTAGTGAGTGCTCTAGTGAATTCATCAAAAGCACCAGGACCAAATCGTTGCAAAAGGAGCTGGCAAAAATATGTCCATTTTGGCTATTCATGAGCCTTGATGTACCGATGGTACCATTGAAGAGCTTCCTGTTCCAAATGAAATGATGCAAGGGAAACTTTGTTGACATCAAAAGTATTATGCAGAATGAAATATTGTTCTTCCCAATAAATCCATCCAGTCGGATCAGTACCATTGAAGCGAGAAAAATCAAGCTTCGGACCACGAAAATTGCTGGAAGAAGAGAACCCATTGTCTGAAGAAGACTTTGATTGTCGTTTATTGGTCATAGCGGAATGCTCAAGATGGAGGCCAAGAAAATTTTCATCCAGATCCTAGATTTTGGTTTTGAGGGCTACAAGTTCTTCCTCCATGGTTTTTGCTCCTGCGCGGGTGGCAACCATAACCAGGAGTTTGTTTTTTAGTGGGTAGAACAACAAAAACAAAAGCTGTTTTAGTAAAAGAAAATCTGGATTTGGGAAAAAATCAGATGGGTAATTTGGGTTTGACTAGGTTTTGGACACTTTTGAATGGACAGGGAAGCATAAAAGGAGGATTTCAGAAGTGGAGTGAAAGAATGAGAAATTTTGGTAGAGAGGGACAAAGAAGCAGAAATAGGAAATGAACACTGTGGTAAAATTTGAAGGCGATTGGGTGAAGATTGAAGAAGTTATGGCAAACCCTAAAATTAGACAAATGTGAGATGTCTGGCTTTGGGAAGTGGAATTTGGGATAGGGTCCTCAGGAATGAAATATGCAGAATGGAATTGCAGGGGTGTCAGGGAAGTTTCAAGGGAAACAAAGTTAAAACAAGGGAGATATGGCGAAAAAATAGAATTTCACGGCGCTTTCATTGGCCTCAACACAAACTTATATACTAAGTCTAGGCGCCAATACTATGTGTCAAAACCATGGGCCAGTACAAACTATGGATCAACAAATACTACGGGATGACTTACGAAGCATATGCGTCCAACAATAATAATAATACAAACTATGGATCAACAAGGGACGACTTACAAAGCATATGCGTCCAACAACAATATACTAACAAGTAAAGAGAACGGTTGACATGGGTCCCTAACAATCAAAGCAAATGAGGTGTTTAGAATTAAATGAATGCTCTGTTGTGGATAATTTATCGAGATGACTATGATTAGTATTAGCAATGTGCTCTTTGAAATGGGCTTGAAAGTATCTACCAGTTTGTCCAATATAGGTTTTTCCACATGAACAAGTAAGCTAGTATACTTATTGGGAGAGGAAAGGGTTGGACTTACTTTGACACTTATAAATAGTTGTTTAAGCATTTTATGGGGTTTTAAGATAGTTTAAATATTCTTTATGATTAAAAGTATGAAAACCAATGAAATGGGAGTCATGCCAATGAACTTTGTTAGTTACATGTGATTTTGAGGGAATGAATTTAACTTTTGAGGAGGTATCTTGATGCAAGTTATCATAAGTATGTCTCGGACAAATAACCAAGCTATACAACAACTACCATTGATTCTATAATAAAAGAAAAACATTGAGGACAAATTAAAGTTAAGCTACAGCTAAAATATAGTTGAGGTACAGTTGTTAAAGTTCATAGATTTATTTTGAATCATCTACGTGGTAGGAATCACCTAATATGGAGGTCAAATTTATCAAAAGAGCACCATCCAAATTGTTAACACCTATCTTTTGTCCGCCTACCTTGTCATTAGCCCCATCACACTTTTTTTAAACAACAACGATAAAGAAAATTATATTATAAAAGAGAAGAAATTACATACGCCCCCGGGGCTGCAAAATATCATACAGGAGTTCAAAATATAGGGTTTTTGTGCAGTACAGAGATGCAAAAACTTCTATCTGCTGAACATTTTTACATCTTTTAACAAAATTTAACCTTCTACTTCTAACTATATAAACTTTGATAAATTGTCTTCCTAGGAAAATACAAAACAACGTCTAGAAACTTAAAACAAAAGGGGGGAGATAAAGATATTCATTCCTGAGCGATAACTTCTTCAACTTCGGTCTGAGAAACCAACGCTTTGTCCATGGGGGAGGCTTCTGCACGTTCTCCTTCGGCCTCACGATTCCAAGGATAGATACCATTAACATCAACTTGCACTGCTTCAAATGGTTCTCATGTCATTCAACGGTATTCATGTTGATGTCATGTATATTCGGACACAACTCCGCCAACTTTCCACTGACCCCGTCCAACTTTGCACTCTGAACATGCTACATTTCAGCCACACTCCTCTTCATCTCTTCCACTTCGTCGGTCTAAACATGGTACCTCATCTCGGCATTCTCCAAATGTGTTTCAAAACACGCCAAATCCAAGTCGGTCTGCCTTGATTCCTCCAAGCAAGCCTTAGTAACTTCGAAAATGCACCAGTTCATTTTTCATAGGTCCGTCATTCCTTCTTTAATTTCCAAAATCTCTTGCGTGACATATTTCAAACCAGTGTCTTCCTTAGGATGGTGCCAGTTTGAGTCCTTTCTCTTCAAAGAACCTTTCTCTGCCATCTCAATGTCCTTTGAAACTATGGAATTCACGCTACTTTCAGAGGTCTCAAAGCAATGCAAATGAGGAAAGAGTAATTGAATCTCCCATAAATCCTCTCGCATCGTTAATGACGGTGGGAACGCCATCATTCTCCAACAGCTATCGTACCCCTTACCCAACTGCACAACATGGTGAGGAATGTGCGAATTTAATGGAGGAATGAAGAGACGGGACCCTTCCGCACCAAATCTATACATTGACCTTCCATTTGTGTAACTCCCGATAATTTCATAAAAATTTAAAATTTTTAAATTACCATTAAATGTTAATAATTGTAAATGCGGAAATAATGAATGCTTATAAAGACAACATTAATTAACAAAGTCATTAATGCAGAAAACAATTAGTTATTGAGACTCTTAATTTTAATGGTTGAGATATGTCATACTTCTGTTAAGATGCTTACGACATTGTTATTATTTATGTTAACTGTAACTCATGATATGTTGCGATAGAGTTTTATTGACTAGGTTCTGACAGTTGCTTTTGATGATGATGAAAAGGGTCTTGCGAGGTACCCTGAGGTTTACTTAGCTATATTTAGTTAAGGCATTCGAACCCTGTTTCCATGTGCAAACCACAGGTAAGAAATTCTACGACAACATGTGATAAGAGTACATGTGTCTTTCGTTTCATTGCCAATGTAAAATTTGAATGCTAAGTACTTCTATGCGAAACCAGTTACTGGAGGTTTGGATACTTGGTTCTAAATCTAGTTCATATACTGTTTCACAAAATTCTCCAGTGTTATAATTTCACGTCTTCCAAGTATTTGTTATAATGCTGTAATCATTATCATAATGTCATTATTATCAAAACAGTGATACCAATATCTACTGATGAAGCTATTAGAAAGCTTATAGAAAAACTAGTGTTTATACTATGGAACTATCATTCTGTCTTGATTCCACTAAACTTAGACTATTCTTAGTCCTGAATTCATTATTTGATATCCTTACACAGTCAATATATAAATGGCCTAGTGACTAGTGTTATGAACTCAGCATTAAAGTGTATAACGTCACCATTTTAACCATACCTTAGGTATTACATTTATCAATTAGACTTGCAACACATGGTTAGCATATTAAAAGGGTATTAGTTAACTATACCTATAGGCTCATACTATTATTATGAAGTGGAAATTCTTAGCTATTGTATGAAATCTATAATGTACATAGTATCTAGTTATACATTTGCATAACTAAAATCCCAACTATATCTACGGTCTCCATTATCCAATGATTTACAATATGTATATATGGCTAAGCTTTATTCTAAAATCTATATACGAGTCTTCGTAATGAAATGTTAACATTATCAAGGAATTATACAACCACACTAAACATTGGTATCCACTACAATGTTACAATGCATAACAATAAACTAAGAGACTAATTTGTAATATGATCCACAGGTCTAACAAGGCAATTATTCTGATGTTGACAGGGTACTAACTTGGCATGGTTTCCAACTGACGTTGAAAATCCTAGCAGTAACGTCATTCCAAGGTTAAGTGTTGTGGAAGTCCAGTTGTAAGGTCTTTACATGGTTTGTGTTTGTAATGAGCATCCCCACAAGCTGAGCTGTGCCATGTACTGGCTCTCGATCTGCTTACTTGGCAATTGGTAGATGGGATAATCAATGCAATGGTGATTGCACTTGTGGTTCGAAATTCAACATACCTCCACTGGCGAGTCTCCCACCGTTGATCTCTGCAAGATCTGGGGCTATGAATGAAACCCTATGCACGCGTTGGTAAGAAATGGAAAACAATGGTTTTCAGCATTCATTGTTGCGTTTTTGGTGGAAGGTCGTGGAGTCGATCGTCTGCTGCAATGTAGGGTTTTAGCGTTGGTTGAGAGGAGGGTTTCGTTCTTAGTTTCGAACCTTGGACCTGTGAGGGATACTTCCTAATAGTTGTAGACTCAAACTTGTGCCATAGCACCACGATACAGCATGGAAGTTGAGTGTGGTTTTTCTTCTGTTAGTTATTGAATTCATAGCGGCACCGGGGTTCGATCCTTTAGTTTGTGAAAGGATCTTCTGTGTTTAACTTGTGGATGTTACAAAGCCATTAGGCTTCGTCGTTTGTCAGCGAGGAGTATCTCGAGCCAGGAGCTTCGTGCCTGGGTAAGTTTTCGTTATTAGTAGTAATAATACTATACATTTAAGTTTCTTCTGCGTCTTTCGAGTGATAACCCTTGCAGAATGTGTTTGACAGGTGCTTCTCCGTTGGAGGATCTCTATGGGCAAAGTTTGGAAAGAGGACGCTGCTACCACTCCGGGTAAGCCTCTGCGGTTCTTAAAAACCTCGTAGGAACCCTTGGCCAGGTTTAGCTGGTGATAGTAGTATGGCGAGGGTTGGAAATCCGTCCTCTTGGAGTAATGGCCGAGTTAAGTTAAATTTTGGAACAAGACTATAAAGAGGATAACCTTCCGTTTTGAGTTGATTAGTAGCTTAGTGATGACTTTCTGAGTCGTCTCGAATTTGTCTCTGGACTGATAGATGTTTTTAATGAAAAAAACCTATGGGAAAAAGAAGAAGAAAAAAAATAGAACCTCGAGAGGTCTCTGTTGAAATTTTGGTTTACTTATAATTTTTTATGACGAAGCTTGGAGAACCGAGGTTCGCCGCTCCTGAAGGTTAATAGCTCGTCTTGTATTTAATATTTTGTTTACATAATGGTTTAGAATACGTAGAAGAACTGTTGATGGAAAACTTGTATCGTTTCCTGGAAACCAAGTTTGAATTAATGAATTGAAAGGATTTTGGTTTTAGTATGTTTTGGAAATTTGAATGGGAATCAATGTACATGTTACCATCTCGACTGTACTGTTTAAAAGAATAAGAATAACATCCATGGTCGAGTTCTAATGGCTTCTGTTAAATGATGGTTCGTTTGTATGAAATGTTACGCTTCTGGTTAATGAATGGTTTGATGAAATGCTTATAAAGACCGTTGAAATGAAATATTTCACCTTGTTTGGAAAAGTTGAGGCCACAGGGTTCGATTCCGTTTCTAAGGATGACATTCTACCCTGTAGGTTGTACTGGCAAGCCTTGCTTGCTGAGGGATTGAACTCGAGACTGGGTCTTCACAAGTAATTTGTAATAAATTCAACTCTCTGGGAATTATCTTGAAGGGTTGTAACGTATTTCTTTAGGCATTGATACTACTATCATACTTTCTGTTAAGTGATAAAGAGTGATGTGATGGTGTCCTCAACGAAGATAGATAGTGAGTTTGATAGAAAATAATACTCAGGGTTTGAAATCTATGTCTGCTATAGCTTCAGAAATAATGTCTATCGGTTGTATGATCGATTAGATCTTAAACCAAATCATAGAACCGTTTACTAAGTGAATGTTTGGAAACTAGGGTTTATATATATATATATATATATATATATATATATATATATATATATATATATATATATATATATATATATATTAAAAAGAAATAGGAAGCATTTATATTTATAAAAAGTAATCTATGCTCAATCGAGCAGTGATAATTCGTGATCAAAAGATAAGTATTTACTGTTGTGAATAACACTATGTATCGAGAAAAGAAATATGCAGCCGTTATAATTCTAGATATACAATGTCTGCAATCATTGAATTTATATAAAAGGAAATGTGATGAGTAATTTTTATTGTTTAGAAACAGTTAGAGATAATTTGGAAAATATATAACTGTGCAACAAACAACATGGGGAAAAATACAGAGGAGTGAATTTTTAATCTATCATTCTATCAAATCAACCATTATATTACAAAATCATAATATCTTCAGAATGTAAACAAGAACAACAAAAGAATAAGTAGAACCTGAACCAGTAGATAAGTGGACAAACACCCAAGGAGGCCGTTCCACCCAACCTGCTCCTGAAGATAGCCAAGATGCCTGCCTTAGGACCCCCGAGCCTATTCACTGAACCACTTGGAGGAAGAAACTTTAGAAGCTTAGGTCCTCAACTTGCAGCAGTAATTAGTTTATCTAGTCTTAAAGACTTAGCAGTCAAAGAGACCTGCACCAACACCTCCGGTTTTCCTTCTCAAATAATTTGCAGACTCACAATTGCACTCTCACATAGCCTCCCTATTCGAATCTCTCAGTGATCACCTGATGCACTTGAGGAATATTTCTGCAAAAAATATTATAAGAGCTGCCTCCTCAATTCGAATTGCCTTATGTAGGCTGCCTAGGCCTTTTAGTGGTTAACTGGTCATTAATGAGCTGACTGCTCACTTCCCCCACCTGGGGAATAATGCCACAATTTTAGGGGTAGTTGTCCCATAACCAACATCTAGTGGTGGAGTGCAAATGCTGCCACCTATCCCATGCCTTCTAACAACTTCCATTCCTCCTAGTGGGTCAGTGAACACTCTTTTAACAGCTTTCGTGAGTGTTTGTCTCCTATTTTAATTTATTAAATAATAATAATAAGTCATTACAGTCATCTTTGACCAGATTTGGTCACAATTACAAAACTTTGTAATTATAATTTAACATAAAGTATTTTGCAAAATAAAATAAATATCCTCAAAATTTGGGTAGGTGACAATTTGTCGAGCCACATAACTGGCAGCAACCTCCGTCTTTATGGCCCATTCTCTCGGGAAACAAAGGAATTAATAGAGACATCGTAAATTGCAACACCATTTAAATTTAGGGTGGTGTTCATCAAGGGATAGCTCCCCCTCCTTTAATCTTGCTCCGACATTAACCATGCGATCCGCCTTCAAATTTAGGCTCCTTCTAATATGATAGAATTGCATAGAGGAAAGAAATGAATAATTCTATTTTGAATGTTATTCTTTGCTACTTTTATGAGTAGCAAATTGTTCATAGATTGAATGACAATTCGAGAGTCCCCAAAAACCATGAAATCTTAAACTTGTAGATCGAACATGCACTCTAGTCCTTGAGACAAAGTCGTCCATTCAGCATAGTTGTTCGTTTGCTTTCCTAGACCCTATGCATAAGTTCTAATAATGTTTCATCCTGGATCAAAGATGACTCGGCCCACGCCTTCCTCCCCTGGATTTTCTTTCGAGGCACCATCAAAGAAAAGAGCGAGTTTTTTTTCTTAGCCTTAACCCAATCTTGGAAAGCGTGAGGAGAGAGATCGATGGCCCAACTCATTTTCCTGGAAAAAAAATTGGACTAAAGGGAGTTGATCCCCACAAATTTGAGAGCCCAATTAAGTTCAATAGAAGAAAGCACCTCCTCTATCGAGATGGATTTACCTTGTGAGGAGAATAATTCCTTCGTTTGCATTTGAGCTTTCAAAGCTACTCTGTTTGTATTAGATTTTTTTTCCTTCAAAAATTTCCTTGTTCCTTGAAAGGCAAATCTGCCAATTGATATATTTAGGAGCTCTGCTCCGAAGCTGCTTCAAAGAACTTTTTTGTTTGAGAGGACTAGAATAACAATAATCCCATCCCCTGTAATATCCATTGACTTGATGTGACATGGAATACCCAAGATACTTCATAAATTCATCCCAAACATTTTTTTAAAAATTGACATTCTAAAAACACGTGTTCAATGGATTCCTCCTCTGGTTTACAAATGATACATATATTGGGGCCTTCAATGCCACGTTTCCTCAAGTTTTCAGCTGGCAGTATTTTCCAATGCACAAGAAACCGAGAAAAAGCGTTCAATTTAGGAGGACAATCTGACTTCCAGATGCTTTTCCAAATACTATCTGTGGGAGGGGCCGAAAAACTGTTTAGCAATGTTTTGTATCCTTCCTTTACACTATAAGAACCTTTATGTCCCCAACCTCTGGTGTCCCATTCTTTTTTATGTACAGGCGCCCTTCCATTTAATTCAAGAATAAGCTTATTACATATGGCAAACAAATGCTCATGTATCTCAATACTTTTCCAGCTCTTTCGATTCCCATTTTTGTGCTATCTAGAGAGATCATACAGAGTGTTGAAGCCTTTTTCGCGAAGCCACTCCTTTGCTTCATTCAGCTCCTCTTGTTCCTCAAGAGGAGGATTCTGAAGGATCCTATCACTCCAAATGTTTATCTTTTTTCCATTGCTAGGGACCCAGTGAAGTTCCTCTCTTATTAGATTGGCAGAAGATTTGCACAGATCCCATATTTTGTAGCATTTCCCTCCTATGTCTCCATCCAAACATGTCAACCTTGGACGTCTGAGATATTTCTTACGGATAGTTTGCATCCACCAATCATTAACTGTAACAAGTCGCCATAGAATATTGCCTCCCATTGCAACGTTAACCAGCCTTGTCTCTCTAATGGAGACCCCTCCTCTATGGTTTCACTTCTAACAAGTTCCCATTTAACCAAATGGAATTTCTTAATTCCTTCCTTTCCTCCCTGTAAGCGAAAGCTCCTACGTAATTTACTCACATTATTAAAAAAGCCCACCGGAGCCAAAAAGGAGGAGCAGAGGAAAATTGGCATGTAGGACAAAGTTGCTTTTAGAAGAGTTATTTTCTCTGCTAGATTCAGCGACTTGAATCCCCATGAGAAAACGCAATTTTTAATTTTTTGCAACACTTCGTTCCAATCTCCAGACCTACTTTTATTTAGAGAAATGGCAACACCAATATATTTGAAGGAAGACCAACTACTAACCCCACGGAAGCCAAGGATTCTTGAAATCTTAGACAAAAGCTGGGGGGACAATTCCAACTGAAGATTTTGCATTTCTCTTTGTTTGTCCTCCCTCCAGAAGCATTCAGAAAGGAGGAGAGAGCTAGGTTAAAATTCCTTGCCATGACTACAAAAGCACTTCCAAGAAGAATGGTATCATCTATGAATTGAGCGTGGTTGATGGCTCTAACCCCTCTTGAAATACTAATACCTGGGAATTTTTCTTATTCAGATAACAAATTTAAATGCCTGCTTAACGCATCCGCAACAATAATGTACATGAGAGTGGACAAAGGGCATCCTTGCCGCAACCCCCTTGAAGCTTTGAAAAAATCGGTGGGTCGTCTATTGATCAAAGGAACTATCCACGATTGACTGATGCATGCACCGATACACCTGATAAAGTTTTCAGAGAATCTGAAGCGATCGAAGACTTTGAAGAGGAAGTGGTGCTTAACCATATCAAAGGCGTTGGCCAAGTCCAATTTAATTGCCATGCCTATTTCATGTATGCTAAAGCTAGAGTGGATAGCTTCTTGAACCAAAATAATATTCTCAGTGATTTGCTTCCCCGCAATAAAGCCTTCTTGGTTCTCATAAATGATATTAGGAATTCTCTTTTTTAATCTACTAGCAATAATTTTAGTTAGAATCTTTTAAGAAGCATTGTAGAGAGAAATGGGGCGAAATCTTTTCAAAGATGAGGGCTTATTTTCTTTAGGTATCAAACTAATAAAGGAGGAGTTTATGGCCCCTCCAAGCTTGTCTCTCCTCTTTAAGCAATTTAACATTATGCAGGGATCGATTTTAATAATATTCCAATATCTTCTATAGAAGTAGATAGGAAACCCATCTGGTCGAGGAGCCTTTTCAAGGTGTAGGGACCAAATACCAACTTTGACCTCTTCTTCTGATATTTGATCAAAGAGAAAGGTGTTGTCTTCCTTCGAAACCAAAGCAAGGATATGTCTACAGAGAGCTTCGCTATCCTCCAACTCCTCCTCTTCATATTCTTGATAGAGAGCTTGAAAGTGTCTAAAAGCAGCCTCTTTGAGCAAAGGACATTTTCTCCCCATTTTCATCCTCCAGTTCTAGAATAGTATTTTTTCTCATTCTCTCTTTGTGTTGATTATGAAAATATCTATTGTTTTTATCCCTTTCCTTTAGCCAGAGACTTCTGGATGTTATTCTCCATTCCTCCTCCTCCCTTTTTTCCAGTTTCTGAATCTCTTCTCCCAACATTTTCTCTTTTGCTATAATTTCTTCAGTAATCTTGCAATGCTCCATTTCTTCTTGTAACTTCTCTAGCTCTTGTAACCTGCATCTCTGATCTGCAACTGAATCATGAAGGGATTTTGCCCAAATTTTAATGGTTGCCTTAGTGGATTTGAGCTTAGCCTCCCAAACGTAGCCCGGGGTGCCTTCCACATGAGGCATCCAAGCTTCTTTGATAATGTTGAAAACTTCTTCCTATTTGATCCAAGTCAGACAAAATTTAAAGGGAATAGGGCCATCAAAATCCAGGAGAACAAATTTGAGAAGAAGGGGCTTATGATCAGAAACAGAGGAGGGAAAAGTTCTATAAGAAGGAATAGTGTTTTTAAGCATAAATAATTCTCTTACTAGAATCCTATCGAGGCGAGACGCTATATGACCTGGGCCTATTATCCTGTTGCTCCAGGTGAAGCATCCCTTCATGGGCTTGATATCAGTAAGATTCCAAGAAGCTTGTAGGTCTTCCAAATTTTCTTCGTAGGGATCCCTGAATTTTGTTCCTCCTCCTTTCAGATGGGGAAATGGTAGTATTGAAATCCCCTGCAACAATACATTGATGATGTAAATCCATTCTTCGAAGACTTTAAATCGAAAGAAAAAAATCTTGCGTCTTATGCTGAAGGACTGACCATATACATTGCATATTCGGATTGTCTCAGTGTCTTCCTTGTCCTTAATTTTGACCATTACCCAGTTAGGGTTTTTCCACTTTTTTATCCAATAAAATATGTGAGTATCCCACGATATCGAAATTCCACCAGAGCTACCTACTGCTGAAACCGAGCTACTTTCACTGTTCTTCCAAACCTTTTTCATTGCTACTTTATATTCTTCTTCACTCATTTTGTCTCCTGGATGAGGACAATGGATATTTTTTCATTTATGATTATGTTTTTGATGGCTTCTATTTTAGTTTTCCCTCCTGATCCTCTGCAGTTCCAAGAGACCATTTTCATTATTTACCAGAGATAGAAGAGGGGCTCCTCACCTACAGGTTCTTTGCAACCCCAACTAGTTTCTTTCCTGGAGTGGAGATTATCTTTATGTGTTGATCTAAGCTAGCTTATTTCCCTTCCACTTTTTATTTCTCAGCTTGCTCTTCTCTGTGAGTCCTGTTTGATTTCCTACATTTCCCCTGAATGTTCTTTCTCTTCTTCCCCCATCTCTGATGATTCTTCTTCAGATGTCTTTGATTTTGACATGGTCACTGAACCTGATGATTATGATCAAACTTCAATGGTTGGTTGAGCAGCTGAAGTAGGGATGGGAATGATTCCATTTTCCCCTTCTTCTATTGTTGGTTGTCCTTCTTTTTCCTCCTCTAGCGTTTCTTCCCTTATTTATCCTTCCTCTTTTCCTTCTTGAGAGGCTAGTGCCTAATATCTGCTCCCAAGGTGTTGGATAATGTTGGCATTTGATGTCAAATATGCATTAGCAAAATAATGTCAAGCACCACTCTTATTTCAAAGTCAAAAATATTAAAATAAAAGTAAAATATGTTATGAAGAGTCACAACTGTTCGTTATGAAGAGTCATGATGCTTTATTTTTACACCTCTTCAATGATTATATAGACAAAGTCTTGTGTTCGAAGAGGAGTGTCTTTGGAGTTTTAAAATGAAGATCTGAAGTAGTACAGAGGCCAAAGAAAATAAGTGAAGAGCATAAGCAGATTCCATAGAAGATATTGATGTTTTGAAAATCAAATATGGGTGGGAGGGTGGTGCTAGGGCAGGCTATAGGCCTGCAGGGGATTGTAGCCCTTCTAGTAGAAGCTGGTAAAACAGGGTGTCGAAGCATCCTTTCAGTTGGAGATAATAAACCAGGGGGTCGTAGCCTCCTTCCAGTTGTAGCTGGTAAATAGGGTGTTGGTGCATCCTTTCAGTTGTAGCTGAAGAAACCCGGGGATTGAATTCTCCATCAAGTTGTAGCTTGTAAACAATTTTGTAAAACACTTATTATTAAGAAAGTGTTGGTGGTTTTGCCTTTGTGGATTCCATGATAAAAATATGTATGTCCACAATTGTTTATTCTTCTTAACATGTTGCTTTAATGTGTGCTTAATACTAAATTGGATTAATAAATTAAGAAAAGGGTCAATACTGATTCACCCCCCCTCTCAGTATTTCTAGATATTCCAACACGAAGGGCGCTTCTTTTGTCTACGGTGGAGGGGGGGAGGAGGAGGTTGAGTTTTATGGGGCTCTTTTCTTTTCTTCTTCGTGACCACTGTTTGTGCTAGAAAGTGTCCCTGGACTACAAAGGGTACAAGCTAGAACAATCTCAAGAAAACTAAAAGGAAATCAATTTTTTTTTGTAATTTTTGTTTGAAGGAATCATTCACAAGAAGGGAGGTAATTAAATATCAAACATATACAATCACTAATCATAAAGAAATCTTGAAAACCTGAAGTGTAAAGATGTAAACATAGATATAAACCATAAGCATTCATTCAATAAGAATCCAGTTCTGTCCACAAATTCATAAGCATTCACAAGATAAACACTTTTATCCAAAAATGAAATTATCAACCAGGTGGTTAAACAAACCATAAACATAAACCAGAAATAAGAGTCAATAGATGGCTTATATAATATATTCAGATAAATCTCCAGTCTTCAAAACACTTACATGAGAGTTACTGTATATGTCAAAGTGCAAAACAACATCATCAGTCCTATAGCCCTTCTCTAGAACAAAAACCAACCCCCCAAGTGTATCTCTTTCCTTATTTTATAATTACAAAATGAAGTATCCATAACCACTTCTTTAGGTCAGGTTTCGAAAGTATTCAGCAGTTACATTAAGTAGTTATACAAACTAACTTTTGAATGACTAAAGACAAAAAGTAACTTTTAACAACTACGAACAAAATGAAATATAGGAATACTTGAACAACTGTGCAACCAGGTGGCAATTAAAATTGCTTAGCATATTCTGCTAGCATAGTTATTCCCTCCAATGCATGAGATCTCTTAACATGACGAGCCTGCTCTGTCTCCATGCCTCGAACCTTGTTTGATAATAACTTGTTCTGCTTGTTCAAATCTTCAATCTGCTTAGTCAATTCTTCAGCTTGTGTCTCTGCATGTCCTTTTCATCTTAAAGCTTCCTTAGCCACTGAAATTAATTCCTAGTAATGAGCATTTACATATTCAAGATCCTCTCTTAGCTTTTTATTTGTTGTCATGAGTCTTTCATTTGATTCACTCAGGAATCTAACCTGTGTCTTATGCTGCTGCAATGATTTCTTGAGATTTTTTGTCTCTGAATCCATTTGAATGCCTCCATGCAATGTTGAATCCTGATCTGATAGCAATGGAATATCTAATTTCTTGAAACTTAGGTCTTCTTCATACTTATTCTTCGTTGCTGCTTCTGAAAATGGAGTTTTTGAACTAAGACCTTGTTCAAAATTAGGAATGACTTCTTCTTCTGTAACTTCATCACATTCTTTAATTGATTCTGGTATCATTGCATGATCCTCCTCTATGCTTGTCTGAAGCTGCTGTAACTTTAATTCTTCTTTACTATCTCCATATTCCTCACCTGAAGAATCTTGAATAATGATCACCTTCTCCTTCTCTAACTTATGGTTTAAAATCCTCCTCATGTTCAACCTAAGTTTATTCGTAGCTCTGGTCTTGGGTCTCCATTTAGGTTTTTCGAGCTCTACCAAAGACTTCACATCAGCTTTAAAATCTGGAACATGAAAGACCCTCTCCTTGGTATTGACAGTAAGAGTATTTGATACTGAATCTCCTTCTTGAAAAATACAACTGTGTTTTTCCTCCATTGAACTAGCAACTTCTTCCTTATTAGAAACAACAAGGTTTTCCATTGTAACATCCTCAGGGACATGTTGATGTTCTTCTTGAGACATGTGCTCCTGTTCTGCACCATCAGGCTTTATAGAGTCTTCCTCCAAATTATCCTTCTTCAAATTACCCTCTGCCGCATCTTCGACTGGACCTTTTTTAAACCTTTTAACAAAGCGAGATTGCTTACTTGGCAAGGGTTTCTTTCCAGGTTCATCTTCATCCGTTTTAAACCCTGACCAAAACAAAAAATGCTGTCACTTTCGATTTGTCTTCTCCAGCTCTGTTAAAACAATCAGTTTAACCAAACCATGATGAAACACTGACTGACTTGTATGATCAGTGTGACCCTTAACCCTATCTGACATCTTTTGAAGACTTCTGAGCAGAAAAAACAGTAGATTCATCTTGGATTGTTGATTTAAATGAAGAAGAAACCTGATACGATATTTAAAAACCGATGCAAACCCTCCCTCACAAGTAAGGTAGCTCTACACAATCCCAATGACCTCCTTCCATTCTGGTTTGAAGTTTTTAAAATGAACCCCCTTGCTCCAATCAAGGGATTCGCAGCTTGGTAGCAGAAACATGCTTGGATCAAACTCAAAAGGAATTTTCTTAAATCAACATTCTCCTTCAATGGGCACACCAGTAGCTTCATATATTAAACCCTATGTCAATTCAAACTTCAAAGTATTAAAGCTAACACTAAAATTTGAAATATTCTGAGCAAATGCGCGGGTAACATCTACATTGAAACCTGAAATTCTCTTAAAGAAATTAAACCAACCAACTGCTTTGAATAACTCCACACATTCTGGGAAATCCTTTGCCCAGTTGGTATCTGTTGGCTCAAAATGGCATAGCTTACCACACTTGCCCATAGCTTATGCAGTTAATCACCGACTAGCTTCTTGGAACTAAACATAATCAAAAATTTTGAAAAATCTAAGAATACGTGGTTTACAATCTTAGAATTCGAGGCTTCTCCTATCTTCAACTCCTTTGATAATGAGTCATCATGAACTTGACAAATGTTATTATGTAACAAACAGCTCCCTCGAGATCTTCGATCATCATGAAAAACAATGTGCCAACACTTACTATGAATTAACCACGACCCTCCATTATTTCGGATTCCAACAGCGCTTTTACATATGTAATTTGGTAACTATGCTGCGGGAATGTTCTCACATGTAAACTTTTGCAAAATCTCAACATAGGAGTTAGGGTAGATATTAATAAGTGTTTGAAAACTTAAAAATAAATGAAATATTTAATAAGCTAGCTATTATAACATAAAATAAAAGTGGAATAAAATAATAAAATCATGGTCATGTAATAAAAATGAAAAAAAATCAAAATAACTTAAAATCAAGCAAAAATAGAAAGCAATGAAAAATTTAGAGACTAAGGAATACTAAAGGGACTAGGTACAATTCCAATCCTAACATCTGGCTCCATCTGGCGGATGAAAGCCTCCTTGTGAGGTTTCAAGATCCTGTAGACCAGTGCCTTCTGCAATAAAAAACTGAAACTTCCCTGTTATTCTTCAAACTTCCATTGGGAAATTGGAGTTGTATTTAGCTTATCTCACACCAGTATGTACAATGAATGAAAGCTTCTTACCTTTAGTAACTGTAAAAATGTTTAAGGAATCGTCCATTCACTGGATTAGACAACTCCTCACCCTCCAAACTCTGCAGTATGAAGGTATTATTTTCCAGAATTTTAGAAATTATGAAAGGTCCGAGCCACAAATTATAAAACTTGCCATGATGACCTTTCTGATCTTTTCTAGCATCCCACCTAAGCGCCATGTCTCCAAGAGAAAAAGTATATTCTTTAACTTTCCTATCAAATTTCTCTTTAATCTTATTTCTGTAAGCCTATGCTCTTTTTGCTAAAGCCTCTCGTTCCTGCTGCAGTTCGATCAATGAGAAGATTCTTCTTTGAATATCATTAGGTTCCTCCTAACTGTCTTGAAAAAACTTCATTACTGGAATTCCTAATTGAGTGGGAAAAAAAGTATCAGCACCATATACCAACTGAAATGGAGACAAACCTATTGCTTTTTTGGTGGTTATTTGATCTGCCCAAAGAGCATACTTCAACATTGAATCCGAAGGCCTCTTGTTCTGACTTAACAACTTTTTGATACTCTAGATGATATTCTTGTTTGTTGATTCTGCCAACCCATTCCCTTGGGGGTAATAAGATGTAGAATGTTTTAAGATAATGCCATTTTGCTCGCAAAAATTAACCATGGCCTTGGACTTAAAAGCCTGAGCATTATCTGTCAACAAGTTTTTAGGACAACCAAACCTACTCAAAATATTTTCTTGTATAAAGTTGATGATGACCTTATTAGTTGAATTCCGCGTAGGAATTGCTTCCACCCATTTTGTGAAGAAATCAGTAGCTGTCAGTATCCATTTGTGTTTTCCACTGGATGCAGGATTGATCTCACCTATGAAATCCAATCCCCATTGTTGAAAAGGAGCATTGACCACAATAGGTTTCAATGGTAAGGATAAAAGTTTTTGCTTACCAACAAATTTTTGACATTGAACACAAGCTTTGACCTGTTGATATACATCTGAGAATAAAGAAGGCCAGTAATAACCGGATCTTAGAATCTTAAAAGCTGTGGCTTTCCAATATTTATGACCTCCACAAGCACCTTCATGCAATTATGAAATGACTTCTTTTGTTTATGATTTCTCCAAACACCTGAGTAACAATCCTCCTGGATCCTTCCAATGCAATTGTTGATTTACCAAACAATATTTGGTGGCCTTCAATTTTAATGATCTAGCTATTTTCTTATCAAGGTGAGAAGGACACTGCAAATGTAATAGAAAATAAACTATATCAACATACCACACAGATTCTGCATAGTTATCCATGATTTGTTCTTCATTTTGCTTCGTTTGTAACTCCTCCTGTGTTGGTTGACTTGCCACTAAATGAAGGCCAAGAGATTCACAATTTGAATCAGCCAAAAGTCTTGCCAAAACCCGTCCTTTGACTAACTTGGTAGGTTTTATCTCCACATCATATTCCATAATATTAGTGATCCATCTTCCCCTCTTACCTTCATTGTCAGGTTGTGTCAGAATTTCCTTAATGGCAGCATTAGGTACATAAGCAATAATCTTTGAATGCAAAATATAGATCCTAAAGAACTTCAAGGCCTTAACCAATGCATAAGCTTGTTTTTCTAGTGTATTGTATTTTAATTCCGAATCTCTCAGAGTTTTGCTAAAGAAAGCAATAGGCTGTTCTAATCCATCTGCATTTTTTTGTAATAGAACAACAACTATAATGTCTTGAGATGAAAAAGAGAAAGTTAAGAAGTCTTTTGAAAAATCCGGGCTTACCAGCACTGGAGCTTCTGTCAGGGCCTGTTTGATCTTCTCAAATGAAGCTCTAGCTTCTGCTGTCCACTTTACCTCCTGATCTTTCCTCAACATTGATGTTATCTGTTTAATGGTTTCAGCAAAATTTTGGATAAACCATCTCAAAAAATTGATTTTTCCAATGAATGACTGGACATCTTTCTTACTTCTTAGGATACTGATCTTTAAAATAGCCTTGATTCTCTCAGGATCTATTCTGATGCCATCTGCTGAAACTAAATGTCCTAAAAGATTAACCTCCTGAACAACAAAATGTGACTTCTTAGGATTTAAAGACAGTCCAAATTTCCTACATTTCAAGAAAGTTTGTTTGAGGTGTTTCAGATGCTCATCATCAGATTTAGAAAATACAGTGATATCATCCAGATAAATTACTACAAATTTTTCGTTTTCTCCAACGAAAGCTATATCCATAGCTCTTTGAAAGGTCGCACCAGCATTCATAAAACCAAATGGCATCTTGTCATACATAAATGTACCCCAATAGTAAAAGCTATTTTTTCTCTGTCATCCGGATGCGCAGCAATTTGATTATAACTCGAGAATCCATCAATCATCAAAATTCTCTCGGCACCCACCACTTTCTGCAAAATTTGCTCAATCTTGGGAAAGGTATAATTATCTTTCAGTGAAGCTCTATTCAAATTGCGAAAATCCACACACAACCTAATTTCTTCGTTCTTCTTACGGACTGGAACCAAATTTTCTACCCATGATGAATATCTGAGTGGAACTATAATATTTGCATCTAATAGCTTCTTTACTTCTTTTTCTATGACTGGAAGCAAAGCTGGGTTAATTCTTCTCAGTTTCTGTCTGAAAGGTTTCACATTTGGCTTGAAAGGAACCTTATGTTGGATTATGCTGGTGTCATAGGTTTTCAAATCCTCATAAGACCAAGCAAAAATATCAGCAAATTCTTTCAGCAATTCAACATCCCTATTCCTTTCTTCATCTGGGAGAGCTTTGGAGACTTTCACCATCTTAGGTTGATCTTTTGTATCAATGTTACAACTTATAATGTTCTCTTCTGAATATTGCATGGTGGGATTTATTAAAGTATCATCTTTAGAAAAAATTCTCTCAAGGGGAACAAGACCCTTGGGAATAAAGTTTCCCTTCAACTCAATAATCTTATGCTCAACAATTGTATTTTCTATATATGCTGCAGTATCATCAACTTCGTCATCCTGATCTTGATCAATTAGTGAATTAGAAAACTCCCCAGTCAATTCCAAGAATTTTTTGATTTCCAAATCATCCTCAAAGACTCTCCATTGTCAGATATTATCTGGTACTGAAGGCCTATACTTGATTTCAATAGGATATTTTAACTGGGTCTGTTTTGGAATTATGAAATGTGTAGTTGCCAAAGCCAGTGAGTCTGCTGTTTGGTTCTGATCCCTGGGAATAAAAGAAATATTGAATGCTATAAAGAACTTGTTAATCATATCCCATGCTTCATTCCTATATACTTTACACAAGTCATGTTTTACCTGATAAATGTCCTTCACCTGCTGGACCACTAGTTCGGAGTCACCAAAAATAGTAAGTTGTTGAATTCCCAAATCCTTTGCAACACTTAGCCCAAGTTTTGATGCTTCATATTCAGCTGTGTTATTAGTAGTCAGAAATTCTAATTTGTACATCAAACAAATCACCTCCCCTCCTAGAGAAATCCGAACAATACCTACTCCCGCTCCTTCCTTGGATGATGATCCATCAAAGTACATCTGCCATAAGTCATCTTGTTGTTCAATAATAGGTCTGACTGGTGCTTCTTTTTATACATGAAGTATGCCAGTTGTATCTTCATTGCTGAAATGTAACATACAAGACCCCAAATATTCATCTACAACATAAATGGGATGGTTCGTTGGATTCTTATCATCACTTACTATAAAAGCAAGCTGTACTTCCCTATATAATCTTCTATGCTCTCCCCTAAAATCTTGGAATAGTTGCATATGCCAAATCCATCTGCAAAGTGCCTCCTATATTCTTTGCCCAAGATCTTGCGAGTAACATACCGAACTTAGGTGAAATGTTGGCCACGACCGCATCCATAATCACACTCTTGATGGGTAACTGAGCAAGACTTATCACAAGATCCTTAACTACTCCTAAGCACTTTACTGCTCTGGAATCAAATGCAAACAAGTCATGATATGGCTTTGTGACACTCAAACCAAGGGCCTCCATGACTGCTTTAGGAATCAGGTTATAAGAAGCTCTAGAATCTAACAGGCAGTTATGGATCATTTGATCATGGACAGTCAGGGTAATGTAAAAAGGAGGTGGAAAGTTTGAATTATTTTCAGGCTTATCAGATGAGGCAGAGCCAAGAATAATAGTAGGGTGGTCTTCTTGTAAATTTACAATATCTAAACGAAAATGATTAGCTTGTGAACTCAGTATTTTAAATGCAGGATCTCTAAAACAAGGAGTCTTCATCAATTCAGTTAATGGAACTGGAATCTTAAGCTTACAAAGTTCATTCTCAAAATTGAAATTTTGAACATTTTTATTACTTTCTTCAATCTCTGCAGCCTTGGCTTGATCACCATGGTTTTGTCTCTTTTCCAGTGCTTGATTAGGTAACTGTTTGGCAGGAAGAGCCATCTTCTTTTTGAGAATCTGAGCAATTTGTTTTGGACCAGACCTTAGGTTATAAGACTTCTTGGATTCTGATTGATAAATACTAGCTGAAACTTCAGAGCCAAGATCACTTTCTTCTTGATAAATAGTTGGACCAAAAATCTCAGAATTCTGATAATGATACTTGTTACAGCGTAATTTTCCACCTTGTGAGCATCAACATTGATTGGCTTTCAGGATCCATTTTATTGACTCAGATCCAGCATTCCATCCTCCAGGAACACACAATTCCCTATTTTTGTTCCTGTACGCTAGCTGTTCTACTATAGCCAGCGTACACGCAGGCTGTTCCACTATAGCCCGCGGACACCAAGTTAAATGGTAAAAACCAATAGATAATTACTTTTTAATCCCAAAAATCGGTCTTAGGGTGACCTTTGGCCCTCCATATTCCCCGAAATGACTCGGTTCGACCTTTCACTTACCTTTGAAAGGCTATATATTGAGCTCTTATGGTGTATGGAAAGGAGGAGAAAGAGAGAGCAAGATAACTCTAGTGGATTTTTGCCGTAACTTGAGTCTACACTCATTGATCCTTGTTGTTGTGAACTCTTTATGTTCACCTACAAAATTCCTTTCATAGTTTGAGTTTGCCATTGCATGGGGGATTGAAGTGGTGGAGGCACAAGTGGAGAGACCCAGTTCTTGGTTCAGATTGGTTGCCGACAAGAGGTCGTATATTGTACTTCTTGTTATTCATTAATGGAAATACTCATTTTCTCGTCCAATTGATGTTGTGAATGTTGTTAAATTACATTGGGTTACATTTGCTTATGATATCATGGATCATGCTATTGATTATGTGAATGCCTTTCACATGTTATATGCACTTGCTTGTACTTGTTGTTGAGACTAATCTGTAGGTTCAAGTGTAGATGTTGAAAGCTCAACGAGGATCTAATCCAAACATCCGGTTGAAGGTTGGTCTTTTCTCCATTATCTTAGCATTGTGATTTATATAGCATTGCATTGGGAATTGAGTTATTTTCTGGTAGTCAGCTGTCTGTTGTGGTCTGCCCCAAGCCATAGGAAGTTTTCTCCGTAACAGAAATGGTGACTCCGCTGGGGAGAACTTCCATTTTGGGGATTTTTTAGGCATTTGTCCTTATTTTGAGTTGTTGTTTGTCGAGCTTCTATGTCATTGACTGGTCGTCGGGATTCACATTAGAAAACTAGCTTTTTCTGGGTTGTTTGACCTTTTTTGGGCTAATTTTCCTTTCCATCTACGTGGGTCAACTTAGTTTTGACAGCGTCTACCCGCCTTTGTGTGAACTATAGCCCGTGTCTACCCGCAACTGTTCTTTGAACAGTTGGGTATAACTCCGGGATTGTTTGATTTTTGGCCTTGGGTGGTTGCTGGGTTGATTCTGGTGTTCCTGAGTCTTAGTTGGCATGTTTCCTGACTGTTCCATGCTCTGTTTGTGACCAAAAACTCCTCTTCTTTTTGTTTTTGAGCTTTTAGATTCTTCACAATTTCTTGTTTTATAGCTCATTAGCTTGGCTGAATCTTACTGTTTGGGTTTTGTTGGGTTTGCTACCTGATATGCTCTGCATTTCTTTACTGAATAGTTAGATTTTGGTTGCATTTTTTCATTTCATTATATTGAAAAAATACAAAAACTTTGTTTTGCATTTTCCTTGCAACTATAAGAGAAAATAGAAAAATATTTGATTTATGTACTGCATTTTGCATCTGAGTGCTTGTGATTTCATCTAGGACTTGCTTGAGCATTGAAATTATAAAAGAGATTGCATTTTATTTCGAATAGTTGGATTAATTGTCATATTAGTGGCATGCTTTTTTATTGAATAGATGAGTCTAGTGTTTTTCGGTTGTGCATACCATTGAGTCTTATATATCATCAGTTTCACAACCATATCCTTTGAGTAATTGCAGCCATTAAAATCAATGCTTAATCTTAAAATTGATTAGAAACGATTTTCTTTTTATAGGGTGCACCAACTAGCTTAGGTTTAGAGTCTTGGAATAGATCATTGTGAGCTAACAATCCAAGACTATTGAACCAACATTATGTGTCTGACCAGGGAGTGGTGAAACCCATGATATACATCAGTGTTCTCAAGAAGCTCTACTCAAACCAGAGTTAAGCACGAGGTCACGGGAGGTTGGTTGCGGAGACAGCCCTACAATACTAGCTGAACGTGGGATATACTTCCAGGATTTGTTCGTGTACGGGGACTCTTGGGGGATTTGACCCTCTTGAGTTTTGGGCTCAGCTACCCTACCCATACGACAGATCCCACCTGCGACTGTCCCCCTGAGCATTGGTTATATTGTGGTGGCCTTAGTTGCTTTACCTAGGTATAACATAGGGCATTCATTGCGGTTATTCTGCAATTGTCCTGAGTCAGATAGGGGTTGGACAATACAGTTGCTTGTTGTATAGGGATTTGACCCTGTGCACGTAGTGAAGTTTGGGAACCCTTATAATTGATTATGTTACCTCTGGTTATAGTTTGGGAGTCTCAAGCCTCTCCTAGGCGAGACATACCGACTGTAGTGTCGAGAGGTCCCTTGAGCCAGTCTTGTTTGTGTGCATTTGGCTGTAGTTTCTTTAGGTGTGTGCTCTTTGATCGATAGTTGGCCATTAGGAGGCGTTTTGTTTATTTAGAGTTATCGTGGAGCGAGATCCACCTCTCCGTAGGTCTCGTCGTTTGGCTGGTTTACTAGCTAACGAGGTAGCATGTCCTTTTCATAAGAGACACCGGAGGATCCCCTCCGATATTTTTGATACTTACGACGAACTTCACGATTACATTATGAATCTTGCATCTGACACACCGGGAAGAATTCCTGTGACTCCATCGGCAGAGGTTGATGGACAGCCTGTTCCTTCCACTCCTAGGGAACTTGGAGGGGAAGGTTCGCCCCCATACGTCACTTTTGCAAGTTTTGGGCCATATCCACCCCCGGAGCCAAACCCATCTCATGGTACATACACTCAGGGATTACAACTTTTTACCTTTCGTGCTCCTCGAATTCATTAAATCATGACTCTATCAGTTTGAGACTATTTCAATGCACCCTCACGGGGGCAGTGCCGAAGTGGTATGTCGAGTTTCCTGGGGGCACCTACAAGGGTTTTAATGAGATAGGTTTGGTTTTATTAGATCACTTTTATTTGCTGGTTCGCTACGATATTGGTACCGAGATTTTATCTACCTTCCACCAGAACAAGGCCATGCACATATCCGATCATATTCAGGAATGGCGTCGATGGAAGAGGCTAGTGAAAGCCAACATTCCTCCAGATTTTCTGTTGGAGTGGTTCCTCAAGTCTTTTCTTCCATATATATCTAAGGACGTTTCGGTGTCCGACATCACGACTAAAGAACAAGCTATATTCAAAGCTCAATAGCTAGATTTACCTTACGCTCAATCAGGCATCCTGTATGATATTATCCCTAATGCACTGCGTTCACGACATGAAGCCAAGCCCGTTCCTGGACCACATGCGGATGGTATCGTGGGATCCACGAGTACTCGACCCGTAGACTTGGTGACAAATGAAATGCAAAATTTGTCTCTAAACCAGTCTACCTCAGGACAGGCCCACGCCTCATCCGCTCCTACCCAGTCGTCCAATGTTCATTCTATACAGACAACAAACCCATCAGGTAACCAACAACCTGGTGGAAAGAAGAAGGGGAGAAACAACCGTAAGGGTGGGAATAATTCGAATAATGGAAGTAATCGAAACACTCCTAGGAAAGAAAACGCCAAACCTCCTCGGGACGACGAAAATGCTGGTGGGGACCGTAAGCTGAGACGTAAGGTGAAATTCCCTTGCAAACTTTGTGGGGAGGATCACCTGACTCACTTGTGTCCTAGAATCGAGGAAGCATCGTATCATCTTGAACAAAGCCCAGCTGTGTTGAAAGATCCCCTTCCACATCACCAGAATATGGCTTCGAATGCTCCCGCTACTAGCTATGGGACTAATGAAACTACGACGTCTTCTTCTCATGCTGTTGGTTACAGATGCGTGAACATGGTCCAATCTCAGGTTAGTGTTTCTACTCGGCAACACGATTATGGTGCACCACAACCGAATATGGGGAATGAGCCTCCTCCTCCTCCTGACACTTCATTGCATTTCGAGAAGCCCACTACTATGCCGCGGATACCAAAAGGTGTTCTTAAGCACTCAACGCACAATCCCAATGCCCAAGCCGCCCATAACTACCCCATTGTAGAAGATTTGGGACAAACTCTGTGTGCCATGTCGACTCTCAAGGTGTTACAGGCATGTCCTTCACAGCGGCATGCCCTTTTATCTGCTTTAGGAGTTCAGGATGAGAGTAGTCCTAGCATCATTAAATTCGACACTACTGATGTCCAGCCTCGCTTGCCTTACCATGTGGCTTTTCAAATCCATGTTAGGTGCTTGGACAAATTCGTTAAATGTACGGTGGTTGACGAAGGTGATTCCACCTCAGCAATGGCGTTGGATTGTTGGAAAGCTCTTGGCTCTCCTTCCTTATCAAAATCAATGACCATGCTTACTGCGTTCGATGGTCGGTCGTTTAGGCCGCACGGTATTCTCCCTTCCCTTGAGGTCCACTTGGGTGGGAAATCCGTGCCTATTGAGGTCGAGGTGGTTGATGCGCCCATTGACTACAACCTTCTTCTAGGAAGGAATTGGATCTACGCAATGAAAGCGATCGTATCCTCCGTGTTTAGAGTTATTTGCTTTCCTCATGTAGGCAAAATTGTGACGGTCGATCAGCTAGACTTCCCTAGTTCAAATTTCATAGCATTGCCGGGAAGATCAAAGATTCTTACCTGGGAACTGTTGTTCCCCAGATCAAAGATTCTCAGCCGACAACTGGGAACATTGGTGTAGGATTGTATCCATCCTTGATGGGATCATTCGACTTTGTTGCATCAATTGCTTTTATTGGAACCATTTCCCATAGTGCATCTTCCTCATTGAATAATGTACCTTTTCGGACCTCGTATTTTAATGATTCGTGGATTGTACCATCCACGAGTACCTTGTCTAAAGACATTTCGCACATTGGAATGGCCATGCCATTATCTGCAGCTGAGCTTGCATATCGTGAAATTCAACAAGCCATCGTAGAGCCGGATCCCCCCTCTTCATGAACAGAAGAGGAAGATCCCGTTATGCTGTCGGCATGGGCAGCCGACTCGTCTTACTCACATGATTGTCTTGATGGTACTTTGCCTTCGGATGAAGCCATCATTAAGGCCATGTGTGGTAGTGAGAGGCCTTGGGAAGATTTGCATCAACGCTCTTATTTTCTTCCTAACCTCGATCTCATTGAGCGAGAAGAGTTTAGGATGACTCTTGCAGAGAAGGTTGGTCACCCTGTGGCTCCTTTGGATTCACATGGGATTTACGCGGAGGGGAATATGGCCAATATCTCCCCAACCATACCGATCAACATCTCTCACACACCTTGAAAGATAGAGAACATTTATATTGGTGCTGATTGTTCTCCGCGATGACTTCCGTATCTACACCGAACTATTCAAGGAATTTAGGGATGTTTTTGCCTAGTCATATGCGGAGATGCTAGGAATAGAACCTAGTATTGTCGAACACGAGATTAAGACATATCCCAATGCTAAGCCGGTTTGGAAACGACTTCGTGCTATGAATCCTAGGAAGGCAGGCCGCGATCAAGGTAGAGGTGGAGAAACTACTTAAAGCTGGTTTCATCTACCCTGTTCCCCTTACTGAATCGGTGTCAAACCCTATTCTTGTAGATAAGAAGCAAGGATCCATCCATGTATGCATAGATTTTAGAGATCTGAACCGCGCATATCTGAAAGACAACTTTCCCACACCATTCATCGATCAAATTTTGGATGCATGTGCAGGAAGCGAGGTTTTTTCGTTTATGGATGATTTCTTCGGATATAATCAGATCCAGATAAAGCCCGAGGACCAACATAAAACAACTTTTATATGTCCTTGGGGTACATTTGCATACCGGAAAATGCCCTTCGGCCTTAAAAATGCTGGAGCTACGTTTCAACGTGCTATGACCTATGCGTTCCATGACCTCAAGCATATAGTGGAGGCTTACTTGGATGATCTTGGCTGGCCATTCTCGTAAGAGAGTGGACCACCCCAAGCACCTTCGCCTCATTTTCGAAAGATGTCGATGTTTATAAGATTCGTTTGAATCCCAATAAGCACATCTTTGTCGTGAGAATGGGTCGCCTTTTAGGGTTCATAGTTTCACAAGAGGGTATAAGAGTCGATCCTCTTAAGGTTGAGGCAATATTTGGTTGCCTCCCTCAGGTAACCTAATTCAACTTCAGAGCCCCCAAGGGGAGAGGCCACTTTTCTATGACATTTTGTAGTGAATTATGATAGTCTTACCAAAGGTTTTGCGCGTCTGTTGAAGGACACACCAATTTATTTGGGATGAAGCGAGCCCAACAGTCTTTCGAGTGCTTTGAAGAAAGCTTTGGTATCGGCCCCTCTGCTCAGTCCACCCGACATTGCTAGAGATTCCTTGATTTATGTGGGTTGCGTCTCTTGAGACGATTGGGCATGGTCTTAATTCAGGTAGATGATGCGCTCCAAGAGCATGTCATTTATTATCTTAGAAGAAATTTAGTAGACACTGAGCTGAGATACACTCATGTGGAGAAGTTGGAACTTGCGACTGTTCATGCAGTCCAACGTTTACGGCATTACATCATGCTTAGGAAAACCACTGTTATAGCACACATCAATCCATTTCAGTTCGTCCTGTCACGACGTCTAATAGGGGGGATGTATAATAAATGGAGTGTTATTCTTCAAGAGTTTTGATCTCGATTTTTCTTCGGTAAAGTCAGTGAAATCCTTGGTTTTCGGTGAGCTCATGTCAGATTTTTCCATGACTTGATGAGGACATCGTCCATGAAGATTCCTTTATGGATGAGCATTTATTTCTTATCTCGTCGGCAGACCCTTGGTATGGGGATATCATCATATATCTCCAAACTTTGAAGTTCCCTTCGCAGTATTCACGGGATGAATGACGGCGTGTGAGACACCAAGCTAAAGATTATGTCATCGTCGGTGACACTTTGTATTGTCGAGGAAAGGATTCTATCCTCCATCGCTGTTCGACCCATGAAGAAGCGGAGATAGTGTTGAATGACTGCCACAACGGGGCGTGTGGTGGTCACTTATCTGGGCTTGCGATAGCCCAACGCATCATGCGAGCAGGTTACTTCTGGCCTTCGATCTTTAAAGATTGTATGAACGCTGTAAAGAGATGTCACCCTTGCCAGGTGTTTTCTTGAAATATACACTCGCATCTCACGCCCCTTCATCTGGTTGTTATTGTCGGTCCCTTCACTAAGTGGGGGGTGGATTTCATGGATTGCAAACCAGCTTCAGCTGGGGAGCATCACCATATCATTGTGGCCATGGACTACTTTTTCAAATGGGCTGAGGCCATGCCTACCATAAAAGCTGATGGTGCTACAACAGTCCATTTTGTGTTCAATCAGATTATCGCTCGGTTCGGTATTCCAAAAGAGATTGTCACTGACCATGGCAGTCACTTTTAGAACAAAATGATGGTGGATTTGTCATTCAAGCTTGGGTTTCATCAAGATCATTCATCTTCCTACTACCCCCAAGCAAATGGTCAGGTTGAGGAAGTCAATAAGTCCTTAAAGACCATTCTTCAACATACCATCCAACAAAGCAAGAGCAACTGGCATATTATGTTATATCCTGCTTTGTGGGAATATCGAACCGTAGTCAAGACTGCCACGCGTTTTCTCACCATTTCAGCTAGTACACGGTGTAAAGTCTATATTATTGATTGAATGCGAAATCCCTTCGTTAAAACTAGCCATAGAGATCTTGCCTAATACGTTGGATGTTGAGCAACGTTTGATCCACCTTGAGCAGCTTGGCGAGTAGCGTCGAGATGCCACCGTGGCTATAGATGCCAACGACCGTCGTGTCAAGGTTTAATATGATAGGTATGTCCGTCCTCGACAGTATGCTAAAGGTGACTTGGTCCTCTTGTATGACCAAGCTAAGGAACCCCTGGGGGCATGCAAGTTTAACCCCATGTGGCACGGTCCTTACATAGTGAGGCATGTCCTTGAGAAAGGAGCCTATGAATTGGAAGGCTATGAAGGGAACGCCTTGAAGGAGCCTAGAAATGGGCTCTACCTCAAGTGGTATTGCGCTTGAGCTTCTAGCTCGAGCTAATACTTTTGTATACGATTGTATAGTTGCTTTTGTACATAGTTTAGATTTCTTTTGTTTTTTCGTATCTGCTGATTCGCTTTTGTTTGGTTGACATATGTCAGCAGAATCTCCTGTGTTTTTGGGATTTGCGGATGGTGCTAGCCGTCATACGCAACAACTTGCTTCTGCTGCATGGGTTATTTATTCACCGGACCATCAGATTGTGTCTTCGGGAGGTGCCTGTCTCGGTCCTCCATCCAACAATGTGGCTGAGTACAGTGCTATGGTTGAGTTACTTCAGGATGCCATTTAGCATGGCATCTAGTCTTTAGAAGTCTACTTGGATTCACAACTGGTTGTGTTTCAATTGAATGGCTGGTATCGCATGAGGGATCCTACATTACTATGGAGGTTCTTAAGGGTAAGACTATTGGAGCGTCATTTTGTTTCTATTACATACATCCATGTTCCAAGATGTTTTAATCATGTATCTGATGCATATGCTAACTATGTCCTAGATTGGCATTTGTCACATCAATAAAGAAGCACACAAATAAACATTCATTCACACATTTGTACATACACATATAGTAGAACCGGAGAATCATAGTTTTTATAAATAACATGTCCAAAAAGGTGGTGTTAGAGTACAAAATTGGAGCTCGTAGCTCTAAAAAATATACATAATCGATACAAAATATGGGACTCTAAGATATCTAGGCCCTAGGAGGAGGCCTAGCTGCCTCGGCAGGATGTGTATGAATATAATAGTGGACTGTATTGGCTATGCGCCGCAGTAACATCACCCAGGTGCTCGATACTCCCACAACATGTCGTTGCATCACATCTGGCAGATGCTCTACCTCAATCATGGGTACTATGGCGGTCATACGGGACAGGTTGAACCATACGGTCTCAAGCATGCACTCTGCTACCGTGCCACCTACCTCTCCACCCCTGCCACGTCGACGATGTATTAGGAAACCATCTGGTCTTCGCGGACCAGCATCTGTGAGCAAACAGTGGAATGTCAATATGTGATACTACACCAAAAAGATTTTGCATTTTCATATATAATAAAAAATCCCCAAAAATTAAATACACAAAACATAAAAAGAGTAACATATCGATGTCTCCGAATGCGGCCCCTGGAGGAAGTAGCATGTCGCGATCGCCACGGAAGTCTATCCTTGCATATGGGTAGTCTTCAATGGCTATGACCTACCGATCCCACCAGTGGAAGAACTCATCTGTATACGGTGATGCCTATCGGCCACCACCCTGTCACATCAGAACCTCTACCCACCGGGTCAGGACTGGTTCACAGAGACTATGAGGAGGGACTTCAACCCTCGGACTGAGCCCTGGAACTCTCTCGAAGAAAAAGCTGCATAGTATACTTCCATACCCAAAGTTCTTTGCCTTCCCATGCTTGAACTCCGTTAACTGGGTCTTCATAGACACCAGTAACGTTGTGCACCAGTCATATACTATGGGCCCTCATGCACTCTATGGCGTAGAACGTCACCGGCCTTGAAGCCTGGTGTAGAGTTGCAGAACCTATGATCCTGACGAGGGTGGACACTATGATCTTCATGCTCAAACTGACTATGGCCCTAATGGGTACCTGGCTCCCCACCTTTTGGGTACCGGGAAGACAGTATCGCTCTATATAGTCGGGAATGGTGATCCCACCACCTACAGTGCAAGATCGAAGACTACCCACCTCCCCTCGGCGGGACAACCCTGTAATGAAATATATGTCATCCACCTCTAAGGAGAGTGTTTGACCATCCATGTTGAAGTTCTGTGCGTCTACGTCCTAGTAGTCTATCAACTGACGGAGCAATTGGTTTTGGGCCATTAAACCCCCAATGCTCTAGAATTTGTAAAGCCCACACGTTTGTAATGCTTGTTGTGCAGGCAAATCTTGGCAAACCATCTCATCTAGAACATCATGTTCTCTTTCCCTCCACTCTAGAACCATCCTGGAGGAAAAACAAAAGGTCTTTTAGATTTTTAAAAAAATTATTCACGACCGTACCTGCGAGCTATTGAGTAGACAAGGGCGTCTACCCATGGTCAATGCATGTGTTGACCATGTCTAGCAGGCCCTACCCGTGACCCGTAGAGCTGTAGCCCGCGTACAACACCGTGGAGAAGTAGGGCTTGCCTAATAAAAACAATGGACCACTAAAAATTGAAATAAAAGCTACCAAATGAAAGAGGGGGATGAGATTACTAACCTGCTCCAGACGGTTCGTGAAATGGACGCCCACAGCTTCCGGAATCAACAACTGAACCTTGGAGGTGAAAACTAACCAAAACCACTATTTGGATGAAAATGAAAATGAATTGGTAAATAGTAATTTATTTTTACTATTTATAGTTTTGCAAACCCACCTTTCTATAGTTTTCACCGTTTTAAGCTGTTTTGAACTAATGTAATGTCTTGGAGTACCATTTTTGAACAGTTTTTTTTCGATGGGAGTTGATTTTTTTACCGTTTCGCGCCTACGACAGGTATATTCGGCACCCATCATATAGGTTAGATGTCATTTTCACCTGCATTTTGCATTTGACCTTTGACCATTTGTCATTAACCCTAGGTGCGACCCCGCTTTGTAACCGACACAGAACCTTCACATTGTTATATAAGTGTCGTTATTTAGCGGTAGGGCTTGTCCGAACATGGGTGCCCTAGTTAGAACCCTTTTATGCCTTTTGGTGCCCATGCCGTTGTTTCTCCTTAAGATTAGGAGTCCTTCATAGTTACGCCATGACGTTGTGATAAAGAATGATACTCTACTTTGTCTTATGCTGGCCATCTCCCATAAGGACTCCCCCATTTGTATATCGAGTTGTGATTACATTGCATCATCCTGCTTGCTGCTTGAGCCTCGTGACAACTCCTGCTCACTCGATTGTTAGCCCAGTGGCTGAGCACTTTCCTTGACACTTTCCTTGCCGAGCCCTGCAGAGATTTCATTTTCCTCTCGCAATTTGATGACCTTTTGACCCCGAGGGAACACCCCCTAGTGTCCACATCCTGCACATGCTTCCTTGCATTGATCATAGGTATGTTCCACTGCTTGGGACTAGTCTGCTCGCTATTTGACACTCGTTCCCTCACTTGTTGTACTATAAGCAATTTTATTCTTTTTCAAGCTTTCCAAATATGAAAAAGACCAAAAAAAATCAAATATTCCAAAAAGCCGGACGGGATTATGGTTACTACTTCTAGTTGGCAGCTGTTGTGTTGCCTTTGAACAGAGCATTCATTCCACTCCATACATTATGAGTCGGGACTATAGTTGGGCCTTAGGAGCTGTACTCATTTCACAGTTTTACTCCACCGATTGGTTAAGCTTCCAGTCACTATGGAGCCCTTTGTTGATGCCTCCCACATCGCGCAGTTTATGTTGAGTCTATGCTGCCTGAGTCTATCCATCTGTTCATGCTCTTGTTCAAAGGAAGTCCTGAAACCAGTGTCGGCCACTCCTCAGATCTCTTGACTATTGCATGTCGTCCATCCTTATTGAGTCAGTCCGTTTCACCTGAGTTCTTCCAAATCTTTCAGCATAGCTGGTACCTCGTGCTGGTTGATGGGGGATGCCTTAATGCCCTCCTTCCAGCGGGTTTCGTTCCGTCGACTTCAACCCATTTATTTTGGAACTTGAGACTTAGAGTTCGGTTGAGTTTCTTGAGGCTTGCGGCCATTAGTGGCAGGTTCTCTCGCCATCGACAGTTTTGGGAATACATCAATGTCCCTTGATCGATGGATTCATCTTAGTGTTCAAATTCAACACATCTATTCACACTCTGATGATTGTACTCTGTGCCTTGATGCCCATTTTCATTATTGGTGGGTTATCTTGCGTCTGTTAACGGTATACATCATTGACTAGTAATCAGACGATGTCACATCAGTTTCAACCTCAACACCTTTATTCACTTGATGGGACTTGCACCGCAGACGATTTATGTAGAAGACCCTAGACATTAGTAGCATTCAATATGCTGCTCTTGATCGTGACTGTACTTATGAGATCTCATTTCTCATACATCAATAGTTTGTACCTCTAGTATTGCACCAGTTGTTTCCTTTTCAACATGAGACCATATCTTACTGTATGGGTCATGGCTATGACCACTCATGACATGTATTCACTATCTACTGCCTATCATGGCCATTGTATCAGATTGTTGTATTGTACCGACATGTACTCAGAGTATTATTGTATTATGATGAGTGAGCTACTCTCTCCATTTGTGTCTCCATCACTCCACTTCTGAGATTTATAATGTATTTCAGCCATCGTAGTACGTTCTCTAACCTCACACATTAGGGGGCATCTGTTACAATGTAATTTTCCACCTTGTGAGCATCAGCATTGATTGGCCTTCAGGATCCATTTTATTGACTCAGATCTAACATTTCATCCTCCAGGAACACACAATTCCCTATTTTTTTCCTGTACGCTAGCTATTCCACTATAGCCAGCGTACACGCAGAGTGTTCCACTATAGCCCGCGGACACCAAGTTAATTGGTAAAAACCAATAGATAATTACTTTTTACTCCCAAAAAGCGGTCTTAGGGTGACCTTTGGCCCTCCATATGCCCCAAAACGTCTCGGTTTGACCTTTCACTTACTTTGAAAGGCTATATATTGAGCTCTTATGGTGTATGGAAAGGAGGAGAACGGGAGAGCAAGATAACTCTAGTGGATTTTTGCCGTGACTTGAGTCTACACTCATTGATCCTTGTTGTTGTGAACTCCTTATGTTCACAACAATCCGTGACTTGAGTCTACACTCATTGCTCGTAGTTTGAGTTTTCCATTGCATGGGGGATTGAAGTGGTGGAGGCACAAGTGGAGAGACCCAGTTCTTGGTTCACATTGGTTGCCGGCAAGAGGTCGTATATTGTACTTCTTATTAGTCATTAATGGAAATACTCATTTTCTCGTCCAATTGATGTTGTGAATGTTGTTTAATTACATTGGGTTACATTTTCTTATGATATAATGGATCATGCTATTGATTATGCTAATGCCTTTCACATGTTATATGCACTTGCTTGTACTTGTTGTTGAGACTAATCTGCAGGTTCAAGTGTTGAAGTTGAAAGCTCAATGGGGATCTACTCCGAACATTCGGTTGAAGGTTGGTCTTTTCTCCATTATCTTAGCATTGTCATTTATATAGCATTGCATTGGGAATTGAGTTATTTTCGGGTAGTCAGCTGTTTGTTGTGGTTTGCCCCAAGCCATAGGAAGTTTTCTCCGTAACAATACTCAGTGAGGAAACCTTCAGATGACAGCTCTCCAAAGTGATTTAAATTATGGTTCAAATCTTCATATTGTAAGTCTTCAACTTCTTCTACTTCATCTATCAAATTATTTTGAAATGGGGGAGGAACACTCTAGTCTTCATTATCCCTTCTTTCCCTCTGAATGTCATTGTTTCTTCTTTTTCTAGGCAGAAATGTGGGAGAAAATGGTTGCCCAAACTGATTAGGATTTCTTTCTCCTTCCTGTGTAGGTTTATTCAGATTCTTTTCCAATTCCATCTTACTCACTTTTGCAGCTAAACTTTTAACCAACTTAGTCATCTCATCCATTTTGCTCTCTGTTGTATTTGATGTGGAAGTTGATGGTATCATTTCATTCTTACCCTTCCGGTCATGCACTTGATAATCTGAATGATCTTTAAGCCTATTCGAAGCCAGAATAATTGATTCAACTTCCAATGTAGCTTCCTGCATATTCAACAGAGTTACTGACCTTCTTTCTCTTAGATGCAAAGAGAACTCATGATCAAAGGAATTGGCATAGGTTAACTTGGATGATGTTTCAGAAGGTTTAATTTTAGCTGGGATCCTTCCATACATCTTATTGAAGCGTTTAGAGAAATCTTCTACAACTTCATCTTTTTTTCTTTTCAAGGCTGCAAATTATGTAATGTAATAAGTATGGTCCTTTGTATCCCCCCACTGTCTCATAAACATTTATTGTAGTTCCTCTATTAGGGTTATTGAATTAGCTGGTAATTCTCTGAACCATTTCCTTACCTCCCCATCCAAGCTCTGAACAAACATTTTCATCCACACATCTTTAGCTTCAATATTCTGATTATCTGCATAACTAAGAAATGCATTCCAATGTTCTTCTGCAATAGTTTCACCCTGACCATTAAACCTAGGAATATACTTCTGATAGTCTCCTGCAGGAAGAGCATTCAGGGGCTGAGGGAGAACTAAAGGTGCATATCTAGCAGCTACCATACGGTCCATCATATCAAGAGGTTGTCCTGCCATCTTGAAGCTAATTTGGCTTGGTGAAGAAAGAGGCTTACTGAATTTATTCGGGCTTGGTTGAAAAGTAAGTTTACAAGCTTTAAGTTGAACCAAGGGAATTTTACTAGGAATCTCACTCTTAACCTTTTGAGAAGATAATGGATTAGAAATCTGAAATGTGTCAACTTGTGTAGTAGGGATTAGCCAAGACAAATCTCATTTTTTCTCTTCTGATTTAAGTTCTGAATATGTGAAAGGGGATATTGGCTCTAACTGATCAGGAGAAAATAAAGGAGAAGATTGAGATTTTCCAAAAAAAGAAGAAACTAGTTTTTTCTTAGCCTCTTTCAAGATTTGGTCTTGATCCGAGACTCCTGGATGTAATGGAGATGTAGGTTTTCCTTGTGTGTTTGCTTTCCTAGAAGCCACTATGAACCAATACTGGTGAAAATGTAGTCTGTAACAATGTCTGATCTTGTTCACCTTCCAAAATCAGATTCATAAACTATCCCAGGGAAGAATTGCTTCACTTTCGATCCCCGGCAACGGTGCCAAAGATGGCTATGCTAGAAATTGTCCCTAGACTACAAAGGGTACAAGCTAGAACAATCTCAAGAAAACTAAAAGGAAATCAATTTGTTTTTGTAATTTTTGTTTGAAGGAATCATTCACAAAAAGAGAAGTAATTAAATATCAAACATATACAATCACTAATCATAAAGAAGTCTTGAAAACCTGAAGTGTAAAGATGTAAACATAGATATAAACCATAAGCATTCATTTAATAAGAATCCAGTTCTGTCCACAAATTCATAAGCATTCACAAGATAAACACTTTTATCCAAAAACGAAATTATCAACCAGGTGGTTAAACAAACCATAAACATAAACCAAAAATAAGAGTCAATAGATGGCTTATATAATATATTCAGATCAATCTTCAATCTTCAAAACACTTACATGAGAGTTACTGTAAATGTCCAAGTGCAAAATAACATCATCAGTCCTATAGCCATTCTCCCGAACAAAAACCAACCCCCATAGTGTATATATTTCCTTATTTTATAATTACAAAATGAAGTATCCATAACCACTTCTTAAGGTCAGGTTTCTAAATTATTCAGCAGTTACATTAAGTAGTTATACAAACTAACTTTCGAATGACTAAAGACAAAAAGTAACTTTTAACAACTATGAACAAGATGAAATATAGGAATACTTGAACAGCTGTGCAACTAGGTGGCAATTAAAACTGCTTAGCATCTTCTCCTAGCACAGTTATTCCCTCCAATGCATGAGAACTCTTAACATGACGATCCTGCTCTGTCTCCATGCCTCGAACCTTGTTTGATAATAACTTGTTTTGCTTGTTCAAATCTTCAATCTGCTTAGTCAATTCTTCAGCTTGTGTCTCTGCATGTCCTTTTCTTCTTAAAGCTTCCTTAGCCACTGAAATTAATTCTTGGTAATGAGCATTTACATCTTCAGGATCCTCTCTCATCCTTTTATTTGTTGTCATGAGTCTTTCATTTGATTCACTCAGGGATCTAACCCGTGTCTTATGCTGTTGCAATGATTTCTTGAGATTTTCTGTCTCTGAATCCATTTGAATGCCTCCATGCAATGTTGAATCCTGATCTGATAGCAATGGAATATCTAATTTCTTGAAAATTAGGTCTTCTTCATACTTATTCCTCGTTGTTGCTTCTGAAAATGGAGTTTTTGAACTCATACCTTGTTCAGAATTAGGAATGACTTCTTCTTCTGCAACTTCATCACATTCTTTAATTGATTTTGGTACCATTGCATGATCATCCTCTATGCTTGTCTGAACCTGCTGTAACTTTAATTCTTCTTTACTATCTCCATCTTCTTCACTTGAAGAATCTTGAATAATGGTCACCTTCTCCTTCTCTAACTTAGGGTTTAAAATCCTCCTCATGTTCAACCTAAGTTTATTCGTAGCTTTGGTCTTAGGTCTCCATTTAGGTTTTTTGAGCTCTACCAAAGACTTCACATCAACTTTAAAATCTGGAACATGAAAGACCCTCTCCTCGATACTAACAGTAAGAGTATTTGATACTGAATCTCCTTCTTGAAAAATACAACTATGTTTTTCCTCCATTGAACTAGCAGTTTCTTCCTTATTAGAAACAACAAGGTTTTGCCACTGTGACATCCTCAGGGACATGTTGATGTTTGTTAGGAACCCATGTCTTTACTTTGTTAGTATATTGTTGTTGGACGCATATGCTTTGTAAGTCATCCCGTAGTATTTGTTGATCCATAGTTTGTGTTATTGTTGTTGGCGCATATGCTTTGTAAGTCGCCCGTAGTTTTGTGACCCATAGTTTGTAATGGCCCATGGTTTTGACCCATAGTATTGGCGCCTAGACTTAGTATATAAGTATGTGTTGAGGCCTATGAAGGCACCGTGAAGTTATTTGTATTGAGCTTGCTCAAAGGAGATTGCCCCCTTGAAGTGGCCCGTGATAAATAAAAATATTCCGTGATCCAATATATTGTGCATTTTATCAGTTGATTGTTGTAGGTTCCTCACATCTGGTATCAGAGCACTTTCTTGGGCTCGCTGGGTGAAATTTCTGTCAAATTTTTTTCACATCTGTTGCAGGTTTGGATCTGAAAATAATCCCTATCCACTCAACTGTGGGAAGTACTTGGGCATAATCCCTAAAACTCATTGTGAGGAGTACCACAGGAACCCCTAAGTAGCTGGCCCATTGAGAGGACCTGCCAGCGAAAAGGGCAACGACCCCTACCTGATTGCCTAATTCCCACCTGTGAGGTAAACCAAGAGCTGTCGTTTGTGGCAAAGCGGTTATAAGTTTTACCTGAGCCGTGGAGTGAGGGGTAATGCCCCAATACGCAAGCCATCAGACAACATTGGTGGCTGAGTGAATCCCCTGAATCGTTAGGATGCCATGCATACTTGGGTTCCATATCTATTTTCAACTGATACATTGCAGATTTCCTCTGTCCAAAACTATTGCCGATCACTTTTGCGCCGTTGCAGATCCATCTGTTGCCGATCACTTCCGTGCCGTTGTAGATCCATCTGTTGTGGATCCCTTCCGTGCCTTTAAACTCCGTTTCCCTTGAAACTTCTCCCTTGGTTTAACTATGTTTCCCTTGAAACTTCTCCCTTGTTTTAACTCCGTTTCCCTTGAAACTTCTCTAACACCCCTGTAATCCCATTCTGCATATTTCATTCCTGAGGACCCTATCCCAAATTCCACTTCCCAACACTCCGTTTCCCTTGAAACTTCTTTGTCCCTCTCTGCTAAATTTTCACATTCTTTCACCCTCCTTCTAAAATCCTCCTTTTCTGCTTCCTTGTCCTTTCAACAGTGTCCAAAACCTAGTCAAACCCAAATTACCCTTCTGATTTTTTCTCAAATCCAGCTTTTCCTTTACTGCAACAGTCTCTATCTTTGTTTTTCTACCCATTCCCCCCCCCCCAAAAAAAAAAACTCCTGGTTATGGTTGTCACGCTCATAGGAGCAAAAATATGGAGGAAGCACTTGCCACCATCCAAGCCAAACTCCAGGATCTGGATGAAAAATTTCTTGGCCTCCACGTTGAGCATTTAGCCATGAACAACAAACGATAGTCCAAGTCTTCCTCGGACAATGGGTTCTCTTCTTCCAGCAATTTCTGTGGTTCGAAGCTTGATTTTCCTCGCTTCAATGGTACTGATCCTACTAGATGGATCTATTGTGTAGAACAGTATTTCAGTCTGCATAATACTTTTGATGTCAACAAAGTTCCACTTGCATCCTTTCATTTGGAACAGGAAGCTCTTTAATGGTACCGTTGGTACATCAAGGCTCACGAAGAGACAAAATGGCCAGACTTTTTTTAGCTCCTTTTGCAACAATTTGGTCCTAGTGCTTTTGATGACTTCACAGGATCCCTCACTAAACTTCGCCAAATTGGCACTATGAGAGAGTATCAAACCGAATTTGAGAAACAAACTAACCAACCACACTAAAGGATTGTCTGATGACTTCTACCGGAGTTGTTTTATCAGTGGTCTCAAGGATGCCATCTGCTCTGAGGTCAAAATGTTCTGTCCCAACACCATGATTGAAGCCCTGGGGTTGGCTAAGTTGGTAGAAGACAAGATTGCAGCCCAACAACGCTCCAAACCCACTTTTGTTCCCTTCTGAAATATGGGTTCTCAACGACCACCCATACCGCCAGCTCCTCGACCAACTCCTATCAAGCATTTGTCTGAAATAGAGATGCAGGCACGGAGAGAAAAGGGGCTTGATTATAATTGTGATGATAAATTCACTCAGGGACATAGATGTGTTCAAGAAAAGCTCTATCTCTTGGATGTGGATTCTCCGCTTGCCTCTGAAATTGGTGACGAAGATCCAGATACAATGGATGTTCAGGTCGACATTTAGGAACCGCCTATTGACCCTTCGTCTCAGGACGACCAACCAGAGATATCTCTCCATGCTTTAGCTGGAATCACCACCCCCCAAACACTGTGGGTTAGGGGTTACTTCAAGAAGCTTCCTCTTACAATACTCATTGATTCTGGTAGCACTCATAATTTCATTGATCCTCTGATCGCCAAAGAAGTTGATTGCTTTATCCATCCTTGCTCCAACTTTGAAGTCATGGTTGCCAATGGGGGCACCTTACCTTGCAAAGGGAAGTGTCATAATGTGCGTATCTCTATGGGAGATTATACCCTGCGCTCTGACATGTTTGCCTTGACCTTAGGCGGATGTGATGTGGTTTTGGGCACTCAATGGCTACGCACACTTGGCCCCATCTTATGGGATTTTGCTGAACTTTGGATGCAGTTTTCCCTCAATGGACAAAAACACACATTGACAGGATTACAACCAGGGTCTCTCAGCATCATCAGTTCACATCGCATGGAAAAACTCCTTAAGAAGAATTCACATGGTGTCATTGCTTAGATCCATTCCATTCAGATGCAACCATCAGCGATCTCCACTACTCCTTTGTATCTACAACAAATTCTGGATTGATATTCAGGTGTCTTTGCTGAACCAGTGGGATTGTCACCTTCAAGGCCAGAGGACCATCGTATTCAGCTCCTTCTTGGCAGTGTTCCTCCCAACATCAGGCCCTATTGCTACCCATTTCACCAAAAAACAAAGATTGAAATGCTTGTTTGGGACTTACTGAAGCAAGGTATTATTTTCCCAAGCATTAGTTCCTTTTCTTCTCCAGTTCTTCTTATCCGCAAAAGAGACGGGTCATGGCACCTCTGCATTGACTTTCGAGCACTTAATCACCTCACCATCAAGGATAAGTTTCCAATCCTTGTTGTTGATGAGCTTCTTGATGAGCTTCATGGGGCTCAATTTTTCTCCAAGTTGGATCTTCGTTCTGGGTATCATTAAATTTGGGTTCATGAGGATGATATCCCTAAAACAACTTTCCGCACACATGATGGCCACTATGAGTTTTTGGTCTTTCCTTTTGGCCTCACTAATGCTCCTTCCACATTCCAGGCCTTAATGAATAAAATATTTCGGCCCTACTTGCGGAAATTCATTCTTGTCTTCTTTGATGATATCCTCATCTACAGTAAAACATGGGCTGAACATCTCCAGCATCTGGATCTTGTCATGAAACTTTTATCTAACCATCATCTCCACGCCAAATAGTCTAAATGTGTTTTTGGACAGAAGGAAGTTGAGTATCTCGGGCACATTATCTCAGCATAAGGGGTTCGTGTGGATCTTGCCAAAATCGCTACCATGACCAATTGGCCGCATCCTAAGACACTCAAGAGCCTTCATGGTTTTTAGGGGTTGACTGGATACTACCACAAGTTTGTCAAGGATTATGGAAAGATTGCAGCTCCATTAACTGCTCCATTGAAAAAGGATGCTTTTACATGGACACATGCTACTCAGTGTGCATTTGACAAACTGAAACAAGCTATGTGTACTACACCTGTTCTAGCTATGCCCGATTTTTCCAAGCGCTTCACTATTGAGAGTGATGCTTGCAGCACTGGACTTGGTGCTGTTCTCCTTCAATATGACCACCCCATTGCGTTCACTAGCAAAGCCCTTTCAGGTAAGAATTTAGTTGCCTCTACAAATGAGAAGGAAATGATAGCTATTTTGCATGTAGTATAGAAGTGGCGACCATACCTATTAGGGAATCATTTTTGCATCAAGACTGATCTCCAGAGTCTAAAATATTTCTTGGAACGACGTGTCTCCTCCCCAACACAACAGAAATGGGTTAGCAAACTCATGGGTTATGACTATGAGATCACTTACAAGAAGGGTAAGGACAATATTATGGCAGATGCTCTTTCTCGCACATTTGCTACCCAAGGTTCTCTTTCAGTTATTTCTATGCCTGTTCCACATTGGTTACAATCTATTCAACAGGGCTATGTCAATGACTCTTCCTTATCTCAAGGGTCGTCTGGTGCTTCCCCAGAGCATAGATCTTCAACAGGCTATCTTCTATGAACTCCATGCTTCTCCATCGGCAGGGCACTTTGGGTTCCTCAAAACGTATGAACGGGCACATCGTAACTTCTTTTGGCAGGGCATGAAAAGGACAATTCAACAGATGGTGGTTGAATGTGATACCTGCCAATGATTCTAGTTGTGGTTGATCGCCTCTCCAAATATAGTCATTTTTGTGCTCTCAGCCATCGCTATACAACCTCCTCAGTCGCTCAAATTTTCCTGGACTAGATCTTTTGTCTTCATGGCATCCCTTCTTCCATTGTCTCAGATCGTGATGCGACTTTCACCAGTCTTTTTTGGACAGAACTATTTCGCCACACTGGCAGCAAACTGAAGATGAGTTCAAGGTATCACCCACAAACAGATTGTCAGACAGAAATGATCAATAAATGCTTGGAAACTTATCTTTGTTGCTTCACCTCTGAACAACAATATCAGTGGGAAAAGTGGCTCCCTCTCACTGAATGGTGGTACAATACCTCTTACCACACTGCCTCCAAAATGACCCCATATGAAGCAGTCTATGGTCAGGCACCTCCAGTTCTTCTTCCATACACCCCCAACAGTTCACCAGTTCAGGAAGTTGACACGGTCCTTCGAAACCGCGATCAAATTCTTCGCATTTTGCGGGACAATCTTCACATGGCAAGAAATCACATGAAGCAACAAGCTGATCAGCACCGTTCTGAGAACACTTTTCAAGCAGGTGATATGGTTTTTCTTCGTCTCCAGCCGTACAAGCAATCCTCCCTGAAACTCAAAGGGCATCTTAAGCTCTCTCCAAAGTTCTATGGGCCATATTGGATTCTTCAGAAGATTGGGTACATTGCTTATAAATTGGAACTTCCTCCTTCTTCCCGCATTCATCCAGTATTTCATGTCTCTTATCTGAAGAAAGTTCTTGGCACCAACATCAGAGGATAAACTATTTTACCCGAATTGGATAATGAAGGATCCATCCTTTTGGAGCCGGAGGCCATCCTCAACAGGCGCAGTCGTCAGCTTTGTTATCGCTCTATCATAGAGGTCTTAATTCAGTGGCATGGTATACAACTAGAGGATGCTACATGGGAACCACTCCTTCAGATTCAGCAACAATTTCCACATCTAAAGCTTTGAGGACAAAGCTTTTTCGAAGGGGGAGGGGATGTTAGGAACCCATGTCTTTACTTTGTTAATATATTGTTGTTGGACGCATATGTTTTGTAAGTCGTCCCGTAGTATTTGTTGATCCATAGTTTGTGTTATTGTTGTTGGCGCATATGCTTTGTAAGTCGCCCGTAGTTTTGTGATCCATAGTTTATAATGGCCCATGGTTTTGACCCATAGTATTGGAGCCTAGACTTAGTATATAAGTGTGTGTTGAGGCCTATGAAGGCACCGTGAATTTATTTGTATTGAGCTTGCTCAAAGGAGGTTTCCCCCCTCGAAGTGGCCCATGATCAATAAAAATATTCTGTGATCCAATATATTGTGCATTTTATCAGTTGATTGTTGCAGGTTCCTCACAATGTTCTTCTTGAGACATGTGCTTTTGTTCTACACCATCAGGATTTATAGAGTCTTCCTCCAAATTATCCTTCTGCAAATTACCCTTTGCTGCATCTTCGACTGGACCTTTTTTAAACCCCCTAACAAAGCCAGATTGCTTACTTGGAAAGGGTTTCTTTCCAGATTCATCTTCATCTGTTTTAAACCTTGACCAAAACAAAAAATGCTGCCACTTTCAATTTGTCTTCTCCGGCTTTGTTAAAATAATCAGTTTAACCAAACCATTATGAAACACTGATTGACTTGTATGATCAACGTGACCCTTAACCCTATTTGACATCTTTTGAAGACTTCTGAGCAGAAAAAACGGTAGATTCATCTTGGATTGCTGATTTAAATGAAGAAGAAACCTGATATGGTATTTAAAAACTGATGTAAACCTTCCCTCACAAGTAAGGTAGCTCCGCACAATCCCAACGACCTCCTTCCATTCTGGTTTGAATTTTTTTAAATGAACCGCCTTGCTCCAATCAAGGTATTCACAGCCTGGTAGCAGAAACGTGCTTGGATCAAACTCAGAAGGAATTTTCTTAAACCAACATTCTCCTTTAATGGGCACACCAGTAGCTTTAGATATTAAACCCTCTGTCAATTCGAACTTCAAAGTATTAAAGTTAACACTAAAATTTGAAAGATTCTAAGCAAATGTGTGGGTAACATCTACATTGAAAACTGCAATTCTCTCAAAGAAATTAAACCAGCCAACTGCTTTGAATAACTCTACACATTCTAGAAAATCCGTTGCCCAGCTGGTATCTGTTGGCTCAAAACGGCATAGCTTACCACCCTTGCCCATAGCTTCTGCAGTTAATCACCGACTAGCTTCTTGGAACTAAAGATAATAGATTTTTTTGAAAAAACTCAGAATACGTGGTTTCCAATCTTAGAATTTGAGGCTTCTCCTATCTTCAGCTCCTTTGATGATGAGTCATCATGAACTTGACAAATGTTATGATGTAACAAACAGCTCCGTCGAGATCTTCGATCATCATGAAAAACAATGTGCCAACACTTACTATGAATTAACCACGACCCTCCATTATTTCGGATTCTAGCAACGCTTTTACATATGTAATTTGGTAACTATGCTGCAGGAATGTTCTCACATGTAAACTTTTGAAAAATCTCAACATAAGAGTTAGGGTAGATATTAATAAGTGTTTGAAAACTTAAAAATAAATGAAATATTTAATAAGCCAGCTATTATAACATAAAATAAAAGTGGAACAAAATAAAAAATCATGGTCATGTAATGAAAATGAAAAAAATAAATCAAAATAACTTAAAATCAAGCAAAAATAGAAAGCAATGAAAAATTTAGAGACTAAGGAATACTAAAGGGACTAGGTACAATTCCAGTCCTAACAACCACATTCCAACCTTCTTCCTTGTTTGACTCATCTTCTTGTGCTTCCTTTTTTGCACATTTCCTTGCAAAATGACCATATTTGTGATAAAATTTGCACTTAAAGGGAATTTGTTCATAGTCTACCTTATGAAGGTGACACCATCCATCCATGGTGAGATTTATCTCTTCCAGAAGTCCCTTCTCCAAGTCTACCTCAACACAAGAGAAGAGTAGGGGTTTGGGTTTTGATCTATCAATATACTTTCCCAAAGTGTTTCCAATTGCCCTTGTCGTCGTTCCCCCAACAATGAAGTGGTAGATGGGGGAGATTTACCCATACTGGCAAAACATTGGGGATGTCCTTTTCCGAGTCAAAGGAAGCGTTCCATTGATTCAAGTACATCCTGTAAAATTAGTCACAGCAGATCTAATGAACAAGTAAATCAATCACAACAGATGAATATAGAAAATATGGTGTAAAACTGTGCAAAACATGCAGCAGTGCTCAATATCCCAATAAGGGTGAATGAATTACAATAGAATACAATACCTGTCAATGAGCAATTCGAATTGGCTAAGTAGGCCATTCGAATCACTGAATGGAGTAGCTTGACTCCAACTAGGAGTCCTCATCATCAATTGGTGGTGGTCATCAATGCACAAGAACCAGTCATCCAGGTGTCAATCTGAGTCTAACTGAGTGTGTCAAGTGTATCTGAAGTGTGTAGCACTGATTAAGGGAAGGAGGCTCAGTGGGGGGCGCATGGGAGACTAACTGAAGTCATAACAAGTCATCTAGTCAAACTGGAGGTCCAACGGAAGTGAAACAGTCAGTCGGGAGTGAAACTAGCCTCAAATCAGGGAGAATCGGAGCTAACTGAATGTAACTGAAGTGGAACTGCAGTGGTAGGTGAACAAGTGCGCCCTTCTCTAGCAGTAGGTGAGAAGTGGGCGCCTTTCAGCCTAGGAGGGCTAAAACTCTGTAGTAAGTGGCTCCCGGGTGCTAGAATAAGGTGGATAAGGTGCTGGAGGCATCAAACTGGTGACTGGGATGCATGCAAGTGCATGCAGGTGCATGCAAACCCTAGATTTTGCATGCAAACCCTAATTGCATGCAAGATCCTGAAAAAGATGATGTGGATATCCGAACACCCCCCCTCAAGCTAGACTATGATGTGCAAAAAATAATGTGGGGCCCTGGTAACTAAGACCAAAGGTCACCCCGATACAATAATCCAAAAAATGCTGAAAATAAACTAAGTGAGGAAAGAGGAAAAACCCAGTGGGAAGAAAGCCCCCCCTCAAGCTAAAGCATAATAATGAATCAATCTGTCTCCACCATGATGGAACTCACCCCCAACAGTGAACGGAGGTAAGAGAACTTCTTCTTAGTGAAGCTCTTGGTGAAGATGTCTGCAATTTGCTCATCAGTAGGGCAATATTGCAGAATGATGGTGCGGTCATGCACAAACTGTCGAATGTAATGCATATGAATCTCAATGTGTTTGCTCCTCTGCCGCTGAACTGGATCTATGGAGATCTTGATAGCACTTTGATTGTCACAAAATAGGACAGTCGAAGTAGTGCCACCAAAACCAAACTCGGAAAGAATACCCTGCAACCAAACTGCCTGAATGCAGGCATTGACTGCCCCTCGATACTCTGCCTCTGCTGAAGAAAGTGCAATGGCTGCTTGCTTTTTGTTGGACCAGCAAATAGCACCATGACCAATCATGAAAACATAACCGGAAGTGGACTTCCGATCAATGCTATCACCTACCCAATTTGAATCAGTAAAACCAATGAAATCTAGCTCAGAATCTGCAGCATAATGTATGCCAAACTGTCTCGTACCTTGCACATACTGCAAGATCCGCTTGGCTGCTCACCAATGAAGCTCATGTGGCTGCTGCATATATCTTGACACGGCACTCACGGCATATGAGATATCAGGCCGTGAGTGTGTCAAATAAAGTAGTGAACCAATCAACTGTCGATACATACTGCAATCTGCAAGCGGTGTGGAATCTCCCTCATCAAGACTGATTCCTGAGAGGAATGGGAATGGGGCTGCCTTACATTCAGCCATATTAAACTTCAATAACAAGTCGGAAGCATATTTTTGCTGAGATATAGTGATCCCATCAAAATTTTGAGCTATCTCCAAGCCCAAAAAATGACTCAGCAAGCCCAAATCGCTCATGTCAAAAGCTAGATTTAAGGCAGATTTTAGCTTGTTTATTGAAGTAAGTGTGCTACCAGTAATGAGCAGATCATCAACATAAAGTACAATAACCAACAAATTACCTTTAACTCGCTGAAGATACACATTCGGATCAGATTTGCACCTTTGGAAATTCTGAGAAAGAAGGAAGGAGTCCATCTTTGCGTACCAAGCTCTTGGGGCCTGTTTTAACCCGTACAAAGATTTCTTCAATCTACAAACCACTAATGGATCTGATGTATAACCCTCTGGCTGCTGCATATAGACCTCTTCAGCAAGGTCTCCATGTAAAAATGCACTCTTCACATCCATGTGGTGCACTTCCCAGTGCTTGGATGCGGCAATAGCTAAAACAAGGCGGATGGAATCCATCTTTGCAACCGGTGCAAAGGTCTCAGTGTAGTCCACTCCTTGGACTTGGGAAAAACATTTTGCCACCAACCTTGCTTTATATTTGCTGATAGTGCCATCAGCAGCAACTTTAGTATGGTAGACCCATTTACACTTCACTAATTTTCTTCCAGGTGGAAGAGAAACTAGCTCCCATGTGTTGTTCTTTTGAAGAGAACTGTACTCTTCGTCCATGGCACTTTTCCATCTCGGATCTCGATGAGCTGAATAGTATGATGTAGGATCTGAACCAGCCATCAAATAACAAATCTCAGGAAGAAATGGATCAGCAATAGAAAGAGCCATACCTGCTCTTTGAAAGTCTCCTCTTGTTCGTCTCGGATCAGCAGGATTTCCAAGATTCGAACCAGCAGAATGTAGAGTGTTTTGGGCCCACTTTGGTAACTGAGGAGGATCATAATGGTCGGATTCCGAACCTGATATGTCATCATCATCATATGCTGCTACAATATCAGAAATATCAGAATTCATACCTTCATTATCGCTGCTCGGATCTTCTTCTGGTGAAGGCGGTGAATCGGCAGTCTTCTCCTCGACTAGTTGCAATTCTTGAAGCGGTTCTTCAAATTGCACACTGCGCTCTATGAATATCTTTTTAGATATGATATCCATGAGTTTATATGCTTTTGATTCTTTCCCATATCCTATCAGTATGCACTCGATACTTTGTGGATCCAAAGCTCGTCTCTTCTCAGAAGGAATTCTAGCCCATGCAGTAGAGCCAAAAACTCTCAAATTTGACACATCCGGTTTGTGACCAAAGAATGCTTCGAAAGGAGTCATACCTTTCACGGATGAATGTGGAACACGGTTCTGTATATATGCAGCAACATTGATTGCTTCAGCCCAAAGATTTGCAGCCAAACCTTTCGATTCAATCATGCATGTAGCCATCTCTTTCAGTGACCGATTTTTCCTTTCCGCTACACCGTTCTGCTGGGGTGTGTAGGGAACTGTATGTTGGATCTTAATTCCGCTTTGGGCACAAAGTTGTAGCAACTCGGACTTGATATATTCCCCACCATTATCAGATCTAAGAGCTTTGATCTTGCTCTCAGTGGTGGTCTCAACAGAAGCCTTAAAATCCTTGAATTTTCCAAGCACTTCTGACTTGTTTTTGAGAAAGAATACCCATGTAAAGCGGGAAAAATCATTAATAAATGTCAAAACATACCTTGAACCATTTAATGACATATGGGGCAGCGGACCACTGATATCAGAATGGATCAATCCCAAAATAGTAGAAGCTCTGCTAGCTTTGCCGCGGTCGAATCTGTGCTCGGGGTGCTTCCCAATGACGCAACCAGCGCATATTCCCTTCGAGGAACGGAGTTGTGGAAGCCCATCTACCATGGATTTGTTTGATAACAGCAGCAAATACTTATAATTAAGATGTCCAAATCTTTCATGCCAAAGCCTACTAACCTCATTACCATGTGTGCGAAGAGCAGTGGGCTTTGCAAGCGGAATAAAGTGTGAAAACTCATAGCATTTTGCAGTGTGATTTGCCTTTCTGACTGCAACTAGTCTTCCACTTTTGATATCAAAAATTTCAACTGTATTAGGGCTGAATGTAACTTTCTTTGGTTCACCAGTGTGTGTCATTTGATACACAGAAAGGAGATTTGAAGCCAAGGAAGGCACATAGAGAACATTCTGAAAGCTTCCATGTTCTACATGAATCGTACCTTTGCCCTTTGAAGAAATTTTTGAGTCATCTCCCAAATGGATGGGGATGGAGCTGTTTGGATCGAATGAGGAAAAAGAATCAATATTTGCAGCCATATGATTTGATGCACCCGAATCTATCAAGAGAGTAGTGGGCTTCGAAACCGTTGCCATGAGTGCTTGTCCTCTTTCATGATCATCATTCCTATCCTTCTTCCTTGCACCGTCGGGAAGAGTTATGTTGTTCTTTTCCAAAAGGAGGGCCATTTGATCTATAGTTTTCTTCATACATGAACTTTCGGGATGAAAGCCACGATTGCAATAAGTACATTTAGATTTTTGGTTACCTTCTTTGCCCTTTTGCTTGAACTTCGAACTGGATGGTGCATCCGTTTGCTTGCCTTTGTCTTTTTGCTTGTGAGGCTCGAATTTGGGCTTCTCCTTCTTTTGCTTTCCTTTACCATTCGAGATCTTGGGTCCTTGAACATATAGGGCTGAATCTTTGGAGCTTATGGACCCCATTTGAATCAACTTGTCATGCTCTTTTGTGACGGACTCAATGAAGGCATTCAAGGTAGGCATCTTCCAATTCGGGGTAGTTAGCCGACCAGAATTGAAAGTAGAGACAAATACCGAATAATCTTTCCCAAGCTTGTTTAGAATGGAGAGGATCAATTGTTTATCCTCTTTGATAACTCCACTGTTCTTCAATTGCAAGTTCAAGTTCTTGAATTTTGTGAAGAATTCATTGATGGTCTCGAAATTCTCAGGATTAAGGCCAATCAATTCATTCTCTAATTGAAAAGCCCTAAGCTCATCCTGCTTGCCAAATAGTGTTTCAAGTTGCTCCCATATGGCTTTTGGAGTCTTCAATCCGCTGAGATGGAAGTGAAGATCTTTGGAGATGGAGAGACAAAGAAGACCATAAGCTTCATCAAGCTTGTTGTAGTGTTTGGTTCGATCTGACACATTGTTTGGCTCCAATTCAAGACCAAGAGTGACTCGGTAGTAACCTTTTGAATGTAATATGATCTCCATATCATATTTCCAATCAAAATAATTGAATGGGGTGAGGATAGGCTTTGAAGAAGAGTATGCCATTGCTAGGAGCGAGTCAAACTGATGTAGATGAGCTTGCATGCAGAGTGTAGCGAATGCAAAAGAGGAGTTTGCATGCACAGTGTAGCGAATGCAAAAGAGGAGCTTGATAACCTGCAAATCACAATCAAACCAAGAACCGTAAGGTCGAACAATCCACCCTTTTAGAGTTGCATCACACCTGGGATTGGAGATCAAACAATGTTGAATGGGTCCAATGTATCAGATCCAGGAATTATGTGGAAACTCAAGCTTCTGGAGTGGTATTGGATGTATTTTTCAAGCTTTGCATGCACAGGAGCGAATGCCCTTGAGATATCTCATGCCAAAACTTTTTGCAATTTGAGCAATTCAGTCAAATCTTCTTGTACAAACACCTATAGAAAAGAGATCTTGTCCCTGCAATGGCTCTGATACCATGTAAAATTAGTCACAACAGATCTAATGAACAAGTAAATCAATCACAACAGATGAATATAGAAAATATGGTGTAAAACTGTGCAAAACATGCAGCAGTGCTCAATATCCCAATAAGGGTGAATGAATTACAATAGAATACAATACCTGTCAATGAGCAATTCGAATTGGCTAAGTAGGCCATTCGAATCACTGAATGGAGTAGCTTGACTCCAACTAGGAGTCCTCATCATCAATCGGTGGTGGTCATCAATGCACAAGAACCAGTCATCCAGGTGTCAATCTGAGTCTAACTGAGTGTGTCATGTGTAACTGAAGTGTGTAGCACTGATTAAGGGAAGGAGGCTCAGTGGGGGGCGCATGGGAGACTAACTGAAGTCATAACAAGTCATCTAGTCAAACTGGAGGTCCAACGGAAGTGAAACAGTCAGTCGGGAGTGAAACTAGCCTCAAATCAGGGAGAATCGGAGCTAACTGAATGTAACTGAAGTGGAACTGCAGTGGTAGGTGAACAAGTGCGCCCTTCTCTAGCAGTAGGTGAGAAGTGGGCGCCTTTCAGCCTAGGAGGGCTAAAACTCTGTAGTAAGTGGCTCCCGGGTGCTAGAATAAGGTGGATAAGGTGCTGGAGGCATCAAACTGGTGACTGGGATGCATGCAAGTGCATGCAAACCCTAGATTTTGCATGCAAACCCTAATTGCATGCAAGATCCTGAAAAAGATGATGTGGATATCCGAACACATCCCTCTTGGCCCCATGAAATAAGGGCCATTCCGGAAAATGAGATCTTTGTCCTTAAATTCAAACATAAAAACATAAAATCCATTTCCACAAAAATTATGGATTACCTCTCCATTGATTAAAGGCCTCCAGTTCTTGTTTAACCATATTTCGATGGCTTTTGGAGATGGCCACAAACCCGTGAAGTGACCTATAAGTCCTTTCTTAGAGAGCTCTACGACCTTTCTTTTGGCGATGACCGAAGAGAGGGAGAATTTCGGGGCCGCAACCAACTTGACGAACCTTACCTCAGAAGAAGCATCGATCTTGGATCCCATCGCTATTACAGTAGAGATGCATCGCTTATATCGGTCCTCAAGAGAAGCGACCCCCTACGGAGAGGAGGCTGAGGCGACCACCATGAGAGATCATAACAAACCCCAGTAGAAACGCATATCAAACCCTATCTGAGTTGTTGATGTCCCCCATCACACTTATATATCATTACCACATTTCATTTCCACTATTTTTACCTTGGTAAAACCAAAAAACCAAAATCTCACATAAAAGTGCCATTCTACAAAATTAATTTGCTCATTTATCTAAAAAATGAGCAACTTACTCCCTGACTTGTTTTTTGGATGTTTCTCCTTTTTATCACTCAACAAAAAGAAGAAACCTGGCATGACACCTATGATAGCTCAATTTGGAAAAAGGGATAAAAAAGTGAAAGGCACAAAATAAAAAAATAAAAAAATCAAAAGCCAAAAATAAAAAATAAAAAATCAAAAGCCAAAAATCAAAAATCAAAAATCAAAAGCCAAAAATAAAAAATAAAAAATCAAAGCCTTATCCTTATCCTAGATCCATCTGTCATTCCTATAAATGAACCATCAAGGTCCATCACTCAGAACCCATTCTCCATACATTACTCAAGCCGTTACTCTGTGAAAATCTCCCCGAGACCAGAACTCCCTTTGTGTTCCATTCTCGACCTTTCGGAGATTGTGTACGTGACGCGTGGCCGAAGAACTGTGGATTGCAAGGAGACCAAGCAAACCCTCCCTTGGATAACTGCAGGGGCCTCTCTTACTGTAACTTAGAGGTGATATTAAATCCTTGTAAATTCCATTTTTTATATAATGAAAAAACATTATTTATTCTTTAAAAGATGTTTCTATCTGTTTGCTTGATAAAAATTGCAAAAAATGAGATTAATTTAGATTTATTTTAATACAGTTTGGATGTTTTTTTTTGTTGATCTAGGGGAATCGACAACTAGATTTGGAATGGTACTCGCATGACACTGGGTCCAACGATCCAATCTCGCTACCACTATACCCCTAGGAGAGTACGCCTGCCCCATAACGCACCCTCAATGCTGGAACGAGATTTGAAACAGCGACGTGCATAACAGCCTGTACACCTTAACAAGCGCACGGTTGCCAACTGGTCTACACCCCCGGGGCAATACAATTTGCATGTTTGATTAGTTTACTTGTTTAATTTATTTTCCATTGAGACTCTACTAATTTTAGCACAACCCTTAGTAGGTGCATCTTTGCAACAGTTTTGGGCAACCATACTGGGGACGATCTCTGTCGTTCTTTGGTTGTGCTTTTCCAGCCTTTTCTGCCATTGATTGAGTTTTATTGCTTTTGCCTGAGTGATTAGAGTCCTAAAACCAGCCCGAATATACCCTTGTTGATCAAGTCGGGCTTTTCTTTTTTCCAAATATCATCTCTACAATATTTTCGTTCGTCCACAAAATCGCTGTAAATTGCAAATTTGTAAAGTAAGATATCTTTGCCTCCTAGACTCAGATTTGCGCGATTGTTTTTTCAAACCATTTTTTTTTTCGAGGGAAATCCAAATATGTAATTTGTTTATGTAAATCATGCATAAAAATTTACAGAAATACATCTTAGTTTTGCCCCACCATTTTTTTAATAATACATAAATAAAGCGTAAGCAATAGTTTTTATTATTATTTTTTTCTTGCGATCATTTGCTTGCTGTAGTAGTCTTTATGCTCATCTTTTTCATTTCTTGTAGTGAAGAAAAAACCTTATTTTTTAGTATTTGTATCTTCTTTAGTTATGTTAAAGATTATTTTTTACCACATATTTACTATTTCAGCGAGTGCTTGTTGAAAAATCAATAATTTTATGCTTTGAATGAAAAATGCTTAGTTGTAGCTTTCTACTTTGAAATGATGTACAAAAAAACGTTTAGACTTAGTATTTGAAGTTGTTCATTTTTGTTAAGCATTTAATTTGTTAGTTATTATACACACCCCGAGTGCACACTGTTACAACGTAATTTTCCACCTTTTGAACATCAACACTCTTTGGCCTTCAAGATCCATTTCACTGACTCAGATGTACTTTATATCCTTCAGAACACACTATTTCCCTATTTTTCTTCCTGTACGCTAGCTGTTGCATTTTAAACAGCGTACCCGCGAGCTGTTCCACTATAGCCTGCTGGTGACAAGTAAAATCTTAAAAGTCACTTAAAAATTACTTTTCACTCCCAAAGAGTGGTCTTAGGGTGACCTTTGGCCCTCCATTTGCCCTGAAACGCATCGATGTGTCCTTTCACTTACCTTTGGAAGGTTATATATTGAGCTCTTATGGCATATGGAAGGGAGGAGTAAGAGAGAGCAAGATAACTCTAGTGGATTTTTGCTGTATCTTGGGTCTACACTCATTGATCCTTGTTGTTGTGAACCTCTTATGTTCACCTTCCAAACTCCTTTCATAGTTTGAGTTTTCCATTTCATGGAGGATTGAAGTGGTGGAGGCACAAGTGGAGAGACCTAGTTCCTGGTTTAGATTAGTTGTCGACAAGAGGTCGTATCACATTGTACTTCTTGTTATTTATTAATAGAAATACTCATATTCTCGTCCATTAATGTTGTGAATGTTGTTTATATTACATTGGGTTGCATTTACTTATGATATCATGGATCGTTGCTATTGATGATGTTAATGTCTTTCACATATTACATGCGCTTGTTGTATATTGGCTGTCAAGACTAATTTGCAGGTTCAAGTGCACGAATTGAAAGCTTCAACGGGGATCTACATCGAACGTTTGGATCAATGTTAGTTATATTCTCCATTATCTTAGCATTGTCATTTATATAACATAGCATTGAGAATTGAGTTATCTTCTGGTAGTCAGCTGTCTGTTGTGGTCTACCCCAAGCCATAGGAAGTTTTCTCCGTAACAGAAATGGTGACCACACTGAGGAGAACATCCATTTTTGGGGATTTTTAGGCATTTGTCCTTATTTAGAGTTGTTGTGTGTCGAGTCTCTGTGTCATTGATTGGCTGTTAGAATACACTATAGAAAACAAGTTTTTTTTTTGGTCATTGGGCTCTTTATTTACTCATTTGCTTTTCCGTGTACGCAGGTGAGCCTAGTTCTGCCCGCGTCTACCCGCTTCTGTCTGCACTATAGCCCGCGGGTACCCACAGTTATTTCTTCGACAGTAGCATACAACTCTGAGGGTGATTGGTTTATGACCTTTGGTTGTTGCTGGGTTGGTTCAGAGTGTTCCTGAGTCTTCTTTGGCCTTGTTCCTGACTATTCCATGCCTTGTTTGTGACCAGAACTCCTCTTTTCTCTTGGTTTTGAGCCTTGTTGGTTTTAACCCATTTATTATTTTCTAGCTCATTTCATTGACCGAGTCTCACTGTTTGGGATGTGCTGGGTTGTCTTAGTGATTTGCTCTGCATTTCTTTAACCAAATAGGTAGATTTCGTTTGCATTTTTCATTTTATTATATTGAAAAATACAAAAACATAGTTTTGCATTTTCCTTTTTGCTTATAAGTGAAAATACAAAAAAAAAAAAAAATTTACTTTTTGTATTGCATCTTGCATCAGAGTGCTTGTGCTTTCATTCAGGATCTGCTTGAGCATTGGAAATTTAAAAGAATTGCATTGTATTTCGAAACCGTTGGATTTGCTTGTCATTCTAGTGGCATTGTTTTCATTGAGTAGACGAGTCTAGAGTTTGATGATTGTGCATACCATTGAGTCATATACATCACTAGTTTCACAACCATATCCTTTGAGTAATCGTAACCACATAAAATTAATGCTTAATATTAAAATTGATTAAAACAATTTTTATTTTTAGGGTACACCAACTAGCTTAGGTTTAGAGTCTTGGAATAGATCATTGTGAGTTAACAATCCAAGACTATTGAACCAAACATTATGTGTTTGACCAGGGAGTGGTGAAATCCATTGTATACATCGGTGTTCTCAGGAATATCTACTTAGAGTATAGTTAAGCACGAGGTCACGTGAGGTTGGTTGCGGAGATATCCCTCCAATACTGGCTAAACATGGGAGATATTTCCAAGATTTGTTCGTCTATGGGGACTCTTGGGGGGTTTACCCTCTTGTGTTTTGGGCTCAGCTACCCTGCCCATACGACGAATCCCACCTGCAGCTGTCCCCCTAACCATCGGTTATATCATGGTGACCTTAGTTGCATTACCTAGGTATCGCATAGGGTGCTTGTAGTGGTTATACTGTTTGTATCCTGATTCAGATAGTGGTTGGACAACACAGTTGCTTGTTGTATAAGGATTTGACCCTGTGCACGCAATGAAGTCTGGGAACCCTTATAACTGACTCTGTTACCTCCGGCTATAGTTTGGGAGTCTCAAGCCTCTCCTAGGAGAGACATACCGGCTATGGTGTCGGGAGCTCATTTAGCCACTCTGTTTGTTTACATTTGGCTGTAGTTTCTCTAGCTGTGTGCTCTTGATTTTCTGTTTTTGATCGATAGTTTGGCCATTAGGAGATGCTTTGGTTTTATAGTCTCTCCGGAGATATCGTGGCGAGAAGTCCTACTCTCTGCCATTCTCGTCGGTTGGCTGGTTTACCGGCCGTCTAGCTTACACGTCGTATTAATAGGGGACGCCGGAAGGCCCCCTCCGAGTCTTCGGATTCTTACGAAACATATATCGTCGACGTCATGACTGCATAGTCTGGCATGGGAGAAATCCCTACAACTCCATCGGGTAGATTCGATCACACTTCAGACACCCCTACTCCTCGAGAGGCGTGGGGGGGTGATCCACTCGAGACCCAACCTAGTTTGTTTGGTCCAGATCCACCCGAGGACGACCCGTTCGATCCTTTGATTCCACATAATTACTTAATACAGGATGCCAGAGTCTCATGTTGACAATGATCCTACGATCGAAATTAACCCATTCTCTTTTGGTATGCCTGGGTATAACACAGTTGATCCTTCTTCTATATTCGGTAGTCATGCTAGCGCTAGTCATGGTGTTAGTAACGTTGCACCCACTTGGGGCAATGGCCACACCGGGGGCACCACATTTTCCACTCACACACTTAGTATGGGGACCGGTCACATCCTTCCTAACAATGCAAAAGTTGGAGGAAATCCACCTCCTAGGATTCCCCATCCTAATAGGAACATTGGTCGCAACATGACGTGTCCACCACATAATACACATGCCCATACATGACAACCTACGACCACTTTTGCTGATGTTAAAAATCCTCCCAACACTGGGGGTGGAAACATACGATATATGTTTACGTCTACTGCCGCTGCTAGTAATGCTAATGTAGGAGGTGGGAATATACCTTATACTCATGGTCACAACACTACCGCTCCTGCTACTAGTAATGCCAACCTTGGGGTTGGGAATATACCTTATGGTCACCATACGACTGCTCACGCTACTAATAATGCTTATGTAGGGGGTGGGAACATACCTCATAACCATGGTCACTACAACACAGTTCCTGCTGCAAGTAATACTTATATGCCCCATAATTATGGTGGTAACTCTTACTACAATACAGTCGATGCTGGTCCTCATTACAACCCACCTCAGTACAATCCACCTCAGTACAACCCACCTTAGTATGGTGCTTAGAATACTCATATGCCTGCTTACCCTCACACGGGTCAGGTGGGAGGAGGTTATCAACCTTATGGACATGGTCAAGCTTATGGTCAGACAGGTCCGTATAATCAACATTTTAATGGTCATGGTCAAGCTTATGGTCCATCTTATCCTTCGGGTCCATACAATAAACCTTTTACGGGAGCTTATAATTAAGCTTTCCAGCCGCAACTCCCATTCCTTGCTTGACTGAATCTTCTGGATCTCTTGAAGCTCACAAATGATTCGGTGTGTCACGATCCTAATTGGCCTCCGGTCCCCACCAAGCTCCCTTCGGACATTCCCAAGTTTGAGGGGAAGAGTGGTGAGGATCCGGGTGACCATGTCACGACCTTTCACCTTTGGTGCTGATCCAACTCATTGAATCACCCTGAGACTATTTCAACGCACCCGTTCGTCTGAGACTATTTCAACGCACCCTCATGGGGGCAACCGCGAAGTGGTGTGTCGAGTTGCCTGGGGGAACCTATAGGGGTTTCAATGAGATAGCTTTGGTTTTCTTGGATCATTTCCAATTGCCAGTTCGTTATGATATTGGTACTGAAATTTTGTCCACCTTCCGCTAGAATAAGGCCACGCATATTTCTAACTACGTTCAAGAATGGTGTCGACGGAAGAGGTTAGTGAAAGCCAACATTCCTCCAGAGTTTCTGTTGGAATGGTTTCTCAAGTCTTTACTCCCATATATTTCTAAGGATGTTTTGATGTTCGGCATTGTGACTGAGGAACAAGCCATCTTAAAAGTCCAGCAGTTAGATTTATTATATTCTAAGTCTGGCATTCTATATGACATTATTCCTGATGCACCACGAACACGACATGAGCCCAAGTCAGTTCCTGGACCACATGCCGATGGCATCGTGGGATCCACAAGTACTCGAACTGTAGATTTGGTTACTAATCAAATGCAAAATTTGTTACTTACCCAATCTAATCCCGGACAGGTTCACACCTTGTCCACTTCCACTCCATCGTCTGATGTACATACTTTGCAATCGACGAACCCATCGGGTAACCAGCAGCCTAATGGTAAGAAGAAGGGGAGAAATAATAGAAAGGGTGGAAACAATGGGAACAACGGTAGTAATCGCAATACCCCTCGGAAAGAAAACACCAACCCTCCTCGGGAAGGTGGAAATGTTGGTGGGGATCGTAAACCTAGGTGTAAAGTGAAATTCCCTTGCAAGCTTTGCGGGGAAGATCACCTTACTCACTTGTGTCCTCGAATCGAAGAAGCATCGAAGCATTTGGCACAGAGCCCAACTGTGTTAAAAGATCCCCTTCCTCATCATCAAAACATGGCTTTGCATGCTCCCGCTACTGGTTATGGACCTAATGAGACTCCAACGTCTTCCTCCAATACTAGTGGCTATGGATGCGTGAATATGGTCCAATCAGAGGTTGGTGTTGTTACTCGTCAACATGATTATGGTGCACCACAACTTAATATGGGGAATGAGCCTCCCCCTCCTCCTGATACATCCTTGCATATCAAGAATCCCTCTACTATGCCATGGATACCAAAAGGTGTTCTTAAGCCCTCTATGCATAATCCCAATGCTCGAGCCGCCCATAACTACTCTATTGTAGAAGATTTGGGTCAAACTCCGTGTGCCATGTCGGCTCTTGAAGTTTTACAAGCATGTCCTTCTCAAAGGCATGTCCTTTTAAGTGTTTTGGGAGTTCAGGATGGGGTGAGTCCTAACGTTATCAAGTTTGATACTACTGATGTCCAATCTTGCTTACCTTACCACATGGCTTTTCAAATCCATGTGGAGTGCCTTCAGAATTTCATCAGAAGAATGGTGGTTGATGAAGGTGCTTCTGCGTCAGTAATGTCTTTATCTTGTTGGAAAGCGCTTGGCTCTCCTCCCTTATCCAAATCTATGTCTATGCTCATTGCATTTGACGATCTGTCCTTTAAGCCTCATGGGATTATCCCTTCCCTTGTTGTCCGCTTGGGTGGGAAGGTCGTGCCTATTGAAGTCGAGGTGGTTGATGCACCCATCGACTACAACCTTCTCCTGGGTAGGAATTGGATGTACGCTATGAAAGCTGTCGTGTCGACTGTGTTCAGAGTTATTTGCTTTCCACATGAAGGCAATATTATGACAATCGACCAACTAGATTTCATTAGTCCTTCTTCCATAGCATCCACGGGAACTGTTGTTCCCCAGATCAAAGAATCTCAACCGGCAACTGGGAACATTGGTGTAGGATTGTACCCCTCATTGATGGGATCTTTCGACTTCCCTGCACCAATCTCCTTTGTAGGAACCATCTCCAATGATGCTCCTTCCTCGTTAAATCATTTACCTTTCCGGACATCGTATTTCAGTGATTCGTGGAATATACCTTCCACGAGTTCCCCGTTTGGAGACGTTTCACACATTGGGATGGATATGCCCTTATCTGCAGTCAAGCTTTCTCGTCACGTTCAACCAGCCATTGCAGATTCGGATCTCTCTTCTTCATGGACAGTAGAGGAAGATCCTGTTATGCTGCCTGCACAGGCAATTAACCCATCTTGTTCACACAAATGCCTTGATGGTACTCTACCTTCACATGAATATTTTATTGAGTCCATGCATGGTAATGACGAGCCTTGGGAGGATTTCTATCATAGATCTCATTCTCTTCCCACCCTCGGTTTTGTTGAACAAGATGAGTCTAGAATACAGTCTGCCATACATTTTGATTCAGGCATAGTTTTGTCTAGCCCCGGTTTGACGTTAAAGTCGTATCTCCCTAATGATGAGTCTTTAGACTCTCCTATAGATCCGCAAATCGGTGATCCTGATGAGTTCGATTCTACTTCTAGAATTTCCAATTCCCGTGATGATGAATTTAGCCCTGCAGATTCCTTCACATCCTTCAACTTTGCTCTTCATTCTGAAGTTGATCATTTTGATCCCTCGGGTATTGGTACTATGGCACCTTCAGTGGTTAGCTCTACCTGCATGTTGTCTGAGGTTAACAATAGTGAAGTTGAAAATGTTTCTACCGCAGTGACTTGTATCAGATTTTTCTTTATGCACATTTTAGAGATGATCTTGGTACTTATGTTTCTTGGAGACAGGATTCTTAGTTGGACTTATACTTGTTTACTGGTCCTTTTCGACATTTGCTTCGGTCATGGTAGGCATATTTGGAACCTTGCATATAGGTTTAGGCCTCCCCATTGTTATGATGCATTTGAACTTGTTGCCATCCGAATTCGCAGACACCCCCTGAGTGTCCTTATCTTGCTCATGTTCCTTGCATTATGCATAGCTTTGTTCCATGCGCTTGGAACTAGTCTCGCATGTCCCTGACACTCGTCTGCTCCCATTACGAGCATTCTTCCATCTCTCCTTTGAGCTCGTTAAAAATAGTAAGGAGGTCACAAGTTTACTTTTTTGGGCTCGTTAAACCTTTATGGAAAAGATTTCTATAAAGTCTTATTTAAGCCCTCGTTAGAATTTTTCAAATCAAACAAGATTGCCAAGTATACTTGTCATTTTAGACTCGTTAAAGGATTTGAAACGACATCCAATTAGGTATAAGTTTACCCCTTTTGTGAACCTTTGTGGATTAATTACGAAAAAGGTATACTCTAGTCATACGTGGCTAGAAGAGTTCTTCTCTCATTGTTTTACACTTTTTCGGGTGAGGAGACTAACTTTACAAAAAAGGACTCGCCATTTATATCAAATTGTGATTGCATTGCATCATCCTGCTTGCCGCTTAAGCCTTGTGCCAGCTCCCGCTTACTCAATTGTTAGCCTGGTGCCTGAGCACTTTCCCTATCGAGCCCTGCGGAGCTTCCATTTTCCTTTCACAATTTGATGACCTTTTGACTCTGAGGGAACACTCCCCCGAGTGTCCACATCCTGCATATGCTTCCTTGCATTGATCATAGGTATGTTCCACTGCTTGGGACTAGTCTGCTTGCCATTCAACACTTGTTCCCTCAATTATTGTACTATAAGCAATTTTATTCTTTTTCAAGCTTTCCAAATATGAAAAAGACCAAAAAAATCAAATATTCCAAAAAGCCGAACGGGATTATTGTTACTACTTCTAGTTGGCAGCTGTTGTGTCGCCTTTGAACAAAGCATTCATTCCACTCCATACATTATGAGTCGGGACTATAGTTGGGCCTTAGGAGCTGTACTCGTTTCACAGTTTTACTCCACCGATTGGTTAAGCTTCCAGTCACTATGGAGCCCTTTGTTGATGCCTCCTGCATCGCGCAGTTTATGTCGAGTCTATGCTATATGAGTCTATCCATCTGCTCATGCTCTTGTTCAAAGGAAGTCTTGAAACCAGTTTCGGCCACTCCTTAGATCTCTTGACTATTGCATGTCAGCCATCCTTATTGAGTCAGTCCGTTTCACCTGAGTTCTTTCAAATCTTTTAGCATAGCTGGTACCTTGTGCTAGTTGATGGGGGATGCCTTAATGCCCTCCTTCTAGCGGGTTTCGTTCTGTTGACTTCAACTCATTTATTTTGGAACTTGAGACTTAGAGTTCGGTTGAGTTTCTTGAGGCTTGCAGTCATTAGTGGCAGGTTCTCTCACCATTGACAGTTTTGGGAATACATCAATGTCCCCTGACCGATGGATTTGTCTTAGTGTTCGACTTCACCACATATATTCACACTTTGATGATTGTACTCTGTGCCTTGATGCCCATTTTCATTATCAGTGGGTTATCTCACGTGTCACATACCCTCCCATCCATCCAAGGCAAGGGAGGGAAGATGCTGCCAATCTATGGGGATTTGACATAAACTCATCCCATTCATTAGATTCATACAATTAAAACCAAAGTGTGTAGATGAAATTCAAGCAAGTATGCACAATGGAATTAAAAACATCATCCAAACACAATTCATGCTCATCCAGCATATCAAAATAATCATCAAATTAAACATTTGCATAAGTAAATACACATAAGAGAATATACTTATCTCATTGTAATGATGTCCCAAGCAACTAGCTATGTCGCTGCAACGTTCCACCCAACCATAGGCCAGTTGTGTTCATCAATTCTCTCAACACAACTGCAACCCCTGAGCTGGGCATGATTCTTACAAGGAAAGGGGACATTCTAGCTCATACACAACCAATTAGCCATTTCATCTGAGCCAAGCCAGTCCACAGCTGGGTTTATCAGGCTACATTTGAACATGGATGCTTGCACTCAAGCTCAATCCAAACAATGGATTCACCAACAGGATGGTCATGGGATTTCCCCAAATCGTTTCCAGCCAAAATGAATTATGGGATGGGGGAAAAACATTCACAGGGAGGAAAATGATTTCTCCCCAACAATCTAAGCATTTAACAGCCAAATGGTCTCTTTGGGACCCCAAATCGTTTTCCCTTCTTCCCCACTGATATACAACACAAAAACGCCCTCTCTTAGCTGAGAATGAAGGAAAACACAGGAACACATGGCTGGAAAAAGCCCAGGTAGCTCCAAACTCGTGAGGGAAAGAAACTACTTAATGGATAATGGCTTGGGGGAGAAATTCATGGCTCTTTTCTTGCCCAAGAAGCAAAACTTGATTTTCCATGAAGGGTGGCTTGCCCATACCCGAATTTGGACAGCCATACCTCTCATTCCCCAAGGCATTAACTACCTTAATCAACTCTTGGGAGAAATCAATGTTTGGGTACAAAAGTCAACATGGGTAGTTGAGGGTTTGATGGGTTCTCTCATTTACACTTGGCTTGACTTGATTGGCTCCAAGGGTTTGAATGTTTTCCCTCCCAATTCCTTGTAAAATCATGCCCCCATCTCTTGTTGCATTGCATATCTAGCTGTGGGTATTTTATTAAATTGCATATTTACATGATGTTTGAAATTCCAATGTGCCTGGCTAGCAAGCAAACTGTATGCATCAATAAATCAATGGAGAGGCCTTGGCCTTGAGCTCCTCACCATGATTTTATAACAATATTACATCATTTACATTTTTAATGCAATAGGGTCAAGATGGGGACGTGACATTCCCCTCCCCTTGGAATAACACCGTCCTCGGTGTTCCAACACTTCGGAATAAATACCCACTTTACACATGTCCAAAATTCACAGAATGTGGCAGGTCTATCTTGCGTTTCATCTCTTTACTTTGAACCTTTAAGAACAAGTACTTTGGATTCCACAAGCTGCTCCTGTTGACTTTGATCTTCCATCTCTGTAGGCGGGCATCGCTCCCCAGCAATCCCTCTCTTTATTACCCTTCCAGTTGATCTATAAGTATGGAATTTCATGCATGCCATCTTTCTTGATGTCCTAGCAACTATTTAAGGAATATTTTTAGCCAAAACAAATAGCTTTTGGCCTGCTGCCGTGTTCAATGTGCACAATTAGCTCTCACTTTTCTCACTAGCAACACTTGGCTAGCACTAGCTGCACTCAATGGCTTTCAATGTCTCACCTGTGAGACTTATCATGGCAATTCTTTTTAGGACAAGCATAACACAATATTAAAGTTAGTCAATTATTTTCCCAATTGACATGGAAAGTCCATTCTTCACTCATGATACTTCCACACATTTCATGCTTTCCCAACATACACATGAGCTCGTTCATGTTCATCCTTTCACAGGGAAATAACCATTTCAGCATTCACAATTCATTTCAAGCAATTAAACACAATTTGTTTTCATCTATGACATGCACTCAATAATCTTTTGTTTCTAAGATACATTAGTCAAAAGGAAAGAGAAGAGTAAGAGTTTCCCCCTCTTAGTCTTGTTCCAATCGGGAGACACACCATCACTTGTGGTTCTATGCTCCTTAGCCTCTTTCACTTCAATGTGAAAGCTTGACTTTCCCTTTCTTGGCTATGACACTTAGTGTCTAGGTTCTGTCTAAGGATTTTCAACCAGGGAACCCTTCCCCATTGTTTCCTATAGAACCCTTGGCTGTTAGGATCCACACACGTCCACTAGCACCATCTTTCATTACTGCTCAGACTGAGCTCTTCGGGCGATCACATGTCCACATGCATCCCTATGATGCCTTCATAGTCCTTTCTTCTTCCAACAACACCTACACTCAAACATTGAATCAATTCACATGTTTAGTTTATTCTCATAGGGTTTATCTCTAAACAAGAGTTTAGGAAATCATAACCAGATCATATACACACGTATATTCATATTAAATAAGCAAGAAGCTACAAGATAACCAAATACTTATCTATATTGGATGTCTTCACTTTATTCCACAGGATCCTTCTTTGCTTTCCAAGCATTGGATTTCCCGTGGATACAATAATGAATGGTGGGTCAGCACGCAGGCTACTCCGCAACCATTCGAATAGGCAATGCTAGGCCAGTACGATGACTGGGTTTTTTTATCAATTAATTAAGGAATGTTTGGCTAGCACGTCGACTGCTCCACAACATCAAGTGGTTAATGTTCCCACCAACTATTCTCTGAATTTATTGAGCATTAGTTACTCTTTGGATTTACCAAGAATTTTATAGTGCACAACTAGTTACTCTCTGGTTTTATCAAGAAATTCATAGTGCACAACCAGTTACTCTCTGGTTCTACCAAGAATTGTAGTTCTTTCAGGGTCCTTGCTTCCTGCAATGACCAAGGTTTCCAATAAAGAAACAATAGTGTATCAGGTTAGTTGTTAGAAGACTTATTTTTTAAATCTTCATTATTCCAAACAAGAAATAAATGAAATGAATACTTATCTTTATTGTGCATTTCCTTTCTGGTCCACAGGGTCCTGCTTCGCTTTGCAAGCCTTGGGATCACCTATGGACTTGGATGTTTGGTCAACACGCATGTTGCTCCACAACATCAAATAGTTAATGACCAACCAGTACACCTTCATGTCGACTGGATTTACCAAGCATTTGTGGTGCCCAACCAGTCACATACCTGGTTGGTCCTCTCCATTGCCGAGCCAACACATTCGTCTGGGTCATCGACCAATGGAAGAAAACTGTGCCACCGACCATTATAGGTCAAGGATCTACCACTTTGCCTTAGGATTGCATCAACCTTTCACATGTGTCACAACCCTTCATGCACATAACAATTCTTCACCCACACAAGGATGGCACTCCTTCCCTTGTGCAAAACCGGCGGTTCCCTTTATGAACTCTTTAGGTGACTTCCTTAACTGCAGGCCAACATGGCCCCACAATACCCACAAATTCCAAGCAAATAATGCCAAACCAGTGCGTCGACGGGGTTTATTAGGCATGTAACAACCCTTCATCAATACCTCCACAACAACCAAGCAAATAATGCTAAACCAGTACACTGTCTGGGTTCATTAGGCATGCAACAACCCTTCGTCAATACCTCCACAACAACCTTTCATTTTGCTTCATCCGTGTGCAACACCAAATTGAATCTGTGTAAGCTGGTAGCACAAGTAGGATAAGCAAGCTAATCAGTATTGTTGCTCTAAAATTGTAACCATATTTCATAACATTCACTATCAAGTATTGAAACACCAGGAATGCGTCCATTCCCTTAGGGTGTAGTCAATATTGACAACCTTATCATAACCCAACACCAGAAAGGTGTGCACTCCCTTTCGAATGTGAGTCATGTGGGCCCTAATCATACTCAAGCAGTCTGGAATAATAATGGAATAATAAAACATGCTCTGCATATTAAATCTAATAACCAGACATGCATATTCTGAGTTAGGGTTACAGAATACTTATCTCTTTTCAGATGTATATTTCCTTCATTTGCGAAGAATGGGGGCTCCCTTCTCTGATTCAACAGTACTTCGGTTTGCCACCCTAACATTTTCACGTTCCATAACCCACACATGCCTTCTTGGCATAATTTCACCATCTCACTCACATGGCTTTCCAACATGCAGTGCAGCTGGGATATTAACAAACTTACTATGGCGTTTCACCCGAAACCCATTTCCAAAGGATGGGGTCCTTCCCATCTAGTTTGGCTTATGCAGGCCATCACACATGGTTTTCATGTAATGTGTCATCCTGGCACACTTATCAAATAGCCAAACAATCAACAACATTTAACAATAAACTTCAAATCTGATTGTTTCATAACCAATCAATGGCATTAATAATTAAATTCAAACATGAATTTACAATTTTGTCCTCCTACAGAAATGGATTGGTTTAACTATGAGACCATCCTCATATTGTTTAGCTCTCGTAAGTGGTATCACTCTGTCCATTATGGTTTCACCCTTGCTACCATACATAAACATCCACCTACAACATGTCCTCCTGACACAATTTTATATAAGCCAAACAGTCATTAGCAATTATTAGCAAAATTTCAAATCTGAAGTTTACAAATATGTTTTCCTACAGAATTTAGATTTGCAACCATGAGATTATTCTCATAAACGTAAACCATAAAATTTTCAGATTTGTTTCATGCATAAGTTACAATCATGAGAACTTTCTCATAACCTTTGGCTTCTGCACATGGTAGATCCCAGTATTTACTATGAACTTATCCTCATTGCCATACGCAAGACTTTTCTACCTGAAAACTGAAATTTCAATAAACCAAACACGTTGTGAGTATCTATGCATATAATCATTTCATTGCCACAACAGTCACTGAAGTGATCTCAGAATTATAACACTCAATAATTCAAACACCTTCAACTGTTAACATTTGAAATGCAATGAAATATATACATTTCTATATATGCATCATTATCACAATAAAATTGCAAGACACAGTCACACTATCCATGCAATTTAAATAAACTAAAAATACTCATTACTTCACATTCCATGCAACTCTGTCCTTCCAACAGAGTGTTCTTGGTAGCCCATCACATGTATACCTTCTTTATGCAATCTTTCTCCTGCATTCATAGCAGCTCATGAAATGGTCTCAGGATTAACAATAGTCCACCATTTCATCTATTATCTAACTGCATTGAAACATATATATGTCACACCCATGCATTCACACAATGCATCTCAACATGTGCACCCACACATATGCATGCATGTTCACAACATTTACATAACATTTTAATGTGCATTCACTCAATGCATAATCCCTCAATACAACCTTGCATTAATCCATGAATACTAGGCATTTCAACATATTATGGCCTAACCATGCCTATCTCATATGGCATACACTACAACAGGACCATAATTCATCACTTGCTTTGGTTTTTAAACTCACAAACAACATACACAAATGGTATGACATAATTTTCATATGAATGCGTTGAGGTTTCTAAGAAACTATAGGGTGCAAGGCTCCTTGCCTTTACTTACCCACACCTAACCATACTCGGTAGGTTGACATTCCCATTTAGGCACTCAATACCACATGCAAACCGAATCAACATAGTTTAAACATAGTTGAAGGGATCTTACCAAATCCTCCTTCAACATTCATGCAATCAAGCATAAGTAAACATTACCTGCATGCTTGTCATTAACATCGCTTGATGTTACCTGATTAGTTGGCCTCTTACCAAGGATTCACAATCCTTTTTCCAACCTCGTGATCATAGATTTGTTGCACCATCCTTTCCTCATAAGGTTGTTGGTCATATGCAACAACATCATCCTCATCTTTAAGCCATGCTTCGGTTTTCTTTGGTCCTACAACCAATGCGAACACAACTAAGTATTAGCAACCACAATCATTATCTTAAGTGGCTCATTGCATATGTAAAACCTCACTATTTTACCAATATGCAATATCATATACACGCAAAAACATTTTCACATGCATTGTGCAATGTTTATTAATATGCCATCTAGTGCATATTCATCTCATCTATCCAATCTCTTGCAATTTCAATCATGTTTCTATGGTTTGACTCATACAACCATTATCAACTACATTAGTTGTCATCAACCATAGGCAATACCATTAATGGGCTATTACATGTGTAACTTCACTACCTTTACCCGTATGCAACATCATGCTCATGCATAAGTAATTCACATGCACTATGCAATGACCCTTTAATCATATCCATTAATTCATATGCATTACTCTCTTGCATTTCCAGCATCCCTATGCCATAATTTTTCGTATATAAAACTCATGAAATAAAAACACAATAGCAAGAGAGGAGTTAAGGAATCATCCCTTTCCAATTCCTCATCATGACATGGAATCCCTCCTCCACATCATAGATAATCCTTTTCTTGGATTTCCTACGAAGCATACATGCAATCATTAGCTATGATCTTCTCATGAATCAGCAATTCAACATATACATACGTGTAATAATTCATTCTTGATATTTTCCAAATATGCGATTCTTATGCTATAAACAAGAATAGTTTAAGGTGAGGAATTTCCCTTTCATCCTCCATAATGGGTATTACAACCCATTACTCTTACTGAGATTCCACAACCCCTTCTATGCAATTCCTGCTTCTCATCCCAAGCATAAAGAATGCCCTTCACACTTTCAACGACTGTCTTCGAGGGACGACGGGGGTCAAGGGGGCTTGCCCGCTTATTTTTTCTTTTTGTAAATCCTTCGATTTCGCGCAATCTGGCGCATATGTTCCATGGCATTTTTCAACTTTCGGCACCTAAAAAATCTCCCTGGAAAACAACTCAAATTCCCTATTTTGGAGCAACTCACCAAGTTCTGTCGAAGGGTGAACTCGTCTATCTCTTCCGATCTGTTTCGGTCCAACTCGCCGAGTTCTGCCATAGTTTCAGGCCAACTTGATGAGCTCTGCCGTAGTTTCGGGCCAACTTGCCGAGTTCTGCCGCAGTTTCAGGCCAACTTGCCGAGTTCTTCCGTCGAAAACACTTAGAAAAATCTTCCACCGTTTCGGACCAACTTGCCGAGTCTTCTGCCTTTTCGGGCCAACTCGGCGAGTTCTGCTGCTGAAAACACTTTGAAATTTTCCTTCCTTTCCCCGGCACTTCCGCAACTTTGTCGGTGCAACTCAGCCAATTTCACCGACTGTTTCGGCTCCACTCAGCGAGTTTCGCCGATCTGTTTCGGCTCCACTCAGCGAGTTTCGCCTATCTGTTTCGGCTCCACTCAGCGATTTCCACCAAAATTTTTCCATCTTTTTCACCGAACTTTGTTAACTCTCTGTCGACTACTTCGGCCCAACTCGCTAACTTGAGCTGACTGTTTCGGTGGAACTCGAAATATTGTGCTGAAACAGACTTAGCAAAAAGACTCAAAAACACTTAGAATTTTTTTTTGAAAATTTGAAATTTTCTTAAGGATTAGTGTTGAGCAGGAGGAATACTTACCTTTGCAACTGTGATAGGTAGCCCATGAAGGCCCAATGCTGCAACCAACAACTTTGATACCATTCTGTCTCATACCCTCCCATCCATCCAAGGAAAGGGAGGGAAGATGCTACCAATCTATGGGGATTTAACATAAACTCATCCCATTCATTAGATTCATACAATTAAAACCAATGTGTGCAGATGAAATTCAAGCAAGTATGCACAGCGGAATTAAAAACATCATCCACACATAATTCATGCTCATCCAGCATATCAAAATAATCATCAAATTAAACATTTGCAGAAGTAAATACACATAAGAGAATATACTTATCTCACTGTAATGATGTCCCAAGCAACTAGCTATGTCGCTGCAACGTTCCACCCAACCATAGGCCAGTTGTGTTCATCAATTCTCTTAAACACAACTGCCACCCCCGAGCTGGGCATGATTCTTACAAGGAAAGGGGACATTCCAGCTCATACACAACCAATTAGCCATTTCATCTGAGACAAGCCAGTCCACAACTGGGTTTATCAGGCTACATTTGAACATGGATGCTTGCACTCAAGCTCAAGCCAAACAATGGATTCACCAATAGGATGGTCATGGGATTTCCCCAAATCATTTCCAACCAAAACGAATTATGGGATGGGGGAAAAACATTCACAGGGAGGAAAACGATTTCTCCCCAACTATCTAAGCATTTAACAGCCAAACGGTCTCTATGGGACCCCAAATCATTTTCCCTTCTTCACCACTGGTATACAACACAAAAACGCCCTTCTCTAAGCTGAGAATGAAGGAAAACACAGAAACACATGGCTGGAAAACGCCCAGGTAGCTCCAAACTCGTGAGGGAGAGAAACTGCTTGATGGATAATGGCTTGGGGAGAAATTCATGGCTCTTTTCTTTCCCAATAAGCAAAACACGATTTTCCATGAAGGGTGGCTTTCCCATACCCGAATTTGGACAGCCATATCTTTCATTCTCCAAGGCATTAACTACCTCAACCAACTCGTGGGAGAAATCAATGATTGGGTACAAAAGTTAACATGGGTAGTTGAGGGTTTGATGGGTTCTCTCATTGACACTTGGCTTGACTTGATTGGATCCAAGGGTTTGAATGTTTTCCCTCCCAATTCCTTGTAAAATCATGCCCCCATCTCTTGTTGCATTGCATAGCTAGTTGTGGGTATTTTATTAAATTGAATATTTACATGATGTTTGAAATTCCAATGTGCCTGGCTAGCACGCAAACCGTATGCATCAATAAATCGATGGCGGGGCCTTGGCCTTGAGCTCCTCACCATGATTTTATAACAATATTACATCATTTACATTTTTAATGCAATAGGGTCAAGATGGGGATGTGACATCGCGTCTGTTAACGGTATACATCATTGATCAGTAATCAGATGATGTCACATCAGGTTTGACCTCGACACCTTTATTCACTTGATGGGACTTGCACCGTAGATGATTTGTGTAGAAGACCCCAGGAAATAGTGGCATTCAGTATGCTACTTATGATCATGACTTTACATCTGAGATATCATCTCTCAGATATCAGCAGTTTGTACCTCCAGTTTGCACCAGTTGTTTCCTTTTCAGTAGGAACTATATCTTACTGTAGAGGGATCATGGCTATGATCACTTATGACATGTAGTCACTATGTACTGCCTACTCATGGCCATTGTATCATATTGTTGTATTGTACCGACATGTACTTAGAGATATTATTGTATTATGACGAGTGAGCTGCTCCTTCCACTTGTGTATTATGTACCCAGTTCTTGGTTAAGATTGGTTGCCAACAAGAGGTCGTATCACATTGTACTTCTTTTTATTTATTAATAGAAATACTCATATTCTCATCCATTAATGTTGTGAATGTTGTTTATATTACATTAAGTTGCATTTACTTTTAATATCATGGATCGTTGCTATTGACGATGTTAATGTCTTTCACATATTATATGTACTTGTTGTATATTGGCTGTCAAGACTAATTTGTAGGTTCAAGTGCACCAATTGAAAGCTTCAACGGGGATCTACATCGAACGTTTGGATCGAGGTTAGTTATATTCTCCATTATCTTAGCATTGTCATTTATATAGCATAGCATTGAGAATTGAATTATTTTCTGGTAGTCAGCTGTCTGTTGTGGTCTACCCCAAGCCATAGGAAGTAATAGACTTAGTATTGGAAGTTGTTCATTTTTGTTAAGCATTTAATTTGTTAGTTATTGTACACACCCCGAGTGCACACAATCACTCCCTAAATCAAGCTATCGTTTGATTCATGCCGCCATCGAAGCCTTAAAATTAACCTTAACTCAACAAATATTAACCTCACTTGAGGACCAAAAAGAATTTAGTATTTAAGTTAGGACATTGGGGATAGGCATCCAAACAACACCCCCTTTGTCATATACCTTTGAAACGTAGTTGTCTTTTAGGGAGTCAAAATACCCTAGTAGTTATTAGTACGGTTGAAACTGATTTGTCGTAGGTTCTCTCCCTTAGGAGGGAAAGTGGCAAGATTGGTTCTTATTGTCTGAGTGGAATTATGCTCTCCACTCTGCACTGAAAGACACCAGCTCATTGTTCTCGTCATGCATGCTGGCTCCCATACTGGGTGCACGATGAACAAAGAACTAAGGCCGCGAGACACCTTTCAGGATGTGCCATGAACAGGGTAGCCTAATGGCCATTCTTCTAGGGATCTTTTACCCGAGATCCCTATCAGTAGAGGGATATCCCTTAGCCATTTGGTTCTCCATTTCGTATTCCCTTACTGCAGATTTCATCACCCTACAGGGGATATGATTTGTGTGAGCTTCCATCTTTTAGTTAGGCATTTGCATGCTCCTATACCCCATAGATTAGTGAGTCTTTTTATTTTTAGGAGTGTTTCTTGTTGGTATTCTAACCATTTTATTGTCTCTCCCTTGTTGTAGCATGTTGTTGCAGCAGGTGTTTTTGAGCTTGTTGTTGTCCCGAGTGTCGTTTTTATTGAGAGCTCTCCTTTTGCATGCATGGTTGCACTAGGATTTTTTAGCATGTTTTTAGACGACATCCCTTGATCACTTACACACTTGTCACAATTGATTCTCTGAGACACTCTTGTTGACTATGAGGGTAGTCTCCACAGTACGGTCCATTGGACCCCCCTCACCACTCACCTCTAAGACTCCCAAATTTGTCCCCAGATTTTAATCTCGATGCCCCCTATTTCACGTATGATTCCTCTCAGTCAGATTCACCTATACGTACAACTCCATCTAGTCCCATAGCCGACATAAATCCTAACCCATTTTATAGCGGGATTGTCAGCAGTGGACCCACCAGTGGTCCTGTTACCACTTCAACATCCATCCCCGCCATGACATCCACGGGACCCACCATCCCTGGTCCTACAGGACCTACCCCCAACACTACAATGCATCCCGCCACTGGGGTCATTCCTACCAGTAATGGTTACATTCTGACCACAGTCCCTTTGGTTACCAGCGGTACCCTTGGGGGCACCTGCCCCTCCTTCCAGATCCCTCTGCCCCTTACGGGTGTTTCCTCGATTCCCATTTTGAAAACCGCCAATGCACCACCATTCAGAGGAGGTGAACCCACGATCGCCACCATGGTTAGCACCAAAGTCGACCCGACCATGTCCCATCCTCCTGCAAGTTTGCCATTCATGGCCAGTCTCAACCTCCTTGACCTGGCTAGATTGACCAATGACTCGATCCGACATGATCCTACATGGCCTCCCATGCCTACCTAGCTCCCTTTGGACATCCCCAAGTTCGAGGGGAAGGGTGGTGAGGACCCCAAAAACCACATCATGTCCTACCACCTATGGTATTCCTCTAACTCCATAGTGGATGACTCCATACGACTATGTCTATTGCAACGAACATTTACTGTTGTTTCCACTAAATGGTACATCGATCAACACCATGGGATGCATTCCACCTTTGCATACCTTGCTTCAACCTTACCGCGGTTCTTTCAGTTACTAGTTCGTTACGACACCGGTGTTGAGATTCTCTTGTCTTGTAGATATAGTACGACCAGCCACATCATCGACCATATCCATGAGTGGTGTCGACGTCGTAGTTTATATAAGATCAAATTAGACAACCGCATCTTTTTAGACTGGTTATTGAAATCTCTCATACCAACCATTGCCAAGGATGTGGCATCCGAACGAACCCAAACTGAAGAAGATGCCATATTGAAATCCCAACAGTTCGACCTTATTTAAGCACAGTCTAGATACCTCTACATGATACTACCGGATGCTCCTCGTGGTGATTCCTCTCGTAAGGATGCACCGAGGGCATCTCATGCTGCCGATGCCATCATTGGCCACATTGCATCCCCTATTCGACCTTATGTGCATATGCCTCCAACACCAACCCCCATATATAACCCCACCCCTAGTCTTATGCAACCCTCCATGAGTTGTGGCCTTGATCTTTCATGCGCAATGACTCATTCTGCAGCGACACCTTCATATGTTCCACTGGCCCAAACTCCCCACATACATGGTCCCACGTACCCAGCACCTAGCTACGGTCATAACCTGTAAGCATATGCCCCACCTCCCACTTACTACCCACCGTCGACGACCCCTATACCCACCCAACCTCAAGCTCCTCCCGTTCCTCAAGGGCAGGTTTATGCCCAACTAAACCAGCCGCATAACCAACCTGCCGGGTGGAACCAACAAGGACAACAAAATAGGAGATAAGGTAGGAACCTGGGCAACAATCAACAACCCAGTGGAGGTGGACAACCTCCAAATCCCCTAGATAATAATGTTGCCGCGCCAGCCAATCAGAACCCTAATCAATAAACTTGACAGAGCAAGAACCATCAATTACACACGAACCACCCATGTTATTTTTGTGGGGTTTACGACCATTATATGCCCCATTGTCCCCATTTGGCGAGAGTGAAACAAATTTGGAACGAGGACAACCAACAATAAGGGACCAGCGCACCTCTGACACAACCAAACCCACCACAACCCATGGTGTTACAAACCCCCTTACCCACGCAAGGGGTCGACACTACCCAACCCATGGTACCCACCCAAGGGGCCGCTGCTACATAACCACCCGTTACTTACACCGCTTCTTCTAGTCAAGTCCTTGACTCAGGAGTTCACCATCTTTTAATGATGTCCTCTTTTGAAGTAAACCTTCAAATGCACCGTAACCAATATAGTTCAACTACCGAGACCATTCTAGCGGATAAGGATGCCACGTCTACCCATGTAGACTAGTCTTTATGACTCCCCCGACCACAGGTTGATGGTGCCCCTAAAGCCCCCAAATTCCTTTTACACCACATCACTAATAACCCCAACGCTCGTGCTGCCCCCAATTATAACATCGTGGATGACTTATTACAGTCCCCTGCTGCTATGTTAACCTTAGAAGTTTTGAAGAACTGCCCAGCACAACACAAAGCATTGTTGTCTACTTTAGGTGTGATCAACCCTTCTGACTCACGATTGATGGCATTCAACTTAGACTAGTTTAAACCCCGCATGCCTTCGTCTATCGCGTTTCAAATCTTTGTTTCGATCTGAAACCGAGTTTTCCATCGATGCATAGTCGGTGAGGGCGCCTCTACATGCGTTATGTCTACATTCGTGTGGCAGAAGCTTGGATCCCCTCGCCTGCAACCATACACAACCACCCTTCAAGCTTATCATGGCCGCGCAACTCAGCCGCAAGGCCTTCTCGCCAATGTTCCCATCCAGTTATTTGAAAAACCCATCCTGATTGAAATTACGACCTTCTTCTAAGATGAAGCTACATGTATGCGATGAAGGCCGTTGCCTCTTCTGTTTTCTAGCTCATTACGTTCCCCCATGAGGGACGGGTCGTCAAACCTAACCAACTTACTTATACGACCCTAATGCACCCACCATGCCAGAAATTGTCCTCCCCATTGTCGACAAACATGTACTTGGCGCGTCTACTCCTTTGATTTCCATGGTGAGGTCGAGTCTTTATTCTGAGGCCCCAATGACCTCCACATTTACTAATTTACCCCCGCCCTCGCCAGCCGCTGAAGTCTCTGACTTGTGCACCATGTCATCAAGCAAATCAATCCCCAACTCGCAACCCGCGCCTGAACTGCAACCTCAACAACCACCCCAACCCCAACTACCATCGGTACGTGGCCATGTGGGAGCCACCCCGATCAACATGATCCCGTTTTTGTTTCCACAATCAGGAGTCGTAAGCATGCCTGAAATGGCAACGCTAAACCTCTCGCGATTGACATTAGGGCTCCATGTCTGGTACTTACCTGCACTCAACCCCCCTCAGACCCCGTCATACTTCAACCAGTCCAATGCATCAACACTGCCAATCATCCTCCCACTCGCCTGTCAGCATCGACTTCCTCCACTTTGGCTCCCCCTCCTTCCAAGAAGGCTAGGGGCGAAGCTACAATAAACAATTCCTCAATAACTATGAACAAAGTCGTGAATCCCCCTTCCCCTGCCTCAGCTCGGGCCCATAAGCCTTACGCTTTATGCGATGTCTCGGGTCACGCTACCCAAAATTGTCTGCAATTTCCCATCGTTTGTACCCACATACAGACGTTGGATGATGACAAGAACATCCTGGTCATTTAAGTGCCAGCCCCTCCATAGTCACGTAATAAATTACTACAGACCAATCAGTCGTGTGCGGTTTTCGGCCTCTATGGACATTACTCTCACCATTGCCCTGATCTACTGGAGTATTGATCGATGTTGGCTGAGTTGCGTCAGCTGTCCCTCGAGTCCTCAGTCACCATTGTTGAGGAAATCCACCCCCTCGGAATCCTCGTTGGCTAAAGTAAACACCATTTATGTTATTTCAACCAACGACCCCTCTGTCCCATTGTTGACTTCAACTAATCCCTCCGACCTATCTGTTTGACGTTTTCGAATCGACAAGGAAGTCACATGTCCACAACATGTGGGTAGGCCCAAAAACTTGCCTACTCATCATCGTTGTCATTCTCGTCAACGATATTGGGGGCATCCACCTTGTAAGGGGAATCCCCATCATCATATCATCATTACAGTATGCCACCATGGCCAATAGCCTCACGTTACACCCCCTTGCCAACAGTTGATCGATGCCCTGTTGATCCCTCTCCGAGAGAGCATCTGCACCGCATTAACACCTCTAGGCTTGGGGGCATAATAGATTACCTCAACCCTGGGATAAGGGGCGTGCTCAATCATTTTGAACTTGCCCTATCACATATATCTCGACATTTCAATGAGCTCATTTCTCAATCCAACACATATTTGCCCCATAACCACAAACCTCATGCCCATAGCATGGGGGCAAGACCTTAACCTTGCTCACATTTTCATATGCGTGATCTGAAACATTTTCGAGGTCACTTGTCACTTGTATATTTGATTTGATTTCCAGACACCTAGCTCGACACCCCCGTGATTCATCATCTCTCCCCACCACTGCATCCTCAGCTCAGTGGGCTCCCCCTAATTTATGGCCCATTTTGACCTCTTTTTCTCCCTATGACTATATTGGAGTCCTCCAACCTCCATTTTCTGTGCAGTTTGCACAAATGCAATCAGAATTTCGTGCCCGTGATGATGCTTGAGATTATTTCTCGCTCTCCCACACCTTTTCGCAAGGCTTCCTTCCATCGACCCCTAACTTGATTTGTGTGCCATAAGGTACGTCGGCCTCTCCCTCCATCTTTTTACCATTTTATTTATCGGGACCTATTCACAAGCCCTCTGCTCCCTCCATTCTCCAATAATTGCTTTGTTTTTCCGCCATTCATCTACCCACAAGGAGACCCCAGTAGTGTTCCACCCACTCTTTCAATGGTCCACTCTTACCTATCACTTGCTTTGAACACATCCTACTTGCTTGAATTTCACATATGTCCGGTACACTTTTACCCCTTTTTCGGGCCACGCAGACCATTTACGAAAAATGCACTTATGGAGTTTCTTTTAAGCTCTTTTTTTACTTCTTAAAGAATGAAAAGAGCATCGAGCAAACTTACTTCCTTTCATGCTTGTTAAAGTATTTGAAAGGGTGTCCATTTGCTATGTCTGTTACCCTTTTTTTGGACCGGATGGACTAATTACGAAAAAAGAATACTCTAGCCACTTTGGCTAGAAGAGTTCTCCATTGCATAATTTTATGTTTTTTCGGGATTTAGGACTAACTTACGAAAAAGACCACTCATGAAGTCTTCTTTCTATTTTGAGACTCTCTAAAAATGAAAACACCAACGAGCATTCACCGTCTTGGGCTCGTCAAAATCCACATGATGGTATCGTTTCGAGCACACTTCTATCGCTTGTTTGAGCTTGTTAAACTATGAAGAAGGCCAAAATGGTGCTTCTTATCACCCTTGTAGATCGCATATAGTCCCTTATTTATGACAACATCTATGGTTTCCTTTGTTCAAAGTATTTTTTGATGAGTCACCCTGATGTCATTAGTACCCACCTCTCTAAGTGTCCCCCATTGTAGTCATATTTCCTAGTGTCCCAATTGTGACCCTCTCCAAGATTCATTTCACATATGCTTCTAGGTCAACCATGCCGTCATACTCTAAACAAATGAAGTTTGATTCCCTATTACTCAGTTGCCCTCATATCCCCGAACAATGTCTCAGTCCCATGTCCAATTCTGTTGCTTCTTGGTTGTATCCCTCGTGCTTCTATCAAGGAAACATCATTGTCGTGCTAGTTTCATGTCTCCTTCTATCGACATCAACACATTCATTCCAGAGGTACCTTGTACCTTGGCCTCATAACCCTCATTGATGATCCCCTTGAACCACCTAAAGGGAGACCTTAGTGCCCTTTGGAATGGTTGTTTCTCACGTGCTCTACATCAGCTACTTTATCGCATCGATGAGATTCATACAAGTTAATGGTTATTTCATTATTTGGTTGAAGACCCTGGATGTCCCTTGACTCTAGTCCATTGGTGAGTCTTTGTGGAAACCCAATGATATTTTGTTTCCTGAGATATCCATCCTGCGTTGGTGACAGTGTTTGGAAGCCCTCTAGTTACATGCTTCCTTGTGTATCCAGTTCATATGGAGTTCATTGTACCTGTTAGATTCAGACACTCAATTGTTTGAGTCATTACAAAGGTTGGACCCCTTCATATCCAACAGTGCATCAGTTATTGAGATTCAACATTCCATGAGAATGCCATTGTTCCCATTCCAATTCTTTAGATCAACCTTGGTTGGACCATGATTACATTCCAGATTTGAGTCTATCTTGGACATTTATGATGCACACAATAGTTTATCCATGTATTGATAATCCCCCCTTTGGGCCTCCATCAAGTTTTTAATTTGAGACATTGATATGAGCATGGGAATGCCTGCCTCATCCATATATTTGAGATTATATGCACCTCACTCAGATTGAGTATTGTATCTTAAGGTAAGGTCCGTTGTAGTCCCGTTGAAGGGTGAGATCCTTTGACGCAATCCTAATTCTCCATGCCACCGTCACACTGGAATATAATATCATATGATGTATGTCAACCATACAATGAGCTCATGACCTCACACATTAGGGGGCAATCTGTTAACACCTAACTTTTGTCTGCCTACCTTGTCATTATCCCCATCACACTTATACATCATTACCATATTCCATTTCCACTATTTTTACTTTTGAAAAACCAAAAAACCAAAGTCTCACATAAAAAGGGCCATTTTACAAAATTAATTTGCTCAATTATCTAAAAAATGAGCAACTTACGCCCTAACTTTTTTTTGGGATGTTTCTCCTTTTTATCACTCAACCAAAAAGAAGAAACCTGGCATGACACCTATGATAACCCAATTTGGAAAAATGATAAAAAAGTGAAAGGCACAAAATCAAAGGCAAAAGCCAAAAATTAAAAATAGTAAATCAAAGCCTTATCCTTATCCTAGATCTATCTGTCATTCCTATAAATGAACCAGCAAGGTCCATCACTTAGAACCCATTCTCCATATATTACTCAAGCCGCTACTTTGCGAAAATATCCCTGATACCATAACTCCCTTTGTGTCCCATTCTCAATCTTTTGGAAATTGTGTACTTGCCGCCGAAGAACCATGGATTGTAAGGAGACCAAGCAAACCCTCCCTCGGACAACTACAGGGGCCTCTCCTACTATAAATCAGAGGTGATATTAAATCCTTGTAAATGCCATTTTTTATATAATGAAAGAGCATTATTTATTCTTTAAAAGATGTTTCTATCTGTTTGCTTGATAAAAGTGCAAAAAAAAAGATTAATTTAGATTTATTTTAATACAATTTGCATGTTTGATTAGCTTAGTTGTTTAATTTATTTTCCATTGAGACTCTACTAAGTTTAGCACAACCCTTAGTAGGTGCATCTTTGCACGTGCTGGTGTGAAAACACGAGCAACACACTCCATAGGCATTTGTGTTTTTTGTCAAATATATCTTCAAGCCTTCCACTAAATATTCCTCATGTTATATTATGAAATGTAGTCATGAATGGAAAATTCAATCTAGTTCAAAATTTAAGATAACACTATTTGTATAAATTTATACTCTTGTTCGCCTACAAGGCTTGGAAAGTGTGCAATTGTTGTAGTTGGTGCATTCCACAATCTTGCTCTTTTAAAAGAAGGAGAAATATAGGTGTGGGGAAATAATGAATATGGACAACTTGGGACAGGAGACCCCTAGCCAAGATCAATAATTTTTGTATCTTATTTCGGTTTGTAGTCACACACATGGTATCAACTCCATTTATTAACAATCTAAAATTTATTTTTCTGAACTGAATATGCTACTACTGTAAACCTAAAACATAGTATTTGCTTTGCTATTGTGCAATAATTTTATGTACAATAGAATTTATAGAGTATAATCATGTTCGAAATAGCATTAAAGAACAATAGCGATGAAAATCCTTTCCAAAACAAAGCACCTATGAATAAGTCATAAATCCCTTCAACAAATATAAAACAATGTATAGAATATGTCAAATTTATGGATTTGAAGCATAAAATAAACATAAGATCTTTTATACAGTTGCTTTGATAAATTCCAAAGTTTTACATCCCTTTGCCTAAGGGACGTAATGACCTTAGTTGCATTCTTATTGAAATATTCCCCGTACAATATAATTCATCAACATATTATCAAAGCCTTGATGACTTTCTTGTGCATTGTGTTAAAATGCTCTATTTCATTCATTGGAGTATGCGAAGACCTTAATTGTTTTTCAAAAGAAAAGAGAATGAAAATTGATTAGCCTTCCAACACTTAGCAAGGAAATAAGCATTCAAACATCTTAATGTTTGTAATCATCAGTCACATCTACATCATACAACTTTGTAACACATGTTAATAGTCTACTATGAGTCATTTAGTTGAGTAGTTACAGAGAATCCATATTTTCATGTACTACAATCTAGAATTGGTTGGGTTAATACACTAGAGATAAAACATAGATATAGAATCACTCCTAAACTACAGTTCATTATCTCATAGAAAATTCCAAATGAATCTGCAATGCAAATGGAGATGTATTAAAAAAATTGCCCAAAATTATATAAATACTAGTATATGTATGGCCCACCCCATTTCATTTACACCATAGTTTACAAGTAGAGTAATTTTCAAAATTTTGGTTTTCTTATTACTCGTATAGCATGCAAAGTAATTTTATGACTTTCAATCATGAACAATAAATAATTATACTTAAAACATAATAAGAATCATTTGGACGTTGAAGAGGTACTTGTCTTTTTTTGAACGTTGAATACCAAGCAATTGACTCAAACAGGGGAATTTCCCATCCAACTGAGGCAGTCCTCTGTGGATACCAACCCCTAGTTAGGATATGAGACCTCTAGGGCGAATAATGCAAATTCATGACTCTCTCAAGTCATTCTTTCGATCCCAAAAAGTGTAAAAGATCAACCAAGCAACCAACCATTGAGTTCTCTAGTCAAAGCACGCTCACAATACCTACCCCACACAACAAAAGGAAGAGACACCCTTCTCCGCTCAACAGGCCCTCATAATTTATCTTCCCTCCAATGTTCTTCAATATGTTCATAAAGAGTCCATTTAATTGTTAGACATTAGGGTTGCCATTGATGTCAAATAGGCGTGAAGAGTCACCTAGCATGTCTGATAATATTTGAGGAACTGGGACTTAGTTGCCAATTTGAAGAAGTATATATGAAATCATTATCTATGATGTTGATAGTTTTGAAGAAGTATATCTAAGTGCTTAGACAATGACAAGTTGTAGTTAACAACCCTATTGTATTTGGAGAAGAAGCTACAATTAGTCGTGGACTAATGCATATCGTGAAAAACTCCACTACCTAATTGTTGGTCACCCTATATGCTAATCAATTACAACTAACACACATGATGCTCAATATAAATTGTCAACCTAGGTGGTCTTTTTATTTCAAAGGCAATTACCACGATCTATGCATAAACACTCAAGTAGCTGCTTGAATTGTTACGGAGAAAAATTCCTATGGCTTCAGGGCAGACCACAACAGACAGCTGACTACCAGAAAATGACTCAATTCCCAATGCAATGCTATATAAATTACAATGCTAAGATAATGGAGAAAAACCAACCTTCAACTGGATGTGTCACATCCCCATTTTGACCCATTTTTCATTAAATCGTAAATGATGTAAATATTGATATTTAATCATGGTGAGGAGCTCAAGGCCAAAGCCCCACCATTGATTTAGCATTTTATGTATCGACAATTAAAAAAGAGATGCATATGGTTCTTGTGCTAGATAGGCACAATGTAAATTAAGACATCATGTAAATACGAATTTTAATGAAAAACCCACAACTAGCTATGCAATGCAACAAAGAGATGGGGGCATGTCTCTACAAGGAATAGGGAGGGAAATTATTCAAACCCTTGAGCCAAAGGTGTTAATCCATGTGTCAATGAGAAAACCCATAAACTACCAACTACCCATTTTGGGTTATGGACCCAATCATTTAATTTCCTCCAAAAATTGGTTGAGGCAGTTAATGCCTTGGGAATGAAGAGGTATGGCAGCCAATTTCGTGCATGGGAAAGCCATCAACCTGGGAATTCGTATTTTTGCTTCTTGGGCAAGAAAACACCCACGAAATGGTGCCCAAAGCCATTCTGAACCCATGGCCTTTGCCCTCTCACGCAGTCTGAACTACTGGGTCTTTCCCCATCACGTTTTTCAACATTTTTCCTGCATTTTCCATGCCTGGGAGTCGTTTTTGCATTGTACAGCAGCTGGGAGAGAAGGGCCACAATTTGGGATTGTGATGGAGGTCGTTTTTGCCCCAAAATGCCCATGGACATTTTTCTGAAAACGATTTCTGCTCTCTAGGGTTGTTCCCCAATTTCCATTTCGTTTTTGGGCTTTCCCACGTTTTTCTGAATTGGTAGAAACCCCCTCTTTGGACATCCCACTGAAGAAACGTTTTTCCTCATGCACAGCAATTGTGGTTTTGATGTTATGTGCATCCCTGTTTTGGTTTGAATCTGTGAGCAAGAGATTTGGAGTGGTAGTGGATAGAATTGGCTTGATAAACCTAGTGGGGAGAATAACCTCGCAAGAAGATCAAGAGGGCTTTGGTTACTCTTCTATGCACACCGTGAGAGCACTAGATGGGGAAGGTATGGCTTGAGGGACTGTACAACAGTGAAAGGAATACTTCCTTGTGCTGGGTGTGTAGGTATTGTGGGTGCCAAGCTAGATAGATCTTGTAAGGTTACCCCTGGCTCTGTGCTTGAGCTCACTAGCTTAGCCACTCTTCCTTTCCATTTCCTAGCAGCATGATAAACCCAATTGTAGATTGGCTTGGCTCATCTTGGTGTATGCTTGGCTATGTGTGAGTCTGATGTTCCTTGATTCCTTGTAGAGATCATGCCCAGCTCGGGGGTGGCCGTGTGTTGAGACATTGATGATCACAACTGGCCTATGGTTGGGTGGAACGTTGCAGTTGCATAGCCAGTTGCTTGGGACTATTTTGTTATAAGATAAGTACTCTCTTGTGTTAAATTTGCATTTATTTATTTGATGAATATCTTGAATGTATGATGGATGTGTTACCGAAATTATTTCTGTTGTGTTTTTCCTTATAATTATACATTGCATATGTTCTTTTATATTATGTGAATGCTTAGTTAAAAGCTCATGGGGCTGGATGCCCGGTTTTAGCATCACGATCCTCCCCATCGCTCTGGTATGATGGGAGGGGACGTGACAGGATGTTTGAAGTAGATCCCCGTTGAGATTTCAACTTCTACACTTGGTCTTGCAAATTAGTCCCAACAACAAGTACAAGCAAGCGCATATAACATGTGAAAGACATTAGCATAATTAATAGCATGATCCATGATATCATAAGCAAATATAACCCAATGTAATTTAACAATATTCACAATATCAATTGGACGAGAAAATGAGTATTTCCATTAATGAATAACAAGAAGTACAATATACGACCTCTTGCCGACAACCAATTTGAACCAAGAACTGGGTCTCTCCACTTGTGCCTCCACCACTTCAATCCCCCATGCAATGGAAAACTCAAACTATGAAAGGATTTTGGTAGGTGAACATAAGGAGTTCACAACAACAAGGATCAATGAGTGTAGACTCAAGTCACAGCAAAAATCCACTAGAGTTATCTTGATCTCTCTTTCTCCTCCCTTCCATATGCCATAAGAGCTCAATATATAGCCTTTGAGAAATGAGTACAGCTCCTAAGGTTTGACTATAGTCTCGACTCATAATGGATGGAGTGGAATGAATGCTCTGTTCAAAGGTGACACAACAACTGCCAACAATAAGAAGTAAATATTCTCCCGTCCGGCTTTTTGGAATATTTGATTTTTTTGTTCCTTTTCATATTTGGAAAGCTTGAAAAAGAATAAAATTGCTTATAGTACAACAATTGAGGGAACGAGTGTCAAATAGTGAGTTGACTAGTCCCAAGCAGTGGAACATACCTATGATCAATGCAAGGAAGTATGTGCGGGATATAGACACTCGGGGGGGTGTTCCCTCATGGTCAAAAGGTCATCAAATTGTGAAGGGAAAATGAAAGCTCTGTAGGGCTCGACAAGGAAAGTGCCCAGGCAGTAGGCTAACAATTGAGTAAGCGAGAGCCGGCACAAGGCTCAAGCAGCAAGCAGGATGATGCAATGCAATCACAACTCGATATACAAGCGGGGGAGTCCTTATGGGAGGTGGCCAGTATAAGACAAAGTAGAGTATGAGTCTTTATCGCAATGTCATGGCGTAACTACGAAGGACTCCCGATCCTAAGGAAAAACAACGGCATGGGTGCGATAAGACAAAATGGGGTTCTAATTAGGGCACCCATGTTTGGATAGGCCCTACCGCTAAATAACGACACTTCTATAATACTGTGAAGGCTCTGTGTCGGTTAAGAAGCGGGGTCGCACCTAGGGTTAATGAAAACGCTCAAAAGGTCAAATGCATAATGCATGTGAAAATGACATCTAACCTATATGCCAGGTGTGAAATATACCTGTCGTAGGCGTGAAACGGTCAAAATCAACTCTCGTCAAAGAAATCTGTTCAAAATACTACTCCAAGACATCACATTAGTCCAAAATAGCTTAAAACAGCAAAAACTATAGACAAGTGGGTTTCCAAAACTATAAATAGTAATAAAAAATCACAATTTACAATTCATTTTCACTTTTTACCCAAATTGGAGTTTTTGGTTAGTTTTCACCTTGGATTTCAGTCGCTGATTCTGGGAGCTACGGGCCAATCATCTCTTGAGATGTGGCCACATAAAGTAGAAAATCTCTTGCAAAGTCGGGCGGACTAAGCAGAGGGGCCAATACCAAGGCTTTCTTTAAAGCGTCAAAATACTGCTAGGCTTGCTCATCCTAGATAAATGGTGTCTCTTTCTTCAATAAGCGCGTGAAACCTTTGGTAATACTAGCATAATTCACTACAAAATGATGTAGAAAAGTAGCTCTCCCTTGGAGGCTTTGAAGTTGAAATAAGTTGCACGGAGGAGGCAACCGAAGTATTGCCTCAACTTTAAGAGGATCGACTCTGATATCCTCTTTCGAAATTACGAAACCTAAAAGGCGACCCATTCTCACAACAAATATGCACTTATTGGGATTTAACCAAATCTTGTAGCGTATGCATCGTTCGAGAATTAAACAAAGGTGCTTGGGGTGGTCCACTCTCTTGCGAGAATGGCCGGCAAGATCATCCAAGTAAGCCTCCACAATGCATTTAAGGTTGTGAAAGGTGTAGGTCATAGCACGCTGAAAAGTAGCTCTGACGTTTTTAAGGCCGAAGGGCATTTCCCGGTACGCAAATGTACCGCAAGGACAAATGAAAGCAGTCTTATGTTGGTCCTCATGTTTTATCTGGATCTGGTTGTATCTTGAAAAGTCGTCCATAAACGAAAAAAATTTGCTTCCCGCACAAGCATCCAAGATTTCATCTATGAATGGAGTGGGGAAATTCTCTTTCGGACACGCGCAGTTCAGATCTCTAAAATTAGTGCATACACGGATAGTTCCCTACTTCTTATCCACAGAAACGGGATTCGACACCCATTTGGTAAGGGGAACTGGGTAAATGAAACTAGCCTTAAGCAGTTTCTCCACCTCTGCCTTGATCGCGGTTGCCTTTCTAGGGTTCACAGCACGAAGGCGTTGCCGAACCGGCTTAGCATTGGGATATGTTCTAATCTCGTGTTCAACAATGCTGGGGTCTATTCCTAGCATCTCCTCATATGACTAGGCGAAAGCTTCGCAAAATTCCTTAAACAACTCGATGTAAATGCCAACCTCCTCAAGAGAGAAATCAGCACCGATGTAAATGTTCTCAACCTTTCCGGGTGTACGAGAAATGTTGATTGGTATGGTAGGGGAAATATTAGCCATGTTCCCCTTTGCATAAATCCCAAGGAACCACAGGGTGACCAACCATCTCGGCAAGAGTCATCCTAAACTCTTCTTGCTCGATAAGATCAAGGTTGGGAAGGAAATAGGAGCGATGATGCATGTATTCCCAAGGTCTTTCACTACCGCACATGGCCTCAACAATAGCTTAATCCGAAGGTAAAGCACCGTCAAGACAATCGTGCGAACAAGATGAGTCAACTTCCCACATGGGCAGGATAACGGGATCTTCTCCTTGTGTCCGTGAAGATGAGAGATCCGGCTCTACCGTGACTTGTTGAATATCTTGATATGCAAGCTCAGCAGCAGATAGTGGCATAGCCATTCCAACATGCGCAATGTCTCCAGACGTGGAACTCGTGGACGGTAAGGTCCATGAATCATTAAAATACGAAGTCCAAAATTGTACATTATTCAATGGAGGAGCCGCATCATTGGAAATGGTTCCAATAAAAGCGATTGGTGTGGCGAAATCAAAATATCCCATCAATGAGGGGTACAATCCTACACCAATGTTCCCAGTTGCTGGCTGATAATCTTTGACTTGGGGGACAACAAGCCCCGTGGATGCTGTGGAATAGGGACTAACGAAATCTAGTTGGTCGACCGTCACAATCCTGCCTTCATGTGGAAAGAAAATAATTCTGAATACAGAGGACACGACCACTCTCATAGCATACATCCAATTCCTACCCAGGAGAAGGTTGTAGTTGATGGGCACATCAACCACCTTGACTTCAATAGGCACGGATTTCCCACCCAAGCGGAAAACAAGGGAAGGGAGAATACCATGCGGCTTAAACGATCGACCGTTGAATGTAGTGAGCATGGTCATAGACTTGGATAAGGGAGGAGAGCCAAGAGCTTTCCAATAAGATAAAGACATCACTGATGTAGAAGCACCTTCGTCGACCACCGTTCTTTTGACGATATTCTGCAGGCACTCCACGTGGACTTGAAAAGCCACATGGTAAGGTAAGCGAGGTTGGACGTCAGTAGTGTCAAACTTAATAACGTTAGGACTTCCCCCATCATGAACTCCTAAAGCGCACAAAAGGGCATTCCTTTGAGAAGGACATGCTTGTAAAACCTCAAGAGCCGACATGGCACATAGAGTTTGACCCAAATATTCTACAATAGAGTAGTTCTGTGTGGCTTGAGGATTGGGATTATGCGTAGAGTGCTTGAGAACACCTTTCGGTATCCACAGCATAGTAGTGGGCTTCTCGATATGCAAAGAGGTATCAGGAGGAGGAGGAGGCTCATTCCCCATATTCGGTTGCGGTGCACCATAATCACGTTGTCGAGTAGCAATGCTAACCTCTGATTTAACCATATTCACGCATCCAAAGCCACCGGCATGGGAAGAAGACGTGGACATTTCATTGGTCCCATAACCACTAGCAGGAGCATTTGAAGCCATATTCTGATGATGTGGAAGGGGATCTTTCAACACAGCTAGGCTCTATGCCAGATACTTTGATGCTTCTTCAATCTGAGAACACAAGTGAGTAAGATGATCTTCCCCACAAAGCTTGCAAGGGAATTTCGCCTTACGCCTAGGTTTACGGTCCCCACCAGCATTTCCATCGTCCCGAGGAGGGTTGGCGTTCTCTTTCCAAGGAGTATTACGATTAATAACATTATTCCTATTATTTCCACCCTTGCGATTGTTTCTCCCCTTCTTACCACCAGGCTCCTGGTTGCCTAATGGGTTCACCAATTGCATAGCATGTACATCGGACGATGGGGTGGAAGTGGACAAGGTGTGAACCTGTCCGGGATTAGATTGGTTAAGTGAAAAATTTTGCATTTTATTAGCAACCAAATCTACGGGTCGAGTACTTGCGGATCCAAAAATTTCATTGGCATGTGGTCCAAGAACTGGCTTGGGCTCATGTCGTGATCACGGTGCATCGGGAATAATGTCATACAGGATGCCAAAATGAGCATAGAGTAAATTTAGCTACCTGACTTTTAATATAACTTGTTCCTCAGTCGTAATGCCAGACATCGAAACATCCTTATAAATGTATGGAAGCAAATACTTGAGAAACCATTCCAACAGAAACTCTGGAGGAATGTTGGCTTTCACTAGCCTCTTCCGTCGACGCCACTCTTGAACATGGTCAGATATGTGTGTGACCTTATTTTGGCGGAAGGTAGACAAGAGTTCAGTGCCAATGTCGCAGCGAACTGGAAGCTGGAAATGATCCAGGAAAACCAAGGCTATCTCATTGAAACCCCTGTACGTTCCCCCAGGCAACTCGACATACCACTTCGCTGCTGCCCCCGTGAGGGTGCGTTGAAATAGTCTCAAACGAACGGAATCGTGATTTAACAAGTTTGATGAGCACCAAAGGTGAAAAGTCGTAACATGATCACCCAGATCCTCACCACCCTTCCCCTCAAACTTGGGAATGTTTGAAGAGAGTTTGGTAGGGACTGGAGGTCAATTAGGATCGTGACACACCGGATCATTCATGAGCTTCGAAAGATCCAAAAGATTCAATCGAGCAAGGAACAGAAGATGTGGCTGTAAAGCTTGATTGTAAGCTCCCATAAAAGGTTGATTGTGCGGACTTGAAGGATAAGAAGGACCATAACCATGACCCGGACCATAAGGTTGATAACCTCCTCCAACCTGACCCGTGTGAGGGTAAGCAGGTATATATGTATTATGAGCACCGTAATGAGGTGGGTTGTAATGAGGGCCAGCACCGACTGTATTATAGTAAGGATTACCACCATAATTATGGGGCATATAAGTATTACTCGTAGCAGGAACCGTATTGTAATGACAATAATTGTAAGGTATGTTCCCACCCCCTGCATAAGCTTTACTAGTATCAGGAGCAGTCGTGTTGTGACCATAAGTATAAGGTATATTCCAACCCCCTACATGAGTGTTACTAGTCGCAGGAGCAGACGTAAAAGTATATGGTATGTATCCACTCCCGGTATTAGGAGGATTGTTAACATTAGCGAACGTGGTCTTGGGTTGCTGTGTAGCGGCATGTGTATTGTACTGTGGAATGTGATTCGTATTGTGAACAGTGTTCCCACCATGAGGGGTAGTCCTAGGAGGCAGCCTTCCTCCAAAATTTGGAATATTTGAAGGGATATGGCCAGTCCCCATATTATGTGTGTGAGTGGAAAATGTGGTGCCCCCAGTGAGGGTATTGCCTCCAGCGGGTGCAGTGTTGCAAACACCATGACTAGTGCTAGCATGACTACCTAACATAGTGGATGCATTACCTGTGTTGAAACTAGGCATACTATAAGAGAATGGGGTAGCGTTCGTAGGATCCATGTTAACATGCAAATTAGGCATCCCATATAGGAAATTATGTGGATTCAAAGGATCGAATGGGTCGTCCTCGGGTGGATTCGGTCCAAACAGAAGAGGTTGAGTCTCTGGTACTAATGGATCGCCCCCCCATGCCTCTATAGGAGTAGGAGGAGCAGACGCATCTTCGACTCTATCCGATGGAGTCGTAGGGATTTCTCCCGTGTTAGTATGAGCAGTCATAAAGTCAGTGCGAAATGCTTCAAAAGAATCAAAAGAATCGGAGAGGGCCTTCCAGCGTCCCCTATGAACACGATGTGTAACTTCGGGGGACGGTAAACCAGCCAACCGACGAGATCGGTGGAGAGTTGGACCTCGTGCCACGATACCTACGAAGAGTCAATAAATCAAAGCGTCCCCTAACGGCCAAACTAATGATCAAAACGCACACACCTAAAGAAACTACAACTAAATGCACACAAATAGGACCGGCTCAAGGGACCTCCCGACACTACAGCTGATATGTCTCGCCTAGGAGAGGCTTGAGACTCCCAAACTATAACCGAAGGTAAAGGAATCAGTTATAAGGGTTACCAGACTTCACTGCGTTCACAGGGTCAAATCCCTATACAACAGGAAACTATGTTGTCCAACCCCTATATGACTGAGGATACACATAATATAACCACTGCAAGCACCCTATGTGATACCTAGGTAAGGCAACTAAGGTCACCACAATATAACCAATGCTCAGGCAGACAGTCGCAGGTGGGATTCGTCGTATGGGCAGTGTAGCTAACCCCAAAACTCAAGAGGATTAAATCCCCAAGAGCCCCCGTACACGAACAAATCCTGGAAATATCTCCCACGTTCAGCCAGTATTGGAGGGCTATCTCCGCAACCAACCTCCCGTGACCTCGTGCTTACTTCTGGTTTGAGTAGAGCTTCCTGAGAACACTGATGTATATTATGGAATTCACCACTCCCTGGTAAGACACATAATGTTTCGTCTAGTAGTCTTGGATTGTTAACTCACAATGATCTATTCCAAGACTCTAAACCTATACTAGTTGGTGCACCCTATAAAAGAAAATCATTCTAATCAATTTTAAGATTAAGCATTGATTTTAAATGGCTGTAATTACTCAAAGGGTATGGTCGTGAAACTGATGGTGTATAAGAATCAATAGTATACACAATCCGGAAACACTAGACTCATCTATCCAATAAAAGCAATGCCACTAAAATGATAATCAATCCAACGGTTCGAATTAAAATGCAACTCTTTTAAAATTCCAATGCACAAGCAGATCCTAGATGAAAGCACAAGCACCAAATGCAAAATGCAGTATGGAAAACAAATATTTTTGTATTTTCTCTTATAATGGAAAGGAAAATGCAAAACTATGTTTTTGTATTTTTTCAATATATTGGAATGAAAAAATGCAAGCGAAATCTACCTATTTGGTTAAAGAAATGCAGAGCAGATGTAGCATACCCCTTTTTGCTGAAAAACATTTTATGTTGGAAACATTATCTTAACTTTTATTGTAAAGTTTTATATTGGACAAGTGTCCAAGGATGACTGTAATTTGCACAATATTTTATTATTAAATAAATAAAATAGGAGACAAACACGTAAGGAGACTGTTGAAAGAGTGTTTACTGACCCACTAGGTGGAATGGAATCTGGGGTAGGGCAATGGACAAGTGGCAACATCATGAGGCAAGTAACTAGCTGTTGGTATGGGACAACTCCCTTAAATTGTGGTCATAGTACCATGAAAGATGGGACTGGAGCTTGAGGCTCATTTATTGAAGACTAACCACTGAATACCTAGGCAATCTTTTTAAGAGCCATCGAATTGTGGACTGAGGTTCATCACTTTTTCTGACAAGAAACTTTACCTTGGGGTTCTACTGTATGCACCCAAGAGATTCGATGAGGGGATATGTTAGTTTTTTTATCATGGTGTATGATCCGGATTTTATGAGCAGAATGAAATGAATACAGATTATTATTAGATGCTTAACACAAAATAACAGAGATACAGTAAAACTGGTTTTCTATTCAATAAGGAAATAAGCTAGAACTGTAAAATGCAGCGGAAAACAAGCTTGCTGGAATGGTGGCGGCTGCGCTCATTTCGTAAGAAGATGGTTACAATGAGGCTCTCAAGGCCTTTTACAATAATAGGAATGTCAAAAACCCTAGACATCCAAAAACCTAACCCTAGGAGATGAAGCGCCAAAAGTCATGTGGGCCCCGTTTGGGTAAGTTAGTACATCAACTTCCCGGGGTCGTAACTTTTGCATACGATCTCCGTTTGGGGCACTCGGTAGCCCGTTGGAAAGGTCTATCCGAGATTTAAAACTTTCAAATGGGGCCAAGGCATTCATTTGGCCCCCCAAATTGCCAAAAAATGTTGTTTAGGGCCTCAAAATGGCCTCGGAAGTTCAGGACCCGAAAAACTACTAAAAATAGTACAATACCAAAATTGCCATAAAACTGTTTTGAGCCAGTTGGAAAGGTGGGTGGCCACCAATATCCACTTGGATCAATCCTCCCTCCTTAGGAAGTAATGGTCTCCATTGCGTTGAGTTCCCCCATCAGATGAGGAAATTTCTGCTGAATTTGGCCTCGGGTGAGCCACTTGCCTTGGTGCAGGAGCTGCCCTGCTTTGACAACTCGATAAAGATGGATCCTTTGATGTCGAGTGCCCTTGATCTGTGTGTCTGCAATATGATCACTGGATGCTTGTTGTAGGTAGTCAGGGTTGAGCTTTGTTGGTGTCAACTTCTTTGCTATCTCTGAGGTGTCTAATAGTGGTGGGAAATATGGCCGAAGGAGAGCCACGTTGAAGACTGGATGCAGACCAAGGAAGGGGGGAATGTTGAGCTCAAAAGCATTGTCACCCACCGCCTTGGTGATGGTGTACGGCCCATAACGGAGTGGGCGAAGCTTTCGATGGGGCCCTGTAAGGCGTTCTTTTTGCAAATGCAACCAAACTTTGTCGCCCACCTGAAACTTATGTGGCACCCGATGTTGATCATGGCGCTGCTTGTACTTGGCATTAGACTTCTGTAGAATATCCTGAACCTGTTGGCGGATATGCTGGATCCGTTCAATGAACTGGGTGGCTTTTTCAGCTTCTGGGGACGAGTCGGCCGAGGTGGTTGCAAGGGGAAGTGCAACATCCATGGGGCCCAATGGTTGGAATCCCAACCCCACCTGAAAGGGGCTGTGGCCAGTTGAGCTATGTATGGCTCAGTTGTAGCTATGTTGGACATAGGGGAGACTCTCATCCCATGTGCGGGGGTGTGTTGAATTGTACATGTGCAGGATATGTACAACCATCTGGTTGAAGACCTCCGTTTGTCCATCGGTCTGGGGGTGGAAGGCAGTGGATTTGGTGAGCTTGGTATCCAGCAGTGACCAAAGGCTTGACCAGAATGAGATGAGGAACCGACTGTCACGGTCTGAGATAATGGTCTGTGGGATCCCAAAATGTACCCATACTCGTTCAAAGAAGAGCTTGGCAGTGGCTTCTGCTGTGATGTTCTTCTTGCAAGCGGCTAGAATCGCCATCTTGGAAAAGCGATCAACAACCACGAAAACACAGTCGTTTCCCCTCTTGGTGGATGGAAGGCCCGACATGTAGTCCATTGAGATGGATTCCCACGGCCTGTCAGGAGTAGGCAGAGGGGTGTATAGGCCCTGTTTCTTAGTGGTCGGTTTGGCAATAGCGCAAGCGGTGCAGGACCTGATATACTTGCCGACATCCTGTCGAAGTTTCGGCCAGTAGAAATGTTTCTGCAACACTGCCACTGTCTTTTTGATGCCAAAGTGTCCTGCCACCTAACTATAGTGAGCTTCCCAAATCAGCTTCGCGTGCTCGCTTGATGGAATGCAGAGATGGCCTAGATGACACAACAACCCGTCCTGAAGATGGAAATTAGCAACCATTGAGTTGGTGCCCAACATTTGATAGGTGGCAGAGAAGTCAGGGTCTGTCTCGTAGAGGTGGGGCCATCCGGAGGTCTCGTGGCCACAAGAGTCTAGCACCGTGGTAAGTGCCGAGACTGGAGGTCGACTGAGGCAGTCAGCAACTCGGTTGGTAATCCCTGTTTTATATTTGATGTTGAGGTGGAACTGCTGTAAATATGCTGACCACTTCTGATGGTGGTAATTCTGCAACTTTCCTTGGGTCTGCATGAACTGTAGTGGCTTGTGATCAGTGTGGATGACTATCTCCTTCCCAAGAATGTAATGTCTCCACTAGCGGCAGGCTTGTACAATGGAGTACATTTCTTTGTCGTAGGTAGGGTACTTGCGGAAAGCATCTGATAGTGTCTCACTATGATATGCCACGGGGTGGCCGTGTTGAGTGAGAACGGTGCCCACAGCATAATCTGAAGCATCTGTCTCGATCTCAAAGGGATGTTGCAGGTTCGGTAATGAGAGTACCGGCGATGAGCACAAACGCTTCTTCAAGTCATCGAAGGCTTGTTGTTGGGATAGGCCCCACACAAATTTTTCCTTACCACCACCCCTGGTCACTTGGCTGAGGGCCCATGCGATATGAGAGAATCCCAGCACGAACCGGCGATAGAAATTAGCGAGGCCCAAGAAGCTCCGAAGTTCAATGAGTGTGGTTGGGGCTGGCCAGTCACGGATGACCTGGATATTGGCTGGATCCACATGCACACCATGCCGATCAACGATGTAGCCTAAGTAATGGACCCTGTCCATGCCGAAGGAGCATTTTTCCAAGTTTGCATATAGTTTGTGCTTCCGCAGGGTCTGCAGAACCTGCTGAATATGTTGCAAGTGTTCCTCCCAAGTCTTGTTGTAGATGAGGATGTCATCCAGATACACCACTACAAAATTGTTGGTGAAAGGTCGTAGGATATCGTCCATCATCCTCATAAAAGTTGCTGGAGTATTTTTCAAACCAAAAGGCATGACCAGCCATTCAAAAAGACCTTCTTTTGACTTGAAGGCAGTCTTCCATACATCTGTCTGTTCTATTGGGACCTGGTGGTAGCCAGAATTCAGATCAATCTTACTGAAGTATTTGGCCCTCGTGAGCTAATCAAGGAGGTCATCGATTCGGGGAATCGGGTACCGGTTACGGACTGTGATTTTATTCAGGGCCCAGTAATCAATGCAGAGTCTCCAGGTCCCATCTTTCTTCTACACCAGCACGATTGGGCTCCCTTTAGGTGATGAATTGGGACGGATGTGCCCCTTGTGGAGAAATTCTTGGATCTACCTCTTGATCTCCTCGTTTTCCAACAGAGAGCAGTGATAGACTGGCCCATTGGGTAGCGGTGCGCCTGGGTTCAGATTGATGGGATGCCTGACCTGGCAGTGCAGAGGTACCCCGGTCAGAGAGGAGAAGATATCTGAGTATCCTTCCACCACCTTATCCACTTGCTTCTGTTGTGTGGATAGATCGGTTGTGGAGGCCAGGGATGTGGCTACGATCTTTCTTTCACTCTGAGAGCGAATCACGAAGAAGACAAATTTCCTGGCATGAGAGATGACCTTCTTGCATTGCTTGGCAGAGATCAAGGAAATAGCACTAGGAGGGACTGCCTCGGGTATCCTGTACAATTTCCTGTTCAAAGAAATAATAACACTGCGAGGCCTAGACTCATATACAGCATGACGTTTCCATAAATAAGGTTGGCCCAAAAGAACATCTGAAACTTCGAGAGGAGAAACATCACACAATACCTCGTCCTTGAAGGGATTGATGCCGTATGGCAGTCGGCACTGTTGGCTGACGTGGAGATCGCTTCCTTTGCGGAGCCATCCAATGGTGTAGGGTTGTGGGTGCGGCGTTGTCGGCAGGTCCAGGCGCTTGACGACCTCTGCTGAGATGAGATTCTTCTGGCTACCGCTATCAACGATGAAGTGCAGCGGGGTGCCTTTTACCCACATCTGTGAATGGAAGAGGCGTTCTCCTTCTTCTGGCTCATCTGGTTCATCAGGCTGGAGCTTGGTGGTAGCAATGGTGGCATTGGGTTCTGCGTCGATGATCCGTCTTCCCCTTTCTACTTTGAACTCAGAGTCAGAACCCCAAGGCAACCATTTGGCCCCCCAAATTGCCAAAAAAGGTCGTTTAGGGCCTCAAAATGGCCCCGAAAGTTCAGGACCCGAAAAACTGCTAAAAATAGTACAATACCAAAATTGCCATAAAACTGTTTTGAGCCAGTTGGAAAGGTGGGTGGCCACCAATATCCACCTGGATCAGTGTAAGTCTGCCTGTTTTACTGCTGAGAGCAGAGTTATATTGCTGAGTGCAGAGTCTTAAAATATGAGGAGCAAGTCTTTATAGATTGTTGGTTATACAATTTCTTAGTGCCTTGCTTCTACACAGAGTCTTCTAGCTAGTGGTTCAGTGAACAGGCTCGGGGGTCCAAAGGAGGAAAGTAGATTGGTTGCTTCTTCTGGAGAAGGTTGGGAGGAACATGCATCCTTGGGTGTTTGTCCACCCTATGTACAGTTACAGGTTCTACTTGTCATTTCAGCTTCTAAGTAGTTAAACTACCTTCTGTAAATGTTAATGTAGTATTGTTTAGCTAACTAATGATAATGCAGAAGTTTAAGTGTGATCATTTGATCTATTTAGGATTTTGTTATATGTTTAAGTATATGAATTGATAAAATGCCTCCACTGTATTTTTCCCAGTACTCTAGTACAGGGAGGAAGAATCAGAATCAGATGAGTGATATGAATGAGTATGATGAATGAAAGAACTAACTCTGTTCACTTCCCTTAAAGATTTCCTTTTCTGTTATTTTGTTCTTTTAAATATCTCTCCTATTTGTTATATTCTGCTCACTTAATCTCATAAATTGTAACAGCATTTCATATTACAGGCATGGTAATATTTCTTTTATCATAGCAACAGAAGTAACATATATGATTCTGCTCAAACCTAAGGTTTCACTGAAAATCAATTGTCATCCTACAGTAGATAAACACTATGCATTCCTTTTCATTCCTTTCAAGGATTATACTTTACAAACTTCATTCTAGGCATTCATCATTATCTTTGCAATGTAAATAGCTTCCAAACAAACATAGAAATATTCATAGTAATCATACACTTAGTATTTCCATTTTTTGCAGCAACAAGATTTAAAATAAGGGTTTAACATTTCCATGTTTTGTTTTCAAACTCAAGCTTAAGGATTTGTCTAAGACTTTCTCTATTTATTGTATAATATATATTTTACTGTAACAAAATGAATGCCATTACTCATGTTTGAAAAACAATTTCTTTTGATACAACATTCTGAGTAACAGATCTTAACTAACCCTCATCTCTTTCATCATTGCTCGAGTAAATAAATAATTATATGGTGGAGAGATGTCCCATTGGACAGAGTCCCAAAACCCTAGCTACGTATTCTATTACATTTTAGTAAACAATCAACTTTTAACGATATGAACTTTGAGACTGAGTTCAATTGCAAGTAATTCTTTTCACATTACACCTACAGATTTCAATCGAAAACCAAACGTAGTATTGAAACAAGTTCTTGGGCAGCATCACGGCCAGACCCTCGATAATTTTTAAACTCCTTAAACATGCAAGTTATTACAGTCTCAATACTTTAAAACTGGTGCAAGTTCGTAACTAAAAACAAGAGAACCTTCTCAGTATCAACATCAAGTAGGGATTAAAATCCCAAATGAAACCATCATCTGCATAAAAACAAAATAAATGAATGAGACTAGGTCTTAGTTTACAGTTTCAACTTCTCAAAATTTCCGAAACTATCATCTAAACTAAACAGGTTCAGGGTTTAGAATGCACAGGTTAAGACTTAAAAAATTTGGCTCTCGGCCAAATTTTACACACAACAATTCATAAACAAAAACAGTAAATTATCACATAACCTGGAGCATCGCTCACAGTCTTCAACACCCGTAAACATCATCAAGTTAAAGGATCCAAAATCCTTGTTAAACCAGAATAGCCGAGGGTAAACCCTCTCGATTGTGTCACTTTCATTACAAATAATTACGCAGAGAGACACTATAGGCTTAACGCTGAGGTGGGTTGAGGTTTTCATCCTCCCCATTTTGCCAGTCAACTCACAACATCACAATGGTGGTCACATTCCACAATCTTACATTCAAAACAAAGTCTCGGCTAAGAACCTAAGAAGGACCAATAGTCACCGAACCAAAGCATCAAGGAAACCACTGTAGCTTACCAGTCCCATTGCAGTTGCCATCTTTCAAACTCAAGCTTGGGAACCAAAGCCGAAGGAACCTGCCACACAAACAAGAGTATGGTCAAAAGAGTATCTTAAAATAAAGTTCAATAACAACAACTGCAACTTATAAACAAATAGAAGGAAACAGGTTGGAAACCTATACATTCCTCCTCTTGAATTATAGCCCCCCTTATTTCGGGGGAGGATTCAACATCTAGAACCTCCATGTCTCCTCCATCCACTGCCTCTGTTTGATGTTCTTCCTCTTCCATTGTAACTTCCACAGCTACAACTTCCACTGTCGCAACTTCTACAGCTGCTCCCGTTTCAACTTCCTCTGCTGCAGCTGCTAATGATGCCATCTCTACTGCTTCAACTGCCACCCTAACTGCTATTTCTATCGGGTATGTTGCTTCTTCTATAGGGTCTGCTACTGTTGCAACTTCTAATACCACAACCTCATTTTCCACAGCTTCCATCGTGTCTTCTTCTGCAACAGGGTTTGCTGCTGTCGCAGCTTACCCCATATCTACCTCCTCTTCATCCTCCAATTGGTCTTCTGATAATATATCCCTCCCCCCAGTTGAATCTGAGGAACTTCAGTCCTCTGCCTCTACTACAATACCTCCCATCTCTAATGCCGGTTCCCGAATTATCCTGACCCCAGCAAGAAATTGTGCCCAAGTCAGGTTTTGCTGTCCTAGTGACCTTGATATTAATAGTTTAATTAAGCCATTATTGGTGATAGAAGAAACTAAATGCCGGGTTGTTCTCACATAACGAACTATATGATGTAGGGCTCTTAAAAGATAAAATGGCATGTTCACTAGATTACCATGGCGTAAATGGGATAATAGGGGGAATTCAGAGAGAGAGATAATTTTGTACCTGCCTTCACATGAGATGTATTTCTTGAGGAAAATTGCAACTTGATCCCAAGGCTAGGGTAATGATTCCAAAGCTATTCCACGGCCTCTTGGACAAACATTCTCACTGACTGCAAGAAAATCCCTCACTGCAGTCGCATTCTGCGCCTTTCATCCAAAACATCTCCTCCCAACTTGAGGCAAACCAATAACTTCTGCCACAATTGCTTCTGTGACATCTATGAGCAATCCCCTGACCTCAGAATGAGTATCATTCAGGTTAAGAGCAAACTGTAATGCTGTCTCCGTGTGAAAACCATTTAAGCATTGAAAATACACAGTCCACCCAACTGCTTCAAAGGTGTCAAAAACCTCAGCGTTTGCATGCAGGGCCTCTGTGTTCTCAGGTTCATGCCGGACTGGATTACCCATGTCACCTTTCCTTCATAATTCTGATGGAGAATACAGAGATTACCAATTCAGATGTGGAAGTTGCAGCATACGGACATTCATCGACCAACCGAAGTTGGAATTGGGTATTTTAGGAAATATGGCACAATTATCAACCCACGGAAAGGTGATACAGTTATGAAAAATGGAATAATTGGTAAGTTTGGTACGGATTGGGTAAAGGTGACGGTCGTGTAATGGATACGAGTGTTAATTCTAACAGGTCCCTTGACGGTTAAGTGGGTACGGGTTGCTGACGAGGACTAAAGACAAAGCATAATCATTATCTCCACATTACTTTTATGCCTAATCATGTACATGGTAAGAACTCATACCTTTGCAATATAAGCTAAGCCTTAACTTTCCACAATGATCCGACTTCGTCATCACATCCATTAATAAAAACATAATTGCGCATGTGCTGTGATGAGTTGGCCAACGCCAACCGAGTTGGCAAGTACATCCGTGCTGACAGATACCCATGGCAATCCAATAGTTTTTCATTCTTGGCGGACTGTGGTTGGAGCTGTGAAATGAGTGCTAAATTGGAGCCCAGTTGAGTCATTAGCGACAATATTGTTCAAGAAATGAACAATCTTGTGGAGTTGCAGCTGATAAATAAGAGGAATCTAATCGAATTATGGCTGGGAAATCGAAAAAATAAGTCAGGTCCAACAGAGTTGCAGCTGGGTATAGGACAAATATAAAGGAGTAACAACTGCGAAGATAAGAAAAATAGGCAGAGTTTAGCGGAGTCGCAGCAGCGAAAATAGGGAAAATGAGCAAGATTTAGTGGAGTCGTAGCCGGATATAGGACAATTCTGACAGAGTAACAACTGTGAAGATAGGAAAAATAGGCAGAGTTTGGCGGAGTCGCAGTTGCGAAAATAGGGAAAATGAGCAAGATTTAGCAGAGTCGTAATTGCAAAAATAGGAAAATGGGCTAAATTTGGCGGAGTCGTAGCTATGAAAGAGGGAAGTTGGAAAATCTTTGGCTGACTAGTTCATGCTGCCGAACTGTTCATTTTCTTCAAGGAGTTATTCGTAACAGGAAAATAATCTAGGGTGCCTGCAATCGTCTGGCCCAGTCACGATCGCTCCTCCTCAAATAGATTCCTGTACACATTTCTTCAAAAACAAACCGATCAAAGCATAAAAGAAAATAAATAAAAAGAAAACAGGACAATAATTTATTTATGTACAAATTTCTATGTGGAAATTGCAGTTCAAAAATTCACAAGGGCCGAAAAAGGTTTTTGCTCTTGCATTAACTGATAATATGGATCAGCTGCAACATGCGAAATGAATGCATTCTTTGAAATTGGCTTATGATACAGTCGCAGCCGATGACCATTGGCGAATAATGGTGTTTGGTTATCATCAATTGTGGTCAAGCGGACTGTTCCATTGTGAAACACTTTGTCGATTTGGTAGGGTCCCAGCCATCGTGTACACAATATGCCTTTAAAATCCCTCTTAAATCATGAATCATACAGTAAATCCTAGTCTCCTTTGCAGAAGACTTTCTTCTTTATGAACCTGTTGTTGGTGTCCATTTTTGTCACTATTTTGATCAGTAAACATGCTCCGATTGGCGTTATTTTCACTATTTTGATACGATAAGTCATTTTCTTTGCCAATCAGACCCAGGTATGGATGTATTTGCATCTCACGTGAATCTTGGTTAAATATCATCATTTTTATGGTTTATTAACAACCATCTCATATTTCTAGACGTGCTTGGCATTTAGTTTTTGTTCTATAGGTTGTGGTTGTCATTCAGACCTCCATTCAGTCGTGCGTTCACGCCGCAATCTCCCAATTGCATTCGAACCATCGTTCAACTCTCCATTCATACCCGCAGAATCAATGGTTGAGATATTTTGGGGCAATGAAGACAAAAACAATGGTGTGGGTTCTATTGGGGACATGGCCCTCATGGTGCATGAGCCTCCATTCTAGAAGATCCACTCTCTCGTCTGGCTAGCTCGACACCGCATCACTTTCCCATGTCAAGGATAACCAATGTACATCTTCCTGCATGAAGGAAGATCAACGCCTGTGGACTCAGGAATACGGCCTGTGCACTGTCGTAAACCACCCTGTAGCCGTTTTGTAGTGATTAAGACTTCTATTTTTAGAGAGGTCGACTACGTATCACATATACATATGATATAGCATATAGACGATAGCAGAAACTTTTATATAGATGTTGTGTACTTTTCTCAGTTAATGGAAGTTCCAGATTTCTAGCTGTTGATGTTTTGTTGTTGGTGAATAACTTGAGTTAATCTTCAATCCCTTATTACTGAGAAGGGCCCCTCAACAACCAGAGGTTTTACTGTATATATTTTGCATTTCTTTCCTGCAAGTTAATAGTTTTCATTCCAATATTTAACTTGTTTCATGTACATGTTAGTTCTTTATTTCTTGTAGTTTATATATTGCTAGTTTAATTTATATTCCTAGAAGTTAATGACCGGTCATGCATAGTTCTGTTAGTTTGATTTCAGTCTTTTCATTTGCAACTATATAGAGTTAATTAGTTACTGTTTCAAGTTTAATTCATCGTTAGATACAGTTCTGCTAATTTTTCCTGTAACTGTAGATTAGTTCCATTTACATTTCAGCCTTGTTTTATCATGCACTAGACATAACTCGTTTCCTTAGATAATGATTAGTATAGGTTGCTTCTTGTCATCCAAACTTTAAAACAGTCGATTCACTGATCTCCTTGCACTGTAGGTTCATATGCATTAACCAACTGGCGTTAAGATCATTCAATCTGCTTCTTTCCTTAGTTTAAATCGTTTTCTACCATCCGGACTGTCATACGGATCGTCATATAGACTTTAATATTTTCTGCACTGTTTTTATGTTTGTTTAGAATTCAGTTTCTTAGGTTTTCGAACTATAATCTTTCTTGTAATTGATTAGCATTTATCCATGTAATTAGGACCTTGTTCTATACTACATAGAGTTTTAATTAAGTTTTATAATCATTTTTGTTTTTGTTCCATTCCCTTAACTTTGCTTTAGTTGCTTTCTAGATTATGTTTCTCTCTTATATCTGATTTATTAACATTTTATTGTTCTAGAATTTATCAGTTTCATTTAGTTTATTTCATGTTTCTTAAGATTGATTTCGAATTAGACTTAGTAATTTCATTCTTCAAAGTATCTTAGTTTTGATAGTTTCTTAGCATGGGATTTGCTTCTCTCATTCATATAGTTAATGAAGATGTTCATGAAATAAGATTTGATCCAAAAATAAGATATCTTTATCAAGTTTTCTACTTGCTTCTAGATTAGGTTCATTTTCAAAGTAAATATCTTTATCAAGTTTTCTACTTGCTTCTAAATCAAATTCATTTTCAAGTAAATATCTTTATTAAGTTTTCTACTTGCTTCTAGATTACATTAGTTTCATGTCCTTTGCTTATGGATAGGAAATATATTACAATGTTTAAAGTTAGTTGTAGTTGGACACTCTTTAGTTTGAATTTATTCGTAGAAGTTAAACTAGATTTGCTTCCATTCTGTTTTCTTGTCACATTTGAAAGTCATTTTGATACATTCTCTCCCGTTCCTATCACATTTGATACATTTCCTCAGAATCCCCAAGGACACTGGAATTAGGTAGTTTAGTTTGATCTTGAGTTGAATGCACGAATAGTTTTTGAATTCATTAAGTATTTTGTAGTTTTGCTTTAAAATAATATAGTTTCTTGTTCCATAGTTAGTTGTCAATTGAATCATCTCATAGATAGGTCTCTAAACTCATTTATATTTGTTTCTAATCCCTAGATTAGAGTTTTTATTAGTAGCTTTCAATTTCATCAAAGTAGTTCTGTTTTTTATTCAGTTTTGCTTCCTAGAATAATATTGTTGTTTTTATCTTTTCAGTTATTGTCCATGGAGTAGAGTAGTATAGCTTGATACTATTCTGATATGTTGGTTTAGTTAGGTTTAATCAGTTCAGTAGTTGTATTTCTGAAGTTTGACTCGGTTTTTCATTTTGAAAGATCTTTCGGTCTTTTCATTATTAAACATTTTCAAGGTCTGCCGAGCCGAAGCCTTAGGTACCATTCTACCTCAGCATACACTGTGCCACAACTCTAAGATTACCAACCCTGGTTGATAATTAAATATTTGGTGATTCCTTAAGATAGTAAATACACCCAACATTTTGGCGCTGTTGTCGGGGAGTTGTAGGTAGGTAGAATTTTCTCTTAAAACTTAAGTGATAGATTGAATTTCCCTTTTGAAACTTAGAAACAGGTTGGTGGCGGGTGAGTGGTAAGACAAGAGGTAAGAACCTGCGCATCTATTATAACAGGCATCCCCAAAACCCAACAATAATAGTAATGCAATTAGAATTTATTTTAGTTTTAGTTTTGTTTTCATGAATAGGTCTAGAGACTCAAAAATTAGATTTATTAAAACTAGCCTTCCTACTAAAATTCCTACTAACCTATACGGGGGGCATTCCACCCCAACTACTAACTCAACAGAAAGGTATCAGAAGACACCTAAAGGGGATAGCCCTACTTGGAAAGCTAAGGAAATCCTTTCTGGAAATCATTTAGGGGAAACCATAGAGACATCAGAAAAGTCTGTTCATAAAGAAATTCCACTAGAAGAACCTCAGACTCATATTGAGACTGAACTTAGACAAGAGGAAATTCAGAAGGATAAAACATCAGAATCTCTCAACCCTCCATCAGCTCAAAATCCCAAAGACACTACCTTTTCAATAGTAGGTGGTCAAAACCTAGTAGACTTTGTTGATCCTGCACAAATAGACGCTCTTTTTGAAAATTCCGTGAACATAATTGTTTCACAAATTGAGACAACAACTATAGGACCTTCAAAACTGGGCTCCCACATAGCTGGTAACTCCTCTCCTAGAAAAAGGAATACTCTTCCCGAAATAGAGCGTTGGGATATCCCATATTCACCAACAAAAGAACCACCTAAGTACACTCTCTTTGGAAATCAAATCTTCATGGAGGATGAAAAGGAAGACCATGTCTGACAAGACGAAGAAGAGGGAGAGGTAACCATGCAAAACATCCATCCCTCCTCACTACCGACCTTCTATGGGAAGAGTAGTGAGGATCCAGATACATTCTTATTTGAGTTTGACATTTTGTGTAGGAGTTATAACTACCTACAAGATGGCCAAAAATTAAAACTTTTTCCTACCACTGTGCCACAACTCTTCGATGGTTTATGGGATTAGGAGAATCCAGTATTAGAACTTGGGAAGACATGAAGAATGCATTTCTAAGGAAATATTGGGATTACTGTAAACCTAAGGACTCTCTCAATGATATTTTCAAAATACAACAACTTGAAGATGAGAGCCTAGGAGACTATCTCGAAAGATTTAACTATGTGTTACATAAATCCAAATATAGTGATCTTCAGGAAGATGCAGTAAGAACACTCTTCCTCAAGGGAATCTCAGACGAATTCTTAGAAAACCTTAATCTCATGGCAAAAGGAGACATCTCTCATAAGTATTTCACACAGATTTGTGAGCTATGTAGGAATTACTCTAGGAGCAGAGGGAAAAGTGGAAGACATTTTCGAGAATCTTATACTAGGAACCTGAAGGGAAATACATCCAGTCCTGGTGGAGTTACAAGGGTAGAGTTGGGAAACCTATTAGAAAACTTTAAAACTGATATCTTAGGAGCTATGGGTTCTCAACTAGATGCATTACAAGCTAAAAAGAGGCAGGATGAAGAGCGTGCAGCAATGAGTGTTTTATGTCCTAGGTGTAGAACTAAACATCCCCAACGGGAATGTCCATTAAACAATGTTTCAGTTTTTCACCTTTGTACAGAAGAACATCCAACTGATAATTGTCCATCGTTGCTTGGGTTTCAAGCCGTATATAAGAGTGAAAACTTAGGTGAAACATCTAGGAGGCCTTGGAAACCTAGAGATCAACCATCATATCAAGATCCATCATCACAATTTCCACCCTCTTACTATCCTTGTCAACCTCTTCAACATTGGAACACTTCAAGTTGGAAAAATTGGCCACCACAGTACCCTCCTCAGAATACTCAACAGCAGCAATGGCCACAAGGATGGAGAGGGAAAGCTTATGCTCAAACACCTCCTCTTATGCCTAACTATCCTTACCCACCTAATATTCAATAACTCTTGCCTGGATTTGTACCTCCTTCAATACCCCCTATCACAAATCAACCTCACCATTTCTAGAATATGAATCCTCCAAGACCCACAATATTACCTGCACAACCGATACCAAACCCTAACAACAAGCCAACCCAAGCTCTTAACAGCATTGGGTTGCTACCTCTTCCATCATATGCCATTTCGACCGCACCCGTGCATGAAATCCAACTGTGGTCTGGAAGAGTTTTACAAGATCAACCCAAGTCATCAGTTGTTATCCGAGAAGAGAATGAAGAAGAAAATATACCTGGTGAGATTTTGAATGATGCCATTCTTGAAGATGTGGCTATTCCTAAATATTCAACACACAACCATCCTCATTAAGAAGTAATTACAAGAGAAAGATCACCCCCATATCTGGAGCGTTTAGTAATAGAAAAACCTGTAACTTATCCAGAGTATGATATCATTAACGAATTGAAAAATATTTGTATTAAGATCCCTTTGTTACAAGCCATTAAAGATATTCCAATCTATAGTAAAGTGATAAAGGAACTCTGTATTAAAATACCAGGTAAAAATAAAAAAGACCCTCCGACGATACATGTCATATGTGAAATGTTAGATTACATAACAAACAAACCTAGAATTCCAAAGTATACAAATCCAGGAAACCCAGTGGTGACTGTTATCATCAATAACACCGCCATATGAAACACACTTATTGATCTAGGATCCGTTATTAACCTGATGACTACCACAGTTTTAGAAACTCTCCATTTAGGATAGTTCCTCCACCCTACCCCAACAATGCTAGAATAAGTAGATCACACTATGGTGCAGCCTACTGGGATCTTAGATGACATTATTGTATCAGTGGCTTCATGGGAATATCCCGAGGACTTTATGGTCGTAGAATCAAAGGACCCTTCCAAAGGCCACCCCATTATTCTGGGAAGACCTTGGTTGGCTACTGCTAATGCATTTATAGGATGCAGGGATGGAGAGATGATTATCTCTGATGGATTATCTACAAGGAAACTAGCTTTACACCCACCAGCACAGCCAGTAACTGAAAACCTATTTTGGTTAGATTGTCCTTTTGGGGATGAGAACTTTGAAGAAATTTTCCTTGTTAGTGATTTCTCCTGGGCACTTCAAGAACAAAATACCGAGAATGTGTTGAACCAATTTATCTATTCCACAACATGTATAGACTTTCCTCAGTCTTTTTTCCCAACTTGACCAAATCTTTGGAGACGAATTCCAAGAAAACATGATCCTCTCAAGATTTACAAGTACACCCTGTGTCTTCGTAATCGAAGAACATATAGGATCCTACACCATACCGTGTGAGGTTAGTTCCAAAAAATTTCTACATATAAATGCAGGTTTAGATGAGAGTCAACAAAAACAATTACTAAAAATTCTCAAGAGTCAAACTGGAGCATTTGCATGGGAATACACCGATATGAAGGGTGTACACCCAGATACCTTTATTCACCACATTTATACAGATTCAAACATACCTCTTGTCAGGCAGCCCCATAGAAGAATGAATCCAACCCTAAAGGATATAGTCAAAGATGAACTACAGAAACTCCTTAATGCTGGTTTCATCTACCCAATTTCTAACAGTAAGTGGGTATCTCCTCTGGTGGTAGTTCCAAAGAAAGTTACAGGGAAATGGCATATCTGTGTTGACTTTCAAGAATTGAACAAGGCCACTCTTAAGGACTACTCCCCTCTACCTTTCATTGACCAGGCGTTAGATACCTTGTCAGGGAAACAATATTTCTCCTTCTTTGATGGGTATAGTGGATACAACCAAATATTAATAGCACCTGAAGATCAAGACAAGACAACCTTTACTTTCTCTTGGGGGACATATGCCTATAGAGTATTACCATTTGTCCTATGTAATGCACCTGCTACCTTCCAATGTGCAGTTTTAGGGATCTTTGCTGACCTCATACATGATTGTGTAGAAGTTTATATGGATGATTTTACAGTTTATGGTAATACCTTCCAAGAAGCCCTTGATAACCTCGAAACAATTCTTATTCGGTGCCAAGAAACGAACTTAGCCCTTAGTCATGAAAAATGTAAGATGTTACTAACCGAGGGCATAGTCCTGGGACATCATGTCTCTCTTCAAGGTATCAAGGTGGATCCTGCCAAGATAGAAATAATTGTTAATCTTCCTCCTCCAAAAACTCTGAAGGAAGTAAGAAGCTTTCTTGGCCATGTAGGCTATTATAGACGTTTTATTGAAAATTTCACTAAGATAGCCGCACCTATGTTCAAGCTACTCATGAAAGATACAGAATTCCAATGGACTGAACCTTGTCAACTTGCCTTCGAAACTTTGAAGGCAAAGCTATCAGTGGCACCAATACTTAGGGGCCCCAATTGGTCCCTTCCCTTCCATATATCCACTAATGCTTCCGACATAGCTATAGGAGCAGTCTTAGGTCAAAAAGAGGGACAAACATCACATGCCATCTATTTCGCTAGTAAAAATTTGACTCCTGCAGGCTCGAGATACACGGTTACTGAAAAAGAGTTTATGGCAGTAGTCTATTCCATCAACAAGTTTCGGCATTATATCACAAGATATGAAATTTTCATACATACCGACCACTCCGCCATTAGATTTTTAATGAAGAAACCAATCACCAATGGCAGGGTGACTCGATGGCTTCTTCTGTTACAAGAATTTAACATTGCTATTGTTGATCGTCCCGGTCGAGAGAATGTGGTAGCATATTTTCTCTCTCGAATTCAAATTGACGATAATGGCAGTCTTGTCGATGATAGCTTCCCATATGAACATTTGTTCACTGTGTCTATTCGAACCCCTTGGTTTGCAAACATAGCCAATTATTTAGCAACTGGAAAGCTACCAAACCATCTCTCCCCACCTGAGAAACGTAGGATCATAGTTCAAAGTTCTAATTACTCTTGGGTGGACAATGATCTCTTTCGTACTGGTCCTGACCTCATTATTAGACAATGTGTACGAGAGGATGAGATGGCAGAGAGTCTCCATGCATGTCATGGTGGACCTTGCAGTGGGCATTTTTTCTGACAAGAGAACAACATACAAAGTGTTGCACTCTGGATATTACTGCCCAATCATTTTCAAAGATGCTGCCAAGTATGTCAAGGGATGTGATAGTTTCCAAAGAATGGGTAGACCTACGCCATCTGATGAAATGCCCTTACATCCCCAAGTTATGATTGAGCCTTTTGAAAAATGGGCTCTAGATTTCGTTGGGTCAATTTCCCCTATGTCTTGCAAGAAGAAGTACATCCTAGTATGTATAGATTATGTCACCAAGTGGGTAGAATCTAAGGCCTTATTCCAAGCCACAGAGAAATCTGTGGTAGAATTTATATATGAAGAAATATTTACCCGATTCAGTGTACCTAGGGAAATTGTAACTGATCAAGGATCTCAGTTTACCTCCAAATTGATGAAAGAAATTACCGACAAATATGGTATTAGACATTGTAAATCTTCAACATATCACCCGCAAGCCAATGGTTAGGTAGAGTCCACAAACAAGGTATTAGAAGCCATCCTGACTAATACTATCCAGTTAAACCACAAAGACTGGGCAGATAAGCTTCCAGAAGCCTTGTGGGATTATAGAATAACTTGGAGGAATACCACTGGCCACACACCTTATGAACTTGTTTATGGTAAACAAGTTCTTCTACCCATTGAATTTCAAATCAAAACCTTTCGTATGGCTGCACAATTAGGGATGGATCTAGAAGAAGCACAGAGACAACGAATCCTGCAAATAAATGAATTAGATGAGATTAGGAAAGATGCTATTCAATGCACAATTTTAATACAAAACCAACACAAAAAGTGGCATGGTAAATACATTAAACAAAAAAATTCAAAACTGGAGACTGGGCATTACTTTTTGATTCAAGGTACAAAAACTTTAAAGGTAAATTAACTACTCGTTGGATGGGTCCATATGAAATTGTTACAGCTTTTGATAATGGATCTGTTAAGATTAAGACAATTGATGATTCACAAATTTCCTTTGTTGTAAATGGACATAGACTTAGACTTTATCATCAACCAATATCTAAACAAGATTTTGTGCAGAATGCCTTACAACAGGAGGAGATGGAGCTGGTAGAAGAGGAAGTCATTCCTCCTTCTCCTGGTTCTTGAATTATTTTTGGGTTATCTTCATTTGTATATATGTAAATATATTTTTGTTTTTTTAATAATAAGAGTCATTTCTAAGAGCTGATTACATTTATACGGGAAATTCATTCTTATGATCAGCCTTATGAAATTTTGACAATTAAAACAGGAAGACTGTTTTCCTTTCCTTAAATCTTGAAAAATTTTATACGACTTTTCTTTGTATATATGTTGTTGTTGTGAATAAATTTGAATCATCTAACAAGTGGTTTTGCAATTTGATTACAAGAACCTTATCACTATAATCAGTCAGGAAATATTATCTGAAAAGGGAAGTGCTCTAAAAACACTTATAATGCATTTTAACTCCTTCTCTTTGGATTATTATTGGAGATTGAAAATTTATAGTGAAGAGTTAAAGTGTTCTTTATATCATTTCTAACCACCTTCTTCTATGATTCTTCTTGATTAAATTTTCATTTTTTATGCTTTTATATATGGTATTTGATTCATACATGCACATTTCTGATTTATCATTAGAACAGTTGCTTAAGACCTACTTTAATCATCATAATTTTTAGAAATTCTATCTCACACCTATGGACTACTAGTTCATCCTAGACTCATTATCAAAACTTGTTTCTTAAGAATTCTTTAAAAAGGTATCCCAAGAGTGAATGATATTTTCTACTTGTGGGGAACATTACTGATCTTTTACGAAGAAGATAGACTGAAAGGTCAAGGAACAACTTTAGGTTGTTATCTTTTGACATGATCTATAATTCAGGCTATTATAAATAAAGTTACTCATAAGGTTCATTCTAAAAATTTGAATTATGTGTTTAGCAGACTTAACACACTCTAGCTCCAACCGGCTTCCTCATACTAAAAATCATTATACAAAGCAAACCTGTCGGGGTACTGAACAGGCTCACTGGCAGCGGGTCCATGCTAAGTAAAATCTTAAACAAGGAAGCTCGGTAAATGCAAGTAAACCCGTCGGGGCACTGAACAGGCTCACTGGTAGCGGGGCTATGCTTGCATGGTACCAAGATAAACCCGCCAGGGTATTGAACAGGCCTGTTGGCAGCGGGGCAATATCGGGTAAAAGAGATTTGGTTAATGCATCACTATGCACATGGCTCATCGACAAAAAACATGAGTATACAAATACATGTTTAGGCCAATTATTTATACTGTCATTAGAGAATGGCTGTAAGCTGGACTTGGACCCTGTCATCTAATTCAAACAATACCTAGGATATGATTATCCTAGAAATGGGACCCATAACTATAGAAATCTCACAAACCCTAGGTTGAACTTTATCCATATTCTTTGGATGACAAGAGATCTTTAAAATGAGTCATGGATGACTGGTTTTCCTATGGCATTTTTCACATCAATCATACTATCATTATTCATATGGTTTTCCTAAGAATTGATGTATTTTTTTTATGAATGTACATATCTGAATCATCTCCATTTAGTTAATATTCCTTTTTCTTACGGAAAATAATCACAACATTGTTTTTTTTTAAAAGCTATCGACCAATCTGTTAATTAAAAATGTTCGAATATTAATCAGTTTTTCTTTGATGGCTTGAGGACACGCCATATTTTTGGTTTGGCGGAGGTTCAAAAATGTCTTTACTTTCTAAATATTTATAAAAAATTTCATTTATCTCTGATAAAATGATATGTGTTTCATGATTAATGCAAATAGCAGAAGGAAGATTGTTCTGATCAATGATAAATAAAGAAGAACGTGACTAGAGTCCTAGAAAAGCAGATTTACAACATCTCTTGTGTGCTGGAAGCCTCAGAAATTCCCTGCAAAAACAACATTAGTTAGGACCAACAAACATATCTTGTACAGATTATAGGTCTGTATGAAGGGTTGAATGAAGGGTTGTTGGGACTGGCCCAAGATGGGGCAATTTTGGATAACACAAGGAGGTTGAGATACGGAGCTGAGCGCAGCTCAACAAATGATATAATTTTGTACAAGTATGGGGGATGCTGCAAAGTTGTGCGCAGTGACCAAATTTTGATAGTACCGCGAAGATCAGCACTGCAAGGAAGCAGTGCTGCGAAGTGATCAGGCCACGTGGAGCCAGCAAAGCGGAGTGCTGGAAAAAGGACAGGTACAGGTACCAGATAGAACAGCGGTGGTCTAATTTTGGCAAAGATACTCCAGGAGTACCAAGCGGCGGGCACGAGCAAATCAGGAAGGTGGCCAGTTGTACAAGTCCATTAGGTGAAGAACGGCTCAGGGAAAGCGACATCTTGGCGTGCAAAGTGGTACAAGACTGTTAGAGTAAGGGTGGCTCGTGAAAGTGACCTGTTGGCGTGCACATGACAGAGAGGCCAATAGTGATAGGACGAAAGCGTGGAGGACCGCCACGATGGAGCACTCACTACCAGAGCCAGCAGTTCGGTTTAGAGAAACTGTGCCAGTTTTGTAAATCCTAAGGGTTTCTGCCTCGACATTGTAAATACATGACCTACGGGCATGATCTATTTAAGGAGGCACTTTTGTATAGGGAGGGGGTTCTTTTGTTATTGGGATATTGAGGGTAACTCTTAGAGAATATTAAACTCAAGCTTGTATTATCAAATCTCTCGGAGTTGAACATATTGTAAAGGCTCTGCAGCTGAGTGCGCAGAGACCTAGTCGAGAGAGAAGAGAGTCTACAGCTGAGTTTGCAGAATAAGAGCGGTTGTCCCCTTCCCATTAAAGATATATATAACAACCGTTCTTGTGGACGTAGCTTTCCACCCAGGGGAGTGAACCACATTAAATAGTGTATAATGTGATGTGGTTGTGTAGCATGCATTTATCTGTTTTTTTGTAAATGAATGCTTGAACTTTCCCTTGCATACTGTTATGGTTGGACTGTTGTATGTATTTGCCATCAGAAGAGTATGGAAATAATATGTTAATTTTGCATGAATGGTTGAATGGTGAATGTTTAGTCTTTATGTATGAAGCAATAACGAATCGGTTATTCGGCTAAGTGTTGGGGTATAGCTTAAATATTTTCATATTATGCAGTAAGAAGGATCTAGGGTAGTTGATCCGCATCCGCAGCACATGTTGAGCGGTGGATACCCTAAATGCATGAATAAATAACTGAATGAAGGACTAGTGGTAATAACTTCAGAACCTTAGTTATCTCAAGTATTCCAAGTCGTAGTGTGAGCTGCATAGCTGGCGGTCACATGAGAAGTCCCGAAGTAGAAATATTTAGAGGCGCGGACCACAGTGTTGTCACTCACTGCGCAGTCTTACCTCGCAGCGCTTACCCCCTGCCGCGCTGTGTAGTACGTCCGACTGAGAAACTCATCACCTACTGTGGAAACCTGATTCCGTAGTACCCCATAGATACACCTCGGGTGAGACCTCAACCTGCTTGCAGGTTGTTGCCGAAAGGGTCGGTGCGAAGGGGTTTTGTTGGTCAAAGGGGAAACCGCGAAGAACCTGGGTCTTACTGAAAACCTCTGGGTCAGCATATGAAGCCAACAAATGGTTTTGTTGCCACGCTAGAATCTGTGATGAGTCGCAACCGTAATGAGTAATGAAGAACATCAGTTCCCGAAAGGCTCCGACAATTGGTATCCTAAAAAGACAGAGATCCGGGCTTGGTGTGACAAGACCGTAAGAGACTTTGCAAGGCAAGAAAATATACATCCGCATCTATCTGACGAACAATGGTTGACTAGATATCTGTGGAAAGATATTCACGAGATTTTCTGGGCATCATTTCCAGACGAGCTACACGAGTCGATCTCGTGGCTATTAGAGAAGAAAACCTGTTTTCAAGGAGGAGTTCCTACAAAGTGGACTCCCGAGCTCATAACGCAACTCAAAGCGATAGACAGACCATTGATGCGCGCAGTTGACTTTTGGGTCGATCATATGCTAGAAGGCTTCGTAACAAAATTTGTTGTAGATACACTCAAATCCTACAGCCAAGCAGAAGCATGCTTTTTCAAGGGATTCCAAGGTAAGTACCTGAACAATCTCAATCTATACATTAAGATGCTGTTAGCTGAGAAAGGTGTTTTAAGAATGCAGTAATAGTATCAAAGTCTGTCATGGTAAACAGTATATATAGTGATTCTGATGAAGACACCCATAATCTTAGAAGTGGGAAGAGATATAAGTTTAATAAGATTCTTGTAGGCCCTGGACTCCATATAGATACTGAGATTCCTTGTGATCTTGACAACGAAGCCGCACCACCGTTTACCCCTCAGAACCCGCCGGTTGCAGAGACCGCGCCACCCTTATCTCAGAACCCACCCGCTACGCAGCCCACCCCGAAGAATACTCATCCCAGCATGTTTACCCCGATAAGCCCATATGTTTTCACTGCATAGAGCCCTTTACAGAAGTCGCGCACTAATCTGGGCGCTACACCACCTAATAGGACAATGGAAAACACTGATATGAAGCTACCGATATTCAAAGGAACTGGTCTAGAACACCCTGACCAGCATTGGTTCCTTTGCGAAGCTGTATGGAGTGTAAGACAAATCCAGGATGATGCCGTGAAGAGAGCACAGCTCATCACTACCTTTAGAGACAGAGCTTTACATTGGTTTATGAAGTACTCTCAGACACAGACGAGAACCCTTGTGGAAATTAAAGATGCACTTGTGGCAGAGTTTAAGAAACCCAAATCTGAATCTCAGTGTATAACCGATTTGAAAGAAATAAAGCAGAGACCGACTAAAATGGTCTGGGAGTTTGATCAGAAGTTTAAGATGCTTTTGGACCAAGTAAGATTTGTTATATCCCTGGAACAACACAAGGAATGGTTCATTGCTGCGTTGTTGCCCCACATCAGATTACCATTGATGCAGCAGAAGGTTGCGTCGCAGGCAGAGGCCTTAGAGATTGCAATGAAGCTAGAGGCTTCACCAATTGGTGAGACTAGCTCTGGGATGTCTCAGATCCAGAACCAGCTGACCACCCTAACACTAGAGCTGCAAAGCATGAAAAATGGAAAAGAACAAAGGCATGAACCTTAACATGAGGTCTTGTGTACAGGTTGTAAAGGAGAAGGACATGACCGGGAGCATTGCCCATTATTCCGCGACTATCTTAACAACGGTGCACCCAATCCAATAAATCAGAATCAGGCCCCATGGCGTGAAATTTGTAGAACTACAGGACACAGACCTGAAGATTGATATCTCATACAGAAATATGTGAAAACACCTAAAAATTTATATCGCACTTTCTGTAAATTAGTTGGACATGATGAATCCAACTGCCGCGCATATGAGCTAATGAATGAAAGAAAATGAGATATGGACTCAATGAGAGGCACCGGCTTGTACCGCGTACAAGAAGAAAACCAGCCAAAACAAGAAAACGCGCAATATGATCAAGGAGGATACAAAGGCCGTGGTGGTGGATACCGCGGCAGAGGAAGAAATGCTGGCCCGACGCAAGGAAGAGGCCGCGGTTAGGTCATTTGTTATAATTGTGGCCAGCCAGGTCACGTATCTAGAGATTGTGTTAACCCATACACTACATGCAACTATTTCAAATCATTCGAGCATGTTATTGAAGATTTCCTAGTGCTAGAGGTGGAAATGCAGAAAAGAAGACGGATGGAGGAACCAAATCCAAACATCTAGTGGATAGCAGCAGAGAACAGACCAGTGGACCAGAGCATCAATGTGCTCACGTGCAATGGTGCTGAGACAGACCGCGATAGGGGAGCGGAAGCTTCCACATCGGGGGAGGCGCACACAAAGCAGACCCCTATTGAGACAGTATGGATAAGGAAAGCTCCGGGAAAAATACCTGCTCTCGACCTACGAAAGAACAAGGAGGTCTTTATCAACGCGCGGGATACCTTCAGAGAACCGACACCAAAGTCACAGAGGATCCCGTTGCGCAGTGAAACACCACATGTTGAAGACATACCAGCGGCCTATGACAAAACAAGTACTGCAACGGATGTTAGCACTTCCGTTGCGCAGTTCCTACGAAGCTGCATGAAACTACTAAAAAGTGAAAATGCTATAGTAGAGCTACAGAAGCTCATAAACCAATATGAACCACAGATGGGAACAGAAACTTCTAATAGCGTAGTACATCACATAAGGAAGCATAAAAGAACAGGCCAAGAAATGAGGCTTACTGTGTAGATAGGAGATTTTGAAATGGATGAAGTCATCCTTGATCTAGGATTTGAAGTGAATGTCTTGACTAAGCAGACATGGCAGCAAATGGGTCAACCAAAGTTATTATGGTCACCTATCCAGTTGAGAATGGCTAACCAAGAGAAAGTCATACCTTTTGGCCGGTTAGCTGATGTAGTGGTTGACATCGATGGAGTCCAAAGTCATGCAGACTTTGAAGTTATCGAGATTGTGGACGATAGTCAGCCTCTTCCTGCACTGTTAGGAATTGACTGGGCTATGGATAACCTGGCTATCATAAACTTGAAGACAAAGAAGATGATATTTGAAGGAAAGCATCTTAGGGTCATCGCACCATTGGATCCTACAGATGGGGATAGATACAGTGAGCCAATTCAGGAGGAATCCAAGGCTCAAGACTTGGACAGACTGTACCAGATGACAGTGAACCAGGAAGATTACATTAATCCCAATGCGGATGGTACACTCAGTTGGAGATGTGACAGCTCCTACGTCTCTGACTCGGAGGCGGGACTGGAAAATTGGTAAATCCGCATGCATGAAGTATTAGCGAGAAGGTGCGCGCAGGTTACAAAATTGTTGCGCTGGATCGGGAAGGAGGCAAGTCCTATTCCCACATATGATGGTTCTGCTAATGTTTATACCTTTATCCAAGAATATACTGCAGCAGTTCCATATGAGCATAGGTTACCCGCATTGGATATGGCACTGCGTGACACACCAGTGAAATGGTGGGCTGCGCACAAGCAGACATTGACCACTTGGGATCAATGCAAGATTAAGATGCAGATTCGGTTTGCCGACAGGGTTACTTTACCCTTTGAGAAGTTTAATGGACAGATATATCCTAGACAACATCTTGAAGTCTGTTCGCAGGCATGGCTGGAAAGGCCACATGAAGAATGGGTGCATCTCTTTGTGCATACCCTGGAAGATGACATTCCAAAAAAATGGTACCTAGACCTAGAGTTGGGCAGGGAAACCACTGCATGGGAGATGTTGACTGCTAACTTCCAAAGGGACTTCAACTTCGAAGACAAGAATCCACTGATCCATGAGGCATTGCAGATAATTAAGGAACGCATATTCAGAGGAGACTGTCTTCACGAAGATACGACATGGGAAGCATTCTTCGAGGCAGATGGTGTTCCTGCGAACCTACACTCAGAATGGAATGAAGACAAAGAACATTCCATAGTGTGTTATAACCTAACTGAAGAAGATGATGATAACAAAGAAGATGATGAGGATGATCCGCACAACATAAACATACCAGAATTGGAGGGTGCGCGCGATGTAGAAGGACCTCCGTTGGAAATCCCAGATATGAGTGGATCGGTAAAGACACAAAAGGTGAATATTAGCACAAGTAAAGAGATGAAGTTCGCATCAATTGGAGACTATTGGGATGACAAAACTGTTACGGAGATCGCAAACACTTTACATGAGTATCAGGAGATATTTCCGACAAAATTTACAGAAATGAAAGGAATTCTGGGAAACCTAGGAGTCATGAAGATCCCCTTGAAGCCAAGCGCCAAGCCTGTAAAGCAAAGGCCATACAGACTGAACCCACGGTATAAAGAATGAGTCCACACAGAGCTGGATAAGATGCTAGAAGCAGGAATCATTGAACCTGTCGAGGAATCCGAGTGGATTAGCCCCATGGTCGTTCAGGATAAGAAGACGAAGGGTGAGATCATGATTTGTGTGGATCTCAGAAAACTGAATGATGCTTCTATGCACGACCCATTCCCCACTCCTTTCACAGATGAAGTGCTTGACAATGTTGGAGGGAATGAGGCCTATTCCTTTACTGATGGTTTCTCCAGGTATCATCAGATCAGAATTGATCCCGCGGATAGGCATAAGACGACTTTTGCTACAGAATGGGGGTCGTTCCAGTATACAGTAATGCCCTTTGGCCTGAAGAACGCACCTGCCATCTTCTCCAGAGTTGTCGTCGCAACTTTTAAAGATTTCATGCACAAGTTTCTGGAAGCCTACTTTGACGATTGCACTGTCTTTGGTCTATTGAAGAACCATTACGCAAACCTCAGGATGATGCTTGAGAAGTGTCAACAACATCAAATCTCATTGAATCTGAAGAAGTGCATCTTCTGTGTTCCATACGGAATTTTACTCAGACACATTGTCTGTAAGAAGGGATTGATGGTTGACCCTGCGAAGATTGCCATTATTGTAAATTTGCCTACACCAACTTCCTCTAAGATGTTGCACTCTACCTTAGGCCATACTGGATATTACAGGAAGTTCATCAAGTGTTACGCGCAGATAACCGCAGCAATGGAGAAGTTGCTCAAGAAAGACGCGTCGTTCATTTGGAACGAAGAATATGAACAGGGTTTTGACACACTTAAAGAAAAAATGGTTACTGCGCCGATCCTAGTCCTCCCAAACTGGGTGAAGCCGTTCCATGTTCATGTTGATGCATCATGCATCGCCCTGGGAATTGTATTAGCGCAGCCAGGAGAAGGGGGTATTGACCACTCCATCGTGTTTTCAAGCAGGAAGCTCTCAATAGCAGAAAAGAACTACACTACTACTGAGAGGGAAGGCCTTGTGATGGTATATGCGCTGCAGAAGTTCAAACACTACTTGCTTGGTGCGCACTTCCTTATGTTCACTAACCATTCTGCATTGAAATACTTGGTCAATAAGCCAGTGTTAGGGGGGCACATATGCAGATGGTTGTTGCTATTCTAGGAGTATGATTTTGAGACTGTTGTTAAGCCCGGCAAGCTGAAATTGGGACCTGACCATCTCTCTAGGATTGAGTCAGGAGAAGAACCGACGAACATCGAAGACAATCTGCCTGATGCGCAGCTATTTGCTATAAATATTGCCGATGATTATTATAAGGACATCATCGAGTTCTTAACAACAGGATTGGCATCGCAGGAGTTCTCCGTCCAGCAAAAGAAGCAGCTGGTAGTGCACGCCGCAGATTTCACTATTATTGCAGGTCAATTATACAAACTCGGACTGGATGAAGTCTTGCGCAGATGTGTACTAGACCATGAGAGATCATTCATCTTAGCAAATGCGCACTTAGGGATCGCAGGAGGTCATTATGCAGGAAGAGCTACCGCACAGACGATATTGTGCGTAGGGCTATGGTGGCCTACAATCCATAAAGACTCTAAAGAACACTGCCGAAACTGCGATGTCTGTCAGAGGACAGGAAAACCTTCGCGCAGGGATGAGATGCCATTGAATCCGCAGTTGACCTTACATGCATTTGAAAAATGGGCCATTGATTTTGTGGGACCTATAAACCCACCAGGGAAGAGAACTGGTGCGAGGTACATCATTACTACTACTGACTAGCTCACCAGATGGGCAGAAGCAAAACTAGTGAAGGACTGCAGCGCAGGTACTGCCGCACAGTTCATTTTTGAAGAAATATTGTCAAGATTCGGATGCCCAAATATTTTGATGAGCGATCAAGGGACTCACTTTTTAAACAAGACTATTGAAGCTCTCACAGAGGAATTCCATATCCATCATCAGCACAGTACACCATATCACCCGCAGGTGAATGGCACTGTTGAGGCTTTCAATAAAATCCTAGAGAATGCACTGACTAAAGTTTGCAATGTGAATAGAGATTATTGGGGCCTGCACATCTCATCTATGTTATGGGCATACAGGACAAATTGCAAGAAACTGACGGGACACACACCTTTTCGGTTGGATTATGGACAGGAAGCTATAATGCCAATGGAGTATATTGTCCCCAGCTTGAGAATCGCTGCATTCACGGGGATGGCAGACCCCACAGCACTAGAATAAAGGTTGCTACACCTAGTTGGGTTGGAGGAAGATCGCGTCATCGCCGGCTTCCACCAGCAAGTCCAGAAAGACCGCGAGAAAGCATGGCATGATTGCCATATAAAGAACAAGTGCTTTCAAGTATGTGACCTCGTCCTCCTGTATGATAGCAAATTCATGAAGTTTACTGGTAAATTTAAGATGCATTGGCTTGGTCCATATACTGTGATACATGTTACTAACACTGGTGCAGTCCAGTTAGCCACCTTAGCTGGCGATACTTTACCAAATTTGATAAATGGAAGCAGTCTAAAGCTATACCATGATAGCCCTGCTTCGCAGAATCCCGAACGATAAACAGAGGAAGAAATTTCTAAGTGTCAAGTACAGTTGAAATTGGACACTGGAAATGTAAAGGAGTTTGTACATGTACTATAAGAGAGATAATGTATATACCGCGCAGCACCGCTAAAGCTGCGGAAAAAAAAAAGGAAGCCGCGCAGTTCAAACACCGACACGACGAAGTAACTGCGTAGGATCATAGATGGCCTGCCGCGCAACTTGGTGCAACACTCAGAAAAATAGCCGTTACACTGCCTTTGAGAAAAATATAGCCATTACGTGACCGTTGCAAGCACTCGCTTGGGCAATTAACGCAAAGATAGCCATTCTGAACACGCTGACGAAGAAAGGGACTAAAGGATCTGTTCAATTTGGCCAACGGATACCACATTTAATGCTCATCTAGCCGTTGGAAGGCCCAGAGGGACTCACCTGCGCCTATAAATAATGCCACATAAGGACTCGTGGGCATTACTAAACACTTAGAATTTCTATGCATTCGCTCTTGTGTTAGCAACCCTTAGTCATATTTCTGAAACAGTTGCCTACTCTCACCAGTGAATGTCCAAATCACTAGACAGAGAAGAAGAGCTTACACTTCAAGAAGAAATCAGAGTCTTTCAGCACGGGGGGATTGCAGAGTTAATGAAAACCCCTACCAAGAAGGTTGTATTCGAACACAGGCAAGCATCTCGAAGGTCACCTCGACATAATCCAGTCATGCAGGACAAAGGGAAAGACACATTGGTGCCACGAAGCAAGACCCCTAAGCAAGGCCAGACGGTGCCACGATTGTCGGTATTTCAGAAGGAACCCTTAAAGCTGACACCAGAATACATATCACCACGGGCGTTGGATTCCCCGGTCTACAAGATGCTTAAGAATGCCTGTTATGAGATCCTGTTGTTGCCAATTTTGAAGCACGTAGATGTTACCAGCAATTTGCTAGGAAAGATTCCAGAATGCAAGTGGGAAGACCATGACCTCCTGGGGGTGCAGAAGGAAGAACCCCATGATCCCAAGTTCCCACACTTCCAGCCTGACTAGTACATGTGCTGGAAGAAAGATGCTAAAGGCATACTCAACCTGGTCACCGAGAGTTGGCTTACACCGGTAGCCTAGTCAGGCTTGCTGAACCTACTGCGACTACCGCATTTTGACCGATCACCAGAACTCAATGTAGTGGTTCGCACTTTGATGGCGCGAATTCACCAGGGATACTTATGGATGGATCGAAATGTGGATTTTAACATTCACTTAACCCACCGCATAACAGGATTAAGTAAGCGCGGCAAGGACCCCAAGCAGTTCTTCCAAGGGAAGAGTAAAGAAAAAGAAGCCATCGCAAAAATGAAGCAGATCCAGGCACTGGTAAAAGGAAAATGAGGCTTTCCGACAGAAGAAATTGAGGACTGAGTGACCAAATTTGTCACACAGTTGCTCGCAAGAAAAATTCTCAGAACAGCAAGGCCCTTGGAGGTCCCTACGGGCGCAGTGCTACTCGGTGCCGTGGTGGCTGAAGGGACCGAGTTTAACTGGTGTCAATACCTTATGAATGAGTTCCTATAAGAACTTAATGACACCCAGGTCAATGGAGGTTACTTCCACTTCACGTGGTTGATTATCCTCATTGCATTTGTAGGATGGAAGGATCCAAACAACTATGTCGGCATCATTACAGAAAGCAATGATCCCAGAGGATTCCGCTATGCCAACCTCTAGGAAAATTTGAATGGGGAGCGCCAACATGCAAGAGCCAAGGTCTTTTACCAATATTACATCGAGCTGCAAGAGACAATCATGCGCACCTCGTGCATTACAAAGCAGGTAACCTCAAAATATATTCGCATTGTTGATTTTCAGGCTGACATGCGTTGTATCTTTATTGCCCCCAAAGCGCAGATGAAGAAGCTAGAATGGTATATCAAAAATTACCATATGTATGAGGAAGACATCGACATTATCATGAAGGATTGGCTGGCCGAGTTCCGAGTCGAGGTCACGGACGTTGAGACCGAATTAGAGGAAGATGAACCGATTCCGTCGCCATGCCCAATTACTGAAGAAAAAGGAAAGAGGAAAGAACCTGAAACCCCGCAGAAGCCAAAGGCGCGGAAGAAGATGAAAGCAACAAAGAGTCAATCCGAAACAGTGCTTAATGAAGAAGACTTCAACATGATTGCAGAAAAGGTTTCAGAGCAGATGCAACAGCTAATGACAGGAAAATAGTAGAAGGACAAGACCATACAGGATGACCTGCAAAAGACTAGGCTCGCACTGCAAGGGCTTATGAAGAAGATGGACGATGTGCAGAAAAGACTACCCATGCCGCGCAACTCAGAGTCAGAAGGGAGGTCCATAGGAACCTCGCAGCTAGCCATCACCCTGCCAATGAAGACAAGAGTCGTCCATCTGGACCCGATGACAATCTCACTGTCGATGTCAAAAGAAGTGCTTCTGGATACGAAGAATGTCGAGCGCGTAGAGCTCGACTTGGCCAAGATCCTGCTACCAGGTCTACACTATCTGCACCTGCAGATTGGGGATGAGATGCGTGATAGAACTGTTGATGCAATGAAGGAAGAAACTGAGCTGCAAGCAGCCAATAGACAACTCCAGGAGTCGAGCTCGCACACCGCAATGGAACTGCATGATGAACAGGACCGATGGCTACGATTGGAGGCCACTATTACTTCTGTCGCAGAGGATATTGAAGAGTTGCAGGTCCAAGACGATCCTTTGGATACCGTTCCGAGGATGGGAGAAATGGTACTATCCCTCAAAGTACAAATGCAGGATAAGGAAGTCCTCTATGAGGCTGACATCGCCCTCCTCAAGGCAAAAATCAACTCACAGGTTGTATTAACTGAGCAGCAGTTAAGAGAACAAGCAGTTAACGCCACAGCACAGAACATAACCATTAAGATGGCTAAGTGCCAAGATTTGTTGGCAAAGACTTCAAAGGCATTTACTGCCCTTGAAGAGGATCCAACGCTACTACAAGTAAAGACCGCAGTAAAGGAAAAGTAGTCCGCGCTTGAAAAATTGGACGCAGAAGTCAAGGCCCTGCTACCCAAGGATAGACTACCGAGGTATAAGGAGATCTCAATTTTGAAAAAAGAGGTCCAAGGATTAAGAGAAAAAGAGACTGAGCTGGATAATCAGTCGCAGCAACTCCTGGAGGATGCCACAGCAGTATCGCAGCAGATCAAAGACAAGCTGAAAGATCTATGTGACAACCAGGAGCAGGTACAAGGAAAGATTGGAGAAGAGATAACCCCAGCACTGCTTGACACAGTAAAACAATTCGAGCAAGACACCAAGGAAGCACTGGAACAATTTATCGGCACTTACAATCAGTTCGTGGCCAAGCTAGCTCCACAGGTCCCGGAGCAGATCAAGAAGGCCGAGCAGAAGGTGGCTCGGGGACAAGCCACATGTAAGTGTTAGGGGCATGTTGGGCCTGGCCCAAGATGGGGAAATTTTGGATAACACAAGGAGGTTGAGCTGCGGAGCTGAGCGCAGCTCAACTAATGATATAATTTTGTACAAGTATGGGGCATGCTGCGAAGTTGTGCGTAGCAACCAAATTTTGACAGTACCGCAAAGATTAGCGCTGCAAGGAAGTAGTGCTGTGAAGTGATCAGGCCACGTGGAGCCAACAAAGCGGAGTGCTGGACAAAGGACAGGTACAGGTACCGGATAGACCAACGGTGGTCTAATTTTGGCAAAGATTCTCCAGGAGTGTCGAGCGGTGGGCACGAGCAAATCAGGAAGGCGGCCAGTTGTACGAGTCCATGAGGTGAAGAACGGCTCAAGGAAAGTGATAGCTTGGCGTGCAAAGTGGTACGAGACCGTTAGAGTAAGGGTGGCTTGTGAAAGTGACCTACTGGCATGCGCACGACAGAGAGGCCGATAGCGATAGGACGAAGGCGTGGAGGACCACCACAATGGAGCACTTGCTACTAGAGCCAGCAGTTCGGTTTAGAGAAACCGTGCCAGTTTTGTAAATCCTAAGGGTTTCTACCTCGACATTGTAAAGACATGACCTACGGGCATGATCTATTTAAGGAGGCACTTTTGTATAGGGAGGGGGTTCTTTTATTATTGGGATATTGCGGGTAACTCTTAGAGAATATTAAACTCAAGCTTGTATTATCAAATCTCTCTGAGTCGAACATATTGTAAAGGCTCTGCAGCTGAGTGCGCAGAGACCTAGCCGAGAGAGAAGAGATTCTGTAGCTGAGTGCGCAGAGACCTAGCCGAGAGAGAAGAGAGTCTGCAGCTGAGTGGGCAAACTAAGAGCGGTTGTCCCCTTGCCATTAAAGATATATATAACAACCGTTCTTGTGGACGTAGCTTCCCACACGGGGGAGTGAACCACGTTAAATACTGTGTAATGTGATGTGGTTGTGTAGCGTGCATTTATCTATTTTTCTGTAAATGAATGCATGAACTTTCCCTTGCATACTGTTATGGTTGGACTGTTGTATGTATTTGCCATCAGAAGAGTATGGAAATAATATGTTAAGTCTGCATGAATGGTTGAATGGTGAATGTTTAGTCTTTATGTATGAAGCAATAACGAATCGGTTATCCGGCTAAGTGTTGGGGTATAGCTTAAATGTTTTCATATTATGCAGTAAGAAGGATCTAGGGTAGTTGATCCGCATCTACAGCACATGTTGAGCGGTGGATACCCTAAATGCATGAATAAATAACTGAATGAAGGATTAGTGGTAATAACTTCAAAACCTTAGTTATCTCAAGTATTCCAAGTCGTAGTGTGAGCTGCATAGCTGTCAGTCACACGAGAAGTCCCGCAGTAGAAGGATTTAGAGGCGCGGACCGCGGTGTTGTCCCTCACCGCGCAGTCTTTCCTTGCAGCGCTTACCCCCTACCATGCTGTGCAGTACGTCTGACTGAGCAACTCATCACCTACTGTGGAAACCTGATTCCGCAGTACCCCATAGATACACCTCGGGTGAGACCTCAACCTGCTTGCAGGTTGTTTCCGAAAGGGCCAGTGCGAAGGGGTTTTGTTGGTCAAAGGGGAAACCGCAAAGAACCTGGGTCTTACTGAAAACCTCTGGGTCAACATATGAAGCCAACAAGGGTCAAATGACAATCTGAATGAAGTGATGAATGAAGCAAATGAACGACGATCTGAATGAAGTGATGAATGAAACTATAGCTTATAACAACACAATTAAGTGTGTTAAGGGTTTTAATTTTTGAATTCCGCTGGTAAAATTTAATTGACTAACCATACCAGGGATTAATCAAATAAAATTTATGCATTCGACCTCATTTCTTGCTCATTTCGATTTCATCAAATTATTACGATTTCCAAGATCATTTTATGGCTATCATATGGTTTTAATTTTTCATTAAGTTATATGCATGTGATCTGTCATTGAATTAATTAAAAGTCATCATGTTCTTTTATGTTATTTATGCTTAATATCTCATGATGAACATTATATTCAACCTGTCCAAAGTTTTACTTTGGACATGGTTGAATATAGCATAACCATACGAATTCACCAATGCACATATTTTCATGATGGCACATGATTCAAAGAATTTTGCATAATGACATGATCGTTCGAGCGTGCTAAATCCCTGCTCACGATCATTTAACCGTCCGAACGGATCGTGATTTAAACCAACACATGCGTGAATTTTGCTTCATTCTGCTTACCCTTACCTTTCTGGAGTCTATCAAGCCACGTCTCTTGTAATTTCCTGCATCCCCTGTATCCATTGCATTCCTCGACCCTTGCTTAACAATGTCGATCCGTTACGAGCCTGGTAGCTACCAAGACTTGCTCCACATTCCTGAATTTAAGGCATGCCATGAAGTGTTTCTTCGAGCGGGCTGGGGTCCGTTCCTTCACCTTATTGACGGCCACGATGACGAGATTTCACTTCTATTTGCCAAAGGGTTCAATGGCCAAACAACTAAGGTTAGCCATCTCACCTTCCCTGTAACAAAGGAGTCCTTTGCGTTGGACACGAAACTTCCTAGGGAGGGTGCCCGTTGGCACAAACATCTTTTCCTTCCACGAACGGATCACGAATTTTCTCTAAAAGCTGACTATCAACATGTTGTAGGCACAAAAGGGTTCCACAGGGAGTGGATCGAGCCAGAATTTCTCAATCCCTTGACTGTCATAATCCGGTTAATCACTTGTGAGGGTAAGTACACCATTTTTAAAGCCTGTCACCTTAGATTATTGGCACATTTTGTTAATAATTAGGCCCTAAGTTTCCCATTTTATTTTCTAAAGAGCCTAGAAAAGATGTCTAGCTAGGTTAGGAAAAATGCAATTAACCCCGCTGGTAGTTTATACCATCACTGTCTCATTAAAATCTTGATCACCCACTAGTTGAAGGAAAATGGGAAAACTTGGGATAGCATTGTGTTTGAAACACTAAACCCCCATTTGGTCAAGAAACCCCTTGTCAAAGCCTCTGCCTCTCGCAAGCGTCACCGATTCCAAACCCGTGCTAATGAGCCCATTCAAACCCCTGCCCAAGAAAAGAGGGATACCAAGTCTGTACGATTTAGTGAGGGTGCCTCAGGAGAAATACACCCTGCTCATTCATCCTCTCCCGAGCTTGTCCACGAGGACACAACCACGGAACCCCCATTCTTTTCACCAATACCCACAAAGTCAAGAAAGGCCAATTGTGACCAGTCTGTCGACCAGACCATCATCCAATATATCTATCAGTCCATCGTTCAACCAATGCATTCAGACAGTCCTTATAACCAAATGAACGATCCTGTCTTTGTATCACCTCTCCTCACGTTAGCCAATATATCTGCAAGTTTGCTTGAAGACCTTGCCTTGGAACCTGCCACTGCACACAGTGAAGATAAGGTTCTTGAGGAACACATTACATCTACTGATCCCAAACCATTTCTAAAGGGTTCAAGCCCTCAAAAAGACCTTGAGTCTTTGCAGAAGCATCTACTCCACTCCATCAGGCTGTGGACAAATTAACCTAAGACATAACACAATTAAAAAGCCAAAATGAGAAGTATGTTGAAATCATCTCTGGGCTTCGTCAAGAGAACAAGGACTTATGTTTCCAGGTGAAGTGTGTTGAAGACTTAAATGACGCCAAAACAGCTTCCAACATTTCTCTTCAGTTGAAGCATGATGCTTTGAAGGACCAGTTCAAGAAGCTTAGAGCTAAATCCACATCCTCTTCCAAGTTGAAGGCAGTTGCTACCGCAACTCAACCTTCTTCCGGAATTTTTCTTCTTTCGCTCAGTGGGACCTGGCATATCTCCGGTTTGGGGGGATGTTGGCGTCCATTTTTGTCATTATTTGGTCAATAAACATGCTTCGATTGGCGTTATTTTCACTATTTTGATATGATAAGTCATTCTCTTTGCCGATCAGACCATCAATTAGACCCAAGTATGGACGTATTTGCATCTCACGTGAATCTTGGTTAAATGTCATCATTTTTATGGTTTATTAACAATCATCTCATATTTCTAGACGTGCTTGGCATTTAGTTTTTGTTCTATAGGTTATGGTTGTCATTCGGAACTCCATTCATTCGTGCGTTCACGCCGAAGTTTCCCAGGTGCATTCGAACCGTCGTTCAACCTTCCATTCATACCCGCGGAATCGTTGGTTGAGATATTTCGGGGCAATAAAGACAAAAACGATGATGTGGGTTATGTTGGGGACGTGGCCCTCATGGTGCGTGAGCCTCCATTCTAAAAGATCCGCTCTCTTTTTCGACTAGCTCGACACCACATCACTTGCCCACTTCAAGGATAACCAACGCACAGCTTCCCGCGTGAAGGAAGATCAACGCCCGTGGACTCAAACAGACGACCTGTGCACTGTCGTAAACCACCCTGCAGCTATTTTGTAGTCAGTAAGACTTCTATTTTTAGAGAGGTCGACTACGTCGACCTTCTCTCTTGTTGTAAAACTTATATAAAGACGTTTCCTATGAATAAACACAACACATATACATATGATATAGCATATAGATGATAGCAGAAACTTTTATATAGACGCTGTGTACTTTTTTGAGTTAATGGAAGTTCCAGATTTCTAGCTGTTGATGTTCTGTTGTTGGTGAATAACTTGAGTTAATATTCAATCGTTGATTGCTGAGAAGGGCCCCTCAACAACCAGAGGTTTTATTGTATATATTATGCATTTCTTTTCTGCAATTTAATAGTTTTCATTTCCAGTATTTAACTTGTTTCCTGTACATGTTAGTTCTTTATTTCCTGTAGTTTATATCTTGCTAGTTTAATTTATATTCCTAGAAGTTAATGATCGGTCATGCATAGTTCTGTTAGTTTGCTTTCAGTCTTTTCATTTGCAACTAGATAGAGTTAATTAGTTACTGTTTCAAGTTTAATTCATAGTTAGATACAGTTCTGCTAATTTTTCCAGCAACTGTAGATTAGTTCCATTTACATTTCATCCTTGTTTTATCATGCACTAGACATAGCTCGTTTCCTTAGATAATGATTAGTATAGGTTGCTTCTTTTCATCCAAACTTTAAAACAGTTGATTCACTGATCTCCTTGCACTGTAGGTTCATATGCATTAACCAGCTGGCGTTAAGATCATTCAGTTTGCTTCTTTCCTTAGTTTAAATCATTTTCTACCATTAGGACTGTCATCCGGATCATCATACGGACTTTAATATTTTCTGCACTGTTTTTATGCTTGTTTAGAATTCAGTTTCTTAGGTTTTCGAACTGTAATCTTTCTTGTAATTGATTAGCATTTATCCATGTAATTAGGACCTTGTTCTATACTACATAGAGTTTTAATTAAGTTTCATAATCATTTTTAGTTCTCGTTCCATTCCCTTAACTTTGCTTTAGTTGCTTTCTAGATTATGTTTCTCTCTTATATATGATTTATTAACATTTTATTGTTCTAGAATTTATCAGTTTCATTTAGTTTATTTCATGTTTCTTAAGATTGATTTCGGATTAGAATTAGTAATTTCATTCTCCAAAGTATCTTAATTTTAATAGTTTCTTAGCATAGGATTTGCTTCTTTCATTCATATAGTTAATGAAGATGTCCATGAAATAAGATTTGATCCAAAAATAAGATATCTTATCAAGTTTTCTACTTGCTTCTAGATTAGGTTCATTTTCAAAGTAAATATCTTTATCAAGTTTTCTACTTGTTTCTAAATCAAATTCATTTTCAAAGTAAATATCTTTATCAAGTTTTCTACTTGCTTCTAAATCAAATTAATTTTCAAGTAAATATCTTTATTAAGTTTTCTACTTGCTTCTAGATTATAGTAGTTTCATGTCCTTTGCTTATGGATAGGAAATAGATTACAATATTTAAAGTTAGTTGTAATTGGACACTCTTTAGTTTTCATTTATCCGTAGAAGTTAAACTAGATTTGCTTCCATTATGTTTTCTTGTCACATTTGAAAGTCATTTTGATACATTCTCTCCCGTTCCTATCACATTTGATACATTTCCTCATAATCCCCAAGGAGAATGGAATTAGGTAGTTTAGTTTGATCTTGAGTTGAATGCACGAATAGTTTTTGAATTCATTAAGTAGTTTGTAGTTTTGCTTTAAACTAATAGAGTTTATTGTTCCATAGTTAGTTGTCAATTGAATCATCTCATAGATAGGTCTCTAAACTCATTTACAGTTGTTTCTAATCCCTATATTAGAGTTTTTATAATTAGCTTTCAATTTCATCAAAGTAGTTATGTTTTTTATTCAATTTTGCTTCCTAGAATAATATTGTTGTTTTTATCTTTTTAGTTATTGTCCATGGAGTAGAGTAGTATAGCTTGATACTATTCTGATATGTTGGTTTAGTTAGGTTTAATCAGTTCAGTAGTTGTATTTCTGAAGTTTGACTCGGTTTTTCATTTTGAAAGATCTTTGATCTTTTCATTATTAAACATTTCCAAGGTCTGTCGAGCCGAAGCCTTAGGTACCATTCTACCTCAGCATATACTGTGCCACAACTCTAAGATTAGCAACCCTGGTCGATAATTAAATATTTGGTGATTCCTTAAGACAGTACATACACCCAACACCCATCGTGCCATTTAGAATGTTGCTGTTGAATTAACGTTGTCTGATGCACAGCAGATGTGCGCTTCTCGTCAAGTTCATTTAATTGATTCAATCGATTCCTTTGTGCTTCTGTCAAATCCAGGTTTGCTTCTATGGCTGTCTTTAGGGTTTTAATTTCAAATTCAATGGGAAAGACAACGTTTTTACCGTACACCAATTCATATGGGGAGAAACCTGTAATGTTGCGCCATGTGGTACGGTATGCCCATAATGCCTCTGGAAGTCTTTCAACCCAATCCTTACGGTGACTCTTCACCATTTTCGTCAGAATAGCCTCAATTACCTTATTAGTGCTTTCCACTTCCAGGACCCAACATTAATTTGACATGTAACCTTGTGAAAAGTATGTTTTGGCTTGTCTGCTACAGTGGTTTCGAGAACTCAAACCGAAGCCTAATCCGAGCCTAAAACGTCATAAAATGTTTATGCTAATCCGAAGTTTGAAGAATCCCTTCTTGTTTAAAGTGTTGAAGAGTCCTTGTTGAAAGAGTAGCATTGGATGTTGAAGAAGGCTTTGTTGATGCAATGAAGAAGCCCTTAAAACATGGAAGAAGACCCCTCATGCATGAGCATTGATGAAGTGTCAAAGAAGCCTCCCATATGTTGCAAAAAATTATGGGCAATTGAAGAAGGTAAGGTCATCTCTACTAAGTGAAGATGCCACAAAAACAAACAGTTATATGTCAGCCCAGCTACGATCCTATAGGTAGACCTCCCATTTGTCATTTAAAAATTACAAATTAACATGAACATGTCGACCCTATTATAGAGCTCAAAAGATATAAATGGAAGTCTAAATATCATCATTTGAGCATGATTCAAGAATAGAATTTTTGTGTGGATCTGAAGTGGAGAAGGGCTTGAGGGGTCTTCCCTAGAAGGATGTCGGGGATGAAGACAAGGAGTAGAGAGAAGACCAAGGGTCTACCCCAGTAGTGAAGTTCACTCAGATTGTTGATCATGTCACAGTGAGATCTAAGGCAAGGTGAAGGTCAATTTTTGCACCAGCAGAGGGAGAAATTCATATTCATATGCAGCCCACAGTCCAAGTGCACTCAAGATTTGTAATACAATATTAAATTTGGCTTAGTCCGGAAGTGTTAAATAAATAAAGTTTAAAGATAGACTGGGTGTTGAAGATTGTCAAAGATATAATATACATAGAGTTACATACTTATCAGTTGAGATAGAGTTACACTCAGTAAAAAGAAGTGTTAAAAATCAAAGACACCTACACAAAAAGAAGTCTGGTTATTGTCTTGTGAAATATAGGGTAGTCTTTATGAAATATCTAATGAGGTAGACCAATGAAATGTGTTGAAGCGAACTTTAACCAGGTTCATTGAACATTTGAATCAGGTTAGACACAAGAAGTGCATCCTTGATCCAGAACTCAAAGAAGGTTGAAGCCTTTTCCAGTTGGTGCTGGATAAAAGAGGGAGTTGTTGCTCCCTGTTAGTTGAAGGTGACAAAACCTAGGAGGTTGTTGCCTCCTCTAGTTGGAGTTGGAATTGACTAAGGTGTTGAGGCACCTTTTTCAGCCATTGCTCATAAACATTGATGTAAACTGGTAATTATATGAAAATATTTTGATAAATCTTTGATGTATGTGGATATCTATATGATGTTGTATTAAGTACTTATGATTGAAAGTGATTAAGATCAATTTTTGAAAAGTACAGGACACTAATTCACCCCCCCTCTCAATGTCCTTGGGGTGTTCTACATTACTATATATTTTCAAATCAAATTCCAGTAACATTTCTCTTGTTTCTTGGACAATTTTATGATCAAATTTATTCAAGACGTCTCTTCAATCAGTTTCACCTCTATTATTGCACATTACTTCTTTCTTCATATTCTCTATGGATTCTTGTTGGGAGCAACCCAAGTAGAAGAAGTTTTGATGGCGAAAGTACAAGTTAGGTGAGGCCTAACATTGACCATTTTTGGGAGAAACAACTCTGCAATTCCCGGGAACATGGTATGGAGAGAAGCGAAGTGGCAGAAAAGGATTTGTCCCCTTAGTAAAGGCGAAGTACTAAGGACCATCGAGGTAGTTGGAGCAATTATGAATGAAGCGGCAGACTATCAGCTACAGAAGCAACGAGTAAAGAAGAGGAATGGTGCAAAGGACGCGCCACTGTAGCGTCAGAGCCACATAGTCATAAATGCGACTATCAGAGAAGCGTCAGAGCCAAAGGAAGCGACGCAAAAGGGATAACAGGGCTCCAACGAAGTAAAGACAAAGCTTGGTCAACATGAGAACCATGCCATTTTGGGTTTAAGGGTACTATGGAGGTTGGCCCATAGTTATTGTAAAGATGTGACCTTCGGGCACAATCTATATAAAGGAAAATTTTGTATAAGGAAGGGTTATATCTTGTTAGACAGGTTGGTTATTATTGTTATATAATATAGAGATCTTCTAAGAGCCTAGTAGATCTATGCTAAGAGAGATATAAGAGAGGAAGAAGACTCTGCAGCTGTATGTGCAGAGATCTATTGTAGAGAAAACTCTGCAGCTGAGTGCGCAGACTGGAACTGTTAACCCCTTCCAAGAAATATAAGAATAGTTCCCGTGGACGTAGCTCCCATATGGGGGGTGAAAAACGTAAATACATGTGTTATGTGTTTGAATCTCTATTATATTGAATGTTCATGAATGTCCATGCTTATATATGTGTTTTCGTATGAATGTGAATGTGAATTAGAATGATATGTTAAGTAGCGAGACATGCACGTGTGAACATTGCGAAGTTGTGTTAAGTATGGTAAATGCGTAGTCATAGAAGCAAAGTAACAAGGATTCAACGAAGTCTATAGGTTGTTGATATCTGAGGAGTGCTCAGATACATGTTGGTAACGATCTGCGAAGTAGATGTTGAGTAAGCTATGCATATCAAGATCACATAGCATAACCGCACATCACCAGGTTATAGAAAACTGATTCTGTAACCACCCATCTTCGCTTTGGGTGATACTTCATCCTACTCGCAGGTTGATGCCAAAAGGGCCAGTGAAGGGGATTTTGTTGGGTCAAAAGAAAGGGAACTATGCAGAACCCAGGTTAGCCCCATACAGAGTATAAACATGCCAAAAAATGGTTCTGTTGTCGCGCTAAAGAACTGGCGATATGCAATGTTGTTATGTTATAAGAATATGAAGAAGGAAGCGCAATAAAAGGTTCTACGACCGTACTAGAATTGGTAATGTGTTATGTGGTATCTAGAAAAGGAAGAAATAGAGAACTGGGTGAGTCGGACAGAACTTGAGTTTGTGAAGAAAGAGAACAGATATTCGAGTCTTACCACAGAACAATGGTTGTAGAGGTATATATTCACTTACCAGCATCAAATTTTCTTCTCATCTTTTGCTACTGAGTTGCATGAGTGGATATTGAGGCTAGCAGAATGAAAAAATTGTTTCCAGGGTGGAGAACCTACAGTTTGGAATCCAGAGTTGATTCAGAGGCTTAAAGGCATTGACAACCAAATTTCAAGAGCAGTAGACTTTTGGTTGGATAGCTTACTAGAAGGTTATGTTACAGAATTTTCCGTGGACACATTGAAGTCCTACAACACAACAAAAGGAGATTTCTTCCAAGGATTTAGAGGTAAGTACCTGAAAAACCTCAGTTTATACATTAAAATATTACTAGTTGAAAAAGGAGTCTTAAGAATGCAATCAGATTCATAGGTTTCGAGTCTGTAATGTTCAGTAACATAGATAGTGACACAGATGAGGACATTGGTATTTTGAGAAGTGGAAAGAGATATCAAGTTAGCACTAGAAAGATGTCTCATGAAGCTGAACCTCACACACTCCTAGAAACCGAGTTAGGAAGAGATAGAAACTCATATCAGGTTGAATCTAATACCGAAACAGAACCTAGACACACTGGTTATCAACCTATTACTCTGCAAAAAACCCATAGTTGAGGACATAAATATTACTAGTTCGCATAACACTGGTAGTAGTAATACTGCAAGAGAAAGTACTCATAATCAATCAAGTAGTGGTATACCTTCATCGTCTCAAAACATTACACCTCCTAGAAGAAGAATGGAAGATGACATTAAACTACCTATTTTTGAAGGAACTGGCCTAGAAGACCCAAAGAAACATTGGTTTCTCTGTGAAGCCATATGGAACGTTAAGCAAGTACAAGATGATGCTATAAAATAAGCTCTGTTAGTTACCACATTTAAAGATAGAGCTCTAACGTCGTTCATGAAGTATTCCGTTGGACAGAACAGATCGCTAGTTGATATCAAAATTGCGCTTATTAGAGAATTCAAGAAACCTAAGTCAGAATATCAGTGCATCATAGAGCTAAAAGAAATCAAACAAAAACCTAACGAGACTGTGTGGGAGTTTGATTAAAAGAACAAATCATTATTAGATCAAGTTAGCTTTGAAATAACATCGCAACAACATCAAGAATGGTTCATAGCTGCGTTGTTACCCCATATTAGATTACCGTTGATGCAACAGAAGGTAACCTCGCAAACAGAAGCATTAGAAATTGCGATGAAATTAGAAGCCTCGCCCATAGGAGAAACTAGTACAGGTATGGTACAAATACAAACATAGTTAGGCAATTTGACATTACATCTACATGATATGAAGAAAGGAAAAGAAACAAGAGAATAGGTTTGGTGTACAAAATGTAAAGGAGAGGGACATTCCAAGGAACACTATCCTGTATTCAAATACTACATAACTAGTGGAGCACCGAACCCATTGAATCAACATCAAGGACCATGGTGTGAGATTTTCCGATGTAGAGGACATCTCCCAGAAGACTGTTACCTTCTTCAGAAATATGTACAGACACCAAAGAACCTGTAATGCACATTATGTAAATCATTTGGACATGACGATACCAACTTTAGAGCTTATGATCTCATGATAGAAAGAAAGCATGATGGCTACAGAGTCCAAGGATAAACACCACATAATAATGAAAATGCATAGTATGACCAAGGCGCATATAGAGGACATGGTGGATACAGGGGAAGAGGATGCAACACTGGCCAAGGACGAGGAAGAGGTCAGATTGTATGCTATAACTGCGCTCAACCAGGACATTTAGCAAGAGACTGTCAGAATCCATGCACTACTTGTAAGTAATGTAAGTCATTTGACCATGTCATTGAAGCATATGCAAGAGAAAAGACCAGAAGGACAAAACCAGAATATACAAATGATCGCGGCTGAGAAGACGAACAAGGATTGCAACATTCATGTTGTGACGTGAAGTGGAGTCATGACAGGAGATGACAGGACACGCGAAGCTTCGACTTCTGAAGATCACTTAAACACACCAAATCCTATTGATGGGCCTTGGGTAAGAAAAGCAACTGGAAAGATGCCCTCATTTAACCCTGACCAAGAGAAAAATGAGAAAAATGCATTCATGGAAGCAAGAAAAAGCTTTGAGGACGTGGAATCTTCGACCACAAGGACCCAATTGCGAAGTGATCAAACACCGATAATGGATATGCTGATCTTGTATGATGGATTGCAAACTTTGCTAGAACAACTAAGTCCTATAACGCAGTTCTTACAGAGCTGCATAAAGTTGCTAAGGCATGGAAATGCCTTAGGGGAATTACAGAACCTATTGGGAAATTAAGAACAACATAACACATTGAATGATGGACACAGAGCAGTTCATCGTATCAAGAACCATAGAAGGACGAGAAGAGAAATGAGGCTAAATGCGCAGATTGGAGATTATGAAATGAACCACGGGTCATTCTCGACCTAGGCTCAGAGGTGAATGTCCTAACAAAACAAACATGGGAAAAAATGAGAAATCCAAAGTTATCTTGGTCGCCTATACAATTAAGATTAGCTAATCAACAAAAGGTTATCCCCTTCGGGAGATTATCAAGTGTTCTTGTAGACATTGATGGAGTACGAAGTAAAGCAGACTTTGAGGTTATCGAGATCATAGATGACAACAATCATTATCTTGCATTATTGGGGATTGACTGGGCAATCGACAACCTCACAATAATCAATCTCAAGAAAAAACAAATGATATTTGAAGGACCAGATATCAGGGTCATCGTACCCTTGGACCCTTCACAAGGACCTAGATATATTGAACCGGTCCAAGAAGATTGTAGAGCTCAAGAACTTGATAATATCTACAAGATGACAATGAATTAGGTATATTACACTAATCCAATGAATGATGGAACATTGAGTTGGATATGCGACAATTCTTGCATATCAGAATCAGATGTAGGAATGGAGAACTAGCAGAGTCGAATGCATGAAGTATCAGCAAGACGATGTGCGAAGATAACAAAGTCACTACGTTGGATTGGAACAGAGGTAAGTACAATTCCTACTTATGATGGTTTAGGAAATATATATGCATTTCTTCATGAATATCTAGTATCAGTTCCAAGAGAACATAAGTTAGTTGCTCTAGATATAACATTGCGAGCTACACCTACTAGATGGTGGGCTGCGCATAAAGAGAACCTGAACACATGTGAAGAATGTAAGCACATGATTGAAATATGATTTGCAGAGGATAATGAGATAGTACAAGCAAAACACAGTGGACAGATTGATCCCAAAGATCATATAGAACTTTGCTTGAAAGTTTGGATACATACACCTAAGAAAGAATGGGTTCACATGTTTATACACACATTGGATCAAATACCAAAGAATTGGTGTACAAAGGCGGAACTTCGCAGAGGCACAATAAATTGACACGTATTGATAACTGAATTTCAATCCACTTTCATTTTTGAGGATGATTGTTCAAGTATCAGTGAGGCTCTGCAGGTCATTATAAAGAAGATATTCAACGATACCCCATTACCAATATATAAACAACTAGATTGGGCAATACAGTTTGAGCATGCCCTTGCATGTTATAACTTCGTGCTAGATGAAGATGAAGATGAAGATCCTCGCGATGTGCATATACCTGAGTCAGAAGGAAAACGCAACGTTGAAGGGCCTGATTTAGAAATTCCAGACTTGAGTAATCCTATGAAGACTAGAAAGATCAATATTGGTACCGGGAATGAACCAAAATTTGCTTCTATTAGGGATTAATGGGATGAAGAAACAGTAGGAAAGATTGCAGACCTACCGCGCGAATATCAATATTTATTTCCTACCAAGTTTTCCGAAATGAAATACATTTTAGGTGACTTGGGAGTTATGAAAATACCCAAGCCTGATGTGAATCCTATTAAGAAACGACCTTATAGATTGAATCCCAGATATAAAGAAAGGGTTAAGGTAGAAATTGATAAGATTCTTGACGCGGGAATTATTGAACCAGTAGAAGAATCAGAACGGATAAGTCCTATGGTAATTCAAGATAAGAAAACTAAAGGTCAAATCAGAATCTGTGTAGACCTCAAAAAATTGAATGATGCATCTCTACATGACCCATTTCTTATTCCATTCACAAACAAAGTGCTAGATAACGTAGGAGGACAAGAGGCATACTCTTTCAGTGATGGATTTTTTGGATACCATCAGATCAGAATTGATACAAAAGACAGGCATAAGACCACATTTGTTATTGAATGGGGATCATATCAGTACACTGTTATGCCATTTGGATTGAAGAATGCACCTGCTATCTTTTCAAGAGTTGTTGTAGCTGCATTTAAGGATTATATTCAGAAGTTCTTAGAAGTCTAATTTGATGACTGGACAATATTCGACATTCTTAAGAATCATTATGCGAACTTAAGAATGTTGTTAGCAAAGTGTAGACAATACCAGATTTCCTTGAATCTGAAGAAGAGCGTCTTCTATGTTCCCTATGGAATTCTATTGGGACACATAGTATGTAAGCAGGGATTGATGGTCGACCCAACAAAGATCGCAATCATTGTAAATCTTCCAGCACCTAACTCCGTGAAGCAGTTACGCACTACAATGGGGCATACATGATACTGTAGAAAGTTCATCAAAGGATATGCACAGATCATTGCGCCTATGGAGAAATTATTAAATAAATTAGCAAAGTACAATTGGACTGAAGATTGGAAAAAAGGATTGGAGACATTAAAAGAGAAAATGGTTACAACACCTATTCTAGTCTTTCATGATTGGAATAAACCATTCCATTTACACATAGATGTTTCATCTATAGAACTTGGGATTGCACTAGCTCAACCAGGTGAGGGAGGCATCAATCGTCCCATTGCATTTTCAAGCAGAAAGCTATCTTCAATAGAAAAAAATTATACTACGCCATAAAGGGAAGGCTTAGCTATGGTATACGCATTGCAGAAGTTTAGACACTATCTGCTAGGTTTGCATTTCTACATGTTTACTGACCATTAAGCTTTGAATTAGTTGGTCAATAAACCAGTGTTAGGGGGAAGAATATGAAAATGGTTGTTACTATTTCAGGAATATGATTTTCAAATCATTATGAAACCAGGAAGATTGAATGCAGGACCTGACCCTCTGTCACGCATTGAGTCAGGCGAAGAATTGAGTAATCTGGAAGATAGTCTACCAGATGCACAGTAGTTTGCTATCCATATAGCAGATGACTGCTTCAGATATATCATAGAATTTATGGCTATAGAATCAACGCCTACAGAGTTTACTACGCAGCAGAACAAAAAAAAAAAAAGTGGTAAGAGTAGCTGCTTTTACCATAACTGCTGGACAATTGTATAAATTAGGACCAGATGAAGTATTGCGAAGATGCGTACTATAACATAAAAGACCTAGTATACTGGCCGAAGCACATTTAGGTATATCTGGAGGACACTACGCAGGAAGAGCCATTGTGTAGAAAATTTTGATATCAGGACTATGGTGGCCTACGATACACAAAGACTCAAAATAACATTGTCGGAAGTGCGATGTATGCCAAAGAACATGAAAGCCATCTCATCGAGATGAGATGCCATTGATTCCACAACTGAAACTTCAAGCCTTTGATAAATGGGCTATTGAATTCGTGGGACCTATTAACCCACCCAGAAAATGAACTGGGTCAAGGTATATCATCACAGCTACATATTATTTAATGAGATGGGAAGAAGCAAAACCAGTGAAGGACTGTAGCGCGGTTACCATGGTGCAGTTCATTTTTGAGAATATTTTGACAAGGTTTGGATGTCCAAAGATTTTAATGAGTGATCAGAGAACCCATTTCCTGAATATAACTATTGCAGCCTTGACAAAAGAATTTCATATCTACCATCAGAAGAGCACACCATATCATCCACATGCTAATGGCACTGCATAAGCCTTTAACAAAGTCTTGGAGAATGCATTGACCAAAGTATGCAACACAAACATAGATGATTGGGATCTCAGAATATCAGCAGTATTATGGGCATATAGAACAACTTGTAAGAAGTTGACAGATCATACACCTTTTAGATTAGCATATGGACAGGAAGTTGTCATTCCCATGGAATACATAGTACCAAGTTTGAGAATTGCAACATTTACAGATATGGTAGATGATCAAACAATGCAAGAAAGACTACTACACTTGGTTAGACTGGAGAAAATTTGCTTCATTGTGTTGAGATATTGTAACTTCAAAGAATATTATATTTGTACTTTATTATTCCGGAGATGTTTCATTCCTCCGTAAAGATCTTATTGTATATCCGAAGATGTTTATTCCTCCGTCGGAATGTGGTAACTTGGGTTATTAGACTTCCCTAGTGGGGGTCAGCCCTGTATGTGTTATGTGGGTCAAAGGGTTGTTAGACCACCCTAGTGGGGTCAGCCTAGTCATTTATAATAGGGTATTTAACCTAATGGTTAAATACGAGCCTACATGTACTTGTGTAAAAGATATGTCAGAGTAGTATATAAATAGAGGAGGTGTGTTCCTCATTTGACACACTCACTCACTTGAGAGAGGCGCACTTGTGGAGGAGAGGTCTGCTATGGTGGAGGAGGAGATCATGTCTTTGGTTTGCATCTTTGTATATTGCTTGTCATCTATATTGAGGAAGCTTTGCTGGGTTTTCTACCCCATGAGGGTTTCCCAGGATAAATCTGTGTCTCTTGTGTTTATGCTATGCTTGTTGTTTCTTCAGTGATCCTGTATATGCTATTATTGAGAAATGGAATGTAATGCTGCTATTTTCTGTCTTAGCATATTAAATCTTAACATGGTATCAGAGCTAACCTAAAGGAAGGCAAGGTATGGCACTTACGACACTTGCTTTACTTACGACAATTTGAAGGTTAGGGTTTTATATAGCAAAAACCAGTCATTGTGAAACTTTCGCCATAAATACATTTTGGCGAAGGTTCAGGATCTGAAACCTTTACAGGTCATAGATAACATATCCAGGTATCTTGTGTCCAAAGGGAACCCTCAGATTCGTTGTACTTTGTAAGTTATGATCAGTACAAGTTAGGGTTTCTGCCTCTTCCAGATCTCAGTCAAAATCAGGTGACCTAGGAAAAAAGGTCATAACTTGGGCTAGGAAGCTCCAAATGAAATTTTGTAAAAAGTGACAAGTAGTACATAGACTGTACTATCTCAAGAAACTTTTTCAGAGGCCGAAATTGAATCAATGACACGTGGAATGCCGTACAAGTTCGCTCTCCTGTTTTATCCCATAAACAGGTCACGTTGCGACACTTGGCATAACTTGGGCTAGGAAGCTCCAAATGAAATTTCGTAAAAAGTGACAGGTAGTACACAGACTGTAATATCTCAGGAAACTTTTTTAGAGGCCTAAGTTGAACCAGTGACACATGGAACGCTGTACAATTTTGCTCTCCTGTTTTATCCCATAAGTAGGTCACGTTGCGACACTTGGCATAACTCTCTCTTAGAAAATCCAATTGAGGTCAGACCTGTTGCGTTGGAAAGATGACAGGTCAGGCTATCACAGAAAAAGTATTCAGACCCTGTGGAGTGAAAATTTCAGAGTTACAGCAGAAACAATCAGGTACATATTTCTGTCAAAACAGAATTATTTTTGGAGCACCTTCATTCATGGCTTCCGGAATTTAGGGTTTCAGAGAAAGTTAGAATCTTTGGAATCGAAATCCACAGCTGAATGCTACTCAGGAAAATAAAAATTTAGAGACCAAGATCGAATTTTTTGGTTGGGTAGAAGACCGGGCTTGATCAAACCCCAGTTCGGGATTTTGATCGGAAAGATGGAAAATTAGGGCTTCAGCAAAAGTTGGAATTTTTTAAGTCTGTAACCACGGCTGGAAGCTCCTCAGAAAAATAAGAGTTTAGAGCCTTGGATCGAACCTTTTGATTGGACAGAAGGGTGGGCTTCATCAAACCCTAGTTCGGGTTCCTGTCCAGAAGATCCAAAAGTTTCGAAGGCAATGTTGAGGGGTCAAATTTTGGAGATTTCAAAATTGAAGTATGCTAGTTTGATCAGCTCAGCAAGACACATCCTTCCATCCATTCAGAAGTGTGAAAATCAAAGATTGAATTTTTAGGGTTTCTCTAGCAAACCCTAATCAAGCTCCAGATCAAGTTTCAGGGGGAGTTGAGGCTAAGGCCTTACATAAGAAGACTACAAGAAGTCTCGACAGGTATGACTTAAGGAGGTTCAGGTATGTCTTGAAATCTGATTCTTGATTAAGTTCGTGATGTGTTTGTCTTCATATTATTTATTAGTACAATCTTGATTAATGTTAGAATTGTCTTATCACCCTAGTAACAGTATGAATACATGTGAATGATCAAGACATTCATTGATTAGGGCTATATGATTGTACTAATGCATTATGGTGTTGTGTGAGGTTGATGTTGTCTGCTAACAAGATACAGGTACATCACAAAAGACAAATCAAGTTCCATGACCATGACAACATGAAGACAAAGACTCATTCATAATCTTTGTTCTACTTATGAGGTATGTATGACTTTGTTCTATTATGCTTAACCTATGAGATATGCAGGTTCCAGCATAGGATCTCTAAATCATTGAAGAGAACAAAGAAGATATTGATTAGGTATGTTAGACATAACTAAGCAGGTATACTAATCCAGGTATGTTTTCCTATGTCATGGATCCCTTATATAAGTATACTTGGTATGATTGGTTATGCTTATTCATAAAGTTAGTAATAAAGGGTTTATGCATATTATGTCTCTTATCTTGGTTGATGATTTAACTAACCAGATCAAACAAGAATATGCATGAGTAAAAGAAGACTTCCCTGAAACCTTGAGTATTATCTAATGATCATGACTATACATATTCAATATTATTTGGAACTATAATGTTTTGATAACATTGAGAATATACTAATGAATGTATGTTTGTGTATGAGATCATGAGGATGACACTTGAGCATGCACAGTGGTACAGAATGAATAGAAGTTCAAAAGACATACAGAAGATCAAGCGGGAGACAACCACACAAACATAAAAGATAAGTATTTGAGTTTTTATTTGAAATAGTAAATGATATTGCCTGAAATAGGTTGTATGCATATTTGTATTCCTAGAGTATATCATGCTGAGTGTAAACATTCATAGAGCATTGAACAATATACTACTAATATGCATATGATTGGTAAGTTGGACAAACATTCCATTGTTGCTTGTCTAGAATGAAACCTCTTTACTGACATGTTGAGAGTTGTGCACACTCTCTATAGTATGTTCTGGTAGAGATGGAAGGCATCTAGATAGCCACTGTATGCATACAGGATATGGAAAAGTGTTGTGCCAAAGTATTGGTGAAGATAGTTGCATAACTATGTAAATGATATTTGTATGCATAATAGGTTATCATGTCAACATGATTTCATGATTATGAAGTATTACTAATCATGTACTTAATTTTGATTTGTAGGAAAGATCATGATGAATGATGAAACACTGAACAAGTGATGAATGTCCAACAAAAGGATTTACAAATTAAACACACTATAGAAGGTTTGTGGCTAGAAGATTCTCTTAGAAAGAAGGAGAGAATCATGATGAGATGTTTGCTCCAAGTGGCTAGATAAGACCATTCTCTTAATGGTATAATTAAAGAAGAAGTGTGAATCAGGTTCTGTATGGGTACCCAGGATTGATAATCAATTGATGAGCTTAATGATCACCATGGGTGATGTGGAGCTCAACCTTTGCTACAAGGTTGAATATGGTTTCTATACACAGATGACATGGATGCAAGAAGGAACTCACCACAGAGTTCGAATGATATTGAGGCCCATATCAGTAGACCCATCTAATAAGAGATGGAAAAGATAGATATGCAGAAGATCATTCAATGTAGAGTGTGAATGATGTTCAGTCACAAAGGGAGAATTGACAATTTCTTGATAAGCTTGAGCTTTACCAAAAGTAAAGTTGTTCCTAACCTTTACCTTAAGGTTATGGATCATACTATTATTATATGTAGATGATATCTATTTCTAACCGGAAATGAGAAACAAATTATTGAAAGCAAGAAGAATCTTTCTTCATAATTCGAGATGAAAGATATAGGATTAATGCACTACTTCTTAGGTCTAGAAGTATGGCAAGAACCAAAAGGAATCTTTCTGAATCAAGGTAAGTATGCTGTGGAGATTCTAAAAAAGTTTGATATGTTGGAATGTAAACCCATGGCCACTCCCATGGACTCCAATCTAAAGTTATTAGTTAATGACTCATCGGAACTAGTGGACCTAACTCTATATAGACAAATCATCGGGTCTTTGATGTATTTAACAAATACTAGGCCAGATATATGCTTTGCTGTAAATACTCTAAGTCAGTATCTAGTAGAACCTAGAAAGGTCCATTTAATAGCTGCAAAGCATGTGATGAGATACCTAAAAGGTACATTATATTTTGGTCTATATTATCTCGGAGGTCATGAACTCAGATTACATGGTTACTCAGATTCTGACTGGGCAGGGAGTGTCTCAGACAGAAAAAAGTACTTCGGGTGGATGTTATGGTCTTGGATCTGCCATGATCTCATGGTTCAGTAAGAAACAATCTAGTGTGGCCCTCAGTACTGCTGAAGCAGAATATATAGCTGCCTATTCTGCCAGCTGTGAAGCAATATGGCTTCGAAAACTATTATCTGGAAGTGTTTGACTTAGAAATGGATCCCACTGTGATTATGTGTGATAATCAAAGCTGCATTAAGATGACTGAAAATCTTGTGTTCCACGATAAGTCAAAACACATTGAGATCCCATACTTTTATATACGAGATATGGTGCAGAAAGGAGCTATCAAGCTTGAATATATAAGCACTGAGGATCAAATTGCTGATATCTTGACCAAACCTCTGTCTCGAGTAAAGTTTGAATACTTCCGAGACAAGCTTGGCGTAGTTCAAAAGGACCCTCCTCGAAAGGGGGAGTAGTATAGTATCTGATGACAAGGTTACCTAGTTACTTAGAAATATTCAGATTTAGGACTCTTATATTTTTATTTTTTGATGATAGATGTATTAGTGAGAATACATGCTTTTGATGATAGATGTATTAGTGAGAATACATGCTTTTGATGATAAGATGTATTAGTGAGAATACATGCTTTTGATGATAGATGTATTAGTGAGAATACATGCTTTTGATGATAGATGCTTTTGATGATAAGATGTATTAGTGAGAATACATGCTTTTGATGATAGATGTATTAGTGAGAATACATGCTTTTGATGATCGATGTATACATGCTTTTGATGATAAGATGTATTAGTGAGAATACATGCTTTTGATGATAGATGTATTAGTGAAAATACATGTTTTGATGATATATGTATCGATGCTATTGATGAGGATACATGTTTTGATTTACATGTCTTGATGATGAGGTTACATGATGCCTTGATGTATTGATACATGTTTGTAGTTGTATGGATGAAGATACTTGTACCCATAGTGATGAGAGGATTGTATCATCCATGGACTTTAGTCCTAAAAGTGATCCGTAGACAAGATGTCTCCGAGAACAAAATCCTGAATGAACAGGTAAGGGGATTGGATCGTCCTCGGACTATGGTCCTTTGAATTGAGCTGTAGACATGAGGTCTCCGATAAATGCATGACACGATAGAACTGGATCGTCCCTGGACTTCGGTTCAAAAGGTACATGATAGGACTAGATCGTCCCTGGACTTCGGTTCAAAAGGTACACGATAGGACTGGATCGTCCCTGGACTTCGGTTCAAAAGGTACACGATAGGACTGGATCGTCCCTGGACTTCGGTTCAAAAGGTACACGATAGGACTGGATCGTCCCTGGACTTCGGTTCAAAAGGTACATGATAGGACTGGATCATCCCTGGACCTCGGTTCAAAAGGTACATGATAGGACTGGATCGTCCCTGGACCTCGGTTCAAAATGTACGTGACAAATCCTAGAATCGTTCTAGGTTACATCTAGCATGAAACAGGGTTGGCTCTGTAGATGTGATACATCCAGCATGAAACAGGGCTGGCTCTGTAGATGTGATACATCCAGCATGAAACAGGGCTGGCTCTGTAGATGTGATACATCCAGCATGAAACAGGGCTGGCTCTGTAGATGTGATACATCCAGCATGAAAAAGGGTTGCCTCTGTAGATGTGATACATCCAGCATGAAACAGGGCTGGCTCTGTAGATGTGACACATCTAGTATGAAAGAGGACTGGCTCTGTGACGGTAAATCCTAGATCTGATCTAGGTCACATCCAGTATGAAAAAGGACTGGCACTGTGGTCGGGATTGCATCATCCCCCGACATGGACTTGTCTTAAAGTGATAAGGATTGATCATCTTGGAACTTGATCTGGATTGCATCATCCATGGACTTATGTCCTAAAGAGAGCAGGATTGATCATCCTGTAATATGATCATGTGATGATGATGCTGATGACGATGCTAATGATCATATGATGACGATGCTGATGATCGTGTGATGATGATGCTGATGATCGTGTTATGACGATGCTGATGATCGTGTTATGATGATGCTCGTGCGATGACGATGCTGATGATCGTGTGATGACGATGCTGATGATCGTGCGATGACGATGCTGATGATCGTATGATGACGATGCTAATGCTCATGCGATGACGATGTTGATGACATTGATGTTCCAGTAACTGGTTGAGTTACTGATGATGATGAATTGAAGAAAGCTTCCAATGATTTATAGATGTATCATGTATGATGTTGATGACTCCTTGCTCGGGCAGATGCTGTTATAATATCCTTCTCGTTAAGGGGGAGTGTTGAGATATTGTAACTTCAATGAATATTATATTTGTACTTTATTATTCCAGAGATGTTTCATTCCTCCGTAAAGATATTATTGTATATCCGGAGATGTTTATTCCTCCGTCGGAATGTGGTAACTTGGGTTATTAGACTTCCCTAGTGGGGGTCGGCCATGTATGTGTTATGTGGGTCAAAGGGTTGTTAGACCACCCTAGTGGGGTTGGCCCAGTCAGTTATAATAGGGTATTTAACCTAATGGTTAAATATGAGCCTACATGTACTTGTGTAAAAGATATGTCAGAGTAGTGTATAAATAGAGGAGGTGTGTTCCTCATTTGACACACTCACTCACTTGAGAGAGGCGCACTTGTGGAGGAGAGGTCTGCTATGGTGGAGGAGGAGATCATGTCTTTGGTTTGCATCTTTGTATATTGCTGGTCATCTATATTGAGGAAGCTTTGCTGGGTTTTCTACCCCATGAGGGTTTCCCAGGATAAATCTGTGTCTCTTGTGTTTATGCTATGCTTGTTGTTTCTTCAGTGATCCTGTATATGCTATTATTGAGAAATGGAATGTAATGCTGCTATTTTCTGTCTTGGCATATTAAATCTTAACACATTGCAGGTTTTCACCAACAAGTGCATAAAAACAGAGAAAAAGTATGGCATGATAGACACATCAAGAATAAATTTTTCCAAGTAGAAGACCTTGTCCTCCTCTATGATAACAAATTTATGAAATTTCCTGGAAAATTCAAAATGCATTGGTTAGGACCATACATTGTTAATCATGTCACTAGTGGCGGCGCGGTTCAGTTAGCCACACTAATTGGAGAAAATTTGAAAGGACTTGTTAATGGGAGTAGACTAAAGCCTTACAAGGATGGCCCTACTCTTCCAGGTATCAGTCAAGCAATGCAAGACAATTTTAAGTGTCGAGTGTAGTTGAAATTGGACACTAAAAATAAAAGAATAAGAGTCTGCACATAGTTTTGGTAAAATGCGAAGTTTTCACAAAAAATAAAGGATGTGTTGTGTAGCTAGGGTTTTACCCCTAGCTTGTGCAAATGAGCACCTACTAAGGAGAAGGGACTCCTTAGTAGCAGTTCAGTAAATTGAAATAATTAAGCTAAAATAGAAATGGAAACTACTCTAAAACATGTGCATGAAACATAAACAACAAGATGTAAATAATGGTTTTGTATTAATATTACCTTCAATGTGAAGGTTGATGAAGCTCTTTGTAATGTCCAAGAGGGTTGCTCCAAGCTCCAATGTGCTCCTTCTCTTTCTCCAATGGTGGGAATGGGCCAAAAGGGGCTCTCAAGGTGAAAGTAGTTCAATGGTGAACTAGGGTTTCGAGAGAGATTTTGGTAGAGTAAGGGTATACTTGATTGTGGATATGGAATAAGGGATCTCCATCACCTATTTATAGTTTTTTGGTGGTGGAGTGCTGACCCATGGTTTTGGGAACCATATGGTTTAGGGCAGCTGTATAGGGTTTTTTCCTCATTTTCCTCATTATTTTATATTTTTTCTTCCCTTTTTAGGGGGTTTTTACTATTTTTAGAGGAATTTTGGATATTTTTGGAGGAAAAAGGGGTTTTTTAGCCTTTTTGAGGCTTTTTTGATGGTTTTGAGGCCTTTTGGAGGCTTTTTAGTGGGATTTTTAGGGTTTTTAAGGGAAATATGGTAGGAAAATGGACAAATGAGCCATGTAATGAGGTAGATGAGGTAGTGAACACTTTTTGGGTGTTAACAGATTGCCCCCTGATGTGCGAGGGCAGGAGCTCATCGTATGACCGATGGACATCATAAGTCATGAATGGTTTTCCTGGGGTGTGGAGAAGAGAAGAAACAAACTGAAACCCAGAACAACGATCCCGAACAAACTACAAGAACTAAAAGTCCATAACCTCAATAATTGATGAGGAATCATCTGATCATATGGACGAGGCGGGCATTCCCATGCTCGTATCAGGAGATAACATAATAATAACGGGGTCCAAAAAATGGGGACCTGAAATAGACATGACCTCAAATACTGACTGAGGAATAATCTCAATATATGGACGAGGCGGGCATACCCATGCTCGTATCAAGATACATAAACAGAACTGTGAGGCCCGAAAAGGGGGACCTGTAAGATACATAGATAACCACTGTGTACATCATAGGTGTCCAGAGGGGACACAAATCTGGGACATACTGCTGGGCGGACCATGTGTAAGCTGAAGAACTGGTGCACTGGAATGATGACAGTGCTACTGAATGTGGTACCAAAGGAACTGATGAGATGCTGGATCAGAGTGACAAGAGTCATACTCGCAATGGTACACTGAACTGGGACTGAACTGGGTACTCAAGGAAGCATAGAACTGGATGGCTTCCGAATACAATCGCCAACGCAGCCCGGATATCCACGGGAACATATAACTGGGCGTTCCGAAGTGACTCACCAATGTGCTAGAGTCGGGGGAAATCCGGGGTCTTCAACTAAAAACTGATGGGATATAACCCTACGCGATTCTCGACGATGCGAACAAGGTGCTGAAGTCGAGCATGTGAGAAACAACCACTTGGGGAGGCAATGATGACTCCTCTCAGAATGATCCGTAGGCACTTACCACAGATGGTGATAAGTCCAAGGCGTAGGGACCTCTGGGCCTATCCTCTGGAATAGAGGGGCTGTCATCGATAGAGGGAGACCTGCAACTATCAAGGCAATTATGTTTCCTTGACAGGAGCGCGAGGTAGAGAACCGAAATGTGATAGTACTGATGGCAGGACTGACAGACGGGTGGGGATAACGGGGCAAGTAGAGTGGGTGGACTCAAACTTCCTTTGTTCAGAGTATCATAATGGGGATGATCGGGCAGCATATGAAACTGACTGAGGGGAAAGGGATCATAGCTGTATTGGATCTGGGAAGGTGACTTGGCTAAGGGAGACTCAAGCTCTGGTAAAATGGCAGGAGGCTGCAGAATACTCTGAACAAAGGCAACCTGATTGGGGGTGCTGCCGAGATGATCAATCATAGTGTCAGGAGGCACGGGAGGGGACTTCTTCATGGGTTAAGGAACTAGAAGAAGTGTGTGTAAAATGATACTGTCGTGTGGATTTATACGAGCCTAGGACAATTCATGCTCGTGGTTGCTTTCAATTTTAAGGAGTCTGAAAGCGATAAGAAGACTCTGAAGTAATGGAATGGTACTGTCGTGTGGATTGATACGAGCCCAGGACAGTTCATGCTCGTGGCTGCTTTCAATTTTAGAGAGTATGAAAGCAAATAAGAAGACTCCAGGGGGTTGCTTTTTTGTAAGTTTAGTCTCCAAGTCCCAAAGAAGCATAAAAGGATGCAATGAAGAACTCTTCTAGCCGGTGTGACTAGAGTATTCATTTTTCGTAATTAGTCTACCAGGTCTGGAAAAGGGTTAAACTTATACCAGATAGACGCCCTTTCAGGTACTTTAACGAGCATGAAAGGAAGCAAGATTGCTCGGCGATCTTTTCATTCTTTTAGGAGTCAGAAAAGAGCTTAACGGAAACTCCCTAAGTGCCTTTTTCGTAAAGGACTTGTCCGGCCCGAAAAAGGGATAAAATTATACCGAACAAAAGGAATGGCTAGGCAAGGAGGAAGTGTTCGATCAAGGCATATTTATGGTGACCAAGAACGAGGGTAGGGGGGGAATACTGATGGGCCTCCTTGCAGGGTGAATGAAATGGTGGCAAAATAACGAAACATTTGCAGTATGACAGGAGTGGAGGGCTCATGTAAAAAGGTGGAATAATCCGATGGCGGCCGATGTGGTGCGCAAACCGAGGCAGCAAGGTGTCGAGACACAATGTTGAAATTGTACCAGGTGAGAGCGAGAAATGATCTCAAGCATCATCACGAGATCATAAAAATGAATCCGGCGATATAAAGGGTGTCAAAAATGGATAACGGCCGATGTGGCACGCAAACCGAGTTGACGGGGGCGTTTTGGAAAAATACCCAAAAAATCTGGGGGTGAGAGCGAGAAATGATCTCAAGCATCATCACCAACTCGAAAAAATGAATCCGATGATATAAAATATGTGAAAAATGGAGAATGGCTGATGTGGCACGCAAACCGAGGCGACTAGTGGTGTCTAAAAAAGGGCAAAAAAATGACGAGACAAAAAATAATGCAACGAGGTGACCATCATGACGGTTGCGTCGTGTTGATTCCAGTGGTGGAAATGGTTCGAAAAACGGACTCCGTATGGGGTCAGAATAGTCAAAACAAGAAAAAGTCAACTGACTATAAATAGTGAGTGGGTCCAACATGACATGTGTCATTTGTACTATTTGACTTTGACTTGTGATCAGAGTGGACCAGAGCTGAGGTGGCATTTCTGGACGATCCGACCGGTCGATTTCAGATCCAGGAGATACAGGTATTCCGTCAAACTCATACCTGCATGTTTTTTAAGGTCGGGGGTTGGGTAGTGGGACCCAGGGTTATGTGTACGGTCCTCGTGGGGTGGACCGCGGGTTAGGGGGATGAAACTGCGGTTGGCGACCACGAGTTTCGGGGTGAACCACGCGGTTGCAGTAATTCCTTTCTGTGAAACAATAAAACCCAACAATCGGCCTGCCGGAACGCAAAAAACACACTTGTGTGGGTTCAAGCGGATTTGATATTTGCGACAACGCAGAAAAACTTAACGAAGGTCGTTAAGGTGGTCAGATCGTTTCCGGGAACGAGCTGTAAGGTCATCAAGGTAGACTAGCAGGATATGGACCAAGTCGTGGAAGCAATAGGTCATGGCCCGCTGGAAGGTGGCACCAACATTTTTGAGGCCAAAAGGCATGACGCGGTAGGCAAAGGTGCCCCAGGGAGTAGTAAAGGCATTTTTGTACTAGTCTTCCTTACGGATCTGGATCTGGTTGTATCCAGAAAAACCATCCATGAAAGAGAGGACTTCATGCCCCGCACACGCATCAATAAGTTGGTCAATAAATGGCGTGGGGAAATTGTCCTTGGGACAAGCGCGGTTTAAATCGCGGAAGTCAGTGCATACTCGAATGGTGCCTTGTTTTTTGTTAACGGGAACGGGGTTTGAAACCCATGTGGTATAGGCAATAGGATAAATGAATCCGGCCTTGCGAAGTTTCTCAATCTCGGCTTTGACAGCTGGGAGCTTTGAGGGATGAATGGGGCGTTGTTTCTGACGAACGGGGGGTACATCAGGCCATGTGTCAATGTGGTGCTCTATAATGGCGGGGTCAAGATCGGGCATCTCGGTATAGGACCAGGCAAAGACATCACGGAATTCTCTAAAGAGGTGTCTGTACTCCTCAATCTCTTGCTTACTACAGAAGGCTCCTAAAGTGATGAGCTCAGGGGCACATCCTGGGGCAACGATATCAATTTGGATGACGGGTGAGATGTTGGCCATGTTACCCTCCTCGAAGGCGTCAGGAGCAGGAATAGGGTCCTTGAACCAGTCGACCTTGGTGGGAAGGAAGTCTTTGGATTCAACCGTGAACTGGGTGGCTGTGCTAGAGGAGGATTCGTCTGGGATGAAATAGGAACAGTGGTGCATATCATCCCAGGGATAATCTGGGGCAGTAAGGGCCTCAAGAATCTCCTCATCAGTACGGAAAGTTTGTGTCGTCAAATAAATGGTATTAACCTCTCCTGAAGGGGAGGAGACCGGAGGGTGGATCTCCTCGATGGTGGGTGGTGCCATTTCAAGATCCAGATTGTTCATCTCATAGAGAGCCGCTCTGTAATCCGGGAGATCGGGACAATGATGTGAGTAATGCCCGTAAACGCCGCATATGGCACAGGGGTGGTTGGTACGCACGGATTTGTCCTTAGGCTTGAGAGTGGGGTTTAGTTCGACAGTTGGGATGTTGGGGTCATCGTCGAGCATCTGCATGTGTTTCTGTAATGCTGGTAACTGTGGGCATTGGTGAGTCGCATGGCCCAACTCATCGCACAGCGAACATTTAGGAGGAGCACGAAACACGGGAGGGTTTTTTACTGTCTTAGGAGGTGGTACAGCAGTGTAAGGTTGTGGCCCTCTGCCCCCAGTGGGTTTGGGAGTAGGAGGGGGAGTCATGGAGGACGAAGGGGTAGAGACACCGGGGGGTGGCTGAGTGGTAGTAGCCATGGGTTGCACCGGTTGGAGGACGACGCTTGGTGTCGACGGGGGAACGGGAGGCGAAAGGTACCAGACGGGTAATCCCAAGGTTAACCCAGGGAGGCTAAGGGTAGCCATAACTGGGGCGCTTACTACTCCCGATGGAGGGACTAGGAAGGGGATTGTATGAATAGGTGTAACACCAATGTGGCTAGGTACCAATGGTGGTTTAGGCAACAAGGGTGGTTGATTGTTAGGTGTTTGGTTATCGTGGGACAGGCGGTACATAAGTCAGACACTTCGGGCGTAGATGACGGGGGAGGGATAGACTGAAAGGTGGAGGTCATCGGCACGTCTGAGTAAACTCCGGGCCCCATAGAGGAAACAAACGAGGTGGTGGCATGAGAAACAGGTTGTTCAACCATGGGGAGAACGTTTTCTGGTGCCGCGGGAGCATTGGGATCATAGTAGGTGAGCTGGTCAACCTTGACCACACGTCCCTCATGGGGGAACATCATGGTGCAAAAAATGGAAGAGGCAACCGCCCGCATGGCATACATGTAGCTGCGGCCAAGTAAAAGGTTATAATCCAATTGGGCATTGATTACCTCGATGTCAATGAGGACAGTTTTTCCACCTAACTGGACGGGGACATTGGGTAGAAGGCCTTGGGGCTGGGCCGATCGACCGTCGTAGGCGCGTAATGCAGTGGTGGACTGCTGGAGAGTAGGGGATCCCAACTTCTGCCATACGAATGTAGACATAACGCATGTGGAGGCACCTTCATCGATAATGCATCGATGGATGACAAGATTCCGAATGGAAACAGAAACTTGGAATGCTAGGGTGGAAGGCAGGCGGGGTTCGGACTGGTCCAAATCAAATGCCATCAGATTCGAATCATTTGGGTCAATCCCCCCAATGGAGGAGAGTAAAGTCTTGTGCTGGGAAGGGCAGTTCTTCAAGACTTCTAACGCGGACATGGCTGCAGGATATTGGGCTAAGTCATCTACAATGTTGTAGTTCGACGCAACCCGCGCATTGGGGTTGTTGTTGATACGGCGAAGCAGGAAACGAGGTGCTTTGGGAGCGTCATCTAGGGGAGGTGGAGGTATACGTAATGCTTGATCGATGGGATGAGCGTTAGGGGTTTTCTCAGCAGGAGGGGCTTCAGTGGTGGAGCCATATTGGTTCCGACGAGTCTGGAGGTTGACGTCAGTGGATGACATCATCAACAAGTGGTGGGTCCCCGAGTCAAACATGGGTTGATCGGGAGCAGCGTACGTGATTTGCTGTTGGGGTTGCACGTTGGCTTGAGGGGGAGCCAACGGCTGAGTGTTCACTACGCCTTGGTTTGGTAAGGGGTTTTGCAGCACCAAAGGTGGCTGCTAAGATTGAGGGGGGTTAGGTGGCGCTTGAGGAGCTGCATGCCCTTGGCGATGGGAATCATCAACCCAAAGTTGTCGTGCTCGCTCCAAGTGTGGGAAAGCATGTGTATAGTGGCCATAGACCCCGCAAATAGAACAAGGATGGTTTGTTCGCAGATTGGGGTTCTTAGCCTGCTTGGGCGGGCGATCAGGGTTTTGGTTAGCAGGGGCCGCATTATTGTTGTCTGGGGGATTCGCCGGTTGACCAGCTTGGTCCGCAGGTTGGTTGTTCCCCCGATTACGGCCCTTGCCATGGTTTTGTTGGCCCTGGTTGCGTTGGTTGTTTTGGTTTTGCTGTGGATTGTGTTGGGCGTAGACTTGCCCTTGGGTAGCAGGTGGATTCTGAGGTTGCACAGGTGCTGGAGCAGGCTGCGGGGGATGATATGTAGGTGGAGGCTGCGCAGGTGCAGCAACTTGAGGGGGTTGCTGATAGGGCTGCGGAGCGGGTTGTGAGTTTGCCGCAGGGGCTGCCTGTGGCGGATAATAAGCGGGTTGTGCTTGTGAAGGCGCAGGAGCTGGTGCAGCCTGCTGGTGGTAGTAAGGATGAGGTGCGACCGAGGGGGCGTAAGCAGGAGTCGCATGACCGAATCACTGAGGTGGACATGACGGTCCATGGGAATGGTGGTGATGTGTCATGGGAGCATACGAGTTGGTTGCTACAGATTGTGAGGTAGCCCGCGAAAGGTCGGGGCCAGGGCTAGGACGTGCTATGGAAAACGGTTGGGGATGCAAAGAAACACGGCCAATGATGCCGTCTGCAGCGTGGGATGCCCCCGGTGCATCGTGCTGGGAGGAATCTCCACGAGGGGCGTCAGGTATAATGGTATAAAGGTAACCCGACTGGGCATAAATGAGGTCGAACTGTTGGGCCTTAAGGATGGCCTCTTCTTCAGACTGGGGTATTTCTGATGCCACATCCTTAGCAATGACAGGGAGAAGGGACTTGAGGAACCAATCTAGGAAGATACGGTCGTCTAATTTGATCTTGCATAAGCTACGGCATCGACGCCACTCATGAATGTGGTCCGTGATGTGGGTAGCCGTGTTTTGTCTGCAGGATAGGAGGATCTCAACGCCTGCGTCATAGCGGACAGGCAACTGGAAGAACTGCAGGAAGGTCGAGGCAAGGGAGGCAAAGGTGGCATGGGTCCCGTGGGGTTGCTCGATATACCACTTGGCTGCAGAGCCAGTGAAGGTGCGCTGTAAGAGATGGAGGCGAACAGAGTTATCCACTGTGGAGTTGGAGGAACACCATAGGTGGAAAGACATGATATGGTTTTGTGGATCCTCACCGGCCTTGCCCTCGAACTTAGGTATGTCAGAGGGGAGCTTGGTAGGCATATGAGGCCACGCAGGGTCGTGTCGGATAGGTTCGTTGGTCAATCTGGCCAGGTCAGGTAGGTTGAGGCTAGCCATGAATGGCAAACTGGAAGAAGGATGTGACACAGTAGTGGGTTGGACCAAGTTGGGGCCAATGCCCCCAAGTGGAGGGATAGGATTTGGGATGGTGCCCCCAAGGGGAGGAACTAAGGTGGTATAGAATGGGCCTGCACCACCATGGGTAGTGTGAGCCACTGATGGAGTGGGAATAGGTATCCCCGCTGCGGGAATAGGTGCTGTGAGGGGAACGGTAGATGGGGGTCCCATGGAGGGCATACCCAAAGCAGGTGTGGTAACTGGTGTAGTGGTGGATGTGCCACCAATGGTCCCTACCAGAAAAGGAGTGGAAGTCACACCAGCCATGGGGCTAGTAGGGGCAGTATAAATGGGGTTCTTAGACTCTGTCTCAGAATCGGAGGTAAAGTAAGGGGCGTCAATATCTGGTGACGGAGACCTATGTCGCTGACGAGTGGAGTCAAGGGACAAGGCCCGATATATCTGATAAGTGGTATCAAGTGATGATGATCTGTGGCGATGATGGGTGGTGTCAAGTGAACCGTGCTGTGGGGGCTCGCCCCTAAGGCGTCGAGAATGTCTCGGGGACTCAATGGTGACAGATGGTGTCAAATCTCTGTGGGTTGAGGTGAGTAGAAAAATATCTCAAAAATCCTAATGCAACCGAGTGTGCAGAAGGAGAGCTCAAAAACAAGGCACTCAGGCCAACAACCAACTCAAAACACCTACTGCAACAGCTGTGCTACAATAAGTGGAGTATCAACAAAGATGGTCAGAATACCAACAAGCAGCAGGTTTCCTAAAAATAAAAAATGGTGGACTCACTAGACCAAAGGGAGGTAAGGGAGTATGCAAACACCTAAATTAGGTAGTATTCTGACTCAACTAGACATATCCTCTGTAAGGTGATGAAATCCAAGTCAGACAATATGAATAGAAAATCCAAGTGGCTAAGGTATCCCCCTAGTGGGAGGGACACCGGGTAGTCAATCCTAGAAGAATGGAAACTAAGATACCCCGTTCATGAAACATCCAGAAAGGTGAATCTGCCGTTTGGTCCTTTAACCGCAATACCCCTATACAGGGATATCCCGAGAACTGCGAAAGGTAGCCCTTCGGTTACTGAATGGAGTGCGGTATTCCACTCAGGCCTCTGGAACCAGTTCCCGACTTCAACCCTCCTAAGGGAGAGGCCCTCTGATAAACTGGTCGTGACCGTGCCAAAAAGTACTAGGGGATTTTGGTTCCCAATTTGGACAACAACTATGTCTCAAGTGTAAGTAACCGAGGGGTGTTATTGGAAGCCTATCACCCCGATCCTACCTAACTACAAAGATTCTTTCGTGTTCCCCAAGTGGGGTTAGAAAATTGGTTGAGTTAGGTACTTTTTAAGGCTCACTTGAATTATGTGACAGAGTGTGTGCTCGTGAGGTGATGAACCCAAAACAGAAGTGCCACAGGGGGGGCAACTTCTAACTATTAATAATACTGAAATTGAAACTTTAACTTGCAAAATTTTCTGAATTAAAAATGCTGAAATTTTAAAAAGATTCTGTAAAGGGAACATAAATTATGTTGCAGAAAGGCTGTAGGGAAGTGGGGCTGCAGGTAGGACAGAGGGCTGTTCAGATGCAGAAAATATTGCAGCAAAGGGGTTAGGCTCAAAACAGGAAAAAAAATGCAGAAATCAGACCGCGGGTCTGTGGTGAATCTGAACAGGCGGACCGCGGGTTTAAGGGAAACAGACGCGGACAGGTCGCGGCTTTTGGGCCGACAGACGCAGTCGGGACGCAGGAAACAAGAAAAAAGACGCAGTCGGGTCGCGGGAAAAAGGCTAACAGACGCAGTTGGGATGCCGAAAAGAGGCTGAAAGCCGCGGTCGGGATGCGGGAAAATGGCCGACAGGCGCAGTCAGATCGCAGCAAACAGGCTGATTAGCCGCAGTCGGATCGCAGGTAACAGACTTGAATCCGCCGGCAGGGCGTCGGAAACAGTCTGAGAGCCGCGGTCGGGTCGCAGGTAAAGGCCTGAAAGACACGGTCGGGACGCGACTGCAGAGGAAAAAGACGCCGTGTACAGCGGCCGTAAGGGACAGCCGAAAGGAAAAAATGGGAAATAATTGCAGAAAACTAAAAAAAAAAATTAAACGAAAACCAGAAATTCAAACCTAGGAGAATCGCCAAAACTGTAGCTAGGGTTTTACCCCTAGCTTGTGCAAATGAGCACCTACTAAGGAGAAGGGACTCCTTAGTAGCAGTTCAGTAAATGGAAATAATTAAGCTAAAATAGAAATGGAAACTACTCTAAAACATGTGCATGAAACATAAACAACAAGATGTAAATAATGGTTTTGTATTAATATTACCTTCAATGTGAAGGTTGATGAAGCTCTTTGCAATGTCCAAGAGGGTTGCTCCAAGCTCCAATGTGCTCCTTCTCTTTCTCCAATGGTGGAAATGGGCCAAAAGGGGATCTAAAGGTGAAAGTAGTTCAATGGTGAACTAGGGTTTCGAGAGAGATTTTGGCAAAGTAAGGGTATACTTGATTGTGGATATGGAATAAGGGATCTCCATCACCTATTTATAGTTTTTTGGTGGTGGAGTGTTGACCCATGGTTTTGGGAACCATATGGTTTAGGGCAGCCGTATAGGGTTTTTTCCTCCTTTTCCTCATTATTTTATATTTTTTCTTCCCTTTTTAGGGGGTTTCTACTATTTTTAGAGGAATTTTGGATATTTTTGGAGGAAAAAGGGGTTTTTTAGCCTTTTTGAGGCTTTTTTGATGGCTTTGAGGCCTTTTGGAGGCATTTTAGGCCTTTTGGAGGCTTTTTAGTGGGATTTTTAGGGTTTTTAAGGGAAATATGGTAGGAAAATGGACAAATGAACCATGTAATGAGGTAGATGAGGTAGTGAACACTTTTTGGGTGTTAACATGTTGCGAAGCAAACATAGCAAGTTGAGTTGAGAAGTAAAAGAGCAATCGCGTTGAGAAGTTAAAAGTAAGCAAAGAGAAATGCACAATGAACCTTGAAATTCACATGACCACTAGTGAAGTAAAGGAAAACTAGCTGTTACAGTTTTTGATCGAAAAGTAGTCGTTATACAGTACTTTCATAAACTGGATGTTTCCACAATTAAGGCTTATTTGTCCGTTAAAGACACATTCAATGAAGGGAAAGGACTAAAATCTAAGCAATATTTGGCCAACGGACATATAATTTAATGCTAAGCTAGCCATTTTTAGGCACGCCTTAGTGTTGAGGTGCCTATAAATAGTAAAGACCGTTTACTTACTGGTTTTACTGCAAATTTTAATTTTTACTGCCTGTAATTTCCAAATTTTTACCATTTGAAAGCAATCGTTATCCGACAGTATATGTCTGAGCAATCGACCTTAGAAGAAATCTTGAGTGACTTCTAACATTCTAGTTTGGAAGGAGTCATGAAGACACTTGTAAAGCAAGCAGTCCCAGAACTCAGTGGATCATCTAGAAAATCAGCGAGAAATGTACCACAGTAGAAGCATAAAGACAAGCAGAAGGCCACTAAACAGGAAAAGTCGAAGGCCACGAGTGTTCCGAATCCATTTCCACTGGAATCTCCTCAAGAGAGACCCATCCTGCTTGTTCTAGAATACATCCCTCCAAAGAAAAGAGATGCGCCAGAGGTGCTTCTCATGAGGAATCCTCAGTATGAGATTTCGTCGCCGCCATTATCAAGCCATGTGCGGATTAAGGAGAATTTGCTCGATAAAATTCCAGAGTGCAAATTCGTAGCCCACGACTTGCTCCAAGATGCAAAATTTCCACAATTCCAACGAGATCAATACATGTGCAGAAGGTATGATGAAGCTACCAAGCAGGAAACAATTCACCCACAAGACTGGATTGCACCATTGTAGCCATCAGGGTTGTTGAACCTGCTCCGCATTCCACATTTTGATAGGATCCCAGAGCTTATGGCGGTGGTGCGCACATTGATTTCATGCACACACCAAGGATACTTGTGGTTAGACCACAAGATAGACATTAACATCGATCTCATCTACCAGATCACACACTTGTGGAGGAGGGGTGTTAATCCTGTAGTTGAGTTCGTCGACAAGAAAAAGGATAAAGAGTTGGCTGCAAGGATGAAGAGCGAATTCAGGATAACCAAAGGAAGCCGTGGTTATACAACCGCCGGGATCAAGGATCAAGCCACGTGGTTCACAGTCCAGCTCCTTACAGCAAAGATCGTGAGGAAATGCAGACCGAACAAGGTACCAGCCGCTGTAATATCCTTAGCTCTGAAGACCAAGGATGGCCTTCAGTTTAACTGGGTGAGCTACCTGTTGACGAAATATTAGAAGACATCCGAGATACACAAGAAAATGGAAGTCAGTTCCACTATAGTTGGTTGCTAGTACTGATCGCCTTTGTAGGATGGAAGGAACCTAACTATCAACAGAATGTCACGATATTCATTGGAGACTGCCAAGGACAGAGGTTTGCGAACATGTGGGGAAACTCAAAGCCAAATTGACAAAGGGTAAACACCATACAGTTGTACACTTACTATGAGCAGTTATGTGAAGTCATTTAGAGGACTGCACGTATCACTAAGGAAGTGACAACTTGTTATATCCGGAAGATGACTTTCAAAGCTGGATTACACTTTATTTACATTCAGCTACGAGTACAGCTCATGCCTCCTCAATGGTTTGAAGGACTATATCAGTTAGAGGCGCATAAAATCGATATGATCATGGAAGATTGACCAATAGAATGGAAGGTTGATGCGCCAACCACATTGATTACCACCTCAAAAGAAAGCGAAGCTGGAAATTCAGAAGACCAAGGTGATGATACAACAAGCGCAGAGAACCCAGAACCAAGCCAAGGCGCAGAACAACAACAAGCTGTTGGCTTGTCAGCAGGCGAGAAAAGAAAGAAAACCGATACAACCATGCCATAAGGAATGCAAAGGAAGATATATAAATCTACTAAGCTTACACTCGATGCGCAGTTGCATGACGATGACTATGATTGCATCGTCGTTAGAGTGCCAGAGCATATTGAAGAAACACTTGCATTAAAGGAAAGAAAGAAAGAAACAATCCAAGCAGGAATGATGGAGAGCCTCACAGAACTAAAGAGTCTGGTAGCAAGGGTTGAACAAGTCCAGTGAGACTTGGTGAGAGAACCATATTCTGATGATCGGGCAAATGAGTCAAGCCAAAAGGAAAAGAAAGGCGCATGCCTTAACAATGAGACCTCGACTAGTTAGAATTGAGCCAATGAATGTCATATTTCCAACCAATTATCTCACTGAAGGTGCAAAGCAGGTCGCACATCTGGATATTAATGTCGGGATGTTTCCCATCGAGGGATTACATAATCTACATCTGCAGGTTGTGGAAGAAATCCGAGATAGAGACATAGTCTCTTATAACCAGCATCTGAAGCAGGAGGAAAGCTAAAAGGAGCTAAAGGATGAATGCGCACTAAAGACCAAGGAGTTAGCATATGCGTAAGAGAAGCAGAAGAAGTTGAATAAAGTTGTTGCCGAAGTCTGTGCAAAGATCCCAGACTTCCCAAAAGAGCCTGAGGTAGAAGCCACTATTTTGAGGATTGGTGCCGCGATAGACAATCTCAAGGCTAAGATGGAAAACATGGAGATTGGATATAAGGAGTAGATACTGAATTAGAAGCTCAACAACAATCTGACACCCCACAACAAGATAAAGAAGTAAGAGCTGAAGAATTGAAGGCTTCCACAGAAAAAATCCCCGCGAAAGTGGCGAGATGTCAAGACCTACTTGATGAAATTACCAAGGTATAGGTTATGCTACAGGAAGAACCTGAGTTACAGAAAATTCAGGATGAGGTACAACAATGCCATAAATATCTTGACTCTATGAACATGGCTATGAAGGATTTTCCACCAAGGCAACGGATCCAAAAGTTCGCAGAGAAGAAAGAACTTCAAAAGGAGCTGGAAGCGTTAAGGGTGAAGGAAGCTGAAACCTCATCGAAGTTACAACCAATGCAGGAAGAGGCACTTGCACTTTCTAAAGAAATTGAACAGAAGTTGCAAGAAATATGGACAACAAAGAACACTGTGAAGGAGAAACTTCTAGAACCCATCTCAGAGGAGATGCTTGAAACAATTAAGGAGTTTGAGCAAGAATCCAAGGACATAGTTGCGAAGTTGAGTGCAACTTTTCAGGAGTTTGCTACAAAATCAAACATCTCAGAGGATGCGCAGTTGAAACATCCCAGTCAAATTGGCTCAGGGGCGAGCCACGAATAAGTGTTAGGGGCATGTTGGGTGCAGCCCAAGTAGAAGAAGTTTGGATGGCGAAATTACAAGTTAGGCGAGGCCTAACATCGTTGGGAGAAACAACTCCGCAATTTCTGAGAGCAGGGTATGGAGCAAAGCGAAGTGGCATAAAAGGATATGTCCCCTTAGTAAAGGCGAAGTACTAATGACCATCAAGGTAGTTGGAGCAGTTATGAATGAAGTGGTGGACTGTCATCTACAAAAGTAAAGAGTAAAGAAGCAGAATGGTGCAAAGGACGCGCCACCATAGCGTCAGAGCTGCGCGGTCAGAACTCCGACTCTCAGAGAAGCGTCAGAGCCAAAGGAAGCGACGGAAAAGGGACAACATAGCTCCAACGAAATAAAGACAAAGCATGGTCAACAAGAGAACCATGCCATTTTGGGTTTAAGGGTACTATGGGGTTTGGCCCATAGTTATTGTAAAGATGTGACCTTCGGGCACAATCTATATAAAGGGAAATTTTGTATAAGGAAGGGTTAGATCTTGTTAGATAGGTTGGTTATTATTGTTAGATAATATAGAGATCTTCTTAGAGTTTAGTAGATCTATGCTAAGAGAGATCTAAGAGAGGAAGAAGACTCTGTAGCTGTGTGCGCAAAGATCTATTGTAGAGAAAAGTATGCAGCTAAGTGCGCAGATTGGAACTATTAACCCTTTCCAAAAAATATAAGAACATTTCCCGTGGACGTAGCTCCCATCCGGGGGGTGAACCATGTAAATACATGTGTTATGTGTTTGAATCTCTGTTATATTGAATGTTCATGAATGTTTATGCTTATATATGTGTTTTCGTATGAATGTGAATGTGAATGATATGTTAAGTAGCGGGACATGCACGTGTGAACATTGCGAAGTTGTGTTAAGTATGGTAAATGCGTAATAATAGAAGAAAAGTAACAACGATTCGATGAAATCTGTAGGTTGTTGAGATATACGGAGTGCTCAGATACATGTTGGTAACGATCTGTGAAGTAGATGTTGAGTAAGTTGCACATAGCATAGCCGCATGTCACCAGGTTACAAAAACCTGATTCTGTAACCACCCATCTTCACTTTGGGTGAGACTTCAGCTTGCTCGCAGGTTGATGCCGAAAGGGCCAGTGAAGGGGATTTTGTTGGCTCAAAAGAAAGGGAACTACGCAGAACCCAGGTCATCCCCATAGAGAGTATAAACAGAACAACACTTCCTTCCTTTCTAATCCTCTTCAAAAGTTTCTAATTCTTTCTTTCCAAGCCTATTCAATCACCTAGTATGGAAACCTTCTTTTTACAAGTTGGAATTCTCCCTTTTCTCTCCTTTATTCCTTCCAAAAAACGTCTCTCCCTTCCCTATTCTATATTTTTTCCTTTTCCATGAGTGAGGGATGGCAAGTAGTGTCCTAAACCAACTTTTTTTGGTTTAAATTATGTTGATAAATTTTTCCCCATAATGTACCAGGTGGTTGTCGGTCAAATCCATTTCTCTTAATTTAGATTATAGGCTAGGCTCAAAATCATAAAAGCATGAAGAGTTTGGATAATGGAAAGGTGGATACAGAAGGTATACATAAGAGACATAAGTAATTAGGTTTCTATCCACCCAACGTATCCCCTCACCTAGTGGTATCATGTAATATACCTAGGGAGTATAATATGGGGTACCTAGGAAGGCACCCAAGGAGATAATGAAAGTAATGTAGAGATAAGGAATGTAATATTAATAGGCCTTCTTCATAGTTGGTGGGTAATAAATATGTTGTTAATCCCTAAATATGCGCACATTTCCCCTAAATTGTGGTTCATTACATTAGTTTTGATGTCAAACTGGGTCCATTAGTGGTAATTATCATTAGTATGGTGTTGCAGCTGCAACCTGATCCCCAATTTTTTTATAAAATTGTAGGGCCCCTCCTTTATTTTTTTATTTTACTCACCACTTCATGCTATAATAGCCAAATCAAATAGTTTTATATGGAGAAAGCGACAACAAAGGTATTTTGAGGATTTAAAAAGAATAATCAATAAAGCACTAGATTTTTTCATGCTTAATTTTTGGATATACTCGTTTTTTACAGTTAGATTTTCTCTTGAAAGAAAATAGAAAAGGCATTTTCCTAATCATGAGAACTTTTGATTTTCCGCCGAAATGGTCAGAGCAGTTGCAAGTTGGACGTCGAAACACTTAGGTTTTGTTGAATAAATTGCGTTTCGGAGCAAAATTAGATGTTCCACCGAAACGGTCAGAGGACAATCCGAAGTTGCATCGACACAGTCATAAGCGGTTTAATTTAACGGATTCCAATTGCGGATTGCGGATTGCGGATTGCATTTTTGCATTTCCGAATTTCTAAAATTGTTTCCACATTTCCGCATGGCATTACGGATTGCGGGGGGATGAAATTGGTTATTTTTTAAAATCATTTTCCAACTTTCTGCATTCCCGCATATCCGCTTTTCAGAGCATAAGTGTATTTTGCACCGAAACCATCTTCATGGTTGAGTTTGGAATTGATCGAAGGAAATGAAAACTTGTGCCAAAGAGGTTTCGCCCAAAATCTTTCATCGGCACCAAATGAAAAGCGCATCCGAAACATATCGGTGCCAAAGAAACTGGTCTGCGAAACAGAATTGGCGTAAAAGGGTTTTCTTGCCAAATAGTTTCGGTGACAAATGATGAAATGTGCCGAAACATATTGGTGACAAAAGAAGAATGGCTTCGTAACACGCCCAAACGCTTTATCGACGTAAATTTAAAACATGGTCCAAAACATTTTCGACGTATTTTGAGAAGTGATCCGAAGGTGTAATTTGACCCCTTTTAATGCATTTGATGCTAGGGTTTTATCTGGTATATATATAAAGATGTCAAATTCGTGACCGCCACATTGTTTGTAACGATGTTTGGAGCACTCGCCGGATGACAGGAAAAGCGCATGTAACCCCATTTGAGAACCTATTTCGACCACTCACACACTGCCAGGTAGGTGTCTTCCTTTCCTTAGTACATGTTATGAAGGTGTCCCCTTTTTGGTTGTATTCTATGCTTTTAATCTTTTACCCTAGTTTTGAAAAACGACATTAATCCTCTACCATATATATATATATTGAGAGTGGAAAGGGGCATCCTGCCAATGGTTGAAGACCGACCGACCATTGGCTGGTTGATCTCCATGCTCGTAGCATACCCTAGTTTCAACATCGAAGTATCTTTTAAAGTAAATATTTCAGGTCAGGGAGGGAATCTAACCCTGAGTAGCATAGGGAAAATCGGTTGTTAATAAAGAACAGAGTTGCTCCACTAAAAGAAGGGGTTTTCACAGATTAAGCAGTCAAGGCTAGGTACATACCCCAGAATAACAACAAGATTACATGTGCTCTTTTGCTCACCTTACATAGACAAGGGTTATACTTCTGGAAAATAATTTGTCTTTTTAGGGAATCTGGTATAATGTAACCAATAAAGTACATATCTGCAGATGGAAAGATCTACATTGTTGTAACTAATTTACCACAAGGTCCATTAGCTTTTCACCATATTACTTTCGTTGCATAAACACTTCCTTATACTTCTCTTTTTCATGGATACATTCTGATACATTGATTAACCGTTGTTGTTTCGGTCCATTTTCGCTCTAAGCGGATTGCTACTTTTGTAGATTCATTCGTTTCTCGCCAAACTGAACGTTTTTTACTAACCAGTGACAAATCCCTTTGATCGGTAAATCATGCCTAAGTGAGTTAACTCGGGAGAAAAACCAAACACACTTGACGTCATGGAAGTATGAATCTCTTTTTTTGGTTCTTTTTGTAAACAATCTTGACAAATCATGCATACACAATTTATTTTCAGAATACTATGCTCATTATAATTTTTGCTTGAAATATTTACATTTACACTTGATTTCTGTACATTAAATTTTTGTTCACCTCAGGACTCAACAATGAAAAGAAGAGCTGCCAAGCGTAAGCCCAAGGTAGCAGAATCAGATTCCTACATTGAGTTTGTTCCAGAAACCCCGATGGAAACTATGTATGAGGATACCAGAGTAGTGACCGGGAGCGTCCCTGCATATAAGTGGGGTGAACTATATCACCTCATCCGAGATCTAAACGTACCAGGTGCATCCATTGAAGAGATGATGGTGTATCAGAATATCAAGAGATCGGGTCTTCATAAAGCTGCCACTCGTCCAGAACTTTTCCCGTGTTCAGATGTAATTGGTTGGATTCTACCTCATATAGATGTTGGAACACAGATCATAGCTGGGGCGAATGGAGAAGGATTCGCTTCGTTTCAACCCGGCCATGTTAGTGCAACATACAAGTTACCTTCCCCTAAAGTTATGCTGACATATAACTGGATAAAGGGAGTCAACATAGATCACTTTGAGTATGCTAATAAAATGTTGATTCTGGAACAACACATAGGACAAGCATCTATAAATGCTTGTATTTTGGAAGAAAATTATAGAATGAGTGCTAGGGGACTAATAAATGTTGGAAAAGAGTTATCCACTCATGAGATTTATTTAAAGTTATTAGAACCTTTACAATGTAATATAATATTTCAAGAAACGAACTTGTGGGACAATTATATTTCCAGCCTGGAGGTCCCACCAGAAAATTAATTTAATTTGTAATTAATTGTCTATTTTTTATGTGCAAACACAAAAGACAAATTGTGGAAACCCAAAGGTCAGGGGTATGTGAAGTTGATTAGTCATGTAAAGACAAATTCTCTTGTAATATAAATAGAGGGGGAATGGTACTAGAGAGAGGACTTTTGATAGTGAAATAGAGACTTGAGACATTTTGTAAGAGAATTATTTTTCTACTAATGAGAAGGACCTATTTGTTGGGAAAAGCTTGCACAGATTTTTTGCGTGGAATGTTGTAACTAACAAATCATAATTACTTCTTCTTCTGTTCATGCTCATGCTGTGAGATATTTCTAACTTTGTTGAATTATTTCAATGGCAATGAATGATTTTACTTGTTTATGCAAATTTCTATGTGATATTAGAGTAATACATTAGTTTAATTGTAATCAAAGCTATCTTTGTAATTTTCTACTTTGAGTGTGCATACTTTATCTTAATAGATATACGTTAGATTTGTATAAGCATTCTTAGATTATTACTCTTATTAAACTCGCTCCTTGCAAGGATAGATTATTTAGTTTAGGGTAGGGTTAGATAATTGATTAGGTAGAAGTGATAAGATTGGAGGTAAGAACCTACGCATCACTTGTGAGGATTCTACCTGTCAATTATAAGTTAAATGCATTAGTTAGATTAGAAGCACTTGCATACTCATACCTTAACATAAAATATAAATGGTGGTTCGGGCCACAACCGGTACATAAATTAAACAAACATACCTACGATAGTTGTACCGTTAACCGGACAGATTCCCCATACCAAATAGTGAATGATCTAGTTGGGATTATTCATTGAGGAGAATCCCCACTATCGATGCTAGGATTTTCCGGGTATCAACATTTTTGGCGCTAGGAGGGATGCCAGTGCATGTCTGGCAGAGGAAATACGTTTTCAAGAGGAAATTTCTCTGGGTATCCATTGGAAACAACCCAACCAAAATAATTAATTTCTGAAACTGATTATCAAGAAAAGTTGGATTTTTAAACTGATCATACCAAACGTTTATATGTTGTTCCTCACACAGAAGTAGATAAATTTACGAGACATATTAGATATTACGTGAGGTAAATTGGGGGATTATCAGTGGTACCTTTACTACCTGGAAGGAAAGCTCCTAGAAGACAAGTTGTGCAAACTAGGGATTATGTGCTTGTGGAATCTTTGGAAGAATTAGTTGATTTATCATTACAAGATATACCAGATCCCATTAATCAATTGAGGCCTAATTATCTGGAATCAATCACTTATCCACACACAGAATCTTACATCACCTCATACGCCTCCACATTCTCCAAGGCGTATTGCTAAAATGTCTCACAATGCCAATCAACAACCTGCATGGAGAGCTAGAGGACCACTCAACCTAGATGCTCCTTTGCATGATTTACCTAAGCATCCGGAGTGAGTGCTACCGAAGTTTGATCTTGGAAAAGGAATCTTTGCTGATGATCACCTAAAAATCTTTTACTTAGCGTTAAATTTGCTCAATTTGGAATATGGGGATGTGGTGTGCAGATTATTTCCTTGGACTTTTGAACCCAAAGCATCATCCTGGTATTTTAGCTTACAGACTGATTCTATAGCAAATTGGGACAGTTTTGAGAAGATTTTTCCAAATAAATTTGGTACCCAAAAGGCTGTGGCTTCACTTATGAAAGAATTATTGTCTATGCAGATGGAAAAGAAGGAGAAAGTACATGAGTTTAATCAGAGATTTACTATGATTTTAAATAGTTTCAACGCTATAATGAAACCTGATAAAGAATCATTGGTAGAATATTATACTACATCTCTTCTCCCATCCATAGCCATGTTTGTTAAAATATATGTTAAAACTACTTTAGCAGAAAATTTTGAAGAGGCGAAGAAAGTAGAGGCAGACATAGACAATATCATCAAACATTCTCTGGATTTGGAAGTAAAACCTGCAGTAAATAAGAAGCCTTTGATATTGACCAGAACTAAAGAAGATTCTTCAATTGAATTAGAAAATGTGGTCAAAATGGTTCAAAAGTTGTCCAATAAATAAGTAGATCTGGAAAATGATAAGGGTGCTAGTTCTTCAGTAAGAAAACCATTTAAACCTTTATATATAAAAAGGGAAGAAAGCATACAACCACAACCACCATCAAATAATTCCATTGTTTTTAATTTGAATGAAGTTGGTATGGATCACTTTTGCACATTGCATCAAGAGCATCATTCCAAAAAAATTGCCCACAATGGATTAATTCAATGACTCTGGTAATGAATCAATTATTAGATACACAACTAACGGATCATGAATATCAAGAAGAAGACCAACCTAATGAACTGGAAGATCAAAATGAAGAAACCACATTGGTATTATGGGATTGGGCTCCAACTTTGGGTTTAGATAAAGAAGAAAATGTGGAAGAAATACAAATATCATTCGTAGATTATTCTACGAGAAGTAAGGGACTAGTAGAAGAGCCAAGTATGGTGTTACCCAAAATGAGGACAACCAAGGAAAACATAAAAAAAAATAATGGTATAAATCAGTCACAACCAAAAGTAAATTATGGGGCTATAAAGGAAACACATCCTTTAATCAATAAGCAAGCAAATCCTGTAGTCAACAAATATGATAGTGGTGAAATAGTTGGGGGAAATCAGAATACGGGATATGATATTGTAGAAGATATCAAGAAAACAAAGGCAAATATATATTTGTTCGAAATGTTTAACCTGCCACAATAGAGGAAGAATTTATTAAAATCCTTTGACGTAATACCAAGCAATACAATAGAAAAATAGTCAAAAAGGATTGAGTCTGATACCGAGGTTAATGAAGCAAGTATTGGTGGAAAATCGAAATCTCAAAATCTTCATTTCCTTTTGACTTTTGAAATCTTCAATTATAATGTGCATAATTTCTTGGTAGATTCTGGGGCTTCGTCTAACATCATGCCTCTATTTATTTGCAAAAGGATTAATGGAAAAACCCATAACATCCCCTTCTCGGATTATACAACTAGATAGATTTGATGTTAAAGTTATTGGGGAAATGAAAAATGTGTTGATTAGATTGGCTGCTGTAGCTAGGGTTTTACCCCTAGCTTGTGCAAATGAGCACCTACTAAGGAGAATGGACTCCTTAGTAGCAGTTCAGTAAGTGTAAACAATTAAGCTAAAACAACAATTAAATTACTTCTAAAATATTGCATGAAACATAAAGAAAAGATATAAAAAAGTAGTTTTGTATTGATATTACCTCCAATGTGGAGGTTGATGAAGCCCTTTGCAGTGTCCAAGAGGATGCTCCAAGCTTCAGTATGCTCCTTCTCCTTCTCCAATGGTGGGGATGGGCCAAAAGTGGCTCTCAAGGTGAAAATAGTTCAATGATGAACTAGGGTTTCGAGAGAGATTTTGGCAGAGTAAGGGTGCTTGTGATTGTGGATATGGAATAAGGGATCTCCATCACCTATTTATAGTTTTTTGGTGGTGGAGTGCTGACCCATGGTTTCGGGAAACACATGGTTTTGTGCAGCTGTATAGGTTTTTTTTTCTCCTTTTCCTCATTATTTTATATTTTTTATTCCTTTTTATGGGATTTTTGCTATTTTTGGAGGAAAAGGGGGTTTTTTAGCCTTTTTTAGGCTATTTTGATGGTTTTGTGGCCTTTTGGAGGCATTTTAGGCCTTTTGGAGGCTTTTTAATGGGATTTTTTGGGATTTTAAGGGAAAAATGGTAGGAAAATGGACAAATGAGCCATATAATGTGGTAGATGAGGTAGTGAACACTTTTTGGGTGTTAACAGATTGCCCCCTGATGTGCGAGGGCAGGAGCTCATCGTATGGCCGATGGACATCATAAGTCATGAATGGTTTTCCTGGGATGTGGAGAGAAGAGAAGAAACAAACTGAAGCCCGGAACAATGATCCTGAACAACTGCAAGAACTTAAAAGTACATAACCTCAATAATGGATGAGGAAACATCTGATCATATGGACGAGGCGGGCATTCCCATGCTCGTATCAGGATATAACATAATAACAACAATGGGGTCCAAAAAAAATGGGGACCTGAAATATACATGACCTCAAATACTGACTGAGGAATAATCTCAATATATGGACGAGGCGGGCATACCCATGCTCGTATCAAGATACATAAACATAACTGTGAGGCCCAAAAAAGGGGGACCTGTGAGATACATGACCATTGTGTACATCATAAGAGTCCAGAGGGGACACAAATCTGGGACATACTGCTGAGCTGATCATGTGTGAACTGGATAAATGGTGCACTGGAACAATCAACAGTGCTACTGAGTGTGGTACCAAAGGAACTGATGAGCGGCTGGATCATAGTGACTGGGAGCAACAACCTCGATGGTACACTGAACTGGAATAAACCTGGGTACTCAAGGAAGCATAGAACTGGATGGCTTCCGAATACAATCGCCAACGCAGCCCGGACATCCACGGGAACATATAACTGGGCGTTCCAAAGTGACTCACTAATGTGCTAGAGTCGGGGGAAATCCGGGGTCTTCGACTAAAAATTGATGGGATATAATCCTACGCGATCCTCAACGATGCGATCAAGGTGCTGAAGTCGAGCATGTGAGGAACAACCACTCGGAGAGGCAATGATGTCTCCTCTCAGAATGATCCGTAGGCACTTACCACAGATGGTGATAAGTCCAAGGCGTAGGGACCTCTGGGCCTATCCTCTGGAATAGAGGAGCTGTCGTCGACAGAGGGAGACCTGCAACTATCAAGGCAATGATGTTTCCTTGACAGGAGCGTGAGGTACAAGACTGAAATGTGATAGTACTGATGGCAGGACTGATAAACTGTGGGGGGACAACTGGGCAAGTAGAGCGGGTGGACTCAAACTTCCTTTGTTCAGAGTATGATAATGGGAATGATCTGGCAGCATATGAAACTAACTAAGGGGAAAGGGATCATAGCTGTAATGGATCTGGGAGGATAACTGGCTGAGGGAGACTCAAGCTGGTGTAAAATGGCAGAAGACTGCTGAATACTCTGAACAAAGGTGACCTGATTGGGGGTGCTGCCGAGATGATCGATCATAGTGCCAGGAGGCACAGGAGGGTACTTCTTCATGGGTTAAGGAACTAGAAGAAGTTTGTGTAAAAATGATACTTTCGTGTGGATTTTACGAGCCCAGGACAGTTCATGCTCGTGGTGGCTTTCAATTTTAAGGAGTCTGAAAGCGATAAGAAGACTCTGAAGTGATGGAATGGTACTGTCGTGTGGATTTTCCGAGCCCAGGACAGTGCATGTTCGTGGTTGCTTTCAATTTTAGAGAGTCTGAAAGCAAGTAAGAAGACTCCAGGGGGTTGCTTTTTCGTAGATTTAGTCTCCAAGGCCCAAAGAAGCATAAAAGGATGCAATGAAGAACTCTTCTAGCCGGTGTGACTAGAGTATTCCTTTTTCGTAATTAGTCTACCAGGTCCGGAAAAGGGTTAAACTTATACCAGATAGACGCCCTTTCAGGTACTTTAACGAGCATGAAAGGAAGCAAGATTGCTCGGCGATCTTTTCATTCTTTTAGGAGTCAGAAAAGAGCTTAACAGAAACTCCCTAAGTGCCTTTTTCGTAAAGGACTTGTCCGGCCCGAAAAAGGGATAAAATTATACCGAACAAAAGGAATGGCCAGGCAAGGAGGAAGTGTTCAATCAAGGATCAATAATGGTGACCAAGAGCGAGGGTCGGTGGGAACACTGATGGGCCTCCTTGCGGGGTAGATGAAATGGTGGCAAAATAACGAAACATTTGCAGTACGACAGGAGTGAATGGCTCATGTAAAAATGTGGAACAATCCGATGGCGGCCGATGTGGCACGCAAACCGAGGCAGCAAGGTGTTGGGACACAATGTTGAAATTGTACCAAGTGAGAGCGAGAAATGATCTCAAGCATCATCACGAGCTCGAAAAAATGAATCCGGTGATATAAAGGGTGTCAAAAACGGGTAACGGCCGATGTGGCACGCACACCGAGGTGACGAGGGCGTTTTGGAAAAAATACCCAAAAAATTGGGGGTGAGAGCGAGAAATGACCTCAAGCATCATCACCAGCTCGGAAAAATGAATCCGATGATATAAAACATGTGAAAAACGGAGAACGGCCGATGTGGCACGCAAACCGAGGCGACTAGTGGCATCTGGACACAATGTTGATATTGGTCCTGGTGAGAGCGAGAAATGATCTCAAGCATCATCACGGGCACGGAAATATGAATCCGGCAGTGCAAATGGTGCGAAAAACAGAGGTCATAAGGACTCCAGAGTGGTCAAAGGAACTAACTAGGTTAAAAAATGGTTGCAAATAAAGGTGAGCCCACCAAGCCAAGGATGCAGTGGTGGGGAGAAATGATGACCCGTGGGGGAAGAATACTAGGTGTATCAAATCAAATCAAATCTACAAGTGATATGTGAGCTCAAAAATGGTTGAGATCACCAGTGTGAAAAAGTGAGCAGGGTTAATGACTTGCCCCCATGCTATGTGCATGGGGTTTGTGATTATGGATCACATATGTGTGGGTTTGAACAATGGGTTCATTGACGTGCTGAGATAGATGTGATGGGGAAGGTTCAAAATGATTGATCATGCCCCCTATCCCAGGGTCGAGGGAATCTATTATGCCCCTTGACTCAGAGGTGTCAAGGTGGTGCTCTATGATGGCGGGGTCAAGACCGGGCACTTCGGTATAGGACCAGGCAAGGACATCACGGAATTCTTTGAAAAGGTTTGTGTAGTCCTCAATCTCTCGCTGACTGCAGAATGCTCCTAAAGTGATGATTTCAGGGGCACGTCCTGGGGCAGCGATATCAACTTGGATGACAGGTGAGATGTTGGCCATGTTACCTTCCTCGAAGGCATCAGGAGCAGGAATAGGATCCTTGAACCAGTCGACCTTGGTGGGGAGGAAGTCTTTGGATTCAACCATGTATTGGGTAGCAGAGCTAGAGGAAGACGCTTCTGGGATGAAGTAGGAGCGATGATGCATATCATCCGAGGGATAATCCGGGGCAGTAAGGGCCTCAAGAATCTCCTCATCGGTACGGAAAGTTTGCATCGTCAAATCGGTTGACGAGGGGGTAGTGGTGGAAGAGATCATATAGATGGTATTAACCTCTCCGGAAGGGGAAGAGTCTGGGGGGTAGATCTCCTCAATGGTAGGTGGTGCCGTCTCAAGATCCAGATTGTTCATCTCATAGAGAGCTGCTCTGTAATCCGGGAGATCGGGACAATGATGTGAATAATGCCCGTAAATTCCGCATATGGCGCAGGAGTGGTTGGTACGTAGGGACTTATCTTTAGGCTTGGGAGTGGGGTTGAGTTCGACAACTGGAATGTTGGGGTCATCGTCGAGCATTTGCATGTGTTTCTGTAGGGCTGGTAACTGTGGACACTGGTGAGTGGCATGGCCCAACTCGTCACACAGCGAGCATTTGGGAGGAGCACGAAACACTGGAGGCTTTTTTACTGTCTTGGGAGGTGGGACAGCAGTGTAAGGTTATGGACCTCTGCCCCCAGTGGGTTTGGGAGTAGGAGGAGGAGTCGTGGAGGACGAAGGGGTAGAGACACCAGGAGGTGGCTGAGAGGTAGTAGCCATGGGTTGCACCGGTTGGAGGACGACATCCGGTGTCGGCGGGCGAACGGGAGGCGAAAGATACCAGACAGGTAATCCCAAGGTTAACCCCGGGAGGCTAAGGGTAGCCATAACCGGGGCGCTTACTACTCCTGATGGAGGGACTAGAAAGGGGATGGTATGGATCGGTGTAACACCAATGTGGCTAGGTACCAATGGTGGTTTAGGCAACAAGGGTGGTTGAGTGTTAGGTGGTTGGTTGTCATGGGACAAAGTACATAAGTCAGACACTTCGGGCGTAGATGACGGGGGAGGAATGGATTGAAAGGTGGAGGTCATCGGCGCGTCTGAGTAGACTCCAGGCCCCGTAGAGGAAACAAACGAGGTAGTGGCAGGAGAAACAGGTTGTTCAACCATGGGGAGAACATTTTCAGGTGCTGCGGGAGCACTGGGATCATAGTAGGTGAGCTGGTCAACCTTAACCACGCGTCCCTCATGGGGGAACATCATGGTGCGAAAGACAGAAGAGGCAACCGCCCGCATGGCATACATGTAGCTACGGCCAAGTAAAAGGTTGTAATCCAATTGGGCATTGATTACCTCAATGTCAATGAGTACAGTTTTGCCACCTAACTGGACGGGGACATTGGCTAGGAGGCCTTGAGGCTGAGCCGAACGACCGTCGTAGGCGCGTAATGCAGTGGTGGACTGCTGGAGAGGAGGGGATCCTAGCTTCTGCCATACAAATGTAGACATGACGCATGTGGAGGCACCCTCATCGATGATGCACCGATGGATGACAAGATTCCTAACGGAGACAGTAACTTGGAATGCTAAGCTGGAAGGTAGGCGTGGTTCAGACTGGTCTAAATCAAATGCCATCAAATGCGAATCAGTTGGGTCAATCCCCCCAATGGCGGAAAGTAAAGTCTTGCGCTGGGAAGGGCAGTTCTTCAAGACTTCTAACGCAGACATGGCTGCGGGAGATTGGGCTAGGTCGTCTACAATGTTGTAGTTTGACGCAGCACGCGCATTAGGGTTATTGTTGAGACGACGAAGTGGGAAATGAGGGGCTTTCGCAGCGCCGTCGATGGGAGGCGGAGGTATATGTAACGCCTGATCAGTGGGATGGGCGTTAGTAGTTTTATCCGTGGGAGTGGCTTCAGAGGTGGAGCCGTATTGGTTCCGACGGGTCTGCAGGTTGACATCAGCAGATGACATCATCAGTAAGTGGTGGGTACCTGAGTCAAACATGGGTTGATCAGGAGCAGCGTAAGTGATCTGTTGTTGTTGGGGTTGCACGTTAGCTTGAGGGGCCAACGGCTGAGTGTTCACCACGCCTTGGGTTGGTAAGGGGTTTTGCAGCACCAAAGGGGGTTGCTGAGGTTGGGGGGGGTTGGGCGGTGCTTGGGGAGCCGCATGCCCTTGGCGATGGGCCTCGTCAACCCAGAGCTGCCGAGCTCGCTCCAAGTGGGGGCAAGCATGTGTGTAATGTCCATATACCCCGCAAATAGAACAAGGGTGGTTTGTTCGTAAATTGGGGTTTTTAGCCTGCTTGGGCGGGCGATCAGGGTTTTGATTAGCGGGGGCCGCGTTGTTGTTGTCGGGGGGATTAGCCGGTTGACCAGCTTGGTCTGCAGGTTGGTTGTTCCCACGATTACGGCCCTTGCCGCGGTTCTGTTGGCCCTGGTTGCGTTGGTTATTCTGGTTTTGCTGCGGGTTTTGTTGGGCGTAGACTTGCCCTTGGGCAGCAGGGGGATTCTGAGGTTGCGCAGGTGCAGGAGCAGGCTACAAAGGATGATATGCAGGTTGAGGCTGAGCAGGTGCAGCAACTTGAGGAGGTTGCTGATATGGCTGCGGAGCGGGTTGTGGATGTGCCGCAGGGGCTGCCTGGGGCAGATAATAAGCGGGTTGGGCTTGTGAAGGCGCAGGGGCTGGGGCAGCCTGCGGATGGTAGTAAGACTGAGGTGCGACTGGGGGAGCATAAGCAGGAGTCGCATAACCGAAGCATTGAGGTGGACATGAGGGTCCATGGGAATGGTGGTGTGTCATGGGAGCATATGAGTTGGTTGCTCCAGACTGTGAGGTAGCCCGCGACAGGTCGGGGCCAGGTGTAGGTCGTGCTATAGAAAATGGTTGAGGATGCGAAGAAACACGACCGATGATGCCGTCTGCAGCGTGGGATGCCCCCGGCGCATCGTACTGGGAGGACTCGCCGCGAGGGGCGTCAGGTATAATGGTATAAAGGTAACCCGACTGGGCGTAAATGAGGTCGAACTGCTGTGCCTTAAGGATGGCCTCTTCTTCAGACTGGGGTCTTTCTGAAGCTACATCCTTAGCGATAACAGGAAGCAGGGACTTGAGGAACCAATCTAGGAAGATACGGTCGTCTAGTTTGATCTTGCATAAGCTACGGCGTCGACGCCACTCATGGATGTGGTCCGTGATATGGGTAGCCGTGTTTTGTCTACAGGATAGGAGGATCTCAACGCCCGCGTCATAGCGGACAGGCAACTGGAAGAACTGCAGGAAGGTAGAGGCAAGGGAGGCAAAGGTGGCGTGGGTCCCATGTGGTTGCTCAATATACCATTTGGCTGCAGAGCCAGTAAAGGTGCGTTGTAAGAGACGGAGGCGAACAGAGTCATCCACGATGGATTTAGAGGAACACCATAGGTGGAAAGACATGATGTGGTTTTGTGGGTCCTCACCGGCCTTGCCCTCGAACTTAGGGATGTCTGAGGGAAGCTTGGTAGGCATATGAGGCCATGCAGGGTCGTGTCGAATAGGATCGTTGGTCAATCTGGCCAGGTCAGGTAGGTTGAGGCTAGCCATGAATGGAAAACTTGAGGAAGGATGTGACACAGTAGTGCTTTGGACCAAGTTGGGGCCAGTGCCCCCAAGTGGAGGGACAAGATTTAGGGTGGTGCCCCCAAGTGGGGGAACTGAGGTAGTGGAGGATGGTCCAGCACCACCATGGAGAGTGTGAGCCACTGATGTAGTGGGGATAGGTATTCCCGCTGCGGGAATAGGTACTGTAAGGGGAACAGTAGTTGAGGGTCCCATGGAGGGCATACCCAAAACCGGTGTAGTAACTGGTGTAGTGGTGGATGTGCCACCAATGGTCCCTATGACAAACGGAGTGGAAGTCGTGCCAGCCATGGGGCTAGTAGGGGCAGTGTAAATAGGGTTCTCATACTCTTCGTCAGAATCTGAGGTAAAGTAAGGTGCGTCACTATCTGGTGACGGAGACCTACGTCGCTGACGAGTGGAGTCAAGTGACAAGGCTCTAGATCTGTGATGAGTGGTATCAACGGATAATGATCGGAATCTACGACGTGTGGTGTCAAGAGAACCGTGCTGTGGGGGCTCGCCCCTGAGGCGCCGAGAATGTCTTGGGGACTCAATGGTGACGGATGGTGGCTAATCTCTGTGGGTTGAGGTGAGTATAAAAAGAGCTCAAAAAATCCTAATGCAACCGTGTGTGCAGAAGGAGAGCTAAAAACCAAGGCACTCAGGCCAACAACCAACTCAAAACACCCACTGCAACAGCTGTGCTACAATAGGTGGAGTATCAACAAAGATGGTCAGAATACCAACAAGCAGCAGGTTTCCTAAAAAGAAAAAATGGTGGACTCACTAGACCAAAGGGAGGTAAAGGAGCATGCAAACACCTAGCTAAAAGTATTCTGACTCAACTAAACATATCCTCTGCAAGGTGATGAAATCCAAGTCAGACAATATGAGTAGGAAAGCCAAGTGGCTATGATATCCCCCTACCGGGAGGGACACCGGGTAGTCAATCCTAGAAGAATGGCAACTAAGATACCCCGTTCATGACACGTCCAGAAAGGTGAATCTACCGTTTAGTTCGTTGACCGCAATACCCCTATACAGGGATATCCCGCGAACTGTGAAAGGTAGCCCTTCAGTTACTGAATGGAGTGCGGTATTCCACTCAGGCCTCCGGAACCAGTCTCCCGACTTCAACCCTCCTAAGGGAGAGGCCCTCTGATAAACTGGTCGTGACCGTGCCAAAAAGTACTAGGGGATTTTGGTTCCCTATTTGGACAACAACTATGTCTCAAGTGAAATAACCAAGGGGTGTTATTGGAAGCCTATCCCCCTGATCCTACCTAACTACAATGATTCTTTTGTGTTCCCCAAGTGGGGTTAGAATGTTGGTTTAGTTAGGTACTTTTTAAGGCTCACTTGAATTATGTGACAGAGTGTGTGCTCGTGAGGTAATGATCCCAAAAATAGAAGTGCCACAAGGGGGGGCAACTTCCAATCTATCAATAATACTGAAATTGAAAGTTTTAACTTGCAAAAATTTTTGAATTAAAAATACTGAAATTTTAAAAGAATTCTGTAAAGGGAACAGAAATTATGTTGCAGAAAGGCTGTAAGGAAGTGAGGCTGCAGGTAGGACAGAGGGCTGTTCAGATGCAGAAAATATTGCAGCAAACGGGGTTGGGCTCAAAACAGGAAAAGAGCAGAAATCAGACCGCGGGTCTGTGGCGAATCAGAACAGGCCGACCGCGGGTTCGAGGGAAACAGCGGCGGTCAGGTCGCGGCTATCGGGCCAACAGTTGCAGTCGGGACGCAGGAAATAAGGAAAAAGACGCAGTCGGGTCACGGCAAAAGGGCCAACAGACGCAGTCGGGACGCCCGAAAGAGGCAGATAGCCGCAGTCGGGACGCGGGAAAATGGCCGACAGGCGCAGTCAGATCGCGGCAAAAAGGCTGATTAGCCACGGTCGGATCGCAGGTAACAGACTTGAATCCGCCGGCAGGGCGTCGGAAGCAGTCTGAGAGCCGCGGTCGGATCGCAGGTAAAGGCCTGAAAGGCGCGGTCGGGACGCGACTGCAGAGGGGAAAGACGCGGTATGCAGAGGCCGAAAGGGACAGCCGAAAAGAAAAAATTAAAAACGAAAACCAGAAATTCAAAATCCAGTGGAGTCGCCAAAACTGTAGCTAGGGTTTTACCCCTAGCTTGTGCAAATGAGCACCTACTAAGGAGAATGGACTCCTTAGTAGCAGTTCAGTAAGTGTAAACAATTAAGCTAAAACAACAATTAAATTACTTCTAAAATATTGCATGAAACATAAAGAAAAGATATAAAAAAGTAGTTTTGTATTGATATTACCTCCAATGTGGAGGTTGATGAAGCCCTTTGCAGTGTCCAAGAGGATGCTCCAAGCTTCAGTATGCTCCTTCTCCTTCTCCAATGGTGGGGATGGGCCAAAAGTGGCTCTCAAGGTGAAAATAGTTCAATGATGAACTAGGGTTTCGAGAGAGATTTTGGCAGAGTAAGGGTGCTTGTGATTGTGGATATGGAATAAGGGATCTCCATCACCTATTTATAGTTTTTTGGTGGTGGAGTGCTGACCCATGGTTTTGGGAAACACATGGTTTTGTGCAGCTGTATAGGTTTTTTTTTCTCCTTTTCCTCATTATTTTATATTTTTTATTCCTTTTTAGGGGATTTTTGCTATTTTTGGAGGAAAAGGGGGTTTTTAGCCTTTTTTAGGCTATTTTGATGGTTTTGTGGCCTTTTGGAGGCTTTTTAATGGGATTTTTTGGGATTTTAAGGGAAAAATGGTCGGAAAATGGACAAATGAGCCATATAATGTGGTAGATGAGGTAGTGAACACTTTTTGGGTGTTAACAGCTGCAGACCCAAGAGTGTGTCAATTTATTGATATTGTGGTAGTAGACATACCAGAAGCTTATGGGTTAATACTAAGTAGAGATTGGTTAGATAAGTTGAATGATTATTTCACAACTGATTGGTCTCATTTATGGTTGCCATATCAGAATAATCAGAACCAAATCAAGGTGTTGAGGGAACCTCATATGAAGCATAATGTGACTCAATTAGAAGAAAAAAAAGAGCCAGTGAATTTTTCATCTTCAGTTTTGGGAAATTATTTTTTAGAAATTGAGCCAAGGAATTATCAGGCAGAAAATGTTGGCCATGATTCAGACAACCAATCTGATCTCCTTCAATTTGCACGGACTAATGATATTGACTGTAACATAGTAAAGTTAGTTACTGACATAGGTAATCTTACTAACATAGTTGATTCGGATGATAAGTTTTGGAATTTGTACTTCGATGGTTCCAAGACACAAGAGGGAGCAGGAGTCGGTTGTGTTCTTGTTGATTATCAAGGAAACAGACAATTTCTCTCTTGTAGATTAGAGTTTGAATGCACTAATAATATTGTTGAGTACGAAGCTTTAGTTCAAGGTTTGAAAAAGGCCATTGATTTAAATGCTAAGAATTTACAAGTTTCGGTGATTCAAAGATAGTTGTTAGGCAGATAAGGAATACCATTCATTGTTTGTCTCCACATTTGAAAGGATACCAATCCGAGGTATGGAATTTAATATCAAAATTTAATGCTTTTAACATAAATGCCATTCCTAGGTTACAAAATGATGTTGTTGATTTACTAGCCACTTCTGCTTCACGGTTAGTACCCACCAATAACAAATGTTCACCTGAATTGCTTTCCAGGCCATCTGTACTTGATAACATTACAAATTGGAGAGTGTTCGATGATGATGAAAAAATTATCAGTTTTTTGAAAAATGAAGATACCTTCAAAGAATCCATTATTGAAGAAGACAAACACCAATCGGATTTGCAAGTTAAGGATATCAGTAAAGGAAATTTTATGCCAAGAGGAATACGAACTCTGGAAGGATTATTTGACTTACAACATAAATTCAGGAAGCCAACAAATGTCAAAATAAATAGCTCTTCAATGCAGTACGAACTAATGCCAATTTCATTAAATATGGACATATTAGGCAAATTTTGGACTAAGAAAGTGTGAATTTAGACTTTGAAAGTGTCAATATCAACCTTTCTTAAGTGCAAAATCAGGTTCTGAAAGTGGCAATATTGGCTTTGAAAAGTGTGTTTTTTGTAACATCCCTCCAATTTGACCCCAATTATTATTTTTATTGTTGTAAAAGTAATTGTAATTATTTAAATGTTATTGTACTTGTTTACTGGTGAGGAGCTCAAGGCCAAGGCCCCACCAGTAAACCTTGTAAGATAAGTGACTTATGTCCTAGTTATATGTGGGAGTACTCGAGCTAGGAGACTAAGCCCTTTTGCAACCCGCCGTAGAGGACATGAATCCTCTAAGGGGGAGGAGGTGAAATGGCTTGGAAGCCATGGTTTGACGACAGTTGTTGTCATAGTGCCACAAGCACTTGAGTGAACATTTAAGCTCACCGAAGGTTACTTCTGTTTTTGTTATCATATAATCCTAGAGAGGGTTACCGAAGTTAGCCCTAACCACCGAAAGGCACTTAGCATCTCATAAGACCTAAATCTTAACACTAAGTTAATATTTGGTAAAAGTTGTTAAGTAAAACTAAGAAAATCCCTTGGATGTCCCTGACATCCTAGCCCCGACAACGAGCATCAAGGGTTTTCTTCATTAAAACCACTATCTAATATCTAGCATACCTAAGCCATTTATCACATGATAAACTAAGTAATGATTATTACTACCTTGGTTCGATGAGCTAAACCCCAATGCATACTATTAGTTCCTTCAAAAGGGTTAATGAGATAAAAAAGTTAAGTATGTATACATAGGTGTCATCTCCTCTTATTAATATTGTTAATACAATATAAGACCTATAATGGTCATCAATTACATTATTATTTGTAATTGTAAACACATGGTAAAGGGGAGCCTATATAGATTCATGAAACTTTACTTATTATATCTTATATTAAAGCATTATATATTTATGTGTGATTATTATATATATTGGAATGCATTAATCTGAGAATGCATGTATTTATTGGTATGAGTATGTTATTAAAGAGATTTATATAGATATTATGAAATTAATTCCTGCTCATACCTTGTACACAATAAAATAAAGAGCTTCGCTCCACTCCTAATTGAAGTAGATAATTTTACTACCTATGGAAAATAGGCGAAATGGCAAACTTATCTGGAACCCACTTTCCATCCGTGGAGGCGTTAGTTAGAGGATCTACCACTTATCATTACTGCGCAAGAGAAGTTTTAACCGTTACTTAATAATTGTGGGGAGCATTGTATGCAATCTTGTCTCCATAGTGGAGCACTGCCATCGCCAAATGGCATCTCTTGAGGGACGTGTTTCCCACTACCTCCTATCACTCGATGTTTGAAAAATTCTAGGTTACTCTATTCACATATCCCTTGCGTTATATTTAGAAATAGAACTAGTAGAGAGAAAAAAAAAATAGATATATCCCTGTAGCTTAGTTGTGATATTTAAATCATATGTTGTTCTAGCTGCGGAAAAGCTTTGGAGACTGTTCGAGAGTGTAATTATAGGCTGTATTTGTCTGGATTGATCAACTTAGATTTCCCTTCTACATTGAATACGTTTAAATTATGTGGTATTGTATTAATATAAACCTGCAATTTATTGTATCAGAGGAAGTTTTGGGCAAGGAAAGTGTGAAGCTGGAGCCAAAAATCATTTTATTGTTAATTGCTATTATTAATCAACATCCTAAATGATGGAATCATTCTTCCTGAAATTCCTTTCCATAGGCTTTGAATGTTCTCTGCATTCTGTATTGGTGGGATCGATCTACGCCAGTGCATTTCTTGTTGTGTTGAATGCATCGATCAAGGGGATCAGTCCTCTTTAGTTTTTTTTTTCTCAGTCAGTATCAATGTATTCTCTTTTTTTTTACTTGGGATTAATGGCATTAATATCCACGGGTTATACCCTATGCCACGGGTTCATACCCTTTTATGTTGACGCCAACATAGACCCCTGACAGCCTCAGTTTGAGCATTTTTAACTCGGTATCAAGTGGTAGAACCCTGGAAGGAAACTTGTTAGCAGGATGCATGGTTTCAATAATGTTATAGTTAATAGAAGTAACGCCTTCCATACTGGGAAATTCAATGGGGAAGGTATAGCTCATCTATGAGATCAATCCCCTAGAACATGTTCTAATCGAATAGCTACTTTGGAATCCTCGCAGGGTGGAGAGTATGGTAGTTAGCAGTTAGAGGGAGGCTAACCATAAAGCCTGATCTTAAATCTCTGTGTGTATTTTTTAGATCTAAGATCTGTGCAAACGCATATGTTCAATCAATATTCCTTTTGGTATAAAAATTACTGCCTACGTTGGCCATCCCTGGAGGTGGTGGATTGTCATATGACCTCTGCACTTCATTGATTACTAGTTTCGTTCAGTAGGATGAATGAAAATCTCAGCCCTTTGTTGATTGTTGAATTGCAAAAACCTTCCTTCTTTATATCAGTATTTATACATATATAACGCTGCCTGAAACGAGGGATTTTGGTTTGGTTCATACTTTTTATGTTATCAATGACCTTAAAGTATAAGTTTGTTGGGTTTTTGTTTGGCAAGTTATTTGCTGCCAAAACAATAGACCGGGTCGAGCTGTAATTGTATATATAAGGATCAGGTTAAAAGCTAAATTGTCAAAAGGCCCTTAAGATTAATACTTGATAAGGTAGTAGGGGTATCTTGGTAGATCAACCTTACAACATCGATACTTATTTGAATAAATCTACAAACACCTTTAGTATTGGTTGACAACAACTAGTTGTGCGTAAATCATTCGGTAAGGTCTGCCAAGCTAGGGGTTGCTTCTTTAGTAAAGTTTGGACTTTATAATTCACTATTTTAGTATTCAAGGGGGTGACAAAAGGTTTGTATCGGTGACACAAGCTTCATTCTGTGTCTAACACCCTGTATTTATGACGCAAGCTTTATTTCTATGTTAAAAGCTTTCTTTCTGTGTTGATGGCTTTATTTCTGTGTTGAAGGCTTATTTTTGTGTTAAAAGTTGTATCTCTGTATCACAAGTTTTCTTTCTGCGTTTTTGATAAGGATCTTTTAAATAAATAAGAAGTCTCAAGGGGGTAGTTAGCTTGTCATTTTATAGTACAAGTATGTGTACTCTTAGCATACTTATATATTTTGTTATGGGACAACACTTACAAGTTGTGTTCCCTTGTTTCTCTTATCATAGTTCATGATTCTTAAGTAGAAGAGCCTTTTGTTTTAAGGCCACTATATCTTGTAGAAGTAATGTACCTAATCTAGGGTTATGTTATACGTATGATGAAAGAACTCTCTATGAGAGATCCCTTGAGAATGAGGGAAGTTGATTCTGGAAAGCACCAGTATGGTGGGAATGTATCCTCCTTTTGATTAAATAATATAAAACCCCCTTTTGTGGACGTAGCCCAAGTTGTGGGTGTCCTTTATGTGTGGTTTGGTAATCATTGTGTGCATTTAAAATGATATGGTTTATTGATTTAGATGTATTTTACTGGTGGTATAAATATAACTTGTCATGGGTAACTTGAAGGTGTCTCTCTCATCTATGAAGGGTTATGATAGTTTTCAATATTTATGTTTATGTGTATGCTTATGTCGAATAACTTCTTGGTAAAAATGGGTTTCTGGATTGATTATGTTATTCATGGAATAAATGACATAAATATATTTAAGGTTTTGGCAGGCACAGTTAAGTCACCACCACTGAGTACAATTCCCATGAATATATTCAAGGTAAAGATGGTAAGGTAAATAATGGCAAGGTAAATCATGTGAACACTACTTAAATGATCTGTCATCGTTAATAGTTATCCATTTGGTTTAAGCAAATTACTAGCATACAATTGCAATGTTTACCTTGCACATAAATATCTCGAGAATTTTTCCATGCGTTGATAGGTGCACCCTTAAAATGATTGTTTTCCCTCAAGGATGAACGATGAAATTAAATAATCTGCAAGTTGATTATTTCTTTTACCAATGCAAGTACAATGGATGTTGGCTCTTTTTTTCCATTAGAAAGATCTTAACGTTATGAAAAGTTTTCAAAAATTCATAAATTTACCAACCCTAAAATTTGGGTTCGTTACATTTTTCTATTCGAATAGTGTGTTTTTTGACTACTTATGGGTCCTAAAATTGCAGTTTTTTATTATGAAACTATGAATTTCAATTCAAAAAGTGTGAATTTCAAATCAAAAAATGCAATTTTTTATTTGAAAAGTGTGAATTTCAAATAAAAAAATGCAAATTTTGATTTGAAAAGTGAATTTCAAATTAAAAAATGCAAATTTTGATTTGGAAAGTGAAATTTTCATTTGGAAATGTGCAATCTTCAAAGGTGAAAAGTGCAATGTCTATAATATTCAGTTCTTGCTTGAATAGCAAGTTTATCAGTTATTGTTTCTTTTTTGATACAGTATCAAGAATATGTGGATTTTTACATATATAATTTTAGTAGTTTCCAAACGAGTCATGGATTCTTTGCGTAATCTGTATAGGGACAGCTTACTTACACAGTAGTAAGTAGTAAACGGTGTATTATGCATCACAACAGTAATTTTCCTCAAATGCCTAGAGGCTCGTGGACATTCTAGACGCTCGACGTTTGCTCATCGAGCCAGGCTGATAGATAGACTAGAAGGATTGTAACAAAATATAAATTTGTTCAGCTAAGATCACATCAAACAATATCCGTAGGAACATCCATCCCACTCTCAACACTATGCTCCATATGTTCTCGTTGTTCCTTAACTGCTGCAAGTCCCTTCTCGTTTATTATAATTTTTTCTCATGTCCATCCTAGCCTTGGTGACCATGCCCATATGATGCTATTTACATTGATCACCATATTTTGTTCTGCACCAACAACCCATTGTTGCTTTCTATTTAAGCATTGTTTGTACAAGACCTTCAGATCCTTCGATGCTCCTATTGGCTTCCACCATTGCACCTCTACTTTGTAAGACCCAAGAGTAGTAGCATCTGAATCCTGATAAATATTACCAATCGACCTACCCAACCATATTGCACAATCTGGCTCTGGTGATTTCACAATGACCATTTGTCCCTTTACAACATCCACTCTTGGAATGAATTCATCTCTAGGCTTGTTGCATACTGGTCCAACGTAGCAAGCCTACAAAGCAGGAACATTTTCCTTCAATTAAGCATCCATAATTTCATGTTCAGATCTTGTAGGTAAAATACTATGAATATCATGGCTTCTCGATGACCATAAGTGAGTTGCTAATTGATCAACACTCTCGAAGGGACTATACAAAGATTTATATACAACCTCCCAACAATTTAACTTGGGACGCAAAAGCCGTTCACCTCCCTTCTTAATCCCTCGATTCCAGAATGAAATATATGTTTCTATTCCTTTTATTTTATTTCGTCAATTTCTGAAGGTCTTTTTTATTGCAGATTTAATAACCTTGTCTGCCCCACCGATTAGTCTGCGCTACCATATGGAAATGACCGCCACAAATGAATAGGAGACTACCAAGCTTCATCCTGAAGTGATGCCCTCCATTGCATGACTGGGTGTTATCTATGAGCTGAAATTTTAAAAACTGGCATTTTTTTATACTGATAATTTTGGCATTTCCATCCAAAAGGTGGGGTTTCACAAAACTCTTAAAATCATAAAGTTAATCAATTAGATAAGGGACATAGAAATTGTGATCTTCACATGTCCTATACGTATCCATAATTTCCGAGAGTGAAAATATATCCTTATGCATTAGCTTTACTAATAACCTTCCATAAGTGTGAAAGTTTGGAATGCACACTAATCACATCTCTAGGCTCTGATACATGTGACAGAACAAACATAGATATAGATCTAGATTCAATAACAACTTCACTTAGAATATTTCAAGATAGCAGAAATATGAGAAGAAGAATATTGAGACAAAACTAGAGAAATTCACTCTATAGATTTATTTCCATTATGCATTGTTGAGCAAAAGCTAGTACAATATATAGATGCTCTCAGGAGGCAAAATCGAGATACTTAGTGGAAAGTTGAGTAGCTCACAATAATGAGGCTTATATTGGACCAATTCACCCATCAATGACATGAGGCCAAGTGTAACTCATAGATTGGGCCATAATTGGGTTCAATGAACATAGATGGACCATGAGGAGGTTAGGCTTGTCAAAATAGTGTGAAAGGTACCATTATGAGGGTGGATTAGGTGGTTTAGGATTGAGTGGAAGTTAGGTGGCCAAGGAGTGGCCAAAATAGCCAAGAAAGGGTCAAAATGACTAGATATAGTGCATGGGCACCTATGGTCAAAGACAACTCCTTAAAACAAGGGAATCAGGGTGCCTTAGTTCAAGGAGTGGTAATAAATGCTGGAGGTGGCCATTAATAAGGCACCCAACAACTAGTTTGACTATATTTTGGCCCATATTTGGTGGATAAGTCATCATTTAACCCTAACTACTTCTAACAACCCCAGAATAAGGAAATAGGCACACTTGTGGACAAACTTGGCATTTATGGTAAACCACTGGTCTAATATGTGGACAAACTCCCTAGACTAGGCACTATGAAGCCAAACCACACTAGGTAGAACAACATGAAGGTCCATGACATGAATATGATGGTGATATTGTTCTAACAATAAGTTCCATCTATGTCTTCATGGGTATGTCTAACCAGGAGGAATCCAACTTCAACTATCTCGAACACTCTCCTTACTATTAAAAGAGACAAAAATGCGAATACAAAGAGGTTTTTGTTATCGCCTGAATAATTATCTATTTGCAACAACAATATGGGTGGTAGTTTTCTATCTGGCATGCATTGATTAGTACCATCAACACACAATAATTCATGCCGCATTACATTTTGTCTGTATATCACACACTTTTCATATGACTCCGATTGCAATAGAGCATCATGCAATTGGTGCTTAGATGTTCCACCTTTGCAGAGCAAATCACCATATTTATCAACCATTGGTTCTTCAATACTCTTCAAGCATTTAGACAGGGATATCACAGTGAAATTCGATCCCATCTCTAAAAATGAGAGGCTAAAATAGGAAAAACCCCCAGTCTTGTGCCCATGAGTCAACATTCCAGTCAATGATATGGGAAGATTCATAACATTACTAAAATATTTTGCTTCTTACCCATCCTTGGGATGGAAGTCTTTGAGTTATCCATTTTGTTATGAACAATACTAAGAAAAGTCTTTGTATTTTTTTGTGAAGATAATCTATGAGAATAATATACTTGGTGACAACTTGCGATATATTTATTATGAGCTTCACAATGTCCTCGCAACCTTTCCACCTCAGCTGGATCATTGGTCCCCTTAAGCCTATCCTGTATTGTAATGCACTCATTAAACCTGGCAAAGGAGTTTGATTTAGAAATTTTAACATCTCGAAAATCTTCTCTCATCACCTTGCTAAAGGAGGATTGTGATACTGGAGGAAAACCAATACTTTCGATTTCTTCATTTGCCATTTTTCCCAGCAAACCATCGGACATATTAGATGGCAATAATTTCAAGGTTGTCCTTGTTCCATCTTCAATGATTAATTGTGTAAGATGTGGAGATTTGTCTGAATTCTCTTCTACAATTTTATTAATAGTAGCTACCTTTGCAACAGTGTTCGCCCTAGATTTTTCCAAGCCATTGTTACCATGCACAACTCTCGCATCACCATTCAAGAACATGCTTTTATAATAGTAGAAAGTGCTCATTTTTATCCCATGGCATTTATACCATGCATTTTGACAGACGTCTAGTGTGTCTAATCTCATTGTAAATATGCTTCTTTTTCTCTCATCTTCTTCTTTGGCCATAGGAGCATTTTATTCCATAGAATTTATAACATATTGTCTTCATGAATTTCCATTCATACTATGCAATTTATTCACACATTCAACTATCGTTTGAAGTGAAATTTTCAAGATACAAAGATTTGAGCAACAATGTTCAATGACAATTTTTAAAAGGAATGCACCTTGATCAATTCCAAGCCTGTAAGGTACCGATCTTGAATTTATTTCAGAAATGTTAGTTCCACCTTGCCGCTTTACAAAATTGTAAAGCCTTGTTCCATTACCTTTAACACCTGTATATTCACAATAGGGAGTACCTGGAAGGACCATCTGTAAAGGATATTCTTCAAAAATATTCCAAATGTTGACCATGTTTTCATTTATGTTCTTTTTTAGTATAACATCCAAAGGAACATCATTGAAGTCAAACAAATTGTTTGCAGGCCATCTTACAAGAGAGCCTTCAAATACACCACAATCCTCGCAATTGCAGAAGACTTTATGAACTAAAATACCAAACTCACCAACATCTAGTGGTTTGAATTGTACAATGTCTCCTTGAAAAACAATTGACACTATTCCCCGTGCAACATAATGGGGCTTTAGAGAACATTAATGTATCAAATTAACTTTCTCTCTAACAAATTTGATATTGTGATTTTCTCTTAATACTTTCAAAGTTGTTTCAGATATATTCTTGTTGAAATTGCTTTCAATAGAAAGCTATGTTTCTGTATTAAAATCTATGATTCTTTTAATCGACCATACAACAAAGCCTCCATTTCTTAACCCTGAACAACATGCCATACAAGAAAGCAACATTTCATCCACCAGAATACCAAAGGAGAAGTCACCCGAAAACATTCCCCCAACAAAATCAGTCCCACTCACATTTGTTACAAAACCTACGGAAATGCAATCCTTGGATTTTTAACACTTATGTAACAACTTAACTTTTCTCATAATAAAAGAATATTTATTCTCAATTGTTATGATATGCTATACACTTGTTGAAGTAGAAGCTGGTATATCATTCACCTCATTCTCATGAAGAGCAGATCCAATGTGGTTAACGATCTCAGATTCAGGCCATTGAATATAACCACCAACTGCCTCTGACAACATATCTACACCTTCTAATGGATAGGCCAATGAAGACTTGCATTTAAAGTCCTAGTAACGTTTACAATGATACATCCATCATGAATGTTGATATTATGTAATATTTTTATTTCAGGAAAATAGATCCCTTCAACAACTTTCAATCCATTCAGAAGGAGGTCCACACATTGTTGAGAACCAAAATCCATTTCAGAAGCGATTTCTAAAATATAAAACAACATGACACGTTGTTGAGAACCAAAATCCATTTCAGAAGCGATTTATGAAATATAAAATAACAGGAGCACATTAAAAATAATATTTATTTTAAACAAATAATATTTTTTTCCACTAGTATATATTATCAAATAAGTCAATAAGAAGGGTCGACCAACCCTTCGTTTACACGAGAAAGGTAAAAATATTTAAACTCCAAAGTCTAGTCCGAGAATTCCCAAATTTTGACTTCCGCTGTAAATAGTAGGGATCCGTACATCAGCTAAGTTATAACATATAAAAAATGTTTGTCCAGACTTCCGTTTTCCAACAAGAATGATTGGTCGCCCCTTCGTTTAGTAGATAATTGTGAACACCTATATCCAGAAATTCCCTATATCCAGAATGGCGAACACAAGAAGGATTGAACGACCCTTCTTGCAGTCGAGAACTATTATGAAAAGAATACTGGGCGGGAGAAGGGTTGGCCAACCCTTCATATATGAGGCAATTGTAAAAATATTCAACCTACGAAGGCTAGGCCGTCAATTCATGTATATCCAAAATGGTGAGCTCTGGAAGAATACTTAGCACAAGAAGGGTCAACCGACCCTTCATTTATGAGAGAAATGTAAAAATATTTAATCTACGAAATCTAGGCCGACAATTCCCGACTTCCGAATTCCACTGTAAATAGTAGGGATCCAGACATCAGCTAAGTTATAATATATAAAAATGTTTGTCCCACCTCCATTTTCCAACAAGAAAGATCGGTCGCCCCTTCGTTTAGTATATAATTGTGAACACCTATATCCAACAATTCCCTATATCCAGAATGGCGAACACAAGAAGGATCGATCGACCCTTCTTACAGTCTATAACTATTATGAAAATATTACTTGGCAAAAGAAGGGTCGACGGATCCTTCATTTATGAGGGAATTGTAAAAAGATTCAACCTACGAAGGATAGGCCATCAATTCATGTATATCCAAAATGGTGAACACTGGAAGTATAATGAGCACAAGAAGGATCGACCGACCCTTCTTGCAATATAGAACTATTATGAAAAGAATACTGGGCAGAAGAAGGGTCGACCGACCCTTCATTTATGAGAGAATTGTAAAAATAATCAATCTACGAAGGCTAGCTCTTCAATTCATGTATATCCAAAATGGTGAACAGTGGAAGAATACCGAACACAAGAAGGGTCGACCGACCCTTCATTTACGAGATAAATGTAAAAATATTTAATCGATGAAGGTTAGGCCGACAATTCCTGACATCCAACTTAATCTGTAAATAATAGGGACCCGAACATCAGCTATGTTATAACATATAAAAAAATCTTTGTCTCGACTTCCATTTTCCGACAAGAAGGATTGGTCGTCACTTCGCTTAGTAGATAATTGTGAACACCTATATCCAGAATGGAAAACACAAGAAGGATCGACCAACCCTTCTCATAGTCTAAAACTACTATGAAAAGAATACTGGGCAGACTAAGGGTCGGCCGCCCCTTCATTTATGATGGAATTGTAAAAATACAACAACTTGAAGAAAGAGCGGCCGCTCTTTCTCTGAGAATATTTCCACTTTCCAGCAAAATGTGCGAAGCAATGTTCCTATGAAATTTGTATTTAGAGTGTTGATATCTACTTTACCCACTCCTAAAAGCCATCCTTGGAGGAAGAGTCGATCGACCCTTCATTTACGAGAGAAATGTAAAAATATTTAATCTACGAAGCCTAGGACAAAAATTTCCGATTTCCGACTTCTGCTGTAAATAGTAGGGACCGGGACATCAACTAAGTTATAACATATAAAAAAAATTGTGTCCCAACTTCCGTTTTTCGACAAGAAGGATCGATTGCCCCTTCGTTTAGTAGACAATTGTGAACACCTATATCCAGTAATTCACCTATATCCAGAATGGAAAACATAAGAAGGATAGACCGACCCTTCTTGCAGTAAAAAACTATTATGAAAATAATATTAGGCAGGAGAAGGGTCGACCACCCCTTCATTTATGAGGGAATTGTAAAAATACAACAACTTGAAGAAAGATCAACCACTCTTTCTCTGAGAATATTTCTACTTGCAAGAAAACTGTGAGAAGCAATGTTCCTATGAAATTTGTGTTTAGAGTGTGAATATCTACTTTCCCCACTCCTAAAAAACATCCCTGGAGGAAGGAGCGAATGCTGTTTCTCCTCAACATCTACTTCCAACACCCCAAAATAGAACAACCTGAGGAAAGAGCGACCACTCTTTCTCTGAAATTTTTTTGACTTGCCAGCAAACTCTTTGAAGCAAAATTTCTATAAATTTTGTTGTTAAAATGTCGACATCTAATTTCCCAGGGTGACACGTGGAACGCTCAAATTGTGACACCTAGTAGATTTGATTTTTAAAATTAGTCCAAAGATATTATAAATGAATATTAAGGATATTAATGGTACCATTTCAATATAAATTATCAGGACTGAATCATCATCATCACTATCAATTGTTCGTGACAAGACATATTGTCGACTAAAGCATGGTGAGATTATTTTCTTCACACAAGTGGTAGAAACCATCATTCACTATTACCATTGTCAAAATAACCGCCATTTCAGAATTTTATCATATAAACCATCACCATGTCAACATACAATCCTTTCTCAAGGCATCGATTGGAGTGAGACATGTACAATTACTCCAACAAAATCTATAGTCACTACATATGATATATATGACCACCATCATGCCATAGTGTGATAATTACCATTCCCCATCCGTCCTATCCCCGTCAATTCACCAATTCAGTCCCCAATCACTATATATAGGCTAAACCATACCCCATATCGTATCAAAATGAAATCTTCGGGAAGTCATGGCACTCTTCTTTACCGCCTCTGTTCCCTATCCTTTGTTGTTTTATCATAAATACTTGAGTCTTATGGTCGCTCGCAAGTTCTCTTCATGATATATGAGCATTTCGACATCAGTTCCCTGACAAATCCTTACCACACCATGATATATGGGCATTTCAAGCACTCTCGAAGCCCAAAGACCAGGATTTGTCATTATATTCATTGCCACCAATCACGTTTTCATCATTCTTCTTTCACTAACTGATTGGTGTACACGTTGGAGCGGACGTGAGAATATTAGTGGTCCATGTACCTGTTTTCTTGGACACTTCCTTCTCTAAAACAACATGAGTTGCCACTGTCGTCAACGTTAGGCTTGCAACAATCGTCTAAGAATAGCCATATTGACATCAAGAATACTCATGTTGACAGCATGAAGAGCCATATTGACAGCAAGAATGACCTTGTTGACAACTTTCGTCTACCATCTCCCAGACATGAAGACCCATTTCCAGCCACGATAGTAGCCGGTCGTCCAAAGTTGCTTGGTACAAGACCATGTTGTCAGCTTTCGTCTACCATCATGGACACACTCCCACACTTGACGACACATTTCCAACCACGATATTAGCTGGTACCAGCTCAGAGTCATCAACTGTCTACACTTAGTTACAAAACAAGCCACGGTGAAGTTCACCTGTATATCCAACTCCAATTATTTTTTGATTTCTTCGGGACAAAGAAAGATCTTGTTCATGGGGGATATGTTGGAGGAGGCTAGTTTGGCTGCTCAACTATGTCCTCCATTCGACCACTTCAGAGAACATGTCGAATCGTCGTGTCGACCACCACATGTGGAGTCAGTTAGTCAAGTCAGTTAGTGAACCGACGGGTTGTTATGTAACCGTCTATAAACTATATATATATAGGCTTGAAAAGAGCAAATAGAAAACCTTTGTCTATGTTGCGATTGGAAAAAGGTATTAAAGTATTTATTAATTTAATATTCATATACTTCCAAGCTATTATTTTAATTCTTAAAGGAAAGTTTGAGATAACTATAACGTTTCGACATGCTACAAGAGAGAGATAAGGTTCTAAGTATATTTATTGACAAGCAAGTAAGACATTCCAACAATTTTACTCTTATATGACGAGCTAGACGGCTATTGACGAGCAATGATAACTTCAATTTTTATCCCTGATTCATGGGTCGATACAAATCTGCCTCCAAATTCAGATTTTTTGGAAATAGTGTGTTTTGTCAGAATTATAGATGATAACTCCTAAAAAAAAGGTAAAGCTAATGACTTTTGCACCATCTAAAGTGGGGAGCGGTATAAGGGCTAACTAAAACACCCCCGACTCGTTGGAATCCAATAGAGTAATTCTTGCAAAAATCACAATTTGGAGTGTTCATATCGCAATGTTAGCGATCTGGATAGTTTTAAAATTGGGCAATTAGTCTAGAACAGTCAATCCCAATTGCTAAAATTACAAAAATGTGAAAATAACAATTTCCAGCAATAATTTTAACTGGTTTTTATCCCAAAATCGCCAGAAAAGCAAGGCGTTTTGGTTGTCTTTTATCCTACAAGTCTAAAGTGGTACCATTTCAATATAAGCATATGGATTTAATGCCACGTCATTGCGCCGATTTGGTTAAATCGAGGAAGGATTGGGTAAATCGATGACGGATTTGGGTGCAACAGTTAAGGCGCGACGCACAACCTCGCAAGTGGATGAAGGCACCTTTAATGGCCAAAGAGGGCGAAAGATTCGGTAAATCAACGGAGGATTTGGAAATTAATGTCCAAAATTGACTCGATGGACAGAGAGCAGGAGACCAAACTTTATAAAAACATGCAAATATGAACAGTTCGACCCATTGTGTATTGTGAGAATTGTGGAATAAGATTCAAGCGAAGACAAACACAAGTGAAGTTAGAAATTTTCAATGGCGTATGTAATCTCCAGCACGAGCACACCCGAACAACCCAGGGTGACAATTGTTGAAGAAGAACCAGAAATAGCATCCGCACCAGTGCTGATATTCAGGGAGAAGAGAAGCGCCAGCCGACCGACAAGTTCCGAAAGAAGAACGAAAACCCACTGTGCCTTGGCAAGGGCCACGACGGCAGGAGGAGAAGCAGGCACATCAGGGGCTGTAGAAGAAGAAACGGCAGAAGCAAAGGGAAGACAACAAGGTCCGACAGTCACATACATTCCAGGGTATGTGCCACCGTGAAAGGAAGGGGCACTAGCAGTAAGACTGGGTAAGAATGCCAAGTACACTATCAAGGAGCCAACGACACTGGAGGGTATCCATACCACCAGAGATATATTGCAACGACTGCAAAACTGCAGTACAATGACCATGACATTATGGCATATCCAGAATGCATATAGTCCACATACATGGAGAAAAAGAATGGATATGGAGGTCCAATCACGATGGAGCCAATGCAGTGGGCGTTGGGCTTGGAGCGATCAAGGCTCCAATCAATAATTCACATGCCACATTTTGGGAGATCAACAGAAGTGAATGCTTGTATAAAGAAACTATTGGTTTGATTTCACGGTGGATACTTATGGTTAGATACGAAGATTCCAATCACCGTCGACCTTATATCGAATATTACTGGATTACCCAAGGCCGGGGTCGACCCTTCGTAATACTTCCAAGGGAAGGACAATGATAATAAGTAAGCTGCGAAGATGAAGAACAAGTATAGGGTGGAGAAAAACACCTGAGGATACTTGATCGACATGATCAATGATCATGCCATTAGGATCGCAATGAAGTTGCTGGCAATCAAGATCAGTGTACATCAAGGGTGATTGCATCGAAAAAATAGTGTGCGGCCGGAGTTCAAATCAACCGGTTGCTATTTTTGTTAAATGAACTAATGGAGGACATAGTAGCAACCTAGGAAAAAGGTAAGCCATTCACATACTCGTGGTTTTTTTTATTAATTGCGCTGGTTGCATGGATGGAGCCACCGCAGTACCAGTGTATGGAGACAGAAGTAGCCAAAGTGTGCTTAGGGCATGGTATAATAATTTATGGGCGTTAAACGACAAGGAGAGGCAAAAAAGTAATAACATTCAATTTTTTATTTTCCTAGAAAAGTTGTGAACAGAAGCGGTGAAGATCCCATGGCTAACATAAGAGGCAAAAAAGAAGCATAGGAGAATCACAAGGCTTTTTGTGGGACCGCAAGCAATATTCATTCGAGTGCGTGCAGACCCACAAAAGCAGTGGCTCGCGATGCAATACAAGCCACGCGAAACAAAATTGGATGCCATTGTGCAAGAATGGTCAGAAGAATGGAAAGTTCCAGTGAATAAGGATCAACTGTCAGACTCAGAGGATGGACAGCCAATAGACATACCAAAATCCCAAGAAGAAACAAAAGATTCAGATGATGAAGGGTATGGTGCGGATGAACAATCACGCACCGCAAGCAACAATAGAGCATCATTACCCACATTGACGGATTCAGAGCTAGAGGAGAAACAACATGAAGCAAGAACAATGAATAGGATGGAGCGAAATGAGGAGAGTGTAGTGTCTGTCCCTTTTTAAGAAATTTGAAAAAATTGGGAAAATTGTAATTTTTGGCCAATTCGACCCTTAGACTAGTTATGACTCCAATGCTTCCAAACAGATCCAAATGCTTCTGAATTGGGTCTGGAGGTATTCGAAAGGTGTTAATACATAAAAATGAGGCTTACAGGTGTCTGGACACTCTCAAAATACTTTTGCAACATTCATTTACAATTAGGGAAAGATAGGGAAATTTACTAGTCAAATCGAGGTTCAAAACCCCCAAGGGTAGGGGAAAAAGATGGCTTTCCAAATGCTGTACGACCTTCCCAAATTTCAGAACAGAGACATGGTACTATTAAATTACTTCAGTAGGCTCCAAAATGAATCATCAATCAGTTTCTATAGGCTTCTTCAACTCCCATAAATCAAAGGTTTGTGGACATGTCTTCACATAGGGGGAAATGATAGGAAACTTCACCATTTGCCATGGAATTTGAGATTTATGTTCCAAAGGATTATGAAATGTATATGAAACTTCTTCAAGAAATTAATGACTCTCCATGCATCATAAAAATCATATAGATGGGCTGATACAAGTCGAAATAAAACAACTTCGAGCTTTCATAACAAGACATGGGGAAAATGGCACCATTTACACATTGTTTAGTATTTTGACATAGTTTCAATTGGTATTTAGACCTGAGGATATTCTGAGAAGAAAATACAGAGTAAATACATCATATTACAAATAAATGGGGCCACAAGAGCTCCCCCAAATAGAACAACATCTCACCAAGTGCGCCCTTCCTCCAAGAGCCAAAATATGAAGAGAAAAGTGAGAATGGTGTGGAAACAAGTTGAAGAAGAGAATGTCACGAGATACACTATAGCTTCAACCTGCAAAAAATAAATCCATTGTAGCTCCAAATGAAATGTATGAATGGCATCCCCAATTTCCAATTAGGATGGGAATCTTTCACCCTCGAAATTGGTACTAAGGCAAATAGAGTAAACACTCCACTAGCATGGACAAGCTATTCTCTCCAATATGCAAAATGAGAAATGATCAAAAGCCACTCTCCTTCTTTTTTCTTGAATTTTATTAACTTCCAAATACCTCCTTATCTCGAATTCCCTCCATGAGCTTCATGCCAACTCGAATTGGGAAGAGATTCCAATGTGTGCCACTTGTCCCTCCATTCCTAGCCTCCTCCTTCACTCAATTTGAATGGATGACTCTTTGGCTGCCCTAACTCCCTTGTGTGCCCTATTGGAGGATATATTTATCCCTGACATGTCATATATGTCAGATGTCAGCAATCAGGTCTGATTTGTGTCATAGGTGTCATAACATCTTCATCATTGTTGTCATAGAAGCTAGGGAATCTAGCCCAAGTGTCTCAATTTCTCTCAAATGCCTCTTCTCTTCCATGGGAGTTACTCTTCCACTCCAATTCGACCTTAATTGATTAATTCCAAGTATATTGACCTTCCAACTCCCCCAAGAATGTGGAATCCACCTAGGATTCAAATGGGTGAGAGTGGAATGCCATGTGGCGTGGGGAATCTTGCTTAAGTGGGTCCCACACCTCCAATGTTCCCTCATGACCAAGTGCCACCTTATTTTCCTATATTAATTATTTATTTATTCCCCATTTAATATATTTGGTCAAGCTAATGTCCATTTGGGGTTTTATAGTTCCCTTATTCCAAATCTAATGTTTCCACCCAACCCAGGAAACTAGTAGATTGGTGGAATTTTCTCTTTTTGAGATTTATTTGAATGGGGACATTACAGTCCTCCCCACCCAAGATTGCTTTCCCTCAAGAAATTTAAATTTATGATGCCGCAAAATGGTCCCTTCTCTATGAGGTGGCCTTCCAGGAGGATGCCTCAATGTGGACTTCATACTATGGGAGGACCCTACTTGATTCAGATAGGTGTGCATTCCTCTCAATACCCTTTGTTTTCCTTCAGAATATTTGAATCTCATTTCAGGGACTTGATAGTTCACTGTATGTTCCCCTATATAGTACATCCATTGCACTCCCAATACCACATTAGTATCAGCAACATCAACCACATAAAAGCTATCAAAAAATGTGTAATTACCTATGGTGAGTTGTAGCTTTGGAATCCATGTTTTGCACTCCATAGTATGGTGACCTGGAATGATGACTGTGAAGCCATTGAAAGGTTCAAAAAGTATCTTTATCCTCTCCACCATGGCTGCATCAATAAAGTTACGTGTGTCGCCTCCATCTACCAATATTGAAACCCTTTGTCCTTGTACCACTCCCTGGAATCGAATAGTGTGGAAACGAGGCACTCTTGGAAGCACTTCCAGTATCCCTTTGTCATGTAATGGATGATCTTCTTCTTGTTTCCATTCTTCTGCTGTGTCATATCCCTCTTCTTGGGATGAAAGATGTCCTGCTTCCTTCATACCCCCTTCATACTCATCATCATCAGAAAATACTTCAATGAATTGTGCTTTCCCCTTAGCACATTTATGTCCTAGTACCCATGGTTGGAAACATGTGTAACAAAGTTTCTTTCTTCTGAGTTCTTCCCTGCTTGGTCCCTCTTTCTTATCCTTTCTAATTGCATCTTATTTCCATGGCTTCTTTTCAAATATTAACTAGGAAGGAAGGTTGGGCTTGGGAGGAAACCTTGTCTTGGGTAGTACATTTTGCAGATCTCTTGCCAAGTTCATGGCATATTTCAATGAAGTAGGTTTGTGGGCCTTAACTAAAACCTTCAAAGGTTCATCCAAACCTTCAGTAAAGAGAAATACTAATCTGACCATATATATATCAGCCACCTTAACTGATAATTTTTGAAATTCTAACATGTACTCATCCGGTGTTCCACTTTGCTTCAACTCTGCTAGTTCTTTGAAAGGAATTTATGGTCTTTTTGCTCAAATATTTCCAATACCCTGTTAACAAATTCTTCATATGTTGTAACCTGATCATGTCCCAAGGTTTTAATTCCATGGAACCACCAATCATTGGCATCTCCATCAAGATGCAAAATAGCCATTTTTAGAGCATCCTCTTCAATCATTGGATTCAACTAAAAATACACATCTAGTTTTTGTATCCAAGTATTTGCAGAACTTTGAGATGAACCATCAAAGGTAGGAACGGGCATTTTACCTATGGCATAATTCAATTATTTATTTTGAAAATGAGTTATGTTACCTCCTCTCATTTTGAGCTTGTTTGAGACAGTAAAGAATTGATCAAATGGCAATGTTCTTCTACAATCTTCACTCAACTCTTTCCATTCTGCTAGAATTTCCTTCATGCCAATTTGAGTGTTAGGATCTTCTTTGGTATCAATAAAATTAGGTGTGGTATCTCTTGTTGAGCTATGAACTCATGAGCTCGATTATGAGGCCCTATTCTTGACAAAATTCTTCCAACTACTGTCTTCTTTTCCTCACTAGAGGAACTGCTAATGCCTCCTATGGCCAATTTGCTACCAATTTGACTAGCCATCAATTCGAATCCTTGCATTATATGCCTTGTCATATATTAAAAAAAAGGTTTCATGAATTTCCTAAACTCCTCTTTCTCCTCCATATCAGAATTTCCTTTCTCATCCTTAGCCATAGTCTCAATAGAATACACCTCTTCTCCTTCTTCTTCCTCTTCACCAAAAGCACTTTTAGTTTCAGTTTCTAAGGGTGGGGGGTGATTTATTTGGATTCTTGTCCTCATAAATGGTCATCCACATCAGGTTCAAGGACCATACTCTGATACCACTTGTAGTGTCCCTTTTTAAGAAATTTGGGAAAATTGGGAAAATTGTAATTTTTGGCAAATTCGACCCTTAGACTAGTTATGACTCCAATGCTTCCAAATGGCTCCAAATGCTTCCGAATTGGGTCTGAAGGTATTTGAAAGGTATTGAGACGTAAAAATGAGGTTGCTAGGTTTCTGGACACTCTCAAATACTTCTGCAACATTCATTTACAATCAGGGAAAAATAGGGAAATTTACTAGTCAAATCGAGGTTCAAAACCCCCAAGGGTAGGGGACAAAGATGGATTTCCAAATGCTGTACGACCTTCCCAAATTTCAGAACAGAGACATGGTACTATTAAAGGACTTCAATGGTCTCTCAAATGCATCATCAATCAGTTTCTATAGGCTTCTTCAACTCCCATAAATCATAGGTTTGTGGACATGTCTTCACATAAGGGGAAATGATAGGAAACTTCACCATTTGCCATGAAATTCGAGATTTATGTTCCAAAGGATTATGAAATGTATATGAAACTTCTTAAATACATTAATGACTCTCCATACATCATAAAAATCACATAGATAAGCTGATACAAGTCTAAATAAAGCAGCTTCAAGCTTTCATAACAAGACACGGGGAAAATGGCACCATTTACACATTGTTTCGTATTTTGACATAGTTTCAATTGGTATTTCGACGTGAGGATCTTCTGAGCAGAAAATATAGAGTTTAACATCGTATTAAAAATAAATGGGGCCACAAGATCTCCCCCAAATATAACAACATCTCACCAATTGCGCCCTTCCTCCAAGAGCCAAAATATGAAGAGAAAAGTGAGAATGGTGTGGAAACAAGTTCAAGAAGAGAATGTCACGAGCTGCCCTATAGCTTCAACCTGCAACAAATGAATCCATTGTAGCTCCAAATGAAATTTATGAATGGCATCCCCAATTTCCAATTAGGATGGGAATCTTTCACCTTCAAAATTGGTACTAAGGCAAGTAGAGTATGTTGATGTATTTGTAACTTCGGAAGATATTCACTTGTATATTGTATGCATTACATTTGTGCTTTATTGTATCCCCCAACGGAGATGTATTATTCCTCCGATTGGAAGTGTCATCATGTGTACTTGCAAGTGTCGCAAGTTATATTGTAACTGTCGTAACTTATACTTGATGGGTTATTAGACCACCTTGTTGGGGTCAGCCTTGTATGAGTCATGTGGGTTGAAGGGTTATTAGACCACCCTATTGGGGGTCGGCCCAGTCATAATTATGTTATGTGGTTAAGTTGGGGCCGACCTAGTTGAGTAAAGGTCAAGTGATGTAGTGTATAAATAGAGAGTGTGTCTCTCTCATTTTACACATTCTCTCTTCACTCACTTCGCATTAGTGAGAGAGAGGAGGAGTGCGCACAAGTGGAGGAGGAGTATGTTGGTGCTAATATCTATATCTTGGGTTTGATCATGGTGATCCTTGTATTGATGCTTATTCTATCTCTGAGGAAGTTGCGGGTTTTTTCACCTTCTTGGTTTTCCTCGGTGAAATGTTTTGTGTCTCTTGTCTCTTATGCTTGATATGTTGTACATGTTGTTGCTTCAGTTAAGATCCTAGATCAAATTGAATTAAATTTAGAAAAACTAACATGGAGTCAGAGCTAGCCTGAAGGAAGGCATGGTATGGCATTTATGAGACTTGTTTCACTTGCGGCAAATTGGAAGCTAGGGCTTGATATAGCAAAAACCAATCATCGTAGCACTTTCTCTATAAATCCATTTTGGAAAATTTTCAGGATTTGAAACTTCTACAGGTCGTAGATGACATCCCCATGTACCTTGTTTCCGAAGCACAACTTCTAATTCGTTGTACTTTGTGATTTATGATCCGTACAAGTTAGGGTTTCTGCCTCTTCTAGATCTCAAGCACAAACATGTGACCTAGGAAAAAAGGTCATAACTTGGGCTAGGAAGATCCAAATGAAATTTAGTAAAATGTGACAGGTAGGGCACATACTGTACTTTCATAGGCCGAAGGTTCGGAGGCTGAAGTTGAACCAGTGACACGTGGCACGCCGTACAAGTTCGCTCTCCTGTTTTATCCCATAAAAAGGTCACGTTACGACACTTGGAATAACTCTCTCTCAGATAATCCAATTGAGGTCAGACCTATGGGGTTGGAAAAATGACAGGTCAGGCTACCACAGGTAGAAGTTTCAGACCCTGTGGATTCGTAATTTCAGAGATACACTAGAAACAATCAGGTGCATATTTCTATCAAAATAGAATTGGATTTTGAGCACCTTCATTCTTGGCTTGTCAATGCTGTAGGAATTTAGGGATTCGGAGAAAGTTGGAATTTTTGGAATCGGAGTCCACGACTGAATGATCCTCATCAAAATCAAAATTTAAAGACCAAGATCGAATTTTTTGGTTGGGCAGAAAGTCGAGCTTGATCAAACCCTAGTTCGGGATTTTGATCGGAAAGGTGGAAAATTAGGGCTTTTGCAAAAGTTGGAATTTTTGAAATCTGTGAACACGGTTGGAAGCTCCTCAGAAAAATCAAAGTTTAGAGTACAAGATCGAACCTTTTGGTTGGGCAGAAGACCAAGCTTTATCAAACTCTAGTTCAAGATCCTGTCCAGAAGATCCAAAAATTTCAAAGTCAATTTTGAGGGGTCAAATTTTGGAGATTTCAAAATTGAAGTATACCAGCTTGATTAGCGAAGCAAGGCGCATAAAAATCATTTTAAGATTAAATGTAAATAATTTGGTCATTAATGGATTTTAATTAATATAAATTTTCAAATCAATTTGATACCAATTCCAAATGAAGAATGATGACACAAATTCCCAATGAAGAATTTGATACCCTACTTCAACATAAGAGTAAAGATGACATTTTTCCACATGGAAGAAACATACATTAGCACTTGGTAGTTTGCAACAACGGTTTGATAGATGATGAAAGTTTTGATAAAAGCATTCAATGACCTTGTAATTCGATGTTTTAGTACATTTTGCATATTTATTTGTTGGTTATTTTGTTTCTCACCAAGTAGTAAATAATAATAAGGTTAATGATTTGAGGCACCGTCACAAAAATTTAAACATGTTGTAACAATATAAAATATAGAAAATCTAATTATATTTGGTAATAGACAATTATAATTATATTTAGGAATATATATTTTTTATTTATAAAAAATTGTATAACTATACACCAGCATAGATCCATCTTAAACCCATATCTATCAAGCACCGAGAGGGATCCAATTTCTTGAGGTGTATTTCTTTTTTAAAATTTAAACTCAAGAAATTTGATCTCTCTTGTACTTTCCATAATTTAATTTTTTATTTTATGAGCCAACATGAATTTTTTTAATTATTTTGTTAGTAACGTTACATGACACACTCACACATGTTACAACATCTCCCCCATACTGGGTTGTAGAGCACCTCGTTTCACTCAGTGCAACAAATCACGTTTTTTTTTTTGTATAACGAGGTCTTCTTCTTTTCTTATACAAAATATAAATTATATTTTCATATAAGTACATCAATGTAGAACCTAAATGTTAGATTTTTTCAAAACAAAAATGTACAAATAGAGAGGACGATTTTTAATAGTTCAAATTTTTTTTTACAAATTTTAAAAGATATATATATATATTTTAACAGAAACAGTTATAATTTGTATTATAAAACAACGAAAAAATCATTGGCACAGATACAACAGAGAAAACTAGTCTTGTTCAGAGAACCAAGTTCCAAAACCCACAGCATAGATCTAACCCTATTCCTAGGCATGTATATATAAAACATAAAAAATAATAATTAAATGATCGTTTTATTTATTAATATAAAAAAGTATTTTTTTCTTAAAACACATAAATTTCCATAGTTGTGCACCTAAAACACAATCAAGCACCGCTTGTGGTGCTTGTGTATCTACAATGCACTTCTCACGGTGCTCTCCTAGATAATGAACACACTGGAGACAAAACATTTATTTTAAAAAATGACTAAACAATTATGTAGTTCTTACATTGATGCGTCCATAAGCAGGGCGCACTAGGGATTTATATACACGTGTTCACCCCATGCACAGTGTGCACACTAGTTCTTAATGCACTGGGACCGATGCGGCCGTGAGTGAAAATAAGAAGGTGTACGTTGATAACATTTTTTTTTAAAACCTAGGTCGATGCACATTATAAGATTGCACGCACTACAGATGGTGCAGATGTATTAATAATACGCACCGACATATGTTGTGAAATAATGTTTCTATAAAACATGAATTTCCAAATCGGTGCGCCTGGAAAAACATGAAGCACTGCCTCTGGTGCTTTTAAGGCTACAGAGCACCGCTACCAGTGCACTATTAGACAATTAACACACTGGAGACGCAACAATTATTTTTAAAAATAATTAAACACAATTGAATTATTCAATGCACTTGGAAAAACATGAAGCACTGCTTGCAGTGCTTTTAAATCTACGAAGAATCACTAACGATGCACTATTAAACAATTAACTCACCAGAGACACAACAATTATTTGTAAAAATAACTAAACACGATTGAATTATTTTTACAACTCTTATAACAATGCATCCTGAAATAGGGAGCACCAGTGCTTTATAAAAACTTGCCTGCAACGTGCACGGTGCACATAGTTGTTTTTAACGCACCGTGATAAAAGCTATTTTTAAAAGCCTGGTCGGTGCGTATCAAAAGAGTGAATGCATTGTATGAACGATGCACTTCCTCAACAATAGGCCCAGTGTGTTTAACAAAAATGCAACATTGTTCACGGTGCGAACGTTCTTATTAAACACACCAGTCCTTGTTAAATATATCAATTTGTTTTGGTTTGTGGTTAAACCGGTGTGTGTAAAATCATATTATGCACTGGTGCTTGTTGTGCTTGTCAGCATCGGTGCACTGGTAAAAGTGATGCACCAGAAACATTGTAGTTATTTTTAATTTCGTTTATGTGGTGCGTTATTCAATGGTGTGCTATAGTTGACAAGATTTTCCCATCTCATAGACGGCGGGCCCTGTAATTTTTGAGGGTGCACCATTGCCTTGGTGTGATCTGAACAATTTGAACACATCGCGTAGAAATTTTAAGTTTTTATTCAAAATACGGAAATTTAAGGTGAACTTTAAATTTTAATCCACTAAAACTTTAAATTAGATGGTAACAAAGACATTACTTGGACACTTGTGCGTCGGGGAGGCATGGTTTCCATGTAGAACAAAAATCCAAATTTGCCCACCGCTTGGCAAAATTCCAAAGCCACATAGTAGGCAACAAACAAGAGAACTTAAAGCATGAGCAACACCAATGGCATGGCGCTTTAGGAAGGCAAGAATTGCACCAGTGCTTAGGAGCTCTACAACACTGAAAGATGATATATATGATTTATGGAGACGCACTAGTGCATATGAAAGTTTTAAACGCACTAGTATTCAATATAAAACATAAAAAAATCCAACCCACAATTTTAAAATTTAACTATAAAACGCACCGGTGCATTTTAGTTATATAAATGCATTGTGCACAAATATTAAATTATTTTAAAAAATTCCTTTTTTTTTAAATTTTAGCCTAATGTGGTGCTCCCAAGTATTAGACGCACTGGTGCTTTTGGAAGATATAAATGCACCATTAAAGAATATAAAAAATATGGAAAAAAAATTGCCCAACAATTGTTTTAATTTCACCCTTTGTCTGTGCCCTTAAGTAAAGAACGCACTGGTGAAGTTGCAACAACGAAACACACTATTAAGGGATTGATTAATATAAAAATTAGTTTTTTTCCTGTCGGTGCTCTAATGTAATCAATGCACCAGTGTTTTAGGTATATAGAATGCATGTATTGGAGAAAACTCATTATGGCTTGGGAATACCACAACAGACATATGACTACCAGAAATCTACTCAATTCTCAAAACAATGCTATTATAAATGACAATGTTAAAATAATGGAGAAATGTAACCAACCTCCATCCAACGTTTGATGCAGATCCCCGTTGGAGCTTTCAATCCGTGCACATCCAAGCACTTGTAATCTGCAAATTAGTCTTGACAACCAATATCTAACAAGTACATGTGATATATAAATGACATTAACATTATCAATAACAATGGTCCATAATATCATAAGCAAATGTAACCCAATGTATAATAAATGACATTCACACCATGAATGGACGAGAATATGAGTATTTCTATTAATGAACAAGAAGAAGTACAAAGTGATACGACCTCTTGCCGGCAACCAATCTGAACCAAGATTTAGATCAATCCACTTGTGCCTCCACCACTTCAATCCTCCATGAAAGGCAAACTCAAACTAGCAAGGAGTTTGGAAGGTGAACATAACTAGTTCACAACTACAAGGATCAATGAGTGCAGACTCAAGATAGGGCAAAAATCCACTAGAGTGCCTTTACTATTCTCTCCTTCCTCCCGTCCATAAGCCATATGTGCTCAATATATAGTCCTCTCAAAGGTAGGTGAAAGGACTCATCGAGACGTTACTTGGGCAGATGGAGAGCCAAAGGTCACCCCATGACCGCTTTTTGGGAGTAAAAAGTAATAAAATAGTGGTTTTTACCATTTTACTTGATACCCGCGGGCTATAAGGATGCAACTCGCGGGTACGCATGCTATAGTGATGCAACATGCGGGTAGGAACAAAAATAGGATAAACTGGTATCACTAAAGGATGAAAATGGATCTGAGTCACTGAAATGGATCCTACAGGCCAAAGAATGTTGATGCTCACAGGGTGGAAGATTTATGTGTAACAAATGCCCCCTAATGTGTGAGGTCAAAGATTGAAATGTGCTACGATGGCCGAAATACATTATAAAACTCAGAAGTGGAGTGATGGAAACACAAGTGGAAAGAACGACTCACTCGTCATAATACAATAGTATCTCTGAATACATGTCGGTATAGTACAACAATCTGATACAATGGTCATGAATAGGCAGTACATAAGTAAATATATGTCACAAGTGATCATAGCCATGATCCCTCTACAATAAGATATGGTCTTCTGCTGAAAAGAAGACAACTTGTGCAAAACTGGAGGTACAAACTGCTGAAATCTGAGAGGTGATATCTCAGATGTAAAGTCAAAGTCATATGTAGCATATGGAATGCCACAATTGCCTGGGGTCTTCTACACAAGTCTTCGACGGTGCAAGTCCCATCAAGTGAAAAAGGGAGTTGGGGTCGAACCTAATGAGACATCATCTGATTACCGATCGTTGATGTATACCGTTAACAGACGCCAGATGACCCACCGATAATGAAAATGGGCATCAAGGCACAGAGCACAATCATCAGAGTGTGAATAAATGGGTTGAAGTCGAACACTAGGATGAATCCATCGATCAGGGGACATTGATGTATTCCCAAAACTGTCGATGGTGAGAGAACCTGCCACTAATGACTGCAAGCCTCAAGGTACTCAACTGAACTCTAAGCCTCAAGTCCCGGAATAAATGAGTTGAAGTCGACGGAACGAGACTCGCTGGAAGGAGGGCATTAAGGCATCCCCCATCAACCAGCACGAGGTACCAGCAATGTTGAAAGATTTGGAAGATCTCAGGTGAAACGGACTGACTCAATAAGGATGGCCGACATGCAATAGTCAAGATATCTGAGGAGTGGCCGACACTGGCTTTAGGACTTCCTTTGAACAAGAGCATGAGTAGATGGATAGACTCAAGCAACATAGACTTGACATAAACTGTGCAATGCAGGAGGCATTACAGAGGGCTCCATAATGACTGGAATCTTAACCAATCGGTGGAGAAAACTGAGAAACAAGTACAGCTCCTAAGGCCCAACTATAGTCCCGACTCATAATGTATGGAGTGGAATGAATGCTCTGTTCAAAGGCGACACAATAGCTGCCAACAAGAAATAGTGACCATAATCCCGTCCGGCTTTTTGGAATATTTGATTTTTTTGTCTTTTTCATATTTGGGAAAAGCTTGAAAAAGAATAAAATTGCTTATAGTACAACAAGTGGGGGAACGAGTGTCAAATAGCTAGCAAACTAGTCCCAAGCAGTGGAACATACCTATGCTCAATGCAAGGAAGTGCGTGCAAGATGTGGACACTCGGGGGTGTGTTCCCTCAGGGTCAAAGGGTCATCAAATTGTGAAGGGCAAATATATAAGCTCTGCAGGGCTTGACAGGGAAAGTACACAGGCACCAGGCTAACAATTGAGTAAACGGGAGCCGGCACAAGGCTCAAGTAGCAAGTAGCAAGCAGGATGATGCAATGCAATCACAACATGATATAACTGAGGGGAGTCCTTAAGGGAGATGGCCAGCATAAGACAAAGTAGAGTATGAGTCTTCATCGCAACGTCATGGCGTGACTACAAAGGACTCCCAATCCTGAGGACAAACAACGGCATGGGAACCAAAAGCATAATGGGTTTCTAACTAGGGTACCCATGTTCGGGAAAGCCCTACCGCCACATGACGACACTTCTATAACAGTGTGAAGGTTCTGTGTCAGTCACAAAGCGGGGTCGCACTTAGGGTTTATGAAAAGTGGTCAAAGGTCAAATGCATAATGCATGTGAAAATGGCATCTAACCTATATGCCAGGTGTGAAACGTACCTGTCATAGGTATGAAATGGATCAGAACAATTCTCGCCGAGGAAATCTGTTGAAAAAACACTACTCCATGATACGATATTAGTTCATAACAGCCCAAAATGGAAAAAACTATAGAAAAGTGGGTCCAGAAAATTATAAATAGTAATAAAATTTAATAATTTTCAATTCATTTGCACTATTCACCATTTTGGAGTTAAGTGGTAAGTTTGCACCTGAAACTTCAAGCGCCGATCGTGGGAGCTACGAGCAACCGTTCAGCGAACCGTCCGGAGCAGGTTAGTGGTCACTGCCATACCTTTCATTTAAGTGCTTTTATTTCAATTTTGGTTGGTGGGATTTTTTGTTTGGCCAAGGCCTAAATGGCTTTGGCGCTACCCGCTGGCTGTAAGTGTGCGGGTCGCGTGTAGGGCATCAAACGCGCAGTCAAAAAACTGACTGCCCACGTCTACCTGCAACTGTCTACAATCTAGCCCGCAGGTACGGTCGTGAAGAAGTTTTTAAACATGATATTGACTAAAAATTTCTTACTTTGCACTCCAGGATGGTTCTAGAGTGGAGAGAACGAGAACATGACGAGGTAGATGAGGCCGCGCACAACGATTTGCAAGCATGTGGCTTATATAAATACTGGAGTCTCGGGGGCTTAAGGGCCCAAAACCTACTACTCCGTCATTTGATCAACTACTGGAATATGGATGCTCAACACTTCAGCCTCAACGGGCAAACACTGACATTGGAAGTGGAGGATATCTACTTCATTACCGGTTTGTCCCGTAGAGGGGAAGTGGCTAGTCTTCGGTCACGGACTGTGGGTGGTGGGATCACTGTGCAAGACTACATAACACGGTATTGTCCCGCCAACACACGACCAGTGGGAAGTCAAGTGCCAGTGAATGCCATAGTGGATCTGAGTACAAAGATCATTGTGGCTACTCTGGTGCGGATCACGGGATCCAAAGCACTACATCAGGCATCCAGACCGGTGATGTTCTACGCATCACAATGCTTGCAGCCTACTATATTTGACTGGTGTACTACTCTGTTGGTGTCTATGAAGACACAACTGATGGAGTGTAAAGAGGGGAGTGTAAGCATTGTGATGTTCTACGCATCACAATGCTTGCAGCCTACTAAAAATTTGGGTATGGTAGCATCCTCTGCAGTTTCTTCTTTGAGAGAGTTCCGGGACTTAGCCCGAGGGTGGATGTCTCTCCTCACAGTCTTCGAGATCCAGCCCTGACCCGGTGGGTTGAGATACTGACACGACAGGGTGGTGGCCGTCTAGCGTCACCATATACTGAGGAGTTCTTCCACTGGTGGAACCGGCAGGTGATCGCTATAGAGGACTATCCCTATGCGGGGATAGACTTCAGACAAGACCGTGACATGCCGCTCCCACCAGGCGCAGCCTTCGGAGACATCGGTGAGTACTCTTTTGGTTTTGTGTTTTTTAAATTTTTATGGATTTTTTTATTGTAGTTGAAATGCAAAAAATATTTTTGGTGGTAATGTCATGTGCTGATGGGTGATTGTTTGCTCGCAGACAAAGGCCCAGTGAGACCCGAGGGCTTCCCGAGACATGGTCGTCGAGGTAGAGATGAGGTGGCAGCAGATGCTGTATCAGGGCGCACACTCCAGACGTTGCAGCGCAACATATCACGGATGGTTGCTCAAGTACCACTGATAGAGGTAGACCGACTACCTGAGGCTATGCAGCACCAGGTAGTGGGTGTTCCTGGTGAGTTGGTGCAGCTACTGCAGCGGATGGCTAATGCAGTACAGTACTACTATGAGACACATCCCGTCGAAGCGACAGCTAGACCTCCTTGGAGGGAGTAGATATCCCAAGGTCTCATCATTTTTTGTATCGATATGTATATTTTTGAGGGCTACGGGCTCCAGTCTTGTATGACACTACCATTTTTGGACATCTTTATATATATATACAACTTTGGTTCTCGGTTCTACTATATGTGTGTATGGTACAAATGTATGAATGTCTTTGTATTTATGTGCTTCATGATGAATGTGACAAATGCCAATCTAATACATAGTTAGTGTATGCATCAGATATATAATTATGACTTCTCGGAATGTGAATATATGTAATGGAAACAAAATGTCTCTCCAAGAGTCGTACCTTAAGGAATATCTGTAGTAATGTAGGGTCTTGTACACGGTACTGCCCATTCAACTGAGACACAACTAGTTGTGAATCCAGGCGGACTTCTAAAGACTGGATAACATGTGAAATGGCATCCCGAAGTAGCTCAACAACGGCACTATACTCAGCCACATTGTTAGATGTAGGACCGAGACAAGCACATCCTGAGGACACAACTAGATGGTCAGGTGAAAAGATAACCTAGGCAGCAAAAGCAAGCTGTTGCGTATGTCGGCTAGCACCATCCACGAAACCTAAGAACGTAGGACATCCCGCTGACATCTGTCAATCAAACAGAGGCTAATCAGCAGACCCGACAACCAAAAAGGCAACCTAGACTATGTATAGAAAAACTATACAATAGTGTACAAAAGTATCAGCCTGAACCAAAGGTTCAAGCGTAATACCGCTTGAGGTAGAGCCCATTTCTAGGCTCCTTCAAGACAATTCCATCGCAATCTTCTAACTCATAAGCTCCTTTTTCAAGGACACGCCTCACAATGTAAGGACCGTGCCACATGGGATTGAACTTGCCTGCCCCCAGGGGTTCTTTAGCTTGGTCATACAAGAGAACCAAGTCACCTTCAGCATATTGCCGGGGATGGACAAACCTATCATATTGAACCTTGACACGACGCTTGTTAACATCAATGGCCACAGTGGCATCTCGACGGTGTTCGTCAAGTTGCTCGAGGTGTACTAAGAAGTTGCTCAATCTCCGTCGTATCGGGGAGGAGCTCTATGGCTAGCTTGAGTGAAGGGATATCGCGTTCAATTGATAAAAGTGACTCCACACCATGAACTAACTGGAATGGTGAGAACCCAGTGGCTGTCTTAACTGTGGTTCGATATGCCCACAAAGCAGGATATAACATGATATGCCAATTGGTCTTGCTTTGTTGGATGGTATGTTGGAGAATGGTCTTCAAAGACTTATTTACTGCTTCAACCTGACCATTCGCTTGAGGATAGTAGGAAGATGAGTGTTCCCGACGAAACCCGAGCTTGAGAGACAAATCCTCCATCATCTTGTTTTGAAAGTGACTGCCATGGTCAGTGACAATCTCTTTTGGGATACCGAATCGAATGATAATTTGGTTGAACACGAAATGGGTTGCAATAGCACCATCGGCTTTAACGGTAGGCATGGCCTCAGCCCATTTGGAAAAATAATCCACATCCACAATAATATGATGATGCCCCCCAGCCGAAGCTGGTTTGCAATCCATGAAATCTACCCCCCACTTAGTGAAGGGATCGACAGTGACAACCGGATGGAGGGGCGCTGGATGCAAGTGTATGTTCCGAGAAAACACATGGCAAGGGTGACATCTCTTCACAACGTTAATACAATCTTTAAAGATAGTAGGCCAAAAATAACCAGCTCGCATAATACGCTGGGCTGTAGCAAGCTCGGATAAGTGACCGCCACACGCCCCCGCATGGCAATCATTAAGTACCCGTTCCGTTTCTTCATGAGTCAAGCAACGATGGAGAATGGAATCCGATACAAAGTGTCACCGACGATACTATAATCTTTAGTGTGATGTCTCACACGCCGTCGCTCGTCTCGTGAATAATGCGGAGGAAACTTCAAAGTTTGGAGATATCTAATGACATCCCCATACCAAGGGTCCTCGGTTGAGATAAGAAATAAGTGTTCATCCACAAAGGAATCTTCATGAATGACATCCTCATCAAGCCGTGGAAGGTCCGACATAAGCTCAGCGAACACCAATGATTTCACCGATTTTGCAGAAGCAAACTCGAGATCAAATTCTTGAAGGTTCACAATCCATTTATTATACTTACCCCCGATAAGGCGTCACGATAGCACGAACTGAAACGGATTGATATGAGCTACAACAGTGGTTGTTCAAAGCAAAATGTAATGCCGTAACCACTGGACTGCGTGAACAGTCGCAAGTGCCAACTTTTCTACATGGGTGTACCTTTGTTCAGCGTCTACTAAATTTCGACTAAGATAATAGATAACATGCTCGACAAGTGCATCATCTATCTGAATCGAGACCATGCCAATAGTCTCTTGAGACGCGGCCACATAAAGAATGAAATCTCGTGTAAAGTACGGCGGACTAAGCACGAGGGCCGATACCAAAGCTTTCTTAAGGGTGTCGAAAGACTGCTGGGCTCGCTCATCCCAAATAAAAGGTGTGTCTTTCTTCAATAGGCGTGCAAAACCTTTATTAATACTGGCATAGTTAGCTATAAATCGACGCAGAAAAGTAGCTCTCCCTTGGAGGCTCTAAAGTTGAAACAGATTACGCGGAGGAGGCAACTGAAGTATTGCCTCAACTTTGAGAGGATCGACTCTAATACCCTCCTTCGAAACTATGAATCCTAGAAGGCGACCAGTCCTAACAGTGAAGATGCATTTGTTTGGATTCAATCGAATTTTGTAGTGGATACATCGTTCGAGAATCATACGGAGGTGCTTGGGGTGGTCCACTCTCTTGCGAGAATGGCCAGCAAGATCATCCAAGAAAACTTCCATAATCTTCTTAAGATCGTGAAAGGCATAGGTCATGGCTCGCTGAAAAGTGGCTCCGACGTTCTTGAGGCCGAAGGGCATTTTTCGGTACACAAAAGTTCCCCATGGACAAATAAATGCCATTTTATGTTGGTCCGCGGGTTTGATTTGAATCTGATTATAACCCGAGAATCCGTCCATGAATGAAAAAATCTCACTTCCTGCACAAGCATCCAATATTTGATCAATGAATGGCATGGGGAAGTTGTCTTTCGGACATGCATGGTTCAAATCTTTGAAATCAGTGCATACACGGATCGTTCCCTGCTTCTTATCCACAAGAACGGGGTTTGACACCCATTCGGTAAGGGGAACGGGGTAGATGAAACCAGCTTTGAGCAGTTTCTCCACCTCTGCCTTAATAGCAGCTGCCTTCCTAGGGTTCATAGCACCTAAGCGTTGTCGAACCGGTTTAGCATCAGGATACGTTTTAATCTCGTGTTCAACAATGCGGGGCTCTATTCCTGGCATCTCCTCATATGACCAGGCGAAAGCTTCCCAGATTTCAGTAAACAAATAAGTGTAAATAGCAATCTCCTCAGGAGTGCAATCGGCACCGACATAAACATTCTCAATCTTTTCGGGAGTGCGGGAGATGTTGATCGAAGTGGTTGGGGAAATATTGGCCATATTCCCCTCCAAGAAAACATCATGTGAGTGCAAAAGAGCCACAGGGTGACCAACCATCTCAGCTAGAGTCATCCTAAACTCCTCCTGCTCAATGAGCTCAATGTTGGGAAGGAAATAAGATCGATGGTGCATATCTTCCCAAGGCCTCTCACTACCACACATGGCTTTGAGGATAGCTTCATCCGATGGCAAAGTATCATCGAGGCAATCGTGAGAGCAAGATGAGTTGGCTGCCCAAACTGGCAGCGTAACGGGATCTTCTTCAACTGTCTGGGAAGAAGAGAGATCCGGATCTGCAGTGGTTTGTTGGATGTGATCATAAGTGAGCTCCGCTACAAATAAAGGCATAGACATCCCGACGTGTGCAATGTCTCCAGACATAGAATCCGCGGATGGCAAAGTCCATGGATCACCACAATAGGAAGTTCAGAATGGCATACTATTCGAAGGAGGAGGCGCACTGTCGGAAATGGTTCCAATAAAATTCACAGGTGCAGAATGGTTAAAAGTTCCCATCAACGAGGGGTACATTCCAACACCTATGTTCCCAGTTGCTGACTGAGAATCAGAAACTTGCGGGACTACTGATCCCGTGGATGTTGTGGAAGGAGTGCCAACATAATCCAGCTGATCGATCGTCACAATCTTGCCTTCATGGGGAAAGCAAATAACTCAAAATACAGTAGACACGACAGCCTTCATAGCGTACATCCAGTTTCGACCCAGTAAAAGGTTGTAGTCGATGGGCGCATCAACCACTTCGACTTCAATAAGCACGGACTTACCTCCCAAGGAGACAACAAGGGAAGGGATAATTCCATGCGGCGTAAAAGATCTACCGTCGAATGCAGTGAGTGTAGTTCTAGACGCGAGTAGAGGAGAAGAGCCAAGAGCTTTCCAACAAGTTAACGACATTACTGACGCGGAAGCACCTTCATCAACCATAGTACGTTTGACGAAGCTCTTAAGGCAAACCACCTGGATTTGAAAAGCCACGTGGTAAGGCAAGCGAGGTTGGACATTAGTAGTATCGAACTTGATAACACTAGGACTTCCCCCATCCTGAACTCCTAACGCACTCAAAAGGGCATGCCTTTGAGAAGAACAAGCTTGCAAAACTTCAAGAGCCGACATGGCACACGGAATTTGGCACAAATCTTCTACGATGGAGTAGTTCTGGGTAGCTCGAGCATTAGGATTATGCGTGGAGTGCTTGAGAACACCTTTTGGTATCCGCGGCATAATAGAAGGCTTCTCGATATGCAAGGAATTATCAAGAGGAGGGGGAGGCTCATTCCCCAAATTTGGTTGTGGTGCACCATAATCACGTTGACGAGTAGCAACACAAACCTCCGACTGAACCATATTCACACATCCATAACCACTAGTATTGGAAGAAGACGTTGTTGTTTCATTAGTACCATAACCAGTGGTGGGAGCATGCGAAGCCATGTTCTGGTGATGAGGTAGGGGATCCTTCAGCACAGCTGGGCTTTGTGCCAAATGCTTCGATGCTTCTTCAATACGAGGACATAAGTGAGTAAGATGATCCTCCCCACAAAGCTTGCAAGGGAATTTCACCTTACGCCTATGTTTACGATCCTCACCAGCATTACCGCCTTCCCGAGGAGGGTTGGCATTCTCTTTACGAGGAGTATTACGATTGCTATTATTGTTACTTCCATTGTTTCCACCCCTACGATTATTTCTCCCCTTTTTCTTACCACCAGGCTGCTGGTTACCCGACGGTTTCATTGATTGCACTTTGTGTACATCAGACGACGGAGTGGAAGTGGACAAGGTGTGAACTTGTCTGGGAGCAGACTAGTTTAGCGACAAATTTTGCATTTGATTAGCTACCAAGTCTACAGGGCGAGTGCATGTGGTCCAAGAACCGACATGGGCTCATGTCTTGTTCTCGGTGCGTCAGGGAATAATGTCATACAAAATGCCTGACTGAGAATAGAGAAGATCTAACTGCTGGACTTTCAAGATAGCTTGTTCCTCAGTCATAATGCCAGACATCGAAACATCCTTAGCAATATATGGAAGTAAAGACTTGAGGAACCATTCCAACGGAAACTTTGGATGAATGTTGGCTTTCACTAATCTCTTCCGCCGACGCCACTCTTGAACGTGGTCAGAAATATGTGTGGCCTTATTCTGACGGAAGGTGGACAACAACTCAGTACCAGTATCATAACGAACCAGCAACTGGAAATGGTCTAAGAAAACCAAAGCAATCTCGTTGAATCCCCTATAGGTGTTTCCGGGAAACTCCACATACCACTTCATGGCTGCCCCCATGAGGGTGCGTTGAAATAGTCGTAATCGAATGGAACCATGATTCAAAGAGTTGGAGGAGCACCAAAGGTGAAATGTCGTGACATGATCTCCCGGGTCCTCACCACCTTTCCCTTCAAACTTTGGAATGTCCGAAGGGAGCTTGGTAGGGACTGGGGGCCAAGTAGGGTCGTGACACACCGGATCATTCATGAGCTTCGAAAGATCTGGGAGATTCAAGCATGCAAGGAACGGGAGCTGTGGCTGGAAAGCTTGATTATAAGCTCCCATAAAAGGTTGGTTAAACGGAACTGTGTTGTAAGATGAACCAAAAGCTTGACCATGAGGATTAAACTACTGATACTGAGGACCAGATGGCCCGTAAGCTTGCCCATGGCCATAAGATGGATAACCTCCCCCTGCCTGACCCATTTGAGAGTAAGCAGGTATATGTGCGTTTTGAGTACCATATTGGGGTGGTGGGTGATACTAGGGGCCAGCACCGACTGTGTTGTAGTAAGGGTTGCCACCATAACTATGGGGCATGTATGTACTATTCATAGCGGGAGCCTTGTTGTATTGACCGTAATGGTATGGTATGTTCCTACCCCCAATATTAGGATTAGCTTGAGCAGTCGTGTGATGACCATAAGCATGAGAAGTATTCCCAGGTCCAATATGGGTGTGACCAGTAGCAGGGTTGGTGGTGTGATGTCCATGTGGATAGGAAATATTCCCACCCCCTACATTACTATTACTAGCGGCGACAGTGGACGCAAAAGTATGCGGTATGTGTCCACCCCCGTGGTTGGGAGGAACGGTATCATGTGCAAAAGCAGTGCTGGGTTGACGAGTAGCTACATGTGTATTAGGTGGTGGATGGCGAGTCGTGTTTCAAACAACATTCCGACTAGGTTGGGTATTCCTAGGAGGTGGTCGCGTTCCAACATTAGCATGGTTAGGAATCTGACCAATCCCCATACTATGTGAGTGGGTGGACAACGTAGTGTCCCCAGCTAGGGTAGTGCCCCCATTGGGTATAGTATGGCTAACACTTTGACTAGTGCCAGCATGAGTACCAACCATAGTGGAAGGTTCGACAGTATTGTGACTAGGCATACCAAAAGAGAGTGTGGTGGGGTTGACCATAGGGCCGGAATCATCATGAGTCTCAGGCCTCCTATATCTAAAATTGCGTGGAAACGAAGGAACGAAAGGCTCGTCCTGTTCTTCCTCCTAGGGTAAGTTGGGCATCCCATAAAGATAATTATCCAGATTCGAAGGATCAAACAGATCCCGGTCAAGTGGATTAGGCCAAATAGAACCAGGTTGAGTCTCAGGTGGATCACCTCCCCAATCCTCACGAGGAGTCTGGGGATTGGAAGTATGTTCAACTCTACCCGATGGAGTAGAAAGGTCTTTCCCGATATCGGGATGTGCAGCCATGTAGTCCTCAACGTAAGTCTCGTAAGAATATGAAGACTCAGAGGGAGCCCTCCGGCGTCCTCTAGCAATACGACGTGTAACCTCGAGTGGCTTTAAACCAGCCCAAAGACGGGACCGACGGAGAGTAGGGCTCCGCACCACGTTCTCTCCGGAGAGAGACATAGCGTCTCCTAAAGGCCAACTATCGATCAAAAAACAGTAAATCAAAAGCACACACCTAGAGAAACTACAGCCAAGAGCAGACAAACAGAGTGGCTAAATGAGCTCTCGACACTAGAGCCGGTATGTCTCGCTTAGGAGAGGCTTGAGAATCCCAAACTATAGCTGGAGGTAACATAATCAGTTATAGAGACACCCAGGCTTCACTATGTCGACAGGGTCAAGTCCACTGCACGAACACAACTGTGTTGTCCAATCCCTATCTGACTCAGGACACAAACAGCATAACCACTGCAAGTACCCTGTGCGGTACCTAGGTAAGGCAACTATGTTTACCGCAATATAACCAATGCTCGGGGGGACAGTTGCAGGTGGGACCCATCGTATGGGCAGGGTAGCTAAGCCTGAAGCACAAGAGGATGAACCTCCAGTACCCCCAGATACGAACAAATCCTAGATATATCTCCCACGTTCAGCCAGTATCAGAGGGATATCTCCTCAACCAACCTCCCGTGACCTCGTGCTTAACTCTGGATTGAGTAGAGCTTTCCTGAGAACACCGATCTATACCATGGATTCCTCCACTCCCTGGTCAGACACCTAATGTTTCGTTTAGTAGTCTTGGATTGTTAACTCACAATGATCTATTCCAGGACTCTAAACCTATGCTAGTTGGTGTACCCTATAAATAAAATAAGTCTAATCAATTTTATGATTAAGCGTTAATTTTAGTGGCTGTGATTACTCAAGGGATATGGTTGTGAAAATAGTGATGTGTAGACTCAATAGTATGCAACATCGTCCAATCCTAGACTCATCTATCCAATAAAACAATGTCACTAATATGCAAAATCAACCAACAATTCCGAAATAAATATGCAAACTTTTATCTTTTCAATGCACAATCAGAACCTAAAATGAAGGCAACAGGCACTCAATGCAAAATGCAGTACATGGAAATAAAATATTTTGTATTTTCTCTTATAAACAGAAAGGAAAATGCAAAAAACTAAATATTTTTGTATTTTTTCAATATATATGGAATGAAAAAATGCAAGCAAAATCCTACTATTCAGTCACTGAAGTGCCGAGAAGATCACTAAGACAACCTAGCAGATCCTAAACAACAAGACTCAGCCAAAAGAAAGAGCTCAAAAGGAAGAAACCAAGAGGCTAAAACCAAAGATTGGTAAAAAACCAAGAAGGCTCAACCAAGAGAAACAAAGAGATCTGGTCACAACCAAGGCATGAAACAGTCAAGAAAGAGGCCAACAAAGACTCAGGAATCAACCAAACTCACCCAGCAACAACTAATAGCCATAAACCAACAAAAGCCGGAGTTACACGCTACTGTCGAAGGAATACCTGCGGGTACCCGTGAGCAGTAGTGTAAACAGAGGCGGGTATACGTGGGCAGAACTAAGCCAGCCCGCGGGTGAGGAAAAGCAAATGGTCAAATAAAGAGTCCAGAGGCTTAGAAAAAGCAAGTTTTCTACAGTGTATCATAACGGCCAATCAGTGACACAAAGCTTGGATAAACAACAACTCTAATTATGGACTAATGCTCAAAAAAAATTCCAAACATGGATGTTTTCCCCAGCGGAGTCGCCATTTCTGTATTGGAGAAAACTCACTATGGCTTGGGAATACCACAACAAACAGATGACTACCAGAAATCTACTCAATTCTCAAAACAATGCTATTATAAATGACAATGTTAAAATAGTGGAGAAATGTAACCAACCTCGATCCAACATTTGATGTAGATCCCTGTTGGAGCTTTCAATCCGCGCACATCCAAGCACTTGTAATCTGCAAATTAGTCTTGACAACCAATATCTAACAAGTACATGTGATATATAAATGACATTAACATTATCAATAACAATGGTCCATAATATCACAAGCAAATGTAACCCAATGTATAATAAATGACATTCACACCACGAATGGACGAGAATATGAGTATTTCTATTAATGAACAAGAAGAAGTACAAAGTGATACGATCTCTTGCCAGTAACCAATCTGAACCAAGATCTAGATCAATCCACTTGTGCCTCCACCACTTCAATCCTCCATGAAAGGCAAACTCAAACTAGCAAGGAGTTTGGAAGGTGAACATAACTGGTTCACAACTACAAGGATCAATGAGTGCAGACTCAAGATAGGGCAAAAATCCACTAGAGTGCCTTTAGTATTCTCTTCTTCCTCCCGTCCATAAGCCATATGTGCTCAATATATAGTCCTCTCAAAGGTAGGTGAAAGGACTCATCGAGACGTTACTTGGGCAGATGGAGAGCCAAAGGTCACCCCATGACCGCTTTTTGGGAGTAAAAAGTAATAAAATAGTGGTTTTTACCATTTTACTTGATACCCGCGGGCTATAAGGATGCAACTAGCGGGTACGCATGCTATAGTGATGCAACATGCGGGTAGGAACAAAAATAGGATAAACTGGTATCACTGAAGGATGAAAATGGATCTGAGTCACTGAAATGGATCCTACAGGCCAAAGAATGCTGATGCTCACAGGGTGGAAGATTTCTGTGTAACAATGCACCGTATTTGTTATTATTTTTGTTTTTTTTAAACATATATCTTTTTCTAGGCAAATGTTTTCTGAGCTAATACCAGTGTGTTAAGGTTTGTTACGCACCGATGCGTATATATGTATCGAATGCACCGATTTGTGTTTTGGGTTGAAATATAAAAGACTTATTTTCCTTCGCATTGAATGTGGATTTTCGGCATCGGTGCATTTTTTTTAGCGACAGATTTGATGCGTATATGACTAAGACGCACCAATGTGTATCGTATGTATGAAAGTACCTTACAAAGACATTTTCTAAAACCTCCACCCACTTGCCTCTGCTAGAAACCTCTGCTATAAATGGATATTTTGGCTCTTTTTATAGGAGCTTTGGCAAAAACCTTTGCTAGAGGGTGTTTTCATTGTAGTGGAGGGACTTTTTACTCAGAGAAGGGAACCCGAGGGACTGTTAACTCAAAGAAGGGAACCCAATTCCTTGGGTTGTGCAGGTTGATGGGGGAGAAGTGCTAGCAAATTGGGATAGTTTTAGAGGGGGTTCAATAGCTATGGGTTTGTTGAGGATTTCCTTCATGTGGATTGATAGCCCCAGCTTGCGGGTGGCCTTTGTTATAGAGAGAACTAGTATAATAGAGTGCCTACGACTAGGAGGAACATACTTAGTCTGTAGGAAATTGGAGGATATTTTAAGATTAGTATCCAGTTGTGTATGAAATGCCATATATATTTATGTTATGCTTATTGTCTAATTTATTGTTATGTGAATATTTCATTGCATTATTGCTTGGAATGGTATGAGTGCATTCATGCTAGAATCTACCTATAATGTTTTAATATATATGCATATGTTTATTTTGGGCGACTACATTTTAAAATTCCGCTATAAATTGATAATTAAATTAATGGAAAGACGAATTTGGATATCAATGGTGATTTTTGGCAAGTTATTGAGTATCCCATGGCCCCAAAGGCATAGTGTGGTCATTGGGTATGTGACAAGAGGGGGCACCATTGACTATAATGGAAAAGAAGGTTGATGAGATTAAAGATAAGATCCAGTTTGTCTACAAGAGAGAAACCAAAAGCTAAAAGGATTTGTCGAATGCACTACCAACTAATTTTATCAAAAGCTTTTGACATGTCCACCTTGAGAAGCATACCTGTTTTTTTTGTTGATTTGAGCTAATGGATGGTTTCATGGGCTACAATGATTCCATCAAGAATTTGCCTCCCTTCCACATATCCATATTGTTTCGTTGAAGCGAGATGGGACATGAGTGGTTTGAGATGGTTGGTGATGACCTTGGTGATTATTTTGTAAACAACATTGCAGAGAGCTATTGGTCGAAATTTGCTTGGGTGGTTAGCTCATTCTTCCTTGTGTATTACGATAAAGAAAGATGAGTTTAGAGCAAGTAAGACCCCAACAACCCTTCTAGAATCCTCCACGACCTCCCAGACTTCAATTTTAATATCATGGCAACCATGGTGAAAGAAATCGACTGTAAATTCATCTAGGCCCGAAGATTTACCAATTGACATTTCCATGATTTCCTTTTCCACTTCCTCTATAGTAATCCCGATCAATCTAGGATAGTTAACTCTAAGTTGAAGTTATCATTTATGTAACCCTTTCTCTTTTCCTTAAAATAGTTGTATTTTTTTAAATGTTTATTTTTTAAATATTCTTTTTATAATTTAGATAAGATAAGATAATTTTATTAATGTCCAACAAATGACCACAAAAGTAGGTCAATGGGACTGTTAGGTACCAAGATGTCAATACAAAGTGGGAGCACTAAGGTGGCTCCTATAAAATGAAATGCATAAAGAAAAGTAATATTATAACTTAGATATCGAATTCCAAAGATGGAGAGACAATCTAAGAGAGAGATGTATAGAGATAGTAGATCTAGGGCCTGTGAAACAAATGGAGTATGTTTGTTGTGTTATGTCGGAGCCATCTCTCCTAACATATGAGGTTGATTGGAAGAAGCATATAATACAACCCTGTCCAGAGGAAGAGCAGGAAGAGGAAGTAAACAGGGTAATGTGTTTCTGCTTGGAGTGATGTGCCTGTCTTTGTGTTGTAGATGAAATTGGGTGATTACCGGTACGAGGTCAAGACTGGCTATGTTGCTTGGTTTGGATGGAAGAGGAGGAGATCCTTCACGTTTGAATAGACCTGGAGTTGAAATAAGTGACATCATCTATCTACCTCTTGGTACCTTTCGAAGATGGGAGCATAAAAAAGAAGAAGTGATCTACTGGTTGGAGATTGCTCTAGTAGACGAACGTGCTTAAAGGACGAGAGAGCCAAGTTGGAGGACCTCTTGCAAATACAATGCTAGACGTCTCTGGTCGAGACACTAAAAGAAACTAGTCAGGGTCTGAAGATCCTTGAGAAGAAGCTCTCTAAAAAGACAATGGATTTGTTCGCAGATCTTGTAGTATACAAGATAATGAAAGATGAAGTGCTCCTCTGTCTCAACCTCTCGAAGGTGTTAAACCTAATAGATTTTGTCTGATCAATCAATCTCATGATCTGTCTCAACCCTAAGACGGTGGGAACCCACTATGAACTGACCTAAAGGAATACAAAGAGCATGTGCCCATTGGTGGAATGTATAGTGCGATCAAATAATGAGGTTGCCCCTTAGATCCATGAAATGCTCAGCATAAAATGCCACCTTGACACGTAACTCGCCTTGAGGGTTGATCCATGTGACCTACACATACTACTTATAGATATCATCCTAGGTGATTTTGTTCAACTCCTGCCTAGTAGGAAAGAGGTGACCAGGCGCATCTAGAGAATACCGAAACAGAGGAAGTCGGTCTATCATAATACCAACTGACTCCAAAAGAGCCAAAACTCCCACATACCAACACCGAGTGTGATCCGAAGGGATAGCAGAGGCAATGGACTCCAATGATCGATATGCCAAGTACAGGTAGCGGTCTTTCCCCTGCACTGAGTCTGTTGAGTTCTAAATGTGGTGTAAGAATCAGACTAGGCAAAACATTGTCTCAAGCTGATAAGGCTGGGTGCCAAACATCACAAGTATGATGGGGTGAAGTACTGTCTGCTTCCATCTAATGGTGTGATGAAGGAGAAGGATCTGCACCCGCTTTGTAGAGGCCCAATCAAAGTCAAGTAGAGAAGGCCCTTAAACCTCTGAGTCCTAAAGAACTGTGGATTGGATGAGAGTGTCCATGAGAGATATCTTGGATGAGATGACTTGAAAATGATATCTAAAACACTATTGCTCAAGAAGTGCTAAGGATCCATACCCCTTGTTGACACAGGGTCGAAGGGTATGTTGCAAATTGAAACGAGGCCTAGAAAATTGTACACCCAAATAAGTTCAAGAGCGAGTGTTCTCGATCTCCTCCCCTCTAAAAAGAAAGCGAAGATCCAAGAGGAGCTTCTTTGACCCGTTAAAGATCATGACCTTGGTTTCACCCAGGTTGACCGTTAACTGATGAAGATCACATAAAAGGGCCAAGGCATTTACCTGTCTCTATAAACCTTTAGGAGATGAGGCCAAGAGGATAACACAATTTGCGAAGAGAAGAATAGAGATTAAGACTTGGTAGAGGAGGCACCCATCTCTGGCCTGAATGTGCTACTACAAGAAAGATTCTAGCTCGTCAATGTAGATCCCAAACAAAGTAGGGGATAAAGGACATCCCTGCTTGACCCAATGGTACTCCTAATGAAGTTTGATACCCCATGAGCTATGCGAAGATGACCCAGAGCTGTCTCATATAATTGCATATAACTGCATGATGGCAGTCAAAAGAATCTCGAAAATGCCTATGTCTTTGAGCCTTTGGAATATTGCCTCTCTAGGGACTAAGTCAAACGCTTTTTGAAAGTTTACAAAACAACAATTAACTTTCGAAGAGCGATGACATGCCTCCTCAATGATGGCTCATAGCGTAAGAATGTGATTAATGGTATGGTGTGTTAGTTTAAATCCAACCTATCCTCTAGCTTTGAGGTGTCTCCGCTCAAGCTTCTAAAAAAGCTACATATAGAACACTGTAACATAAGGCTTGAGAAAATGTGGCCAAGCATAATCGTTTAATAGCTATTGTAATCTGCACTTAATATTAATTTGTAAATCGGGTGGATAATATCTTGTAAATTATTTTTACAAGATATTTATTATTTTTTTGAAAATTTCGTAGATCAACCAAGAAATTTTACCCTAACTCAAAACTAACTAAATATCTGACAACATTAAAAACAACCGCGTAAACTCACTTCTTATCCCAAGTGTAAAACATTTATACATTAAGAAAATAATATTAATAAGATAAATGATCTTATCCCAAGTGTAAAACATTTATACATTAATAAGATAAATGAAAATAAACCAGCATAGATCCATCTGAAACCAGTATCTATTAAGCATCGAGAGGGATCCAATTTCTTGATGTGTATTTCTTTTTTTAAATTTAAACTCAAGAAATTTGATCTCTCTTGATTGATAGATCTGGGTTTAAGTTTTAAGTTTTTATTTTATAAACGAATATCTATTTTTTAATTACTTTTCATAATATTTTATTTTATGAACCAACATGGATTTTTTTAAAATACTTTCCAAATACTTTTTACGTTTTATTAGATGGTTATAGGATTTTTTTAAAAATACTTTTTACGTTTTATTAGATGTAACGCTACATAATGCTATGTTACACATGTTAGAAGATCTCCCCCATATAAAGCACCTCGTTTCACTCGGTGCAATAAACATTAAATTTGGATCCTAGAGAATGGTGGAGTGTACATTTCTAAATTTCAATATTTCCAAAAAAAAAATTCCCACCTAATTACGTTTTTATCGATACGTGGGCATATGGAGGTATCCAGAATTAAGCCAGATGTATAGAAGTTATGCAATATTTCCCCCAAAAAAATTCCCACCTAATTACGTTTTTATCGATACGTGGGCATATGGAGGTATCCAGAATTAAGCCAGATGTATAGAAGTTATGGAGGGTAAAAATAGAACTTTGTATGTGCGCAGGTGATTTGAATTTTGCATGGACAGATTTGGCAAATAGGTAAACAATAAGTGAGGAGTGATCGTGGGGCACCCTATCCCCAATGATAAGGCGGATCACCCAATAACCTTGGAGATCTCAGAGGCCATTGAAATCCAGCACAAGGCGAAACTTTCAAATCCGGCAAGTTTCTATTCATTTTCTCATTGTTCCATCCGTTTGGTGCTTCGTCTTCTCCTGCCACTCAGAATTCAAGTTTATAAAATCCATGGAATTCCCCAACCATCGAAGATTCTGTGTATATTGATCACTTTTATTAACATCATCATTATTATTGGGCACAATTATCGTTTGCCCTACGTTGGAGGCCCAATTCCATTCATCGAATCATCACAGCAGATCGAGCTGCAGAATGGGCCTTTGGGATTCCTTCTTGAACTGGCTTCGGAGGTATGTATATCTACCAATCTTTCTTAAATTGTTTGATCATATCAATTGAAGCACTTTAGGGGACATATTTATTTCTGTTGGATATATTGTGCAAAATATTTAATGAGATTTGAAATATTAGGCGAACGCCATCATCGTAGATAGGGCCTTTACCCAGGAAAACATGGGAGAGTTCGACCCACATTCCTCGTTGTTTGTTGAATTTGCTTTTTCATTCCTTCTGCATTCTGAAATTTCAACATTCTCATGAAATTTCAAATTTGGGGTAAAAGAAAGCAGTTGGATACTGTTCCATATTTGGCACTAATCCACTATGTCTATGGAGGCGACCGGGTACAGCAAACAGTACTGTGACAGACATCATAATCTTTTCTTTCTTTCTTTTTCTGCTTTGGTATCAGACACTGACAATTTAACAACAGTCCATGTGGGATCATTTTAGGCATGAAACTTATAGGCAATGATATAAGCAATGTTACAAAGAATATAAAATATGATAAAACTGAAAATCTAGGTTGTCAAATAAATGCAATCATATTCTATTTTTCCATCATGATGTTTGTTGAAGTCCAGGATTGACATTTGATGAAGCATGCTCTGTGAATATCCACTTAGAAATGTGTCCCACAATGTGTCCTACCTTGTGATACTAACAATAATAACAACAATCTCATTTTAAAGTCATGAAACCAAATTTGATGTATGAGATTCCCTCATTTGTGAGACCAGGGACCTCTACACAGTGATTTTTGTTACTTAGTATACAGAGGTGTATGATATTTATGTTGCATGTGTATGTCTGGCTGCGGGTACAGGTATGGGAGTTGGTACAGATATACAAGGAAAACTTTTTGAACTGTGTATGGCAACCATGATCTACCTGACGAATTCCCATTGATTGCTTGTGCGATTGATGGTTCCAAGTTCCAACCATGAATGGGCAGGTTAGAACCATGATGGTCTACCCATTCATGGCTCCAATCTGACCATTCATTGTTGTGGGCAGTCGACGACAGGCAGTCATGGCTAGTTTTTCTGGTGTATAGTGTTCACCCTATGGATACAGGTACACCAGGTATGGATACGGCTTCAAGGAGATAGAAGAACCTATAGAACTATATATATGTATATCGAAGAAAACGTAGTTGACGTGCATCTGTTGATACTTCAATTCATTATATGTTCCATTAGATCTATGGATGCAGAGATTCAGGGGATGTTCTACGGGGATTTGTTTTGACTAGTTTGCTAATCGTATAGCTGATTGTTTCTAGTTTGAATAGTAGTCGAAGATTTATTGAACTGGTCCTAATTCAAATGTAGGGCGAAAGAGATATTTTCTTGTTTTATTTTATTTATTTATTTTTCCTAGAAAATTGATTTTATTTTTATAGAAATTCTCCCAAAGGAGGCAGTCATATACATCAAAATTGGTGGCTCTGTGATGATAGGATATTACCACCCATAACTGTTAAACCATATGATGGTAACAAAAAGCTACCAATAGATACAAATATGGCCAACCAGCTGCCATATACATCCATAGTACTGTCCACAAATACACTTCTCATATACATTCCAATTTCAAAACTTATATCAACTAAAAACTAAAACACAGATAATACTACACAAGAGAGATTACAAATTTACTGCTGGACATTGACTGGCTGAATATCATGGTGGAGGCCCTGACTGTGATGCTAGTCCCTCCTCGATGACGACAGGGTGTTGTTCATGCAGGTCAACCACCGATAAGAACAGGTTTTTAAGCATTTTCCTCTTGAAATCAAAATGTTGCAGATAAGTTTGAACTTTGAAGGAATTGCCATCCATGCCGTCCTGGGTGATTTGCATTTTGGTCAAATGAGCTGCGATGGAAACCATTCCTGCAGAAAGTTTACTCTCAATGTTGCTTAGATAGTGGAATAGATGGTCATAGACTCATACTTTTTCTTATTTGATTTATCCATACTTTTCAGGGTTTCCAGAGTTGCAGTATTTGTATCCTGCCTGTGTACCTCCACTTGCTGAGGGTCTATTCATCCTGTGTAATGTTCCCAAATATTTTGCTATGGACCACTCCATTAGACTAGGGGAGGCAATGGCTAAGTCACCTTTTAAGGTTCATGAAAAATTATTAAGGGGGGTGACGTGGGCCATAAATGTATGAAGTATGATGTCAAAATTTGTAAATAATGTGTCATTAGACCAATGTGGACAAGAAGGGCGCACTAGTGGAGTAGTAACTCCCAAGGAATTTCATGAATGAGGAGGTAGGCTAAAAATAGCCAGGAGGGGTACATTAGTGGTGGAAGAAGTCAAGTGAAGTGTAGCTCCCACCAAATGAGGGAGAGTCTTCTAGAATCAAGGCAAAAGGGATCTATGACAACTTATGACAACTTATGACAAGTAGCAGGTCCTAAAAATAGCTAAGGAAGGCACACTAGAGAAGTGTAACTCCCCAAGGAGGGCGCATGAGGTGGTAGGTGGGCCCACATGAGTTGTAACTCCCTCAAATCAAGCCAAACCTCTCTAATTCGAGGGAGGTAAAGTATTATTTTGTCAAAATAACATTAGAAAGTGAGTTAAGGTCCCAAATAATCATTCTCTCATTAAAATATCATTAATTAATATTTTGTGAGAGAATTCTAGAATGAGGGGGGAAGGGCTCAATTGAGTCTATAAAAAGGATGCAGGCCTCTCGAGAAAGGGCTTTTGGATATTTTTATTTTGAATAGGAGAGCTCTTGTGGCTTTTCAAGCTTGAGAGATGTGCCTCTTGCAATTGTAAACTACTTTCGGTGGTGAAAGATTCCACCCTAGTTGGTAGAGGAGGAGATCACCCTGATCTCTTCGCTAAGATTCATTGTAGTTGATTATTGAGAGGAGAAGTCACCTTTCATATTTCTCTACAAAGTTTATTGCAGATGTTTATGTTCATGTTCAGTAGCTGGTTCGATCTCTAGTTGGTGTGTTTGAGTTCTAGTCAGTAGAAGTGTGAATTTGTGGCGTTTCCTGGAGTGTAGTGTTGTGGCGGTTTCTGCTTGAGGAGGGCGCACCTGTGGCTATCCAAACCTCATGAAGGTTGTTCGAATGGTTGAGTATCACTGATATTTGATGGAGGGCAGACTGGAGAAGTCATATCTTTGAGTTGGGGTTGAAATCTTGCTTGTGGTGGGCGCAACAGTGAGGCGTATTTCTCATTGGAGCAGTATTTTCCCCCCTCTTTTCTCTATGGTTCTCTAGCAGCCACTTATCTCCATTCTGTAGTAGATCTCTCATGTATTTCAAGATGCTGTAGCAACCATTGATATACTCTCTGAAAATGACCCATTTATAATAAAAATCACAATGCTTTCCTTGTTAGTTTTTCACAATTTAATCAATAGTTATCTAGGATCTTACTGAGAGAATAACAAGCATAGCATAAACACAAGAGACACTAGAGACAAAGATTTTCCTCGGGGAAACCATAAAGGAGAAAACCCCGCAACTTCCTTAGAGATAAAATGATCACCAATACAATGTCATAAAAGAAAAACCCAAAATAGAAATGATCACCAATACTTTACCTTTTTCACTTGACAAGTCGGCCTCAACTGAAGTTGACTGGGCCGACTCCTTTAGGGGACTTAAACACTCCAATACAAATGAATCTAGGGGAACTGATGCCCCGACTTACATGGGAGGATTTACCTCAATGACTTTACATGACCCAAATACAATAATGACTTCTCCGACCAGAGGAATAAACATCTCCGTTGGAGGTACAAATAAAATACAATAATAATTACAATATAAAAATACAAGTGAATATCTTCCGAAGTTACAATTACATTAACACACCCTCTTAACTAGGAAGGTATTCTCTTGACACAGTCATCAACACAAGTCTTCGTCGTTGGATCAACAATGCTAGAACATCATCATCAACACTGGATCGTTGTCATCACTGTTGTTGCAATCCTCATCATCTCGACCATCGATTGGTGCTATCTCTCAGTTCTACTCATCATAGGAAGTTCTACAGAGCCAACCCTTTTTCATGTTGGATGTAGGCCTAGCCTCCATGTAGGTCTTCATCATCTTTGCGAGCAAGCCATCAAGTAGGTACAACCCAGGACCAGTCATTACATTGCCTCTGCAAATACCTGCATCTCCTACTGTCGCCTCATCATGTCCAGATCATCTCAACGTCAACGGAGCACAACCCAGATGCACATCACACGTCTACCAGCATGGGAAGACACACCTACAACCATGCGAGACCCAGCTCTTACATCTACGCCATGGGAAGACAAACCTCAACCATGCGAGAATGGAACTGCCCTTACATCTATGCCATGGGAAGAAAAACGTGCAACCATGCGAGAATGGCACAACCCTTCCATCAATGGCCATGGGAAGACAAACCTCAACCATGCCGGAATGGCTCGGCACTTTTATCAACGACCATGGGAAGACAAACCTACAACCATGTCGGAATGGTTCGACACTTATATCAATGACCATGGGAAGACAAACCTACAACCATGTCGGAATGGCCTTAGCCCTTACATCTGCACCATGGGAAGACACACCTACCACCATGTGAGAATGGCTCATGTGCATTACTTCACCTTGGAAGGAACCTCGATCTGGAGTACACCAAGCTTCTCTCTGAAGTACTCAAACTTCACTCTAGCTAGCGACTTGGTCAACACATCGGCTATCTGCTCGTCCGTTGCAACACACTGGAGCTTCACTGCTCCTCTCTACACCATATCCCTGATATAGTGGTACTTGATCTCGATGTGCTTTGACTTGTCATGGAACACCGGGTTCTCAGACAACTTCACACAACTCTGGTTGTCACAAAATATACAAGTCGCATCCAACTGGAGATCAAACAAATCAGACAGTAGCTTCCTAAGCCATACTGCCTCACAAGTAGCCAAACAAGCTGTGGCATACTCTGCTTCAGCTGTACTCAGTGCCACGCAGGACTGCTTCCTGCTAAACCAAGAGATCACACCTGATCCCATACTGAAGCAGCACCCCGAAGTGCTCTTCCTATTAGTGGCACTGCCTGCCTAATCTAAATCAACATAACCCTCCAGGTTAATCTTCTGATTCACATCATACTTGAGCCCATAATCAACTGTACCCTTCAGGTACCTTAGAATATGCTTTGCAGCAATCAAGTGAACATGTCTCGGATCTGTCAGGAACTGGCTCAATGTGTTCATAACACAACAAATATCTGGTCTCGTATTCGTTAGGTACATCAAAGATCCAATCATCTGACGATACATCGTGGCATCAACTGACTTTGATGAAGCATCACTCAATAGCTTCAGGTTCGATGCCATAGGTGTGGCCATGGCCTTGCAGTCTATCATCCCGAACCTCTTCAGGACCTCTACTGCACTCTGCCACACCTCCATACCTAGAAAATAATGCATCATGCTCAGGTTCTTCATCTCGAACAATACGGCAAGCTTCCTCTTTGTATCTGCAATAAGCCCATTCTCACCTGTCACAAACATATCATCTACAAGAGTAGAAGTATCACTGGGTTCCCTTCCTAAACCTTGTAGTAAAGGTTGGAATCCGCTTTACTCTTGGTAAATCCCAAACTAGTCACGAAGCTATCTATCCTGCTGTACCACGTCCTGGGTGCTTGTTTCAATCCATACAAGGCCTTCTTCAATTTGCACACATGAGTCTCTCTGTCATGTGTCTCAAATCTGAGTGGCTGCTCCACATACACTTCCTCTTCCACTACACCATTCAAGAAAGCTGTCTTGACATCCATCTAGTGTATGTTCCATTTCATCACTGCAACCAGAGCAAGTACTGATCTAATAGAAGTGTATCTGGCTATAGGTGCAAATGTCTCCTCATAATCTATCCCTTTCTTTTAGGAGAAGCCACGTGCTACGAACCTTGCCTTGTGTTTCTCTATGCTGCCATCTGTAGCATGCTTGATCTTGTAGATCCACTTGGAAGTCGCAACAAACTTCCCTACTGGTCTCGGGACCACATCCCAGACATCATGTGTCTCAAATCTGAGTGGCTGCTCCACATACACTTCTTCTTCCACTACACCATCCAAGAAAGCTGTCTTGACATCCATCTAGTGTACGTTCCATTTCATCACTGCAGCCAGAGCAAGTACTGATCTAATAGAAGTGTATCTGGCTACAGGTGCAAATGTCTCCTCATAATCTATCCCTTTCTTCTGGGAGAAGCCACGTGCTATGAACCTTGCCTTGTGTTTCTTTATGCTGCCATCTGCAGCATGCTTGATCTTGTAGATCCACTTGGAAGTCACAACAAACTTCCCTACTGGTCTCAGGACCACATCCCAGACATCATTCTTCATGATCGACTGGTACTCCTCGATCATGGCATCCTTCCATTCCTTCCTTTCTGTCGCTTCTTCATAGTTGGCAGGTTCCTTGTCAATGATGTCGCACAATAGGGCTACATAACTGGAGTATGGCCTCGGTCTCTTGCTTTCTCTGTGCATTCCTTCTGGAGCGCCATATCTCTCTGCATCTTGAATTGCCTCTCGTACCCATGCTGGTTTCCTCTTGTGAGAATTCTTCTCACGGGGTGGATCTATAGGTTCCTGTGGATCTTCTATCTCACGATCTTCTTCTGGATTTACTTCATTCATTGTTGTATCTCGATTCCTGGGTGCTTCTGGTTCTTCAATGGTCTTCAACTGGTATCTTCCTGGATCTGTGATATGCTGAGTCTGTTGTGACTTCCAAGTGGATCTACAAGATCAAGCATGCTGCAGATGACAAGATAGAGAAACATAAGGCGAGATTTGTGGAATGTGGCTTCTCCCAGAAGGAAAGGATAGACTATGAGGAGACATTTGCACCTGTAGCCAAATACACTTCCATTAGATCAGTACTTGCTCTGGTTGCAGTGATGAAGTGGAAGGTACACCAGATGGATCTCAAGACAGCGTTCTTGAATGGTGTAGTAGAGGAGGAAGTGTATGTCGAGCAACCACTCGGATTTGAGACACATGATAGGGAGACTCATGTGTGCAAATTGAAGAAATCCTTGTATGGATTGAAACAGGCACCCAGGACGTGGTATGACAGGATTGATAACTTCCTGACTAGTTTGGGCTTTACCAAGAGTAAAGCGGATTCCAACCTTTACTACAAGGTTGAAGAAGGGAACCTAGTGATACTCCTACTGTATGTAGATGACCTGTTTGTGATAGGTGAGGATCGATTGATTGCTGATACGAAGAGGAAGCTTGCTGCCGAGTTCGAGATGAAGGACTTGGGTATGATGCACTATTTTCTAGGCATGGAGGTGTGGCAGAGTGCGGGTGGAATCTTCCTTGGACAAGGGAAGTATGTAGTAGAGATCCTGAAGCGGTTCGGGATGATGGACTGCAAGGCCATGGCCACACCTATGGCATCGAACCTGAAGCTATTGAATGATGCTTCATCAGAGTCGGTTGATGCCACGATGTATCGTCAGATGATTGGTCCTTGATGTACCTGACGAATACGAGACCAAATATTTGCTTTGCTGTGAACACATTGAGCCAGTTCCTGACGGATCCGAGACATGTTCAATTGATTGCTGCAAAGCATATTCTGAGGTACCTGAGGGGTACGGTTGATTATGGGCTCAAGTATGATGCGAATCAGAAGATTAACCTGGAGGTTTATGTTGATTCGGATTGGGTAGGCAGTGCCATTGATAGGAAGAGCACTTTGGGGTGTTGCTTTAGTATGGGATCGAGTGTGATCTCTTGGTTTAGCAGGAAGCTGTCCTGCGTGGCACTGAGTACAACCGAAGCAGAGTATGTCGCAGCTCGTTCGACTAGTCGTGAGGCAGTATGGCTAAGGAAGCTACTGTCTGATTTGTTTAATCTCCAGTTGGATGCTACTTGTATATATTGTGACAACCAGAGTTGTGTGAAGTTGTCGGAGAACCCAGTGTTCCATGACAAGTCAAAGCACATTGAGATCAAGTTCCACTATATTAGGGATATGGTGTAGAGAGGAGCAGCGAAGCTCGAGTATGTTGTGACGGACGAGCAGATAGCCGATGTATTGACCAAGCCACTGGCCAGAGTGAAGTTTGAATACTTCAGAGAGAAGCTTGGTGTATTTCAGATAGAGGTTCCTTCCAAGCGGAAGTGATGAGTCCGGAAGACGCAGATGCACACGAGCCATTCTCACATGGTGGTAGGAAAGTCCTCCTATGGTGTAGATGTAAGGGCTGGGCCATTCTCACATAGTGGTAGGAAAGTCCTCCTATGGTGTAGATGTAAGGGTTGGGCCATTCTCACATGGTGGTAGGAAAGTCCTCCCATGGTGCAGATATAAGGGTTGGGCATGGCTTTTTCGACATGGTCAGAGGTTAGTCCTTCCATGGTCGTTGATGTAATTGCCGAGGCTTTTCCGACATGGTCAAAGGAAAGTCCTTCCATGGTCGTTGATGTAATTGTCGAGCTTTTCCGACATGGTCAAAGGAAAGTCCTTCAATGGTCGTTGATGTAATTGTTGAAGCTTTTCCGACATGGTCAGAGGTTAGTCCTTCCATGGTCATTGATGTAATTGCTGAGCCTTTCCTGGATGGTGATAGGAAATTCCTTCCATGCCGGTGATTGTAAGTGCTGTGTTGTGTGCATCTGGGCTGTGCTCCGTTGACGATGAGATGATTGTATGGTGCACAGGTTTTGCAGAGGCATATAATCAGTCCTGGGAGATCTTGCAGGTTTTGCAGAGGCATATAATAAGTCCTGAGATGTACATACTTGATGGCTTGCTCGCAGAGATGATGAAGACCTACATGGAGGCTAGGTCGACATCCAACATGAAAAAGGACTGGCTCTGTAGAACTTCCTATGACGAGTAGATTGGAGATTGATGATCGAGATAGCAACATCATTGACGATGATGATCCAGCTTTGATGATGATCCAGTTATGAAGACTTGTGCCGATGAACTATGTCAAGAGAATACCTTCCTAGTTAAGAGGGAGTGTTGATGTATTTGGAACTTCAGAATGTATTTCACTTGTATATTTTATATTGTTATTGCACACCCGACGGAGAGGTTATATTCCTCCGATCAGAAGAGTCATTATTATTATTTGATGGGTTATTAGACTCCCCTAGTGGAGTCGGCCCAGAGTTAGGGTTTTATGGGTTATTAGACTCTCTTGGGAGAAGTCGACCCAGTAGGGTAAAAAGGCAAGTGAAGTAAAGTATAAATAGAGAGTGCGACTCTCTCATTTGTTCACTCATTCACTCACTTACTCATTGCGCATAAGTGAGAGAGAGACAAGTTCGCAGAAGTGGAGGAGGAGGGGCTACTGGAGTCTATCTCTTTGTTTTGCGGTTTTGTACTATTTCTCATTCTATCTTTGACGAAGTTGCAGGGTTTTCTCCTTTATGGTTTCCTCGGTGAAATGCTTTGTGTCTCTTGTCTCTTGTGATTGATTTGCTGTGCTTGTTATTCTCTCAGATAAGATCCGAGATCATATTGAATTAAATGTTGAAAAACTAACAGGTTCCTGTGGGTCTTCCATCTCGCGGTCTTCATATTCATCTAGGTTTGCTTCATTCATTGTTGTATCTCAGATCCTAGGTGCTTTTGGTTCTTCAATGTCTTCAATAGGTAGCTTTCTGGATTTGTTGTAGGCTGAGTCTTCGTCAAATGTCACGTCCCTACTAATGTCGATCTTCTTGAACCCTGGAAAATATATTCTGTAAGCCTTCGAGCTTTCACTATATCCCACGAATATGCCCTTCTTTCCTGAAGGATCTAGCTTTTTCCTCTTCTCCTTTGGAATATGCATGTACACCGGGCAGCCAAACATCCTGAGATGGCTGACTTCTGGTTTCTCACTGGAGAAAGCTTCTTCTGGTGTCTTGTTGTCAAGTACTCTATGTGGAGTACGATTTTGTACATACACCACAGTCCTCGCAGCTTCTGCCCATAGATGCATTGGAAGATTCTGGTCATGAAGCATCGCTCTTGCTGCTTCCATGATTGTTCTATTCTTCCTTTCTGCAACTCCATTCTGGTGCAGATTGTATGGAGTAGTCAACTCCCTCTTAATCCCTGAATCTCTGCATAATTTCTTGAAATCTTCTGATGTGAACTCTCCACCATTGTCTGATCGAAAGGTCTTGATTTTCTTCTCTGTGTGGTTCTCAATGAAGGCTTTGAATTCTTTGAACTTGTTGAATACTTCATCTTTGTCAATCAAGAAATATATCCATGTCTTCCTAGAAAAATCATCAATGAAAGAAACATAATATACATACCCACTCAATGAACTGGATGACATCGGACCGCATAAATCGGAGTGGATGATTTCCAAGATTCCTTTTGCCTTGCTCTCGCTACTTGGAAATGTCTTCTTTATGTTCTTTCCCTTCGCACATCCTTTGAAAACGCTTTCATGCTTTGCTTGGATTTCTGGAAGACCTTCAACTGCTTTGCTTGCAAGTGGTGGTGCTCTATAGTGCACATGTGCAAGCCTCCTATGCCATAGTTCACTTGGCTCCATTGAGTCATGGACCAAAGCTTGTTCAGGTTGGCCCTTCAATTTGTACAAACCTCCCTTTTGCTCTCCTATCACAACTGCATCGTCTATAGTCTTTCCCTTTGGCCACATTAGGACTTGGGCATCAACAAATGCAACCCTCATACCTTTTGCATCCAATGCAGATATGGAGAGAAGGTTTTTCTTGAGTCCTAGAACATATAGGACATCCTTCATCTTCAAAGACTTGCCAGAGTTTAGCTTGTAAGAGGCTTCACCACTTCCTTTTATGGGGTACTGGTAATCATCCCCAAGTTTCACCTTGTGGGGTGACTCATTTTCAGATAGGTTCACAAAGGATTCTTTAAATCCTGTCATATGCTTGGAAGCCCCGCTATCTACAAGCCAATCATTGCTTCCATGTGTAACAGTGCTTGTGAGAGCTGAAATCAAAACATACTCTTCATCACTTGAAGAATCTTCACTGTCTTCTCTGGTTCTCTTCCTTGGAGGTTCATCATCCTCTGCAGTGTGAGCATCATGTCTTTTCTTGTTGTTCTTCTTCTTGTGGGAGCTACTTTTGTTCTTGGGACAATCTTTGGAGTAGTGTCCCCTGTTGGATTTTCACAATTTAATTCAATATTATCTAGGATCTTATCTGAGAGAATAACATGCACATCAATTCAAACACAAGAGACAGAGACACAAAGAATTTCATCGGGGAAACCATAAAGGAGAAAACCCCGCAACTTCCTCAGAGATAGAATGAGCAACAATACAATAAACCCCAAAAGTAGAAATGGTCTCCAACAGCTTCTCTCTTCTCCACTTGTGCGAACTCCTCCTCTCTCTCACTAATGCGAATTGAGTGAGTGAGTGAATTATGAAATAGAGAGGAGCACCCTCTCTATTTATACTTTACCTTTCACTTAGCCTTAACTCCAAACAGGTCGGCCCCTAAGTGTAACTGACTGGGCCGACTTCTCTAGGAGAGTCTAATAACCCATGGAAGTCTCAACTCTAGGGTCAATGCCCGTCATACAATGGAGGGTTAACCTCATTGACTTTACATGACTCAATTACAATAATGACTCTCCCGACCGGAGGAATAAACATCTCCGTCGGAGGTACAATAATAAAATACAAATACAACATAAAATATACAAGTGAATATCTTTCGAAGTTACAATTACATTAACTCTCCCTCTTAACTAGGAAGGTATTCTCTTGACACAGTCATCAACACAAGTCTTCGTCACTGGATCATCATCAAAGCTAGATCATCATCGTCACTGCTGCTGCTAGCTTGACCATCAATATCCAATCTACTCGTCATAGGAAGTTCTACAGAGCCAACCCTTTTTCATGCTGGATGTAGGCCTAGCCTCCATGTAGGTCTTCATCATCTCTGCGAGCAAGCCATCAAGTAGGTACATCTCAGGACTTATTATATGCCTCTTGCAAAACCTGCAAGATCTCCCAGGACTGATTATATGCTTCTGCAAAACCTGAAGGAGCATCCCAGGATTGATTATATGCCTTTGCAAAACCTGCAGGATCTCCCAGGACTGATTATATGCCTCTGCAAAACCTGAAGGAGCATCCCATGACTGATTATATGCCTCTGTAAAACCTGCAAGATCTCCCAGGACTGATTATATGCCACTGCAAAACCTGAAGGAGCATCCTAGGACTGATTATATGCCACTGCAAAACCTGAAGGAGCATCCCAGGACTGATTATATGCCACTGCAAAACCTGCAAGATATCCCAGGACTGATTAAATGCCACTGCAAAACCCGTGTACCCTACAGTCGTCTCATCACTTCCAAATCACCTCAATGTCAACGGAGCACATCCCAGATGCACGTCACAAAGCACTTACATCACCTGACATGGGAGAACAAATCTACCACCATTCGGAAAAGGCTACAACCCTTACATCTACACCATGGGAGGACACACCTACCACCATCTGAGAATGGCTCCTGAGCATCTGCGTCTTCCGGACTCATCACTTCCCTCTGGAAGGAACCTCGATCTGGAATACACCAAGCTTCTCTCTGAAGTACTCGAACTTCACTTTGGTCAGCGACTTGGTCAACACATCGGCTATATGCTCGTCTGTCGCAACACACTGGAGCTTCATTGCTCCTCTCTGCACCATATCCTTGTTATAGTGATACTTGATCTCGATGTGCTTCGACTTGTCATGGAACACAGGGTTCTCAGACAACTTCACACAACTCTGGTTGTTGCAATATATACAAGTAGCATCCAACTGGAGATCAAATAAATCAGGCAGTAGCTTTCTCAGCCATACTGCCTCACAACTAGCCGAACAAGCTGCGACATACTCTGCTTCGGCTGTACTCAGTGCCACGCAGGACTGCTTCCTGCTAAACCAAGATATCACACCTTATCCCATACTAAAGTAGCACCCTAAAGTGCTCTTCCTATCAATGGCACTGCCTGCCCAATCCGAATCAACATAACCCTCCAGGTTAATCTTCTGATTCGCATCAAACTTGAGCCCATAATCCACCGTACCCCTCAGGTACCTCAGAATATGCTTTGCAGCAGTCAAGTGAACGTGTCTCAGATCCGTCAGGAACTGGCTCAATGTGTTCACAACAAAGCAAATATCTGGTCTCATATTCATCAGGTACATCAAAGATCCAATCATCTGACGATACATTGTGGCATCAATCGGCTCTGATGAAGCATCACTCAATAGCTTCAGGTTCGATGCCATAGGTGTGGCCATGGCTTTGCAGTCCATCATCTCGAATCTCTTCAGGATCTCTACTGCATACTTCCCTTGTCCAAGGAAGATTCCATCTGCACTCTGCCACACCTCCATGCCTAGAAAGTAATGCATCATACCCTAGTCCTTCATCTCGAACTCGGCAGCAAGCTTCCTCTTCGTATCAGCAATCAACCCATCCTCACCTGTCACAAACAGCTCATCTACATAAAGTAGAAGTATCACTGGGTTCCCTTCTTCAACCTTGTAGTAAAGGTTGGAATCCGCTTTACTGTTGGTAAAGCCCAAACTAGTCAGGAAGCTATCAATCCTAATGTACCACATCCTGGGTGCCTGTTTCAATCCATACAAGGATCTCTTCAATTTGCACACATTAGTCTCCCTGTCATGTGTCTCAAATCCGAGTGGCTGCTCCACATACACTTCCTCCTCTACCACACCATTCAAGAACACTATCTTGAGATCCATCTGGTGTACCTTCTAATTCATCACTGCAGCCAGAGCAAGTACTGATCTGATGGAAGTGTATTTGGCTACAGGTGCAAATGTCTCCTCATAGTCTATCCCTTCCTTCTGGGAGAAGCCATGTTCCACAAATCTCGCCTTGTGTTTCTCTATGCTGTCATCTGCAACATGCTTGATCTTGTAGATCCACTTGGAAGTCACAACAGACTTCCCTACTGGTCTCGGGACCACATCCCAGATATCATTCTTCATGATTGACTGGTACTCGATCATGGCATCCTTCCATTCTTTCTTCTAAGCTGCTTTCTCATAGTTGGAAGGTTCTTTGTCATTGATGTCACACAACATGGCTACATAACTGGAGTATGGCCTCGGTCTCTTGCTTTCTCTGTGTATTCCTTCTGGAGCGCCATATCTCTCTGCATCTTGAATTGCTTCTCGTACCCATGCTGGTTTCCTCTTGTGAGAATTCTTCTCACGTGGTGGATCTACAGGTTCCTGTGGGTCTTCCATCTTGCGTTCTTCATATTCTTCTGGAATCACTTCTTCCATTACTGTATTTCTGATCCTGGCAACTTTAGGTTCTTCAATGTCTTTTTCTTGACTTCATAAATCTTCTAGCTGAATCATCGTCAATTTAGTTGCGTGATTAGAAACATTTCATAATTTTTCAAAACAAATTCTTATGCATAAAGACATAGGTCACATAGTCATGCAACTATCTTAGCCAATGATTCAACACAACATTCATCCATATCCCGTATTCATACGGTAACTTCCTAGATGCCTTCCATCTCTACCAGAACATTGTTAAGAGTGTGCACTACTCCCAACAAGTCAACAAAGAGGTTTCAATCTAGATAAGTACCATAGGCCACTTACCCATTACTTGCATATTAGTAGTATCTTGTCCATTAATGCAACTTTTCTAACATGCATAATATACATCCTAAATCTAGGAACATAAGTATGTACATGACTGAACAACATCATTTAAGTAATCAGATATACAAGAAATGACAATTCAAATACTTATCTTTGTTTGGTTGTTGGGTGGACTCCCTCTCAATCTTTACTTCCTTGCAGGAACTACTGGAGTGTGCTCCCTCTTGATCTTTGCTTCCTTGCAGGAACTATTGGAGTCTCTAATAGTGTGCACCTTAACCAATGCTAAAAATGGATGAGAGGTTCTTCCATAGATTATTGATCTTTATTTGTTTTCCAGAGTCCAACTCTGGAGTAGCTTCTTCTACTCCCTTCATGTAATACTGAAAGTCATCTCTAGCTTCACCTTATGAGGTGGAACCTTCTAAATAAACCCTTGTAGTTGGTTATCTTCATTACAATACATATTCTTCATCACTTGAAGAATCTTCACTTTCAACTCTAGCTCTCTTCCTTGGAGATTCATCATCTTCTGCAGTGTGTGCATGGTGCCTTTTCTTGTTGGTCTTCTTCTTGTAAGAGCTGCTTTTGTTCCTGGGACAATCTCTGGAATAGTGCCCCTTCTCATCACAAGTATAACATCGAATGTGAGAGAGATCTTTCCTGGATCCTCCAAAGTTCTCCCTTCGATTCTGGTGATGGTGTTTTCCCTTCTTGTGATGAGGATGCTCCCTCTTGTTATTGTTCTTCCTGGTGTGTGCTATGAGAGCCTAGTCTTCATTTCCCATCTTCTCTTCTCGAGCTACAAGTCGAGCTTCTTCTTGTGAGCATTCCTCCCACAGCCTACTGAAGGTGATTAACTTCCTTCTTGCACAAATCCCTTAAATGGAGGAATCCCATGACCTAGGGAGACCATTCAAGGTGGTCATCACAATTTCTCCATTTTCTACATCTTCTCCCACAGCTTCAAGTTGCTCCTTGAGTTGAGAGACCCTTGTAAAGTAGGACTGCATGGTCTCTGCATTTTGTATCTTGACATTCTTCAATTGGTTCCTCAATGTCATCTTCCTATTTATATTCCTCCCTTCAAATAAGGTGGTCAAGGCATCAAACATCTCTTTAGGTGTCTTCAAAGATGACACGTGGTATGAGATGGTTCTTGATAGAATCTGCAATGATTCTCTTAGCCTTAACCAGGTCCTTCTTGTGTAAGGCTTTAGCCTCATCTCCCTCTGGAATTGGAACCTCTTCATTCACATAGGTGTCCAATTCATTCTCTTCTAGGACAAAGCCCAATCCTATACTTCCATGCTCGGAAGTTATCAGCCCCTTCAAGCTTATCCTCAAGCTTGGTGTGGTGAGACATCTTTAATGAGAAACTCAAATGGAAATAGAAAAGCTTTAGGTCTTACCACTTGATTTGCTAAAGCTGGATCTGGAGCTGGTTGGCCTAGGGTTTGTCAGAGAAACCCTAATTTTCCAAAGTTGGAATTTGGAACTTCTGGCTGGACAGATAAATGTGCCTCCTCAAGGTGAGTTGTACAATGTATTCACTTTCTTGGATTAGTAAACAAAAACCCAAAATATCTGATGCCCTAGTTTTCCTCCGGCAGTAATGACGGGCCAAAAAATGAAAATTCTCGGAATTGAATTCTTCTTTCACAGGAAGATTCTCCTGGATGAGGTGCGTATGCTGGTGCACTTGGTTTTTGAAGATTCCAAAAATTCACCCTTGAAAATTGACTTGCAAATTTCGGATCTGTAGTTTTTGGCTTTTTCTGGTTTTTTCTGGTCCAAAGTCAAATTAGGGTTTGACTTATCTCAAGGTTCTACCCAACCAAAAACTTCGATCTTGGTCTCTAAATTTCGATTTTGATGAGGAGCATCTCCCTGTGCTGAAAGAACTCCAAAATTCCTCTTCTGTGAAAATCCCTAATTTCCCGCAGCAGTGACAGGTCAAAAATTGAAGATGCTTTTACAATGCTTTAGAAATTTTATTCCAAGAGCCAAGATCCAAAAATCTCTAGATGATTTTACAATGAGAGGCTCCCTTCTTAAATAGGATGGGGAGAGAGCATAATCCTAACCACTTTTTACATGAGTGGCTAAGATTAAAAGATCAAAAGATCTAATCAATGGCTAATAATGAATCATAACAATACATCACTTGGATCACCCAATATAATGATGACGTCCTAACTAAATGGTACAAAGGGAGGATGACGTCATCCACTAGAGGGGTAAAAGTACAAAAATCCACCTCATAATGACTAGGACATGACAACATAAGCACATGGTGAGGCTAGGAGGCATCAATCCTTACTAGTTCATCCCCAAGGCACAATAAAATAATAAAATATGTCCAAGATAATATAAATGATCAAATTGGTCCTCAAAATCTGTGACAGACAAGCAGTAAAAGACTTCCTGTGATCTATGTGGGCCTACCCACATGGTGAAAATTGGCTGGAAGATAGTGGGATCACCCTAGAAGACCTTTGTGAAAACCAAATGCCAAAACCTTGCCTCAATTGCCCAAATCGAATTCCTCAGTGACCACTTTATCCCATTTTTTAACTGCCTCGGTAATTATGAAAGTGCCAAAACTGCCTCCCAGGGCATTTGCGCTGTCCAACTGAGCCCACCAGGCTCTCCGGAAGGGGGGGTAAATGGTAAAAACAAGTGGCTGGACCACCCCCTCCTCATATAGCGCCCTAGGTGAACTGGCCTCTCATGGCCCCTGCTGCTCAGGTTGGGAATCAGCCCCAAATCTGGTCAACAAGTGTAAAACTGCATCAATCACTGGCAGAGGTTCTCGGAACTGAAAGATAAGTGTCTCATTGGATCCAGAAGACCCAAATCCACTAGAAATGTGTACTCATACACCATGGGTTGCCCTATTGGGCCAGCTGTAGGGTCCACCATATATGGAAAATGCATAATCTGCTAATTTGAAGTACTAAATAAATCTGTTGAACTGCATCAATCATCATCTGCATCATATGTCCATCATATGATATCATCATCAAGTATGTGGGACCATCAATCATCATCAATAGGTATATATATACATGGCCCACATCATCACGGATCCCAATAATATACAACCAAGGATAAATCACATCAGTAGACTAAGACATGCTTCTCTAATCATTCTCACAGCCAAGCTCAAAGTATAATATCCATTCAGTGGCATTAATCAAGTTAGCATATTCCTTTGTTATATAAAACTACTTGCACAATAGTTCAAATGACAAACTCACCCATTGGACATGGTCAAACTGCTGGTGAAGGGTGAAGGCTAGGAACAAGGTTGGGCCAAGGGGTTGACTTGTTTAACTTAACTCAAAAATACTTTGGACTGGGAGAAGGGGGAAAGCTACAAACTCTGTGCTGGACAAAATAACACGGGGGATGGCTGTGCCTCACAAATGGATAAGTTGTTAAGAGAGTGCTTATTCAACTTAGGCATCATGTCTACATTAAGTTGATCCAGGTTCATTAGGATCATTCAATTTCATTTCATGGCCTTTTTGGCCTACATAACCCTTCGGATCTCATGTGTGCTGATAAGCACAACTAGTTGCAGCTTGCATCCAGGGCATGTTTTTCAAATACATATAAGGTCAACAATTATTTAGATATAGCTTTTAAGAACCATTGCTTTTTTGGACCTTTCTTATACTCTTCGAGGAGTATTTTTAGTTGTTCATCGCTCTTGCCTTTTTTAGTTTCCATGGGCGAATTTATAAGTTTCCATAAGTAGAACATGAGCTTTCAGTTTTAGCCAACAACATCTCAAGTGACTAGGGGGAGTTCGAGCCAATGCCAAACATCGGGACAACCGACCAGAATGATTTAGGCCTACAATCCAACTCACCAAAGGCAAGTTTTGTCACCAACTTAGAGCCGAGACACTGAACATACAGGGATGCGGTCGAGACACAGAGGTAGAAAAATGGGGAAGTTCTCAGTATCAGAAAGTCAAATGAGACAGGTCAAGGTTTAAAGTCAAATAGGAAAGTCATGTATGGATGGAATAGTCCATTTTATGATTTATAGTTCATTTTAAACAGTTTGCCACATTAGGAATAATATACCAAGCAGATGCTGTGAACATGACTAAATCAACAAGATAATAATCCACAGTCAATGATAACATATCCATAGATCATACAACATCATCATAGTAATAATCATCATATACCATCTGAAGCACTGCTGCAATACATCTCTAAGCACTGAACTGAAACTGTATGGGATAAAGGGTCACATCGGTCATCAAATCCGAACTTTCAAGGCTCAGCCTTGACACAAGGTCTAACATAAGTCTGAATAATACACTGCTCTGATCATGAGTGATCACAAAATATACAATCATCATAGCCATGCTCTGAATAATGGAAGCTCTGGAATGTGCAGATATTTCCTGAACAAGAATAGTAGCCCTGCTACTATGGTGTGATAACAAGAACTTCAAATGGAAATAGAAAATCTTTTAGGTCTTAGCACTTTGATTTGCTGAAATTGGTTCTGGAGCTGGCTAGGGTTTGACAGAGAAACCCTAAAATTTCATACTTCTGTCTGGATAGAAAGATGCACTTGACTAAGGCGAGCAGGTTGGTACACTTGGTTTCTTAAGATTCCAAAAATTGACCCTTGAAAATTGACTTGCGAAATTCTGATCTGCAATTTCTGGTTTTTCTGCTCCAGAGTCAAATTAGGGTTTGACTTTTCAGGAGTCTTACCCAACCAAAAACTTTGATCTTGGTCTCTAAATTTTGATTTTGATGAGGTGCACTTCCCTATGTTGATAGCACCCCAAAATTCCACTTCTGTGAAAAGCCCTAATTTCCGGCAGGAGTGATGGGCCAAAAAATGAAAATAATCAGAATCACTTTTTGCTTCGACAGAAAGATGTGCCTTCCTTAGGTGAGTTAGCCTAGCCTCCTTTTGTTGATGATCTGTGGAGAGAAATCCAAAAATTAAGAAGCCCTAGCTTCTGCAGCTGCATAATGTCTTCTTCTCAGGTTAGCTCTGATACCATGTTAGTTTTTCACAATTTAATCAATAGTTATTTAGGATCTTACTAAGAGAATAACAAGCACAACATAGACACAAGAGACACAAATTTTTTCCTCGGGGAAACCATAAAGGAGAAAACCCTACAACTTCCTCAGAGATAGAATGATCACCAATACAATGTCACAAAAGAAAAACCCAAAATAGAAATGATCTTCAGCAGCTTCTCTCTTCTCCACTTGTGCGAACTTGTCCGTCTTCTCACTAATGCGAATTGATTGAGTGTGAGTGAATGAATAAATAGAGAGCCTACCTTTCTATTTATACTTTACCTTTTTCACTCGACAAGTCGGCCTCAACTAAAGTTGATTGGGCCGACTCCTTTAGGGTACTTAAACACACCAATACAAATGACTCTAGGGGAACTAATGCCCCGACTTACATGGGAGGATTTACCTCAATGACTTTACATGACCCAAATATAATAATGACTTCTCCGACCGGAGGAATAAACATCTCCGTCGAAGGTACAAATAAAATACAATATAAAAATACAAGTGAATATCTTCTGAAGTTACAATTACATTAATATTCCTCTTATGTTATACCATATTCAAGCACGGGGTTGATCTATGAATAAATGATTATGTATGAGCATATATGTTTGAATGTGGTTGTGTAAACTTAATATTCTAATCTGAAACCTTCATATGAGTCCCTTGTGTCTGTTAGTGAGCCATTAAGCTTGATTCGAGTCTGATTGGAAGCATTTGGGTTTGGTTTGGAAGCTCTATAGTTGTGGGTGTTCTTAATTTTGTGTTGGTGTCAAGTGGGTCGAAAGTCATCTTCTGGTTCGACCATTTCTGAGTGTCTTTGGGTTGTGAGACCTTTTCCATTGCGTCGGGAGTGTCGTTTCTAGTATGAAACACTTCTAATTTCTGTTAAGCCCTATATAGTGGCACATTACCCCCTATATAGTGGTACATTACCCCCTTTATTATGGTGCATTACATATTATTGATGTCGGCTTGGTTCTATTAGTTTTTATTGTACCCCTTTGTATCCTATATATAGGAAGGAGACCTTTTCATTTTAGTCATCATTGTATCTTGTCTTGTCTTATGTACTTAGTATATTGTGTAAGGAGGTTCTTCCCTCGAAGAGGATTGTTATTCATCTCAGTTATTTATTATTAAGGCGTGGATTACTTTTTTATGGTCTATTTCTGCTATTTTTATGCTATATTTGGGACTTGGTTGCATAACATTTGGTATCAAATCTCTTTCCTCGGGATTGGGTTCTTCAAAATGAGTCATCTTGGCATTTTCGCTATAATTTTTTTTCTACAAATATTCAGACAACGAGATTAAAAACCCACGTCTATAACAGGCCGAACTATTTGTGGTCTGAAATTTAGGTCCCGAGCCATCACAGGTTCGTAGATATTGGCCTCGGAATCTAGGGTTTTTGACTAGTCCAAAGATTAGTCTAAAACAGGTGTTGTAGGGAAAAGGGTCATATCTGGGGCATGCGAGGTCCAAATTGAGTGAGATCAGTTGCATAAAAAATAGTACGGACGATAGTATCTGTGGTAGAAATTTCATACTCAGATCCAAAATATTGGATACGTGGCAGTCCGTACAAGTTCGATCTTCTGAAAGGACCAAAAATAAGAAGTGTTGGGAGATTCGCAATAAATCTCTATTGGCATATCAAAATTAGGTCAGACCTGTGGCATTAGAAAGATGACACCTAAGGCTACAACAGGCCAAAGTTTCATACCCATAGGAGTCGAAATTTGAATTTTACCTCAGTTTCAAGTTGGCCTTAAAACAGTCTTCCAATCTGGGTTTGAAAAAAGGTACGCCAATTTAAATTTGAATAACTTTGAGTAGAAGGATCTAATTGTGGTGAAACATAGGGTGTGATATCTATTTGAATTGTTCATAATGCCACCAAAAGGAAGTGTAAAAACTCACACTCCACTCAAACCACTTTTCGAGTGTCCCAGTTGGAAGAGATGATTAAAGGATCCGTGAAAGCAGTTGATTTAGTTAATTTAGAGGGGAAGTTGATGAAACATATGGATAATAAGATGGAAGAAAATATGAAAGGGTTTAAGGAACAGTGGAAAATATTGCTAATCTCATACAAAATTCAAAGGATACTCCTTCTCTAGGTGATGATGTGTTCCATGATACTCAGGGGGATAAAGATAAGGTCCATGTTGAAAAACATTCCATGAATAAGAATATTCCAAGAGTAAATGATTCTGATAATGGAAATAATTAGGAATGGTCACCAAGGGGCACCCAACTTCGCAAGATTGACATGAGAAAGTTTGATTGCAATGATCCAATAACATGGATATTCCAGATGGAGCAGTTCTTTGATCTACACCAGGTTCCAACTTTACAGAAGGTAACTATTGCATCCTTATATTTAGAGCTTTATCAATTTGTATGGTACCAATGGCTTTGTGACCGTAAAAAGGACTCTATTATCTCTTGGTCTATATTCATAGAAGAATTGATTGTACATTATGGGGATATAAATAACAACACCTTCTTTAACCAGTTGGTAAATCTCAAGCAAAAAGGCCCAGTTAGTGAGCACATCAAGCAGTTTCAGAAGCTAAGTCTTAGAGTGAAGAATATTTCAGGAGATAATTTGTTGGATCTCTTTATTGGAACTTTGAAGGATCACATCCAACATAAGGTTTGCCTTTGGGAACCTAAGTCCTTGGAGCATGCATTTAGGGTGGCAAGAAAAGTTGAAAACAAAATTATGGCAACAAGGAAGTCTACCACTTACAACTATAAAGAAGGAAGTGTGGTCTCCAGTCATCCACAACCTACAAGGTTGACACCACAACAGTTAGAGGAAAAAAGAGTAAAAGGGATTTGTTACAGTTGTGATAGCAAATATAGTAAGGGCCATAAGTGCACTGAGAAGAAACTATTTTACATAGATTGTGAAGCAGAGGAAGAAAATGAACAATAAGCACCAAAAGAACAGGAACCGTCTCAAGATGAAGAAATAGAAGATACTACTTCCGAAGAGATTTCTCCCACCATATCTTGTCACGCATTGGCTGGAATTAGCACTCCTCAAACTCTCAAGATCGAAGGGTATATCAAAAAGAAAAAGGTAACAATGTTGATTGATTCTAGTAGTACTCATAATTTCATTCACTGTAAATTAGCCAAGGTTCCCAATTGCTTTGTATATCCAGCACCAGAGTTTCAAGGAATGATTGCAGATGGAGGAACTATCAATTGCTCAGGAAAATGCCATAATATCAATCTCACTATGGGGGAATATGTATTGAATAGTCCAATGATTGCAATTCCAATGGGGGGTGCTGATGTTGTCTTAGGAGTACAATGGTTACAATTATTGGGAACAATGGCTTTTAATTTTTAGAAGCTTTTCATGAAATGTTTATGGGAAGGAAATGAATATGAGTTAAATGGTATCACAGGGAAACCAAGTAAGGTGATAAGCTCTAATGGTATGAAAAAATTGATAAAAAAGGGACATCAAGGTGTAATTGCACAATTATGCTCATTAGATATTCAAACATCTAAGTCTCCTATTTCCCCAGATCTCCAAAAGGTGATTGATAAGCATTCCAAGGTATTTGAATATATTCCAAAAGGTCTTCCACCTGTTTGAGATTTTGATCATGCTATTCACTTAATTCCGGGAAGTGTTCCTCCTAACATCAGACCTTATAGATACCCCTATGGACAGAAGAGTGAAATTGAGCGTATATTGACGAAATGTTAGAAGTCGACATAATTAGGCCTAGCCAAAGTTCGTACTCTACACCAGTGGTAATGGTACACAAGCCGGATGGATCATGGCGTATGTGTCCATATTATAGAGAGCTCAACAAGATCACCATTAAAGATAAATTTCCCATTCCTGTCATCGTCGATGAATTGTTAGATGAATTACATGGAACAGTTTTCTTCACAAAGTTGGATCTTCGTTCCGGATATCATCAAATTAGAATGCAGGAAGACATTCCAAAAACAACATTCAGAACTCATGAAGGTCATCATGAATTTTTGGTCATGCCATTTGGTCTCACGAATGTGCCTTCCACATTTCAAGGTTTGATGAATTCCATTTTCAATCCTTTCCTTATAAAATTTTTACTTGTATTCTTTTATGATATACTGATCTATAGCAAGTCTTGGGAAGAACATGTTCAACATTTTGACAAGGTACTACAACTACTAAAGGAGCAACAACTATATGTAAAACCTTTCAAATGTTTCTTTGGGGTAAAGGAGGTAGAATATTTGGGTCATATTGTATCTCAGGAAGGTGTCAAGGTAGACCCCAACAACATTAAAGCCATGATGGACTGGCCAATTCCCAAAAACCTGAAGAATCTTCGAGGATTCTTAGGTTTGACAGGATATTACCGCAAGTTTGTTCGAAACTATGGAAGAATAACATCACCTCTAACAGCATTATTGAAGAAAGATGCATTTTCTTGGACTCCAGAGGCAACTCAAGCTTTTGAACAGCTTAAGGAGGCAATGTGCAATGTGATGCTTCAGGAAATGGGATTGGTGCTGTTCTAATGCAAGAAGGACACCCGCTTGCTTTCACAAGTCATCCAATCAAGGGAAAGCATTTATAGAAGCCAATTTATGAGAAGGAAATGTTGGCAATTCTACATGCTCTTAAGAAATGTCGTCCTTACCTAATAGGTGGACACTTCACAAATCATGATAGTCTTAACTCTTAAATACTTCTTGGAACAGAGATTATCTTCGGAAGAGCAACAAAAATGGGTAGCCAAGATGTTGGGATATGACTTTGAAATCATCTATCGAAAATGGAAACATAATGTGGTGGCAGATGCGCTTTTCAGAAAAGATGAAGATGTTGGGGCATTATTTTGTGCAATTTCCATTCTACAACCTAATTGGGTAGTAGGCTAGTAGCAGCAAGGGAAGAATGGAAAAAACGTTACACATGTGACAACATCTCCCTCATATTGGGTTGTAGAGCACCTCGCTCCTCGCGGTGCAATAAACAAATGCACAATAGGTTTTTACCCTAGAAACCCTTTACCAGGAAAACCAACAAGCAAAGATATATCTTTTATTACCCTTGACCAATCGAGCCATGCTGGCCCAAAAACAAGCCGCTTGAGGCACTTTACAATAGAAAACACAAAGTCTTTAAATAGGTTTTATCACATCAAAAACCATGGGTGAATACCACCGGCCAGCCATTACCAGTGGGCCCATAAACCACCTGTTACCGAACAAACTAGCAGGGCTAGTGTCCAATAGACAAATGTAGGGAAGATGTGACCAGTGTCACCTCAGTCACACCTCCAACTTCTTAGGAGTGTCATAACCTCCAAAGGGAGAGCCCTTTGGTTGCTCTGGAAGACACTTAGGACAAAGACTATACCTTCTAGACAATGATGTTAGTGACCAGTGCCTTTTAATCAATCAATTTTATGAATGAAGAAGACATACTAGATAGATCAAGTGCTTGTAGATGCAAGACAAATTTACCAATGCTGGTGCCAAAGATCATCCACACAGTATTAATAATCAACATTTAATCAATGGATGAAGTAAATGTACTACTGTATTAATGCAAGCAAAGGCATCCAATATCTAGTCCAATAGTAGCTTTGTAACAGTAGTAGATATCTATAATGTAACCAATCACCATTCAATAATAAAGAGTTCATACAAAGATTACAGTCCGCTTTATGACAGTTACAGAACAACACTTAGGGAACCAAAAAAAGGATGTGTACAAGATGTGATCTATGTACTATAATGTAGGTCACACAACCTTAACTTTTAAACACTCTTTCCAGCAGTATAGGATAGAAAATGTTTATGCAATAAGTATATGTTTCAGACCTCTAACAAAACAATAGTTAACCAACTTTTAATAACCAACCATTAATGTGTTTTTGTGTTGTCTTCTTGTTACAAGCATGGAGGACTGTCAAATTTTTACAGTCTGCAATATTTTGCAGACTTGTAGAAGCAGGGAAAAGGGTTGCTTTAGGGCTGTTATACCCTGAATTTGGACAGCCAGTAGGTGACCGAGCAAGGAAGAGACCCAAGGAAAGAGGGTCGAGCCTCCTAGGAGCAAGGTCGAGGGTTTTGGGGCTAGGTCAAGCCCTAAATGGAGGTGCAGGAGCAGGCCGAAGGTGAGAAAAAGAGAAGAAAGGGAGGAAGAGGAGGGAAGAAGAAGAAAATAGGAGGGCAATGTGGAAAAAAGGGAAGGAAAGGGTGAGCAGAGAAGAAAGAGGAGAGGCAGAGAGGTAGGAGAGGAGAACGAAGGTTTAGGGAGGAGGAAAAGCAAGCCTTTAGGGCAAACTTAGGTCTGATTTTTAGGTTTAGAGTTTTAGTTTTAGGGTTTTGTATGTACAAAAAGAAGAAAAATAAAACTAATTACAAAAATAAACGAGATTACCAACCTAAATTTAATATTTACACATGTACAAATAAAGAGTAATTGAGTAGGAAGATGATAACTTAGGGTTTTGATGGATGATACCCTTAACCCTAGCCTTAGAGGAAGGTGACCAGCCTTTCTCTTGGAGTAACTTCTCCTTGTCTACTAAACTAGGGCTTCTTGTGACAACTTCTAGGGTTCGTTACAAGACCCTAATCTAGGGAAAAATTGGAGATCCAAGGCTAAACTTAGTGAAAACCTCCTTTAGGGAGCGTTTCCACCATGCAAAGAGGATAAAAGGTAGATAAAAGACCCTATTCAGAAAAAATGCAGCCCTAGGGTCACCATTCAATCATTCAAGAATTAAGAAATTCACCTACCTTTCACCAAGCAAGGCTAAAAAGACTAGACTTACTTAAGCATGTGTTCTTCCAACAATTCTAGCATCGACCAAGCATGAGCAAACCAAAGACAAGATCCAACTTCATCCAAAAGAGCAAGAAAAGACTACTCCATGAGGTGCGCATCACTCCACAAGAGCTATCTAGGGTAAAAAAGTAACATTATGAATTTTGTCCCATGAGTTATGATTTACAAATGAAGTGACGAGTTGTATTTATATGTTTCTCAACTCACTTTACAAAAATAACCAGGCTGACAGGCCAAATAAATGTCAATGTAAAAATATAAGATTAAATAATATAAAATAATCTAAAGATGGCCTATAGTAGGCTTAAAGTAGGCTACCTGGGGTATTTCCCCCCTAGGTGCTAAAAATAACTAAAACTTAGCAGAAAGCTTCACTCCAAGAGGTGGAGTGAGCAGGGGGGATCGTCATGCCCCATCTAACCCCAATAATGTTGAAAATCCCTCAACGCCCCCCCCTCAAACAGCCTGTGGGCCCCCTCAATTAGCCTGTGGGCCTGGTGATTGTTATCACATATATAGTAGTCGGGCTACCACACATTATTTTTCAGATTCCAGAGCACTCTTCAGCCAGTTCCTTTACATTGAGATGATGAGATGAGCATCTATCTATGGATCACTATCAGATTTTGGACAGCATATGTATTCCCCATGCCATGACTGAGTCTCAGGACACTCAGAGAGATGACCGGTGTAACCATTTTACCATTTATGCAGAGCAGTCAGTAGTACCCAGAGTTACAGTAGCAGTTTTAGAGGACAGATGATGGTTCAGAGGATGAGCATTCAGGTATATGACTCAGCAGGTATATCATGGTGTTATGGTTATATTGCTTGTATATTGATTCTTATGGCATGTCTTAGCACTTAGTGTCATGATCTGACGATCATATAGATATGTGGACCTGGTTGATCTTATTATATATATGTTCTACTGTCCTTACTCAGACTTAGAAGCTCACTACTCATACTCATTGGTTTTACCCTCCCTAGGGAGAATAGAGGTGATCATTCCACCATTACCTTGGCTTGCTAGTGTTGGCTCCATTACTCATTGTCTTCATCCATCCATTACCTACCTTTTAGTTTATCACCCTGACTTACTACTTGACTAGTGACATGGAGGATCTTTTCCCCACTGTAGCCTCTGTATTGGATGAGCTTCCCTGTTTATTGTGTCTCGGCTTTGAGTTGGTGACAAAACTTACCTCTGGTGAGTTGGATTGTAGGCCTAAATCATTCTGGTCGGTTGTCCTGATGTTTGGCATTGGCTCGAACTCCCCCTAGTCACTTGAGATGTTGTTGGCTAAAACTGAAAGCTCATGTACTACTTATGGAAACTTCTAAATTCGCCCATGGAAACTAAAAAGGGCAAGAGCGATGAAATGCTAAAAAAATACTCCTTGAAGAGTATAAAAGAAAGGTCCAAAAAGCAATGATTCTTAAAAGTTATATCTAAACAATTGTTGACCTTACGTATGTATAAAAAACATGCCCTGGATGCAAGCTGCAATTAGTTGTGCTTATTAGGACACCTGAGATCCGAAGGGTTATGTAGGCCAAAAAGGCCATGAAATGAAATTGAATGATCCTAATGAACCTTGATCAACTTGATGTAGACATGAAGCCTAAGTTGAATAAACACTCTCTAAACAACTTATCCATTTGTGAGACACCGCCATTCCCTGTGTTGTTGCTCCTTCAGTATATACTATGGTGTGTATTCCCTTTCCTATATCCAAAGTGTCACAATGTTAAGTCAGTCAGTCATCCTTTAGCCTAGCCATTTTATTCTAAGCCTTCATCCTTCACTAGCAAATTGATCACAACTATGAAGTGAGTATGGTCTTGAAAGTCTAGTCTGAGTCTCATAAATAATTAATGACAATATATATTTGGATTTAGATCGCCAGTAATGATTACTTTGTATTATAATTGCTATTTGAATGAGTTGTAGAGCATGCATTAACCTTTGACACTTTGCAGCAGCTTCAGATGGTAGTCTGAGTTATATTGGGTCAATATTGATCTGGTCAAACACAGGACATGAGATCATTGGACCTTATGATGACACAGGTAGATGATATATGGTCTATGTATATGTACATGATGGTTCTATGCATCAGATACAGGTTTGTGATGATGATCTATGGTTTTCAACATTATTTGATCATTTATAGATTATTATTATTTCACCTGTTCCGGTATATTGGGTATATTATATGATCATGCAGAGAGCTATATGGTGTATGAGTACACATCTTGGATAGTTTTGACCTTTTGAGTCCAATGAGACAGTCTATTTTCAGTTCCGGGCAGTTACAGTGATGATTTAGCCTCAATAGGTTGTCCTAGTGCAGTTTTGGTCTGTCGGAGACCCTGTCATAGCAGAGATGATTTTTATTTGGTTCACCTAGGGCGTTGATGATGGAGGGGGTGGTCTAGCCACTTGTTTTTACCATATTACCGCCCTTCCGGACACACTGGTGCCCTCACCTTGACAGTGCAGGCACTCCAGGAGGTAGTTTGGGGTAGGTACACGCTTCCCGAGGCAGTTTTGGATTGGTAGAAATGGCTACAGAGGAATTCGATTTGGGCTATTGAGACAAAGTTTTGGCATGGGATGATCAGTGATGATGAGTGGGATGTCTTCCGCACCTTCTCCTGCAGTTTCAGCTTCATCGGGGCCCACATCCATCACTTATGGCACTTTCTGATGATTTCTGAGGTCTTTTGAGGCCTACGATTTGTCCATAGAGGCACGATTTGGTATATTGATGACTATTTTATTATTATTGTGCTATGGGGATTGACCAAGGGTGGCTAAAATTACCCCTTGGACCCACCATAAGCTTATTGTTATATTTTGTCATCATGATTTGGTGGGATCCCCTCTCCTAGGGCGATTTTGTCCACTTATGGTTATATTTTATGGTTGATCCATGTATTTTATTGTTGAGCTCATCTCAACCATTGATTAGATCTGTTGATCTTTTAATCTTAACCACTCATGTAAAAAGTGGTTAGGATTATGCTCTCTCTCCATCCTATTTAAGGAGAGAGCCTCTCATTGTAAAATCATCTAGAAATTTTTGGCTCTTGACTCTTGAAATAAAATTTCTATCTTTTAGAGTACATGCTTGGGTTGGAGTGGATGTTGGTTGTTTTGATTGTAAATGCTTTTGTCCATTGCACTGGAGGATCTATTGTAGCTATCTTGCATATTTGCCATATTTTTTTTATAGGTGGAGAAGACTTCTTCAACAAGTGCGAATTGGTGGGGAGGCTTGCCCTTCAAACTTGGAGGAGGACATTTTGAGTTAAACAGGGAGTGGTTTTGTCTTTGCACCAACTATTCTTTGTTTATCTCTTTCTTGCTTGTATCTACCTTCAACATGTTAAACTGATTGATGCTTTGCTCTTTGGTTTTGATAGGTTAGAGGGACACATATGTGGCTTGGAAAAATCGATTTTGCAAGAGGGCTTCAAAAATTCTCCATTTGATCTTTGGCAAAAGTAATCCTCATCTCAACTAGTATTCATCTCTTCATCCAGGTATGCTCCAAAGGTATGATCTTCTTCTTCTTTGAATCATCCATAATTTCTAGATCATAAAAACCCTAATTAATCAAAACCCTCATTTTGGTTTTTCTTAGATCTACTTAGATCTAGCCTTGCTTTTGAAGAGATATTAAAAACCCACCTCTAAAGCATCCACCCCTAGTTGGATCTATAGTTTGGTGGCGATTGGGTTAAATTTGACACACTTTTCAAGGCAATAAAGCCCTCTTGAACCAAATCGCACTTCCTTGGAGAGGCTTGTTTGGTTAGATCTAGCACATGGGTAGGTGAGATCCCACTTGATTTGCAATCTACAAACTTGATAACCTACCCCTAGACTTTTACTTGGGTGATTTCTACCTTGTGGGCATCATTCCACGTTTTAAAGGATTAAAACCCCCTTTTGAACTACTTGGCACCTTAAAACTCAGATCTAGTAAGATCTAACCCTTGGATTGACTTGATTTTCTAGATCCATATAGATTGGTGCCTAAGCTACTTGGATCTACAATTTGGTGGCCATTGGACTTGATTTGACACACCTTATCCACCTTTTAGCCCTCCTTGAGCAAGGTCGCACTTCCTTGGGTGACTGAGTTTTCCCACTTTGAGGACGTGGGTAGTTGAGATCTTTGTGGATTTGGAACGGGCATACCTTGAAACCTAGGACTAGAGTATCATTTTGTGACGATCTGCCTTGGGGGTAGCATTCCTTGTTTTAAGGGATTGTGGTCCACTTGGGTCATTTCATGAAATCCTAGATCTAGCAAGATCCAACCACTTTATCTCAATTTACCCATTTGACTTGACCTCTAGGTGTCTCGATCTATACTTTGACATACTTTTTGACTCCATTAACCCATCCAACAAGGCACTAGTCCTCAAGCAAGTCGCACTCCTTGGGAATTGTGTCAAACCTTAGATCCAGTACATGGGTATTCTTAATTTCAACTAAGATCCATAGATCTACTCATTACATATCCTCTAGTGCCAATTGCATCCCTTAATTTCACCTTGTGGGTCCACATTAAGCCACTTCACATATCCCAAGAAAGTAGGACCCACTTGTGTAACACATGGTACCATATCTTATCATTATAACTAATCATGTGGCCTAAATCATACATTGGTTGAAACACTAATCATTCCTCAAACCACCTTCAACCATACTTTAATTTCTAGGTCCACTTTACCTCGCATTGGTTTCCGTAACTTACCATTTACTCATCCCTAGGAACCTTTGTTTGGGTCCAATCATCTTTTTGATTGGTTATAGGGTCTCCCCCTTGGTTTTGATTCATCTAGAACTAAAGTGAATAGTGCTTCGGTTGACGTGACTCCCACTTTGCACTGGGAACCGTGGCATCTCTTGGGTCACCTCTTTAGTTGTCCATCTCCTCTACCGTCCCGGATGGGATACCACTAGGGGCAACTACAAGTTGTGTGATAACAGTGACCAAAGGTGACGTCATCAAGGAAACTAGCCCAAGGAAGGAGGGCGCTCTGCTGGAAAGGGACCAGGACGGGTGCATCAGGTGATTGGAAGGGGAGGCAAGAGCCTCTGAGCTGGAGAAATGTCACTAGAGTAGAAAACAAGCAGGGGGGTCATGTGACCTAGTGATCCACCCCTAGGAACCCGAACACCAACCTCGGGGCTATAAGCCCTATAATGGGGCAGTCAACAATGCCACTAAGCCATAGTACTCCTAAAGGAAGGACCAAAGGGTCCGAACATAACCACCTCTCAGAAAGTGCTGGTAACACCCATCATGGTCCTGAAGAAAAGAACGACTCTTCTCCTTGGGCACACATCTAAAGGTGCGCCGATACTGGTACCACGTAACACTACCAACAGTAAATCCATCACCACCCTAATCAAGATTAACCTGATTACTTTGACCGAGTCAAGATTAACCCAACAGATGCTTCCATGAGTCTCTAGTGGATTCCCATACATTACTAGCTCCACATGTGCAAATCATGGTTAGCTGATGTGACTGCCACTTGGAACTATAGGGAATAATTGGATAGTTACCTTGCCAGGGGCACGGACTTTGTTTGATGAAGATGAATCATCGTTTGAAAATTATCAATCCATAGCCTATGCAATGAGGACTTTAAAGACAATTGTCCTCAAGGTTGAGACCCCAAAATTCCACTTCTGCTCTGTTAGTGTGGTTTTCGGGATCTAACGCAAACAAACCCTCTAGGTCCTAAATTTTATCTTTGCCATTCCAAAGCATCAATAAGGTCATATAGTAACTAGAGATATACATTTTGAATCAACAACTAGCACAAACAAGGTTATTGCCTGGAATTCTAGAAAGGAAAAATTAAGTGTAAAGTAATCATCCCTTGCACCGTACTCTTGTTAATAGAAAAAGAATAGAATACCTTCAAAAGATCCAACAGAAGTGGCACCCCCCGATGTAGGATGGCTCAAGTATAACATTCATGGAACCTCCATGGGACAGGGGCGAGCTAAAGAAAGCGGGATATTCAGAGATCAGAGATCAGAGGGGAAGATTGTAGACCTCCTATTCCAATCTCTTGGCCAAAAAAAAATAATCAAGCATAAATGGCAACAATGGTTTGCTGGCTAAAGGAAGGTCTTATAAAGCGCTTGCTAATGGATTGCCCATTTTTGAAAGGAAGTTTGGAAGTAAGTTATAATGCTGACAAGTGGAAATGGTAAGTTGGATGCCCCTTCTCTGGTTGAAGACCTAAACATGGTTTAAAGATCCAAAGCTAGTGGACCACAAAGCCCTACCCTGTATTGTGTCATGGGCAATCTGGATTACCAAAAATGCCAAATTTATTTCAGAACTTGTCTTTTTCTCCATTGGAGGTTTTCACAAGATAAAGTATGTTTATAAAGACATAAAGCTCCCTCCCAAGCAGAAGTTAAAAAATGATCTCCAACCTCCTGAAATAGATAAATCTAAAAGTTGGGGGTTTTCTGATGGAGCAAGTCAGGGTAATCCTGAACCATGTGGTGCTGGATGAGTTTTACATGTCTTTGATCAATGCTATTCTTTTTCAAATGGGGCTGTGCAGAGGCACCAATAATTGGGCCAAATTACATGCCCTATTAAACCTGGAAAGATTGCCACCAAAAAAGGAGTATTAGGAGACTCAAACCTTGTCATAGAATGGGTAAAGGGGCTTTTAGATTGCAAAACATCTCTTTAAGATCTCTGTTGGATGAAGTTTCAGGCTTTCAGCAGTTATTAGTTGATTTGAGGATATCCAGTTTTCCCAAGTAAAAAGGACCTTCAATAAGGATGCTTTTGACCTGCAAAACAGGCTGTGCTTCATATGTTTCTGTTTATTCTGATGGTGACAGTTTTACAGGATGCTGCTGTTGCCGATGAAACTCCTTTGAGAGGCCAGTCATAAGAGTTTCCACTTAGCTATGCATATGGGTGGTATCTCAATTTTATTTGAGTACAGAAGCTCAGACCTCTCTTTTTGGAGTTTTTTCTTATTTAATAGGCTAAATGCCATGAACATTGACAGACATTCACAGTTCAGTTTGGTTAGCTTTATTTTTGGATGTTTTTGGCTTTTTGATGAGATGCATATGGCATCCACAAAATGTAACTTTTTGAACATCCTCTCAATAATAAAAAATTACAAAGTTTTCTTACGGGAAAAAAAGGTTAAAGGAAGGTCTGAAATGGGACTTTAAACATATAGCTTTTGAGGGTGACTCAGGAGTCAGAGCTAATTATCAATTAACTCAATGGAAAAATTTCTGATCCTTCATGGGAAATTGAGAGCCGTATGACATAGATTAAGTAGGCTTTGAAGAACTTGTAAGACTTTCAAATTTTCAATTCATCAATCTTAGAAGAATTGTTAATCAAATAGTAGATTGGTTAGTTAACGTGGCAGTGAACAAGTATGAGGTGAAGGTGGTAATGAACCTATCCAAAACAATCAAAGAACAGGACGAATGGAAAGATCTCCTAGGAAACATGTGATCTGTCCCCAGGGTACATAATACATGCAGTTATCAATTAGATTCATAAGATATCATGGTTCCTTGGTTAAAGATGGCATGGAGGCATAGGTTTCGATCCCTGAAGCTAAAACATTTTTCATTAAATTCATCTCGAGGTGGGAATTAACACCAAACAAATCGATGGAGGTTTTACATCAGACTGTCAATGAATGGGGTGTTCATCCCCCCTCGAGGCTCCCTCCAATCATGTTGTTTCAGAGCAAATCCAGTCTGATAATTTGGTAGAAGTGGTTCACTCATATATTCCATCCCTCTTCCTATCTCTATCTGGAAGCCAAGCTAAATTTCTATGAGAAAATGAGAGATGCAAGTAAACAGGCAAAGCAGACATTGTGCCAGGGCGAGGAAGCAAGTAGTGCCACTCGTGGTATAAGAGTCATCAAGATCAAGGGGAACACAGCCCCCTGTCAACAAACCATTTGATACCAGAAATTTCATTTTCTGCAAGATGTAATATCCCCAATTAAAAACTACGAATATTAACTCCAAATGTTCAACGGAAATTATTGATGAATTTTAACTTTATCCCAACAGTGGCTTATGTATATAAATTTGGATTTGAATTAACATGTGCAGCCCATAAAATATAATTTCAAACCACTGTACGATGGCTAATGAGGTCTGATATATCACTACTATAATATTCCCAATCCAAAATCAGAGCCATCAATCCCAATGCAATCCCAGAGAATCACTGGATTTGAATCTAGGAGCACTAGTTCAAATCTGACCACACAGAACACTGGGTTTCCAACTCTTCCCAAGCAACCCCTAACTCACTCGAATTTGACCCAAAAAGCTTCTGAGGGACCCAAACACATATAATCTAACCATTAACAGACATCAGAAGACTTTATGGAAGCTTTGAACATTAAACCTTAAGACTATACTGACATTTCCAACTGGGGTGCACAAGCATAAATGTACAAATTAACCGACTGGTAAAATGATCATAACTCGGGTATACGATTGGCTCACATCTTCTCCTTGGAACACTCTTCAAGGTAGCTTCCTCACATCCATTCCCATTAGAATATTATTTGACAAATCAAGGGTGCTCTTCAAGATGTGGACTCATTCCTCCTTGAAAGAATGCCAAGTGTAACCTCTTCCCTTAGTGCACCCTTCAAGAAGCTCACCTTCCAATGATGCACATTAAAATAACAATAAAGACTGTCATTGTTATTTTAATGTGCATCATTGAAAGGTGAGCTTCTTGAAGGATGCACTAAGGGAGGAGGTTATTGGAGAGTGCTTGGAGGGATGTACCAGCTTATATCTATATCTATAATATATATTATATATATCTATATTTACGTGTGTGTGAAGTTTTCAGCTGTCCAAAATTGTTTATTGCAGATTTGATTTTCATCTGTTGTCTCCATGGTTTGGTAATTTCCAAACTCATATGTCTTGTTGGTTGGACATAAGTTGAGGCTGAAATTGTTAAGGGTTTAACATTGATATTAAAGGCAATAGGACAAAATTTACTGTAATTATTGTTGTCATAAAGTGATTTTTAGATCTGGTTCATGCATGATAAGATTTCCCTAGAGGGATGAAACTTGTGGCATAAGTTTTGGTATATTTTCTCTTGAATTGCCTTGTTGATTGGGTTGAAACGAAAGTGAAATATTATCTGCTGCTTGCTGTTGTTTTAGTGTATTTCAGGTCAACCCCAAGGCTGTAAATTCACAAGTAGATTTGGGAAGCTTCTTTGAAAGAGGTGCAATTTCTGAAGTTGCATTAATTTCCCTAGAACCAAAAATTTCTACACACCATTGTTTCAGTTCGTGTCCAATTTTAACTCAAACATGTATGCATTCATAGTCAGTTTCTAATCTAAGCAAGGAGTAGGGTGCACTTATGGAAGGGATTATTTTGTATCTAATGAGCAACATGGTGTTTATCTTTGGAAATGTTAATGAGTGTGTGGTAATGGATATTCTTGCTATTTTGGAGCATAGTTGAAAAAATCGGTATCGACAAAAAATCGACAAGGGTCTTGTTACCGGGTGTTACGATGGTACCGGTACCAGCGCACTTGCAGAGGTGCCCCAGGGAGAGGGTGTCATTTTTCTTGCCAGGAGGGGTGTTTAGCCAACTTTTTCTAACAAGGGATTATGGCTAGACCCTCTGATTTCTCTCTTGGAAGTACTATGGCTTAGTGGCGTTGTTGACTACCTCATGAAAGGGCTTGAAGCCCCGAGGTTGGTGTTCGGGGCTTTCAGGGGTGGATCACTGGGTCACATGACCACAACTCTGTTCCACCACTCCAGCAGCAGATTCTTCAGCACTGAGGCGCATACTTATCCTTCAGAGCACCTCCAACACCCTCTTGGCCTTCCAACTCACTGGCGCCCTCTCTCTGGGCCCCTCTGTGGAGGATGATGTCATCCTTTGAGAGTAGACTGTATGCTTGATAAAGGGGGGGCGTTGAGGGTTTTCATCACTGTTGGGGTTAGTTGGGGCATGACGACCCCCCCCCCCCTATGCAGTTTGGCCTTCAGTTCAGTCCGATTTGCTCATTTTTAGCCTTGCTAGTCATGTGTGGGTTAAAATTGGGGAAAACACCCCAATTTACCCACTACTCTGATTATTTTATATATATATTTTTTTAATTTTAAGTTGACATTTCTAATTTCAAATTGACATTTTAAAAATGTATGTCGGCCTGGATTTTAATTATTTTTGTAAAAGTGAGTGTGAAAAGTATAAATAACTTTTCCTTACTTCATTTTTACACATCAACTTTATGGGATTACATTTTTATTTCTGATTTTTCCCTAACTAGGGCTCTTTGAGTGATGTGCACCTCTTGAGGATGATCATGCTTGCTAATTTGGGGACAAATCTTTGAAAGTCTTTGCTCTTGTTTCTTTGCTAAGGTGATGCTAAGAGTTGTTTGCTTGACACATGCACAAGAAGGTATCTAAGTCTTTCTCTTGATGTCTTTTTGTTAAATTGGATGTATGCTTGTCTAAGGTTGAATGGTAGCCATTGGAGTTGCATTTTTCCCTAGCATAAGTAATTTTCTAGCCTTTAGTCACCCTAGCATTGTTAACTTGAGTTTTAGGTCTCCAAAGTTTGCCTTAGCTAGGGTATCCTCAACCAACCCTTGTAGTTGTTGAAGAAGCCTTAACTTTCCATAATTGGCAAGCACCATCTCAAGAGGAGGGCTATCCTCTTTGATGCTCTACGGTTAGGTGAATTTCACTATTGAAGCCCTAAGGTTGTTTCATCTACATTCCTAAAACTAATTTCTGAGTTTGCATTTGTAAATATTATGTTAGTTAGTCTTTATATTTTATTTTTTGAGTTAGTTTCGATTTAAATATTAAAAATCATAAATTTTACAAATTTTTGTGTTGTTTTACCCTAATTCCAATTAAAAACCCTACTGGAGAGCCAATTTATGCCCTAGCGGCCTCTCCCACATTCCTTTCCTGCCCTCGCTCCCTTCACCCAGCTGCTCGACCTCCTCCCTTTTACCCCTACACACTCTCGACCTCCACTTTAAGCTCTTCGCTGCCCATCTTTAGACCTTGGGCCTGTTGCCCGTGACCTCTCCTGCTGTGTCCCCTCTTCACTACTGCTCCCTTTCCTTCCTTGACCCACGACCATCTTCTCCTTTTCCTTCCCTACATCCTCCCTATCTTCATTCCCTTCCTACCTTGCTGCCTTCCTCCCACATTCCGCAACCCTCTTTCCTTGTATCCTTCCACCTTCCATCTCTTCCTTCGCAACCCATTTACTCCATCTCCTTCGCTTCCCTACTCCTTCTCCATCCCTTCACCTTAGCTCCTCACCTTTTCATACCTTCTCCTCTCCACTCCCAAGCCTCCCATCTCCACCTTCTCGGTTTCCTTTCCTTCCATTTCTGCCCACACCGAGCCCTACACAGGTTTGCAATTATAAATTGCAGACCATGCGTTTCACTTCCTTTGCATCACCCCTGCACAAACACACAGAACATAAAATCAAGTAAGTAAGTTAGTATTTTAGCACGTAAATTTTAGAGTTAGTTTGTTGCATTATAACATCTTATGCTTTACACAAAGATTACATTTCTGGTATACTTTTGTTATACACAGATTTGGGGGGTGGCATTTGTCTTTTAGTTACTTGAGAACATTGGCAAACATTAACCTAGGGTGCTTTTAAAGTTTTGGGAAAGTCAATGCTACATACTTGCATTGGTGGATGGTTGTGATATCTCTTGATCTTCACATGTTTAACTTGGTATGATATCTATTTACATGTTATGGAGGATACTTAATGATGCGTTTACTTAAACATATTTCACATGATGCTTATTGAATGCTAGTAAATGGTTATAATATCTCTTGAAGTGAAATTATTTGCCAAGTTATTTATTTTTGCGTGTGATTTTAGTGACAGTATAGTTCTGATTTGTGTACCTACTTAATGATCTGATACACATCTTCTATTGAAAATCTACTTTGTGATAAGGCTATATGATGCTAAAGTGATTCAATAGCTTTGACTTAAATCTTAGATTTCTAATATATATTTGATGAATGCAATGAGTGATATCTTATGTATGATGTTCTTACATTAAAGTTACATGCTCTAAGTGCTACATGTGTTTTGCTATATTTTTGGTTAAACTTACGTTCACTAGCACTTTGAATACATATTGACTCCATTTAGGCACTGGTCTGACTACAAATTGTATAGAGAATATAGTTTTGTGGTTTTCCTAGTGTGCTACAGGTTGTCTCAAGGATACTTCTCCTTGGAGGTTATTTGCTTCCGAAGAAGTTAGAGCTGTGACTGAGGTGACATTGGGTCACTGTTCTTATTTTTGCTTACTGGGAATTAGCCCTGCTAATTTGCTCGGTAACACCGGGCAAACTAGCAGGGCTAGTCCTCGATAAGCAAAAATAAGAAAAGTGATCCAATGTCACCTCGATCACGATTCTAGCTTCATCGGAGTGTCGGAACCTCCAAGGAGAAGTGTTCTTAAAGACCCTGTAGAACATTAGTACAACCAACAGACTATATTCTCTATGCAAATTGTAGTTAGACCAGTGCCTAAATGGAGTCAATACGAAGATAACATAACACTTTGTTGGAGTCTAATCCTTGGTGTGAGGAATATCAATGTGAAAGGGAGACTAAGAGTCACTTGGGAGTCCAAGAGTCCACTTGGGAATATGGAATCCAAGGGACAATTCTCATTATATATATATGTACATTTGGTTAATGAGAAATATAGTGCGCTTAACGCCTATCTTTAGTCTTGTTGTGTGTAATTGTCTATTTGCCCATTTGGGGCACCTTACAATGGTATCAGAGCGCATTATGAGCCTGTGGCATGGACTATAGCTCCGCCATATTCTTGCCAGGTTGCCCACGGAGACTTAGTCCCACTTGCTAGCTCTATCATATTTTTGAGTTGAGCATTTTTGAAGGCCTGCTTTATTCTCACTCTTCATCACAGGAAACGCACTTGCTAGCCCTAATTTTTTACATGCGTTTCTCTGTTCTCTGTCTGCATTTATTATGCCGGACTAAGTAGATTAATTATGAGAGTTGTGCCTTTTCCTTGTGTGACCATTCACCTACTCCTCTTTCAAAATCCAGACCCGCAACTATTCTATGCATGAGGCATCTATCAGATTTGTGCACCTGCTCCCGCTCAGACTCAGTCCCAATCTGAGTACTCTATGTCATATATATCTCTTCTATCTTCAGGATACATGCATATCAGAATCAGGTGGCATCTCTGAATCTGGTGGTTGTTCAAATTCACTGTGGATCAGGCTCGCTTGATATGACTTACTTGAGGAAGGCTGTAACTGTTTGTTGTCAGAAGGACAAGGCTTCGAAACTTGACGCTTGACATCATGTTCCCCCCTGTCAGGTACAAAGTAAGAAGCAGTACAATAATCTGCTACAAGTTTCACTCTTGCAAGTTTCTTCAGCTTCACACACCGATCTGAAGAATGGTTGCGCTTCTCACAATGGCGACAAGGATGAAGATCAAAACAATGATCTTTCACATGGCCAACTCTGTCACAATGTTGGCATCTGGAACTCTGAATAGGTTGTAAATCTGACATGATTTCACTATTTTCTGGCAACTGATAGGAATCATCTTCAAACAAGGGGTTATTCTAAACAAGCACTAGTTCAGAATGTTGATTCTTGTGTTGTGCATCTTCCTCAATGACTTTCAAATTTTGCAGTTGATTAATGACAGTTTGGAGTGTGTCTTTGCTTATTGTGATTGAGTCATCTGCAGTTGAATGTACTGAGTGTTCAACAACTCTAATGTTTCTTCTATATTAGACATAGTGAAGACAACTTGAGGCCTCCTTGTGCAGGTAGGACCAAATACAAGGACTCAATCAGACTATGGGCTTCTTGCAAATCCGCCCTTTACAAGCAAAATTTTAGCAGACTCAAATTCAAAAGTGAAGGGTGTCGGACTCAGCCGAAAATGCACCCACATACAACATGCAATTCAACTTTACTTAAGTTTGGTACTGTACACAAAACACAAATGCAAGTACCAAAACACATACTAGAACTTACAAACAAACACAGTCTGCAAGTTACATTCATGAAGTTGAATGGTGAATTTGCTATACCTTAGTGATGTAGACTTTCTCTTCTTTTGGAGCAGTTGTAGCAACAACTGCAAACTTGCTTGGATCCTTCAAGCAGGCACACCAAATTGATCTCGAATCTTTGCTACAATAGTCATCAATGCTGTTTGTGGAGGCAATATGCCGCACCAGTGGGATTTCACCAGCAGTACAAAACTTGTACGCTTCAGATTCAAACTTCAATGCACTTCAGCTACACAAAGCTTCAAAGAAAGGTCACACACAACTATGTTCTGCCAATGCTTTGCAGTGAACGTATCCGTTCACTAAGTTAAGAAACGAATCCGTCTTCCATATTTGAGATAAATGATAATAATATATTGATAGATGATGATAAAGTTACAATAAGCTCGCCTTTATAGGGCTTGAGCAAGAATAGCGAAGGGTTACACCCTTTCGCTTATTAACCTAATAATCTATTTAATATATAAATAATAATAATAATTAAATATTCACAGCATTGCCTTCCCCTTTTGGAAAGCTTTGTCCTCAAAGCTTGAATATTTTCCTAATGTCGTCCTTCATTCAGATTCAATGTCGGTATTAGAATCGGACGTGATTTCTTGTGTAGAGACTTGCACTTCCTTTCCATTGATGATTTTGCACTGTATTGTCTGATTGTTCCTACATTTATGGCCTGGGATCCAATCATCACCGCATCGACGACATATGTTTTTCTTCTTTTTTCTATTATCAGAGTGATTGTTAGATGACTTTGATCTATTTTCCATTTCATAGGCATATGATTGAGGTTTGTGGCATTGATGGCCGGGTGACCAAGTATCTGCACAGTACCTACATTTGTGTCTCTTTTTCTTATCGATAATGGTTATCACCTCTTGTTTTTATTCCTTCCAATTTGTGTTCTGCGGCTTTTGCTTTATGTCTTGCTACCTCTACATTAGGTATGTCATGTAACTTTAACTCTTTTTGGAGGTATGGTTTAAGACCTCCTAAATAGGTTTCGAGTCTTTGTTTGTCCGACAACCCAAATACTTGTGTCGATAAGGATTCCCACTCATGTGTGAATTCCTCAACGCTTCCAACCTGTTGTAATCTGGTAAGTTTACTGAAAAATTCATCTTCTTTGATACCTTGAAACCTATTAAAAAAATCATTTTTGAACAAATTCCAGGTGTAGGCAAAATTGTCTCTCTTCCACCATAAGTACCAATTATAGGCGTACCCTTCCATATGCATTGACGCATATTTCACCTTCTCCTCGTCAGATTGAATATTGTAAATGTCGAAGTATTCTTCTGCTTTGTTTAGCCAAGCAACGCATTGGTCTTCACTTCCATTGTATTTCGACAACTCTATTTTTGCCGTAGGTAAGTACATTATGTAAGGGTGATATTGATTCCCTTTTGCTTTATGGTTTGATGGTGGATCGAAACTACTGGACGATGTAAGTGACATATTTGAACTGCTTCGTTGTTGGCGGTGATTTTTATCTTTTTTATTCTCTGCTATCTTACTGATAGCTTCTATTTGGCTGTTTAATCGTGCCTCCATATCTGGCAGTACTTTTGTTTCTATCTCTTCCTTAAGCGTCGCATTGTTAATCTTTATTTCTTTTTGCAATTCTTCTTGATTCTTGGCAAGTGCTTCCCGTGTGAAAATATGAAATGAGGCATCTAGCATGTCTGGACTGCTGACTTGGTCTGTCTTAGGCGTTAGTCTTTGTAACACCTCCATTAATATATTATGGTTCTGTGTCATGGTGCTCAAGTTCTGGGTTATGGTGTTTATGTTTTGAGTCATAGCACTCATTTTGTCATCCAAGTCTTTTTGTTTTTCGTTCAGAGTGTGAAATTTTTCACTCAACCTTCTTTCTAGTACCAGAACAACTTCATCTTTGATTTCTTTTTTAAGCACGGCATTGTTATTTTTCATCTCTTCCTTTAAATCTTCTCGAAACACTTTCTCAAGTTCGTCCATTTTGGAGTTTAGACCTTCGACGATTTTTAAATCTCTAATTTGGTCTTTTTCTAATTTTTCTAGTCGGTCTCGTAACTCGGCCATGGTTCTTGACCTGGTGTGGGGAGGTGAATATTTGGAATCGATTTTGGTAGGACTAAATTAGTTAATAAGAATTATTGTAAAGACAATAATTATTATATGGATAAAATAAATAAATATAATAATTATTATATTTAAATATTAAATATATATATATATATTTTTAATTTGGAAATCTAATTTTTAATAAAATTAAATATTAATATAATATTTAGTTTTTATTAAAAATTAGGGTTACGGAATGGTGGAGCGAAGGGATGGCCTGGCGTGGAGTGGTGGTGAAGCGTATGAATAGTAGCAGTGTATGGAATGGAGAGTGAGTTCTGGTGAAGAGCACAGGTAGGAAGGACGCGAGGGATTGAGGCTAGTGGATGTTGCGAGAGATGGGTGAAGGGAGGAAGGAGGGTGGCGATGGAGATGGAGTTGGACGGAGGAGGGTGGCACGTGGGACGAGGGGAACGCAGAGCGCGGGGTGGAGTTGGGGGTAGAGGGGAACACAGAGCGCGGGGGAGACCTGCGCAGGGAGCTGCGCGGAAAGGTCGTGATGGAGGGAGGGAAGGCGAAGTGGAGGAGGGAGGGAGAAGAGTACGTGGAGTGGAGGAGGGAGGGAAGAGATGGGTTGCAGGTCGCGTGGAGGAGGAGGGAAGACGGAGATGGGATGCGTGGGGATATGGTGGTCTGCGTAAAGATGAGAGGAGGTGCTACGGGGGCGAGGGAAGAGAGAGATGAAGGAGAGTCTGCAGAATGGTGAAGCCGAGCCAATAGTGTAGAATGGTGAAGCCGAGCTGATAGTGAGTGTGCAGGAGCCTAGGAGCCGATCCGTGAGGATAGGTGAGCCGAAACCGAGCTCAATGGTAGGAGGAGCCGAATCCGAGCTCAGGTTGAAGGAGCCGAAACCGAGCTCTGATACCAAATGCAGTGAACGTATCCGTTCACTAAGTTAAGAAACGAATCCGTCTTCCATATTTGAGATAAATGATAATAATATATTGATAGATGATGATAAAGTTACAATAAGCTCGCCTTTATAAGGCTTGAGCAAGAATAGCGAAGGGTTACACCCTTTCGCTTATTAACCTAATAATCTATTTAATATATAAATAATAATAATAATTAAATATTCACAACATGCTTTGTCTCTGCACTTTTCAAGATATGGATCCTTGCAATTTAAATGAGATAATATTCATTCACTAACATTCATATGCTATACCCAAATGGTTGTAGGTGCATTCACTCAACCAATGGGGAAACATATCATTGCGGTTATCAATAGACTAACATTTATCAATTTAATTTGAATACAACAAAATGTTCAACAAATATGACTTATCAAAATCTCCAATTGAATAGTTTACCCACAGCTCCAATTGGCAGAGGTCATTCACCAATCAATTCAATGCAGCAGACAGTGTTGAGTTCGCAGGAAACCAAGGAATGGTCCCCAAGTTCACCAAAAGAGAGGTGACAATATTCAGTGTGGAGAAGAGGTCGCAACTCTTCTATATGCAGCTCCAAGTCTTCAATGTTAGATAGATCGAGTTGATAAAGTCATCATGGGGATCGTGGTCTTCTTCAATGCACTTGTTCAAATAGAGAGAAATCTTAAAAAATTGAAATTTAGCTCATCTTCATCGTGGATTGATGCACCGATTCATGGCATGAATCTCCTTCTCCTTCGCTAGATTTCTTTTGGTATTCAGATACCATTGTATCTTCACACAACAATAGAGAGAGGTTCCAATCTTCACTCATTTGGAGAGAGTCTACACACTCCATTAATAACAAGTTGGCGCACATTCAACACACAGTTGTCATCACATCAGACAACTTCACACTAGGTCTCTTCCACAGATTAGGGTTTCTACCTCAATCGCTCCACGTTCAAGGTAGCTCCACATTCTTGCATTGGTATAGAGGTCGCAACTTCGATGCAAATTCCAAAAGACCTCTATACCAGTGCAAGAATGTGGAGCTACCTTGAACATGGAGCGATTGAGGCAAAAACCCTAATCTGTGGAAGAGACCTAGTGTGAAGTTGTCTGATGTGATGACAACTGTGCATTGAATGTGCACCAACTTGTTATTTATTGAGCTACCTCCTTTTTTAGTCAAAAGTTGAGCTAACCCTTGTCCTTTAACAATCTTGATAGGCTTGATTTCCAGATCATATTCTTGTATGCGTGAAATCCAGTTTCCTCTAACACCTATACCATCTGCTTGTGACAGAACATCCTTTATCGCCTGATACGGTACATATGCCTTGATTTTGGAATATCCCACATATGTTCTAAAATGTTTCAAGGCTTTGACTAAAGCGTAAGCTTGTTTTTCAGTTGTGGTATACTTCAGTTCAGCGTCTCTCAAATTTTTACTCATAAAGGCTATAGGTTGTTCATGGTTTTCATCATTCTTTTGTAATAACACACCAGCAATAGTATCTTCCGAAGCATATGAGTAAATCATGAACTCTTTATTGTAATTAGGACAAGCTAACACAGGGGAGGTTGAAATGGCTCTTTTAAGCTTGGTGAAAGATGATTCACACTCTTTATCCCATACAAACTTCCAATCCTTTTTAAGAAGGGCATTTAATGGTTTGGCCAATTCTGCTAAGTTTGGAATGAATCTTCGGACAAAATTTATTTTACCAAAGAAAGATTGCAAGGTGGCCACATTATGGGGTGCTGCAATAACATTGATGGCTTGGACACGTTCTGGGTCGATTCTGATACCTTCTTTTGATACAATATGTCCTAATAGCTTACCCTCATCTACTCCAAAAGTTGACTTTTTGGGATTCAAAGATATGCCAAACTTTCTGCAATGCTAAAAAACTCTTCTCAAATGTTCTATATGGTCTCCCCGTTCCTTGGAAATCACTGTTAGGTCATCTTGATAAATGGCAATGATTTTCCCAATCAAATCACTAAATGCCTGATCCATAGCTCTTTGAAAAGTGGAACCGGCATTTAATAACCCGAAAGGCAGTCTTATATATTGGAAAGTTCCCCATGGAGTAGTAAAAGTTGTTTTATCTCTGTCTTCCTTTCTAATACGTACCTGATTATACCCCGAAAAACCATCCAACATTGACAACATACCTGCCCCAGTGACACTCTGCAACAAATTTTCCATATTTGGAAAAGGGTAATTGTCCTTAAGGGATGCTTGGTTTAGGTTTCTGAAATCAATACATACCCTGATTTCACCACTTTTCTTTCTTACAATCACCGGGTTAGAAACCCAAGTAGTATGTTGAACAGGTTGGATAATTCCAGCTGCCAACATTTTCTCAAGCTCTTTCTTAATCAAGGGAGCAAGTTTAGGATTGACATTTCTTAACTTTTTCCTATAAGGTTTAGCTCCTTCATGCAAAGGGATAGTATGCTCAATAATTTCAGGATCAAAAGTTTTGAGTTCATCATATGCCCAGGCAAAAAATCTCTATATTTCCTAATTAGATTTACAGTCGCCTTTCTTTCTTCTGGGGAGGCATTCTTTCCTATCCTAATCATTCTGGGAGAAACTGAGGTTCCAATATTGATCTCTATAACCTCATCTACTGGTTCAGCTCTTTTACCTTTGTATTCATCATGCTTGTTGAAATTTTTCTCCAGAGGTATTGCTAATTTCATAATATCAAAATCTTGGATGGAAGAACCGTTTAATTTATCTTCCAAATTCACATTGCAATTCTGAAAATTTTCAATGTTTTGCAAGAATGCAATGATCTGTGCATCATTATCAAAGATTTGCCAATGAGCTTGGTTATTAGGAACCGATGGCCTAAATATTTTTTTTCCTCGGAAAAATTCGTAATTTTATTTCAGGTGGCCTAAGTATTACTTCAACCTTACACTCTTTATCCCTGAGATGATCTGGAGTTTCAAAGGTGCATGCTATTACTGATAATGCATCGGCCAGGGTATTCTCTTCTCTTGGGACTGCTCGTATTGCAAAGGCATCAAACATTTCTATGGTATCCCAAACAGCATTCGGTAATCCCTAAGCCTATTATTTTTGGCTGCAAACTGGTTCTTTACTTGGGATACAATTAAATCTGAGTCCCCTGTTATGTTTAGACATTTGATCTTTTGTTCGTGGCAAATTTCTAACCCTAGAAGCAGTGCCTCATACTCAGCTACATTGTTTGTGCATTCAAATTCAAGACGATAGGCAAATAATTTCTCTTCCCCAGAAGGAGATGTAAGGACAATCCCAGCTCTAGCACCATGCCTAGATTTAGCCCCATCAAAATGCATTTTCCAAACTTGACTAGGAGGAAAAGGATGTTGCCGGGGCTCTTCCCAAAAATTAGCCATCACCATATAATTTCGAACTTCCTCCGTGGGACGCATAGCCTCTCCAAACAAATAATTAGGGGTTTCTACATGCTCTGTCATAGGTTTTTCATTCATCAATCTATAAGAAGCTTTTCCCCCAATAGGAATGTTTGCGTAAGATAAATCCATTTGGATACTTCCTCCTAGTTTGGCAGCCCATTCCCTTGATAGCAACATCCCCCATGCATCAGGAATATCTAAAACCAGAACATTCATACTTATTTCAATTGCAGGATAAGCAACCAATTTCATCTTGAGATTCTCAATCATACCTTCTGACTTAACAGGCCTAGAATCCATCCCACACATTTCTATACTCTCTGGATGGTTTTAGCTCCAATTGTTCCATGACCTTAAGAGGCATAACATTTACTTCTGCTCCTGAATCTAACATACAGTTATGCAATATCAATTGATTGATCTCCAAAGCAATATAAAAAGGGGGGTGACCCCTACCCTTATCAACTACACTTTGAATCATAATGGGGGGATCTTCCTCAGTTGTTAATTTCACAGGATTCTTAACTTTAGGCTCGATTCCTAAGAATTTAGTTGCCTGATTAAAGTATGAAGGGATTTTCAAAAGTTCCTTCAAACGCACAGGGATATTGGGTTTGGATAAGAAATTACTCAAATCAATCTTTAAGTTGCAAGCCTTTTCTTGATCCTTGGTATTCATTTTTAGACCCAATAAATGCATTACCTGTGCTCTAACAGAAGGGATAACTACCAAGTCTTTCAAAGATATCATGACAGAGGATCCAGAGAGTTTTCCCAATATATTTGAATTCAGCTTTTCTTGTGTTATAGGGGAAACCTCTTTGCTAGGAGTATTCACTTGCTTTCTTTGCACTGGCACCCTAGCCTGGGGTTTAGCAGGGCTCGAACTTGTTACCTTCTTGGTGACTTGAGGAGACAACCTTCTGGGCTGATCATTTTTCTTTAGAATTCCTTTAGGAAGAATGTTTGGAGTTTGAGTGGGGACTCTACGAGTGATATTCCTTTGGTCAAGGGAATTTTCTTTCACAGTAGTTTTGCTATTATCTATATCTTTCCAGTTATTCTTTGCTTGAGACCTAGTTACTACTCGACCATCAGAAGCTTTGCTTGTAGACCTAGTTTGAAGATATTCATTGGTATACACACCCTCAGAGGTTTTATAGAAAGGTTCATAACGTTTGATATTCTCACTTTGTTTTTTGAGAACTACCCCATTCATGTTCCGAATTAAACCACTCATTTCAGTCATCATTTTCAAAATCATATCGTTCTCTGAATAAGTGACGCAAGGCATAGTTCTAGGTGTTGTAAGGATGTAAATGAGCTCGCTCCTCAACGGAGTCACAGTTGGGAGTCGCCAGGTAGATTTCTTAAACTCTTCTACCAAGATATGTGTCGTTGTATATGCAGGAGAGAGTGAATAATGACTACTAGATTTATCCAAGGTAAGCCTATGCCCCTCAACGCCAAAATGTTAGGCAAGAAGAACGGGAGTAAGGCTTGAGAAATATATGTTAAACCAGAGTAAACCTATGCCCTCCTCGGCAACGGCGCCAAAATGTTAGGCAAAGAGAATGGGAGTAGGGCTTTAAGAAAAAATGTCGAACCAGGGTAAGCCTATGCCTTCCCCGGCAACGGCGCCAAAATGTTAGGCAAAGAGAACGGGAGTAGGGCTTTAGGAAATATATGTCGAACCAGGGTAAGCTACTGCCTTCCCCGGCAACGGCGCCAAAATGTTATCACCTAAACTGTAGTTACCCCTGTGGATGTATCCATTAATGGATGGCAATAGGAAAGGGCAACTCAAAAGGTGCAACCACGATCACCTCGACCTCCAATAGATGGTTGTCACGCCAGTCGAGGCAACCTTCGCTTTATGTTATCTAGCCCAGACAACTAAGGGGGAGACCCGATCTACTCCCGGCAGGAGAGATCAAAACCAAGACACCAAATCAAGTTAATTCTAAGTGAAGTAAGGTGTATGGTTTATCCTAGACCTAAGGATGAAGTCACAAGACAAGTGAGGGGTTCAATGAGTATAGCTTTGGTTCATTGTTGATGTGAAAGTGACTTATAGTATTTGAAATGAGATCCAGGATTAATGTACCAGTCAATTGTGAGAAAATCCACTGCCTTGGGAACCGTGTCCAATGCAGGGCAGTTAAGGGGTTGAATTGGGGCTAACTAGTACAAGTGACAAGCTTGATCATGATATATGATGACATCAAAGGGTTTAGTCCATCACACAAGGGTCAAACCACAAGTTAATCCAACAATCTAGGAAAGTCGAATTGACTTGGAGAGAGACCAGTGCCTTGGGAATTGGGATAATGGAGTCAAAGTGAAGTTAACATGTGGTTGATGACTCCTATTGCATGAGACAAGTGGGCAATTAAAGGTTTGATGGAGGAGTAAGTCTAGATCTAAAGATTCAAGGTTTGACCTAAGTGGACCACAATCCCTTAAAACAAGGAATGCTATCCCCAAGGCAAGATTTGTCAAAGTGACATACTAGACCTAGGTTTTGAATTATGCTCGTTCCAAATCCACCAAAATCTCATGTACCCATGTCCTAGAAGTGGACCAACTCACTCTCCCAAGGAAGTGCGACTTTTCCCAAGAAGGGTTAAAAGTGGGATAAATGAATCAAGACAAGTCCAATGGCATCCAAACTTTAGATCCAAGTAGGTTGATCAAGTGAGAGTATGGATCTACAATTTCAAGGCAATTCGATGGCTAGATCTTGCTAGATTTGAGTTTAAAGATACCAAGTGGTCAAAAATGGGGAATAAATCCCTTAAAATGTGGAATAGGGCCCACAAGGTAGAAATCAGAAAAGTGACAGTGTAGGGGTAGGTTTTAGGATGTGTAGATTACGAATCAAGTGGAATCTCAACTACCCATCAACTAGATCTAGGTTAGATCACCTTCCCCAAGGAGTGCGACCTCACTTGGAGAGGCTAAGTTGGCTTGGGAAGGGGGTCAAATGGAGGCCAATCCTCACCAAACTATAGATCCGGGATGTCGTGGATACTATAGAGGTGGGTTTTCAATATTACACCCAACAACCCACTGGATCTTAGTAGATCTGAGAAAATGTAACAATGAGGGTTTGAATTAATTAGGGTTTTATCAATTTATGTGCTATGTCAATGGATTGGATCAAGATAAGAGAAACAAACCTGTGGATCTTACCTGGGTAACCTTGTAGATGCCTTGATGATGATGATCTATGCAAACCCGATCAATTTGAGAAGCTTTGAGGTAGTTTTCTATGAAGTCGATTTAGTCCAAGAGGCCAATGCGCCCTCTCTCCTGCACAACAAACGTCAACAATATCAGATTTGATGCAATCAAGGGATAAGACTAATGCCACAAGAGAAGTAACAGAAAGATAGCATAGATCACAATGATACTAATGATAACCCCCTGATACAAGCAAATGCCAAGAAAGTCGATTTGAAGAAGCCTTGCAAAATCGCCCTTGTTGAAGTCGCCCTCCTGTAGACAAGACAATGATTTCCAAAAAAGATAGATCTTACCACAAATTCCAAATGCTAGGTTGCAATAGATTTTCCAATCACCATCTAAGAACACCAGATGCAAAGGAGACCACAAGAATTTCCACAAGAAAATTTTTCTATACCAATAATCCAAGAGCCAAAGACCCCTTACAATGAGAAGCTCTCTCCTTTAAATAGGAAGGAGAGGCATCAAAATCCTAACCACTTTTTGAATGAGTGGCTAAGATTAAAAGATACAAATGTCTAATCAATGGTTGAGATGAGCTCAACAAAAAAATACATGGATCACTAATAAAATATAACATAAGTGGACAAAATCGCCCTAGGAGAGGGGAATCCCACCATATCATGATGACAAAATATAATAGGAGCTTATGGTGGGTCCAAGGGGTAATTTTAGCCACCCTTGGTCAATCCCCATAGCACAATAATAATAAAATTGCAGTGAATGTATCCGTTCACTAATTTAACCGTGTCCGGTTAAGGGTTAAGAAGCGAGACCGTCTTCCATATTTGAGATAAATGATAATAATATATTGATTGATGATAGAATAAAAGATGATATGTTACAATGATGGCCCTGTCTTAAATATGGCTCGGGCATTTGATGTTGAGGAGACGCCTCATTTCATAACCTAACTTTAGTTAACCTAATTATTTAATTATTATATTATTTTATGTTCGTAGCATTGCCACTCTCTTAGAAAATCTTTGTCCTCAAAGTCTTATAATTTTGTCGTGATGTCATGGCTGACAAAATATGTCGATACGAACTGCTAACTGTAGAGCATAACTTCCGATATGTGGATGGGTCAATCCATCTCAAATTGATTTGTTGCTGACTGTTGGGATTCCCCACTGATCTATTGTCAAGAGCTTTGATCACATTAGTATCATTGTCTTTCGACATTTCCCCCTTTTCAGAATATCGTTTTTTATGGTTGGGGTGTCGATAGGGAATTTTCACAATGTCATTTTCTTTTACGAGTATCGTCTTTTGAGCATTGATTTGATTTGCAAGTTTTATTTTCGTCTCTTGAGGTTTTAAGGTTTTGTTCTGTATCTTTTCCAACTTGTTTTCTAACTACCTGTTATCATTTTGAAACTTCTTAATCAATTCGACTTGCGATTTTCTGTCATCTTCAGACTTCTTAAGTTGTTCCTTAAGATCTTCATTATGACTTCTGATGTAGCTATTTTCTTCCTGCTTGTTTAGAAGTTTTCCTTCAATGTCTTCCGCAGATTGTTCTGTCTTCCGACTATTTTTCAACTTCTTCACTTTACTCAAAAGGGAAGAGTGATTTAATATTTATCCTTTTTAAAACTTTATAGCTCCTTAAACTTAAACTTAAGTGTTTTAAGGAACCTTTTTATATATGCCACGTTAATATAATATCTCCAATTCTTTTAACATTCCACTTTTAATGTTAATAATCACTTTTAAACTTTCTTGACCTTTTTATATAAAAATTTTGTATACCTTTTCATTTATTGAATTTTCCGTTGACTTAGTTCAATATAATGGATTTGGTTAACCAAGGTAATATAATGCCACTTATTGGATTAAAATTAGTTTGAAAGCTAATCTAACCAGTACGGCAAGGTCGTGACCTTTGCTTTCCACCTCAATGAGTAATATCGTAATATCTTAGGCAACGAGTAATCTCTTATGCGATTTTTCTTTTCTTCGAACTGAAATGTGATGATCTTCAATCAATTTCGTGACAACAACCGTAGCGATGCCTCCCTCAAATATTCGAAATGAGTCTTTCTGATGAGACTCGATGGTCAAACCCTTCTACACTCGTCGAGCGTGGAGATTCAATGTGTAATAGTCTTCTGGCGGTGAAGTTAATATGTATATTACCAGTGGCTTTGAGTATTATCGAGAGTCTTAATTCCAATGATTGATTACTATAAAAAGCCCTCAATCTACAAATGGAGATCGCACTGAGAAGACTGGTATGGTAACTCTTCACGATCTTGGTTGACAGCGAACAGTACAGATTTGGCCCGCGGATTTTGCAGACCGCAGATTTTAGCAGAGATCTTCGAATGGCAACTTGATTTGTAGGAATGGAGCGGCCCCTTGCTTATTACTATAGACCTGATACTTAATGTGAATGATCTAGAGTTCACGAGATTGCAGTGTTCCCTCCGATGATGATATATGTAGAGTCAGTCGACAGCGATTAGGGCAAGGGATTTTTTTATGTATTTTTATTTTCTTTTTTTTTGTTGTATTTGCAGCGGATATATTTTTAACAGAATTCTCTGGCACATGTGCGACAACAACCACTGCTTCCTTTGATCTTTTCTTCCTTCCGTTATTAGTGCAACAAATAGTTCTGAACCAGACTTAAAATTTAAACAGCCAAATGCTGGTTGGTGGTCACGGGCCAGTTCAGAGAAACTTTGAATTTATCAGATAAAATCTGAAATTTTGGTTAAAAGTCAATATCCGAGATGCCCAAGAAAGGGCTCTGATACCAAATGCAGTGAACGTATCCGTTCACTAAGTTAACCGTGTCCGGTTAAGGGTTAAGAAGCGAGACCGTCTTCCATATTTGAGATAAATGATAATAATATATTGATTGATGATAGAATAAAAGATGATATGTTACAATGATGGCCCTGCCTTAAATATGGCTTGGGCATTTGATGTTGAGGAGACGCCTCATTTCATAACCTAACTTTAGTTAACCTAATTATTTAATTATTATATTATTTTATGTTCGTAGCAAAAATAGTCATCAATATACCAAATCATGCCTCTATGGACAAATCGTAGGCCTCATAAATCATCAGAAAGTGCCATAAGTGATGGATGCGGGTCCCGATGAAGCTGAAACTGCTGGAGGAGGTGTGGAAGACATCAATCCATCATCACTGATCATCCCATGCCAAGACATTGCCTTAGTAGCCCAAATCGAATTCCTCAATAGCCATTTCTACCAATCCTGAAATGCCTCGGGAAGCGTGAAACTGCCTCAAACTGCCTCGTGGAGTGCCTGCGCTGTCAAGGTGAGGGCACTGGTGTGTCCGGGAGGGGGGTAATATGGTAAATACAAGTGGCTGGACCACCCCCTCCAAGCACAGCGCCCTAGGTCAACCAGATAAAAATCCTCTCTGCTCTGACAGGGTCTTCGACAGACCAAAACTGCACTGGGTTAGCCTACTGAGGCTCAATCATCATTGTAAGTGCCCGGAACTGAAAACAGACTGTCTCATTGGACTCAGAAGGTCCAAATCCATCCAAGATGTGTACTCATACACCATATGAGTCTCTGCATGATCATAAAATATATCCAATATACCGGAATAGGTGAAATAATAATAATCTGTAAATGATCGAATAATGCTGTAAACCATGAATCATCATCATAACCCTGTATCTGCTGCATAGAATCATCATGTACATGTACATAGACCATATATCATCTATCCATATCATCACAAGGTCCAACCATCTCATGTCCTGTGGTTGACCTTGGTCAAACTAGGTTTGACCAAGTCAACATGACCAAATATAACTCAGACCATCATCAGAAGCTGCTGCAAAGTGTCAAAGGTTAATGCATGCTCTACAATTTATTCAAATAACAATTATAACACAAAGTAATCATTACTAACGATCTAAATCCAAATATATAATGTCATTAATTATTATTATTACTCAAACTAGACTTTCAAGACCATACTCACTTCATAGCTGTGATCAATTTGCTAGTGAAGGGTGAAGGCTAAAATAACTGGCTAGGCTAAGGGATGACTTGACTGACTTAACTTTGTGACACTTTGGCAAAGGGAAAGGGAATACACACCATAGTATATACTGAATGAGCAACAACACAGGGAATGGCGGTGTCTCACAAATGGATGAGTTGTTCAAAGAGGGTTTATTCACCTTTAACAGATGTGCACAATCCATAATACAAATGAGGCCAGCAATAATTTAGATATAGCATTTAAGTTCCATTGCTTTTTGGGCCTGAAGTTTCCATAGCCTTTGATCTATGTGTGTTTATAAACACATTGCATAGATTTACATTTATTTGAGGCTTTTTGCTACAGGTGTGTTTTTAAGGCACTTGTTTACCTGAGCACTTCTAGGTGTGTCACAGACGGCTTGTTTACCTAGGTATTTACATTTCCAAAAGATATAACATTTTATTTTCATGGCCATTTTCATTTGGCATGCCTTTCATTCATGTGTGTTGAAAAACACATTGCATGAACGGGCTTTTCATACAAGATATAGCATTTCATTTTTTCCAGATTTTGTATTCATGGTAGCACTAAAAGTTTCAAGTTTAGCCAACACAACTTTAGTGACTAGGGGGAATTCACAAGGAACTCCAACTCACCATAAGTAAGTTTTGTCACCAACTCAGAGCCGAGACACAATAAACAGGGAAGCTCATCCAATACAGAGGCTACAGTGGGGAAAAGATCCTCCATGTCACTAGTCAAGTAGTAAGTCAGGGTGATAAACTAAAAGGTAGGCGATGGATGGATGAAGACAATGAATAATGGAGCCAACACTAGCAAGCCAAGGTATGGTGGAATGATCACCTCTATTCTCCCTAAGGAGGGTAAAACCAATGAGTATGAATAGTGAACTTCTAAGTCTGAGTAGGGACAATATAATATATATAATAAGATCAACCAGGTCCACATATCTATATGATCGCCAGATCATGACACTAGGTGCTAAGACATGCTATAAGAATAAACATAAAAGCAATATAACCATAACACAATGATATACCTGCTGAGTCATATACCTGAATGCTCATCACCTGAACCATCATCTGTCCTCTGAAACTGCTGCTGTAACTCTGGGCACTACTGACTGTTCTGTACAAATGGTATAATGGCTACATCAGTCATCTCTCTGAGTGTCCTAAGACTCAGTCATGGCATGGGGAATATATATACTGCTGTCCAAAATCTGATAGTGATTCAATATAGATGCTCATATCAGCATCTCAATGTAAGGGAACTGGCTAAATAGTGTACTGGAATCAGAAAAATAATGTATGGTAGCCCGGCTACTATATATGTGATAATAGGTCTCTAGGAGGTGCATTCCCACGGAGGAGTTTAAGGGGTTCGACATAGTAGTAGCAGATGGTTACAACATGACTTGTACTCAGACGATCAGAGGATTGAGTGTGACCATGGGCAACTATTCGTTGACCGATGACTTTTATGTTGAAGATCTGGCAGATACCAATATGGTATTAGGATTCTAATGGTTATACGTTTTTTTTTGTAAGCTGCAAATTTCTATTAAATAATAAAAGTCAAAATTACATAACACAAAGCCGATAATGGTGGTCTGAGAGAGTCGAACCACCAACCCAAGAAAACAAAAGGATCAAAATGTGTATAACTGAGGTTTCCAACCTTCCGGTAAGTACAAAAAAAGTCATTATGTTCAGGTGGAAACCTATGGCTGTGATAATAGTGGTCTGAGAGAGTCGAACCACCAACCCAAGAAAACAAAAGGATCAAAATGTGTATAACTGAGGTTTCCAACCTTCCGGTAAGTACAAAAAAAGTCATTATGTTCAGGTGGAAACCTATGGCTGTGAAAGCCCATATGGAAACTACTGGAATATACAACAAAAATGATCAAACTAAGACAAGAAAGCTGAAAAACATAGAGATCCTCCGAAACCTTATTTGCTTGCTGTTGCGTCATTGGGGGGGATTTATTCCAGATTGGACAACTGAAATTTTCCTCCTCTGTAGCATCCTGGTCCAAATTTTTGACGGAATGGGGAGCCGTTTTGTGCTAGGGAAGAGCAGACTTCTCTGTGTCATCACGAACTCTCTTGCATGCTAGCTGGCCGATGGTAGAAGGTCTGGGAAAAGAGTGAGTGGCAATCTCCTTGCTACGCTGCTCAGAGAGTGTCAGAATCTTGTCCTCTCCCCCAACTGCCATCGAATTGTCCATACCGCCTACCGGGCCAATGCTGCTTCCGTCGCCTGCATGGCTACCACCTGCCCGACTCCCTCCAGCATGACTGCCGCCAACTCAACTCCCTCCAGCGTGACTGCCGCCTACTTGACTCCCACCACCATGGCTTCCGCCCGCGTGGTTCCTTCCTGCGTGGCTGCCCCCGGAAAAATTCTGGCCTCCGAAGAAGGATTCTAGAGAGCAGGCCAGGCCATCCAACGAGGTCGTGTGAGCTTTCAGAGACTGAGTGATTTCTCTGGTTCTGTCCCAATTGGCCTTCGTATCTTCCATGAGGGCTCCCAACATGTTTTTAACGAGCCAGTAGTGATTAATGCACCCATCATTCTTTCCCGAAGAGAGGTGGTCAGCCAGCAAACGAGCCTCCCAATTGTCAATCATAAGGCGAACCAGAATGGAGATGCCTTCCCCATAGCCCTCTGAGGCAGTAAGGTCCTGTTGGCCTCCAGGGCGACCAGTTCTCCCTCTGCGAGACCTGCCTCTTTGTCTAGACATGGAGTCCAGAAGCCAGGGGACACGATTAGGATCCAAATACAAAACCAAAGACGAGTTACAGATATCTGCAGCTATTCGAGCGGGAGAGACCTGAGGAAGCACACAGAGGATGCAGAAAACCGCCCTGCCATGCTGCTTTAACCTGAGCCCATGGGACGCCATGGCCATCACACGAATGAACATCAAGGCGCTGGTATAAAGAGAGCCGAAACAAGCTGGCTGATGTGACATGGAAAGACTGTCTGGAGCAAGCTGGGATGAAGAGCCCATGGCTCATAAATTACCGTCACCTCCTTTGCCACCGAAGAGTCTAGTGGCCTAGCAGGAGATGGGATTGCCGTGTGTCGTGGGCCCAGAGACACCTACATCCGGGTATTCTAATAGTTATACTCACTAGGGGACTTCAAGATGAATTATTAGATCACGAGGATGGAGTTTTTGGACAAAGGGGGCCAACAAGTTGTTCTGAACAATGTTGAAAAAGTCGGCATCGGCAAAAAGTCAGCAAGGGTCCCGAATACAACTTCTTGGCAACATCTGTGAAAAAATCGGCAAACCTCAGCAAACATTAAAAAATACCAAATACATTCATTTTTTTTCTTTAGAATTTTAAACATATAAAGCAACAATAACATTAGATAAACACATTAGAACATAAATATGGAGAAAGCATTGATATATATCATCATCATGTTGTCATGCCAAATATAAAATGATACATCAAAGTCGATACTGAATGCTGAAACATCATAGTTGTCCAATCAAGGACTCAAAAGTAGATAACCAATACAAAATGACATCACATATATAAATGTATCTGAGAAAAACTAGCAGCTAGCTATCCAATATTAATGCCCTCTTCCCCTTTTACGAGAAAAGGTCATGGGCCGTTTGTCAAGCCTGCCCCTAACACTAGTAGTAGCATCAGAAGGACTTGGCCCTGCATCTAAAATATCGGACAATGAGTGATGGATGGAGGGCTAGCTGTATCAATTGGTGTAGAAGGTTGTGGCGATGCTAGCACATCACCCTCCACAGTGTCTCCTCCCTCCCCCCTCCTCCTCCTCCTGCCCTTCCTTTGTCTCCAGCCATTTAGATGACTCCTCCACGATAGGAGTCTCAATCTCCACCCTCCACTTAGACAATATATCAGTATTGTCTAAGGAGATTGCATCCGCATCTAGTTCTTTCTCTATCTGTCTCAACCATAAGTGGAGATTGTAATGGACGTAGACCAAGTCATTGAGATGTGTGAACTCCAACCTGTAAGAGGGTAATAATTTTTTTATGAGTTTGGACGTTCAAAAATTAATAAATTATAATATGTTAGAGCCTAGAGGATGATAGATTCATAAATTACATTAACTGCAATTGATTTGTTGAAATTCTAACCTTTTGCGTTTCTTTGCATGTATTTTTTCAAACACACTCCAATTCTTCTCACATCCTGAAGCGGTACATGTTTGGCTAAGAATCTTGATGGCAAATTTCCGTAAATTTGGTGTCCTTACACCATAGGTTCGCCACCAAGTAGCTACAACAAATAAGAAAGAAAGAGAACTAAATTACATTTCATTGCATTGGAAAACTGAAATATGAAATAAATAAATCATAATTCAACTTTCAAATAAAAGTTAAACACTTTAATAACTTACCTGGCATGAAATTGGTCTTGTCACGAATAACATCAACAAAGCTAAATACTCCAGTACCATCCTGATACACCTCTATCTCGCAATTGATTGCATTGCGAGTCTCATAATCAGGTACCATCCTCTGGATACAAGTGAGGAGCCCCTCCAACACCTGGCCATCAAAATCAAAATTGCATTTGCAGGAAAATGCGGGGTTGAGAAAGAGTGCTGTTGCATGAATGGGTCAATGAAGCATCCCGATCCATCGATTATCAATCAACTCCCATAACATGTTCCTGTTGTGCCTCGGGGGTACCCTTGCCCACATAATAATTCCGGATGGCCTCTTTGACCCTATCCATGGCCTCATACAAATAGCCCATTGCGGGCTTATCACCATCAAAAAGTCTCAGAACCCTTACCAAAGGTTCACTCATCGAGCACACTTCCTCCACTCCTTCCTAGAAAGAAGCAGTGTACATCAACTTGGAAATGGTTCTCCCATCCTCTCTCTTTCTATAAGCACAATCACACTACTCATCGCAAACAAACATTTGCTTCAACTCAAACTGACATTGAAGCAATGGCTGAAGAGTAATGAAGGTGGTGGCAAAACGTGTGATTGCGGGACGCTTCATCTCCCTGTTTTTGGTGTGCCTCCCCATGAGGTTGAGAACAAAAGTACGGTTGTAAATGAACTTGGGGATGCTCCTAGTTTGATCAATCACCACCTTGATAAAGGGAATTTTCCCCATATCCTCCAACATCAAATCAATACAATGAGCAGTGCATGGAGTCCAAAACAAAGTGGGGCGCCTCTCCATAAGCATCCTGCCAGCAACCACATAATTAGCTGCATTATCCGTAATAATTTGCACAACATTGTGCACCCCAATATCCTGGAGGAACCCATCTATCAACTCACATAAGAGTGCTGCATCTTTTACATATGCCGATGCATCGATTGATTTCATAAACATGGTACCTCTAGAACAATGTACCAAGAAGTTGATAAGGGATCTACCCTTACCATCTGACCAATCATCTGACATGATTGTGCATCCAGTGCTCTCCCATGACTGCCTGAACTCCCCCAACCTAGCATCGATGTCCTTTTCTGCTTGAAGGATTGGGCCCCACAACTCCTAGAAGGTAGCACTTTTATACCCTGGGCCAACTACTGCAATGGCATCACATGTTGGCTGCCAAAATGGATTGTTTTTTACGATGCTGAGAGGTATGTGAGTCCAGTAAAGACACCTCCCCATCACCCTGTCCGCTTCTACCTTCTCCGTTTTCTTTACCATTGACCTGATAGAAGGTTGTGCTCCAACACCTGTTCGTGGAGCAAAAAAGGATGAGGCCCCCACCCTCCCGGTAGGTGAATCTGTTTAGCCCCTCCCACTACCCTCATCGACAGTGGTAGATAGTGATGCCCCCACACTTCTTGCTAGGCCAAACGTTGCAAGCTCAACTTTGTTTGTGGCGATCTCCTCCTCCTTTCTATTTTTTTCATGGATTGAGTCATGGGCAAATCTCATGATCTCTAGGGTCACTGCAGTACAAAGGCCAACATCATCCCTAGGGAGTTTAGCTAGATGGTATTTCAACCTATTAACTCCTCTGACATGTGATGCCCACATAATTTGCAACTCAAATTTTTCATGTTTGTTCCATCCTCGGGCTCACCATACTGCCAAAACGAGTCCAATGGCTTTGGCATTTTGGCAAATGGAATCACAGCCTCAAAATGCAATCCTATGGTACAAAAAATACAAAAAAATACATTAAACCCCATTTGAAAAAATTGCAGTAGTTTGGCTTAAAAAATCAGACCTTTAAATTTATATTTTTAGCCATGAAAAATGATAACAAGAGGGTGGCTAGAGATCTAAGAAACAAGCATGCTATTCCATTCTTAAACTCCCTTACATTGTGACTATTTTTAATATTTATGGATATGGAAATCATTGGCAAATTGGCAAAAAAAAATCGAGGAAGATAGGCAAGAAAATATGCAAGCAAACATGCAAAAAAAACCATGGAAAAGATAGAATAAACACTACATACCTGTGAGAGAAAGATTCGGTCACGTATCCAGAATTTCAAGAGAATTTAAAATTTTTCTAGATGAATAAACGTCATTAAATACTTATGCAGAAGATAAAATATGTACAACATCTATATTACTGTTTTAATAAAGGCTCACTGAGAGGTGGGGGGGTGAATCAATGAGCTTACACTTTATTCAATTTCAACTTCTTTCACAATCTTGTATCATCAATCACACATTCACTTCAATAACATATTCATCAATAACCTATATCATTTAAGCATATGTCATTCATCTATTAGAAACACATCATCATCAACACATTGCACAAGAGACAGAGGATATAGTTTTGTAATATTTTGTATTTAGTTCAACGGCTACAACCGTGAGGCAATTCAGCACCAGCTGAAATAATGAGCACCAACTCATCATCTAGGACCCAGCCTAGTCCTTCTTAGTCCCAGCCAAGAAGTGGATACAAGACCCAGCTTGTAATTAATACACATATATCACATATCATTACAACAGTTACATGTCATCACTGTCAACATCACATGTCTCTTATGTCTGCTGCCACACATATTATCATTTTGTAAATCATATCATCAACATATCCACCGACTGTCATTTTTCATATCACATCTGCTGCTCATGAACATATCATCATATTATCATTCTGTCCAGCATCATAAACATATACTGTCTACATGCACATCATCATCAAACCCCATATTTATGTCAGAAGCAAATCACCAGCATTCACCTTCATTCTGTCCATCATCCAGCTGCTGCCCTAATCATTCATTGTCCATCATTCTGTTCATTTTCTTGTCCTAACAGCTGCCCAGAAATCTCTTCACCAAGCTGTCATCAATTATCTCTTTGTACTGTCCACTTGCACATGATGTCTTCACACAAGATATGTCCACAAATTGTTCATTAACTTCATCATATCTTCATAATTAAACCCAGATGTCAAAGACAAAAAGTCTTTTTCATGCTTCTGTTATGTCATGGAGCCAACCCAGATTTAAAAGATAAAAGGAGAGATAGTTTACTGCTCCAGTTGCTGCCACTGCATTGTTCTCATGCTACTCATAACCCTGAAAGACAGACCTCTTCTTTAGCACCGAAATTCTTCTCCTCACACACCAAAATATACCAGACTTCTACTATTTCTGCTCCACGAATTCTGCTCCATGTTTCTGCTGCTACCCGAGAATCAGAGCTCCTTATAGCTCCCACGAAATCCACACTAAGGTATGAGGGCATTGGCCCTTATTTATACTAATTTTCCTTCAAAAATTAGCTGAGCCGACCTGCTATGGGGTTATTTAATTAAATAATAAATGCCCTTAAATCTGAGCCGACTTCACCAGTGTTGTTTTAAATTAATCTTTTATTGTTTCACAAATTTGGGAGCCGACATGGCATGGTTTCTCTTTAATTGCAACGTAAAGAGTGTTCCTTCAAACCAATGTTAGATTTTTTTTTTGTGAACTCAAGGACTTCTTCAATACTCCAAGTGACTAGGGTTTCAACACATGCAATGGGGTTCTTCCAAATGTCTCTTCCATTATTTATTTGGTCTGTTCACAATTAGGTCTGCACTAGGGGTCTTCATCTTCAAGTTTGGGCTTGCGCTTATGCTTTCTAGGCTTCATTTCAGTCCATTGATCATCTTTCTTCAAGGTTCCAAGGGCTAGAACAACCAGGGATTCAAGGTTATTGAGTTATATAAAGCATAAATTTCTGTTGTTATGAGCCAAGGTTAGGGCTTTCAACTCATCGTGAGGCCCATCAACTTTAAAAAACTCCATCACAATCATAGTGGGACCAAAGACCAACAAGCTTCATATCATTTATCAAAAATGGGTCCAAGTGCTTCTTCAAGGCGTCTTCATCAAGCAAGAGGCTTCATGACCCCATTAAGACACAAATGACCACAGAATGGGTCATTTGCCCACCCCAAGCTGTCATGTCCACGTGTGTCATCCAATGCCCATATTCCTCTTTCCATGTCATCAACCTTTAGCTTCATACTCCATGCCATCCACTTGGATTATTCCTTTGTCATTAATGGTTGATCATCAATGACAACCTTCTTGTCAAGAGAAAGATTCGGTCACGGATCCAGAATTTCAAGAGAATTTAAAATTTTTCTAGATGAATAAACGTCATTAAATACTTATGCGGAAGATAAAATATGTACAACATCCTATATTACTGTTTTAATAAAGTATCATCATAACATCTCAAAACTTTCAATATTAAATATTTAATCATAAACATTAAACAATCTTTGCTTGTCAACACAAAGGTTCTTTGCTTGTCAACACAAAGGTCTCCTATATTTTTTCGAGCAACCCCAATTATAATTATACAACTTTTTATGCCCTTTTATCTGCGATACTTATTGAACTTCAAAGACTTTCTAAGATATAACTACTTCCTCGGTGTCACACATTCCTTCTTAATCATAAAGTAAAATGAACAATGCATTACACCTAATCTTACCCATAATCATCAAAAGGATATTTTATCTACGTTGCACGGGGACCCGTCCCCCCCAAAAATCCTTCCGTTCCCTGCGTTTCCGAGTTCCGGGGACTTTGGAACTCCTCGGAAACGTCCCCAAATCATCGGGGACTCCATCGGGAACTTGGGGACTTATTGGCCGTTCCCTAACCGTACCCTGCAATTGTGGGAACTTTTTGGGGACGTCCCAGAAGTCCCTCGACCAATCAGGGACTGTTGGACGTCCCTCGACCTGCATCCATAAAAAATTAAAAAAACAAAAAAATTAACATTTAATTATTAAAAATTTAAAACATAAAATAAAACTAAAAAAAAAAACCTAACTACCTTTCATTGCACACAAATAACGGCTTCACTCTGTGGCAGCTCCGGTGTTCACCCTCCGCGCTCACGACATCCCTCCGCGTTCAGTGTTCACCCTCCGCGCTTAGTGCTCACGACAGCCGTGTTCATTGTTCACCCTCCGCGCTCAGCCCTCACGACAGCCCTATTCACCCTCCGCGCTCACGACAGCCCCCCTATTCAGTGTTCAGACTGTTCACCCTCGTCATGGAGCAGCAAACAGTGGTGCGATCGTGGCTCCCCTCTCCCCTCTCGACTCTCAACTCGACCTTTCAAGTTTGCAGCTCTTTGTTACAGGCACAGCATACAGCATACAGGACCTGGTCGATCGTGGCTCCCCTTTCCCTCGACCTGCCCTCTCGACATTGCAAGTTTGCGGCAAGTTACAGGACCGGTTATTACAGGTACATTAAAGTTTGGCTTTTTTAAAATTTTTTTAAATATCTTTTTAGTTTTTTAAGTATGGATTTTTTTTTTATTTTTTTTTATTTTTTTCTTCTTCTGCAAAACTCAGTATTCAGACAGAGTCGAGACTGAAATTGAAACTGAATATTGAATTCAAATTTCAGAGAGTCGACTGTGACTCAAATTTAAAGTTATAAGTCTGTTTTGTTAAATTTTTTTTTTTTAAAACATAATACTGTATTTGTTACAGACTTACAGTTAGATGAGAAATTGTGAGTTCCCTGTCTAGCTTGGGCATAATATGTCATTTTATTAACAGCTGAAATCCCTTCTTAAAATAAAAGTACCGTACTGTTGGGATTTAATTTTTTAAAGTAATCAGTGAGATGTTCCTTCTTGCATTGCATTGCAGTTATAAAAGCCCTACTTCTACTTTGCATTTTTTATAATTTTAAATTTTTGCTTTCAATTTCAGTGTTTCAGAAACTAAAATCTCCCTCACGAATCAAAAGAAATCAAATGGAGAGCAACATACCTGCATCTGTTGAATCAGAATGTGAAACAGGAACAAGAACAGTGCCAATTGAAATCTCTAGCACAGTCAATGTGAAGAAGCCACTGCTACAATTTGTCAAAAAAATCACCCAGAATAAGAAGAAAAACAGTGGTGGTTCGGAGGAATGGCAGTGCAAGATATGTAATCATACGTTTAAGGGCAGCTACACTAGAGTTTATCATCATCTTTTGGCCATTCCGGGGGATGGAGTAAAGGCCTGCTCCTGCACTTTGGAAAAAAGAATTGAAATTACCAAACTTCACATGGCAGCCACAGGGGGTACTGTAGAAGTAGAGGAGGAAGGTTCTGTTTTTAAAAAACCAAGACTTTCAGTAACAACAGAAACCAGTGACAAAGGTGTAGCTGATACACTTGAAGATTGTAGTAAATCTATTTCAAGTAGAAAATCTAGAAGCAATGCTGCTGTGATAGAGATGTTCAATGTACAATGCAAGAATGAGGCAGATGATGCCATTGCTGAATTCTTCTTTGCTAATGGAATATCATTTAATGCCACCCGGTCTCCTCAATACAAAGAGATGATGATTAAAGTCACTGCTGCTGGCAAATCATATCTACCCCCTGGTTACAATAAAATGAGGACAACATTGTTGGATAGGGGGGTCTCAAAGATGCAAGGGGTGATGGAAGGGCTACGAAAATCATGGGTTGATTATGGGTGTTCAATCGTCATGGATGGTTGGACAAATATTCAACAAAGGCCTTTGTTGAACATCATTGTCACCTCTCCAAGTGGTCCATATTTCTTGAAAGCAATTGATTGTTCCGGAAAGATGAAGGATGCTGCTTTTCAATATGAGGTATTAAAAGATGCAATTGAGGAGATTGGTCCGACAAATGTAGTTCAAGTTATCACAGATGCTGCACCAGTTTGTAGATCTGCAGGGTTGATGATTCAAAGTAGGTACAAGCATCTATTTTGGACTCCTTGTTGTGTGCATGCTTTAAATAATGCACTCAAAGACATTGGTAAAATTTCTTGGATCACTCGCATTATTCTAGATGCAAGAGATGCGCAAATGTTCATTTGCAACCATCATGCCTCTCTAGCTATTTACAGGATTTATGCAAGAAAGGAGTTCTTGAAACCAGCTGATACAAGGTATGCCACCTACTTTATTCTTCTTAACCGTATGCTAGAGGTGCAACAGGCCCTAAAGGCCACTGTTATTAGCTCTGAGTGGTCTGCATGGGGGGAATCTAAATCAGATCAAGGAAAGAAGGTAAGACAAATGTTATTGAATGATGATTGGTGGGTTGATGTGAGATACATTGTCTATTTCACCTCTCCAATAGTGGAGCTAATTAGGTATGCAGACTCAGATTCCCCTTGCCTTGGGGAAATATATGAATCAATTGACAGCATGATTGGAAAGATCAAGTCCCTCATTCGTGAGAGGGACCCCTCTTTGGAGTTATTTACTGAACTCCAAAAGTTGATAGAAAAGAGGTGGAACAAGTTGAACACACCTCTTCATATGGCTGCTTATGCACTTAATCCGAAATGGTATGTGGAGAGGGAAGGTAGAGATCCACCAATAGATGACCCAGAGGTGAAACAAGGTTTTATTGATGCCATAGAAAAGATGTATACACAAGAGCAAGCAACCATAATTCGAGAACAATTTCTTGATTTTGCATTGCTTAGTGGCCCCACTTTCTCTAGAGCTGCAAAGGCAGATTTGTTTGGCATGGCACAAAGAAGTCCCAGTGGATGGTGGAGGATGTATGGGGACAAATCTCCAGACATCCGTACTCTTGCTATGCGTTTGCTATCACAGGTTGCTAGTTCTTCAGCTGCAGAAAGGAACTGGTCCACATTTAGTTTTATCCACTCTATTAAGAGGAACAGGGTTACTTCTAAGAGAGCAGAAAAACTAGTTTATGTGCATAGTAGTCTTCGCCTTCTTACAAGGAAGACACCAGAGTATTTACAGGGACCAGCAGCACAATGGGATGTAGATCCTGAGGATGCTTCTCAAATTGATGATGATGATGATGGGCCATCCCTTCATATAGGATTGGTTAATGTACCATTAGAGGACATGGAGTTGCAGTTGCAGGGCATTGATGATGATGAGAATGAAGGAAGTGAGGCTCAAGCATTTTTGGATAGGCTTCAAGTAGAGGATCAGGATTTATGAGTAGCTTCAACCTTCATGCTACTATGGGCATTGAGTCAGAGACTTCCTTTCTTGTTGCCTTGAGGCATTTTGGTGTTCTACCATTTGACATGTGGCACTACTGTTAGTGACAGTGTTATACTTATTTTGGGCATTTTGCCATTTGGACTATCATCCATGCTTTAGACTATCATCCATGCCATTTGGTTAAAGTTTTAAAGTTTAAACTTATCCATGATTCATATGCTCTAGACTTTTAAAGTTTTAAATTTACTATTTTTCTGATATAGTTTGCATGGAAGTTGTTTTAAAAATTTAATGTTGTTATCATGATGTTATGGAAGCTGTTATGTTTCTGATATGTTATGTTGTTTTAATAATTGAGATTGCATGTCGATCATTCATGGATAAATTGATAATTGATTATGGATACATTTTATATAATTTATATTTTTTAATATACATTTTATATAATTTATATTTTTTAATTTTTATATTATATAATTGCCGTCCCCAACCTGGCGTCCCCTGAAAAAAAGGGGGTGCGCTCTAGCTGTTCCGGAAACTCGTCCCCACGTCCCCCGCGTTCCCTCGTCCGCCAGGCCAGTGCAACATAGTATTTTATCTATCTTATTCTTCCTCATTTATCCTTGCAGAATTACTAATGGCGAGTGTCGTTACTCATCATACATGAGCCACATCCATGAGAAAATTAAATAACATATCAACCTATTTTTATTTGAACAAGTGATCCACAAAGTATGCTTATAATTGATTAACCCCAACTTATCTACACTTGTAAACAAGAGACAAAGTTATAAACAACCACCATCATAAACATGCCTAAGGTACTCAATTTAAAACAACTAAAACTGAGATAATATTTGAGACACAACATCAAGAGAGATATACACGAAGGATATATGCCAAGAGAACATTTTCATGTGGTTCACCCGTATCTTGGGCTACGTCAACTAAAGGTTTTGTTGCTTTATTATTCTTCAAAAATTCAAGAAATTACATCCAACAACATGATTGTTGCACTAAAGCTCTTTCTTCTAAGCCTTTTTCACATTGTGTAAAACTATAAAAGACCCTTAATACTTTTCTTTCTCTAAGCCTTTTTCACATTGTGTAAAACTATAAAAGACCCTTAATACTTTTCTTTCTCTAAGCCTTTTTCACATTGTGTAAAACTATAAAAAGACCCTTAGTACTTTTCTTTCTCTAAGCCTTTTTCACATTGTGTAAAACTATAAAAAGATCCTTAATACTTTTCTTTCTCTAAGCCTTTTTCACATAGAAAATTATGTGCATAAGAGAGACCTATTTAAACTTTAGCAACTAATAAAAAAAGGTTGAGCCTACTTTTACCCAAATGATAAGTTTAAGTTTAGGAGAGATTATCTTTATTAACTTTATCCATACCTTCTATAAATTAATGTACTCATACAATATGTGTTAACCCATTACTAAGATCTCCCTTTACATTTTCCTAAATGTAACATATTGACCTAATGAGAATATAAATAATATAAATTCATGCAATTGTTTTTCAAGGCTATGGTAGGTGATGGGACTACCTATATGAAAATCATAATGTTACGAAAGGTAATCCTCTTTTATTTCATATACAATTTATCAATGAAATTTAAGTAATAAAGTAAAGTCTTCATCTCGGGAGATTCATGAATCTAAATATAATATGTAAGGCTCGACGTGGATCGAACCCATAAGGCCATGGACAAAAATATAGGTTACGATCATAATCCAGAAGTAGATTTGTAGCGACCTATCTAGGCTAGGATCGCACTATAGGAAGATTGTTTTATCTATACTAAGTATATTTAAATGCATATATAATTATTATATCAAAAGGGTGCAGATTTCAGACATCACCTGGACCGGTTTTCCCCTTTGAGGTGCGTCCATCCTCAGCGCAACACATGTATGAACCAAAAGCATAAAATCAAGAAAAGACAGAACTCAAACAATACAGGGTCGGTCCACCCATTCAGGATCCGACAATCCTCTGCACAGTGTATTTCAAATAATGTCCTCGGATCAGGCATGTCATAAGGACGTCCTTTGCATTGGCGATTTCCATCCATGAAAGCCCAACACAATTCTCGTAAGAAAACGTGCGGACTAGATAAAAAAAAACTTTATGCATATCAGTTTATGACAGGGTTCAAAATAGAATGCAACAAAATATAAGCTATTTACAAACTCGAATTCTACCCATATCTGAACCTAACTCGGTTTTGATGGAATTAAATATAAATAAGTTATTGACACAGCCGAACCCTACGCGTACATCTCAACAAAATATGGTAGGTCAACAGAACTTAATCTAACTCCGATCGGTACATAGCATGATCCAGGGTTTTAACACATATGTTATAAGCTGCAATTCTAACCAAGAGAAGGCGCCCCCTTATCAACTAAAACGCTACAATTCTTAAAAATAAAATACAGAAATACTTATCTGAGCACGCTGTCTATTGAATAGTGGATCCATCGAGATCACTTCCACTGTCCCTCTTGCTGAGATTTATGCCAAACTAATATATAATAACTCAGGGCCACCCTCCTGATTCATATAGCAGAGGTGTTTAAAATCTCATCGCTGATAGTCCTCCTATCTCCAATGTAGGGGTTCTGCTCAATCTCCCGTTTGCGTAGAGATGCCTTGCATATTTTCCCTCACTTCCCGAGTTTCCGTCTCTCTCCCATCTGTCCCCTTTACAGTGAACCACCTCCATGTAAACCCTAACTCCGTCCCCACACGCTGCCTCCTCCTCCGAGCAGCAAAGATAATAATAAAAAAATCGTAAATCCCCAAAACTCTACACACCCTCTTTTAGTTTTACTTTCATATATAAGTCTATCTAAAACAAGAACTGATAGTTAGAGTAACCTAGGATTCTTCAAAAGAAAATGGGTGGCAGCAGGTAGTGAAAGACGCGTCCATCGAGGGGTGCCATATGGCAATGGTAGTGCTCCACTATGGAGACAAACCTGCATGAAATGCTCGCCACTATTATTTTACTAATTAATGGCTTAACTTCCGTTGTCGCAGATATGAGGTAGATCAATAGACTAGCATCTACATAGAGGGGCGAGTGGAGTTCTACTTAAATTCGTCACTCTACTGTAACGTCCACTCCCCAATAAATAAATAATTCTCCACTTCGAGTTGTGGTGGAGATAGGATCCTAAATTTAACGTGTACCTAATAAAATTCGTGTTACTTTTATCACAAGTCGTGGGAACTAAGACACATCCCAACGAGGAAATTGCCGCATTTGGAAACGTTGATTCTAGACTAAAATATTCAAAATGTTATTTAACATTTCCCATACCAATATAAGTGATATGAGGAACCTTGTTATTCGACACTCCAATAGTCTTAACATACGTGTCTACCAATTCGTCGGTTATGGGTTTTAACCATGACAAAATCCATATGTGAGCGTATCCACTTACCCAATTCTTTAACATTTGAACTGGTAAGCATCCGTACTTATCTAGATAATTGGTCTTCCTAGAAACTCACGAATGGACATCCAAAAATCTCCACTCCCATGCATGTAACATCTAAATGATGTACAAAGTCATATTAAAAAGTATATATATATATATATATGATCATAACATAATTATTTATACAAAGGTGTATAGTCCTTTTTATACTTTTTATCTATCACTTAGATAAAATATGGAGAATATTGATATTTTATAGGTTTTCTCCATTCAAACTTTTAAGGATTATCTTCATATATGATAAATAGACTACTAGGTTGTATTGCTTAAAATATATATATATATATAGAGGTCAATAAGAGGATTTGTTTCTTTGAACCTCTATTTACATAATAATATGCAAACTTTAAAGTTTCCCCTTATATGCACTCATCATATATATATTTATATATATGAAATCATACACTTATTTTCTAATGAGTAACAATTTCCTCTTTAAAGTGGAAAAACTTTGAAGTAAGAGGTATTGAATTAATATAATATTAATCATGTATATATATATGGAAACAATCATATATGTATTGAACCATTGTATGAGTTTATAACATATATTTAGACATAAACTATAATAATCCTTATGTACACAAGTAGAGTAGTTAGGATAATCATATACTACAAAACTATATGTAATTTATAACTAACATGCCAACGTATCCCTAATTATTCTTATAGTCACTTAGGCTAGAAATCAAGTATACTGATAAATTGTCATATATATCCAGTATATTAATTAATACGCTAAATCTCTTCCAGTGAGAGGATTTTAAAGGATAATATTTAAATATTTAGATCCACCTACTCTGTATATGGAAGTATAGGAATATACAAATTTGTGTTGGATGGTTTTCTAATTCCTTTCGAATATGTATTGGATGGTTCTCCAATATCTATCAAATATGTAGATTGTAAATAAAAATGAACATCTAAACAATACTCTATCTCCTTTTTGTTTTTATGTATGTGTAGGTTAAATTACTTATAGGCATACTTCTCACATACTGTACATATATATGTGTATACTACTTTATACATTTTCCTATTTCACCCAAACGATTGTAATAGTACTAGTTCTTCACCCTCAATGCTTACGACTTAAAATATAAATCCCACGACTTCCTGACCGTCTTATCTTTTCTTATGGGGGGGTTTTGTTACTATCGTTTGGTCGCATTATCATTTTTAATCTTCTAGGATTAAACTAAGACTTATAAATATATCACTAGTTCGAGGTCCATTGGTGGGGCCTTGGCCTTGAGCTCCTCACCATGGCCATTTACAAAATTCATAATTACATTTACAAATATAATAACAATAGGGGTCAAATTTGAGTGATGTTACAGATTCATTTGGTAGATTGGCAAATGTTTTGATTCTTGAACCCTTTCTCCACAAAAATTCTTAACGGTGATGATAAATGTTGTTTGGATGCCTCCTGTTACCGGCTGAACTAGCAGGGCTAGCCTTCGATGACAAATATGAGGGAAATAACCACTGTCACCTTAGCCAATTCCCTAACTTCTTCAGAGAGTCGGAACCTCCAAGGGGAAGAGCACTTATGTGATATGCAAAATGCCTTAGCATAAGGAAAGCTATGTCTTCTTTGACAAGGATATTAGTGACCAGTGCCTAAGACAATGATTTTCAAGCTAATGAAGAAGCCATACTAAGATTTAGTGTTTTGTAGACGTGAAAATAAGGCGCAAGTATGGTCATAAATATAAGTAATCAATCGTGCTTTAGTTCATGAAGAAGATCATTCATTCATCAATAACATAAATATCAATCATCCAATATCCAATGAAAGTTAAGAGCATCTATCCAAATATCCAAACCAACCACACTTACACCATTAGTACACAACAGATCATTCACCACCATTTATCATGTAAGCGTGTGTCAAAAGGGGCAATCAGTTGATGACCTTCCAATAACTACTACTTAAGATTAGTACTTACCTAAACAATATGAAATTCCAACATTTATTACAGTCCTGTAACAAGTATGTGGTAGTGAAATTTATGCATCAATTACACAAATCTTATGCAAGCCAAAATACTTCAAAAGACAGTCACTTTATGCATCAGAATTTTAATATTGTACTGTCAGTAAGTTTCAGACTTGTATGACAGCCGTAAATGAGTACTCTCAGACTTTGTAAATGTGCCAAATGGGCAACAGGCCAAATGATAAATGGAAAACACAATTAGTTGCTGATTCTCTTCAAGTTTCATGCATAGATGTCTGTGAACCAAGGCAAATTTCAGACTATGTATAAATGTATTTTTCAGACATCCTTCAAGCCAAAATCAGACATCTTTTTGAGTAAAAATCAGACTTTTATTTGCACTATGGCTTTGAAATATGGCAATGAAAGACACCAACGATCAACCACTTATATATTGGAAAATTAACACTGTGATGACACTTCCAGAAAAGCAATTTTTCAGATCTTGTAACAAGTGAATTTCAAACATCCTCCAAGCAGATTTTTGACCACGAATTAGCACATGAATTGTTCAGAAAATTTATAATCAAACGTCCCCAATTTAGTACTAACTGTTAGACCTTTTTACTATGTTTATGTACAGGTGTTAGGGCAGTGAGACTTCTGCAGCTAGGGCTTGGGTACAAAAAAAAGGGCTTTTTAACATTTAATTTTATGAAATATACAAAAAAATGAAAAAATCAGACCTAAATCACACAAATTTAACCAAAAATAACAATTACACGTAAAATTAGGGCTTTTAGGGATTTTTTTGGTAATTTTGGGATTTTTAGGGCTCCTAAAAATTCGCCCTATGGTTTTTAGGAACAAAAAAGGCAGGCCGAAATTATAGGAGGAAGGGCCGAAATTTTAGGGAGGCCAAAAATTGCAATTTTTATTTTTTATTTTTTATTTTTAGGGTTTTTGTCATAAAATTGCAGACCTAAATCTAACCTTAATTCTACCATGAAAATGCAAAATTACATATGAAAATGCAAGTTTAACCTAGCAAAAATATTTACAAAAATTCAAACTAGGATTTGATGTAGAGAAAATGGACAAACTTAGGGTTTTAATGGATGTTACCCCAAACCCTAGCCTTAGAGGAAGGTGACAAGCCTTCTTCTTGGAGGTAATTCTCCTTGCTACTAGGTTAGGGCTTCTTGGAACAACCTCTAGGGTTGGCTTCAAGAGTCTAAACTAGAGCAAAGTTGGAGTTCAAAGGCCAAACTTTGTAAAAATTTCCTCTTGGGAGTGTTTTTAATATGCAATGATGATAGAATAGTAGGTAAAAGCCTTATTCAAAGAGAATGTATCCCTAGGGCTACCATTCAATCATTCAAGATGCAAAATTGACCTACCATTCGTCAAACAAACCTTAAAAATGTAAAAGACTTACTTGGGCATGAGTTATTCCACCCATTCTAGCATCCACAAAGCATTAGCAAGACAAAGAAAGTATCCAACGTCATCCAAGAGCAAGAAGAATCATCCCTCCAAGAGGTGCATATCACTTCATAAGGCCCTTCTAAGGTAAAAGAGTAGCATAATGAATTTTATCCCATAAGTTGTTATGTTAAAATGAAATGAGGAGAAGTGTATTTATACTTTTCTCAGACTCATTTTACAAAAATAAAAAATATCCAGGCTGGTATGCCTTTTAAAATGTCAACTTAAAATTAAAACAAAAATAATAAAAAAAATCAAATCTGTGGGTAATTTGGGGCATTTTCCCCAGAATTTACCCACACATGACTAAAATGGCTAAAAATGAGCATATTGGTCCATTTTGGAGTCCAGACCGCGGAGGGGGGTGGTTGTCATGCCCCATCTAACCTCAACAGTAGTGAAAATCCCTCAATGGCACCCCCTAATCAAGCACTGTAGCCTGGCCTGGAGGACAACGTCATCATCAAGAGGAGCCCAAGGAGAGAGGGCGCTGGTGAGCTGGAGGGCCAGGAGGGTGTGGGAGGTGACCTGGAGGAGAGACATGTGCCTCAGTATTGAAAAATATGTCACTAGAATGATAAATCAAGGTCGGGGTCATGTGACCCAGTGATCCACCCCTGGAAGCCCCAAACACCAACCTTAGGGCTTCAAACCCTTTCATGAGGTAATCAGCAATGCCACTAAGCCATAGTACTTTCAAAAGAGAAACTAGAGGGTCTGGTCATAGCCCCTAGTCAGAAAAAGCTGGCTAAACACCCCTCCTGGTTAGAAAAATGACCCCCTCTCTCTGGGGGACCTCTGCAGGTGTGCTAGTATTGGTACCACGTAACACTGGCTCCAACTGCGGGACGAGTACTCTTCCTGAGTGTGCTCGAGAATCCATGAATCATCTGGGTACTTGTAGACCTACACACATATCAAATAACCAAGGACATCAAACGACCATGAGGCAGACACTTTCGTCCTGCCCCGCTCATCATAACAATAAAAATAAAACTGAATAAACAAGTGACTAACCTATGTAGATATGGAGAACGTCAAATGGAATGCATGGGTAACTTTATATGCCTAACTCAAGTGAACTAATCCTACCTATGCTAAACATAAGAATCATGAAGGGTTAAGTAAAATCATACTACCAATGTAACCATTCAAGTAAGTAATTCATACCTGATCCTTTACCTTTGTCTTTAGAATGAATCCATGATAACACCTCATCGATCACGAAGCAAATATGTACCAAGGCCTTCCTCATTTTAGGAGATGAAAGGTGGGTGACTGTAGGGGCTTGGAAGCTTTGATATTGCTGCTACAGAGAGGGATTGCTTTCGCAAGCTCTATTTATCCAGGCTTCCACCGGGATAAGGTATGGACCATATTCATCATACACTGGCATTGAGAAAAAATTTTGCCTGAAATTTGTTGCCTGATTATCAATTTGAGAGACCATCCTTGGAGGTGACCTTGCAAATCTTTGTACGTGAGCTGCAACCTGTTTAAACATTCCTTTGGAGATACAAGCATATTGTTCATCTTTATAATTACCATGTTAGTACCCCCAATGATCTTTAAAATTTTGAAGCTGTCAACCACGTAATTTATGCCTTCACATTTCAAACGAAAAGATAGACAATAGAAATCGTGACAATGTGAAAAGAATGTCGTACCTGTCCACATACCTGTATTGGCTTTACTGAAATGCATTGTTAGAAACTTACCGACACTGGACAAAAAAGGCTGAGCAACTGCTTAAATACTGCTTGAGGAACAAAGATGGGCATGATAAGTTGGGTTTTGAATAACTGCAAGATAACCCCCTGTATAAGTTTCCTCACTATCCTCCATACTGAAAAGGTATGACTGAGTTGAATCCACAGAGAAGTCACCAGAGATACATGACCCCAAACCATAGTAAGACACCTGCATATGGCACTCATCTATACTGGGAATAAGACCTGCATCTTGGGGTACTTCATCATCAAATGTAAGGGCAAAGGGGTTGACCCAATCTTCATTATCAACATCATGAGGAGATGGAATAATTGCATCTTGTTCAACATGGATTTCACTGATTATGTCTTCCATATCCTTGTTCGAGGTAGTGATGACTTCCTCATCCTAAACAATATCGAATTTTGGTTCAAACTGCTCCATATTAGCCTCTAGTTCTTCTGTGAATGGCTAGAAGACTTCATTGACTTCTTTTTTGTTACTATAGAGTCTGGAAACCACACTACCAGGTCTTGAAGAATCGTAAAGTGGAGGCCCCATAAATTTCCAATAATCATCGTCCTCATCAATTCTATGATTATGCCCCAAGAGATCCAAGATGCCATAAGAAATTGTTATGTGGTGGCAAGGAGAATCCACCCCTTTGTTCAGCTCTTCAACTTCTTCAACTAGGACTTCTTGGTCCTCATATGTAGGATCACGATCATATTCATCTTCATGAGGAACTTCTTCTTTGGACATCGTGCTTGAGATATCATCAATTGCGTCTTGAACACCGACTTCTTCAACCTGATTTTCGTTTTGGATTTCTTTACTGAACAAGTTCCTTGCAAGTTCGACATGAGGCATCCGTTTGTCACGTTGCTCTGGATCCCAGTAGCTATAGAGAGTTTCTACCAATTTTGCAAAGGACGATACTGTTCCTTTTTCTAGGCCTACAAACCAAGCGAGAGGCTTTCCTCCCAAGTGAAGAACAAATGATCTCATGTAAACGTCTTCTTCCTTTTTAATGTTGTATTCTATAGCCAATGTCATGAACCATTCAACATGGTGCAAGGCATTACCATGATCACCTTTAAATGTGTGCCAAAATATCTCTAGTAACTCATCTGAAAATCCTGGAAAGTTTGACAAATCAAGAGGAGCAAAACCTATTTTCATTTCTGCATCTTTCGGATGATCACGACCTTTAAATTCAAATGGAATATCATCTTCGATTTCTTTGCTAGGACCATCTTGTTTCTGGCTGTTTCCCAAGGTCTCTTCCCATATACGGTTGATCAAGGCCTTTCTTTCGTGTTCCTCTATATCATGATCCCATTCCTTACTGAACGCATCGATTAACTGCCTGAGTGAAGAAAATTTGTTACGAGGAAATCCTTCATACCAATTTCTGACATCCAAGTTGTCCTATAAGTTGAGAGACAGTATAAAGAGCTTCATTCTTGTATCCTCATGTATGATATTGCTTCCTTGGAGAAATTGCATGAATGCCCAAATATGTGTTGCTGCATGATACTTATATTCATGGAATAATGGAAAAAGTGCTTTCCCATCGTCTTGAATGACACTCTGATGTGGATATCCCAGAATGCATGAAAAATCCAATATATTCGTCCACAATTTGTAAGAAGATACCATATCATCTGGCTTCCATGTCTTTAAAGAGTACTTTCGTTATTTTTCTTCAGTTGGAGTCGCCAGGAGAGACCTGCCAAGTTAGCTCAACAAATCTCATCAAAGTACTAAAACGAGGGCGTACCTGAGATAATGGTGATTGTTCCGAATTGCTTCTTGGTGAGTGGAGTCACCAGATAAGACGTGCAGGGTTAGTCCTTTATTGGTATTTTCAAAATATAAGGAAGAAGGACTCACCTATGAGTTCTTACCAAATGTTGTTTTGCCAAGGTGTAAATGACTGCAGATATAACCACTTCGATTTTTGAAACGTTCCCGGCAACAACGCCAAAAATGTTACCGGCTGAACTAGCAGGGCTAGCCTCCGATGACAAATATGAGGGAAGTAACCACTGTCACCTTACCTAATTCCCTAACTTCTTCGGAGAGTCGGAACCTCCAAGGGGAAGAGCCCTTATGTGATCTGCAAAACGCCTTAGCACAAGGAAAGCTATGTCTTCTTTGACAATGATATTAGTGACCAGTGCCTTAGACAATGATTTTCAAGCAAATGAAGAAGACATACTACTTAGATTTAGTGTTTTGTAGACGTGAAAATAAGATGCAAGTGTGATCATAAATAGAAGTAATCAATCATGCTTTAGTTTATGAAGAAGATAATTCATTCATCAATAACATAAATATCAATCATCCAATATCCAATGAAGAAGAGTGGTGTAGAGAAGCTGAAGCCTCGCTTCTAGGGACCATACAAGGTGATTAGGAGAGTCGACGAGGTGGCATATGAGCTAGAGTTTCCAGAGGGTAGCAGGATCCACAGCGTCTTCCATGTATCTTGCCTCAAAAAGGCATTGAGATAGTAGGGTTACCACTTCAATAGATCTTCCTCCATTAGATGAGGAAGGACTCTTGGTTTTGACTCTAGAGAGGATTATTAATGTCAAGGAGAGGAGATTGAGGAACAAGGTGATTCAGAAGTACCTGGTTAGATGGAGAGATTTGCACGTAGAGGATGCTACTTGGGAGGGAGAGCAGATCTTACAGCATCCCGAATTAGAGTTGTTTGAGGACAAGCAATCTCAGGAAGGGAGGATTGTGATGCCCCCTTCCACTTGATGTTGCCAACATGATGATTGAATAGCTTATTTGACTCCCATAGGCTATAGTCCACAAAGTTGGTAGTCATTTTGATGCCAGTTAGCTTAAAAAGGTATTTTACTTCCAAAAAGTGGATAGGTGGTATTGGGTGCTTCATGGTATTGCCCATGGTATGGGACTTCAGAGGAGAATAAAAAAGAGGCAACACCTCACATGAGGGGTATGATGATTTGACTTGATCTCTTGTATGTCTGGTGAGCCAGAGTTTTTGTTGGGTTTTGGCAAAGCCCTTCCATCACTTGCTTGGTTTTGGTGGTGCAAGATCCACCATAGCTAAACCATCTGGAAATCCATCCAGGGTTTCCGATTGAGTTTCACTTTGTGATCTATCTTCTATCTCGTGGTGTAGCAAGTTGCTTGGATGACTTTGCTTAAAGAGGCTGAAATCATTGAAGATCCAGGGCATTGTTTTGAGCATCTTCCTTGAAGGGACCAAATTGTTAGAGGGGCTGAGTTTATTTGGGGAAGACCGAATTCCTTGTACCAAGCCGAATCTCATTAGAGGGGAGTCGAGTTCATTGGGAGAGGCCAAATTGTGTGTGTGGGCCGAATTCACTTGTGGAGGGTTGAATTCATTTGCTAAGGGCGTCATCTTTTGTGGAGGGCCGTATTCACTTTTGCTAGGGTCGTCATCTCTTGTGGTGGGTCGGATTCACTGTTGGGTACTGATTTGTTTGAGGGTTCTTGGTGTTTGGGGGAGGACGAGTCTCTTAGAGGCCAAAACCTCTTTGTGGAATAGAGTTTCATTGGGCCGAGTTCAACCTTAGGAGGTCGATCTATTTGTTGAGGCTGATCTTCATTGTGGAGGCTGTTTCTCTTGCCGAGGCCGATCCATCTTGTGTAAGGCCAAGTTTCCCTTGTGAAGCTGAGTTGCCAGGAGGGCCAAATCCATCAAGGGGGAAATAGAAGGGTGTGTGGAACCAAGCTATCATCATAGGCTGAATTGAAGGAGCAGTTGCAGCAAACATTGGCATCTATCATTTCAGGTTCATTGTGTTGTGTTCTTAGTGTGGTGTAGCTGCCATAGCAGCCATTACATATTGTTGTTGTTATTATCCATCTCATAATAAAAAACTAATGTTATCTCCCTCATTTTGTGTTCGCAAATTGTTTGAGACATATTTTTATGGGAATGCAAGTGTTTGATAAAAGTTATAAATCAATTCAATCTGTTTGTTAAAAGTGCACAAACAGCGCAAACAATCAAGTGCCTACTTGACTTGGGGACATTATAGCTTTCTTCTTCAATGTGAGGTGTTTTCTTATGGATGAATATTGCTGGAATGTAAGTGTTGATGCTTGTGAATGACGAAGTCGAGTTTCAAGGTCAAGGTGAAGGGGAAAATTTCCTACCTTTGAAGTGAACTAGGTGTGAACGCTCATATCGCTTGAGTTCCTCTATTATTTTGTGATGGAAATGATCTTTGCATGCAATATTTAATTCATGCCCAGTTATTTTCTTAATAAAGTAACTCTTTTGATCTTTGACTTGAAAGTAGACCTTATAGGCTCTTTCCTTTCACAAATCCTTGATGCAATTTTCGAACTATTTAGGGTGTTGAATGATATGTTAATTGCTGTCATTTAAACTCTAATATCATGATGATAAGCCCATTTAACCCCATCTTCCCAATCTGGAAATTAGAAACTTGTCCTCCTCTTTCAACCACCACGAAAAACCATAAAAATCAACTTTTATTTTCTGTTCTAGTAATTGGAAATTTACCAGCAGAAAATCATAATTTCAGATTGCATTTAAAGTTTTAGAAACTCTCATTTATCCATATTTAATAGAACTTATAATTCTGTTTTGCAAATCTGTAATTTCCAGCCCCATACTTTATATCAAATTTGCATTTAGCCTAAAAATATTGCTGTTTTATCAACTTTCTGTAGGCTGAAATACTGCATGTGTAAATCTGGAAATTAAATTACTATAGCCAAACCGTATATCATCATTTTCCCGAAGTCCCTTTAAGCATCCTCTTTATTTATCATTTGCTGCACTTAGATTGCCTTAGGGATCCGCCCCTTGAGCTAGAGCAGAGCTAGCCTAAAGAGAGGGAGAAGGTTATCGAGGTGACAGTGGGTAGCTTATCTAAAGTCACCTTTGGGGTCTCACATGTATGGTTGGGTCTACATTGAATGAGAACCTAGGAGGTAATAAACATAAACGATTATTTGGAAATATTATTTCAAAGATTATCTCAGATTGCCATTTCCAAGTGTGAACATAAATTCTAGAGCTGAGGAAATTATTTTAGTGAGATACTGCAAATGAGTATGAGCTGAACAAATCAACAAAATCACAAAAGTTTGATTTGCAGCCAACGGAAAAGGACAAGATGTGCTGTAAAAGACTGATCGTTCATGGGTTCATGGGCAGTTCATGGTTAGATTGCATTACCACAAAAAATTGTAGTCTATTCTATAGTAATTGTGGATATACAAAGATTAGGACTTCAATTACTATTGCGGGTAATGTTGACATTATAACAACATCAAACTTGAAGTTTGTGAATCAAGCATTTAATACAACTTGCTTTAATTATACGACATTTTTGGAGATTTAGGGACTTCTTTCCCTGATGAAATCGCTCTCTAACAAGTTTGCAGACTTTAATTTCTTTGCTGATTATGATCACAATTTTTTTGAGATGTAGTTTGCCTGTTTCTTTATAGTTATTTGGAAGTTGCTCCTAGAAACATGCCCCTAGGTCCAGGGCATGCACTGTACAAAACAATTTTCCTTCTTAGATGCCAGGTGTAAGGGGTATGCACCACACAAAACAAACTTCCTTTGTCTTGGATGCCCTGAACTTCATCCCTTTTTGACATGGCTTTTGGGTGGGGAAGACAACAGCGAGGATAGATCCCTGGAGGACAGCTTAATACTATTACTCAGTCAACCTCATCAGTGAGCCAAGTCCCTGTTGGCAAGGCTTTGTTGTATTGTTTACTTTATAACATTTAGTATTTTTTATATATTGGTCAGGTTCCTGTAGGTCCCAGAAAGCTTAGATATATTTATTTTCCTTTTTCAAGTTCTTTCTAGCTATCCACAAACATATGATAATGCTATATTCTGTTTTATACAGTTTATTTTTCAATCAAGAAATGGAGCTTTCTTTAATAGGGCTTCAAAATGCAGGAAAGACGTCGCTTGTAAATGTCGTGGCGGTCAGTATTGTTGGTGTTTTTATGAAGTTGTGGCATATGCTTGGAGTTTTGGTGCCTGTTTTTTCCATATGTTTCATCGGTAACTGACATCCAAATATTTCTTATTTACAGACTGGTGGGTATACTGAAGACACGATTCCTACTGTAAGTACCATCCCATAGATATGGACCTTTTCTGTTGGTTCTTTTGTCTTTTTCTCATGAATAAAAATTCTACTTTAGTTATCCTTGTGGTTTTTTATAAAGAGATTTGATTTCTACTTGAATTAAAGAAGAGGAGTCTGGTGTTTTCATTTGAGTTTGTGTACTCTTATCCCAGTTAGTTTCTGGTTTTACGTGGTAAAATAAATGCTTTAAGATTTGTTGATTTGTTCAAAAACAGGTTGGGTTTAACATGCGAAAAGTTTCGAAGGGAAAAGTGACCATTAAACTGTGGGACCTTGGGGGTCAGCCTAGGTTCCGTAGTATGTGGGAACGCTATTGCCGTGGAGTGTCTGTCATTGTGTATGTCCTTTACTAGCCTAATTGAGTTATAATTTTAAGTTGTTAATAACTAAGCGTTTTGACACTGAGGCAGGTTGTATCTCGTAATTTTCTTGACATTCATTTATAATAAGATTTAACACAGTTTCTTGGTTCTGGACATCCTACATATTGTGTAATTTATTTTCACGGAAAGTTGTCTTTGTTGCTGGCCTTTTTTACTCTTGCAGGTATGTTGTAGACGCAGCTGACAGGAACACCATATCTATCTCTAAAAGTGAGCTGCATGATTTGTTGAGCAAGCCTTCTTTAAATGGGATTCCACTGTTGGTTCTTGGGAATAAAATAGATAAGGTCGAGGCTATCTCGAAGGAGGAGTTGATTGACCAGATGTGAGTCTTAATTAATATTTCATAAAATCTATGAGCCTGAACCATGTTCTAGTAGTGGAATAGCTAGTTTGTTTATTCCTTATAGAGACCAAGTTTTACTGCAAAGTAATAGGGATAATTTCCTTTTTAATCCTGTCATTTTCTGAAAAATGACTACATTGAATTTGCAGGGGTCTTCAATCTATTACAGACAGAGAGGTTTGCTGTTATATGATCTCCTGCAAGAACTCCACAAACATCGATGCCATTATTGATTGGCTTGTGAAGCACTCCAGAACAGCAAGCTGATTTAACTTTGAGATCATGAGTTCAAGGGGATCTGTATTCAGAGGAGAGTTTATGCTTGGGGTACAATGTTTCACAGCATCGATTCTCAAATTGATGAAAATTCATTGATTGATTCTGGGTCACATACATAGTTCATACAAGCATTTGATTCCAAACTGCATCCTTGCTTGTAATAGTAGAGCACTTTGTAGATTGTTGCTGATTCAATACAGCATTCACCACACTTGCTACTTAAGTGCTGGATAAAGGAGAGATCTGGAATTTTACTAGAGATATCTTCCTTTCTGGCAGGAAATGTGGGAGCAGTTATGATTGCATGTTTTATTTAATTTTTGTGCATGCTTGCTCCTGCTAATAAGTCATTTTAATAGTTAGCTCCATCTTCATTTTATGTGAAGACATGTCTGGAAATTTTGGCACATTTTGGTAGGATGTAAATCATAGTGTAACTGGTAACATGCCACATTTTGGTAGGATGTAAATCATAGTGTAACTGGTAACATGCCACATTTTGGTAGGATGTAAATCATAGTGTAACATGCCACATTTTGTCCTTTTAAATACTTATTTCCAGTGCCATGTATATTCTGTGAGGACACATACAGAGTTTTCCTGAAATACAGGGTTTACTAATTGTCATTCTTCCATTAACAATATGTCTGTTTCTTCCTTCATGGAAGGTGATTTTTTTGGATACTTCAGATCACCCTCGTGATTTCTATTGGGAAAATGGATTATTGCATATATTTATGTTTGATTTGGTACATGAGCATGTCACCATTTTATATTGTGTTCCAATTCGGCTTGCAGCAAAATCTTACATTCTTGCTCTCTTTTGGCTTTCAAATTGTGGTTACAATTAGTGGCCCAGGGAATTCCGTTTTTAATAGAATGGAAGTTCTAGGCAGAAGTTGTAATGTGTAATTTATTTGTGGATTAAAATAGGCCATCAACCCACATTTATAATAGATATAAAAAATGATAGCAAGCACTTAGTTTATTCCCTGCTATTAACATCATCTAAAAACCAAGAACTTCTACATTTCCAGCTTTATGCCCAAACTAGGGAGTTGAGAGCTGTTATAGTTATACGAGTGCTAATTTACCATAACTTAACAAATAGATCACTTTCTTAGTGTCTATTTGTTTTCGTTGTAAATTTATGACTTCGTCTTCAACTTTGAATGACCCACCTCATTCATCTCATATTTTTCCAAGACTTTTGGCTCTAAAAATAATGCACCCCACAACCAAGCTAATTGTTTAAATTTTGCAGTCTAATAAAATTTATTATATGTTAAACCATAACCATGTGCATAACAATTTTCACAATTAAAATTAAAAATACTTAATTTTAACAATACATAAAACCAACATACAGATAATATAAGGTTTCCTGCCTTCCAGATCAAAATTAGTTATTAAGGCTCCTTCAGCAGGGTGACAGAAAGTTAAAAGTAGGGAAAGATTGAAGTATATTTTATAAAGGACAAGAAATGAAATGTACATTATTAATAGACAAAGGTAAAAATTAGGGGAAAAAGGGAAAGATTGAAGTATATTTTTATGAAGGACAAGAAATGAAATGTACATTTCTAATATAACTTTAATTCAGTAAGTGTAGGTTGCACTTGTACTCATGTAAGTGTAGTATGCAACTGTACTTGTTTTTCTGTATATTGTGCTTTGAGTACTTGAGGAATGTGATTTTCATTAACTAATGGAATAGAAATTGCGATTTTTTTCTTGGAAAAAAATCATAAAGATACTCGTCAACATTTGAACGAGGGATATGGTTTGCCAATGGAGCATTCACAACCCATTGATAGCAATTCTTACTTGAATGTCACCATTGAGTTGGGGCTATGAGATGATAAAGGATTATGACAATATGTAGACTCATTCATAATCAATCCCTATAAATATACACATAACCTTGCTAGCCTACTATCTACAACATGGAGGAGAGATATTTAACATAGGTCACACTATTGCTAGCCTCCTTGCTTAGCACGGTGACTCTTGTAGCAACTCTAGATCTCAATAGAATGATAATTTGCAACAATTAGTTGGGTAGCCTTGTTATCTTGCTTGCTAGCCCAAGGCCTCTTTGCCAACTTGTGTGCTAGAACAAAGACCCAAAATCTTTACTAGCCTACTTGCTAGAGCAAAGTATTTGCCATCAAACTACATTTACAATAACTCCCTCAATTGATCTTTCTACTGTCATGTATATTGAGAGTTTATAATGTCCTCTTATAACTTCGAGGAACGCTATATTCATCGTACATATGCGTATATGTGAATAGAGAACTTAATCTAATGCCTCATTTATTCATGTTGGCCCTTGTATCATTAACTCGACACTATTCAAATGCATCATATGCATCATTAACTCGACACTGTTCAAATGCATCATATGTAGTTAAATTTTAAAGCTATACTTTGATATTTAGGGTTACTTCAAAGTGTTTATACTATGTGAGGGTGTTGCATGTGACATGTATTATGCACATCATATGTTGACTACCTTTGATTATATTGTGATGGACATACACATTGGATAACTTACTCGTGGATTGCTATACATTGACTGATCAACTTACTCATGGATTGTTGTACATTGACTTGATTCTTATATGAGACACTGCATTGACTTGATCAACTTACTCATGGATTGCTATACATTGACTTGATCCTTATATGACACTTCTTGGGGAGGTTAGAGACCTATGTGGCTGGGTAACAATTTTTATGATGTATGTACATGGTGGGCTTGGTTGCTTGCTTGCGTTGAGAAGTGTTCATGTAGGGGTGGTGGAATCAGAGGTAGACATGGATTAGGAGGGAGGTAGGCCTTTGGAGGAGGAGCATTGAACACCTTGAGGTGCTCACCTTCGGGCCCTTCATGTTGGATTTTCATACCTTGGAGCTTAAAGGCCTTTGGAAGAGTAGCATTGAACACTTTGAGGTGCTCACCTTGGGCCCTTGCATGTTGGATTTGCATACCTTGGAGCCTAACATGTGTCATTTACATTTGAACTTATCCAATAATTGTTAGAGTTTTCACTTTAATTCAATTCAGTTAGATATTTAAACTGAAAGATAGACAAGCACAACAAAACAAAAAAGACACAAGAATTTTCCTCGGGGAAACCATAAAGGAGAAAACCCCGCAACTTCCTTAGAAATAGATTTGTCACTAGTACAATATCAAACAAGATGGAAAACCCAAAATATAAGATGTCTTTTGCATCTCTCTCTCTTTCTCCTCCAGCGAACTTGTCTTCTCTCTCACTTGGTGCGAACTTGCTTGAGTGAGTTTGTGTGCCAAATGAGAGAGTGACTTTCTCTATTTATACTTTAAGTGAGAGTGACCTAATTCTTCAATGGGGTCGACTTGTCTAACTGACTGGTACGACCTGTCCTAGGGAGACTCAAAAATACAATTTACATTTATCCTTTGGGGTGCTATTGCCTCGACTTAGAATGGAGGTTTTACCTCGATATTCTTGCATGACCAAATACAATGACATCCCCGAATGGAGGAAAAACATCTTCGATGGAGGTACAAATGAAAGTACAATAATAATATACAAATGAATATCTTCCGAAGTTACATTTACAACAACAATAATTAGTTAGGTTGGTTGTTGTGGACATTATTCACTTTTTTTTTGACCTTTGGTATTCAACTTCCAAATGGTCCGTTAAAGACTCTGTCTTCCTACAACTATTTGAATTCATTTTATTTATTTACATATTTACAAGGTATGTGGAGCTATAATTCGAGGATTAAGCTTCCAACATTCCCCCCTTAATCCGAAGGAGAGTTTGTAAGACCGAGCATGGTTCTAAATCTTTCAAACTTTTCTCGTCCAAGTGCTTTGGTGAAGATATCTGCAGTTTGATCATTAGTGGAACAACGATGTAAATGAACTGTCTTGGCCTCTACATGATATCGAACAAGATGATACTTTGTGTTGATATGTTTGGTTCGATCATGGAATCTAGGATTCTTGGCCAACTTAATTGCAGAAGTGTTGTCAACCAAAAGTGGAGTGGAGTTCTTTTGTTTCTCCTGCAAATCTTCAAGTATCTTTCCGAGCCACACAATCTCTTTGGTTGCTTCTGCAACGGCTACATATTCGGCATCTGTTGTTGAATCTGCTGGAACTGATTGCTTGCGTGATCTCCAGGAGACAACTGCTAATCCAAGACTCATTGTGTATCCAGAAGTGGACACTTCGTTTTTTTGTCACCATCGAAGTTTGAATCAGAGTACCCAATAAGTTTGAAGTCTTCCACCTTAGAATACTTGAGTCCAAAATATTGAGTCCCTTTCAAGTATCTTAGAACTCTCTTTGCTGCAGACCAATGTCCTTCACAAGGTTTGTGCATAAACCGTGAAAGAATACGAACAACATAAGAAATATATTGGTTTCGGCTCTCCCTTCAAATCCAGCCAGATACGGTTGCGGTAGTCTCACTCCTCTGAGCTCGGTTTCAGCTCTCAGCACGTTTTCGCTCCAGTACTCACTGCGTGAAGTTCTCTCGGCGAAAATCTGTTCCAGGGTTCTCCATTCCACACCAGCGATCTCCACCAGCCATTTCCATCTCGACTCCACTCCTGCTCGCCCAACATACCACTCCTGCCTGCACTGCAACACTCCACCGCCCAGCACCTTCCCCATCTCCCTTCCGCACTCGTCCATCTCTGCTCTCCTTTGTGCGCCCATGCTCTCGCCACCTCCACCATCCACTTCTGCAGCTCCCACACCGCCTCCTCCACACCTCCTCTCTTCATCCACCTGCTTGGCAATGCTGTGAATATTTAATTAATATTATTATTTTATATTTTAAATAGGTTATTAGGTTAATAAGCGAAAGGGTGTAACCCTTTGCTATTCTTGCTCAAGCCCTATAAAGGTGAGCTTATTGTAACTTTATCATCATCAATCAATATATTATTATCATTTATCTCAAATATGGAAGACAGTTTCGCTTCTTAACCCTTAATCGCTTCTTAACCCTTAATCGGACACGGTTAACTTAGTGAATGGATACGTTCACTGCATTTGGTATCAGAGCTCGGTTTCAGCTCTCCCTTCATATCCAACTGGATACGGTTGCGGTAGTCTCGCTCCTCTGAGGTCGGTTTCGGCTCTCAGCACGTTTTCGCTCCAGTACTCATTGCGTGAAGTTCTCTTGGCGGAAATCTGTTCCAGGGTTCTCCATTCCACACCAGCGATCTCCACCAGCCATTTCCATCTCCACTCCACTCTTGCTCGCCCAACATACCACTCTTGCTTGCACTGCAACACTCCACCGCTTAGCACCTTCCCCATCTCCCTTCCGCACTCGTCCATCTCTGCTCTCCTTTGTGTGCCCATGCTCCTGCCACCTCCACCATCCGCTTCTGTAGCTCCTACACCGCCTCCTCCACACCTCCTCTCTTCATCCGCCTGCCTTCACCTCATCCACGTCCGCCTCCCCCTCCTTCCTGCCCTTCCACCCACCTCCTGCTCGCCCTCCCTACTCCCTCACGCCGTGCCCTCCCTGCTCACGCTCTCCTGCTCCCTCACGTTGTGCCCTCCCTGCTCGCGCTCTCCTGCTCACGCTCTCCTGCTCCCTCACGCTGTGCCCTCCCTACTCACGCTCTCCTGCTCCCTCACGCCGCGCTCTCCTGCTCGCCCTCCCTCTCCCCAGCTTCATCTCTTCACCCCCGCCTTCCTGCCCTTCCACCCACCTCCTGCTCGCCCTCCTCTGCTCCCTCACCGCCGCCTCCCCACCATCACTTCCCGCCATCCCCAACGACCAACGACCTGCAAAAATTCAAACAAAAATTAATAATAAATTTTTTATTATTAATTTTTTTTTCTTACATAATAAATTATTATAATTTAAAATAATAATTATTGTATTATTATTTTTAATATATATAATAAATTATTATTATAATTCAATAATATTTATTGTATTATTTTATCCCTAATCCTAACTCTTGTCCTTCAATTATATGGGTAGAACGCGGTTAAAGACGGGCCCTGGATTCACCAAATTCTCGTCAATTACAGCTGTGGACCCAAAATAATTTATCTTAGTTTACACCTTTTGAAGGAGAAAAAGGATGATCCCCACATTGTTTATCCACGACTTAGAATTGGTGTATCTGTTATGGTTTTAGTTGTATGTATTTATTAGATGAAAAACTATAATTTATTTACAATTTTATTTGATAATTCGTTATCGAAATCGGCAATCCTTATCTCGATTGTTGATTCCCTCCTTTGATTTTGCTCCATTGCCTGTTGGAAGGAGGCAATCAACAATCAAGATAAGCTTAAGCATCGAGATCTTCCCAAATTCTAGATTATTGGAGATTGTTAGTCATCATTCGATTTGGTGGAGAGATGAGCATAGAGAAAATGGTCTTGGGGACGTTGGCCCACTCTGGGGTCCAAGATTGATTCCAAATATTCACCTCCCCACACTAGGTCAAGAACCATGGCTGAGTTACGAGACCGACTAGAAAAATTAGAAAAAGATCAAATTAGAGATTTAAAAATCGTCGAAGGTCTAAACTCTAGAAGGACGAACTTGAGAAAGTGTTTCGAGAAGATTTAAAGGAAGAGATGAAAAATAACAATGCCGTGCTTAAAAAAAAAATCAAAGATGAAGTTGTTCTGGTACTAGAAAGAAGGTTGAGTGAAAAATTTGACACTCTGAACGAAAAACAAAAAGATTTGGATGACAAAATGAGTGCTATGACTCAAAACATAAACACCATAACCCAGAACTTGAGCACCATGGCGCAGAACCATAATACATTAATGGAGGCGTTACAAAGATTAATGCTTAAGACAGACCATGTGAAAATCCTCACAGCAGATCTAAGAGATGATGTGTACCTCACAAGAGTAATTATGATTAAGCAGGAAAATAGAAGAAGAGTGAACAATACAGTATAATGAGCAACAAAATAATATGGTACAGTAGAACTCAGATAGAAGCAATAATACTTCACACACACTAATTAATTAATCACAGTATGGACAAATAAATAGTACAATGGTAGAGAGGATTTGAATGCCTAAGGTGGCAATTCGAATTAGCCTCTCAGAGTGATCATAAGATCAATAGAGTGTCATCGGAGCACAACTAGGTGTCCTCATGATCATCAGAGCGCAACTAGAAGTCTTCATCATCATCAGTGGAGTCATCAATGCTCAAGTAACTGTCAACCATCAGTCAAACTAACTCTGGTAGGTGTAACTGACTATAACTGACTATAACCGAGTGACAACTGGACTGGTAGGTGAAGAAGGGCAAGTTTCTCCCTAAAATCAAGGAAGAAGGGCGCATTAAGCAACTGGAGGGCTAAAACTGAATAGTGAGAAGCTCCTGGGGGCTGCCTAACTGAGGGCTAGGTGCTGGACTGATGACTGGGATGCATGCAAACCCTAAAGGTGCATGCATGACTGAAAATGTAAATGATCAAAATACTGGTGGGACTAGGATGGAGTATAAGAATATCCTAACATCCCCCCTTAATCCATCTTGGGCCCTGGTAACTAAGACCAAAGGTCACCCAATACAATGAATAATAATAGTAAATAAACCAAGGAAGTAGGAAAATTTCATGGGAAACATACCCCCTCCTCAAAAAATAGACTGTAAGGCACACACAAAAATAAACGCTCCAAACTCAAGCAGGTGTGAAGCTTGGTCATATGTCTGGAGGTATCTTCTTCTTGGGAAGAAGTGGATCATGCTCAAAAAGCATGTGCTTGTACTTGCTCTTCAGATCGAATGTGATGAGAACAAATCCAACAGTATGAAAATGATCCTTGAACCTGTGATTCGAATTAGCTAAGGTAGGATCAAATCTGTGAAAGTGCATATAGTCTTTTGTCTTCTTCTTCGAACCACCATGGGTGAGATTATGCCAAAAATAACTATTACATGTTTGCTTGAAATCAAAATCAGATTTAAGACTTTCAAAACAGTTTCCTGAGATCTCCTTTGAACCAACAGGGGTGAGATCAAAACTATCATATGCATGAGAAATTATCCCAAGCAGTAATTGCTTAGAATCCAAATTAGATCCAAGACTTGAATCATGGTTTCTTGAGATCTCCTTTGAACCATGAGAGGTGAGATCAAAACCAGTAGATGCATGAGAAATTATCCCAAGCGAATGGCAATGGCCATATTCTTCAATGACCTTCTGAAAGCATGGAATTATGATCATATAGTAGTATAAAAGAGGAGTTAGCTGGAGAGGAGCGAATGCATTACCTTCAAAAGTTGTTTTGACCTCCGAAATAATCATGTGATCATAATGCAAACCAACAGACTATGGTGCAAGAGAGGATTTAGGACCTTCTGCAATATCTAGAGTGTGAGCTGGCACAGAAAGAGAAGAAAGTTTGGGCATGAGTGGAGAATCTGCAAGTTCTTTGTCAACAACTTCAATATGAGATGATACTGGTTCATGATCTGAGAGACCATCAAGGGGAGCGAATGCATCACTTTGCTTGCTTTCGAATGGGTTAGGACCAAGTCCTTCATTCTTCCTGCCAAATTTTTCATCCAGGTGAGCCCATATCTCTTTTAGAGTCCATAACTCCTTTGGAGTTTCAACACCATTACGGTATTTGAATTGGAATCTCTGGCATGCAAACAAAGAAAACATTATTGCTTGAAAGTGCATGTCACTTTAACCAGTCAATCTTCTCTTCAGGGGATTCGAACTCTCTTTCAAAATAACAATAAAAAAGATCATGGATCTTCAAGTCTGCTATCATTCTTGGTTTCCATTCATCATAGTTGAGTGGATCAAGAGGAGTAATTCCTGATGAATACATAGAAGCTGTAGAGGACCTGCAAAAACAATATAGAATAACTGCAACTGCTACTACTGCAAAAATGCAGAAACTGCTACAACTGCTGCACTCGAAATATTGGTAATAACCTGCAAAAAACTCTCAAGAATGGAGATAAACAATACTCTCAACATGCTCTGATACCATGTGAAAATCCTCATAGCAGATCTAAGAGATGATGTGTACCTCACAAGAGTAATTATGATTAAGTAGGAAAATAGAAGAAGAGTGAACAATACAGTATAATGAGCAATAGAATAATATGGTACAGTAAAACTCAGATAGAAGCAATAATACTTCACACACACTAATTAATTAATCACAGTATGGAAAAATAAATAGTACAATGGTAGAGGGGATTTGAATGACTAAGGTGGCAATTCGAATTAGCCTCTCAGAGTGATCATAAGATCAATAGAGTGTCATCGGAGCACAACTAGGTGTCCTCATGATCATCGGAGTGCAACTGGAAGTCTTCATCATCATCAGTGGAGTCATCAATGCTCAAGTAACTGTCAACCATCAGTCAAACTAACTCTGGTAGGTGTAATTGAGTGTAACTCAATGTAACTAAGTGTAACTGAGTGTAACTGACTGTAACTAAGTGTAACTGACTATAATTGAGTGACAACTGAACTGGTAGGTGAAGAAGGGCGAGTTGCTCCCTAAAATCAAGGAAGAAGGGTGCATTAAGCAACTGGAGGGCTAAAACTGAATAGTGAGAAGCTCCTGGGGGATGGCTAATTGAGGGCTAGGTGCTGGACTGATGACTGGGATGCATGCAAACCCTAAAGGTGCATGCATGACTGAAAATGTAAATGATCAAAATACTGGTGGGACTAGGATGGAGTATAGGAATATCCTAACAGACCAAGTCAGCAGTCCAGACATGCTAGATGCCTCATTTCATATTTTCACACAGGAAGTACTTGCCAAGAATCAAGAAGAATTGCAAAAAGAAATAAAGATTAACAATGCCACGCTTAAGCAAGAGATAGAAACAAAAGTACTGCCAGATATGGAGGCACGATTGAACAACCAAATAGAAGCTATCAGTAAGATAGTAGAGAATAAAAAAGATAAAAATCACCGCCAACAACGAAGCAGTTCAAATATGTCACTTACATCGTCCAGTAGTTCCGATCCACCATCATACCATAAAGCAAAAGGGAATCAATATCACCCTTATATAGTGTACCCACCTAAGGAAAAAATAGAGTTGTCGAAATACAATGGAAGTGAAGACCAATGCATTGCTTGGCTAAACAAAGTGGAAGAATACTTCGACATTTACAATATTCAATCTGACAAGGAGAAGGTGAAATATGCGTCAATGCATATGGAAGGGTACGCCTATAATTGGTACTTATGGTGGAAGAGAGACAATTTTGTCTAGACCTGGAACTTGTTCAAAAATGATTTTTTTAATAGGTTTCAAGGAATCAAAGAAGATGAATTTTTCAGTAAACTTACCAGATTACAACAGGTTGGAAGCGTGGAGGAATTCACACATCAGTGGGAATCCTTATCGACACGAGTATTTGGGTTGTCAGACAAACAAAGACTCGAAACCTATTTAGGAGGTCTTAAACCATACCTCCAAAATGAGTTAAAGTTATTTGACATACCTAACATAGAGGTAGCAAGGCATAAAGCAAAAGCTGAGGAACACAAAATGGAAGGAATAAAAACAAGAGGCGATAACCATTATCGACAAGGAAAAGAGACACAATGTAGGTATTGTGAAGATACTTGGTCACCCGACCATCAATGCCACAAACCTCAATCATATGCCTATGAAATGGAAAATAGTTCAAATTCATCTAACAGTTACTCTGATAATAGAAAAAAGAAGAAAAACATATGTCGTCGATGTGGTGATGACTGGACCCCATGCCATAAATGTAGGAACAATCAGACAATGCAGTGCAAAATCATCAACAGAAAGGAAGTGCAAGTCTCTACACAAGAGATCACGTCCGATTCTAATATCGATACATAATCTGAATAAAGGATGACATTAGGAGAATACTCAAGCTTTGAGGACAAAGCTTTCCTAAGGGGAAGGCAATGCTATGAATATTTAATTAATATTATTATTTTATATTTTAAATAGGTTATTAGGTTAATAAGCGAAAGGGTGTAACCCTTCGCTATTCTTGCTCAAGCCCTATAAAGGCGAGCTTATTGTAACTTTATCATCATCAATCAATATATTATTATCATTTATCTCAAATATGGAAGACGATCTCACTTCTTAACCCTTAATCGGACACGGTTAACTTAATGAACGGATACGTTCATTGCATAGTAAGGTAGATAAGGCTTCCTACAAGCTGTCAGTACTTGGTTGCATCCTCGAATTCTTTTCTTTCACTTGATGTGAGCTTTAGCTTTTGTTCCATTGGAGTTGAGAGTGGGTTGCAATCTGTACTTAGGATGTTAAGTCACTTCAATTCCTAAGTAATAGTGAAGATGTCCCATATCAGTCATTTCAAAGCCTTTCTTTAAGTCTTTCTTTATGGATGCTATATAAATTTCATTATTCTTTGTTATCAGAAGATCATCCACATATACTACAAGAAACATAACAGATCTTCCAACTTTCTTTACAAATAGCGTTGCATCATCAAGATTGTAATGTTTGAAATTCAACTTTAGAAGATGCTCGGTTATCTTTTCATACCATGCTCGAGGTGCTTGTTTCAGGCCATACAAGGACTTCACAAGTTTGCATACCTTGTGTTCTTGTCCCTTCACAACAAAACCTTCAGGTTGAGACATGAAGACATTTTCTTTCAAGTCTCCATTCAAGAATGCAGTCTTTACATCCATCTGATGAAATTTCCAACCATTTTGTGTGACTAAGGAAAGTATAGTGCAGATGGTGCCCCATTTTTCCGTGGGAGAGAACGTTTCTTCATAGTTGACTCCTTCTTTCTTGTTTCCAATTGGTTTGGTTCCGACTGCAGGATCGACCAGCTTCCAAGTTCCATTCTTTATGAGTGAATCATACTCATTCTGTATGGATTCTTTCCACTCATCATGAGTAGTAGCCTCTTCAAAGGAAGTTGGTTCTATGTTAGCAAAAAAATTCAATTCACAATCAAATGAGACATCCATGTCATCACCTGAGTTCTCTACATTTCCTCCATCTTCTTGTCTAGTTGAGCTTCTTGTTCCCGTCTTTCATACTTCATATGCACAAACACTTTCAAGTGTCTTTGTGGCCCATTTCAGAATCTTCCTTGATGGTCTAGGTTGATCAGCTGGTGGTGCATTATTCTCTTCTAGGTTCAATCTTCCAATCCTCTGAATTACATCATCCAGTTGAGTCTCCTGTTCAGTTGAAGTGGCAAGAACTTCTTCTTCATCATTCTCTTCATGAGGGGTTGTTGGTGTTGCTTCAAATTGAAATTCCATGGATTGATCCAAGAGAGGGATCCCCCCTTCAATATGTGGAATTTCATTATCACATTCATAATATGTCTTTAGATGAGCAAACCTATCCAGACGATCAAGCTGTCTTTCAATAGACTTGTCATTTTTATTAGTTTCAAGAAAAATGACATCTTTGGAAATAACAAACTTTTTGTTTACCTCATCATAAAGATGATATGTCTTGGACGTTTCTGAGTACTTTAAATGATAAAATCCTTTCTTATACAAATAACTAATGTAAATAATACAAAGGATCCACAAATGGTCAAATAATCGAATATATAATTGATAAGATAAATAATGATGATTTACAAAGAGGATGTAGCCGCATATATAGGGATTATATGGTGACTACTTACCAAAGGTTATGTCTCTTAGTTAATTATAATTAACATTATGTTTTATTTTATTATATATATTATTCATATTATTTTAATATTTTATTTGTTACATTGCCTTCCCCTTAAGGGGATCTTTTGTTAGACATAGTGCTCACTAAGAGGGAGGGGTGAATCAGTGAGCCTATACTTTATTCAATTTCAACTTCGATTATCAACTCTTATCTCAGCATATCATATTCATCAATAAACTAACTAACAATCCATGTCATTAATCAAATAAAACACATCATCATCAACACATTGCACAATAGAGACATGATATAATTGTAATGTTTTTGTATTTGATTCAACAGCTACAATCGTGAGGTGAATCAACACCAACTGAAATAGAAGCACCAACTTCAAATCTAGGACCCTGTCTAGTTTTTCTTAGATCCTACTAAGAAAAGAAATACAAGACATTGCCTGTGAGTAAACATACATTTATAACATTATACTTCACATTACATCATTGCAACTCTGTCCAACAATTCATCATTATCATTATTCTGTTCATGTCATCAATATCTCAGCATACAACTTGTGATTTTTGCACTGTCATGTTTTGAGCATCATACTGTCAGCATCATCAGCATTCTCAACATATTCATCAATTCATATATATAAATTTGCATATACATCATAGTACTGTTTATGTCATCAAGTTGTCTCTATTGTTGCCCAGAAAAAGTACCACCTTCATGTTGCTCCAACTATTCCAAAACATCAAGCATATCTAGTTGCCCAGAATAGTCACATCATATCACAAGCACAGCTTCCCCAATCAAACCCATAAAAGAAGTCTTCATCTAACTGTCTCAGATAGACCCATAAATCAATGGTAAAAAGAAATTATATCTTCATTCTGTTCTTCAGCCTGTTGGCAGCATCATGTCTTCAATATGCTATCAATCAACCTTTTGCTGCCTTAGTGAAGCCCAAAAAATTTAGAGATAAAAATAACTTTCATTCTGCTGCTCCACTGTTCCTCACCAAACTGTCCTCATCTATATCTAACCCCCGAAATCAACACTCACTGAACCATCCGAATTTTTCCTCAGTTGATGCCCGAAATTTATAGTCTGAAAAATTACGGTCATGACAGTTTGAAAATTACAATCATTACAGTCCGAAAATTTCAGTACTGTACACCACCATGAATTTCCTTAGAGCTCCTTATGTCTCCCGAATTTTTCCACTCTGAATTCACTTAATCATCAATGATTTGATCTTTTATTTATATGGTTGTTTTTGTCCATGAATTTAAGGGCCGACTTGTCCAAAATAATATTTTATCAAATAAAATATTCATTCTTTTATTCCATGTTTTGCTCAACAATTTTGAGGCCGACTTCATCATTAAATGATATATCTTTTTTTTCCATATATTACTCATCAAATATAAATACATGCTTGATTTAATTTTCCACATCATCATTATTTTAATATTTTTTATTTATTCCATAAAGATCTCATTAAAAAAATAGATCTTTTATATTCTTCCCACATCACGTTGTCTTTATCCCCACATGCTCGTATTAGCTTATTCTTATGCCCGCAGGTGTATAAAGAGATGCCCGCACAACACTAAACAAAATGCCCGCCAAGATGTGTTTCGAGATGCTTGTAAGGGCTATTTTGTCATGCCCGCAATGGGCTTTCAACCATGCCCGCATGGGTTGTTTAACCCTTCAAAAATGAACACGTAGCTGTCATTTCAAATGCCCAAGAGTGACTTTGAGGAGTGCCCGTAATGGTTTTCATTATGCATATCTTCTTTCCATTTTCATGCCCGCAAGCTTATGCTTGCTTGGCATATGCATTGTCCACATCATCATCTTGTCTAGGGTATTAGGGCCATCTAGAAAGTCTTTGTCCATTTACACTTGTCCAAATCATCTTCAAATGACCACAGTATGGGTCATTTGACTCTTGGCTTATTAGGTGTGCCAATGGCTCCAATGCCCATCAACTTGTCCACTTTGGCTTGTCCAAGTCGTCATGCTACATCATCCATGTTAATGACATCAATCCTTTGGCATTAATGGTTTTTCATCAATGAAAACCATATTCATCAATCTCCCCCTTTGTCATTGATGGCAACCACCCAGCTTCTTCTTCTCCCCCCGTGACATTAATGACAAAGGGTTGAGCAACCATTAAAGGCTTCATAATACCCAAAAAATAAATTGCTTTAAACATATCATCAATTTGCCATCATCATATTTGTATTTACTCCCCCTTTCTGGCTGCCATCTTCATCAAAAATCTACTGCTAGATTGGATGCTTTTCACATGCCATCTTCAAATTTTGAGAAGTATACACACTCCATAAACATTTTCTTTGAAAGCTATTATGAAATCAATCTTTGGGTTTACCATCTTCAAATTTCACGAGTGCTTTCTCCTTAGTGATAAACAGATCTGATCTTCTCCAAAAATTGCTGCACCATGCCAAACATTTCTTCAAGAATTGTTCATCATTGCAATTGGCATTTTTGTATCCTTGTGTACGTTGCTGCAAGAATTCGTATGCCTTGGTTTCTCCCAATGTAAGTCATGCTGATGTACCTTTGAATCAGCTGATGGTCAAGCAACAATATCTTCAATCAAACTTTAACTAAGCTGCTGCATCTTCCAAACTCAGAGATGTGTCTTCAATTCACATATGTTGTTGCTTAACCATCTTCTCTGTAGCTTTCCTTCTATCCTCAAGAACATGGACCAATTTATACCAATTGATGATGAAAACATTTTCAGTTAATATAACTTATACAATCAGATGTTAGTAAATCATATCCAAATCTAGAGAGAGTTAGTTTCAACAATCATCTAGTAAATTCATGAAAGATAAGCATTTATCAATTTTTAACCATAGTCCCCATATCAACCATGTCACCATCATCAAACTCCTTTTCAAATCAGATTGATAAGATTTTCTTCAATGTTCTTCACAATGTCCAAAAAGGAATTCATCGAATGCTTTATCAGGCTTGCTCATCACTTGCCATCTTCAGGTTTGCTGATGTTAGTAAACTCATAAAAGCTAAGCATGCCTTATCATCATACTCCAAGTCTTTAACTTGTCCATTAACTTGTCATCTCCACACTCCCCCTTTTTTTGAGATTTTCTTCAATGGTCTGCTAAGCTTGTCATTCAGAAACAAAGATTGATCACTATTTTTCTGCTATAGCCTTTTGAATAAGCTTCAAATTCAATACTTCAGATGCTTGGACCAAGCCTTGATCTTCAAAATCAGAACACATTTCTAAACACTTGCAAACAGTAGATTCAACTCAGGCTACTTTAGCAATTGTTCTTCGTACCCGCATTTAAAAGGAATAAGACCACAACTTCCAGTTGCCGCTATAGTTCCCAAAAATCTTCAGCTACTTGATCTTCATATATGTACTGCTGAAGCTCCCTCTGTCATGTAATCAGATATCAACAACAAGTGTTGTTCTGAAGCTCTGCTTCTAGGATTTCAATGGTGCTTCTGACTTTGAATGTCATAGCCATAACTCAGAGATAATGATATTTCTAGTTGTTCTTCATATAATGATAATACACTCAATAACCCGTTAGATAATAATCAACTTGACATCCAACCACATTCAAAACTAAATGCATTAGTAAATTCATAAAAGGTAAGCATGCAGCAGGTTGCTTCATTTTGTTTGCTCATCATACTCCTTGCCATTTTGTCAAAAATATGTCCACTGTAGTAACCGAACCTTTGACTTCTTATTGAGCCGGCTGCTCCCCCTATCGACCTGCCATCAACCATTGTCACTATGCTGCCAATGATTATCTAAATGTTTAAACTTGCAATTTTCAATGTGAATTAGCTTTTCAATTTTCAGTCTGTTGCTGTAACCAAGCGTCTTCTTCAAGATTCAAACTCTTACACTCCTTTAGAAAAACATGACTTAAATCTGCCCTTATTTTTGTCCAAGAGTCAAACTGTCAATTATGTCTCTATCCTTGCCAAAATTTCTCTTTATCCTGTCCAAAATCTGAACTTTTAACTGTCTTCAGAGGTTTGTACTATTGTCTTCATGAACCCAACTGATGTCACCGCAAGGATGATAGCAACAAGAATTTTATAGTAGTTTCACTGAAATTGAATGACTGATATATTTTATGCAGAGATTGGACTTTCTTCCGAGATTGTTCCTCAAGCAATCATACATTCCTCGTGTCTCCTCTTGACTATTCTTACATGTACGGACTTAGGGCTGCATACCCAACTTCACACCTGTGGCTGATAACTTATTCATTGTTCTATAATTCAACCACGATCCTTGGACATGTTTTTTTGCTTGGAGTGGTCATTAGTATTCCTTGAGTTCATCCTCCTCCATGGACACAAGGTTTGTTCAAGGTCTTTAAAAGACCTCAAACTTGGCTTGCCCTATGGAAGCCATTTTCATCAACTTCATTTTTCTTCACCCTTACTTTCTTCTTGATCTCAGTCTTTTCATAACTTATTCCATCTTCTTCATTTGCTTCGCTTGGTGAGTTGTATGTTAATCTCCTCATGAATGGTCTTTTTGGACTTGCACACATTTGGGCTTTATGCCCAACACCTCCACACGTGAAGCATCTTATTGTGTGACAGTTGGCAGCTATATGTCCAATTTGATCACATGTCCAACATCTTGGCTTGGAGTTTTGTCTTTCAATACTCCTTCTTTCATATGCACAATTCACTGCATTGTGACCAAAGTTAGAACAAGCAAAACAATAACCATTAAATTTATTTTCATACCTGGGACTTTGGTTCCAATTTGGTGTTGTTTCTTTTCTCGGATTTCCTTGGAAACTGGGCCTAGCTTCTTGATGCATTCTTGAACCTTCAACTTTTTTGTTATCATGTGCAGGTATATGGGATGCATCCTTGGTCATTGATGGACCAACTTCCAAAGTCTCGGGAGACAATAAATCATTTTCAGATTTCTCTTCTTCTTTCTTGTACCCAAGGCCAGATTTGTTAAGGGAGACCTTTGGCAATCTAAAATTTCATCTAGGATAGCTGAGCTGTGTTGGAACTTGCCATATGCATCAAAATTTTTATTATTCCTTCTCAATTCAACTACCTCCATTTCAAGCTTCTGAATTTTCTTCTCCTTTTCATCCAAGTGATTTTTCAATACTTCTTCTATCTTCTTGGCTTCTTCTAGTTGAGTCTTCAAGCCGATATTATTTCTTCTTGTCTCTTCAAGCTCGTTAGGATCTTCACAACTCTCCTTAATATTTCGATCATTTGGCTCACCTTGTAAGCTTGTCTTGAGTAGGTCCACAATCTTCTCTTTTTCTTCTAGCTGGGTCTTCATAGCATTAGCTGAGTCTTGGAGTCTTAACATCTTATAAGTAAGTTTACCAAACAACTATATTGACTTGTCATGATATTCTTCAATGAAATTCTCAACCTTCCTTTTAAGCATCCGATCATGCTTGATATCTTGCACCTTAAAAAGGTTTGATAGAAGATTATTGTTAGCGTCTTCAAGAGCATTTTTAAAGTTATCATAACCAAGATTACTGAGATCAGTAACATTCTTACCATCATTAACATCTGAACCCTTTTCTTCCATTGTGTCTTCTGATTTCCTTCAAGCTTGTTAGGCTTCTGCAGAAGGCCTGCTCTGATACCAATTGTTAGACATAGTGCTCATTGAGAGTGGGGGGGGTGAATCAGTGAGCCTATACTTTATTCAATTTCAACTTCAATTACCAACTCTTATCTCAGCATATCATATTCATCAATAAACTAACTAACAATCCATATGTCATTCATCAAATAAAACACATCATCATCAACACATTGCACAAGAGAAACACGATATAATTGTAATGTTTTTGTATTTGATTCAACAACTACAACCATGAGGTGAATCAACACCAACTGAAATAGAAGCACCAACTTCAAATCTAGGACCCTTCCTAGTTTTTCTTAGATCCTACTAAGAAAAGAAATACAGGACCCTGCTTGTGAGTAAACATACATTTATAACATTATACTTCACATTACATCATTGCAACTTTGTCCAACAATTCATCATTATCATTATTCTGTTCATGTCATCAATATCTCAGCATACAACCTGTGATTTTTGCACTGTCATGTTCTGAGCATCATACTGTCAGCATCATCAACATTCTCAGCATATTCATCAATTCATATATATAAATATGCATATACATCATAGTACTGTTTATGTCATCAAGCTGTCTCTATTGTTTCCTAGAAAAAGTACCACCTTCATGCTGCTCCAGCTGTTCCAAAACATCAAGCATATCCAGCTTCCCAGAATAGTCACATCATATCACAAGCACAACTTCCCCAATCAAACCCAGAAAAGAAGTCTTCATCTAACTATCTCAGATAGACCCAGAAATCAATGGTAAAAGGAAATTATATATTCATTCCGTTCTTCAGCCTGTTGGTAGCATCATGTGTTCAATATGCTATCAATCAACCTTTTGCTGCCTAGTGAAGCCCAAAAAAGTTAGAGATAAAAATAACTTTCATGCTGCTGCTCCACTGTTCCTCACCGAACTGTCCTCATCTATATCTGACCCCTGAAATCAACACTCACTGAACCATCCGAATTTTTCCTCAGTTGCTGCCCGAAATTTACAGTCTGAAAATTTATAGTCATGACAGTTCGAAAATTACAGTCTGAAAATTTCAGTACTGTCCACCACCACGAATATTCTCAGAGCTCCTTATGTCTCCCGAATTTTTCCACTCTGAATTTGCTTAATCATCAACGATTTGATCTTTTATTTATATGGTTGTTTTTGTCCATGAATTTAAGGGCCGACTTGTCCAAAATAATGTTTTATCAAATAAAATATTCATTCTTTTATTCCATGTTTTACCCAGCAATTTTGAGGCCGACTTCATCATTAAATGATATATCTTTTGTTCCATTTATTACTCATCATATATAAATACATACTTGATTTAATTTTCCACATCATCATTATTTTAATTTATTTTATTTATTCCATAAAGACCTCATTAAAAAAATAGATCTTTTATCTTCTTCCCACATCACGTGGTCTTTATCCCCACATGCCTGTATTAGCTTATTCTTATGCCCGCAGGTGCATAAAGAGATGCCTGCACAACACTAAACAAAATGCCCACCAAGATGTGTTTCCAGATGCCCGTAAGGGCTATTTTGTCATGCCTACAATGGGTCTTCAACCATGCCTGCATGGTTTGTTTAACCCTTTAAAAATGAACATGCAACTATCAATTCAAATGCCCAAGAGTGACTTTGAGGAGTGCCCATAATGGTTTTCATTATGCATATCTTCTTGCCATTTTCATGCCCGTAAGCTTATGCTTTCTTGGCATATGCATTTTCCACATCATCATCTTGTCTAGGGTATTAGGGCCATCTAGAAAGTCTTTGTCCATTTACACTTGTCCAAATCATCTTCAAATGACCACAGTATGGGTCATTTGACTCTTGGCTTATTAGGTATTCCAATGGCTCCAATGCCCATCAACTTGTCCACTTTGGCTTGTCCAAGTCATCACACTTCATGCCAAGTAATCATGCTGCTTCATCCATGTCCATGACATCAATCCTTTGTCATTAATGGTTTTTCATCAATGACAACCATATTCATCAGCATTGCCCTCAAAGCTTATTGAAGACAAGGCTTACGTCTAATTTTTTTTGCTTGTAATGTCATCTGTTATTTTTGTTTGTGTTAGTAACTGTGACTCTTGACGAAACGAGATGATACGAGTTACGGATTCCCAAGAAAAAATGTTGCATTGTTTGTGAAGTTGCCCATTTGAGATCTATCTTCATTGGAGCTATTTGTTGATCGTTTTGTTGGATGGAACTTCTCATTTTCCACTTAGTTTGTTGATCTTGTTTTCTTTCTTTTATGAAATCATAACTATTTTGTTTGTGTTCATTTTGACCATGTCGTTGGTCAAACTGACTTTTATAATTTGGGTGTCGATAAGGAGTTCTTATGGTTTGTTGTTTTACTAGATTGGATTTTTTTTGAATTGTGACAATGACTGGATTTGTATTTGCTTCTTTTTCTTCAATTTGGATTTTTGAGTTCATAGGCTTGGAATTCCTCTTCTGAATTTTCTCCAACTTGTTTTCCAACAAATTGTTATCATTTTTAAGATTACTCATAATTTCTTCTTGCAATTTCTCATCATCTTTAAGCTTCTGAATCTGATTCATTAGATCTTGTTTATGCATCCTAAGGTGACCATTGTCTTCGATATTTTCTACTAGTTTCTTCTGAAGATTTTGATTCTCTTCTAGATTTTGATTGTTTTGTGCTTTATCCTTCGCCTTCTTGATTTGAAGAAGCAGTTTCTGATTACGATCTCTTAGACGGGATATCTCTTCTTCTTTGTCCATGACAACTTTTTCAAATTCTTTCTTCCTCTTCTGTCTTGATTTCTGATCTTCTTGTGAGATCACCTTCGAGATGTCTTTGAAGTTTTCATAACACACAAATCCTGATTTTGACCTCATTGTAACGTCCTGCAGTGTGACTTGCTTCTTCTTATACGAGAATTGTAAGAAATTTTTCTTCATATTTAAGATGACTACCCCTAATGTTTCCATCCAGGGTGAACCCAAAATGATGTCGACTTCATTTAGATATATAGTCGTAACATTGAATTGGGATGTGAACTTATACTCATCAATTGTTAGTTGTAAGTCTATAATTTCATATTGCTTCTCACCATAAGTATCTCTCTTTTCTATCACACTTGATTCTGGGACTAATAATTGATTTGCCAAGTTGCTGCTAATGTGATTTTCCTTGATGGTTGGACAAATAGCAATGCTAATATGTTTTCCTTGAATAGTCCTCTCAAGTTTTAGCAGGTCATTGAAATTTTTTGAGTAGGTCTTAAGGAATCTTTCTTGTTTTTTGTCACAAGATTCTATTTTATTATGCATCTTATCCAACGACATCTTTATCTTTGTATAGTATACTTTACTATTCAATAATTAATTTGTCCCCACAATATATATATATATATATATATATATATATATATATTTGACTAGGGGAATCAACAACTGGAGACTGGGCTGGTACTCGCATGACACGGGGTCCAGGGATCCAATCTTGCTACCACTATAACCCTAGGTGCCCCACATAGCCCGCAAGCATGGGACACAAGTAAGCCCGGGTGTGATTTGAACTCGTGACCTCTCTTTACAACATGTGACTTCATATCAAGGGAAACACCAATGAGGCACACCCGTGCGGGCTTTCCCCACAATATATTATTACTATTATTAATAAATATAATATAATAATAATTATTAATGATAATAATTATTATTAATGATAATAATAATTATTAATAATTATAATAATTGTTTTTGGAGTGAAAGGATAATAAAAATGGCGTGGATTGGGTGGTTGGGAGGAATGATTGTTACATTCCCCACCCAAGTTCAATTTTCCCTTGCTTCTTGGTAGCCTTAAGATTTCTTATGCACTTCTAGCTTTTATGTTCTAACTTTATTATTAGCTTTCAAAAAATCCACCCTTAAGAGTTCTTATGCACTTTTCTTCTTTCCTTTTTTTACTTCTTTGAGCCAAGGGCCTGATTTTTGGACAAGGTCCTAGATTTTAGGGAAACCCAAAAATGGTGGCTACAAGCCTAGATCAACAACACAACTCTGATACCAAATGAAACGATAAAATATTTTCTTATACAAATAACCAATGTAAATAATACAAAGGATCCATAAATGGTCAAATAATCAAATATATAATTGATAAGATAAATTATGATGATTTACAACGAGGATGTAGCAGCATATATAGGGCTTATATTGTGACTACTCACCAAAGGTTATGTCTCTTAGTTAAATATAATTAACATTATGTTTTATTTTATTATTTATATTATTATATATATTATTCATATTATTTTAATATTTTATTTGTTGCATTGCCTTCCCCTTAAGGGGAGCTTTGTTCTCAAAGCTTATTGAACACAAGGCTTACGTCTGACGTTTTTGCTTGTAAAGTCATCTGCCATTTTTGTTTGCGTTAGTAATTGCGACTCTTGATGAAACGAGATGATACGAGTTACGAATTCCCAAGAACAAATGTCGCATTGTTTGTGAAGTTGCCTATCTGAGATCTATCTTCATTGGAGCTGTTTGTTGATTGTTTTGTTGGATGGAACTTCTCATTTTCCGCTTAGTTTGTTGATCTCGTGTTCTTTCTTTTATGAAATCATAACTATTTTGTTTGTGTTCATTTTGACCATGTTGTTGGTCAAAATGAATTTTATAATTTGGATGTCGATAAGGAGTTCTTATTGTTTGTTGTTTTACTAGATTGGATCCTTTTTGAATTGTGACGATGACTGGATTTGTATTTGATTCTTTTTATTGAATTTGGATTTTTGAGTTCGAAGGCTTGGATGTCCTCTTCTAAATTTTCTCCAACTTGTTTCCAACAAATTGTTATCATTTTTAAGATTCCTCATCATTTCTTCTTGCGATTTCTCATCATCTTTAAGCTTCTGAATCTGATCCATTAAATCTTGTTTATGCATCCTAAGGTGACGATTCTCTTCGGTATTTTCTACTAGTTTCTTCTGAAGATTTTGATTCTCCTCTTCTAGATTTGATTGTCTTGTGCTTTATCCTTTTCCTTCTTGATTTGAAGAAGCAGTTTCTGATTATGATCTCTTAGACGGGATATCTCTTCTTCTTTTTCCATGACGACTTTTTCAAATTCTTTCTGCATCTTTTTGCGAGATCACCTTCGAGATGTCTTTGAGGTTTTCATACGAAACAACTTCTGATTTTGACTTCGTTGTAACATCCTGTAGTGTGACTTGCTTCTTCTTATACAAGAACGTTAATTTCTTTTTTCTTCATATTTAAGATGACTACCCCTAATGTTTCCATCTAGGGTGAACCCAAAATGATGTCAACTTCATTTAGATATATAGTCGTAACATTGAATTGGGATGTGAACTTATACTCATCAATTGTTAGTTGTAAGTCTGTAATTTCATATTGCTTCTCACCATAAGTATCTCTCTTTTCTATCACACTTGATTCTGGGACTAATAATTGATTTGCCAAGTTGTTTCTAATATGATTTTCCTTGATGGTTGGACAAATAACAATGCTAATATGTTTTCCTTGAATAGTCCCCTCAAGTTTTAGTAGGTCATTGACAATTTTTGAGTAGGTCTTAGGGAACCTTTCTTGTTTTTATCACAAGATTCTATTTTATTATGCATCTTATCCAACAACATCTTTATATTTGTATAGTATACTTTACTATTCAATAATTAATTTTTCCCCACAATATATTATTACTATTATTAAAAGTTAATACTTATAATATTATTAATAAATATAATATAATAATTATTATGACAATAATAATTATTAATGATAATTAATAATTGTTTTTGGAGTGGAATGATAATAAAAATGGTGTGGATTGGGTAGAATGATTGTTACGTTCCCCACCTAAGTTCAATTCTTGCTTGCTTCTTGGTAGCTTTAAGATTTCTTATGCACTTTTTTTTTTTTACTTCTTTGGGCGAAGGGCCTGATTTTTGGACAAGGTCCTAGATTTTAGGGAAACCAAAAAATGGTAGCTACAAGCCTGGATCAACAACGCAGCTTTGATACCAAATGAAATGATAAAATCCTTTCTTATACAAATAACCAACGTAAATAATGCAAAGGATCCATAAGTGGTCAAATAATCGAATATATAATTGATAAGATAAATAATGATGATTTACAATGAGGATGGAACCACATATATAGGGATTATATGGTGACTACTCACCAAAGGTTATGTCTCTTAGTTAAATATAATTAACATTATGTTTTATTTTATTATTTATATTATTATATATATTATTCATATTATTTTAATATTTTATTTGTTACAGTACCCCAAGAAAATACATCTTCTGCTTCTAGCACCAAGCTTGTTTCTTTGCTCCTTTGGCATTAAGGCATAGCAGGTGGAACCAAAAATTCTGAGATGCCTAACTGAAGGAAGGTGGCCAAACCACATTTCATGTGGAGTCTTATCTTCTAGAACATGAGAATGAATTCTATTTCTCAAATATGTTGCGCATAGGACTGCATCACCCCAAAACATTAGCTTCACATTCTTGAAAAACATCATTGATTGTATTGTATTCATTAAGGTTCTATTCATCCTTTCTGCTACACCGTTTTGTTGGGGTTGTAGGGAACTGTAGTTTGATGTGTAATTCCATGTTTGCAAAGATAGTCTTCAAATGTATTAGATGTATATTCTTTACCATTATCAGATCTGAATGTACCAATACGTACTTGTGCTTGATTTTCTATCAATGCATGAAACTTCTTAAAAGTTTGAAATGATTTAGATTTTGTCTTCAACAAATACACCCAACACATTCTACTATAATCATCAACAAATGTCATAATGTACCTATTACCATTTGTAGAAGGAATAGGCATGGGGCCACATAAGTGAGAATGAACCAGTTCTAACTTTCTACATGCTCTGAATTTAGACTTTGGAAATGGATGCTTACTATGTTTGCCTAGTATGCATGCATCACATTTGTTCATTTGCTTAGGAATGGTGGGAAAACCAAATACACCATTCTTTCTTAACAATCTAAGACTATTATAATTAAGATGACTAAATCTAGCATGCCATAATAAACTAGATGACATATTACCTTCTTCATGCTGAGAGATATAGGCGAAGTTCTGAACTCTTGTAGAAGATCCTCTCAACTTTAATAGCTGTCCATCTTCATAACCAATCATGATGACCTTGTTGTCAGAAGATTTTCTTATCTCCACAATCCCATCAAACCTGTGGATGGAATGGCCTTGCTGTCAAATATGCACCAAGGACATCAATCTTCTCTACAGCTCAGGAAGATAGAGAACATTCTTTAATATGAAATTAGGGAATCCCGACAAATTTAGTCTGATTGAGCCAATTCCCTGTGGTTTGAGGCTAGATTTATCTGCAAAGTATTCTATGCCATTCGCAATGTCATTCAGTTCTACAAAGCAATATTTTCTAAAAGTCATATGATATTTTGCACCAGTATCAAGCAACCAACAATCTTTGTAAGGTGAAACAGAAGTCATTTCATTAATTCCAAGACTACAATGTGCAACAATACAATGAGCATAATCATGGGTTTTACCACCTTGTTGGTTTTTATTCTTATCTTCTTTATTCTGTCTACCTTTGTTGGAGTTCCAAGATGCCCAGCATTGATCTGCTTTATGTCCATTCTTTCCGTAGCGTGTGCACTTCACATCTGATATTTTGCTAGAGTTGTTTCTTCCTCCTCTTCCTCTGAAATTTCTTCCTCCTCTCCCTATTTTGCTGCTATCTCCCCTGAAAGAGTCTTTAGGATTGTTCTTTGTTTTTTGAGCAAAGCAAAGAGATTCTGTAGTACTTTGACTTGTCTTCTTTCCAAAAGCTTTTTCTTTGTCTGCAATATTTTCTACAAGAACTTCAAAGGTGAGGTCTTTGAACTTGTCACTCGCTTGCAAGGATTGAATGTAGTTTGAGTGAGTGGGATAAAGAGATTTTACAAATGCTGCAAGTGGAAGGTCTGGTTTCATACCAGAGGCTTGAATCTTGTGCATGATGACTTTTATTTCATATGCGACCAGCATGGGGTCATTATATTTTACTTCAAGACTGAATAATTTTAACATTAATTAAATGACTTCCATTTCAGAGTGTGAATCACACATATCTTTTAGAGTTTTTAAGGATTCATAACCTATCTTCACAGGAAGAATATGCTAGCTCACCTCTTCACTCACTATGGCAGAAATCATGGCCAATGCTTTCTTGTCTTTGGACTTCCAAATAGCAATTTCTTTCTCTGATGATGGGGGATTTGGAGGTGAAGAGATGACATTGCCTTCGTCGGTGATGGTGGTCTTTCCTTCGCAAATTCCGTCCCACAAGTCAATGTAAACATACGCAGCCTTGAGCTTCCTCCACCATTCAAGTAATGTATCTTTTCCAATGAGTGTAGCACCAACAACTTATGCTATCGAATGAATCTTGAACCTGCAACTTATGCAATGCTTGAAAGATATATGATGCAATTTTAAATTCCAGCTCTTTTGTTTACAAAATACAATTTTAATGCAACAACTCTCTATTCAATTCTGCAGTGCCCTCATTTGCAGCAGAATTACATATAAATTTTCTTCCACAATCAATAAGATATTACAATAGTCCTCACTCTTGAATACAGTAATTTTCATAAGTACAATGAATATTTCCTTCTCACAATGGTTCTTATACAAGCATACTACACTTGAGTCTTTGGCTTACAATACAAAATAGTGAGTCCACCAATCTTCAAAAAAAGTGGGTTTCTTCACTTGAATTACACTTGGTCGGAGCTCTTCACGCTTATGCAACATGATATGGCAGCCTTTCTCCAACATAGCTCTTCTCAAGGGCGCAACTCTTCAAAGGTTGGTCGTAGCACTCAACAGCTCGGCTCCACGCAGCTCCAACGATCATGCAATACGCATCTCTCCAGGTAAGTCCACGCAGATAAAATTCTGGGCGCAACTTTCAAACAGAATCAACACATCCAAAAATGGCATACAGGTCGGAACTCTAGCACCTTGCATCTCTTCTCTAGCTCGATTGACTTTGTCTTTACAAGAGAACACAATATCAACAACAAAAAAATCGTGAATGATGTAGGAAACCTGCACATCAACACGCAGATGTATACCACATATTTCAATACGCACATGCGTAACAACTCCAAACACGAATCTTCATTGCAGCTTCAATCACGAATCTTCAAGCACAAATCTTCATGTTGCAACAACCCACTCAAGGTGCCAACGATACAATACTCAACAAACTTAGCATTAAGAGCTCACTCAACGCAGAAGGAGGTCACAACAAGCTCACATCACTAGTTTCTTGACGCTCAGAATTCGAAAAGAATGAATGATACGCAACACTATGGAGAAATTAGGGTTTGATGGATAAAGAATAAGATGGAGTGGAGGTAGTACCGCACAGATCAGTAGTAGAAGGGCGTTACACTCTCAAGAAGAAAGGGAACGGTCGACTGCACAGACAACAAACTGAGAAGGGTAGAGAAGCGCAAAGCTAAAGAAGGTAAACTGAACAACGCAGAGATGAAGTACGCAGAGGACTTAGCATGCAACACGCAGACCTTTGGGCCTGAGGAAGAGCGCAGGCCCAAATATGACCAAACTGACAATGGCAGGAGTTATGCAGGTCGCTCTGATACCAGATAATAACTCCTCGATCATTATTTCATTAATCAAGCATTGAATATATACAAGGTTTTCTAACCTTTGGTATTCAACTTCCAAATGGTCCGTTAAAGACTCTTTGTCTTCCTACAACTATTCAACTTCATTTTATTTATTTACATATTTACAAGAAATGTGGAGCTATAATTTGAGGATTAAGCTTTCAACACATCATTCATATAAATTAAGGGAGGAGAGCCTTTTCATTCATCATAGTGATAACATACTTCATTCATTATAGTGATCACATATTTATATCGCATATGTGAGAGTTAGAAAAAACTTGTCTCTTTCATTGTAATTTTCTTTCTTTGTCCTTAGTGGTAACATACTTGAGTCGATTCAAGAAGACCATGATTAAGGTTTGTGATAAGAAGACAAAGGAAGGTGGGGTTACAAAAACCCTAAAGGAGCCAAGGGAGTACTTATTAATGGAATAAACAAAAGATAAACATCAAAATTATAACCTAAACTCCATATTCTTATTTCACGATGATCCCTAAATTACATTCAAAAGATTATATTGTGCTAATATTGTGCTAACAATGTGTATAGAACCTAAGCCTAAAGAACTTACACTTATCACATAGTTTTGGAGACCTTAAAAAGACACCTACAGAGATTTAAACCAATAAATGAAAATAAATAAGTATTGAAAAGACCCTTGGATTGGAATTGGAATAAGATATATGTAACCCATTTTAGTAGTTAGATTTATTAACATATTTAGAATAAAACAATCTACTACAACAATAAAAAATCAATTTACCTCATTGCCATGAGGGAAAAGTTCCACCCACTTAGTTCTTGAACCTCTAGAAAGTATTCGTGTTGTCACTCAACATTATTAGATCTTCAAAATTGCACATAGTGGATATGAATATTAGAAAGCTGATACAATTTTTGGTAGAGATTCAACCTACCTTGTGAATCTACTTTGTGTCTCTCCATCCTTATTATTAATTGTTTTACAAGAATATAACAAACAAATATAATATAATTGATTTTAGAATTTCAAAAAGTGAAAGGTCAAATTTATAAAACATAAAATTTAGAAAGTTTATGACTTAGTAAACTCTAATGGAAAGAGAGACCATCGCCAAATACATTTCATAAGATAAAAAACCACCAAACTCCTAGAGATATCATAAATCCACCTGGTAACTCCAAAACAATCTCTTATAAATCCATTTATCTCCTCATCACTGCCCCTTCACAACTATATAAAAGGAAAACTTGACTTAAATAATAATTTATAAAAATAATGTTACACTTTACCATTCAAACTAAAATAACATAAGGTTGCCTACATGCCATAAGTAATCATACACATTCCAAGAAAATTACCATCATCTTGCCATCGACCTCATAACTATGACCCATATTAAAACAAATATGTTGATCTATAAATCATTCCATATATTAAAAAATGGAACAAGGTTTATCCACATCATCCAAAATGGTAATTAACAAATCCATAACATACACAAGTAGTTCTAATCATGTCCAAAAATAACATAACTACTAATTTGTCCATAACTAAGTGTAGAATTGAACCAAATCAAACATAGGACCGAGGAGAGGTAAGTCTTGATCTAGAAAAACAAGAAGGTTGTGCAATTCCACGAGTACACCATAGGTGAGTAGTTACCTCTTGGTGAAAATCATGAAATGAGATCTCAATTTTCAGCTTCTCATTGAAAGGTGGAGCAACATGAAAAAAAGGTTAAGAATCATTTAAGTCCCCCACATGGAGTTTTGATGGGGAAACAATGGGAGAAGAAACAAAAATAGTGGATACAACAAGGGCCTTCTGGGGACCCTTGAATATGCCACAATAGGTCTATATCGATGCTTTCCAGTTTATCATGTGTAGGGGCATAAATAGTAGTATCAATTCTAGGCAAGGGTGATGATGACATAATGATCATTTGGGGAAGGAACAATGGTGGAATCAAAATCAAATGAGTAGTTACCTCTCGGTGAAAATCATGAAATGAGATCTCAATTTTCAGCTTCTCATTGAAAGGTGGAGCAACCTGAAAAAAAGGTTAAGAATCATTTAAGTCCCCCACATGGATTTTTGATGGGAAACAATGGGAGAAGAAACAAAAATAGTGGATACAACAAGGGCCTTCTGGGGTCCCTTGAATATGCCACAATAGGTCTATATCGATGCTTTATAGTTTATCATGTGTAGGGGCATAAATAGTAGTAGCAATTCTAGGCAAGGGTGATGATGGAATACTGATCATTTGGGGAAGGAACAATGGTGGAATCAAAATCAAATGAGTCCTTCCCCATATTCCCTTGTGGAGGGATGGTAGGCTTGAGGTTTTCCCAATTATTATTGATAACCAAAGTAGATGTTGGATGTGTATTCCAAGCATTAATATTTGTAGAAGGGGTAGCATGGTGTATCTTAGAAATGTTAGAATGAGGGTGTATACTAGCTCAAAAAGGTAGCAAGGGAGAATGGTTATTAGGTTGATCATCTAAGCAAAAATGGTTGGTTTGTGATAGGCGCACAAAATATTTTGAGTTTGCATCAAAGTGGACAGATAAGTGGAATCACTTTCTTTATCCCTCCTCTCTAGACTCATTCTAATTATTCCAACTTCCTTTCCTTACACCATGGGAAGGGGCTCTTCACCGAAAATTCATCCTTTACCTATCATAAGCCAAGTAGAAGTGATGAACTATCATGTATTCCTTCAATCCATACTCAAGAACCAAATGCAACAATCACATCATGAATGAGAATCAAAACTAAAAGTAAAGATGCTATAGAGATGTCATGTCAAAGACTAAGAAAAATAACTTGGATAAGCTAGGGTTTCTAGCGTTGAGTAATGAGACAAGTCAAAGAAAAGGAAATTCCTTGCTAGTGGAAGTGAATAACATTTAAATCATGGACAAATTTTCCATTATCATCAAATAAATCTATTATGCAAGGAGCACACTTCCAAACTTTTACAATCTGAACTGTGTGACATGAAGTATTGTTAAAAGGGATAGTTGGAAGGAGAGAAATCTACATAACCTTACAAATTTCCAATCCAAGTCCAAATAAACAAGAAAAAATAGTAAAGGTACTCAATATAATGAATTTAAAAAATTATGACCACAGTTTGTGCCCAAACAATGCTATTGTGAATGTCGACAAAAACCAAACAACACTAAAAAACCCTAGAGCAGTAAAGTGAGGAAAATCTGTACTTTTCCAAATTGAATAAAAATAACAACATGTTCTTTATGTATTAATAACATTAGAATTAAACAAAATCAAATGCTAAGCATGAGTGCATGGGACTCATGCTATGAATAACATATGAAATTCTTCCATATGTGAAAATCTGAGTCAAAATAGAACAACACACCTTAGTTCCAAACAATCATTTAGGTGGATGACACATCCTTAGAAGAATCTATACAACTTAACATAGATGAGTATCAATATTGTAGAGGTCATGTGTAAGAGATACAAAATTAGGTTGAGGGAAAAGAGGACCTCTCAACATAATATCCATAGTGACCCAAACACACATAACCCATGACCATAGGAAACTGAACCAATGGAGTGAGAGGGCTCAAAAACAAGTTTGTTCAGCCTGTCATATTCAATTAATAATGTTGATGACAATCATCGAAAGGCTGCAACTATGTAATAATGGAATGGTAGCACCAACAATTATCACCAATAAATCGAATATATTTGAACCTAAATTATGACGATATACAAAGCAAGAGTTGTAGGGGAATAAATGCCATAGTCAATGAAACCATATAATAATAATCCCATTCTTACCCACCCATCAATAATTTTTTTTGCCAAAACTTCTACCACAAGTCAATGCCAACAAGGAGGGTTAGGAAAATGGGTAAGGTTGGAAAACAAACAAAGGAAAGTTAGGTAACAATTAAATGAAAGGTAAGCACTAGTAATTTGCACAATTTTAAGGAAATCACAAGGTATCCTTGAACCTACATCATAAGGGCCATCAAAACCAAGGCTAGGAATTGACCATGACCAAGACAATAATGCCATGAATTTAAATGTATAGGCATGACCTAATGAGTCTCGACCATTCAATGGATATGTACTACCATGGGGCCAACACCATGCAAGAGATGAGGTTGCATAGTGTTAACCTATGGATAATGCACAACATGGCCCACAACAATTATAAAACAAACAGATAAACATAATCTTAGGGGATACTTTATATACACGAGGAAAAGGGACAAGCTTAAAGAAGGTATGTGAAATAAGGGGAACACATAATAAACCAAAGAAACAACCCTACAAAATCAACTAAGAAACCATGCATAAAATGAAAATGCACAAGAAGAGATGCGAATACGTTCAAACATAAAATATAAACTTATTCTAGGTAAAATCCCAAGCATTGAGCAACACAACCACCATAATTTCAAGGTTTCCAAGTTTTATGTGACAATGGCACTAGGGGGATTAGATTATGTTCTCTTCAAAACTATTATAGGGTGGATATTACAACCATATCTAGGAGGGGACTTAACAGAAAAATCAAAGGGTCAAGCTCTCAAGTCCTCGAGTCCAAAACATAAGACCAAGCAGCATGAGGAGAGGTGGATAGGTCATCAAATACCTTTAAGCAATTCTATCCATCGTATCTATCACCAATGGACAAGATCATCACAAGTACACCCACTATCCCATGCACATTAAATTGTATTTACAAAATATGTTACAATGATAAATTTGTTGTCATTTACAAAACCAATCATCGAGTAACCAAATCCAAGGGTTGTAGTCTCCACGGCAACCAACAATAAGAAACCAAAAGTCACATTCCTGATAGTTCCTTTTCACCCATTGATTTCCACAAGTTAGACTAGTTCAACCAAGCTACTAAGTGAAGCTTCCAAAAGTCAATCAATACTTTTTCATATTAGACTAATAACCAAAGGTTTGAGAGTGCAGGATTTACATAAGATGCACCAAGTCAAGGGTAAGAAACCATACAGTGACAATAAAAACCATAAAACAACTGTAATACCCCAATTTTAACCCTTGGAATGTATCAAATCTTGCATAAAATGATGTAAATATGCTAGTAAAGATTCCTAGGGCGGAGCTCAAGACCAAGGTTTGACTAGTGGTCAACTAAGCAAGTATTTTGTAAATATCCATATATGGGCCACGTGGTTGGTTTATCGTGATGAATCAAAAGCTATGTAAATATTTATGTTGGAAATAATAAAATGGTCCAATATGGCTATGTAAACAACACTAGAGGGGTTATGATTCCATTAGAGGGCAAGAGGAAAGAGGGCCCATGGGAAAATAAATCATCTTTTTCCAAGTGTCATCCCTAGAATTCATACATTTCCTGCCATGTGCCTTAAATAAGCCATTATTTCCTTTGACTTATTAAATCCAAGCATTGAATGCATGTGTAAGGTTGGTGGAAAAGTCTTCTCATGCAGTTATTGAAGCATGGGATGGATATACTTTTTTATGAGAATTTTGTAAGAGTCCTTCATTCTATGCTCATAAGTAATGTTAGCTATCTTTTCACCAACCCTCTCATCTCCACTGGAGGCTATCACTCACATTTCATGCATAATTCACACTGTAAGTAGTTTTTCCATGATTTTCTCTCTCCATTGCCAATACTAGAATGTGAAATTAACTAGAAATTAGCACTATGAAGAGGAAATTGTAGATGTTATAGGAAATATATGGCTATAGGTGTGCATAGAGGATGGGAAATATAGGAACCCCTTACCCACAATTTATTTGCTTCTCCTGGATGCTTGAGAGGCCATGAAATGATTTCGTATGAGGTTCTCTAAAATCATACAATAGGTTGGACTCTTTCTGCACACACTAAAGAGCACTATAAGGGTTGGGTAATCTGAGGGACTATTGAGCAAAGAAAGAGTAGGGATTCCTTGTGTTGTGTGGGGAAATGGAAGAGAGTTCCATGGTTGTGATGGCTGGATGCGATGCTTGTAGTGCTTTGTGGTGAGCAATTGGCTAAGCATGAAAGAAAATGGGTTGGGTTGAGAAATAGTGAAGCCTATAAATATCCTTCTCCTTGGTGGCCTCATAGCTTGGTTTGGGGATGGTATATGTAGATGATACCTACGGTTGGGTGGAAAATTTCTCTTTCATAGCCAAGTGCTTGGATATTGTTCTTTTAAAAGATAAGTATTTATTGTTGTCCATGCCTATGCAAATTGTATTTGTTTCTTGTTATGAATATGGTTTTTATGCATTCTATTTGTGTGCAAATATAGTTTTAATTCCGATGGATTTTACATCTATGCACTTGCACATGTAATTCATAAACACTCACAATAGGATTAAAGCAACTATGAATTCAATTATTGGCTTTTGTGGGGTGAAATTTGGTATGAGGAAATTTGTAGTTACCCATCTTATGGTTAGATTGATGGATAGGGATGTGACACCAAGCAACTTGAAACAACTTGAAGCCACCATATGACCAATATGCCCAAAACCGATAGTATAGAACCAAAGCATTTACTTATATTTGAAACAACTGCCAATGCATCCCAAGATTCATAATAAAAGATATAAATGAATGATGCATGAGTCAACACTTCGAACATAAGGTTTTATAAGTGTTTGAATTTTATTATTATTATATATATTTCACGTATATATGCATGGACATCTAACCCTTTGTTTGAATCACATAAGTTCCTATACAATAATGTCGAATCAAATCAACCATGATCTACCAACACATTCTACATCAAATATGTGAAACAAATAGTATCATCATATAACAACATGTTCCAACCAACATATGATACTGGACCAAATGGTCATGAATAGTAATAAAAAACATAACCAACATCATGAACTACTTGGACAAGTAGATCTACATGATGGCATGAGAGATGACACTAATGCTTCCGACCTTACTATCATAGAAAAACCTTATGCCTCCTGTGCATTAAGTGGCGTTCAATTTGAGTTTAAATTAGAAAAAAATGAAGAGGAATTTGATGAGGAAAATGTTGAGGATTAGTTCATAGGCTTATCTTTAGGGAAAATCATGATTTCATAACAAATAAAATTAAAGCATAATTCATAACACTATGTGATTCCAATGTCATCAGTTGAAAATGCAGTCAACAAGGGGTTCTAAGATAATGCTAACTCTTGTTCCTTTAAGAAGTGTTAAAGGGGGGATGTTGGAATTTGTTATTAAACCCAATTGTTGGAACTCGTTGGGTATATTTTGGTGTTAGTGGGTGTATCAACTAAATAGTTGACCGTCCCACTAGGAGGTTACAAATGGTCAAACCAAACTAACTAAATTGTCCCCAACCAGGTTGACTGTGAGAGATTTGGATTGCCTAATTGCTTTGGGGTCAACCTTAATTTGATGAATATTGGTTACGTCCTCAAGTATGAATCAATTGATATGATGAAAACATCATGTTATGTTGATGTATTGTTCACTATTATGTAATGGCGTTTCTTAATATCAACAACTTTGTTTGAATATGTTATTTAAAATACACTTATAAACTCTAAAAAAATAAGTCTCACTAATTATAATTATACAATTTCTCATATCCTTATAACAAATGTCAAGTTTTTTTTGGAAGAAATAGAAAACGTTATTGTCTTTGTTATATCCATAGTTAAAATAAAAATCAGATTCAATCGAGGGAATTCTTTTCGAATTGATTTCAACCATTGTTGCATCTCAATAATTATTTAACACGTTACCATCCTACTTTTCTCACTTTGAAATTTGTCAATGGAATGTTAGGACCTGTTAACTCCATTGCTCACAAAACCTATATTAACATTAATATTATGATCACAACATAATGCACATAATTGGGAATGGAAGTTGTATCCCCATTATGGATTCTTGACTTGAAACAAATTGAATAATCATGCATCAAATATTTTCACAACAAAGAGCAAAGTGTGTAAAGGAATAAATTTCAACGTAGGGAGACACCTACATGCAAGGAAAGCTTGGACTCCATGTGTAATACACCTAAATTTAACACTAAAACACTTTAGTTTTTCTTTTTCTTTTCTGGAAGGATATGCATAACACACCATTCTGATTCTTATTCCCATGTTAGAGATATGTAGAAATTCCTTATTTGATGGATTATAATGTTCTTACAAAATTAAAGTTTATATGATATAAGGTCATACTCTAACTATTGTTAATCTTTGTTAGCTTTGATCAACATAGTCTTGATCTTCACAGGATTAGATTTGGGTATAAGTTAATGTTCAAATAAACACGATATATAAAACTTGATTTAAAATCAGTTCAAAGAGATTTTTATAGTACAAATATGATTATAGAAGAAAAGCCTTATTAAGGCTTGGCTCTTGAGTTTACAATCCCAACTATAGGTTGAGAACACACTACAAGTTTTGGAATCTAATCATGTATGTTAAAGATTGTATTCATGTTGATAAATTTTAGGTAAGACATTACCTTCATTCACAATCTTGTATAAGAAATACATATATGACTCAACTTACTGCCTATTATAGATATTGATGGCATAGTGTTTTCATTCATGTATAACATATTGTAGACATGGCGCTTGTTGCATTTTGGTGAACTATATAAAATATAATCTTTGGTTACACCCATACCAATATTTAGTGTCATCTCTAACGTGTTTGGTAATTATAGTATAGCTCCGTATTAAAATCGAGCTTCATCATTATGTCACTTGGTTTTAAAGTATCATGCATATATCATATATTTAGTGTTATGCCATTACCCTCGTGACCACCAGGGTTAATGGTATACAATCTTATATTCCTTGACATATGTTATTACAATGCGTTTTAGAGATCCATGCATATTATTTTATGGACACAAGGTGTGAATGTACAATTATGAAAAACTTGGCAACTCTTGGAAACATAAAATGTCTTTGGAATTGTAGGATGTAACATTAATTGTAGGTTGGAAAACTATTTTGTTCAGGGTACCACTTGTGAGAACTTGGTAAACGGGTCATGGTTTCCCCACCCTTGGTTTTGTTTTTTCCAAACACCATTTCGTTTTAAGTGCACCTAGTAATTCCCTTAACCAATTTCTAGAATGTTTGGTAGAGCCTTGAATCTAGTTGTTTCATCTCGTTTTAGTTAAGGAGGGGTTCTAATTGTTCCAATCAATCATCAAATTTACCAAGAAGGGTACTATGTGTAAAGCACATTTTCCCTTGAGCTTACAGGTCAGGTAATTATTTTCAAGTATTAAATTTATAATATGTTTCCCCAGTACCTAAGTGATCTACGGTTTTAATATTAATATATATATATATATATATATATATATATATATATATATATATGTGGAACCCCATTTGAAGGGTCAGGTGGATCCATTTGGATATAGTCCGAACCACTTGCATATTTGGAAATTCACCGGTTGAGCATCTTTATAGATATTGTTTGGAATTAGCCGGTCCTTGAAATATGTTTTCTATATTTGTCCTTCTTCAACAATGATAATTATTTTACAATCTCCTAATTTTCTAATCAAGGTTCACTTCCAAGTCAATGTTTACATTTTTCAAATGAGGGTTTTTTCTAACATCACCAATTTGGTCCACACTCTTTTCATTTGGGTTTATTCGATTTAGTTCCAATCTTGCTGATTTGGTCCTGGTTCAATTATCTCGACCATAATTTGTTTAGTTATGAGATGATAGACTTTGGCTTGGGAGTACTTGTTGGTGTGTTTTGGGAAATGTAAATCCTTGGGTACGATACTTGGATGACAAGCTATTACTTTAGTAAGGTAATTCTTTCTTTTCTACCTTTTAGTAATCACCCAGACTTTTCATTCTAAGTTTGTTCCCCTTCTCTCGAGAAGTATGGAGGTCTTAGCTTGATTTATCTTTGAGTTTTTTCTTATTCATTTCATATTTGAAAGTTTGTTGGAGTTTTTGGATACATATAAAACTCCAAGAATAATTTAAGGGAGGGCTTATACTTGTTATGAGGGTATATGTATCGACCCTTTATTTTTACATGTTATTGTTTTAGTAAAGTATAATGATATTGGAGTTTGTATAACCCAAGTTGATTTTTATGTTTATACTCCTGAATTTACCAAGTGAATCCCACATAGATTAAATACCTTATGTTGAATTTTGATGGATTGAAACCTAGCTCATAAAATATTCAGGGTTCCACTGAGTTCGAGGTTAACTTGAGTTCGAGATTAACTTCAGATCTTTACTTAGTTTCTCTTTATTTCTTCGACTTTATTTTGTCCTATAGTATATGGTTTAACTTATTTACAATTATTTGCTTAGATACATAACGATCGATTGGTGCATACCCCATTTCTTAAGGTAAATACCCTATGGTTTCTATTTGTTAACTTTTTATAGTTTCCAATTGATTATTAACGTATGAGCTCATTGATGAATGGGTTGTTCCACCTCGACTTGGAGGAAATGCATTTCATATTTTATTTTTTATTTGTTTATTCGAAACACTAGTTCAAACCTTGTCTCAACCCGACTAGATTTGATAGTGTGTTATTGTAATATTAGTTTTGTTTTAGGGTACAAGCACTGGGCTCATTTTGATTTCCTTTAATGGAAAAATGTTAATTCTGAGAAAAAAATGAGAATTTTTACCCTTAACCTGGATAGGTTTTCTTTCAAATGGTTATCTAGAAACAAGGATAAAATCCTAATTTCTACCTGTGTAAACCCCTTTTCTTCGAACATACGTATTTTGAATGGTTTATGTCCTGGCTACTTCTGTATATTAATTGGGGTTTTAATTAATTTGGGTATCGTCAAATTTACCCCTTTTTTATAGTATAAATGATATTATTGTTTACTGTTTATTACTTATTGCTAACTAAAATTTCGATTAAGCTTTCTATGATATTCCTCTCTATTTATCGCATAAGTTTTCATTTGTTTACAGTATAAATTAAATGGTTACCTTATATAGTGATATTAGCTTTATTCATAAGCTTGTTTAATGAATTGTCGATTTAAAACATACTTGGCCAATTAATGTATTATCCAATAACATGAACTTATATGCTCATAACTTTTCTTGTAATTTTCGTAGAACAAAATGAGTATCTGGTACTAAATCTTTAGTGTAATAATAAGAACGAAAGATAATTCTCTGCTTCCTTGTTCTTATTGTGTCCATATATCAGTTAGCGGTTTTTATAACATTCAACATAATTAAAATAGAAGCATTATCATTCAAAGTTTCTTTTACTTTTTGTTATTTTTTTATTCAACACAATAATGAATATAAAATTATACAAGACACGGGTTCAATCTTTCATTAACAATAAAATGGAATTTACAAAAGAGTAAATAACTTATCTGTTTCTCCTAGGGGTTCTTTCAACAAACCAGATGGGCAGTTTTGAACCACCCAACTGTAGATCAACAAGAACACTTAACCTTTATGTCCTTCTAGTCACCCTCGAGCCAGTCCATGATACCACTAGGGATAGTTACTTACGTTTTTCCAATATTAATTTCAATATTTTACCAAAATGACATACAAGTTTTTTTATTATTATCAACAATTGATATCTCTTTGTACACCTTACAAAGAGTGTAAGTTCACAATTTGTTTTTAGTTCACGAGTTTTCTCTTTTACCAACATTTATAACTCAAATTCACTCTTTCAAAATTTCTTTGAGGTTTAGTTCCTGTGCTCAAGCCTCAACATGTTGAAAGAGGAAATTAGTTTTAAAGGCTAGAAAGTGAGTTGCACTGCAGAATAATTTCGTAACTACGGTGTAAAACAGTTTGACAACACGCTACATAACTGCCCGTAGATGACTATTTTAGTCATTGACTTTGGGTGTGCTTTCCGAATAGATAGAAATGAATTTTTGAAAACAAAAAGAGGCTTTTGTTAGGAATAGACCCAATTATAAAAACCTCTCTCCCTTTTTACACACAAGTCACAATTCGGGAGCTATAGCTAGTGCTTTGAAGTTTATTTTTCAGTATTTTGCCAGATTTTCCTGTAGGTGACTGTTTTAGTCATCATATTTGGGAGAATATTCTGACCAAATCGTAACAAATATCTTGAAATCGTTAAAAACAAACTTCAAAAACGGGGTTCTTTACAAAAACCTCTCTCCATTTGGTAACATCTATCACTATTTGATATATTTGAATGGATATTTGGATCCTATTTTCCTAGATTTCGCCAGAATTAATTTCTTGCAAAAATGACAGATCCACTGTTGAAGGCCACCTCAGCAATTTGATTTGGGATGATATATTTCAATTTTAATCAACAAAGTAAATGTGGAAGAGGAATTTTTCAGATCCACAAGTTTTGGATCTTGATAATAATGTAATTTGCTATTAAACTTGGAAAAAATGAAGAAGAGGGGGATCTTCCTTCGGGAAGTAGAGATGAGTTCAATTTCTGTAAGTTAGAACATTTCGAAGCCTTTGATGAATACATTAATCTATATTGTTTAAATATCATTTTAAGATATGAATGAATTGTGCTTCTTGCACGTTTTGTTGCTAGTAGTCTTTTGAAAATAGAAATTAGTTATGCGCTACACAACAAGCAAGCTCCAGATCAAATGCCATTTATGCTATAAGTGTACATTTCTTGTGAATGATGTTCTGTTTTCATTTAGTTTTCCAGATCTAAACGCTGTTATGAGATGGGAGCCTAGATCTGTTTTAATGTTTGATATCACATTCATTTATGGTTGAAAAGCCTTTGGATCAATGATGTATTGCTATTCCATAGTAAAGAGATGTTTGATTTCCTTATTATTGCTTCTATGTTGTAAAATCTTAATATTATGGAATTTCTGTAAGTTTGTCTTTAATAGACTGTCTTTTGCAGATCTAAAACTATGATTAAATCTTGTTGTTTTTCATGGCCATATGGTTTATTTTATCTATCAAATGTATTAAAGAATTCGTGATCATTTACTGCTGATTGTAATCCACTGTTTTCAATGCTTACGCCCTAGTATGGAGAAATTCACTAGTTTCTTGTTTTAATGATTTTAAATGTCAAGTGTGCTACTAATATACGATTTGAAGGTCCTGTTAGTTAATTCAAATGTATTACATCCCATACATACTTACAAAATATAAATTAGGAAGCTCTGCAGGCCATTTGAATTCATCTATAAATCTTCACCTTCACTAGCCCTAGCCTTTCCCTTTGTAATTAATTGGAATTTTTATTGTTAGACCTTTTTTTCCAAGTCATATTGATTCTATATCAGGTTGGGGATAGTAAATTAGGATTACCTAAGGTTTGATTACTTCGATACTACACCGGAAGCAACAGAGTTTCCACATAAGTCCCGAGACTATTGCCTTGAAGCCTTTGGCCTAGCCAAAGGATTTTACCTAGGTGTGATGCAATCCCGAATGTGCAACTATTGAAGTATTGACCTTGATTCTACCTTATTTGAAGCCTTGTAAGTGTGTCAATACTTACCATAAGTGTTTCCAAGCTGTAGATTTGAGTTAGTGTGCCTAATAGGGGGTTGGGTACATTACAATAGATAACTATAATACCTAACAAACTGCTGTAACAAAAATAGAAGGTGAAAATACATAACTAAGTTCAAGGGTTTCCCCATGTGACCTTGGTGACATTTTTCTACTCTAAAAAGTGGGAGGAGGACCCCTCTTCCATATCCTTTTCAAAAATATTCCTTTGCAACAGGATGAATGCCTCTTCTGACATTGCCATGTGCACATCCAGGGCTTCATTATTTTCTTACTGCTACTCCAATTTTGATCCCATATCTGCCAATTGGTAAGTAGTATCACCTTGATCCACCATATGAACCTGCTATTCCATGTCCTTCCATTGTTCCATGCATCGGTCAGAGGCATGTAATTCATGTTTGAGGTTATGAACCCTCCTTCTCAGCTACCTCTGTTTAGCCTTAATGCAACAAAGACCATGATGAATACAACAATACTCATCCTCTCTCCACCCATCGCTCACCATTCTACCAACTCGAGTTTAGATCCCTGAGTGTCATGGATATGTATTCCTTACCTCTATAATCTTACCTTTATTTCAAGTCGAGACACATAACCAATGAACACCACCACGTCGAATGAAACCTCCCCTGCATCCTCGAATCCAAATAGGCTTAAGATCCATTTCCCCACTTTCCAACATGATTACCATTTGCATCTGAAGAGTATGGGCAGTTGATGCTTGTCTTGTCCACATTTCATTTCAGTCCAAACCATATTGTTTCCCAAATTAATCGTAAGCATCGACCACCCAAATTTTATCATGCACATGAGCGTCCACGTGTTGACACTCCCAACTCCACATGTCCACTGATGTTGGAACCTAAGGTCTTGGTGGTTCATCACACCTCTGGATATTTTGGAGACAATGAGTCATTAGATGACAGGCGACTAGTAGAGCAGTCGAATGGAGGCCCAAATAGAAAATTTGGTGGAACGATTGAACAATCGGTTAAACAAACGAATGAATAATCGAAAATACCATGGTTGGCACAACTACAATAGCCGACTAAACCTTGGCACATTGTGGAATTTTTGGAAATGGTTAGGACCAATGACCCCTATTTTTGGACCAGATCTTCCTCACTTTCAGGGATTTGGTTATACTTGGAGACTACAAAAGGATAACCCTATGGGTTATCCATATATACATGATTGAAGAGATATCTTTAATCTTCAATATGCATTATGACATTCTGATCATAATGCTCTGTGCTTAAGTGATGTAAATATGTCTTTAGACACCACTGATGGGGCCACAATATAGGTATCAAATGCAGTCATAAGTTCCCTTTTTACTATTATGGAATAGCATTTAAGCACAAGATCACCCCCTTTCTATAGGCTAGGATATGATTTAATTGATGATGAAATAATGATGGTTATGTAGTAATATTTTCTGTTCTTAGCGTGTTTTAATTATCTAGCCAAGTGGATAAGTGCCATGTGCAAATAAGCGCATGTTTAAGGACAACTATGAAGATAGAAGATTGTGCCTTCTCCAGTCATGCAAGCTCAACAAAGACAGTTCTAGTTAACCTCATGAAGTAGTGAAAGAAGAACTCAAGATCACTCTATCAATCTCTCCTGATTTCTAGGGACAAATCTAGAATAGATTGGTATCGTGGTTTCCAATGAAGACACTTTTTGAAAACTATGTAATAAATAGGGGCTCACACATAGCGTGAGGTCGAATCTTGAATTTTGTCATTTAATTTTTAGACATTCTCTTTTACACAAAACTCAATTTTTTGTACTATGTTGATATGGATTCTCAACCAATTTAATGAAGAAACTGCGTTTCATATTACCTGTGTTTATGGATAATCTACTCGAGTGAACGCGAGCGTGATCTCCCTAGTCCAGGTGGAGCTAGAAAAAATGAATACAGAATATAGATCTACTTTCCTAGATGAATTAGATATTAAAGTAGATGGATGCCTTACCTTCAGATTCACGAATCCTTCTCCTATTTGTCGTTCCAAGCTCTGTAGTCTTCAGATCTAGAGCTGCAAAACTCTGTCAAGCATATAGAGACAAACAAACAGTAAAAGCACATCTAAACACTAACTAATCTAAGCCAATAGTTAAGGAATAAAGCTCTAAATATCATTAACACAAAGAAATTTATGGAAAGAGATTATATTACTGTAAATAAATGGGAAATACATAGAAGAGTGATGAGTACAACCCAAGCCTTAACGCTGCAACCTTCCTCCAACAGTCCAAGCCAAGCCTCCAAAGGGTGTGTGTTCCTCCAAGAGATGGATAGGGATCACCTACGGAAATTCCACCAGCATGTGAGTGCTATAGTCCTTCCTTCATTTCTCAATGGAGAGGGAGCTCTTATTTATAAGGATAAGAGGATAAAGTAGGTTGAGGATTAGGGGGAGAGGTCTAAGGGATATTCCCATTAGGTTAGGATCTGGATACCAGCTATTCCTACCAATTAGGGACAGGTATCCATGTCACCCAACTTCGAGAATTCGCTCGAAGCCCCTTTTTATCCACTGTAACCAACCCTGGTGCACTCTGCATGAAGACAACAGGCGCTAGGAAGGGTCAGGTGCAGTCTTCATGAGGACAGCAAGAGCCACTGGCCCATGCTTCTAGTGTACATCAGGCACTAGCCAAGGTTTGGCATCCTTTGCTAGGAAGCAACATGCACTAGCCTCACTAGAAAAGGTAGAAGACAAGGCCAACAACTTGCTCAATGATGTTCTAGCCAGAGAAAATTCAAGGATTAAGGCACTGAGTTGATACATGGATCACGATGACGAGATTTTGGTATAACAGAATGCTCCCCAAAGCGTGAAGCTGGTAAAATAAAACAAGTGAAATGATTTGTAAGGATTGACAGAAAGGACTTGTTGGATGGAAGAAGCTATTGTAGTACAACTGACTCTGAGATACTAGTCTTGCATGATCCATAACATGGCTGCCGACCAATAAACTGTAGATCCATGGTAGTAGGGACCGACTGAACGCAATCATGGCTACTGGACATAATCGTATATCCATGATGAGATGATAACACAACCACAACCAATACAAATGTGGATTTGTGTATTATGACTCGAACAATCTCCATCGCAACCTGGGTACGATATGATTTCCCCAGGGTATTCAAGCTGAACCAACAAATGATACGAACCTAACCATGTGATTACAAATGTCTTGGAGTCGAACATGGTAGAAACCACTTGATTACCAGTCATTGATGTATACCGTTAACAAGCGCGAGGGAAATCACCATTGATGTTAATGATCCCCAAGGTATCACAGTAGATACCATCGAATGTGAATCAATGAGTTGAGGTTGAACACTCGATGGGATCTTTCAATCAAGATTCAATGATGTAAACTCATGTTGAAAGTGAGGTAACCTACCATTGAGGCATGCAGGCCCAAGGTACTTGATTGGTTTCTAGATTCAATCCTCGGATGATGTGTTGAAGTCGAAAAGGATGAATCCGTCGAAGGAGGGCCATGATGAATCCCCCATAATCAACACGAAATGCAATCATAGATGTTTGAAGTGAATCAGATAGTAATGTGTGAGACTGAATCAAGGACGACCAACATGATGGAAGGTAAGCATGACTGCAGATAGTGAATGAAAACTGTCTCTTGAACATGGGCATGGCATGACTTGGAAGTATTGACATAACAAGAATGACACTAACCCCCTAATGCAATCGATGATGGAAACATTATTTGGATGACCCAAAGGAGTAACAAAACTCACGGAACCAGTGTGACTCGAAGACAAACATATTACCAAAATACTGAATGCATATGCAAATGAGTGCCATGTTCAAGAGTGACTATGTACTATTGTAAATTATAGTGTAACAAAAAATCTTTCCTTTTCCCCATCATGATTGATGACTGCCTCTTTTGTTTTTTAACAATATTGAGGAGGGTAAATAGATGCTCGGTATAGCTCATCCTTTGGATGGGTCCAATCCCAAATGTTTTATGAACTTAGGATAGGAGGGGTTCATCCCAAAATGGGCCCTTCTATATTAGTTTTTAACGAGTCCAAAGAAGGAAAACTTAGCGTCATTTCATGTTTAGAGAGTTTGAAAAAAACTAAAGAAGATTCCAAAAGTTGTTTTTCGTAAAAGTTAGTCTCCTCACCTGAAAAAGGGTAAAACAATGTGAGAGAGAACTCTTCCAGTCATGATTGGTTGGAATGCTTCTTTTTCGTATATAGTACATCCTGGTCCGAAAAAGGGGTAAACTATCACTAGAAAGACGATCATTCAAATACTTTTACAAGCGTGAAAGCATCAAGCTCGCTTGGCAATCTTTTCGTATTTAGGGAGCCTGAAAAGAGCTTAAAGGAAGACTCCTTTGGGGTCTCTTTTTCGTAGGAGTTTTACAAGCCTGGAAAGTGATAAAATATAACTCGGTAAATTATTCTCATCATTTTACGAGCACGAGAAGGAACAAAGAGTATTTTCGGTGTCATTAATGTTTAGTCTCCACGAGCGGAACAACAACACAAAAACGCTTGAAGAGTTGTTCACACCTGGTAACAGGCATAGAATAACCATAAACACGATCGAAAGTTAAACACAACACTTTACTTCACCTGTGGACTTCAAAAACTAGGTTAGAATGATCAATCAGGTATATAGACACAAAAATAATCCCAACTATAGCAAAATAACTCACAAAAAATAAATCAAAAAAGGAATATTCCTTTCCAAATATATAAAATAGGGGTAAATAGTAAAAACTAATTACTATTTGTTTTTTACCAAGTTGGGAGGTGAAAATAACATTCTGAAACCTTTTTTCAAGTGCTAATCGCAGGAGCTCCAGTCAACTGTTTCCAGTGTCGTTGGTGTCAGGTAACCCTAAACTTTTCCCTTTACAATTTCATTGGAGTAGATTTGACTTTTACTTCCAATTTCCCATTTTTTGGCTTGTGTGAATGGGGAAAATGCGCCCTCATCCTGGTGCACTTCTCCCTTTCGGGATGTGCACCGAGGTCCTCTTTGCACCAAACCCGTGGAGACGTCGTGCACTGATGGAACCCAGTCCATATGGATGGGGTGCGCTGATGCCGAATACCTCCATGAAATCATGCACAAGTGAAAAATGAGGAGTTGGGTAGTTGGACCCACTTCTAATGGGTGTCGTTTTGATGTTTGGACAGGTTTAGGTGGCAGAGATGGTCTAGTGGCATGAATGAGAGCATGAACTGGATGATGCCCAAGCAACAAATGAACCTCAATGCATGAATGTATTGAGGAATTGCGGGATTGTAATATCCCGATTTCGACCCATTGCATTAAAATGTAAATGATGAAAATATACTGTTATGAATTCCTAGTGCGGAGCTCAAGGTCAAGGCCCAACTAGTGAATGGATAGACATGCATGATGTTTGGACTGTATGGTTGGATTTTATGCCGATTTAGAGTATATGTAAATATTATGTGCATAAATAATAAAACGGTCCAATGGCTGTGTAAAGAGTACTAAAGGGGCTATGATTCCACTAGAGGGGAAGAGGAAGGGGGCTTATGGGAAACCCAATCCTATGCTGCCATTTGTCAACCTTAGAACTCACACCTAAATTCTTCCATGTGATGAGAATAAATCAATTATCTCCTTCTTTGACTATTTATCTAATCATTAAGGCACATGTGGGGTTGGTGGGAAAAGTCACCTCTTGTAGTTATTGAAGCATGGGGCTGCGACAATTATGTTAGCTATCAGCTGTCCTATTTATTCTATGGTCAGAATCCATGTCAGTTGTCTTTTCACCCTTACCTCATATGCTTGGAGTCAACACTCTTTTGTTCAGGATCCCATTCCATTGTCATTCTCTCATGCATGTTGCTACACTACGTAGAGTTACCATTATGGTTCATGTCCATGACTAGATGGTATGCTAAACCCAAAAATACAAATTAGAGGATAGAGCTCCGTTTTGGGAAGGGAAATTCATTGGATGTACGTGAGAAAGAGGTGGGGCAAGCTAGGAACATTACCCATAGAGTTATGTTTCTCGTAGGTGGTTGAAAAGTCACCATCCAAGGCTGGGAGGGATGAGTGAGACCCTTGAAGAGCTCTGTATGAGCATTTGACTAAGAACAGAGAGCAGAACAGGTTGTGGGTTGAGAGATAGAATCCCATTGGTGTTTCCTTCGCCCTGGTGGACTCATAGCCCAGCTTGGGGGTGAACTTGGGAGCTCAAATAGTACAGGATGGACAAGTTCTATGGTTGGGTGGAAAAACGCTCTTACATAATCAATTGCTTGGATCTACGTTGGATAAAGATAAGTAATCTTATGCATTTGAATATGGTGCGTTTTTATTTCATGTCTGTATGTTGTGATTGTGTAATTGAATGGTAGATGTGTGTGGAAAGGTTTTTAATTCCGCTGTGCATGTTTATTTATGTTCTGCACACACTTTATTTGTTGGAAAAACGTATTATGGACTTGGGGCAAAATTAGAAAGCCCAGGTTTGGCCAACGTCCCCTCTCGATGGTCGGAAAGGGCGAGGGGGATGTTACAGAGTGGTATCAGAGCTCTTGGTTGCAATACCGGAGCTGCATGGGCCATAGATCACAAACTACAGGAAAAAGTCAGAGGCAATGCCGTAAAAATCCGTTTATGTTAATGACAGTGAAGGAGACCGGAGTGAGCTAGAGTTGTTTCAATTTTTTTTTTGTCATTGACCACTGAAATACCATCACAAAACCTGAAATTTTTGAAATTGGGAAAATTTGGTCGGTCTCCACTTGTTCTAGGTGGCAGGGTGACATGGAGGAGCCATGTGGGCAGGGGGGTCCGACGTGGAGGAGCTACGTGGGTAGAAGGTGCACCGTGGACTAGCCCCATCAGACCTGGGTTTGTAGGTGAACGTAAGGGAATAGGAGCGAAAGTGGTTTCACAATGGCCAAAGGTGGTTTTCCTTACCCCCCTCCCAACTTGAGAAATCATGTGATGCTGCCACGTGGAGAGAGGTTTTGTATTTCTCAACCACCCACCCCTCCGTCTTGGTGTGCATGTTTGTGGTGCGAAATGGATGTGGGCCGTTATCTTTCGCCGCCCAATAAACGATCGTTGATATTTGTCAGCATTTAACTGCATTCCAACGGTCACTTTGGGGTGTTATCCCCCGTGCTTCTTTTTCGAGTGGAACCTACCTCCACTGTAGATATCCCCTGTCACTCCAATCTGAACCGTCGATCTAGGAATCGTTCTGTATAATGCACCAACAACAATTTGGGTGGCTTCTGAAGGGCGTGGATCCGGGTAAATGCTGTGTTTTTCATGACCGATTCTTAGGTGCCCGAAATCAAAGACCACAGTCGATCTTATGCGCAAGATTGTGAAAAATCCAAGACCCCCGTCATCCCTCGGAGACAGTTGTGTATTGTGAGAGAATTCTGTGGGGAGAAATGGAAATTTTGCACCTTGATGGGGTAATTCAGATGGTTTGGAATTGTGTAAAGTACTTCCATGGTAAAGAAAAGAAAGTCTCATTGTTGAATGAGGAACAAGGACATATAGTAGACCTTGAAAAGACTCCATATGGATATGGAATGGATTAAATTGCAGTGTTGATTAGTGCAATGAAGTCCAAGAAAGGTCAAGTTGGACTTGGCCAGAATTGTTCAAAGAAATTGGAGTAGCAAGTCATTGTAATCAGAGTGCAATGAGAGTTGTTGTTATGACCCAGGTAAAGCTACATAGAGATTATAAATGGTTGCAGTAGAAATTGGAGAATAATCTCCATAAGGCAATGCTGATAAAGAGGAATATTTCTCACCTTAAAACTATTTCTATTTATAACATAAGAATACTGAAAGTGAAAAATGATTGGATAATGGAAAATAAATATGCACTAGTAGATCTATTTCTAGATATTGCATAAGTACATGAATATGGGGTTGCATGTTGGTAAAGATAGTGAGGTTTTACATATGTAATTAGCCACTTAAGATAATTATTGTGGTTGTTAATAATTAGTGGTGTTCGCGTTGGTTGTAGGACCAAAGACAACCAAAGCATGACTGAAAATGCAAAGAAGTCACAACATATGACCAACAAACCTTGAGAGGGAAGGATGGCGTAATGATTCATGATAAAAAAGGTTGGCAAAAGGACTATGTAGCCTTGGTAAGAGGCCAAATGACCAGGTACATCAAAGATGTTAATGAAATCCATGCAAGTAATGGTTATTTGTGCTTAATTGCATGAATGTTGAAAGAGGATGTGGTAAGATCCCTTCAACTATGTTTAAACTATGTTGATTTGGTTTGCATGTGGTACTGAGTGCCTGAATGTGAATTTCATCCTACCAAGTATGGTGAGGTGTGGGTGAGTGAAGGCAGGGAGCCTTGCACCCTATAGTTTCTTAGAAACCTCAATGCATTCATATGAAATTATGTCATGCCATTTGTGTGTGTTGGTTTTGAGTTTAATAATCCAAGCAAGAAAGGACTTATGGCCATAATGTGTTTGGAATGATGGAATGCATGACATGATAGTATAGTGTTCATGAATCAATGGCAAGTGGCATTGAGTAGATATGCATTAAAGGATTTTGTAAATCTTGTGGTGATGCATTGAGTGAATGCATATTAAAAGATTATGTAAATGTTGTAAGTGTGCATGCATGTGTGTGGGTGCACATGTTGAGATGCATTATGTGAATACATGGCTGTGTTAGTATGTTTCATTGCAACTAGATAATAGATGAAATGATGAATTAGTGGTAATTCTGGGATCATTTCATGAGTTTCTATGAATGCAGGAGAAGAATTGCATAAAGGACAAAGTTGCATAAAAGGAATATGGTTGTGAAGTAATGATTATTTAAAGTTTCACTTAAATTGCATAAATGTATTATAATTCTGAGATCACTTCGGTGACTATTGCACAATGAAATATTATATGCATGAAAGTTTACAAGTGTTTGGCTGTTTTGAGTTTCAGATTACAGGTAGAAATGCCTTAAGTATGGCAATGTGGGTAAGACCATGATCAAGACTAGAACCTACCATGTACAGGAGACAAACATGATGAGAAGAGTCTCATGATTGTGAAATATGACTTTTGCATGAACAAATTTGAAAATTTCTGATTCAAGTTTATGAAAAGGGTCTCATGGTTGCAAATTCTAAATTTATGAAGGAAGCAGAGTTGTAAAATCAGATTTGTGATTTTGCTGATAATTACTAATGGTGGTTTGGCTTATATAAAATTGTGCCAGGAGGACATGTTTTAGGTGGATGTTCATGTATGGTAGCAAGTGTAAAACCATAATGGACAGAGTGATGCCACTTACAGGAGCCAGAGAATATGAGGATGGCCTCGTGGTTAAAACAAATCAATTTTTGTAGGAGATAGAACTGTAAATTCATGTTTGAATTTAATTACTAATGCTATTGATTGATTATGGAAATAAGATTTGAATTTGATTTTTAAATACTAATGACTATTTGGCTATTTGATAAGTGTGCCAGGAAGACACATTGCAGGAAGATCATGTGTGATGGCCTGCAGAATCCAAACTTCATGGGAAGGATCCCATGCTTTGGAAATAGGTTTTGCGTGAAACTCCATTGTAAATATCGATAATGTCTCAGCTGAACTGCATGTGGTAAACCATGCGAGTGAGATGGTAAATATTATGTCAATAAGACATATGAGGGTTATGGAACATAAAAAGGAATTGGGATGGCAAACCGAGGGACTGTCAAATCAGAGAAGGGAGCCCCCATTCCTCACAAGTGAAGAGAAAATACCTCTGCAAATGGATAAGTGTTCTGCAACCCTAGCTGATATATATACATGTCTAATTACTAGATTTGAATGTGCAGAGCATGCTTTGATTTTATTTCATTATTTCAGACTGCTTGAAGTATGATTAAGGCCTACATGGTTCACATTAGTGAGGGGTGCACACCTTTCCGGTGATGAGTCATGTTAGGGTTGTCAATATTGACTACACCCTAAGGGAATGGATGCATTCCTGGTGTTTCAATGCTTGATAGTGAATGTTATGAAATATGGTTACAATTCTAGAGAAGCAATACTAATGAGTTTGCTTATCCTTCTTATGTTGTCAGCTTAAACAGATGCAATTTGGTGTTGCACATTAAGAGGCAAAGTGAAGGAAGGGTACTCAGGAGGACTGTATGGGCATTGGTAACCTTTCCGAGCTCACACTAAAGAACACTAGAGGGGATGGATAGGATCGAGGAGTTGTGTAGTAGAAAAAGGGGTATCATCCTTGTGTAGTGTGTGTGGGTACTGTGGGGCCATGCTAGCCTACAGTCAAGAAAGTCATCTATAGAGTTCCTAGGGGAGCCACTAGTTTGCATAGAAGGAGGAGTGCCATCCTTGTGTGGATGAAGAGTTGATGTGTGTGTGAAGGGATGTGGTGTGTGAAGGTGTGGTGATATTGATGAAGGCATAAAATATCTATTGGTTCAACAGTAAGGTGGGGTACCGAGACTGACTGGAAACCCTGAGATGCCTATGGATCTGTACTAGAGCCTTGACCTAGAAATGGTCGTGGGACGGTTTCCTTCCATTGGACGATGACCTAGATGGATGTGATGGCTTGGAAATGGAGAGGGAAAACCAGGTATGGGACTGGTTCGACACCACCAATGCTTGGTAAATCCATTCGGCAAGATGGTTGGGCATTAACTACTTGAATTTTGTGGAGCAATGTGTGTGCTGGCCAAGCATCCACCCCACAGGTGATCCAAGGATTGTAAAGTAGATAAGGAAACATGTGGAGTAGCGATGAACTGTTCAATACAGATAAGTATTCAATTTCATTCATTTCTTATTTTTGAATAATGAAGATTTCATGAATAATTCTTCTAACAGCTAAGCTGATACACTATTGTTTCTTTGTTGGAAACCTTGGTCATTACAGGAAGAAAGGAACCTTGAAGGCACCATAAATGCTTGGTAAATTCAGTCGGTGCATTGGTTGGGCATTGAAAGTTGTGGAGTAGCCAGTGTGCTGGCCAAATATTCCTTAAATACTTGATAAACCCATTCGGTGTACTGTATTAGCATATTGATAACTGGGATTCCTAATAAAGCCGGTCAGCATACTAGCTTGGCATTTCCTATCCGAATGGTTGTGGAGTAGCTTGCGTGCTAGCCCAACATTCGTTATTGTATCCACAGGAAATCCAAGACTTGTAAAAAAAAGGAGTCTGTGGAATAAGGTGAAGACATCCAATACAAATAAGTATTTGTAGGTTATCTTGCAACTTCTTACTTATTTAATATGAATATACATGTGTACATGATTTGGTTATGATTTCTTAAACTCTTATTTAGAGATAAAACCTATGAAAATAAACTAAACATGTGAATTGATTCAATGTTTGAGTGTAGGTATTGTTGGAAGTAAGGACTATGAAGGCATATCAAGGATGCATGTGGACATGTGGCTGTCCTAAAAATATCAGCATGAGCAGTAATGAAAGATGGTGCTAGTGGACTTGTGTGGGTCCTAACAACCAAAGGTTCTGTAGGCAACAATGGGGAAGGGTTCCCTAGTTGAAAAGCCTTAGATAGAACTTAGACACTAAGTGTCATAGCCAAGGAAGGGCAAGTCAAACATTCACATTGAAGTGAAAGAGGCTAGGAGCATGAAACCACAGTGGTGGTGTGGTTCTAAATTGGAACAAGACTAAGAGGAGAAAACTCTTACTTCTGTCTCTCTTTCCTTTTATTGATGCATTTATAAAACATAGGATTTTTGAATGCATGTTATAGATGAAAATGATTCTGTTAATTGCTTGAAATAAACTGTAAATGCTGAAATAGAAATATTCCTGTGAAAGAATAAACATGAATGAGTTCAGGTGCATTTTGAGAAAGAATGGAAAGTGTGGAAGTCTCATGGATAGAGCATGAGCTTTCCATGTCAATTGAGCAAGTAATTGACTAATTTTAATATTGTGTTATGATTGGCCTAATAGGAATTTCCATGATGAATTTCAAAGGTGAGAAATTGAAAGCCATTGATTGTAGCTATTACCATCTAAGTGTTGCTAGTGAGAAAAGTGAGAGAAATATGTACACATTGACCATGGAAACAAACCAAAGGCTGTTGGATTTGGATGAAAATGTTCGAATAGTTGCCAGGACATTAAGAAGATAGCATCCATGAAGTTTCCATACTTGTGAATCAGCTGGAAGGTGAAGAAAAGGAAGGGATTGTTTTGGAACAATTCCCTCATGCAGAGCTGGAGGATCAAAGTCAGCAGGATCAGCCTATTGAAACCAAGGACTTGGTCCTGAAAGGTCAAAGTAAAAGATGAAATGCAGAACAAACCTGCCACGTTTTCTGAATTTTTTACATGTGTAAAGTGTGTATGTATTCCTAAGTATTGGAACACCGAGGACGATGTTATTCCAAGGGGGAGGGGATTGTAATATCCCGATTTCGACCCCATTGCATTAAAATGTGAATGATGAAAATATGTTGGTATGAATTCCTAGTGCGGAGATCAAGGCCAAGGCCCGACTAGTGAATGGATAGACATGCATGATGTTTGGACTATATGGTTGGATTTTATGTTGATTTAGAGTATGTAAATATTATGTGCATAAATAATAAAATGGTCCAACAATGGCTGTGTAAAGAGCACCAAAGGGGATATGATTACACTAGAGGGGAAGAGGAAGGGGGATTATGGGAAACCCAATCCTATGCTGCCATGTGTCAACCTTAGAAATCAAACCTAAATTATGTCATGTGATGAGAATAAGCCAATTATCTCCTTCTTTGACTATTTATCCAATTATTAAGGCACATGTGGGGTTGGTGGGAAAAGTCACTTCTTGTAGTTATTGAAGCATGGGGCTGTGACAGTTATGTCAGCTGTCAGCTGTCCTATTTATTCTATGGTCAAAATCCATGTCAGTTGTATTTTCACCCTTACCTCATATCCTTGGAGTCAACACTCTTCTTTTCAAGATCCCATTCCATTGTCATTCTCTCATGCATGATGCTACACTACGTAGAGTTACCATTGTGGTTCATGTCCATGAATAGACGGTATGCTAAACCCAAAAATATGAATTAGAGGACAGAGCTGCATTTTGGCAAGGGAAATTCATTGGCTGTACATAAGAAAGAGGTGGGGCAAGCTAGGAACCTTACCCATAGAGTTCTGCTGCTTGTAGGTGGTTGAAAAGTCACCAGACAAGGATGGGAGGGCTGAGTGAGACACCTGAAGAGCTCTGTATGAGAATTTCACTAAGCACATAGAGCAAAATAGGTTGTGGGCTGAGAGATAGAAGCCCATAGGTGTTTTCTTCGCCCTGGTGGATTCATAGCCCAACTTGGGGGTGAACTTGGGACTTGAAATAGTACAGGTTGGACAAGTTCTATGGTTGGGTGGAAAAACGATCTTACACAGTCAGTTGCTTGGATCTGCGTTGGATAAAGATAAGTAATCTGGTTGTTCATAATTACCCACAGTTTTATAGTTAGTGAAGGAAGGAAGACTGCGGAAGAAGTTTTATGCATTTGAATCTGATGTGTTTTTATTTCATGTCTGTACGTTGTGATTGTGTAATTGAATGGTATATGTGTGTGGAAAGGTTTTTAATTCTGTTGTGCATGTTTATTTATGTTCTGCACACATTTATTTGTTGGAAAAATGTATTATGGACTTGGGGCAAAATTTGAAAGCCCGGGTTTGGCTAACGTCCCCTTCTGATGGTCAGAAAGGGCGAGGGGGACGTTACATGGATACTGAAATAATTCCATGTCTAGGGCATGAGATCCCAAGTACTGTTACTAGAATACTTGATCCGATGTTGGGATCCTGAGAAATAGTACTTTCGGGTCGGTGTGCATACATTGACTATAGATATCGAGGATATCTATTTTCTGACAGGGTTTTCCCAACGGGTATCTCTCGTGTCTCTGACAAGATCACGTGGGAGTGATCGGACCACTGAGGAAGTAGTGTCCTAATGGTGCCATCCTGGCACACAGACAGTTGGTGGGAATATCCCCATAAAATATGTGAGGGATCGTCCCCTGCGTACATTCCTGTTCACCATCGAGAGGGTAAAAGGTAGTAGAGCACCTCACTTGGCCAGCAAGGCCCATATGTGATACGCAGAGGAGTTCATGGATCCCACATTTTTTAACTGGTGTGAGGGGATCCTTGCATCTCTCAGAGAGCAGCTCACTAAGTGTCGGTGTGGTGAGATGAAACAGTTCGGATATGGATCAGTTGTGGCCTCGGTCTTCCTAGAGTGGGTTCCACATATGTGCCCACAGCTTGAGCTGGATCAGTTGGATCCGAGGGATCCACATATGGTACGATGGCCTGAGGTGATGGCCCATCATGGTGGTGGGGGACCCATCATTAGTTATGGTCTGTCTTTCTTCAGCTGGTTGAGGTGGAAACTCCTCATGGTGGAGGACTACCCCTATGAGGGTGCCGATTTCAGAGGAGACCCAAACTTGGTGCTTCCTAAGGGTGCGTAGTGGGGAGACATAGGTAAGAACGAAAAAATTTGTTGTGTTTTTCATTTTATGATTTTTTGATGTTTTTGGTGTGTTACTGATGATTTGTATATGTTTATGTAGATGTCGGTCCATCCCGTCCAACGGGCGCTTCTCCGATTGCGCAAAGAGGAGCAGTATGGGAGATGGAGGCTACAGACCGTGATTCTATGGAGGAGATGGATGAGTTGGAGGAGAACCTCTAGCGGTTAACTCTTGACATCCCAGATCGATGCATCCATGAGTTGCCTCGTCGCTACCAACGACATATAGTGGGCATATCTGAGCGTTTTGGCATGTTACTCAGGAAGGTGGCTAGGGATATAGTTTGCTATCATGAGCGTCCTAGGGATTAGGCTCGTGCATATATGTATTACACTGAAAGTCATGGACTTCATATTTTTGTAGAGATAACTCTTATTGAAAGCTCATGAGCTTCAGATTTTTGTACCAGTACCACTTTTTATATTTGTACCGACATGATATATATATAAAACTCTATATGCGGCTTTATAAACAATGATGTATGGATGATTATGGGATCTTGTACATGTGTTTCCTATACATTGTTTACATGTTATGTCTGTTTTTCGTATCTTTTGGATGTTTTATGTATGTGCAATGTACCAATCTAGAATAAAATTGGCCAATGAATCAGCAATAGTGTTCATCTCTCTAGGAATATGCAAGTATTCAACAAACTCCAATGACCTCTCTAGGAGATGTACTCGTCGGAATATACGGAGCAGGGTAGGGTCACAGATAGTGTAAATATGGTTAAGTTGGGAGATCACTAGTTGTGAATCAAGGTGAATCGCAACATGGTTCTTACCCAGGGAAAGCGCATCGGTTAAGAATCCAATCACCGCTGGATACTCAACGGCGTTATTGGTTACGTACCCTAGACAACTTCCTCCTGAACTAATAATCTTGCCGGTAGGAGAGTAAAGCACCCAAGCTGCCGAAGTGAGGTTACGGGTATGCCGAATGGCGCCGTCTGCAAATCCAACACATGATGCCATCTACACATCCAGGAAGAACATGGTATAAGCATAGAAACAAGATCCTCGCACACTCAATCAAAGCATCACACCACACAAAACACACATCATGCACAATATATACATAGTACTAATGCATAAAAATCTAAGAATAGTACCACTTCAGGAAGATCCCATTGTGAGGCTCCCTAAAGTTATCCCATCATAATCGTCAAGTTCGTAAGCTCCTTTGTCCAATACTCATTTCACCACATATGGGCCGTGCCACATGGACTCGAGCTTGCCTGCCCCCAAGTTATCGTGTTTCGGGTCGTATCTGAAGACCAGATCACCCTCGTTGAAAGCACGAGGCTTGAAAAATTTGTCATACTAGGCCTTGACACGCTTCTTATGAGCTTCATTAGCCAAGGCAACGTCGCGGCGGGTTTCGTCGAGTTTCGCTAGGTGGAAGAAACGTTCTTACTCAGCGGTGGTATTGGGAAGGAGTTCAATAGCGAGTTTTAACGATGGAATCTCGCACTCTATCAGTAGCACTGCCTCTAGTCCGTAGACCAATTGAAAGGGTGTGAAACTAGTGGCAGTTTTCACGGAAGTCTGGTGTGCCCAAAGGGATGAGAAAAGCATATTGTGCCAGTTAGACTTATGTGTCCCCACCATCTATTGGATCATGGTTTTCAAGACCTTATTGATGGCCTCTACTTGTCCGTTGGATTGTGGGTAATATGGAGTTGAGTTCTCATGGCGAAAACCCAATCTGGTGCTCAATTCATCTACCATCTTGTTTTGAAAATGGGATCCATGATTAGTAACGATGGCTTGTGGGACTCCAAATCGTGCAATAATATGGTTAAACATGAAGAGTGCAGCAGTTTTTCCATCTTCGTTGTATGTTGGCATAGCCTATACCCACTTGGTAAAATAGTCAACGGAAACGATGATGTAACCATGCCCCCGACCGAGGTAGGCTTACAATTCATGAAATCTATGCCCCATTTTGCAAAGGGGCCGACAACAATAACAGGATGTAGTGGGGCTGGATGTGAGCACTTTTTATGATGAAAAAGGTGACAGGGAGGACACTTCTTGACCTCTTCAATGCAATATTTGAAGATCGAGGGCCAATAGTAGCCAGCGTGCAATATATTCTGGGCCGTAGCCATCCCAAAAAGATAACCGCCACAAGCCCCAGAGTGACAGTCATTCAAAACGTGTTCAACCTCCTCGTGGGTTAGACAAAGTTGTAGGATTGAATCGACACCATAATGATAGAGGGTATCACCAATGATCAGGTAGTACTTGGTGTGGTGATGTTCATGATGACGGTTGTCGCGAGATAGTTGAGGACTAAACCGTTGGGTTTGGAGATACAAAGTAATATCCCAATACCATGGATCAAAAGTACTGATAAGAAATAAGGACTTATTGGGGAAAGAGTCCATGGGATCAAATTCTATATCAGTACGGGGAAGATCGCAGATCAGCTCCGCAAATACCAGATATTTTTTAGACTTAGCCTTCTCAAATTGGAGGTCAAACTCTTGGAGAATGACGATCCAACGTGAATACTTTCCCCCTAGTACCTGACGCGTGAGAATGTGGTACATAGGGTTAAAGTCAACAATTACGGTGGTAGTGTGGAGGAGAATGTTTGGACAGCAATGACCACTGTGAGAGCGAGTTTCTCGACATGTGTATAACGCATTTCAGAGTCAATGAGACCCTTACTTAGGTATTAGATCACATGTTCCTGGGCATTACTATCTTCCTGAACCAAGACCGTAGAAATGGTGGTAGTGGAAGCAGTAAGATAGAGGATGTAGTCCTTGTGGTAGTTAGGAGGTTGAAGTACAGGGGCATGGGTTATAGCGTGTTTTAAGTTGTCGAAGGATTGTTGAGCAAACTCATCCCAAACGTATGGTACATCCTTCTTTAGCAACCACATGTATCCCTGCGTTTTCTTGGCGAAATTACACACAAAACGCCTTATGTAGTTTCCCTTCCCCTGCAAACTTTTTAGTTCCGGTATATTAGTGGGGGTGGAAGAGCAACGATGGCTTCCACCTTCAAGGGATCAATGCGGATCACGTATTTAGAAACAATGAAGCCTAGGAGGCGTCTAGACTCGACACCGAATATGCACTTGTGAGGGTTCAAACATATGTTATACCACCTGCATCTGAGGAATACTGCCATCATATAGTCAATGTGGAACTCTTGATGCTGCGAATGAGCAGGAAGGTTGTCGAGATATGGTTCTACAAAGTCCTTCATGTTGTGAAAGGCATACGACATAGCCGGCTGGAATGTGGCACTAGCGTTTTTAAGGACAAAAGGGAGTTTACGGTATGAAAACGTACCCCACGGGCAGATGAAGGAAGTTTTGTGTTGATCGACTGGCTGGATCTCAATTTGATTGTAGCTGAAAAATCCATCCATAAATGAGAAGATGACTCTCCTAGCACAGTTGTCGATGATTTGGTCGATAAACGGGGTAGGGTAGTTGTCCTTGGGACAAGCATTATTAAGATCCCTGTAATTGACACAAACCCTAATGGTGCCCTATTTTTTGGCAATAGGGACGACATTTGATACCCATTCTCTCAAGGGGATAGGGTAGATGAAGCCAACGTTCAACAAATTTTCAATCTCAGCCTTGATAGCTACAGTCTTTCTTGGGTGTATTGGAAGTAACTTTTGCCGGTCGGGTTTAGCCTTGGGATATGTTTTGATCTCATGAACAACAATGGCAGGATCAATCCCGAGCATTTCCTCGTAGCTCCATGCAAATACGTCATGAAATTGTTTGAATAAGGCCGTGTATGATGTAATCTCTTCAGGAGAGAACTTGTGTCCTATACGAATATGTTCCACGACTCCAAGTGTAGCCGAGATGTCGATCGATATTGAAGGTTCGATGTTTTCCAAGTTACCCTTGGTTACCGTATCACAAGTGAGGATAGGATATTTGGGGCAAGGAATGACATCCGATGTAATAAGGGTTTCAATGTGATTCTCCATAGATTCTAGTGGTGGTAGGAAAGACGATCAATGGTGGAGGTCTTCCCAAGGAGGTTCATCTATACTCATGACTTCGATAATGGACTCATCCGAGTGGAAAGTCCAGAGGAGAGAATCTGGTAGGGGTGAATATCGATGTAGTGATGGAGAATATGATGTTGATGCCAATTGGATGGTCTCATATGTAGCTTCCTCTAGTGTAAGAGTCATGACATCTCCAATCGAGTATAACGTATCAAGCGCGGGCATGACCCATTGGTCATTAGAGTTGGATGATGATGGGATCATGGAGGATATCATGTTCACCATAGCAACATGGGAAGGGGGTTCCGATGATGGAAAGACTCCCATAAGGGATAATTCCTTGAGGAGTCCAACCCCCACACTCTTATATATATGGGACAAATGACCAAAGAGGGGTACATTGTCACCAGGATCAGTAGTGGTGTCTGGTGTACAAAAATCCATTTGGTCGATAGTAACAAGTTTCCCTTGGTGGGGAGAAATTGTACGATGCAGAATACAGATGAAGCAACCGCAATCATGGCATAAAACCAATTAAGACCAAGGAGGAGGTTATAATCTAATGGGGTAGTGACGACTTCCACATCGATGGAAACGGTCTCCCCCCCTAGCTCAATAGCCAAAGCTTGTAACAACTTGTGTGGTTGGAATCCACGACCATCAAATGCTTTCAACGTGGTAGGGGAACGGTTCAACTCGGGAGAGACAATGGCTCTCCAACAGGACAACGACATGACCGAGGTAGATTCTCCTTTTTCCAACACGGAACGATGGATTCTCTTCCCAGCAACATTGGTAACAATTTGGAATGCAAGCTGGTGGGAAAGTCTCGGTTTAAAGTACTCAATTCAAAACATGATGGTGTTCGCGAATCGGGGTCTACAATATCGATAGCAGCGATGAGAGTCTTTCGCTGATTGGGACAGTTTTGCAAGGCTTCAAACGTCGACATAGCACAAGGGGCTTGTGCTAGGTCCTCTACAATGTTGTAATTCTGAGCAGCCCGAGCATTAGGATTGGAAACAACTTTTCTAATCATGCACTTGGGTGGATGTAGCACTGAATCGAAGGAAGGTTTCTCAAAAGTGAGAGAACCTTGCGACATGGGAATATCCGGTGTAGAGATAGAAGCTTTTTCAGGATTACTTCTAGTAGGTTCCTTCGGTGGGACTGAGTCATAAGAACGTGATCGTGTGTTCAAGTTGACGGTTTCACTATGCATCATGAAAACATGAGCAGTAGAGGATGTCTCTCTATGACCAGGAGAGGGTTGTAGCATGACCATCTGTTTTTGTTGTGTGGGGAAGGGATCGGTTAAAACCACGGGTGTTGGGTTCGCTTTCAGGAAATTTTGGACGTCATCCCGATGTGGGAACTCTTTGGTAAAGTGGTCGTCACCGCACAGTAGACATGGAAACTTAGCCTTCCGCTTGGGTTTGGTGGTATCATGATTTTTCTATTTTGGTTCCTGCTGATTAGAAGGTTTTTTGTTTTTCCCTTTGTTCTTCTTTTTACGACTAGATTTCTGAGATGAAGCATACTGGACTGAATTCACTTCTTCGATGGTGGCATGGCTGGGTGATCTATTGGTGTTGTTCCCAGACTATCATGGGGATGAAGTGGAACCAGCATGGGTAATAGATTGAGGAGTAGTCTGGTTCTGAATGGAACCTATGATGCCGTTGGCATGAGGTCCTTGGGGTGGTTTTGCTGGGTCGTAGGTAGGGCGGGGTGCATCGGGTACAATATCATATAGTGTGCCAGATTGAGCATAGACTAAGTCTAAGTACTAGGAACGTGCTATATCTTTCTCTTCGGTGACGGCCCCACTGATAGAAACGTCTCTGGCCATGACAGGTAGGAGTGACTTTGTAAACCAATCTGCAAGGAGTTGGTCTAGAATGGGAGCCTTAATCAAACGTCGTCTCTTCCTCCACTTGTGAATATGATCAGAAATATGAGTGGCGGTATTTTGTCGGAGAGAGGTCAAAAGATATGTACTAGTCTCATAATGGATTGGTAACTGGAAATGTGTCAAAAAGTACATGTCCAAGGATCGAAAATCATGAAAAGAGTGTGGTGGTAGTTCGGTATACCACTTAGTGGTAGGGATGGTGAGGGTTCGTTGGAATAACCGTAAATGGATGGAATCATCCATTAGGGAATTAGAAGAACACCATAAATGATATGTCATTACATGGTTTTTGGGATCCTCACTTGGTTTTCCGTCAAACTTTGGGATGTTCGATGGAAGCTTCACCGGAATATCCGACCAATTGGTTCCATGATAGATGGGATTGTTGGTCAACCGTGATAAATCTAGCAGATCGAGAGTATCCAGAAAGGGTAATTGTTGGTTGGACTGTGGATACTGGTAGTATTGGTATGGCATAGGTGTACCAGTAGGACCAGTAATGGATTGACCGTAGGGTCCTCCCAAATGAAATTGGCCATATGGAGGTGGGCCGCTGGGGTTAGGAGGGGGACCGAAAGGAGGTCTGCCTCCGCTAGAGTGTGGTGGTCTTCCACTGAAATGTGGGTGCCCTTCGGGGTAAGGTGGTCCTCCACCATAAGGTGGGGGTCTACCTCCGCCAGAATGTGGTTGTCAGCCACTGAAAGGTGGGGGTCCTCCTCCTCCGGAGTAAGGTGGGCCTCCGCCAAAGTGTGGGGGTCCCCCCCCCTCGGGATTAAGGAGGGATGCCGCTCTAAGGTAGGGGTCTGCCTCCTCCAGAATGGGGAGGTCCACCGCCAGAAGGCGGGGGTACTCCTCCTCTGGAATGGGGTGGAGGTGGTGGGGGTGCCTCACTAGCCGGGATTCTGATTGGTGGGACATTATGGTGCCCCCATGGGGTATTAGAGTTTCTAGGGTAGGGTAATCCAGGAAAAAGGTTTCCTGGATATTTTTGGCCAATATTGATGTTACGATGTACTGGAATAATGTGTCCCCATGGGGGTTGGGTCCAAATGGATTGATCCCCCGCATGATGTGTCCACGTGGGTTGTCCAATGGTTGGGAGAGGAATACCAACCATACTAAGAATCAGATGAGAAATGTATCCTCCACTGATGATATGACTGCTGGCTGGGTTATTGGCCGTAGTCAGGTTAGGTCCACCAACTAGGGGTTGCCCCCAGTTGAAAGTTTTCCACAAACTGGAATATGCTCGATGACTGAATGTTGATCACTAATGCTAGGCTGACTCGTGACCAAGCGTTGAGTGATAACAAAAGGATTAATTCCACATGATAGTAGACTAACAGGAAAATTATATCCTTCCATCGAGTTTTGAGGTGGGGGAGGTGGAGGTAGTGTCCCAAAGTTAACAGAGGTTGAAGGTTGTCCTTCAGGAGGTATCATGGTGAGAGTCTCAGTAGGTATATATGTAGTCAATTGAAGTAGAGGTATGCTCGTTGGAAACGAGGGTTGACCTGGTTCGTAGGTGGTCATGCTGGGTATAGTTGTTTCTAGTGAAGTGAATGATACAAAGCATACAGGGCAATATTGAAATATGGGTGTATCCGGAATGTTTGCTCGTCATGGGAAATTCTGGAACCTAAGTTGTTCTCCAACCATGCGTAGATAGTGCATGTATTCAGAAAGAAGCGCAAGGAGTTCATTGTCAGGAATCCAACGACAAGGCATGGTTTATTCCATGGGAATTGACCCAAACTCGGTGACATGACGACCTAGAGATGTGTCCCAAAAGGATGCAGATAAACCAAATGCTGTCGATATGGATTCATCCTGGGGCTGACTGAAAATCCAATCCGCAGCTCTAGGATGTCCCTCCATCGAAAAATGGAAGGATGTGTCATAGGAGGTAGACGGTGCTCCTATCAAAGGTCCTTTTGGATCATAGATAAGTGTATTTATGGGAGATGAGTAGTTTGTTCCTGACTCTAAGGTAGAGGCATATTCCTCGTGTGGCACAGATGTGATTGGTTGATCCATTCTTACTCCTAATTTCTCCTCCTGGTTAAGGCGATATTCAGGTGGTAAATTGAGAATCCTTCTAGATCTTGTCAAAGGTTGATCAGCCAGGATGACTAGATCAAAATTTCTCCTAAGTGTAACCAATAAAAAGAAAAAAATCAGTCCAATATCTACAGAAGCTAAAGCCACAAGAAAACTTACGTGACAGGTGGGGATTCAAAAGTCTGGAACCTCACAGGATTTTCAAGGTGGTGCAACTTGCGATATACCACAGGGTCCAACAGTTATACTCAGCTCAATATTTCAGAGCACTAACCAGGGAGGATTAGGACCGTACCCCTATCCGTATAACCCGACTACTTGAAGCACGTGCGTAGTAGCTCCTCGAGTGTTGTTCTCGGTGTATTTCCACGCCAATACGACCAATAGGTTAACTCAGTTGGTATAGGAATCCTAAAAGGTTCTCCCGATATACACAAGTTACGTGGGATATCAAATCCGTAGTGGTGCTGTCTAATGCACAACTGTACAACAAGAGCCTTCCGATATACTACCGAGTACGTGAAGTGCCTTTCGATAACCAAGGGTACGTGAAAGAACATTCGATATACCGGTTGGTACGTGGAAGAACTACAGGTCCTCGGGATGCAGTGCAGGAAGATAACGATAGCTTCCACACTTAATGACGTTGGAACATGTCACTAACTTATCACACAAGTTACTAGCAAGTTTTAACCTAACACTACCGTTAATTTTATCTTGAGTGGTTAGGTGAATGCATGGAGTGTAGACATGAATTTAAACAAATGCAACTTAACCTACATGCAAAATGAAAATTTTTCCTTTTACGATTTGATGAAATCTATCTAAGGTAGGGAGAATTCCTTTGTTGTCGATATTAGGAAAAAGACAAATACCCCTATAACTCAAAATCAATGAAAAAGACAAACGAAGTACTCATTTCACTATGCCAACAAAAATCACTAAATAACAAATAAACACCAAAATGTAAGCGGTTTTCTTTTTTTCTCTTTTCAATTTAATCGAATCTACGAAATATGGAAAGAAGAATTTCTCTCTCAAATGTAACAATCTCCAACTTTCGAAATAATGACCTACAAGATGAAGGGAAATCAAAGAATGAGAATTTTCAATCTTTAAAAATGCTTTGCACAAACGCAAATATGCTTATATCTTTTCTGAGAAATGGACAAGATGTCATAACCAAGAAAATACAAGATTAATCATTCAAGCTTTCCAAATATTTTTTAACCCCAAATCTCGAAAATTCTTCTCGAAAATTCTTCTCGAAAATTCCAAGGATAAGACCCGAAATGAAGATGATAAAATTTTGTTTTCCCTACTCAAATGTCCACAATGGATCTGAGAATTATAATGCTCTTTAGATCTACCATTCAGAAAATCAAATACCGTGTCTCGACTAGCTATGGTAAACTGGAAATTCCCAAAGAAAAGAGATCACCCAAAACTAAAAAACACTCAAACAGACGTAAAATCAAACAACAAAATCGCACACAAAACTCAATGACTGAATGTAGGAAGGAGTTAGGAATCAGACCTAACAAACTGAATAGATATGGAAATGGGATCAGGGATTGCAAGACCAAGTGGATAGGTGGGAGATTGAAATTTCTCGCGAATACCAAATTGCTCACTTGACTAGATTAAGACCCAAAATCAAGCAAATCAAACTTAGACGCAAACAAGCAGGACCTAGGGGTTCTATGACTGAATCGTACAACATGCAGAGCTCAAACAATCAGACCAAATCATAAAAGTGGAGAAAATGTGCTAATCATCAAGCAACAGATGCTAGCGCAGTTTGTTCTTGTACACCAGAGTGCCAAGTGCAAGCTCTTTAAAGGTTAAAGGAGCTGATGGCGCAGACTGTACTCAGGATATAGGCACCAGAGGCGCAGGATGCTCATGGACAGTGAGCGCAAGAGTCCCATTAGCGCAAGGTATGTATACCCTAGGTGCGCCAGGTGAATATTAGGTAGAAAGAAAGTAAAGATCTACAAAAATATAACGTAAAAGGTACAATATTGATCCTATACAAAGTAAGGGCAAGCCAACAGACTCTAAAATGGAAAAAATTCAAAAGTGGGAGGGGCTCTGGAGGCCAGAAAATGAACCAAATAAATCAATGAAAACAAATCAAATTGAAATCAAAACTATGTTCTTTCCCCCGTATGGTCACTATATTTGTTTATGGATAATATACTCGAGCGGACGCGAGCATGATCTCCCTAGTCCAGGTGGAGCTGGAACAAATGAATACAGAATATAGATCTACTTTCCTAGATCAATCAGAGATTAAAGTAGATGGATTCCTTACCTTCATATTCATGAATCTGTCTCCTATTTGTCGCTCCAAGTTCCGTAGTCTTCAGATCTAGAGCTGCAAGACCCTATCAAGCATATAGATACAAACAAACAGTAGAATCACATCTAAACACTAACCGATCTAAGCCAACAGTTAATAAAGAAAGCTAAAATATCATTAACACAAAGACATTTATGGAAAGATATTATATTACTGTAAATAATGTTCGGGTACACAGGGTACTCCCTAAAGACCGAACACCTAGAGCAACCACTTCACACAAACATATCACATATCAACACATCGATGTTTTGACGTGGTTTAAACCCTCAAGAGAGAAACACTCCATGGCCCTGGTCAAATAGCTTCTACGGAGCAATTTATTATGCAAAAGAAAGAAAGTTACAAATGAGCTTCTCATAATCGATCAACTAGACAATGACCCTCCATGCTCTTTAAATAGAGATCATGGACCAATTGGGTGTTAAGCCACAAATCAAGTTTAGGTATGATCTAAGAGAAGTTGAGCCATCAGATCACAACATATTGTGACCATCAGATTAAATATTTACAAATTCATACTAACGCATACTAAAGAAACACACTTTACCTAACATATATATTACACAAGTTAATCTTAACTAACTCCTAAGTGTCTAAATATCCTAACATCCCCCCTTAAGAACAACTTGGGATAGGATTGAAGGATTTACAAAAGTGACACTATTAGGAGAAGGAAGGAGGCATTAGAGCCTATCCCTCCAATGACAAATTCCTGAACTCCTAACATGGATCGAAGTTTAGAAAACTTCGCTTTTGTAAGAGACTTGGTGAAGATGTCTACAACTTGATCATCTATAGGACAAAAGAGCACTTCAAGAACACAATCATGAACAAGATTTCTGATGAAGTGCATATGTAGCTCAATGTGTTTGCTGTGTTGATGTAGAACTAGATCTTTGGCGAGCTTGATGGCACTTTGATTGTCGCACCAAAGTGGAGTAGGTTGCTGCTGCTCGAATCCAAACTCTGAAAGGATCTGTTGAAGCCATAAAACTTCTTGACTGGCATTAACTGTGGCTCGATATTCTGTCTCTACTGAAGAAAGAGCAAGAGCTTGTTGTTTCTTACAAGCCCAAGTGACAGGTCCAGATCCCAGATTGAAAACATAACCTGCAGTAGACTTTCGATCATTAGGATCGCCGACCCAATCTGAATCAGTGAAACCAACCAACAAAGGTTTCCCCCCTGTACTGTAAGGAATCCCAAACTGAATTGTACCTCAAATATATCAAAGTATTCTTTTAGCTGCTTTCCAGTGACTTTCATGAGGTGTTTTCATATAACGGGCAACACGACCAATGACAAAGGAAAGGTCAGGACGGGAATGAGTCAAGTATAAGAGACTACCAACAAGCTGACGATACAAGGTGGCATCTACTTCAGGTGAAGTACACGTGGCATTTGACTCCAGACAAGAAAGGAGAAGGGGCTGGTGTACAATCTTCCATGTGAAAGCAACGAAGAAGGTCACAAGCATACTTAGACTGAGAAAGAAAGATTCTTTCTTTGGTTTGCAGACTTGGAGACCAAGAAAATAATGCAAATGTCCTAAGTGTGACTTTTCAAAAATTTGCTTAAGATTGGATTTCACATGGGTTATAAGCTTAGGGTCACTACTAGTAAGAATAAGGTCATCAACATATAGAACAAGCATGATGATATGGTTTCCTACTTTCTTGGTATAGACATTGGGGTCATAATGGCATCTAGAAAAACCAGTGTTAAGGAGAAAGCTATCCATTTTGGCATACCAAGCTCTAGGAGCTTGCTTAAGGCCATATAAGGATTTCTTAAGGCGACAGACAAGGCTAGAGTTATTCTGAACATATCCAGGAGGTTGTTCCATGTAAATTTCCTCCTGTAAATCACCATGTAAGAAGGCAGACTTGACATCCATTTGATGGACTTCCCAGTTATGTAAGGCTGTAAGGGAAAGAACAAGGCGGATGGAGTTCATTTTTGTGACAGGAGCAAAGGTTTCATTGTAGTCAATCCCTTCAACTTGGGAAAAACCTTTGGCAACTAACCTTGCCTTAAGTCTTTCAACACTTCCATCTGATGCATACTTAGTTCTGTAGACTCATTTACATTTGACAAGTTTTCTTCCTTTTGGAAGAGGTACAAGATTCCAAGTATCATTCGCCATTAAGGAACGATATTCTTCATCCATAGCTGCATCCCAATCTATATTTCCTGAAGCTTCTGCAAAAGTTTCTATATCATGATTCTCAGAAACTTGAGCCAAAAGAGAAGAGGCTCGTTGAAACTGAGAACGTGTTTGACGTTGATCTCTAGGATCACCGACAAGATCACCAACTGCTTCACATGTTGAACGGATCCATCGAGGAAGCACTTGTGCTGGTGCAACTGGAGGAACATGAGCAGGCGGAGGTGGATTTTCATCCACACTATCATCATCAGAAACTGGAGTTGGAAACCTGTCAAGGAAGTTGGAAGAAGAAGAAGGCACAATCGCCGAATCAGGCTCGCAGGACAAAGATGGCACAATCACCGAGTTAGGCTCGCAGGCCAGGATATTTTCATCAAATTTAACATCTCTTCTAATGATTACATCATGAGCATGTGGTTGAAGAAGTCTATAACCTTTTACATCTTCAGAATATCCAACAAATATGTACTTTTCACTTTTAGGCTGTAATGCTTTCCGTTTTTCATCTGGAATGTGAGCCCATGCTTCACTACCAAACACACAGAAGTGACTTACATATGGTTTAATTTTACTCCATGCTTCTTCCGGTGTGATACCCTGTAAAGATTTAGTGGGGGTGCGATTAACTATGTAATTTGCACAATTAATGGCTTCAGCCCAAAATTGAAGACTTAGTCCCTTTGATTGGATCATAAAATTAGCCATTTCTTTTAAAGTTCCATTCTTCCATTCAGCTACACCATTTTGTTGTGGTGTATATGGAATAGTGTGTTGTTGTTGGATTCCTTGTTCAGTGTAGAAAGTAGTGAACTTTTTGTTAACATATTCTCCTCCATTGTCAGATCTTAACTTAATAATTTGATGACCAGATTGTTTTTCAACAAGGGCCTTGTAGGCCAAGAACATGTTAAATACTTCACTCTTAAGTTTTAGGAAATAAAACCAAGTGCGTATGGTATAATCATCAATGAAATTTAAGAAATACTTGAAACCAGAAAAGGAAGCAGATGGAAGAGGACCACACAAGTCACTATGCAAATCTCCAAGGGAACCGAGGCGTGCCAAGAGGTACTTTTGTCAAAATTGCCCCGATGATGTTTTTCGAGTACACAACCGGAACAAACACCATCCCTGCAAGATACCATCGGAAGACCTGTCACCATATTGTCTTTACATAGTTGTTGCAATGAGTGATAATTTAAGTGACCAAATCGCTCATGCCAAAGTTTGCTCAAGTTATCACTATGAGCAACAAAAACTGAAGGAAAAGGTGATGACCCAAAGTTGTTAAATTTGTACAACCTGGTAATATCATCAACAATTTCGGTAGCTAGGACCTGTTGAGGATCTTTAAAATCCTTGATTACAACTTGGTGAGATGTAAACTTCACAGTTTTACCTTCACCAGAATGAGTGATTTGATAGATTGATAACAAATTGTAGGAAATTCTTGGAACACATACTATATCTCTAAAATGACCATTATCTACTGGAACTGTTCCAGATCCTACAACACTTAGAGATCTATCATCACCAACAAATATTTGTTTGGTGTTACATTCATGCATAGTAGAAAAGATGGCTTGATCCTTAGCCATATGATAAGATGCTCTAGAATCAATGAGCCATTCATTTGAAGTAGAAGAAGAAGATGCATTATAAGAATAACCAGAAGAAATAAGTACATGTCCATGAGAGGAAGATTCTGAAGGTGAATTTAGGCTGATGTGGTGCTTTTTCATTGCTGTTTCCAAGGCTGCCATCTTCTTGAAACACTTAGATTCATCATGATTATCTTTCCCGAAATAGTTGCAATGACGCTCAGTCTTCTTTCCTTTTGGATTGGATCCTTTGTCATTTTTTAAAGAAGGAGCTGTCTGAGAGGGTTTGGGACCCTTGTTGGACTTATTATTGCGAAAATTTTGTTTCTTGGGAGGCTTGGACTTTTCTTTCTGTTGGGGCAATAAGGATTTCTCAGATGTATCTGAATTGTTAATTATTCCAAGATGTATGAGCTTATCTTGCTCTCTAATCAAGGAATCACAAAAAGATTCAAGACTAGGCTCTTGATAGCTAGCTGCAATCAAGGATTCTTTCATGGAGTAAACTGTAGATACAAAAATAGAATATGCAGGTCCAAGCTTTGAAAGAATATGATAAATGCATTGTTTGTCTTCCCTCTTAATCTTTCATTCTTCACATAAGAGTTTAAGAGTTTTGTACTTAGATAAATAATCTTGAATGCATGAAAAATCACTTGGATTTAAAGAAATCAACTCATTTTAGAGTTGGTGACCTCGAATTTCATTGTGTTTACCAAACACAGATTCCAACTTGTCCCAAGCAACATTAGGTTCATCAATTCCAGATATGTGGAATCGCAAATCAATAGAGATTGACATCCCAATAAATCCACGAGCTTCGTCACATCTATTTTCCCATTTGATTTTCTTATCATCATCAGTAGGTTCTGTTTCTTTCCCTGAGGTAATTCTGAAAAGTCCTCTACTTCGTAGAACATCCTCCATATGAGATTTCCATGAGAAATAGTTGGAACTGGTAAGTAGAATATCACAAGGGGCGACCATATTTGTAAATTAATGGCTATAAAAGAAGAAACCAATAGTCTGGATGCGAAGAGCTCGAAAAAATAGGCGGTTTAAAAAAAAACGGCACTGAAAACTAACTCTGTATGATGAAGTTATGCTTGAACAAAAAAAATGTTGAAGATGTACTCAATAGTGACGTGGCAGATAGAGAATGACCAGCTAAAAAAAAGACCCCCCTCTTCCCAAGATGAACCTTCACAATCACTTTACAAGAAAGTTGCTTTAAGTGAATTACTTTTGTAAAATAAGTGATTTCACTTTTACAATGATGTTATTTTAAATAGTGCAACAAAAAATGAATTTAAGTGATTTACTTTGTATTTTTATTTTATTATTTAAGTGAGATGCACTTTTACAATAAAGTAATTTAAAATTAGAACTTGCATGCACTTTTTCTTTTAAAAGTAACGTCCTAAAACTTGAACTCAAGACCTATTAAGGAATAAAACAACTTTGAACCAAGTGAGCTAGATTAAAATGTATGTAAAATATGAGAAAGAGGAAGGGGGCTTTTTTTCCTTTTTTTTTTTACTCTTCTCTCTCAGTTTCCGTGCTTTTCTCTTTTCTTGCAAATCACACAAAAAAATGAAACAATTTTTTTTTTCCACACTATTGGGGTTAGATCTCATTAGCTTGCCCGGAAAGTCTACGTTTTCTCTTTGTTTCTGATTTGCCGAAATCGCACAAGGTGTACAACAAAGAGCATACGCAGCCGAGAAAAACCCTTTCCCTTTCTGTTTCTGATTCGCCAAGATCGCACAAGGTGCACGAAAAATAGCATACATAGACAGGGAAAGCAACAATCCGAAACAAAAAAATCTAATAATAAAAACTGATAGAAATATGAGATATTTTTTGTTTTAAAAACAAAAATAAAAAAACGTCACTGTAATATTATACCTTCAGATATGATGAAATACGCGTTTATGAAGCAACCGAGAACCGTTTTCGATCAAATGAAAACTATTTCTCAATGGAAAAGATGCTCCGGACGCAATGGAAGACCTCCCACAGCCTATAAATGCACATAAATACAAGAACCAGAAACCCTTTCAAGTTTCGACAACAACAGTTCAAGATCTAGATCATAATCGGAAGCGGTTCTTCATAAAAGTTCTGATACCATGTTTGGGATAGAAATATGAGATATTTTTTGTTTTAAAAATAGAAAAAAAAATGTCACTGTAATATTATACCTTCAGATTTGATGAAATACGCGTTTATGAAGCAACCGAGAACCGTTTTCGATCAAACGAAAACTATTTCTCAATGAAAACGGTGCTCAAGATGCAATGGAACACCTCCCATAGCCTAGAAATGCACATAAATACAAGAACCATAAACCCTTTCAAGTTTTGGCAATAACAGTTCAAGATCTAGATCATAACCGGAAGCAGCTCTTCATAAAAGTTATGATACCATGTTCGGGTACACAGGGTACTCCCAAAAGACCGAACACCTAGAGCAACCACTTCACACAAACAGATCACAGATCAACACACCGATGTTTTAATGTGGTTTAAACCCTCGAGAGGGAAACACTCAACGGCCCCGGACAAATAGCTTCTACGGAGCAATTTATTATGCAAAATAAAGAAAGTTACAAATGAGCTTCTCATAATAGATTAACTAGACAATGACCCTCCATGCTCTTTAAATAGAGATCATGGACCAATCAGGTGTTAAGCCATGGATCAAGGTTAGGTATGATCTAAGAGAAGTTGAGCCATCGGATCACAACATATCGTGACCATCGGATTAAATATTTACAAATGCATACTAAAGAAACACACTTTACCTAATGGATGTATTACATAAGTTGATCTTAACTAACTCCTAAGTGTCTAAATATCCTAACAAATAAATGGTAAATACATAGAATATTGATGATTACAACCCAAGCCTTAACGCTGTAACCTTCCTCCAATAGTCCAAGCCAAGCCTCCAAAGGGTGTGTGTGCCTCCAAGAGATGAATAGGGATCACCTAGGGCAATTACACCAACATGTGAGTGTTATAGTCCTTCCTTCCTTTCTCAATGGAGAGGGAGGTCTTAATTATAAGTCTAAGAGGATAGAGTAGGTTGAGGATTAGGGGGATAGGTCTAAGGGATATTCCCATTAGGTTAGGAGCCGAATACCATCTATTCCTACCAATTAGGGATAGGTATCCATGTCACCCAGCTTCGAGAATTCATTCAAAGCCCCTTATTATCCACTCTAACCAAACCTAGCGCACTTTGCATGAAGACAACATGCACTAGGAAGGGTCAGGCATAGGATTCATGAGGAGAGGAAGAGCCACTAGCCTAGGATTCTAGTGTACATCAGGAGCCAGCCAGGGTTTGGCACCCTTTGCTCAGCAGTAGCATGCACCGACCTCACTAGAAAAGGTAGAAGACAAGGTCAACAACTTGCTCAATGATGTTCTAGACAGAGAAACTTTAGGGATTAAGGCACTGAGTTGATACATGGCTCACGATGACGAGATTTTGGTATAACAACCTATGAGTTTATAGTTTAATTAGCTCCTGTAATACGCTTTGAGGTGGGCCCCCCTCATTGTGTTGATCAGGAGTCTTGTGTTTTTCTTTATATTCAGATTAAAAGCATTGTCATTATCTTTGATCATTTGCTTAAAGTATCATTTGTTGTTTAAAATATATTTATGGAAATTCCTGTTTTCATCTGTAGCTCTATATAACGATGTCTGTAGTTTCACTATATGGCCTCCTTAATCCTATAGGTGCCTTCCATAAGAACAATCTAGATAGAGTTACATTTTTATGCATTGGAACAATTTAGTTAAATTTGTGATATCTCACATTTCAGCTTTGGTCTAGATTATCTCTTTTACGATTTCATTGATTAAAATTATTTCAACTTTCACATAAATATATTTCCTTACCTTAGATTAAGTTTTTAAAGTCTTGCTTAGAATAATATTTCTCTGCTTTCGTAAATCAGATGTATTCTTTCATAGATTAGACTTCTACTTTCATAAATTAGATTTATGCTTTCATAGATTAGAATTCTGCTTTCATAAATTAGATGTATGCTTTCATAGGTTATCAGATCATTTGGTAGAGGTCTACCTCCAACCACGGGACAAAATTTGTGGGGGTATATCTATGCGGGGTCAACTTGCATGGGGTTACACACATATAGGGAATCAAAATATGGCTATGAGTCAAATATACCAACCTATCGCTCCGGGAAACGTTCATCCTGGGGTACCTCACCCTAAAAACACAAATATCCCATGGGGCCAACCAAACTTTCCTCCGACTGGACCCCCAGTTGGAGGACCATCCCCAACGCCACTTCCTAAGTGCCCTGAAACAATATTAGGCCTTTCCACACTTGATAATAAGTATGAAAAGTCAACGATGATTGCCGTCATATCCAAAAAACCACTTTCCTCCACCTGCAAACTTCAAAATAAAGTTTAGAACTATCACAAGGATTTTTCAAACAAAAATAAGGTCAACTATGGTAAAAAAACAATGAATAAATAAAAATTAATAAAGGAATATTCCATTTTGATATAAAAGGGGTGAATAGTAAAAAATATTTACCATTTCATTTTTACCAAGTTGAAAAAGTGAGAAAAAACCTCTTTCAAGCTCGATCTTGCAGTGACGATTGTGGGAGCCTTGGTCAGTCATTAAGCCTCTCGTAAGTTCTAGGTAACTCTACACTTCCTTTCCTTTGATTCGATGGTTAAAAATTTGATTTTAATGCATGTTTTAAGGGTTTTTGGGACTCATTCCATAGGGGGAATTGCGTGCCCTGGGTGACGCGCTTTACCCTTTCGGGAAGTGCGTCACTCAGTTGTGACGTGCCTTTCCCAAAGGATAAGTACGTTGTTGATGCCTTGTTTGCAAAGATAGGTTGCGTCGATGCAATTTGGCCCATGAAATCCGAAATGGGTGTCAAAAAATATTTTTTAAGGCAATGGAGTGGACCTAATGCCTATTATTTTGATTTTCATGCAGGGTTTATCCATCAAAATGGTGCAATGGAAATAGCGTGAGCACGAATTGGAGGATGTGAAAGACGCAAATGATCCTCACTCCGTTAATGCTTGAGGGAGTGTGGGTTGCTCAAATTATTTCACGTACAGGGAATGAGATACTAAATACAACTATTGGACTATATGATTCGGTTATGGGATCCAGACCAACAACATTTTAGAGTTGGAACACATATCCTCACTTTAGACATTGATGATATATAATTCTTGATAGGATTATCCAGGAATGGTGCCCTGGTGTCTCTATCCGGACGTAGGGGTAGTGACCGATCCACCGAGGATTTCATTGCGTAGTTTTGCATTCTAGAAACACATACGTTGGGTGGGAAAATTCCCATCAAGAAAATGCAGGACTGTCTATTGAGGATTGTATTGTTTACTATCGAGCGAGTGGCAAGAAATAGGGCCCCACATCAGGCCACCAAGGCCCATATGTTGTGTTCCATCAAGTGTATGGTTCCTACAATGTTTAACTGGTACGAGGGGCTCCTCGCAAGCTTAAAAGAACAACTGACCAAGTGTCGCAGAGGGGAGTTGAAATAGTTTGGTTATGGATCCATCATGGTCTCTTTATTCTTAGAGAGGGTTCCACTTCTTCGTGATCCCCGGGTCGAGATCAGTGATCTCGACTTGGGAGATCCATGTATGTATAGGTGGGCTGAGGTGATGGCCCGCCATGGTGGCGGTGGGCCAATGATCACATACGAACCAACTTTCTTTATGTGGCTGCGTAACCATCTTCTCATGGTTGAGGATTCTGATTATGCAAGGGAAGAATTCAGAGGAGAACCTAATTTATCTCTTCCAGATGGAGAGCAATGGGGAGAGATTGGTAAGAAAATAACTCTTTTTGTTTTTTGTATTTTATGATTTTTTCATTTTTTTTTTGTAGTACTGATATCTCATATCTGGCTTACATAGGTATTGGCCCATCGAGACCGAAGGGATCCTCACCCATCGAGAGGCGAGGAGTAGTTCGTGAGATGAAAGAGGTCCATCAGGAGGCTGTGTAGGAGATCAATGAGTTGGAGGAGAACCTCCAGCGGTTGACTGATGACATTCCAAACATGTCCATAGATGATATTCCCTGAAACCATCAGTGTAGAATAGTTGGATTTTCAAGATGTTTTTGTTGGTTAATCCGCCGGGTGGCTAGGGCCATCATATGCTACCACGAGCACCCTCAGGGATAGGATGTATATGCGATGATGTACTGAAATCCACATGATTCATATTTTTGTAGATGTGACATACTAAAAGCCATGAGCTTCAGATTTTTGTATCAGTACTTTTTTGTACAACATTTTGCTAGACTTAATATGAAATGATATCTAGCAATTTATATAATGTGTTTTTATGATGGATATGAATCTTATGTGTGTTTGCTTATACATTGATAGATAATTTACAGGTCGTGTCAATTTTTCATCTTTAATAAAAATGGTCATGAATTTTCAATATGCTAATCTAATACAAAATTAGCCAATGAGTCGGCAACCATGTTCATACATCTTGGAACGTCTAGGTATTGAATAGACTAAAAAAACCTCTCCAAGAGACATACGCACTGAAACAAGCAGAGTAATATAAGGTCAAGAATAGTGTAGACTCGGTTCAAATTAGAGACCTGTCACATCCCCGATCCCTTCAGTGTCCTTTAGAGTGATGGGGGAAAAACCTGCTAATTTTTTTTTCCAAACATATACGCAACTCTGCCCTTTTTACACAGCTGCAACGTCCTTGTTCTGCAATTCCACAACCCATGATACGCAGGTCGAAATTCAGAAGGGCAGAACGCTTAAATCACAGCGTCGAAGAAAATACAACTCAGACTTTCGCATTCTGTAGTACGCAACGCGGGACTCAAAAATTCAGAATTCCAATTACACGGCGTCGACAAAACTCCTCTCCGACTTTTGTAGTTCCACAATCCGCGATGCGGGACTTGGAAATTCAGAACGCCAATTACATGGCATCGACAAAACTCCTCTTCGACTTTCGCAATTCCGCAATCTACAATGCGGAACTCAGAAAGTTGGAACGCCAATTACAAGGTGTCATCGAAACTCCTCTCTGACTTTCGCAGTTCCGCAATCCGCGATGAGGAAATAGGAAAGTCAGAATTCCAATTACACAGTGTCGACAAAACTCCTCTCTCACTTCCGTAGTTTCACAATCTGCGATGCAAGACTCGAAAAGTTGGAACACCAATTTTCCATTTCAACGATTTATGCCTTCGACTTCTGCACTCCGCATCCGTGATGCAGGAGTCGAAAAGTCGGAGCACCAAACACATTGCGTCAAGGAAACATGCCCCCAACTTCTGCATTCCACAGTGTGGGAGTCGGGAGGTCGGAATTCCAAAATACCCGATGTTTGAAGAAAATGCACCCCCGAATTCCGCATTCCGCACTTCAGATTCAAAAAGTTGGAAGCTGGCCATACCCCTTTGACCACTAACTTCTCAGGCTTATAACTTCTTCATCCTGAGTCCATTTTTGGAAAAATAGGTACCGTTGGAAAGCTCTCGGCAAGCTCTATTCAACAGTGTGATCCCCTAACACACCTGAGAAATATGACTTGTTCTTATTCCAACCCAAAAGGTAGCATCCAACTCCATCAAAGCCTCTTTTCCCCATTGTCAAGAGCCCTGGGATCACCTTGACAAGGACCCTCCCTTCATCTGACCCACAAAGGGGGCATGAACAAAATAGGGGGTGTCTAATTCATTCCCAAAGCTCATATGATGAAGTGCAAACCTTCTAAGAATGTGAGTAATGCATAGTAACATACATAGTGGAATTAAACCTAGTTAATGCATCTACAACATGCAAGACTAACAACACATTACACAAACAAGATGATGAAACAAAAAAAAAATGAACCATCCTCATGGTTAGGATTATACACAGGTCTCCTATTGGTTAACTCCATGTGACCATTTCATTCCATTTGACTTGAAATAACAATTAACATAACATATGAAATAATATCATTTGAGACCACAAAGAACACTTATCTTTTGAGATGAAATTGTCCAAGCAATTGGCTATGTGAGAGCAACATTCCACCCAACCATAGGTCTCTGTCCAACCTATATTATTTCAGCTGAGATACCACCCCCGAGATGGGATATGTATCCACCCAGGAGGAAGTAAATAGGCTCACTCACAGCCATGGCTTCACACACACACACACATGCTAAGCCAACACACAGTTGGGTTTATCAAGCATTTAAGGAACAATGGAGGAGGATGCTAATCCAGTGAGTTCAAACTAAGAGCTACATGCCTCTCAATTCACACTTGGGTAGTCTTAGCACCCACAATACCTACCACACCCAACACAAGGAAGGTCCCCTTCTCTGCTGCACAGTCCCTCAGGTGACCCTTCCCTCCAGTGCTCTTAAGGGTGGGCATAGAAAGGTCTAAGATGCTGATTCCTTGAGAATATGGCCTTCACTGGGTTTATCAAGCAACCCTACCTTCTGTCCTATTCTTGTTTGTCATTTCCACTTGGGTTTTCTCAATTTATATGGTCAAAGTGACTCTATCCCGCAGTTGGGTTCTCGACAATCAATTCAAGGTTTTTTCACGTGTTTCTAAACATCTCACACGCTGAAAATTTTCCCTAAGGTTCAGGATGACGGATCCCCTTCTGGATTGAACTTCCCACCCGAATTTCTATGTGAGTTCGACACTCTAAATCAGGGTTTTTCACATAATCATGATTTTCTTTCTTCTCTTCACTGCTTGGCTCTCCTTTCTCCTGAAAAATCCCTTCTCCCTCCCCTAATGGAATGGGGATGATGTAATTTAGGGTTACCCACACTCCATAGACTTCATGAATAGTTTCTTCAACTACTTCCTGCAGCATAATTAAATGTCAACAAGGAAGGTCAAAGGGTTTCTAAAGGTGACATTTGGTAGTCTATGGTCCAATCCCTTAACCCCCTCACCTCTCCCTAGTGGATACACATGGCCCCCTCTTATTAGTTGCCTCCATAGCCAGTTTCTTTGGTATTTTATTGAAATATTAATATTTACATCATTTACAATGTCCGATGGCTTAATAGCACATGGATAACAAAAAATCTACTACTTTCCTTTTACATAAAAACCAAGCATCCACTAGCGGGGCCTTGGCCTTGAGCTCCATGCTAGGAAAACATACATCACATGTATACACTATTTACATTGAAAGCCAAATATGTCCTAAGGGTAAAAAATGGGGGTATTACATTTCCCTCCCCCTTAGAACAACACCGTCCTCGACGTTTTAAAAAATGAACAAAAATGGGAATGCCTCTCTCATGGCATCCTCCAACTCCCATGTATCCTCATCAGGACTAAGGTGCTTCCATTGCACCTTCAGCTGTTCAATAGCTTGGTTCCAGAGTAATGCGACATTCTTTTCCAAGATGCGCATAGGATCCACTTGGAAATATCCCTCGGATTCCACCCGTATCACATTATAATCAATTATGTGATTAGGATCATGTACATATTTCTTAAACATAGAAAACATAGAAAACATTATGAGCTGTCATGTTAGCAAGAAATGCAATTCTATATGCAACTAGTCCTATCCTATCAAGGAATTCAAATGGCCCACAATATCTTGTTTCTAACTTGGCACAACTCCCCAACTTTAGGGAACTTTTCCTTGGTTTCACTCTCAAATAGACATGATCCCCAATCTCAAATTCCTTATACAATCTTTTCAAATCTGCATAATTATTTTTCCTGTCCTGGGCTGCCTTTAAATTCTTCCTGATCGTAACAATTTCCTGTTCAATTTCCTTGATCATCTCTGGTCCAAGCACCACCCTGTTCATCAGACTATCCCAGTTCACTGGAGTTTGGCATCCTTTTAAATACAATACTTCAAAAGAAATCATCCCCAATGATTCATGATGTCCATTATTGTATGCAAATTCTACCAAGTGTAGGTAGTCCTCCCACTTGGATGGTGTTTGCATCACATACATTATCAGCATGTCTTTAAGGACTTGATTCACCCTCTTAGTTTGACCATCTGTTTGACGATGATATGTTGTACTAAATTTTAGCTGAGTCCCCAATTCCTGAAACAGTCCCTTCCAAAAATTGGACGTGAACTTTACATCTCGGTCTGAAATTTTGCTTTGGGAAATCCATGCAATCTAAATATCTCCTTCATGAAAATATTTGCTATGTCACTTGTCTTATGAGTGGACTTGACTAGAATAAAGTGAGATACCTTTGATAGCTTTTCCACCACTACCATAATTGAATCATGTTTCCTCACTGTCATTGGAAAACCTGTTATAAAATCCATAGAAATTACTTCCCACTTCCATTCTGGAATGGGAAAAAGTTGCAATAATCCTGCTGGATGTTGATGTTCTACCTTGACTTGTTGGAATTATTGAAGCCTAGAAATGTATTCTGCTATGTCCTTCTTCATCCCATGCCAAAAGTATTGCTTTCTTGCTTCTGTTATTGTCTTTTGATATCCTGGATGTCCAGAGTATGGCATTTGATGTATTTCATCCATCACTAGCTTCTTTAAATCTGCACAATCTGGAATATACAGTCTAGTACCTTGATACAGGAGAATATCATCTTCACCAAGATGATATCTTGCACACCTTTCATCTATATTTCCCTGCTATAAATTTTCTTTAATTTGAAGGTAGGTTCCATCACTGGCTGGGATTCAAGAACTCTTTCCTTCAAATCTGATTTGTACATACTTAATGCTGCAACATGAAACTTTCTACTGAGAGCATCTGCAACCTTATTCTCTTTCCATTTTACATGCTTAATTTCAAAATCAAATTCACAAAGAAATTCCATCCATCTAACTTGCCTAGCATTCAAGTTTGGCTGGTCAAACAGATACTTCAAGCTCATGTGGTCTTTCCTAAGCTCGAAAATTCTTCCTAACAAATAATGTCTCCACATCTTGAGAGCATGTACTATGCCTACTAGTTCTAAATCATGCATGGCATAATTCATTTCATGCTCTTTTAATTTCCTTGACTCATATCAAATAAAAAATCCTTCTTGCATGAGCAATCCTCCTAGCCCTTCAATGTAAGCATCTGTGCACACTACAAAATCATTCCTTGGATCTGCAATATTCAAAATAGGAGCGCTGGTAAGCAACTTCTTTAACTGCTGGAAGCTTCTCTCATATTTTTCATACCATGTAAACTTAACATTCTTCCTCTGCAATGATGTAATTGGATGATCTATCTTGGAGTACCCTTCAATGAACCTTCTATAATAGCCTGGAAGACCCATAAAATATATAACATCTGAAACATTCTTTGGAGTAGGCCAATCCATTACGGCTTCAATCTTTTCTGGATCCACTGCAATTCCTTCTTCTGAGATGACATGACCCAAATACTGTATCTTCCTTCGATAGAAATCACACTTGCTCAGATTTGCATACAGTTGGTGTTTTCTAAGAACTTGCAGCACCATTCTTAGATTCTCATCATGCTCTTCTTCATTCCTTGAATAAACAAGAATTTCATCCAAGAACACTATCACAAACTTATCCAAATACTTGCTGAAGACGCTATTCATGAGACGCATGAATGTAGCAGGTGCATTGGTAAGACCAAATGGCACCACTATGAACTCATAATGACCATATCTTGTCCGGAATGTTGTCTTGTGAATGTATTCTTCTTTTATCCTCACTTGATGATAACTAGACCTTAAGTCAATCTTTGAAAACACTTAAGCTTCCTTCATTTGATCAAAGAAATCATCAATCCTTGGCAATGAGTACTTATTCTGGAATGTCACTTTATTGAGTTTCCTGTAATCAATACATAGCCTTAAAGTCCCATCCTTTTTCTTGACAAATAACACTGGTGCTCCCCAAGGAGAGTGACACTAGGCCTAATATACTTCCTGTCCATTAATTCTTGTAGCTTCATCTTTAACTCTACCAATTCTGGTGTGCTCATTCTATAAGGAGCTTTGGAATTTGGTGCTTCTCCCGGAACAAGATCAATGGTAAAATCAATATCTCTCTTTGGTGGTAGCCCGAGCACTTCATCCAGAAACACATATTTGAACTCTTGCAACAACAGGAAGTATTCTAACCTTGGTCCTTGGTTCTCTCATGAATATGATATATGCACTGCATATAATTGACAACCCTTCTTACAAAATTTTTTCAACTGTAGGGATGAAATATGTCTTACTAAGATTTGTTTGGGAAATCCCCTTACCAATCTGGGTCTACCCTCTACATCAATGCATTTAAGTACCTTTTCATAGAAACCTATCTTGTCTCTATGACTTTCCAACCAATCCATACCAATTAGAGAATCATAAGATCCTAATGGTAGGACATTCAAATTTACTTTTGTGAGGAATCCATTCAACTCCATGGGGCACTCTATCACTACTTCACTCACTTTTCTCTTGGTCCCTGTGGCTAATTGAACTAGCCAAGGCTCACTATGCTTCATTTTTCTAAGAGAACAACCTTCAACCACTTTTGGAGAAACATAACTATGAGTAGATCCTAGGTCAATCAAAACAGAAATGGATTGTTTAACAATCTTACCTTCAACTTCCACCACTGCTGATTGATGGTATGCTTGATGATTATCCAATGCTGCATAGATTTGAGGCACTGCCCTTACCATATCCTCCACTGTAGCTTCTCCTTTTAAGTGGTGCAAACTCCAGGGATTCTCCCTCCGATGTGGACACTCTTTAAGCACGTGGTTCCATCCACATCCCCAACACTAAAGTGGTCCTTTTGGTGCTTTTTCTGCTACAATTGTTGGCTTGTTCCCACTTTTTGCTTGCTGTCCCTGTGGAAAATTTATGGGCTGATTTTTGAATGGTGGATTAAATCCACTTTTCCTTTGATCAAACCTCCCATTTGGATTCCATTTCCATGCTGGGTGGACCTCTGTTTTTCCTTTTCTCTTCTCATAGCATTGCCTCCCTAAATTCTCCTTGTGGAAATCCTTTGGATCTATTTATTCCTTTAAACCTACTAGTAGTATGCCCTGGCCTCCTTCGAGGGCCGCTTGAGTCACATGGCCCACAGGAAGAAGATCTTGAAGAGGGCGTGCTGCGCTTTTTTCTCACAAAAATATTTCTTGGGCTTGGATTCCTATTCCTACAACGTCATCTAGAACGACTTTATGCACCCCTTTCTTCTTTACCTACGTTGCTTGGGTTGGACCCAAGGTTTAGCCTCTGCTGCATATTAGTGAGGCTCTACAAAATAGCAGCATTGAGCTAATTCTATTCTTCCTGAGCCTTCATAAACCTTTCATTAAATATTATCATGGTTTCAAGCAAATTTCGAGGAGTTATTTGATCCCTTCTCCCATTGGATTCAGTCTCAGCATGATCTGCTTGCACATTTTCTCCTAGCACATCTTCATCATGCTCATAAGGATCCTGGGCATCATTCATGGTCACAATTTCCTTTGGAGTTTCCTTTCCCCTTGCCTGCTGCTCTCTGCTACCACTAGTCAAATTCTATTAGCTACAAACACTGTGCATTATAGAGACGTTTATTAGACATCTTAAGAACACATATAAAACATAAAACATCCATTTTAACAGAAATAAACTCATGGAATAATTCATGGAGATTATTATGCCTTATACTTTGGCCCAAGTAGCCCCAGTGTTGCAAGCTTGGGCTCTGATACCATTCTTTCATGTCCCTGATCCCCTCAATATCCTTTAGAGTGATGGGGGAACAACCTGATAATTTTTTTTTCCAAACATATCCGCAACTCTGCCCTTATTACATAGCCGCAACATCCTTGTTCCACAATTATGAAATCCACGATCCGCAAGTCGGAAGTTGGAAGGGAGGAACACTCAAATCACAGGGTCAAATAAAATACGACTCCGATTTCTGCATTCCGTGGTCCGCGATGCGAGACTTGGAAAGTCGGAATTCCAATTACACAGCGTCTACGAAATTCCTCTCTGAATTTTGTAGTTCCGCAATCTGTGATGCGGAACTTGGAAATTCGGAACGCCAATTGCATGGAATCGGCGAAAATCCTCTCCAACTTTCATAGTTCCGTAATCCGTGATGCGGAACTTGGAAATTCAGAACACCAACTACACATCGTCGATGAAACTCCTCTCCGACTTCTGTAGTTCTACAATCCACGATGCAGAACTTGGAAAGTAGGAATGCCAATTACACAACATCGACGAAACTCCTCTCGAAATTCCGCAGTTCCACAATCTGCGATACGAAAATCGGAAAGTCGGAACGCCAATTACACGACGTCGATGAAACTCCTCTCCAACTTCTGTAGTTCGACAATTTGCGATGCGGGACTCGGAAAGTCGGAATGACAATCACCATTTCGACGATTTACGCCTCCTACTTCTGTACTCTACATCTGTGATGCTGGAGTTAGAAAGTCAGAGCACCAAACACACTGCGTCGAGGAAATGTGCCCCCGACTTCCGCATTCTAAAGTGTGGGAGTGAGGAGTTCGGAACGCTAAAATACCCGATGTTTGAAGAAAATTCGCATCCGATTTCTGCATTCCGCACTGCGTATTCAGAAAGTCAGAAGCTGGCCATACCCCTGTGACCACCAACTTCTCAATATGATAACTTATTCATCCTGAGTCCATTTTTGGAAAACTTGGTACCATTGGAAAGCTCTCGGAGAGATCTATGCAACGGTGAGATCCCCTGCCACACCTAAAAACTCTAACATGTCCTTCTTCCAACCCAAAAAGTATCCTACAACTCCATCAAAGCCTCTTTGCCCCATTGTCAAGAGCCATGGGATCACCCTGACAAGGCCCCTCCCTTCATATGACCCACAGAGGGTGCATGAACATAACAGGGGGTGTCTAACTCATCCCCCAAGCTCATATGATGAAGTGAAAACCTTCCAAGGATGTGAGCAATGCATAGTAACATACATAGTGGAATTAAACCTAGTTAATGCATATACAACATGCAAGACTAACAACATATTACACAAACAAGATGATGAAACAAACAACAAATGAACCATCCTCATGGTTAGGCTTATACACATGTATCCTATCGGTTAACTCCATGTGACCATTTCATTCCATTTGAATTGAAATAAAAATTAACATAACATAGGAAATAGTATCATTTGAGACCAAAAAGAGCACTTATCTTTTGAGATGAAACTATCCAAGCAACTGGCTATGTGAGAGAAAATTTCCACCCCACCCACTACAACAAAAAAGGTCATTGGTGAGGATCGAAAAAGGTCACCATAATCTTAATGGTGAGGGTCAAAAGAGTGTTCATCACCAAAGGCCTCGTCACCAAAAGTATAGGTGATGTGGTGACATTCAAGCTCCATCACGAATAATGATTATAATGACAGGTAGGGGCCATCACCATTTCATATGAATAAACAATGATTTATGGTGATGGAGCTTTCATGGCCCTCACTATTGTTATGTAACGTTTGTTGACCATCACCATTGCATATTTTGGTGAGGGTTGAAAAATGTCACCATAAGCTCATCAGTGATTGTCAAAAGAGCCTCCGTTAGAAAAAACTGAATGTTGCCGAAGGCTGCGTCACCAATAGTATAGGTGATGTGGTGACATTCAAGGTTCGTCACGAATAATGATTATAATGACGGATAATGACTGTCACCATTTATGAATGACAATGATTTATGGTGATGGACCTGTCATGGCCCTTACTATATTGATGCATATATATGGCGACGTTTGTTGACCATCACTATTTCATATATAAAAAATTTCTTTTGATGATGTATTTTTAATAACACTCACTATTGATACATATTTAGGAATAGATAGTGATCATCACCATTCCCTATGAATAGGAGGGAATAATGGAATCAAACCACCAACCTCCTGATTGTAAATCAGGTGCTCTTCCATTGAGCTAGCACCCTTCAAAGAAATAGACCTTGAAAATTTGTAAATTCTAAATTCTATAACTTTCATTAAATTATAAAACTTTGTAAAGTATTGGTGAATCTTTTACTAAGCAAGTGGAATAAGTAGCATAGCTACTTAGTACCTTCCTCTTATGTCTATAAACAATGTAAAAAAAATCAGCTATTTCTTTTAAAAAATAAACTATTTTTACAATCATAGTAGAAAGGGGCTAAGGTACATGGACATCTTCATATATAATTCATCCAAGTTAAAATCCCTTTCCGATAAAGTGACAACCTTTTTTGTCTAGTTGATAACTGATCCCTAAGAGTATACTTAAAATCCTATATAAGCTTATATAAGATAATGCCAAGTGAGATTTATTAACCCTATCAAATCCATATATTTCCTTGCAAATCCTTTCAAAGTTAGAAAAAGTTCCAAACAAAAAATGTACTTGCTCCAGATAAGGGATATAGAAATTCTAGTAATCTGATTCAACACCTAGTTCATTGCCATAGAAAAACACAATGCAAAATCATCATGTTATGAACATATAACCCCAATATGATTGAGAATGGAGTCATTGAAAATATGCTTTAAATCTTTGTCAGATTGGTTAGTCTTTTATCAAATTCAATATAGTTTAAGGAGCCAGTGGTAAATCCAAGAGTAGGGCCTTGAGGCACAACTGTATTCTGTAGATGTATTTTATATCTAGAGTATTGTTTTTTTGAGTTCTTTTTATATCTAGAGCAACATTACACTATCGAGGGTGATGGAAATTGTTCCTAGATATTTTGTTATCATCTTTGACTTGATAAAAAAACTTGTGTGTAAGACATAACAGTTCCAACCAAGGATTCCGGGTTAACAACAAATGCTCAATTCCCAAGATGATGGTTTGGAAATCCATGAAACTGTGCAACAACCTCGACTTATGTATTAGAACAAACCTTTGTGCCAATATTTTCATCAAACCTAGAAAGCTCAACAATTCTGCACACATATTTTTTATTAGCATTTCTAACATTCCCCAACTAGCAGGACAATTGTTGGGGATCAACAACTCCTAAAAGAAGAATCATAGATCAACCAAGTTTGTGACTAATGGAGTCACGTTGGAGACAAGTTCAACACAAAAAATTGTCAAGGATGGGAGCACTAATTCAATCATTGTATTAAAGGTGGAAAATGACGCAGAATCATCAACACCAAATGCACATTGCAATGGACAACTTTGAAAAAGATCAAAGTGGAAAATTGGCATTGTTTTGCAAAAACAATAATATTCTTAATCTTTCAATTCTAGCACTATAAACCAGTCTTCAAAGTCTTAGAGTTCAATCATGTTAGTACATTGCCACATTGACCTTTTTCACATGCACCAATTCCAAATCAACAGAGTCATACTGGATTGGATGCACATAAAAACAAATTGTTAAGCACATAAGAGCAACAATCACTACATATTGTCTTTTCTCTATCTCTTCCCCTTCTCAAGATTTTGTACAATCTTGTAATTTAGAGAAAATGAACATAAGAGACACAAAGCAATTCATATTACCTTAGTTAGATTATCTATACATGTCCCTCTCATTGTAAACAGATTGGTTGTTGTGGTCGACTTCATTTTGTTCATATCTCGATGTCATTGTATAGTGTTATTTAATTAAAAAAAATGGAGTTGAGTTTGTTTCTCAACTTTATCACGCCAATATTCAATGTATGATTTCATCTCCATCTGATCTAGTTGTTAATATATCACATTTCATCTCCATCTGATCTAGTTGTTAATATATCACACCATAAGTTAGTGATTATGTATGATAAGTTGAACTCATTGTAGTTGTGTTGCAATTGCATTAATTCCACTAGTACACTTCCATTTGGATCAAGGCATTTTCCAAATAAGAACCTCACTCCACATAAATTCCAAATCTTGAAATAAGCCATGATCTCCTTGCTAAAAACATAAAATTCTTAATGAAAAGTTTTGTAATTTGTGGATAAACTATTACACAATCCAAAGGTATTTTTTGATGGGGTTTGGTGCACAATCTAGAAATCAATATATGATCCAGATAACACTCCGAAATATGAACCTAGTCACTCTAAAATATTGGATTCCAAGTATGTAAAAATAGTGGACTTATATTTACATGTGAAGGGGATGAATGGTAACAAAATTGACATGGAAGAGGTGAAAAATAGATCAATACTAAAAAAGATTAAACTATTGAGAAATATGTATGATGGCTTCATCAATACAATTATAAGCTTATAATAGTGGACCAAGAGCTTATTGTTTGCTAATATTAAGGGATTATAAGCTTATAATAGTGGACCAAGAGCTTATTTTTTCTACTATTAAGTTTCCCATATGTCATACAACCATACTTTATGAGACAATGGAATGGATTTCTCTTCTTTTTAAATTTGATTCTCACTAAAAAAAAGTTGGTTCTCATAAGGTCCCTTACTCTCATATTTACTTTACTTTTTCACTCTAATTTAATTCTCATTAAAAGGGTTGGTTCTCACTCTAACCCACACAATCCCTTATCATGAAAAAAGGTCTAAACAGCATATTAGTATGAGGCAAGGTAAGTATTATAAATAAATAATTAGCATGTAAAACAATGACCACCTGCATTAGAGAGACCCTCTTTCCTCAATTCAAACGACCTTTTATTTTCATAATAAATGAATGCAATATTAGTTGGAGTACTCAAATACACCCTATCCACATAACTATTCCCATTGTAGTGGCTTAGCACTAGGAAGTTCATCAAATGGATGTGAAGAGTGCATTTCTTCACATGGATTTTGAGGAAGAGATTTACATTTAACATCCATAGGGGTTCTCTCAGGACTCTACAAATTTTTCTAGACTTTGATATTCTTGTATGGTCTCAAATAGGCCCCTTGGGCTTGGTATGACAAGATATATGATTTCCTTCTTTCCCATGGATTTTCTCGATGTCATTCAGATCCCAATGTATACAATCTATGGTAGGATTACTCTATATTTTTCTTGGTGCTATTTGCATATTACCTCGGATTCATGAACTTGTGATTTCCTACTTTTTATATATCATTTGCTTCATGTACACTAATACATGCATCATACTAGTCTAAAATATGTAGCAGAAAAAAGTAGAAGACAACAAAACCTGATAAATGGTATAACACTGCTGTTAGCACTAAAATACACCTATCAAAATTTTTCATCTTTAGCTCAGTCTTAGGATTCCAGAACATTTATTCCAATCCGTTGAAGGAATGATGTTGTAGAATGTGTAAAAAGACTACTGCTCATCGACATCTAGGTTGTTACTATTGCAAATTTTCTAGGTTGTTATTATTGCAAATTTTGTTGAATCTTGTTGTCATTTCGAACATTTTTGCATCAACTTAGCCAAATTATCCATTTCCTTAATCCTCAATCTAGTAATGCCACAAAATCCTTGGGTCTTTCATCGAGTCAATATGCCTATACCCCTTTACTTTCATAGCTCATTTTCACCTTGTTGTCATGAAAGCTTAAATAAATAAAAAATATTATTATAGAATTATTTTATTAATTATAAAATGATTTTTGTATTAAATAATGATTTTTATTTAAAAAAACATGACTATTAATATACCTTTTTACCAAAACCAAAACTTTGGGTCCAATCCCATATTAAAACAAGAGCCACAAGGTGGCAATGTCACCGACATTGCAATTGCAATGGGTGTTGCGTCAATGTGCATTATGAACTGTGCAATGCTCAAAAGCAATTGATATTGTTAGGAAGATGATTGTGTGATATTTTACACTATGATAAAAAAAAAATAAAAATTGAATTGTTTATTTTCTATATTTTTTTTGGTTTTAGATGCTCTTGCATTTTTCACAATGAAGAAGATATTAACCAAGCGAATGATTTTTTTTTTGGCTGTAAATGCAATGCAAACTATATTGTTTCTTGTTCCTTTTTTTATTTTATTTTTATTTTTTGTGATATTATATATTTTTTACATGTACATATATATGTATTTTTATTGACATAACGTGTGTGTGTATGTGCGCACGCGCAAGCGCGCATGTGTTTGTAATCATAAAATATATATATATGTATACGTCCAAATTTTTTTGGTGCCCTTGTATTCAAATATTTGCATTTGTAATATAGAAAAACTATAGCTGCAAATATTTCTTATGTTAAAGAACAAAAAAATCGATGGGAAAAATTAAAATTAAAACAGAATACAAAACAGGCTGAGTTTTTTTATAGTAATCAAATACATAGGTTTTTTTTTTTAAACAATATGTAAACAAAATTGTAAACATATATAATTGTCAAGAATATAATTATCATTGGATGCAAATTTGAAAACAATGTCTGATATAGTTATCATTTACATAAACATAACATATAAAAGAATGAATGAGATCAACATAGTTGTGATTTGCATCCAAACCATAATCAAAATCACTCACAGCTTCAAAATAAAAGAATGTTCAAATACAAGAACTTGAGAACAAAATGGTTGTACACATAACAAAAATCATAGCACGGGACAAAAAAAACAGTTCTAAGTTGTTAAGGAAAACTAACCACAACATCAAAGATACAGGGCTGCATATGCGTGATATGGTTCATAACCCAAGACATTATTGTCTACATCTACTTATGCTGCCGTGATTTTTGTGGCTCAGATTACCATTAGGCAGAGATATAGGTTGGTTTTTTTGAGCAAGTCTACTTAGTTGTGCCATGGAAAGTAGTTGTGCGACGTTTACAATTTTTTTTTATTTTGATCAAGGCAGAGATTCAATGAGGCAAGGATGCATATTATGCTAATGAAATCTAGGAAGGATGGGTAGGGAAGTATATTACACAGTTGATAGATCAATTGAAAAAAGTGATAAACAACAAGGAAGAAGAACATCTCGACATGGCCATGGTTGATACACTTGAAGAGAAGGTTGGCATGAAGTTTGAAGAAATTTTTACGAGGAAATATTGCTTTGTATCTTTCAAATATGATCATATAATCTCATATTGTTGCTTGAAATATAGAACAAGTAACTCTATTCTTCTACTTTGTGGCGAAAGTAAAAGAATAGAGTTTGAGTCAAAGAACAAATCAAAGGTATTGCATCATTGAAAGAAATAGATTTCTCTTTGGAAGAGTTGTATAAGAAATGGGTTGATTGTAGCACAGTGGGATGTTGACACTAACAACAAGCTAGCTATCAATATTTAGTTCATTAATTGTTGTAGGATTTGGATGGAGAAACTTAGTATATTGCACCTAATATCGAAATTGTCTTGAAGCGGGAATTGGAAATCGTTTCATTTTTATTTTTTTCTAGCAACAATAAAAAGTTTGTTGTATTTATTTTCCATACAATCTGTCAATGCCAAAAAACAAAGCAGCGAGCTCCTAGCAAAAACAAATAAATTGTAAACATCAGCGTCATTGTTTGTTTAATAATTTAAATATAGTCTGTAAAAACAAAAACAGAGGGTGTAAATACAGTGAGGCAAGGACATAGTGTCACCAAACAGTTTGGTAGCATTTGTCAGTAGGAAATTAGGATATTTTCATTTCAACTGGTATTAAATATGGAGCTGTTGGATAGGATGTTTGCTAATTTGGTTCCATTAAAAGTTTAAAACAAATTGGTGATCTAATGTTGTTTATTCTAATTGTGAATATATTCAGGGTATGTGATCTGTGAACGGAATTTGGTGCATGTTTCTTTGTAGTTTGTATTGGATGCAAGTCGATGTCTAAAATCAAGAATGATGGAAAATTTAAGCAAAGGATAGAGAGTTGTTTGATGCAATTTATGCCGAATTCTGCAATACAAAACAAATGTTGGTTGCAATCATACCCATTAAATTGCAAAGTATCCGGAATTAGCGAGTTCGGATTAATCTAAATTCTTCTAGATCATGAACAAGTGGTAGAGTATCAGTGAAAGAGCATCTAAAGGCAGAGTATATTGAATGTCTGGTAGTTTCAGTATTTCAAGAGCTCTATCCTAGGTCTGAAGGCAATCATCAGGGATAAGCTAAGCTGTCTGAAAGATCAATTTTCACACCAGGAGAAGGAATGGACATCATTTCCCTAGCCCATGCACTTGCAATATATGAAATGGTTTCAGCTGAGTTTCATCTGTCAGGAGGACATCTCAACGCTGCAGTCATGATGAGATCATTCATTGGGGGGGGCATACTACTATTCCCATCTCTATCTTATATTGGATCGCTCAGCTCCTAGGCTCGCCAATAGCCTGCTTTCTGCTCAGGATCATAACAGCGGGAATGGTAACCTTGCCTTGCAAAATATTTTGAAGGAAAAATGTGCATATATTATGTAATAAACGTGTAGTCAATTGAATTCTAGGTAAGGCACCAAAGCAGTGGGGGTTTTCTTGGTTTGCTCTTGTTTTTTTATCCTGAAGCCCTTCAAGTCCTAAAACATGTTTTAGGAGTGTAGCTCAGTTCACTCCCACCTATATATGCCGATAGTGAAATAAGAACCATATTTCTGGAAAGAAATTGTTGATCTCTATTCAAAGAATTCTACAATGACCATTTTTTCGGCAACTTTTCGAAATCACAACAAGAATCATCACCAGAACAATCTGCGAAATGAAAAAGCTAGAAACCACTTCTCTCAATATAAAAAATGGCAAGTGGTTGTTTTCTCTTTTCAAATTCAAAGGATTTGCTCTCCATTATTGATATAAATGGATCTAGCTTACAACTCTTTCATTTCACCAATCTTCTTGATGGTGAATCTAGTTGTGGACTCCAAAGGTTAAAATAAATAGTCGCTGCAGATATTCTGAAACATAAATATGTAGAAGTGTTGATTTTTTAATTAGTGAAACGTGGATGGCCTTCTAATTGCAGGAAAAATCCAGTGCATACGCTCGATGCTGGAGCACTATAAATTGAAATATTTGTTATGGAGAAAGTATCGACCTTCTCGTGGTTGTTCACATCGTATGCAACAACGATTGTTTGAAAGAGGGGATCAATGGGTGCAATAATTTCGCTTCTGTGCATATCATTGGTTAAAGGTGCAAATACAATATTTGACAAATGGAAGATAAAATAATAATAAAAAAATATAGACCCTAGGCATGTTTCAACGCCAATTCTCCATAAAAGATTCATAGACAACATGAAGAAAAAAAATATCATCGTTTCACATCTCAACAGAGAACATGTCTTAAAAACACACTATGCCTTTCAAAACAGATACGATATTGTAAACATATCGAGACAACCAAGCCTGAGAGAACAAAATAATACAATTTTTTTAATGAAAAGTAGATACAGGGGAAAGGAAAAATGCAGTAGATTCTTTCACAATTTAACATGGGGAATAAATATATCCTTGTTTAAGGGGGAAATAGCAGAGAAATTGATTCAACGCATAAACCCCATTTAAAAGCAACAAAAAAGAGAATGGTTTCACACATCTTTTTCCCGAAAGACACAACAGAAGACAGGGAAATTGCATACAAAGGAAAAAAAGTTGCAGATAAGGGAATGTAGAAGATGCACTTGGCCAACCAAGCCGACAATGCAATCGAGCATCCCACGCGCCGATGCATCCTGAAATAAAATACGACATAACGTAGATTAAGTAAAAATTAAGCAAGGCCATGCAAATTGAAACCCTTTTGGTTTATGCATTTCAACGTGGTTTTCTCCTTCAATTAACAACCTTAAACCCCAACAAAAGATACATAAACTCACTAGCACATACCTATCAAATTTTGTAGTAAGTTATGGAAATTTGATGACAAGGGTATACGCTGCAACTCCCTTGCCCTACTCTTTTCCCTTCTTGGTGGTTGGTTTCTCGTTCTATTGGTTGGAAGAACCAAGATTCAAAGTTCACAATTGCTATGGCATTTTTCCTTTGGCTACCGTATTAGTCCCCAAAATGCACATGCAACTTAACTTGGAATGGTTCACCACTGATAATGTGAAATCCAATGTGTATGAACCGATAGCATTTGTTCCAAAAGCATGAATCCAATACCACTGAAATGACAGAAGAAAAAGTTGATAGGTCTATCAGGATTAGGGTTTAGGATCTATCAAAAATTTAAAATTCCCAAGCATTGATATGAGCCCGATACTCTTCAATCCTATAAGTAATTATAGGGTAATTCATTCATTTATTGAATGAAATCTCATTCTTTGGTGCCCTCAAACTCAAACAGGTTGTAAAGAAACAAAGATCTTGGAATAACTCATTCGAAATTCGATGTAGATAATACCCTCATCTTTGAATCATAGAACCAAAAACAAAACCTTCATCTATCGGTTCGGAGCCCTTTTTAAAATGCCCAACACTCAACCTTTTGAAAAAATCCAAGCATGAAATCTCTGTAAATGGATTTACACTTACCCAAATTTAATTATGATTCTGTTCCTTCAAACAACTTGAAAACTAGAGGTTCTTTGAGAAACTTGAAGCCAATTACTCTTTCATTCCTCCACTCTAAGGACTTAGACAACTTCCATGATCAGGCATAATATTATTTGAAAGTCATTCAAATGCTCAAATGCATTATGAAACATTCAAACTCTATTCAATCTTGTGTTGAGTCTTGCAGAGGACAAACACAAACAAATTTTTTCCAAAGTCTTGCAATTTCAGAGTCCCCAAACGGCAATGGCCGGGGGAAACCAAATGTCCCAAAAATTCCAAAAATGTCACTGAATAGTTTCCAAATTCCAATGGAACAATCCCTAAACACCAATGGGCGGGAAAAACTAAATGTCCCTAAAATGTCATTGAATAGTTTCCAAATGCAAATGGAAGGGAAACTAAAATCCCCCAAATTTTAATGGAGGGAAAAACATGAATTTAAAAAAAAAACATGAATATTTTTACATATGTTTATGTGATTCTTTTGTAGTTCTTAATTTTATGGGTTATATTTATAACCAATTAAATAAGTTTCTCCAATATATAAATAGAGTAAAACTATTTTATGTTTAAATTTTGTATTTTTCAGAGATTATGGAATTTATATTAATATATCATGAGAGAAACAAATTATATCTTAAATATTATCAATTTTTTGAATTTATGTTTGTGATAATTCATCGCAATGTTGAATTGAACCCGTGAGCAAGTTTGTTTTTATCGCAAAAATATGCCATGGCCCTACATAACATGATTAGATAATTGCTATCATAAATAATTAAGTAATTCTCATATATTTTAACTAGGTTAGAGAACCATGGATAAGATGATGTCCTTTTACTGGTCTCAAAGGCCCCCAAAGATGGTTTGATTCAAAATTTCCTCCATGTCCCTTCTTTCTTAAGTTCAAAATAAATCCACCCTTCCCAATTATCTTTCTTATTTTTTTTTGCCTTAACCCATGTACCTATATGTTTCCTTCTCTTATGTGTAATAGTTTGGAACTCTTCACCCCAAAAGGATGATGCTTGTGACTTCGAACAACATTAGAGAGGGGAGAATAAAGATGATAGGTTTTCATTAGAAAGTTTCTATTGGAACATCACCTTTCTCACCCTCATTGTTTCAATCATCAATTACATATGCTTGGGAAATATATTGAACTATGACAATTCTCTAGGAGTTCTTTCTTTAAGACAAAGATTGATTTAGGGTTCAAATCAATGTACTTAACTACCCATAGTCTACTAGGTTTATGAATTCCTCAATGTCTAGGTTTAGAACTTAGCCCGTTTAAAAAATATTTCAACTTCTACAAAAAATATTTTCAAGACAACTAAAAATCATTTCAACCCCATACCCATCTCCCTAATTTGAATTGCGTCGTTATATCCTCGATTTCTATCCATGATGAGTTCTCCAATAAGAAGTCCCAAATCGATTATATTTATAAGTAGAGACATAATGCTTATCTCTTATATAAAGTTTGTTTAGGAAATTAGTTGTGCATTAGCAATTTTCACCCGACTATAGGATTCTAGGATGGATGCAACCAACAAATTGGGTTATGAGACCACTAGGGTGAATGAATTAAGCTATGGAGTCACAAATCAATACTCAACCCAATTCAATTGGTATCAATCTCAATGAATTTTCTCACTAAACATAACGCTAGCGAACTCTTCCGACCATTAATCAACAGATGGCATTCCCATCAACTACCTTAACCAACATAACAAATATTTTTCATTTATACACTTCACAATCCCTCATGAGTCTTATTCCCATCTAGCACTCTTTGGTGTATGCAAAAATAATCCATTCTGGTGATTCCCTTATAGGGATAACCTTCCATATTAATGCTCTATATTTAAGAACTTCACTAAGAAACAATTAACAAGGAAATGAAAGGATTCCTAAATACCCAACCTATATGCTCATTTATAGCCATCCACATCCCATCATAGATCTATCAGTTACTCTTTGCATTGTTGATTTTTTCATTTTTAGGTTTTGCATATCAATCCAAAAATGGGGAACACGTCATGTATAAGTTGGGTAGTATTTATAGGAGAGAATAGTGAATGCGATATTGATAAAACAATTTCCCATGAGGAAGGAGATTGAAGTATTCTCCCCTCCCCCACAGCACTCTTAATTCACCGTACCCAATTTAAGTAGGGCCCCAAGAACCATGGCTTAATTTCGAGGTTTTATGTAGGAAGGATGGTTATGATGGCCCTGTACATCATCAAAATATGAACACTAGCATATTAGGGCATAAAATAACCTTTTATGGATCATGGACCATGAACACAATCCAAAGTACTACACATGCTCTATGAATGGAATATTTGGTGTACATTTCTTGTATGGGATTGGTCGGTCATAAGCGAGTACAAGATAACACTTTGATCACAACTCAAAGATCATGTAAATGTATTGAAGACTGTCATCTAGATCTAGATCGATATATATGATCTATTTATACACTTTAGTGCATAAATGATATCCCTAAAATAGGATTTATTTATTCAATATTGATCACTCAAGAAGACCCTAAAACAATTTAAATAATCAATATGTCTTGACCTTCTTTGTGTTAGTTATTTATAGTCGACCTAGTTGTGACCACTTAGTTTTCCTATTTGACGAGTCAAAACCCCGCAATGGACCAATCCCTGGCATGTCTCTCCTCAACATGGTGGGAATATCTCACATGTAGGCTAAGGATTCCCCACATAGGACCTATGCAATGATGTGGGTTACTATGCGAATATCATGAGCCCCATAGACACATGTTCTATCCAAACAACATGTGTTTTGGTATCAAACCATGGATTACTGACCAAGAAGCGTATATATGATGTGACAAACCTGAAAATGGCCACCATATCCCTATAATAGGGAAAATATGGGCTAGGGCCTCATAGATGGCCTATGTAGAACCCAAAAGCCTCATGTTATGGACTAAAACTCTAATTATCACCCTGGACCATAACTTGGGTTGTGAGAACCATCCTTGGTGTACTAAAACTTCAAATGTGACACCACATCTTACTCACATGCCAAATATTGTGTATGCATGGCCTATTTTGTAGCTTGAGTCCCTACACATGGCATGTAAGGCTTAGAGATAGATTCCATGGACTTAGGACCTAGGGTTTTGTACCAAACTATGCCCTTATCCCCAAGAAACCTTGGACATGACTGTCACACATGTAGTCTTCACGTAGGAAAAATGAGTGGGTGGAAGTTCAAACATGTTTTGCAGGGAAGAGAGCACAAAGAAAGGTGCCACTAGACACACCACCATGGCCCAACAAAGAGAAACATTGATATTGACAGTGCGAATACTGCAAAGATACCAATATTTCCATACTTGGGCATGCCCTATTATATCCTGGATAGGATCGGTACCCTATTTGCTAGAAGTAGTGATGCGTAACATGATGGTTAATAAGATCGATGGTGGATATTGGAACATTGTCACCACCTCTTCCACATATTTGGTGGGACATTTCCTTGAATTTGGAATGGTTGGATCGATAGATTAGGATCTCCAATGACTTCATTCACATGCATCTATATAATAGTTCTACTTCTTGTTGCATCCTCCTTCAGATTTTTTCCATGTAGTAAATATACTAAAAAATTCCTTTTATTCTTTTCTTTGGACACTCTTGCGATCTGGTTCTCCATATCCTTGAGTGTTACATGCTTTTTACATGAAGGCTGCAAATTTCTGAATTTGCTAAATCTATAATTTCAGTGGCAAGGGCCAGTGTCTAGACCATAGTGTTTAAAAGATAGCAAAAGGTGAACAATATTTGAGAAGACAAAGAAAGTTGATACTTCCAAAAGGGGAACCTACAAAAAATAGTTATACATCTCTTACAAAAGAATCTCACTGGCAATCTTGAACAAGATCAATGATGCATAATTCAACCAATATGTTATCAGCTCCAAATATTTTTAAATTCCTAAATTAAGATAATAATACGCAGATGAAGTTGGTGTTTATGTTGTAATGAAACAATTACCATGCATTATTGATTTATATATTTTGTCACAAAATAGTTTATAGACTTTAAACCCCACCTATAATAGCACAATGAACAAAGATGATCAAAGATTATAAGCAGGAAGAATATTTTTACATGATTGGGAATATAATAACATGTTTAGAAATAATGCCCATAACACTAGCATTAATAACAATCATTCATTAAAATAATTATGGATAAAGACAAAAATGACTTCAAAAATAGTAAGATGACATCTCAAGACCAAAGGCAAGGATAAAGTCTCATACTCAAGCCGTTACAAGAGAATATGTCATAAACTCAGTATTTTTTTTTTTTTTTCTTTCTTCTTTGAGATCCAAAAGGTGAAAAATGAAGTCTCACAAAACTATCTACTAAATTTTCCTTAGCTTAACAATGAAAATATCCTATTTTATGAAGAAGATTGAGATTCATGAAGGTCTAACAGGACTTTTTGGGCATGGTTTCAGACTAAATTTCACTCCCTCATGGAAAGTGCCTCTCCTAGGGGATTTGGATTATCTTTATAGCACATAGTTCATTTGGTTGCAACTCTAGTGTAGGTCTTACTGCAGGAAAATTACACCTTACAGTAATAAAGAAGCTCCTCAAGGAAAATGTCTTATGATAATCGACCAATTGAGATAAATGTTTAGACCATCAAAGGCCATAAAGCATGAATCTCATTCTCCACACAAAAATTGTCAAATGGATTATGTCATGTGTGACCTCTGCAATCTATGCAATTTTCATCAATGGTTCGACCTCACCTCTTTTAGGTAACTCATGGCTTGAGACAAGGATGTCCCTTGTCGCCTAATCTATTATTTCTAATGGTTGAAGGCTTCAGCAGAGCCTTATATCAAGCAAAGAGAAATGGAAAAATACAAGGTGTTAAAATCTCAAGTAGAATTTTTATTTTGCATCTTCTTTTCGTTGATGAATATTTGCTTTTTGGTTCAGGTTCTTTAAGGGAAGGTACTCAAATCAAATAATTTATAAACACCTACCATTGTGCAACAAGTATGATAATCAATTGTGGAAAATATGGGCTCTTTAATTTTGACATGATAGAACGTTCCTCAGGAATAATTGTTGGATTGTTTAACATCCCTCTGAAGGACTTCGATTTTGGTTTTAAGTACCTTTTTTATTATTATCAATCCCGATAATTATCGGATAGGGGACTGGAAGTGGCTAGTTGAAAAAATAGAATGAAGAATCATTCATTGGTGCAATAGATGGATCTCGTGTGGTGGTCAACTTGTCATGAGCATACTTGAATGGGTGTCAGTGGATGCCAATTGTATGATCATACCACTTGGTTATGAGTAGATGGATCTAGGTCAATACATGCTCATGCATATAGACACTATTTTCATTCAACATGTTGTTTGTTAGGAAAAAAAAATATGCCTGGTGGATAGAGGTTGCTTCAATATAAGAGCCTAAGTCACATTAGTATTCTTCCTTGAATCACCATGAGAATAATTTTGATGCCTCTTGAGCATGAAGGGATGTTTGAACCCTGTACATAAATGGAAACATAAACCTCAAACTACCCAGCGCTCATCACACTTGGCACATGCATTTTCTATTAAAAATTAACTCAATTAATTGCTCCACATAAACCATCAAATCAATTAGTAGTAGGAATTATGCCCATGTTAAGAATTAAATGTTTATCTTTGTCTTTAAGGGATGGTCCATGAAATTTAACAACAATATTAGGGTTGATAAGTATGGTCTTCCACTTGTAATCTCCTTGATCGAGCTCAAAGGATTCTCAACCTATAAATAACTAACCCTAAATTCATAAAACTTGTCCTTTTTGAGGCAAGAGGAAGAGGGAAGCTATGTCACATATCCTAGGGTTCATGAACAACATAGACAACATAGTGCTTATGCATACAATGTTCCAATTGGCAAGTTTGAGTAGAATGGGAAAGAGAATTATAAAGGGGTTGCTTGCTTATGGTATAAGATGCACCACCTCAAGACTTCCATAGTTGGTCACATATTTGCAATCTTCATTTATACATTATTGATATATCCTTTTATTTGCAAATGGAGGCTTACACAAATTAGAGTCATAAAGCTAGGTAAAACACTTATTATGTTTGAATATATTCAAAACGAACTATTTTTTTCCATATATAAAATAGAATCTGAATTCTAATAATTTTACACAACATTGAATTCAATGGCCCATTGAAGCTTATCCCTAGCATAGTGGATTCCTAGGAAATAGGGGATAGGAGGATATGGATACATAACTTGTAAATACAATGGAAGGATGTTTTAGCCATGTTATATATTCATACATTTACGTTTAATAAAAAAGTGGGTAGTTGATTTCATGGAACTCAATTTCCAAAGGAAGTTTACCCCTATCATATAGAGTGGCCTCCTAGGAAATGGGGGAGGGGATAATATGGCTACATAACTTGTATATCAAATACAAATATTTTTTAGCCAATTCATGGATTCATAAAATGCACATTACAATTTCTTTTTTCATATAAAGAGGGAAATTTAGTCCAGCCACACTAAGATAGTGAAGGAGTTATCATTTATAGTCTATTGAGGGTCAAATATTAAGCAAATAAACCATAAATATGAACTGCAATAGAGAACTACATAATTCCCACGGTTCTAGCAAGGCAGCTAGAGATGAACTAATGGCTAAGGTCATAGGTTATGGTTTATATATTTTTCTTATGAGAAACCAATAGAGATTGGTTATAGATCCATTTTGGAATGGTTATAAATTGCTAGTGGTTTCTTATGGAAAACCATTAGATATTTCTTATAGATATTATGAGTGGGTACTGTGACCAATATGACCTTGGAAACACATTAATTACAAAGACTCCCTAAGAGTACTGGTATTAAACCACTATATTTTGTCAAAAAATATAGCAACGGTCACATATTGTCATAAAAAAAACATTAGAATGATCATTGGTGACAAACATTTTTCTACAGTCACCAAAAGTAACAAAAAAGAGTATTGGTGAGGGCTAATAAAATATTGTCACCAGAAGTGTAACCAAAGAGAGAATCAATAACGAGATTTTAAGAACCCTCAACAAAGTGTCACTAAAAAGGGATTCAATGACGAAAATTAAAGGACTATCTCAAAAGGCACTTATAACGACGATGTTTTAAAGAGTGTCATCATATGTGACATTAGTGATGACCCTTAAAGGTCCGTCACAGGCATGACCCTCACCGATGACCTTTTTTCTTGTAGTGTGAACAACATGTTGTTCCTTCAGAGACTATTGATGTAGATTCAATGGAAGAGGATCATGCAAATATAAGGTCGAGTCCTCAACCCATTGAAGAATATAATGAACTAAGTGGCAGACTTGATGATGCCAAGAGAAAACTTGAGACAAAGGATAACAAAATGCTTGGATTGGAAAATGAATTTAGTAAAAAAGAAGATGACATTATAGAATTGGAAAGAGAAGTAGGACATCTGAAAATTCAGATAACATCTCTACAAATGAATGTTCAAGGAGAAAAACTGCTGAGAAGAATAACACGCTGTTTGGGAAAAGATTGATGGATGGTTCACGCAAAAGTGGGACTACTTCGAGGTTATCCAAGATGAGTTGGACATGGCCACTCAGGATAATGTAGGAATAAAGTCAGTAGAAAAGCAATTAGGTGGTATGCCAAAGCAAGCTTCAGAGGTCATAAACTACTTGAACAATAGGAAAAAAAAGCAATTGGATGAAAAGGGAATTAACAATAGAACTCGGATAATTAAAATAACCATATCAATGATCATGAAACAACCTATGTTTTTAGAATGAAGGATAATGTCAAGCAGTTGACTGATGAGATACGTTATAGGAATTCCTTCCCCATGGTATGGAAATGGAGATGCTTACCCCAAAAACTTACAAAGAGCATATTAATAATAAGAAATATTAGTTCCCTCCAGAGCCATTGGAAGAGAAAATAGAAGGACAACAAGTAGTGGAAAGAATAAAAAACTATTTTGAGATATGGGTGGGATTGAAGAGTACTTCCAAGATATTGGGGCCAATCTCATATGAGAAATATACTAATGCTGATATTTCCTTAGAATCTCTAAGATCCCACAAGAACCCACTTGGGAAGGATTGGAATATGGTCATTCATCATTATAAGGGTACCCGCATGAAGTTGGTACCCAAAAAGGCCGCAATGGAAGCACGCGAGTGGAAAAAAAACAAGGGCGCGCACGTGCATTCAAACACGTGTACACACACCTGTTTCGGCAATGCCGATTGTCCATGTTGGTGAGTTGACGTGGACAAAATGTGCGCACATGCATTATTAACACGTACGCAAATATATGCGCGCATGCGTGTTTGTAGCGCATACAAGCCATTGGCGCGTACGCGCTAAAACACGCGCACGTGCCCATGCATAACATTTACACCATTAATTGACCAACGTTTACACCATTTAATGCCAAACGTTCAATACTTCAAAAATATTACATCCTTGACATTTGATGGGTTATGATTCATGAGGTTATAATGACCGATGTTTTAGTGTACGTGTGTGTGTATTAGTATTGGTTACTTAAACCCTGATAGTCATGTTTATTATGCATAACTATGTTAGACATGGAGACCTATATGGTTTATTAGGATATTCATTAATGATGATCAATGATAATTGATTATAATGTTTATAGACCTTAACTATGATATTTATTGATTGTGTTTATTATGGTGTTGGTATCCCATAACAAAAATTTCTTCTGAGGGCCCGCTGGCCCCCAGGTCCCCCAGCCGGGGGGGTGAAACACCCCCCCGGACCGCCCGTTGCGCATTCTGGGATCATAACCAAACCTGGGGTACAAACACAACTAAAAACAACATCATCTATGAAACTGGAAGATCAGGCTCCACAACCAACAAAGATATCATGGGGTTAAGGGGGGAGCAGTAGCATCCCACATCATACCTGCAAGGGTTTCACCCAGTGCAACACCACACGGGATTTGAAATGTAAACATGCTTAGAGGGTGAAAGAAGAGGATTGAGACCTAAATGAACATTTCATAACTCAGGAGCTACGATATGGGGATGAAAGGATTTGGGCCTTGGGCCTTAAATCATTTGGATATGAGTGTTTTTCACACCAAATACGGCCCATAGGGCCTCAAACATGGCTGAGTAAGGAAATAATACAAAAAAAACCTCTCTTAAGTCCAAATTTAAAAAAAAATTGTAAGGGGCCCCTGGATTTTCCAAGGGGGGGGGTGTTGTGGTCACAACAGTGGGATACATGATCCACGAGTAGGTTTTGTAAACTGAAACAAGGGATTTAATCCCTAAATGACCCTCTCAACCTCAAGTTCCATGAAAAAAAACTAAAAGCCACAACATGAGCCATCTATAAGGTGTCTTTGGAATCAAAGTTGAATGCGAGTGTCATTACAATGTCTTGGGAATCATGTACGAGTATTAAACAAGAGCCTTTGTCAATAATATTTTCTTCTTGGGAATATGAACACCATTAGTTGTCCAATATAGATTATCCATAACATGCTTTATGCACCGTCGATGGTTCTTAGGCCCTTAACCCTAGTCTTGGTATAAAAACAATAGCCCTTGGCCATGGTTTATGGAGGGAAATAAAAATATTAGACCCCAAACATATTTTGTCAAGATCAAATTCAATGAATGCATACTCAGACTACCATGCAAGACCATGGATATGTTGCAAGGCCTTGAACAATGTCAAATAATGCAAACAGGTTCCTTGAGATCTTATTGAAGCATAATGAGCTCAATTTAATTCCACTTGAGCCTTAATTGAAACTTCTTGACCTCAAGTGCCGTTAATAACACATAGATGCCATGACACTAGCCCTCCACAAGGAGTCTTTTGCATATGAATTGAATATGGCTGCCATTATGATGTCTTGGGGTTGAAGGATTTATCTTGGCTCCTTAACCATGGCTAGTGGAGGGAAACAAGAGCCTCCAACACTAACTCTTGCTTCTTAGGTACAAACACCATGAAAGAGTCCTTGGACCACCACATATGAAATCTATAGGGTATTACTCAACTTCAAGTGTGTTATGTGTGCCATGACTAGGTTAGTTGTGAACAAAAAATGGGTGTCAAGGTCTGACCAAGCTATAGGGACAACAAGAAGCTCCTCAAGCCTTAAACGAAGCTTCTCAGGCTCAAGCACCATGAACAACACCTACAACTCAAGAATCTTCTTAGGATACGATGTTGATTGCTTCTTCAAACCACCACACATAACCCTTGTGGGGTATCTCTAGAAAATGTAGAGGGATACATATACCATGATTAGGCTACATCGC